>OY728148.1:1184758185-1194758185 GCA_963277665.1 Viscum album
AGTCAATCAAAAATAATGAAAAAAGTATAACAACAATTTTATCATTAAAAAAATTCATATTTACAGTCATGGAATAAATATACAATTACATTGGTCTATTCAAGAAAAATCACAAAATGTAATCTAGAATAAATAACTAATGTACACAAAATAATGTAAAATAGAGATAAATCCACTATAACGGCCCTACCATAATAGATAATTTTTGATTCATTGATTCTGTATCATAACAATATGTTAATTTTTCATCACTATCTGTATCCACCATAGAATTTTGTTATAGATTTGATCCCTCTTCTCAAAAATTCATCAATGTTGTAATTACATGATTATTTATAAAGGAAATTCCTTTTTTAAATATGGAAATGTATTCTATATGAAATGATTCTATATGAAAAATAAATTATATTGTTATTTTTCAGCATTAGATGGTATTTTAAAAAAAGTATTCAAATAATAATCAAAACCATTGTTAATGTAGCCATTGTATAATGACCATTAAAAATAGTAAATTATGGGTAATAATGAATTACATATTACACAGACTAAGTATGTGATTCCATTAACTAGTATGATCATACCATATGAATAAAATTTATTTGATCATCCATGGAAGATAGGATTATTGTGATTTTCCTTTGACCAAGCCCATGTTGAGATTAAAGATATTATAATTGATGGAAAACATTTATAAAAAAAATTCATTCTTATATGAACCATTACATAAACAATGTTTTCCTAACCCCCATTACAATCACTACATCTCCCACAATACCCATAGGAAATTAACTGATGTAATAAACGACTATGTATTTAGACTGTTGTAGTAAAAAAAATTATTTTATTTTTGATAAAAATTTATTATATTTATCCATTTTAGTAATTGTATATATGTAAATAAATAAATATTTTATGAAAATCAATTTATAATATGATAAAAACACTAATTATATATTGGGAAAATATATAGTTTCAATAAAGACACACAAGAAATTACTTTATTGTTTTTTAGATAAATAATAATTTAATAAAACTTTTTTATTAAATAGTACTAAAATATATATGATAATATAATTTTACAAAGTAGAAACTAATTTTTAGAGGGGTCAGAAAACTATTATTGTCAATAAAACAAGAATATCTAAGTAAATGTGTATTTTTGTTTCAAAATATAAATTCTTATATATAGAGAATACATTGGTAAAATAAATATCTTTTTCTAAATCAGATCATTATAATTATCCCACATTAATTTTTTTATAAATTTTTGAGAGATTAGAATTTTTGTGGAAAAAATTAAATACTATATGTATTATGACATAATAATTACCCAAAAGTGATTTAATATATTAAATACAAGTTATCCATGAAAAAAAATATATTTAACCTTTAATATATATTTATTTATTTATCTGGATAATTTTTTATACACAAAATGAATCCTCCAAGGCCAATATTATATTTTTAATATTACAATATCTATGTTTTTTTAAACATGACCAACTTCCACATCACCAATGGAATTTTTTTACATATTGGGATCATCTCATTTAAAAATAATGAAATCCACTACTATTTGGAATAATCTGTAGTAATGTCATTGGAAGGATTGAGTTTCTGATTACTTTATCTTATAGAGTTGAAATCCATTGTTTAGAAATTAATAATGAAATCTCCCATTTTTTCAATATAAGACCTCAGAAAATCCCATTACACTTCACTCAAAACACATGGGGACCAAATTTACACTAACCATAAATACAATTGTCTCCACCCAGATTCCCCCAATATATTATGAAGTGCCTTTCTAGCTTTTAAAATTTCCCTCTCCCGGTAATAGATACACTTCATCTCGTATTCATTAATAAAAATTATTTAGGTCATGTATTTTTATTTGAAATTACATATTTTTGTATATATTTCCACACATACCACTTAAAATACATATGATTCTAAAGACATCACATAGATCATTTTCACTCATTCTCACATTCAAAAAATGTATATGTACACACATAATGTTTAAAAATTAATACTTCCATTTTCAATGAAAAAAATTGGAATATTGAAAACATGCTTCCATTTCCATTATGGGGTAATCGTCATGTTTTGTGTATCCTTCATTGATTGGGGATTTAAATTAATGTAATCTACTCTTTTTAATAATGGGGTCAAAATTAAATTATTACATCGTTATGTTTTATGATATATGTGGCACACTAATGCATGTACATGCTATGAATGTGATGGGGGTCTTAATATTTTGTAGACCCAAGATGAAATTGGAATTTATTTTATACCACGTTATTCCATAATTGTGAATTGGAGGTCATCCTAATAACACTAGGTAATTTTTTCTTGGTTTCTATACTTGAATTACAATTATAATATCATGTTTTATATTTTCCTCCTATTCATAGGATGCCTTTATATTATATATTAATATCATGAATCTTTGTTTAATATAATGACTCTCACCAATAATATTTCACCTTGATATGCCTCTTGGATCACCTGTATTACTTCACCTTACACTTTTGTTTATTTATTACATTACACGGGTTTATAGATTAGTCATTTATTATGTATATCCAAGGTTATCCACGGCGGTTTTAATATAATGACAAGAATCTACGACCATGTTATGGAGTTTTGGATTACATAATAAATATATATTTCACGATGTATGTCATGTTTCTAGTCTAAAATGGGACAAGGCCTCAAATCCTTATGCGCTTGTATTAATGGTAAAATAAATTAGTATATAATAAAATAATTTATATAAAAATATTGGTTTTTGTAGTTGATATCAATGAAAAAGAATGAATATGATCCTTTGAAATACTCATGTTTGAATGTTAGGAAAGCCATAGATCTCCTCACAATGAATTATTTTGGAATGGGTTCTTAATAGGGATGGTTGTACGAGTCCCACGGTTGAGGGGAAACCACCCATAAAGTACTCTAAAAGGTATCAATTATATCTGACTGGTAATAAGTCCCAAAAATTATAAATGATATCATTAATAACCTAAGATACTATGAGTACCTATATGATATAATTATTCAGAGTGTTGAGATATGGTTATAGGAAACTCATCCAAATTCCTATGATACTTTCTCTATATGATATTTTGTTTTATCCAATCAACCATTTCCTTTATAGTTTCATATATCGTGTTGTCCAGTGAACTTGTCTCTTTACTCATTCGTTTTCAATTCATAGAAAACAAGTTCAGATATTTGTACTATTCCAAAAATGGGAATTATTCCAAAAATATATTGTTCCTATAAATACACTCCATATTTTAGATATGGTATGGTTGAGTGTAGAGATGGATCAAATTACCAAGAGTAGAATCTAGGTGATTTATGGAGGTTCTCAATATTAGTAGTTTCTTTGGGAGGACCTTTTCCATGAGTTTATTGGAATACAATGGAACTTCATGGTTCTTATCAAGTAACCTACATATGAGAATATTTTGTTAATTATTAATATTTCTATTATATAGTGTGGCGTTATCATGCTTATTGAACATATGTTGGATATTATTTCTGGGAATTGCATTGTATAGTTATATTTCATGAATCCAAATTAATATCATTATGCTATTAATTTACATTGTTGTTAGATTCTAGTAACATTTTTTATATCATAATTAGTAATTTTTATAGGTTGATATATATGAAGTACTAAAATGTATAATTTTTTTTATTGTTTGAAATTTCTATCACATATCTTGTTACAGCATGTTTTGCGGTGAAAACAATAGGCTAATCATTACCCCAAGTCGGTTAATGGTGGGTCGGGTCATGTCAACACATTTGAAAAATTCCTTGATTAGTTACATTGTGGTGGATAGTTTTTTGTTTTTTCAAATCAAAATTGACTTGTTTTTTAGAGGAAATTTAAACACTTTGGTATTATTTTATATTGGGTTAATGTTCCAAGTGTATTTTATGATATGAGAATAATACATGAAGTTATTTAATCCCGTTATTTGTTTTCTCCTATGAATAACTTCAATGTAAACATTAAAATTTAAAATCAATGATAAATGAGATTTGTGATTTATCTGGTCAGATATTTATCTAATTATGATGAGGCTTCTTTCAAGTTATCACTTACTATTGGAATGAACACAAACAAACTTTTAATTTGGTGAAACCTATCAAATTCTTAATGTATTATAACTCTAGAAATGGTAACCCTACAATAATTTGGATAATAAAGGTATTATATTTTAACTTCTTTGTCTTATTCTATGATTTACAATTTATTATTAGTATCTAAATATATTAATAGATCGTTCCCCCTACATTTTAGTTAATATTATATTCGATAGAAATATCTTAATAATGAGTTCTATCAAACTATATAATTTTCTGTGGATATAAGTCTATTTTGAATTTTTTTGAAGAGACAAATCCTTGATAATGAATAGAAATAGATATTTATTTTATAAAGTAATTAAAATGTTGGATATTTTTGGATAATTTTTCTAATGATACCTTAAGAAATGTCATTATGAAAATACATTATAGGGAAAACACAATTGAATTAAGATACTCATACAAATGGTGATCTACTAATGTTTTTAACTCTATAGATGAAAACCAAACCAAAATCCATGAAGCTGAAATCCTTCTTTCCATCCATCCAACCACCAATCCCAATTCACTTCAAAAGCTAATTTTTTCGAATTTAGTGATTTACTCTAATTATTCTTTATATTTTTACCAAGATTATCATTAATTTATTATTGTATTAATGTAATGATTTATTAATAATATCTATAATGAATTTTATGAAACATTATACTTTAAAAACATTAATGTTTAGTTTAATAAATGTACAAATTGTGATCAAATCATTTTATAACAGTAAAATGATTTTGAATAGAAGATAGTATTAATAAATATATTAATATGTTAAAATATTTATAAATTATGTTGAATTAGATTATGTTGTTGGTTCATTGGGTGATAAATAACAATTGTTTATATATAATGGTTTGATGAAATTGTTTTTTGGCTTAGTTTATATTTAAATGGTATTCAATATGATGAATTTTACTTAATTATATTGGGTACACATTCTAATTTTTTTAATATTTAATATAATGTCTTTGTTAATTGTAGTAATAATAATTCAAATATTTTTGTGATTAAATATGTTGATTAATTGAAATAGGTCACAAGTATGGGTAATTAATATGAGACATGAAATATATAATATTCTATAATTAAAAAATTATTTTATAAACTAAATAAACATTAATAGTGGTTTATTGGGTAAAAATTACCTCATAGAATATGAAAATGGTGTTTTACATGGGACTTTGGTTATATAGATGTATTTTTTTATTAATTTAATACTATATATACATTTGAATTTAGTTTATTGGTTGAATAGAAAAATAATTAATTATTTTTCTTGACTAAATAGAAAAAAAATAATTTATTTCCTCTTCTTAATTTTTTGAAGATGAAAAATGGATTGTTATTAATATAATTTGGAGAATGAATTGGGAAAATTAATATGAGTTTCTATTACAATGTTTAATAATAATTATATTTAGTAATAAAATTATAGGGTTTGGTTATATAATGTTATGATGGATTATATATATATATAATTTATTTAAAATTATTATTTAGGAAAATTTTGGAGGAAAATGGATATATTGTAGGATATTATATGATGGGAATAATTTAATAAATGTAATGAACTATGGTGAAACCATTTGTGTGGGACAAGAAAATGATGTTTTCGTGAGTCATAATAAAGGGAATGGAATAATTTAAAAGTTATTCATGTTAGGATTAAATAGAAATATATTTTTCTAACTTACATGGAAGAAAATAAAATATCAGTTGGTTTTATTTATTTTATTATTATATATGTTTAATAATTTGGTATTATTATTATTTTGTAAAATAATATGAAATGTTTCATGTGTTGACATATAAAATATAAATACAAATTATTAATATAAATTTAAATGTTAATATTATAATTTCAATATGTGATGAAATGGTTAAAACCAACACATGATGAACAAAAATTGGGAATAAATATGTGACATTTTGAATTTATTACAAGGAAATATCTAGTATAATGTGAATATGTGAGTAACTATGGAAACTTGATTTCTTTAAGAGATAAATATAAAATGTTTATTAATTAATATTTTGTGTTTATTTTTGTTGCATAATTTAATTTTCAATTTATAATAAGTTAATATGTGTGGAATATTATGTGGATTATATAATAATGATATATTATTATATTGGTTTGACAAAATATGGAATGTATTTTTTGGGAAATCTTTTTGTTATGAAATGGGATAATAATGAGATTAGTAGTTTTGTGGAATGATCATTATTTTAGGTCATGGGGAGATTAGTGATGTGTTTTACTATTTTTTGTTTTTAGAAAATGTGTGTTATCTGTATGTGTATAGTGGGGGTCATATTTCACCATTTTCATTAGATACCATACACTCTAACATTCAAATCTATTAATAACCTTGGTTAAATTAGGTAGACTATAATATAATATATTTTTAAATTAAATAGATACTATTTTTTATATTAATTTCATATTTTAAATTCATTGAAAATATTTCATTACACACATATGATCCTGTAAAGAACCATGTGACGTGTTTGGTATAAAAGGGTTCCTTACTAATATATATTATTCACAACTAATAAATTAACAACTCATAAACATATTGTATAAATTCATTTAATTTAGGATTATACATGGAAACCAATCATCTTCATGCCTGATCATGGTGTCATTGAAATGATATTCAAGTGGATTATAGATGTTAATAGATATTTTATTTCATTTTAATTTCATTTAATTTTATTTATGTTGGATTTTAGTTAAAATAAATTATTATGTAATTATTTATTTTATCTAATTGAGTGAAATGTGTAGAATTTTCAATAACTATGTTATATATTTAATTATGTGTGTGGTATTATAATATATTTTGTTTAATTTAGAATTATTACAAATATCTATTTTTAGAGGTCAATTAGAGGGTAAATCATTCACTATGTTATTAATATATTTCCTTTATTATAGTCTATTGAATCCTATGATTGAAGTAAAATATATGAGTCCATCTTGTATTTCACCTTACTGTGTTGGTCATTCTTCGGATGAAATTTATAAAATGTAATTAGAGTTATTTAAATGATTTTGATATTTTTCAAACATTGTAAAATATAAACTATATGTTTGAGCAAAAATTAAATATTATTTCTCTTAATTTATAGAGTGATTTATATTTACAGAATTTTGTGTTTGAGGAATATTATTTACTAAATAAAAATTAAAAAAATTTTGTTTTGTGAAATGTAGTGATTAGGGGAAACATGAAAAAGGATGTTTCCACTGGAATCCAATATATGAAACCATCTAGTCACTTGTAGAATTATTTCCATACACATTAGTTGAGATAGTGATAGTGGGTTTTACCGGGTTTATCTACTAGGGTTATGGTCATTATAAACATGTTATTTGTAGACATAATGGGGAAATTTTGTTCCATCATGATACCTACTGTGGTTTATGACACATTATTTGATTATGGATGTTATAAATTTTCATAAATTTTGTATTTTAGAATATAGTTCTGATTTCAAAATCTAGGATATATTTTATTAGTATTTATTATTTTTAATAATCCAATTTATCACAAAATAATTATAATATTCTTTTCTATTAATTTCATGATTGATTTGGAATGACTTTACCATCTAGGCCACACTGTGGAAGGAATTAAGCCGAGTGTACAACCCCAATCCCGAATCTCATAAAGTGGTGGTTTGTGACTGACATTGAGTAGGAATATCACCCACATTTGAGGTCTTAACGGATCATAACCTACAGAAGATGAATATATCTAATTAAAATAATAAAAAAATGTCAATTGTTTTTATATAAATGATCAACGGAAACATATTTATCACAATATTTATAATTATACTGAAATCAACATTATAAATATTGTGAAAAACATAAAACAGGAAGGGAACAATACAATACAAATATCCTTGATAGAAAAAAATGAAAACTATTCAATAAAAAATGCAACATTTAGTTGGATTCAATAATGAATAACTATTATTACAATATTCTCTTGATAAATAATATAATATTCCAATATAACATCCACCATATTACCTACTATTATACAATTAACATGATATTTAATTCCCATTTTAATAATCCATCTTTGATATGTACATCGTCATGATTACAAAAAAATGTATTAGATGATGTCCTATATTGGAGTTAGTATATAAGTAATAATTAGTATTATCTAAAATCCATAAATTGTGGTTTAAAAAACATTTATGTTTGCTCCTAAAACTATATATCAATAGGAGGTGGTAAATAAGGGAAATAAATGTAAAAATTCACATTATAGATTATGAGACTAAGTAGAAGAAAAAATGGATTCCAATATCATCCAGATATTCCCATGATATAGGTTACTATGGTCACTATTAATTCATACACAGTGTATATTTAATCATAAAAATAAAATAATACATGGTTAAATGGTGGTTCTCAAAATTATAAATTTTTCACAAATAATATAATCTATAACTATAAATAGAATTATGTTAAATGAAACACTAAGGGTCATGAGGAATCAAAATTATCAAATAATTCTTCATTTAATAGGCTTCCAACTACAATGTCGCCTCTAGTATTCATTAAGGGGAGTTTCCACATCCACAATGCAAGCACACTCGTTGACGTAGTGCAAAACTAGGGAGAAATGGATAGGACCATGTATGATAATAAATGTTAATATGATGTTATAGTATGATATCATCATCTATAAAATCCTATGTATTGTTAGAGTAATCCATTATCTCTAAATCATATAACCATTTTCTTATGTAACCTATCTATACTAGTAATGGAGGACCTTCATCTGTAACAGCGTAGTGGGGGATTCTGACCACATGGGGAGATCCCATGAAACATCAGAGCACTCTAATATGGGAAATTTTGACCCCCCCATATAAATAATCTCTTAACATATAATGGTGGATGATATAAAACCTATATCATATATAAATAAAATATTCCACACCCCAATCCAATTTGGTAGATAACATACCTTACCTAGGGATGGTAAGAGGATACCACATTATAATAAACACTCTTCTTGGATTGTGTATCCACTCTGTAATATTCTCTACTATCCAGGGCTGATATTCAAATGATAATGGTCTATCATTCTCACATATCCTTGGACCTCATGTTTTTATGTTATGTTAGTGTACCATTGCATTCCATGATGATTTCTATTCATATATGAGACCAAAGAGGGTATAATACAATCATAAAGGAAGTAAATTAGTTTCAAGATAGGGTACAGGTCATGTTGGTCCATGTCCATGCTATGGATATGAAATTGAATTCTCCACGGTGCATCAATGTCCTACTTTATTTCATGTATATTGTCTGTAACATGTGTCACTGTGTACCCCATCTACCTAATTGATATACCTATAATGTTACTTTAGTTATGGGGCCACACTATTCCCTAGATATGTATTACTCATTCATAATGATATAGATGAGTAGGGATCTAATGGTTAGTTTTCCATTCATATGGATTTGTCATATTTAATTTCATCTCAAAACCCAATTTCCACATAATGAAATCCATGGTGGGTTTTCATTCAAATAACTCATCTTGGAAATTAGAATTTCTATGAACCATCACGTAGGAGAATAATATTCAAATTATTCACCACCCCCATCATTCCCACTATATTCTCTAAAAAAAATTCCTATAATTCACATTATCCAAATTCATTGTCATTTAGAAGATTCGATTCTACCCATTATACTTCAGAAAAACATATCTTCCTCAACTTCCATTGAATGTTATCCTTTTCATGCAATATATCTTGAAACCTCCATCAACAAATCCACCATCACATCATCAATATTATCACTGAACCATCATTATTTTATAAACCACAGTTATGGGTATTCAATAATGATGTTTAGAAATAATACATGATTGGACAATGAATTTGTCGATATACATGGTTGAACCACTTTTAAAATAAACCCAAGTGACAAATTCCCATTTTACATAGTGTGATGACCTAAAGAGAATTAGGATATATTGATTGACATGATTATCTTTTCTACTGTTATTCAATAGATAATAATGAAAAGGTATAACAATAAATTTATCATTAAAGAATTTTATATTTACAGTCATGGAATAAATATACAATTACATAGGGCCATTCAAGAAAAATCAATAGATTTAATCTAGAAAAAATATCTAATGTTCACAAAATAAAGTAAAATAGAGATAAATCCACAATAACGACCCTACCATAATAGATAATTTTGGATTCATTGATCTAGTATCATAACAATATGTGAATTTTTCATCATTATCTAAATCCATCAACGAATTTTGTTATAGATTTGATCCATCTTCTCAGTCATTCATCATTGTTGTAATTCCTTGAAAATTTATAAATGAAATTCCTTTTTTAAATATGGAAATGTATTCTATATGAAATGATTCTATAAGAAAAATAAAATATTTGGTTATTTTTCAACAGTAGATGGGTTTTCAAACAAATTTTTCAAATAATAATCAAAACCATTGAAAATGTAGCCATTGTATAATGACAATTAAGACTTGTAAATTATGAGTAATAATGAAGTCCATTTTACACAGACTAAGGATGTGATTCCATTAACCAGTATGATGATACCATATAAATAAAATTTATTAGATCATCCATGGTAGATACCATTATTGTGATTTTCCTTTAACGAAGCCCATGTTGAGATTCACCATATTATAATTGAGGGAAACCATTTATTAAGAAAATTCATTCTTATCTGAACCATTACATAAACAATGTTTTCCTAACCCCCATTAAAATCTCTACATTGCACACCATACCCATAGGGAATTAACTAATGTAATAAATGACTATGTATTTAGACTCTTATAGTATAAAATTTTATATTTTATTTTTGATAAAAAAATTATTATATTTATCCCTTTTAGTAATTCTATATATATATTTAAATAAGTATTTTAATTCTAATATGATAAAACACTAATTATATTTTGGGAAAATATATAGTTTCAATAAAGACACATAATAAATTACATTCTTTTGTATTTAGATAAATTATATTTTAATAAACATTTTTTATGAAATAATATTAAAATATAAATCATAATATAATTTTATGAAGTCAAAACTAATTTTTAGAAGGGTCAGAAAACTGTTATTGGGAATAAACCAAGAATATCTCAATAAATGTGTATTTGTATTTCAATTTATAAATTCTCATATATAGATAATAAATTGGTAAAATAAATATCTTTTTTTAAATGAGAGAATTAGAATTATCCAACAATGATTTTTTCATAAATTGTTCAGAGATTATAATTGTTGTGGAAAAAATTAAATACTATATTTATTATAACATAATATTGACCCAAAAGTAATTTAATATATTAAATAAAATTTATCCATGAAAAAATATATATTTAACCTTTAATATATATTTATTTATTTATCTGTATAATTTTTTATACACATAATAAATCCTCAAAGACCAATATAATATTTTTAATATTACTATATCTATGTTTTTTAAACATGACCAACTTCTACATCACCAAGGGAATTTTTTTACATATTGGGATCATCTCCATTTAATATAATGAAATACACTACTATTTGGAATAATCCGTAGTAAAATCATTGGAAGGATTGAGTTTTTGATTACTTTAACCTATGGAGTTGAAATCCGTTGTTTAAAAACTAATAATGAAATCTCCCATTTTTTCAACATAAACCCTCACAAAATCCCATTAAACTTCACTCAAAACACATAGAGACCAAATGTACACTAACCATAAATAAAAATTTCTCCACCAAGATTTCCGTAAGATATTATGATGTGCCTCATTAGATTTTAAAATCTCCCTCTCCAGGTAATAGATACTTTTCTTCTCATATTCATAAAAAAAATTATTTAGGTAATGCATTTTTTTAAAATTACATATTTTTGGATATATTGTCACACATAACACTTAAAATACATATGATTCCAAATAAATCACAGAGCCCATTTTCTCTCATTCGGACATTCAAAAAATGTATATGTACACACATTATTCTTAAATATTTATACTTCCTTTTTCAATTCAAAAATTTTGTATATTGAAAACATGTTTCCATTTCTATTAATGGGTAATCAGAAAGTTTTCTGAATATATCATGATTGGGGATTTAAATTAATGTAATCTGTACTTTTTAATCATGGGTTCAAAATTGAATAATTAAATCCTTATGTTTTATGATATATGTGGAACACTTATGCATGTATATTATATGAATGTGATGGGGGTCCTAATATTTTATATCCCTAAGATTAATTGGGAATTGAATTTATCTCACATTATTCTATAATTGTGAATTGGAGGTCATCCTAATAACAGTACGTAATGTTTTCTTGGTTTCTATAGATGAATTACAATTATAATATCATGTTTCATATTGTCCCCCTATTCATAGGATTCCTTTATATTATATGTTCATATCAGTAATTATTATATTATATAATGATTCTAACCAATAATATTTTAACTTGATATGCCTATTGGATCACCTGTATTAATTCACCTTACACTGTTGTTTATTTATTAATTTACACGGGTTTATTGCTTAGTCATTTCTTATGTATATCCCAGGTTACCCATGTGGTTTTAACATAATGAAAATAATCTACGAGCATGTTATGGAGTTTTAGATTAGGTAATTATAATATATTTCATGATGTATGTCACGTTTCTAGTCCAAAAAGGGACAAGGCCTAACATCCTTATACGGTTGAATTAATGGTATAATAAATTAGTATATAATGAAATAAATTATATAAAAATATTGGTTGTCATAGTTGATATCGAAGAAAAGGAATGAATATGATCCTTGGGAACACTCAAGTGTGAATGTTAGGAAAGTCATAGATCTCTTCACAATGAATTATTTTGGAAGGGGTTCTTACTATGGATGGTTGTACGAGTCCCACAATTGTGTTGAGACTACACCTAGAGTACTCTAAAAGGTATCAATTATATCTGACTAGTAATAAGTCCCAGAAATTATACATGGTATCATTAAAAATTATAGATATTTTGGGGAATGTGATTATAAAATCATATAAAATCTATAGAGACAATACAAATCATAAGAAAACATTCCTAACTTATTTAATGTACAAATTAAGTGGATTCTATTGAATTACAAATATGTTGGGATACTAAAAGTGCTAGTGGATCTAGAACAATTGTATATAGGGGTAATAACAATAAAAAGGGTGCAATATGTTGGACATGATCATTACTTGGTATAAAAAAATATTCATTGCTATACAAATTTTTTTAATGCCCCGTATGACATTTTTTAGAAAATTCATATGCTAATTATGAACCATTATTTAGGGGCTAAAATTGTCTATAAATGTTTAGGATGTGAAAAAAATGGAAAATATAAATTGAAACGTTGAATGTTACATGGTAAATAATATATGTTATTATTTATTTAACCCATAAATGATCGTGGTTTTATATTTATTTATTTATTATTTTATATATACACTTCAATTATTTTTTTCTTTTTTCTTTTAAAATGGCTACAAAAGAGAGAAACTGAGTCAACAACCAAGGTAATGTGAAGTGTAATGGATTCTTAAATGATACACAATGGTTGGGGAGAGTAGGGGTTGAAAAATTCATCATTATAATTTCTCAATAAACATAATTATCAAGTAGAAACTGCAATTGAAAAGGAATTAACAATTAACCATAAAAAACTTGTTGTAATTTAGGATTTTCTGTGACAATGTTTTCTAAAATTAAGAGGATATTTTTTAACAACCCAAACTTCCATGGTACGTTTCCCTCTGAGTAATGCAATAGCTTGCGCTGTATGCATCTTGGAGTTTTAGCAAACCTTGACAAATAAAACCAGCCTTTATCAATAGTAATACCCACTTGTTGAAATTTTATAAATTTTATTTTTTAAAATGGACTACATTTTTTGATTCGGAATATCAAAAATATCTTAGGGTGAATTTTTGGAATTTTACTAACAAAGATAAATTTTTTATAATTGTGAAAAACACTGCATTATTATTTTAATGCACCATTTTATTATAATAATAATTTACTATATTTAAATTTATATTCAGTAAAAATAGATAAATAATACCTATATATGTTCAATTTAATTAATTGGAGTCATTTTATAATAATATTAGTTATATAATAGTTTACTGAATGTTTTACCTTCTTTTTATCCACCTACAAGGAGAATTTTTAAATATTCATAAAACATAATTTTAATACTACTCCGGGTTGAATTTCAAAAATCTGAGAGACACGGTTGACAATAGTATGTAAAATGTGGTTCTATAATGTAAAAATAATTATGGTGAATAGTAACTTTTGAATTTTATTTACCACAGTTAAAAATATATAGTGTAATTAAAGGTATAATTGATGTTATAATTACCTTAACATATGTTGTAATTCTATTAGATAAGATTATTTTGACCAAAATCAACCTTAACAAAAATATATGATCCTTTTCGTCGACTTGGATTAGACTAGGACATTTAATATTATTTTATTTTGTAGAAGAGTTAAAATTGTTTAATTCAAAGTTTAATAACTAAGACAATTTTAATATAGGGTTATACGTAAGATAAATTAGCTTATAAATATTCATTATAAATATAAAAATATTTCCTAAATAATGGTATTTTATTAGTAATTTTACAAATTAAATTATTAAATTTATTAATGACACAATGATGATGTTGTAATTACATTATTAACGAATGATTAAATTAATTGATATTATATATATCCAAATAAATTTAAATTGAGATTTCATATGAATTCCAAAAATTATATAGTTTAATATGTCATTTTAGAGTATATTAAATAATTTTTTTGATGTAATATAGTTGTTCTGACTTTTCCAAGGACAAAATACCATATAGTGTCAAAATTGACATAAATGTGTTTTAAAAATATTACTATATTATTAATTGATATAATATTCCTAAAAATATAAGATTCGGAAAAAGGACATAGATAGTTTTATATATATTAATAATGAACCACATTGGGTTCTCTTGACTTTTTAGAGTACGTTTTTTAACCATTTATTATAATATTACAAGAATTCATGGTAAAAGTTAAAATATATAACTATGAGTTAAATATAAAAAATAAGTTTAATATAGTACACTAAACCTATCTAAATCATTTTTTTTGGGATTTTTTGGATCCATTCAGACCTTATCCTCGAAATAAGTCATTTTTATCCATTATAAACTGAATATGTTTGTATAATAAAATAATATTTCAAGCTCTTCCTAAAGTGTCCATCACCTCACTTATAAAAGGCACATCCACTATTCTCAAAATCGCATGACCAATGCCATTTTTCTCAGCCCAACCCTGCTCAAATATCCTCTCAACTACACTCCCTTTGACTATTATGCATTAAATTGATCAGAAATCCAGCCGAAGGAGCCCTTGTGATCAAACCAAAAGAAAACACCCAATGAAGAGGTAATAATTTCACCACTTATTTCAATGTTATTTTATTCTTCCACATCCTCTTCCATAGTTATTCCCCTAAAAAATAATAACTCTAGTACATTATACATTCTTTGATGTTATTATAAATATTGTACAACCATATTCATTTTTATATCCATCCTATGAATGAAAAGACACCATACGTGCGTACATACGGCTTATCGTCTCCACGTCATGGTGTAGTTTGTTAATCAACAACTTATTTCATTGGATGGGTATAATAATTAGTATAAATGATATAAATAATAAATATAACATGTTAATTATTATTTATATATGATATACTATCCAATTACATAGGATTTCTTCATCAATATAATGATATTGTCACTCATGCGTACGTACGGATTACCGTCTCCACAAACGTGATAAGATTCAAACCCCATTGCAACCATTCAAGAATAATTTTCATTTTAGGATTAAATATAATGTGTAATAACATTATATAATTCTATAGTGTAATCAAATAAATTCTATCAATAACAAACATGGATTACGTAACAAAGCATATAAAGGAAAAGAATTAGTTAACAACCGAAGAAATGATACTACTAAAATATTATTAACAATGCAATCTTAGAAGATCATATATGATACAATATTTATGTATGTGGTTATTGTTTAATTTTAAAAAAACTATTTAACTATTATATAGGATGTTAACGTACCCTTGCCATGTAAATTTACAAGGTAAGTGTTAATTCTACAATCTATTCATTATCTGATATTGTTTATATGTGAGTTTCTACCGAGATCTTTTTATCATCCACATCCGTGTTTCATAAAAATTTATTTCAAAACATTTATAATATTTCCTAGAAAATGGGTTAATGAAATTTATAACCTAGTTTGAATTTTTATAGAATGTTTATAAAGGAATCTATCTATCGTTTTCCAAACAAGGTCCTTTACAACCTTTTCAACAAAATTATGGAATGAATGTATTTTAACATAAAAGGTGATGGTGGCTATTTTCTGCCATTATAACAACTTCAAATCATCCCTTTCATTATTATAAGAATATATTCAAAATTAATGTTTTCTTTTAAAATTATGTTACTTTTAAATTATTTCAAAATACAAAATATATTTCTCCCAAATATTGTTGATTTAATCTATTCAACATCCATTGATCGATTTTACACTATTCTGAAGTTGATTTATTATGATAAAATCTTCTATATTGTATTAAATGTTTTGTGATTTGTTTGACTATGGATGTGTTATTTTTATACAACTCACAGTTTATAGTTAAAGTGTTAACATTTTTTATGCTAGTCTTAATAGTAATGTTTATGTTATGTTTCAATCTATTCATATGAGAAATGAATTGGACTTAGTAAGTGATGAGTGGAGCCCACTATAGCTCCTTGATGCATCGGTAGATCTCCATAGACAAACTAGTGTCCTGGAACAAGGCCTTGAGAAAATCATATTTTTAGTCATGGAATGAGCCCTTTACTATGTAGTTTTGATATTCGACATTATGCATTCCATCTTTATGAAATTGTCTATTGATTTTTCATGTGATTATAAAACTATAGAATATCCATGTGAATATGTAAATGGAATTATTTATATTTTTATTTTTCATATTATTATTAATTTTATGTTTAAAAGGATTTTGTTTTATTCTTCTACATTGCCTTAAATGTTTATGCTTGTTTATGAAAGTTTCCACTATATTTTTATCCTTACTGAGCATCAGAGCTCACCCATTTCTATGATTTATTTTTCCCAAAATGTGAAGAAGTATTTTATACTTGACCTATAGGGATAAGATAAGGGATATAAGTGTGTTCAAAGGGGAAGAAACTTTTGATGTTTTTTTCCTGATGTAATGTAAAACAATGCCTGTATCTTGTACTACCAAGGATACTAAACTAATTGATAATTCTAGATTCAATCCCTTGTGATCACTACAATGTTATTTAATAATGAATAGAGTTTATGTAACTATGGTCAAGGCATTATAGTTGGTATCATAGGGAGGTTTAGTACAATCATTTGAAGCTAGATTAAAAAAACTCCGATTAGAGAACATTACCCTAAGATAGAGTTTAAGGATTAGTGTTGAATAAATTTCTTGAATTTTGGTAATGTAGTTATTATTTGTATTTTACAAGAAATACATCCCCGTCTGGAAATGATCAGGTAGAGGTAGCTCTGGAAGATATGTACCTAAGAGTGAAAACAACAAAAACCTGTTTCTGGATTGACCCGGGGTATCCAAGGACACGATAATGGGCCTTGATGCATTCATGGTTACGACACTACCAGGGGATATTCTTAGGATAATTCACATTTTCATTAAAAACCATTATGAAGGTTTTATGAGTATATAACTCCTCAATAAAAACATTTTGTTGATTATGGATTATATCCATAATCTATTCAATTTAAGTTATATATTTTAAGAGATTGGTATTATGTATGGAAATTCGTAAACAAATCTATTATATGCCATTGTTTAGAAATGGTGACTTGTGGAAGGAATATAAACTATTTCAGTGCACGAAATCCATGTAGGGGTTACCATCCCACTGATGAAAATTATAGTATATCTGGTGATGCAAATGGTGATGATTAGCTTATCACCATACTCGGAAAACTCACTCCGATTTTGAATAATAACCTTACCCGTATGGAGCACCCTGATCCACAACATGTAGGATAAATGATAGACCACTTTATGTGTAAACAACCACCAACATTAAAGGGGACTACAAATCCATTGGTATTTGAGGAGTTTATAAGTTCCTTAGAGAAAATATTTAATGCTTTGGGGAGTAGCGAAAGGGAAAAATTTTCCATGACATTTTTTCACCCCACATGTGATGCAGATAATTGTTGGTCCATAATTCAAAACACAATGGAGGATGGAGAAGTGTCATATATTGAATAGTGGGAGTTAAAAGATAATTTCATTGAAAAAATACGTTCCTTTTGACCATGAAGTCAATATGGAAATACAATTTCTGAATCTGAAGAAAACAGTGGATGAGAATGTTACAAAGTATGAGGCCAACATTACAAGGTTATCAATTCATGCATCAAATTATATACATAACCCAAGGAGTAAGGTTGATCGATTCATTGATGGTTTAAAACCATTTATTCATCAATCATTTGTATCACAATCATTTTCATCATACAAAGATATTGTATGTTGTCCTATCATGGCAGAAAAAGAATTGTCCTGGTCTTACTACATTATTGAAAAGCTAGATTAGAATAGATTTGATAAACACTCTATAAATGTATATAAGGGGTGAAAGGAAAAGTTGAATATTCATCCTCCAGTAAATGTGGGAAGAAACACCCTGGTACTTTCCTGATGGGAATGGGTTTCTGTTACAAATGTGGTGAAAAAGTCTACAAAGCTGATGATTAAAAGGGAAAAAATAAGTTTTCAATGTTGAATAGTACATTTGTTGTGAAAAGCGGAGGTATGAAAATTAATTTCATATGTGAATGGAAACATACCTCTTAAAGGCCATGGGAGCAATGCCAAGCTTATGTGATCACTACTACTGAGGTTGAAGCTCCGAAAGACATAGTGGTAGGTAATTTAATGGTTCCCCTAGTTTAAAAAATGCTTTATTTGATTCTGGATCATCACATTGTTTCATATGATCCTACTTTTCTAAGAAAATTATATATTTCCAATTGGATTTAACATGGGAGTTGTCAGTCCAAACACCTAATGGAAAGTATCATTTCAACAACAATTTGTGAATCAGTTCCCATTATGGCATATAAATTTTCATTATATGATGATATCAATTTCATATCCATAATTTAATTTTTAATAATCCTAGGAATGGATTTTATTTGAGACCATGATGCAAAAATTTATTATAAGAAGAAAGAGGTTACAATTTTTGATGATGATAAGTCGTACCATATCATTAGAGTAGAAACGCCACCACCTGATTCTTATATAGATGAACCCATGTAGCTCTACTAAATTAAATTATTGTGGAGAAAGTGAATGAAATAACTATGGGTGAGTAAATGACTGATCATTTATAGGATGTACCTATTGTTCAATAATATGTTTATGTGTTTCCAAAGGATTTAACAGGACAACCTCCAAAATGGGAAATTGAATTTTCCATTGATTTAATTTTTGGTACAAGGCCCATATAAAAGACCTCTTATAGAATGGTCACAGTGGAATTTGTGTAACTAAACAAACAACTAGAAGAATTGAGTAGTAATGGATTTATTCTCCCGAGTGTTTCTCCATGGGGAGCCCAGGTTCTTTTTGTTACAGTGAAAGATGGATCTATGAGGTTGTTCATTTACTATAGGGAGATCAATTCTATAAAAATAATTAACAAGTATCCCCTACATCGCATTTTTTATTTAATCACTAATAACAAGGTGCTCAATATTTATCAAAGATTTACCTTAGAAATTGATATCATCAGTTGTGTGTGAAAAAGGAAGACATTCTGAAAACTGCATTTTTAATGAGGTAAAGACATTATGAGTTTACAGTAATGCCTTTTGGATTAACTAATGAACCTTATGTCTTCATGGATATAATTAATTGAGTTATAAATAAATATCCTGATGAATTTGTAGTGTTATTTTTAAATGATATCATTGTATACACAAAAATCTATGAAGATCATGCAAATCACTTACGCATTATTCTGAAAACCCTTAGAAGAAATGGTTTAAATGAGAAGTTTAGCTCGTGTGAATTATGGTTTTTGTAAATTTATTACCTTGGATATATTTTCTCTAAGGATAGAATATCTATCGATCCATCAATGACTAAGGATATCCCATAATGTCTAGTACTGATGAGTATAACTGAGGTACGATGTTTTATTGGTTTAGCATGCTATTATCGACATTTTGTCCAGAATTTTTCCTGATTGGCTAACCCATTAACCAAGATCCCACATAAAGGGGATAAATTTATTTGGAAAAAATATTTTGAAGAATGTTATTAAGGATAGAAAAGAAGATTTTTCAATGCTTCTATCTTTACTCTACCATTATAGAATGATGGTTCTGTTATTTACTCTGATTCTTCAATGAAAGGACTTGGTTGTGTCTTTATATCGAATGATAGAGTTATTTCCTATGCATCACGATACCAAAAAAATCATGGAAAAACTATTACACTCATGATATTGAGTTAGTAGCTATAATATTTACATTAAAGACATAGATACACTATCTCTATGATGAAAAATTTGAGATATATACCGATCACATGAGTTTGAAATATATTTTCTCACAAAAATAACTAAACACGAGGCAATGAAAATTGCTTTAACTACACAAGTATAATGATTTAACTATACACTACCTCACAAAGAAGGAAACTAAGGTGCTAGATTCCTTGAGCAGAAAGGCTCAGGGATTTTGGAACAAGATGATAGTTGAAAGGGATTCTATGTTCATGGATCTTGTAAATATAGATATGGGAATAATCATGGACGGTTAAACATCAATACGTTTTCAAATGGATTCCAAACTAACATTACTAGAATGGATAAAATGTTCATATATTGATGATGAGGAGCTTAAAAATAAAATTAAAGCTTTGAATAATGGGAGACTGATAGACATAGTATAGGAAGATTGAATTTAGAAATTTGGGAAGAGACATTGTATTCCTGGTATACCTGATCAAAAAAGGGAATTATTGGATGACAGTCGTAGCTCCAATTTCTCCATACACCCTGGTAGCACTAATATGTATAAATATTGGAAGAAACATTTTTAGTGGGAAAACATGAAGAAATAGACTGCTGATTATGTGTCAAAATGTATGGTTTGTCAACAAGTGAAAGCTAGAAGAAAACATCCTATAAGAGTCATGCAAAATCTTCCCATACCTAGGTGGAAATGGGATAATATTACGATGGAGTTTTTCATTGGACTACCAAAAAACCCAAGAATGATTGATTCAGTATGGGTCATTGTTGATGGTAAAACCACATAAGCAAAATTTCTTGTTAAAAGGGAAGATTTACCACTTTAATGTATAGAAACACTATATATTAATGAATTTGTAAGAATTCATGTAGTATCCATATTGATTTTTTATGATCAGGATCCCCATTTTTACATCATGACTTAGGAAAAGTATTTAGAAGGACATCGATATTGAACATCATTTCACCACTAGCTACCACCCTCAAAACATTGGTCAATCATAATAGTCTATTCAAACCATAAAAGATATGTTGAGATATTTCCCACATGACTTTCATGGTATGTGGGATCGTTATTTTCCTCTGGTATAATATTACTATAATAATATCTTACATTCAAGTATTCATATGGAACTATATGAATAATTATATAGAAAGATTTTTTTCATGCCAACATGATTTGATGATGTTGGTGAAAGAAAACAAGTAGTCCCAGAACATATTGAGGAAATAGTGGAAAAGAAGATTCTAATCCAAACTCACATAAATGAAGCTAAAATTAGGCAAAATATCTTTTCTAGTATCCAATGGAAGTATTTGGAATCTCTACTAGGATATAATGTTTTCTTGAAGTTCTCTCCATTGAAGTTTGTTATACGTTTCAGTAAAAGGGTAGATTGAGACCTAGGTACATCAGAACCTTTTGAAATTATTGAATGAATTGGAGTTTTAGATGATAATTTGGATATTCCTCCATGTCTCTCCAATGTTCATGCTGTGTTCTATATATCACTGTTGGGAAAATACATTCATGACCAAATGCTAGTACTGACCTATGATGAAATAGAACTGCAACCCAACCAATCTTATTGTAAAGATCCAATCATAATTTTTGATACCTAAGAACATGTGTTGAGAAAACGGATGACACTTCTTGTGAATTTTCCATGGATAAATTATAAGATTGAAAAGGCAACATGGGAACACGAGGAACCTATGATGAGGAAAAATCTGAATATTTTAATGCAGTAATATTCTAGAAATTTCGATGATGAAATTATATGAAGGAGGGGAGAATGTAACAACCCAATCTTCCATGGTACATTTCCCATTAAATAATGTAATAGTTTGCGTAGCACACAAATTAGAGTTTTAGGACACCATGGCAAATCAAACCAATAGTTATAAATCGTAATAACCACTCTTTGAAATTTTATAATGTTTATTTTTGAAAATGTACTTCATTGTTTTATTCGAGATATCACAATTATATTTGGGTGAAATTTTGGTATTTTTTTGAAAAGAATCAATTTTTTATGAATTGTGAAAAACACTAAGTTATTTTTTAAAATATAATTTTTAATTAAATAATTAGTTATTTTATTAAATTTTATATTATGTAAAAATAAATACATAATACCTATATAAGTTTAATTTCATTCATTTGATCAATTTTAAAATAATATTACATATATAAAACATTATATAACGTTTTACCATCTTTTAACCACCATAAATGAGCTTTTGTAAATTTGCATAAAATTTAATTTAACTACTTATGGGAGATGAATTTCAAAAATTCAAGAGACACAGTTGACATAAATAACTAATATGTGGAACAGTAAGATTAAAATATTTTTTGGTGAAAATCAACTTTTGACTTTTATTTTCAAGGGTTAAAAGTAAATAGGGAAAATAAAGGTAAAATTGATATTATAATTACACTAAAACATGTCCTAATTTTTTAGGATAAGTGTACTTAGACCAAAATTAACCTCGGGATAAAATATTATCATTTTTTCCACATGGAATAGATAAGAACTTTTATTATTATTTTATTTGAAGTGGAGTTAAAAGTGTTAAATTCAATGTTTAATTACTAAAACACTTTTAATATAGGTTTATATAAAGATAAATTCACTTATAAATATTAATTAAGAAGCTAAATATATTTCCCACATAATGGTATTTTATTTATAATTTTTAAAGATTATATAATTAATTATATTTAAGACACAACAATGATGCAGTAATTACATTATTAAAGAGTGATTAAAATAATTGATAATATAAATATCCAAATAAATTTAAATTGAGAGTTCTGATGAATTCCACTAATATTATAGGTTCATATGACATGTTAAGGTTGATTAAATAATTTCTTTGAGGTAATAATTTTATTATCACTTTCACAAAAAAAATTCCAAATAGTGTTAAAATTTACATAAATGAGTATTTAGAAACAAATACTATATTATTAATTGATTTAATATTCATAAAAATATAAGGATTGTCCAATAGACATAGATAAGGTAGATATAATAATAATGAACCAATTGAAGATCTCTTGTATTTTTATAGTAATTTTATTAACAATTTATTATTCTAATACAAGAATAAATTTAAAACGATAAACTATTTAACTAAGAGTTAAATATAAATGATAAGGTTAATATAGTGACCTAAATCTATATAAAACCTATTGGTTGAGATATTTTCGACCCATCCTCACCGTATCCGTGAAATAAATCATATTTGGAGCCATTATAAATATAATATGATTGTATAATAAAATAATATTTCATGTATTTAATAAAGTGACCCTCACCTCTCTTATAAAAATTTATTTCCCCTTCTCTCAAAATCACACCCCAAAGACATTTAGATATGCCAACCCCAGCTCAAATATCCTTCAAACTACCATCCCTTCTTCCTAGAGTCTATACATTGATCATAATTCCAACCTATGGAGCCCATATGATCAAATCAAAAGTAAACACTCAAAGAAGATGTAATAATTTCACCACAATTTTCAATGTTCTTTTCTTCATCCACATCATCTTTATTTGTTATTCCCAAACCAAAATAATAACTATATTAACTTATACATACTGTGATGTTATTATAAATATAATACAAAAATATTCATTATTCTATTCGTCATTTTAATGACAAGTCACCATACGCACGTATGTACGACTTGCCGTCTCCACATCGTGGTGTAGTTTGTTACTCAATCACTTTATTATTTTGTTGGGTATAATAATGAGTATAACTAAAGAAAATAATAAATAAAAAACTTCAATTATAATATATATATATATGATATATCATCCAATTATATACAATTTCACCATAAATAGAACGATATTGTCACTCGTCCGTACATAGTGATTGTCGTCTCCACGAACGTGATAACATTCATACCCCATCATAACCATTCAATAATAATTTTCATTTTATGATTATAAATAATGCTTAAGAACTTAATATCATTCTGGATAAGAATAAAATTCATTCTATACATAACAAACATGTCTTACACAAAAAAGAATATAAAAGAAAATGAATCAGTTATCACCTAAAGCAATGATAGTACTAAAATATTATTAACAAAGATATATTAGAAGATCATATATGAAACCATATTTATGTATATGGTTCTTGTATAATTTATTTACAATTATTTAACAATTATACAAGTGTTAAATGTACCCTCGACTATGGAAATTTAAATGGTGTTGGTTAATTATACAATCGATTCATTATCTGAGGTCTTCTATCACTGAGTATCTACTAGGACCTCATTATAATCAAGATCAGTGTACTTAAAAATTTATTTCAAAACTTATTTATTATTTCCAAGACAATGATTTAATGGAATTTATACTCTATTTTTAGTTTTTAAATAATTTTTATAAGGAAATATTTCTATTGTTTTGCATACAAGGTCATTTACGACCTTTTTAACAAAATTATGGAAAGAATGTTTTTTAAATTTTACAGTGAGTGTGGTTATTTTACAACATTTATCATCTATGAAGTTTCCCATACAAGATTATAATAAGATTGTAAAAATAAATTTTTTCATTTAAAATTATGTGATATTTAAATGATTTCCAAATAAAATGGGATATTTCTCTCAAATATTGTTAATTTCATCCATGTCAACATCCTTGGATGGATTTAACCCTTGTTTGAAGTTGATTTATTATGATACAATCATCCATATTGTATTAAATGTTTTGTGATATGTTTGACTGTGGATGTGTTATTTTTATACCATTAAAGGGTTATGGTTAATGTAATAATATTTTATATGCTAGTTTTAATTGGAATGTTTATGTCATGTTTCTATATTTTCATACGCGGAATGCATTGGACTTAGTAATTGACGGGTGGAGCCTGCTATAGATCACTATGCATCAGTAGGTATCATGATACAAACTAGTGTGTGGGAAGAAGGACTTGACAAAATTTTAGTTGTATTCTTCGAACGAGGCTATGACCATGTGGTTATGATGTCTGATATTACGCATTCCATCATAATGAAATTGGTTATTGATATTACATGTGACTATTCGACTAGTAGAATATACAAGTGAGTAAGTAAATTGAATTATATATATATATATTTAAATATTAAGATAAGGTTTATGTTTAAAATGGATTTTCTTTTTGTCTTATAAATTTTCTTAAATGTTTATTCTAATTTAGGAATGATTCCACTATATTATTATACATACAAAGAATCTAAGCTCACCCATTTCTATGTTTTATTATTCCAATGATGTGAATATGTATTTTATGGTTGACCTTTAGGGATAGGCTAAGGGATATAAGTGTGTTCAAAGGGGACAAAAAATGCTGTTGTTGTTTTTATTTCATGATTTAATGTAAAACTTATGTATGTATCTATTACTTCCAATGATATTAAACTAATCGGTCTTTTAGGATTTGATCCCTTGTGATAATGACAATGTTATGTAATAATGCACTGACTTTGGGTAACATGGTTTGGTGCATTACATATTGATCACATAATACAAAATAAATTAATCGACTACATTGTAAAGGTATTCTTTATCTATTAATTTTCAAGGTAAGGTCGTGCTGGGTTTTTATCATGTTGAGGGAGAACATGATCAATGGTGTATATTGGAAGAAAAATAAATTTCTTCATTAGTAATTAAAAGTGATGGAGTGGATGTAATTCCTGAAATAATGTTTCAAAAAATACATTCCTCACACTTTATGTCATAAAATGGATATTTATTTCATAATCCATAAAAAAATTTAGTGAATTTATCTATGAATATGAGGGAAGAATCACAGGATTATAACAATATACCTCAAATATTTTCATTGGCCCTGAGTGAATTTTTTTTATTTATTGGGTGAAACATTGCCTATGAAAATACATAGCTATTTAGGACTACTAAAAACTATATGTAAATTGTTTACTGATCGCTAAATGTTGAAATGTGGATCAACGGATATCAGCATTTTACAACGATAAGAAGAAGAAAATTGGAACAAATTATGGTGGCATTATAGAGAAATATAATAGTGGAAAGTAATTTGAAAATACTTGTTGTCAAAAGGTTCTGATGAAACATCTGATTAATATCCTAATGTTGGTAGGTTAATTCATTCGGTTTTGAAATTAAGGGTACCTATATTGAAATTACCTATGAGAGAAACCCACAGATGTGATTCATTAATAGGATTTCATAGTATCACCTCACACTGTCATCCAATTGTTGGACTGCAAAAAGTAGGGAAAATACACATTTCAATTCCCTATGATATGTGTTATCGATGATAACTAATGAAAACAACCACTATTTCATATATATATATATATATAGAGGGTGTGTGTGTCGTATCACAATATTTGAAGTAGATGTTGATACGGATGTTATGACATGCGTACTATTTTTTGGTTTAGGGATTGTGAACATATTATTTTATTTTAGTTCATATAAATATTTCAATATTTCCTGTATAGTATAACAATTCAAATACACCTCAAATCGTGGAAGTTGAGTTGTCATTGATGATGGTAAATTGGAAAATTTTTACATCCCAAGAATGCATCTCATCTCCTATCTAAATATGTGGGTTCAATTTCCCAGGAATCCTTCTGATTCATCCCTTAGTATAATTTGATGCCATTATATTCATGCATAGGATTTCTGTATATAGGGACCAGAAAAATATCAAAGAGATGGAAATTATCCTCTATATTATAAACCATACTCTGATTCAATTCATTTGAATGGTTGAGTAATAATCATAGTTGGTACCAATATCGTAAGAATGGATATTATTGCCTTTTGATCAAGAAAATATTAATCAGATGATTGAGACTATTGAAAATATAATCATTGATGAAATTCCCATTTTAATAAAATTAACATTTGTGTTTCCCAATGAATTTCATATCAATCGTCATTACCATGAGGTTGATTTTTCAGAAGATTTCATAAAAAAATATTTCCAATTATCCCAAAACCCATATTCAATGTTCAGTGGTGAACAGAAGGATTTGAAGAATCAATTATAGGAGAATGTAGTAAAAGTGTTTATACACCCATGTACTTCCCTATGGGGTTTATTAGTCCTCTTTGAAAACTAAATGGATGGGTCAATAGACCTCTTAAATGATAATCAGTAGCTTTACAATATCACAATAATGGAAATGTATCCTATACCATGCAATTATTTCATTTTCATTCAAATATATGGAATCCAGTAATTCTCTTAGGCAGATCTTCATCTTGGATATTGTTACGTAATGGTGAAGAAATATGATATCCTCACCACAGAATTTCCTACAAGTGATGAGAACTATGTGTTTATATTAATGTCATTTGGACTATAATTTATCAAAAAAACATGATGACATTGACTAATACAGCCATTAGGGATTTCTGGAAAAATTATTCCCAGTCCTTATAGATGCTATTATTTTATAGCACAATGAAAAAGTGGAACATTAGTTTCATTTAAATATTTTACAGAGGACTCTATGGATGAAAAGTAATAAGAATGGAATTGTAATCTTTTTTGGTTAGATCATGTTACATTATTATGGAATGTTATCACCAATAATGTGAAATCTATGGATCTATAGAAATGATGAAAATGAATAAGAGACAAGGACATAATCTCTGACGAAAATAAATAGGTTAAATAGAATATCTATGTACTACATCGGATTTTTGTGAAATTTATAATGAATTTCATTCCCAATAACCAAGATTACCCCAAAAGGGATACATTTTATATGGAATAATGAATGTAATGACATATTTAATGAGATGGAGAGGGGGATAATCACATCATCTCTATTCAAATTACCACCATTAAGGAATGTTTTTTGAACTACTGGTATGAAAAAATAAATGTCTAAGGATGGGTACTTGAACAAGATGAAAATGTGATATCATATGCCTCCCACCAATTAAATATTCATTATTATAACTATCTAACCCATGATTTAAATTAGTTTTACAAAAAATCAAGTTGATGATTTAGGGAAATTATATATATATATATGGAGAAAATTGACATATATACTGAAAATAAAATCAGCGGGTATATATTTAAAAAACCTTTTCAAAATCACAAAAAATGGTGGTTATAGATAATTATGTAGTATGATTGTTCAATCAATTAAAATTTTTTGAATGAAAACATTGTGGAGGATTCTACATGTAAAAAGGATCCTAAAACCCTATTTATGATGAGGTCTATAGAGATCTAGTCTTAAAGAACATGAAAAAGTTTTATTTGGGAATATTGAAAAGATATTTATACTACCTTTCTTAAATTACTGGTCAACCATCTATTCATGATATATTTCAATAGGCCCTAAAGGAGGATTAATTCCTCAAAAAATTTAGTAGGAAATATTTCCTATATAAATTTTTTTAATGATATAATTAAAATGTCTAGAGTCTATATATGAATCCCATCAAAGCTATTACTGATGAGTTATCTTTTTTGATAATGTTCTTTGCTCATATAAAATTATGACCTAGGCTCCATTAAATGGTTCTCTGAGTTGGTGGGTCACATAGATTCACACATGCCTCCATGTAAACTAATGGCTATATACTCTTAGTGAGGGCCTATAGTGGTAATGATTTTATAATATACCTTCATGATTAGAGTGTCAAAATCATTAAATAGTAAAATAAGAATGTAGAAACATAACATAAATCATCAACATTTGATAAATATAAAAATTATATAATTAGTAAAAAAACCTAGCGTAATATCACATACATGATATATATGTCATGTATCCCTAGAAAATGTTATTAAATATATAGATAGAGTTATATTGTTTAATAAATTAATCAAATTTTACAAATAATAAAGATAACTATCTCTAGATTGCATCACATGCATATCCCAATCTCTTTCACCCCTACAACTATGCATAATCAATCATTATCATAAAAAATTATGTTTCCATAGTCTCTACCAACATAAATAGAGTATTTCCATTCACCCAACAGTTTCCTGAATAGGTTGTGAGATATCGATCTATAAGCCTCCTCCTATTGTATATACAACAATTCTAGATTGTATACAAGAGGAAGTGGTGTGTAGTATACAATTTTAATATCATGGTAAATGAAAGTGTGATATTATCCATCCTACCATGGATAACTGTAATAAAAAAAATCCTAAAATAGGGATATCTATATAGAATGATTGAACATCCACTATAGCCTATGCTTAGTGAACTAGGTTTTTGCCAAAATGGGGTGTATCTACGGTATAAAATGACCATGTCTTGGTCATCGAGTCCACATAGGATCTCCACATATAACTCATTAAGGAATTGGTTTGATCCCAATGGGCATGTCTAAGGATGTCCATGAATGTCAGATCCATGATGTTGAAACGTCCATGTCATCCAATGTAATCAAGATTCATTGAATTGAAATTTCCAAGGGATCCAAAGTAATCCCAAATCCGTTGAGTTAAAATGTACACAAAATGTAAATAATTCCCCATTTATATATAAATCCATCCATCATCACTATGATCATATTAGGAGATGAAGGGAAATTCATTAAATATAACCTTTATCATTTAAATTTGTTTGTAACCATACTCAATCCTTGAGTTAATCCAACTGATTTAACATATTCTATTTAAACCATTTATCCATTTTGAAAACATTAATCCCCTGGAAATGAGAAGTAAACACTATCCTAATATCACATTTATTATATTAAATACCACTACTAAGATAATGAGATCACACACTCCCAATTAGATGGTAAATCATGTGTAACACCCATAACACACCTCAATAGTGGTGTCAATTGAGGTTGACATCCACCAACCATCACAAGGTACTTTGTAGGAAAATTATCAAAGGTCAAATAATTAAATGAAGGAATAAAATTAATTTAGGTGTAATTTCTAGAATGTCCGATGTGTGACATAATGCCAACAAGATGTAAAATAAATATGCATTGAAGGAAATTGAATAAACCAACAACCTTATTCCAAAGCAAGATTAGTCATACAATATATTATTCTTACTCAACATAGAATGGAAGAAAATGGATGAAGATATGAATAACCTAAAAATAAGACATATTATCTTTCAAAAAAATAGAATCACTAATTACAAGGTGAACAATGAATGGATCCTAAAGACCAAATCACTTATCAGGAGTAATCCAATGACAAAAATGGAGATTGATTCTGAGGATCGATGAAGTTATTAATCTAAATCCAAGGATATGATGTATTAGAAGGAACAAACTGGTGAAAATGAACTACCCATACACTAGAATAATTAATGAGTATGGTGGGTTTAAAATATATGAAAATAATTCTAAAATTGTAATTATATCCCAATAATTAGGGTCACATGTTTTTACAACATAGATGGACTAATAGTGTGCAAACTGTACACCATTCACATTCCATGGAGTGAACTTTTAGAGTTCATGAACATTTTTTGGTAAACTATAAGAAAACCATTTTTTATATATTAAAAATTGTTGATCCCTTGAACGGTTGTGTAGTTTGGGTTTTAGGGTTACATTAAATTTCGAAACATAATTTCTCTTCAAAAAACCATGCCTTCAGACTCTGAGTAAGGACCACACACCACTGATAATCTTGTTACCTAATTTGAATTCACATTTTTCCAATACTAAGGATGTCAAATGAAAATAAAAGTGTTTTTACTTCATAATAAAATCTATGATCATACTATCCCCCCCACCTTAATACAAATCATCCTTGAGTTACTCCTATATGGGTGGGAAATCATGAAAAAAAGATTATGTTACTAAGAATGTACATATTCCTTTATCTTCAATGTCTCGTATTAGACAAGTCCATGTTTACACTGAATCATTACTAAAGGAACAGACGTACCATAATGATATTTTATGCTCTTTTAAATGATACGTATAGGATTATTCTTGAAGGATGCATCCGCCGGTAACTCAGCCACATGTAATTGAGGAATATGAGATTATAATGTTCTATAATGTCATACAAAATGTACATGGTATATTTTTTGCATGTTTTGGTACCTTTGAAGTAATAGAAACCGAGAAGATTCGGGACCAACTCCCCCCAGTATCTCTAAGGGACCAACATATTCTGAAGAAAGCATAACCTATCTCTGAATCCATCATTTACCCATCTTCAGAGAGATATGTAAAATTAAATGATCTCAAAAATTGATTGTTGAGGCAGTCAAAGATGATCAACCTAGTATTTCTATCTATATTGTTCTGTAGAAAAATGTTTCTATGTTAGAAAAACCTTATATATTCTCTATTGAACTATACATTGAGTGATGAGTTCTATATCCCATATAGTTGTCCATTATAGAGGTGAATGACATAGACATCTATATAAGGCCTCATAAGGATCCATATTTATAGTCACCTGATTTCTATTATTGTATGATGATTCATCAAGTCGTATGTTTTCCTCCCAAGATCCCCAAAAATAAAATACACGTTCTAGAAGAATATCCTTTTGAACTTTTTTTGTTCACTATGACTAGAAATTGGTGTGATGGTGGTATGATGTACTCAAAAGATACAATTTACCCAATTACCACATTAAGCCTTTATGAAACTAAGTTGTTAACTAGAAATCCCTATTGGATAAAATAGTATGAGGAACCTCATGATGTAATAACATCTCAAAAATATAAAGTCTAACTATATCTTCCACTAAGATGGTCCCCTAAATCATTATGAATTGGGAAATGATTTTTATATTTTCCAAGATGTTCGAAAAACATCACAACCTCAAGGTGTCCTCGATAGATCATTAATCAAATTACCACAACGTAATATCATTTTCACTCAGTAATGTGTAATGTTTTAATTTTCTTATCTTGTATCTAGTGTTCTGCCTTCACCTTGTGAATGGTGGTGCACCTAGTGAAAATTTCAATCATTTATCATTTCATATTTAGACACCAATATTTGTGACATAAGTCTTATTATGTATTAGTGATACAGATATTTAAATCCCAAACTGAGGAATGAAATTACCAGACCACCTTAAAGTGGATGATGGTTGGAACCCCAAAAAATCCGATACATATTTAGAATTTCATACTCTAAAGTAGTACAACCATGAACTGGTTTTAACCTACCATTCCCTCCTATTAAATTAAGCCTTTATTATTCGAAAACTGTATGATCCCAACCCTATCTTGAAGAGTGTAATTCACTAAAAAATATGAGATAAATGTATTTATGTGACTATCCGGAATATATTTATGAATCAGAGAGGCCAATGATATCATTTTCAATTCACTACTGGCCGCCTAAACTACCTGTTGCTAAACCTTCCAAAGTAGATAATCCATTACATCATTTCTCATACTAGATATATAGTTTATCTCAAAACTGAATGTCTAGAGATAATCAACATACAATCTCTACTAATGTACGAAGTCACAAAAAATAAATATGTACTTTAGGCTTTTGTGGTATGTGTAAAACAAAAAATTATCTCCAATAAAATAGTTCCTGCAAAAATTCAAGGCATAACCCATGACTTCCAACTCAAGATCATGTGTGGGGTAATTTTACTCATGACTTATCAACCAGAAAAACCCAACCACTATGAATCTATCCTACTACATCTAGTAAAATTCAATAACGATGCATGATGCATCACATTAAACAATATAAATAGTTCTAGGATATGGATGAATTAGTATTGGCACTAATGTTAGTCTCCCATTCAACTATAAAAACGATGTATTGTAAGATTCTGACACCATAAACACCACTCCAATCATAATAAATCCCATTACATGTCCCTCTATGCATGATAATTCCTATAAAAAGACCATATAATATATATATAACCCTAATAAACTCCAAATGTTAGATAAATTCTTCATTTTTTTAAATAATCCTAAGAACTCACCTTCAATATGTCCAAATATAATCATGTATCTAATATTACGAGACCCATGATGTGAACATTATCTTTATAGAACTAACATTTTTCAAGACTGGAATACATCCCATGCTCTGTCATTAGATTCTGAATGATATCAATGTATTTTGATTGACCATGTTGATTATGAGAATACACCAATATGTCTTCCCAAAAAACTACCAAAAAAGTGTCCAAATATTGCTGGAAAACTCAATTTATCATAGCCATGAAAGCCGCTCATGAATTCTTGATACTGAATTGCATAACCTGTTACCCATAATGAATATACTTACTATGAATATCAATATGATGTATTTATAAAGTTCATACATGGAATTCATAATAATTTGACATCAAATCAATATATTAGAAAATTCAATGTTTTCAGATCTACTTGAATAAGTAATAAAAACAGGGTAAAGGAAATCAATTATTAACCACCTACTTGATAAATATTAATTAATCCATACATTCCCTGATATTTTTATCCACCTTCTTGCAAAAAAGGACGACTAAACCACATAGAGAAGTGTTGGGTAATATAAACCACATTTATTTTATATGTAGTATTCGTTTATTATAATCTACTAGCTAAGTAGTGGTTAATGTATAGGGATGAATGGATACAGTTTTAGCTCATGTAGGCATCACAATTGATAAATACACATATCACTCTATAGGTAAAATAGAAAAGTAATCTGGGAATAAATCCATGGAATAATGTATTACTGATGGGAATTTATCTTGTCACATTCATTTATAATCTATATAATGTCTAGAAATATAGTCTATCATGCCACACAACCTATGACACACTTGTTTTTCTCCTCCTACAAAGACATCCCACTAACCCTTAATATATACCAACTACACTCATGTGATGTAGATTATTCCATTTTTTGATAGAAATATACCAAGTAATTATGGGGATAAATCCGATCAATTCCTTGTATGACATCAATTTCCATAAATAAGGGAATACAGATAATATAATAGAAGTAATATGTGCTTATCTCACGACGGAATTTTTTAAAATGGGGTATATTCAAAAATCGAATCCACAATGATGTATCATGTGTAATAAGTAGATATAAAAAGTACCATTTAATCTAAATATTTTCACAAAAGGTTCAGATATGAAATAATGTGAAGCATCTGTATTGAATTGGATGATACTCGAGTATAAGATACAAAGTACATACGACTAACATTAGATGGAATGATGAAAAAAACATTTGGTATATCGAATAATAAATATATCAAGAATAAACTTTGGCCCTGAGAAATAGCTCAACTACCCTAATATTTCCCATTATACTTTCGAGGGGAAAATTATGTCTTTCCCTTCCACCCAGGACCACCTCCCTTGCATGAATGATCAACAAAATTCCAAAATATAACCTAATGTGTAGTCATGAATCCACCTTTGGAACCTATACTAAGTGCATAACCCCTCTTACTAGTAATTGGAAGGATAGTCATTCAGAAATATTATTTATACCCCTTCATTCCACATGCTCAATGCTCAACTGTGACCTTATCACACTGTATTTTCTTATGTCCCACATTCTACATTGATGAAAAAATAAATCCCTAGCATTGACACCTTGTATATTATTCCTCTCATGAGAAAACTAAAAAGAATTAATTCCTACCACCAACTAATAATCTAGTAGGTTAATATGTAGGTTTACCCTTCTCGGGGACCCTATCTTCCATATGTATAGTTGAAATAAATAAGAACCATAATCACTATCTTAGTTATGATAGTTAACTAAAACATGTTCACCTATAATTGAATTATATTATTGATAAATTCCTATAAGTTTCATTCCCTATATATCTCATCAGTATGATACATATGAAAAAAGCATAGAATCACTATAAATTATGTCCAATACTCTATAATGGTCATACGACCTTGCTCAGAATGCATTAAATCATTGGCTCATTCATCTCTTAATGTATTATGAGATTAATATTCATTAAATATTGTTTTTAAATCCCTCCAATGCATTTTTCCAATCCTATAATCCTAGATCAGAACATTCGACCATGGCTAAGTAGTTCAATGAATAATCTACGATGTCATCTTAACCCTCCACTCTAGAGGAGTTTCCAAGTGATAAAATATTTAATAACCAATCTCAAGGTATATCTTAGGATCCCTAGGACCACCATCGCCTAAAAATTTCAGTTGATGTTGTTAATAGACCACTTATTTCATCTAATTTTTTATCATTGTAGGATAACAGAATATTTCAAGATGTTGGTATAAATATAATGAAACACTCTCAAAACAAGGAATCATAAGTAATATCCGTGAAAATTTTCATTTCCAAATTTGGAACTCTAAATGGTTATAATTGAAACTTAGGGTCCACCACATTCATAGAATAATCATTTCCACCCTCATGGTGCATGAATATATGTCAATGTGGGGGAATACGTTAACAAATTCAAAAAACATGCCTCAAAAATGTCTGGGTATCCACTAAATCATAGATATAAACAATGGATCGGTACAAAACATCTTATAAAAAAGACACACCTGTACTTCTAATCCTAAAGCATGGTCCAGGTAATAAAAACGATACCATGGAACCACAGATACACTACCTTGTAACCCCAACTACATTCATGTTTCGGAAAAGATCTCTATTTCAATGAATGGGTCCCATTAAATATACTGTCAATTGAAATTTTAAATATTATTTAATTTAAAAAAAAAATTATTTCAATTTTTTTAATTTTGTATTTATATTGCAATTATATTTGAATGGATTAATTGTATAGTGTACCGTTTCTATTTTATGAGGTCTCATACACCTTATAAATTTGTGTGTGAAGTCTATTTAATTCCCACCACCGAAAATTCCATCCCATCCGAGCAATGTTCTAGGAACCAACAATCCATAATTGACTATATAGGGATTTTTCTATAGACTACGTAGAAAAACATTGTCTAGGTAACAAAAGGAGATTTTTTTAGAAATTATGTTTCTAAATATTTTCATGATTCATCAGTCGATATATATTATATAACACAAGGAACATAATAAAGGTCATGTAATCATAAACGAAATCATATAAGTAATGGAATAGGAAGGGAATGTACATCGTGAAAGCTTCCTAAAATTATGCATGATTCATTCTTATTTCTATTCATTATTGGGTGAAGGATATAATTCAATTATTCAATAAAATAAATTATAACATTACATCAAATGTGAAACACCCAATGGTTAAATGAAATAAAATTATAATATGAAAAATATATAACTACAATTCCACATCATTGGAGTCTTTCTAATTACCATGAGCATGGGTTAGAATCTCCCAGGAATGACTTATAACAATTTTCAATTTATCTCCCAGTCTCATCTCCATCATATGAAAATAGTAAGGCAAGAAATTAAATCCTTTAATAGCAGTCAGAAGCTTCAAAACCTAGGGTCCACTATATTTTTCCTTGAGTCGATGGTTCACATGTTATAAAGTGTTCCTCCACACACACCAGAGTATTGTAAGTTGAATCTACTGTATAAGGTGGTATAGTGTAGAGACTATTACAACATGAAAAGAGTGTCACAATGGTGAAATAGTTAAATAAAAATGTGAATTCATAATATAAATTAACAATATAAAATAAACATCCCAATGAAAATAGTATTAAATAATACACGTGTAATATCAAATACAAGATCTGTATTCCATGTATCTATAAAACATTGAGGTAAATACCTATGAATAGGAATCCTGTGAAATATATGTACAATAGTACAAAGTAAAAAAAAGAGATTTATCTAATGATATCATCACAATTATATCTCATTATAATGATAACCTTCTCCAAATGATAACCAATCAAGTATCGTAAAGCGGGCAGTCACCCCCGTCACTACCCAAGTCCATGAATTCTTTTCGGTTACCCAGTGAAAACATGATTATGGTGTTATATGACACTCAGTTGGACATGAAAAATGGTTTTTATAACAGTTTTTTTTGTTTATATGATATGAAGATGTGTGAAAAAATTTAAAGGATTATAGAGAGACATGTATGTGTGATATTATCCAGACTACCAAGTCCCACTGTAAAAAATAAATCACAAACAAGGGCCATTTGTAAATCTAGATGAAACATCAACTATGACATATAGAAATTAATATTGATTTAGACCTTTATGGAGATTATCCACTCTATAAATCTAAAATGTAATCCTCTTCTAATCATGAACCATCTCTATATAAAATTTGATAATGAATTCGGAGGATCTTAAGAAGAATGCCCAAATTGTTCCAAGAAATCAAAATCCTAGGAGGATAAATGTTATTGGAATAAAATGTAACATATATCCACAGAGTAGACATTTACATAGAAACAAATACAATCAGGTACCCATGGAGTAGCAATGACATTGGAAATAAAAATAGTCCCAAGTGAATTACTAAGATATCCATAATTATCATTATAATATAAGAATAACCGGCATTATTGAATAATTATTCCCCTAATATTTAACACATTTTATAATCCATAAAAAACAATTGAGTTCATACAAATAATTCCAAATGTTCCATTTTACTAAATTAACCTCCATGACAACATGTAATCAAATGGATTGGAGGTATAACCCCTCTCATAATATCAAATATAGTACATTTAGGCTCCTACTAAGATAAAGAGATTACACAAATCAAACATGGTGGTATATAAATAGGGAATATGAATAATGAAACCTCATGAGCGGTCTATGTATTGGATGAAACCCACTAACCTTCACATAGTACTATGTGATCATCCTAATATGTATACAATGTTTTAATCAAGTAATTAAATTAATTTAGGGGAAACTACTAAAATTTAGGCATGCAACAAAATGAAAGGATAAAAAAATAATAAACATTGACATAAAATATATAGAACACCGTCATTATTCACAATGTCAAAATATAATTTAATTTTGACTCCTAAAATTTCCCATATTGGGAAAAAATAGAGGAAAGGGTAAATACCCTAGAAATAGGGGTTATTATCTTATACTAAAATAGTGTCACAAATAGCATGGAAAACTATGAAATCTGACTAAGGGATAAATCAAATACTGAGAGAAATCCAAATAGGTGAACGTTTATTGATTCTGAGGTTGAAAGACACAACAACGCCAATGCCAAGGATATGGAGGCATAATAGAACAAAGGGGTGAAAAAGAATCCCCCTATCATCTAGAATGAATAAAGTAGAAGATTGGTTTACAATATTTGAAACTAAGGGCGAAATAGAATTTTTTCCCAATAAATTTTTGGTTCCATGGTTTGGATGCATGGTTTGCCAAAAACTACACCAATCTGGTTTCCTTCACTATTTAGGGAGGTACCTCACATAGTTTATGACCACAGCTGGAAAATCCACGTGAAACCTATTATTTTTTTATCTATTAGAAATAATAGACCCCCCACATGGGCATCCGATCTAGATTGCATTGTTTCATCAAATTATAAGACCCAATTAAACTCATTGGACTCTCTAAATAGATAGTAGTAACTATGAATCTCGGATGACATAGTTTCAACTAACAATGCATCCCATCTTCTTCATCAACAAATCAAACCAGCATGCTCTGAAAAGACCCAAAACATCCCAAAAACATTTTTTGACTTCATTAAGAACTCCAAATTGGTCAATAACAATGAATAAGGCTAAAATTAAATGGATGTGTACCAGAAATAAAAACATGATATCCAACATGTCATCATTCTATGTTAATCGTGGATGTAATAATCTATATAGATGTTTGAGAAAATGGTCAGTTGGGATAAAATGAAGAGGGATATTGAAGAGTTTGTATCTCAATGGTTGGTATTGCAACAAGTTGACATGGAATAAAAAAATTCAAAGGTCATGATGCATGAATCTACTATACTACTACATGAATTCCATATGTGTGTTATTTTGGAACTAGATATTGGAAACCAATATAAATAAATGATGATGATGAGAATGATTTTGACTCTCCTCCATTATGATGAAAAAATCTCCTCATTAAGGTGACCATTCAGTCATACAATTGGTCTAACATTAGTATAAAATGAAAATAGAGCCACATAATTATGCATCTTCTCCGCCATGCTGATAGGTGAACGTATGAACAATTGTACCTCTTTTACTACTCAATTCCATTTAATCCATTACTTGTCGAATATATGCAATTAAAGGGTGGAGCATACCCATACAAACTAATAAGAAGTCATATCCATTATGGGTGGATAAAAATTGCCTACTATCCAAATTATGAAATCATACATTTTCTTCCATTAACTACGATAGAGATCCAGAAAGAGATCATAACCAATTCATGTTTCGATGCAGCCTAATGATGGACACCAAAACCTGCATGAGGTGACCAAACTAATATGTTTTGTGAATACACTCTTAGATCCAGCCTCTATTTTTTACATTCACTTTACATAAGGATCATTTATGATATGGTAACTTCTTCTTCATCGATTAATTTCTATATCATCTCTACATTTAAGAAGAGGAAAAAAATCAACATCTAAAACATCTAAAAATTTGATAAAGATTGGGATTATGACTTCAGTACTAATTAGAATTGATTAACCTATTCATATAGTATCTATTTATTAGATGTGTAATTTATATAAATTTTTAGTAAATATATATAATATTATCTAAAAAAATTACTAATACCGATATATGTATCCCTGTGGATTCAATGAGTTTTCATAAATGGAACAACACATAAAATATTCCACTCAACATGATTGAGAATTTGAATGGAAAAATTTCGTTTGTATAGGAAAAAAATTATTAAGAGACTACCATTGATACCCTAAAAATAGTATTATCTCCCATACAAACACTCAAGTAGGACCTGGACCATATAGTGCCACCAATCAAGATAAAATAATTAAAAAATATCTATTTTGGAGATGAATAAAAGATATTGGTTTACCTGGATTTATGGAATAGATGTATAGAGTGTATTACTTAAAAAATTAGTATATCCATGGTTATTTCATTACATCCATATTAAATTGACTGCCGTAGCTACTGGAGTCCAGCAAACACAATGAGTTAAATCTCATTGACTTTCCTGACTATGGATCTTAAATTAGGATGGTGGGTAAAACAATCGAGTTTTACAATTTTATAAAAGATGTTACCAAAACTATATTTTTTATGGATAAGTTATTCTAGATAATTTTTTAGCATAGGTGATCTTTTAACAATACCCAAACATCTTATGAGGGTGAAAAAATGATGTCTTATCTCGTTATGTTAAGAAGATTGATAACTATATGGCTTGAAATATATTTGAATGATCTCATTATTCCATAATAGGGTAGATCATAAAACCAAAAAATGATCCCTTCTCGTATGTAGGTGAAATTTATACACCTCTTTGATGTAGACATAATCATTGACCATAGGTAAATACATAATAGTAAGAATCATATCCATTTACCACACAAGCACAAAATATTGTAGGATTTATTCTTTTATCATCATAAGAATATGTATGTTCCCACTAAATGGAAACCTCATTATATTATGAGTTAATTTATTTCTGTTTATGTAGTTCACTTGATATATCCCATTTTTAATGAGTAATATGTCTCCATATATGATTTCATAGAACCCGGTCATATAGGTGGTGGTAAATAACGAACGAGATTTGGATAAATGGGACAACATGATTATGGTAGACCCAAATATCTTGGTTACATCATCATAAATGTCATATACATAGTTGGTAACCATGGTCTAAATCATTATCAATGTCATGGGAAACCAAGAAATTCCTTAGGGTCCTGCTATTGTCTTCCAATCCTAGTTGTCATACATGAAAAACTAGTGGGGGTGTGATTGTCCAATTGGCTATAGAAATGTGGAAGACAAACTAAACCTATTATACTATATGTATATAATCATTACTCACACATCAAGAACAATTAACATCCATGTCAAACAATTCATCTTTTCAGCCACATAACCAGGAAATTCCCCACTCGGGTATGAACAAACCTCTAGCACAAAATTAAAAAATTCCAAAACATTGGGATATTTTCATAGAAAAAATCTCAATAATTTATAGTATAGATCTATTATAATAACTCATAGTGGGACTCAACAAGGATTTTCATACCCCGTTTGAGTTAAATACACAAGTCGTTGTACCTATGGTTTATCGAGTAGATACTATTCTATCAGAATGCCATTCCATGATCTTGATCATAAAAAAACCATTACAATATTTTATCAAGAGATATATAAGACCCATATATGTTTCAAGGAAACTCAACAATGATTACACCCACATGGATCATAATAAAAGTGATTCTGGGATCCACATCATTCTGATTTGGACCCATTGTTTTTTTCAATTTAGTGAGGGAGATTTATCATTGATAAATATAACCATTCAATCGTAAAATAAGTGAGATAAAAAGATTCTTGGGAAGCTCAATTTCAAGACACATTTTAGGGATGTCACTTATAATGATGATTTCATGGTTATCTATAAATACCCAACATATATTCTTCTTCTTGAATGAAATTCGTTTCATAGCTTTATTTTTGTACCTGTAGCATTTCCTCAGTGTCTGAAATACCGCTTCAATGGAATGGTCGGATGATACAAGGTAATCTAACCCCGTTTGAGTCCAATAGAGGAATATATACTAAGTAAGTTTTCTATAAAATTTAATGAAAACAACCAATGGTGTATGATGTTATACATGTTACATCTCCCAATGGATTGGGGGATTCCCCTTTAAATTCATGGACTATGGTCAACAGTGATTATGTGCTACACAAGAATATGATTTTTCCATCCGACAATATCCTAGAATTCCAGGCTCCTCTTTCCCTTGGTAAAAACATTAGAGAAACAAATATACTCTAGAATCTCTATTCAATTACCCTAGTAGTTACAGATGATACCCCCACTTCGAATGGCCTCTCATTCCTCTCTAGTGATAGATATTCTCTCGGATTGTCTACAATATCTGGAAATTACTCCCCATACTCATTGATGGAATAAGAAGACGATTTCCTCTAAAACACCCGTCATTTATTCATGGAACATGTCTCCCCCACCATCGATGAGCAAATATAAATGGATTTAGGAACTGAATAATTTTTTGGGCTAGGTTTATTATTATAGACATGCCTATCAAGGAGAATTAGATATATTTCACATTTCTAATGTTGAATTGACACGTGTTCTGTTGTAATTATATAGAAATGATATGGTTGAACCCTAAGGTGGATATTCCTCACGTAAGTTTACTCTATGACCATTTGGGTTTCATGTGGGTAACTTTGGGGATTCACCACTCTCCAAATAAAAATATAGATTAATTTTTTTTTAAAATGTTCAAATAATACTTTTTCCATGATGTGAATTACACAAAAAGTCCCACCAATAACATCCCTATTATGAATTAGAATGAGAAGATCATGGTCTACATCAATTTCATCTATCATAATTGGTAGTTTATAATGTAATATTTCTCATTTCCAATCATTGAACTTTTAATTGGTGTAATTGGTAGCTTCCATTCCATTTCTCTGTGGATGGTTTTTCAGTGTATAGTCAAATGATGATTATCCCTAATGACGAGTAATCCAAAACCTCCAAATAACCTCATCATATATTTTTCTAATAGGAAATTAAATTTTAATAAAATAAAGATGGCACTAAAGGAAAAAATTCCTTGCATCATATCAAAATGATTTTATTTTGAGTAATAATAGAATATTAATTCAACGACATTGTATTCCAATCCCAAGAGGGAAGTGATCACATCATAGATCATAAAAAAAATATTATTCATGTTCTGGAAGTAGATTTTGACAATAAATCCACTAGAGTATGCTTTTGAGGCAAGGCTAATGATATTCCCTGGGATTTTGGTATAACAATGTGGCATCATGGTTGACCCCAATATATCCATTGAAAACCTTAAAAAATATCCTCCATTAAATCATAATTAACAAAGTTTGTTCCAAGGGAACCGTACATACATTTGGTGATTCATAGAAAACCTACCAGGAAAATATATCTACAACACCTTGTCATTAATCAATGTAATTACCTATCGATGGGATGGGAACATTCATGATTCCTCATAGAGCATCATACAGTATATTTTTCACCCATAACTCACGATGCCATTGGTAGAAGGAAAATATCTTATCTTACATGTAGCCAAGTGGGAATGATCACTTGGAGATCTCTTGACACAAATAAATGATTTGGGGAATGAAAATACTCTCCATTACCATAGTCAAATGATTCTAGTTACCGAGACCTTTTATTCCAATATTGATAGGAACTACCTAACCCTAGTCTTTGAAAGGAAAAGGATGAGGCAGTATATGAATCATCATGATTTCCACAAGATCTCTTATATAGGACCACTAAAGTTTATCATTGTATGCACTATAATTACTAGGAAATTAGCAAGATAAGAATAAATTGTGTAATAAGTTGATGTATATTTCGTGTCATTAAATGTTGTTAATGGGTAGTACCCGAAAAATTTCATGTAGGACATCCCACCATGGAGAACACACTAGTGGTATTCAAACATACAAATAAATAGGGTTTATATTACTAGGAGACTCCACGCACATGGGAGATATATTTTTGATAGTGCCTCCTGAAATCATATTTTCAAGTTACTCTAAAACCCAAGGCTCTACTAGATTGGTCTACAAATTGTATTTTTTTCTGAGGGAAATTTTTTTCCTCATCCTTATCAAAATTCATATGGTTTCACTAATAATGACGTATAATATCAATCCCTCTTTACTATCTTAGAAATGGACATAAAACTAATGAAGAAATTCTTGAACATCATATATTTGTCGTTGCTAGCGATCTAAAAAATTAAATATGAATATGACATTATGAAGGATCAATTACTCCCTCTCATAAATATGATATAGGACTGATAGAGGTGTTTCCTTTTGAAAATAAAATTCATCACCTACCTTGAAAACAAAATGAAAATTTTGATGAACTATATAATGCATCCATAGTCTTGATCGACCCCGATCAAGAAGAAGTGGTTTTCCACATCATCCACTGAATGATGGACTCATAATTTATCATCATTGACACAGGGGAAATCAATCTGACGAGCAGTTTCATGGAGAATGATGAACAAATATACACACTATGGTGTATGGAACACATTGTTGATTACCTTCAAAATTTGACTGTAACACCCGAGATTTTTATGAGAAATATTTTGTTTTTATGTTATATAAATCATCAAAGGAATATTTCACTACACACAAAACTAACTTGGATTACATTACACGCAATTACGACCTTCCTTGAAAGCTTGTGTCGTACGTAATACCGAGTTTCACTAAACAACGATATGTTATTAGAATATTATTAAAACTAGCCGTTATGAATAGTAATTCCCAAATTTTTAAATTTTTTAAATTTTAATTTTCAAAATGGACTATATTTTTCGATTCGGAATATCGAAATTAACCTAGGGTGAAATTTTGATTTTTTTTTGAAAACATTCAATTTTTGATGAGTAATGAAAACACTGGTTTACTATTTAAAAACTGAAATTTTATTTAAATAATGATTTATTTTATTTAAATTTATTTTAGGTCAAAATGGATACATAATACATATATATGTTCAATTCCATTCATTGGAGTCATTTTATAATACTTTTAGATATATAAAAATTTTATTGAACTTTTCACTATTTTTTACCCACCTCTTAGGAGAATTTGAAAATTTACATAAAAAATTATTTTACAACTTCTGTTTGTGGAATTTAAAAAATCCGAGAGACACAGTTAATATCAAGGACTAAAATGTGGTTCAATGGGATGAAAATAATTTTTGGTGAATAGTAACTTTTTACTTTTTTTTACCACTGTTAAAAGTAAATAACATAATTAAGGGAAAAAATGTTATTATTATTAACCTAAACAATTTTATAATTCTATTGGATAAGTTTAATTCGACTAAAAACAACCTTAGAAATAACATATGACCATTTAGGCCCACATGAATTAGATTAGGACATTTATTATTAATTTATTTAAAGAACAGTTAAAATAGTTAAAATAAAAGTTTAATAACTAAATCATTTTTAATATAGGGTTATACATAAGATAAATTCGACTATAAATATTAATTAGAAATCTAAAAATATTTCCTACATCATTGTATTTTATTTGTAATTTTTAGACTTTAAATATATTACGTTTTTTATGACACAATGATGATGCAATAATTATCTTATTAAAGAAATATTGACATAATTGATGTTATAAATACCCAAATAAATGTAATTTGAGACTTTTTATTAATAAAAATAATTTTATATGTTCAAATGACATGTTATTATGTATATAATTATCTTTTTTAGAACTAATCACTCTGTTATGATTTTGACAAAAATGTATTACCAAATAGTGTCAAAATTGACATAAAATAGTTTTCAAAACAAATATTATATTATTAATTGTTATTTTATTCCTAAAAATCTACGGTTCATCCAAATTACATATATAAGGTTATATATATTAATAATAAACAACTTGAGGTTCGTTTGGCGTATTATAGTATGTTTATTAACCTTATAGTGTAATAAAATAAGAAGACACAGTAAAAGGTAAATTATCTAACTTAAAGTTAAATATAAATGATAAGTTTGAAAGAGAAACCTAAAATTTTTGAAATTATATTGTATTAGATTATTTCAACCCATCCCAACCTTATATTCAAAATAAATCAATTTGGAGCTATTAAAAAACCGAACATGACTTTATAGTAAAATAATATTTTATGTTTTCCAAAGGTGCCCCTCTCCTCCCTTATGAAAGGGCACCTCCTCCCTCTCTTACTCACACCACATTGAGCATTCAAGATCGTCCAAACCCGGCCAAATTATCTTATCCACTTTCAAAGAAACACCCTAGAGGTCCTGGCCTTATTCAAAGACCAATTTTAGTGCCCTAAGAAGAGGTCTCAAAGAGGCGCTTCAAAGAAGAGGTAATGTCTATTACTGATTATTTCAACTTTATTTCTTCTTAACTTCATTTTCATTAGTTGTTTCATTATGAAGTAATGACATAAGTATCACTAATATAATGATATGTTTTTATTATAATGAAACAACCCTATTTCACCATCTATCCATCCTATAGAAAACGAAATTATCGTGCGTGCGTATGTACGAAATGTCGTCTCCACGCTATGGTGTAATCTATTTTCCACCACCACCTTTAATGGATGGGTATAATCGTGTAAATAATTACTATATATGATTATTGAAATGTGATATTTATTCTGAAATAGTATACACTCACTCCAATACAATTCCACGATCATGGGAACGATATCATTGCTTCTGCGTATGTACGGAATACCGTCTCCACGATGTGATGTGACTCATTCTACATGATCATCATTGGATAATGATTATATAAATGAATTGAATTAATGAATATGATATATATTACACTAATACCATTCTGGAAATGAGGTATCTATAACCTAAAAATAAGAATAAGAATTTATTCGACAGAACACGCATAAGAACAAAAATTAATAAAGACCCGAATAACAAGTACCAATGAAATATTACTAATAAGAAGCTAATAATATGACCATATATGATATCATAAAAATAATTATGATTCTGGAATAAGTCAATAACATTATTTATATCATTATACAGGAGGTTCAGACACTTACGAAGAAAATCGGACCTAAGGTAAGGGAAAATCTCGCAATCTCATTTTATATCCGAGATTGTTTATAATTCAGAATTTACTGGGGAATATTTATCATCCACATACATGTTTCCTCAATATGTAATATTATTTCTATCCTACAAAAAAAATTAATAAAATTTTACACTTCGGTGATTTTTTAGTGAAAGATATGAAAGGATTATTTTGTCGTTTTTCGTACGTGGTACTTTTTGACTTTTCCGGCAAATGTATGAGAAGAATGTTTTTTTAACTTATACGTCATGAATGGATTTTTAGAACATTATTTACATGAATATTACGTTACAATTTTTCAAGTTTATTTTTAATAAACTTCTTTTAGTTCAAAATTATATGACATGTTAAGAAAGGAAATTGTTTTTGAAGTAGAAATGATATTTTCCTCAAGAATGGAGTTCAAGTGTTTTATCAAAATTATTTTCCATCTAAGATAATATAGGGTTCTGTTTCTATCTTCATTTTTTTACATTGATTCGATTATGTTATGATGGAATATATTTTATGATGTTCTTTTATCTTATTTGGATTATGTTATGATGGCATGATGTTTAAGAATCCTATTTTTATTACATGGGTTATACTATGATGTATGATTTATGATCATGTGGAACACATAAGAATGGTATCATTATGAGATGGGTGGGACCTATATCTCCCTCCAATGCATTGGGTAACGATTTATATCTCATGAGATAGATATGGTGGGAACGGCGGGTTAAACCGGTTCAGTGAAACATGACTGAAATGAGGAGTGAACTCGGTTCAGAAATGGACTTTGTCCGCTAAGATAGTCTTGGCTACGAGTCTTGAATACTAAGAAATGATTCTTTATGATTATGTGTGTATGACACAAAGATTCATGTGTTTTGTTATGATTATTGGGATTACATTTCACTACTATTATTTATCCCATGTTATGAATTTATGATCTGTTTTGTAGGTTAGGATTTCCAAAATGATATGTTCTTATGAATATGATGTGATTGATATTTATTTTGTTTACCCTTACTGAGCATTTGAGCTCACCCTTGTGTATTTTTTCTTTTCCCTAGGTCAAGAAGAAGGATATTAAGTAGGATATTCCAAAAAGGGACTCTAGATATGATGAAATAAATGGGAGACAATGTAGATGATTATAGAGCCTGTTGTTTATGTTTCCCAGTTTCTAAAGACACTATACTTATACGGTCATTTCATGGTTTTGTTATATATTATAATAAGTATGCTTAAATTTTGATGTAATAACCATGTATGTAAAGTATGGGACATTATAGTTTGTATCAGAGGAAAGGTATAGTAAACCTTTGGAAACTAGGATGTGAAAGCCTTAGTAAGAACCCTAAGGATAAGTCTAAGCATAGAACACAATCTTAGTAATTTAGAGATGGCCATGAATAACCTATTATAAGACCTTAAGTGTAAAATTTTGTTCTTGATTATGTGGTTTTATTATTATAATTAGTGTTGCTCAAATTATTCTTCTGGGTTTCAGTCAACAGTTGGAACCCGAAAGAACCGTGTTAATGTGGAATGCGACGGGCAATGCAATGATTGTCCCCATGAGAAACCAAACGTTATGGGAGCTATAATGAAAAATCATGTACCAATGATCACACAACATTCTCAAGCTATGATTCATGTAGGAATTCCAAACGATCAAAGGAAGGAGCAACATTCTGTTGAATCCTTCATGAGGCAGTGTCCACCCTCATTCAACAGGTCTACTGATCCATTAGTGGCAGAACAATGGATCAGTAACACTGCAAAAATATTTTCAGTTCTTCAATGTTCTGAACATGATAAAGTCATCTTAAAAGTGTATCGTTTGGAAGGATATGCTGATCAATGGTGTAATCTTATCAGGAATATGAGGCAAAGGGATGAAATTGAGTCCATGGAATGGGATGAGTTCAAGAACTTATTTTTCAATAGCTATACCCCTCGTATTCTTTGAACAAAGATGGAGAAAATGTTTCTTGAACTGGAGAAAAATGATGATGAATCTATTGGTACCTATGAAGAAAATTTTACAAGACTTTCAAGGTAATCGTCTGGTATTATTATCCAACCTGAGACTAATATTGATCGATTCTTTAGTGGCTTAAAACCAATTCTTCGAAGGGTGTTAGCCATAAGGGACTTCAATAACTACGAGGAAATCATTCGATGTGATCTCAAGGTTGAGATGGAGATTGGAGTAACCCATCAGTCATATGGGTTTGATAATAAGAGGAAAATGAAATTCAAAGGAAAATCTAAATAGCACACTTAAAAGAAGATGATTTTCCCCTATGCTCAAAGTTTGGAAAGAATCATGGAGGGAGTTGTCTTAAAGGGACAAGTAAATGTTTCAAATGTGGAAAGGAAGGTCATCGGGCATTTGAATGCCGCAATGATGGGAAGAATATTTCTAGTGATACGAATAAATAAAAGGCTACATAGAGTGCACCTCCTACACATGAATGATACAAGAGCAAGGAAATGGGTCATTATGCTAATAAATGCCCTAATCCAAGGGTTGTTGATGATGATTGACGTCAACAAACTCTTAAGGCTAAAGAAAAAGGAAATTCACATGCAATTTCTATCAGCAAGATGGAGTACGATAACAAAGTGGTGAAAGGTAAACTTACCATCCACTCTAAAGTAGAAAAGGTTTTATTTGATTCTGGATCCTCCCACACATTTATTTCTGAAGAATTTACTAATGGTATCACCATATTACCTCATCAATTAGATGTTGAGTAAGCTGTGACAACCCCTAATGGCACAACAGTCACATCAAAAGTTTGTAGTTCTTCTCCGATGGATGTTTCTCTGAAAGTGCTTCCTTCAAATCTTATGATCCTTCCTATAGTAGAATTTGATGTGATTCTTGGCATGGATTGGCTTTCTTTATATGGAGATCATATCAATTTCCAAATAAGTGAAGTCACATTTCATATTCCAGATCAATCTATGATCGTCTATCGATGCAAGGATGAACATAAACTTCCAGTGGAAATTTCATCCATCTAATGGGTCTTGATTCCACTAAATGAAGGTTATTTATCTCAAATGGTTGGTGAGAAACTCATGATTAAGAATATTCCCATTGTACGGGAGTTTGACGATGTCTATCTGGAGGAATTGTTGGGTATTCCACCAAATAGTGAAGTTGAGTTTTAATATAACTCGTACCGGGTGCTTTGAATATTTCAAAGACACCTTATAGAATGGCCCCAATTGAGTTGCATGAATTGAAGAAGAAACTCCAAGAGGATCTTGATAAGGGATTCATATTCACAAGTGCATCATCTTGTGGAGAACATGTTCTGTTTGTTAATAAGAAAGATGGATTATTGGGACTCTGCATTGATTATCGAGAACTTAACAAGATCACTATTAAGATCAAATATCCTCTCCCACGCATTGATGACTTATTTGATCAACTACGCGGAGCTCAATAATTTTCCAAGATTGATCTTCGTTTAGGGTATCCTCAATTAAGGTTCAAAATGGAGGATATACAAAAGACTGATTTCTGTACTAGGTATGGACACTATGAATTTATAGTGATGCCATTTGGTCTTACTAATTCCCCTGCTATCTTAATGGATCAAATGAATAGAGTCTTTAGAGATTATCTCGATCAGTTTGTGGTAGTATTTATAGATTATATTCTTTTCTATTCAAAGAGCAAGGAAGAATGTGAAGATCACTTGAGAATTATATTGAAGACCCTGAGAAAGGAGAAGATTTATGACAAATTTAATAAGTGTGAATTTTGGATTCAAAAAGTTGCATTTTTGGGTCACATAATCTCAAAAGAGGGGATATCTGTGGATCCAGAAAAAAAAGTTTATAAAAATATGGTCGAGACCAACAATATTAACCATGATCTGAAGTTTTCTTGTTTTGTATAGATATTATCGATGTTTTGTGAATGATTTTTCATGATTATCTAATCCACTCACCAGGTTGACTCAAAAAGGAGTTAAGTTCGTGTGGACAGAGGAATGTGATGAGAATTTCAAGGAGTTGAAAAAAGGTTATCCAGTGCTCCTGTACTCACAATTCATGTAGTGTAGAAAGGTTTGTGATCTACAGTGATGCATCCAAGAAGGGATTGGGGTGTGTTCTCATGCAAAACGATATGGTGATAGCTTATGCCTCACGACAGTTGAAAATCCATGAGAAAAATTACCCAACTTATGATTTGGAGTTAGCTGCGGTAATCTTTGCATTAATGATTTGGAGGCATTATCTTTATGATGAATGGTGTGATGTTTATACTGTTCATAAAAGTATAAAGTATATTTTCACACAAAAGGAGAAAAATATGCATCAAAGTAGATGGTTGGATCTGACTAAGGATTACGACTGCTCAAATCATTACCACCCTGGGAAAGCATACAAGGTGGAAAATGCATTAAGTCAACAAGACAATGCTATCTTATCCATGATGAGGATCACAAAAGATCCAATATTTATGGATTTACAAAGGATGGATAGTGGAAATATAATGGATGGGGAAAAATCTTATCTTTCTCAAATGAATGTTCAACCATCTATACATGTGATGATAAAAGAGGCACAAAAAGAAGATGTAGAGTTACAAAAAAAGGTGTGAAATGTTTCTGAATTCAACCTTTATTATGATGGGATAATAAAGTTCAGGAATCGGGTTTGTGTTCCTCCCATCCCAGAATTAAAGAAGGAGCTGCTGGATGAGGCTCATAGTTCTTCATTTCATATTAATCCTCGAAGCACGAAGATGTATAGGGACCTGAAAGAGTACTTCTAGTGGGATGGCATGAAAAGACATATTGTTGAATATGTCTCTCGATGCTTGGTTTTTAAGCAAGTTAATGTTGAGAGACAGAAGTCTAAGGGGATGTTAAAACCATTACCCAAACCTGAATGGAAATGAGAAAACATCACTATGGACATTGTCGCTGGACTTCCTAAAACATCAAAATGCAATAATGCTATCTGGGTCATAGTTGATCTTCTTAAAATGTATGCACATTTCATTGCTATTAGAGAAGAATTATCTCTGACTCAGCTTTCCAGGATATATGTAAAGAAAGTGGTAAGATTGCATGGAGTACCACTTTCCATTACATCTGATCGGGATCTGAGGTTCACCTCAAAGTTCGGGCGAAGTCGTCAGCATACTCTGGATAAAGATTTGAGTTTCAGCACTGCTTATCATTCTCAGACAGACGGTCAGTCTGAGAGAACAATTCAAACTCTAGAAGATATGTTACGATCTTTCTCTATGGATTTCAAATGTGGTTGGGATCAACACCTGCCTTTGGTGGAAATTTCTTATAATAATAACTTTCACTCTAGTATTCAGATGGCTCCTTATGAATCTCTCTATAGAAGGAAATGAAGGACTCCAACATGATGGGATGAAGTTGGGGAATGAAAGCTATTAGGACATGATCTTGTTGATGAGATATCAGAAAATGTCCTATCTATTCAACAACACATAAGAGCAGCTTAGAGTCGACAAAAAAGTTATGCTGACAACCGAAAAAAAGATTTTGAGTTTGAAGTGGGTGATAAAGTGTTCTTACGAATATCTCTATGGAAGCGAGTAATGAGATTTGGAAAGAAGGGAAAGCTGAGCCATATGTATATCGATCCTTTCAAAATATTGGATCATGTTGGGATTGTAGATTACCGATTGGCGCTTCCACCGAATCTATCTCAAGTTCATGATGTGTTCCATGTATCTCTCATGAGAACGTACATACCTGATCCTTCACATGTACTTAGCTCATATGTTTTACCACTGGAGCAAGATATTTCTTATGAAGAACAGCTGGTAGAGATTCTGGATTGTAGTGAAAAAGTCCTACGGAACATGACCACCCTCTTGGTGAAGGTTTTATGGAGGAACGACCAATTAGAAGCTACATGGGAGCTTTAGGATATGATGAGGCATATGTATCCTTATCTGTTTGTTATAAAGTGACGAATTTCAAGGGAGAAATTAATTTTAAGGGGCGTAGAATATAACACCCGAGATTTTTATGAGAAATATTTTGTTTTTATGTTATATAAATCATCAAAGGAATTTTTCACTGCAAACAACACTAACTTTTCTTGATTTACACATAATCACGACCTTGCTCGATAGCTTGCGTCGTATGCAATACCGAGTTTCACTAAACAACGATATGCTATTAGAATATTATTAAAACTAGCTGTTATGAATAGTAATACACAGTTTTTAAAATTTTTAAATTCTATTTTTCAAAATGGACTTCATATTTGGATTCGGAATATCGAAATTATCCTAGGGTGAAATTTTTGTACTTTTCTGAAAAATTTCAATTTTTGATTAATAGTGAAAACACTGGGTTACTATTTAATAACTGTCTTTTTATTTAAATAATTATTTATTTTATTTAAATTTATTTTTGGTCAAAATTGATACATAAAACCTAAATAAGGTCAATGAAATTCATTGGAGTCATTTTATAGTAATTTTAGATATATAAAAATTTTATTGAACTTTTCACCGTCTTTTACCCACCTCCTAGGAGAATTTGAAAATTTACATAAAACTTAATTTTACCACTTCTGTGAGTTTAATTTCAAAAATTCGAGAGACACTGTTAATATCATGGACTAAAATGTGGTTCAATGAGATTAAAAATAATATTTGCTGAATAGTAGCTTTTTACTTTTTTACCACTATTAAAAGTAAATAGTGTAATTAAGGGTAAAAATTGTATTATTATTACCCTAACACATGTACTAATTCAATGAGATATGTGTAAATCGACCAGAAACAACCTTAGGAATAAAAGATGACCATTTAGGCCCACATGGATTATATTAGGACATTTATTGTTAATTTATTTAAAGAAGGGTTAAAATAGTTAAAATCAAAGTTTAATAACTAAATAATTTTTAATATTGGGTTATACATAAGATAAGTTAGACTATAAATATTCATTAGAAATATAAACTTATTTCCTAAATAATGGTAATTTATTTTTAATTTTTAGTCTTTAGATAGTTTAATTTATTTATGATACAATGATGATGCAATAATTATCTTATTAATGAAATATTGACATAATTGATGTTATAAATACCCAAATAAATGTAATTTGAGACTTTTTATGAATTATAATAATTTTCTAGGTTAATATGACATGTTATTATTGATTTAATTAACATTTTCAGAACTAATCATTTTGTTATGATTTTCACATAAATCAATTACCTAATATTGTCAAAATTGACATAAAATAGTTTTTAAAACAAATATAATATTATTAATTGTTATATTATTCCTTAAAATCTAATTATTGGTCAAATGACTTATATAAGGTTATATACATTAATAATAAACAACTTGGGGTTCTTTTGGCTTGTTATATTAAGTTTGTTATCCTTATTGTGTATGAAAATAAGAAGGCACTGTAAAAGTTAAATTATCAAACTTATAGTTAAATCTAAATGATAAAGTTAATATAGAAACCTAAACTTATATAAAGTATATTTTATGAGATGATTTCTACCCATACCCACCTTATATTATAAATAAATAAATTTGGAACTATTAAAAACTGAATATGACATTATAATAAAATAATATTTTATGTATTCCTAAGGAGCCCCTCTCCTCCCTTATAAAAGGTAATTACCTCCCTCTTTTACTCACACCAATTAGATCCTTAAAGCTCGAAAAAAACCATAAAAATTCTCTTCTCAACTTCCCTAGATTCATTCTAGAGGAACTGGTATTCTTCAAAGACCAATTTTAGTGCCCTAAGAGAAGGTCTTAAAGGGGCGCTTCAAAGAAGAGGTAATGTCTGTTACCGAATCTTTCAACTTTATTTCTTTTTCCAATTCTTCTTCTTTAGTTGTTTCATTATGAAGTAATAAAATAAGTATCAATAATATACTGATATGTTATTATAAGTATGAAAAATCTTTATTTCACCATCTATCCATCATACGGAAAATGAAATCACCATGCGTGTGTATGTACGGAATACCGTCTCCACGCCATGGTGTAATCTATTTTCCACCACCACCTTAATTGGATGGGTATAACGGTGTAAATAATAACTATATATGATTATTTTAAAGTGATATTCATTATGAAATAGTATACATAAACTTAAATACAATTCCACTATCATGAGAACGATATCATCGCTCGTGCGTACGTACGGAATACCGTCTCCACGATGTGATGTGACTCGTTCTTCATGATATTCACTGCATAATGATTATATAAATGAATTTAATTAATTAATATGATATATATTACGCTAAAAAAATTCTTTAAATGAGGTATCTATAACCTAAAAATAAAAATAAGAGTTTATTCGTCAAAACATGCATAAGAACAAAAATTAATAAACACCCGAATAACAAGAAACAATGAAATATTTCTAATATGAAGCTAAGAATATGACCATATAAGATATCATAAAAATAATAATTATTTTTGAATAATCAATAAAATTATTTAAATCATTATAAAGGAGGTTCAGACCCTTACGAAGCAAATCGGTCCTAAGGTAAGGGAAAATCTCGCAATCTCATTTTATCCGAGATTTAATATAATTCAGAATTTAATGGGGAATATTTATCATCCAAATCCATGTTTCCTAAATATTTAATATTATTTCTATCCTAATAAAATTTTGTAAATCCAATTTTAACCTTTGGTGAGATTTTAGTAAAAGATATGAAAGGAATCTTTTTTCGTTTTTTGTACGAGGTACTTTTTTACTTTTCCGGCCAATGTACGAGAAGAATGTTTATTTAACTTATACGACATGAATATATTTATAGAAGATTATTTCCATGAATATTACTTTACAATTTTTTAAGTTTATTTTTAATAAACTTCATTTAGTTCAATATTATATGACATGTTAAGAAAGGAAAATGTTTTTGAAGTATAAAGGATATTTTCCTCAATAATGGAGTTCAAGTGTTTTATCAAAATTATTTTCCATCTAAGATAATATAGGGATCTGTTTCTATTTTCATTTTTTACATTGATTTGATTATGTTATGATGGAATATATTTTATGATGTCCTTTTATCTTATGAGGATTATGTTATGATGATATGATGTTTAAGAATCCCATTTTTATTACATGGGTTATGCTATGATGTATTATTTATGATCTTCTGGCACACATAAGAATGGTATCATTATGACATGGGTGGGACCTATATCTCCCTCCAATGCATTGGGTAAAGATTTATATCTCATGAGATAGAAATGCCTGGAACAACAGGTTAAACAGTTTTAGTGAAACAAGAATGAAACGAGGAGTGAACTTAGTTCAGAAATGGACATTGTCTTCTATGATAGTCTTGGTTGTGAGTCTTGACTACTAAGAAATTATTCTCTTTGATTATGTGTGTATGAAAAAAAGTTTCATGTTTTACGTTATGATTATTGGGATTACATTTCACTAATATTATTTATCTCATGTTATGAATTTATGATCTCTTTTTCAGGATAAGATTTCCAAAATGATATGTTCTTTGGAATATGATGTGATAGATATTTCTTTTTTTACCCTTACTAAGAATTTTAGCTCACCCTTTTGTATTTTTTCTTTTCCCCAGGTCAGGAAGAAGGATATTAAGTAGGATATTCCAAAAAGGGACTCTAGATATGATGAAATAAATGAGAGACAACGTAGATGATTAATGAATCAATTGTTTATGTTTCCCAGTTTCTAAAGACACTATACCTATACATTCCTTTCATTGTTTTGTTATATGTTGCAATATGTATGATTCAATTTTGAAGTAATCACCATGTATGTAAAGTATGGGTCGTTATATGGACTCTCTGAATACATCGATCCAAATGGGAAAATTATTGATGTCATGGAATGAAACATTCTCATCTAGAATATATAAATGAAAAAACTATTTCAATAAATGATGTATAATTGGAATCCTTATATGTTGTATATATGATGGAGTAGTTCATGCAATCCTTGAAGAAATATTTGAATTTTGTTAAATAGATCATCAGTTTGGGATCAGACTCTACCTTCAAATAATAATGATTTTTTACTACAAGAAAATAATTATACATGAATGTGTTTATTTCATTTGAATATTTTCTGAATTATATATTAATGTAATCATCATGGATTAACCAACATTGAATCTATATATATATATAAATTAATGGATGTTTTCCATATGGGGGATGGATATTGATTGGACATAACCTAATGTCATTTGTATGAAGTTTATGTACATCCATACACCCGCTTAGTTCTTTTCCAAATGTCTTAAGGAAACACCCCTAAATGAAATTGGGATGTGTAATATCATTAACATCGTAAATTATAATACATTCTCTTGAATCAGACTCCCTCATACTATATTGGTGGGAAATAACACCAAATTATACTATACAAAATTGATTAAATTGAACCAACAGTAAATAATTGAATCAAAACATTAAACCCACTATTATTCAATAAAAACAAGAAAAATAGAGGCCTTTAAGAAGAAGGTATAAAATATACAATAGAATATGGTGAAAAATCATATAATGTCCTTGCTGGAGAAGCTCCTTCATTCTTTAAGGGAACCCATACCACCACGCTCATGACCACACAAGAGACCCCATATTAATTGGTGTATGGAACTGGGAAATGTTTTCCCATTTAGTTACAGTTACCCTTGCTCCAAATGTCTAACTATGAACAACTATATGTTAATGATAAATCACTTATGTGGATGGTTAGGTTGGAAAATCTCTATGGGAATAATTTTCTTTCATTTAACTACATTGATGTCAAAAAATTGGATCATATGTGACTTAAATAAAAATTTTCCCCTCTAATGATTTCTTCAATTAGATCTTTTATTAACCATAAATATCGCAATTATTCCTTGAATGTAACCTATAAATTGGTAACACAAATGGATAATTCCTTACATCCTACATAAGTTCTATTACAATGGATAATACTCATTGGTATCATTGTATTGGGATCCGGTTACATCCCCCACCAATTATGTTACTTAAAAGTAATTTTCATATATTCTATAAATATGATATAATCCTGGCCACATAATATAAAATTTCTCAATTTTAACAGTCACATTATGTTAAACTGCATGATTGTTTTATCCATTTGATCTAAATATGTAAGAAACAATTCTTCTTTACTGTATGATGATAAACCACACAATGATGCGCTTCTCTAGTGTATCTAAAAATCACCAATAATATTGTTTTTTCATAAGAAATTAAAATTTTAGACAATTTATTTAAAACATGAAATTTAAATGTGTTCTTACACAATGTACCAAGCATAACTTTAATTTTAATACTAGATCATTAAGCCTCATTTCATTATCATATGATGTCATTCATGATATAATCTCATTAACACATGGACAATGTTTTTTGGGGATTCATGCCTTCTTTTTCAAACTGAGTAAACATTGTCATTAAATAATTACATTTGAAAACATGGTTTCCCACAAATACATATGACTTTATTCTCATACAATGAGATACATTAATATTCATGGAATCAATATAGTGGGAAAACCAATACATTATAAAAATGACACATCCCATTTTTTAATCGCGTATGTCAGGTGAAAGAACCTGTTACCCTTTCTTGTTTCTAACTACGATCATATATCACGTGGGCTTACGAATTTTGTTAATGGATTCATCACATGATCTACACATACCAATTCACGTCATGGTTTTTATGGGTAAGGATTCATGACTCTAATTAGAACCCCAATCGTCACTAGCACATGATGTTAAAATTCATTTTTAACCCCTATTGAATGAAAAAAAATTGTTTTACAAATTAATAAATAGGGAGGAGCACTATATTTATTGTCGTTATCCAACCACCCCTTGATAATTGAAATATTTATCTCTAGATTCTTTCAATTATTGGATACATTGAGACACCCTGATATCCAATCTACTATCCAATGTAAATATCAATAATCCCCCATCTGTGTATGGGTCAAGATTGAAGGGATATTTCTTCATTTAATAACAATGTGATTCATGATTACTATTGATAATTGATACATAGTGATACATTTAGTGACATGGTTTTTGTCTCTGTCAGACATTGGAATATCTCTACGAATAATTCCTGAGAAAGGCGCGGAGAGGATGTGCGATTTTGAGGCCCGATGTGCCGGAAAGTAATTTTACAAAAATATTAAGTATTTTTGTAAAATCAAAATTTAGGAGATTTGGTATCTCCTAAAAAGGGGCTCAAAATAGGTAATTGAGGGCACGGTTGCGTCCAGAACTTGCCGTTTACCCTAGTTGAGGTGTAAACGTTGTGGGTGCGGGCCGGTTGTGGAGAAAAGCCACCAGTGGCATTTTTGTTAATTAATTGAAAAGTTTATTTATGAGCGTTGGCTCAAATAACTATTGAACAGAGTCTCAGATCAAAAATCTGAGTCCTTTATTGCATTCAGAATGTTGCATTTACCCTAGGGACGACATAATCTATCCCGCATCGGGAGGGCTGGTCGGGGGCGTAGACAAGCTCGGTGAGATTTTAAATAAATAATTAAATAAAAAATAAAAAATATCCCCTCTCCCCCCTACCCTATTTGATGAAGAAATTCTAGAGGATAATTCCTCCCCTCCACCTTCCTCATCCACCGACAAATCGGAGGCCGAATCATCGAAACAAAGTGTTGTCTGTCTCAGATTCCGATAGAAGACGCTCCATGATTGTAAAACAGAAGCTTTGGAGTGCAGATCTAAGCCAGAAAGTCGTAGTATCACCTGTGAGGTAGGTGGATTGAGATTTATAATCTCGAACCCTGTTTATGTTTTGTTTCTTCAAATATTTACAAGGATATTATAGTTCGCGTCTCGATGTTTTTGAAACATGTTTCAGATCTGATTTTGGAGCACTGGGGTGCTTCTGGGGGTTCTCGGATGTTTTCTAGTGGAAAACCTGGATTCTGGCGGCGGCCATGGAGAAATCCTGTGAGGGAGGCGGTTTCGCAGCGGTCCTGCAAGGTCGATATGGTGGTCTGGTCAGTTTTCCAGCGAGCCAGTGGTGGTCTGGCCTGAATATTCTAGGAGCTCGTTAAACCCTCGTAAAAGGCATGTCTGGAGTCCAAATCGCGAGCTGTTTGTGAAGAAACATTCATTGCATCGAGACAGAACTTTAGGGTTTACTTTATGAAATTTATTAGTCAGTTTTGTGGCATGGGGCTATGAAATGTTGGAATAATGATAATATTTTATTATTATTCAGCTTCAACCCACCATAACTCTTGCAAAGAGTGTCCAAATGATGTGTCGTCAGTGGCGTTGAGACCCCAATGGTACATATGAAATTTCGAGATTGTTTCTGGGTGTTGGATCCGAGAATAGGGTGTGGGCCCCATGAGGCCAGGATTCAGGGTTAATAGAGAAATGTGACTTTTTCACAGGATGTCGGTTTTGGAAGATCGAATAGTCGATCCTATGCGTTTTTTCTAGGGGATCACAACGGAGTGATCCACTTGATGAGTTTCAGGATCCTAGTGTGGGCTCAACACGTGATGCCTTCATTGATTAATAACTTTTCATCGGGTTTCAATTTTGGAAGATCGATTAGTCGATCCCGTATGTTTTTCTGAGGAGATCGCAATGGTAAAATCCGTTTGATGAGTTTCGGGATCACAGTGTGGGCCACACATTGCCTAGATACTGTGAATAGTTCATTTTTCACTGGTTGTCTATTTCGAGCAAGTAGAAAACCAATCATGTGTGCATTTTTGCATAGATCACAATGGTGTCCTTTGTATCGACATTGGAGGTTCACGGTGTGGCATTGTGGTGGGTCACTCGGGTTAGCGATGTTTGGACCAGCAATGGTTGATTATACTCCCTTGGTTCATTCCAAAAAGGGTTCATGTGTCATCACAATCTTAGTATAGGTTTTTGATCCTCTCGATGGGTTGTTTAATCTATTATATTTGTTTCATCCCTTCGGTGGTCTCAGAGTGGGATACTCTGGAATTGTTTAGCTATATCGGGTTCTTGGTACTGTTGTGACCGCTTATCCACGAGCGGTGATCCACTATCTAGCAGGTTAACTAAATAATGTTTGTGGAGTCTTTGGGAATATGATCCCGTATGTAGTGGGATGTGATCAGTAGGGTTTTGGAATCTTCGGGTATACGATCCCATACTCATCATGGGGATTATAGTAGGGCTGCAGTATTATTGGTTATATGATCCCCTACTCAGCGCGTGGTGTCGGTAGGGTTGCAGCACTATCATTTTGATCCCCTACTACACGAGATATACCATATAGTTTTACAGTATCATTGTGACCATCATGACACAAGTGAAAATTCTCTATCTGGGTGACATGTTTCTGTTGAGCGCCAGATTGGGTTGTGGTAGCCCTAGTGGATCCTAGGAGTGATCCCCTATCTATGAGAACTACGAATGCGAGATCGGGTTTTGGTATCCCCCAGCGGACCCTAAGAGTGATCCCCTATCTGTGAGATCTTCGTATACGAGTGTGGATTCAGGAATCCCCAAGCTGACCCTAGTAGTGATGCCTATCCAAGGTGTATGTTGTTCCTTCTGTTTCATCATGGTTTTCTCAGTGACGATATCCATCGAGCACAATCTCTCGGGTGAGTGTCAGAGATGTTTGTGTGGGACCCGATGGAGTGTATCTCTTGGATGATTGTCATCTGGGATGACCATGATCGTGGAGTTTTATCTCTTGGTTGTGAACTATTGGTGGTTATGAGGTCGGTACCTCATGTGACATGGGGCATGAGATGAGTATATACGGATGTTCAAGGTGTATGTACGGGCATACTCTTGAATTGAGCTGAATAGTTGTGTTTTGACGAGGATGGTCCTGAGATGGAGTTTCTCTCTCGACTGGGTTCCCTCCGGCTGGGATGAGTAGACTATTCCTTTTTATTTTATCTCTTTTGTTTTGGGTGTTTGGGGTTCCTATGGATTATTCTTATACTCAACCCTGCACGGGATTTTCCCACACATGCGTGTGTCTTGTGAAGACCACATAACTTTCGATAGAGTCCCATCAGGACCCGGAGCAGGCAGGGTTGAGTGAGCAGGTCTGACCAAGGATTCATATCGGAGCTTTTCCTAAGAGCTTACTTGTGGTTCCTTTTGACATTGATCCTCTTCTCCTGAGCAGGTTGGCTGCATTTGGAGTTTTCTTTTAGTGGGCAATGTTTTTCCCTTTTATAATTTTGTTGTACTCTAGTTTGGGATAGATGTATGCATGCATTTTATTACCAATTTATATATATATATCTTTTCACTGTTTCATGGAGGTGTATGTGGGTGTGTGTGTGTATACTAGTACCTTAGGCTAATGCCTCCCATTTGGGTGATAGACTACTTGGTGCTGGAAGCCAACCCCTAGCCTATTGAAGGAAGACATGGAGAGTCATGACTCGAGCCCCATTGGGTAGGGTCGTGACAGTGTGGTATTCGAGTAGGGTCCACCTTTGGGATCTCAGAGCATAGCTGGTCTAGCTATGAGTCTGGTTAGGGTTGAATAGTAGCAGTGTTATAATTTTTTGAGTTTGACATTACTGTGAGGGACTCCAGTGTTGGTGTGGCGGCCGACATATCGATTGACTATGACTCTGATAACCTGCCTTTCGACTCGGGACATATGGACACTATTCGTAGGGACATAAACGTACATACATAATATAGGATTGTTTTTTGTGGGTTTCCTTGTCATTCTTTAGTCATCTTTCAATATATACCCTTTGACTATGGTGCATCTTCATTTTTTTCAGGATACGTCCATGAGGACAGCACCATAGTGTTCAACAAATAGATTGTAGTGATGATCTGCCCCGTGTAGATGTTATGGACTAGGGTGCAGGTTCTAAGGATTGTCTTCCATGTGTTCTTCCAGTTGAGCCACCACCTAATGAGCAGCTGGTTGTGATGGTAGTGCAGGATGAGGTTGCGCGCAGGTTTAGGGAGCTGCACGAGTTCTAGAGGTAGCGACCTTTGAGGTTTCGGGGTGATCCAGGTCCTCATGCAGGTGATGACTGGCTCAAAGTAGTCACCAGTGTTTTTCGCCTGGGGAGGACACACCCAGATTAGATGATGTTCCTAGCGGCGAGACTTCTGCATGGTTCGACCGGGTGATGGTGGTGTTTGGATAAGCAGTCCCATGATGGGGAGACACCCAAATGGGCAGAGATTGAGAGGCTCTTCATGGAAGAGTTATATCTAGTGATGGTGAGTTCAGTGTGGATCTAGGAGATTCTGCAGCTTCAGTAGGAGGGCATGACTGTTTCATAGTACTGAGCGAGGTTTACAGACCTATCACTCTACTCCCTGGATATGGTTTGGGATCCGTTCTTTAGGGCTCGAACCTTCAAGCAGGGCGTACATAGAGACATCCAAGAAGGTGTGTATTTTTTGTGTCTACCCACATATGCTGGAGTGTTAGAGAGAGAATTGGTGGTGGAGAGCTTTCTGGATGAGAAGATCCCACCTGTTAGTGCTGGGCATGCGAGAGGAGAGACTTCGTTAGTTGGATCGGCATCTTGGAGCAGAAGAAAGACTCAGTGGCCCGGACGTATGCGACATTTCAATAGGTGACCTAGGATGGAGGATCCAAGGCATAGGGCTCGCAGGGCTCACTTTCCTGTTTTAGTCAGCCGCAGGATTGGCGGTGTTATGTTTTCAATGGCCAGGGACATCTTTCTTGAGACTATCTGACCCATCGTGCTTCTGAGAGGGAGTTGGTCGACAGACCGCCTTGGCCGAGGCAACGTCTCGAGCTAGGAGGTCTGTAGGGAGACGAACGCGACGATAGAGTTGGTGTAGCAGTATGTGGTTGTAGGAGATATCAGTTTCCACCACCCCCACCCCAGTGTGGGCCACACCAAGATCAGGGAGATGGAGGATGTGGGTGAGGACAACTGCATTCCCTAGAGGTTGTTGACCCAGAGGCTCCACGGATGGATAGATGTATGTCATTTTTCCTTTCTACTTTTTGTAGTTGATTTATAGAAACTATTAGTGGTACTCTTACCTTTCTTTTTCATGCTCGGGTTTTTGTTCATGGTGTTTGTAAGACCCTGTGTGGGTGCTGTTCGGCGTGCTTCAAATTCATGAGGAAGAGGGATCCTACCCCCAACAAGATGTGTTATTTGATGTGATCAAAACCGTGTGGGTGAGTCAGTGCCACCCAAAGCGGATAATGTTGAGGTTTGGTGGATGTGTCCTCAGACTTATGTGTTTGGGAAGGGGTGTTTGTTGGTGAAATCAATGTTGTGGGAGACCTAGTTGAGAGTCCAGTTTCTTTCCTTGTGCTAATGGATTTTCGGGGATGAAAATTTCTATGGTGGGGAGGATTTAACGACTCTGGTTTAAGCCCTATCAGACATTGTAATATTCCTAAAAATAATTCCAGAGCTAGGCATGAAGACGACGTGCGATTCTGAGGCCCGTTGTGCTCGGAATTAATTTTAAAAAAATATTAATTGTTTTTATAATATGAACGTGGTGGGGGTGTGATATCTCCTAAACCGTAGCTCATAACATGAAATCTGAGGGCAAAATTACATCTGGAGCGTACCGTTTACCCTAGTCGATGTGTAATCCTTGCAGTCGCAGGCCTGCTGTGGAGAAAAGCCACCAGGGGCGTTTTTGTAAATAAAAGGAAAAGCTTAATTACGAGTGTCATCTTGAATAAAATCTGAACGGAGTCTTGTATCAAAAATCTGAGTCCTTCATTGCATTCATAATGCTGTGTTTACCCTAGGGACTATTTAATCTCCCCCGTGTCGGGAGGGTTGGTCGGGGACGTATACGAGTTTAGTGAGTTATTAATAAAAAAAAATTAAAAAAAAAATCTATATCCCCCCATATATGATGAAGAAACACATGAAGATAATTCCTCCCCTCCACCTTTCTCCTCCATTGATCAATCGTTGGCCGAATCATCGAAACAAAGCATCGTCGGTCTCAGATTCCGACAATAGATGCTCCAGGATCACACATCGGATACTTTGGAGCATGGATCAAAGCTAGAACATCGGACATTCTCCTGTGAGGTACTTGGTTTGAGATTTAAAATTCTGGACCCCGTTTATGTGTAATTTTTCCTCAAATCTTCATAAGGGTTCTATAGTTCGGGTCCTGAGCTTTCTGAAACATGTTTCGGATCTGATTTTGGAGCACTAGTGTGTTCCCGGTGGTTCCCAGATGTTTTCCTGCTGAAAAACCAAATTCCGGCGGTGGCCATGGTGGAATTTGGAGAGGGCGGCGGCAGTGTGGCAGAATCAGGTAGGCAACGCTGTGTTCCGGCAAGGTCGGTGCGGTGGTCTGGTCAGTTTTCTGGAGATCCAGTGGTGGTTTGATCATAATATTCCGCGAGAACTTTAAACCCCTGAATAATTAATGTCAGGAGTTTAAATCGGGAGTGGTTTGCGGTGACACATTCCTTTCGTCGAGATGGACATTTTGGGTTTACATTGGGAATTTTATGAGTTGGATTCATGGCCCGGGGATATAAAACGTTGAAATAATAATAATATTTTTTTATTATTCAGCTTCGACCCACCATAACTCTTTCACCTAGTGTCTAAATGATGTGTCGTCAGTGGAATTGAGACCATGATGGTACGACATACTTTTTGAGATGTTTTCTTGGTTTTGGGACCGAGAACGGTGTGTGGCCTCCACGAGGCCGGGTTCCAGCGTTTATGGAGAAACGTGACTTTTTCACCGAGTGTCCATTTGGGACGATCGTGTAGTCGATCACGTGTTTTTCTCTAATGGGATCGAAGATCTATGGTCTGCATAATGAGTTTTGGGATTGATGTGTTTGCCCCACACGGGCTAGCTACGGTGAATAGTTCCTTTCTTCCTCGGTTGTCCATTTCGGGCGGGTAGAAAGCCTATCCTGCATGTTTTTCTGCATGGATCACTATGGTGGACTCGATATCGGCCTTGGAGGTGCGCGGTGTGGCATTGTGGTGGGTCAATCAGGTTAGCGGCGTTTGGACTAGCAATGGTTGAGGCTACTCCCTTGGTTCGTTTTTACGAGGGTTCATGTGACATCACAACCTTAGTATAGGTTTGTGATTCTCTTGATCAGATGTTTAATCTGTTAGAGTTGTGTAATATCTTCGGTGGTCATAGAGTGGGATCCTCTAACATCATTTCCCTAGATAGGATTATTGGTATCGCTATGACCGCTTATCCACAAGTTGTGATCCCCTATCTAGCAGGTTAACTGCATAGGGTTTGTGGCATCATCGAGAATATGATCCCCTATGTTGTGGGATGTGTTCAGTAGGTTTATGGAATCATCAGGTATAAGTTCCCCTACTAAGCATGAGGATTATAGTTGGGTTGTGATATCATTGGTTATATGATCCCCTACTCAATGCATGGTGTCGGTAGGGTTGCGACATCGTCAGTTAGATCCCATACAGAGCGGGATGTACCAGATATGGTTATGGTATCATCAGTACCATGGTGACATGGGTGACGATCCTCTATCTGAGTGGCATGTTTCATTCGAGCGACATATCATGTTGTGGTATCCCCCAGTGGATCCTCAGGGTGATCTCCTATCTATGAGCACTACGAATTCCAGATCGGGTTGTGGTCTCCCTCAGTGGACCCTGGTAGTGATCCCTTTTCAGTGAGATCTTCGTATACTAGTGTGGGTTCAGGCATCCCATATAAGACCGTATGAGAGATCCCTTATCCATGGAGATTGATGTTCATGATATTACAGCGTGGTTTTCTCAGTGACGATATCTGTCGAGTGTGATCTCTCGTGTCAGCATCAGAGGTGTTTATGTGGGAACTGATGGAGTGTATCTTTTAGACGAGTGTCATCTGGGATCACTGTAATTTTGGAGTGTTCTCTCCTAGTTGTGAACTGTTTCTCGTGATGAGGTCGATACCTCATGTGTGTTGGGGCATGAGCCGTGTATATCAGGATGATCATTGTGTATGTATGGGAATACTCCTGGATGTAGATGAATAGTTTAGTTTAGCCGAGGATGGTCACAATATAGAGTTTCTCTCTCGTCCGGGTTCCCTCTAGCTGGGATGAGCGTACTTTTGCCTTTCAGTTGATCTCTTTTGTTTTGTGTTTTTGGGGTTCCTACTGAGTAATTTTATAAACGCCCCTTCACGGGCTTTGCTCGCACGTGTTTGTGTCTTGTGGTTACAACATTTCTTTCGACAGAGTCTCATGACGACCTGGAGGAGGCAAGATTGAGTTAGCGGGTCTGAACATGGAGTGTTACTAGAGTTGTGCCGAGGAGCTTACTGGAAGGTCCTTTTGACAACGATCCTCTCCTCCTAAGCAGGTTGGATGCTTTTTCAGTTTTCTGTTGGTGGGCCCTCTTTTTCCCTTTTATACATTTGTTGTACTCTAGTTTGGGAAAGATGTTTTCTTGAATTTTATTTCCAGTTTTTATATTTATCTCTGCACTGTTTCTTGGAGGTGTATGTGGGTTTGTGTGTGTATAGGTACCTTAGGATAATGCCTCACATGTGTGAGATATCCTACTCGGCACTGGATGCCAACCCCTGGCCTATTTGAGGCGGGCTTGGGGAGTCTCGGCTCGAGCCCCATTAGGTCGGGTCGTGATAATACTAATGTCTCCAATCTTATGTCCAGAAAAAAGTTCAATGGAAAAAATGCCTCCCTCTTGGATTGGTACTTACATGAGTGATGGTTTTAACATTATAGAATGATGTGTGGCATAATAAAAAATCTATTACGATACATTGTGATTCTCCAATCTCCAATATTTTGTCCATCTACAAAATTATTAGAAAAATTAACCCTATGCATAAGGTTCATACCTGTTGGGAGAGTTTTCTATTTAATAACTACTACTGTATTGATTCATATTACTGTAGTATAGGTAGTGACACGTGGATTTGAAATCCTAGGTCTAGATAGAACATTAAAAAACAATATTACCCCACCTCTATTTTTTCCTCAATGAACTACATTTGGATTGATTATTTTAATTTTAGGGCACATAGTGATTCCTAGATCTCCAATACTAGGTACAAAAAAAGGGTAAAGGAAAGAATGCCCTATCCCTCAGTCTGTGGCTGAGAAATATGTAAGTAGTTTTATATTCAAAAAATTCATGTCACTTTATTTATATTACAATATTACGCATTGTGATTATTGGATCTCTGGTACTAGTTCCAACCACAATATCAATAAAAAAATGTACCATTCTATAAGCTGGTAAAACCTGTGTGGAGTGATTTCCAATAAACAACTATGTGTTTATTTATTCCTATTACTGTAGGATATGTAGTGATTCATGGATCACAAATCATATATCTAACCAAAACATCAAGAGAAAAATGACCCCCCTTCAAATTATTCATAACACTATAGGGAGTTATTATTAATATAACTATTTATTTATTGATACCAATTACCATAGAACAAAATTTGATTCTTTTAACTTCAATAATGGGGATATTCATACTACAAAAATATCTCCCACCCTATGAATAGTTTGAGACATGTGTAGGATTATTTTACAAAATATTTTTGTATAATATCATTCATATTAATGTTGGATACATAGTGACATCTGGATCTTCCATTTTATTACCATACATGTTTTTCCATCACACCCAACCATATCTAGTTAATACTAGTTATATCTATGCTGAGGTGTCTCATTAAAATAGATGAATATGGAATAATTCATTACGTTATATTGAGTATATTTTAATATAGGAAATCCCAATCATAAATAATATTATTCTCCCCAATTTTAAGTAGACTAAATCAACCAAACTCACACTACATAAACATGGGATAAGTATCGGAATGAAGTGATTCCACTTATTGATAAAATCAATAATGATATTTAGGGATATGTGATACTTCCTATGTTTAAATTCCCTTAACTAGTGAATTTTTTTTATCAGGGATATCATTAAAATATTATTTTTAGTTTGTACATCCTTACAATATGATGATAAAATTCATGGAAAATGTCCTTGAAGAAGAATATTTATATTCATGATAGATACATGACAACTAAATAATGTTAAAATTTATAGGTAATCACCCAAAATCAATCCTTATCAAAGGACCAAAATCTCCTCCCACAGCAAACCAGAATGTGGGGTTCTATTATATTTTAAAAACCACATCCCAAAATTCACACTTCATGTCTTGAGAACCTTGGGCGGTGCAAAACAATTAATGGTCCCAGGACGGTAGAAAATATCTCACTGTTAGAACATGCTATAGGTGGATCTACATCAGTTTTTAACCCACTAGTGAAACTTATCTAGGCCCACTAAGAAGGTTTTTCTTATCCTTGAAATCCCTAACATCACCATGGTGGATCAAATATCCTTACGGTGTTCTAGGTCATCCAAGAAATGAATTTACCATACCATTATTCATGATATGTGTACCATAATCCTTGATTTTCACATTTACATCTCCCTCACAAACGAATGTTGTTGTTATCTTAATAGTAGATTTCCTAATTGGGTTGTTGAGAAACATACCCCTCATAGTAGGTCCATGATAATTATAACATTAATGAACATGATGTTTTTTCAATGCTGCATGACTTTAAAATATAACGTTTGATGGCCCAAATCCCAAGACCCTAAAAATATGTTAATATATATATAAAATTTGTTTGGGTGAAATCTTATAAATGGAGCCTTGAAAAAAAAATTCTGTCTATAATTCCTAAAATAATAATATCTAATGAGTAAATAAATGTTAGATCATTAATTAACATGGAATAACATTCATATGGGATACATTAAGGCCCGAGTAAAAGCAATGTCATGCTCAATGGCTCCACCGATCATGGAAAAAATTAGTTTAATGATTTTCACAACTTATATTTATGATAACATGTTCACTGGGAAGAGAAAAACATTTAAGGTGATCAATACCTTTTTGAATGTAACATTTTACATAACCACTATCATTATGTTGCTATCAGAGTTGACAAAACTAGTTTCTCTTGTTGATATTTTTCTCTTGGAATCCCATGGACCTCGGGCTTCCTTACTCATTGTTCTTCCAAGTAGAAAAATAATAATAAGTACTAGCTAATCAAAATATACCCCACTAGAATTTTTTGGTCAATTTATCTTTTTGATGTGCTTTTACCTAGTAGTTGATTGCTTGTGGAAATCCCCCCCTTTAATCTAGGAGTTATTATCATTCCCATGTAGAATACTAAATCATGAAATTACATGTGTTTGAACTATATGCACCGGTTTCCACATCTAATTTACTGTAATTTTCATATACAATGATTAACAATAACAATAACCATAGTATTCTATCTTATTTGACATCCCCGATGTTATGTAATAGTGTATTTTATCTATTTTCAATGAAACAATGTTATATTTCATTCCTAACCCTTTTGATGGCCGAAAACACATGAATAAAAACCATATAGAATAGTTCATTGATAAAAATCAAAAATCCACACTACCATTGGTTTATATAACCATCTACTAAAATAGTTTACTCTACATCCAACATCATTAACTAGATGTTTGAGTCATAAATAATCATTCATGGCCCTTGGAAATGAGTTGAAACAAATTTACATGACCATGCATGAATGACCTATGGGGACATTCATAAGGTATTCTAACCAGGAACCTAAAGTCATCTCTATAGATGTAATGAAACTATAAACTACATGAACCTCAACTACACTATGGAGAAAATAAATTGGGTATGGTATTTTCGGTCATCCTCAGCCCGTATGCCTCATATTATATTCATCATTTCAATCAACTTGACACCAATTTTTCAAAACCTATATTCCAACAAAATCAATGGAATTATCAACTCCCATGTTCCAATAATTAATGGATTCACTATTATATATATAACTTCGTCTGGAAGGCTAAATGTTTCAAGATACGTTGATCAATAGGACCATTGGTGAATCAGGCATGCATTTTCTCTCCATAGAACGTTTTACATATCCATATGGTCCTGACTCCTGAGGAGGGGAGAATTTAATGATGAGAATCAAATGAGTATTGAAAATTATAGACTAAAATAAATATCCAAAGACTTTTTATTATCTATTCTTCATGATAACGGTGAAACATGACATCATAATGACCATGTGGCTAGGTAAATAGAATCACATGACCCCCAAGTAGATGCATGATCACACCAACCTGAGAAGTTCATGAAAATATGTATTTCACATTCAATGATCCTTTCATGATCATAGAAAGACCCACCTAAAATCCCTCCTTTTCTTATTATGGATTCTAAACAAGAACAAATACCAATGTTGAGGTTGGGAAATTGGATCCTCCAATCATAATACATATTAAGAGAAATATGAAATAAAATCACCTTAATTCCCTCATAAAATAATGGAATATCAGTTAAAATGGTGCGAGAGAGGGGTTCATTCCATAATTTCATGAAAATTTTCATGTGCAGTTGTTTTGTGCCTCATGTGATCACCATTAATTACATTGAGGTCCATTAGTATTCCATCGTGATCTGATGAAGGGTTTCTAAAAATCATTCTTGATCTTGAGAGGTATTTTAGGAAGTCCCCCTTGATCATGTAAAACCTATTAAATATGAATCTTGATATAGGGATTAATAAAAGACACAACATACTAATTTATTTGAGGAACATTAAAATGTATATTTTATTATGCCACCGAACAGGGATAATAAAAGTGATAGTCTATGAAAATTCTAGAATGCAATCATGAGATCCATTAATGACCATATGAAAATCATCTAGGAAACTGATATGAAAATTATAAATTCATGAAAAGTAAAGAATAAAATCAAGAACAGGTGGAATACATATGTGATATAAGTAACAATATTTTTAATTTTAATGGGATTTGTTCCTTTTTTGGTCATCTCACTGATCCCTCAATGAAAATTGGATATGATAACATGATCTTGTGAAAGACCTTTTACTTGAAAACATGATCTTGTGATTAGTAATTGAAAATGAAATCTAATATCATGAATTAATTTTGATAATTTGACATGATTTCATGAAAGGAACAAGACGAGCATCATTGATCTCATGAATGTCTCTTAATCAATTTCCTTAGTCTCATAATGACACTAATACATGTATGTCATATCATAGAAAGGGTAATTTAAATGTTCAAATGATCATGTGGAAGCCCTTTGACAACATATTGGACCAATAAATATGGTTATTCTGGAGTGTTCTCACAACCAATGTTTGACATGTGACACTATAAATGAAACAATTTATGTTCATGTGAAGCACAAGATAAAATATTACCTTTAATAAATAATTATTATACGTATGATATGCATTCTATATAAGGAGGTGTAGAGTCATAGTGGTGACGCCTACAAATTCCAACCCCTCACTATAAAAATCAAATATTAGGACATGAAACATATGTTAAACCCATTTTAATGTTAATAATGTGAATATTTAATAGAGAATCAATACACACAATCAAAAGATTCTTCTACAAGGTAAAATCCAATGAATGGCCTAAGGAGTTACATGTCATGAATATGTAATTCAAATGATTGCATTTTTTATCATCTGAACGACTTATGGTGCACTGGATAGATTATGTAAAGGACTTTCTATGTTTCCAATTGGTAATGTGAAACCAAAAAATATAATCCTTGATAAATAATAAGGAATATTTTATATAAATTCTGAAAATACTGGTTCTATATTCAAAAAAGGGTACAATGATTTTCATGAAAAGGAATCATGAAATTCACATGATGTAGCCAAGGCTGTAAATAACACCTAGATATGTAGCAAATATAATGCGAAGGCCCTCAAACTTTTCATCCATGACATCTGATGTACTCCAAACATGTCAGGCAAATCACTTGATAAAACCCAGACATTTTATCTTATCCACGTGAAGCCCTCCAAACGTATCATTTGAATCATGAAAATTCCTTTATACATGTTCAAAATATCATACGATATCCCAATGACATATTATCCATAATCATGTGACACCCTTGGAAATGAATTTATTGACCATTTGAATAACCGCAGACTTTTCAACCATGTCAGGTGATATTATTCTGAACATGTAATATAAATCAGGCGGTGGAACTCTAACATTTCAAACACAATAGTGTAAATAACACTATGAAATTCCATCCATGTCATATAAAAACGTATGAGATTTCATATAGACACCCAAAACAAGTGACCCATGTTAGACATAGACTCATAGACATGACAATCAGGTATGTAATAGACCCAAGATATGATAACATTCATTAGAAGACACACTCAGACATAAATAGAATTGAACTACTAGAATAACAATTCCTTCACAAACATAATATGTATAATGGATACCTATGGACCAAGATCCAATTAGGAATTAACTTCTGTGTAAGCCCCTACAAGGCCCATACACCCTACCCCATGGGACCCAAACTCTCCCAAGGGTTTATCATCCTTCGTCATCATATCAGTAGGTGGGATGTTTCCTTATATGTGGGCATACCTTCATGTGTAATCTCCAACCATTCGTTAAAGTACCATTAACTGATCAACATTTTAGGGTCATTTGGATATATGGGGACTCTGATTCTTTTTATAATTAGTATACATCATAATCCTTTTTAAGGGTCAAGATCCATATCATACAACCAATTACGACCGTCCAAGTTTGTATGTTCGAAATGTAAAAGAGATGAGTCTAATAATTATGTATCCCATGTTTCCCACATCATTAATGTCTCACATTGGCTTATGTACTTGAAATTGTCATGTCATTGACATCGTAAATATACCCCATTTTAGGTAACCATAATGTATAAGCCTCTTTAATGACATGATAAAATTCCCCATATAATGGTATACCCCTTAGTTATAGTATTAAATGATTTCTATTATTGCTAAACCCTAGGGTAATACCCTTCATGGGAAATAATTACCTTTCGCCACACATTTTTATGTTGTGGGATAATCGAACTATGATGGCATTGATTCCTTTTGTAATCTCGGCATGTAAGACAACTTCGTAAGGCTCATTATCCATACACAGTTCCAAAGTTACCTTATATATTCATTCCACAGGTTATTAAAATCCATATCGCATATATAAATTAACAACATTGATTTTAATTCTTATTATAAATAGTATATGTAGGATTCTTAATGAAGGATAAATCCCATCCCCGAAACACAAATATTTTACCAAGATTGTAGTAAACAATAATTTGTCTGGTCAAATGTCCTTGTAATATATGAATCCATAAATTTCTATTCCAATGTTTGAAATAGTTTGACCACAATATACAAATATAGACAGTCACATTAGTGGAACCCTATTTGGACATAGAGGAATGTAACACCTGAATATTTTTTAGGGTAACAAGTCCTATATCTGGATTTCCAGTAGATTCACAAATACAATTGTATTCTATAATAGTGTATCATAATAAGACACAATTTCCTATAAAATGATATAAGGAGCCTGTAATCCTATACTCTCGACTATTGTTAATTTCTATGTTCTTTTGGGTGTGAAACCCAATATTACCACATTCCATTGGAATGTATGTAAATAAATAGGTATGGATATTGAAAACATTGGATTTTCTATGAATTATTGTAATGATAAGACAGATGTGAATGATTTTTCAACCACACATGATTACCCCATCACCAATCCTAAAATATTAAACAATGATATTGATCTTGATGATAAATGAAGCAATTTATGAACAAATTTATCATTATAGTAATTGGGAATCTTATATCCCACACTCCGAGAATTCCATGTACCCAACATAATATAAGGGAAATATTGGAATAATTTAAATTCATTAAAAATACATTCATTTCTAAATTATGGGGACATATAAATATTTTTTCAAATCATTTTTCTCTATATGAGAATACTGAAAATGTAAAGAATAATTATTACTGTCATATATTTGTAACTCATCAAAACAATATTATTTAATATCATCGAATTTCCTAACACCCAAATCTATTTCATGATTCAATTATTTTTCAAAAAAGAAATATTCCACTAGTTTTGGTGTTTTAAAATAATCTAATAGTTTATTAATTTCATTAAACATTTATATTTCATCCATATAAGAACATCAGAGATCAATGTGTTTTAATGTAAAAAAATAAGGTTCTTCATATGGGTGTTTCATTAATATAGTATATTAAAATGAATTGTTTATGTTCCCAATTTAGTGGAACCTGATTCTTAATTTATTTTTAGTATTATCTTATATGATTATATAATTTTTTTACTAGAGACAAAGGGGGGGGGGATTACTAGTTATTATATCTTCCATTTTTAGGATATAAAAATCTGTAATGATTGGATACCCTTGTACAAATACCAAGACGAATTCAAGGAAACCTATTGGGTAGGCCATTGCTATGTTGAAAGTATATAAAACTAAATGGGTGGGTATTTGTTCTTATATCTATAATGAATAATAATTGGAATAAGAAATTACATTAATTGGATCTCCTATGTCTCACAGTGCACTGGAAAAAAGTGAGCATTCCAATTATTTTGGGAATAGAAAATGTACATTGATGTAGAAGTTTTTAGGTATTTAAAGGGTAACAATATTAGAAAATTATTACATATTTATAACAATTCATTCTAGTTTAATCATCTTATAGAATTGATGACTTTCATAATTAACATTTTATTGCTCAAACGATTGAGAATGGATTCTAGTACGGTGATATTGGTTTCCACTTTTTTAAAGACTTCAAATATCTCTATTTTAGTTATTATAAAATGTTTTTTATTTGTTATATATTTATAATTGGGAAGGATGGTGGGGGTTGTATGGGATTTTACATGTTTCTTATTCACTTTCGATGGTGCATTTTTTGCCACATTACTGGGGTACTTTTCATTGTAATATTCATCATATGATTACTATTATATAATTCAATATTCATTCTCCTTAGTTGATCATTTATTGTCTTCATGTTCTATTAAACTGTTTAGGGTTATGACACTGAAATATACCTTAGTATATGTTATTTTATGTTTATAAACATTACTTTATAAATTATAATCTATATTGTTGAGTTTGGTCATTATTTATTCAAATTTTCTATTAAATTCCATTAACTAAGTTTCGTATGTGTTGAGGGTGGTCTATTGTTTATTTTGAAATTCTAATACCTATTGTTGTATTTCATTCATTTTAGATTATTATGGTTTTACATGTGTCTATATCTTATAGTTTTGTATAAAATGGTGACTTCTCAAATCAATGAACCTCCCAGAAAAGTATTTGGTATGTTCTATTAATTTTCCATCAACATTTGGAAGAATAATCCCTTGAAGTAATTGTATTCACAAGGATGGTGTGGGTAAGATATGGATAGATTGATCAATCCCGCCTAGAACTCATAAATACAATCTCTAGTTCCATGTATGATTATATAAATTTTATTTCAATGATGGTAACTCCTTAAAAATTGAGTGTATTTATCTAGGAATGTATTCATGATATCCTACCATAAGGGGACTTCTCAATACTATAGATTGTTGTACCTCTCCTTGGATAACCATTTATCTGAGAAATGGATATCCTCCAATATGATAAAATACACAATGACTCCAATGGTTATGAGTCAGTTGAAAACAACTATAACTTTTCTGAAGATCCTATTGGGGACATTACTAGATATTACATGAAACAATATAAACAATTATAACATTCAATGTTTTGTTCAAAATATTATTTATCATATAATTATAAATTTTGGTTCTTAGTATTGATATTGGGTGTATAAATATCTATCAAATTACTTTTAACGTTATAATGATTACCTTACATTTTTTTCACATCCATTTATAGAATTTGATAAGGAATAAACTGATGATGGAGAATAAGCTAATATAATGGTGAAAAAATAAATTAAATTTATTTTCTTGTGTTTATTGGAGATCCAATACTTTCTATATTATTTTTAAAAACTTCCATATCATAACAAGTGAGGATGGAAGGAATTGATCAGGTATACTGAAACAATTTTTTAATAGAATTTATATAATAAAATTTCCACCATTGAAATAATTATTGGTTTTCATGATGCCTATTGTTGGGTTCTCAGAAAAATGTTTATTGAAATTATGAACAATATAGTAAACATGGGACTCATATTGTATCCATAAAATTCTATGTTGTTTGTCTTTAAAAATCATGTATTTCATGTTAAATTAGAAAGAAATATCATTTTTAGAGTCAATTTAATAATTAATAGTATTTCCTTAGATATTTCCATAATAATCATACCGAATCATTATTCAACTAGTTTCTATTCATACTCTTATAAATTGAATCCTATTGATTTCTTTTACAAGTATATTTTTGTTAAAATAGGGAATATAATATTCAGTTTATATATTACCATTTCATAGAATAGTGATAGGATAACTCCATTCACCATTGTTTTGCCAACAAATTGTTTCCACCTGTATTGAATTAAATCCATGTGCATTATTTGGGAAAAAATAATATGTATAATAAATTAAAATATAAATCTAGACCAAACCACAATGGATTAAAACAATTATTTTCTATATATTATTTATATCATTGAATGATAAAAATTCATAAGGATGTAGGAAATTTGGGGACTATGTATTGTGAAACCACAAATGGAATAGTTCTCCCCCTTCTATGTTTTTACAATAAATGAATATAATATTAGAGTAGAAGTATTTTGAAAATGATTCTTCCCCATGATTGATTTATTTACCCCTACATTATTCTAATAAGTGAATTCATTCTGTCGATGAATATAAGGATTTCATGATTCCATCGTCATGAGATTCATGTGTTCCGCCAAAGAAATTTTTTATTTTTTAGTAGTGGGAAGTTATAATTTCAAAATGTTGGTTTAAACACATACATAATGAATGAAATGGATCAATTTTGTATGAATAATATAATACTCCCAAGATCAATCATATTGTAAACTTTTTTTTTGGTTTTTATGGAACATTACATCATATTATGTGTGTTTGAATGGATAAACGAACATATTACTTAGTATATTGACTATATTATTTTGTAGATCCTAGAAATTATTTTCTAAAAAATTCAGATTCCCAAATCTAAAAATATTTGAAACTCTTCTTTCAATTCATTATCAAGTGAATTAAAAGTTCCTCTCATCATTGGAACTGCATTTCTCTTCAAGATAGATTTTATTTCATACCTCAGGTCTAAAAATTTCAACCATCCAGTTGTTCTATATAATGATGAATAGTGATTTTCACTATTTTTATTATGATTTCTCCCTATTTCATTCATATTGAGATAATATATAGGTTCATCATTGAATGATTCTATTTTTAGCATGAAGTGAACCCTTTCACCTATGAAGGGAATTTCAAATCTCTCGTTTAGGATCTATCAGAAGATCATCTTGACAAGTTGTACATTTAAAAGGATATTATACGAAATCAATTAATAGCTTATATTTGATAAAAATAGATCCATTACTCTCCAAGAAATTTTTATTCATTCTATCTCTATCCTAAATATATGGGCTGCAACATAAGGTGGAACTGATAGAAAAGGTGTCACTATTCTTTTTATCAAGGTGGGTGGAAACTTCTATAGTGGCACCCAACCTCTCAATCATCATCATGATCCAATTGAATGTGTTATATTTCTTTATAGGAAGTTGTGTTTTGGGTTATATTAATCATATCTTGGAAAATGTATAATATGAAGTGGTTGTGAAATATTGTGTAAGGCATGACTAATATGAATGAAATGGTAATATTTGTAACTGTGATAGGATGTTAAAATTATAGGACTCATGGTATGTATAACAACCATGGGGGTGATGTAATGACCAATTGTTTTTGTTCATGAGGATTGAAATTTTTTATTTAAATAATTTATATACTTTCATTTTATGCTAATAAATCTGGGGGTAGAAAAAATTGTTGTCAGAATGGGGTACTATATGGTGGAAAATGACTATTAGCAGGGCTCAAGTAAATTAGAAGGCACATTCTGTATACCTACCACGCTATAGTAGGTTCTAAATGTAGGTAATGCAAATTATTAGTACCCATGGTTGTTATAGTGATGTTGAATTGAATATTCACGTTTTTCCTTTCTAATATTTTATCTTGATGAAGAAAAGATTTCACATTCATTCTTAGTGAATTATTATTCTACATATAAAATACACTTAGATACTTCCGAATGTATTTGAAATTTATATAAAAATATGAATACTTAAAAAACGTTCCTATTTAAATCAAAATATCAATTTTAGATAGTCAATAAATAATCATAATTTACTAAATAATTATTTTAAATATAATGAATTTAAAATGAATAAAAGACCATAAATGTTGAATATTCATGATCACATTAGATTTTTTTACCAATATATGGTCTAAAAATGTAATGTAACTTTATAAAACATAAACATTGATAATATAATTTTTTGTTGTTAAAATTAATATTATTATATTGAGGTTACTGATAAATACCATTTGACCTAGAAAAATGATTAAATGGACTTAATCAATAGGATCATACAATATGAATCCAATTTATCTGAGTTTTTGAGGGATATATAATCCCTATTATTTTTTATTTAACAAGACTAAGATGGTATTAAAAAAATGAAAACTAAATTAAAATCATTTATGTGAGTGTTTCAAGATCATCAATATCATGACCCAAACCATGTCTGCCGAGCCACCCCATTAAAATTTCACCATGACACAACTTACTCTTTGGTTATTCACTGGAATAATAATGGGATTTGTATAAATCAACTAAAAATAAGTATTTTTATATTTTCTTCTAAATGAAAAAAATTATATATTTCTTCATTTCATATCTTATATATTATATGAAAAAATAATGATTTTGATAAAACTAGATTCATAGATGATAATAAAATTATATTTTTTTGGAAATATATAGTTTCAATGAAGTTAATATTGTAAATATTATTGAATTTTTGAAAGAAATAATATGTTACTGAAAAATTAATTTTAATGAATATTAAATTATAAATGTTAATATAATTTTATAATTTCAAATTTCATTATTATAACTTTTAAAAAATATTATTTAAAAAAATAATGTATTTTTTGATAAATTGGTATTCTAATTTCATAGTATTAGTTAGAATATTTAGAGAATATTTTTCATAAAATAAATATATTTTTTGAAAAAATCAGGATGAAATTATTCATTAATTGTTTTTTTCAGTAATTTGTTGGGACTTTTGAATTTTAGGGTAAAACATTAAATATGGTATAAATATTAGATCAGTATTATGAAATTACAATGATAAATAAGATATATAATATATGAAATAAAAGTTATATACGACTGAATATATTTTTAGACATTAAAATAATGTATTTTTTATTTTATTTAATTAATTTTTTAATACCTTATTGAATCCTTCAAAACATATATATATTTTAACGTACTAAAATAAAGTATTTTATAAAATAAATCACTTCTACGTGACCAATAGATTTTTTTTTAACTTTTTACGTTATTAACATTAAAAAATAATTAAAACACTCAACTTTCATATAAACCATGAGAAAATTACATCACAAATAATCTAATTGTTATTATATTATAAAAAATAGTCCAAAAAATAATTTTAGAAACTAATAAATAGTCCATCTATATTTTTCTTAATGATCCCACAAAACATCAAATACTCTTCAATTAAATCTCTCTTGGATCATGAATTTAATCTTCCATCTCCATTTATATATGTTAAATGATACTATCCTGATATTATGATGTTCTACACAATGTTTTAAAATCACCCTCTAAAGGTAAGGGATCGTCTCCTTCTCTTTATTAAAGAACCTCATATTTGTCTTTCCATTTGAAATTCAAATGTTCAAATTTTGATATGATTTTAAATTTTTTTATTAATTTGAATGTGATTCAAAATTAATTATATACCCCTTTAAATCACATACATTCATTATATATTAAATTATGTACATCTGTTAGGATTCTAAAATTATTATGTTATTTTGTGTGCCAAACATTTGTGTAGTTAGTACTCGTATCCATTTACTCTCAAGGGTATTCAAATTACTATTCCAATAATTCATTTATTGTCTATTTAAATGTATATAACCTAAATTTATATATAATGGTCTTAAATTTGATGAAATTTATCCTTATGTTTTATGATTAACGTGGAACAGTTATGCATGCATGTGATATTAATATGACGGTTGGAAATAAAGATATATATCCCACAAATCATATTCTAAACGTCTTTATCTCATGAAATTCCATGTATGGATCATGATAGTTTATCCTACGAACAAATTTTTTTGTCTTCTAGGATTTCATCGAAGAATTATGTTTAAAATGTCATTTTTATATTGTTTTCACATTCATATGTTTCCTTTATAAAATCTCGTTACATGATTTCACATAGTTCAAGATTATGATTCTCAATCCTATATGTTATGTCGATATTCTATATGGATAATTGGTACAATTTCACCATATTATATTCTTTGATTATTATATTAATGGTCTTTATATCTCCCCCATTTCTTATGTATGTCACTATGGTATCCTTTACGACTTTATGATATTAAAGGGAATCTAAGGCCATTTTATGGAGTTATGATTATGTTAATATAATTCATATAATTTTATTATATTATGTACCAAATTAACAAAATAAACTCAAAATCATGTCCACATAATATTATATTAACTATATAATTATGTAATAGAATTTTCATCGATGTGTATTAAAATAGGGGTTGTGATAACCACCATAACATTCATTAACTCATCTTCTCACTCCATTGTTTTATAAAGAAAATGTGAATAACCATACATAGTTTATAGAAGGAGAATTAAATAAATATAACATATTTTTTCAATAAATAATAATAAATAATTAAATAATTAAGTCCATTAATTTATCCACTGATAATAGAACCAACTATAAATCTTGATGGAAACAAAACTAAATTCATTCCTTAGGAGAACACATCATTATAGACTCAACTGTACTTCATATATTTTCTATATGAGACCTTATTTTTTATATAAAATAATTTCATTATAAACACACAATAATGGAATAAAAAATATAATTTTTTTTTTCATTTTATTTCTACATACACAAACCAACTTCATTTTTATACTGAATCATGCTAGGTGTAAACCCCAAATTAAGAAATTAATAAAAGACTTGGAAAAATTTTACAATGTTAATATTTATGATTATATGATTGTTTACACCACGTAATATCCCAGGACATTGAGACATTAAATCAGACTGGGGTACACTTTGGTGAAACCCTATGATATTAAACTCTCCCCAACTTAAAAAAATCATCTGAATGAAGTAAAAATAATGGAAGGATGTACATCTATGATCAAGATGACACTCATTTTAAAAATAAGAAAACATATGATTAAATACATTCATGTTTTATATATCCAACCTTATTTTTTTGCATAACTATTAAATCATATTAACATAAAATACTTAATAAATAAGAAAATATAAGATCCAAGGGATTAGTGTATTAGGAAAAATAGGTTCATACATAACTCGTAAAACATAAAAAAATTATTTAAAACCATATTATTTTACATCTAAATGATCATATTTTTCTAAGTAAATTGTAATCACCTGAGGTTATACATCGATCAAAGGACTGAACTAAAATCCATGTGAGATTATGAATATTGAAGATGAATCAATATATCATAGGGGATAAAAATATTAATTATTAAATCATTAGTATAGGGTAAAAATAATAAAAAGGAGGGGATCATTTGATAAATTCATGAAATATGGAAATACATAAAAATGAAATATAAAGTTATATTTGTCAAATTTAATAAATAGTTTTGATCAAATATTAAATATTGTTCATAAATATCATATGAGCATAATCATAACATAATCATAAGAAAACAAATATGGTATCACTTTCACACTATATATAAATCATCTCATGAGACACATCACAATCCCTAATGAATTGAGGGATACATAGTTCTAGTCCCACCCAACACATCATAATATTTAAATAATAATGCATGCAACAAAGAACACATTATAATCACAGTAAATAATTATCCAATTTAATGGAATTTTTTTCATAAGGATTTAATCAATCATGATTTAATGAAAAAGTATATTGTTCACAAATTTAAAAGGGGGAAATCCTATTTTTTATATGAATCCTCAATTTTTATTGATGAAAAAAAACTCAAGAGAAGTCAAAGATGTGTTTTGGAAAAAAAGATATCTTTTAAAAAATCATTTTATTTGTCATAAAATAACGTAGGAATAATATATGTCCCCAAATATAATATTTAATAATAAATAAATTATATTTATTGAACATTATTATAGTATACATACCAATTATGTTGTGAAATATAGGTAACCCAAATAAAAGGAGTTGGATTTGAGAATCCCCTAACCTTTATTCATGTTTTATATAGGAACTTTTGAAGCACCTAAATAAAAATAAAATATTTTTTTTATAAAATTATCAACGTGAATTATTTTAAATTTTTACCACTATTTATAAATTATAGTCATTTTATTATATTTCACAATTTTTTTGTTCTAGGGTAGTGATTTTGATATCATTTTCTGTGTAAAAATTTCCCATTTGGATTGAATTTTTTCTATATTGTTAATTTGGATTTATAATTTATTATAATTTATTATATAATATTAATATAATTATAATTATATAATTATATAAAATATATAATTCATAATATCCATACTTGAATATGGATATAAAAGATTAGATGGAAATGTATGTGTAGGTGGTTAACCGACCATTGATAGGTCATCGTTGGGAGAGCATGAAGAGAATGCTGTAAAATTATATATCTACTAAAACTAATACATAAAGTATGTTAACAAAATTAATATAATATTAAATTAGTTCATAATTATTTTTATATTGTTTAGTTAGGAAACAACTGTAGAAAAAAAATATTGAGATGAATAATAAGAAATTAAAATATGGTGAGTTGATATGAACTTACTAAATCCTCAGTGTATATTCTATTTTACACTGCATAAACTACATTGATGAATGTAGTTTAATTAATCTAGAAAAAAATAATTTTATTCTAAGGGTATTTATAGGGGTTATTTTTTATTCTAGTCTTTGTAATGTGGGGAACTAATGGGTTTCATAGGGGAGGTAGAGAGGTTCTTTATAATTTAATAGATAAGTATTTTTAGAATCAAATATTATATCAACAATAAATAATTTTAAAGTGATATTTTGAAAATAAAACTAATATATAATTATGATATAATGGGTTTAAGACTTTAAATCCCTATTATAGTACTAATTTTTTAGTTTGTTAAAAAATTTGTGGAAAATATTAAAATTTTTATTTTATGTAATCACATTTCGGTGATGGTTTTTGAAAGAAAATTGTAGGTTTTGAAATGATGTTTTTTTTATTTTAATTATTCATTTTAGAAATAAAGTATATCCTATCTGAATATGAATTTGTATAAAGTATTATGTAATTATTACATCCTGAATGATGTAATTTAAGATACATCGGTTTTGTGTAAAACTATATTTTTACTATTTACCCAGAAATTAATGTAATTCAGAAAAGTAACAAAACAACCCTTTAATAAATGTAATTTGATTATTAAAAATTATATTAATGATATTTAAATACATTTTGAAAATTGATAATTTCATTTTTAATTTTTTTAAGAAAATTCCTTAAAATTGAGTTTTTAAAAAATGTTCTCATAAATTATTTGATTATTTAAATAATGATATTTATTTTTGGGTAATATATTATTTATATTTACTTAAATTAATCATGAAAAATATAAATTATGTCAACATACATTATTTTGAGATAAAATTAATATCTTAATGGTCATGTTACAACTCCCAATGGTTAGATTACTATTCATACAGGTCAAGTAAAATTTTGAACGATCACATTACCTCATATAAATACCTCTACGTTCCTTTATTAATTATTAAAATCAATTCCCTTAGTGTTAAAAAATAAAATAATATTTAATTTTTCATAATTTACTATTATTTTGTTTCTTTTTTTTGTGTTGGTAGTGGTGGTGATCATTCCAGTTGGTTGGGGTGATCCATATATAATCTATTTAGATTTTTTATTTTTTATTTTCTGTTATATCTTAAATTTTATTAATTTTGATTGGTATAATTGTTGACTAATTTAAAAATAAATATTAATGATTTTCTTCACATAATTATTATGTTGACAATATTAAATAATACAAGACCACACACATTCAATTAGGAAAAAAAATTCTAAAAAAACTAGGTTGTTACATTCTTCCCCCCTTTAGAAATCTCAGACCACAAATTTTAACTCAAATTATCAATTGAGAATTGATGAGGTTACATCTATTTCAAATTTTCCTCAGGTTCCAAAGTAACTTATTCATACTTATAGTTCCTCCACAACACATTGACAAGGTGAGTTATCTTATATCATATAACATTGTCTATATAGTCCATGATTCCCACTATATTCCCTTAATATTAGAGGTCATTATCTAGTTTTATGACCTCAAGATTTAGTAAGTGTGAGGGATCTAGTATGTACATCCTTTAGTGTGATATGTGGAATAGGTCTTGTACATGAGCCATGCATGGTGGATGTGCAAGAAATAATGCCATTGCTTATATGCGATCAAATATCGTAAAGGCCACAATGTACCTTGGGATATGCATCAATTTTTTTCAAAACCACAAGACACACTTCTATAGTGATATTCAAAGGAAAATTTTGTCCCTAATATTAAAAATTCAGTCCATTCAATGGTTGTCAGTAGAGTTATTTTTCGGACTCTATGAAATGCTTATATGTTTTTGGATGTCTTGAACCGTGTCTATAATATCATTCATAAGATTAGGTCTGATTATATTTCATTATCTAAATTCATCCCCAAAAGTTGGAGTTCTACCTTTCTTACCATAAATAGAATAATATGGATCCATCTAAATAATCATTTGGAATCTATTATTATATGATAAGTCAACCAAAGTTATATGATGATCCAATCCACCTTTTAATAATATTAATCAAGACCATATATTTTTCTTGAGAATAAATATTTACTATTAGATTGGACATCATATTGAGGGTGATATGAAATGATTAATTTCAGGTAAGTACTCAAAACATGTTGTTAACTTTTCTTGTATTTAGAAGTGAACCATTTATCATGATTAGAGAAGATCAAAAGTTCTAACCAATGTAGCCTCAAAACGTTATTCATATATATCGTAAAAATCTTCTCAATTGTAAAATAAAAATGAATTCTATTGAAGTGGGATGTCATTGATAGTTAATCCACCATAACCCGTATAGAATTTATTACATTGAACATCACCAGGAGTCTAGTGACATTGCCAAAAATTTAAATTCTCCTATTTACATGTGGGTATATGGAATTGGTAGATCATCCATTTGAAAAATATTCACTCTACTATAGCTTGATAACATAACAAACACTATGAGATATATAGTGCAATATAATTATTATTTTTTTCCAATCGGAATTGTTCTCGAGAATCATGGTACATCTTGTATCATCTTTGGTGGGTGGATAATGTTGAGTAAGGTAAATTATCCCATACTTACCACTTTATCATAGGCGACATAGGAACACAAATCCAAATTAAAAAACAAATCACACAATCATCATATATCTATAACACATGTATCTTCCCTTCCCTAGATTAATTTACATTCCTTTTATGATTTATAACATCACTTCTTCCCTCCTGGATATTCTCATAGATAGGTGACATTAAAATCATTTGGGAATGTCTAATGTATTACCTATAGTAAAGATGTAAGGATCTATCTTTTTCTTATAAAGGAAGATATCTTCTTTATCAATATACATCATTCATAGAGTATAAGTTTCATTTCTGATAAGAACATTGACTACATTGATCGCCTTTCACATATAGGGGTGAATATATATATCAAAGTCCATTTTATGACCAAAATATATTATTTGAAGCATTTTGAGACACTTCAATGTGAGAATAGACATTATAATCTTATCATCTCTATATATGTAACACTTATCATCATATAGATATTACCACAATATATTTAGATCAAAGATCACACCTACTAACTCCAGATCATGTGTTTTGGAAATTCTGCTTATGTATATTCAACTATTGTGAGGCACAAGAGATCACTTTATCATTCAACATGAGTGAAAAAATCCAATCCATTTTTTATGAATCAATTTATATCACCAAACCATTTTCACCAATTGGTAGTGTGATTACATGTGTAGTGTGCAATGTATCCAAATTTGGAAGTCTCTAAAATGGTAGAGATGGTTTTGTTATGAGACCTCAAGCGTTCCTCACCATTGAGGATATCGACTTGGTGAGGGGTTTGAAAAGTGTAATGGGGATACAATACCACCTAATAGTAAACATCAGATAAGTAGATAAAAAACATAATAAAATAGAAATATGATCAATGAATACACAAAATGGAAGAAAACAATAACATCTAATTGAATAATCTAATAAATATATATGTAACCATGTAATGATGTGTGGGAATGTTATTAAATTTCTTGATAAAATGATAAAAAAATACTAATAGTGTAAAGTAAAAGACCCAATGTCTGGGGACCCGAACCCAAAATTGGCCCCATCTCCCAACATAATCCCAATAAAGAAAATGAAATCTAGAGAAAGGTATTTTTTCCATTCTAAAAACCTACTTCCACATAATCTTCTCGAGTTCAAAATAGTGGCCCAAATAGGCTGTAAGTATAACTCAGTATGATAAATCCACCATGTCTAAACAAAACCAATTTTATCTAAAGTTTATAAAATAATGTTATGAATGAATATATTAATTAATTAAACAATTAATTAGATAAAACCACCTGCTTCCGCTCTATGCTAGAATATCTCCAATCATATCGTACAACCATGAAATCTACAATCATATAATCTATGAAAGATAAAAAAAATTGGCTTCACGTTGTAATATCATTAATCATGTATTATTACCATACCAACCACAACCATATAACCATGGTGTAGTCATCAAAATCAATATTGGTAAAATCCTTATATGAATTACATCATTTTTGGGTCAATGCCCAGTATGCATTATACAATATTGATTCAAATACATAAAATCATTTTAGGATGGGACTTGGAATATATCATTATTTATTAGCCTTATAGATTGAGACTTGGTAAGGCACCCTCAATATCAGTATTGTAGGATATAAGTGTGCATGTTATAGGGATGAGCATGACATTAAATAAATAAAAAATGAAATACAATTACTATCATACTTCATGGATGTATCAACATAAAATAATATATCTCCATGGTTAATTTTGATAATTAACATTATTCTCTCATCTTTCAAATTCAATAAAATTCAAAATTGATTAAAAATTATATCAATAAAAATAATCGACAGTTTTAAGGATTCTATAACACCCTATCAAACTAGGTCACATGTCATGATAAAAAGTCATCAAACCATTGAAAAATTAGAAATAAATTTGATACCAAATGAAATCAATGAATAATATCACTCAATTATTAAACTAATTTGGGTTTCTGAAATGATGATTAAATCATCATATTTCCTAAATATTGAAATTATTAAACCATATGGTTATGATTTAAATATTATACCATTAATTGGTGATCTAACAAAACTTATAAGATACAAAAGCATGATGATGAAATTTTTTAATGATGGAAAATAGTTTCCAACATCAAAACTAATCAACATAAAAACCAAAAACACAATTGCTCAAAGTATTTCACCACATCATTTGGAGAACAGAAGAGAATATAAATGAATCATAACTAAAGGAACATATTAGGGATTAAATACCCAAATGAAAAATATAGAATGTAGGTTGTCACACCCCAAATCAGAAGAGAATACCCAAGTGTTGAGATTAGAGGATATATAGTGAAATTGATATATGTTAATTTACATACCATAGTTAATAATTACGTTTGGGTAATTGCATTTTGTGTTATACGAATACATGTTGTGGAAATATTTTTATTGGAATTATTTAAAAAACCCAACTCATTATATTTATTTTATTAAATCTCTTTAAAAAGTAATTAATTTTTATTCTCTCTAAATGAATTTGAATGTATTGTTATTTATTTTTCAACCCAGTTTCTTTAAAAAACCCCAACCCCCATTTAATGCTTCCCAACATACCAGTAACCCTTGTTAACTTATAGTCACATTTATTTTCTGAAAAAACATATTCAAATATGAATACATCACCAAATATATGATCATGTTCCTAAACAAAGGATCTCTATCCCCGAAGAAGACTCTGCCACCGAGGATAAAAACACAAAGAGGGACATACCTAGAAAAATATGAATCTTACACCCTCACAAACTTATAATATCTCATCCCTGAGCTACTCTAATCACCATGATGTGCTCTTAGAAAAAAATTATCGACTCTATGTTTTTCTATAATTCTTCCTCTCATAGGTCTCCTTTGGAATATGACCATGCTTCCACTTTGCTCAAACCAATAGTATAGTGTGGCCCTGAATAAATATCATAGTATGACTTACAAAACTTATCATGTTCTCCTCAATGGAGACACGACCCCAAATCTCAACATTTTCATTGTTCCTCAGTTGGTATGGTTTTGGGTTATATCATTATAGTCGCAAAACATGGAACAAATTAGGCATATAATTTTATAATTGTGGAAGAGATAAATGGTGTGCCACTAGAATGACCATTGAAACTATTGAAAATGTCCCTACAAATCTAAGAACTATCTTTCCCTATCTCCAGGTAAGACATTTCCCCAGCCTTGGTGACACCCGGTGGAAAACATTGTGACCCACATTGAATTCAAGAGGTATTATCCAATGGCAAACACACAATTCATGCCCACTCTATGTGGTTATAATATGTTGTTTGATCAACTGAACCTATTTAGACATCTCCTATATGAGGATATTCTAAAAAAGTGTTGACTCACCTTCCTCTAATGAAAAAATTATAGAATAATATGGCCAACTATACAAATATACAAAAGGTACCATTTTTTTGATTCCATGAATGTATTGATATATGTAAACTCTGGGAATGAAATATTTTTCTCCCACGGATGACCAAAAACCAAAAAATATGCTCATTACATATCCTTGGTAATTTGAATATTCTTCTTCGATTTACCATTAATATGTGGATGATAGTTTATTCTTAAAATAACTCTTGATCCCATCTAATTCTGAATACCTTTTTGGAAAATGATGTAAAATTTGGATCTCTATTTGAAATAATACATTCCCTAACACTATGATACCGATCTATCTCATTCACGCATGTATTTCCTAGGCCCTAAATTATGAAGTTTTCTCTAATATTTAAGAAGTGTGCTACATTATTCAGCTCACCAACAATAGTCCATGAATGAAATATATTATGAGTCTTTGTGGATAATATCATCACAAAATATATAATGACACCATCTCAATTCTAATCGGGTATGGGTAAAGGCTAAAAAATCCCAACTTAACTCAGATTCTCATCTTTTACCTATAAAAAAGTGAGACATATAGACATGAATCTTGAATCTAGGTTCTTTATTTCTGACCATCGATACTCCATATAGAGATCATGATACATCTTTTTGAAACATGGTTGCACCATATATTTGGATTCATGAAACTCCATCATCAGCTCCTCATGCATGCCAATAAAACCCATTCCTAGCCAAAGAAAAGAAGATAATTTCCACTTCTGATATAATATCCTAGTTCTGTATTTACAAGATAAAAAAATTTACTCAAATTGGAGCCCTATCGATCAGACAAATTGACAGTCTTAATATAGTACAAAGGCATGAGTATAACTGGTGTAGAATATAGTTCTAATCAACCCCAATAATCATGAACATCCACATGCATGTCCATAAAAGGCCAGTATATTCCATTTATCATAAGACTCCCATACATTATCTTTCTATGTCTTATATATCATATTTTTTGCAATTATGTTTCCTTTACCATTTGTATATGAAAATTCAATGTATGAATAGTATAGATACTCGATTGACATCCTCTACCAAAAGATTATGTCTCACTAAGAAAAAAATTACTTGACGACCATATGATCCTGGTATGCCGAAAACCTCCCACACATGGGATAGTGTCTCTAACCTCTCAAAAAATATACAAAATCCAAAAAAATATATATTGTCTTTTGGGTAATTCCTCTCATACAGTATCACATTCCTGGAGCCATAATCTAGCTCATGATCCTCCTTTATTGAAACTATCAATATCCAACTCTAGATGCATCACAATACATAGTATATTCATTACCCACCATATTTAATGTGGTGATATATGTAGGGGTCTGCATGTGTTTCATCTCTTAAAAATATCTCTTAAGAATATAACCAAAATATATTTATCCCTTTATTGGTGATCCCATCCATTACTATATAAAAATGATAAATATAGTATAAATCAATAGTAAAAACCTACTGAACCTAGAATGTATCAAATTTTGAATATGTTATTTTGATGCTCCCAAGATAACTTGGCTATGAATTTTTCGTGGCCCACTAAGACTCCTACCACTGAGATGACATGGCCCCAAAAATTCACATCATTTATCTAGAAATTATTTTTTATTATATAAGAATAAATATGATTCTCTATCAATGTAATCTAAATGATGACAAGATGATTGAAATGATCATATAATGTTTGGGAGTAAACTATGATATCATCACTGAAAACAACAAAAAACTGATCCTAAAATGGATAAAAGATCATATTCATTATGTACATGAATACCATAGGCTCATTAGTCACCCTAAACTACATCACTACTATTTTATATAAACAATAACATGACCTAAAATTAGTTTGAGGAATTTATTATAGTCTAACACTTAGCTAATGATATCTAGAACTCAAATAACTCATGGATAATATTTTATCACCTCTTAACTGATCAACATATCATCAATGCACGGAATAGGATATCATTTCATAACGGTAATTTGGTTCTACTTCCAACAATCCACACAAAAGAACAAATATCCATAATTATTTTTGGTGAAGCGATATGTAGATCCCGAAGGTAATATTATAATTTGAATGATTACATTAGATTCTAGATATAATAAATAAACCTACAATTCATGAATCTCTGTTGGTGCCATTGGGTATGTAACGATAGAAATAGGTTCTGATTCAAACACCAACTTGATCATAAACTCAATCTCTCACTCGAGAGGTGAGCTATAGAACTCATCAGGAAAAATTTCGTGAAAATGTTCCACCACTAGAGTACAATATTTTTTAATTGTTTACCTAATATATACAATATTATCTATTATTTGAGCTATGTGCCTACCCAATCTACACTGAAATGATCTTTTGTGACCAACCAAAATATCCCACTCACCCTAGTCAAAATATGTTCTTCGTTATGGAGATAAGAAGGAAAATATAATGAAATAACTATCAATGTGAACCTATTATAGAACCATCCAATAAAATTAAATAATAAATATGAATACATTCATTTCCATCTTGATAAGTTACTAAATGAAATGACAACCACCAATCACTTTAGAAAATGGCTTACTACATTTGATATTCTCTGACCGAACTCTCTATAGTGTTTTGATGTCTAAAAATCATCTAACATTTCTGAATCCAAGCCCAATGATTTTTCAGAAATAGAAAATAGAAAATAATAAAATGATCCTGTATAAAAAAAATATGCTTTGAATGATGATAAAAAAGTCATACCTATAATAGTAGACAGTGTTGGATCCATATTAGCCCGAGTAGTCTTCATAACATGGAAATTATTTTTGTCTAATCCATAGGATCCAGTATGACTACATTGAGCTACATTACATTCTTGGTACTGTTTCTCATGCACTGGGGTACCACATCCCCAACCTTTTTCTGACTGGCCACTGGAACTCTAGTTACCATCCTACTGAGGGGTTGTTAATCCCCTTACTAACTCTGGATCATTGCATGATACTATTCCACTAGTCTACTACATTAATACCACATAGAAAATTTGATGATATCCCAATCATCCACTAATGTGATAGTCCACTACAATTCAAGGACACAATGGGCGCTTAGGACCAAAATTGACACACAGATAGCACTATAATGAATCTTGGTATTCAAATGGTAGTACACTCCCATAATTGTTCTTCCAACTATTACTTAGTTAGAAAATTTTATAATTGTGCTTCTTATGACTCGAAGAAGAACATCCAAATATTCTTACTGAAAGATCTTAACCACTAATCAGGGCATCTATTAGATTCCATTCTATTATGAATGCCTAATTCATCGCGTCATCAATGATGCAAAAATAGAAAACATATACTCATAACATAATCTCAATATGAAGACTAAATATTAAATGTCTCTCATTTGAGATATCATTATCTTCATAGGATAACAAAAAATAATGGAGGATATTAAAACATCTAGCATAGTCTAGCACTAAATACCCCTTGTTTTTGACGCATGAACACATTCTATTTTTTACCCCTAGTGTTTTTGGGATATAATTGGAACCAGAAAAACATCTAAAAGTCCTTCCAATGTTTCTTATCATTCATTACATAATCTACTAGAATATCACAAAAATTCATGAATGGTTCTCTGAAACATATACATAGTAAGCTTCACCCTTCTATTTATGCATGTCTTCAGACTCATGAAGATTTTTTTGACAAACTCAATCAAGAACTCAACTTAGGGACCCCATTCGATGTAAACATAAATGATTATAATGAAAAAACTATGTTGTCAGCTCAAACATAAAATTAATGCTATGAACAATATCTCAGTCCATGGATCTCATGACCTACAATAAGATATCATGATTCTAAATATCTATCCATTCCTCATAAATTTTAGGATGTTATTTTTTGGCTTTATTTGGATCACACTTGTTTCCACTGTCTTGGAACTCGATTTGAGGATGAAATAGAGTAATTATATCTACATGAAAAATAAAAACCTTATAGAGATGGCTAGATAAACCATCATCCTTATAGGGGAATTTAATTGAGGACCACTAACTCTTCATCTGTCTATATATTATTTGCATTTATTTTATAATGACATGAAATTTCATATAATTTATCTATTAAAATACATGTTTCTTATTATAGTTCAACTTGTAATTATATATCACTTGAAAAAATAGATAGGACTCTATTATGAACTATGAATGTTAAAAAATCCATAGGTTCCTATTAAGATATTGGTATTGTCATCTCTCATCATACCAAGACATGACTACAAATCCCAAGGAACAATAAAATCACAAAATAGTAACTTCATATGATATTTGATTTACCAAATGTGAAATAAAATTAACCTTAAGATAAACACATTTAAAATAGCTAGCCCATCTACGGGAACATGGATTGTCCCCCGTACATGGGTTAGATTCTCCCATGAACAAGCTCATTAATAATCCCACAAAAATACATGTAAAATTTATACCATTCCCAAACATCAAGTAAAATGAAAAAACAAAACCTGATCCTATGATACCAATTTTTAACATCCCCCAATATTTCACTCTATCATGAGGCATGATAGAATTTGTTACAATATGTCAAGTATTCCTCCATGTGCACCAGATTCTACCAACTAGAAATAGGTGCATGAAAATTATAGTGGGGAGACTATACCCCTGGTATAAAGGGTCATTGTTGTAGAAAAATTCATAGTAAAATGGAAATATAATCAAATTATGCACACAATGGAAGACAATAATAAAATATAACTAAATAATCCAATAAATATATCGGGAGTAATTTAATAACAGTATGGATATTAACTAAATGTAGTGATAGAAAGATATTAGACAAGGACTGGTGGAATAATATAAAATAATAAATGTCTCATTTCTTAATCTCCATATCAATCCCATATCCAAACTATAAACCAAATAAATAAATGAACAAATGTTCCCTTTCCATTTTTCCAACCTGCATCAACATAATCTTCTCGGGATCCAAACAATGAAAAAATAGTTAGTTAGTATAACTCATTAATAAAATTACACCATGTATAAACAAATCTGGTTTGATAAGATGTGTATGAAATAAAGCGATGAAGATGAGAAATAATTTATTTAGAAATTATATAGACACAAAAAATATATTTATCTCCACGCCATAATATCATTGAGCATGTCTTGAAACTATGGATACCTTAATCAAATATCCATGTTATACAACCCAAATTTAGTGCCATGGTGAAATATCCATGACCATGTCTTATGAAAATACCATCCAAAACAATATATTAATTGTATAATCACACCAAACAATCCTAGTCAATGCCGTATAAGTATTACAATATTCATAGTTCAATGAAATATATGAATTACATCATTTCGGGTCAAAACACTATAATAATTACGTCATTGAACTACGCATATACTGTTTCCTATAGTTAATACATCCTGGAATAAGGATAAGCCCTCACTTTATCATCATTTCAACATATAAGAGAGAAATTGATAGGGTCGAGACCAAAATATAAGCATTAAAACATTGAAAAAAATCCATATCACAAAACAATGATATCCTGATATCACATCATATATCCTAAAGGTTAATTATGAGAATTACATTTATTCATTCATGTAGAACATACAATGCAATACCAAATTCAATAAAAATTATATCCAAAAATAATAGCCATAAATTTCGGGATTCTATATCATGAATACACCCTATGTAACATGTCATGCTAAACATACTTTAAGAAATTTGCTAATTAAAAATTGATTTGAAAAAAAGGATATCAATAAGTATTATAATTCAGTTATATAATTTATTTCTAATTATGTAATGAGGGATCAATCAAAATATTGGATAAACATGTAAATTATCAAACCATAAAGAAATTATTTAGACTTTTACCATTAAATAATGGACCAAAAAATGATTCAAATGGCCAAAACCCATGAGGAAGATGGTGTATATGTTTGAAAATAGTTTCATAGATAAAAACTAATCCAAATCAATACCAAGAACAATATTTCCCAATGGACTTAATTAAAAGAGATGTAGAACCCAAGGGAAGAAAAAAGATAACAAAAAGAGGGAACATAATAGGGATTTTGATGAAAATGGAATGTCCAGAAGGGAGGTTGGAACTCCAAATTCACCAAGAGAATTCCTAGGGTTCGAGATGAAGGAAACTGCAGCAAAATTAAATGAATTTCATCAGCATATAATTTTAAAAATTATAGGTCAAGAATTTTCACCTCTTGTAACAAGGATACATGACATGTCACTGTATTTAATAAAATTAACTGAAAATACTATTGAATTATATTAATTTTATAAAAACCCTTATCCAATTACACAACATGTATCCCATCTACAGAAAGAGTAAATATTAGACAAAAGATTTTTCAGACCAATTTTTTTAAAAAAAACCAAACCACCTTTATATGTTTTCTAACAACCATTAACCCATATTACGACTTTTTCTCATATATAAAAAGAGTCAAATATCTCAAATGATCATACATCCCTGAACTATAGGTCATTTTCTCAAGAAAAGTCTCTCTTTCTCTAATCAAGGTTTATCCACCTTGGATAAAATAAAAAACTCTGGGAGATACATACAAGAAAAATTATGGGATCATACATAGTGATTGGCCTCTTCCTGAGATCATTGATGTTGTCTTTGCATTCTTCTATCAAGAAAAAACATTACCCCTTTCTATGTTAACATATTTTCAGGGTAGAAAATCATATCATATTTCATAAAAAAACATCAGTAGTACCCATCTATTCAAAGAAATGTATTTTTTTCATGAAACGGGTGGGTCTTGGCCATTAACCAATTTTCGTTTTTTTAGGGTCCAAAAGATTCATCATTTATAATCACATTCCCCTATAATGTGAAACACTGCATCCAAAATTTACACTTTCTAAACATGGAATTCATTTTATATGTCCTTAATGAACCTGAATCGACATTTAGATTATCACCATGTTCCTACTTTATACTTGATTATATAAGAATATTTTCGACAAAGAGTGAACCAGATTTGCCTTTGTAGTCTCTAATTACTCTATTCATTAAATACATTAATATTTTATTGGCTTTAGTATGTAAAAAAGGAATCACTATGAACTCATAGTTCAATAACATAAACATAATGAATTTTTTTAATATATTTCTTCTTCATATTTAGTTCATGATCTCCATACAAATATCCACAATTGAAAAGTACTAAGCTCCTAGTAGTAGATTGAACAACTCTCCAATTATTGGAAGGTGGTACATTTCATTATGGGGATATTACTGAGATCATGATAATCTATACCCATCTACATTTATCCATCCTTATTATGGACAATGGATATTATGCAACCACATAGTTATGCACTATGGCACATGAATCATTCGTCTAAATTCTCATGATGCATATTATTTAGATCTTCCAGTTTGATCTGGGCTATCTTGTAGGGGAATTTTGGGATAGAAGTTGATCTGGGGAAGAGATATATTGATAACTCTACCTCATGATCTTGGGAATGTTCTGGAAATTATTCAGAAAATACATCTCTATATTACCGATAAATTGATATTTCATCATGATTGGTCCCTTCATTTTACTTAACCAACTGGGAATGGTATGCTTCACCATAGGGAATTAATGAAAACACTATTTATGGATTTTATGAAGTAGATTCACGATTTTTCATAGATTCATATATGATCATTATATCATTTGAATTTTCAAAATATATTTCCATTTCTCAACTCTTTATATTTCTTTTATATAGTGAAATCTAATATGTTCCCATTATAGTATTAAATTACACCATGCGATGTACAATGAGATTCGATGGGATAATATTCCCAAATATTATTTCCGGAGAACAGTCCAACACTTGGGATCCATGTACTGAACCACTAGGTGTTATTATTGATATCTTTGCACCATGGTATCTAGGATTAAATTCCATAGTTCTAACAATACTTCATGGAATGATTTAATGTGTAGAACTAACAAAAAATAAAACCTTTTCTATTTTTAGTTAATATGAATTGTTCAATATACAAAATAATTTTTATAATCCACCTCAGTAATATTACTGTCATAATAATTCTATTACTCCTTTGACTTTTGTAGGTTATAGTATAGATTACCCATAAAGACCGGTTTTTAGTGTAATAAATTTCATAGTTCCCCTACTCCTTAAAGTATAATCATTGAACCATAGTTGGTGAATTAGTAGGTTCCTTACTTTCTTCCATCATGTTGGATACCTTCATTATATCTCTTAAAAATTCATCATCTTTCATTCCTCTTATAATGTACTTGATGAAATTTAAAATCCCCTTTAGACAATTCACATGATGTTTCTTCCAATTTTTTTAACATGTGTGTAGTTGGATCCATTTTCCTCCTATTTCATTTGACAAACCATATTGAAATTCCATTGTTCTAATTTTTTTCTCCATAACCATGTCACTATTATTTGATCTCCATTTATACATTGAGAGAACATAAATCCTCTTCATAAAAACTCATGATGTTTTGGTTAGCTGAATACAATCAAAGGATTTTTTTAAACCAATATAGAAACTTTCAATTATTAAATCATTGTTGAAAATAAAACATGAGTTGTATATGGAATGCCTTTTGAATTATTCCTCATATATTGTGATGGATACACCTCCATTATGCTTCAGCTTTACAAATTATCTCTCTATAATTTTTTGATGATTTTGATGGAAATACATGGTATGAAATATTTTATTAATTTTTTTCCACTCAATATCATCCATTCCATCCGTTGTCTAGATGTTCATTATCAATTCCCACAACTAATCAGCTTATCTCTCTAAACAATAAATGTCTGAAAACACGATCTGTTTTCTAAAAACAATGTATAAATAACAATTTCTTCACCATAGTGTTAACACACTGTTCCATGATAATTTGATCAGAGGATCCACTAACATTCCATTGTTTTTTTCTACATTAATGACTCAATTTATAGTTACTCCGTATTAGGAGAGGATAAATGTTCTATGTGGGTCAAGTTGTTGTTCATTTCCTTATATATAATGTTAGTGATCACTGCATTAGTTTGAGATCCACCTACCATGACATTGGGATATCATTTGGAAAATTGTTCCAGTGTCCCCCACAATGGTTTTTGGTATAGAATCTCATAGGTCCAGTATTTTCAAAAATTAAAAATCTTTAAAAAATTCATAAGTTAACAATGTATGAATAAATAATTTATTCGCATAAACAATTGATTTTAAAACCATATCATATGATATACCTATGTCTGTACTTTTTCTAAATAAATTGTTCTGGGATATTTACATACAAATAGAAATACCAAAATATTCTTAAGAAATATTTTCAAATCATTATTCTCAAATTAACTATAATATGCTCAGATACAAACTACATCATCCCTGATTTTTCTTACATGACATTTAAAATATTTGAAGGTAAAAAACATAATAGATATACAAATACATGATTAAAGGTATCGGTTTCATGGGAAAATTAGGCTCATACATATCTCATACATTATAAAACATAATGTTTATTTAAAATAATTGTTTTTATATTTTTAAATGATCATGTAATTATTAATACATGTAATCTCTTGAGGATATATACCAATGAACATGGTGTTATAAAATCCTAGTTAAATGATGAATAAGGGACATCAATAATATAACATCAGTGAAAACAATAATAATCATCAAATGATAAGTATTTGATCATCCTAAATAACATTTCTAAAAAATTATGATAAATTACTGGAATGCAGATATGCATAAAAATTAATCATCATGACTTATTAGTCAAACACAACACATAGTTGTGAACAAAGATACCAACATTCTCACAAATAACATATGTTCATAAACATATCATCATCATTGCGAAAACGCTTGAATCTTGTTAAATTATAATTCATATAATATCATGAGATAGATCACATTAAAAAATTCATTGGGGGAAATATAATGTTTATTACAACTATCACATCATAATATTTATATAATTATGCATTCCACATAGGGCTAATTACAATCATAGTAATGAATTAACCCTTTAAAATGAATGTGGTTCATAAAGATTTCATTAATAATAATTTCATGAATAAACATTTCTTTTCCAAATGAATCTAGTGAAAACATAATTGTTAAAATAATAATGATTTCTAGTGAAGTACAAAAAACCAATGTGGAGAAAAATATGTGTTTTTGAAAGAATTTTTCTTTTGGAAAATTACATTAGTTGTCATAAATTCATGAAGGAAACTTGTATATACACAAATATATTAGTTAAAATAAAATAAATTATATTTATGGAACATTAGAAGAGTATTCATACCAAATACTGTATGAAATATGGATATCCGAAATAAAATGTGCTGGGTTTGGGAATTATCTTATCATTATTATTGATTTATATTGTTAGACTTTCACCTCCTGGATAATAAATATAGATTTTTAAATCATTGATATAGAATTGAACTTCTGTTATTTCTAATTATCAGTTATTTTCATTTGACAATATCTCTTAATTTTTTAGGTTAAAAAGTAGTGATTTTGATATCATGTTTTACTAAAAAATTATCAACTATCCTTGATTTATCTATTTTGTTAAAAGTAAGTTATGCATTAGTATATTTATTTACATAATATTATTATACATATAATTACATGTCTATATGTTTTATCAAATTAAAAAATATCCATTATTGATTATGGTTATACATGATGACATGGAAATGTCACCATAAGTGGTTATCTAATCTTTGACAGGACATTATTAGTAAATGGGGAAATTGATTTTGAAATATATAAATATAGTAAATATCATACTTATTGTATGTGAATATATTAAAAATAATATAATATTAAAGCCTAATTAATATACTATAGTATATTTATGAGAGGGGTGGTTAAAAAATAAGGAGAATTGGAATTAAAAAAATATGAGTTGATCAAAACATACTTAATCCTTGATATAGATTATCTTGTAATTCACTACGACTCCATTTATGTTTTGAGTTACATTACATCATAACAACCATAATTATTATAATGGTAATAAGAGGGATGATTTTTTAGAGATTATGATTTAGAATTTTTGGGATCCGTGTTTTTTCAAACGGAGGGAGTGGGGTTATTAATACCCGAGGAGTGGGATATTTTTAAATAAAATATAGAATAAAATATTATATCAAATGTAAAAGAGGAAATAGTTATTTTTTGATAAAATATTTAATATATAAATATATTATAATGGTTTTATCATTATAAACATCCTTTATATTTCAAATTAATTAGTTTATTATTAAGGAAACCAGTAAAAGTGAAATTTTTATTTTAAGGAATTACATTTGCCTTTAATATTAGGGTAGTTTTTTTATGTTTCCAAATTTTTTATATATTTTAATGACTCATTAATAAAATTAAATATTAATCGTCAAAAATCATATTATATATATTATAATTAAAATATTACAAAATGAATGGTGTAATTTAAGATGCACCATTATGGGATGAACTATATTTTTACTGTTTACCAAAAAAATTGTATTTCTAAAAATTTCCAAAAACATTTCCATGGCTATTTTTATCATGATGATTTCAAAATGATATTTAATGTTAAGAAATAAATTTATAAAATTTTTTATTTTAATTTTTAATATAAAATTTATGATTTTTAGGATTTATTTCAATATTCAGTTTGTTAAAAATGTGCTTATATATATTTTGAGTTTTTTAATAAAGATATTTAATTTTTTGTTAAATAATAAATATATATAATTAAATTAATCCTTATAAATATTATTTATATAAATATTTATTATTATTTGGTAAAATTACTATTTTGATGGTCAGTTTTATATTCCCAACAATCATCATAAAATTCCAAACGGGCATGTTACGATTCCAATGGTCACATTACCTCATATAAATACCTATAAATTCCTTCATTTATTATTAAAATCAATTACAACAAGGTTGTTGTAACAGTCATAGATTTTATGATATATATTATTTTTAATTTTTTTGAGATATTTTGTTGTATGCTACATGATGATTAGCTTGAATTATACATAACACCATATTATCATGCAATATATACAACACTATTATTATCTTCTGTTATACACAATTTCATGTTCTTTTGAAAGAATTTATTTCTAGCAACATGGTGAATAGATTTCTTTCACTGTAAAAATGAACTATGTTTGGATTATGTTATATACAACACCAATGAAGTTTTCACTACATTCAAAAATGACATGGATTGAGTTACACACAAGAGAGACCTTCATTTATAGTATGTATTGTTCTAAATACCGAGTTTCACGAAACAATAATATATTAATAAAAATTATTATTTAAAGGTATATATATTAGATGATATGAATATTATTAACCAAATTTTTAATTTTATAAAACATTATGATTTTTTATGTATTTTCTAGAAAATGACATAAGAACAAATTCAATATTTTGGATAAAAGAAATATTTTATAATAAAAATACAGTTTTCCAACATTTGATGACACACCAATTTTAAATCCATTTTTAAAACATTAATATATTATATTTGAAAAATTATGATTCAATGTGGAAGAGGGATGTAAAATTTTAACTTGGTTGAAATTTTCTTAATTTTTTGATGAAATTCATATTTTGATGAATAGTAAAAATACACTATATTTTAATTGATAAAAACAGTTTTAAACGAAATAATTTATATGGTTAAATTATATTATTTAATGGTTTTAGATTATAAATTGTTTATATATTTTTTTAAAAACGTTTAATTAAATTTACATTTTTATTACATTGAATTTATATTTAAAAACATTTCAATATTTTCCAATATTTTAACATCTAAACAAAACCCCATTTTTAAATCCGACAACAAGAATAATTTTAAATTATTTACTGCAACTTATGTGTTTTGAATTATGATAAATGGATTCGGTATTTGATATCAGTGAATCTAAATTATGTAAATCAGTTACTTTTATATTTTCAATTTTAGTAATAGTAACTACGTTCATTTTTTTAACACTATTAAATGTATCTCTGGTAAATTAGTGTAAAAAAGTATAATAAAGAAAATAAAATTATCCTAAACCCTTCCAAAATCCAAGTGGATGAAAAAAAGTCTACCCTTAACATCTTAGTTTCAAAAAATATTAATTTAATGTTGACTTGAAAAAGAAAATATCAAAGATATTAATTATACCCATGAGAGTGACAAAATATCAAAATCAAGTTTCATTTAACTATAATAATTATAAAATTGGGATAACCAGGCGATATCTTCAAAAAATAGACCATGGAAATAACAAATAACTAATGACAAAATGGTAATTTTCTTTTATTTTTTGGAAATATATAATTACCAAAAATCGTGTACACCAATGATGTGAAAATTAACTAATTGATGAGAAATCAATGAAACAATTTTTATTAAAATATTAATTACAATAAAAAAGTTCCAAAAAATGTAAAAATATTATTGATCATGTATATGTCGACCATAATCATCCAACGGCAGGCCAGTGACCATTTGGATATTTATTGAATAGATTATGAGATTTATATTATTTTATTTAATGTAATGTTAAAGTAGTCACTTTCATACTTTAATAAGTAAAAAATTTCATTTTTTTATAGAAGTAAAATTTGACTACATATATTCTCATGAAAAATATTAAATTTTTATTCATTATAGTATTTTTTTTAATTTTAACTCAAAAAATAAATATATTAAATATTTACACAAATTCGTTGTAGTAATTATTTTATTAAAGGATATATAAAATAAATGATATTGACAAAATTAAAATAAATTTTTTTGGGATAATTAATATTTAAAATGATTTTTATAGATAACCTTGACCTCCTGGGAATATAATAAAATAATTGGTTTGAATATATCTTATTATATTTATATTTTTGAAAATCAATAAATTGAATATTGAAAAATTTGACAATATTTATTGTTTATCAAGATATTGTTTTATTAAATTATTTAAAAATAATAAAATATTATAAAAAATATCTAATAATTATGATATGGTAAAAAAATTATTAATTATTAATTATTTAATTGACATCATATTTTCCCATTTAATATCGACATTTTTGTAACCATAGTTAAAATGAAATAGAATAACTAAGCGTTAAATTGAAAATATAAGGTTACAATAAACCTAGAAACATGTCTAAAATATATTTCTTGATGATTACAAAAAACTATCTTATCAAATATTATAAATTTTTCCATTGTTTTGATTTTTTAGTGGGGTTTGATTTTATTATAAATTAATATTTTTGAGGTTTCCAAAAATGACCCTCACCTTAATTAAAAACGGGCACCTACTCCCTCATTTATCCACAACTCCTGAAGCCTTTAAGTTATTACATACCCTGCCCATTTCTCCTTTCAACAACTCTTGTTAAATTTTAGAGGTAAATGTATTCTCAAAATACCAACTCTATTTCCATTAAGATGATATTTAAGGAGATCACATCAATAAAGAGGTAATCATATTTAAATATTCCTTCATATTTCATTCTACTTCTACTTCTACATGAGGAGCTTAATTATAGAATATTAAATTATATATCACATATACAGATATTATATAGTAATTATGAAAAAACAATGTTCTAATTTCTATCCATCCTAATAATGACAAAATCCCCACGCGTATGTGAAAATGGATTTTCATCTCAATGTCGTGGTGTAATATGATTTTCACCACCACCTTACATTGATGGGTACAAAAATTGATGTAATAAATATATATGATTATTATAAAATAATATTAATTCAGAAATATAGTATAAAATCCAATTCAATACCATTCAATAATAATGGGGATTCTATCTTCGCTCGTGCGTTTGTACGACCTACCGTCTCAACGACGCAATAAGATTCATTATCAGCATTAACTATCCTTGCATGATTATAATGTTTATATAATAAATAATAATTAAGTAATTTAAATATTAATTATACTGGATTTAAGTGTATGTGTATATATATATGTCATTTACTTACCTCCACTCAATCGAATAAGGAAATAGAAATAATGTTTATGTGTACGTGTGGCTTATCGTCTCCATGAACAGTGTATTCCATTTCATTTATCTATCTCTTTTATATCTATTATATATATTAATATAATGAATATATATTGTATATTAATCATGTTTCACAATATGGATTCACTTAAATAATGAACTATGTAATAAGATCATGAATAACAAGTCAAAACATGTATGATAAATAAATTGATTATTACCTGATACTCTACTTTAACATGGTATTGATAAATAGACATGTAATATAAAATTATAATTGAATCATATATGATATCATAAATATTATTATGATTCTATTAAAAGATAACAATATTTTTAAAACCATCATACTAGAGTTTCATATTCATACATAAGAAATTAGACTAAAAGTAAGCGATAATTTTACAGTCTCATTTTTATCCACGATTGTTTATTCATAAGTAATTATTGGGGTATATTTATCATCTAAATATATGTTTCATAACTATGTAGTATTATATATAATATTCCACAATTTTTTAGAGTTAATATTACCCATTGGATATTTTTTATTAAATCGTATGAAATGAATCTTTTTTTAATAATTGATTTGAGGTACTTTTTGACTTTTATTAAAAAAGTAAGAGGTGATTTTATTTTAAATTGTACAAAATGAAAGAATTTTTACCTATTAATAACACAAAATTTCCATAAAGCATACTTTAAAATATTAATATATTATTTTCGACTAATTTATTTCCTTTTAAATTTGTGTGGAATTTTTAGAAAAGAAAACATTTTTGAAAAAGAATAAAAATTTTCCTCATGAATTATGTTTCTATTGTTTTAATCAAAATTTTGTCCATATTTGATGACATTTGGTTATGTTTCTATCAATATTATTACTTTTAATTTATTGTGTTTATGATCAATTTTTTAAGAAATTCTTTTATTTAAATGTATTATAATGGAATGATGTTTAAGAAACCCATTTTATTTCATGGTTTTTGATATATAAAATTATTTTTATTTTATTGTGGAACACATAAGAATGGTTTCATTGTGAGATGTGTGGGTCCAATATCTCCCTCCAATGCATTGGGTAATGATTTATATCTCTGGAGATATACATGACTTGAACAGAAAATAAATTTGGTTCTGTAATAATGGGTTGGAACAACAAGTAATTCTTGTTCTTTAATACATGGTAGGAATGCCAAGTAAATTTGGTTCAGTAATATAATTTTTCCACAATGATAGTATTGGAAGAAATTACCTGGAAATTTTTCAAATCATATAATGTTCTTATTTGTTTTCCAAAATTCCATGTTTTAGGCCAATGCTATTTTATCATTAATAATGGTCCTTAATGATCTATGCCTTACGAACTGCCGTGATTTTTTTCATGACTCGCAATTTTTGTAACACCCCGAGATTTTATGAGAACTATTTTTTTAATTTCTTTGATGTATTGTGTTGTATGATACAAAATGATTATATTTCCTTATAAGAAACACCATATTTTCTTGTAGTATATTCAATACTATTATTGTCTTGCGTTACCCACAAGAGCAACCTTCCTTGATAGCTTGCGTTGTACGCAATACTGAGTTTCACTAAACAATGATATATTATTAAAATGTTATATAAATGATCTATTTTGAATAGTAATACCCATTTTTTTGAAATATTATATATTTTATCATTCAAAATTGACATCATTTTTGGATTCGAAATATCGAAATTATCCTAGGGTGAATTTTTGTTATTTTTCTGAAAACATTCAATTTTTTATTAATAGTGATATAACACTGAGTTATAGTTTAAAACCGAACATTTATTTAAATAATTATTTATTTTATTTAAATTTATATGAGGTTAAAATGTACACAAAATATATATATAAGTACAAGGTAATTCACTGGAGTCAATTTATAATTATTTTAGATATATAAAAAGAATATAGAGCATTTCACCGTCTTTTACCCACCACCTTGGAGAATATGAAAATTTACATAAATATTAATTTTACCTATTCTGGGAGTTGAATTTCGAAAATAAAAAAGACATGGTTAATATCAAAGGGTAAAATTTGGTTTAATAACATAAAAATAATTTTTGGTGAACAATAACTTTTTACTTTTATTTTTCATGGTTAAAAGTAAATAGGATAATTATTGGTAAAAGTGATATTATTATTACCCTAACACATGTCCTAATTCAATTGGATAAGTTTAATTCGTCCCAAAAAAACCTTAGTAATAAAATATGACCTTTTAGGTCCTCTTGGATTACATTAGGACATTTATTATTATTTAATTCAAGGAAGAGTAAATAGAAATAAAATCAATGTTTAATAAGTAAAAAAATGTTTAATATGGGGTTATTAATAAGATAAATAATACTATAAGTATTAATTAGAAAGATATTACGATTTCCTCTATAATGGTATTTTATTTATAATTTTTTGACATTAAATAATTAAATTTATTTAGGACACAATGATGTTGCACTAATTACCTTATTAATGAATTATTAACATATTTGATATTATAAACACCTAAATAAATATATGTTTAGACTTTTTATGTATTTAACTAATTTTATACGTTAATATAACATATTAGGGTTGGTTAGATGAATTGTTTTCAATGTAATAATGTTGTTATAAATTTTGTAAAAACAAAATACCAAATAGTTTCAAAATTGACTTCAAAGAGTTTTTAAAAAAAAATTTAAATTGTTAATTGATATTCTATTACTAAAAAACTATGTTTCGAGCAAAACACTTATATAATAATATATATGACCTTAATGAACCAATTATGTTTCTATTGGATGTTAATAGTATCTTTATCAACCATATAGTGTAAGAATACAAGAAAACTCGGTAAAAGATAAATTATTTAACTTAGAGTTAAATCTAAATGATAAGGTTAAAATGATAACATAAATTGGTCTATAACCTATTTTTTGAGAGGTGTTATACCCATCTCTACCCAAGCTTCTAAATAAGTTACTTTGGAGCAATTGTAAACCGAATATTAATTTATTATAAAATAATATTTTATGTTTTTCCTAAGGTGCACCTATCCTCCCTTATCAATGGGCACCTCCTCCCTCTCCTCTTTAGAAAATTTTGAGCCTTCATTATCGTCCAAAACCTGCCAATTTCTCTTCTAAACATATCTAGTTATATCATAGAGGTTATAGTCTTCCAAAAAGATGAACTCTAGTTCTCTAAGAGGATGTTTAAAAGAGGCACGTCAAAGAAGAAGAAATCTCTTCTACAGATTCATTCAAGTTTCTTTCATCTTCTACTTCCTCTTATTTAGTTTTTTCATTATAAATTAATACCATCAGTATTAATTATATACTTATATGTTATTAAAATTATGAAACAACCCTATTTAACCTTCAATTCATCCCACAAAAAACGAAATCATCGTGTGTGCGTACGTACAGAATACCGTCTCCACGGTGTGGTGTAATATGTTTTTCTACCACCACATTATTTGGATTGGTATAATGGTGTAAAGAATAAATATATATGATTATTATAAAATTATAAAAATTCTGAGATATTATATAATCCACTCCAATTCCATTCAATAATTATGGGAATGATATCATCGCTCGTGCGTACGCAGGGATTACCATCTCCACGACGCGATGAGATTCATTCTCTATGTTAACCATTAAAGAATGATTATAAAGTATATATAATGAATAATAATGAAATTTATGACATAATAAAGCTACTGGATTTATATATATATATATATATATATATATATTTCATCTACATACTTTCATTCAGGTAAATAAGGAAAGGAAAACATCGTTCATGCGTACGTACGACCTACCATCTCCATGAACTATGTATTTCCTTTCATTTATATATATATATTATATATTTATAATGAATATATATGATATAAAAATAATTATTTACATTCTGAAAGTGTGTAAATCATGATATAAGTAATAATAATATCAAGAAGAACATGTCCAAACACGTAAGATAAATGAAATGATTTTACCTAAAACACTTCTTTAACATGGAATTGACAAATAAACGGTTAATATAAAGTAATAAGTGAGTCATATATGATATCATAACTAATATTATGATTATGTCACAAGATAATAATATGTTTAAACCCACTATACATGATTCTCAAACACATACGGAAGAAATTTTACATAAGGTAAGGGATAATTATTCCGAACTCACTCTTATCTGAGATTGTTTATTCGTAAGAATTTAATGGGGTTATGTTTATCATCCATGTCCATATGTTCTCAAAATGTTTTCATAAAATTTTTACTTTTAATCCATTTCTATTTAAAGTCATTTTTACCCTTTTTTGACTTTTACCAAATCATATGGAAGGAATCTTTCTTTTTTTACCATATGAGGTGCTTTTTGTCTTTTCTGAAAAAATTACGAGAACAATGTTTTCTTAAATTATACGAAATGAATGGATTTTTACGGTTTGATAATGCCTTATTTTAATGAATCATCCTATAAAATATTTAATTATTATTTTCAAAAAAATACGTCTCATTTAAAATAGAATGGCACTTTGAGAAAAGAAAATGATTTTTAAGAAGAAATGATATTTTCCTCAAGAATTCGTTTAAAGTGTTTTATCAAAACTATTTTCCATGTAAGATGACATTATTTAGCATATTAATGATTCAATTATATTGTATCTATTATTTACATGGTTCTATTCTTCTTATGATGAAATTATATCCATTTGTTTTATATGGATTATGTTATGATGGGATGATGTTTATGAAACCCATTTTATTCTTTGGGTTATGATGAATGATTTATGTTTATTTAGTGAAAAAAGTAAGAATGATTTCATTATGAGATGGGTGTGACCTATATCTCCCTCCAATTCATTAGGTAAAGATTTATATCTCATGAGATAGACATGACTGGAACAACATGTAAAATCTGGTTTTCTAATACAGGGATGGAACGAAAAGTACACCAGATTCAGTAATGGACTTTTCCCACTATCATGGTCATGGAAGCAATGCCTTGGCTACTATGGATGTCATATCTTGTGATTAATGGTTTCTTCAATTACTTGTTTTATTCCCATGCTATTTTATCATTATTTATGTTCCATTATGATCTATTCCTTATGTACTTCCAAGATTGATGTCATTGCTCATGATTTTGATGTATAATGTTCATGTTTTTACGTTCAAATGTTTATGGATTGTTTATATGTTCTAAAAGTTTACCCTTACTGTGAATTTTAGCTCACCCTTTTTATGTTTTCATTTCCCTAAGACATAATTAAAGGTTTTAGGTATGAAAAAATAGTGGAAGATCTTTATGAGGGATGTTCAAGATATGTAAACATGATTAGAAGTTTATTTTCCATGTTTCTAAAGACACTAAAATATTATGGTCCTTGGATGTCAGTTTTTGATATGGATTAAGAATTCTGAAAAAGTAATTTAAAAGTAATGTAATGTCCATGTAAGTCAGGTTTGGGTCTCTACAATTGGTATGAGAGGAAAGGTTTAGTCAGCCTTTGGAAACTAGGATGCGAAAACTATAGTGAGACCCCTATATATATTTCTATGGTATGTCTAGAGATGTCCCTACTGTTAAGTATAAGTATAGGTTATAGTCTTAGAATTTATCTAACAATCATAGAATTAGACCTAAGATGCCAGATATTGAAGGCACTCCACCTTTATTATGTTGTTTTCTTAGAATGATATTTTCCTCACACACTATTCTTTTTGGGTTTTAGATGATGGCTGGAACCCGAAGGAACCATGTTGATCAATTTAATGGGCAATGCAATGATTTTCCTCTTGAACAAACCAATGTTATGTGAGATGGATTGAAAAATCTTATTTCTATACTTACACAAGATATGAATTATTCTAGACTTCCGAATGAGCCGAGAAGAGAATAATATTATATTGAGTCCTTCATGAGGAAACATACAACTTCTTTCAGTGGGTCTTCTGTACCACATGTTGCTGAAAAATTGTTCACTACCATTGAAAATATATTTTTCATACATCAATGTTGGGAACATGAAAAATAAATTCTGGTTGTTTAATGTTTAGATGGTGAAGCAGACAAATGGTGGAATCTAATAAAGAATACAAGGCCCCAAGGTGAAATTGAATCCATGGAATGGGATGAGTTCAAGAACTAATTTTTCAACAAGTACTTCCCTCATATTCTTTGAACAAAGATAGAAAGGAGTTCCTTGAGCTTAAGACAAAGGATGATGAATCTGTTGGTATATATGAGCTGATTTTACAAGGATTGCAAGGAATGCATCTGGATTTATCATCCAACCTAAATGTAAAGTCGATCGATTCTTCAGTGGATTTAAACCAATTATTCGAAGAGAATTAGATATAAGAGACTTCAGTAGCTATGATTAAATTTTTCATTATGCTATAAAGGTAGAAATATATGTTGGTATTACATATCCATCGCATGGTTTTGACAAGAAACAAAATAAGGATTTCACGGAAAAATCTCAAAACAATGGTGAAAAAAATACGAATGTTTCGTTATTCTCAAAGTGTGGGAAGAAGCTTGGTGGAGATTGTCTTAATGGGACTACGAAATTTATTATGTGTAGAAAATAAGGACATCAAATAGCTGAGTGTCGGAGTAATGGAAAAAGGGTAGCTAATGAGATAATAGGGAAAAGACTACAGAGAATTCACCACCAAACCTTCAATGATTAAAATGCAAGGAAATGGGGCATTATGCAAATCAATGCCATAATCCAAGGGTTAATGATGATCGATGTGAGAAACATGTTAAGGAAAAGGACATAGGTATGTCACATGAGATCACTATTGTAGATGTTGAATATGACAACGATTTGGTGGAATGATTAAGTGTTTATGTAATGGGATTCCAAAATAATGTTGTATATAATATCATGGAATATTGGAATATTTATGTATTTTTCTATTGTGGTATTCAATAATTTTACGGTACAGGTAACCATGAAAAGTGATTGAAATTTTTTTGGAAAGAAGAGGACATGCACATAATGAAGGGATAAGGAGAAAATTTAATGATTGATAGTATGCATGAGATCATGACTGATATATGGAAAAAGTGACATCATGGTTTGAGTATAATTTGTTTTTGGTATTTTGGTAAGTGGAAAGAGTTAACTTTTGACAGCATTCAAGTTTTCACAAAATTTCAATGTGTATTCATTATTCCAAAGAATAAATGATTAAATTATTCACATATTTAGAATGTGACCAATATGATATATCTTATGATATATAGGAGATAAATGATGGTATTCACATGCTTGTTATGTGACCTTTCATGTAATCGTTTTCTTTATACTATGATCTTGGATGGAATTATTGTTGATAAGCCTAAAGATTGGAATGAATTATGTTAGACATAAGATAGTATTGCTTAAGGCTAGAACTTTTTTTGATATTATTGTAGGAATGTTAAAATAATGTAGTTTTAGAAGAAGGGACAACCTGCAGGATGGGCGAGAACACGTCGCGTCGTACAAGGTTGCGGGAATCGAATCCACAACAGAAGTGTGATAGGGATTTATCGCTTAAATATGGCCTACAATAAGTCCCTGGTTTGTAGAAAATAGTTTTATTTTTTTAAGAGGTATGATAGATTTATTATAAGTCCATTTTTGGAATAATATACGATTAACGTCACCAGAGATGGACTTATGTATGTTTGATAACTTTTGCTAACCTTTTGTTTGAGATAGATGGAATGACCCATCATTCTATCACATGATATGTTAACAATTCATGAATGAAAAATTAAACTTAATTTGAGTAAGATATGAAGTGGAAATTGTTCATGGAACGAACAATGACGAGATTGTACCCAAATTAAGTATGTTTATGTACTAATTAAAAATTTTCAACTTTAGGGAAATGATATTGACAACCAAAAATGATGTCATAGTACCCTCATATCCGATGAATCAGATGCTACCTTAGATCATAAAAAATTTATGGCTTTGTGATTGTAGGATTTTTCATAGCCATGTTCTCTACCACTCTCTATCAGAACAAGATGGTTATATTTCTCTTCCATATCCATATTTTCACCTATATTATCCTATGTGGAATCCCAGTGATGAGTTACTTTGGGTATCTGTTATGTATCTAACGTTCCTTTTTTAAAATGATGTTTTAGTATTAATTTTTATGATGTGGGTTTTTATGAAAGACACTTTAAAGTAGAAAACAATTTATAACCTTGATGAAATTCGAGCGTGAAATTCATTTTAATGGGGTAGAATGTAACACCCCAAGATTTTATGAAAAAATATATTTTTTAATTTCGTTGATGTCATGTGGTGTACGCTACACCAAGATTATATTACACTATAGACAACACCGTATTAGCTTTTAGTATATGCAGCACTATTCTTGTCTTGCATTACATTTATGAGAATCCTTCCTCGATAGCTGGGGTTGTACGCAATACTGATTTTCACTAGACAACGATATTTTATTAAAGTATTATAAAAACATGCTGTTATGAATACTAATACCCAAATTTTGAAATTTTATAAATTATATCATTCATAATGGACTTCATTTTTGGATTCTAAATATTGAAATTATCCTAGGGCGAGTTTTTTATATTTTTCTGAAAACATTAAATTTTTGATGAATAGTGAAACAAAACACTGAGTTATAATTTAAAACCGAATTTTTATTTCAAGAATTATTTATTTTATTTAAATTTATTTTAGGTCAAAATAGACACATAATACTTATATAAGTTCAATATAATTCATTGGATTCAATTTATAGTAATTTTAGATATATTAAAATTTTATAGAACTTTTCACCGTCTTTTACCCACCACCTAGGAGAGTTTGCAAATTTACAAAAAATATTATTTTACCTCTTATGTGAGTTTAATTTAGAAAATACAAGAGACAGAGTTAATATCAAGAGTAAATTTTGGTTCAATAAGAAAAATATAAGTTTTTGTGATTTGTAACATTTTACTTTTATTTACCACACTAAAAAGAAAATACGGTAATTAAGTGTAAAATTTATATTATTATTACCCTAAAACATGTCCTATTTATACTGAATAAATTTAATTCCACCCAAAACAACCTTAGGAATAAAATATGACCATTTAGGTCCACTTGGATTAGATTATGACTTTTATTATTATTTAATTCAAAGAAGAGTTAAAAGAATTAAAATTGATGTTTAATAAGAAAAACATTTTTAATATAGAGATAAACAGAAGATAAACTAGACTATAAATATTCATTAGAAAGATAAAACTATTTTATATATAATAGTATTTTATTTATAATTTTTAGAGGTAAAAAATTTTAATTTATGTATGACACAATGATGATGCAGTAATTACCTTATTAATGAAATATTAACATAATTGATATTATAAATACCCAAATAAATGTAATTTTAGACTTTTAATGAATTAAAATAATTTTATAGGTTATTATAATATATTAGTCTTGGTTATATGAATTTTTATCTAAGTAATAATGTTGTTATAAATTTATCAAAAACAAAATACCAAATTGTGTCAAAACTGACATAAAAGAGTTTTTAAAAAAAATATTAAATTATTAATTGATATTATTTGCCTAAAAATATATGTTTAGTCCAAAATAATTAAATAATAATATATATATTACATTAAGGAACTAATTAGTGTTCGAGTGGTAGTTTATAGTATGTTTATTAACCATATAGTGTAAGAATACAAGAAGACATGGTAAAAGTTAAATTATTTAACTTAGAGTTAAATCTAAATGATAAGGTTACAATTGTAACCTAAAATTTTCTAAAACCTATTTTTTTGAAATTTTTTAGACTCATGCCCACCCTAGATTCGAAATAAGTTACTTTGGAGCCATTTTAAACCGAATATGAATTAATTATAAAATAATTATTTATGTTTTTTCTAAGATGCCCCTCTCATTTCTTATAAAAGGGAACCTCTTCCCTCTCTTCTTTACACAATTTTGAGCCTTAATGATCGGAAAAACACTGAAAATTTCACTTCTCAACCTCTCTAGTTATATTATATATGTTCTGCTCTTTTCAATTGACCAACTCTAGTTCCATAAGAGGATGTTTAAAAGAGGCACGTCGAAGAAGAGGTAATCTCTTCTACCGATTCTTTCAAGTTTCTTTCTTCTTCTACATATTCTTATTTAGTTGTTTCATTATAAATTAATAACATAATTATTAATTATAAACTGATATGTTATCATAAATATGAAAAAACCCTATTTCACCTTCTATATATCCTACAAAAAATGAAATCACCGCACGTGCGTACGTGTGGAATACCGTCTCCACACCCTGGTGTAATATGTTTTTCTACTACCACCTTACTAGGATCGGTATAATGGTGTAAAGAATAACTATATATGATTACTATAACATGATACTAATTATGAGATATCATAGCATCTACTCCAATTCCATTCAATAATTAAGGGAATGATATCATCGCTCGTGCGTACGCACAGATTACCGTCTCCACGACGCGATGTGATTCATTATCCATGTTAACCATTCAAGAAGGATTATAATGTATATATAATGAATAATAATTAAATATATGACATAATAAAGCTACTTTATTTCTGTATATATATTTCATCTACTTACTTCCATTCAAGTTAATAAGTAAAGGAAAACAGCATTCATGCGTAAATACGCCTACCGTCTCCATGAATGGTGTATTTCATTTCATTTATCTATATTATATATATATATATTTAATATATATAATATATAAATCATGAATTAAATTCTAGATGTAAGTAAATCATGATATAAGTAAAAATAATATAAATAAAAACTAGTCCAACACGTACAATATATGAAATGATTTTACTCAAAACACGACTTTAACATGGAATTGACAAATGATCGGTTAATATAAAGTCATAAGTGAATCATATATGAGATCATAAATATTATTATGATTCTGTTACAAGATAATAATATGTTTAAATCCACTATACAGGAGTCTCAGAAACATACAGATGAAATTGGACATAACGTAAGGGATAATTATTCCAATCTAATTCTTATCTGAGATTGTTTATTCCTAAGTATTTACTGGGGATATGTTTATCATCCATGTCCATATGTTCTCAAATTGTTTTCATAAAATGTTTATGTTTCTTCCATGTATGTTTAATGTCATTTTTACCCTTTTTACATTTTACCACATCGTATGGAAGAAATATTTTTTTTGTTTACCTTACGAGATACTTTTTGAATTTTATGACAAAAGTATGAAAAGCATGTTTTTTTAACTTATACGGAATGAATGGATTTTTACGGTTTCATAATGCCGTATTTTCATGAAGCTTCATATACAAGATTTCATGATTATTTTCAATAAAATAATTTTATTTTAAAATTGAATTTCATTTTGAGAAACGTAAATTATTTTTAAGAAGAATGGAAATTTTCCTCATTAATTAATTTCAAGTCTTTTATCAAACCTATTTTCCATATACAATGACATTATTTAAGATTTTTATGATTCATGTATAATTTTCTATTATTTACATGGTTTGATTATTCTTATGATGAAATGATGCCTATTTGTTTTATATGGATTATGTTTTGATGGGATGGTGTTTATCAAGCCCATTTTATTTTTTAGGTTTTGATGAATGATTTATGATTATTTTGTGGAACAAGTAAGAACGATTTCCTTATGAGATGAGTGGGACCTATATCTCCCTCCAAATCATTAAGTAATTATTTATATCTCATGAGATAGACATGACTAGAATGAAAATAAAAATCTAGTTTAGTAATATAGGGATGGAACGACAAGTAAACCTGATTCAATAATGGACTTTGTCCACTGTGATGGTCTTGGAAGCAACACCTTGGCTAATATGGAAATCATATCATGTGATTAACTATTTCCATAATTACATGTTTTATTCCCATGAAATTTTATCATTATTGATGTTTCAAGATGACTTATTCCTTATGTACTTCTATGATTCATGTCATTGCTCAAGATTTGGATGTATTATGTTGATTTGTTTACGTTCAAATTATTATGGATTGTTTATATGTTATCAATTTTTACCCTTACTGAGAATTTGACCTCACCCTTTTTATGTGTTTCCCCATGATATAGATAAATTTTTTTGGTAAGAAAACAAAAGTGGAATTTCTTTATGGAAGATGTTGAAGATCTTTCAACAGATTAGAAGTTTATGTTCCATGTTTCCAAATACACTAAACTATTTCGGTCCATTGAGGTCCGTTTTTGTTATGTATTAAGTATTATGCAGAAGTAATATAAAAGTAATGTAATTTCCATGTACGTAATGTTTGGGTCTCTAAAATTTTGATATTTAGACTTTATGTTAATGTTTTTAACATTATAATATTTTTGGTTTGTTTTATGTTCTCAATGTTTGCCCTTACTGAGAATTTGAGATCCCAGTTTTCTTTGGTTTTTTTCCTAGGATATAAATAAATTTTTTAGGTAAGAAAACTAATGTAGAATATTGGTATGGGATATGTTGAAAGAGTTTTTCCAATCTAGAAGAATGTGTTACTAGTTTCTAAAGACACTAAACTAATATGTTCTTTCATAAACTACTTGTATCATGTACTATGTATTCGAATAATGTAATGTAAAATCTATATACAACAAGAATGAGTCTCTACTATTGGTATCAAAGTGAATGATTAGTCAACCATTGGATACTAGGACGCAAAATGTTTAGTTAGACCCCTAAAGGTATTTATAAGGATATTTCTAGGGATTTTCTAAGAATAAGGCATGTAAAGGACACAATCCTAGTTTTTTTTGTGATAATCATGACTAAACATTGGTTGAACATAATATATAACAGATTGAAATATTATAAGTAATTTTTATTATTTATGTGTTTCTAATAACTGAAATGTATATGTCACACTTTTCTTTTCTGGTCGTAGTTAATAACCGGTACTACATAAAACATAGTAAACAATGGAATATTTTAGATGAGAGATGTATGGGAATTATGATGATATATTTCAAATATGGAAACATCATGAAGGAAAACATGACAGTGCTACAAGTATTAATCATACCGGAAAGGATAAAGTGTTAGTAAATGACATGTGAAATATATGTGATTTTATTCCTCTATTATTTACATTAAACCTAAAAATCATGAGGTACAGAATCCTTAAGACATTATTCATATTTTAGGGGAGATGAAGATGGTTGAACATTAGTAATTGTCTAAGAATAATGGTTTATTTTTGAGGTGTATATGTTTCAGAAATCAACAATTATGTTATATGAATCTTGAAATACATACGTTTTTTCGGTATAAGTTTTTCATTAAGGATTAGAATGGATAGTATTCATAGTACTAAGGTGTCACAGAGAAATTTAATGGTATGGTGATATACATGGATGACCCATGATTAAAGAAAAAGATAACCCTTAATATGTCATGAATGTTAAAATACTAATTTTTGGATAATTAAATGTTTAATGGATAAATAAATTGGTTGATTCTAGTTTCTTGGTATCTAATTATGTTGTTTTTTACTAGAGGGTTATGATATCATGCATGGAGTATAATACATTTGGGGAAATCAGAAATATATCCATTAATGTTTGGAATGAGGAAACAAGCTTGCTTTCAATATATATATATATATTATAATTTAAGATATTACCATTACTCAAGATAATGTATGATGAAGTCATTATAATCTTTTAATGTGACGAAAAATATATATCTTATGATATATGGGGGGATAAATTATGGTATTCACATGCTAGTTATATGTCTTTTCGTGTAATTGTTTTTCTATAGTGAGTTTGGATAGAAGTGTTTTCGATAAGAATAAAGGTTTGAATTAATTAAATTGGACATGAGATAGTATTTTATTAATGATAAAAAAATTTTAATATTATTTCTGAAATGTTATAATAGTATTATTTTATAAAAAATACAACTCACATGATAGGTGAAAACCTGTCATGTTAGACAAGGCTATGGGAATAAAACCCACAACTTATGAGAAACGAGCCGTCATCACTTACCAATAGCTTACAGAAAGTCCCTAGTTAGTATAAAATAGTTTTTTATTTATGTTGTATGACAGTTTATGTATAAGTCCATTTTTTTAACCTTATACGATTAATCTCACTATAGAGGGACTTATGTATATTTGATAACATTTGCTAAATTTTTTTTTATTGTAACTGATGGAATGACCTATCCTTATATCACACGATCTTCTAAAACTTAATGAATTTATAATTCATCGTCATTTCATTATATGATAGAAGAAGTGGAAATTATTCAAGGAACTAACAATGATGAGATTATACCAAAATCAAGTATGTATTTATTCCCATGAAAAATTATTCAACTTTAGGGAAAGGATCTTGAAAAAATGTTATCTTAGTACCTTATTATCTGATTAATTATATGGTGACTTAAATCATCACCGATTTATGTCTTTTTTGTTGTTATCTTTATCCAAACCTTATTCTCTATCCCTATCAATCAGAACATGATGGTTATATATCTCTTCCATATCCATGTTTTCACATCCCACATTTATTATTTTATGTGGAAACTGAGTGATGATATATATTGGGTAACTATAATATATATATCTTTACTTTGTAAAATGATGTTTAGTACCATATTTTACGATGTGGGTTTCAATGAACGAAATATTCATGTATTAAAACATTTATAACCATGAAATTTATGACAGTGAAATTCAATTTAAGGGGGGTAGGTTTTAACAAAACTAGATTATATAAGAAATATTACTTTTAGTTTCATTTTTTATTATGTTGTATTCTACACCAAGATTAGTTTGCACTATACACAATATCATATAATGTTGTATTATATGCCACACAATTCTTGGATTGTGTTACACACAATTTCATGTTCTTTTGATAGAATTAATTTCACGCAATAGTGAGTATAGATTTTGTTCAATGTATACAGGAATAATGTTTAGATTATTTTATATGCAATACCAAAGGAATCTTTAAATACATGAACTATTGACTTGGTTTGTATTACACACAAGAGATACCTTCCTTGATAGCTTGCGTTGTATGCAATACTATGTTTCACTAAATAATATATTTTTAAAATATTATTATTTTATTGGATATAATCTAGCTATTATGAAGAATATTAACCACATTTCTCAATTTATATAACCTTAAATTACATCTTTGTTTTATTTTCTATAACATGATATAAGAAAAAATTCAAATTTTTGGATAAAAGAAGTATTTAAAAAAAATATTCCAGTTTTCCCACCTTTTGATGGAGCACCATTTTTAAATCTAGTATTTGAAACTATTGTTTATTATAATTGATAAAAATAATCAATTTATTTGGAAAAAGGATATAATAGTTTTACTTGGATTTTTTTTGTTTTTTTTATGAAATTCATATGTTGATGAATAGTAACAATTCTTTATATTTTAATTGAAATTTTTTTCATCCAATTAATTTATAGGGTTAAATTATATTATTGAATGGTTTTAAAGTATATATAAAATATATTTGTATAATTTAATTCAATTTAATTAATTTTCATTAATTTAATTTTGATTTCATATGTGAATAATATCAATATTTTTCAATGTTTTGTCTTTTAAATAGAAACCTATTTTTTCATTTGAACAGTTAGATTATTTTCAAATTAATTACTACAACATATATGTATTGAATTTGAAAAAATCGATTATATATTTTGAATTAGTGGGTAAAAATTATTCTAATAGGTTACTTTTAATTTTTTGATATTCAAAACAGTAACTACATTAATTTTTATTTAACGTGGTTAAATTTAAATCGGGTAAATTATTGTAACAAATAGTATGTTAAGAAATAATTATCGTAAAATATTCCTAAAACATAGTGGATGAACCAAATTATACCATTATTATCTTATGTTCTAATATAGTCATTTAATGTCTACATGACAATGAAAATTACATAGATATTAATAAAACCAATGAAAGTGACAAAATGTCAAACTCACATTTCTTATATGAATAATAAATTTTATATAGAGATAAAGAGGTTATAACTTACAAAATAAATAGTCAATGGAAAGATAAATTAATTACATTAATCATGGTAATTTATTTTTAAATTTAAGGAAATATATAATTAACTTAATGTTTTATTCTTTAATGATGTAAACATTAATTATGAGAAATCAATGAAACTATTTTTATTAAAATATTAATTGCCATAAAAATGTTCAGAATCATTAAAATATATTATTGTTCGAATATATTTGAACAATATTCATCCAAAGGTAATAACAATGACAATTTGGAGCCATATAGAGTAGATTATGTCCTTTATATTATTTTATTTAATGTAATGTTAAAGTTGTGTCATTCATACGTTAATAAGTTAACATTTTTATTGTTTTATTTTTTTAGTGGATAAATTTGACTAAAAAATTCCCATGAAATATATTAAATTTATCATCATTATTTTATTTTATTTTAAATTTTTACTCAACGAATAATTATATTAAATAATTACACAAATTCATAGTTATCATTATTTAATTACTAGAGATATCAAATAAATGTTATTAAAAAATAATAAAATAAATAAATTTTGTACTAATTTATATTTCCAATTAATTTTATAAGTATATATTATCTCATAATAATATTATAAAATACTTGTCTTGAAGTTAACTTGTGATAATTATGTGTTTAAAAATCAATAAATTGAATAGTGTCAAAATTGACACTATTTATTATTTATCAAAATATTGTGTTATTAAACTATTTAAAAATAATAACATATTTTTAAAAATACATAATAATTATTAAATGTTAAAAATATTATTATTTATTTATGACCACATTTAAATAAAATTAATAAATATTTTACACATATAATATTAAAATACTTGTTACCGTAATTAAAATGAAGTAGAATAACTAAGTGTTAAATTGAAAATATATGGTTTGAATAAATGTAGAAACCTACTTAAGAATTTTTTGTTGATGTTATTACAACCCTATAAAATATCATATTATAAATTATGAAATTTTTGGGGGTTTTAGTGGTGCTTTATTTTATTATAAGTTAATATTTGTGTGGTTTTCAAAAGTGAACCTCAAGTCAATTATTAAAAGGAACTTTTTACCTCATTTCCCCACATCTCATTAACCATTAATGTTCACCCATACCATACCAAATTCTCGTATCAACCTCCACAAATAAATTCTAGAGGTTTTCGTATTCTCAAAATACCTACTCTAGTTCCATTATGATGAGATCTGAAGAGAGCACATCAAAGAATACATAATATACTCTACTGATTAATTTATATTTCCTTCTAAATATAATTCTAATTCTTTAGTTGATTAATTATATAATAATAACATCATTTTCACATATATTTGGTTGTTATTATCCTTAATAATCAACCATAATCATCTTCCATTCCATCTTATGAAAGACGAAATCAACACACGTTCGTACGTACTACTTACCGTAACAACGCCATGGTGTAATCTTTTTTTCTCCACCACCTTAATTGGATTGGTATAAAAAATGGTGTAATAAATTTATATGATTATTAAAAAATGATATTAATTCTAAAATATAGCACACTGTTCAATTAAATACCTTTTAAAAGTTATTGTGATGATATCATCGCTCGTGCGTACTTATAGTCTACCGTCTCCACGATGTGATGTGATTAATTCACCACTTATACAATTCCTGAATTATTATAAAGTATATATAATAAATAAGAATATAATATATTACATAATAATTATACATGATTTATTAATTTATATATTTTATTTACTTACTTACATTCAATTAAGTAAGGATACAAAAACAACGTTCATTCATACATACGACCTACAATCTCCAAGAAATGTGTATTCCATTTCGTGGATCTATCTACTATATATCGATAATATATATGTATATAATGAATATATATTATATATAAATCATGTTTTAAATTATGTATGTATGTAAATCATGATCTATGTTATATTATCATGAATACGAAGTCAAAACATGTTGGATAATGAAAAAAATTATTACCCAAAATGTCAAATTAACATTGAATTGATAAATATAAAAGTAATATAATGTAATAAGTGAATTGTATAGGATATACTAAATATTATTTTGGAAATATTAAATAACTATAATAATTTTAAACACACTATATAGGATTTTTCTATAGATATTTAAAAAATCAGACCTAAGGTAAGGGAAAATTTGACAATCACATTTTTATCTGAGAGTGTTTATACATAAGTATTTACTGGGGTTATAATTATCATATAAATACAGGATTATAAGGTATGTAATTATTTTTCTATTCTAATTCTATATTATAATGTTTATTTTACCAAATAGCAAATTTTTAAATTTGTGTATGAAAAGAATATTTTTTTCATTATTCGATTTGAAGAACTTTTTGACTTTTTCAGAAAAAGTACAAAGAGAATTTTTTTGAATTATACTTCATGAATGTATTTTTGAATATTCATAAAAAATTATTTCCTTGAATACTACTCTACAAAATTCCTAGAATAATTTCAACTAAATTTGTTTCTTTTAAAATTGTATGTCAGTTTGTGACAAGAAAACACATTTGAAAATGAATGGATATTTTCCTTAGGAATTATGTTCAAGTGTTTTATCAAAATTATTTTCTATAAATGATGACATATTGTTATAGATATACCCCTATTAATAATTTTATTTGATTGTTTTTATGAGGGATATTTTTTCTAAAATCTATTTATTTTAAATGGATTATGATGGAGTGATGTTTAATAAAACCATTTTATTTCCTGTGTTAGGCTATTATAAATGATTTATGTTTTATTGTTTCACGTGTATGAATTGCATCATTATTTGATTGTTGGGATCTATATCTCCCTCTTATTAATTGGGTAAAGAATTATATCTCATGAGATAGACATTACTAGAATGGAAGGTAAATCTAATTCAGTAATATAGGGACGGAATGGAATGTAAATATGGATCATCTATACATAGTTAGAACATAAATTAAACATACATCAGTAATTTAATTTTTTCACTATGATGGTCTTCGAATCAATGACTTGGCTATAGTGGAAATTGTATTATGTGATTATTTTTTTCAATAATTCCATGTTTTTTGACAATTATATTTTATCATGGTTAATGTTCCTTTATGATATATTCCATAAAAACTACCATGTTGTATTTCATGACTCATGATTTTGGTATTCATAATTAAGGAACAAAATTTTAAATTCTAATTTTTATGTTTTTCTTATGATCATAATATTTATGCATACTGTATATTTGGGCTCATCCTTTTTTTATTCATTTTCCCAATATATATAGAATGGTTTTAGGTAGAAAAACTAATGGGGAAGATGATTATGGAATATGTTGATGATCATTCACTAAAGTATAAGAATGTGTTTAGAGTTTCCAAATACCCTGAACAAATATGGTATTTGGGGTAATTCTTAAATGATGAACTAAGAATTTCTTAAAAGTAATTTAATGTTCATGTACATCAATCTAGGGTATCCACATTTGGTATCAGAGTGAAGGTTTAGTCAGCCTTTTGAAACATGGATGAGATAAAATTTGTGAGATTCAGAGAAATATTTCTAAGGATATGTCTAGGGATTTTTGAAGGATAAGTCAATTATATGTCACAATCTGATGGTTTTTGTGATAATCATGACTAAACATGGGTTAAACTGAAGATATCCTATATTTAAATATAATAATTAATTTTTTTATACTTATGTGTTTCTAATATATTATATGTATATCTCATAGATTTATTTATGGTCTCAGTCAATAAACAAAACTACATAGAACATAGTTATATGTTGAATGATTCAGATGTGAAATGATTGTGAATTACAATGATCAATATCCTTTTTGGAAACATCCGCAAAAAATCATGACAATGGTACAAGTATTGGTCTTACTACTGAGGGTAATTAGATTATAAAATAGATGGGAATGATTTTGTGATGTCTTTCAGTATTTATTACATAAAACCTAAGAATCTGACGGTTGAGAAACCTTAAGAAAAGATTCATATTTAAGGAATGACAAAGATGATAGATCAAAATTAATAGTTTAAGAATAATGTTTGGTTATTGAGGTGTACATATTTCAATATTAAATGATTACGTTATATGAATCCTGAAATATATATTTGTTTTCAATATATGTTTTTCCTTAAGGATTGGGATGGATATGATGGGTAGTTCTATGGATCCAAACAGTGATTTTCGGGTAAGGTGATATACTTGGAGAACATTTTTTTAAGGGAAAGATAACCCTTAATATGTCCCACATATAAATATAATGATTTTTTAATAATGATATGTTGGATTTGAATAAATAAAGTGGATGATGCTAGATTCATGGGATTTTTTATGGAGTTCTTGACAAAAGGGTTATGATATCATAGATGAAGTATACAACATTTTGAGACTTAGGGAATATATCTATTAATTTTTTGGAAGAGGAAATATTCATGTTTTCAAAAAAGATATATGTTCTGTTAGTTTATTACCATGACTCAAAATAATGAGTGTAGAAGTCATACCAATATTTTTAATATGACTGTGAAGATATTTCATAGGACATATGGGGGGGGGATAGAATTCACATGCCTGTTATATGACATTTCTTGTAATTGTTTATTTTTGTACTGTGAGTTTGGATTTAAGTATTTTGGTTCATACCAAAGGTTGTAATGGATTAAGTTTGACATCAAATAGTATTGTGTAAGGGTAATTTTTTAATATTATTTTTGGAATGTTATAATAGTATAGTTTTAAAAAAAGGACAACACATATGATGGGAGACAATCTATCGCATCATACAAGGATATGGGAATTGAACCCCCAAATGAAGTGCGACATGCCTTTATCTCCTACCACTAGACTACAAGAAGTTCCATGTTAGTGTAAAATAGTTTTACTGTATTTCAAGAGTATCATAGATGATGTTTAAGTCCATTTTTGGACACATATAAGATTAATCACAACATAGATGGACATATGTATATTTTATTACTTGGGATAAACATTTTGTGATAGAGATAGATAGAATGAACATTCATTTTATCTTATGATCATCTAACACATAAAAAATGTAAAATTTTACTTCAATTCCTTAAATTAGAGAAGAATTTGAAATTTTTTAGGGCACAAACAATGTTAATGTTGTACCAAAATAAAGTAAGTATTTATTCTTAAGAAAAACGCATCATCATTCGGGAAAGGATCATGAAAACCAAAATTTCAGTATATTAACTTCTTATATGATGAATTAGATGGTCCCCCAAATCATCATATTTTTATGGATTTCTGGTAGTTAACTTTCCCCAAACCTTATTCTCTATCACTATCCATCAGAACATGATGGTTAGATTTCACTTACATATCTATGTTTTCACATCCCATGAATTATATACTATGTGGAAACCCAGTGATGAGATACATTAGGTAACCATTATGTTTCTAATATTACCTTTAAAAATTATTTTTTACTACCAGTTTTTATTATGAGGGTTTTAATTAAATAAAAATTCAAGTAGTAAACCATTTATATCCTCGATGAATTTCGAGGGTGAAATTCGTTTTAATGGGGGTATGATGTAACACCCCTAGATATTATGACATATATTCATTTTAATTTCATTTCAGCCTTGTTTAATTTGGTAAGCCAATATTAGTTTTCACTATATGAAACACTATATTAGAATTCAGCATATGAAGCACTATTCCTGGATTCAGTTATAAACAAATTTTTTTTTGATAGTATTCATTACATGCAACACAGAGTGAAGATTTTGTTCAATATATAAATGTACTATGTTTTTATTATGTTATACAAATAACCAAAGTAATATTTCACTAAATGCAACACTTACATGGCTTGTGTTACACAAAAGAGTGGCCTTCCTCGATAGCTTTCATTGTACGTAATACCATGTTTCATAAATGAACAATATATTATTAAAATAATAATATTAAATGGGATATAATCATGCTTTTATGATTAGTGTTATCCAAATTGTGAATTTTATATGACAACAAAATTGAACTTATGTATATTATAGAACATGATATAAGAACTAATTCATTTTTTTGGATAAATGAAGTATTTTTCAAAAACATATTGTTTAGTGGCCTTTTGATTGTGAACTACTTTTATATCTAAAAATTTACTATTTTAAATATTATATTTCACAAAATAAATGACTTCTTTGTAAGTGTTACATCAAAATTTATCCTGGTAGAATTTTTTTTTCTGATATAATGCATATTTTTATGAATAGTAAAAATTAGATAAATTTTACATGGAATCATCTTTTTTCAAAAAAATAATTTTTAGGGTAAAATTTTATTATCCAATGGTTTTAAAGTATAAATAGAATATATTTTTATAATTTAATATAATTTATTTAATTTTCAATATTATTTCATTGAATTCATGGGTAAAAACATTTCATTCACATGTAATGTTTTGTATTTTAATCAAAACCCAAGATTTTTCATTTTGACAATGATATTAATTTGAAATTAATAATAGAAACTTATATGTTTTGGATAATAAAAATGGATTATATATTTCGAATCAGTTGGTCCCAATTATGTTACTAGGTTACTTTTATTTTTTTGATATTATGAATAGTTACTACGATAATTTTTATCTAACACAGTTAAAGGTATACCATGAAAATTAGTTGAACAAATAATATAATAATGATAATAAAATTATAATAAAACTTGGAAAAATTATATTGGATTAATACAATTCTACCCTCAACATCATAGGTTCTAAATATAGTCATTTACTATCCATATGATAATTAAAATTACATATATATTAATAAAACCATTGCATGTGACACAATGTCAAGCACACATTTCATATAAGTATAATAATTTTTATATACGGATAACTCAGTGATACCGTAACAACATAATAGTCCTTGTAAACATAAAATAATTATCAAAATAATGGTAATTTATTTTTATTTTTTATGAAATAAATAATAACTATGACGTCATATTCTTTGATGATGTAAAAATCAATTAATTGTTGAGAAAACAATGAAACAAGTTCTATTAATATATTTATAACTATAAATGTTAAAAACATAAGACAAAATATTTTTGGTTAGGTATATGTAGACCATAAACATTCGAAGGTCAATCTAGTGACATTAGAGCCTTATATTATAGATTATGACAATTATATTATTTTATTCAATGTAATGTTAGAGTAGCCACATTCATATGTTAATAAGTATAACATTTTTAATGATTAATTTTATTAAAAGAGAAATTTGGATAAATATATTCTCATTAAATATATTAAATTTGTTTTCATTATAGTATTTCAGTTTTAATTTTTCATCAATGAATAATTATTTTAAAATGTTACACAAAATCGTTATAGTTATTATTTTATTAATGGAGATATCAAATATATGTTATGAATAATATATAATAAAATATATTTTTTAATAATTATTATGTCTAATGAATATTATATATATCCTTGAACACATAAGAATATAATAAAATAGTTTTTTGTGTTTAATTTTTATATATATATTTTTTAAAAATCAATTAATTGAATAGTGTCAAAAATTACACTATTGATATTTTATCAAAATAATGTTTTATTAAATTATTTAAATATTTTAAAATATTTTATATATTAGATATTAATTATTATATGATAAAAAATGTTCTAAATTATATATGATCTATTTTTCATTAAATACGTAAATATTTTACCCTTTTAATATTGAAATATTTGTTACCATAGTTAAAATGAAATAGAATAACATAATGTTAAATTGAAAATATATTGTTTGAATATACATAAATACTTGTCAAAAAATTATAGATTTATGAGATTACAAACATATCTCATATCATTTTCTAAATTGAGAAATATTGGATTTTTTTAGTGGGGTTTTATTTTATTATGAATTAATTTTTTGTGGGGTTTCCAAATGTACCCCTCCTCTCAATTATAAAAGGCACATCCTCCCCCTTATTTCTCCACAACTCATTATGCCTTCATGTTCGTCCCTAACCTGCCCATTTATCTTCTCAAATTACCTAGTTTCATTCTATAGGTTCTGGTATTCTCAAAATACCAACTCTAGTTCCATTAATAGGTAATCTATTGATAGCACACCAATGAAGAGGAAATCTCCTATACCGATTATTTGATATTCTTTATATATATACATGTACACCATGAGTTGTGTCATTATAGAATAATAAATCATATATATAAATTTTTTATACTTTATTATAATTATGACACAACCATATTCAACTTTCTATCCATCCTATGAATGATGAAATCAACACGCGTGCGTACGTACGACCTACCGTATGTACATCATGGTGTAATCTGTTTTTAACCTCCACCTTATGTGGATGAGTATAAAAATGGATGTAATAAATATATATTATCATTATAAAATAATTTTAATTTTTAAATACATTATACATTCAATTTACTATTATTCATGAATTATGGGAATGATATAGTCCCTCGTGCGTACGAACGGCCGACAGTTTCCTTGATGAGATCAGATTAATTATCCACATTTATCATACATGAATGATTATAAAGTATACATAGTAAATAATAAATAAATATATGAAATAATAATTATACAATATATATATATTTATATCATTTACTTCAAATCAATTTAATAAGGAATTGAAAATAATGTTCCGGCGTATATACGGGCCACCATATCTATGAACATTGTATTCCATTTCATTTATCTATTTTATATATATATATATATTATAAATATTTGTATACTAAATATATATTATATATAAATCATGGTTACATTAATCATTTAATAAATCATTATCCATGTAATTAGATCAACAATAACATGCCAAAATATGTAAGATAAAAAACCATTATTACCCAAAACGTTTCTTTAACATGGAATTGATAAATAAATATGTAATATTTTGTCATAAGATAATAATATAAAATAACAAAAATTTTATTATGGTTCTATTAAATGTTAATAATATTTTTAGACCAACCATACATATGATTCGGACACATACTGATGAAATTTGACCTCTGGTAAGGGAAAATTTTTCATTCTCATTTTTATATAATCTTGTATATTTGTAAGTATTTACTAGGGTGTATTTATCATCCAAATAAATGTTTCCTTATTATGTAATACTAATTATATTCTTATAAAAGTTTTTACTATTAATTAGACCCATTGGTGAATTTTTATTAAATGGTATTACTAGAATCCTTTGTCATTAATCGATTATAGGTAATTTTTTTCTTTTTTGGAAAATATATGAGGATAATTTTTTTAACAGGTACAACATGAAGATATTTTAATGTGTTCAAAAAACCATTTTTAAGGAACCTTCCTCTAGAATATTTATAGATTATTTTCAACTAAATTTTATTTATTTAAATAACAAGGAATTTTTAGAAAAGAAAATGTTTTTGAGAGAGAAAGTATATTTTTTTCTCGAATTATGTTCAAGTGTTTTGTAAGAATTACATTTTCATATAAAAAGACATAAGGTTATGTTATTATCCCTATTATTAATTTGATTTTAATTTTTTGTGATCTAATAATTGTTTTATTAAATAAATTTATTTTTAATGGATTCTAATGGAATGATTTTTACGAAGCCTTTTTTATTTCATGGTTTATGATATGATAAATGATTTATATTTTTTTGTTGAACACATAAGAATGGGTTCATTATGATATTTTTTGTACCTATATATTCCTTCAATGAATTGGGTAAATATTTATATCTAATGAATATACATGATTGGAACAACAAATAAATCCAGTTCAATAATACCATACTGGAACCACAAGTAAATCTGGTTCAGTAATACATGGATGGAATGATAAGTAAACCTGGTTCATTAATGGACATTGTCAACTACGATAGTCTTGGCATACATTCCACGACTACTATGGAAAATATGTTATGTGGTTATATGTTTTCCACAATTTCATGTTTTATAAGAATTTTAATTTGTCATTGTCAATGTTTTTTTATGATCTTGTCATTACAAAAATCATGATTTATTTCATGACTCATGATTTTGATATTTGGAGTTCATTTTCATGATTTTAAATTCTAATGATTATGGTTTGTTTTATGTTCTCAATGTTTACCCTTTCTGATCATTTTACCTAACCCTTTTTATGTTTTATTTTACCATGGATATAATGTATGTTTTTATGTAGTAAAACTAATGGGGAAGAAATTTGTGGGAGATGTTGAATATCATTCACCAAGATAAAAGAATGTGTTTAGAGTATCCAATGACACTAAACTAATAAAATCTTTGGGAATCTGCTTATATCATATAATAAGTATTCTACAAAAGTAATGTAATGTCCATGTATGTCAATCATTGGTCTCAACTGTAATATTTTTATATTTTCAATACATCGTCTTGGGTTACTAATATTGTGTTTCCTTCTATAGTGTTGGAAGTGGGGATGATGATTATAGTAGATTCATGAGATCCATATCTTACCATTTTAGATTTTGGATTTTTTAATTTTGTTTTAATTATTTAAAATTTAATTATATTCATTATATGTAAATTATAAATATTTATTGAGGAAATTGTGTATTTTTTTGTTATCGATATTTTTATGTGTATAATAATTTATAATCTAATATAACTCACCTTATTCTAGAATAAAATATTAACAAAAATAAATTAGACATAAAATTTGAGATGTGATCAGTATAAATAATTATAATATATTCATTTACGAGGAAGGACACCTTATTCAATTAGTGATGAAATTGGGCATATCCCATATTAATAAATTAATAAATAGGGGAAATATACTTCCCAATTCATGATCAATACACCATATTTCTCTCATTTGATAGTTTCCCTAACCCTTAGGATGTGATAAATTCCAAAAGTCTTCAACTATAACATCAAAAGATCAATCCATATATCTTCACTTATGGGAGATCCAAACATACCTAATTTAGAAGATACTCCAATGTTGTATCCATATAGGGAAACACATCCATACCCAACAACCATAGTGGAAACATAAAAAAATTTTCATTTCTAACATCAAAAAACATTAAAGGTAATTGATTTTAAGTATTTTCATTAGCATCAATTGTCAAAAAATTCTAACCACATATATTTTTCATCATCCATAATTTTTAATCTGGGGGAAATATTAGCCTTTCAGCCAAACCTTTATCCCAATACCCCAATTGTTTTACATTTTTTAATGATCTAAACTAAATCACATACTTTATTTAAGATATCCTTGTAGGGTTTTCAGCACTCATTTTTGAAATAAACTAACGAGAATATCAACAATAACAACTATGTCGAACGGATGAATAATTCAACTACACTACTCATTGAGTGACCCAATATTCTAAACATTGAATCCGAAGACCATGAACATTTAGATAACACTATTATGAAATATCGAAACTCCATGATGGAACCCTCTCAAATTGAATATATAATCATCTCCTTTTGAGATCATCATTTTTTACTATGACTTATCATATAGGGATTAGTATATTCTAAAAAACCCATTTAACCTATCTCAATAAAGGACCTCACATTTCATGTTCAGTATCTTAATATGAATAGCATTTCAATACATATTACTTGAATGATAGAAGGATTTTTTTCTTACTGGTGAATTGAAAAATTTGTTTCCAACATTCATAGAAAAATCTTATGGTTTTGCATATAAGAATATACGTTCACATTGAACAAATAGTTAGTGTCACACACATAAATTCCTCCATATTAAATATAGGTTTAAGGACACAACTACAAATTTATGTCAAGAAACATTCCCCTTATTAAAATTAAAAAACCACAAAATGGAGACGACATCTGACATTCTTCTAACATTTTTCCCAAAACCTTACTACTCTAATTTCCATTTCTTCAAAGGAATTGGTTCACGAAGGATGAATCCATTACTTGAATTATACATTAATAAAATATGAATATAAATGAATTGTAGATTAAAATATTAAATATTATAATGGGTGAATCATTAAACCACATCACAACCCCATAATGTAGCTCAACATTCCAATAATACGGGTTGATGCACTAACCTGTTTCTTTCCAAAAGAAAATTCCAGGTCACTCCTATGTATAAGTCACAAATCCCTAACTATTCCGTTATAGAAATTGATTTTATAAACAAATATAACATTAATCCTTTCTCATAATCTATGAAAATGATAACTCATCATCAAGTGGGTTTTCTCTGATTTTCACCTTGGTGTGGAAGTTATCCCTACCATATTATAATCCTTCCCCATTCATGGAATTTACAATAATATCTTCATTACTATTAAGGTTTACCAATTAATAATTATTTGGGAAGTATAAAAAATACTCTCTATTATTAAGGGACTCTAAAAATTCATCTTCACACATTATAGGTAAACCCACTTCACCCCGAGGATTATTGGTTAACCCTCATCATCATGGGAAGAATTATGGATAATGACAATATTTTTAATGGTTATACAAAATATCAAAATCTAATATTTGGAATACTAGATGAACAATACATTCCCATAATATTCATTACACGAGTCTATCACCTTATTTAAATGAGTAACACTTCTATTCACAATAATTATAACTTAATCATAAGCATCAATTATTCACACTATACATAGCTCAAGTCATTAATATTAATGAATTTCCGCCACCAATAAGATTATAGAAAATATCAAGGACAATAAAAAGGATTTTACTAGATCCTCCATCCATGATGTGATAAGTCCTTTTAAATAAAAACTATGAATTTCTTTGGGTAAAAACTCACCCACAACAATAGTAGCAGATAAATTTTTCCCATTTTTAAAATTTACCAAGGATTATTCGGGTGACTCTAGAATAGGTGGAATAATAATAATACTCAACCAAAACCTAAATAATTTTCATCTTTACTCCTGCTGATTCAATGAACATAAAGAACTACTATGTAGAACACATTAATCAAACACCTCAAAAATATTTTGGGCACCAACATATACATTAACATGATCATGCCACTTTTTGAAGGGTTCAATGTATTCTAATGAGAACTCTAAGCTGAATAATAGCTAAAACTAAAACCATGATAGAGGATCCCCATTGGGATTTTGAGGAATACATCATCCACTAAAAAATAAATTTACATGTATGATGTTAAATACATGCAAAAACATCTATCTATATAAACTAAAACTAGATAATTAAGTGAGTCTCAAAATCAAGAAAGTCCCATGTCACCCAAGGGTTGGTATTGTGTCACAAACTCATGATGTGTCTCATATAAAATTCATGTATCAAACCTAATATACCATTAGTCCCTTCAATTATAAAAAAACTTTTATGCACACTACTAAAAATATCTACATCAAGCGCACAGAATGGTTGGATGCTTCAAATAATGGGGTTTGGGGAAATATCACGAATCTAATAAGAAACAGTTGATTATAAATCACAATTTGGTGGAGAGATAACCAACCATAAGAAATATCAAATTATATCTCTAAAATAATTAACATGAGTGATATCAATAGGTGTCATGCTACTCTCATAAGGTCTCACCCGAATCATTTTATCATATATAGATGATATGACAAAAAATACATGAATGATCACAATTAAATACTATGTGATGTACAAAAAACATACTCATCCAATGTAATAAATGACTTAATGTTTAATTTTGACATATAGGCTATCAGAATCCATGAAAAAGGATAAATTTACTACCAATCATGCAATGTCCCTACCCTAGTTTCAGGAAGTTGGTTCTTTATTACATTAAATTGGCATGATTTCAAGAAATTATTACCCCGAAAGAATGAATAGTTTTGTGTATTTGGAAATCCGGATACATACATCAGATCAACATTACTACTTGAAATGAAAAACGACATATATGTCCCATTGGGAAAATCCACCAGTCTATTATTATCTTAGTATGTTAACCACAATATATCTCTTCATGTCCTGGAAAAAATGAAACATAATAAGTGGTGAGCTCAGATGAATAATAAGGGTAAGAAATATAGCGGAAGATATCATAAAATTAAATATTATGCATGCTGATTAATTAAAAACACATGCCTTTAAAAATTATTAACTCGAACTCATTATTGAAGTAATATGAGTTGAGTAATTATTTCTATAATAAAACATATGAATAGGTATTCTATTTGTCGAATAACTACATGATCTATAAATTTATTACATTAAAATGAGGGAAAATAATATTCTAGACATTCCAAAACATATCGTTAAGTCATCAACCAAGACATCTAAATAAGACTATGTCGTCGGCCAAAACCACATCTAAAAAAGGGAAAGGCCTCGACCAAGTCCATATCTATTTGTCTCATGAGAAGTTCTGATGACTCAAGTGGATATAGAAGGACCCAACTATCACATAATAATACAAATTCATTCCTCCTATTAATAGGGATAAACATAAAAAAATATATAATCATATTGAAACTAACAAATGAAATGTAAATAATTTTACCCTAACATTAAGCATATACACTAACAAATTAGTGTAAATTGGTGAATGGTTTTAATATAAAACAACCATAGTAAAGATAATAATAAACCATAAAATTAAATATGGTAGATGATATCATAAATATTAATCCAAATAATACATAATTATTGATAGGAGTGTTGAAACAGATGTAGATACACTTATGAAATCATCGAGTAATTATTTAGAAAAATACTCTTTTATATTGAAATGAAGAGTTCTTTTGAAATGTGTTTGAATAAAACAATTAATGAATAATAGATTATTTTCATAATTAAATGAGTTATATGATAATGTTAATGGTTTCAAAAAATAAATTATATATTTCCCTTGAAAATAGTTAATAATTTGAGAAATTCCTTTGAGTCGGGCTTGTATTTCATGATGAAATTTTTAAAGAGACTTCTAGAAGATATAGTTATCCATAAATAATGGTATGACCATGGTTGGTACATGTATATAAAATTAAATCAGAATTAAATATTATTACATTTAAATTACTAATAATTTAATTTATGTAAGTAGATAATAAAAGTAATCTGAATGAAAATGGAGGTTCGGGTGAAAAACCATTACCTTAAGTCTGAAGGTGTTCCTTACCTGATTTTAATGACCTGAATATACAAATTTTTGTTAATTAATTAATGGATACATAAAAATAAATATATTCAATTTATATATTATGACCATATTAGGTTTATTCATGGTATTTTTATTGGTTACGAGATTCAATTTTATTTTTTGGGAGTGTTTTCTTCCATTGTTTTCATGATCGAATTACTTATATCTGTATACTCAAAAAATTGTAGAATGAGAATGGTTTTCCAGAATTGAAATTGAATATTATTATTTAAAACACATAATATTACATAATTATATATTTTTTTTTGGATTGATGATGAATATATATATAATAGTTTAATGATAATTTTTCGGTTACATGGTTGCGTTTTTATCACAACAAACTCACTTTGATTTAAAAATTAATATTATGTACAAAAAAGGATTCAAGATCCGTAAATAAGTTATAATTAATATATTATATTCTTATTCAACAATACAATTGGTTTTATGTCCATAATTGAATATTTGATTCAAAATTGAAAACTTGTCATCTTTGAATGTGATAAATTAACACATCTGAGATGGTCGTTTCATTTATAGTATAAAACAAGGGGAAAAAAGAGATGAAGAAGAAAGATTCCACAATAATAACTAAATAAAATGAAATGTATGGTAATTAACTCGTCACAAAATTTTTATTAAAATATTAGTGGAAATAAAAAGTAAAAATGGAACTTGAAAAAAAAGAAATGAAATGAAGAATGTACTTCTTGAAATAATATTCATTTAGAGCCTAATTAAGGGATATGTTTTATTTTTTTATGAGACCATGGACTGATGTAAGTGGGGGATAATCATTAAAGTATAATTTAGAATAATATATACAATTCACCATGCTTTATAGGAGTGAAGAGTAGAGGGAGTGAAGGGGTGTTTTATAGTTTAGGAGAGGAGTGTTATCCCATTATTTTACTCATTTAAGTATTATTTTGCTGCAGATAGCCAATAGTGTTGATTCTTGTGACTATAAAAAGTAATATTTTCATCTGAGTTTGAACCAAATGTTCTTACATCTACAATGATTCTAGTAACAATGAATTTAACTGATAATATATATATATACGACAAATTATAGTATTTTACTATTCATCAAAATTTGGGTATTTTAGGAAAATCCAAAAAATAAACCCTTTGACTTTTTCAATGTGGATAATTCAAAAATGAAATCCAATTATTGAAAATAAAAATTGAGATATTAATTATTATTATTTTAATAAAATCATAATTTCTTAAAAAGACATTTTAAAACATTAATTTATTTTATATTTCCTGGAAAAATTAATCAAGATCTCAATATCTTATAACCATAAGGAAATAAAATAATTATTTGATTTACTATGAATAATTTTCATATAACTATTCATATTCCTATTTATAATGGTATGTTACTATTCATCAACAAAAAATATTGTCTTATTAGACTGTAATTATCTATGTGAACACAACTGTGTGTGCCAGTTTATCAAAATTTAAATTAGAGAGGTTAAATATTTATTACTACTAGAATGGATAAAAATGTTTGGTTTTTAAGAGTCTCGTTGTTTCATAAATTCAATATTTAATTTATTTTACAAATCATGGGGTGTTACATTATCCCCTTATTATAAATCATTCTTCCTCGAAATTACCAGAATGATATCTAATAAAATGATTTATGTAGTTCTTCATCATATGTTTCTCATGCTACCATGTTACCTCTTCAATTTTATGATTTTTAAAATGAATCATTGAATTTAGAGTTGTATAAATCCTCAACACTGGTAATTTAGTTCCTAGAATGTGGATAGTCTCTTCTCAGTACGATCAGTCAGATTTAATTCTATACCTTTAAAAGTGAGGTCATGTTTTGGGTCTGCCATGTACATTCTCTGAAATAAGACATGGAACACATTATGTACATTATACATGCTAGGTGAAATATGCAAATGATATGTAAAAACTCTCATTATCACAATAATTTAAAAATGGACTATATACCTAGAGCTCAGTTTCCCTTTCTTCCAAAATACTATAACACCATTCCAAAGAGATACTTTTAAGAAAACATGATTTCTCTCATGAAATAGAAAATCCCACCACATATTATAACCATATAATTTTTTTAATCCTTGATATACTATAATATGTCCTTGAATAGTATTTACCTTCACTATTGTTTCCTCCAAAATCTTGGGGTCCACAAGCTTCCTTTCTCCAAATTCATCCCAACAAGTTGGTGTACGCAATCTCGTTTCGTACATTGATTCTTATGGAACCTGTTGAATAAACTAATGGAAACAATTACTATATGAAAACCAAAATAAAGGTAAATATTAATCCCACATACCTTGAAAGCCACATGAATGTGATCTCAACATGTCCTTTATGGGTTGGATCATCTTTTCAATTATTCCTTCAGTTTGTGGGTGATAAGTAGTACTAAATAAAATATTATTATCCAATTTGTTATGATGAACTTCCTATTATTTTCATGTAAATATATAACCTAAATTAACAACAATTGATATAGGTGCTCCTTGAAGTCTCACAACATCAATGATATAGAGTCATGCTTGGAACTATAGTGGCAAATCCTCTCTTATAACAAGGAAATGTGTATGATTCATATGTCGATCCACAATTACCCATATTGCATCAATCATTCATATTGTTTGGGGTAATATAGTGTCAAAATCCAGGGCGATGCCATCCAACTTCCATATATTAATAGGAAGTTGATGCATGACTTCTCTATGATGTTTTCATTCTTCCTTCACTTGTTGACAGATTAAATACCCTAATACATAATAAAAAATTCCCCTATTCATGTAATCCCACTAGAAATTTTCGTTCAAATCTGAATACATTTTTGTGCCACCATGGTGTATAGGGAAATTTCAACTTTGAGAATCATACAATAACTCCATTTAGTGATTTGATATAAGGAATACAGATCCTCTTCAAAATTTTTAGAATTCCATCTTCACACATCCAGTCATCCAACTTTCCATCATTCAAAACATTAATTGGGTTTTTATGATTCTCATCATTAGACCATGAAGCATTAATTCGTTGCAATATAGATGGTTGGGAAATCATTTAAAAAACTATATATGTTTCTACTTCATTGATATTTCCCATATACATCTTCACTAAATACATGTAAAAAGGGTCCCTCTCAATCCCTATTTTTTAGAACTCCATGGTTTCTCCTACTAAATGCATTAGCTAATTTGATTTCCTTTCCTGGGTGGAAGTCAATAGAACAATCTTATTCCTTGAGTAGTTAGAGTCATCTCCTTTTCCTCATGTTGAATTATTCCTATAATTAAATATATTTTATTATGTAATGATCATTATGTATATTACATTTTTCCATTGAGATAATGCCTCCTTATCTTCATAGAAAATATTACGACTTGTAACTCAAGATCAGGTGTAGGATAGTTTTGTTGATTAATTTTTTACTTCATTGATGCATAGGAAATATCCCCATCATTAATCATAAGGTGACAACCAAGTCCTTTATTTGATTCATCACTATAGATCAAAAACCCATAATTCCCTATTGGTAGAGTTAGATTTTGTGAATTTACTAATCTCATCTTCTCTTCATCTAAATTCTCATACCATTATTATGTTCTTAAAAACCTAACCCCATTACGTGTAATCAGTCATTGGGTTGGCGAAACAAGAAACGATCTAAAGGAAACTCATATAATAACCAAATAAACCAATACAAGTATGTACCTCAATTATGTTCGTTGGAGTATGTTGTTATTTCAAAACCATTTTCTTCAAAGGATCAATAGATATTCCATCTTTAGAGTTAGGGAAACCAAGAAAGAAAATTTATTAAATCCAAAATTCACACTTTTTAAACATCCAATATAATTCATTTATTCTAAGAGTCTTTATAATAGTGCGAATACGATTTTCATGAACATTTTAGATTTTGGAGTATTCCAAGATATATTCAATAAATACCACCATAATGTCACCAAGATATTAATTGAAAATAATATTTAGTAGATCCATGAAAACATAGGTTGAATTAGTCACTCAAAAAGACATTACTTTAAACAAGTTATATCCATAACTGGTTCGAAATACTATATCATTAATATCCTCTATCATCACACGCAAATGATGATATCCAAATCAATGACCAATCGTCAAAAAATAACATGCTCTATGAAATTTATCAAATAAATCATCAATTTGTGGTAAGGGATAATTTTTCTTTATTATTATACCATTTATCTTCCTATAGTCAATGCATGACCTCATAGATCCATCATTCATTGTAACAAATAGAATATGGTCTCCCCATTGAGAAACACTAGGGATAATAAATCATTTTATTTAATTCCATTAGTTGTTTCATTAGTTCCACTAATAAAATTTTGGACATTCTATAATTTGATTTTGATATGGGCAATGATTTAGGAATTAATTCAATGGAAAACTCAATTTCCTGCTATAGAGGTTGTCCAGGTTAATCCTCAAGAAACACACCAAAATATTCGTGAACAATAAGTAAATATTATATTTGAACATTCTTTTCCTCACCCATAGATAGTACATTCTCCTCTTACAAAATAATTTAATTTTTTAGAGTTATTGGGGGTGGATCAAGATAAGAATCAGATGCTTATGTTTCTTCTCAAAAAATATGGGATTGTGCATCATCAACAAAAATGTATCGTATTTATTGAAATAAATTTAACCAAAATGGTTTTAAATCCAAACCATCCCGAGGATTATATCATGTTCACGATCGTGTAGGAAATAAAATCAGTAGATAAAGCACATTTTTATTCCATAATGGGGACTTCTTGAAACAACATTATGGAATGATACTTCCCATAAGAGTTTTGACTGACAACTCCCTTAAGGAATCATGTTGGAAATATCCAATTTAAATGGAAAATTGGAGGATATGAAAGAATGAGATAATCTGAAATAAAATAAATCATTTTCTATGTTTGATTAATGTATCAAATTACCTTCCACCACATCATTACAAACTTCAAAATCAGTAGTTGTGATCGTATATTCAAGTCCCTTGTCCCTTGGCCTTTTTGTATGCATGTTTCTCGAACACTTTGTAAGAACATTTGGATAGTTTCCCATTTCCATAAAATTACATCATTGATCATTAATAGCTCATTTATTATCCGTGAAAACAATAGCATGATAGAATTTATATCCACACATGTAGAACACTCACATTACTCGTAAATAGGAACCATGGTGTTTCCATCAACAATTATCATAAGGTGGGAAGTAAAAATGACCCTTGATAACCATTACCTTATATACATTCCCATGTTTTTCATAAACCCACTTATTATATTACATTCAATTAATGTCATAAGACTTAGAGCATTAGCTTTTTATCTTGATAGAATGTGAGACTATATCTTCGTATACCAAGATTGTTTGGAAGAATAACGCCTACTATAGGAATGGATTTAGGCCATCATAGAATAGATAAATCTTGATGCTTGGATTATGTATATATTCCAAAACATTCTTTGATAACATTGTGAAGTTAGATCCGTATATTCCAACATTATAATATTTCTTTTGGAAAAAATTCAAGAAATACAATTCCTTATCTACTCACTATTGATGAGGAAATTATTCCTCTAAGAAAAGTTCTATAAATAAACATTATTCTATGTTTTATATCTGTTAATCCATATTTGTGTTTTGAACTAGTGACCACCATTTATCAGTATCTCCTGAAAGATAATAAAATTCCATGACAACCATCACCATTTCATCACTTACCAATCTGAGAAATATATTCTCTGAGTAACTTTTCTAATGTTCTTCTATGAATGGGTGAGTAGTCCCATTAAATGATTGAGTTTGTTGTCACATAATGTGATATAACATAGCTGCTCCAAATTTTGGATCCATGTGATCCATTATAGTAAGGATAATGTTAATAACTTTAGTATGTTTTCCAAATATTGTTATATGTTGCTCTACCCAAGTCACAAGATCTAGAGCCAACATCATTATCTTGCACAGGAGGTAAATCCCTACATTGGATGTGCACGTTAATGGGGTTTCCTTTCTTTTCAAAAGGAATCATTTCTAAATAACTGAATACACTATATTTGGTTATGAATCATAATGTACTATATCAACATTGGAAAAATACTTAACATAAATTGAAATGATAATAATGGATAATCTCATAATAATATGAATCGTTCTCAGAGTTACAATTTACATTTAAATCATACATAATAGCTTGTATAAAAATGTGATTTATCCTATGCATATCCCCCGGGAGTGTCAAACCATGTCCTCAGTATGGTATGTCGTCATCTACAAAGATACAACTGGTAAAGCCTAAGACACTTTGTTGGTATTATCACTCATAGGTAAATCTGTTCCAAAACCACATCCACTTGTATTATCCAGACATGGATGTATTGGCCAGAAAGATCAAGTTAATATACTCCTCAAAAAAATTCCATCATGTTATTGTATGTTTATCCTCATAAACAATCATAGGGGGTTGCACATTAATCTATGAATTCAAAATATTATTTACATGTTTTCTACTAAACATCCTGTGATTCGAACTATAAAAACCCTACCCCAGTTTCTCAGAGCCAGTGCCTTGTTACATTTATCTTCCATGATTATAAGAAAGTATTATAAAAAAGAACAATGTGAATAATATATTTGTTAATCTAAATAGATACAAAAGTAAAAAATTGTAACTTGTAAAGAAAAAATAATAATTTCCATTGTGAACATCCAAAAAAATAATATTATCCATAAAAGTCAACCATAATATACCTCTTCGTGTTGTGGAAAAAGGAAAAAATCAGATTTGGGGAGCTCATATGCAGAGTAAGGTTATGAAATATAGAAGAATATATCATAAACCAAAACATTATGAATGATGATTAATTGAAAACACATGTCCTTAAATATAATAAACATGAACACATTATGGAAAAAATATGTGATATGAAAATGTTTCCATAATAAAATGTAATAATGGGTGTTCTACTAGTCAAATAACCACATGAACTCTAAATTTATAGCTTCATAATGAGGGAAATGCCTATCTCGGACATTCTGAAACATACCAACAAGGATTCACCTGAAAAATCTAAAAATGCATAATGCGTCGACCAAAACAATATATAAAAATTGTCAATCCCTTGTCTATGTCCATATCCATTTTTTTAAAATAATTTTATAAATAATATAAATTTAATTTTAAATCAAAATCCTAATTTATTCTAAAAATAACATTTTTAAATATATAATTCTATTTATATCACCTTGAAAAATTAATCAAGATATCATTATATAATAACCATATGAAAAAATAATAATAATATGATTTACTACTCATAAAGGTCATATTAATATTCGTAGGGGTATGTTACTATTCCGTGAAAATTAACTTTATCTTATTCTAAATATCTTACTCAACACAACCATCTGTGTCAGTTTTTCCAAATTCAAGTTATAGAGGTGGAAAAATAATGTTTAAAGTCTACGTTATATCAAAGTGGCGTTTTGAAAAGACATAGTGTATCTTGCATTAAATATTAAAATTATTTTTCAAATGGAGTCAAAAAAATATTTTTGATTCCCTAGTCTATGAACCGAAAATAATAACCCACACATGACAACAATTCACTATATTCTTGATCAATTCCTCATATGAATACTGACTCATATCACTCTCCCTAAGATAAATCTATTATGATACCATTCTTACACCACCTAACCAATAAGGGGCACACTGGTCCATCAATAAATTGAGTTTTACACCCCATGAATGGATCTAATAGGAGAGGAGATGGTGACTAGCAATAGGTAGGAATATCACACAAATGCGAGGACATATCCTAACGTAAGAATTAAAGTATAAAAATATCAACTTAAAAAAATATTATTAGGATATACATAAATGATAAAATGGAATTTATGTTCAACATTCATGAAACATATACTAAAAAATAGATGATAACAAGTGAGAAAATGAAATTTCAAAATTGGGAAAATATATTCTCAATATTCTAGAATAAAAAATTGAAACAAGAAAATGAAAATATCCCCTCACTGTATGATGGAACTATGAAAAAACAACTCTTATTACTATGATCTCTTGATATCACTAATACTATGCCAATATTACATCCACAAAGGTTACTATAAAGAATCCTTGAACAAACTATTTCATACCCAGTCTCATACAACAATCTCAATCTAGTATGTCATCTATATGAAAAACAAATTGTGGGACACATGCTTATGTAGGTAGGAATATAATAACAAACAACTAGTAACCCCGTAAATAATAAATAGTTATGAATTAAAAATCATCTTAAATCCAATAAATGGTTGTTTTGAGGATTAAAATAAGAACAATAAGGAAAAACAAGTCATCTCATTGATCTTGACACTATAGAGTGGTAAAAAGGTTGTTAGGAAGAAATATCTAGATAAACACAAATACTAAGATACATAGGGACATAAAAAATCCTCACTCATCAAATCATTTATTCTAAAAAGTTACAATGGATTGGTAGCATTTTTGTAACATCCCAGGTAATTAAAGAATAAATAATTTTCATATTTATTAATATTTGCGAATTAAATATTAATTTTAATTAAAAGGGGTTTCTACGTTCGATAGTGTACTCGGTACGCAACGATGAGTTTCTTTGAAAACTTACGTTGCACACAAGTAATAAAATAATATTATTTTAAATGTTAGTTAACGAGTAGTCGTTGTACTGGAGGGAATGGATATAAATAACTAAAATATGATTATATATGTTTTTAAATGTTTTTACATTTATCCAATAAAAGATAAAGGCTTAAAATACGAAAAGAGTTCAATTTTAGGCTTTTATACCCTAATTTTCACTAAAGGTTCACTTATCGCCTTTTGATGACGAACTGTCATTAAATATAGTTTTGATCACTCTTATACATTCTTTTGGACCAAATATAACTCTTCTTTAGAATCGGGACATCAAAATTTACTTTGTGTAATTTTTTGGTACCTTTCTGATAAAGTTCATTTTTTTAATGAATAGTGTAAAATGTTGTATTTTAATTCAAAACCTCTTTTTAATCTAATTTATTTATATGATTAGATTATCTTTTGAGTTGGTTTTAAAGTGAATTTAGAAAATATTTTTACCATTAAATCCAATAGTGGTCGTTGGAATTAATTTCACTTTGAAATCGGACTTAAACTAGTGTCAATCTTTTGATACTTATTGTTTCACAAAAACACGCTATTTGTCATGAAAGCTGGAATTAATTATTAAATTAATTCATGTGACTTATATGTTTTGAATTTTGTAAAATGGACTTCATTTTTGAATTTGGAATATCAAATATAGCTTATGGTGAATTTTTGGTAGTTTTCTGAAAAACATCAATTTTTGATGAATAGTGAAACCACTAAGTTGTACTTATAAAGACTGATTTTCCGTTTAAATGAAATTTTGCCATCATTGTATTTTGAATTTCAAAAATCTGACATACATGGTTTTCATTAACAAGTAAAATGTGGTTCAATGAGATTATAATAATTTTTTGGTGAATAGTAACTTATTAAGTTCTTAATCGCGATTAGTGGTAATTAGTGTAGTTTAAGGTAAAAATAATGTTTTAATAATATAATATGAGCATGAAACATGTCCTACCCTCATTTGTTGTGTCATGGCCGACCAAGACAAGCCATGGGTCAACTTGGGGACCCATGGAGACACTTTGGTTGGGAAATGACATAAATTACTTTTTATTTAATGTAAAAGTAAAAATGACACAAACATAATATGTTTTACAAAAACAATTTTTACATGGGGTTATAAAGATCAGAGTTTTGATTATAAATAGTCATTGGAAAGCTAAAAAGATTTCCTACATCATAGTATTTTTTGTATAATTTTTAGACATTCAATAAATTAAATTATTTATGACATCATGATGATGCAGCGATGACCTCATTATTTAACGATTTAAATAAAATGGAAAGATAATGTAAAATCTATGAACTACACATATCCAAAACTTATTGGATGGGTGGATTTAGAACCATTATCACCTTAGCCACTAATTATATCAATGTGGGACCTTTTAAATCCGAAACACATTTTCAAATAAAGTAATATTTCTTTACATTCCAAAAGTGCCCCTCCTCTCCTCTTATAAAAGGCCCCCACCTCTACCTCATTTCACACACTCCTCAAGACTTTGGCTCGGCCAACCCCTACCCATTTCCTCTCTCCACATCCCTCTCCTAATCCTAGAGGATTAACTTTGGGCATAATCCTTTCAAAGGAATCCTTTAGGCTCAAATCAAAAGGAGTTACACTTTAAAAGGTAATTCATTCTCTCTTGTTCATTTGTTTTATTTTGCTTCTCCAACCCTCTAAACTCTTTTTATTTACATCTTCTGTAACAACACAAGTATCTTAAATATTCTAGTATGTTGTTATAAGATTTATTTGAGCTACACTCTCACACAAATAAATCAAATGGTTAAAGAACATACGGTTTCCGTGGATGGCGAAATTCTGCCTCCCGAAATGATGATTGTTCAATACTCATTTAACACCTTCAAAGGTGGCCATTATGATGTCACTATTTTTATATATGATATATAATATGTTTATTCTTTCCTTAGGCTTCTGTATTTTTCATTTATGGAATACCATTATTGTTTCCATTATGGATAAACACGATATCTTCATTTTAGGAAGTGTGGACTACCGCCCCCTCAAAGTGATGTGATTCGTTAATGCCATATGTGGGACATGTAAAGGATGGATTTAAAGTTATTATATATAATTTTATACTGGAATTATAATATACATCTATATAAGTATTATTTCTTTCCATTAAAGTATGAGATAGAAAGGAAAGTAGCGTTCATGCGTACGTACAACTTATCGTGTCCATGAACGGTGCATTTCATTTCTTATCCCCAAATGTAAAGTACTGTTAAAAGTACATGTATATAATGGATATATATAATTAATGATATATATAAATGATGAATATAATTCTGGAATTAAAATATACATACCTCTCATTTATTTTTAATTCCATTAATATGACAATGAAAGGAAAGTAGCGTTCATGCGTACGTAAGACTTACCATCTCCATAAACGGTGCATTTCATTTCTTACCTGTAAATGACCATGTAATATTATAAATACATGTATATGCTGGATATATATGATACATATTATATCCAAATTGGGAATTTCATTCTGGATATAAAGATCCTTTGACCACACGAACAACATGTAATTGTAAGAAGTCCACTTTCGACTTAAGAACCAAATATTGAGAAAACAAACATTATTAACTTAAATGGTTAAATAATGTTTATAACATGGCAATAAGTGATATAAAAGGAATAATGAACTTTAAAAAGGTTCTTAATCAAGTATAAATTAACTCAAGTTTATTATTCAGGGCGTTAAAGAACGATCGAGTCAAGTCGGACCCGAGGTAAGGGACTTCGTCTCAATATCCTTTCATTGAGGAATATTTCGTTTTATACACAACTTTCTTTTATACGGTGTATAAACCCCTTGGACTTTTACTTTTATACAAAAGGAATCTTTTTCTACGGAGCTTTTTACAAAACGACAAAAAGGAATGTTTCTTTTAACTTACGCAGCGACAACGACCTTTTCCGCCGCCGCGAGTATTATTTGGTCTTTGGCTTCCTCAACAAGCCCTAATGTTTTTAAAATAAAATAAATACCATATACTCTTTTATGTATTTTGGTATTGAAAATGGTTTTGATAAAGGATTCTATTATGTCAATATATTTATGATATATTGTGATTGAAATGTGGAAATGTTATCATTCCTTTATATTGGTTTTATGTTTTATGATTTTATATTGGTACTTGGACATTTTAACGGGTTGCTACATTATAAACCATATGACGGGTGGTGTCGTGAATACGAGGACGGGTGGTTACGTTATTACCTCCAATGCATTGGGTATAGAAGTCGGCCGTATGGCTATTCCATTAAATATGTATGGAAATTGGCCGTATGGCTATTCCATTAATGGATATGTGTGGAAGTCGACCGTATGGTTATTCCCCTTAAGTATGTTTATGTCCCAAGTTACCTTTATATATGTTATGTGTTATTTTTATGGATTTTATGGTAATACTTTGGTTACAAAAAGGTAAGTAATGATACTTTATTCAGTGAAGAGTTTTTACTACTTCATGAAGGTGAAGGTATTACTTTGATAGAGTATATATGGATTATTTGATGTTTGAAAAACTAACAGTTTTCATTCTTTCTGTATCCCTTACTGAACTTTTTATGCTCACCCAAAGTTTTTTTGAGATGTTTTCACAGGACTTAATGTGGAATAAGGTCATGGATGGGATCAAGGGAATGTCATCCTATATAAAACATGGAACTAGACACGTTTCTTTTTAAGAGTTTTTTTTGTTATGGAAACTTAGTAGAAGTGACTACTTTGTAATCTTTTGAGATGTAATAATTATGTTCTAATTTTCTAAAACTCTAAACCTAAAAAGATCCTCGACGTGAATTATTCATTTAATTCAATATTAAGTAAGGTTTAAGGTCGGGGCCTTATAGTTGGTATCAAAGGTCGGTTTAGACAACTTTAGGAGTTAGAAAAGTGTTAAATTATAATATGATTGAAATGATATAGCATTTACGGATTACCATGTTGCTTCACCTAAGATATTTCTGTGTTCAGAATGGTTTTCCACAGAGGAATCAAAGCAGCTATGTTGGGACGACATCAGGAGGAAGATAACCTTCCATATCAGAAACCTGAGATGGTCGGAATCGGAACTGAACAGTTTGTTGCAGTGATGGCACAATTGACTCAGGCTATAAATAGTGGTGGTATCCATTCACGAGATCAGCCAGATCAACCGCAGAGGAACATGTCAGTGGTGGAACATTTCATGAGGCAACATCCCCCATAATTCAGAGGATCATCTGACCCTGTGCAAGCTGAAGGGTGGATTAAAGAACTGGAGAAGATTTTTGATGTCATGGGGTGTTCAGAACATCAAAAGGTTAGTCTTGCTGTTTACCGTTTTGAAGGTGAAGCTGATAAATGGTGGTCGATGGTGAAAAATATATGGGATAATGATGAGATTGAGGATCTTCACTTGGACGAATTCAAAGGTATGTTTCTTGAGAAATATTTTCCTAAGGTGGTTCGTCTTAGGATGGAAAAACAGTTCCTAGAATTGAGGCAGGAGGATGATTCAGTGGCTTCTTATGAAGAAACGTTCACTCGACTGGAAAGGTATGCTCCAAACTTCATACGAGATCTTGATAGTAAAATAAACCGTTTTTACTCAGGGATAAAGCCAATGTATCGAAGGACATTAGCTTCTCGTGAGTTCAAAAGTTATGAAAACCTTGTTCGATGTGCGGAGAAGGTGGAAATGGAGTTTGCCGATGATCAGGTGTTCTATGACAAACAACAGAATAAGAGGTCTAGTTGGAAGGCAAAGGGGAAGAATTCATCAAAGAAGCAAGGAGGTAAGAAAACCAAATATCTATCCTGTGAGAAGTGTGGTAAAATGCATCCTGGAGAATGTTTATCCAAGTCTGGTAAGTGCTTTCGGTGTGTTAAGTCTGGTCATATTGCTCATAACTGTAAGGAAGATGATCAAGCAGGAAATGAAAAGTCAATGGTAAGATGTTTTAAGTGTAATGAAATGGGTCATTATGCAAACGAGTGTCCAACGAAGAACTCAACTGGGGGAATTTAGCCAGACTACAAGCATAATGGGGTGGTGAAATCCTTTGCAACAACTTCAGCAGATGTTGGGCCATCGAATGAAGTGGTATCAGCTCCAGGGAGCTCAGTATTTTTTGAAGATTGACTTGAGGTCGGGGTACCATCAGTTGAAAGTAAAAGAAGCAGACGTTCCGAAGACTGTGTTCTGTACTAGATATGGCCATTATGAATTTGTAGTTATGCCTTTTGGGTTAACCAATGCACCTTATGTATTCATGGACCTTATGAATAAAATTTTCCATGAGTTTTTGGATAAGTTTGTGTTTGTGTTTTGAGGTTTGGGAAGAGGTTATGTGTGCATTGCGATTCACAGTTGAAGAATGAGTTGTTATGTGAGGCTCATAGTTCCCCGTTTTCAGTTCATCCTGGAAGTACTAAGATGTACAGAGATCTGCGGGAGTATTACTGGTAGGATGGAATGAAAGGAGACATTGCTGATTTTACTGTGAAGTGTTTGACATGTCAACAGGTTAAAGCAGAGCGGCAGGGATGCTTCAGCCTTTACCAGTGCCAGAGTGGAAATAGGAAAACATATCCATGGACTTTGTTGTGGGATTACCGAGGACATCTTGAGGTAATAATGCAATCTGGGTTATTGTTGATCGCTTGACCAAATCTGCTCATTTCCTTTCTATAAGAGATACTTTCTCTCTAGATCAACTTTCCCGTTTGTATCTTAAAGAGATAGTCAGGTTACATGGAGATCCTCTCTCCATTGTATCTGATCGTGATCCCAGGTTCACATCTAACTTTTGGAAAGGCCTTCAGAAGTCGTTGGGTACAGAAATAAATTTTAGTACAGCTTTTCATCCTCAATTAGATGGGCAGTCAGAACAAACAATTAGGACCTTGGAGGATATGCTACGAGCTTTTTCGATGGATTATCAGGGAAGTTGGGACCATCATATTTCTTTGGTTGAGTTTTCTTATAATAACAGTTTTAATTCTAGTATACAGATGTCACCATTTGAGGCATTATATGGGAAGCGGTTTCGAACTCCAGCATTTTGGGATGAAGTGGGTGAAAGGATGTTGATGGGACCAGAATTGGTAGAAGAGATGGCAGAAAAAATTTTGTTGATTCAGAAGCACATGAGAACAGCTCAGAGCAGGCAGAAGAGTTATGCGGATAACCGGAGGAATGATCTATCTTTCGAGGTAGGTGATAATGTTTTTCTCAAGGATTATCCTTGGAAAAGTGTGATGAGATTTGGTAAGAAAGTAAAGCTGAGTCCAAGGTTTATTGGACCATATGAAATTCTGGAGAAAGTTGGATCAGTTGCTTACCAAGTGGCATTACCTCCGAGATTATCTCAGGTACACGATTTTTTTCATGTTTCAATGTTGAGAAAGTATATGCCAGATCCATCTCATGTTTTGAGTCCAGAGGTAGTTCAGCTGGAAGAGAACCTATCTTATGAGGAACAACCGGTCCAGATTCTTGACCACAGGGAGAAGGTGTTACGGAATAAGGTGATTCATCAGGTAAAGGTTTTGTGGAAAAACCATGTGATTGAAGAGGCAACCTGGGAATCTGAAAATTCTATGAGGGATAAATACCCCCACTTATTTTGATAAGTGAATAAAATTGAGAGGATGCAATTCCCCAAAGGGGGGAAGGATGTAACATCCCAGGTATTTAAAGAATAAAGAATTTTCATATTTATTAATATTTACGAATTAAATATTAATTTTAATTAAAAGGGGTTCTTACGTTCGATAGCGTACTCGGTACACAACGATGAGTTTCTTTGAAAACATACGTTGTACATAAGTAATAAAATAATATTATTTTAAATGTTAGTTAACGAGTAGCCGTTGTACTGGCAGGAATGGATAGAAATTACTAAAATATGATTATATATGTTTTTAAATGTTTTTACATTTATCCAATAAAAGATAAAGGCTTAAAATACGAAAAGAGTTCAATTTTAGGCTTTTATACCATAATTTTCACTAAAGGTTCACTTATCGCCTTTGGATGGCGAACTGTCATTAAATATAGTTTTGATCACTCTTATACATTATTTTGGACAAAATACAACTCTTCTCTAGAATCAGGACATCAAAATTTACTTTGTGTAAATTTTTGGTACATTTCTGATAAAGTTCATTTTTTTAATGAATAGTGTAAAATGTTGTATTTTAATTCAAAACCTCTTTTTAATATAATTTATTTATATGATTAGATTATCTTTTGAATTGGTTTTAAAGTGAAATTAGAAAATATTTTTACCATTAAATCCAATATTGGTCATTGGAATTAATTTCACTTTGAAATCAGACTTAAACTAGTGTCAATCTTTTGATACTTATTGTTTCACAAAAACACGCTATTTGACATGACAGCGGGAATTAATTATTAAATTAATTAATGTGTCTTATATGTTTTGAATTTTGTAAAATGGACTTCATTTTTGAATTCGGAATATCAAATATAGCTTAGGGTGAATTTTTGGTAGTTTTCTGAAAAACTTCAATTTTTGATGAATAGTGAAACCACTAAGTGGTACTTATAAAGACTGATTTTCCGTTTAAATGAAATTTTTCCATCATTGTGTTTTGAATTTCAAAAATCCGACATACATGGTTGTCATTAAAAAGTAAAATGTGGTTCAATGAGATTATAATAATTTTTTGGTGAATAGTAACTTATTAAGTTCTTAATCGCGATTAGTGGTAATTAGTGTAGTTTAAGGTGAAAATAATGCTTTAATAAAATAAGATGAGCTTGAAACATGTCCTACCCTCATTGGTTGTGTCATGGACGACAAAGAAAATCCATGGGTCAGCTTGGGGACCCCATTGAGACACTTTGGTTGGGAAATGACAAAAATAACTTTTTATTTAATGTAAAAGTAAAAATTACACAAACATAATATGTTTTACAAAAACAATTTTTACATGGGGTTATAAAGATCATATTTTTGATTATAAATAGTCATTATAAATATAAAAAGATTTCCTACATCATAGTATTTTTTTGTATAATTTTTAGACATTAAATAAATTAAATTATTTATGACATCATGATGATGCAGCGATGACCTCATTATTTAACGATTTAAATAAAATGGAAAGATAATGTAAAATATATAAACTACACATGTCCAAAACTTATTGGATATGTGTATTTCGAACCCTTATCACCTTATCCACGAATTATATCAATGTGGGACCTTTTAAAACCGAAACACATTTTCAAATAAAGTAATATTTCTTTACTTTCAAAAGGTGCCCCTCCTCTTCTCTTATAAAAGGCCCCCACCTCTACCTCATTTTACACACTCCTCAAGCCTTTGGCTCGGCCAAACCCTGCCCATTTAGTCTCTCCACATCCCTCTCCTCATCCTAGAGGATTCCCTTTGGGCATAATCCTTTCAAATGAATCCTTTAGGCTCAAATCAAAAGGAGTTACACTTTTAAAGGTAATTCATTCTCTCTTGTTCATTTGTTTTATTTTGCTTCTCCAACCATCTAAACTCTCTTTATTTACTTATTTTGTAACAACACCAGTATATGCAATATACTAGGATGTTGTAATAAGATTTATTCGATCAACACTCTCACACAACTACATGAAATGGTTAAAGAACATACGGTTTCCGTGGATGGCGAAATTCTGCCTCCCGAAACAATGATTGGTCAATACTCATTTAACACCTTCAAAGGTGGCCATTATGAAGTCATTATTTTTATATATGATATATAATATGTTTATTCTTTCCTTAAGCTTCTGTATTTTTCATTTATGGAATACCATTATTGTTTCCATTATGGTTAAACACGATATCTTCATTTTAGGAAGTGCGGACTACCGCCCCCTCAAAGTGATGTGATTCATTAATGCCATATGTGGGACGTGTAAAGGATGGATTTAAAGTAATTATATATAATGTTATACTGGAATTATAATATACATCTATATCATTATTATTTCTTTACATTAAAGTATGAGATAGAAATGAAAGTAGCGTTCATGCGTACGTACGGCTTACCGTCTCCATGAACGGTGCATTTCATTTCTTATCCCCAAATGTAATGTACTATTAAAAATATATGTATATAATGGATATATATAATTAATGATATATATAAATGATGAATATAATTCTGGAATTAAAATATACATACCTCTCATTTATTTTTAATTCCATTAATATGACAAAGAAATGAAAGTAGCGTTCATGCGTACGCACGGCTTACCGTCTCCATGAACGATGCATTTCATTTCTTACCTATAAATGATTATGTAATATTATAAATACATGTATATGCTGGATATATATGATAAATATTATATCCAAATTGGGAATTTCATTCTGGATATAAAGAACCTTTGACCACACGAACAACATGTAATTGTAAGAAGTCCACTTTCGACTTAAGAACCAAATATTGAGAAAACAAACATTATTAACTTAAATGGTTACATAATGTTTATAACATGGAAATAAGTGATATAAAAGGAATAATGAACTTTAAAAAGGTTCTTAATCAAGTATAAATTAACTCATGTTTATTATTCAGGACATTAAAGAACGATCGAGTCAAGTCAGACCCGAGGTAAAGGACTTCGTCTCAATCTCATTTCATTGAGGCATATTTCGTTTTATACACAACTTTCTTTTATACGGTGTATAAACCCCTTAGACTTTTACTTTTATACAAAAGGAATATTTTTCTACGAAGCGCTTTACAAAACGACAAAAAGGAATGTTTCTTTTAACGTACGCGGCGACAACGACCTTTTCGCCGCCGCGAGTATTATTTGGTCTTTGGCTTCCTCAACAAGCCGTAATGTTTTTAAAATAAAATAAATACCATATACTCTTTTATATATTTTGGTATTGAAAATGGTTTGGATAAAGGATTCTATTATGTCAATATATTTATGATATATTGTGATTGAAATGTGGAAATGTTATCATTCCTTTATATTGGTTTTATGTTTTATGATTTTATATTGGTACTTGGACATTTTAACGGGTGGTTACGTTATAAACCATATGATGGGTGGTGCCTTGAATACCAGGACGGGTGGTTACGTTATAACCTCCAATGCATTGGGTATGGAAGTCGGCCGTATGGCTATTCCATTAAGTATGTATGGAAATTGGCCGTATGGCTATTCCATTAAGTGATATGTGTGGAAGTCGACCTTATGGTTATTCCCCTTAAGTATGTTTATGTCCCAAGTTACCTTTATATACGTTATGTGTTATTTTTATGGATTTTATGGTAATCATTTGGTTACAATAGGTAGGTAATGATACTTTATTCAGTGAAGAGTTTTTACTACTTCATGAAGGTGAATGTATTACATTGATAGAGTATATATGGTTTATTTGATGTTTGAAAAACTAACAGTATTCATTCTTTCTGTATCCCTTACTGAGCTTTTTATGCTCACCCCAAGTTTTTTTTGAAATGTTTTCACAGGACTTAATGTGGAATAAGGACAAGGATGGGATCAAGGGAATGTCATCCTATATAAAACATGAAACTAGACACGTTTCTTTTTAAGAGTTTTTTTTATTATGGAAACTTAGTAGAAGTGACTACTTTGTAATCTTTTGAGATGTAATAGTTATGTTCTAATTTTCTAAAACTCTAAACCTGAAAAGATCCTCGACATGAATTATTCATTTAATTCAATATTAAGTAAGGTTTAAGGCCTGGGCCTTATAGTTGGTATCAAAGGTCAGTTTAGACAACTTTAGGAGTTAGAAAATTGTTAAATTATAATATGATTCATATGATATAGCATTTACGGATTACCATGTTTCTTCACCTAAGATATTTCTTTGTTCAGAATGGTTTTCCACAGAGGAAACAAAGCAGCTATGTTGGGACGACATCAAGAGGAAGATAACCTTCCAAATCAGCAACCTGAGATGGTCGGAATCAGAACTGGACAGTTTGTTGTAGTGATGGCACAATTGACTCAGGCTATAAATGGTGGTGGTATCCATGAACAAGATCAGCTAGATCAACCGTAGAGGAACATGTCAGTGGTGGAACATTTCATGAGGCAACATCCCCCATCATTCAGAGGATCATCTGACCCTGTGCAAGCTGAAGGGTGGATTAAAGCACTGGAGAATATTTTTTATGTCATGGGGGTGTTCAGAACATCAAAAGGTTAGTCTTGCTGTTTACCATTTTGAAGGTGAAGCTGATCAGTGGTGGTCGATGGTGAAAAATATAAGGGATAGTGATGAGATTGAGGATCTTCACTTGGACGAATTCAAAGGTATGTTTCTTGAGAAATATTTTCATAAGGTGGTTCGTCTTAGGATGGAAAAACAGTTCCTAGAATTGAGGCAGGAGGATGATTCAGTGGCTGCTTATAAATAAAAGTTCACTCGATTGGCAAGGTATGCTCCGAACTTCATACGAGATCTTGATAGTAAAATAAACCGTTTTTACTCAGGGTTAAAGCCAAAGTATCGAAGGGATTTAGCTTCTCGTGAGTTCAAATGTTATGGAAAACTTGTTCGATGTGTGGAGAAGGTGGAAATGGAGTTTGTCGATGATCAGGTGTTCTATGAAAAACAACAAAATAAGAGGTCTAGTTGGCAGGAAAAGGGGAAGAATTCATCAAAGAAGCAAGTAGGTAAGAAAACCAAATATATATCCTGTGAGAAGTGTGGTAAAATGCATCCTGGAGAATGTTTATCCAAGTCTGGTAAGTTCTTTCGGTGTGGTAAGTCTGGTCATATTTCTCGTAACTGTAAGGAAGATGATCAAGCAGGAAATGAAAATCCAATGGTAAGATGTTTTAAGTGTAATGAAATGGGTCATTATGCAAACGAGTGTCTAACGAAGAACTCAACTGGGGGAATCTAGCTAGACTACAAGAAGAAAGGGGTGGTGAAATCCTTTTCAACAACTTCAGCAAATGTTCGGTCATCGAATGAAGTGGTATCAGCTCCAGGGAGCTCAGTATTTTTTGAAGATTGACTTGAGGTCGGGGTACCATCAGTTGAAAGTAAAAGAAGCAGATGTTTCGAAGACTGTTTTCCGTACTAGATATGGCCATTATGAATTTGTAGTTATGCCTTTTGGGTTAACCAATGCACCTTCTGTATTCATGGACCTTATGAATAAAATTTTCACGAGTTATTGGATAATTTTGTGTTTGTGTTTTGAAGTTTGGGAAGAGGTTATGTGTGCATTGTGATTCACAGTTGAAGAATGAGTTGTTTTGTGAGGCTCATAGTTCCCCGTTTTCAGTTCATCCTGGCAGTACTAAGATGTACAGAGATCTGCGGGAGTATTACTGGTAGGATGGAATGAAAAGAGACATTTCTGATTTTACTGTGAAGTGTTTGACATGTCAACAGGTTAAAGCAGAGCGGAAGGGATGCTTCATCCTTTACCAGTTCCAGAGTGGAAATGGGAATACATATCCATGGACTTTATTGTGGGATTACCGAGGACATCTCGAGGTAATAATGAAATCTGGGTTATTGTTGATCGCTTGACCAAATCTACTCATTTCCATTCTATACGAGATACTTTCTCTCTAGATCAACTTTCCCGTTTGTATCTTAATGAGATAGTCAGGTTACATGGAGATCCTCTCTCCATTGTATCTGATCGTGATACCAGGTTGACATCTAACTTTTGGAAAGGCCTTCATAAGTCGTTGGGTACAGAATTAAATTTTAGTACAGCTTTTCATCCTCAATCAGATGGGCAGTCAGAATGAACAATTCAGACCTTGGAGGATATGCTACGAGCTCTTTCGATGGATGATCAGGGAAGTTGGGACCAACATATTTCTTTGGTTGAGTTTTCTTATAATAACAGTTTTCATTCCAGTATACAGATGGCACCATTTGAGGCATTATATGGGAAGCGGTGTCGAACTCCAGCATTTTGGGATGAAGTGGGTGAAAGGAAGTTGATGGGACCATAATTGGTAGAAGAGATGGCAGAAAAAGTTCAGTTGATTCAGAAGCACATGAGAACAGCTCAGAGCAGGAAGAAGAGTTATGCGGATAACCGGAGGAAGGATCTATCTTTCGAGGTAGGTGATCATGTTTTTCTCAAGGATTATCCTTGGAAAAGTGTGATGAGATTTGGTAATAAAGGAAAGCTGAGTCCAAGGTTTATTGGACCATATGAAATTCTGGAGAAAGTTGGATCTGTTGATTACCAAGTGGCTTTACCTTCGAGTTTATCTCAGGTACATGATGTTTTTCATGTTTCAATGTTGAGAAAGTATATGCCATATCCATCTCATGTTTTGAGTCTAGAGGTAGTTCAGCTGGAAGAGAACCTATCTTATAAGGAACAACCGGTCTAGATTCTTGACCACAAGGAGCAGGTGTTACAGAATAAGGTGATTAATCAGGTAAAGGTTTTGTGAAAAAACCATGTGATTGAAGTGGCAACGTGGGAATCTGAAAATGCTATGAGGGATAAATACCCCCACTTATTTTGATAAGTGAATAAAATTGAGAGGATGCAATTCCCAAAAGGGGGAATGGATGTAACATCCCAGGTAATTAAAGAATAAAGAATTTTCATATTTATTAATATTTACGAATTAAATATTAATTTTAATTAAAACGGGTTCTTACGTTCGATAGCATACTCGGTACACAACGATGAGTTTCTTTGAAAACTTACGTTGCACATAAGTAATAAAATAATATTATTTTAAATGTTAGTTAACGAGTAGCCGTTGTACTTGCGGGAATGGATAGAAATAACTAAAATATGATTATATATGTTTTCAAATGTTTTTATATTTATCCAATAAAAGATAAAGGCTTAAAATACGAAAATAGTTCAATTTTAGGCTTTTATACCCTAATTTGCACTAAAGGTTCACTTATCACCTTTTGATGGAGAACTGTCATTAAATATAGTTTTGATCACTCTTATACATTCTTTTGGAAAAAATATAACTCTTCTTTAGAATCAGGACATCAAAATTTACTTTGTGTAAATTTTTGGTACCTTTTTGATAAAGTTCATTTTTTTAATGAATAGTGTAAAATGTTGTATTTTAATTCAAAACCTCTTTTTAATCTAATTTATTTATATGATTAGATTATCTTTTGAATTGGTTTTAAAGTGAAATTAGAAAATATTTTTACCATTAAATCCAATAGTTGTCGTTGGAATTAATTTCACATTGAAATCGGACTTAAACTAGTGTCAATCTTTTGACACTTATTGTTTCACAAAAACACGGTATTTGTCATGACAGCGGGAATTAATTATTAAATTAATTAATGTGAAATATATGTTTTGAATTTTGTAAAATGGACTTCATTTTTGAATATGGAATATCAAATATAGCTTAGGGTGTATTTTTGGTAGTTTTCTGAAAAACTTCAATTTTTGATGAATAGTGAAACCACTAAGTGGTATTTATAAAGACTGATTTTCCATTTAAATGAAATTTTTCCACCATTGTGTTTTGAATTTAAAAAATCTGACATACATGGTTGTCATTAAGAAGTAAAATGTGGTTCAATGAGATTATAATAATTTTTTGGTGAATAGTAACTTATTAAGATCTTAATCGCGATTAGTGGTAATTAGTGTAGTTTAAGGTAAAAATAATGCTTTAATAAAATAAGATTAGCTTGAAACATGTCCTACCCTCATTGGTTGTTTCATGGCCGACCAAGACAAGCCATGGGTCAACTTGGGGACCCCATTGAGACACTTTGGTTGAGAAATGACATAAATAACTTTTTATTTAATGTAAAAGTAAAAATGACACAAACATAATATGTTTTACAAAAACAATTTTTACATTGGGTTATAAAGATCAGAGTTTTGATTATAAATAGTCATTGGAAAGATAAAAAGATTTCCTACATCATAGTATTTTTTGTATAATTTTTAGACATTAAATAAATTAAATTATTTATGACATCATGATGATGCAGCGATGACCTCATTATTTAACGATTTAAATAAAATGGAAAGATAATGTAAAATATATAAACTACACATGTCCAAAACTTATTGGATGGGTGGATTTCGAACCCTTATCACCTTATCCACGAATTATATCAATGTGGGACCTTTTAAAACCGAAACACATTTTGAAATAAAGTAATATTTCTTTACTTTCAAAAAGTGTCACTCCTCTCCTCTTATAAAAGGCCCCCACCTCTACCTCATTTCACACACTCCTCAAGCCTTTGGTGTCACGACCCGTCCTCGGGCCCGTGTCGTGACTACCCCAAGCCCGCCTTCCATAGGCCAGGGGCTGGCGACTAGCACCAAGGCGTAAATCCCAACAAAAAGGGAAGGCATTGCCTTTGAAAAGTAAACAAGCACCACAGAGCAAGCAAGCGGAAAAGTAAACACTAAGTAAAACTGTACAAGCTGTGCTGAAAGTAAAAAGGGGCCGCAAATACAAATCCAACTGTAAAGTACAACTGAAAGGAAGAACAGCAACTGAAAAAGGGAAAACTGCAGCGTCGAGCCGTCCTCTGGAAGTCCCACCTGAAGGGTGGGTACAGATAGCCTCCACTGCTCCTCGGGTCCACCTAACCGCTCCGAGTACGTCCCGCCCAGTGGTCCACCTCCAGGTACTGTCCTGCTCCGCACGCCTCCTCCACGATCAGTGCTGTCCGTCGTCTGCAACCAACACCACGAAGTGCGGGCATAGCCCATGCAGGGGTGAGTATAAGCTACTCAGTAGGGACCCCGAGACCCCCGAAGGTCTCCCGAAATCCACAAAGGATAATCCACAAAGGAAAGATACAATCACGAAGTAACATCTGACACGGCTTAAGTATATGCCCATACATATACCTAAGTCTTCAATTCCCGTTCGGCTCCATCGTCCGAGCCCAAGCACAACCCATTCACACAGGAAAGCAAAACGTATACCCACGCAGGATAGAGCAACACAATCCACAGAGGAGAGTAAACAGTAAATCCACACAGGATAGCTCAACACAATCCACAAAGGAGAGTAACACAAGATTCAGCTCACACAGGTACACTTCTTCGGATGACGATAAAGATGATCATTGAACCATCTAAGTCGTCGGACCCACGAAGGATCGATAGGTACTAACCTTGCAGTGACCCACACAGGATCGGGCCCACGCAGGACCTGTAGAAGTTGGCTCACACAGAACCGTTGAGAGATGACCCACACAGGATCGGGCCCACACAGGACCAGGCCCACGCAGGACCTGTCCGCGCTGGCTCACACAGAACCGCTAAGCGCTGACCCACGCAGGGTCGGACCCACACAGGATCGGGCCCACACAGGACCGGGCCCACACATGACCTGTAGCACTGATCCACGTAGGATCGCTGAGTGCAGTAGTCGTCACAGTCCGCTGAGGATCTCTGCACAGTCGTCGCCGCAGTCCACTGAGAATCTCTGCACGGTCGTCGTCGGAGTCCACGGAGGATCTCTGCACAGTCGTCGCCGCAGTCCACTGAGGATCTCTGCACGGTCGTCGCTGTCGAAGTAGCAGTCGCAGCCAGCACTAGGGTTCCCGCACACAGCAAGCTTGTTCGGGAAGGTCCGCTCCACAAGCCGAGAGGCTGATACATCAACTGACACGAAGTCCGAAGTTGATGTATCCAAAAGTTCCGTATCGTCAACAGGAACTCAACGTCGCAGACGGCGCGTCAATCGGACGCCCGGTCTGAGAGATATTGGCATTTTCGTCCCAGGGGCCCGGTTGGTTTTTAAGGCAAAACCAACCCGACCGCACTCCACCTGCGTCCAAACCTCGGGCGGATTATGCCAAAAGATCCGTCTCACTTAGAGGAATTCAACAAAGCTGACGGCACGTCAATCGGACGTCCGTAGCTCAAGATATGAGCGTTTCCGCTCCGAGGGCCCGGTTGGTCTCGTGTACGAACCAACCCGGCCGAACTCAAAGTATTTCGAAACCTTAAGTGCGATATACCGAAACGACCGTCTCGATCCAAGGATCGCGTTGCCGCTGACGGCGAGTCGTTTGGAGGCACAAAGCTCAAGATACGGGCGTTTGAACAAAAACGTCCGAAAATGGGGGGTACGGGCCCGGGCCGACCCCCCCTGGGACGGCCCGAACCGGGTCGACCCGACCCGGGTCCGGCCCGGCCCGGCCTGGGCGGTCCGGCTCGGCCGGCGCGGCCGGCCCGGCTTGGCCGAGCCGCACGGGTGGAAGCCGCGAGTGCTGACCCGCGGCTTGAGGAAGGACCGTGGCCCGCGTGCGGGCCGCGCTGGCGAGCCGCGGACGCGCTGAGCCGCGTCCGCCCGGATGAACCGGACCTGCGCGCCGCGGGTCCGTTTGGCTGCCGCCGCCGCGGCTTCAGCCGCGGCGGATTTCGTCCGGCGGCGCGCCGGGGCGCCGCCGCCTCCGGCCGCCGGCGTCGCTCCGGTGGCCCGTTTTCTTTCCCGTATGCGCCGTTGCTCCTCCCGGGATCCGTTCTCTTCTGCGGGATCGTCAACCGTCCGTTGCGGCATGTTCCGTCGTCGACCGTCAAATCCGAACAGAACGAAGAACAGCGTAGGGTCGTCGGGCCGTGTTCGTTCGGCACGCACCCTCCGCGTTAGAGATAAACAACCGGGAGAAAAACGATCAACACATGATCCAACAATTTTAATTAAAATAAAATTGTTCATTGAAAACCGGCTTTTTAATTTTCAAGAACGTTCAAGAGAAAATTAAAAAGGGGTAATTTTCCAAAATGAATCCATACCTTGATGATCGTCGTGCGCGGGCGTTCTTCGCGGAAGAGACCGTCGCGGAAGAAATCGATCGTCACATCGTCGCGGGGAGGCGTCGCGTCGTCGCGGATTCCGGCGTTGAGTCAGCGAGCTCAACGAATCAAGAACAACAGATTTAAATTATTAATATTTAAATCTGTGTTTCGTTTAAAACCAAAGAAAAGAACTTGAGAGGAAATCCGAAAGCACTCACCTTGAATGGTCGGTGATCGGAGATCGGAGATCGGAGATCGGAGATCGGATATCGGAAGAGCGTCTTGGGCGAAGGCGTCGTCGATTTCCGGGTTCGGCGTTCTTCGCGTTCTTCGCGTTCTTCGCGTTCTTCGCGAGGGAGAAGAAGTTTCGAGGGTTCTACCAAATCTTCTCAAGCGCCAATAACCAGAGGTTAAGCGTTGGTCTTATTTTATTATTACGCCAACGAATTTGAAAAACTGGTTAAGAAACGATCCATCAATTCGTTGAATTAATTCAACGAAAGAAACGACCAATTTAATTCACGAAAGAAACAGCCCATTTAATTCATGAAATAAACCGCCCAATTAAATGGTCTGTTAAGAATTTAGAAAACGCGTCGATTGACTTTCATTAAGACGGGTTTTCACGGGTGCGTTTCTGAGCGGAAAGAAACGGTGGGGCTCGTGCGGGCCCCACCTCACAAATATCCTACCAAGGGGGTAGGATATTTCTGGATAGCATCCTATCCAGTTCAACTCAGTTCAAGCCTCCTTTAAGTGGCTTCAAGTGGCTTCCAAGTGGCTTAAGTGAAATAAAATAAAGCTGTCGCAAATTTTTTTTATTTCTTAACTTTAAGCCCGAAAAGTAAAAACCACACCCGAGCAAACGCAACTCCGGAAGAGGCGTTTCTAAGCGAAAACCGGCGCTGCGATTTCATCGGTGCCCTCAGAATTCGATTCCGGGAACCGGTTCAAAAGTTAGAAAAACCCGCTCGTCCGTTCACTGAACGCACCCGAGCCAAACTTCAGAAAATGATTCCGGGCACACCGGGCCTCAGAATCAGGCGCCGTCAGAAACTGCGTTCTTGTAAAATTCCAAAGAAAATTAAGAAAAACATTTCCTTGAAATTTACGGGACTTTACATTACTCCCACCTCAGGACTTTACGTCCCCATAAAGATACATCAAAAACTAGGGAAACAAATGTGGGTACTGAGCACGCATCTGAGCCTCCCGCTCCCAAGTGCTCTCCTGGAGGTTCCCGTGCTGCCATCTGATGCGAACAAGAGGAATCGATCGCCCACGTAGGACCCTCTCTTGTCGATCCTCTATCTCCACTGGGACCTCCGTAAAAGTCGCTCCATCATCCACGTCAAGCTCCCCATAGTCAATGATGTGTGTCGGTTCATGCACGTATCTCCTCAGCTAGGATACGTGGAAGACATCGTGCACCCAGTGCAACTGAGGTGGCAGAGCCAGGCGATAAGCCACCTCGCCAATCCTGCTGAGGACCTGGAAAGGACCGATGAAGCGTGGAGACAACTTGCCGCCTCGGCCAAATCTCCTCAAACCACGTTGAGGTGAGACCTGCAAGAAGACGTGGTCACCATCCTCGAACTCTAGTGGCCTCCGCCTCCTGTCAGCATATGACTTCTGCCGGCTCTGTGCTGTCCTCATCCGCTCCTGGATGAGTAGGACCTTCTCTGTCGTGGCCCGGACCATCTCTGGTCCCACAAGTGCTGACTCTCCAGGGTCTGTCCAGCACAAAGGAGATCTACAAGGCCTGTCGTACAACGCCTCGTAGGGTGCCATCCTGATGGTGGAGTGGTAGCTGTTGTTGTACGCGAACTCCAACAAGTGTAGGTGGTCCTCCCAGCTGCGACCAAAGTCGAGGACACATGCACGGAGCATGTCCTCGAGAGTCTGAATGGTCCTCTCCGTCTGACCATCCGTCTGAGGGTGAAAGGCGGTGCTCAGACGTAGTCGCGTCCCGAACGCCTCCTGCAACCCCTTCCAAAGCCGGGAAGTAAAACGAGCGTCCCGATCGGAGACGATGGTCGATGGCACACCGTGAAGTCGTACAATCTCCTGAACGTAGAGACGCCCCAAGCTCTCCACTGTTCCCTGCTCTCGGATGGGTAAGAAGTGTGCCGACTTGGTGAGTCGGTCAACAATCACCCATATGGAATCGTGACCTCTGGAAGTGCGTGGAAGTCCAGTCACAAAGTCCATAGATATCCCATCCCACTTCCACTCCGGGACCTCCAAGGGCTGTACCAAGCCTGCTGGTACCTGATGCTCTGCCTTCACCTGCTGGCAGGTGAGGCACCTTGAAAGGAACTCCGCCACAGCCTTCTTAATGCCCGGCCACCAGTGCTGTCGCCCGAGATCCTGGAACATCTTCTCCACTCCAGGATGTACCGCCAACGGAGAAGTGTGAAAATCTCTCAGCACCTCCTCTCATAAGGCGACTGCTACCAAGGTACGTCCTCTGAAAAGGAAATTGTGCTCTGCTCCAAGGGAGAAACCATCAGGTTCCTGTCCCGAGGATATCTGTGCACGCCGCGTCTCACAGTCAACATCCCCATGCTGTGCCTCTCTGACCCGCTGAAGAAGTGGAGGAGAGACTGTGAGAGACTGAAGGAAGGCTGCTCCGTCTCTATCCACGAAGGATATCTGCAAAGCGGCTAGCTGCTCTGTTGCCTCCTCAAGTAGCTGGATGCCCATCCTCCTGCTGAGGGCATCAGCCACCACGTTCCCCTTCCCAGGAGTATAGACTATTTCAAAGTCATAGTCCTGGAGGAACTTGAGCCATCGCCGCTATCTCAGGTTCAGGTCCTTCTGAGAGAAGATGTACCTAAGACTCTGGTGGTCAGAAAAGACTGTGAAGCGCTCACCCATCAGATAGTGTCTCCATGTCTTCAGGGCAAAGACTACTGCTGCCAACTCCAAGTCATGGGTAGCGTAGTTCTGCTCATGAGGCCTCAAATGACGTGATCCGTAGGCAATCACGACCCGCTCCTGCATCAGGACACACCCGAGTCCGGTCCCTGATGCATCGTAGTAGACTACGTAACCAACTCCCTCCTCAGGAAACCTCAAGATAGGTGCGCTGGTCAACCTCTGCCTCAGCTCCTGGAAGCTCTGCTGACATCTGTCTGACCACACGAAGGGTTTCCCCTTCTTCGTCAACGTTGAGAGTGGGGCCGCAACTCTGGAGAAGTCCGGCACAAATCTCCGATAGTATCCGGCTAGGCCCAAGAAACTCCGCACCTCTGTCACGCTCTTGGGTGGCTCCCAGGCTAGCACTGCCTCGATCTTCGCGGGATCCACTGCAACTCCCGCCTCAGAAATGATGTGCCCCAAGAATTGGACCTCACGTAACCAGAGCTGACACTTCGAGAGCTTGCCATAAAGCTGGTGCTCTCAGAGTGTGTCTAGTACAACACGCAGGTGGTAGGCGTGCTCGTCCTCCGTCGTCGAGTACACCAAAATGTCGTCGATGAAGACCACGACAAATCGATCGAGGTATGGCTGGAAGATCCTGTTCATGAGGCTCATGAACACTGCTGGAGCGTTGGTCACGCCGAAAGGCATAACCAAGAACTCGAAGTGGCCATACCGACACCTGAAGGCCGTCTTCTGCACATCCTCGTCTTGAACTCTAAGATGATGATAGCCTGACCTGAGGTCTATCTTCGAGAACCACCGTGCTCCCTTGAGCTGGTCGAAGAGATCATCAATCCTGGGTAGCGGATACTTGTTCCTCACTGTCACCTGATTCAGGCGACGATAATCGACACACAGTCGCAAGCTCTTGTCCGCCTTCTTGGCGAACAAAATCGGGGAAGCCTAGGGCGAAACACTGGGTCGGATGAACCCCTTGCCCTGCAAGTCCTCCAACTGTACTCGCAGCTCTCGAAGCTCAGCGGGGGCCATCCGATATGCTGGAGTGGATATCGGGGCTGTCCCGGGGTATAGGTCAATATAAAAGTCTACCTCTCTGCGAGGAGGTAGTCCTGGAACGTCGTCGGGAAAGACGTCCGCGTACTGATCCACCACTGCAGGGAAACTGGGACTCTGCACGTCAACTGCTCCCAGGATGAGGCTAGCCAACTGATGAGTGATGGGCTGACCTCTCCTCTGCGTGAGTCCATCCTGTGCTGCTAAGGCTCCCTTCTCGCCGGTGAAGGTGAACCTGCTCCCGTCGGTGCGCACACATCGCACCTTGCGCCTAAAGCAGTCAATCTGAGCATGGACCGTAGATAACCAATCCATGCCCAAAATGATGTCGTAAGGCCTCGACGCTACTACAAGAAGATCCCAGCCGAAGCTCTCGCCTCCTAGAGTAAGCTCACACTGCCGGCACCAGTGCGTAATCATCGAGTCTGCTCCCGTAGGAGTCTCTAGCCGCAAGGATCGAGCCAACGGCTCTGTCGGAATCTCTGAGCTCCGAACAAGGGCAGTGGCTATGAAAGAGTGACTCGCTCCTGTGTCTATCAGAACTGCAGCAAGGGTGGAATAGACACAGATCGTACCTCGAATCATCTCTGCCACGCCGTGGTCGTAGGCCTCCGCTGCCTGGAGCTGAGCCTGTCTCTGCCCGCTAGCTCCCTGTGGTCGGGGCGGGCCTCATGGTGGTGGTGGTGACAGAGCCTCAAAGCGTCGCCCACCACCTGCTGCTCGGCCAGCTCCTCTGCCTCGTCCGCCTCCTCCCTGCGGACCGCCACGGTCGACCCTCTGCCTCTGCCTGGGTGGCCCCTGCACCGTCTGATGCCCCTTGGTACGACGGGTCGGGCAGTCACGAGCCATGTGTCCCTTCCCGCCGCACTCGTAGCACTGTCTGCCTCTCGGATGGCTGGCTCCGGGCCGGGTGCCCTACACTACTAAGCCAGCGTCCCGAGGTCGCCTGCCGGAAGGTCTGGTCCGCCTGGAACCCTGAGTCATCCGCCAGCTACCAGCTGCCGAAGACTCAGCTATCTGCCGCCCTGCGGTGGGTCTCGCTGTGGGCTCAGCCAGGAAGCTCTCGATCAGGAGGGCTCGCTCCATTACCCCTGCCTGGGTCGGGATGCTGAGGGAGATCAGCGATGCCCTGATCTCGTGTCTCAAACCCTGCTCGAAGATCTGAGCCCGGAAGAAGGGGTCCCGTACCATGTCTGTCGAGTACCGAGAAAGGTCGGTGAACCTCGCCGCGTACTGAGCGACCGTCAAGCTGCCCTGCCGCAGCTGAAGAAACTCCTGGATGCGCACCGCTCGGAGGGTGGCCGGGACGAACTCTGAGCGGAAGAGGGTCTCGAAGTCCGTCCAGATGTGGGAGGCCTCATCGTTTACCTGGAGCATCAGGCTCCACCAGCGTCCGGCTGCTGCTTGCAGTAAGCCCGCCGCGAGGATCACCATGAGGTCTGCTGGCGTCCTCACTAGCCTGAAAACTCGGACGACCACCTCCAGCCAGTCCTCGGCTGCCTGGGGGTCCGACTCCCCACGGAACCTGGGTGGTCGCTGGTGCTGGAACTTGTGCAGAGCTCCGAGGCGTCGTGCGTCGTCAGCTGCCAGTGCTGGAAGCATCGGGGGCTCGGCGGGTAAAGGTACCGCCGGTGCCTCTGCTGTCAACGGGCCCTGTACCGAGGCCTCGTCGCTCGGCGGGCTGTCGTCGCGCCCTACTCTGGGAACCCTAGCTGGCTGCTGTCGTCGTGCCATCCTGAAAAGGAAACAAGTATGCCCCGGTCAGAACAGTATACCTGGTGAGCTGACACAAGTAATCACAAAGAAAACTTGAAACACCCATGCAAACAATGTTTTCGTACATTAAGTCAGGAATCAGAAGTCAGGGTCCTGGTGTATGGATACGTCGGCCGCCGCACCAACACTGGACTCCCTGGACTGATAACCACACTCAATACACTAAACACGTTTGCTTCACATAGAAGAAAGATCAGAGTCTGCGGTAGAACCGACCACCTCTGATACCAATTTGTCACGACCCGTCCTCGGGCCCGTGTCGTGACTACCCCAAGCCCGCCTTCCATAAGCCAGGGGCTGGCGACTAGCACCAAGGCGTAAATCCCAACAAAAAGGGAAGGCATTGCCTTTGAAAAGTAAACAACCACCACAGAGCAAGCAAGCGGAAAAGTAAACACTAAGTAAAACTGTACAAGCTGTGCTGAAAGTAAAAAGGGGCCGGAAATACAAACCCAACTGTAAAGTACAACTGAAAGGAAAAACAGCAACTGAAAAGGGGAAAAATGCAGCGTCGAGCCGTCCTCCGGAAGTCCCACCTGAAGGGTGGGTACAGATAGCCTCCACTGCTCCTCGGGTCCACCTAACCGCTCCGAGTACGTCCCGCCCAGTGGTCCACCTCCAGGTACTGTCCTGCTCTGCACGCCTCCTCCACGATCAGCGCTGTCCGTCGTCTGCAACCAACACCACGAAGTGCGGGCATAGCCCGTGCAGGGGTGAGTATAAGCTACTCAGTAGGGACCCCGAGACCCCCGAAGGTCTCCCGAAATCCACAACGGATAATCCACAAAGGAAAGATACAATCACGAAGTAACATCTGACACGGCTTAGGTATATGCCCATACATATACCTAAGTCTTCAATTCCCGTTCGGCTCCAACGTCCGAGCCCAAGCACAACCCAGTCCACACAGGAAATCAAAACGTATACCCACGCAGGATAGAGCAACACAATCCACAGAGGAGAGTAAACAGTAAATCCACACAGGATAGCTCAACACAATCCACAAAGGAGAGTAACACAAGATTCAGCTCACACAGGTATACTTCTTCGGATGACGATAAAGATGATCATTGAACCATCTAAGTCGTCGGACCCACGAAGGATCGATAGGTACTAACCTTGCAGTGACCCACACAGGATCGGACCCACGCAGGACCTGTAGAAGATGGCTCACACAGAACCGCTGAGAGATGACCCACACAGGATCAGGCCCACACAAGACCGGGCCCACGCAGGACCTGTAGGCGCTGGCTCACACAGAACCGCTGAGCGCTGACCCACGCAGGATCGGACCCACACAGGATCGGGCCCACACCGGACCGGGCCCACACAGGACCTGTAGCACTGATCCACGTAGGATCGCTGAGGGCAGTAGTCGTCGCAGTCCGCTGAGGATCCCTGCACAGTCGTCGCCGCAGTCCACTGAAGATCTCTGCACGGTCGTCGTCGGAGTCCACGGAGGATCTCTGCACAGTCGTCCCCGCAGTCCACTGAGGATCTCTGCACGGTCGTCGCTGTCGAAGTAGCAGTCGCAGCCAGCACTAGGGTTCCCGCACACAGCAAGCTCGTTCGGGAAGGTCCGCTCCACGAGCCGAGAGGCTGATACATCAACTGACACGAAGTCCGAAGTTGATGTATCCAAAAGTTCCGTATCGTCAACAGGAACTCAACGTCGCAGACGTCGCGTCAATCGGACGCCCGGTCTGGGAGATATTGGCATTTTCGTCCCAGGGGCCCGGTTGGTTTTTAAGACAAAACCAACCCGACCGCACTCCACCTGCGTCCAAACCTCGGGCGGAGTATGCCAAAAGATCCGTCTCACATAGAGGAATTCAACAAAGCTGACGGCACGTCAATCGGACGTCCGTAGCTCAAGATATGAGCGTTTCCGCTCCGAGGGACGGTTGGTCTCGTGTACGAACCAACCCGGCCGAACTCAAAGTATTCCGAAACCTTAAGTGCGATATATCGAAACGACCGTCTCGATCCAAGGATCGCGTTGCCGCTGACGGAGAGTCGTTTGGAGGCACGAAGCTCAAGATACGGGCATTTGAACGAAAACGTCCGAAGATGGGGGGTACGGGCCCGGGCCGACCCGGCTCGGCCGGCTCGGCCGGCTCGGCTTGGCCGAGCCGCGCGGGTGGAAGCCGTGGGCGCCGACCCGCGGCTTGAGGAAGGACCGCGGCCCGCGTGCGGGCTGCGCTTGCGAGCCACATCCGCCCGGATGAACTGGACCCGCGCGCCGCGGGTCCGTTTGGCCGTCGCCGCCGCGGCTTCAGCCGCGGCGGATTTCGTCGGGCGGCGCTCCGGGCCGCCGCTGCCTCCGGCCGCTGGCGCCGCCGCCCCAGTGACCCGCGCCACCGGCAACTTCCGCCGGCCGCCGGCGTCGCTCCGGTGGCCCGTTTTCTTTCCCATCTGCGCCGTTGCTCCTCTCGGGATCCGTTCTTTACTGCGGGATCGTCAACCGTCCGCTGCGGCACGTTCCGTCGTCGACCGTCAAATCCACACAAAATGAAGAACGATGGAGGGTCGTCGGGCCGTGTTCGTTCGGCCCGCACCCTCCGCGTTAGAGATAAACAACTGGGAGAAAAACGATAAACACATGATCCAACAATTTTAATTAAAATAAAATTGTTCATTGAAAACCGGCTTTTTAATTTTCAAGAACGTTCACGAGAAAATTAAAAAGGGGTAATTTTCCAAAATGAATCCCTACCTTGATGATCGTCGTGCGCGGGCGTTCTTCGCGGAAGAGACCATCGCGGAAGAGATCGATCGTCGCGTCGTCACGGGGAGGCGTCGCGTCGTTGCGGATTCCGGCGTTGAGTCGGCGAGCTCAACGAATCAAGAACAACAGATTTAAATTATTAATATTTAAATCTGTGTTTTGTTTAAAACCAAAGAAAAGAACTTGAGAGGAAATCCGAAAGCACTCACCTCGAATGGTCGGTGATCAGAGATCGGAGATCGGAGATCGGAAGAGGGTCTCGGGCGATGGCGTCGTCGATTTCCGGGTTCGGCGTTCTTCGCGTTCTTCGCGTTCTTCGCGTTCTTCGCGTTCTTCGCGTTCTTCGCGAGGGAGAAGAAGTTGCGAGGGTTCTCCCAAATCTTCTCAAGCACAAATAACCAGAGGTTAAGCGTTGGTCTTATTTTATTTTTACGCCAACGAATTTGAAAAACTGGTTAAGAAACGATCCATCAATTCGTTGATTTAATTCAACGAAAGAAACGACCCATTTAATTCACGAAAGAAACAGCCCATTTAATTCACGAAATAACCCGCCAAATTAAATGGTCTGTTAAGAATTTAGAAAACGCGTCGGTTGACTTTCATTAAGACGGGTTTTCACGGGTGCGTTTCTTAGCGGAAAGAAACGGCGGGGCTCGTGCGGGCCCCACCTCACAAATATCCTACCAAGGGGGTAGGATATTTCTGGATAGCATCCTATCCAGTTTAACTCAGTTCAAGTCTCCTTTAAGTGGCTTCAAGTGGCTTCCAAGTGGCTTAAGTGAAATAAAATAAAGCTGTCACAAAATTATTTTATTTCTTAACTTTAAGCCCGAAAATTAAAAACCACACCCGAGCAAACGCCACTCTGGAAGAGGCGTTTCTAAGCGAAAACCGGCGCTGCGATTTCATCGGTGCCCTCAGAATTCGATTCCGGGCACCGGTTCAAAAGTTATAAAAACTAGCTCGTCCGTTCACTGAACGTACCCGAGCCAAACTTCAGAAAATGATTCCGGGCACACCGGTCCTCGGAATCAGGCGCCGTCAGAAACTGCGTTCTTGTAAAATTCCAAAGAAAATTAAGAAAAAAATTTCCTTGAAATTTACGGGTCTTTACATTTGGCTCGGCCAAACCCTGCCCATTTACTCTATCCACATCCCTATCCTCATCCTAGAGGATTCCCTTTGGGCATAATCCTTTCAAAGGAAGCCTTTAGGCTCAAATCAAAAGGAGTTACACATTTAATGGTAATTCATTCTCTCTTGTTAATTTGTTTTATTTTGCTTCTCCAACCATCTAAACACTTTTTATTTACTTATTTTGTAACAGAACCAGTATCTTCAATATACTAGGATGTTTTTATAAGATTTATTCGAGCTACACTCTCACACAACTACATCAAATGGTTAAAGAACATACGGTTTCCGTGGATGGCGAAATTCTGCCTTCCGAAATGATGATTGTTCAATACTCATTTAGCACCTTCAAAGGTGGCCATTATGATGTCATTATTTTTATATATGATATATAATATGTTTATTCTTTCCTTAAGCTTCTGTATTTTTCATTTATGGAATACCATTATTGTTTCCATTATGGGTAAACACGATATCTTCATTTTAGGAAGTGCGCACTACCGCCCCTCAAAGTGATGTGATTCGTTAATGCCATATGTGGGATGTGTAAAGGATGGATTTAAAGTAATTATATATAATGTTATACTGGATTTTTAATATACCTCTATATAATTATTATTTATTTCCATTAAAGTATGAGATAGAAATGAAAGTAGCGTTCATGCGTACGTACGGCTTACTGTCTCCATGAACGGTGCATTTCATTTCTTATCCCCAAATGTAATGTAATATTAAAAGTACATTTATATAATGGATATATATAATTAATGATATATATAAATGATGAATATAATTATGGAATTAAAATATACATACCTCTCATTTAGTTTTAATTCCATTAATGTGACAAAGAAATGAAAATAGCGTTCATGCGTACGTACGGCTTACCGTCTCCATGAACGGTGCATTTCATTTCTTACCTCTAAATGATTATGTAATATTATAAATACATGCATATTATGGATATATATGATAGATATTATATCCAAATTGGGAATTTCATTCTGGATATAAAGAACCTTTGACCACACGAACAACATGTTATTGTAAGAAGTCCACTTTCGACTTAAGAACCAAATATTGAGAAAACAAACATTATTAACTTAAATGGTTACATAATGTTTATAAAATGGAAATAAGTGATATAAAAGGAATAATGAACTTTAAAAATGTTCTTAATCAAGTATAAATTAACTCATGTTTATTATTCAGGACATTAATGAACGATCGAGTCAAGTCGGACCCAAGGTAAGGGACTTCGTCTCAATCTCCTTTCATTGAGGCATATTTCGTTTTATACACAACATTATTTTATACGGTGTATAAACCCCTTGGACATTTAATTTTATACAAAAGGAATCATTTTCTACGAAGCGTTTTACAAAACGACAAAACAGAATGTTTCTTTTAACGCACGCGGCGACAACGACCTTTTCCGCCGCCGCGATTATTATTTGGTCTTTGGATTCCTCAACAAGCCGTAATGTTTTTAAAATAAAATAAATACCATATACTCTTTTATATATTTTGGTATTGAAAATGGTTTTGATAAAGGATTCTATTATGTCAATATATTTATGATATATTGTGATTGAAAAGTGGAAATGTTATCATTCCTTTATATTGGTTTTATGTTTTATGATTTTATATTGGTACTTGGACATTTTAATGGGTGGTTACGTTATAAACCATATAACGGGTGGTGTCGTGAATACCAGGACTGGTGGTTACGTTATAACCTTCAATGCATTGGGTATGAAATTCGGCCGTATGGCTATTCCATTATGTATGTATGGAAATTGGCCGTATGGCTATTCCATTAAGTGATATGTGTGGAAGTCGACCGTATGGTTATTCCACTTAAGTATGTTTATGTCCCAAGTTACCTTTATATATGTTATGTGTTATTTTTATGGATTTTATGGTAATACTTTGGAAACAAAAAGGTAAGTAATGATACTTTATTTAGTGAAGAGTTTTTACTACTTCATGAAGGTGAAGGCATTACTTTGATAGAGTATATATGGTTTATTTGATGTTTGAAAAACTAACAGTTTTCATTCTTTATGTATCCCTTACTGAGCTTTTTATGCTCACCCCAAGTTTTTTTTGAAATGTTTTCACAGGACTTAATGTGGAATAAGGTCAAGGATGGGATCAAGGGAATGTCATCCTATATAAATCATGGAACTAGACACATTTCTTTTTAAGAGTTTTTTTATTATGGAAACATAGTAGAAGTGACTACTTTGTAATCTTTTGAGATGTAATAGTTATGTTCTAATTTTCTAAAACTCTAAACCTGAAAAGATCCTCGACGTGAATTATTCATTTAATTCAATATTAAGTATGGTTTAAGGCCGGGGCCTTATAGTTCTTATCAAAGGTCGCTTTAGACAACTTTATGAGTTTGAAAAGTGTTAAATTATAATATTATTGAAATGATATAGCATTTACGGATTACAATGTTGCTTTACCTAAGATATTTCTGTGTTCAGAATGGTTTTCCACAGAGGAAACAAAGCAGCTATATTGGGACGACATCCGGAGGAAGATAACCTTCCAAATCAGCAACCTGAGATGGTTGGAATCGGAACTGAACAGTTTGTTGCAGTGATGGCACAATTGACTCAGTCTATAAATGGTGGTGGTATCCATGTACGAGATCAGCCAGATCAACCGCAGAGGAACATGTCAGTGGTGGAACATTTCATGAGGCAACATCCCCCATCATTCAGAGGATCATCTGACCTTGTGCAAGCTGAAGGGTGGATTAAAGCACTGGAGAAGATTTTTGATGTCATGGGGTGTTCAAAACATCAAAAGGTTAGTCTTGATGTTTACCGTTTTGAAGGTGAAGCTGATCAGTGGTGGTCGATGGTGAAAAATATAAGGGATAGTGATGAGATTGAGGATCATCACTTGGACGAATTCAAAGGTATGTTTCTTGAGAAATATTTTCCTAAGGTGGTTCGTCTTAGGATCTAAAAACAGTTCCTAGAATTGAGGCAGGAGGATGATTCAGTGGCTGTTATAAAGAAAAGTTCACTCGATTGGCAAGGTATGCTCCAAACTTCATACGAGATCTTGATAGTAAAATAAACCATTTTTACTCAGGGTTAAAGCCAAAGTATTGAAGGGCTTTAGCTTCTCATGAGTTCAAAAGTTATGAAAAACTTGTTCGATGTGCGGAGAAGGTGGAAATGGAGTTTGCCGATGATCATGTGTTCTATGACAAACAACAGAATAAGAGGTCTAGTTGGCAGGAAAAGGGTAAGAATTCATCAAAGAAGAAAGGAGGTAAGAAAACCAAATATATATCCTGTGATAAGTGTGGTAAAATGCAACCTGGAGAATGTTTATCCAAGTCTGGTAAATGCTTTCGGTGTGGTAAGTCTGGTCATATTGCTCATAACTGTAAGGAAGATGATCAAGCAGGAAATGAAAAGCCAATGGTAAGATGTTTTAAGTGTAATGAAATGGGTCATTATGAAAACGAGTTTCCAACGAAGAACTCAACTGGGGGAATGTAGCCAGACTACAAGCAGAAAGGGGTGGTGAAATCCTTTGCAACAACTTCAGCATATGTTGGGCCATCGAATGAAGTGGTATCAGCTCCAGGGAGCTCAGTATTTTTTGAATATTGACTTGAGGTCGGGGTACCATCAGTTGAAAGTAAAAGAAGCAGACGTTCCGAAGACAGTGTTCCATACTAGATATGGCCATTATGAATTTTTAGTTATGCCTTTTGGGTTAACCAATGCACCTTCTGTATTCATGGACCTTATGAATAAAATTTTCCATTAGTTCTTGGATAAGTTTGTGTTTGTGTTTTGAGGTTTGGGAAGAGGTTATGTGTGCATTGTGATTCACAGTTAAAGAATGAGTTGTTATGTGAGGCTCATAGTTCCCCGTTTTCAGTTTATCCTGGCAGTACTAAGATGTACAGAGATCTGCAGGAGTATTACTGTTAGGATGGAATGAAAAGAGACATTGCTGATTTTACTGTGAAGTGTTTGACATGTCAACAGGTTAAAGAAGAGAAGAAGGGATTCTTCAGCCTTTACCAGTGCCAGAGTGGAAATGGAAAAACATATCCATGGACTTTGTTGTGGGATTACTGAGGACATCTCTAGGTAATAATGCAATCTGGGTTATTGTTGATTGCTTGACCAAATCTGCTCATTTCCTTTCTATACGAGATACTTTCTCTCTAGATCAACTTTCCCGTTTGTATCGTAAAGAGATAGTCAGGTTACATGGAGATCCTCTCTCCATTGTATCTGATCGTGATCCCAGTTCACATATAACTTTTTTAAAGGCCTTCAGAAGTCGTTGGGTATAGAATTAAATTTTAGTACAGCTTTTCATCCTCAATCAGATGGGCAGTCAGAACGAAAAATTCAGACCTTGGAGGATATGCTACGAGCTTTTTCGATAGATTATCAGGGAAGTTGGGGCCAACATATTTCTTTGGTTGAGTTTTCTTATAATAACAGTTTTCATTCCAGTATACAGATGGCACCATTTGAGGCATTATATGGGAAGAGGTGTCGATCTCCAGCATTTTGGGATGAAGTGGGTGAAAGGAAGTTGATGGGACCAGAATTGGTAGAAGATACGGTAGAAAAAGTTCAGTTGATTCAGAAGCACATGAGAACAGCTCAGAGCAGGCATAAGAGTTATGCGGATAACCGGAGGAAGGATCTATCTTTCGAGGTAGGTGATCATGTTTTTCTCATGGATTCTCCTTGGAAAAGTGTGATGAGATTTGGTAAGAAAGGAAAGCTGAGTCCAAGGTTTATTGGACCATATGAAATTATGGATAAAGTTGGATCGGTTGCTTACCAAGTGGCTTTACCTCCGATTTTATCTCAGGTACACGATGTTTTTCATGTTTCAATGTTGAGAAAGTATATGCCAGATCCATCTCATGTTTTGAGTCAGAGGTAGTTTAGCTGGAAGAGAACCTATATTATGAGGAACAACCGGTCCGGATTCTTGACCACATGGAGCAGGTGTTACGGAATAAGGTGATTCATCAGGTAAAGGTTTTGTGTAAAAACCATGTGACTGAAGAGGCAACGTGGGAATCTGAAAATGCTATGAGGGATAAATACCCCCACTTATTTTGATAAGTGAATAAAATTGCAAGGATGAAATTCCCAAAAGGGGGGAAGGATGTAACATCCCAGGTAATTAAAGAATAAAGAATTTTCAAATTTTTAATACTTACGAATTAAATATTAATTTTAATTAAAAGGGTTTCTTACGTTCGATAGCGTACTCGGTACACAACGATGAGTTTCTTTGAAAACTTACGTTGCACATAAGTAATAAAATAATATTATTTTAAATGTTAGTTAACGAGTAGCCATTGTACTGGCGGGAATGGATAGAAATAACTAAAATATGATTATATATGTTTTTAAATGTTTTTACATTTATCTAATAAAAGATAAAGGCTTAAAATACGAAAAGAGTTCAATTTTAGGCTTTTATACCCTAATTTTCACTAAAGGTTCCTTATCGCCTTTTGATGGAGAACTGTCATTAAATATAGTTTTGATCACTCTTATACATTATTTTGGACAAAATATAACTCTTCTTTAGAATCAGGACATCAAAATTTACTTTGTGTAAATTTTTGGTACCTTTCTGATAAAGTTCATTTTTTTAATGAATAGTGTAAAATGTTGTATTTTAATTCAAAACCTCTTTTTAATATAATTTATTTATATGATTAGATTGTCCTTTGAATTGTTTTTAAAGTTAAATTAGAAAATATTTTTACCATTAAATCCAATAGTGGTCTTTGGAATTAATTTCATTTTGAAATCGGACTTAAACTAGTGTTAATCTTTTGATACTTATTGTTTCACAAAAACACGCTATTTGTCATGACAGTGGGAATTAATTATTAAATTAATTAATGTGACTTATATGTTTTGAATTTTGTAAAATAGACTTCATTTTTGAATTCGGAATATCAAATATAGATTAGGGGTAATTTTTGGTAGTTTTCTGAAAAACTTCAATTTTTGATGAATAGTGAAACACTAAGTGGTACTTATAAAGACTGATTTTCCGTTTAAATGAAATTTTTCCATCATTGTTTTTGAATTTCAAAAATCTGACATACATGGTTGTCATTAAGAAGTAAAATGTGGTTCAATGAGATTATAATAATTTTTTGGTGAATAGTAACTTATTAAGTTCTTAATCGCGATTAGTGGTAATTAGTGAAGTTTAAGGTAAAAATAATGCATTAATAAAATAATATGAGCTTGAAACATGTCCTACCCTCATTTTTTGTGTCATGGCCGACCAATAAAATCCATGGGTCAACTTGGGGACCCCATGGAGACACTTTGGTTGGGAAATGAGATAAATAAATTTTTATTTAATGTAAAAGTAAAAATGACACAAACATAATATGTTTTACAAAAACAAATTTTTCATGGGGTTATAAAGATCAGATTTTTGATTATAAATAGTCATTGGAAGGCTAAAACGATTTCCTACATCATAGTATTTTTTGTATAATTTTTAGACATTAAATAAATTAAATTATTTATGACATCATGATGATGCAGCGATGACCTCATTATTTAACGATTTAAATAAAATGGAAAGATAATGTAAAATATATAAACTACACATGTCCAAAACTTATTTTATGGGTGTATTGCGAACCCTTATCACCATATCCACGAATTATATCAATTTTGGTCCTTTTAAAACCGAATTTTTTTTTCAAATAAAGTAATATTTGTTTACTTTCAAAAAGTGCCCCTCCTCTCCTCTTATAAAAGGCCCCCACCTCTACCTCATTTCACACACTCCTCAAGCCTTTGGCTCGGCCAACCCCTACCCATTTACTCTCTCCACATCCCTCTCCTCATCCTAGAGGATTCCCTTTGGGCAGAATCCTTTCAAAGGAAGCGTTTAGGCTCAAATCAAAAGGAGTTACACTTTTAAAGGTAATTTTTTTTCTCTTGTTCATTTGTTTTATTTTGCTTCTACAACCATCTAAACTCTTTTTATTTACTTATTTTGTAACAACACCATATATTAAATATACTAGGATTTTGTTATAAGATTTATTCGAGCTACAATCTCACACAACTACATCAAATCGTTAAAGAACATATGGTTTCCGTGGATGGTGAAATTCTGCCTCCCGAAACGATGATTGTTCAATACTCATTTTACACCTTCAAAGGTGGCCATTATGATGTCATTATTTTTATATACGATATATAATATGTTTATTATTTCCTTAATCTTCTGTATTTTTCATTTATGGAATACCATTATTGTTTCCATTATGGGTAAACACGATATCTTCATTTTAGGAAGTGCGGACTAACGCCCCCTCAAAGTGATGTGATTCGTTAATGCCATATGTGGGATGTGTAAAGGATGGATTTAAAGTTATTATATATAATGTTATACTGGAATTATAATATACCTCTATATCATTATTATTTCTTTCCATTAAATTATGAGATAGAAATGAAAGTAGCGTTCATGCGTACTTATGGCTTACCGTCTCCATGAACGGTGCATTTCATTTCTTATCCCCAAATGTAATGTACTATTAAAATTACATGTATATAATGGATATATATAATTAATGATATATATAAATGATGAATATAATTATTGAATTAAAATATACATACCTATGATTTAGTTTTAATACCATTAATATGACAAAGAAATGAAAGTAGCGTTCATGCGTACGTACGGCTTACCGTCTCCATGAACGGTGCATTTCATTTCTTACCTCTAAATGATTATGTAATATTATAAATACATTTATATGCTGGATATATATGATACATATTATATCCAAATTGGGAATTGCATTCTGGATATAAAGAACCTTTGACCACACGAACAACATGTAATTGTAAGAAGTCCACTTTCGACTTAAGAACCAAATATTGAGAAAACAAACATTATTAACTTAAATGGTTACATAATGTTTATAACATGGAAATAAGTGATATAAAAGGAATAATGAACTTTAAAAAGGTTCTTAATCAAGTATAAATTAACTCAAGTTTATTATTCAGGACATTAAAGAACGATCGAGTCAAGTCGAACCCGAGGTAAGGGACTTTGTCTCAATATCCTTTCATTGAGGCATATTTCGTTTTATACACAAATTTCTTTTATACGGTGTATAAACCCATTGGACTTTTACTTTTATACAAAAGGAATCTTTTTCTACGAATCGTTTTACAAAACGACAAAAAGGAATGTTTCTTTTAACGTACGCGGCGACAACGACCTTTTCCGCCGCCGCAAGTATTATTTGGTCTTTGGCTTCCTCAACAAGCCGTAATGTTTTTAAAATAAAAGAAATACCATATACTCTTTTATGTATTTTGGTATTGAAAATGGTTTGGATAAAGGATTCTATTATGTCAATATATTTATGATATATTGTGATTGAAATGTGGAAATGTTATCATTCCTTTATATTGGTTTTATGTTTTATGATTTTATATTGGTACTTGGACATTTTAACGGGTGGTTACGTTATAAACCATATGACGGGTGGTTCCGTGAATACCAGGATGGGTGGTTACATTATAACCTCCAATGCATTGGGTATGGAAGTCGGCCGTATGGCTATTCCATTAAGTATGTATGGAAATTGGCCGTATGGCTATTCCATTATGTGATATGTGTGGAAGATGACCGTAGGGTTATTCCCCTTAAGTATGTTTATGTCCCAAGTTACCTTTATATATGTTATGTGTTATTTTTATGGATTTTATGGTAATCCTTTGGTTAAAAAAAGGTAAGTAATGATACATTATTCAGTGAATAGTTTTTACTACTTCATGAAGGTGAAGGTATTACTTTGATAGAGTATATATGGTTTATTTGATGTTTGAAAAACTAACAGTTTTCATTCTTTCTGTATCCCTTACTGAGCTTTTTATGCTCACCCCAAGATTTTTTTTGAAATGTTTTCACAGGGCTTAATGTGGAATAAGGTCAAGGATGGGATCAAGGGAATGTCATCCTATATAAATCATGGAACTAGACACGTTTATTTTTAAGAGTTTTTTTTATTATGGAAACTTAGTAGAAGTGACTACTTTGTAATCTTTTGAGATGTAATAGTTATGTTCTAATTTTCTAAAACTCTAAACCTGAAAAGATCTTTGACGTAAATTATTCATTTAATTAAATATTAAGTAAGGTTTTAGGTCGGGGCCTTATAGTTGGTATCTAAGGTCGGTTTAGACAACTTTAGGAGTTAGAAAAGTGTTAAATTATAATATTATTGAAATGATATATCATTTACGGATTACCATGTTGCTTCACCTAAGATATTTCTGTGTTCAGAATGGTTTTCCACAGAGGATACAAAGCAGATATGTTGGGACGACATCAGGAGGAAGATAACCTTCCAAATCAGCAACATGAGATGGTCGGAATCGGAACTGAACAGTTTGTCGCAGTGATGGCACAATTGACTCAGGCTATAAATGGTGGTGGTATCCATGCACGAGATCAGCGAGATCAACCGCAGAAGAACATGTCAGTGGTGGAACATTTCATGAGGCAACATCCCCCATCATTCGGAGGATCATCTGACCCTGTGCAAGCTGAAGGGTGGATTAAAGCACTGGAGAAGATTTTTGATGTCATGGGGTGTTCAGAACATCAAAAGGTTAGTCTTGCTTTTTACCATTTTGAAGGTGAAGCTGATCAGTGGGGGTCGATGGTGACAAATATAAGGGATAGTGATGAGATTGAGGATCTTCACTTGGATGAATTCAAAGGTATGTTTCTTGAGAAATATTTTCCTAAGGTGGTTCGTCTTAGGATTGGAAATATAATTCCTAGAATTGAGGCAGGAGGATGACTCAGTGGCTGCTTATAAACAAAAGTTCACTCGATTGGAAAGGTATTCTCTAAACTTCATAGGAGATCTTGATAGTAAAATAAACCGTTTTTACTCAGGGTTAAATCCAAAGTATTGAAGGCCTTTAGCTTCTCGTGAGTTCAAAAGTTATGGAAAACTTGTTCAATGTGCGGAGAAGGTGGAAATGGAGTTTGCCGATGATCAGGTGTTCTATGACAAACAACAGAATAAGAGGTCTAGTTGGCAGGCAAAGGAGAAGAATTCATCAAAGAAGCAAGGAGGTAAGAAAACCAAATATATATCCTGTGAGAAGTGTGGTAAAATGCATCCTGGTGAATGTTTATCCAAGTCTGGTAAGTGCTTTCGGTGTGGTATGTCTGGTCATATTGCTCGTAACTGTAAGGAAGATGATCAAGCAGGAAATGAAAAGTCAATATTAAGTAAGGTTTATAGCCGGGGCCTTATAATTGTAATGACTAAAATTTTTATCAATAGAATTTATCCACTATTATAGTAATATCATATAATATAAATTACAGAAATTAACTTATAGACCATATTAACATCATTATAAATGATGAAATAACTGAATAATAAGTATTAATAGAAGTTAAGGATCCAATACCATTGAAATAGTATCATGACCATATGAATAGTAATATGAATCATATGAATAGTTAAATTGCCAAATGAATTGTATCCTCACCCACTAATGTATAATTAAAACATAGGCATCTTATTAGTGAAATATATTTTAATTATACAATATAATAAGTAGGTAAATATTTTAAAAATTGTTAATTAAACATTAAAAGTTTTTTAGGTCATAAATATTATATTAAAATATTATGAGTAATTTAATAAATTATATAAAAATTTATTTTTATTAAAATGTATTTTTAAATTAATATTTTAATGTAATAATATTTTAACATAATTTTATTATACTTTATGTAATTTTTCAATGGGATATGGAATCTGTTATAATTTTAATATATGAATTTTCCAAGTAAATAATGATTTTACATAAAAAATAAATTACCCATATTTATAAAATTATTTTCAATAAATGGAGTTAATTTTTGAATTCTAAATGTTTTAAAAAGGTGAGGGTGTGTTTTTGTAATTTTTTTAAAATTATGAATAGTAAAATACTATAATAGTTAAATTCAAGAATTATGGATTCATATATTATGTAATGAAAATGTAAGACCAATATATCATAGTCCCCATATTTATTTTAATTTATATTGATATAATTATCAATCTATTAATCGTCATGATACAAAATTGAAGACATGTTATTATATTAATGAGAAAACACCACTCTCCTCTACTCAAAATACCACCCTCGCCCCCTCTTCCCCTCATACCTCTCAATGTTTGAACCATTCCCAAATTATTCACATTACACTTATCTAACCCCTTTACCACATTTAGGTTCTCTTAGGCACAATAGAGGATGAAAAAAACATCCCCATGGAGGATCTCAAGGTGGATAAATAGAAAAGGTAAACTCATCAACTTTTTTCTTTTAATATATTTTTAATTTCATTTATTTTATTCTCTTATATTAAAATAACCTTATAAAAATGGAATTTTAACTATATTATATATACATAACGTTATTAAATCATTTTAATGTGAGGTCCATTATTTAAATCCCCCCTCATTCCCTTTTATTCAAAAAATGATATTGTTGTGCATGATCTGTCAATGTAGCGACATTGTTGGTGATGCACAATCATTTTCCATTAACACATATAGGGATGTTAATAAAACCATTAAATTGTTGAAACAGAATCTAAATTTAATGTTATAACCGATTTAATTATCCTTATGTAACATTTATCTATAATCATAAATGATAAAACAAAATGAATTTGTTGTTATCAAAAACCATCCAAATTTAACATAAAATGATCATAATTAACTATTATCTAATGATTCATCCTCATACCATATATCCAATTTATATATAAGATCAACATATTTATGAACATTAATAACATGTTATAACATTTATTGACATTTATCATCATTTTACACGAACAACCAATCATGTTTACAAGAAAATGTATTATGAAAACAATGAAAAGATGCATTCGAAAGATGAAATTAAACTCTATAACTATTCTAAAATAACATAAAGGAGAATAATAAAATGATAAAAAATAAAATATATCTCTAAAATATTCTGTAAATATATTTTAATTAATATAATGTTAATATATAGGATAATAATGTTCAGAAAGCAATCAGACATATGGTCCGGGGAATTCTCAAACCCAACTCTGATTCTTTGGCCTCTTCCACTTTCACCCCATTTTCAGTATGGATATAATATAAATATAATTTATTATTCATTATCATAAAATTTAGGGGATATAAATATTTTTTACATGAGTTTATTATAAACAAAATGTTTTCCAAATGAACTCTTTTATCCAAAAAACTCACATTGTACTTCTCGAGATTATTTCTTCTTTTGTCACAGATGATGATTCTTATATCAAGTATATCATTACCTCGTTAATTTTGGAACCCAATGTTTATGAATTTATACCTTTGAAATGAAACCCAATCTTTTCCATTGGTTATTTTAGGTTCATGTTCGATATATGTTCTACATGGCATGCATGAGAATGTAAATGTTGTTATGTGATGGGTGTTCCAGGAATTATATAGCACAATGTAAATGTTATGATGTGAATGATTAATCCATAATTTTCTAATGATCAATTTCATTGGTTAATTTGTTGTATCAAAAGGTAAAAGATAAATATGATTGGACATGTTTCTATAATTATTCACAACTATGTGTGGTTGTTGACCACTAAGACATGATGTTTTATTTTTATGAATTGCGACATTCAAAGAATTTACCTTAAGCTTCCTCCCATTATAATGATCTTATGCCTATGTTTGTATGATTATGATTATTCTCAACCCATGTAATATTGTTTCATTTTCATATTTATTTTCTTACTAGGTTTTTATCTCGCCCCTTTTTGATGTATATCCTCAATTGATTACTTGAACTATGTAGAATGTGATGACCTATTAGAATATTGATAAGAGGGAATTAAATAAATGTTTTTGTTTTATTTTGTTAAATTTGGGTATGGTACTAATAATCTTAAAACACTAAATCATTTGATATAGGTTTTGAAACTCATTTATTATGTTCTTATTTAATATGATTTAATAAAAATATCAGAAACATATGGTCACTATGAGAATGAGTTTCTCAAATTACTAATGAGTATACAAATATTGTTTTCAATATCTATAAAAAATATTGACTCCAAGAAAACCCCAAAGTTGTTGAGGAATCATAAGTAATTTAGATTTCTTCACGTGAATGGAATCTAGTAGCTTTAATAATTAAAGAGGCCTTGAAGTGTAGTCTAATCATTCATGAATCTTGGTCTCCCATTGATGTAGTAAACTCCTCAAGATGTGATGAGGAAATCCTATGAATGATCATAGAAGTTTATCAGGTCTATGTGTATGATCATAAAATCCACATCTTGCCAAGGCTTCATAATTTCACCCAAGAAATAAAAATTATCTGACTTAATAACCCATGTATCCTTTTGGTACCATTAATGAACGATTTAACATCCATAACAATATAAAGGGTCTTGTAAACCCTAGTGGAAGTTCACACACCACGTATGAGTTCTCTAACAATGGTGATGCAAACATTGCATGTAGAGGATATTCAACCATGTAATTTTCCAGGGATACTATTAATATCCAATATTTAGTAGATGATCCCCCACCTCAATACCATCTAGGTGATTTTCACCCCATCTAATGAAATAAAATGATATACCTCACACTAACACACTTTAATATCTAGATGAATTGAAAGTCACTTATATTATCAAACATCCAATCATGATATTCATAATTTTTTTGGTCAATCATGATCACTTCACTTTTTTCCCCATCTTTGTCACAGAAACTATGTTAAACATCGTGTCATGCCTAGAATTTTATTTATAATGGAAACCAAAATGTTTTTAATCATAGATTACTATGAGTACATGATCTTCCTAAAAGAGTAGGTGAAGTCCCGACCTATGTCAAATCAATGGTTGTGTACTTCCATATTATGTTATTCTTATATTCCCAACTACATGATGTGTACTTCATCTACTAGGATACATGATGTGTACCATATCTACCCAATCCATGTGCCTCTAAAGGAAAACAAACTATGGACTAGAATACATGGAATGTTGGGAACTGGGTCCCTAGGTGTGTATTCATAACATAGAATAATCCTTCTTAATATGGGTAATGTAAAATCCCGGTATTTTATGAGAATTGTTGTTTTTAATTTCATTGATGTCTTGTCTTGTACGCTACACCAAAATTAGCTTGTGCTATACGCCACACCGTATTAGCTTTCAGTATATGCAACAGTATTCTTGGCTCGTGTAACACACAATTCCAAGTTCGTTTTGTAGAAATTATTCTACGCAACATTAATTATAGATTTTTTTTAATATAAAAATACAATAAGTTTTGTTTATGTTATACACAACACCAAATGGATCTTTCACTACACACAGCCCTAACTTGGCTTGCATTACACTCAATCAAGACCTTCCTCGATAGCGTGTGTAGTACGCAATACTGAGTTTCACTAAACGATATTTTATTATAATATTATTATGAACTAGCTGTTATGAACAATAATAACCAATTTTTTGAAATTTTATAAATTTTATCTTTAAAATTGAACTTCATTTTTGGATTAGGAATATCTATATTAGCCTAGGGTGAATTTTTGGTATTTTTCTGAAAATTTCAATTTTCATGAATAGTGGAAACACTGGGATACAATTTAGAAACCGACTTTTTATTTTAATAATTATTTATTTTATTTACATTTATTTTAGTTTAAAATTGATAAATAATATTTATATAATTTCAATTTAAATTATTGGAGTCATTTTATAATAAATTTGGATATATAAAAATTTTATTGAACTTTTCAATGTCTTTTACCCACCTCCTAGGAGAATTTTAAAATTTACATAAAACATAATGTTACCTCTTCTGTGAGAGGAATTTCGAAAATTTGAAAGACACAGATAATATCAAGGAGTAAAATTTGGTTAAATAAGATACAAATAATTTTTGGGGAATAATAACTTTTAACTTTTATTTTCCACAGTTAAAAGTAAATATGGTAATTAAGTGTAAAAATGATATTATTATTACCCTAAAACATGTCCTAATTATATTAGATAAGTGAAATTCGACCTAAAACAACTTTAGGAATAAAATATTACCATTTAGGTTCATTTGGATTAGATTAGGACATTTATTAATATTTTATATAAAGAATATTTAAAATAGTTAAAGTCAATGTTTAATAACTAAACCATTTTTAATATAGGGTCATAAATAATATAAATTAGACTATAAATATTCATTAGATAGATAAAAATATTTCCTACATAATGGTATTTTATTTATAATTTTTAAACCATAAATAATTTAATTTATTTATAACACAATAATGATGCAGTAATTACCATATTAATGAAATATAAACATAATTGATCTTATAAATACCCAAATAAATGATATTTTTGACTTTTAATAAATTCCACTAATTTTTTTATGTTAATATGACATGTTAGTATTGATTTAAGTAACTTTTTTCGAACTAATAATTCTTTTATAATTTTCACAAAAATCAATTACCATATAGTGTCAAAATTGACAAAAAATAGGTTCTAAAACAAATATTAAATTATTATTTTTTATTCTATTCCTAAAAAACTACAGTTAGTCCTAATGAGTTATATAAGGTTATATATATTAATAATGAACCAATTGGGGTTCATCTGTCTTGTTATAGTTAGTTTATTAACCATATAGTGTAAGAAAACCAGAAGACACTGTTAAAGTAAAATTATATAACTTAGAATTAAATCTAAATGTTAAGGTTAAAATAGTAACCTAAACTTGTCTAAAACCTATTGGTTAAGAGTATTGCGACCCATACCCACTTTAGCTTCTAAATAAAACAATTTTTGGTTATTATTAACCGAATATGACTTTATTATAAAATAATATTTTATGATTTTTCTAAGGTGCCACTCAACTCCATTATAAAAGGGAACCTCCTCCCTCTTCTATTTACACAATTTTGAGCTTTCAAAATCGACCAACCACTACCCATTTAACTTATGAACTTCCCTAGAAACATTATAGAGGTTCTGGTCACCTCAAAAGACCCACTCTAGTGCCTTAAGAGGAATTGTAAATGAGGTGCATCGAAGAAGAGGTAATCTCTTCTACCGATTCTTTCAAGTTTCATTCTTCTTCAACTGCTTCATCTTTAGTTGTTTCATGATAAAGTAATAACATCAGTATCAATAATATACTGATATGTTATTATAAATATGAAACAACCCTATCTCACATTCTATCCATCCTATGAAAAACAAAATCACCGCACGCGCGTACGTACAGAAAAATGTCTCCACGACGTGGTGTAATCTGTTTTTCCACTACCACCTTACATGGATTGGTATAAGGGTGTAAAGAATAAATATATATATTTATAATAACATCATACTGATTCTTAGATATTATATCATCCAGTCCACTCCAATTCAATAATTATGGGAACGATATCATCGCTCGTGCGTACGTACGGATTACCATCTCCACGATGCGATGAGATTCATTCTCCATGTTAACCACTAAAGAATGATTATAAAGTATATATAATGAATAATAATAAAATATATGACATTAAAATGCTACTGGATTTATATATATATATATATATTTCATCTACATAATTCCATTCAAGTCAATAAGGAAAAGAAAACAACGTTCAAGCATACGTACAGACTACCCTCTCCATGAACGGTGTATTTCATTTCATTTATCTCTCTATTATATATATATGTATTGATTATATATTATTTAAATTCTGGAAGTAATTAAATGATAATAATATCAAGAAAAACAAGTCCAAACATGTATGATAAATTAAATGATTTTACCCAAAACGTTGTTTTAACATGGAATTTACAAAAGAATGGTTAATATAAAGTCATATGTGAACCATATATGATATCATAAAGATTAATATGATTCTTTGATAATTCAATGACATTATTTAAATCATTATACAGGAGGTTCAGATACGTATGATGCATATCGGACCAAGGTAAGGGATAATTTTTCAATCTCATTTTTATCCGAGATTTCTTATACGTTAGTATTTACTGGGGTTATATTTTTCATCCATGTACATAATAATGTTTTTCATAATGTTTTTAATATTATTAAATGTATATTTGAAGTCATGTTTCCCCATCATTTACTTTTACATAGTGATATGGAAGGAATCATTCTTTTGTTTACCATACATTGAATTTTTTTACTTTTCTGACAAAAGTACCAGAAGAATGTTTTTTTACCTTATATGGCATGAATATATTTTTACAGTTTCATGAAACCATATTTTCATGAAGAATAATCTACAAGATTTCATGAAAATTTTCAAAAATATCCCCTTCTTTTAAAATTGCATGGCATTTTTTGAAAAGAAAATGAATTTGAATGGGAAAGGTTATTTTCCCCAAGAATTTATTTCAAGTGGTTTATCAAAACCATTTTCCATATAAGATGACATTATTTCAGTTGTGTTTGTTTCAAGTATAATATATCTCTGATTTAAATGTTTTCACTTCTATTATGATGAAATGATATCCATTTATTTTATATGGATTATGTTATGATGGGATGATTTTTATGAAACCCATTTTATTCTTTGGGTTATGATAACTGATTTATGATTATGTTGTGGCACAAGTATGAATGATTTAATTATGAGATGGGAGAGACCTATATTTACCTCAAATGCATTGGGTAATGATTTATATCTCATGTGATAGACAAGGCTAGAACGGTAAGTTAATCTGGTTCAGTGTTCCAGGACTGGAAGGAGGAGTGAACTCAATTCAGAAAGAGACTTTTTCCCCTAAGATGGTTTGGGTAGCAGTTCCTTGGTTACTATGGAAATAATATCAAGGGATTAGAGTTTTTTCACAATTAAATGTTTTATTACCATGCTATGTTATCATGATTGATGTTCCTTTTATATCTATGCCTTACGTACTATCATGTTTTATGTAATTGCTCACGAATTTAAAGTTTAAATATTATGTTCATGTTTTCATATTCAAATGTATATGGTTTGTTTTATTTTCTCCATGAATAACCTTACTGAACATTTGAGCTCACCCTTTATATATTTTCTTTTCCCCAAGATATAAAGAAATGTTTTAGGTAAGAAAACAAAAGTGGAAGATCTTTATTGGAGATGTTGAAGATCATTCAACAAGATTAGAAGATTATATTCCGAGTTTCCAAAGACACTAAACTATTACAGGCCTTTGGTGTCTGTTTTTTTTATGTATTATATATTCCACAAAAGTAATGTTATGTCCATATATTTTATGTTTTGGGTCTCTACAGTTGGTATCATAGGAATGATTTAGTTAACCTTTGAAAACTAGGATGCGAAAACTTTAGTGAGATCCCTAGAGATATTTCTAAGGTATGTCTAGGAATTTCCCTAAGGATAACTATAAGTATAGGTTATAGTCCCTGAATTAGGGTTACATTAGTATAATTAACTCTAAGATGTTATATATCGAAGGTACTCCTCCTTTATTATTTTGTTTCCCCTAGCATGATTTTTGCGTCTCAAACTATTCTTTTTGGGTTTTAGACGATGGGTGTAACCCGAGGGAACGATGTTGATCAATGTAACAGTCAATGAAATGATTGTCCTACTAAAAAAACCTATGTTATGGTAGACGGAGTTAAAAATATTAGTGTTATACTTAAAGAAGCTATGAATCATTCTGGACATCCAAATGAGCAGAGAAGGGAACAATATTCTATTGAGTCCTCCATGAGGAAACATCCACATTCTTTACGTGGGTCTTCTGATCCACTTGTTGCTGAACAATGGATCAATACCTTTGAAAAGATATTTTCGATAATATTCTATTCGGAACATAAAAAAATCATTCTTGCTATTTACCATTTAGAAGGTGAAACAAATCAATGGTGGACACTATTTAAGAATACGAGGCCCTGAGATGAAATTGAAACCATGGAATGGGATGAGTTCAAGAACTTATTTTTCAATAAGTACTTCCCACGTATTCTTCAAACAAATATGGAAAGGGAATTCCTTGATATTAAGGAAAAGGATGATGAACTTGTTGGTATATACAAAGCGAATTTAACAAGGCTTGAAAGGTATGCATCTGGCTTTATCATCCAACCTGAAAGCAATGTTGATCGATTACTCAGTGGCTTAAAACCAAGTACTCGAAGGGCATTAGCTATAAGAGACTTCAGTAGATATGAAGAAATTGGGTGTTGTGCTATCAAGGTAGAAATGGAAATTGGTGTTACATATCCATCTCATGGTTTTGACATGAAACGAAAGATGGACTTCAAGGAGAAATCATAGAATAATGGTGAAAAGAAGATGAATGTTTCTTTATGCTCAAAGTGTGGAAATAAGCATGTTGGAGATTATCTTAAAGGGACTGGAAAATATTTTATGTCTGGAAAAGAAGGTTATCAAGAAGCTAAGTATTGAAGTAATGGAAAAAGGGTTGCTAATGATGTGAATAAAAAAATGTCTACAAAGAATGAACCACCAACACATCAATGTTTCAAGTGAAAAGAAACGGGGCATTATGCTAATCAATGCCCTAATCCAAGGGTTAATGATGATCAACATGAGAACCCTCTTAAGGAAAAGGATAACGGGATGTCACATCCGATCACTATTTGTGATGATGAGTATGAAAATTATGTTGTGTAATGATTAAGTGTTTATGTAATGTTATTTTAAAATAGTATCATGGAATCTCATTTATGGTATCGTGGAATTTTGGAATATCTATGTATTGGTTTTCAATCATTATATGGTACCGGTAACCATGAAAAGTGATTGAAATATTTTTGGAAAGAAGCAGATATGCACATAATGAAGGGATAATGAAAAAAATGAAATGATCTCATGACTGATATGAGGACAAATTTATATCATGGTTTGAGTATATAAAAATTTTGGGATTTTGGAATGTGGAAAGTGTTGAATTTTGACAGCATTCCTGATTTCACTAAGGTTCAATGGGTATTCATTTTTCATGATAATACATGATTAAGGTATTCACATGTTTTTAATGTGACCAAAAAGATATATCGTAGGATATATGGGGGATAAATGATGGTATTAAAATGTTCAGTAGATGAAATTTCTAGTAATTGTTTTATTTATACTATGAGATTGTACAAGAGTATTTTGGATAAGTCTGAAGATTGAAATGGATTATGTTGGACATAAGTTAGTATTGTTTAAGGATAGAAATTTCTTTGATATTATTAATGGAATGTTATAATAATTTAGTTTTAGAAAATGGACAACCTGCATGACGGGCGACAACCCGTTGCGTCAGACAAGGTTGCAGGAATCGAACCCACAACCGAAGTGTGATTGGCCTTTATCACCTGCCACTAGCCTACAGGAAGTCTCTGGTTAGTAGAAACTTGTTTTATTTTATTAAGAGGTATGATAAATGAAGTATAAGTCCATTTTTTGAGTCATATACAATTAACCTCACCATAGATGGACTTATGTAGATTTGTTAACTTTTGCTAACCTTTTGTTTGAGACGGATGGAATGACCCATAATTCTATCACATGATCTACTAACACTTCAAGAATTTCAAATTCAACTTCATTTATTTAATAAATAAAGTAAAAATTGATCAAGGCATGAACAACGATGAGATTTTACCGAAGTAAAGTATGTATTTCTTATAAATCAAATACTTCAACTTTAGGGAAATGATCTTGAAAACCAAAAATGTTGTCCTAGTGTCCTCATATCTGATGAATCAGATGGTACCTAAGATCATCACAAAATTATGGATTTGTGATTTTTGGATTTTTCATAGCCATATTCTCTACCACCCTCCATCAGAACTTGGTGGTTAGATTTCTCTTCCATATCCATATTTTCACCTATGTTCTACTATGTGGAAACCCATTGATGAGTTAATTTGGGTAACCATTATGTTTCATACATCACTTTTTAAAATTAAGTTTTAGTATTCCATTTTACGAAGTGGGATTCTATGAATAAATCTTTAATGTAGTAAACCATTTATATCCCCGTTGAATTTCGAGGGAGAAATTTATTTTAAGGGGGGAAGAATGTAACAACCTGAGATTTTATTAGAATTATTATATTTAATTTCATTTATGTATTTCATTTTATGCTACACAAAAATTAGCTTGTGTTATACGCAACAACGTTTAATATTGCAGTATAAGCAACACTATTATTGGATCGTTTTACACACAATTTTAAGTTTGTTTTGTAGAAATTATTCTACAGAACATTACGTATAGATTTTGTTTAATGTATAAATACAATAAGTTTGGATTTTGTTATATGCAACACCAAATGAAGATGTAACTACACGCAGCCCTGACATGGATTTCATTACACGCAATCAAGACCTTCCTTGATAGCTTGTGTAGTACGCAATACCGAGTTTCACTAAACGAGGCATTATTATAATATTATTATGAACTAGCTATTGTGAAGAGTAATAACCACTTTTTGAATTTTTTTAATTTTTATCCTTCAAAACGGACATCATTTTTGGATTCGAAATAAAGAAATTAGCCTAGGGTGAATTTTTGGTATTTTTCTGAAAACATTCAATTTTTGATGAATAGTGAAAACACTAGGTTACTATTTAAAAACTGGCTTTTTATTTAAATAATTATTTATTTTATTATAATTTATTTATGTAAAAATTGATATATAATACCTATATATGTTCAATTTAATTCATTGATGTCATTTTATAATAATTTTAGATATATAAAAATTTTATTGAACTTTTCACTGTCGTTTACCCACCTCTTAGGAGAATTCGAAAATTTACATAAAACGTATTTTTACCGCTTCTGTGAGTGGAATTTAGAAAATAAGAGAAACACTGTTAATATCAAGGAGTAAAATTTGGTTCAATAAGAAAAAAAAATTTTGGTTATGAGTATGTTTTTACTTTTATTTACCACAGTTAAAAGTAAATTGGGTAATTAATGGTAAAAACGATATTATTAATACCCTAGAACATGTCCTAATTCTATTGGATAAGTGTAATTCGACCGAAAACAACAGTAGTAATAAAATATTATCATTTAGGATCGATTGGATTAGGTTAGGACATTTATTATTATTTTATTTAAAGAAGAGTTAAAATAATTAGAATCAAAGTTTAATAACTAAAACATTTTTAATATAGGGTTATACATAAGATAAATTCGACTATAAATATTCATTATAAATATAAAAATATTTTCTACATAATGGGGTCTTATTTATAATTTTTAGACCTTAAATAATTTAATTTATTTACGACACAATGATGATGCAGTAATTACCTTATTAATGAAATGTTAACATAATTGTTGTTATAAATAACCAAATAATCTTAATTTGAGACATTTTATAAATTACACAAATTATTTAGGTTAATATGACATGTTAATATTTATTTAATTAACAATAATCGAACTAGTAATGATTTCATGATTTTCACAGAAATCAATTACCAAATAGTGTCAACATTGATATAAAATAGTTTTTAAAACATATATTATATTATTAATTGTTATTATATTTAAAAAAATATAAGTTTTGTCCAAATGACTTTGATAAGGTTATATATATTAATAATGGACCGCTTGGGGTTCTTTTTGTCTTGTTATTTTATGTTTATTAACCATATAGTGTAACAAAACCAGAAGACATGGTGAATGTTAAATTATATAACTTAGAGTTAAATCTAAATGATAAGGATAAAATAGTAAACTAAACTTGTATAAAACCTATCGGCTGAGAGTATTCTGACCCATACCCACATTATCTTCTAAATAAATCAATTTGGAGCTATTATAAACCAAATATGACTTTATTATAATATAATAATTTATGTTTTTCCTAAGGTGCCCCTCTCCGCCCTTATAAAAGGGAACCTCCTCCCTCTTCTCTTTACACTATTTTGAGCTTCCATGCTCGGCCAATCCCTGGACATATCCATTATAAACATCCCTAGAAACATTATATAGTTTCTGGTCTCCTCAAAACACCAAATATAGTGCCTTAAGAGGAAGCATAAAAGAGGTGTGTCGAAGAAGAGGTAATCTCTCCTACCGATTCTTTCATGCTTCGTTTTTCTTCAAAATCTTCTTTATTATTTTTTTCATTATAAAGAAATAACACAAGTATCAATAATATATTGATATTTTATTATAAATATGAAACAACCCTATTTCACCATCTATCCATCCTACCAAAAATGAAATCACCACAAGTGCGTACGTACGGAATATCATCTCCACGCCGTGGTGTAATCTGTTTTCCACCACCACCATACTTGGATGAGTATAATGGTGTAAAGAATAACTATATATATTTATTATTACATCATACTGATTCTGATATATTATATCATACCCTCCAATTAAATTCAATAATTATTGGAACAATATCATCGCTCGTGTGTACATACATATTACCATCTCCACAACGCGATTAGATTCATTCTCCATGTTAACCACTCAAGAATGATTATAAAGTATATATAATGAATAATAATGAAATATATGAAATGATAAAGCTACTGTATTTATTTTTATATATATATGTCGTATACTTACTTCCATTCAAGTCAATAAAGAAAAGAAATACAGCGTTCATGCGTACGTACGACCTACCGTCTCCATGAATGGTGTATTTAATTTAATTTATATATATATATATATTATATTTATATACTTAGTATATATTATTTAAATTCAGGAATTATTTAAATCATAATAATATCAAGAACAACATGTCCAAACGCGTACGACAAATAAAACTATTTTACCCAAAACGCTGCTTTATCAATGAATTTACAAAAAAATGGGTAATATAAAGTCTTAAGTGAACTATATATGATATGATAACAATGAATATGATTCTATAATAATTCAATGAAATTATTTAATTCATTATGTAGAAGGTCCAGATATGTACGAAGCATATCAGACCAAAGGTAAGGGATAATTTTGCAATCTTATTTTTATCCGAGATTGCATATAGATAAGTATTTATGGGGGTTATATTTTTCATCCATGTCCATAAAAATGTTTTTCATAAAGTGTTTAATATTCAACCTCGTATGTTTAAAGTCATGTTTACCCCTCTTTGACTTTTACATTGTGTTATGGAAGGAATCGTTCTTTTGATTACCATATGATTAACTTTTTTGTATTTTCTTAAAAAAGTATGAGAAGAATATTTTTTATCTTATACGGAATGAATGGATTTTTACGGTTTCATAAAACCTTATTTTCATGAAGATTTATCTACAATATTTCATGACTATTTTCAAAAAAATCCACTTATTTTAAAATTTCATGGAATTTTGTGAAAAGAAAATGATTTTGAATAAGAAATGATATTTTCCCCAAGACTTTATTTCAAGAGTTTTATCAAAACCATTTTACTTATAAGATGAAATTTTGTCATATGTGTTTGTTTCAAGTATAATATCCCTCTGATTTAAATTGTTTCACTTCTATTATGATGAAATGATATCCATTTATTTTATATGGATTATGTTATGAGGGGATGATTATTATGAATCCCATTTTATTCTTTGGGTTATGATGAATGATTTATGTTTATGTTGTGGAACACATAAGAATTGTTTCATTATGAGATGGGTGGGACCTATATCTTCATCCAATGCATTGGTTAAATATTTATATCTCATGAGATAGACATGGATAGAATGGTATGTTAATCAGGTTTAGTGTTACATGACTGGAATGAGGAGTGAACTCGATTCAGAAAGGGACTTTCTCCACTAAGATGGTCTTGGCAGCAATGCATTGGCTACTATGGAAGACTTATCATGTGATTAATGTTTTTCTACAATTAAATGTTTTATTCCCATGCTATTTTATCATGATTTATGTTCCATTTTGATCTATGCCTTACGTACTTCCATGTTTTATGTCATTACTCAAGAATTTGATGTTTAAACATTATGTTCATGTTTTTTAGTTCAAATGTATATGGTTTGTTTTATTTTCTCCATAATTACCTTTACTGAGAATTTGAGCTCACCCTTTATATGTTTTCATTTCCCTAGGATATAAACAAAGGTTTTAGGTATTACGAAAAAGGGAAGAGATTTATTAGATATTCTTAAGATCTTTCTCCAAGATTAGAAGATTATATTCCGAGTTTCCAAAGACACTAAACTATTACAGCCCATTGGTGTCTGTTTTTGTAATGTATTAGATAGTCCGAACAATTAATGTTATGTCCATGTATGTCATGATTGGGGTCTCTAAAGGTAAAATGGATTATGGATCAGTCATAGGCTTCAGCCATATTTACTTCTAACAAGAATCCATAGATCCACACCATCAAACAGAATAAGTTTATTCTTCTATATTATTTGTTTTGTAGGATTAAATTTCACAAATGTATCTCATGGAAAATTGATCAGTAAATTCATCACAACCAATATCGATATAAGTAATTTCTCTGATTAAAATGCAAAAAATACACATTAACCATAATAACTTCCATGTTAAGGGTTATATTCCAACAATTAATTTTTGGAAAAAATATAACATCATTACCTCCCATTAATGGATCCTCATCTACATGTCAAATATTGTTAAAAAGGTATCACCCTATCCACCATAATGTTACCTTTATTTTTATAAGATATCCACCAATACTCAAAAGATTATTCAGATCCAAAATATAGAACCAAATAATATATTTTTGATTTAGGAATGAATTTGTTCCATGTTAAAGGTCATGTTACTATTCAACCAAACTGCTAGGATATACACATGAATAATGGAGGAAAAAATTAACAATACGAAATTGAGATTATCCAACTTTTTATGTTTCATTATTGGGAACCATTCGATAATAAAAATTGAAGGTACAATTTTGTAACGACAATAATCAAGGTTATTAAATCCCAATTACAAATAAGGAATACAAATATAATTTAGGTGGGATGTGTAAGAATTACCATAATATTATTTTTTGGGTAATTAACCTTATTTCAAAATAATAACTATAATGGGGGAAAATCCACAATACAAGGGGAAAACCTCGATTAGGATTTTTTTTCGTTGATCCTTTTTTGCAACCATACATTCATTCGGTGTCCGCATTTCAATATATACAAGGTCGTCACTAGAAATCCAATCCAAATCCTAGATATATCACCAATTCCACCAAATGAATCCTCTAATCTCCTCTCACTATGGTTAATCAATGAAATAATAAATTTATTGTATACATGACATATAAGTGTGGCTAAATAAATATGGTCAAGTGTTTTTCCATAAATTATAAGAAATAATTAAATAATTATATTATTTAATTAATATTTTAGTGAATATAAACACCAAATAATCTAGATGTGAATCAGAAATTTGTGAAACATTTTGTAATTACAATGTTTAGGACTCAATAATTACCTCAAATACCAATCTGACATTTCATTTAGGGGATACAATCATTTAATCAGAAACATTTGTGAACACAATAAATATAATTGAACATTTTTATTATTTCATTTTCATAGATTTGAACCAATCAAAATTCTATGATGTATAAACCCAGTGGTAAACCCCCCCCCCCAATACCAAAGAAGTGAAACTCTCAGAAAATATGTCCAACATCAATATTTAGTTTAAATTTACCATTCTACCATTGGGATGGTCCCATGCCATCAAAACTCAAAATAAGGTTGTGTTTCACTCGAGTAAAAACATTGGTCATTAAAAACCTATGAAAATAAACAATGTTATTAAATGATATTAACTATGGAAATAATATTCATTTTTAGAGATAATATATCTTCTTAAATTTATAGGTAAATATTACTGATATATTCGATAAAATATTATATGAGTTGTGTTTATTTGGTGATACCTTACAATTTTTGATCAATAATGGTTTTATTAAATTTTTATAAGGCATGGATGATGAAATCATTTTATTTTAAATGATGAATTTACCTTTTTTACTTTGATAAATCCACTTATTTTATATTAATTTAGTATTATTTTTTTAAATTGAGATTTAATTGTATAAATTGTTTTTAAGATTAAATGAGTTTATGATAAAAAATAGGTGGATATCTAAATTTTATGTAAATGTGATATTTATGAAATATAAGTTATTATTATATTTATAAATACTTTATATACAATTAATTATCTGTATTGTGGTTTATAGTTTCATAATTTATTCATAAAATATATAAATAGATATTTATATGGGTGTTCAAATATTGATATGCCTCATTAGGTAATGTTTTTTTAAAAATTTTAATAGAATAGAATAAATTTATAATAAAATTGTTTATATCATTAATCAGATGGATAAATTGGAATTTTAAGGAGAATTTTATGTATTTATTTACTAATAATGATACTTTTAACTATAGTAGTGGTACTATTAATTTTAAATGGGAAAAGTAATTTGAAATAAATTTTTTTCGGTTATAATGAATGAGATTAGGTAATTAACTCAAGGGGTTAGAATATAAAATTTTATTTTAGGTTTTTAATGTTGATAATAAATTTAAAATAATGAAATTATATATAACATAACCAAATCATCTCATTTGATCCATTTTACATGATTTAGACACTTTTTATTGTTTAATGTATTTAAGAAATGGCATCACTTATATTAAAGAAGAAAAAATATTTTATTAAATGATTTAAAATTACTTGAAATCCAAATATTTTTCAAATTGAATGTGATATTGTTTCAAATATCTCCAATTCTATATTTATCTGTAAACTAGTATTTTTATGGTAACATTATTGAATCATACTGTGTAAAAAATTTGATATTATGGTAATTTTCAAGGGGTTTAAATGGTGGGTTAAAATGAGATAAGGATATAATCTTCACCAAAACAATCGACATGTATATAATGAGAGTATTTTGACTTATAAAATGAATATATTAAATATAAATATATTTGGATCCTCATGAAGTTGAAAATTAATTTATATTTATTCAATATATTCAATAACCCAAAGAGTTCCCCTCTCCCCATTTATAAAAGGAATACTCTTGTCCACCATTCCTCCCGCACATTATGCCACATATATTGACAGAAACATCACAATTATATTATTAAATTAACTATTCATGAATGAGATGTTCTCTTCCACTTTTAAGTGTTTTAATAGTGTCCTTAAAAGTGGATCTAGAGGAGGCATACTAAAGAAGAGTAAATCATCTTACATGACAACTTTTAATTTATTTCTTCTTCTATATAATTTAAATTTTTCGTACTCATTATAAAATAATATATTCACTATATTAAATATACTTAAATGTTATTATGATAATGGAACCACAAATATCCAACAAATATTATATTAAATGGGTAGTTAATGTATCCATTGTGAATAAATTTGGACTATGACCTCGACTTTTATATTAAATTCATTTTCCATTACTACATTTCATTGAAGGTTATTTTTATATAGGTAATGTTTAGTAATTTTATTGATTAAATAATTTTTATTATATAATTATAATAACATATTTACCTTATTACATTCCAATAAATAGTAAAATTACAAAATCACTCGTATGTATGTCAGCGCTACCACCTCCAGAAAGTAATGCAATTCATTTTTTAATTATCAATTGAATGGATCATAATAAGGATAGGTTTAATGACTATGTAATATATATATATATATATTATTTATTGATTATTTTTTGAGGTGAATTATTAATTACCATTTATTATTTCCATCAGTTGAGAAGTGAAAACAGTTTTTATTTGTAAGTATGACCAACCGATTCCATGAATGGTGTAATTCACATTTCAAACACTTAATTTTATTGATGAATACAAACAAAGACACCCAAATATATATATATAAATAGTATATATGATATTAATATCATAACATGAATTCTAGATATTATTTATCCATCATTAATGTAAATTGATTCGAACTACTGAAAAAAAATCCAACAAAATGAAATAGTAAACATTGGGAAATTATAATTTAAATAATACATTTTTAAAAAATGGGGTTTTTATGTTATAAGTGGATCCTATATGATATTATACATAAATATATATATATTTTATTGATATATATTAAATTTATATTCATTTTTAATGTGATCAGAATTCATATAAAGATATTGAAACATAAGTTATGGGATTTTGCTCTCAATTTTATTTCTGTGATACACATGGCACATTCACCACATGTTTCTTTTATGTGGGGTTTATGAGGCCTATGAATGAAATTTTGAATTACTAACATGAAATTTACCCTGATAAATATGTCCATATATTTTTATATCGTTCAATTGGTTTTGATTCAACAGTAAGTAATGTGGTATGGGATATATGTATAAATCCTTTTTGAATTAGGATTTTTCCATGAATTTATATTAAGGAAAGTATATGATCCTTATATGATAACTAAATTTTATTTTAATTCTCCCTAGCTCATTTATTTATTTTTTTTCTTTTATTTCATTTTCTTCTCTTAGGTATATAAAAATTATTAGAACAATCATTAATGGAAACCCAGTTTTATTTCACCTATTTTAGTTGAAAAAACATCCTCTTCTTTATCTATTTAAAAAAACCATTAAATAATGTTTTTGGTAATATTAAATTATTAATTGTATTAATTTTACAGATGTTTTATTTTTAATATATTAGTTAAATTGTAATTTTTGTGTCCTATTTTGAATGTGTTAATTTATTCTTTTTACCCGAAATCTGAAATGAGTCATTATTTTATGAATATAACAATAATGAAAATTTACACCTTCATGATGGTTATGATATATTATGACTAATTTAAAAGATTAAATGGTTATTTTTAAAGGTATTTCGCACATAATAATTGGGAAATTTATGGATTTTAAATGAGTGATTTTCAGAAGAACGAGTGTTTTCCCAAACAAATGTTCCAATGGATAATTTAAATGATTTTTTGACTATAATAAAATTAATTTATGTTTCTTATGTTACATTTGGTAAATTATTTGATAATACCATTTTTAAACTTTTTCTTTATAGTTTATTGTTATTATGTTGAGTATCTTATTAGAAAAAGTTTATTTCCCATGTGATAAATTCTGATAAAATTTTAAATGTTTTAATGATTTTGTAGTTTATATATTTATGGATTATAATTAAGTGATGGGTGTGTCTATTATATCCCTCTAATGAATATGGTAATGTGGAATAACTTTTGAGATAAATATGTTATGCATGATCATGATTTTATATTAAAAATTTTAATCATGTACATGGTTTTCATATCCTTAATATTATGCATGGACATGGTTTTCAGGTTTCTAAGATTATTTTTGAGTAGTTTAATTTCCAAAATTTTATTTTAGGTCAGGATTTCATTTCATTAGAATAATGAGAAAACGTTTTCCTGTTTATAAATTTTCAAAATATTACAGGGTTATGTTTTTTTACATTACCATGACTATGTTATTCTCTCATGCATCATGCCCGATTATTAATGAATATATTCTCTTATGAATATTATATTTTATGATGAATTTTTTTTTGTATTGACACATGTTTATGATATTTGAGAGATTGTGTATGATTATTGTAAATATTTTTCATAATCTCATGCCCTTATACATTTATATTTATCATGTATACTCATTGAATGATATCTTCTATGTTTACCCTCGCTGGTCAAATGATATATCTGTTTCTTATGTTTCTACTTCCCAATGATTAAATTAATTTTTTAATAAAGGGTATGGATATGATGTGTTATATGTGGGGGACACTTTATATATTTACATAAATAATATAATTATCTATGTAGTTTAAATATATATTAAATATTAAATTTTTTTCATGGATAATATTTTATTTTATTGAATATTCATCTAAAAATAATTAATATATTTGTATATAGGTATTTAGTTTTCATAGAAAGGATAAGGCTACAATTGCAATATGACTATTGATAATATAAGAAATGTAATAATTTTTTATAATTTATATATGCATGTATCCAATAAAAAATATATAATCATTTGGTAATATTATAATTAATCATTATTAATGATTTATATGAAAAAGTTAATATCAATATAATTATCAAAAAATGACTGAGAATAAAAATATGATTTATTAATGAGGATCTGTAAATTCTTTTGCAGTATATACATCATTCTAAAATATCCAAATGGATTATTTGAAAATAATATTTTTATATACTGGAAATTATTTTCATTAAAAGGACTTCTAATTTATAATCATCATGTTGAAATTATCCAATGGTCATTTTATCAATAATATTATTAGACATTTCAATTTTTTGGTAAATAATACAAAATTTATTGTTTATATAGTATGAATTGGGACATTATTGTTTTGAAAAATATATTTAACAAATAATACAACTTTTTTATTTATATAAAATATTTTTATTTCAAAAAATAATCTATTGAAAAACCTATAATTAATCTTCTAGACCTATAATGGTATTTGATACCCAAAAAGAATATTCAATGATTATAAATACAATTCATTGTAAATAAAAATAATTTCCATTTACCAAATAATGAAATATAATGGGTTTACAATCCTCGTCTTGTAAAAAAACAATACTTAAATTTCCAATACGATGGTTCAAAGCAATGTAACGATAAGGGTTTTCAATTTTTCTACATTCTAAATGACAAGGAATAAGTTTAGAAATTGATATAAAATTTTCCCCATGTTATATGATAAATACCACCTTTCAATTATATATATCTATTCCAAAACCATTAAGCATTATTTTTCTCTCATTATCCCTCTCAATAATCATTGGGAAGTGAATTAAAAATGTAATGGTTTCAAACAGAATATTCATTATCATCCCAGTTCAGGTCTTAATATTTATTTGCATGAGAAATTATAATAAATGGGTTCCCAAAACGATTATCTAAATTTCCCATTATATGGATAAAACTCTCTAGATATAATGTGATAATTCAAATGATTCCATAGGGGACTCAACAATTAATGCTTTACATACCATTATCTATATTTCTCTATCCAATGTCATTCGAATTCTTTTACATTTCCATATATAAGGATCATGTTTCATTATTAAAATACCATTATTGTATCAAAAAATTGAATATTCCCCTAATTGTAAAACCATCATAAGAAAATAATAAAAACATATTTGAATATTATATTTTTAAAAAGAGGATTTTCTATCATTTATTTAGTATAGACACGTAATTATATTTTGTATGGATGTATCTAAAAATAAAATAACAATTATTTCTATATAGACACATATTTAGTACTATGATATGTGTATTTGAATGGTTTGTTTGGTAATTATTTCACGTATTGTTACATAAAATATTTCACACGATAGATACATTGGAATTATTTATTAATAGTGTGCACTAAAATTATATAACACCTTGAAGAATTGGTAGATCAAAATAAAAAAACTATTTTTATAATATTTTGTGTGTATTTTCCTTCTTATTTATTATTTATTTGCACAATCCATCGACAATACGATTGTAATTTCCTGGTAGGGGCCTTGAAGGTATGATTAAGATGTCAGATATTATATATTCAACCCAAAAGAATTCATCTAAAATTATCTATGTACTTATTTATTCAAATTATTGTTTATGTCATTTATATATGACAGTTATTTAATTTTATTTAAATTATTTATTCATAGAATGTTATTTATGGCTTGAACAAGTCATGTTATATTTTATTATATGAAATCTCATAATAAGCTTCAGATCTCATCCCTTTATTTTGTTTTACAATTCCCATGAATTTGATGAATTTTTATTTTTATGATCCAATCATATGAATGATGAAGAATAACGTTCATTGAGTTTTAATGATATATTTAATGTTTTCAAATATTATAAAAGGACTATGTATGTATATAGTGTCCAATGACTACTTAAATTGTGTCACATATTTAATGTGATATCTTGTATTATATGCCAATGCAATAAAATAAACAACGAATCTGGTCTACGAGAGTTAGTATTTTGGGAAATCCTCCATCATTCATGGTTAGAGAAAGAGGAATCTCTATTAACCATTGTAAACCATAGCACCCAAACAGTGCATTGTACAACCATAAAACCCTCGCATTCTAAAACCTATTTTCCTCCTGATATCTATAATTTCACTACACCTTATCACACAACATATCCACCTCACCCTATAGATTTATAATCCATGAAAATAGTCACCAGTCCTATATCTTGGTGTAGACCCCATATGTAGGTGGCTAGCATGAAATTGAATGCTCTTTATAACCTTAGAACATCGAATTCCAATAACCCTACCTGGATGACCACCCTGTAACTACATTTATTTCCAATTATAAATATAATTTCAATCAACTAGTAGTTAGTGACTGGATTAGTATCTATATTTCCTGACATTGATACGTAATGGAAATGGTGAATGTGATTTTCTTATTAGTATAAGTTCAGGAGTTGTGATGAGAGACATCTGTACTTTGAATAATAGTATTAGTTTTATATTGATAGTGTAAAAAATGGGGGGCCCATATAATAATATTATTAAATAATGATGGTGAATTTATTTGGTGACATCATAAACACACACACACAGATATATATATATATATATATATATATATATTTCCATTGTTGTGATTTTATTTTTCATGAACCAACCATGGTCAACCATGGATTGGTCACTAAAGCAGGTCCATGACATGGCCAAAAGGGCATTCCTGATCCCAACAAGCTGGAAAATATTGTCTTCCATCAAAATTAGATTGTTGGGAATGGTTTGGACCATAAAAAATGACAGATAACAATATAAGAACTAATAAAAAATATATCAATAACAACAGAAATAAAAGTAAACTATGTAGAAAAACATGCCACAACTGACCTAAGGGGTCACCATGGAACAAAAAACCACACTTGATCCAAGATTGATCCAAAATAGAGGAACCTAAAACTGAAAAATAATGTAATAATTAGCACCAAGATGCCCAGTAAGAGATCCAAAAGCAAAAAATCCCTTATCCATTGACATAAAAAATAAACAGAACCATGCTAGTATGAAAATAAGACATATTGAAATAATGTTTCCATTATTTTTGAAAGCAAGTCACATGTTTATATTTGTAAAGAAAGAATTTCTATTCCAATACATATTAGATTTTTTTCCCAAGTTTGAATTAAAATCTCTATTTGAAAATAAGTTAGTTTACATTAAAATTTGGGTTTTCACAAAAGAGACATCAAATATGAAAAAAAACTTAAATGAAAATAACCTCAAAAGAATCATGTCACAAGAAAGAATCATAGGAAATCCCTATCTTTAACTATCACAATTTTGACCATATAGACCTTATACCACATTGAAACATGGAATAGTAACCATAGTGAACATCATTCTCAAACACATGCCACTAAAAGGGAACACATGCATATCCTAGTGGTCTCCATTCATTATAATGTGTAGTTACTATTGTAATCATCAATCTTGCTGGAAGAAACTGAGATGAACCCATCCATATCATCTATAATACTTGTCGTAGTTTGCAGACCAAGATACCTTGTGATTCCCATGTGGTATATTTAAAGTGGTGGTGAGTTTTCAAAAAACTAATATACATCAACATATAATTTTCTAAAACAAGGGGGTATGTCTCAATAGGGGTTTTCTTATTTCACAATCTATTCATAAAATTCCAAATGGAATAATTATTTAAAAAGAATAATTTTCATTCTAGAAACATAATCATCCAACATTATTATGTTTCCAAAACAGTTTGAGAGCATAACTAGAGAACCACGATGCTACGTATTTTCTACAAGATTAAAACCACAATAAAAAATGAAACATTCTTTTTTTTAGAAAATAAAACTACCCATTGTCCTTGATTTCACACCCAACCCATTTGGGAAATCTCTTCTGATTTTGTTTGGGAATCGATCATGTCATTTCACTTTTACAAAAAAAACTGACCGAAAGATCACACATCTTTTAAAATACTTGCTTTAATTTTAAAACATCAATGAAATCACTTTTAATGTACCATAACCATTTATATATGTACATACAGATGTGCGCACGTGCTCCCACACACACACACACATATATTTTTAATACACATTTTATGTAGAATTAGTAAATTCATTTTTAAAGGAACCCTAAACAATTATGGAAACTTTAATTAAAGATTAGTGCACATGGAACATTCATTAAGGTGTGTCCAAGCTGTCCACTTCAGCTCATGGCACTTTCTAAATAAAAACTGATACCCCCCACTAATAATATTCAATTTCACATACATATAAGGACACCAAGTCCCTATGCACAAACCTTAATGTACATTGATGTGTTTATGGGGATCCTTACATATATTTTTATATGAATATACTTGTCGACAATCACCTACATATGCATTTTAATATATATACATGGGTAATCCTAGCCACAAACAATTATATTAATTTTTATGGATGACTATACATGTAATGGGGGATACAGCACACATATATATAAACATACATATGCACACACAGGGGAGTGGCCATTGACCCAGGAACTCAAAACTACAAAGCATGCCCCACACACTACACATATAATTTAATAAACTAATAAATCAATTTGTGAAACAATTCCAAATTATTACCACACAAATTAACATGAAAAAACTATCTAAACCAAAAAATACACCAAAACTATTTTCAATAATGATCTGCAACACAACTCAATTTAATAAATCATTAACACGATTATTAAATACAAAAGGAACACAAGAAGACTTGCATCAAGAAAATATATAAATTCCAATCCCCTAAAAACATTCTCACATAACTAACACAAGTTATTTATCTATTTATAGAACATATAAAAGGAAACCATAAAAAATGACATTAATCATAAAATACACTAAAATCCACGTGGAAAAGACAATATTTCCAACCCAATTTCTCTTTAAATCCCTTAAAAACCCACTTTCTCACCCCTGAAACAAACTCTTTAGATCCCAAAAAAATACAACACATAAAACTAATTTTTCATCATTTGAATTAAACCCCACATTAAGGACACTCAAAATTCAAGAACATTTGAAAACACATTTTACACACCTTAAACAAGTAGTTAAGAACATCCAAAAGTTTCCACAACATGCTGTATATAAACCACATAGAAATTTCATTTAGAGAATATTATTCATCTAATATGAATTCCAAAATATATCCAAAAGTGATTTCACACTATGAAATTAAGTATTAGTTCATTCTAAAATTGAATAAACAAGAAAATTAAATCATCTAAAAATAACTGATCATTGAACCACCTAGCTTGATGTCAAAATCCCAAAAATTTGTGTGAATTATTTAATTGCCTGTCAATCGCATGTCATAAAAACCAAATAAACCCTAGATCAAATAATTACCCAACATTATCGCTTATTAACCATAAAATCATTAACTCATTTGGCTGGAAAACCAAAACCCCAAAATAACAAAGACCAAAACACCAACAAGGAGGAAGTAGAGTGTTAGTGAAGAAAGGTGGGGAATCAGAGGATTGGCCAGCGACTGGGAATGTGGTTGTGAAAAAAGTGTCTGCAAGAGAAGGGGGAGGTGTGTCAGACATCTCTAGACAAGAAGAGGTTGCGGCTGTGGGTCATAGGTCAAGAATAGGAGGCATTGCGAGGGATACATGGTGCCAAAGGTGGCTCACTAGAATGAGGTCGTAGGAGTAAGAATGGAAAATAGAAGGGGTGGTGGATCATTTTAGGTGGATAGGGAGAGGCATGAGGCAATACGCAAGGGGAGGAGTGGATAAAGAATGAGAGGAAGATAAAAAAGGAAAATAATATAAGGGGAAAATTAATTATAAAATAATAATAATAAAACATAATAATAATAATAATTTAACTAATAAAAATAATATTATAATTATCCCAAAAATGTTATAAAGAAAAATGAAATTCAACATTCCAGGTCGGGGTGCAAAAATTCTCCCCACCATGAATATTTTGGCCCCAATAAAGTGCCAATATACATCGGTGTTCACCACACGAAACAAGGATGCAACGACTCTAAAAAAGAAACCCATACAACTTGATAATATAAAACATACTTCCCAATGAGGACCTAAAACTATGAGACATAGACTACCATGTGAATGAACCGATGACACAAGAATCACATTTCCAAACACAACCACAACCTGGAACACCCAGACCCCTTATATAGAAATCACTAGAGACTACTCAGTATCTGCAAAGAACATTTGTCATATGACCCATCGTCTTGTCTAACTATCAACATTTACCAGGGTTGGGAAGAGTAGATAAAAAGTGGTTCTTATACAAGAACACCTTTATGATTATGTTCATTTAAAATTTTAATGATGTTGGTCACCCCCCATATTATAAATCTAGCCAAATATTGAATTCCCAGATCGAAACAATTGAGAAATCCAAAAAAGGCCACTGACATTGGTCGGACCCCATGAAATCTCGATTAGAACCCGACCGACATGAGGGAATACAATGGCGAGAACCAAAGTTGGTCTCCCCACCACATTAGAAACTATGTAGTACAATGGAACCAACATGGGAAATCTCACTTAAGATTCATCATTGTGAATTGAATTTCCCATCATGAAGCCACATACATAGGCCGACCACATTCATAGGGAGAAACATCAACACAGACCAACATGAAACCCTCATATCAAGGGGTATCCCAAAAGATACACTATACAAATACAAAGACAAACCATGATTCCTAATATCCATAACCCATAGAAATCTCAAAATGGTCATCACCTCGAAGTTGGAATTGGTCCAATGAATGTACAATGATTTAATATTTACAAGAATAAGGTAAATCATTGAAATATTATATAAGAGACAACCATTCCCTCCAAAACAATTCCCACCACAAATTAGATACCCAAAAAAAGTGAAAAATAATCTAGTGTCTTCCCCAACATTAAATTCCAAAGGTTTGATGTGAATCCCTCACACATAGAAACTACCTGACCGTGTGAAAATATTTTCTTTTAGACATATAGATAGAGCTATAAGGAATTAAATCATCCACTGCACTACAATAAGGAACTAACAACCTCCAACCGAGGCTTCATGTTCTGGATAGTCCGATTATAGTCTTCCCCAGGAAATCCAAATATCCAAACCATTGACAAGACTTTGAAGGATTACAATAAATGTGTTTAGTGCCCAAATCGACCACATTGGAACAAATGAGTGTGTGGTGTTAAGAATGGGAAACAAGAACGGCTGAAAGACTCTTTCCAGGAATGTATTCCTCCGGTTCACCCTCTTCACCATATGTCGAAGCTTCATGTGAACCATGAAAAATGTGATTTTCATTTCTCTATGTCCGCAAAAACATATTTCAAGGAGAAGGTATGAATCACCCTTATATAGCCCAAACATGACACTTCAAACAATACCTGGACAACTTTCTCTTCAAAAAATATGGAGTCCTAATGACCCAAAGAAACACTCGACTTCTTCAAGATACGCTGTAACCCCTATCGATCCTCATCCAACACTGAGAAAATAAAAAATAAAATAAAATTAAATAACCCCACCACTCCAGTAGAGGTATCGGTAAATATAACCCTAAAAATGACCCATACGGGGCCTTTTGACATTTCTAGGTGGTATATGTTTACCAAAAAGAATAGAACGAACCTGATGAACATCACAATACATTTCTTTTCATTTAACCAGAAACATTTAACTCACAATAAAAACATAATTTCAACCTTGAATAACCATCTTGAATACAATCATCAATTCAATAAACTAACAAATCACAAAATCGAACCATAAACAAATCAAATATCAACTGAGATAACACCAAAGAAACATCACCAACCAAGACTAAACCCCTCATTCACAAATAACCCTTTTCAAAACCATCCCAATTTAAACCCATCCGAACACTAAAACCCCATATTTAAAACACACATTCTTCTTTTTTTATAAAAAAATATCAACCCATTACATCACTAATGAAAACATGTATTTGGATGACAAAAAAAGCCTAAAAAACTAAGAACCCACAATTGGTATTCCATTAAATATCATGTTTGTACATTATTGTACCGTCTTGGGAACCTATCCATGCATAACAACCAGAATCCACATCCAATTGCATTTATCCATATATGTGGGCATCCATAGGAATACCAAATGTCAAACAGATCATTTCCAAATTACCATTTCCAAGAGACATTAGTTTCACACTTCACAATAACGTAAAAATCCCCAAAACAATTCAATAATCCATATCTGATTCACACTTTACAATATCATTAAAAGAACGCAAAAAAGTTCACAATAGAACGACCATTTTCAAGACAACTCATTTCATTTTCAAACAAGTCAATAATTTCTTTTTTGAAATACAATATCAAAAGACAAATCATAAATTTTGAATCCCGAGAAAAACTACCCAAATCTAAGTAAAACTAACAAAAATAAAATCCTACAACAACTAATTCAATCAACAAATCAACATTCCAAATTCTCAAATAAACAACTACTTCACAGGTCATTGTCTCTTGGGGTGGAAGACCATGAACCAACCAGGTGTGAACATAGTTAGTCATCAGAGGAAATTTCATAGACTACACATGGCTTGTCAAGACATTCATAGAAACCATTAACCCCTCTATAATGACCCCCAAAATTCAATACCAATAAAAAACATGAAAATAAAACTAAGAACCTTGAAAATATTCAAGATTCAAGCACAAACTCTGAGACAAGACCATCCTTGACCCCCATGGAAAATAAATTTTCATTTTGAATATGTTGTGATCAAAACCTACATGAAATATACAACTTGGATTATAAAACACTTTACACCAAACTATCTTTCAAATATAAAAGAAATGATCTAAACATCCACTGATACCATTTTTTCATGAAACAACTCGGCTCAATCCTAGACTGGTCAAGAATTCTAGTCCACAACATGGCCCGAAGGGCATTACCAATCCCTATGGGATGGAATCTAGTGTCGGGCATCATAATGAGATAGTTGGGAATGGTTTCTCCCATAAAAAAGACAAATATTTTAATATGAACTGAACAAAAAATGAAAACAACGGTAGCAGTGGAAATAAAAATAAACTTAGTAGAAAAACATACCTCAAGTGACATCATGGGTCACCATAGAACACAAAACCACACTCCCTCCAAGATATTTCCAATCTAGAGGAACGTAAAATTGAAAAATAAAGTAGGTTTTAGAACCATGATGCTACGTAAGAGTGAAAAATGCAACAAAACCCTATTAGCATTCCATTAAAATGAAACCCAGCCATGATAGTTTGAAAATAAGTCAAATTAAAATAACATTTTCCTTCTTCTCAAAATTAGGTCAAAAGTTTACATTTTTTAGGAAATTGTTTCTATTCCACTACATTTCTAAAATAGTTCCCAATAATGCATTTAAATTAATTAATGAAAATAAATCATTTTCGAATTAAATGATGGTTTTCACAAATGAGACACCAAATATGAAACAACTAAAATAAAAATTAAATCACATGAACCACTTCGCAAGTGAAAACCATGAGCAATCCATATAGGTAACTATCACAAGTGGAATCCTAGAGACATTTTACCCCAGTGAATCAATGAATATTAACCACACTGAACATCATTCTTGTGCATGATCTACTATTAGGGAACATACCCATAACATTGCGATCTCTAATCAACATAATGTTTGGTTAGTGTGGTAATCATCAATCTAAATAGGAGAATCCGAGAACAACCTCTACTATATCATCTCGTGTAATACTCCCAGTCTGACCACCTAGATTCCCTGGGGTTCCCATGTTATCTATTTCATGTGGTGGTGAGTTTTCTTAAAACTAACATACATGAACATATAATTTTATAAAAAAGAGGGCATGTCTCAAGTGGGGGGGGTTTAACAAACTATTCTTATTGTGCCAAATGGCATAGTTATTTACAAGGAATTTTTTTCATTATAGAATCATAATCACCAACATTCATAAGTATCCAAAATCATTTGAAATCATTCATACACAACCAAGGTACTCAAAATTTATTAAAAGATTAAAGACACACTTTAAAATGAACCAATCCTTTTAAGAAAATAAAATAACCATTTAACCTTGATTTCATAACAAAACCTATTTATGAAGGTCACTTTGGAATATCATTAAAAAAACATGTTCTTTCATGTTTACAAAAAAATTGACCGAATATCCATGCGTCATTGGACATACTTACTTTGCATTCAAAACATTAGGGAAATAACCTTTCAATAACCATAACCATTTACATAATAGCATACATACATATATATATTGCATAAAAATTTTAGGTTGAAGTATAAAATGCATTTTTAATTGAATGTCAAACATTTACAAAAATTCTAATTAAATGTCAGTGCATAGGGAACCTCCCTCAATGTATAACCTAGCCATCTACTTCGACTCTTGGAGCTTTCTAACTAAAATCTGCTAATACCCCACTAAGAAAATTCACATTCTGATACATATATGGACACATAGACCCTATGATCCCACCGTATTTCCATGAATGTGTGAAAGTGGGACCTTACAAATATGTTTATATGCATAAACTACTCGCCACTCACCTCCGTAAGATTTTTTTATATATACATGTAAAAACCTAGCTCCATACATGTATAAAAACTACCATGTATTACTAAACCTGTAATGGGGGAACCCACACGTAGATATACATATATTTACCTATTAAAACACGGTGAGTCACCTTCACCCCATCAACTCTAAAACAAAGTTCAAGGACCATGCACTACACATATAATTTAATAAATTGTTAAAAAAAATTATAAAACCATTATTAATTAGTACAAAAAAAATATACCCCAAAAAACTATTTAAACCAAAATTCACACAAAAATTATTTTTAGACATGATGTGAAACAAAACATAGTTTAATAAATCATTGACACAATTATTAAAGACACGTCAATGGAACACAACCAGATTTTCTTCAAGAACATATAGAAATACCAACCCTTCAAAACATGTTCGCATCACTAACACAATTTATTTAACAATTTTAAAAAATAATAAATGGCTTCCTAAAAACACAATAAGAAATCTTTTATCTATACTAATACATGGTGTATCCGGCATTATGTGTCACCATAATAGGATTCAACATAACTGTAAATTGGTTTCCCTCGCTCCAAAATCACAAATGTCTCCCCACACTTCTCGTATCTTCCCTCCACACCTTCTAGGGTTTACAAAACTTGCGTTCCCCCTTTGATGCTTGTTCTTTCCCTCCTCACCATTTGGTTTTTCTGCTAATAGAATTCTACTTCCACCACCTAAATTTTCATCTCTGTATCAGCATACGGCCTCCACCTGCATAGCCTCGTTCCTTCTTGCATACTCCTTCTCATATGCCTCCTTCTACACCTCCTTCACACCATCTATGGTTTCAGACTCCACCATCGGCTGGTGATTATCATGTCACCCATATTGGGATTCCCCAACTCCAAAATCATTATTTTATCCCACAACTAATTGTTTTTTCCAATGCACCATCTAGGGTTTACACTAATCGTGTTGTCCCTTCTCCACTTGTGTTTTCCCTCCAAACCATATAGGGTTTCAACTTCTTTCATTCTTCATATATTTCTTTTATTTTCACCTCCAAATCAGCCTATGGTCTCCACCTTCCTCACCTCTGTCCTCCACATTGTCTATGTTTACTCCGCCTCATCCTACACCTCCATTCCACCATCTATGGTTTCTGTCTCTACCACTAGCTAGTGATTTTCATTTCCTCAATCAATACTAAACATTAATTTACTCTATTTTAACCTCGAGGCACTGAAAAACTAGTTTGGCCTCTAAATTTTAGTTCCTTATAACTACGGTAACTGCTAAAGTTTTACTACTCTTACCCTCAATACCCTCAAATTGTAAAAAAATCATCACCCATGACCTTTAATGAATGGTGGTTTCCAGAGGATCAGATCAACTAATATTGGAAATGATGCTGTAGAATGCAGAAGTAATGATGAGGTAATTAGTGCTGGTAAATAAGAAATTGTTCTTTATGACTTCTTGATGCATGCTACACAAATTGAAGATGACGATGGGGCCTCATGGTTCACCAAATCATCGGATTAGGATTGGAGTTGATTGCACTAGACATGATTTATAAAATGACTCTGTGACCTCTGATTGGGATCCATGTTTTTTTCATTGTATATATGTTTTCATTCACTATTGTAATCTTCGTAACTTTTAATATTTCCTTTACAATTTAAATGTGTTTCTAGTAAGTATGTTATGTTCAATATTTTTTCATGGTTGGAATGTTTTTTCCATTGAATAAATGTTGTGTTCACTATTAATATCTTACATAAACTGTAAATTGATTTCACTCTATATGTTTTTATATTCAATTTCATAATATTTTATTCACTCTTACTTTTTATTTTGTTAATATGTTTTATTGAATGTTAGTTTTTTCAAATTAAATATGTGGAACTCACATTAGATTGTAATCACAATTAGTATATTCATTGTATTCATTGTTAATTTGTTCGTGGTTTGGACTATTTTGTGTTATAAAGATTCTTTAATATTTTATTCCAAGTTTCTATGGTAGATGACTATTGAGATTCAGTTTCATTGATATTAAAACCTTTTTTCAGCTGATGGATAATGATGGATGTACTGAATTATGTATATCAGACTAAACTGATAAGAGCTGTGATTGAGTTATTTCCTACAATAATTAGAGACCACAATGATGAGGTAATCCATGATCTGATCACAGCCCAAAATATTTATCCATACTATTATTATGTTGTTCTATATGTAATGGTTAGCCAAAGGTATCTTCATTATTAAGAATTACATAGTACTCTAGACTCCTATGTTGTAGTAACCAAGATGTTGCTAACTGTAGAACATCTGATGTGGTACATAGTTCTGGTGAAGAGGAATTTGTTCTTTCTAACAACATGCTTCCTGATTTATATATTATAGATGACGACGGGGCATCAAGGTTCCCCATGCATTGGATCAGGCTTCGATTTGATTCCACTATACATGATTTATAAAATGTATTAGTTAACTCTTGTTTGGAACCCAGTTTTTATAGTTGTATAAATAATTCCATTAAATATTGTCATGTTGTTCACTTTTAATATTTCATCTACACATTAAACCTGAACTCAGGATATGAACCCAATTTTAGTCATTTTTTATATGTTTCCAATCACTATTGTCATGTTTTTCACTTTTAATATTTTCAATATACTATATATGTGTTTCTGGTTAGTTTGTTATGTTCATTATTTGATCTTGTTGGAATGTTGTGTCCATTATAAGTATGTTGTGTTCCCTGGTAATATGTTACATTCACTAGAAATTGATTCCACTATATATGTGTATTTATACCATATCAGAATATTGTATTAACTATTAGTTTGTTCAATGTTTATATTTTATATTCATTGTTTATTTTCCAATGTTGATATATTTTATTCACGGTTATTTTTTTCATTGTATTTACTCTACATTAGTTCATGAATTTGACTTTTTTTTGGAATTATGATTCATTAAGGTTTGGTTAAAAATCTATAATGCAATAAGACTATTGAGATTCAGTTTTATTGATCTTAATTAATTTGTGATATTGATGGAGAATAAGGGAAGTAATAAATTATTTCCATCAAACTACACTTATAAGAGTCGAGATGGAGGTAAATCTGACACCATTTAGATCGTCATGTTATGAGGAAAACCCTACACTAGTTTGAGCCCTAAATATTTCTCCATAATCATATTATGCTATTGTATATTCCACTAGTGGTTGTAGGTGTCTCCATTATTAGGGAGGTCATACTACTCTGGACTGCTATGTTCTATTAAGAAGGATGTTGCGGACTGTAGTTCATATTATAATGTATGTATCACTGTATAAGATGAATTTGTTCATTTTAACTACATGGTGCCTACTACATAGATTAGTGATGGTGGAAATATCTAAATGATATCCAATTAGTTGGATCTATCATAGAGTTGATTTCAATGAATATAATTTATAAAATGTCTCAGTGAACTCAGGTTTTGAACCTAGTATTTTTCATTGTATATATGTTTCTATCCATAATTTTAATTTTATGCACATTTAATATTTCCAATACAATATATAAATATTTCCGGTTAGAATGTTATAATAATAATTTGTTCATGGTTCAAATTTTTTGTTCTTCTTTAGCATGTAGTTCACTTTTTCATGTATTTTATACCATCTCTAGAATATAATTGTTTACAATAAATGAATTTACAAATAGAAATTTCATACGTTTGATTATGTTATACTTCTATTAAATTAATAGTTGGTTTCGATATGTCTTTGTTATAGTACACAATAAGTATCCCTTTTTTGGTATCATTCCAATATATGTACATATAACCAGAATTCCAAACCATAATACATTATGTGGATTCCTATTTAATGCTAAGAGGTTATATTATATTTATTTATCCATACAGTGTTCATTTTATGGATGCAAAATGAATATTAAAAAAATACCAATAAACATTCCACGTCCCACCATGCAGATTGATGAACACACCTTTGTGGATAAGAGCCTGGGAATTTAATGATTCACTATTATTTTTCTAGGTTGTTTGATGGTGCTCCATCATTGATATGAAGTTGAATATTGGAATATAGAAATGAAATTCTATATAATCTCATGGAAAACCTATCATTATTAACTCGGATTCATGAAAGAAAATTTCATGATTCTCAATTTTTGGTGTGATTATAATGATTTTATTCTACTCATTTATCTTTTAAATTCTATCTATGCAAACATATGGAGGTCAAAATATTTGGTTTCATCCAACCATCTGGTATTCCAATTCCAAATTTTTTCAATGAAGACACCATTATTCTAAAATTAGGCTTAATTTGATAGTATAGAATGTAGAAAAGTTGTGGACAATCACACTTGATTGTTATGATAGTGATCATACCAATGATGTTTGTTCCAGTTTGGTGACAATAAAATGGTCCTTTTATGTGTACAGGGAAACTTTGTGATGGGTTGTTTAGTTCAGTTATGTTAAATTTTATGAATGTTTTTACTATGGTATTCAAAAAATTATTAATTTCTTTTTTGGGTTATGTTGGGAATTGTTGAAATAGATTTAAATGAATCTGATTGATTATTCTTTTCATGGAACATTATTTTACATTGATAAAATTCATCATCATATATTATTTCAAGAAACAAATCTGATTTTATGTATCTACATGTTCAAATTTTTTATTGATATAATTACTATATATTCATCTTTTTAATTCTTATTGTATTTGTAGAATGTAGCTTATATATGATTTTCAAGATCACAACATATTTCATGAACAATTTCGGATTGGATTTACAAATTCTACTTGCTGTTAACATTCTAAAAATATAAACAAATCTTATTTTACATATATTATTGACATATTTTTTTTCACATTTCATTATTAAAATTTATCATCTTAAAATGTAACATATTTATTTGTATAACCATTTTTTATTTAATTTGTCATCCAATTTATTTCAATGTGCCGAATAATTTTGTTTAAAATAAGTTGAATAGATTTTAAATATCCATCCTACAAAATTTAAAATTCCATTAATTTGAATGCAATTTTTTCTATTGTGATGGTGTCTCCATTTTTATTCACTTTCATTCCAATATTATGCACATTGAATTTCTGATTCCATTAAATTCATCATCACTATTTCTTCATAACATTTAAAAATAGTATTCTCATATTAAAAAAAACCCATTAATCCATATCATTGTGCATACACACATGTGAGTACTAGTTACACATAATATAAAAACAATTCTATGTGGAAAATAAAATATTTCCAAACCAATTTGAAATTAAATCCATTCAAAAACCACTTTATCAGCCCTTAGGCAAACTAAAATCCTTCAAAAAAACCAACACATAATTGTAATTTATTCTCTTTTGAAGAAAACCCACACATTAATCACACTTTCCACTCAAGCACTTTGGAAAACACATTTTTCACAACATAAAAAATTATTTATGCACTTCCAATAATTTCCACAACATGACGCATATAAACCACTTGGAAATTTTTCTCCTTGGAAAACTGAAACCCCAATGAAACAAAGAATAAAGCCTTTACAAAGAAGATGAATGGTCATACCAGGGGATGTTGTGTCCGTCAGAGGGGTGACATTCGAACGGGGTCATGGATGCTATAAAATTCCCTAGTAGTGAAGTAGGTAGTCATCTCAGATTGCACTGGAAAACATGAGTATGGAAGGTGTGGGTTTTTCAAAAAGGAGAGGAGGTGGCGTGAGGGGTGCATAGCACTAGAGTAGGCATTCGAGAAAGAGGCTATAAGAGGGAGAGGGGCCAGTGAGGGGGGTTGCAGTTCGATGCAGGAAGATAGGGGGAGGGGTGAGGCATGAAGCGAGGGGAGGATGGTAGAAAAAATCATAGGAATAATAAAATAAATTAAAATAATTTATGAAAATAAAAAATAATAATTAATAAAAAATATAATAATAATAATAAAAATGTAACTAGTAAAAGAAATGATAATATTATCCCCAAATGATAAAATAAAAAATTAAATAAATTGTGGAATTTCGGGGTTCATCTATATAATAATAATTTAGTAATTCATAACTCATGATGAAAATTATGTTGAATGTCTGATTATTTATTTGTTAGGAACATTTCATTTTAAATTGAACACAATTTTAATAGTTTTTTATTTTTTATTTTTTATTTATGGGGATTTAAAATTAATTTGAATCTTTTTACACTTGATATAGTTAGTTCTAATTTAAAACCTAATTTTTAATCAGAAGTGGGATATTATTAAATTATATATATATATATATATATATATATATTATTTTTATGCATTACAAAATTATAATTATCCTAAAAGGGAATTCAGAAAAAATAATTTTATTAATTGAAATGTTAATATTTTTTATATTTCTATACTAACATAATTAGTTTAGACAATTTATGTAATCCTATTGTATGATTCATGAAAAAACATAAATACCTTGATTTTTTTTCAAATTGGTATCTTTCGTTCACGAGTTTATTTGGTATTAAATTCAACATACCATTATCATAGAACCAAAAAAATGAGTCTATGGATATTTTGTGTGGTATGTTGTGATTCGAAATAAACATATTATACATATAATCCATGATGATTTGGTTAGAAAACATTTATGTATGGATATGTTTATAAGATAATTAATGAACACAAAAACAATTGCAAACTCTGAAATTTTCTTCCCTATTGGTTTCTATTTTCTTAGTTTTAGTAATTTCTAATGTTATTAAATTGGAATAATTTTTTTACTTAATTCCCATCCACTTATGCCTAAAAATTCAAGAATGAATAAATAATTGTTACTTAACTCAGTTTTAACATGATATTTACCCTTCTTCTACAACTATATTAGTTCGTTAAAAAATCAAATTTTTAATTTTTTAATAATGTATTTAATTTTATTACAACCATAGTTTGTGTGAATTGTTTAATTAATATATAAATAATTGATATATATTAATGCAGTTAAAATAACTTAAATCTATAATTTTTGGATTACCATTATATTAATTTTTCCCGGAAAATTAAAAATTAATAATGAGACTAGTATGGAGGGTTCGTAACCACGTATTTATAATCAACACCCACCATAATAACCCATGGTGGATAGTATGAATTATGAATTTCCACTAAACATGAGTTCTATATATGATTCTATTTTTTATTGTTCATAATTAAAATAAATTTCATGAACTACAAATTAATGAATAATTATATTTTTATATGTTTTCAGAGCCTAAAATTATTATTTCTCGAAGACAAAATATTATTTAAAACAGTGAAATTAATGATTCATAAACTCTGTCTATTTTATAATAAATTCTTGATTAACATTAAAATTCATTTTATTTTTTTAAAAAACTAATATATTATTTACAATGATGTAATGTAGATAATGATACTTATATTTCTCAACGAATATATAAATTTAGTTATTCAATATTATAGAAAAAATTATTTACGAGGTTAATAGAGATATTTATTAGATTGAAGTTCAAAAATAAAATCATGAATTTTGTCATCCTATAATATATTGTCACATATATAGTGGTATCAAAGAGAATTCATCTTAAATTATGTTACTTACGATTCCAAAAACCCATATTGATAATGTCAAAATGGATTACAACAATGTGTATCATATGATTCCTTTTGAGGAAGATTATAAATTTGTAGAATATGAATAAATAGAATTATGATGGTTATTAGCTACAATGGGGTAATAATTTATCTAAAATGAATTTATTCCCTTTTTTTAGTGGACATGACAAATAATGAAATTAAATAAACCCTTTATATAGATAATTGTACGTTTGAAACATTTTTCAGAATAGATTGTTATAAAATATTATAGGGTTATAAAATGATTCAATAATTTTTGTTAAGGATAGTTAAATGGTTTATGATCATTATAAAAATGGGAGTACTTATAGAATTTTGTTATATTGGTGAATCAAATGACAATGTTGATATATTTAACGGAAATATATCAAAAATATATCATTGAATATATCATTCCAAACAAAATAGAGTATCAAAAACTACAATATATCCCCATCATTCTCAATATATATGTAGTATTAATTTTCATTTAAATAAATTACTAAGGATATAAATGATATTGGTCTCATATAATTAAATTATGTCCTGAACCCTAAATTGTGTTAGAAATAATTGAGTATCCCTATGTTAGTGAACATTTTTGAATGAAATACTGTTAAATATTTTACCCAGATAATGAAATAATCGACATAATAGAAAATATAAAATTAAATAAATATCATGGTAAGGAAATTAATTCTATTTTATACTATATATTTCATATTCTCAATCATTTTTATTAGTTTGATCAATTTTAAATTTACATTATTTGGTGATTTATTAATCACATGAGGATTATTTAACTTTTTTAATCATGGGTATTTAATTTTATTTTTAAACTATATCAAATTTTTCCTAACAATATTATTATAAGATATGATGTGAGAATAATGATAATTAGTTTTTAAATTTATTCATGCAGTAATCCCACTGAAGATGAAATAGAACTACTAGACATATTTTTTTTTCTTTGGTGGAGTGTCATTAATATATGGATAATGATTATGTAATAATTATGACATTATAGGATACAACATTTTTTTAAAATAACTGTTTTTACTTATATTTAATAAAATTGGAATTCATTCAACATTGATCATTCCTCATTTCATTACTTTGTATTTGAATTAATCATACATATTTAATCATCCACATGATTTCGTGATTATGTTATTATTTATATTCAACGTTTTTTAGGTTTTGTATGTGATTTGATTTTATTAGAAACAAAATTTTTGTGATTAAAATGGTAAGGAAAACATCCCCATGTATATCAGTAGTCAATATTAAAGTGATTAATTAATTCATATTTCATATCTATAGTTTTAAAATGAAATGTACAAATTTTTTAATGATATTTAATCTTTTATACTAATTTTCATTTTTTCACAGAAATTTATTGATTAAATTATAATTATATTGAGTTAATTTTATCGTTAACACACATAATGTAAATTAGTTTCAATATTATTATACACTTGTAAAAATAATTCTCTAAAGATTTATTTTGGATTCTTGTTTAAAAACATTATTATATATGTTTTCCAATAACATATTTCCAAACATGATATGAATCTATACCCTTTTAATAAATTTCATTATATAAATTTCTTAATTTATTCTTAGGATATGATATGTATTTTATAATTTAATAATGTTATATATTTAAACAATTTGATTTTTATAAATTTCAATAAAAATAATATGAAATATCGTTTTTACCACCCATTATGTTACAGAACAATCATAATTATTTCACAATTATATATTCCTTTGATAAAATGAAGAATAAATTATAAAACAAGCCAATCTCCCTTGTTCATTCCTTCCAAAATAATTTATATATTCATGATAATTTCTGAATCTGTGTATGAAGTTAGTGTTATTTTTTAATGGTTTATTTAAGGGATAGTGAGTTATTATTATAGATTGTGGGATGTTAAAAAAATATTAATATTTTTTATTTTTTATAGTAGATCCAGAAATTTAGCATACATATTTTTGTATAGAAAAATAAAATTAGTTTTTTTTATAAAGTTATCTTGTGGTTATTATGTTGTAACCCGCACTTTATGGGATACATAACAAAGTAAACACCCATTTATTTAAGATCTCCAGAGTTCAATATAACAGAAATTCACTATGATTTTGTAAATTATGATCTAATTATGATTTCATTATGGGATATTTTCTCATATTTATTTATTAGGGATCGAGAGTAAATACTCATAATTTTTATTATATGTATTCTTTATTTTCTTATTTTATATAATAATGTGTAAATTAAAATAAAAACATGAGTTATTTCACTATTTATTCCAGATATGAAATCATTCTATGTTTGGAGGACTGTGGTTGTGATAGAGACACCTTTATTGATATATCATGCCTATATTTTATAGTGTCATCCACATTTAAAAAAAATATATTATTATCTACTATCACATGTCCTTATATATCATTTTAACCAAGAAATATTTTATGAATATTAATGAAGTATTATAATTTCACAATTGTACACATGCAAAACTAATGGAAAGCATATAGAAATTATTTATCTATATGATAATTAATGATAAAATGGATAAATATTTCATGATTTAAGAGATTTATGATTGGGATTTTATTAATAATTCATTTTAATTATGACCCACCATTCATACAACAGTAAAAAAAAGAAAAAAATTAATAATTTCATGTGTGACTTATAATGATCACCTTCAATTGGCTATGAATTTGTGGAATCCACTAAGGGTATGAAAGTAGACATATTTGGAAAAGGAATCACTTGGTAAATGAAAAATATCCAAACACAATGAATAATATAAACAAATTATATAACCATAGTAAAATATTAATGAAAATAAATGCATGTTCGGTCCTACAAAGCAATGAAACAATATATAATAAAACCATAATTATAACATCTCCACAGTACCTCATGGAAGATATGATGAAACCTATTCTTCCAAAAAAGTTTCTCATATAGAAAATAAGGTCTCCTAACACCACAAACACATTTATATAGATAATATTAAAAAAATTATATTTATAATGTATGATAATTTATATATTTTGACTAATTTTAAATAAATATCATATATTCATCTGAATAAATCATACAAATCCATTCTTGTATGCTATAAAAAAATACATTAACAACTATATCCCGAATATGTATATATATACCAAATAAATTACATAAATTATAGGCAACCGATTTTTATTAAAAACATTTTTCGATATAAAAAATTCATTTAGCTCTAGAGAATCTTATATTATCACCTATTTCATAGATAATCATGCACATAAATGTTCGTAGGTAATATTACCACAACATACCCTACATAGACACACACACAGAAAAATATATTTCATATTCCCACCAAGTTCCATCACAACTAAATCCTATTGTGTAATTCTGATCATTATAAATTGGAGTAATTAGGATAGAATAAATAAATTACCAAACCCCATAATAAGATAAAACAAAATATTAGTATTTCAACCAAGCCACATAATCAAATCACTCTATACCACTTCAACACTTCCATGTAATCCAAAAAGTGATCAGTATCTAAGGGTTTATAAGAAATTTGTGTCCCACCAACACTTATAACTCATAATATATTATATAGATTAAATTATATAAAAATTATAGGTATGTTTTAAGCTATATGTCCCATTACCCATATTTTATGACCTTTTTATATGGTCTTTTGGATCATATAAAAATTAACCTTCCCTCATGTATATGAATTCTGATAATTAAATGTTTCTAGAATTTGGCCCAGACTAGTTCCTAGATTAAATGGATTCCATGTAAAACTCATGCACTTTCTCACACACCGTCATCAAATCATTGGTGAATTAAATTATAGATTTGAATGGTCCCCATTCCCAATTTAAATAATATAAGGGAAATGAATTCACATCAACCCTTCACCCCGAATTAATTTTTTTCCATAAAATTTCATTGTTTTTCGAAGAATATTTATTATAGTGATTTAATATACATTTTAAACATATTTATAAACAAATATAAATAATAATTTTATAAAAAAGATATAAAAATGATTACAAGTTATTAACAAGAAATATTAAATGTTACTTAATAAAACTAATTTTTATATCTAGTATTCATTATTTTTCACCAATAATATAATTTAAAATTAATTAATTAAAATAATATTATGCAATAATTGGTTTTCCTATATATTTATCTATTTATTTTCAACTAATAATCAATTTATATTAGTAATTATTATTAATAAGTTTATATTAATTGATCAAATTAAAATTATATATTTAATCAACCAATTTTTAATCATATATAACATCAAATTCAAATTTATAACATAATCATTATATCATAGAATTATTTTAGTACCGCATGTTTCAAGAATGTAACCCTTTATTTATGTATAATATGTATATAATGTGTTTTGGAGATGTATGGGAAGGTTTAGAGGAATTTTGGAATTGTTTTGTTGTTTTTTATGTGGTGCATGCTTATTATAAACAATGAAACACCAATAGAAAACATTGAAATGTGAGTTAGAATGATCTAGGTAAGACCAATATTAGCTGAATATTTTTTAAAAACCAATAGGCCACACAGGAGAAATAATTTATTTGGGGATGTAGGAATTACAATGTTTAGCGCAGAATTTTCATAACCATGCTCCCTAGCTGTGTAAAATAAAAAGTTAAAACGAAAATTTTTGGATCTAACGTGGTAATTATCTATAAAATATGTTTTCCCCTAGTTCGACCCTAACATGATTTACCCTTTTCTAAACGGTTATAAAGACCATTCTTCTTGATTCTATAGTGGTCTTTTGGAAAATAATTCTGCATTTAAGGCATGATTCATTAGAAATTCATACATTATTCATGGAGTTTATCATAGATTTATTCTTCTTCCTTCACATGAATTCATTGAACATGTAAAATGATGATATGTATATTATATTTTATGAAAATAATGAGGTTTTTTGGCTATGTGTATTTTATCAACCATGATCTAAGGTGGTTGTTTGGATTTTCAACTTGTTTTTTATTTGAAGAATTCATGTTGTTCGTTGTTTATACCATAGTTTCCAAATAAGATGGCTTCACTATTGACTACACATATTAAATGGGTAAGGAATTATTTAATTGTTTTTATTTTTCTTGAAATTGATAATCAAATTGTTGTGATATTCTTTATGGATACCCTTTTATGTGAAGTTATATTTACTTTTCAAAAAATTAAGTGTTCTAGTGGAATGTTAGTGGGGTAACATTATATTAAATTAATTATTCCAAAATGGTTGTTTGGTTTAAATTTATTGAAATTTGTATTCAATAAATGCATGGTTTTATTGAAAATATTTTGAAATTTTATGTTAGAATGATTGTTGGAAAAAGTGTATAAGAATGAGTTGAATAAAATGGATAATTAGTGTAATGTATTAACATAAAAGGGAAGGAGTATGTATGTACATATCCATAATCAATCGGTAAAACCAATATTGTGTGTTTTTGTGTGATTGTGTAAGATGATATGGGTAATTATAATTGAATTTTGGATTGGTTGAAATGACATGTTTGGAAGATTTCTGAAGAAATTGTTTTTTGATTAGAAAACTATTTTTGTATAAAAATTATTTTTTATAGGATTTTTGTGGCATTAATAAGAACTATTTTTATGTTATTTTTATAATATATTTTACAAAAATGTGAAAACATGTTTTATACTAGTGGTGTGAGTGGGGATTTTATGTATTGAAAACCTACTAATTTTTATACTCTCCCATTCTTGGGGAAATTGATGTGTCTGCAGATATGTTTCTCCTCATAAAGGTATAGGAAAAGTATTCAGATTTATTTATTTATTCCATGTGATACTTCTGATTTTTTTTTGAGATTGATCTTTGGGCATGTTGGTATTTACATTGTTGGTGTATTTGGAGTCTTTTATCATTTTTAGTTTTTCCTACTGCTTTGTATTTTGAAATTTTTCATGGTTCTTTCTTGGTACTCAAATATAGTTGTACCGGGTTTGTTATATATTTTGTGGTTCTAAATTAATTTCATGAATCATCTAATGGATGTTGGTTATGTTTATATTGGTTTGGTTGTGTTACATTCAAAATTAAAATCATCCCCAATTTTTATTGAATACCATTGTATTTATTTATAGTCTTTTGCATCATGGTGATGTCACCTAAAGCCATCTAATATCCCAAATAATTATCAATAAAATGTTGAGGGGAGAGATGTTACAAATTGTATCATCCATCGATGTTCAATTAATATTTATTTGACAAATGGTATTTGTTTTTAATTTAAGTTGTTTTAAAATAATTATAGATTTATCTTTGAGTTGGGATGCTAAAAAAGTAGGATTGTTGGGAAATTAAATATCGATAATGAAAATGTGTAGCTGACCTTTTTATACTAAAACTAATGTAACAATGGAAGTGGGTGCATAAGTATTTTGAGACACATTATGGAGTTGTAATGTCATCAGCAAGGGTTTATACATTGAGAATATAATGATAAGTATTGATAAAAATGACATCATATGAGGAGTTACTATTTAATTTATACTACTGATTAATGATTTGATACAAAAATGAATATTTTTTATTTTTTAAAAAATTAAACAACTGTGAAATTTCAAATTGGCATGGTTCTAGTTTTTTGAAAATCAGATGACATTTAAAAGAAATGTGAAATTTAAAATTTGGATTGAAAATAGAATGTTTTGAATTTTTGAAAATTTTATTATGATAGTGGTGATGTGTTAATTTTGAGTACCTAAGCCTTCCGTATCTAGAGTGTATGACTTTTGGTGTGTCATGTGTGTATAGAAATGGATCCTAATTGGAATTAATGAAAACAAATAAATGAAGTTGGTTATAATGTTGTTGTTTCTGAGCCGTATTTGAAAAAATAAATGGTCTAAAGTACTGTACAATATATTCAAGTAGTGGATAGAGGGATCCAAAGGGATAAACCATGTCTTGTTGATCATTTTGTTTAGTTCTAGAAAAAAAATGACAATTTTTGGGTGATTTGAAACCATAGAATGAAAATGTGTGGCTTAATAGTATAAATCAAATCATTGATTTTACTGGGACACCAGTAAGGCTCAGTGTGACATCTTAATCATTATTTTTTGTGGATCATGCAAGGCCAATTATGGGATTTAGAATTTCTTGCTAAATTATACCAAGGAATTTCTTGGTAGGTTTTTGTCTAATTTTCCAAATAAAAAATTATATCCTCAAATGATGAACATTTCTATAATGATTGAATTTCTAATATTCAATTGGTATAACCTCTTAGTCATAGGTTGTGTAGATAAATTTATGAATATTGACAGTTATCACAGGAAAATGATGCTGGTGCGGCCTTGATGTAACACATTTCTTAATTATGGATGAGACCAGAGATAACCATGATAATTTCCTTCCATTATATAATAGATATAATATGATTTTCGATAGAGATACAATGGATGAATGATACATATTCAAGACTATAGATAGAGGGAGCATTATTTTACCTATGTGAAGTGGTGGAAACTCCAATTCCATGAAAAATAATAATAGGGATGCCTATTTCCAAGGATTCATGATAACATAGAATCTGATGGGTTGATCAATAAATCATACACATAATACAAATTGCATGTATTTAAATTTTCAATGTGGGTATTTTGATCACATGAAACAAGATTGTATGGAAACACCTATAGAATTACATAATTGCAATCAAATAGGGAATCATCAAAATTAATATCGTAATTCATCACGATTGGTTTGTCAAACACATATCGTGTGTCACTGTAATTATATGATTTTACATGGAAAGGGTAAAAGAAAAAATTGTGTTAGTAGATCTATGAGAGTTTTGGTGATTCCAAGAATACCATGACACAAAAACAACGTAAATCTCAATAAGAAAATAATGAACAATGTGTAGTGAGTAATAAATTACATGGAGCTGAGAATGTTATTATAGATGTTCAATATTGTCCATAGATTATGATATTTATGAATATTTTTAATTCCACCATGATGAATGTTTTCTTTGATAATTTTAAATACAATTCATTTATTTCTTCACGTTTTTATGATAGTCTTATTTTAAATGTTGAGATGATTTGTTCTAGTTTTAAACAAAGAAAACTTTTTTTTCAAAGAGAATGTAGAGTCTTTATGTGTGAATCATGTTCAATAAATATGGATAAATATTATTATACATATAATTTCTCTGTTCTTTAGGTGAATGCCTATTAAATAATCTTATGTATGGATTGGATAACAATGTTCCTATCTCAGATCGATGGTTATACCTGAAGGGTTAGTCATATGAATGATGATGGAATCAATCATATCATTATATGAGACCAAAATTTAAAGGCAACTGAAATAGGTTTCATTGTACTAGTTGTTGGAATTATATAATACTAGTTGGCATATATGACTTAAGAATCTAGGGATGATATTGAAAATAGAGGGTTTAAAATAGATTTTTTATCAATTTCATGATGTTTTCCTTGAGAATTAATATGGGTTTCCACCCAATGGACAAGTGGAGTTTCAGATTTATCTCTATCAAGGGACCATTCTATTCTCACATAAATATTATCATATGAAAAAAATGATTAATTGATAAAAAAAGATTGTTTTAAGAGTTGGGAATAAATGGGGTCATTTTTAACAAACACATATTCATGGGAAGCACCAGTATTATTTATGAAAATATCATATTTAACTATGATGCTATGTGTATATAATTTTATTCTTAACTATGTTAAAACAATAAAATAGTTACCACTTATATGCATTAATTATCTATTTTATCAATTTGGTGGTGACCCATGGTTATCTAAAATTATATTGTAGGATATCATTAAATTGAGGTTCAAAATTAGTATATTCCAAATACCACATTCATGATTAGATATGTGAATTATGACTAGTTTTTGTTCCTTTTGGTATTACAAATGTACCATCAATCATTATGGAGTTGATGAATCAACTATTTTTTAGGTATATGTATTTTACTATGTTGGTGTTTGTGTATTATATATTACTGTATTCATGGATATGGGTTTAGCCTGAGGAACACATGGGGTATTTATGAATAATTTATAAGATCATGGTCTTTATACTAATCTGTTAAAGTTTTATTTATGGAAATAAGAGATATGTTTACATGGACAAGTTATCTCTGGAAAATATTATTTCTATAGATCCATAATGGTGTAAGTTATTATATCAGGTAATCGTACAAATAATTTCACTCTGATATTAAATTTTATTGAATTTTTCGATTACTACAATAACTATGTTCATGAATTTTCATGACTAGAATCATCTATTATAACCTTGACAAAGAAATAAGTCCCATTTCATGGAAATAAATAATTTATCTGAATTTTTACGATCATATAGTTTTCCTTACATCAGCACGAATATTATTCATTCTTTAATCGGGGAAGGGGTTTTTGGTGTATTATGATGCTTCGGGATTATGGTTTTTATGTGTTCTATTGAATGGATATCATTATTTTTATCTTCAATCATGGATGTTATAGTTGTATGATAAGAAACTATAAAACAACCAATTTGGAGTTAACTATTATAGTACATACACGAAATTCATGGCAACATTACCTCTTTTCTAAAAAAATATACTTTTTATAGATCATAAGTGGTTTGAACACATTTTCTAACAATGGTATATTAAATTTATTCAATGATTATGGATGGAGTGTCACAAAATGATTGAAATTTACATAATTTACGAACTGAGTAAAGGAAATTCTATGGAGTATACATTTAGTATAAATTAATATGCTCTGTTAGAAAATGACTCATTAAAATAATGAAAGTTCATCTCAGTGATAGATGACATGTATTTGGATTGTAAAGATTGAGGTAGTGTAGTGGATTTCCGACTAGTTTATTTATCTTATATTTTGGATGAAATGGTTTATGAGGAAGAGACATCTAATTCGGAATGTTATTATATAAGGTCGAAACTCAATTTTTTGGAGGCCATTATGGGATGAAATCCATATAAGGGTTTAGTTATTTAGTTTCAAGATATAATGGTAATACCTATATCTTATCAAGAAAAACAATATCAAGAATACCACCAATCCTTGTGGGATGTTCATCATGTAATGTTTAATATTAATAGGACAATATGATCAAACTTTTGGTGGGTTGGAATTAAAAGGAAAATGGTTGATTTTTTTGAGATGACTCACCTATCAGTAGGATTAGTCATAGTACCAGTGATGAGTAATTCTGTTTTATTCGTTACCTATTCCTTTGTAAAAATTGGAAAAAATGGTCATTGATATTGTGACAGGTCTCCTAAAGAAGGTTCAGAAACATGAATCCATATGGGTGATAGAGTATTAGATCAATAAGTCATCTCATTTCATTCTAATTCGTTAATCTCGTACAGTGGAAGTATTTTCACAAATATATATTCAATAAGTGGTAATGATGATTAGTTCACAAGTTTTAATAGTATCAAACCAAGTTCTGAGGGTTACATCTCAATTCATGAAATCTTATAGAATTCCCTTGGAAATTAGTTTACTATTAGAATGAAGAATCATCCATAGATGAATCGATAATATGAACTAATGATAAAAATATTAGAATAAATTCCTAGGTCATGTGTAATAAATTATGGTGTATCATGGGAGGAGAACATACTGTAAGTGGAGTTATCATATAAAAAATTTAGCATGCTTTGATACATATGGATTCTTTAGAATCATTGTATTGTAATCATTGTTGTTCTCTAATTTAGTTAGTTTATAATCTCTAAATGGACTGAGCATATTCATTTTGGGATTCCAAAAACGTTATATGTCCAATACATACTGCCTTTTGAGATACTTGAATGTGTAGGTGATATGGTACATCCATGGGATTTTAAACCACGATTTAGTTTTGTGTATAATTTGTTTTATGTATATAGGTTGAAAAATATCATCATGATCATGTCCATGTTATATGAATGGATCATGTTAACCTACATTCCGATTCTATATTGGTACACGTGTTAGTGGTAGTTCTGGATCAGAAAGAGAATGTAATTCATGTGAAAATCATCATTATAATAAATATTTTGTGGAAAAAATGTGTGAATTGGAAATTTAATTGGTTGATCAATAGCATAAACACTTTTTAGAAAATGGTTGTTTTCTAAAATTTAGTGAAAAAATTCCCATTTTTGGGAGAATTTTGGAATATATGTTTCATTTTTGTAAATTTTTATTTATTTATATTAGGTATGTAATGGGATTGTGTGATGCTTGGGATGGTTTGGGGGATTTTGTAATGTTTTTGGGGCTCTTCATGAGATGAATGGTTTCGAAATGATTAGTATAAATCATGAAACTCTTACTAAACACCATGTAATATGAGGATGTGGGATATTTTTGTGTGCATGGTTAAGTGAATGATTTTACTAAACAGTGCATCAAATTAAGAGATTCTGTGTATTTGTGGGTAAGGTAATTTTCACAGTCAGTGTACTATTTTCATAAGAATGAACCCGTATTGTGTGTGGCTAGAAGTATGATCCAAAAATTATTGATGTAAATCAGTTTACACATTAATGGGTTGTTTTCCTCCCTGGAATTACCTATGAAAATTTTGTATCTTCTTATATAACATTGATACCATTCATCTTTTTCTAGGATAGATCTGATTGAAAATCATGGTGCATTCAAGGTCGAATTTCATGGTATGTCTTTATTCATGGATGTTCTTATTTTATTTATTATTATTCAATCGCATTCATTCATATATATTTTTCTATTAGGGATAGATATATGATATTTCATTCTAATTATGATGAAATTTTCTTTTATTGATTTTATGGAATGATATCTATGGAGGTTTTTTGGAGTTTCAACCCTATTTTGTGAAAGAATTCACGTTGTGCTTCATTTTTTCAAAGGTTTATGAGGTAGGTGGATTCACTCTCAAACCCTCTTATTACAATCGAAAATAATTGTTTATAATTAATTTTTTTTCATTAAATTTATTGTGAATGTTTTTTATAACTATTTATGGAAACAATATTTATCTAAAATATATAGAATTGGGAAAATAAGGGGTTTTAGTAGAACGAGACTGTGGTTACATGATTATAAAATGATTATTTGAAAATTTTTGGTCTATTTTTTTATAGACATGTGTTTTATAAAAAGGAATTTTTTTTTGAAATATATTGTAACTTTTTTATAAAACTATTATTTTCATAAACAGTTATGAATCCATTGACTACTATGGATAATGGTTCTGATGTACCACTACCAACGGGATAGAGTATAGATGAGAGGTTCCACTATCAATGGTAAAAACCATGCTTTTATGGTATTGTGTTTTATTATAGTTTTATGAGATGAAATGGGAAATTCAAAATGTATTCTTGGAGGGGTTTGAATTACTTCGTTGGATGATTTCCTAAGAATTATTTTTTGTTTAGAAAAATATTTTTTTAGACAACTATTTTTCTTTGAAATGGATTGACTTTGATATAAACTATATTTATGTTTTTTTAATATTTTATTTTTATAAATATTTTCAAATGTTATATTTTTAAGGAATGTGTTGGTATTTAATTTGGGGAAATATATTGATTATTATTTTCACCCCATTTGTGTGAACATCAGTGTGTATTAAGATATCATTTATTAAGACACGGGTAATGAAAATGAATCACATTTATTTAATGATTCTCCATGATTCATGGGAATAGATTCATTAGTTGGATCATGGACTATGTTGGTAGTATCTATGTTGGTGTCTTTGGATTCTTTTAGCATTATTCGTTTTGTCTTCAAAATTGTATAATAATATTTTTCAAGATTTCTCTTTTCAACTCTTATATATTTATGTGTGGTTAGGCATACATTGAGTAGTATTACATAATTACAATGAATCATGTAGTGGTATTTTTTTGTTATGTGGGATTGGTTTTTTACAGAAAAAGGTAAATTCACCAACTAATTATACTGATAACCTTAGAATTTATTTCCAGCCATTAGCATAATGGGGATGTATCCTAAGGAAAGGTAATATCTTAGCACTGTTTTAATACAACGATGAGTGGTTGGATGTTAAAAATGGTATCCACCATATCATGTCCATCATTCATTTTTGGAAAAATTTTATTGGTTTTTCATTTACTTAGTTGGATAATAATTATTTATTAGTCTTTTAGTTACAGATGTTTGTTGTCATAGGATTATCGGGTCGTGAAATGTAGAGTATAAAAAAGTGTATGTAACTAATATATGTTGAAACAAATATTATCAAGGAGTTGTGAACATAATTGTTCTAAGACTCTTTGGGGGATTTTTAACATCAATATCATGGGTTTAGCTGGTGAATAGAGCTTGGAATGCATTGATTGATATTACTACCAACTAGGAGGGTATATTTAATTTTCAATAATGATTTGTGATTTGGTAAAAAATATTTATTTTATAATTTTATTGAATAAAAATTTAATGTCAACTTTTGAAAACGTATGGTTTTAGTAATTTTGAAATGGGATTACTGTCAATGAATGGTGAAATTTTCAATTTTTTTTGGAAATGATGCTATTTAAATGATTGAAAGCATTATTGTTATAGTTGGAATGAGATAAATTTAAAATGTTAATCCTTTATTTTGCAGACTATGATAATTATGGTGTTTGTCAAATTTATTAAAATATAATCCAATAGGAATCCTAGAAACCAATCCGAATTAGCTAATGAGAATGTGGATTCACCTGACCCATGGGTGAACCAACAGTTTATTCAAATTATGGTCCATGATTTTCAATATATGGATAGAGGTAACTATTGGGATGGATAAAGGAATGTTGACATTATTTTCTATTTAAGAAGCTGATTCTACCCATCTTTTACGGTTATTTAGAATATAGAAAGAATATGTGGGGCTAAATAGGATGAATCAAATCAATGATTTCATTGGCACACTAAAAGAGATGAATGAAAAACATGCAACATATATTCTGGAGGATCATGCATTCCTGTTGTAGGATTTTTTATTTCATGCTAAATATGACCATGGTATTTCATGAGAGGATGTTGGGGAATTCTTCATAAATTTTGTTTATCCTCACAGATTTAGGATTTTTATAATGATATAATTTTTCAACATAATGCAGGAGAATCTCTGAATGATAGAGTACATAGTGAAATATATAAATTTATTCCATTTATAACTATATATTTTTATCTTGTTCATCTGTGAAGGAATAAATCATTGAATCTGGGATTAGGATGGAAATTAACTCAATGATTTCATTTCATTTGATAATTGAATATACAGATATTGTTAACAGAGAGACATTATAAAGATTGTATTTCTAATTATCTATAGGTGGTTGGAAAATTATGATAGCTTTTGGAAATGTTTGAAACATAAATGATTTGAATAAGAGTAACTGAGAAACCTATTACCAATGTACAGTGATGACTCATAATCAAATGCTTGGACTACTGAATCAGTATCCTCAGCCCATCATAAATCTTGGATATTTTCAGTGTGGATATTTCGATCACATGAAATGATATTTTATGAAACCTACTAGTGCGTGAAACAGTTTCAATTAGATGTGTAATCTCAAGTTCTATCATTGGATATCTCCATGGTCGGGTTCATGGATCACATCTAATGTGTCACAATCATTGTATACATCGACAAAGTGAGGGAAACTGAATAGCTCTCTTCAACAAATCCATTAAATCCATGGTGATTCTTTGAATACCATGACTATTAAATAGGACAAATCCCAACATGTAAATAAAGAACAATTTTTAGAATGTATGAAATTATATGGTGCTGAGATAGTTATTATCGATGATCAATTAGGGCCATCAATGATGATATTTACTCTTATTTTTAATTATAATCTTATTCATGTTTTACATGATATGTTAAAATAAAATTCATTTATTACTTCACATGATATTGATTTGTTGGTTTTAGATGATGAGATGATTCCTTTTCTTTTGAAACATCAAACTCATATTAGTCAAATAGAATGATACGACTTTATTTTTAAATAATGTTCTATAACTACATATGGGACTAAGTTGATATAGTATTTCTATAAGAATGAGATGGATTTAAATGATAAAATCCATGGTATATAATAGATTCCAATGTTTATATATCCGATCAACTATTAAAACCAAATTATTAGTTTTATGACTTATAATGGCATCCAACATCTCTTTAGAGGAGAGCATAATGTCATAGAAGGTACAACATGTTTTTTGGAACCAGTGGTTATATCTATCTCATTCTATAAGAAATTGTTTAGTTTGGAATTGATGGATGTGATCCAGAATATAGGGTTTCTAACCATATTTGATTAGTTTTTTGATTTTTTCATTGAATATTTCTCAAGTTTACAACGTAAAAGATAAGTAGAATTTATGAATGATCATACTATGGGGGCCAGTCCTATATCAAATCATCATTATACCATGGATCAAATAGAATTAAGGGATGTTAATTTCTATTTGGAAGAGTTGCAATATAATGTGTTATTTTTCGTAGGATGTTTTTGTCGGAAGCAATAGTCTATTTTTTTTAAAAAGAAGATGGAATTCATAGCAATGTGTGGACTATCATAAGCATGATAATTTTATGAAGATGAAATAGTATAAATTTCCATAAATTGATTATTTTTTCAATAAATTTATCAAAACCCTATGGTTTTCATAAATTTGCATTTGCTCATGATTTCACTAATTTCATGTTTTAAAGGATGAAATTTCAAAGATAGTTTTCAGGAGTAGATATAACAATTATGAGTATTTCATTATGACCTTTGGTTATATTAATTCAACAAAATTAATTATGGAATGGACTAATATGATATTTCAATGATCTAATATTATTTTTTAGTAGTGTTCATGGGTGACATATTTGGGTATTTGAGGACTAGGGATATGCACGACAACACTTAGTGATAGTGTTGAAAATTTTGTTGGATCATTTTCTGTATGAAAAACTATCAATTTTAGGTTCATAGATTAAAGATGTAAATTTACATGGGAATATTATCTCTGAAAATGGTGTCTGTGAGATTCCAGAAAATATTGAGGTTGTTATCTATTGAAAATTTCCAAATAATGAATTTGATATATGATGTTTCCTTGGATTTTCCAGTAATTTTTGATTCTTTGTTCCCATCTTTTCATCTATTGCATCACCTTTGACAACATTAATAATATATAATTTTCCATTCCAATGGACGAAGGAATCTCTGAAGAGTTTTCATGTTACTATTTTTTCCTTACATCAACGCCAATCTTGATATTGATGGAATAAGGATGGTGATATGTGGTGTATTGTGATGCTTTGGGATCTATTTATTGATGTGTTCTCATGTAGATAGATCATATTTTTAATTATGGCTCATGAATGTTTAATTTTCATAATAAGAACTACCAAATACCCAATATATAGTATTTTACATTATTCTATCTTTTAATCACATGGAATCATTAATGATTTGGAGATACGTTTATAGATATTATGGATCATAAGAGACTGAAACACATTTTCTCACAAAGATATTTGATCATGGAATAGAGAACGTGGACAGAGTATCATTAAATGATTTAATTTGGTTTTATTTATTCAATCACTAAAGGAAATCTGGTTTTTAATTTCTTAATTAAAATTCATATTCTCAGTTGGAAAATGAGACTTCAAAATAGTTGTAGGTGATGTATGTGATAGTTGACATGCAAAAGGATTGTGATAAATGAGGCTGTACACATGTTTTCATTAAAGATTAATTGGTACACCAATTGGTTGAAATGGTTAAATAAGAAAATGCAACAAAATAAAAATGTGTTTTCATGCATTCAAAAGTAATTGGTGTGGATACCATATATATATGGAAACAATATGAGAGTTCAGTTTGGGGGTCTTGATATTTGATGGTTATACCAAAGGATGTTAAGGGACAACATCTATATACATAACAACATTCAATATGGGATATTCATCATAAATTAAGTATATTTATAAATAATTGAAAGGGAAATTTTGGTGGGTTATAAGGAAAAGTAATGTTCCCATGTGTTGGATGAGATGGATCACCTCTTGGTTGGTTAAGGCAGAGCACAAGTGACTAGTGCTGATGATGCAGTCTTTACCTTTTACTATGGTGAATGGGGATCCAATTGAACAGGATTTTCTTAAAATTCTACAAATGTTAGTAATGAAACATTATTCCATAAGGGACATAATAAATCAATTCACACTATTGGCCAACTTCATTCTAATTTGTGAATCTTGTATGGTGGGGGATTTTTCTAAAATAAACATATGACAATTTATAATGATTAATATCATTATAGTATAAATAATATTAGAATGAGATCCAAGAATTACATTTCATTTTGGTAAATAAGAATGTAAATTTTTTGGAACTCAGTTGACTATGGGTACAACATATCATCCTCATACTAATGGACAATATTAATGACTAATAAAAATATGGGATGAATAGCTACAATTTTGTGTAATGGATATTTGATTGTCATGGGATAATAATATAATAATTAGGGGAGCTCTTTTATAATAAATTTTTTATCGTACCTCGATACATGTGGATCATTTTGATGAATTTTATGGTTATCCCTATCATTATATACTTTTTAGGTTGAAAAATTTCGACACTTCACTGGTTGGCCCATGCCTGGTCAAAGAGACAAAAAATAAGATTAAGCTGATAAAGAAGAGAATGGACATGGCTCTGAGTAAACAAAAATAATATTAATATAATTGTCTATGTCTATTGTGATTATAGTAATGTGATCATGTTTTTATGAAAATCCCTCCAAGCCTTGGGCATCATCAGTTTTAGATTTAGGTAATGTAATCTACATAATATATTGGACCTTTGTAGATAAATTAAAGGATATGTGAAGGGAAATATTTTTTGAATTTACCCCATGGATTATTTTGGTGCATAATATGATTCACGTATCTTAGTTTAAAAAGTATCTTTGTGATCCAATACATGTTATTTGATGGGATCCAATTAACCTAGATCCAGACGCTACATTGTTTTGTGTTCCATTGCAGATTGTAGAAAGGAAAGATAATTACTTCAATGGGAAAATAGTTAGTCTATTGTGGGTTCATGGAAACATGGTAATATTTTAGACAAAACGTTAGAATGAGAAATGGAAAAAGATGATAAATACCCCAAAAACTTTAAGGACACTATAGTTTTTTACTTTTAAATGAGGTTAATTTTAAAAGAGGTTAGAATGTATCACTCATCGTTTCTATTATAAATCCCATTAATTATTTATTTAATGTTTGTAATGTGTTTGGGAGATAATGGGGATGGTTTAGAAGCCATTGGGAATGCTTTCAGTGTGCTTTTATAGAGGATCAATATTTAATATTTTTTTGTAAAAAATGTGAAACCCCTAAAGAAAACTATTCAATATGAGGTAGTGGACTCTCTATAGGTGCAAAATTTATCAAATGGTTTGGCCAAACTATGAGGCCACACTAGAGAAATAGTTCATTTGGGGATATATGGATTTTACTATGCCATGGTTTTCCTAACCGTACTCCATATCCATTCACAACTAAATAGTAGATAGAAAAATTATGGATTTACACTATATTTATACACAATGGGGTTTTGTTCCCCTAGGTCAACTATATCTTGATTTACATTCTTCTAAAATGATTTGGAAACTATTTCTCTTGATCTGTGAGATATTTTTGTGAATGACATATTATGTTGAAAGCCTAATTTCTTTGTATGTATCTGTTAATGGTGTTTTTTCATAGATCTCTTCTACCTTCGTCTATTGAATTCATAGATCAAGTCCATTTGGGATACATCTAAGATATTTTATTCCAATTAGGAAGATATTTCTCTATTTTGATGTTAGAGAATGATATCTAAGGTGAGGTTTGGGGATTTCATCCTAGCATTGTTAAAAAAATTTAACATTATTCATTTTCTCCATATATTCCAATGTATGTGGTTTCACCCTCAAATAAAATTATTTCAACTAGAAGGATTGAATTATAATTTACAATTATTATTCTAATTTATTATTAAAATTTTGTGCAATTCCTTTTGAAAAACGTATTTACTAATAGATAATGGAATTGTGAGAAAAAATTGGTGGAATGTGAATGTGGTAACATGAATATAAAATAATTATTTTAAAATAGTGTTTTATTATTTATTGATAATTGTTTTCAATAAACATATAGTTTTATTAAAATAAATTACCACTTTTTTGTTGGTATAATCATCAGCCTAAATGGGTAATATTGAGTTGAGTGGGATTGATAATGATTATGATTTTACACAATCAATGGGACAAAGTATTGTGGTGAAGTTACATCATCACTAGAGAACACAAATATTATGTGGTTGTGTGTCTGTGTGTGGTTGTGTGAGAAGAAATGGGTAATTAAAAATGAATTTTGGGAATGTTATGAATGACTTGTTTGGATTCATTCTTGGGAAAGGGTTTGGTTTGAAAAACAAATTTTGTAGGAAGTATTTTTTCCTTATAAATGGTTTTCCTTTAATATAAACTATTTTTAATTGTTTTATATAATTATTTATATAAATTTTCAACCATGATCTATCATAGTTGCATGAATAGGAAATATATTTAGGTAAAACTAACTATGTTTTACTCTCAACGCCTTCATGGTTACTCTGCTGAATTTTCAAATATCATTTATGAAGATATAGCAAAAGTAAAAGTATCATGAAATGACCCAGAATTACCATGTAATATTTTTTAAATATATGAGAATTTTAAAGGTCTACAAAAATTGACGACGAAAGATTCTGAAGCCCGTTGTCCACTGAATAAATTTATGAACTTTTTTCTGAGTACATTTAATAAATGTGTGAGGGGTTTTTGTATCTTTTTAACTTGTGTTTGGAATTTAAATATGAGGGAACAGTTGAACTCTCTACACTAGTATTTTTTAAAGAATCCTTCACCTCGACCACAGTAGGGTGAGGGTGAATGATTGAATTTGGGTTTTTTGTGAAATAATAAAATAAAATAAAATTTTGTACCATTACATATTCTTTGGAACTCTCCTGTGGATGTTGAGAGGTGAGGACATCTAGAACTAAACCTCCTATGTGAAGTTTTGGAGGTGACGACCACCATAATTAACCTCCCATGTGGGTTATGGAGGTGGGGACCACCCGAGACTAAAACCCCATTGAACTACCCTCTTAATGGGGGAGAAACCTCTGTACTGCACCAATTAATTTTATGTTTCAACATAAAATTAAATGTTTTGTTATCAATTAATTTTATGTGTTAACATAAAATTAAATTATAAGTTATTATTTAATTTTTGTATTAGACATTTCATTTCTTTTCAGTGGAATTTTTGAAAGGATTGGAAAATTGGAATTCAAAGAGAGCTTGGAGGATTATTTTCTGTAATGAAGAACATGTTCTCTAAAGAAGAACACACTCCGCAGTGAAGAAAAACCTCCATCGAAGAGTGTTTATATGAAGAATGATCCTGGGATCAGAGGCGTCTGTTGGGCATGATGAACGTCGACATCTTCGACTTCTCTCAACGACGTCAACAAACGAACGAAGTATGGGTTGTTATTGACTTCATGGAATTAATTGATTAAACACCTCTTTCATGGTAAGCATTGAGAACGCGGATCAGCCAAAACGATCTGCTCCACGATTTGTATGAAATTGTAGAATTTGATGTTCTTGTTTCAAGAATTTGTTGAGCCGCTTTCTACCACCGTAACGCGGAGGGTGCATGCCAAAAAAACATTTCCTGAACCATATTCCTTTATTCTTTTGGTGTATTCTTCCTGATGGTGAAGGTGACCGGTGCTGATGTTTGGAACCAGTGGATATCGAGAACGGCGGACAACACCACTGTCGGCTGCGACGAAGGCACCAGTGCAACAACACCGTCCAACAGCCACCACCGCCCTGCAGCCTCCGTCATCGCGGCCTCGTCATCCCACATCCGAGTCACCGCTGCCTCATCGTCCCCCGGCCCGGGTCGTACGTGTCCTCTGCCTTCTGCGGCTGCTGCCGCCCGTGGCCTTGGCATCCAATGGCCCCGCGCTGCCACTGGGCTCTAACGTCATCGGCCTCCGTGCCTCCCACATCCCTCTATGCCGCACGCGGCCCTCCACGACACCCCACGGCCGTACCGCACTGTACCACAGCCTCACCGCGGCCTCGCTACGCCGCCCCGCGGCCTTCCGCACCACCCCATGGCCTCGCTGCCCCATGGCCTTCCACCCTACCCAATGACCACCCACGGCCCCCACACCACCCCTCGTGGCCTCTACGACTCTCGCAGCCTCTGGGCCGTCTCACGGCACCTAGGCCCGGCCACCCAGTGCAGGTTGCACTGGACCCAGCGGGTCAGGCCAGGTTGACCCAAACCGGTTCGGCCTAGGCCGGGTCGGCCCGCCTAGGTTGGACTGCACCCGGACCCACTTTGATCCATTTATGTACTTTTGTCCATAAATTTGGCACCAGACATCTGTTTGTCGAACCGTGTAACGCGCCGACCCCAATTACCTAGAGTCGGTGCATTATTACATAACATTGGAATGATCACAAGAAGGATCAAATCTCGAAAGACCGATTGGTTTAGAAGACTTGGAAATACTAGATATATTCATAAGTCTTACATTACATCATAAAAATGAAAACTACAAAAACATCTTTTCATCATATTCCACACTCATATCCCCACATACTATCCCTACAGGTCATTCATAATTTACTTCTTCATACCCTGGGAAAAATAAAACACAGAAAAGGGGTGAGCTCAAATGCCTAGTAAGGATAAAAATATAGCAGAAACTTTCATAGATAAGAATAAACATTTAAGGCAATGTTTAACTTAAAAAAAAGCCTTTTAAACTTGAACTTCAACATATTATGGAAAAAATAAAACGAAATAATGTCATTTACTTATTCACATGGATATTCTACTAATCGAATAATCACATGCAATATCAATAACCACTTTAATAATGATGGAATGCATATTTCCAGACTATCATAACCACATAGCCAAGGACTCGTGCCAAGACTACAAATAATATTTTTCCAAGGACTTGCGCCAAGACACTAGTTTGTCTCATGAGACCTACCGATGAATCGAGGAGCTATAACAAGCTCCACCCATCACATATTAAGTCCAATGCATTCCCATATGAAAAGGTTTAAACATGACATAAACATTCGTATTAAATCTAGCATAGGAAATGTCAATACTGTCACCATAAACTATGAATGGTATAAAAATAGCACATCCATAGTCAAACATATCACAAAACCTTCAATACAATATAGATGTTCTGTATCATAATAAATCAACTTCAAATAAGCGTAAAATCCATCAAAGGATGTTGACATAGATGAAATCAGAACTATTTTTAGAGAACTATCTCTTTCTATTTTGAAATCATTTAAGAGTAATATATTTATAAAATAAAACTTTTTCATTGAAAATATTATTATAATCTTCTAAGGGAAGCTTCGAATATTTAATAACGGCAGAAAATAGCCGCACCCACTGTATAAGTTAAAAAAACATTCTTACCTTAATTCTGTCGAAAAGGTTAAAAAACACCTTGTTTGGAAAACGACGGAAATATTCCTTTATAAACCACTTATAAAAATTCAAACAAGGGTATAAATGACATTAAACCATATTCTTTTAAATAGTAGAAATGTTTTGAAATACATTTTAAAAAACATGGATGTGGGTGATAAAGTGATCATAGTAGATTATTACGTATAAACAACCTCAGATAATGAAGAGATTGTTAAATAAACCCTTACCTTGTACTTTTACTTGGTTAGGGTAGGTTAACCTCCTGTATAATGGTGAAAAATAATTTTTAATATATTATACAAGAATCATATATATTAATATGATATCAAATGTGATCTTTTAACATTTCTTTGTTAATAATATCTTAGTATTATCGTCCTTTCGGGTGTTAACTTACTCGTTTTCTTTTATATGTTTTGTTACGTAAGCCATGTTTGTAATGGATAGAATTTTTCTTATTCATATCCAGAATGATATAAAGTCCTTAAATAATATTTTTAAATCATCAAATGATAATTATACTTGAATGGATACGATGGAGAATGAATTTCATCACGTTTGTGGAGACGGTAGTCCGTACGTACGCACGAGCGACAATATCATTCTTTTGATATTAAAATAATATATAAATGGATGGTATATCATATATACAGAATAATTAACATGTTATATTTATTATTTACATTAGTTACACATCATTATTATACCCATCCAAATAATAATATATTGAATAACAATTACACCACGACGTGGAGACGGTATGTCGTACGTACGCACGTATGTTGACATGTTATTCAAAGGGTGGATAGAATACTGAATATGGTTATAACATATTTATAATAACATCACAGTATATATAAGAAACTGGAGTTATTATTTTATAATGGTAATAACAATGAATGAAGAAGTGGAAGAAAAAATGAATTTGAAAAATTGTGGTGAAAACATTACCTCTTCTTCGGGTTCTTCCTTTTGATTTGATCAAAAGGGCTCCTGATGTTGACTTTCTTATCCAAATAAGGCCTATAGATTGTAGTGAGGGAATTTGAGAGAGTATTTGGGTAGAGTATTGCCGAACCAAAAGGCTTTGAAGGTGTGAAGTAATGAGAAGGGGGAGTTCCCTTTTATAAGAGGGGTGAGGGGCACCTTTGGAAAAGCTAGAAATATTAATTTATAATAAATTCATATTCGGTTTCTAATGGCTCCAAAGTTGATTATTCAAAGGTTAAGGTGGGGATAGGTCTAAAACCATTCATCCAATAGAATTTAGACAGGTTTGGGTTACTATATTAACCTTATCTTTAAGTATTAACTCCCAGTTAATTAGTTTCACTTTTACAATGTCTCTTGTATTTTTATATTATATAGTTACTAAACATACTATATAAATCCAAAATACCCACAAATGGTCCATTAATGATAAGCCTGTAATTATATAAGTCTCTTGGCCGATCCTTAGATTTTTTGGAATGTAATATCAATTAATAATATAATATTTGTTTTAAAAACCTTTTTATGTCAATTTTGACACTATTCAATAGTTGATTTTGGTGAAACTTATAACAGAATGATTAATTAGAAAAAAGTCAATTAAATCAATCATAATATGTCATATTATCCTCGAAAATTATTTTAATTCATCAATAGGCTCAAATTATATTTATTTGGGTATTTATAATATCAATTATTTTAATTGTTCACTATTATAGTAATTACTGCATCATAATTGTGTCATTAATAAATTAACATATATAATGTCTAAAAATTATAAATAAAATATAATTATGTATAAAATCTTTTTATCTTTCTAATGAATATTTATAGTCTAAAATCCAACATATATAACCCCATTTAAAAATTGTTTTTCAAAACGATATATGCTTGTGTCATTTTTGTATTCATTTTAACTTAATTAAAATAAAGTGTCCCTATCAATTACAAGTGGCACCATGGGGTCCCCAAATTGACCCAAAGATGACCATGGTCGAACATGTGTCAATATATAAGGTTAGGACATGTTTTAGGGTAATGTTTTATTATTATAATATTATTTTTTAATCCTTATTTACCGGATTTACCCTTTAACCGTGGTAAATAAAATATTTACTGAAGTAATTTTTCAAAATGTCTAAAAATAAAATTTACCTATTTACACAATTTGAACACCCTGATTCCAAATAAGGAATCCATTTTTCCAAATTCAAAACACATAAGTGGCATAAATTAATTTAAACTTAATTTCCGCTGTCAAAACAAAAAGCGTGTTTTTAAGATATAATAACTATCAGACAATTGATACTTGTTTATGTTCGGTTTAATTGTGAAATTATGTCCAATGACCAAAATTGTATTAAATGGGAAAAATATATTCTAAATATACTTTAAAACCACTCAAATTCATAATTTATCAATATAAATTATTTCGATTAATGAAGTTGTTTTTAATTAAAATTTAGTAATTTTCACTATTCATCAAAATATTAAAGTTATCTGAAAAGTACCAAAATTTCACCTTAGGATAAATTTGATATTCCGAATCCAAAATTTAAGTCCATTTTAAAATATAAAATATATATAATATCAAAAATCAGGTATTACTATTCATAATTGCTAGTTTGATTAGTTATGGTGTGTTAGAACTCGGTGTTGTGTACAACACATGCTATCACATTATTCCAACAGAAGCGTACCGTAGAAGCTTGGGGTGTTACATTCTCCCCTCCTTCAAATAATTTCGTCCTCGAAATTTCTAGAATATTATCGCATGAAAATACTCGGGTGGTTCTTCATCATTAGTTCCTCTGGTTCCCACGTTGCCTCTTCCATCTTATGGTATCTCCACAAAACTTTTACCAGACATGTCGTCCGGTTTCTCAGTACTTGTCCTCTCATATCAAGAATCCTGACCGGCTCTTCGGAATTAGACAGATCGGGTTCCAGTTCTAATTCCTCATAGGTGAGTACATGCATTGGGTCAGGTATGTATTTCCTCAATAGAGATACGTGGAACACATCGTGAACTTTGGAGAGACTTGGCGGCATTGCCAATCAGTAAGCTATAGCCCCAATTCTTTCTAGAATTTCGAAAGGTCCGATGTACCTGTGACTCAATTTACCATTCTTACGAAAACGTATGTCTCCCTTCCATAGAGATACCTTTAGGAAAACATGATCACCGACTTGAAATTCCAAATCCTTCCTTCGATTATCGGCATAGCTCTTCTGCCTACTTTGAGGTGATTTGATGTGATTTTGGATTACCTTCACCTTTTCCATCGTTTCCTCCACCAGTTCTGGACCTACAAGTTTTCTTTCACCAACGTCATCCCAACAGGTTGGTGTGCGACATCTCTTTCCGTATAACGCTTCATATGGTGCCATCTGAATACTCGAATGGAAGCTATTGTTATAGGAAAATTCTACCAAAGGTAAATATTGATCCAGCATAACCTGAAAGTCATGTGAGAAAGATCTCAACATGTCTTATAAGGTTTGAATAGTCCGTTCTGATTGTCCGTCTGTCTGGGGGTGGTAGGCAGTGCTCAAATGAAGTTCAGTATCCAGGGATTTCTGAAGACTTTTCTAGAATCTTGAAGTAAAACGGGGATTACGATCAGAAACAATCGATAGGGGTACTCCATAAAGTCTCACAACTTCATTAATATATATTTTTTCTAGACGTTCAGTGGTAGATCTTCTCTTATAGCAAGAAAATGTGCTGACTGGGTAAGACGATCAATAATAACCCATATTTCATCGTTCCTTCTAGGAGACTTTGGTAGCCCCATGAAAAATACCATCGTAATATTGTCCCATTTCCACTCCGGTATGGGAAGAGGTTTCATGACACCTCCAGGGTGTTTCCTTCCAGCTTTCAATTATTGACAAACCATACATCTTGACACAAAATCAGCAATCTCCCTCTTCATATTTTCCCCCCAAAAATGTTCCTTTAAATCCTTATAAATTTTGGTGCTCCCAGGGTGTATAGAGAAATTGGAACTATGAGCATCATCCAACAATTCCGTTTTTAGATTAGGTATATCGGGAACACAAATTCTCTTTCTGAATTTGAAAATTCCATCTTCATACACAAAGTCTCTCAGTCTCCCATCATTCACAGCTTTAATCTTCTTTTAAAATTATTCATCATCGTTCTGAGAACTCTTAATCCTTTATAGTAAAGATGGTTTGGCAACCATTTGAAAAATCATTGATGTTTCTCCTTCCCTGGTTATTCCCATGTCTATCTTCACTAGATCCATGAAAATTGGATCCCTTTCAATTCTCATATTGTTCAAAACTCCATGCTCTTTTCTGCTGAAAGTATCTGCCACCTTGTTTTCCTTCCCCGGGTGGTAGTGTATCGTACAATCATAATCCTTGAGTAATTCAAGCCATCTTTTTTGCCTCATTATGAGTTATTTTTGTGAGAAAATATACTTCAAACTCTTTTAATCAGTATAAATCTCACATTTTTCACCATATAGGTAGTGCATCCATATCTTCAAAGCAAAGATCACAGCTGCTAACTCGAGATCATGAGTAGGATAGTTTTGTTCGTGAATTTTCAACTGTCGTGATGCATAGGCAATAACTCTATCATTCTGCATAAGGACACAACCAATTCCTTTCTTCGATGCATCACTATAAAAAACAAACCCATCATTTCCCAAAGGTAGAGTCAATATAGGAGCATTGACTAATCATCTCTTCAGTTCTTAGAAACATTATTCATACTCTTTTGTCCAAACAAATTTAACCCCTTTACGTGTGAGCTTCATTAATGGGTTAGCCAACCGGGCAAAATTCTAGATGAAACGTCGATAATAACCTGCTAAACGAATAAAACTACGTACCTCAGTTATACTCGTTGGTGTTGGCCATTCTTGGATTGCCTTGGTCTTAGAAGGATCAACAGAGATTCCATCTTTAGAGACAATATGACCAAGAAAAGAAATCTCCTTAAGCCAGAATTCACACTTGCTAAACATCCCATATAATTCATGACTTCACAGAGTATTTAGGATAATGTGCAAGTGATTTTCATGATCCTCGTAGCTTTTGAGCTATACCAAGATATCATCAATAAATACCACCACAAAGTCGTCGAGATATTCCTTGAAAACTCTATTCATCAGATCCATGAATACAGAGGGTGCATTATTCAATCCAAAATGCATTACTGTAAACTCATAATGCTCGTACCTGGTTTGAAATGCTATCTTCGGAATGTCTTCCTTCTTCACACACAACTGATGGTATCCCGATCGAAGTTCAATCTTTGAAAAGTATTGAGATCCATGCAGTTGGTCAAATAAATCATCAATGCGAGGTAAGGGATATTTGTTCTTTATTGTTATAGCATTGATCTCCCTGTAGTCGATCCATAACCTCATAGATCCATCTTTCTTTTTAACAAAAAGAACTGGGGCTCCCCATGGAGAAACACTAGGGAGAATAAATCCCTTATTACTCAATTCCTCTAGTTGTTTCTTTAGTTCAACTAATTCAATGGTGGCCATTCTATAAGGGGTCTTTGATATAGGCCTTGATCCATGAATTAAATCAATGGAAAACTCAACTTCTCGTTCTGGAGGATGTCCAGGTAAATCTTCCCGAAATACATCTACAAATTAATTCACAACAGGTACATCCTCTATTTGAACATTCCTTTCCTCACCCATAGTTATTTCATTCTCTTCCTCCCCAATAATTGAATTTAGTTGAGCTACTGGGGGTGGATATAAATAAGAATTAGGTGGTGATGATTCTTCTCTAAAGATAAGGTGTTCCTTATCATCATCATCAAGAATCGTAACCTCTTTCTTCTTACAATAAATATTCACATCATAGTCCGAAAGACAATCCATACCCAGGATTATATCATACTCAATCACAGGTATGCTGATGAGATCAGATGATAAAGAACATTTATGTTCTCTAATGGGGACTGATTCACAAAAATTTGTTGCAATGATACTTCCCTTAGGAGTTTTAACTAACAACTCCCTTGTTAAATCAAATTGGAAATATCTAATTTTCTTATCAAACTGGAAAGTTATGAAACAACGCGATGATATAGAATCAAATAATGCATTTGATAAACTTGGGGAAACCATTAAATTACCTGCCACCATGTCTCTCGGAGTTTCTACCTCAGTAGTAGTGATAGCATAAGCTTGTCCTTGATCCCTTGGCCTTTTCTGAGGTATATTCTCCTGACGCTTAGGAAATTCATTTACATAATGCCCCATCTCACTGCAATTATAGCACTGAACATTGGTAGCTTCCTTCTTCCCCGTGCAATCACGAGCTTCGTGGCCTTTTTCACCACACTTATAACAGACTTCCGTTCCCATCAAACAAGTACCAGAGTGTTTCTTAACCCATTTACCACAGGATGGATATTCAACCTTTCCCTTCTTCCCCTTATTTCCATTCCCATATTTATCAGCAGGTCTCTTCTTATCTTTGATTTGCGTTAAAGTCATAAGACTTTGAGAATTACTTTTCAGTCTTGATAGCACATGAGACAATGTCTTCGTACGATGAGAAGGATTTTGACACTAATGATCGATGGAGAAATGGTTTTAATCCATGAAAGAAACGACCAATCATACTTCCTATGTTACATATATAATCTCCATCATACCTTGCTAACCTTGTAACGTTAGCCTCATAATTTAATACATTATCATCCTCCTTTTGTCTCAGACTCAGAAATTGCCTTTCCATATCTACTCGATGGTCGTGAGGAAAGTATTTTTCTAAAAAACAGATCTTTGAACTCCCTCCATTCCATATTTGATACTTCATCATCATCCTTCGTATTTTGAATCAATGAACACCATTGATCAGCATCTCCAGTGAGTCTGTAAACTGCCATGATAACTTTTTCCCTTTCACTATTCCCCAATGCCTGAAATATTTTCTCTAGGGAATTTATCCATTGCTCAGCTACTAAGGGAATTGTACTCCCATTGAAAATTGGTGGTTGTTGCCTCATGAATCGATCTAACATTGATCCTCCACGCTGCGGATCAGGGTGCTCCATACGGTTAAGGTTATTATTCATAACCAGAATGAGTTGTCTTAGTATAGTGATTAGATGATCGACACTAGTTGCATCACCGGCTCCACTATAATTATCTTGAGCAGGAGGGAAATCCCTACATGGAGTGCGTGCATTGACACGGTTTCCATTTCTTCCACTAGGTGCCATTTCTAAACAATTGCATAATCTAGATCAGTTTATGAATCAAAATACATAATTCCATGCTTATAAAACACTTAACATAAATTGAACTATTTATGGATATAATCCATAATCATAAAAATGGTTTCTTTGAGGAATTATATTCTCATAAACCCTTCAAAATGATTTGAAAAGGAAAATGAGAGTTATCCTAAGCATATCTCCCAGGAGTGTCTTAACCACGAGTACAGCAAGGCCCGTTGTCGTGCACCAGTTCCCGTTCAAGTCTAGCTCAAAAAGGTGTTTCTGGGTTTTACCACTAGGTACATCTATGCTAGAGCCACCTCTACCTGGTCGTTTCCATACAGGGTTGTATTGCTCGGAAAACTCACAAAATCCCTACAATACCAACATTATAGGAAGTTCTTCTATACTAATCCTCAAAGTTCATCTTAGGTCTATGTGCTCTAATCAGAGTTTATCTAAATCTAGCTTCCAAGGATTGTACTGAATTTTCTCTGATACCAACTGTAACGTCCCGACCCCAGTTACCTAGAGTCAGTGCATTATTACATAACATTGGCATCATCACAAGAAGGATCAAATCTCGATATACCGATTGGTTTAGTAGCCTTGGAAATACTAGATATATTCATAAGTCTTACATTACATCATAAAAATGAAAACTACAACAACATCTTTTCTTCATATTCCACACTCATATCCCCACATACTATCCCTACAGGTCATTCATAATTTACTTCTTCATATTGTGGGAAAAATAAAACATAGAAAAGGGTGAGATCAAATGCCCAGTAAGGATAACAATATAGCGGAAACTTTCATAAATAAGAATAAACATTTAAGGCAATGTATAACTTAAAACAAAAGCCTTTTAAACTTGAACTTCAACATAGTATGGAAAAAATAAAATGAAATTATTCCATTTACTTATTCACATTGATATTCTACTAATCGAATAATAACATGCAATATCAATAACCACTTCTATAATGATGGAATGCATAATGCCCGACTATCATAACCACATAGCCAAGGCCTCGTGCCAAGACTATAAATAAGATTTTTCCTAGTCCTTGTGCCAAGACATTAGTTTGTCTCATGAGACCTACCGATTCACCAAGGAGCTATAGTGGGCTCCACCCGTCACATATTAAGTCTAATGCATTCCCATATGAAAAGTTTTAAACATAACATAAACATTCTTATTAAAACAAGAATACAAAATGATAATATATTCACCATAAACTATGAATGGTATAAAAATATCACATCCACAGTCAAACATATCGCAAAACTTTCAATACAATATAGAAGGTTTTTATCATAATAAATCAACTTCAAATAAGCGTAAAATCCATCAAAGGATGTTGACATAGATGAAATCAAAAATCTTTTTAGAGAAATATGTATTTCTATTTTGAAATCATTTAAGCGTCATATATTTATAAAATAAAACATTTTCTTTGAAAATATTCTTATAATAATGTAAGGGAAGCTTTGACGATTTTATAACTGTGGAAAATAACTGCACCCGCTGTATAAGTTAAAAAAAATTCTTACCTTAATTCTGTCGAAAAGGTTAAAAAGCACCTTGTTTGGAAAACAACAAAAAGATTCCTTTCTAAACCACTTATAAAATGTCAAACAAGGGTATAAATGACTTTAACCCATATTCTTGTAAATAGTAGAAATGTTTTGAAATACATTTTAAAAACATTGATGTGGACGATAAAGAGATCCCAGTAGATTATTATATATAAACAACCTCGGATAATGAAGAGATTGTGAAATAATCCCTTACCTTCTACTTTTCCTTGGTTAGGGTAGGTTAACCACGTGTATAATGGTGAAATAATTGTTATTAAATTATACAAGAATCATATATATTAATATGATATCATATATGATCTTTTAACCTTGATTTGTTAATAATATCTTAGTATTATCGTCGTTTCGCGTGTTAACTTACTCATTTTATTTTATATGTTTTATTACGTAAGCATTGTTTGTTATGTATAGGTTGTATATTATTCTTATCCAGAATGATATAAAGTCCTCAAATAATATTTTTAAATCATCAAATGATAATTATACTTGAATGGATACGATGGAGAATGAATTTCATCACGTTTGTGGAGACGGTAGTCCGTACGTACGCACGAGTGACAATATCATTCTTTTGATATTAAAATAATATATAAATGGATGGTATATCATATATACAGAATAATTAACATGTTATATTTATTATTTACATTAGTTACACATCATTATTATACCCATCCAAATAATAATATATTGAATAACAATTACACCACGACATGGAGACGGTATGTCGTACGTACGCACGTATGTTGACATGTTATTCAAAGGGTGAATAGAATACTGAATATGGTTGTAACATATTTATAATAACATCACAGTATATATAAGAAACTGGAGTTATTATTTTATAATGGTAATAACAATGAATGAAGAAGTGGAAGAAAAAATGAATTTGAAAAATTGTGGTGAAAACATTACCTCTTCTTCGGGTTCTTCCTTTTGATTTGATCAAAAGGGATCCTGAGGTTGACTTTCTTATCCAAATAAGGCCTATAGATTGTAGTGAGGGAATTTGAGAGAGTATTTGGGTAGAGTATTGCCGAACCAAAAGGCTTTGAAGGTGTGAAGTAATGAGAAGGGGGAGTTCCCTTTTATAAGAGGGGTGAGGGGTACCTTTGGAAAAGCTAGAAATATTAATTTATAATAAATTCATATTCGGTTTCTAATGGCTCCAAAGTTGATTATTCAAAGGTTAAGGTGGGGATAGGTCTAAAACCATTAATCAAATAGAATTTAGACAGGTTTGGGTTACTATATTAACCTTATCTTTAAGTATTAACTCCCAGTTAATTAGTTTCACTTTTACAATGTCTCTTTTATTTTTATATTATATAGTTACTAAACATACTATATAAATCCAAAATACCCACAAATGGTCCATTAATGATAAGCCTATAATTATATAAGTCTCTTGGCCGATCGTTAGATTTTTTGGAATGTAATATCAATTAATAATATAATATTTGTTTTAAAAACCTTTTTATGTCAATTTTGACACTATTCAATAGTTGATTTTGGTGAAACTTATAACAGAATGATTAATTAGAAAAAAGTCAATTAAATCAATCATAATATGTCATATTATCCTCGAAAATTATTTTAATTCATCAATAGGCTCAAATTATATTTATTTGGGTATTTATAATATCAATTATTTTAATTGTTCACTATTATAGTAATTACTGCATCATAATTGTGTCATTAATAAATTAACATATATAATGTCTAAAAATTATAAATAAAATATAATTATGTATAAAATCTTTTTATCTTTCTAATGAATATTTATAGTCTAAAATCCAACATATTTATCCCTATGTAAAAAATTTTTTTCGAAAAGATATATGCTTGTGTCATTTTTGTATTCATTTTAACTTAATTAAAATAAAGTGTCCCTATCACTTACAAGTGGATCCATGGGGTCCCCAAATTGTCCCAAAGATTACCATGGTCGAAAATTTATCAACAAATAAATTTAGGACACGTTTTAGGGTAATTTTTTATTATTATAATATTATTTATTAACTCTTATTTACCAGATTTACCCTTTAACCATGGTAAATAAAATATTTACCGAATTAATTATTAAAAATCTCTAAAAATAAAAGATACCTATTTACACAATTTGAAAATCCTGATTTTAAATATGGAATCCATTTTTCCAAATTCAGAACACAGAAGTGGCAGAAATTAATTTAAAATTAATTCCCGCTGTCAAAACAAAAAGCATGTTTTTAAGATATAATAACTATCAAAACATTGATACTTGTTTATGTTCGGTTTAATTGTGAAATTATGTCCAATGACCAAAATTGTATTTAATGGTAAAAATATATTATAAATATACTTTAAAACCACTCAAATTCATAATTTATCAATATAAATTATTTCGATTAAAAAAGTTGTTTTTAATTAAAATTTAGTAATTTTCACTATTCATCAAAATATTAAAGTTATCCGAAAAGTACCAAAATTTCACCTTATGCTAAATTCGATATTCCGAATCCAAAAATGAAGTCCATTTTGAAATAAAAATATATATAATTTCAAAAAGTTGGTATTACTATTCATAAAGGCTAGTTTGATTAGTTATGGTGTGTTAGAACTCGGTGTTGCATACAACACACGCTATCACATTATTCAAAGAGAAGAGTACCATAGAAGCTTAGGGTGTTACAAACTGCCAGTGGTGTTGGAAGCCTTGCAGCGAGAATGTCCCTTTGAGTATACCCCAGTGGGTAATTGTATAAAGTTGATGTACGGTTGGGTTGGATCGAGCACAAATCCAATCGGGCCCTCAGGACTAAAAGACAAATAACTCACCCATCATGCGTTCAATTGACACATCATCTGTCGTGTTGAGAGCACTATGACATTGCAGTCCTTTAAGATACCTATTCATCGGACTTCATAGCAGTGGGAGTATCAACCATTGGCCTGAGGAGCAGACCCTCTTGGATACAAGGTAGAATTTTGCAGGAACCCTGTAGGAGGTTGTGACGTGAAGAATGAGGAGAGATCATGTGTGGGTCAGCAACATGAAGACTTATGTATGTCAGGACTGAGAAATCCTATGTTTTTCAACACCTTGCGATCCTTTATGGGTAAGCACTGAGAAATCCTGTGTGGGTCATCACCTAGTGATCCTGTGTGGTTCAGCACTGAGGGATCCAGTGTGGGTCACCACCATGAGATCTTGTGTGGGTTAGCACCGAGCTATCCTTTGTGTGTCAACACATAGAGATCCTTTGTGGGTTCGCAGTGAGAAATCATGTGTGGGTCAACACCTAGAGATCATGTGTCAGTCAACACCGAGAAATCCTCTGTGGGTCAGCACTTAGCGATCATGTATGGGTCAACACCTAGCGATCCTGTGTGGGTCAGCACCGAGCGATCCTCTATGTGTCTGCACCGAGTGATCCTCTGTGGGTCTTCCTTTTAACAGAGTAAGATGATTTAGTAGTTACATCTAATCATCTCTACTGCTGTAGTAATGTTATACCTGGTGTGAGGTGAGTTTGTACTGAAGCGGTAGATTCATTTGAGGTAATTCCTTGGTGGTATTTTTCTTTGTGGTGTACATTTGTGGTACTTGTCCTCATGGTATTCCATCCATTGTAGAATAGATGAGCTTTGGGCTTTTGAGTTGGACTCAGTGTTTCCTCAAGTTTGAGATGGGATTACGTGATAACTTAGGTATATCTTTGAGCATATACCTATATAGAGATGTCAGTTGATTTAGTGTTTTTTGGATTATCCTTGGTGGATTTTGTGAGACCTTGAGGGTCTCGGGGTCCTTACTAAGTATCATTATATTCACGCACTGCATGGGCTATGCCCACACCCTATTGTGTTTGGTGTAGATGACATGCATCACTGACTGAGGATGAAAGTACCAAGATTGAAGGTGTCTCAGAGGTGTACGTTATATGAGGAAAACCATAGAGATGGTCGTTCGTGATCTATTTCTATCCTTATGTTAGGATTCATGGGGGAGGATCTAGGAGATAATTTTCACATATCAGTCATCTTGTACATTATAGTTTTCTGTGTACTTTCCATTTTGGCTTGTATTCAGACCCATTTAACTCACGATGTTAACTCTATTTACTATTTAGTTTACTTGTGTTCGTATCAGGTTGTGTTCTTTATTGTGTGTGTTTATAGGTTCAAAATTAAAAGCCTTACCAGTTTTTGGGAATATGCCTTCGGTGCTAGACTCCATCCCATATACTATAGAATGTGAGCTTGGGGTAGTCACGACACGAGACCTGGGGGACTGGTTGTGAATATTGATATTAGAGGATTCAGTTCTATCGTAGAACCTAAGACACTGATCTTTCTTTCTAACAATAATAGTGATATGTGTAGTGAGTGTGGTTATCAGTTTTGGGAATCCATTGTTGGTGTGGTGGCTGAAGTATCCATACACCAGGACCTTGACTTCTAATTTCTGATTGAGTGCACTAAAAAACAGGTGCCATGTGTGTTTTGATGAGTTTTATTTGTAATCTCTTTGAGTCAGCTCACGAGGTATAACTTTTCGATAGTGGCACACCTGTTTCTTTTCAGGATTCCACCACGCAGACATCCAACTAGCATTTCGAGAGTAGTACACACTGATATCATATCGAGAAATGATGCATATGTGTAGGGCCCTCTTCCAGTAGAGGCACCAGTGGAGGAACCGGTGGTTCCATTACCTATTGGTCCACCGATGCACCAGCCCCATAAGCAGAGGGTACACGGAGCTTGAGTGCATTTCACGAGTTCTAGCGCCAGAGGCCACCCCGTTTCAGGGAATAGATGGACCCATATGTGGCTGAGAATTGGATAGAGGCTGTGGTGAGTGTATTTAGACTTGTAGGGACACCATCAAATGTCATGGTGATCCTTTCCCCCAGTCTTCTACAGGAAGCAGCAGACAGATGGTGTAGCATGATTCTCCAGGCTCACGACGAGGTGACACTTCTATGGGAAGACTTCGAGAGCCTGTTTTGGGAAGATTTTGTCCTAGTGACTCCTCATGTGGTGCACATTCAAGAGATTCTTCATCTGTAGCAGGGCATCATGACTGTAAATCAGTACTCAATGAGGTTCACTAACCTCTAACAATACTCCACAATTATGGTGCGAAGCTCATTATTCAAAGAATAGACCTTCATGTCAGGGCTCAGGCGATAGATTAGGGATTTTATGATTACTCATAGCATTTCGATGCAAGTGGTGGTGTTAGAGTGAACCCTATTAGTAGATATTTTTCTTGATGAGAAGTCAATAGCCGCGAGATCCACCACCGGACGTCACGTAGGTGAGTCTTTCAGAGATAACAGTAGACAAATGTCGTAGAGGTCTAAGAGGATTTGACCTATAGGTGGATGATCACATGATTCGGGGTCAGTTGTGTGGGGAACCTGAGATAGAGCCAGTTATGTGAAGATAGAGTACTGTTATGCATGCGGCACGAAGGGTCACATGGATCGTGATAATCCAACCCATTGTATGGATGATCAGCAGATGGTTGATGAACCGCCTAGGCAGAGACATAGGATCCACTAAGGAGGTCAGCAGGGAGTAGGTGGACATGGTAGAGGATCTGGCCATGTAGCTAGCGGTGGGCGATGATTCTAGATGTTACCGCCACCACCACAAGGTGGTATACCCCGACAACAAGGTGTAGGAGGTCAGGGGTGAGCTCAGCTCCAGGTAGTGGAGGCTTTTGATCACAGTGCTCCATAGATGATTTGAGGTATGATCTGTGTTTATTCCACCTTACATGCAGTACTTATTGAAACAGGTGCCAATAAATCTTTTTTAACACTACTCTCGTTCAGAGCTCGGAGATTCTGATGGATCTTTTGGATCAATCCTTATGGATTGAGACTCCTATGGGATCAGATTCGATGATTATGCAGTTGTGCAGGCAGTGCGGGCTTACTATAGGAGGCGAGAGCTTCTGCTGGAATATCCTAGTAGCGGCGTTGAGGCCTTATGACATCATCTTGGGTATGGAATGGTTATCTACAGTCCATGCTAAGATTGACTGTATTAGGTGAAAGGTGAGATGTGTCAGCACGGATGGGACCAGGTTTACCTTCATCGGTGAGAAGTGTGACTTTGCAGCGCAGGATGGAGTTATCCGGAGGAGAGTGCAACTGATCAATTATCAGTTGGCTTGCCTTACCCAAGGAGGAGATGATGCTGAGAGTCCAAGTTATTCTGTAGTGGTGGACCAGTACGTGGATGTTTTCTGTGATAATGTTCCAGGTCTACCACCTCGTAGATAGGTAGACTTTTACATTTACTTGTACCCTGGGACGACACCAATATCTACACCAGTGTATCAGATGGCTCCTGTGGAGCATCATGAGCTGCTGGTACAACTAGAGGATTTGAAGGGGAATGGATTCATTCAACCCAGTGTATCTCCTTGGGCAGCCTTAATTTTTTTCCAAGATGGAGGATGGGAGTTTGATACTTTGTGTCAAATAACGGCTCATGAACCAGGTGACCGTGAAGAGAGTGTACCCAATTTAGAGGATTGATGACCACTTTGATTATCTGATGGAAGAAAGGTGGTTCTACAAGAAAGACCTCAGATCAGGGTATCACCAGCTCAGAGTACGAGATGAGGATGTGCATAAGATGCCTTTCAGATGTTGGTACGACCACTACGAGATCTTGGTTATGCCATTCAGTGTAACCAATGCTCCAACAGTTTTCATTGGACTCATGAAAAAGATCATTCGTCCATACCATAATCACTTTGTAGTGGTATTCATTGAAGAAATTAAGATATTCACGACTACTAATGAGGAGCATGCCTTTCATTTTCAGGTAGTACTGGACACAATCCAAGAGCATAAGCTTTATGGTAAGCTCCTGAAGTGCTAGTTTTGGATTCAAGAGTTTCACTTTCTAGGGCACGTCATCTCAGAAGCTGGAGTTTTATTGGATCTAGAGAATATTGACATGGTACATGCTTAGGAGCCACCCATGTGTGTAACATAGATATGGAGTTTTCTTGGGTTGGCTGGATACTACCGGTGGTTTGGGCCAACTTTCTACAGATTTAAAACACAATTATCATCATTGAATAAGAAGGGAAAACCATAGTTTGGTCTAAGAAATTCCAGTGGAGTTTTCAAGAGCTGAGGCAAAAGATTACTTTTACCCCCATCTTGAGGCTTCCAGAGGAGGGGGTAGGGTACGTAGTCTACTGTGACGCATCAGGTAATGGGATCAGATGTTTCCTAATGCAGTAGCAAGTAGTGATCACATATGTTTCTCGACAACTAAGACTTGACGAGTAGGACTACGCTACCAATGGCCTGGAGTTAGCGGTAGTGGTCTTCACCCTGAAAATGTGTTAACATTATTTAATGGGTGAGAATATTTTAGTGTACTTTTATCACAAGTGTATCAGATATAACTTCGCTCAGAATAACCTGAACCTGAGACAATGACATTGGCTTGAGTTCCTCTAGGACTATGACTTCGAGATAGTCTATACTCCTGGGAAGGGAAACGTTGTTGTAGATGAACTCATTCGAAGATCAGGTACATAGCTGCCAGGTGAGGCGACATAGCAGTTGGTCGCATTATAGATATAAATTATGGAACATGATGGAGTATAATTCCTTTAGTCTATTATAGTCACTCCACCACTCTTTCAGTGATTCCGGGAGGCGCAGTGTGGGGACATTGACTATGAGACATGACGTGCACATATATCCATAGAACAGACACCAGAAGTATTTTCTATAGGTGGGGATCACAACATCCTCTTCAGAAGATGTACTATGGTACTAGTGTTTCTTAAAGAGGAATTATTGAGGGAGTTCCACACATCCCCTCTTGTGGTACATCCTAGAGTGGCGAAAATGTACTTGTATCTCCGACGACAGCACTGGTGGCTAGGAATGAAGAAAGAAGTAGCATAGTTTGTCACTCGGTGCCTCAATTGTCAGTAAGTGAAGGCAGGGCATCAGGTACAAGATGGATTGGTTCAACCTTTATCGATTACAGAGTGGATTTGGGATGAGATACCCTTGGTCTTCGTGATAGGAATTCCATGTACATCCAAGGGTCATGACTCTATATGTGTGATCGTCAACCAAATCACCAAGTCGGCCAACTTCCTACCGATCAGAGAGTAGGTTTTAGTAGAGATATTGATGCGCCTCAATGTTCAAGAGATTGTGAGGTTACATGGAGTACCCTCAATGATTGTCTCGGATCAGGATACACATTTTACTTCGAATCTGTAGAAGGTTTTGCAGGAGGCTTTCGATTCACAGCTTAATTTGAGCACCGCCTTCCATCCTTAGACGGATGGTTATATTGAGTGAACCATTCATACCCGTGAGGACATGCTACGTTCTTGCGTCCTTGAATTCATTCACAGATTAGATGATCACTTTCCTTTGGTGGTATTTTCATACAAAAACAGCTATCATTACACCATTGGGATGGCACCATTAGAGGCGTTGTATGGGCGACAATGCAGATCAAATTTGTGCTAGACTGACCCTGTGGAGTCAGCACTCGTGGGACCAGATATGGTACAGGATTCTAGAGAGAAGGTTCAGACAATCCACTAGTGGATGAAGACTACACAGAGCTAGAAGAAGTCGTATGCCAATGGGAGATGGATACCTCTGGAGTTCGATGATGGGGGCCTTGTCATTATACGGGTCACACCTCAATGAGGATTTCCGAGATTTGGTAGAGGGGGAAAGTTATCTCGAAGGTTCATTGAATCCTTTCAAGTCCTTAGTAGAGATTGCGAGGTGGATTACCGCTTAGCTCTTCCACCTCAGTAGCACTGAGTTCACGCCATCTTCCACGTATCCCAACTGAGAAGATATGTGCATGACTCTTATTACTTCATCATCCATAGTGAGCTATACATCAATGATGGGGTGATGTTCTCAAAGGTTTCAGTTGAGAATGAGGATCGGCTGGAGTGGGTCCTTCATGGGATGTCGATACCTCTGGTTCGCATTCGCTGGTAGCAAGGGATCCTCCTTGAGAGAACACGGAAGCGGGAGGCTTAGATGTCTGCTCAGTACCCCCACTTCTTTCCCTAGTTCTGAGTAGTGGCGTATATGTACGCATAGCCCTGAGGTGGGGAGAATCTAAAGACCCATTAATTTCCATGTACTTTTTTAATAAATATATAGAAATTTTACCGGTTTGTGAAAGTTTACTACGCGTGATTTCGTGGCCTGGTGTGCCCGGATTGAATTTCTGAACATTGTTTTTCATGTACGTTCAGAAAAAGTGAGAGTAGGTTTTTGTAATTTTTGAACCGGTGCTTGAAATTAAAATATGATCGCATAGTTGGACTTACAGTGCCAGAATTATCTTAAGGGAACTTTCACCTCGACCATATTAGGTCGAGGGTGAAAGATAGAATTTAGGTTTTTTCGTGAATGAATAAAAATAATAAAATGGTGTAACATTTTAAATTATTTGGAACTCCTGTGTGGATGTTCAAAGGTGGAGACCACTAGAACTAAACCTCCCTTTCATGGTTATGGAGGTGGGGACCACCAGAACTATCCTCCTATGTGGGTTATGTTGTTGGGGACCACTCGAGACTAAATCAACCATGAACTCCCCTCTTAATGGGTATGAAACCTCTCTACTCCCGCAATTAATTTTACGTGTCAACATAAAATTAAATTTTAAGTTATCAATTAATTTTATGTGTCTACATAAAATAAAATGTTATGTTATTATTTATTTTTTGTATTGGCTATTTCTTTTCTTTTCGGTGGAATTGGGTAATGGATTGGTATAAGAGAATTTGGAGAGAGCATGGGGGATTATTCTCTCCAAAAAAGAATGTGTTCTAAAACAAAGAACACCCTCCCCAATGAAGAACCAACCCCATAGAATAGTGTTTATCTAATGTACAAGCTCATGATCAGAGGAGTGTGGTGGGCACAAGGAATTTCACAAATATCGAATTCCCTCATCGACGTCAATAATCGAATGAAGAAGGGATTGCTATTGAATTCCTGAAATTTTATGATTAAAATCCTCATTCTGGGAAGGAATTATGAACGGAAATCAACCAAAACGAGTTGAAACATGATTTGTATGAAATTATGTAGTTTAACATTCTTGTTTCATGATATTGTCGAGTTGCTTGCTACCACCCTAACGTGGAGGGTGAGAGCTAAACAAACATGGCCCAACTCATACACCATTATTCTTTTGGTGTATTCTCCAAGATGGTGACGATGACTAGTGCCGGCGTTTGATACTGGTGGAACCCGAGAATGGCAGCTGACACTAGAAACAGCCACGATCAAGGCGCCAGAACCATGGTGATGCCCTTCATCCACCGCCGGCCGTGGCCTTACCATCCCATCACCTCACTGCACCGCTACGTAGTGAACCACACTGCAGCCTCGTCGCACTCCACCACGGGCTTGTGCACCACCCCACAACCTCATTGTACCGCCTCACATCCTAAAGCTCCACCCTGCAGCCTCGCCATCTTGCGGCATGCCGCACCACCTCGAGGCCCCCTATGGCACCCTACGACCCCCTCGTAGCCTCCGCGACTCGCCCAGCCTCTGAGGCTCTCGCAGACTCTGCCCCGTCCCGAGCCACCCAGGATAGGCCACCAGGTCGGGCCGCCCAACGTGGGCTAGGCCGGACCCCACGGGTCGGGTTAGAGTGGTCCGACTGGGTCTGCCTAGGCTAGGTCGGACTGGTCCTGGACCCAATTCGACCCATTTGGGATCTTTTGTCCCTAATATTGGCACCCGACATCCATTTGACTATCCACCAGTGTCATTGGAAACATTGGAGCGAGATAGTGCCTGTGAGTATACCCCACTATAGATTTGGATAATATTGGAGTACGATCAGTTTGGATTGAGAACAAATCCAACTGGGCCCTTGGGACTAAAAGGATAATCACTCAAATATTGGGCATCCGATTGACGCCCCATATGTTGCATTGATACCCCTATGACATGGTATTCCTTTGGGATACTTCTTCGTGGGACTTCGTAGTAGTTGGAGTATCTACTATTGTCTTGAAGGGAAGACCCTCACGGAGACAAGTGAGCATGGTGAGAGAACCCTGTAGCTAGCTGTGACGTGATGAAAGAAGAGTGCTACTGTGTGGGTTAGCACCTAGCGATCCTGTGTGGGTCAAAACTAAGCGATCATGATTGGGTCTACACCTAGAATTCTGGTGTATGTCAGTATAGAGCTATCCTATGTAGGTAAGAACCTAGAAAAATTGTATAGGTCATCACTGATCGATCTTTTTTGTGTCAACACCAAGAGATCTTGTGTGGGTTAGCACCGAGCGATCCTGTTTGGGTCCACACTTAGCAATCCTGTGTGGGTCAGCATCGAGAGATCATATGTGGTTCAGCACCCAGTGATCTTCTATGGGTCAGTACCCAATGATCCTCTATGGGTCAGCACTGAGCGATCCTATGTGGGTCAGAACCGAGTGATGTTGTGCGGGTCTACTACTTAATAGAGTGAGATGATTCATTCGTTACTTGTTATCATCTCTACTATTGTACAGAAGTTATACCTCGTGTGAGCTGAGTTTGTACCTAAGTGGTACATTCCATTGTGGTAATAACTTGGTGGTATTCTTCTGTGTGGTGTCCCTATGTGGTACTTCCCTTCAAGGTATTCCTTCCAATGTGGAACAATTGAGATTTGGGTGTTTGAGATGGACATTGTGTTTCCTCATGAATGAGATGGGTTTACTTGATAACTGAGGTATATGTATGGGCATATACCTAATTAGGGATTGCAGTTTATTTCAAGTATTGTGGTTTATCCTTGGTGGATTTTTTGATACCATGAGGGTATCAGGGTCCCTACTGAGTATTGTTATAATCACCCCCTGCACAGGCTATGCCCAAAAACTGTTGTGATTGGTGCTAATAATGATCATCGCTAACTGAGGATGAGGGTACCGGGACGAGAGGTGGCTCAGAAAGTTGACGTTAGACAAGGAAAACCACCGAGACAACCGTTCATGATCTCTACCTACCCTTTAGGTAGGATTCATGGTGGATGATCGAGGAGATACTTTTCACCTATCAATCGTCACGTACTTTCCAGTTTTACTTTTATATTCTAGTTGGGATTTTATTCTATCCCCTTTTACATATTGTACTCACTCTATTTACTATTGATTTGACTTCTGTTCATATCTTGATGTGTGCTTGGTTTCATGTGTTTATATGTTATAAAGGCAATGCCTTCCCAGTATTAGGGAATACTCTTTCGGTGCTTGTCACCAACACCTGCCTATGGAAGACAGTCTTGGGGTAGTCACAGCATGGGACCCATGGGACGGGTTGTGACATATCCAATTTTTTTAGTGATTCTATATGAATCTTGGTCATGGATTATGGATTTGGAGGTTTACCATGTTGGGAGTAACTATGTTTGTATATTTGGTTTCTTTTAGCATTGATGGTTTTGTCTTCCTCTTTGAATTTTGATATTTTAATTGAACTTCACTTGGATCTATGATATATATTTTTTGGTTTTTTATTCATTTATTAGTATTAAATTGTAATCATGCATCATGTAGTGGTTGTTAGTTATGTTTATCTTGTATTTGATATTTTTCATTAAGATATCAAATTTTCCCACAATTACATTGAGGACTTGGATATTTATTGTTGAAACCCAAGTAAGTAAAGAATATAACATTTTTATATTTATTAATATTTTTGAATTAAATATTAATTTTACATTAAATGGGATTATATGTTTGATGGCATAACCGATACACAAAAACATGTTTATTTGAAATCTTACATTGCACACAACATTGTGTTATAGAGAAAAATAATATAATATTATTATTATTTAAAATGGTAGTTAATACATAGTAGTTGTATTGGATAAAATGAATAAAACTAAATAAAATATGATTATATATGTTATTTAAATGATTTTACATTTATCCAATAAGAGTTAGAGGCTTAAAATGTGAATTAATATAATTTTAAGCTTAAATACTATAATATATATTAAAAGGCCGACTTACAACCTTTTGATGGATAACCCTCTATAAATCTAGTTTTGGTCACTTTTATATTTACTATTTGGCCAAATAATGTTTTTTAGAATCAGGAAATCAAAAATTACTTTGTGTATTTTTTTGGTATTTTTCTTATAAAATTCATTTTTAATGAATAGTGAAAAATAATTTATTTTAATTCAAAAAATCCTTTAATTATAATATATTTATATTGATATTTTATAATTTTAATTGGCTTTAATGTTTAATTATATTATTTTTTTACCATTTAATTCAATTTTGGTCATTGGAAGTAATTTCACTAGGAAATTGGACATAAATAAGTGTCAGTCTTTTGATAGTTTGTATTTTTAAAAACACATTTTTTTGACAGTAGGATATAATTTTAAATTAATATATGCCACTTCTGTGTTTTGAGTTAGGAAAAATGGATTCCATATTTAGAATCTGGAGATCCACATTGATTAAATAGGTAAATTTCATTTTTAGGTATTTTGAATATTTATCACAGTAAATATTTTATTTATCATGGTGAAAAGATAAATCTAGTAAATAAGGGTAAACAGATATTGTAATAACAATATTAAATTACCCTAACATGTGTCCTAATTCAATTGGTAGATACATTACCGACCATGTGAATCCTTTGGTTGATTTTAGGACTCCATGAAGCCATTTTGGAGTGATAATGACACTTTATATTAATTAATTTAATGTAAAGGCGGAAAGGACATAAACATATATATTTTAGTAAATCAATTTTAAAATACAGATATATATGTTTTATCATGCACTAAAAATATTTTTTATAGAGATAAAACTATTTCTACTTCATGTTAGTTTTTTTTATAATTTTTAGATATCAAATAAATTTAATTATTTACAAAACAATAATTATGTTGTGTTTACCTCATCAAAGAATGAGTTAAATAAATAAGATTATAAAGATTAAAAATATATCCAAATCCAGTCCAATTAATATTTGAGGATTTTTTTTTCTAACATGATTCATCTTATAATCAAATTTAATGATTTTTAGACTTTTAGAAACCAAAAATAATTATGTGACAAAATAATATTTTCAAATTTCCTAAGGAGCCCCACCTCCCCTATAGAAAAATCCCACACTTGTAGCCCATTACACAAACTTCTCAATCCCCTTTAATTGTACAACCACTATCCAATTAAGATCCTTACATTCCTCTCTTCCTTCTAGAAACCTTCCCTTAGGACGAAGGTAATTCAAGGAATCCTTTTGGTTCAAACCAAAGGGAGATACCCGATTTAAAGGTAACATATTCTATTAAGTTTATTTATTTTATTTTACTTCTCCAACCCCCTAAAATATTTTTTATTCTTTAATTTTAGTAAATCTACAGTAACCTCAATATACAACATTTTTTATGATAAGGATTACAACTACACTTAAACACAACTCCCTATAATGGGTAGTGAACATATTGTTTCTGTGGATGGTGAAATACTGCCTCACAAAATGACGATTGTTAAATATTCTCCTACCACATGTAATGGGGGTATTTAAGATAGAATTGTATTTGTATATGATATATATTAATTTCAGCTTTTCTGTATGGTTCTTTAATTTTTATTTACAAACATACCTTTATGAATTCCAATATGTATAAATACGATAATTTCATTTGAGGAAGTGGGGACTATCACCCCCTCAAAGTTACATGACTCGTTCATGACATTTGTGTAATGTATAAAAGATGTGGTTAATATAATGATATATGATATTATACTGGAATTATAATATACCTATGTATCAGTAGGTTTTTATTCCATTAATTATGAAATAGAAATGAAAGTATCGTTAATGCGTACGTACAACTTATTATCTACATGAATGGTGCATTTCATTTGTTATCTACAATGTTATGTAATATTATAAATACATATATATATTAGAAATATATGATATATATGATATCTAAATATAGAATATCATTCAGGAGATAAAGGGAATTTTGACCACATGGACAATTTTTAATTATATCAAGTTAATTTTTAACTCGAGTTCCGAACAACGACAACATGACCGATATGAAATCAAATATTATCTAATTGTAATAACAAGGTAATAATTGATATAAAAGAAATAATTAAAAAGAAAAAATTTGTTAAGAAATTATAAATTAACATTATTTTATTATTCATGAAATTAAAGAATGATCGAGTTAATTCGGACACGAGGTAAGGGGTTTCTTATATCACTTTTAATTTCATGAGATTTCCATTGTTCGCCACTAATTTAATGTATGTGGTTTATTAGGAACTGAAATTTGATATATATTATCATGATTCTCTTTATATTTATGGTATTCTATTATTAATTGGGTGGTTTTTATCTTCTATTCATACAAGTCGATTGATTACAATGTGGTAAGAGGTTTCTTATCTCACTTTTAATTCTGTGAGATTTCCATTGATCACCACTTATTTATTGCATGTGGTGTATTATGTACATCAATTTAAGGTATATTATTTTTATTCTATTAATATTCATGGTATTATGTCATTCATTTGGAGGTTATTAACTTTTTGTTCTTACGACTCGATTGATTACAACGTGGTAAGGGGTTTTCATCTCACATTTTATTCACGTGACATTAATGCTATATTTGACACTATTTCATTTTGTGTGGTGTATGTACTTCCCATGATTTTATTAATTTTTTAATATAATTTAATTTCTTGGTATTTACATATTTATTTTATGATATTTCTTTCATGTGGTGTATGTTTCGTAAGTTACCAAATCGGTAAGGCAACCTTTCATCCTCCTATTTCTAAAAGACTTATTTTTTGTTATGTATTTTAATTTACATCCTCTTATGTTTGGATATGATATTATATTTCAAAATTTATTTCAATTTTATGTCCATGTTATGAGATACCTATTTCAATATCATGAACTCATTTTCATAATTTTAATGTGATGTCGTTTGGTTGTCGTATTTCTACAAGAGAACTTCTTAACCCAATTTCAAGTCATTGGGTTAAAATTATTGTTGTTGATTATGTCATGCTATGAATATGTGTGAAAGTACAATGATATATTTACAATTAATATCCACTTATATTGGGTGTATTATTATTTTTAAAACATAATTATGTCATTGATTTGTCCTTAATATAACGATATCTTCTTTATAAGGAATTTAATTTAAATTTAAATTCAATTGAGACTTCATTGTTGTTATGCACCAATTCACTATTATATAGTGTATATACTGTCCTTTGTCATATTATATCATGAATACCATTATTCTCATGTTATTATAATTTTAATATTAAATTTTATTCCTCAATTATTCATATTCATGCATATCTATTTTGGTTATGAACTTTTTAACAAAAATATTGTTTTAATGATATATTCTAGTAAATATTTCTCATTAATGTCCATGTTTTAAATATTATTTTTAGGATCAATTTATATGAACATTAATTTCATAAAATGATAATTCCTTTAAAAGTTTCACATTTTTGTGGTACACTTGGATTCCAAAAATATATTTACTAAATGTTTTAAATAGTTTTGAAAATGGTATGATAAAACAATGTTTATAAATATATATTGAATTGATATATTGTGATTGGAATTTGGAAATTTTATAATTCATTTACGCTTGTGTAATGTTTTATGATTATTTTATGGTTAGTGGGCATTGTTTTCTTATATGGGTGGTTTCATGATAATCCTAGTGCAGGTGAGCCGAATATAACTCTCCAATTACTTTTATAACGGGACCGATGCATATATTAATGTTTACCCAAAGCGATTTATGGAATATACTATGATAGATATTTCAAATGTAAGTCCCTACATAGTTTTGATAGCTACAATGTATGTTATGTATAAGGCCCCAGCCATAAACATTACTTAATCTTGAGTTATTTCAGGAATACACATTGATGATGTTTTCAGGTTTAGAGTTTTAGAGAATTAGATCATAAATCATTCATTACATTCCAAATTTAAAAAAAGTGGTTACATAAAAGATACTACTCATTTTTCCCATTCACGAAAACGTATTTAAAATAAAACATGGATTCTTTCTTGACACTTCCTTGACACTATAATCACATAATATACCATTACCTTGACCTGTGAAAAACATTTCAAAAACATGGGATGTGCATAAAAATCATAGTAAGGGATATAAAAGCAAGAAATGAAAACATGAGTCATGTATGAAATCATACTTTACTCATAGAACATAATCTTTTTAACATACCTCATAAAATCATGAATAAATCATAGATATCATAAGACATAAAGGTAACTTGAGGTATTCATAACATTCTTAAGTTGGGAGTAACCCTCATGGTTACATTTTGAATACCCATAAAAGTATATTCCCTAAATCTCTTCATAGATACCTTAACGTTTAAACCCTTCATGTAACCCAATGCATTGGAGAGCTATATCAGGCTCACCCGCCCTTAGTTTATCACGGAACCACCCATCTTCATAAAAAATTCCAAAGAACCATAACATAATCATAGCACATTACTTAATAAAAAAGGAAAGATAACATTCCCACATTTCAATAACAATATAACATTTTAAAATATTGAAAAAAATGAATCCAATCCAAAAACCATTTTAAAGACCATTTAAAACATTTAATAAAGAGAGTTTTTAATAAATCTGTCCCATACCACTTTGATAATTTTATCATTTTAAACCATTAATATCCATATAAATAAATCCATAAAACCATTTTGAAAACATGGATATTAATGAGAAATATTTATAAGAATAAATCATTAAAACATTTAAAATGATATTTTAGTTAAATGGATTTTAACAAAATGAGAGACACATGAATACAATAATTGAGGAATAACATTTAATCAGAACTTTCTAATATCATGAGAATAAAGGGATTCATGATATAATATTCCAAAGGACATTATATACACCATATAAGAGTGAATTGGTTCAGAACAACAATGAAGTCTCAATAGAAATGTAAAATGAGATGAAATCCCTTATAAAAAAGATATCCTTAAATTAAGGATAAATCAATCTCATAATTATGTGTGAAAGATATAAATACACCCAATATAAGTGGATATTAAGTGTAAAACAATCAATGGTCATTTACACATATTCAAAGAATTACATATTCAAAAACAACATATTGAGCTGAAAGAAATTGAAATTGGGTTAAGAGTTCCCTTGGTAAAATTCGACAGCCTAACCGCGTCACTATAAAATTCATAAAATTATTTGATGATAGTGAAAATGGTATCTAATCACTTGGACATAAAATTTAAATCAATAAGGATATAGAAGAACTCATCCTAGCATAATAATATGTAAATTAAAATATAAAACAGAAAAGAAGTCTTTTAAAAATAGGAGGGTGAAAGGTTCCCTTACCGACTGGGGTAACTTTGGAAATGTAGACCCCATTAAAAGACTTTACAACATTGATGTAAATACTCATAAATGAATTTATATTAAAAAAATAGTAGAATAATGTTCAGTACATACAACACTCAAAGGAAATGATGGCAAATTTAGCATAAATCTTACGGGAATAAAAGTGAGATGAAAAATCCATTATGAAAACTCGACAGCCTAACGATGCCATTTAAAACATCGAAAAAAGGATTTATGAGATCAAATAGGGTATCTAATAATTTCAACAAAAAAATTACAGATTTTGGAATATAAAATAGCATCCAAAAATATAAGAAATCTGAGCTTAAATGAAATGACATAAAAGAGAGTACTTAAAATGAAAGATAGAGGTAGGATCCCATACGTCAAGTCTGACTTGTCTTGTTCATTTCTTTATATTCCTAAATAATAATATTTTTACAATTTATAATTTCATAAGGACCTAATTTAAAGGTAATTATTCTATTCATATCACATATTATAATGTTATAATAATTAGTTAATAATGTGAGTTCATATCAGATGTTTTTGTCAATGTTTGGTGCATGAGTCAAAAATGAACTTTTTTGAAAAGAATTGTCCATGTAGTTATAAGTAAATAATATTCAGAATATTATTAATGACTTAAATATCATATATATCCAGTAAATATTCATTTTATACTATCCCATAACATTTGGAGATAAAAAAAAGAAATGCACCATTCATGGAGACGGTAGGCCGTACGTACGAATGAACGCTACTTTCATTTCTTTGTCATATTAATGGAATTAAAAATAACTAAGAGATATATATATTATAATTCAAGTATAAAACTTATGTTATATAGGTCACATAAGATCATTAATTTCATTCTTTATACATTCCATGTATTTCATGAACGAGTCACATCACTTGACGGGGCGGTAGTCCACACTTCCTCATATGAAATTATCACATTTCCACAACATGCAAAGAATAATGGTATGTTTTAAATATAAAATACAGAAGAATATAGAAAACATAAATACCATATATATCATATATAATATATAGTGAAATCATAATGGCCACCTTTAAAGGTGTTAAAATAATATAGAACAATCATCGTTTCGTGAGGCAGTAATTCGCCATCCACAAAAACAATATGTTCGTTAACCATTAGACGGATGTGTGTGTATGTTTAGCTCGATTAAATCTTATAAAAACATCATAGTATATTGTATATACTGTTTTTGTTATAAAATAAAGGAATAAAAAGAGTTTATGGGGTTGGAGAAGCAAAATAAAAAATAAGAACATAAGAGAAGGCATTACCTTTAAATCGGGTAACTCCCTTTGGTTTGGACCAAAAGGGTTTCTTGAAGAGATTTATGCCTAAGGTGAGGATTAAATGATGAATATAGGGATGTGGAGAGATGAAATGGTCAGTGTTTGTCCGAGCCAATGGCTTGAGAGGTGTGGGTAAGGAGGTAGAGGTGGGGGCCTTTTATAAGAGGGAGGAGGGGCACTCTTGGAATGTCAAGAAATGTTACTTTATTTTAAAATGTGTTTCGGATTTTAATGGTCCCACATTGATATATTTCGAGTATAGGATGATATGTGTTATAAATATACTCATAAAATAGGTTTTTACAATGTTTATGTCTTAGATTTTACATTATCTTTTCATTTTATTTAAGTCGTTCATTAATGAGGTAATCACTACATCATCATGGTGTCATAAATAAATAAATTAATTTATTATCTAAAAATAATAAAACAAATACTATAATTTAGGAAATATTTTTATCTTTCCAATAATTATTTATAGTCCAAGATACCATTCACACAGACAAAACTAAAAATGTTTTACTATGGTGATACATTCTTTAGTGATATTCTTTTTTCTTTAAAAATAAAATGATAAAGTGTCATTGTCACCCAAATGTGATTCTATGGGGTTCCAATGTTTGGAAAATGGTATCCCATGGTATTCTATGACACAACCAGTTCCATTAGGACACATGTTGAGGTCATTTTTTATTATTATGATATTATTTTATTATCCTTAACTACCCGATTACTAATTAATCACGATAATTAAAGATAATTATAGTCGTTACTATTCATAATGTCCAAAAAAAAGAGTCTTAATTATATAATTTGGAAATTCTGATTCCAAATATGGAATCCATTTTACCATATTACAAACACATAAATTGAAATAATTAATTTAAAAATAATTCCCTTTGTTAAAATGAATTACAGGTTTTTTGAATCAATGTCTATAAAAAGATTGACACTTGTTTTTGTCCATTTTCAAAGTGAAATTATTTATAATGATCACCATTTAATTAAATGGTAAATATATATTATAATTAAACATTAAAATAAATTAAAAATATAATCTAATAGTTTATTTAATTAGATGAAAATGCAGTTTTGATGTAAAATGCAGTATTTTTCATGATTCATAAAAAAAATGTCATAAAAATACCAAAAATTTAACCAAAGTAAATTTCAATCTCCCAATCATAAAGAATAATTTTATTTTGACAAATAGATCTTATAAAATTGTCAAAAGTAATATGTAAAAATAGTTCCCCATAAAAATGAAGTAAAACAATATTTTAAAAAATATTAGAGTGTTTATTCTTAAAATTGGATTCATTTGGATTTTAAGCATCTAGCATTTGTTGTATAAATGTAAAAATATTTAAAAAACATTTGTAATAATTTTTTATTATTTTATATTCATTCCCTCCATTACAATGGAAAGGTGTTAACTATTATAATATTATTATATTATTAGTGTTCAACATAAGATTTCAAAGAAACTCGTTGTTGCGTATTGGGTAGCCATCGAGCATAACATTCCCATTAAAGTAACATTAAGACATTATTCACAAATATTAATAAAAATTAGAATGTAATATTATTTATTTACCTGGTATGTTACATACTTCTCCCCTTTTGGGAATTTCATCCTCGCAATTTTAAAATTGGGCTTGGAGACTTCATTGAAAGTCCCACATCAGAACAAGAGTCAGTAAAACTATCACTTTATATGAAAGGAAGATAAGTACAAAGTTCACCTGAGTTAACCCCTAAAAGGATTCAAAGAAGGAAAATATGGATATGGAAGCGAAAAAAAGTGTCATGTTATGTTGGAGAGTCATAGTAAACATGTCTAGCAGAAAGTTAACCACAAGAAACTCACAAACTTGTGATGGGTTAAACGGTATTCGATTCCCCAGTAGGAAAAGTTAACAGACAACATTTTTATTTTAAGATACTTTTCATTGAGGAATTTATTTTTGAGATTAACTAAATCATAAGGAAACATAATTAGTTTTCATCTAGACTATCAACTATTACTAGATTCCTTACTCGAACTCATATTTTCTCTAAAAGACGAGTATTTAGGAAGACTTGTTCGTATTAAGAGTAATACAATCAACTTATTTAGAATCTCCTAAACCACGAAAGAGAACTATATATTTTCCATGTCTTTAGACCTTAACAAAAAAACCAAAATTTTTAGTACGAGATCAGATAATACCCAAAAAGGATTATTTTTTACAAAAAAGGAAAAAGTACTCCTATTCTCCAAAATTTGTCAAACAAACCCCAAAGTTCAAAAAAGACCATTCAATAAACATTTATCCTTAAAATTATTCAACATAAACCAAACTAAGATTGAATCCCAAATCTTTGAAGGGTTTAATAACATATTCTTTTAAGATAAATCATTACATTTTCCTCCAAAGTAACATGAGTTACTCTTAAAGTCTCATATTGAAAAGTAATTAACCTAATCACATATACTCCATGATAGGCTAATCATTTCCATAGATAACCCAAAATCAACTTACTCTTGATTCATAAAATCATCTAACTAAAAATAATAAGTCAAACTATACAGGGACATCATGTAGTCAAGTGGTAGGCGATAAATACCAGTTTCACTTTGGTTGTGGGATTGATTCCCACAATTTCATCTGATGCGACAGGTTGTCAAACGGTATGTGTGTTGTCCTTTTTCAAAAACTATATAATTATTAAAACATTCCCCAAGTAGAGATAAAATATTCAGAAATAACCATAACGTATTTTAACCACAAAGGTTATCTAATAACATTCATTTTGCAACCCAAAATGTATTAACCAATAATTGCCTCAAATTAAACGATCATATAAACCCAAATGTCTCTTTATAACTATATACATATAAGAATGGATAATTATTCATTGAATAAAATTTTCATATATCAAACATCATGGTTACATATACTATAAAAAGTCTTCTCATGTAAGCCCATCATCAAAAGAGACTTAATTCATTTAAGAGTTTCACCATCCTAAAATCTAACATAACTCTAGAATACCATATATGTTGACTTCTTACTCATTCAACATTCTTCATGATCCATTAATCATTCATTTTCAACATATTCTTAAATAATTCTCTCCTATAAAAAAATCATGAATCATATCCTAAGATTCCAATAATAGGAAAACATATGTTAGGAAATAATCCATACCTTTCATTGGCCTTTGTCAGTTTCTTAATCCTCAATCGAAATGGCATTATGTATTGGTAAATGAATATTTTTACGATATTGGTGACCCCATTCCCGAAACTTCTTTGTAGGACAAGTGTTTTCATAATGACCATGCACACCCCATTTGAAACATTCAATTGATCCTTTAGAAAGAAAATAATTCCATTTCCTAGAGTCAACTAGATTCATCATTGTTCCATGGAAGGTTCTTGCTTTATGAACTTGATTTCCTCATCTATATCATCTTTATATCCATTTGATACATTTTCCAATGTGTTTCTTTTCATATCTTTGACACATAGGTTTTTGAACAAACTTACCTTTATGATTATTACCTGAACATCCATAGGGATTTGTTTCTCACATATACGATGCCTTATAAAAATCACTAAGGTTCATCTGGTCAATCTTGACTCTAGATAGTTGGTTGAACATAACCAAAAGAGTTCTCATTGTAGCTCCCATATCATTCAGTTGTTCTTTAATAAAACCATCACAATTTTCTTAAAATCCACTATTATATTAGTGCATGCTAGATCCATCCATTTACTAAAACCAAAAAGGTCAGTGTGATTATATCAGTAAAATCATCCTATAATAATGAGGAAGATAAAAACCATGATTTACTTCTCCAACTTATCTGAAACTCATTATATCTTTCAAAAGAAACAATGACTATATCTAATATACTAACCATTGTGCTTATACAAAACTAGTCACATTTACTTAAACAACACTCTAACATCTAAAGTTATCTAAACCGACCTTTGATACCAACTATAAGGCCCCAGCCTTAAACAATACTTAATCTTGAGTTATTCCATGAATACACGTTGAGTATCATTTCAGGTTTATAATTTTAGATAATTAGATCATAAATCATGAATTATATTCCACATTTAAACCTAGTGGTTACATACAAGAGAGTACTCAGTTTTCCCATTAACAGAACCATATTTAAAATAAAACATGGATTCATTCGGGACACTTCCTTGACACTATCATCACATCATGTACCTTTCCCTTGTCCTATGAAAAACATTTCAAAAACTTGGGATGAGCATAAAAGGCTAAGTAAAAGATATAAAAGTATGAAATGAAATATTATTCCATGTATGAAATCATACATTACATATAGAACATAAGAATTTAAACATACTTCATCAAATCATGAATAAATCATAGAAATCATAATACATAAAGGTATCTTGAGGCATTAATAACATTATTACGTAGGGAGTAACCCTCATGGTTACGTTTGTAATACCCACCACAGTATATTCCCTAAATCTATTTGTTGAAACCTTAACATTTAAGCCCATCACATTACCCAATTCATTGGAGAGCTATATCAGGCTCACCCGCCCTTATTTTATCACGGAACCACCCGTCTTCATAAAAAACGCCCAAGAACCATAACATAATCATAGCATATAACTTAAGCATAAAGGAAAAATAACATTCCCATGTTTCAATAACAATATAACATTTTATGACATTAAAAAAATGAATCCATTCTAAAATCCATTTTCAAACCCATTTAAAACATTTTATAAAGTGATTATTGAATCAAAGTGTCCCATACCACTTTGAATATTTTATCATTTTAAACCATTAAAATCCATATAAATAAATCCTTAAAACCATTTTGATAACATGGATATTAATGAGAAATATTTATAAGAATAAATCATTAAAACATTTAAAACGACATTTTAGTTAAAGGGTTTTTAACATTATGGGAGACACTTAAATACAATAATTGAGGAATAACATTTAATCAGAACATTATTATATCATGAGAATACATGGATTCATGATATAATATTCCAAAGGTCATTATATACACCATATAATATTAAATTGGTGCATAACAACAATTAAGTGTCAATAGAAATTTAAAATGAGATGAAATCCCTTATAAAGATGGTATCTATAAATTAAGGATAAATCAATATCATTATAATTTGTGAAAAATATAAATTCACCCAATATAAGTGGTTATTAAGTTTAAAACTATCAATGGTCATTAAAAAGTATTCAAAGAATGACATATTCAATAACTACATGTTGAACCCAAAGAAATCAAAATTTGGTTAAGAAGTTCCCTTGGGAAAATTGAAGAGCCTAACAGCGTCAATTAAAAATTCATAAAATTAGTTGATGAGAGAGAAAATGGAATCTAATAACATGAACATAAAATTTACATAAATAAGGATATATAATAACATATCCTAGAATAATAATATTTAAATTAAAAGACCTAACAAAAAGAAGTCTTTTAAAAACAGGAGGGTGATTGGTTCCCTTACCGACTTGGGTAACTTTCGAAACGTACACCCCATGAAAGAATGACTATAAATCATTGATGTAAATACTAATAAAAGAAAGTATATTACACAAAGAGTAGAATATTGGTAATTACATACAACAATCAAACGAATTGGTGTAAAATGTAGCATAAATTTTACGAGAATAAAAGTGACATAAAAAAATCAAGTATGAAAACTCGGTTGCCTAACAGCGCCACTTAAGACTTCCAAAAATGGATTTATGAGATAAAATAGGGTCTCCCATAATTTGAACATAAAAAGAACATAATTAGGAATATAAAAGAACATCCCCAACCATAATAAATATGAGCTCAAAATAAATGACATAAAAGAGAGTACTTAAAAAGAAAGATAGAGGTAGGATCCCTTACCTCAAATCCGACTTGTCTTGTTCGTTTATTTATATTCCTGAATAATAAACTTTGGTAAATTTATAATTTCTTAAGGAAATCCATTAAATTTTATTATTCAATTCATATCACATATTAAAATTTTGTAATAATTATTTAATTATGTGAGTTCATATCATATGTTTTTGTCGATGTTTTGTACATGAGTAAAAAATGAAGTTGTTTGAAATGAATTCTCCATGTAGTTATAATTACATCATCTCGGGAATAGTATTAATGATTTAAATATCATATATATCCAGTAAATATTCATTTTATACTATTCCATAACATTTGGAGATAAAAATAAATGAAATGCATCATTCATGGAGACGGTAGGTCGTACATACGCATGAACGCTACTTTTATTTCGTTGTAATATTAATGGAATTAAAAATAATTGAGAGAGATATATATTATAATTACAGTATAATATATATGATATATAGGTCACATAATTTCGTTAATTTCATTCTTTATATGTTACATGTATTTCATGAATAAGTCATATCAGTTGAGGGGGTAGTAGTCCACCCTTGCTTAATTGAAATTATCGCATTTACACAACATGCAAACAATACATATATTTTTTAAATATAAAATACAGAATCATATAGAGAACATAAATACTGTATATATCATATATAAAATACAGTGACATCATAATGGCCACCTTTAAAGGAATTAAAATAATTTTAAACAATCGTCATTTCGTGAGGCAGTAATTCGCCATCCACAGACATTGTATGTTCTGTAACCATTAGACGGATGTGTGTGTAAGTTAAGAGCGAATCCTTCTTATAATAACATCATAGTATATTTAATATAATGGTTTTGTTACAAAATAAAGGAATAAAAAGAGTTTAGAGGGTAGGAGAAGAAAAATAAAACAAAAGAACATAAGAGAAGGCGTTACCTTTAAATCTGGTAAGTCCCTTTGGTTTGAACCAAAAGGGTTCCTTGAAGAGCTTTCTGCCTAAGGTAAGGACTCAATGATGAGGAGAGGGATGTATAGAGATGAAATGGGCAGAGTTTTTCTAAGAAAATGGCTTGAGGGGTGGGGGACTTTTATAAGAAAGAGGAGGGGCACTCTTGGAATGATATGAAATGTTACGTTATTTTAAAATGATTTTCAGATTTTAAAGGTCCCGCAATGATATAGTTCAAGGATAATATTATAAGGGTTCTAAAGATACTCATACAATAGGGTTTTTCCATGTGTATGTATTAGATTTTACATTACCTTTTCATTTTATTTTAATAGTTCATTAATGAGGTAATCACTGCATCATCATGGTGTCATAAATAAATAAATAAATTTAATATCTATAAATTATAAAAAAACTACAATGATGTAGTAAATCTTTCTATATTTCCAATGAATATTTATATAACAATAGATAATTTACACAGACAAAACTAAAAATGTTTTACTGGGGTGATACATTCTTTAGTGATATTCTTTTTTCTTTAAAAATTAAATTATAAAGTGTCACTTTCACCCAAAAGTGATTCTATGGGGTCCCAAAGATTGGAATAAGGCATACCATGGTCTTCTATGACACAACCAGTAGCATTATGAGACATTTTGGGGTCTTTTTATTATTATTATATTATTTTATTATCCTTAACTACCTAATTACTAATTAATCACGATAATTAAAGATAATTACCGTCGTTACTATTCATAATTCCAAAAAACAAATGAGTCGTAATTACATAATTTGGACCTTCTAATTCCAAATATTGAATCCATTTTACCAAATTACAAACTCAGAAATTGCAATAATTAATTTAAAAATAATTCCCTTTGTCAAAACAAATAACGGGTTTTTTGACATAATATATATAAAAAGTTTGGCACTTGTTTATGTCCATTTTCATAGTGAAATTAATTATAATGACCACCATTGAAATAAATGGTAAATATATATTATAATTAAACATCAAAACAAATTAAAAAGATAATCTATCCATATATTTAAATTAGATAAAAAAGTAGTTTTGTTGTAACATACAATATTTTTCACTATTTATTAAAAAAAATGTCAGAAAAATTCCAAAAATTTAACCAAAGTAAATTTCAATGTCCCAATAATAAAAATAAGTTTATTTGAAAAAATATAGCTTATAAAATTGTCAAAAGTTATATTTAAAAAAGGTTCTCCATCAAAACCCGGTAAAACAATCTTTTAAAAAATAATAGAGTATGTATTCTTAAAATTGGATTAATTTGGATTTAAGCCTCTAAAATTTATTGGATAAATGTAAAAATATTTAACAAACATATGTAATAATTTTTTGTTTATTTCTGTTCATTACCTCCATTACAATGTCTAGGCATTAACTATTATAATATTAATTTATTATTAGTCTGCAACGTATGATTTCAATGAAACTCATTGTTTCGTATTGGGTACGCCATAGAGCATAGCATTCCCTTTAAAGTAATATTAACATTTTATTCACAAATATTGATAATCATTAGATTGTAATATTATTTATTTACCTGGGATGTTACATTATGTATGCCATAAGTAGAATTTATGATTTATGATTTCTTTTTTTTCATAGATCTTATGATTTCATGAGGTATGTTATGATTGAAAAGTACAGTTTCATTGATTTGTATTTATTGATGGAATAATGTTTTCCTTCTTTATTTCATATCCCTTGCTATGATTTTTATGCTCATACCATGTTTTTTTGAAATTTTTCTGTAGGACATAAATATTAATATGGTCAACGATGTGGTCAAGGAAAAGTCATGCTGCCTAAAACATGGAACTAGACATGTTTATTTTTATGTGTTATTATTTTATGAAAAAATTGATACTGATTAGTAGGGTCTACATGTAATTTTCATGTTGATATGTAATATTAATTCCATAATTCACTAAAACTATAAACCTGAAATGATCTTCAATGTGAATTCTTGATTTAACTCAAGATTAAGTAATGTTTTTGACCGAGTCCTTATAGTTGGTATCAAAGGACATTTTAGATAACGTTAGTGTTAAGGTTCTTTATTCATAAGTGTCATAACCATAATTTTTAGCATATAAAAATAGTCATACTTATTTTAGAGGTGAGAAATGGTTATTATATATTTTTGGATAAAACTAAAAGGTATTCGATAACCATTGAGGATAAAATATGTTATGGTTATTTATTAGAAAGTTCTCCCTTTTGTTGTAATGTTATGGAATTTTATAGTTCTCGAAAATGGACAACACACTGACCTTGTGAAAACCCATCACATCAAATAAAGTTGTGGGAATAAAACCCACAACCAAAGTCTGATTGCGGTTTATCTTCTACCACTGGACTATGTGAAGTCCCTGGTTAATATGAGTAAATTTTTTTTATGTATCAAGAATAAGATTATTTGGGATCTTATTTTTATCAAATGGACATACTTAGTATTGGAATATTATTTGTGGATTATGTAATAATGGTTATTCATTAAGACATTATTTCTTTTGGGAATAATATATGCTTAAGGAAAATAAAATACTATGTGATTTAATTTGTGAGTTAATGGTTGAAGTATTATTTTGGAAGAAACAATATTTCTATTGTAGACATAAGGTTATTTGGTTTATTTATTTAATTTATTAAACTATCTTAGATAATGTGTGTTTATGTTAATTACACATTAGTATTTGACTTTAAAAGTAATCGATGTTTTTGTAGATAAATGTTAATAAATAATGTGGAAGACTATATGATTAAATGCTTCTGAGTTTTTGGTTTCAATAATAGTTTGGATTTTTTTGAATAATTTTAAAGGCAGTTGTATATTGAATGGAAATTCTCAATCTTTGGGGTTTTTCTTTTGAATTTTGGGGATATAGAGTAGAATTTCTTTTTATAAACAATTATCCTTTTGGGGATTATATGATCCTATACTAACCAATTTTTTTTCATTTTTTTCTATAGTACCTTCAGTTTCTGGTATTTAACCCTTAATTAATGCTTTTAATTGTTATAAATTTAAGGGTTATGAATGAGATAGCCAAGAGAACTTGGAATGAGGTTTTGAGGCAAAGGGGAAGTCACACGGGCGGCACAATGTTTGTCTAATAGTGCGACCAAACCATTTGTAGTTGACACATTTGGGGTAGTGGCTCCTGCATGGTTTGAGAAAAGTATTGGAGATAGTGCAAGGAGGCCGTGCGAGGGTCATCTGAGGTAGTGGAAAACGTATAGTTAGCACATAGTTTGTCAAACTGTGTGAACTAACCGTGCAAGCACATAAATGAGATCATAAAAATGTGGATCTCACACATTTTTTCCTCTAAATGGCTTTTTTTCTCCTAATAAGGTATAACTTGTGATCAATCCCCTTTGAAGCTAGGAAAACCTCCCCCATGATTTTTGGAAGAAATCTGAAGGCTTTCCTTGGTGAACCAAATCTGGAGTCTTGAGGTATGTGATCGTTTTTCAGCGTTCTTAAAGTGTTTTTAGATATAATTCTCTTATTCTTTTGGTTTCATAGATCTACGCCCATTATGGGTAGATATAAGTGTGTGGCTGCCAAATATGATGAGATTTTGTCCTGGTATTGATAGGAAAAGATATTTAAGGAGGGTTCTAGAAGAATAAACCCGGTTTTCTTGTGCGGTATTCGTTTGTTTTGGTTTTCGTCATAACCATCGTAGTTAGAGGCTTCTTTGTTGAATCTGGTTAGTATAACTGATTGGCATTATTTCAATTTGAATGTGTGGAATTTAATTGATTGTGATTTGGTTGTTTAACAATTTTTGGAAACCTTCTGGAGTGATGGTTGTGAAATATGAAAAATTGTGGATTTTTAATGAGTGCTTTGGTTCTTAATTTTTAAAATAGATATTTTAAAATGGGAATATTATAGAGTTGTGAAACATGGTTTGGATTAGATTTTTTCAATAAAAGGTAATGTATTATTTATGTCAATTGGATTTTTTGAAATTAGTAAATTCTTTGGTTTTCAATAAAAGTACTGTTTTATTGAGATGGTTTGAATTGGTTGAACACACTACGTTTTAGACATGATGGTTGTGTGAGTTCACAGGCATGTGGGATGGATAAGTGTTAGGGGTCTCCCCCATCATTAACGGGATGGACAAATGTTAGGTCTCTCCCCCGTCAAAGTGTGTTTGTGGGAAGAATATGGTTAAGTGTATCCCCCATCATTAATGGGACGGATAAGGGTTAGGGTTCTCCCCTTTCGATTGGTTCACTACGGACGACATATTGAAAGGATGAATCCCCACTTGCGAGTATAGGGAGATCTAGGTAACATGCAGGATTGGTTGTGTGGATGTATGAAATGAATTGGCTATTTCAAGGTAATATTGACAAATGGTTTTAAAGATTTTTTAGTTATGCTTTTGGAAGAATAACTTGTTGGAAAAATTGGTTTCAATTAAACATGTATGCTTTTGGTTATAAATTGTTTTGGAAACCTGTTTATATTTGGTTATAAACTATTTTGGTAAAAATTTTATATAAACTGTCTTATATAAATGTGACTAACTTTTCTATCCTAGTGGCTTGAGTAGGGAAGTCATTTTTGAAAACCTAATGAGTTTTATAGTCACCCCTTTATTATAACTTTGGTGCAGATCCTATCTGATGGGAAATTGGAAAGGCAATGTTTCACATGTATTTAGCACTACCTAGTGACATTTGGGATGTTCAGTATTGTGTATCTTGGAGATTGTGGAGATGAAGTCTTGTGTTCTTTTGAGCATCTTGTATCATTTAACCGCGATGTACTTTGACACTTGTTTATTCTTCCATTGTTTCATACTTTGATATGGTTTTGAGATACATGAAGATGTTGGGTTATCTTTCATTCGTTCATGTGTCATATAGTGAATGTTTTGTTATTGTTGGTTGGTTTATCGATTTATTTCATAAATGGTAAATCGTGACCCACTTGTATTTGAAACCCTTCTGCAATTATTTCCATCCATTAGCATCTTGGGGATGTCACTTAAGGACTACTAACGACTTGTTGTACTCTCATGAAAATGAGAATTGGTGGGTCATTACAAATGGTATTATCTTGACAAGTCCATGCCAAACATGTAGTCGTCAAAGTTCCTAGTTTTGGAGATGAAATCCCTTCTTGTCTATTCCTTGTGTGGGAATCATAGAAAAGAGTAGGACAGTTGGAACTTGAAATAGATAGCATAAAACGACTTAGCTAATTCGTTTATCTAGAACATAACTATACAAGGTAGTCAAGTAAATAAGTGTTTGGAGACACTTATAGGATTTTGAAATCTAATTGCCATGGGTTTAGCCAATGATATGAGCATGACATGCATTATAGATAAATGACTTCCCCCTAGGAGTGTGTGCATAATTTGAATAATTTATCATTTTTGAAAAGTACGGAATTGATTTTCTAATGAATTATTTTGAAAAAGTGAATGATTATTGTATTTTGAAAATGGTTGAATTTTCAAAAGCATGTAAATTGGTTTCAAAAATAATTGAACATGGGAAAAATAATGTTTTGGAAAACAATGTTTGGATAGTTGATGTGATAGAATTTGAAATCATAATCCCTCAGTTTCTAGAGAGTGTGATTGACAAGGTTTTTTGTTGGATTTGAAAATGGCAGTAGGTAGGTGTTGTTGAAACCAACCCGAAGAAGATGTGGAGAATGTGGTTGCACCTGAACCACTGATGAACCAAGAGCTAGTTCAGAGTATTGTCCAGGCTTTTCATGATATGGATAAGGGGAACCAAAGGAATGCACCAAGGCATGTGGGTCATACCATCCAGTTAATGAATCAGAATCCACAGAACATTCGGGGTGATTCTGAAACTGACAAGGTAGAGGTGTGGCTAAGTAGGATGAATCATATCATCGATTTCTTCGGCACACCATCAAATATCAAGGTCATGTTGGCGACGTATATGCTTGAGGATATTTCTCTTCTGTGGTGGGATTTAGCAGTGCTGGCTACATTGAATGAAGGCCTTACATGTGAGGATTTTGAAGAATTGTTCAAAAAATAATTCTATCCTCACACGTTCAAAATCTAGAAGATGATGGACTTATCAGCCTGAAACAAGAGAGCCTACCTGTCATAGAGTATGCATCCAAGTTCAATAATTTAGTCTGTTTTTCACCACAGGTTGTGGAACGTGCGCCTTTGAATGCATGCATCTTCAAATTATGGCTAAGGTAGGAGATTCTATAGAAGATTTCTGTGCTATGTATTACAGATTATAGAAAAATGGTGAATAGAGAGACTATTTTTTACAGTGATACCTCGGGATCGATAGGAAGAGGAATGATGATACCTACAAGAAACGGTGGGAACTCGACCACTAAGAACAAGAGGAAAATGGACACCTATTTCCATGGTGCAAGTGGAAATATGAACCAGACAGATGGATCAGTAAACCTTCCTCCACGAACCTAGAGCAAAGAAGATTGTTTTCAATGTGGTCTTCTTTACCACATAAAGAGATAATTTACTGCACAACCTAGATCATGTCATCATTTTAACAAGATGAGACATATTTAGTGCAATTGTCACAGTTCCCCATAGTCAGGTGATCGAGACACTTCTCGACTATCGTAAGCATCATATTCTTTGACTGGAGTGGACAACCGAATCAGTCTCGTTAGAATAGCCAAGCTAGACCTAGTGATTCTAGAAATACCATGACTCCCCAACTAGGGAACCCTATGTAAGGAAACAAGGAAAACAATAAAGTGAAGAAACAATTATATGGAGTTGAGCAGATGATATTCGATGATCATGTTGGACCATCAACAGTAAGAGGTACGATTCATTTAAAATCTACAATTGTAGAAGTGTTTTTTGATACTGGTGAATCACATTACTTAATTTCTTATCATTCTGTTGATTGTCTATGTTTAAAACTGGGAATTATGCCTTTTGTTTTGAAGCTGCATAATCCACTTGGAAAAATAGATTGTCAAGCCTTTGTCTATAGAGCATGTGCTATAACTCTTGATGGAGCTGAGTTAAAATGGGACTTCTCGGTGTTGGATATTTATGTCTATGATGTAATGCTTGGTATGGATTGACTGAAAATGTTCATGGATCAAATTGACTCTAATAGGAGAACAATTAGTATCAGGACTGAGGACAGTATCGATCATCTTTTTAGAGGAGAGATGCCTATAAATAAAGGTGAAAATATCTTTTTGGAACCAATGGTGGGAACGATATCTTGCCAATTGGTAGAGTTGAATTTGGAATCAATGGATGAGATTGAGGAAAATAGTATTCCAGCAACTGTTGATCAAATTCCTGATTCCTTTCCCAAGAACTTCTCTAGGTTACCACCTCTAAGGGAAGGGAATTTTATGTTTCATCTCTTTATTAGGAACAGTCCTATTTCCCTTAAATATTATAAGATGGAACCAGTAGAGTTACAATTATTGATTGTGCAGTAAGAGGAGCTGGAAAGAAGGGGTTTCATTCAACCATGTATGTCTCCATGGGCTGCACCCGTTTTGTTCGTGAAGAAAGAAGATGGTACTCTTCCAAATTGTTTATTATCGTAAGTTTTACCATGTTTTTATAAAGAATAGATATACACTTACATGAATTGATAATCAATTCGATCAATTAAGGGAATCTCAGTGGTTCTCCAAGATTGACATGCGATCATGATATCACCAATTAAGAGTTTAGAAAGAGGATAATCCAAAAACAGATTTTAGAAGTAGATATGGAAACTGTGAATATGTAGTCATGCCTTTCGATATAAAAAATTCACTGGCAGTCATCATGGAATTCATGAATCAGATATTTCAAAAATATTTGGATTCTTTTATTGTAGTCTTTGTGGATGACATTTTGGTCTATTCAATGACAAAGGATGATCTAGAGGTGCATCTGGAAACAGTGTTACAAATCATGAGAGATAATGGTTTGTATGCCAAATTATCAAATTGTAATTTTTGGATACAGGATGTACGTTTCCTTGGCCTTGTGATTTCTGAGAAAGGCATTTCCATTGATCCAGAAATGATAGAAGACTTTATCTCTTGGAAACCACTGAAGAATGTGTTTGAGATATGATGTTTTCTTGGTCTAGATAGTTACTACTGACGATTTTTGTGTCATTTCTCATGACTATATTCACAAATTATTACTATGAAAAGGACAATGAACCATTTCAATGGACAGAAGAACTTCATTAGTCTTTCTCAAAACTGAAATTTCAGCTTACATCAGCACATATCTTGACCTGGAAAGAATCAAGACTGTGGTATGTGGTGTATTGCTATGCTTCAGGATAAGGGTTGGATTGTGTTCTCATTTAAAGAGATCATGTGGTTTTTTATGGTTCAAGGCAGTTGAGGGTTCATGAGAAGAATTACCTAACTCTTGATTTGTAGTTACTTGCAATCGTACATGCTGTGAAAACATGGATTTATTATCCCTTTAGTGTGAAATTTACTCTCTTTATGAATCAAATAAAATTGGAACACATATTCACAGAGCCAGAATAGAATCTTAGGAAAAAGATGTGGATGTAGAATCTCCAAATGTTTGACTTTTACTATATTTACACACTAGGGAATGGAAATTTGGTGGTGGATGCATTGAGTATAAAATCATATGCTTAGTTGGAGAAAGATGCTTCAGAGGATTGTCATTTTATGTCAGTCTTATCTAACATGCATTTGGAATGTGAAGATCGAGGTGATGTTGTAGTTTTCTTTTTAGCAACACTTGTTCTTGTTTTAGTAAAAATGACCAATGAATCACAAACAACTGATTCAGAATGTCTAGTAGTAAGTTCAAGACTCAATGGTGGGGAGACCATTGAAGGCTAGAAACATGATGGTGGTTTAGTTTTGTGTTTCAGAGATCGGATGGTTGTACCTATGGTTTTTCAGGAAAAATTACTTCATGCTTACAACAATTCAATATGGGTTTTACATCAAGGTACTCAAAATATGTATATGGTGTTGAAGGCAAAATTTTGGGGAGTGTCATGAAAATAAATGTGGTCGAGTTCATCTCGCGGTGCTTAACTTGTTAGTATGTTAAAGCAGAGCATCAGAGACCATATGGTATGTTACAATCACTGCCCATCCCAATATGGAAATGGGATCAAATAGAAATGGATTTTGTTACAGGTCTTCCAAGAACAGTATGGAAACACAATGACATTTGGGTGATATTGGATTGTCTAATAAGGTCGGCCCATTTCATTTCTATTCGTGAAACTCATACGGTAGAGGATATTTCAAAAATATATATCTGAGAAGTGGTAAAGAGGAATGGAATACTAGTGTCTATAGTCTCAGATAGCGATCTAAGGATCACATCTTGTTTCTGGAAATCATTACAGCAAACCCAGGGAACTCAGTGGACTATGATCACCATTAATAATCCTCAAATGGATAGGAAATCCCAGCGGATGATAAAAACATTGGGAGACATGTTTTGGGCTTGTATAATGGATTTTTTTGGCTCATGGGAGGAGTATATAACCTTACTAGAGTTCTCTTACAATAACATCTATCAAGCCCCAATACACATTGCTTAGGTTTGACGCATTGTACGAGCCTCTATTGTATTCTCCACTATACAAGGTGGAAATGGGTGAAACACCACTTGTTAGGACAAGCCTTGCCCAAGAAAAAACAGGGAAGATCTAGTTGATTTGAAAAAGGATAGAGATAGCTCTGATTCGTCATAAATCTTATGTTGATCACCATTATAGACAATTGTTGTTCTTTGTGGGTGACCATGTCTTCTTGAGGATCTCTCCAAGGCTTGTACATCGTCCTTCCAAAAAGATAGGAATGTTATCTCTTAGATACATTGTCCTTTGGGAGATAATATAATGGTTTGGAGAGGTGGAACATTAGTTGTCATTTCCACCATGGCTTTTTTCGGTGCATAATGTGTTCCATGTATCCCAGTTGAAAAAGTATCACCCTGATCCTGTCCATGTGATCATATGGGATCCCGTTGATCTAGAACCAGTTGCATAACTGGTAAATAATATAGTGTGGATCATGGATAGATAAGACAATGTATTGTGTGTGAAAAGCATTGAACTAGTGTGGGTTTTATGGAAACATGGTCAAATTCAGGAAGAGACATGGGAATGTGAGAAGGAGATCAAAGAGTAGTGGATGAAACTATTTTTGGGCATCAATGGTTGTCTTCATTCTAAGGAAAGAATGACCAAGGGTTGGGAGAATGTAGTACACCTGGTTTATACTCTCTAACACTTAAATAATTCTTTTAGTTGTTATAATTTTAACAATGATGAATGAGAGATTCAGGTGAAATTGTAATGACGTTTTCAAGCAAAGGGGAAGTCGCACAGGTGGCACACGGTTTGTCTAACCCTATGGCCAAACCCTGTGCATTTGACACTTTTGAAGAAGTGGAACCCACACTGTTGGATCACAGATCAGGAGATCGTGCCTGGATGCCATGCGAGGGTCTGTCGAGGTAGTGTATAACACATGGTTAGCGCAATTTTTGTCAAACCTTGCGAACAAATCATGCTGGCATTTAAATGGGATCCTAAAAAAGTGTATCTCACATGTTTTCCGGTATAAATGGCTTGTTTTTTTCTCCCATTTGGCCATAACATGGGATACCTCTCCCTTGGAGGTAGGAGAACCTCTCTTAAATGTTTTGTAGGTGATATGAAGTCTTTCCTTGGCTAATCAAAGCCGGATTCTTTAGGTATGTGATCGTTCGTCATCATTCTTGATCGGTTTATTAGATCTACATCTCATTTTCTCTTGGTTTCTTATATATAAAAATATTATGGGTAGATCTAAGTGTTTTGATGCCAAATATGATTATATTTGGTCTTGGTCATACTAGGAAAAGAGATCTAAGGCTGGTTCCCGAAGAATGAACTCGGCTCTCTTGTGCATTCTACGTTCGTTGTGGTTTTCGTCAAAACCATTGAGGTAAGAGGATTATTTCAAGACTCCACAAAGTTGAACTTATTGGAATGATTTAAAATATAATTTGTTGTGTTTAATTGATAATGATTTGGTTTTTAACTCGTTTTGGAATACTTCTAGGGTGATGGTTGTGAAATCTAGAAAATTGGGGATTTCGAATGAGTGCTTTGGTTCATGATTTTTAAAAAAGATATTTCAAAATGGGGATTTTCTAGAGTTGTGACACATGGTTTGGATTTGATGTTTTCAATAAAAGGGAATGTTTTATTGAAGTGAAGTGGTTGTTTTCAAATTGGATTATTCATTGGTTTTCAATAAAAGTATATTTTTATTGAAATGGTTAAATTGGTTGAACACACATGGTTTTTGATATGGTGTTTTTGTGTTTTCATGGGAATGTGTGACAAATAAGGGATAGGGGTCTCCCCCATAATTTATGGGATCGATAAGGGATAGGTCTCTCCCCCGTCAAAAGGTTCATGTGGGAGAGATAAGGGTTATGGGTCTCCCCCATCATTAGCAGGATGGATAAGGGTTATTGCTCTCCCTGTCAATTGGTTCACTACGGGCGACGTAGTGAAAGGATGATTCCCCACTCGCGAGTATAGGGAGATCTAGGTTACATGAATGGTTGGTTGTGTGGATGTATGAAATGATTTGGGTATGTCAAAGGAATATTGAGAAATGGTTCTAATGCTTGCTTAGTTTTTTTTGAAGAATAACATGTCGGAAAAATTTGTTTCAATTACACATGTATTCTTTTTGTTATAAATGTTTTTGGAAACATGTTTATATTTCGATATAAACTATTTTTGAAAATTGTTTTATAGAAAATTTCTTATATAAAGGTAACTAACATTTCAATCCTAGTGGTGTGAGTAGGGAAGTAATTGAGAAAAACTTATTGGGTTTTATACTCGCCCCTACTTTGACACTTTGGTGCTTGTGTAGATGCTATCTTTCAAGACATGGGAAAAGGTAATGTTTCATATGTATTTAGCACCACCTCGAGTTGTTTGGGCTGTTCGGTGATTGGGGAGATTGGAACATGTGAAACATTGAGTCTTGTGGTATTTTGAGAGTCTTATATCATTTATCCGCTATGTACATTCATACTTGGTTATTCTTCTGATGTTGCATAGTTTGATATGGTTTAGAGATACATGACGATGTTGAGTTGTCTTTTATTCATTCATGCATTATATAGTGAATGTTTTTTTATAGTTAGTTGATTTATTGATTTATTTAATAAAGCGTAAATCATCCCATAATTGTATTTGAATCCCTTTGGCATTTATTTCCTGCCTTTGGCATATTGGGGATGTTGTTTATAGCCTATTAATGACTCGTTGTACTCCAAAACCAATGAGAATTGGTGGGTCATTACAAATGGTATCAGCTTGTCCAGTCCCCGCTTAATAAGTATTCATCGATTTTCATAGTTTGGGGGAAGAAATCCCATCTTGTCTATTCCTTGGGTGGGAATCATAGAAAGGAGTAGGATTATCGGAACATGAAATATATAACATAAAAGGACATTGATAAACCAATTATGTTGAACATCAATGTACTGAGGAGTTGGGTAAATCTGTTTTTGGAGACAGTTCTAGGATTTTTAAATCTAATTATCATGGGTTAATCCAATGAGACTAGCATAACATGCATTATAAAGAGATGACATCCCACTAAGAGGGAATACATCATTTCAAGAAATGATAAATTTTTAAAAGTATAGAATTGGTCTTCAAATGAATGATTATGAAAAAGTGAATGATTATTTTCTTTTTAAAATGGTTTAATTTTAAAATGCATGATAAGTGGTTTCAAAATTAGATTAACATGGAGAAATTATGGATTTGGAAAAAAAAATGTTGTGATAGTTGTTGTGATAGAATTTGAAATGCTAATCCATCAGTTTCTTGAGAGTGAGATTGACAGAGTTTGTTATTGGTATAGAAAATGGCACACGGTAGGAAACATCAATTCTAACTAGAAGAAGTTGTGGAGAATGTTATTGCACCTAATCCATGGGTGAACCAAGAGCTGGTTCAGAGTATTTTCCATGATTTTAATGTTGTGGATATGGGGAATAAGAGGAATGATCCATGGAAAGTGGATCATACCATCCAATTCATGACGCAGAATCCACCGAACATTTCGGGTGATGCTTAACCTGAGAAGGAGGAGGAGTGGCTAAGTAGGATGAATCATATCTTCGATTTCATTGGCACACCATCAGATCCAATGTTCATGTTGGTGACATATATGATTTAGGATCTCGCACATTAGTGGTGGGATTTAGCAGTGCATGATAAATAGGATTAAGGCCTTACATTAAATGATTTGGAAGAATTTTTCAAAAAAAATCTATCCTCACACGTTCCAAATCAGGAAAATGATGGACGTCTTCAGCTTGATACATAGGAGCCTCTCTGTCACAGAGTATGCGGGTATGTTCAGGAATTTAGTTTGTTTTGCACCAGAGGTTGCAGAAAGTGTATCTTTGAAGGCACACATCTTCGAATCGGGGCTAAGGTAATAGATTTAATCAATGATTTTGGTACACTATATTACCAATTATACAGAGATGGTGAACAGAGCGACTATTGCTGAACGTGATATCTCGAGATCGATAGGGGGAGGAATGATGATACCTACAGGAAATAGTGGGAACTCAACCACTCAGAACTAGAGGAAAAGGGACACCAATTTATATTGTGTAAGTGGAAATCAGAACCAGATTGATGGATCAGTAAACCTTCCTCCACAACCCCATAGAAAATAAAGTTGTTTTCAATGTGGTTTTATTGACCACATAAAGCAAGATTGTAGGACACAACCTAGAGAATTTAATAATAGTAACAATATGGGACATCTTTAGTGCTATTATCACAGTGATCTAATGTCAGGTGCTCGAGACACTTCCTAGCTATCGCATGCGTCGTATTATTCGACAGGATGAGGAAAATAGAATAAGTATCAATAGAAGATCAGAGATTTCGTTGTTGATTCGATAAATACAATGACTCCTCAACCAGGGCACCCTCAGCAAGGAAACCAATATAACATTATTGTGAAGAAGTAATTGTATGGAGCTGAGGAGATGATGGTCGATGATCTGGCTGGAACATCTACAGTAAAAGGTATGATTCTTTTGAATTCTACCATTTTTCATGTGTTGTTTGATACCTGTTCATCACATTTCTTCATTGCATCCTATGTTGTTGAATTTCTATGCTTAAAATGGGAAATGATTCATTCAGTTTCGAAACTACAAACTCCTCTTGGTGAATTATTATGCCAATCCATTGTGTGTAGAGAATGTTCTATAACAATTGATGGAGATGAGTTAAAATGGTACTTCTCAATTTATGATATGAATGTCAATGATGCAATCATAGGTATGGATTAGATGACAATGTTCAAAGATCAAATTGACTATTATAGGAGAACAGTTTGTTTCATTACAGAGGACAATATCGAGCTTCTCTTTAGAGGATAGAGGACTATAAATAAAGGTGAAAAAGCATGTTGGCACCATTGGTGGGAATCTTATCTTACCAATTTTTAGTATTGACATTGTCATCAATATTAGAGATCATGGAAAATAGTCGTCCCACTTTTGTGGATCAATTTCCAGATATATTTCCCAAAAACTTCTCAGGTTTACCACGTATAAGGGAAGTGGAGTTTATGATCGAGCTCCTTCTATGGACGATTCCTATTTCCATTCCATCATATTGGATAGAACCAACAAAGTTACATTAAATAAAAGTGTAGTTAGAGGAGATGGAAAGCAATGGTTTCATTCAACCAAGTACGTCTCTATGGGCAGCACCAGTTTTGTTTGTGAAGAAGGAAGATGGAACTCTTCATCTGTGTGTTGATTATCATAATCTTAACCACATTAGAATAAAGAATAGATATCCACTTCCTTGCATTGATGATCTATTCGATCAATTAATGGGAGCTCAATGGTTCTCCATGATTAACTTGTGATCAGGATATCACTAATTGTGAGTTTGGAAAGAGGGTATTCCTTAGACAGCATTCAAGAGTTGATATGGCCAATATGAATATATATTCAAGCCTTTTGGTTTAAAAAATGCACTAGCAGTCTTCATGGAATTGATGAATCAGATATCTCAACAATATGTAGATTGTTTTTTTGTGGTGTATGTTGGCGACATTTTTGTCTATTACAAGAAAAAGGCTGATCATGTGGTGCACCAGGAAACAGTGTTACAAATCATTAGAGATCATTGTTTTTATTCTAAATTATCAATGTATGATATTTGGATACAAGAATCATGCTTCGTTGGCATGTCAATTCTAGGAATGGATTTTTCTTTTGATCCTGAGATGATATAATCCATTATATTTTGGAAACCACTGAAGAATGTGTTCGAGATACGATGTTTTCTTGGTCTAGCTGTTTACTACGGACTATTTGTGCATGATTTCTCACAACTAGCTTCACCAATGAAAGATATGAAAAACAATAATGCTCTATTCCAACCGAATGAATAATTTCAAAAGTTTTTTCCAGGAATTTAAGGTTTGGCATACATCAACAACTATCTTGACCTTTCCATAATTAGGACAAGGGTTTTGTGGTGTATTGTGATGCTTTAAGATTAGGGTTGGGATTTGTTCTCATTAAGAGAGATCATGTGGTTACTTATGGTTCAAGGCAGTTGAGGGTGCATGATAGGAATTACCCAACACATGATTTGAAGTTAGCTATAGTTTTCCGTTCTTTGAAAACAAGGAAACATTATCTCTTTGGTGGAAAATTTAAGGTGCTTATGGATAAAAAAAGATTGAATCACATTTTCTCATAGAGATATTTGAATCTGAAGAAAATGAGGTGGATTATGTATCTCCCAAAGATTGAAGTTGACTTGATGTACACACAAGGGAATGGAAATTTGGCGACAGACTCATTGAGTAGAAATTCATATGCTCAGTTGGAGAAATAAGCTTTAGATTAATGGAAGTTGATATCGGTCTTAGCCTACACGCATATGTAATGTGAAGATCAAGGTGGTGTTGAAGTTTTATGCTCAGATACGCTTGTTCCAGATTTAGTCAAAATGATCAAAGAGGCACAAAAATATGATGCAGAATGTCTAGTTGTATGTTCAAAACTCAATGGTGGGGAGACCATTCATGGATGAACACTTGATGGGGGTTCATTTTTTGTTTCAGAGATCGCATGGTTGTACCTATGTTTTTTCTGGAATAACTCCTTCATTCTTACCACCATTCAAGATGGGATGTACATGCAGGTACACAGAAGACATATAAGGCGTTGAAGGTGCAGTTTTAGTGGAGTGGCATGAAAAGGAAGGTAGCAGAGTTTGTCTCGTGGTGCTTAACTTGTTAGAAGGTTAAACCAGTTCATTAGAGACCAGCTGCTATGTTACAATATTTTCCCATCCTAGTGTAGAAATGGGATCAAATAGCAATGGATTTTGTTTCAGATCTTCCATGAACGGTCTGGAAACATGATTCCACTTGGGTGATAGTGGATCTTCTAACCATGTCTGCCCATTTCATCCCTATTCGTGAAACTCATATGGGGGAGGATCTGTGAAAAATCTATTTCTGAGAAGTGGAAATGGGTCATTGTTTACCAATGCCTATAGTATTAGATAGAGATCTGAGGTTCACATCTCATTTCCAGATATCATTATAGCACACCCTAGGAACTCAGTTGATTATCAGCACTGCATTCCATCCTCAAACAGATGGGCAATCTAAGTGGATGATACAAACATTGGAAGACATATTTCATGCTTGTGTAATGTATTTTGAGGGCTCATGGGAGGAGTATATACCCTTAGGGGAGTTGTCATACAATAACAGCTATCAAACCTTGATACGCATGGCTCCATTTGAAGCATTGTATGGGTGTCCTTGTCATTCTCCACTATGCTGGGTGGAAATGGATGAAACTTTACTAGTCATGTCAATCCATGTCCATGACACAACATATAAGATCCATTTGATTAGAAAGAGGATGGTGATAGGTCAGAATCATCAGAAATCTTATGCAGATCACCGTTGAAGACCATTTTTATTCGTTGTGGGTGATCAAGTCTTTTTGATGATCTCTCCAAGGCGTGGACATCGTCGTTTTGGAAAGCATGGCTAGTTATCTCGTAGATATATTTTCCATTTTCAGATTCTAAAATGGGTTAGAGAGGTGGAATATCGGTTGGCATTACAACCACGATTTAGTTCAGTGCATAATGTGTTCCACGTATCCTAGTTGAAAAAGTATTACCCTGATCCCGACGATATGATCAGATGGGATAACATTGAGCTAGAATCGGATGCATCACTGGTACATATTCTAGTGCGGATCATGGATAGACAAGAGAAATTATTGCACGGGAAAAGCATCGGCCTAGTATGGGTTTTATGGCAACATGGTCAGATTCAGGAAGAGACATGGGAACGTGAAAAGGAATTGAAAGTGCAGTGGCCAAAACAATGTTTGGCCAGCAAGGGTTTTCTATGTTCTATGGACATCAAAAACTATGGCGGGGAGATTTTTATACTTCATTTTATGGTATTTAACCCTTAATTAATTATATTAATAGATATAAATTTAAGGGTGATGAAAGAGAGAGTATGGAGAACATGGAATGATGTTTTGAGGCATAGGGGATGTCACATGGGTGGCACCCAATTTGTCTAGTCGTGAGTCTGAACCATGCATAGTGGATACTTTTGTGGTAGTGGCTCCTGCATTGTTGGAGAACTGTTCATGAGAGCATGTGAGGAGGTCGTGAGAAGGTCTGCTGAGGTAGTGGCTATTTCATGGTTAGCACATGGTTTGTCAAACTGTTCGAACTAACCATGCAGGAACATAAATGATCTCCTAAAAAGTGGATCTCACACATTTTTTCCCCTAAATGGAAAATTTTTCATCCAATGTGTCCATAACTCGGGATCACTCTAACCATTGATTGTAGGAGAACCTCTCCCAAGCGTTTTGGACGTGATCTGAAGGATTTCCTAGGCTAATAAAATCTAGATTTTTGAGGTATGTTATCATTCTTCATCATTCGTGATCGATATAATTGATATAATTCTCATTTTATATTGAGTTTTTAGATCTACACGTGTTATGGGTATATCTAAGTGTGTGGATTTGAAATATGATGAGATTTGGTCTTCGTATAGCTAGTAAATGTGTAACACCCTGAGATTTTATGAAAAATATTCTTTTTAATTTCATTAATGTCTTGTGTTGTATGCTACACCAAAAGGAGCTTGCACAACACGCATCCCTGACAATCCATGCATTACACGCAATCACAACCTTCCTCGATAGCTTGTGTAGTACGCAATACCGAGTTTCACTAAACGAGATATTATTATAATATTATTATGAACTAGCCGTTATGCATAGTAATACCCACTTTTTGAAATTCTATAAATTTTATATTTCATAATATACTTCATTTTTGGATTCGGAATATCGAGATTAGCTTAGGGTGAAATTTTGGTACTTTTTGGATAACTTGCATATTCTGATGAATAGTGAAAATTACTAAATAATTTATAGTGATAAATTATTAATTTGAGTGGCTTAAAAGTATATTTTGAATATATTTTTACAATTTAATACAATTTTGGTCATTGTATGTGATTTCAAATTTAAACTAGACATAAACAAGTGTCAATCTTTTGATAGTTATTATCTTTTAAAAACACGCTATTTGTTTTGACGATGGGAATTAATTTTTAAATTATTTAATGTAACTGATATGTTTTGAATTTGGTAAAATAGACATCATTTTTTAATTCAAAATATCAAATATAGATTAGGCCTAATTTTTGGTATTTTTCTGGAAACATTCATTTTTTGATGAACAGTGAAACCACAAAGTGGTAGTTAAAAAAATGAATTTTTCATAAAACATAAATTTACCGCTTATGTGAGTGGGATTTAGAAAATCCGAGATACGAGGTTAATATCAAGGACTAAAATTTGGTTCAATGAGATGAAAATAATTTTTGGTGAATGATAACTTTTTACTTTTATTTACCAAGATTAAAAGTAAATAGGGTAATTAAGGGTAAAAATGATATTATTATTACCCTAACACATGTCCAGATTCTATTAGATAAGTTTAATTCGACCCAAAACAACCTTAGGAATAAATTATGACCATTTAGGCCCAATTTTATTAGATTAGGACATTTAATATTAATTTATTTAGTGAAGGGTTAAAATAGTTAAAATCAATGTTTAATAAGTAAATCATTTGTAATATAGGGTTATACATAAGATAAATTCGACTATAAATATTCATTAGAAAGATAAATGGATTTCCTACATAATTTTATTTTATTTATAATTTTTAGACATTATATAATTTAGTTTATTTTTTACACAATGATGATGTAGTAATTATCTTATTAGTGAAATATTGACATAATTGATGTTATAAATACCAAAAAATGTATATTGAGTCTTTTTATGAATTAGACTAATTTTTTAGGTTAGTATGACATGTTATTATTTATTTAGATAACATTTTTCGAACTAATAATTCTGTTATGAGTTTCACAAAAATCAATTACCAAATAGTGTCAAAATTAACATAAAATAGTTGTTTAAACAAATATTATATTATTAATTGTTATTTTATTCCTAAAAATCTATGGTTCTGCAAAATGACTTATATAAGGTTATATATATTAATAATAAACAACTTGGGGTTCATTTGGCGTGTTATAGTATGTTTATGAACCTTATAGTGTTAGAAAACAAGAAGACATGGTAAAAGTAAAATTATTTAACATAGGTTAAATCAAAATGATAAGGTTAAAACAGAAACCTAAACATGTATAAATTCTATTTGATGAGATGATTTCTTCCCATGCCCACCTTAGCTTCGAACAAAATCAATTTGTAGGTATTAAGAACCGAATATGACTTTATAATAAAATAATATTTTTAGTTTTCCAAAGGTGCCCCTCTCCTCCCTTATAAAAGGGAACCTACTCCATCTCTTCCTCACACCACTTTGAGCCTTCAAGATCGGCCAACCCCTGAAAAATTCAATTCTACACTTCCCTAGAAACATCCTAGAGGTCCCTGGATTCTTCAAAGAAAAATTTGAGTGCCCTAAGAGGAGGTTTCAAAGAGGCACTTCAACGAAGAGGTAATGTTCGTTACCGATACATTCAACTTTATTTCTTCTTCCAACTCTTCTTATTAGGTTGTTTCATTATGAAGTAATAACATCAGTATCTATAGAATACTGATATGTTATTATATGTATGAAACAACCCTATTTAACCATTTATCCATCCTATGTAAAATGAAATCACCAAGCGTGCGTACGTACGGAATACCGTCTCCACACCGTGGTGTAATCTATTTTCCACCACCACCTTACTTGGATGGGTATAATGGTGTAAATAATAACAATGTATGATTATTGTAAAGTGATATTGATGCTGTAATAGTATAAATACACTCCAATAAAATTCCACTATCATGGAAACGATATCATCGCTCGTGCGTACGTACGGAATACCGTCTCCACGACGCGACGAGATTCATTCTGAATGATTAACCATTCATGAATGATTATAAAGTATATATAATAAGTAATAATGAAATATATGAAATAATAATGATACTGTATTTATGTATATATATATGTATTTCATCCAATTAATTCTATTCAATTCAATGAGGAAACGAAAACAACGTTCACGCGTACGTACGACCTACCGTCTCCATGAACGGTGTATTTCATTCAATTTATCAATATATTATATATATAAATATTCTGAATATTTATTATATATAAATAATGTTTTATATTCTGGAATTAATTAATCATGATCTAATTAATCATATGAATAATTACAAAACAAAACACCGATGACAAATGAAACGATTTTACCCAAAACACTCTTTAACATGGAATTTACGAAAGAACGGGTAATATAAAGTCAGAAGTGAACCATATATGATATCATAACAATGAATATGATTCTGTAATATGTCAATAACATTATTTAAATTTTTATACAGAGGTTCAGATACGTATGAAGCATATCGGAACTAAGGTAAGGGATAACTTTTCCAATCTCATTCTTATCCGAGATTGTTTATTCGTAAGTATTTACTGGGGTTATTGTTCTCATCCATGTCCATGTCTCCTAAAAATGGTTTCATGTATGTTTAATGTCCTTTTTACACATTTTCTACTTTTACTACATGGTATGTATGTAATCTTTCTTTTACGAGGTCTTTTTTGACTTTTCCGGCATAAGTACGAGAATAATGTTTTTTTAACTTATACGGCACGAACGAATTTTTTACGGTTTTATAAAGACTTATTTTCATGATTCTTCCTCCAAAAGATTTCATGACTATTTCCAAAATAAATCTCTTTCTTACAAAATTGCATGACGTTTTGTGGAATGAAATTTATTTTGAAGAAGAAAGGGTATTTTCATCAAGAATTCATTTCAAGTGCTTTATCAAAACTATTTCCCATATAAGATGACATTATTTCATATGTTTAAGTTTCAAGTATAATGTCTCTATGATTTACATGGTTTCACTATTATTGTTATGAAATTATATCCATTATTTTATATAGATTATGTGATGATGGGATGATGTTTATGAAACCCATTTTTATTCGTTGGGTTATTATGAATGATGTATGTTTATTATGTGTCACAAGTAATAATGACTTTATTATAAAATGGGTGGGACCTATATCTCCCTCTAATTCATTGGGTAAAGATTTATATCTCATGAGATAGACATGGCTGGAACAGTAAGTTAATCTGGTTCAGTATTACAGGACTGGAACGAGGAGTGAACTCGATTCAGAAAGGGACTTTGTCCACTATGATGGTATTGGCAGCAATGCCTTGGCTACTATGGAAATCATTACATGTTCTTAATGGATGCCACAATTACATGTTTTATTCCCATACTTTATTATCATTATTTATGTTCCATTATGATCTATGCCTTATGTACTTTCATGTATTAAGTCGTTGCTCAAGATTTTGATGTTTAAACATTATGTTCATGTTTTCAAGTTAAAATGTATTTGGTATGTTTTATTTTATCCATTATTACCCTTACTGAGCATTTGAGCTCACCCTTTTTATGTTTTATTTTCCCCCAAAATTAAAAGAAAGGTTTCATGTATGGAAAAAAAAAGTTGAAGATCTTTGTGGGAGATGTTGAAGATCATTCCCCACGATTATAAGATTATGTTCCATGTTTCCAAAGACACTAAACTATTACGATCCTTGTGTGTCTGTTTTTTCTTATTTATTATGTATTCCTCAAAAGTAATTTAATATCTATGTACGTCAAGCATCAGGTCTCTACAATTGGTATCAGAGGAAAGGGTTAGTTAACCTTTGGAAACTAGGATGCGAAAACATTAGTGAGATGCCTAGAGATATTTCTAAGGTATGTCTAGGGATGCCCCGAAGGTTAAGTATACGTATAGGTTATAGTACTAGAATTTCACTAACGATCTAAGAATTTAATCTAAGATGTCAGATATTGAGGTTACTCCCCCTTTACTATGTTGTTTTCCCTAGCATGATACTTACCTCTCACACTATTCTTTTTGGGTTTTAGAGGATGGATGGAACCCGATGGAACCGTTTTGATCAATGCAATGGACATTGCAATGATTGTCCTACTGAACAAACATATGTTATTAGAGATAGAGTGAAAAATCTTATTGCTATACTTGCAGAAGCTATGAATCATTCTAGACTTCCAATGAGAAGAGAAGGGAACAATATTCTATTGATTCCTTCATGAGGCAACGCCCACCTTCTTTTAGTGGGTCTTCTGATCCATTTGTTGCTGAACAATGGATCAGTACCACTGAAAAGATATTTTCAGTTCTTCAATGCTCACAACATGATAAAGTCATCTTAGCAGTATATCGTTTTGAAGGTGAAGTTGATCAATGGTGGAATCTTATCAAGAATACGAGGCTAAGGGATGAAATTGAGTCCATGGAATGGGACGAGTTCAAGATCTTTTGTTTTTCAATAAGTACTTCCCATCGTATTCTTCGAACAAATGTGGAGAAAGAGTTTCTTGAACTAAAGAAAAAATGATGATGAATCTATTGTTGTATACGAATCGAATTTTACGAGGCTTGTAAGGTATGCATCTAGCTTTATCATCCAACCTGAAAGTAAATTTGATCGATTCTTCAGTGGCATAAAACCAAATCTTCGAAGGGCATTATTTATAAGAGACTTCAGTAGCTATGAAGAAAATGTGTGTTGTGATATCCAGGTTGAAATGGAAGTTGGTATTACTTATCCATCTCATAGTTTTGACAAGAAACAAAAGATGGAGGTCAAGGATAAATCTCAGAATATTGGTGAAATGAAGATGAATGTTTCCTTATGCTCAAAGTGTGGAAAGAAGCATGGTGGAGATTGTCATAATGGGACTAAAAAATGTTTTAAGGGTGGAAAAGAAGGCCATCAAGCAGATTAGTGTCGAAGTAATGGAAAATGGTTTCTAATGATGTGAATAATGAAAAGACTACAGAGAACGCACCACCAACACTTCAATGCTTCAATTTTAAGGAAATGGTTAATTATGCTAATAAATGTCCTAATCAAAGGGTTAGTGATGATCGACATGAGAAACCACTTAAGGAAAAGGAAAAATGGAAGTCACATGCGATCACTATTAGCGACGTTGAATATGAAAACGATGTGGTGGAATGATTAAGTGGTTATGTAATTGGATTCCAAAATAATGTTGTATGTAGTATTGTGTAATATTGGAATATTTATGTATTGGTCTATTTTGGTTTTCACTAATATTATGGTACTGGTAACCATGGAATGTGATTGAGATATTTTTGGAAAAAAGATGGTATGTGCATAATGAAGGGATAAAGAGAAAATGTAAAGTTTGAAAATATTCTTGAGATCATGACTGATATAAGTAAATATTTATATCATGGTTTGAGTGTATAGAATTTTGGGGTTTTGGTATGTGTATAGAGTTAACTTTTGACAGCACTCATGTTTTCACTAAGATTAAATGTGTATTCATTTTTCAAGATAATACATGATTAAGGCCTTAGAATGTTTGGAATGTGACCAACAAGACATATCTCATGATATATGGGGATCAACGATGGTATTAACATGCTTGTTATATGAACTCTTTGGTAATCGTTTTCACTATAATATGATATTGGCCTTCCGTATTTTGGATAAGCATAAAGATTGGAATGGATTATGTTGGACATAAGTTAGTATTTTTTGAGGATATAAGTTTTTTTCGATATTATTGATGGGATGTTATAGTAATGTAGTTTTAGAAAAAGGACAACCTGCAGGATGGGTGACAACCCATCACATTAGACAAGGCTGTGGGAATCGAACCCACAACCGAAGTGCGACTGGCCTTTATCACATACCACTGGCCTACAGGAACTCCCAATTTAGTAGAAAGTAGTTTTATTATATTAAGCAGTATGATATATGAAGTATATGTCCATTTTAGGAACCATATATGATTAATATCACTATAGATAGACTTATGTATTTTTTGATAACATTTCTAGCCTTTTGTTTAAGATAGATGGAATGACCCATCATTCTATAACATGATTTAGTAACTCTTCACGAATGACAAATTAAACTTCATTTCTTTAAGAGATGATGTAGAAATTTTCCAAAGAATGACCAACTGTGAGACTATACGAAAATCACGAAAGTATTTCTTCTAATTCCAATTTCATCAACTTAAGGGAAATGATCTTGAAAACCAAAAATGTTGTCCTAGTCCTCTTATATCTGATGATTCATATGGTACCTTAGATCATCACAGATTTTTGGATTTCTGATTATTGGCTTTTTCATAGCCATGTTCTTTTTCACTCTCCATCAGAACATGATGGTTAGATTTTTCTTCCATATCCATATATTCACCTATGTTTTCCAACGTGGAACCCCTGTGATGAGTTAATTTGGGTAACCATTACGTTTCATACTTTAGCTTTTAAATCCAATTTTGGTATTCCTTTTTACGATGTGGGTTTCTATTAAAGAAACTTTCGAGTAGTAAACCATTTATAACCCCGATGAATTTTGAGGGAGAAATTCATTTTAAGGGGGGTAGAATGTAACACCCTGAGATTTTATGAAAAATATTTTTTTTATTTCATTAATGTATTGTGTTGTACGCTACACCAAAAAGGGCTTGCACAACACACATCCCTGACTTTCCTTGCATTACACGCAATCACAACCTTCCTCGATAGCGTGTGTAGTATGCAATACCGAGTTTCACTAAATGATATATTATTATAATATTATTATGAACTAGCCGTTATGAATATTATTACACACTTTTTGAAATTTTATAATTTTTTTTCAAAATGGACTTCATTTTTGGATTCGGAATATCAAAATTAGCTTAGGGTGAAATTTTGGTACTTCTGAGATAACTTTCATATTCTGATGAATAGTGAAAATTACTAGATAATTAACAGTGATAAATTATTAATTTGAGTGGTTTTAAAGTATATTTAGAAAATATTTTTACAATTTAAGATAATTTTTGTCATTGGATGTAATTTTACATTTAAACCAGATATAAACAAGTGTCAATCTTTTGATAGTTATTATCTCTTAAAAACACGCTATTTGTTTTGACGATGGGAATTAATATTCAAATTAGTTAATGTAACTGATATGTTTTGAATTTGGTAAATTATACATCATTTTTGAAATCATAATATGAAATATAGATTATGCCTAATTTTTGGTATTTTTCTAGAAAGTTAATTTTTTTGATGAATAGTGAAACCACTAAGTGGTAGTTAAAAAACTGAAATTTTCATAAAACATAATTTTACCGCTTCTTTGAGTGGAATTTCGAAAATCAAAGATACAAGGTTAATATCAAAGACTAAAATGTGGTTCAATAACATGAAAATAATATTTGGTGAATATTAACTTTTTTGTTTTATGTACCACTGTTAAAAGTAAATATAGTAATTACGGGTAAAAATTATATTATCATTACCCTAACACATGTTCTAATTCTATTGGATTAGAGTAATTAGAAAAAAACAACCTTAGGAATAAAATATGACTATTTAGCCCCACTTGGATTATATTAGGACATTTAATATTAATTTATTTAATGAAGGGTTTAAATAGTTAACGTCAAAGTTTAATAAGTAAATAATTTTTAATATAGAGTTTTACATAAGATAAATTCGACTATAAATATTCATTTGAAAGATAAAAATATTTCCTACATAATGGTATTTTATTTATAATATTTAGACATTAATCAATTTAATTTATTTTTGACATAATGATGATGTAGTAATTATCTTATTAACGAAATATTGACATAATTGATGTTATAAATACCCAAATAAATGTAATTGAAGCCTCTTTTTGAATTCCAATAATTTTCTAGGTTACTATGACATGTTAGTATTGATTTAGTTAACTGTTTTCGAACTAATCATTCTGTTATGATTTTCACAAAAATCAATTACCAAACAGTTTCCAAATTGACATAAAATAGTTTTTAAAACAAATATTATATTATTAATTGTTATTTTATTCCTAAAAATATAAAGATCTCCCAAATGACTTAGATAAGGATATATATATTAATAATAAACAACCTTGGGTTCTTTTGGCTTGTTATAGTATGTTTATTAACCTTATTGTGTAAGAAAACAAGAAGACACAGTAAAAGTAAAATTATTTAACTTAAGGTTAAATATAAATGATAATGTTAAAATACAAACATAAACATGTCTAAATTCTATTGGATGATATTACATCGACCCATCCCCACCTTAGCTTCGAAATAAATCAATTTTGTGGTATTAAAAACTGAATATGACTTTATAATAAAATAATAGTTTTAGTTTTTCCAAAGGTGCCCCACTCCTCCCTTTTAAAAGTACACATCCTCCCTCTCTTCCTCACACCACATTGAGCCTTCAATCTCGGAACACACCTTCCAAATTATCTTCTAGACTTCCCTATAAGCATCATATATGTCCTGGTATTCTTCAAAGTCCAATTTTAGTGCCCTAAGAGGAGGTCTCAAAGAGGCACTTCAAAGAAGATGTAATGTCCGTTACCGATTCTTTCAACTTTATTTCTTCTTCCACTTATTCTTATTAGGTTGTTTCATTATGAAGTAATAACATCAGTATCACTAATATACAGATATGTTATTATAATTATGAAATAACCCTATTTAACCATCTATCCATCGTATTGAAAATGAAATCACCACACGTGCGTACGTACGGAATACCATCTCCATTTCATGGTGTAATCTATTTTCCACCACCACCTTAATTGGATGGGTATAATGGTGTAAATAATAACTATATATTATTATTTTAAAGTTATATTGATTATGTAATAGTATCCATACACTCCAATAAAATTCCGCTATCATGTAAATGATATCATCGCTCGTGCGTACGTACGAAATACCGTCTCCACGATGCGATGAGATTCATTCTCAATGATTAACCATTCAGGAATGATTATAAAGTATATATAATAAGTAATAATGAAATATATGACATAATAATGATACTTTATTTATGTATATATATATGTATGTCATCCAATTAATTTCATTCAATTAAATGAGGAAACTAAAACAACGTTCATGCGTACGTACGACCTACCGTCTCCATGAACAGTGTATTTCTTTCCATTTATCGATCTATTATATATATGTATATTCTGAATATATATTATATATAAATCATGTTTTATATTCTGGAATTAATTAATCATGATCTAAGTAATCATATGAATAATTAGAATTCAAAACACGGACGAAAAATGAAACGATTTTACCCAAAACACTTTTTAACATGGAATTTACAAAAGAACGGGTATTATAAAGTCATAAATGAACCATATATGATATCATAACAATGAATATGATTCATTAATAAGTCAATAACATTTTTTAAATCATTATACAGGAGGTTCGGGTACGTATGAAGCATATCAGACCTAAGGTAAGGGATAACTTTTCCAATCTCGTTCTTATCCGAGATTGTTTATTCGAAAGTATTAACTGGGGCTATTGTTCTCATCCAAGTCCATGTTTCCTAAAAATGGTTTCATGTTTGTATAATGTCCTTTTTACCCATTTTGACTTTTACTACATGGTATGTATGGAATCTTTCTTTTACGAGGTACTTTTTGACTTTTCCGGCAAAAGTACGAGAAGAATGTTTTTTTAACTTATACAGAACGAATTGATTTTTTACAGTTTTATAATGAATTATTTTCATGAATATTCCTCCAATATATTTCATAACTATTTACAAAAAAATCTCTTTATTTCTAAATTTCATGACGTTTTTTGAAAAGAAATTGATTTTGTAGAAGAATGGATATTTTCCTCAAGAATTAATTTCAAGTGTTTTATCAAAACCTTTTTTCCATCTAAGATGACATTATTTCATATGTGTATGTTTCAATTATAATGTCTCTATGATTTTTATGGTTTCAATTTTATTATTATTAAATTATATTCATTACTTTTATATGGATTATGTGATGATGGGATGATGTTTATGAAACCCATTCTTATTTGTTGGGTTATTATGAATGATGTATGTTTATTTTGTGGCACAAGTAAGAATTATTTCATTATGAGATGGGTGGGACCTATATATCTCTCCAATGAATTGGGAAAAGATTTATATCTCATGAGATAGACATGGCTGGAACGGTATGTTAATCTGGTTCAGTATTACAGGATTTGAAGGAGGAGTGAACACAATCCAGAAAGGGACTTTGTCCACTAAGATGGTCTTGGCAGCAATGCCTTGGCCACTATGGAAATCATTACATGTTCTTAATGGTTGCCACAATTACATGTTTTATGCTCATACAATGTTATCATGATTTATGTTCCATTATGATCTATGCCTTATGTACTTCCATGTTTTAGGTCGTTGCTCAATATTTTGATGTTTAATCCTTATGTTCATGTTTTTAAGTTCAAATATATATGGTATGTTTTATTTTATCCATGAATACCATTACGAAGCATTTGAGTTCACCCTTTATATGTTTTATTTTCCCCCAGGATAAATAGAATTTTTTTAGGTAAGGAAACAAAAAGTGGAAGATCTTTATGGTAGATGTTGAAGATCTTTCACCATGATTAGAAGATTATGTTCCATGTTTCCAAAGTAACTAAACTATTACGGTCCTTGTGTGTCGGTTTTTGTTATGTATTATGTATTCCGCAAAAGTAATGTAATATCTATGTACGTCAAGCTTCGGGTCCCTACAAAAAGTGATCTAAGGTAGGTTATTGAATAATCATCCCGGTTTTCTTGTGTGTTTTTCTATCATTGTGGTTTTTTTCAAAAACATTGAGGTAAGAGGTTTCTTTCTCGACTCCAGTTAGTACAACAGATTGGAATGCTTTCAAGTTGAATGTGTGGCATTGAATTTATTGTGATTTTATTGTTGAATAGTTGTTGGAATCCTTTTTGTTGATGGTTCGGAAATCTGGAAAATTGGGAATTTTGAATGAGTTATTTGGTTCGTAATTTTTAAAATATTGATATAAAAATGGGGATTTTCAAAAGTTGTGACAGATGATTTGTATTAGATGTTTTCAATAGAAGGGATTGTTTTAATAAATTGAAGTGGTCATTTTTAAATTTTTTTATTCTTTGGTTTTCAAAAAAAGTACAGTTATATTGAAATGGTTTGAAATGGTTGAACACACTTGTTTTTTTCATGATGGTTGTGTGTGTTCATGAGCATGTGGGATGGATAAGGGTTAGGGGTTTCCCCCTTCAGTAAATATGTGGATAAGGGTTAGGGATCTCCCCTATCAAAGGGTGCATGTGGGACAGATAATGGATAGGGATCACCCCCATCAGTAATGTGATGGATAAGAGTTAGGGATCTCCCCCGTCAATTGGTTCAATAAGGACAAGAAAGTAAAAGGATGACTCACCATTCATGACAATAGGGAGATCCAAGTTACATGCAAGGATGGTTGTGTGGATGTATTAAATTAATTGGATAAGTCAAAGAAATATTGAAAAATGGGTTTAAATCATGTTTAGTTATTTTTCTAAAAGAATAACTTGTTGGAATAATTGGTTTCAGTAACACTTGTATTCATTTTGTTATAAATGGTTTTGGAAACTTATTTATATTTGGTTATAATATATTTTAGTAAATTTATCTATATAAAATATCTTATATAAATGTTACTAAATTTTCTATCCTAGTGGAGTGAGTTGGGAAGTAATTGGGGAAAGCCTACTAAGTTTTATACTCACCCCTGCTTTGGCACATTGTTGATTTTGCAGATGCTATCATCCTGGACAAGGGAAAATGTAATGTATCACATTTATTTTTCACCACCTCATGATGTTAGGGTGACTCCGTGAATGTGGAGCATTATGATTGTTGATCATGGAGCCTTGTGTTCTTTTGAGAGTCTTGTATCTTTTATCCTTTATGTACTTTGATACTTGGTTATTCTTCAGTTATTGCATACTTTTATATGGTTTTGAGATACATGAAAATGTTCGGTTGTATTTCATTCATTCATGCATCATATAGTAAATGTTTGGTTATGGTTGGTTGGTTTATATATTTATTATTTAAAGTGTAAATCGTCCCACACTTTTATTTGAAACTTTTTGGCATATATTGGCAGCCTTTGGCTTCTTGGAGATGCTTCTTACGGCCTAGTAATGACTCATTGTACTCTCAAGTAAATTATAATTGGCCGGTCACTACAATTTCTAATGATAGTGGAAATATATAGTTAATTATTTGTATATTATGTGATACTCTAGATGTTTATTATATTACATCAGGTGTGACTAAGTCATCTTGAATACTTTATGTTTGGAGAAAAGATGAGTTTGTGGTAGAATTTTTTTATAGGATGACACTGTAGATGACAAGTATGTATATTTCCCTATAATCGTAGTCTAGTTAATAATAAATTTCCTCAACTCTATGAAAAGGATCATGAAGAGAAATGTTATAAGCTCTATTTTATTATCATAACATTACCCAACCACAAATTTATGTTATTATGGTGGTTAAATTTTCATGATATAGTTCTTTATCACTCTCAATTAAACTATGTGAGTTAGTTTCTTTTATATATACATGTTTTCATGGAATTATAGTATTTGTTGTCTCGAGTGACCTTTGTAATTTTCTTCCTTTATTTTAAAGTGATATTTTTATTGACTCTTTTTCTGATGTGGGACTTTCAATAATGTTTCCAAGTCAAAATTTAAAATTGTGAGGACGTAATCACCAAAAAGGGGAAAGGTTGTAACATCTCATGAAAATAAAGAATATATCATTTTCACATTTATTTATTTGTGTAAATTAAATATTAATTTTACATTAAAGTGGATGATATGTTCAATGGCATACCTAATACGCAACAATGGGTTTCATTGAAATCATAAGTTGAACACAACATTGAGTTATACTAAAAAATAATATAATAATATTTTTATTTTAAATGTTAGTTAAACATTGTTGTTGTATTAGAAGGAATGAATATAAATAACTAAAATTTTATTTTATAAGTTTGTTAAATGTATTTACATTTATCCAGTAAAAGTTAATCACATAATATGTGATTGAATCTATTTTTAAGCATTAGTACTCTAATATTCATTTAAAGGTCGATTATTCCCTTTTTAATGGAGAACCATTATTAAATATAGATTATGTCACATTTATATGTTCTATTTTAAAAAATACAATTCTTTCTTTAGAGTCGGCACATCTAAATTTTCTTTGGGTAAATTATTGGTATTTTCTTATAACATTAATTTTTTAATGATTATTGAAATACACTTTATTTTATTTCAAAACTTCCTTTTAATCTAAAATATTTATAAGGATAGATTATCTTCTCAATTGGTTTTAATTTTTTATTATATTATGTTTTTACCATTTAATCCAATGTTGGACATTGTATGTAATTTCACTTTTAAATTGGACATAAATAAGTGCCAATCATTTGATAGTGTTTATTTTTCAAAAACACGCTTTTTATATAGCGATATTTAATTTTAAATTATTTTTGGCCACTTATGGGTTATGAATTTGGAAAAATGGGTTCCATATTTGGAATTTTGATGTCCAAATTGTGTGAATAGGTAACTTCTATTTTTATTCATTTTAAATATTTACCTCAGTAGATATTTTATTAACAATGGTTAAAGGGTAAATATGGTAAATAAGGGTAAAAAAATTCGTATTATATAAATATTAAATTTCCCTAACATGTGACCTAATCCTATTTTTTGATACCTTTCCGATAATGGGAATTCATGGGTCGATTTGGGACATGATGGAGCAACATGGGAGTGACAATGACACTTCATATTAATTAATTTAATGTAATGACAAAAATGACATAAACCTATATCTTTTGGTAAATCAACTTTATCATAGGGTTATATAAGTTATTTATTGGACTATAAATATTAATTTTAAATATAAAATAAATTTATACATCATTATATTTTTTATAATTTTAGACATCATATAAATAATATTATTTATGACACAATAATGAAGTAGTGTCTTCCAAATTAATGAATGATTTGAATAAATAAGATTATAAACATTAAAAGAATAACCAAAACATTTCCATTTCTTATTGGATGATTTTATTTCTAAAATGAGTCTTGATACCATTGACTTTAATAAGTCTTGGTCTTTAGAAACAGAAAATAATTATATAATAAAATAATAATTTCAAACATTTCTAAAGATCCCATACCCCCTTATAAGATGAAATAACTTCTAACTCATTCCACACACATCTCGAGCCCCATGACATGTCACACCCCGACATGGAAGAAACACGACTTGCGTGAGGGTCAAAAACCAGCATGACAAGCACACACCTTAACCTTGTATGCGGTCAGTGCCGGGTGGCACGGTCCGAGCGCGGCTCACCCAACCACGCGCTCAGCGACACGTGAGTCATGCAGTTGAGTGATGTTTAAAATAATTAAAATATTTTGTTATTTGGGTCGTTAAATTATTATTATTCTTATTTATATTGTTATTGATATTTGATTTTTATGGTTATTATCATTTTATGGTGACTATTTTTGTTGTTAATGAATTTTAATAATATTATATTTATTATGGTTAATTTTATTATTATTATTTTGTGTTTTATTATTATTATTATTACACTATAATAGGATGAAAGAAGGGAAAAAAATAAAAAAATTTGCACCTAACCCTAATACCCACGTCCCCCTCCCCCGTTTCCGGTTGTGCGCCGTGAGCCGCCCCCTTCAGCCTCCCACTGCGGCCTGCCGCGCCTCCTTCTACCGGCCTCCCACTACAGCCCACCGCGTCTCCTCCTGCCGTCCTCCCAATGCAGCCCGCCGCACTGCCACCCTACCGTCCTTTCGTCGCCGTCCCGCACCCAGTACCGTCGCCCTCCACCGCCTCTCTGTGTGAACCGCCACCCGCACCGGCCACCTCTAACAGGTCACCTAGCCGCCGCGTGTCCTCCCGCTAGCCGCGCCAGCCTCTACGCGCCCCACCCGCCCAGAAGCATCCTCTGGTAGCCGTCCAACCTCCTACCAGCGTCGCCCTTGCCGGCGCCGGCCCTGCTGGCCCCACCCTTTCCAGCGCCGCCCCTGCCGGTGCTGTTCCGGTTTTCACTGCACCCTGCTGGGTTTTTCCCGGTGAGTGTGCAACCTGTCGATGTTTTTTTGGCTGTCGCATGTCCTTCCGTTGTCATTCCAGCCAGCCCTCACCTTTCCGACGTTGTTCTGACCTTATCGCACCCCTCGCTGACGTCTTCGCTGGTCGTTCCCCCTTTTGCATAACTCATCTGTGGAGCGCTCCTTCGCACCGAGGTGAGGGTTGTGCTGTTTGTTTGTTTCGGTTATTTTACATATTTACTTATTTATTTATTTTTTATCTATGTTTATTTATTTTGGGTCCTCTATATTCTCCTGCACCGATGTCAAGGTGGTTCGGATCGCGTCGGACCGCCTGTCGTTATTCGCGGGTTGCGCTTGGTCTGGATCGCCATCGCCATTGAAGCTGATAGGTTTATTATCATGTGCACCTATTTTTTAGTTTTTCAATCGTGTTTGGTTTTTCCTGATAGTGTTTTGAGCGGTGTTGGTTCTCACCACAATTGTTTCAGTGTCCGCCATTGAAGGTGGGTCGTTTGGGGTTGTTCTGGTCTGCTTTACGCTGTGTCGAGATATTTGTGCGCAAGCACGAAGTGGGTCACATCGTCATGCTTGGACTGCAAGTTGAGGTACGTCTCCCACTACACTCAACTTTAAATTTAGGAATTTATTTATTCCTTTTCATTTCATTGTTTGTCAGTAAATTTAAAGTAGTATTAGATAATGATTACTATACTGGAGACTTGCTGAAATTGGAAACTGTTTATTCCTGCGTCGCACTGAAAATATATTTCTTGAATTTAATTGTGTGGTTTTATTGTGTTTTTTTCTGAATGAATACTTTATGAAATGTGCAAGTCATACTGAACTGTGTTTTGAAATGATTTTGGTGTGTGTGAAATAGTGGGTGTATCGTTTATAAAAGTGGTGATCTGTTGAAAACATGGATAGATGAAAAGCCGTTTGTCCTTTAAACTGGTTTTTTGAATTTTTCAGTGGTGGTTTGGTTTTCCTTAAACGAGTTTCTAAGTATGTTTTTCTGGGTTTCAATGTGATGGTGTGTGCCATATCTTTTGGAAATGCATTGATATTAAATGGTTTAAATTTAAATGATGTGGCAGCCCGGTTGGCACTTTATTGATTGTGAACTGACTACATATATATATATATATATAGATATATATATACGTACTAATGGGGATTCTCTACAAGGGGACTTCCCTTCGAGGATTGTCGTGTAGTGTTGTCCATGTAACGGGTTGGCAAGTGCGGTGAGGTGAGTCATGCGTGCGAGGGCCTCCCACTTACACAGTATTATTAAAACCATCGTGGGTTCCAGGGAGACTTTTAGAGAATCGAGTGACTGTTACTGGCTAACCTCGATTAGATGGGTTAGTATCCCTTTGGAAGGTAAGGCCTTGTGGGGCGTGCCACTGGTTGGCAGTTAGGGAGTCCAGTTGGTTATTGACTATGGAGTACCATGCCGGCAGGTAGTCTGAACATGACTACGTCCAGGGGTTTTCTAGGGATGTTTAGGACCACCCGTTGTTACATTATTTTCCCTTTTTGTTTACTTTCAGTTGTTCTTTACAGCTTATACTGGTTACTTTGTGAAAATGGATTTCAAATGGAAATGCATTATTCTATTTGTGTTAAATTTGAAAATGTAACACTTCTTTCTCTTATAGAATGAATTTGGCACCAATGAAAAGAAATTAAACTTTTGAAAAAGAATAAGGGTAATGTCTCGTGTTTTGATTTTCAAGTGAAACATTATGAAATCTTACTTTAGTACTTTGTAGTTCAAACCTGGAATTTGTAGATTCTTCATTTACTGGCAGTGCATTGGGATTTGTTGTTGTGATCACCTATTGAGTACCTTTTTTTGCTCATGCCATTCTTTTATCATTTCAGTTGCAGGTTCCTTGTGTTCAGGTTTTCCTGGTTTGAGTCGCTCAGTGATGGTACGACGCTGGTGTTTAGTTGGGTGGTGACCGCAAGGTCAGGTGGAGCTATGGTTGTTGTGTAATTTTGTTTCGATTGTTAGTATTGTGTTTTTTTTCTCATGTTGATCCTGGTTTGTTTGGGCTAAATCGTTCCAAACATTTAAAGCTTGATTCCCAGCACAAGTTTCCACCCCGGGGGGATCGGGAACGCCCCTCGGGACTTGACGCAAATAGGCTCAGGTGACGGGTTCAGGGTCGACCCTGGAAGGATCGTGACAAAATGGTATCAGAGGAGGTTCTTGTTGTTTGGGTTGTCCGATAGAAGGAGATTAGGACTGTCGGAACTCGAGAGGTAGGTGCGGGAAGAGTGTCGCAAACTCTTTCTCACAATGATCCTCGAGTTACCAGGGGTAGTCTGAAAATTGTGTCTTTTGACCTCGTTTTGGATTAAGGAATGAAAAAGGAGACTATCCTGTGTCACATCGTGTTTTCACATGGAGTAGTGACCCATGTGGAGTCCGAGTACACAGTTTAAGTTCCTCCTAGCTGTTGATACTTACCCGGGCGTGGCTCACTACCATGTCTCCAGGTTAAGTGCGACTGTTGGTTCCTCATTCCAGTACTTCGTTGTGGATTATGTTTTGTTTGGCTCTGGTTGGTGTAAGAGTGCTTTTGGAAATGAGCATGGATTTTGAAATAAAAATGTTTTCAATAAAATGGTTTTAAATTGGTAAAGTGGGTTTTCAAATTTAAGGGTTTTTGGTTTAATGGTTGGTGATTATTTAGAACCCGTAAAGGAGTGGCTTGGTGTGTCCCTGATATTCATTATTGGGAATCACATGTGTGTTGATATGTATTGAAAGTGTGTGGGGAACTTTTTCTTGGATGATGTGTGATGGAAATGGATGGTCCCACATGTGATGATTCATAAGACGCCATGGGTGAGTTTTTGAAATCTAAATGTATTGGAAATTGGTTTTCCTCTGATAAATGAATTTCTGACTAGACGAAAAATAATGGATTTTACTTTTGGAAAATGGTATTGGGATAAGGCAGTTTTGAAATTTTTGAAGAAAATTGTGAATTTGAAATAAAAAAAATGGTTCTGGAAATTGGTTTTTGTTTAAGAATGTGGGTTTTGTTTTGAAGGGTGAGTTTTGTGTTTAGAAGTGGTCTTTGAGTAATGCAGTTTTGAAATTGAAAGAAAGTTTCTATTTTCAAAAAGTGGATTTTTGAATTAGTTTGTGGTGTTTTGTGTGCAATTCATTTGTTTGTCACACGATTATCTTTTTGGTTATGATTTGCTTGGATGTTGAATTCTCGCTCTATGTTTCCATGTTGTTTAGAATGTGCCACCCAGAAAATTCTCCAAATGTTGTTAATGAGTCATGCCCAATTCTGGTTTCTATTGAGTGTTGCCCATTTATTGAAGTGATTGATTTCTATTAGAGGCAGTTGGATGGTTTTTGGAATTAGAGCGAGTCATCAGGTTGTGGGGAACTCTCAAGGTTGTTCAAGTTCACGTTGCCTCATGTTTGTCTGAGGGTCCAGTTTCGGATCAGTGAGGGTTGGATGTCCTATAATGGTTGGAGCTGGGTTGACGTGGTAGGAGTTGAAGTCTGTATTCATCCAAATGATCATATCCGAGGATGTGAAGGCCTATTTCGGCCACTTCAAGAAGTTGTCATCTAAAGCGCAAGTGCTTGTAAAATTAGCTTCCTCTCGTCGTTCATGAGGGTTACCCGTCTGGCTAGTGGGGTGTATGAGGGGAACCTGTCTATAAGAAGTAATTCTTGTTCGTTCTGACATTTAATCCATCATAACACTTCCTGATGTACTATCATTATGGTCAACTCGACCATTTCAAACTGTCTTATCGCATCCCTCTGAAGTCTTTCCATCGTTGTGGCCGTTCTGGTTGATGGGGGGGGGGATGTTCTATGGAAATCGTTGTTTGAGGGAAAAAAATTTGTTTTGGGGATGATAGTGCCTGACTGTGAGGCAAGAAATTATTCAGCCATTAGAGCCCTAACCAGAGGTCTCGGGGTGAAGCTCGCGCATAGTCAGGAGTTACCGGGGGTGTGAAGCCTTGGCCTGGGTTGTGTGTTCCATGTGGGGATAGAAACATTTTAAAATATTATTGTTCTTATTTCTCTCCCACTAGAGTTGTGTCATCATTGTAAGGTCACTGTTTCAATGGAAGATTGTGATGACCTTGTTCTATTGCATTCTAAATGGTCTTTTTTATCTGAATAGGGTCTTCTGAATCGTGATTTTCGCTTAATGTGTGTTTGACCCTTGCATGGGTTGATCTTGGTTTAGTTGTGCTCATTTGGAGACGTTTGTGTCTTATGGAACTGAGGAGCGGTGTTTCTGACGTGCTGTCGGGGTTAGGTCCTTGTGAGTTTTCTTCAGTGTTGGAAGTTTTTGGCTAGAGTTTAGAGTCCCATGTTTCAATGGAGGTGTTCCCCTGCTCATGCTATGGAAGTTGGTGTGGTTTGGTTGGGAGTTCTCACGTTACCCACCTCCCTGGGGTGGTGTTTTTGAGTAAATTTTTTTGTACTACTTAGGTTTTTGTGGTGGGGAGAACCCTCTTGTGTTCTCCCATCCTCTTGTGTTGGGGTTTCTCGTGAGTTGGTCGGGTGTGACTTGTGGAGTGAATAGTCATCCCCAGGTTTTTTTTCTCTCTCGGTTTTGTTCGAGCATGGACTCAATTTTGGATCATCCTTTGGCTTGGTAACTTTCTGGGGGCAGAAAGTGTCTGTGGTGGAGAGAATTGTCACACCCCTACCTAGCTGAAGCGCGACTTGCGCGAGGGTCATAAAACAGCACGACAAGCACGCACCTTAACCTTGTATGCGGTCAGTGCCGGGTGGCACGGTTCAAGCGCGGCTCACCCAACCACGCTCTCGGTGACACGTGAGTCATGCAGTTGAGAAATGTTTAAAATAATTAAAATATTTTGTTATTAGGGTCGTTAAATTATTATTATTCTTATTTATATTGTAATTGATTTTAGATTTTTATGGTTCTTATCATTTTATGGTGACTATTTTTTTTGTTAATGAATTTTAATAATATTATCATTATTATGGTTAATTTTATTATTATTATTTTTTGTTTTATTATTATTATTATTAAACTATAATAGGATGAAAGAATTAAAAAAATTGCACCTAACCCTAATACCTGCGGCCCCCGTCCCCATTTCCTGTTTTGCGCCGCGAGCCACCCCCTTCAGCCTCCCACTACAGCCCGTCATGCCTCCTACTGTCGGCCTCCCACTACAGCCTGCCGCGTCTCCTCCTACCGGCCTCCCCCTGCAGTCCTCCGCACCGCCACCATGCCGGACTTTCATCGTCGTCCCGTGCCACGGTCCCGTCGCCCTCCACTGCCTCTCCGCGTGAACCGTCACCCGCGTCAGCCACCTCCGAAAGTGCACACAGCCGCCGCGCCTCCTCCCGCTAGCCACGCCAGCCTCGACGCGCCCCGCCTGCCCTGCAGCAGCCTCCGGTCGCTGTCCAGCCACTTTCCAGCATTGCCCTTGCTGGCGCCGCCCCTGCTGGCCCCGCCCTTTCCAGCACCTCCCCTGTCGGCGCTGTTCCAGTTTTCCCCGCACCCTACTGGCATTTTCCCTGTGAGCGTGCACCCTGTCGGTGTTGTTTTTTTTGTCGCACGGCCTTCCTATGTCATTCCGGCCAGCCTGCACCTTGACGATGTTGTTCTGGCCTTATCACACCCCTCACCGACGTCTTCGTAGTACGATCCCCCTTTCGTATAACTCATCTGTGGAGCCCTACTTCGCACCGAGGTGAGGGTTGTGTTGTTTGTGTGTTTCGGTTATTTTACTTATTTACTTATTTATTTATTTATTTATCTATGTTTATTTATTTTGGGTCCTCTCGATTCACCCGCACCGATGTCGATGTGGTAAGGATTGCGTCAGACCACCTGTCGTTATTCGCGGGATGCGCTTGGTGTGGCTCGCCATTGCCATTGAAGCTGAGAGGTTTATTATCATGTGCACCTTTTTTTAGTTTTTCAATTGTTTCTAGGTTTCCCTGATAGAGTTTTGAGCGGTGTTGGTTCTCGCCACAATTGTTTCAGTGTCCTCCACTGAAGGTGGGTTGTTTGGGGTTTTTCTGGTCTGCTTGCCGCTGTGTCGAGATATTTGTGCGCAAGCGCGAAGCGAGTCATGTCGTCATTCTTGGACTGCAAGTTGAGGTAGGTCTCCCACTGCACTCGCCTTTTAAATTTAAGAATTTATTTATTCCTTGTAATTTCATTGTTTTTTTGTAAATTTAAAGTAGTATGAGATAATTATTACTAGAATGGAGACTTGCTGAAATTGGAAACTTTTTATTCCTACATCACACAGAAAATATTTTTCTTGGATTTAATTGTGTGGTTTTCATGTGTTTTTTCTGAATGAGTACTTTATGAAATGTTCAATTCATACAGAACTGTGTTTTGAAATGATTTTTGTGTGTGTGAGATAGCGGGTGTATCGTTTATAAAAGTGGTGATCTCTTTAAAACATGGATAGATGAAAAGCCATTTGACCATTAAAATGGATTTTGGAAATTTTCAGCGGTGGTTTGGTTTTTTGTAAACGAGTTTCTAAGTATGTTTTTCTGGTTTTCAATGTGATTGCATGTGCCATATCTTTTGGAAATGATTTTATATTAAATGTTTTAAATTTAAATGATGTGGCGGCCTGGTTGGCACTTTATTGATTGTGAACTGACAACATAGATATATATATATATATACGTACTTATGGGGCATCTCTACAAGGGGACTTCCCTTCGTGGATTGTCGTGTAGCAGTGTCCGTGTAAAGGGTTGGCAAGTGTGGTGAGGTGAGTCACACGTACGAGGGCCTCCCACTTGCACAGTATTATTAAAACCTCCATGGGTTCCTGGACATCTTTTAGAGAATCGAGTGACGGTTGCTGGTTAACCCCGATTAGACGGGTTAGTCCCCCCATGGTAGGTAAGGCCTTGTGGGGTGTGCCAATGGTTGGCTGTTAGGGCAGCCAGTTGGTTATTGACTATGGATTACCATGCCGACAGGTAGTCTGAACCCGTGTATGTCCAGGGGTTTTCTAGGGATGTTTAGGACCACCCATGGTTACTTGATTTTCCCTGATTGTTTACTTTTAGTTGTTCTTTACATCTTATACTGGTTACTTTGTGAAAATGGCTTTCAAATGAAAATGCATTATTCTCTTTGTGTAAAATTTGAAAATGTAACACTTCTTTCTCTTATAGAATGAATTTGGCACCAATGAAAATAAATTTAACTTTTGAAAAAGAATAAGGGTAATGTCTCGTGTTTTGATTTTCAAGTGAAACATTATGAAATCATACATTAGTACATTGTAGTTCAAACCTGGAATTCTTAGATTCTTCATTTACTGGAAGTGCTTTGGGATTTGTTGTTGGGATCACCTACTGAGTACCTTTTTGTTATCACTCCTATAGTTTACCATTTCAGTTGCAGGTTCCTTGTGTTCAGGTTTTCTTGGTTTGAGTCACTCAGTGATGGAGCAACGCTGGTGTTTAGTTGGGTGGTGATCGCGAGGTCACGTGGAGTTATGGTTGTTGTGTAGTTATGTTTTGATTATTAGTGTTGTCTTTTTTTTCTCTTGCTGATCCTGGTTTGTTTGGGATAAATCATTCCCATCGTTTAAGGCCTGATGCCCGGCACTAGTTGTCATCTCGGGGGGATCGGGAACGCCCCTCGGGACTTGCTGCGGACCGGCTCAGGTGACCGGTTCAGGGTCAAACCGGGCTGGTTCGTGACATGGCACATCCATCCTCTGACCACTTAATCTCCATACATACCTCTACCTGTCCTAGAAGCCTTCCCCATGGTATATGGAAATTCATGTAAACCTTTTCGTTCAAACCAAAGGGAGATACCAGATTTTCTGGTAACGTCTTCTTTTACGATATTTTGTTTTATTTTACTTCTCCAACCACATAAAATCTTATTATTCCATAATTTTATAACAACACCAGTATCCTACATATATTATGTGTTTTTATGAGAAAAATTCTATCTAAACTTACCCACACCTCAATTTAATGGGTACAGAACATATTGTTTATGTGGATGGCGAACTACTACCTCATGAAATGAGGATTTTTCAATCTTCTCCTACCACAACTAATTGTGATCATTATGATTGAACTGCATTTATATATCATATATTTTAGGTTTATGTTTTTTATGCTTTTGTAATTCATATTTACAATCATTCATTCATGTTTTCCAATAAGTGTAAATACGATAATTTCATTTGAGGGAGTGCGTACTACCGCCCCCTCAAAGTGATATGACTCATTCTTTCCATACGTGGAACGTATAAAGGATTGAGTTTTTAAGATTATATATTATATTATACATGAATTGTTATATGCCTATGTATCAATATTTTTTTATTCCATTAAATATGTAATAGAAATGAAAGTAGTGTTCATACGTATGTACGACTTACTTTCTCCATGAATGGTGCAATTAATTTATTTTCTCCAAATGTTATGTTCAATTATAAATACCTATATATACTGGATATATATAATATATATGATTTCTAAATTGTTAATATCATTATGGAGATAATTTAATTTAAATGACATGGGAAATCTATAATTATAACTAGTTTGTTTTTTATGAGAGTTCCGAACATCGACAAAATTACTAATATGAACTTAAATTATTAACTTTTTTAGAAAGGTAATAATTGATATAAAATGATTAATAAACTTGAAAAAGGTTATTAATGAAGTATAAATTAACTTTATTTAATCATTAAGGAGATTAATTAATGATCGAGTCAAATCGGACACGAGGTATGGGGTTTCTTATCTCACTTTTAATTCAAGGATACTTCCACTGCTCCCCATTTATTTATTGAATGTGGTGTATTTGGTACTTTCATTTGATATATATTTTCATTTTTCTATTTATATTCATGGTATTTTGTGATTTCTTTGGTGGTTATTAACTATGGTTCATACGAGTCGATTGATTACAATATGGTAAGGGGTTTCTTATCTCACTTTTAATTCTGTCATAATTCCATTTTCACCACTTATTTATTGCATGTGGTGCATTTTTTACTTTCATTTGATTTATATTATCATTATTATATTTATAGTCATTGTAATCATTGAATAATTTTGTGGTTATTAACTTCTTTTCTTACAACTCAATTGATTACAACATGGTAAGGGGTTTTCATCTCACCATTTATTCCTATGAGATTCATGCTATATTTGCCACTATTTAAATTTTGGGGTGTATTTACTACCCATTATTGTATTCATTGTGTAATTTAATTTAATATATTGGTATTTAAATCTTCATCATATGTTCTTTCTTTCAGGTGGTGTATGTTTCGTATGTTACCAAATCAGTAAGGGAACCTTTCACCCTCCTCTATTTAAAAGACTTCTTTTTTGTTATGTTTTTAAATTTACATATTATTATGTATGGATATGATATTCTATTTCTAAATTCATGAAAATTTTATATCCATGTGATATGATACCTCTTTATCATTAATCAACTCATTTTACGAATTTTTAGGTGACGTCATTAGGCTGTCGAATTTCTATATGAGAACTTCTTAACCCAATTTCAATTCATTGGGTTAAACATATTCTTTGTGATTATGACATGCTATGAATATATGTGATTATTGTATAAATTTTTTACACTTAATAACCAATTCTATTGTGTGCATTCTTATATTTTACACATAATTTTGTCATTGATTTGTCTTTAATCCAAGGATACAGTCTTTATAAGTGATCTTGTCTCAATTTACATTCCAGTGACACTTCATTGTTGTTATACACCAATTCACTTTTATATGGTCTATATATTGTCCTTTGGAATATTATATCATGATTACCATTATTATCATTATATTATGAAGTTTTTATTAAACGTTATTTCTTAATTATTCATCTTCACGAATCTGTCATTTTGTTAAGAACTCCTCAACTAAAATATTTTTTTAAATACTTATTCTTCTAAATATTTCTCATTAATGTAAATGTTATAAAACATGTTTTTATGATTTATTTATATGCACATTAATTGTTTAAAATATTAGTTATTTTAAATGTTTCAATGTGGTATTGGACACTTGGATTCAAAAAATAACTTTATTAAATGATTTAAATGGTTCTGAAAATGGTTTGATAAATAATAGTTTATTTCAATATCTTTAATTGATATATTAAGATTATAATGTTGAAATGTTGTCTTTCCTTTATGATTATGTTATGAGTAATGATTAAGTTATGGTTATTGGGCATTGTTTAAGTATACGTGTGGTTCCATGATAAGCTTAGGGAGAGTGAGACAGAGATAGCTCTACAATGCATTGGGTAAAGTGACAGAGGTAAATGTAAATGTTTATCCTAAGAGATTTGTTGAATATACTATGATGGGTATTCAAAATGTAACTCCCTACATAGATGTGATAGCTACAATGTATGTATGTTATGTATTCCATAAGTTACATTTATGATTTATTATTTCATTGTATTATTCATAAATATTATGATTTCATGAGGTATATTGAGTTTCAAAAGTATGGTTTAATTGATTTGTATTTTTAAATTGAATAATGTTATACTTCCTTATTTTATAAACCTTTCTGATATTTTTAGGCTAATCCCACTTTTTTTGAAATTTTTTTTATAGAAAATAAAAAAGAATTGGGTCTTGGATGAGATCAAGGAAATGTCATGTGGTGTAAAACATGGAACCAGACATGTTTCTTTTTAAAAATATTTATTTTATGAAAATAATGGATACTGAGTAGTAGTTTCTATATGTAATTTTACAATGGATATGTAATAGTTAGGTCCTAATTACCAAAAACATGAAACCTAAAAAGATTCTTAATGTGAATTTCTGATTTAACTCATGATTAAGTAATGTGTAAGGCCAGTTACGTATAGTTATTTAATTTTTTGGCCTCTTTATAAAGTCCATTAAGGGGCAGGTAATATATGAATGCCTTCTAAAGACAATGAGGAGGGGAGGGATGTTACATTTATGAATGGTTTTACTATAATTTTTTTGGATTAACATTAAATAAAAATGATATTTTTAACTCACGTATCATGATTCCTTGAAAAATTGAAAAATATAATACTTAGATGATAACTAAAAATGTTATATTAAATTATATTCGTCAATAATATATATCATTGATCTATAATGAAAAAAATAATATTTTAACCTCTACCCCTCAAATTTAAGGTTACATTTGTTTTAATTTTCTTGATTCATATGTATCTTGATTATTTTGGGCTATTTAGTTGTTGAAGGTGGAATGATTTGAGGATTTTTATAATCAATCAATAATTGGGATTGGAATCCTAATGTATAAAAACATAAAACCGTGAAGACAATGATCAAATTATAATGATATACATGTCACATAATAATTCAATGAAACATGATGTACAATGGGGTTGCATGAGGGATTGTATTTCTGGGTTCGATTTGTTTCATGTCATTGCCATGGTGCACCCTGTTATGATAGTTGTGTAGTCATAATTCATACAATTATATCAAAGTTGATTTCTATGAAATGTATTTAATATATTGTATTTCTATGTTTTGTATCTTACATAATACAGTTTTCTCAATAAAAATGTTTTGTATTCATTTCTATGTCTAAAGAAAAAACAATTGTGTACATAGATTATTATGTATGAATATTATATTTGATGTAAAATTTTACTTATTTGTTTTTTTATATGGGTCAACAATGTATATAATAAATTTTACATTTTGATATTGTCTTTGAAGAAATAAATTATATATTGATTTTTCTAGTTAAAAAATACTTTTTAATGATTTCTATATAAAATATATTATATTTTGTATTGGATAATTTATTATGCAAAAAGAAAGTGTTGGGGGCGGAAGAAATGTTATTGAAGTGAACAGTAAACCTCTATCCATTCAACCCAACAAACATACTTGGAACGGTAATGTTTACCATATAATGATGTTCACTTGAACATGTTACCTTGTATATCTAAAAAACAAGTCAAAATTATCAATGGGAACTTTTATTTGTATCTCTACTTCCCATTTTATTTTCACTAGAACTAGGATGATAATCACAATAATAACTACCACAAATTAAAGTCAAAATCATTAAATTCACAAAAAATAAAATGGAATTGGAAAAACAAGATTTATCTAGTATCATGAAATTACTTACATCAATGGGGGAACATTATAAAAATTATCATTTCATGAGATACTAGTGATTAATATATCATTCTACCATCCTCATTACTTTAAACGCTTAGAAAATTTATTTAAAAAACTTGTATAATTCATACATTCAATTAATGTGCATTAGTGAAATGGGAAACCACCCCTTTATAGAAGTTTTTATCTAGTAAATCTATTTTCAATGAACATTGATATTTATTATAATCTGTCCACTGAATTGATAACTTACTAATATCCAATTCAGTATTGAATTGAAATCGTCAATAGTCAGTCATCATGCAACAAACTATAACAACTATAAGGAATAAACAAGATTCCTCACCCTACAAATGGTTAACAATAATCCATCTAAAAAACATAATTATGATAATATTCATCCAATGATGGGGGTCATCAACTCTATATATTTGGATTTCAGTTTGGTAGAAAACATTAATGTCGTATTCCCTATATCATGATAAGAAATCAACATCCAATAATTTTGAGAATCATCATATGATTATCACAATCTAGAAAATAATTGTTTAATTACTCTATCTGTAAATCTATGTCCGATTAATTATGATGACAGTTCTATGAACCCAATAATCTCCAACAATAAATTTATATAGGATTTCTAGTAATCTTATTAATTTATTCAATTGAAGTCTTCCTCTAGAAAATTCATGTAATGTCACGTATTACATCCAATTTGCCATGTCCCAAAGAGACATAATTTTTCCATATCCCTTGTTAAACTATATAATTTGTAAAAATATTTCTATTACATATTATCCTTATGATATTATGAAGCTCTAACACATTATCCTCGAGTAATATTCACATGAAATTATATTTCAGCCCAATCGGTTTGGTTCGTTCATTTAACACAGTGTTTTGGAATGAAATATGGAACCCTAAGTATCTTACAATATCATTACTCTATCAAATATATTTCATAGTTGATTTATAAAATTCATAATCCAATTAAACTATTTTCCTTCGTTAGTAGTAGTAATGTATTATTCATCTACTGTGTATAAATTAACCCCTCGTTTCAATCAATACATGTCACCTAGCATGATAAAATATGTTAATACAAACCCAATTGTACTTTTGTATTAAATCTCTCCTATATAATAATATCTATCTAAAATAGAATTCTACTAGTCATTATCACAAAGAGATTAATCTAATTTACTTAACCCATTCAAGTATCACAATATCCATTTTAATTAATCAAAATGTTTCCTTCCAAGATTTTATATGAAATAGATTTTTGAATCCGACTCGATGATAAATATCGAGTCAAATGAAAACATTTAGATACATAAAATTTATTTCAACCTATGAATAAGGATCCTTATTTTTGTCATGAACTTATCCACACATTTATGGAAAATATATCTTGGTATGTTTCAAGTTAATGATTATGGTGAGTTTAGACAGGTTTTCAAAGAGTTTATCTAAATGGTTTAATAAATACCATAATTTAATCCATTCAGTATAAAACATACAATCCTACTTTTCTATGCCTATCAGTAATCATCCCAATGATCTTATATTTTTTCCATTATGCATTATATTGATTATTCTTGATAGATTCATATTCTGTTCCATAATCAATTGTAACTATAGACCATCAATCAACATATCATTCTCATTTAATAGAAGTATGATATATGATAAATATTTCAATTTAATTTGGTACCAAATATGTTTGGATTAATGATTTATAAAACACTAATTAATCATGAATGTTTCAACGTTATAATTTATATATCTATAATATTTCTTCATGGTATAATGAATTTATTTTAATATAAATATGTGAACCTATTATTGATAAACCCAAAAACCATCTGGTGGATCCATGAAAATTTCAACTTCTAAATTCTATGATGAAAATATATTCTTAGATATATATTCTATAATTTCATGTTAGAAGACACATAAATAATGATTATTTTCAAAATTTTTGTTTGTTTATCCAATAATGTTAATTTTTTTTAGAAATGTAAATTCCATCCTTTTTTGAAAAACATTGAAGTCCATCATTTCATTATAAATCCTACTTCCATCATCATCCTCTGTTAAATGGAATACAATTTTTTTCAAAGCCCTATATTCATGAAGATGCTCATCCAACTAAAAATCCATATTGATATTTGAGGAAATAATCATTTATATATATGGAAGAATCCCATTTTTTAGAGTCTTAGAGTGTACAGACATATTACACATTGTTTGATTCCCCAACATACATTATATGATTGTTGTTCATATGTTCACCAAAATAATGAACATGTTTTCTAATATGGGTAGATCTATTAAACAAAACCTGAGTTTTGTTTATCCATATTACTCTATCATGTAGTAATATATATGTTAATATGAGGTCTACTCATTCACTATATGGTTAATATGTAAATAAAAATTAACTATCTATCAGTAATCCCTCCAATTATATTTTGTCTGGTTCTCTAACTAATGGAGTTCAAAATAATGATATTAATTCTGAATATTTTGACTGAACGTTTCTCCAGTAATGTATTTATGATAAATAGGATAAATGGGATTTTAATATTCCTAATCTTCTCCTTCAATTATGTACTAATAAATTCACATAATTATATCTATGAAAATAAAATCGCAACACCATATGAATTTTTTTATTTTTACCATCTAATAGGTGATAAACAATGTTACCATCACAACATCTAACAATAAAAAAACTGTATTTGATCTATAAATTATCTATATCTAATTCACTAATTTTACTATTTGTGACAATTATGATGATATTGAGAATGTTTACCTCAATTCTCTTACTAGATTGAAGTTACATGATATGTTCTTATCCCATAGTCTATGCCTAGCATATATTCACCATAGGAGAAACTGTATTCAAGGATTCCACAAAAATACCATAAGGAATTCTTGAGCGATGACACATACTATGAGATTTCTCTATTATTTCTTGATTTATTCCCATATATATTCCATTTTTTGTGTAATAATAATAATAATGATCTCATACATGATACCATTATTATCATAAACATTGTAAACGTTGGGTTAAGAGTGTTTCCTAGTATTTTCAATAATTATAAATTCAAAATTTCAAGAAAACGTTATATTATCTATAAAATTATAATGAATAAATGCAAATAACACATAATATATATTATTCAGAAGTATAACTATACATTATGAGTGGAAATGTCTTTGGAATTCACAATATACATTGACCCCCTATTTGAGGGAATTTAAGATTGCATCCAAACAAAGAAGATCATTTTTTTTTTGTTATTTGGTTCTTTGGTTTTAATCCCTCCATGAAGAAGGAATCACAATTTGTTTTATTAACATACAACACTCTCACCATCCAAGGTCCACGTGATTGAGTGTAAGTGTTTCATTCAATGCTAATTTTTTTATTATTCTATCTGAGGAAACCAAACCTATAGTTCAACATTTTGAAAATACAGATGATGCATTTATGATACTTGCAACATAATAACATCATCTAGTAAGACACTAAATACCTTTTTTTACCGTAAATTAAATTTCCAATCAACCCCAACTGATATTTCAAACAAAATTTTTAAAATGTCTTTTATAACCTATATCGTTTTTGTTCTCATCTAATATAAGGTTCTTCTAGTGACATTGAATGTATATAACATTTTTTAGTTTTTGGATAAATTTTATCACCTGATTGATCACGTTTCCTTTATAAAATATATCCAATGCTTAATAATTATCTATATGATCTCTTCACAATATTACCGTATCATAACCAAACATGATCTTTCACATAGTAGTTTAATGTAATTATACCCCTGATTCAAAAAATCCTGACTTATTAAGAATGATCATAAGTACAATAATATTTGACTCTCCATTCATTATAATGACTGAGTTTTTCGTTCTAGAAATCAATGTTATTCCTATAATTTTTATTTATATGTATCTTATTCCAATAAAATATACATCTAGTACCTTAAAATATCTATTTACCTTGAATTATTATCTTTGAATTATATTTTAAAGATATATTCATCTAATTGCCAGTACGATGTGTTGATCATCCCTATATGGAATTATTAAGAGAAATCTCTAAAAACATTTAAATTTACCACTATATCAATTCATCCTTATTAATAATTTCATTAATATATTTTGATAGAACATATCACATCCCACTAGAGATTCTCAGCACTAGCAGTATAGTATTCCAACTCTATTAATAGTATTATATAATATGATGAATTCCAAAAAAAATATGAATGTAACCAGGATATATTTTAGTATCGCTATGATCATATTGAAATTATTCAGATGATTGAAAGAATAATCTCTATCTGATAACATAAAGTTGAAAAATATAAACAATATGAAAACATTATAGATATTTTTTTTATTTACATAAATATTAACCAATGCTTTCAGAAACATAAATGTTTTTCATTCACTCTATTACTCAATGGAAAATTATAGGAAAATGAATCATGAATATGGAAAATCCTTTCCTTCCAACAACATAAATCCAAATTTATCTAATGTTTATAGTTGTGTTATAAACAATGCAATTTCAAAATATTTTTTTAAATATGATCTTCCGTCTATATTATCTAAAAGGGAATATATATTCCATAGAACATATTGATAAAAAATTAGTCATCCACTAATTCTATTATACCAGAAGTATTAATATAAGGGATATATAATAACATGCATGCCAAGTGGTGAAATAATAAAAATTATGTGAGTGAAATTTAAATTGATCTTAATAACACCTGATTCCACGTTTTGGGAATAAAATATCACACCTTTGTTCCAATAAAAAATCATCAACCATTACACCTAATACACATAATTTCCAAAATAATGTTCGACTATATCATGATGTTCATCCAAAAACTTGACACCACACATTTGAATATCATTACAATGTATAATAAGCTAGAAGTATTCTCTAATATCGTTACCTCATTAGTTAGGAACACTTGAAGTTTAAATAGAAGCACATACTTAATCCCCACACATAAAAAATGACTTATATTTTTTCCAAAAAGTAATATTAAATAAATAAATAACATTAAATGTGGTTTTGGAAAACATGATCATCCATGGGGATCATTGATAACATATTAATTCTAGGCGACACGTGTAATTAAAATATTATAGTAACTTCCAATATTATATTTAGTGTCCAAATATTTTATTTCATAAACATTAATTTTCTATATAGTAATCTCTATTGCATGAGAGAGTTACACCTCCCCCTTTTTATGGAATCCTTCATCTAGTGAATATGTTTTCAATGCACTCCATCCATTAAGGTAAACCATTTATTTCCTTGAGAAACTACTTTCATCCAGCTGAATCATCTATTTCAACCACCACCATCCTATCAATAATATGTAAACAACACTAATAAGTGTAAAGAAACATGATTCTTTAACATTTAAAAGTGTAATATTCTTCTATCTGGAAAACTCAGTTTTGACCATCTTCCACAGATGATCTATGTTTATTGACCACTTTCAGATGGATGTATTATGATGTAAAAAACGTTTCCCTAGCATTATACGAAACATCATATGGAATTATCATTATAGTTTTTCTGATAATCACCATTCCATTATCCCCATCAAGAATACTTATTCTAAATTACATCATTTAGAAAATAACGTATGACGAATCATGAAATTTTTTTCCACAAACCAATAAGAAAATATATAATAAATTGAATTTTCATAGAGGAATAATTCTATGTGTGAATAACATTTTATATATTATAATTTTAAAATAGGAAAATAACTTTTATAATTAACTATGAGAAAATATCTTCAATATTATGATTTTTACATAGGAAAGAATATAATGTACCATGTAAATAATATTACTTATTAAAGGAATTTCTCTACTTATTGTATTTTCATAAATGACAATATATTATATATCAATAACATATAATAAATTTTTCATACATAATGATTATTATTATGATATTTATATTTTATATCGATACATAATGATTCCTATGCTTTCTTCCTCAATCATGATGTGGGATGTCATTAATATATTATGTAGTTTATATGTGATTTTTGGGTTTGAAATGACTTTATATGGATTAATTTTCCATAAAGAAATTATTAGTTTTATAGCGGTGAATTTGGGTAATACATGATTGATGTAATTGACTGCTTAGAGAGTAGACAATAGTGGTTCAACAAGGTTATGAAAAATATGTTCTGTTCTTGGTGGATAGTCGTAGGGATGTGTGTTTATTTTTTTTCCCAGTGTTGGATTTCATGGGTTAGTAATGTGTCATTACATCATATATCTAAAAATATAGGGTTGGGTTATCAATCCATTCCATTATAGAGGCAATTTTTTAAAATTAGTTTCTTATATGGGATTCTATGGGAACATTTAATGTAAAGGCCACAACCTCATTTCATAATCTCATGATAGAAGATAAATAGTAAAGGCCAAGGTGACATGTTTGAGTAAGGATTGGTGTTGATGTTTTTCCCCATCTTATTTTATATTTTTTGGGTGTAATGGGGACATGGGAACTCAACCCAATGGAATGATTATAATTTTTCAGTAGTTTAGGTATTGTGATTATTTATTCAGGGTTCTTCCCTAAGCCTTGATATATTAGATGTTGTCATTGGAGATTTCCCTTACTGGATAGTTCATATTTTGAGGGATATTGGTTTTATAGATTCCCATTATATGAAAAAATAACAATGATTCATATAAATTGAAAATATCCATGGAACATTTTATGTGGGATGCATTGGGTCACATGATAGGTTTGATATTGAGGTACCATACATGGATCACCTAAGGGTTACTAGGGATTATTTCGTGGTACATGTTGACACATTATTTTTATTTTCAATTGAATTATGCATGGTTATTTTACACACATAAAAATTTATTTCACTATGGTATAACATGGTTGAATGATTTCCTATTCTATAATTATCATTAATATACTTACCTTTGAGTATCTAATCATATATTTATGTTTTTATTATGATAATGATGAATTAGTGGTGTCCAAATGGGTTTATTATTTACACCATAAAAGGGGACCCTGGTGTTCATATAGATTATTTATAGGGATCCATACAAGGAAAACACCCTTCTGTCATATTATTAACTAGGTAAAGATATTTGAGGATTTGAGGTGATTCTATAGGACACACTATTATACTTGTTTTATTGTTCCTCTTAAATGACATTGTTTTGGATATATTATTTGTATTGATCATAAAAAATACGGAATCAATTAAAATATACATATGATTTGTTGTATGATAGTCTGATATTTCATGTTTAGTTATTGTCCTTTTGAATATATTATTATCACTTTAAAAGGTTATTTATTTATTTCATCTTATTCTATGTTGGTGATTGATGGATATATGATATTAGGGGATCGATCTCTATAATATGTGAATTATGTCCTCACATCTAGTATGAGACCTATAGTGTATAAGTAGTCAAACATGAATCCCATTTCTACTCAAATTTGTTCTTAAAAAATGGTATCATTGAACATTTTCATTTTTTTATTAATTGGGTATTAGTATGGTGGAAAAATAATGGCAATTAACTGAGTAGAAAACTATACATGTGTCTTTTAGACTCTTATGTATTGTATGTTTTTTATTTTTAAATTTTCTTCCTTTTATTGGTTTCATTATTTCAATTTAGGGGCAGTTGTCATGTATTACTGGTTAAAAATGGTTTTGGTGATTTTAATATTTCCATTGGTGGTGAGAGTGGTTGAGTTCATTCATCATAGATAACAATGTTATTTAAATATTAGGTGTTGGTTTTCATATGGTTGATATTAGTTTTTGTAAATTATGTTCCCATAATAACATATTTAGATAATTACTTAATAAAATATTTGTAGCATTTAATTAATTAATCATGGGTATGTTAATAGATCAAATTTTATAAGATCTAGGAAAATGTTCACGTACATGTTGTAGAAACATATTCCTTGGGTGATAAGTTTAAGTTATGACTAGTTGTTTTAGGTGTACCTTAAGGGTATTAATCATATGGTCACCATGTTAATTCTTAAAATTCGACTAAATTTTAAATTATTATTATAATGTTTTTAAGAGATAATCCATGAATTTTTCAACCTAATAGACATCTAATTCAATATGATAAAAAATTATTGAAATGAAAATTAATCTAGTTAGGTGAAATATTCATATAATGTTTCCAGAAATAAAAAATTGAAAATTTTTTCCATATAATAATAAATAAAATCATTAATGGTGTATTCCATCTTGTTTCTTTCTTAAATAAATTCCCCCGCTTCTAACTTATATTCATTATATCCTCTAAAAATAATTATGATGTTATTTTTTCCTAGTGCCATTAACCATTATTTGTGTCCACATGGATTAATATATCATCTACCATATCAAGATCATCATCAAAGGAAAAAATAATAAATTACCCCTCAAACATTTGAACCTCCCACTATAGGAGATGTTCCCACTCTTCCCCAACCTTCCATCATGCTTCATGTTTTGTGCCGTTCATTATTTCCATTGATGGATCTACCATTGCTTCCTCATTTCCATCTGAACGATGGGGAACTATTGGGTGATTCACCACATAGTTCCTCATGGTCAATTTCTCATCATGTCACCCATCTACATAGTTTTATATTATATACAGACACCCCCTCTAGATATTCAATTATCATTTAATGGTTTCATGATTATTTCATTCCCATACTGCTTCTTAGAAGAAACATGTTCCATCTCCGTGGTTCAAATTTTCTTGGATAAGAATTTTTTCTATTGGTTTAGGAAGTTATGAATAATTATTAAACCCCTGGTGTCTCTTTCTCTAACATACAAGAAAAAAATCAGAATACTTGAATTATTTATTCACTTTTTTCTCTATGGGCTATGAAATATTCTACCAATACATTTATTTATACAATTATTCTAGACATGTCTATAACTCCCAGCCTCACTCTTCTGATAACAAGTGGGATCTGTTTTCACAAACTTCTTCTCCTTTGACTGTAATGATGTTTCTTATATTCAATCAGGATAAGTTCCACCTTTGGAATTATACATTATAAACCTCCAAAAAAATCCTCACACATTTGAAGAGGTTTCTCCCAGATCATAAAGCCCTTATACCCTCTTTCGTTTGTCAAATTTCCCCCCACATCATGTTGAAATCCTATACCATGATAATCATACCCTTCATAGGATCCCTGAAATAAATTTCATGGAGTATTAAATGATGAACCAGGTTTAATCACCTCACCAATGCCCACTAAATCTAATTTATCCTACACTATAGGATTAAAATCTTCGTAATCAGATATAAATATTTTAAAGGTCTATTACTTCATTTACATTCCAGAATGTAATCTACAACGAAAAATTTCTACTAGACATCGACCAATAGAAACATCCAAATTATTCATGAGACCATTAACAAAATCAAGAATGAAGCATTGACTATTACCTCATTATTATCTATCAAAAATACAGAATACTTTTATTCCTCCCACGCTAATAAAAAGTGAATTAATGAACCAATTTAATAATACACGAACAGTATTACATAAATAAAATGAAACCATAGACTGTTTTTAGGAAAATTATTCTTCGACTATAATAATAAAACGATTGGAATTCTTGACATATCAACTAACACATAGATTCATAGAAGGACTGGGTTACTATCACAATTATTCATTCTATCAGAGTAATAAAGTATAACCACAATATTTCATAGAATACGAAAAAAATGTATTTAAAAATTCTAATGTGATCTTCGGGAATCATACTGAGATCACCATGGTTGTATTATGATTTTCCATGTGCAATTTGTAGTTACACATGAATAAGTAGAATATAATTCCATTGCAAGAACATAGTGCACCAGACCAAGTCCTAATCATGGTTTTCATGGAAGAAAACATGACAATGTAATTCCTTGTCTCAATAATGCCCACTATTACATTATCATTAAATACCCCATAATATGAATATATAACATTTTAAGTAATCTATTGATGTGAGGAACTATATGAACAATGTAATAAATTTTATATTCGAAATAAATGAAGCCTCGTGAATTCTGGTGATGAAATCTGGAGGTGCATGAATCTATTGAATAGATTTGGAATGATAGGGAATAATGAAATAACTGGGAAGGTGGGAAGGAAGTTATTATTTGAGAAAGTGGAGAAGGAACTAGTTGAATCCTCACTGCATGAGAGTGAAGGTCCCACCCACTCCCTGTGGGAGGGACCATGCTGGTGTCTATTCCTATTACATAGAAGTGGATGATATATTGTGTATGAGCTCTCCATCACACCGGTAATGTTCATAATTTCCTTTTATTTAAATTTTTTCTCATCATTTTTTTATATTTATGTTATTTATAATTTTATTCTTTATTATAATGCTCCGAACCTAGATTCCAAGAGTGAGAGCATTATTTTATTACATTGGCATGATTACAATGAATCATGTCTAGAAATACAGAACGGTTTAGCAGCCTTGGAAAATAGATTACATGTATGAATGTTACATTACACTTTCTAACATACAACACACACAAAATAATTCTATGAGAATTCCATTGTTCCCTTATCTTAACCCTGCATCTCAAAAATAAAACACTTCTTGGGATCCTGGGAAAATAAAATATATAAATGGGGGAGCAAAAATGATCAGTAAATATAACAATATAGCAGAATCTTTAATAAATAAGAAAAACATATAATGAAATGTTTAAAACTAAAACAAAATAATTTTAAACATAAACTTCATCATAATATGGAGAATATAAATCAAAATAATTCCATTTACATAATCATATGGATATTCTAAAAGTCGAATAATCACATGAAATATCAATAGCCACTTTCATAATGATGGAATGCATAATGCCAGACTTTCATAGCCACATAGTCAAGGCCTTGTGCCAAGAATACAAATGATATTTTTTCAAGGACTTGTTCCAAGACACTATTTTGTCTCATGAGACTTATCGATGCATCAAGGAGCTATAGCAGGCTCCACCCATCACTTACTAAGTCCAATGCATTAATCATATGAAAAGGTTTAATCAAAACATAAACATTCGTATTAAAACTAACATATGAAATTTTAATACTTTATCCATAAACCGTGAATGGTACTAAAATAGCACATCCACGGTCAAACATATCACAAAACATTCAATACAACATGATAGTTTTGTATTATAATAAATCATCATAAAATATGTTTACAATCCATCAAAGGAAGTTGACATAGATAAAATCCAAACATTTATTTAGAAATATCTCTTTCTATTTTAAAATCATTTAAACGTAATATAATTATAAAATAAAACATTTATTTTGAAATTATTTTTAAAATCCTTTATGGGAAGCTTCAATGATGTTATAATGGAAAAAATAGTCTCAGCCACCGAATATGTTAAAAAACATTCTTACCTTAAATTTTTCGAAAAGGTCAAAAAGTACCTTGTTTGGAAAATAAAGGAATGATTTATTTAAAAACCAATTATAAAATTCAAACATGTTTATAAATTCCTTTAAACCATAGTCTATAAAATATTAAGAATGTTTTGAAATACATTTTTAAGAAACATGGATGTGGATGATAAAGAGGCCCAAGTAGATAATTATGTATAAACAACCACTGATAATGATGAGATTGTAGAATTAACTCGTACCTTGTACTTTTCCTTGTTCGATGGTAGGATATACTCCATTATTATGGTGAAATAATTTTTATTAAATAATACAAGAATCATATACATTAATATGATATCATATATGATCTTTTAACATTTATTTGATAATAATATCTTAGTATTATCGTCGTTACGGGTGTCAACTATTTTGTTTTCCTTTATATGATTTGTCACATAAGTAATGTTTTTTATGGATAGGAGGTTTCTTATTCATATTAAAAATTATATTAACTATTTAAGAATTTTTAATCATCTAATAAAAATTAGACTTGAATGGATACGATGGGGAATGAATCTCATCCTGTTCGTGGAGACGGTATTCTGTACGTACACACGAGCGACAATATCATTTTTTGATATGAAAAAAATATATAATTGGATGTTATATCATATATAAGGAATAATTTTCATTTTATATTTTTTATTTACCTAAATTACACATCATTATTATAACCCTCCAAATAATAATGTATTGAATAATAATTACTCCACGACGTGGAGATGGTAATCCATATGTACACACGTATGGTGACATGTCATTCAAAGGATGGATAGAAAAATGGATTCAGTGGTACAATATTTATAATAACATAACAGTATATATAAGATACTATATTTATTATTTTATATTGGAAACTACAAAGAAAGGGAAAGTGGAAAAAGAAAGGAACCTGATAGAGGTGATGAAATATTTACCTCATCTTCGAGTTCTTCCTTTGGTTTTGATCAAAAGGGATCTTTAGGATTGCTTTTTGACTAAATTAAGACCTTTAAGATGAATTTATGAAATTTTATAGGGTATTGGGTAAGTTTTTGGCTGATCCAAATGGATTTTAAGGTGTAAATTAGAGAGAAGTGGGAGTTCCCTTTTATAAGAGGGGTGAGGGGCATCTTAAGAAAAGATAGAAATATTATTTTATAATAAAAACATTTTCCATTTATAATATCTCGAATATAGATTATTTAAATTCTACGATTGTCATGGGTTGAATAGAACTCATCAAATTGGTTTTAGATAGGTTTCGGTCACTATATTAATCATATATTTTAGATTTGACTCTTAGTAAAATATTTGACATTGACCATGTCCCCTTGTATTTTTATTTAATATGGTAAAAAAAGATACTATATACTTCCAAGAGAACCCCAAGAGGTTAATTAATGTTATAACTATAATTATATATGTCTTTTGGTCAAACCATAGATTTTTAAGAATATAATATCAATTAATAATATAATATTTTTTTTAAATCTATTTTATGTTAATTTTGACACTATTTGGAATTATGTTTTTTATAAATTCATAACTGAATTATTACGTCCATAAAAAATTTCTCTAACAAACCATAAGATGTAATATTAAACTAGAAAATTCGTGGATGTATTAAACACTTTGAAAATATATATATTTTAATATTTATAATACCATTAATTTGATTCTTTCATTTATAATATAATTATTGAATCATCATTTTGTCATAAAAAATTTAATTATAGAATGTCTAAAAATTATAAATAAAATACCTTCATGTAGTAAATCTATTTATCTATCTAATGAATATTTATATTATATTTTATCTTATGTTTAAATCTATATTACAAATTTTTTATTTAGTTAACATTGAATTTAACACTTTTAACACTTATTTGAAATAAATAATAATAAATGTCCTAATATAATCCAAGTGGACCTAAAAGTTCATATTTAATTAATATGGTTATTTTTGGTCGAATTACATTTATCCAATAGAAATAGGACATGTGTTAGGGTAATAATAATATCATTTTTACCCTTAATTACCATGTTAACTTTTAAATATTGTAAATAAAAGTAAAGAGTAACTATCCACTAAAAATTATTTTCATCTTATTGAAAAACAAATTTCTTACTGATATCAAGATTCTATATTAAATTTTTGAAATTCAATTCACATAAGTGGAAAAATTATGTTTTTTGTAAATTTGCAATTCCTTCTCAGAGGTGGATAAAAGACGGTAAAAAGATAAATAAAATTTTTATATATCTTGAATTGTTATAAACTGAATATAGTGAATTAAATTGAACTTATATTGGAATTATGTATCTATTTTGACATAAAATAAATATAAATAAAATAAATAATAAAAAATCGGTTTTATACTATAACTCATTATTTTTAACTATTTATAAAAAATTGAATGTTTTCAGAAAAATATTAAAAATTTACACTAAGCTATCATTGATATTATGAATTCCAAAATAAAGTCTATTTTACCAATTGACAAACATAGTAAAAGAATTTATTAATTTAAAATTAATATTTCTTGTCAAAACCAAAGTGCGTATTTTTAATGAAATATAACTACCAAAAGAATGGCACTTGTTTATATCCAATTTTAAATTGAATTTATATCCAATGGCTAACATTAAATTAAATGGTAATAATATAATTTAATTATGCTTCTAAACTATTCATTTATATAGTTGAACACTATAAATTATTTTGATTAAAAAAGTTGTTTTAAGTTAAAATTTAGTAATTTTCACTATTCACACAAATATTAAAGTAACCATAAAAATACCAAATATTTATCAAAAGTAAATTTTTTATGTCCCGATTCTAAAGAATAATTTTATTTTTTCAAATTTAATATATAAATGTTTCAAATATTTCATTTAAAAAGGGTTCTACATTAAAATGTTGTAAAATTTCATTTTTTTATAAATACTTCTTTTATTTGAAAAAATGAATTTCTTCTTACATAATGTCTAAGAAACTCATAATATAGATTCTAAAATTATAAGTATTATATAAAGTCCAAAATATAGTTAATACGATTCATAACCACTTTTGAACGGTTAGTATGGTATGTCATGGTGCCCTAGAACTCGGTGTTGCATTTAATGCATGTTATTGAATTAAAATGAAGAAATATCGTACTATGAAATCATGGGGTGTTACATTCTTCCATACTTAAATAAATTGAGCCCTCACAATTTGAAATTGTTTATCAAAAATAAAAGGCTAAAAATAGAAAATACCTTTGTGGGAAAAGCCACATAGGAAATTGAGTTAAAAAAACTTTAGTCTTAATAAGTGGAAAAGGGAAATTAAAGGGTCACCATAAAATTAGGATCTCGATTAGGAGAAAATTGGTGGAAATTAGAGACACATAATTAGAGGGAAGAAAATATTTATAGGGGGTGATTGATGTCATCATTCACAAACAAATGAAAAAATAAGGGCCTCAAATCCATTAATCTATGATGATTTATAATACCATCGGTTCATATGGTATTAGGATAACACATTTTTTGTTTTCAGTTCCCTTTCCTAATGTTGAAGAATTAATTTACCCATATAATAAGTAGAAAAAAATATATTTACATATATATATACCTGACAAGTAGAGTTTGATCCTTCAACTAATTCTTACCACATACTCATCTTTCACATCAAAAGATTTCAAAAAAATATATTCTATTTATCCTAATCATGAAGGGTTCCAAAAAAAAATAATGAATACAAAATTAATCTATCAGACCCTTTAAAAAATCTAGATAATACAATCTATGGACATCACATAGTCCAGTTGTAGGAAATAAATCCCAATCGCACTATGTTTGTGGGTTCAATTCCCACAGCTTTTTCCAACACGATGGATTGTCACATGGTCTGTGTGTTGTTCTTTTTTTGACAATAAAAAAATAACCTTAACAATAATATCCAATTTAAAACATAATCCTTTTAAACCTTTAGAATTATTCAAAATACTTCTATCAGAACTCACAAAATTTATAAGGCAGTTAAAAACAATGAAGATCCCTTTTTCCACGTAATAACATGTTAACACCTTCATCATGTATTATTTTAAAACTTGGTAACACCCTAAATTACCATAAAACCATATTGATTACAGTCATGCTACCTTATATTTTTTATAATAATGGATATATTCCTTATGTCTAAAAATTCTAAATATTCCAACAATGATGAAATAAAGAAACTATGAATCGTTTCTAAGGAAGTAAAGAATATCCAATATATTTTATCCAAAACAATCATCTATTATTACTAAATCACTACTTCATTATCAAGACCATATTAATGATCAACTTTAATTCAACCATGTATTTTCCAGAAAATGTAGCTTACTATTAAGTCACTTTTCATAGAACCATATAATCTCAAATTCTGAACAAAACAGTACTGCAGTACAATCCTTATTTATCTCCATAATTCATATAACCAGTATATTGCTAATAAAACACTCAAATGAAATAATTCTATAATAAAATCATAATAACAATAGTCATTCCTCTTCATATGAGGTAGTATCATGACTTGATTATTATCCTATAGCATCATTTGAGGTATTCTATTAGGACTGGGACATTGTTTTGCGTAGTGTCCCAACACCCTACAGATGAAGCATTTTACATTTGAAACATTTTTATTACCCTAGTAATCACATACTTGGTGTCCTTTTTTTAACACTTATAACAAACTTCCATTCCCTTCAAGAATTTAAGAAGGTGACTCTTTCTATAGTTATCACATATGATAAATCATACTTTTTCCTCTTCCCTTTATCAATATTTCTCTCTTCCATCATTTTCTTCTCTTGCTTCCCTTCATAGCCATAGGAATCATTGAATTCTTTACTTAACATATTAACAAAGGATACTATTTAATTATATGTTTAGAATAAAAGGTGAATATTTCCCTTCTAAATGTTTTCTTAATACAATGAACGATGTGATCCTTCTTAAGTTTTGGATCATATGTATTAATGGAGTTCACATTCCTTCTACTGGTCACCATTTCTATACAATGTCTTATAGTATGTCAGTTTATAAATTTCAATGAATAATTACAAACTTGTAAAATATCTAACATAAATTGTAAAGTTCATTGATATAATATATAATCATAGAAATATTTTCTTTTAGGAGTTAAATTCATGTAAATCCTTCATAAGGATTTGTAATGAAAATGATAATTATCCTAACATATCCCCCTAGAGTGTCATAACCAAGAGTGCAGCAAGGCCCGTTGTCGTGCACCAATTCCCATTTGAGTATAGTTCAAAGTGGTGTTTTCGGGTTTTACACCTAAGTAAATCTGTGCCAAAGCCGCCTCTACCTGCTCATATCCATACAAGGATATATTTTCTTCGAAAACTCACAAAATCTCTACATTACCAAAATTCTAAGAAGTTCATTTATACTAATCCTCAAATCTATCTTATGGTAATGTGTTCTAATCAGAGTTTATATAAATCTGGTTTCCAAGGTTATTGATAAACTTCCTCTAATACCTACTTTAATTTCCTGACCCTAGATTCTCAAAGTCGGTGCATTATTAAAATACAATGGCGTGATTACAAGGAATCAAGTCTTGATGGACCGATCAGTTTAGCAGTCTTCGAAAATAGACTGCATGCATATAAGTTACATTATAATGTCTAAAATACATTAAAAAAATAATAATCATTTGATAATGACATTTTTTCCTTTAGCATAACCCTGCATCTCAAACATAAAACACTTCTTGTGATCTTGGGAAAATAAAACAATGAAAAGGGTGAGCTCAGATGCTCAATAAGGATAATAATATTCCGTAAGCTTTCATTAATAAGACCAAACATTTTAGGAAATTTATAAATCTAAAACAAAATCCTTTTCAACATATACTTCATAATAATATGGAAAATATAAATCAAAAAAATTCCATTTACTTACTCAAATGGATATTCTACTCGTCGAATAATCACATGTAATATCAATAGCCACTTTCATAATTATGGAATGCATAATACCGTACTTTCATAAACACATAGTCAAGGCCTTGTTCCAAGACTACAAATAATATTTTTTCAAGTCCTTGTTCTAAGACACTATTTTGTCTTATGAGACCTACCGATGCATCGTGGAGCTATAATGGGCTCTACCCGTCACTTATTACGTCGAATGCATTTATCATATAAAAAGGATTAAATATAACATAAACATTCATATTAGAATTAGAATATGAAATTTCAATACTTTATCCATAAAACGTGAATGGTATAAAAATATCACATCCATAGTCAGCACATATGACAAAACCTTCAATAAAATATGAAGTTTTTTATCCTAAAAAATCAACTTCAAATAAGCTCACAATCAATCAAAGGATGTTGGCAAAGATGAAATCAAAACATTTTTTTGAGAAATATATATTTCTATTTTGAAATCATTTAAAAGTCATTTAATTATATTGGAAAACATTTATTTGGAAAATATTCTTCTAATATATTAAGTTACGCTACAATGATGTTATAATGGCATAAAATATCTGCACCAGCTTTATATGTTAAAAAACCATTCATACCTTAAATTTGTCAAAAATGTCAAAAACTAGCTTGTTTGAAAAATGATTGAAAGATTAATTTATAAAACTATTATAAAAGTAAAACATGGGTATAAATGAATTTAACCCATAGTCTATAAAATAGTAAAAATGATTGGAAATAAATTTTTAAGAAACATGGATGTGTATGATAAAGAGGCCCCAGTAGATAACTATGTATAAACAATCTCAGATATTGAAGAGATTGTAGAATTAACCCTTAACTTTTACTTTTCCTTGGTAGAGGGTAGGTTAACCTCCTCTATAAGGGTGAAATAATTGTTATTAAATTATACATGAATCATATTCATTAATCTGATATCATATATGATCTTTTTTCATTGCTTTGTTAATAACATCTTTGTATTATCGTCATTTAGGGTGTTAACCGATTTGTTTTCCTTTATATTATTTGTTATGTGAGTAATTTTTGTTATGGATAGGATGTATATTATTAATATTCATAATTATATTAACTATTTAAAAAATATTTTTATTCATCTAATGAAAATTATTCTTGAATTAATACGATGGGGAATGAATCTCATCGCGTTCGTGGAGACGGTAATCCGTACGTACGTACGAGCGACAATATCATTCTTTTGATATCAAAATAATATATAATCGGATGGAATATAATATATAAAAATAATTTTCATATTTTATTTTTTATTTAAATCAATTACACATCATTATTATACGCATCAAAATAATATTGTGTTGAATAACAATTACATAGCGACATGGAGACGGTAAGCCATATGTAAGAACGTATGGTGACATGTCATTCAAAGGATTGATAGAATAAAGAAAATGTATGTACCATATTTATAATAACATCAAAATATATAGAATATACTGGAGTTATTATTTATTAATGGAAACAACAATGAAAGAGGAAGAGGAAGATGAATGAAGCTTGAAAGATGTGATAAAATATTTACCTCTTCTTCGGGTTATTCCTATTGATTTGATCAAAAGGTCTCCATAGGTGTGGTTTCTGACTAAAATAAGGACACTAGGATTAATAGAGGACAGTGGAGAGGGTATTTGTGTAGGGTTTGTCCAAGAAAAATGGTTTTGATGGTGTGAATTTGAGAGAAGGGGGAGAGCCCTTTCGAAAGAGGGGTGAGTGGCACCTTAGGAAAAGCTACAAATATTATATTCCAATAAAACACTTTTCGGTTTATAATGGCTCCAAAATAGATTATTTAAATTATATAGTGGGTATGGGTCAATATAAACTCAAACAATTGGTTTTTGTTTTCTTGTGGTCACTATATTAATCTTATATTTTATATTTAACTCTTAGTTAAATATTTTGACATTTACCATGTCCCTTTTATTTTTATATTATATGGTAAATAAACATACTATATACATTCAAATGAACCCCATGTTGTTCATTAATGATTCAAATATAATAATATAAGCCTTTTTTCTGAACCGTAGGTTTTTAGGAATAGAATATCAATTAATAATAAAATATTAGTCTTAAAAACTCTTTTATGTCAATTTTGACACTATTTGGTATTTTGTTTTTGATAAATTCATAACAGAATTAAAAATTCTAAAAAAATTCATCTAAACAACCCTAACATGACATATTAACCTATACAATTAGTGTATGTCATAAAAACATTGAAATTATATTTATTGTAATATTTATTATACCATTTATTTGATTCATGCATAAATAATGTAATTACTGGGTCATTATTGTGTCATAAATAAATTTAATTCTTTAATGTATAAAATTATAAATAAAATACCATGATGAATGAAATATTTTATCATTATAAGGAATATTTAATGTGTAATTTATCTTATGTGTAACTCTACATTAAAAATGGTTTAGAAATTAAACATTGAATTTTACACTTTTAACTCTTCTTTGAATTTAATTATAATAAATGTCATAATCTAATCCAAGTGGATATCAAGAATCCTATTTTCTTCCTAAGGTTTTTTTTGTAAAATTAAACTTATCCGATAGAATTAGTACATGAGTTAGGGTAATAAAAATATTATTTTTACCCTTAATTACCCAATTTACTTTTAATTGTGGTAAATAAAAGTAAAACGTTACTACACACAAAAAAACATTTTCATATCATTGAACAAAATTTTACTTACATATATCAACCGTATCTCTAGAATTTTTTAAATTTAACTAAAAAAAGTGGTAAAATTATGTTTTACGTATATTTGCAAATGCACAAGGAGGTGGGTACATGACGGTAAAAAGTCGAATAAAATTTTTATATATCTAAAATTATTTTAAACAGACTCCAATAAATTAAATTGAAAATATATTGGTATTATTTATATATTATAACCTAAAAATTTTAAATAAAAATAATAATAAATAATTTGGTTTTAAACTAAAACTTAGTGTTTTTCATTATTCATCAATAATTGAATGTTTTCAGAAAAATACCAAAAATTAAACCTAAGATAACTTTTATATTATGAATTAAAAAATGAAATATATTTTCACAAATTCAAAATATATAAATTGAATTTATTAATTTAAAATTATTTCTCATTGTCCAATCCAAAAATCTTATTTTTAAGAAATAATAACATCCAAAATATTGAAACTTGTTTATATCCAATTTTAAGGAAAAGATACTTCCAATGGCCAACATTGGATTAAATAGTGAAAATAAAATATATTTATTCTCCCAATCCTTTCAAATGTATAGTTGAACGATATAAATTATTTTTATTAAAAAATTGGTTTCCAGTTAAAATTTAGCAGTATTCACTGTTCACACAAATATGAAAGTTATCAGAAAAATCCCAAATATTTATCAAAACTATAATTTTATATCCCGATTCGAAATAATAATTTTATTTTGTCAAATTTAAAATATAAAAGTTTAAAATATTGGATTTAAAAATGGTTCTCCCTTAAAAGATTGAAAATTGCAATTTTTTATAAATACTTCCATTATCTGAAAAAATAGAATTTGTTCTTACATTATTTCTAAGAAACACATAATATGGATTCGAAAATTATAGGGATTATATAAAGTTAAAAATTTAGTTAATAATATTTTTAACCGCTTTTGAATGACTACATTGGAATGTCATGGTGTGCTAGAACTCGGTGTTGCATGTAGTGAAAGTTATTGAATTACATTGAAGAAATATAGAACTGTGAAATCTTGGGGTGTTACAATAATCATTTATGAAAATATCTTAATAATTATTCCTCATACTTACATCTAAAGGAATATTTGTGAACAATACAAATGAATGTTATTCCACTTTTCTATATATTGATAAAATACAGGGTGTGAATGAATCAGTTCCAAGTTGAAAAACACAATACAATTGAATTTATCCATATAAATCATCTATTTATCCCAACTAAACTCCATTATCACAACAAAAACAATATATTATGTGTTATCTTTCCCATAATAATGTGACATCCATAAAATATAACCACATCATTAAATTAAATTATAATATCATCTATAACATTAAAAATATTCTACAAAATCCTTAATTAAGAATTTTTACATAATTCCATAACATACTTCCTAATTCATATAACATTCTTCATGATTTATAATAAAAAATTATTTCAAAAATCCCACTTCATTATCAAATCATTTACAGGACTTCATCATCTTATTCCATAATACCACATTTATTTCATATGAAATATATAATCACTTAAATAAAAATAACATAACCATCAATTGTACAACTTTTCTAGTACTGATCAAAATATTTATTACCTGGAAATCAATTTTCATAATTCACATTCATTCCAAAATTAAAACATTAAATAAAATATGGTACGTTTCAAAAACCCTAATTGATATATATTATGTTTACTAAGAATTTCATTTATCATCAATAATTACAAAATATGTTTTCTTTATATCTATACATAAAATATATTCTCATTCAATTGAGACATTCCCTTTTTATACGACATTATCGACATATTGGAAATTTAATCGTCTATCCTCCATGGTCTCCACTACTAGTGATCTCAATGAACCCTATCAATAACTCTTTTTTTGAGACAGAGAGTTTGTTACGGTGATTGTTGTCAATCATATAAAATTTTATTTGATAAGGATTATTCACAACATATTTATTTAATATTAAAATAATAAAATTGACCATAGTCACAATATTTACAATCCCAATATATGCTAACATGATTATTTGGTTCTAATAACTAAATAAAACTAAATAGAAGTATATGAAAAACAATAATCATAGTGGAAAACCATTTAATGATGAAAAATAATGTATTATATTTAAAAATAATGACACATACATTTCAATATTTAAAACCGTTGGTTTATCCTATGATACATATAGTCATCATCTACTCAATTACATCATGAGAATTTTTTAAAAAAAATTGATTTAACATTATAATATTCACTTGAATCATCAAAATAGATGTGAAACGTTTCCCATTGTCTTTCATAATGTGATGAAAAAAATCAAATACCAATGAATATTATTTAGTTTTATTCACACCAGGTATAATAATTCTTTATCACGATCGACATGTAGTATCCTGACATGGATTTTTAACTAATGGAATTTCATGAACCATTCTTGAATAAAACATTTGAATGTTTTATTATAATTTATCATATTTAATGGTGTATCAAAAAAATTTTATAATCCTAATATCTATATGATTACTAAACCAATGTTATGATAAAAGAAATAACAACAGAGGATTTTTAAATATAAATATTAGATCTTATTAGACGAATATTCAGTAAATTTTAAAAATAAAAACTCAGTGACTATAAAGGATTGTTGTCTTCATATTCTAGATAATCATTCATATTTTTTCATAAATAAAATAAAACAAATCCCATAAATAAATTATCCATATAATTCCCAATATAAAACCATTATTTATAACCTAGGGAAAGAAAATAATAATAATGTGTATGCTCATATTCCTTGTATGGGTATGAAATGGAGATATAATTAATCACATAAACATAACATGAAAATAATGATTTGAAAACCAAACATTAAAATTTCAAAAACCATACATTGCATAACATATATCATATCCCCTTTCACCGGAATAATGATTTGTAGTTAAAAATACATAAATTATAAGATATGTCAGTGAATTTATTCCATAAGATCATAACACAGACATATGAATATCTAAAAAATTGAAATTTTAGAACATTATAAACATGTATAAATAGAAAAAGGTTATCTCATTATGTTATAGACATGATATTAGGCCCTTTTATAAACTAATGGACTTGAAACAAGGGGCTTACATATCCTTATGACCATGAAAACTGGTCAACATATATCATTATTGACATGAAACCATGTGGACACATAATATTAACAACAACAAATCTTGTTCACACATAAAATAATTAATTCACGAGTTATCCAAATTTAAAAAATTAATTAGATATCTATAATGGTCTCAACCATCAATTTTTTTATAAAGTAACCACTATTAGTTAGATTTAAATGAAACAACTATTCCTTGGTTTCTATTGGAAACATCGATATATGGATTATAATGGAACCAAAATCATTCATTTTATAATGAAACATGCTAACGCATAATAAAAACACCACATATGTATGATAAAAGATTATATAACATTCATTATATCATCATTTCATAACCCATTAAAATAAATAGGTTTCGTAATCATTTCATCAAGTCATTATATCACACATGATGAAATTATTTGGGTTCCACAAACATATCATAATTATAATCAGAAAAAATGTATAGAAATATTTAAAATATTATCATAGAATTATACATCAAATAAAATATAAAAAATACTAAATTGTTTCCCCATGATGAATAGAAATTCCATATAAATATTATTAAAAAATTATAGATGATAATTTTCTTTCAATATTGACATTTAATCATTAAAATATAAATAATTCTTAGATAATAAAGAAATAATTTTATATGAAAATAAAATTTGGAAAATTATGTAGAAGAATTAAATCATTGAGTAATATTGATGGTAGAAATTATTTTTTATGTCGTACAATTTAAATAAATAATCCTTATTCAATTTTCAGTATAGATTTAAAAGGATCATGTATTGAAAAATGAAAATAAGATTTATTTGAATTTTTTTAAAGTAAAAAAGGGCAATTTATTTCAAATAATCATACTGGAATATTAAAAAAATTATTGGAAACATTTCTCAAAAACATTTTTATAGAAGAAGATGGATTTTCGACCGAAGAGACAAATAAAATCAGTTTTCATGAAAAACATTCTTTTGGAATCATGAGTACAAAATGATAGAATAGTTATAGGAAAATATTAACCTCTAAAAATAACCATATGATAAAAAACCCATATGTTTACTGAGAGGGTGATCATAATATTTCAACATAAGATGCATAATAATAAACTATCTTGATAAATAATGATATTGTAACATGTACCCTTTCCACATCAGTCACATTAGTATCATAGGACCCCAAAAATTGAGAACCTAAAGATATCTAAGTCCCAATAATTTTTAATGATTCATTATAGTGTACATTCATGTGAAATATATGCACCACATAAATGGAACTGTGGTTAATATGTTATATGTCCCATGAAAATAAATGTTAGACAACAACCCTTTACAACAGGTGCCAAATATCCTCTTACACAATAGAAGAATCTGTATAATAAATATATATCTATTATAAAATGTTTATTAAACTATATTCATATATATCATATAACATATGATTTACTTGTATAATTTTATCTACCTATAATTAATAATTCAATGTGGAAATTAGTATTTCGGAGAATAAAGTATTTTTCATAAATTTATGTTTTGGATTATTAGCTTTTTTATACTACTTTTATTATGGTTACATAATCACTATAATATTACTCATTTTATAAGAATCACATATATTCATCATATACATATGTAGAATCACCCCTATGTGTTGGAGATATGAAAGTGGTTGCACCATTCATCGTGATGGTAGACCATACATATGCATTGACACTATTTTCATTTCATTGGTTGATAAAAAGGTATAATTATAGTTAAAAATTAACCATTTTATAATTATTTTTCAACAATATAAATCATATATATTATTTAAATATATCATTATATCAATAAATGTGAAAGTATTTGAGAAACATAATCACATCCCTTCATGGAGGTTGTACAACCCACATAAGACTAAGGAGTGTTATCATTTTAAAATGGATATTATGGTATGAAGGTATATATGGAAATATAAATTATGTGTATAAAAAATCCATATATATAATATAAAAAAAATTAAATCCAGTATTATTTCCATGGGATATTGGTGGTGATGGAAAATGGATTACAGAACCTATAGTTAGACATTTAAGATGACCAAAAGCAGTATAACTTGTATAATGAATTTATGGGGAGATAAATGAAGATGTTGGTTATAAAAAATTTCATATAAGGTGAGAGAAAATGTGTATAGGAGGTTCTCTTTTATAATTGAAATGGTTTGACATTTTAGAAATTCCCAAAAAACTATTCCATAATGGGAAGTCACTCTCAAGACAAGTTATTCTAAAATTTATAAATAATATAGTGTGTCTATGATATTTTGGATCGACACATCCAACAATTTTTTTAACTTTATTTGCATTACCTTATATGTTTTATGGATTTAAAACATTTAGTTTTTACTATTATAACCAGTTTTATACGTATATTCCTAGGTAATTTATAATTTATAATGAAAAATAAATGGTCCTCATTAAATTATGGGGAACTAATTATTCCAAATATGATGTATAATTTATTAAATAAATGGGCCATGTTTCTATAAAATTAAATTTAAAGTAACATGGAACGCACAAAACACTATTTTAACCCAAATAATGATAATTTATATTCAATAATTTCAGTTGTTAGTAAAAAATATTAGGTATAACTTATTACCTATAATTAATTAATTAATTTATAAATGTGGAATCCATTTTACCAAAATTCAATCTCCATAAGTGGTAGTAATAGAAATTATGTTAATCACGTAAGTGCGACAAAGATTAATCTTTTCAAAGAAAGGTATTCTCTATGTAACAAAATTCTCTATATAATATATATATATAATATTGATTCTAATAATCTAAATTTATTTTATATTAATATAATTTAAAAATGATAATTTTAATCTATTTTTAAATCAATTTGTATTTTTTCAAATTTGTTAAATAAACAATATTATCATCATATTAATCTGTATAATTAACTATTAATTCAAACAAATAACTCTTTTAGTAATTATCATAATTTGTTTCTACGTTAATTATGAATTTTTTGTTACAAAAACAAATTACATTTTTTGAATATAATAATATAAAATTATAAAAAACTAATTTTATTATTTGTCGTAATATAGAAATCAAAATATTATTTTAGAAAAAATGTTTCCAAATCATATAAAGAGTTTACTAAAAGTTAGGTAATTATTAATCTATATATATATATTTATGTAAATAATTATTACAATATTTTAATAAATTTTTGATTTCAATTCATTATCCAAATTTAATGGATTGGATATAATTTTATATTGATTAATAAGAAATTATTGTTTTATACTAGTTTATTTAAACTTAGTGTTGCATATAACACATACTATTGAAGAAAAAGTTATTATTTAATGATAAATATATATGAAAAAGTCACTGTGTGAAAATATATAATGTATCTATAAAAATATTTTATATATGGGATTAGGAAGAGGCTCTAGACATCACATTCCTAATCATAGGAGTCAAACAAATAGTAGGGTGAAATCTATGTGGCTTGTTCAAGGATTGATCTAAGGGTCTCAGGGAGATAAGTAGCGCCACATTCTTTTATGTTCAATTCCTTATGTGATACACAAATTCCATGTTCATGTGTGTAGTTCTGATACTATCATGGGGTACACTAATGACCTGATTCAGTCTAATGTAGAACAATGTCCTTCTACCATAAAGGATATTATTTTGGTTGCATTGATGAATTCAATTTTCTCAATACAATTGCATATAATTTTTTATATTTTCATGGGTTATATCTGGTATTGTGTTTTCCATAGTGTTTTCCCAAATAATATTTTTTATTTTTAATATTTTTAAAACGATTTTGGTTTGTATTAAATGGCTCCCAGAATGCTGGTTTGTGGTTTGGGGCTATTTGAAATTATGGGATTTATTTATTTAAGATATGGTGTGTTTTGAAATCATTTCAATATTGATCAGTAGATGTGACTATTATATCACATTTACAGTTATCAATGGTGGGATTATTTTTACTCCCTTATAATTGAGGAGTATGTTCTATAGGGAGATTGTAGTATAGAAGAAAGAAAAATAGACCATTACATCAATATGATCGGTGACATTAAAGTAAAAGAGATGGGTATGGTATTTTCAAAAGATCATGTAATGATTTCGTCTACATTTTCTCTAGTGGTGTACTATTTTTGATGTGACTTCTTATAAGATTAATTTGTATATCTTCTTTATTGGGTAGTCACATTTATTATTGAGATCATATGAGTAACCAAGCCAGAATAATTTTTATTTTACCTTTTATTATAATTTTTTGAGAGAGATTATGGTTTAATTTGTGGTTCTTTAGGTTAAAGAAATGTTTCAATCTATATCCCTTCCTTTTATAGTATCCTAATTTTATTCTCTATGAAGAATTAGTCCTTCCTCGTTTATTGTTTTGATTACTAAGCGTTACTGTGAAGAAAATCTATATATTTCCATTTATAGATAGCATGTTACACGAGTTGAGGGATCCTAACATTTCTCAATGATCTATATATGTATAGGAATCCATCACTTGTGGGTCATAGTATAGGGTGTAGTTAATATGTTTTATTATAATTAGGTATGGGTTTTATATTTTCATTGTGATTCTATTCAGATTAATAAATTCCAAAATAGTGATCATGGATTGTACATAATCAATTATTCATCTCAATATAGACTCATTAATCATAGTGTTCGTGGATGACATATTCCTATTATCATGGTATTTGGATTTCCATGTCAAAAAACAAGTTTTTTAGTATTCCCTGATGGGATACTATTTATTCCTTGTACGTGATGTTCCACCTCTTAATATAGTAGGTATGTTTCTTTAGGAATGTTATTCAGATGATGGGATCACTATTGATATAGATAGTGTGTGTGTTCTTATGTTTTGGTAATAACACATAAAATAATTTGTGATCAAAAATTTTATTTGGTATCAAGTGTATATTATTTTATTAATATTGAAATTTTCTAAAATATGATCACCCATAATGCGCTGACCAATAAGGAATAAATTCCTTGAGCATTGATCGGTGAAGAAGTTATTTCAATGAGTTAATGTTGATATTTATGTGATCTATTATTTTTGTTCTTAAATATCCAATGATCTATTATACGATCAATTTTTATGCCTTAGGGGTCAATCTAGAGTGGTTATGATATAGAAAGATAATGTTTTTACCTATATGTCTCATCATAAATGCACCATGATTGATTCTACCAGGCCCATGATTTAGATATATAAAGTACGGTTATTGTCTTGATGTATTAGAATCCACATATATCCTGTGAAATATTAATAATCTAAATGAACTAAAATAGATTATGATATATATATTCTCATTGTGGTAATTAATCATACACAACAGAATTGGTTCATGTATTTCCAACATTCAACTATAATGTGAAACATTCCCTTGAGAAGTCGATTGTGTATGTATATATATATATACTCATAGTAGAGGAACAAAGAAGTAGGGATTTTTGAAATCTAATAATGATTCAATGATAATAAGGTTTCTCATTGTCATGTTTATTTATTTTTTGGAGGGTTGAATTTTTTGAACTATTTTATGTTATTCATTATATTTTCACTGGATGATTTGGTAAAATCTTCACATGTTTTATATTTATATTTGTATGATGTTATAATGACTCAATGATGATAATATATTCCTAGGGTATCATTAATAAGAGATAAATGTTCTATATATTTATAGTAAGATATCGGTCCACAATTCTATAGATGATGAAAAAATAATAGAATCCAATACCCTCAATGAGACATACATTAATGGTTGACCAATATATAACAATATATTAGGATTATTTTATAGTATATGAGTATGAAGAAATATATCAATGAGTTTTCCACTGAAAAACCTAACTATTAGAAGATAATCGTGGAGCCTTAGAGATTTGGTGGGTCAATTAACCCACTTATACATCCAGTATATAACTGGGATGTAATGATTCTATGATTATCAAAAGAACTACCTATGAACATAAGTTTCCATGATCCAATATGGGCGGTGGTTAACCAATTTACCAAATTTTCACATTTATTTCTTATTTAAGAGACGATGTTGGAGGATGATATATGAGTGTTATATATGTGGAAGATAGGGTGGATGCAATGTGTACTTATGAGAAAATTATCATAGGAAGATACATGTCATATGTAGTGTTTTTGGATGGGATTATAGATGTCCATGGGGTTATAGATTAATATTACTATAGTGTGTCTCCCTTTGATAAATAGGTTGTATGAGTTTAATTTCATGATATTATATGATATAATTATTTCTTCTACACTTGATTATTTTGAAACATGTGATGAACATCAGTAAAAAAGAATAGTTATTGTATAACAATAGGTTTTTTGTATTTAAAAAATGACCCCATTTGAGGTTCCTTACGGTATGTTATATTTCTCATAATTATGATGGCTATAATTGAGTTTTTAAATATTTATTAGACCCATATCGGAATAGATTAACACCATCTATGAGTAGTTGATTGATAAAATATTGGCTACCTCCGAATGTACAAAAATCACATTTTTTAACCAAGGTAGATGACTCCAAGAGTATTTCATGATATAATCTGTATTCTTGCAGGTCTCTCCATTGTTATGGAATCAACGATGATGGATGTAGGGAATTTTCACAACTTAGTATTTTAGTCTGTTTTATATTTTGTAATTGGTTCAATGAGTGTCTTGATTTTTGGATTTTACACCACGAAATCATGTTATACATCATTTTGTTCATGTTGCGTATCTATTTAATTATATCCATGACCCTATGTAGATGATCGATATTAATGATGCAGAGATTATTGAGGATATTCCATTTTGAGATTATCATATGTTTATAATGGATTAGTGTGTGAAGAATATGCATTGGATGAAATTGACTCATATATATGCACTATATAAACAAGGATATATCAATGATATACAAAAGAGTTGGATCTATATAAGTTGGAATAGTGTACAATTTTTTTTGTCTGGAATCCTTTTTATGCTTCCTAGGGAATGTATGCAATTAAATTGGAAGTTTGTAAGGCCCCTATAATTACTAATGGAGTTTTTCTAATACCATTGAATATTTAATATCTCGATGTGTATTGGATATATTGGTGTTTTCAGTGGATCCAAATTGTAATTTGGGTAATCTATAAAGGCATGGGATAAAATCGTACAATAGTAGAATAGTACATCATGATATTGTGGATCAATTCTCGGAAAAGGGTATATATGAAAATATGATGATGGTAATCATATCATAGATATGGGATACAAGATTGAATGAATTTTTTGGTTTGTTGTAGGATATTTCATATAATAAGGGTAGAATAACATGATGGGTGAGTATTAATATTTCTAAAATTTCAATCGACGGATTTTCTAATCTAATATATTTCCATTTTATTTATTCTAACATCCATATTCAATATAGTCTTGATTTCAAAAATAAATATTTTATATAATATATTTTTATCTAAGGAGGAAACCTTACATATGAAGAATATTATCGAAAAATATTACATTTTATGGATAAAATAAATGATTTTTCATTTATATAACGGAAAAAACATATGTATGAATATTATATTTTGCCAAATTTATCAAATTTTGGTTTTTCTAGACAATGGAAAAACCGTATGTACAAAGAATATATTATTTATTGATTCATGAGATCTAAAACATAAATTCTATATCAGAAAACTATATTATTTTCAGAATTTACTCAAAGGATGAATGTTACATTATAATAATATCATACGTATTCAAATTTTGATAGATGGAAATATTTCACATATTTAAAATTAGGAAAATATATTATATTATTGGTTTTTTATAAATGAAAGATTATTTCTTAATACTATATGGTTTGATAGATACATTTAAAAATAATATGAGGCGGATGAGGAAAAACTATGAAATCATTCCATTATCCCATAAAAAATATACGATATATAAAATAAAAATAGAAAAACCATATAGATCATCATCTAAATTATTACATTCTTCAGTTTAATCATTCCAATAAAATTCATATCTTAAGGATCTTTGAGATATATGGAAACTTTTGTTTAAAAATCGTGGTATTCCATAATATTACACAATTTCTTCTGAGGTATATGTTAAAATTCATCATCATCAACCAAGAAAATAATTTAATTTTAAAAAATCATTTCTATAGGTTTACTATTTTATAGATCAATCCAAAATTTCATAAAATATTCCTCTAACTCTATAATAATGTATCATATTATTAATTTCCTACTACCTCTTATAAACCAATGAACAATTCTTTAGTGGTGTCTACATGTATGACTACTCATATTCATAGGGTTTCTCCCCGTCCTCTAGAAAAACACTACTATATATCTCTCTAGTCCAAAATGAACCTTCCCAAATATAGTAGATATTATTCACTATCAATTTTCCCTAACCTAATCAAACATAATATTTTTTTCTCAAATATATTTCAAATAATATTGCTATGATAATCAATAAAAAAATTTATACCCTTCCCCTTATTACCTTGTATATGTCCCTCCATCTACGCATGATTCACAACCATGATTTAAATATATAATTTTTTGAAACATTAGAATATCCTTCCAAATGATAAATTTTTTGGGGGGATTGAAATCCTATCCCTACACGAAACACTCCGTTAAATATTATATTGTTTCCAAATGAACCATTGTTATTGTAATGTTAAGCCTAGCTTGAATTAAAACAATGACCTTAATGAGATCCCAATAAAAACATAGTGACTACGTACATGTCAAAATTTAGTCCCTTGAAACTATCATATCTCACTTCTCATGACCCAAAAATTAATTGAAAATCGTTAATCTTCACTACACATATCTCCTTATGTGATCCAAACTCCAAAACAGAAAACATAACCCATTTGGTTTAAACTATCTCATATAATATAATCTCTTCCAATAAAACAACAATTTCTATAGAATCTCCTACCTTAACATCCACTTGTCACTGATAAAAACTAAAACCATTCTTCGCATAAAATTAAAATTACTTATATTTCATAGGATAAAAACATTTCTTTAGTGGACACTCCAAATGAATGTCACTTTTTTTGTAATACCACTTCAATGTGTTGAATTTTCAAACATCCACCAAATTTCACTCTCTTATATCCCCAAACGATCATGTTAATTAATATAAATTACACACTATCAATAAAAAACCATCCTATTGATTTTTTTTCATATTCTCTATTTAGGACTCTTAAGAGATCAGTGATAATATATAACAGTCCAACAAAACTTATCATTTTCAAATCCAATAGGCTTAATATACATAAAAAGGTAAATTCTAATATTCAATCTAGAGCTTGATATCGTCCTTTAGTGTTTCAAGAACATCTTTATGAATTAAAGTAGAGTAATGATCAGTAAAACCTAACTCCCTTGTAGAGTATCCAAGTCATGAAATCCTAATTTCTTGACAAATTTTAATTGGAATACCTATAATAATGGAGATTATAAATAATATATGCTGCTTCTAAGATCTCAATTAAGACCAATAATCATTATATATAACTAAAAATTGTTTATCTTAAAGAATATAAATATAAATTTATATCACATTTTTGAAGGAATTAAGTTCAATATAAAATTATTATGAGTTGAATAATCTTATGTACGAATAAAATCTATTATATTTTGTGAAATGAATGAAATTTTCAAAGAATAAATCAAAATAACACCAATACATATGGTTTTTATATATGATAAATAAGGTTTAACCTAATATGTTATGAATTTCTGTATTCATAAGGGTTCAAAAAATGAGAATTATATAAAATATAGGGGTTGTCCCTATATAAAATATAGGGGTACCAAAGATATATAAATATTACTATGATATTTTTAGAAAGGAATATTTTTTTCAATATGGTGGTAATAAAATGACGTCGTTTGGACCATTATTAAAAATAAATAAATAAATGTTAAATTTAATATTAATGGAGGGTTAATGAATTTAATCCAAAAATATATTAGGTAGTCAATAATATTTTAGACATACATCTTCTACATGGTGGGATCTTCTTTAATTTTTTTTCTGTTCAAAATGTTGTCTATTTGTCATGTTTTCATTGATAGTTCTAATTCCATCCATTCATTAGGTCTCTTATCAAATAAATGTTTCCATGTTTTCTATCTCATTTAAATAATTTATAAATTTTAGCTTTTATTTAGGTTTTCATTGGATCATTCTTTAATTCAATATATTTTAATGGTATGTACTATCCAACAATATTAAGGTTGGGCATCCTTATGATGATACATTATTTATATGGGATTATATGTTCTTTATTGTATGTGGGTTCATGGGATAAATGTATGATGTTATTATTTTAGAATACAAGTATTTTGGTATCTTATTAATTATTTAATTGAACCCTTAGAGTGAAGATTTGCATGAGACACCACAAGGATGAACAATTCAGTCTTCATGAGAGGATATTGGAAGGGATATCAATTTTTAGGACTACTGTTGTCTATATTTAATTAGTAGGGGATTAGAATATGTGATGAAATAATTTATTGGGTTGTATGGTGCTTTCAACATATGGTAATATCCATTCATGAGAATTAATATACAAAATATTATGATATGGATGAAATTTTATGTAAAGGTCATAGGTCATCTCCTTGAGATTATGATAAAGGATGATTTTTAAAGAGTAGGTGACCCATGTCTGTCAGGTTTGATATTGAGGACTTTATTTCTATTATTTAATATGGTTTTTTTGAAGTTTATAAGTTATTATTATGTTTGATTTTTGGGATAGTGTATTGTTAAATATTGAACATGATTCAATTGTATGTTTTTTATTTTTTTAACTTTTTAACTACACTAAATAACATTTAATGTATCACAACACCTAAAATATGTCATTTTTGTAATGATTGAATTTTATGTATGCTATTATATGATTATATATTTTTTGAAATTATCCAAAATAAATAATGAATCTTTTTACCCTTTTTTATAGTTTTATAAACTACTAAATCATTATGTTGTTCTGGTTATTTTATTACTAATTTCATCTAGAATTTTATTTTTGATCATTAGCTTTATATAGTGAACTATTTTAATGATAACAATTAAAAATATGAATATAACTTTTAAATTGGACAAATATCTATGATTTACTTTTATGTAAATAATTACTTAACATCATTCAAACTATGTTCTTAAATTACATTGTTTATAGAAACTCTCTTCTACCTTTACAATGTATATATAATTTTGTTTTTTTCTTTATTCGATGTGTAAAAATGAAAAATTCTATGTTAAAAAATTGTAATCTTACCACCCTCGTACATATGTGAACTACATAATAACCATAAGTATTGCATTATCAAAATGAAATTCATTGACATAGAAAATATATTTATATGAAATGATTTATTATCTCTTCATCCTGGAGAGTATGAATTTTTTTGTAAAATAATTCTTATGTTATGGTTTATATTATATACCCCAGGGTATATCCTTTTATTTTATTTTATTTATTGAATTATGTTTTTTTTCTAATAGGGATATGATTAAAAAATAATGCAATGATAGAATGGCCTACGTTCAGTATACAATGATTATAAAATAATTCAAGGATAAAGAAAACCCCAAATGTTTATGAAACCGAAAGTGGTTTTAAAAAAATATTTTAATGATTAAGATCTGAAAGTCATTTTATCCTTTAAAATGAATTATTTATTTATGTTAAATCAATTAAGTACCCATTGCATGTAAATGAAAATAATCATAGGTACCAAAAAACTCCAAAAAATGTTAAAACTCAAATAGACACATTCAAAATGATCTTATGTATATTTTAATTTATAATTTTTAATATAATTAGATATTATATTTCCCTATAAAGTTTACATTGAAAATTATTAGCCATTTATATGATTTTTTTTAAATTTATATACTATATAAAATATATATAATTACAAAAAAATATACTGGTTTTTTATCATTTAGGAAAGGATTACTCCGGGGATAATTACTAATGAAGGTAAATAATAACATTCATGTAATTTATCTTTCCCTCAAGTGCAATAATTTTATTTTCAATAAACATAAATTTATATTATCAATTGTTAATTAAAATAACCATAATTCTGATTTAATCTTACAAAACAATTTATTAAAATCTAAATATTTATGGTTCTTACAATAAATGGGACATAAGATATAAATTAATAATAATTCAAAAAAGTTGATTTAATATATGGAAATGTGTTCATTCTTTTAGAATTCAACATTCAATTTACTCAACACTCAATAATTAACTTCATAAATTGATCATATACAATTCACTAAATGAATGTTATTAAAATTCCATCTTCCACAAACTTCTATCTTATATTATATTATAATTTTCATAGTTGTTTCTTTTTTCCCAACATATAATATTTAAAAATGATTTTATCATTACCATATAAAAATAATGTTTGATTGTAGGTTATACAACTTAATAAAATTTTATATCATTGGGTTTTGTCCCCTTTAATTAAATCCATGTGATTTGGGTTTCAAATATATGAGAGAAATTATTAGGAACCTATATAAGGTTATCACTCCTTAATAAGGATTGTTCATTATAATGAGTACCATTCTTCTCCCTGAGTAGAAAAGTGTGAAGAGATTATGTTCGATATTCTATTATTATATAATATAAATATCTGAAGATTAAAAAAATTTATATCCACTATATTTTTTATGGAAATATTACTAATTGTTCCAATCATGGAATAAAAAACTACTATCTAAACTATTGTTCCATATTAACCAAAAAATAAATTTATTTTACTATTAATTCAGTTAGATATACATCACATTGATATATTTTTTTGGATAAACTTTATATCATAAAAATAACATATTAGTTAAAAATTCATTTTAATTATTGAATATATGAATGATTCTGATGGACGGAAATAAAAAAATCCAACATTATTCGATGAATGCTATTATTTATTTTATCATCATTTAATTGATGTAAAAACTATTTAATTATGTGTTAATCATTGGAAAATCAATGTGAATCCATATTGGAAAACATGTGTTGGCATAATTTGACTTGTAGTTGATGATGTGGAAGTGTTTGTTTTTAATTGTAATGTAATAAATATTTTCTAGCGTGAAATAAGTCAAAGTCTGTATAACCATATTCATAGTGTAACAAACCTCATGAAGATTTTTGGATTCTATAAGTCCTGAATTATATCTCATTCCAACATAAAATAACAATTGAGAATTATTTTTTTATAGTACAATGATTTAAATATGTGATATGATTAATATATAAAATAATGTTTTTTTACTAATTTACTTGTATAAAATCTTTAGAACTTCCTATGGATAGGCTTTAGAAAAAAATATAACAGAAATGATTCTTCTTTCACTACCCAATGATTTGTATTCAAGGAAATATCAAATTAACAAGATAAAGAATTATAAAAATGATAGATTATATGAACAGAATGGTTCATTCACAGAGAATGAACATGAAATAGAATATATTTTACATTATGAATTATAAATTAATAATATTTAAATATTTAAATTCCATATTATTGGTTATGGTAATTCATATAATTATTTATACATCAAAGTAACAAATGTAAAATTTTCATGATATCTAATATAGTTAACAAATATAAAAATAATAATATTCACAAAGGGTCTTAGAAGTGATAAATAGAATGACAATATAAGGGTCTATATAAATTATAGTGGGAGTATGTACAATAAAATTTTATAATTAAATTTTTGTGACTCGTATAAAAGTGAAATTTTTATCAGAATTTTTAAAAGTAGTAAATATGCAGTTAAAAGGAAAAAGTAAAAAAAATATTTCATTCATCTAGATGGAGTTGCACTGAGGAGTAAGATAGTAGTTGTGAATAATCAATGATAAATATAGAATCCACTACCCTCTATTTTTTTAAAACCATATGAATGTGGAATTGGAATATTATAAATCTAGTCTCGTTAATGAATCTGATTGTGAATCTAACAATAAAAATTTATCTGTAAAAGTGGAATGTATCAATTAGATATTATAAAAATAGTACACATATATATTGAATTATACAATTACAATAATCATGTTATTAAATAATAACAACATTAATGAGGGAAATGAAAATATTAATGTATGAAGACAAATTTTTATAAAAAATTATTCAAAAATAAAATTTTTATATCTAAAATTGAGAAACCAACTGATACAAATTATAGAGTTAAATATTTTTTTAAATTTTTTAATATTTCATGTTATAGAATTTTCATTAGAATTTAATTATTTATTAATTGTTGGAGTATCCATTTTCTATGTATATTACTTCTTTGTAATTATAGTATTACAGAACATATTTTTTGTAATTTATTCTTTTTTAGTTATTAAATATTATAGAAAATATTTTTTTTTTAAAATATTTGATTAACTTTTTTTGAATTATTTATATATAATTTTATTATTCTTAATATTATGTTTAATTAATTTTATTTATTTCTAGCGAAGAATGAAATTTCAAATTTTTTTACCCTAACTTATCTTACACATTAATTTTGTATGTGTTTTATGTTTTCTTCTTTTCCCTTATAGAGAGTTGTATGTATCTTGTTGAATGGTTTATAAATTTAATTATTCTACTAAGAAATTTAATAGCTACCATTACACATGTCATGAAACATATTTTTTACCCTTATGAAATATCTGACACAACCTTACACATCTTGTTTGATTTTCATGTTTCTATTATATATAATTTTTTATCATTTACCTAACATTTTTTATGTATGATTAACTCATATTTATCTTTTTATCTAAACTTAAAAAGATATAATAAATCCCTGTCAAACATTACATTACATCCAATATATCTTAAAATAGTTATTAGTTAATTTTAGGATTAGTGTTAAACGCACTTGTTATCTTATTGTGTGAATAGTCCACCATTACACATAGTATAGAATTTGTAAGTTACTATCATGTAGGCCTTTATTTAAAAATTATACTGTAGATGGTTTATTTTATTACCTTTATGTGAGGACCTATTTTATGCCTACACATGATATATATTTTTCTTTATACCCTTAAAAATGTCAATATCATGTGTTACCTTTATACATTGTTTGGAATTTATATTTTACACAAATTTATGTAATGTTAATATCCCTTATATTCGTATAGAATTGGGATTTTCTATAGATTACTATGTTTCTCATTATCCATCAAATATTTATTTTTTACATGTTAATTCCAGGTGTTTATATTACTTTAATGATTCAATTAATTCATATAAATTATATAGAACTTTTGAAATGATATTTTATAATGTTTTAAATAAATTTATCAGGAATATCGAATAAAAATATATGTATTCCTGAAATTAATACATGAAAAAAATTATTTCTGTTATTATGAGTTCATTTTCGTTGTTATTATTGATTCTAAATTAAATTTATATATTTATAATTTTATTCACACTTGTTTTTTAGTCATTAAGATATAATTTTTCGTAATAAAATTTTTTATCTAAATGAATATATTTCATATGTTTTTAAAAGATGAATTTTAAAAAATGGTTTGTGTTCCAATATCATGGGATTTAATTAATCTATAATTGTATTTATTTTTATAATTGTATTATTGATTTAAAATTGGATAAATTTTTTTCATGGATTTGAATATACGAATATAATTGGAATTTAATTTTGGAACAACAATATATTTCACACTCTCCCAATAATTAATAATTGTATTAATATATTTTTTAATTTTAATTTTAACTGCCTATACATTGTCTTAACATTAATTAGTTTTTAATTTTTAAAGGATTCAAGTAATCTATAATAAATTATTTTAATTTGATTATGTTGAGGTTATAATTGATCAAGCTACATTCTTGCAAATGGTTCCATGTGTTGATGAACTCTCAAAGAAGGGTAAAAAAGTTTTTGGACTTCACTAGACATGAATAGATGTTTTGATCATTATATGACAACAAAATGGCATGCATCATCATAATTCACCAAATCTATACTAGTTTATTCTGATTCTTTTGATTTAATTTTTTATATCTTATCATCCATGTTGATACCATTAATTATTCATTTCATTTACAACATCATTATTTCTTCTAGAATTTTATCTCTCAAATTTAAATGTCAGGATATGTGGGTTGTGACACCCTATACCTAAGTTCATTGTTGTCTTTTGGTGACTCCTGTATTATAATATCATGAATATTAATGTTGTGAAACATAATATCTAAATAAATGGTTACTATTAGAATATGAATCCTTATAAAAAATGTCATGTTTTCCTTTTGATTATACCTATACGTGAGAAAATAGTAATTGAATAAGGTTAAGATACCTCCTAAAAAATTAGCGGTGAAGCATATATCTATATGAATAGAGACGTATATGAGTATAGTAATTCCATTTTGAATTGAACTATTAAAAAATCATTATGCACTTTTTTAAAATTCTCACTGTTAATTAAATGTTTTTAATTTTCTTTAATGATATATTGGTATAGTTTAAATAATTATAACGTATAATCAATCAATGTAGACCATTTTCCATCCTTTATAATAACAATTTATAGAGGGGTTTACCTTTTTAGGATAAACTATATGAACTATTTATTTTTTCTAATACTAAGGAATATGTATCAATCTTTGAGAATATTATGAGTATTTATTTTACCACATCAATTTATTTATTTTATCATATTTCTAGACCTCACATTACGAAAAAAAATATTTTTTTATCAAATGAATAAATCCTAATTATTGGAGGATTCCACATAAACCAACTCACACTGATGTTAATGATTATGGTTATTGGAAAAATATATTACAACCCTACCAAAAATTTATTTCATAAATCACTATATGGAAATATTAAAAGCATATAAATTTTCTAATTATAATATTGAAACAATTATAATAAATTAATGAAATTAACATTTCTTTGAATTATTAGATTATATATATATTTTATGATTTTATGAAAAAAGTTATTTTATGTCATTTTTCTCTTTAAAATGAAGCTCTTTATTTTTTTTATCAAGTAACTCCCCATATATCTAAAAACATGATTATAATTTAAAATTTAAATCATTGAATATATTTGTACAATTTCAAAATTATTTATGATGAGATAGTGAATAAATATTCCACCAATCCCCTAAAATATTGAATATAATGTGTGTTCTTTGAGAAAACGTTGAGTATCATGTTCTTGTTGAAATAATCCTACAAACAATAATCATGATATAGAACCCAGATAATGTATCCTTTTTCTAAAATAAGAACTTCACGAAGATAACACAAGAAGAAATCATTTTATATCTACTCCAATACAAAGTTGTGTTGCAGAGTATTTTAGTTGTAGGGACATTAATGAAAATAGGCATCACATTAACATCTAAAATAAACGTATCCTAAAACTATTCCAAAAAAAATCACAATGAACTGATAATGATTGAATGGTGAATATAAAAAAAGGGATTTATAAAATAATGAATATATATTGAATTTTTTTGAAGAACAGAGTAATGATCAAAATATTGATCAGAAATGAATGGAGCATACTATGTATAGGATATATTTAACAGATTATAAATTTAAAATGAGTGGACATATCAAACTAGACTATCCAAATTTTTTGAGTGAAGAGAATTATATGAAATAAAATAAATAATTTTGATTGTCATGGCTGATGGAGTTCTATAGAAGAATCAAATTCATGAGATTAATCGAAAAGATATAAGGAGACAACCAACCATTATTTTATAAGACAATTAAAAATAAGGAATGTTAGAAATTTTATTTCAGTTATTATTATCAAAATGATGGATATATATTTGATGAGTTATATAAAAAATTATAATCCAAAAAAGGAATTTTTAAACTTTTTGTAAGTTTATTAATGTTTTAAAATAGGAAAATTCATGTTTTATCAAGGAATTTAAGTAAGTTATTAAATATATTGATATTATTAATGATTAAAAAGAATTTTATTGATTGTAAAAATAAAATATGTTAATATTCTATCCGTGATTTTCAATAATAATGTGGAAAAATCAATATTTCTAGGAAAACAATTATAAAAAAATAGAACATGTCAATATTATAAATTTTTCTTCATCTCTAAAATATAATTTCAATGATGATCCGAAGTTTACTAATAAAGAGAATATTAATCTAGGAGATAATTTTTACAATTTGAAATAAATTGTTTCTAACATTTTTAAAGGAATGAAATTTATTGAAAATATGGTTCATATGATGAAATAAAATAGTTATAGGATAGGGTTTTGTTATAATAATCAAATTATTATGATTCAAAATTCATTTTTTCTTACTATTTCAATAGGTAATATGCTAACAATTATTATATCAAATTCCAATTTCATGGAAATTATGTTGATGAATGTTCTCTTGAGTTCCCTTAGTCTCTTAGTATATCTATATTTTATATATTTAAAAATTTATATTCCCATGATCCATAAAATATTTTATAAAAATATATTGGTACTGATGAATTATTTTAATAACCATGTTGGACACTAAAAAAAATGCTTAAAAATTGTTTCTTATTTTTTATTTATAGTAATTTGATACATTTGATTCCAAATTTAATCAATCTACGCGGTCTATATTTACAATGGTTCATTTCCTTGAGAAAGCAATTGTCACTACTCAATGTATTTATCTCTTGTTTTATATTGTATAACTATTTTATAAAGGATGATATTTTTTAAATAAAAAAAATTAAAGGATGATATTAACTTTTCTTTATTATATATTTTAGAGTGAAATTTTCTTAAAGATTTCTCCTCTCTCTTATCCCTATCATCATGATAAATTTATTTTTATTATATAATACAAGTTAATTATAATTTTTTTCATTATTCAAATCATGTTTATTCATATTGTTTTATGATATACTATGTTTGAATTTTTTATAAATTTATTTAATTATGAAGACATAGAATATATTGAGTTAGTGATTTTTTGGAATACAAGAATTCCATTACTATTATTTATTTAATAAAAACAGTCTATTTCATATAGGTAACATTGAATATCATATTTTTTATGGAACCAATTATTTTTTTTATATAATTATTAATTTAGGCGGAACTATGTATTTATGATATAAAATAAATTAATTTTGGCAGATTTTATTAATTATTTAAATATTTTATTTCGAAAAAAATAAGTTTTGTTAATTTATTGTTAAATATTTCAAATGGTGGAAACCTATTTTCAAATAATTAAAACTATTTGATCAATTCAAACATGGAGGATTTAAAATTGATCTTTTTTATGTGAAATAAAATAAAAATGGGAGATTGTTAGATTATATCCATTCAACATTATCTTTACTGATAATTAAAATATTCCACAATTTCATTTTCTTGTTATTTAAAATTAATTTTTTTACATGAAATTAATTTTTCTTTAATTTTTCTTTAGTTTATTATTAATTTAATTCATTTATTATTATAACTCATATTCTCATATTTTATTAATTTTAAACTTTTTGGTGAATTTTTATGGTTGGTTTACCATTAAATGAAGTTAATTTTAAATTTACATAGAATTTATGATTTCTTCATTACCCTTACATAGCCCTTCTTGGATTATAAATCATCATTTATATATTTCATTTTATCATTATGCATGATTATGGAATCCTTTGTGCTTGTCATTAAACATACTACTTATCCTTAAATATTATTTTGTATACCATTACACAACCATTTTATTTTTCATGTCACCTGTATATTTTTTTATATATATGAAATATTTATTATATATGACATAACCATACATATGTTTATATCAAGACATATGTTATTCTTATAAGTTTATATATTCAGTTTCATGAGTTCATATCTTCCAAATTATATTTCATTTTACCTTTTATCATATCGTATATAAAAAATTGTTAACTTTATACTTGTCTAGTTTACCTTTTTGGTATTCAATTTTTATCTTACCCATACACCGATATGTATTTTACCTTTTTTCAGAACATGATTTCAATAATAACCTTTAGGTGACATTAAAATTTACATATACACCAGATATATTATATATTTTTACCTTTATACAATTTTCTATGATCATACGTTAACATATGATTGGAAGTTATATTTTACCCATGCACATGGCATGTAAATGAACTTCACATATGTATAGAATTTGAATTTTATCCAAATTACACTATTTCATCATTTTAATGGTATATTCATATGCTTGATGATTTTATGATTTGTTTTATTTTTTACTAATTCTATGAATTCCAATAAATTATATTGAACATCTGAAAATTGTTTTTACTATGTTTAAATTAGTTATATATGATGGTAAAAAGTATTAATTCATTTTTTCATTAACATATATCTTCAATCATAGAAATTTGAATCTATTATTATGATTTTTGTTTTTATTATTTCTTCTTTTAAAATTATTTTAGACAATAATAAATATATTGAATTTTTTTTATAGTCTTTAATAAAATTTTATTCCCTTTTTTATCTACATTAATATTTTCTATAATAGATTTTAGAATTTTTTTTAAAAATAATTGTGTTCAATTATCATGGTATATTCATTAGATATTATATTGGTGGTTTATTATTATTATAATTAATATTTTAAATTGGTTTGAATTGTTCTTCATAGTTCTGAATAATAAATGAATGATACTTAATAATTTGGAAATAAAAATATCATTCACTCAATCTGTCCCTCTCCAATAAATATGGAACTATTTTTTAAATTAATTAGTATTTACTAACATTTTAAATTCATATATTTATATTTTCCTTTTTAATGGTATCAAGGAATTAATGATATTCGATGATAGTGGTGATGGTATGGATGGATCAATAGTGCGCATCATATTATGACAAATTATATCATCTATTGATGAAATCTCAATGAGGCATAAATCATGTTCAATATAATCAACAATAAAGAGATCATATGATCCCTACTATAAGAATATATGATTTATTTATCTTCATCAAATAATTCCAGGATTATTCTGAGACTTTTGACATAATTGTACTAATATTCTTACATATTTTGTTACATTGCAATATGTGTTTACCATTTAATGGGTTCATTCCTTCCAGGGTTGTGACTCCCAGATTATAAATTTCTGATTTTAGGGTAGTGATCCACTCTATTTAATGTTTGTGCTGAATTTTTTGACTAATATATTCTAAATCATGGTCCTTTCAGGTTGTGGATAACATTGTATAATGTCAGTGTGGTAAATGGGTTTTGAATTCCAATATAATGTGGTGAATGAATTTGTGGTTATACCTATACTAGATAAGGTTTACATTATATCAGGATATGATCACCCCATAAACATTAAGTAGTGAAAATGTATCTCTCCTTAATTAGAGAGGTATAAGGATTTATTATCTCTATTTTGGGATGAACTCTTATAAAAACCCTAGTGTTAATTTATTTTATTTTGACATAAGAAATAATTTTTTTTAGTTTATTTTGATAAAATTTAAATCTCTCTAAAATTTATATAACGAATATTCTACCCCTTATAGATGTTCTTAAAAATAATATCCTACATAACTATAACAAATGGGTAGAATTCAGTTGATAATATCAATTAATAAAATTATATGTTACGAAATAAAATATCATTTTCAAAGGTAAAATTATCTTATGGTTTTGATGTTATTCAAAAAGGAAACTAAATATTGAAATATGAAATTTTAATGGTGATGTATGATCTGTATGTTAGTATTCATGATACATAAAAAATTCAGGATGATATCTAAGATGAATCCGATGAAAAATACGACTTCTTTATTTCTAAATCTCATCAACCAACAATGAACATGACTATATATTTTAAAGATTATAACAAAAATGTCTTATGTTAAATAATATATATGTGTAGAATGAATTGGGGTAATTCCAATGAATGATATTTAATTTTCAATCAATCATTTTAACTCATTAAAACATTTATCACGAATAATTTGTTTTTATAAACAACCCCTATAAATATGATTATATTCTATTTAGACACTTTATTACACTAATACTAATCCGATTGGAACCTAGATAGAATGGGATCCAAAACCATATATTACGTTATTAATTTTAGGAAAATTGAACATAGAATAAAAAAAATCACTTTATCAAGATATTGGGTGTTCAAACACTTTACAATTGAAATGTATAATTTACTATATTATAATAGATGTTATATAGGCCCACAAATAATTAGAGATATATCCAAATTCATATTGAATGGTTATGGGATGCTGTAGGGGTATCAAATTTTATTATGTTGAAATTATTATATGTAGATTTAATAAAACACAACAAATTAATTGTGACAACTATTTTTGATGATGGAATCAATGTTACATAAAAATATAATAGTTGTTTAGTTTTTAATCAAAACAAATTTTTATTTTCTATAAAAAATATAATATTTCCCCAATTGATTTTTTAAGAATTCAAGAAGAATGTGATGTAATGAAATTCTATAGAAATATATGATTCTATTTATAATATATGGATAGAGCATGTACGTTTTAAAAAATTGAATACACTTACCAAATATGGATATTTTATTATAATTTATTAGATTAAATCATGTATATTCTTTGAATGAGATAATTTTTTAAAATCTAAGAAACAAAAAGAAACAACCATGTTTGATTAAAATAGTAATATAGTTTTATGTTTACAACTGTTACATATTTATTTATTTAAATCTATGATCATTGTTAATTTCGGAGTGAAAATTAATTTTTTAATAAATTTTTATGATTATTATACATTTCCATGAACTTATTTATTAAATCCTAAATATGAAAATTTAAATATTATTATTAAATTCTATAATTACATTAAACCACAAATGGGATATCTAATAACTTCTTTTAGATTTCACAAATTATGTGTATTTTAAATTTTTGGAATTGAAAACATCTATAAAAATAAAGCATACCTTCATAATTTTTGTATTCCAATAACAGAAAAAAATGATTGAAGAGTGGAATAATATATAAATTTATAAGATGAATATGAACAAAATAAATGAATATAATATGACACATTAATTTTTTTCTATATTAGTGAATTCAGTTCATTACATTTTTAATGTAGTTTATATTAATCAATATCTAATGAAAACCCCTAGTGACAAACTTAATGGAAAAAAATAACTTATTAGTTTTTGTTATTTTGGATTTAGGTTATTAATTTAAAAAAGTATGTTTAAATAATATTTTTGTGGATTTTAAATCTAGACTAAAATTAATTTTTACTATTTTCAAGACACTTTTGAGGAGAATGTGAGAAACTAAGAGTGCATGAACAACTACATATCATAACATTCATACACAACACTACATCCGTTATAAGGTTCTTCCTCTACAGTTGTTGATTCCAACTTAGAGGCTAGGTTATAATTCCACAAGATATTAGCATGCTGGTTATTAAGCTTTGGTTGCTCCAATGAACTCGCTTCCAGACATATCTGGTTGACCACACGATCTTTTTGAAAAGAAAGGACAACCCATTTTCCCCTCTTATAAGCGGACCTTGTTCTCTTTGGTTTATATAGGTAAGAATAATAATTCCTCGTCATTCTCCTAGGTGGATGTGAAAAAACATTTTCACCAATGGGTATACTAGATTTTCCCCCTTGAACAATATAACTATAGAAATGTCTGGCCATACCACTCACATTCTCTTTGCCATCTTCCCACCTTTGTGAATGTTTGGCCGAACATCATTACCCTTAAATCCATCATTTTTACTCAGTAGGGATGTTGGTTAGAATCAATTGGATTATGTCATTGAAACACATTTCCATGGCTGTAAATATATTACATTCCCATTGAACCACCATTAATCAGTACCTTAGGAACGCTGGACTCTTTTTCCCTGCTAACAACAACGCAGTCTTGATTTTAACCTGACTGAGGTCCCATCTGTTTTGGTATCTGCAGATAATCCTTGTGTCCCCTCCTTGGCTTCTTCTGGATCATACCTTCCTCAAGAACATTAGAAAATCCTGCAATCTCCTCATCCCTGACACCTTCTGTACAGTTTCCATCAGGATCATAGGATGCCACATGAGGGAGAAACTCAGTGTCCAGACACAAGAAAGAATTAAGAGTTTGAACACACCCCTGAACCAAAACTGCATCAACTGCTTACTGGTTAACCCCCAAAGATGAAGCGGCCCAGGGTTCACCCACCATGTCACCCGTCCAAACCACATAAACCATACCATATAACCTCCTACCTCCATAATGAGGCAACGTAGGGGGAATGATCATCAACCCGAACTTCCACTATTTTACCCATATCCTGACCCCTCAAATAACATTTTATCCATCCCCCCTCCAACATTGGATGTTTGACACTCGACTATTCCATTATGCACTGTGCTATATTTGTCACCCAGTGAGCCTGATTTCAATTCGCAACCTTCCTCTCCTGGTCTGTAGCCTTCCCCTTGCGGTCAACCCGCTTGTAGACATCACTTGAATGACCCAGCTGACGTCATGAAGGGAGGAACTCCACCCATTTCTAAAAAACCCTTGGTTCCTTGAACCTGGCCTCCTCACATGCTTCAGTACCCACAAAATCCACCGGATGTTTTAAAACATCCTCCTCCACACACATGTAGGGGTTGACCGGATGGAAAACCACAGTAGTACGAGAATCAACAAAATTGAATCGTCTAACCGTATTGCCTTACATACGAAGAATTCCAGGGTTATGGAATGGAAGATGGAGCTACGGAAGGCTTAACTAAATAGTAGCCGTAGAATAATCATGATTCGGATATATGTAGAAGCTCCACCAAGACAGGTGAAATCCGCAACCATCACACCTCCTAGGAGAAAAGGGCAGAGCAAGACTTGATATTCCGATGATGAAAATTGAACCATCATATGTATTGTATCCAATGGACCGACTATCGATCGATCATGCATCCCCCAAGAATTGAAAACGAACCTATCAATGTCATACACTGATGATCACATGTTTTTAAAATTTGCAACCATTGTGAGGATTAGAAGACACTCTCATTCGGTAAACTCCAATGCCAAAAGCGGGACAACGATGTGCCATCATGGAGACCAAGGACCTTCGAATCATGTTTAATCAATGGAAATGATAGAAGGAAATTATGTTTGGTGAAAGGTGATAAAACACTAGTCTGAATATGAAGATACCAATGATCATCCCCCCTCACGTCGACAAGCGGCAGAGGGGGGAATGTCATAAATCCCATTATAGTTTCTCCATCGCGATCACCTAGAAGGATAATCGAGAGGATATCCAATAATGCTAAAATTAATAAATGTATAAATTTAGGATAAAATAATTTTAATATAGAGTACTGGGTATATAAGAATACAATATTGATAGATAAAGAATATCTACATGAAACATTCTATGCATATTTTGGTAGATAGATTCCAAAATTATATGATCCTAATGGATAATTCAAAGAATATAAATTTGTTGAAGATAAGAATAAAATGATATTGTCTCTTTTGATGGGTGTCATAAATCATCTCAATTGTATCTTAATAAGGTTAAAGGAGATATTATCATAGGTTTGTTTTCATCCATCCAAATCAATTTTCATTTCACAAAAAATTATGACTCTTATTTTGAAGGCTATATTCATTAATGAAATAGTTCATAAGTTATATGTAACTTACATATTAAATGGATAAATACTTATTTTTATAAAAAACAATAATCAGTATTCTTATTCACAGTCAATGTTTATAATATTATTACTAATATTTTTATGGTTAAATTTATTATAAAAAATTAACTCAAAATGATTTAAATTTTTATATTGATTAACTAACAAATTATATTGATAATACAATATATATTTCAATTTATTAATGTCCTATAAATCATTATTTAATAAAAAAATTGATATTACATTTTTTTTTCTAAAAGATCATGTTAAATAATAATACAATAATATAATATATGGTTCAAAATAAAATACACATCATGAAATTTTTACTAAGTGGTTAGATTTTTCAAAATGTGGGAAAATATACTATTCACATGGGATGAAGGAGGTTTATCATTATTTTTTTGAATATTTTTAAATATTTATCATGTTAATGAAGTGAAATTAATATCTTCTATATGGGAGTTGTTTTGAAAGAATGAATAATATTTTGAATTTTATCTAAATCCCATTGAATTTTTATATGCATTAATTTAGTAATAGATTAGAATTCTTTATTTTCATAATAATTTATCAATGATTTTGGTTAATTAATGTTTCCAAATTTTTATATCATTGTGAATCATAAATAGTGTGGTGGGGAGAATTAAGTATTTTTATTTTTTTTATAATTTATATATATTTTAAATGTCACTAAATATTCATTTAATCAATTTACAAAAGAGATTATGTATTTAGTTTTTTTATCATGGGGATATTTTATTATTAATGATTGATATAGAACAAATAGTGCATGTAATAAATTGTTTGATAATTACTTTATTTAACTTATATAAAATGTATTTTCTCAATGATATTCAAATGATTATGACTTGTAATGATTGATTCTTTATTGTTTCATCATTGTTTTACATCATTATAACCCATTATGTATAATGAAAGAGGTTATATTTTAATCTTATGAAATTTTTATGAAATTAATGATATATTTACACTGTTCTTGATATCGAAAGACTACGTTTACATTCTTATGGATTATAATGATTATCATTACATAGTGTTGTTTATTTTTGATGTACCATTATGTACCATTCAAAAAAAACATTACAAATATCACATATTTATATATTACATTTAGCTAAAATTTTATTTTCCATAATTTGAACTATCTTATAGATTTTAAATGTGGGTAGAAACTCTGGTTTTTATATGCATATCATAGAGATGTTTTCTTGACATTACCCATAGTATCATAAAATAAAATTTTATGATACCACAACATAAATATTGTTATTGTGAATCAAAGGTGAAACTCTAAATCACCACCAGGACTTCTTCAAAATAATAGGAGTTTTTTTTCAATTAAAATATATTTAAATAATTTGGTTATTTATATATGAAAAATAAAAATTGAGGGTTCAATAAATAATGAATTTTTGTGATGTATTTGGTATCATCTCTATTATGTTTGACACCTTTTTATTGTTTTATGATTAATTCTATGCCTCATTGTCTAATAATTCAATGTATTATACATAGATTGAAAGGACATCCCTTCTTCAGATGTCTCATGAAATTTTTAAAGGGTTATTTAACAATAAAATTAAAAAGAAACTATAAAAGTGTTTTTGAATCTTTTTTGATTGATTACAATTTAAATGATATAAATTATTTTTCAAATGTTATGTTATTCCATATTATGTCGTATTATTTATTATGGAGTTTCAATAACCCTTAAAAAAATTAAAAAACACACATATATCCATTCTTGATAGACCAATGCACATTCAAGGCAAAAAATCAAATATTTTTCATATCATTTTATTTCAATTCAAAAAATATTTTTCATTTAATTTTTCCTTTTCAAATAACCAAATTTTAATATAATTTTTATTTCTGATTTTTTTAATATTAAGATAAATATATATATAATTATTAACAAAAAATAGGTTTTTTTTCTTAAATTCATCACATATGTAATAAACCTGAGATAGTTTTTTTATACATGTAAATGATATTATTCATGTAATTATTATTTATAACATATGGATACATGTAATTTTATATCATGAAACATCACCATGAATAAGCGTTAATAAATAGGAACATACTATTGAATTGGTCATACCATCATTTTGTGGAAGCTAAGTAGATATCATTTGAAAAACAATAATTACACACGATATAATATGAAAACTATCGAAAAATAATAATTTAAGATATATAATAATTCTAATACATTGTGACTATAACATTCAATATCCAATAAAATATTGAGGAAACAACATCATGTATTTAATGTACATTTGATATGATTGGTTTTTATTGAATCTATTTTTCCTTGATCTTTTATTTTACACATATTTTTGGTATTCATAATATTTATGTTTTTATAATATTTTTTCATTATCATTATTTAATTAATTTCCATATTAAAATTAAGTAATATTATTTTTTATAACATCTAACAATAAGGTATATTCTTAGTATGTGAATCCTAAAAATATATTCTTATGTTTTTGGGTAATAAATTCAGTTGAAAAAAATGTATGAGTATGTATACAGTTCTCACAACATTCAAAATTGATTTCATATTCAAGAGAGAACATTTATTTTCATAGAGAAGGAAAGTATATAAAAATATTTAGGATATTCTGATTCATAAAATAATAAAAATATGGTGTTCAAAATCATTCATTTACAGTACATTTATTTTTTGAACAACGTAATGAATTACTCTCTTACTACAATTGATAAAATTTATAATTGTTTATTATACTTCAATATATTTATTATGTTAATTAAAATGTCTATTATCCCATACTTATAGCACTAGGAAAACATAAATCAATGAAAATTGACATTTACCTGAGGTGATTGTTCAACTTGTGCATATAGTGGATATTGTGATTATTTCCCCAAAACACATCATTATGTTTTGATATTTGTAAAGTATCTATGATTCATTTAACTAAATGGAAATATTTAATTGGGTGGAAATGTTGATTTCATGATTCCCTCCATGAACCACATTAATGATTTTTAGGGGAGGGGATTCATTGGCAAGAAAAATTACATGAGGGAAATATAAACTTCAGATTGATGTTGGATATTGATAATCAATCTGTTAATCAACCCATTATTACTGGTGATGGTTTAATTGTAATTTTTTTCGCCAAATTGTTATAATATATAAACTAAATTATGGTTGGGGTTTATGGATTCTTGATTATCCCTTGATGTATTGACATGGTTTTTTTGTTTTATTTTTTTAATTATCATTGGATTATTTTTTTAAGGAATTGATTCAAACAATTTTATTTCATTCTTGTTAAAGGCACATTTATAGGTATTAATGGTTTTATTTCAAACCCCCTACTTGGGAACCCTAGTTCATGTTAGTAATATTATTTTGGGGATATTTCAATGGGAAAAAGAACTATGTTGGGTAGTCGAGTAGGTGGTGCTACTTACGAATTTTTTGGGATTCTAATACATATATAAGGATAAATTTTCTGTTACACCTATAAAGTTAAATTATTTTTTATTACATATACTTATCATCCCTATATAGTTATCATTTTTCATCACATATATGATCATATGTATATCATTTTTATGTTTTCAAGGTCATTATTATAATTCCACTTCAACAATTAATAGTTCCAATTGTTATTTATTTAATTCACAGTTCACTCATTTTTTATTATTGTTTATCATATATCTTCTTCATAGCCTCCCTAAAATATGGTTTAGGCCTTCAAAAAAAGTTGTAATATTTTTCTTTTGGGGACGAAAACATGATTCCATGGTCTATATTTAAAAAAGAACAGATGCTCAATGAATGTGCATTACAAACACAAATGTTTTATCATTCAATATAATATAGTTAATAGAAAAAACTAATGATTTATTTCCATGGAGATGAATTCCAATAAAAATGTAGGTCATTCATAAAAATAAACCTTAATTTTAATGATATAACCCCCATAATGTTTAACATATACTATCTATTTTACTCTCTTGTCTGTTTCCCCATTGAAATATCGTAAAAACACCACTGAAGGGAAGTTCCATAACATATTTATATATCAATGTCCATTGGTATTTCATGTCATCAACACCATATATAAAATATTTCAGCATCAAAATTATATTTTTTTTAAAATTATCCAAATAATTAATTACACAATTAAATAAATTAATAAGTTAAATTCCACTAAAAACGTCATTAAAAAATATTTCCCACTAATCTAGATATTTGTAAAATAATAATGAGTTATAAAAATCACATCCTGGATATAATAATGAACTATAAAATTCATTTTAAGAGAAGATAAATTAATATTTTACCATTACAGATCAAAATTATAAAAAAATTATAAACATTTATCTTAAACTTTTAGATTTCCATTACTAGAGGAAGTATAAATTTTAAAAAGAATATGAGTTCAAGAATTTTTTTGAAAAAATAAATTTTAAAATAAAAAATTTATTTTATTGGGTAAATGAACTGAATAAATTTAAGATATATAATTATTCTATATTAATCTGACCAATGAATTATTCATATTCTGTTTATTGGTTATTTTCCCTGGAAGTTCATAATTTCATGTGTGGGTGACTATATGCATATATGATCAATTGATGTTTTTATAATTTTATATAATAGTTTTAATAAGATTTAATAAATTGTTTTTTGTTTTATAATTACTTTTTTCAATTATATCATATAATTTTATAGTTTATTTTTCCATATAATTTTTTTATTGTTAATAATATCAGATAAAATAATTATAATTTTTCATATTTTTATTACTGCAGTTATAGTTATTATTATTAAATATTTAACATTGATTTATCATAATAATATTTATAATATTAATATTATTAATATTATTCTAATATTATTCACATTAATAAAATTATATTTAATTTTTATTAAAAATAATTACTATTATAATTATTATTATTGCATATAATTAATTTTAATGTAACTATTTATAGTAAAATAATAATTTAATATTCATATTTATATCACAATATTTTTTTAATATTTATATAGAAATGTATATTTTCCTGTGATATGTTATAAATATATTTGGGATCGACCCCGCATGTTATGTGATTATTGTCTAGGATATTTATGTGAACTATATGAACAAGTAGAGGCAGGTTATGGAATTTAATAGACGTGAGGGAGAGCATCATTTACTTGATAAGTGGTGTGTGGATTGGTTTTGTTTATTTTTGATTGAAAAGGAATACAACTAATTTTTTTGGTTAAATTTTAATTTATAAAAGAAAAATCCATTTTATAACTATTTGGTATGTAGGAAAAAATTATAAACTCATAATTTGTAGATTTTTTTAGCTCAAATTATGGAATATCCTTTTTTGGAGGTGTCATATATATATATTTCTATTTTACATACCTTTCCCTGTTGAGGAATTCACCTTGAGGAGATAATAATTCATATTTTCCCTCTTCCCCAATGATGTTCCATCAACATTTTTTCTCCCTATCTCATCGTATTGAGTGGGGTATTCTGTTGTATTTTCTTATAATCTGTAATTTTTTCATTTCATGTTCATCATGGTCCCTTCTATAGACGTTTCCATAACCAGTATCAACATCATGATGTTCCTTCCAACTAATTTTATCCCTTAATTTCTATCCATTCCTATGGAATTGTGTCTCATTAAACCTACATCATAATTTCATGTAATCATGGTTCCTGGTGTTGTTCCTCTGGAAACAGTTGATGGTGGGTAATCCTCAATCTTGGTTAGTTAATATTACATCCCAAAGTAGTGATTTCAGCTTTATCCACCAAGAGTCCCTTCTATATGGCTATATGTTGGTGTTTTGTGTTGACTATCCTATCTATGTGTTTCATTATATTTATTTACCCCCGAGATATTTCAGTATATTAATATGTTCACGCAAGATAAATGAGCATATATGATTTTTGATATTAGTGGGTATGAAGGTTGATCACCCTCCAGTTGGTGTTTCACCCTGATGGATAAATGCATGACAGTTTGAATTGGTATAAAAAGTACACTAATATTATAATTTATCATCCCATATATTACAATAAGGATTAACAAGAAGGAGTGACTGTGTAATATTAGTATTATCTCATTGAGAAGGTAAACAGAAATTTCCTTCAATAGATTCAAGGAAGTGTTCATTTTTAATATTATTTGGAAAAAGGGAGCAAGTGAGATTGATTATTTTCCTTCTTAGGGATACATCAGATTCTCATTAGAAGGACACAATATTTTATAGAAAATTAATATTAAAGGATTCATTATATTTTTTGACTTTTATTTATTTAGTTCTTTTATAATCAGTCGGGATATTTTCTCTTTTAGTGGAGTAGCGTAAGAGTTTTCTATTTGTTTTACAGTTAAGGTTATTAGTGGATATCTTTCGAAAATAATTCTATATAAAGGATGGTGCTTTTCAAGTTCTTGTTTTCACATTCATATCATCTCTCCAATATTTTATGTGTATGGTGAATCAATTTGTGTTATTGAATAATTTATTTGGGATTAGTAAATAGGAGTTTGTGGGGACCTAGACCAAATTATGATATTGCGTTTTGTTTTTTATTAGGTTTTTGATCATATGATTTTATATTAATAATATTTAATGGGGATTATAAGAGAATACCAATATTAATATATATAATTATAGAAATGTTAGGTGATAAACTTTAGCAGTGTTTTGATTTAGTTTACTTTGGTTGTAATTATTTTTGTGATCCTCATTACGTAATATTTAATAATTTTTTAAATGTGGTTAATAATAATTCATAATGTGAATCATTGATAATATAAAATGAGATTATAAACATTCATGATAATTTTTTTATTTCTGAATAATAATTTATATAATATTATTGAATAATAATATTCATTTTTATGTAATATTAAACATTACATACTATAAAATTTAAACTTCCTTAAAATCATTGTAGTTAAAAATTATATTTCACATAGGGTTTGGAAATTAGAATTGAAGTATTGGATAAGACAATAAAAATATATAAAATTTTCATTTTTTCAAGTAGTGCTGAATTTTTCTAACAATAGTGGTTTGGTTTGGATAATGAACCAAAATAACCACAACATTATATTAATTTTGAACCACAGACCAAATAGAATGAACAGAACAACTATTTTTATTCACATTTTTTTGGTATTCTCTTTGGTTCTATTTGCGTGTACTTTTTATCATTCCATGTAGAATATTCATGTTATTTTTTGTGGGGGATATGATTTTGTTTTGTGGTAAAAATATATAGTGGTACATTGATTGTTAATATGGTAGAGTGATGTGTAACCCTAAGGGAAAATATTTCTAGATTCCCTGAATGTGGGATGATCATTTGCTGATTCATGTCCACTCCTCTCTTATATCATGCCACGCCATCAAACAAGCCATTCATATCCAACATAGAAGGGTCAATATTAGATTAGTTTGGAATGAATTTTTAATTTTACATATATGTGAACAATAATGAATAGTTTATATGATCTATTTAAAAATTTATTTTGATTGTTGGTTTATTATTCCTTCTAATATTATTAGTTTTTTTAAAATTATTTAAATAACATTTTATTAGTATAAAACAATAGGATATTATTATTATTTGTTGTTGTTATTTATATTATTATTACAATATGGATAGATAGATAAAGGGGTTCTAAATGATATTGGGGACCAAATAATAAATTTATTGAATATATAAATCCATTAGGTGAGATAGATAATCTATCTTTGGGTAGCCATTGTGGTTTCATTATATCTAATTACGATGACTCATCATATTATGTAGATTTCACATAGGGAAAGAATAATAATTCAAATGTATTAATGGGTAAACAACTATATTTCAATGGGTATGATACTTGGGAAATCATATTTAGGGATCCTCTTTCATTTTATTTTCCTCTAATTTAGAATATGGTAGATCATAATGTTCTTACAAGAAAGAAAAATTCATTAAGGATCTTCTTGGATGCTGACAAAACCTCTTCCTAGAATGATAATTTTTCTAACGGTATTTTTCCTCAGATTTAGTATAATATTAATATTAGGATGAAAATTAATGATATTATATATCTATTTATATAATGTTTTATCAACCTTGAAATGAGAATGAAAATGAAGATTCCCTTAAGCTCTTCAAAAAAATTTGGGATTAAATATAAAATGAAGAAATGAAAGTATCTCATATTTTAGGGGATATAGATACTTTTGAGTAAGTTATTTTTAATTTTATTATATACATATTCATGAAAACTAAATCAAAGGTTGGATTAATTAATAATACTATGGAACAGATCAATTTTATTTGATGATTGGTTGGTATTGGGGTTCCAAGAAAAACCACATTGCTCATATTTTTCTAATGGATCCCGCCAATTTATTTGAATCAAATTGCTACATTATGATTCATGTATTTTAAAATGTAATTTTCCATTGTTTAAAGAATAAAAGTTTTAAAATTAATTCTTTGTTGTCTAATGATATAGCTGGGATTAAAAAATCCTTGGTTCCTTCGTAGATTTGTCTAGAATTAATGAATTTTATTTGACATAGAGAGATGATATTGATCATGGTTTCTAATGTCTAAAGATTGGATAATATTGAAGATAATGAATTCTTTATTAGGTCTATGGATAATTGGACCTCTCCATGAACTGTGTAAACATATAATATTCATTGACGTCATCACACTAATATTAGTGGTGATATATACATCCATTGGTAACATCCATTTGTTATTAAAAGAACATTATTGAAATAATTCTACATGTAACGAGGGTTCATTACTCATCTATTCAAGCCTATTATATTTTTATTACACCACCCGCTTTTTTCATGAGTATTACAAGATAAATAAGGTATTCTCACAACTCTATTGTTTTTAAATACAGAGGGGGGTTTATTTATATTTTATCAAGTTCAATCGGGGAAATTTATTATTTTGTATTGTTGTTATTGTGCTTATTTGAAATATTTTTTTCAATGTCTAATTATTTGTATTTATTTCCCATGTGATAATGACCATGATCTTCATGGGGGTGGAAGTTTATATTCCTCTTCTAGAAAAAACAACTATCCTTCTGAAAAATATGATTTATCCGTTTATATTTTGTTTTCAATAGAGGTAAAACATGGAAAATATTCATAGTTAAAGGATGTGAATCCTCCAATTAATGTCATGAATGGGGGTACATTATTAGTAATCCTGAACATGGATGATTATAATATACTAACCATCTTCACTCCATAACTTTTAAATGGACTTGTTGGCTCTATAGGCCTCAAGTGAACCTCCAAGTATGCCATAGGCAGCAGATTGTTAGTATGGGAATAGTTATTACACAACAAGGAGACTATAACCATTGAATCAATAATAAATTATTCATAATGAATAATAAATTGATCGTGGAATAATATATCTCAAGAATATTAGTATTAATAAAAAAGTGACCACAATTAAAAGTCTAACAAAACAAACATGATTAACCATGAAGAATAAAATCTACATGCAGTTAACATACATATGGTATAGTATAAAATAAGACTAGATTGTCCAAGAAAATAATAAATGTAATAGATATTTACAGTTGAAATCCCAAGTACATCATCGACCCCAACTCCATTTTAATTCCTAACCCATAATGAGTAACAACAAAAAGGCAAAATATATAGTCCAAGCATGCTACCAAGAAATTTTTCTGGGTACTAATTAGAGGTCTACATATGGTGTGATTAAAATTCAATATGCCACCACCAAAGGTGTCAAAATATTATCCAATTATTGATTATTAAAATAAGTAGTGTGAAGGTATACGAATATTTAGCTTAGTATTTGTAATAGTGGGTTCCCTAGAAAAAAATATCATTAAATTTTTATTAAGATACCATCTATACGATTATTTACACACGATGGGAAATTACTATTATAGTTTTTATATTATTTTAAAAATATTTAATTTGTACTGTACATATATTATTTTTCTTAATAAAAAGGTTGTGATAGTTACCAATATGTAATGACTGCCTCGACATACTATAACATTAATCGTTATAAAATTTCGTGTGGTCTAGATATATAAACATAATTAGACACAGTTGATGTCTTAAAATTTGGTGATGGGGGATTATAAGTGCTAAGACTTCTTTTCATAATGTTAAAACATGGAGATTTAAATTTTTAGAGATCTTGAGAAAAAACATACCAATAGGAACACCAAATAATCTAGGTGTCATTGGTTATTCCTATTTGTAGACAAGTGTACTAGTCTATTGAAATAAGTTCATTATCAATTTCTAATATTTTGTCACGTATATTAGTGTAAGGAAAAAACCTAGCATTGAATATGGTTAGATGTATCATCTGTAGGTTGTGTCCTTCATGGTATGATATTGGTTGAATGATCAAGATAGATTTTGTTAAATTTGAGTTTAGGAATCAATATATTTGGAATAGTTGATCCAGATGGCAGTATGTTCACAATTACCTAGCCAAGGTAGTTGAAGGAAGGTATTTCCAATTCAATAAACTAATAATAAAGAATGAATTGATAAATACATTAGAAGTTCATAATTCTTTCGGATATATCCTGAGACAAATAGATTATATAGTGCACATCGTGTGTTCATAGTAAATGGTGTCTTTTTTATGATATTATCTTTTCTCTTAAGGGGACATGATGAGTTTCTTGGGTCTAATATTAGATTGGAAATAATATTCACGAGTATAGAGATAATCCAGCCATGGTAACACATAATATCATATTCATGAGTCTAACTTATTCAAATTAATATTTGAATAGGACATCTTGGTCACACCATGTATGTCAAGATGTGTCCATCTATTATTTATCAAAAATATATAAATAAATTAATTATTATCTGAGTGTACAATAAATTGGTCACAATTTTTATAATTAATAACATTTTATTCTATGAATATGTTGAAAAAGAGTATATAAATGAATATTATTTCAATATTCAAGGATTGATGAATATTTTGGGAATTACGAGTCAATATAATGAATTAGTTTTGTCACATAATTTATTTATTATATATAAAATGTATGTGAAAAAGTATAAATTATTTTTATGGTGTACATAGTACATTATAAAATTCATTAATTTCTTCTTTAAAGGATTTTAGAAATACCAAGGTGAAAAACCATTTCTAGGTTTTTTAGTTATGAACTATATAAAAGGGGTAGTGATCTATTCCATAGAGAATTAATTTTAGTTGAATTGAGAAAATATATCTCCTCCAACATCTGAGATATAGAACCCAAATGTTTTATCAATCATCCCAAGAATTTATTCATCGTTCATTAGAACAGAGTATAGGTGAAAATAAAGATATCAAAGGAATCATTACAATCCCATTTTAGGACATGGATTCTGATAAATAGCGTTCTTTCATATTTTTTCTGTGATTAAGGATAACCTAGAGGGGTTCAAGATCAGAGCCTTTGAAGAATGTTTTTTCTCAATGATCTTTTTTTATGGTCACATCGATTCAAATTATGAATCAATATGGAATATTTTTTTAACTTTGATCTTCATGTTAGATCCACTGAATGATACTAAGGATCAGATTATTGGAAAAATTTAATATTTCTCTAGAGACTGATAATTTTATATGCTCATAAAAATAGCATCTACTACGCACCACAACAACTGAAATAATGAATACAAATAGTGCACATGTCTGCTCGAGTTCTCCATAGATCACCTGATATACTATACCTTATTTGTCTGAAGATACTGTGTCTATTGACATACCATCATATATATAAATATTCATAAAACTATATATGTACCAGTGTGGATATAAGAATTAACACTCGGGAGTCTCTATAAATATATCATACAAGTATCAGACATTAAATAAGGGACTTCATCCCTAATGATTTCAAGTAGAATATATGGGATTCCATTAGCAATAATTGATAATGAATGATAGAAGACATCATGACCCATAGTCTCAAGTAAAAGATAGGGCATTCAAGTACCAATATTTTTAGGATGAATGGTAAGGTAAACCTGTCCAATATCCAAATAAATTTATCTTATGATTGAATTTGTTCATCATAACATGTTAAAAATTAAGTACATAGTGGGAAAAGGGTATACAAGGGATATGGAACTCTTTTAGTGCCTTTTAAAAATATACTATATATGTTGTGTAGGATATCTATTCCATAAAATATTCATTCAACAATAATTGATAGAATATTTCTATACAAATATCTTAGAGATAGAATACTATCATTCAAATTGGAGAAAAAAGAAAATATGCACTGGTATTGAGAATGGGGTCAAGTATATTTTCTACATGTTAATGGCAACATCAAAATTTCGTGTCATCCCCTAATTTATAATGAATTACATTCCTATAGATTCTTAAATAATGTGTGGAAAATATAGAGGGTTTAAAGCATAGTTCCATTAAATGACTATCATCAAAAATGAAATACTATCAAGTGTGATTTTATTTGAATGAGGTAACCATTTGGTTTAATTTTAGTTCTTTGGTAATTAATGTGAGATTTTAAAACCTATATTGAGGATTAGATCACTAAAGATGAAAATTTAATTTCACCCCATCATTGAAAAAATTAAATTCCCCAACCCATGATCTTCATATGAATTTTTCAATACTAGTAGATAGTATCAAATTGATCTTGTGAATTTTCAAGGACAAGAAAATTTAAATTTCCTTCAATTACATATATATATTTTTTATGTTCCCAAAATAATTATAACACATAAATCATATTTTTTATGAACAATATATGACTATCATTAAAAATTAATATGGATCCATTTTATTTTTCGGGTGGTAAATTTTACAAATTATATATTTTAATATATTAGTTTTTACCCCCTCTTAGTGGCCAGAGTTATTTCTGGTGATTCCTTTCTATTGCAGCCATCCAATACTATATCAGTTTAGGGCAAAACTATTTTTCATTGTGGAGATTAATTACACACAATATATGAAATTTCAAACAATTAAAAACCATTTAGTTTTTAAAATAGATGGTTATTTGACTATTTTAATATCCCAGAAAAATATATTTATTTTAAAAAAACAAATATTTAGTTTTAATGATAAAAATAAATACAAATGGAATATAATTTGATTATTAATAGACCAAATATGAAGATAAAAATAATAATTAATCATCTTTTTGTTGTTGAAATTAATTTTTTATAAAAAACATTTTAAAATAAACATGGTGATGCTTTTTGGGAATGCATTGTCTGAAAATAGCCACTCCAAATTTCACATCACACTCATAGCCAACCTATTGGGGTTTAGAAAACCATTTTGACACCAATAACCTAGTTTTTAACCTCTTACACTATCCACACAGGGATACTGCATAACTTCTCTACCAGTCCCAAATGTTTCACACCTCCCCTTTTATGCTAATAACCCATTCAAACTTATCCTTATGCCACTATATGAAACCCTTCATATTGTATAAAATCATCATTAACATCTAGCCAGATCTCAGTTACTTCTCATGGTAATTCCAATTCCCTAATTAATATCATCAAGTCCCCCTTACTTATGTCCTGATTTAGGTAATATAGAGAAGTTGTGGGCATAACCTCCACCAATGGGGGACACCAACTGACCCCCCCATCACTATATTAAGATCCAATGTCTGAAAATAATAATTACTAAACACCACCAGTGTCATCTTTTCCACTGAGACTATACCATCCTTGTCTCCTAATGAACCCATTTTCATCCTTCTCTTGTTTTTTTAACTCATATAGGGTCAGGTCTATATTCCTTTCCCAAAATAGACTGGGATGTGGTTTTCCCAGCCCAAAAAAATCCTGCATGGGGCTTTCCAATCCCACAATGGCCCAATGAGGCCTCTTGAACTATAATAATTCTTTTTAATATGATCGTAAATTAATTTATAATGTTTTTATTTAAAAATGAAGGATGATAATATTTTTATTATATAGGAATTAAATTTTAATATCAAAACTATATTAATTGATTAATTTTTTATTTCGATGAAAAAAATATAAAGTATTATGGGATGGAATTAAATTAAATTATTTGTATTTAAATAATTATTTCAATTTAATAAATCTTCTTAACAATATATTTGTTGTATTGTATTTTTTTTTATTTTACCCATAGAGTATTCTTGAATAATTATTTACTGTATATGTCTTATTTATTTAGTTAATTATTTATTATATATTAGGGTGATATTTTTAATGTTTAATTAATTTTTTTCATGGTATGAGCATCTTCATCATAATTTAAATATGTATAAGGGCATGGAAATCCCTAGTTTTGTTAATATATGTATATTATGATTCTAGAGTCCTCATCACCTATGTGAGAGTTATTTTCTATAATTTATTAAGATAATTTATGTCGTCGTCAATTCCAATACAAGGTTGTATATCAGAGATGAGGAGAAAACACTTGACCAGAGGGTGAGTTATATTAATATTCATGACAAGAACAATTATGATAGTCCTAGGTCATGTTAAATCCATTATGTTTAAAGGAATCAACCGATATTAATTTATCAGGAATAATCCTAAAATTTATTTCCATTATGAATTTTTTTTTCTATTGTTATTTTTTATGATTGTAGGAAACACATAGAACAATAAAAAAAATTCGCTATTCTCACTGGGAATTTATTTGATGAATACATGTGTAGCTGTGAGGATGAAAGAATAGAATGAAAAATTTTAATATACCTAGAAATACAATTTTAAAAAATTGTAAAACCTCATCGAATAAATATAAAGTCATGAATGCCTTATGTTAGTCATATAATATCTAATCTAGGTCAGTGGGGTTCTCATAAGTCAATGATGAGGGAAAATCCTACTATAAAAGAGTAATTATGAGATTGATATGTTGAATTAACTAATTTGGAATCATATGAGTATCTAAAGCTAGCCAGATTCAACATTAGTGGTAATTATTGAGTAAATTAATTAATTTATTATTTTATTAATTTGGTACATAACTGAACATATCAAGGATCTATAAGGGAATACAGTTTGAAAGACTAGTTTGCACCTATAAACACTCCAAGTAGTGGTATAAATAGTTTTTTGAGACTATGATGTGTGGTTCAATGGATTATTTCCATTATAATTCTCAATAAATATAGTATTAAATGTATTATTGTGAGGGATATGAATGTTTGATAAAATTGTGGTACAAATTTTATGATTGAATTAAATGGTAAATTCAATTTGGAACTCATGATAAAAGTAATGCATTAAAATATTTTGATTTAAAATAAAATGGAAATGAAAAGCATAAGAACACTTGGATATAATTTGAATAATTATCTTGTCCAAAAAAACATGAGTTTCTATTAGTAGTGCCAGTACATTCCCATTATACAATGATATAAGACATTCTAGGTGATAAAGACCCCAAAACCAGTGGAGAAACATTGGGATGTTTTGTTTAAGGTTTCATACAATAGACTTTCATATGACACATATGATGTTTATGTAATAATTTTATCATAATCATCTTAGATGATTTTTTGATAAAACATCAATACATTAATGATTTCACATTTTATCTTATCTCTGAGAAGTTTGAAGGGATAATGTTAATCACACCATGAATAAGGTGATGATTACTCTAGATATGTGTGAATTTCATGAGGAATCATGATCTTTCACTACATATGAATCCTATATTTTTTTCACCTAATTAAGGTAGTTTCATTTATAATTACAAATTACGTATTATAGAGAAAACTCATCATTACGTTTTAGGTGAATACATTCAAGTATATATGAACATAATTAATGTATAAATTTTAGTTCTTCTGTTGAATATGATAAACTACAAGGTGTAATGAAAATGGAAATAGTTATTTCAATAGAACCTTTCTAATTTCCTTAATAAAATATTTAGTAAACATGAGGTTGTTTTATTTTATTTTTAGAAAAAAATTTCATGATATTTTAAATGCCAAAAAAATGATTCTAGAATATATGTAGTCACTTCTACATAATGTATAATCATCAATGTGGAAAAATATCTCTATTATAAATCAAGGATGATGGATACAATTGTATAATCAAATATGTGTATTTAAGTGAAGTAAACGATTAATTATATTTATTTTACAATGAAATATATTGAATTCTATAAGCGATTTAGAAATGGTTGTTCCAAAGTTTTTGTTTAGAAGTACAAAACTTATAATTTCTATTTTTTTATTCTATGTGGATTTTTTCTAATTATTACAAAACAATTATCTCATATATCCTTTAGACACAAGGTAAAATTATTCATGTTTATGAATGAATGTTGTTTATGGTGTTTTATTCAAAATTAAAGGTTCTATTATGCTTAAATTATTAGAAATAAATGATTTTTATAAAAATAATTGTATAATATAGTGTTGGGTAATGAAAACTATTTTTCAAGTAAAAGTAAAAGTCCATAATAAGATTAAACACTATAAGGGTTTATAATCATCATATTTAAATAACATATGATCTATCTTCACACTTATATACTTATATTGGGACAAAACTATTAGGAATAATGGTATGTAAAACATATTTTAGCATTAGTTATACTAGATTTTATAAACAATTATAATGATAATCTTGTGGTTAATATACTTAATCAAATTCCAATAATATTTTTAATCATTGTAAAAATGAATTATGGTATGTGAATAGTTAAAATATATGAGTTTCATCAAGATGATGTTATTAATAATATCTTGTCCAATAATTCTATGATCCCTATCTTAAATCATGGAGTAAATCCTAAATTCTAATTTACATTTACATATTGAAGTTATTATTTTTATTGAGGGGATCAATGTCGAGTCATACATTATAACACATGTTAATTAAATTTAGTTTGGAGTAATTACTAAATTCACATATCCTTATACACATAATATTCATGATGCATGAAAAATAAATATCAATGATTAGAGTAATAATCATCATATAAACTTAAAATATTTTTTTATGAGATTGTACACAAATAATGATAATATCCCATAACCACAGTCAGACTATCATGAAATATTCATATCATATGATTTTGTAGTATTACAAAAATCCATTATGTCATAATAACATTTTTTGGATAAAAATATACCTATTTGGATATTAAAAACATTAATCAGGGGAAAAAAATCTTCTTCTCTATTAATATACCAATTTTTTTTAGGAAATTAGATAAATCTGAAAAATTGAAAAGGTATAGTCAGGTACTAGAGAATATTCCAATAGAAGTTTCTATATCTTAATTCATGGTAGTTGGAGAAATACTTTCTTGATTATAGTCAATGATAACGATGCATAAATAGTTGACATATGAACATGTTTCATAACATCCTATGGAAAAAGAAATCGCCAGAGGAACATACTGCATAAAATGTCTAAAACAATTATAATGGTTTTTTATTCACCATAGCTAGTGGTGCATCATTCATTAAGAATAATGATTCATAAAATGAATAAGTAGATGAAAATAAGTTAATATTACCACGTTAAATTTAAATTTAACACACTATTGATTATATAATAGAATAAGGGGTTATTATTTGGAATTGTTTTGTGGGTGTTAATTTGAAATTATTAATGGATAGTATATGAATGGTACTAATAAAGATACATTGTTAACACTCATTATTAATGAAAAAATTAATTTTAATTATATTTCTCAAAAATACATTCACAAATCATTTTATTTAGCATTAGATATCTAGACCACAAGTCCTGAATTTTGTCAATACGATGAAACCCGAAAGGGATAAAGAAACCATAGAATTCCAATAATGGGTGAATGCTAGTGAAATAATTTTTTGGATTAAAGTAAGAAACATAATCATAGAATATTAAGATAGTATAAATTTAATAAATGTATCTATAGGAGTTTAGTGTGAGAACTGATGTTTTCATTATAAAACATTTTCAATAACATATAGAAAACAAATTTTTTTGTTAAAATTATTCTAGATTATAATGAATGAATATTTATTAGCATTGAATTAAAGAATCAACTTCTGTTTTAGGGAATGATATATACATAGGTTGATAAAAAAAATTCATTGATGCAATTGGTGTATATATACATAATAGTTATTGATGAAATACTAGTTGGAAACGTTAGAGGAAGGATTATTACAAAAGTAACCTGCCATAAATCCCTCATAGTAGATATTTATGTGATATATTATGTGATTAATGTGGTGAGTTGAATTTAATCCACTTCTTTGATGGATAAATCACATATTCAATGATATGTAAGAGAAATGATATTTCCAGCATAAAATATATGGTATGAAATAACATTAGTATCCAAGAGAACAAAATGGGGAGCATTCAAAACTATTCTATTTTACTTAAGAATGTTAAAAGGAAATATACTTGGCATATGTATAGAAAAAGATATCATTTATGAGGTTCCACAAACAAGTATCTTTTTAGATCATTTTATCTTATATCACAATTAGCATAATGAAATAATAATGAGAACCTCATTTAATTTATAGGATTCCTTATCCATAAGTACCATGTGTGTTGGAGCTTATAATTCCTCTAATGAAGAAGATTAAATTCCATAATTTTCTTTTCATGATATTTGAATCGCTCTTATTAATTAATGTTTTAGCATGATGATAATTATTTTACAGCTACAATAATTTATATCTTGATATGATAGTAAAAAAATGGTATAAAATAGAGGTCCAAATAACTTTTCAAGCATTACAAAAGAAGGTGAATCCATAGATAGTAGATTAGCCAATTAGTAGAGATATCGCAGGATAATGAAAAAACATATAACTTAGCAAGATTATTATCTTATCATATCAGATATAACAAGTTCAGTTTTTAAGATGAAAGTAATGTAATTAGGAGTGCTATAAATGTGGGTCCCTATACCAAAATTATATGTACTTTTCAATTAATAATCCATGTCTAAAATTATTTTTTAAGGATCCACACTTAGAATTATAGTGTCGATATTTTTTAACCTATAAATTTAATGTTAATTTCCATAGAATTTTTATTGTATCAAAAGGGTACATTAGTTCATAGGATAAAATAAAAACATTGAGATACTATGAAATTAACTAAAGACACTCATTATGTATTACTCTCATGAATATTCAACATAGTGATTTCAAGTAGGATAGGTCATGAGGATATACCCACCAACGGGAAATCCTCATGTTTTAGGTGTCATTGGATGTTCCTATCAAAAAACAAGTGTATTGATCTCACAGTATTATATCATTATAAATGTGTACCATTTGATCATGTACATTGATTCAATACAACAACCCTGACATTGAATGAATGTATAGTTTTCTTGTGTTCATTTTATCTTTAGTGGTATTATATTGGTTTAATGATCAATATTGATTTATTTTTCTTTGACGTGATTAGTTGATTTCTAAGGCCTAGATGGTTAGGATAGATGTACCCTTAGAAATCCTTATCCGTGGTAGTTGATTTCCAATTTTATAGATAGATTAAAAAATAATAAATCATTAATGGTTGATAGGACACGATACGAATCATGATTTATGAGATATCATGATACCAAGTGATTATATCACATATTAAATATTCATAGGAATGGTTTTCTTTTTTATGAAATTAATTTATATCATTAGGGGAAATAATGTGTCATTTTACTCTTATTATAGTTTTTGAGTAGAACATAGTACTATTAATATAAGGTTCTAGAGGGTCACGCACAATTGGGATTTCAAGACTCTATCCTATTATGATGAATATGTGCATTTGACATTGTCGTCCCCACCATGGGTATGAGATGTGTCCTAGTATTATCGATTACCTATGTATAAATAAGTTCATTAATATTGGGGTAGAGAATAATTGGGTTGAATTAAATAAAATTATTTTCATGGTACACTGCGAGTATGTGGAAAAATATTATATGAAGAAATGTTATTTAAATATTCAAGGGTCATTTAATATTTCTGGAATTATTCATCTAGGAAACGATTGAATTTTATCATTTCATATAGTTGTAATATATTACATGCCTATGATAAAATATAAATGACGATTATGATGTATTTGGTTTCTCATAACATGTCATTTATTGATTATTTAGCGGGCCATAGATATATGGGGGATTAGGTACCCCTAATAGGTATTTTGGAAATCTACTAGGTAAGAATAGGATGAGATCTATTCTATAAAATATTAATAGATATGGTGGTGAGAGAATATCTCTCCCTCAAATAATAGAGGGATAAAGTGGTTAGAGAAATAAATCCATGAATTTTAGTGTATGTCTTATGAATAAAGTCAAGTTAGTAATCAAGAAATCAAAGGCATCATCGTAATTATGTACGACAATATGGTTTCCTTAGAACAATGTTCTTACTAGTTGAATAATGTATGGATGATATGGACATGTTTGAACTCAAACCATTTGATATAATTTCTTTTACAGATGATTTACTATCATGATCACTTTGATTCAAATGAGGTAACTATTTGGTATAATTTTTCTTCTTTGATATTTCATGTAAGATCTGCATACCTCTATTGAGGACTGGATCACCAGGGACATTGGGGTAATGTCACTTCTGAGATAAAATTTTTTATATCCCTAGAACACTAGATTTTGATACTTTCCTTTATACCAGAAGTAATTAATATGCATTTATAACACATGTCAACACTTGTTCCCCATGCACCCGGTAGACTATACCTTCTTTGGCATAAATGAGGATGTCCTTCAAAATTCCATTGTATATATATATACACAGATATATATTCATCAGAATGGATTAAAGGATTAATACCCATGATCTAACATAAGGATATCAAGAAGGTCTCATACATTATATAACGGAATTCATGACCAATGTTATTTAATGGAAGGTATTGTTTTCATCTCTAACAATTTCAGATGAATGATAAAGGATTTCATTCAAAATAGTCTGATGTGAATGCCTAGTGATACCCTGTACAATATGGTAGCATGAAGAAAATGGAACTCCATTCCCAATACCCAAATAAATTATGTTATGAATTATTTCCAATACATCGCACTAAGGTAGCGTGAATTTTCATTTCCTACACATCCTTTTACCATTTCACAACAACAAAAATAGTGTAACAATAAAAATAATTAATACCTTCATGTAATGAAATAACAAAATCCAAGATATTATTTTCCTCTACAATAACATTCTAGGTGAAAAAAGGTCATATGGAAAATTCATTCCATAAAATAAGATTCATTGTGATCGTTTGGTTTTTGAATTAATTTTCATGTAACAATGAAATAAATGATTATATATATATATGATGTAATTTAATTAAATTGATTCATTTTTTCGTTATTCATAATAATAATTCATTAGGAATATATATCATGGACCAAGGGGGTGTGAAGCCTAATGTCCACATCCTTAGAAAAACAAATTATTCTATTTTAATTCATATTCTAGTTACTATTGTGAAATAGTAATGTTTTATATTAATAAATTGAACATATATAATTGCAATTTCTTTCCATTTATTTTCTCATTTAACTCAAATGGAACAATTATTTAATAACAGAAGTCTAGATAAAATTTTAATTAATCTATAAAAGCTATGTGAGTCATTCACGGAACATATAACTCTTTTAATTATAGTAAATCACATAATATATTAATAAGGAAGTCAACATAGCTCAAATGAATGTTTAAGCACATAAAAATGGAATACGAGTCATTAGATTGTAGGAAACACACCCCATGTTGCTATATAAAATGAAGCAATGAACCTCCACCGGTGAAATGATGTTTACTATGGTTATATAAATCTAAGTAGCATAATGTTTAGAATCAACTCCATATTTCTATGGCGACACAAGAAAAATATTTCACATATAACAATGAGAGAAATTATAAATAATAAATACATTGATAGAAAATGCACATACTAGCTACCTTATACCAAGTAACCATTCCACGTCTATAATGAGCCTAATGTTTTGGATAAATGGATAGATTCTGATAAAACAAAAAAACACCCTTAAAATAGGGAATATAAGATCACATGTATACATCATACACGACAAAAAATTAAATGAAGAATGGAACTATGAGAAAATAAATAGATACCACTTGATATCCAACATGACGAAAAATAGTAAAACTACACACTATAGTAATATAATAAATCCAATCCTAAAGGGTGATGATAGGGATGCTCGATCGACCTGCAATGCTCTGGAAAAGAGGTAGAAACGAAGAAATAATACTAATGTCTTGTAATAAAAATATAATTTCACCCACATTTTAGGATAAAATTGGTTTGATGCATACTTTTACGTACTCTATGACAACAATGTATCTTTCACTATCCATGTGTAATGCTTAAAATAGTTTATGCACAAAGTTTCAGAAACAATTTTCCGACCATGCCTCGACATATTTCTCAGCCCAAAACCCACATGATTAGGTTCTTCGTAAAACATCATGTGAGATAAATGAATTTTACCAATGAAATTAACTAAATACCTATTTCATGTCCATGCATCATCTTTTTAATGGTTTGGAAAACCATGTGTTACCCTATTATGATTTAACAGTTTGGGTCCCCAATTATTACTTTTCCTATGCTAACCTTGTTTCTCCCTTAATCATTTCTAAAATCATTCCTCTAGTTTCAATCACCCCAAAAACTCATATGAACTCATGAGAAACTTCTTGGGCCTTAAATTAAGACTATGTACTAAAAGTTTGTGCATACCAAATATAATTATTTGATTCTACATTTTGACCGAAAATTTGGGCCATGCACATAATGAAAATCTTAAACCCTGTAGATTTTGATACTCCATCAATAAATGTGGAATGTTATAACCTCCCCACCATTGAAATTATTTTTATGCAATATTATTTATTAAATATTTAAAATCACCCAACCTTCCTTGGATATGAACCCCCATTAAAATTGAAATGTTTTGTTTTCCATCACTCATCCTGACTCTGACATCTAGTTCAAGCATATAGTACATAATAAAATAATATTAGATACAACCCTGGTAACAAAATTAAAAATACCAAGAGTGTTATTTCTCAAACCTATCTACCCAAATAAATGATCATTAAATCATCCCATCATCATCTAACCAATGATGCTACTAATAATAGTTTCTGGCTTTATTTATCCAATCCCATGACATTGCATTCCCACCATAATTAATTCCTATAAAAACTATCCCTTTTCGGAATATATATTATCCATAAATTATTTTTTAATCACTATACCAAATTCACATATAATGATGTTTCCTATAGCCCTTGATTTGATAGAAAAGGTTGAATCCCAACCTACATCTCTCAACCATGTCATGAATGCTTTTTCGTGAAAATCCTTGTCTGGATCATAAACGACCCCATAACCAAATGGAGTTCCTGATGTGGTTCATCATGGAATAAATTGTAAATAATATGTAAAAAATGATGGAAAAAATTTATCCCACTTAATTAAAAAAAATATCAGCTTCAACATAAGATACTTCACAAAAACAATTTCATTGTGTAATTAATCTCAAGTAAAAAAGATTATTTTGAGAATGCTCACTAAATACTGTAAACAATATCCATTGACATATGTTGGAAAATACATACTATTTTCATTTCCACTGAAATGTTATAACATTAATACCCATGCAATCCACATTCAGTAACCATATATTATCAATAAATATGCATTGTTTGATGCACATACATATACATTACAAAAGTCTATATCCAAATTAACTCATTGAATTTAGAATGAAATAAATTTATACATTATTATATATATCCTATAGTAAATGAGATCAAATTACCATCCAATGATTGGTCCTATGTTCCCACAATCCTTCTCACATGAGTTTTACCCACTAGTAATCTACATATCTCCCCCAACATTGGAAATTACTCATCATCACTCTAGTTGATAGAAATAGTTATTACCACAACCCATTCACCCTCCATATGTGTCCATAATTTTTGGAATGTATAAGATATCACTGATCCATGAACACGAATGTAAATTTCACCTATCACATATCCCCACATTCGATGAATGTTTCTCAGGTAATTTTTGGATGTTCATATAAAATTAGGTTCATTAGTATCAAAATCTCAAAGGTGTACTCTTAACCATGTTGATTACCATATTACAATCTTCGAGCATGAATCTTAAGGAGTACCTATATTCATTCCTGAAAATTATATATAGGTATCTCGATGTATATTATATTCTCTCTATATATGATGAAGATGATGTAAAGTTATTAGGCATGATTACCTCAAACTAGAAGTACCCTAATATTCCAATTATAGGACTGCAATACTCTCCCTAGGCCACACTCTTAACAAAAAATGGTTATATTTGACAAAAACCAACAGATGCCACCAGGTAGAATCACATTGTGTGTCCAGGATCACCCATATATCAATCCCATCATGTTACCTCATTCATATTAATATATAGATAAAATCAAAATACACTTAGATAAAAATTACCCAAAGATCATGTTAAACATTCCATAGACATAATATTTTAATCCATTAGTCCTTTTTATACACCTTATAGTACATTAATGTTCCACATGAATTGATATCATATGTAATTAACATGAAATAATATTATCACGAATAATGGGAGTACAATCAAGTACCACCTGATTCAATATCCAAGTCATGATCTTCTAATTCATCGAACAATAAATCCATGACAATAATTATATATGGAATTTTAGTTTCAACATTCAATGATATTATTGGGAACATGTTTTTAAAAATAGGGAATGTACATGTACGTTTATTTATCAAAATATCACATTCCCCATAATGTCACTTCAAAAATTAAAGCATCCACTGCACATCCTCTGGTCAATAGGTCTGATACCCAAAAGGAAATTATCATTTAACAATTATTGATCTCCAAGAACCATAAGTGCTTCCTAAAATAAAACATTCTCCACCATGAATGTATCAAAAAACCTGATCACCTACCACCAATTCATCCCATATATAGTGCGTAATAAATATGACAACCATTATAGAAAATGTCATCTTTTTTTGACTATTTTGTTGGTTTCCCTCAATCAAAACGTAGGCCACATACCTACTATTGTCCATGTAAAAAAAACAAGGGTCTCTAGCGTTCCACAGAGACCTAAGGTTTCATAGATGAGAACAATATATAATTTTTTGTTTTCTAATACATGTAAAATTTCTTTTCTATATTCTCTCCCTAAAGAGGAAATACTGAAGGATAGAAAAATGTTCCATATCCCACAAGGGTCTAATATAGTCGAAATAAGAGAAACAGTGTCACCTAACATGAATTGTGATTCTAGGACATTATCTTTTCTGAGAATAATTATATATGACTTCTTCATGAAGGTTCACATTATCAAAAAAAGAAAATGGAGTAGACTGTCAAACGGTATCAACATGTGGTAATACCCCCATCAATGAGTAACTTACCAGACCAACACCCACCTCCCTAGGGTTTCATGCCATTTTAGAAGAGCCCTACTTAATTCAATTGATCAAATGACCAAAAAATACATTTCCTGGAAAATTGGATTAATATCATAGATGTTTTAAATTCCCAAGGGTGTTTCCAAAGTGGACTAACACCTCAATTTAACATAAGGCATCGACCATTAATCCAATGTCTTGCCTAAATGGTAAAAAGTCACTAACATCTATCCGTAAGATTCCGGAAATATAATATTCCTCTAAACCTGATTGAAAATTTCCACGTTACCATCTTTGGAAATTGTTAAGGATAAACTACTATTGACCATTATATGAGGGTTCAATATGTTAATAGCGTTAATGTTTTATTTATTTTGTAAATTCATTAATTTAATTTTAGTAAGAATTAATGGGGCTCAAACATACTTTATTTCAAGTATATTTTATAAAACAAATCATATTACAAATTATACAGAACAATTTATTTAGCTGACTAAATGAATCAGTAGATAAATTATCTAATAATATTATTTTAATCCCCAGATTATCAATTAGTTTTTAAAAATGGAAATGATATATAAAATTTAAATTCTATGCTATAAAGAAAGACAACTTTTAGGTATTTATTAGAATTTTATATAACTAACAAATCATATATACAAAGAATAAAAGAAGAATTAATGTAGTAAATCAAATAATGGGAAAGGGTTTTTTAAGATGTAAACAAAAATTTATAAATAAGACTATATATGTGGACACATACACTTTAGATTCCCATCATTATTTATTAGAATAATACACCAATGGGGAAAAAATACTAGGGAATATAAACATAATAGATACCTATGAGGGTCTCATCATGAAGACATGGGTTCAGTTATATGGGTATCCATTTATATTTTATGGATGAAACACTCTATAAATGACAATGGTAGTAACATTTAAGTGTATCCAAGTAAGAGTTGATTTACTAATGATTAATCATAAAAATAATGGGTTTGTCTAAAACGAAAACAATTCCATGAATCACCTACTCAGACCGACTCAAGCATAGTGATCCAATTTTGTGGGTCATCATTCTGAAGTAATGATGGTAAAATCCCATATAATATTAAATAGGAAATCAATTTAACTGAAAAAAATTATCATTTATAATTATAAAAAAAGAGCATCCATATTGGACTCATTTAGGTGGGTACCCATTCCCATGTTATGGAATCAACCACCCCATAATATAATATTTTTATACTATTTAATAACTTCAATTAATTTATAAAATTTCACGTAACATAATGTTAATATATTAAATATTTCATTAAATATTATTTTCTAAAATCAATTATGGCTGATCATATATAATTCCACCATCTAGCTATGCAGTATAAAACTTTGTAAGGATGATGAGATCACCTTATTTAATCACCCATATACCATAACAACAACAAAGAATCTATTATTTCCTCTTGTAATATTGATATACATGAAATTAATTCTATAAACATGGTATAAAAATAATCCTACTAAAAAATCATCCAATGATGATATAAAAATAAGAATAAAACATAATCAATCAACTATGATATATTACTAAACATGATAATGACATGTGAATTTTGTGTGCCCAAAATAAACCACAAATGCACCCTATCATCTTACCATATCAATAAAATAGTAAAAATACCATAAATCAGAAACTGGTAGAGTAATATCAATCATCCAAGGTGAAATAATAATTAATTATAATAAAAAATAGAATAAAACAATTTCTCAACCCTCACAACTTGATCTTTCCCTCATGCATAGTTTCGGTCATATGTGACACAAGTTTTTTACAATGTGATAGTTCATTCCTAGTCTCAATTATATTAGTCCAAAATAGTGATATAATGAAAAATTTTGCATTGATACCCTCATCGTGGAATCCTTATCATGTTATTCTATAATAATTATCTAAACTAGTTGATAATAAGTCATCAAGTGTGCATTCTCATACGGTAGAAGATACTAACTAGAAACAAGGGTTTAATAATTGTATAGTAGGGACAGTAAAATCTCTATATCATTATTTAATATTGTTTAATAAATAATGAAATAATTGAAATGCAATGTATCTTGTAGAAAAAAATAGTAATAAATAGAAGAAAACTAGAAAAATCCAACAAAACATCAAGGAATGACCATGTTGTGTAAAAAAATAAATGAAATAAACACATGAAAGTCCAATATATAACTAGATTAGATAGACCAATAACATATTAACTAGAATAATAATCTCTTGAAATATTTCAAAATACATGTTTAGTACCATGATCTATGTCATGTCTATGTCTATAAAGTGTAACATCAAATAACCACAATATGAGATCCTAACATGAATCCAAGAGATATATGCAGGTACCATTTAGTGGACTGGATAGGGTGTGAGTTAAATTATGAAGGCCATGGACAAATATTTCTGATGTGCATCCTTTTTGTGAGAATTAAATGAATTATTTTGTAGTTATAATGATAATTACTTTAATGAATATAACTATTATACATATTGGATCAGGTTCCCCATAGATCAGCTGACAGACAATACCTGTTATGGCCTATGAAGGAACATATCAATATATGATATCAAATATATATATATATATACCATGATATATGTAAATATAGATATATATTCATCGACGAGGACTCAAATCTTAAGACACAATCATCCACATTAGGATATCATACTATTCTCATACTTTACCCAACAGACATCTTGTCCAATTATCTCAGAAGAATTATAAGGGATATAATGAACCATAGTTTCCAAATAATGATAAGGTATAACATTCCCTATAGTATAACATAAATGATAGGGGGTTTCATGAAAAAAAAAATCATGGTGAATCATAAAGGATTTTATTCCCAATACCCAAATAAATGATGTGAAGTGTCATATTAAAAATCTCACATCAAGTGACTCAGAAGTTTTAAGTCCCAAATATCCATTAACCATGTCCCAAAAATTCCTATTATAATGACACATGATTTTCAAAAATTGATATTATACAATTCGAGATTAATTATTAAAAAATTAAAAAAATCACAAGGATTGTAATAAATTTGTGTCTCTTGAAAATACATACACAATATTATAATTTAGTGAAAAATATTAATCATATCCATAAATATCATCCCATTTTGTACTCATTAAAAAAATACACCACTTAATGTCAATATTTTTTACTAGAAGAATGTAAACATAAGAAAGGGTGAGCATAGATTCTCATTAAAGGTATGAAAGTCATATATAAATGATCACATAATTATAACATGAGCGTAAGGGTACGAGATTATGATATTAACATTTGATAACCATACCCTATAAACGAATGATCATAATCTTGAGAAATTGAATAATTCCTAGTAGTTCACAACACATGAATCATAAAGGAATCATTGAAGTTGAGCCATGAGATAACAACATTGGCATAATAAATGGAATTTTGGAATACAATTAAGCACAGAAAATGATTTCCATTGTTGTTAAGGATCAATTTAAATTATATTATTAGATAATGGGATCACTCCTCAAAACAACATTGTAAACATGATTCACTCCAAAGACTATAATAGATGTAAAAATCCCATTCTGAACTAGCTTCAGTCCCAATTACAGTCTAATGTATCTCATGAGATACAAATATTTATCCAATTCATTATAGGGATACATAGGTTTCACCAGACACAAAATGAAAATAATAATAATTTTCTCAATAAGTTCATAAAATAGTCATCATAACATAAGACCCAAAATAAAATGGGTTTCATAATGTGTTCAGTCAAATGCTCTCTTGTGACATTCTCATTCCATTTTTTGATATCAAAAACTCACTTTTTTAATGAATTCATATATTGTTCTATCAAAATCACATTAATGATTTATTTTCAGCTTTCATCACTAAATTTATTAATGTAAATATGATAAAATCTATAATCATTCATATTACCTAAATAAGATATTTCATAATAATCACAACAATCCTATATAATTTTTTTTCATATATAATGGATACAAACTCTATTGTATACACTATATTGTTTTTGTATTTAAAATATTTTTTTAATGGTAAAAATAGTACTAAATATAAGGCATGAGCCTTAAAAATTACATAATCTTGAGTTATTTCATGTATACACATTGAGGATATTTTCATGTTTAGAGTTTAAAGAATTTGATCATAAGTCATGCATTACATTCCACTTTTAAACATGGTGGTTACATCAAAGACAATATTCACTTTTCTCATTATAGAAAAAATATTTAAAATAAAACATTGATTCTTTCTTGACACTTCCTCGACACTATCATCACATCATTTACCTTTCCCTCATCCTATGAAAAACATTTAAAAAACATGGGATGAGAATAAAAATATCAGTAAGGGATATAAAAATACGGAAAGAAAACCTTAGTCCATGTACACATAAGAATCTATGAAATCATACTTCACTCATATAACATAAGCACGTTAACATACCTCATGAAATCATAAGATTTATGAATAAATCATAGAAATCATAAGACATAATTGTAACCTGAGACATTCTGAACATTCTTATATAGGGAGTAACACTCTTTGATACGTTTGTAATATCCATCATAGTATATTCCCTAAATCACTTCAGAGAAACCATAGTGTTTAACCCCTTTGCATTACCCAATGCATTGGAGAGCTATCTTGGGATCACCCACCCATGGTTTATCATGGATCCAGTTGTCTTCATAAACAATTCCCAAGAACCATAACATAATCGTATCACATAAAACTTGCAAAAAGGAAACATAACATTTCCACATTTCAATCAAAAGATATCAAAAACACATTTATATAATAAAAATATTTTCAATACCATTTTAGATACCAAAATAAATGAAAATTAAAACATTGTATTTATTTCTCATTAAAAAATAATTATGGCTTGTAGAGGAATCTGAAACTAAAATAATTGTCACGGCGGAGGAGAAGTCGTTTCACCGTATATGTAAGACAAAAACATTCCCTTTTTCATTTAGTAAAACGATTCTTATAAAATACTACTTTTGAATAAAAGTAAATGTTTAAGGGGTTTATACATAGTATAAAAGAATGTTCTCTATAAAACAAAATATGCCTCAATGAAAGGAGATTGAGAAGAAGTCCCTAACCTCATGCCTGACATGACTCTATTGTTCTTTAATCTCCTGAATAATTAACTAAAGTTAATTTCTATTTGCATAAGAACCTTTTTAATGTTAATTATTCCTTTTATATCACTTATTACCATGTTATGAACATTATGTAATTATTTATGTAAATAAAGGTCGTTTTGTCGATCTTTGTTACTTGAGTAAAAACTAAAATTCTTATAATTACAAGTTGTGCATATGGTAAAATATCCATTATATCCATAATTATATTCATGATTATGATATTATATATATAATTTATATCCAGTATATACATGAATTTATAATATTACATAACATTTAGAGGTATGAAAAGAAATGCGCCATTCATGGAGATGGTAAGCCGTATGTACACATGAACGCTGCTTTCATTTCTATTTCATTTTTAATGGAATAAAATCATAATTATATAAAGATATATTATAATTCCAGTATAATATCATATATAATATCATTAACTCCATCCTTTATACGTCCCATATATGGAATTATCAAATCAAATCACTTTGAGGGCATATAGTCCGCACTTCCTAAAATGAAATTATCGCGTTTACATATATTAGAAACCATAATGTTGTGCCATAAATGAAAAATACAGAAGAATAAGTAAAAAATAAACATAATATATATCATATATAAATATAGTGACATCTTAATACCCACATGAAAGGTGTTAAAATAATATTTAACAATCATCATTTCGTGAGGTAGTAATTCGCCACTCACAGAAACAGAATGTTCGTTATCCATTAGACGAAGGTGTGTGTACATGTAAATACAATCCTTCTCATAAAAACATCCAAGTATAATTCTTATACTGCTGTTGTTACAAAAGATAGGAATAAAAACATTTTATGGGGTTGGAGAAGCAAAATCAGACGAAAGAACATAAGAGAAGTCATTATCATTAAATTGGGTAACTCCCCTTGGTTTGAACCAAAAGGGTTTCTTGAAGAGCCTTATGGAAAAGGTAAGGCTTCTAGGATGAATAGAGGGATGTGGAAAGATAAAATGAGTAGAGTTTTTCCAAGCCAATGGCTTGAGAGGTGTGGTTATGAGGGTAGACATGGGGGCCTTTTATAAGAGGGATGAGGGGTACTCGTGGAAAGTCTTGAAATATTACTTTGTAATAAAATTCATTTCGGATTTTAAGGGTCCCACAATGATATATTTCAAGGATATGGTGATAAGGGTTCGAAATCCAACCATAAAATAGGTTTTTGACTAGTGTATGTCTTATATTTTATATTATATTTTCCTTTTATTTAAAAAGGTTCATTAATTAGGTAATCACTACATCATCATGGTGTCATAAATAAATTTATTTATCTAATGTCTAACAATTATAGAAAAAATACCATGATTATGTAAATAGTTTTATCATTCCAATGACTATTTATTGTCTAAGAGATCATTTATTTAGACAAAATTAAATTTTTTTTACTTAGGTGTTACATACTTTTGTTATATTTTCCTTGAAAAATAAAATGATAAAATTTCACTATCACACAATAGTGATTCCATGGGGTCCCAACGTTGGAAAAAGGAATCCCATGGTCGTCCATGACACAACCAGTAACATTAGAACACATGTTGGGTTCATTTTATATTATTATTATATAATTTTATTACCCTTAACTTCCTGATTACTAATTAATCACGATAATTAAAGATAATTATCGTCATTACTATTCATAATGTTCAAAAACAAGAGTCTTAATGAAATAATTTAGACTATCTAATTTTAAATATTGAATCCATTTTACCAAATTCAAAATTCATAAATTTCATTAATTAATTTAAAAATTATTCCTGTTGTCAAAACAAATTGCAGGTTTTTTAGAAACAATATCTATCAAAAGTTTGACACTTGTTTATGCCCAATTACAAAGTAAAATTAATTACAATGACCAAAATTAGATTAAATAGTCACAATATATTCTAATTAATCTTTAAAACCATTTAAAAAGATAATGTAACCATATAATTAAATTAGATCGAAAGGCAGTTTTGAAGTAAAATGCAGTATTTTTCAATATTCATTAAAAAATGAACATTGTCATAAAAATACCAAAAATTTATCCAAAGTAAATTTCAATGCCTCAATTATAATTAATAAGTTTATTTTTACAAATATTTATTATAAATGTGTCAAAATATTGATTTGAAAAATGTTTTCCCTCAAAAAGCGATTAACGATATTTTAAAAATAATAGAGTATTTTATGCTTAAGATTGGATTTATTCTAATTTTAGGACTCTAAAACACTATCAAATTAATAAATAGACATATATATGAAAATCTATTATTCTTTACTCACATGGGATGATACATCCTTCCCCCTTTAGAAAAATGCGTTCCCGAAATTTATTTACTTATCGAATAAGTGGGGGTATTTACCCCTCATTACATTTTTAGATTCCCATATTGCCTCTTCAATCATGTTGTTTTTTTTCACAAAACCTTTAGTTGATAAATCAACTTATTCTTCAACACTTTGTCCATATGGTCAAGAATCTGGACCAATTTTTACTCATAAGATAGATTCACTTCTAGCTAAACTACCTTAGGACTAAAAAACATGAGATGGATCTAGCATGTACTTTCTTAACAATGAAACAAGAAAAACATTGTGTACCTGATATAAACTCAGAGGTAAATCCACTCGGTATGAAATAGATCCAACTCTCTCCAGAATTTCATATGGTACAATGAACCTTGGACATAGCATTCCTTTCTTACCAAACCGCATCACACTTTTACACGTGGAAACTTTGTGGATGAAATGATCACCTACCTCAAAATAGAGATCCTTCCTCCTATTGTCAACAAAACTTTTCTTCCTAATCTGAGATGTTCTTAAGTGTTTTTGTATCAGTTGAACTTTTTTTCCAAATCTTATACCATTTCTGTCCCATCAACTTCATTTCACCTAATTCATCCCAAAAAACCGGAGTTCGACACTGCTTCCCATATAATGCCTCATATGGTTCCATCTGTATACTGGAATCAAAACTGTTATTATAAGAAAATTCATCCAAAGAAAGTTGATGGTACCAAATTCCCTGATAATCCATTGAATAAGCATGAAACATATCCTCCAACGTCTAAATTGATTGTTCGGACTTCCCATCTAATTGAGGATGAAAAGTTGTACTAATATTTAATTCAGTACCCAACGACTTCTGAAGGCCTTTCCAAAAGATAAAAGTGAACCTGGGATCACAATTAGATACAATGGAGAGTGGAACTCCATGTAACATGACTATTTACTTAAAATACAAATGAGAAAGTTTATCTAGAGAAAAAGAATCTCATATAGCAAGGAAATGAGAAGATTTAGTCAAGCTATCAACAATATCCCAGATTACATTATTACCTTGAGGTGTCTTCGAAAATCCCACAATGAAGCCCATAGATAAATTCAACCATTTCCACTCTGGAACTGGTAAAGGCTGAAGCATAACTTTCGGTAACTGCTGCTCTACATTGACCTATTGAAAAATCAAACACTTCATATTAAAATCACCAATATCTCATTTCATTTCATCCCACCAGTAACACTCCCGAGGATATCTATACATCTTAGTACTACTAGGATGAACTAAAAACATAGAACTATGAGCTTCACATAACAACTCTCTGTTAAAATTTTAATCACAAGGCACAAAAAATCTATTCCAATATCTCAAAACACAATCATTATCAATGTTTAATTAAGAAACTTACTCTTATGAACTAGCTCTAACTTTTTCTGCAACTCGCTGTTTTGCTTCTGAGATTGCTTAATTCTGTCTGATTGAGATGATCTCAATGACACTTGAAACAAAATAGAATAACATCCCAAACCAACAAATTCTATGCCAAAGTTCATTAAAACCAAAGGATCATGTTCCTAACGGAACATGGTTAATGAATCATTACTTTTTTGACTCAAAGCATCATCCACTTAATTTGATTTTCCCGGATGATAATGAGTTGTACAATCACAATACTTGATTAATTCTACCCATCTCCTCTGTCTCATGTTCTATTATTTCTGAGTGAATAAATACTTTAAACTTTTGTGATAGGTATATATTTCACACTTTACTCCATGCAAATGATGCCTCCAAATTTTTTAAGGGAAAACAACAGAAGCTAATTACAAATCATGTGTAGGGTAATTTACATCATGAGTTTTCAACCGAAGTGAATCATAAGAAATTACCTTATCATTATCCATTAGGATAACACCAGGTACTTTAAATAAAGAATCAATGTAGATAACAACCTCACCATTCCTGGAAGGTAGTGCCAAAACTGAAGAATTCAACAATCTTTATTTTAATTCCTGAAAAAAAAATCATCACATTATTTTGTCCAGATAAACGTAACACCCTTCCGAGTTAGTTTATTAAATGGGATGGAAAACCGTGAAATTTTGTTAACAAACCTTCGGTAATAGCCTGCCAATCCAATAAAACGATGAATCTCGGTTACATTTTTGGGTCTTGGCCATTCTTCAACAACCATTGTTTTTGAAGGATAAACAGTTATTCCTTCTTTAGAAACAATGTGACCAAGGAAAGAAATTTGTTGCAACCAAAACTCACACTTTATGAATTTCCCATTCAATTTCTTTTCTTATTTGGATTGAAAAATAACAATTAAATGACATTCACACTCCTACTTACTTATATAAAATTCCAAAATATCATCAATGAAAAAAACCACAAAATTATCCATGAACTCATGGAAAATTATATTCATAAGGTCCATGAATACAGTAGGTGAATTGGTTAACCCAAAAAGCATTACTACAAATTCATAATGGGAATATATTATATGAAACATAGTCTTCGGAATATGTACTTCCTCTACCTTCAAATGATTGTACCCCGATCTCATGTCAATCTTTGAAAAATACAGATCTCCCCACAGCTGATAAAACTAATCATCTATATGAGGAAAAAGATAATTTATCATAATAATGATGTTATTAAAGGATCTATAGTTTATGCAAAGTCTCATTAAAACATATTTCATTTTAAGAAATAAGACAAGATCACCCCATGGTAATGTGCTAGGTTGAATGAAACCTTTCTCTAATAAAACCTGTCATTGATCCTTTAACTCTAAAAGTTCAATTTGATCCATTCGATAAGGGGGTTTTGAAATTAGATTAGCATCATGAACTATGTCAATAGTAAATTCAACTTCCTGATCTGGTATTATTCAAGGAAACTCATCAGTAAAATCATCAGGATACTCATTTACCACTGGAACATCATTAAAATGAACAGTTCCTTTGTTTTCAACAATATTCCCAAGGTAACATTCATTTCCATATTTTACATGTTTCTCATCCACTTGATATGTTATCAATAGTAAGGGTTCATTCTTGTACAAAAACTAAATGTATTTGTGAAAAGAATATTCTTTAGATCTATAATCAATCGTAGCATGGTAAACAGGGAGCCAATCCATACCCAGGACAACATCAAACTCTACTAGAGGTATAATAATAAGGTTAGAAAGTTTGTTCTTTCCATGAATAAGGATATGAAGATTCTTATAAATTATTTTTGCCTCAACATTTCCCCCATGTGTTTTTACCACAAGTTCAGGAGTCATTTCATGAGATGGAATTACAAATTTACTAGAAAGCTTTTCAGAGATGAATGAATGTGTAGACCCTGAATCAAAAAACACATTTTCATAATCTGAAAAAACAAAAAAAATTACATTATACCACATCATTTGATGGCCCAACATCTGCTGAAGTAGTTTCAAAGGATTTCACCACACCTTTCTCCTTGTAGTCTGACTGATTCCCATCATTTGAGTTCTTTGTCGAACACTCATTTTCATAATGACCCATCTCATTTCACTTGAAGCATTTCACTAACTGTAAATCAAATTTTGTCTTACCATTACCCTAATCTTTTTCATCCCAATCACGATCCTTATGTCCCATCTTACAACAACGGTATCACTTTCCTGAATTCAAAAGACATTCCCCAGCATGTTTTTTACCACATTTATCACAAACTGAAAACTTAGTTTTCATACCATCATATATTTTTGAAGGATTCTTCCCTTTCTCCTACACCTCGGTCACTTATTCTGTTGGATGTTATAAAACACTTTATCAACGGAAAACTCCATTTCCACCTTCTCAGCACATAAAACAAGCTTTTCATAACTTTTGAACTCCTGAGAAGCTAAATCCCTTCGATATTTTGGCTTTAATATTGAGTAAAAATGATTGATTTTTCTAGTAATGTGTTAGATAAAATTTGGAGCATGACTTTTCAATCGAGTGAACTTTTCATCATAAGCATCCACCGAGTCATCCTCTTGCCTCAATTCCAAGAATTGGTTTTACATCCTATGTCGAATAGCCTTAGAAAACTATTTCTCAATAAGCATACCTTTGAATTCATCCCTTCCAAGAGCATCAATATCATCAGCATCCCTAATATTTTTAACCATTGACCACCACTGATCTACTTCACCCTCCAAACAGTAAACAACAAGACTAACCTTTTGATTTTCTGAACACCCCATGACATCAAAAATCTTCTCCAGTGATTTAATCCACCCTTCATCTTGCACATGGTCAGATGATCCTCTGAATGACAGGTTATGTTACCTCATGAAATGTTCCACCACTGGCATGTTCCTCTGCCATTGATCGGGATGATCTCATCTATGGATACAACAACCATTTATCGCTTGAGTCAACTGCACCATTACTCCAGCAAAATGTTCCGTTCCAATTCTGACTATCTCAGGATGTGGATTTCGAAGGTCATTTCATTATGTATGCCTTCCTAGAATCGCTTCCCTATTTCGTTTGTGGAAAACCATTCTGAACAAACATGTCTTAAATGAAGAAACATTGTAATCTTCAAATGCTATATCATTTCAATATTACCATAAAAAATATATTTGGAAAATAATTCAATAGAATTCCAACTCTTAATGTTATCTAAAGTGACATATGATACCAACTACAAGTCCCTATCATTAAACATTACTTAATCTTGAGTTTTTTCAGGAATACACATTGAGGATCTTTTCAGGTTTAGTGTTGTACAGAATTATATCATAAATCATTCATTACATTCTTCTTTTAAACATGGTGGATACCTCAACGACAATATTCACTTTTCTCATTAAAGGAAACATATTTAAAATAAAACATGGATTAATTCTTGAAACATCATCGACACTATCATCACATCATGTACCTTTCCCTTCACCTCTGAAAAACATTTCAAAAACTTGTGATGGGCTTAAAAATCATAGTAAGGGATATAAAAATACGGGGAAAAACCTTAGTCCATGTATACATAAGAATTAATGAAATAATACATCACTCATAAAATATATTCACTTTAACATACCTCAAGAAATAATAATATTTATGAATAAATCATAGAAATAATAATAAATTAAGGTAACTTGAGGCATTCATAACATTATTACATAGGGAGTAACCCTCATTGTTACGTTTGGAATTCCCATCATATTATATTCCATAAATCACTTCAAAGAATCCTTAGCGTTTAACCCCTTTGCATTACCCAATGCATTGCAGATCTATCTTTGTCTCACCTTCACTTTGTTTATCATGGAACCACCCTTCTTCATAAACAATGCCCAAGAACCATATCATAATCATATTAAATAAAACATGAATAATGTAATCATAAAATTTCCACATTCCAATCACATGATATCAAAAACACATTGATATAATAATAACCATATAAAAAAATTAAATAATAAAATAAAATAAAAATAATACATTTTATTTAATTTTCATTTAAAAAATGGAATGGCTTGTAGAGGAAGCCGAAACTCAAAGAATGGTCACAGCGGCGGAGAAGTCATTGTCACCGCATACATAATACAAAAAAATTCCATATTGTCGTTTAGTAAAATGATTCGTATAAATATATTCCATTTGAATTAAATTAAAAGTGATAGGGATTTATACACTGTATAAATGAAAGTTCAGTATAAAACAAAATACGTCTCAATGAAAGGATATTGAGACGAAGTTGCTTACCTCGTGTCTGACTTGACTCGGTCGTTCTCTAATCTCTTGAATAATAAACTAGAGTTAATTTTTACTTGCTTGAAAACATTTTTAAATTTAATTATTCCTTTTATATCACTTATTAATATGTAATGAACTTTATGTAATTATTTAAGTAAATAACAGTATTTTTTTCGATCTTTGGTACTTGAGTAAAATATAAACATCTTATAATTAGAAGTTGTTTATGTGGTAAAATATCCATTATAAATAGAATTATATTAATGAAGTGGATATAATATATATCATATATATCTAGTATATACATGTATTTATAATATTGCATAACATTTAGTGGTATGAAATGAATTGCAACGTTCATGTAGACGGTAAGCCGTGCGTACACATGAACTCTATTTTCAATTCTATTTCATATTTAATGGAAGGAAATCATAATTATATAAAGGAATATTATAATTACAGTATAATATCATATATAATATCATTATCTCCATCCTTTATATGTCCCAAATATGGAATTAACGAATCAAGTCATTTTGATAGGGCGGTAGTCCGCACTTCCTAAAATGAATTATCGCGTTTACCAATAATGGAAATCATAAAGGTATTACATAAATTAAAAATACTGATGAATAAGGAAAACAGAAACATAATATATATCATATATAAATATATTGATATCTTATTGGCCACCATTAAAGATGTTAAAAGAATATTGAACAATCATCGTTTTGTGAGGTAGTAATTCGCCACTCACAGAAACAGTATGTTCTTTAAACATTAGACAAAGGTGTGTGTAACTGTAAATAAAATACTTCCCATAACAACATCCTAGTGTATTTAATATGCTGGTTTTGTTACAAATGATAAGAATAAAAAATATTTTAGGGGGTTGGAGAAGCAAAATCAAACAAAAGATCATAAGAGAATACATTACCTTTAAATCGGGTAACTCACCTTAGTTTGAACCAAAAGGGTTTCTTGAAGAGCTTTATGACTATGGTAAGTATTCTAGGATGAAGAGAGGGATATGGGGAGATAAAATGAGCAGATTTTGGCCGATACAATGGCTTGAGAGGTGTGGGTAAGGGGGAAGAGGTTGGGGCCTTTTATAAGAGGGAGGAGGGGCACTCTAGGAATGTCTTGAAATGTTACTTTATTATATAATGATTTTCGGATTTTGAAGGTCCAAAAATGATATATTTTTAGGATATGGTGATAAGGGTTCAAAATACACCCATATAATAGGATTGTGACAACTGTATGTCTTAGATTTTACATTGTATTTTCTTTTTATTTAAATCGATTGTTAATGAGGTAATCACTACATAATCATGGTGTCATAAATAAATTTATTTATTTAATGTATAAAAATTATGAAAAAAATAACATGATGTAATAAATCTATTTATAATTATGATGACAATTTATAGTCTAAGATATCATTTATTTAGACAATATTTATGTTTTTTTACTTAGTTGTTATATAATTTTGTTATATTTTTCTTTTCTTTAAAAATAAAATGATAAAATGTCACTATAAAAAAAGTTGTTACATGGGGTCCCAAAGAAGGAACAAGGCATTCCATGGTCCTCCATGGCACAAATAGTTGCATTATGACACATGTTGGTGTCATTTTATATTATTATGATATTATTTTATTACCATTAACTACCCGATTAGTAATTAATCATGATAATTAATGATAATTATCGTCAATACCTTTCATAATGCCCAAAAAGAAAAGAATATTAATTCAAAAATTTGGACCTTCTTATTACAAATATGGAATCAATGTTACCAAATTACAAACACAGAAATTATAGTAATTAATTTAAAAACAATTTCTGTTGTCAAAACAAATAGCGGGTTTTTTTAGAAACAGTGTCTATCAAAAGTTTGACACCCGTCTATGCCCAATTCCAAAGTAAAATTAATTACAACGACCAAAATTGGATTAAGTGTTAAATATATATTATACATAATAGTTAAAAACTATTTAAAAGACAATCTATCCATATAATTAAAGTAGATGAAAAATCAGGTTTGAAGTAAAATGTAGTATTTTTATCTATTCATTAAAAAATGAACATTGTCAGAATAATACAAAAAATTTATCCAAAGTAAATTTAAATGTCCCAATCCTAAAGAATATGTTTATTTTGACAAATAATGCTTAAAAATTATCAAAAGTTTTATTTAAAAATGGTTTGTCATTAAAAAGTGGAAAAATAATCTTATAAAAATATTAGAGTATTCTATGCTTAATATTGGATTTATTCTCATTTTAAGACTCTAAAACACTATCTAATTAATAAATAGACATATATATGAAGATATATTATTATTTACTTGTTATGTTACACTAAATATTATATTTTGAAACATGGGATCCATTCAAACTCATTTTATCATAAACAGAAAACTATTTCATAACGAATTGAAACCCGATAAAATCAAAATGATTTCATGTATTCTATTTCGATATACATTATAACGTGATAAAAAAAATTCGTTTAAATAGGATAATTGTAGTTCTAGGTGTCCATGTCCCTACAAATTTACTGGAGAAAATATGGTTATTGAAATCAATGGTGAATGTTGGGACATTGTTCTATAAGTAGGAGTTATTTTGAAAGATCGTATATCTTTTTGAGAAATTCATGACAATCTATATTATCTCTGTTAAATTGATGATTCTTATGAAAGGATTTTAAGATTACAATTTTGGAACTTCCCATTCTATATACATATGAATTTTAAATGTTTTTTATTTCATAGAGAGACACCAATAATTTTTTATTATGATAAAGGGTTTTCATGTATAAGAAGACATTTGTTTTGATCGTTTTCAAATTGAGGGATTCTGTGCCTATGCAGACATATGCACCGATCGACATCTTGATCAAGGGCTTATAGAGATAGAAAGAGTGAAGTTAATCATCATATCAATGGATTACTCTTGTGTGTATAAGAAAAACTTTCATGAATTTGTAAATTAAGGGACCACTATCAAACATTATTAGATTCCCTTCACATTGGTCTAAAATAAAATTATTCTTTTGATTCTACACATTTATGAATCTTTTTAATAGACACTGAATCATTTTATATATTCATCACTCTATTCACTATTTAGTTATTACAATCATTTTTATTATGATTTAAGTGATTATGATTAATTCATTAACCCACTATGATCCAATACACATTATAGTAGAATCATTAATTGTTTCACTCTATTTATTATACCCACTGTGAATATTATATATATTTAACACTTAATCTGATTGAATCATTTATTAATTATGAATATGATTAATTTCAAACATGACGTGTATAATACATATCCTTACCTATTCATTAAGATACTCATTCCATTGGACTCATGGCCTTCTCTAATGAATGTTTCAATACATTAAAATTATTTTTTTAATTAAATTTTTTTAAAATCTATTAATCATAGATTCTCTAAATTATAAAAATGAATGTTTCCAAACATACAGTTTACCCACACCATTTTATTGTGCCATTTTCATATAATATTTCATCCATCAAATGGTATTAGAGGAGCATTCCACTACTCATATATATTTTCTTCATTTACTTTTGATGTTTTTTATATTTATTTTATAATCATGTTTTCTGTAAATATTTGTTAAACAAACGTGTACTATGGAAAATGAAATTTTGTATTATTTATATTATATAAGTACATAATATTGGTTTAATAGAAAGTAGAAATACTATAAGACCACTAATTTTTTTATTGACAAAATTATGTATATTATAGTGATAAAATGAAGAACTTCATAATCCAAACTAGAGTTGAAAACATTATTATGCTAATTGGTGACTCTACAATTCATGACAAGGAAGTTACAGTCTTTACCAGTATAGAATTTCAAATGTATAAATTTAATTATAAGGTACAAAATACCATACATTTTTATGTGAATAAAAAATAACTATTTTTTATTTTGAAGAAGCCAAAAATATTCGGAAGAATAATGAAATTACTAATGTCAGTAAATCTATAGTGGTTGAGACTAGAAGATCTATTCTAAGAGAAGCACATGAGCCTTATCCCAGTTGGTAAGGACTCCATATGTTCTTCAAAGAGTCCAGGGATCAAATCCACGCATAGGCAGAATTTCTCATTTACTATAGCAGTAATGTAGAAGGTACTGTAGCAGAAAATATGCAGTACTGGAAAAGGTACTGTTGCGGGGACTATAGCAGTCACTTTTTGGCATTGTAGTAGCTGAGAATTTTCCCCCATTTGGGCCTTCGGGCCACTGATGTGGTCCCAGAGTCCTTTATGGCGTTCGGGCCACCCAGACATTCGGGTTAGTAAGGCCTTAGTGTCACCTCAATTCATTCAGGACACCTTTAAGTGTAGATGCAAACCAGATAGCCTATAAGGAACAATCTCTACAAAGAGGATGAGCAAAGTAGCTTTTACCATAGCAGAAGCTAAACAGATTGGAAGAATGAGAGGGTTTGGAACCATCCATCGGGACAAGCTTGTGCATGCACGGGAATGCCTAGCCGAATAGCCATGCGAAGGTGGAGAGATGATTTCATAACGAAGATGCTGGGGAGGAGAAGTTCCAAGTAATTAGTCTGGGTTGTATGTAATGTTTGAAGCCTACGGGCAATGAATTCCTCTAAGGCCTATGGGCCGTGTAATACATATGCCTACAGTCCTTGTATGGGTTTCACCTCACCTCTTGAAAGATGGATTATCAAAAATCAATAAAAAATGAAGGCCTTCGGGCCATTGGAGTATTCTACGAGAAGATTATAAATATTTTGAATTTATTTACGGAGAACTAGTTTGCAAGGTATAGAATATATTTATGATATCTTTGATATGTTTACAAAATGTGGGAGAAAAAATATTATATAACGAGATACATATAGTAAATATTATAAATATCATGCCAAAAAATGGGAATCATAAAAGGAACGTGATTGATAGATTAAGAAAAGTCACTAATATATCTCTTGATGAGTTGTTTGGTTGTCTTTTGAAATATTAGAATAGATTGAAAAGATATTCATGGAAAGATGTGAAAAATAGTAGAGGATTTGATTTCACATCTATGTAAAAAAATTAAACCCAAGACTCCATAGAAAGGTATAAATTATAGAATGATAAGGAATGTTTTAGTTCAATCAAACTCAATTGAATACGATCACTCATAAGACGAGTTAACCATTATTTTTTATGAATGGATAGTATTATTGGAAATAAATAATTTTAGTAGAGTTATATGATAATTATCAAGGATTATAATGATTCTGACAATGATTGTTATGTATGTATGAAATCTAGACACATCATAACAAATTTCTCAAATATGAAAGGAAACATAGAATGGAAATACATTCTGAATATAATCCAATGCAATACACTAAGACAAAAATTAATTTTTTAAAATAAAATGACTCATGCAGTGATAGTGTAGGATATTATTTAGATGAATCTTCATTCATGGTTAATTCTACATAAAATAATATTGGGCTTCTTACCATGATACCTATTGAAAATTAGTGTTTCATGGCATTGGTATGCACTGTTGAATCCTTAAAAAAATAAATTTAATATAAAATTATATTCATTATAAGAATTACACATATTTGGATGTAGAATCTTATTCATAATGTGATCATTATACATTAAATTTATATTAATAGGTATCTATATTTTCAAAATTACATGGGACTAAAAATTACATTACTAGTTACAAAAAATGATAAGGAAAATTCTAGAATAAGTGTTTTAACAAATGACGTATCTGATCATTATAAATATCGCGATAAGATATTTTGTCAAATTAGATCTATTTATAAAAAAATTTAGAAATTTAATTATGTAAAGGATAATATTTCTTATTATATTGAAAAATAATTTCTAATAAAAGTGTTTTATATTAAATACTCTTTTCGTAAGATAATTCTAATGTGGAAAATAATTTAGTTATAAGACTAATGTATGAAATAATTTTCTTTGTATAAATTGTTATCAAGTATTACCATGAGAAATGATGGATTTGGTAAATGTATAATCAACTTCATTTAGATGTTAATAGTTCATTAATGTGACATAGTCATTAAAAATATGTCTTTAGTTACAATTACATTCTTTCAAAAAATTCCCTATTTTTCACAGAATATCTAAGTGGAATTCATTAGAATAAAAAATTGATCCTTGAATAAAATTAAATATTTGGGATTCAAAAATTACCATTTTTCAACATATTTGTGGGTTCCCAAAATTTTTCTTTCTATAATTTTTGGATCCAGGATGTTTTTGTATTTCCAAAAACTAATTGTTTATTTTGGAAAACAATGGAATTTTCACCTAACAAATAATACGCTACATGGATATGTGTTATTCCTTTATTATAATGGGTAAAAAAAATTCAATGAAAATAATATTGAAATTATTGGTGGAAGAGTATCCTTTGAAGAAAATTGTCATGGCTTGATTGTTGGTATAGGTAATATTTTTCTTATTGTAAAAGAAATAATTTAAGTAAATATATATTTGGAAATTGTTTTAAAAACCATACATTCAAAAGACAATTATGTGATTATGGTTACCCTATGAGTTATAAGAGTCATAAATGTGTATTACACAATTCTGAGAATAAATTTAATCTTCATACTCATCGGCTTGAGAATGTATACACACTCAAGTAATAAAACCATTGGAGATCATAAATACCTACACTTGGTGTAAAGGATGATCAATCATTGTTATTTATTACAATGTTAGGAAACTCTATACTTAGGAAACTATAAAATTTTAAAAGAGAATAATTATTAAGGATCTATCAGAAGATATATTTGATTCATTTAAGGCTTGTGACCCTTGTAAATATATAATGAATCATATGTCGAAATTTTTTTAAATTAGTGATGTATTATCTTCTAATGCTTTAAATTTAATTATTATTGATATTTTTTTCCTTTCACAAACAATAATGATTGGTGGAATGTATTATGTATTTTTCGTAGTTGATTACTACATTAGATATATATGGGTCTACTTTTTAGAAAATAAATATGAATCCTATTTCAATATTAATACATTCTTAGAAAACAATAATAATGAGATCACCCTCTAAATTATATGTATCTATTTTATAATGGTATAGAATTTTTAAATTCTGATTTTGAATCCTTTTGTACTATGAAATGAATAAAAATAAACCTTTTATCACCTAGAACTCCTCAAAAAAAATGGTTTTGTCGAAATAAGAAAATGTATTCTTCATTAGATAACACGAACCATGTTGAGTGAATATTATATTGGAAAAAATATGGTTGAAGTAATGAGTACTAAATTTTATGCTATAAATCCAATTTTAATTTGACCATTTCTTGGTAAAAATCCTTTTTATTTATGGATTGGATGAAAAATAAAAGTTTCATACTCAATTGTACTTGGATTCATGGTAATAGTTATGAATACAATGTATAATTGATATTAATTCTCACCCAAATCCGATAAGGCAATTTTCTTAAGCTATTCCAGTACATCAAAGGAATTTAGATTTTTTAATAAAATTAGTGTACTATTGAGGAAATTGTATAGGTTAAATTTGATGAAACCGATCCTCATGTTTTCCAAACAATCACAACCAACATCATCTGATGTGTTTTATAAAAAATATTATCAACCATTGGTGGAAGGAACTCCTAATTAAGAAAATAATTAAGAATTTTTTTGAAGTATTGACATTGGAATTCATTCTATATTATGTTGATGTAAATGTTTTTCAAAACCCAAATCATTTGTTTCTTAAGAATCAACCAAGTGATAATATCATTAGATAGGTAAATCAATCTATATAGACTATAATTTTATTGAGAAATATAGTAGAATATATATAATTTCGTTATTAATTATAGCATTGATGTCCTGATGAGGCTTTAGGTTATAAATATTCAATTAATGTAAAGAAATATGAACAAAATTAATTTGAACGGAAAAAATTCTGGTCCATGGTTGAAATCTCTAAAGAAACCTCGGTTGTTGGAGTAAAATGGGTCTTCAGAATAAAATGTGATATAAAGGTTATAACCAATAAAAGTAAATCATTAATAGTTTCTAAAGGTTATATTCATTAATATGGAATAGATTATGAAAAAACCCATTCTGTGGTATCTAGACATTAATCAATTCAAATGCTACTAGCCTTTGCAGAAATCTTCAATTTCAAACTTATTCGAATGGATGTGAGGTACTATTATTTTAATGGATATGTTCAAGTGGATGTTTTTTAACCAAATCCATATTTTGATGATAAAAACAATATTTAATATATTTTTAAATTTACCAAATCTTTTTGTGGACATAAACTAGACCCTAGAGCCACTTATGATAGATTAACACATTTTTTTATAAAAACCAATTTGGATAATGGAACTATTGGTCCAAATATTTTTATAATGAAATAAAAAAAATATTTTTATCATTAAAATACATGTTGATGACATTATATTCAGGTCAACTCAACAATTTTTAACTATTTCTTTTAAGAATATTATGATTTATGAGTTTTAAATAAATATTATGGGTGTGTTAACATTCATTCATAGTTTTTAAATTCCTCAAAAATATATAGGAAAACATATATCACAACGTAAGTATATTAAATATCCTATATAAAATAATGGGTATAACAATAATAAAATATTCATTTCTTGAATCAGTATCTAAAATACTATTGAAATTGATGATGTTTGAAAACAAGTAAATCCAAAAACATTTAGAGGGACGATAGGAAGTCTTTTATAGGTAATAGATTGTCATCAAGGAAAAATATTTTATGAATGATAATGTGAATTTAATCGAGAAAATAAAAAGGAATCCCATTCAAATTATATAAAAATTAATTATTCATTATTTAAAAGTAACAAAGGGATTAGATATATTATTTTCACTAGGAAAATATTATTAGATAAAAATATTTTTAAATGATGGAATTGGTGGTTATAACATGGATAAAAATTATACATTGATAACTATTAAAATCTTAGGTGATTCATTATATTCTTGTTATTTTATGAAACGACATTCAATAATTATTTCCACTACAAAATATGAATATGTGGTAGTTGGATGTTCTTATGCTAAAGTGTTGTGGACGAAAAATAAACTCCCTGATTAGGGAATGAAATTTAATAAAACTCAAATACCATGTGATTACAGTAATTTTATATCCCTAAAAAACCATGTACACCACCCATGTGAAAAAATAATAGATATTAGGAATCACGTTCTTATGGATCATACCCTAAATGTTGATACAATTTTACAATTATTCAGAAGGAATAAACCACATGATAATATATTTACAAAACAATTACCATTTGACAGAATTGAATACTATAAAGGGAAGCCAAGAATGATCAATAAAAAATAATCATTCATATATATTTTTTATTAAAATCATCTACTTACATTGTGAATCATTTTTTCAATAGGGGAGTACATATTTTTGAAGTATAGATATTTTGAACCAATTTTTTGGAGCCAAAAAATTATTCTATTAAAAATTTTCACATTAAATATAATAATATTAAAAATATTCATATTTAAAATCCTCGTAATAAATAATATTATAATCAAAAGTTTCCTAATAAAAATATTCATGTGAAGTTTTTTTTTCAAAATTTACTTATTCCAAATATTCATGTTCAAAATTATCCTTTATATTTATCTTACACATAATTATTGTACCTGATGCTCTCATACCCAGAGTCATCATACTCATGATATTTTATATAATTCCCATAATCATGTATCTTGTAAGAAAAATAATCATAGACGGGATTTTCTATTTGATTATTTTTTAAATAATTAATAATAACATATTGAAACCAATATATCAATACGAATACAATAAATGGTCAGAAAAAATTTGTTTCACTCAGTTTATTATTTTGTATTTTTAATTTAAAAAACACATTATCAAATTACGATGGAAAATGATAATTTTCTTCCATTTACTTTAAAATATTCAAGTGATAAAATATTTTATCAACAATTTTATCTATTTGGTCGACATTGAGACACAAAATAAAAATCATCACCATACCATTCCAATATAAAGGAACCCTTACCCTGTACCGCATCTGTTTTTTCATACATTACAACAATGACCTCCTCCTCCTAAAATAGATGATTCTGAGAGTCTCAATGATCAATTAAATGTTTGGTATTTATTTTATAGTCAACTAAATTCTCTCTCAATTAAATTCCCTCAAATGTTATGTTATTAAATATCTTTTCATTTTTTATTTTTTGAAGATAAAGTTTAGTTGAAAATTAATTTTATGAGAAATATAATTCTTATTTAAAAATAATTATAATGATTTCACAATGCTGTCATTTTGTCATGAATAATCCAAAAAATTAGGATCTATTTCATGTTGATAATGTTTGAAATTTCTATAAGTCTGTGAAAATTGATTAATATTTAATGATTTCAATATCTGTGTATGAAAAAGAACACACCTTTTATATTAAAAAGACCTAATTTTGTTGGAATACATTGTGAGGGAGATGCTTTCTGTCCTTCCATAAATCCTAATATAAGAAAGGAATTTTACTAATAAAATAAAATAAGACTCTATTTTTGATATTCATGAGGTTAAATGAAAAATTTATCATCATTATAATGAAGCAATCTAACATATTTATGGATGTAATGTGTTTTAGTTCCAAGAAAGCTATATATGGAAACCCTCATGGTTTCAGATATTTTCTTACATGATTATTTGGTAAACATGAAGAACTTCAAAAAGAGTTTATTAATCTTTTTTAATGTAGTTAATTTTATCTATAGAGTAATAAAATTTCAATTTATTATATTCAATAGAATTATAATTAAATTTTCTATTGAATAATTGATTTTTTTTTTGATGTGGAAATAGTGTCGAAATATAAGAGAATAAGATATCCTTCTATTAGTAGTGATAAAATCAATAGGTTGAGATTAATTTTTAATTAAAAATAAATATTCTCTGAAGAAATTATGATGTCGAAAAATCTGAAGAATAAACTAGAGGGAGTAATCATATTTTAAAAAAATGGGTACTGATTGTTTTTTAGATGAGGTGACGTCCCTATTTGAATCCATTGAAAAAGTAGTACTAGGTAAGGATATAGATGTGTTGATGATGGAATAAAACATGAATTAAATAGTGTCACCCATAATTTAGTCATGAACCTATTGAAGAACTTTCATAAAGAATCCATACCACTTAAATTCTCAAGAACGAAGTGATGAAAAAGATAATGTATAATAGAAATGTTAGAACCATTAATATAATTATTTATTAAACGGAGTTCAAAAATATAGTGTTGATATTTTTTGTAAACAACATGTTGAACAAAGAAATGAAATTCTTCATGTAAAATAATACGAGGAATAAAAATAAAATGTTGGTGAAGAAACGACACCACCACATAAATCACATTTGAAAACTCTAGAATAAGTTGAAGACAATGATCTACGAAAAATATATGAATACATTTGAGATGAAGAATAAAAAAAATAATAGAATAATAAGTGGAAGATAAATATGAAAAGAATGGAAATAAAGAAGATGGTGTTATTAGTGAAAGTCATTATTAATATAATATTACCATAAAATCATATAATGCACCATCATTTATATTTCCATCACCAGCTATTCATTCTTCAAGAAAAAATTATTAAGATACCATACCCTTGAAAGGGGTCCATATTTTATATAATGATGTGGAAATATAGTATGATTCTAATAAGAATCAATCCTTATAGGATGTGGTTATTGTAACTCGTTACTACGAGTTATTTGAATTTAGAGAGGATTTGAATTCCAATAGAACAATATCAATCAAAGGAGTCAAATATATTTATCTTTCCATAAAAATGATATAAAAAATCATTCATTATTTTCCAAAACATGAAACATGGATTGATATTATTTTTGATATTCATATTGGTAGTGTAGACATAGTCAAATATGTGAATGACATGTTTCTATGTCTTGAGTCATATTTAAATTTATTTTATGAATTATTTCAAGGAGACAAAAAATATTTTTAAAATCATTTCAAATGTTCTAATAATTTAGATTCTTGTGTTAATATTCAAGAAAAAATTGATGAATATGTGAGGTAGCTGGTGAATGAATTATCAAGTCCCGTCAATATTTTGACATGTGAAATCACTACAATAGTAATTATTTTAGGAAATTTCAATTTTTTAGAAGATACAAATCCTGTATAGATCTATGATTTAATTGGAAATCTCAAAAAATATTTTAAAATTACAAGAAATAAAGTAATCATGGATGAGCTATTATATTTATTGAATCATAATGAATTGATGAGAAACAGAGTTGAAATCCATGAATGTTAAACAGAGTTTAAAATGAAATGTATAAGTTAAATGAAGAAAATATTCCGGCTTTGGAAGAGGATTATCGATGGTAAGAAGAAAACATTCATAACCAATATATGTTTTTCCCGATAAAGAAATGAGATTTCATTCTCTAAAGGAGACTCATGATATATTAATTAGAGATGGATATGAATTAAATATGTAGAATTTATCCATTTTTAACATTTTCTAAAATTAAAAGGATAAGAAATAATTTTTTTGAACTCTTTTTTAATTTGTTTTATAAAAATCTCTTTTAAAAAAATGGTTTCATAAGTAATGTTTCTATTACCCTTTTTTATAATCATCTACACTTTACCGTATTCTTTTTTTTAATCACAAAGAATTATATTCTTTAAAAATGTGGAAAAAAGTTTTTATAGGGGGATAATGATATAATAAAAAAGGATAATACATTATCTCTTGGGGTAAAATGAATATAATCTTTAGCGATTTTTTCATTATAAGGAGGAGGTTAATCATATTCAATATCATATTCAAATGTGTTTGTAATGTAAATGGATATAATTTTATTTTTTCTCAACTAATTAAAATTTTATAAGAAATATTTTATTTGGTTTAACTCATTGTTTGGGATTTCCAAAAGGTGGAGACTGTTGAGTCAAAATTATTCTTTTTAATTATCAATTACTTTTTGTTTTGGAAATCACAAACTGTATTTTTGTTAATGAAATAATATATTGTTTTATATTATGAACCATAATGACTTCCTTTCACCTGTCTTCATTACAATTCTTTATATACAGACGTTAAAATCTATACTATTTAGTTTCACAGAAATAATACATTTTATGATTCTTATAATTAGCCCGTATAAAATATCTATCCCACACACTATATATGATATTTATCACATACCCTCTCTTGTTTTTATACAAACTTTATTTTCAAAATGATAAAAATATTACTAAATATTATAATGAGAATCATCCAATCGATTCAAAATAATTTTATTATAACAGGAAAAATATATTGTAAAGAATTGGAAACCCTTTAAATCAATGTGGTGTCGTGTATTCTATTTCAATATTTAATATAAAATGATTTTGTTGTTTTATTTTTAAGATGACCATTTCAGTTCTGAGTTTCAATGTACCTCTGATTTGTTAGGAGAAAATCGGTCTATTGGAATCCAAGATGATCATTGGGATGTTGGAAAATAAATAACAAGTCATTTGAATCATCATAGAACTATTTGAAGAATTCAAGACACTCTGTGAGAGATCATTCAAATTTAATATTCTTGAGAAACACACATAAGGGTATAAGATCTGAACAATTCATTCTACATTCTATGGACTTTAACGTCTTTTTATTTCCTTACTGTGGAACTTATCATTGGTTATTTCGATCAAGTTATTCCATGGATAAGAATAATATTATGTCGGTCATTGGCGGATCGAAGGATTCTGAGTCTAGGAAGACATACTCACCAATCACCTTCCTGGTCAATGGATTGTTATGAGAATAAGATATAATGCAAACATTATATCAAGGTATTACCCTAGAGTGTGTAATAATACTTTCATGAAATTATAAGTCAAGGGATGTATATCCAAGGTTATTGTATAACCTTATCTCTATGTTAGTAGAATTTATTCATTAATTGTTTACAGTTCCACTAATTTTTAAAATAATGAGAATCTTTTTATATATTCATCATTTTATTCTCTATTTAGTTGTGACTATCCTGGTAATTTGGAATTTATTGATTAGGATAAATTATTTTAACCAATATATTACTATATGATTCATTATTGAATAATTATTTGTTTCATATTATTAATCATAACCACTGTGAATATGATATATGTCACACTTACTCTGATTAACTCATTTTATTATTATAATTACGATTAATTTCAATCATGACCAAGGTAATACTAATCGTGACCTACTGATTATGATACTATGTCAATCAAATGGAGTTCTATGTCTGTTTACTATTTTAATTCATTAAGAGGTTTTTAGAGTTGAATTAGTTTAAAAAAAATTAATGTGAGTTTCCATTAAGTAAAAAAAGAATTTTTTTTAAACATATATTTCACCCCAAACTTGTATTTTCCATCTTCATATACATTTCCATCGAATATAAAAATTTAATCACACTGAAACATGTGGAAAATATATTGTATAAATAATAAATTAGTCATTTAATTGTATCATAAACCATGAAATGAATTATGTACCATATGAATTTCATCATGGTATATCCAATGGAGGTGAAATAGGATTCATAGACATCATCCAATCATAAACATATAACATTGATGGATTTAATAATAATTATATCCATTAATAATACTGTTTGTATAACATAACTAACATCAATGTATGTAATTTCAAAAGAAGAAATTATTTTTAAAAGGTACATAGAGCATTTTATAAGAAAAATAATTTTTGAGTCATATTATTATTATATTAAAATATTCATAAAACATTCTAGAAATAAATTTTAATGAAAATAAACATTAAAACCCATATAGAGATATTTAAAAATAATTTTAAACTTTAATTGAGGAAATACTAATTTTAAAACATAAATCATTTAAAAAATAATTTCATTTGAAAATAAATTAGGATGATTATAAATTAACATCAAATTAATTATTTTTTATGATGCTAGTGACTTCTATTCATGATTTACATGTCATAACCAAGATTTTATTTATTGATTTAGTAAGGGAAAAAAGGAAATTTCATGGAAATGGACAAGAACATTACATTAATTTTTTTTGAAATAGTTTTTTAATGTGGAAAAAATATTAAATAATTTATTTCAGTAATGTTAAGAAAATTGTTGAATAATTTTATAAATCAAGGTTTTAGAAGAAAATTTATTTTTAACCATTGAGATAAATAAATAAGATTTTTATAGAATATATTATTTTCTACTATTGAGTAATTAATGTGAACAAAATGAAGAGAAAAATTGTATTGTCATTGAGTAACTAGAGTAAATAAAAAATCATGAGTTTCGTGAGATATGGATATGAACTATTCATTATTTGAATCATAAACATAAATAATCTCAAAAAAACGATGAGAGTTTACAATAATACTATTACAAATTCAGAAACCTTAAATAGTAACCCCATGATGGAATAAAATAAAATAAAATACATAATATAATTATAATAAATATATTAATGATATTACATATCAAAGGGGATATATATAAACGTCATTAAATAATATTGAAACAAACAATAACATATGCCTTAATGAAGAAACATTAAGCCAAACATCCCATAACTCAATGGTAACTTATGAACTATAAACCCAATGAATATTAGATCCTAAAATGGATATGAAAATCCCAAAAAAAATCAGTATTATAATACTAATGAAAATTCGTTGTATATATATTCCCCACAAAAAAAATATGTAGTTAATGTAGAATGTGTTTCCCAGAAGTAAAAAAGAGAGGCAGAAAAAACACACCTTCAGTCTCAAAATCCATCATACATGAAAGAAATTCCAAAATAATAAAGATAATATTAATATAAATATATTACATAATATTTATTACATATATAATACCATATAATATTTACTTATTACTTTTTATTACAAATTTGACAACAATTTCTTAGTAAAATTACAGTTTGGGAAATAACTACATCGGTTTTCACATATATTTTGGTTTCATATATTGGTCATAATATATTGATCATGGTTTAGTAATCTCTGTAATGTCCATGATGATATATATATTAAATATTTTTAGTGTATATATTTTTACTATAATCTATAATGTTTTGATATTGAATGTGAAATTACATGTTCTAGAAGATGCTAATCCATGCCTATGAAAAAATATTTGATCTGATTTTATTAAAGGAATAAAAGAAAGAAGGGAAATGATAAAATAACATTAAATAATAATTTTAATTATACATATATATATAATATTTTTATTTTAAACAATCCTTTTTACCATCAATTTAATGAGTTTGGGATAAACAAATCATAATCCCGTGTAATGTGATACTCTATCTTACCCAGGAATGATGTTAACAAATTTCAAAGGGTTAGGATGTAAATTTTTTGATGTGGTGTAATAATAAAATAATTATAATAATATAATGAATTATATATAGGTAAATTAAATCAATCATTATATCTATTCATGTCATGTTATGATATAAAAGGAATATTATCAGTTCTTGAGGCGGTTGTTCTCTGTAAACATGAATTCTTATTTCGTAACCCATTTGATGGAATAGTAGTTTAACATAGATAATGGAAGTAACTTATAAAATATAAATATTTGGAATATATTCACATAATTATATAATCATGTTTTTATAATAATTTTTGGAGATGAAAGGTGAAAAAAATAAAACCCTCGGTTAGGGATGCTACTTCTTCATTAGAAAACTTATTTTTGTTTACAAAAAAATATTATTGGGATGTATTTATGATAACAATATGATTTATATTATGTACATAGTTATTTAGGGAAGTTATTATTTCTAATAATTGTATACCTAATGTATTTCGGATGTGTGAATATGAGAGGAGAGAGGGTAATAACGAGGTGAGTGGAATACTTGTAAATTTTTAAAAGCAAAAAGTTTACACATGTTTGTAAAAAATAAAAACACTAAAAATGAAGCAATTTTAATAATGGAATATATGAGGTCGAAATATGGTAATAAAATGGGTTTTGAGAAAATGTTCGGTCTTTTCTAACTGTTATTTATTTTGTTTAACCATTGAACAAACACAATTATTCCTTGTCCACAATAAATTATTTTTAATATTTTTAATATTAACTATATTGAAATGTATATATGACTATATAAGAAAATATAAATTATCTAAGTTCAAATTATAGAACACAATTTAACTAATTCAATTCATAGAAGTTTAAAAATTTTATCTAAATGTAACCCCGAAGTCGTGGTCAAAAATGAGGTTTCCAAAGAATTTTTTTTTTAAAATATTGAAATGTTTTTCAATAAAAATACAATACGAGATTAATTTGAATGAAAACAATTACTGTTACAGATAGATAATTGACTAATTTTACCTTTATCACCATTTTAAAACAATTTTCACGTTTGTAAATGGTTTAAAAAAATGATAATGCATAATTAAAACCTGTTTTTTTACTATTCATTGAAATGTTTATCTTCATAAACAATTATCAATAAATAAACCTATGATAATTTATAAATCATAATTCAATGTTTTAATTTTAATTTTTCAATTAAAATTATTCTAAGTTAGAAAATTTAATTCTAAAATGCGTTTAAAAATGTTTACCATATAAATTATTGAATAATAATATTATATACATAAAATTAGATTAAATATTATATCCCATTAAGAAATCACATAAGGTGAATTTATTCATTATGTTTAACATAGTATATATAAATTTATTTAAATCATTCACCAAATTATTAATTTTTTAATTATTAAGGTAAAATTTGTTTGTGAACATAAACATCATTTTTCTGAAAATGTTTTCCCTTGTTTTTAAATGTTTTTTATTATTTATTATAATTATTTAATAACTAAATAATTATATATATATATATATATATATTTAAAACATATATATTTATAATTATAATTATCGTAGTCATACCCACTATTTTAATAGCTATGCAATGATTATCGTATTAAATGATATTATTTTAATAGTATGTCATTTTTGTTAAAAACCATTGTTTCATGTAATTTAAGATACACTCAGTGCGTCCGTATATGAACACTAAAAAAATTATTTTGAGTAATGAAAGATTAAATCGGTGTATCATGTGACAAAAAGTATCAAAAGTATAAAATTTATTTGATAATGATATTTAACAAATACATCAGAATGTTAAATTCTACCAACTTAAAATCAATTTCATCCTTGTAAATTTTCAATTTATTAAAAAACATGGTAATTATTCACCACTATTTCATCACGTTCCCTTGTAACATCTCTTAGTAGTGGATTTTCCACAAAACATTGACAAGAAGTTTGGACTTGTTTGATGGAAATTTATCTAATAATTCTAGAGACTCCAGTAGTGGATCCTTAAAAGAATGATTCGTCTCTAGTAGTGTAACCTATGAATTAAATAAATGTGATTCATCTTGTATGGAATTATTTTTGATAGATACATGGAAAACAACATCATCCTGAGGTAGGTTTTGTGGATGCTTAAAAAACACATTTTTGTCCTGATATGATCAATAATTATCTAGAAAGTGTTATACATAGGAATTATTTTCCATAATTTTTTACACACATAAACTAATTTAAGAATGTTATATATAACATAACATTATATATAACATCTATATTTATCATTATACCTTTTTTTTCTCAAATTATATCTTCCATTACTTTTTTTCTAAATGGATCTATCATTCTATTACATTTAATCATCTAGCACCGGTCCCAGTAGGATTACCAGTAAAACATTATTCTAATATAAATTTGTTCTACAATACTTTATATATTCATATTCATTAGGATACATTTCAATACTCAAGTAAAGTAAATTATTATAGTAAAACCCAACTATAGGATGGGGTTGAACCCAAACACATTTTAATTATATATAAAAGGATATTATCATATCCTTTAGGGTTTAAATTATTCTCTCAAATTGACCATCTACTTGTGGATGATAAATGTTTTGGAAGCTTAATTTTTTTATGAGCTTGATAAAGGATTTTCCAAAACATTATGGTAAAAATCATATCTATATAAGATACAATTAAAATATGTAATACATGAAACCATTAAACTTTTTTAATGTGTATGATTATAAAATAATCCTATGATAAACCATATTTGATTGAAGTGAAGTGTGATAACCTCAAAAGGTGAATAACCGAACACATTATTAAAACAACATCAATTATAAGATAATCCTTGAATTTTATTATTAAAATTAATCATATGTACTCAAAGTGTAAAGATATTTATTATCTTATAAAATTATAACAAAAACATATAAAATGCAAGGGTTTTTATTATAATAATGAATCATTAAAATATCCATAATTTTGACAAACTCCCATCATATAAAACCCCACAAGGGTTTTCAATGATGTTGAAAATATGATCAATTATAATCTCATTGACCGATGATTGTATCCATAAATTTTATGTTAATCTTACCCAATGACATATATTCTTATAAATAATAATTTAACATATAATTATTCAATAATATCATATATTATATGAAACAAATTTCATTGGAATCTATAATAAAACATTATATTGACAAAATATCAAATGTGATTTCCTTATTTTATAATCCTCATAGAGGTTGATAATAAATTATAAAACTGAAATAAAATTTAACTAAAGGATGAACAATATGAAATTAATATTGATCATTTATAAAAAATAAAACATGAAATCCCATACATGGTAGTGGGGTATTAGTTTTCCCAAATTATAATGTTTCACTTCAACCACTTTGATTTTATAAGATTTATCTTTTTCCATTATATTTAATGGTTTTGTGGCTTGTTATCCTCATTATCTATTAAATTGGGCCATCGATTATCTTAATTCCAATACTCCTTACTTTATAAATAGAAGAGTGTGGTAGTTCGTTAGGTGCAGTGTTATCTCTATTTTTATCATAAAGAAACTTCTTCAAATTTAATCATAATTTTATGACTCGATGACCTTACCTTCCACACATAAGAAATTTAATTTTTCCCTTTAGTCAATTTCATGCATGTTTCTTCCCAAAAATTGGGAATAATTGAATTATCATTTTATTCTCTCTTTAGGTTTATTATTTACATTTCAATTGTTTTTTATATTATTATCAAAATCATGATATTGATACGTAAATACAACTTCAATTCCCACCATTATATCACATTTAACAATAAATTCATTGATACATGATTATCAAATGGATAATTCCCTTTTAATAAATTGTTTTTTACAACTTATAAAAGATCAAACAAACATTTAGGTATGATGATAATAAGAAATGTGTCCCATGTTTGACATGTAAAATTTTCATTGTAGGGACCAACACATTCATATTTCTTTTCCATTAGATCATATAACTCCTTCTCCATCATAATATAATGTTTGATAAGAAGTTTATTATTGAAAAATATGTTGTTGAACTATTTTGAATCCATGGATTAAAATTGATCATGTGTCAATGTGTTCATAATAATATTCCATCGTTGATCTTTTTCACCTCTTAAATTGGATAAATAATAAATAATTTCTCATGAACAAAAAATGGAGGATGTAAGATATCTATATAGTGGTATAGATTAATTGATATACATCTAGAGGTTTAAAATACCCACCAAAATAATGTAAAAATTTCTTCATGATGGAATCAATTTAATATTATTCCCTCATATTCTCATTAGTATGTACCGTATGATTCATATCTTGATAAATCTATGTTAGAATAGAAATAATATTGTTCATTATAACCCCCATGAAATTTTGGATCTTATGATGAAACAAATTTAATTTTCTATATTATTAAATATTAATGATTTTATTAGGTTTTTAGATTCCGACTAAAACCAAATGGATATAATGTGAAACAATTATCATAGTGGGGAAATATATTATCATGTAAAATCACATATAGGATTTCTAAACCATGAAACCATATTTTTAATCAATGATAACTTATGATAATACTTGGTCATTCATTATCATTATCTATTTTAATCCACAATGATATTACGTAAATAATTTTTTAAATTTCCAATGTTTATACAATGGGAGTGTCATCCCAGGTGTATGAAAAGGACTGTTGTCATGAACAAGGTGATGATCCAATCCCAATAAATAGAAACATTGTATATTTATTAATGAATGGATCCTTTTTACATAATCAATATCTACTTTCATTATCCTTATTCAAATTTAATACCAAGGAAAACACTCTCTCTGTCATTTACAAATATTCCAGGTAATTTTCATATACTTTGTGTAATCAAAAAAATTTACCTTACACATATCAATTGAGTTCTCCCTAAAATATTCCCATACTACATTCCAAAGGATAATAAAATTTTAATTTGATAATAATAATGGTTACCTTGGAATTTCATACATATATATTATGAATTGTTTGATGAATATTTAATAAATTACTCAAACCCATGCCTTGAAACTATAACAGTTTATTATCATTGGATAATAAGTAAAGGATATTAAACAAATCCCATAATTATCATACCCTTCATTACTCATCAAAATCATAACATACATGAAACTTTGATTTATAATAAGTGGAATGGAATGATAACAAAGGCTGAGCTCAAATGCTCAATAATTATTATAATGTGTGATGTCGATGAGCCCATATGAATAAAATTAGTATAATTATATGAGAACAAGACATTGAAATTGGAAATCCAAACCATATATATTGATTTAAAAATCATGATACATGGAAAAAATTTAGAAGATAATAAGAAATTAATTAGAATAGAATCAAAGAACATTATCCTGGAGACCATAACATTTGCATTAGACAATGAATTGTGAAATAGATGTAATCATAGAATTTATTTTACATTTTAATTATGAATTAATATTATATATATTAAAGTAAAATGGATTCACTCCCCATGATGTCCTATTAATCATGTTATACACCCACGACCATCACATATGAAAATGTCAATTACTGAACTGATTTGTCTCCCACTTATAATCTTATGTATCTCTTGTGATATAAATCATTAAACATTGAATTTGAGGTAAGTATTGGTCACAAATTTATCAAAAGAAAAACAATATTTATATGTTCCCCAAGAGTTTAAAACATTTGTCTTATCATTATCCTTCAAATTAAATGGGCTTCCTAAACAATTCATAATATCGTAATATATGAAAAATGGACATAATAGATAATCATTTCATCATTTCATCACATCATAACCTATGAAACAAATCACAATTCATAAGAATTTACTACGTTTCTATTACAATGTTGATAAAAAGGGTTCATAAATATAATTTCACCATAAAAATAATTATTTCAATGAAATAAAAATAATTACAACCTTTGATCATATTCAATGTAAGGAACAAGTAACATCAATGAATATCATCTTAGACGGAATCAAATTTTGAAAATACATGATAAATATTTATTGAAATAAATATGATTTCATTTAAAATAACTATTTAACACTATATATTCATATATCATTTTAAATAAATTTCTTCAAAATAATACATTGAATATTATAATGGATTATTTATAAATAAGTTAAAACATTTGATGAGGAATAAAATTTAAAATATTTTTTTTTCAAATTACAATTATTTGAAAATAACCTTCTAATATTACAATGGAATATTCATAAAAATTATTTTTCATGATGGTAGAGAATTCTATTTGTGCCATACAAGTTAAAACAATTATTCCTTTCATAATTTCAGAAAAATACAAATGAATATTATTTGGAAAATGATAAGAAGATCCCTATTTTTTTTAAAAAAGAAAAAAATGGGTAAAATTGTATAAAATAAATTATTTCAAAAAATTTACAAACTAATTGATTTTTTTTAGAATTAATCGTTTTAGAATAGAATATATTTTCAAATGATGTGATAAATAATGATGATTTCTCTTAAAAATTTATTTTGAAATAGACAGTACATATATAGTATAAAGTGAAGGAAAAAATTTGTTATCATGAAATAATCATATAAGAAAAAAGCTATCTATATAACGAAATATTGATAAAATTATTTCATTCTTTAATTCATAATCCTTAACAATCCATATAAATGATGACAATATACTGTGAAACAATTACCTCTTTATTTTAGTTGAAGAGAGAGCAACTTTTAGAATAAAATTAAATAAAATTATTATATCAAGATAATAAATAAATTCATGATATTAAATTTCACTAATGATGCATATATAACTTGCAAAAGATGATTAGTTCCTAATGTAACATATGTTTCGATGAATGAAAATTGAGACAAAAATATCTTATTAAGTTGGTAATATTTGAAATGTAAATCCTGGGAAAGATAGAACATAAATTGTAAATTTACTACTAATGTTAATTCTTATTAAAGAGAAGAACTCAAGGCCAAGGTACATGCCCCTTCAAGGGGGTGAAAATGATTATGACCGAGGGTGTCTCCATGAATTATAGCATTGAAATGGGAACCTAGATTATCATAAATGTCCATGAAATTCTCCGAACATACCCTACGTTCAAGATATTCAGCTGAAAAGATAGACTTTCTCAAACTATGATGAAGAATATGCCCTTTATTGGTCTCCGAAACACATATGAGAATTGTGTATACCCACTCCCAAGGAACCGTATGACGTATGTGAATTTATTTACCCAAATCATTTGAATTAGATTCCACCTCATCCACCTGAAGGAAGTTTACCCAATAAAGTGTGAGCCTGGTCAACAGTGCACAAGCCTCCGCACCTAGAGAAAATCTTGGACCAAAGTAGGTGATGTAGACCAGTTTAACAGAGCCCTATAAGTTGCAAAGGACCCTTCTGGCCCTCATCATCACACTAGAGAATGAACAATCAATATTAAACATCAAACCACCGAGAGGGGATCCCAAAGGATCCACAAGCCTCTCAATCTAGCAAATGATCACGGTCTATAGATAAGATTAAAAACCATCACAGATTGGTTACCCTCTTCAACAGCGAGGTGAGCTAAAAGTTGAGATATCATACTCTCATTTGTAGAAAATAGAGATAGAGGGTTTTACTAAGTCAGGACTGGTTTCGAGCGTCCAATGTGGTCCAACATATTGATATGAGAATCACCAACCAAACCATCCTTTCTATACCATAGGCATTCAAACCACCAAGCCATACAGACATGAAACCATAAATCGGAAATTGTTAGGAATCCATACATGGGTGTGGCATGAAGAAGGACAAAATATTTTTCGCCCAACTACTACGAATGAACAAATAAATTGTGGTATCTTTTTTCGGATTCACATAATAGTGGAATTAGGATATTAGTGGGATACCATTCATTTGGATGTTATCATCGGTAGGTAGTTCCTTGTTCCATAACTACCAGACAAGGAAACTCATTTTCATGGGAATTTATTTACAGATAAATTGGTGAGACAACTCAGCCTTATTAGAATCAGCGAGAATTAAGGGAATGTAATTCGATGATGAATTCCTTTCAAAACTAAACCAGATAAAGCAGTATTTTTTAGTCTTATTGTTCCAAAAAAATTGTGGGAAACCTGTATTTGATCAATCATGAGGGCCGAGTGAATTAGTTCATAAATCTCAAATGCCTTATTAAATGATAGAACCGAGAAGGGGATATCAGGAAAAGCCAGTCTTTCTCCTACCTAGTTGACTGTCCATAAATAGATTTCACAGACTCCAATGATCCAATGCTTAGTTTCACGCAGGACCTCTAGATGTAGAACCAAAATGTGCGAATGACTTGTAAATTTTTCTCCATGAGAAATAGTTACTATCCAAGGCTCATCGTGTCATTCCCTGAAGAACCCTACATCCAAAGACTCCCCTACGAGAATTTCCCATGCAAAATGGCCTTGTATGCCTTGCATGGCCTCGTTGAGATCCCAATGACCAACTCCCCCATCATCTGTAGGTTTGGAAATATGTGACCAAGATTCCCATTTAAATTGAACATTTAAATGCCCATAATTATCATGAGAACAATTATAAAATACTATAATTCTTAGTGTATAAACATGAAAAAATTAATTGCTGATGAATAAGGAATGTGTCGCATTGATGTAAAAACTAAGACCAATATCCCTTCGTTTATGTCTCGACATAGATCATACACAATTGAACATTATGTATAATAGATATAATTTCTATATTAATATATTAAACGACAATACTTATATATATAATTCCATATATTATTTTAATATGACCTTTATTACACTTTTATTAACAAATCATTGTTTTTATTATGTTTTTGGAAATAATTAATTAAAATTTTACATATACTTTGGTTCTATATTATTGACCCTCAGTGTTATATAATATTAATAATTTTTTACATTAAATTAATATAATATATAATCAATATATCATTACATAACATAATATGTAAATGTTATAGATAAAAAATGAAATACCACATTCATGGAGAAGGTAAGATGTAAGTACGTATTAACATTGTATATAATTTCATGATGGAAGGAAAGAAATAAATGTAAATGATATATTAACACTAAATAATAATTTTTATTTCAAATACATAAAATAATTTTTAAAACATATAATTATTACATTTCATGTATGAGTATGTTCAAAAAGAATCAAATTGGCTCATGAGAATGTACTTTTCAATATAATCGAACGATTTTATCAAATTACAATGTGTTAGGAAGTATAAAGGTATAGATTTTTTTTATAATCATCATGTTATAGTTATAAAATAAACATCATATGTTATCATAAAATACATCATTATATCCATTCATGATAAGGTGTGATGGAAAATGAATAACATAGCTTCACAATGTAGAAGTCCTATACAAACACGGATAATGATTTCATATCCCATGTGATTAAATAGGAGAAGGATATAGATAATTTCATCAACACAACAAACTATCAGTATATTCAATATAATTAGTTTATTAAATTCCCTTGTTTCTATAATAATTTAATGATGGGAAGGATTAAATACAATAAAAAGATCGGTTAGGGTTGGGGTTGTTACCTCTTCTTCAGAGAACTGCCTTTGGGTTGAAATGAAAGGATTATTAGGATTGATTAATAACTAAAATAATGATTATTAAATTATATAATTGAACTAGTGAAGTTATTTTCTCTTTTATTTTATGAAATTATGATTTTTTTTAAATTTTGTGGTGAAATGATGTTGTGGCATTTTATAATAGAGGTGAGTGGCATAGTTGTAATTTTTTATTAAAAAGGATCCCCCTTCTTTTTGAAATTACTAAATTCATAAAAATAGTCCATTTGATATAATATAAGATTTAAACTATATATATTTCTAGATAATTTTTCTTGGATGGGTTTTTTGGTAAATTTTGACACATCTTTTAAGATTAACCTCTCGTAAACAAATTTTTACCTAAACCGTGAAAAATAATATTTACTATTTTTACTGTATATTATAATAATATGTTAAGGATAACATGTAAGATAATATAAATTATTCTGATTCCAATTATGTAATCTATATCTAATAATTACATTCACTGATGTGGTAAAACTGAAATTAAAAATAATTCCACATTTTCCATGAGAAAGCAATTTTCCATAATAAAATGTTCAAAATATAAAAAATCTTTTATATAAAAATCAATATTTATTTAATTAAAATCACATAAATTGGATTAAAGTATATATATTTGAACTAATTTTACCTTATAAACATTAATAAATCGATTTTCATGTTTTTAATTCTTTTATGGAAAAGAAAATTCTTAACGAAAAAACAGTAATATTCAGTATACATAAAAAAGTTTACAATCTAGGTTTTTTTTCATTATCACAAAAATATCACTTTGAAACAATGACTTAAAAAATCACATTTATTTTTTCAATAAATATTTTAAAATGCTAAAAAAAATTAATATTAATATATTTGTGTAAAATAAGACAATACTAATTTTTATAAAAATTAATTATTAATATAAAAATTTGAATTTTTCTTATATTCGGCCTATAAAAAAATATGAATGTTAAATTTTTTAAATATATCATATATAATTTTCATTAAAACAGCTAACTAGCATTTATTTTTATTTTATTGATGTTGAGAAAATTGTGTGTATAAAATTAGTTTTATAAAGAACAGCCTCCTTTGTTTTCAAATGGTTTTTAATTTCAATTAAAATTAATTTACTTCAATATAAATAATTATATACATGGTTAAACCACATATATTAATAATATAATTCCTCTTATTTATACCCTATATTCTAATGTATTGGTGATAATTATTATCTTTAATAGTAATATTTTAATCTGTTTTAATGTATCATTTAAACACTATTGTGCATGTAATGGAATATACACTCATTAATGCAGGTAATGAACGAAAAAAATCGTGTTTCATTTAACACAAGTTAAAATTATTTGTAAGCCTATTGATAAATTTTGAAAATATAAAATCTATTTGAAAATAATATTTCTGAAAATATATGGATGCTAAAAAATTGCCCAATAATAATAATAATAATCAATACCATCATGTAATTCCACAAAATAATCTATGTTATGGTTTAACAATAATATAAAATGTATGATTAAAACAATTTTCATTATTAAATCACATTCCAAAAAATATAATTTATTGTTATTGTTTCACATTTCAATTCATTTCCATTTAATTACCAAGTCTATGATTAAGTACATGCCTTGATATAAATTAATTTAATATGATGGTATTTTCTTTATAAAAGTCAATTATTTGGATAAAAGATCAAGGATCAAGGGGGCATAATGCATCATTTCGAAATCCTTAACTAAAAAATGAGTTATTTCAATTTATCATTCGATTAAAAAATTGGAATGTGTTTAGCATTATATTTAATAACATGAATATGGATTTGAGATATTCATTTTCCTTTAAAAATTTATTTATCTCAAATTGAAAATATCATTAATTTAGTAGGACAGAGGAAAAATATATATATAATGATCAAAATCTCTATTTTTTGTTCAAAACACATATAACTTATTTAATTTCATTTTAATGGTTTATATATTAAGATCAAAGTAAAAAAACACATCAAATAGTTGTTTAAGAACATAGTAGAGACATATTTGTCATGGGATTATATGAAACAGAACCTATTTGGTGGTATAAAATGACATAGAATACCTCCACTAATCATATTATGTGAACTAAGGTCATTTAAATTTGGGAAATATCACATTTATAATCGGCTCCACATTTTAGTGTCAACACAAGAGAAACACAATGCAAAAAATAAAGACATCATATCATAAAAATATGATAAATTGAGGGATATTTAAAAAAATTCTAATACATAAAATTGATCAATCATAAATTAATGTCCTTTTGGTTGGGTTATGAAGTGATAAATTAAAGAAATTGGAAAACAACCTAAACATAGTTCATATGAGATTTCATGGAAATAGCATCCACTATAGAAAATGTAATATAGATTGGAAGATGGAGTAATCACATAAACATAATTGTAAATCTAACATGAATAAAATAGATTCAATCATAATTTATATAAAATAGATATGCCCATGAATAAAGAGGATAATTGGGAAGCATTAACAGCTCACAGTTTTTGAGAAATTAGGGAAAAGGAGGAAATAACTTTAAAGGATGGAGGGGATAAATGTATTTTCCCACACTTTTAAGTGTAACATTGATTGGCCACATTTCATTCCAAAATTTTCATCATCTATGTATCTCCCACTGTCCATGGGCCACACCTCAAACAAGCCATGTGAACAGTTAAGGAAACTATTTGTACTATCTCACCCAAACACCCTGCATGACTATTCATATCTTTATCACAGCATGAATAATATTTAATGTTCACCACTATAATTTACTGTACACCCCTATCATTGTTTTATGTCATCCTTATCATTGTTTGAAAATCTGTGTTTCACTTTTTCTAGGCCACATTGTTTTGGTTCACAATTAGCACTAATAATGTACTAATGTTTTGTATCCTTTTACCTTTCAAAAAACATGGTTTCTAAAAATCAAAGCACCGAGAACTGTTCTATTATAATATTAATATTAATAAACCTTAATACCAAAACAAAAACAACACTTTAAATTTTTCAATACCACATAATTTCATTCCAAATGCTGGATCCAAATTTTTCTTGTTCACCAATACACAATCCCACATCCTATATATTTTTCAACCCATTCTAATATGAGGGACATTAAATGATATCATTGATATATTTATGAAAAGCATTAATTAGATTATTCCATGGTTTGGATTAAAAATATGTAGAATATTGGGTATAATAGATGAACTCATTCATTTTTTTAGTTAATTTTGGGAATTTTATAATATCAAGTGTATTTGACAAAGGAATATGTAAATCCTTATACTCTTCCCATATGATGGCCTAAAATGACAAGAATCCATTATTCAATCAATCATCCTAAATCTATGAATCACCTAATTTACTACATTAGGCCTATAATAAAGTTCAACTATGGATTTATATGTTATTCTTTAAGATATATGTTATTAAATCATCAAATGCTCTTTGGAATTTAATTTTTAATTGGAATCCAGATCATAATGGATAGACCAACAAAATAGTCTTAATATGGTAACATTATAAGTATGTTCATCAACATAGATAGAATCTCCACTTTATAAATAATGGTTATATTTTATATACTAGATGGTGATTTTGTATTTAAATTAACAATAATAGGGTACATTTTATTTAAATAGATTTTTCATAAATTGGTAATACAATAACATCATGTACCAATTCACTATTTAGAGATAAAGGGATATCTGGAATCATGTGTTGATCTATATATTCTAGAGGATGGTAACATGTATTGATGGGATAAATCATACATTTTTCATACATTGAAATTCAATTGGAGTCATTAAATTTAATAAATAACCAAAAATACACAGAAATATCAAAAATATGTAGTTATTAATAATCAATAATAACTCAACATCAAAATTTTGCATGAAATTGTCATACACCATAAATAACAAATATCCCTTTGGGATAAACATAATTACAAAATATAAATTATAAAGAAATGTAGAAAATGCTCTAATGTCATCCCTAAGCGTCAAAAAATCTCATCATCCCCAATCCCAATATTGTAGCTCTATCGTGATCTACTACAAAACCTCGGTTGGCTTCAATGTAGACCTTAGGTCTACATGAACACTATCATGCCAACAAAATTTGTGAGATATAGGTATGTTTTGGGTTTCACTATGTAGCCCTACCAGAAACTATCATATTCCAGCATTCAAGATAAATATAAATGACTAAAAATAAATACAAAAGTCGATACATCATATTATAACCATGCCATTGAGAAACCTAAAAAATCTAATTTGCTTGATATTGGAACACACATCGTGCCCCCCTCCCACATACACAAACACATTAGATCACGATGTGATAACTAGCATATAATTATACCCATAAATTCATGAATCACCATTAGATATAATCAAGTCACCTCATAACACACACCCCGACCAATAAACTATGACTCAGGATAAGATGTCACAATGTCCCAACAATTATTTATATAATATGTTTTGGGATCTTTATCTCAATACGGTTCCATCCATTATCTCTCATGGGAGGATATCCATCATGTTCTATACTATACCTTTTCACACAATTTAGGCACTTATTTAACATTCCAACCACTACTTTATTAATTATTGAAGGGGTTTATATCTTCCCATAGACCATCCTTCTACCTCAAGTAGGCCCATACCATCATCTTCAAACTCAAGATAAGTGCATTATCCAAGCACTACATTATCTCTCCTAAATGTATATGATTTCACTAATCAACTTGGACCAATATTTTTACAAAATAAAACCAATGAAATTTTATTATCACTCAAAGAAAATACGTAATATTAAATTATAGCCTATCACCAATGGAAGGTTGTGATATCAGATCATATCAACCACCTTTTCATTCATGATAATGATATATAGAAAAGATTTCAGTCAAGGTGATACCATTCATTAGGATTATCTATTGACCACACTAGTATTCATCACCTATCATATTCATATACTTAATACACTAATTCACCAAAAACTATGAAATTCATCTTGATTCAACAATAAAATCATAACATTATTTTTTTCGGTGTTGATTTATTGTAAATGTTTCTAGAAATTCTTAATTTATAATTATAACCATTGTATTCACATTTCTCATGTGGAAGATGGTTTTTTCTCATTAAAACCATTCAAGGAGGAATGATTCTTACACGTATAATCTCTTAATGATTTATAATGAATGTATGAATCATTCATAACCACATTTCTGGGATTTTTTTTTCATGTTCCACTGATTGGTCATCAACATTAATTGATTTGAATAACAAATTTTATTAATGTTTCCCAATTAATGTTAACAAATTTAGGTGTTAGATATTATACATTTATGGTTCCATCAAAATATATTAGTGTCTCTCCCTCAATATAATGTTAGTTTGATTGTGATTATGTTTTCAGACACATAGCTTCACACACTAGTGTTAATCACTATCCAAGGAGGATGGTGATTAAGGTGATGAGATTAGGACCATAATATGGTTTTTCTATGTACCCAATGAAGGGAATAAAATCCCACATATATTAGTGCTACATAATGAGGCACATCATGTATTTCTTGGTCAGGTGACAAAGACCAGCGTGGTGTATTTTGATGTTATTCATCTATGATCATAACTAAGTGATTGATAGACATATATAAATGTCATATATGTGATATATTCTAAAAAATTGTCAATGAGGTACTTTTTAATGATAAACCCTTTTTGAAAAAACCTCAAATAAAATATGTAATATTGATAATGGGTTTTTTTAAAGAAATATGATGACAAATGGAATGATGATACTTTTCACAGTGTGCATGTCACCTAATTGGGAGGACATGGATTTATAGAAACTTTTCAAAATAATAATGGATTACATGGAATAAAAACCCTATGAATTGATGTTCAATTTCAAAGGGTATAATGCATGGAGAGGGAGGGAAAAAGTTATTTTAGGTGGAAGATATATCAATGAAGTTGAGTTCACAAAGAATATATACATATTTGGAAAAACAATTCATATATTATTTGGTTGGGACCACAAACTTCCATTGTTTATATCATGAATATTATGCACCATGGTCTACATATTTTTACGTTCATAGTTTAATACTAATTAATATTATTGTATCATGCAATTTTTTTCATGTTACTATGATGTTGTTGTATAGATTAATTTAATATTTCTCAAATGATGTCACATAGTTTATCATTTTGTTTCAAATATGTTATATTATAGTTTACTATCTTGTGACCATTTTGATATAGTTTAACATCATGTTAACAGTAACTCAACTCATGAAAGGAGATACAATAAAGGATTTAATTTTTGTTATGCATTTTGATGCACTTTTCATTTACCTTATCTATTGGAATATTGAATATATCTTTTAAAACATCTTATTACATGATTTTAAGAATAATTATCCCTCAAATACAGTCTAAGGATCAAATTTTCTTATGAATTTGTAAAAAAAGGTACATAATTACAAAACCATAAACTAGAATAAAACATTTATTTTTTATTCTCCAAAATGAGATCCTAACTCTATATTAGATCAAAACTGATATTGAAAAGGCACATGGAACATTTATAGAACAAAATTAAATTTTCATTATAATCACTTTTTATAACTACATATTCATGATACACTTTATAATTTATTAATTTTCAAAATAAACATTGAATCTTTTAATTGATGTCGAAAAAAACATTTAAAATATTTCAGGAGGAAAACCACTTTTTAAAATAATTTGTTCTTTCCAAATTACATTCATTAAAGATAACGTTTTAATATTATAATGTAATATTAATTGAATTGATTTATTGGATGGGGGAGAATGTTTTCCATGTTGTACATGTTAAAAAAATGATTCAATTCACAAATGTTTTAAATTCCAAATGTGCATTGTTTGGTAAATTCATGAAGATTTGTTTGAATTTTTTTAAAGGGTAAAATATAGGTAATTTTCTTTTTGGAAATTAATTAATTAATTTTAATGTCATTTTTAACACATTTTATGATATCATGGTTTTAGAGGAAAAAGTTTTTTAAACAGAAGTGATAAATAATGCTGATTTTTCTTAATAAAATTATTTTAAATATTTAGTACATAAAGAGCATAAATTTAATGGAAGAAATTTACTAACATTAAATATACATATGTGAAGAAAATTCATTTGTTTATTGACATATGGATCAAAATAATTCAATATCAAAAGTGTAGTCATAAACCACCCAGACAAATAGTTACAATGTACTATAAAACTTTTACCTCTTTGGTAATGATGAAATGTGAGCTCCAAATTACAATATAAATAAATAAATTTTTTAATATATTTAGAATAGATATATTCACGATATTAAATTACATAGGGGAGGTATATAAAACTCCGAAATTATGATATGTACAATACATAACATATTTCTCAAAGAAACAAAATTGGAAATTAAATCCCATATCACATTGTTAACATTTGAAATGTATACCTCATGAGTGATAGATCATATGTTGGATATGTAAATCACCATAATATTTATGAAAAAAAATTAAAATACATTCATTTTTTGTATATAAACCACATAAATGTAATATGTTGTGAATATGGAATGGGTCATATAGAAGTTATAAGAGAGACAAAAATCCCTTACTATAAGTTTGTACATTATTCATATACATTTGAAAATCATGTATAATAAATTTTATTTCATTATAATTATAAGATTGAACCATAATTATATATATATAGTACAAAATAATATTTATATTATACTTTTACTTCCATTTTAATTACAATTCCTTGTTTTAATTACATTTCATGTAATAATTGCATTGTTTTTCATGTATGTTTTTGACTCATATTATCAACCATAATACATTTATCATGGTTATATAATAAATATATATTTATACACTATATAAATATAATATATATTCAGTATATAATTATTTAACATATTCAATACAATATCATGATAAAATACGAAATACCTTGTTTACAAAGAAGGTATTACGTATGTATGCAATAATGTTGTTGCCAATTTTTTGACAGAATGAAATAGATTATTTTAAATGATATAATAAAATTAAATAATCATTCATATTTCATATATAAAATATATTTTTATTTAATCCTATATATATTACCTTCTATATAAAGATTACTTGAAAATAAATCATTTCACTTTCTCATGTGGTTGTTTTTCATACACATTAATGATGTACTGATATTAATATGTGTTGATATTTAATAATGTATATATATTATGATAATTACATAGTTTTAATTATAACATTAATATCATATATTAATAATAAATACCTAATTATATCCAGTCGTGAGTGGTGTTGAAGGATAATGAATAACATTGGATCATGGGGTGGAAGTCTTTCGTACACACGACTGATGATTTTGTATCCCATTTTTTGGAATAGGTGAATGATGTTGGAAATTCCAACAAATAATAATTATATTTTATATACTAAGGTTAATATTTTTTTTGGTTTAATAATAATTAAATGTGTTGGATGAAGAAATTAATTTAATCAGTCAATAAAATATGTTACTTATTCTATAGACAAAACCATTTGGTTTTCACCGACATGATTAATAGGATGGATTTATAAACAAAATAAGTCATATTATATGATATCAAGTACTCGGTTAATTTATTTGGTCATTTATTTTACAAAATATCGGGGTTTTTATTTTTTTAGAGTTGTAAATATAGTGTGTCCTTTTATATGTGAGGTGATTGGGACACTTTGTATTTTTTCAAATAAAATATTGCACCCATGTTTTTTACTATCCAAAACTCATAAAAATTGTCCATTATAAATAATATAAGATTTATGGTCTAAATATGTACAGAAGATTGGTGATGGAAATGATATGTGTTATTTTATCAATTATCTATTTAGTTTAAACTCAGGTAAATCAATTTTTTTCTTTAACCATAGTAAATAATTTTAACTATTTATAATATTAATTATGGTAAAAAAATAAGGTAACCAGATTACATAATTTAAGATAATATTCTTCCAATTTTGGATTCTATCATGATAAATTTAACTAAATTAGGTGGTAAAAATTAATTTATAATTAATCCAATAGTTGTGGTATCAAAGTACTTTTCCTGCAGAAATTGTTCACAATATAAAAAAGTAATTGAATAAAAATTAAATATTTAATTGACTCCAATTACCTAAATTGGAATAATATATCTATAAATTAAAAAATATTATAATCAATAGAATATTAAATCATGTTATTAATCTATTATAAAAATAACAATTCCTAAAAAATAATGTATTATTTACATTTCTTGAAAAAGTATAACTACATTGAAAATTTTCAAAATTTCAGTAGAATATAATATTGAATTTGTTTTAAAATGAAAATTATTTTTAAGACTAACCTTTTTAAAAGTGAAAAAATTAATTTTAATATATTTTTGAAAAAAGATAGAAAAATACTTTATATAATAATTAGTGTTGAAGAAAAAAAATGGATTTATTCCTATCTCTCATCAATAAAGATCACCAGATTAATGTTACAATTTTGATTATATTTATTATATATAAATTTCATTAAAATATATCTCTATTTTTTTAAAAAAAATTTAATGATATAAAAAAATTGTGTGCCTAAAATTTTTATTTTAGAAAATTATATAGTCTGTTTTTAAAAGATTTTTACATTGAATTATAAAAAAATGTATTTTAATGAATTATTTTCCTACATTTTCACCCATATATATTAAAATTTTGTTACTCTTATTCATACCTATCATTCTAACTAATATGTGACAATTTACATATTAAATAATAATATTTTAATAGTATGTTACATTTTATTTTTAATATGTGTTGAATGTAATGAAAGAAACACTAAGTGTTTCATTTAACACAAGCAAAACATAGTGATTAATTTAACTCAAGATAACATAATTTTTTTTAAATGAAAAGTATTGAAAATATTAAATATAAATGAATAATATATATCCCAAAATATAAGGATGATACCAAAAATGGAATCATAATTTTACTAAACATTGATTTCATCATATAATTCGTTATAAAAAGCTAGGATATGGTAACCCAATCATATATCACATAATATGAAAACTATATTCATTATAAAAATCAATTCCACCAAATAAAATTTATCAATATTGTCTTATTTTTCAATTTCTCAACACCTAACAAAGTGTTCTATGATTGAATACATTCCTTGAGATAATATAATTGATTTAATAGTTATTTAATTCATAATAGTCATTAATATGGAAGTTGTATCATGGAAGAAGGGGTTTTAATGAATCATTTCAACATCCCCAACAATAAAAATAAACCATTTTTTTCTAATTCAACATTAAAATAGAAAAAAGTAATGTAATACATTTAACTACATGAATATGTCCAGATGTATTTTCTTCTCATTATACAATTCATTAAATTCAATTTTAATATTTTATTAATTTTGAATCACTAATTAAAATATAAAAACTGATCAAAAAATAATCGAGTGGTTTGAAACACATATAAATAATTTAATTGAATTCACAACCTTCTTATATATAGGGGGATATCAACAAACATAAATGGTATTTTAAGAAACTTGTAACGCTATAGGTGTAATGGGATTATATGAAACATAACCCTAGTGGTGCTACATAATGAGGTAGAAAACCTCCATAAATTCAATTAACTTTACTAATGCCCTCTAAATTAGGGTTGTATAACATTTAGAATCAAATTATAATTTTAGAGTCTGAAAAAGGGAAACAAAAAAAATGGAAAAATAAAAACATATTATAAAAATGGGATTGTTTAAGTTAAAATTCCTATAAGCCCTACTCTACACCAAGTATGGATTACTGATATATTATTGTCCTTAGGATTGATCCAAAATGAGAGAAATATATAATATTGATAAACTCCCTAAAAATAATCCATATGAACATTCATTGAAATTACAACCACAATAGAAAAATAAATAGAGAAGGGAAGACAGATGATTCATGGAAGTACCATTAGTTATTCATCACGATGATCACCAATCGAATCAGATTCCATATGAAGGATATCCACCTAATAACAAAAATAATTTTGGGGAAACTCGAGCGACCAATATTTTGTGTGATGTTTTGGAAAAACGATGAAGTGTCCAAGAAGGATGGAGGGGAGAAATTTATTTTTACACACCAATTAGTGGAACATTGATTAGAGGAACTTTTTTCTAAACCGTTCACCATCTATGTATCTCCCACTTCCATGGGAGACAACTCTCATAGTTCACTTGCATAATTATGGAATCTATAAAGAACCATGTTATTGGTACTATATCACCCTAAAAACTCACAAGACATTTCGTATGGTAAATCAAACCCTTAAAAATCCTCGAGGCTACCCTATTAAATTTATAATAGGCCCATTTAATGGTTTTGTCACCTCCCTTATACAATATTAAAACCCATGTTTCCCCCTTCAACGTATTGATAGTTTGAGTGCACAGTTATTAGTATCTTAGTGATAACCATGAAACTCTATTTTATATTAAAAATGACCTATAAACTGAATTATCCTACAACCCATCTAAAATCTGGATACACTTCATGATCCTTAATCTTAGATGGAAAAACACTATTAATTGTTTTATCCCTCGGAATTTTATTCCAAATATCAGTTCAAAATTTTTCCCATCCACAAAGAAAAAAATCTATCCCATTAATAAATTTTCTACCCATTATAATGTGAGGGAAATTACAATGATATCTTTATTATAAGTAATTATTTCATGCATTAGATTACTTCAAGGATTTTTACCAATATTTGGAAAATCATGTAGAATTAATGAACTTGTTCACTATATGAGTTCCATTTTTTGGTTTTATAATTAGATTTGTAATCAGCAATGGAACATGTAAATCCTTATACTCTTTCAATTTGATGATCTAAAATGATAAGAATGCATTATTATATCTATAACCTAAAATATGTATATAAATAGATTTTAAGAATGGTGCCTCCAGTATTGTTTATTATAGGATTTAGATTTATTTACTTTGAGATAAATATCAATGAATCAACAAATTATCATTGATATGTATTTTATAATTATAATCTTGATCAACATGGATAGTCCTATAAAATATTCTTACATTGGGATATTCATAAGAACCATTATCGAGTTAGATATCAACTCCACTATACTAGTCATAGTTGTATTGCCTATACTAGATGACTATATTAGTCTTTATTAAAATATAGTAGGATACATTATATTTAAATTTAGTTTCAATATATTTGTAATACTATATCAATGTGAACAAATTCACTAGTCAAAGATTGAAGTATATGCGGCCAAAAGGGTGAATCTATATATGTGTGAGGATGATGAGTATTGGTGATGGGATAAATCATACATTTTCGAAACATTTTCATATAATTATAGTCATAAAATATGATAAATAAATAATAAATACATAACAATATATATTTATTAATAATTATGAAACAGTCTATATCCAAAATATTAAAAGAAGTTTCATACACCATAAATCCCCAATCACCCATCAGGAAAACCACAACTACAAAATAATGAATTTGAGAAAATACAAAAGGAGCTGTAATTTTATTCTCAAGCCTCATCTAAAATAATAATCCCCAATCCCAATATATTTTCCATATCTTCATCCATTAGAAATTCATTGTTTGATGATAAATCCAAAAAAAGGTCTTCCTGAGTAATATTTTTCTGATACATGTTGTGGGAAGATGATCTCAATAGGGTCTCACTAATATCCCATATAATGAAACCATAATATTCAGATATTGATGATTTATAAAAATAAAATAAAATAAAATGAATCTCAATTCATATTATGAAGGCTATGTCACTGTGAAACCAGACAATACCAACATCATCCAATACTGAAATCCACATCATGCCATCACCATCACCACACACACTTGTTTTTCATCATTTGATAGATAGGATGCAAGTATACTACACCATACATGCTTCATCCTGGGATAGAATCAAGTCACCTCATAACACTTTCCTCGATTTTTACCCAATGACTCAACATGGGACGTCACTAAATTCTAACCATTATTTATAGAACATGTTTGGGTCCTACATCCCAATATGATACCATCCATTATATCTAAGGGGACACTACCCATAATGTTCTATATTGTACCTTTTAACCTAAGGTAGGGACTAATTTCACATTAGAGGCACTAATTTATTACATAAGTTTGGGGTTTTCATCTTACTCAAGACCATCCATCTCCCTTGAGTTGGTTTATTCAGTCATATTTTAGCATAGGATGGGTGGATTATCTTACCACTATTTCACCACTCCAGAATGGGTTTTATTTAAAATCAAAATAAGGACCATATTTATCGTGAATGAAAACAAATAAAATTTCATTATCACATAATAAAATTATATTAGATTTAAAACTACCTTATCACAAATTTTAGTCTCTTATATCACATCATAACCACCACCATCTCAACCAGGGTTAGTCACTGTATACACATTGTCAATCATTGTGAGATCATTCGAAAGTATTTTCTATTGTCCATACACGGATCGATCAACTATAATATAAATATGGTCAGTATACTAATGCTCCCAATCTTCGATGTTAATCAATTTTCATCAATAAAATCAAGGAATTTTTTTTTCAATGGAAAATTATTTCTAAATGTATTTGGACCTATTTTATTTACCAATGAAACCTTGGAATAAACAATGGTTATTAGGATGAGAGTTTTCCACTTCTAAACTGTTTATAGAATAAATATTCCCTATCTAATATTTCTTATATATTTATTTAATATTCATTTATATTTCAAAATAAAATTGTGGTATTGTTTTCCCATGTGCCATTGATGGGTCATCAGCATGCACTATTATGAATATATATTTTAATAAATTGTTCACTATTAATATTAAAAAAATTATTAGAGTTTTTCCATTTATGGAACCACATATATATATATATTATATTTATTCTCCATCATCCCATTGATAGATTTATTATTCTCATGTTTAGAGAAACATGGTACGGTGTGATAGGGTTTATCACCATCCAGGGAGGAAGGTCATTATGGTGTTAGCATCAAACCCATAAGAGGGTATTTCTACTTGTCCTTATAAAGGGAATCCAAACCCATGTATATTAGTGAAACTTAATAAGACACAACATATATTTTATAACAATGTGATAAGGACCACCATGATGGATTGAAGTGTCATCTATCAATTTCAACGTCCATGTGGTTTATAGACATACAGAATGTACATTTCGTTGAAATATTTCAAAAAACGGTCAATAAGGGACTTATTAATGAGATAACCTTTCAATATTACCTAAAATAGAACATGGACCAATTAGCAATGGCTTGTTTAATAAGAAATTTTACCCCTTAAAATGAGGATAGTTTTTATAGTATGGATATGACCCTCTTGAGGGGATAAGAATTTTTTAGCAACATGGCCAAATATGAATGGATTCCAGGTAATATACCTGAATGAATAGATATATTGGGAAAAAGTGTATATATATTGGAGAGGAAGGGTATTATTGATTTAATGTGGAATATGAATCCATGATGTTTGGTTGACCTATAATATATCCTTTAACTAGAAAATAATACAAATATTATTTTTTTTAAGCTCAAATAATCATCATTAATATCTTCAATAATATGAACCAAGGCATACATAGTTTGACGTTCATTGATTAATATTGTATGAAAAGACCGCACAATGTAGTTTTTTATCATGTGGTGATGATGATGTCATATACCTTAATTTCATGTTAATAAAATTCTATCATATTTTTTTTAACTGAATAATATTTAATAGTATATGTCAACATCATGTTATAGTTTTTATATATATTAACACCATGTTAATTTTCTATCAACATAATATAAAAAGATACAATAAAGGATTCAATTGGTCTTATGTCGTGGGATTCAATTTTATTTCACCTTATCTACTGAATTAGTGACCCTATCCTTTTAAAAATATTATTTCATTATTTTCAGCATTATTATCAATCAAGAACAAACTGTGGAACAGAAGTACTAGTGACATTGGAAGACTATGTACCTAATTAAAAAACATACAATTAGGATAGAACATATATTTATTAATATCCAAAATGATATCATATCTCCATTTGATATTCTATATCTTAATATGATATATTTGGAAATACATTGATAACATGGATGATGTAAAAAACTTCTTATGGGAATACATATTGAAACGAAACATAATGCATGAGTCAAAAGGAATCACATGATAACATAAAATGCAAGGAAAATGGAATCATATGGATTAATAAATTAGTGAACATGGAACCATACGATCATGGAAATATTTGAAAGAGAAAACAACATATATCAGGACATAAAATTGTGTCTGGGATAACTTCTATTAATACATAACATTATATACAGTGTCCCATAACTGATTAGTTGTACTCCCAAATTCCATACATTATTTTCCCTAATACTAATACGTTATCCAATTCATTAGAGATTTATCTAGTTATAACCATCATAACAGGTACATGAATATGTGTGGCACTTAAAAAATACTAACATAAGAAAAAAACAGAAGGGTCACCCATGGATAGATAATGATTGTATAATCATGATATAAGAAAAAATAAATGGTCACAGAATAATGTAATCAAGGAAAGATGAGGCATAAATAATTACTATACATTAATAATGGAAATATAATTATATAAAATGATATTTTTTGTCCAAATGATGTGAAAAAATTAAATTCGTGATTAGGAAGCAGTAGAAATGGTCATATTAAATATAGTTTTAATGAAAACTACAATGTTTGTTTACAATGGGTAATAGAATTATATTTTTAATTAAATAAATGTTTAACTAAAACAGGTAATTTTTCTAAAATTATTGATATTATAAAATATTTTTGGCTTCAAACGTTTTTTTTGGGGTGCACTTGAAAATGGGTTTGAAATTGAGATGGTTCCTTTTATTTGGTTTTCTTATCGAGAGGAAACGATAAGGGGACCTTCTAAAATATGTATTGTCCCATCAATGAAATAGGAATTGATATAGATATAAATTTTTCTGACATATATAAAACATATATAATATTTATATTAGAGTAATAAATATATAACATTTAAAAATGATAGATAAAGCATTACCCAACTGAAATATTGATGGTCAGAGAGATCCCTTAAGTTATGTTTGAATGTGTTATACAATTCAAAATAATTTATAGGATAAATAATTATTTAAAATTCATTTATTTTCCCAGAACTTCATCTACATGAATTTATTTATTATATTTTTATTAAAATCATTTATTGACATTTAGATGATTTAAAATGTTTAATTTCATCATTCCAGAAGAGCTTGTTTTATGATTTCATGGTAAAATAAAATATGGATAATTTTTGATCATATAGTAAAATGGGAAGAAAACTATTGAAATGTTATAAAACCATATTCATGGCCTTCCAAAAAAATTACTTGCCATATATTTTTTTTTCTCATTTAGGGATTATTTTTTAAGTATATAAATTAATTTTATATTATTCCTTTATTTTGGAGGTAATTTCTACCATCACAAACTAGTTTCTTTTATATAATATTATGGACATATATAAATTTACATAATATGAGGCCATAAGATATTTATTTATTTATTTATTTATTTATGTCATTTTTATGAATTTTATGTGAATTTTAACCTATAATGAAAGTAGTAACATTAAACTAAAAATCATCTTATACGTAGGAATAGAACCGACATATAACTAATGAAGTTTTTATTTTTAGAATACAAGAACAAGAAAAATGATTTAATGAATGAAATCTAAATAAAATAATAAATATATAGTCTATATATGATAATAGAGTTATTATTCAACTTTATATAGGGGTTTTATGATGATGTATTAGAAAGAAATAGTATAAAAGAGGATGATAGATGAATTTACTTCTTGAATTTTCTCTCCGTAAGGAGATCCTTAAGGCATTTTGAATTGGTATTTTGGTGAGAACAATGACACTAAAATGTAGGGAAGAGGCATGTGAAAGGAATTGAACATAATACTAGAAATATCCATGGGTTAGATGATTTGAGGTGAAGGTGTGTTATTTATAAGGAGGGGTGGGAGGTGTTTTTTTATTATTATATTAATTAGTATATTATTTTGGATCAAGACTAAAAATAGGGTTTATTATTAAGAACATATAAATTTAGTTACGAATTTCATTTTGATCTAATGGTTTTTTAAATCAATTATGACTAAAATATTCTTGTATTTTTATTATAATATTAAATACAATAAATATTCATATTTCAAATTTATAAAAATTTTAAATTTTTTTATAACAATCCAAAAAATTCAACAGAATCATATTTAGAGTTTTATACATCAAAAAATGGATCCTTTTTTAAAAATATTTTTCTATAATTGAGATATTTAATTTATAAATAATATAATAATTTATTTAGAACATACATCTTCTAATATTTTAATTGATTTTTTACCCTTTAAAAATTTAATTATTTTCTCATAAAATATTATTATTATTATATTAAAAAATAATATTAACTTATAAATCCATTTTATGGAAATAATATCAATATTAAATAATAATAATTATTTTAAATGGGTTATTAAAACATTTATGTTTTATAGAAATTTTTAAAACATAAAATATCATTTTTAAAATATATATTTTATTATAATTTTTTATTTATATTACAATTTAAAATTATATGAAGTATAAATATAATTTTACGTTTTCATAGGTGAGGTTATTATCCAATTGGTCATATTACTGTTCTTTAATGGTCATGTTAATATTCTAATGGTAATGTTATAATTCCATGATTCATATTATTATTATAACTGTCATATGTAAAATGTTATATCGGTTTTCAATATCCTATAAATACCTCTTAATATATTCATTCTAAATTTACTTATACTTTTTTTATCATTTTTATGTATACATACATCTTCAAAATAAATATTTAATTACAAACATTATGTTTATTTCTATAGCTCTGTTCATGAGTGTGGTCATTCTAGAACGTCCAAAAGATCCAAATTATCTTTTGATTATTCAATTATTATTATATATTATCCCACTTTAATATCTGGAATTCATTTAGGATTATCTTTCGAATAATATATCATTTTTCATTTTTAGGGTAAATGTTTTATTGATCATTCTATGTGATTTTCATGATTTATACTACATGACATAATTACAAGAAGGTAAATTCCATTGATAAAATTATATGGTGTTACATTCATCACCCTTATGAAATTTCACACTCGAAATATCATTTTACATAACATCATTAAGATATGTGAGGGTACATCTCCAACATTTCTACCTCTTGTTCCCAAGTCTCATAATCAAATTTATGGTTCTTCCATATTATTTGGACAATGTGTGTAACATTGTTGTGTATAAATTTATCTGGATGGTTCAAGACCTTCACTATATTCCCCTCATAAGGTAGGTAATTTTCAAGCTATTCCACATATGAATTTAGTATATGTGATTGATATGGAATTTACATCTTCAATGGGTGATATGTGAAATAAATTTTGTACTTAATACATACTTGGTGGATGTGCAAGTTATAAATCCACAACCTTGACGCGATCGAGAATCTCCAAAGGGCCGATATACCTAAGAGTTTGGTTTCCCTTCTTCATGAATCTCATGGGACACTTCCATGGAGATATATGGAGGAATACCTTATCTTTTTTTCCCAAAAATAGGTCTTGTTGATAGTTGTCTAAATAGTTATTCTTTTAACATTGGAATGATCTTTTGTGCTGGTGAATTGCCTTCAACATTTCTACTATTTCATTGTCTATTTTATGTACCAGTATCATACACTCAATGAATTCAATTAATCATATAGCTTTTCTTTGACTTTTTCCTATAAATAGATTCATATCGAGTCAGTTGGATGATTGATTGGAAAACTTTTATGAAATTTCACTTGAACAATGGATGTTATTTCTCTTATCGTCACTTGAAGTCCATCGAGAATGATCTCAAAAAATCATTCAATGTATGAATAGACCACTAAGGCTGACAATTATTTTGGGGCGATAAGGTGTACTAATGTTAAACTCATAATTTAGAGTATATTGGATAATTCTCTAGAACAAAGAGAAAAAATATAAATTCTAGATCATGAATAATCAATATTGGTGACCCAAGTAGCCTCAAGAATTCCCTAATTTAAATCTATCAAATTTGATCCTATGTGAATTGTTCTCGAATTTAAATAAGTGAGCATCCATTATAGGAATATCCAAAAAACCCTTTTAGAATTATTTATTCAGGAATTATTTTGACGTCCTATGAAATATTCCATGATGGTTTTTTTCATTTCTATATATGTATGTGTAATGTTTTCATAATAACCTTATTATTTTTACATTTAGACAACACTAGATGTCATACCAGACACATTGATGAATAATAAGTGATCTCATTTCTCTATGTGGTCTCACCAATTGTTATCTTGTTAGACACAATTCATTTATTTGTTCCCTTGTTGGACGGAGAAAGTTGACATATGGCATCATTCAAATGATATTTATTTATCCAATGATTTGATGGTACATATAGCCATGAACTAAATATTATGACACATTCCTCATTAATTTTGAACTGCAAGGATTCATTATTTATAATATCTACTGACTTCATCTGAATTCCACATAAACAATTGGAAAATACACCAAATTATCTAAAGTGGATAGATTATCAATCATTTTATAAATGAATGATTATGTTTCTATCTTTAGGATTACCATATTAATCCATTTCAACTCTAAAAACATAGGAACCTTCACAATTCAAATTACTGAAAATGTTTTTGGATCCTTTATAATTAGTATATATTACTCTTTATTTTCATTACGAGGAAGGTAGTTGATTGGGTAGTAATAATACTTGATTATATTTATCAAATGTCATTGTTTCATATTATGATAATTCAGTGTGAATATATATTTGTGGCTCTGGTGATCAATATTTATCTCACACTTATCCCCAAATAGATAATACATCCATATTTTAAACATGAGGATCATAGAATCTAACTCAAAATCAAGAATGGAATCATTTTTCTCATCTACATTCGACAACCTTAAGGCATACAAATTTAATTTATAAATTTTCATCAAAACAATTCCAAATCCATTCTATTGTGCATCTATTTATATCATGCTGAGTTATCCACTTTTTGGTAGTGTATGTACTGTTGTACTGATAATACTATTATTCTACTCTTCATAGAAGTGTTCAAATTGACTGGTCTAGAAATACATTACTCTCGTTAATGTAAACATGGTTAGTGGGTATAAAATAGCGTCAATTTCCTCAAAAATCATCGGTAATACCATGATAGACCAATTAATTTATGGATCTCTATTACAGATATTTTACTATCACACACCTAAATTTTCATTTTCATAAAAGGTTCTAAAAATATCTCTTTTATTTTGATACAACACCCCAAGAATGAAACTACATTTATTAAAAACTCACATTTTCTATAAATTTTTAATAGTTTATCCTGAAAAATACCTTTAGAATAATATTAATATTATTCTCATTCTCCTCCATTTTCATAGAGTATATCATAATATCATCTGTAAAGACAAAAAACTTTTTCCTTGTGAAAAATATAAAAACTCTATTTGTTAAATCAATTAATATTTCTATATTATTAGAAATTATGATGGCCATCACTATGAATATATAGCGTCAATACCACAATCGAAAGGAAATGTTTGGAATATCATCCATCTCCACCAATAATTAGTGATATATTGACGGAATATCTAATAAAAAGAAATTCATGGTGAAACATAGTTTATTGATCATGTTATATATCCATGGAAAGGTATAGTTGTTGTCTATCATGATTTTTCAAGAACATTATAATTAATGAAATATCCCATGTTTTAATCCTAATTCCAGATGATGATGACTAGTGCACCCCTCGGTGAAGCACTCGAGTGTATGAAACCTTTTTCAGCCTACTTTAGTAAAACATTCTACAGTTCTTAGAAATTATCCATGGTCATCCTATATGGATTCTTTGATATGTGAGGACATATGTGTATATGTTAAATTTATCATTAAACATATCATTTATAAGTAGGTTTAATAATTTATTTTGGAAAATGATTAGTGTTTTCCTGAAAAATGAGAAATTCAATAAAAATGATCCTCTCCGTTTTCCCTATAATTTGAGCTACATATTCTTTCCCATTAAGAAATGATTATAATGTCCAAAAATTTCCATGTAATTATTTTAAAATTATTTGTAACAATTTAGAGAAAAGAAGCTTTGACGGAACATTATTCTGAGGCCCGGTATGCCTGAGATGGAATTATGGAATTTTTTTTCAAAAAATTTCCAGTAAACATGCAACACAATTTTTATAAAATTTAAATAGTTTGTGAGATAAAAAATCCAATGGGACTGTTGAACACAGAACATTGGGATTGAATTAACAAGGACCAAACTTCGGCTGGCAAGGGGTTAACTGAGAAGTTATTTTTCAACTTGTCAAAAAAAGATAGAATAAATTAAAAGGTTCCTTTATTCTCAGAACCAATGAGCGGTGGACAGCGGTGCTATGGTGCGGCCAAAAAGTGCATTAAATGTTTCTCATTAATGTATCATTATTGTGCAGTAGAACAATGTCATAAAATAATTGTAACTGATATGATGTTTCATAAATGAAACACACAATGACGTGACATCACATCATAACAGAAACATTATGAAATGTTTTCTTTTAATGGGTTAATGTGTTAGAGAGTTGAGAATCAAAGGGTGGGTTATCTATGATGAAATGACGGTAAGAACTCCATCCAACAACGAATGATGAATACCAGTGGATCATTTATGACTTCAATTCATTGCGAAGAACAGAACTTGTGTGTGACAAATTCTTTTGATCACTTGAAAATTCATGGGCATATTGCTTCAATTTCTAACTCGTTCAAGGTAGAAGTTTAATTTTTTTATGTTTTCCTTGTTATTATTTAAAAAAAATGTGGATCAATTCATGAATAATTTTCTCCCTGGATGGTGTGTTCTTGTGGGAGGGTGTTCACTTTGGGTTTTTTCAAAGGTATTGATGATTATCCCATAATGTTGTGATCCCAAGCCTCTCATGTTTTTTAAATTCTAATAGTGATGGAACATGGAAACATGAACACGTCTTGAGCCCTTATATTGTGAATTCATCATGTTTTTACCCTAAAAAAGGTGAAGAAGAATGTCTGAGGTAAATGCAAGGAAGAGTGCATCACCTGAAGAATATATGCAAAAAACAACATGAAGAATGGACCATCAGAGGGACCTAGTGATCTGCAGAAGAAATCGCTAGTGGTGGTCCATGACAATAGACATGGGCGGGAGGTGACACACAATGACAGTGCGCCATAAGAGTTTTGATGTCATCATGGGCACAATGTTGTGTCATGTGGAAGGCGGACATGGCATGTTGGCTTCTTCATTGCACCACGGACATGGAAGGCCACTGTCAACTGACAACGGTCAAGAATTTGGCCCCACGGATGACCCGTGGGCCTAGGGGGAGCAGAATTGGCTTCTAACCATGTCCCATCCAGGAGAAGCCTTGTCAGCCAATCGAAGATTGTGTTGTGTGGAGTTCGGGACGGAACTACCCAGACCTATGTCGGGCTGGGTCCAAGTATGGTCGACAGACCTTGTATGGACCAAGATCTTCATTTTAGGTACGAATCTTGATTGTGTGTCATTTCCTAAATTAAAAGAATAAATAGAAATATTTTATGTACATTCCATGTAATTTTGATTCCACATTGTGTAATTTTGAGTACATTCCATGTACCTAGATGTCGCGTATAGCCATGTACTAGCCATGTAACGGCTGAGTACATGGCCATATATGTGACCCAGAAGACTGCCTAAAGCGGGGGCCAGTTGAGGCTAGTACACAACATGGAAAATAAATTAAAATGACTTGTAATTTTTTTTATTTGATAAATTTGTGTGGGGTCATGTATCACATCTATAACACCCTACATCTCCATGTGATTCATACAAGAGTGCGACAGAATTTAGATGAACTCCAAACCCTTCCTCATTATCTATCTGACCTCCAATTGAGTCATCATTGGGTGAACTAGAATACCACCGGGGAGTTCTATCTTTTCCTAGAGCCTTTTTTATTGATTCATAATCTCTTGTAAGTATTTAATTGTTTATTGCTTCTACACATTTTATATATCTACATCATTCAAGGATAATTGATGGACTGACATTCAATAGTTTTTATCGTACGACGTTGTGTTTGGTGGATGGTGACAATAGTTTTTCTTCTTAAGATTATATATGCTAAAATTGTCGTGTATCAACATTTCGGGTATTTTTTGATTGGGAATTTAACAATATAATTTAATTTATAAGGTTTCATTGACTGAAAATGGGTTTTTTCATATGCGTATGGTTAGATTCCTTATTTATAGCAAACCCCATGGTTGTGTTTTCCAAGAATTACTATTTATGTATGTTTGGCCTTTGTTGCCTATGGTGGGTCCCTTTTTTCCATTCCATGTGTTTTTTAGGATGGTATTTGTTTGATTATATTAATTTTATGGGTTATTCTTGTGAATTTTTTCCATGTTGTTGTTATAAATTACATGTGATGCCTTGTTATTATATGCAGGATGTATTTCAAATGGACCATGACATTCATGGACCTAGAAAACCATGGGGGTTTCCATGCATACTAATGTAGGACTGCGAGAGAATGGGTGTAGATGTTGACCTATGGGAATTGACCACGAGAGATACCCATGAGATCGTTAATATGTTATTATGCTATGTTGACTTAGGGTGTATAGACTGTAAGAGAAACCTAAAAGACATTTGTAATATAGTGATGCCATAATGTCCTAGGGGTATTGGCCATGAGAGCAGGCCAAGTTGTTGTTTGATAATGATTATTTATATGTTAAACCATTGTGGTTGAATAGTTAGATCATTCCCATAGGATAATTTTATTTATTGCATGATTTTGACAACTCTTCCCAGACAAATCAAAATATTGGACTCAGTAATAGTAGATTTTTTAGATGGTCTTTTGAGACATCTTTTTTTCTATTACACATGGGATATTGAGCATAGGGTAGATACTAATTTTTCTTTATTAAATGGATTAAATAATTAAATGGTGTAATTGAATGTACATTAACACTTTATGATTGTTCACCTTTGAGTAATTCCTAGATTATTTCTTCATTTCTGTATATTACTTCATATATATATTAATATATTCATTGATAGATAGGAACACCTCTTTTCATGGTTTCTTAGAGGAATTTTTCTTACCCCTTTTTGAGATCATGATTTTGGACCCAAAAATATTTTATGGATGCAAGTATGGATATAGACAAGAACCCTTCTCCTTTGGGTATTTGATTGATGTTGGTGCTCGGGAGCATGTGACCAAGCTGAGGCCTACAATACTGTTGGAGATTGTTTTTTTCTATTTTACATTTTTTTATTATTATTTTCTATAATGTTGACTTTATAGAAGTTTTTCTAGACACATGTGAGATGCATCATTTATATATGTGACATTTGTTATATTCCTTTCAGTTTTCTGATTTTACTTCTCTTATTTGTATTAATGCCCCCGCTATTGTTACCATTTTTTAGTCCACTGTGAATACTATTCTGATGACGGAATAGTATCTCCACTATCACACCCCATACCCTAGCTACTAGTTGGTAGCCTCTGGCATTTGGGTAAATGTACTTGTGGCCATGAGACCAACTGGGTACGTGGCATCTTTGGGCGGCAACCAAAACTGGAACATTACAAAGTTGTATCAATGGAGTTTCTTTTATTATTTCAAAAACTATTTTAAGCCTATAGGTAATGATTCTAAGGAATATTTACTTGGTAATAAGCTGTTTCTAGGAGCATCTAACCAGTGTACAGAAAAAATCTAATTATCTTGAATATTTCAATTTTTTATGTTTTTGAATTGATACTATTGACTAGATTTAACCATTGGGTGACACACTTGTTTTGTTATGTTATAATTGATATAAGTATGGTTCTATTTCAGTTCTAACCCTATTAGATGAGGGTATTTTATTTCATTCATTATACATGCACTTGCTCGATATCACATGTCATTAATTCATGTGATGCCATTTAGGATGTAATATTTATTGCATGATGTTGTGATAGATGTTGTTCTACATATGCATGTTGTTGTGATAGATGTCATGATAAAATAATAGCTAATTTGATAGGTTAATATAATATGTAATGTTTCCACTGGATGGATGCCAAACATTGGTCCCTAAGGTTTTATGGGTCATCATGTATCAGAATTCGGTGGATCATGTTTCAGCTATAAATGAATTTTTCCATGTTATGATATGAATAGGGACTCCAATAAATGATTTGCTGGATAATGGGCTCTCATAGGTAATAATTTGTGATTCCCTGTAAAAACATTTTTGTTTTAAAGGGTTCCGAAGAAGTTTCATTGTTATATTATCTAGAAGAATAGACAAACATGGAATGGGTTGTTATGAACACATGCCATGAGTTCTTTTATTCTGGAAGAACAATCGTTTCATATGTACATGCTGTGTACTAGTAGTAAAAACCATGTAGTCCATGATCATGTGACAGAATGTGTGTGTAGACACACTGGGATTTAATATATTTAGTAGAACACGACGATAATAGTTTATACACGACATGTTGTAATGAAAAGTGTATCCATCCATGTGACCAACGACACATATGGATGGAACATAGGTGGTAGATGCTGTATCATGTTTCTACACACCATGTAGTTTCAACCATGTATCCAGCCATGTGACCAATGACACAATTAAATGGGACATAACTGGTAGATGTTGTGTCTAAGTTCAACACACCGTGTAGTCTTACATTGCGATAGAAACATGTAGTTATAGCAATGTTGATGAACAGGGGATGGATGAAAAAAATTCATGTACACTCCCTATCATAGAAGGAACACACCATGTGTAGGTGTAATACAAAACCTAAATTTTCATAGGTATACTCCAAGTGAACAACATAAGTTTACATGTTGTGTCTAGTTTATACACATCCTATAACACTTTTCAGTACAACATGAATACTCTACTTCTTCTATTTTGTTCATGTACGTATAAGTTGTAGAACATGGTAATAATGAACTGAGTTGTGTTTTTGAACTTGCAGAGTCAACCCAAAAAGTCATCCTTAGGTTGTGTGGTCGGGGCAGGGCTACAATCAGTCTCTAGAATTTTTAGATCAGGGACTAGGAGATGATCATGCAGTCCTGACTGTCTTGGCCCCAACTGATATACAATTCATAGGCTCTAATGCACAGTTCTATGAAGGATTAATGAGGATTACATAGACTATCAGATGATTTCCACACCCTTCTTTGACTATGGAGGAGTTTATGAGGGTGTTATTGAAGTTTCACCCTCTGACATTTTCAGGGGTGGAGGACCACAAGATGCATAGTCATAGTTAGAGGACATGCTTTGTATCATTGAGCATATAGAGAAACCTCTGAAGAGGAGGGTGAAGCATGAGATGTACATAATACATGATTCTTCTAAGATATGGTGGGATGGTATCTCACAGGATGAACATTATTGGTATAATTCTTAGGGATAATTTTTGAGAGGACCTTGTATGATTATTTCTACTCTGAGATGTGGAGGACCGATTAATCCGGATATTTCATGAATTTGGAGAAGGGAACTCTTTCAGTGATGGATTACTCATATTGTATCAAATACCATTAGTGAATCAGAAATATATTGGGAGGTGATGAGTTATCTTTGGCTAGTCAAATAGAATATGGTATCAGGTACGACATCCGATTAGAGTCAAATTTTTTCAAGAAGTCATTGGTGTCTGCTATAGTAAATCAGGCGATGATTACTGAGCATAATCTAAGGAAGTTATGAGTTGCGACCTAGCGAATTTCAGCATCTACGTAATGTAATCCATAGTCTGATAGTAGGAAGAACTTCATGGAGCATTTGTGTGAAGATTCTAGTCATAGGAATGTATCATCAGATAGTTATCTGAGGTGCTACCGGATTAGGATGGTTGGGAACAAGAGACCTAATTTCCCGAGATAAGAATTTGAGTGCCGATCTTGCATCAAGATGGGTCATCATTATCATTTTATTCGGTTTTTCTCACAAACATCTGGTGACATTGGATCAGTTATAACTCCATGTTCAAGAGTAGGATAACATGTTTCATTTATTTTATGGAACTGGAGGTCATTAGGTCATTTAGGCCGTGGAAGTGGTTTTGGTTCGGTTAGCCAGACGTCAGGTTTTTAGCGGTATTCGGGGGGTCCCATCGGGGTAGTAAGGAATGGTCATTGGGTCACAATATTGGTCTTTTTTTCGGATCAAGAAGTCCCAGTTGGAGCAGGATCTCGAACCCTATACAATTAGTGGTACTATTATAGTTTCCTCAGTTTCAACATATGATATTTTTGATATAGTTTATTCCCATAGTTTTATATCTATTGTGGTAGTGAAGAGAATTGGCCTCTATATCTTCATATATAATGATATCATGATGAAGAACACTCTAATGAGGATTACGATGGCTATTGTACATCAGTGCAAGGAGTTCCATCTTCAGGATAGAGGGTATCATTCTTTATGTGGGCATAATGTCATAGAGATGATAGGCTTCAATTTCATCCTCTAAATGGATTGGTTGTTCCCTTTATAGGCCTTTATTCACTGTTATCACTGCAGTGTGAGTTTCACATCACTAGAGGGTGGGTTTCTTCTACACAAGTGAAAATGGGATGTCTAGGCTGGCAGAAATGGACCTTAGCATCTTGGGTTTTGAGGAATTATATCATATATTTCAATACTATAAATGTATGACTAGAGAACATCAGGGATGGACATTTCTCTAGTAGTGGATTGTTTCAGAGATGCCTTCCAAAACTACTATTTATGTTTACAACTAGAGAGATAGAGACAGGTTGCTATATTGATCATGTGCTTGGAGTAGAACTATTGTATATACCTCCTTATAGGATGTCATTCCTAGATATACAGGAACTGGTGAAGCATCTATACACGTTATAGGTAAATAGTTTCATATGACCCGGTTCTTCTTCTTGGGGTTCGGCTGTCCTTTTTTGATGAAGGTTGATAGTACCTGTAGACTTTATTTATATAATCTGAAGAAGAACTAGTTGATTTTCATGAATCGATATCCCTTTCCATGTATTGATGATATATTTGATCATCTTTGTGGAGCCCATGTTTTCTCTAATATTTAATTGACACCTAATTATCATCTTTTTAACATTAGACCATCGAATATACCCATTACTGCATTTTAGATAAGGTATGATTTATAAGAGTACTTGGTTATTTTGTTCAGTCTCATGAACGCACCAGAAGTTTTTATGCAAATGATTAACCATGTATTCCATCCATACTTGGATTCATTCATGGTGGTCTTAGAAGACAATATCTTGGTGTTCTCTCACAATCTACACAGCCATTACTTCCATCATAAGATCATATTGAGTACACTGAGGGAGAATAAGTTATATGAAATGCTCTCAAAATTCCTCATTTGGATGGCCAAAATTTACTTCATGGGTCATGTTATCTCAGAGATAGGAGTAGTAGTAGACCTAGAGAAAAGAAGATCAGTATTTTCATAGGAAAATCTAATGAATATATTTCAGGTCCATTGTTTTTCAAAGATGTCTGGTTACAATAGGCACTTTATACAATACTTTTCACGCTTAATAGTTCCATTGACTAGCCGGACTAAAAGGGGTGAAAATTACTTGTCGACAGATTCCTATGATTCATTCATTCGGGTGTGAAATGGTAGAATTACTTCATCACTGATACAGATTTTTCCTAATCTAGTCATGATATAATTAGTTTACTATGATGCATCCGGTATTGAGATGGGAGTAGTGCTTATGCAAGGGGAATGAGTTGTTCCATACGAGTCTCAACAGTTGAGTCCACATGAGAGAAATTGACTGATGAAAGATCTCAAGTTAGCTATAGTTGTGTAGTCTTTAAACTGTAGGAAAAATATATTTTTGGAGATAAGTTTGTGGTATACACTGACTACCAATGTCAAAAATATATCTTTACACCGTGAGATCTGAATTTGATACATCGATGTTCGGTTGAGTACCTTCAGTATTTTGACATCGTTCATTACTACATTCCTAGGAATTGAAATGTGTGGTTCATTATTTGAGAATGGGAAAATTGATATAGGTAGTTAAAAAGGATGTTAGTGAGGGGAATATTACGACTCTTTTCTCAGACATGCATTGGGAAGTGTACCACCAATAGGGGAAGATGTTTCTTTCATCTATAACAGTTACTTGTACCCTTCTAGAATGACTGCGAATGATGTCACTATCATATTCTGAAGGCCTAGTCCCAAGTAAGAGTGTATCAGGAGGGGACCCTACTCCTTGGTATACCATAGTAAAGAAAGTGGTTTTGTGTTTTCATGGAAACATATGTGTTTCATAATAAATATGTGATGAATTGATGTGATATTTTCATTCCTCAATTTGTGAAGTTCATCTTGGTGTCACCATGATGTATCAGGATCTACATTGTCAGTAGTGGTTTCCATGTATGAAGAGGGATATAACTGGCTTTTTCATGAGTTGTTCCACATATCAAATGGTGAAGGGGGAGTATCCGCAACCTCCATTGATTTTAAAGCTATTACACATTCCTAATAGGAAGTTGAATGTTGTCGTGAAGGATTTTGTGATAGGGTTATCGATATCACCGTGAAGCGATGATTCAATTTGTGTTATTGTAGGCAGAATCATGAAGGTTTAACATTTATTTTCAATCATGGAAAACATCAGTGTTGATGAGCTTATATTTTTGTACATCCTAGAGATTTTACGTTTCCCTGAGGTTTCACAAACTATAATTTCAAATAGGGATGCCCAGTTTACTTCTCAGGTCTGAAATGGACTGTAGAGGGTGTTGGGTACACATATACTTCTGAGTACAGCTTACCATCCCCAGAAAGATGTCTAATTAGAGCACACAATTCCGGTTTTGGAGGTATTGCTTCGATAATTCGTCATTGATTTTGAGGGATCTTGTTAGAGACACATACCCCTAGTGGAGGTAACCTACAATAACAGGTATCCGAAGACAACTCAGATGGAACCTTATGAGGCTTTGTATGGTATCCCATACTGATCACCCCTAGGTTTTCTAGTGGAAGGAGAGGCAGCTATTCTGGGACCACGTCCTACCGAGGAGACCTCTATTCAAGTGGAGTTGATTCATAGTAGCATGTATATTACATAATCACACATTAAATCATATTCTGATTATCGTAGACAACATCTAGAGTTCGAGGATGGAGATCAGGTTTTCTAAATTATCATTCTGAGGTGGGGACACATAAGGATTATGAGACAAGGGAAGATTTCACATAGATACATTTGGTATTTTGAGGTTTTTGACGGAGTTGGGATGGGTTTCTATTAGTTCTAGTCATCTCATAGGTACCAGGCTATGCCCAACGTATTTCATGTTTCTTAGTTACAACGATACTTTTCAAACACGTCCCATGTTTTTCAACTCAATGACATTTAGTTGAAGGTGGATGCATCTGTCAAGGATCAACCAATTTAGATTATAGATTATAGTACGAAGGTTCTCAATGACCGGTTTATTCCATTAGAATGGGTTCTATCGCTGACCAGGTGAGTACAGGACGAGACATGGGAGTCAAAGGTAGTTGTATGATCATTGTGGAAAGAGTTGTTGGAATTTTCTTTTTCACTACCATTGGAAGGGATATTCAGGGATGAATTTCATTATGTGGGAATATTTGCAAGGAAATTGATATTCATTTCATGTATAGATATTGATTTAGGATTGTTTTGAGGAAAAATGAAGAAATGGAAATTAACTATGTACAGGTCGTGAACCTTTGAGTACATGGAATGTACTCAGTTTTTGTTTATAGACATGTATTTTCAGTGTAACAACTGAGTTCATGGTTGTGTAGGTGACCTAAATGATGCCTAAATGGGGGGGGCCGTTGAGGCTAGTACATGACAGGTACGTTAAATGTACATGTTGTGACTTTTCTTTTTATTAGAGAAATCATTATTGTGCATTGTCCCATGTCCATAACACCGTCTTCCTCCCCGTGGTTCGTACCGGGGAGAGACATAATTCCAACGAACTCAGGAAACCATATTGGTTATCTATCAAAACTCTGATTGAGATGTCTTCGGGTTCATTGGAATCCCACAAGAAAATTATATATCTCTTTAGAGATGTTCTTCATAATTCATCTTCTCTTTTGTATATTTTAAGGTTGATTGTTTCTACCATTTTTATAGATCTTTTTCAATAGAGACATATTCGACAATTGACATTCAAAAGTGATGATAGAATGTAATTGAGATAGGCGGTTTGTTTCTTTCACTGGTTATATTTAGATTATATATGTTAAAAGTCTCACATAACCACATTTTGGGTATTACATGATTGAGAATTTAACCATATTTTTACATTGTATGGTTTAATTGATTGAATAGGGGTTGTTGAATATGCATATGATTAGTTCCCTTATTTATAGGACACCCCATGTATGCATTTCCCGAGATTGACTTTTTATAGACGTGTGTCCTGGGATACCTTTGAGGTGTTCCATTTTTCCAAGCCATGATCTTGTTAGGATGGAGTTTATTTGATTAAATGAATTTCATGGGTTATTCATTTGAACATTATCCATCTAAAAGTTATTAATTAAATGTGTTTCATTGTATTTATATTCACTCTATTTTACCATTGGAAAATGAGATCCATGGACCAGGAATGATGTGGAGGTTTCCATTCTTATATTCACAGGACCATGAGAGCCTTGGTGTAGACATTGACTCGGGGGTATTGGCTATGAGAGATACCCAGAATATCATTTATAAGTTATTTATGCAATGTTGACCTTGGGGTATTAACTGTGAGAGCTACCCAGAGGTCATTTAAAAGTTATTAATTCCATGTTGACCCAGGGTTATTGACCGTGATAGAATCCCATTTTGTCATTTTTATTGATTTTTTCTATGTTAAACCATAAGGGTTAGACCGTGGGAGGTTTCCCAGAGGGTTGTTTTGATATATTGAATTATTATGATGAGTTTTCTAGGACACAACACAAGCTTGAACTGTATCATACAATATTTTTTACATGGTATTGTGACACATATTTTTTTCTATTACACATGGATTGAGAGGTTAGGCTAGCTCACATGATTTCATTATAAAACAGTAAAAAAAATAGATGTAAATGAATGAAATTGAAAAGTATAGGACTATTTACATCTGAATACTTCCAAATTTATTGCTTCATTTATAGATTTTAGCTTCTATATATATTCATTGACATATAAGAACAGTTCTCTATGTGGATAGCTACTGGGATTCATCTCACAACCTTTATGGGTCATGATTTTGGACCCAAATAGTTTATATGGTTATAGGTGTAGATAATGGAAAAACCCCTTCTTAATCAGGTACTAGATTGATGTTTAAGCTGGAGATCATGTGACCAAGATGAGGCTTTCACTACATCTAGATTTTACTTTTTTTTAATTGTAATTTGGTTCTTGTATTCTTTTCCTTCATTGTGACTATTTTGGATGCATTCTTAGACACATGTCAGATGCCTAATTTACTTATGCACCGGTTTTTATATTCATACAAGTTTTCTATTTTTAACTTCTATTGTTGGTATTTCTAATTCTTATATAGTTATTATTTGTTATTCCTCTATCTATACTCTTTAAATGAGGGAATTTTTTCCCAACTATCTCATCCAAGGCCCCGCTTCTTGTCGGAAACCTCTACCATTAGGAGAATTATACTTGAGTTAATATGGCCAACTAAGTAAGGGAAAATTTTGGGCAGTACCCAGAATATGGACGTTACAGTCCAAGGTCGGGTCAATGGACACCCAGCTGGGATTATTCATGTCCGACCAGACCCCGTACCAGGTGACCCATTTTTGAGAAAATGCCAATATCTTTCAAAAATATCATCGGATTTATGAGCCCTTTTTGTTTTTTAACCCTTACAATGAGGTGGATCATTTCAAATACTCTAATGATACTTTCATGTATGTTGAAATTTGATGAAGGGATTGAGGAGTGGTTCTCCAAAATTCAAGTTTAGTACATGTAAAAACCCTAAAATTTGATGAGAACTAAATACTGTAGACAAGAGAACCTATATTGATCATATACAATGGACAAGTGGGATGAATCATCTATGTGACTTTGTAGGCCCATGGTTGGGAGCGAATCTATAAAACCTGAAAGATACAAGGTACTTGACCGGAGGAGTACCTCAGTATGGCCAATGAGGGAAGGGACTTCTGTGTGGAACAACATGCCCACAATAGAGATCTGCTTCTGTTTGACCCAACATACATATGATACTCATCAGGTATGAGTACCACAATAGTCCAAGGATTGTGAGAATTAGCTTATGTGTGACCTGGAAAGCCCACTCTACACCTTGAGGATGAGTACTCAAGCAGCACAAGGTGTTTGGTGATATGGGTTATAGTCCGAGATTCCTACTCTAGAATATACTTGGTGTGATCTTTTTTTCAGGAACATGCTTTGTGAATAAGAATCATGGTTTATTTTCGGATAGTTTTTTCATATTCTCTTGTTATTTGGTGTCCCTACAGTGTTTTTTGTTACTCTCCCTTGGACAGGCTTCACCCTAACATGTTTTTCTATTGTAGACGACCAAAACCTTGATAGAGGACTTGGTGGCCCCAAACCTTGTGGTACTGAGTGAGACCAGGCTGGTGAGGCACACACCAACAAATTACAGATGCAACTCTATACATTCCCATCTTGTGGGGTTTCCAGCAGATAGATTTTAGAGTTCTCCTTGTAACATCAATTTTTCAATTTAACTATTTTTGCGTTTGTATTTTATATCATTTGACAAACATTTATTACTTATACATAGTGGTATTTTAGTGACATGCAAGATTAATTTTCTATATTTGGGATGTGGTTGTGTGTGCATGCATATAGGTACTAAGGAAAATGCCTCCCACTTGTAGATCGATGCCTTCAGCGCTAGTATCCAACCTCTAACCATCATGAGGTAGGCTTGGGGTATGTCATGGAATGGGTCACTGGGGATTGGTTGTGAAAAATTTCTATCAGAGGCTTAGAGATTCTGGCGGAGTCGTTGGATCGATCCCTCCGATTACATACTTCAATAGAAAGGGATTCGACAATTACACACTAGTGATGGATGTGAGAGAATACACTTAGAGGAAAGAGCTTCAAATGGGATTTCCTAGTAGCAGCATCGTGGCCATACAACATCATCATGGGTACGAACTGGTTATCTACAGTCAATGCTCAGATCAACTACATTAGTCGCAATGTGAGGTGTTTATTTGAGGATGGGGCCAATTTTTTGTTCACTAGAGTGTAGGGAACGTCTATAGATTATGATGGTATTTCTTGGAGGAGGGTGAAACCGATCAGTCACAAATTGGATTTCCTTATCCAAAGTATGATAGATGGGATATGTAAAAGATTTCCTTTAGTGGTTGATGAGTATGAGGATGTCTTTCCTTAGGATGTCCCAAGACTACATCTTCACTAGGACCAAGAGATTGGCATCAAACTGTACACCAGTAAAACAATGATATCCACACCGTAATATTAGATGGCTCACATAGATATTTTTGAATTGAGGGTAACGTTTGAGGACATTCTAGAGAAGGGCTTCGTGAGGCCCATCATTTCACCATGGGCATCCCCGATGTTTTTTTCCAAGAAGGATGATGGGAGTTTGAGGTTATAAGTGGACCTCCAACAACTAAAATAGGTGACCATGAAGATCAAGTGTCCACTAATCATGATTTATGACCTCTTAGATCAGCAGAAGGGAGTAAGTTGGTTCTTAATGATTGAGCATAGATTAGGCTATCACTAGCTTCAGGTACATGATGAGGGTATACCAATGATAGACTTTAGAAGCTGGTATGGGCACTATGAGTTCCTGGTAATTCCATTTAACAAAACCAATGTCCCATAACTATTAAGGGGACTCATGAAAATAATCTTCTAGCCTTACCTAAATATTTTTTTGGTGGTTTAATTGGTGACGTCTTGGTGTACTCGTCATCAAAGGAGGATCACACTACAGACCTGTGGATATTCCTAGGTATACTCCATGAGAACCAATAATATGGGTTGATCATGAAGTGGAAGTTTTGGATTCGTGACTTCCACATTCTGGGACTCATCAACTCAAAGGTTGGATTTGAAGTGGATCTGGAAAAGATAGAGGCAATTCTTTCTAGGGAGTCACTCAAGAGTGTGAATGTTTTGTGGAGTTTCTTGGGGTTGGAGGGATTCTACCGGGGGTTTGTTCCCAACATTTCTAGAGGAGAAAAAACATTATAATCCTTTATATAGAAGGTGAAACCCTTAATATAAAATTAGAAGTTCCAATAGAGTTTCTAGGAACTGACGCAGAGGCTGGAAAGTGCCCCCATCTTGAGACTACCTGAAGAGGCCATTGGGTATGTAGTTTTATGAGATACATTTCGGTCCTCGAAATATTTTATCCTATTTTAGGAGAGATTAGTTATTGCCTACAGATTACGGATGTTTCAGAATCATTAATAGAACTACAAGACTTGTGACCTAGGGTTAGCAATGGTGGTCTTTTCCATGAATATATGGATAAACTACTCGATGGGTGAAGAATTTACAAATGACACTGACCACAAGAGTATGAGGAATATTTTATCATAGATGGACCTGTAGTTGATACAATAACGATTTCTTGAGTTCATCTAGGATAATGACTTTTAGATAGTATATACTCTTGGGAATGTGAATGTGGGGGCATAAATGATCAGCATGAGGTTTGGTTTATAACTATTGAGTGAGGCGACAGATCAGCTAGCCGCATTGTAGATATCTTTCATGGATGATGATGGAGTAGCTTACCATCAATCAATGACTATCACTCCCAAACACATAAAGAGTGTTATTGAGGCATATCTTGTTGATGTTGAGTGCAAGACTCAACATCATCAATTATCCTTAGGGTATGATCTTGTTGTATTATTGATAGGTGGGGAGCACACCATCCTTTTTAGGGGAGCACAATGGTACTAGTGATGTTGTGGGAGGAGTTGTTGAGGGATTTCCAAGCATCCCATTTGGTGATAAATAATTGTTTAGTGAATATGTACTAGGGTCTCTGAAATCCGTAATGGTGGCCAAGGATAGAGAAAGAGGTGGAAGAGTTCATTTCATGATGCCTCACATGTCTGTAGTTGAAGGCTAATCATTAGTTTCTAGCATGATGGGCACAAACACTTGAGGTACCAAGAAGGAATTAGGTTGGTATCTCGATGGACTTCGTAATGAGTTTACCATACATGTCTATGGGCCACAATTCTATCATGTTGATTGTTGACCGACTCACCATTTCGTCTCACTTCCAACCCATCTGGGAGTACAGACAGGTAGAGGTATTACGATGCCTCTACATAATATAGATAGTGTGTGATCATAGGTTTCCTACAATGATCAACTCAAAATGTGATTCACTCTTTACTTCACGGATGTGGATGGTATTTCATGTGTCATTTGGGACTCAGCTGCACATGATCACTACCTTTCACCATCATTCTTATGGTTTGTTGGAGCAGACATTACAGACCATATAGGACATGCATCTTGATTTCATGCTTGGTTTTGGTCATTGTTGGGAGGAACAACATATAATGGAGTATTTTTTATTCAACAACATATATCACTCCACCTTTTTCATGGCACCGTTTGAGACGTTGTACGAGTGGAATTATAGATCACCTCTATGCCAGACAGACCTAGTGGAGTACTCACTAATGTGTTCAGTGTTGGAATGGGCTACCCGTGAGGAGTTTTATATCTTCCAGAAGCATATGGGTATGGAACAGAGCATGAATAAATCCAAGGATAAAAGTAGATGGAGATATTTTGTGTTATAAGAGAGATACCATGTTTTCTTTTGGGTCTTTCCCCGGTGGGGATTGTAGAGATTCGGCCGTGAAGAATGTTATGAATAAGGGTAATCAGAGATTTAGATATTCTTAATAGAATTGGTGAAGTTGCATACCACCACGCTCTTCTCCCATATATGCACTGGGTGCACGATGTTTTTTAGGTGTTGCAACTGAGGAGGTACGTTCAATATTCATCACATGTCATCAAATTTGGTGATCTAGACAATTAAAATGGAAGAAGTTTTCATTATTTTGAGTGGAGATAGGGGATCCACTGGAGTAAGTCCTTCATGTATGGTCAATTCTTCTTGTGACCGTTTTATTGAAGCACGAGAATCTCCAAGGAAAAACATGGGAGTTGGAGTCTTAGAATCGAGCTCAGTACCCCCATTTGTTAGTTTACCCTTATTTTGGCTTATGAGCATGTAAAAACCAAAATAGATGAGTAATGTAAGGTCAAATAATTTCAATGTAATTTTTCTAAATTATATGGAATCATAAAGAGACAATACTCTTTGTCGAGAAGTGATTCTGAGGCCCGGTAATCCCAAAACGATATTTTGACCATTTTTTATATTTTTTAAGTAATAGTTCATGTAGGTTTTTCTATCATTTTAACTGGTGCTCGGATTAAAAAATATGAGGGCATTGTGGAAATAAAAATGCTGAAATTTTCAAAAAAAATACCTAAATTTGGACGACAAGGGTCAATCTGAAAAGTTATTTTTGGACATTTCGGAAAAAAATAAAATATCATGAGAAAATTTTTCTATTTTGTTTTTTAAAACCGTTGATTGGTAGACGGTGACAATGTGATGCGATGATGTAGCGCATTATATAAACCTCATTAAGGGCACATTTTTATGTAGCATAATGATGTATTAAATGAATCATAATTGATACGCTGATTCCAAAATAAAACAACTTAATGACGTGACATCGCGGCATAATAGAAACACTGTGACATGTTTTCTTTTAAAGGATAACGAGTTGTAGATTTGAGAATAGTAGGGTGCATTTTTTCTAATGAACTAATAACAAGAATTCCATCCAATGATGAACTACTAATGCTTACATATCGTTTATGACTTCGACACATATAAAAAATTAGGATCAGAGATTAAAGAATACCTTCAGACTCTTGAATCTTCATGGTGGACTACTTCAACATAGAACTAATTTGAGGCATGGGTTTATATATTTTATGTTTTCCCTATTATTATTCTAAACCAATGAATTATGATCAACTGAGGAACAAGTTGATATGTGGATCATGTGTTCTTGCAAGAGGGTGTTTCCCTTCAGGTGTTTTCATCGGTATTGAAGGTTTTCCGATAGAACTGTGATCCCATGCCTCCAATATTTTTAAAACTCTAATGCGCAGGGTGTGGGAAGACATGAACAACTCCAAAGTCCCTATGCGTGTGTATTTATTGATTCCACATTCATGATATGGAGACACATATGTTCTGTTTCCATTGAAGGAATGAAGTAATTCCTCATAGACCATTGGTGAAAGTGGTGCAATGAACATACCACTGATGTGGACCCAATGGTTAATGGAAGAACTCATTGGCACTAGTGGTGGTGGTCACAGGTTGGTGGCTGTGCCCCATGATGGCACTCCGAAAGAGAATCACAGCCATCTCAGACTGCAATGGTGTGGAAAGAGCCACTGACCTCTATGATGGCAGCTGGCAGCGGGTAGACATGGACACCCATCCATGTCGGTGCACCGTAGATGCAGAACTATGTTGCGTCACATGCAGCAGGCCATGGTCAACCTACCATGGCGGTGGCGCTTACCCTGCGGACGACCCAAGGGGAAAGGAGGAGTGGAAAAGGATTCCATTCATGTCTCAGTTAGGATAATGGCGGTCCACTTATGGCTGATATAGTAGATCATGGGACACCCCATAGGGATAGACTCACACCATCGGGTCTGGCCAGAACTAGGCCGGATCAGGTCCGGGATGAGTCAGTTTGGTCTACCTGGTCGGACCAGACCCAGACCCAACCACCCCATTTTTTAATAAATAACAATATTGATAATATTGTCCACCCAAATGAAAATCCATTTATTGATTTAGGACCCTCATGTTGAGTCATATCTTTTGGCATACTTTATTGAAACATTCCTGGAAGTTAAAATATGATGAATGGATTGAGGAGTGGTTCTCTCGGAATCATGTGCACTACGTGAGAAAACCATGTTGTTGGTTGAGAGCTAAAGACTAATAAATTGAGACCATGTGTGGATATGTTACTATAGCCCAGCGGGAAGCGTGTTCTTGGAGACCCTTTAGGCCCATGGTGGGGAGCGGCTCTTTGTGACCTGGCATACCCAGGGTACTCGACAAAAGGAGTACCTTAGTATATCCATGGTGGGAAGTGTCTTCTCTGTGACCTAACATGAAAACTATGGGGATCAGATTCTTTATGACCCAACATAACCAAAATAATAATTAGTGAAGAGTACCACAATAGTCCAAGGTATGTGGCAAGTGCTTCTATGTGACCTGGAAGGCCCACTGTACTAATTAAGGATGTGTTATCCAGTATCCCATGGTGTTCGATGATATATTTGATGTTCCTAATTTTATAGTCAGGAATATACATGGTGTGAGATGAATTCCTTGGTGATCTTGAATTTTTATCATTATTTTTGGTTTGTTTATGGATTTTTTTTGTCTTCTCTTGTGTTTTTGGGACCCTACTGATTATTTTGTTAGTCAGCGCTTCACAGGATTTTACCGCACCAGTTTTGTCTACAGTTGACGACTTCCACATTAACAGAGGACCTTGCCACCCAAGACCCATTGGTTCAAAGTGATAATAGGTAGGAGGGTCATAGACCTACAACATCCATCAACTACAATGTTGTTACCCATCAAGTAGGGTTTCTAGAGGGCTACTTTCAGAGTTTTCCTTGTACCTTCCAATTTTGAGTTTATCTATTGTTGGGATTATATTGTGGCCCATTTGATTTAATGTTTTTAATTTTACTTAGTGGTTGTAAAGTGAAATGCATGTTTACTTTTCAATAATTTCTATACGGTTGTGTGTGAATGCATATAGGTAATCATGAAAATGCCTCCCTCTTACAGGTCGATGCCTTCAACCGTAGTCACCATTTTCTGGCCTTCGAGAGGTAGGCTTGAAATATGTCACGGCCTAGGCATCGGGGTAAAGGTCATGTCAATAATATCACACTTGAGAAAATTATTATAAAAGTTATTAATCATCCCCCTTATAAAATTATATAATTGGTGAACGACTTTATATATAAAGAGTTATCTACCGATCTCGATAGGTTTTGTTGAATTTATATTGGGATAGAAAATACATTACTATTATTGAATCAAAACTGTAATATATGAAATATATTGATATTATCGGGGTGGTTTAGTCCATAATCATTTAATGGGGCTGATTTATATTCTTTTTATATAATAGTTTCCCCATTATATATTTTCACATATAACTAAACACTCCATATTTTGAGGTGGTCAATAAATTTTTCTACTAAAATTTCATGATAGGAAACAATATTTAGAATCAAAATTAGAAATTACATTTTGTATTATTGAATTTATATCCATCATACCTATCACCAAATAATTTTCATAGTCCTCTATAAAATTAGTACTATCATTTTCCCTTATTTTAATCCATGATGGTTGTTGTCATTGATTGTCTCAAAAAACCCATGGCTTATGTACTCTTCACACACAATGCATGTGGTCCTTGTAGTTAAATCACTGTAATAAAGGAAAAGTGATGATTTGATCATTATTTTCTTCATCCACATTAGTGTGATTCCTCATATCCCTTCATCATGGATTATACTGATGCCCTAATATTCCACATTTTATGTATCTTCTAGTTCACTTTAGAATGTTTTCATGTTTCCTCTTCACACAATTTTGACATGTGGAATGTTGTGTTTTCTTGCCTATATGGGACTTATCTATTGATACTACCTTATTAAATTTTATTTTCCTCATTTTTTTTTGTTCCCATAAGACCAATGATAGTCTCCAATATTTGTCTCAACTATAAGGTAATAATGGAAAATGTCATTATACCTATCCATGTGATTAATCTTTATGTATTGTTGTAGAACCAATCATAATCTACTAAATAAATTATCTACCTTTACTTCAGAATTAATGAAAATAACCGAGATATATAGTGTTATACTTGCATTTTTTTTCTTCATATTCAATGAAATAATCATATTCATTTTTATCCAATCCTATAAACCCCCTCTTCATCTTATGACAGAGATTTCATGATAATTTTTCATTAAAAAATAAATTATTGAATCCTTACTATTACATGTTATCAATTTACTCATTATAAATCATGGTTTAGTTCAGCTTTATCCACAAATAATCTTCACCATCAAAATTACTAGCCACCAATAGGACATTCACTTGTTCTGAGAACTGTAGGATAGTGAATATCATCTCAATAGAGTTAATAAACTGTTCTATGATGAGGGGATAAAAGGATACAAAAAATATAAGGGGCCTTTTTATTCTAAAGGATTACATTACAACAATTATTTTCCTATGATTATAAGGTCAAAACACATGAATCATGTTTTAATTAATATTTTGAGCTAGTTTAACATGTATTTTCAGGATTTTATGAGTTCTCAATCCCAACTTATTTTTAATATAATGAGGAAAATCATCCCTCATCCTATCATATTTTTTTGTTAGCATGTGCTCTCCTACTTCTAGAGATTATCTAAAACAAAAATAAAATAAAATAATGAGACATGAATACATAAAAAATGATGATATAAGAAATATATATTTAACATATAATAAATAACATATAAATTAAATGTATATCATAACTTATAATTCCATACATTTTAATATATGATAAAACTGGTAATAGAATTATACATGGGGATATTACTGATGTTTTATAGTCTGATTCCATAACAATGACATGACTATCATATGATATAATCTACAAAGACCCTAACCTCTTACATTTTTTATCAAAATATTTTAAGCATTGTATAAATAAAATAAAATCCATGGATAAGTAATTATATAGTCATTTGAAAAATATTTAAAAAATTATAAATCATGAAACCATAATAAAAAATTATTTTATGAATATCCATAAAGATCTCCTAACACTTTTTGCGTTCCCACAATTTCATAGAATAACATCGGGAATACAAACCCAGGTGGTATTAAATAAAAATCCCATTAAAAGAATAAAAATGGATATAAATCCTAAATCATTAGTCAAAAGGGATTACATGATAAAATATAAGGAATGGATCATGAATAAACATATAGAACATTGAATAATATGATCACTGATTCATAAGAATGTGAAACAACATGTATCACAAAATATAAATGTGTCATGGCTAAATTCCAGGACTATATCACATGGTGTAAAGAGTCCCATTGTGGATTAGTTATACTCCCTAATACCATCCATAATGTCTCATTAGGGTAAAACATTACCCCATTCACTAGATCACTATCAGGGTGAAACCATCATAACATGTACATTCATATGTTTTCCACATATTGAGATCAAACAAAAGGGTTAAATGCATGGTTTACCCATTGAATGAAATGTGTTTTTTAATATTATTATAGGGAACAGAAAATATCATATAATTACTTTATACCTGAAATAATAGATTTAATTATTTTTTGTGTATTAGAAAATTAAATATAGGTCAAGACCATGAATAATGATGTCCAAATAATGTGAAAAAATTAAAAAAGTTGTAATTAAACAATACATATGTGACACATAGGCATAGTTTTAGGGCAAGAATGATGTTCATTTGAAAAAGTTAATATAATAATTATTACCAGAAAACAAGAAATTAACTAAAATGTTTTTTTAATTATGAAATTAGTAAGTTAGAAAAATTGGTTGCTTAAAACAAATAATTGTGTATACTTCATACTTGGTAAGAAACTGAGAAAGTCCCTTTAATAATGTTTTCATATTGAGTGGAATTGAGAAAAAACATTTCAGATTATGTATTTTTTCATCATAGAAATATGAATTGTTATAAATATATATTTTTGGAACATATATTTCAAATATATGATAAATATATATTAATAATTAATAGATAACTTCATTCAATGAGATTTAAATTGTTAACCAAAAAAATATGGATGTTCAGCGCGATCCATTTCGTAATGTCTGAATATGTTATTCACTTTAAATTAATGGCCATGAAAATAAAATTAGATAAAATAATTTAAAAATTCAGAACCTCTTACAAATATATTTTAAAAATTAAATATTTAATATGTTATATTTTGGTCATTTTAATGATTTATATATTTCAATTTGGTCATTATGAGAGTGTTTGTTTCATCATTTCATTGTCAAATAATTTGTGGAAAAATATTTATGTCATTGTAAATGGGTGTAACTATATAACATTTTAATTAAATAATATTCCTGAACATCCAATAATTTTAAATTTCATAAATATAATTTCTTGTTTTGATCTATGGATGATTTTTTTGGTAAAATTGTTTAGGTTATTTTAGGCGTTTATTTTGGTGGTTTTACAGACTATTCTGAACTAGTTTGGTATTACATAATATTATATAAATATATTAATTATATAATATAAAACCATAAAATATATATAGATAATTTTAATTTATTATATATTAATATAAACCCTTCATGAAATTGGTAATAGGAAATAAAAACTCATCGTCAACGTAGTCAGTGAACTGACAAATCACAAATATTGGTTTTTTTAGAATAAAAGGATAAGAGAAGATACTTCATGATTGATATTTCATTAAAAAAAATTATAAAATAAATATTAAACTATATTTATCATTGCACTTTGAATATGATTGAGGATATTGTAGAAGAATGAATGAAATTTAATTTGGAATATAGAGGATTTTACCTTCAGAATGTCATATTCTTGAGCCCTATTTAGGGATCATATATTTGAATTTTTTTTATATAGGAATCACTAGGACATGAGGAGGAGTCTGCGGAAGGGAAATGGAATGAAACTGGCATGATCTGAGGCTTATAATGGGTGGGGAGAAGGGTGGTATTTAAAATCGGATGATAGGGATATTTTTTTTATTATATTCATGAGTTTATTATTTTTTGTTGTTTTCTATAAATAGTTTTTGTTGTTGTAGATATATATAGTAAATATTACATGTGACTATAAAATAATGGGTTCTTACAACAATAATGACTAAAAAATTCATGTATTTGTCTTGTAATGTTATATAAATTAATTTACAATATTTCACTATTCAAAAAAATTCAAATATTTAAGAAAAATGACAAAAATTCACTGTAAAAATTTATCAATGTTTATATTTTAAAAAAGAAATCCATTTTATCATAATTAATTCCTCCATATAATTTTTTTAAATGAAATCATCATTTCCTTGAAAAATACAGAATTTGATATTAAAATAAATTTTATGACCTTTTGAAATATTACTTAAGGTCCTATAAAATTTTCATATCCTTATAATAAAATTGAATATTATTTTTTAAAAAAATTTATGTAACTAGGATTTATTTTAAAAAATTTATTTTATGTCAAAATAAATATTAACACATTTTTGTTTTATAAACAACACCAAAATTTTATTTATCATTTTAAAAATAATAAGTTTCATGTAATGTAGTTTAAATATATATCAGTTTCATTTTATATTATACATATGTATTATTTTATGATTACATTAGTGTGGATACTATCTTAATGGGAATATTACTATTCCTAATCATTGTATTACTATTCAATGGTCAAGTTACTATTCCAACAGACGTATTACTATTCTGACAGTCATATATATAATGGTCATATGTATTTTCTACAACCTATAAATACAAGTTATTCCATTAATTAATAATTCTCTTCAAATTGATCTCATGATTATATATACATTCATATTCATAACTAATATATTATTATTTGCATTATGTTTAATTTTTACAATATTTTCAGTGAGTGTTGTCACTTTATTAGATCGAGAAGTTCAAAATTATCTTATTAATATTAAATAATTTTCTATTTATTATTCAGGTGTAATATATGGAATTCTTAAAGGTTTATTTTTTATATACATTATAATTCATTGTTTGGGATAATTATATATTTTTTTTGTTTCTCTTAAGTAATGTTCAGCCTTTATAATACACGACACGATTATAATAAGTAATGTTACATTTATAATGTTCTAGGTCATTACTATTTGTAACTAGATAGGACAACATACGAATAAGGATTGTACTTAAAGAAGAATCCCATTAGATAATATTTATATAAATCAGTACATGTGTTGAAGACTATGAATATGATCCATTTAAATTATATTTGGTTTTCATGGATCCTTAATGAACATTAAATATAATATTATCTATCCGAAAATTGTTGCGGAATTCTTATAAAAAAATTTCCCATAACATCATGTATTCTTCATTGAAATAATGTATATACCAAACACCTAGGATGATCAATATCAATCCTAGGACATCTAATTTTAGCTACACAATCCGTTGAATATTTGACTCCTACCATCGAAAAGGAACCCACATTATCAACTGAGTAAATGATCATTATTACCCTCATCGTACCACCAGTTATGAATTAACTTATCTGATATGTATCTTATCTATAGAAAAGATAATTGAATTATGAAAATACGATGTTATGGTAATACTAATAATTAATGTTTTATAGTTTTTTAAATGGTCAAATTTTTTAAATTTATATGAGTATAAAATTTGTGGATGGAGTCCATGAAAATCGTTTTGGTTTGTGTTATCCCTGTATGGACATATGATAAGGATTATAAAGATGGGAAAAAATTTATTATCCCTTTTTTTGTTTCATGATGTAGTTATAAGAGGACATGGTGATACACAAGTGGATTCAATTTGATGGAGGGCCATGAATATTTTTGGTGGTCTCACATTTATATTATAGATGTTTTTGTATGAAGCGTAGGAGTAGAGCCACACATAGTTTTCAAATGATGGCTTCTTTTTTAAGGGGACTGACAAGAAACTCATCCAAGTGGGGGATTTAAAGACTCATTTTCTATGTGGATAAATAGATTATATTTTTATTATATCCTTTTAAAAGAAAAATATACCATGGACTTCACTAGGAATGAGGATACAAATGTATTATATTTTAAAAAAATATAATCCTCACATCAGTTTATTTAACTATTATCCCACAGTTTGTATATTCAGTGTTATGAATGGGGTATTTATTGATGGTGAAGAATAACTACATCTTATATTGAATGATGATGTTGAGATTACATGGTCAAATGGTATTCTAACAGATATTTGAGATTCACACATGAACTTAATTTTTGGAATCGTTATATGGATTTCCAAACATGGATTTCTTTAGTTCCTTATGATGAAGTATCTATATTAGATAATTTTATAATGATTCAGATTAATTTCATATGTTTTCTTATAATGAGTTATAAAATTTATTATTTGAATTAATAATTTTATAGGATAAATATTTTGGGAACAATATACATAATTCATGAACTATGCTTCAACGAGGACATGGATGTTTGTTAATGTCATCAGTTTATTCATAATGTAACTTATTCATCAGTATTCACAAGGTGTAATATATTGGTTTTAATTTTAAAATTTATTTCTTGTATTACCAATATTTAGGTGTATGAGGGACTCAAAAAATTTCCCACTCACGATAAGGTCTATTCAGGATGGGAAGTATTCAATTTTATGGATGAAAATAACCCATATGATTTCTAGGTGGTCTATATTGAGGTAACGCCATATATATAGAATATCATGGAAACATAATACATTAATAATGAAATTCATGTTTTTTTCAAATGATTCATATCTGAAAAACATAATTTTTTTCTAAGAGACTACCAATATGGTTTCACCTCACAGACTATCATGTATTAGCTATATACCATGTATTTCTCAATGAACTGTTTTAATCAAATATGTTGAAATTTTTATCAACAATGTGGATTGTATAAAATCTTTGTACCTCAAGTATCACATACCTGACACACATAAGTGTATCATATAAATATGGTTTTCTAATTATTGTAGTTTCCTCCTTGAATGTTCTTTAAAGTTAATTATTCTTAGTTGGGGGTTATGGTTATAGAATGCAATCATTATACTTATTTAATTTTCATTGTTCAATGGAGGTATACCATTAATAAGAATTTAATATTTACACATTTATATAATTTCATCCCATGAAAAAGATTATTAATGAATTTTTTTATTTGAAATATTTGGGAATGTAAGCCTTCTTAACAAATTCATATAGAAAAATTCAGGTTTATATATGAAATATCATTCCCAATACATGATCATAAAAAACTGTCAACATAGTTCATGTCTTAGATATATTATTTTTTGGAAAATATCACCACTAAAAGAAAATCCTATTTATGTGACAGAACGACTAGGTTCCTCGATTATGCATATCTCTCAATGATCTCATGGTATACAACATCATGGTTAATATACCAATTCAAGAAAGAATTCATCTATATTAATTGTATCACTAAAATTATAAGTATAAAATTTATTTTCAAGTTGGATCTTCTAAATAGAATTAAATTCTCTAAAAAATGGTCTTGGGCCTTTTCTTGAACATCACAGTTCTGAATGATCTACTAAACTAATGATATATTAAATATTAAATGAAATTTTGATCTCATTGTTCGTGGTGTGTGAAACAAATGATATTATCAAAGAAATAGTTTAGTCATTGTGGTATAGTCCTGAAAAACATTTATATACAACACGGTTGTATAAAAATTTTAATTATGGATATCTAATAGCTAAAGATGATCCCAGTCTTCAGTAATATAAATGAAGAGTCTATACCTCCATATAATGATTGGTTGGATGATGAGTAAAACAGTCATCTATGTGAAGACTTATTCATCCTTTAATAAAGGACACTAGGAATGTCCCTTAATCAACTATCAATTATTACTTATGGGATAATTGGAATAAATCATCCTTAATCAAAACAAAAAGAGGTCTAGATTTATATTTTCTATGTGTTTTCCAACTCATATGATTAAAACTTAGAAGGTTGGTATCGGAAATCTCTAGAATTGGGTAATTACACATAATGGTGGTAGGTGGTTTAATCATACATAAACCCTATATATTGATAGGTATATAATTCTCATGATTCCAAGTGGATGAATTTTTCCTACTGGGGATACTCACATTGGAATCGGGGATAACACTATGAAGATAAAAGATTTTATGATGAAGGACTGACCAATTAATTATTTTTTTCTAGTTCTCACATAGAACTATCACATACTGGGTAATTTATATGAACGAATGACCCCATATTAGATAATTAAAAAAATTCCATTTTTATGGTTTTTTTGTAGAATAATTCCAGTTGTATTAGTATATTAACAATATAGAAATCCCTCATTCATTACATCTCCTTGAATTTCCGAAAATTTATTGTTTTTATCCATAATATTCGAATTCCAAGAAGGTTGCTAACCTGGTACGTGTCATCAATATTTAATTTTATCCCCTCATGGAAAACTTTATATGATGGTTTTTTGATAATTTTTATAGTGACACGAAATAAAAATGAATTTATTTTTCTTATTTTACATGACATAAACATTTCATTTCATAATGAATAGTAATAATGTTTGTGGAATGAATTTGTATTGTTTCCTTAGAGACTAGATATGTAATTACTTTATTTTTAAATTCATATGATCATTTATTATTAAGTACCTCATACATGTGTATAAACTAAATTCCACATAATAAAAACATTGCTTTAAACATGGTGAATGAAAACATAAGAAAACGTGGGATATCAAAATATGAATAATGTATGAATAATAATATCAAAATAGATTATTTTAGAAACATGAAATACACAATCACAAGATAAATATCATATCACTATGAGTTGTAATCATAAATCATAAGTGAGATTTGAATAACATGTTATAAGAACATAGTTGGAAAAAAAGATGATCATTGAAAATGATATGTCATAACATATATTTATAAAATTTAACACAACACATGAATGATGAGAGGATAATAAATGAATGCATAAAATCATTCAGTTATGGAATAAAATGGGCATAGAAAAAAATTTCATCCATGATTCATAGGACTACACCTATTCTTTTGATTAAAAAAATCGTAACAATATATACATAAACATATTGATTCATTAACACATCTCCTTTCAGGAGACCAACTATATTGATTCAAATTATACATATCTCAAGAGATTTGAAATTTTAATGATATCATTGGATGGTGAAATTAGGAAAATCCTATCATTATATATACATATGTGTACCATATGAAAATAATTCACATATCACATCATAAAAAATTTATATTAATTTGGATATATTAAGATTTTAAATGACATTAATTATCTTTTTGTAATACACAAATTGAAATAATAATTGTTATTATAAAGAATAAAATGGAAATTTATTCACTATTCATAGCATAAAGATCCTATGAGGTTGGGTTTTATATCATATCAAAATATTATAAAATTACAATTGGAATGAATTTGATTTTTCTAAAAAACCGGATCCCCCAAAAATTAGAAGAATAATAGTTGAAAATTTATGGGTAAAAAAAAATAACTCAATTATAGATTTAATTTTTATGAAAAGAAGGAAATGAAAAAAACACATAAGAGTATTCGAAAAAAATTCTTTACTATAAAATTTAATGCCATAAGTCACTTTTCAAAATTTATAGACTATTTTATTTAAAAACATGGTTACGAAAGATGTCATGGATGACAATTGGGGTCAAAAACAAAATTTACATATATATATGAGAAACATATCATGGTTATAATTTCATGATGAAGTCATATTACTAAATTTAATATGTTCGAGTTACAAATTCCATTATTACATAAGCAATTATAAAATCATGACTGCTTAATTAATATTATAAAAAATGAAAATTTAAATACCATTAATAATGATTGGTTAATGATAAAAAATATGAAAGGCACAAAAAATACACCATTTCAATGAAAATGTGGATTTTAATAAGAAATGTGTCTCAATGGATGATATTTCTAGACAACAAACACATTACTTTACTCTATGATTCAATGAAAATGATTTAGCAAACAATATAATAAATGTAACATTATTAGTTACCTATTTTATAAAAGAAATCATATGTATAAACATTTATAAACTATATTCATAATTATTTTCTATATTTATATTATTTAATTAATATCGATTTTTAATTAGAGGTGTTATTAATAATGATCAATTAAAACTAGTTTTTAATCATGGTGTCATTAATAATTAATTAAGGATATTTTATAATTATAAGGTAATTATACACAATTAAATATATTTTTTAATTATTTATACTGTTATAATTTAATTTTATGTGAGTTTTTTATGATCAATAAAGATGATGTAGTCGATGATCATGTTACTATGATTTATAATGAATGGGTGTTGATATCTTTATTAAATAGATTTATTATAACATTACAATTAGAAATAAATATTTGGTTTCTAATTTATAAAATATAATATCAGTTATAATGTTATAATAGTCATCCAATATATTATTTAATTGAAATATTAAAGAAAGATGTTTAACCAGCCAAAAAACATCACACCATAACTTAATTGATAATAATTATAATGGAGTAATTTAGTTAAAAATATTTAATTTAATTGTATAATGAAATTATTTGGTTTTTATTAAGTTGTTGAATGAATTTTTAATGTTTTTTATAATGAATAAAAATTATATAGTTAAAAATGAAAGCACTACATCATGGAGGAGGTAGTTTTAATATACACATTGTTAAAATTATCATTTCATTGAGAAAGATGATTGAAAAAAGGTACAAAAAAACATAAATCTAACAATTATTTTTAAATTAGAAATTAAATTTAGGTTTATCATTACCAACATTAAAATTGTCCTCGATAGATGGTAATGAAAAAAATAACACATCTCTTTGTGGAGGTGATAATTCACACAACACATGATTGATGATTCTTTGTTTCTCTAAGTTAATAATATGTAATAAAAACGAATTATTAATATTATATAATTTAATTTTGTTATATTAATTACCATTATTTCATGATATTAAATTTATTATTAATTATTTGTATATAAAATCATGATAATAATGGATTAATATGGATTTAATACTAACATCAGGATCTTTAGTTTTATCTAGGAAATCTATTTGTTAGTGGATGCATAAATCTAAATAATGGTGAGTCTGTAAATAAAGAAATGGAATGTGGTTTTATGGGGATAAAATTATTGCGTTTCAGGAATATATTGAAATGTTACATTTTAACATGATGTTGTTGATGTGATCCACTTTTATAACTAAAGTGGATTGAAATTTTAAAAGCACCCTATGAATATTCAATAGAATAATACAACTATTCATTGTTAAAATGATCAAAAGGGAAATATATGAGGGGGTTTTTTGGTTTTTTTGAGACACAAATCCAAAAACCTTTTGTAATTATATTTCTAACAATTTTTTGTGTCATTTTCGCTTAGAAATGTTTTTTATAGTTTTTTATTTTACTATGGAAAATACTTTTCTTCCTTAGTAAATAATTTTAATATAATTTTTTTGAATAAATATTAAACAGATTTAAATTATATTATTTTATTTTTGATAATATTTTTATCAAATATTGATTTAATGATATTAGATATTTATTTTATAATAAACACATATAACAACAAATAATTGTTTTTTTGGAAAAGTGTGATTTTATGATTAATACATATGTGTATGCCTTAGTTATTAACTATATCTATTTTCATTAAAACAATTATTATAAAATTACAAAAATATTTAACTACAAAATAAATTTAAAAAACAAATATTCCATCAAAATTATTAATTAGCTGAAATAAAAATAAAAATAATAATTTTAAAATTAATTTATTAATGGATAAAATTAGGTCTAGAAATATAAAATAATCTTAATAAATTGATTATTGTAATATTGAAAACACATATATTTTAATTTTAAAAAAGAATCTAGTTATTTGTTTTATATTTATATGAGAATTGAAGTCGTACTTTTGTAATAAATTTTATATTTCTCTATTCATATAAAAATAAATATATTTAAAAAAATCCCAAAAGAATCATGATAGGATTATTTTGATATGTGGATTTCAAATAATAATTCAATTATATCGAACTCATGTTGTAAATGTGATAGAAATTAATTTTAATAAAAAATACATAATTGAAAAATAAATATTTTAATGAAGAAAATCCTCTATAAATATTTAATTTTATATAGATTTAATTGTTTCTTAAATATATAGAAACCCCATTATTTATCAAAATTAATATATACACCACATTTAATAATTTTATTTTTAACAAATTTTCATATGTTTTCATTTTAGTTTGCTGGTTCATATACATAAATATACTAGAAAAAATAGTATTTAAAGTGGAAAATTTCACTATAATAATGTTTCATTACAATTATGATGGTACCCAATGTGAATGCTACATCATGGTTTAATATTTTTGGTGGGGTTTTAGTTACCTGAGTATATGAGATTGTTATTTTTAATCCTAGTTCAACTTATGTATTTTCATGCTAGTTTATTTTTCTACAATGGTTTTTTATTTTTCATTTTACTGAATTTATATGGGAACTTATCCTCACTAGTATCATCCATCTCTAGTAAATTTTAAACTAATATGTCAAAAATTATGGAGTATTAAATCCATCGACTAGCTATCCTATTTATTTTTCATGGTATTATTACATGGAGTTTGTAGACCATTACATAGGTGGCATGTTGGTACAAATATTCAAACTATTTTACTGACTAATACCTTTATAGTGTTCATTACATATGACTATCATGGAATATATCTCATAAAATAAGGCCTCACAACTATACTCACTATTATTAATGTTGGATCCTCATCATTCTTACTAATTTTCATTAAATACTTATAGAATATAATGTCACAAATTGATATTGTTGGTTATATTGATTGGAAAAATTGTACTATTATTGCATTATTTCATCAACAAATGGAGAAAATTCTTCTAAATAAGTCAATCAAACAATTAATACAATAGAAAATAATGATTTATACACAACTATCCCACAACTCTAGTTAGGATCTGTTATGGAAATATAAATTTCAAATGATATAGTCATGGATACCATTTTCCAATTTTCATTTCACTGCATTTCAATTGACATTTTGTAGATATATAATTCTCCCAAATACCTTTTCTTTTCTATAATAAAAAATAATAATATAGAGGTGTTTTGAGATAAGGTATATAGGCATGAACATCTATTTTATTCCATATATATGGTATTATTGGATTATTATACCTTTCATTCTATCATTTTAAAATACTACTTTATTCACAATAATTTGTTCCTCAAGAACTATATAATTAGTCATTTCATATAACAAATAATTATATTGAGTAACTGCAATCAACTACTGATGATATGAATCAGGTGATCATTGAAGATTATGGAATTCGTGATTGGGTGGATGCAAAATCATAGTACATTAAGATTATGAGTTTCACATTAGGAAGGAGATATCATTATTGTTGGCGGTGATCAATGAATTAAATTCCCCATGTGGAAGAACTAATAATTAACTATTTATATTTAACAAATATTATAAATAGTTGAGGATGAGGATTTTAATAGATAATATATCCAATGATAAATTATTTCTTCATATCAAAACATAGTAGGATTTCAGAATTTATCCAACTACCGTTTTATTTTATTCATCTTTGTTATATTTCAATTTTTATACAATAATAGGAAGAGACTCTAAATGTGTATTTTCATCCTCTCTTCTGATCAATTAAGGAAAATAATTTATTCATATATTTAGATGTTTATTGATTTATTTTTTTCTTTGTACTAGTAATCAAATAATAATAATATATGAATTTATAATAGAGTAATGAAAACATAATTGAATCTATATTATAATTTAATGTGAATGAACCAATTTTAATCACAATCTTGTTAATTCATAATTGATGTTTCCTTCATTACGTGTTCAAACATATGTGTATTGGAAGACATACAATCGCTATATTTTTAAATTTAGTCTAATGGGTATGTGAATATTTCATACAAGGAATAGATGAAAAACACTTCTAGGTAGACATACCATCACTATAATATTAGAGTTAGTCTATTCCACTATGAGATGATTTCCTAATTGGCCTAGTTGACGTACAATTAGAAGAAAATGTACCATCACTATAACATTATTTTTAATACATTCATATATGAGATGTCTTATCTTAAAATCTACAATAAAAATAAATAAAATCACTTTTGGAATGATTATCATTTTGTTCTATAGTGATAAAGAATCCTTATTATGACAATTCATTGTATTTTCCATGAATATGTTATCAAATATATCTGGAATAGCATAATGATATTATATTATCCATGGATAAGGGACCTATAAATTGTAATAAAACTTTTTAAATGATTATATATTGACACCAAAAAAAATTGGTTCCATTTTTATAGAATTGATTTTTTTCTATTCCCTATATTGGAATAAAATTTCAAACCTGAACCTGACATTTTCTATGAATTACCTTTGAATGAATTCATATGGTTAAATTTTTGGTATATTCCCACAGAAAATATTATGTACTTATATGTGACCAAAATAGTCTTTAGTGTCAAAAAAAATTGATTTAAATGTGGTCTTTTTTTATTGAAAATATTGTGAGGGAAAAACATTGTGAATGATGATTCAAATTCTACTAATGTAGAAAATCATGAAGAATGTTTTACAAAATTCTTGGTTATATTGCTCAGACCATGGGTTGTTGAGGTTTTATATATGAAATAATAAGAAACACGTTACAAAAAGTTAAGGACTTATATCATTCAAAAAAAATTGATAGTCTATTTGGAAAGGAAAAATAAAATAAATCCCAAAATTAGGGCATTATGCCTGTATGAACAATCTCTTGAAGATGTCATCAAATTTTATGGTCATAGTGAACTAATAATTTTGGAATGGGTATTAGGGTCATGTGATGGAGAAAAATAAAGGTTCAGAAATTTGATATTTTATTTCGAACATTAAAATGAGTGTGATGAATTATTTTGTAGCATTAAGGGTTCTTTAACCCTCATGAATGAATTGATTAAAAAATTTAAAAAATAAGTTTTCAAATAATTTTAATTTTTAAATATTGATATGGGGTATTTAATCAATGGATTTCTATTAGGTACATGTGAATGAAGGGTTATACTATGATGATGTAAATAAATGGAGGGAAAAGATGATGTGTCCCCATGAAAAATATTACGTGGTAATGTATGGTTGAATATGGTGGCAATGGATATCATTAATTGGAAGAGGTGTCTTATGACGTTTGATATACTCATTATAGATATTAGTGATGGGTTTTTGAATATTCAAAAATCTATTAATAAAATGTCTTATGTATGGTTTATTTCACCATTCATGTCATACCACATTATAGGGAAACTTATTTTCGATAAAGGGTTATAAAATGGAATTAATGTCACTTTTTTCCTGGACCAGTAGGACCATCAGGATAAGTTCATCAATTTCATTTTTTATGTAGTGGGACCTACAATCCTAATCAATTTGTCATTTTTTACAATTTATATTTTACATGGTCTATGAAAGGGACGTACATCATGATTAGAGAATTAATTATTTCTCAGCATTCCTTTTATGGTTTTTCTATCATACATGTTTTATTTTTTTTATATCATCATTTTAATGTTTATGTGATTCAAGCACTTGGGCTATTATAATTATTTCCACATATATTTGAATAGTTTTATTGGAATTTAATGATGTATTCCATTGACCAAAGTGAGTGGCTATCTACAGAGAAAGGAATATGAAATAACATATCTAAATTGAGACCCTAATTTTAGTAAATAGCATATAATGTGATTGTATATATATTAATGACAATATAACCTGTAAAAATATCCTAGATGTGATAAGTAAACCAAGATGGACCTCAAAGATAATAATTTCACCAATATATTTTAATATGGAATGAAAAATATTTTAATATTGTTATCAAGAAATTAAATCTGGGATTCAAGATAGTAAAAGTTCTTTAACTATAAATAATATAAAATATCCAAATGATTGAATCCGTTGTGATGTTTTTAGATAAATATACTAATTATCAGGCCTTATTCGTAAGATGAAGATTACACTGGTTGGAAGAGAAAAACATGGTATCACTTATGATAATTATTAATTAGTGGTGTCCTTTGTATCTAACTGTACTCATTACCCATCATTAATAAATTTTTGGGTTTACTCAATGGATTACACCATGATGTGTGACATATGAAAGGTAACATAAAAAAAATTGAATTCATATCACAATCCCGAATTAAAAATTATTAAAATATCTAGGGAAGATGATAAAGTAGAACTGATTTAATTTTTGTGGATTTTTTAAAGAAAATATACAGTTCAAAATCACTCTATATTATGAAATAACATGAATGAAGCCAAAAAATAGGTCCTAAATATTGAATAGACCATACATAAATAATGAAGAAATATATTATATGGGTAATATAATATCATGGTGTAGTATTCAAAAAATAAATAATATCATTGTTATATACTCAACAGTGCACCAATTCATATCCAACTATGAGTATAATGTACCAAAAAAATGATATTTATTAACAAAAAAAGAATTATATCTTAATTTTGGGTACAATATGTCATCAACCCTTTCATGGATTTAAATATATTATAGGTATTGTATGATCATATATTACATACTATTATAGGTAGTTTATGATTATTTATGATGAACCATATTTCATGTAGGTTATAACCATATGATAGTGATTATGGAATTATTTTTCTTATTGTATTATGATGTGAATATATATCATGAATATTAAAATCCTATGGTATGGACATTTATGAATGTCATAAAAGATAGTACTAAAATTATTTGAGATATAATTTGTTTCATAAATAATATGAACCACATAATATGTAGAGGAAAATTAAAAAATATCCATATAAACCATACATAATTGATGATTTTGAGGGAAGAAGAATTTTGAAGCACCAGATAAAAAAATAATACCTTATAATTATGGAAATATTATAGATATGTCACTTATTTTTTATGAATGTTTTTTATAGGAAATGAAAAATGATATTAATCCAAAAATCAAAGTTTTTTGTGTTATTATAGAATGATCAAATGTAACATATATTCATTTTCAGATCATACATGTTGAAGGAAAATCCAAATAATGGTGATTAATCGATTACAAAGAACAAATAGAGGGTTTCTTTATTTTATAATGGGCCCTTGACAAGAGATATAAGCATAACTATATATCATGTGTTAACCAAAATTTAATTAAACACATATCTTTTTTTGCATACCTCTATAAAATTATTTATTATATACATGAGTTGGTGAGATAAAAAAAACCATAAAAAATAAGGAAATATACACCATAATGTTAATGAATAAGGATTTAATAACCTGTGAATAATTATGAAAATTGGAATTTAGTTTTGGGTATGGTTGATAAGAACATGGTATTAAAAAATATCCCCATGAATGGTAATAAAAAAATATATTGTATGTATATGTTTTGAAAAAATAAGTCAATGTTTCCTTATTTCCATGTGGAAAAAAAATCTAACCTGAATAAAATTGTTTCCTAAAACAAAAATATCATGGGAGGGGCTTAATAATAATTGATCTTATGGTTGGTCCTTAGAAAAAATTTCTACAATTTTTTATGTATCATAAATTGATATGAATCAATCAAAAAGCAGTTATTTTGAAATTTAATTTTATATCAATAATTATTGATAAACACATTATGGCATATTAAAAGAATATTTATCTCATGTATGTTTAATGGGTGTCATAAATATAGAAAAATTAATTTGATAGTATTCATATTGTGTTCTTTATGCTATAAAGTTAAAATTCATGTGAGGGGTAAAATAGTGTTCTACTATTTAGGATCAGGAGATGATGACCTTGGATATGCATTTTAACATCTTTTAGTGAGGAATAATGGTATATTATAGCATGTTATCACTGGTGAAAATAGAATGGTCATGATAAAACATGCACTGATAACGACAACACGGATCTAGATATCACATATGAAGATGTTTATTGAAGGTGATGGATTTTCCCAAATATTCCTAAGATAAAACATTAGAGAATCATTATGTATCTAGTTTACTAATGAAATATGAAAAAAATATTATTACTATTATGAATTTTTATTGATAGAATGATTTATCAAAGGAATAAGAATTTTATTTTTTTATAGGATAATGGAATAAAAAAACTATACTATAGTGGATCCCTATTTTTATAAATATATCATATAGGTGGGATGAATCCAGAGATAGTGGTCCACTTTGAGTGATTTAATGTCTTTCATGGTGGAATCAAATTTATACAGTTTTTTTCATGCGTGTCGAACCTATATCATTTTTTAGAAAAAATATTCCACATGATCTTTCCAATAAGGGTTATAAATTATAACATCTAATCTCCCATTTTTATTTCTATGTGAGAAAAACAAGAGGTGATTAATAGATTACCTAAATCTCTTGAGTGTTCTTAATAATGGTCGTAGTGTATAATGATGTTTAACATCAATTTAATATTATATATTACATGTTTATACATTATCAAATGAGAATTTAAATACTATGTAGTATAATTGCATACATCTAATGTATATATTCTATGTATTTTAGAGTCATGCATCTAGGATACAGACAGGTTTGGTCAATTTTAATTTTAATATTTAAGAATATAGATATTTTCATGAGAAGTCATGGATTGTATATCGTGAAAATCCTTGTGTTGGTGGCGGGACAAATACACTATGAATTCATTATAATCATGGAGTAGGATTCATTTGATCATACATAATGTGGGGAATACAATCCTACAAAAGTTATCTTTAGATTTGGTGGATTAATTAATGTTAACATTAGATTATTCAAGATTCACATTTTTTTGTAATTGATTTTTTTTTGTATAAACTCGTCTAAATCTTAAAATCATTTTATGTCTTGTTATTTTGAAATTTTATGAAACACATTTTTGTTCCATGGGATCGTTAATAAATTTGTAATTATTGGTTTCACATAGAGAACATATGAATGAATGTGATAGATGGAGTCCAATGTATCCCTTCAATGAATTGGTTATGTTTTAAATACCCTACGATACTGATTTATAGAGAAGATAGGTTTTTAAAATGGTACTATATGGGAATCATGTGTCCCAACAACTATAATCACCTGTTTCATGGGTTTAAATATAATATAGTACATGGGAATTTTACAATTTCTCATAATGTTATAATTTCAGTTGTTTATTTTTTTCCAAACTTATATGATATTCAAATTTATTATTTCCTGAACCAATGGATAAAGATTATTTTTATATGGTTTAAAGACTTTTTATATTTTGTATGCTTCAATGATAAAATTTATTTAGACTTTTGTTCTTCTATCATAATCATAAATCTATGAACATGTTTTATAATTAAATCCTTTGATCTCAAGGATTCATTATTATAAATTTCTTCCATATACTTGTATTCTATCATATTTATAATTTATACATTAATACATATTGATATGGTTTCACTTACTGAACATTGTTTCTCACACATTTATTAGGACTACATTCTCCATTTTTTGAGGATGATTATAACATTTGGGATACCTGAATGCGGACTTAATGTGTGTTAAAAAATGGAGAATTGTTCAAAATTATTGTAATATATTTATTATTTCTATTCTAAAAATGTAATAAGACATTTATAATTGGGAATGTGATATTTTTTGGGAGATATAACTTTTATCCCTCATTATAACAAATTTTTATTGAAGAACTATTTAATAAAGGTGGTCAAAAAATCCATTAATCTAACCTTAAAATATTTTAATATTCCATCCCTAGGACGATTCATCAAACATTGGGATATACTGAATGTTATGGAAATCCAAATCATTCTAGAGGATAAATTCAACCTATGTAGGTATTCAATTATCATGTGGGCCATTACTTCGAATAGAGAATAGAAAAGCGATTTAATGAAATCCAAAAAAGAATAATGATATATTAACATTTTAGGCAGGAAAGATTAAATCCTATGTAAGATGATACCATCAAATCATTTTACATTTTTATGGATGAAAAATGATGGAATATGGTTTTGGATCAGTTACACCGAAGCCCAGAATTCACCAAATCCAAAAAATGTTATAGCTGCTTCGATCATAGAAATGTTTGAAACACATTCCCCTGGGCATGGATCCAAATCTAAAAACTAAATTGGATATATAATTATCCCTATATATTATAAGAAATTGAATATACTTTTTGAAACCTAATTACAATTGATCATCGAACTGAATATTGTAGATTTTCACACTATATGATGGTAAATGTAAAAGATGATATTGAAAACACCCAAGGTGAAAAGGTTAGATTAACATTGATGGATGATGCATAAAACTATAAATTTAATATGAAAATAGACAACATATATATTTGAATATATTTCACATTGGTTATAGGATCACTAAATGAAATATGGATAAAAAAAGCTTCTGTAAATTAAATGGAAATGATGGATCATAATGAATAAGGGAAAAATGGAAATAAAATATGGTATATCCCTTCCAACCAATGATTGAATCCCATGGCCCACATCCTTTTATAATGAAAAAAATCTAAACTTGTTTCTTGATATGGAAAATGTTACACAACCCACATCAATCTATAATGTAATATAGAATGATATGGATATCATAATTATTTATCTTTTTTAAATAACTGAAATTAAAGAGGCTACTGAGGAATAAAAATTGGATTTGAAAAAAATAATAAATTTACTTTCATTTGGAAATAAAAATTGCACGAAATTATGAGTTTTGGGGAAATGTTATAATCTTTGATATTATAGAACATGGCATGGATCAGATTTCTAATAATGGACAAAATGAAAGAGTTCATCTAAAAACATTAAATGCCACCCCACTACTATAGTTGAAAGACTATTTACACGATGAATCTACAACATTCAATGTTCCTACCTAGAATTATAGTTATGAAAAGTCTATTCTTCCACATTCTCATGAAATAACCCCAAGTAGGATTTTACAAGACTTTATATAAGATGAGTAATACACATCAAATATGAATGTAGTATCACAAGAAAACCTATATAAAAATATTTTCCCTAAAGATTATCTATATGGGGAATTACTATAGTTATAATCATTAAATGGTTTCAATTTTAAATCATCTCTGGACACCCCTAGTGAACCCATACACTCGTGTAATAAATTATACTAATTCAATTGAAAATTATGAGAAAATTTAATAGGTGATTTGTTACACAAAATGAAATCATAGAGGAGACCAATTTCATTTTGAAATTGATTAAACATTGGATATTATATCACCCAAAATAAAAGTGAAATTGGAGAATTATAGGGGAAGATACCCCATGTGTAGATAAAATAATATGGATGGACTCTAACCATAGTATAATCTCTGAAATAATGAATATCCTTTAATGGAATTGTAATGGCCATAGTCTATCTCACATAGTGATAGTCCTTTGAGAATATCTTTTTGGGTAAAAGACTTCCATGATTTGAATTTCTACACAAGAAATAACATATAACACCTAGAAGGATGTCATGTGTGAGAACATTGAATGCAATTTTGATTCCCATAATGAACATGATAATTATATGGATCATCTATGATTCATTATGCATGATAGAAATTAGCTCCATGACTACATGAAAATTCCTCAAACCATATCGGTCTCATTATATATTCACAGTCATACCCTATATATGATATATTAAAATCAATCCACATAATATATAATGATAATGTAAATAGAGGTGGACTTAAAATTACAACTCATAGAATGGAAAATAAATAAATAATTTAGGAAGACATTAAATATTTCCAAAAACATGTGGAGATAACTTGAACCAATTTCATCATGACAAATTCTATTGAATTTTCATCTTATATTAGTTGTTGGAATCTTATTATAGTTATAACTAATGAGGATGATTTCATGTTGAATAATCACACTATTAATAGACTATAGGAAAATAATCATGACAACATTTTTTTTAAATGGACGACATTATTGATGATGTAGGGGTTTCTAGGATTACCCATCCCAAATAAAAATTTTTCCTTAGATATATCATTATAGAGTATTCCATTCACACCATTTTGGTAACCCCATAACATTTGGTTTTAAAAATGGTAGGATTGTAACACCGAGATGAAATGATGTGATTCTATATGATTAGAAGAATGAATTCATTCGAATCCTAAGGAAAAATCATTCGAGAAACCCAAAAAAATAGAAACAATACTTTGGGATTTGATTAAAAAATCATTTTCTAATATTGACAAATATATTGGGGAAGATTAATAATATATTTCTCATTTTTTGTAATGAAATAAATACCATTATTGCCTCTATAGAAAAGACAATAGTCCCTCTAAGAACATGATGATATCCAAAACACTAATGACAAAATGAACTGTAGAATCCTAAATGTAAATTAACATAATGATAGTAATAGTAAGTACATATTTTTCCATTGTACACGTATGGAAAGAAGGATTAGAATTTTAGATAGTCTAATTCATTTTATTGGTTGAATTTCCCCTCTGAAAAATGGCAATTATAATTTGGTAATTAACCACATTCAATGCCTATATTATGATTATGGAGTTGAAAACACCATTAAGATGATTCATAATACTACAAATTACATTGAAGATCAAAAAATATGAGATTCATCATGGATCATTATGAAGATAGTATTGGGAATGAATTAATCTCAACCAACAGTGATAGTTCATATAGTATTGATGGTTCCATCAATATATATATTGGTTCTATTTGGATATCAGTCATACTGAACTGATAAATTATATTAGAAAACACTTCAATGTAGGATTTTATAAGAACCTGGATCTCTTTTCAGGTATGTTTTCCTTTTTTCTGGAGTTTTTAAAGAAAATAAATTTTCTGGAAATTTCAGAAGTACGTGTCGTGTAATTTCTGAGTACAATCCTTGTACTCATCCCGGCTCGAAGCCACGTGCTGGCCATGTACGGGCCACACCCACAGTGTGTAAGGCTGAGGTGGAGGCCGATTAATTTGGAGTACAGAAAATAGAAGTGCATGCCGTGTACATAAGAAGAACACTCCATGTACTTTCTTTTTTCATTAAACAGACTAGGGTAATTCCTAACCCCCAAAATCATCTTCTAATCTAGATTTCGTCCGCCGGGAAGTGACCGTACGGCCGAATCCTCTCCGAGCTCCCGCCCTGCCATCTGTTCTCCGATTTGAGCACTGTCGATTGCATTGGAATCGTATTGGTGAGTTCTTCCTTCTGCTTTATCCTTGTTTCTTGATTCCTCCTCATTTCCAAGTTATCGTGGGATGAACGTTTTTTTCATTTTCTCAGATCTACGTTGTTCTAAGAGGAATCAGTCGTTGTGGTTCACGTATATCAAACTCCTCATATCGAGGTAGGTGGTTTGTGCCTTTCTATAGAAAGTTAATGAATATTACGTGAAAATTCCACCAATACCCATGAACGGGGTATTGCGTGTTTCCTATTCTTCCCTTGTCGTTTTCCTTCATTGCTTGTTTGCTTTAGTAGAGGTAATTCCTTGTGAGTAGAGTAATTTATATTTTTCTCAGGTCGCTTTTCCATGCTTGTTTTCCCCGTTGGGCGTTTTTCCAGTTGCCATGCATAGTTGTAGGATAGTGGAACTGTGGTTTTGTTATTTCTCTAGTAGTAGAATGATATCCAAGTAGTTCTTGAGGTTTACGTGGACGATATACATGCGCTGAGCATGTTTAGTTGTATTCAGGATTGTGAGAACCTAGAGTAGCAGACCAAAGGGATAATTGACGGAAGGGCTTCTCAAGAGTGTATTTTAATTATGATGCGAGACTATAGGGGGAATTTACATTGAGTTCTTCACCATAGAGTCTATAGATCCTTGACGTGGGCCACAGGTGGAATTGAGGATGAGTTCTTCCCTAGAGAGCATTTAACATGATACAAGACTATATGGGGAATTGACGGCGAGGGCTTCCCCAGAGAGACTTCTTAGTTACGTAGCTGAACCAGTGGGGTGAGACTATGTGTTCCTCCCAGAGGTTTTTTAGTACTATAGGATGAACCATGGGGGTTAGGCTGTGAGAGCTTCCCATAGGGTTACCTATTTTCTTCTTGTTGCTGACTTCTTACTTTTGTGCTATACTTGTTAGAACTGTGGATTTTAGCTGCTTGTTCTTTCCTCTTTACTGCTTCTTTTTTATTTACTGCCATGTATTCATTTGACTGTAAGGCCTAAATATTTGGGTGATTGCCTACTAGGATTGTATCTCACACCCTGTATGGGTCATGATTTTGGGCCCAAGTAGACAATGTTGCTGCAGGTATAGACAAGGGAAAGCACCCTTCTACTTCAGGATATTGATTTCACGAGGAGATGGAGAGCATGGGACCGAGCTGTGGCTCTCGATGTTGAGGAGATTACATTTTTTTCTTTTTCACTTGGTTTCAGTTTTACTTCAGCATGTTTTCGTGTTTTCTATTTTCCTTAGATACTTCTACTTGCTGCATCATTCTCATCGTAGTTATATATCTACAATGCTTCCACTATTTGGTTTCTGTTATTATGCATGTTGTTTACTGCTTCTACTGAATATTGTTATTTTCTTACCTTGTATACCTTACCGAGTGAGGGCATAGTTTCCCCACCAACACACCAAGGCCCTCACTGCTAGTCGGGAGCCTCCGGCGTTCGGGGAAACGCGCTTGAGGTCATGTGGTGAACCGCATACGGGGCACCAATGGAGGGGCTCTGGGTTCGGGTCGTTACAAAATGCTATCAAAGGGGTTCTTTTATCTTGCTTTACTGTTCGGAGACTTTAGCCGGGGATAGGTTAGATTCAGTACTTGGCATTAAGCTGTTCTCAGGAGTAGCTAAACTGTGTATAGGGAAAAACCATACTACCTTGTTAATTGTAGTTTGCTAGTTTTTAGATTTTATAGTTGATCTGATTGCACATAGAGTGATTCACATGGCATGTGCTATTACTGTTTTGATATTGCGGTTCTAATTCTATCGAAACACGATGAGATGAGGGTATGTCGTCTCATGCATCATATAGACACTTGTAGGAATCACATTCCATGCATTCTTTCTATGCCCTCTAGGGTGCATTAGAGATTGCATGTTGTTGTGATAGACCTTGTGTAAATTATGCATTATGTTGTGATACTTTCTTGATATATTCTCTTTTGTTATGTTAGAAAAATATTTTTTTTGTTATTTTTTTTAAAAAAAAATTGGTTCATGAGGTTTTATGGGTCCACACAGATTGGAATTTGGCACTTTTTCGCCTTGTTTTTAGTGTTCCTGGAATTATGTGACGTTTTTGAGCTACTGCCCAGAAAAACCCAAAATACACGGTGTGTACTTTTTGGATACATGCCGTGTAGTTTTCAGGTCGTATCACTAACCGTGTGAGCAGAAACACAGTTTCGTGATGTAACTTTAAGAACACGATGTGTATGGTATGTGCATGTCGTGTAGGTTCGGAGCCGTGTACCCGGTCGTGTCACTAACAACACAGGTCGGGGAGGCTCGTGTAGAACACGCCATGTTAATTGGGAACATGCCATGTTTTCTTGTTCAGGTACCGGCCGTGTCACGAAAACACGGGACGACGTTACCTTCCTTTCCACATGTTGTGTTTGTGCGGAACACGCCGTGTAGTCTTGCCCAGTTAGCCGACCATGTCACGAACAACACGAGATGGTGTGGCCTACACCTATACCTCTTCTTGTGTGTTCAGAACACGCTGTGTAAGGTCCAGCCGTTTAGACAATCGTGTGCTCAACAACACGGGCCGCTGAAGCCTTGTCTAGTACACGCCGAGATTGTTTAGAACACGACGTGTAGTCTCGGGTTAAGTTGGACCGTGTGGGTTAGCCGTGTAAAGAGACTCGTTCAAGGGATTAGTTTTTTTGTACATGTCGTGTGTTGGGTTCAACATGTCATGTGGTTTAAGGTGTTACACAACTTGTGGGGCAGGAGTATATGCCCATTTCTGTAGCTTTAGAAGAAACGTCGTGTAGTTTTTATACATGTCGTGTGGTCGGGTTTTGTAAACATTTATGTTTTTCTTTCCCTATTCCCGTTTTGTACCCTTGTGTTCCCTGTCCTTGTTTTCCTGATCTAAGGTGTGCTTTTGATCTTTTAGAGCTATGCCTCTGTGACGTACTCCGGTCGTACGTCTGTCGTCAGGCATTGATCAGACACCATACATGACTGATTCGGGACTTCCTGTCGATCCCCCACCCGAGCAAGCCTTGGCACCGGTTGTTCTACCAACTGCAGGTGCTGATGCGTAGTTCAGGGAAGGTTTCATGAGGATGATGCGGGCCTTTCAGGGGGCACTGCCTCATTCCTCGTCTATGGCAGACTTGAATCTGGTCTTTCAGCAACATCATCCTCCCACGTTCTCATGGGAGGGAGTACCTTAGGCTACAGAGTCATGGCTAGAAGCCATGCTGACTATCTTCGAGCATCTGAAGACACCTCCAGAGAGGCAATTCATGATCGCCACCTACATGTTCCGAGACTCCGCCAAGAGGAGGTGGGATGTGATCTCACAAGCAGGTTAACAACAGGTTATGACTCGGTAGGAGTTATAACGTATGTTCTACGACTACTTCTACCCGGAGACCCTGAGGGCCGATCGAGCCCGGGAGTTCATGAGATTAGGGCAGGGCCCACTATCTGTCATGGAGTATTCCTCTCATTTCACTGATCTGTAGTGTTTTATACCCATTCAAGATGGGAGTGGGGTGTTCTTGGAGAGGATTTTTGAGGATGGACTCAGGCGGGAGATCCTCTCGCAGATGAACATCTTCTAACTGACTTCCACTACTTTTATCGTCAATCAGGCATTGATCTCAGTGCGCAATCTGAGAGACTCTGGAGCTGTGAGCTAGGGTGGTTCTGCTTCCAGAGTTATCTATCCTTCAGATGAAGCAAGAAGCACCGTAGGGAGCCTACACGTGGTGATTCGAGGAAGAGAGATGCATCATCAGGTAGCCAGGTGGAATGCTATTAGTGTGGTCGGGCAGGTCACACAGGGCCGTAGTGCAAGAGGGACCCCGTGGAGTGCCAATATTGTGGCAAGATGGGTCACCTTTAGCGTTTCTGGCAGGGTTTCTCACCTGCAGATGGTGACCGGGGTTCTTCCATCACTCCTAATTAAAAGATGCACCACCAATTTCTCACCAGTCGGGTAACTAGAGTTCTTCCGGCCATTCGGGCGAGGGTGGAGGACGAGGTCATGGCAGTCAGCCACCAGTTCCTCAGCACCAGTAGGGAGGTTCAACCTAGAGTGGTTAGCCAGGTGAGCAGGTCCGCGACACTGTCCAGTCATTCTCTATGATGCAGACTTATCATGAGCAGGATCACGACACTTATACTGTTCGAGGAATGATATTAGTAACCTTAGTTTTATCTTCAGCCCTTTTCAATACTGGTTCTACGCATAGTTTTATATCTGTTTCCATTGTGGAGAGCCTTGGAATCTGCATCTTTTCTTCTTCTGACTTGTTGAAACTAGACACACCTTTGGGAACAATGACATCTAGTGTACGCCAGTGTAGAGAGTGCCCTCTCGAGGTGGCATGGTATTACTTCTTATGAGATCTCTCTGTCCTAGAGATGACAGACTATGATGTCATCCATGGAACGGACTGGTTGATTCCATAATAGGAATTCGTTGACTGTTATCGTAGAAGATGTAGTTTCATTTCACCAGAGGGAGAATGCTTCCTTCATAGAGGTTAATGGGACATTCGGGCGAGTCGGACGGGACTCGAGCATCTTGGGAAAGGAGGGGTGACAACCCAGATGGCTAGCCTTTACCTGGATGGTCAGGGCACTCCACAATTGTACATTCCTCCAGTGGTGGATCTCTTCAAGGATGTCTTTCCCGATGAATTTTCATGTTCGTCTCCGTAGCGTGAGGTAGAATTTTCTATTCATCTTGTACCAGGAGCGGGACTGGTGTCCATTCCACCCTATAAGATGGCCACACCTAAGTTGCAGGACCTCACGAAATAGTTGGAGGAGCTACAGGCTAAGGGTTTCATTTGACCCAGTACATCCCCTTGGGGTTCTCCTGTTCTGTTTGCAAAGAAGGAATACATTACCCTTCAGCTTTGTGTGGATTATCGGATGTTGAACCAGTTGACGGTCAAAAATTGACATCCCTTGTTGCGGATTGATGTCCTTTTCGATCAGCTTCGAGGAGACCAGGTGTGCTCGATGATTGAATTGAGGTTTGGTTATCTTCAGTTGCATGTTAGACCATCAGATATACCTCTAACAGCCTTCAGCAAGAAGGTATGGTCTATACGAGTATATAGTCTTGTCGTTCGGTCTCACGAACGCGCCTTCAGTTTTCATGGCACTGATGAACCGAGTGTTCCATCCTTACTCGGAATCCTTCGTTGTGGTGTTCATGGATGTTATATTGGTGTACTATCACACTCAACACGACCATGCCGCACATCTTGAGATCATTCTGAGTACACTAAGAGAGAATCAACTTTATTCTAAACAATCGAAGTTCCTCATTTGGATGGATCAGATTCACTTTGTGGGTCATGTCATCTCATAGGCATGAGTATTTGTGGACCCATAAAAAGTGAGAGATGTAGTTTTCTGGGAGCTTACGGAGAATGTTTTTCAGATACGGAGCTTCCTAGGGTTGGCTGGATACTACATACGCTTCATTCAGTACTTTTCGCACCTAGAAGCACCTTTGAAAGGACTGACCAAGAAGGGGGTGAAGTTCGAATGGTCTGATTCTTTTGTGTCGGCCTTTAAGAAGCTATACGGGAGGTTGACGTCAGCACCGATACTAGTCTCTCCGGAGCCAGGAAAGAGCTACATTGTTTACTGTGATGCTTCAGGTATCGGGTTGGGAGCTGTGCTTATGCAGGGAGATGGAGTCATTGCATACGATTCTTGGAAGTTGAGGCCACATGAGAGAAACTACACTACACGCGATTTGGAGTTATCTGATGTTGTTCATGACATGCACTATTTGAGACACTATATTCTGGGAGATCACTTTTTGGTCTTCACTGACCACAAGAGTCTCATGTATAACTTCACTCAGCGTGATCTGAATCTAAGGCATCGCATGTGGGTCGAGTATCTTCAGTCTTTTGATTTCGAGTTTGCCTATACGCCTGAAAAGGGCAAGGCCGTGGCTAATGCGTTGAGAAGGAGAACTCAAATTCAGGCAGTTCAAAGGCTAGTAGTGAGTGGAAACTGATGGCTCTGTTCTCTGATATGAATCTAGAGGCGCACGACAGATGGGGATAGACTTTTCTATTTTCTGTAGCTCTTACCTTCACACTACTTGATCGGGCATGGATGAGGCAGCTATCAGACTCAGAAGGCATTGTCCTATGGGAGTGTGTGTCCAAAGAGGACCCTCTTCCTGGATGGACAGTGCGCGAGGATGAGATCTTGCATTTCCAAGGACGCGTATGGGTGCCAGCAGACATACGCGAGGAGGTGATGCGGGATTTCTATTTCTCTTTTTGGGCAGTTCATCCGGGCGTCACCAAGATGTATCGGGACCTTCATCACCAATACTGGTGGCCAGGTATAAAGAAGGATTTTGCTGATATTTTCATGATATGTTGTACATGTCAAGAGGTGAAAGCAGAGCATCAGCGACCAGTAGGGCTTTTACAGAAGTTACCCATTTTGGAGTGGAAGTGGTATGATGTTGTGATGGACTTCGTGACCGGGTTCCTGAGGTCACCTGGGGGAAAAGATGATGTTTGGGTTGACGTCGACAAGCTTACGAAGGATGCTCACTTCTTGCCGATCAAGGATACCATCAATGTCAATGATCTGGGAAGACTTTACATAACAGAGATCGTTCGACTGCATGGAGTTTCACGCTCTATTGTTTGAGACATAGATTTGTGCATTACCTCTCGGTTCTGGGAGGGACTTCAGAACGCCTTGGGTACACAGGTACATTTGATTACATCATACCATCCCCAGACTAATGGGTAGTCTGAGTGCACGATCCAGGTGCTTGAGGATATCCTCCAGTCTTGCATTCTAGACTTTGGCGGTTCTTGGGGGAAGCATATCCTTTTGGTGGATTTCGCCTACAAAAACAGTTTCCAGGCGACCATTCAGATAGCGCCATACGAGGCACTTTACGGTAGGCCATGCCGATCACCCTTATGCTGGCTGGAGGTAGGAGATGCAACATTGCTAGGACCTCATCTTGTTCAGGAGACCTTAGAACATATAGAGCTGATTCAGAAGAGGATGAATACGACACTGTCTCGACATAAGTCTTATGCTGATAGGTGGAGACGACCTCTGGAGTTCGAGGTCGGTGATCAGGTTTTCCTGTGTGTCGCACCGAGGTTGGGAAACAAGAGTATTCGCAGAGAGGGTAAGCTTTCACCATAGTACATCGGGTCGTCTGAGGACATGGAGAGAGTTGGGCTGGTCATTTATCTGTTGAAGCTACCTCAGAGGTATCGGGCCATGCACGACGTCTTCCACGTCTATCAACTCCGATGTTACTTTTTAGACTCATCTCACAACTTTGAACCTGAGGAAGTCAAGCTTGAAGCGGATTAATCATTCGAGGAGAATCCTATCTGGATTGTCGATCATAGAACGAAGGTTCTCCACGGGTGGTCTATTCCTCTAGTATGAGTTCAATGGAAGCATGGATGAGTACAGGATAAAACCTGGGAGAGGGAGACTGATGTACGATCGTAGTTTCCAGAGATGTTCGGTGTTTCTCCTTCTCCTCTTCGTTAGGGAAATTCAAGGACGAATTTATTTAAGGGGGGAAGTTTGGATCTCTTTTCAGGTATGTTTTCCCTTTTTGGGTGTTTTTAAGGAAAATAAATTTTCTGGAAATTTCAGAAGTACACACCGTGTACTTTCTGAGTACACACCGTGTACTCTTCCTGTCTCGATGTCGTGTGCTACCAGTGTCCGGGCCACATACATGGTGTGTAAGTCTGAGGTGGAGGCCAGTTAATTCGGAGTACGGAAAATTTAAGAACACGTCGTGTACTCAATAAATACACACCATGCACTTTATTTTTTTCAATAAACGGACCGGGGTCGCGGCTAACCCCCAAAATCATCTTCTTCTCTAGATTTCGTCCGCCCGGAAGCGACTGTATGGCCGAATATTCTATGAGCTCCAGCCCCACCGTCTATTCTCCGATTTTAGCACGGTCGATTGGGTTGGAATCACATCGATGAGTTCTTCCTTCTACATTAGCCTTGTTTCTTGATTCCTCCTCATTTCCATGTTATCGTGGGATTAATTTTTTGTGCGTTTTCTCAGATCTATGTTGTTCTAAGTGAAACTTGTCATCGTGGTTCACATATATCGAACTCCTCAGATCAAGGTAGGTTGTTTGTGCCTTTCTGTATAATGTTGATGAATATTATGTGAAAATTCCACCAATACATGTGAACGGGGTATTGCGTGTTTACTGTTATGCCTCTTCACTTTTCATGCTTTTCCTGTTTGCTTTAGTAGAGGTAATTTCTTATGAGTAGTGTAATTTATATTGTGCTCAGGTTGCATTGCCATGCTTGTTTTGCCTGTTGGGTGTTTTTCCAGTTGCCAAGCCTAGTTGTAGGATAGCGGAACTGTTGTTTTGAAATTGCTGTTGAGCCGTAGAATGATATCCATGTAGTTCTTGAGGTTTACTTGGACGATATAAACGTGTTGAGCATGTTTAGTTGTACTCAGGACTGTGAGAACCTAGAGTAGTAGACCAAAGGGATAATTGACGGAAGGGCTTCTCCAAAGTGTCATTTAATTATGATGCGAGACTGTAGGGGGAATTGATGTTGAGTGATTCCCTAGAGAGTCTGTAGATCTTCGATGTGGGAAACAAGGGTAATTGACATTGAGTGCTTCCCCAGAGAGCCTTTAGCACGTTACCAGACTATAGGGGGAATTGACGGTGAGTGCTTCCCCAGAGAGTCTGCTTAGTTATGTATCTGAACCAGAGTGGTGAGACTGTGTGTGCCTCCCAGAGGGTTTCTAGTACTATAGGTTGAACCATAGGTGTTAGGCTACGAGAGCTTCCTAGAGGGTTACCTGTTTTCTTCTTGTTGATGACTGCTTACTTGTGTGTTATAATTGTTAGAACTGTGGATTGTAGCTTCTTGCCCTTTCATGTTTACTGCTTATTTTTTATTTACTACCATGTATTAATTTGACTATAAGTCATAGATCATTGGGTGATTGCCTACTTGGATTGTATCTCACACCTTGTTTGGGCCATGCTTTTGGGACCAAGCAGTCTATGTTGTTGTAGGTATAGACAAGGGCCCTCACCCTTCTACTTCATGATGTTGATTTCATCAGGAGATGGGGAGCATGGGACCGAGCCATGGCTCGCGATGCTGAGGAGCTTACTTTGTTTTTCTTTAGCACTTGGTTTTAGTTGTACTTCAGCACATTGTTGTGTTTGATGTTTTCATTATATAATTGTACCTGCTGCATCATTGTCAACGTAGTTATATATCTACAATGCTTTCGCTGTTTGGTTTCTGTTGTTTTTCATGTTGTTTACTGCTTCTGCTAATTATTGTTGTTTTCATACCTTGTATACCTTACCGAATGATGGAATATTTTCCCCACCAACTCACCAAGGCCCTCACTGCTAGTCGGAAGACTCTGGCGTTCAGGGAAACACGCTTGTGGTCAGGTGGCAAACCGGGTATGGGGCACCAGTGGAGGGGCTCCGGGTTCAGGTCGTTACAAAGTGGTATCAGAGGGGTTTTTTTCTCTTGATTTACTATTTGGAGACTTTATCCAGGGATAGGATGGATTCGGTTCATGGCATTAAGCTATGCTCGGGAGTAGCTAACCTGTGTATAGGAAAAGGCCATACTACCTCATTAATTGCAGTTTTCTGGTTTCGAGATTTTATTTTTGATCTGATTTCACCTAGAGTGATTTACATGGCTTGTGCTATTACTGTTTTGATATTGCGGTTCTAATTATGTCGCAACCCGATGAGACGAGGGTATGTCGTCTCATGCATCATATAGTCACTTGTAGGAATCACATGCCATGCATTCTGTCTATGCCATCAATGGTGCATTAGCGATTCCATGCTGTTGTGATAGACCATGTGTAGATTATGCATGTTATTGTGATAGTTGCTTTATAGATTCTCTGTTGTTATGTTAGAAAACTGTTTGTTTTGTTCTTTGTTTAATGTGAACGCCAAATTTTGGTTCTTGAGGTGTTATGGGCCCTCACGGATCGGAATTTGGCACTTTTTCACCTTGTTTTTAGTGTTTCTGTAATTCTGTGCAGATTCTGAGATACTGCCCAGAAAAACCCAAAATCCATGGCGTCTACTTTTTGGATACACACCGTCTAGTTTTCAGGCCGTGTGAGAAAAAAATATGTCTTGAAGTAAATTAAGGAACATGTCGTGTATGGTATGTGAATTCCATGTAGGTTCAGAGCTGTGTACCCGGCCGTGTCACTAACAACACGGGTCTGGGAGGCTCGAGTCGAACACGCCGTGTCCATATGGAACACACCGTGTTGTATTGTTCAGGTATCAGCCGTGTCACGAACAACACGGGCCAGTGTTACCTTCCTTTCCACATGCCGTGTTTGTGCAGAACACGCCGTGTAGTCTTTCCCAGGTACCTGGCCAGGTCACGAACAAATGGGACAGTGTCGTCTCCACCTATACATTATGTGTGTGTTCGGAACATGCCCTGTAAGGTCCAACCATGTAGAAGGTCGTGTCTCAACAACACAGGCCCCCGAAGCCTTTTCTAGTACATTCCGTGTTTGTTTAGAACACGCCGTTTAGTCTCGGGTTAAGTCGGACCATGTGGGTTAGCCCTGTAATGAGACCCAGGATAGGGATTAGTTTTCTTGTACACGCCATGTGTTGGGGACAACGCGCCGAGTAGTTTAATGTGTTATAAGAATTGTGGGGTAGGAGTACACTCCCATGTATGTAGCTTTAGAATACAAGTCGTGTAGTTTTTATACACACCGTGTAGTCGGGTTTTTAAACTTTTGTGTTTTTCTTCCCCTATTCCTATTTTGTACCCTTGTGTTCACTATCCTTGTTTTCTTGATCTAAGGTGTTCTTTTGATATTTAACAGATATGCCTCTGAGACATCCTCCAGTCGTACATCTGTCGTCAGGAAGTGATCAGACGCCAAACATGGCTGATCAGGGACTTCCTGTCGATCCCCCAGTCGAGCTAGCCTTGGCACTGGCTAATCTACTAGTTGCGGGCGCAGATGCACAGTTCCAGGATGGTTTCATGAGGATGATTCAAGCCTTCTAGGGAGCCCCGCCTCCAACCTCGTCTACGGCAGACTTGACGTGGGTCTTTCAGCAGCAGCATCCTCCCACGTTCTTGGGGGAGGGCGGACCTCAGGCTGTAGAGTCATGGCTGGAATCAATGCTGACTATCTTCGAGCATCTAGAGACACCACCAGAGAGGCAGGTCAAGCCATCCAACTACATGCTCAAAGACTCCTCCAAGAGGTGGTGGGACGTGATCTCACAAGTTTGTCAACAACAGGATATGACATGGGATGAGTTCCATCACATGTTCTATGACTACTTCTACCGAGAGACCCTGAAGGTCGATCGACCCCGGGAGTTCATGAACTTATAGTAGGGTTCTCTATCTTTCATGGAGTATTCCTCTTGTTTCACGGATCTGCAGATTTTTACACCCATTTGGGATGGGAGGGGGTGTTCTTGGTGAGGAAGATTGAGGATGGACTCAGGCGGGAGATCCGCTCGCAGGTGAACATCTTTCAGCTGACTTCCATTACATCCATCGTCAATCAGACATTGATTGCAGAGCACAATCTGAGAGAATATGGAGCTGTGAGCCAAGGCGGTTCTGGCTCTAGAGTTATCCAACTTCATATGACAGTAAACGTGTCGTAGGGAGCCTACGAGCGGTGATTCGAGGAAGCGAGACGCATAATCAGACATCCAGGTGACATACTATCAGTGTGTCCGGACAGGGCACACAAGGTTGCAGTGGCAGAGGGACCCCGTGGAGTGCTGATCTTGTGGTAAGATGGGTCACCATCAGCATTTCTGCCAGGGTTTTTCACTAGCATTTGGTGACTGGGGTTCTTCCATGACTCCTCATTCAAGAGCAGCACCGCCAGTTTCTCACCAGTCAGGGAACTGGAGTTCTTCCGGCAGTTCGGGCTGAGGTGGAGGTCGAGACTGTGGCAGTCATCCACTAGTTCCTCAGCACCAGCAGGGAGGTTTAGCCAGGGTGGTCAGCTAGAGGCATAGGGCCACGGCAAGGGTCAGTCATTTGCCATAGAGCAGACTTATCATTTGCAGGTTCCCGACCCTTCTACTGTTCGAGGTACGATTATAGTAGCCTTAGTTTTATCATCAGCCCTTTTCGATATTGGTTCTATGCATAGTTTTATCTCTGTTTCCATTTTGGAGATCCTTGGACTCTGCTTATTTTCTTCTACTGACTCTTTGACACTAGACATACCTTTGGGAACGAGGACATATAGTGTAAGGCGGTGTAGAGATTTCCCTCTCGAGGTGGCAGGGTATCACTTCTTATGGGATCTCTATGTCCTAGAGATGACAGGATATGATCTCATCCTCGACATGGACTGGTTAATTCCCTTCTAGGCTGTCATTGACTTTTATCGCCGCAGAGTCAGTTTCATTTCACAGGAGGGTGAATCTTTCCTTCATAGATGCGAATGGGACATTCGGGCGTGTCGGGCGGGACTCGAGCATCTTGAGCTAGGAGGGGTGACAACCCTGATTGCTAGCCATTACCTGAATGATTAGGGGACTCCACAGTTGGACTTTCCTCAAGTGGTGGATGGCTTCAGGGATGTCATTCCAGAGGACTTTTCAGGTTTTCCATCAGAGCGTGAGGTAGGATTTTCTATTGAGCTCGTACCAGGAGTGGCACCGGTGTCCATTACTCACTATAGGATGGCCACACCTGAGTTGCAGGAGCTCATAAAATAGTTGGAGGAGCTACAGGATAAGGTTTTCATTCGATCCAGTACTTCTCCTTGGGGTTCTCCTGTTCTGTTTGCGAAGAAGGCATACAGTACCCTTCGGCTTTGTGTGGATTATCAGAAGCTGAACCAGTTGACTGTCAAGAACCAATATCCCTTGTCGTGGATTGATGACCTTTCCGATCATCTTCGAGGAGACTGGGTGTTCTCGAAGATCTAATTGAGTTCCTGTTATCATCAGTTGCACTTTATACCGTTAGATATACATCTGACAGCCTTCAAGACCAGGTATGGTCTATACGAGTATACAGTCATGCCGTTCGGTCTCACGAACGCGCCTGTAGTTTTCATGGCACTAATGAATCGAGTGTTCCATCCTTACTTGGACTCCTTCGTTGTGGTCTTCGTAGACGATATCTTGGTGTACTCTCACACTCGACATGACCATGCCACACATGTTGATATCATTCTGAGTACACTGAGAGAGAATAGGATTTTTGCTAAACTCTCGAAGTGCCGCTTTTGGATGGATTAGATTCACTTCTTGGGTCACGTCATCTAAGAGGCAAGAGTATCTATGGGCCTAGAGAACGTAAGAGCTATAGTTTTCTGCTAGCAGCCGGAGAACGTTTTTGAGGTATGGATCTTCCAAGGGTTGGTTGGATACTACAGACGCTTCATTTAGGACTTTTCGTGCCTAGCAGCACCTTTGATAGGACTGACCAAGAAGGGGGGGTGAAGTTCTCATGGTCCGATTTTTGTGAGTCATCCTTTCAGAAGCTGAAAGGGAGGTTGACATCAGCACCGATACAAGTCTTGCCGGATCTATTCATAAGATACACTGTTTAATGTGATGCTTCAGGTATCGGGCCAGGATCTATGCTTATGCAGGGAGATGGAGTCGTTGCGTACGGGTCTCGGCAGTTGATGCCACGTGAGAGGAACTACCCTACACACGATTTGGAGTTAACTGCTATTGTTCATGCCTTGTACTGTTGGAGACACTATCTTCTGGGAGAGAACATTGTGGTATTCACTGACCATAAGAGTCTCAATTATATCATTACATAGCGTGATCTGGATCTGAGGCAGTGTAGGTGGGTCGAGTATCTTTAGTCTTTTGATTGCGTGTTGCATATGCACCGGGAAAGGGAAATGTCATGGCTGATGAGTTGAGAAGGAGAACTCAAATTCAGGAAGTTCAGGAGGACAGTAGTGAGTGGAAACTGGTGGCTCTGTTCTCTGAGATGCATCTGGAGGTGCACGACAGATGGGGATAGACTTTTCTATCTTCTGTAGATGTTACCTCCACACTACTTGATTGGGTACAGATGAGGCATCTATCAGACTCAGAAGGCATAGAACTTTGGGAGAGTGTGTCAGGAGAGGACCCTCTTCCTGGATGGACAATGGGAAAGGATGAGATCATGCTCTTCCAAAGACACGTATGGGTGCCACCAGACATACGCGAGGAGGTGATGTCCAATTTCTATTTCTCTATTTGGGCAGTTCATCCTGGCGTCACGAGGATGTATTGGGACCTTCATCGCCAATACTGGTGGCTAGGTATGAAGAAGGATGTGGCTGGTTTTTTCATGAGATGTTCTACTTTTCAGCAGGTGAAAGCAGAGCATCAGCGAGTAGGGGGGATTTTACAGAAGTTACCACTTCCGGAGTGGAAGTGGAACGATGTTGTGATGGACTTCGTGACTGGTTTTCTGAGGTCACCTCGGGGAAACGATGTTTTTCAGGTTGTCGTCGAAGGGCTTACGAAGTTTGCTCAATTCTTGCTGATCATGGAGACCTTCAAAGTCGATGATCTTGGACAACATTACATCAGAGAGATCGTTCGTCTGCATGGAGTTCCTCACTCTATTGTTTTAGACATAGATGTGTGATTTACCTCTTGGTTCTGGCAGGGACTTTAGAAGTCCTTGGGAACACAGGTAATTTTGAGTACAGAATACAATCCCCAGACTAATGGCCAGTCCGAGCGCACGATCCAGGTGCTTGAGGATATGCTCCGGGATTGGATTCTAGACTTTGGCGGTTTTTGGGAGAGGAATTTTCCTTTTGTGGAGTTCTCCTTCAACAATAGTTTCCAGGCAACCATTCAGATGGTGCTATACGAGGCTTTGTACAGTAGGCCATGCCGATCACCTTTATAGTGGCTGGAGGCAGGAGAGAGAGCTTTTCTAGGACCTCGTCTTGTTCAGGAGACCTCAGAACAGATAGTGCTAATTCAGAAGAGGATGACTATGGCATACTCTCGACAGATGTCTTATGATGATCACCGGAGACGACCTCTACAGTTTGAGGTCGGTGATCAGGTTTTCAAGCGTGTCGCACTGAGGTTGGGACACAAGTGGATTTAGAGATAGGGTAAGATTTCACCGTGGTACGTTGGGCCGTTTGAGGTCTTGAAGAGAGTTGGGCTGGTCGCCTATCGGTTACAGCTACCTCAGAGGTATCGGGACATGCACGACGTCTTCCATGCCTCTCAACTCCATAGTTACTTTTCAGACCCATCTCACGTCTTTCAGCCCGAGGAAGTCATGCTTGATGTGGATGCATCTTTCGAGGAGCATCCTATCTGGATTTTCGATCACATTATGAAAGTTCTCAGTGGGCGGTCTGTTCCACTAGTACGAGTGTTATGGCAGCACAGGTGAGTACAGGATGAGACCTGGGAGAGGGAGACCGATGTACGATCGTAGTGGCCGAGCTATTCGGTGTTTCTCCTTCTCTGACTCATTAGGGAAATTCATGGACGAATTTATTTTAGGGGAGAAGTTTGTAAGAACCTGGATCTCTTTTTAGGTATGATTTCCCTTTTTCTGGAGTTTTTAAGGAAAATAAATTTTCTGTAAATTTCAGAAGTACATGCCGTGTACTTTCTGAGTACACGCCATGTACTCTTCCCGGCTCGAAGTCATGTGTTGGTCGTGTCTGTGCCACACACACGGTGTGTAAGGATGACGTGGAGGCCAGTTAATTCAGAGTATGAAAAATTTATGTACATGTCTTGTACTCAAGAAGTACATGTCATGTACTTTTTTTTCATTAAACAGACATGGGTCGTGCCTAACCCCCGAAATCATCTTCTTCACTAGATTTCATCCGCCCAGAAGTGACCGTATGGCCGAATCCTCTCCGAGCTCCCGCCCCGCCATCTGTTCTCCGATTTGAGCATGGTCGATTGCGTAGGAATTGCATCGGTGAGTTCTTCATTCAGTTTTAGCCTTATTTCTTGATTCCTCATCGTTTCCATGTTATCATGGGATGAACGTTTTGTGTGTTTTCTCAGATCTACATTGTTCTAAGAGGAATCTGTCATCGTGTTTAACGTATATTGAACTCCTCGGATTGAGGTAGGTTGTTTGGGCCTTTCTGTAGATAGTTGATGAATATTATGTGCAAATTCCACCAATACCCATGAATGGGGTATTGCGTGTTTCCTGTTTTTCCCCTTCTGTTTTTCTACTTTGCTTGTTTGCTTTATTAGAGGTTATTGCTTGTGAGTAGAGTAATTTATATTGTGCTCAGGTTGCTTTTCCATGCTTGTTTTTCCTGTTGGACATTTTTCTAGTTTCCATGCCTAGTTTTAGGATAGAGTAACTGTTGTTTTGTTATTACTGTTGAGCCGTAGAATGATATCCAAGTAGTTCATGAGGTTTACAAGGATGATATACACGCGCTGAGAATTTTTATTTGTACTCAAGACCGTGAGAACCTATAGTAGAATACCAGAGGGAGAATTGACGGAAGGGCTTTTCCAGAGTTTCTTTTAATTAAGATGCGAGACTATAGGGGGAATTGACATTGAGTGCTTCCCCAGAGAGCCTTCAGCACGATACGAGACTCTAGGAGGAATTTATGGTGAGTGCTTACCCTGAGATTATTCTTAGTTACGTAGCTGAACTAGAGGGGTGAGACTGTGTGTGCCTCCTAGAGGGTTGCTAGTACTATAGGATGAACCATAGGGGATAGGCTGTGAGAGCTTCCCAGAGGGTTACCTATTGTCTTCTTGTTGCTGACTTCTTACTTGTGTACTATATTTGTTAGAACTGTGGATTGTAGGTGCTTGGGATTTCCTGTTTACTGCTTATTGATTATTTACTGACATGTATTCATTTGACTGTAAGGCATAAATTTTGGGTGATTTCCAACATGGATTGTATCTCACACCCTGTTTGGTCCATGCTTTCGGGCCCAAGAAGACTATGTTGTTGTAGGTATAGACAAGGGAAAGCTCCCTTCTACTTTAGGATCTTGATTTCACCAAGTGCTAGGGAGCATGGGACTGAGCCGTGGCTCACAATGCCAAGGAGATTACTTTGTTTTTCTTTTGCACATGGTTTCAATTGTACTTCAGCACGTTGTTGTGTTTTCTGTTTTCCTTATAAACATGTACATGTTGTATCATTTTCATCGTAGTTATTTATCTACAATGCTTACACTTTTTGGATTATGTTGTTATGCATGTTGTTTACTTCTTCCGCTGAATATTGTTGTTTTCTTACCGTTTATACCTTACCAAATGAGGGCATAGTTTCCCCACCGACACACCAAGGACCTCGCTGCTATTCAGTAGCCTCCGACATTCGGGGAAATGCGTTTGAGGTCATGTGGCGAACCGGGTCCAGGGCATCAGTGGAGGGGCTCCGGGTTCGGGTCATTACAGATCGACACCCAATTTTATTAACACCATCATTATTTCCCATATACATAAAAAAATAATCCATGGGCCTTTAATACCATAGGCTTGTTGTAAGTGGTACCTCTATACCGAAAATCATTAGAAATGTTATCATGGCCGTAATAGGGGTCATCACAATATGAAATGGAATACTGGGCATGGAAATTTCTCTCTTAATAATTGTATCCAAAAATTTTATGACATAATAAAATGGGGAATTTTTATTTATATAATATAAAATTTTTGATTCTCCACTACGTTCATTGGAATAATTAATTTAATTATTATCTATAAAATTTTTACCATAATTAATAATGTATCCCATACATGCTAGATCAAATTCTCTAGGAGATTGAAGTAAGGATATCCCATTCCAATCATTCTATTTTTTAATGTTGAAGACAAAATTAATAAATGATTTAATGAGATCATCTGTTATAACAAGACATTTATTATATTTGGGGATGAAATTACAATTAAACGGAAAAATAGGATCTCTAAATCTTTTGTAGATAAAGGAGTTTTCTGTAATTTCAATTACCTTTGATTTCCTATTTGGATTTGTGCAATTTACGAACATAAACCTTAAAAATATATAATCTAATATTTTCAATAAATTTACCAGATGGAATGTTAAATTAATAGGATATAAGAATTTTTATATTAAACATTGTAATCACCACCATATTTATATATAATATTTTCAATTTATAAATTGCCAAAAAGAGTCATCAATAATCTAAAAAAAGGGATTAGAAAAATTGATATAGACTAGATCTATTCATAAAGGGTATATCACAACAATGCCATAGGAATATGGTATAATTCTCATTGACATGGGATGATAAGGAATAATGGATCTCATCATTTCTAATAATATGAACCTCTCTAAGTTCTCATGGAACCACATTGAATCTATTTATATATACTATGATTTTCAATGAAATAGGTCTATTGTGATTACGATAAATTGATACTCTCATTACATTTCCACTTATCTCAAGCTAGAAATCAAAAAATCATTCAATGGAATTATGTGAAACTCTAAATTGACTTTAATTAGTCAATACAACCTGAATTATTGGATATCCATGTGGCTAAAAACCCCTCTTTAAGATATCCTTGATATATCTTGGGTCACAAAGCACTTGTCCAATTCAGATATTTCCCACATTAGAGAAAATTTGAGTGAGTTAATCACATCTTAACCCTATCTTTAAATTAATGAATAAAACATTATATACATTGATAGTCGTTTAAGGATGATACATTGAAAAGTCCAATTTTCTTCTGACTAATAATATATATAAGAATGTGATAGATATAAACCTATCGCCTATTGGGATCTCAATATTTTTTCCTTATTCACCCAAACTACATCATGGATGGTTAATTATAAGATCTGGAGTTATCATATACCTGCATATAATCAGTTCTAATGAATTGGGATTCATCTTACCCAATTATTTCAACTATATTTAAAAGTTCTGAATATGTTCAATATTAAATTTTTAGATGAAACTATTCTTATAATGTATTGAATAGGCTATTAGAAATTTACGACATAAGAATCATCATAGGCAATCTTATTGAGTATGTACATACATCCATTATCAATCCTTCCAATAGCAACTATGTTCTCCATTTGATTTAAACAACAACTTCCCCCCTTATTTCTATCATATGGAAAGAAAATGATACTTGGATTTTTAATTATAAAATCCCTCTATTCTTATGTGAATGTTATCCATTCATAGAGATGTATTAAATACCTCTAAAGTAAAATTAGGTTCGTTGAATAAACCACTTATTTTGTATGTATTTTATGACTATTTGTTGTGATTTAATGTTGAATAAAACCATTGGACTTGCAATGCATTAATTAGATCTGTCAAATTTTATCGTGGATAAAAGTTATTATTGATGATGGGCCCCTTAGCATGCCAATAAAAACATTAAAACATGAATTAATTTCAAAACTAATCCATTCTGTTATAATTAATATACTAAAAGGATGAATATCATACTAATCCCTATCCTTTTGAAGAACATATAGAAACAATGAAAAATAAATATAATATTTCTTTGGGTACCTCAAATGGTGTCATTGTAGGGATTAATTATTTTATAGGATTATTTTATTTATTTATGGTGATTAATACTATATAAAATAAATTAATATATTAGGGAAAACAAAAATATATGAAAAAAATTATATAATTTTTTAAACTATATAGTTTTATGTTTCCTTAAAAAGTCACATTTATCAAAAATGAAACTAGTAGATATATTATCTTCCACTAACACACGTATGGGTAGTAAAATTATAATGAAATGTTTTTTATTTTGTCATTATTCTCTTGAGGGATGATAAAGAGGCCATACATGACCCCAAAATTGACACTCTTAGTGGATATACATCATTAATCTACATTCCCATTATGTTCTTGAGAATGTGTTACATGGATTTAAAGTGGTTTATGTAAATGTGTTTTTAAAAAATACTTATTGTTTAAAATTATGAAAAATTGTTTATTTAATAATATTACCTATCCCATTAAGAATTTAATGGAATAATTAATGTTTTGAGTTATAAATAAATTGTTATAAATGAAACTATAATCATTGTGGTCATTTACTGGGAGTTTTGTGGACACTTCTGTGGTATACTAAGAGCATGTAAATTTACAGTAATGTGACTATTATAAGTCATGGAATTTCATCATATGATTTTTTTGGGGGATATAACATCCCTAATTGTTTTTTACTATTCGTGTTTCTCTATAGGATATCCACATACAGGACATGATGCTCCCTCAAAACATGTTCCTGATGTTGGAATGGTTTTCTCAAACTAAACTATTTCTGAAATTATAAATATAATACAGAGCCCCTCGGTTTCCTAAAACAATATTCCTATGGTCCCTATAAATTATGATTCAATTTAAATTTAATTTTCTTCATTAACAGTACATATTTATTAAAAAAATAATTTCATTATTTATCTCATAAAACGTATCTGCACAAGATTACTATTTTATTTTATTTCTATAGTATAATAATGTGTGATTTAATCTATTTTTTCAATATTGAATTATTTTTTTGACATTATATAGTTCAATTTTAGATTCCATTATTTAATTTTCTACTGTGTATTCATATATTCAAACTTACATATCCACCCCTGTTTCATATAATTTTTTTCATGTTTCATTCAGGTAATGTATCAACATGTTTTATAAATTCTTCCATAATAGTGACTAGAGATGGGTGGACAATGTTCTACAAAGGATCCAAAAAAATTGACTATGTGATTCTTTTATTTTTGAATTATTATTAAATTGTGGTTTTTTATATTGGAAGTATCTACTGTTGTTTTCTAACATTTAACATTATTAAATAGACGTATGTATTTGTTGTTTTTTTTCTATTTAAATCCAATATATGTATTATTAATGTTGGATTGATATTGTTTCCGAATGATTTAGGTAATTTGTCATAACTTTTTAATGGAATCATGAGATGAGGAATAATATACTTAATGATAGAATATTTTCATCAAATATCTAATGCAAATATATTTTTATTAATGGAAAATGTTTTCAACACGGGATTTTGGGTTGTTGAGATTGTGGTAGGAAATGATGTAGGAGTTTCCATAAAAAATGATATATTAATAAAAACTGTGTCTGCAACATCCTTAGTAATGATCCTAGAGTAACTAGGAAAATTCCTGGTCGGAGTGTTGTTATGTGAAAATTATAATGGTTACCCATTTGTATTTAATTTGTTTTTTCTAGGGTGAGGTGTCTAAAATCATGATTGGGAAGAGGGACCATTTTATGTCTCGTGAATCATGTAGTCATGTTGGGGTCATTTATATGTCTATTTATGACTACTATTTTTTTAAATTTATTTTCATGAATATTGAATTTTGAATTATATTGTATTTTAAAATATTATTTTTCAATTATATTCATAACTATGGTTTGTATTGAGACCATATAAAGAGGGATATACATTTGGGTAACATAATAGTAATTAAAAACAACATATATTTTTGTTGGATTTAATGTGGTATATAATTTATAAATATAGGGGTCATCAATTTTTCAATTACTGACTGAAAGGTATCTTTTATTATTAAATTTAATACAAAAATGACATATTGAGATGCACCAACTCATGTGGCCCAAAATTATGGATACCCATAGTGAATCCCTTAAAAATAAGTATGAAATAATTTGGTAAGGAACCGAGACTAGTTTATAACATCTATATGTCATCTAGGTTTTTTTATTAAGGATTACACAATGGTCTCAAATTACCCATACCTCTAGTTATGAGAAACATGAATTCCCAAGTATACATTATGTTTGAAGTTTCAAAAAAGGTCATCCAAATGCCATAGTGGACTTTATATCACTTTACGTAAACTCAAAAATAAAATTGAAAATAATTTTTCCATGGAAATCTGAAAATTAATCTTCTTATATAGCATTCGTCTACTTTTCATGCATCTATCCACCACTACAATGGAATATCATGTACCATAGAAGGAAATGATGTTTAAAATCATTGATCAACTATTATTTCTCACTGTCTTATATCTATGTATATCCATATTAATACATGATCCATCCACATTTATTTTCAGCTATAAAATCCCTATCCCAAGCCCACAAAAGAAGTATCTCGATCAAGGTCACGACAAACCTCAACGATGCCTCCCCATATGAAAGTGGTTTCCGACTAGTTGTGAGGGTAAAAATGTCACATGGTGATACAATTCAATGTTTACTTGAGTAAAAAATTTATAAAATAGAGAAAATAATATAGAATAAAAAATTATCATGAATAAAAATAGTGTCCCAAAACAGGATACAAACCATAACTAACATTAAATATATCATGTCATACCCCATTTCCAAGTGAAACAAAATTCAAAATAAATACAAATATAAAAATCCCAAAAATAATCTAAACACCAATACTGAACCTCATCCATCCATTTCCCATTTCCCTCTCAACTACCTAGCATAAAAGCCTCTCCCTTGTCCTGACCTGTAAGAATGAGAACTGCGTGGGTACCAAATTAATGCCTGAGTATGGTGTGAGTACAACGTAGTAGTCCGCCACCAATGGTGTCTTCAAAATGTCCAGTTGAAAATGATAATTAATGAATCTATAAAATAAATAAAAGTAATTTAATAGATGAAAAGTATGTAAAAGATAGTTTAGGCCACTAGTTATCAATATTTACTTAATCCTACCTTACCATAGATCCAAATTAATTATGTGAATCTTTTCATTACATAGTTAATCAACAACATGTAACTCACTGATTAAGCATTATCATTATTCACACATTGATTTAGGTACTTATAAGTTCTTCATAAGGAAATATATTAGGTCCTTATCTCACTCGGTATACTACATTATAATGTCACAATGTAATCACCTCAAAGACTCAGTCCAAGAGGAGTGAAACCATTATGGGTATAGAGTTCAGTTCCCTTCCCTAACTCATGCATTGTTGGTGAAGTCATAGCATTAGTACAACTCGACCCATGGGTGGAGCCTCAGTAATTTATCTCACACCTTAATCCATGTACCCATTCTTATTTATCCATTCAACAAACATAAACATGTCACAAACAAAACACAACCTATACATGTGATAATAATAATCTATAACAATCGACATGGGAATTAATATTATGTCATAACCCATTAACAAAATTTACAGTTACATTACAAATCCCATTTTAATCCAATTCCAATTCTCATTCGTATCCCTCTAATCATGTTCTATAATTACCTTTCATAAAATGATTTCACATATTTGGGAATTATCTTCTAAAATACCCGTTATGACATTTTTATTTCACATAAAATTACCAATGAACATTTTCACTATTACATATTCACAAACTCTCTTAGGAATTTCTAATATAATTTGTATGCCACACGTCACAATCATAATTATCAAATTTGACCCATTTCCTTGCCATGTAAAAAATTAATTTAATGCATTATCTAATAACGACAAATTACCCTTCTTCTATTTTCAATTGCATTAAAAACATTAATACATTTAACAAGATATCTACATTATAAAATAAAGACAATGTGTTTACATAATTAATATCTATGTCTGGGTATATTGTTGCACCCAATGGGTGGCCCTATATACAATAACTCATACATGATGAATATCATGGAGGAATTTAGGGTTTCTTTTCATCATATAGACACACATTTTACCAAACCTCACCAAAGGTATCAATATCATATCATGAGGTAACAAATAATTAATCCAACACATTCAATAATATACAATAAAACAATGGGATATATCTTGTAGACCACCAACAATAACCTAGTGACAACCGCCCCTTAGTCATAGAATTATATCACAATTCAATTAAACATTGTTTCCTTAACCTAGATATCACAAAAAAGATGAGGTTTTTGATCATATAATGGATATAATATAGATGTGAAATTCATAAAAACAAAACAAGAGAAATAGAGGGATTAAACTTACCCAGAGTATTGATCTGCAACAAATGATGTTTCAAATGGATTTAGAATCAAGGAGAATCACCTATTTGATTCTTAGGTGGCTTGGGATCATTTAAAGGATTTCATAATGTGAAAATGAAAAGAATAAATATTTAATATATAACAACATGAAGTGGAAATTAGGTAAAATTTCCAAAATTTAATAGTATGTAAGGTTTCCACACATGATTTTCCAAAAAACCGCACGCACTATGAATGAAAAAACCGTAAAAAGAATTTGGGACACATTCTAGTCTACTAATTTTGTATTGTTCGAAACACTGTGCTCCAACCATGAATTATACAACTACTAACGAATTAATTATTTTTCTAGGAATGCCTCATGGTGTACTTACCCTTGTGCCAACCATGTGTCTTTAATAGTTTTGCCTGATTTTTCTTCCATTCGTGTACCAAACCACCAGAACACCCATGAGTACCCTCATGAAATAAGGAGAAATTTATTTATCCAAATATATGATACATAAAGTGAAACCAAAACAAAAAATATTCCTGATGATAATATGAGATCTTCAAACCTCCACACTATATAACGACACATCCTTGATCTACAATTCAACGTGTTATTGTGTTTCTAATGAAAAGTGTTTGGGCCAATGGGCCCATATATCTGGATATCACGCCCTTGTTTATTTATAAACTTTTGCATTAGCATAAGACTCAAACTAAGGGGAAAATAATTACATGTAAGGTATTTTCAAAAAAAAAACACAATACAGTCCAAATGATCTTTAGAAGAAACATTACTCATAAGATCCACATTATAAACATTTATCATGTGAGATGGATAAATGTTATACTACCCGAGTTTTTAGAAAAGAAAAATATCATTACTAATATTATACTTCAGTTAACGATTCAATTGGAAAGCCATCAGTCAAATCATCCCCACAATCAGAAACGACCTCACATACCTATAAACCAGCATGCCCAGTTTCAAAATTCGATGGTGACCCAACCTAGGAGACACCTGAAGAATCACACTATGTCCCACCATATACACAATAGGTCAATTATGATGATCTGTATATGAATTATTCCTATTCAGATCCTTCATCATGCTCATCTAAATGAATCTAATATTTTTGGATATATCCTACTCAAGACACATCCCTAACATCTCTGACTCCCAGATATTATATACAAAATAATGGATATCTAATTATTATCCCAAAAATTGTTATAAATTTTCCATTTGAATTGTATCCTAAAAATGATGTTGTAAGAAAACACATCACGAGACACGTGATTTTCCCATTAACAAATAATATCAAGAACTCAATCTCTTCACGTGTCCTCTAATATATGAATTGTGTGATCGGACTGCTTTTCCATTATTGGGTGATAGGACATACTCAAAAAGACATGGGTACTATACTCTTTATAAAACTCCTTCCATAAGTGCGATGTGAATCGTGGATCATGATTAAAAACTATGGTTCTCATTACATCATGAAACAACACTATTTCCTGAATTTAAAACTAACCATGTTGATCTACTATGAATGTATCTTGGACTGGAATAAAATGGGCCACCCAAGTCAACCGAACCATAACAAGAAAACACATTTCTATTGAGGTGTCCTCAAAAGATCAAATATATAGTCCACCATTACGTCATTCCAATTATACTCTAGAACATGAAATGACTCTGAATAATCACAATGACACTGATTCTCAGACATCTCCTATTGACAGGTAAAGTATCTTCTACAAAACACAAAAAATATTTCTTCATTCCTAGACACAAATACTCTATGTGAAGATCACAATACATATTATTTATGCCATGATGAATAATCCACTACAATTTGTGGAACATGTTCAACCACTTTTCTTGAAAAGTCACATCTACTACCACTCAATTTTTTTTGACAATTCTATCATCCCCAATATCTCAGCTCGAATGTGAGTCCCAACCTTTAACACTATAAATCATACCTAAAAACATATAATCCTCCAACTAACTCTACTGTAAATGACTCAAATGAGTGGACTAAACTACAATGGATGCACTGATAATTTACACATCCTGTCACATACTTCATGGTGAATATTAGAAAACAAGGACATCCTTCAGCTATTAGATTTGGAATCCAAATCCAAAAGATTTTGAGTCTTCTAGAGAAAATCACATGTAACACTATTCCCTTTTATAAGTGTATAAATCATCTAAAAAACAATGTATTATAAGTACTCCACCCACCTTCATTGAACAATTTTCACATCCCACTGACAGAAGATTTACTTAATAATTTTTTGATTAGTAAACATCGTGAACCTCTTTCCCAATAAGTAACACCTCTAATACATTAAGGAATAATCAACAAGAGCTAAATAATGATAATGAGTAGGGTAATTTATTTCATTATCCCTTAACTATCATGAGCCATATTATATAACCTGATCATCCTGCTTCAACACTACCCTATGTCCAATAGAAGACGCATTGTAGAATAAGGTGTACCTATTTCCAGGTTTGGTTAAGATTAGGGTTGGTGTGATAGTCAACCAATAACTAAAATCATGAAATGATTTATGACATGGATATAACTAAACAAACATAACATCTTTGTTGGTCAAGCATGATATTGGTGTAGCTAATTCGTAGAAATACCTAATGAACCTTCGATAATAAATAGTAAATCCCATGAAACTCTAAACATTAGAAAAAATTTTAGGATTCCCCCAAAATAAGGAACCCTACACATTTTTTGGATCCACCGACCCAACTTTATCACTAATAATGTGTTCATAAATTGCACCTTATCATTCTAGAATTGTCATTTTCATACCATGGAATAAAAAATATTCTAAATCAGTGTACTCATGATGATGTCAAGATATTTGGAATGATCATCAAGAGTTAATGAGTACACCATGATTTAATCATCAATTCCAAACATGAAATGATACAATTATGGTTTATATATCATGTTCATCATGGCCAAGAACACAACCGATGTGTTGGAAAAAATGAATGACATCATCATAATGTAATATGACTCTTACATGCTTCTAAAATCGATCTACAATACATCAGAAGTTATCACACTCAACTGAAGATATCTCGGACTAAAATAAATATTAGAGAACACTGAATAACCCCTTAGTTGGTAAAACAATTAATTGATTATGTGATGTAGTTATTGGTTCTTAACAATCTTCGGATTAAACATCATATAATACACATTTAACCTCATAAATTCATCTTCATTCCTGGATAAATGCACGGGAGATCCCCATGGGGACATACTAGGATGGATGAACTGATTTAATCCAACTCTTCCAGCTAATCCTTACGTTCCTTGTGATTTTTTAGCACCATTCGACATAGATAAACAGAAACTGGTTTTGTCTCTAGGATTAACTCAATAATAAACCCAACATCCCTCTTGGGTGGTAGCCCTGAGAATTCCTCAAGAAACACATACTTTTATTGATATACAATGGGAATGAAGGTTGTATTTTCCTTTCCTCCTATATCTAGAACAATATAAACCAAATGGATTTTGAGTTATCCTAACATCTGAAATAATGGACCTACAATAAATTCTCAAACATCCAAGTCACCACAAAGGAAATTAGTGTCACCATCATGTGATATGAACTTTACTTGACATCCGCAACAATTGATATTCACTCGATAAAACACAAACACATAAAAACACAAAATTAGATCAAAACATGAAATCTCTAGGAAAAACATGTTCCACAGAAAATGATATAAAAAATATCTAAAGAAAAATGCTATCATTATATTATATTCAAAACATGCACACCCAATAGAGTTTCAATTGAAATAACCACACATGAAATTTCCATGGATAGGCCCAACACAACATTGAAAAGTATAAAAATGTATATATGCATCACAACATTCTAAAATAAAGCACTAATAATCATGGAATCTACAATAATCATACCTCGAATGGTAGACGATCCAACCTCACCACATCTAGTTGTAGACTAAACTGCATGAAGATAACATGTCCCTCTAAACTAGGGAATATCCAATGTAACTTTCATTGCACTACCCTACTCATATTGATGGTATCTCCCCAGAGAACCATATATACCATCCCTACTGGTTAGACTTGTGGATCTCCAACTTCATTCTAGATGTGGGAAGATCGACCCCCCATCCTACCATTGAAATCTGCCTCTAACCCCCGTCTATGCATGGTTGATGAGAGTCCCTAGAAAATATATGTATATGTCCAAACCTCCACTCGATCTGCACTAGACTTGTGTTCTTGGGAACTGATATTAAATGTTCCGCTTCCTGCCACACTGGTAACAGAACACCTGATCGACACCCTAATAGAGTAGCCCTATCTTTTCACTATTATATATACATTCACCCTATCGTAAAATATTGATTTTTTCTTCTTTTTCTCAGAATCTCTACCACATTTCTACCCCACTAAAAAAATAAAACCCCCACATGATTCCCTCATCCGTTTTTATTTAAGATATAAGGGTTTGGTCCACTACCTCTTCAAATTGGATCAGATGAATGATATTCTTGTGGTACCATACCTCGTGGATATGCCCATCATGTAAATGTTTCTCCATATTCACCTGATCTCCAAAAATTTTCAATATAAAATGGATAAAATCAGTGAAATGACAAGCATAATCAATCACAAATGCATCCCCCATAGTCAGACTCATAAAATCCACATCCTTATCCTTACTTTGTGTTTTGAGGAAATAATGTTCCAGAAAATTTTCTAATAAATACATCCACTCCATTCCTTCAGCATGGTTTGTATGAAAAATAATTTATATCAAATGTGTAACCTAGAACTGCAAAACAAAGGCTACTAACCTAACATGAATCTTATAATGATACTCTATATGATGAAATTTTTTTTGGATATAATATACCCTAAACTCGACTTCCACTATCCCACACTCTTTGGTAAGAGTCGGATGTTGCTGCAGCTGAAACTGTCTAGTCATGTCAAACATACAAGGTGTAACCCACCATATGTATCATTCCATCATCTGCATAAAATGAGAAATGTTCTCACAGAACATCCCTTTCCTATCAACTTGTGCAACTGGATCTTCATTCCTTACTACAATGTGTTCATTCTCAATGATATACTCATGTCACCCAATCAGAATACGTCTTTGTGGTGGAATTTATCTACAATGCTAAACATGATCTATAGAAAAAAAACAATGCTTCCAAAAAAATATAAAAGAAGGTCCATCACTAGCAATAAACAAAAAATTTCACATGCACTACCAAAATTACCATATCTTAACAATAACACTATCCTCAACCGTCACTACTTAGAACCATGATTAATAAAATAAAACTAACTCTCATGGTCACAATCCTTACCTTCTACACAATTTCAAATCTATTCCCATACGAACACATACCTCAACCACATTTTCAGTCACTTGAATCCCCATATTATGAATAATTCATCGATCAATATTTAATATTCTTCATCTTTTTTAACCATTTCCATCGTTCCATTAGACACCATTTTCATAAATATCATGATATTAAATTATATCATACCCTGTATGTTCCACACACACATCTTGTGTGGTTGTGCCTATGATGATGCATGTTATTCATATACTTATGTGTGTATAATGATACATGAATGGACAACCTCATTCCATTATATCAAAAAATATATCATAAAAACTATTACATCACATAATAATTTCATCACCCAATGATGAAATATTATCAAATGAAATAACCCAAAATAAGAGAATCAATTACCACCCTTGGTGACTTGGGTTTTCCCTCGTACATGGGCTACCTAACCCCATGAAATAACTCATTACCATGTCTGAGAACCATTATATCTTCATTTCTTCTATCCCCTAGTAGAAATCATAGAAAATAAATCATCTCGCATCACTTTGAAATGACCCTATCTTGTGTTCCTCAAAAACAAGTTCCCCAGTCAGCATCAGCACTTGAACACAAGCATACCTCATCATATGAAGGATTTTTTCTACTAGAAGTGAGGGGTTAAAAGACACATGGGGAGACTGTACCCTCTTTACCACTAAATTCTATAACAAAAAGTAAATTGAATAGTGGACACAACCTGGAATAAATAATGATACCGAATAAAAAACAATTTCCCAAAATTGGGTATATAAAAACACAAAAAGTAAATATGTCATGTCATTCGATGTTTCTATGCGAAATGAGAACCCAATATAATGAATATGGTTGAATGCCCAAAATGGAAATCACTCTTGGTCTGAAACCTCATTCGGACATGTCCCAAGTCCAAATCAACTCCCTAGAAAAAGGATATTTTCATTTTCCAGACCTACAAGCCTGAATTCTTCTCCAAAACATAATGATGGCCCGAGCAATGTGTGAGTACAGATCAGTAGTCGACAACCAAATATGACTAAAAAATATACAATCTAAATATATAGGAAATTATTTATAGAATAAAAAAATTATTAAATAGATTACTATTAAATAATACAGAGTTCAGACCACTAGTTAATAATATTTACAAAACCCTTAGTTACCATATATCCAAAATTTTCATGTGGAAATTATTTATTACATAGCTCATCAATAACATGTAATTATTTGGTTATGAATTTATTTCAATCTAATTTTGATTCATAAAAATAATTATTTTGTATATGGAGATAGATCAATTATATGTATCAATAGAGGTTATAAATCACAACATAAAAATATCCATAACACAAATCCACATTCTCGGTGGAATTAAACCATTAGGGAAATATAGACATGACTCTGGACCTAACAAGTGCATTGTGTGTGGAGTCTATGAATCAGTATAACTCATCCTATGGGACGAGCCTCAATACTTTATCCCACACCTAAAGCCATTTTCACTTTTTTATTTATACATTCAACACATATAACCATATCATAACCAAAAAGTGACAATACATGCAATAATCATAATCCATAAATATTATCATAGGAATGAATATTATTCTATAACCCATTAGAACAATTTCTAATTTCATTACTTAGCCCATTTATCCCAATAAAAATTCCCATTCCCATTTCACAAATAACATTCGATATCTCTATTTTATCATCCCATTTCAAATGTTCATGCATTCCATTATGATGTACCATTTAACAAATGTTCATTTCACATTCCTTTACCAATGAACATATTCATAGTTTCATATTCACCAACTCTCTTAGGTATTTCTAATATAATTCATAAGCCACATGTCACAATCATTATTATCTGAATTGACCTATTTAGGTGCCATAATAAAATAACATTATTTCATTACCATATTTATAAACATTAACCATATTTCATATTCCATTCCACTAAGCACATAAAAATAGTCAAAAAGGGCTCTACATAATCAAACAACGACCTTGCACATAATTAATTTCAATGTTTGAGAATATTGGTACCCCCATGGGTGGCCCTAATTAGGTTAAATAGTCCTTAATGGATCCCCTAGTTGACATAAGGGTTTCAATTAATCATTTTGACACTAATTTTACCAAACCTAGTTAAAATTATCAGCTATATAATATGAGGTAACCAAGAAAAAAAAATGCAAAAATCAACAATGAAACTGTGGGATATATATTGTAGACAACCAACCTCAAATCTATTGATGAATGCACACTTAGTCATAACCATAGACCCCGATTCAAACTCCTGTTGAATCCTAAACCTATATGACACTAGAAAAAGTTCGGTTTAGAGCATTTAATGGAGATACGTTAAAGGTGTGATCCCTAAACCCAAAAGAGATGCTAGATCGGGATTAGACTTACCTAGAACGTCAATCTGCAGCCATCATCACTTCAAATAGCATATAATTGAAGGTGTATTACCTAATAGAATCTTGGGCCTCTAGGGTTAATCCATAGGGATATTTGATTTGAAATGGATTAGAATTAAGAGTTAAGACATAAAAACCCAAAGTGGAAATATATTAATTTTTCCCACCATTACTGGGCCACACAACGTAAATGCACAGTTTTCAAAATAATGACCAAACCATTCTCGACCACTATCCATTTAAATTTTTGTTATAAGGTTACCTGGGTAGGTCATATGGATTGAAATGCCGTTCTCCCACTATAGGCTAATCCACTATCCAATGCTATATTATTTTCTGGGGAAGTTCACATGTTTTACTAACCCATACTCCAACCCTGCACCGTGCATAGTTTGAGCTAGTATTCCTTCCATTCATTCCCAAACCACCCTAAAACCCCCAATTCCCCTCATAAACATGGGATAAATTTATTTATCCAAATATAATATAATTTATACTAAACATAAAAAATAAAATTCCTTATGAAAATATGGGATATTACGTCATACTTATACTATGAGGCTTCCATCTAACCCATCTTCATATATTTTTCTAGCCTCTATATTTATGGTGGACATCAGGATATACCTTCAATGAGAAGTCGAATTCATCCACTCATTGATGAAATTCCACATTTTCACCTTATGGGCCTCACCCCAAACCTGGAAGAAGAAGGCTGAATGTAGTTTTCTATCGGTAGCCTAGTTTCGAGCTTCCTAAAATGTATAGAACATAGACAATAAGGTCATTCCAGGAACTAATTCCTTCCCCTACTATCCTATTCCTTAGAACTAGGCTTTATAGAAATAATGAATTTAGACACCTTAACTTATAATATTCATACGTTGACCCCATAAATCCCATTTAAATTTCACCAAAAATCATTGAAAAAATAATTTCCAAACTGTTTTTTATTTATCCCTTATATGCAACTGGAATTCTGAAACCATGTCCACCCGCTTATTCTACACATTTAAATCTTTAATTAGTACCTTATTATTCAATCTCTAGTCCCATAAACTAATCTCCTACGGTATCTTCCTAAACTAGATTTTTATCTCCGAACCATACACGAATTTTGAATAGTGAGTCACATTCTACAAATTTGGGAAATTGAAGCTACTTGAATTCAATACTAAAAAATACACATTTTTAGTTCATCAACAAACATAATGTTCTTGAAAGCATACTTATAATATATATCAAGGATAAAATCATGAAAGGATGGTTACCTGGTCAACTATTTTAGATAAATGTATAGAGATATACCCCATGGATAATATAATCTTTTTCCATCCCAATTCACCTTTAAAAAATAATATCACTGCAACCCACAACCCAACGCACTAAATATCACAAATCCTCCATAAGTCTTAACATACATAGGAAAAGGATCTTTAATTACTACTTTTCCCATACATGTCTCCCCATATATTTTCATTCCAATATGTTATAAATTTCATCCATAATAAACTCCATGTAAAAAAATCCCACCCCATCCTCTCCTGCATTTCTTGCGTGTTTTCAGATACACTAGAAAGGATGATTCCAACCTCATCAATCGTAAATTTCATATAATTTGTTGATTCTATGTGAAACCATTAATAATGTTTGGAATCCCATAAAAATATATCGTTAAATTATCTTTTTAGGAAATTTTTTCCTTTGGAGGTGATATAATAGATCACACATTCATCAGAATAGAGGTGACAACATTTTTTATCAGTTTAATTCTTCTTCCAAAACAATGAAACTGAATCATTTGGCTAAAATTTCATCCCAATATAATGAAAATGAAATGATAAAAATGAATATTTTGATCCTTCAACTTTTAATGGGATGTCCATGGTAAATCATGGGAAATGGTTGCCTATGCATTCTTGTATTACTATATGTCACCCAGATTTACCTTATCAAGTATTAATAGGATATATAAACAGTGTTATTCAATTAGACGAGACATTCACCACTCATCATTCAATATTTTCCCCTCATTTTCTTTAATTCATTAATTCACGTTAAACATACCTAAATAAAATGTATCTTATCTTCATTACACATGAGTTGAGTTGAAAGATAAATTCCATATCTATTTTTAAAAGGAAAAATTATCCAATTTTCCCAAACCATGTTGATATTTTTTTAAATGACTCATAATACTAGATCAAAATACATGCGGAAAAATGATATCCATTTCTTACCCAATGAATAGATTCGATTAAGCCTAAGCACCTTCCCATTATAGAGACATAAATCTATAACGTTCTATAAAACCAAGAGCATAAATCATAGAACCACTTTTGAAAATAAAACATCATCCTAAAAAAATAATGAAACCACATTCAAGAAAATCATAAACCTTATCCAGGTCCACATTGATTTCTACATTGATTCCAATTGACATATTATTAATACCATCCACTGTTTATATATTAATTACAATTTCCACAAGAATTCTATTATTTCCAAAAAACTGTGTTTTTTCTACAATATGTATCATGGAATGATATTATTGAGTCTCCTATTAATGAATTTGTAATGGATGTAATAGGAAGTGTTAAAAAATGTCTTTTATTGATTAATGGATGTAGGCTCTTTCACCTTTGGATTGAGTATTATTGTTAAGGAACAGAAATCCTTGTTCATTGCACCACCTTTGACAAATTAATGTGTCACAACCACTATTTGAACCTTTAAATATCCATGAAATAACAGATAATGTTCACAGGAATTGATAATAACCAGTTACAGTCTCTTGCTTCATGTTTTAACATTGTCTCATTGATCTTTTCATCATTAAAAAGAAATAAAAAAACCAATGTCCATATCCACCACATATTAGTCCATTAAAATAACAAATTTTTTCATTTTTAATTTTATCTCAATTATTATATGCCCTATTTATAATTTAGTTAACTATCACTTTATCTCTCTTTCTCTAATATTTTCTTTTTACACACATCTCATCCAAACAACACACTTATAGAAGGCTCAATTGTGTGGAAGCTTCACCTCTCAATATGGGATGACTAATCATTGGTATGATCCAGTAAAACCTACGGTCACAAAACCTACTAAGAAAACCCTATGAGCATTAAACTATTTTATCGTGACATGGACCAATGTGTTTCCCACATTCATTTTTGGTGAATTTTTATCACCTATGCCTCCCATACAATTAGAATTTAATATTGTTGAAATATGAAGTTATTCTGCCTCCAATACAGTATGTTGTATTATTATCGATGTGATACTCCTTATTATTCTTACCTTATATATTATAATGTCCCTTATTATGTTTGTATGGACAATAATACAAAGAACATATTCTTATTTTTTATTCATATTCGAAAAATTATTTTTTTCTTATTCATTTCTTCACAGTAGAAAAAATATATTATACTTCTTCTGAATCCACTTCTTTCTCTTATAATTTTATTTTACTCAGTTCATAAGTGAAGTCACTGGATACATGTCTTATATATTGGACTATTTATAGTGATTCTAAATAATTAGTGTCTGGAAACTCATTTCTTAATGGATACCAGAAGATATTTCTCCAGATTATGTATCATATAAATAATAATTCATCACCCCATATTCACATATATTAGAATACATAAATATAATTATATTATTATAATAGTAGAAGTAAAAGTATTACTGTTGGGTTTTATTAACATGGTATTCGTTCCCAATATTTCCTATATGATTTCTTCTTTATAAATGCATTTAACGACACAGTATTTTTTGTTTATTTTAATATGATCAAAATGAAACAAAAATTAACATTTCATTTATTCTATGTATTTTTTTGTTTAATATCCTATAATCACTCTTCTCTAATGATTCATGCATTATGATCTATATATGATGATTTTTCACATAAATTCATGTTTTCAATCATTTTCATGATAATATATTTTATAAAAAATTATAACTACATTATGTCTTGTATAGATTAAACAATATCATAAAATATATTTTAATAAAAAAATTCAACATTAAAAGGTATTTATTGATAGATTAAATCATTTCATAGAGATGAGACAATGACAGCTTCAATAATGGAATCCTTACATATAAAACTAAAATAACATTATTTTTTGTTACATCTAATTTCTTGTGTAAATGACATAAAATACAGGAAGTAGTCATCAACATGAATCAATCCAATACATTGATAAAAATAGATACATGGATCTATTGAATACATAGTAGAATTTGGTATGGTCATTCAGTTACATAGTTTAATCATCTCTGTGAATCATCTATGTGACTATTTATGTATGTAATTTTGTGATATTGAGGAATCAGTCACATTAATCAACTGTGTAACCATTCAACTTTGTATAGGACATATTCCTTCATTAAAAATTCTATCAAGAAAACATTCAAATAATAATTATAAATTTTATGATGATAGTTAATAACTAGAACAACAATTCATTTTGTATCATCTGATTTGTTATCCATATCACCAAATTTTTAGTCCCTAATGACTTGACTATTCTTCTTCATGTTTCTTCCATTGTATTTTAATACCAACACACTTTAATCATCACACATGGTGCCTATAAATTCAATGAACCACATATATTTAAATACCAACCCATTATTTCAATGTATGAACACCTAGGTCCATGCTATTTGAATCATCCATTTCACTTTTATAACTTTAGTGTGGTTTATATATCTCTTATAGTGAAAAATGTCAATAAAACATGGATACACTCTCTTTAGTTATCTCATTATTCTTTCATTTATTAATGAAATCCTATATTCATGATCCATTATTTTTATCACACCCAATTCATAAATCTAATTCAATTTCCCTATTATTTGAGGTTACCATTACGCACCCAACTACAACCTTATACCGGTCCCCTATATACAAATTTTATTTGTAGTTTACCCATATATGGGTCACGTTACGCTTATTTAGGGAACCTAGATACTATTACCCATGGACCTCCCTTTATAACTACTTCATAATCATTCATGAATATTTCATAAGCATTAACCAAATTTTGGGGTTCTAATATTCTTCAATAAGAATCTTTTTAGCTACATCCAATATTATTATACGTATTAAAATATCATTGATAATTATTCATCTATGACCATAATTTATATAATCATTTACAACCCACGATCAATGGATTCTGAAATATAACATTTTTATTTTTTTGGCCAATACTCTTATAGAAATAATATGTCAATATGTGTCATCATTTCATTCTTCTTGTTGAACATTAATTTCAATTTCTCTCCCCCTCATTGAAAATAAATAAAAACAACAAGGGGACATGGTATAAATCCACACTGAGTAATGTACCATAAACTATTGCACTCTAAATCTACATGAACAATATATAATATATAAAATAACTGGTTGACATCGAGACAATAAAGTTTTATGTTATAATATATAATTATAATAAATGAAACGATAACTGAAAAAATATTCATTGGATCTAAAAATATATTCCATAATTAAAAATCTAGGTATAAACTTTTTTGTATTTAAATATAAACAGAAACTCCTATACTAAAAAAATAATAAATTTAATGCATTAAAACTATACTAGAATTATTTGAAATCACTCTTGTATCTTCTTCAAAAATCCAATTTCCTATAATTTATAAAAAAAATTCAACACTTTTTATTTATAAACTAAATTTGTTTACAAATGATGAGAGGTAAAAAATATTCATCACATCAATGTCACTTTTAGGCAATCACCTTCAAAATTGTTCAAATTTTTATGAGTCAAATAATTCTTGAAACAATAGCCTCACTTTTCTACCCCTCAATGGAAATAAACCTCAAAATATTCATAATATTGAATCTATAAATAATATATATAATAATACTCTAATATGTTGAATTAAACAAAATTGATCTTCAACATATGGTTGTACATATATTAACATTTTAATAACATCACCATTGATGATCATTAATACTTTTTCATAGAGATATCTAATAAAAATTCATTGCATGACAGTATATTATTCATCCTTTATGTAAATGATTTGACAACTAAATCTTCAAAATCATCAATGATGACCATATATAATATTTTTATTCAAATAAATGGTCAATATTTCAAGGATTGTGAATTCATCATCTTTGATGACATGATTGAAACTAAATAATTATCAGGTCCCCCTGTGAAACATTCCTTAACAACAATTACTATATTATAATTATAAATACAATATATAATGATTAAGATAACAAGGTGTGTATACTTATTCCTCAACGGGAATTTAATGTTTGAGACTTTCTCAATAATGTTTCCCATTCCCTCATATTTTCATGCATACACATATAATTTTAATATATAATTTGTTAATTCATATAGTGGATCACATTACACCTTCCATTACATTATGTGATATGGTCTTTTTATCGTTGCCCATAAAATAAATTTTTTCATTTAATTCATTATTAAAATCTCTCTTGGATTTATCTTATAATATAAATGTTTTATACAGCCTTTGGTAATGTTTCCACCTTTATTTCATCACTAACATGTAAAATATATTTCCACACAAGTTTTTTATTGTGTTTGTCCACCAAAATTTAATTCAACCCCTTCGTGTGGATGATAATTTGAACCATTACAAATAGTTTTTTGTAATCCAATTTTCAAATCTATTATTCATGTCATTAGAATATATTTAAATGTTCTATAAAATAACTTCAAATGTCGGTATGGCTCCTAAAACTTTATATTCCACACATTCTTCTTCTAAGATTTTATCCTCCTCTTGAAAATATTCTTGATTCAATTAATAAATAATAAACCATTATTCATCATTATTATTTTCTTGGGATTATCATGGTTTGATGTTCCCTTCAACTCATTTTTTATGGTCAGATATTCATTCATTATTTGTGGTCGTATTTTCATATTGTAATTTAATTGGTGACATGATGATCATGAATCACTATTTAGTACACCGTAACTTCTAATATTATATGAATATTTGAGTGAAATAAAATTGTATCATATAGAAAGAAAATTTGTAATGTGAATGCTTTATCTTTTAATGTTGTTTCATTTCCCTTGACATGGGTTTAAATTAAGAATATTCATTCACAGTATTATACAATACCAGAAATTTAAAATTCAAAAATCTTAATCAAAACCATCATTGACCTATAAACCATGGTTATCCTTCAAAATATTATTACAATCTAGAATTTATCTCATAATGAACATACACTTTTCTATTTTTATTCAAAACATATTAGGATCTTATTAGGGAACCATCTTCTAAAAATATTTATCAATCCACCATGAACATGGGGGAAAATTTCTCCAAATTGTTCTTCATCAATAATTGGGAATATTTTTCACTTAAACATTCACATTCTATAGAAATATATTTAGCAAAATTATTTTGTAAATCTATATATTTTAACTCTTTCTTCACACACTGTTGAGATAAATCATCATGTGGTGTATTGTTTCTATTTCTCTATGATAATGATATTTTTTAAAAGTATTATTTCAATAGAATTATGTTTATGAATCCCAATATTTATTTTCTAAAAGAATCAACAAGAATATTTTTATTATTTGAGAATTACATTTTTATTAATATACTCATCATACTGATGGAAATCATTTTATCAGTAATAGTACCATTCTATGTTGAATGTCCCTCTAAATCTTATCAATATACGATTAAATCAATGACCATTTCATGTAACAATGATTAATGCATAATGATCCTCTGGAATTTTATATCCAACTATGAATTATTGACATTAATTCTATTTTAAATAATCATTTCCAATTGTTTGAATCTAATTCTTAAACAATATAGTCAAAAAACCATTCAATTACATTGTGATAATACAATATATATAATATTTGGAGTCTCACACCATAAAATATTCATATTTTTATCCTTTGATAGAAAATGTTTTTGAAAATTTAATTCTATAAAGGGGTCACTCTTTAAAAACCTTCTCAATTTTATCTTCCTCACCATCAAGTTGAGTAATCCCTTCCTACTAGATTTAAAAAAAAAGAAATAAAAGAATATATTACATGTGAAAAATAATGAAACATATATTTTAATGCTTCAAGATATGTTCATAATAAAACATGATCAGAGTCACTTTAATCTTTTTTTTGGATTTTAATCAATATTTCCAAGATTCCATAGGATCAAAATAATCCCTTAACCCCATTGATGAAGAATTTTTATTTAATATTTTTATATCAATGAAAATTTTTATATCCTACCTTGATCATTCTAACATCCTTAACATTACCACATTAATCGTATTCATCTATTGATAATATGGATATTTTCAACATTTTTATTCCATATCTTTATCCTGGACGTCAATTTTATAGTATAAAGTAAATGTTGATAACAAATAGTGAATATATCATAAAATTAACTCCGCTATAATTCTGGAACAAAAGTCAAATAATAAAATGAGAATAACAGCATATTTAAAAGCCAAATTTATTAACAAAAATCTAATACACCCATACAGATTAATAGAGGGAGATTTTTTTCTAAGATGGGAATCAGTATTGGAACTTTATAATAAGAAACTTATTTTTTATACTTTTATCTCATTTAATTTGTCACATTTACTAGTTAAGGATATTTTATTATTTATTTAAATCTCTCATTAATTTTTCCCTTATAGCATAACTAAACACACACAAACACACACATAAATGACATAATGATTCAAAAGGACCACATATCTATATGGGAAGGGGAATCATTAGTTTGATCCAATAAAACATATGTCCAATAAATAATATCCCTAAACCCTGACTATAAAATCTTGGTCCAAAAACATAATATTTACATTTATAGATTTATAGTGATTAAAATGACATAATTTTCCCAAAATTAATATTTACAAAATATGAAAAAAAATAGATCCCATGCATACCTAAATAGAGTTTATATTTAGAGTTTTAGAGTATTAATAAAAACTATTAAATATAATATTACCATATTATCCTAACAGTGTGATTTATACTATACCACGTATTTGACATTTCTTATTAAGTCATAGCATATTCCACAAAATACATAAAATTTATAATACTTAATAGAAAAAAACATTAATATTAGTCATCCTAAAATATAGAAATAAAAATAAAATAAGGGTGATATCAAATTATAATTAAGGGTGAAATATGTATCAACATTTTATGCCATCATTTTTATGATAATATAATAATTCTATGATGAAAAAAACACTCTTGAATGAATATAATATTTTTTATATCATAAAAAAAGATACAAGGTCATCAGCCATGAATCAAATATAATGAATTTTAAAAGACCAATGTCACAGTATTCATTAATTTCGTTCTCTGTAATGTCGATCATGATCAATGGAATTGTTACAGACCAATATATTTTCTCCCACAACCACTAGAATATAATTTTCCTTAATCATAAATTCAATATCCTTAATTTTAAAACAACAATATTCCTTAAAAACATATCCAAAATAGATATATCTTTGTAATAGGGTACATAGTTACCATATAACTCATTTTAATGGAATAACCATATGGTTGAATTCTATACCAAATGCATTGGAGTGATATCACGATCCCAAAAATACTTGGTTTATAACATAACCACACATCTTTTGTTCATAATTTTACCTATTATTATTGTATTATCATATAATGACAAATAATTATTTAATAATCTAACAAACCATGATCAAGCATAATTTATAAGAACCAGTCCATATTCAGAATAAACAAATTCCTATTATTTTTGACATTACATTCATAAAATTGTTTTTTCACCCATATGAAATAATATTTAGACATTGAAATATCTAATACATTTAATAAAACATTTTCAATATCAAAATACCCAACAAAATTAAATATGACTTGATGATTATGAAAACATGATATCATATAAAATACGAGAAAAAAATCATATAATCGTTATAGTGGTGGGAAAATTCAATCTTTTCATAGATGCTAATGTAGAAAATTATGATTATATCATGATTAAACTATAAAAAAGAATCGGGCTACATTAAAATATCTTTACAACAATTATAATCTTACCATAGAAATAATGAGGATATTATCATTAAAAAAATCCTAGTTGAGAATATATATGGTCAAAGGATGTTGATTTTGATGCGTGAAAATAGATTTAAAATTTTGTTAAAACCATTTTTGTGGAAAATAACATTTCATCATTGGGAATTACTATTAAAAACATAAAAATAGATTTTTGTTTTTAAAATACTATAATATGAATAAATACATTGATTTATATAAATTAATGGTCATATAATATATTGTTAATGATATTGGGGCAGCCATTATTGTTATAAATGTAAAAACAAAACCTTATTATAAAAAATATTGTAAAAGGAGATAAAAGTGTCCAATTTAGAAAATAGTTAGAAATTTCATTTTAAAACCATTAAAAATATGAATACATACCTTATAAAATATATCACGGAATAAATTTCTTTTATACAGTTAAATTTTTGGAAACCATTTAGAAAAAAATAGTTATAGAATGTGAATGATTATTGATATAAAAGAAGATACTATAGCTATATCACTTAGAAATGACATTATTGAAGTTTATTAACCAATAAAGGGTGAAATAAAACTAAAAAATTTTCATATTAATTTAATATAATAGAATAAAATACATATTAAAAAAGTAATGTGATTTCCACCTAAAAGAAACACTAAAAAAATCCCCAAAATCAATGTAGATTTTAATCCAAAGCCTTTTCATATTTTGTAAATTTTTAATTGTATGTACCAATAAATATTAACATAAAATAATAATATAAATATAAAACACATAATTATATTAATCATATAACATTTAAAATATTTTTTATATATTCATCATAAATGAACATAGGTGAAGATCATAATCTAATGCCCCACCAAAGGGGATTTTGTAAAACAATAACCTATATAGTGATCAAATTATTGAATTTGGAGTTAACCAATGGAGAGATTATGTGAAAAATATCAAATAAGAAAATTAAATGGAAATGTATAATAAAAATTATTATATCACTCTGTGCATAATCATATCATAGTAGAGTCAGTGATGAATATTTATAAGCCAATGAATAGAGAATGAATTATGAAACCATTTATCACATGGTAACATTCATTTCAAATAACCATTAATGAGTTTATTCGTGTTTTAATATAGCATAATAATAATTATTACGGATTCATTATTGACATGAAAAATAGGATGTAAATATACACCTTATTAAATAAATTTGGTGTATTTTCATTAATCATGCTTCAATGAAAGTAAACTGATAAGAAATCTATTGTGATATTGATAATATCTGGCTCAAATCCATATGAAAGGGAGAAAATTCAAAAAAAATTATATCCCAATAAATTTTATGATAAGAAAAAAAATTATATTAATTATATACACCACACTATACAAATAATTATTCAATATGGAATATTTTTCACATAAATAAAAGTTGGATGAAAAACCATTGCCACAATGTTAAATTTTTGTATTATAGTCCCCACGAAAAAATTCAAATGATGAATTAAATATCATTGACATAAATATATTGATAATATAACATTTAAATGGGGTATTATATACACTATACAATATATATAACTAGTCAATTGTTAATATGTCTCATGGATGTAATAGTTAGATGATAACCCATTACCTTGAGTCCATACTTTTTGGGAATGTCCTTTAACTAAATTATAATATATATATATATATATATATAAAAACAGAATTATATATTTTTACCCTATACAGAAATAATTGTCTTTTAAAAAAATTTAATATTTAAACAATTACTTTTTATGTATACATTAGCTGTTTTGAGGATGTGCAATCACAATATTCAAAATAGGTTTCATAGGTTATCCAAGGTCTATGAGGTCATTATCACATCATCTCTAAAAAAATAAAATTGAAAAGCTATATGTTTTAATTTCATAATTATTTTAAAACCTATAATTAAACGTGGTTTTGGAAAACGATCATTTTTATAATAAGGGAGATGGTAGATCATACGTACGCCTGAGTAACGATTCCATATTTTAAAAATAATCATGGAGATAAAGAAGGTGTTATAATATTAATCATGAATTATAATAATATAAAAAATATCATATTATATCATTATATCTAATTATATATATCATATATGTGACGTGGGAATGGGAAAAATCATATCACTTTTTGTGGTGGTAATCTACACATATGCATGAACGACAGTATGATTTTTCAGTGTGTTAAAAGGTACGAAATAAAATTATATATCCTATTTTTGTAATGAGAAATATTTCATTAATATCATTATTATTTCTTATATATGACATATATTAATTAAAATTACTCCTATTTCATCTCATTTAAAGAGTTAGTGAAAAATGAACGACATCGTTTTCCGATGCGGTAGTCCACCGCACACACGAGCGATGTTATCTTATCCCCAATGGGTTGGAAGATCAGATTTTTTTATGATATAAAAATAAAAAACATATAATAATGTTAAAAATATATTTTATATATTTATATATATCATTTAAATCAATAATTATAACCAACCATATGATGAGGTGATGGAAAATGGATAACATATGTTCATTAGACTGTAGTCTGCTATACACTAGAATGATTGTTTCCATTACCACTTGATTGAACATGAAATATGGATATTTTTTAAATGAACTTAATAAAATATAAGAATATTATAGATAGTAGTATAAATAGTTCATAATTTTTGAATAATATTCTATCATGGATGAAGAAAAAATAAATAAAAAACAGTTTGTTATGAAAAATACCTATTTTTCATACAGTATCTTAAGGGTTACAAAATAATTATCGATAGAATTTTTTTATAATAAAATATAGGAATATAGTATGTGGTTAGTGATTTTAAAAAATGGATTTACTTTGGTATTCTTCATTAAAAAAACTTGTAGGAGTTATTATGAATGGATAGTGGGTTTCCATTTATATATGAGGGAGTAGAAAACATTTTAACTTTTGAAAAGAAAATATGATGCCTGCATTTATCACATTACAAAAGAGACTAAAAAGTACAATTGTTGATATTTAGTTGAAAAAAGTCCAAAATAAGGTAAGAAAATCAAATTTATACATTTTTTATGATCTACATAAACATTTATTTTTGGTTACCCCTCGTAAATCTATTTTTACCTTACCTATAGTAAAATATTTATAATCTTTTCAATACACAGTATGTAAAAAATTAATTTACACTTATTGTAATATTAAAATTATTGTTATAAAAAAATAATATATTTTACCAAATTAAATTAACTAATTTCATAAAATTTAACTAAAAACATGACTCATATATTTGGAGAAAATTAGATTTATCATGAAACACATTTTCATGCCTAAGAAGATTTTATATCATATATAATACTAGTCATAATAATTATATAAATTCAAATTAATAATTGTATACATATATATAGTCTAAAAATTTCAGTTTAATCACATGTCATAATGGGTTAATTTGATTAATTTACATGTATAAGGATTATGAAATATAAAATAGTTTTTTAGAAAAATCTATTCATAAACCCAAAAATAATATTATACCATAAAAATGTATAAATATGATTAAAATGTAATTATTTTGATTTGATATTTCTAAATAGTTATTTTTATACATGAAATAAAATTCAAATCATATTTTTTATTTTATATTAATTTATTTGATGAAAATAAAATATGGTTTTAGAAATATTGACATTTTTAACAATTCATTAAAAAATTGATATTTTTTAAAATACCAATATTTACCCAATGTTAATTTTTAACAATTATTTAAAAAATAATGATAATTTTATGAACTAAATTTTCAATTTTTTTAGAAATTAATTATAATATTTACTTACTATAAAATATATTATTTTTTGATGATAACATATATTTGATGAATAAATTGACATATATAAAAATCAAGTGATTCATACAAAAGATATTATTAGTACATTTATATTGAGTAAGAAATTTACATAAATATTTAATAAATATTTGAATCGTATTAATTCCAACTTTCCTAAAAATAGCTTTCAGTGATCACATATATCGTGGTTCATTTAAGCTCGATCATGTGTGTCATATAAGCTATCGAATATAATGTTATTTTTTTCTAAACTATATTGGTGTTACATCCCCCCAAATAGAATCCCCAAAATATAGTTTTAAACTCTTTAAAAAATGTTTTTAAATTTAAATAAAATCTTACTGAAATCACACATAGTAAAAAGAATTTGTAAAAATTCATCATGAAATGTGAAAACGGGAAGTACAAGGGTCAATTGGAAAAATTCATAAATAGTTTTCCGTATAGGAAAATATCAGTAGTAATCGAGTACATGGACATGTAAAAAAATAAAAAATTACAAAATAATAATGGATATTGATAGAGATAAGTTATCTCTAGAATTTTAATGATCAAGATAAATTCATCATCAATATAATAGTGAACCAATGAAATGTGAAAAGGACCATAGATTTATTTGGAAATGATGGTAATATGAAAAATATTTTTTTAAGATAATTTTAATTAATTTTAGGAAATAAATTACCATTAGACTAAGAACATAAGAGAATATAAATACATGATGTGTATAAATTGAACATTTAATCAATTTCATCATAAATATCATATTTTTATCCAAACAATTGATATTCATGAGTAAATATTAATGCCTTAATAACTAAGAGTGTGTTTTAAAAGACCACATAACAATAAATTGTAAAACAATATATTCTTTATTTCCTTATTAATTACCAAATAAAAAAGTTCATAGACCAAGGTATGTTTTTTCAAACATGAATAAACCATCATATGGTGAAATAATTAAATAATCTATAAAAATTAAATATAAATACCCAATATTTAATAAAAATAATTCAACATATAAATAACCTTATATGTAAAATAACATCAACAAAAACATTATTAAATAGTTTATTGATATTAATGGTTATATCAGAATATTATTCATATAGTACTAAAAATATATCTTTCTTCTTTTGAAATAAATTTAATCACTTGGTCACTGAATTAAATTTCAATCCTATGTAAAAAAATATGCTAACACATAAGTCCATATAAGTACCTCAATATTCAAGATCATATAAACACTAAAAGTTATCAATATAATTATACAAATTACAAAATATTGGAAATATATAATTCATGTTTAACAAAATTATTACTTATATTTCAACCAAATAAAATTTCCCCTAAAATGTCATTAATCACTTTAATATTGCATCACATAATACCCTAAATGGAGATATTAAGAGGTTGATAATTTGTTACGACATAATCCTATAGTACAATGATGGTGTTCATAAATATTCACAGAACCTCACATTAAAACATCATAATACACAAATTTAACTAGACCTATCATTGATACCAACTATGACATCACTAAACCCACAGTCCTGGATTTGGTCATATAAACATGACCATTAAATTTTTGGCTTGTTATTGATAAGAGTTACTATATTTTTTCCATGAAAATTATTATAGTAATATTATATATTAGATAACTTAAAAACCCATGGACCATTTAAGTTTATGCAACCATTTTATTAGAAAAATAATTTATATAAATAAAACCAATGAATTTATGGGATTATGATTACTACTATAAAAAATGATTTATATTCCATATTTAGTGTTAAACATCCCCAAAAATACTAGTCCAATTAAAAAAATTATATTCAAATTTTATTTAATAACATTATATATATCATGGGAAAATTAAAATATAATAATGGTTAGATCAAATGATAATTAAATGTAAAATTTATCATTAATAATTTATTTTCATCATTGAGTATAATAAGTGCATAAGGCAATGATGAATTTATAAAACAACATGTGTATATAATAAGATAAAACAAACACATAAATTCCTGAAATATAAATAATAAAGCCTTTAATAATGCTTTAACAAATTAAATATTCATAGAAATCAATAAAAATGATCCATGTGATGTTAATCATGATCAAAGGAATCATTAAAAACCAATATCTATTGTCACATATGAATTACTAAATAATTTCCCTTAAATTCATTATTTTACATTGAAAAAACATTCTATTTCAACAAAACCCTTATAAAATATATATAACACATTAGTAAAGTGTAAAATAATTTCTATATCACTCTTGCAATCAGTCATATAAATATAATTACCATAATGATGGCTTCATAACCAAATGCATTAGGGTACTATCATTGTCCCAACCATCATTTCTTTTTAAAATATCCAGCAGTTATTGGTTTATAAATATACAACCCATTAAATTTATTCAAGAAACAACACAACGTTTTTTTATAACATAATATCTGTTGATCATCACTAATTTCAATGAACCAACATTGTTACAAAGCACTGTTTTTGAGGAATATATTTTTTAGAATAAATGTGATATTTTTTTGATATTTTTTCTTGACACACATCATTAGGTTTATATTATTCCACATTTAACCATGAGTTTTTATTTCATTACATATATCCCAATGTATATGATTCATTACATGTAACACTATGTTTAGCCTAGATTCCATGAAAAACAATATTTATAAGAAATGTGGCATACTATTAAAATATTACTATATAATGTGATAACAATCTACAATATGTTGGATTAGAAGGAATTAATTTCATTACATATTTTATTAAATATTTATGCTTAATCATGTTTATATAATTAGTTCATTTCAGACTAGTAATTAAAAAATAAATTAAATACCATTTTAAAATAAAGGAAATCTTGTTATTGAAAATTATTTATATGAGCAGAAGAAATTTTTATCTCAATAAATTAAAAAAATCAATTCTTTGAATATGGGGGTTGGGAATGTTTTCCAAACATCACATAATAATATATAATAATCTCTTGAGGCCCCCGCTGGGCATGATGTTATTTATTCGGGTGAACCTGCTAACACATTTCATGTGATGGAATCTGTCCTGCCCTCCTCTTATGCAAAGGCCATTTATGCCTTGGATGACGGTGTTTCATCACCTGATCTCTAGGTGAAATTGTATGAATCTTCTATCAAAAAGGTAGTAATTTCTAATGATGGTGTTGCAGCTTTGACTATTAACACTGGTGCTACAGACTTCGTTTCTATGTTGGACTTAATGAACTCTCCTGATTTTTCTCTTTTCTATATGGAGAGTCTTGAAAGGAAAAATAAGGGCAAGGAACCTATTTTTGATACTACATCTTTGGTTGCATTGGCTTGTATTAATTATGTTGGAATGACCTTCACTAAGGAGAGTCTGGTGGATGATGCTCAAGGCGCTGCTAGAAATGAGCATGATGTTATCCATGATGACACTTCAGAGAATCCAGTAGATGGAAAACATGATGATCCTGATTTTGATGATGGAGGATCGGATGATCAAGATGATGCATTGTAGATTCCAAATCAATGAAAACGAGGCATGAACCTAAGAGGACGTGTTGGTTGTCGTGGTAGGGGAGAGAGAGGAGGCAGGAACAGAGGATGATTATGGTTTAGAGTACTTTAGATTTCATTTCTTGTATCCTGAATATTTATCCTTCTTTTTATCTTTCACTTTCATTTAATAAGATTTTCTGGATCACGGACTCACTTTTATGATTCCACTATTATGGTATCTTACAACATTTATAGAAAATAGATTAGAAAAAATCAATTGTGTTATCTAAAAACCGTATTTTTCTAAAAAGTTGTTTTCTATTTTATATAAATTTATATGAAAAATAATTTCATCCATTTTAGAAAAAACACAGAAATTAATTTATTTTCAAAAAGTATCATTTAAAAATTATATTAGATTTAATTTTTGTGAATTTTTTAGGAAAATATGTTCTTGAATGAATAATGAAAAATAATATTTTTTTTAAGAATTTTAATTTCATTTAAGAAATATAAATACATTCAAATTATATTTATATGGTTTTAAAGTCAATATTCGTTCAATAATATATATATATTAATCCATTTTATATATAGTTTTTATATAATAAATTTTTTAATGTTTGAATATTTTCCAGTTGGGAAAATATTTTCTTGTCACGTATGTAAGATTAATTTTAATTTTATATTTCAACATGTATAAATGTAATTTTAAATAATGAATTTAATATTTATAATATATATAATTTATATTATCTAATTCTAGAAATTTAATTTTTAAAAAATTTTATACATTAGAATTTGTAAAAAAGGGTTAAGATAGAATAGGTAAAAAGTGGTTTACTATGAGGATAAATAAAAACATTTAAGGGTTAAAAATCAACATAATCATGTCCAACACCCTTAATGTGTGAATAGTTCAACCTTATCTATTATATGATCGATAAAGGACCATATTTGTTTTTACATCTGAAGAATGAAGGTATAACTTTTTCTTATCAATATTTGTTAGTATACCACTCAACTCACATAAAAAGGCCACCCCTCGTTTATCATATTCACATATTCCAAACCATTGTTTGTCTGATACCAACATAAATATTATTTTTAATAATATCCTCTATTACTAGACGAATTATATTGGTTTGAAATGGATCCTAATAAACCATTTATAGTAAACCGAAAGACGTTGTCTAAAGAAAGAGAAACATCTCCAATGAAGCATTTTATATTATTTATTTCTCCAAAAAATTAAATTATTATTAATAAATTACTATATAATAACAATATATATTCCATATATTTTAACATAATGATATTATCATTTCTCCTATTAAATTAAATCTTTTATGAAATCACTATTCACATGTATGGTGTACTACAGCCTCTCAAACTAATGTTATTCTTTTTCTATCACCACCTCTCAAATAAGGATATAATCATCAATTTAATTTTTAAATACAATTTTATTATGTCTGTATAATAATGAAATATTTTTTTTCTTCTTTATTTCCATTTAGTGAGAAAAGGATAATGTCGTTCGTGTGTATGGATGTCTTCTGTATTGGGAAGTGATGTGATTTTTTCATGCTTTATATGAATGGTGATAAAGATGTTATTGGTGAACATATTTTTTATATATGATATAAAAGTTATTTTGTAATGGTAATATATTATTTACCTTTCGTTTTATATTAATGTCATGAAAATGGATTCAACACTCATGAGTACATATGACCTACCCTCTACATAAATGGTGTAATTGGTTTTCCCTATATTTTTTTTGGATCTACCTAAATTGTTATGTAATGAATATATATTATATTTATATCATATTTTAAATTATGTATATTATGGAAACATGGTCATTGTATGTGGAAAAAATAAGAAACAAAAACAGCCATGAAAAACAACATATTTATTCAATGAAATGTGACTTTAACGTTGAATTATTAATAAACTAGAATAACATGTCATTATTAAATAATATATGTTATGGAATTTATATATATAGATATATTTATGTTTATGTAATAAATTTATAATAATGTTTTTTTTTTGTTTTACATGTGGTTCCAATTTGTATAGAGGATGTCGAAACATATGGTAATAAGTTTATGTATCACTTTTTTCTATGAGATAAATTCAATATTCCACAGTTGTTTCTTTTATGTGGTGCCTATAAAACCCCTGAATTAATTTTGTGATGAATATACATAAAATTACTGAGATTTAATACTCTATTTTATTATATGTATTTCATGAAGTTTATGGTGAAAAATTAACCAAAATAGTAATAGTGTTATGATACATTCTCAGTAATTAATGAGACTCTTTGTGAGTATCCTATCAATGATGAATCATTTCATCCATATCACAGGAAACCCAAGTAATTTAATATCCTTCTATTGAGCATAATGATACTATTTTATGAATGATCATCTTTATTTAACTCTATGGTCTAAAATCCTTTTTAGAAAACCATCGTTTAAAAAATATAACATTATTAAAATGATATTTAAATAAATTGTTACCCAATATTTAATTTTTAAAAAATAATTGAATGGAATCTTCATATCAATTTCCAAAAATATTTTTTTAACCATTTTAAAAAACATTTTAATGGAGTATTCTTTTTAATGTGCACAATAGGATGTTAAATTTATGCAATCATGACCACTATGATATTGGAAGATTAATTTGTTTTTATCAATGACTTTTTCAAATAAAATAATTTTAAAAATGTTATATGTTTTAATATGTATGATTCTAGGATGAAATTATATTTTCCTTGAGATATTTTTAATATTACTTTTTATTATTCTGCAATTATTTTTAATGAAATATATGTTTAAATAATTTTCTGTTTGAAAATTCTTTTTCCAAAGTGAATAGACTATATTCTTCATGAAATGTTCCATGTGATATTCAAAAATAATTCTCCATCTAAAATTACGTCCTTTCATGTTACTTATGATTTAATGGGGATAAGGATGAATGATACAATCATTATAATATCTATAAATGGTAAATATTTATGTAGATAAAATTGTTATAATAAAAATTTATTTTTTACAGATTATTCTATGGTGAATTGAATAATATTTTCTGATGTATTTTTTCTATATAGAGGTCATGATGTGATGAAATGATTAATTTTTTAAAATAATGAAGTACAAATTTGTCTTATTTACATTATGTTACTAGTGTTAACTATAAATAACTATAAATAAATGGGGAAAGAATTATACATCATGAAATTATTATGGTAACAAGATGATTGGAATGGTCTATAATAGGAGACCAATGCATCTGGATCCATAATAAGAAACATGTGATAACTAATAATCTAATATAGTGATGGTATTGGATGATAACACTAAAATATAATATGATTTTAATATATTAATGATGGTGTTACACTTTTATGAAATTAGATTATGTTGAATGATGGATTTATGATGAGTTCACACTCTTATGGGTCATTTTTTTAAAATAGTTATGTATAGTACCATGAATAGTGATTATGATTTATGAAATGTTTTCTCTGAAAATACTATGTCTTATTCATGATAACATAAAATGTTATTATCTTATTATTTAAAATTAAAATATAATGATATGACCTACCATTATTCTTATTAAGAATCTAATATCACCCTTTCTAATTTTTCCATTCTCTGGTCATAAATGAAGGTTTAGGTAGGTCATGTATATTAGGAGTATTATAATTGAATGACATTGTGATATATATTAAAGATCATTAATAAAAAAATGACTGAATTTTTAGTATCTAAATAAACTAATATATTGTCGTGCTTGGACATGTATTTAGGATGTATATTGAATATTCATAAAAATATATATGATAGCTATGTATATAAAACTTGTTCACTGTAATTGATATCAGATGAATGATTTAGTAAATATATTGTGATTATGAATATAAACACAATAGTGAGATCCCTTGGGATATGCCTATTTATATTTCCAGGGATATTTGTAGGGATATCTTTATGGATAAGTCTATGGATAATAATATGTATATGATAATATGTTATATTTTTTGTCAAATATATTTTTAGGGGATTATTTCAAATGTAATCCATATATGTAAAAATAAAAACGATGTGGTTAGGGAATATAGGTTTTTAGGGGGAATAACTCCAAATAGGAAACATTGAAATGGGATTGATCAGAACCTATTGTATGAAAATGGGGATTTCTATACACTTATTTTGACACTCCCAAGTTAAATGATTCTGATATTCACATTTTTTATGGAACAATCATAACGGATGTATTTAATGGTCATTAATGAGATAGGTTCATCATAAAGTGTCATAGATTGATAATAATGTGTTATGATTTACAAATCCTATCAATTTTTCTTACTATTTAGCTATCCACTGGGATTTTTATTTCACGTTCAATAATTTCTGGTTATAGTCAATGGCTAAAACTGAAGAATCCTTGTTAATGTTGATTGATATGGGGAATGAAATAATTTCACTAATGAGGTTCCAAATGTCACGGGATATGGATTAGAAAATCATATTTCTATAATCACACAACTACCTCATGATACGAATCATGTTAAAATTCCAAATTTGTGAAGGAGTGAAATTTTTTGGGGCCTTTATAAGGAAACCACTGCCATATTATTTTGGTTATGATGTTAAAATAGATTTTGAGCAATGGGTAGTACCAATGAAATGTAATTTTTAATTATTAATTGTCTAATTATGAAAAAATTCATTTTGGAAGCTTATTATTTGGAAGGGGAAATATATTAGTAATGGAATCTTATCAATAACATGAGGGAACAAGAATAAAATAAATCTATGGAATGTGAAATGATTAAGTTGATATTTTTTATCAATTATATCACTAAAATAAAAAAAATTGTTTAATAAGTAAATCCTTGATCTAAATAATATGTAAGATGAATCTATGGTACATATGAACCTAATTTTAGAAGACTAACACCTTATGATTCTAGTTTAGGCTTTATCCTTGTAAGGAATATTGGTTGATTAATTGGTTTCCCTAAACTCAATTCATCGAAAGGCCTTGTATATAAGAGACTTTAATAGTTAATAATTATTCAATAATTTTACATTGATTGTAAAAATGGAAATTATGTATTCCCAAAAGTCAAATATTTTTTTTTATGAAAAGAAATATTGAGCACCATTATAACTTAAACAGTGGGGAAAACACTGAATATACACATACTATAAATGTGAAAAAATGAATTAAAGGAATATATTGAATGGATCTAAAAAATTATTTAAATGACAAGAGGTAGGTCATAATATTTATGAATGTTGAAATGCAATAAAAGTGATGAAATTCCATAAACGTGATGATATTTTTTGAAATATCTATTCTTTGAATAAATTCAATAAATTTTCTATTTTTTCATACATGAACAAAAATGTTGATTTCATTACACCGAACACCAATTCTAGTTTGTGTTACACACAACATAAATTTTATGTTGAATTACATGTAACATTGAGTTTATCCTACATTACATGCAACAATATGATCAACCTTCACAACATGTAATACCATTATTAAACAAAAAATGACATACAATATAAATATTATTATTTAATATGATAGTCATCACCTAGAAATTATAATTAAGTGTTGATAATATGAATTATTAAATTATAGAAATATATAGTTTATGCATGGTTATATAACAGATTCCATTGATACCAATTAATTAGAAATGAAAATACAAACCATTATATAATAATGGGAATCCTTTTATAAAACATTATTTTTGTTCATAAAAAATGGTTTTAATTAATAAAAAACTATTATTTTCTTGTAAATTATTATAATTATAATTTTATATTTTTTAACAAACTAATTATTCAAAATTTATCTTTTGTGTTTTAAAGATAATTGATAAGAATAAATTAATTTTTACACTATAAATTGTATTTTCCTAAAAACCAAACTTTCTACCTTTTGAAGAGATATTTTAAATCTTTTTTTTCTATATATTTGAAATTTTTTTGGAAAAAAATTAAATTAAAATTTTAAATTATCATGTCAATTTTCTCATAGGGTACTTGTTTTGGAACATTCCATGAAAATATTTTGTTGATGAAATGTGAAAAATATGGATTTTCAATAAAAATTATAATTAATTTTATATAAATATAAAATATAATATTTATTTTTAAATTGATTTAAAAAAATAATTAGTTAACCAATATATATATTAATCTCATTTAATTTATTTTAACCAATTATTTATTTATTTTTTATTTAATAACATCTTATCATTTTTAATATTTTCTCATTCAAAAACTACATTCATATCATGTATATAGAATTAATTTTAATCCCAAATTTTCCAATTATGTAAATGTAATGTGTAAAAATGGATAAAATAATTTTATTCATCATGAATTATATAATCTCATAAGGTAAAATTATTGTTTTGTACAATAATGAATAGTAAAACAAATAAATTACCACAGTTACTGCCAAATTGTATTATTTGGGGGATTAAAGTAAATGTGATAAGGGTTAACAATCGTCTAAAATATGTAAAAACCCCATAATATGTATATATATATACCATACCTTTTATATGGTCGATAATGGTTTGTTTTGGATACTAGTGGAATGTGAAATATGGGGGTGCATGTTTTTTTATTCAGAACAAACAAGTACTCTACTACCCTCACTTATAAAAGATCACCACTCTCCTCTCCAATTCATACATACAAAACCACATGGTTCAATGAAGACCATACCAATCAAATTCCATTATTTAATTGTATCATCCTAGAATCCTTTTTTCATATTTCCAAATTTTTAAAGTACTTTTACCTATTCCAAAATATGTTTTCTAAAGTAGAGGTAATACCCCTTGCTGATAGTTTTATTTTAAATATTTATCCTCCTCCATAATTTCTTATTAAACCTTAAATATATTAAAACATTATTTCCATCATTATAATTATATTCTATTATGTAAATTTAATTACCAAAAATCATTATCCTCTTCAACAAAATTGGTTATTAAATCATCATTGGTGTGTACCGCGAACTAGAGCCTCACAAACCGTTGTTATTCATTTTCCATTATCACCTATAAAGAATTTTAAAAATGAAAAATATATTTTTTATACAAGATATTTATGATTTTATGATTATTATATAATCATGATATCACTTGTCCTATCTTAACCCCCATTCTGATGGAATATGATATCGCCTTTCATGTGTACAATAGACTATCACCAGTTAAGATGATGTGATTTTTTCATGATTTACATGGAAGGTAATGAGGAGGTAATTAATGAAAATATTTAATATATAAGATTGGAAAAATATTATATAATTGTAATATATTATTTTATTTTATTTCTTTCTTAGTTATGGGAAATTGAAATCACACTTATGCATCTGTATGACCTACCATCTCATTTAACAACATATTTAATTTTCTATCTCTATATTTTATTTTTCAGTCTAAATGCACATGTAATGGAATGATATTATATTTTTAACATCCTAGGTTAATGAAGAATAATATATTTTCATATTTTTTAATATTTTTTAATTAAATATTAATTTTACTTTAATAGGGTTTCTATGTTCGAGAGCATTCCTGATACGCAAAAACAGGTTTCTTTGACAATTTAGGTTGCACTCAAATAATATAATATTATTATTTTAAATTTAAGTTAACTCCTGACCATTTTATAGGTGAGAATATAAAAATATAACTACAATATGATTGTACATGTGGGTTAAATGTATTTACTTTTACCCAAAAACCATTAGAGGTTTAAAATTTGAATGAATTTAATTTTATGCATAATTTACATTAAAAGGTCGATTTACCACCTTTTAATGGAGAAACACATTAAATATAGTTTTTTTACTTTAATAAATTTTATTTGACCAAATATAATCCTTATTTAGAATGGGGAGATGAAAATTTACTTTGGGTAAATTTTTTGGAATTTTTCTGATAAAGTTCAATTTTAATGAATAGTAAAAAATGATGTATTTTAATTCGAAAATGCCTTTTAATGTAATTTATTTATATGGTTATATTATATTTTTAATTTTTTTTAAATTTTAATTAGAATTTATTTCTACCATTTAATCAAATTTTGGTCATTGAAATTAATTTCACATTGAATTTGGACATAAACAAGTGTCAACCTTTTGATAGTTATTGTTTCCTAATAACACAATATTTGTTTTAAAAATGGGTATCAATTTTAAAATTAAATAATTAAACTTTTATATTTTTAATTTGGAAAAATAAAAATCAATTTTGAATTAGGAATATCAAATATATCTTATGATGAATTTCTGGTATTTTTCTGAAGAACTTCAATTTTGATGAATAGTGAAACCACTTAGTAGTAGTTAAAAAATCTAACATTTTCATTTACATTAAAAATTTACCACTTATGTAAATTTAATTTCTAAAATCCTATATACATGGTTGTTATTAGTAAGTAAACTGTGTTTCAATACGATTAAAATATATTTTTTGGTAAATAGTGACATTTATCTTTTTTTATATCGTGGTTAAATGTAAAAAAGGAAATTCAGGGTAAAAAGAATATTATATTAATTCAAAATTACCTTAACACTTGTCCTAACATTATAATATTAGTAATTCCTAATCATGGTAATCCTTGGGTAGATTTTTTGAACCCATTGAGCAACAAATGAATGATAATGACACTTTAGATTAATTAATTTAATGTAAAGGCAAAAATGACATAAACAAAAATAGTTTAGTAAATTAACTATTATATGGTGTTATATAAGTAATATTTTCTATTAAAAATATTCATTAAAATCTAAAAATATTTCCTACATGATATTATTTTTTTTAAATTTTTAGACATAGAATAAATTAAATTATTTATGACATAATAATGATGTAGTATTTACCTCACAAACAAATGATTTTAATAAATAAGATTATGATGATTAAAATATTATCCAAAACTTGTCCAATTCCTATTGGATGATTTTAATTTCGGCCATAAGTCATATTATATTCAACTCTATGTATTTTTGGTCCTTTAGAAACTGAATATAATTATATAATAAAATAATATTTTCACACTTTCCTAAAGAGACCTTCCTCTCCCTTATAGAAGGAGACCATTTATAACCAATTCCTCACACCTCTCATGCCTTTTGGATCATCCATCATCTTCCCAATTAAGCTCCCTACATCCCTCTAAACCACCTAGGATCCTTACCTTTGGCAGAAAGAACTTAAACAAACCATTTAGGTTCAATCCAAAGAGAGTTACCCAAATTAAAGGTTATAGTTTATCTTAACTTCTTTACATTTAATTTACTTATCAAACCCATAAACTATTTTCATTCCTTTCTTTTATAGAAACAACAGTAGACTCAATATACTAGGATATTTTTATGATTAGGATTCTAAATACACTTATACACACCTCCATCTAATGGGTGAAGAACATAATGTTTTTGTGGATGGAAAACTAATGCCTCGCGATAGGATAATTGTTCAATTACCTCATACGGCCTCTCATGGAGGTCATTATTATGGAAAAATATTAATATATGATATATATTATGTTTATGTTTTCTTTATGCTTCAATATTTTCCATTTATCTTATACCCTTATGGTTTCTATTATGGGTAAACGTGATAATTTTATTTTAGAAAGTGCATATTACCGCCCCCTTAAAGTGAAATGACTCGTAAATGCCATATGTGGGACGTATAATGGATGGAGTTAATGATATTATATAAGATATTATACTAGAATTATAATATACAATTTTATCATTATTTTTTAATTCCATTAAAATAAGTAATAGAAATGAAATTACCATTCATGCGTACGTACGGCATACCGTCTCCATGAAGAGTGCATTTCATTTCGTACCTCCAAATGCTATGTACTATTATAAATACATGTATATAGTAAATATATATGATATATATGATATCTAAATCCGGAATATCATTCTGGATATAATGGACTATTTACCACATGGACAACATATAAATATAAGGTGTTCATTTTTGACTCAAGTACCAGATTTCGACAAAACGACCATTATTAACTTGAATGATTACATAATGATTATAACATTGTAATAAGTGATATAAAAGGAATAATAAATGTGAATGATGTTCTTCAGCAAGTATAAATTATGTTTAGTTTTTTATTCCGGAGATTAAAGAATGATCGAGTCAAGTCGGACACGATGTAAGGGACTTTGTCTCAATTTCCATTCATTGAGGCATATTTTGTTTTAATACTAGACTATATTTTATACACCCTATAAACAACCTTTAATTTTTGGAGATAATCATTTTCTACGAAGCGTTTTACTAAATAGATCAAAAGAATGTTTCTTTTATCTTAAGTGGTGACAACAACCTTTCCACAACCGTAATTATTATTTGTTCTTTGGCTTCATTAACACGCTGTAATGTTTTTTTAAGGAAAATAAACACCATATACTATTTTATTTATGTTTGTATTGAAAATGGGTTAGATAATGGATATTTTATGTCAATATATTTATGTGATGTATTGTGATTGAAATGTGTAATTGTTTTTTTCTTTTATATTTTTTAAATGTTTTATGATTTTATAATGGTACTTGGACAATTGATGGGTGATTACATGATAAAGAAAATGATGGGTGGTGACGTGACAAACCAGGATGGGTGGTTACGTTATAACCTCGAATTCATTGGGTATGGAAGTCCATCGTTGGGCTATTCCATTTACTGATATGTGTGGAAGTTGATCATATGGTTATTTAATTTATGTTTTTTATTTCCGAAGTTTCGTTTATTTGTTATGTGTTCTTCATATGGTTTTTATCGTAATATATTGGTTACAAAAGGGTATGTAGTGATCATTTTTTAGTCAAGATTATTAATTACTTCATAAAGGCGAAATGCATTACTTATGTTAAAGTATTCAGGGTTAACTTTTTTTGAAAATAAAAAACTAACATTTTTCCTTCTTTGTGTATCCCTTACTGAGCTTTTTATGCTCATACCATGTTTTTGGAATGTTTTTAGAGGACTTAAAGATGATTTGGGTCAATTATGGGATCAAGGAAAAGTCATACTATCATAAACATGGAACTAGAAATGACCCTTTTTTCAAGAGTTATTTTTTTGTGAAAAAAATGGAAACTGAGTTGAAGTTTCTACTTTGTAATTTTTGAAATGAAATGTAATAATTATGACCAAATTATCTAAAACTCTATACATAAAAAGATCCTCCACGTAAATTATTAACATAATACAAGATTATGTATGTTTTAAGGTCGTGTCCTTATAGTTTGTATCAAAGGTTGGTTTAGACAACTTTAAGAATAAGGTTTTTGTTAAATTAATGTCCTTAAATTAATTTATGGTAATATTGAAATAATATAGCCTTTAAAGATTACCATGTGGCTTCGCCTAAGATATTTTTTTGTTCAGAATGGTTTTCTGAAGAGGAAACATGGAAGTATGTTGGGATGACATTCGAAGGAAGACAACCTTCCAAATCAGCAACCTGAGATGGTTCGAATTGGAACTGAATAGTTTGATGAAGTGATGTCACATTTGACATGGGCAATAAATGGTGGTGGTATCCATGCACGAGTTCATCCAGATAATCTGCAGGGGAAGAAGTCAGAAGTGGAGAATTTCATGAGGCAAAATCACCCATAATTTAGAGGATCACCTGACCCTATGCTAGATGAAGGGTGGATTAAATCACTGGAGAATATTTTTGATGTGATGGGGTGTTCAGAACATCAAAAAGGTAATCTCAATGTATAATATTTTGAAGGTGAAGCAGATCAGTGTTGGTCGATGTTGAAAAATATCTACGATAGTGAGGATATTTATTCCCGTTATTGGGATATATTCAAAGGTATGTTTCTAGAGAAATATTTTCCTATGGTGGTTTTTATATGGATAAAAAAACATTTCCTGGAATTAAGGAATGAGGAAGACATAGTGACTGCTTATGAAGAAAAATTCACTCAACTGGCAAGTTATGCACCAAATTTTATCCAAGATCTTGATAGTAATATTAATCGATATTACTTAGGACTAAATCCACGATATAGAAGAGAAATTGCCTCTCGTGAGTTCAATAGTTATGAAAAACATGTTCGATGTGTGGAGAAGGTGGAAATATATTTTTTTGATGATAACTTCTTCAATGAAAAACAACAGAATAAGAGGTCCATTTGGTAGGCAAAGGGAAATAATAATCCAAGAAGCATGGAGGTAATAAAATTAAATATCCAAATTTTGAGAAGAGTAATAAAAAGAATCCTGTAGAATGTTTATCAATGTCTAGAAAGTGTTTATGGTGCGGTAAGTGTGGTCATATTGGTTGTAACTGTATGGAAGATGATCAAGGAGGCAATGAAAATCCGTTGGTATGATGTTTTAAGGGTGACGAAATGGGTCATTATGGAAATAAGTGTCTAGTGAAGAACTCAAATGAGGGAAAGCATCCAGATTACAAGCATAAAGGGGTGGTGAATTCATTTTTAACTACTTCCGCATATGTTGGGACATAAAACAATGTTGTATCAGGTACACTGTTTGTTTTTTTTTTCTAATTATGCTAATGTGTTGTTTGATTCAGGGTCTACACACTCTTTCATTTCTGAAAAGTTTTCTAATAAATTGGGAATTCCATATCAAGATATGAATTCATAACTTATGGTAAAAACACCTGGAAAAAATTTTGAGAGAAAAAGAAAACATAAGAACCTTCTTATCCTTGTGTGCATGAAGAATCTACCAGAAAAACATATTGTTTTACTCTATTAGAGTTTGATGTAATTTTGGGCATGGATTTGCTATAAATTTATCATGCTATAATTGACTGCAGAGTTAAAGAGGATTCTTTTCAGAAATATTTACAGTTGTGTACAAGAATGAGCCCTTTATTTTCATAACATATCAGGAAGCTGAGAAACTAGTAAAATATGGAAATGAATGCAAACTTTCTCATATTGTAGAAAATAATGGAACTGTTCATATTAATGATGTTCCTGTTTAAAATGAGTGCCTTTATATTTTTGATGATGAGTTGCCAGGTATAATACATTATTGGGAAGTTGAATTTACTATTTACTTAATTCTTGATGCTAAGACAATTTCAAAACCCCCTTATCGAATGGATCAAATATTACATTTTGAGTTAAAGAAGCAATTGGAGGAGTTATTAGATAAAGGTTTTATTCGACCTAGCTCATCACCACGAGGTGATCTTGTATTGTTTTTAAAAAGAATGATGGTTCAATGAGAGTTTTCATTAATTATAGATCATTTAATAACATCACTATTAAGAACAAGTATCCTTTGCCTCATATCAACGATTTGTCTGATCAGCTCTAGGGAGCTCAGTATTTTTCGAAGATTGACTTGAGATCAGGGTACCATCAATTGAAAGAAAAGTAATCAGACAATCCAAAGACTATGTTTCATACTAGATATGGCCATTATGAATTTGTAGTTATGCCTTTTGGGTTAACTAATGCACTTGTTGTATTTATGGATCTTATAAATAGAATTTTCTGTGAATTCTTGGATACGTTTTTGGTTGTGTTCATTGTTGATATTTTGGTTAATTCTAAAAGTAAATAAGTGCATAAATGTCATTTAAGGGTCATCTTGCAAACTATAAAAGAAAATAAACTATTTGGGAAATTCAGAAAGTGTGAGTTTTGGTTAAAAATATTACATTCCTTGGTCACATTGTTTCAAAAAATTGCATAACGGTTGATACATCTAAAAACATGTTGTTGAAGAATGTCCAAGACCCACAAATAAAACCGAAATCAGTAGTTTTCATGGTTTGGCAAGTTATTATGAGAGGTTTGTTGAGAAATTTTCACATTTATCTAGTCAAAAGACTATGTTAACTTGAAAAGTTGTTATGTTCATTTGGACAATAAAATGTGATGATTTTTTTCTGGAATTGAAAATATTATTAGTGAATGATCCAGTTTTAGCACTACCTTTGAGAAATGGTGAGTTTGTTATTTATAGTGATGCTTCATTAAAAGGACTTGGATGTGTCTTTATGTAGAATGATTAGGTAATTTCTTATTCTTCACATCAGTTGAAACCTAATGAGTTAAATTACCCTACACATGATTTGGAATTAGATGTTGTTGTTTTTGCTTTAAAAATATAGAGGCATCATTTGTATAGAGTAAAATGTAAAATATATACTCACCAAAAAAATTTATAGTATATATTCACTCAGAATGAATTAAACATGAGACAGAGGAGATGGCTGAATTAGTCAAGGATTATGATTGCACGATCCACTACCATATAAGAAAAAAATAATGTGGTTGATGCTTTGAGTCAAAAAAGTAATGTATCATTAACCATGATATGTTTGGAGTGAGATCATTTGGTTTTTGATCTTATGAACTAAGGCATAGAGGTTGTTGGTGCATGAAGTTCTCTGTTTTGTTCCAGGTGTCAGTGAAATCATATCTATCAATCAGAATAAAAAAAGCGTGGAAGGAAGACTATGAGTTTCAAAAAAAGGTAGAGTTGGTTGAGAATGGTAATTTGCCTGATTTTAAGGTTTATAATGATTGTGTTTTGAGTTTTGGGAAGAGATTATGTGTGTCTTATGATTCACATATGTAGAATGAGTTGTTATGTGAAACACATAGTTCTCCGTTTTTAGTCTATCATTAAAGTAGTAAGACGTACAGAGATCATTGGGAGTATTACTAGTGGGATGGAATGAAAAGAAATGTTGTTGAATTTACTGTGAAGTGTGTGAATTGTCAGAAGGTTAAAGCAGTGAAGCAGTTACCGATAGGTATTCTTCAGTCTTTACCGTTGCCAGAGTGGAAATGGGAAAATATATCCATGGACTTTGTTTTGGAATTACTGAAGACATCTCGATGTAATAATGAAAAATGTGTTATAGTTGATTGATTGACTAAATCTGTTAATTTACATCATTTTCAATATACTTAGTCTCTATATCAACTTTCTCATTTGTATGTTAAAAAGATATCCATGTTGCATGGTGTTCACCTCTCCATTTTATATGTTCGTAATCCTAGGATCACTTCTTACTTTTGTAAAGGCTTTCAGAATTCGTTGTGTACTGAATTAAATTTTAGTATAACTTTTCATCCTCAATCAGATAGACAGTCAAAATGAACAATTCAGACCTTGGAGGATATTATACGTCCATTTTCAATTGATTACAAATGAATTTGGGACTAACATATTTATTTGGATGAATTTTCATATAATAACTATTTCCATTATAGAATACAGATGGCTCCATTTGAGGCATTATAGGGAAAGCATTGTCGAACTCCAAATTTTTGGGATGAAGTAGGTGAAATGAAGCTGATGGGACCAGAATTGGTAGAATATATGGAAAAGAAAGTTTAGTTGATTAAGAAGCACATGAGAATAGCTCATATCAGACAGAAAAGTTATGTAGATAACCAGAGGAAGTATATTTCTTTTCAGGTTGGTGATCATGTCTTTTTCAATGTTTCTCCATGTGTTTTGTTATGAAGGGACAATGGTGTCTGGGGTTCATTGAACCATATAAAATCCTATAGAATGTGGGATCAGTTGTGTACAGAGTGGATTTACCTCAAATTTTATCCCAGGTACAGAATTTTTTTCATGTGTCGATGTTAAGAAAGTACATGCCAGATCCATCTCATGTTTTGAGTCTAGAGGTAGTTCATTTGGAAGAGAATCTCTCTTCTGAAGAAAACCCCATCCATATTCTTGAATTAAGAGAGAAATTGTTGAATAATAAGCTAATTTATCAGGTAAAGGATCTGTGGAAGACCATATGGTTGAAGAGGCAACGTGAGAATCTGAAAATGCTATGAGGGATAAATAACCAAACATATTTTGATAAGTGAATAAAAATTACGAGGACACAATTCCAAAAATCGGGGAAGGATGTAACATTCTAGTAAAATGAAGTATAACATATTTTTATATTTATTAATATTTAGAAATTAAATATTAATTTTACTTTAAAAGGGTTGTATGTTCGATAGCATACGCAATACACAACAACAGGTTTTTTTGAAATCATACGTTGCACATTAATAATATAATATTATTATCTTAAACAGAAGTTATATCCTAGCAATTTTATTTTAAGGAATGAAAAAAACTAACTACAATATGATTATACATTTTTTTAAAATTTATTTACTTTTCTCCAATAATATTTAGAGGCATAAAATTTTAATGAATCTTATTTTAAGAATAATATACATTAATCGGTTGATTTACTGCCTTTTAATGGAGATCCCTATAAAAATATAGTTTTTATTACTTTAATACATTCTATTTTACCAAATAAAATCTATCTTTAGAATAGAGACATCAAAATTTACTTTGTGTAAATTATTGGAATTTTTCTATTAAAGTTTAATTTTTAATGAATAGTGAAACATACTGTATTTTAATTCAATAGTGCCTTCTAATATAATATATTTATATGGATATATTATCTTTTTAAATTTTTTTAATTGTAATTATAAAATATATTTACCATTTAATCCAATGTTGGACATTGGAATTAATTTCACTTTCAATTTGGACATAAACAAGTCTCAATCTTTTGATAATTATAGTTTTTTAAAAACATGCTATTTGATTTAACAGTAGAAATTAATTTTAAAATTAATTAATTCCACTATTATTTTTTGAATTATTCATAATAAACATCATTTTTTTAATTTGGAATATCATATATTGGTTTGGCTGAATTTTTTGTATTTTTCAGAAGAACTTCAATTTTTATGAATAGTGAAACCACTTAGTTGAAGTTAAAAACATACATTTTCATTTTAAAGCAATTTTACCACTTCTATGAATTTAATTTCAAAACTCTGATATACATGGTTGTTAATAGTACATAAAATTTGTTCAATAAGATGAAAATACTTTTTGATGAACAGTGACTTTGACTTTTTTTACCGTAGTTAAATGTAAATAGGATAATTCAAGGTAAAAGGAATTTTATAATAATTCAAAATTACCTTAAAACTTCTCCTAACCTTATTGGATGAATAATTTAAGACCATGGTTATCCTTGGGTCGATTTTGGGACTTCATGGAGCCACTTATGAGAGATAATGATACTTTTGATTAATTAATTTAAAATAAAGGATAAAATGACATAAACAACAATCGTTTAGAAAATTAATTTTTATATAATGTTATATAATTTATATTTTCGACTATAAATATATATTATAAATCAAATATGATTTACTACATGATATTAGTTTTTTATATTTTTTGGACATCTAATAAATTAAATTATTTAGAACACAATATTGATGCAATATTTACCTCATTAATAAATGATTGGAATAAATAAGATTATATTGAATAAAATATTATCCAATACCTGTCAAATTCCAATTGGATGACTTTATTTCGACCATGAGTCATCTTTTCTTCGACTCTAAGGATTTTTGGACATTTAGAAACCGAATATCATTATACAATAAAAAAAATTTTTCACACTTTCCTAAAGAGACCCTCCTCTCCCTTATAAAAGGAGACCACATATAACCAATTATTTACACCTATAAAGCATTTTGGATCATCAAACGTCTACCCAATTAATCAACCTACATCCCTATATTGCACCTAAAAGCCTTAACATTGGGCGAATGAACATCAAGAAACCATTTTTATTCAAACCAAAGGGATTTACCCAAATTAAAGGTAACATTTTATCTTAACATATTTTTGTTTCTTTTAATTCTTCAACACCTAAACTGTTGTGATTATTTTATTTTATAGAAACACCAGTATCCTCAATATAATAGGATGTTTTTATGAGATGGATTCAAACTAAAATTACACATACCTCCATCTAATGGGTGAAGAAAATAATGTTTCTATGGATGGAAATCTCACGTCTCACGAAACGATGATAGTTCAATTACCTCCTACCGACTCTCATTGAGGACATTATGATGGAATTGTTTTTATATATGTAATATATTATGTTTATTTATTAATTATTCTTCTGTATTTTCCATTTATATCATACCCTTATGGTTTCCATTATGGGTAAACGCGATAATTTCCTTTGAAGATGTGCGGACTACAGACCCCTTAAAGCGATATGACTCTGTAATGCCATATATGGGACATATAAAGGATGGAGTTAATGATATTATAAATGATATTATACTCGAATTATAATATAAAAATGTATCATTGTGTTTTAATTCCATTAAAATAAGAAATTGAAATGAAAGTAGCGTTCATGCGTATGTACGGCTTACCGTCTCAATGAACGACTCATTTCATTTCTTACCTCCAAATGTTATGTACTATTATGAATACAAGTATATATTGGATATTTATGATATATATAATATATAAATCATTAATATAATTCTCGATATAATGGACTGTTGACCACATGGACAACTTGAAAATATAAGTTGTTCATTTTTGACTCATGTACCAAATATCAACAAAATGGCCATTTTTAACTTAACTGGTTACATATTGTTTATAACATGTTAATAAGTGATATAAAAGGAATAATAAACATGAAAATGGTTCTTAAGACAGTATAATTTTTCTTTAGTTTATTATTCAGGAGTTTAAAGAATGATCGAATCAAGTCGGACATGAGGTAAGAGATTTCTTCTTAATCTTTTTTCATTGAAGAATATTTTGTTTTAATACCAGAATTTCTTTTATACACTGTTTAAACACCCTTGACTTTTCAAATGGAATCATTTTATACTAGGTGTTTTACTAAATTAAAAAAATGAATTTTTATTTTAACGTAAGAGGTGACAATGACCTTTATTCCACCGATGGTATTATTTTTTTTGGTCTTCCTTAACAAGAAGTAATGTTTTTAAGGAAAATAAATACCATATATTCTTTTATGTATTTTGGTATTGAAAATGGGTTTGAAAATGGATTTTTTAAGTCAGTATATTTATGTGATATATTGTGATCGAAATGTGAATATGTTTTCATTCTTATAATTTTTTTTGTTATGATTTCTTAATGGTACTTAGACATTTGATGGGTGGTTATGTGATATACCAAATGTCGGATAGTGACATGATAAACCAAGATGAGTGGTTACATTATAACCTCCAATGCATTTGGTATAGAAGTCCGACGTATAGCTATTCCATTTAGTGATATGTGTGGATGCCAACCATATGGTTATTCTATTTAAGTATGTTTATGTCCCAAGTTATCTTTATATGTTATGTGTTCGTCATATGTGTTTTATGGTATTATTTTGGTTACAAAAAGGTATGTACTGATCTTTTATTCAGTGAAGAGTATTTTATACTTCATAAAGGGGACCTGTATTACTTATGTTAAATTATTCATGGTTTAATTGTTGTTTTGAAAATAAATAATAGTATACATTCATTGTGTATCCCTTACTAAGCTTTTAATTCCCATCCCATGTTTTTGAAATGTTTTTCAAAGGACTTAAAAATATTATGTTCAAGGATGGGATCACGGAAAATTCATGCTATCTTAAACATGGAACTAGATATGACTGTTTATTTCAAGAGTTTTTTTTTAAAAAAAAATGGCAACTGAGTTGAATTTTCTACTTTATAATTTTTGAAAAGAAATTTAATAGTTATAAAATGATTCTCTAAAACTCTAAACCTGAAAAGATCATGAATGTGAATTATTAACTTAATTTATGATTATGTATGTTTTATGGTCGTGTCCTTATAATATTTATATCTCAATTTATAATCAATATATGATGGTACCATGATTAGTGTAATAGGAAAAACATTGAGATAACATACCTTAAGAACAAATTAATTATTCCAAAAACATGAAATTAACATGTAATTAATAAAAAATCTGTGATAAAAAATCATAAGTAAATCATAAATTGTGTGATATATAAATATGGGTTTTTAATATTTGAATCAAAAATTTATTTTCATGCTATAAGAGTTTTTAATGTGGATTATGAAATTTGAGACTTATGGTATGTGAGTTTTGTCTCGCTTTAATCTTATAAGTGACACATTCCATATTCACTACATGTTTATTTTATGTGGTGTATATACATAAAATTAATTTATATTTAGATTCTAATCTTGAAAAATAATGATATCTACATATCTATTTTAGGATATCTCTTTCATTGGGATTATGGTCATAATGTCACCAATGTTTGTATGGTTTTATGATACAATATCTTTGTTTATCGAAATAATTAATTATTATTATTACAATAATTAAATAATATGATACATCTTACAAAAAACTCATGAATTTTTTTATAATTTGTTAATTTAAATAAAAAGATTATTTTTATTAATTTTCCGCTTTTTTTGTACTAATGTGTTTGAAGTATTTTCATTATAAAAAAACATATTCATTTCTCTATTCGGTCGAAAACATTTTTTCCCAAAACCGTGTTTTTTAAAAATGTTTTCAAATTTCTTTTATAATTTAAAAAATAATTTTTTTAATGAATTTTAGCTTTTTTTGGAATTTTTAACAAAAATTATTAATGGAATGTTCATGTCATTTACCATATAATTCTCATTTGGTTATTGTTGAAAATGTAAAAAGAATAATTGTTTTAATATATAAAGCATGAAACGGATTTTATATAAGCCATACGATTATTTTCTTTGATTCAACCTTTATATGTTTTCATGAATATTTTTAAATAAAATTACATTAAAATGTTTTTATATTGTAATAATTTATTTTCATCGAAAATATTATATTTTCCTCAATAAATGTTTTAATTGGTTTTAAGGAATCATTTATATAATTAAAAGGTTTTATTAATTAAAATAATTTTTACAATGTGTTATGTTTTTAAGAATTATGATTCAATGTGGAAAGGATATATACGTCACCAAATTATTCCATTGATCCTTCAAAAAAATTTCATGTAAAATTAAATCCTTTTATGATACTTATGATTTACATGGAATATTATTGAATGACACCATTATTTTTCAGTGTATAGTAATATAATCATTATATTGTTTTAATTTTTGTGAAACAATATTATTTTTCATATTTTATTGTTTGTTGAATTGATGAAATGTTTATGAATCCCATTTCAATTACATGATTTACGATGTGATGATATATGGAATGCTTTATGAAATTATGGAACACGTAAATATAAATTTTATAATTTGGTGGATAGAACCTATATATACCAGTAAATTAATTGGGAAAATAATATTATCTCATTATACAAAAATGGAAAATAATTATAACATATTGATCTGTTATAGGAAGTAGTATATCCCATATCAAATGTGGGAAACAAATTTATCGTGATCCAAAATGAGAATAAGTTGAAAAGTTATGATCCTATATTTTGATGGTTAATGTAGTTAACCATGATATATGAACTGTTTTTTCTATATTTATGTTGTAAAAACACCTTTATGGTATAATAATATGGTTAATGACTTATTTTTTGAAAATTCTCACTCTTCCCAGTCATGTATTTATAAATAATGATGTTTTATACCATGACTAATGTTTATGATCTATGAAATGTTGGGTACGTACATCTACTGATATTTTCATGTTCACATACCTATATTATTATCTTATCATTTAATATAATCATATATTTTTATCTCGTATTATTACCTTTAATAAGAATCATAGATCCCCCATTCTTAGGTTTCCATCACTGGGTTATAAAGAAAGGATTATGTTGGGTATGACTAAGAGGAGTACTTTCTGAATGGATTACTGTAGGAGATGATGATGATTCTTGATGAAATAAGAATTCAGTGTTTCTAGTCTCCAAAAAAAATAACCTATGATGGTTCTTTGGCATGTGCTTAATAAAAGTATTAAATATTCATTTTAAAAAATGTAATATTTAGTTATAAAATCATTTTTCTCTATAAGAACTTAATCTTAACACATAAAAACATTCTATTTTCAGCATTAAAATCATAAAATATTCATTTTAACCACATGAATGAAATTCAATATATTGAAATGTACACAACATTTAGATACACGTTATCAATACCAAAATAGCCAAAAAAGAGACCTTGAATATTTCTCTATAAAAGAACTAAAATCATGTAATTATAGAAAAAACCAATTAACTGTTAGAGTAGAAAGAAAATTACTCATCATTGTATATTTTAAAAAGAACATTATATTCATCACATTATTAAACCATATTAATGAAATTAGTTCTATATAAATCTATTTCAAATAATCATAATTCATTCATTGAATTAATGATGATGATATCATTACAAAGTAACCCTGGGGGAGCATAAGTAATAAAAACAATTTCTGATGTTGTCCACTGAAAATACTATATAATATAATTAATAACAATGTTGAAGAAAATAAACATTCATCTTTTATGTACCTTTTAAAAACGAAAAATTTAGAAAATATTGTGAAAATTCTTCAGTCTAAAAATATATCCTTAGAAAAATAATTATTAAACATCAGAAAAAATTGTTTTCACGATGTTGGGAAAATATAATCATGATTTGATTGTTAAAAATATAAAAACATTTAAAATCATTTTTTGTGGGAGTCAATGGTGACAAATGAGGAAAATGATATAAAATTTACTTCTAAAACAAATGAAAAAAGGTCAAATTACATTTAAAATAGATATATGGAAGACATTTTTTTGAATCTATTTTTCAAAACATAGTTATAGAATTAAAAGATTCTTGATCGAACGGAAGCTATTATGTTGGTATCACTTCCAAGTATATTTTTTAATGATAAATTAATAAATATAGATATAAATATTACCAAACATTTCAAAATAATTTGTAAAAGAATAGAAGAAAAGTGATGAAGTTCCAGAAAATAAAATAATGTGATTTCCTCCCAATGTGAACCTTGAACATAAATAATCCATAAAAGGATACTTTAACACCAATACTTTTACACTTTAGTAAATAATAAATTTTAATTCACATGAAATAATAAGATCAAATGATAATTTAAATATCATTAATGTAATGAGATTTAAGGTATATCTTGTGAAATTGGTAGTGTATACACCTCTTAAAAAAGATATGTCAATGTTATAAACATATGTCCCGAGGAAATGGAATTTGATAAAAATATACCTTATAATTATTATCCCATTGAATTTAGGGTTAATAAATGGATTTATTAAGTGTAATTATTTTAAATCCAAAGAATAAAATTTTAAACAAAGAAGAAAAATATGGTTATAATTTAACTAATAATCATTCTATAATGAACTCAATGAAAATGAGTTCTAATGAATGAATGGAATTTGTGATAAGAAACCCATCCCCACATGGTAAATTTCTATCAAATTCCTAGAATGGTGGTATTCATGTTGAAACATATAATACCATGAAATATTATTTATTGATGATATAAATAAAATAAGGGATTTATATATAATCCCAATAAAATAAATTGGTTTGTAATAATAAATCATGCCTTCATAAAATTAAACTCATATGATATCACTTAATAATTTGGTGATCTATGGATCAAAACATTTTTAAATTCAGTGATTCAAATATATTTTTAAATACATATAAATTTTATTATAATATTTTTAATAAAAATTCATTTGTTTTATATACACCAATGAATAAATATTTTTGGTTAATATGGCATATGTCTTACAGAAATAAAAATGATATGTGAAACCCTTACCAAAACGATAATTATAGAATTATAAGACCTATTAAAAAAATAACATCAAATGAAAAATTGAATACAATGAAAATATTTATTCATGAATTAACATTAAAAATTTAATGTATATTAACAAAAAAAGTGACGAATATAGCATAAGTATCCTGGAAGTAAAATTAAGGGAAGAAACCCTTACCTCAAGTCCATAATTCCCATGTACATCCTTTAACTCCAATATAATAAACTTATTTTAATTATTATATTTAAAAAGAATTGTTTCTAGGATAAATATCATATTGATAAATATATTATTTTTTTACTTTAATGAAATATTCAAATATTTAATTAGGTAAGTCCACATCGGGTGTCCTGAGGATTTTCTATCAATATTTTCATTACAATTTCAGTAGGCTCACTATGGTCAAATAGTTCATTATTCCATTATTAAAATAATTTAAATCAGTAAATAAATATTTTTTGTAACATAATTTAAATTTTTAATACCAATCACGAAATATAGTTATGGAAAATGAACGATGTTACAATCAATTTGATAACATGTCACACGTTTGTAGGATTAATGTTTCCATTTTTTCAACGATTATTCTGAAATACGGTCACCATTATTTTACCGTTGTATAAATATAGTATTATACAAAAAGTATTATTAATATAATTATAATTATATATATATCATCCTTGGGATGTGGTGATGAAAAAATTAATTACCTCTCTTTGTAGAAGTGGTAGACTACAAGTACTCACAAACAATGTTATCATGTTTGAGTGAGTGGTAATGTATGAGAGAAAAATATATATTATTATATCATAATTATAATTATTTCATCAACAGAAAAATTATATAATATATTATATATAATCACAAACATTATTTGTATTACCTTCTCTGTAAAGAGGTACTGAAAAAATAATCTCATCGCTTCATGAGGTTGTTGTCTTATATAGATACGATCGATGTTATAATATCCCAAACTGAATCGTAAGTATGAAATTTTATGTAATATAATAATACAAAAATTATAATTATGCATCATAATTCAAATATATACAGTATATCCATTACTAATAAATAGCATAGGTATAATTTATGGAAAACAAATTACACTGGTTAGCAAGGAGGATTTCTGATGTACACATGAATGATGGTTTCATTTCTCACATGAAAAACGATGATATGAATATATGTGGTTCCATTAACATAATTAATTTTATTTATATGTTAGATATTTGTTTTATTCTTATAGTTTGGCTTAATAATATTGATTTTCTGTTTAATAATAAATAAAACAAAAAATCATTGTCAAATATGATAACACATTTTTGAAAAAACACTACTAATTTACAAAAATGAATTACAATATTGGATATATGAATAAAAATAATCTAAGATATGAGTGAGGATGTAAATAGTGGATTTTTCAGGACATTTCAAATCAATAAGGCATTAGATGTGTGAAGTGGATAATGAATGAGTGTCCTTTTATATGTGTGGTAGAGGACACACATGGTATTTTATGAAAGAAAAAGAGTTACCCACATTTTTCACATACCAAAAGGCACCAAAATGAACAATTTTTATTATTATAAATGATAATGTAAAATTATTTCTAAAAAAAATATAGAAAAATGTATATAACATTTAACCCTTACCTTTAAAGTTTAACCCCTAGACAATGAGGTCTTGATTTGACTATTTTTTTGAGAAATACCAAGGGTAATCAGTCCCTAGAATTCATAAGAGATTCACATGTGAAAAGTAGACCAACTATTTATTTATGGACAAGGCAGTGTTTTAGAATTGGAGTGAAGCTAAATTGTATTTGGATATTCGATTTGAAAACATGATGAACCATGGGATATGAAAGTGTATAAAACATCAGAAGAAGAATGATCGATCTAATTTTCAACCACGAGAGGGTCGAAAATGATAATTGGAAGGGATACCACCGATCTCAGGAGGCCAAATGGTGAGACTTGTGGTAATGTATGTAATGAACCACATTTTTTTAATGTTATGTTAAACTTTTGTTTTTTTGAATCTTTTTATCCTCTTTTTTAACATGCACTATAACCTAGGGAAGGTTCTAGAAACATATGGTACATGTTCAGGTCATGAAGATATGAGAATAGGTATAATAGAGGGATCTTCATGGTTAATGCATATTTATTACAAACCGTGAAGGGTAAGCATGAGGGTCACTAAGCATCCTATAGGATGTGGCACAAGTTTTCCACAACCCAACGATCCTAGGAACAATTTAATGAATATTTTAAATACATCCAATTAGTGAAAAATCCAAGGATTGCACACCATTTGGAAAACTATATACACAATCCTAATGGGGTACCTCATTAGAAAGTGAAGTGCACATAGTTGGAACATGGTTTGGGAAACAATGTGGCCAAACAATCTGACCTATAGTTTCTAAGTGAATTATAATTTTTCTATTAATAATATTTTAAATATATGGTTCATTCTTCACATTCTCATTTTTATTGTATTCACTCATCCTTCTGTTGTGGGTTCTTCCTCCTCCCAAAAAGGATATTTTTTTAAAATAAGTTGGCGTTTTGGAGAATGACCATAAAAACATTTATTGAAAAAAAAATATAACAGAAAAAAATTACTTTATTTTGAATGTTGGTATTTTTTTGATGTCCCTATCATAAAAAGAAAGTATGTCAAAAGAGAGATAATTCATCCATGTAATATCATGGTTGACTCAAATATTTGTGAGTCCATCTAAAACCTTGTTCTCTTCACGATAGGTATGAGTGACAATATAGCTTGTTCCCATGATAAAATTGCAATAGTCCATCAAACACGAAGTATGTGTGTCTGCAATATGTGATACTCTATTCCAAATAGCATTCACAATGGTCGTTGAATCGCTTTCGATCTAAATATTGATCCAAGAAAGATGCTTTGGAAAAGATGTATCATGAATCATGCCTAACATTTCTACTTTCAAAGAATATGCGTCAACAAAAATACTATTTAAGGAGAATATAGTATTCCAATAGTAGTTTCTGGTGATATTACCACAACCCGATGGTCCCAGCTAGCCTTTAGAGGAACCATAAAAATTATCTTTTATCCATCTTGGAAGCGATGATTTCTAGAAATCATAAAAAGTTCATTTAGGCATGGGATAAATGCATTTTACTACAAGCCATCAGAGAATTCCAATGCCTATAACAGTGTTGTCACAATGATCCTTTTGAATGAAGGTGTCTCCCCAAAAGGTAATTTGGACTCTCATTTTACTAGAATTAATACTAAATGAGTAATTTTTATGAATATAATTATTTTTAGCATACCAGTTCACATTGAGAAGATTATTTATATCTATTGTGGAGAGATTATTTATTTTTTGGGAGTCATTCATTTCCACACAATGTTGTAGTTTAGAGGTGATCGAGTCATAATGTTAACATTTACACTAAAAATGATCAAGGATTTAATTCCAATGAGTAGTATCCATAGCACCCTAATGATATATGTGATTAATTTCTTCTTGGAGTTGGTTGAAAACAACATTTAGAGAAATGTATAATCACAAAATATTGAATAGAAGTGGCAGTTGGGAACCTTTCATGAGAAATATGCCAAAAAAGAGATAGTCTCATTGGATTAAACCATTATTTATTTTCAAAAACATAGAAAAGTAAATTTTTTATTAGTTTTTTTAAAAAAAATATGATCATAAAAAAATTTATTCAAGCATGACAGTATGAGTATGTTTCCAAATTAAATGAACATCAGTGGTGGAAAGGGAATAATTTTCAATGACCTATTAAATATTGTCATGTATGTTTGAGTTTTGAGAGAATAAATTATCATTAATGATATTATTTGAGTGTTCATGAATTTGAGTGGGGGATACCATAAAAATAAAAGGGGCACCAATATATTAGAAAATCCAGATGTTCAAGGTAGAGTCTATTCTCACCATCCCTCTAGAGATGGATAGGAAGATGAAAAAATAATTCCTAATCGAATGAATGATTTATGAACTCATATAATATTTCATCCATTTTTAATTTAACATGAAACCAGTTTTGTGGACATAAAGGGAGGAAGATTTATTATGAAGAAGATTCCCAAAGAGTCTATCTTCTAAGGCATCATTCAAAAATTTGAAATTTTTGTCTCGATCCCAACATTATCCAAAGGCTTGCAATAGCTGGACCAGGGAACAGTTACCAGGTTCCATTCAAGACTGCTCCCACTGAAGAAAAGTTTTTTGGTGGCTATATTTATTATCATTAATAGAATAGAATTCTATTCATAAACCATCATGGAATGGATAATTTTGGAAACAATTGTAGACATAACTCGACAGATCCTCTCATCCATGGAGAGCAATTATCCTTTCCACAAGGAGAGTTGGTGGACCCAACCTAGGATATTTGATTTCTCCCACATTAAGTATCCAAATTGATCACCATTTTATGTTTTGGATCTAATTAGGTAATATCTATAAACAATTAACTTAATTTCATGGTTTCTATTCCAATATTTTGTTTTATTTAGATTCAAGATATTTTGTTCCTACATTCTGGTTATTTGACTATAAATTTTTTGTCCAATCTACTTCAAATATGGATCCATAATTGGATGAGGAGTCTTCTACATCCGTTTTTTTTTGTGGTCTAGTTATTTTCCTATAATTCATGGTGTTTTAATAGCTTCATCATTGTGTTTCACATGAACCATTACTACACATCACCATAAAATTTGTTCTTATATTCTAAAGTTGTATACACATGATGTTATTCTCATGTAGAACATTGAAAAGTGATTAGAGGATTCATGCCTCAATCACAACCATCCCTTTTCTTATTCTAGATAAAATAACCTATTTATATTAAATATTTTAAATATCCAAATGTTATCTAGGGTTTTTTAGGGCATTGAAATGGAATTTCCACCAATTATGTAATTTCTTATTAGACTATATCACATTCTATGTTTTTGAATCATACCTGGAAAAGAATTTTTTATTAATTAAATGAAATGGAATTTTTTGTAATTGAAGGATAATGGGTGGAAAGGCCACAAAAGGTGAAAATTTTATTTTATAATTATATTATATATATTTTGACTCTCGGGGATATATTGGGACATGGTGTTTAAAATGGTAAAGAGGTGATCCATCCTGAAATTATTATTATTATGATTATATGATATATATTGTACATTGAAAGATGGTTAGAAGACATGTTGAGCATGATGTTTCACAATCCCCTATGTCAGGTGTTGAGAATGATTATTATATCCATTAAGATTCTTTTAACATGACTAGATCAGAGATCCATGTTACCTAATTCTTGGTGTTGGTATGAAATCTCACCACACCTATATTTTTTGTTGAGCCTGATATCACACATTCATCATGATATTCAGGGCATGCACCCATGTTTGATCATCTAACTCATTATTCTTATTATAAACATTTGAGTTTTGTCCCAAGTGCATCAAAAAAATAGTATCCATATATATTCTTAATTCAGCCCTCACATATTTAGTTAATATGTGTGTACATAGTATATAACTATATTTAATATATATAGTAACTATATATATGTATGGTTACAAGTTAGACTCTTACACCATCCATGGACAAGTTAGGTATATCTGTTTATGTGTCTGGTAAAAACTGGGTAGGAAGGTATTTATTTATGTATCATTGAGTATTATTCATGTAGCTTCACACTTTTGTTTCAATGTACATAAGATTAGTTATTTCTAACAACCATTGGTGGAGGTTTTCTTGGATTTTATCTCCCACCCTACTCTAGCTTCCTTTGGTAGCATATTATATTACATGTAAGAAATATGGATAAGGGAAAACACCTTTCTAAAAATTGTTGATTCAGATAACGTGTATTATGTATCTAGGGAGTACATGAGTATGAATATTCTCAAGATTATTATGGAGCAGTATTTTTTCTATTTGTACTATTTATATCATTTTGAATCTTCGGGTCCACTATTTCCCCATTTGAAATATAATTGTTTCATTACATCATCATGTATTTGACTCACCATATTGGATTTCGAAATTTTTATACTTTTTGGTTATTAGGATTCTAAAATATAACATATTTATTTCCACTATGTAATTTGGTTATATCATGCTCTTACTGTGGTGGGTTACTAATCTTGTTGAAGTAGATTCTATTTTTATTATACATTTGGTTATTCAAATTCTTCTTCTATTGACTGTTAATCTATCTTATCTGTTGTACCACAATTATATAATGGCATAGACTCTCCATTATTCAACAAAATACCATCATTTATTATCGATACCCTCTAGCATTTGAATAGGCGCAATTTAGACCATGTGACCCATAATCATGGGGGTGGGTTCAGTTGATCTTAGATCACGACATTAAAAATTGTGATTCAGTGGTCTCATTTCCTTTTTTATTATTTTTTGGGATTTTTAAAGGAGAAAATCAAATTATATAATTTTTTTATGAACCTATTTGTGGGCATAACTAATCCAAATACAGGGGAAACACAAATTACACGGGATTTGATAATGTTGTTGTTGACTATGACATTAATGGTTTATGCAACATCACAATTGGGTGACACACATATCTTATGAAATTTTTACTTTTGATATATTATAGAGATTTATTTTAAAAAGGCCCAAAAAATGGGGAAATTTCCTCTAATGCATATTAAAGAAAAATAGTAAAAATATTCTATGAATTTTCTAGGCCCCTTATATTTCATTAATACATTTCCAACATTATATAGCAAGTTTCTGATTGTTATATATTAAAATGTTCAGAATTTTATTGTAACGAATTGAAAAAAAGATATTACTCAGAGAGTATTCCATATCCTTAATTAGGTTTTCAGAAAAGGATAAAATTGAAATCCTATGTGGTTAACTATGGTATGTTGATTCAAGGACTATTGGTCACATGGGTTGGAATGATTTATGGTATGGATTAAGTGAAATCCATTTTTCAAATTAATGTGGCATGTAGAACCTTATAAATCGGAAGTGGTGAATCTTTAGGTTCATCCATTTGAGGAATATTTTGAATAAATGTGAATTTAAGTGAAATTGAAATTTTGAACCAATAACTTATCTTATACCTAGAAATAGTATTGGGTAGATGGGGTTGTCTCCTAGGGTTCTTAAGCATGTAATGGTCTTTAATAATCAACTAGACCTATATTATATATTAGGAAGAGAGGTGTAATCTATTCATAGGAAGGCTATGTACATGTCCTAATTATATATATATATGACATCCAAAATGTAAGTGTTTAATTTAACACATGTGTATGGAAATGTAGATGTAGGCCACCACGACAGCCTCGATTCATATGCTAGTAAGGTAGGAAATACCATGCAACATAAAAGGTGGGAGTTGACCCACAATTGATCCATAGTGATACATATGAATTTTTTTTTACATGGGCATAGACACCTAGTTTTGAGAAGCCTTTTCCCATATGATGAAATCTAAGAAAGGTTATGTGCATCCCACCACAACTATGGTATAGGTGACTCAAGATTTTTAGCAGCTTCATCCTCCATTTTTTTCATGGGATGGAGGACCAAAAGGTTCTAAACCATTGGTCGAGTCCAAAAAAACTATTTCAGTATTTGAACAAGCATCTTGTGTGGAGAGTCAAACTCACATTTATATGCTTTCATATTCATCCATGCAATGGTGGGATGTAATGACCCTGGAATATCCACATGGATACATGTTATAGGTGGACTTATAGAAAATCATCAATGACTAATTACGTTCATAGACTCCAAGGGATGACCATGCTATAGAGGTAATAATTATCTATCAAGGATCCATGTTTTCCCTAGAGTATGTTTTAAATTTTACTATGTTTCATCCTTTTTCATATACAATTTCTATTGGGGATCTTATTATTGCAAGGAGATCCATGATGGGATGGTATATTTCTCCAGATCACATGTCAATTTCATTTAGTTAATGACTATTTCAATGAAATTCAACAAGGCCCTAATAAATGAGAGGAATAAAAGGGATACAAATGGGGGTATTAGGGATGTTCAACACACATATATATCATTGTTTCTTATAGTGGGTGGAATTGATGATTTGAGGTTTATCATGGGGGTAGATGTGGTTAGGGAGGTAATATTGACATGTTTTTTATCAGTCACCTATGTGGGTAGCCAGGATACAAAACACATCAGTGTATGCATTATCCAGTGTAATGTGTAGGATATTATAGGATGGGAAATATTTCACAGTTCTATATAAGTGTTCCATCAGTACATGGTGAGTAGGGACATATACCTACCCCACATTCCAGAGAGGGGCCGGTAGTATCTCACCCGGTGGGCAATGCAACTACCAATGCTTGTCCAAGACATGGTGGAGGTTGAGGATGATGTAATTAGACTCTTGGATTTCAAATCCAGTATAGTGGGATTAATTATGGATGTTAGTATGCGACTCAAGTGACTGGTACGAGCTAGTTTCATGTGGTGAATCCAATGTAAGAGGATCATTGCACCGGGACTACTATTGTATAAGGTACTATTATCATAGTTTATTTATTGTTGTATGGATTTTCATCTTGACTTAGGATGATAATTGTTTCTAGGACTCTCTTGATCATTAATATTTATGGATTCATTGTAATTATAAAAACTAAATGGTTATTTTCGTATTGATCACATATTTACTAAAATCATTTGAGCGTTATTTTTACAACACCATATGGTGGTACATATTTTTATAAGAGAGAATGTTATATTCATTTGACATGAGAGGGAATAGAGAAGATGTGGCTGGGAAGAGTTAAAACTCATATTGACATAATTTCAGGGTTGGTCAAGGGTTACATACCATTTATTCTCTCATATAGTGGAACATTTCATGAATATATTCCTTAATTAATTTCTAGCCTTCCTCTAATAGAATGTGTAGAATTAACTATTGATCTAGTTGAAGAGTGGCTCTAGTGTCCATTCCTCCTTAAAACATTACATCTATAAAGCTTCGAGTGCTCAAGAATTAGTTAGAGGACCTTGATGATAAAGGATTTATACCCACCAATAGTTCCCAATGGGTTTCAAAAGTACTTTTTTGAAAGAATGTGGATGGTACCCTTTGATATTTCATGGATTACTGATGATTGAACCATCTTATGGTAAATATTCATCATCCACTACGTTGAATTGACTACCACATTGATCATCTACAATGGGAGATAGTGTTTTCAAATATTTATTTGAGTTTTGGCTATCATAAAGTTAGTGTTAGACCAACATACATATATCACATTGCATTCATGAGTATTTAAGATACATATTAATTCATGGTCATTCTGTTTGGTCTCATCAATAGACCTATGGTATTTTATGGCTCTAATGGATTTGGTATTCCACCAATAGATATATTAATTTTTGGTGTCTTTGTGGATGACATATTATTGTATTCAAACTGTCCACATGGACATGGAAACCATCTTCGTGTAATGGTGAATACACTGATAGAAAAGCATATTTATTCTATGCTCAGTTAATATTACTTTTGTATCAATGAAGTCTAATTCCAGAGTCATATTATATCAGAAATAAATGTTCATTTAACCTAATGATGGTGAGAGAGGTAGTTTCTTTGTAGCATCCCAATAGTGTGTTTGACTTATTGAGTTTCATGGGGATATCATATTATTATATATCCTTCATTAAGGATTTATGACTCATAGAAATGCCTCTTACAGTCTTGATTAAAATGGGAGTGAAATTTGTTTGGATATAATCTTGTGAAGATGCCTTTTGGGAATTGAACTGATGATTGACTTTAGCATCAATATTGATTATTTGAGATCCATGAAAGAGATATATTATTTAATATGACACATTAGATATTGGGATGGGTGAATTTTTAATCCATTAAGAGCGAGTCGTGGCCTATGGTTTTCGATATTTGGGGCCACACAAGTGTAATAACTAGATGAAAACTGAAGATAGATAATGTAATTCATGATTTATAGTATTGGATGCACTATTTTCTTAGAGATTTTTTTTGGAGTCTACAGACTGAAAAAAAAATTCATATATATATTTTTACAATTTGATCTAAATGTTATGCATCATATATAGTTGAATAATTTCATTCCTTTGTTTTGGAGCATGCCTAAATGACTAGAAAATGCAATGTTATAGTCTATGAAATGAGTTGTAAGAATCACACACATGAGGTTCAGGAGGCTAGTGGAATGTGGTAACTCGTATCTTTATTTTCAGAGATGCACAATGTGGTTTTGATGGATCATGAGAAAACTATCACCCCATCTTTTGAATTGACCTATATCCATCTGTAATGGGTTAGAATTAGGAAAATTATTTTATCCCAAGGGCCTTTTCCTACTTGAAATAATATAATATAGTGATTAATCGTATGTTTGTACCATTAATGAGGATATAAAATTATAAATTTTATGGGATTTTTTGGTTCCTACTTACAGTAGAGAGTATTTAATATGGGAATTATGTTCCCCGATTCAAGAACTACATCCCTGTGTCAACCAAATATATTTGGATTTATTTCACTAGTAATTTTTTTCTAGTAAGAAATGGTAGAAATATGGTTCTATTACTAGGTATTCAAACATTCATTTGGTGAAGGCTAAACATAATAGACCAGTAGGTATTTTATAACTATTTACCATTCATGAATGGAAATGGGATGATATTTCTATGGATTTCATGACTAGTTTACATAGATCACAGTTTAGAAATAATACTTTTTTGGAAGTCATTGTTCATTTGATGAAGGTCACACTAGTTTTACCTATATGAGATTCCTTCTCACTACACAAGATTGGGAATCAATAAATAAAATTGGTCTTATGACTTCATGGAGCTCCACAATCTAAGGTATATGAAATATATGCCCTCTTGATGTCTCGTTTTTTGATGATTCTACATATGGTCTTGGGAACATAGGTTCTTATAGGAATGAAATATAAACCTCAGAACAACTGATATATTGATTGAATGATTTAGGCGTTATTGGACATGCTCTAGGAAAATGATAGTGTCTTCTGGGGTTCTTCCAGAAAACACATACCACTTATTAAGTTGTTTTTTAAAACAATATATTTCAGGCTACCATGGAGATGGATCCTTAGAAATCCTTATATATTAGTCCTTTTTTATCACCATTATACATGATAGATGTATGGAATGTATCATTTCATGGATCATATCTAATTCATGAGATTACATATCATGTCCAGTTCATCTAAATCACATGTTTATAACTTTGTCTAGATAATATTCATTTTTAAATCAATATCGGTGACCTCTTGAGTTTAAGATATAATATCTTGTTTTATTTCGAATTATCCCATTTTGGTCCGATGATGTATTCAGAAGAATGGAAAGATTTAAAATTGTTTTGTTTGAACCTTTGAGGTTTTGAAAAGAATTATTCTAGTGGATTTCCAGTTAACACTTCCTTAGAAATATCAGTTTATGTGTAATGTATTTCACATGTCTTATCTTCACAAGTATTATCAAATTACACCTCATATACAACATCCTAATGAGGTTGAGTTAGATATGAAAACATATTTGGAAATGTATCCAGTGCTTATTATATATCGTGGTTTAAACACAATCCAATGTATGTTAGTTCCTTTGGTATAAGTACTATGGGAGCACGAAAAAGTACATCATGATACATTATAGTGAAAAAAATGATATATTATCCTAGTGGTAGAAAAAAGTATCATATCAAACATGTTTACCCTCACAAGGCCATCTTAGGGATGAGTTTCGTTAGGGAGTGGAGGTTGTAATAACATGACAGTTTTTCAAAAGTTAGACTCGCTTGTTTTTTGTTTCAATAAATTATTCTCTCTTAGTAAATGTCAAATATGTCTGATGGAAGGTTCAAGGAGTGAGTCGGGATTTATCAGTTCTAGGAGCACCGAGAATTGGGATAATAGAGTGAGTTGTATAGTTAGTGACAAAATTATTACTAACCGTGAGGGGTAACTGAAGGACCCCGGGACACCCTGAGAGGGGAGGGTGGAATTAGGGTGAAAACATTTTCTTTTAATGTGATGGATATTGTTCCCACATTGGTAGGAACTTGTTGAACATGTAAGATGAATATGATCAAAAAGAAAACATTCACATGCATAGAGATGACATGTCACTTTTTACTTCGTTCACCATTAAGGTCTACGTCCAAGGAGCATACGCCAAAAAGTTGCCAGTCGTGCCAAATTCCACTATGGTTCACTAGTTGTAGATTACAATTGTTTGGGCACAGTCACTATGTCCCAAGATAACTGCCTTTACAAAAGTTCAAGGATGGATCACTACATCCATCGGGTCACTCCCGTTGACTCCCCATGGGTCACTGCCTTTGGTGAAGTCCCACTTAGTTTATAGACATGAAGGACTCTTCAATAGATTTCCATTGAAGTCTTTGTCTCTAATTAGCATGAGACTCATCTTGAAACCATGTCCGGAATTGATGCAGAAGAACATAGAGAACCATTGAAGCGGTTAACCAGAACGTGCAGACAAGCTTCAATAACAATTTCACGCAACACCAACCCTTTGAGCCCAAAACCTTCCTATTGCCCGCAAAACCTTCCTATTGTGTGAAAAATCTCCTTCATCACGCGGAAAAATATTTCGAGCCACAACACCCATTTTCTCCCAACTGAATCCTTATGCGCAACCCCAATATTTTCGCGCCGCTCTTCCTTTTTCACGCATCCTAGAATTTTCCGCGCAATCCAGAATATTTCTCACAAGCCCTTTACGCAATCCTTTTTCGCACATCAGACCTTGAATCTTCTCTAAGTCTTCTACCGTTCGGAATGATGGGGGTCACCACATATTTATAGGCGTCTGAGACCCCCGCGCACAAAATCCCCTTCAACGTGAAAACCTCTCATCTGGCGCGTAATCTTTCGCACAGGAATCGTTTTCCGTGCACCACTCCAGATATTTCGCGCAGCCCATGAAATTTCCATTTTTTGACATTTTGATTCTGAAACACTATTTGCGCGAAAAACTTCACTCCGCTATTTCTCACACCACGCTGTTTTTCACACCCATCTCAAGTATTTCGTGCAGAACCCTTATTTTTCATGAACCACTTCCTCTTTGTGTGAACCTCCTTTTGAAGACAATCCATGTCTTCATTTTTTGATTTTGAGGCCCAAAAATTTTGAAAACATTGGGAAACCATGCCACCTTTAATACTATTTTCTGCTTGAACTGTATGATCACATTGCCGACACACATTCTGAACATCCACTGAGGATTGACAACAAACACAAACCAAAATCCAATTCCTGCATTTAACAGCCATGGTTTCAACAGTAACCATATCTGACACAGTGTAATTCATGAGGATTCATGGGTTATCTACAATTTTGTGATCTTAGGCACACACCCGTGCTAAAATTGCAAATATCTAGGTAGATCCAAAATCAATGTGTTTGTGCATAGTTTGGATCCCTGGCACAAAAACAGTGTAGGGTCCCTTATTAGACAATGAGGTGCACGAAATTGGTTCATCGTTTGGCCAACCATGTGGCTAGATGTGAAACCCATATTTTGGGGGTGAAATTTCAATTTTTCCCTTAATGGTATTTTAATACAATTTTTCGCTCTTTCCCTTCTCATTTCCAGTGTATGAACTCCTCTTTCTTCTCCCATGGGTTATTCTTCCTCCCAATCTAGGCTCTCTGATTGATCCCACCTCTAGGATCCTAATTGATCATAATTGGAAGAACATGATACCATGATGTATGTTCTATAATAATATTTATTCCATTAATAGTTTATCTTATCATATTTTACTCTGCATTGCAAATATAACTTTTTCCTTATTTTTTGGGCATTCGATCCTTCATAATTTTTCATATGATATACTTCATATATGATACTGATATTGGAATAGGAGTCAATTATGACCACAAGGTAGGTAGTATTGTTTTTTCCTTAATATTCATTATGTTTTCATAACATCTTTCTGGTAACTCACACTACCCATTGACATGTGTCACCATAAAAAATTTTCATGCTTTAAAAATTGATATGTGCCTGATATTATACTCGCATAGACCATTGAATTGAAATGGGAGGATTCCTAACACAATCATATCCATCCATTATGGAATTCCAGATGAAATGAAATCTTAATATCAAATTGTTTAAATAGCTTATCACCTCTAAATTGGACATATTGAATTTGAAATTAGAATTCATTATATTATGTAATTTTTTGTTGTTCTAGAACAACTTATATGATTTAGCATGATAATAAATTATATTTTTAAAAAATAAAATGATATAAAAATTTTAATGTGATCAATAATGGGTTTAATGGACACCCCAAGTGATTCATGATTTTTTTTATATTATATAGATTTTGATGGACATAGTGGTATTGGTTCTAGGTTATTGTATGGGTAATGAGGTGATTAATCATGATATTATTATTATTATTATTATATTGGATGTGTAACAATGGTTAAGATTCATCATCATAATGATGTTTCACTCTCCATTACATTGAGTGCCAATCATGATGACTTTCACTGTTATACTTGTATCCGCATGATGGTAATGGAGCTCCATATTCCCTTAATTTGAGTGTTATGCATGAATTATCACCCAAAATATATCAAGTGATAACGATGAATTAGCACCTTCATCTTGATATTCAGTGAATGTACCCATGCAGGAGAATATTGATCATTAGTCTAGTTATGTACACTTGAGATTTTCCTTATGTTCAGCCAACACCATGTAACCAAGTACATTATTACAAAATTACTCATGTTCATAGTGTAAATTTTTTTATATTATATAACTATAATATATATATATATATATATATTATTAATATGTATTGCAATGGATTCATGTCAGACTCTTACAGTAGCTTATTTGAAAGAAATTAGAGACTACTGGGTGTCTAGTTGGAACCTGGGGTGGTATTTATATATTCATATCAATATTTTATTCTTAAACATGAATAAATTTAATTCTATGTAAATAGGATAGATTATTTCTAGACACCTTTGTGGGGGCCTATACATATTTTTTTTTCACATAATACTAATGACATCCTTGGTACCCGAGTATATTATTTTTGTGTATATATGGATAAGAGAATGAGTCCTGTAAAAAAATTCATAACTCATTTTAGATATAGTATAGAGAATCAGAGATGGTGACCAAAAATAATATCCTTATTCTAGTTGTTCAGCCTTAAGGAATTTGGTACATTTTCATTTCGTGGTGTATCTACTTATCCAGTTCTTCCACACTTTTAATATCAGCATTCCTTGAAATCATCTTGTATATGGATTATCATATTTTCTTTTGATATTATTAAAAAATTATGTTTATTTATGCTTCTATAGATTATCATAATATTTACAGTATTTTGTTTTTTATATCATGATTAAGATACAGTGGGTTTGTGGTCCTGTTATTATAGTGTATGTTTCCACTTTTCATTAGGTTATTAATATGATTCCACTATTAACTATTTATTTATCTTATCTACCATTCCAATGTGATATTATGGTATATTCTCCCCACTATACCACCTTATGCTGTTACGACAAGTCAACATCCTCTGGAATATGGGGCAGCATGCATGTGGCCATGTTACTAAGAATCATAGGGAACAGGTTAATTAGATATCAATTTTAGATGTTATAGAGGTCGAATATTTGAATCGCACAAGATAGGTGTCGAGTTTCATTAAAAAATATGAAAATGTTCAATGTAGTTTAATGAAATAATGACAAGTACGATCCTTGGTATAATGGATAGTGATTCATGGTGAGTCAAATTGCGGACACAATGTGGGATGGAGTGACACCATGTTACCCTGTATTGGTGAACCCGAGGGTACTCTACCAATTCAATTGAATTGAAACTACCATGAACATGAATAGTGTGTATAGAAGCAACCAAGGTACATGAACAGAGTAAATGATAAATGTATCTGGAAAACACCATGGTAAACTTCCAAAGTAAATGACTATGGTACACAGACATAAATATAAGACTGGGTAAGTCCATGGGTGGATGTCAAATTCTATATAGGGTTACATGGGAATATATCCATGTACAAAAAGGGAGATAACCTTGCTGTAAAAAAGGACTATATTATATTATTCTCCCATTAGATTCTATATATCCTATTTTTTTGTAAACACTGACATCTCGTTTATATATCTTATTGAATCAAATTTTATCTCGTGAGTAGCCTATATTGAGTGTTCATTTCAGTTAAAATCCGAGGGTGGTATTCATTGTGTATTTGAAGATATAATATTATATATTCAAGATATGGAGCTTAAATGTGGTATATCTGATGATGGAAGTGATTAAGTATAATCATTAAAGAAATCATAATGGAACCTACCTACCATGACATGTCAAGGTTCCTTTATTATCTATCAGAGTCGAACACCCTTGTTGGGCATTCCATGATGACAGAACGATCATACTTTCTTCATACTATTTTATAGGGCATGGGTCCTCATAAATTAGGGTTTTCACTCTTCTGAAAAATTGGTAATGGTTTGTATATCAAATTTTAGTGCGGTACATTAATAATGGGTAGGTCATGGGTCCTTGGACTTATGTGTGGAACCCATATACTACACAAGGAATGTGCACCATATTGACTATCAGAGCGACTCCAACTCGCAATTTGGGGAATTTATTCTTGACCATTAGAGTGTCTCTCTCGTAATAGGTAAGGAATGAGTCCTCTATCATCTATTGTAGTGGAACCCTCCTTAGAAGTCATGGAATGTGTCCTCTACCATCGGATAATCAGATGCATTTTGCATCTGGGAATGGCTTCATAATGTAGAGATTTTACCCCTCAACTACTCAACAACGTGATGAGGTGTGTATTAATATGGGTATTTCTTCATAAGGTTGTTTGAGAAGACGATCATTATCAATGGACCCTTCGAACTGAATAAAAACTCTTTTCAAGGGCTAGGCTATGATATAGAGATCACATTTCTCTTTCATTTGTGATTAATTTCTTGAGTATATTTATATATATCCATGATTTTTTATTTCATTACTCTTTTTCTATGGGTTGATATCACTATTCCTATATTTTCGGTTATTGCTCCCCCTTTAGCATTCAAGTTTTCATACTGGGTCTTTATATACTCACCCCATCATGGAATTTTCTTACATGTGTTGTGTCTTATGAAGAAGAAAGAAATTACAATAGTGAATACAATGAATTATACATATACCCTAGTGAATTTGACTATATACGGTGGTCGATCATGTTGATCATTGGATAGTCTCTCTCAGTACATTAAATTTCAAATAGATTTTATTATTGGGGAATATTTATAATTGGGAATGTATTTTTTCCTTTTTCTTTTAATTTTATACTATCATGCTCTTATATTACCTAGATTTCTTACATGAAGGGTTTATTCTATTGATGTTACATCTTTAATCGTTATGCCTCTGTATTTAAAAAGGGATTTTATACATTTCAAGAATATATGTACACTAGGTAGAGGATTCTACTATAAGTTATTCTTTTCAGTGTTTATCACCATCCCCAGGAAAATGGTGTCTAGCATGGGGTTGTTGTGGCTTGATTTACATTGGTTGGATGATGATATATTGGTATTAGATCAGGTCATTCCATGGGGATGTGTTTGGATTTTTACCCTTATTAGCCATTGGTTTCGATTTATGGAAATACAATCATAGTGTTGCGAGTGTGTATACTAGGGAAATGAATCATGTGTTGTTGTTTTGGGTGATGTATCCATCCACATAAACTCTAAATAATTTATTTTTGAATTAGAATACGTAAAATTTAGTTGAGGAGATCAATGATACCAAAATCATATTGGGTTGAGTCTTTGGACTATTGTTATACCTTAATATCTCCATATATATATTCTAATATGATTGTGTTACACCTTGATTAATTTTTTTGGATGTCTCTATAATGTCATTCCACAAGGTTATATATAATATATCATAATGATGATCAGATGAGTGATGAAACATCAGTTTATGGATAATCCCATTAGATCCTACCCCAATGTTGAAAGGTAGTAATACCCACACCTATCGAGAATAATATTATACCACTATATCTATATGAGGATGTGTGAGGGATTATGCACTCTGCGAGTTCTCACATAAGAGGCTTGCGAGGTACTATGGTCATCGAGATCCCTAGGCAGTGGAGGATTGTCTAGATTCAGTAATCCTATTTTTTCTTCTTATCAAGTCATCAAATGAGAAAGTGTTGGAGATAAAACCTAGTATTCTCTAATGAGAAGTAGGTAAATAGTGGATTTTAGTCACATATATTCGAGAGGATTATACACTCAGATGGACTGACTTCCAGCAAATATTCAAAGTGGAGTACTACCCTTCATGCTTCAACATGGTTTAGATATAGTAGCTCTATGTCTATAGTAGGGAGTTATAATTTTTTATGATTAATATATGAGGTTCAAAAACCATATAATATACTACATTGACATTATTTGGGATGAAGTATTCCTGAAAAGGATGTTTCAATAGGGTCTCTAAGGAGACATACCTAACTATTTAATACCCCTATAAATTCGCACCTATGGAGGGGTTATTGGGAAGGTGTTGGGAATCGGTATATTCCAATAGAATGGATTATAGGAAGATGGGGCTAGCATTGGGCGTCATAATAATGATTCACTTGTAGTATTTAGCAACCGCTAATTGGAAGGATCTCGGTGTATGAAACCTTCCCAAGATTAGACTTGGGCACATGGTAATGTGGAATAGGGACCAAACATTGGAGATGGGTTGCCTGGAGTGGGGAGTTGTTATGCATGATATGGGTTAGGTCACATGTAACATGACCTTTTGACCAACTATAATAAAGAGGGAAGTTAGATTGTTAGAAGACTACCACGATAGAGGTAGAGCCATAATCACAGATCTCCCAAAGTTGGTGATGTGGCCCAAATGTTGGAAGAGCTAGCATAATATCTAGAGGGACACATGTTGGAAGATAAGTTGGTAGTGGGAGATGTAATGAGATATCTCCACCAACATAACCATGTGTCCCATGTTAGGACTAGATAACCAGTGATCCGGGTCTTGGAAAACTATAGGATATGGATGCATATGACCCAGTAACACATGAGAGTATTAAAGGAAGGATTTTATATTCTACTCGTTCTTAAGTACTATTAGGAATACGATTGAGTAATTCCTTTTTCTCTTTACTTTTGGTTCAAGAGTTGGAGGTTCTATATGAGGATATAACATAGAATCTAGGAAACACTATTTATATATATTTAATCTAATGATTGTGTAAGGTATTTCATGGTGGACGGTGTTTTTCATGGGACCTTATGGTCATCAAAATGAAACCTTATAATCACATAATTGGTTTCGCAAGGTTCAATATAAGATAGATTATCACCACAACGATGTTAGATGCCTTTTCACATAAGGGTTGAGATTACCATTTTGGGTGAGACAAATCTCATAGTGTGGTGAGTGGTTTTTATGTGTAGGAGGATGTGTCAAATATCCCATTAGTGGGTGAGTGACTTCCTTTAGGTAGAAGTCTCTTCGTCGATCTTTATTACCTCATTCAAGGTAGATTTTATGGAAGTCTTCCATGAGGAAGAATGTATACTACCTCAAAGAAGTTAAATGGAGTTTTTAATTTATTTACACCTTGAGACTACCCTGGTCTCTTACGTGTCATAATAGATAACCCCTTCTAAGAATGCGATGATTTGGTTTCTTTTGGAGGGCCTTCAATATAAGAATTTCATTAGACCCATTTTATAAATGTGGTAAGGTGCATTATTTTTTTTGAAAAATGTAGATGGTATCTTGGTGATTTTTCTGTATATATATCTCATAAACAAGTCCATGATAAAGAAAAAGTACCCCGTTCCAACTATTGATGAACTATTTCTTCAGTTGTGAGGTTGAAGAGGGGTCTCAAATATCGATCTTAGGTCTACATTCCATCAAAGTAGAGTTATATAAGATGATATTATGAAGGATGAAATCCAATGTTTATATTGATACTATTAGTTCCAATAAATTCATTTTAGAGTAAATATTTCCAAAATGGTGTTTATGGATTCGATGACCATGATCATCCATCCCAACATGAAATGACTTATTATTATCTTTATTTACAAAATAATTTTATACTCTATGTTAGAGGAGGATCATACAAAGAAATTAATTAATGTACTAGTTTTTCATTGGGAGAACAATATTTATTTTATGCTCTATAAGTGGCAGTACTGGATCCATGAGGTTCAATTTATAGGTAATGTCATTTTTGAACATGTATTAGTTGTATATCAAACAAATATTGACATATAGATTTATTTAGAGCTAATAAAGAGTGTATCTATGGTAAAAAAATTCTTGCCTTTTAAGTGTACTTTATGAGTTTAATATGTATAATTCTACAATATTTCATCCCCACAGACAGATTTTATTCAGAAAGGGTAGTTTTTTACATGGAATGAGTAGTTATATAGGGAAATCATGTTGTTATCTAGTGACCCAATCCTGAAATACATGGTCATTACATTAATTTAGTGAAATAAAAAATATATTACAAAAATATACACCTAAATACTGTATTAATTTAGTTTCATTGTAAAAATGGAATATAATCTTCTAACATGGTGAAATATCATCAATATTGCCCATAAATATCACCCCATTTTCCTTTATAAAACCATTCATTATATCCTAGGGAAAAGAAAAAATAAAAATGTTGTGCTAAAATTCTTAGAACGATAAACAATGAGAATATAAACCAAAAACATAAGATTGTAAAATCATGGACATAATGTTTACATATCAAAATCATGAGTCATGAAATAAATCATGGTAGCACATAAAGCATAGATCATAAAGGAACATTAAACGTGATAATATAACAATGTAATAAAACATGTAATTAGGGAAAACAAATATGAACATAATATTATTCAAAAATTATACATGGAATTTCTTCCAAGACCATCATTGTGTATAAATTACATTATTGAATCAATATTAACTGTCCTCCCAGCCATGTATTACTTAACCATACTTTCTTTATACTCCAAACATGTATTACTGAAACAGATTTATATTCCATTATAGTAATTTCTATCTCATGATATATAAATCATTATCAAATGAATTGTATGGAGATATATGTCCCACCCATCTCTTAATATAATCATTCTTACATGTTACACCAAAACATAAATCACTCAATACATCATTACCAGCAAAATAAAAAATGTTTCTTAAACATTATTCCATCATAAAATAATCCATATAAAATATCATTATAGTATTAAAACAATAAAATAATAGTATTCATATGGATAAAAAAACTACCCTAATTATTGATAATCGCCATAGAGGGAAAATAATATTGATAAAACAGTTAAAATAAATTCGTAATGAAAATTTCATTTCATCTTGAAAAAAATATTCATTCCTCAAAATGAAGAAAAATTTTAAAATACAAGAATTTAGTTGAAAATATACATGAAATAGTGTATAGAATGTTTCATTATATAATTATTTATCAAAATGGTAAAATCCCTTCTTGTTATATAATTCAAAAAAACATTCATCTCGTACTCTTGTCAGAAAAGTCAAAAAATACATTGTATAGAAAATGAAAGAAAGATTCCGTCCATAAATTTTCATAAAACATAACATAATGGTAAAATTTATGTTAAAATTCTTATAATAATAGAAATAATATTATATAAATAAGAAAAATGGATATGGATGATAAATATAGACCAATAAATAGTTACAGATAAAAAATCTCAGATAACAATAATATTGCAAAATTGTCCCTTACCTTAGATCTGATTTCTTCTATATGTGTTTAAAAATATTGTATAGTGTGTTTAAAAATATTATTTAACTTGTAACATAAACAAAATAATATCTATGATATCATATAGGATTCACTTATGATTTTATATTATGATTTTATTTATAAATTCCATATTAAATCAACGTTTTGGGAAATAATTGTTTTATTTATCATATTAGTCTGGACTAGTTATTCATGATCTTATAAAATATATTTTGATTTACTTAAATCAAGAATTGAAAACATGATTTATATAAAATTTCAATTTAGAGTAGAAATATATATATATATATAATATATAGATAAATGAAATGGAATACACCATTCAAGGAGATGGTGGGTCATATTTATACTTGAATGTTTTTCAAATTTGTTATTAAATTGAATGGATGAATGTATATGACATATATATATAAATATAGTATAATTATTACGTCATATATTTTATGATTATTTATTATATATAGTTTAAATGTATTATTTTATTGCTAACGTGGGGAATGAATCTCATTGCATCTTGGAGATGGTAGGTCGTATGTATGCAGAAGTGACGAAATCATTCACTTAATTGTTAAATGATATCGAAATGGATGGTATATTAGTTATATTGAAAACATTATCATTTTATATTAATTATATAAAATCATTACACTTATCATTATATGCTTCTAAATTAAGTATCATCTAATAACAAATTACACCACGATGTAACGATGATAAGTTTTATATATGCACAGATGATGATATTTTTATTCGAATAATGGATAAAATGTGGTATAAGGATGTACCATAATTTTATTATTATATCATAATTTATAAGATAATTTATTAATTACATTCTTATTGTAAAAATGATAATTAGAGTAAGTTGAATAAGAAAATAATTTTGAAATATGTGATAAAACAAATACCTCTTTTTCAAGAATCTTCTCTTGATTTGACAAAATATAATACTGAAGATAAATTTATCCCTAACACGTGGCCTCTAGGTTTATAGAAGGTATGTTGGTAGATTATTTGATCATAATTTGGCCTCTAAAAGGGGATTGAATGTTTTGAGTATGTGGGTAGAGTTGGTGTCCTTTTATAAGATGGAGGATTGGAACTTAAGGAAAGTCATTAATTATTAATTTATTATAAATTGATTTCTTTTATAATGGTACCATACTTCATTATTTCCAATATAAAACGAGGATGGTTTAAAATAATACCATCAAATAGGTTTTATACATGTTTAGGTCACAATGTTTACCCTACCTTTTAGCTTTATCCCTTAGTTAAAAATATTAACTCTTACCATGTCTTCTTGTTTTTTTATATTATAGGATTACAATAATCACTATAAAATGACAAAGAGAACCTCAAGTGGATAATTAATGAAATTTATATCGATATTTATGTCATCTATATGAATCCATGATTTCTATGACTATTATATAATTTAATAATATATTATTTGTTTTAAAATCTCATTTATATCAATTTTGACATAATTTAGTAATTGATTTCTGTTAATGTCAAAAAAACATGTTTCCTTCAACTAAAAAATAAATTAAGTAATCCCTATAATGTCATATTAATCCAAAAAAAATTAGTATGGAATCAAAATGATCAAATTACTTTATTTTAAAATTTATAATTTCATTTATTTGAATATTTCATTAATAAGGTAATCATTGCATCATCATTATGTCATAAAATAATTAAATTTTTAAATTCATAAAATAAATAAATAAAATACCATGTTTTATGAAGTATTTTTATCTTTATAATTGCTATTTATATTTAAATGTATTATTAATAAAACACTATATTAATTTTTTTTAGGTAAATGTTACATGTTTATGTTATATTTCACCTCACATTAAATTAAAAATTATAAAAGGTGATTAAAACACCCAAGTTTCTCAATGGGGTACTAATATCGACCCAAGGATGGTCATGGTCGGACATATCTCATCCAATTGGAATAGAACATGTTTTCTAGTAGTTTACTATTATTAAAATATTATATGTTACCCTTATTTACCAAGAAAAACAAAATAATAACTGAATTTACGATTCAGAATGTACAAAAATAAAAAAGAACTATTTAAATAATTTGGTCCTTCTGATTCCTTATATGGAATCCATTTTTCCAAATTTTAATCTCATAATTTCTATAAAAAATTTAAAATTAATTACTCTTGTGAAAGCCTGATTGAAGGTTTTTATGAATCAAAAACTCATCAAAAGATTTAAATGTGTGTATATACAATTTAAATGTGAAATTACATCCAATGATGAACATTGTACTAAATGATAAAATCATAAAATATTTACACATTAAAAAAATTAAACAAATAACATAACTATATAAAAAAATTAGATGAATATGTAGTTTTGAATTAAAATACCGTATTTTTCTGTACTAATAAAAATTATAATTTCATCAGAATTGTAACCAAAATTCAAGCCAATTAAAAATAGATGTCCATCATTTAAATGTGAATTTTATTTTTTAAAATATCATATATAAAAGTGTTAAAAACTATATTTGAAATGGGATAGCCATCAAAAGGAGGTACAACTTCTTTTTTTTAAATACTTCTTTTGTATGAAGAATTTAATCTATTCTTATATCATATCTAGAAAACATATAAGATTAATTTAATTCATTAAATTAAATATATTACAAATATATTACATTAAATAAATCCACAACGAGTGATTTTATTATTTTTAGACTCACTTAATTTCATTTAAATAGTTTTTTAGAATGAAGTTAATATTATTCATACATGGCATTATAATGACTAGGTTATAATTTTATGTTATCACATTTACATGGTACTGTATGAAATTAATTCTATCAAAATAACTTGAAATTGTGTGTATTAATATCCAAAAATATTTTTGGGTATGATGCAAGCTAATACAACATTGTGTATAGTGCAAGATAATCATAGTGAAGCATACAAAACAAGAAATAAGAAAATTACAAGAATTTATCTCATAAAATCTCGTGGTGTTACATTATACCCCCAATTAAAATTAATTTCTCCCTTAAATTCATCGGGATATAAAATGATTACTCCCTAAATATTTCGTTCATAGTTACCCATATTGTAAAATGGAATACTAAAATAAAATTTTAAAAAAGGAAATTTCGAAACATAATGATTACCCAAATTATCTCATCATTGGGTTTCTAAATAGGAGGGCATATGTGGGAAGTGAAATAATGGATATAGAAGAAAATTTGAACCATCATGTTCTGATGGATAGGGATAGTGAACATGGTTTTCTGTAATTTAACAACTAGAAATCCATAAATCTGTGATGATTTAAGGGACCATAAGATTAATCAGATAAGAAGGTACATAGATATATATTGTTTTTATTTAATATCCATTCCATAATGTTTAATAAATTTTTATGAGAATAAATTCTCTCTTTATTTTAATACAATATAACCATTATTATTGCCTTAAACAATTTCCACTTAATCTATTATTGAATGAAATAAAGTTGAATTTTTCATTCTTGATGTGTTATTCAATCATGTGATAGAATAATATTTCATTGCCTCTATCTCAACTAAATGTTTATAAAATGTAATGAAACATTCATAATTCCACCTGTTGTGAGAAAATACATTAGTCTAAAAATATTTTACAATAATATAACTTATAATATCCTTAAATGTATAACACTACAATCCTTCCAAAAAATTGAAAATACAAAACATTTGAAATATGTAAACCAAATCGAATTAATTTTTCTCTCCCATGTCTCATAAGTTAGTTACTCGTTATCACATTCCAAACATTTGAATACCTAAATATTGAATTCTCTTGAAACATGATAATAACATAATTACCATATAACCTTTGTGAAAAAATGCATTCTTTCCAAATTAACTCTTTCCGCACACCCAAAATCATAAAAATTCTATATACCCAAACCATGATATCACTTTTTCCATTTATAAGTCACAAGGTAATTAATACCATCGAATATATCATTATCTATTTATACCATCATTATGAAAAGATCATGAATTTTCCAAAAATATATGAATAACTTTAATGGTTACTGGTATCTCTAAACATATACATTCAAATACTTATGTATAAACAATAGTGTAACAATCATTTGATGTTTCTTTCTTCCATTATAAAATAATATTACTCATGTAACATTATTCTTGATAATAATGTAATCATTCCACTATCTTCTCAATCCATTGACCGGGCTTCACCATTTTATTACATAAAACTTCATTCATCTCAAGTATACTTTGTTGTATCTCCATCTCCATCGATATAAATACTACTTATATGACCATGTAAATTCTCTTAATTATATTTTACCTTAGGTAATTAATCTACATAATGCCAATAAACTCATCAATTAAAATATTTCACCATCATTGATGTCATAGAAATACCTTTATCATTGTCCATTATTCCAACCAACCTTTTCCATTTCAATTAATATATTTGTTTCCTTCTTTTCCACACATTAATCATCTTCCATTTCCAGTGAAACATTCTCCTTGTTTCATCTCCCCACGTTATTTACATTAGGAAAATTGAACTTTTTTCCACTATGATCACCATAAAACTCGATCTTTCTCTTAATAGCTTGGTTGAGAAACTCACCAAATCTATGATTATTAAACATATTATGATATTTATAATTAGGAATAACAACAATGATTCTCCTTCTAACTCCCATTTAATTTGGTTTTTCATGAAGAATATCATTACATTTTCCATCATATTTCCATTTACATGATTCCTCTTATTTCAATCCATTTTCTAATACCCACTAAGTATAGTGTGAGAGGAAAAACTCATAATAGAAAAAAAAACATAGTCAAGGGGGTTGATTTCAATATATAACATCATAGGATTAATCCATGGTTTTTCATGATCATTACCAAAATTCATGTACATTAAACTACAGTTAGACATACCTTAGGGACAACCCTAGACATCCCTTATAAATATATCTAGGGATCTCACTAATGTTTCACATTCTAGTTTCCCAAGGTTAATTAACTTTCCCTATGATACCAACTCTAACGACTCAATCTTGACATATATGGAAATTAAATTTCTTTTAAAAAATACACAATAAATTACACAAATATACACCCAGAAAACATAATAGTTCACTACCTTTGTAAATATAGAACATAATCATCTAACTTGGTTCATGTTCTTCATCATCTCCCATAATTATCATCCACTTTTTTCCTACCTAAGACTTTTATTTTTATCCTTGGAAAATGAAAACCAAAAAATAGTGAGCTCAAATGCTCAGTAAGGGTAAACATTGGGAATGTAAACAATAAATATAAAAATGTAAAAACATGAATATAATTTTTAAATATCAAAATCATTAGTCGTGATTTTAAAATTTGTCGTATGAAAGGCACCGATCATAAAGGAACAATAACCATGATAAAATAGTATTGGCATAAGACATGGATTTATGGAAAAAAACAAGAAGATAATATTATTTATATAGTATCCAAGGAATTTCTTACAAGACCATCGTAGTGGACAATGTCCATTACAAAACTGGTTTCACAATTTTTTCAATCCATGTATTTCTTAACGAGATTTAAATGTCATTCAATAACTATGTTACTAAAGTCAATTTATATTCCATTATATCCACATTTATCTCATGAGATATAAATCATTAAACAATTATTTTTATAGTGATATATTTCCCTCCCATCTCATAATGAAATCATTTTTACTTGTGCCACAAAAAAATAAATCATTCATCATTGTATAACCCAATAAATAAAATGGGTTTCTTAAACATCATTCAGTTATCCATATAAAATTTCATTCCATGAATAACACTAGAATATCATAGTAATAATAGGGATATATACATCACCATATTTATGTGAATCATCTTATATGAAAAATAATATTTATAAAACACATGAAATTAAATATTGAGAGAAATGTCCTTTCTTGTTCAAAACTTTTTTCTTTCCTTAAAATGCCATGAAATTTAAAAATAAATGAATTTGGTTGAAAATAAACATGAAATATATTATAGGTAGTGTCATGTCAATATGGTGTTCTGAACATGTAAAAATCTGTTCATAACATATAAGTTAAAAAAAATTCTACTCCTATATTTGTCAGAAAAGTCAAAAAGCAACTCATATGGAAAACAAAAGAAAGTTTCCATCCATAACATCTAATAAAACTTAAAAAAAATTAAAATTGAATTTATAACGTATTATAATAATAGAAATAATATTAATTATTAATGGAACATGTATATGGATGAAAAATATACCCCAGTAAATACTTACAGATAAACAATCTCAGATAATAATGAGATTGAACAATTATCCATTACCTTAGGACTGATTTCTACCATATGTATCTGAAAATCATGTATTGTAGTTTTAAATGTATAATTAACTTTTAACATAACCAAAATAATATCTATGATATCAAATGTGATGCACTTTTGACTTTATATTACTTCTTTATATATCAATTCCATGTTAAAGCAGCTTTTTGGGAAATAATTGTTTTATTTATCATTTGTGTTTTGACTTGTTATTATGGATCTTATGACAGATATCATGATTTATCTACTTCCAAAATTTAAAAAAAAGATTTATATATCATAAATATTCTATGTATAATTATATATAATATATATTAATGAAATGGAATGCAACATTCATAGAGATGGTACGACATACGAACGCATGAACAATGTTTCCATTTACTTAATGAATGGAATTGAAGAATGTAAATGACATATATATATACATAAATCCAAATTAATTATTATCTATTATATTTCATGATTAATTTCTATATACACTTTATAATATTTGTTTAATGTTTTATGAGGAAAATGAATCTCATCGTGTCGTGGAGACCGTAGGCTGTACATATGCATAGCGATGATATCATTAACATAATGTCTAAATGGTATGGAATTGGATGGTATATTATTTAAAAAGAGTAATTATCATGTTATATTAAATTTTTAAATACATTATAATCATCATTGTACAAATCCAAATAATGTATTTTTGAATAAAATATTACACAATGACATTGAGATGATAAGTCATACGTAAACACGCATGGTGATATTGTTATTTTTAAGATTGATAATAGGATTTAAAATTTTTTCCCCTAATTATAATAACATATAATCATATATAGCATACAATATTAATTACTTTAGTATTAGAACAACATATTAAGAGGATGTATAAGGAGAAATGTTTTTTTAAATAGATGATAAACAATAACCACTTTTTTGAGTATCTTCATTGGATTTGCACAAAAGTTATACTTGTGGTGTATTTATTAACAAATAGTGGCCTATAGGATGAATATAAAGATTCAAAGGGATTATTTGAGATGAAGATAGATGATACATGGGTTTTGAGAGGTGAGAAAACGTTTGTATAGGTGGTGGCAGTTTATAAGAGGGCAGAGGGGAACTTTAGGAAGGTCTTTAGATATTAATTTATTATAAATTTATTTTAGGTTTATAATGGTACAAAACTCATTTATTTAAAATATATGATGAATATGGGTTTCTATCCTTTAAAAAAATTGGTTTTATATAAGTTTAGGTCAAATAATTAATTATATCTTGTTGATTCAATCCTCAGTAAAAAAAACATTACCTCTAACCTTGTCTTCTGGTATTTTCATGATATATGGTTACAATAATTACTATAAATTAGAATGAGAACCTATACGGGATCATTAATGAAATTTGTAAAAAAAATTATGTTTTTTGGCAGAATCCTTAATTTTTTGGCCCATGAAATCATTTAATAAAAAAGTATTTGTTTTAAAATCTCATATATGTCAATTTAAATAGTATTTAGTAATTGATTTTTGTTTATGTCATAATAACATGATTGCATAGAACCAAAGTAATTAACTCATCCCTATAATTTCTATTTCATCCAAAAATTCATGTATTTTATAAAAATTATTAAATTACATTTATTTTAATATTTATAATATCATATATAATAATATTTCACGAATATAGTAATCACTCCATCTTCAATGTGTCATCAATAAATAAATTTATTTACATTGTAAAAATTATAAATAAAATACTATGTTTAGAAAATATTCCTAGCTTTATAAGGTCACATTATAGTCAAAGAAATATGTTATATTACCCTATATTAATAATTTTTTTATTAAAATATAAATGTTTATAAAAAAAGTTCAATTTATTACATGTATAAACATGATTTATTGCATAAAAATGCACATCAGACAACTCTTAGGATAGATAGGTCTAGTGTATTGGGAATTAAGAACATTACCAAACAACTCAGGACTTAAAAAGACAAAATCTTTATAGAAATCATCTTTTACATTACCATTATAATACATCGTCTATAGCATTGTATGAGATAAACTGTGAACTTGCATAAGAAAAGGGTGAGTATAAATACTGGTAAGGGAGTGAAAAATACATAACATGAAGAATGCAGTACATGTTATGAAATAGGAATATCAAAAGAGAAAAAAATAAACATGAAAATAAAGGCATGATGTGGAATGATTATCATATCATGGAAATGTGGCAACAACATACAACATTTTATTATCATGAGCCAAAGATCATTGCACATGGAAAATTAGAAAACACTCAGATAACCTGAATTAGAATGAGAAAAACCTCATTAAACTTGACTTATCATGACAGAAGTCTTTATCTGATGCATTGAAGCACTATCCGAGTGCACCATTCGTAAACATTTCATTTGAAGCTTAAGTGTGCAACAAGATCATAAAAAATTGATTAATTAAACATCATAATTTATTCCATGTAAAAGGAATGTAGAATTAATACATGAAACTCTTCCATAAATAATTAAATTTATAGAAAGGTGAATTACCTTGAGAGATAAATCAGTATGGTATTCACTACACAGTGATTTTTTCTTGGAAAATGGCGGTGCAATTTCGGTTGCATAACTGTGTGACATAAGACTTCATAAAAAGCATGATGAGAGAGAAAAGGGGGTCTATTCATATATACATGAAATGGAAATTACATGGGTCATATAGATACATGTCCCAACATATGTAATGGAATTTGGATTCATAATACCAATAATTTCTAGAATGTAAATGAGGATAGATAAATTCCTTACCGAATTATGGCATGGTAACGGGTGTACATGGGGGAATTAATGAGATAGATAAGGGGTCTAACAACATTAAAAAACGAATATGGATGTATGAGGGAGGTATTAAATCATAACCCAACATTTATAATTGAAAATAAAAAGGCATAACAATATTATGAACCTTGGATAAAATGAAAAAGTAAGGAATCCCTTAAAAGGAAGTGTGACCGAAAAATCATGGGAGAGGGTACAGAGTGGATTTTTGGGATATTGGGGTGTGTTTGGGGGATTATAGAGAGAAGTTGGAAGAGGTTGTATGAACTAAAAAGGCTTTGAGTGAAGAGGATGTGGGTGATTGGGTGGATTTATATTGGAAGGAGAAGGAATTATTTATTCTTTAGGTTTTCAGAACCTCACATTAAACTAATCAAAACCACAAACCAGCCCATTTGTTTCCCATGATTAGTGTATAACATTATTTTATAAGGCCAACGTCCAAAAATTTTAAAATACGACGCTTTCTTATTTGGAGGTGAGTCACACTATCAATGAAATCAATTTAAAATGTTAATATGTTTTATAGGTCTTGGAGGATCCACTAATGGTTTGTAAAATAAATAAAACAAACAAAAAATCACATTATTTTAATTTTTAAAAAATATATATTCCAAAATATTCATTTATTGTATTTTATTACATCACTATTGGGTTATTATGATGTCATAGAACACATTATATAATTAAACGATATTTAATTTTTACCCAAAAATTTCTATATATCAGAAAATTAAGAAAAAAATCAACCTTGGGTAATTTCGATGCCTTGATGACAAAATTAATATTTATTTTATCTAAATGTTTATCATAATATGTGATTTTTTTCCTATTAAAAAAACCGGTATTTATCAAAAATTAATTGCTTTTGATAGAAAATTGCTTTCAAACCATAAAATAAAATAAAATTGTATTCATAAAAATATACAATCATTTAAATTTAATAAAAATTAATTTAGTAATAATATTATTTTAAAATATTTTTTAAATCAAAAAAACATTAATTTATCAAAGTATATATCGTAATTGAATATTTACTAAAAATACTATTTTTGATTTAAAAACTATTTACAAATTAAAAATAATAAAATGAATGTATTTTAATTATTATATACAAAAAATAATAAAAAAAAATTATAGTGAAAGGGTCTTGTTAAATATCCACATAAAACACTCACATAATACCTTAGGGTAAGGTCTGCGATGGTGACAGACTCTTGGGGTGGCTCAGATAACATCACTTAGGTGGTAGTATCTATCAACTTCCACTTCTCCCATAAGAAGTTCTGTTCGAGCTTAACGTGTTGAAGCTCAGCATGGGATTGGTCAATAGTGAATCCCGAAAATGTCACCTCATTTCCAAGATTCGAAAAAATGGTCTTTATATGGAGCAATTCTACTGTATGAGGTCTTCACATCCATTTTCTAAGTAAATTGGATCTGTTAGAACACTAAATTTATACTAATCTTGTGATCACTATTTAACAGCTATATTATAAGAGGTCACAATTCTTAATAGTATTTTAAAATCCAAAAACATAAATCCAATGATGTTCATTGTTATACAAACATCTTAGAAAGTAAGTCATTTAATTAGATCACTAGGAATTGTCATTGATAAAAAATTGGGTCATTACAAACTTTCTCCCTTATGAAATTTTTCCTTCAAATTTCCTTTTCCCACACTAAAATAGATGAAGGTTACTATTCTTCATCACTTCCTCTGATTTCTCCATCGCTTCGTCAAACACGTGGTTTCTCCACAACACCATGATGAGGGGAATTGTCTTATTTCTTATAACATTTTCCCTACGATCTATGACATTCACCAGCTTATCTTCATACGAGATGTAATTATCCCAGGGTACCATCTCTAGAATGAGTACATGTGAGGGGTCATTTATGTAATTCCTCAAAAGTGATACATTGAATACATTGGGTTCTTGAGATAGGTATAGTGGGAGTGCTAGTCAATAGGCCACTACTCCAATGTGATCAAGGATCTCAATAGGGCCGATGTACCTTGTACTATGATTTTTCTTCTTACCAAATATCATAACTCTCATCTATGGTTATATGAATAAAAATACCATGTCTCTAAAATATATCTCCAGGTCTCATCGATGATTATTATCATATCTCTGTTTTCAACTCTGAGTAAATTAAATGTATTGTTTGGATGATCTAAACCTTCTCTGACATTTCATCGACCATTTCTAGACATAATGGTTTTCTAACCCCGACACCATCCCAACATGCAGGTGTTTTTCACCTCTTCCCATATTGGGATTCATAAGGATCCATTTAGATGCTTTAGTGCAGACTATAGTTGTATGAGAACTCAACAAGAGGGTGATTTTGATCCCATCCCTTATTGAAGTGCATTGATCATTTTCTCAACATGTTCTCAATTTTTTGGATATTATTCTAATACTGTCTATCAGTTTGAGGAAGATAATCCTTAGTTATGTTCAGCTCAGTATCCAATGTATGTTGAATACTCTTCCAAATCATAGAGGTGAATCTTGGAACTCAATCACATACAATAGATAGTGGTACTCCACGCATCCTTACTTTGTCTCGGATGTATATTTGTGCTAGTTGATCTAGTGATAAAGCCTCCCAAATAAAATGATGTGTGAAATATTAGTATGATGATCCATAACAACCTAGATAGCATTTTTTCCTTTATATATCTTCAGAATCTCAGTGACAATGTATATGGTGATGTTCCACCATTTCCATGCTGGTATAGGTAATGGTTGCATCATCCCCTTATACATATACCACTCAACCTTCACTTACTAAAATACCAAACACTTAGATGTATACTAAGAGATCTCATTCTTCATGTTATCCCACCAATAATTCTCTCATAGATCTTGATGTGTCTTTTTGTTTCCTGGGTGAATAGATAAATATGAACTTCGTGCATCATCCAAAAGATCCTTCTTTAACTCTAGATTCGATGGATAACACGGTCTTTACCAAAATCTCACAATTCATTCTACATGGACATTGATCTCTGAGGATTTACCTTTTCTAATAGTTTATACATTCTTCATAATTCCCCCATCAGCCATTTTATAATTCTTTAACCATTACAAAAGATATGGTTGATCAATAATTTGAGAAATGATGAATGTTTTTCAATTTTTTATGAATCCCATGTCCATATTCATCAAATATTAAAAGATTCGATCCTTTTCAATTCTCATCAACGATATAATTGATGTGTCCTTTCTTCATAGATCATCCTCCTCCTTGTTCGCTCTTCCAGGGTGGTAATGGATTGAGCAGTCATAGTAATTGATCAGGTCTAACAATCTTCATTAGATCATGTTAAAAAAATTCTATGTGAATATATACTTTAGGATTTAGTTATCAATTCATATTTTACATTTCACCCCAAAAATATAATGCTTAAAATTTTATAATGTTAAGATCACTGAAAATAACTCCAAATCATGGGTTGGATTGTTTTGCTCATGAAATTTCAATTTCCTTGAATCATAGGGAATGACATTGCCATTGTGAATCAACACACAACCCATTCCCTTATTTGATGCATCAATAATTACCAGAAAAAGTTATCCACATGTGGGTAATGTGAGAAAAAATGTAATGATAAGCCTACTTTTCAACTCCTTGATGCTCTCTTCGCATTGATCACACCAAGAAAACATTAATCCCTTTTGAGTTAACATGGTAAGAGGGTTGGAAAATCATGAGAAATTTCTCAAAATCAATTCTAATATCCATATAATCCCAAGTTGCTACTAATATCTGTTACCTATGATGGACTCATCCATCCCTCTATTGCATTTGTCCTGGAGGGATCCATAGATATCTGATTTCTTGTGATTACATTTCCCCTCCATCAACCAGAACACACAATTTGTTAACTTGTCATAGATCTTCTCATTCTATAAGGTCTCTAATATTGTTCATAGATGCTTCTGATGATCCTCCTTGGTTTTGGAGTATATTAGAATATCGTCTATAAAGACTACCACACATTTTTCATGGAAATATATAAAGACTTCATACATCAATTCCATGAATATTAATATAGAATTAATGAGTGTGAAAGGAATTAGTAGGAATTCAAAGTGACCATACCTTGTTTGAAAAAGAGTCTTAGGGATATCATCCTTCTTCACCCTTACATGGTAATATACCGACCAAAAATCTACTATGGAGAAATATTGTTATCCATGTAGCTGATCGAACAACTAATCAATTTATGGAAGAGGATACTTGTTCTTTATCCGAATTTTGTTTAGCTCACGATAATCAATTTAAATACGCATTAAGCCATCATTATTCATGACGAAAAGGACTGGTGGACCCAATTGTGAAGCACATGGGCCTTTAAACCATTTATTAATATTATACTATAATAGTTTCTTTATCTCCTCAAGCTCCACAAAATCCATTCTATATGAAGTCTTGGATATTGGTAATGCCAAACGTATAAGGTCAATTGTGAATTCAACATCTCATCTGTGAGGATGTCTAGGAAATTCAATAAGAAACACTTCCATTAATACTCTTAAAATTGGCATGTCTTCAGGGATGGTTGCACCATTGGACTCAATCATCTGACCCAGATACACATGCTCATAGGGTAGTAATATTTGTGCTTGATATGATGGTTCATAATAATATTAATATTCCTAGAGGCACTTGAATATAATCGAAGGTTGATTCTCTATTTGGAGAGTGATATCCCTCTCAAATGAATTTATGTTTTCTCTTAATAATGAAATACATTTCATGCAGATAATTGCATAAAATTACACCATTTTGTGGATAACGAGGTTCTCCAGGATGTTCAATCCACAAATTTTTATAGGGGAGGGGTTATAGTTATGGGATGCAATGATTTTTCCATTATCTATACTGACCAAAATATTTACTTCCATTATTTTTGAAGGTGGTGTGATTTTTCTTCTAGTCCTTCGAGATATAAAAGAATGAGTTGAACCAGAATAAAAAAGTACATTCATTATTCTTGAATGAATATCTAATGTACCTTTCACCACATAATTGTTGGGATTAAATTTTTAGACAATGATGTCCAAAGCTCACCCTTTCTTCCTTTGGAGTTGTAGGTTTCCTCCAAAAACACATGGATTAATACACTGATTTTCAAGGTGCTCTGGTTCATTTTAGTGGATCCAATGAACAATGCATTTAGGTTTGAACGGAGTGTTACTATCCTCTTTTGTAGCCTCAGGATTTTCTTGTTGACTTTTATCATTTCTAAGACCCTATATTCCAGACCTAAACTATTTCCTCGTCCCCTTTATGTAATTTCTATGGTTTTTCTATTCAAACCTTTGTAATGTGGGGTGTTATATCTTCCTAAAACGGTTGGATTTATCTATCAGACCACCAGAATTGATGTCCAAATTACGCTTATTATCACCTTGATACCATGGGGATTCGTTGATCTCTATTTCATCGTTGAGGGAACACCAAACAAATTCTTCATAGCTATTAATGTCACGGATCTCCAGGCACTTCCATATGCTAGGTTTCATCCCACCAATGGAGGAGTTAACCTTGCATTCGAGGGTAACAGAAAAGCCGGATGTGTATCGTGCAAGCCTTGTGATGTCTTCCACATACACTCCGATGGATTCATCATAATTTTTCTTGAGGTCATGGGAGTCCCATTCCATCATACCTCGGAGGGTGCGTGGAAAATAATTATCGAAAAACAATTTCCTGATATCCCTCCATTTATACTCCTTGATCTCCTCCTCAGGCTTTTCATTTTTGATAAATGTCCACTATTGACCAACACCAACCTCCATATGATTAAAATCTACAAAAACCATCTCTTGTTTGGAAAAATGAAGGATGGATAAGATCTTTTCAATGGAGTTGATCCTTTGATCGGGAATTGAGGTATCAGATGATCCATTAATAGTATGAGGACATTGTCTGATTAAGCTCTCTGTTAAGACATGTTATTTCTTTGGGAGGGGAGGAGGGTTTAACGCTCCCTTTGACCCATGATTTTATTCATATCTAGATTTAAGCGAGATAATCATGAAAAAGTTCATGATTCTATATCCCATCAGATTGGGCATCTCATTAGAATAGTCATTACATTGATCTTTTCATCGATTGTTAGCTCGAGCCCTCATATTACAGGCCATTTGATAAGATAAAAAGAATTTTAGGGGTAAAGATAGAGGGACATCCAATGAATAAAATGGATAACATATAAAAACCTTTTATTTCCTTCACATATGAATATATAAGATTCAATATATGTTATTTAATTTGCAGCAAGGCATGTTGTCGTGAACCAAGATACCTCGGGTCAAGCCTGAAACACATTTTCATAGATTTCACCGCTATTTATATCTATGCTAGAGATGCCTTTTCCTACTCATAACCAGAAAAGGATGTATTTTCATCATTAAAAACATACTAAATACTAACCAAAATTTAGGGATGTTCTTATTATACATAGTCTTATACTTAAGGCTTTCACATGGGATTCCAAATATAATCCCAAAAATAATTAAACTAAACCGTTGATACCAATTATAACAACCCTGATCTTTTTTACACAAATAAATATGATTTATAACATAAAAATTCACTTAAGACAAATATTAGGGTCCATAGGTCTAGTGTCAGAGGAAATTTGGAACATTACAAAACAACATTGGACATTAAACCAATTCTTTATTGAAAACATTCATTACAAGACCATTATTCATTAATACATATCATTGAATTGGATAAAATGATGAAATGCATAAGAAAACGGTGATATATAAATCCTATAAGGGAGTAAATAATACATAACATTAAGAATACAATAAATTTTAGGCACTAGGCATATCAAAGGATCATAAGATAAACATGAACACAAATTCATGATATAGCATTGTTGTCATAACATGGAAATGTGGAAAAACACTTAACATGGTCTTGGTATGGGCCAAATATCATTACACATGGAGCATGAGTAAACACTATTTTCACATGAATTGTCATGATTAAACCCTCATTTAACATGACGCATTAGGATACTAATTTTTACCCAATGCATTGGAGAGCTATCTGAGCACACCCTTATTAATCATTTCATTTCACGCGTAAGTGTAACTCAAGATCATAGAACACATATTCATTAAACATAATAATTTGTTCCATTTTAAAGTAATTTGGAATTAATTTAGGAAACTATACCATAGATGAGTAAATGTTCATAAAGGTTAATACACATGAAAGAAAAATTGGCATGGTATTCAATACACAATGGTTTTGGCTTGGAAAATGGCAATGGAATTTCGGCTGCATAATGGCATGACCTAAGACATCATAAAAAAATTTGATGAGATAGAAAATGATGTCTCATCATATTTAAATTATATGGAGAGTATGAGATTCATACAAATAAATGTACCAACAAATGTAAATGAATTTGGATTCATAATACAAAATTATTTCTTGAATGTAAATGAAGAGAGATAAATTTCTTACAGAATCCCGGCATGGTAAAAGGTGTACGTTAGAGGAATTAATAACAGAGAAAAGTGATATCTCATAATTCATACATAAATAGGGGATTATGGGGGAGGTGATAAATCATTCCCCTAAATTTATAATTGAAAATAAAAGGGAGTATCAATTTCAAAAAACATGGATAAAATAACAATGGAAGGAATCACTTACATGATTGTTTGATTCCAAAGGCATAGTAGAGGCTTGAGAGAGGCTTCATGGGAGATTTGGAGGCCATTAGAGGATTCTAGATAGAGGAGGGTAGTAGTTGGACGATCTTCAATGTCATTTAGTGAAGAGGACGTGGGATCTTGGGTCGGTTTATGTATGAAAGAAGATGGAATTTTTTATTATTTATGTTTTGGGCACCACACATTAAACTAATCAAAACCACATAGAACACCATGGTTTTTGCAAATTTATTTTACCAAAAGGGATTGTGAAACATTAATTTTTAAGGAAAATTGCATAACTTTTTAAAATAGTAGTCTTCCATATGTGGAGGTGCGTCATAGTCTCAAGGAAATTAATTTTAAATGGTAAAATGTTTTATATGTCTTCGAGGGTCCACTAATGCTTTGTAAAATAAATCAAGCAAACCTAAAATCACATTACTCTTATGGTAAAACATATATTGTCTAAACATCCAATTTATAGTATTTTGTTAAATCAATATTGGGTCACTATGATTTCATAAAACACATTATATAATTAAATTGTATTTATGTTTTACAAAAAATTTAATTGTATCAGAAAATTAAGAAAAATTCACTGTTGGATAAATTCAATGTCATGATTACAAATATAATATTTATTTTACCTAATTATTTCTCCAAATATGTAAATTTTTACTTTTAAAATTAAAAACCAAATTTATCAAAAATTCATGGTATTTTAAAAAAAATAGATTTTAAACCAGAATAAAAATTACAATTGTATTCAAAAAAATTATAAAATCATTAATATTTTATAAAACGTTATTTATTAATAATATTATATTAAAAAATATTCTAATTAAAAAATAAACTAATACATAAAAAAGAATTTCTTAATTGTTCACTAACTAAATCTACAATTTGTGCTTTAAAAACTATTTAAAGAGATACAATAATATTATGAATGTATATTTTTTATTATGTAAAAAGAATAATTCACATAATAATTATGTTAGGGTCTTGTTACATAGACCTTTAAAACATCCACATAATACCTACGGTTAAGGGGCATGATAGTGATAGACTATTGGGATGACTTTGATAATAACACTGAGGTGGTAATCTCTATCAACATCTACTTCTCCCATAGTTTGTTATGTCCGAGCTTAACATATTGAAGGATGGTTGGGGCCTGCTCAAGAGAAAATCCCAATTACACCACCTCCTTTTCGAGCATCAAAAAATGGGCTTCGTATGGACAAATTCTACTAGATGAGGCCATTGCTTCATTTATCTATGTAAATTTATTTTTTAAAATCCCTATATTTATATTAATCATGCGATAACTGTTTAACGGATACATTAGAAATGGACATAATTATTAATTGTATTTTAAAATAAAAAACAAAAATCCAAAGAAGTGAATATGGTATAAAACCATTTTATATAATACGAAATTTAATTAGATCATGAAGAATATTCATTGATTAAAATTTGGGACGTTATAATGTTTATGATATATTTCACATCAAATTAAATTAAAAATTAGAAAAAATCATTATCAAACCCAAGTGTCTCCATAGGGTCCTAAAATTAACCCAAGAATGCTCATGGTTGACCATATCTCCTACAATAGACATAAGACACGTTTTAGGGTAGTATTATATTTTTATAAAATTAATTTATTTACCCTCATTTCCCAAATATACCATTTAACGATGGTAAATAGAAATAATTACAAAAATTAAAATTGATAATGTCAAAAAAATTAAGAGACATATTAACAATTTATAGACCTTATGATTACAAATAATGAATAAATTTTTCCAAATTCATTACACATAATTATTAGATATTAATTTTAATTTAAATCTAATTGTGAAAACAATAAAGTGGGTATTTACGAGGTTAAATATTATATAAATATTGAAATGTTATTATTTAAAATTTAAATGTGAAATTACTTCAAATGGCCAGCATTGGAGTAATTTATATACAATAATCCATTTAAATGTCAGAAATAATTAAAAAGATAATATAAATTTATAAATAATGTAAATGAAAATGCTATTTTGAATTAAAATACAGTATTTTCAAAATTCATTAAAATATAAATTTTATCAGAAAAAATTCCAACAATTCAACCAAATTAAATTTTGATTTCTAGCTTCCAAATAAGAAGTTATGTTTTTTCAAATAAAATGTATAAAAGTGTTAAAAACTATATTTGAAATGGTTGTTCTATCCAAATCTAGTAGAACTTCATTTTTTGAAAAATACATCCATTATTTTAAAAATTGAATTTGTTCTTATATCATATCTTTAAAAAAAATAAGTTTAATTTCAAACACTACATTAAATATATTACTTATATATTACACTAAAAAAACCTATAAATTGTGATTTTATTTTGTTATAGAATCAACTATTTTCATTTAAATTTATTTCTTAGAAGGAAGTTAATACTATTCATACACTTCCATGCAATAACTAGGTTATAATATGTAGTTATCACTTATATTGGGTCTTAAGTGAAATTAATTATATAAGAAGAATATGAAATTGTGTGTATTAGAATCCTTGACTAGTCTTGCTATATACTACAACCTAATACAGTGTTACTTATAGTGCATGTTAATCATTGTGTACCGTACAACACATGACATAAATGAAAATAAAATAATCTATCTCATAAAATATAGGTGTGTTACATGTTGATTATGAGGATGATGAGTTCACATATTTTGATATAAGTAGAGGAGTGAGGGGAGTATATTTTATATTTTTTCCTCCACAGCTGGGGACAACTGTATGTTGATGTAAATTCGGAGTTTATTATATATGGGTTGTGGTAGTTGAGACACCAAAAGAAAAAAAATGAGTGTTGGGAAGTGGAGCATGTAGTGGTAGTTGTTTATTCGAAAGGATATGGATGTTCTAAATTCATGGAGTGAAATTTATTCTTCACATAGAAAATTAAATTCAAAGTTATGCATTCATTTGAAGAGACATGATCCTAAGATATAGGTGTTTCTTAGAGTTCTTATGTACTCTAATTTTGATATAGTCTACAATCATTGGAATAAAAATGGGGTGGATATTGCCCTTCATATGAAGTTCTCGTCTCATTTGGTGCAGGAGGTTTCAGAGTAGCTGGCTTCCTAATAGCTAACCATTGTTATGAAGGAGGGTGTATATTATTATTAGTCAATGGTTCTTACTCCACCACTTTTATATCATGCGAGGGATTCCCATTTGGGGGATATAAACTGTGAGGTCTTATGTGAGTAGATATACATAAGAGATTAACCATATTGATTTTTGGAAGGAGGTTATCATGTAATTTTATTCCAATGATGTATTGTGTCATCAGTCCTTATGTGAGAGGATGTGGTCAGTGATCTTCACAAATATCAATTTTACTTACATCCCTTTCTGATTAAAATTTAATGACACCATTATTGATTGTTTTGGTGTGATGCAATGAGTATGAGTATGGTTCTGTTCATCTCTCAAGGCCTCACTTGTCAGTAGGTGAAGGTTTATGACATATTTCTGATAGGGTTGGTGAATCCCCTTGAGACCATGGAGTAGAAATGTGATGGAATATGCATGGAATTTGTGACAGGTGTTTCCTAGAAAGTGAGATTTCATGAAACCATCTTGTTGATAGTTGATATACAAATGACATTGCAATAGTTCCTTTCAATTAGGGATAATTTTTCGATAGAGAGAATTGTCCAATGGTATGTATGGGAGATCATTCACTTTTATTGGGTTATCATTACTATTGTATCTATCCCAAAAGTGTGGTTCATTTGACTATTTTTGAGAGGCATGCATGTGACATTCAAGACGCTGCTGATGATGAGTAAAATCATCCACGCAAAATAGATGGGAATATAGAGAACACTATCAATGTTTTAAAGTATATTCAAGGGTCTTTCATGTAATAATATTTCTAGAGGTGTGATGATCACATTACTTTGGTACATTTCTCATATAAAAATAAATACCGCGTTACTATTAACATGGAAAAAATTTGGGCCCTCTATGTGAGACCCTGTAGGAAACCCTTATATAGGATGGAGGTGGAAAAGGGATCTATTGAAGGTCTAGATATGGTGTTGGTGAATAATTATAAGGTCATTTTCATTAACAAGCTGATGAGAACAGATTTCATGATGAAAAAATGAGAATCATATTGACATCATAAACCATTAGAGTTTGAGTAGGGAGACATCATTTTCATGAAATAATCCTGATGATGAAGTGTAACATCCCAGGTAAATAAATAATATTAATTTATCATATTTATCCAAATTTGTGAATATAATGTTAATATTAATTTAAGGGGAATGCTATGCTCCATGGCGTACACAATACGCAACAACGGGTTTCTTGGAAATCTTACGTTGCACTCTAATAATAACATAATATTATTTCAAATGGTAGTTAATGCATAGCCATTGTAATGGAATAATGAATAGAACTAACTAAAAAATGATTATATATGTTTGTAAAAATATTTTTACATTTTTAAAATAAATGTTAGAGGCTTAAAATGCGAATGAATCAAATTTTAAGCGTAAATATTCTAATATTCTTTTAAAGGTCGATTAACCACCTTCTGATGGAGATCCCTTTTTAAATACACTTTTGGACAATTTTAGATTTTATATTGGTCCAAATAAAAACCTTATTTTGAATAGGTACATCAAAATTCACTTTGTGTATGTTTTTGTTATTTTTTCTACAAAGTTTATTTTTAATGAATATGTGAAAAATGTTGTATTTCTATTCAAAACCTCTTTTTAAACTAAATTATTTATATTATTAGATTATATATTGAATTGGTTTTAAAGTTAAATTAGAATATATTTTTACCATTTAATCCAATGGTGGTCATTGTAATTAATTTCACATTGAAATGGGACTTAAACTAGTGTCAATCTTTTAATAGATATTGTTTCTTAAAATAGTCTATTTGTTTTCACAGCGGGAATTAATTATTAAATTAATTAATTCAACTTATATGTTTTGAATTTTGTAAAGTAGACATCCTTTTTTAATTCAGAATATCAAATATATCTTAGGGTGAATATTTGGTATTTTTCTGAAAAACATTAATTTTTGATGAATAGTGAAACCACTAAGTGGTAGTGAAAAAACTGGTTTTTCGTTTAAATTAAATTTTACCACCTCTGTGATTTTAATTTCAAAAATATGAAAAAATGGTTGTCATTATGATGTAAAACATGCTTCAATGGGATTAAAATATTTTTTTGGTGAATAGTAAATTTTATGTTTTATTAATCGCGATTAAAGTTATTTAGAGTAATTTAAGGAAAAGATAATGTTATCATAATTTTAAATGACCATGACACATGTCCTACCCTTATTGGATGAGTCATTTCCAAATAATACAATACATGGGTCGACGTGGGGACCCTATGTAGCCACTTGGATATGAAAATGACATTAATAACTTTTTATGTAAAGTTAAAATAAATGTGTGACAATCATGTATTGTTTTACTAAAACAATTTTTATATGGGGTGATAAAAGTCATAAGATTGACTATGAATATTAATTGTAAAGATAAAAAATATTTCCTACATCATAGTATTTTTTTTATAAATTTTATACATTAAATTTATTTATTTATTTATGACACCATGATGATGCAGTGATTACCTCATTAATGAACGATTTAAATAAAATGAAAATAAAATGTAAAATATAATACATACACTTGTAAAAAACCTATTGGATGGGTGGATTTCTAACCCTTATCACTTTATCCAAGAAATATATAATTTTGGGACCTTTGATATCTGAAAAGCATTTTATAATAATGTAACTTTTCACGACATTCCAAGACTGCCCATCCTCCCTCTTATAAAAGGCCCCCACCTATACCACCTTACCCACACCCCTCAAGCCATTGGTTCGGCCAAGATATGATAATTGTATCTCTCCACACTTTTATATTCATCCTATAAGCCTTTTAATAGGCATAAATCTCTTAAAAAAACCCTTTTGGTTCAAACCAAGGGGAGTTACTCGATTAAAAGATAATGTCTTCTCTTATGTTCATTTGTTTTATTTTGCTTCTCTAAACCCCTAAACTGATTTTATTCCATTGTTTTGTAACAAAAAATTTATCTTCAATATACTAGGATGTTTTTATGATAAATATTCAAGATACACTTATGCACACCTCCGTCTAGTGGTTAAATAACATAATGTTTCTATGTAAGGGGAATCCCTGCCTCACGAAATGACGATTGTTCAATCTTCTATCAACACCTTTCATGGTGGCGATTATGATGTCACTGTATTTTATATATGATACATATGGTATTTATGTTTTCTATATGCTTCTGTATTTTATATTTAAAACATAACTTTATGCTTTGCATGTTGTGCAAATGCAATAATTTCATACGAGGAAGTGTGGACTACCGCCCCCTCAAGTGATTGACTCATTCATACAATACATGGAATGTATAAAGAATGAAATTAATGAACATATTTGACCTATATAACATATATATTATAGTGGAATTATAATATATATACCTCTCATTTATTTTTAATTCCATTAATATGACAATGAAATGAATGTTGCATTCAAGCGTACGTACGACCTACCGTCTCCATAAACGGTGCATTTCATTTATTTTTATCTCCAAATGTTATGGAATAGTATATAATTAATATTTACTGGATATATATGATATTTAAATAATTAATACTATTCAGGAAATTATTTACATATAACTACTTAGACAATCATTTTCAAACAAGTTCATTTTTGACTCATGTACCAAACATCGACAGAAAAGTCTGATATGAACTCGCATTATTAACCAATTATTATAACATTATAATATGTCATATTATCTGAATAATAATCTTTACGGTAGTTCAATAAGAAATTATAAATTTTCCAATGTTTATTATTCATGAATATAAAGAAACAAACAAGAAAAGTTGGACCTGAGTTAAGGGATCCTACCTCTCTCTTTATATTTAAGTATTCTCTTTTATTTCATTTCTTTTAAGATCATCATTATTATGCTTGGGGATGTTATTTTATATTCCTAATACTGTAATTTTTATGTTCATATAATGAGAGAGCCTATTTGATCTCATAAATATATTTTGGGAGTTTTAAGTGGCGTCGTTAGGCTGCTGAGTTTCCGTATGGGATTTTTCATCTCACTTTTATTCCCATGACATTTACGCTACATTTGCCACCATTTCCATTGAGTGGTGTATTTACTACCCATTATTATACTCTTTTTGTAATATAATTCATATATTGGTATTTAAATCAATTTTTTATGGTCTTTCTTTCGTGTTGTGTACATTTCAAATGTTACCCAAATCGGTAAGGAAACCATTCACCCTCCTCTTTTTAAAAGACTTCTTTTTGTTAGGTCCTTTAATTTACATCTTCATACATGGGGATATGTTATTTTATATCCTTATTGATGTAAATTTAATATTCAAGTGATGAGATACCATATTCTCTTTCATCAAATAATTTTATAAATATTAATGTGATGCCATTAGGCTGTCGAATTTTTACAAAGGAACTTCTTAACCAAATTACAATTCTTTGGGTTAAACCTCTAATTCTTGATTATGTCATACAATGAATATGTGTGGATGAACATTGATTGTTTTACACTATATTTCTTCTTATATTGGGTGTATTTATATTTGTCACACATAATTATGTAATTGATTTATCCTTAATCTAAGGATACTGACTTTGTAAGGGACTTCGTCCCAATCTACTTTCATTGAGGAATATTTCGTTTTATACACAACTTTATTTTATACGGTGTATAAAACCCTCGGCTTTTAATTTTAAACAAAAGGAATATTTTTCTAATAAGTGTTTTACTAAACGAAAAAAGGAATGTTTCCTTTAACGTACATGGTGACAACGACCTTTTCCGCCGCCATGAGTATTATTTGGTATTTGGATTCCTCAACAAGCCGTAATGTTTTTAAAATGAAATAAACACCATATAATCGTTTATCTATTTTGGTATTGAAAATGGTTTTTATAATGGATTTGTTATTTTAATATTTGTAAGTGATATATTGTGATTGAAATGTGGAAATTGTTTCTTTCCATTATATTTGTTTTATGGATTATGATTTTGTAATGGTACATAGATATTTTATAGGTGGTTATATAATAAACCATATGAATGTTGGTGCCGTGAATACCAGGATGGGTGGTTACGTTATAACCTCCAATGCATTGGGCATGGAATTCGGCCGTATTGCTATTTCATTCAGTGATATGTGTGGAAGTTGACCATATGGTTATTCCATTTAAGTATGTTTACGTCCAAAGTTACCTTTATATGTTATGTGTTAATTATATGGGTTTCATGATAATATATTGGTTACAAAACGGTATGTAATGATTTTTTATTCATCGAAGAGTATATACTACTTCTTAAAGGTGAAAAGTATTACTTTGAAAAAGTATTCATTGTTTACATGATGTTTTGAAAAACTAACAGTTTTCCTTCTTTGTGTATCCCTTACTGAGTTGTTTATGCTCTCCCCACATTTTATTGAAATGTTTTTCATAGGACTTAATGTGGAATAGGGTCAAGTATGGGATCAATGAAAAGTCATGCTATCTAAAACATGGACCTAGACATGTTTCTTTTTAAGAGTTTTTATTTTTAGTGTAAGTTTCTACTCGGTAATCTTTTGAGATGTAATAGTTATGTCCTAATTCTCTAAAACACTACACCTGAAAAGATCCTCCATGTGAATTATTCATTTAATTCATGATTATGTAAGGTTTTAAGGTAGGGTCCTTATAGTTGGTATCCGAGGTCGGTTTAGACAACTTTAGGGGTTATGAGTTTTCGTTAGACACATGGTAAGTCCCTATATCTATTATTTCAGTTACGTCCTTGTTTTATAAATTATTTTTCTAGTTAAGAAATGTCAGTTACGAATGGAAGGAGGAGGATATCAAATGAAAATTTTATCTCTTCCTAAGGACATGCTTGTAATAATTATTTCAAAATCATGTTCTAATGATTGTGAAACTTTTTCTAGCATACAACTCACTTCCAAGAAGTTGTTTGAGATATCAAACACCTCCACTGTACCTCATTATCATCGTGGATCATGGGTTATATTTAGACAAATACTCTTTTCACAATATTCTCATATTTTCAATAAAGGTAAATATTTTCAAGGAATTTTCAAATATTTTACCTTATCACAAGATTTTGAAGCATATTATGATTTTAAAAAAGGTGCTAAATAAGGAGACCCTTGTGCAACCTATTTATATTTTCTTCTACAATATAGCCTCTCAACACATACCTATGGTATTTTAAAATGACCATTAATTGAATGTTTCAACTCAAAATCAGTCCAACTATTTTATAGAAATCATGTTTTATCAGATGTCTTGAAATTATATTTCATACATGATTATTTTCATAAACTATTTTTCTGTGAACACCCATATGACCCATATTGTACAAGGTGTATTTGAATGTTTTAAGCAAATGAATTTAAAGGATCTCTAAATTATTGTTAAAATGCATGGACCTTCTACCTACGAGAACAAGATGAAGATGAAACCAAATGGATACCATGATCAAGGTATGATGTTCTTTATTTTTGGGAATCATTTTATTTTATCTTATGGTGGTGAAATAAGACATCATGAATTAAGAGGTTTAGATCATAATGATTTTGGATGAAAATGAGAGGTATATGGAAACCATTGAGGTTAAAACATGTCAAGGTTATTTTTGGAGTTTTATAAAAAGGAAAACCCTTAGGATGCGTGATAACCCTTCGCATCTGGTAAGGCTGTAGGAATCAATACCACAACTGAAGGGAAACAAGGGAGCATCACCTACCACTGGACTACATGATGTCCTTAGTTAGTATGCATAATTATTTTTAGTTAGATTATTTTATGAATCAAGGTTAAGTTGATTTTAGGTTATCTATGGAAATTATTAACCTGTCATAGATGATATGTGATTATGTTAATTACATTCAATATGAGACTTTAAGAGAAACTGGTGTTATTTGGAGGTAAATGTTAATTTGTACCTTGGAATAATATTTGATTAAATCCTTAAAATATTTGGGTTTCAAACTTATTATGGTTTACTTTGAATAATTTCATGGACAATTTGTTTATCGAATAGTCTTCGTTGAACGTTGGGTTGTATTGGACAAATTTTGGAGATTAAGAATAGATTTTCTTTTTATAAAGGATTATCATTTTGTGGATTGTCTGATCTTTTTCTAACAATTTTAGTTTTCGTTAAGTTCTAAAGACATGGGAAATATATAGTTCTCTTTTTTGGATTAGTTGATTCTATAGAAGTTGATTATAGCTCTCTTAATGTGAACAAGTCGTCCTAAATACTCATCTTTTTGTGAAATTATGAGTTTGTTTAAGAAATATAGTAGGATATGAGTGTCTACACGACAAGTACGTTTGTTTCCTTATGATTTAGTTAATATCATAAATAAATTCCTCAATGAAAATTAAGTTAAAAAAATCTGTTTTCTATTAACTTTTCCTACTAGGGAATCAAATACCGTTTAACCCATCACCGGTTTGTCATTTTTCAGGTGGTTAACTTTCTCCTAAACATGTTTTCTATCACTCTCCCTCAGAACACGTCCCTTTGTTTTTTCTTCCATATCCAAGTTTTCCTACATGGAATCCTATTTTGGGATAACTGGGGTGACCTTTGTACTTCCCTGTATTTCTTTTAAAATGACAGTTTAATTTACACTTTTTCCGATGTGGGGCTTTCAATGACGTTTCCAAGCCCAATTTTAAAATTGCGAGGACGCAATTCCCAAAGGGCGGGGGGAGGATGTAATATCCCAGGTCAATAAAGAATATTAATTTTTCATATTTATCCATATTTGTGAATATAATGTGAATATTAATGTAAAGGAAACAGTTTTCTCTATGGCGTACCCAATACGCAACAATGAGTTTCTTGGAAATCTTACGTTCCCATCTAGTAATAAAATAATATTATTTTAAATGATATTTAACGCCTAGCCATTATAATAGCAGGAATGAAAAGAACTAACTACAAATGACTATATATGTTTGTAATATATTTGTACTTTTTTCCAATAAATTTTAGAGGCATAAAATGCGAATGAATCAAATTTTAAGCGTAAATATTATAATATTCTTTAAAAGGTCGATTAACCACCTTTTTATGGAGAACCCTTTTTAAATCCACTTTTTGACAATTTTATATGTTATATTGGACCAAATAAAATCCTTCTTTATAATCGGGACATCAAAATTCACTTTGGGTATGTTTTTGTTATTTTTTCGATAATGTTCATTCTTAATGAATAAGTGAAAAATGTTGTATTTTTATTCAAAACCTCTTTTAAAACTAATTTATTTATATGATTATATCATATTTTGAATTGGGTTTAAAGTGAAATTAGAATATATTTTTACAATTTAATCTAATGGTGGTCGTTGAAATTAATTTCACTTTGAAACTGGACTTAAACTACTGTCAATCTTTTAATAGATATTGTTTCTTAAAAACAAGCTATTTGTTTTGACAGCGGGAATTGATTATTAAATTAAATAATGCAACATATATGTTTTTAATTTTGTAAAATAGTCATCATTTTTTAATTAGGAATATCAAATATAGATTAGGGTGAATTTTTTGGTATTTTTCTAAAAAACATCAATTTTTGAGGAATAGTGAAACCACTAAGTGGTTGTTAAAAAACTGATTTTTTGTTTAAATGAAAATTTACAACCTATTTTATTTTAATTTCAAAAATCCAAAAAATATTGTTTTCATTCGGATGTAAAATATGATTCAATGTGATTAAATTAATTTTTTGGTGAATAGTAACTTTTATGTTTTATTTATCACGATTAAAGGTAATTAGTGTAATTTAAGGTAAAGATAATGTTATAATAATATGAAATGACCATGACATATGTCCTAAACTTATTGGATGAGTCATGGACGACCAAGACAGTCCATGGGTCAACTTGGGGACCCCATGGAGCCACTTGGGTAAGAAAATGACATTAATAAATTGTTATTTAAAGTTAAAATAAAAGTGTCACAAACATGTATTGTTTTACTAAATCATTTCTAACATGGGGTTATACAAGTCATATTTTTTACTATAAATACTCATTGTAAATATAAATATATTTTCTACATCATAGTATTTTTTAGTCATTAAATAAATTAATTTATTTATGACAGCATGATGATACAGTGATTACCTCATTAATGAATGATTTAAATAAAATGAAAATATAATGTACAATCTAAGGCATAAACTTGTCAAAAACCTATTGGATGGGTGGATTTAGAATCATTATCACATTATCCTAGAAATATATAATTGTGGGACCTATTATATCCGAAAATCATTTTATAATAAAGTAACTTTTCAAGACATTCCCAGAGTGCCCCTCCTCCCTCTTATAAAAGGCCCAACCCTATACAACCTTACCCAAACCTCTCAAGACATTGGCTCAGCCAATATCTGATCATTTTATCACTCCAAATACCTCTCTAAATTCTATAAGCCTTACCTTAGACAGAATGCTCTTCAAGAAACCCTCTTGGTTCAAACCACGAGGAGTTACCCGATTTAAAGGTAATGTATTCTCTTATGTTCATTTGTTTTATTTTTCTTCTCCAACCCCCTAACATAATTTTATTACTTTCCTTTGTAACAACAACTATATATTCAATATACTAGGATTTTGGTATGAGAAATATTCGAGCTACACTTACACACACCTCCGTCTAATGGTTAAAGAATATACTATTTCTGTGGATGGTGAATCACTGCCTCACAAAATGATGATTGTTCAATCTTCTATTAACACATTTCATGGTTGCCATTATTATGTCATTATATTTTATATATGATATACATGGTATTTAAGTTTTCTCTATGCTTCTATATTTTATATTTAAAACATACCTATATGCTTTTCATGTTGTGGAAATGCGATAATTTCCTACGAGGAAGTGTGGACTACCTCCACCTCATGTGATGTGACTCATTCATGCAATACATGGAATGTATAAAGAATGAAATTAATGAAAATATGTGAACTATATAACATATATATTATACTGGATTTATAATATATACACCTCTCATTTATTTTTAATTACATTAATATGACAAAAAATGAATGTAACGTTCATGCGTACCTACGACCTACCGTCTCCATTAACAGTTCATTTCATTTATTTTTCTCTCAAATTGTTATGGAATAGTATAAAAAGAATCTATAATTTATATATATGATATTTAAATAATTAATACTATTTTGTAAATGATTTACTTATAACTACATGGACAATCATTTTCAAAAAAGTTCATTTTTGTCTCTTGTACCAATCATCGACAAAAACGTTTGATATGAACTCAAATTATTAACCAATTATAATAACATTATAATATGTGATATTAACTCAATAATAATATTTAAAGGAGGTCCTTAGAAATTATAAATTGTCCAAATTTTCTTATTTAGGAATATAATGAAACGAACAAGACAAGTTGGACTTGAGGTAAGGGATCCTACCTCTCTCGATATTTTTATGTACTCTAATTTATATCATTTCTTTTAAGCTCATCATTCTTATGTTTGGGTATGTTATTTTATATTACTCATACTGTAATTTATATTTTCATATTATGAGAGACCCTATTTGATCTCATAAATCCATTTTTTAGAGTTTTATGTGGCACCGTTAGGCTTCCGAGTTTTCGTAAGGAATTTTTCATCTCACTTTTATTCTCGTGAGTGTTATGCTACATTTTATACCATTTCCATTCAGTGTTGTACATACTGCCCATTATTATACTCTTTGTGTAATATAATTTTACTTATGGGTATTTAAATCTAATTATTATGGTCCTTCTTTCATGGGGTGTACGTTTCGTAAGTTACCCAAATCGGTAATGGAACCTTTCACCCTCCTCTTTTTAAATGACGTCTTTTTGTTAGGTCTTATAATTTACATATTATTATGAAGGGATATGTTCGTATATATCCGTATTAATGTAAATTTTATGTCCATGTGATGATATAACATTTTCTCTCTTATCAAATAATTTTATGAATTTTATTGTGACATCGTTAGGCTGTCAAATTTTTGCAATGGAACTTCTTAACCCAATTTCAATTATTTGGGTTAAACATCTACTTCTTGATTATTTAATACTATGAATATGTGTGGATTACATTTTATTGTTTTAAAATTAGTATTCTATTATATTCAGTTTATTTATATTTGTCACACATAATTATGTAATTAATTTATCATTAATCAAAGGATACCGACATTGTAAGGGACTTCATCTCAATCTCCATTCATTGAGGAATATTTTGTTTTATCCACAACTTTCTTTTATACAGTGTATAAACCCCTTTTAATTTTAATTATATACAAAAGGAATCCTTTTCTAAGAAGCGTTTTACTAAACGACAAAAAGGAATGTTTCTTTTAACGTATGCGGTGACAACGACCTTTTCCACCTCCCCGTGTATTTTTTGTCATTGCCTTCCTCAACATGAAGTAATGTTTTTAAAATGAAATAAATACCATAAAATCTTTTAGGTATTTTGGTTTTGAAAAAGGTTTTTATAATGGATTTTTTATGTAAATATATTTAAGTGATGGATTGTGATTGAAATTTGGAAATTTTTTCTTTCCATTATATTAGTTTTATGTATTATGATTTTGTAATGGTACTTGGACATTTGACGAGTGGTTATGTGATAAACCATATGACGGGTGGCTTCGTGAATACTAGGATGGGTGGTTACGTTATAACCTCCAATGCATTGTGTATGGAAGTCGGTCGTATGGCTATTCCATTTAGTGATATGTGTGGAAGTCGGCCGTATGGTTATTCCATTTAAGTATGTTTATGTCCCATGTTACCTATATATATTATGTGTTCTTTATATGGGTTTTATGTTAATATTTTGGTTACAAAAGGGTAAGTAATGATGTTTTATTCAGTGAAGAGTATTTGTTATTTATTAATAGTGAAATTTGTTACTTTGAGAAAGTATTCATGGTTTACATAATGTTTTGAAAAACTAACCGTTTTCTTTCTTTGTGTATCCCTTACTAAGATTTTTATGCTCACCCCACGTTTTTTTGAAATATTTTTAACATGACTAAATGTGGAATTGGGTCAAGGATGGGATCAAGGAAATTTCATGCTATCTCAAACATGAAAGTAGACATGTTTCTTTTTAAGAGTTTTTATTTTTAGAAGAAGTGCCTACTTTGTAATATTTTTGAGATTCAATAGTTATGTCCTAATTCTCTAAAAATATAAACCCGAATAGATCCTCTATGTGAATTATTCATTTAATTCATGATTATGTAAGGTTTTAAGGCATGGTCCTAATATGAAGAATGTTGAGATTTGACTAGGGACGAAAGCTATAACTGATGGTCATCATGATATTCAAGATCATATAGAGGGTTGGTGAGTTTACATAAATCCCCTCTATACAATTTTAGATGGAGCAAGGGAACAACCTCTTCATGTTCCACATATTAGGAGATATGTGAATGACCTTATGAAAATTATTGACCGGGGTGATCTGGACATCGATGATGGAGACAATATTTTAGATCACTCGATGATGATCGAGGATTGGCTCAAGAGGATCCTATATTGACATACCATCTACTTGGTTCTTGTGTATTTCATGCACGAGATCATTAAAGAGATATAATAGGAGTGAGATATCTAGATGTAGGGTTGATATCCATTCTGTTTTATGTAGTTAATGATTCTCAAAATAAAAAATATTGATGGAGGGAATAATTTTGAAACTCTATTTTTTCCATCTATGTAATTAAAATATGTCTAGAAATATTTTAGGAGCCAACTGTCAAGACGAGACAAGATAATTAAGCTCATTGTGCTTGAAATTAATTTTTAAAAAATAGTAAGTATGTTATATATCACAGATGCATTGTTTTTATAATCAACGTTATAATACATAAATAGAATCTATGATAAAAAAATTGTTACCATTTCTGAATCCTGAATGTAAGGTTTACCCTTAACGTGACATAAATTTTTTCGACGTGAGGAGTTCAGATATATCGAACGATTGAAGGTTTGTTTAAATAATATTGATTTATTAATTCAATTACATAATTAAATTATTTAATTTAATGTACAAAATTCTAAAAATTCTATAAATAAACTGATATGGTATATCTCTAGGGTTATCCACATAACCATGGGAATGTTTAGAAGATAGTTCCACCCATTATCATCGGTGAATCTAGGTCAAATGAGAACAAGAAATGAGATCATGTATAATCAAAGACCATCAAATGAAAGAGACGTTACTAATTTTTGTGACTGTGATTTTCATCATCAAATGATCCATTATTGAGGCCGGATTCAACGTACATGTATTTACTCATTTATGAATAAATGGGTGAGAATGATCACTTTTATTAATTTTATTTGTGTCCATTTTCCTCATTTTCATGCTCCTAAATATCCGATTTTATTAATTTATTCAACATAACCTATTGTGACTTGTTTCATAGCAATGTTATTCCCTATTTGAATTCTTTATCCATGAACACCTATGCACTGACTGTTTTCCATTTGGTTTAAGTGCCTTTACCCACACTGTTCATTGCATTCTTCATCACTAGACCACGAGGTCACAAGATAAATATTGATTTGTGGGACAATGAGTGATTGGACCCCCATATTTGTGGAACATTGACCGATGACAATTATATCATATTTCAAATGATGAATATTGGTGTTTTATGGGATGTGGGTAATTCTTCTGAGGATTGTGGAATCACTAATGGTTTAGGGAAGCTCCATGGAAGATATAAGTGAATGAAACATCTAATGACAAACAAAATATCTGATTTATGGCTATAAGAGGTTGAAAAATATGACTGGAAGAGGTTACTAGTTTTTTTGGGTGGTCAAAAAGAATTAATTGTTTTGGGGAGAAATATTTGGATCATGTTGGATAAATATAGAGTTTCTAAAAAAATTCTTACTACACGCCATGTAGTCTGAAAAACTCATGGCATGTAGGAACCCGGTTGTGGAAATAATGGTTTTTTGGTTACTTAAAAACACACCTTTTGGGATCCCCACACACCAAGTGATCATATTTTGTTGAATCAGTTTGTACACAGGGTGTAAAAAACATGGGTATTACCATATACATGAATAGGGTACATGGACACAACCAAGCTACAAGACCTAAATACATTACTATGTTACTATGAAAAAAGTCATGGTGCATAGCTGTAGTACAAATCTAAGGTACATGAACACAACCAAAACCACAAAGATGATCCCAGTTGGCTGAGGCATTACATGTATTCCCCTTAAATCCTTTATAGGAATATATGGGATGTGAGTTGTAATCTATAAAGGATATGACTATGAAGTATGGTGAGACCATATGTCATGTGGCCCCCTTATATATCATGTACGAACCTTTTTATGAAACATATACCTCTTGTATATTTTTTATTTGGGACTGATGTTTGTCTCTAGATTAAACTAGACTGAGTGTTTTTATCTTGAATAATATGATTGATGTCATCACGGTGGATTTTTAGATATCATATGATATTTTCTATGAGTAACCCTCCATTATGTGACATATTATGATTGAAGTGGTGAATAAGGATCATCAGAAACATTATATTGGAACCCTTCTTAAATTATAGAGAATGGTTCATCTGTCAACTACCAGAGTGGAACCCTCTTATATGGATGATCATATGTCTTTGACCATTGGTGTGTAACACTCTTACTGGGTCGTTCCTGGTTCCTTGATCATTATAGTGGAACCCGCCTAATAGATTGGGCATGGCCATCAATCAACGATCAGAGTGAAACCCTCGTGATGTGTAGGATAAGGGTCCTCAACCATTAGAGTGTCTCCCTCATATATGATAGGAAATTTTTATAAGATTTCTTCTTGGAATGGCATGGGTCCTCTACCATTATTGTGGCACCCTCCTATTGGGAATGGAACTGGAACTATATCAACCATTAGAGTGGGACTATACTAATGAGTTAAGGAATCAGAACTCTACCTTTAGAATGATACTCTCCCATCAAATCAGATCTTCGGTACACTACCATGATATTTTTCACCTTGAATATGTTGTACAATGTGGAGTTGTACATTGAATAATATTTTTCATTATATGGACATCTGAGATGATGGGCATCATTGATGGATCATTGAAACTGAGGGAAGACTACTTTCCTAGGATGGTTTGAGAGATGGAGATCCCCTTTCACTCTAGTTTGGGTATAATTTATTGAGAATATATATATATATATATCAATTTTGTCATATTTTGATACTCTCTTTCAATGGAAGGTGTTTTATATTCCTATTGTTTCTCTTACGACTCCCCCTTTATCTTTTGGTATATCTTACTGGGCATGTATATACTCACCCATGTAGGGGATTTTTATTTCATGTGTCTTGTCTTATAAAAATGATAGATATGTCAGAGGTGATTAAAAAGGATCATAGGAATACCATAGTTTTTTTTCATAAGTAGTGGTTGGACATGAAGATCTGGATATGGTCCCTCTTAGCACATTACATTTCTAGTTATTGTCATGTTAGGATATCTTTTTCATTGGTGGTGTGTTTTATGATTATTTAATTTTAGTTTACTTATTTATACTTTTATATTTCATAATGGTTTTACATGTATGGGTTATTCTATAGATGTTTTATCTTTTAATATTAATCCTATGAACTTATGCACAGAGATGGTTGGGTGTGTTCATGCTTGTAATTTAGCAAACAGAATCCCATATAAGTTTTTGTTGAGTTTTTATCGCCTACCCCAAGCCTATAGTGGTGGGATGGGGGTTATCATGGCTTGATACACATTGGGTCAGATTGTAAAAACTATATTATAATATATATAATTTTATATGATTCCAAATATATAATATATTTATTAATATTTATGACACAATAATTGTATAATTTCATTTAAATATAATTTCATAGATTAAATGAAAATGATGTTTTTCAAGAATGATATTTTTCAAGAATAAGATGATTTTATATTTACTATATGAATAGTCAAAAAAACAGTATGAATTTATATTTATATTTTTATTAATAACATATATACATTTTATTTAAATAAATTTTCATTAGATTTTATTTTAATTAATTATAATGGATAAACATAATGAGCATTAAAATAGTGTTATGGAAAAAAAATTAACCAAAAAATAAACTTATACTATAATTTATTATAAAGATTATTGAAATATAAATTATATGGTTTAATATGTATAAATAATTTCTTTGTTAATTTAAATAAAATTAAAATCCTAATGGTAATTTTTGGTTATATAATGTATGGTAAATAAATGATATTATTACAAAAACATCATTCTTCACTATTTTGGGAAAACCAATATTTTGAAAAGGTCCCAAAATTTTTCAGTTATATAACATTGATATTGATAAGATGAAATCTTATATACATTTCACTATTAATTGTTTTGGTATTTTTCCACGGTTTAATTGATATTGATTTGGGTATGTGTTGTATTTTTTCGGAACGTGGGTTCTAATTTTAATAAATAGTACATGAAGAAAAGAAGAAAATATTCTTGTTATACATCAACGAGCCTCATTAAAAAACAAGTAGTAGTGTTTCATAACATGTTTCAAGACATAAATCAAGTCATGATAAAACTCCTAAAATATTCATGTGGGGAATCCATTACACTTTGTGAGTTTCATATACACCTCGTTAAACCATTAAAGATTAATCTCGCACAAAAAATAAAGTATTATGGTAGGTACATGTCAGGAGTCCCAGATACACATCATTAAAGGAGGAAAATCATCAAATATCATATGAGGTACACATGCGATACACATAGATTTAAAATTTTTAGAGATAACCATGGATCGACATTGTTCAACATGAATCCCCATGTCGTGTGGTGAAATATTTCACCTATTTATAGAACAGTATGGAAAAATATTTTAGAGGGTTATATAGTAGACATCATTTCTTCTTTTCATTCCTCTTATGTTCTCTTCTACATCCATGACCAAAAACTCTAAATTTCATAGTTCCATTTATTTACTCACTTTAATACAATAATTTGGGATTCAATTCAATGGTTTTGTTCATTCCATCTGAATCACCAACATTGTTTTAATCATTGTTGTTTTAGTGGATAAATATAGGACAAACCATTGGTTCGATTGTTCTCATCATAATTTCATGTAATCAGTTAATTGAATTTTGTTGGATTAGAGATTGACATTTCTAAATCCTTGTTTCATGTACATCAGATATGATTACCGTAAATAATTTCATGCATTTCAATTCTTTAATCTCAGTATATCATAGAATGTTAATTATGATTTCAATTCGTTATTTATCAATGTTAAATCCTAGCATGATTTTCTAAAACACCTATGATAGGGATCGATAGTAGGGGATTCTAAACTCAATAAATATTTCATTTTCAAGTTGGTAACCTCAAGGGATTGTAATCATGATAAAAAATAATGTTACATTCCATTCATTCGATCTTCACTAACAACATGAATTTGGAATAAATGACAATATCATTGGTGTAGAAGACTAGACTATGACTACTATCTTAATATAATTTCTTCAATTGAAGCAAATCGTATTCCATATTAGTGACCACTCTCTCCAGATCATGATATAGTCACCTATTAGGTAGAACTAGTTTATTTTACCTTATTCGACTAATGAACTCTGCTTTATTCATAGTCTAATCCTTAGGATCCTATCAAATTAGAATTAGTTCATCATTTCTAAAGAACTAAAAAATTGATATCTATCATTTTTTTATTCCCGAATTCAATCCTCAACCCCATAGAAATATCTTTCACAAAATGAATAAACTCATGAGGACTATTACCCCATTGGGATACAGGCCATTGGTTTCTATTTCTACAAATTTCACAAGGGGATTGACCCTGGTCAATCATTATAATACTTCTCAGTGGTAATTGAAGGTTAAAAGATAATCAATTCTAAACTGACCGAAATCCACACAAATCAAATTGTGTATTCATTGTAGTAATAAATGAAAATTTAATAAATGAATTTTATTTTATAAAGTAAATTTCTATATTTTTAAATTTATTAACAATATATTCTAAAAACTAGTAGTAAAAATAAATTTAGAAGAAATTTTGTTCTGGAATAAATCAATATTATTATAAATTGAGTGATTAATTTATAATAATTTATCAATAAATTTATAATGAGTTGTAAAATTTTTTATATTATTTATTTTGTATTAAAAACTATTCATACCAACTAATTTAATAGCTGGGGTATATTTATCATATTTTTTTAGTCTTTTAATCTCGGTGATGTGTTTCATAAACTATATCAAACCTAAGGTTGCTTTAACAATATCAATGGTTACATAAGCAATGCATTATTAAAACACTATGATAACTAGGAAATATTATGTAAACTACTTATAATATCTATCGAAAACACTTTTTTACTGCATCATACAGTCATCTACATCCAGTAAATTTATAGTTTAATCAAGAGGAAAAATAATATGTTCTTTTTCTTATATTGATTTTTCCCTTATTATTGACTTGTTGACTCGTCTTATTCTTCAATTTTATTATATAAAGTTCTTTTTCTATTTTAATTCAAATCACTAACAAAAACATATTCTTATTCTTTTTAAAAAAGTAGACTTACCTTCTACTTATTCTTTATTTATTCATAATTGAAAACCGATATGTTATTTATTCTATTTACACTTCTCTAAATTCCATATTTTATTCTTCTATAGTTCATATGACCCTTAATTAGATCTATATCATCTATCTGTGAATCATGAGAATGTATCTGAAAGATCATATTAATGATCTGTAGAAATGGGAAGGTGGATCCATCCACGATCGATCACATGTGTCATGAAACCGTTCTTATTGGGTCTCACCCTGACATATTTTTCTCCCCCTATAGAAATACAATCATCCAATAGTGACCAGGAATCAAAAAATGGCATGAATTACACATATCAATTTATGTGAATGTGACACTACCAACATGGTAATTTGGGAATTATTATTTATTAATTGATAACACCAGACTACATGGTGGTTGGTATCTATTTACAAATCTGTTTGGACCTAGGAACAAAAATATCCACCCTTTGTACTTGACGAGGGATTCATAGTTTCATCTATTCAAGGATATCATATAATGACTAGGTGGAAACATATATGATAACTCACATGTTTCATTACTGTGTCAACTTTGTATCTCTACCCCATAGGGTCCCCCCCAATGGGAATTACACTACTCTAATATGGAAGTAGCCTCATGATAGGGGTTTGTTCCCTCCTACATCTTTTGGTGGACATGATTGTCTCCACACAACAATGTGGGACTTGTGTCCTTTTAATATATTGCACCGAATTTTAGGTTGTTTATCCCTAATTTAAAAACCTATTTGGTGTCCTAGACAACAATGGGTGCAACATATTTTTCTAATGGATTATCATAATCGTAACAAAATGGAACATTATTTATAGTATAATTTAAGTATATTGTTATTCATGTACTGCATTTTTTCAGTAAAACATATTTTTATTGGTTATATATGTGGTTTTATAAAATATTATATTATTATAGTTTATAAAAAAATGATACTCTTTATCTGAAAAATGAATTTTTTTAAAAAAAATTCTACCATAGATTTGTTTAGTGTAGAAATGTAATTATTTACACAAGATTAATGATTAAAAAAGTTGAAAAACGTATTTATGAATTAATTTTTTAAATTAATTTTTTTCCATTATAACATTTAATGGGTGAGATATAATGGTTTGAATCCATTTTACAATGTATATTTTTTATTATATGTATTTTTGTAGTCTAAAATAAATTTGGATTGATTTTTCAAATCATGACATGTGATTTATAACCTTTTTATTTTGTTTCGACTATAAAAAACCAAATGGAAACATTTTCTCAATGTTTTTGTATGTATTTAATTGGCATTTACTACACCATAAAAAATATGATATATTTTTTCAATATAGATATCAGGAAATTTACAAAAAAATTCAGGGAAATTTATGGTTTCATCTAGACTTAAAAATATTTTTTTTCTAAAAACAATTCTATTCCAAATCATGTGTTTATGTAAACATATATGTTTTGGAATATGGAAACTAATTTTTTAATGGTGATTCCATAAATGTTTTGTTTAAATTAGAGTTTTTGACATGTTTCTTTGCATTTAGTTTCTCTTAATTTGGTATTTTTTTCAAACATAGGTCATATGAGTTTCGATGAATGTGATTATGGTTTGATGTTATAAAGAGAATACATTATGCTTTATTTTTCACAATAGTTAAAGCTATCAATGATTTATGATTGTTTTGACCACTGTAGATTTATAATTAACTAGGTTAGAAATAAGAATAATCATACGTAAATAATCAGAACCATGATGTAATTAATTTTATGTTATTTGGGAAGTAGTTATTCTAGAGGTGGGAGATTTTATAAGATGTATGAAATATATAAATTCAATACCAATAGTTGATGTTATTTAAAAAATTATAATAATATATATGTATTGATCATCACAACTTCTATAAAAAATTTTACTATGTGATTATGTGAAAATGAAAATTTATTATATTTTAAGGTCACATGATCCTAATACATGGGGATAAATTGTGTCTAGATGACTATGTTCAATAAAATTAATAATCATTTTAAGAAAAAATTGTAAACATAAAATAATTTCTGTATAATATGTATATATTAATTTATTTGAGTTTTTTAAGAGAATTTTTTTCCATGATGTGGAGTGTTTGAAAATTCCATGAATATTTTATATGAAAGTGTTTTTTAATAATCATATGACTCTTTCACACCCAAATATATCATCCACTCTAGTAAGTCTCTTATAGAAAATGATTTAGATATTATTTTTTTGTGATTTTTAGACTAGGGAGGCGAGGGATGATAAGATAAGTATAAAGTTAGGGGATATCTTGAATTTTATCATTCCATTATATAATAGTTATTCCATTATTATAGGAATCACATTAAATAAATTTTCAACACCATGAGGAGACTTTGGAATAGTGGTAGTGGTTCTATAAATTTATAGATTCACACACCATGGATATGAGTTACACCTAGGTGTAACTATAATATAATGAATAAATAGAAAACTAAATATCATATCTTATCACAATTACATTTATCATTCTTATATTTTTGGATTTTAGTGGATTTAAATAGATTTAGTGAAATAGAAATATAAAACTTATTTGGTAATTTTTTTGGAATATATATTAAAATACTATTTGAATACAATAAGTGTATATGTATATGGTATGATTATCTAATAGAAGGATTTGACTTAATGGTATTAACATATTTGAATTTTATTTTTAAAAGCCTTAGTGTTTAGATAATATTATTTTTTTCAACAAATAGAACATATAACATTTAGAATAGAGATTTTAGGATCCGAGTCTCCCATATTTGGAAATTAACAAAGAGTATGGTAGTTAGTAATAATGTCATTATATAATATATTAATAAATTGTATTATGATGCTTCTATAATTTATTTCACTAATGAAAGTGTTTAGATGATTAGATATTAAATGTTATTCAATGAGTAATAGAAAATGTTAATAACATTACATGAATTATTTTATATGATGGATTTCATATATATGATTTTATAATATCAAGGCTTAACTCCTATTTGAACAATTAGATTAGTAACACATGGTGTGTATTAAATTATCCTATTTGAACAATATTATATCAATTATAATTGTTTTTTAGAATGATTATGGAATGATATTTATCTTGATAAATTGATATAAGAACAATATTTTTTAAAACTATTATATTTTATTATTGTTCTTAAAAGAAGATTATGCAGTGTCCCTTAGGATTCATGTTGTTATGACCTAAACCATTCTGTAAGAATTTATAATTATTGAGGATTATATTCAACTAAAATTATACTAGTAGTGATCCTTAATGATGAGTCAGTTCACTTGAACACTGTATCTAAAAACCCATAAATTATGATACATTTTTGGTACACCATCACAATGTTGTGTATACTCCATTTGAATAAATCCCTAAGTGGGCTAACTATGTAATTTATTATTGTTCATAATTTTTTTTACTTCCCACACAAGTGAATGATATTTCATGGTTGTACCATCAAACAAGAGATGAGAATAATTTCATCCCCTATAATAATGGAATAATATCAACAGGAAAAGGGACATATTAAAAGAGTTTAATGTTTTGTGAAACACATATTCACACACTACCACATATTGGGTTTTTAGGTTATAACATGTGTTATTAAATATATTGGTTTTTTATAGATTTATTATGGTTATAATTGATTTTGAATATTTAATAAATATATATTAGATCCTATTGTTTTTTATTTTATGTTTAACTATGATATTATTTTTTTCAAATTTCTATAAATATGATGTATTTAAAGGAATATATTATTTTTCATGATCATATTATCTGCAAGTGTTTATATGATGATGATTTAGATCTCCCGGGTTTCTAAAAATAATATATATTCAAATAGAGATAAACAATGAAATTGGAAGAGTATTCAAATAGTCATATGTGTATTTTGAGAATCATATGGCTAAATTATCTCAAAATATGAAAATGAATTAATATTAGTATACATCAAAAGAAAAATATGAAACATCAATTTATAGGATCAATATATTTTTGTACAATGATTGGTAATAAAAATTGTCACCCCTATATATTGAATAATGGTGTGAGAAAGATAATTTTGATAATAATTTTTTTGATTAAAGGAAGTACCAAATAGGATATCTTGTAAGAATATTTATATGATGGAAGATTTTTTATTTCTAATTTGGATTATATTAATAAAAAATGATTTCTTGGGGTACTATTTAAAAATAGATAATCTATGTATCAATGAATATCATAAGGGGAAATGTTTATAAAAATAATTATTCGTTGGAGAAACTATTAAAATTGATTAATAATACAATAAAAATGTTCTCAATTGTTCTCAGAAACTATTTAGATCGTGTAAAATATATTATTGATCAGATAATAATTGAAAATTATTTAATTAAATTCAAATAATAAATGGATAATTTTAATGACAAATCAAAAGTAATATGAATAATGAAATCAGGCATAACAGTATGAAATTATCAATTATATATAATAGAAAAAATTATTACGTGAATGAAAACATCCTTATAAAAATTATAGTAATGAAATTAAGAACTAGTGAAACTACTAAAGAATATAAATATATAGTATATTATATTTAATATGAATAGATCAACTAAAAAATATATATAATAGAATTTTTATACATTTGATTTTTAAATCCTTGATTATTGTAAATAAAAAAATTATTATTGATTTTCATGAGTCCCAAAGGAAAACCCTCATAAATCAGGAAGGTTTTAGGAATGATACATCATTTGAAAAAGAAATCTGAAAATATTTATTTAATTAAAAAATAATGACATGGGGAAATCACATAAATAAATCGTAGAAATCATGTGTGAAAATGAAAAATATTAGTGAATAATAGAAGTGAATTTAATGATTGAAATAGTAAAACAAATTTTTATTGTTGTATTCTTTATTATAATGAATGTTTTTAATAAGATTATATGATGTTTATTTTAAATTTTGAATAGAATGGAAAATAACAGAATTGTAAACTACAAGATATAAGGTAAAACACATAAAAAATAGCTATTATTCATATAATTATTTGTTAATAATATTAAAAATATATAAAAACTAGAATGAAAAAATTAACCTAGATGAAGAAAATAAAACCGAACCTCCAAACGTATATTATTATTAAAACCATGATTATTTTATTTATAAGTGTAGAATAATATTTCTGTTATAGAATCCATCTATTTTAATATGATGAAATTGTCAATATTTAAAATATGTAATGAATTTGATCCTAATGGTCACATTCTATAATATTTATCTATCAAAATAAAAAAAATTAATGATAAGGAATAATACTACTGTTGAAACCATTATAAATAATGATTTAGTTCAAATAAAATATTTTATAGTAAATAATATAATCATGTGTTTGAATAAAGTTAATATGGATTATCAATGGTATGTCAATCATACATAAAAGGTTATAATAGTAAAACATATCGTATGGAAGGAAAATAATAAATGGGTGATAACTATGAATAAACCGGAATCTATCCTTATGGATAGTTAGGAAGATGTAAAGAATGGAAATAACAAAATATGTTATGTAGTGTGGATAATGTAATTTTTTATGGAATGAAATAAATATTTAATAAGTGGAATACAAAAATGGTAACCACAAGGGGAATATACATGAATTTCATGAAATATAATGTGGAGAAATCATAGAAGAGTACTGAATAATGTTTTAGTTTTAATAAAAATGACAAAAATTACATACATTAGACTAATCAATCGTTACAAAAGGTGTATCAAAAGATAAATTGCATTATTAGAAATCAAATACTAGTCATTATCCCTTTAATTTTTTTTTAAATCCATTTAAAATAACCATAAAGTCATAGCATAAAAATTGAAATAATTGTCCATCTTTTCATAGTCAATCAATGGCCTAAACATTTTGATTATTAGAAGTACACCTCTCTATAGGTTCTTAATTAATTCATCTCTTGTGAAGAATTTGTATTATATTAAGGGGATATGAGATCCATGGGGTGTGTAAACATTGGAAGGAGGTGAATGTAGAGTAATAGGTTGAATGAATAAAATTGGATTGATTTTCATGAAAATAGATAATTTGAAAACATTTTACATTTATATTGACTCTATGGATGTCAACAAAAAATAAAATGAAAAATGTGTGTTCCAATGTTTTAATAAATAGAACCTTGATAAATATAATTATATATTTAGTGATAATTTCTTTTACTATCAATAAAAACATGATTTACAAGTGATATTGGGTAGCCACTAGAAAAATTCAATGCAGAATGTAGAGATATATGATATAAAATTTATAAACTGCTAGTATAGATCTTGATTTGGATTTAAATAGGTGTTCTAAATAAATATTTGTGTTTCTATAAACATATTATTATTATTTTATAATTCCAAAATTTTCATCATGTCTTTGTCAAGTAGGGGAGTCCATAAAGAAAAAGGTAGTCATAATGATGGAATAACAAAAAATTCACAAGGTAATATAGGATTTGTTTTATTATTAACTAAGTATTTGGTATCATTTAGTTTCATTAAAATATACTAAAATAAAAATAGAATAACTATTTATGATAAATATTTGGTATACCTAAGTGGAATATTATTATTGTATCTGTTGTTAACAACTAATGAAATTAATAATATTTTTTGATGATCCTTCTATGGAGAATTTACCTCATTATGGAATGGAATAATTATATAGAGAATGGAAGATTATTTAACTCATGTTATATTAATAGTTTCACATAAAACTGTGTTATCAATTAATTTATCGTCATTTAGGACATACACTATATTTTCATTATCTATTATATACTAATTTTATTCAATTTGTAGAATTTAGAGAATAATAATTTTTGATGTAAAATAATAGTTATTTATAATTTATCATAATACTATAGATTTAAGTGAGTTACATGGAAACAATTAATATTATATAAACTAAATATTGTTTATTAATACATTTAGGTACTAGTTACACATATAAGATTTTCTAAGGGCTCATTCCCCAATGAAAAATGTTATCACTAAAATTTATTCAGATGAAAGAACATGATGGTGTATCTATTTTTAAATTGAATTTAAAATAAAGGATGGTTAAAATAATAAAATTCCAACTAATGCTATTCTGTAAGTGGTTGAAATAACTTATTATTTATAAAATTGGAATGAAATTGGATGAATCAATGGATGTTATGGGTTTCCATATGTGTAAATTTCAACTCTCTAAATCCTGATTTTGTGTCCAATGGAATATAAATCATGGTTTTATTTGGTGTGGAATTTTATGAATCATTGATGTGAATAAGATTATAAAAAATTTAATATCTATAAATATATACATTTTACAAAAATGAAAATATTATAATCTACATATAATAATATTAATAAATAATACAATTAAAAAAGGGTAGTGGTGTTCATGAGGTTTCACCAGATCCTTTTTTAGGAAAAAGGCGATGAATGAATTATGTACTTGGGGGTGATGAAACCTCCTAATATTAATTATTAATGTGGATTAATTATGCCCATAAAATCAATATTTTTGGATCATCTTGGGTTAAAAGGGAAATTCAAAGATATTATATCAATTTATTTAATATTATTAGATTTTATAGAAGTATTTTCAACAAGATCCAAAGGGGGTATTTTTATAACAAGAGGGTTTCATGTTCTTTTTGTAGAAAATCACAAAAGGTGGTGATGTATAATACTTAAACCTTATTTTGAAAATCGCATCAGTTTGACATGTTGTTAATCATAATTAATAAATCATATATAATAAATAACGTACTTGAAGTTATTATGAATATAACTATTCCAGAATCTGGAGTTATTCAATAATTTTTTAAATTGGAAAATAGATGTTATGGAAATGAATATATTATTAGAAAATTTTCAATTTGGCTGACAATTCAACTTCCATGAATGAGAATGATTATTAAATATAATATTCATGAATAATTTAAATTTTATATATATAGGAAATTAAGAACCTAATACAAGAGGATAACCATTTTGGTGGATATTTTGTTATATAATAATAATCAGGCTCTAAACTAAACAATACATATGAATGATTTTTAGGATTTAATTATTATAGATTAATCCACAGTAATATTTTTGGGGGAATAACCACTCAAATCATGAAGACATTGGAAAAATAATGAATTTTTGTTATGTAAGAGTTTCAGTCACATTTTAAAGGAACTTCACACCGAAGCATACCACCCATGCTAGAAAGAGTTTTTAGAAAAGAAAATTAGTACTTACTATTTGGGTATGACCACAACATGGATGTGTCAAAGATGATATTATGTATGGAGTTCAAGAATACATAAAATTTTAACATGTTGTTATGTAACATTCAAACAATGATTAATGGAATCATCCTAATACATGATGATTACACAAATAAGAGACATTGTAATATGATATATGGTTTTGTAAAATTAGGTACACCCTTTATATGACCATGATAAATGTAATAGATAAACTGGAAGTTAAATATTATCTTGATAATAAACTAATAAATGAAAACATGATGAGTGTTATCATGTCATGATTTCTACGTTTTGGAGGATTTGAATTTATTTTATGAATTAGAAATCTCCAAATGCTCATCTAGTTTATGGAAAACAAATAACAACCCATTTGGATTCCAATAGTGGATAAATATATATAGGAGATTCAAGGCATGGAATTTATGAGGAAATAATTATTTAAATATAAATATCCAAATCCTTTTGATATTAATGTAATATTACTATAAAAATTTAGAATATAATTACAATTACTAAATAGGGTAGGAATGTAGTGTTCTAATAAGGGGGAATAAATAAGATGACATTAGTCACTACAGAGGGATTCATTGAACATGTAAAAAATATTACTGTTTATTTCATTATTTAATTTCCTTAAATTATTTTTTGGATCGTTAGAGTTATAATATATTTATATGAATTCTATAAAGTAGGATGATAATATTGTATAATATTTTTATTTCGAGTTATACTAATTTATTAACTATCTTGTTGATTATAGAATCAAAACTTCTAAAATGTATTTAACTATATTTGGTTGTTGAATTGAGTGCTGTAAATGTTATAAATTTTGGAATCATTTCTAGAAATTGTAAGGTAGTTATCAATTGTTATACATGTCGACTATGTGGTGACCTTTATGTTGACACAGCATAAAGATATATATAAGTCCATTAATTAATATGTTCTATATTTTTTTATGAAGTAGATGAATGGAGAATTCATTTAGACTCTATGATCTGTTATTTAATCTATTTAAATTGTAGTGATCATCGGTGAGGAATGAAATCTCATTAGCTCATATAGATAGTGATTATTGGGGATTAGTGAACTCAAAAAAACCATGTATCAAAAAAAATAATCTGTTGTATTATAATTTTGTAAAACCAATAGAGTATTGAATGAATTCTCCAGGTATATAGGCTAGTTCAGGAAATTTATTTAATATCATGGTATTATTGTATTTCTATTACAATCTAATATGGTTGATTCCATATTAAGGTTGAGTAATAAAAAATGTTATATGTTTAATTACGTTCTGTAAAATAATGGATAAATATTCTGTTGAAACTAATTTAGTTAACATAGTATAAATTTGGTGATCCCATAATTCACCCCCTATAGGGTCTTTCTGGTAAGAAAATTTAGTAATAAGATAAATTACTACATTGGATTGATTATAACTTTTGGTTTTAAAAAATAAAACCATGTAATTTAGTTTGGTTAAATTTGAATTTATTGAACTTATTTTATATTTTTTTGCAGTTTTTTGTGGTAACATACATTATAACAATTCACTGGGAGTCATTTTTCAACAAGGGGTCATGCTATTGATTTTTAAAAGTCTATTTGAATTTATTTTATGGTTATAATTTCAAAATACTCCAATGTGAGGTTTAGTATCACTATAAATTCCAATTTTGATGTTATACTTTTACATTAAGGATGCTTCCTTTCTAACATACACCCCTGTTATGACTGGTTCAGAGAATATATCCTAAAATATGATTCAAATTACCATTTTATTAAATAAAATTATTGATAATGACTTCATCCTTCCCATATCCCTACCAAAATTCATTTTATCTTGAATCTATCATGGATAATTGTTTATAAACAAATATAGTCTTTATTATTGACCTATTTCTATATTTTAATGATTCATTTTGTCAAGTTAGATTCTCCCCTCTGATGTAGTCATGAATTTTATTGATACTTAAAAACACAAAATTCATTTTTATCAATGGATCGATTTTTAAGTGCATTTTCTATGTTTTCCCATGTATGGGATAAATACCATTTCATTAGGGTTTTTTGGCCCTTTAGACTACATAAAATATATGATAAAATCATGAATGGGTTTTTGGTATATTTTTAGGGATTCATTTTCCCTTATGAAACAAATGAATTCTGATGGAGTTTTAGTATTACTTGTGAAATTTTCTAATTATATATGTCTATATTTTTTGTATGTTTAAAACACTGATATATATAATTTACATTGAAATAGATCAATGTATACACCTACTCTCACATATCCACATTACTATGGGGAGGGAAAAATACATATAATTAGTGATTATATTTGAAAAATGTTATTATATTACTTATTTACCAAAATAAAATTAAAAAATCATATTTTTGTTCTCAATAGGCCTCTGATCCATCACATTGGACTAACAATCATCTTCACTTTTTTAATGAAAATATGGTCCCTAGATCCCAGGGAAGTATCGCAATTTCATGACTTTCCATTGCTATATGTGAATTATTATCATTAACTAAATATAAGGTTCATGTTTTCGTAATCCAAATTTGTATTGAAATTACATGTCTAAAGGCGTCGATAAAAAAAATATCTCCCCAATTTGGTGTGTAGGATTCCCTAGAGATTTTTAAGATGTCTCCTCATCTAGAGTAAGTATAATCCACTGGTGAAACCAATATTCCACCATCCAAATATAATTGGGGATGGAATTTTGTTCACTTAATATAAATTATTAAATTATTACATTATGTGAATGATTGATATAAGGATAGGTTATTTGGGTCACTTTATATTTGTTTCGAATAAAATGTAAAATTATCAAGATAAGGCCCAAAAAAGAGTATTATTAACCACTTAAAGCTAATATTCCTATTATCAATTTTTATGGATATTTTAACATTTCTTGACCATGACGACATTAACACTAAATTTTTTGTTCTCATAAAATCACAGATCCATACTCTTATATCTCTTCATTTTTACATTATTGAAATATTATACTCCTTAGTTTAATTTATATGGGAGAGTACCTGGTAGAATATTTCATTAAGGAATCTTATAATGAGAGGAAGTCTCTAGATCCTAGATCTATGTGCATATCTACCAATGAGAACAACCTATATCCCCATTAATGTTATATTATAGGTTGAAGCTATTGATTCATATATATTTTCAACAAAGATATCACATTATAATAAATGAATTTTCATTACATACCATAATAGTTTGTGCTATAATATTTTAGGTCTCATTAAATTGGAAAAAAACACAAAAAAAGAATTATTATAAATAATCTAAATTATCTACCACTAGGTTCATTATAACAAAATTTCTTCCCAAATATATAATACATAATATCATTCTTAATTACCAAGAATAAAACACAATAAGAATAAGGGAGAACATAGATGATCAATAAGGTAAACCAGGAACATATAAAAATTACATTAGAATAAGGGTATGAGAACATTAAAATAACATTTTGAAACCATACCGTTCAGTTCATAAATCACAATATTGAGTCCTAAAATAAGTCATTATTGTTAATAAGACATTAATCACAATAGAATCAATGTACCTAATATATTAAAGAATAATATTATCCTTTTTAATAGAATAATAATATAGAGATACTAGTTGAAGACTATTTACATAGTTGTCAATGATCATTTCACAGACTATCATATTTCAATGATTTCATTCCCCAAAAATCAAAGTAGTATTTTTTTACTTTCAAGATTATCATAGTTGAAAAAGTCACTTTCTAATCTTGTTTCACCCCACATTACATTACTAGTTGTCTTATAAAGTATCCATAGTTACCCAAATCATTGGTGGGGTATATAATTTTCAGCACACCCATACCTGTTTATAATGTTATCACATTTACATTTATACCATGTATCCACCATCAGGGGTTTCGACATTACCATTGTCCTATGTTATTACCTAACCACTATCCTTATTTATAATTTAACCAATATAACTTGTAATAATTAATTAACTATCCTTGTTTTATAATGGATCCACACATCACATAATGAATCCCATACATATATTTTCCATAAACTCATTAAACATTCATTATTTCATATATCTTGTAAATAAAAAAGGTTCTATAAATATTTAAAAAATCCCTCCAAAAAGAAACAATAGAAATAATGGTTTAATAAACCCTTCATCATGATAATATTAAATCCAATTTTTATAGGAAAATGATGGTACAATCAGATCTTATAACCCATAAAACATAATAAACATAAAATGTTATTATCATTGATGAATTGTAATTACATAAAGAAATATTCAAAACATTCTTCTGGAAAATATAATTCCTATTTAGAAATATCTCATTTATAATATAAAAATTATATTGGAATATATAATCATTTAATATTCATCATGGGAAAAAATTTCATTCATGTTGTACACAACAAACAAGCATTCCTTTCACATTTTTTTAAAAAGTAAAAAACTCATTATTTTAGAAAACAATAAGAAGATCAAATTATAGATCATCATAAAAATTAATATGAAGAAAAATTAAAATTAAATAATATTTTTATGACATTAAAATCAGTCATTAAGGTAATTTTTTTTTGAACAAGGATATTAAATGGAATGGATTCTCGATCTAAGAGAGTGGGAAAGTCAATTTTACTTACACGTGTTCTTTTAGTATATTATGTTCATAATTATTTGAATGTTAAAGGAAAAATTTTATTCTCTTAAAATAACTAGTTTATACCACAATTAGAGATTTTTTACAGAGGTAGATCATAAAATTTAATTATCATATGTAAAATCATATTCAATCATGATAGAAAATGTGTTTGTAACATAAGTCCATTTCAATGTTGGTTGATTTTGTATAATAATCCACATGAAAGAAATAAAAATAGGTGGATATGTTATTCCTTTATATTTTAGACATATAAATATAAATGAAATTCATGGACATTATAAATGCCAAATAAACAAAACAAATGGTGGTTAATGAATCTATACCATAGAAATAAATGCGAGAGAAAAATCCCTTACCTGAAGACTCACATTTCATCATACGAATTCAAAACTCCTCTATAAAAAATAATTTTTTATTATTCATATATTATAAAACGATACTTTTATATATAATGTCAAATATTTTTTACATAAAACAATTTAACTCGTTTATTATCATTTCTTTTCTAAAATCATGTTTCATGTAATAATTGATTCATTTCTCACGTATGTATTGGCTTGGTAATTATGGTTATTTCACATATATCACAGTTACAAAATCCTAATAATTTTTAAATTTTCATAAATATCATATATATATATATTATATATTAAATTATCAGAATCAAATAAATATTTAAATATAAAATGATTTAAGACATTCGTGGAGGCAATAGATGGTACAAATACGTGTACACTATTTCAATTTTATGAATGGATAGAATAAAAGAGAGGTAAATAATATATATACTTAAAAATATATATTATTGATTATATATATAATATATATTATCAAAATAAATTCTTATAACCATCCATGCAAAAATAAAATGAAATACATATCACATCACTTCTTGGAGGTCATAGTCAACACATACAATGGAGTAATGCTCTCATTTTCCAAATGATAGGAAGGTAATAAGGTATATGTGATATTATAATTATAGAAGTATAAATATATCATAAATTTCAAATATAATCATTAAATATATCATTATCTTCATCTTCTAGAGGAGGTTGTGGAAAACAGATTACATTAGTTTGTAAGGTAGTAGTCCACTGTAAACATGATTAAAATTTTTATTTCCCATTTGATAAATTAAGACATGAATATTAGATATAAAACTAAGATAATAAAATATTATATTATCTAATTGTTTTTTGTTATGATTTCATTGTGTTTGAAAAAAACGACGAAGTCAAAATATGAAATAACATAAAAACATTCAATTCAAGAATTGAAACTCTTATTTCAAAATACTCCTAATATTTACACCAAAATAATTTAAATAAGGGGTTTCTAATCATACTGTGTATTTCAGGACATTTTAAATTAGTTATGGAGATTTTGGTGTTATATTATGAAGTAAAAGACATTGGATGTTTTAAGATGAGAGTAGAGGGTTCTCTCTTTTACATGAGGGGAGAGTAAACAATTAGATTTTTTAAAATAAAAAGTTATAACCATGTTATAGACATTCCAAAATGACATAAATTTTTTAATTATCATTAATTAGATTATATAGGTTAATCAAATTTCAATAAAATACGAATTGAATATTTTTTTGGGTCATTGTAAACCATATCATTTTATTTTAATGCCAAATAAACATGTCTAATCCTTAACCGCGTTAATTAATTTTTACTCTATTTACTTTTCTTTATGGAAAAAAATTTGATCAAATAATTATGTAGTATTATGTATGATGAATAAAAACATTGATTTTTTTTTAAATTCATTTCATTCAATTTGACGAAATGCCTTTAAAATTAAATATGTACAAACGATGAAAAAATGTAATTACACATGTATAAAATATATTTAAGAAATATTTATACTCCTATAATTATAATACTATAATTATAATATCACATATACCATCATACCTTCCAATAATTTATAAAATGATAACATTTATATTCTATTTGTGTCGACTATGACCTCCAAGAAGCGACATGATTTCATTCTCATTTTTATTTTCACATGGATTGTTATCAAAATATATTTAACTTATTTATATTATATATATGGTGAATAATTTATATTATTAATTCTTTATATTATCTAAATCACTTTCATTTCATCCACTCATAAATTGAAAATAGTGTTCACGCATTCATACGAACTATTTCAATTTTGTGAATATAAAGGGAAATAACAATCAATAGAATATAATACTAATAGGTTGATTTAAATAATTGAGTTAATATTTTTAAATTTAATATATAAAATAAGAAAAACATTATTATTTTTAAATAAAAGGAGTTGAAATCATTTTTTGGAAAATTTATTTTCAGATCATATAAATTAGTTAATAAAAATTAATTGCTTATATATGATGTTTTATTATTGATCTAAATCCAATAAAGTTAATTTTAAAAAAATGGTCATTCCTATTCATACAACCAATTTTAACTACTTGGTTTTAATGGTCTGGATTAAATAATAACATTTATAGGGTATTACTATTCTACAAACTCGATGTTGCGTGTAACATAAGCTATCAAAAACGTTCAATTTATTTGAAAAAAAATTAATAAAAAATGGTGGTGTTACATGCCACTGGATCAAAATAAATATATACCTATAAATTCCATAATTATGGTATAAAAAAGTTAGGATACATATTCCTCATCATATTCTCATGTCCCAAATATTTTTTTAAGGTAGGTTGTTTCACCAAACAAATATTGACCAGGTGAGTGGTATTATTTTGAAAATCATTCCCTCTATGATCTAGAATCTCAAATAGTTTTTACTCTTAGGAATTTATATAATCCATTCATATGAGTTATGAATTTAGTATAACTGAGGGATCCCAGATGTACATACATTTTAGTGATACATGTAACACATCATGGATGTGATAGTGTTTTGGTGGAACCAAAAAACTATAAGCAACTATCCATAATCGATCATTAATTTTAAAAGGGTCAATATACCAAGAGAAATAATTTCATTTATATAAAAATATCATAAAATTAATACAATTGGAATTAAATTTATGTCTAGTTCCCCATATTTAAACTCTAAACAATACCTCTTATTATCAGTATAACATTTCCTGTTGACTATGAGTTTTATTGATGTGTTATTGAACAAATTTGAAATTCTCTTCCATTTCTTCTGATGTATCATGTCTTACTATATTTTTTAAAAATTCATCCTAGAAAATTTATGTAATAAACATTTTTCTATAGGGATCTTCATAATGAGCCATGTTTATGGTTCATTGACAGTAATTAATGTATGAAAACTTTACAAGGGGAATGTGATGATCCCAACCACCCTAGAAAAATATAGAACATAATATCATCATATCATATAGTGTTCTTATGGATATCTCAGACTAAAAATCTATCTAATGAAGATACACTACGATTAAAATCAAATACTAATCTATAGTATACTAATGAATTTCGAAAAAACTTATGGTTACAGTCATATCCCAACAAAATAAAAAATAATTTTTTAATCCATACAAACATTCCACATCATTTATGTATGTTCTATCTAGATGATCAAGTGATAAATTTTATCTAATAGTGTTAAAGTGTGATGAAATCAAAATTTGATCAACTACAATCCATATAGCATTATTTTCTTTAGACATTTGGGGGAGTGCAACTATAATGTGAATAGTGATTTTCCCATTTACAGTCTAGTGTGGGTAATGGTTGAAACATTAGATTATAATGTTTTCACTTATCTTTGATATTATTACATAATACAAAATTATATACTTACACAAAAATAAATATCTTAATTTGGTCTGACTATAACTACTTTTTTATATATATATACATTTTCATGTATCCTTGATGAATATATAATTAAGAAAAATGAGAATCATCCAATATCTCTATCTACAAGTTATTCCATAATGGTACGAAAATATGGTTCCTGAACATTTACATTGAATCATAACCATGCTAAAATATTGGAAAATTTATAACCATATTTTTTAGTTCAACATATTCCTTCTATTGTTGTTCAGTCAATATATGAAATGATTTTGGATATCTTATTTTATAATGATAATATTTCTATCATTTGTTCAAGTTTTTTAGATCCATATTTATTCTGATGCATAAATATTTGTTCTTTTGTGACTCTTATCAAACATAAGTTACCATGATACTTTCAAAATAACTCATTTCCTACCTTCTTCTCTTTCCTAAATAAGTAATGTATTGAGTATTAAAAATATTCCATTTGCTCCATCCATCTTATAAAGTGAATTTTCAACTCTTTATATGTGAATTTATTGTTTGAACACTTTTGATAAGTATATATATCACACATTTCTCAATAAATGTAATATCACCATATATATAAATAAAAAAATATAACATCTAACTCCAAATCATGAATTTGATAATTTTGGTTAAGAACCATAAATAGTGATGGGGCATAATTTATGAAATTTTAATTATTTATGTGAAAAAATCTCAATCACTAATTTTATGTATCCATACAGATTTCAAACCCTTATCCTCTATTGGGTAATGTAATCAATGTTCCCTGAATAATGTTCCCTTCCATTCCTTGAAATTTTACTGACATTCATATGTATAATAGAAGTTGTCTTCCTTAAGAGATAACATGGCGTGTGGATTAGAAAATTGTGAGAGCTCCTCAAAAAGCTGTTAATAATTTCTATCAATACAAATAATTATCAATATCTCTATAATATAATTTTGTATAAGATAATGTTCAATAAATTCATCATTTGACGGGACCACAGATATAAACATTTTAGAAATTATATAACACGAAAATTAATCTTCTACCCCAATAATTTACTTTTTTTAAATTATGTATATAGTTTCTCCCCCATTAGGGACCTTAGTAAAATTTAAAATTTATCATCATTATCTTTTTTACTCTTTGAATATTGTTTCGGATGCTTTTTTTGGGGAGCGTGAATCCTTATGTGGAGGACGCGCGGCAGTTGTCCAGCATTCCAACATTCCTAAGGCAGGAAACATTCGTCGCTTCTTCAGGGACTTCTTCTCCATGATTGAAATGAGATGATGGGATTTCTGTTCATCCTTCCACGGATTCCCTCTCAGAACTCATCACCTAGTCCAAATTCTCCATTATAGACTAATACATGGTTCACGAAACTCTCCCTGATGCCATTTCTTCATTGCTGCTGGTTAATTACAATGCTTCTGTCATGAAATTCCAAGGGGTCTGTTCACGGTAGAAAACTTCTGTTGGGGGAGTAGTCATGTTGGACATAACTAACATGTCTGGATGCAAAACACTAGCATGTTTGGGTTTCTTCCACTTATTACAGGGCTTCTTGAGGGTGCGAAAGCCCGAGGAATCCTACATCGAATGTGGGAAATTATATGTCACATTAATTTATCTGATGTTTTCCTCATCTCCCCATATTTAACACAGGGTATTCCATGACTTTATCGACTAGAAGAGACAAATCAAACTAATCAAGAACAATTACTATAGTCGATTAGATGGGTGAGACCCCTGAAGGGAACACTTATGATGATGATAACATGTTTTTAGTTACACGATTACTGCTAGGGGAAGTGAGGAGGTGAATTTTCATTATCTCATCAGGATGTGGTGGCCCGGGTAAGAAATATGATGTTTAATGGGTGGTTATTTGAAGTGGATAGATAATGGGATGGAGTTATCTTGAGGGAAATGGTGATGTTGGGCTTGAGCCTCAAAAAAACATCTTATGATTCCCTGTTGTAAGGAATCACCGTCCACATTGTTCAGGTTGGGGTATTGAATTGGGGTGTGCATAGAGGAAAATGACCTGATGATATACTGGGTCTTGCACGTGGTTAAAAGCCTGGGGTTGACCTTAGGCTAATGGAATAGACCAGCGATATGGGTCCCAATAGAAGGGACAACTGTGGCATAACGATGGGTTTGGGTTGACAATGGATTACCAATGACATAGAATCAAAATTTCCTACCACTACATGATTTCTATAACGTCTTTCCATTGGGTAGGGGATCACAACGGCATACCTCTGGATGGGGTCACAACGAATTACCGATGGATAGAGTCAGAACGACTTTCCGAGGTATGGGGTTGATCCTCATGGAGGATTCCTATATACCCCGTTTAGGATATAGGGATCCAATGCCACATAGTTTGGGATGGTGGATGTTGTTTAAAGTCGTGAAGGAAGAACTGGGGGCATGCAGTTTAATGTTATGTGGACCGACGGTGGTGAGACATGAAGGGGGTCGAAACCAATGGGTTTTGGGCTAGAATCTTAGGGAGGCTTCCTACATACCTTGACTTGTCAAGGATCAATGACCATATAGTTCAGGATGGGGGGAACTAACGTTAATATGGTCAGGACCAAAGGGTATTGGGCTTGAACATCAGGGTGGATTCCTATGTACCATGCCTTGTCAAGGATCAAATCCCACGTAGTTTGGATGGAGTGGAAACCGACGTGACGGGGGTCAGAACCAGTGGTTGTTGGGCTTGAACCTCAGGGTGGATTCCTACATACATTTCCTTGGCAATGATCAATGAACAAATAGTTCAGAATGGTATTGGTCTTACACTCTAGGATTCCTAGAGATGATTTCATGGTTGGTTCTGGCTCTAATCCCACATGAGCAATGATCGGTGTGAGAAACAAGATGCACCAAATTCCTGACATCACATTGAGAATGATGCATCTTTGGGAAGTGGAGTGGGGATTACATGTATTTAATGGCCCAAATAAGAAACAAGGGGCTTATGCGTCGTTGGAAACCCAGGGTGATAGATATTGGGGCATACTCATTGGTGGAGGCCCTGGTGGGGACAATGCCTAGTGGGAGAAGGATTTGGAACCGAAGAAAGGAGGGCTTCGACAACCATCCCCCCCCCCCACCCACCTCTGGTCCTTGGAACCAAGTAAGAGTGGAGGATCAAGGATGAATCCTCCTACAAGAATAATTAGAGGGCTTACACCAAGGTGGTTGCTCTGTCCCAATGTACAATAATATATCTAATAAAGAAGATCTCAATCAATGTGAAGAATTATTTCCCACCCGTAGAGTCCAATGGGCACACAAAATGTTAAAGGTGGGGAAACCCCATGTATGAAACATGGGGAGAGGTCACAGTTTACCAACATGTGCTAAGGATGATGGCTCTTGGTTGTTTAACGTCCTATATCTCAGATGAAGTGGGTTCACTCAGAACCCCGTAGGTCTTATATAACTGATACCCACCAACCTATGGGGAAGGGATGGCATTATCAACGCTGTGGAGAGGGGGTGTTATGGAGTGACCCATTATGGGTTCAACATTAGCATGGCTATGTGAAGAAGCAATAGTCGTTAGCCTGCCTATGTGAAGAAGCATGAGGAGAATAAATTCAATAGGAAGCACCACCCATGGGACATTGAAATAATATCATGAAAACCTGGAGGGTCAGAAGAGTGAAAGAGTTTCAGAGAAAAGGGGTTCTAAGAACGAAGCACTGTGGAGGTCTGGTGCTCTGTGAAGTGAAGGGCTTCGCGAAGGTGTGTTCTTAGGGAAGTGAAGAGGCCTAGACTAAAAGTAGGGAATCCATGCTTGTGGAATGTTATGTTTAATGTGTAAAGGAATTCGTAGAGTAGTGCTTCACAAATCATGGGTTCCTTGTAAAGGATAGCATTTCGAAGCATTATAATTCACAATGTACAATGACCATGCCTTAGTGTGTGGTTCACATGTTAATGGAGGGTACTTCAGGAAGCAAAAGTGATCCTTGATGACCTGAGTCCCCTAGGGGATCCCCTTCCATCGCAGAGGCATGTGGGTTCCGCGATGGGAATCCCTCTTTGAAGGGGGGCCGAATTCAAGGAAAGGTGGAGGATCTTCGCGATTAATATTTTACTTGGAAGAGATCATGGTTCGCAGAGCAGAGATTAGTTAACGATTTTGGAGTTAAGAAGGTGAAAGGTCAGAGTATCCGTCCTTTGGGCTCAAGGGGAGCCTGGTATTTATTTGCAAGAGGCTCCGTGAATCAGAGATTTCTCAGTTGGAAGATAGAGCTTTCTTCACTGAGTGTTCACGAACATCAAATGGGTTTAGGGAGAACCCTTCCACCTTGATCCATGGTGGGTTCACGAAGGTCAAATGGGTTCGTGGTGTAGTCTGTCTCCTTGAACTACGGCGGGTTCATGATGGTTAAATGTGTTCGCGGAGTACCCCACCTCTTTGCTCTATGGAGGCTTCATGAAGGGGGAGCTGGGACCCAGCTGTGGGGCCACAAGGGCTCTGTAAATGGTCTCCGTGAGGAGAACCCTATTTATTTTCATTTTTTCATCCTCTTCCCATATTTTGGCACCCTAGAAGTCCCCCCACCTCATACTGGGCTCCAAGGAAAAAAGAGAGGGTCAATGTCAGACGATCAATCACAAAAATCTCCCATAAATCTTGAAGAATACTCACGAAGACGACTCGCGAAGTAGGCTCGTGAAGTAGAGAAGTGATGGGAAGGATAAGCATGTCTTGATGCTCACAGATGTTAGACACACCGTGAATCATCAGGTCTACTCACCTATAAATAATGGAGTTGACCTCTCATTTTTCCATTATTTTATCCCCGAATTAGGATTTTTGTGATCTTGATTCACAATGATCAGCATACTCCATGATTTCTCTCCGTGAATCGATCTTTCTTCTTCGCTGCGCAAAACGAGTCGTTCACTATGAAAAAGTGCACTCTACAGCTTGCAGCTAATGGTCGGGGTAGGGCACTACAAAAACTCTTCGTGAACGACCTCAGTGATCGAGCTCCATGAAGGAGCTTCATGAACATGAACAAAAAATGCCAAACTCGAAAACTAAATGGCTTATTCGGTGGTTGTCAAGGGGTTCCTTGAGGTTGCTACCCAGTGGGAGGAGATAGCGGATATCAGGGGAATAGGGTAGTTTGTGTGGAGATTCTCCAACCGTTATTCACTGATGGTCAGGCTGTACAAAAGCCAAAAGAGCTACCCGCTGTGTAAGAGGATGCCTATACAAGTCTATGGCCTAAGGGAAGATGTATTAATCCCTAAAGCGAGCATGGACGAGCCAACGTACTAGTTTAGGAGCATGTACTTCCAACAACAGTGGTTTGGGGAAGCTGACTGACAACCTAGAGAGGACATCATGTTTGTTAATGTCGACTGCCTATAAAATCACCTAAACAAAACTGATGGGAAGGATCTACAACAAGATACATCCCTCCCCCTTGTACAACTCTATATTTAAGGAATCTCTAAGGAATCTGGGAAAGGGGTGGTCGGATGATTAGGACTTGCGCCAGGGTGAAAACATCACAGATGACTGGGACTGGGCCTACTGGGTAGGTGCCTCGTATAATGAATTTTGGGTAGTCCTGAGGAGAGTGGGATTGTATGAGACGTTTTGGGCCCCCAATTCCATATATATCAGCCAAAGAAGCTGATGCCAGTGTTGTTGAGTATATTGTCATCGAGGACCAAAACCTTCTATTTGCACCATGGAGAGGTCGACATTAGCTTATTGGACTTGCATCCGATATCAGGGGTCCCAGTATTGGTGGAGATGTATGATGAGTTCTTCCCCGTTATGGGTGCATGGGAGGATCTTGACCGAATTCCATAGCTTGCGATGACGTTTATTAACTTGGTTATATGAGAGGATAAGCATTCGGTGAGGGTCATCCACTTCAGATGGTGGTTCAAGCAGTTCTTAAACATTTTGTAAGATAAGAAGGTATTGGTGAGGCCTCAAACATCCCCTATGATAGGCCCAATGGGGCATGGAGTGCTCGTACTAGAATCTCTTAGTGGAAAATCAGTGGTAGACATGGGGATTCAGCGTCAGTTCCGTGTAGCAACCGGTAGTAAGGTTGGATGCCTTTATTGTGGTGCTCATCTATGGCTGGATCATGCCGATGAGAGACACAAACATGGGCATGTGACCGAGCATGTTTATCAATGAATCCATGATGGAGAAAGTAGGGTGGGTCAACCTCATGACCCTGATGCTCACCAGGATATACAAGATGTTGTGGAAAATCAGTGAGGGTAAGATGCCACAGAGAATATGTTGCCCATTACACCTCTTATATGGGTGGATAGTGGTGCACATTAGGGGGGGTCTCTGAATATCTGAACTCCATATCCCCTATGGGATTGAACCTCCGAATGTCCATTCTGATTGTCGCAGGAATAATTCCAACCAAGATGACCATGCGGTCGATACTGAACTGGGTCAGGAAGATGGAGGATTTCATCCTTCACCTGTTCCCATTGACAAAGTGTGTATTCACTGATGATGGTCGGGTAATGCAAGAGCATCGATCCTAACTTTTGGCCTTTCGAGGCAGAGTCTTGGGGGCATAGGTGGATTTTGAGCCACTCTATGATTCATACACCCCGCTTCGATTTGAAAGGAAATTTTGGTTCTTGCAGCGACTTACCCTATTTGTCTATTTGGTGGTGCTCCACGAGGAGCACCCATGCGCGATGAGAAAATTGTGTCTCATGTTTAAATGGGAATATGCGAATATGTGAAACAAGATTCCTCAACCCACATTAATATTTGGGATGGTGAAGGAGTATGCTAAAAACTGGGGAGCATCCTACCTAGGGGAGATGTGGAAGATGCTAACCATTCGGGTCGGTGATGGTGTACCTCCCCAACCATGTGGATGGGTTCAGATGGTGGAATGTAAATCCCAAAGTGGTGGGAATGACGTGGTGGCGAGGACCATAATAGTTGATGGGGAGGCATCGACAACAGATCCATTAGTAGCAGCCGACCCGGTGGTCCCAGAAGTGAAGAGTTATCTAGAGGGGACACCACCAAGAAGATTCCGCATGATATCCACTCAGGCTCCGGGGAAGCGCCTGGCACATATAGACATGATGGATAATGATGCGCTCCTAGAGGCATGATAAATATTGGATGTCAATAGGGAATTCCTCAGCCCATCTGATATGTGGAAATAGTTTAACCGTTTCATGATGGATTTGCAGGGAATCATCCCTATCAGGGCTAGTTTTGTAGTTTCCCAAGCAGATGCGGAGGAGAACCTGGCTGAGTTGGTGGAATTCGTGTACTCCCAGAGAATTTCAAATTATATGATAGACTGTGTGATGGTGTTTTTGGATCGAATGGCTCCCCCATAGTTTTCATGGATTGATTTGGGGTAATAGTTCCCTCTTCTTGAAAATTTGGACAAATCCTCCTTGGGGTATGAGATCGGTTGAGGGATCCCTCTTGAGGAGGGTGAATTCATCAATCAAGAATCATATTTTGATGAATTTGGAGACAACCATGAGGTAAAATCCTGAGCCCCTTCCTTGAGATCTACTTCCATGTTACATTGGACCCTCACCAAAATTTAAACTGTGTTGGAGATCCTCATTACAAAACCCATTATAGTCCCTCGGTTAATGTAGATATAGGTACTTTGGGATCTACACCCACAACTACGGTGATTAAAACATCTAGTAGGTCCAGGATACCCTAGGTGGATCTTCTGGAGTATTCAGACATTCTGACAATATACATAGGGCCACACCTTGGGTTCCCCTCAACAACAAACCAAGAACTAGACTGAGCATTCAATCTCTGTAAGTCTTTTTAACAAAATTCATGACTACAACCCATTAACTACGATAAATGAAATACATGATTTTTTGGTATGTACTGTTCTTCAAATGGCATGGGCTACGACGGCGTGGTTGGTGGGTTTTCATCGCAGTGCTTTTCCCAGGAGAATACTAGTGTTCGTGGAGGTAGATATCCTGACCGACCAAGCAGTGGCTCTCCCGATCATTGGTGGGACCGTTGACAGGATAAGCCTGAGATTATTGAATTGGGATCCAATGATGACGTTCAGCCGGATTGCCCAGGTCCTTCCATACCTAATCAGACACCAGATGCAGACCCTACATACGAGTTCTTGGGGGAGTTCCTAGCGTACGAGCCTTCCAACCCTACAGACTGGGATGAATAGGTATTTAATGAAGAGGATATAAAGATAGTTTGTTGATGGCCATGGATTATGATCTTTCAAATTATCGATGAAACCCTAAATCATAATGGATAGACCAAATGGAAAAACTCCGTTCTCGACTGCGCGAACTGTGCACTAGGGGAGTGGATGCTCAGCGTCCTCACATGCTTGTCTAAGATATCATGGTGGAGATGATTCAGAAGTATGACCTCAGCCTTGGTAAGGGTTGGAAGAGGTGAAAAGTGGTGAACATAATGAGGCTCCATGAGGCTGAAAATGATATTCAACGGCTACAGGTCTAGGCATATGAACACTCTTCTCAACTAAATACGCAATCAGAGATTATATCGTAGCTGATGGCCCATCTTGTAGAGGCTGAAGAGTAGATGAAACTTGCCTCTACAGAGATGGATATTGTTCAGAGTGATGAGGAGTGGGCTTGAGATATGTCTGAAAAATTGTGCCCCATTGCTGCCGAGGAGGTGCATGAACTGAACAAGGGGCAACTGATCCTGGATGCCATGAGTCGTTGGGTGGTCGAGCTGCAACACTCTTTTGATGAGGTCAACATCTCTATCATAGTGGTCGATCCTCGGGTACTATGATAGATGTAACATTTGAACAAACTTTCATTCTTTGACTATTTATGCAAGATGCATGTCTGAGATACATTATTGGTTTTAGGATTATTTCATTTTCGTTATATTCATGGATCATCCGGTGATCAGTCCCTAAGGTCACATGGGTCGGACCCAATGAGAGAAACAAGGGATAACCACCATATCATTCAACCCTAATCTAAGAGTGAAAACCATGATCTGGGCATAAGGGGTTTGAACAACCAATCCAGATTTCCGCGATGAAAGGGAGGGGCCTGGCTAGAGGATGAGGACCTTAGAACAATCGATGTGCCATCTTCCCAATGTTCTCTAGTGCACATGCAGGGGGGCGACATGGGAATTGAAATGAATAAACATAGTGGAGAGGAATATGTGGATCACGATACAAATAATTAAGAACACTATGGGGGTAGCGTGATAGAGAAGGATATTCGTTGACTGCATTCGAAAGATGGTATCCTTATTGTGTTAGCTAGAAATGGAAGTAATAAATGAGGGCCGGCCATTGACCCTGTTTGAAACACGAGACTTGAATGAAATGACACAAATTATTCCTCCAGAATATTTTCCCAGGATAGTAGTTGAGTGATAGGTTTAGAATCCATACTGTTAGGGGGTTCTTTTAGATTTAAATGAGGATAAGGGTATGAATAAAGGGTGTTCTATGCATGGAGTGTGGAGTTATTGGATGTTCAATTGGAGTCCAAAACTCTTGATGTCACACCACCATGGTGGAAACACATTAGGTGGACGTATCACTCTGATCCGGGATCAAACATACTTCTGAGCAGGACCAATTTGGAAAGGGATCTAGCACATCACATTATTAACATGGTTCATCATAAACTTGTTCCGGGTAGAACCATAGTTTAGTGTCAAGGGTTGATGACATATGGACTCATGTAGTTTAACTTCATATGATAAGACAGGGAGTGAAATGGATGTTCTGATGAAATAAATATGTGGCGTATTAACTATAAACCTGATGTGAATGAGGACATTAGGAGTCTGCACCACACCACATATCCCTGGAGGATGTTTATTAGGTCATGGTACCAAAATTGAATATTGGGATGGGGCCGAAATAAAACTCGTGGGGGTTTATATGTACCCATATTAATGAGGATCATTCCACACATAGTTCATGGAATGGCATGGTCAGAGACCATCAATGGTAGGGAGAATCCTCTCTAGCGAGGAAATTGACACATCCCATGATTAACATGGGGAATCCTGAACTTGTTTAGGGTAGAACAACAGTTTAGCATCATGCATTGATGACATGGATACCAGAAGGAAAATGTGGGGTGTGGAACAAACCCTGAAATGAATGAGGACAATAAGAGGTCGTGCCACACCACAAGGTCTCGGGATAATTCCTAGGTTGGGGGACAAAATGTGAAAACTGGGCTAGGCCCATGATATGTTGTCTGGGAATTCCTACGTATCCCATGTAGATGAGAATAAAGCCACACATAGTTCTGAGGGTGCAGTTTAATGTCTTCGTGGAGGAAGAATGGAATGTTTTCCATGGTTGTTCTATTACGCATCCTACCATAAGTACATATCCTATGTGACTCGTTCTCGATGTGGAAAACAAGGTGTAGTGATGGGACTTTCTTAGCACATGAAGGCACATATTAGGTGTGATGGGAATCTTGGTGATTGACATCCCATTGATGTTGAATCACCTATATAATGCACCCAGATATGTGAAGGAGTAAATCTGAGTATTCTAGAATTCATCTTGAACATAAGAAAGTGTAAATATGTGAATCATGATGCTCGAGAGCTGGACCACAATGATGGTGGCATGACAATAGGGGATAACCATTAACCATGAATGAAACACATTATTTGTTTTGTGTTACCTGGGAATGGGGACCAACAAATTAGGGTCATCCATTGACCATGTTAAAAACATGGGACCTATTGAAAATGTCGTCTGAGGTCCCTATGGATGTTGTGCCAAGATGATAGGTAAGATAGTGTGGCATGAGTCCAGGACACAAAGGGGGTCTTTTCAGACAATGAAGCGGATGTGGATCCAAATTAAGAGCTCAAAATGCTTGTAAATGGAATGAGGGAATGTCCTTATGAAACATCCATACTTGACGCACTTCCACAATGTATCTGAGGACGATAATAAGTCATATCATATAGAGATAGTGAGTCCTCATCCAAAGAAAAAGGTCTTGAGGTTGCACGTTTCAAGATCAATGGTCAGAGGGTGTGCCATTAAGGGGGGCATGATTTAATAAACTGTGCACAAGGTGGAAATGTGGCCAAATGTATCGTGTGGTTCCCATAGGGAGATCATAGTTTATGGTCATTCAACTTGAACTAGATTGTGAAATGATAGGGAAGGCACATGATGTAGCTATTGTAAAACTCAAGTTGAATGAGAACCCATGAGGTACTCTCCACAACCCGTGTTCCCATAAGAGTTTAGGCCTGGGTTACGAAAGAGAGGGGATATGATTTTAGATTCCTAGAGCCGGACCGAGAGACAATATGCTTGGGAGTTCCTACATATCACATGATAATGGGAATCAAGCCTTACGTAGTTCTAGAGGATGTCGTGTAGTATAATGTCTTTCGGTAAGGATGTAGAGTGTTTTTAATATATATTTATAGATCATTGAACATTGATGGTATGGAAAGTGGGAGACACATTGTGGGGTAATTATAATACCTGATGTGAATGAGGAACTAAATTCCAAATCACCATGTGTTTCTTGGGGAGGTTTTAGGTTGAGGGACCGAAAACAAAAGCCACGAAGGGCCCGGGGATAAATGCACATGCATTCCTACATACCCCATGGGGATGGGAATAAATCCATATGTAGTTTTTATGTTTTTATGGTAAGGTACCAGTTCCAGATATAATAAGCTTATACCGGTCTAGCCCTTGAACCAAAAGAATCAGAATTTGATAGATCATGGTTTTTTTATTTAAGATGAGAGAAAGTGTTTGTTTTTGTAAAGACACAGACCTAGGATAGAAATTGTAGGCATATCCATAAGAATAAAACCATGTGCATGCATTAAAAAATGGTATGGTGGTTGACCGATACCAAGAATGACGTCCCATCGAGTGAGGACACCTAGATGTAGTGTTGTTTTTCGCTGTGCGGCCAGGATGATAATGTCACAGTTTAGGGTCGTGTGATTGGACCAACCATTCACTTTAACATCGTTCAATATAGAAATAATAATATAAATTCATATGGGACTAGGTAGTATAGTTTAACATCATATGGCTTAGACATATACCCAAAAGATGAGGATCAAAATGGAATGTTCACGGTGTGATAAAGCATACCCAACATAAATGAGGACGACATCCCATATTACACTGTGTGTGATTCCAAGAAAGACTCCTTGGACTGAGGGTTCCATAAAACATTATATAATATAGGGCAGGAGGTAAGAGGGACTATCTCCATGAGGGGAGTACATGACACGGTAATTGTAAACCCAATGTGAATAAAGACATAAGCCCACACATGCTACATCACGCGGTCCAATAACAACTGGGGCCTAAAATGTAGAACAACAGATATAAATTTGTGGAAAATATGTTGGACCCAAAGACGAGAGGTATGGGTGTTCTAATATATCCCATGAGTATATGAATCAACCAATACATAGTTCTTAATAGGGTTATGTATAAAGAGATCTTAGTTTAAGGTCTTAGTGCTTGGACCATGGTGAACTGTAACTCTTTCAAGTAGGCGCAGACCTCAATCCAATTCAAATTCCCACGTGATTCAAACTAGGTGTGGGAATCAAGGGAGAAAGAATTTTTTCTCAATACCTAGAACACACCTCAGAGGTGTGTTGGTGTGGAGAACCAAATGATGCATTACCATGACTTTAACCTCCAAACATTCAAATGCTCACTGAGGGATACTACCAAGACTGTTAAAATTCCAGATGGACATGATGGGGTGGAAAATAATTTGAATCATGTAACCAAAATTCAAGGCATGAAGCGGTTGGTCTGATGATGGAGGATAATTTTTGACCGTGTTCGAAACACAACATTCATATTTTGTGGCCTGAAATGGAAACAACATATGATTGTCGACTGGTGACTATGTTCACAATGAGGGACTTGGATTGATTTTTTGACTGAATCCCTTGAAGATGTTGGCACATAATGGAATGAGATCACTTAAGCCCTTAATCCACCCATTTTGGGGTCCCTTCATAAATTAATGAAAATGGAAGCCCATATGAAGGGGAACACGATGACTGAAAAAAGGGTGAAATCATTTCCAAGAAGAATCTGACAATTCATACTCTAGACTATAGGACACATGTTCCCATTGGGGAATCACTGAAGAGGGTCGAGGGACCCGAATTAAGGGTATATAACTCAAAGTGATGAGTGTAGGGAAAGGGAGATAAGGGTGCTCAAGAGATAGATGTATACGACGTGGTTGTTATAAACCTAACGTGAATGAGGACATAATCCCATACCACACCGAATGCCACTCTACTGGAAGAATTCATGTCATGTAGCCAAGATTATAGGGTAGTTTCAATGAGATGGGGCTAGACCCAATGACTAGACATTTATGTGGGCCTACATATACCATAAGGATGGAAATCATGCCGCACATTATTTTCTGAAAGGATGACGCACATTTTATCGTCATGCATCAAAGACGCAAATATGGTCAAGATACCCCAACGAGGGACGTGTACGACACGACGAGTATCCCGACATGTATGCAGACATAATCCTATACCACAATGTAAAATACTAAGATAGTTTATGGGCTATGGGCCTAAGACGGATGAGGGATGTGAGGTTGGTTCCTAGATAGAATTTCACATCCAACTTATTGTTTAATGTCATGAAGTGAGGATGATGGTGATCTTAGTTTATGGTCCAAGATATCAGACTATATATGGTTAGTTTACTATCATTTGAGTGAGACAGATGAGTGGTGAGGGTGAACCAGAACACCCGTGGAAGACCACAAAGCAACAAAGATGATATATGATAACTATTGACTAGGTTCCAAACACATTATTTTCCCTTAAGTGATCGGAGTTCGGGGAAAACAATTGAGCATCGACCATTGACCCTATTTGCAATACGAGAAATGTATCATTTTTATGCTCGCAATCCTTGAGGACATTAGCCGGTATTGGTAGGAGATCCCTTGGGCCGAGCATTCATTCCATCTTGGGTCCTTTTGGATATAAAAGGTGATGGGAAAACCAAATGATGGGCTCGCAAAGCATGTAATGGTCGGTGCTTGCAGGACGGACGATAAATGAAGGGAGGGGTTTCTCAAGGAGATATTTGTGGCATGGTGAAATATCTCAACGTGAATAAGGATGTCATTCCATACTACACCACACAATCCCAAATGAGAACTCGGGGAAGGGGGATGAAGGGGTCGAAGGAATTGAGGTAGAGCACCAGAGCGAACTATTGACATATGAACTCTCATGAAGGTATTACCTCATCACAACTCCTAAGACCATGTGAAAAAATCTCGGTTTGAAAAAAGAGAGTAGGAATTGGATTTTGTCATCACATAAGGGTCCGAAAGCTATAATTACATTCCTGATCGAGGTAGATAGAGGTTTTGAGAGATGGTGGGCAGAATGAACCACTACACTCCATGTTTGGATCATAATAGGGTGGTGACAACAACAAAGTATAAATGTTGATCAAGTTAGAAACAGAGAATCCACATCATGTAACATGGTACTATCCTAATGAAATCAATGGGAATGAGGTCATAATATTATAGAACACCATGTGGTTCGTCCCAATGGGAGGTCCCGATGTATGGGGTTGGGCCTACAGAGGAAATGTTCGGGCGGTCCTATGTATCCCATGAGGATGGGTATCAATCTATATGTAGTTCTGAAAGGGTTGTGTAGTTATCGTAGTGTAGTGAGGATGTGGGAGTATTATAAGAAAGAAGGAGGGAACATGGTCCAGTCATCATAATCTTGAAATGAGTGGGACCAAAGAAGCCTACATGACTCCGTGTTGGATCCCCCAAGAGAACTGAATCCCAGGTGAAGAGTTAAAGTGGAAATTCAGGGGGGTGGACTCAAGACAAGGTGTCTAAGAATTCCTATGTATCCCAATAGGATGATAATCAATCAATTCATAGTTATTTAGATTCAGTTTAACGTTTTGTAGGATAACACACAGTTTGATGTCATGCGTGACATTTCAATGTTTCAGGTCATGTAGGACCAGATAGTTTAAGGTCATGTAGGACCCTAATGCAATATAGGGTCATGCATGAACATTATGATGTTTGGGGTCATGTAGGACAGTACAGTTTATGGTCATGTAGGACCATATTGTTTAAGTTTGTGTAGGACATTGGGGACTCAAGCAAATTATTTCTTGTGGAACATGGAATTGTTGGGAGAAGTTATATGCTCACCATCCATGGTATGCAGTGAGTATGCACCATTGGAGTAATCCTTATAAATGATGTAAGGTCCTTCCCATTTGGGTTCCATCATTAGTGGTTTCGTTCCAGGTATCATTGATTCCCTCATGGCTAATACCAAGTTTCCATGCAAGAAGGAGCGGGGGAGAACATTCTTGTTGAAAGATCTATCTATCTTGTTCTGATGCCTTTCCATATTTTGCAGGGCACGAAACCTATTCACATTGAGTGTATCCAACTCATCCTGACAGATTTCAAATACTTTATCTGGATCTTGATGATGATAAAATTCTATGCGTAGTGGGGGAATTTGAATCTCTATTGGTAGGAAAACCTCCATTCCATACACCAGGGAATATGGGGTCACATGGGTGGAATTACGAGTCGACGTCTGATAATCACATAAGGCATTGGAGATATTGTCTGGTCAACTCTTCTTATTCTGACGACCAATTTTTTCTAAAATTTTTGATAGGGTTTTGTTGAATTCCTCGATCTGTCCATTTTCATGTGCATGATAATGGGAGGTATGGTTAGAACAGATGTTGTACTTAGCATTAAATTTCGTCAACATAGCTGCTCAGAAGTGTGTGTCATTATCGGTGAGGATGGTGTGAGGTACTCCAAATCATATGATGAGGTTGGAGCTCACAAAATCAACAATGGAACAATCATTGACCTTATTAAAGGTAACATCCTATGCCCACATTGAGAAAAAATCTGTAGTATCCAAGATGAATCTGCACTGGAGAGTTATCACCAGTGGATATGGTTCCATGACATTGATTCCCCATACTGCAAATGGGCAAGATAACATGGTGAAGTGGATATGCTCTTTCGGATGATTCATGAAGTTAGCATGAATCTGGCATGCATTGCATCTTTTGGCAAACTTGATTAAGTCGCGGATCATGGAGGGACAAAAATACCCCAGTCTCTGGATCTGGTGAGATAGCTTCGACCCAGTATGATGATCCCAGCATGAACCTGCATGAACCTCATGCATGTCTAGGGAAATATCAGTTCCTTGAATGCATCATAGGAGGACCCCATAAAACCCGTGCATGAAGAGGACTTTCTTCATGAAAAGGTATCTCTTATAGGGTCAATTGTAGCGCATGGCATCAGATTCAATCACGCTCTACCCGATATGTAGAGAGATTACCATTATGGAGATGCTTAATGAAGGAGGATCACTAGTTGAGAGTCACTTCAATTACTACTTCTGGGGGACCTTGAGGTCCTAACGTGGAGTATCCAGTGATAAGGCTGCTTACCTAGAGGTTGTCATCGTCAATAGGAGTGATGGGAGTAATGACTCTTCAGTGTGGCACATGGATAATCAGACCATCCTATCCGGGCTCCCCAACTGATTCAGCTAGGCCGACCAAGGCATTAACATGATTGTTCTGATATTGAGGGGCATGAATATCTTCTGGACAAGATGGGAATTGGTCCATTAGCTAGATTGTGTGTTCCAACGATTGCACAAGCTCTAGCATTCTGACGACATAGTCACTTTTGAACTTCGTATTGAACAATTTAGAGTGTCCATGCACATGGAAATGGGGAACATCTAACTCAAAGGGCCAGCATGAGGGTAGTAATGAGATCCTGATATTCTTCCCCATTATTGGTACAACCCTCTAACAGCAGGAATGAGTAAGGAAGAACAACTTGTGCTGGGGTAATGAAGACGATACCCTGGCCTACTTTGTTGAGCCTCGTGTCGGTGAGCCTTCTTCCGATGGTTCTCTATAAAGATCCATTGAAATGAATTTTCTAACACATGATAGCTGGGTCAACCGATAGGATTGACTCATCATGAAACTTAAGGTACAAGGACTAGTCCACAAGAGCTAGATGGGCGGTAAGGAATTCTTTCAACGCTTACCCCTTAATAGCTTTTTGAGAGACAAATCTAATACCAAACAGCTAGAGAATCACTGCCCACCGAGCTAGAATGCCTATCAACATGGGGTGGTTTAGGATGTACATCAGCAGATCTACTCGGGCATCCAACTGTACCTCATGGTGCTGCATGTAATGTCACAACTTCTTGTACTGCGAATAAGAGTGCATGGAATCTATTCTCTATAGGGTAGTATCAAGTATTTGTATTGAGTATCATGCGGCTGAGGTATTGTAGGCTATTCTTCGTTCCCTCATTATTCTTCTTGGAAAGAAGGTCACTAAGAGATCGTTCTAGGGCAGTCACATAATGGACTAGCGACATTCTGGAGATGGGTGGCATTATGACTGGAGGCGGGAGAAGACACTGATTTATTTCCTTGAATGAATCATAAAACTCTTAGTCCAACAAATAGACAATTATGTACTTCATTAGCCGAGGAAAGGGAATACACATTCCGGCCAAATATATAATGAATCAGTGTATGTAGGCTAAGGGACTTTGAAGACTTGAATCCCCCAAATGTTTCTCGGAGAGTACATCAGGATAATGGCTTTGATCTTTATTGTGTTGATCTCAATGTCGTTGTATTTAGCAATGAAGCCATGAAACCTTCCAGTGGTGACCCCTAATGCACACTTCAATGGGTTCATCTATATGTACAGGGAACAGAGGAAGCCATAAAATTTCTCAGGGTCTTTGAGATGGTCCGAACGTTGGTGTGATTTGATCACCAAGTCATCTATGTAACATTCCTCCAACGTCCATGGATCAGCTTAAATATGTGATGCATTACCCACTGGTAGCTAGCACCCACATTCATCAAACCGAATGGAATGACTTGTTACCAAAAAGTACATTGTGCCGACATGAATTCTATAGAATCCTCATTCTCAGTGGGCCATTAGGATCTGGTTATACCCGGAGTTCCCATCAATGAAAGAGAGGGATTGGAACCTAGTTGTAGCATCGATTAATAATTTTGTCATACGAAGGGGAAAAGCATCCTTCAGACAGTGACAATTGAGATCCTGCAAGTCGATGCAGAACGTAATATACCTTTTCTTCCTTACCAGCACAATGTTGGCCTTCCAATTGGGGTACTCTATCTGCTTAACGAAATTGAATCTAATGATCTTATCAACATCTGCCTCAACCATGGTGTCGGGAGAAGGGTGCATCTTTTTGGGAGGTTGCTTGAACCCGAAAAGATTTTCTGGGAGAATGAGGAAGTGGAAGGATACCTGAGGATCTAGTACTATAATCTCATCATAACATTAGGAGAAACCATCATGGTTTTATTTAAAAAAGTCTATGGACTGTTGTTTCTCCTCGAGGTTCATTGCATCACTAATCAATGTGGGATTCGGTTCTTCCTCTCTACAAGGGTTCACCTGTACCAACTCATCAACTGTAGCTATGATTCCCTCTTCAAGGGGGGGGGGATCCAATAAATCCTCTTATTCACTTATGGAGGGGATATTATTAGCGGTAGAAGCTTTCATTGAGTCAGTAGCTCCCAATATGAGGCTAGTACCAGCCTCAGCAGTAGTGGACACTACATCGGCAAACTCTAGTGTTCCCGCAATCATAGAGATGAATGTTGTTGATTCAATCCCATCTATTCTCTTGCCAAATGGGCCCCACATGATCATATATATGGAATAGTGGTGTGTCAGCTTGAGACAATTTATTCTGGCCTGGAGAAACCAGAATGTATGATGTATTTTTTTCATAGGGCATACATCCTGATACCTTATGTGAGTAGGAGGCTATTGGATCAACAAATCCTGGTTTATGTTGGTGTATGAGGCGATCTTCTGGCGTCATGTAGACGTGGGAATTTCCTCCCCCCTCATTCCAAAAACAACGATGCATTGTACCATGTCCCGAGTTTTAGCCTCCAATCGATGGTCTGGAGTGATGTACGCATCATCCCGATCAGCCCACGGGTCAGTCACAGATTTAGCATGCTTGATGTCATTAGTCTGAATGAGCTTGTCCTTTATCTTGTAGTAGTTGGCATCTAGATAGAGGGAATCACAAGAGGCAAAGGGGGATGCATCACCTTGATTAACACCCACTCTACCATTAAGGGAGTACATAAGGCACAAGAGATATGATGATGGAACCACCACACTCAGTAGGAGCCACAACCTACCCATAAACACATTGTATGCAGTGTCCTATGATACAACCATAAACATGGTGCTGGAAATAATGAAACCCAACTAGGTCTTCAAATATATCTGCTGACTGGTGTCTACTCCATCATGTAATAACCTTAGATTCATAGGTCATAGGGACTCACATCATCCACAGAAAATCCCCATTTTCCCAGTGTCTGAGTCGGTATTAGGTTGATTCCAAATGTTCTGTCGACAATATTGTGAATAAAAATTACACCATTGAACTAGTGAGTTATGTACAGGGGGAGAATGTTCCCATGTATGTAAGAACCTTAATCATCTTTGGATAATGAGATGATGGCCTATCATTCATAATTCTCGACCGCCTCAACCTGAAATTCTTCTGTGGTTGCTACATCATTCTAATACAAGATGTGGATTCTTAATGCCGTAGTGAGGGCCTCATGCATATCTGATGATAGATGAATGTCCTACATGATGGAAAGATTGTTGGGATGTTGGTAAGATTTTTTAGAACAACATAATTCTATGCCAGGTGTGAACTTCTTCTTACAAGAGGCCAATCTATGAAAGGAGGTATGGTGGGCCTTGTCAGCTAGGCATGCGGCTGACTAGTGCTAGTAACATCTTACTGATCACTAGTAGAATCATGCATAGTGACTATCGGATGAGGTGCAGATAATTGAGACTGGCCTGTAGCAAATCATGGCTTATCACAGTGTGGTCGACGTGGCTCTGCATGATCCAACAACACAAACGGTGTCGAAGGAGGGCCTGGTGTCAAAAGATGAGTAGGTTGCATATACTAAGCTCTACACTGGGAATTCTACATTGTTTTTATCACATGCACATCATGGCTGGATGTACTGACTATGGAACTTTGATGGACCATATTTCCGCGGCTCCCTTGATGCTGAAGACAGCTGGGAAAATTTTGGAGGATCCTCCTGGCACACCTCATTTTTTTGAAAAAGGAAGATGATATATTAATCACGAAGGATTGCAGGTAAACATTCATGTAACCAAGAAGGAAAGTGATCAAGACAGAGATGATTCATGTCGGACGTGGTGAAAGAATCCAGGTGATGGGTTTCTTCATTTCCATCCCTTTTAATGAAGGAGAAAGAGAATGTTTTGAAGCTTTGAGTGAGAGACTGGATGTTCCTGATAACAGAGCCAGAAGAGTGGAGGTCACCATCATTAAGCTCGATAGAGTTGATGATGGTGAGGAAATCAGATTCAATTAGAATACCTTCCCATCAATGATATGTTGGGAACGTCAGCCTGATAAGGATAACAAAGGCTTCAGCAACAACGTGCTCCTAGAGAGCGTGGTTTGATTCATGCTTGTCTGCAATGATTTGACTATGAAAATCCCATGCCACAAGTCCAATTATGACAATTTCATCCATGGATAGCTATGCGAGTACCAGAGAGCCCATGACAGTCAGTGTCCTGATTCCACCCCTCAATCCAAGATGTAGCCCATTCCATCCAAAACATAGGGGGTTTTTCTATGTCATTAATGATTAAGTCATTGTGTCGCACCCAGATGATCAATTCCATGATTCATAATGAAGAAACATTGTTTGCATTGAAAGAAGATGAACACAACATCAGTTGGGTCGGATGGTCTGGTGTCGTATCCAGCATATGATGCAAATCAGAGCCCCAAAATGTCTAGATCACTTCCACCCTCGGGCGCTGGGTGATCGCATTCAGATGAGATTCAAGTATACCCGAGCAGTTGGGACATTTCTTGTCATTCTTGACATGTCGGAAGGTGAGGATGTCCATGGTGGGAAGAATACCTATGAAAATCTACCACCAGAAAAAATCAATTTGGGGGGGGGGGACCATAAGATGACAAAGGGTTTTCTGGATCCCTCCCCTATCCTTGATTTGAGTATTGAGAGCAATCTTGTACCCTAACTTCACCGTATAAGATCCAAAGAAATCATTTCTACAAAAGAGAAAGTCATTGTGTACCCTTGATGGTCACTCAAAGAGTCATCCCCTACTAGATGTATTCTGGAAGGGATCGCCATCTCAGGGGGCATGATTTCATCGAGAGTATGGGGTGTCGATGGCACTGGTGGGGTCTTTGCATTCCCTTACTCTACCTATGTTTTTTTCTACGAAAAGGATAGTTGATACAACAATGCTGAAGTATTCGTTGCAGCTTTTGAAGGCTCTAGATGATTTATGAGTCTATAGGTAACAACATTGGAACATGATAATATTTTATGATCAATATAGTCATTATTATTTTGGGACCCTCAATTAGTAACAAGATGCCACTCGAATTCGATGTTGCAGTTCTTGTCTCCCATCATGAAGATGAATGCCTCGATAGCAAGTGCTGGGAAAATCACGATTTTATTGTTATCCAACTAGTCATGAAGCAAGTTTTTAAACAAGTAGAAATGTTTGAGAGTGTTACCCAAGATCCAGTGGAAGGGGCAGTAATCAGGGCGATCAGTGAGGTTCACCTCTACGGGCCTCCTACACTCATTCAAACGTACAATCCCATTCTCAAAGTCACATTGTAAATAACCAGGGACTTATGCCTTATAGAACGAGTAGGTCCAGTTCCACCTTCCCGTGAAGGGGGGACTCGGAGCATGACCCTGACGAGGGGCTGGAGGACCCTGCCAAGAAGGTAGAGCTTGGTTATCTTGCCAAGGCAGTGGATGTGCATTTCTCGGGGGCACCTACTGATTCTGAGGGGGGCGCTGTTGGTCCAGAGGCTATGCTTGAGGTGGAGGGAACCTGTGAGGATGTGGAGGTGGCTCTACTGAGAAAAAATCTAGTTGCCTACGGGGATCTATTTTTGCCACTACGGTGGGCTCGACCCTGGCGACCCTTCTAGCAGGGATTGAAGGAAGCAACGAATGTGCCTACTTAACCTCATATAAGTCTTCCCATAGGCGTTGAGCCTTATCAATGAAGTCTTGGAGTCCCCCAATGTAGTTCTGGATGACTAGATAGGGGAATTGTTCCTTCATGACATTCCCTATGCTCATCTTCATCAATTTCTCTTCATTTAGTGACACGTCAAAAGAGTATGTGAGTCCTTTCCACTGAACGAAAACTACTGCAATGCACTCATCAGGCCTCTTCGTGCACTTGATGTTGTCCGAGACACACTTCGTTCATGTGGTGGAACTGAACTGGTAGATGAATATTCTATGGAGGTCCTCCCATCAGGATACTGATCTGTTGGGGAGTTGGTTGTACCAGACGAACGTCATCCCCATCAATGTTTATACAAAACACCGGATTTTGGAAGTTTACTACTATGCTGGAGTTTCCATCATGGGGACACACCTTCCGATAATGTGGGATATGTTTTCTGTAGGGTCCCTTGTCCCATTGAAGTGGGAAAAGGTGGGATTCCCAAATCCAATGGTGTTATAATTTCATCTACTCATTCTTGGTATGGCTTTCCATTAGATGGGATTTCCACATGGGGAGTCTCTAAAGCTTTGAGGCGGGCGATAAGTTCTTCCAGTGGATCATATGGGCCTGGATTCCAATCATGATGGGGATCCCTGAACACAACTATGTTGGAGGGTCCTACAACATGATAAATAGGCCTAGTGGCTCATGGAGCGGTTGGTGGAATGACTTGTGGGGCATCTGGGAGAATCTGAGCTGGGTCTCGAGGATTGTCACGCATTTCGGGAGGATTTTGCAACACATATCGTACCCTTTTTCCGTAAGATCCATCCTCAACAATATCTGGATGGGAAGGATTTTCTGTGTCACCATGGGATATACGGTAAGGGGATTTTGTGCCTGACCCTACTACCATGGCCGAGGATCACAATAGTCTAATCATCGCTTCACATCGCATTCTTCAAGGTGGTTGTGGACCACCTTATTATGTTCGGCATGTTGCGAACATAACATTGCTTTTTCGGGTTCGTCTTCCTCCTTCTACACTATGCTAGATGTGTAACATCCCAAGGTTTTCTAAAAATAAATTGAAAATGCTTGAAATTTTGTTTAAGGTATATATTTATAAGTATCCTTTAAACATAATTTTATTTCTTCTATGTTTTGAATTTCAAGAAACTATCATCTACAATTGTGTTCAGTATGTTATTTCGAGTCTGATGGAACAAACTTGTTTTTTTGGTGAATAGTAACATGCCCTTATGAATAGTAATTTGAATAGTAATATGACCTCATGAATAGTAAATAATATTATTATTTTATTTTCCCATGGCAATAGGATAATGGGATCTTAATTAATTTTCCAATGTCACATAAAACTAATTGCACTTCAATTTTGTTATTTTTCTAATTAACTGTGACCTTATTTTAAAATTAAATTAATAATATTTAGAAAATTATTTTTGAAAAATGGAGTTCATTTTTGAATTCTACACGTCGAAAAATGGTTGGGGTAAATTTTTGGTATTTTTCTGAAACTCTTGAATTTTCGGTGAATAGTGAAATATGGTAAAATACCGTATAATCAATTTATCAGTAAAAATGCACTATTTATGACATCATAAGTGATGCAAGGCCACTTGCTTCGAAATCACATGATATTTTCACTAATTAAGGCCACTTGATTTGAGATTATTCATAGTCTTGATAAAAATATTATAATAATAATTAAAATAATCTAAAATACCTCCCCTCCTCCACTATAAATACCACCCTCACTCCCCTCTTCCTCCCACACCTCTCAAGCCTTGAGAATTGTCTAATTTCTGCCAAATTCCCTCCTCAATCTTCTTCCCCACGTCCTAGAGCTGCTGGTCTCACCAAAAGACCGAAATCAAAGCCCTTAAGAAAGATCTCAAGGAGAAGAGATCAAGAGGTAAACATCCTCTTTCATTTTCATTCTTTCCATCCATTTTATGTTATTCTCTTCCTTTCCCTTTGTCTTTTGTTGGGATATTTCATTAAATATTTTCCCTTACAGTCCAAATATTGTATGATTGATGAGATATTCCATTCCTCTCATCAATCTTGATTTTATGAAATTTTTAGAGGCGCCGTTAGGCTGCCGAATGTTTTGTAAGAAATTTCTCATGTTTTCTTTATTTCATGATTCCTTCCACTTCTTTATTCACCCCCTCTTATCCAAGAGGCATGAAATCTCCAGAATCATGTATATTCTGGATGTTTTCATGTTTATGGAAAATTACAAATCATTATTCCTCTCCCCTTTCACTTATTTAAAGAATCAAAAAAACATTGTCCATTTGTGTCGAATTACCGATATCGTGGACGATGTATTTTCAATTTCCATTAATTATTTCAAGTCTGGTCATGAAACCATTTAAATGGTTGAACCAGGTTATAATATATGTTTTATGAATCATATAAGGTTCTGTAATTCTTTTGTACTCATGATTCAAACTTATAAGACTAAATGAAATTGTAATTATCAAAGAACCACTTAAATTATCTAAACGAACATAATTAATGTTTTAACTTATAAATCATCATCATATAAAGCACCAAAGTGATGAATGGTATAATTTATGGTACTGGAGTTATGTAACTAATACTTCATTCCAATTCTGGAGTTTCACTTCCAATCAACAAGAACGATTCATCATGAACCGATCGTGAAAATCACAAAAGACCTCACCCAAAATAATGCAAGGAACAAAATACTAACAAATAAGGGGTGAAATGAGGTTATGAAATGACCATATAAGATGTTATAAACATGAACACGTTTACTTAAAATCCTATTAACACTCCTTTAACCATTATACATGAGGTTCAAACAATTTTGAAGTAGGACAATCCCAAGGTAAGGGAATTCTTAACCCGATTTCCATTCTTTGGGTTAACCATCTACTTTATAATTTATGTGCTATTTAAATTGATTGTGTGATGGGTTCTGTTTATATTATGTTTCATTATGTGTATTTACAGAGTATATACATATTCCATCCACTCTATTAAGTCTCACTTCAAGTGTATGATGTTTATAAGGGACTTTTCTTCTAAAACCCCCTATTAAAATTCTGTTTTGAAATATTCAAAGGCAATGTTTTTATGCTATTATTTATGTTGAATGATTATGTTTTGGCTATTGGGAATTGTTTATGATGAAGGGTGGGACCTATATTTCCCTCCAATGCATTGGGTATGAGTAAGTTGGAGGTCGGCCGTATGGTTACTCCAAGTGTAACTGTGATGGTTACACAAAGTAAGGTAGCCGTGAGGGTTACAAATTTTAAGGTAGACAAGATGGTTACAAGATTATGTAAGTAATGCCCCAATATACCTTTATGATTATAATTATGTTTGTATGGATCTTGTGTAAATCTCATGTTACACAAAGTAAGATTTTATGGGTGTAAATCATGTATTTTAAAAATGTTTTCATATGTCTTGTGTATTCATGGACTAATGAGATTTTTCCTTCTTTTTCATACCTTACTGAGCTTTTGTGCTCATCCCAAGTTTTTAAATGATTTTTCACAGGTTAATGGATGAATAATACAAGGAAGGAAGACATGTTAAATGTTGAAGAATTTTCAAGGAGTCTTGTTTTATGTTTTAATGTTTTATATTCTGAGGAAAATGGAAACTGATTTTATGGTATCCACTATGTAACAATGTGTAATGTTATGAATATTTTGTCTTAATTCTATAAAGCTCTAAACTTGAAAAGATCCTCAATGTAAAATGAAGTGTTTTCTTGAATAAATTCAAGATTATGTATGAAATAAGTGCGGGTCCTTATAGTTGGTATCAGAGGATGGTTTAGATAACTTTAGGGGTTAAGGTGATGCTAATAGAATACAATAACTAATTATCACCCTATGTTTAATTTGTTATAGCATTTAAAGATTACCATGTTGCTTCATCTAAGAAATGTTTGTTTAGAATGGTTGTCCGCAGAAGGAACATGGATGCTGAAGAGGATAGGCACCGACAGAATGACATCCTTCCTGATCAACAGCCCGGAATGGTAGGGATTGGAACCGAGCAGTTTGTGACAGTAATGGCTCAGCTAACACAGGCAATAAATGGTGTGGCATCCATGCAAGAGGAAAAATAGATGTACCCCAACGGAACATGACAGTGGTGGAACATTTTATGAGACAACATCCTCCTGCATTCAGCGGATCTTCCGACCCAGTGGCAGCAGAAGGATGGATTAAAGCCCTTGAAAAGATATTTGATGTTATGGGATGTTCAGACAATCAAAAGGTAAGTCTTGCCATTTATCGTTTTGAAGGGGAAGCTGATCAGTGGTGGTCAATGGTAAGGAATATCAGGGGTATAGAGGATTTTGATTCCTTAGTATGGGATGAATTTAAAAGTCTTTTTCTTGAAAAATATTTTCCTAAGGTGGTGCGACTTAGAATGGAGAAACAATTCCTTGAACTGAAACAAAAGGAGGAAGATTCAGTGGCTATGTATGAGGCGAACTTCACCCGACTGGCGAGGTATGCTCCGAATCTTATTCTGGATCTCGATAGCAAAATCAACCGCTTTTACTCAGGATTGAAGCCAAGGTATCGAAGGGCGTTGGCCTCCCGTGAATTCAAAAGTTATGAGAAACTTGTCTGATGTGCTGAGAGGGTAGAGATGGAGTTTGCTGACGATCACATGCAATTTGGAAACAAAGAGAAGAAGAGGTCAAATTGGAAAGCAATGGGTAAGAATCAACCAATGAAATCTGATGGTAAGAAAATACAGTTTCCAGTATGTGAAAAGTGTAGCAAGAAGCACCCTGGGGAATGTCTTATCAAAACTGGGAAGTGTTTTAAATGTGGTAAGTTTGGACATATGGCCCGAGATTGCAATGAAAATGATCCAAAGACTAATCCTGATAAGCAAACTATAAAGTGTTTTAAATGTGGTGAGATGGGTCACTTTGCAAATGCCTGTCCAAAGAGGGATCCAAATGATGCAAAGAATCCAGACTACAAGCAGAAAGGTGTAGTGAGATCCTTTGCGACTACGTCAGCAGATGTTGGGCCATCCAATGAAGTTGTATCAGGTACTTTGTTTGTTCACTCATATTTTGCTAAAGTTTTGTTTGATACGGGGTCTACACATTCCTTCATCTCTGAGAAATTTTCCAGTAAATTGGAAATATCACCTCAACAAATGATACCCGAACTTGTTGTTAAAACACCAGGGGAAAATGTTATAGCAAAGAGGAATTATAAGAATATTTCTATTGTGGTATGTGGAAAGACATTACCTGCAAACCTTGTTGTTTTACCCTTAGTCGAGTTTGAAGTTATTCTGGGGATGGACTGGCTTTCTGGTTATCATGCTAAGATTGACTATAGAGCTAAAGAAGTTGTTTTTCATAAAGAGTTTCAGTTTGTATACAAGAATGAACCCATACAATTGATAACATATCAAGAAGCTGAGAAACTACTGAAAGATGGAAATGAAAGTTATCTAGCTCATATTGTTGAAAACAAGGGAACTATTCAAATCAATGATGTGCCAGTGGTAAATGAATACCTTGATGTTTTTCCTGAGGAGTTACCCAGTGTCATACCTAAACGAGAAGTTGAATTCACAATTGACTTAGTTCCTGATGCTAAGCCAATTTCAAAACCCCCATATCGTATGGCTCCAATAGAACTTCTTGAATTGAAAAATCAGTTACAGGATTTTCTTGTCAAAGGCTTCATTCGTCCCAGTACTTCACCATGGGGAGCCCCTGTATTGTTTGTTAAAAAGAAAGATGGTTCCATGAGACTTTGCATTGATTATAGAGCTTTGAATAACATCACTGTTAAAAACAAGTATCCTTTGCCTCATATTGATGATTTGTTTGATCAGCTCCAGGGAGCTCAGTACTTTTCCAAGATTGACTTGAGATCCGGATACCATCATCTGAAGGTGAAGGAGGATGACATCCCGAAAACAGCCTTTCGTACTAGATATGGGCATTATGAATTTGTTGTTATGCCATTTGTGTTAACAAATGCACCTGCTGTATTCATGAATCTTATGAATAGAGTATTTCATGAGTTCTTGGATAAGTTTGTGGTGGTATTTATTGATGACATTCTGGTTTTTTCTAAAAATAAAGAGGAGCATGAAAAACATCTAAGGGTTGTTTTACAAACTTTAAAAGAAAAGAAACTATATGGAAAATTCAGCAAGTGTGATTTTTGGTTGCAACAGATTTCTTTTCTTGGGCACATTGTAAATAAGGATGGAATAACAGTTGATCCTGCCAAAATAAAAGTAGTTGATGAATGGCCAAGACCCACAAATGTTACAGAGATTCGTAGTTTTCTGGGCTTAGCAAGTTATTACCGACGCTTTGTTGAGAACTTTGCACGGTTATCTAGCCCAATAACTAAGTTAACACGGAAAGGGGTTAATTTTGTTTGGACAGAGGAATGTGATGTTTGTTTTCAGGAACTAAAGAAGAGATTGGTGAATGCTCCAGTTTTGGCCTTACCTTCCCGGAATGGTGAGTTTGTCATCTATAGTGATTCTTCTTTGAAGGGACTTGGTTGTGTTTTGATGCAGAATGGTCAGGTAATTGCCTATTCTTCGAGACAACTTAAACCTCATGAGATGAATTATCCCACACATGATTTGGAATTGGCATCTGTGGTTTTTGCTTTGAAAATATGGAGGCATCATCTATACGGAACCAAATGCCAAATATATACTGACCATAAAAGTCTTAAGTATATATTCACTCAGAAGGAATTAAACATGAGGCAGAGAAGATGGCTGGAACTGATAAAGGATTATGACTGCACGATTAATTACCATCCTGGAAAAGCAAACAAAGTAGCGGATGCCTTAAGTCGGAAAAATCATGCATCATTAACCATGCTACGTTTGGAACGTGATCCCTTGATTAATGATTTGATAAATTTTGGCTTGGAAGTTGTTGGTGCGGGGAATATATCTGTTTTGATTCAGGTTTCAGTGCAGTCTTCGTTGTCAGACAGAATTATGAAAGCACAGAGGGAAGACCGAGAGCTACAGAAAAAGGTAGAATTGGTTAAAATGGGTAAGTTTCCAGAATTTAATCTTGATAAAGATTGTGTTTTAAGGTTTGGAAAAAGGTTGTGTGTGCCTTGTGATTCCCAGCTGAAGAAAGAATTGTTGTGTGAAGCTCATAGTTCTCCATTTTCTGTTCATCCTGGAAGTACTAAGATGTACAGAGACCTTCGAGAGTATTACTGGTGGAATGGGATGAAAAGAGATATTGCTGATTTAACAATGAAATGTTTGACATGTCAGCAGGTTAAAGCAGAGCGATAGTTACCGAAGGGGATGCTTCAGCCTTTGCCGGTGCCAGAATGGAAATGGGAGAATATATCCATGGATTTTGTGGTGGGACTACCAAAGACTTCTCGAGGTAACAATGCGATATGGGTTATTGTTGATCGGCTAACAAAGTCTGCTCATTTTATTTCTATTCGAGATACAATGACATTAGATCAGCTTTCTCGATTGTACCTCAAAGAGATTGTCAGGTTACATGGAGTTCCTCTTTCCATTGTGTCTGACCGAGATCCCAGGTTCACTTCTAAATTTTGGAAGGGACTTCAGAAGTCTTTGGGCACAGAGTTGAATTTCAGTACAGCTTTTCATCCTCAATCAGATGGGCAGTCAGAGCGAACGATTCAAACTTTGGAGGATATGCTTCGAGCTTGTTCAATGGACTATCAGGGAAGTTGGGATCAGCATCTTTCATTAGTTGAGTTTTCTTATAATAACAGTTTCCATTCCAGTATTCAGATGGCACCTTTTGAGGCCTTGTATGGAAAGCGGTGTCGGACTCCTGCGTTTTGGGATGAAGTCGGTGAAAGAAAGTAGATGGGGCCAGAATTAGTAGAAGAAGTGGCTGAGAAAGTGAGGATGATCCAGCAACACATGAGGATAGCTCAAAGCAGGCAGAAAAGTTATGCAGATAACAGAAGGAAAGACTTCTCTTTCAAGGTAGGTGACCATGTTTTCCTTAAAATATCTCCTTGGAAAAGTGTGATGCGTTTCGGTAAGAAAGGGAAACTAAGTCCACGGTTCATCGGTCCTTTTGAAATCTTGGATAAAGTTGGAACAGTTGCGTACCGCGTAGCTTTGCCTCCGAGCTTGTTTCAGGTACACAATGTTTTTCATGTTTCGATGTTGAGAAAGTATGTTCCAGATTCATCACATGTCTTGAGGCCGGAAGAAGTTCAGCTAGCAGAGAACCTTTCTTATGAAGAAAAACCGGTTCAGATTCTTGATCGAAGAGAACAGGTATTGCGGAATAAGGTAATCCACCAGGTAAAGGTTTTGTGGAGAAACCACATGGTTGAAGAAGCAACATGGGAGTCTGAAAATGCTATGAGGGAAAAATACCCTCAGTTGTTTAATAAGTAAATAAAATTGCGAGGACGCAATTTCAAGAAGGTGGGGATAATGTAACATCCCAAGGTTTTCTAAAAATAAATTGAAAATGCTTGAAATTTTGTTTAAGGTATATATTTATAAGTATCCTTTAAAAATAATTTTATTTCTTCTATGTTTTGAATTTCAAGAAACTATCATCTACAATTGTGTTCAGTATGTTATTTCGAGTCTGATGGAACAAACTTGTTTTTTTCGGTGAATAGTAACATGCCCTTATGAATAGTAATATGAATAGTAATATGACCTCATGAATTGTAAATAATATTATTATTTTATTTTCCCATGGCAATAGGATAATGGGATCTTAATTAATTTTCCAATGTCACATAAAACTAATTGCACTTCAATTTTGTTATTTTTCGAATTAATTGTGACCTTATTTTAAAATTAAATTAATAATATTTAGAAAATTATTTTTGAAAAATGGAGTTCATTTTTGAATTCTACACGTCGAAAAATGGTTGGGGTAAATTTTTGGTATTTTTCTGAAACTCTTGAATTTTCGGTGAATAGTGAAATACGGTAAAATACCGTATAATCAATTTATTAGTAAAAATGCACTATTTATGACATCATAAGTGATGCAAGGCCACTTGCTTCGAAATCACATGATATTTTCACTAATTAAGGCCACTTGATTTGAGATTATTCATAGTCTTGATAAAAATATTATAATAATAATTAAAATAATCTAAAATACCTCCCCTCCTCCACTATAAATACCACCCTCACTCCCCTCTTCCTCCCACACCTCTCAAGCCTTGAGCATTGTCTAATTTCTGCCAAATTCCCTCCTCAATCTTCTTCCCCACGTCCTAGAGCTGCTGGTCTCACCAAAAGACCGAAATCAATGCCCTTAAGAAGGATCTCAAGGAGAAGAGATCAAGAGGTAAACATCCTCTTTCATTTTCATTCTTTCCATCCATTTTATGTTATTCTCTTCCTTTCCCTTTGTCTTTTGTTGGGATATTTCATTAAATATTTTCCCTTACAGTCCAAATTTTGTATGATTGATGAGATATTCCATTCCTCTCATCAATCTTGATTTTATGAAATTTTTAGAGGCGCCGTTAGGCTGCCGAATTTTTTGTAAGAAATTTCTCATGTTTTCTTTATTTCATGATTCCTTCCACTTCTTTATTCACCCCCTCTTATCCAAGAGGCATGAAATCTCCAGAATCATGTATATTCTGGATGTTTTCATGTTTATGGAAAATTACAAATCATTATTCCTCTCCTCTTTCACTTATTTAAAGAATCAAAAAAACATTGTCCATTTGTGTCGAATTACCGATATCGTGGACGATGTATTTTCAATTTCCATTAATTATTTCAAGTCTGGTCATGAAACCATTTATATGGTTGAACCAGGTTATAATATATGTTTTATGAATCATATAAGGTTCTGTAATTCTTTTGTACTCATGATTCAAACTTATAAGACTAAATGAAATTGTAATTATCAAAGAACCACTTAAATTATCTAAACGAACATAATTAATGGTTTAACTTATAAATCATCATCATATAAAGCACCAAAGTGATGAATGGTATAATTTATGGTACTGGAGTTATGTAACTAATACTCCATTCCAATTCTGGAGTTTCACTTCCAATCAAGAAGAACGATTCATCATGAACCGATCGTGAAAATCACAAAAGACCTCAACCAAAATAATGCAAGGAACAAAATACTAACAAATAAGGGGTGAAATGAGGTTATGAAATGACCATATAAGATGTTATAAACATGAACACGTTTCTTTAAAATCCTATTAACACTCCTTTAACCATTATACAGGAGGTTCAAACAATTTTGAAGTTGGACAAGCCCAAGGTAAGGGAATTCTTAACCCGATTTCCATTCTTTGGGTTAACCTTCTACTTTATAATTTATGTGCTATTTAAATTGATTGTGTGATGGGTTCTGTTTATATTATGTTTCATTATGTGTATTTACAGAGTATATACATATTCCATCCACTCTATTAAGTCTCACTTCAAGTGTATGATGTTTATAAGGGACTTTTCTTCTAAAACCCCCTTTTAAAATTCTGTTTTGAAATATTCAAAGGCAATGTTTTTATGCTATTATTTATGTTGAATGATTATGTTTTGGCTATTGGGCATTGTTTATGATGAAGGGTGGGACCTATATTTCCCTCCAATGCATTGGGTATGAGTAAGTTGGAGGTCGGCCGTATGGTTACTCCAAGTGTAACTGTGATGGTTACACAAAGTAAGGTAGCCGTGAGGGTTACAAATTTTAAGGTAGCCAAGATGGTTAAAAGATTATGTAAGTAATGCCCCAATATACCTTTATGATTATAATTATGTTTGTATGGATCTTGTGTAAATCTCATGTTACACAAAGTAAGATTTTATGGGTGTAAATCATGTATTTTAAAAATGTTTTCATATGTCTTGTGTATTCATGGACTAATGAGATTTTTCCTTCTTTTTCATACCTTACTGAGCTTTTGTGCTCATCCCAAGTTTTTAAATGATTTTTCACAGGTTAATGGATGAATAATACAAGGAAGGAAGACATGTTAAATGTTGAAGAATTTTCAAGGAGTCTTGTTTTATGTTTTAATGTTTTATATTCTGAGGAAAATGGAAACTGATTTTATGGTATCCATTATGTAACAATGTGTAATGTTATGAATATTTTGTCTTAATTCTCTAAAGCTCTAAACTTGAAAAGATCCTCAATGTAAAATGAAGTGTTTTCTTGAATAAATTCAAGATTATGTATGAAATAAGTGCGGGTCCTTATAAGATGGGTCGGAGTGTTTGATAGCTTCGAGGAGTTCCTTTCCTTTGTTGGGATTCCGGCTGAGGACTAGCGTCATTGTGGGAACAAGAAGATCCTGTAGATTTATCTGCTGGTGAGTGACCCTTCTCAATAGATCCAGTAACTAATGCACTCCCTCTTGGGGTAATTCCCCATTAAGGAGATCCAACTCATTTTCTCACTTTTATTGTGTATCCATGTTAACGATGACCCTGCCTGATAGAATATCCTCTTTGTTGCCTAGCGATTTGGATAGACGCGAGATGGATCTAAAATGGAGGGTCACGTACTGCCCCCATCACGAATTTGAACATGGGGAGAATCCTCCTTGATTATCTTGTGTAGCACTTAAAATCTCTAGACACATCATTTTTCGAGGGACTTATGGAGGCATGTTGATCCAAAGTGTCATACACGAGGGAGCATAGCCAAATCGACCAAAAGGCATTGTTGGATGATATCCTTGAAGTGTGACTGACTCTTGGGGTATGTCACTCATCGATTACGAAGGTGGAAATGAGTCACCCAGAGGGTCTAGAAAACGAATCCAACTTCCTCCCAAGTGATCCATTCTAGTGCCCAATAACATGGTGTTTTAACTGGCCAGAACATTTCATGGAAAAGGTCTGCTATGAGAACATCCCACATGCTCCTTGGATTTGATTCAGGGTCTGGACCTTCATTTCCCCACTCATCTACTAGATGTGTCTTGGGATAATTTTTTGGTACCAGTGAAGACTACATAAATGGAAATCTGGACGGTGGAGAATACAACAAGCGGGATGACAGGACACTACATCTAGTTATATCTCCCGAAAGAGGTAGTGACTTCACCACCACATCGAAGTATGATGGGCTGACGACTGAAACATCTAGGGTAGGTACTACGTCTGGTGGTGATGGGTTACATAGCTACTCATCCACTATTGATCCCTAGAATAGCTCCCTGTGATATCTAATCGATATACAGAGTGATTCTGGTGATGATAGTGGAGATTGTATGGATGGAACCTGTCTGGTTGCCAAATGATCGTCCTCCCGGATTTATCTACTGAGGGAGGAAAGGATTAAATGGTACACACATTCTATAATTATTATACTATGGAACTGTGTACCTTCCCTGACCCTTGACATGAAGGATATAGACAAGGGTTCCATCACTGAGTCGTATTCTACCTCAGAATCTGATAAGCATATTGGTTTGATGTCGGTCTGAATCATCTCGACATTATTTTTATGGAGTAGATGACCCAACAACATACCATGGTATGGTTCATCAAGAAATTGTAGATTTAGGGCTTTTGGGGGTCCTTCGGCGCTACTGGTGTTGGGGTGAGGTGGACTTCCAACTGAGTGAGATGGGTTGCGAGGATAACTAGGAAATATTTAAAAAGGAACACGGGGAGGATTGCCTTGTACACCAGCTGATGTGAAGAGGGAGAAAAATGTAGGAAATGCTGAAGCAAGTAAGACCTTTCCTTGAGTTGATAGAACCATGAGTCAGACCTCTATGCTTGCTTCCCCTGGCTGCAGTAGAATGAGGAGGGTCCTTGTATTGGACAATCAAAACACGTGTTGGACCTCCATATTTGGTGCTGGTGAAGTGAATCTGACCTTCACGCCTCTGATTGCTGAGGTTAGGAGGACCTTTGTCTACTGCAGTAAGGACACGGGGAATCACCCCGCACTAGATATTTATCGTATGCATATCATCACTATATCGGCGGTCTGTGGTAGTAGGACTGACCACATAACCAATGTAATGAGAATAGAAGAGGATTCCGTACTAAGTATCACTACGGTGGGGAGGACCCTCGTTCTGATTGAAGGTTTCACATGGAAGACCTTCATGCCAGTCATGGTAGTGGGGAGGACCCTCGTTCACTATGGTGGCGGTATGGGGATGACCTATGTACTGTGTGTCGCTTCCGCGGATCAGTCTGTGGCCAGTGCTTCCTCCGCTGGCAGTTGAGAGAGTCGACCCAGCATACCCATGGGGGAATTGGGGCCTCGACCTTGGCCGGGTATATATGTACCCCTTCTTAGTGTGCACATTGGGATGATGATACATGTCGGTGGTGGCTTAGGCCATAGTAGTTTTTGACGTCTACGCCCCTTGGCAGGCATCCTCCTCGGCTAGTGACCGATGATGGTGTCGGGTCTTCCGGACCGTGGATGTTGGTGCATGTACTTGAATTAACTGCTCTTCAGCCCATGGGACTGGGTGGTGCTTCTAACATGATCTATGGAGGCCCTCTTTAGGGGCCACTAGAATAGGATCTTGGCCCGGCTGGCCGAGAGATCCCCTACCTCATCGGAAAATGGGCGGGAGTCGTCGAGATGTTCGGGGGAGAGGCTCAAAAAATTATTGTACATTAGGGTGGAGAGTAGTGGCTCCCTATCTGGCCCATGGGGGATGCGGTGTGGATGAAGCACAAATGCATCTAAATCCTGATGCGCCATATCTCGAGTTGTAACAACCCCCTCCTCCTTGTATCAGCATATGAGGTTTCTTGTCACCATTCATTGTACGAATTAAAAAGTGGATATGGAGTGTGGGTGGCCAGTAGCTATGGGTGTGGATGCTGTCACATGAGTGGTTGAGCAATGTGGGATTGTTGGATTGGCATTGTCATTTCCCCTGCGACAGTGGGTACGTCGCGATCGTTTTCCTGGTAGAGCATCTTGGTTCCTTAAGCATGGAGATTAAGACATTAGTACGGAAACAAAGAAATCGATGTCTAGTGCCCCTATTCCATCCTGTCTCCCATGGTAGGTAAGAAGGATCCACGCTGACAATGTCGTAGACTGGCATATCCAACGTTTTGACAGCCAAAATTCTTGTCAATTTCATGTCAGTCCCACTATTTTCTTGATGGGACTTGAGGCCGGATAACGGGATCCATAGACACGCTAATCCCTTGATGTCTGAAAGGATACTAATCTCTATATTGAGAATAATATCTTCATGTAGGGTTCACCATTTCTATTTTCGACACATTCTACAAGGTGCACACTTCTTTCTGTGGAGGACGCGGAGCTGTTACCCTATATCCTTGCCTTCTAATGGCGGTCCACATCCATCCCTTATTTAGGGATTTCTTCTCCTTGATCGAAAGGGGTTGAAGGATGGTTCTTCCTTCCATGGATTCGTCCTCAGAACCTGTAACCTATTCCAGGTAACACTTATTGACTATGGTGTTGTTCTTGAAACTCTTCCCAGTACCATTTCTAATTGGATGATGGTTATTTAAACTCCTACTATCGATACATTCCAAGGGGTCCGGTTAGGGAAACAACCTTCTATCCAGGGAGTAGTCACGTTGGACATCACCGGCGTGTCTGGATTCTGTAACTCTAGCATGTCATATTTTCTTCCCCTTATTATTGGGCTTCTTGAGGGTGCGAAATCCCAAAGACTTTCCACATCAAATGTGGGGATTTATATTCCCAACTCATGTCTCTGAGGTTTTCCTTAGCTTCCCATGTTTAAAAAAAGGGTATTTTGTGATTTTATTGCCTAAAAAAGATAGATCAGACCAATTGAAACTCTGCCTATAGTAGATCAGATGGGTGAAACCCCTAGAGGGAACATAGATGTCAGGGATAACATGTGGTCAGTGACCCAGTTACAACAAGGGGTAGTGAAGAGGTGAATTTTCATGATATAATTGGGATGTGGATGCCCAGTGTAAGAATCAAGATGGATAATGAATGGTCATGTGAATTAGATTGAGAATGGGATGGAGAAAACATGAGGGAGACAGTGATGTTGGGCATGAGCCTGAAAGAGGCCTCCTACGTATCGTCGGGGTAGGGAATCAATTTCATCGTAGTTCATGGTGGGGTGTACAGAATCAAGGTATGCATAGAAGAAAATGACCTGATTATATATTGGGGCATACACGTGGTTAGAAGCCTAGGGATGACCTTACCCTACTAGGACATAATAGTTACACGGGTCCCAACAGAAGGGACAATATCAGCTTACAGCTGGGTTGGGGATGACAATGTCTTACTGATGACATGGAATCACAACATCTTACCGATGTGTGAGGTCCACAACAACTTACCATTGGGTAGGTGAGCACAACATCTTACCTCTTGATGGTGTCACAAAGGCTTACCGCTGGATGGGGTGACAAAAGCTTACTGCAGGATGGGGTTGAACCTAATGGAGGCTTCCTACGAAACCCATTTAAGAGACTGAGATCAAATCCCACATAGTTTTGGATGGTGGATGTAGTTTAACGTCCTAAAAGATGAAAATGGGACATTCCATTTAAAATAATGTGGGCCCATGTTGGTCTGACGTGAAGGGGGTCAGAACCAATGACTATTGGTCTTGAACCTCCAAGAGACTTCCTACGTACCTTGCCTTGGAAAGGATCAAATACCACAAAGTTCAGGGTGGTGGGAACCAACATGAAGATGGTCAGGACCAATGGGTGATGGTATTTAACCACAAAGATGATTCTGACATACCTTTCTTTGGAAAGGATCAAATTCCACATAGTTGGGAAAGTGGGGGAACCGACGTGAAGGGGGTCGGAACTAGTGGTTGTTGGGCATGAACTTTAGGGAGGATTCCTAGGTACCTTGCCTTGTCAAGTATCAAAAACCACATATTTTATTGTGGTATGGTTTTTACACTCTCGGATTCACAGAGAGGATGTCATGGTCGGTGCTTACTCTAATCCCATGTGAGTCATGCTCTGTGTGAGAAACCCAGGGTGATGGAGAATGTGTGTTACTCTATATTGGAGGCCTAGGTTGCGATATTGAACAATAGGAGAGGGATTTGGATTTGATGAAAGGTGGGCTCCAGCGCCCATCCCCCCCCCCCCCCCACTCTCTGGTCATTCGCACCGAGAAGGATAGGGGGATCTTGGATGCTACATCCTAAAAGAAATTCAAGGGGCTTACACAATGGTGGTTTCCCGGTCCCCCGCAGAGAAACACATCTTCAATAAAGTGGACATCATTCTATTTAGGAAATTTTTTCACTCCCTTTGAGACCAATGGGAATGATGAATGCCCAAGGTGGTAGAACCCCACGTACGAACCATTGTTCGAGGTCACAATTTTACGTTATGGGTGGAGGATGGTTGTGCATGGCAGTTTAACGTCCTGCAGCTCAGACAAATTGTGTTCATTCCACACCCCATATGACATATAAAACATATACACACCCGGAATTGGGGATGGTAAGGATTCAACAACACTGTGCTTAGGGCTGTTATGAATTTACCCATTTATGGGTCCACATTAGTGTGTCAATATGAATAATGTATACCCATTAGAGTGCCTATGTGAAGAAGCATGAGGCAAAGCAACGCAACAAGAAACACAACCCAAGGGACTTTGAAATCACTTCATGAAAACATAGAGGTTCACAAGAGAAAATTTGTTTCAGATAAATGGGCTTCATAGAATGAATCCGTGTGAAGCTATGGTGCTCGGTGATGTGAAGGGGCTTCGCGAAGGGGTGTGCTTCGTGATTTGAAGTGTCTTAGCCGAAAAGTAGGGCATTGGTGCATATGGACAGTGCTTCAAGAATTAGAAAGGCATTCCCAGAGCAGTGCTTCATAAAGAAAGGGGGCCTTGAGAAGAATAGCATTGTGAATAAATGTGCATCATGAAGAACATTTAACATTCTATGGCATGTGGGTCACAGGTTCCTGGAGTGTACTTCACAAAGCGTAAGTGCTCCGTGAAGTCCCGAGTCCCATAGGGGATCCCCTTCCATCACGTCACCCGTGGGCTCTGCGAATGGAATCCCTCCCAGAAGAGGGGCCAAATTCATGCTAAGGGGGAGGCAATTTGTGATTCAAAAGTACCTTGAAGAGATCATTATTCGCAAAGCAGAGATTGATTTGCGATTTGGGAGCTATGAAGGCGAATGGTCGGAGGATCTATCTTTTGGGCTTGAGGGGAGCCCTGTATTTATAAGCAATAGGTTCCGCGAAGCAGATATCAGTCGGCGTAATGACAAAGCTTTTTCTCTGGTGTGTTTATGAACGTCAAATGGGTTCATGGAGCACCTTTCCCCCTTTATCCACGGCGGGTTCACGAACATAAAATGGGTTCGTGGATAAGCCCGCCTCCATGCTCCATGGTAGGATCGCGAACATCAAATGGGTTTGTGGATCACCCCAACTCTTTGATTCATCGTGGCTTCGTGATGGGGGAGCTGTGCACCGGCTATGGGGCCTCGGTGGATCCATGAATGGTCTTCCCGAGGCACCCCTAATTCTTTCTGTTTTTTCTTGTTCATCCTAAATTTTTTCACCAAAATATATATAAAAATATAATCTAAAAAAACTACTATAAACTAATATAAGAATTATTTAATAACATTATTAATAAAATCCATGAATATTGTGTGGAATTATTAAGAAAACATTGAATTACTATAAACTCCTAGTGTTCATACCTTTTATAGAATACTATCTCAGTTATATCCACAATCATGATATTAAATTGATGATATCTATAATTATGTTCAATTTGGAAAAATAGTTGACATCAGTATTGTTGATAAAAAATCATCAATATGGGGTAGATGATAATTGTTCTTAATTATAATATTTTTACACTTCTAATAATCAATACAGAGTCACAATAATAAATATTTATTCGTATAATAAATAATATAGGTGAGCCAAACGATTACCCACTACTCCAAACAAAGAAATTTTTATGATTCACATTTATTTTCTAGTTCAATTATAGAAACATGATACTATAAATTCTATAGGGATTCATTGAAATAATTGTCGAACCAGGTTTTAGTTCTTTTAATAACTCAAATACACGATTATGTAGAAGAATAATCAAATAATAAAAGAATAAATTAATAAACTCTAATTAAAATAATAATATCATCAATGTTGAGTTTCTCTCCATCCATCTAAGATAAAACAATATTTGAATGGGAATCAATACCAAAATAGTAGATGTGTGTTTAGTGAAAATTTAATATTCATCATTGCCCGGATAGACAACCTAGGATGGTCTAGAATCAAATTTTGAATCCCTTCCTTCAAAATTGATGTATAATTATTATAGAAATCCACTCCATTACTATAATAACATAAAATTAAATGAGAGGGAGAACAATAAAATTTGGAGAAATAATACTCCCACAATCTCAAATCAGATAAAAACATATTAATATTCAAATGTGAGCAAGACATCGTCAGTGATTTCAAATATTAATTCAATATCTAATCATTGAACCACTGAATTAAAAACCCTTGTTACTTTTTTAGATATATAAAAATTCATAAAATATTTCCCAAATATGTTAAATATATATTTGTGCATAACAGTTAACACCCCAATTTTATAATTATATATTCAATACCATACTATCTTAAAATAGGACTTATACACACCAAAATTTCTATGTTAGAGTGATCAATCATATAATCATTAAAAAACATTATTATGATATCTATATATAAAAACCATTGTTATATACAATAATCTAGGTTTGGATTATGTAATACATGGTCATGATCTATTCAAATCCTTCAAGATGGTTCACAAAATGTTTCTGAATTCCCATATAATATCCCCATGCATTGTGAGACAAGGTCTGTAGAAAGGACCCTTATTTTGCACCAGGTGAATATTGAGACAAATACCAATGCACCAATTCAACAGTAATTTCACATAGGAAAAAATATTCTCGATCCACAACAACTTTTAGTCTACTCATATCAATGTAATTTCTTGTAAATGATACTCTATATCCTTCATCAATTTTATTTGAAAATCAACAAAATTTTTACTTGTGCATAGTTTTCTCAAAAAATATTTAACATTCAAATTACAAAAGGAAAACAAAACATTAATCGTATACCAACCTTAGTTAGCCATACATTTCATACATTGATATCAAATATGAATAGATAATTTTTCATTATATAACATAATAATCCATGTATAAACTTTTTATTTATGGTGCCTTTGGAAACATGGAAACATAAAAAAAATTTCATAACTGAACAACATTATCATTCACTAGGTTCATCATATATAGTTCACTAATTATATAAATCATACATAATTCCATTTGTTATAACATAGGTAAATGGAAAATAATAATTTTTGATCTCAGATACTCATCATGAAAAAAATGAGATACTCCAACTATACAACCCACGGGGGACCAACTAGCTGGTAGATGACAGGGCCACAACAATCCCAAACCTACCTCAATTTGTGTTGGATTTATAAAAATAACTAAAAAGGAATAACTAAAATGGGAGGGATTTTAATAAATTACATATATATATTCACCCAACAATCTCCATGAAAATGCATTGATGAAGAAGAAAAAAAGACACTAACTTCTTGACTATAAACCAAAAATGCAATAACATTTTGGGAATAAAATGATTCAAAATAGTTTATTATTAAAATTAAATTGAAATATACACACCCACTGAAAAAATATTTCCTAACACGACAATAATAAGAAAATAAGGAAAACTGAGGGAACTCGACTCCAGATCTCCATTAACTGGCCACGATACATATTCAAATATCACCATGTATACCTATGATCCACCAAATATAATATTAATATATACATAATATTGATAAATTAAGAAACATGTGGTAAAATTATATTTAAGAGTGATTATACACATACATAGTAGGACACCATGAAAATAAAATAGGTAGAAATAGAAGATGTGATTCAAATAGACTGGTCATCCTAAAGTAAGTGGGAAAAAACCCAACAACATATATATATATAAATGATCATATAATATTTCCATATGAAAGAGATATAGGATCTGTATCTCAAATCCTATCCATGGATAATGAGTCTTTTTGTATATCCAAATGTCCACCACTGATTCCCTTCATCTCACGTGTCTTTCCAATGAAGTCGGGATGAGGCCATGAACCTCATCACTACTGCATTGATATATGGATCATAATATCATAAAAATTGTTAGAATATTTATTGTAATGATATGGAATTACAATATATATATCTATATTGAATATGAAGTAACCATATTATTGTGTGAATGGGGATTTCTATCTTTATAAATATGTGAAATGAACCTTTTTGAAACCATGGAGAACCACATTTGTATTTGTACGAAGAGTATTAAAGAACCACACCCTGGTGTAGAAGGGGTGTACCATCTCCTTATATATAGGATACATTCCATAATGTGATAGGGGATTACATCCTCAGTATTAATAAAATCAGTATTTAGTACCCAAAACCATATTCTACAAGGGATTACCTCCTTTTTTGATATATGACCCATACCCTGGTGCAGTAGAGGAGTGCCACCTATTTATCTTTATATCATATTTGGAGAATCCTCTATCTGAAGTGATATGGGAGTAATGAATCAATGGATAGAGGACATGTTCCATTATTTGATGTGGGAGGTGTGTACTATCTCTATATATATGAACTACGACCACGTTCCACAACATAATATTATATCTCTGGTTAAAGGACCGATTAGTTGTGGCAATCTGTGAGTAATAACTATATATTTTTAAAAATATCTATTCAAAACCATAGGAATAGACCCCAAAACCATAGGTATAGGATATATCCATGGTTTGGGAACAATTGGAAACTGAGGCATCGGGATAGGTACCCATTATATACCCACGGTTTTCCAAACCGTGAGAATAGCTTTTTTGAAATCATGTCAAATCCTCACACACTTTTACCACGTTTTCAAACCCTTATACCCACAGTTTGAAAACTGTGTGTATATATTTTTGTACAAAAAAACACATCAACTATTGAACCCATGACCTACATTTCATACATGGGGGGCCACACCACTTAAGTTATGTCACTTATAGTTATATCAATCTATATTATGTTAAATATATTTTGGGAAGTCCATATTTTAAAACATTCATCCCATGGGTTTCAAGCCCATGTCTTTATCTTAATGCATCAAATTCATAACCAACTGAGCAAGCTCGCTTTTATATTTACATATCTTCATTTATTATAGTATTTCTATTTTCCACCATGTGTTAGAAAATACAAGCAGTCATAAAGTTTCAAACCTATAATCACAACAAACAATATACAATGCCTCACCAATTGACATATGATGATTAAATGTTTATATATTTGTATATAGCTAATTATATTAATCGTAACCATGAGTATATGAGGGAAAACCATGAGGATTGGTTTTAGCACCAAATATTTTTTGTGTCACGGGTAATTTCATTCCCGCCACAACGCGGGAAGGATATACCCACAGTTTTATAAAACATTTTGTATAGGTATTCAAAAAAATATTTTACCATCATTTATTTCAAAACCATGGCTCATAGTCTTGAAAAAGGTTCATATACCCACATATTTGACCAAAATTGTGGGTATAATGGTCTTTTTCACCACAGTTTTCCAAAACCCTAGGAATTTGACTCCACAAAATCAATACCCACGGTTTTGCCCAAATCCATGGGTATACATACCCATATTACCCCTATATGCATGGTTTTCAAAAAAACATGGTTATAGGGGTTCACTATACCCATAGTATTGCACAAAACGTGGGTATAAAGGTATTTTAAAATGGTGATAGAACATTGCCTTCAGAAGATTCATGCTTATAAAATATCACATCATATCTAAAAAGACACTACAAAGCCAAAAATAACATTATATGGATTAAATTACTCATTATATGAAACTCAAAATCCAAAATCCCAGTCTAAATGAAGGAGATAATAGAGGTAAAATATATATAAATAAGCACATGGCTTATATGGGTGTGTCACATGGTCTGTGTACTCACATGGCCTCTTAGATGGGACTTCACCAGTAAGTAGTATTCAATCCATATAGTACTACATATAGTGTAAGGGAACTACATGGAATTTATTGGCCTCCCAAGGTAGTGCATTGTTCTTCTAGATTTTACTATTCCCATCAATCTTTTCTCATGTACTCCAAAATTGCAGAGTTTTTCCATGACATGGGGTCCTAGGTGAGTATAGTCGACACCTAACATGGATTCCAATATAGGGATAAATTGTGTGTGGAGAATACAAAAAGTGTGTGAACCTTATTTTCCCCAAACTCATAGCAATTAAAGCTGTGAGTGCAACATGTTATATGTTCATCGTACTAAAATCTATATACTCATGTCTGTTGAAGGAAATCCAATTTCATCACATGTTCTCTAGAACTCGATGTCTTAATAATATATATTCCATTTGACAAATTTAATATAGAATTTATAACTATTATCCATCAATTATGTCCCTTCATTGAATACAAATTAAAATATGGTCTCTTATACTATTGTCTCATGCATCCTGCATGCACCCAGTTGCAGCCAATAAATTCCAGATTCAAGATCCGTGGTTATACTTAACTGTATCCTAAAATGAAAATTGATCAGTAACGGAATCATCATTCCAATTATTTTTCACATAATGTCTATTATTCCTTTGTTAAATCATCCTCAAACCAACTACAGCTAAGTCAAATCGTGACTACATAGGCATATCATGAAGAACACAAAGATGGATGAAGGAAAACACCATATAAAGGGAGATAAAAATAATTGTCTAAGTATTTATTTTCAATGAATTCAATGAATGGATACTATGATTAGATAATATTATAATAAGGATAATTAATGGGGTAAAAAATTTAATTTGATAGTGGGGATCATGTGAGGGGAATATAATTTCCAATAATATATGAGAGTATCAAATTTACACATTAATAATTTAATTATTATGGAGGAAACCATATTTATTTTTTCCTAACACAAGATTGTATCTATTGTTCGTTAAGAGAATTTTTTCTAGTGACATTTATGATCAACTACATCTTTTGACGATCAATTCACCTTGATCAAATCAACAACCATCATATTATCTCTACCCTCCAATAGACATCATCTTCTCAAAAATATTCTAGGTTTATGTAAAATCTCTATAGATATATGAGAATGATAAATTGTGAGATTTTGAGATTTCTTGAATTTAAATTAAAATAAATTAAATAAAAAATAATTTTAATTTAAATGTAATTGTCCATGGATTCCATATTCGAATATTTGGTTCCGACCAACTATATTTACCGCCTATATTAAATCCAGTGCTCAAAATTTATCAATTTTCTATTATTTATAATGATATACATTATTTAGAAGATAATTCATTTTTTATCAATATTAATTCAAATTAAGTAAAATATTTATCATAAAATTCATAATCATTATTTCGGGATCATTAGGACTTATAATCACAAGCGATATAAACACCTGGATCCGAAAATATTTCATAATACGTTTCAATTCCTTATTAGGAACGACAATATTATTCACAGTTTATCTATTATAATGAATTTTTTTCACCCAAAAGCACAAAGTATAAAAAAGTGTGTGAATACTGATTTTTCATCTGCACCCCACACTCTGAGGTGATTTCATATAGGTTCCCATATTCCAAAAATATACAAACCAAAGGAATATTCCATCTAGGAAGGATTCTCTCCTACCAGCCCTTGATCTCCACAAATTACTCCTAGGTGGTGACTCAATACTTGATGTCAAAATCTCTCCAATTAATAACATATAAATTATTATACATGTATCTATAGATGTATAACATATTTATGTCATCATGAACCTTCATTGACTGTGGGAATTTATTGGAAGTAAGAAAAAAAGAAAACCCTATGATGGATCTTGAATAACCGAATTGACCATTGGGATTGCTTTCCTCCCCCGCTGAATTTCTACATTTCACATAATGAGGATATATTCATGAAAACATGGTCTCCCTAATCAATCTACAAGGTAATATTATGTCGATCTGCAAAAATTTTCACACTATAATAGAATATCATCATTTTCACTTGGATCACATGAACCTTCTCCGTCGTTTCCTATAGCATATATATCCCATCATGGGAAGGCTTGTAATCTAAGTATAGAATGAGGGTGATGTTCATGGGCCACAGTATCATGCCTTCAAATGTTCCATACTGGTATCAGAGTGAAAGATACTATTATATAAAAAATTAATGAAATGTTTGTGTCCCTCCCCACATCTGATAAAGTCTATCATGATATACCTCAACAGATCCTCCAACCCCATTATATTGTGCTATGTATGCCCATATATCAAGGGGTGAAGTGATTTACTCATCCTCAACTGTGTTCTAGTTTCCTCATTCATTCCTCTCCACAATTGTAACGTGAACACACATCATGTTCTAATACAATCATCATGGGAATCTAATAAATGGGGAATATTTTCAAAATAAGAAACTAACCAAAACTATCAACCAAACTTTACTCAAGAACTTAAATAATGTTCTCTAAACTAGTATGTTAATAAACTATAACCCATAAGGAATCCTGGAATCTCATTGTCTGCAAAATTCCTGCCACCTTGTACATTGATAGATCATCCCATTGACCCTTCAATATTTGAAGAGGCTGCAACATATCTTCTATAATTTAGTGCCTCGCCTTCACTCTTTGACATGTGGGACACTAATATATGAAATTAGCAACATTCTTCCACTTTCTAGCTCATTAGAACAACATCTGTCCCAATATAATTCCCTAGACAAAGGTGTATAGATATGAGAGACATTTCAAATTCATTCATCACATCCTCTCAAAATTTGACTAGAACCACCATCAATCTCGAGAAATGTATGATGTGATTCCAACCATTATAGAACACAATTTATGTGTCTCCTGAGGATATCTTCTTTCATAGGACCTAAAACTCAATGTCTCCTAAATGATTACCCATCAAAATCCAATTAATAAGAGGATTAAACATCATTGACATTGGATATGTTTGAACCTCATCATTTTCATGGGTCAGCTATAATGAAACTTAATACTGAGATGCCTCCTCTATGAGAAAAAAAACTAGACTACATGATAAGTGAATCATCTACCACATTTAACATCCAAGGAATATATAATATCTCAATGAAATAGTCTTTAATAGAGTCATATATACAACTCTATCATAGTTTTAGGTATCTCAACATGAATACATACCTAAGACACTGATGGTATGATTAAATAACAATAAACCCTTTAGAAATATGGTACCTAAACATCATTAGAGGGAGATAAAAAATGACAACTCCAAGGAATTACATTCATATTTCTATTTTTGGAGAAACAACTACATCAACCCTTATGTTATGATTTCTAATATTTGTATCAATATGAAGCCTATACAATATTTTGAGGCATCAAAATAATCTACATACTATACACCCTCATCCAGTAGTCTCAAAATGGGATCACTCTTGAGATTCACCCTTAACTATTCAACGGATCTCCCACACTTCTAATTCTAGGTAAATGGATTCCCTTCCCTTGATAGGGTAGTCGAAGGGGATGTGATACTAGAGAAGTCGTCCAAAAACCATCATGTAGTACCCCGCTGAACTAAGAGAACTCTTCTCCTCTTAAATAATATTGTGAAGATCCTAATATAGAACTACATAAATCATATATAGATTCAATACTAATTAAAAATCATAATTGACATTACCTATCAAATGAAACTCATGTTTAACAAACAAGAACATTAATATCTTACCATAAACATGGGTCTATAGATGAATGTATAAGATGATCTTCAACTACCTTGCATGTTCCTACTATGACATAGAGTATATAGTATGTCATAAATGAATACAAACTCTAATCAGTACACAAATGGATATAAGACATAGATAATAAAATAAATAAAATGGAACTGTAATTTGTAACAACTAAGGGGATCCCCATGAATTGATAATGTCTATAGTGACATTGAAATTCTCACTTTGTAATATCTGCATTGTGAACCTACAACTAGTGGTATCTGAATAAGAGGACTGCCATCATGATCCATATCGTTCCTATAAAATTAAAAAAGAGTCCATAAATCCTCATAATGGGTTATATTTTCATTATTTTGGGAATCTTCATGTGACAATAAAAAATATAATCCACATTCCCCATCCAAATTCTTCATGAAAAAATTGAATCTCTCTAGGGGGACACACTTGGTCTTTTAAAACCATTCCCCCATGGTCCACCAACATCACCCTTATCTTTTGGTGAATGGATGTGGCCTCTAATATTCTGGGGAATATATAAGAGTAATCTTAGAGTGAATATCCATGAAATAATACTCTCTCATCCCATAGTTACTCAAAAACAACCTCAAGGTAGATCTCCATATAATCCTCCATGGATGAAGTAAACACAACGCCAAAAGATCACACTATGATATGGTTCAAACTCTCCAACTAATGGGTGATGATTTTTATCTTTGTACTCAAAATACCCACCCACTCCAGCATGAGATATTTCATGCAAAAAAATGATAATCTCATCTAGTTAATAAAAAGGAAATTTCCACTTCTATGATGATAGTTGATCTGGGATCAGACCATGGACAACTAGAACAAAAAATGTTTTACTTATATGTATCAATTATTTTTTCGAATATTTCCAATGATAAACTCTCTCCACCCAGACATATGATTCACTATTATGTGATAAAATATTCTAAAGGAGGGTAACCTATAAGAATCTCAAGCCAATGATATAACGAATGTCTAAAATTGGTTCCCCAGATATCACAATATGATTAAGGTGTTTAAAGAATGACTTTATCTTTTGAATTATATTACCTATGTAAGTGTAGAATAAAAAGAGATCATATATCTAGTCATCTCAGGATCTACATGTTCATAAGTCACCAATCCAATAGCTACCCATGGCGCCAACCACTATCTCCCTATGCCTGGAAGGGGACTATTGGTGGTGGGTGTGGATGGATCTAACAAAATAATTTACCATCTGATTCTCTTCATTTGGGACTCCCAGCGAATCAAATTCAAGATTTTCTTCCCTGGTTGCTACCCTGGGAATTCCAGGGTGAACCCTTATAATGGTGTACCACATCCATGGATGTTTATCCACTTCCCCTCTTCCCACCATATAACATTGGTCGAAGAAATCACATGCCAAGTGAACTCACCCATAAAGTTTATAAAATATTCCCTCTCCTGGATTCTATAGTCCCATTCAGTATCAAATAGTATCTTGACCATATATTCGAGTATGATAATGGGTACACCTCTTAATCCACAATACCAATCAGTTTTTAGCTGTTATAGATGAATCATTCTTGGGATTCCAAATAAAAACTCACGTGTATGCAATCACATTGATAGTAATCTCTCCATCACCAGTGCCAAATCTATTAATACATCATATGTGGGAATTAGAATGGGTGCCACAATAGCACAATTGTCTCTTCAGGACCTTTCTCGTTCTTCTATGCTCAGATGTTACCTTCCCAAATAATTTAATGGGAGAAAAATGAATGGTTAATTAAGCTGAATTCATACTCTAAGACTTGCATCACTCCATATTAAAGATCAAAAAACTCATTAATCAATTTCATGTGAAAGAATGAGGGGTTTTTCTCCTCATGGAACAAATGATGGAAGTCCGACCATGAGACAATTGACTCATCATTCATATACATACCCTGGACTCCACCAGTGCCTATCTAATTAGTGAAAATAATGGCTACCAATGTAACCATCTAATTAGTAATGGAATGAAAGGGTTTAAAAAATTGGATCACATAATCAATCCAATACTCCACTAACTTGGGATCTGGATCATAGTAAAACCCCAAAAGCCACTACTAATGAAATTAATGGAATCCTCTTAGAACCTATGTATCCTCATCCTATTTAATTGTATAATATACCACTATATAGGATGGGGTTCATCTTGTAGGATCCCAGGTATTTATAGAACCAAAATTTTTCATTAATATTAATATTTATGAGTAAGATATTATTTTTACATAAAAGGAGATGATTTTTCCAATAGTTTACTCAACACACAACAATGGGGTTCTTTGAAACATGACGTTACACACAATATTAGTTATACCGAAAAATAATATATTATTATTATTATAAATATTAGTTAACTCCTAGTCATTATATTGGAAACAATGAGCTGAAATTTCTACATTATGATTAAAAAGGTTTGTTCAATGTTTTTATATTTAACCAATAACATTTAGAGGATTAAAATATGATGGAATCATATTTTACGCATGAAATACTCATATATTTTTAAAATGTCATTTTATCACCTTTTGATGGAGATCCCTTTTTAAATATAGTTTTATTTCACTCTTTTATATTGTATTTTACAAAATTAAATTCTTATTTAGAAATGTGACATCAATATTAATTTGGCGGAAAGTTTTTGTATTTTTCTGATAAATATCATTTTTAATGAATAGTTAAAAATAATGCATTTTAATTTTAAAATGACATTTATTCCTATTTATTTGTATATTTATATTGTCTATTTAATTGGTTTTAAATTATAATTGTATTTTTCGTAATCTAATATAAAGATAGACAATGGAGTTAGTTTCAAATTATAATTTGACATAATCACATGTAAATCTTTTGATAGTCATTATGTCATAAAAACCTACTTTTTGGTTTGGACAATGATAATTAATTTTAAATTAATTACTGAAACTTACGTGTCATGAATTTGAGAAAATAGATTCCTTATTTGGAACTAGAAGGTTAAAATTGTGTAAATAGATACATTTTTTTGAACATTATTCATAGTAACATCATTAATTATTTTATTTACCATGGTTAAAGGGTAAATTTGATAAATATAGGTAAAAAATAATATTATATTAATACTGAACTACCCTAACACATGTAAAAATCATATTTTATTAGATATTTCGGACCATGGGAATAATTGTATTAAGTTGGGGAACTCATGGAACCACTTGGTTGTGAAAGTGACATTTTATAACAATTAATATAATGTAATGAAGAAAATATAACATAAAAATGTTTCGTTTACTAAAAGAATTTTTATATGGGGTAATATAACAGATCTATTTGACTATAAATTTTATTTATAAAACTAATAATATTTCCTAAATCATTGTATTTTTTTTATATTTTCTAGACATTAAATAAATAATGTCAATTATGACACAATGGTGATGCAGTAACAGATTCATTAATGAAACATTCAAATAAAAGATCGTACAAATATTAAGATAAAGGTAATTTGATTTTTTTCCAATAATATAATTTTATGGATGATATTGACATATTATATTAGTGCTAATTATATTATTTCTAAGGATTCAAGTTGGTATTTATTTACTAAAAATCAATTACTTAATTGTTCCCAAGTTGAAATAAATTAGTTTGTAAAACGAGTAATATTATATTAAATGATATAATTGTACTAAATATATAAGATTAGAGCAACTGACTTATATAATTTTACAAATGTCATTATTGATCCACTTATGGATCTATTGTGCTTTTATAGTAAATATAGTTTCCATATATTTTGAAAATACAAGAAGACATAGTAAGAGTTAATGTTCTGAACTAAGGGTTAAAGCTAAAAGATAATAATACGTTTGTGTCTTGAACATGTTTAAAACCTATTTGTTGAGGGGTTCGTGAACATAAATCTTCTTTTATTTTAAATAAATTAGGTTGGGACCATTTGAAAAATAAAATCATTTATTAATAAAATAATATTTCAATACCTTCCTAAAGTGCCTCTCCTCCATCTTATAAAAGGAGACCACCTGTACCCACATAATCACACATCTCAAGACAATTGGATCATACAAATTCTACTCAATTAATCTCCCAAAATCCCTACTATCCTCATAAATCCATACATTTCATATTATGAAATTCAATAATGCATTTTCATCTAATAAAAAGAAGTTACCCGATTAAGAGGTAACATCTTCTCTCGGGTTCTTTTCCATTATTTTCTTCTCCACTGCCTATGCTCATCATATATATTGATTTAAAAAAACAAAATTATCTTCAATTTACTCAGATTTATTTATGATAATTATTCAAAATACACATACACACAACTCCATCTAATGGATACAAACATAATGTTTTTGGTGTACCGAGAGCTACTGCCTCATGAACCGATAATTTTCAATATTCTCCAACAACCCCTCATGGTGGTATTTATTATGGAATTTTATTATAATATAAATATATTATATTTATATTGTCTCTTTTCTTCTATATTTTTCATTTATATCATTCATTTAATCTTTTCCTAATGTGTAAACATGAATATTTTATTTGAGGAAGTGCATACTACCACCCCCTCGATGTGATATGACTTGTTAATGCCATACATGGAATTAATAAATGATGGAGTTAAATAACATATGTAATGAATATTAAAAATGATTTTATACTGGAATTATAACATACCTACGTATTATTTACTTTTTATTTCATTAGATATGACAATGAAATGAAAGTAGTATTCCAGTGTATGTACGACCTATCATCTCTATGAACGGTGCATTGCATTTATTATCTCCAAATGTTATGGAATATAATAAATACATATATAGGTAATATAAATTATATTTAGATCATGAATATCATTCTGGATATTATGGAGTTTTCACTACATAGACAAGTTACATCAAAACATGTTCATTTTGGAGTCATGTACTGATTATCCACAAAAGTACTAATATAAACATAAAAAATTATGTAATTTTTATAAAATGATGATAAGTAATATAAAATTAATAAAAAACGTGATAAAGGATCTTATGAAATTTAAATGAACCTTTTTTTATTATTTTGGAACATAAAAATGAACGAGACAAGTTGGACTCAAGGTAAGGGACTTATCCCCAATTTCCATTCAATGAAGCATATTTTGATAATATACACCTCATTCTTTAATACGATGTATAATTATTCGATTTTATTTTAATTTAAATGATTGGTTTTCAAATGGTATAATATTATATGAATATATTTAATAAATGGAAACATGGTTGTTTCATTTTAAAATACATGGTGACAACCACCATTCCATTGATACGAGTATTATTTGATATTTGGATTCCTTAATAACATATATTGTTTTTAAAAGGAAAATAAATACCATATACTTCTTTTACATATTTTGGTATAGAAAATGGTTTTTAGAAAGCATTGATTATATCAATATATTGAAAAGATATATTATGATTGAAATGTAGAAATGTCATATTTTCTTAGTGATTGTATTAATTTTTTTAGAATGGTGGGGGACGAGTCCCCAATTATTGTACAAAAAAACACAAGCTAGAGTGTCATCAAGTACAACCATATTCAATAGAAAATGAAAACCAAAAATCTCAAGTTTGGCCAATCTTCTTTCTGATTTTATCAGCGATTTACCGTTCTTTGTCCTGCAACACATTCCATATTTTGACATTAATGCGCCCGCATCCTCACCCTCCACTGTATCAGGCTTATAATTCTTTTGTGTGATGATGTAAAAATTCCAGATCTTCATCTGAACTGTCCTCATGTGACACCTCATTTTACTTCTCTTCTTCAATTCGTTTAGAATTTTTCATTTGGATGTGCGTTCTAGCCTGTTGGCATGAGCCACCTTCCATGTATTTAAGATTATCATCATGGTTAGTGTTATTAACCACTGCCAGATTCTCCATTTATTGTTGTTTTTTTGGTGTTACAACCTGCACAATTAAGAGTGGAGTGTGAGAAATAGTCTCACCCAAATGCGTACTCACCTACTGTCCAGTAGCAGTCTTGACAGTGGATTCTGTCTCTGCCAAAACAGTCACACCATGAGTAGAAAACAGAGCCTCCACACTGGACACCTGATTTGATTCAGACGATGTAGGAGTAGCATTCACAATGACCATATCCAATGATGTAGGAATATCATTTACATTGAGCATAGCCAAATCATAATTTTCTGAAACATTAAAAGGGGCATGTACTGCTCTGATTTTCCAGAGTGTGCATTCACAAAATGCCCTGGATTGGTATCTATGTCAGCTACAAACCCATGTACCCTTGTGGCAGCCTGAGAATAAGAAACAAGCCTAGACAAAATATTGGTCTCCTGAAATTTCTGAGCAGCATCATGCAAATTATCCTCCCCATTATCAAATCCATCCTAGATAGACATAGTAGGCAGCATAACTGAGGGGTCAGATCCCTCTTCAGCCATGTCAGCCCAGTTTTTTCTTCCATGGCCAAGAATCCCAGAGCCTTGTCTAAGAAAAGGAACCTAAGGTTCTTTACCATGTTTAACAATGTGATTATGTTTGAAAGAATCATCTTTCCCAGGTTTCTCCATCTCTACTCTATGGGCATGATTTAAGATCATATCCACAATGAGAGAAGTGTCTACATATAATGGAACTTCTATAGTTAGATGTGTCATGTACTATAACCCTGCAATCAGATCAGAATCTTGGGAGCCCTTTAAATTCAATTTGCAATTCTAGTTCTTATTCATCAGTTTCCAAATACACCTTATCAAAAAAAGTATAACAGAGGTCTATCTCAACTAGGAACCTAGAATAATAACCATACCTGGCAATTTCAGTTTCATTATCCATTTTAATTTGAATTCCAATCGCTAATGAAATATAATAAAGTATTCGAGGATGCCATAAAATCCATCTTAACCAAAATATTTTAATCCAGATTTGAGCATAGGAGGTACTGATTTCAATTCGGTTGAATCTCCTATCCCACTCTCGGATGTAAATAGCACCGGGATTGAGCAATAATTATCCAAAACCCCATGTGTGCAGTTTATGCTTTTCTGAGGGGAATATTATATGGAAAAACCCTTTACCTGGATAGACATATGGTCAGGAGTTGAATCCCCAGCTACCTGATAACCATTACGTGAGATAATCCATTCTCCAAGGATTCTCTCCTTTGGGAAAAACGAGACAAGCAATAAAGGATTGTTCTCACAACTCCAATCTTTCCGAAATCACATTTGGATCTGCTCTCACATGTACAATAGATCCTTGCCTACGTATGCCTGCACACAAACCCTTAAAATTTGAAAAGTAACAACTGGAGTTGCTAACCCCGATAAATTCTTTCTTGTGACTTTCAGGTCCCCGAATCTCTGATCGCACTATTTCACGTGCAGTGAGCTTTTGGGAGTCGAACCTCCTTGGCATCAGGAATACCTATATCATCATGAATCGACGGAAGAATGAGTGGAACCCTAGAAACCATTTCGTGTCATAGGGTGGCTCCACCGGCTGATCGACATCTCCCACATCACTTTGTTCTTGTATTATGAATATGATATTGTTCATGTGAATTTTTTACATATAAAGGTGGTTCTAATGATAAAATAAGTCTAGGTGAGCTAGAGATAACTCTCCAATGCATTAGGTAGCTTTAAAAATGTGGACGTTAAAGTTTCTCCAAATATATTTAGGTCATATACTGTGATGGGTATTCCAAACACAACTCCATATGTAGCTGTAAAAGCTATAATGTATGTCTATTAGGGATGCCACACGTTACATTTATGATTTATGATTTCTATGTGTTATTCATAAATCATATTATTTCATGAGGTTTTTTAAAAAATATTAACTTTTCTTATTGAAGAGAATGATATCATTAATTTGTATATATTGATGGCCTAATGTTTTCTTTCCTTATTTTTTTACTCTTACAGTTATTTTAATGATTATCCCATGTTTTTTAAATGTTTTTCACAATTTATAAGGAAGGGTATGAGAAAATAATAATTCAAGAAGACTTATATCAACAGACAAAATATTTTTTTTATTTAAGGTGTTTTATTTTGGTGAAAAAAATGATAGAGAAAAGGTTTCTACTTTGTAATTTTTGAGATTTAATGTAATAGTTATATAATAATAATCTAAAAACCTAAAACTGAAAAGATAATCCATGTTCAATTATTGACTTAGATCAATATCATTTAATTATTATGGATGGGGCCTTATAATTGGTATTAGAGTTTGGTAAAGATAACATTAGGAGTTAGGATATTGTAAAATGAATATCCATAAATTATTTTTTCTTTAGGGTAATATTGAAGTGATAATGAATTCAATGATTTCCATGTTTCTTGACCTATGATGTTTCTATGTTCATAATGGATTTCCGTATAGGAAACAGGGTAGCTAGAATGGGACGACATTAAGAGGAAAACAAAATACCAAATCAGCAACCGAAAATGGTCAGAATCCTAAATAAGAAGTTTATTGCAGTGATGGAAAACTTTACTCACAATATAAATGGTGGTGGTATCTTTGAAAAAGATCATCTAGATCATCCAAAAATGAACATGTTAGTAGTGGAGTATTTCATGAGGTGGAATACCCCATCATTCAAAGGATCATCTCGCCCTATGGTAACTGAAGTGTGGATTAATGCACTTAAAAATATTTCTGATGTCATGGGGTGTTCAGAACATAAAAGTATATATTCCTATTTAATTTTTTGTAGTTGAAGCCTATCAGTAGTGGTCGATTGTTAAAAATACTATTTATAGTGAGGAGATTGATCCCCTTTACTGTTATGAAATCAATGGTATATTACTTTTGAAATATTTTCCTAATGCGGTTCGACTTGGGATGAAAATAAAATTCTTGGAATTGATGTAAGAGGATGACTCAGTGGCTTCTTATCAATCAAAATTCAATCAGTTGTAATGGTATGATCCAAATTTTATATAGGATCTTTATTGTAAAATCATTATTTTTTACATAGATTAAATCCAATATATGAATGTGAATTAGATTTTCATGATTTTAAAGGTTATGAAAAACATGTTTGATGGCAGAGAAGGTGGAAATGGAGTTTGCTGATCATCAGGTTTTCTGTGAAAAATATAATAATAAGTGGTCTTGGTGAAGGATGAAATGGAGAAACTCTTCAAATAAGTATGATGGTAAGAAACATTAGCTTACTGTTTGTGTAGATTGTAAAAAATAACATTTGGGAATTCCATTTGAATTCTGGTAAATGCTTCCAATGGGGTAAATTTCGACATAAGGAATATAATTTCAATGAAAAATATCATCATAGTGGTATGAATAAATCTGATTTATAGTTAGTAAAATGATTTATGTGCAATGAAATGAGTCATTTTGAAAATGAGTGTCTGACGAAGAACTCAAATGATGGAATGTAGCCAGATTACAAGAAGAACGGGGTGGAAAATCCACTTCAACTACTCCATTAGATGTTGGGCCATCCAATGTTGTAGTAATAGGTATATTGTTTGTTTATTTAGATTATTCCAATCTTTTGTTTGATTCCATTTCTACACATTCATTCATTTCTGAGAATGCTTCTAGTAAATTGTGAATTCCATGTCATGATATGAATCCTATACATGTTGTAAAAAAACTATAGGAAATTTTAATACCAAAAGATATTATAAGAACAATTTTGTCTATATGTGTGGAGGGATTATACATGAATGAATATTTATTTGACTGTAGTAGACATTGATGTTATTTTGCATATGGATTGACATTCAGTTTCTCATTATATGATTGAAAAAAATCTTAAGAGGTTTCATTCAGAAATAATATTCGTTTATTTAAAATAATGAATAGATAATTTTGATAACATATAAAGAAGCTGAAAAACTAGTAAAATATGGAAATGAATGTTACCATGAACATATTATTTAAAACAAATGAACTATTCAAATTAATGATGTTCTGGTGGTAAATGAGTCTCTTGATGTTTTTTCTAATGAGTTCTCTATTATAATAGATAATCAGGATGTTAAATTTACTATGGAATTGATCCATTATGCTAAGCCAATTTCAAAATATCCTTATTTAATGGCTGGAATTGAACTTTTAAACTCATAGTGGTTATTTTAGGTGTTGTTTTATAATGGTTTCATTTGACCCAGCACATCACCCGGAGGAGCACGAGTCTTGTATGTTAAACATAATGATGGTTTAATGAGAATTATCATTAATTAAATACCCTTGATGAATATCACTGTTAGGAACAAGTATCCCTAGCCTTATATCGATTATTATTTTATCAGCCAAAGGGAGTTCAGTATTTTTCGAAGATTCACATTACGTCAGGGTACCATCCGTAGAAACTAACAAATTCATACATTATGAAGATCGTCCTTCATACTTGACATTCCCAGTATGAATTTGTTGTTATGCCTTTTGGGATAACCAGTGCACATGCTCTACTAGTGGATCTTATGAGTAGAATTGTTAGTGAGTTCTTTGATTAGTTAGTGGTGTTGTTTGATGATGATAATTTTTTATATTATAAAGGTAAAGAGGAGAATTAATGTCATTTATATATTGCCTTTAAATCCATAAAAGGAATAAAAAATTATGGGAAATTATTCAATTGTGAGTTATGGTTTCAAAAAATTTCATTCTTTCGTCACATTTTTTTAAAGATGGCATAACCATTGATACTCCTAAAAAAAGATGTTTAAGAATTGAAAAAAAACCCATAAATATAACTGATATTAATAATTTTCGTGTTTTAGAAAGTTATAACTAGAGGTTTGTTGAAAAATGTTCCTAGTTATATAGCCCACTTACTAAATTAACTCAAAAAGGTGTTCAGTTCATCCGGAAAAAGATTGTGATGACTGTTTTTAATAATTGAAAAAATGACTGGTGAATACTCCATTTTTTGACCAAGTCGTCTACGGATAGTGATTTTTTTAAATGTAGGGATTTCTCATTGAATTTATATGGTTGGGTCATAATGTAGAATGATTGGGTAATTGCTTATGCTTTATGTTAGTTGAAACCTCATGAGTTAAATTAACCTACACATGATTTCGAATTAGCAGCTGTTCTTTATTCTATAAAATTTTGGAGGCATCATTTGTATGGTGTAAAGATTTAAATATATATTGATCACATACATTTGAAGTATATATTCACTCAGATATAATTGAACAAGATATAGATAGGATGGATGGAATTAATCTTGGACTATAATTACATGGTTACTTTTTTATATAAGAATGGAAAATAAAGTGGCTGATGCTTTGAGTTGTAAATTTAATTAGGAAATTAACCATATTACATTTGTAAAAGGATAATTTTGTTTTTGGTTTGTTGAAACATGGAATAGATGTTTTTGGTGAAATAAATTCCTCTATTTTGTTTCAGGTTTCAATAGAATCATCATTATCAGACATAATTAAACAAGCAGAAAAAGACGATACTGGGTTATGGAAAAAGGTATAATTGGATCAAAATGGTATGTTACTTTAATTTAAAATTGATAAATCATGTGTTATGTTTTTTAATAGGATATTATGTGTGCTTTGCGATTACCTATTGAAGAAAGAGTTGTTATGTGAAGTTCATAATTATTTTTTTATGTTCATCCTGCTAGAACAAATAAGTAAATAGATCATCAAGAGTATTTTTTATGGGATGTAATGAAAAGATATATTATTGACATTACACTAGGATTTTTTATTTATCTACAAGTTAAAGCAGATAGGCCATTATTGAAAGGGATGCTTCATCCCTTTACAGTTCCCCAGTGGAAATGGGAAAATATATTCATGGATTTTGTATTGGGATTACCAAATACATCTCAAGGTTACAATGAAATCCGGTTCATTTTTGACCAATTGACTAAATCTTCTCATTTTAATTCTATTCATGATACTCTATCTCTAGACCAACATTCTCGATTTTATATTAAAGTGGTGGTCATGTTACATGGAGTTCCCCTCTCTATTGAATCTAATCATTATCCCAGGTTCAATTCTAATTGTTTAAATTGACTTTAAATGTCATTGGGTACTCAGTTAAATTATAGTACATCATTTCATCCGCAATTGGATAATCATATAGATCGAAATATTTAGAAATTTGATGATATGATATGCTCTTGTTCAATGGATTTCCAGGGATGATGGGGCCAACATATTTCTTTAGTTATGTAATCATATATTATAATTCTTCATTCTATTATATAAATGACACCATTTAAATAATTATATGGAATTTGGTTTCAAACTCTATCTTTTTGGGATGAAGTTTGTGAAAGGATGTTGATGGGACCTAATATGGTAGAAGAGATGACAAAAAGAGCTCAGTTGATTCATAAGAACATGGAAACATCTTAGAGTAAGTAGAAGAGTTTTTTGGATAATTGGAGGAATTCTCATTCTTTCTAAATATGGTATCATGTATTTCTCAATGTTTTTCCACGGAAATGAGTGATGCATTTTGGTAAAAAGTGAAAGCTGTATCTGAGGTTCATTTGACCCTATGAAATACTTGAGAATTTTGGATCAGTTGCCAAAAGTGTGGATTTACCTTCTAGTTTTTCCTAGGTGGATAATGTTTTCATGATTCAATGTTGATAAAGATTATGTTGGATCCATATCATGTTTTGTGTCCAAAGGTAGCCGCGTTGGAAGAGAATCCTTCATTGGAGGAAAAACTAGTCCAAAATCATGACCATAGAGAGAATGTGTTGCAGAATAAGGTAATTTATCAGGTAATTGGTTTTTGGAATACCATATAGTTTAAGTGGAAACATGGGAATCAGAAAATTATATAAGTGATAAATACACTACTTATTTTATAAGTAAATAAAATTGAAGGAACACAATTTCAGAAAGGGGGAATGATGTAGGATCTCAGGTATTTATAGAATAATAACTTTTCATTTATATTAATATTTCTGAATATTATATTATTTTTAAATTAAATGGGATTCTATTTATAATATAATACTCAACACACAACAACATGTTTCCTGAAAATCTTACATTTCACATAACTTTGAGTTATACCGAAAAATAATATAATATTTATATTATTTTAAATGGTCGTTAACGCCTACTCTTTATATTGGAGGGAATGAACCTAAATAATAGAGTTATGATTACACATGTTTTTTAAATGTTTTTATATTTATCCAATGAATTTTAGAGTCTTAAAATAACAATTAATCTGATTTTAAGCATTATATGCTATAATATTATTAAAAGGATGTTTTACCACCTTTTGAAGGAGAACGCTTTTTTAAATCTAGTTTTTTTTCAATTTTAATTTTTTTATTTCTAATAATAAAATTTTTATTTATAATCAGGAAATAAATATCTATATTAGATGAAATTTTGATATTTATCTGATAATATTTATTTTTTTAGTGAATAGTGAATTATACAATTTAATTCAAAACTGCATTTTCATCTAATTAATTTATATAGTTAGATTTTACTATTATTTTATTATAAACAATAATTAGGGTATGTTTTTATTATTTAATCTAATTATGGTCATTAGAATTAATTTCAAATTTTAATTGGACCTAAACCCAGGTCGATCTTTTGATAGTTATTACTTCATAAAAATTGGCCTTTTGGTTTTGAAAAGGGAAATTAATTTTAAATTTATTACCGAAACATAAATTTAATTAATTTAGAAAAGTATATTACATATTTTTAATCAGAAGGTTGAAATTTTATAAATAGACATGTTTTATTTTTTGGACAATATGAATAGTGACTTCAGTAATTATTTTATTTACCATGGTAAAAGGGTAAATCTGTAAATAAGGTTAAAAATAATATTATAAAAATAATAATCTACCCTAACACATGTATTAATCCTATTGGAGTATATATGTATGACCATTGAAATAATTTTTCCTATTTTGGTATCCCATGGATCCACTTGGGTGTGAAAAGGACATTTTATAAGAATTAATTTAATGTAAAGAGAAATATAACATAAACATGTATCTTTTACTAATTTTTTTTTATATTGGGATATTTAAACTAAAATTTTATTAATTTTAATATTAAATATAATGATAATATGTTTTTATACATCACTGTATTTTACATATAATTTTTAGTCATTATATAAATAAATTTAATTATCACACAATGACGACGTTGTGATTGCTTCATTAACGAACAATTCAAATGAATCATAGTATAAATATTTAACTAAATGTAATTTAATTATTATTATTCAATTCATGAATTTTATGGATGATATTTTCATATTATATTTGATTTAATGACTTTTTATTTATGTAACCATGTTGTTATGAGTTTATCAAAAATCAATTACATAATTGTGTAACAATTAATAGAAATTAGTTTTTAAAACAAATTCTATTTAACTAAATGATATAATAATACTAAAAATATAAAATTTGTAAAAATGAATAATATAATGTTCAAAATGTCATTAATGATTATGTTATGTTTGGTTTTGAATTTAATAGTATCTATAGTTACCATATATTATAAAAATACAAGAAGACATAGTAAAAGTAAATGATTTTATTGAAGTGTTAAAGCTAAAAGACAAGGTCATTATTGTGAACTAATAATGTCTAAAACCTTTTTGTTGAAATTAATCTGACCCAAAATCCTCGTATCTTTGAATTTTAATATTTGGGTCAATTTTAAACTAAAAGTAATTTTATAATAAAATAAAATTTTAATACATTCCAAAAGTGCAAATCCTCTATCGTATAAAAGTCCACCACCTATACCCACATACTCACACATATAATGCCTATTGTCTCACTCAAATTCTACTCAAAAAAATCTTCAAACATCCATAAAATCCACTTAAACACCTTATCATAGGACGATAGTAATTCAAGAAATCCTTTTGGCTATAATCAAAAGATGTTACCTAATTTAGAGGTAACATCTTCTCTAAAGTTATTTTCTTTAATTTTACTTCTACACTCCATATTATTTTATTATTTTTTGATTTCATAACAAAACCAGAATAATAACTATACTATGGTGTTTTCATGTGAAGGATTTGAATTTCACACACACATACCTCCATGTAATGTATATTAACATAACGTTTCTGTGTACAGAGAACTAATACCTCGCGAAACGATTATTGAAATATTTTCCCCTACCACCTCTAATGGTAGAAATTATTATGTCACTATATTTATATGTGATGTATGGTATATTTCTATTGTCTCTATATTTCTCTATTTTAAATTTACATAAAACATTAATGATTTCTTAAATGTGTAATATGATAATTTCATTTGAGGAAGTGCGGACTACCGGCCCCTCAAGGTGATATGAATCGTTCATCCCATACATAGATAATATAAAGGATTATGTTAGAGAACCTATGTATTGTATATAAAATATGATCTTATACTAGAATTATAAAACACATATGTACCAATTAGTTTTCATTTCATTAAATATGACCAAGAAATGAAAGTAGAATTCATGCTTACGTACGTCCTAAAATCTCCATTAACAATGACATTAATTTATTATCTCCCAATGTTATTAATTATTATAAATACAAATATAATTTATATATATGATATTTAAATCATGAATATAATTAATCATATAATTTACTTTTGAGTTCATGGACAATTTCATCAAAATAAGTTCATTTTCATCTCATTTATTGAATATCAGAAAAACAACAGATAAAAACATCAAAAATTATGTAACTTTTATTAAATGTTGTTAATTAATAAAAAATAAATAATGAACTTGAAAAAATATCACAATCAAGTCTAAAATAACCTAGGTTTATTATTTCGGAATATAATAAACAAACAAGTTATGTCAGACTCAAGGTAAGGGACTATGTCTCAATATTAATTCATTGAGGCATATTTTTATAATATAAAAATACTTCATTTTATTCAATGTACAATTATACCATTATTATTTTAATTTAATTCAATGGTTTACAAAAATTAATTGTTTTCTAAGAAGAGTTTTAATAAACAATAAAATGAATGTTTCATTTTAATGTATGTGGTGACAATGACCATTCCACCTTTATTAGAATTATTTGATATTTTGATTCTTTAACAAGACATAATGTTTTTGAAAGGAAAATAAATACCATATAAATTATTACTTATTTTTGTATATAAAATATTTTTGATAAATCATTATTATGACAATGTCTTAAAAATGATATATTGTGATTGCAATGTGGAAATTTTATCATTCCATTGTTCCTATTTTATTAATTTGTAATTGTTGTTGGGTATTGATTACGTATATGGGTGGTTCCCGGAAAAACCACAGGTGGGTGACCCCGAGATATCTTTACTATGAATTGGGTAATGTGACGAAGGTAAATTTTAATGTTTATCCGAACATAATTAGGGAATATACCGTGATGGGTTTTCCAAACAAAACCCCCTATGTAGCTGTGAAAGCTAAAATGTAAGTACGTTATAGATTCCAAAAGTCACCTTTATGATTTATGGATTATATTTTTTATTCATAAATCCTATGATTCGATGATTTATGTTAAAAATATTATGTTTTATGATTAAAGAGTATGTTTTCATTGATTTCTATGTACTGATGGGATAATGTTTTCTTTACTTATTTTATATCCCTTACTGATCATTTTATGCCCATCCAATGTTTTTGTAATATTTTTCATAGTGTATAAGGAAGGGTAAGATGGATGAATAATTAAAGATGAATTATATAATGAAACTAATTCTTTTATTATTTAATGAGTTTTATGTTTGGGAAAGAATTGATAGAGAAGAAGTTTCTACATTGTAATTTTTGAGATGCAATGTAATAGTTATGGCTTAATTATCAAAAATTATAAAACTGAAAAGACCCTTAATGTAATATTATTGACATAAATCATCATTATGTAATGATTAAAGATGGGGACATACACCTTTTCCGGCCCACCTGGAGGAACCAACTTTTGAGATGGACCCTAAACTGAGGCCCCATCACTCATAGGGCTTTCATCACAATCCTGAATATGTAACCTTGTTTGTTGTTTTTGTAGAGGCACTCTAAAATTTATAAAAGACATAGAAGTTTAAGTTGATTATACATATATATATATATATGTATATGTGTGTATATATATGGGGGGTTTCTCAATAAGGCTATTCAATAAACTCCTTCCTATATGATGCGTGTAGAAATGTTCATTGTGACCTATGTCTTGTTATTCTATGGTCAAAAATTAGAATTCATAGTTATGATGAATGGATACATCGGTCATCTCACCAACACATGCTTACCATTCCCAAATATCTCACTATAGAAACATTAACACCATTTTAGTATATTTCTGTCTGAACTATATAATGGTACAAAATTAAAAACACTACATCGTGGTCGAACCACCTAGGATAAAAATTGGAAATGAACCGACCCACTTGGACCCGCTTGGGTAGTGGAAGACTGAGCTGCCACAACCCCAATCATTCCTCTATAGTCTAGGGGATGCAGATAAATGTCTAAAATATATAAATTAAATGTGAGGTATTATCCTAATTTACCTGTATTAATACTCCCAATCGTTTCTATGAAAATTTTAAGAAGAATAGTAATTGAAATTGTAATATCTAGAGTAGAAAAATTCATCCAATAACCTCTTGGGAATAAAAAAGTGTAAAAATACTTAACTAAAAGGAGAATGGTAAAATGTTCACCCACCTAGGAATGTTATTCCATCATATCAATAACTTCCATATATGGAAATATGTGACAGTATGACTCTAATCCCCAACAAGTGTAAGTGGTCAAATGCACCAATGTATCCCTAATATCAACTGAATCCACCATTTATATATAATTATTCTACATAATACCTAATATGTGTAAGAAAAGACCATGATTTGATTATTATATACATACCTTACTGCAATATTTGAAAACTGAAGATGTATTAATAAAATATGTTATATAACTAGTCATCTCAACCCATAACAATAGGGAAATTGATCCCAACCATAAAAGTATATTTTTATAAAATAGTCTTAAATGATTTGGAAATGATATCTCAATCTCACATCTTAGCCTAGAATTATTTTTCTTCATGAAACTAAAATAGACTATCGTTGATACACAATATCTTTCATATATATCCAATGAAGTCATGATGAAGTCCCATAACACTACACTACTCAAAAACATGATAGATCATAATATCCTAATGATAGAGGACATATACTCTGGTATGAAAGGGATTTACCAACAATATATATGTTCACCAAATATGGAGAACATGATTCATAGTGTGATAGGGATGCACTATCACTATGGATAGAGGACCATCTCCCTATAGTGATTGGGGAGTACCGTATTTGTATTCGTACAATGATCATTCTCCTTGGTGTGATATGGGAGTACCATCTATAGGGATAAAGTACTTCTGAAAAAGTGAGATAGGGGAGTAATACATCTATATTTTTACAACAAGTATGGAGGAACCAATCCCTGGTATGATAAGATGTAGTATCTCTACAGATAGATGACATGCACATTGGTGTGACAGGAGTGTACTACATCAATATCATTATAATGAGTATGAATGACTAGAAGCCTAGAGAGATAGGGTAGTACCATATCCATTGACAGAGGAACTATTCACTTTTTTGTTCAGAGATGACCTCCTCAATATATGTACAATTATAATGAAGGACATTTTCCCTATTGCACTGGAGGAGTATTGGCTCCTTGGATAGAGGGCATGTGCCTTGTTTCTATAGGGGAGTTCTATCTATGTTGATATTGGACTCATTCCCTAGTGTGAAATGGGAGTACAAAATCTCTATCGATGGAAATAGTATAGAGAGATCGTTCCATTGTGATATAGGGGAGTACCATCTCTATGGTTTGGGTACTCATAACCTAGTGTGATAGGTTAGTACCGTCTCCATATGAACTCTTTAATAATCCTTCAGAATCACAATCATCATCAATCTTCTCCTAAATAATTATCATTCATCGAACATATTGAATCACATATCAAAAGAATCTAGGATTATTAACCTCACATTATATTTGAAAAAAATACTCAGGATAGTGTAATCAATAGAAAAAATATGAGTAAAAATGAAGGGGATGCGAGAGGTAGATAGTTCAAAAAAAGTAAACACCATGTAAGGGTGGTCACATAAATGTGGCATCACTTGGACACATTTAAAATCCCTCTCAATTACATGGATTTATATAAATTTATCATTACACTATGTGTAGGGGAACTATATGAGGTGTCTTATCCTTCATTGGTTGAGTCATGTGATCTTCGAAATTCTCATATCCATCAAGATGTTCACAAGTACCACTTGAGTATACGACTTGTCCTCCTAAACAGGATCGTATGTATGTGTATTTATAAGGCTTCCTAGAATACTAGGGAGGTAAACATGGAATGTGGCCCAACCACATGGTTTATTATCCTTATCTTCATTGAAAAACAATTTTAATACCAAGGTGGGGCTACACGACATTTTTTCATCTAAACATATGCTCTTTAGTTGTGTTTTCCATAGAAACTCTTGTATCATCATGGGTTGGATAGATCCGGACGTCCCTCCCTTAATTATTCAATTTGACCACCTAAAATGGTTTTAATATCTTCCGAGTATCGTATTTTTGCCCATTTTCTATAAATCTATATATGAACTCCCATATTGGACCTTCATGCATCTCCCTCGCCTTACATCACTATTGATCATTACGTGATCCCAGATCAATTGGAATCCTTATCCACATACCACAAAAAACATAAATATATCTAAAAATATCCATCCATATAATTTCTAATGTATTATCCACATATTTTTGGGTTTTATGGCAATATAACTGACACTATAAAAGTCGAACCAAGACCTAGTAAGCGAATGATGAAGAACACAAAGACTGATGGGGGAAATGAACCATAAAAAGTGTGATAAACCACATTGAATATGATTTGTTGGTAAAAAATATAATCATATGGAAACTAGGGTCAGATCATGAACTAATAATGATAATAATTTGATTAAAAAATTTAATTCGACATAAGGGATCATGGGAATGGAATGGAATCAACAGTAAGAGATTAGTAAACGAAATTCAATATTTAACGATATAATCAAGAATTTATAAACCAAAAATATCAAGTACTAAAAAAATATTTGATTAATATTTTTATAAGACAGTGTTCTTTAGTAATGAATATGATCTTCAACATTCACTGCCTATCAATTCACATCAATCTTATCATTAGTCATCATCTGATCTTGATCTTCCAATGATGGCCATCAGAGATACTCTCAAAAACCACATATATCTATGTGAATAAATTGAGATAAATTTAGAAAAGAAATATTTAGATATTATCATATTTAGATCATTTAAATTAAAATATAAAAATTATTAACTTGTTTTAATTTAATTAAACTGTCCATTGGCTACCTCATCTGAACATCTAGAAATGAGAAACAATAATTTGCACCATGGGTAACCCCAATGCTCTAGATTCAACCATGACCTCAGATTTCCAATTATAGAATAATGTCATTAAATATTAAATTATTTTTTCAAAACAACATATTTGTGATAAAAAATATATTTAACTATTTAATTAAATTAATTCGAGGAACACCATGCCTTGGAATTGTGCATCTTCTCAATGCCCGACTCATAAAATTTTCAATAACATATTTCAATCAATTAAATGTAAAAAAGGTATATATATATTAACATAACATTATTATAAATGTATTATTACGTGAGAATAAAATTTTAAAACCACACCCTATATGTAGTAGATCATAAACCAAAGTCATGGAATAAATTAAGGCAAGTTAGAAGACATGAATAATAATGGATAGAATAAAATAATCTCTGAGAAAATAATATTGGTATAAGAAGAATATTTTATCAATATACATTTACATATAAAATCATTTCTTCAGAAGAAAAGTTTTATTCCTTTGACTATTATAGTGGAATGAGTTCACTCCCCCAAGCCACCATTATAGACATGTTTCACTCATATGAAAATCATAGCGGACCAAATAACTTTCTGAATAGGTTTTACTCCCCATTAAAATACCATTTATCTCATGAAAATTCTATCGTTACCTAAATATTTTTATATATAAAATATTCTGGTCCCCCTTATGTCAAATTATAGCATATCCATGCAACTTAGGTTATAACATAGCCACCATCATTGGTTAGAATGAAACCATTATCCTTGGTCATAACGTACCCACCATCCATGGTTATTAAAAAACTATAATCATTAGTTTATAATGGAAGAACCCCTCACATAATGAAAACCATGAATATGAATTTCAAAAAGTCATTAAACATCCATCATAGAATAACCTACTAAAAATAGGGTTTCATAAACATTTCATCAATCCATATTTTCATAACTCATGAAAATTAAATGGGGATCACAGACATATCTTCTTAATAATTATAAAACATCCACTGAAATAATAAATAAGGTATAACGGATCATATAACCAAAAAATAATATTCAACACCAATGGTTGTTTTCATTATTGAAAAGAAATTCCATGAAATGATCATTAAAACATTCATAGGGAAAATTTACATTCCATTATGAAATAACTTATTTAAACTCTAAAAATGATATAATTATTTAAAACATTTATTTGAATAGAACCTTGGAAACATTTTTAGGAATCATTGAATCATATATCAGTATGGATGTAAGAATATATTTTTCATAACGTACATGTTAAAACAAATATTCCATTATAATTTTTGATAAATATCCAAAAGTATATCATTATTTAAATATGCGAGATGGTTGCATTTAATGATAATTTTAAAATAAAAAAATGGTAAAATAACTTTATATAATATTTAGAGATCATAAAAATAACTTCATTGATTTTGTTTGAATACACGTACATGTAACAAAAAGGATTTTCGATTGAATAGATATCAATAATCAATTTTCCCTGAAACTGTTATTTACGTCTATTTAGATATAAATTAGATGAAAATTAAAGTAGAAAATTATTCACCTAAAATAAAAATATGAGAATTCATTTCATGTGTTTATTGATTGATGAAATATAATATTACAACATGGAAATCAAAATAATATATTATCACAATAAATAGGGTTATTATTACATAAAACCCTAACCACATTGAAAACATTTGAATTATAAGACCCATACTAGAACTTAATATATGAATATATGTAAATCATCATATATTAGAAAATAATTGTAATAAAAAAATCCCGAAAATATATACATCACATAAAATAATCTATTGTTGAATATTTCATGTGTCCCACAGAAATAAAGGTGAATAAAAATGTCATACATCATGGATTAACATTATTTTCATGAATTAAAATATCATGTAAAATAAATATTATCTTATTATAATATATAATCTAAAAATAAAATCATAGATATCATAAAATATATGATTTATTTATAACCTTTCATTACCCACTTATTAACAAATTCATGATGAAATCATATTTTATGTAATAACAACTTCATTTTCAATATATATTTTGGTTTTTTATTTTCAGTACGTTTTCATTAATCACGTTACCATAATATAAAAATATAAAAATATTATATAAAAATATTTTTTATTCATTATATATTTTTTATTAATATATAAAATATATAGATAGAAAAATAATTACATCATTCATGGAGATGGTAAGTCATTTTTATGCATGAATATTGTTACCCTTTTTTCAAGATATGGAATCAAATAATGATAAATATTATTTCTTATTAATAGATTATTTTTTATTTATTATATATAATATATATTCATTAAATATATCCTTATTACCATCCATGACTAAAGAAAACAAAAAATGATTGACATCACTTCATGTACACAGTTTTCCACACGTACGCATGATCAAAATTATAATTTTACAATGGATTGGATGTTATAATGGAAGATGTGATATTGATATTCCATTACCTCAAATATTCATTAAATATCATATAAATAAGAAAATATACAAATATATCTAGTTGTGAGATGATGTTATAAAAAAAATTACAATGGGTTGAACGAGAGTAGTCCATCATACAAACAATCAATACACTCATTTCTTATTTGATATAGGGAAGATGTATATAAATTATTAAGATAAAATAATTACACTATATAATAATGAATATACTATTTCTATTATAATACCATATTTCAAAAATATTTTATTTTATATGAGGGAAAAATAAAAATTAAACACTCAGATATGAACACTACCTCTTCTTCGGAAAAACTTCTTATAATTTAAACAAACTCCATCATATGATGGTTCCATTATAAAATTGAGGCCCTTATAAAAATTATATGTAACTAAAAAATATATTTATGGTGATTTTTGGAAAATATTCTTCGGAAAATTTAATAGTATTTGAGAGGGGCTTCCATTTTATATATAGGGGAGAGGACAAACATAGAATTTTTAAAAATAAAGTATACCCATGTTTTAAAAATGAGAAAAGGAAACAACATGGAAAATTATAAAAAATTATAATTTATAAGGATGAAATATATCTTTAAAATAGTAATTTTATAAATTCATTGTTCATTTTAAATCTTATCATTTTTGTTTATCCCATGGACTACCTATTTTAACCTTTAAAACAGTAATTAATTTTTATTGTGTTTTGTATTCATTGATAAAAAAATGTAAGTTGAACAGATTATGAAAAATAAATTATTTAATATAAAAATATGTAATCCACTTACTCAAAATAAATTCATTGATGTTTCAGAATTTAATTTAAATTTAAAATTGCAGACAATATGAAAAATTGGTTTTTATAGAAAATGATTACAAAAGTAGAAAGGGGTGTTATCTAAAACAACAACATGAAATTTACTAAAATGTCATATGCTTGATTAATAATTATATAATTTAACTAAAATTGAATTTAACAAATTATAAAAACATTTTACTCTCTTACCACTTTATATTATGTTGATTGTTTTTAGTATAAATTAGTATTTTCACTATTCATCAAAAAATTAAAATTTTCAACAAAATATCCCAAAATACATCTATAAGAATTTATACAGTCTGATTTTAAATACGATGTTGATTTTTTAAATATTTTTTTTAAAAATGGAAATATTTATAATAATCTGTTTTAGAATAACGTTGTAAGGATCATTTATTGAGAAAAATGTATTTTCAAAGCATATAATTACATTAAAAAAATTATTTTCCAATCAATAATTTTTTTATTTATCTAACAAAAATTCAATAATTTAAAAAGTTTGGTCATTCCTATTTATAACTCCATGTATGATGAAAAATTTATAATGTTATTGTCTACATAATAAAATTTATAGTACATTATGGTTTGTAAAAATACTGTATTGTGTGTAATATATGCTTCCAATGAAATAAAATTTATTTAACTAATTGTAATTCAAATACACTCATGTTGTTATAGAAACATGAAACCAAAAATTATTGGGGGAACCCTTTATTATAATTTCATACATGCATCAGGAGTCCGTGTGAATAGGATCTCAAAGTAACATTGATTTCATAACTAATAAAACCAGTGTATCCCTGATTGTGATAATAATTATTCTATAAATTGACCCCCAATTATCTTAAATCGTCAATTTTAAAAGGATATTTCATATAAAGATATACCTTCAAGAAAATCCTTCCAAAGGAATTATTTTTTTTCAAAATACATCAATATAGATTATATAAATTATATTCCTCAGTATGTGAACATAAAAATCGCATATAGATCCTTGTCATTTATTCTACTTGTTTATTATAAAATCCCCTTTATGATATAAGGGATTAGTTTTGGTATTATCACATAACAGTTGATCCATGATCCCTCCACTAGATCAATGGTAGAGATTAATAAACCTATCTCCATAACATATTGATGAATAGAAGTATATTATATTGAAAGATAATTGTTCTTGTTTTGAATTGTTCTGTAAATAATGTTTATCACTCAAGAATCCAAAATTAGATGACACTAAACCAATTCCACGATATTATTCTCCAAAAGGCCTCAATAAGACATTTTCATATGACATAGGATGGTGAAAATTTATGACGGTATAATGGTGGTACGGTGTGGATAATTTACCCTAAAATCAGAGTAAACATAGTTTAAATAACTATATATTATTCAATGAAGTAATAAATAGAATTCAAAAGTAGAAAATATCTAAAATAGAATATTCATTAACAATAACTCAAATGAAATAATTCCTAAAAACAATTTTATACAAATATCAATTCTCACCCTCTTGGATGACGATATATTAAAGAGATCAAAATGAAACTAAAATAAAAGTACAATGATCTAATACAAACATCGAGCGAGACCACATATCTAGTCACTCAGACAAAAATGAGCTGCACCATGCTGATCATTTGAATTCACACGAGCAGCTCTTTTGATCTTGAAACCTTATTGTCATGACCTTATCCATCACGAATCGGTTCTCCATGTTAAAATAGGTCATAATATTTACACAAAAACATAGGTTAATGTATCATGGTGATAAATAATATATGTAGGACACCACAACGATGAACCTATAAACCATCTTTTAAAGTGAATTCTCATTTAATATTCAAAGCCCAACCGATACAGAACAAAAGAAATAAGTAAAAAAAAACATGAAACCAAAACTGATCCATAGGTCCCTGATCTCAGCCAACTGGGAAATGGGTTTTCATGGATATATATATATATATAATCCAATTTATATATTTATATATACAAAAATAATTCTATACATTAGTATAGTGAATGAAATAATATAAATAATTGATGTCGATTATTGGGTATGTAATTTGGATTAATTAGACATTCTATAAAAAGGGGTACGAGTTAGATGTTGTCCCACTCAAGCCATGTATAATAATGTTGATATATGGTTATATAATCCCAATAAAAATAACTTTTTTTAATCAATAAATGTCTCTAAGAAAACAACGCTTCCATAGGGGAATACACGTCCTTCTGTGCATTCACCCTTACTTACCAAAAATCACTATAATGATGGATTCTATATACTGAAGGAAAATCTTGTAAATTGTCACTGAGATTGATTTCATAACACTAATTACATATAATTCCAATATAATTCCTCAACACAATGTCATGGTTCATAGTCGATCATGGCATTGGGGCTTAGATAACCCTATATGATATGACCCTTGGGGATCAAAAGGATACCTCGCTAGTGAGACATCATGTTCACCCCTTTAGGTAAATAATCATATAGATTATAATCATTCCCATCACCCAGGAGAGAATAGTCATCCATGAGTATATAAATATATATACATATATATCAATTATGTGTAACGTCATTCCATACACCGTATCCAGTACTCCAATCAAGGAGTGTAATCATCCCAAACTCTTGGGAGAGTGTAATCATCCATGAGTATCATTAGTTGGGAAACCATTATCATATATCATAATCATTGGTATACCATGATCATATCTAGGAGAATGTAATCATCATCCATAATAAATAATTATAGGAGATAAGAATCATCCTCAAAATCATCAATATAGATGTGAAAAATCCCTAAACATATACGTCTAAAAAGCCAAATTCTATGATATATGTCCGGGTTTTCCAATGATATAAATAAAATGGGGCTCAGAATTTGGATCCTAATAAATAAATTTGGGTATCCCAAAAAACAAATAAAACTTATCCAAGTAAGTATATTTTGGAATCCCAATGTAAGTTTTCACATCGTGTTTGCATTATCATCAACAAACTTGGATGTTCTACTTGAAATCATTTGTGTATAAGAAACAAATAAATGAATGTATAAGTAAATAGTTAGGTTTGATTAATTCATAATCCCAGAAATAAATCTATATAACCATAATATTACATGTTTTTTATAGGTTCTAGATTGAAACCTACTTCTATATCTACCGAAAACCCCAAACACAATAACTCGGGATCAGTCAAACATAAGGTCATCTAGTAGGTCCCTCAAGTCATAATAAAATAGAGGCATCCTAATCTAGATCCTCAAGGTTTATCGATATGTGATTGAATCCTACTAAGTATTGTATATATGGAATGTCAAAGTAGGAATTCTATATGTAATCCTATAATTGTAAGAAAATAAGACATCCAAAATGATATCCTCAGAATGGTATATTTGAATGGGCATCCTACATGTGATAATCAAATGAAGTGTACATATGAAGGAGAGGAATCCTACATGGGATCCATTGAATAATATATAGGTAATAGTATCCTTTAATGGATTCCCTATTTCAACATTAATGTTAATTAATATTACATTGGATTCTCATTAATGGTAAATATATCAATGAATCCTATATGGGATCCTCAAGGATGAAATGTAAATAGAGGTATCCTTCATGGGATACACAAATACAACTAACCTTATGAACTCCTAAACCGGAATAGAAAATTTAACAATGGATAATTCCCCAAGAGGAAAGTTAAAAAATTTATTTCAAGAGATTTATCTCATGGACAATATTAAATAAGGGGAATCACTCTCAAGGGACGACAACATTTTATTATCGATGGATAAACCTCTCCATTTAAGAAAACAACTGAAATGCAACATATGAGTTCCCAAACAACCTCAATTGATTAAAAATCAAGCTCTAATGAATGATACTAAAGATTTACTACCCATTCATCAAATTATTATTCTTTGAAAAAATGATATGAAAGCCCATTAAAGGGGTATTAATGGGTATTAAAGGACATGTATACCCTATGCCACAAATTTTACCCATACATCCCCACATGATCATGTATTTCATATAGATTTGTCATAAAAAATAGAATGGTACATGGTGTCTTGATCATGTAAAATAAATGTGCCCATCACAAGGTACCTTATTCTGTAACTCAATTATAATGGATATGTACATCGCTTGGTTGTTTACCAATATATTGTGGGAAACCCACACGTGGTCTGGTCATGTATCCTACACGATCATGTCCCACTACACGGGATGTCTAATCAAGTATATGGATACAAAAATGTGTCCCAAATAATGATCTGTACACTAAATATAGTGTGTATACTAATAAAGAAATAAAATTCCCCCAATGTGTAGAAGACGGAATATTTTTTCCAAGACTACACGCAGTGTGATTAAGATTTTCTAATGGAAAATCCATCATATCATCATGAACCCTCACCCCCATTTTGACCCCAAATGATTTAAAACAACACAAAAGGAGTCCTAATAAGTAATAACACGAAATTAAAACATTTATATGCATCATATAAATGGATATATGGACGAAAATAAAAATGAACTACATTTTGGAGGAATCCGAAGAATCTTTGCATGTTTCAGAAATCCATATGTACAACCAAATGATCATGCTCCTCCCGAGCTCCATGGAGACACCTCCTTTATGTCCTATATATATTACTATATATATATTCCTTTTCACTATTAGTTTTGAAATGAATAAATCCCAAATGGGGATGGAGATACATGAGAAACCAAAGGGAGAAATATGAAAGGATAAATAAAAATGAAATGGAAGAAAAAGGGGTCCAGGACCAACCTTGGTTCTTAACATGAGTTTTTTCCCTACCTAAAAAATAATTATAATTCCAAAACCAATGGTGGAGTTATAATATAAAATAAGAGGCCTTTATGAAATGTACATCTGAATGAACAAGTGAAAATAAATTGACATTTAATTAATTAAATATTATTTATTATGTATCCCCCTAAAATTCAAAATGATCATAAATCAACCTCACTCCAATACTAATGGAAACAAAAAATTCAAGGGCCAACATATTGGTCTAAAAAACTATCTAATATCTTCTACAAACAAAAATTACAATTATACCCTTTACAAGAATCATAAAGAATAATTTATAATTCATTATTAAATATTCTATCTAGAAGCACATAGTTCATTAAAATCTATAACCAAAAAATTTTCCGATACTTTTAAATCATTGGTAAAAAAACTATTATTCGTGATCTCAACCGAATAATGTTAAAAAATATGCTATTTTGACTCTTCAACATCCAGTCTCATATTTTTAGTGATTATATCTTATATGGGTGAATCCTAACTAAAATCAATCAAGTACTCCCAAACATTGGAATACCCTAATCATCATTTAAAAATGTAAATAACACCTCAAAAATTCATGAAAAATTATGAATTCCAGCTAAAAACTAGGGACACCACCATAAAATTGTCAATGGTTTACACCCCAAAATATGACTCTCCTTACATTACTCCTAATGTGCTACATCAATGGGTTCATTCTCCAAATAGGATATATTTTTGAAATTAAAAGAAGACCGGCATCGAGCAGACTATCACTTATTATACTCATAATGATATAAGGATAATGTATGGTATTATATAGCTAGGATTACAATATTAATCAATCTAAATGTGTGAATATATCTCTTGGATCTATGCAAACAACAAAATTGTTTATAATTTCTATTAACCACCTCCATACACCACATCTTTGAACAATGTCTATAAAATTCCAACCACTGATTAAGAAACACAGGAAATAAAATTTATCATTGATAACCCCTTTACCATGGTGATACATTATTAAATTTACCACATCTAATGGGAAACCATTCCCATAACATTCATTGAAAATAGAGGTTCTCAGCTTGTACCTTTACACTCAATAATCTATGATTTAAATGGCACTACATGCTAACAGTGTGTATCGTTACCACCCAACTCACACCACCACCATTGGTAAATAACTATGTTATGTGTATTGTGTTATATGGAATATCAATCTCATTAATCTAGAAGCTCACATAGAACTCATATTAAAAATCAACCACCTATATTATTCCATGATTTATTCCATGCCAACCTCTCACCTAGAATCAATCCAGTCATGAGAATATAACATTTCTCAAACTACATTATACATAGTGGAAGTATTGGGTATCAAGGCTAGTAAACTGAATAGTCTTTTCTATCAAATCTGGTCTAAAAAAATAAGCACCCAATTTTATTCTTCAATATCTAAAGTCATCAACAATCTTATTTCACAAAACCTAAGCACTAATCATGAATCAGTCTCAACTAAGAGTATATACAAGCTCACTACATTATAAAGAATTAGTAACCCCATAACAACAATATTGAATGTCTTCCATTGATCCAAATGAACATTGACCTATAGGGGTATGATTTAAAAATAAGTGACAATATGTCTCCCACCTACTAATCATGCCCCACAACTAGTTTACATGTTTTAACCCACTATCATAATATATTGAAAAAATAAAATGTTGTTAAATATCAAAACGACCCTGATAGTTAAAATTAAAAAAATCATCATACATGGGACATGATTTTGTCTGAGCATCGTCATAATGTATGCTCCCTATAGGTCACAATAACAATATTGAAAAGATACTGAACTACCACTCATCAAGAATTTTTATATGTTAATACCCTCTCATAGTCCAGTTTAAGAAAAAAAATTAGGTATCTATTGAAATCTTATAATGAAACCCAACTAGATAACCACAACAACAATTGTTTATATATAATTTTATTCTAATATATACAATAAAAAACTGTATACATTATTACTAAATGATTTCACAAATGAACATGAGAAGAAATTTAATTCAAGGGGTATGACTCATGGGAATATTTTTACCTATTAACCTTCCATGGTCTTTACACCTCACATGTATGAGGACTACCTCATCACCATCATCGTCAATTGTCTCCCAATATAACCAATTGATTTGTCATTAGAATAAAATATTGATATAATTCAAAAAATAGTAATATCCCACCAAAAAAATAAATGGGAAAATTACATTTTGGTTTTTAATGAGACAATAAAAAAATTCACATGTTTTTTATAAAATCAATCATTATAAGGGATAGAACATGTGAATCCTAAATGCCAAATATGATTCCTAAGATGGATCTTGAATTAATAACCACGATAAAAAATAAATCACTAGCATCTTGATTATGACCAAGATCTTATTTTCCATAATAAATCATAACATGAACACATAATGTACATCACACAATGAAAATTTATATAAAACTGTAACATTCCATATTAGAATAGAAACCCCATATCACAAGAAAACAAGAATGCTCGACATAATATATCTTATCAACAAAATTATTTGTTTCCTATCACATGTTCTAACAATTTCCTAATACTAATTTATTCTAAATCCAAAAATGTATATCAAATGGAAAGGACCACCTTTGATACCAATTTCTTACATTTTAGCCTAGATTTCACTTAATTATTACCTCAGTCCTAATCAACACAAGGCCTCTTGCGCACCTCTCCATATTCTAGAGGCTATAACTATCAATGAGGGTCAAAAGTTCATACAGTGGAGAGACTATATCCTCATATCAAAGTAAACACATAATAAATAGATATCATACAAGTATGTTAATAATGATATTGTATATGTAGTAAAAAATTGAAATAGAACATGATGTAATAATAAATGAAATGTTATAAAATCTAGAACAAAAATGTCATAGATTACACACCTGTCCCCGAAGAGGCTGGTCATACATGTAAGAGTACATAAGTGGAACATAAATAAAAGTATGAGGCTCTACTACTAACTCCATTCCATAACACAAACCCAGTCTCCAAGAAACTATTGAGATGCACTAGCCAGCTCATTAGAATCCGCACTAGTCGATTTGATCAATTATGTAACCCTGTGTATCAGACCTATCCATAATGAATATTTTCTAAAACTAATACGAAAACATAATGATTACCCGCATATCTAGGTGGATATGCATTTATGAGAAATAATCTCATTAGGACACACAAACGATGAACATAAAATATTTTTTCATAATTTCATTCTCATTAAATATCGATATCCCTATTAACATATAACTGAAATAATATGTGAAATGGTTAAATGAAACCATTATAGATGCATTAGTCCATGATCTCGATAGAATGGGAAATGTACCATCATGTATATAAAATAATATAAAAAAAATAATCACACTTTTACATTTTGGGTGTCGAAATTCTTCCCACTATATCACTTGTTACACCATGATTTTATTATTCAAAATAGGTGATACAAAAGGAATAATCCAAGAAGGACCTACCAAAATTGAACCACCCAACCAAATTCATCATTTAGTATAACTAACCATGGTCATAATGATTTTTTTGAAGTGATCCATGACAATATTTTTGACCTTCTTGATGTATAATTGAAACAATAAAAAAATATTGGGAGTCCTATGAAGAGAATAATGAAATTTCACAATCTCCAAACTATTTATAATTCCCCTAATAGGATGGAAGCCGAAAAAAAATTTTGATATGCATACTCAAAACAATCGAGAAAAAATGAGAATATTACTCTCCAACTAAAATAACATTTATATAGTGTAGGATGAAAAATACTAAGAATCTTCAAAAGGATGATCAGAGACCTAACCTTAAGTTATATCGCATACAAACATCCAAGGGTCACAAAATGGATCACACACATGTGGTGGAACCAACATATCACAATCCAATCATTATAAAGTGCACTTACTCATTTTTTATTCACCCAACTTAGTTACCCAATCATTAACACAAGGTATTTTCTCATGTATAGGTAATGTGAAACAATATAGATTACATTGAAATAATCCAAACATCAATTTTCATATGTGGCTCACCCAAATAATGACGCACATCAAATCCATGACACAAAAGAATCTATAAATTACAATGTATTCCATAAAATGACATTCAAATCCACCAATAGAGGGTATTAAAACAAAGAAAAGTCCACTATATTCCAAAATAGAATATTCAAATCATAAAAATCAGTAAAAAATACTACCATTAAATTCAAAGTACCAAAAATGGAAAAACCCATAAGAATATAAACTCTAACAAATATTTTGATAATACAATATAAAATATGATTGATGGTTTCCCATGTTGCCACAACAAGGGAAAAATATAAGAGTTTATATATACATTGTACTATAATACCCATAATCGCCTCACCTAAATCAAATAAGAGATAATATCATCCAACACAATTGACAATTTTATTCTAGAGGTGGATAATCATAATTCATCTCCCCAAACATTAGAGTTACCCTTATTCCCACTAGATGGAACCAATGCATCTTCCAAAACACGATAACTACAGTAGTTATATTTATCCCAAATGTCTGTATTGAAAACCTCCTTGATGGATGTCAAACCAAAAAAATAATTGTTGGAACAAAATTTGGGATATGAAAATTTTAGAAAAGGATACTTCATGGAATCGGTGATGACCAACTCTGGATATAAGATATCCATCCTTAAGAAGTGATCAATGTATAACATTGCTAATATTAAACCCTGATGAATTCTTACAATATTAAGAGATATATTTAATTTCATGAACAAAGTAATGAACCAATAGATATACAAAATCTGAAAACAGTCCAATGAAAAATAATCATGTATCTTAGAAAGTACCATAGAATTTTCCCAATCACTGCAAAAAATAATATTGATTTATAAAAAAAGAATCCACTAATGGAAATTTATGATAATCCATTAATATAAAGGGTATCATCATTATTTTTTTCCTCTATACAACTTATACCTATCCTTGGATTACATAGATATAAACAAAAAATTGATTCATGGAGTCTGAAAAAGGGTATGAAAGAAAACAATTTTCCAATCCCACCACTCCCCATAGAGTATGGAGAGCATATAAAACTAATGAAAACACTTCATCCATTCTAGGAGGAAGAGAAAAAATAATTAAAAAATTAATATAACCATCTAATTACATAATATAAAAATAAAACCATCTCATCATATTATATGTTTAAAAAACAACACCTAAATAATTGAAATAAGGAACATCATATTCACACCATGGAAAAAATAATATATTCTAAAATTTATAATATTTTATAAGGAATATTGTAAAACCCCACCACTATGGAATATGGATGAAAATCAATTGAAAACTAATGTGTGAATAAAATTATACCATAGTGGTGCACATATCACTAGAGAAAATATGTCAATTTTTTTTTCAAAATTCCATCCGAATTTGAATATCAAATCAACCAGTTGATGATCCTGAAAAATAAATTACATTAATAAAACATATTACAAAAAAAATCAAAAAAAATTACATATTTATTCCAACCAGAATTCTAATAATCCATTTTTAAATCATTCACCTTTGATGATGCCAAATAGGAAAATTTGAAACCTCCCACATTCCCTTATAAAAAACATTCCGAAAACCACTATGGAAATAACTTAATTATAAAATATTTCATAACAACTAGTGTAATTTATACTTTCTAACAATCTATTTTTTAAATAAATCATTCCATAAAATTTATCCTTTTCGAATCAGGGATTTAAAATCGAACACAAACAATGTACTAAATAATTCAATCAAACATGGTTTGGGTGAACAACACCTAAATAGAATCAATGAACTCATCAATTCATTTCTATAATTTAAGGACCCCTTTATGATGAATTATAATTTTAGGTTATTAAAAAAAGACAAATATGAAGGAAAATGTATTTTATCTAGTTTTACCACATGGGTTGGGAAACTATACTCCATCAATTCTATAGGCTCAATAATTGTTACAATACTGATGTGGAGGGCATAAAATGAGTTTTAATGACATCTGTTCTAACTGATCAACATAATTTCTCTTCTATTTTAACCTTTAACCCAAAGAATAACCCCATATATAATGTTCATTAAAAATGGTTATAAAATCCTAAATACACATCACAATCAATTAATAACATAAAAAATAAAAAAATAAGATAAAAACCATGATCACCCCTTTTCAATTGAATCTTTGGGAAAGAGAGGGTTCATAATGTTCTTCCACAACTACCTCTTGAATCCCAAAACAATCATAAATATACACTCTAAAATGAAAAAAACAAGGTAATAAAAGATTTATTATTAAGACACCAGTACATTATTGAATCCTTTGGATGTCATATTATTTTATATAAAACCAAATCGGGATGACATATCCTATCTCTTGATCTGAGTTGATTTATGTTATGAAGGGAATTTCTGATCCTCATAACCTAACAACTAGTTCATGTTCCTTATATGAAATATTATTGGAGTGATTTCTATGAAAAATCATAGATAATGTTAGTGTAAAATATACTTAGAGTCTAGTATATAATCTCTATACATTGTACATATTTGAAATATCAAATAATTTTTACCCATAATAATTGATCATCGAATATAGGTAAAAAACAACAACATTGATTTAACACATTTTTTAAATACTAAACACAATACATAAGAAATAAATTATATCCTACAATATTTTGATAAATAATTAATAAAAATAGTTTCCAACATAGATGGTCTTCATTGATGTGGTCCTTGTATAACAATATTGTACTCTTTCTCTTATAACCTCTCAATTGTTACTTTATGTAGAGCTCACTGACTACTAGAGAGATCTCTACCAACCCACTCAGAAAAGTAATTATGATAGGTGTACATATTATAGGACTTATAATCAATGAATAACACTCTCCCATGGTTGATGTGGTAAATGGGTTCTACCACCACATCATGGGTATAATAGTTCTTTTTATGGTTCTTACATCCATTATCCCCAACCACATTGTATAAGGCCCCAGCCTTAATCCTTACTTAATCTTGAGTTATTACAATATTACACATTGAGGATATTTTCCGGTTTAGAGTTTTAGAGAATTAGATCATAAAACATGAATTGCATTCCACATATAAACAAAGTGGTTACATAAAGATAGTATTCTTATTTCCCATCAATGGAATCATATTTAAAATAAAACATGTATTCTTTCATGACACTTCCTTTACACTATCATCATATCGTGTACCTTTCCCTTGACCTGTGAAAAACATTTCAAAAAACTTGGGATGATCATAAAAAGTTCAGTAAGGGATATAAAAATATGGAAAGGAAACATGGGTACATATATACATAAGAATGGAGTCATACTTTACCAATAAAACATAAGAACATTAACATAACTCATCAAATCATGAATAAATCATAGAAATCATAAGACATAATGGTAACTTGAGGCATTCATAACATTATTACGTAGGGAGTAACCCTCTTGGTTACGTTTGGAATACCCATTGCAGTATATTCCCTATATCTCATCGAAGAAACCTTAAACTTTCACTCCTTCGTGTTACCCAATGCATTGGAGAGCTATATCGGGCTCACCCGCCCTTCGTTTATCATGGAACCACCCCTCTTCATAATAATGCCCAAGAACCATAACATAATCGTAACACATAAAACATACATAAAGGAAGCATAAAATTTCCACATTTCAATCACAAGATATCAATAAAACACATTCATATAATAAAAACATTATAAAACCCATTTTCAATACCAAAATAAAATAAAAGTAAAACATTGTATTTATTTTTCTTTAAAAAAACTATGGCTTGTAGAGGAAGCCGAAACTCAAATAATGGTCACGGCGGCGGAGAAGTCGTCGTCGCCGCATACGTACGACAAAAACATTTCCTTTTGTCGTTTAGTAAATGCTTCGTATAAAAAAAGATTACTTTTGAATAAATGTAAAAGTCAAAGGGGTTTGTACACCGTATAAAAGAAGGTTGTGTATAAAACAAAATATGCCTCAATGAAAGGAGATTGAGACGAAGTCCCATACCTCGGGTCCAACTTGACTCGATCGTTATTTAATGTCCTGAATAATAAACTTGAGTTAATTTATACTTTCTTAAGAACCTTTTTCTAGTTCATTATTCCTTTTATATCACTTATTTCCATGTCTTGAACACTATGTAATTATTTAAGTTAATAACGGTCGTTTTAACGACCATTGTTACTTGATTCAAAAATAAACCCTTTATAATTACATGTTTTCCATGTATTAATTATATCCATAATTATAATCATGATGTATATATCATATATATCCAGTATATATATGCATTTATAATATTACATAATCATTTAGAGGTAATAAATGAAATGCACCGTTCATGGAGACGGTAAGCCGTACGTACGCATGAAGGCTACTTTCATTTCTATTTCGTATTTTATAGAATGGAATCATAATTATATAAAAGTATATTATAATTCAAGTATAATATTATATATAATATCATAGTTACATCCTTTATACGTCCCACATATTGTATTTAACGGATCAAATCACTTTGAGGGGGCGGTAGTCCGCACTTCCTTAAATGAAGATATCACGTTTACCCATAATGGAAACCATAAAGGGATGCCCAAAATGAAAAATACAAGAGCTTAAGGAAAACATAAACATATTATATATCATATATAAATATAGTGACATTTTAATTTCCACCTATGAAGGTGTTAAAATAATGTTGAACAATCATCGTTTCGGGAGGCATAAATTCACCATCCACGGAAACAGTATGTCCTTTAACCATTAGATGTAGGTGTGTGTAAGTTTAGATCAAATACTTCTTATAAAAACATCCTAGTATATCTATGATAATGGAGTTGTTACAAAAGAAATGAATAAAAAGAGTTTAGGGGGTTGGAGAAGCAAAATAAAACAAAAGGGCTCAAGTGAAGACATTACCTTAATATCGAGTAACTCTGTTTGGTTTGAGCTCAAAGGCTTCCTTGGGAAGGCTTCTTCCCAAAGTGAGGCATCAAGGATTAAGATTGGGATTTGGAGAGACAAAATGGGTAGGGGTTGTCCGAGCCAAAGGCTTTGGGAGTGTGTGTAAGGAGGTAGCGGTGGGGGCCTTTTATAAGAGGAGAGGACAGGCACTCTTGGAAAGTAAAGAAATGTTACTTTATTTGAAAATGATTCTCAGATTCAAAAGGTTCTACATTGATATAATTCGAGGATAAGGTGATAAGGGTTCGAAATCCACCCATACAGTTGGTTTTGTTAATGTGTAAGTCATAGATTTCAATTATCATTTCATTTTATTTAAATCCTTTATTAATGAGGTAATCGCTGCATCATCATGATGTCATAAATAATTTAATAAATTTAATGTCTAAAAATTATAAAAAAATCATCATGTAGGAAATCTTTTTATCTTTCAAATTAATATTTATAGTCCAAAAGATCATTTATTTGGAAAAAATTAAAAATATTTTACTTCGGTGGTACATTCTTTGTCACATTTATCATTCTTGAAAAATAAAATGAAAAAAGTCACTTTCTCACAAAAGGGATTCCATGGGGCCCCCAAGTCTGGCACAAGGCATCCCATGGTCGGCCATGAGACAAACAGTATCCTTAGGACACATTTTGTGGTCTTTTTGTATTATTATGATATCATTTTATTATCTTTAACTACCTGATTACTCATTAATCAAGATAATTACCGTCGTTACTATTCATAATGTCCAAAAACAAAAGAGTATTGATTACATAATTTGGACCTTTTAAATCAAAATATGTAATCCATTTTACCAAATTCCAAACACAGAAATTGCAATAATTGATTTAAAAATAATTCCCGTTGTCAAAACAAATAGCGGGTTTTTTTTGAAACAATATATATGAAAAGTTTGGCATTAGTTTATGCCCAATTCCAAAGTGAAATTATTACTAATGACCACCATTGGATTAAATGGTAAAAATATATTCTAATTTTACTTTAAAAACAATTCCAAAGACAACCTATTCATATAAATAAAGTATATTAAAAAGCAGTTTTGATGTAAAATACAATATTTTTCACTATTCATAAAAAATTGAACATTTTCAGAAAAATACAAAAATTTCACAAAAAGTAAATTTTGATGTCCCAATCATAAATAATAAGTTTATTTTTACAAACATAGCTTATAAAATTCTCAAAAGATAGATTTAAAAATGGTTTTCCATCAAAAGGCAGTAAAACAATCCTTTAAAAAATATTAGTGTATTCGATGCTTAAGATTGGATTTATTTTCATTTTAGGCCTCTAAAACACTTTCTAATTCATTAATAGACATAGATAAAAATATCTATTATTCATTATTTACTTGGTATGTAAAGACCCGCAAATTTCATGGAAATTTTTTTCTTAATTTTCTTTGGAATTTTACAAGAGCGCAGCTTCAGACGGCACCTGATTCCGAGGCCCGGTGTGCCCGGAATCAATTTCCGAAGTTTGGCTCGGGTACGTTCAGTGAACGGACGAGCGGGTTTTTCTATCTTTTGAACCGGTGCCCGGAATCAAATTCTGAGGGCACCGATGAAATCGCAGCGCCGGTATTTTCTTAGAAACGCCTCTTCCGGAGTTGCGTTTGCTCAGACGTGGTTTTTAAATTTTGCGGCTTTAAGTTAGAAATAAAATAAAGTTTGTGCGACAACTTTATTTTATTTCACTTAAACTGCTTGGAAGCCACTTAAAGTCACTTAAAGGCGGCTTGAACTGAGTTGAACTGGATAGGATGCTATCCAGAAATATCCTACCCCTTGGTAGGATATTTGTGCGGTGGGACCCGCACGAGCCCCGCCGTTTCTTTCGCTAAGTAACGCACCCGCGAAAACCCGTCAAAGTAACTGAAAAGTCAACCGACGCGTTTTCTTTAATTCTAAACAGACCATTTAATTGGGCGGTTTATTTCGTGAATTAAATGGACTGTTTCTTCGTGAATTAATTGGGTCGTTACTTATGCGTTTTACGTTTGTTGGCAAAATAATAAAATAGACAAACTTGTCTATTTTGGAGGATTGCTATCGTTGTGCAATTCCTCTGAGCCTCCACCCTCTCCGCGAAGAACGCGAAGAACGCGAAGAACGCGAAGAACGCGAAGAACGCGAAGAACGCCGGAACCGGAATCCGACGACGCACGATCCGCGACGTCAACAGCTTTTCCGCGACCTTCTTCTTCTTCTTCTTCGGTGCCTCTTCTTCCGCGGCGAACCTGCGATCGGCGGTTAAAGATTGGCGACGCGACGCCGGATACCGCGACGACGCGACGATCTCCTTCTTCCGCGACGAGCGATTCCGCGACGACCTCTCGTCCGACGACGACTTCGAGGTAGGGATTTATTTTGGAAAAGTTACCCCTTTTAAATTTTCTCGTGAACGTTCTTGAAAATTTAAAAAGCCGGTTTCAAGCGAACAATTTTATCTTTAAATAAAATTGTTGGATCATGTGTTGATCATCTTATTTCTTTTCTCCCGTTGTTTATGATTAACGCGGAGGGAGCGGGTCTAACGAACAAGACCCGGCAACCCTCCGCCGATCTTCCCTTTTTGTGCGGATTTGGCGGACGACGACGAACCTGGCGGCAAGGGCAATCCGTTGTTTCCGCAGTGAAGATCGTCCCCCGGGAGGAGCAATGGCGCAGACGGGAAATGAAACGGGCCACCGGAGCAACTCCGGCGGCCCGCGGAAGGAGGCGGCGGCGCGGGTCGCCGGCGCGGCGGCGCCGGCGACCGGAGGCGGCGGCGCCCGGCGCGCCGCCGTGGAGATCTTCCGCCGTGGCTGAAGCCGCGGCGGCGGCGGCCGGTTCCGCGGCGGCCCGGCCGCGTCCGCGTGACAGGCGGCCCCCCGCGGGGGCCGCGTTTCTCCAAATGCCATGGGTCAAACCCGCGGCGGCGGCCTGCTCGGCCGCTCGGCCGAAGCCGAGCCGGCCGGTCCGGTCGGCCGGGCCGCGCCCAGGCCGGACCGGACCCGGCCGAGTCGGTTCGGGCCGGTTCGGGCCGGCCCGGTTCGGGCCGACCCGGTTCGGCCAACCCCAGGGGGGGGTTCGGGCCGGGTCGCCCCGGGCCCGGAACCCCCGTTTCGGGCCCTCTTCGGTCCTTCGCCCATATCTCGGGTCGGTTTTTCCCTAAAAACCAACCGGGCCCCTGGGACGAAAATGCCAATAACACTCAGACCGGGCGTCCGATTGACGCGCCGTCTGTTGCGTTGAGATCCTGTTGTCGATACGGAACTTTTGGATACATCAACTTCGGACTACGTGTCAGTTGATGTATCAGCCTCTCGGCTCGTGGAGCGGACCCTCCTAAACGAGCTCGCTTTGTGCGGGAACCCTAGCGCTGGCTGTGACTTCGACGACAGAGCAGAGATCCTTCGTGGACTGCGACGACGACAGAGCAGAGATCCTTCGTGGACTGCGACGACGGCAGAGCAGAGATCCTTCGTGGACTGCGGCGACGACTGTGCAGAGATCCTCAGTGGACTGCGTCGACTACTGCACTCAGCGATCCTACGTGGATCAGTGCTACAGGTTCTGTGTGAGCCCGATCCTATGTGGGTCCTTACTACCGGTTCTGTGTGAGCCACTGCCTACAGGTTCTGTGTGAGCCCGATCCTGTGTGGGTCTTCTGCGGGGGTTAGTACCTATCGATCCTTTGTGGGTCCGACGACATAGATGGATCAGTGATCATCTTTGACGTCATCTGAAAAAGTATACCTGGTTGAGCTGAATCGTATGTTACTCTCCTTTGTGGATTGTGTTGAACTATCCTATGTGGATTTTACTGTTTACTCTCCTTGGGGATTTGAGTCTTGCTTTCCTTTGTGGATTGAGTTGTTCTTGAGCTCGTGAGCAGAGCTAGAATTGGGAACTTAGGTATATGTATGGGCATATACCTAAGTCGAGTCAGATGTTACTTCGTGATTGCATCTTTCTTTTGTGCTATATCCTTTGTGGATTTCGGGAGACCTTCGGGGGTCTCGGGGTCCTTACTGAGTAGCTTGTACTCACCCCTGCACGGGCTATGCCCGCACCTTGTTGTGTTGGTTGCAGACGACGGACAGCGCTGATCACGGTTGGGGCGTGGAGCAGGACGGTACCTGGAGGTGGACCACTGGGCGGGACGTGCTCGGAGCGGACGTGGGACCCGAGGAGCCTGGAGGCTATATGTACCCACCCTTCAGGTGGGATTGCCAGTGGACGACACGAGGCCACCGTCTTTTCTTCAGTTGCTGTACTTTACTTTTCAGTTGTACACTACAGTTGGGCTTGTATTTCCGGCCCCCTTTACTTTTCTGCACTTTACATTCCGCTTGCTGACTCTGTGTGGTTGTTACTTATAAAGGCAATGCCTTCCCTGTTTACTGGGATTTTACGCCTTGGTGCTAGTCGCCAGCCCCTGGCCTATGGAAGGCGGGCTTGGGGTAGTCACGGCACGGGCCCCGAGGACGGGTCGTGACATGGTATTTTATATCCTTCCCCCCTTTAGAAAATTGTGTCCTCTCAATTTATTTACTTATCGAATAAATGGGGGTACTTATCCCTCATTGCATTTTCAGATTCCCATGTTGCCTCTTCCATCATGTGGTTTTCCACAAAACCTTTACCTGATTAATCACCTTATTTCATAACACTGGCTCCCTGTGGTCAAGAATCTGGACCGGTTGTTCCTCATAAGATAGGTACTCTTCTATCTGAACTACCTCTGGACTCAAAACATGAGATGGATCTCGCATATACTTTCTCAACATCAAAACGTGAAAAACATTGTGTTCCTGAGATAAACTCGGAGGTAAAGCCACCCGTTATGCAACTGATCCAACTCTCACCAGAATTTCATATGGTCCAATGAACCTTGGACTCAACTTTCCTTTCTTACCAAATCTCATCACACTTTTCCATGGTGATACTTTGAGAAAAACATGAACACCTACCTCAAAAGAGAGATCCTTCCTCCTGTTGTCTGCATAACTCTTCTGCCTACTCTGAGATGTTCTCATGTGTTTCTGAATCAGCTGAACTTTTCCTGCCATCTCTTCTACCTATTCTGGTCCCACCAACTTCCTTTTACCCACTTCATCCCAGAAAGCTGGATTTCGACACCGCTTCCCATATAATGCCTGAAATGGCGCCATCTGTATAATGGAATGAAAACTGTTATTATATGAAAATTCAACCAAAGAACGATGTTGGTCCCAACTTCCCTGATAATCCATCGAACAAGCTCGTAGCATATCCTCCAAGGTCTGAATTGTTCATTCTAACTTCCCATCTAATTGAGGATGAAATGTTGTACTAAAATTTAATTCAGTAGCCAACGACTTCTGAAGGCCTTTCCAAAAGTTAGAAGTGAACCTCGAGATGTCTTCGGTAATCCCACATCCAAGTCTATGGATATATTCTCCCTTTTCCACTCTGGCACTAGTAAATTTTGAAGCATCCCTTTCGATAATTGTCGCTCTACTTTAACCTGTTGACATGTCAAACACATCACAGTAAAATTAGAAATATCTCTTTTCATTCCATCCCACCAGTAATACTCCCGCAGATCTCTGTACATCTTAGTACTGCCAGGATGAACTGAAAACGGAGAACTATGAGATTCACATAACAACTCTCCCTTCAACTGTGAATCACAAGGCACACACAATCTCTTCCCAAATCTCAAAATGCAATCATTATCAATGTGGAATTCAGGCAACATACCCTTCTGAACCAACTCTACCTTTTTCTACAACTCACTGTCTTGCTTCTGTGCTTGCTTGATTATTTCTGATAGAGGTGATCTCACTGATACCTGAAACAAAACAGAAAACATCTTGCACCAACAACTTATATGCCAAAGTTCATCAAATCCTTAACCAAAGGATCACGTTCCAAATGAAACATTGCTAGTGAAGAATTACTTTTTTGAATCAAAGAATCAGCCACATTATTTGCTTTTCCCGGATGGTAACGAATTGTACAATCATAATCCTTGATTAATTCCAGCCAACTCCTCTGTCTCATTTGTAACTCTTTCTAAGTGAATATATACTTTAAACTTTTGTGATCATTATATATTTCACACTTACTCCATAAAAATGATTCCTCCAAATTTTTAAAGCGAAAACAATAGTAGCTAATTCCAAATCATGTGTAGGGTAATTTACCTCATGAGTTTTCAACTGTCGTGAAGCATAAGCAATTACCTGATCATTCTGCAGTAGAACACAACCAAGTCCTTTCAATGAAGCATCATTGTATATAAAAAACTCACCATTCCTGGAAGGTAGTGCCAAAATTGGAGCATTCACCAATCTTTTTTTCAATTCCTTAAAACAATCATCACATTCTTTTGTCCAGATAAACTTAACACCCTTCCGAGTTAGCTTAGTCATTGGACTAGATAACCGTAAAAAATTTCTAACAAACCTCCGGTAATAGCCTACCAAACCAAGGAAACTACGAATCTCAGTTACAATTGTGGGTCTTGGCCAGTCTTCCACAACTTTTGTTTTTTCAGGATAAACAGTTATCCCATCTTTAGAAACAATGTGACCAAGGAAATAAATTTGTTGCAACCAAAACTCACACTTGCTGAATTTTCCATACAATTTTTTTTTCTTTTATGGTTTGCAAGATATCCCTTAAATGTCTTTCATGCTCCTCTTTACTTTTATAAAACACCAAAATATCATCATTGAAAACCACCAAAAACTTATCCAAGAACTCATGGAAAATTGTATTCATTAAGTCCATGAATACAGAAGGTTCATTGGTTAGCCCAAAAAGAATTACTACAAATTCATAATGGCCATATCTTATACAGAACACGGTCATCAGAACATCTGCTTCCTTTACCATCAGCTGATGGTACCCTGATCTCAAGTTAATCTTTGAAAAAAACTAAGCTCCCTGGAGCTGATCAAACAAATCATCGATATGGGAAAAAGATATTTTTTCTTAACAGTGATGTTATTCAAGGCTCTATAATCAATGCAATGTGTCATTGAACCATCTTTCTTTTTAACAAATAAAACTGGAGCACCCCATGGTGATTTTTCTAGGTCGAATGAAACCTTTCTCTAATAAATCCTGCAATTGCTCCTTCAACTCTAAAAGTTCAATTTGATCTATTCGATAAGGGGGTTTTGAAATTGGCTTAGCATCAGGAACTTAGTCAACAGTAAACTCAACTTCCCGATGAGATATTATTCCAGGCAACTCATCCGGAAAAACATCAGGATACTCATTTAACACTGGCACATCATTAATCTGAACAGTTCCCTTGTTTTCAACAATTTGTGCAAGGTAACATTCATTTCCATCTTTTAAATGTTTCTTGGACTCTTGATAAGTTATCAACAGTAAGGGTTCATTCTTGTACAGAAACTGAAAGTCTATCTGAAAATAAACTTCTTCAGCTCAATAGTCAATCATAGCATGGTAAATAGAGAGCCAAGCCATACCCAGGATAACATCAAACTCTACTAGAGGTAGAACAATTAGGTTTGCAAGTAGGATCTTTCCACAGATAAAGATATGAAGATTATTATAAATTCTTTTTTCCTCAACATTTCCCCCAGGTGTTTTTACCAAAAGTTCAGGAGTCATTTCTTGAGATGGTATTCCCATTATACTAGAAAAGGTTTCAGAGATGAAAGAATGTGTGGACCCCGAATCAAACAACACACTGGCATAATCTGAAAAAACAAACAAAGTACCTGATACAACTTCATTTGATGTCCCGACATCTACAGAGGTAGTTTCAAAGGATTTCACCACCCCTTTCTGCTTGTAGTCTAACTGCTTCCCATCACTCAAGCTCTGTTTCGGACACTCGTTTGCATAGTGACCTATCTCATTGCACTTAAAACATTTCCCTAACTGTAAATCAAATTTGTTCTTACCTTCACCATGATCTTTTTCAGTGCAATCATGAGCCTTATGTCCCATCTTACCACATCGGTAGCACTTTCCAGAATTCAGAAGACATTCCCCAGCATGCCTTTTTCCATATTTATCTCAAACTGGAAACCTAGATTTCTTACCATCAGAATTTTTTGAAGAATTATTCCCTTTCTTCTGCCACCTTGGTCTCTTCTTCTGCTGGTTGTTATAGAACACTTGATCCTTGGAAAACTCCATTTCCACCTTCTCAGCACATCGAACAAGATTTTCATAACTTTTAAACTCACGAGAATCTAATTCCCTTTGATATTTTGGCTTTAATCCTGAGTAAAAACGATTGATTTTACTATCAAGGTCTTGGATAAAATTTGGAGCATACCTTGCCAATCGAGTGAACCTTTCTTCATAGGTAGCCACTGAGTCTTCCACTTGCCTCAATTCCAAGAATTGGTTTTCCATCCTAATTTGAATAGCCTTAGGAAAATACTTTTCAAGAAACATACCTTTGAATTCATCCCAGTCGAGAGCATAAATCTCATCAGCGTCCCTGATATTTTTAACCATCGACCACCATTGATCTGCTTCACCCTCCAAATGGTAAATAGAAAGACTAACCTTTTGATTTTATGAACACCCCATGACATCGAAAATCTTCTCTAGTGATTTAATCCAGCCTTCAGCTAGCACAGGGTCATATGATCCTCTGAATGATGGGGGATGTTTCCTCATGAAATGTTCCAAAACAAACATGTTCCTCTACGGTTGATCTTGCTGATCTCGTGCATGGATACCACCACCATTTATCGCTTGAATCAATTATGCCATTACTACAACAAACTATTCAGTTCCAATTCCGACCATCTCAGGATGCTGATTCAGAAGGTTATTTCCTTCTACATGGCTTCCTAGCACTGCTTCCATGTTTCCTCTGTGGAAAACCATTCTGAACAAACATGTCTTAGATGATGCAACATGGTAACCTTCAAACACTATATCACTTATATTTGACCATAAAAAAATATTTTTGTATAATAATTTAATAGAATTCTAACTTCGAAAGTTATCTAAACCGACCATTGATACAAACAATAAGGCCCATCCTTAAACCTTACTTAATCTTGAGTTATTACAAGATTACACATTGAGGATCTTTTCGGGTTTAGAGTTTTAGAGAATTAGATCATAAAACATGCATTAGATTCCACATAAAAACAAAGTGGTTACATAAAGATATTATTATTCCTTCCCACTAATGGAAACATATTTAAAATAAAACATGGAATCATTCTTGACACTTCCTTGACACTATCATCATATCATGTACCTTTCCCTTGACCTGTGAAAAACATTTCAAAAAACATGGGATGAGCCTAAAAAGCTCAGTAAGGAATATAAAAATATGGAAAGGAAACATGGGTACATATATACATAAGAATGAAATCATACATTACCCATAAAACATAAGAACTTTAACATACCTCATCAAATCATGAATAAATCATAGAAATCATAAGACATTAAGGTAACTTGAGGAATTCATAACATTCTTAAGTAGGGAGTAACCCTCTTGGTGACGTTTGGAATACCAATCATAGTATATTACCTAAATATCTTTGGCAAAACCTTAATGTTTTACTCCTTCGCAGTACGCAATGCATTAGAGAGCTATATCGGTCTCACCCGCCCTTAGTTTATCACGGAACCACCAGGCTTCATAATAATTCCCAAGAACCATAACATAATCATATCACATAAAACATACATAAAGGAAACATGACATTTCCCCATTTCAATCACAAGATATCAATAAAACACATTGATATAATAAAAACATTATGAAACCCATTTTCAATACCAAAATAAAAGAAAATAAAAACATGGTATTTATTTTTCTTTAATAAAAACTATGGCTTGTAGAGGAAGCCGAAACTCAAATAACGGTCACGGCGGTAGTCCGCCGCATACGTACGACAAAAACATTCCCTTTTTTTGTTTAGTAAATGATTCGTATAAAAAAATATTACTTCTAACTAAACTTAAAAGTCAAAGGGGTTTATACACCTTATAAAAGAAGGTTGTGTATAAAACTAAATATGCCTCAATGAAAGGAGATTGAGACGAAGTCCCATACCTCGGGTCCGACTTGACTCGATCGTTCTTTAATGTCCTGAATAATAAACGTGAGTTAATTTCTACTTTCTTATTAACCTTTTTCAAGTTCATTATTTATTTTATATCGCTTATTTCCATGTCATGAAGACTACGTAATTATTTAAGTTAATAACGGTCGTTTTAACGATCATTGGTACTTGAGTCAAAAATAAACCCTTTATAATTACATGTTGTTCATTGATCCATTATATACAGAATTATAATCATTATATATATATCATATATATTCATTATATACATGCATTTATAATATTACATAATCATTTAGAGGTAAAAAATGAAATGCACCGTTCATGGAGACGGTAAGCCGTACGTACGCATGAACGCTAATTTCATTTCTATTTCATATTTTATAGAATGGAATCATAATGATATAAAGTTATATTATAATTCCAGTATAATATCATATATAATATCATAGTTCCATCCTTTATAAGTCCCACATATGGTATATAACAAATCAAATCACATTGAGGGGGCGGTAGTCCGCACTTCCTTAAATGAAGATATCACGTTTACCCATAATGGAAACCATAATGGTATGCCCAAAATGAAAAATACATAAGATTAAGGAAAAAATAAACATATTATATATAATATATAAATCTAGTGACATATTAATTTACACCTTTGAAGGTGTTAAAAGAATGTTGAACAACCATCGTTTCGGGAGGCATAAATTCACCATCCACGGAAACAGTATGTCCTTTAACTATTAGAATTAGGTGTGTGTAATTGATGGTCGAATCCTTCTTATAACAACATCCTAATATATTTAGGATACTGGAGTTTTTCAAAAATAAATTAATAAAAAGAGTTTAGGGGGTTGGAGAAGAAAAATAAAACAAAAGGACTCAAGTGAAGACATTAACTAAAAATCGGGTAACTCCCTTTGGTTTGAGCTCAAAGGCTTCATTGGGAAGACTTCTGCCCAAAGTGAGGCTTCAAGGAGTAATAAAGGGATGTGGAGAGACAAAATGGGTAAGGTTTGGTCGAGCCAAATGCTTTGGGAGTGTGGGTACGGAGGTAGAGGTGGGGGCCTTTTATAAGAGGAGAGGAGGGGCACTCTTGCAAAGTAAAAAATGTTACTTTATTTGAAAATGATTTTTGGATTAAAAAGGTTCTACATTGATATAATTCGAGTATAAGGTGATAAGGGTTCGAAATACACCCATACAATAGGTTTTGGACATGTTTAGGTCATAGATTTCACTTTATCATTTCATTTTATTTAAATCCTTTATTAATTAGGTAATCGCTGCATCATCATGATGTCATTAATAATATAATAAATTTAATGTCTAAAATTATAAAAAAAAATATCATGATGTAGGAAATCTTTTTAGATTTCTAATGAATATTTATAGTCAAAAAGATCATTTATATAGAAAAAATTAAAAATATTTTACTTAGATGATACATTCTTTGTCACATTTAACATTCTTTAAAAATAAAAAGATAAAAAGTCACATTCTCACAAAAGTGATTCCATGGGGCCCCCAAGTTTGGCACAAGGAATACCATGGTCGGCCATGAGACAAAAAGTAGCCTTAGGACACTTTTTGTGGTTTTTTATATTATTATGATATCATTTTATTATCCTTAACTACATGATTACTCATTAATCAAGATAATTAAAGATAGTTACCGTCTTTACTATTTATAATGTCCAAAAACAAAAGAGCCTTGATTACATAATTTGAACCTTCTGATTCCAAATATGTAATCCATTTTACCAAATTCCAAACACATAAATTGCAATAATTGATTTCAAAATAATTCCCGTTGTCAAAACAAACATCGGGTTTTTTTTGAAATAATATCTATGAAAAGATTGGCATTAGTTTATGCCCAATTCCAAAGTGAAATTAATCCTAATGACCACCATTGGATTAAATGGTAAAAATATATTCTAATTTAACTTTAAATCCAATAAAAAGATAATATAATCAAATAAATAAAGTAGATTAAAAAGAAGTTTTGATGTAAAATACAGTATTTTTCAGTATTCATAAAAAAATGAACATTGTCAAAAAAATACCAAAAATTCACACAAAGTAAATTTTGATGTCCCAATCATAATGAATATGTTTATTTTGACAAACATAGCTTATAAAATTGTCAAAAGATAGATTTAAAAATCGTTTTCCATCAAAAGGCAGTAAAACAATCCTTTAAAAAATATTAGTGTATTCCTTGCTTAAGATTGGATTTATTTTCATTTTAAGCCTCTAAAACACTATCTAATTCATTAATAGACATAGATAAAAATATCTATTATTCATTACTTACATGGGATGTTACACATTGAGACCACATATTTTAAAAATTTTGAGTATCACAATTCTAATTAGATAATTAAATAGTGTCGAGCCTATCCCATATTATCCATTAATACTACCATCAAATATCATTTATGAATCCACTCTGTCATGATTTTATTTGATTTAGATCACTATTGTAACATCCCAGGTAAATGAAAAATAAGAGATTTTCATATTTATTAATATTTTTTAATGAAATATTGATATTACTTTTAAAGTGTTTCTATGTTCGATAGTGTACCTGATACGCAACAACTAGTTTCTTTGGAATCTTACATTGCACACTAATAATATCAGATTATTATTAAAAATGGTAGTTAACTCCAAGCCGTTTTATTGGCGGTAATCAACAAATATAACTACAACATGATTATAAATATTTTTAAAATATATTTACATTTATCTAATAACATTTAGAGGCTTAAAATGTGAATGAATATAATTTTAATCATAATTTACATTAAAATATCGATTTATCACCGTTTAATGGAGAACCCTCTTTCAATATAGTTTTGTTCATTTATATATGTTATATTTTACCAAATGAAATTCTTCTTTAGATTTGGGATATCAAAATTTACTTTGCGTAATTTTTTGGTATTTTTCTGATAAAGTTCAATTTCAAATGAATAGTGAAAAATACTGTATTTTAATTCAAAAGTGCCTATTAATATAATTTACTTATCTGGTTAGATTATATTTTTAATTGGTTTAAAGGTTTAATTAGAATATATTTTTACCATTTTATCTAATTTTGGTCCTTGGAATTAATTTCACTTTGAATTTGGATATAAACAAGTATCAATCATTTGAAAGTTATTGTTTCTTAAAAACACGCTATTTGTTTTAACAGCGGGAATTAATTGTAAAATTAATTAATTCCATATTTAAAATTATAATTTTGAAAAATAAACATCATTTTTGAAATTGGAATATCAAAAATATATTAGGCTGAATTTTTGTAATTTTTCTGATGAACTTCAAGTTTTGATGAATAGTGAAACCACTTAGTAGTACTTAAAAAATTTATGTTTTCATTTAACTGAAATTTTACAACTTCTGTGAATTAAATTTTCAAAATCCAATTTACATTGTTGTTATTATTAAGAAAAATGTGGTTCAATATAATGAATATAATTTTTGGTGAATAGTAACTTTTGACTTTTTTTAAAGCGGTTAAAGGTAAATAAGGTAATTCAAGGTAAAAATAATATTATAATAAATCAAAATTACCTTAACACTTGTCCAAACCTTATTAGATAAGTAATAGTCAAGAATGGGAATTCTTGGGTTGATTTTGGGACCCCAAAGTGCCATATATGAATGATAATGACTTTTTAGATTAAATAATTTAATGTTAAGGCAAAAATGACATATGCAAAAATCATTTAGTAAATTAATATTTATATGGTGTTATATAAGTCATATTTAAACTATAAATATTTATTATAAAGCTAAAACTATTTCCTATATGATAGTAAATTTGTATAATATTTAGACATCGAATAAATTATATTATTTATGACACAATTATGTTGAAATATTTACCTCATTAATAAATGATTTAAATAAATAAGATTTTAATGATTACAATATTATCCAAAACCTATCCAGTTCCTATTGGATGATTTTATTTCGACCATGAGTCATCTTATCTTTGACTCTAATGATTTTTTGACCTTTAGAAACTGAATATCATTATATAATAAAATAATATTTTTACACCTTCCTAAAGAGCCCCTTTTCTCCCATATAAAATGAGACCACTTCTAACCAATTTGTCACACCTCTCAAACCGTTTGGCTAGCCCAAAATCTACCAAATTAATCTCCCTACATCCCCGCCTTCCATCTGGAAGACATTTTCTTATTATAAGGCACTTCAAAAATCCATTTTGGTTCAAACCAAAGGGAGTTACACATATTAAAGGTAACAGTTTATCTTAACTTCTTATCTTTTATTTTATTACTCCAACCCCTAAAATATTTTTATTCCTTTCTCTTATTGCAAGAACAGTATCCTCAATGTACTAGGATTATGTTATGAGATTGATTCTAACTACACATACACACACTTCCACCTAATGGGTGAATAACATATTGTTTCTGTGGATGGAAAACTAACGCCTCACGAAATGACGATTGTTCAATTATATACTATCACCTCTCATGGTGGGCATTATGGTGGAACTGTATTTATATATGATATATATTATATTTATGTTTTAGTTATTCTTCTTAATTTTCTATTTATATCATACCCTCAGGGTTTCCATTATGGGTAAACGTGATAATTTCATTTGGGGATGTGCGGACTACAGCCCTCACAAAGTGATATGACTTGTTAATGCCATATGTGGGACGCATAAAGGATGAATTTAATGATATTATAAATGATATTATACTATAATTATAATATATCAATGTATCATTATGTTTTAATTACATTAAAATAAGAAATATAAATGAAAGTAGTGTTTATGCGTACGTACGACTTACCATCTCCATGAATGGTGCATTTCATTTCTTACCTCTAATTAGTTTGTAGTATTATAAAAACATGTATATACATGATATATACAACATATATTATATCTAAATCATTAATATCATTTTGGATATAATGGACCATTGACAACATGGACAACTTGTAAATATAAGGTGTTAATTTTAGACTCAAATACCAAATATCGACAAAACGACCATTATTAAATTGAATGATTATATAATCTTTATATAATTGTAATAAGTGATATAAAAGGAATAATAAACTTGAAAAATATTTTTAAGAAAGTATAAATTATCTTTAGTTTATTATTTAGGAGATTAAAGAACTATCATGTCATGTCGGACACGAGGTAAGGGACTTCGTCTCAATATCCTTTCATTTAGACATATTTTGTTTTAATACTCGAAATTCTTTTATTAGATATATAAACACCTAAGAATTATCAAAGGGAATATTTTTCTACAAATCATGTTACTAAATAACAAAAAGGAACATTTCTTTTAATGTAATCAGTGACAACGACCTTTCATCCACCACGGGTATTATTTGTTCTTTGGCTTCCTTAACAAGCCGTAATGTTTTTTTCAACGAAAATAAATACCGTATTATCTTTTTTGTATTTTGGTATAGAAAATGTGTTTGATTATGGATTTTTTATGTCAATATATTTAACAGATATATTGTTATTAAAATGTGAGTATGTTTTCTTTATTTTATATTTGTTTTATGTGTTATGAGTTTATAATGGTACTTGGACATTTGATGGGTGGTTATGGGAATAAACAAATGACTGGTGGTGTTGTGATAAACTAGGACGGGTGTTTACGTTATATCCTCCAATGCATTGGGTATGGAAGTTGGACGTATGGCTTTTCTATTTAGTGATATGTGTGGAAATATACCGTATGGTTATTCCATTTGAGTATGTTTATGTCCCAAGTTACCTTTAAATGTTATGTGTTCTTCATATGGGTTTTATGGTAATATTTTGGTTACAGAAGGGTATGTAATGATCTTTTATTCAGTAAAGAGTATTTACTACTTCATAAATGGGAAAAGTATTACATATGTTATTGTATTCATGGTTTACATGATGTATTGAAATAACACTAACAGTTTTCCTTCTTTGTGTATCCCTTACTGATCTTTTTATAATCATCATAAGTTATAGAAATGTTTTTCATAATACTTAAAGAAGATTTGGGTCATGGATGTGATCAGGTAAAAGTCATGCTATCGTAAACATAGAAATAGACATGACTCTTTTTTCAAGAGTTTTTGTTTTGTAAATAAAATGGAAAATGTGTAGAAGTTTCTATTTTGTAATTTTTTATAAGAAATGAAATTTTTATGACCTAATTCACTAAAAATCTAAATAAGAAAAGATCCTCAATGTGAATTATGAACTTAATTCAAGGTTATGTATGTTTTAAGGCCAGGTCCTTATAGTTGGTATCAATGGTTGGTTTAGAAAACATTAAGAGTTAGGGTATTGGTAAAATAATGTCCCTAAAATAATTTATGGTAATATTGAAATTATATAGCTTTTGCAAATTTCCATTTTGCTTCACCTAAAATATTTATGTGTTCAGAATGGTTTTCCATAGAGGAAATAGGGAAGCTATGTTGGGGGGACATCATGAGGAAGACAACCTTCCAAATTATTAACCTGAGATTGTAGGAATTGGAACTGAATAGTTTCTTGTAGTGATGACACAGCTGACTCAAGCTATAAATGTTGGTGGTATCCATGCACGATATCCTTCAGATCAACCATCGAGGAACATGCCTGTATTGAAGCATTTCATGATGCCACATACCCCATCATTCAGAGGATCATGTGACCCGGTGCTAGCAGAAGGGTGTATTAAAGCACGAGAAAAAATGTTTGATGTCATGGGTTGTTCAGAACATCAAAACACTAGTCTCAATGTTTACTGTTTTGAAGGTGAAAATGATCAGTGGTGGTCGATGTTGTAAAATAGTAGGGATAGTGAGGAGATTGTTTCTCTTCATTGGGTTGAATTCAACTATATGTTTCTTTAGAAATATTTTCCTAATGTGGTTTGTCTTATGATGGGAAATGAATTCCTAGAATTGAGGAAGGAGGATGAATCAATGGCTTCTTATGAATAAATGTTAACTCGAGTGGCAAGGTATGCACCAAATTTCATCCGAGATCATGATAATATGATAAATCTATTTTACTCATTACTAAATCAATGATATCAAATATCATTATCCTCTCATGAGGTCAAATGTTATGAAAAATTTGTTCGATGTACGGAGAAGGTGGAAATGAAGTTTTCCGATGATCAGGTGTCTGTTGAGAAACAACAGAATAAGTGGTCCAGTTGGTAGGAAAAGGGAAAAAATTACTCAAAGAAGCCTGGAGGTAAGAAAATTAACTATCAAACTTGTGCGAAATGTGGTCAAAAGCATCCTGTAGAATTTTTATCAATGTCTGCAAAGTGCTTCCGGTGTGGTATGTCTGGTCATATAGCTCATAACTGTAAAAAAAGATGATCACAAAGGCAATAAAAAGACATCGATAAGAATTTTTCAGTGTAATGAAATGGTTCATTATGAAAATGAGTGTCTAGAAAAGAACTCAACTATGGAAAATCAGCTTGAATACAAGGAGAAAGGGGTGGTGAAATATTTTGCAACTACTTCAGAAGATATTGGGAAATCAAACAAATTAGTATCAGGTACACTGTTTTTTTTATATTAGGCCAATGTGTTGTTTGATTCAAGGTCTACGAACACTTTCATTTCTGAGAAGTATTATAATAAATTGTGAAATCCATATCAAGATATGAATACAGAACTTATGGTAGAAACACATGGAAGAAATGTTTAGACAAAAAAACATAAGAACCTCCTTGTTCTTGTAAGCTGTATGAATCTACCTGAAACCCTTATTGTTTTGACTATAGTAGAGTTTGATGTTATTTTGGAAGTGGATCAGCTGTCTATTTATCATGCTATGATTGAAAGTAGAGTGAAAGAGGTTTCATTTCAGAAAGATTTACAATTTGTGTACATGAATGAACCTGTGTTTTTGATAACATATCAGGAAGATGAGAAGATAGTAAAATATGGAAATGAATGATACTGTGCATATAGTGTTGAAAATAATGGAAATATTCAGATTAATGATGTGCCAGTGGTAAATAAGTACCTAGATGTCTTTCCTGATGATTTTCCTGATATAATACAAGATCGTATAGTTGAATTTACTGTTGACTTAGTTCATATTGCTATGCCAATTTCAAAACCCCTTATCGAATGGCTCAAATTGAATTTTTAGTGTTAAAGAAGAAATTGAAAGAGTTATTGGATAATTGTTTCATTTGACTTAGCTCGTCACCATGGGGTGATCATGTCTTGTTTGTTAAAAATAAAGATGGTTTAATGATACATTGAATTGATTATAGAGCATTGAGTAACATCACTATTAATAACAAGTCTCGTTTGCATCATATAGATTATTTGTTTGATCAGGTTCAGGGAGCTCAGTATTTATCAATGATTGACTTGAGATAGGGGTACCATCAGTTGAAAGTAAAGGTAAAATACATTCTGAAAATGGAGTTTTTTACTAGATATGGCCATTATAAATTTGTAGTTATGACTTTTGGGTTAACCAGTTAACCTGTTGTATTCATGGATCTTATGAATATAATTTTCCATGAGTTCTTTGATAAGTGTGTGGTTGTGTTCATTTATGATATTTTGTTTTATTCTAAAAGTAAAGAGTTGCATGAAATTTATTTAAGGGATGTCTTGAAAACCTGAGAAGAAATGAAATTGTTTAGGAAATTCAACAAGTGTGAGTTTTGGTTATAACATATTTCATTCCTTGGTCACATTGTTTCAAAAAATGCATAACAATCAATCCTGCTAAGAAAAGATGTTGAATAATGGCCAAGACCCACAAATATAACCATGATCCATAGTTTTCTTGGTTTGTAAGGTTATTAACAGAGGTTTGTTGAGAATTTTTCACGGTTATCTATTCCAATGTCTAAGTTAATTCGAAAAGGAGTTATGTTCATTTGGACGAAAGAATGTGATGATTGTTTTCATGAGTTGAAAAGAAGGTTGTTGAATGGTCCTATTTTTTCATTTCCTTCTCGAAATGGTGAGTTTTTTTATTTATATTTATGCTTCATTAAAGGGAATTGGATGTGTCCTTGGGCAGAATGATCAGGTAATCACTTATGCTTCACATCAGTTGAAACCTAATGAGTTAAATTACCTTGCACATGATTTGGAATTAACTACTGTTGCTTTGGCTCGAAAATTTTTGAGGCATCATTTGTATGTAGTAAAATGTGAAATATATAATAAACCAAAATGTTTAAAGTATATATTCACTTAGAAAAATTGAACATGAGTTAGAGGAGATGGATAGAATTAATGAAGGATTATGATTTCACGATCCATTACCATCAGGGAAAAGAAAATAATGTGGATGATGCTTTGAGACGAAAAAGTAATGATTCATTAACTGTGTTACGTTTGGATCAATATACTTTGGTTTTTGATTTTATGAACTTTGGAATAGAAGTTGTTAGTGCAGGAAATTCTTCTATTTTGATTTATGTGTCAGTGAAATCATCTCTATTAGACAGAATAAATCAAGCGAAGAAACAAGACTGTGAGTTTCAGAAAAAAGTAGAGTTGATTCTGAAAGGCATGTTTCCTGATTTTAATGTTGATAATGATTGTGTTCTGATGTTTGGGAAGAGATTATGCATGCATTTTGCTTCACAGTTGAATAATGCATTGTTATGTGAAGCATATAGTTCTCCGTTTTTGATTCATACTTGTAGTACTACGATATACAAAGATCTTAAAGAGTATTACTTCTGGGATAAAATGAAATGAGATATTTATGATTTTACTGTGAAATGTTTGACTTTTCAACAGGTTAAAGCAGAGCGGCAGTTACTGAAAGGTATTTTTCAATCTTTACGAGTGCCAGAGTTGAAATGGGAAAATATATCTGTGGACATGGTTGTGGGATTACTGAAGACATATCGAGGTAATAATTCTATCTGGGTTATAGTTTATCAATTGACTAAATATTCTCATTTTCTTCCAATTCGACATACTTTGTCTTAAAATCAAATTTTTCTGTTGTATGTTAATGTGATAGTCAGGTTTCATGGTGTTCCCCTCTCCATTGCATTTGATCGTGATCCCAGGGTTATTTCTAACTTTTGAAAAGTTCATCAGAATTCTTTGGGTTCTGAATTAAATTTTAGAACAGTTTTCATCCTCAAACCGATGGAAAGTTATGATGAAAAATTCAGGATTGGTGTATATGCTATGTGAATTTTCACTAGATTAAAATGGAAGTTAGGACCAACATATTTCTTTGGTTCAATTTTTATATAATAACAGTTTTCATTATAGTATATAGATGGATCCATTTGAGTCATTATATGGAATGTTTTGTCGAACTATAGAATTTTGGGATGAAGTATGTGAATGGAAGCTGATGGGACTAGAATTGGTAGATGATATGGCAGAGAAAGTTTACTTGATTCAGAAGCACACGAGAACAGTTTAGAGAAGATAGAAAATTTATGCGAATAACCGGAGGAAGGATATTTCATTTGAGGTATGTGATCATGTATTTTCAATGATTCTAAATAGAAAAGTGTAATGTGTTCTGGTGTGAATGGAAAGTAGTGTCTGAGGTTCATTGGACCATATTAAATCTTGGAGAAATTTGGATCAGTTGCGTACAGAGTGGCTTTACCGCCACATTTATCCTAGGTACACAATGTTTTTCATGTTTCGATGTTGAGAAAGGTATATGTCAGATCAATCTCATGTTTTGAGTTCATAGGTAGTTCAATTGGAAGAGAACATCTCTTGTGAAGAACAACCATTCGAGATTCATGACCATATAGAGAATGTTTTGTGGAATAAAATAATTCACCTGGTAATGGTTTTGATGAAAAACCATATTATTGAAGAGGCAAAGTGGGAATCTGAAAATTCTATGAGGGATAAATACCCCTAGATATTTTGATAAGTGAATAAAAGTTATTAGGACATAATTTCCAAAAAGGGGGAAGGAAGTAACATCCCAGGTAAATGAATAATAAGATATATTCATATTTATTAATATTTTTGAATTAAATATAAATTTTATTTTAAAAGGGTTTCTATGTTCGATTGCGTACCCAATATGCCACAACTAGTTTCTTTGAAATGTTACGTCACCCACAAATAAATATAATATTATTATTTTAAATGGTAGTAAATTCTTGGCCATTTTACTGGTGGTAATGAACAAAACTAACAAAAATATGATTATATATGTTTGTGAAATGTATTTACATTTATCCAATAAAAGTTAGAGTCTTATAATGCGAATGAATCTAATTTTAAGCATAATTTACATTAAAAGGTCGATTTACCTCTTTTTAATAAAGAACCCTATTGAAATATAGTTGTGGTGATTTTTATATGTTCCATTTGACCAAATAAAAGTCTTCTTTATATTTGGGACGTCAAAATTTACTTGGAAAATTTTTTGGTATTTTTCTGATAAAGTTCAATTTTTAATGAATAGAAAAAAATAATGTATTTTAATTCAAAAGTGACTTTTAATAAAATTTATTTATATGGTTATAGTATCATGAAAATATGTTTTAATGTGAAAATATAATATATTTTTACGATTTAATCCAATGTTGGTCAAGGAAATTAATTTCACAATGAATTTGGACATAAACAAGTGTCATTCTTTTGATAGTTATTGTTTCTTAAGAACACACAATTTTTTTAACAACGAGAATTAATTTTAAATTTAATAAATGCTAATTTTTTTGAATATGGAAAACTAATCATAATTTTTGAAATTTTAATATCAAATATAGATTAGGCTGAATATTTTTTATTTTTCTGAAGAACTTAAATTTTTTATCAATACTGAAACCACTTAGTAGGAGTTACAAAACCGAACTTTTATTTTTAATTAAAATTTTACCTCTTCTATGAAATGAATTTAAAAAATCTGACATATATGGTTGTTATTAGTAAGTAAAATTTGATTCAATAAGATTAATTTTTTTTGATGAATAGTAACTTTTGACTTTTTTTACCGCGGTTAAAGTTAAATAGGGTAATTCAAGTAAAAAATAATATTATAATAATTCCAAATTACCTTAAAAATTGTCAAAACTTTATTGGATGATTAATTTTCTACCATGGGAACCCTTGGGTCAATTTTGAGACCCCATGGTGCCACTTATGAATGATAATGACACTTTAGATTAATTAATTTAAAGTAAAGGAAAAAATGACATAAACAAAAATATTTTAGTAAATTAATTTTTATATGGTGTTATATACATCATATTTTGGACTATAAATATTATATATAAATATAAAACTATTTCCTATATGATAGAAGTTTTTTTATAATTTTTAGACATCAAATAAATTAAATTATTTTTGACACAATAATGCTGCAATATTTACCTCATTATTAAATGATTTAAATAAATAATATTATAATGATTAAAATTTTAACCGAACCCTGTCCAATTCCTATTGGATGATTTTATTTAGACCATGTGTCATCTTATATTTGACTCTAATGTTTTTTGGACCTTTAGAAACCGAATATCATCATATAATAAATTAATATTTTCACACATTCCTAAAGAGCCCATCCTCCCCATTATAAAAATAGGCCACTTATAACCAATTACTCAGACCACTCAAGCCTTTTGGCTCGTCCAACCTCCAGTAATTAATCTTCTTACATCCCTATCTTCCACCTAGAAGCCTTACCATAAGTATTATGGACTTCAACAAACCATTTTGGATCAAACCAATGGGAGTTACCCAAATTAAATATAACAGTTTATCTTAACTTCTTTTCATTTATTTTACATCTCCAACACCTAAAATCGTTTTATTACTTTATTTTATAGAAAAACCAGTATCCTAAATTTACAAGGATGTTGTTATGAGAAGGATTTAAACTAATTTTACACATACCACTATATAATGGGTCATGAACATAATGTTTCTGTGGATGGAGAAATGACACCTCACAAAACGATGATTGTTCGGTTATCTTCTACCACCTCTCAAGGTGGCCATTATGATGGAACTGTATTTATATATGATGTATATTATTTTTATGTTTTCTTTATGCCTTTGAAATTTCAATTAATATCATACCCTTATGTTTTTTCATTATGGGTAAACACGATACTTTCATTTGAGAAAATGTTGACTACTGACACATCAAAGTGATATGAATCGTTCATGGAATATGTGGGACGTATAAAATATGGACTTAATTATATTATATGTGATATTATACTGGAATTATAATATACCTATGTATCATTATGTTTTAATTCCATTAAAATAAGAAATAGAAATGAAAGTAGCATTCATGCGCACGTACGGCTTACCATCTCCATGAACGTTGCATTTCATTTCTTATCTTCAAATGTTATGTAGTATTATAAAAACATTTATATACTAGATATATATGATATATATGATATCTAAAACATTAATATAATTCCTGATATAATGGACTATTTACCTCATGGACAACATGTAAATATAAGGTGTTCATTTTTTACTCATGTACCAAATATCGAAAATACGACCATTATTAACTTGAATAATTACATAATGTTTATAAAATGGTAATAAGTGATATAAAAGTAATAATAAACTTGATAAAGGTTTTTAATCAAGTAGAAATTATCTTTATTTTATTATTCAGGAGATTAAATAACGATCGAATCTAGTCGGACACGAGGTAAGGGACTTTGTCTCAATATCATTTAATTGAGGCATATTTTGTTTTTATACTCGAATTTCTTTTATATGATGTATAAACACCCTTGAATTTTTAATGGGAATATTTTTCTATGAAGTTTTTTACTAAGAGACAAAAAGGAATGTTTCATTTAACGTAACCAATGAAAACATCCTTTCCACCACCACAAGTATTATATTTTTTTGGGTTCCTTAACAAGACATAATGTTTTTTTCAAAGAGAATAAATACCATATACTCTTTTGTGTAATATGGTATTGAAAATGGGTTTGATAATGGATTTGATATGTCAATATCTTTAAGACATATATTGTTATTTAAATGTGCATATCTTTTCATTATTTTATATTTATTTTATGTGTTATGATTTTATAATGGTACTTGAACATTTGAAGGGTGGTTATGTGATAAAAGAAATGAAGGGTGGTGCCGTGATAATCCAGGGTGGGTGGTTATGTTATATCCTACAATTCATTGGGTATCGAATTCGGCCATATGGCTATTACAATAAGTGATATGTGTGGAAGTCGACCGTAGGGTTATTCCATTTAATTATGTTTATGTCCCATGTTAATGTTATATGTTATGTGTTCTTCATTTAGATTTTTTTGGTAATATGTTTTGTTACAAAAGTGTAAGTAGTGATCTTTTATTAAGTGAAGATTATTTAATACTTCATAAAGGGTAAAAGTATTACATATTTTAAAGTTTTCATGGTTTTCTTGTTGTTTAAAAAAATATTTTTCCTTCTTTCAGTATCCCCTATTAGTACAAGAGCCTCATTCTAGTTACTGAGGACTCACTAGGTGCATCCAAGAGACCCAACATGAAATATGGATGGAGGCATATTTCTGAGTACTGTAGCAGTACTGTAGTTGTACTGTAGAATAAACTGTAGTTGGAACTCTTCGGTACTGTAGTAGCCAGATCTATTCATCCATATAGGCCTTCGGGCCACCGGTTTGGTCCTCGGGTCCTGCACAGCTTTAGGGCCACCCAAGGCCTTCAGGATAGTTGATTATCAAGGCCTTCGATCCACCTTAAGGCCTTAGGGCCACCCCAAGGCCTTCGAGCCACATGAATGTAAGCCCCAGACGCACTACATAAATGGAGCAGTCGTAGAAGAGGATTCAGAGCAGTTGCACTCACTAGAGTAGAGCCAAATGGATTTTCAGAATGAGATGGTATGGCTATGACATCGGTACCAGCCTGTGATTGCATAGGAAGGCTAGCCAGATGGTCATTCAAAGGTGGAAAGATATTATCAGGATGAAAATGTCGGGGAGGGGCAGTTCCTTGTAGATATTCTGATTGAATTCCTTAAGACCTTTGAGTCATGTAATCTCCCATGCCTATGAGAAATTTAATCTCTGAGCTTGCGGGCCTTGTAAGGGTTCCCCCTCATCACTTGAAAGGGGGGTTATCAAAAATCAACAAAAATGAAGGCCTTCAAGCCATTCAAGAAGTATCCCTTACTGGTATTTTTATGCTCATCCGATTTTTTTTGAAATGTTTTTCACAGTACTTAAAGAAGATTAGGTTCAGGGATGAGATCCAGGAAAAGTCATTCTATCTTAAAAATGTAACTAAAAATGAGTACTTTTTTCAAGAGTTTTTTGTGTGTGATTAAAATGGAAATTGAGTAGAAGTTTCTACATTGTAATTTTTTAAAAGAAATGTAATAGTTATGACCTAATTCTCTAAAACACTAAACCCGAAAATATCCTCAACGTGAATTATGAACATACTTCAAGATTATGTAAGTTTTAAGTTTTGGTCCTTATAGTTCATATCATAGTTTGGTTTAGAAATATTTAGGATTTAGGGTATTTTAAATTAATGTCCCTAAATTAATTCATGGTAATAGTGAAATGATATAGCATTTATAGATTACCATGTTGCTTCGCCTAAAATATTTCTGTGTTCAGAATGGTGTTCCGCAGACGAATCATGGAAACTATGTTGGGGGGGGACATCAGGAGGAAGACAACCTTCCAAATCAGCAACCAGAGATTTTCTGAATCAAAAATGAATAGTTTTTTGTAGTGATGGAATAGTTCACTCAAACTATAAATGATGGTGCTTTCCATCCAAGAGATTAGCCATATTTACCATAGAGGAACATGTTAGTAGTGGAGAATTTCATGAGGCAGCATCCCCCATCATTCAAATGGCCATCTAGACTGGTGCTAGCAGAAGGGTGGATTAAAGAACTGGAAAAAAATTTCGATGTCATGGGTTTTTCAAAACATCAACAGGGTAGTCTCGCTGTTTACCATTTTGAAGGTGAATCTGATCAGTGGTGGTAGATGGTTAAAAATATCAGGGATAGTGAGGATTTTGATTCTCTTTATTGGGATGAATTTAAATTTATGTTTCATTAGAAATATTTTCCTAAGGTGGTTCGTGTTAGTATGGATAAACAATTATTGGAATTGAGGATGGAGGATGACTCAGTGGGTGCTTATGTAGCAAAGTTCACTCAACTCGCAAGGTATGCACCGAATTTAATCCGAGAACATGATAGTAAGATAAATCAATTTTACTCAGGACTGAAGCCACGATATCGAAGAGAATTAGCCTATCGTGAATTCAAAAGTTATGAAAAACTTTTTCGATGTGTGGAGATGGTGGAAATTGAGTTTGCTGATGATCAAGTTTCCATTGAAAAACAATATAATGAGAGGTCCAGTTGGAATGAAAAGGGTAATAATTAATCAAATAAGGCTGGATGTAAGAAAATTAAATATTTAACATGTGAGAAGTGTCATTAAAAGAATCCTAGAGAAGGTTTATCAATGTCTGAAAGGTTCTTCAGGTGTGGTAAGTCTAGTCATATTGATCGTAACTGTAAAGAAGTTGATCAACTAGGCAATGGCAATCCATCAGAAAGATGTATTAAGTGTAATAAAATGGGTCATTATGTAAATGAGTGTCCATAAAAGAACTCAACTAAGGGAAACCATCCGGAAAACAAGTAGAAAGGGGTGGTGAAATCCGTTCCAACTACTTCAGCAGATGTTGGGCCATCAAATGAATTAGTATCAGGTACAATGTTTGTTTGTTCAGATTATGCCAATGTGTTGTTTGATTCATTGTCTAAACAATCGTTCATTTCAGAGAATTATTTTAATAAATTGGGAATTACATCTCTAGATATGAATACAGAACATATGGTAAAAATAGTTGGAGGAAATTTTGAGAAAACAATTAAACGTAATAACCTTCCAGTAATTGTGTGCGGGAAGAATCTACTTAAAAACCTTATTGTTTTACTCTAGTAGAGTTTGATTTTATTTTGGGCATGGATTGGCTTCCTGTTTATCATGATAAGATTGACTGCAGAGCTAAAGAGGTTTCATTTCAGAATGATTTACATTTTGTGTACAATTTTGAACCCGTTCTTTTGATAACATATCAGGTAGGTGAGAAACTAGTAAAAGATGTAATTGAATGCTACCTTGCACATATTGTTTAAAATAATGAAACTTTTCATATTAATGATGTGAAAATGATAAATGATTACCTTGATGTTTTCCCTGATGAGTTGCCTCGTATAATACATGATCAGGATGTTTAATTTGATGTTGACTTAGTTCGTCATGCTAATCAAATTTCGAAACCCCCATATCGAATGGTGCCAATTGAAATTTTAGTGTTAAAGAATCAATTGCATGAGTTATAAGATAAAGGTTTCATTCGACCTATCTCATCTCCATGGGGTGATCCTGTCTTATTTTTTTAAAAGAAATATGGTTCAATGAGACTTTTTATTGATTATAGATCATTGAATGACATCACTATTAAGAACAAGTATCATTTTCCTTATATTAATGATTTGTTTGATCAGATCCAGGGAGCTTAGTATTTTTCGAAGATTGACTTGAGATCGGTGTACCATCCGATGAAAGTAAAAGAACCATACATTACGAAGACCGCGTTTTGTACTAGATATGGCCATTATGAATTTGTAGTTATTCCTTTTGGGTTAACTATGCACATGCTATATTCGTGGATCATATGAATTGAATTTTCCCTGAGTTCTTGGATATGTTTCCAGTTGTGTTCATTGATGATATTATGGTTTATTCTAAAAGTAAATAAGAGCATGAAATTCATTTAATAGGTGTCTTTCAGAACTTTTTAGAAATTTAATTGTTTGGGATCTTCAGAAATTGTGAGTTTTGGTGATAGAAAATATACTTCCTTGGTCACATTGTTTCAAAAAATGGCATAACTGAAGAACCTGATAAAACAAAAGATGATGAAGAATGGACAAGACCCACTAATATGAACGATATCCATAGTTTTCTTGTTTTGGCGGGTTATTACTATAGTTTTGTTGAGAATTTTTTACAATTATCTAGTCCAATGACTAAGTTAACTAAAAAGGTGTTAAGTTCATTTAGAAAAATAATGTAATGGATGTTTTCAGGAATTGAAAAGAATATTGGTGAATACTCTAGTTTTGGAATTTCCATCCAAAAATGGTGCCTTTGTTATTTACAGTGATGCATCATTGAAAGGACATGGATGTGTCCTTATACAGAATGATCAAGTAATTTCTTATGCCTCATGTCAGTTGAAACCTCATGAGATAAAATTACCCTACACATGATATGGAATTATCTATTTTTTGTTGTTTCTTTAATCATTTAGAGGCATCATTTTATGGAGTAAAATGTTAAATATATACTAACCATGAATGTTTAATGGATATATTCACTCAGAAAGAATTTAACATGAGATAGAGGAGATGGATGTAATTAATCATGGATAATGATTGCATAATTCATTAACATATGGGAAAAGAGAATAATGCGGATGATTCTTTGAGTCAAAAAATATATGCTCAATTAACCATGTTATGTTTGGAACAGGATCCATTGGTTTTTGATTTCATGAACTTTGGAATAGAAGTTTTTGGTGTAAAAAACTCTTCTGTTTTTTTCAGGTGTTATTGAAATCATATTTATCAGACAAAATAAAGAAAGTGTGGAAAGAAGACAGTGAGTTTCAATAAAAGCTAGAGTTGATTCTGAAGGGTATGTTTCCTTATTTTAATGTTGATAATGATTGTGTTTCTATGTTTGGGAAGAGATTATGTGTGCCCTGTAATTCACAGTTGAAGAATGAGTCGTAATGTGAAGCTCATAGTTCTCCATTTTCAGTTCATCCTGGTAGTAATAAGATGTACAGAAATCATCAAGAGTATTACTGGTGGGATGGAATGAAAATAGATATTATTGATTTTACTGTGAAGTTTTTGACTTGTCAGCAGGTTAAAGGAGAGCAACAGTTTCCGAAAGGATTCTTCAATATTTACCAGTGCCATAGAGGAAATGGGAATATATATGCATAGAATTTGTTGTGGGATTACCGAAAACATCTCGAGGTAATAATTCAATATGGGTTATAGTTGATCAATTTACTAATTATTCTCATTTCATTCCTATTCAATATACATTGTTTCAAGATAATCATGCTTGATTGTATATTAAAGAGATAGTCAGGTTGCATAGTGTTCCCCTATTCATTGTATCTGATCATGATCCTAGGTTTATTTCTAAATATTGGAAAGGCCTTCAGAAGTCATTGGGTACTGAGTTTAATTTTAGTACAGTTTCTCATCCTCAATAAGATATACATTTAGAACGAAAAATTCAGACCTTGGAGGATATGCTACGTGCATGTTCACTAGATTAATATGGAAGTTGGGACAAACATATTTCGTTGGTTGAATATTCTTATAGTTACATTTTTCATTCAATTATACATATGGTTCCATTTGAGGCATTATATGGAATGCGTTGTCGAACTCCAGCTTTTGGGGATGAAGTAGGTGAAAGGAAGCTGATGGGACCTGAATTGGTAGAAGAGATGGCAGAGAAATTTCAGTTGATTCAGAAGAACATGAGAATAGCTTAGAGCAGACAGAAAAGTTATGCGGATAACTAGAGGAAGGATATTTCTTAAGAGTTAGGTGATCATGTCATTATCAAATTTTCTCCATGGAAAAGTGTGATGTGTTTTGGTATGAATGGAATGTTGAGTCCGAGGTTCATAGAACCATATGAAATCATGGAAAAAGTTGGATCAGTTGCATACAGAGTGGCTTTAACTCCATGTTCATCCCAGGTACACAGTTTTTTTCATGTTTCAATGTTGATAAATTATATTCTATATCCATCTCATGTTTTCAGTCTAGGGGTAGTTCATTTGGAAGAGAATCAATCTTATGAAGAACAACCAGTCCAGATTCTTGACTGTAGAGAGCATGTATTGCGGAATATTGTAATTCACCATTTAAAGGTTTTGTGGAAAACCATTTGATTGAAGTGGAAATGTGTGAATCTGAAAATTCTATATGGGATAAATAACCTGACTTATTTTGAAAAGTGAATAAAAATTGCGAAGATGAAATTTACAAATGGGGGGAAGGATGTAACCTCCTAGGTAAACTAAGAATAATAAATTTTAATATTCATTAATATTTGTGAATTAAATATTAATTTTATTTTAAAAGGGTTTCTATGTTCGATAGCGTACCCGATATGCAACAACATGTTTTTTTTGAAATCTTACGTTGTACACTAATAATATGATATTATTATATTAAATTGTTGTTATCTCATAGCTGTTGTATTGGTAGGAATGAACAAAACGAACAAAAATATGATTATACATTTTTGTTAAATGTATTGTCATTTATCCAATAAATGTTAGAGGCTTAAATTGTGAATGAATCTAATTTTAAACATAATTTACATTAAAAGTTCGATTTAATACCTTTTAATGGAGACCACTCTTGAAATCTAGTTTTGGTCATTTTTATATGATATTTTTGGCCAAAAAAATTCTTCTTTAGATTTTGGATATCAATATTTACTCTGGGTAATTTTGTTGTATTTTTCTGATAATATTAAATTTTTATTGAATAGTTAAAAATACTGTATTTTAAATCAAAAGTCCATTCTAATATTATATATTTATATTGTTTGATTACCATTTTAATGGGTTTTAAAGTTTTATTAGAATATATTTTTACCATTTAATCCAATATTGGTCATTGTAATTAATTTCACTTTGAATTTGGACATAAACAAGTGTCAATATTTTGATAGTTATTGTTTCATAAAAACATGCTATTTGTTTTAACAACGGGAAATAATTTTAAAATTTACTAATGAAACTTTTATGTTTTGAATTTGAAAAAATAAACATAATTTTTTAATTTTTAATATCAAAAATAGCTTAGGCTGAATTTTTGGTATTTTTCTGAATATTTTCAATTTTTGATGAATAGTGAAACCACTAAGTAGTATTTAAAAAAAGTAACGTTTTCATTTTAAAGAAATTTTTCCACTTATATGAATTGAATTTAAAAAATAAGACTTACATGGTTGTTATTAGTATGTAAAATGTGGTTAACTAAGATTAAAATATTTTTTGGTGAATTGTAACTTCTGACTATTTTTACCTTGGTTTAAGGTAAATATAGTAATTCCGGGTAAAAAAAATATTATAATAATTTAAAATTACCATAACACTTGTCCTAACAATATTTTATGAGTAATGGACCACCATGGGAATCCTTGGTTATATTTTGGGAACCCATGGAGTGACTTATGATTGATAATGACACTTTAGATTAATTAATTTAAAGTAAAGACAAATATGACAAAAACAAAAATCTTTTAGTAAATTAATTTTTATATGGTGTTATATAAGTCATATTTTCGATTATAAGTATTATTTAGAAAGATAAAAGTATTTCCTATATGGTAGTAGTTTTCTTATTATTTTTAGACATAAAATAAAGTAAATTATTTATGATACAATAATGATGCAATATTTACCTAACTAATAGATGATTTAAATAAATAAGATTATCATGATTACAATATTATCCAAAACCTTTCCAATTCCTATCTGCTGATTTTATTTCGACCGTGAATATTCTAATCTTTGGCTCTTATGATTTTTGGTTTCTTAGAAACTGAATATCATTATATAATAATATAATATTTTCACACTTTCCTAAAGAGCCCCTCCTCCCCCTTATAAAAGGAGACCACTTCGAACCAATTCCTCACACCACTGAAGCCTTTTGGACCATCCAACCTCATCCCAATTAATCTCCCTACATCCCTATATTACAACTATAAGCCTTAACCAAGGTAAAAGGCACTTCAACAAATCATTTTTGTTCAAGCCAATGGGAGTTACCCAAATTAATGGTAACAGTTTATTTTATCTTCTTTTATATTATTTTACTTCATCAACCCCTATACTCTTTACTATTTTTTTCCATTTTTAATAGAAACAACAATATAATCAATATACTATGATGTTGTTATGTGAAGGATTCGAACTAAACATACACACAACTCCATCAAATGGGTTAAAAATATAATGTATTTGTGGATGTCAAACTAATGCCTCACGAAACGATGATTGTTCAATTACCTCCTACAGCCTCTAATGGTGGCTGTAATGATGGAACTGTATTAATATATGATATATATTATGTTTATGTTTACTTTATTCTTATTTAATTTCTATTTATATCATACCATTATGATTTCCATTAAGGGTAAATGAGATAATTTCATTTGAGGAAGTGCAGACTACTGACCACTGAAAGTGATATGACTCGTTAATTCCATATATAGGACGTATAATGGATTGAGTTAATGATATTATATATGATATTATACTGGAATTATAATATAATTATGTATCATTATTTCTTAATTCCATTATAATAACAAATAGAAATGAAAGTAGTGTTCATGCATATGTATGACTTACCATCTACAGGAACGATGCATTTCATTTCATACCTCCAAATGTTATGTACTATTATGAAAACATATATATACTGGATATATATGATATATGTGATATATAAATCATGAATATAATTCTAGAAAAAATGGATTATTTTCCACATGGACAACTTGTAAATATATGGTGTTCATTTTTGAATTAAGTATTAAATATCTAAAAAAACATTATTAACTTGAATGATTACATAATGTTTATAAGATGGTAATAAGTAATATAAAAGGAATAATAAACATGAAAAAGGTTCTTAAGAAAGTATAAATTAACATTAGTTTATTATTCAAGAGATTAATGAACGATCGAGTCAAGTCAGACAAGAGTTAAGGGACTTCGCCTCAATCTCCTTTCATTGAGGCATATTTTCTTTTAATACTCTATTTTCTATTATACGCTGTATAAACTCCCTATAATTTTCAAAGGGAATACTTTTATACTAATAATTTTACTAAACGAGAAAAAGGAATGTTTCTGTTAATGTATGTGGTGACAACAACCTTTCCGCCACCTCATGTATTATTTGTTCTTTGGATTCCTTAACCAATCGTAATTTTTTTAAAGGAAAATAAATATCATATACACATTTATGTTTTTTGGTATTGAAAATGGGTTTGATAATGGATTTTTTATTTCAATATATTAATGTTATATATTGTGATTGAAATGTAAAATTTTTTTCTTTTGTTTTATATTAGTTTTTTGTGTTATGATTTTATAATGGTATTTGGCCATTTGATGGGTGGTTATGTGATAAACCAAATGATGGGTAGTGCCATGATAAACCAGGATGGGTGATTACGATATAACCTCCAATACATTGGGTATGTAAGTCGGCCATACATCTATTACATTTAGTGATATGTGTGGAAGTCGAACATATGGTTATTCCATTTATGTATGTTTATGTCCCATGTTACCTTCATATGTTATGTATTATTCATATGGGGTTTTTGGTAGTAATTTTTTTTAAAAAAGGGTATGTTGTGATCTTTTATTCAGTGATGATCATTTACTACTTCATAAAGGGGAAACTTATTACTTATGTTAAAGTATTCTTGGTTTACTTGTTGTTTTGAAAAGAAAATAAGAGTTTTCCTTCATTGTATATCCCTTATTGATATTTTTATGCTCATCCCAAGTTTTTCAAATGTTTTTCACATGACATAAAGAAGATTAGGGTCATGGATGGGATCATAGAAAAGCCATGCTATCTTAAACTTGGAACTAGACATGACTCTTTTTTTCAGGTGTTTTTTTGTGAAATAAATGGAAACTCTATAGAAGTTTCTACATTTTAATTTTTTAAAATAAATTTAATAGTTATGAAATAATTCTATAAAAAACATAACATGAGAATATCCTAAATTTTAATTATTAAATTAATTCACGATTATGTATATATTAAGGGCGGGTCCTTATAACTAGCTTATGGGACTATTCTTCATTAGGGCTTCATTCCAACTAAGGGGCTCACTAATACCACACTCTGAAAAGGCCTTATGATAGATGGTGGAAATTATATTAATAATAATGAAATATTTACGAAACCTTATGAATAATGTGTGGATTGGATTCCAACACAACACTATGGGCCCCACTAGCCACAATGTGGAACCTGCATATGACAGACCTAAAATCCCAGGGAGCACACTACCTTCAAATTTGAAAAAATTTCAACAGAAGATTGACAACTTGAAAATAATTGAATATTCTAAAATTATTAAAATTATTTAACATTAATAAAGGTATTTTTCAATGATGTATTATTTAATTTTTTTTCTAAATTGATATCTTCTAAAGCATATAAACATAGAAACTAATAACTAAATCTCAATTAATTTTAAATGTATGTCACTGGAGAATAAGAACTGTATAATTTGAATGTTTCTATATTTCTCATAAATATACTATTCATAAAAATTAATTTTCTAATTTAAAATATCAATTGAAGAAAACAAAAAATTGAATATGAAAAAATTAACTCTATTTTATGATCAATCCCAAATTATATTACGATGAATTTTTGATATGATTTGGAATGGTATATTTTTTGGGGAATAATGAAATTATATATTGTTTTTAATAATATAACATTTTAGAATTATTTTTAGTATAATAATCACATCTATGATGATTATTTCTTTTCGATAGACTATGATGATTTTTATAAATTATAATAAAAATGTTTTAAAAAATATTTTTTAATCTAGAAACCCATGTCTGTCATTTAAAATCCTAGGTGATGTAATTTATAAAAAAATTGATTTTTTATTTTGTTCATTCTTAAATAAGATTTTATCAGTAACATTTGAATGGGATTTATAGTCACATAAATATCATATTTTTATAATAAATAAATAAATTTTATGGAAAATAACTATATACATGATTTATTTGAAAATGTATTTTAATCATAATTTTTTTTCCTAATTTACATTCATTTTGTTTGATGTACATTGATTATGATTAGTTTTTCCACCTATAGTAATTTAATCCTCTAAAATTGTCATCTTATTTTGTATTAGAATATTCAAAATAAGTAATAAGAGCCTTTTTGATTTCATATGCTTTAGATTGTGTTAACATGTGGTCTTGAAGTTGGGTGAAGATACCTAATGAAAATTTTAATGAACATAAAATGATATTCAAATAAATTATAAATCATAATTATAAATGGTAATTATCTTCTAAAATAAGGGATTATTTCTATAAAAAAGAAAAATAATATATTTATTTTTATAGTAGATTGGCCAGATGTGGACCTAATATAGTCTAACACATCTATACTCTCTTTGAGAAACATTACACAGTATAAATTTTTGTAACGGGAATACATACCTAGTTAGAAAATAATTTTTATAGTGTATGTATAACCATTAAACCTATCAGTTTTCTGGGAAGAAAAAACACATTAAATGTGGATATTAGAAATAGTGAGTCATAACATGTTCTATAACATCCCGACCTGGTGGAAACTATAACCGATGACCCAAACTAGGCTTCCACATGACCTCATGCATGCCTCCACGTATGATAGAGGTTACATACTAATAGCACATGTCTATAGAGATGCATTGGGGAGACTATCAGCTCTTTTCAGATTAAAACCATAGAAGACATTATACCATGAGATTTAATAATCACTCCGGACAATAAATGAATATAATATGAAATAACCAATAGGTAACAATGAAAAACATGCTATAATAATATGATCCATAAACTATAGGTTAGGAAGTCATAATAAAAAAATTACCAATATTAAAAACATAATAATATCCTGAATATGGTCCTATGTGCCAACTATGTATTGACATCCCATGATCCAACTCATCTTCCAATGCATAAACTACACACCATTTTCATGTCTTGAATATATGATAGATAAAATATAGGATGTTCTTAGCTACCCAAGTGCCATGGTGGCCCATGTAGGGTTTGAGTAAAACATAGTAGGTCGCCACAAATAGTTTATAATGAAATATATTATGAAAAAAAGTCTATGCAAGTAAATAATGGTGTATTAAATAAATATGTAGTATTGGAACATTGATTGCACTTAATTATTTATTAATTATTCATTTACACCCTTCAGTTATGTCATAATACCAACATGTGAAAATATGTCATTTTATTCCACAAGGGAATGCATATATCCAGTACTTTATTCTAGTGTACCTTAAAGAATCAATTTGTGTACCCAAACCATATATCACTAGTGTCACATGTATGTAATCAAGGAGCCTCAATCCATGAATTCAACTGGAGTCTAGAATATCATGTTTGGACATTATAACCCTTAAGTCACTAGTCAAAGAACACATTCCATGGTTTTATGAACCCAATTGAAACTCAAAAATCGATATTCACCCATCGCGAACATGATATAAAATAATTTTTTCATACCCTTGGGTTTTGGAGCCTCAAATCTCCTCTGAAAAAACAATTGTCAATCATGTAACCTATAGCAATAGTTTAACCCACCCAAAACCCAAAGAGTTTTAATCAATCTAGAATATCAAAACCATTAGTTATAAGTTTTAAAACATTGAGAGCCAGATAGTCAATCATGTTGGGATTCATCACATCATGTCATAGAATCCACAATCATTTCCATATAAATCATTTATATTTTTATATTAATTATCATAATTGAAATACCCTTAAAAATTAATCATTTAACATAGTCCAAACAATCATTTAAAACCAACACATACCAATTTGATGTCACCAATTTTTTACTAATACAAAAACCACCACATAAAACATTTTTATAGTCTTATGAAAACTACTAAATTTATTAAAATAATCAACAGAAGCCTTCAATAATGTTCTTTCCCTTTTAACATTAAAACATGACATGAGGCCAACCATTCCCTCAATTTCAATAATATAAGTCCTAATTATATTTTCTCAAGTGGAATACACCCACATATTTCACAAAACCATTTCAAATCCACGAGGAAACCCATTTCAATCACATTGAGAAGAAAACTACATTTATAAAACACTACCCAATATCAAAACACAATTTAATTCATTTAAAACCAATATTGATCAAAATCCAATTCAAATCATTTAAACCATTTCAAAAAAAGTTAAATTTCACAAAAGGTAACATATAACTTTTCAATTATCCCTTTAACAATTCCCATATAAAAAATAAACAATTACCCAATATTGACTTTCATAATTACCCTACATTAAATTTTAAAAAATCATTTCTACACTATAATGGATATGGAATAAACCATTTTTAGACCAATGGTAAGCATCAGATCATCAATAAATCCCATAGTGTCTTTTAAGAGTCTCTAACACCATATTATTGATCAAATTACATTCGTCATCCAAATAAAAAATAACACAGTAATGAATCAACATGTAACAACTACATTCACATATTAAACATCAAGAGTAATGGAGAAAGTGTATAGACCACATACCACGTTATTATAGACAATATTCCTTCCATCATAGGCCTTATAATATAGCTAAAACTACTTTCAATATTAAGAAATTTAATTTTCTAGAAAAAATGGTTTTATCATTTTAGAAGGATAAAAAAACTTTCAATTATTCCAATCCCAGATTGTGGAATAAAATATAGTCAAATATTTTCCATGATATTCAATTCACAACCAACAACACACCAAACACTAATGAATTGAAGGAGAGGAACCCAAGGGGGAGGATGCAGCTTCTGGTTCATCACACTAGATACGTGGTGAAAAATGTGGGATAAATTGGAGGGGAGAAAGAAATAGGTTCATGAGTGAAAATTAATTAAACACCCAATTTTAATGAGGATCATTGTTTGGCTACAATGTTATAAAAAATGTGTGGTTCCATCAATCAATGTTTATAACATGTAGCATGGTTTTCCATGATACACTCACAATTTGAGAACCCATGTGGTGTCCCTACATTAACCACTATCAAAGGGGACATCAATTCATATGGTATACATGGAAACCCTAAATTATTTCCATAATTTATGAACACCCTAATGTAGACTTCATGGTTTTAGTGCACAATTACTACTAATAGTTCACCAACTATTCTATCATCACTCATTGTCATGTATTTGATATTTTTTTCCTTGAACCCATCGAACACATATGTGTCCTACCCTACATCTTGGAAACATTCCATAAATCTAAAATTGAATATTGTACGTACCCTATCTCATGTTTGGGATCTTACATCATCCAAACCTTATAATATCTCATATTTTATATGCATTCCCCATTATCACCAATACCTTAGGAAAAGTGGATGGGCCTAAATCCCACTTATCATATCTCATCCCCCATGTTTCCTCTCAAAAATGGTCATTCCATTATAACGATTACAAAAAATATGCTGGAAAAGCCTAATTAATTTCCCATTTGGATCCAAAATTAGAACATGATTCTCCTCAAAGTATTCATCAATATCAACTCTATAAAATTAATAATAACTATATGATATGAATGAAAGAACCACATAAAATATATTTGAATATATTATAGAATAAGACTAAGAGTGATCACTAAAAAACATGTGATGGCCAATTGGTACAAAACAAAATTGAATATACCCACAATTTTGAAATATCCAAACACATTCCGCATTGACTAAAAGAACAAAAAATTCTTCAGACACATCCCACAACCTATATTGGTCACCAACATAAGTCCCACCAACAACATTTCACATTTCAAGACAACAACCAAACCAATGAAAACCCTAAATCTCATGTGTTTAACAGTTCCTTTCCCAATACAACACCTTTTTCTAAAACCAAACACCACAGTTGCCTTTATAGTGTCATGTACAACCTAAAAAGCTAGTAACATCATCACTCGACCACTTACAACCCATTATGTTCCCCACCATATGCTTTAACTCAAAATCAGAACCTTCTAGGGTTTTTCATCACCATCATCAATTATGGACCCATATAATCACAAAAAACTATTCCATAAAACCCTTACGTTTCTTCTAACTCACCGTACTAAAATATCAATGAGGACACCATCCATAATTAGTGTCCAAAGATTCCATGAAAATATCATAGAATGGACACAACCCCAACATCCATACTTCCACAAAAAGAATCGTGGTTCCTCCTCAAATCTATAGCAATTACCAAAACACAATTACCATTTCAAAATGAATAATAGATGTGGATCACTACTCAACTCATCCGCTACTTATTCTATATTGATTTGAGATATCTCGAACCGACTCATCCGAAAAATATCCATCAATTAATGGTTTTATTTCCCCATCTTAAATTCTATTAATGACATTATAAATAATGTAATCGATAGATAATAAAAAAACAGTTACTATTTTCCATTCACAACTCTCATTGGGGACCTAGAACCAACCTAGGATACCCGTGAATAGTTTTTGGGTCTTATTGAACTATCAACACTTCAGACAAAATAACATCATTTCTAATTAATTTTAATCCACACAGATCCAAAAAATGATTCTTAAATATATCAACAACCACATATGATGCCACATACCCTTCTCAAAGGATCCCAAAAATCTTCCTCATAGGATTTTCATTTGAACTTGTTTACCACCACATCCAATCCACATTTTTTCACTACACATAATTTATTAACATATCACTCCACACTTTTGGAATTTCATTTTCCCCACATTCCTAAGGAAATTCCAACCTCCAATGTCCATGCTATAATGTTATAAACACAAAAACTAGACATGGACATCCCACAAACGCTGAGTGAGACAAATTTTACCCCATGCATTCCCCCAACATCAAGGAATGCAATCCATAGTATTTTCATTGGAACTTGTTTCCCACCACATCCGATACACATTTTTTACAACACATAATGAATTAATAAATCATTCCACACTTTTTGAATTTCATTTTCCCCACATTCCATAGGAAATACCAACCCCCAATGGTCCATGCTATAATGTTATAAACCCAAATACTAGACATGGACACACCACATAACGTGAGTGAAACAAATTTAACCCCATGCATTCCCCCAACATCATGGAATGTAATCCATGTCTTTATCCAACAAAGGATCTTGCATGATGACCCATCTAACAACTGGAGATGGTGAACCTCCAACAATGTAGTTTCATTTCAGTCTAATCCAAGACATAATCCTACGTTAGGTTATATATACAAAAAAGAAAAACAAAATTTACATAGCTTAGAGTTTATCCAGCTATATATCTGTGTACATAATATGATCTCAAGATATTGGTAATGAATTTTTCAAATCTATAGTTACACTAAATGTAAGTTACGAATGCCACCCCATCCGAGTCAAAACTAAATGCTCTATCTCATAACCAAAAATTACAATATTGTGATAAAAATATAATAGGTTTTTATTCCTTATCCACCTGTTCACAAAAAAAAGGAAATGATTCTCTCCTCACACATACCAACATATAGATCTCAAAAAAACCCTAGTGGTCATGCAATTTTCAACAACCATTCCCTGAACCCAAATAAAAGGCCCATGATTTGTAAAATTACTAGAAATAGAGTCAATTTATTCACACATGACCAACCATGCCTACTAGTCTATTAGCCTCATCAGAATCAATGAATTCATGATGTTTTCATACAATATACCATCTTCTTCACAACAAGACCGGCCACATGAACACACCTTCACCTAAGGATACTATAATTTCAAATCATCTATCCAGAGTTAACATTGATCCTCACATCAACCATTTATAAAATAGGTTAGTTAGATTCTAGAACAATTAATCCCTTCTGAAAAGAACCTTCTCACTAATCACAACATCTCACGTGCTTCACTATGATAGAAATAAGGGAATATATGTTCACTATACCAAAAAATAGATGACACCTATCATGTAACAATTCCATCCCTGAATAACCCACCTTTTATTTACAATATATGGTACACAACATATTGTTCTAAACATCCTCTAGGATAAATTTTATTTCTAAAATCCACTAGCATGTGAAAAATACATAAGTATAATCTCCAAAACCATTAACATTCCCACTTATCCATTTGGAAAAACATTCACTAGACAATGCTCTATAATCACTAAAATAAATGCCAAAAAAATAATATTTTTATATACGCACCCAAAATCAGTATCAACTATACCAGACTCTCTAACTGGTAAACACATAAGATCACATTATATCATCTCACTAATATAGAGTTGTCTCTAGAATATGATATTGGATATCCCTCTAATATAGACACATTTAAACTGAATTAGTTTCTAGTCATTGGAGGAACACCATCCCCCATTCTGAAACACATTACGCCAAATGGATAGTAAGACCATTTAGTAATGGTGTCACACCATGATTCTCACCCAAACACATCTTCACCATAGACCAAACACTTATCTTTTTGTGAAAACAGAACTCAAAAGGTCTCAACCCATAAGGGTCACCACATTCTTTCGAACCGATGATATTTTAAAACCTCATGGTCACAACCTAACTGAAGTAATAATGAAAACACCCCATTAACCATAGATAAACACAAAAAACCAACAACACCTATGACCATGGCCTAATAGTAGGGATCCCTTATTTCATAAAAAACTTACATAGGTCGCAAAAAACACAATGGATACTCACTATCAGTGCCTCTAAATTTCTATAATTACACATTGTTCTTTAATTATATATACCAATTTAAAACCCATGAATTTAAATTTTCAAACATTCCACTTCTAAAAACCATCATTTTACACATTCCCAAACCTTTCTAACCCATATTTGAATATTTATATCTTTATTTAATTTCTACTATTAAACCCATTTGGTTAACCATCCTGACATTTACAATATAGTCATAAGAAATATATAGATTATATATAAATTCTATGTGCCTAACATGCTATATGATCCAACACACACTCACTTTCTATAAATTGGTTAAGTCAAAAAACCACATAATCCAATAAAATAACATCCATGTACACCATATAGGTTATAAATATTAATCAAATATTTAAATAGAAAACATTAAATCTCTTTTCACCACAAGAAACATAGAATTTATATTGTGACCAAGGATTAAAATACATATATATTAAATAATATAAGATTTATATTCTATACATTATAATAATAAATTCAGAAGGAACCTAAAAGTTTAATTTATATTGAAACATGGGAAAAAAATCTTTTATTCTAGTGAAAAATCTTAATCATTTCCATTAATGATTCCCTAAATTATTAATTCAATAAATAACAATTCATTATTACATGGTGATAGGAAACATATGAAATGGGAGATCTCATATTCTAAATAAGGTTAAATAAAGAAAGTGTGTTAGAAGAACATGAAAAAAGGTATGTCACATGAGAATGATATTTAATGATCATACCCTTCTTATTAGAGATCATAAGAAATATTGGTTATTCATAAGAAAATTAACCTAATCCAATTAATAGCATAAATCATGAAATCATAACAATTTAATTTGACAATGAAATTGTGGAATGAATTTTTTTGTAACATTGAAAACAAGTATAAGTTAAAAAAAATTACTCCTTACTTCGAGGACATGAAATGAGGCCTCTACGTCAACTTATTGATAGGAAACCAGGTCCATGCATGACATTATGACCGTATAATATGGTTCACGTATAAAATTATAATTGTGAATCCATATCCATAGATAACGTTATGAACATGTTATTAGGTACACACATGACATTGAGAAAATTAAATCTGGTTCACATATAAACATATGAAAATGAAACTAGGTCCATGAATAACCTTGTGAACATGTAATAGGTTTCCCTCAGGACATTGTCAACATGAAATATGAATTTTTTAATAAACATATGGAAATGAAAATGTGTCAACTAATAAAATTGTGAACATAAAATTAGGTTCACTCTTAACATTTTTAACATTCAATAAGGTTAGTTCATAAAATATATACTCATGTTTCATCAATCAGTAAATAGTGTATCGGAGGCATATATAGATACATCCCAAGACATAAAAATATTCTTCGTATGAGTGCCATAATATTATAAAAAATATTTGTATCAAATTACATGAAATGAGATAAGCATCAAGAAAATTTAATCTTATAATAACCTATAGAAAATAATTACGTCTCATAATAACCATCAGTGAAATGTTGTGGGATTCAAAAGCATATACCCTATTAAAGAGAAACATGTATCAGCAAAATCATGCCATACAAAAATTGACCAATTAAAGAAATAATATGAATTAATGAATTGCATAATTCCTATAGAAACTATTGAGTGACACTAATGTATGTTAAATTATTTGGGAAATAATTGTGATTGTCTTTAAATGTAATTTCATAAAGAAAAAATCATGTCTTCAAGAAAAATGATTTTTTATAAAATAAAATATTTTGAAAAAAATTTTCCTTAAAAATTTAAAAATAATATTGATATACTTATGAAAACAATTCATTTCAAAAATTTATGAAATCATATAATAAAAGCCTTATTTTTTAAAAATCATTTACATGAAAACTTATGAATGAATTTTGAGAACATTTTATTAACAATTTTATTCGAAAATTCCATTTAATGTTTGTAATGAAATATTTTAACAAACAATAAAATACTTGTGAAATCATATTTAATTGAAGAAATAATTAAAGGTAATATATATATATAATATGAAAAAAAACATTTTCCATTAAAATAATCTATTAAACATTCAATTGATGCTTCAAGGAAAACACATATGCAGTGGTGATAAGAATGTATGGGATGTGCATTGCTTTTTTGTAAACGAAATTTTTTAAGAGTGAATTTATAGGAAAACATTAAGAGAGATACCCATAATAAAAAAGAAGTTAAAACATGGGTAAATGGTTCCTTTAAAAGTAAAACATTTATGAAATCAACTTTGGAAATCAGGGGTTATAAAGAACCTACATTTATGAACAAAATGAGAAATAAAGTCAGATTTTTATTAAAACAATTCTTAGTAATCCATTGTACCAAAGAGTGCAAAAATTGATTTAATATATGAATATATCCTATAAAACCATAAGAGAAGATATGACATGGTTTTTCCAAATATAAGGATCCATAGTGGTCATCAAATTATGCATAATCATAAAAAATCACGATAAATGATGAGATTATTTAATAGACTCTTACCCTATGGTAACATAGAATCATACTCCCCATGTAAAAAATATTACATTTAATGAATATTTTTAAATAATAAAGAAAAAATATTAAGGATACCACATTTTAAATGGAATTGTAGAAACTATTCAATAAGAGTGAGTTATGAATATGACATGTATCTGATTATAATAAAGAGTTGATTTGAAATTCACTTACCCTATCAATATATTTGTTGTGTGATATTTATCCAACTATATAGTGGTTTAAAATATGTTAATTAAATTTTTAAAAAACATACTCATATTTATATTATTATATATAATATATATATAACATATTATTACCCTTTTTTTAATAATCCTTCAATGTTTTTACAATTTCGGGTGTTAAGTGCCTATTTTTCTAAAGTAAGTTTTGACATGTAATTTTCTTCTCCTATTACATAGATAGTTATTTAAAAATATACATAATAAAAAACCGTGACTAAATTTTCCTATATATTTTGTACATATTTAATTATAATAATCTATAATATTTGGAGGTAAAAAAAGAAATTTACCATTCATGGATAAAATATGTAGTATGTATGCATGAACGCAACATTCATTTATTTTTAATATTAAAGGAAATTAAAATTATATGATATATTTATATTATAATTAATCTGTAAAATCACTGTTATATATTTTACATATTTCTATTATGATCATACTTTCTACAATTCATGTATGGATTGAATGTTTCACATCCCATTGAGGGGGTGGAAGTCCACACATAAATGAAATTATAGTATTTACACAACAGGGAAAGCATAAAGATATGGTATAAATAAAATTTACAATATCATAAAGACATTACATATATCACATATATCATATATATATCGAGATTCAATCATAATGGAATCAATGAGACGTGGTAATGGAAAAATGAAAAATCATCATTTTGTGAGCCAGTATTTAAGGGTAGACATAAATAATAAGTTTGTTACCCATTATATGGAGGTTTCTTTTTGTTTAGTTATAAATAATGACATAAAAATACTATATCATTTTTAATTATTATTATTTTATTTAAAAATGGACTAATAATACTCTAGAGAGTGGAGAAGAAAATGAATGAAAAGAGTTCATTGGAAAATGATACCTTAAAATCGGGAAACTCTTTATAGATTATAACAAAAGGGATTTCTTAGAATGATTTTTCCCAAATTTATGATTCAAGGAAAATGGGTGTGATTTTTGGAATTATGTTGGGTATATACAGGTCGAACATATGTGATGTGAGATGTGTATGGAAGGGGGACAATTTTTGGACTTTTATAATGGAGGATGAGTAGCACTAGGGTAATATTTTGAAAATGGAGTTATATAAGAGTTTTAAAATTAAATGTCCTCAAATAATGGAAAAAATTCTATAAAAGGGACCATAGGGTTTCATATATCAATCAAATAGCTCTTTTAAAATTTTATTGTTAATTTTGGGCATTAATGTTATGGATTAGTGTTTTATTGGGCTTCATTTACCCTTACTCATTATAATTAATCTTAATCACATTCATTAATAATATTGGTTAAATATTTTTTTAATATTATAAATTAGAAATTATTATGATTTAAAATATGTATTTCATTTTTCCAAATTCCAATTACATATGTTGAATAAATTAAATTAAAATTCAATCCATTTGAGGAATGAGAAGGCATATTTTTAAAGTAAAAACCATTGAAAGATATCTATGTTTTATAAGGATTTTAAAATTTAAATATATTAAAATCAAATAAATAAGAAAAAATTAAAAATATATGATCTAATTAAACATGAAATCCAATCTAAATCATAATACATCCTTATAAATAAATTATATGAAAAAGATGTTTCGAACTAAATATTAGTATTTCTCACTAATCATTAAGCAATAAATCATCATTGAAAATAAAAATAATTAACCCTAATATAATTGATCTATTAATATTCTAATGATAAATTTTATTTTAAAAATTTAAATTTACTAAAGGATCAAATTTTCTTAAAATGGGATATCCATTTAAAGTAAGTACATTTTACCTTATAAAAATATAGGTTTTTATGTGTGAAATTTGGCTTGTTCTTTACATAAGGATAACAAATATAATGGAAGAACATAAAAAATTTATTATTTCATATGTAAAATATATATTTCACTAAAATCACTCAATAATTCTTATTAAATTAATTTATCAAGAAAACCCTCTTTTTGGAAAATAAAATTTATAATAAAATTTCATTTTATATTCATTTGGTTCATTGTTTGATTAATAATTAACTAGTAAAAATGAATTAATTTTATATTTATATAAACCATAAATTTTAATAATTTAGTCTATAATTTTCATAAAATCTTATTAAATGTATCTGTTATATCTTATTTTAATAAAATATTGTGTTTAAATAATATAACATTGTCCTGTAATATTCAGCATTAAGTGCAGTGTATGTTATCTAAGAATGTCTCTCATTCAATTAACAGAAGTGAAATAGGTGTGGTATTCATTAGATGAAATTTAATATATTTTATTTATTCGATATATTAACTATATTTTATGTTATCATATTATAATATTCACTTTCATACTTGGTGTTGCGTGTAATGGAATTTAAGTAAGGTTTTGTGTGTAACACAAGCCATTGGTACAACATAGAACATGCTATGTATGTGACATATGAATGGAATTTTTCACATAGTGAAATAAAATTCGTATATTTAAATTACATTATTTGAAAAAAAAAATTATAAAAACGCATCTTGTCACATTCTACCCCCATTAAAATGATTTTTTCCCTCAAAATTTATGTGCATTATCAATCATTTTATATTTTAATGTTTCATCCATAGAATCCCCAATTATAAAAATAAATACTAAAAAATAAATTTAATTGTAAAAGAGGTAAACATTTCATCTACCTGATGTATCATAAAAATATGTTTCCACATTGATGAACATAGGTGGGATGTGAAAACATGTATATGGAAGAGAAATCTAATTTCCATTTTCTAATGGAGAGTGATAGAGAACATGGTCAAGAGAATGTTAACAATCAAAAATACATAAACCTATGATTATCTAGAGGACCATTAAATTAATTGTAATATAAGGTACATGGATAATCTATTTTGTTTAAAAATCTTTCCCTATTGTTGAAAAATTTTCTGGAGAAATTATACTTACTTGATTTCATTCGCTTTCATATGTAAAAGATCATGATTTTTTCAGGTCTTGACCAATTTATACATTATCAATTTCTCAAAAAAGTAAGTTTAATTTTTCATTCAGGGAGCACTAATATATCTTGATATCTATGATAGTTCATCACATCTCTTGTCTTTTACCATCACCACAAATTTTTTAGGGCAGGTTATCCAATATAAATAAATCCATAGGTGTCATGATACAAAATTAATCTAACAATCATCGTCTAATTGTTTACATAGAAATCCCATAAATAGATAAATTTATAAACATTATAAATGATAAAAATGTGAAACATTTTAAATAATTACATTAAATTATTTCGGAATTGATACCCATGTATAACAAAGTATCTATTGGGTGTTACATTCCAAATACCTGAAAATACTCCCCTTATATTATACTCAAACTTGGTAATGACCGAAATTACAAAAAATAATATTTGAAAAATTGAATTATTACTTATTCAAAAGGATAATAGATATATTCCATAAATCGAGGATGTATAAAAATAATCCATTATAACATAGATGTATTTTTTTAAATATCCTTCATCCGTTCTGAGGTAGTCATTGTAATATAATTTATTTTATCCAAATCAATCATTCCATTATCCATGAGAAACAAAATTTTCACAACATAATGATAAAAATATGTTTTATCTTCCCTTAATTAAAATATTACATTTCTATGTCTTCATTAACATTAAAAATATAATTTTCAATACATATAGAAAACATATATAGATGATAATTATATATTTAATTATTCATATTACATAATCCTTGAATTCCAGAACATTAGTTATTTAATCATCCTACATTATTATTAATCCATTACTCTTGCTTCATATTCATATTCCTCAATACCTATTTCTTATAATGTATGAATCATATGTTAATGTTCCCGAACATGAATCTAATCATTATACTTATGATTAATGTAAATAATATTGGATGAGGAAAATATTCCCTTCAAAAATCTTTTGTTTTCTCTTTATCTTCAGAAGTATTACCAATACTGATACCACCTTTCTTAATCTCTTTATTAGATTTAAACATGGTATATTGATTATCATAATGGTCATAATTTACACTTGTGAAACACATAATTTTAACTATGATCCTTCTAGTTCTCTAAATTAACTTAACATGAATGCACAAGGTGATAACAACATATGATAGAATAATACTACATAACAAGAAAAACATACCAATAAGATGTATAAATTATTACAACATACTTAATATATATATACTTAGTTTTATCCTTGGAAATTCATAATATTATTCTACTAAAATCCTTTATATTGGTTCATGAAGATTTTTTTAATTTCCAATGCATGTCCCCCAAGAGTTTCAAAATAGGTTTGCATCCAGGCCCGTTTTCACGTACAATATTACCATGTGTTAGGACCATAAAATCTTTTATATGATCTTACACATAACAAAATATATTGTAGATCCATATCAACTATAGTATCCATACATGGATGCATTTCTATGAAACAACTATTTATATCCTTTACCATAATTTGGGGACATTTTCCAATAATGTTTCTTATCTTATGACATATCGATAAAGACATCACTAAACATATTCTTAGTAATACCTATAGGGTTATAACTGAGGTTTTATAATATTCGTTTCCAAATAATGAATTAACCATTCATATGATAGTAGATATAGTGATCCTGGAATAACATATATGGATACTATATAAATTTAGATGAATATTCTATATATTAGAAAAATACATTCCCGATGAATGTAATAGTTTTTTGTCGTTTAAAACATAGAAAAAAACCATCATTCATTTTGAATGATAGTCATAATTTATATAAAAGATCTTCACCTTTAGAACTTCTATCTAAAAACATTAATCATAACCAACGGAAAGAAAAAATATAAAAGGGGAGACCATATATGCTCACTAAGGGTAAAAAAATGAAATGGGGAATCCTGAAAAGAACAATGGTTATGGAACATGAGATTATTATTTTAAGATCATAATCTATATATTAGATATCATAATAGATATTTCCAATTCGTATGAAATAGATCGTAATGAAACTAAGAGCATTTGGCATGAAATAATACCATAAGAATTAGAAATTGAATTTATGGAATTCACATTATTTTATAATGATGTTATCATGTATAATTAAAAAAATATTAAATCAGTAATTTATTGATATGAAATAACGCCCCCAAATCATTTTATGAACCAGAAACTAGGTCCATGTATATAATTATGAATGGGTAATAGGGTTTACACATAACCAATGGAAATAAAATTAAGACCATAAATAACGTTGTGAACATGTAATCAGATTCACACATAACATCTTGAACATGTAATCAGGTTCACATATATTATTATGAATAGGAATCGAGGACCATGAATAACATTATGAACATGTAATAAGGTTCACTCATAACCTTCTAAACATGTAAATAGTTTTATGCCTAAATGTATGAACATGAAAACAAGTCCATTTATAACATATTGGACATGTAATCAGGTTCACACATAACACTGTGAAAATGAAATCCTATTTACACAGAACATATAAACTAATGTGTCATATATCATTACCCAATATATTTGAGGTAGATACAGATCCAATCCATGACATAAAAATTCAATCATATAAGTTCCATAAGTTTATAAAAACTAATCATATCATATACCAGGAAAAGTTATAGTCATCGCGAATATTTAATAATATTAACACCTATGAAAAGGAGGTAGTTCACATAATCACCACCTATGAAAAAATGCAGGATTCAAAATTACATAACCCGTGAAAGGGAAACATATTTCTTAAACATTATTCCATACAAGAATTACCAATACATTGACATATTATTAATGGAAAACTTGAATCATTTCCCAAAATTGAATGTGTGAATCTAAAATATGTTATATTATATGTGAAATAATTTTGATAGATATATTAAAAACCATTCTTAAGGAAGATGACATTTCATGATGAAACATTATTTTTTAAAAACATAATTCCTTTTAAAAACAATTACCTATCAAAATTATAAAATAATCCTAAAAACATTTTGAAAACCATTTATTTGACAATACATAAAAAAACTAATAAAAAGGGTAAAAATTATTTAAAATCCTTTAAATAAAAACTTCTAAAATAATCATAAAAATATTTTCAAACCAATTTTCATTTGAAAATACTGAGGAAATATTTTAAAGGATGTATTGAAAAACCCCATTAAACATTTTTCAAAAATATTTTAAATGAAAAAAAATTCATACAATAAATTTCCATTTTATAACCTAATCATTTTTACATTAAATTAAACATGTACATGTATAATTTAATCTTCAAGTAAATGATAGTTCTAATGGTGTTAAGTCCATACATGCCGATTATTATTTTATTTACCTGAAAATATGCAAAAAGTGTCTTCATATGGAAATTATAAGAATATTAATTTTAATTAAATAGATGGTAAAACAAGAAAACAATTTTCCTTGAACAAAATATTATAAAATTAAAACATTTATGAAATAATTTTTAGAAATTAGGGTTTTAAAATATCATAGATTTATAACCAATAGGATATATAAATTTTATTTTCAATAAAACATTTTATTAGATTTCTTAAGTAAAAAGAGTGTAAAAATGGAATTAATAAATTTATATATCCTTGAAACACCTATTAAAAGATAAATCATGTTTCTTCCTAGTAGATTTATTATGATATATAATCATTTGAATCACAATTGAAAACAATCATGATAATCAATGAGATTATTTCAATATATACATAACATATTGTAACATAGTATAATAGGCCTAATGTAAGAATGTAAAATTTCATGAAGATTATAATATCATGAAAACAATATGATAATTGATATAAAATTTCAAGTGGTATTTTATATACCACATAAGAAAAGTGACAAATGAATAAGGCATGTATGTCATGGTAACAAAATTGTGAGATGAAATTCTCTTACCATAACCATCCATTTTGTGTGTGGAAATTTTACTCATTTATAGTGGTTTCAAATATTTTACTAACTTATAAAATAACCATAATAATGTCTATAATATTATATATCTCATTTTTTTAAAGTCTTATTACATGTTTGTTAACAACCCTTCATTATTTTCACTATTTTGGGTGTTATTTTCCTATTTTTCTGAAGTATGTTTTCAATTATTAATTGCATATAATTTTAGTTAAATAATTGTTTCATAATATATGTAATATATAAAAAGGATTTATTTTTTATATATTCAGTACATATATATTTCTAGTAATTTATAATTTTTTCAGAAAAGAACGGAAATGCAATGTAAATATAGATGATGGTCGTACGTATGCATAAACACTACATTAATTTTACTATTGTACAAAAAGAATAAAATCTAAATAAAATGTGTATATTACAATTGATGTTTCAGGAATAATTTATATATGTTTTATTGGTTTATTAAGTGTATAATTTTTAAATTTCATGTTAGTAATGAATGAGTTACATTGCTTTGAAGGGGTGGTAATCCACACTTCTCAAACAAAATTATTATATTTACTCAAGTTGGGAAGTATAATGTTATGTTAAAAATAAAAATTAAAGAAACATAAATATATTTTAAATATCAGATGTATCATATATAAACATATTTTCTAGTAAAATTACCACAATTATAGGTAGTAAAGGAAAAATGAACAACCATCATTTCATGAGATAGTAGTTCATCAAACACAAAAACATTTTCTCCATTACCCATGAGATAGAGGTGTTTGTAATTGAAGGTATAATAATATGATAAATAATTTGTATTATACTGAGTATTCTAGTTTTTTTTATAATATTGGAAAAATAATAGTTTAGTGAGTAGAAAAAAATGAATTAAAATAGATCATTGGAAACGGTTAACTTTAATCAGGGTAACTCTATTTGGTTTATACCAAAGGAATTTATTCGAAATATTTCTACCCAAAAGAGGTAATCATTTTTGAGGGAAGTTATTTTTGGAATCTATTGGGCAGTTATTGAAAAAACATAAGGCTTTCAATAGGTGTTAAAAAGCGGGTGAATTGGTTGCCTTTTATAGTAGAAGGGGAGTGAAACTCCTGTAATATTTTCACAAAGGATTTCCATCAACGTTTTTCAGGATTTCAATTGTATCCAATAATTAACAATATAGGATTCATGTAATGCTATATTAGATATATATCAATAATATATATCTTGGAAATGTTTATAGGTTGTTTTGGACCTTATTATTAATTTATTGTCCATTATTATGCTTAATTTAAACTTAATCATTGTAATTAATTTTAATCACATTCAATAATATATTTGGGAAAAAAAAATTTTTCTTACTTTAAATTATAAATTAATCTTATTCCATATATTGATTCCAATTTTTCACAATCCTAACACATAACTGGAAAAAATTAATTTAAAATCCATCCAGTGGGTGGGACAACAATGCCGGTTTTTAAAGTGAAAACATCCAAACAATTGCTTTTTTTTATACTCAATTTCAAATGTAAATTGATTAAAATGTCATAAATTATATTAATTTATAAAAATTTCATCTATTTAAGCATTAAATCCAATATTATCCATAGTTTTTATTATAATTATATTAAATGAAACATTAGTATCAAACTATAATTAAGTAATTTTCAAAATTCATTAAAAATTGATTCTTCGGGTAAACTTAGTAAAAATTCACCCTATGATTATTTTTAGGTTTCTAATAAAAATTTGAAGTTAATTTTTAAATATTAAATATATTACAAAGTCTAAAGTTTAATTTAAAAAAGGATCTCCTTTAATATACTGTAAATCTTCCAATATAAAAATATTCTTTTTCAGGTGCAAAATTGATTATGTTCTTATCTTTTGCCTATAAAACCAAATACATATATATAAAAAATATTCTATTGATTATATAAAATAATATATTTTATTATACAAACTAATGAATTGTTATTACTTTGATTTATGAATTAAAAACCCTTATGGAATCTTAAAAATGATAATCATATTTATTTTTATATTCATTTGGTTCTTAATTTAGTTTATAAATAATTAGTAACCAATGAATTAATTTTATCGTCAAATAAATAATATATTTTCCTAATACAGTTAATAATATTCATCACTACTGATTTAATGGATTGGTTACATCTTATTATATTAAATAATTATGTTTTAATAGTATATAATTGTCTTCTAATAATTAGACTCAGGTGTATTGTATGTTATCGAAGAATTTATCTCAAGCATGTAAATTAATATAACTAGTTGTGGTATTAATTAAAATCCATATAATATAGTATATTTATTTAATATAATAAATATATCGTAATATATTGGGTTATTATATCCCATTTGAAACTTAGTGTTTAATGTAATGAACGCCATGTCCGTGTTGTGTGTATGGAAAGAAAAGTTTGTATCGTGTGCAGCATGCCAATTTGGTTTCATGGGAATGGAATGATTTTCGTAGTTAAATAAAATTCCATGTTTAAAATTAACTTAACAAAAAACGTTATATAACAATTTCTTAGAGTGTAATCGTTTCCCTCATACGTGGGGCTATAAGATCCTAGGTATGAGATCATTACAATGAACCGACAAGATATTATTCTCTTCTCTACCATCCCACAAATAGAAAAAAAAATAAATATGTACCACTCTATATCATACTACACAAGGGGCCACTATAATCAGTGCCTCGAGCTATGTCAAGATATGAACTCAAGTGAGACTCCTCATATGCCATGGGATTCTAACTAGCTACGCAGGTCTATATATATGCTTTAGGGATATTATAGAAAATTATTAAAATAAAAAAAGTTCATGAAATAATATAAACACATTAATAACCATTATAAATAATAATTTTACAACATTAGACAAAACCAATAGGTAACTAAGAAAAAAATTACTTAATAATATGATGAATACCCTACAAGTCAGGAATACATACACAGAAAATACCAAATAAAATCCATAAAAATATCACAAAACATAGTCCCAAGTCCCAACCTAGTCTATAAACCCATGATTCAACCCATCAACTGGTGAATAAACCAATCATTGGATAATTTTGTTGATCTAATGAAAAAAATAAGAAGCATCTTCTTGGGTACCAATGTTCTGTGGTAACCTAAGTAGGGAGTGAGTAAAACTAATTAGGCCAACAACAATTGTGTTTACAGTAATTTCAGGTATGTAAAATTGTTTAAATAGATAAAAAGGCCCAGTAAATAAATAATTAGTAGAGGAAAATATGTTTATAATTAAAAATTTATTAATTATCCTCCATCATCTTTATCATCAATTATAATATCACAATAGGAAGATTTACCATTTTATATCACATGGGAATCCATCTATCCATTTATTTTATGATGTGAAACTCAAAAAAGCAGTCTACATACCCATATTACATATCACAGTGGTATTATATTGGAAATTATGAAGCCTCAGTCTGGTTATCTAATCTAAATCCAGTACGTAATGTCCGGCTATCCCAAACACTAGGTCAGAGGCCAGAAAATAAAGAGCATCGGTCGGTAAAATATACTGGAAGGGGTTTTTTTAAGTAGTATATGTTTTATTAATTGGGAAAGTAGGTTCCATCAGCACCACTTCATGTGGCGCCGAATGGCTTTTTTAGGGACACCCCTCCTTAACCACTATTTTATATACAATATGAATCTTATATATATTTATATAATAATAATTGTAATTATAATTAATATATTTATAATTAATATAATTACTAAAATAAATTTAACAATTTAACAATTATATTTATAACTATTATATAATTATAATCAATATACTAATAATAATTATTATTATTATCATTATTATATAATTATATAATGATAGTAAATATATAATTATAAATATAATAATTATATAATATTATTTAATATATAAAATAAATACGTAATTACAATTCTTTAGATTTATTTATATATAAATATGTACAATAATATAATTGTATATATATTTATAAATATAAAATTATTATAACATGGTTACATATATATTTAAAATTTCTTTACCAATAAGTAAATATATATTTATAATATATATATATAATTATAAATATTTAAAATAAAAATATAATTATAATATAAATACATTTATAATAACTATAATTACTAAAATAAATATAATAAAAATATAATTATATTTTAGAAATTATACAATTATAATCAAAATATAATAATAATAAATATAATAAATATGTAAAATAAATACATAATTATAAATATTTAGATTTATCAACATATAAATATTTATAACAATATGAATGTAAATATATAAATAAATATATAATTTTTAAAATATGGATATATATATATATATATTTAAATTTTATTATTAAGTAAGTAAGTATCTATTTATAATAAAAATATAATTATAAATATTTATTACAAATATATATTTATTATTATTTATAAGAAATTTATAAATATAATTTTATTTACAAATGTATTTGTAATTATATAATTATAAATATATATTTAAATAGTTGTAGGTTTTCATTTATATATTAATTTGAAATATTTTTAATAACTCAGTAGATAAATTAAAATTATTTAGTTATTTACGATATATTAAAAAATTAATATATGTTAATAAATATTTTAAATTTATTTATAAATAAATAAATATTTTCAATTTAATATATTTAATATAAATATAATAATGTTTATATATATATAATTAAAAATCATTATATGTTTATAAAAATTTAAAATTTATTTATAAATAATTAAATATTTTTAAATATAGATTTATAATTATATATTTATAAAACTATTTATATTTATATAATTATAAATATTTATTAATAATTATATGATTTTAATTATATTTATATACGTCTAATTACAAGTATTTGTTTATATAGAAACATGTATAATTATATAATAATAAAAATATTCATTAAATATTTAATTTTAAATCTGCATTTATTATAAATGTCAAAAATCTCATTTAGATTGTATTTGTACGATATAATTTATACATTTATAATGTCACATACTTTGAATATATTAATGTTACAATTATGAGACATTTATTTTATTTATTTTTTTAAAACTATAATTACATATCACATTAAATAGGGTTTTTAATATATATACAACATGTGATATGACTAAAACAATGCTGATGCCTTTGGTACCACTACATGGTGTCTGAACCTCACACCCAATCAACATTCGATGTCTGCATCACATTGGTGTCCTATTTGTGGGTTCCTCCACTTCTGGTACTTCTGGTTCCTCCTCATGGGGCTTTGTAGAGGACTGGCCAATATCACGTGTAGAGTATTACCCAATATAATTAATAGATCCATATGACCCCGAATCTCCTAAAATGGAAAAAATGGGACATTAAAGAAGTCCTCATTAGTATGATAGGGGGACACAACAAGATCTATTACCACACCCACCTTGTAGTCCAATGTAGTCATTAGATATGACACATGTGACATATAAACATCTCTCTTCTGTGCATGATCATTAGTTAGCTCGGTAGGATCATCTCTCTACAGTGCATCAGCATCATCAAGATCTACTCTTGGATGTTTATGTCATCTCCCCTTCCCCTCCTGATATAGTCGTCTCTGTCTTCCAGCTGGCGGTGGCAGTGGTGTTGCATCATCCTCAACATACATAGTAAGGATATAATCATGCACATGATCTTCAGCCAAAGGATATAGATCTAGATATACCTGTGGCGCCACATCATAGAAAATATCACATATGAATAAGAGAGGATCATTGAGATCCAACACATATTGGTGAACTACATCCCGCCTAATATATTCCTCCTACTGAGGATGTGTGACAAGTGCAATATAACCAATACCGTCTAATCGCAAATGATATTAAGATTCAAATTAATAGAAATAGTTAGTTAAAAAAATATAATAAATTATATTAAACATACAAACTACTGAATGTGAATCCCCTGACATGTAAGGTTGATGAAGGTGTGTCGTCGGTACCAGTATGCATAATCCCCCTGATAATATTACTAATAGTGTGTTGTGGGATATCTATATGGAGAGATTCCATATTGGTCACATTTGTCCCAAATCTCGATATAAGCTGCAGGATGCAACCTCATGTCCATTGTATGTCTACCTATAAGCATAATAGAATCTAAATAATCATCCTGTTATTGTGCCATGGGGATATTTTGTATATAACAATACTGGTGCATGACTTTGTCCGCCTGGTGCCACTCAATGATGTTGAAGTGGATGAGTGTCACCACTACAGCACAATCTCCAATCATATATTTGAAGTATGGTGGAAGTGATCAGAAAAACCTATATACATAGTCCATGAATCCTGCAATGTAAAATAAAAAAATAAGTTATATATTAGCATCAAAATGTTACTATGATTAGATTAAATTATATAAAAAGATAATAAAAACATATTTTTTCTACAAAAAAATAATGTTTAACAAACATCAACTGCCACCATGGTGTCAAATATCTATAATAAACTGTGAAAAATATGTCTTGGAGTATCTTAGTACTTTTGATACTAACTCCAACTAGTTAAACAAGAGTATTATATTGTAATTTTATAAAAAACACTAATAGTCGTAGTAAATAATTGAATGTAAGTATTTAAACCTACCAGAGTCCTCGAGGACAGTCCTGAAATAGCTCCTGGGAAAGTAGTGTAATAACATGAGGAGTGAAGGGTAGAAAACAATCATAGGCCCACATCAATACAAAAACCATACATCTTTATATCTATTGTGCAACGGCATGTCAACTGGTAAAGAGTTATCTATACAGATGTGACAATAAAACAGACCCCCAACTATGGGTAGCCATTTGATTGAGATCATTGAGTGATGGGAGGTACATCGTGTTTACCAATGTGGTGGATTAGTCATGAACTACGTGCTTCCAGTCAGTCATAAAATAAATTCACATGTGTACTGAATAAGCATCTCCTCATCTTTATCATCAAGAATGACGGCGAAATTCTCATGAAGCCACATCATGCCGAAGCACAAACCCGGGAGGACACCTGGAATGCCAATAATGTCAATTCCTAATAGAAGCAATATGATTTCAATCTAGTTTCCACTAGTTTCACCTATAACTACCTGTCATTGGATGGGGTTAACCAATAATGTATGTGACTTCCCCTAATGTAATGGTCATATCTCCCTTTAGGATTTGAATTGTGTTTGTATATGGCCACTATCTATCACCCATTGCAGTAATCAAATGGTGATCAATTGTCTTGATGTCACACATAGCGAATCCATAACTTCCAACACATCTGATGTATGGAAAAATAGTTTTTGGGGTGCATCGTTATGAAAACAGTGTGCTCTCCGAATAGTTAGAAGTCTAATAGGACATTGTGACAACACATCATGGAACACATGCATATTTTGAATAGATAACAGAGGTTGGACTATATGATTGTATGAATAGTAAAACATTATTTTCATGTATGATATGATATTAATCATGTATGTTATGAAATTTAACATATAATGAATGAAATAATGATTAACACATTGGCTTGGTTGTTGTCTCTTGTGTTGTTGTGAACACGCTCAATGTTTCCTTGTTTTTTGTTTTTTTTTCGTTGAAGGATTATATGTCATTATAAAAAAGTATGATGAAATTATCCTTTGGTAGTTCAATTGGTTTTTTACTGTAAACCTTTAAATGGTTATCCTTTCACGAATATGTTTCCCTCTTTCTATCATTCTTGTTTGTAGATGTTAATTTTTTTGGAAATCTATTTTTGTACCTTGTGTGTGGGTTCATTTATATTCTGTATTTTGGCCATTTCTGATGTTGTTTCTATTGATGCAGTGTGTTTTATGAATATAGATGTCAATTTGGGTCCATTAATCTTTAAATCCAAAACAAGTAATGGTTGTACATTGCTCAAAAATTTAATAACAAAAAATAAGGATTCTTTGTGCAAATCACTAATATTGGTTAACTATCGCATATCATAACATGTGATCTGAACATCATACTCGGTGTCCCCATGATTCCCTCATCACAAACATGCTCAACACCATCTAAAGGATGATATAATATATATGGTTGGGAGCATGTGTGTGATGGGAGAATCACGAGATGCCGATAAGGAAGTTCAGATCACATTCTATGTTATGCAGCAGTTAACCAACAGTAGTTAACAATGCAAGGAATCAGTTGTTTTTTTATTATCTTACATATGGACCAATGAAAATAATTTGAAATATGTAAAGGTAATCCTGATATTTTCACAGTAAAATCATTGTCCATAGTAATGAAAATAAATGGAAATTATGGTAAAACTGGCAGCTATGATTGTTTTTTAATGTCCGTAATAAATTGTATTTATGAAATTGTATAAACAAATGTTTTTAATGTTTAATATATATAGGTACATGTTATAAAAGTTACACTATATACAAATATAAACATATGCTTTCATTTTATATAACAAACACTATATTCAAATAAGACAAATATGATTAAAATGATGGTAATGATGAAAATTATTTAATGTAAAATTTTTTACAGTAATTGATATAGTATGTGATTGATTTTAAGCATTATATGGTGTCTAGAGAAACGTGTCTTTGTATTACCTTGCTCATGGCAGATGATGAACCTTCATCTAGTATCTCGTTCATTGGGACAAACCATCTCATTCTGAATACTAGTCGAATTTGTCCTCTCTTTAGGTTGAAGCCTAGTCTTGTTCTTTAAAAGCGTTGGTTTGCCATCAGATAGCTGAAAATTATCATATTCGTCGATTGGCATCTCGTGAGTACTATAGAAGTTTATGATACTCTCTAGTTGCCAAACTGTATCGAAAAAATGCTCCCATGATACGTCAATGTAAGCACATGATGCAATCCAATGGCCGCAAGGATATCTCAGTGCTTGAATGTTCCTGTATTCACAATAGTGCTTATCCAATAACACAACTCGCAAATGACCATTTCTAAATTCCACAATATCACGAGGCTCAATGACCTCAAATCGATGCTCTTGATGATTAGAAGTAGTTACATGATAAGTTGAAGCCTCCTGAAAAACACTATCGAGCTCAAGGTCAAAATGGTCTACATATCATATCCCTTTGTTCATGCCATCTTCCGCCTACTTTCCTCATCCCATAAAATACATTACACTACGATAGAAGATCTATTGACCCAAACATATAATTTATATTTAAAACATTATACTAATTTTATATTATAAATGTAGCTCACCTGAATAAGATTTAGTCAAATATTCTTATTTACCTGTGATAGGTAATTTCTGAACTCCCTTTAAATATCAATTTATAAATTATATGTTGTGGTTCATAACATGTCTGTGTCTCCTCCCATAATCATATGGAAACAACCATTCATGCTTTGGTATTTGACTCATTTAATCTTACAATTCCAGATTCTCTCAATGAATATCTTCAAGACGATCCTCCATCCTTTTATCATGAGGCGTGTATGCTATAAAACAACAACTAGAATGAACACATATGACATTAACTATGAAAGTGGTTTGTAAAATGAGAAATGAAATTCATATCAATTTTTATGATCGTTTTATTCATCAACTCATTATTGAACTTCTTTTGCAAATTGCTTGTGATGTGTCAAATATAGTATCGATGATGGTCATATGGTGGTCTCCATAAAAAACCTCAATGTGTAATTCATCCTTGATTGCCCAATGATGATTTGAAATTAGAAAAATACATATTATGTCAGTGACAGGTTCATGAAGGCATTCTAGGAACCATCTTCATGATGAGAAGTTCTCCTTCTCTACAATTACAAATTCCAAAGGCAGAGGGGCTCAATTTCCCACTTGTGTGGTGGAAATAAATAAATTTACTATATCCATTTCACACAATAATATGCCATAAATCTTTAAAAAATTCATGAAATGCCTAAAATCTTACACACATGGTAAAAATGTTAAAAAAATATATATCAAACACAACCATTGACTGATCAACATGGTTATGTTGGTTAACATATTCAGTAGTATGTAACCAATAGATCACTTGATTTTTGTGGCCTAAAATCTCTATAAGTAGTGTTAGAACTCATTAAGAGTCATCTCAACCACCATACACATTGAAAATAGACTTTTTCGTGCCTCCCATATATTCCAAAAAGATATTTTATACATAAAATGAAGTTTGATTCACTCCACAACCAAAACAATAGGAACCTTTTTAAATGATATAATCTTTTCATAAATCATTGTTGAAACAAATTCAACATCTAATGAAAGGGGTCATGTGACAAGCATGATTTTACATGAGTTTGTGGAGTAAATTTAGTAATGTGACATTTTTGAAATGTGTTATCAGTGATAGCTCACATATGAATTTGACAGTTCCATACATATTTGTCACAATAGGTCAAATAATAACACCACTTTTACTCTTATAAATCATAAGAGTAATATCATTCTATGTGATATTGTTTTATTAGATTTATGAATGCATATTTTCTCTCAAACTCTAGTACAATATAAAGAACACCTTTATCTGACACTCGATTTGTGCCGCAAATGATTCCTACTAATTCTGTACTAGGAATAATAACTGACCACTCAAATTCGGGAATTTGATTCATTCCTTCAGTCCACCATAAATACAATGGTGTAGGATCCTTTGAGGGTTGGTTGAACCTCACATGATTGCCAACAGATTATTCTTCTAGATGGTCTTATTTTTCTTCTTGAACTTAATCTTCATATACTTATTCTAAAATGCCATCATCCTCAAATTCATCGACCAATTCATCCACAGTACGTAGAGGACTATCAATTACAACTGTGGTTGAAGGAATTTATGTAACAACTACCATTGTTGATGTTTATTGTTGATGTTTTATAGTAGGACCATATTACATTGTCACATAACGTTGTGATGGACCAGCTTCCAATGTCGATGGAACATCCATTATAGCTATAGTAAAATACAACCACATAATTTGATTCTCATGTTGATACTTAACCAATGAAGGTTCATGTTTCCAATCTTCATCATCAGTTACTGGATATAAAACATTCAAAAAACTATCTACATATTTTTGATGTATGTGTTGATTTATTCTATCACTTGATTACTCAGATGTTTTAACATTTGATCAATTTTCCTTTGAAGAGAATCCAATGTTGTACAACCTAAAAGCATCACAATACCTTCTGTCCATATATTATAACTAAATCATTGTTTTGTCTCAATTATTTGTCCATTTCAATAAATATAGGGATCCTTATTTTTTATCAAAAATAAAAAATCCTCAATATTAGAATGTCGAACGATTTTAATAATTCAAAATTTATGTGCATACCTTTAGAATATGTTATTAATATTTATGAATCTAAATTTTTCAACATCTTAATATACCCTAGACTAATATAATAATGTTATTAGTATAATATTTAACCATTTAAATATATTTTATTAGTTTATTAATAAAATATGAATCATCTAAAGTAAATTCCCTAGTAGTGTCTAACCAGAATGTAGCAAAGACCGTTGTCGTGTAAGAGGATACCCCGAGTCAAACCTGAAACACATTTTCGGAGTTATTACTCAGTGTTAGATCTGTTCCAAAGCCACATCGACTTGTTTGTATCCAGATAGATGTTTGATTGCTTAGGAACAACATAATAATTATGCTACCATAATTTTAGAATGTTTCTTAAATCCTAATGAATGACAAAACTAAATGTATTTTAATTGTTTTTAATGAAAAAATGAATCATCTAATGCATATCCCCTAGGAGTGTCAAACTAGGATGCAACAAGTCCCATTATCGTGTACCAGGATACCCTATGTCAAACCCGATACTCCTTATCATAGTTTTCACTCCCAGGTACATCTTTGACAGAGCGACATCCAATTATTTTTATCATGGAAGAGATTTTATTACCTAGACAACCACATATTCATTATGAAATCAAATTTTTTGAATGTTTTATTATATCCTAAAAGATGACACTAATAATCACTTATCCATTAGTGACTCCATACTTAATCATTAGTTACTCATTACATGAAAATTAGTTACTAACTACATAACAATTAGTTCCTAACTACTTAACCATTAGTTATTAGTTAATAATTTCTTAACCATAACCTAATTGTTTCGTACCAATTAGTTAATCATTGTTTTCCTATTTAATATAAATCTTCACTAAATATTGTAAATACTTCAGTAAATTGTACAACTACTTTTCTAATTAATATAATTTCTTTGTAAATTAATATAACTACTTCAATAATTAATATAACTACTATGCTAATTTATAAAATGGATTCGCTAATTTATACAATAGTTTCACTAATTTATACAATTGTTACACCAAGTTACACAACTGCTTCATTAATTTATACAACTACATCACTAATTTATACAAATGCTTCACTAATTTATAAAACTGCTTGGTTTATTAACTAACTACCTAGTTACAGTTAATTAATTGCCTAAATAATATTAATTACTCACTTAATTACAATTAATTAATAACTTAATTACCATTAATCATTAATATAAATACTTTTAATTAATCACCAAAATACAATTAATTTATCACCTAATAATAATAAAATAATCACCAAATTATAATTAATTTATCAACTAATTAGAAATAATTAATTTCCTAATTAGAGTTAAATAATTTTCAAATTACCATTAATTAGTTACATAAATAGAATTAATTAATAACCTATTTAGAATTACTTAATAACCTATTTATAATTAGTTAATTACTTATTTAGAATAAATTAATCGGCTAATTACAATTAATTAATCACCATATTAAAATTAATTATTCACCTAATTACCATTAATTAATCACCTAATTAGAAATAATTAATACCTTATTTAGAATTAACAATTCACCCAATTATGTTTAATTAATTACCAAATTAGAATTAAATAGTTACCTAATTATAATTTATTAATTACCTAGTTAGCATTAATTAATCACCTAATAAGAATTAATTAGTCGCCTAATTAGAATTAATTAATAAACTAATTACCATTAATTATCAAGTTAAATATAATTAATTAATCACATAAATACAATTAATCAAACACCTAAATATGAGTAATTAATAACCTAAATACAATTAATTAATAAACTAATTATATTAAGTTGATCGCATAATTATAATTAATTACCCGTCTAATTAGAATTAATTAACCACATAATTACCATTACGTACTCACCTATATAAATTTTTTTAATAACCTAAATAAAAACTTTTAATCACCTAATTTTTAATTTATTAATCAGCTATTACCAATAATTAATCCACTAATTACAATAAATAAATAATATAATTACCTTTATTTAAATAAAAAATTAAAAGTAATTAATTACCTAATTATAATTAATTAATAACCTTATTACCATTACGTAATCACCTATTTAGAATTTAGTAATCACATAATTAGAATTATTTAATTACCTAATTACCATAAATTAATCACCAAATTATTATTAATTAATCACCTAAATACAATTAATTACTCGCATACTTGTAACAAATTAGTCACCTACGTACAATTACATAATCATCAAATTATAATTAACTAGTCACATACATATACATAATATATCACATAATTATAATTAACTTGTCCCCTAATTTTAATGAACTAATCACTTAATTACAAATAATTAATAACCTAATTATAATTTATTAATCACCTAATTAAAATTAATTACTCGCCTAATTAAAATTATTTAATAACCCAATTATAAGTAATTTAAACTAAATTGCAATTAATTAATCACTTAGTGACAATTAACTAATCAAATTATTAATATTAATTATTAATCTAATTATAATTAATTAATATCCTAATTATAATTAATTATTCACCTATTTATAATTAATTAATCACATAATTAGAATTAAGTGATCACCTAATTAGAATTAGTTAGTCACCTAATTACCTTTAACTAATTACCTTTAACTAACTACCTAATTACCATTCATTAAATCCCTAATTACATTAATCACCTAATTACCTTTAATTTACTTCCTAAATATAATTTATTAATTAACTAATTATAAATCATTAATTTCTGATTTCATTAATTAGCTAATTATAATTAATTAATTACCCAATTAGAAATAGATAATTAACTAATTACAATTTAATTACCTAATTTTGATTAGTTATTTAACTATTTAAAAATTAATGATGTATATAGTGTTACTTAATAACCTAATTAAAATTAATTAATTAAAACTACTACAAATTAACAATTTCTATTTCAAAATATATTACATTAATTATGAATTATTTCTATGAAATAATCATAGAAAAAAATAAATCAATATATTAAACAAATTTATAATTTGAGTTTCCTCAAATCGTTGGAAAGGACTTGATCCTTTGAACAAATATGTCGTCAAAGAGAGGCATAACATTGTGAGAGATCTTGAAGGGAGAGTAAGGAGAGTTGGGATAGATCTTTATGAGAGAGTGTGGATGGGACAAGGATTGAGGATGTGATAATAAAGAGTGGAGGGGGTGGAAATCCCCCTTATAGAGGGGATGATTTATTTGGGCGCCACAAGAACTGGCACCAATCCCCATAGTGGGATACTATATGTGCCACTTTATTTGGTGCTGTTAGACATAAGGTCTAAAGTGCAGTTCCAACTGAAGGGCTGCTGCACTTGTTTTTTTTCCACAAATATACAACACCACATCAAGTGATGCAGTATGGATTTTTGCGATCAGCACCACTAGACGTGGCACTGATCAGCCCCATTTTCCAAAATAAAAAAACATAGACCCATAAAAAAAATCTAAATCCCCCTTAAAAAATCTTGTTTCATCAGTACATGAATCCAACTGGGACTCAGAAAACCATGTCTGACAATACCATCCATGATATGGAATCCCATTTCTATTTCATTGGGATCAATAAAATTAGTCCTTACACCCAAAAAACATTTTGTTCCATGGTGCATGCTACATTAGTCTAGCCTACCCAAAATTGGGGATTGAAGTTTCATTACAACATCCCAAAACCGAGTAATATTTTAAAACATGGAACCTCATTATATGAATCCATTTGGTATTCAAAAGGTCATTTCTCTAAATCCACATCATTTTTATTATTAATAATTTATATTATTATCTCTTTATTTATCATAAACCCATAACCATTAACCATTTATCATTTTCAAATTCATTAATGGACCACTAAAACAAAAATATCTCAATGTGGCCCAACCTCCATTTTATAATTTCACAAAACAACGCATAAAATATTTTCATATCATCAACAATACCACTATCATGATTTATATTTTTAAACACTACCATTCAACAAGGGTCTTTCTATTTAAACATCATAACATAGATTGAGGGAAACAATTCCATTCAATTCATTAAAATAAACCAACATATTATTTTCCAAAGTTAATAACCACACACACAATTCAGAGCACCATTTAAAATCTAAATAGAATCCCTTTTCAAAAACAATATGGTCAAGAACTCTTTTTTAAAAATATTAACCAATTATAATTCAATATTTATATCATTCAATACAAGAATATATCAAAATCAAACTGTCATCATTTAACCTATTTCAAATCTACTTAATAATTTCACAAAATCTTAAACGAATTTTCTATTATCACATCAACCATTTTGGTATACCAAATAAAAAATCAAACCCCATTAAAATTATTAATTACCCTATTTATTATTTTACTATTTATTTGCACCTCTATAATGGGTTTGGCTTACACCATGATAATCCCTATGTATGGGGTCAAATCCTTAATGGATCCAACAAGGTCGGTGAGGTGTCTTTCACCTTAAATTATAACCAATTTACATTCCTTATCCAATGAATTTCAAATTTAATAAGGAACATACATAGAACAACTATATAAAGATATTAAACATTAGTTATATGCAGAAAATCATCTAGACCACATACTTTACAATATTAGTTAAATACTTTTCCAACTATGGCCATTAATTCAAAAATAAACAGAATTAAAAAAAATATATTCTACTAGAGAAGTTTTTTTTTGGATTCAAAATAATTTAAAACATTAAACCGTTCATATCAGAAAAAATGGATGAAAACTGAGTTGAATACATAAATCGAGTATTGATACACAATCAACAACACTTCAAATGGAAAATTATTAAAGCAGAAATTCCCATAAGGGACGAGGAGGCTGTTGGATCATCACCATAGTTATAGGTTAATGAATGAGGGATAATTTTCTCTGGTAATGAAATTATATAGGTATAAAAAAATAAAAAACCCCACTTTTAATGAGGTTCACAATTTGGCATTCAATTTTTTCAATACCTTTTGACAGTCATTCAGTTCAATCAATCCAAGAATAAACCAATCCACATGAATTATCTTGCCATCCACATGGTTTGATAACTTGTGGGACAACCATTTGTTCTAAATTTTCAATGTATAACTCATGTTATGTGGACTCTTGGGCCACATTCATCATTTAACTAATCCATGCACACACATTTTCATGATGTGTAGTTATGTCACAAAGTTACTTTCAACCAGGCACCAAGCATTATCTTCAAAAATAATGGCCTCTTTATCATCTTTGTATGTCTCTAACCCCCAAAAACCCAATGATACATTTCCTACACCTTGAAAAAATGTCCACAAAAAATTAATGTGGATTTTCCTTATTCATGGTAGGGATCATAATTGACCAGGCACAAATTTATAATCTAAGACTCACATAACAAATATAAAGAATTTTTTTTAAAATATTAAACTGAAGAATATGAATAGATTTGAGGCTTAAAAATACATAATAAAAACTCAGTTAAGAACCTAGAATTATATATTTTTAAGTCATATTTTTGAACATAATCTGGTTCAGTGAGTAATAGATTAGATTTTCCCATTATGGAAATTTTATTAGTTGAATAATTTATTTCCCTTGGAGATATCAACCATAAGATCAAAATTTATATGAATAGGATTGATTGGATTTTAATATGTATATAGTTTTTAAAAACATTTAAAATATTGAAAATTTCATGTAAAGTGGTTATTTTTAGATGGTTAGTGTTATTTGTCATAGTGTTTATAACACAGTAATGAATGTCATCTTCTTTTATGTAACACTCAGTAACACCTTAATAACTAATCTGTTAGGTGATTCAAATTATAAAAATAGAACAAAATAATTTAATAGATAGATAATTTCTTATTATATAATTATATTTTTTATATTAAAAACTAATGAATAATAAAAATCAATTTGATTTCATCATTTTAGAGCTAATAGTTTTTATTATTAAACAATCAAAAGAAATACCATAATCTGTAAATATATATATTTTTGTGAGACACATTTTTGTAAATTCTATAACCATGAATGTTGATAACTGAAAATTAATATATAATGAATGATACATTGTTAAAAAGTTATAAATTACTATTATTTTCTGTATTTTCTTTAAAAATAAATTTACAGTCAATCCACGAATGAAAATAACTCAAAATAAATAAATTCAAAATATGATAGTACCTTCTAGATGTTCATGCATGATAAAAAGAAAATTTTAATATTCCTTAAAATATATTAAATATAATAAAAAATTTATCAAATGATTTCCACATATCATATTTATATTTCTGTAACGAAAAAAGTAAATAAATTAATATATGTGTGTAAAAAATCAATATATAATGATAATATAAATAATTTACAAATTAAAAAAAATAGACACATGTTATTCACTTGGTCTGTCAATCCACCATGAGATCCAAATTTCGGAGACATAAATAATGAATTTGATTGAATTACCGTGATTTCATTCTGTGATGGTGAAAATTCAACTTGAAATCCCATGACTCAGCTTGTAATGGATTGACTACCTGTGAAATCAATAAACTGTGCTTCTCAACCATATGAAGTAACTGATTGAAAACTTGAAAAAATACTATTAGTAATGTGGAGAATTCTTAATAAAAAAATTCAACTGAACATGTAATGTAATGGAAATTGTTTATGTCATGTGACTACAAGAATAAATAAATAACGAGGTAGAAAAATCATAAGTTTGGTAAAAATAAACTCAGCACAATGTCCCAACCCGAGTTGCTCGGTGCTGATTAATTAATTCATTACATATGAATGATTAAAATAATATCATATCTATAAGGATGAAAAAAATTAGTTGTTTCGGAAAACTAGATACATTCATAAGTTCATCATTAAAACATGATAAAATTAAAAATAAATATTCCTTTGACAACATCCATAATACCTAGGTTATTTTTGTATGTAATTCAAAATATATGTCATCATGTCCTTGTAAAATATAACATAATAAAGGGGTGAGCTCAAATTCATAGTAAGGGTAAGAAATAAAGTAGAATATGTAAAATACACAAACATTTAGCATGGTTAATAACTAAAAATGCATGGCTTTAGTAATGAATTTGATCCTATTATGGAATGATTAAATCGGGAATAAATAATGCCATAATACAAAATATTAATGCATATTCTACTATTCTAATAACCACATGAACTTTTTATAACTATTTTAATAATGAGGGAATGAATAATTCAGGACATCATAACCATACTATCAAGGCTTCATGCCAAACCGTAAATAATCATTTTGTCAAGGCCTTGTGCGAAGACTCTTGTTTGTCTAATGAGACCTACCGATGCACTAAGCGATATAGATATCCCCACATGACAATTAAAAATTCCATTGAATTACTCATTTGAATAGATATAAACATAAAGAACATATAAATTCATTTTGAAACTATCATAGGAAATGTAAATAGATTTCTATTATCATTATGCCTAAACTCTAACCATTCGGGCTAATTTGATGAATGATTTTAAGATAGAACATCTGCATTCAGACTAATCATAAACCATTAAATTTAATATTTTATATGATATCATAAAAAATGAATCACAATAATAGATAAAAATTAGTAATATTTTTGAAACATGTGAATATACTCTTATAAAGTCATCGAGTAATTTTTGAGATAAATACTCATATACTTTGAAAAGAAGATCACTTTTGGAAAGGAGTTTTATATAAATATAAGTGATGTAAGATATTATTTTCATAATAAAAATATTGTTTTTTGAAATATAGTGGTCTATAAAATTATATTATTGGGTTCCCTTGTTAATACATAAGAATTTGTGAAATTCCCTTGAATGTGGCATCTATTTCAAGAAGAATTTTTGAATGACACATTTTAAAACATATAATTACGAAAAAATGTATCTAGTGTTTTGGTTGGTAATCATATGTAGATCATTCTCACATAATATATGAGGAGTAAATATTAATAAATAATAATTTTATTGAAGTAAGTACAGAATAAGATCGACCAGGGTAAAAATGGGCATTCCGGTAAAAAACCCTTACTTTATGTCTGAGGGTTTTCCACATTTGATCTTAATGAATGGAATAATAATATTTAGGATCATAAAAATAATTATTTCGCAATTTTTTAAACATTTAATTGATTTATTATAATCATATCAGGTTTATTCATGTCCTTTTGATTGGATAAGAGATCAAATTTCATTGTTTCGGTGGGTTTTCATCCACGATTTTCATGATTCGTTTAATTATATTCATGTATGGATAAAAATGTATAATTATAATGATTGTTAATAATTGAAAATATATGTGATTAGTGAAAATCCATAATACTACGTATTTTTTAAATTCATTTGGTTATTTGGAGTAAAACTGATTTTTAAATAAAACATTAATGATAAATTTTTGGGTTATTAGGCTGTTTCTGATCACAAAAAACTTATTTTGATCTATAAATTAATACCATTTTTAAAAAAATATTATAGAAAATTACATTGGATATAATACATATAAAATAATCTGGTTTTGCAATAAAATTGGTTTGATGACTGGAATTTATGATTTTAATATAAATTGAAAACCTGTTTTCCTAGAATGTGATAAATCACCAAATCTCAGAGGGTGTTTTCATTTATAGTATAAAAGAAGTGAAAATGACATATAATGATAAATTGTACAATTATATTTAAAAAATTAAAGTATATGGTTGGTACTGGAGTTATCGTATCATCTGGATGAGGAGAGGTGAGGAAAGAAAATGGTATAAAGAAACATGAATTAAAATAAATGTTGAGAGGAATTTACTTCATGAGGTTATCTTCCTTGAGAGCCTATTTAGGGTTGTGATACTTGACTTTTTATGCGAAATAAGGAATGTTTTACGTGGGGGTAGAGATTGGGTGGATATTTTAATTTAATTTAGACAAGGAAAACGTGTTGGGATAAATGAAGGGAACATGGATTGGTGGGGAATGGTTATAGTGTAGGAGAGATGTGATTTGTGAATATCTTATTCATTATTTTATTATTTCTTTCAAGAAAAAAAGATTGTTAATTCATGTGTCCCGTAATAGCAATAACTTCATTTGTGTTCTAAAAAAGTGTTCTTACATTAGCCATGTTGCTAGGAATAGTTAATTTTGGTGGACATGTACATATATTATAAATTACCATATTTTACAATTAATATAAAATTTAAATATTTAAAAAAAATACCAATACTTCACCCTAAAAAATATTCAATGTTTACATCTCAAAAATGAAATCCATTTTTTGAAAATAATTTTCTAAATATGAATAATTTAATTTTTAAATAAATTTATAATTTATTCTAAAAATATCAATTTTAACACTATAAATCATTTTATATCACACTAAAAAATTTAGTCAATATCTCATTGTCTTATAACCATAAGACAATTACATAGTAATATGATTTACTATCCATAAGTCTCATATTACTATACATATCACTATTAATATGTTTATGTAACTACTAAACAAAACATATGTTTGTCTTATTAAACTCTAAATATCTTGCTGAACGCAATTGTGTATATTATATTATCTAAATTTCAGTCATAGTGGTGGTAAAATTATGTTTATTGGCTTGGTTATAACAAAGCGGTGTATTTTATATACTCATTGTTTCATGCATTCAACATTACATTTCTTTGAAAACTCATGGGATGTTACAATATATCCTCCATAGAATCAATTGTCCATGAAATTCACATAATCTAACATAAAAAAATTAGGGTAGGTTTTCATTAAATTATCATTAGGCTCTGATGTTTCCTATTCAATTTTATGACTTTTCGAAACAATATTTACCATTATATTTTTTGTATTACTCAACACATGTCCATTAGTACGCAGAATCAGGAATGGCTCTTCACAGAATGATTGTTCATGTTCCAATTATTGTCCATCATTAGTGAGGATAAATAGTGGGTCTGGCATGTACTTTCTCAACAATGAGACATCGAACACATTATGAACATTAGATAGGCTATGTGGAATTTCCAGTTGATATGAAAATACTTCAATTCTTTCAATGATTTCCAATTATCCAATGTACTTAAGGATCATATTCCCCTTCCATCAAAATCGTACAATTCCCTTCCATGGAGATAATTTCATGAAAACATGATCTGCCCCTATAAATTCAAAATTCATCGTTCGATTATTGTTATACCACATTTTTAGATCTACAATTCTTTTCTATGGGTTTGAATAGTCTATACCTTTGGTTTTGATTCCTCCATAATCTCTTGGACCACAATCATCATTTCTCCAAATTCACCCCAACATGTTGATATATGACACCTGTTTCTATACAATGCTTCATTTGGTTCTATTTAAATTCATTAATGGAAACAATTTTTGTAGGAATACCCTAAAATAGATAAATATTAATCCCACATACCTTGAATGTCATGTGAACATTATCTCAAAAAGTCTTCAATGGGTTGGACCATCATTTATGATTGTCTGTCAGTTTTAGGTTGGTAAGAAGTACAAAAATTATGATCCATGTCCAAGGATTTCCAAATACTTTCCATAATTTTGATTTAAATACTGGATCATGATTAGAAAAAATTGAGAGAGGTTCTCCATGAAGTCAATCAAATAAATCATCAATGTGAGGTAGTCGATACTTGTTTTTTTGTTTTTATTCTATTGATCTACCTATAATCAATGCACAACCTCATATATCCATCTTTCTACTTCAAGAAAACGATAGTGTCTACCCATAGAGAAACACAAGAGAGAATAAATCATTCATCACTCAATTCATACAATTTTTATTCAATTATAATAATTATTTAGTGGCCATTCTATATGGGGTATTTGATATGGGCCTTGAAATGTGAATTAATTCAATGGAAAACTCTATTTCATACTGTATAGGATGTCTAGATAAATACTCTTGAATCACATCAACATATTCTTTCACAATAGGTACGATATCTTTTGGAACATTTCTTTCATCACCCATGGTTATTGAATTCCATTCCTTCATAATAATTGAACTTAGTTGAGCTATTATGGGTGGATCTTGATAAGAATAATTTGGTGAGGTTTCAGCTCTAAAGATAAGGGTTCAACACTATTCTCAAAAATTGTAACTTCCCTCTTCTTGCAAAATATCTTCGCATCATAACATGAAAAGTAACTCATAGCTAGGATTATATCAATGTAAATAATTGTTTTTATGATAAGGATAGAATTTAAAGATCATTCATATGTCATGAGGGTACTGGTTGACACATCTATATTTCAATGATACATCACGCATGAGTTTTTACTAACTCCATTATTAAATCATATGGGAAATGTGTAATTTTATAAAAAAAAATGGGATCATGTAAAACAATTAAATGATCCAAAATCAAATAATTCATTGTATATGTTCTAGAAAACGATTAAATCATCTTCCACCACATTGTTAGGAACATCCACCTCAGTAGTTGTGACTGAATATGCTTGGCCTTGCTCCCTTGGCCTTCTTTGGGAAATGTTTCGTTGAGGATAAGGAAATTAATGTGAATAATATCCCATATCATTAAAAAGATATCATTGATTTTTTTTATTTCATTCCCTAACAATCAAGATATTAAGGGCCTTTTTCTATGCACTTGTAACATACTTCAATTCCATTCAAGAAGGGGTAAGGGTGATTCTTCCTAAAATTACTACAGGTTTAAAGGTTAACACTTGCCTTCTTCCCCATTTCTTTATTTACTTTTCCATAGATTTTAGAATATATCTTATTATCTTTATTTCCATTAAATTAATAAGACTTAGAAATTAATTTTTACTCTTGATAACAAATGAGACTATGTCTTTATATGATGAAAAATTCTTGGAGAATAGTTCCCTTTGGAAGAATGGTTTTAAACAATAAAAAATCAATAAATCTTGCTACATGGATTATATATATAGTCAGAAGAATTATTTTCTATCCTTTTGGAGTAAGCTTTATACTTTTCAAACATTCTCATCCTATTTTTTAATAATATTTAAAAACTACCATTCTATAACTTCTTGTTTTTTATGATGGAAATACATTTCTTGGGCAATTCCCTTAAAACATCACAATACCATCTCTTATATTTCTTCCCCATCCTTTATGATTTGGATTAATGACCACCACATATCCGTATATATTCATATATGATAAACTTCCATGATAACCTTCTCACTTTAATTACATCGCAAACCGAGAAATATCTTCTCTACAGAACATATCCACTACTTTTCTGCAAATTGGTTTTTATTTCCATTTATTGATGGAGGTTGTTGTATTAGAAAGTGATCTAACATAGATCCTCCACATTGTGGATCAGGATTCTCTATACAATTATGGATATTGTTGACAACATGAGTTAGTTTTCCTAGTATAGTTATATGTTTCTCTACACTAGTCATAGCTCGAGAGCCAACATCATTATCTTGCATCGGAGAGAAATCACTACATGGGATGCGTGTGTTCATGCAGTTTCCATTCCATCCCCTATAATACATTTCTAAAAAATGGAATACACTATATTAGGTTGTAAATTATAATGAATAATCTCAACCAAACTTAAATTGAAATCCTATTCATGTCTAATCCCATAATCATAAACATGGGTTATTTGAGGAAAAATTTAAATTTTAATCCTTTATAATGGATTGAGAAGATATATTGAATAATATTAAGAATATCCCCCCAGGATTGTCAAACCATTTGCGTAGTAAGGCCTTTTTTCATGTACCTAAATAGCCTGAGTCATTTTCGAAACTCCTTGTCAGCGTTTTCACTTCTATGTACATCTAAGACAAAACCACGTCCATTTATTCTATCCAAACATGGATGTATTTTCTAGAAATATACACATAATCAATTACTTAAAAAAATTCAAGGATGTTGTTTTATATTTATCCTCAATGACTATATTTGGGTTTTTTTTCCCTAATTCACATTTTCTAAATATATTTTCAGGTTTTCTAATTATATTTTTCTGATACCAGCTTTAATTAACTGTCCCCAATAGCATGGAGCTGGTGCCTTAATTAATTTAATTTTCACGGTTATATTAAATTTTTATCCAGATGGAAGGAATATTTTAGTTACTTTTTAATAACATATACATATATATGTTCAACAATACAACATGAAAGGAAATACAAAAATGAAATTTAGTGGACTACATCTACAACTCCGTGGTTATTTCTATGTCATTCATAATATACCTCTTTATGTCCTACGAATACGATACATAATAATGGGGTGATCATAAATGATCAGTTTTGGTAAGAAATGTTGCATAAGATATGATAAACATAAACATTAGGCATGGTGAATAACAAAAAAAAAACATGCCTTTCATAAGGAACATCGACACATTTTGGCATTAATAAGAGATGAATAAATAATGTCATAATAAAACATAATCATGGGTATTATACTAGTCGAATAAACTCATTAACTATAAAATACTATTTTCATAATTAGGTAATGTATAATATGGTACATCATAACAATAATATCATGGAATAATAAAAAAACCATAAGTAATCATTTTTTCAAGGCCTTGTGCCAAATCTGTAGTTTTCTTAATGATACATACCGATGCGCTGATAGACAATAGCGGGTCCCAACTGACAATTACTAAGTCCAATTCATTCCAAATATTAATGGATTTAAACCTAAAAAAATGAATTCATATTAAAACGAATATATGAAATGGAAATAACATTCCCCAAACATTAATCATAAACACTAACCACTATGTGAAAATTGGGGAATGGTTTTAAGATAGAACATAAAAAGTCAAACTAATCATAAAATACTAAATTAAATATGGTAGATGAAATCATAATATATTTATCCAAATAATACATAATAATAAAAAAGTGTGTTGAAATTGATTAAAATACACTTATAAAATCATTGGGCAATTCTTAAGATAAATGATGTTTTACATTAAAAAGAAGAGTTTTTTGGAATAAGTATTTGTATAAAACAAGATTTTATGTAAGATAGTTTTTTAAAAATAAATTGAGTTTTTTTAAATATATTGGTCACTAGAAACCGATTATATTTCTTCCATGAAAATAGGTATGAATTTGAGAAATTCCCTTGAATATGGCTTGCATTTGATGAGGAATTTATGAAAGATCCTTTTAAAACATATAACTCCCCATAAATGAAAGTAGGATTATAGTTGGTACAGAAATATATAAAATTATCATAGAATATAATCTGATTTCATATGAATAGATAATAATTTAATTATAGTTAATAGAGAATAAGAGTAACTTGATTGAAAATAGTGGTTCAGGTAAAAAATTATTAACTTAAGTCCGATGGTGTTCCACTCCTAATCTCAGTGGCCCGAACAAAAAATTTAATATCATAAATTACTAAATAAATAACCTACTATAGATTGAATTCATTTATTGTAACATTATTTGGTTCATTCATTTCCTTTTGATGAGTTAATATTTTCGATTTCATTATTTTGGAGCGTTTTCTTACTTGGTATGTAGGATTTTTTTACGAATATTCACATATGGATAAAAATGTAGAATGAGAATTGTTGTCTAGAATTGAATATATCAATGATTAGTGATCATATGAAAGATTAAATTGTTATAAATTTCATATGGTTATTAATATAGAAGATTAATCATTATATAAGGAATCAATGATAATTGTTTGGGTTATTTGGTGTGTTTTAATCAAATCAAAAACATTTGGAACAATGCATTAATTATATTTGTATGAAAACATTAGAGATCCATAAATAGGATATATTTCTTATATTATAATTTATGTAAAACATAAAAACAGTTTCATGACTATAATTTAAAATGTTAATATATATTGAAAACTCGTCGTTCTTGAATGTGATAAATTGCCACATCTCAGATAGAATTTTCATTTCCAGTATAAAATAATGGGAAAGGAGAGATGATGATTAATTATTCCATTTTCATAAAAACATTCTTGTAAATATACGGTACATCATTTTTCATTACATCATCATGATTAGAGGTGATGGATGAAAAAAAGGTACTCGAAATAAATGAAATGAAAATTAATTTTCCTATTGGAGTTTTCTTCATTTAGAGCCTCTTTAGGTTGAGGATTTTTCCTTTTTATGAGACCTGTGACTGATGGAATTGATATAGGACCATGGGATGATATTTCATCACAATTAACCATGTAACAAGGCTTTGGATGAGTGAAGAGAAGGGGTATTGTGGGTTGATATTGCAGAAGATGGTTGATTTGTGAATATCTTATTCATTATTTTCATATTTCCCTCATGAAAACCAAAAGTGTTGATTTATGTGACCCATAACAGAAATAAGTGCATGTGAGTTCAATGAAATTGGTCTTACACCAGACATGATGCTAGGAATAGTTAATTTATTTTATAATGTGTCTATATGGTAAATTGATGTATTTTAATATTCCTAAAAAATTCGTGTGTTTCAGAAAAATCCCCCAAAAATATCTCCATACATTTTTTGACATTTAAAAATAAAAAATCAACTCCATTTTTTGAAAAAAAATTTCTAAATGTGAATAATATAATTTGTAAATAAAATCATAATATATTCGAAAAATAACAATTATTAAACTACAGTTCATTTAATATCACATTAAAAAATTAATCAAGGTCTCATTATCTTATAACCTTAATACATTTAAATAATATTAATATTTAATATTTATAAGGGTCAAATTACGTTACATATTACTATTCATAATGGTATGTAACTATTCAGTAAAAATTATGTTTGTCTTATCATACACTAAATATCTTACTGAACACAACCGTGTATGTCAGTTTTTGGAAATTCATATAATAGAGGTGAACAAATTAGGATTCCTTGATATGTTATAATAAAAGTTTGTTTTTTAAACACTTAATGTTTCAGGTATTGAATATTAAATTCATTTGAAACACTGTGGGGTATTACACTAGGAGTCTTCACTCTTGCATAATGCTGGAAGGCAAATGGCGCAAGTTGTTTAATTGTACAACAATTATATTAATGTTCTTGAAGGTAACCAAAAAAGAATTTATGTTTCATATGGTTAATAAAGAAACATATATTATCTTTATTGGTAACATAAATTGATCTATGTAAGGTTATGTCATAATATATATATGTTGTATATATGTAATCTATATTTTTTATTGTCGTTGTATGGGTGAAATGAAATTTGTGTAAAGGTAGTGCTTAACTATTATAAGTTGTGTAAAATTTTGGATTACAATATTTTGGATGTTTAAAGGGTTTCGTAATGTTAATGTAAAGAAATAAATTTAAACTATATATGTAAAGGTTGAAGGAAACATTGTTAATGGAAAACAAAATATCAATTGGTTCTATAAGGGTATAATAAATACATAGATAATTAAATTTTAATACAATTTAACCAAAATAAATATAATTAATAATATGAATAAAAAATGAGAAAATGAAAAATTAATTATTAATTGAATTTTTTTAATAATAATAATTTTATTTATTTTTTTCTTGAAAAAAATATAATCCAAATTCAATAATAAAAATAAAACCATCTACATACTCATTTATAACAAATACTAATCACTAATAGGCTACAACATTTAAAAAAAATCAAAACAAAACAATAATTTACACAATTCACTCTCATTTTATTATTTTTATAAAATAAATTCATAAAAATTAAATAAAATTTAAAATAAATCACATTATACTTTAGAAAAACTCCCTCTAAATAAATTCATAGAAATACAATTCTATAATCATGAGCAAAAAATATTAAATCTCTATTAAATTATACTCAAAATTTAATTTTTAAATTCATAAAGAATATAGTAGCATAATAAAAATACTATTAATATTATTTTCACATGAAATATGTTTTTGAATAATATGTTTTCATGAAGAAACATTGATCAACCATCAATAAAGCCTCATTATTTGAATATTAACAGGTTTGAAAGGATTTTTTAAATCCCCAGAGACTAGTAACTCGTTCTGAGGCAAAGAAATAATCCCTTTTCCATGAAATTACAAAATAATAAAAAAATTATCAAACATCCAAGAAAAATATAACATAACTACAATGAAATGAAAAATATTTGTACAGAAACAAAATGTTTGATAGATAACATGATCCAACACAGAAGCTGATCCAATTAAATAATTTCTACGGGGGAGACAATACAACCTGTATTAATTGGACATGAGGGTCCCTTTCCAAATAAATAACTTCCAACACCCTACAACCACTAGCCCGCGTACCCACTATCAACTAAAGGAACCCTTATATTACCTAAATATTTTTCCATATACTGAAATGATTATATAGTGTGTGAGCATGATCATCCCAATATGGTCCCACATAGTGTTCCATAAGTACAATTTAATAAATACAAGTCAATTTAACATTTTAAAGATATAAATACCAAGAAATAAAAAATTTCATTTTTCTACAAAAGGGATAGAGATATAACATTCATATATTTTATGGAAGTCTGTATCAATGAATGAATTCAAAAAAATTTAATGAATAAATACTTTGATGAATTTGTATTTGTCCTCCAATTCAATAAGAGTATCCAGAAATAGTTTTTAATAAAATAAATAGATAATTATTTACTCAATTGAGAACTATAGTTTAATAACCTTATATTAGTTATGTCATGATCAAGGATCCCTATATAATAGTGATCAGTGACATATTAAGTCAGTCTGAAAACCCCTATGGGTGTGTGACCTCATATCCTAGTAAATGATAACGAATGGACTAGAGACTCCCCATCATGCCTTTAAAATATTTAGTTAATTTTGTAGAAAAAATACATTATTGTGTAACCCAAAACCATTCAATAATTAATGTCTTATCCTTACTAGAAAATATCCATGATTCCCCTATTCTATAATCATTTCATTTTCGGACATTTCATTTTTCGAATTTCAACAAACACAACAAGATCATCAATATTTAAACAACAACACCATATGAAAATTCACATATTTTTATATTTCAATTTATGGTAATTTAAAATGAAATATTCCTCAAATTATTTCCACATCAAAAAACAATATCATGGGACCATAACATTCTTCAGACACTATTTTGGAAAAACGGACAATTAATTTGCTGGAATAATAGTTTTTAGAGAAAATAAAACATGAAAATAACTTATGTCACTAGGAATTCTCCATTTAAGAAACAAAATATGTTATAAAACATTATTTTTCTCTCATGGTTTAATGGATCAATCATTTTTATCATTTCCCAAAATAAAAATACCCAACATTTGGTACAAAATAAAAATATAAAATCAACATAATCATTGGTAGTCAAAAAAGTTTTGTTAAAAAATTACTAATATAATTCAATAAAATAATTAATCATTCATCATCTATAGAATCCCATATTTTAATTGGTTAGAATCATAAAAAAATCAATATTTTGAAATAGACTTTTCATTATTACCAACATACATAAAATAATAATTCATGAAATATTACTGAAATCCATTATTATGTTCTTGAGATATAAAAAATCCACCAAATCTATGGAATAGATATAATAAATCCCCCAAATAAATTTTTTTAGACTTTATATATAGGCTAAAAAATAAAATAGAATTCATGATTCCATTATAAATTTATTAAAACAGGAAATTGTACTAGTTTAATGATAAGTATAAAAATGATTCAATATAGTAAAATAATTGGAATAAGGATTATCATATCAATATATCATATCCTAAATTAATATTAATTTTTTAAAATATTTTTCATATATATAAAAAATACATCTTTAAAAAAATTGATGAATAATTTGAAAACTGTAGTAAAAATATAATTTCTTCAGTTAACATCAAAAAACCGAAAAAAATAAAATGAAAATAAAATTTTCATTAAAAACAAAATGAATATATTAAATGAATATTTATAATTATGAAACAACATAATAGTTTCAAAATAAATTACTAACATATAAATTAAAAATATAACATTCTATTTAATCTTTTGTAAATAGTTAAAAGTGAGGCGTACAAAAAATATTTAAAAATATAACCTTAATATCATATAAAATGTAAATGTTAGTATGAATGTGATTTATAAAACATTAATGTATAGGTAAAAATCTTCTGTTAAACCATTTTATGAACATTAATAAAGAGGATAAATATTCTTGATCTAAAATGAAATATATATTATATTTTTCATAATAATTTTTTAGGACTATTTGAGTACCAAAGAATTAAGAATGTTAATCATATATAAAAACACTATATATATTAAAACACATCAATTTAATACACATTAATTAATTCATTATTACATAAGATAATACATAATAAAATATAAAAGACCGATACATATTGATTCATTGTCAATTAGTTACATTACATAACAAATTAAAATAATAAATACATGATCATTATTGAAAATGTTCTTAATATGCTCGTATAGAAAGCAACATGGGTGACCTAGGGAGATATATAATAAAGGGTTGAGATATAAAGTATAGTGAGTGAATAAACATAGAATAACATGAATAATTTAATACATGTTTGATATTACGCATAACAATGGGACATAAAAAGGGATGATAATCATAAATATGAACAATAAGGAATGATATATCAAGATAACATAATGTAAACATGGGAAGTATAGAAACAACTTAAACATTGCATCATGATCATATTTCAAAGATAACTTTCTATTCCTCTTGATGTAAAGGGATTTATATAGGAATCATTCTTACATCATTACCAAACAAGAAGTCTCATGAGGAATAACATTACCAGAGACATTGGAGTGCTATATAATTTCAAGGGAACCCATCACATTCAATTCATTCTCATTCTTCAGAGTTCTACACAGACCATAACATAAATAAATCATTTATTATCACATTTTATTAATAAATAATTAAATGTTGAATAAAAACTTATAGGCCCCCAATCAATAAGAATAATTTCAAAATGGTGAAAATCATTGATAGGAAATGTGTATGAGTATTCACTATGAAATAGTTAGTCTTGGAAAATCATGGGGGAATTTGAATACCATTGTGGTGTCAATTAAAAATAAATAAAATAGTATTATAAGAGAGATGTTGTTATTTCATCATTTCGACAGAAAATGGTGATAATATGGGAAATTAAAATCATATCCCATCCAAAGTAATTGCAATCATACATGATAAGAGATTTATGAAACATTAATAAATAGGATAACGAAAAGATCCCTTACCTTAATTTTGTGATCTAAAATTCAAGGTATGAGATTACTAATATCATAATGGAACCTTAATAGGGATCTATATAGGGTAGTCTAGTTTAATAACATTTTACAATGATTTCTAATAACAAAAGTTGGATCATGGGAATGTTTATATTGGAAATGATGGGGGAATTTTTTTATTATTTCAAAAAAATGGTTTTGATCTCTATATAGTAAACCAAAAAAAATACAAACCATGCCATGGTTTTTTTCAATGGTTTCTAAAAAAGGATAGTTATTTTAAATATTTTATATGTAAATGGTCTGACATAAATAATATAATATTATTTCTTATATAAAAGCGAGTCATACAATTAGTGAAATGATTTTGAAACCATGAAAATATATTAATGGTTCTTGAAGATTTAGTAAGGATTTATAACGATAAAAAAATTAACATAAATTCATATTATCTTAAAGGGAAATTTAAAATTTGGTGATGGATCCCTTTTATTGTATTTATTACATCAATTTTAGGTCATTATGTTGAGATAATTCACACATATATATAAATTGAATTTCATTTTCACCTAAAAATTAGAATATAAAAAAAATTAAATATTCCCTATTAGAAAATTTCAAGGTCTTTTTCAATAAATATTATTTATTTTACCAAAATAATTTTTAAATTTTTTATTTTCATTTTTAAAATAAGAATTGATATTTATTGAGAAATACAATGTTTTTTATAATAATAGTTTCCAAAACCCTTATAAAAATGACATTTGACATCAAAAAAACTATATGTTCATTTTTATTTAGTTAATTTTATTTAATAATAATATTTAATTACAATATTACGTACTTAAAAAAATACATTATTTTAGAAAAATAATCATCTTAATTCCAATTGAATTAATAATACAATTTTTTAATACTTCCAAAATTAAAATCATTTATAATGTAATAATAAGAAGAAAAATAAGAAAATTATTCTATTTGGAATACAATATACATGTTAATATTCTTATCATCTTGATACATATCCCCTTAATTAACCAACAATTTCCAAATGGATGTTGAATGATTGTGATGATTTTTTGGGGGTGGTTCAACTGGGTTCTGATCATGATGCAATTGATCTTCTCCTGTAACCCGTTTTTCTTTTGCTTGATTTGTTAGATATCATCTTATGTTTGATGAAGTGAAAATCCCAATGATGTTGTCTTCATTGCAACATCCTATTATAGAGACCCAATCATGAAGTACATAGATAGTACATTAATTTTGTGGAATACCTCATTAATGACAAAAAAAATCTCCCAAAGACCGTATGAGCTTAATTCCTTTGGAAAATCCGAATGAAATATTCTAATCATGGATAATGATCTTAAACATCTCCTATTAAGATGTTCCCCTTTTGTTTTCGTACCGAAAGCATTTCATTATATCCTAAGGAAAAGAAAACATAAAAAGAGTGATCTGTAATTCTTAGTAATGGTATCATGGAAATCATAAATCAATATATAATCATTTGAACGCAAAAAAAAACATGAATAATAATTTTAATCATGAAAATCTTGAGAGGTGAAATAAATCATGGATGTCCGTAATACATAAATTAGAAAATAACATTAAGCATGATAGAATCACATTTTTATAAAAATTGAAATTATGGAAAAATAATAAGAACCTATTATGACTTCCATAGTATCCAAGGAATTGCTTCCAAGTAAATCATAGTGGATATAGTTCATTACTAAACCAAGATTTCATGTCATTCCAACAATGAATTACTGAATCAGATTTAATAGTCCTACAATCCATTCATTACTGGAATGGATTTAAATTTTGTTCCAATATTTTATATCTCTAGAGAGATAAATCTTTACCCAATGAACTGGAGGGAGATATAGGTCACACATATCTAATAATTAAATCATTATTACATGTGACACAAAAACATAAAACCATTTACGATAACATAACCCAAGAAATCAAATGGGGTTCCTGCACATCATTCCATCATAATTGATATCACATAAATGGATTTCCTAAATAAAAATATATAATAAACACAATAAAATCATTAAAATTATAGGGATAAAAACATAAACCTATGTGATCTAAGACGGAAAATAATTTTTATAAAACAAATGAGACTCAATTTTGAGGAAAATATCCATTCTTCTAAAAAAATATTTTCTTTTTCTCAGAATGTCATGTAATTTTAAGAAGAAAATAAATTATGATAAAATATACTTGAAATTATTTAGAGTAATGTTCATTTATATAAGGTGTTATGAAAATGTAAAAACTCATTTATTCCATATAATTTCATAAATATTCTTCTCATACTTTTACCATAAATGTCAAAAAAGTTCCTATATGGTAATCAAAAGAATGATTCCTTCCATACCTTATAGTAAAATTCCAAAAAATGGTTAAAATGAATATAAAAATAAATGGACTAACAATAAACATTTTATGAAATCATTTTTTGATAACATGGACATGGTAGGTAAATATAACCCCATTAAATACTTACGTAAAAGTAATCATTGATAAAAATGAGAATGTGAGATTATCCTTTACTATAGGTCTGATTTCATCAATATGTGTCTGAAACTCATTAATAGTGGGGTTAAACATAATCTTAGCTTGAAATATAACAATAATAATATTTAAGATATCATATATGATTCATGTATGAATTTATATTACACGTTCATTTGTCAATTCCATATTAATGAAGCGTTTTGGGTATTAATATATTTATTTAACGAATGTATTTTGAATTTATATTCTTCATTTTATTGCTTATTTCACGATTTAATTACATCAAAAATTTAAAACTTGATTTATATATCACATATATTCAGTCTATATATATATATATAATAGAGATAATTGAAATGGAATAAACCATTCATGGAGATAGTAGGACATACATACGCATGAACGCTGTTTTAGTTTCCTTATTGAATTGAATGGAAGCAAATAAATGAAATAAATATATATACACATAAATTAAGGAAAATTATTTTTTAATATATTTAATTACTGTTAATTATATATACATTATAATCATTATTTAATGGTTAACATGGAGAATTAATCTCATCAAATCGTGGAGTTGGTAATACGTACGTACGCACGAGAGATGATATCATTCCCATAAATGATTAATGGTATTGAAGTGGATTTTTTATAATATATCAGAATTAGAATAATGTTATAATAATAATATATAGTTATTATTTATTCCATTATACACATCCATGTAAGGGGGTGGTGAAAAACATATTACACCACGTCGAGGAGACCGTAAGACATAGGTACATAAAAGCGGTGATTTCATTTTTCATTGGATGGTTAGATGGTGAAATAGTGTTGTTTCATATTTATAACAACATATAATTATATTGATGATACTTATGATATTACGTTATAGTGAAACAACTATTTAATATGAAGTATAATAAGATTGAAAGTTGAATGAATCCGCTGAAGAGATTATTTATTCCTTGACATGTTTCCATTCAATTTCCGTTAAATTTACAAGAGATTGTCTTTTTTAGATGTCCATAACTTATGGAATGTTAATATTGATGTTTATAAGAGAAATGGGAAGGTTTTGGCTGAGCATTAATGCTCAAAATGGATTGAAGAGGGGAGGGAGGATGTGTCATTTTGTAAAAGTGGATAGGGTACTTTAAGAAATTCTAAAAAATAGTATTTTAAAATAGAATCATACCCTACACAAAAACCTCCAATGTTTCCCAAATTATTATATTAGATTATATGGGCTTTCAATATCATAATCTAATAAATTTTTTACAATGTTTATTGTCAATTTGAACCTTATCATTCAAATTGACACCAAGTTATTCTATAACATTTAAATTTTGGTAATTATATTCTCGAAATTTAATGGTAATGAATATTTAATTATGTGGAGTTAATAAAAAATATATGGATACTTTATTCCATTTTAATCCTTATAATTATAAGTTTGTAATTTTTAAATTATATAATGATTTTTATATAATTAAATATAATGTTATGTTTATAAAATATCAATAGTTTCATTTTGAAACTATTCATTTATTAGTCATTAATTAAACATATCACATTAGATAAATTCGGAATCCTTTTAATACATTCATAATTTATCACAGTCAGATATAAAATTTGTGGATCACATTAATTAGTTTATTTGTTATTTATTTTAATATATTAAAATCATTTATTTTATATTTCTATTAATAAAAAAATATCTACATCACTATTGTGTCATTATTATTTGTAATTATTATATATCTAAATATTATTAATAAACTTATACGATTTTGGTAACTCTATTAGAATTCCATAGACTTCATATTTTCCATTTTATCACTTATTTATCCATATATTAATATTAATATACATATATAAAATGAGATTCTGACATTTTGTCAATTTCATTAGTTTTTATTACATTCATGTCATTTTAATTGGTAAGTGGTCATAAATTGATTTAATTTAGAAATATCGATGATAAGTGTTGAATTTATTCATCCAATATAATTTTTACATCTGTTAAGGTAATTTTATGATATTATTTTTACCCTAAATTAAACAATTTACAATTATCCATTGAAATAAAAATAATTACCAACGATACTATTCATAATGGCCAAAAATAAAAGTAGGATATTTACATAATTTGGTCCAAATTATTCAAAATATTGAATCTATTTTTCAAATATAAAAACATAGAAGTTTCAGTAATTAATTTAAAATTATTCCCATTGTTAAGAAAACATGTTTCAAAACATAAAACATTGCAAAAGGTTGAAATATAATCACCTATGAATTTAATGTAAACATATTTGTAATTCAATACATAATATTAAATTGTAAAATCATATTATATTTTTACATTAAAACCATTCAATATTATAATTTATCTATATATTATATCTCGATGAAAAAAGATTTTTTAATTAAAATTTCGCTTCTTCTTACTATTCATAAAAATATGAATGTTATCATAAAAATATCAAAATTTTATCCATAGTAAATTTTTATGTCCCTGTTCCAAATAAGCTATTTATTTTGTCATATATTACTTATAAAAGTGTTAAAAATATATTTAAAATGGTTGCCCCATAAAAAGGTGGAAAAATTTCATGTTTTAAAAATATTTTTTTCCCAATAAATTGATTTTGTTCCTATATCATTTGTAATATGTTTTATAATTTTATATAAAATTCAAAATTTTGTTAAAAAAAATCATAAGGTCTAGTTTATATAATATTTTAAATATATATCATTGTTTAGTGAAACTTGGTATTGCAAACAACACAAACTATCGAGGACGATCATTCATGCATGTAACACAAGCAATATCAGTGTTGCATGTAGACTATGATTCCTTTGGTGTTGCGTATTACATAATCCAAACATTTTTTATTTATAAATTGAACAAAATCAATACTTAGTGTTTATTTAAATAAATTTTATCAAAAGAACATGAAATTGTGTGCAACACATGCCAAGAATAGTGTTGCTTATACTTCTAGATTATACGGTGTGCCATATAGCACATGATAATATTAGTGTAGAATACTACTAAAGACATAAATGAAAATAAAAAATAATATATCCCATACAATCTCATGGTGTTACATTCTACCTCCCTAAAAATTAATTTCTCCCATTAAATTCATTGGTGTTCGAAATGTTTTACTACTTGAAGGATTCAATCATGGAAACCCACATCGTAAAATTGAATACAAAAAAATAAATTTTTGAAAGAAAATATAGAAACGTAATAGTTACCCAAAGTAACTCATAACTGGGTTTCCACATAGGATAACATAGGTGGGAAGTGAGAACATGGATAAAAAAGTTAAATATAAGAATCACGTTCTGATGGATTGTGATAGAGAACATAGTTTGGAGAATGTTATATACTAGATGTCCATAAATATTCGATGATTTAAGGGACCATATGAATCATCAGATAAAAAGGTACTAGGATAAATTTTTTTGTTTTCAATAGCCTTTCCCACAATTTGAATAATTTCCCATTAGAATAAATACTATCTTGATATAGTACAATCTCACCGTTTTTCGATACTTGAACAATTTCAACTTCGTCTCTTAGTTAACGAAATGAATATGAATTTGTCATTATTGATGTGTTAGAAGTGTATGAGATAGAATGGTATGTCATTACATTAATCTCAATAAAACATTATTCTCATTGAAGCATGATAATAACATGAATTCCTGTAGAACCTCACTAAAAATTCTTCATATCAAAATTAACTATTTAAACACACTAAAAATACAAAAAATTTATATATAATTAATCCCTGATATCACTTTATCCTTTTATCCATCATGAGATCATTTATATTATCAAACATCTCCTTATCTCCTTATCCCCTCATTCTGTGCATGTTATGTTTTGTCCAAAAATATTTCAATTACCATTCATGGATACTGGTACCATTTAACATATACTTTCATATATGTATTGAAAATAAATTGTGTAATAATCCATATATGTTTCATTATTACTTTCTACCATGCATTATTCTTGATAAACATGCAATCATTCCATTATCTTCCTAAACCATTGACTATGCTTCATCATTTTATTCCTCAACACTTATTTCATCTCATATATCATTTGTTTTATCTACATCATCATAAAAAAACGTACTAACAATACGACCATGATGATTATCTTCATGATAATTTCCCTTTGGGGATAGACTTTCATAAATCTCATACATTCAAAATTTAAAAAATTTAACTATTGTTGACGTCTTAGCAATACCATTATCCTTTTCCAATGAGTTAACTGATCCATTTCCTATAAAATTTTTATATTTGTGTCCTTCTTTTCCACACCCATAGAATCTTCAATTTCCATTGAAAAATTCTTCATGATTTCTATGCACAGTGATTTACAAGTGGTAAATTGAACTTTCATTCCTATATGATCACCACGAAACTCCATATTTCTCTTAATAGCTACTTCAGGTAATTCATCATGGTTGAGATTGTTGATCATATTATGAGAATTTTGATTAGGAATAATATTTATGTTTCCACTTACAACTCCAATTTCATTTGATTGTTTATGAAGAATATCATTCCATTGTCCATCATATTCTCCATTAATAACAAAGATCCAGTTTCGAGCAATTTTCTAAAACCAAAAAAGATTAGTGTGAGAACAAAAATAACTCTAGGAAGAAAAAAATCAAAGGAGAGTACTTTCAATATCTAAAATCTTATGTATAATACTAGGTTATTTATTATTGTTATCATAATTATTGGATAATACCACATATTAATACTTATCTATGGGGTCATTTATAGACGTATCCAAAGAAATATCTCTAAGGATCTCACTAAAGTTGTCACACCCTAGTTTCCAAAGGTTAACAAAACATCCGCTCTGATGCCAACTATTGTGACCCAAACATTACATACATTGACATTAAATAACTTTTTTCGGAATACATAATACAAGACACAAATATTTTCTTAGAGACTGTATTATTATAGTATCTTTGTAAACATATAACAAAATCTTCTAATCTAGGGGAAATAACTTCAACATCTCCCATAAAGGATTTTCATTTTTTGTGTTCATTTCTAAAACACTTCATTATATCATGGGGAAAAAACAAAAAAGCGCGAGCTCAAATTCTTAGTTAGGGTAAACATGGAGAACATTAAACAAACCATAATCATTTGAACGTTAATAAAACATTAATGAATATTTTAATGATCAAAATCTTGAGAAATGACATAAATCAAGGAAGTACGTAAGGGATAAATTATAAAAGAACATAGACCATGATATAATTGCATTGAAATAAAACATATAATTGATGAAAACATTGAGGTTCATAATATTATATCCATTTTTTTTGAGAAATTTCTGCTAAAACCATCATAATGGTCAAAGTCCATTACTATACTGAGTTTACTTATTGTTCTTTCCATGTATTGCTGATCCAGATTTTTGGGTCATTCCAAGCCCTCATTACTGAACTAGATTTACATTCTATTTCAGTTATTTCTATCTCATGAGATATAAATCATTACCCAATGGTTTTAATGTAGATAAAGTTACCACCTATCTCACAATGAAATCATTCTTACATGTTTTACTAATACATAAAAACATTCATCATAGCACATCCCATGAAATCAAATGGGATTCATAAACATAATTCTATCATAAAAAATATAATGCAAATGAATTTCCTAAACAAAATTATATCATAAACACAGTAATATCATAGTAAAAATAGGTATAAAAACATAAAACTATGTAATTTCAGATGGAAAATAATTTTCAAAAAACCTTTGAGATTAATTCTTGGGAAAAATATTGATTCTTCATCAAACACATTTTTTTTTCTCAAAATGTCATGAATAATTAAAAAGAAAAAATTTTATTTGAAAATAAAGTTGAATAAATTTACAATAATCATCATTGAAAAAAGGAATTATGATTATGTTAAAATCCTTCCTTTCCATATAATTTAAAAATAAATTCTCCGTGTAATTTTACCGAAAATGTCAAATAGTACCTCGTATGAAAAACAAAATAATTATTACTTCTATAGAATGTAGTAAAATTAAAAAATATGTAAAAATGAGTATAAAAATATGTGAAATAATAGTGAACATTTTACAAAAACAATTTTATATAACATGGACATGGTTGATAAATATAACCCTAGTAAATATTTACGTATAAGAAATCTTGGATTAAAATGAGATTGCATAGTTATCCCTTACCATAGGTTTCATTTCTTATGTATGTATTTAAAACTACACTATAGTGGGTTTAAACATATTATTAACTTGTAATAGAACTATAATAATATTTATGATATTATATATGATTCACATAAGACATTATATTACCTAATCATTTGACAATTCCATGTTAAAGCAACATTTTTGGTAATAATCATTTTATTTATCGTACGTGTTTTGAATTGTTATTAATGATATTATTACATATCTCATGATATACATACTTTCATAAGGTAAAATATTATTTATATATCACATATATTTATTATATAAATATATATATATTATATAGATAAATAAAATGGAATACATAGATCATGGAGACGGTAGGTCGACCGTACGCATGAACACTGTTTGTGTTTCCTTATAAAAATGAATGGAAGTAAGTAAATGACATATATATACACATTAATTAAGTAGAATTATTGTGTCATATATTTCACGATTATTTATTACATAAAATTTATAATCATTCATGAATGGTTTACGTGGAGAATTAATCTCATCGCGTCGTGCTGACGGTTAGTCGTACGTATGCATGAGAGACAATATAATTCCCATAATTGATGAATGGTATTGATGTTAATGGAGTATAATAATTCATAATTATTATCCCGTTATAATAATCATATATATTTATTATTTCTACCATTATTCACATCCATGTATGGTGGTGGTGAAAAATAGATTACCCCACAACGTGGAGACGTTAAGTCGAACGTACGCTGGAGTGGTGATTTCATATCTTATAGGATGGAAAGAAGGTGAAATAGGGATATTTAATATTAATAATAAAATATGAGTATATGATTTATATATATTTTAATACATAATAATGAAAATAATAATAGTAAGTATGAGTAGAATGAAATTTGAATGAATCGGTTGAAGAGATTACCTCTTCCTTGACATGCGTCCATTAACTTTCTTATTAGGGAACTATAATTGGACATTCGAGAAGACCAGAACCTCTAAAATGTAACAAGGGAAGCTTAAAAAATAAATTTAAAGGGTTTTTCTGATAATGAATACTCAAAATTGATGGAAGAGGGCGGGAAGAGGTTCCCTTCTATAAAAGTGGAGAGGGGGACAATTAGAATCTCTGAAAATTATTAATTTAAAATAAAATAAAACCCCACCCATAAATCACCAAATCGTTCCAAATTATATTATGATATGAGATAAGGTATTAATATCCTCAACAAATAAATTTTCATCAACTTATTTTGTCAATTTGAACCTTATCTTTTTAATTGACGCATAATTATTCTATTAAATTTTAATTATGGGAAAAACATTCAATATATTTAATGTTAATGAATATTTAAATATGTGGTCTTAATTTACCATAAATATATAATTTATTCCATTTTCAACCTTCTATTTATCAATTTTATATTTTTTATATAATGTATAGAGTGTTATGATATAAAATATCAATAGTGTCCATATTTTCTCTATTTAATTATTAGACATTTAATTAAATTCATAGAGTAGAAACATTCTTACCATAATATTTAATACAGTCTTAATATGTCATATCGACATATGAAATTCATGGAGCACATTAATTAGTTCATATATTATTTTATTTAATATTTTTAACTCCATTTATTTGATATTTATATTAATAAAACAATTACTAAATCACTATTGTGTCATCATTAATATTAATTATTTAATATCTAAAAATTATAAATAAATGTCAATGATTTAGAAAATTATTTATGCTTTCCATATACTATAAAATGTCATTTAACCTCCCAGTTATCCATATATTAACATATAGTGATACAATTTCAAAAAATAAATGATAAAGGGTTGAATACATTCATACAATAAGATTTTTACCAGATATGATATAATTTTTTAATATTAATCTTACCCTTAATTACATTATTTATATTTAACCTTGGTAATAAAAATAATAACCAATATTACGATTCATAATGACCAAAACTAAAATTATAATATTAACATAATTTATTCCTAATGATTCCAATTATGGAAACAATTTTTCAAAATTCAAAACACTGAATTTATAGTAATAAATTTATAAATATTCCTATTTTTGAGAAAGCGGGCTTGAAATGATAAAACATTGCAAAAATTGAAATGTTTTTATCGATGAATTTCATGTATAATTAATTCAAATGAAATAAATTATATTAAATGGTAAAAATATATTATATATATATATATTAAAACCATTCAATATTATAATTATACCATATAAATTACCTCGATGAAAATGTTTTTTAATAAAACTTTCGCATATTTTCACTATTCATCAAAATATAAAATTTATCAGAAAAATAATAAAATATCAAAAGTAAATTATTTTATCCTTCCTAAAAAAAGGTTTTTTCCAAATTTGACTAATTAATTTTTCAAAAACTATATTTAAAATTTGTGCTCCATCAAATGTTGGTAAAACTCCATGTTTTGAAAAATACTATTTTCTTTCTGAAAAAATGAAATTGTTCTCACATCATGTGAATGATGTATGACAATGTTATATACAATTCAAAAAAAAATTAATAATATTCATAAAAGATCGTTTATATAATATTTTTGTAATATATCATTTTTTAGTGAAACTCGGTATTGCATACAATACAAGAAATCCAGGAAGGTCGCTCTTGTGTGTAACACAAACCATGTCAAAGTTTCATATATTCAATGCATCCATTGGTGTTTTGGATAACATAATCCAAACATTGTTCATTTATACATAGAACTATATCTACACATATTATTGTGTGAAATGAAATCTATCAAAATAACTTGAAATTACGTACAACACAACCCAAGAAGAGTGTTGTGTATACTGCATGCTAATACATTGTTTCATATAGATCAAGCTAATAATTGTGTAGCGTACAACACAAGAAATCAATGAAATGAAAAATAATATATTCAATAAAATCCTGTTGTCTTGTACCTATCAATGATCTTCATTGGGTATTCCCTTAGTTCTTTAGTACATCACGTCCTTTTCATGTGACAATTGGATATTTTAATACCCTATATTTATACTAATCTTGTGATCACAATTAAACAAATATATTATAAATGTTAATTAATCTAAATGGTCATATAAATATTATAAGAATTAAAAAAACAAATATGTTAATGTTTTGTATAGATACATAATGTGTAATAAGAAATTTGAATACAATTAAATGGGAATTTTACTTATAAATGGTCAAGACATTAAAATATCCCCCATCAAAAATTTCCCCCTTTAAATTTTTATATCACACAATAGAATTGATTAGGGTAAATATGTATCCTCACTTCATCTAGATCTAACATTACATTTATAAACATGTGTTTTTTCACATCACATTGACAAGATTCATTATCTTCTTCCATTGAATGTAGCCTCTATGTTCAATTATTTTGACCAGATTCTCAATATATGAAAGATAATTCTCCAATGGTACCACTTTAGAGTGAATACATGTGAGGGGTCTAGTATATACACACTCAAGTGGGAGACATGTAGTAAATAAATAATGTGAGATGGGATTGGTGGGAGTGCTAGACAACAAGACACAACTCCAATGAATTCAAGGATCTCAAAGGGATGGATATATCTTGGAATAAGATTTCATTTCTTTAGAAATCACAAGAAATAATTTTATTGATATATTGGAGTAATACCATTATTACAACATCAAACTCTAGTTCTCTTCGACGATTGCACGAATATTTTTGTTCTTGACACTGAGATTCCATGATATGATGTTGAATGGTCTTGTACATTTTCCACATTTCTGGACCATTTCGTGACATTTCAGTTCATGTTACTCAACTTCATCCCAAATTATAGGTGTTATGATGCACTTCCCATAAAGGGATTCATAGGGAGATATTTGGATTCTTGATTGGAAACCATAATTATATGATAAATTTACTAGAAGACGATCTTGATCCCATCCACCTTTGAATTCAACTGGGAATTATCTCAACAAGAACTCATGTGTCCAGATAGTCTACTACCGTTGGATACACTTTTTGGGGGTGATATGTTATGATGAATTTCATCTCATTATTCAGCGAATATTTGAGGATTTTTTAGAAATTAGAGGCAGATCTTGGATATGGATCAGATACAATTGACAATGGTGTTCTTTGTAGCCTCATTGCATCTCAAATGTATATCATTGAATGTTGAATGATTGAAAAATCCTCTCAAATCATAATGAAGTGTAGAATATTCTTTATAAGATCCATAATAACCCAGATAAAATTATTTATTCTTCATGTTTTTGGAAGGAATGTAATAAATTAAATGGTCATGTTTTCCCATTCCCATATATGTATGGGTAATGATTTCTTCATACCCTTGTATTTTTTTCTTTCCAGCTTAACTTACTGACATAAAATACATAATTTTGTATATTTTTTGATATTCTTATTAATATTGTCCCACCAATATTTCTTTTAGAGATCTTAAAACATCATTTTACTTCTAAAAGTAATGGATTAGGTCATTCTATGTGCATTATCCAACATATCCTTAATTAATTTAGTATTTTATGGTGTTTGTATTCCTGAACCATGACTTACAACTCCTTTTTCTTTAGAATTGAACTGTTAGGATTTACATTATATTGGAGCATACACTTTCTTATTAATTCTTAAAGAATTTATTTGAGCATCCTTAACCCTTTCAAGAAAGGGTGATTGAATAATCATTTTAAGATGGATTGATAATGTTCCTTTCATTATTATTCTGATAACCATACTTTTCTAATCTTGAAGATCAAACCCCTCTATATTCATAAAAATCCTAGAGATAATGTTTCATTTCCAAATAAAGAGTTTCTAATTAATTCACTTTTTAATGATTGTCATGAATTGGGAATTTACTATCTTTGATCATCTCTAACAGTCTTCATTGTTTTATATTCATCTCTTTCTATGTGAATTTGTACATGAAATTCTTTTGATTTGTATATATTTTACACATCTCCCAAATAGATAATTACATAATACTTTTTAAGGGATGATCACTACAGCCTACTCCCAATAAGGGATTGGGATGTCCTATTCATGATCCATAATTTTTTTTGAAGCACAATTTATCACTTTTTCATTTTTCATTAACATACATCTTAATACATTCTTTCAAAGCAGCACCAAATAGTCCCAAAAGTTCTAAACATGTGGATTGATTTAGTATATGTGCAGTGATAAACCACATTTCATCTTTGTGATTCTTTCTTAAAATTCATCATTCCATGAAATCATAAATTCATTTAATGTTATCTTATATTATGGTTTTTACAATCATGATAAATTTCACTAAAGTCGATGAAAGTAACCATGTAGTCATAGGAAACTAAAAATATCTATCATATATGTTGGCCTCTTGCATCCTCAATTTCTTATATTCTTTACAGTTCCATAGATATCCCATTTCATATAATTTTATCCCCCAATAATTATACTTCATTACACTAGAAATCACAATTTATATCTTCGAATAAATATTCTCTTTTCATAAGGCTTTCTGTATATTTCCTAGATTCACTTCATACTCTTCCTTTATTTATAGAGAAAATTATAACATCGTCTATACAGATGAACATTTAATTGGAGGTAATCTATAAAGACTAAATTTATCACATGTGTGAATATTTATAGATAATTATTTACTCAAAATGGAATTATTATGAACTCTGTTCTAAAACCATAGTTGAAAAGTAGTCACGGGGACATCATCTATATTCACCAAAAAATGGTAATATCCCATTTTTAGATCAACCATAGATATTTATTGTGATCCACATACATGATCCTATAATACATCAATCAATTTTAGGTGATATTTATTCATTATCATGATCATGTTGAGTTAATAAAAAATAATGAAATGGATCATTGACCCACCCTTTTTCATCAATATGAGGACTTGTGAACTTCATGGTGAAGTGGTTGGGAATTTAAACAATATATCCAGATTTTCCAGTAGATTTTTAGTTATCTCTTGTAGTTCCACACTATTCATTATATATATATTCTTAGATAATTTAATCCCCCAATTTTTATACTGGATTAAAAATCCAACCACCCTGTTAAAAGGAAAACATGTCAATACTTTGGGAAACATATCATCATATTCCATCATAATGTTAATGTCGTCAAGGATAATTATTTCTATATTCTCAATCAGTTACTCTATATATTATCATCCATATTGAAATAATATCATATTTAATTTGTTGGATCAAAATACCATATATCCAGATCCATAAATTTGTATAGAATCTGAGGATGATTCATGATACGGAGAGTGATTTCTTTATCACAGAAATTTATGTTGGATCTATAACGGGAAATCCAATCCCTACACATAATTTCCTCAAATTTCAAAAAAATAGTATCAAATTTTACTCCTAGAAGATAATCACAACAATTTTAATAGTGTATAATTTACATTTAGGGGATGCAATAATTGCCTTATTTCCCATTTTCTCTGACATAACTACTTCCATCCATTAGTGTGGTATTTGAATTATTTTATTACACATTAATGATATTAAGAAATTCATAGAACCAGATTAAAAAATTATGTTTTCCATTCATTAAATAATTACCAACACACATGTCACCTATGTTAGGTCAACACTCACCTCAATGGTTCTAATGAATGATGCAGTACCTTGATTCATTAGAGTGTGATATTTGTCTCTAAAAACCGCTCTCTTAGTTCATTTAATTGAATGATTCCCTATATCCATTATTTAAATGAAAGGAAAAATGCACTGATCATTGATTAAAGAATTCATTTTCTTCAACAAAATGGTGTGTTTCTCTTGTCGAAAATCACTATCTAGGTACCCTTAATTCCTAGGCATAAATAATTTCCTCATCCACATATATAAATTTCTGGTGTTATACATTCTAAACCTTTGAAAACATATTTGTTTAATGTCCATAGAAAAATCATATTTCTCCAAAAAATAGAAAAAAATTAAACTCCAAATTCCACTTCTGATCCCCGTAATAACCTTGAGATTCTTCAATCTCTATTTTGACATTTTTGGATCATTGTAAAATTTATTCATAACTTTCAAGGTATTTTATCCCCTAGTATCTTCATAGAATAGGTTTTATCCCACCCATGAAGTGGTCAACCTTGAATTTAGGGGTAATGAAAATGACTCATGTGTATTGTGAATGTATTGTGATGTTTGTCTCATATTCCCAATATATTCAACATATTATTTATGTAGTGTAATGAAATCCATTTCTAATTTATGTCCAAGATTCCCAATGAATTTTTTATCAAAAAACATTTTACATAATCCCTTATGTCCCATCAATTTGATCTCATACTCAGGTTGGATTCACATCATCGATTTCCACCACAGATAATTTAATCCCTTCATACAATAAAATCTAGTTTGAACTTCTCTTTCTCAAAGAATTAAATAACTGATATGATATCCTCAATTTATTTGACCATTTTCCCCTAAATATAGTATGAGATGATCCATTCAATGTTATAGGCCTTTGTCACATAAAATTATCGATTGAAGAGTGTTCTTTCTTTGGGAGACTTCGGAACTCCTCATGATCTATATTTCTATATAGATCATGATTCACCAGAGATATTATCAACCAAAATTTCATGATTTAATCTCGTTTTGGGTTTTAATTTGATTGGGGCCCTCAAGAAATTTCTATTCACATAGGTTGTTTACTTGATTCGTTTAAATTACATCCATTGGAAAGAATATATGGAAAAATAGTGTTGATTATCTTTGAAATATTAAACACATAAATATGGATCCAATAACATTAAATTTATAACATATAAATTACTTTTATTTCTTTAACATGTAAATTTATATGATTCTGCCTCTGGTATCTATGTTTTATTTCATAACATATATTCTTAAGGGTATTTTTTGTTCACATAATAATATTTCATAATGAAATTTTGAATTTACCAATTAATTTCTATTAGGAGTGTCAAACAGGGTGTGTGTCATATCTAATTGTAATGTCCCACCAATTCTCATTGTCTTGAGAGCTCAACGAGTCATTACATGGCCTTAAGAGACATCCCCAACGAGCCAATGGCTGATAATAAATGTTGAAGGGTTTCAAGACAAGTGGGGGATGATTTACCCTTTTAGAACAAACAAAAAACAATGAAAACTAGATAATCATCTCCAAGAAACCACTATATGATGCAAAATGTAAAATCGAAACAACTCAACAATAATTTTCATAATAACCCAACCACGTGCAACAACGGAATAAAAAACCAAATCAGAGTAAACAGCGGAAAGACAATTACAAGACTTTAAGATGACAACTAAAATCTATGATCCACATACTCCAAACTCTAACTTCATGAACTATCCCAAGAGTCATGAAGTAGTGCTATAAATGTGTGACATGTCACCTTGGCCAAAATCCTGGTATATTTCATCTTAAAAAGAACCATCGTGCCAAATCAGGGGGTGAGTAATGATAATTAATAGGTTTTCCCCGATGACTTCCCAACCCAGGCCTCTCGGATAAAACATGTTTTCACATTTATATAAAACAATTTATATAAAAAAACTCCAAAATAGTTCACAATATAACCGTCACGTCCCGCCTTCACCAAAAGGAGGGAAGGGTCAGCAGATTTCCAGGACCTTCCTTCATTAAGTTGAAGGATAGATAATGACCCCTAAGACCCGCCTTCAATAGGTCTCGGAGTGGTTACTATCACTAAGGGTATAGAAATTTCTCACAAATGGAATCCATTACCCTATTTTATTTCATAAGATCGAGAAATAAGATGATGAAACTCAACAACACCAAGGTAAATGAAAATTAAAGCCAAAAATAAACCATTCCCACATGCATGTTCCAAAAGTAAAGCCACAAGGTACAATAGGTGACTACAAAGGTAAGTACCAAAGAGTAAAAGAAACACCTGAAACTGCCCCAAAGGTTCGAGCTAGTATGGTCATGTGTGATCCCCAAAGTCCTCCTTGAAACCTGAAAGTAGTTTTATATACGTAGGGTGAGCATACAAGTAAACTCAGTAGGGAAAACCAAAGACTCTCGTGCACAAGTGGGGGAACGTACTAATGTCCCGTGAGAAACAAAAAGAGTAAACCAAACACCTATCAAGGTAAAATATCCACCCCAGGCCTCACCAAGGAACAATCCCCAAATAACACAAATCAAGTAATGTATAGTAATAGAAAATCGCCATTTGGGTACCCCGCGCCACTTTTCCACTGGTTATTGAGACATCCTACGCATCAGACCAATCCCGCCATTCTCACCGCAGTCCCACTGCCACACCCGCCCGCACACACCTGGGCCACAACCACCACACGCAGTCCCACTGCCAAATCCCTCCCGTAAAAACCTAGGCCAGAACAATCACCACCACGCTCGAAGACACCTGGGCTAGAAAATCCACTGACACGCCCGAAGACAATTTTGCCTCATCACAATGACACTTGGGAAACCACCTACCGCACACACCTGGCCAACCACCAAACTACCCCTCCTGAAGGTTCTTGGGCTAATAATGGACCTCAGGCCATCACAGCCTGCCCCAAGATACTTGGGATATCCAGGAAAGGGAGCAGAAAAGAAGCTAATAACCAACCACTAAGAAGAGTGTTGGGAAAAACACCCTCCCCCGTGAAATGGGGGTGTTCATCACTAAGTGCTCAACTTTGGTGGGGTGTGAATAAGAAACACAAAGCTACAATATAGATATAGGTAACAAACACTCATCCAAAAGCATAGGTTTTCCTATCCAACCTACAAAACACAACACCACTGCATCCAAGTCACAAGTCATGACTCTCGCCAACAAAACCCATTTGTCCCATTCTTGTTTCATGTTCAGTAATAATGGTTAATTAATTTAAAGAACTACTGGGAAACTAGTAGGCATATGCACAAGTCCAGGAAAGTAAACAGTCAAACGTCAACCGTAATTCCCACACACGGTTCTCAACAATAGAGGATTCCACACCAATTCGTGATATAAACAAGTACACACCTGGTCTTAAAACTCAAAACCACTGAATCCATACCAACAGGGGATCCCATCCCCAAATTCACACAACCCAAAGAGTATAAATACAGGGGATCCCATCCCCTCCAACATCTCCAGCAATCGGCCCGAAAAAGAAAACAACCAACTACCACCACCAACACAAGTCAGGGCCATGATGGTATTTTTAGATTTAAACGACTTAACACACTCCATGATTTCAATTTTCTCGTGTCTTAACTGGTGTTATCATAGAAGTATTGATCTTGGTGCCTCAATTTATTTTTCCAGATATACGTGATTAGCCAATTTACTTTTCACAGAAGGAGTTTACAACCACAAAAATCCATTTAAAACATCAGCAAGGGTTCATTAGTGCACAAACAACGACCACCAACAACCTCGATTTTCAGAAGGCATAAGACAGCATGACTCAACAAGATGGTCATAATATAAACAACATCAACGATCACAACCCCCCCTTTATTTATAAAAAAATCCAGTTCATTATCTTCATTTAGGTCTAGTTTGTCCAATTTTACAGAACAGAACCAGGCCCACCCCGCATAATACACAAAAGAGATAGGCGAAGGAGAAATTCCCAATATTTTTATAGATGATCGACGCTTGGGCCAGGCACGGAACAATACGGATAATGATGCGGAATGCCCAATGCACCAGAAGCTGTTTGTGAAAATCCACAATCGGGGAAAGGAGAAACCACTGCTAACCATTAGTTTATAAGAGCCACAGACGGTTGAGGTGAGAACGTGTAACCGCGTAAGGCGCGAGGGTCGTAGGTTGACCACACAGCTGGGAAGTTACACACGGAGGTCTCTCTGGATATTTATGAATTAATTATGGTCTTTAAATGGTTTTAAAAGGAGTTAAATAATTCATTTACGTCGAAACTTAAGTTGCGAGAGAGGAAAAGTCAGGTACTAGAAGAAGAATGAAAGGCTCGGCGAGGGGACACGGTGTCACCCTCACGGTGCCACAGTCACGGTGCCACCCTCACGGTGCCACCTTCATGGTGTCACCCTCATGGTGCCACTGTCACGATGTACCCTCACTGTGCCACCGTCACAGTGTCACCCTCACGGTGCCACTTTCATGGTGCCACCGTCACCGTTCCACCGTCATGGTGTCACCATCACGATGCCACTGTTTTGGTGGAACCTCACTTTTGGAAAAGTAATGGTCCAGGAGGGTCCAAGGCATTACATTAGATACCTTTTAAACGATTATTGTCCTCGAGAATCAAAAAAACCAAGAAATAAAGAGAGGTCCCGAACAACCACTTCGAAAGATACTTCTTAGAAGTGAACCCATGCTAACCAAAAACAATTCTCTGTCAAGAACCAAGAAACATACCATGCCAAACTACCCAGGCATATGGATTGGGGAGTCTCCTCCCCCCATCTCAAGATATTATCTGCTTTGGACGGCACTGACTCTCCCGCACGGGTTTAATCGCATCCACCTTAATGCGTCTTTATTAGGGGTCAGGTTCTCTCCTCCCCCATAGCCAGGGCTTTTCAAACACATCCAGGGGAAGAAAGAACAGTACATTTCATAGCCAAAAGACAAAACGTTCTACCACAATAGGTACAACAAGGAACAAAACTCAAAACAACTCTGGGTACTGGGTACACATCTGTGCTTCCCTCTCCCACATACTCTCCTCAAGCCCACCATGTCTCCACAACACACGAACCAAGGGGATGGTTTTCCCACGAAGCACCTTCTCCTTGCGATCCTCGATCAACACTGGTCTCTCCATAAAGGTCATGTCGTCCTCGATGTCCATCTCACCCCAATCAAGGATGTGTGAATCGTCGTGCAGATTCCGACAGAGCTAGGACACATGGAAGACACCATGTATCCCTAGTAGCGGCGGTGGAAATGCTAGCTGATAAGCCACCTCTCCAACCCGCCGCAACACTTTGAATGGTCTGATTAACCTGGAAGAAAGCTTACTCCCCTTGCCTATCCTCTACTACCCACGCTGAGGGGAGACCTTCAAGAACACATGGTCCCCAACCTCAAACTCCAAGGGCCTTCTCTTGGTATCATCATATGACTTCTGTCGGTCCTAGGCCACCTTCATCCTTTCTTGTATGAGTTGAACCTTTTCTGTCGTGTTCTGCACCCCCTCCGGGCCAAGGATGTCTACCTCTCCTACTTCGGCCCAACACATAGGTGAATGACATGGACTCCTGTAGAAGGCTTCAAACAGGGCCATACCGATGGTAATGTGATAGATAGTATTGCAAGAGAACTCTACCAGGGGAAAGTGTCGCACCCATGATCCTCCTGAGTCCAGAACACATGCCCGTAGCATATCCTCCAAGGTCTGGATGGTGCACTCTTTTTTCCCATCTGTCTGGGGATGGAAAGCAGTGATAAGGCGTAAATGGGTGCCAAATGCATGTTGCAATCCTCTCCAGACTCACGAGGTAAACCGTGCATCCCTATCCGAGAATATAGACCTCAGAACTCCATGCAACCGCACCACCTCATCCACGTACATTCATGCCAAAGCATCCACAGTACTCGACTCCCTAATTTCCAGAAATTGAGCCGATTTCTTCAACCTATCCACTACCACCCAGATGGTGTCGTATCCCCCTTGGACCTTTGGTAGTCCCTTGACGAAGTCCATCGAGATGTCATCCCACTGCCACTCGGGGACATCTAGAGACTACAGTAGGCCGCCTGGAACTCGGTGTTCAGCCTTCACTTGCTGACACACTAAGCACTTGCCCACAAACTCTGCCACTGCTCGCTTCACTCCGGGCCACCAAAACTGTCTTTTCAGTCCCTAGTACATCTTGGAAACTCCTGGGTGTACCGCCAGGGGTGTGTTGTGGAAGTCACTGAGAACCTTGTCACACATCACTCCTAGAACAAACAACCTTTTATGGAAAAGCATCCGGTTCTGATCATCCTCTGTCCATCCTTCCGGAGCATTGCCCTAGTCAACCCGGTCACACATCACTTCGCACTCCGGGTCTCCCCACTGAGACTCCTCCACTTGTCGAAACAGAGATGACTGCACTATCATCTGATATAGAAAACCTCTACCGCTATCCATCTTCGCATCCTTTTGTAAGGAAGCAAACTCCTCCATTTCCTTCCAAGCGTCCACCGACTCTCGGACCGCATCCTTCTGCATCATCCTGCTCAAGGAATCGGCCACCACATTGCCCAGGCACTCAGTATAAGAGATATCAATGTCATAATCCTGGAGGAACTCCAGCCATCTCCGTTGTCACAAGTTTATGTCCCACTGGGAGAAGATATACCTCAATATTTTGTGATCTTTGAAGCCCACAAAGCGTTCCTCGATAAGGTAGTTCCGCCATAACATTAGCACAAAAAACGACCGCTGCAAACTCCAGGTCGTGGGTGGCGTAATTATGCTCATGGGGGCGTAGCTTCCTAGGCCTATAAGAGATCACCCCTTGTCGCTGCATCAACACACATCCCAGGCCCTGTCCTGAATCATCACAGAACACCTCATAGGCCACCCCTTCATCTGGTAATCTCAGCACTGGGGAACTAACCAACTTTTCTTTTAGATAGCTGAATGCTGACTCGCATGGCTTGCCCCACCAGAAAACCTGGTCTTTCTTGGTCAGGGCTGTCAAAGGGGCCACAACTCGGGAGATGTTGGGTACAAACCTCTGATAGTAACCTGCCAGCCCAAGGAAACTACAGACCTCTGCCACATTCTTGGGTGCTTCCCAAGAAACAACCACCTCAACTTTTGATGGGTCCACTGCTACACCCTGCTCGGACACCACGTGCCTGAGGAAGTGCACTTCCCGTGTCTAGAACTTTCATTTAGACAACTTCCCATAGAGCTGATAATGTCATAGGACCTCCAAAACCGTCCTCAGGTGCTCCGCATGGTCCTCCTCTGATCTTGAGTAGACCAAGATGTCATCGATGAATACGACCACGAACCGATCCATGTACTCCCAAAAGATGGAGTTCATAAGCCCCATGAACATAGTTGGGGCGTTCGTAACGGCGAAGGGCATGACTACGAACTCGAAGTGTCCATACCTGCATCTGAACTCCATCTTCAGGATGCCTCACTCCTTCACTCTTAGCTGGTGATACCCAGACCACAGGTCGATCTTTGAGAACCACCCTGCCCCTTTCAGTTGGTCGAAGAGATCGTCTATCCTCGGAAGAGGGTAGCGATTATTGATTGTCACCTGATTCAGCCTCTTGTAGTTGATTCTCAACCTGAGACCACCATCTTCCTTCATCGCGATCAATACTGGGGCGCCCCATGGTGACGCACTCGGGTGAACATAACCCCTCTTCATCAGATCATCAATCTGGAACCGCAACTCCCGTAGCTCTGAAGGTGCCATCCAGTAAGGAGCCATCGAGATCGGTCGAACGCCGGGCTATAGGTCTATCCCAAACTCGATATCACACCAAGGGGGTAGAGTCATCACCTCCTCAGGGAAGACATCCATAAACTCATGGACCATCTCTGACACTTCCATCATTTCAGCATCTACTGATTCCACTGTCAGCTCGGCCAACAAGGAGAGGTGGGGTTCTTCTCGCCTGTTTCCCTTCTGACTGCTCCGCTCTCCGGTGAAGGTAACATGCCGACTGTCTATGTCCGAGAACACAACCCTTCTTCGGAAACAGTCGATGATGGAACACATAGAAAATAGCCAGTCGATTCCTAGGATGACATCGTATGGCTGAATCTGTAGTAGAAGAAGATCCATAACCGACTGATGTGTCCCTGTCATCAGTCTACATCCCCGACAAACAAACAACAAGTTGTTCTGACCTCCGACTAGTGTTCTCAACACCAGGGGCACTGGAAGTCTCTTCATATCTAAACCCAAGGCACGGACTAGACTGGGTGCAAAAAAGGAGTGCGAAGCTCCGGTATCGAACAAGACAGAAGCAATAGTGCTAAATAGACTGATCATACCTAGAACAACCTTTGGCCCTGCTGGAACAGCTGCCTCTGCGGCGTGCAACTGTCCACACCTAGCTCCTCTGCCCCTCAGCTGCCCGCCTGCTCCCCAACCACGCCCCGGTCGAGGTCCCTAAGGAGCGCCCTGAGGTTGGCCTCCTCCTCCTACATCTGCCCTCGGAGGATCAGGAGCTCGCTGTCCCTGCTGCTGCTGCTGGAATGGTCTGGCTGGAAGCTGCTACTGGGGCGGGTGCAGGAGGTGTCCGCCACCACCGTACTGCACCCGGTACGAGCACTGACTCCGGAGATTTCCGGGGCTCCCACAGATGAAGCACCGCAGTCCCGGGCCCGAATGGAAAGGGTGAGGGCTGGGGGATCAAAACTGAAACTTCTGCGGTCTGCTCCCTTCTGGTCGGAACCTGGAGGGTCCTGACGCTGGAGGCCTGGTGCTGACGGACTTTCCCTTCAATGGTCCCAGAAGGATCCCCTATCGTGACACTCCTCCTAGAGCATGCATCATCTCCACCACTTCAGCCTTCTTCTGGACCTCCAGGTACGTCGGCAGGGTAAAGGGGATTAACAACATACTGGAGGGAGGGTCGGAGCGCCTCCTCTAAACGTCTTGCCCGAGACTCCTCATTGGGAAATAGGTCCAGAGAAAAATGTAGGAGGTCCTTGAACTTGATCCCTAGCGCCCCCACAGACATACTCCCCTGCTGGAGGGAGAGTAGCTCCTGTCTGTTTTCTTCCTTCGTCGTCGGGGAGAGGAATTCCGCCCGGAACTCCCTCTCGAAATCCACCCAAGCCACCTCAGACTCTCTCCTCTCCCCCAGGTAAAGCGCCGACCACTGACGCGCCGCTCCCCACATCTGGCTGGTGGTCAGAGGAACCCATTACTCAGCTGGGGCCCGAATCAAGCCAAAAGCGATAACTATATCCTCTAGAAAGCCTTCTGTCTTCATGTCAGAGGTTCTCCCCTCATACTTCTCGAGGGCCTAACTCTGGAAGGCCCAAAGAGTCTTCTTCCACTGGTCATCCTCTTCCTCTCAATCAGCTCTCTATCGATCGGCCAAAGTAGTCTTTGGGGCCTCGATCGCCTGTACCACACATGGTCGCCTTCTAGGTGCCATAGCTGCAATGTAAACAAGGGATGCATAAGACCATGTAGTGCATAATATCGTTCTTAAAACTTCATAAAATTTTAATTTATTCTTAATTCCCAAGACATCCCAGAAACACAAGAACACAAGTCATTATGATGCATGTACCTTTCCTAGAGTCTCTACCCTGCAATCAGTGTGGCCTCACTTAGTCGTTCGTTAGGTCCAGAGTCCTTGCATAGGATCACAGGGGCCCATAAAATCTCATGTCCTAGCCGGCCTTCCCTGGACTAATTCATGCGCCAAGGTCACCCAACACGGTTGCCTTACAATCCCATGAAATCCTCACTATGCCTAACTCCAGACTCCATCCTATCTCTCAACCATCACCTTTGATGCCATTCTGTCACGACCCGCCTTCACCAAAAGATGGGAAGGGTTAGCAGATTGCCAGACCCTTCCTTCATTAAGTTGAACGAGAGATAATGACCCACGAGACCCACCTTCAATAGGTTCCAGAGTGGAGACTAGCACCAAGGGTATAGAAATTTCTCACAAATGGAAGGCATTACCCCTTTTTGTTTTATAAGATCGAGAGATAAGATGATGAAACTCAACAACACCAAGGTAAAAGAAAATTAAAGCAAAAAATAAACCATTCCCACATGCATGTTCCAAAAATAAAGCCATAGGGTACAAAAGGTGACTACAAAGGTAAGTAACAAAGAGGAAAAGAATCAACTACAACTGCCCCAAAGGTCCAAGCTAGTATGGTCATGCGTGATCCCCGAAGTCCTCCTGGAAACCTGAATGTAGTTTTATATACGTAGGGTGAGCATACAAGTACACTCTGTAGGGAAAAACAAAGACTCTCGTGCACAAGTGGGCGAACATACTAAAGTCCCGTGAGAAAAAAAAAGTGTAAACCAAACAACTATCAAGGTAAAATATCCACCCTAGGCCTCACCAAGGAACACTCCCCAAATAATGCAAGTCAAGTAATGTATAGTAATATAACATAGAGATTTGGGTACCCCGCGCCACTTTCCCACTGGTTATTGAGACATCCTACGCATCGGACCAATCCCTCCATTCTCACAGCAGTCCCACTGCAACACCAGCCCGCACACACCTGGGCCACAACAAACACACGCATTCCCACTGCCGAATCCAGCCCGCAAACACCTAGGCCAGAACAATCACCACCACTTACGAAGACACCTGGGCTAGAAAATCCACTACCACGCCCAAAGACACCGGGGCCTCATCCCGAAGACACTTGGGAAACCACTTGCCGCACACACCTGGAAAACCACCACACTACCCCTCCCGAAGGTTATTGGGCTAATAATGGACCTCAGGCCATCATAGCCTGCCAGAAGATACTTGGGCTATCTGGGAAAGGGAGAAGAAAAGAATCTAATAACCAGCCACTAAGAATAGTGTTGGGAAAAACACCCTCCCCCATGAAATGGGGGTGTTCAGCACTAAGTTATCAACTTGGGTGGGGCACGAATAAGAAACACAAATCTACAGTATAGATATAGGTTACAAACACTCACCCAAAGATTAGGTTTTCTTAACCAGCCTACAGAAAACAACACCAATGTGTCCAAGTCACAAGTCACGACTCTCGCCAACAAAACCCATTTGTCCCATTCTTGTTTCATGTTGAGTAATAATGTTTAGTTAATTTCAAGCACTACTGGGAAACTAGTAGGCATAGGCATAAGTCTAGGAAATTAAACAGTCAAACATCAACCGTAATGCCCACACATGGTTCTCAACAACAGAGGATTCCACCCCAATTCGTGATATAAACAAGTACCCACCTGGTCGTAAAACTCACAACCACTGAATCCATACCAACATGGGATCCCATCCCCAAATTCACACAACCCCTAGAGTATAAAGACAGGGGATCCTATCCCCTCCCACATCTCCAGAAATCAGCCCGAATAAGAATACAACCCACTACCACCACCAACACAAGTCAGGTCCATGCCGGTATTTTTAGATTTAAACGACTCAACAGACTCCATGATTTCAATTTTTGTGTGTTTTAACCAGGGTCATCACATAAGGATTGATCCTGGTGCCTCAATTTATTTGGCCAGATATACGTGATTAACCAATTTACTTTTCACAGCAGGAGTTTACAACCACAACAAGCCATTTAAAACATCAGCAGGGGTTCATTAGAGCATAAACAACGACCACCAACGGCCTCGATTTTCAGAAGGCATAAGTCAGCACGACTTAACAAGATGGTCGTAATATAAAAAACATCAACGATCACAGTCCCCCCTTTATTTATAAAAATATATATTTCATTATCTTCATTTAGGTCTGGTTTGTCCAATTCTACAGAACAGAAGCACGCCCACCCCGCATGATACACAAAAGAGAGAGGCGAAGGAGAAATTCCCTACTTATTGATAGATGATCAAAGCTTATGCCGGGAACGGAACATTACAAATAACGATGCGGTGCGCCCGATGCACCAGAAGATGTTTGTGAAAAACCACGATCGAGGAAAGGAGAAACCACGACTAATCCTTAGTTTATAAGAGCCGCGGACGGTTGAGGTGAGAACACGTAACCGTATATGGCTCGGGGGTCGTGGGTTGACCATGTTGTTGGGTAGTTACACACAGAGGTCCCTCGGGATTTTTAGGAATTAATTATGGGCTTTAAATGGTTTTAAAATGAGTAAAATAATTAATTTACGTCAAATCTTACATTGCGGGAGCGGAAAAGTCAGGTACTATAAGAAGAACGAAAGGCTCGGCCAGGGGACACGGTGTCACCCTCACGGTGCCACCGTTACCATGCCACCGTCACGGTTCCACCGTCATGGTGCCACCCTCACGGTGCCACCATCATGGTGCCACCATCACTATTCCACCGTCACGGTTTCACCTTCACAGTGCCACTGTTTTGGTGGAACCTCACTTTTGGAAAAGTAATGGGCTTGGAGTGTCCGGGCAATTACAATAACAAGTTCCATGTCAAATCCATTTCCAACCAAAAATCATTTTCCACCAAAAATAATCTTTCTCAAGAAAATAAACCAATAAAAGATTCCAATCATATTCACATTTCCATTTTGGAACATTAATTCCATTTCACAAATCCACACAACCAACCATTTCATAACCTATGAAAATCCACTATGCATGCATCGTTATGATAGTTCCTTACTCATGAGTGGTCTCACATCGATCTATTAAGTCATCACAAGGTAATTATTCCCCATGTTCCATTACACTTTTGGCACCGTGAACAAGGTCATATTTCAACCAATCCTTGTAAATGCAATATGAACACACACACACCAAGTATTCCCAAAATCCACACCATTTCATCCAAGGAAAAACCATTTCAATAAAACAACCATTTTATTGAAAACCTTTTCCCCCCAAACCATTTTGAAAATACATCAAATAAATATTTTAAAATAACGTTTTTAAAATCTTGAAACCAAAACACTCTGTACAAATAATTCATTTAATTTCTACAATTTCATCAAAACCCATAAATCAACAATAAAGAAGATTTATAACTTGCTTTGCACCAAAATTTCAAAATCAAAACCAAGTAATTAAATCAATGTTAACTAAGGCTGCATGTTATAAGAAAGAGGAATCAAGAGTGAAGCCACCTAAATCAACAAATCGGGCAAAACCAACCAACGGACAAAGAACACCAAGAACACAGAGTCAAAACTCCAAAAACCCTCCTTAGATCACTTTGCAAACACAACCAAGACCAAATATTGTCATATTTAGAATCTAGACCCTTAGATCTACACATAACGGGTGTAGATCTAAGAAAACGAGAGAAGAGTTAATGTAGATCTAAGTTGATCTGAGAAACTAATCACGAATAATCACATACCTTAAGAATCCAGCTTTGATTCGTGAAGAGAAGACTTCAGATCGCCTCCAGAACGCCTGAGAGAAGTCTTCCAACCTTTAAGGGAGAGTAATCCCGAGTTAGGGTCAGTGAGGAGGATTAATCAAGGCAATTGAAGGCAAGACGATTTAGATCCACAATTTTAGGATATAACTTTAAGTGACCACACGGTTAGTCCGCACAGTTTGAAAAACCGCTCGCTAACCATGTGTTTCCTTCTACCTCAGCCATCCTTCACTCATGGTATCATCGAATGGTTACCCTTAACTATGAACCAACCATGCCGAAGCCACAGCCTCCCCAGTCATCCATGCATGGTTTGTCCATACAGTGTAATCTAATTGTGCACTACCCATGCGCCTTCCCCTTTACTTCAAGCTTCAATCCAGGATCTCCTGACTCTCCCAGTCATCACCCTTAACATTAACAACAAGAAAAGAAACAAGTAAGGGTTACATACCAGAAACTGGGGGTACTAAATTTTCCCCACCATTGGCCTTTCTATCCCCAGAATGTTGAAACCCATGGGTTTCCTGAAAGTTTTCTTGCCACTACTCTTTAAATTATTTCTCACATTCCCAAGTCTCTTCCTGATTCTGACCATGCTTCCATAAAACTCGCACTAGACCGGCACTTTTTCCACACAAGACATTATCCTGCCTATCCACAATCTGCACCAGGATATGTACCAACGAAGCATCCGGCTCTAGGTCAACGTGATCCCATATAATCACATGGTCAGGATCATGCTTATACTTCTTCAACTGAGATACATTGAACACATTATGCACCGAACTGATCTGTGGTGGTTTTTCCAACCGATAATCCACCTAGTAAACTTGTTTATGTATCTCAAAAGGGCCTAGATATTGAGTAGCTAATTTTACCTGCTTCCCAAAACGACGATGTCCAAACCTTGGAGAGATTCTCAAAAAGTCATGATCACTCACTGGAAACGACAAGGATCTTAGACGACAATCCGCATAGGATTTTTGACGACTGTGTGCCATCTCCATCCTCTACATTATCAACTGAATATTCTCTGTTGTTTCTTGGACATGGTTCGGCCCAAATAGTGATATCTCACATGTTTCCACCCAACTATGTGGAGAACAACAAGGACTCCCATACAATGCTTCAAAGGGAACCAATGTATTGAGGTCTGATTACTGTTGTTATATGAGATCTCCATTAAAAGAACATGATCTTTCCACAAGCCAAAAAAATCCATTACACAAACCCTCAACACGTCTTCCAACGTTTGTATCATCCACTCGGATTTCCCATCCATCCGAGGATGATACATTGTACTCATCGTCAACTTAGTCCTCAGGGCTTGTTGTAAGGATTTCCAGAAATGAGCTATGAACCTCATATCTCTGTCTGACATGATTGAAACTGGTACACCATGTCTCTTTATTACTTCCGAGATATTGATTTTTGAATGATCTTCCATCGAATGTATTTCATGAATAGGGATGAAATGGGCCGACTTGGTCAGACGATCCACTATCACCCAAATATCATCGTGTTTCTGGACCATTCATGGAACACCTATAACAAAATCCATAGGAATCTGATATCATTTCCACATTGGTATAGGTAAAGACTATAACATACCAGCTGGTCTCTGATGCTCTACGTTAACATTCTAACATGTTAAGCACTATGAGACGAACTCGACCACCATTCATTTCATGCTGCTCCACCAAAACTACGCCCTCAACGCCTTATACATCATTTGTGTACCCGGATGTACTGCCCATCTTGAATGTTGGTAATCATGAAGGAGTTTTTCCTAACACGCTATAGGTACAACCGAACGATCTCTGAAACACAAAACTGAAAATGATTTCAGTTTCCAGCAATCAATGGTCTCCCCACCATTGAGTTTTGAACTCATTACCAGATATTCCGCATCAGATGTTTGTTCCTCTTTGAACACACTTACCAGATCAAGAACATTTGTAGCTAAAATGAAAACTGCAACATGACCTCAGTTTTCACATTCCACATGCATGTCGGCTACGACCGACATCAATTGCCATTGGTCTGATGTTTACATTTCCAACAGAGCATATGACTTCCTGATTAATGAATCGGCCACAAAATTTCCCTTACCCGGTGTATATATCATTTCAATTTTGAACATTTGAAGACACTACATCCATCTCCTCTGCCTCAAATTAAAATATCATTGTAAGAAAATGTGTTTTATTCTTTTTTTATCCATAAACACACAAAATATCTCACGAAAGAGGCAATGTCTCCATGTTTTCAAATCATGGACAACTGCAGCCAATTCCAAGTCATGTGTTGGGTAATTCTTCTCATGCAACATCAACTGCCGTGACCCATAAGCAAAAACATGGTCTCCTTGGATGAGAACACAACCCAAACAAGATCCTGAAGCATCACAATATACCACATCGCCCTGTCCTGATTCTATAAAGATCAAGATGGGTGATGATGTAAGGTGGAATTTGAAATCTTGAAATGATCTTTACCATTCCTCAATCCATTGAAATTCACTGTTCTTCTTTGTCAATGTTGTCATGGGAAAAGCTATTCCTAAGAGTTCACTCACAAAGCGTCAATAATAACTAGCTAAACCAATAAAACTGAGTATCTTAAAGACATTTGTCGGCGGTTTCCATGAAATAACAGCTTTTATATTTTCTAGATCCACATAAACACCTTTCTCAGAAAAAACATGACCTAGAAAGAGTATCTCTTGTATCCAAAAATCAAACTTTGATAATTTGGAATACAACTGATGGTCTCTCAAGATTTCCAACACTATCGCCATGTGTTTCTCATGCTCAGTCCTTTTCATGAATACACCAATATGTCATCCACAAAAACCACTACAAATGAATCCAGATATTGTCGAAATATCTGACTCATTAAAGCCATGAAGACTGCTGGTGCATTCGTTAGACCGAAAGGAATGACTACATATTCGTAGTGTCTATATCTGCTTCTAAAGGTTGTCTTCGGAATATCCTCCTTCAAAACTCCCAACTGGTGATATCTTGACCGCAATTCAATCTTGGATAACCACTGATATCCCCTCACATGATTAAACATGTCATTAGTGTGTGGAAGTGGATATCTATTCTTCATTGTAAATTCTTTAAATTAACTATAATCCACACATATCCTCAGAGTTCCATCTGCTTTCATTACAAACAAAACCGGTGCTACCCACAGAGACACGATTTTCCGAATAAAACCATTGCTTTCCAAATCCTCTAACTGCACCTTCAATTACTTTAACACTATTGGTGCCATCCTATAAGATGTATGTGATATTGGACTAGTACCCGGAGGGAGATCAATCGTAAACTCCACTTCTCTTAAAAGTGGTAACCATGAAAAGTTTTCAGGAAAAACATCAGGAAATTGATCCACCACAGCTGGAAAACTACTTTCCTTGATATCTTACAATGATTCCAAAGTCAACACTTCTAATTGGTAAGCGATCGTTCCTACCATTGGTTCCAAAATTCTCTTTTCACCTTTCTTTACCATCCTCTCTCCTCTGAAGAGATTGTCGATTCCGTCCTTAGTCGTGAAACTATCTGTTCTCCCATAATAGTCTATGTGATCCTTAAACGTTGTCAACCAATCCATAACAAGGATTATATCATAGAAAACCATATCCAGCATAGAGAAATCACATTTCAGTTCGACTCCATCAAAATTTATAGAACATACTATACACATGAGGGATCTACATTCTCTTTCACTGAGAGGTTTTTCAAGTTTTATCATAGAAGGAATCATTTCAACTTTAATGATTAGAAAATACGCAATACGAAAAGTAAGAAAAGAATGTGATGCACCATACTCGAACACAAATTTCAGGAGGGTAGAATTCAAAAGAATCTTACCTCTCACCGTAGACAGTCTAGAATGTTCATCCACAATCACATTTTCCACTCCATACAATTGCTTTGTTGATGCACTTTTCTCTTTATTCCCTTGTCGAGATTGACCTGCCTGAAGAGTCTTGGTATTCCTGGAATCATCGTAACTGGCTCTGTTCTGTTGGCGAGACTGATTTTTATACCCTCTCCCTATCGAAGCATAGGATGCTTGCGATGCCGGGGTAGTGTCACGCGCACCCGAACTCAGAGCACTAAGACAATATCGCTGAAGATGCCCAATTTTGTAGCAATTGTGACATGATTTCGGTGGTTCTGTACATTATTGTTTCATGTGTTCAATCGCGCCACATTGAAAACAACAAGCATTCATAATGGGTCATTGGGGATGATTCACTAATCCAGCCATCGAATTTTGATTTTTCACTCCCACTTTGGAAGTAGGTGTCCCTCTTCCACTTTTTCCCAGCATTAGAGTTCCCACCCATTCTCGTGGGTATCATAATACTTCCTCCTCAAATAATTCCTGATATATCTCTTTCAGCTAATGTTTCTCTATTTTCCATCTCTGTATAGACTGTAATACAAATTACAGCTACCTTCGAGCGAATCTACTATCACAAACCTGGTTCAAAAATTTGTGCCTTCAGCGATGCACTTACAGTAACCTCCGGTGAAAAGCGTACAAAATTCATTAATTCACTCGCATACTCCGTGATACAGAGATTTTCCTGCTTCATGCTGAAAAAGATAGTTTCCCTCTAGATCATGAACGTATGGGAATAGAAAAGTTTATTAAACCATTACTCAAATTCTTCCCAGATCAGGCCTTGTTCCACCTTAGCCTGCACCACCATCTCCCACCACTGTTATGCAAGATCCTCCAGCATATATGTCACCAACATTACATTCAACTATTCTGGTGTGTCGATGAAATATAAGATGCAATTCATACTGCTTAGCCACACCTCCACCTTTTCCGGTTCAGAATCACCATGAAAAATAAGTGGGTTCTGCTTCTGGAACTGAATGGAATGGTCGACATGCCTCGACTCATCCCTCCGTTTTCCCGTGTCCACCTCCTCAATCTTTTGAATGATACTATGAACCAGCTCTTGGTTCACACATGGTTGATGTGCGACCACATTCTCCGCAGCTTCTTCTGTTTGGTTTCTACAACGTCTAACGGGTACCATTTTCTATACAAACAACGCAAGTCGTTAGTCTCACTTCCTAGCAACTGAAGGCTTAGAATTTCAATCTCTATTACACCACTATCACAACCTCGATTTACAACAATTAATAAAATATATCTTTTCTTTCTTTTGAAAATAAAACTGTTTTCAAAATACATCAACCATTACCTTTTCAAAATCTTTCATTTGAACATGTGATTAAAATTTTCAGAAAACACGGTTTTGCATCAAACCATGATCCATTTCTCAAAATTATTTATGCAATCCTAGTGGGAAGTTGTTCCTCTATAATTCATGTCATGCTCATCTCATTGGATAAACCCATGAAAATGTGATTTCCATCATTCTAGAAGTGTATCCAAAACACTTATGTACCCAACACCCTGGTAACATGAAGTTCAACATAAACGGGTTAGCTATATCCTTTTATGTTATACAATTCATGTTCTGACAATCCTACTCCTGTCTAAGATGACAAACCAAGGAATAGAAAAGAAGGAATTTCAACTCCAAGACCAAGAACATTGATGAAAACTTGCTAGGAAAGGACCAAATAAGATGATACCATTTTTACCTCAAAGGAAGGACCAGACTGATACCATTTGAAATGACCCCCCAATTCTCATTGGCTTGAGAGCACAACGAGTAATTACATGTCCTAAGCGGCATCCCCAAGGCGCCAAAGGCTGGAAATAAATGCCGAAGGGTTTCAAGATAAGTGGGGGATGATTTACCCTTTTAGAAAAAACAACATACAATAAAAACTAGAGAATCATCTCCAAGAAACCACTTTTTGATGCATGATTTAAAACCAAAACAACTCAACCAATATTTTCATAATAACTCAACCACGTGCAACAACGTAATAAAAAACCATATCAGAGTAAACTGCTGAAAGGAAATTACAAGACTTCAAGATGACAGCCTAACTCCATGCTCCACAATCTCCAAACACCAACTTCACGAACTAGCCCAAGAGTTACGATGTAGTGCTATAAATGTGTGACACTTTACCTTTTCCAACATCCCGGTATTTGAAATCTGCAAAAGCACCATCATTCCAAAGAAGGGAGTGAGTAATGAAACAAAGTATGTATTCCCCGATGACCTCCCAACTCATGCCTCTAAGATAATACATGTTAGCACATTTATATAAAACAAATTATATACAACAATTCCAAAACAGTTCACAATATAACAAGTTCCATATCAAATACATTTCCAACCAAAAACAATTTTCCAAACAAAACCATCATTCTCAAGAAAAGAAACCAAGAAACGTTTCCAATCAAATTAACATTTCCATTTTGGCACATTCATTCCATTTCACAAATCCACACAACCAACCATTTCACAACCCGTGAAAATCCACTCTGCATGCATCGTTATGACAGTTCCATACTCATGAGTGGTCTCTTGTCGATCTATCACGTCTTCACAATGTAATTATTCCCCATGTGACATTAAACATTTGGCACCGAGAACAAGGTCATATTTCAACCAGGCCTCATAAATGCAATATGAACACACACACCATGTATGCCCAAAAACCACAACATTTCAACCATTCCAAAACCATTTAAATAAAATAGACCTTTTATTGAAAACCTTTTCCCCAAAAACCATTTTCCAAATCCAATAATTCCGTATTTTAAAATCACTATTTTAAAATCAAGAGACCAAAACACATTGTACAAACCATTCATTCAATTTTCAGAATTTCATCAAAACCCATAAATCAACACTAAAGAAGATTTACAACATGTTTGCACCAAAATTTCACAATCTAAACCAAGAAACTATATCAATTTGAACTAATACATCAAGTTATAATAATGAGGAATCAAGAGTGAAGCCAACTACCTCAACAAATTGGGGGATACATCCAACGGACGAAGAACGCCATGAACACCTTGTCAAAACTCCAAAACCCTCCTTAGATCTCTTCTCCTAACACAACCAAGACCAAATATTTTCATATTTGGAATCCACACCAATATATCTACACATAATGGTCATATATCTAAGAAAACGAGAGAATAAGAGAGGGATATCTAAATATATCTAAGAAACTGATCATGAACGATTACATACCTTGAGAATCCGACTTTGATTCTCCAAGAGAAGCAGTCAGATCACCTCCAGAATGCCTAGGAGAAGTCTTCCAACAATCAAGTGAGAGTAATCCCGAGTTAGGGCCTCTTAGGAGGATTAAAAAACCAAATTAATGTCAAAAGGAGTTAGATCCAAAATTTTAGGATATAACTTTAAGTGACAGCATGGTTAGTCTGCACAGTTTGACAAACAGTGTGTTAACTGTGCTTTAGCTTCTACCACATCCATCCTTCACGCACGACCTCATCGCACAGTTTCCCTTAACCGTTCACCAACCATGTGGAAGCCACTGGATCCTCATTCATCCATTCACGGTTTGGATGCATGGTTTAGACTAACTATGTGCTACCCATGCAACGTCCCCTTTACTTAAAACATTAATCATGGATCTCCCGACTCTCCCAAATGAAACTCTTATCTTTTACAATAAGAAAAGAAACAAGTAAAGTTTACATACCAAGAACTGGCGGTACTACACCGATATTCATGATCTAGTTCCCATTTTAGACTATCTATAAAAGGTGTTTTTATGTATTACCTTGATATACATCACTTCCATATCTACATAAACTTAAGTATCGAAACATGTATTTTTTTTATAATAAACCATATAATCTAAATAAAACATAATTTAGGGATTTTTTCATATAAACATTATTATCCTTATTTTATTTTTATAGAGTTTTCTAATCATAATCAAAAAATAATTAACAATTTTCATTGATTCCAACTATAACAACCCTTCTGTTTATGGACTAATAATTCATGATTCATTACATAAGATTACAATTCTATGAATCTTGAAGATCGATAAGTCTAGTCTCTTAATTAATTAGGTACATTTCATATAAAAATAAAATAGAAAAAATATATATGTATTATTGAAAATTTCATTGACATACTCGTACTTAATACTTCATAGGTTAACCAGGGGGCATACAAAAGGAAAGGGTGAACTATAATTCCTAGTAAGAAAATTATCATGCAATAACATGATAAAAAGTAATACATGTTTCATAATGAAAATATCATTGACTTGTAAAAATGGTTTTAACTATAAACATAATCATTGAGGAATGATATATCATTATAACATATAGTAAACAAGGGAATTGTGGAATCAAATTTAAACACTACATCATAAATAACGATAGAGGATAACTACCCAAAAATAATAATAGAAAAATCCCAAAAAGGTAAATAGATTACTCCCTCTCCCAACATGAATACTTAGGATACTAAATATTACCCAACACATTGGACCTCAATATAATTTTGTGCTCCCCCATCACATTCATTTTATTCTCATGATTGGGTGTTTCACATAGATCATAAAAATGGAATAATTAATCATCAGATTTTATTCAATGATTAGGGAGTGGTGGAAATATAAATGCATATCCCCAGTTATTAATTATATGTCCATAAAGGCAAATATAGTAGATATGAAATGGGTATGGATATTCACCACACAATTTTTTGGCATGTAAAATAATGGTGAAATTTCATCACCACAAAGACATCGAATAAGAATTAAAAAAATTTGGGTGAAGAAATTTAAAGGGGTCTCATATATTTTAAAATAAATTTGAATATAATAGGTGAATGGAGAATAATATCCCAAAAATTGTAATTGGAAATAGAAGGCATATGATATTGAATAAACATGAATCAAAAGGATAATAAAAATCTCTTACCTGGAGAGTTTAAATCATATTCAGGGTAGGAGATTCGTGAGAGCTTGTGGGAACCATGGGAGGTGTCTACAGAGGGGAGGGCCGATTAAGGGGATGATCCAATGATTTTGAGTCAAGAAAAGTGGGATAATATGTGGTTTTATATGGGATATTTATGGGGAATTCTTTTTAATATTTCAATCATATATATTTTGGACTGTACATAAAAATATAACCAAAATCCCAAACCATCCCATGGTTATTCTCATGGTTTCTTCCAAAGTGGAGTTACTTCCATTATTTTATAAGGAAATGGTTAGAACATAATTACTCAATATCATTTTTTATGTTGAAGTGAGTGATTCTCTTAAAGAAATTATTTTAAAAACATAAAATATATTAATGATTTTAAAGGATTCATATATGATTTATATTTATTATAATATATTTTTAATCACATTATTTCAAATATAAAATATATATTTGGTTGTGTATACCCTTTGTAGAATTTAGTACTTCACTTTTGGGTTATTGATTTAATAATACATATCTTATATTTATATGGTATTTAATCTCTATCCAAAATTTGGATTATCTCATAGAATAATGAAAAAATAACTATTAGATAATTTTGTTCAGATTCCAAAAATATTATCAATTTTGTAAAATTTATTTTAGAAATCTGTGTACATTTTATGTTAAAATAATTATTTATATTTATTGACATTTTTTTATAATAAACGTTTTCGAGCCCTTAAAAAATTAATGTAGGATTCATAAAAATAATCTGACTATTTATATATCATAAAAATTATTTAATAATACTATAATACAAAAATATTATCTATTTAAATATTAATTTAATTAATAAAATTAAAAATATTAATTATAATGGAATTAAATATACAATTTTTCTTTTATTGTTCCAAAATAAAAATTATGTTTAATGTATTCATAAGAACTAAATATAGACATTATTCTACTGAAAAATAAAATATACATATTAAAATTAATATGGTCATGATAAATATCTATTTAATAACCTATAAAGTGATGTAAGGGTATGGTGAGCGACAATGAATCATTATTCGGGTGTTTTGTCATACATAGTTTTAGTCAGGGTCTTGATGAGCTTGGAGATCTCTCGTAAGCAGAATCTCTATTTCTTATGTATTTGGATTTAATATGATTCTTGATCTATGAAAAATCACAAAGATGTTATCTCCCTCATAATCTATGATAAATGGGATATATGATGTATGATCTTAAAGGATGAGGTCATCACATCCTTTGTATGTTCCAAATTATCTTTTAAAACCCTATCTTTATACTAATCATAGGATCGTTTTTCAATGACTATATAATCAATGTTAATGGATATTAATTTTGTTTTTAATCTGATAGGATATAATTCATCCAATGAAGTGATTCTATTTTCTATATCCATAATATATAAATATAAATTTTATTAAAATGATAGGTGAACATAATCTATAAAATTTTGGGTCATTACAATATAGGAACAAATATAAATTATATATTTTTTTAATATTTAATTAATATATAATTTCATAAAAATGATATTTCGACATAAAATATCTTGATAAAAATATATTATAACATTAACACATAACTCGTGTTATGAATTTATATATACACACACTCTCACATCATTTATAATAAATGTATATATTTTACAAATATATATAATATTGAAAATAAAAATTATGTTATATATTATGATTAATTTATTACTTATAGTGTCCCACTTTTTAATATCTCTCTAGTACTATAAACATTCGTGTTTTTAACTAATTTGTTTATGCATGTTTTAGTTTGTAAATTCTAGTCCTTTCACCTTTTTAATGTTTTAATCAAATAAAAAGTATTCATGATGTAATAAATATCATAATTACACATTAGATAATATTTTATACAATTAAACTTGAGTAATTGATGAAGAATGAAAATCATCACTTTGTGGAGTTGATAGTATGTAAGTTCATACATTTGATGTTTTAATTTTCTAATGGATGGAAGAAAATGAAGGTAAAAAATAATTTAAACTTCTCAAAATTTATAAATATAATTAATATCATATTTATTTATTTAATCCATTTATATAAGCATCGATGTGAGGATGTTATGAAATATAATTCAGCTCACTTAATAGTGACAATAGTCTGTTTGTGCCCATGATAAACACATTCATTTTTAATTAGTTGTAAATTCCATAGAAAATGGTTGTAACATAAATATAAAAAATATGTATTTTAGTATATTTACGTATTTAGTTATTTTATGATGATTAGAAAATATTTTCTGTATTTTTATTATTAATGTAAAATAAATGTGGTCATTGAGACCATATATATATATATTCCCTAGACATTATAATTTGGAAAAAACCTAAAGGAATATTAAATTGGACTTTTGGGATGATGTAAAACTCTAGGTACTTTAGAGGATAGATGTAACATTATTTTATTCATGAAAGGCTAAGATAAGGTCTTATGTGGCATGGGAAGGTGTGAAGATATGGATCCCTTTTATACGTGAGGAGAGTATCACAATTGTAAATATAAAAAAATAAAAAAAATTACTAAATTTCTCTTGGAATGTTTCATCAATTTCATAATCAAATTAATATAATGATAGTGTAATATTAAGTAAAGTCACAAATTTAGTTAAATATATGCTTTCTATGATGTTTTAGGGAATATACCTTAGTTTAATCACTTTTAATATAATTTTAACTTTAACCAATGTTGCATTATATATCACATGGTAATTATTCATTAAGAATAAAATTTAGGTCGAACTCATTAAATAGAATTTTTATCTTGGATTCAAAATATTGAATCCATTTTACATTTTTTAATTAATAACTAAAGAATACATTTATTCTAATATCCAGAGGGAGAATACATATAACTCATTTTATGAAATATGTAATTTTTGTCATAAAAATGTCTTCATTATCATCACATTAATTGTAAAAACAATTTTTGGAATGTTACTATATTTTAAAGAAATTATAATTTAAAATTTTAATTATAATAATTCATCAATACTGACTAATTGATTTTATTAAGAAAAAAACATTTCCCCCAATGAAAAGGTTTCCTAATGAAAACAAAATGTCACCTTCAAATTTGTTTTATCTTCATTTATAATATCATTGTAATAAACAAATCCATGGATATTTATTTTTATTAATTAGTTATAAATATTTTTCATAATTTATTTGTTGTGATAAATATATAATAATTAAAAATTTAGTTATTATAAATTATTATTTTTATCATTAAAATGTGAGTACTTAATTTCTAATAAATAATTAATACATTTTATTTTACTAATACAACAATAAATAAATTGTGTAATGTGATTACTATTATTCACACTCACCAATATAATTTAAATGTCATGTTGGTCTATTCAAAAAAATATATATATCACATTTTGTATAAGCTTACTGTTGCATGAAAATATTTCTTTAAAATATATCAAATTTATAATAAGGGATATATATTCAAATAAATGCGTTCTTATCTTTAATATCCCATAAAATGAATTTTCCAATGAAATTGAGTTAGTTTTATTAAAAAAACAATGTAATGCTTCCTCATTACATCGTAAGGTTCCCACATGTCTTCCTCAACCATGAGGTTCCTCCATAAAAGAATGATAAGGTGAGAAATCTTCTTCAATAGAACTATATCTCATCAATCCAAAATCACTACCCATTATTTCTCATATGAAATTACATGATCTATCTATGATGCCTCTTAGTTTCATATATGTAAAATATCCAGTATATACATCCTAAAAAGTAATTCATCTAACATATATTATAGGATTGAATGATTTGGTGGATGTAGAATGTTATACACAACCATATCAATAGAATATTGTATCTCAATGGGAGTAATATATCTTGGGGTCAAAATTCACTATTTACCAAACCATATAACTTTTTTCAAAGGATATATTTTTATTAATACCTTTTCACCAACTTCAGAATCCTTATTTAAATGATGATTAATAACATAATTTTTCTACGTACTCTAAGCATCCCTGATTTGATTCTGAATGGATCTATAGTTAACGACAATTTCTTCAACTAGTTGAGCACAAATAGAACATGCTCTCTAAATTTATCCGAAAATATTGTATTTCTACATTTGATTCAGTACATTGATTTCGAAAAGGTAACATCATCTCTCTAATAAAAAATAGTTAAAAAAATAAAACTAGAGGATGAGGTTCATCCAAAAAAACAATGAATTACATAGAGTGTGTTTTTTATATATATAACAAAGTTATAACTCATATATCCTAATAAACATTATTTTGAGAATGATATATAGTTATAAACCTCAAATAAATATTCATTCCCTACTGAATAATTATCAAGAAAATTAATGTAATCATAGGTTCCCAAAGAGTTTCAAATGGATTATTTTACTTCATATAACCATACAACATACTTCATGTATATCCTGAAATTTTGGATAGGAATGTAATGTTCTTCTACAGAAATTTAGTTAGATGACATGGTAATGTGGTCAGCTAAAACACAAATTGTGTAATTAATATTAAATGTCATGGGGAGTTTGATGATGAAATCAATTGTGATGATTTCTAATTCCCATTATGGAATAAGAAATGGTTTCATCATATCTTTATAAGTCAATTATCGACCTTAAATTCTTGACATACTATCAAACGAGACACATACTCTGTTATATCCCTTTTCATGTTACCCCACAAAAGATACTCAACTAGATTTCCATAAATAATTATGATTCTTGGAGGAAAATAGAATCATGGGAGATTTTATTGAGTCAAATCATGTTCTTCTATAATTTTATGGGCGAGATATGTATTGGGTTTCAAAATATTATCATTCTATTATAGTTAAGGGTTATCATTTAATAAATTATTAAAATATATTAAAAAAATAATATTTTTGATTTATTTTTTCCTGCTCATAAATGGATGGTTTTACATTCATTTGAAAAATATAGAATATCTCACCTCCTACCATTAATTCATGATTCAAACCTGATAAATTAATAAATGTTGGATATCATTCAATACTATCCATCAAGAAGAGAGCATGGTGCTTTCGAATCAGTGACCTTATTCACCTTGTTAGGGTGGTTATGTATTGGGTAATCATAATATTTAATCCACTCAAACCATATCATTTTATGAATAGTAAACTATTTCAGCCTGAATATATATTTAAAAATTTTATTATTGACATATATATATATATCTCTCTCACTTTTCACTAAACCAATTATTCAAAAATATATTTGTATAAATAATTATCACTACGAGATCCAAATCAATAGTTAGGATATATTTCTTCAACACCATAAATTATTATTTTTCATACAATATGACATTGATATTATGAAATAAAACACATCCTAGTACCTTCATTTAAGAATTACTATATATAAAAATCACATATAAATTTCAAGGTAGTGTGAATGAATTTCCATTGTCCAACAGTCCCTTTTGATCAATGAAATTAATATCACATTAAATTTTCAAAAATAACATCATTCATTTCATTGTGAGTTTGTTTTATATGTTTGATAAACCTAAGAAATTTATAATTATGCTTCAATAATAACCATCCACCCCTATAAAACCATAAATATTGATCATAGTATTTCGTTTATGAATATTCTCAAACACTTATATCTCTTAAAGATCCATTGATATACCCTATATTATAATTTTTGGACTACACTATATTAAAATAACATGACTCTAAAATTTTACATTTTGAAGTCAAAAATCACAACCATTTAATTTGGAATAAAAATTATCTTACCTCGTTATATTCAAAACTATTCATAAATGACCATCACAATCTTCCATACTCATGGAATAAATATTAATATTATATATAAAGTCTACTAAAAATTTATCATGGTAATAGAATATGTACATTTTCAAGGAATAAATGAAGATAGAGGGGTTACTGGTAATTTCACATCGAATCCTTATTAATTCATTGTGTCAATAATTTTTATGTAATGTTTCCTTTGGATTTTACTACCTTTACATTTTAAATTAACAGTATCAATAATGATTTTTAATCATATAAATGTTATGATATCTTCATAATTGATCTAGAAGATCATCATTATAAAGAATAAGATACATATTCATGAACATAATCTTCTGATGTTCTTGATATTAAATTTATAGTTATATCAATGAATATTAATTATTAAAACAATTACCAACCCAATGGTGATGAACTGAATAGCATGAATCCATTATAATTTTTTTAATTCAATTTATACATCTCAAGAATTTAAATTTTTTATAAATCTTTGATATTGTTGTATCACAGGGTATGCGTATTATTATAATCTCATCATTATGATTCATTGGAATAGTAGGAAAATCATCACAAAATACAACATCATATTCCTAAATAATATGTTTATTATCAGTGTTGAGTTTCTCCATATCCATTTAAGATAAAAAATCATTTATAGATTTGTTGACCCATATATAATTTATATTGGAACTAAATGTTTATCTCGCATACATAGATGGCAATTTATTGATTGAGAATATAAAAGGTTAATTTTCATCCTCCTAAATCGATATATGATCCATTTATAGCGAGTGAATCGGTGAAAAGTTAACCTCCCATTCAATTATAGAGTGACTAAAAATATTTTAATGTATATGATTCCCACACACATATATTAGATTAAAATAATAACAATGATATAAAATCACACAAAAATTTAAATTTTCAATATAAATCAATATCTAATAAGTATAGTGGCAATTTAATACCCATATCAAAATCCCATAAAATGTATTATTTAGAAACAAAATCAAATAATACATTTTTATTTCTTGTGTTTTTTACGACCATACATTTCCCAAGAATATTATTTTGTCCAATGTTAGTAGATGTGATTGAATAATATTTATATCTATTATTTGGATTTGGTGTCTAGTAAGTATTATTTTCTTCATTGATACTTTTATTGAGGAATTTATTTACATAAGTCTCAATCATCTTGAATATGAGGATTGGAATATCATTAGTTGGTTCCTTCATCTCTTCTAATGTTCTAATTATAATTTTCACATTTATTCAATAATTTAATGCATTATTTTTATACATCCTACATAAAAAGCATCGTCCACCAATTTTATGTAATATCCTAATGTTGTTCTTTCAATACATTTATAATATTTTTTGTTTGTATTTCATTCCATCCTATGTTCCTTTATTTAGGTTTCCATGGAACATTAACCTTTTTTACATATAAACAAATAAATCTGAGAAAATATGTGCTTCTAGTGTATATTTCAAACTTGAGAGAACATAGATTGATTGATTAAGAAAAACTAATGTATCATATTGTTAACTTATTAAAATAGAATTTTTAAGGAACTAATGAAATTATATACTATTATTTTATTTTATATGATATGACCAGAACCATACCTTTTGAATCATTTAATGATTTCAATATATGTAATAATGGATTAATTATCCATCTTTCTCAGGTCTTGAATATTCCTCTATATTTTAGAATAATGTGTTCATAAAATCATATATTCCATAGAATTTTTTTAAACCTCATGTGTAATGTTTTTAATCATGGTCCTCCAATGATCATCCCCTCCATCTATGTGATAGATGAAAAAAACTAAATTTACATGGATCAAGATTTGAATAATGTAAAATCAATATAACATCATAATAATCCATTATTCAGATACTAGGGGATATGGGTACCCACCGAAAGCTGAAGAATATATCCCCGTAAAATATCTAATGGATGGTCTCTTCATCCTCATACTGTTTTATGTATTAATATATTTAATGTTATTATAAATTACATGAGATAGTTTTTAATTCCTTTCAATTAGGATTTCCATTGTATCTTTAATTCTACTTGGTTTCACACGACGGAAGTCATTCAATTACCATTCACATTCATTTATATCATGATAACTCTTGTAAACAATCAATTAGGAAAATACATAAAACATAATTTCCTAAGAAACAATAATTAGAGTGTCTAGTAATATGGTATGAAAATGAATCACAAGATGTCCAAATTTATGACATCTTTAGTTAAACCAATGATATGTAAGATATATCTTATATAGATATTGGGTCAAAAATGATATAGTTGGTTCTATAATCAGATTATTTGATGCCAAATTTCTTAAAATAAGTAAATACATATTTGAAACAGCCTAAGGAGGTTTAATAATTTCCAACATAATAATTAGATAATTTTATAATAAAAATAAATATTTCTCATAATATTACCATCTTGAGAATGGTAAATTTTTAGTGTATATGGAAATAAGATAAAAAAAATAAATAAAATAAATAATTATCGTGAAATTTCTCCACATTTATCATCTTCAATAATATTATTCTAATATTTAAAAAATATAAAAACATTATCTATCAAATTGGGAAAATGAAACATATTAATGGGTGTTCTTATATTCTCAGTAAAGTTGAAATCAGAGATATCAACAAATGATCATAAGTTTGAATGAGATGTTCATATGGGTATTAGAATATAAAAAATTTAATAGAATTATAAATTCATACAAAATATAATATATCTTAAAACTTAAGGGATATTGAATAACATTATTTCATAATAAGTTCCATGGTTATTGAAACAAATCCATTATCATTAACAATGAAAATTATAATAGCAACATGTTTCATAACATATGAATGTTTAATAAACAACATAATAAGATAGTATATTATTGGGATCATGTATCAATTTTAGAATCCCATAAAATCATGTATCTTGAATGGTGAGAAGACTCTCATATCTTAATGAATTAGAAATAATATCAACAATTCCTTAGTGTAATGAATCATGCATTATTAACAGCATCACTAACTATATTGGATCATCCAATACTAAAAGAACATGTTTTTATATTGGATAATGAATTATTACAAAAATATCTTAGTAATGTCATTAGAAAAAACATTTACCCCATTTATTTTCTAGATATAATGTAACCCCCGAATCTATAAATATGAACCATATATATTTGTGATGAAAAATTACTTTTATAATTCTATTATAACATAATTAACCGGGGAAATAAACTAGGTTCATGGGATACATCATTATGATTCATTATTTGAAATATTAATAAATAAGATGGATGGATTCCTTAGATTATATCTCAAAATAAGTATACAAATTCTTAAATATTGTTTACAAATATAAAAAATACGATTCTAAAATAATTTCAAATATACTTTTAAAATAATGGAAAAATATCTTTTCCCCTTTGTAAAATTTGAAAAATAAAAAATAAAAAAATAATCGGAATACATTTTTCATGGAAAAAATAAATGAATATTTTAATATAATCTTCCTCATGAATATTTTAAATGATGACTAGAAAATCAATTCATATAATAAACATTAAATAGATAATATTCTGTTCACTATTTTGAAAAAATTCAATAGTGAGTCTTAATGGTTATATTTTAGAAAATTAATTATGATCATTTATATTAAAATAAAAACGTTTTAAAAAATTCATATATAATTTTCTAATAGTTACATAATGGAAAAGATAATTTTAATAACATGGACATCGAGGAAAACTATACGCAACTTAAATGGAAAAAAAAATTATGTTTTTCGTTGAATCATTCATTGGGTTTTTTGTACCAAAGTAATAAATAATTAAATTGGTAATTTTTATAGCCAAAAATTACTATATTGAAAAACAAATATGATATATATGATAGTAAGTATAAAAAAAATCTTATAAAGGAAATAAAAATATAAAAAATATGGATACCAAGTGAAATTTTATAAAAAAACTTTTACATAAAGCCTCGATGTATTTCAAACATTATATAAAAAAATATAGTAAATTTATATTAATTATAAATAAATATATATATAGTATATTTTCAAATTTCATATAAGATAAAATACATACATATTTTCTAACTACCCATTTATTAATAAATCTCAACTAATGTAAATATTTTAGGTGTAAACAATTTCGGTTTTCCATTAATATTTCTATTTTGTGTTAACGGTCCTTACACCTGGTCATGGTTTCATAATATCAATAATCTAAATTTTTTCAAAAAAAATTGTCCATTATATTGATAATTTTAAAATTCCATCTGTGGAAGCTTTGAAAACTGAATTACAACACTTCATGGTGGGGTTAGTTTGTAAGTATAAATGTGTCATATTTTCAGTTTTCATTTAATGGAATAAAATGAAGGTAAATAAAAATGTATCACTAATTAATATAAATATAATTATTGAAGTCATATTCATTGATTAAGTATGACAAAATGACAATGCATATCAGGTCACTATGAAAAATAAAACATGCCTCTTCATGTAGATAGTAGTATGTGTGTGCTCCTGATAAAAACATCCAATTTACAGTATGAAGGAAACAAGACATAAAATTTTTATAACATCACGAAATTTTTTTGGATTAATAAATATTCATTTTCTATTATTTTAATATGGATATATATGATGTAGAGGATTTTTAGGAACAAATAATCTATAAAAATGTCGGAAAGAATTTGTACCTCATCGAAGGATAATATGTTTTGAAAAAAAACCCTATATATTATTGAATGGTATTATGGGATGAGAAGAAGCTATATGAAGTGGAAATATAGTTGGTAATATATTTTTTTGGGCACTTTATGCGAATTGGTACCCATAAGGTGTCTATAAGAGAGAATAGGTGATACCCTTTTATAAGTGAGTGGTGTGAAACCCCTGTATATATTAAGATCATATAAATAATAATAAATATTTCTCTCATGATTTATTTCTCCAATTTACTCCAATTTCAAATTAATGGTGATGGGTGTAATATATTCACATAAAAATAAGATAAGGATTCTTTTTGTGATATTTGATGTCTTATCCCTTTTACATCATTAAGACCATAACCATAGTGGCCTACTTTTTTCCATTATAACTATTAATTGTGAATAAAAATTAGTTTGGAAATACTACTACATAAAAATTAATATAATAATAAATATTGAATATACTTTAAAATATTCAGTTTTATTACGTGTTAGAAATTAATTCTATTAGCTGGTAAAAAAATAAAATTATTTGTGGAAAAATAGTGTTTTGGACAAAGAAAAATATTTTATTTTACTTCCATGACTCATAAAACCACTAAGTGAATATAAATATAATTTATTCAATATATTATCTATGAAATACTTTAATTTATTAACCAATATTAATTAAGATAATTATATATGATAATATAAATTATGAAAAATAAAATTTAACAAATATAATATTTCTCTTTCTAATAAATTGATTTTACATTCATTTATAAACAATTAATAATCCATATCTAGATGATTATTAATTTTTTATATAAAACATTAACATATTTCATCATTGTTTTAATTTTTCAATATATACTTCTTGAAATATTAAATTCTATATTAGTCTTATCATTAAAATTTGAATGATTATATCCAAATAATTGATCAGAAATCTTTCATTATAAAAAACCATCAATCATATATTTTTCAATTAGATTATTCATATTATTATACAAAAAGTAATCACTTGATTATAAAGAAAAATATTAATAATAAAATACAAGAATTATTTAAGAACCATGTTCCATTTAAGGAAGGCCATAAAATGCATCAAATTTATTTTAATGGGAAATATATTCATATAGCATGGGTTGTTACTATCTACCCATGAAGACCATCTCTAAATAAAATTACAATTATGCATTAAGTCCTCTCGTCAGTCCAACTCAATTTAAATGTAATACGAAAATAAGTATGAAAAATACCTGATTAATATGCCGCATCACTTCCCTCTCCGATTCCATAAGTTTCATAAAAAATAACATGGAAATCCATTATAGAACATAAATCAAATCTCAAATATGTTATTGTTCTTTGTAAACAATACTACCCAATCCTAAAATATCACCTGGAAACTAAAATTCCAAAAATCCAGCATAGTGATCTCATATATGTATATATATATATATCAAGTTAATTTTACTGAATCCACCACCATATCTAGTGAACAAATCCACACTAGGCATCTAATATGAGTTATCCCTATTAATGATTATGATCCCATTGTTATATATTTAATGTAATATCCTTAATAATATATATTTCAATTAATACCATTATTATAGAGTCTAATGGAGCAGAATTCCATCAATAATAAATTTGAAATATTGGTTTTTTGTACTTTTAGAATGAAAACTCAATTGTTTTAAACCATCATCAGACATAACCATTATGGTTTTATTTTTATGGGAAATAATTCTTTTACTGACCTACTATGAGTCACTATAAGATCAATATAAGTATGGATCTCATTGTCATAGTTTATGAACATTACATAATTAGATCCACATGACTTATCATCAATGTAAAATTTATATTGGTTCTTCTATCTTTATTTCTTTCCAACATGTTATATGGGAAACCACTGTATTAGTTGTAATTGGTAGATTAAATATTTGAACCCCTATTATCAATAATATATATTACAAAAAATCAAAAAAAATATCATGTGATTACTATAAGTCCAACATTATTTTAATTACACATTCCTCTATCTAATGAGAAATCTTAAAAATCCTTATATATCAATTATAAATACTCATTTAATTTTTAAAAATTATATAAAACATAACATCAAAAAAATATAATATAATATCTCAAATAAGCTATAATCTCCTTAATAAAAGGTGATTGAAATTTATAATTTTGGGGACCACAACAAGATCTAACACATCCCTAATAAACTTATACCAAATCATAAAAAGTAATAAAAAGATAAAATATATTATGCAAGACATTTTAATTCACTATCCCAAGTAACTCTATTTTAATCGGGAGGATTCTCCTTGTGCCCATAGGGACTCCTCGCTATATTTTATAGACATAATTTTACTTACAAGGGAATAATGTGTTACTATGTGTAGTCTCTAACTTCACATTAATGAATAGAAAACATATAATAAATAAAAAATGACCACCCATAATAAATATTAAAACCAAAAAGAATACATAAACCCACAATATAAATTCATTGAAATGATGACCATAAATTCAAAATCCTAGATGGTTTCCCAATGGGACAACTACATATTGAAAATAAATAAATAATATTTATATGATTATTTTCTAGACACCATCTCTCAACCAATTAGTGTCCCCGTATCTAATTCACCTTTGTACTGATCTAGCTCAATAATACAATACATGGAATCTTCCCATCATAAAAATAATAATAGTGAGTTATTATTGGGTACTAATGTGTTTTGGATCTTTGAAAATGGATTCAGTAAAACATAGTAGGGAACAAGAAATGGGATCCCAAATATAACTGTTAAATACAGTGTATGGATATGTTAAATTCTTAGAATAAAATAAAACTAATTAAAATATAACACAATTACCATAGTTGATCCTCTAGTTTGATGGTTAAACTCTATATCGACCATAATCAATTCATTCTATACTACTTATCCCTTAGAATTATATATCCTTATGAATAAAATCTAATATAAGAATGTTATATAATGAATCAAATGAAAATAATCATAAATTAAGATCCTCAGAAATATCCTCATAATCTCGAATGTCATCATGAATTATTTCATTTCCTAAGATGTGTCAGAGGTATCATTTAAGTCATCATGTATAATGATGGATTCTAGGAATAAGACCAAACAGTCAGATTTTATAACACATAAGGCTAGATCTAATGATGTGTCATAAGTATTCTATATGACATAATACATAAAACTAAATCATAGGATGTACAACTATTCATACAATGTCATAAATAATAAATCAATAACCATGGAAATATCTCATGTCTCCCATATTTCATCAAGATTAAATCAATAACCTATCATGTAACCCCATGAATGTCATTCCACAAAGAATAAATATGATTTTAGCTAATCCAATTTAGTAGTAGATATAAGAATCACAAACAAGGATGTATCTCAAGAATCCCGATTAAGGAATTTCAAAATCAAATGTAGTATTATAGGCCTTCAAAATTATGATTAGTTCCAAATTCTGTGTAGTATCATAGGAAATCAATATATCATTTTTCATGGGAACCAAATATTAGGAATTCTCTCATGCATCTTATTAAAGGTAATAACATCCACATAATTTTCATCATCATGTTAATTGATAATTGGAAATCATTGAATTCCATTCTGGCACCACCCCATAGGGTTTTCATAATTATTATACCACTTCTTAAATCACTGAAAATAAATCATCTCATTTATATAAAAATATAATAAAAAAATTTATACCCATTAATGAGATCTTATACTAGAGGGAAATTAACACACACCCTACGACATAATCAAAAAGAGTAATGGCTATAAGTTATATCATAGATTGTATCATGAAATTATCAGGACAACAATTGAAGTAAAAAACTCTTGACTACATGTAGGTGTCTAATGTAACCTATAATAGGTCAAAAGTGACTGTGTGTTCCATTTAACTAGTACACATAGTATAGGTAATTTTTATGTGATTTATTTTATATGTAATCCATTGGATTTCGGTTTTGGAGGCATTAAATATATTCTATGTGTCTGTAGGGTTCCCTAATAGTTGAATTATATTATGAATCAATATAAATGATTTCTTTTTCATTAATGAGACAAATGATCTATGAAAAGTTCAATCACTATCTGGGGGTAGTATTCATATCAGATTCATATAAATTAAATTAATTTTACCAAACGGAATATTTTGTGATGTCCTACCTCATCTAAATAAATTTTCATTAAAATATATTATTTCTACTCTAACTGGAGCTTTTCCAAGCCTCATCCAATCTTATACCATCATCAAGGGACCCTATCTGTGGAAATAAATTAAATTCATTTAATATAAAAAATATAAAAAAATTTAAAATTAATTTTATGTATTCAATATGCATAATATATTATTAATACACATCATCTAAAGAAAACCTAAAGAAATTCTGTTTATTCCACCCCTAACATGCACCCAATAATATTCCACACAATGTTTTGAACACCCATTATCAAATTTATGTTCTATATTATCTATTATGAATGAAATCCCTAGAAACATCATCTGGTGAAATATCTTCAGTAAAAAATCAAAAAATTTAATGGTTATTGTTTTTTTGATCCCTTATATGTATTAGAAACCATCTAAATAATTTCATAATGAATCCACCATTCCATAGTTTAATTTTAAATAAATCTTTAATCCAAAAAATTAAAAATTATTGAAATAATTACAAGATAAAAAGGGAGGAAAAAGGGATATTTACCATGGACACTAATAGAATCCCACCAAAACCCCGTATTTAGAGGATAATCAAAATATAATGTAAGGATGATGGTATAATCATATATAGTGAATAATAGAGGGTATATATAGGGAGTTATTTTCAATTTATTGACGGGGGAAAAGTATTTTCTAAAATTTAAACGAAATAACAGAGGCCAAATTGTTACCACATGAGTTTCGAAATTGTGCACCAACCATGTGGTTGGACCTATTATAAGGCACACCATGTCATATAGTTTGAACGCATGGTTTTACAACCATGAGATAACCATGCGAATATCCTTGAACTCAACACAAAACAATTTATGGTATTCCCATATTGTTTTCCAAACCATGCATCAACCATGAATATCCAAATAAAACTGTAGTTGTAGATGTTTTTATAGTTTCTCTAAGACAGATCACCAATCATAGGTAAACATACAATGAAAAAACCATTTGGTATATTTTACTCACATATATTCTCCAAACCATCTAATAATCAATTATTATTGAAAATCACATTAAAAATTTTCAAAAAATAAACATGATGTTTCATGTTCTGACTCATTAATTCAATACACTGATCGGAACTGAATATATATATATATATATATATATATATTATCCTTGAGGATCTAAAACTATTACAATTAAAATATGAATCATGGATCTAAAAATATGCATAGACCTTAAAACAAAAAAAAATCTAATACTTTTAAAAATTCATACCCCAAAATTGTTATGGGGGTTTTGACCAAACATCAACTGATCTGAGCACATAATCTTACATTCATATATATATATATATCCACTTTACTTGAATAAAATCTAACTATCATCCAAAAATTTTACACTCTTGAGAAAATAAAAAAATAATTACATAGATCACTCGATAATTCATATGATATGTCGAACATGTGTTAATGAACCAATAAATAGCCGATTCTAATGTGATGTAAATTGAAACATCATTTCCTCCCAACATCTTTGCTATCCTAGAGTATTTTACCCCTAAAATTTCATCCTATTTCATTCATCTCCCATCAATTATAACTCTATGAAAACAATTTACTATATTAAATATCAAAAAAAATATAGTGACATCTTATTTGACCTCATCATAGGCCATGAATATTTTTTTAAATTTATCAATCATTAATATCTTCATTAAATCTGATATTAATACAAGATTAGATAAATTATTATAACTACATACTTTTTCATAATTTCTAATAAAATCATAGATTACATAACCATATATATTTTTATTATTTTCCTACCATGTATTAGGGTATAAAATTGTATTTCCAATGTGTTTGGAATATAACAAATAACATTAATTAAACTAATTTTTCCACAATGAAAGTGCTCAGTTTTAAAATTTCCTATATTTTTTTAAACCATATATACATTGAAAAATTATATATATTTTATTTTGCATAAAATTTTTTAATGGGTCATTTATTATAGAATTTGTTTTAATAAAATAAATCAAACAATACATCATTTGTTTGAATGATCATGATATTATATTATTGATTCAATATCATTATAGCCCAATGTATTGAAGATATATTAATTATAGATCTTTTATATATTATATTGAGTGTAACAGTCTGTTAATATATGATCTTGATGACCAATAATGAATAAAATGAATGTTTTTTTCAATTTAATCACTAGAATGCAACGAAAATTACTAATGAATTAAAAATAAAAGCACTCATGTAGTTTCGAGTTATTTCTCCCACCAAAAAATAATAGAATAATCAAGAGGAAAGATAAATATTTTTGTGGGATTGTTATTTTAAATTTTTTATCAAATATATATCAATTTTTGGTTTAATTTTCCATCAATTACTTTTATTTTACTATATAAATATAAACACTTCAAATAAAAAAAATCATTTTTTATTAATAGTTTAATCAATTGAAGTGTCTTCAACATTTTCTCTGTCACTCCAAGACAATTACTTGTTACATTGGTAAATAAAACCTATTAATATATCTCATTAATTGTTATTATATCTATCACTAGTTTAATAATTAGTATTCCTTTGAAAAACAATCATCAATACAATAGAATTAAATTAATATTATTGTAAACATGAATGCAGTTTTATTGAAATGAATTCTTATATATATGTGATTTTTAAATTTTTTTTTCAGTGATCGATGAATCTGATGCAAAATTCATCCTATATTATACATCATCAAAATTATTTTAACATTTTGATTTAATTCCATCGTGACCCTCTTGAAATATTTCTCAAAATTATTGTGTTTTACTTACATAATAAGGGTGAAACATATCAACAAGTTATGTCCCGTAAGGACATATTGGTATGATTTTTCAAATAATTTTTTTTAAGAAAAATAAAAATGTTATATACTCAATTTTTTTTAAAATATTCCATTGAATAGAATTAATATATCATTTCCTCATCCATTAATGATTTATAGATAGTTTCGCGTGTTGTAAAAGATATAATTTTAATCATCAAACATAAAAATTCATTTGTAGTGATTATAGTATCCATGTGAGTGGGGAATTAATATTTTATTCTGATACATTTCAGGACAAAATCATATCTTAATCGTTAAATAATTTTATACCATTATAAATGCATGTGATATTATCTACCATTTCACAATCAAAACCTATTATTGTTTTTATTATAATTTAATATACTCAATGATGATTTTTTCATTCTTGTGATAAATATCTCTTCTTCTACTTCTTGTTCCATGAAAAAATCCCTTGTAGTTATCATTAATTTTGTATAGATTCAACAAATATCCAATGAAACTCTATTATTCCTTTTTTATATGTTCCTATGAATTTTTTTTAATAAGGGAAAATGTATCTAGTATATAACATGGTTATATATTATTGATTAAAATTTTGAATCCTATATAATTCGATGTGTCTTATTAATATCTTCTGGTTTCATAAGTAAATCAACATGGAGAGTTTTATTCTATGAAATAGAGGGAAATAATTTCACATCATTATTATGAAATTTATTATTTTTAATGAATTTCCTATTATATAGTTGGACTTATTCCATAGAATACATTTATCAACCAAGGTAGATAATGTTTCATTTAACATGAGTTAATATACTAATTCTTTCAGGGAAAAATATTTATTATTTTTTATTACATAACATAAATGGTAATATTTGTTAATTATTGTTTAATATATATATAATTGTGAAACCCCTAGAACATCTTATAACCTCTCAAATACACACGACATTATTGTTGACAAAAACGTAGCCAATGATTTGATTCCTAAATTGATATATTAAGGTATCCTATAACGTTCATATAATATTTTCTACTTCTGTTTCACAATTCATTACAGTTATATATAATATATATTTCAAGAAGTGTCCATTTAAGGTATTATATTGGTATTGTAAAAGATACTCTTGAACAACTTAAAAAACACGTGATAGGTGTGTCCTCATAATTCATTAAATGTAATGATTTCATTTATATGTATATGTGTCTTTTATAGAAATGCTTATCACCATCACATTATTCTAGATACCCCAAATCATGTAAAGGTGAAACCAACAAATAAAATTTCATCTCATTTTATAGTATGATCTGAAATTTCATGACCCACTTCAGAAATATATAATGTTGAAAACATTATTGTTCTCCAAAATTGATTGTATTAATTTTATGTTCTTATGTACTATTTTATATGATTGAAAAACATAACATATTTTCATATTTATCTAGATTGAAAAATATTTATACAATATTGATTTATTATCCATTAATGTCTTCAACTATTTTAATTAAATATAAATAACTATCTCGAATAAAATTCAAAGAAATTTCTCACCCGAAAATGATAGTTTGAAGGATTCATAATTAAATCATAATAGTTTAAATTATATCATTGAAACTTCCTTAATCGATTTAAGTTATGATTTGTTAGAGTTTGTTCAATAGAACTAATATAATCTGAGGAAAATTTTATTATCATTCCCTGAAAATATATATATATATATATATATGATAATTATTCATATCACATGTTATTAATAAATAATTATTACTTTATTGATCATATCCTTCTAATATGTGTCTCATCAATTTGTCATGGAATTTTCCAGCCATGATAATAACTTTGATATGATATTAATATAATCATAAATGTATGATATATTTTATGGAATCATTATACAGAAAAATCACAAATTTTATATGACTATCATGTATTGAGGAATCATAAACATTGAGAATTCTTCTCATGATATTCTCACTTGTGATCTCTATATTAAGTGGTCATGAGGATATACCTGTCATTAAAATTTCATGAATCATGAGTTTCATTGTATATTTCTATATTCTACTCATTGAATATTTCCATTCAACAGATTTCATTAAGAATGTATAGCCTTGTGGGAATACATTGATGCATGATAGAAGATTTGTTTTCTATGCTCTATGAAAATTATCTTACATTGGGAACACTGTGAATGGAATCATGATTGTTCAAATTATCAAGAGATGATTCATACCTTATGAGAAATCGAGGAAGTTATTTATTGAACATTGACTAATATTTTTTCACTAGTTAAATTTTGGACATGATATTTAAAGGGTAGGTTTTTGTATATGTAAAAAAAGATATATCAAGAATTATTGGGAAAATACATGGGTATATGTCCCGCATGATTTTATATTAGTTGAATAATGGATTATATTACATAACAATATTTAAAATAGTTTTCCATTTCCTAAATACTCACATTATCGTTATGGAAAATGATGCGTCTCTATATAGATCTCATGTTGTATAGGTAGGATATGCTATGGGTTTGAATGTGACTTATTGGGTAACAAACTATATTGATCTAGAATCTAATTATATTTATTAGAATCAATTCATTAAAATGAAATCAACAAAATTTTTGGGATAGATTTCCATTTTATTCATGTTAATAATTTTTAAATCCTAACCACTTCTTGGATAGTTTTAGATATTAGAAATACTTTCATTAATTTTTTAAACTTATTCAGGTTTACTGATAAAAGATTATATATGAAGGATAATTGAAATCATGATAATTGTCCAGTTCGATGTGATTATTCAATTGTTTAATTATTTTATCATGTGAGGATTTTATTAAATATATTTATTAACTAATTTTTTAATGAATTAATATATTAAATATTAGTAATCATTAGATATAATTTATTTACTTATTAAATAATTGAGTAATTGTTTCATTTTTTATATTATAATGGGAAAGTACAATAGGGTATTTTAATAGTTTCCATTTATTTAGATCACAATATTTAAGTTATTTTTATATTTTGTAATAGATTTTCACTCTTTCTTCAAAATAATTGGATACATCTCCATTTTTGTCAAGAATATATAATATAAGGAATATAATATTGGTGTGTGAGTCAAAAACAAGATGAATAAAAAATATAGCTCCATCACACTAGATACAAACTCATTGATATTGGAAAAATGATATATTTTATTCATATTTGTATATAACATACATGAATAAAGTTTAAATACTATTATAAATTGTGGAAATTCAAAACTATTTGGATTATATTGAATCATGGTAATTAGTTTACGATTTATTTTATTACACATCGATTTCCTCATTATATTCTATAATTGAGACACCTATGGATATAATATAACTAGTTTTTAGGAAATTAAATTCAATATTGTTTTATATGAAGAATAATGGGCCAAAAAGAGTGTTCAAAAAATTTGATTGTCTATTGGAGTAATATTTGGACTTTGGGTAGGGGACCTAGCCCGACTATGGTGCATGGAATGGTGCATTGTATCCTTTTTGGGTCATCTTACACAATTTTACATTAAAAGGGTATGGGTGAAGTATACTAATAAATACAAATGTGATGCCAACTCTCACATCCATATATATGAATAATAATTTGGAATGTGTTGTTTTTCCATTTTCAACACCGCAATTTTTTAAAGAAGGTAGAATGTTATGTTGATAGCATGTGTGGTAGGTAATAATGAGTTTTAACTAAGATCAATACAATGTTAATATTGTTATTTAAACATGAACATTAATCTTAGACATTAAATTTGTTGATATGAGTATGTATATAAACATTTTCAAAATTTAATAAGAATTGTCAAGAAAATATATTGATAAATAACTACATAATTTTAATTATATTTTTTAATTGATTTGAAAATAACTTTTTCAAAAAACGCTTTTGAATTAATATTGTGGAAAAATTGTTACAATAATTATTTTTATAAATTTAAAAAATTATTTTAAAAAAAATTAGCACTTATTTTTTATTCCACATATCAAAATTATATTCGTGTTACTTTTTTGGATTTTTCTATGAAGATAAATTTTTTAATGAAAAGTGAATAATATGTTTTGTGTGAAAAATTATATTCCAATGAAATCATTCGAAATTTTAACCAATGTATAAAAATGTTTAAAAATTAAAATTAGTCATAAAATGTTATTATTAATCCAATTTATTAAATATTAATCAACATCATGTTGAATTTTGATATAAATACAAACAATACTTACAAATAATTTTTCGTTGCAAAAAATTATTTCAACATTTCTGTTGGGTAAATTTTAAATTAAATTCTGTATTAAATATGAATTATATTTTGAATTCTATATTACATATTGGGATTTATTATAATTTATATTATATAATATTTTATATTTTATTTTTGGTCAGTATAAATATTAAAAAACAATATTGTTGTTTACCATTGGGGTTAAGATTATAATAGGTTTACCGGGGGTTAAGCTATAACAATTTCAATTATAATGAACTATAATGTTTTAGAAACCCTATATTATATTTTTATTTATAAAATATACCATATATTTTTCGATAATGATCTATTTTGGTTCATTTTTTCATCTGTAAAGCATGGTTATTCTTTCTTCTATTAAAAAATTCCCAGTGTTTCATTTCCCTGACTTATAAATGGGAAAACCTACTATGATCATTTTTACACTTCTAAATACTTTTTTTGATAATATATCTTAAAAATACTTCATTTATTCCATTTATAAATCTTAGATTCATTTTCTGATCAAAAATACAGTTATTGAGTATTTAGGTAGAATCATTAAGACTTGGAGCCAAAAAGAGGCAGTGTTGTAAACTACACATAATTGGTTTCATTATTTTTACACCATTTTTCAATAAAACGAAATCATGGTTAAATAATAAAATAATTATATACCATTTATTGTATTTTATTATGTGAATTCCATAGCCTAAATAAATCTCTACTTCAGTAAAATTGTAAACTAACCCATTATTCTTGTGTAATGATGACAACAAACTCACAAACTGTTTCGATTCATTTTACATCATCAACTCTCATTGATTTTCTAGAAGTTGATTTAATTTTATTATATTTATGAAATTTTAATATTTTTTTAAAATAAAAATTTCATATATCTTCTTAACATACAACTCATTTTAGAATTATAACTTCATTCATATATACAATAGACTACCTCCTTGCGAAGCAAAATGATTTCATTGTTATAATCACAAAAAATTTATCATATATATAAATTTATTTATTTAATTAGTATAATATTTATGATATAATTATAAATCTATAAATATAATATAAAACTTATCTTCTTTTCGTTATGAACATTGAAAAATGGAAATGCTTCACATGTGTACGTATGGCCATCCTTTTCAATGATGGTAACACAGTTCATTTTTCATAACCAGGATGTGGGGTTATTATTAAAATTTACAATAAAGTATAAAAATATAAATTATTTCAGAATTATTATTCTATATATGATTAAATAGTATTCTATTTGTCATTATTATCCATTATAATGTGATTTTGGACACATTAGTTGAACATCATCATAAAGAAAAACATGAACATAAATGTTAAAGTGATTGAACAAAACATGATAATGAATAAAATAAAATGAACAATTAATATGAAAACATTTATCAATAATTTAAATAAATAAAATAAATAAAATAATGTTATTATTTTATAATATAAATAAAAGAAATTATGAAATTACCTGAAGATAAAGGGTCACTCTAAACCACTCTCCTCTTAATGTTATGTTAAATTTCACTCTAACTCACTTTATATCTCTATTTAATGTTCTAAAATTCTCAAACATTATTTATAAATGTTCCAATCATAAATAAAAAGATTATTTTTCCTAATCTTATGGGTTGAAACATTTATTTTTTTTCATAAAGGTATTTATTGTAAAATTTCATTTGATTATGATATGAGAAAAGATTATGAAATCTATATTATTTACATAGGTAATTATTATGTTATTCATTAGGAATGATTTCCTTTTTTGGAACACATTAGTCATTAACATGTTATAATTTTTATTCCCATGTAGTTTTCAAACTCATTTGGTAATGCATTAGTCCCATGAGATTCCATGTATTGGATTAGGGAGAAAACCTAACCCATTATGGGAAATTGTTCACCATGTGATATCGTCTATACAAAAAGGCACAAGACATATTTATGTCATGTTATATGTTCATATGATATTTATTATCATTCCATGATATTATGATACCATGAAGCTTATGTAATTGCAACATGAGGTTACACTGGAGCTTTCTCTTTTATCATATCATGATACTACTTTGACTCAAAAGTTATGATTCATTATCATGTTAATTTCTATAATAGGATTTTTATTTTGACACATTATATTATGTATTTATATAGGTTATCAAATTTATATATACTATCCAAATGGTTCTATGATGTCACTTATGAGAATAAAAATAAATAGTACACATTTTAGTTTATTTTGATTTATTCGGTACATAGTCTTCCAAAGACAGTAGGCCTCATGATCATCATGTTTTAAATTAATAGATTTAATTTTTAAAAATCATGTAATTATATTGTCAAATGGATATAGTATCTAATGTTAGAATTATATAATGGTTCAGTTGTTTTAGGTGAATTGGACTAAAAAAATATTACAACATCCCTCAAGACAAGTATAAAGATAAGAATAAATATAGTATAATATATATGAATTTTGTTGAATTATAGAAATATTGGATTTTAATAAATTACATATCTATCTAGAAAATATATCTTTATATACCTCTAGGGAATTTGTACTTATGGATAATATCCTTGAAAATATTTCATTAATATGAACTCCATAAACACCTGGAGAATGACATCAGGACATTATACACACAATGTTTCACACACTCGTTGGATATTCATTGTAAATTCGAAAAAATACCTATAAAACCTTAAAAATAAAATTAAAAAATTATTTTGATAGAAAACTATATGGTTAAATTACAATGGATAAACTATATTGATTCCTAGAAACTCATATGTAATAATATACTTATCATTTTGTATGTTCTTCCTCCCAAGTTTGTATTTTTTCATTTTCTAATAGCTAAATGTATTCTCGTATTATTTATTTAATTTTATAGATAATGAAATGAAATATCAAAAACCATGCTAAATACCAACACTTAAGGAAATTCAATAATTCTTCCCAATGACATTCCTAATGGTATGGTAGTGTGACATGAGATCTTTATTGAGGTATGATATCATCTAACTTCTATTACGAATAATAATATGAATCATGTTGAACACCCTACTCATTGAATTAAAAATCATTTTGTAGTCAATTTTAGTATGTGATAAAGGTAACATAACTATAATGTATACTATGATCCCATTATCATTGAAAAAATTATTAACTATGTTGAGGAGATATTAAATGTCCCCTAATGCACAAATAAATAGAAATTTATGGTGGTCATTTTTTCTTTGAGGGAGAAGAAGGTCAGTTGTAGAAAATAGTTAAGAGAAAATATTATAAATATGATATTTATTCCATCAATTTGAGACATAAATAATTTTTTTACAAATAAATATTTTCCCTATAATCTCTATAAGAAAATAGGGTGTGAGTTCCATGTTCTGAAACAAAAAAAAACTCTATCATGTAATATTTGGATAACTTCACAAGGTCAGCATGGTTTACCTCTAAATTTTTAAACAACACCGACAGTACGGTCAACGTGATTATTAGTGTATTAAAAATAATTATATAGTTATCGCTGGTGATTTGAGATAGTAGATTTTTTTATAAAATTTCTAGTTTTTCCCCCAAACTTTGAGTTGAAGATCAGTGACTCTCATTATTTTGATTGGACTGGAGATTAAATGTAAAATGAATTTTTATTTCATGGTAAAAAAATATACATACAAATGAGGAAATACCACCCGAAATACAACCTTTAAAAATTGATGGATGTATAGTCCATTAAACTGTATTTCTCGGAATCATGTGAAATTTTAAATTTAAAAAAAGGGATATTATGATTACCAGTTCCTAGGGGAAATAAATAATCCCACTATTGAATAAGAATAATGGTGTCTCAAATTAACATTTATCCTCTGGTTTTGTGTTTATTCAATAAGGAACATGAGAATTATTAAAGAATATTTCCAAATCCATGGGTTTTTTGGATACCATCAATGATAACAACCTATACGTCCTAGAGATCAAGGAGGAGTGTATGATATCACTACTATTGAGGTTGATCGTGATGAAGATGTGGTGACACATATTCTAGTTATTAATTCTAGAAAAACAATTTAATATTTATTATACTTATTATAAATAATTTATATATTTCTTTTTTATTATAACTATTATTGAATAACATCAAAACATTGGTCTTGAGATTTCTGTGAGAATACAAAAAGTAAAATGGTTAAATCCCATGTATATAACTCCTCTACAATCATTATTTGGTGAAGGAATCATATATAAAATATCATCTTACATATGTGAGATAACTTTTTCTATATTTGGAATGGATTGTATATCATTATATATACCAAACATCAACTTTCACGATAGTGAGATCAATCTTCACATCCAATGTTGTCCTCTAATTATGTACAAGTATAAAGAGGAGGATTAATCTCTCATAAAATATTCTATTCATAAATGGATATTATAATCATAATAGAAAGAGTATATATACCAAATAATTGAGGAAAATGAGATAATCAGACGTTATTACATTCCGACTTTGAGAGATAATAATGATTTATTCCAAAAACAATTTCTTCATCTTCAACATAAACAACAGGCTGAGTTGTCAATTGAAATTATAATTAGATCTCTACAAATATAAAATACACCATATAGAATATCCATTTTATAGTGAGATGAACTAAGGAATAAATTATATTATATTATATAAAATGATATTATGTTCTCATGTTAATCATTATGGGGTGTTCGAGTACTCTAAATCATAAAGAATGATTGTTCAACACACATCTATATTGATTATCCTAATATTATAAAAATCATTATAAAAAACAAGTACCACATTCTATGATTGGTGGTTTTATTTAAACAACTATTTGTATTCTACTATTTCTCTACTACAGACCATTGGTCAATATATCGACAATTAGTGTTGAAGAAGAAAGATATTCAAAAAACAGTTTTTCGAAAAATGATTAGACATTGTGAGTTCATAGTGATTCCTTTCAGACTCACTAATGATCTGAAAATCATTGTGGACATAATGAATATAATATTTAGATATTACTTTGAATAATTTATTGTAGTATATATTGATGATATAGTTATTAATTCCAATCTCTGGGAGGAGAGTAAAGTGAATTATAATACAATGCTAAAATCATTGATAATAGAGAAGTTGTATAATAGGTATAGTAAGTGTGAGTTTTGTATGAGGATGTGTCATTAATGGGGAATATTTTCACCAATAAAGGGATATATATGGACCATTATACAATAAAGGAAATTGATTACTAGACTATTATATCTTCTATAATAGAGATTCATAATTTCCATGGAATATCTTGGTATTATCGATGATTTATGAGAAACCTATCATGATTTTCAACCCCAATAACTTAGATAACATAAAAGAGAGTAATAATTTTCTGGTCCAGTAATTGCAATTAGATATTTATGGAGTTATAAAAGTGAATTACCACTCTACCAGGCCTTAAAAGTATCTAGTGTGGGTAAAAATTTGTATTGTATTGTGATTATTCAAATAAGGATGTAGGGGGTTTTCAAATGTAGAATGATTATGGTATATCCTATTACTCAAGGAAGTTTTATGTTCAAGAGTAAAACTATTTGATGAATTATATTTAGATTGATAATATGATATTTTAATAGAATAATCTCTCCAAACACTCTCTATGGGGAGAAGGGGGAAATATATTCATAATATTAGATCCTCCACTATATATTCACATAAAATTAGCATAATATAAACCTATGATGATGATTATAGATGAAAATGTACAATTAATGGTCAATACATTACCATCATGTTAATGAAAACAAAGTTGATGGTTCTATAAGTATAAAGGATATAGAGACTTCATGAGTGCTTCCAATTGGGACTGATCTAATATCTTGAGGCATGAGAAAAATGGATAAATGAATCTCTAAGAAAGTAGAAACATCATTAATTTATCAAATTAATGATCAACCTACACTAATATAAATGTTTATGGAATCTCATAGAGATCATTATCAATTAGTAATACGGTGGAAGCTGTATGAAAAGGGAAATACTCTAAGATCAAAATTCATGAATAAATATTTGTAATATTTTGGCAATGACTATGTGTTCCTTAATATATTGAGATAAATATGGTGATGTTGAATAATGCACATAGATCAACCATCATTATCCACAAAGGGATAATTATTATGTATCATGATCTATGAGATAATAATTTATGAGACAATATGAATATGTAGATCTCAAAATATAAATCAACATGTCTGGTATATCGATTAATGAATGATAAATGGATAATGTATCATATGGTGATTCCCATATTACTCATACCTATATTTAAATGGGATAAAATTATTCTTGACATAGTCATTATTCATCCATTGTATTAAAGAGAAACTTATATTGTATGGGTTTGTAGTGGATTTTCATACTAACACTAGTCATATCATTTCAATTAGAGATGAATTCTCACTCAATAATATTAAATTCATTTATATTTGAGAGGTGGGAACTCTTCAAGGGAAACCACTATCTATTATATTTGAAAAAGTTCGGAGACTCAAATCCATATTCTGGAAGAACATCCAATACTCTCTAAACACTGAGTTAATCTTTTTGTAGATTATCACCCACAAATGGATATGCAATATGATCAGACTATTTAGAAAATTAATACATGTTGATAGAGTGTTTGATATAGATTTAATGACAATGTGATCAATATCATCCTCTATTCATGTGGCCATAAAATAATATATTCCAATCTAGAATCGAATTTGATCCATTTGATGGACATTATGGGATGATATGTATAAAACTGTTTTTTTCGGATGATCTCATTGAATCAATGTTTTTGGGTCCAGAAATGGCTAAAAATTATAGAAAAATTCACAATAATTTAGAAAAACTTCTTGAAAAATCTATGTCGATAAATGAAATATGATAAAAATCATCATAGAGAATTAGGTTTTGAGGTTGGGTATGAATTTGTTCTCTACATGTCTTCATGGAATATGATCATGATATTTTGGGCGAAGGGAATGATATTCCAAAAGTAAATAGTCCCTTTTATAATTTCAATCGCATGGGAACTATCTTATATACTAGAACTCCCCAAACCATTTCTAAATTACATGACATATTATTTACATCCCTCTTGAAGAAGAACATACCATATCCCTCACATGTACTAAATTCATAGGGTGTATATTTATAAAAAGACCTCTATTATGATAATAATTCAGTGAATACCCTATATAGAAGAGATAAATTCATTTTCAAAAAATGGCTCAACTAGTTAAAGATCAATGGTTGTACCATAAATAAAAAATTTAATCCTATGAACCATACGAATAAATGAGGCAGATGTCCCCCCAAAATATTTTCACATTTATTCATAATATGAAACATTAGTGGATAAATTTATTAAGGGGAAATTTAAAAAAATATTTCTTAAAAAAATAATTTTATGATGATAACATAAGTTATATGAAACACTGAGAATTAAAAAACCCAAATATTATATTAATATTATTATTTAATCATGACTATTATTATATATCCATTAAATATAGTGGTTTTAATAGTTAATAATCATATATTTAAAAATTAATATTAAGTATAAATCAAATATATTGATAAATTATTATATAATTCATGGGAATGTATTTATTGGCATTTGAAAATATGATTACCTTAAAAAATTATTCTTATTCATAATTAAGATCAAATATTAAAATTAAAAAATTTAAATTAATTTTTTATAAAATTAACTAAATTATTTCAATCAACAGGTTCAAATTAAATATGGGAGCATTTATTGTATTTTTCTAAAAAGTTGAATTTTTTAACTAATAATGAATATACATGTATTTATATAAAACTACATTTTCATTTAACTCAATTAAAATTTATTATTTTTAAAAGAATTAAATAAAAAATTTGTTCAACTATTTTATTTTTTATTTAGTTTTGGTCATTGAAATCAATTTCATGTAGACTTTTGATATAAAAACATTTTATACATTATAAATCGTTTTCATTTGAAAACCATTATTTTCGACACCTATATTCGTATCAATATTAAATTAAATTCTACTAATTCTATGAATTTTATTTTTAAACAATTGATAATATATTTTAAATCATAATAATTTATATTATATAATATTCCCAAATAAAATTATTTTTCATCTTTATGTGTAAGGAAAAAAATGATTTACTGTGGTTATTGTTTAGACATTTTTTTCAGGTGTTAAACTAAAATGATAAGGGATAAAATGAACTGAAAACATGTCAAAATCACATTTTATAGATATAATTGTACAATATATTATATATGGTTAGATAATGAGAGATTTCGGAACTGGTTGGAATGTGTAAAAATTGTGTAAAACATTCTTTTTTAAATAATTCCCTGTGCATCCTCTCCACCACTTATAAGATGATAAACCATTTACACACCACATTAAACATCTAAATTTTATTTTTGTAAATTACCGTAACAAATATATTACCTATTTCAATAACCATATTCTAGTGTATTTTTCGACCATAAATTCTATATATTGAGGCTTAAAGTATAATCGAATAGAGGATGTCTGAAAAATAGGTATCGTTCTAAACTGAGAATCATTGTTTTATTTATTCTACTAAATATTTGAAAACAAACACAATCATAATGATATAGTGATATAAAATTTTTTATATACTATTTTATAATTTGATTTATAGAATTAACTTAATCCATATCAACTTACATCAACTGGTAAATAAAACATCGGTTCATGTGTCATGCAGACTACCGCTTTGCAAAATGATATAATTAATATTCCGTAAAAACCTCTATAAAATGTGCATGATTATGTAATTAATGTTTATATAGTATATTATTGAAATATTGACCATTTTTATAAATTCATATGTCATATTCATTCTTACATTCAAAACCATTGGAAAATTATAACATCGTTCATGTGTATGGAAGACTACCGCCATGTGAAGCGATGTGATAGATTATTTATTACTGTGGAACATGGATGATATGTGTAGGTGTATTTCAATATAAAAGTAAAATTTATCAGAGAATAATCATTTTATAACGTTAAAACAAAACTTCTTTTCCTTCCGTTATTTTCAATGAATAATTGAAATGTTCATATGTCAACGTATGACATTATGTCTCAATGATTGTAACATAGTTCATTTTTCACAACCACAACTCAGGATTATATTTAATAATTTATAATTTATGTATAAACTTTATATTTATTCCATAATTATTTTCTTTTAGATAATGAAATATAAATATTTAGGAGTTGTTTTATCATTCCTGGGTAATTTTAGAAATATGATTCGAACATCCTCAAAACATTTGACATGTAACAAAATTATTATGTAATCTATTATAAAAATATAATGAACATAATAAAAGGAATAATAAAATTGAATGTGTTTCTTAATAATGTAAATAATAAATATAATTCTATTATTCATTATAATAAAGAATGCATGTGAGGAATCTATCTTTAGGTAATTGGTCTTTCTAAACAAGCCTTTTCACCTGGTGATAACCAATCTCTATCTAACTCACATTCAATCTATATTTATTGGAATAAATAAATTTATTTTTTGAATATTTATATCCTACATATATATAATTATTTTCACCACTATTTTCATAATTTAATAGATGCCTTATATTCATTTCAAAAATTCCTTAATTATAAAATTTCATTTGATTTGGATATGAAGCAAGATTATGTGACTTATTTTCAGTCCATGTGTAGTAAATATTTTATTTATTTTGTGTGATTTTAATTTTTTTGGAAATAAAAAATCAATAACATTTTATTATGGTTGTGACTAGATAATAGTCCAATGAATTGGGTAAATATTTTCTCTCATGACACTTCATGTATGGAATTATAGTGTAAACCTAAAATATTATGTGCCTTTGTCCATATTCTGATTTTTTTGGGAGTTATCCAAATAAATGTTTTACGTAATTTATACATTGATTCAAAATTTCCAATGATTACACGAGATTATTATTCAACATTCTATATGATGTAATACCATGTGGTTACAATTGATCCTCCCTTGATAGTACGTCATGTTATTCCTTTGACTTACATGTTTTATTACTCTATCATTTTTATTCCCTTACTGGGGTTTTTACTTCACCCATTTATTTTATGTATTTCTATATATTATAAAATTTATTGTTACGATCTCAATTTAATTTAAAATATCTATATCTAGAATAAAAATACATATTTTATTTTTTCGTTTTTATTTAATATTTAGGATTCAAGTCATCAAAACACACTAATCCTTACAATCATCGAGTTGTAATTAATGGATGTTTATGTTAAAAATCATGCAGTAATATTCATAAACGTGGTGGGCCATCATATGATTTCACAACATAGTATAGGATCATTGGGCTCACAGTACTAATAAATTTTTATTTGATGTATTATATTCCCTCATATTTGGATTGCTTGCCCGAAAATGCCCCTTCCAGATTCTAGCACCTATATTGCACCACACCTGGACATTAGTGGGGTCTGTATAGTTACATGAAGATCATTGTCTGTCTAAATGGAATGCTTATCCACATTGAAATAAACATTAAACATCCTGTACTACCTTTTTTTGTATTTCATTCTAGGTGGACTTTCTAAAATTCTTAAGACAATGAGTTAGCGGTCTCCCCCGAACACATAATGAAATGAATAGTTTTCAGCAAGCAACTGAATCATATAGACATGCCTACATGGGCTACTATAGTCCCAGTCATGTTATTGGGATACAATTTTAATAAAAATATAATCTCAAAAACATAAAATACAATAAATTAATTTTATTAGAATATAAAATTTTAAGAAAAATATTAATTTAAACATTAATCCCTAATAATATTTTTTTCTTAAAATATAAAATTAGAGATAATTTATATTTTTTCTATTTTATTTAAACTGATTTTTTGTGGGATATAATATATATTTTTTTTAAATTTTATTTTTTAAATTATATTTAATGATAAATTACTTATATGAATGTGTTTAGGGTTTACAGTGGATTATCAAAGTAGAGGTCTTATTATTATTGTTGAGTTTTTATTTGCATTAATTACTGTTTCTATTATATATTTTGATTACTTATTACAAAAATTATGATAATCATGGTATTATACCTCTAATATTATTTGTGAGCATCAATTTCAGTGGTTTTTTTTCTTCAACTCCTTACGTATTGTCCACATTTCCATTATATGTGTTTTAATGTAATACTAGACATTCACTAAGGATTTGGTGAAGATGTGAGTCATTGGAAATCAAAATAGGAGGATATTTAGTAGACTAGAAGATATTGTAACTTTAGTCAATTTTGAATCAAGGAGTTATATACTATAGAGTCTTTATTGGTTTTCTACATCTCATTAAATTAGTTTTTTTAATTCTCATGATCATGTGATGTTTTTTTACTATATTTTTTTAATCTATTTATATTATCATATATAAAATACTAATTAATAAGGATTTCAAAGATAAAATTGTATATATGTGTGTATGTTTTATAATTAATTTTTTATTATTAATTTAATATATTATATAGAATAGTTAATGATCATTATAAAATGTAAAAATATATTAATACCACCATTAAATGATCATAAATGAAATCATGAAGTAAAATTATTTCCATTATTTAGTAAGGAGACAAGCATAACTCAGTTTGTTGCTTCAGACATAGTTGAAACAAATTTCATTTATTATGTAGTTAAAACCAATGTGTAGAGTAATATTAATATGCTTTATATTAATGGATGTGAAAATAGACTACATATTAAAATTTTGAGGGAACCATATTGAAAATAGTAAAATAGGGAAAGAGGATTTAGAATTCCCCTAAATAAAATAAGGAGTTATGATTCAAAGTAGTTTTGACTGTGTTTCCTAAATAAAAATATTATAGTATCATGAACAGAAATTTTACATTAATAAACAAAATATTTCACATCCCTAAATTATATAAATATACTAGATAATGTAAACCCAATATTGTGGGATTTCTAGATTTGATAGAATAGTCTAAGATATATTAAATTAATTAATAATGAAAATAAAAGGTAGTAAAAATATAATAGTAATTTTATATATTATTAATTATTTTAAATGGATAAAAAAATATACATTACTCTTTACTGCATCTTGGAGAAATAAATTTTTTCCTCCATTAATAATTTTTAGTAGTAGAATAGGAACATGTTTAATGTCCTATTTCAATAAGAGAAATTTATGTCTTATAATTATTACTACATATTTTTACATCTCTAAGTGCCAATTTTAGTGAGATAGAAATTGATTGGTTACCCATGGATGATGTATATGATAAGAATCATATATAGTATTCATCAATTTCTAATTAATTCAAATAATTGTATAATTATGTATATAGATTCACCATGTTGTGTTCTGTTGGGGAAATGTTCTAGGATAATTTCATGAATAATAAATGATATTATCATCATAGAGTTATTTATCTATTAATTTCAAGATGTTATATATAAATTCCTCCTTTAACAAAAATTTAAAAGTTTTCAATATCTATTTTTATATATGGGATATATGTTGTATAAATACCAAATCTACACAACTCCTTCACTCAATCCATTCCACCAAGATTCTCATGGATTTTTCACCATTATAAAATAAAAAATATTGTATTGTTTCTTATATATCTAGTGGATAAAATTATTCAATATAATGAGATAATTAAATTATAAAAATATATTATTTTATATGGTGAATAAAAAGGATGATAATGAATTTAATCACCCTATAAGGAATAATATTATAAGAAATAAAAACAACATAGGGGATTTATACATGGTATGTAGTAATTAATGTCACTATAATTCGAAAAAAGTAAGAAATGTTGAAATAATTAGAAACATCTAAATCATGAGTTCTTTTTCAATGATTTTAATAATGCGAAATACAAAGCATGGTTTTTTATATAACTTTTGGCTCACAAATTTATGTCGACATACAAGAAAAATATGGATTTAGGATGATTATAAGAGGTGATGTGGATCATTGAGATAATAGTAAATCGTGTATAGTGATATTTTGTATAGGATAATACCCTCTACGTTTTCCAAGTGTATTATTCAATATAACATCGTTAATCTGATAATTGTTTCTTTTTTGCTAAAAAAATATTTCACAATATTGTTTATATGAACTATTGATTATATAAAAATGAATTTATCATTTATTTATTATTAAATAATTGTATTTAAAATAATATGATGATTATTATCCACAGATATAATTATTTTGAGGATTTTAGGTAAATAATTACAATTTGACTATGTTACTATGATAAACAAACATATACCGTATTAATTTGAATCTCATGTGTCTGTCACTCTTGTTTACATGGAATTATGACTAATTATAATTTAAGTGGTAAATTTGAATTTTAATAAAATATTCTATAATATGTGTTTACATATTTATATGTATCATTTCTTATACAATATAGAATCACACTCATTTATTTTATCTTTTTAAATGGAGAATTATTTAGAAATTGATAGGGCTACCATATGTAGTGAATATCATATTCCATCTGAAAGGAATATAAATGTGAATGTTATAATCTACAAATAATATGAAAAAGTTTCTACAATGATGTTGAGTATGAGACTGTAATGAGTATGTATTAACATATCATATCACAAAGTTTTAGATAATATCTGAAATCAATCCTCTTTATATATGATAGAATAATAGTGTTAGTTAATGGAGGAATAAAACCTTGTTTAAGATTGTGATATTAATGATGATTCATGCATATCTTCTGTTATCCATTTAGGGATACATATCATAGAATGTTTCAAATAGAAACATTAATGATTCAAATAATTGTACATGTGTCATTCCATATGAATTAATGTTTGGGAAGAAGTCTACCCTTCCAAACAGATATCTATTGGGATTAAAATCATTTCATAAGGACAATACTTGAAAAAATGTATGCATCATGGGGAATGAAGGGAATCATCATATGATATCCAATTTAGATGGAATGATATAATAAATATAATACCTTCAATTTTAATTTTATAGTTTATAGATGAGCTATATCCTCTAAAAGGTAGAACATGTCCATTAATGGTGCTCAAATTATGGAAGATATTTAGTATGTCGAGGCTAATTATGAAAAATATTTTTTATATAATTAGTTCAAAAATTATACCATGTATAAAAATTACATATTTTATTAAGATGATGTAATTATGAAAAACTCATGATGTTCTAATGAAATTATTTTCTATGGAATCCCTGATAACTATATTTTATGGTGTAGGAGAATGGAACCATTACTCTAGTAAAAATAATGTGTTTCTTCTATGTAACCATTTAATGTTATACTATTATATTCCAAATCCTCTTAATTTAATGAAGTATAAATTTTTAATCCTATATAAATATACATCCTATAGTTTTAGATACATTATTAAATATAAATATTTGTGAGAAAATTACTTAACATTTATTTTAACACTATTGGTGATTTAGTGTCAATTTGATTCTGAAAATAAAACAATAAAATATAACACTTTTAATTTCTATAGGAATAGTACATACCTCCTCATTAAAAGGATTACCATTTCTATATTAATCATTGATAGACATAATTATATATCATCTAGTATATCAACTGATTCCATCCCCAAATGGTTTAATTTTCACTTAAACCATATGTATTATGTTTATGTCCTAATAATGGTTCATTAAAAATTACATACCAATCAAGGAGTTTGATTTATCTACCGACATTTTACTAAGATGAACGATGTAATAGCTTATTGATAGATGAATTTTTGATGATGAATTTTATCATAGAAGCATTTTTTTCAATTAGGGAAAGTTTTTTTTACATTAATCCTGATAAACATCAAATCATTGCTAATTAATATATATATTTTGTGTTTCCCAATTTCTCTTATTTCATGTAGTTATAATGATTCTATATAAATATTTTTCACTATCAATACCCTTAGATATAGAAAACAATGAAATGATGAAATTTATCCAATCCCCTAGAACGATAGATTTCAGATCTTATCTCCATTATAAATGTTCTTTAAACCAATATTAATCCCATGAAAGAAATATATGATAATTATATTATCCTAATGGATTCAAAAAAAAATGGGATTTTGGATCTTGGTGTATAAAATTTAATAGCACTTGGATACATATAGAGATAGAATGTTTTCTGTCACTCAAAACTAAAAATTATATTTCACAGATTATATTTGAAACATATATGTTTATACATTGAATGTGTGTCTTATTAAATATATATGATTATATTATATTTTCAAACTCTTAATATGAATAAACATGATATAGTATATGGACACCAATTTGGTTAATTATATAACTAGATATTGGATAATTTGTTTTTTATCATCTTGAGTAGAGTTGATAAATATTATATTATTCCAAAAATAGATATATAAGTATAGAATACCTAGAAGTATTATTTTTATGGTGAGACTAGAAATAAAAATGAAACTATTTTACCCCTTTACCAAAATCCTATTGTAATAATGAAAAAGGATGATAAAAAACTATTAAAGGATACACTATTGAGGATTTATAATAGTATATTTGGTAAGTATAAGTTTCTCTTTACAGAACTTCTTATATGTAATAGGACAAAAATAAATATATTTACCAAATATTATCTAGAATACAAGAATTGATTGAATTAATTTCATGGTGAACCTCATAAACCATTTCTTTAATTCCACCTCCTTTTGTTATATTATCCAACCTCCACCAACTTCACTAGTGGAAACATCCCTCTTGGTGTGAGTGATAAATAAAATGATTCATAATTAATTTAATCATCTTTATGACATTGTTACCCAAAATTTTTATTTCTAATATGTGAATGGTATAAAAAATTATATTGAGTTATGTGTTCCTACCACTACAAGATAATAACATTCTCTAGTAGTTATTTATCCAAGAAGTGAGCTTTTTGAAAATCCAAGAAAAAAATTAATTATACAAAGAGAGAGGATCACCTAGATATTAACTATCAAATTTCATACATAAATAATAAATGATTTTTTATGATTATTAAATACATTTAACAATAATATGTGCCCTATGACCAAAGAGGTTTACAGTCTATCAGTACATGGATACGTAAAAATCTTATACATTAATGAACTGCATCATTTCCAATTGAATTCTAATTATTGAAAACCACCTTCAAGAAAAATTACATTAAACCATTATCTGTAATCTGGGTAAGTGAAAAATAAGAACGTATGAGAAGAGATGCTCACTAAAGAAAAAACATAATAAATATCAATAAATGATTATAAGTGATCCTAAGAGAAAAAAATGTTATGTGAACATGATATATTCAATAAAAACCATACCCATCAATTCATAATTCTTAATCATGATTCATGGGAAACATTTTACGAATTGAATGACCTAAGACATAAGAGTGGGGAGGTATTCAAATTCACTCATTGTCCATGTTTATATTATATAATTATAAGGACAATGATTTTTATATTCACATAATCATATAAAATTATTTCAGTAGTCAAAGATCATTAAAAAATAATATATTCTATTGGGATAACTCCCAATTATGTCATTTCCTTAGTCTAGGTTCACATGTGGACAATAATATTGGTTAATGTGCCTTACTAAATTGGGTTCACTCACGAGTCTAGACCTTCTTATTTCATTTTATATCATTATTTATCCAATGAATTGGAGGGACATATAATTTTAGGACCATCCATTTAATAATGAAAACAATCTATATGTGTTCTATAAGATCATAAAATATTTAACATATCATAAAATCATAAAACATTGAAAGGATTTGGGTTTCATAAACATTTCATTACTATAATTGTAAATCAAATTGAGAAAGCATAAATATCATAACATTGGATCATGTACTCTATAAATAATAATAAACATCAATGTAAATTTTCATAAGTGAAATTACATTTGAATGATAACTAGAACTTTTATTGAAGAAAGTATATTTTTTATCTGAAATAAAAATATTAGAATCCGAATATTTCTGAAATGTTAATTTGTTTTCTAAACCTACCCCACAAAAATTATATAGTAATATTATATGCTAAAAGTATTCATGATAATAGAGAAATTTATTCCAGTTGTGTAATATTAGAAACAAATTCCTTTCACATTATTTGTAAAAATTAAAGAGAATCATATTAAGATATAAAAAATAATATTCATTATAAAAAAATATTGAATTTCAAACATTGGATATAAATGAATTTAATAATGTAACATCCTCAGTTTTTAAACAATCAATAAACTCTATTTTAATTCATAAGTATTTTATGTGAAAATAATACTTCCAAATAAATATTACCCTTACTATAGTATTTTAATGTTTATGTGAGGGTAAAATGTTTTAAAATACTCTATGTAAGGTTATAGGGATTTTAAATAATTCATATTAGGAGAAAAAGACATTATAATAGGCTAACGACGGGTAGATTTCATTTATGTGACATTTATAAGGGTAAGGTTGGGTTTTAATGGACTCTTTAGTGGTAAGAGTCTATTTACTAAGTCTATGTGAAGGTAATACCTATATATACATACTATGTAAGGGTAAGTCTCTATATATATTGGGAACATAATGGTATCTCATTACATACAAGTTCCATGTACATATTGATATAGTGGTATACATGTACCTCCATTGTTGAATAATGGTATCCCACATGTTCTTCAGGCTCTGTAAGGCTTACATGAGTTTATGATAAGGATATCCCATGTTTTACATTAGTTTTGTAAGGGTATCCAACAACAATATAATTGTATAGATAGATTTAAATGTGGTTTATAAAGGAAACTCAATACCATAACATGAATCTTATGAACTAAATAAGGGTAAATCAATGTCAACCATATGAAAAAAATATGTTAAGAGAAATGATTTTAAAACATTTATTTTATTCCTTCTTACCTAGGGATCAGATGTGCCGAATTATGAATATTATAAATTCTTTAAATAAGTGGAATTGATTATATGGACTCATTCATTGGTTTAAATCTACTTGTGATTAATTTGAAACACTCACCACTCATGATTTGTGTAAATTCTGATTAGATATTTTCTCTAATTTGTCATGTTTAATGTTTTCACCTATACAAGAATTTTCCATCATGAAAAATAAATGATTCATTATGAATTTTTTTCATTCCTCTTGCATCCGTGTATCCAAGAAAATATTATTATATAATATAATATTTATTATTTGAAATAACACAGTTCTTCTTATAGAATCCAAGGATAGAAAAATAATCTCACTCATAGACTCTTAGAACCATGATTGAGAATGATAATTTATAGGTACTATTTTCCTATTAAAATTGAAAATAAAATTTCTTGAGCTTTTAGATAATTTAAATTTAAATTTATAGAATGATATAAATTTATAAATTATAATTTTATGATAAAAAATAATTAAGATGATTAATGTTAGATAATTCACTAGAGGTTGATAAATAATTTTCACATTTGCAAATATAATTATTCACAGAAAAAATAGGGAACTATAAAGAAGGATAAATAATACATGTAAATTATTGATTAGTCAGGATGAGTAATCTAATATCACAAGTGGTATTTTTATTTATTTTGGGAACAAAAATATTTGTATTGAATTCTAGAATCTTTATTGATTAATTTTATCCATAAAAATATAAATAATTGATGTAAAATTTCCTTGATGAACCCTATAGTTATTCATCAATGAGTTTAAGGTAGGAAGTCCATAAGTCTCATGCATGTCTTATATGGATTATAAGAATTATTTTTCCAATGTATTTATTTCCATGTTATATTTATGTCTTATGTATGACCATATGTGGTGTTAGTGTGTATATCCTTTTAAATGTTCTTATGTTTATTTAATATGGGTTATTCTACTAATGATACACTTAATTTGATGTTGTTAATGATCTATGATATTTTTATTATATCATATTTATTGTTTCTAACATTTACAGTAGATAATAACTATTTGTTCTATTCCAAAAAATCTCTAAGAATGATATTCTAGACATTGGTTTGTACATACATAGGATATCCCATCATCTGGGTTGTGTCACAATAATTAACTTATCCATTAGAGAGTGATGTTCCATACACGTTTCATCATCTACAAGGGATATCCTATCTAGTGAGATGTGTCACATATGTGGGGATATCCCATGGAAAGGATTATGTCAAGCAGGTGACCTATGTTTACTTATAGAATAATTATGAAGTATTTATAGCCAATTCCCAAGGACCTTACATAATGTATTTAATTATGTGATACATCATTGATTATATTTTTCAAATATTATCATCAATGGAAGGCGCTATTATATCAAATTCACTAACATTAAATATAAATAGTGGTGTTTTTTGAATATTGTAATAAAAATCTATTCAATCATTTTGGTGAACTTATTGATTTTAGGAATAGGGATAAGTGGAGGGAAATTGACATGAGGAGGTCGGTTGACTTGGTGGATGAGGGATATTTGGACCCTTCTCAACGTAGTCCAGTAGAGACATCTGTTGAAACAATTTCTTATTTTCATCACCCGACAACTATAATACCTTTATTTTTCTTTGGTCTATTTATTTAATATTCCATATTTACACTAAATTTATTTGTTTATAAATTATATTTTAACTATTAGTGTAATTTCATTTTAATATATTTTTTCTTATTTATTTCTATTATTCACTCTGATGAAGGGAATAATCTCTTAAGGGATCCATTTGAGTACCACACTGCTAGTTAGAAACCTCTATAAAATGGAGAGGTATCATAAGGATCTTCAGTTATTATAAATAGAAATAAAATGTACATTTTATGGTGTTACAAATAATACATTTTATAATAGTAAAAAAATTCATGATAAAATTTAAAAAATGGATATACATGAATAGTATCCTAACTGAAGAGAAGTACATAGACAGTTTTCCTCAAAATCATTTTTGGTATCTTGAGTACATAAAGATAATAAAATAAAAGTGAATGGTAAAATTTATTCAAATAAACACATGAAAAGGAAATAAATATCACTTCTAAGAGATATATCATAAAAATTAATCATTAAGATATTTATATATTTAAATTAAGAAAATAAATATATTGTTTCATAAAAAATGTAACTCATGTTTATGTTGAATAATTTTATCTCATAAAACATACTTAAAAAATTTAAAAATATATATATATATATTACAGAATTATAATAAAAATGTAGTAACATAAATGGTTTATTTATAACATTTTATAACCCATTCCTTAAAATTATTTCATTTTCACCATAATTTTTGGACTTATCTGAATCATTTTTCATGGTTTTTTTGTTTTTTTGTGGTACTTGAAAATCGAACATGGATAATTAATATCCATAATGTTAGTAATGATAAAAAAATCGTACATATTCATTTAATACAAATTTAAAACTTTTAATATTAAGTGGTGATGAACACTTATTTACATCCCTCTGATGAGGTGGTTGTCTATACAAATCATGGAGTGACATTTTCATTTTATATATATTAAAAAATAAATAAAAATATTAATTCATATTTAAATAATTATAATTAGAGAATATGTATAATCTAAAAATATTAAATATTTCATGATAAAATTCCATTTATTTTGGGGATGAAAAATGATTTGTATTATTACATAGTGGTGGTACTCTACAAGTACAAATATGTTCTTCTCTCATGTTATATTGGATTGAGGTGTATTGGAAAATTTATTTCAAATCATTGTAATAAAATGACGGAAAACTTATTATATGATTTTTATAATTTATTATGGTTAAAAATTATTAATAGTAATTATATGAAGAAATAAAATTGAATGATCTGAGTTACTGTCTATATATCTTAATTAAGATACCTCCACTGGTTTTATTCTAATAAAGTGAATGATTAAGCTTCTGAGAAAAGATCGATATATATGATAAAGGGAGAGATTCATGGGAGATTTTTCAGTTAGTTTTTTTTATAATTTTGGATTAAAAGGTGATAAAAAGTGAGAATATGAGGTTCTATTATATATGTTAGGGGAGGGACACACATTCATTTTCATGAAATATTTCAATGATTTAAGGACACATTATTTGGGAAGAGTATCCGAATGTCTAGGGATATTTATTTATAATAATATAATGTATTAATTTCTTTAAAAAATTATAATTTTATATATTTATGTGTAAATACTACAATTTATCATTGTTTAACCCTCAGTTAACCTGGTTTATCTTATTTTGTGTAAGAAAATTTTTCAGTTTTTACAATTAACATTGAAAATAACTAATTAAATCCTACTAAATTATATTAACTATGAAGATTCAAAAATAGTAAATCCACTTTACCATTATAAATTCCAATATTTATCATACTTTATTTTTAATTATGTTTCTAAACTACAATGAATACTTGTTTTGGGAAAATTATTTTTTTAGTATAAATCATAATTTACATATATTAATTTCATACTAACACCATATATTTTAAGTTCAAATAATTTATTTTATATTTATTTTTAATTTCATTAAAAAAAATTATCAATATTGATTTACCAAATTTACTATGATAAAAAAATTCTAACATAAAACCGATTTATGAAATGATTTGTTTTACACACCAGAATTAACATAAATAAAAATAAAATCTAATAATGATTTATTTTTAATTAGATATATTATACAAAATTTAAGGATAATTATGTTTCATTATGTTTAACATAAAAATATAATTATATATTAAATTTAAAAGAAATAATAATGGTTACCGAAATTTTTATTCTTCATTGTTCAATGAGAAATACAAAAAAATAGAATAATCATAAAACATAACTGTAAAATAATATTGAATTGATTATTATAAAAATTATTATCATTTAATCAAATAATTAATCTATTAAATGTATAAATTAATTAAAAATGTTACGTGAAAAATTGTTATCAAATATTTTTTGAAGAAAATGTTTTTTGAAAATTGAAATTTATTCAATAAATATTTTGTACTTATATATTATGAAAGTATAAATAAATTTTAATTAAAAAAACCTGTATACATATTTTTCAGGTATTTACTATTACTATACTTTCATATATAAGTAATATTTATTTTATAGTGGTTTACAGTATCAATATTCATATATACTCACTATTTTTTTAAAGAATGATACATAATACACAATGATTTATTTCAACGAAAATATGTATAAACATTTTTTCTGTAAAATTATACAGCATATAAAATAAATTTATCTCTTGAAATTATCTATCTTTGGTGAAAAGAAATGGTTTTATAACTATTTCAACCCATTCGTAGGATCCTACATAACTTCACCAATTAAGTTATTCCTCCAATAAAATATGTTGAGGTAAGTAATAGTATACAACAAATCATTATATCTATGAAAAATTATTTGTAATAGGTTTTATTCATTAGATAGATTATGATATAGTGTTATATTTTCTAATAATATTACATGTGAACGATCGGGATTAAATATACTTTTGAGATATACATGTAACACATCATGAACATCGGAGAGGTTTAGTGGGAGTGAAAATAAATGTGATGTAGTCCCTACTCGATTAGAAATAAAAAATGGATCCATATAAATAGGGCATAACATTCCATTCATTATAAATATCACAATGTTTTTCCATATAGATATTTTTTGAAAAAACATATTAGAAACATCATATTTAAGATATATTTAATGAGAATCATCATAATTATTCTATCAAATCTTAGTTTCCATAATACACAGGTGAATAGATATGACTTTCTCTAGAATATCCTCAACTATATCAGATCATAATAAAATTCATTCTCCAACCTCATCATATTAATTTATATTACATAAACTTCATTCCATAGAGGGATATATAAGAATTCATCCACATTCTTGATTTAAATATATTGTTTTATAAAAGCTCTAAAATAGAAAAGTATTGATCCCAAATACAATTGAAATCTAGAGAAATTGACATGATAATATCCTACTGGGATGTTATATTTCTCTTAGACTAACCATTTTTCTATGGATGATATGTGTTTCAAAAACACATATATATACCCAGAACATATTGAATGATTTTCCAAAACTTCATAGTAATACCGATTACTGAATCAAACTGAATATAATATAGTTTTAAAAATAACCTTACTACTTATTTAAAATATATACTATAAATATAATCCTAATAGAAATATTATCTAATAATAATAAACTATGAAATATTCATAAGGTGTTCGACTACAACTATGATATCATTATGTTCATTAGATGTTTTTAGAGTCTTATTAAAACTTATATAGTGATTTTACAACTTTCATTCTTACATTGATAATGTTTTCAACATGCCCTTAAGATATTGTCTCTCAGCCTTAACTATATGGCATTCCATGAAACGAGACACATACTCTAAAATATCTCTCTTCATGTTTTCCCGCTAGAAATACTCATTCAAATATCAATAAATCTTCATACTTCCTAGATGAACAATTAATTATTGGCTATGATCTCAATCCAATAATTCATTAATCATGTCTACTATTGATGGGACACATACTTAGTTCCTAAACATTATCCTTACATCAGAATCATGGATTAACCCATAAGCACTTTCCACATTCTAAATTATATTTTTATGATCCTATTGTGCCTATTATAAATTTAAATGATTATATGGTTGGACATTTTAATTCCTTGACCCTAGTTACCCAGAGTCAGTATAACGACCCATACTTTACATACATTGTTAATACTTCAAAATTGAAGCACACTTATTACAACATACGACAAAACCACAAAGGACCGTATAGGTATAGTGTCTTTAGAAATTGGTAAACATAAACAACTGGTTCATAAATCTTCTACAGTGTCTCCCATTTATTTCATCATATCTAGGGTCCCTTTTATCTTATTCTACTTAATATCCATCTTCCTGACCTGGGGAAAAGAAAACATAAAAGGGTGAGCTCAAATGATCAGCAAGGGAAAATAATGGAAATAAAAATCATATCATATCTTTTTGAAAATCAAAACATGAAAAATAGATCATAATATCTTAACATGGAATAAATCATAGAAGTGAAAATGAGATCCCCATAATCATAACATAAAACTTGAAACTTTGTGGCATGCACACACAATCTTGGAAAATCATTTCTTGTTAGTCATGACTCATTGCCAAGACTATCTTAGTGGACAAAGTCCCTTTCTGAACCGAGTCACCCTCGTTCCAGTCCTGTTTCACTGAACCGGTATAACCTACCGTTCCAGCCATATCTATCTCATGAGATATAAAATATTTACCCAATGCATTGGAGGGAGATATAGGTCCCACCCATCTTATAATGAATCCTTTCTTATGTGTGCCACATAATCATAAATCATACATCATCGCATAACACATGTAACAAAAATGGGATTCTTGAAACATCATGACATCATAAAACAAACCATATAAGGTAAATGACTTCATAAAAATAATTCCCTCAAAACATAATCAAATCAATGTAATAATAGGGATAAAAATAGAACCCTTTATTATCTTAGATGGAAAATAATTTTGATAAACCACTTGAACTCCATTCTTGAGGAAAATATCCTTTCTTCTTTGAAAACATTTTTTCCTTTCTTAACATGTCATACAACTTTAAACTAAAATAAGTTGATTAAAAATAAACTTGAAAACTTTTAAAGTGAGTTACATAAAAATTCATTCATGTCGTATAAGTTAAAAAAAACATTCTTCGTACTTTTTTCGAAAAAGTCAAAAAGTATCTCGTACGAAAAACGACAAAAGATTCCTTTCATACATATTACTAAAAACTCACCAAAGGGTAAAAATGGATTTAAACAATTTTAGGTGGATGGAAATAATATTACATATTGATGAAACATGGATGTGGATGATAAAATACACCCCAGTAAATACTTACGAATAAACAATCTCGGATAAAAATGAGATTGTGATATTTTCCTTACCTTAGGTCCGATTTGCTTTGTACGTGTCCGAAGATCCTGTATAATAGTTTAAATAATGTTATTGACTTATTCAAGAATCATACATATTGATATCATATCATATATGATCATATTCTTAGCTTCTTGTTAGTAATATTTCATTGTTACTTGTTACTCGGGTCTTTATTGCCTTTTGTTCTTATGCGTGTTTTGCCGAATAAATTATTATTCTTCATTTAAGGTTATAGATACCTTATATCCAGAATGGTATTAGTGTAACATATATCATATTTATTCATTAAATTCATTTATATAATTACTATGTAATGATGATCATGTAGAACGAGTCGCATCACATCGTGGAGACGGTATTCCGTACGTACGCACGAGTGATGATATCGTTCCTATGATCGTGGAATTGTATTGGAGTATATATATATTATTTAAGTATCAATATTACTTTATAATAATCATAAATAGTTACTCATTACACCATTATACCCATCCTTGTAAGGTGGTGGTGGAAAATAGATTACACCACGGCGTGGAGACGGTATTCCGTACATACGCACGCGCTGTGATTTCATTTTTCCGTAGGATGGATAGATGGTGAATTAAGGTTGTTTCATATTTATAATAACATATAAGTATGTAAGTAATACTTATGTTATTACTTTATCATGAAACAACTAAAGAAGAAGAAGTTGAAGAAGAAAGAAATTGAAAAGATCGGTAATGGATATTACCTTTTCTTTGGAACGCCTCTTTGAATCCTCCACTTAGGGGACTAAGATTGGTCTTTGAAGAATACCAATACCTCTAGGATTATTATAGGGAAGTGGAGAGGAGAAAATGGCAGGGGTTGGCCGAGCTTGAGTGCTCAAATTGGTGTGAGGAGGAGGGGGAGGAGGTTCCCTTTTATAAGGGAGGAGAGGGGCACCTTAGGAATATCTCAAAATATTATTTTATATTAAAGTCAAAATCGGTTTATAATGGTTTCAAAGGGTCTTATTTAGAAGATAAAGTGGTGATGGGTCGAAATCCTATCAACCAATAGGATTTAGACACGTTTAGGGTATTATATTAACCTTATCAATTAGATTTAACTCTAAGTTAAATAATTTAACTTTTACCGTGTCTTTTTGTTTTCTTTCACTATATGGTTAATACACTTACTATAACATGCCAAACGAACCCCAAATTGTTTATTATTAATATATATATCCTTATCTATGTTATTTGGAATAACCTTAGATTTTTAGGAATAAAATAACAATTAATAATATTTTATTTTATTTAAAAACTATTTTGTGTCAATTTTGACACTATTTGATATATGATTTTTGTGAAAGTCATAACAGAATTATATGTTCGAACCATGTTGATTAAATAAACATTAATATATCATAGTAACCTAGAAAATTAGTGGAATTCATAAAAAGTCTCAAATTACATTTATTTTGGTGTTTATAACATCAATTATGTCAATATTTCATTAATAAGATAATTATTGCATCATCATTGTGTCATAAATAAATTAAATTATTTAATGTCTAAAAATTACAAATAAAATACCATTATGTAGGAAATATTTTTAGATTTCTAATGAATATTTATAGTCGAAATTATATTATATATAACCCCATATTAAAAATGATTTACTTATTAAACTTTGATTTTAACTATTTTAACCCTTCTTTAAATAAATTAATAATAAATGTCATAATCTAACCCAAGTGGGCCTAAATGGTCATATTTTATTCATAAGGTTGTTTTTGGTCAAATTACAGTTATCCAATAGAATAAGGACATGTGTTAGGGTAATAGTAATATCATATTTACCCTTAGTTACCCTATTTACTATTAACCGTGGTAAAAAAAGTAAAAAGTTACTATTCACCAAAAAATTATTTTTTTCTCATTGAACCACATTTTACTTACTGATATCAACCGTGTCTGTCGGATTTTCGAAATTCCATTCACAGAAGCGGTAAAATTATGTTTTATGCAAAAATTCAGTTTTAAACCTACCACTTAGTGGTTTCACTATTCATAAAAATTGAACGTTTTTCAGACAAATACCAAAATTTCTCCCTAGGCTAATTTCGGTATACCGAATCCAAAAATGAAGTCCATTTTAAAAAATAAAATTTCAAAAAAGTGGTTATTACTATTCATAATGGCTAGTTTTAATAATATTTTAATAGCACATCGTTGTTTAGTGAAACTCAGTATTGCGTACGACGCAAGCTATCGAGGAAGGTCGCGATTGCGTGTAAAGTAAGCCAAGCTAGTATGTAGTGAAAGATTCCTTTGATGATATATAAAAAACAAAATATTACTCATAAAAATCTCGGGTGTTACATTATTCCCCCCTTAAAAAGAATTTCGCCCTTGAAATTCGTCACTTTTAACAAACAGATGAGGATACTTCCCCCTCATCATATCCTCAAGCTCCCATGTAGCTTCTTTAAGTTGGTGGTTCCTCCATAAAACTTTCACCAATCGAGTGGTCTTGTTTCGTAGGACTTTTTCGCTACGATCCAGAATCTCTATCGGCTGTTCTTCATAAGAAAGATCTTGCTCCAGCGGTACAGCTTCTGATCTGAGTACATGTGAAGGATCAGGTATGTACTTTCTCAGGAGAGATACATGGAACACATCGTGAACTTGAGAGAGATTCGGTGGAAGCGCCAATCGGTAAGCTACCTTCCCAACACGATCCAGTATTTCGAAAGGACCAATATATCTAGGGCTCAACTTCCCCTTCTTTCCAAATCTCATAACCCTCTTCCAGGGAGATATTCGTAAGAACACTTTATCACCCACTTCAAACTCTAGGTCTTTTCTTCGGTTGTCGGCATAACTTTTCTGTCGACTCTGAGCTGCTCTTATGTGTTGTTGAATAGATCTGACCTTTTCTGCCATTTCATCAATGAGATCAGGTCCTAATAGCTTTCTTTCCCCAACTTCATCCTAGCAAGTAGGAGTTCTGCATTTCTTTCCATAGAGAGCTTCATAAGAAGCCATCTGAATACTGGAGTGAAAGCTATTATTATATGAAAATTCCACCAAAGGTAAGTGTTGATCCCAACCTACTTTGAAATCCATAGAGCAAGCTCTCAACATATCTTCTAGGGTTTGAATTGTTCTCTCAGACTGATCGTCTGTCTGGGGATGATAAGCAGTGCTGAAACTCAACTCTGTATCCAGAGTATGCTGAAGACTTCTCCAGAACTTCGAGGTAAATCTCGGATCCCGATCAGATATAATAGAAAGTGGTACTCCATGCAATCTTACCACTTCCTTTACATATATCCTGGCAAGCTGATCTAGAGAGAAATCCTCTCTAATAGAAATGAAGTGTGCAGATTTTGTAAGATGATCAACTATGACCCAAATAGCATTATTGCCTTTGGATGTTTTAGGAAGTCCTGTGACAAAGTCCATAGTGATGGTTTCCCATTTCCATTCGTGTATGGGTAATGGTTGTAACATCCCCTTAGACTTTTGTCTCTCAGCTTTAACTTGTTGACAAACCAAGCATCAAGAGATATATTCAGCAACATCTCTTTTCATGACATCCCACCAGAAGTACTCTTTCAGGTCCCTATACATCTTCATGCTTCCAGGATGAATAGAGAATGATGAACTATGAGCCTCATCCAGCAGCTCATTCTTTAATTCGGGGATGGGAGGAACACAAACCCGATTCCTGAACTTTATTATCCCATCACAATCAAGGTTGAATTCAGGAACATTTCTCACCTTCTTTTGTAACTCGACATCTTCTTTCTGTGACTCCTTAATCTTCGCATGTATAGATGGTTGAACATTCATTTGAGAAAGATAAGATTTTTCCCCTTCCATTATAATTCCAAGATCCATCCTTTGTAAATCCATAAATATTGGATCCTTTGTGATCCTCATCATGGATAAACTAGCATGGTCTTGTCGACTTAATGCATCTGCCACCTTGTTTGCTTTCCCAGGGTGGTAATGGATTGAGCAGTCATAATCCTTAATCAACTACAACCATCTTCTTTGACGCATATTCTACTCCTTTTGTGTGAAAATATACATTAAACTTTTATGATCAGTATAAATATCACACCTTTCACCATAAAGGTAATGCCTCCAAATCTTTAATGCAAAGATTACTGCAGCCAACTCCAAATCATGTGTTGGGTAATTTTGCTCATGGATTTTCAACTGTCGTGAGGCATAAGCTATCACCATATCATTTTGAATAAAAACACCCCCCAATCCCTTCTTGGATGCATCACTGTAGATCACAAACCTTTCTCCACTACAAGGTAGTGTGAGCACAGGTGCCCTGGATAACCTTCTTTTCAACTCCTTGAAATTCTCTTCACATTACTCTGTCCAAACAAACTTAACTCCTTTCCGAGTCAACTTGGTGAGTGGATTAGATAATCGTGAAAAATCCTTTACAAAACGTCGATAATATCCAGCCAAACCAAGAAAACTTCGGATCTCAGTTACTGTTGTTGGTCTTGACCATCTTTCGATAACCTCTGTTTTTGCTGGATCAACAGATATCCCCTCTTTTGAGATTATGTGACCCAAAAATGCAACTTTTTGAAGCCAAAATTCACACTTGGTAAATTTGGCATAAAGCTTCTCCTTTCTCAGGGTCTTCAATATAATTATCAAGTGATCTTCATTCTCTTCCTTGATCTTTGAATAAACAAGAATATTGTCTATAAAAACTATCACAAATTGATCAAGATAGTCTCTAAAGACTCTATTCATTAGATCCATGAAGATAGCAGGGGCATTAGTAAGACCAAATGGCATCACTATAAATTCATAGTTTCCATACCTTGTACGAAAAGCCGTCTTTGGTATATCCTCCCTTTTGACCCTTAATTGATGATACCCTGAACGAAGATAAATCTTGGAAAAGTATTGAGCTCCGTGTAGTTGGTCAAATAAGTCATCAATGCGTGGGAGCGGATATTTGTTCTTGATAGTGATCTTCTTAAGTTCTCGATAATCAATGCAGAGTCTCATTGATCCATCTTTCTTCTTATCAAATAGAACAGGTGCTCCCCAAGGTGACGCACTAGGGCGTATGAATCCCTTATCAAGATTCTCTTGGAGTTGCTTCTTCAATTCCTGCAACTCAATTGGGGCCATTCTATAAGGTGTCTTTGAAATTGGAAAAGCACCTGGTACGAGTTCTATTGAAAACTCAACTTCACGATTTGGTGGAAGACCCGGTAATTCCTCTGGAAAGACATCATCAAACTCCAGTACAATGGGCATATTATTAATCGTGAGTTTCTCACCAACCATTTGAGATAAATAACCTTCAATTAGTGGAATCAAGACCCATAAGATGGAAGAAATTTCCACTGGAAGGTTATATTCATCCTTGCATCGATAGACGATCGTAGATTGATCTGGATTATGAAATGTGACTTCCCTTAATTGGAAATTGATATGAGATCCATGTAGAGAAAGCCAATCCATGTCAAGAATCACATCAAATTCCACTAAAGGAAGGATCACAAGATTTGCAGGAAGCACATTCCCACAAACTTCGATCGGAGAAGAATTATAAACTTTTGATGCGACTGTTGTGCCATTAGGTGTTGTCACAGCAAACTCAACATCTAATTGTTGAGGTAGTACGGTGATACCCTTAGAAATGTTTTCAGAAATAAAAGAGTGGGTGGATCCAGAATCAAATAAAACATTTGCTACTTTAGAGTGGATGATAAGTGTACCTTTCACCACTTCGTTATCGTACTCCACATCGCTGATAGAAATTGCATGTGACTTTCCTTTGTCTTTAGCCTTAATATTTTGTTGACGTCGACCATAATCATCAACCCTTGGATTTGGGCATTGATTGGCATAATGCCCCATCTCCTTTCACTTGAAACATTGATGTGTAGTAGGTTCATTCTGTGTATCCCTTCCTTTGTTTGCAACATTAGACATCTTCTTCCCATTATCGCGGAATTCAAATGCCCGATGACCTTCCTTTCCACATTTAAAACATTTACTTGTCCCTTTAAGACAACTCCCTCCATGTTTCTTTCCACACTTTGAGCATAAGGGAAAGTTCATCTTCTTTTCAGTGTGCTCTTTAGATTTTCCTTTGAATTCCATCTTCCTCTTCTTATCAAACCCATGTGACTGATGGGTTACTCCAATCTCCATCTCGACTTTGAGAGCACATCGAACGATTTCCTCGTAGCTATTGAAGTCCCTTATGGCTAACGCCCTTCGAATACTTGGTTTTAAGCCACTAAAGAATCGATCGATCTTACTCTCAGGTTGGATAATAATACCAGAAGTGTACCTTGAATGTCTTGTAAAATTTTCTTCACAGGTACCAACAGATTCATCATCCCTTTGCTTCAGTTCAAGAAACTCTTTCTCCATCTTTGTTCGGAGAATACGAGGGAAGTACTTATTGAAAAATAAGTTCTTGAACTCGTCCCATTCCATAGACTCAATTTCATCCCTTTGCCTCATATTCTTAATAAGATTCCACCATTGATCAGCATCTCCTTCCAAACGATACACTGCTAGGATGACTTTATCATGTTCAGAACATTGAAGAACTGAAAATATATTTTCAGTAGTACTAATCCATTGTTCAGCAACTAATGGATCAGTATACCCACTGAAAGAAGGTGGACGCTGCCTCATGAAGGATTCAACAGAATGTTGCTCCTTCCTTTGCTCGTTTGGAAGTCATGCATGATTCATAGCTTGAGAAAGTTGTGTGAGCATGGCTACAAGATTTTGCATTCCAGCTCCCATATCGTTTGGTTGCTCAGGGAGACAATCATTGCATTTCCCATCGCATTCCGCATTAACACGGTTCCTTCGGGTTCCAGCCATTGACTAAAACCAATAAGAATAGTGTGAGCAACACTAATTATAATAGGAAAACCACATAATTCAAGAATAAAATTTTCACGCTTAAGGTCTTATCCTAGGTTATTCATGGCCATTTCTAAAACACTATGATTGTGTTCTATGCTTAGACTAATCCTTAGGGTTCTTACTATGGCTTTCACATCCTAGTTTCCAAATGCTGACTATACCTTTCCTCTGATACCAACTATAACGCCCCATACTTTACATACATTGTTAATACTTCAAAATTGAAGCACACTTACTACAACATACGACAAAACCACAAAGGACCGTATAGGTATAGTGTCTTTAGAAACTGGGAAACATAAACAACTGGTTCATAAATCTTCTACAGTGTCTCCCATTTATTTCATCATATTTAGGGTCCCTTTTAGCATATTCTACTTAATATCTATCTTCCTGACCTGGGGAAAAGAAAACATAAAAGGGTGATCTCAAATGCTCATCAAGGGCAAATAAAGGAAATAAAAATCATATCATATATTTTTGAAAATCAAAACCTGTAAAAGAGATCATAATATATTAACATGTAATAAATCATAGAAGTGAAAATGAGATCCCCATAATCATAACATAAAACTTGAAACTTTGTGGCATGCACACATAATCTTGGAAAATCATTTCTTGTTAGTCATGACTCATTGCCAAGACTATCTTAGTGGACAAAGTCCCTTTCTGAACCGAGTCACCCTCGTTCCAGTCCTATTTCACTGAACCGGTATAACCTACCGTTCCAGCCATATCTATCTCATGAGATATAAAATCTTTACCCAATGCATTGTAGGGAGATATAGGTCCCACCCATCTTATAATGAATCCTTTCTTATGTGTGCCACATAATCATAAATCATACATCATCGCATAACACATGTAACAAAAATGGGATTCTTGAAACATCATGACATCATAAAACAAAACATATAAGGTAAATGACTTCATTAAAATAATTCCCTCACAACATAATCAAATCAATGTAATAATAGGGATAAAAACAGAACCCTTTATTATCTTAGATGGAAAATAATTTTGATAAACCACTTGAACTCCATTCTTGAGGAAAATATCATTTCTTATTTGAAAACATTTTTTCCTTTCTTAACATGTCATACAACTTTAAACTAAAATAATTTGATTAAAAATAAACTTGAAAACTTGTAAAGTAAGTTTCTTAAAAATCCATTCATGCCGTATAAGTTAAAAAAAACATTCTTCGTACTTTTTTCGGAAAAGTCAAAAAGTATCTCGTACGAAAAACGACAAAAGATTCCTTTCATACATATTACTAAAAACTCACCGAAGGGTAAAAATGGATTTAAACAATTGTAGGTGGATGGAAATAATATTACATATTGATGAAACATGGATGTGGATGATAAAATACACCCCAGTAAATACTTACGAATAAACAATCTCGGATAAAAATGAGATTGTGATATTTTCCTTACCTTAGGTCCGATTTTCTTTGTACGTGTCCGAAGCTCATGTATAATGGTTTAAATAATGTTATTGACTTATTCCAGAATCATACATATTGATATCATATCATATATGGTCATATTTTTAGCTTCTTGTTAGTAATATTTCATTGTTACTTGTTACTCGGGTCTTTATTGCCTTTTGTTCTTATGTGTGTTTTGCCGAATAAATTCGTATTCTTCTATTAAGGTTATAGATACCTTATATCCAGAATGGTATTAGTGTAACATATATCATATTTATTCATTCAATTCATTTATATAATTACTATGTAATGATGATCATGTAGAACGAGTCGCATCACATCGTGGAGACGGTATTCCGTACGTACGCACGAGTGATGATATCGTTCCTATGATCGTGGAATTGTATTGGAGTATATATATATTATTTCAGTATAAATATTAATTTATAATAATCATAAATAGTTACTCATTACACCATTATACCCATCCTTGTAAGGTGGTGGTGGAAAATAGATTACACCACGGCGTGGAGACGGTATTCCGTACGTACGCACGCACGGTGCTTTCATTTTTCCGTAGGATGGATAGAAGGTGAATTAGGGTTGTTTCATATTTAGAATAACATATCAGTATGTAAGTAATACTGATGTTATTACTTTATCATGAAACAACTAAAGAAGAAGAAGTTGAAGAAGAAAGAAATTGAAAAGATCGGTAATGGATATTACCTTTTCTTTGGAACGTCTCTTTGAATCCTCCACTTAGGGGACTAAGATTGGTCTTTGAAGAAGACCAGGACCTCTAGGATTATTCTAGGGAAGTGGAGAGGAGAAAATGGCAGGGGTTGGCCGAGCTTGAGTGCTCAAATTGGTGTGAGGAGGAGGGGGAGGAGGTGCCCTTTTATAAGGGAGGAGAGGAGCACCTTAGGAATATCTCAAAATATTATTTTATATTAAAGTCAAAATCGGGTTATAATGGTTCCAAAGGGTCTTATTTAGAAGATAAAGTGGGGATGGGTCGAAATCCTATCAACCAATAGGATTTAGACAAGTTTAGGGTATTATTTTAACCTTATCAATTAAATTTAACTCTAAGTTAAATAATTTAACTTTTACCGTGTCTTTTTGTTTTCTTTCACTATATGGTTAATACACATACTATAACATGCCAAACGAACCCCAAATTGTTTATTATTAATATATATATCCTTGTATAAGTTATTTGGCCGAACCGTAGATTTTTAGGAATAAAATAACAATTAATAATATAATATTTGATTTAAAAACTATTTTGTGTCATTTTTGACACTATTTGATATATGATTTTTGTGAAAGTCATAACAGAATTATATGTTCGAACCAAGTTGATTAAATCAACATTAATATATCATATTAACCTAGAAAATTAGTGTAATTCATAAAAAGTCTCAGATTACATTTATTTTGGTGTTTATTAAATCAATTATGTCAATATTTCATTAATAAGATAATTACTGCATCATCATTTTGTCATAAATAAATTAAATTATTTAATGTCTAAAAATTACAAATAAAATACCATTATGTAGGAAATCTTTTTATCTTTCTAATGAATATTTATAGTAGAATTTATCTTATATATAACCCCATATTAAAAATGATTTACTTATTAAACTTTGATTTTAACTATTTTCACCCTTCTTTAAATAAATTAATAATAAATGTCCTAATCTAACCCAAGTGGGCCTAAATGGTCATATTTTATTCATAAGGTTGTTTTTGGTCGAATTACACTTATTCAATAGAATTAGGACATGTGTTAGGGTAATAGTAATATCATATTTACCCTTTGTTACCCTATTTACTATTAACCGCGATAAAAAAAGTAAAAAGTTACTATTCACCAAAAAATTATTTTTATCACATTGAACCACATTTTACTTACTGATATCAACCGTGTCTGTCGGATTTTCGAAATTCCATTCACATAAGCGGTAAAATTAAGTTTTATGCAAAAATTCAGTTTTTAACCTACCACTTAGTGGTTTCACTATTCATCAAAAATTGAAAGTTTTCAGAAAAATACCAAAATTTCACCCTAGGCTAATTTCGGTATTCCGAATCCAAAAATGAAGTCCATTTTAAAAAATAAAATTTATAAAATTTCAAAAAGTGGTTATTACTATTCATAATGGCTAGTTTTAATAATATTTTAATAGCACATCGTTGTTTAGTGAAACTCAGTATTGCGTACGACGCAAGCTATCGAGGAAGGTCGCGATTGCGTGTAAAGTAAGCTAAGCTAGTATGTAGTGAAAGATTCCTTTGATGATATATAAAAAACAAAATATTACTCATAAAAATCTCGGGTGTTACAGTCAGCGCATTATTACATATCATTGGCATGATAACAAAAGATAAAGTCTCGAAAGGCCGATTAATTTAGTATCCTTGGAAACACTCTATACATTCGTAAGTCAAGAATTACATCATAAAGAGAAAAAATATCACAAAATAGTCTCAATAGTCCACACTCATATCCCCTCATACTATCCCTGCAGGTCAGTCATAAAATACTTTTTAACATCCTGGGAAAAATAAAACATACAAAGGGGTGAGCTCTGAATCTCCATAAGGATAACAATATAGCGAAAACATTCATAAATAATCATAACCATTTAAAGAAAATTTATAACTAAAACAAAAGTATTTTAAACATTAACTTCAACATAACATGGAAAAAATAAAATGAAATAATTCCATTTACTTATTGACATAGATATTATACTAGTCAAATAATCACATGCAATATCAATAATAACTTTCATAATGATGGAATGCATAATTACAGACTATCATAAACACATAGTTAAGGCCTTTTTCGAAGACTACAAATAAGATTTCGTCAAGTCCTTGTGACAAGACACAAGTTTGTCTCATTAGACCTACCGATGCATCGAGGAGCTATAGTGGGTCCACCCATCAATTACTAGGTCAAATTCATTCCTCGTATGAAAAGGTTTAAACATAAAATAAACATTTGTATTGAAACTAACATACAAAATGTAAACAATTTATCCATAAAACATGAATAGTATAGAAATAACACATCCAAATTCAAACATATCACAAAACCCTCAACACAATATGTAATTTTTGTATCATAATAAATCAACTTCAAATAAACTAAAAATCCATCAATGGATATTGACATAGATGAAATCAAAACTATTTGAGAAAAATATTTCTTTTCTTGAAATAATTTAGAAGTCACATTATTATAGATGAAAACATTTACATTGAATGTATTATGATAATCTTGTAATGGAATCTTCAACGATTTTATAATGGCGGAAAATAGCTCCACCCATTGTATAAGTTAAAAAAACATTCTTACCGACCTTGTTTGGAAAATGACATAAATATTCTTTTATAAACATCATATAAAATTTCAAACAAGGGTATAAATGACTTTAGAATATAGTATATAAAAATTTTATGAATATTTTGAAATACATTTTTAAGAATGATTGATGTGGATGATTAATAGGTCCCAGTAGATAATTGCATATAAACAACATAGGATAATGAAGAGATTCTGAAATAAACCCTTAGCTTCTACTTTTCCTTGGTCGAGGGTTGGTTCACTTCCTGTATAATGGTGAAATAATTGTTATTAAGTTATAAAATCTTCATATACATTAATATAATATCATATATTATCTTCTATTATTGACTTTTAGTATTATCGTTGTTTTGGTGTTAACTGATTCGTTTTCCATTATATACATGGTTACGTAAGGAATTTTTATTATAAATAGGATATATTTGAGTTATATAAAGAATGAAATTATATCATTGAACATAATTTTTAACCATAAAATGAAAATTATTCTTGAATGGATGTGATGGGGAATGAATCTCATTGCGTTTGTGGAGACGATAATCCGTACGTACGCATGAACACTACTTCTATTTCATTTTTCATTTTAAAAGTAATCAAAACCAAATGATACATTGTTATATTATTATTCCATTATAATATAATATCTTATATATGTAACTTTTGTTCATTAACATCATCTTTTATATGTTCCATGAGTTGAATGAACGAGTCATATCACTTTGAGGGGGCGGTAGTCTGCACTTACTCAAATGAAATTGTCGTATATATATACAACATAAAATGAATAAAGGTATTCTATAAAATGGAATTAAAAAATGCATATATATATATAAAATAAATATCATAAATATCATATTTAATTATAGTTCCATCATAATGGCTACTATGATAGGCGGTGGGAGATAATTGTAACAATCATCATTTCGTGAGGTGTTTGGATGCCATCCCCAGAAACATTATGTTCTTCAATAATTAGATGTAGGTGTGTGTAATTTTAGTTTGAATAATTCTCAGAACAACATCCTAGTATATTTAGGATAATGGTGTTGTTACAAAAGAAAAGAATAAAAAAGTTTAAGGGTTGGAGAAATAATATTAAAAAAGAAGTTAATAGAAATCGTTACCTTTAATATTGGTAACTCCCCTTGGTTTGAACCAAAAAGACTCTTTAAGTGCCTTATACCTATGGTAAGTCTTCTAGGATGAGGATAGGTATTTAGGTAGATTAATTGGGCAGAGGTTGGACGATCCAAACGGCTTGAGAGGTGTGAGGAATTTGATAGAAGTGGTGTCCTTTTATAAGGGGGAGGAGGGGCTCTATAGGAAAAACATAAATTATTATTTTATAATAAATTCATATTCGGTTTCTAATGGCTCCAAACTGATTTATTTATAGGATATGGTGGGTATGGGTATAAATACACACTAGTGCAGAAAACATTTTTTACGTCGGTTATTTTTTATTATTTACGTCGGTTTTTAGGCGACGTTAATACGGACGACGTTATAAATAACGTTTTTTACGTCGGTTATTTAAAACCCGACGTAATATCCCTAACATCACGGTGGTTATCACGTCGGTTCATATAATAACCGACGTGATAAATATGCGCGGGGGGGCTTTATCACGTCGGTTATTCCCTAAACCGACGTGATAAAACGCCTGGGATATCGTTTATCACGTCGGTTATGTCATAACCGACGTGATAAACCCTGCCCCTGGCCTATTATCACGTCGGTTATTTAAGAAACCGACGTGATAAAAAGGCCTGGGAAACGTTTTAGCACGTCGGTTATCCAATAACCGACGTGGTAAATCGATTCCCAGGCCTTTTAGCATGTTGGTTATATTAGGAACCGACGTGCTAAAAGCCCCGGGAACGGTTTATCACGTCGGTTTTAGAAAAACCCGACGTGATAAACCCCTGGCGATTTATTTACCACGTCGGTTATAAAATAATCGACGTGAAAGAAATTTTTTTTTTTAAATAATTGCACTGCTCTCACCAAAAAGCAACCAGAAACCAAACAAAAATAACAATTCCAGCCCTCCCCCAAGCCCCAACTGAACCCCACCCTCATCTATACCCACCTAACAACCTGGCCAGCCCTCCCCCACCACATTGGAGCCCCACCACAACCCTTGGACACCCCCCACCCCTTGGACAGCCCCCCACCCTCATTTACACCCCCACGACCCCTAGTACAGCCTCAAACACCCATTGGAAACCCCTCCCATATCCCTTGGACACCCTCCACCCCTTGGACACCCCCCACCCCTTGGACAGCCCCCCCCCCCCACCCTCATTTACACCCCCAAGACCCCTAGTACAGCCTCAAACACCCATTGGACACCCCCCCACACCTTGACAGCCCTCCCAGACCCCTTGGACACCCCTCCCATATCCCTTGGACACCCCCCCACCCCTTGGACACCCCCCCCACCCCTTGGACAACCCCCCCACCCTCATTTACACCCAACCGGCCCCTTGGACAGAACTCCCAGACACCTTGGACACCACTCCCATATCCCTTGGACACCCCCCCACCCCTTGGACACCCCCACCCCTTCGACAGCCCCCCACCCTCATTTACACCCCCCGAACACCCCTTGGACACCCCTCCCATATCCCTTGGACACCCCCCCACCCCTTGGACACCCCCCCACCCCTTGGACAGCCCCCCACCCCCTGAACACCCCCCCGACCCCTTGGAAACCCCCCCTACCCCTTGGAAACCCCCCCATCCCCTTGGACAGCCCCAAACACCCCTCTTATATCCCTTGGACACCCCCCCACCACTTGGACACCCCCCACCCTCATTTACACCCAACCGACTCCTTGGACAGCCCCAAACACACCTTGGACACCCCTCTCATATCCCTTGGACACCCCCCACCCCTTGGACACCCCCCACCCCTTCGACAGCCCCCACCCTCATTTACACCCCCCGAACACCCCTTGGACACCCCTCCCATATCCCTTGGACACCCCCCACCCCTTGGACACCCCCCCACCCCTTGGACAGCTCCCCACCCCCTGGACACCCCCCGACCCCTTGGAAACCCCCCTACCCCTTGGAAACCCCCCCCCCCCCCCCATCCCCTTGGACAGCCCCAAACACCCCTCCTATATCCCTTGGACACCCCCCACCACTTGGACACCCCCCACCCTCATTTACACCCAACCGACTCCTTGGACAGCCCCAAACACACCTTGGACACCCCTCCCATATCCCTTGGACACCCCCACCCCTTGGACACCCCCACCCTCATTTACACCCCCCCGACCCCTAGGACAGCCCCAAACACACCTTGGACACCCCTCCCATATCCCTTGGACACCCCCCAAACACCCACCCACCCCCTTGGAACCTCTCCCCCCATACCAAAATCCAGACCAGAAAAACCATCAACAGCAGACAAAAACAAGAAGTAGAGAAAAATTAAACATTCACTTATATAACATTCAAAACTTACACTGTCAACTTCAAAAAAAACTAAATCCAACCTAAACGACTACGAAATACACAATTACATTGACAATATTCAAAATTACATTTTACATTACAAACAACTAAAAGTCAATCAAACCTGTAAAATAATTTGACCACTCCACTTGTAAGTGTTTGATATCTCCAGCAGTAAAGGGTTGAGGGTCATCAAAAAGCTACAAAGGAAAAGGATAGTAGTCAACGTGTATAATGAATAAATCAAATTGAAATATTATGAGAAAGAGGAAATCTTACCAGGTCAAAACTCAGAACTGTCCCATTTGTTATTATTTCATACATAAATCTTAACATGTAATATCCGCATTCGATGATGCCTTGTTGCTCATGACATTTCTGTTTGAATCAGTGTAAATTCAATATATTATTTTTATGTAATAAATCAAAATGTACAAATTATAAATGGATATTTACCTTCGCATGTACATATTTGATCTTGAAATTCCTTTTCATTGCGCTTTTTTGAAAGTGGACCCATGCCCTGTTAGAAAATAATACGAATGGGGTAAATTTAAAATTCATTATAATATATAAAACTATTGTGAAATTGAAACTTACGTTTCCAATATATTCTTAAAACTTTCTCGCACATCATCATGGAGAGAGCATATCCAATAAAGTGTTTTCTCCCTAGGGCAAAAAACCCCTAACATCCAATGATCCCTGATAAAAGGAAATTTAACGTTAGTGGTTTTTTATGTTAAAAGATAATTAACTCTTTGAGAGGGATGTGTTTCATACCTCTCACAAAAAGGCATCATCCAACACTGTGTGATTACATTCTTTTCAAATCTATCAGCAATATAAAGCATTCTTTGTTCCTCATCCAATGCACATGCTTCAGGGGAAATCAATTGTGGGTCCACGAATCCATATACATCTGTCAGCTCATTCCTCTCACAAATTTTATACAGATACCTAATACAAAGCAGACATAAGTATACATTTTTAATAAATATAACGCAAGGAAAAGGTGTTAAGACTTACATGATAAAAATTTGCACCACGTTGATGCCCAACTTATCTCCAGTGACAAACTCCATGATATCGGTTTTCATAATCCCCACACATAGTTCACGTCCACAGACATGAGCTTCCATTGTAAAGTCATAATGATCCGCCAACAAATTTGAATATCTTGACAATTTGTCAAGACTGCTAGTATCTGCATCTGATGTCATAGCTATCTGTCTTTGTTGTTGTCTATACAGTATTTCTTTACCTTTGAAGTATTCCTGTAAAAATAAATTGAAAAATATATTAGTTTTCAAATGATAAAACATTAATAAAAATATAAAATAAAAGATATAACATCCATACCTCTATGGTAATGAGTCGAAGAAGTCTGGATGGCCAAAGTAAAAAATGGCCGATACTATGTCCAACTGTCGTCACCTCATCTGTAGGTAATGCTATCCGAGCTGATCTATCTATAATATCCTGTATAGTGACCCTCTGATTCTCTACCTCTAACTGTTGATGATGAACTGTATCTCCTATACAATATACCATCCCATATGCAACTATATGATGTTGAGGATCATCAACATACAACTCACAATAAGTAGGTAGCTGCGGCGGAGGAGGAGGATCAAAAATGGGGTCTGCAGGCTGAGGTGGGGGAGTGGGAGCTACTGGGAGAGGTGGAGTGGGAGCTGCACCCTGAAATTGTCTTTGCAAGTCTGCAAACATTAACTGCACCGATGCTCTAATCTTGTTCTCCATTGTCGCATTAATATTATGGACTTCAGCCTCCAAGGATTCTATTTTTTTTATAAACTCCCTCAACGTTAGAAGTTGAGGAACGTGGCAGCACTTTTCTTACCGATACACCTGCCGGATATCCTCTTACACGGCCAGGATGTTCGGGCTTTCCCAATGCCACAGATAAAATATCTTCCCTCCCAGATGGTGTAAATGTCCCCTGTGAACTCTGCTCCTCAAGAGAGTCCTGTAATAATTAATTGAACATTTCTATAATGATTGGAAATATATGACGAAAATAGTAAACTTAAATAAATAAAATAGATATCTTACAATCCTCTCAACTATGAGTCTCGATTCTTCCGAAAGATATTGTCCTTTTTTGCCCTTCCGAGCTCTTTTCCATTTCTCATGTCTAGATGGAGGGGATGGAGGGGCCACCTCTCCAGAGCTTGAAGACTCAGCTCTTAGTTGTTGAAATTTTTCTGCCATCATTTTTTCTTCCAATAATGCATACCCTCCCCGAGATAAACTATGAGGGTATACATTTTTAGATTGGATCTCTGGATGAGCTTTCCTTGTTTGCTGTAAATTAAGAATAAGTAATCATTAACAAAACAATAATAAGATCATTTATATAAGAAAGCTTATAAAAGTTTACATTGCCCTTACCAAAAATGATTCTTTTCTTCTACTTTCAAAAAATTGTCTCCATGTGTCTTCATCTATAAAAGGATATATACGACATGGATTCTCACGACTCCTATGACCATAAATGAAATCAGATGAGAGGGTTGATTTGAAATCCCTCCATCTCCTAGCAGCCAACGATAAGCATTTCTTCCTGACTCCTCCAGTGTCAGGAATATCAAATGTCATCTGATAAAAAAGAGGTTAAAAATATTATATATACTAGAAACATTTAAAGAACAGTCAAACAATAGCAAAAGATCTTACCAAAATGGTCTCCCACAGCTGAGAAATTATCGCCTTATCCACACTTCTCCAATCATCATAGAGAATGCTTACTTTGCTCTTAGCCTGAGTTGCTACAAATCCCTTCAAATCTTTAGCATTTGGACCTCTAGGAAGATCATCATCATCAAACTCCACGACTATCCTCTCCTCCTTCGTACGGGCAAGTGATAAATTTGGTAAACGTGTGCACCCACGCTTACCAACCTTTGAACTCTTTTTCGTAATAGGAGCATGTGAATGTTCCTCCCCAGATGTATGACCAATATGCTCATCTCCAGAATCATGTGGCTGATCAACTGATTGATCTGTCATTTTCCTTCAAATCAAAAAAACAAACATTAGTTCACAAATAGAAAAGTGTACTAAATTACATAATAGTAAACATTGGTAATATGGTAAGCATGTTAAACAATGATAAACATGGTAAACACAGGCAAAAGGTTGCCAAAGTGTTGGCCCAAGAAAGCTGAAACGTGGACTCACTGAGTCCACCGGTCAGCCGGTGTGAGCACACCGGCCAGCCGGAGGACCCAGGCAGTAGAATTGCCCACTGCCTGGTGCCACCGGCCGGCCGCTGGCTCACCACCGGCCGGCCGCTGGATCACCACCGGCCGGCCGCTGGCTCAGCACCGGCCGGCCGCTGGTGATCCAGACAGAGAGGAAGGCTCTCTGTCTGGTCCACCGGCCGGCCGGTGGTGATCCAGCGGCCGGCCGGTGGACCAGACAGAGAGCCTTCCTCTCTGTCTGGATCACCGGCCGGTCGCTGGCTCACCACCGGCCGACCGCTGGTGGTCCAGACAGAGAGGAAGGCTCTCTCTCTGGTCCACCGGCCGGCCGCTGGATCACCACCGGCCGGCCGGTGGACCAGACAGAGCTTTGTTCTGGACCACCGGCCAACAGGTGATCCACCACCGGCCAGCCGGTGCGCCCAGGACTTCTCCTCTTTACGGTTTTTATTGTTTTATCGTTTTGGTTTGATACATGTTTTAATAAGTAAAAAATTTACAGTATCTAACATTATATGAAAAAACTAAATGTAAACAAGAAATAAACTTGTGTTACCTGTAATTTTAGGAATGTACAGTTGGATTGTTTTCCCAAATTCCTTCATCGTGATCGTTCCTTATGGCACAAACCATGTCTTCAACATACTCATCATTATGTTCTGTTAATCTTTCCATGGAAGTAGGGATCTCACATAAATCAGCATCTTCATCAAATTCATCCTCACCAACATATTGGTTTTTCCCTTGTAAAACAACAGCCCACTGCATATCTGACTGATCTACTACATAGAAATTTTTTTTGGCATGTGTTGCCATTATAAAAGAATCAGCTGTGTCTTCCAATCTATTTAGATTAACAAGTGTCATTCCAAATTCATCGTGTCTGACACTGTTGTTACCGATAAACCATTTACAGTTAAAAACGGGAACTTTAATTTTAAAGTAATCAGCCTTTCATATGTCTTCAATCACTCCATAATATGCAGTTGATGCCGAAATTGGGTTTCTGTCCTTAGCACTCGAAAAATGCATTGCTTCTGCAAACACCAATACACCACTATTCTGAACTGCACTTCTGTTGTCCTGAGCTTTCGTATGAAATGTATAGCCATTAATGTCATAAGCGGACCATGTTATCACATTTAAAGATGGACCACCCACTATCCATTTTAATGTCTCTGATACATCTGATCTACCAAGCAAGGTCTTTTTAAACCATGGCAAAAAAGTTTTGTTGTGCTCATTCAAAATCCACATTTCTTTCTTCTTTGGATGACATTGTTTCAACTCATTAATATGCAATGTGATATACGGTTGAACATCAGCTATGTTATTCAAGATGTATGATTCTAACTTCTTCATATGTTCAGCTGACAGTGATTTGACTTTCAAGCCACGAATCCCCTTTCCCTCATTATTAACTCGTTCATGGCGAGATGGAGGCAAACCTATGTGTTGCGCCGTAGCCAAGTAGCTCGTACAAAACTCTGCTACCTCCTCAGAAATATACTTTTCAATAATGGAGGCTTCAGGTCGATATGTATTTTTAACATATCCCTTTAATATTTTCATATACCTTTCAAAAGGATACATCCAACGAAGATATACAGGTCCACAAAGTCTTATTTCTCGAACCAGATGAATCATTAAATGCACCATCATATCAAAAAAAGTTGGAGGAAAATACATTTCCAAATGACAAAGTATAAAAATTGCATCCTTTTCCAAAATGTTCAAAGCATTCACATCAATCGCCTTGTTGCAAATTGAATTGAAAAAATAACACAACCTCATTATAGTCTTTCTGACACGGATGGGCAATATTCCACGCAGTGCAACTGGTAGAATTTGTTGCATCATGACATGACAATCATGTGATTTCATACCTATCAACTTCAAGTCTTTCAATGAGACAAAATTTTTTACATTTGAAGAATAACCTTGAGGCACTTTGATATCATGAAGACACTGACAGAAGCTACTTTTCTCCCTCTTCGATAATGTATGACAAGTCGGGGGAAGAAATGTTCGTCTTCCTTTAGGAGTGGGAGCTAACTCCAAACGTATTCCCATTGACAGTAGGTCTAACCTTGCATTCAACCCATCTTTTGTCTTTCCTTTAATATCTAGCAATGTTCCGATCAAAGAATCACAGATATTCTTCTCCACGTGCATGACATCAATATTATGTTTGACTTCATGATACCTCCAATATGGTAGCTCAAAAAATATTGACCTTTTCTTCCAAATATGTCTATCATTACTAGATTTCTGTGTCTTTCCCAATGTCACATCAAGGTTTTTCACCCTCTCAAAATACAATTCTGGGGATAATGATTGAGGAGCAGTATCAAATTCTTGTGAGCCATTGAATGCCTTTTTTAGTCTTCTATAAGGGTGATCCATAGGCAAAAACTTTCGATGACCCATGTACACTGTTTTCCTCCCATGATGCAATTGACAATATGACGTCTGTTGTTCGCAAATTGGACATGCTTTATGCCCTTTAACACTGTATCCAGACAAATTTCCATATGCTGGGAAGTCATTTATAGTGAATAGAAGCATTGCATGCAGTTGAAAATATTCCATTTTATAAGAATCATACACCCTAATACCATCAACCCATAACAGTTTCAAATCATCAATCAGCGGTGACAAGTATACATCAATATCATTGCCGGGTTGCTTTGGACCAGAGATCATGATACTCAACATGACATATTTGCGCTTCATACAAACTTCAGGAGAGAGGTTGTAAATTACCAATAAAACAGGCCATGAACTATGTGTGCTACTGAGGGTTCGGTATGGATTCATTCCATCTGTGCACAAGCCTAGTCTCAGATTTCTAATTTCATTTCCAAATGTAGGGTACTGGGCATCAATTTTCTTCCATTGTGGACAATCAGCTGGATGACGTATTTTTCCATCACATACCCGCTCATCAGCATGACATCTTAACCTTTTTGCATCATGTGAATTAGCAAATAAACGTTTGAAACGAGGAATTATAGGAAGATACCAAAATACCTTTGAAGGGAGCTTTGTAATCTCTACATCAGCTTGTGATTTTTCTTTCACCTTATACCGTGATGTCCCACATTTAGGACACTCTTTCAGAAATTCATATTCCTTCCTATATATAATGCAGTCATTCGGACAGGCATGTATTATCCTGTATCCCAATCCCATCGGGCATAATATTTTTTTGGCCTTATAATGTGAATCTGGAAGATAGTTATCTTTTGGAAGAATGTCATTCATCAATTGTAGCAGCTCTGTAAAACTTCTGTCACTCCATCGATGTTTCGCCTTCAGGTTAATCAATCTTAACACCGCCGACAAAACCGTAAAATCTGTACAACCAGGATATAATGGTTTTTCGGCATCACCATATAGACGTGCAACTGTCGGTTCTATCTCAATTTGTTCTGATACAATATCGCGAATCATTTCTTCAATTCCATCGGAGTTACCATCTTGCGATTCATTATCATCAGTGACATTCTGTCCAGTTTCGCCATGCCAAATCCAAGGGTTGTAACTCGGATTGAAACCATGACAAATCAGATGATCTTTTATCTCTCTACTTTTCATCTTCTTCATATTCAGACATTTCAGGCATGGACAGAAAAAAATGTCACTACTTGGAACATTTCGTTTAGCAAATTCCAAAAAGGCATCAACACCTTCCTCATATTCATTGCTCATTCGATGTGCCGTAATCCAACTTCGACTCATTATTACCTATAACAAATAGTAAAAATATATATATTTTTTAGATAAGACAAATATATTTTTATATGAACAAAATCATAATTTGAATGTAAACAATTTTGAAATATAAAACAAATTGATGTGTAAACCCCCCTCGACACCCCCCGACCCCTCTGGACAGCCCCCACCCCTCCTGGACACCACCCCCCACCCCCTACCCCCTTGGACACCCCCCTGGACATCCCCAACCCTCTGGACAGCCCCCCCCCCCCACCCACCCGGACAACCCCAAAAACCCTCTGGAGAGGCCGCCACCCACTTGGACAGCCCCCCACACCCATCCACCCCCTTGGACACCCCCCTGGACACCCCACCGACCCCTCTGGACAGGCCGCCACCCCCTTGGACAGCCCCCCACACCCACCCATCCCCTTGGACACCACCCTGGACACTCCCCGACCCCTCTGGACATCCCCCGACCCCTCTAGAAAGCACCCCCACCCCTCCTGGACACAACCCCCCACCCCGACCTGCTTGGACACCCCCCTGGACACCCCCAACCCTCTAGACAGCCCCCCACCCCTCCTAAACACCACCACCCACCCCCTACCCCCTTGGACACCCCCCTGGACACCCCCCAACACCCACCCACACCCTTGGACAGCCCCCCACACCCACCCACCCCCTTGTAAACCCCCCTGGACAGCCCCCCGCCCCTCCTGGACACCACCCCCCACCCCCTACCCCCTTGGACACCCCCTGGACATCCCCCAACCCTCTGGGCAGCCCCCCCACCCACCCGGACAACCCCAAATACCCTCTGGAGAGGCCGCCACCCACTTGGACAGCTCCCCACACCCATCCACCCCCTCGGACACCCCCCTGGACACTCCACCGACCCCTCTGGACATGCCGCCACCCCCTTGGACATCCCCCCACACCCACCCATCCCCTTGGACACCACCCTGGACACCCCCCAACCCCTCTGGACAGCCCCCGACCCCTCTAGAAAGCACCCCCACCCCTCCTGGACACAACCCCCCACCCCCGACCTGCTTGGACACCCCCCTGGACACCCCCCAACCCTCTGGACAGCCCCCCACCCCTCCTAAACACCACCCCCACCCCCTACCCCCTTGGACACCCCCCTGGACACCCCCCAACACCCACCCACACCCTTGGACAGCCCCCCACACCCACCCACCCCATTGTAAACCCCCCTGGACTCCCCCCGACCCCAAATCCATGCACCTATGCCATTGTTGTGTGTGAATAAAGTAGTAACAACTGTAAAAGGGCAACCCATCCAAATGGACACGCCCCAACCCTCTCGGGGATTTATAGAAAACGATGAAAAATTAGTGAAATCATAAAATTACTCAATATTGCAAGTCGAACAAATAGATCTAGGGATGATAAATAAGATTATGGTGCCAAAACGAGTTAAAAGGGTTCGCAATCAAAGAATCTTAGCTAGTTTCAACAAAAAAATCACAACACATATATATATACTATCCCCGAAAAAAAAACGAACGATTGGGAGGATTACCTGAGTGCTGCGAGTTTAGATGATTGATCCGAGGATATTAAATATGAGAAACGATGATCGCAAAACGAATCTAAACCAACGAAATGGACGAGCCGATTCGGGTTTACGCGCGAGAGAGACGAGTCGCGACTGTCGAAGGTAAACTCGCGAATGACAATCCACGGGTCTGGGTAAATTTATAAATGAGTTATCACGTCGGTTATTCAATAACCGACGTGATAATTGTTTTAAAAACATTTATAACGTCGGTTATTTCAATAACCGACGTAAAAACCTTCCTCCGATTCATTTGTTACGTCGGTTAGTTTATAACCGACGTTATAAAGGGCTCAAAATCCGCGTTTTTTTACGTCGGTTATGGAATAACCGACGTCAAAAACATCTGCGGATTCTTTTTTTACGTCGGTTATTTTATAACCGACGTAAAAAAGCCTTCAAAAACCGCGTTTGTTACGTCGGTTATTCAATAACCGACGTACAAAAGCCTTCGCAAACCGCGTTTTTTACGTCGGTTATTGTTATAACCGACGTCAAAAACGAAGCCGCGCGATTAATAACGTCGGTTATAATAATAACCGACGTTAAAGGTGTACCGAATACAAATATTTACGTCGGTTAATAAATAACCGACGTAAAAAACCTCGTTTTACATATTATGACGTCGGTTTATATAACCGACGTAAAAAATGGTGACGTAAAAAACGTTTTCTGCACTAGTGACACTCAAATAATAGGTTTTAGATAGATTTCAGTCACTATATTAACCTTATCTTTTAAATTTAACTCATAGTTAATTAGTTGGACATTTACCATATCTCTCTGTTTTTTATATTATTTGGTTAATAAAAATATTATAAACTACCAAGAGAACCCCAAGAGGTTCTATAATGACATCCCTATCATCATATATGTCCTTTTTCCGAACCTTATATGTTTAGGAATATTATATCAATTAATAATATAATATTTGTTATAAAAACTCTTTTATGTCAATTTTGAAACTATTTAATAATTGAATTTTTATAAAGTCCTAAAAAAATTATTAATTAAAAATAAATTTATTTAATTAAACCAAAAATTCTATATTAACCTTTAATATTCATTTATGTCATCAAAATATTCAAATAATATTTATTTTAACATTTATAATACCATTTATTCGATTCGTTCATTAATAAGGAAAACAGTACATCATCATTGTGTCATAAATAAATTTATTTATTTAATTTATAAAAATTATAAATAAAATAAAATTATGTACGAACTCTTATTATATTTATAATTAATATATATAGTCTAAAGGATAACATATATCACCCTACGTAAAAATTGTTTTACTAAATAATATATGCTTATGTCATTTTTGTGTTTACTTTAACTTCATTAATATAAAGTGTCATTATCAATTACATGTTGCTCCATGAGGTCTAAAATCTACCAAAAGATTCCCTTGGTCATAAATGTATCATCCAATAGGGTTAGGGCACGTTTTCGGGTAATTTAATATTTTTATAATATTATTTATTTCCCTTATTTACCAGATTTACCATTTAACCATGGTAAGTAAAATATTTACAGATTTAATTATTCAAAATGTCTAAAAATAAAAGTTACCTATTTACAAAATTTAAACCTACTAATTACAAATATTGAATCCATTTTTCTAAATTCAAAACATATAAGTGGTAGAAATTAATTTTAAATTAATTCCCATTATCAAAACAAAAAGCGTGTTTTTAGGAAATAATAACTACTAAAGATTGACACTTGTTTATATCAAATATAAATGTGAAATTACTTATAATGACCTAAATTGTATAAAATGATAAAAATACAATCTAATTATACTTCCAAATCATTCAAATTAAAAAAAATTCACTATTAATTATTTCGATTTAAAAAGTCGTTTTTAATTTAAATTTAGTATTTTTCACTATTCATAAAAAATTAATGTTACAAGAAAAATACCAAAAATTCACCCTAGGATAATTTTGATATTTCGAATTAAAAAATGATGATTATTTTACAAAATTCAAAACATAGTATTTTCTTTTATTAATTTAAAATTAATTCCCGTTGTCAATAGCAAAAGGCTTATTTTTAAGAAACAATATTTATCCAAAGATTGACAGTTGTTTTTATCCAATCTCAAAGTGAAATAAAATTAAATCACCATAAATGGATTAAATGGTAAACATATAAATATTTATACTTAAAAACACTAAAAAGGTATAATTTAACACTAAAAATTATTTTTATTAAAAAAGTTGTTTTCAGTTAAAATATAGTATTTTCACTATTTACCCAAATATGAAATTTATCAGAAAAACACCAAAAATTTATTGAAACTAAATTCATATTTCCTGATTCTAAATATGAAGTTTTTTAAATATAATATATATAAGATTCAAATATTGAATTTAAAAGGGTTTATCATTAAAAGGCGGTAAAAGTGCATTTTTTGAAATAAATACTTCTTTTATCTAAAAAAAATGAATTTGTTCTTATATAATGTCCTAGAAACTCATAATATGCATTCTAAAATTATAAGGATTATAAATAGTTAAATATTTAGTTAATATTATTCATAACCACTTTTGAACGGCTAGTTTGGTAATCTTATGGTATGCTCGAACCTAGTGTTGCGTGTAGTGCAAGTTATTGAATTACATTGAAAAATAACGTAATAAGAAATATTTGGGTGTTACATTCTTCCCTCCTTAAATAAATTGCATCCTCGTAATTTGATATTGTTCTTCGAAAATAAAATGTTGAAAATAGGAAATACCTTTGTGGGAAAACCCACATCAGAAATTTGGTTAATAAAATTTATTGTTAATAAGAGGAAAAGAGGAATGAAAAAGTAACCAAAAAATTATGATCTCGATTAGGAAAACATTGGTGGAAATTAGAAAAACATAATTGGAGGGAAAACATAAATATTTATAGGGAGTGATTGAGGTCATCAGTTTCAATAAATTGTATAATTGAGGGCCTCAAAGCCATTAATCTATGATGATTTAAAATATCATTAGTTCCACAAAACATAATTTATTAGTATAACACACTTTACATTTTAAGATCACTTACCTAATGTTAAAGAATTAATTTCATTATATAATAAGAGAAGAAAAAAATATATACTTGACAAATAGTGTTCCATCCATTAACTAATTTCTACCACACACTCATCGTTCACTCTAAAAGATAATATAAATTAAAAAATATTCTATTTATCCTATTAATATAGGGTTCCAAAAAAATTAATTTATAATTAATCTACCAGAACCTTTATGAAAACTACATTATTCAATCCAGGACATCACGTGGGTCAGGGATTGGTGATAAACCCCTGTCGCCCTTCTGTTGTGGGTTCAAGCCTCACGACCTTACCGGATGTGACAGGTTACCGCCCAATGTCCAAGTTGTCCTTTTTATGGAAATACAAATGTATTCTCATCCTATACTTATCCAAAATACTTCTGTCCAAACTAACAGTCCAAAATATATAGGAAATTTAACCTAATGAAGATCCTTTTTTCCACATAATAACATGTGAACACCTTCATCATGTATTCTTTTAAAACACTACAATATCCAGAATTATCATAAAACCTTATTGATTACATTCATTCTCCATTATTCATTATAGAATATTGGATATACTTCTTCTTTCCAAAAATGTTGTAAACTCATACAATGATGGAATATACAAATCATTAATCAGATTCAAGTTAGTCAAGAATATCCAATATAATTTATCCAAATAAACAATTTATTATTCCAAAATCACTACCTTAGTATCAGAACCGTATTATGGATTATCATTCTATCAACTATATATTTCCCAAATAATTAACCTACTATTGAGTTACTTTTCTTGGTTCCACACAATCTCACGAAATAAATGAAATAGTACTGCAGTACAATCCTTATATACTCCATAATTATTATAACCAGTACATCGTTGATACAACACGAAATAACATAATTATTTAATAACAAAATAAGATCCCTAATCATTCATCCTCATATGTGGTAGTTTCATAACATTATTATTATCCAATTGAATCATTTGGGTCATACTCTAATGATTTGGATATTGGTTCGCGTAGTTTCTCAACTCCTTGCAGATGAAGAATTGAACATTTAAATCCTTTTTCTTACCCTTTCAGTCACGTACATGGTGTCCTTTTCCCCACACATATAACAATATTACATTCCCTTTATCTAAGTTCAAGGGTGTTTCTTCCCACATTTATCACATATTGGAAAATTCTTCATTTCCCTCTTCCCTTTATCCATATTTCTCTCTTCCATCCTTTTCTTCTATAGCATCCTTTCGAAGCCATATGACTCAGAGAATTATTTACTTATCTTATTAACACATGATACTATTTCTTCATATGTTGAGAGTAAATGGGCTATAATTTACCTTATAATGTTGGATTAATACCTTTAATGATATAATCGTCATTAATCATTGGATCATACGTATTGCTGGAGTTCACATTCCTTCTACTGGGCGCCATTTCTAAACAATGGCATACACCAGGTAAGTTTATGAATTGCAATGAATAATTCCAAACATGTAAAATACCTAACGTAGATGGAACAGTTTATGGATATAATCCATAATCATAAAAATGTTTTTTATGAAGTATATACTAATAAACAATTCATGATGGTTTGTAAGGAAAATGAGACTTATCCTAAACATGTATCCTAGGAGTGTTGTAACCAAGAGTGCATAAAGGCCTGTTATCGTGCATCAGTTCCCATTTGATTCTAGCTCAAATCAGTGTTTTTGGGTTTTACCCCTAGGTACATCTATTCATAGCCGCCTCTACCTTCTCATATCCAGACATGGATGTACTTATATTAAGACTAGCAAAATATCTACAATAACAAAATTCTAGGATGTTCGTCTATTCTAATCCACAAATTCAATCTTAGGTCTATGTGATCTAATAATAGTTTATCTAAATCTAGCTTCCAAGGTTTGTACTAAACTTCCTCTAATAACAATTGTAACAACTCAACTATAGTCACCTAGTTTCGGTGCATTATTACATAACATTGGCATGATCACAAAATATCATGTCTTGAATGACCGATTAGTTTAGTATCCATGGAAACACTCGATACATTCGCAAGTCATAAATTACATAATAAGGTGAAAAACTATAAAAACATAGTATCCATAGTCCACACTCATATCCCATTAGTCTATTCCTGCAAGTCAGTCATAAAATACTTCTTCACCTCATAGGGAAAAAAACATAGAAAGGGGTGAGCACAGATGCTCAGTAAAGATAACAATATAGCGGAAACTTTCATAAATAATCATAAATGTTTAAGGCGATGTATAAATAAAACAAAATACTTTTAAACATGAAAAAAAACATAAAAACGATAAAATAAAATGAAATAATTTCATTTACTTATTCTCATTGATATTCTACTAGTCGAATAATCACATGGAATATCAATATCCACTTTCATAATGATGGAATGCATAATAGCATACTATCACAACCACATAATCAAGGCCTTATACCAAGAATAAAAATAAGATTTTTTCAAGGTCTTGTGCCAAGACACAAGTTTTTCTCATAAGACATACCGATGCATTGAGGGGCTATATCGGGCTCCACCTGTCACTTACTATGTCCAATGCATTCCTTATATGAAATGGTTTAAACATAACATAATCATTCGTGTTGAAAATAGAAAACAAAATGTCAAAAATTTATCCATAAACCATTAATTGTATAAAAATAACATATCCATAGTCAAAAATATCACAAAATGTTCAATACAATATGGAAGTTTGGTATCATAATAAATCAACTTCAAATAAACTTAAAATCCATCAAAGGATGTTGACATAGATGAAATCAAAACTATTTGAGAAAAATTTCTCTTTTTTTGAAATCATTTAAAAGTCACATATTTATAAAAGAAAAAATTTACATGAAAAATAATCTTATAATCTTTTAAGGTAAGCTTCAACGTTTTTATAACGGCCTAAAATAGCCGCACCCGTCGTATAAGTAAAAAAAGACATTCTTATCTTTATTTTGTCAAAAATGTAAAAAAGGACATTTTTTGGAAAATGACAGAAATATTTTTTTATAAAAATATTATAAAAATTCAAACAAGGGTATAAATTAAATTAACTCATATTCTATAAAATTTTATGAATGTTTTGAAATTTTCTTTATGAAACATTGATGTGGATGATAAAGAGGTCCTATTAGATAATTATGTATAAACAACCTCAGACAATGAAGAGATTTTGAAATAAACTATTACCTTGTAATTTTCCTTGGTCGAGGGTTGGTTATCCTCCTGTATAATAGTGAAATAATTTTTAATAATTTATTCAAGAATCATATACATAAATATAATATCATATATGATCTTCTAATATTGAATTTTAGTATTATCGTCGTTTCTGTGTTAACTGATTCATTTTCCTTTATATGCTTGGTTATGTAACACATTTTTGTTATGAATAGGATATATTTTATTTATATGCAGAATGATATTATTTCATCAAACAATATTTTTAACCATAAGATGAAAATTTTTCTTTATGGATTTTATGAGGAATGAATCTCATCACGTTCGTGGAGACGATATTCTGTACGTACACACAAACACTGCATCCATTTCATTTTTCATTTTAAAAGGAATAAAAACCAAATGATACATAGTTATATTATTATTACAGTATAATATAACATCTTATATATGTTACTTATGTTCATTAACAACATCCTTTATATGTTCCATGTATGTTACGAATCAGTCATATCACTTTGAGGGAGCGATAGTCTGCACTTCCTCAAATAAAATTTTCGTATATATATACAAAATTAAATGAAAAATGGTATGATATAAAATGGAATTACAGAATATTATATATAAAATAAATATCATAAATATCATATTTAATAATATTTCCATCAAAATGGCCACCATGATAGGCGGTAGGATATAATTTGAACAATCATTGTTTCGTGAGGTGTTTGGTTGCCATACACATAAACATTATGTTATTCACCCATTAGATGGAGGTGTGTGTAATTGTAGTTAGAATACTTTTCATAAAAACATCCTACTATATTGATGATACTGGGGTTGTTACAAAAGAAATGAAAAAAAGAGTCTAGGTGTTGGAGAAGTAATATAAAATAAATGATGTTAATAAAATAATATTCGGTTTATAATAGCTCCAAACTGATTTATTTCGAGGATAAGGTGGGTATGGGTAGAAATAAACTCAACCAATATTTTTTATATAGGTTTGGGTGACTATATTAACAACATATTTTAGATTTAATTATTAGTTAATATGTTAGACATTTAGCATGTCTCTTTGTATTTTTGAATTATTTTGTTAATAAACAAACTATAAACTACCAAAATAACCATAAGTGTTTCATTAATTAGATACATATCATCATATAAGTCCTTTGGCCGATTCATAGATTTTTTTTAATATTATATCAAATAATAATATAATATTTGTTTTAAAAACTCTTTTATGTCAATATTGACAATATTTAATAATTGATTTTTGTTAAAGTCATAAAAATTTTAGTAATTCAAAATAAATTTATTTAATCAATAATAACATTCCATATTAACCTAGAAAATACGTTTATTGTATCAAAAAATTCATATAATAAATATTTTAACATTTAAAATATAATTTTTTTGATTCTTTTATTAATAAGGAAAACACTACATCCTCATTGTGTCATAAATAAATTTAATTATATAAGGGATAAAAATTATAAGTAAAATATCATTATGTAGGAACATATTTTAGATTTATAATGAATATTTATATTCTAAACAATAACATATATAACCCTATGTAAAAATTATTTTACTAAAAAATATGTGCTTATGTCATTTTTGTGTTTACTTTAACATAATTAATATATAGTGTCATTATCACTTACATGTGGCTTCATGATGACCCAAAATAGACCTACAGATTCCCATGGTCTAAAATGTATCATACAATAGTTATGGGACACGTTTTAGGGTAATTTAATACTATTATAATATTATTTATTACCCTTATTTATCGGATTTACCCATTAACCATGGTAAATAAAATATTTATCGAAGTAATTGTTCAAAATGTCTAAAACTAAATGCCACCTATTTACACAATTTGGACCTCCTAATTCCTAATATGGAATTCATTTTTCTAAATTCAGAACAAATAAGTGGTATAAATTAATTTAAAATTAATTCCTGTTGTCAAAACATAAAGTGTTTTTATATGAAATAATAACTACCAAAGGATTGACACTTGTTTACGTCAAATTTTAATGTGAAATTTCTTATAATGAACTAAATTGTATTAAATGATAAAAATATAATCTAATAATAATTTAAAACCATTAAAATGCATAATTTATCAACATTAATTATTTTGATTAAAAAAGTTGTTTAAATTAAAATTTAGTATTTTTCACTATTCATCAAAAATTGAAGATATTCAGAAAGATACAAAAACAACACCCAAGGATAATTTTAATATTTAGTATTCAAAAATTAATTATATTTTACCAAATTAAGAACATTGATGTTTCATTTATTAATTTAAAATTACTTCCCGATGTCAAAACCAAAATGCGCATTTTTAAGAAACAATATTTATCAAAAGATTGACAGTTTTTTATATCCCATCTCAAAGTGAAATTATTTAAAATTACTAGAAATGGATTAAATTTTAAAAATATAATCTATTTATACTTAAAAACCCTAAAATTTATTATTTAACACTATAACTTATTTTGATTAAAAAAATTCAGGTAAAATATAGTATTTTTTCAATATTCACACAAATATGAATGTTATCAGAATAACACCAAAAATTTACTGATACTAAATTCTTATGTCCTGATTCTAAATAAGAAGTTTAATTTTTTAAATAAAATATATAAATGTTTTAAATATTAAATTTAAAGGGGGTCATCACTAAAATGCGGTAATAGAGCATTTTATGAAATAAATACATCTTTTATCTGAAAAAAATGAATTTGTTCTTACATTTTGTCCAAGAAACTAATAATATGGATTATAAAATTATAAGGATAATATATAGTTTTATATTCAGTCAATGCTATTCATAAACACTTTTCAATGCCTAGTTTGGTAATCTTGTGGTATGCTTGAACCTAGTGTTGCGTGTAGTGCAAGTTATTGAATTACATTGAAAAACATCATACTAAGAAATCTTGGGGTTTTACAGACATTCACTTTTAGAAGATATTATTTCTCCCATTACAACAATATTTCATCATCTGAACATAGAAAATACATAAATATTGAATCTCCTTTGATCCTAATCCTAGATTATCTAGAATAAACCTATAGAATCAAAGCATCACACGCTATATTAACATTCTTAATATTGTAGTGTATTGTGCAATTATAATCATTAATTAGCTCTATAAAAATTAATTGGTGCATATTAAACTATTTTATTTAGACTATATACATTGAATTTTTAACATTATAATTTTCACAGAATTATCCATAAAGATAATTCCACTATATCATTCACTCAAATATTAACATTCAAAACTCCAAAGCAAGAGTCAAGTTAATTTTCTCATGAAGCTTAATTTGTGGGAGGAAAATTTTAATACTATATAGTTTTTCATTGGATCAAATAATATGCATTTAATTGATATATAAACTTAAATAACAAACCCTTCTCTAATACTATGTAGTGAGATAATAAGTCAACAGATAAAAAAACTCTTCAGTTCCATGATATTATATTCCCAAGCATCATTAAAAAATATACTATCTATTTTAAGAGATAATGTAGTAGGTGTAATAGATTTAAATGATACATATTTCATAAATAATTAATAATATCAACCCATCAAAAGAAATCAATGGATTTCAATCATAGTGGTTTGTCTAGGAAAATTATTATTATCTCAAAATCAACAATGGGTGCATCGATATACCCTCACATGAGATTTTAAATCCTAATAATGAATCATTAATTAACCATATTTCTAACATGGTAACTATTCAAGAAAATGTATAATTTCTTAGAGTATTTTTGATAATCATTTGGTGATATTGATCTACATTTATTATCGTGTAATTAATAAAAAATATTTTCAATAATGACAACCATTAACTAATCATAGTAATTTATAAACAATGTATCCATTAAATCCAATAGGGTATCTATGGAATTTATAAGACCAAATCGAATCATTATAATTTAATAGTGTCCATAACTCAAACTGAATTATGTATAAGTTATTTATTAAACATTTATCCTCATATAATTGTATCCATATGATGGATCAATCATGTAAAGACAATGATATCCCTTTAGTTGATCAAAAAACCATCAATATATGTTATAAGATACGTATTATTCCTCATGAACATATTATGTTCCAGATAATCACAATAGTGTTGAATTAATATATCATGATAATTAATAATTTTTATAGGTTCAACCCATAATTAAAGACTTAGATGAATGACACCCTTATTAATATTATCATGGGTTTTTTTCATCAATCCCTGATCCAAAACAAGGGAAATTCTATATGGAGTATTTGAAAAAATTTATCAATGGGTATGAGTTCTATTGAGAAAATCAATCATGACTTGGAGGATTATTATGAATCTCTTCTATATAGAAATCAACAAACACCAATAAAATAGCAATATCACCAACCTTGAGTTTCCCCTAAACATTTGAGATAAATACAAAATTATAAAATTAATAAATTCCCAGGAAATATTTCTCATTTCTTATGAAATTTTTCATTTGTACTCACACCAATCGAAAATTTTATATTAGTTTAGAATAACAACTATTATTTCCCAACACCTTAAATTTATATTCCATTAATATAAATAAATATAATCTTTTAAACAGTAACATTATATTAATCTAATAGAATATTTACTCAATTTTCTATAAGAACATCCCCGTACACATCAATTATAGAAGATTCATATACTTGAGATGTGATAATCATTGAATTATGATTATGAATTTTCGTTCATCACATATTAATCAAAGTTTAAATGAGATACCTTTATAAAATGTTTCATATATAAATTAGTTTTTACATCCAATGAAAAATAAGTCATTAATAGTTTTATAGATGATGATATTTGTACTATTCATAACATAGTTATTGAATCCCATCAAGAAAATTGTGATCACAAGAGTTTTACCTTTATCTCTATGAATATGTGGTTTTAGAATGTGATTATATTCTCTTAGACTTGGATTCAATAACTAGTTATGAGAATATCCATTTCATTTAAATTATATCATTTGAGTGTGGGTGGTTCTTTATATTGATATTTTCTCCATTTTTATTCATAGATGACTTCTTCCCTTTACCTATAAATTCAATTGTTTGATGGAATTATTTTCCACACATAAAACATATACCATTACCCTTAACACAATTACCACCATGATTCTTTTCACACATATAATATAAAGTAAAAATTGGATTTTTTTTCTCTATTTTCTAATTTTATTTTCATTAGATTTTCATCTTTATTTTATTCTAAAAAATATGAGGTTACTCAGTGAATATAAAATCAATATCCACATTGATATCAAATCCAATGATTCATTCATTGCTAATAACTATTCTTATGGTTATTAAATATTAGATACATTGTTTTATGCCACTAAATAATCAATTAATATTATATTTTGTTTCTATAATAATACCATAATCATACCATATAATTCATTAAAAATTTTTATTATAGGTATTTGTATATACATAATCCTCAAAATTATACTCAAGTAATTTTGTCTCTGTATTAAAATAATTAAAATGGTAAATTTAAATATATTAAAAAAAACATCCTAATCGCATCCCACTCCATGTATTCAATCCCAAAGCATTACTTCTTATTGTTTATAATTGTTCAACATTAATATGTATAACCGTCCAAAAGATAAATAAATAATTCGAAATTTTCTTATTTTGAGCATGGGAAAAAAATATACTTTCAATGGTACATAACCATTTCATAATAATTGGGCGATCTTTTGACCCACTAAAATAAGATGTTTATTTCCTCATAAACAACTCAATAGTATAACGATCCATCATTTTATCATTTTGAACCAAAACCTGATTCATGGCCTGAGAATGTTACATAAACATATTAATAATATTTTTCATTCCCACTACCATTAAATTTAGTATCCCTGAGGGAAATTCATTTCATTATCCATCATATTCATTGTTAATATTGTTCATCCTTGTACCATTCATTGATTGAAATCTTATGACATATTATGGCTAATAATAATTATTATGGGAAATCTTATAATAAAGAAAACAATTTATATAATCACTAAATCATAAAACCTTATTTTAATTATATGAAACCTTAGGTATAACTTTTTTCATATACTATACCTTTATATTAAATTACATCACAATATCACGTAAATAAAATATAAACTAACCTATGAATATCCCCCACGACAGTCAAACTAGTGGTATAATAATTATCATTCATTGTTCATCAATATTATTATTGAGATATAATCAACAAACTCTTTTCATGGTTATTACCCCTAGATGTAATTATGAAAAAACAATGCTTAATTTTAGTATCTCGATATGGTTGTATTTTTATAGGAATTATATACTCCATTATTTATCATAACATAGTTTATTCTCAACACATAGATTTATCTGATGTGTTCTCACTAAATTTTTATCACACTAGTTCGAAATAATAACTAATCCAATCCTTTTAAACAAACTATAACAACCCATAATTTGAATAAAAAAATATTATATCATATTATATGATTATTAAATAAATTTCACAAAAATATAATCATGAAAAATATGTTTTTTTTATTTCTTTGGAATGTGGATACAAAAAAGAACTAGTAAATTGAAGAAATTTACCATTTAGTTATTTCAAAATGGATACCTTCTTCCATATGACATGATAAAAACCTCTCTTCATAACATAGGGAAGGGAAACATTAGAATGGGATAAAATATATGTTTAGTAAAGGTAAACATAATTGATATTAATTAATAATAATGTGTGTGTGTAATATAACTATAATGGTAAGATAACATGAGATAAATATTATAAAATAATTCTCATTTCTAATTATAACCTTACAATTAAACATGAAATAAAAATTTATTAACCAAAATTGATGAATAAAAAAGCTTGAAATCACGAAAATTCAATCATTGTCCATGAGAAAAAAATAATGTATAAGGCATATGTTTTTGTCACACACCTAATAAAAGTAAATCATTTACCTATTATAGACATTCTTCCAAAACTATTATAGCGTATTGGATTAACTCCCTTTTCTATCACTTCAATAGTAAATGATCACTCAATAGACTGTCTTTTCGGAAGAAAATAAATTACTAAAATAGAAAAAAAAACCATTAGATAATATCTTCTATCATGATATTTATTTATTTATGCAATGAATTAGAGGGACTTGTAATTAAAATCACACATTTCTTATAATTAAATCCCTATATAAGCGTGGAAGAAGATATTAAAACATTAATCCTATAATCAAATAATTACTAATTGAAAGGATATTGGTTTAATTAACATATCATTATCATAATGATAAACCTCCATGATAATGAATACTGATAGTAACATTAAAATATATCCAATGTAAATCACATGAAACATCAACTCATATATCTATATATATAAATACTATTATAAGATAAATATAACATTAATTGAATAAAAAAACAATTTTATCTGAAATATTTAGAATAATAATTTTTTTATAAAATTAAGGAAATAATTTTTATTAAAAATATCCATTAATAAAATATAATGTCTTAAAAAAATAAAATATTTTTCATATGGAAGAAAAAGATTTTCAAGTGTGGTATAATAAGAAAATAATTCCTTTCAAATTTATATTTAAAATACATAGGCATATTATTATGAAAATAGAAATAATAATCTACTAAAAACACATTATATATATTAAAAAAAAAGTTAAAAATTATATTTATATTTTTGGATAATATTAAAATCATTCATTAATGAATTATAAAATATATATGATGTTGGATTAAATGATTCTTAACCAAAGATAAAAACATTTCCCTTTTTATTAAAAAATTCATTTCATCATATTGATAACATAATTAGATGAAAATGAATTGAAAAAAATCAAATATATATAGAAAATATAGTATAATAAATTATATAACACTTTTGATAGATATATGATAAAATTTCATCTTCTAAAAATTTATTAATAAACAATCCAGGTAAAAAATAGGTCGTAATATAAAACACATAAATGATTTAGAACTTCTATTATAAGTTTACTAAAATCTTGTATAAAAATTTTAAATTAATTATAATTTTATAGTTGGACCATAATGTTAACTATAATATCATACATGTTTTTAATTTAACAATATATAAATGTTTTAGTAGCAATAATTCACTATCATTGTTAGTTTAGATGTTACTTTCATTGTTTTCATGTATGTCTCTGTTCAATAATTATGTTCCTTATACTTTTTCAATGTCCCTTCATCTCCATGATATTACCCATGATATAAATTTCATAAATCTTCACTATATATATATATATATATATCATTTCATTTCATGTTCAGATGATGAATTAATTACATCATTATATGGACATGGTATATTGTAAGTCTGATTATGTGACAACTAAATATTCTGGTGGATGGAATGAAATATAAGAAAATATTAAATCATCGTTATAGAATAATTATTATAAGATAAATATCAAATATCATCATGAAAGCTATTATTATCATAATTCATTTATTATGGTGGTGTAAAATGAGTTCTATCCATAAATGTTGTTTATAGTCTACACGTATGTAGGAAAGATAATATCACCTTATTTTGGATTGGAAGAGGAATTAATATAATTTTCCATAATCATAATAAAATGTTATTATATTTAAGATAAAAGATTCATTATTATTTCATCTAAGAGATAATTTTTGATAATGTAGATGATGAAATAAAATTGATACATGATTCTTATGTTTTATACATTTCCTTTTATAGAAAACATGTGGATTACTCATTAATCCTTGAAGAATTGGTACAAGGATAAGATAAGAATATTTGGGAATAGTGTAAGTATTGTATAATGGTTTTCTATTTGGTAATTTAAAATCTAAATTCATTAAATTATTTGAATAAGAGATCAGAAGAGGTTCTATATTAAACGTGAGTGGATGGACTAATAAGGGATTTCTTAAAATATTTCAATAATTTAAAATTCGCAAAGACCCAAAAAGAATTATAACTTATTAATTTATATTAATTATATATATTTTAAAAAAATACATTATAGTTTGACATAATCAATTTCTATATGTCACGGAATTTAATGTCAATTAATAATACAAACCGCAACAAAACCCACTATTAAAAATGATTTTTAAGCATAAATCATAATTTACATACATTTATTAAATTAAAATTACTGAAAAATCATGTAGAAATATTATATTATATATATATATTTTATAAATATTAGTAAAATAATTTAAAAAATATATATTAATAAAATTATTATTATGAAAACCTAGTCCACACATTAAAATAGTGTTTTTAAAATGCTTTCATCCCCAAAATAAAATAATACCATAATAAAATTTATTTATGAATTATATATTTTTAAATATATTATTATTAATTACAATTTTATTAGGAAAATTTTATTTTAATGTTTAAAAATCATGGGACATGTACTTTTAAATAATTGATAATATTTATAAATATACTTATTTTCACATTAACTAATAAATTAATATTATTCTAAAATACAAAAAATTTAACCCTAATTTATTTTTATCATGATCATTTTAAAAATTATATTCATTTTCAAGTACAAGTATTTTATCAAAATGATAGATATTAATTAAAATGTTTTTAATGTTCTATGATTTTAGCTTGAGGGAAATTGAGAAGTAATATGAACTCTTTGAATTACTGGACGGGTATTTTTTAATACAGAGTATTGGAATTAAATTATTGGAGTGGAAAAAATTAAAAGTAATTTTTTTTGGCTTGGGTGAATACTAGAGAAGATTCCTAGTTGTCTTGATGTGATTCAAAAAAATCAGACCATGAAAATATCATTTTTAAGGACACATAGACGGTGCAGGATTTGTCTGAATCTGTGTGGTCCACTATAGGAAACGGTGTAGCCTTGTAAAGGTGAGGAAATATCATTTCACTTAGGAAGCACACATTTTTTTAAACTATGTTTCTTGAACGCATGTGTAGTGCCACATGTGTAGTACCTAGACAATGTTCATCTCCTGGTTTGTGCATGGTTAGATTAACCGTGCGAGATAAGCAATGCATGTTTGACATCAATGGCAGAGGGAGCCGCACAGTTGTTGTATAGTTTGGGAAACCATTCGTCTCAATCTATGTGTTATGTTAATTATTAAGAAATAAATTAATTTTAATTAAAGAAAATAAAACAAACTAAACCCTATAACCTCACCCTTCTTCCTCGACCTTCAAAACGCATCACCCCTAGGGTGGTTCCCCTTCGACCTGCACTTGATCCCACATATGGATCCATATGTTCTTTGATCTCCGAAAGGTTTTCATGGTGATTCCCATTAAAAAATTATAGGTATATTCCTCACTTATTTATCATTCTAATTTCTTGCCATGATTTGGTTTCCCCATTATCAAACATAATTCATCTGAAACCTTGGTGTTGGTTAAACCGATATTCCACATTTCGTACAGTTGTAGGTTATGAAGAGAATCTCTTGGGTTTTGTAGGTTTTTTTGGTATACTTTTACTTAAGGAAAGGATGTTCCCTTCGATTCGGGTTTCCCTCACTAGATGACGTTTGGGATTCCATCTACTTCGTGGTTTCTCACAATTTATATAGGTACTTTTGGTGTTTTATTATACTTGGTAATTATGATGTGGTTATTGTAATCATCATTATGGTTTCTAATAAATGTGTCAAAATCATGTCACTAGTATATGTATATTTATGTATATGTATATATGTCATGTCACGAACTAGCCCGAGATGACTCAGAAATGGTCACAAGATCCATCCCACGACATGTCCTAAGAGACATTCCTGATCCACCCGGTATGGCGACAAGCACCAAGGAAATCAATAGAGTACACAAGGGAAGGAATTTTACCATATATAATCTATCAAACAAATAGAGGAAAGAAATGGACAACCCAAAATATATTTATATAAAAACAGAACTTAACATTATTTGTACAAGAAAATAAATGTACAACAAAAGAAATAACTCAACTGACCAAACCTGATTACCAACTAACTCTATGTGACCTTTCTGGTCACTCTCTAACATTATTATCACACATCTCCCAAGGCTATCTAACTCAATTTGAAACCTACACAGTGGATAAAAATAGAAGAAGACTATATACATGAGTATTAAAACTAAGTAGGTTTACCTGATATTTTTTTCCCAATGCACATCCATTAAAATAAAAGAAACATAAATTTCATGTTTTAAATACAAATATAATGGTATGTTTTCCAAATGAGGTACCATGTAATAAAACAAATTTACTAGACAAAAACTTGTACGTTTTATAAACAAGAATTCTAGTAACAATTTTCAAATAGATGCAACATCAAAATTAAAATAGTTTTCAAGAGGGATGCTTTAAATAATTTACAATTATAAATAAATTACACACACTGATGAATTCATCAACCAAACAAACAGTATGCTGAAGGTGAGTACAAAATATCCAATGACCACAACTTATAGGAACACCCCTAAGCACTAGTTATTTGGGAGCCCTATGCACCTCATATCTTGGTGAAATTAACCACAATAAATGTCTATTCTCATAACATGATCCAACGGTATGGTTCACACACATAACCTATTGGTCCCCAAACAACAACATCATTATATTTCAGTTAAATTTTTTCCTTTTCAAACTTTCTATGTGAAACAGGTCCAAACCCCACAGGATCTTGAGCATACTTGTACACTTCCACCCACCTTGATACCCGAGATTCCATTAGTACTAAATCAAGTTAAACATATTATGAAAAACATTTTTCACATCAAAATTCCATTACCAAACCATAAACACACTAACAACCCCAAAACATGCTTCACATTTTCTATTTCACGAATCAACAAATAACTAATTTTTTACATAAAACTATTATAAAGAGTATAACGAGGCCTTGCACATAAAATCACTACAAAAATGCTCTTTTATGACCAGAAAGCCATCAATATCATAAAAACCAAATTTTTTAGCCCCAAAACCAATTATTAAATAACATTAATGGACCATAAAATGGACCCTAATGATATAACATGAAATGCAGATGGAATTTATTTTTACAGAAAAAATGCCAAACATGCCTCTAAGACATTCTCAATGCTAACATATAACCAATGTAAAATTTTTTATTTTATTAAGGAGGTGTATACACACTATCACAACAAAAAATCACATTCTCAAATCCCTTAAAAAACTAAGGATACATATTCAAAACATATCCATTTTCCTAAGGATGTGAAACACGACATTTTCTAGTATCTCGGGCCAAAACATGTTGTAATCCAAAAACTATTTGTTGGTAAAACAAAATCCTTATTGTAAATCCATATAATGACCCAAAAAACCCATTTATCATTCATCCAATTCATTTATAAATCAAGGAAAATAATTTTTAAATCACACATGACACATAAAATCCAACCAGGCAATTTACCAAACACATGAAATGGCCTTTTTAAACAAAGAAATTTATTTTAAGAACTTGATATGGTATACAAAACCAATTTCGTGCCATATTTTAATAGAGATACTATAACATGTTCATGAAACCATAATCCAAGTTTTATACCTCACAAAATAGTTGTGAAAGACAGCAGAACATTTAAACAAACACTTGGGGTTAACTTTTATGAAAAAAACAACTCGACCTTTCACAAAACAGAGCATAAACAACCATTTCTCACACCAGGAAAATTATTCAAATGACGAAACACGATAATAAACATATATATATATAATTTTAATAAAAATAAAATGATGAAACGTAAATGATAAAGGCGTGTGCATGGGTTATCCTACCTCAAATCTTTGTCGTAATGGAAACACACACCCAATATAACCATTTGAGGGTTTATAATCCCTAAACTTATTACTACAAGCCCAAATGATCAAAACCACCCTAAAAAGTCATGTAATAACATAACTATCGGTCAAACATGACTTGGATAGAATACTAAACTAAGAAATAATGAATGTTGGATGAATATGTAGGAGAAAATAGAAAGAATCTCAACTAGCCACCTAGAAAACTCTTCGACTTCCATTAGATCTTCACCCTTAGAGAAAATGGAATGGAATGGAAAATATTGGAGATCCTCCTATGTTATAAAAGTACTAGGGAAAGAATATTTGGAGGGAAAAGATTATTAATTGAATGATTTATGGATGAAAAAAATTTACTATCTTAATTCTGGAAGTTTTGAGGAAACATGAGAACTTTCTCCCTAATTTTCGATTCAAATTAGCTCCAAAGAGGTAAAATCGATAATGGGGGTGGGGGTGGGTATTTGGGATTCGAATGGGATGTGTAATCACAGAACAATATTTAAAAAAAGTAAACTATATAAAATAAAAAAATAATTTTTTTAAATCATGAAATGGCCTCACGGTTTGGCCCTAATCAGGAAGTATCCACCATTTCTACAAAAACTCCAAAAAATTGAATTGAGGAACCCAAATATGGATGATTAGATATAGATGAAACATCAAAAATCAACATTAATCTCACCCAAGATACGAAAAATGGATCAAGATTTCCAAGGAAATTGATCAAAATAATGACATGAAAAACTTGGCATGACAATTCTCCCCACCATTAAAGCTTTCCACCCCAAGAAAGACATAACTCATTCCAGCTAATTGATCAACACCTAATAATTATTTATCAATATGGTCAAGATCATAATACAATGAAACACCATCAACCATTAATGTAACTTAATTATTTTAACTTAACCAAAACACCAACTCTCAACCACTTCCTGACAATCAACTGAAATATCGAGTCACTACCTTCACGACCTAACCAAGAACCCAGTTGTTGGGACTTCTACCAATTGACCCAAAAATCACTCAAACTATAGATAACTCATGAAAACCAAATATTCTTGTAGAATATGGGATGTAATCTACACCATTAGGAAATAACTAGCAGTAGATATGTTCATAGGATAAAAATCAATGAGACCTGTGGTGGGTATCCCTACCATTAGAACCCAACTTGCTACGAAGAAACAAGAATTCAACATGATCTAGAATCGGGCCTCACTCACATATGCCCACCAAAACTCTCCTTCAACAACCTACCATCCCATGTGGAGAAGAAAAAAGCATGAACATCTATACCCCCCATTCTCGAATGGAGGCAGCAAGAACTAGGCCAACACTCTTTGCAAGGATCCAAACCCCCACCAATTTGGGATGGGAGGGAAGGGAAACCAATCATTGGGCCATTGAAACCACAAAAGAAAAAAAGAAACTACCTCACTGATATGGTATAGGTATGATCTTAGCAATACTACCGACAATCCTTGGACTCCTGACTATGCGTCAGCTTAACACCGAAACCTATGGCTAGAGCTTTTATGGATAAAGAATCTCTTGACTCACAGACAGTTTTGATAATCCCAAACATGTACTCCATCCTTTCGTTCCACATTGTACCACTAAACACTCCTAGGACGAAACAAAAGAACAATAGACACCTTGAAAATATCTTCCTCAACAAGATTATTTTATCCAAACAAGAACATAGAGATAAAAAACGCTATTTTCTCTCACTCTTAACGAGGATAAAAACGAGCAAGGCACACAAAAACACCCACTAAACATCATCGAGTGCAACTACTACAGTAGGGATAATCATCACAATGGGAATACACTTTTAATTGAGCCCAAAGAACCCTTTATTACAACCAAAAGGTTGTGGTATCATTATAAGAGGTGGATTTAACATTTCAAACAAAACATTTGCTCAATCATTTCGAAACAATTCTAAAGGAGAACCATTTGTGGCCACAACACAACATCCACCACATATTTAATAACCCACTTAATATTACCCCAGAACTGAGCCACTAACAAGATCATATCTTAATATACATCAAGAGTATAACTTCTAGATCATAAGAAATCATACAAAATAGGAAACACTTCTATGACATAGTATAAATCATCCACGTAAATGTCAGTTCATAACAAACACAATAATTTTTCATCTCAAAATACTTTTGAAAAAAAATAAACAAACTTGGTGGATTTTCACATTCATGAATGGTGTTTCATCACGTCTCACTCACATTTACTTTTATGTGCCACCCCGGGCACTCAAATACCATGCCATACTAGCCATTCATTCATATATCCACAAAACCTTTCATTTGAGAACCCATGAAAACATTGAATGAAAAAAACAAAACAAAATCATTAAAAAAATAATATTGTACCTTCAAATGGCACATTAACAACCAAATCAAAAACAATTTTCAAATTTCAAAGGACAAGCCACACTTCATCAATGACCATTTGATTAAAAAACCATCCATTTAATTTATTAGAATTTCCAAAAACCAAAATTCAATTCCAAATTGCCCTTTCCCAATTAAAAAAAATTCAGCATGGTCCATATTCATAATCCGGAAACTACAAAGGCCAAAAATCCTTTCCATAAAAAACATTAGCTGCTCAAAACCAAATTTCAAAAATTAATTCATCATATTCAAATACTTTTCAACCGGGAAAAACACCCCATTTAAAACAAAGTTTCAAAATATATTTTAAATGATTCACTCTATAAAAACCACTTATTTCAACAAAAAACATGTTTAGATTGAGAAAATCCAATCCAGTTAAATCATTTCCACATCCTCCAAAAAATTTGTTAACAAACACAACCTTCCAAAACCATTATTATATTTAATTTATGAAAACCAATTTTTCCCTTTTCAAAATACATTCCATACTTTAAAACCCATTTAAATAATTCTCACATAAGTATTTTCAAAACACAAATTTAGAATTCAAGAAATGTCAAAAAAAACCCACAAAAGGGAACTAGTGTCGGTGGGGGACTTGACTATATGGTTGGAGGCCATATGTTAAACTAAACACCAACACTAAGAGACTTATTATAACCATGCCTTGGATGCACATGGAATTCTAGGCCCTGTGAGCTCACTGAGGCCATTAGTCAGACTCCTCTTGTCATAACGCTACAATAAACAATCAACAAGAACAAAGGAAACTAATAAAAACAGACATCATGTTGAAACTCATGAATCAGAATGAGAAATAGTTTGCGACGCTCTTTTTGCACATACCCCTCAAGTCCCAAAAACCTACTACATCTACCTTGACATCCCCCAAATAATAATTTTTCTCTAAAAAATATCATCTAAGAGTCGACCTCCTCTGATACAATATTTTCAAAAACTTTCTTGAGTAGACCCTGAATCTGTCACAACGGCCAACCCGTTACAAGTACTGAGTGGTGTTCCTGATTTTCCTAGGATGGATAAAACCACCAAGGGAATCAATAAAGTACATAATGGAATTATTTTTACCATATATAAATAATAAAATAAATAGTGGAAAGAAATAGATAACCCAAAAGTCATTTATATAAAAACTGAACTGGACATTATTTGTACAAGAAACAATAAATACAACTAAACCAAAAACTCAACTGACCTAACCTTATTACCAAATAACTCCATGTGACCCTACTGATCACTCTCCAACATAATTATCACACGTATCCCAAGGTGATTGAACTGAAGAAAAAACATGCATAAGGGCTAAAACCGAAGAAGACCATAGGTGTGATAATTAAAACTCTGTAGGTTAGCCCGATATTCTATTCCGAATTCACAAACATTAAAATAAAAGAAACATAAATATGAATATTTAAATACAAATATAATGCGATGTTTTCCAAATGAGGTCATATGCGTTAAAAATAATTACCAGACCAAATCTTTCATTTTTTATAAACAAGAATGCTAGCAATAATTTTCAAATGTGTGCAACATCAAAATAAAAATAGTTTTCAAGAGGTCTACTATAAATTATTTACACTTTTAAATAAGTCACAAACACTAAATAATTCATCCACCAAAAACATTGTATGTCAATGGAGAGTACAAAACAGCCAATGAGCACAACTCATAGGAACACCCCTATGAACTAGTTAGTTGTGTGTCCCTTGCACCTTGTATCATGGTGAATGTAAGCAGATAAATTATCTATTCTCATTCCGATGTACCCCTAGTAGATATAATACCCATATCCACGTTTTCCCTCAACATCATCATTATCATATTTTGGTTACTGTAGTCATCATCAAACATACTACATGAAACATGGGCCAAACCCTACTAGATATCTAGAATACTAGTACTCGTCTGCCCACCTAGATACATGGATTACCTTTAGTGCTCAATAAAGTTACACATATTCTCTAAATTAACTTTTCCCATCCAAATAATATTACCAAACCATAAACACACCAACATCCAGCAATCATGCATCACATTTTCTTTACAAATCAATAAACTAGTAAAAAAATTTGTAAAACAATTTCAAGGAGTATTACGATCCCTTGCTCGTAAAATCCATTAAAAATTCTATTTTAAGAACAGAAAACCCATAAATAAAATAAAAAATCACATTTGGAGGCCCAAAATCTAATTAATAAATCACTTTCATAGACCAGATAATGGCCCCAATAGATATAACATGAAATATATATAGAAACCATATCTACAAAAAAAATTCAAATTGGCCTTTACGCCATCCTCCAAACTAACATTTGGCCAAGGTATATATTACAATTTCATTAAGGATATTTATACACCAAATTAACAGTATCAAACCAAATTCATAAATCCCATAATACACTTAGGTTAAATGTTCATAACACAACCATTTTCATAACGATGTGAAACGTGCCCTTTTCCTTAAACTCTGGACAAAACATGTTTTAAACCAAAACACATTTGTTTTTAATAACAAATAGAAGTTTTAAAGACATACAATGACCCAAAAATAACATTAATAATTATTCCAATTCATTTTTATATCCAAACAAAATATATATAAATCACACATCACATATAAAATCCAACCAATAAATTTACTGAACACATGCCATGACCTTTTATAAAAAAACAATTTATTTTAAGAACTTGACATAGAATAATACACCAGTTTCCTAGAACATTTTTATAGAGATACTAAAACATGTTAAAAATACCATAAACCAAGTTATAAATTTCGGAAAATAGTTTTGAAAGATAGTGGAACATTTAAACAAACACATGGTGAGAAATTTTATAACAAAACAACTATACCTTTCATAAAACAAGGATTAAACAACCATTTTTCTCACCAAAAAAATTATCCAAAGGATGAAAAAATAATAAACATATATATCAGATGTAAAAAATAATAAAATGATGAATCTTCAATGAAAAAGGGATGTGTAAGTGATATCCTAGCTCAAATCCTTGGAATAAAAGAAACACACATCCAATATCACCATACGAGGGTTTATAAACACTAAACCTATGAATCACATCCCCAAATGAACAAAACCCCCATAAAAATCATGGGATAACATAACCCTAGGTCAAAAATCACTAGGGGAGAATTTTATACAAAGAAATAATTAAATAAGGAGGAAGAGGTATGTTAAAGGGAAACAAATCTCACCCTACCACCTAGAAAACTCTTCGCCTTCAATTAGATTTGAACCCATAAAGATAATTTATTTTCATTGAAAATCTTGGAGAGGATCCTAAGGTTAGGAAGAACCATAGAAGGAATATTTGTGGGAAAAAGTGTATGAATTGAATGATTTATGGGTGAACGAATTACCCTTCTAAATTCTGGTCTTTTAGAGGTAACCTGAGAACTTTCACCCTAATATTAGATTCAAATGAGTTCCAAAGATGTATACTCGATAATGGGGGTAAGTATAGGTATTTGGGATTTAAATTTTATGTTGAATCTCTTAATAATCTTAATAAATGAAAACAATGTAAAAGAAACAAATTATATTTTTAAATCATGAAATAGGATCATGGTTTGGCCAAAATCTTTAAATAACAATCCTTTCAACAAAAACACTGAAAAAAAAGAATTCTGGAACCCAAATATGGATGATTAGATATATATATATATTAAACAACCAAAAAAATAATTAATCTCACCCAATTCCAATGAAAAGGAATAGTATTTGCAATAAACCGGATCAAAAAAACGCAATGAAAAAATGGGTGTGACATGTCAGTTCCCCTATTATAATTATATTCATCAATAGCATTGATTATACATGTATGTGGCTAGGTGTTCCTAGTTTTATTTATTTAAACTAATATGTAGGTTAGTGGATATTTTTATATGCATATAATAATATATGAAAGGATTCCCTTGTGCGTGTTTGTGGCCATGAAGGTTAGTTCATAGGGGAGGTGTGTTCTTATATGTATTTGAAGATTCTTATCCTTATTAAGGAGGGGGATAGTAGCTTATAAAAAAATAGTTCCAAGAGCCGAATGTTCAGTTTGGTTCCACCATGAGGTAGGATCCCTATCATTCTCCTTTAATTCATCTATTTTTTATATTACTTTTATTTTTTATCTTAATTCTGCATTATAAACATGAACATTGTCTCTAGAACAAGATGTCTACCTGTGATGCTAAGTCATTTGTTTATTATAATATCTTATTTTTATAATAAAACCACTACAATTGTGGTGCAATGACTTAAAGAAAAAAATATAGTGAGTATACATGCATACCTTCCAACGCTACATGTTGGGGATCTTGGTTATACCTTGATGTGTTGTTTGGTATGTAACCAGTTCATAACATGGCCCTTACGAATGTTCAAAAAATAGTTTCCCCTTATGGAAAAATTCATGTTTCCCAAAACACGTAATTAGTTCATCTTAACATTTAAATGAAATTTTTTATGAGATATGGGTATTAATTGCACTTGGATATTATGGATTCAAAGAGTTTGTTCCATCCTTTAAATGAAATTACCATAACCCTTATATGTTAAATAAATTTTCCAGGTTTTGGAAAATTAATTGGAATTAACTTATGTAGGTCGAATCACAACAAACAGCATTCCTTTCATATAAATTTATTATGTGGTTAAATAATGATGGATGTAACCATTTAAATGAAATGGATGAAATAGTCGTAAGTGAAATGATTTTTTGGGAGGATATTAACATACCCTTCCCTTATGATTTTATAAATACTTCATCTAAAAATGCAATTGTTTAAAAGGAATAGAAATTAATTACTGGATCACATGAGAGGAATTTACTCATGTTTAATTCTATATACTTCACAATACATTGGACATATTGAAAATATTTATGATATAAAAAAGAGGTAATTCCTTATGTTTAACCTATGAATTGTAAACATGATTATAATTTATAAAAGTAATATAAAGACAATTATGGATGGGTGTCAAATAAAAAAATTTCCATATATGATCTATAGGTAGATATATATCTATGGGTGGGATCCATTCATACACCATTCTGGCTATTTAAAAGTGTACGAGATGGAGGAATTCTTACCCAACTCTCATAATATGAATGATTATGGATGTGAGGCACTCTTACCCCATTCCATATTATTATATATGTATGGGTGGGATGAATGATTACCACATTCTAGTTACAGTCTCTATACATTATGGATTGGAGGAATTCATTCCAAATTCCAGTTTTGTATCCTTTTATTAATGGAAGCCATGCATACCTCATGTCATCTATGATCCATTCATGGGTGGGAAGTATGCTCACCAAACACCATTTATGATCTACAGACATGTCCATATATGTAAATATATATATATTGAAACATGATCATAATATTATCATAAAATTGAGTTTATGATTGTATAACCATTTGGTTTCCCTTAGGAAATTAGATGAGTTTTATTTAGTTATGTAGTTACGCTTACTAAATTCACACCACATGCACACTGTCTAAATTATTTTACACTGGATTGGATATGACATTTTTGGTGCCAGCCTATTAATATTTTATCTCACATCCTACTTGGGCACCCTTGGTACTCGAATATACCTTTTATTTTCTATATTAAGGTTGATTTATGTATTCATTAACCAAAGAGTTTGGAGAAAAGGACTAAGCTGGAGGTCAGGTTGTTCAAGGAGTTTTCCAATCAGGATATTCTACCATTTATTTGTTATTATATAGTATTAATATTTGTGATGTTTTATTACTATTTTCAATCAACTATCATTACCATTTCATTCATTCACCTATTGTATAAACTTTTCTTGGCCACTTTTCTTCATTAGTAAAAGAATATGTCTTCTTATACTTTATCATTTCTATTTATTTACTTTTTTTAATTTTTATTACAATTATATATCGATCTGAGTCTATGATAATATGGTATATTAGACCCACTATCACTTTATGATAGCCTCACTGCTAGTCGGTAGACTCTAGCATATGGGGAAACATGCTTGAGGCCATGTGGACCACTGGTCCAATAACCATTCTGATGGAAAATCAATAGGGGACATTTCAAAGTGGTATGAGAGGATGTCTCCTTTCATTTGTCTTCTTATTTTGGGATGGTATAAATGAGACTAAAAATGCTTTAGTGCATGATTAATATCTTTTATGGGGACTATTCATACCACATAAATTATATAACCATGTGAATATGTTTGGGATTATTATTCATGATTTTTTCTATTACAGATGACATGATTTCACCTCGAGTGGTAGTTTAATTTTTCCACTACTAAATGATTTAGGGATTTATTTGTATTTATAAGCTTTGCATAGCATGGGAATGGGAAAGAATCTCTTTAATCATTATAGACACATAGGAATTAACTTGTCATACATACAACTTTCTAATAGTTTTATTCTTAGAGATGCCTTGAGATTTAATGCATTTCCTTGATTTTTATGCCATTCTTGGTAGTATAACATGATATTGTGTTAGTTTAATGTAATTATTGTTTTCTAATATTTCTTATATTCCATGATCATGTGCATAGAATGATTTTTTAGATTCTATTTATGATGGAATGGTTCTATTCGTTAATATGTGTATTATAAATGAAAGAGAACCAATTTTTGATTGAATGGTGTTTGAGTTAATTAGAGTCATGAAATCATAACCCATCTATTCAATCCATTTTCAGAAGAATAAGAATAAATTTGAGAGATATTGATAAAATATAAAATTTAGTTAATGTTTAAGTGAAAAGGTAACTATTTTGGGCAAAAATGATCAAAATTCCAAACTGTAAAGTGTATCTGTGCTTTAAAAGTTTTTAGGTGGCCACCCATATATTTGGACCATTGTATTTGAGCATGTAAAAATTATAAATTGAGTTTGGATTCAATCAAATGTATCCCATTTTTAATCAATGAAGTGTATGTGTGCTTCATGAATTGGGAAATAGAAACCCATGTTTACTATTATGGAATGATTCTTTTTGATATTCTTATAAAAGTAAAAATTATCAGTAATTTTATTAAAAAGTTATTGAGAAACTAATGTTGGGTTGTTTTTTTGATGACCCAGGTTGGCTTGGTGGGGCCCTCGTAGGTATATTTATTTGTTTAATGGGTTTTTTACTCAATGTATTAATAACTACGTGATGTTTAGAATTGTTAAATGGTTAATGATTAATGCGATTAAATGAAAAGGGCTTAGAAATGGAACATGTAGTGCTATCCTCATTTAAAATGCTTATTCAAGGGTAGTTTACATTCCAATTCATATTCCTTAGAGAAAAACTTGAACCATTATTAATTGGTTGTTATATTTTTATAAATTGTTTATAATGTTAGGATGATGAGCCTACGACATTTTTTTGGTGTGACCAAATGCATTGGTTGATGATTTTACATCACATGGGACTAGCTGTTGTCAGTAGCAACCTTAGAAATTTGATCAATGATTTTACCATGAATTTTCATGACATTTAGTTATGTTTAGGTGTCTTTATCCCTTATATGACTCCTAGTTTTGAATAAATTCCATGATCGTATGGGGGTTGTTGTGTTTTGGGCCATTTCTTAAAGAATGAGCATCGGGTAATGATCGTTTTCAATAGGTTTATCATGCATTGGGCATGGTTGGCGTGTCCTTTGGACATTGGACAATTTTGTTTTCATTGGGTGGTTTTCATTAATATACAAAGTACCATAAAGTGTTAAATATGGAAACCAACTTATTCAGTTCATCTATTTTTTAATGGAATATGTGGTCAAGTACATACTCAAGTACTGTCTAGGTAGAGTGACCTGGGTGATAAAAAATAGGTGCATCCCAATGCTCATGATGAGTTTCTAAAGACATAGTTTTTTTGACACATTTGTCTCATTTTTTGTGTTTCATTCAACTTTTTTTATGTTTATATCATGTATTAGAAGAGTGTCACACATTTTTTTGTGGTGTTTCTTCATTAGCGCACTTGAGAGGGGCTAGATTACCTTCTTTTCCTTCGAAACCTAGGACACAACTATGTGGGGATTGTGGTGTCTATTTTGATAGTAATTTTATATTTGATGTATAAGGAATGAATTTAAGATAGACCATTTTGAAATCATTAGGTTTCTTAAATGCCATTGGGTATGATGGGTTTGGTCAGTGTTGTTGCTTTCTTGGTAGCATGACTTTGATTTGGATTGGAGTTTATGAAACCCTTGTGAGGAACGATTGGTCTTGAATGGAATTCGATGGTAATTTGAACACTCATAGAATTCCTCATTTTATAATGTCTAGTGATCAGATATTAAGGAATAAACATGTGAATAAAACTCCTTTATTTTTAGTTAAATAATGGTGGTTTGACCCTTCTAAATTCCAGTAAATAGGTGTCATAAATTAGAAACGATTTAATGTCCTCTTATCTTACTTTTCTTTGTGATGATCATGTTCCCTATATTGACCTCATCCAAGAGGGATTAAGAAATTTCCGATCATCATTCATGCTAAGTATTTAAAATTATTTGGGTGTGTTGGTTGATTCACATTCTATGTTTCATGTGGGATGCATAGATCCCTTGGTGGTTTTATCTTAGAAACATCATCTGAACTCATGTGTATGATTTCATGAGGTGTTTATTGTAAATATAAGGGGAATTTTGAGAATCGATTCTATTTAATTTTATAAAACATCATCCATATATGTGGGAAGTCTTCTTGTTTAGTTTTCCCTGAGGCAAGACAGTTTTCCATTATCCATAACTGTTTTCAGTAGGGGAAGAACCATGTTAATGAATGTTGTCAGGTGAAGAAGAGTGTGGTTGGTATCAGCCAATTATATTCCTGAAAGCCAACAAAACATGGTATAAATTATTTTTATGGTTTGTCGGATGTTAAAAATATTTCATATATCATTCTAGGATCTTTTTTGTAACTATTCATGATGTGATTGTAAGGAATGTATAATAGTGGTTTGAACAACTATTTGGAATTCCCCGCTTAACATAAAAAAATAATGGGGGAAGTACCGTTGGCTAGAGACTTAAAAGGATGATGACTAGATCATGTCTCTAGATAATGGTATTAGAGAAGATCCATTTCGATGTTTCGGTTAGAGAATAAGCATTGGCTTGTGTATAAAATGTATTAAGTTCTTCTTTTATAAGATTATTTTTAAGGGTGTGTTTGGAATTTGGTGACACAACGTGACCATTTGAACTATGATCCAAACCCTATGTAGGTTAGGTGATGTGTTCATCATTCCCTATGTCTTATCCGAGATGATATTTTTTATGATGGGAAGTTTGTAATTATATGTGTTTTTAATAAGAAGGAAAATCAGAAGGAATTGAACTTTTTGAATTACTGGATAGGTCACTTTTTAAATCGATCATTAGAATTAAATCTTGAGATTTGAAACCCATTATGGTAATTTCATTGTGCTGGAGGGAAGGCCAGAGAAATTTCATGGGAGTATTGAGGTGTTTTAGGAACACCAGACTAGTGAAATCCAATTTTTACAGACCTATAGAGGTTTCACGTTATATTTAAAACAATTCAGTCCACTATAGGAACTCATGAATCCTAGGGAAGGTGAGGCAGAGATGTTTTGTATAGGCTATGCATGGATTTCCATATCATGTGCCTAGCTCACATGGGTAGTTCAAATTGTGAAGTACGTCGCAACTGTTCATTAAAGGGTTTTCACATAGTTAGAATAACATTACTTGACAAACCGTGTGAGGAGGATCTCTTAATTATGGGTTTCCTCATGGTCATCACACATTTTGGGAAACTGTTCGACCCAAACCATTCATTGTGTTAATTCTTAATAAATTAACTAATATAAATTAAAAAATATATAATACATCTAAACCCTCTAAACCCCACCCCACTCAATATACCTTCACAACGTAGCATCATTAGAGGTTCCCATTCGACGCGCACTAAAGCACCCCTCCAGCTCCCAACATTCATTGATATCAAACTAGATTTTTTAGTAATTTTTCTATAATGTTTTTAGGTATGGTTCTCTCTCTATAATACTCCCAATTTCTAGCCACGGTTTTTTCTTCCATTCATTCTATGAAATTCGGCCAAACCCTAAGTATGTGTTAAAATTATTCATCCTTGATTCTACTAATTATTATTTATGAAAAGGATATATCAGGATCTGTTGGTTAATGTTCTTGAAACAGCTACCAAAGTTGAAGTGGTTTTCTTTGAATCATTCCACCCCCACTATCTGAGATAAGTTTTTTCATATATTCAATGTTTTCACTAAATTTATCTCAAGTATTTTGTGTTTTTTATGGTCTCTGGTAATTATTTTGTTGTGTGATGGACTCTTCATTTTGTTTTTTAGTCACTGGGACAAATGTGGCTTGCTTGAGTGTGCATAGGTAAGTATTTATATATGTAGGTTTCCCTTTATGTTTATATTCATCAATATCATTGATTATAAAATTCTAGGGAATTTTTTTCCATCATATATATATATAAATTCATATATAGGTGAGTGGAGACAAATATATGAATATAATCATATATGTGAAGATCCACATGCACATGTTAATGGCCTTGCTGGTGAGTGAATAAGTTCTATTTGTCCTTACCTGTATGTGATTATTCATATGCTTAGTGGGATACCACCATATTGTAGTTATAACTCCCCAAGATCTTAATGTTCATTTTGGATTTACCATAATATATGATCCTAATCCTTCAACTATAATTCATGTATGTTTTATATATAATTTATTTTTCAATTGAATTATTCATTATCATATCGAACTGCTTATCTGGAAAAATATATCTTATTATGATGCTAAGTCATTTTTTGATAATAATGTCATGTTTTTATAATTAAAACCATCCAACAGATGTTTGTTTCCATTATGCTAAAAATAATGTGAGTATAATTTCAATCATTCATTCTATACTTGTAGTGGTTCTTGGTTATACCCTAATGTGATGTTTGGTATGTAGCATGATTATATTACAACCCTTATAAATATTATTAAATAATTTTCTACTTATGGTAAAATTTATGTTACCTTGGAAATATAATTATTCTGGAATAACCATTAAATGAAATTTCCATTGACACATGTGGATTAAAATTACTTGGTTAGGATTTATTCAAAGAGTTGGGGGGATTCATTAAATGAAATGATAGTTACCCATATACATTAAATCAATTTGATGTGTTTAGGATAATTTTCTGGAATTCCCTAACATATGATAACACTCACCAAACAATATTCCTTTCATTAAATTATTTTCCATGGTAAATGAATGAGGGATCCGTCCATTTTATTGAAATGGAATTAATGGTCATAAGTGAAATGTTTCCATTGGAGGGTAAGACCATTCCCATCCAATATGATTTATGAAATTCTTCTTCTATTAATTTAAATAGTTTAATATGTATTCAAATTTATTATAGTAACACATGAGATATTTTAACTCCGGTTTCATTATATACACTTGATAATGATTTGGTCATATTAAAAAGCATGGTGATATGACATAAGAGTAATGAAATTTTCTCATACTATAAATAGTAAAAATGCTTATAAAATGTAAATTGATTATAAAGACGATTATGGATTGGAGGAATCCATTCCCCATTCCATTTATGATCTATTTCTAGATTTCTATGTATTGGTGAGAAGAATTAATACCCCATGTAAATTATATGAATGTGTACGGGTAGGATAAAATCATACTTCAAGGAACTTATATGAATGATTACAGATTGGATACATACTTACAATATTCCAGCTTATTATTTATATATGGGTGGGGGGGAATGCTTGCCATATTCAATTTAAAATTTCTATATGTTATAGATGGGAGGCATTTTTACACTATACCAGTTAAATATACTTCTATAGATTGGATTCATTCCTACATTGTGTTTGATATCTTTTATTTTTTAATAGAAGGCATGCTTACCCAACACCATATAGGATCTATATTTATATGTGTATGTTTATAAATGTATAGACATATATATGTATACAATATCATGATCAGGTAATTATCTCGGTAACGATCCAAATCCAGTATAGAAATTAGTTGTCCCTTAGGAAACTAGAAAAGTGTTGTTTATATATGTAGTTTCACTTAATATAATCACCATACCTTCAAATTATCTAAATTATATTACACTAGATTGGGTTGGACACCATGGGTGTTGGCCGACTGAGTTTTCACATCACACCCTATTCGAGAAACCTTGGTACTCGAGCAGACCTTTTATATGTAGTACATAGTTTGATTATTGTATGATTTTACCTTTAACATAAGAGAAAAGGGACGAGCTAGAGTTTGAGATTCCCATGGAGATTTCTCATGGGGATTTGTGGTCTTTTCGTTATTGTTTTACTATATTGTATATCCTGCTATTTTGTTTACTATTTTCCTTCATGTATCATATCCTTGTCATGTATTCATATGTTATATAAACTTGAATTGACAAATTTTTTCAGTTATATAAGAATATCTCATCTACTAAATTATCATTGATAATTAATTATTACATTGTTAAATTGTTATTAATATGATATACCATGTTTAAACTATGATAACAGGGTATAGTCTCCAAAATATCACCTCTGAGGACCCTAACTACTTATAGAAAGCCTCTTTTGTAAGGCCCCAGCCAAAAATATTACATATTGTTGGATTATGTCAGACATTCACATCAAGGATCTTTTTAGGATTAGAGTTTTAGATAATTTGGTCATTACTATTACATTACATCTCAAAAATAACAAAGTAGACAATTCTTCTGTATCCATTTTTTAACAAAAATAAAACTCCTTAAAAAATACAATAGATATTTTCTTGATATAAAACATCTTGAATCATGTGATTCTATTTACATTCCTTATACCCTGTGAAAAACATTTCCAAATCTTCATATTTGTAAAAAAAATAGTTTTGGATATATAAAATAAGGAAATAAAACACTAGTCCATCAATACATTCAAATCAATAACCCATACTTTTCAATCATAAAACGTATGTTCTTTAATATACATCATGAAATCATAATAGTTAAGAATAACATGCAGAAATCATAAATCATTAAGGTAACTTGTGAAAACCAGAAGAAACTTACATTGTAGTTTTCAAATCAACATATAGAGTAACATTTGGAATACACATCATTACATATTCCCAAAATTTCTTAAGATAAACCATAACATTTACCTATGTTACATTACCCAATTCATTTCGGAGATATCTCCGTCTCACCCACCCTAGGTTTATCACCGAACCACCCGTATAAGTAAACAATTCCCAAAAATATGACATATTTATAACTCATAATACATGAATAATGGAAAGATAAAATTTCATCATTTTAATAACAATATATCATTACAAGATATTGACATAAAAAATGCTATATCAAAACCAATTTCAATAAAAAAAATACATAAAATGGTATATGGTATATTTATTACTTTTAAAAACATTACGTATTTTTAAGGAAACCAAATATAAAATATTTCTATCGGTAGTGGAAAGGTCATTTTCACCACGTACCTTAAAAATAAACATCCATTCGTCATTTAGTACACCTCTTCATAAAAAAAATGAATCCTTTTGATTACCATTGAATGAAATTAAAAGGAAAATGGAATAATTACACACCATATAAAATAAGGTCATTTATATTATAAAATATTCTTCAATGAATGTATATTGAGATGATGTCCCTTACAAAATTCGGCATCCTAACACCATTACATAAAAATTCAGAAAATGAGTTGGTGAGAGAAAAAATGGTATCAGGTATGTCCACACTAAAAAATGAACCTAAATATACATGAATTATAATCTCTATGATATGTTAATCATTTCTGTAAATAACCCAAATATCCATATGTCCACAATAAAAAATTGATTATTCCAAATTAATATTTTAACCATTACTCAACAAATTAAATCTCGTAGTATTTTATTTTCTTTATGAATGTATTGTTCCCAAAAGAGATAACGTCTTCCAAAATAAAATTTATTACATAATCAAAAATAATGTTTCCTATAATAAAAATATTCATTTCATAAAACATAGGTTCCAAATTAAATATTTTCTTGACCCTTAAAATCATTTAACTTAATATTATATATGAAACTAACCTGGGACATCGCATAGGATAGTGATAGGTGATACGCCAGTGTCTCCCTCTGGTTGTGGATTAGATTCCTGGGACCTTTCTAGACTCGATGGGTTTTCACACATCCTACATGTTTTATATATTATAAAATCATATCATTCTTATAAAATTATAAATAAAAATATAATTTCATCAAAAATTACCATAACCTACTATATCCTTAAAGGTTATCTAGTGCCTTCCCTTTTTCCACCCGAAATGTAATAACCATTAATCACCTAAAAAAAGATCATATGAACCACTAAGACTATCCATTATGTACACATAAGAAACCATAATTGTTACTTCAATAATGTTTTCACACATCAAACATCCAGGTTACACATATTAGAAAAAATTGAAAAATTAGTCCCATCATCTAAAGATCATTAATACATTTAAACATTTCATCATCCTATAACCTACCATAACTCATTAATCCCTTATATGTAGACTTCTTACTCGTTCATGACTCTTCAGAATCCATTAACATTTCATTTACACCTTAATTATTAATAAATCATTCCAGCATATCGAATATCACCATCATTTAAAAATATCAATACAAAGATGCTCCATTCTTTATTGATATTAAAATAAATCCTACCTTGAATCAAGATATCATGATCTTTAGGATATTCCCTTTATCTTTTTGAATGTTTTCATATATTAAAAACTAAATTTTCCCTCCACATCTGTAATTTCAGTTTTTTGATAGAGTTGGAAATGTTGAGATCTTGAAATCATATGAAAAAGATACCATTACCCATATAATTGTTTTAGAAATGAGTAGTTGTTGGAAAAATCAAAAAATATCATGCAGTTTATTGGAATACAGGAGAAGCATTAAAAGTCATTCAAATATGCATTTTCTATTATAATGATAATAAAAATGTCAAAGAGGGATTATAAGGTTGAACGTGAAATATTTCCTTCCATATTGTAAAATGATCCTCATTATTCTCAAAATAATCAACATTAAAACATTTATTAAAAAAGAATCCTTTTTTATGGTAATGATAACATAAAAAACATATATTAATCTAATCCAACAACCTCTTTATTTTTCCATTATTCAGTTTATTTTTTCAAACAAACTATTTTACCATAACCCTCCAAATGTTTCCATATGATAACAACCCTCTTGGTTATATGGTATCTTTTACATACACCTAGAAAACACCATATCCTCTAATGTTATCTAAAATAGCATATAATACCAAATATATGGCCCCAGTCATAAATATTATAAAAACACGGGTTATGTCACGAATTCTCATTTAGGATCATTTTAGGTTTAGAGTTTTATATAATTAATCCATAACTATTTCATTACATTTCAAAAATTAAAAGGTAGACAATTCTTCTCTATAATGGTTTTTAACAAAAATAAAACCACTGAAAATAAAAGAATAATTATTTTATTGATATAAATCATATTGAAGTCATCCTTTCAATGACCTTTATTTATATTATTTGAAAACATGTATAAAACTTTGAATGAGAAAAAAAATCATAAAGAAATATAAAATAAGGAATAAAAACATTATCCTATTAATAAATACAAATAAATGAAACAATACAATTCAATAATAAAACATATTTTCATTGATATACTTCATGAAATCATAAGATTTTTGAATAATAAACTTAAATCATAAATCATAAAGATACCATTTAGCATCCATAACATACTTAAATTTTATCTTTCACAACTATATAGAGAGTTACGTATCGAATAACCATCACAGTATATTCCCTAAATCTATCAGGTGAAACAATAATGTTTACCCCCATCACATTACCCAATTAATTTTAGATCAATCTCATTCTCAACCACCATTGTATTTTTACAGAACCACCTGTATATGTAAATAATGGAAAAAACCCATAAAATATTCATAACACATAAAACAAGCATAAAGGAAAGGTAAATTTTTCACATTGCAAAGAAAATATATCATTTCAGTTATTGACATAAACAATTCAATCTCAAAACCATTTTCAATACCAAAATAAATAAAATTTGTATATGGTATTTATTTTCTTTTAATAACATTATGACTTGTTATGGAATCCACATATCAAATAATACTTGCTGATAAAGAATGGATGTTGTCACTGCATACATTAAAAAGAAAAATCCCTTTGTCTTATAGTAAAATAATACATAAAAATGTTTCCATTGGAATGTAATGGAAATAAATTAACAAGAAAACAATAAAATTATATGCACTAAAAAAGACGATCACGTATAAGCCAAAATATGCCTAAATGAATTGTGATTGAGACGATGTCTCTTACAAATATTAGGTAACCTAATGGTGTTACATAAAAATTCATAAAATGAGTTGATGAGAGAGAAAAGTGTATCTCAACACATTCAAATAAAATTTACATGAATAAGGATATTGAATAAAATATCCAAACAAATGAAAATGGAATTTAAAATAAAAAACGTAAAATAATTCTTTGACTAAAAGAGTAGGGTGAAATGATACATTTCCTTGAGTCTGACTTGTCCCGATCATTATTTATTGTCCTAAAAAATAAACTCTGTTAATTTATACTTTCTTCAAAACCATTTTCATGTTTATTAATAATTTTATATCACTTGTTACAATGTTATAAACAATACATAATTATTTAATTTAATATCATTCATTTTTTTGATATTCGGTACTTGACTGAAAAATGAACATGTTATAATAACAAATTGTCCATGTGGTCAAAATTATATTACCTCTAGAATGATTTTAATGATTTATATATCATATATATCCTTTATATATATGTATTTATATTTTTACATGACATTTGGGGATATGAAATGAAATGCACAGTTCATGGATAAGGTAAGTCCTATGTATGCATGAATACCACTATCATTTAAATATCATATTAAAATGAATTAAAACTAAATGATACCAAAATATATTATAATACCAATATAATATAATATTTTATATATTTTACATAATTTAATTAACTCCATAATTTATATGTTTCGTGTATGGAATGAAAGATTATTATAACATTGAGGGTGCGATAGTCCGCACTTCCTTAAATAAAATTATCATATTTACACATAATGGGAATTATAAAGGTATGATTTAAATAAAATATAATAAGAATATAGAAAATGTAAATTATATATATATTATATATAAATATAATTCCATCATAATGGCCACTGTGATAGGTGGTAGGGTAAATTAAACAATCATTGTTTTGTGTGGTAGTAGTTTGTTGTCCACAGAAACAATATGCTCATATCCATTAAATGTAGGTGTGTGTAAGTGTAGTTCAAATAAATATCATAAACATCCGAGTATATTTATGATACTAGTGTTTTTAGGTAATAGATGAATAATAATATAATAAGATGTGAAGATGTAAAATAATGTAAAACAACCATAGAGATGGGTTTGCATCTTAAAATGTGTGACTCCCTTTGATTTGAGTCAAAAGGCTTTCTTGAATTGAATTATTCCTAAGGTATGGATTCGAAGAGGAATATATGAATGTTGGGAGATTGTTTGGGGAGAGTTTGGAGGAGCCAAGGGGCTTTATAGATGTGATTAAATTTGCAGGGGTGATTCCCTTTTATAAGAGGGAGGAGGGACACTTCATGAAAGTTTTGAAGTATTATTTTATTATAAAACTATTCTCTAGTTCAAATGGTCCCAAAGTCATTTATTTAAAAGTAAAAATTATATTGGGTTGAACTCCTCTCAACCAATTGGTTTTATACTAGTCTGGGTCACAAATTTATCCTTATATTTTTAGCTTAAACCCTTAGTTAACTAATTTAACTCTTACCATACCTTCTTGTATATTTATACTATATTGTTTATATAATAACAATAAATTTACAAAAGAAACTCAATTATTTCATTATATAAATTTTAAACATTATCTTAGACATTTTTCTGAATGTTATATTTTTAGGACTACTATATCATTTAATAAATTAATATTTTTTAAAATTCATATAGGCCAATTTTTATACTACTCATATCATGACTTTTTAAAAATCCATTAAAAATTGATTCTTTTAAAAAAAATATTTAAATCATAGACACAATGTCATATACATCGATATAAACTGGGAATGAAATAAAAAGTTTTAAAATAAATTTATTTTAATATTTATAATCTCATTTATTTAAATAATTCATTAAATGGGTAATGATTACATCATCATTGTCTCAGAAATATATTTATTTATATGATGTATAAAACTTATAAATAAAATACCATAATTTCTAAAGGAGATTTATATTTTTAATTAATATTTATAGTTGAAGTGATGACTTATATATCCCCATGTAAAAACTATTTTAATAAAAGATACATGTTTATGTTAAATGTTTATATACATTAAATTAATTTTTTAAAAAATTCAATTTAACATCCATGTGGCTCGATGGGGTCCCCAAATTGACCCAGGTATTCCCATTGTCAGAAATATATCATAAAATCTAATTAGGAAATTTTTTAAGGTAGTTTAATATAATTATAATTTTATTTGGTTACCCTTATTTATCATATTTACCCTTTAGCCTTGGTAAATAAAATAATTACTTACCTTACAATCCTTAATTTTTAAAAAATCAAATTTACATATTTACACAATATGAACCACATAATTCCAAATATGGAATCCATTTTTCCAAATTCAAAATATTGAATATTCATAAATTAATTTAATATTAATTGTCGTTGGCATAAATAAAAAGTAGGTTTTTGAGAAGTAATAACCATCAAAAGATTGACGTGTTTTTATGCCCAATTTAATAATGAAATTGATTCCAATGACCAATTTTTTTAATGAAAACAAAATAATCATAATTCACATTAATACCAATTAAAAATATTATATAAAAATATAAATAAATTAAATGAAAAAGAAGTTTTGACATAAAATGTAGTATTTTTTCAATATTCATTATTAAAATGAACTTTATTACCAAATTACAAAAAATTTATCAAAAGTAAAATATGATGTTACACTTCTAAAGCATATGTCTATTTTGTAAAATAAAACATATAAAGGTATAAAAATTATATATTAAAATTTTTTTCAATCAAATAGTGGTAAAATGACCTTTTAAAAATATTAGAGTATTCCATGGTTAAAATTAAATTCATTCTTATTTTAAGCCTCTAAAATTTATTGGAAAATATAAATATATTTAAAAAACATGTATAAGAATATTATATTTAGTTTTAATCATTCTCCCTAATACAATAGATAGATGTTAACTTCCATTTTAAATAATATTATTATATTGATTTTTTGAGACAATTCAATGTTGTGTGCAATGTAAGATTTCAATGAATCCCGTTCTTTCTTGTTGACTATGCTATCGAAAAACTCATCCCATTTATTTTAAAAATAATATCTATTCATAAATATTAATAGTAATGAAAAAATTAATATTCTATAAATAACTGGATCATTAAATATGGAATACGTGAAGATGTGTTTGGGGCCATGTGACCCAACGGTCTGGTTACTATTCTGATGCTAAGCTAGGTTAGGATGCTAAAACATTCATATACAAAATTGTTATAGATATTATTTAGGAATAAAATATATATTTTTTGAATAAAATAACCTTATATAAATAGATTACTTATTTATTAATAATTAATCAGAATATATGCAATAATAAAGATCATTATATATTTTTCCTTCTGTTATTAATATTCATTAATTTTTATTAAATGGCAATTTTATAATATATTATAATATCAATCTTTATACTGACTAGGGGTTGCATGTAAGAAATTTGCAAAATATATCATGTTTTTTAAATAGGTTTGGGTGATTTCCTTGCTTTATTATGTTCCACCTATTGTTTCTCTAGGCATAATGATCCCATTAGAGGTCTTTTATATAAATATATGAATTAAAACACAAATTAATAAGGTTTATTATAAATGGAAATACATATAAAATATTTTGGTGTAATGTATTCTATAAGAAATGATCCTCTACTTATTTTGATCATTTATTGAATTGTTTTAACTCATTTAGATGAACATATTATTGAAATATATTGTTTTATATTATCATCATCTAGAAATTTTCAACTCCATCCAATTATTAATGAAAGAATAGTTTTAATGAAACAATGTAATGTTTCTTTTAATTTAAAATGAATCGAAGATCATCTGTGTATAAAAATTGAGATATATAAGTTCTTTAAAGAAGAATATGGGAATTCTGATAAGAAGAGAGATACAATTTTTTTTCAGGGAGGAATGTTAATTCTTATTCATTGATAAAGATTATTTATTATTTTATAAGGATTATCTTGATATCCAAAATGATTCTGGATGGATAAAATCAATAAATCGGGATTTGATTTTATATACAAAAATATTGTTTGTAATTTTTTTAGAACCAAAATCTACTGTATACCCCATTATGTAAAAATGGTCATTCAATAATTATACAATAGATGTATAGATAATACATATAATGATTATTTTTTCCTAAAAACATCAAAAGGAATAATCACATTTACTTTTTTTATTCCATTTCTCCAAAATTGTTTATTGATTCAATTATGACACTAATTTCGATCCCAAAATTAAATAATTATGACATTTATAAAATGAATATTGGAACAAAATTTATAAGTGAGAAGAATTTTTAATACAACTATAGTGGTCTGTGCCACGACAAGATACTAATAATGAATCCATGTTATTGAGATCAACATATAGATTTAATCAATTATTGAGATCATGTAATTCTCTTTTTAATGATGCTATATGTTATTTATGTTTCATTAAAATTTAATTTGAACCTTAATATTTTAATAATGATAATTAGACTAAAATTATTTTTTAATTATAAAATATTTCATTAAAATTATTTTAAATGGAAATGAGATACATGTATTACCTTCGATTAAGGGAATGTTAAATGACTAACATTATATGATGGTCAAAGCTTAAATAGGCTATGTTATAATTATAATGATGCAAATGGATTGTTCAAATAGGCACCTCATACTAGCCAGGTACATAAAATAACAATAAAATAACATATAAACTATCAATCAATCCAACATGGGATTGTTTCCAATGTTATATGGCATAAATATTTAATAGTACATACTCTCTTTGACATATATAGAGAATGAATGAATGAGTATAATTCCATAATTCTCAATATTCCGATCTACCATTTATAATATTCTATATAGAAGACTTAATATTTCATATTCCTTGATCAAGGTAGATATATATTATAGAGATACTGTAATGATTCGCTAAAGAATTCTTAAAATAGTCTCAATTTTTATGAGGAATACAAAGGATATTTTAATGGTTTACACCGACAATTGAGTCATTAAATGAAGGGGTAAACAATTGATGGTTTTGTAATAGATCATGATAATTTCATGTTATAGATTGTTTTTGTATTTTTTCTAAAAAATATACATGAAAGGTGAGGATCTCCAAATAGCTTGTGGTAGACAAATATATTTAAAAAATTAAGTATACGGTGTCATCTAGTAAATAAATAGAAGATGTTGATTTATCAAACATTATCTATTTTCATGTTGTGATGGTGAAAAATAAAGATCCTGTTTTGGTAAATTGTAAAAACACATGGTTACTGGATCTGGCCATTGATTCAAAAATAAAATCAATGAATAATCTGTGTACATTTGAAATATAAACTATTAAGGGAGTTTACTCAAATATATAATGTTAATGGTAGTAGAGTTTCCATATAATATAATGTGTTGTACCTTTATTTTAAATACTATATGAGTATATTGGTAAATATAAAATGAGTGAAAGAGGTTTTAGAATTGTTAGAATTTGGCTCCAACTGAAGTATGAGATTATTAGACATAATTCCTGTGAACCAACATTATAAATTTTATACGTATAATTTATTCATTTGATGATGTACCTACAATCATTTTCAACTTTGAAGGTCATGTATGATTTCATCCATGATGAGAACCGGTATATACAGTGAAAATATGGATATTATATTATGTACAATGAATTATGAGTAATAAAATGACATATATGATCAAGCTAATTTCATATCCATTGGGAATCTCTTGCATTATATGAATATTAACTGAATTATCAAGAGGAAAATTTTATACTATCTATTAGAGAGGATGTTATATTTCTACCATGGATCAAGATCATAGTTCTTTATTTAGATATATATCGATGGAAGTAGAAGAAAATTTTATTTTACAATGTCAATGAAATAAATAACAGGAATTAAAGTATGAATAAACAATTATGTATCCTATTATGGATATATCTACTGAAAATAGGATTATATTACACAGTATTAGTCAAAATAATATTTCATATTAATAAATAATCTCATTCTATTTTGAATCAATGATATTGTGATAGATACCCCTCTTGGTCACTGACTTAGACCTTCTACCCTCACAAAAGGGGTTACAACGATGACACACTATGTGGGTTTGGATTCTCATTAGATTTATAAGAACGTGATCAATATAATTTTATCATTTAAAGTTAGTATATCGATGAATATTCATGTTATGTTGATCATTTTTCTATCGAGAGACTCTCAATATAATGTAAATGTATTTAATTAAAATTTATTTATTGATGATATGTTATTCATATGGATGAAGAAGTGAATATTTATTTATGGTATAATTATTATAGATTTTATATTATATTTAGTTGACATCATTAAATAGTATATTTACAGAATCAGGTGAGAAATATATTGAATTAATAACATAAAAGTATTTAGTTATTAATTTAATAAATAATATTTTAAATGTCATTAATCCATGATGTGAATTCATTTTTTATTAAATTAGAGGTTCATTATGTCATAAATGTTATTTTAAAATGTTTATATGGTCCATGGATTTATGAAGTTGAGGGAAAAAATAATATGATATGTTCTATACATGAATGTCTCATTAGGACATAGTCAGGATTACAAAAAAATAAAAAACTGTAGGTGGAAATGATTTTTGATGTTATACAGCTCTTTTAAATATCCACGTTTCATGAAATGGGGTGAAATCTATACAAAACTCTAACCACCATGAAGATGTTAATCCTTCACAAAACATATCTTATATCATTTTTTGTATCTATACAGACCAATTACACCGCTATATCAACGATGTAATGACCAATGTACTTATAGATAAATCATGAAACTCAAAAACACATTCATCACACACCTATAGAAACATGGATTTAAATAGGTTGAAATCCTTCAAAAAATACATCTCTTGAGTCCTCCAATGTATATACTCAATTTAGGGATGAATTTAATGATATTATAATCATTAATGAGTACCCATCACTATAGAAGCATATTCATTTATCCTATTAGGGTATTGATAAACCACTATCTTTCACCAATAACCATCCTTTGGTACAATGATATAACCATTGTTTAAGGAACTCATCTCTGAAGAAAACTCACATAGTGTGAACCTCATCACCCTTTCAAAAAACCACTTCAAATGATTCTATTTTATTCATCCTTTTATAATATATTACATCATTAAAAATATGTTCTTACGCACACTACAACTAATCTCGTGGAATAATTCATTCATAATACCTCCAAATGGAGAGTATTATGGACCCTTATGCACTGTCAATTCACTATATCACTGGGTTGGGATGCCTTGTTTCCATGTACTCCAAATACAGGAAACCACACCATAGTACCACATAGTGCTACCTAAAAATGAAAAGTCTCAATTCATATTACTATAAAAAATAACCTATATGGTTTATATATAATCCACAACCATCTAATAATCAATCAAAACAAGATATTATTCCCGATAATGTGTGCATACGAGTTCCTTAGATCCTTCTTTCAACCCACCATAACTTGGACCATGATAATCTATACATAATGCCCAGAACATTCGAACAATAATTATTTACTGTGAGTAGAATTGATGTCATATTCACGTGGCGTTATATAATACAAAAAAATCTTCTATCCGTGATACTAATTAATTTGTTCACACTATTTGATAATTATAGGATTCCCTATGTGATGAGATTGTACAGACATGTGTGGTGACCGTGGGATGCCTTCTATGTGATGATATCCACATAAAACTCTACCAACCCAATGAATAATCCCAAGTCTATATCTTTCTATTTCTCCATTAATGGAATAATTTTCCAAACCACATGAAATTAAACTATATGTCATGTTTTTTATACATGAACATAAACTATAAAATATAAATACATGGGATTTGATCCCTATATCATAACAATTTACCTAATAAATCTCTACAATGAATAATCTAGACATCAATTTGAAACTCTCCCCCCTGGAGGCTTCAAGTCATTTGTTCGATATCCATTCTTGAGTATTCCACGCCTCTCATTTTATAAATTCAACCTCAATTGATTTTTTTTCACCATAAAAATCCAATATATGCCTAGCCTAGTGCCTGATGACAATATATGTGATGTATCCATAGTAATTCAATAAAATCTATAACTTATACATGATGAGTGTGTGTGGTTCAATTTCCATGAGACCCAATATATATGAGGTAGCCTCACCCAACATTAAACATGTAACATATATAGATTCATAATAATCAAAGAAATATGAGGTGAGACTCTTGTGCATTAGGTGATGAGGATTAAAATAATTTGTTTAGAGAATGTGATATATTTTACATATATGGGTGAGAATGTTGTGTTTCATACTTTCCCTTATGATCACTAAGTGAACTAGATGACGATCCAGGAAAGCATTATGTGACAATAATGATTATTATGAGGAAACATATATTGACCAATACTTTTCATACATAAATATTACGTTTAGTAATATTAATATTCAATAGATAATATTAAGATCAACATTAAAAATATAAAGGGTTACTGTCTTTGAAAACATGGATATAAAAATATCATTTTCATTAAAAATCTACATAATCTCCATTTACGTGCATCCTAAATAGAACCATTCATAGAAATATAATATATACAACATTCATAACATCTGTGTGAAATGAAACATGATAAGGGGTAAGATTAAATTATTATTAAATGTAAAAAGTTTAGATATCAATAATATTATAATAATAAGGTGATGATAATGGTATGAGAACATGAGATTAATTATTAAACACCATAAACTACAACTTCGGGATCCTAATCTTGTTTCATGGATTAGTTTTTTAATGTTCCTAAAACCTAAATCATAAATAAATAGAATAATATGATTCCTTAGAGAATAAAACTGGTATAATACAATTTTTTGTAATACACAAAATCATAGGAAATATTTTCCTTTATGGGGACTACTATGACTATAATTTTCAATTATCTAAAATCTACATTTCCTTATACCAGTTTTCAAGATTCATATCCAATATAATTATATAATACAATTACCCATGCTGGATTATGTTAACTCCCTATTATAGTTCTCATCATCTCTTTAGATATCCATCAATACCAAATTAATTTGAAGGATATATCATTGTCAAACAACCAATAAATTAATACAAATAAAACATATTCATTCCATAAGATCTTAAATTATTAATAATATAATATCCTAGTGAATGGAAGTGATTTTAATATACTTTTCATCATCTAATTAGAGCATAACCTATAAAAATAAAAATGGTTTCATAATGGATTCACCATAACATAATTAACTCATGGGAAAGAAATAGTTTTCATCGAATCATCATTAAATTATCATCTTAAGAATACATAAAAATTATGAAAGTGTATGGTTTCTTGGGAAAATAACCCTTATACATCATAAGTAACATCAAATATTGTTTTCTTGTATTAAAAAATTCATTAAAATATCAGTACAAATTTTCATGAGGAAAATATCCTTAAACCATTGAAATAAAATATTTAAATTCGATAGATTTTCCATTTCAGAAAGAAAAAACATCCTTTATAATTATCTGTAGAATCATATAATGGTAGCCTTAGAGAATTGAGTGTCCATGATAGTGTAATATTTTATTCAAGCATTGTACATTAAAATAAAATCCCTTTTAACATCTTGGTAAAAATAAAAACCGTACTTCTTTTACAATATAGAAAGATAAATAATTTCAATTTTCAATCGAAAGAATTATATCATGGAAAAAATTAACATAAAAACTCAACAGGAAATATATAAAATAATATTTTCCAAAATATTATAAAATGTGTCGATGTATGGAAAGGATTTTTGACAAAAGAGTGAAATAATGTTTGTTTTTGGTAAAATTAATATATTAGTCTCTAGAGTTATTAAAGAGATGAAAATAAAAGGGAACAAATAGTATCTAAAAATATGCATAAGAGGTGAAAAAATATTTTATTATGAGATATATTTCATAATGTTTCATTATCTTAAATGTGATCGTAAAAAATCTGGATAAATGATGAGATTGAAACATAATTACCTTATATCATGTACCAATTAATTACCAAGTGATCTAACCTATTGTATAATAACTTTTAATTTATTATATTTCTATAACACACTCTTGTAAAGACATATAACAAAATATATGATCCACTTATAACATTTCAATACCTATTAATTACAAATTCTTATATAATTTTTTTTCTGGGTGTAAACTATTATTCTTATCATTTGAATTAATGTTTTGTAGTTTTAGTCCATGTAAATTGATCATGATTCCATAATCTCAAAAAAAAATTATCATGATAAAAATACCAAAAATATTTATTATATATAAATATATATATCCTTTCCTTCATAATCAATAAGATATAGAAAATTTTAAAATACATTGCAATGAAAATGGATGTCATATGTACGCATGAATGTTGTTTTATTGTTCCCATCCAAGTAATGAAAAAAAAAATTAAATAATATTCACCCTTTACATAAATTTTTATATATATTATATATATTATATGTCAATTAAATATATTCATATTACCATCAATGAGAACATTAAAAGAAAACCAAATCACATATATTTGGGGAGGTGGTCAGTCAAACATAGGAATGAGTGATGTTATCATTTTTTCAGTGAATTTTATGTTAAGAATGTATATATGATATTATAATTATATGAGAATAAATATTTCATAAATATCATATTTAAATGTTAAGCCCATATAAAAAAATATCAATGAGATATGGTGATAGAAAAATAATGGTATCGTTATGTAGAGGCAGTAGTCCACAAATATACACAAGTGATAATTTCACTCCCATTTAGATAGAATAAATGGTAGATTTTTGTGATTCCATAATCATAAATTCTTAAAATATTTATGAAGATAGTTTTATTAGTTTATGTTTAATATAAAAGACATTGAATAGGTACATGATTATATAAATTGGAAGATGTTGTCTAGGATGATTATGTATTCATCGTTATACTTCATTTAAATCTTTTATTAAACACACCTGGAATGGAGTTTAAAGAATAAAATAACAAAAAAATCATGTACATGTATATTGATATTTAATTGGATGTTGATTTGTTGATTAATATATATTATTGTGTTTATGTTATGAGATTTTACGGGTGCCCTTTTATAATTCAAGGGTAAGAAATACATGTAATTATATAAAATAATAAAATATGATAATGTTATAGTAAACAAAAATGATTCATAATGATTATATATTAAAGATGAGATATTATGAGTTTGAAAAGTTTTTTCCAATAGGATTTTCGAGTGTTTAATTTTGAAACATATTCTTATCGTTTGGTTTATCCTTCCCCGTTACACCGGTTTTAACCATAAATGCGGTAAATTGTTTTGAAATTTTTACAACACTTTATGACAGAAAATTAAAGTCAAATAATTTCTGAATTTGACTATTGTTATTCTAAATATTTAATAAATTTTATAAAATTTAATTCCAAAAATATGAATTTTTTGTCAAAATAATCCTAGAAAACATGACAAAAAGAAATTTAAATTTTTTTTATTAAGTCTAAAATTGTTTTACACCAAAATCTAATATAAAATTAAGTATAATGATTATAATTGGATTAAAAGTAATATAATTAGTCTAATATTTATTTTGAAATTATTTTTTATTGAAATAAGTCATTTTATGTTCACAAAATATGGATGTTTTCAATAAAAATTAGTATATACAAATTCATTGAAAAACTAATATGTAAGAAAACTTCAAAAACATTAATATCTAAATTAATTTTACATGATTATTTCAATATATAAGATAAATTCATAAAATAAATTTTGTAAAATATTCATTAAATAATAATAATATTTTAATATAAAAATTAATAAAATCATTTTTATTGAAAAATGTAATTTTAATTCATAAAATTACATAACATAAAATTTAGTAGTTATTTAAAATTATATTTTTATTATATACAACATTTATGAAAATTTTTAAATTTTTTTATTCATATTAATTTAAATATATGAATGGTATTTTTGTTAAGTTATACTATATTATTTTTTATTAACATTGATAGATTCATGTATCGAATTTTATTAATCAAATTTAACTTATTTTAAGATACTTATATCATAAAAGGTGAGGAATGTAAATTATACACCACATAATAAAAAATTTGATAAAAAATGTCATTCCTTTGATAAAAATAAAATTTGGACATCATTTTTTCTTCAAATCCTTGAATACCAAATTACTATCATGGTATTTTTAATTCTTCCACCAAAATAAACAAGGTCTGTAGTATTTTCATATATCACATTATCTCTATAATAAAATATTTATAGTAGTTATTATTTAGAGAAAATATGATGCACTCGTCATACAACCTGTAAGTTCATTATATTTTATGGATCATGTAGGAGCATCGACATGATATATATATAGGAAATATCAAAAAGTAGAGATCTGTATAGAGGATGTGCTAATAGATATGTCACCATCTCAACATGATCATTAATATTGAAGATATTAATAAACCAAAGGATCATATGAATCATAATTCCTAATATCCTAATCATAATCCATTGGGAAATTTATAGAAATACCTTCTCACTAAAATATAATTCTATATTTCACAAATCATTTTAAGAATAATGTATATGTAAACTATTAGTTTCGTTGATGTGTTATTGAATAACTCTAACATTATCTATCATTCCCTCAACTATCTCAGGCCAAAATATCATTCATACATTAAACCGATAAAATGAATTTTTTGTTCTATAATTCATTTCCTAGATGGCTTCATAAGTATAAATGAAAATTCTCAATTTTCTGGTATTTTTATAATATAATTTGATAATAGGGATTTGTTCATCACCACTATATTATGAATCCACTGAAAAAAAACTTAGAATATCCTCTTGGTTTTGAATCGTTCTCACAGATTTCTATTTTTCCTAGGATGACAATAAATATTGAAACTTGTCTATGCATATAGAGATTGATAATGATATTTCTAAAATCATGAGGTAATCCTATAATTATTATTATATACAATATAATTTTTCTAATCCATGAAAACATACCACTTTCATTATATATAATTGGAAATATAATTAGGATATGAATTATATATGACATAAATAATGTGAGTTGGAAACATAAGGGTATCGTTGTCACCTAAAGTTTTATTACACCCATTATATGTTTTTGATGTTATTATAACAAAATACATAGGGATGTTTCCCAAGTCCATTTTGGTATAGGTACTGGTTAGAACAACCCCTTTGACATGTGTCTCATATCCTTAACTTTCTGACATGTCAAACACCATGATACATACTTTATAATAAATCTCCATTACCCACATAAATTCTATTTTTTATCATTATACATATTCATATTTCCAAGGTGAATAAAATATTATGACCTATGAGAAACATCCAATAGCTCGATAATCGAGTCTATAATTGACGGGACACATACATTGTTCATGAACCATATCATTTAAATATAGTAAAGGTTGAAATTAGGATCATTTAAAACCATTTTTGGTATATCTACATCGAATTATTGTTCTTATTTTATCTACACATGGATAGATAGGTTGAAAATAATTTTAGAATGATAAAATTTCCCCCCTCTATCAATATTTCTAGACACATTCTTTGAATATCCTGATAAATTGGATGTTTTTTAACCTCATCATAGATAATATATCATGATCCTATTGAATTATATAATATTCAACATTGGTATCCTTCAAATTGTGTTAATTAATTGGGAATTCATAATCACTAATCAACTCATAATATCTTCTGTGGTGTATGTTTAGATATATTTTAGTAATATATTACGTAAAAATTTATGAATAGTGTATATAGAACACTATTCTACATAATGATATTCCAATATATATATTAAATATAATATATTAAATATCTAATTCCTAATCATGATTTGGATTTGTTTTTCTCTAGAAACATTCATTTCAAAGGTATATAAGTAATTAACATGTCATTATACATAAGGGTGTATCTTGTTTCCATCTATGATGCATCACTATAGATCAAACGCCCTTATCCACTACATTGTAGTGCTAGAATAGTTTTATAAACTAGCCTTATTTTTAGTTCATTGATATTTTACTCAAATTCAATTTTCCAAATTATATTTTCTCTATTTAGTGTTAACATAGTGAGTACATTTTGAAACCGTGAGATATAATCCCCAAATTCATGATAATATGTAGTAAGAAAAAAAAATTATTAGATCCCAATAATTATTGTTGTTTCGGGACAATGTTAAATAACATCCATATGTGATTTAATTATATATTCATCTTTTCATGAGATTATATTACACAATAACAAAAAAAAAATCATCCAAAATTCAATGTTTTTAATGATTACATAGAAATTATCTTTTCAAGGGATCTTATGTTCAACCCTCAACTGATAATAATTTTATGTATAACTCTATGAAAATATAAAATCTTCATCTCGAAATATTACCAAAAACCTAAAAAGGTAATCCTAGATGAATGTAAAAATTGAATCCATATTGATAGATGTATAATTTGTATGATAAAAAAGAGTCAGAATAAATTCAAATTGATGAAACCATTTAAAGAATGATTTATTTGATATTTCATCACTTTTTTACCCTCAAATGACTATATTAAAGATTAATCGTCTAAAATTATTGTTCCCATTTTATTGATAAAAAAATCTTTAATATGGGGAATATGGTAATTTTTCATGGTTTTTTCAATTTTATATTCTTGAAAATAAATAAATTATTCCATTGATCCATAATTAATCATAAAAAATGATAGGTACACCCCTTAATGACACCAATGGACAAATAAATCCTTTATCAGCATTCTCTTTGTGTTTCTTCTTCAATTTCTGCAACTTATTTGATCCTTTTTATATGTATTCAATTAAATTTGTGTATAACTAAGGATTGGTTATATTCAAAAATTAATGTGATTATTATAAGTATTATTATGATAATCATGAAATAATAAATCATTAAAATCATGAAAAATAGTCATGTCATCAATTTTTAGTTTCTCTCAAACATCTGAGATAAACACCCCTTTTGAAGAACACTCAAGACATATACAATGGACTCAATTTGCATCATATTTTCATATGTATTTTCAAACTGATTGACAATATTAGGTCATTTCATAATATAAAACACAACTTCACATCCATAGAAATTAATTTTATTTATTTAATGAATTAAAACCCATGAAGAAAAAAACATCAAATTAAACTAAATGGAGATCAATTATATTTACTGGAAGAACATTAACACAAAATTCAATCGGAGAAGAATCGTATAATTGAGATATGATCATAAAACTATTAGGATATTCCACTTCTAATTCAATATATAATTGTTGGGGAGGTAATGTGATGAAATTATTAAATTATTAAATAAAAAAATAGGAGTTATATCTTGAATCAACAAACATATTTGTTGTTCTAGATTGGATATTATGTGTAAATTTTAACATATCATTACCGTACCAAACTATGGAATTTTTTTTAATGTATATTTCACTTTATTTATATGATTATGAAGTTTCTATGGAAGTTCATCATCACATACCTTCATATTTCGGTACCAATTATCATAGTTTCTATACTCAATGAATTCAAAACACTATAGTATGGTTTGTGCATTATTTGATACATTATCTCCACAATTAGATAACTTCTTCTTCACACCAAATTGGAATTTAATTTCTAGATAAACAACTATTAAAAACATAAAACATTTACTTATTTCCTTGGGAAAATGTCTCCATTGTTTCCTCCCACAATTTTAGAACTGTGTAACGCACATATTCATTTCTCTATGATTTTAATTATCCTAATTTATTCTAAATTCCATCATTATGATATTATTATTACCATAACAATAATTTGTAACTACATTATACATTTACACATTTATTGGAAATCTTCTGATTTATCGATAACAAAAAAAATTCTTATATAGATACATCCCTTATTAGGCATGGTTTTATGCCACTATAGAGTGGATAAACCATACTATCATCTCAAAAAACACTTCTAGAATCATACCATTCATGTCTTGTAAAATTTAGCTCATAGGTACTAAAAAATTCACTATTCTCCTTATTTATATCAATGATTTATTTCTCAAATTTATGACTTCATAATAATAAGAATGTACATATATAGGAAAAAGCCCATAATGTAATCATGCTTTGTGGAGTAAATTTATTCCAACTACATAGTGTTATTTATAATATTTCACTATTTATATTGATAACCTTCCAAATAAAAAATCAATAAAATATATTTTTCATTAACTAAAAACATGATAACATTAAATATCATTCCAATAGTGCTGAACCATTTCTCATTAATTGTTGGATTTGAGATCCAAGAACAGAAATTGATTTTTTCTTTTTATGTAATTAATATAAATGTCTTCCCTCATTTTATTAATTGGGAGTTTAGTACGATTCATATCATTAAATTTTTTTGGAAGAATAGAAACAATATTTTACATTTCATCTCCCATAAAATTATATTTCTCAGAAGTAAATCTATTGCATTTTCCATCACCATTAACATTAACATAGTTTCATTATGTAACAACTATTTACTAAAACCAAAAAAAAGTATTTGATAAAAAAATCATCATATAAAACCAAAAAATAATTCAAAACAAATTATAGGATTCCAAATTAATGAAAACCCTTTTCAATCTATGACACCAATGGTTTATCATTGGTCAGTCATTGTCATCATATATTCAAACATATTTTAATGGTTCATAAATAAAAATATATTAATCCTAACAATGTCCCATAAAATTGTATAATTAAGTGTTTTATAAGTGAATAAATTTCATTAACTAAAATGGAGATTGAGATATACATAACTAAATAATTATGGGATATTAACAATATATTCATCCATTAAAAACCATAATCCTGTTATAATATCTGGACATGGTTGTTTTTCTGGGAAAACCACAGTCTTTTATTTTCCATAACAGAAGAATTTATTCAATAAATAGTTTTATTATGAGGGTTCTGAGTAACTTTTTAACATAGTAGTTTCTAGAGGTAACTAAATCGTTCTCTAATAACATGTGTAGTTATCTGTATATTTCATACATAAAAATTAAATCTTACTTGATGGAAATTCATTACATAACATTACAATCCACATAGTAATCATATTTTTTAATTAATTTAGATACATGGATGCATAAATAAAAACATTCATAATTATAGCATATATTAACCTATTCTTTATAATCTCTATAATGGAATACAAATAATGGTTTAATATAGATATTTAGTAATAGTAAACAAAGAAGATATCAATGATTTTAAAATTATATACGAGAATATGAGTAAGAGAACAAGATGATATAATTTAATAACCATATTTTGGATATCATATATAATAATTTTGTTTCATGGAGTAAATAATGTTATATAATTGTAAATGATTCATAATAGAATCAAAGAATATGATCTGTGAGAGAATGACATTGGCATATGACATAAATTTTTTGGCATACACATATAAAAGGAAAATAATTTTTGTAATCAATGATAACTACCAAGAATATTGTATTTGATTGGGTTCACACTACCTTCTATCATGTCTGTTTTCAAGGTTCACTCCCAAGACTAACATTCTAGAAATATTCCCTTAATGAACTACTTCCACTACCCATTTTATTCTTTATTATCCCATGAGATATCCATAATTATTCAATTTATTGTTGGGATATAATATTTTCATAAAATCATTCACATAATGAAAATCATATATATAAGATATATAATATAAATACACATTTATCATAAATAGACCATGGAAAAAATGTATCTCATAAACAATTCAACATTTCGTCCTAGGATAACCCTTAAAAGTGAAATGGTTTTTGTAAAGGTTTCAAAATAACATAATTAACCCATGGGAAAGAAATTGATTTCACACACTCATCCTTAAATATTCATTATAAAACATCTAAATAAAGAAATTGGATGTTATCATTCTACCAAAAACTAAATTAAGGATATTTTTCATCATATAATGATTTTAAAGATGAATAATTCATTTAATATATCACTATAACATTTTGGTGGGAAAATAAACATTACAATTTGAAATGAAAAATTTATAATATAAATATTTACTTATTATTAAATAAAACAATTTATCTAAAAATTACATTATAGATATATAAATAATGATTCCGATCAGTTTTTACCCATTATGAAATAATTGTTTTTCATTCCATTCATGAAAAAACAAAATTACATCCGTATTGTATTTATAAAAAGTCAAAATTACATCTTTCATATATTTAAAATAATATTCCTTTTAAATATTTCCTAAAAAATAAAAAATGGTATAATATTTATTTTAAAAAAATTTACATAATATTAAAAATAATCTTGGAATAAAATTTAGAAACAACATGTATTGATGAATAATTGTTTTTTAACTAAATAGAGAAATAACATGATTTTTTGGAAATAAAAATTGATTGAGACTCATGAATTAGTAGTGTATAAAATGAAAGTAAAATATGTAATCTATAAAAATAAAAATAGGATAATAAATTTCATTGTATTATAGAGAGATATTTTATAAAATTACATAATCAAAAACATGATCAAAATAAATCTTGATAAATAATGTGATTGTAAAATAAATATCCAACAACATGAATAAATGTAATAAAATGAATAGTATAATACCTTATAATAAATTCAAATTTTGTTTATTTCTAAAAAATATAATTATAATTTCCTAGACGACAAACCTATAACCATAAAAAATTTTTATTAATAAATCATTATTAAAATCATTTTTTTTGTGTTAATAATATTGCTTTCATGAGAATTTCATTTCATTAGTAGTTGTTCTTGTACATGTATCATGGTTTTATTATATCATGAATTTTATTCATGATATAAAAATAATATATATTTGTTATATATATATATATATGGATTATTCAATGAACGGATGATATGTAAAATTAAATTATACCAGTCATAGAGACGGTAGGCCATATGTACACATAAACAATGTTGTCGCTTTTAAAAGGATTAAATGAAAGAAATCTAAATAATAATTCACCTTTATATAATCATTATTAAATAATATATATCATATATAGATATTAAATCTATCCTTATTACATTTCATGATAAATTTAATTGAAAAAACCACATAGCTTCATGGAGTTTTAGTCAATAAGTACCGCTAAATGAAATTATTGTTTTCCAATGAATTTTAATGTGAGAATATAGATATGATATTATAATTTTCAAATAATTATGATTTAATGAATATAATATATAAAAATTAAATCCAACAGACTAATAATCCACAATAAAGGTGAAGGAAAATGAATTATATAGATATATGGAGGTATTATTTCTTATGTAAACCAGAGATATCATTCCACACCCCATTTAATGGAATATTGAGTTTATATTTGTTTTTCCATGTATATAATATTTTTTTATATAACATGGATGCTAAATATATAAATTTTTTGATAAATAAACTACATATTAATTGGATATAGAATAAGAAATTAATTGAATATGGTTAGGTTCAATGATTTCATCTTCTTCAGTTGGCTTACTTTATATCATTTTATAATAACTCCTAGAATGATCATTTTGGATGACTAGAACAAATAATTCATGTATATTTTTGTTAATTAGAAAACATACTAGAGTTTATTAAATATTAACTATAACATAATCTTGACCAGCTATTTTTAAAGATTTATTACATTTTGGAAAAAAAATTTCAAAAAGCTGTATAAATTAGTTATATTATTCTCTCACAAATGTTAATAAATACCATTTTGAGTAAAAATATACTTTTAATGAATAAAATGACATTTCTAAAATATATTTCATTATTTATCAATATATTATATTTATCAAAAATATTTATATATAATTTTTAGAATGTGGTTATTATATTCATTTTTATAATTTAATTTTTATGATAAAATGGTATTCTACATTACTATTTATTAAGACAAATGGTGGAATCAATCTTCATTTATCAGAAATATCAGAATTATATGAATGGAAATATTTCATAAAATCGTGGGGAGTAACAAGATCTTTTTTTATGTTCCGTAATAATTGAACTTATGTTTCATAATTATGATCATATGATTCCTCAAGTATTTTACGTGATGTTTTGGCATATATGTTAAATAATCTCAAATGGGGGTGAATTGATGTATGATATATTTAAAAAATAGTCACCTAAGATCTTGTTTCATAATTTCAAAACACATTATTATCTATTTACCACTTAAAACAATGAATTGAAATGAATGAATTCATATGGGGCATAATGTTTACACTCTTTTCTTGTAATGGTATACATCCAAAGATAATACTTATGAAATTTGTGTATCTACCATATCCACTAATGCTTATATGTGTTACAAAGTTCAGAGGGACACACATTACCTCATATAACACATCCATTTTCAATTTGAATGTTCACTACTCTCTCAAATGGGGTGTTCTCACTACAAGTTCAGATAATTCATTCATCGATAACTTGTAAAAATTTAGATTACACCTCATATTTTTCATCCTGATTATCTAAATTAATTCACATGATGAATACCCAATTACCACATAATTACTAAAAAATCATTTTGTATTTTTATAATATTAAATTTAATGCAATCCATTTCAAAACATTCTTGAAAGTAACACTTTATTAATGAATATTTTCAATCAATTGTGAAGCTTTTCCTTCTAGCAGCACATAAACTTTTTAAAAACATATATGAATTCATAAATATTACAATTTTTCATGAGGCTTTTTATCGATGAAAAATCCTTCCATTGTGAAACATATGTTCTTATGAATCCCTTTCATATGGAAATCTTTCATGAAATTCATATTTTAATTCAAAATATAGGGAATTTCGTTAAGGCTTCCACTCTCCAAAATAAGGGATAAAAACATATTTATAGACAATTCATCTCTTTCCTAGATCATACAATATAGCCACTTACTTCTTCTGAAACTCTTCATTAGTGTTCACAGAAAAACATATCTTAAAAAACATCAGATAAATTTTCCATTCATGAAACTTCTCATAATTTAATAACATATTATCTTTTTTCTTTTTCTAAACTTCGCACAGTCACATAACATACCAAAGTTTTTTTTAATAAATATCTCAGGACCATGTAACATAATTCCAATAACCTTCACAATATAGTAGTATTTCATGAACCAATCCTTCATGAATTTACAAACCATTGTAAAATAATATTTTTCTTAATTCCATCACATTTCTAAATTTTAATGTGTTGATCTTTGAAATAAATATATCATGAAACCATTCCCTTATTCTAAATTATAGACCCCATATTGTTTTTCAAATAATTGTAATCAATGTGAAAATTTTCATGCAATTTTATGTACAACTTCTAGAGATTCTGTACAATATCTATAATCTTATTCAACATACATGGTCCAAAATCACACTAGGACTCCACAATTGACAATTTCAACATTCTTTGTTAACAAAAATAATCAATAGTGAAACTATACTAAGATAACTTATGGGATTTTTCAAAATACAATATATTCCATATATTTTGAGAATAGGATTCACTTGAAACCATTAACTATTAGGACCATTAAAATTTCACTATATTCCAAATGAACAAGAATTCATAACTTACCCAAATTAAATATCATATCAAACATTTGGTAGAAACAATTTCTTGATATAGAGACACATAATTAACTAATTTCAACTAGAATATGTAAACAATAATGAGATTCACAAATATTCATTAAATCTATGAGGGAGAGTCTTCCTAAGATGAATACTCCCAGGAAGATCCCATGAAAGAATATATTATACCCCATTTGTAATAACCCAATATTTTATGAGACTTATTATTTTTAATTTCATTGATTTCTTTTGTTGTATTCTTCACCGATATTATCTTGCTCTATACACAACACCGTATTAGCTTACAGTATATTCAACACTATCTTCGATTGTGATGCACTCAATTTCAAGATCATTCGAATAATATTCATTTTACACAACACCATGTATACATTTTGATCAATGTATAACTGAACTATATATTGAGTATGTTATATTCAACACCATAGGTTGCTTTCTCTACACACACCCCAGACTTGTCTTGCATTAGACGCAAGAGTGACCTTCCCCAATAGTGTGTGTTGTACGCAATACCGTGTTTCACCAAACAATGATATATTGTTATAATATTATTATTAACTAGCCATTATGAATATTATTAACTACATTTTAAATTTTATTACATAATCATTCATCTTACACATATTTTAGAACATGGTATGAGAACAAAATAAATTGTTTGGGTAAATTAAGTATTTTTTTTAAAAATGCAGTTTTGCTGCCTTTTGAAGGCGCACACATTTTAAATATAAATTATAACAAATTTATAAGTTTAATTTTTAAAAATAAACAACTTATTTTTAATCAAGATATAAAACATTTCTTCAGATAATGTTTTGTTATTTTTCTGATAACGTTCATATTTTGATGAATAGTAAAAACACGGAAAATTTTATTTAAAAACATCTTTTTTCATCAAGATAATTAATATGGTTAAATTATAATATTAAATTGTTATAAATTATTAATAGAATATATTTTTACCTTTTAATATAATTTATGTCATTAGGTTTAATTTTACATTGAATTTTTGGGTAAAAAAATTTTAATCTTTGACAATGTTTTAACTTTTAAAAAACATTTTCTTAACAATGAGATTAATTTTAACCTAATTTATGAAACTTCTATGTTTTGATTTTTGAAAAATGTATTCCTGATTATGATTTAGAGGGTCTAAATTATGTTAATAGGTTATTTTTATTTTTTTGTTATTTTGAATAGTAACTATGGTAATTTTTATTTCTTATAGTTAAAGATAAATCGAGTAATTAAGGGTAAAAATATGATTATAAAATTTCCCTAAGACCTGTCAAAATACTATTGGATGAATAAAAGTCGACCCATATCACATAAGGGTCGGAATAGATTAATTTCATGGACTTTTTCCATGAAAATTATATAATTATTATTATAACCAAAGAAAATTACAACGTGTCACTATATTATATCTTATAGGTGTAATAATTTTAATTTAGTGATAAACCTCTTAAAAATTATAATATAAATACTGTCCAAAAATATAATAAAATTATCTACATCATGAGATTTTATTAATAATTTTTAGATATTAAATAATTTTCAATAATGATAACACAATAGTGGTGTAGAAATTATTTTATTGATTTAAATATCAAATAAATGGTGTTAAAAATATTTAAATAAATATTATATGAACTAATTAATTTTCTCCAATAATTTATAGATGAATATGACATAGTAGGAGTATATTAAATATTTTTGTTAGAATATATCCTTTGTGTGGTTTTTATTTAAATTCATGTAGATGAATTGGGTCAAAATTGACACTATTGTTCTTTTATAAAAATAACATATTATTAAATTTCTTAAAAATCAAAAAAAATTATAAAAATAATAATTTGAAATTTATATGGTGTAAAATTTCATAATGTATCCAATTATGGAATCTTAACAAAACATAAGTAATTATTTATAAAAATTTAAAATTTAGAATATAATTACCACAAATAAAATTAAATAGATTAAATTAGAATAAACCATGTTGATAAGGTTTAAAATAAATTACAAACATGTATAAATCATTTTATTTGATGATATTACTACCCCATCTCTTCTAATATTGGTATTTTAGGCATTTTTTTTGTTTTTAAGAGGGATTGAGTTTATTATAAATTAATATTTTAGAGGTTTCCAAAAGTGCCCCTCTCCTCTCTTATAAATTGGAACCTCCTCCCTCTCCACTTCACACCACATTGATCTTTCAATATCGGCCAAACCCAGACCATTTATATTCTCCACTCCCTTAGAAACATACTAGAGGTCCTGGTATTCTTCAAAGACAAACTTTAGAGCCCTAGGAGGAGGATTGTAAGTGGCACATCGAATAAGAGGTAATATCCTTCAGTGATTTGTTGAGATTCATTTCTTATTCTACATCCTCTTATTTTGATGTTTCAAAATAAATTAATAACATCATCATTAATCATATACTAATATTTTATTATAAATATCAACCAACCTTATTTCACCTTCTATCCATCCTATGGAAAATGAAATCACCACCTGTGCGTACGTATGAAATACAGTCTCCACGCCGTGGTGTAATATGTTTTTTCCACCACCACATTACATGGATGGGTATAATAGTGTAAAGAATAACTATATATGGTAATTATAACCTGATATTAATTCTGATATTTTATATCATCTACTCTAATTCCATTCAATAATTATGGAAACGATATCATCACTCATCCGTACGTACAGATTACCGTCTCCAAGACGTGATGAGATTCATTCTCCATGTTAACTATTCAAGAATGATTATAAAGTATGAATAATAAATAATCATAAAATATATGACATATTAATTATACTGTATTTATGTATATGTTATTTACTAACTTCAATTCAATTTAATAAGGAAACTAAAACAACTTTCATGTGTATGTACGACCTACCGACTCCATGGACGGTTTATTTTTTCCATATATTGATCTTTTATATATATGTATATTATGAATATATATTATATATAAATCATGTTTTACATTCGGGAAACAAGTTATCATTATCTATGTAATCATATGAATAATTTCAATTCAAAACACTAATGATAAATTAAACGATTTTACCCAAAACTCTACTTTAACATGGAATTGACAAATGAACGGGTAATATAAAGTCGTGAGTGAATCATATATGATAACATAAATATTAGTATGGTTCTATTACAAGTTAATAAAATATTTAAACCTAATATACAAGAGTCTCGAACATATACAAAATAAATTGGTCATAAGGTAAGGGATAATTATTCCAATCTCATTCTTATCCTAGATTGTTTATTCGTAAGTATTTACTAGGGTTATATTTATCATCATTTTACATTGAAATGTTTTTAATAACGTGTTTAATATTATTACATGTATTTTTAAAGTCATTTTTACCCCTCTTTGACTTTTAATTTGTGTTATGGAATGAATCATTTATTTAGTTTACTATACGAGGTACTTTTTGACTTTTTATGGTAAAAGTACTAGGAGAATGTTATTTTTATCTTATATGGCATTAACTGATTCTTATGGTTTAATAATTCCTTTTCTTCATGATTCTTACTCTATTATATTTAAAGATTATTTTCAATAAAATCCTTTTCTTTTAAAATTGTGTCGCATTTCGTGAAAAGAAATTGATTTTGAAGAAGAAAGGATATTTTCCTCAAGAATACATCTCAAGTGTTTTATCAAAACTATTTTCTATCTAAGATGAAATTATTTAGAATGATTATGTTTCAATTATAATTTCTCAATTTTTTACAAGGTTTTATTTTTATTATTATGAAAGGATATACATTTGATTTATATGGAAAATGTCACGATGGGATGATGTTAATGAAACTCATTTTATTGTTTTGTGTTATGATGAATGATTTATGATTTTTTTGTGGCACACATAAGAATGATTTCAATATGAGATGGGTGGTACCTATATCTCCCTCCATTTTAATTAGTAATGACTTATATCTCAAGATATAAACATGGCTGGAATGGAAAGTAAAATCTAGTTCAGTAATATAGGGTTGGAACGACAAGTAAACCCGGTTCATTAATAGACTTTATCCACATTGATGGTCTTGGCAGCAATTCCTTGGCTACTATGGAAGTCATAACAATTGCTTAATGGTTTTCCACAATTACATGTTTTCTACCATGTTATTTATCATAATTAATGGTATTTTATCATCTATTCCTTTATCACTTCCATCATTTATGTCATTGTTCATGATTTTGATGTTTTATGTTCATGTTCATACGTTCAAATGTTTAGAGATTGTTTTTTGTTCTCCCGGTTTACCCTTACTGAAAATTTGAGTTCACCCTTTTTATGTTTACTTTTCCTCAGGATATAAATAAAGTTTTAGTTAAGAAAAAAAAACGGGTAAGATCATTATGGGAGAGGATGAAGATCTTTTACCATGTTTAAAGATTATGTCCTGAGTTTCCAAAGACACTGAACTAATTAGGTCTTTGGGCATCTGTTTTTTTATGTATTAAGTATTCCGCAAAAGTAATGTAATGTCTATGTACATCAAGGATTAGGTCTATACAGTTGGTATTAGAGTGAAGGTTTAGTTACCCATTGGAACATAGCATGAAAAAACTTTTGTGATATCCCTAGAGATATTTCTAAGGTATGTCTAAGGTATTTCTGGTTTTAGTTAATGGAGGGAACCCGAATTAATTAGGATAACATTGAATCCGATTGACAAATTTGTGACTATGAGTAGATAAATTTCATAATTCCTAGAGAGAAAGATATTATTATTATGCAGAATTATACATCGCGATATATGATTAACAAGGTGAACGTTAGTGGTATTCCTAATTCATCAAATAAGAGGAAGATTGACTTGTATGCATGTTCTCATGGTTCGGAGCATTGACAAAGGAAGATTGGTATTTCTAAACAAGGAGAGAAGAACCTTGAGGAATACCTCAAATGGAGGGGAAGAAGTTATCTTTCTGGGGAAAAGCGTCATAGAGTGACAATCTGTTATGGAGTTCAATGTCTTATCTGTGGAGAACATGGGCATTACCCAACTAAATACCCAGACCTAAGAGGATACTTCTAAATCAATGAATGAATTATTCCATGCCAATCATTTAAGAGGATGGATTTAATGGTTTATGTATTGTAATTAATCAATAATTTTGTGGAGATAATTTTATGGTATACTGGAATATCTATGTATTGGTCTGTTGTGGTTTTCCATAAGAATATGGTACTGGTAACCATGAAAAGTGATTTTTTTTTTGTAAATCAGATGATATACGCATAATGAAGGGATAAAGATAAAATAACATGTCTGATATTATTAATGATCTCAGGACTGATATAAGAAAAAGTGATATCATGGTTTGGGTATATTGAAATTTTCGGATTTTGGTATGAGGAATTATTTAACTTTTGATAGCAATCATGTTTCCACTAAGCTTATATGGTAATTAATGTTTCAAGAGAATACATGATTATGGTATTCACATGTTTAGAATGTGACCAACAAGATATATCTTATGATATATGGGCGATAAATGATTGTATTCCCATTCTTGGTTGATGACATTTCTAGTAATTATTGTCTTTATAATATGAGCATGAATAAAATTATTTTTGATTAGACTAAAGAATTTAAATGTATTATGATGTACATAAGATAATATTGTTTAAGTATGGAACCTTTTTTCAATAATATATATGGAATGTTATAATAGTTTAGTTTTAGAAAAAGGACAACCTGTAGTACGGGCGACAACCCATCGCGTCGGACAAAGTTGTTGCAATCGAACCCACAACCAAAGTGTGACATGCCTTTATCACCTACCAGTAGCCTACAAGAAGTCCCTAGTTAGTATAAATAAGTTTTATCTTATTACACGATATGATAGATGAAATATAAGTCCATTTTTGGAACAATATACAATTAATCTCACCATAAGATGGAAATTTGTATATTACTTTTTCTAAAGATATGTTTGAGACAGATGGAATGACCTGTCATTATATCGCATGATTTGATAACATTTCATGAAAGACAAATTCAACTTCATTTATTTAAGTGATGAAGTGGAAATTGTTCATGTCACAAACAACAGTGATATTGAACCCAAATAAAGTAATTATTTATTTTAATTAAAAAATGCTTCAAAATTTGGGAAATGATCTTGAAAACCAAATGTTTTTCCTAGTACCCTCATATCTGATGAATTACATGGAACCTTAGATCATCACAACTTTATGGTGTTGTGATTGTTGACGTTTTCATAGCCATTTTCTCTACCACTCTTCATCCAAACATGATGGTTAGATTTCTCTTCCATATCCATATTTTTCACCTATATTCTCATATATGGAAACCCAGTGATGAGTTACTTTGGGTATCCATTATGTTTCTAATGTTCTTTTTCAAAATGATGTTTTAGTATTATTTTTTTACGATGTGGGTTTCTATTAAAGAATCTTTCAGGTAGAAAACCATTTATAACCCCAACGTATTTCGAGAGAGAAAGTCATTTTAAGGGGGGTATAATGTTACATCCCGAGATTTTATGAGAATTATATTTTTAATTTCATTGATGTCTTTTGTTTTATGCTACACCAAGATTATCTTGCGCTATATGAAACACCGTATTAGCCTGTAGTATTCAAAACACTATTCTTGGCTTGTGATGAACACAATTCCATGTTATTTCGAATAAAATTCATTTTACACAATTCCATGTACAGATTTTGATCAATATATAACTAATATATTTTTTTATTATGATATACGCAACAGAAAAGGAATCTTTCCCTATATTCAACCCATACATGGCTTGCATTACACAGAAGAGCGACCTTCCCCAATATCGTGTGTTGTACACAATTCAGAGTCTCACTAAACAATGATATATTGTTATAACATTTTTATGAACGAGACATTATGAATAGTATTAACTAAATTGTGAATTTTACTACATAATAATTCATCTTACACATATTCTCAAACATGGTATGAGATCAAAATATATTTTTCAGGTAAAATAGGTATTTTTTAAAAAATGCAGTTTTGCCGCCTTTTAAAGGAACACCCTTTTTAAATATAATTTGTAACAAGTTTATAAGTTTAATTTTACAAAATAAACTTATTCTTGTGAATATTTATATAATAATTTATGTGGGATAATGTTTTTTTGTTTTTCTTGACAACGTTCATATTTTGATGAATAGCAAAAAAATGCTAAATTTTACATAAAAACAACTTTTTTTATCAAGATAATTTATATTGTTAAATTATAATAGTAAATTATTTAAAAGTATAAATATATTATACTTTAACCATTTAATAAAATATATTTCATTATCATTAATTTTACATTGAATTCATAGGTAAAACCATTTCAATCTTTGATAGTGTTTTAACTTTTAATAAAAAGTTTTCTTAACAAAGGGATTAATTTTAAAATAATTACAGCAACTTATGTGTTTTGAATTTTGATAAATCGATTACATATTTGGATTCAGAGGGTCAAAATTATGTTAATAGGTTACTTTTATTATTATTTATTGATATTATGAATAGTAACTACGGTAATTGTTATTTACTATAGTTAATGGTTAATCGGGAAATTAAGGGTAGAAATAAGATTATAAAATTATAATTCGACCTTCCAAAAATTGATTGGATGATTAAAAGATGACCCATATCACTTAAGGGTCATAATAGATTCCTCTCATGGACTTTTGACAATGAAAATGATATAATGGTTATTAAAACCAAATAACGTGACATAATGTCACTATCTTAAATCATATAAATGAAATGATTTTAATTTAGTGATAAAACTCATAACACATCAAATATAAATAGTCTACATAAAGGTAATATAATTTACTAAAACATTATAATTTATTTATAATTTTTATGTATTAAATAATTTTCATTAATGATGACACAATAGTGATGTAGAAATTGTTTTCTTGATTGAAATATCAAATACATGGTTCTAAAAATATTAAAATAATTATTATATGAAGTATTTTATGTTATCCAAAAATTTTATTGATTACTATAACATGTTAGGAGTATATTAAATATTATGTTTCTAATATATCCTCTGTGTGGATTTTATTTAGATTCAATTAATGAATAGTTTTAAAATTGACACTATTGTTATTTTATAAAAATAACATATTATTATTTTGATTAAAAATCACAAAAAAATACAAAAATTGTAAATTGAAATTTATATGGTCTAAAATGTCCTTACATGTCCAATTATGGACAATTAAAAACACAAAAGTAATTATTTATAACAATTTAAAATTTAGAATATTATTACCACAAATAAAATTAAATAAATTAAATAAGGATAAATCAAGTTGATAAGGATTAAAATAAATGAAAAACTTGTCTAAATATTATTTCATGATGATAGTACAACCCTATCTCATATAATATTCTGATTTCAGTGATTTGTGGTGGTTTTTATGTGGGGTTTGAGTTTATTATACATTAATATTTTATAGGTTTCCAAAAGCTCCCCTCTCCTCTCTTATAAAAGGGAACCTCCTCCTCCTCCTCCTCACACCACTATGAGCCTTAATTCTCGTTCAAACCCTAGAAATTTCTATTCACCACTTCCCTATCAACACACAAGAGGTCCTGAGTTTCTTAAAAGACCAAATTTAGTTCCCTAAGACGAGGTTTAGAAGAGGCGCGTCAAAGAAGAGGTAATATCCTTTACGGATTCTTTAAAATTCATTTCTTCATCTAATTCCTCTTATTTTTTTCATAAAAAAAGTAATAAAATTAGTATTAATAATATATTGATATGTTATAATAAATATGAACTAACCCTATTTCTCCTTCTATCCATCCTATGGGAAACGAAATCATTGCGCGAGCTTACGTATGGAATACCGTCTCCACGCTGTGGTGTAATCTGTTTTTTCCACCACCACCTTACGTGGATGGGTATAATGGTGTAAATAATAACTATATATGGTTATTATAACATGATACTAATTCTGAGATATTATATCATCTATTATAATTCCATTAAATAATTATGGTAATGATATCATCACTCGTGCATACGTACAGATTACCATCTCCACGATGCGATGAGATTCATTCTCCATGTTTACCATTAAAGAATAATTATAAAGTATATATAATAAATAATCATGAAATATATTACATATTAATGATAATAAATTTATGTACATGTTATTTACTTACTTATATTCAATTTAATAAGGAAATTAAAACAACGTTCATGCGTTCGTACGACCAACCGTCTCCATGAATGATGTATTCCATTCCATTTATCGATCTATTATATATATGTATATTCTAAATATTTATTATATATAAATAAAGTTTTATATTCGGGAAATAAGTAATCATTATCTAAGTAATCATATGAATAATTACAAGTCAAAACACGAACGATAAATGAAACGAATTTACCCAAAATCATACTTTAGCATGGAATTGACAAATGAAAGGGTAATATAAAGTCATAAGTGAATCGTATATGATAAAATAAATATTATTATGATTCTGTTACAAGTTAATAATATGTTGAAACCCACTATATAGGAGACTCATACACATACAGATCAAATTGGTCATAAGTTAATGGATAATTATTCCAATCTCGTTCTTATTCTAGATTGTTTATTCATAATTATTTACTGGGGTTATATTTTTCATCCTTGTCCATAAATTGTTTTTTCATAAAGTCTTAAATATTATTCCAAGTATGTTTAAATTCAGTTTTACCCCCTTATTACTTTTACTCTATTTTTTGGAAGGAATATTTCTTTTTCTTACTAAATGAGGTACTTTTTGACTTTTTCGGTAACTGTACGTGGACAATGTTTCTTAACATATACGACATGAACATATTTTTATGGTTTCATAAAACCTTTTCTTAATGAAGCTTAATCTACATGATATCATTATTATTTTCAATAAAATCCTTTTCATTTAAAATTTCATGGCATTTTGTGAAAAGAAAATGATTTTGAAGAAGAAAGGATATTTTTCTCAATAATTCATCTCATGTGTTTTATCAAAACCATTTTCCATATAAGATGAAATTATTTAGCATGTTTATGTTTCAGTTATAATGTCTATTTTATTTACAAGGTTTTATTTATATTATTATGAAATTATATCCATTTGTTTTATATAGATTATGTCATGATGGAAATATGTTTATGAAACCCATTTTATTTTTTGGGTTATGATGAATGATTTATGATTGATTTGTGGAACACGTAAGAATGATTTCAATATGAGATGGGTGAGACCTATATATCCATCCAATGAATTGGGTAAAGATTTATATCTTATGAGATAATCATGGCTGGAATGACAAGTAATATATGGTTCAGTAATAATGGGCTGGAACGATAAGTAAACCTAGTTCAGTAATGGACTTTTTCCACTATGATGGTCTTGGAAGCAATGCCTTGGCTACTATGGAAATCATAACATGTGCTTAATGATGTTCCACAATTCCATGTTTTTCTCCCATGTTATTTATCATGATTAATGTTCCTTTATGATCTATGCCTTATGCACTGCCATGATTTATGTCATTACTCATGATTTTGATGTTTTATATTCATTATCTAATTCTCAAATGTTTAGGGATTGTTTTATGTTCTCCATGTTTACCCTTACTGTTTATTTGAGCTTGCCATTTTTATTTTTTCTTTTCCCCACGATATAAAGAAAGTTTTTAGGTAAGGAAACCAAAGTGGAAGATCTTTCTGGGATATGATGAAGATCATTCACCGTGATTAGAAGATTATGGTCCATGATTCCAAAGAAACTAAACTAATACGGTCTTTGGGCATCTGTTTATTTATGTATTAAGTATTCCAAAAAAGTAATTTAATGTCAATGTACATAAAACATTGGGTCTCTACACCATCAAAGAATTTTTATCAAGGCGATGACATTATCATCCCCGGTGGTGAAGGTTTTCCACCGTTGAAATGTGGAAATGAGGGGAATAAGGATCTATGTTGACTTAATGGATCTTGATACAATTAATATTAATGCATCACCCCAGTGTAATCATCAATAAAAAATAATTGTTCTAATATGAATTTATTCCCCATAAACATGGGGAGAATGAGGACATATGATATCACAGGTTCTAGGAATCACTGTCATCAATCTCTTCTCCTCCAATTTGGATTGAATGATTAATCGGGTTCATGATGAAGATCACCATCACGAGAATCATACTATGGTTTGAACTCATATATTATATAGGAAACTATAATCTTGAAATAATTGGAACTACGCATCCAACCAAAATGGTGGTTGGAGGGCCGATTGTAGGGAAACCCTACACTAGTATGCTTCGAATGTGATGGCCAATACTCAAATAAATCTTGTTACATGTATCCCCTCTACCCATATGATAATATCCATTAGAGGGTGATAAGTTCCAATTTCAGATAGATATGGTGAGGAATCGGTCATCCAAACCTTGGACCTATCTCAAATGGAAATTAAGTATATGGAACCGAGACTACATCACCATCCTTATGTGATACACATGGGGAATCTCCCCCCATCTCATTTAAAACTACTTGGGAAGCAATTCCATGGAACTCCTCGCTATAATCATCCCACGCATTGAGGGGGTATGCGACACATTTGTATCAACTGCGTTTAATTCCTAAGGGGTTTCTCCCTCAATAACCCATTCTACCTAACTACATCAACAATGTCAGATGGCCCAACAAACCAATTAACATGTTGATTATATCCCCTCTCTGTCGACCATGCTTCATAATGTATGACATAAGAATTGGCATAAATTCATCAAAACATTCCCAATGATATGATTTGGAGATATCTCTACTAACCCCTTCCCTTACCAACATAAATATTCAAATCCTGATCATCATTCTACATCATATCCTCATATGGTAGTGATCCAAATCGCAACCTCTCTCAAAGAGGGTTGGGTTTCCTCTCATCTCTATAAGTTAAATTGTAAACAATCATGGGGGACCACATTATAAATGTTCCTAGTTATAATGATTATATAACTTATATGGGGAGGTTTTTAATCAATGGTATATATTCTTTTCTATTGAATAGATACAACCTCCAAAACCTATTAAAATAAAATTTCCCTTCTGAAAAAAATTCACCACACATCCAAAGAATCACAATAATTTAAAAGGATCATAATTCAATAAGAATACTTATATCCTTGTTATGGTTTTGAAAGTATAAAATACCCAAATAACCAATATAAATAAATCCTTTGATTAGACCAAGTAGGATGTACCCCTAGACTCGTGTAGTACTTTGTATATAATTCCAATAGTGTATGTGAACCCTCTTAAAACAAATAGGGTAATATTATGTATTTATAGAAATGTATGATTCTTGTTCTTCTTTTCAATTCCACAAAAATATTAAATTGAAATAAAACTCCTCACATTCATTCCTTGATGAATGTAATAACATCCTAGACATTCTTATAAGACACTAAATCTAATTTTCCGAGTATAATTCCTTCGTGTAAGATATTCCCTAATATGATACATCAAATCAGATTTTCTATCAGAATACAATTGGAGCGAATAAACTCGACCAGAATATTGGATTACGATAAACTCATTATGATCATTAATCAATTAGAGAACCCATATAATGAAATACCAAAGAGGATTAATCTAGAATGATATGAGGTTAAGCTAAATACAATTTATAAGATGAATACGTTAATCAATTGAATACTATAATCAATGAGTATGACTATCAAAATATTATAATGTTCAGATCTTGTACATTATCCTATGCCATTTTATCATTGGAACGTCTTCAACAATGATCAATACGGTATCTTCATTCATTCACTAAAAACATGGAAATTATCTCTCTATACTATAGTGAGAAATACGATTATCCAGAAAGTAAAATGTACTTATCTTTTTCTTGGTGACCCTCAGGAGGGTTGGATGGCAAACCCAGAAATCGTTCTTGCTCACACAAATTTTATAAAAATTAAATTTCCACTAAATTCATGGAAATAATTTTGGAATTGTAAACTCATATCAATTATTCTAGATTCCATTAAAACAATTATTAATACTTAAGACACTCATTTATATTTCAATACTGATTCTAATATATTAGTCTAATTCTCATAATATGATTTCTTTAAAACTATGTTATGTACCAATCATAAGAACCTATATAAAAAAATATATACCACTCTGATTTTTTTAATACTTTCATTCTTATGAATGTTGAGACCCCCCTTGATAGTACATCCTAGAAGCTCATTCTATTTCTCTCTTGAAGAACTTGAGATACAAAACATCATCTTATCCTATTCTCTTGACCTAGTTGGAATCCTACCATGAAATTAAACCCTTTTGAAATGGTTGACTTCATTTTATATCTCATTATCTCTTTATCTCTTTATCCATTTTTCTTAATCTATTACTTATATGATTACAATTTCCAATAGTATGCTCTGTTGGAGAAAAATTGGTGTAGATACCCACATATCTTGGTATGATCATTCTTGGTATGATATTGTTTTCTATTTGAGCCTGAGTAAAATAATCCTAGGTATGAAAATAGTTTATTCATTATATGGATGATCAAATACTATAGTGAATCAGCATCATCTCATACTACACTTACATATGAATATGATAACTCTGAATATGCATAGTTTTCAATTGACACCATATATTACACCACATATACATGGATATGATAAATTTGGGTATAATTCTATTTCAGTTGGAAGCATCCATTTCTTGCCTTCCACACAGATATGATAAATAAGGATATGATTTGGAAGAACACTTTTCTGTTTTCGTCCATCAAGCATGCATTATATGTTTTAAATTAAACTTATGATTCATATGAAATATAAATCATTAGAAAATCATCATATTTATATTATCATAGTCATAAAGACTAGTATTTTTCATCATAACCACAACTTCTTTCACACAAAATTCAATGTAAAATCTGATCACCACTTACTTTTATCCTGATATGTTCTCCATGTGACCTATTCTCACATTCTAGTTAAAAATCAATTCATCATTATGATTTTTCCCATACGAAATCCAAGGTAAGTCTAATCTCATCCACTTCTTCTAGAATATCTTCTTATAATTATGATGGAAAAAATCAGTCTTGTTTTATTAGAAAAAATGGTTCAATATTATTTCAACTAAATAAAAATAGAAGTGTATTTTTTATTCCATATCGTTCCTTGGAAACACAATAAAAACAAATTAATTAATATTCATGGTCCTAAAAATCTCTCCCATGGGATATTTGTTTCAACCATGATTCATGCATAACTAACCATTTTATTATCAAGTAATGGATTTATTTTCATTAATTCTTAGTATAAGGATCCTGCCTTAAAACAAACATAATCTTGAATTACATTAATAATTCACATTGAGGATATTTTGAGGTTTAGTGTTTTTGATAATTAAGACATAACTATTACATCTCAAAATATTACAAAGTATACACTTGTACTTAGTTTCCATTTTTTCATAAAATATAAACTCTCGAAAAAAGAGTCATTTATAGTTCCATGTTTTAGATATCATGAATTTTCCTTCATCCCATCCTTGACCCTATTTTTCTTAATGTCATGTGAAAACATTTCAAAACATGGGATGAGTATAAAAAGTCCGTATGGGATACATAATGAATAGAAACTTTTAGTTTTTCAAAACAAACAGTAATACATGAATACTTTATCATAAGTAATAATTTTCACCTTTATGAAGTAGTAAATACTCTTCACTGAATAAAAGATCATTACATACCCTTTTTTAAAAAAATGATTACCATAAAATCAATATATAGAACACATAACATGTAAAGTTATCTTGGGACATAAACATACATAAATGGAATAAGCATATGGTTGACTTCCACACATATCACTAAATAGAATAACCATCTGGCCGACTTCCATACCCAATGCATTGGAGGTTATAACGTAACCACCCATCCTATTTTATCATGGCACCACCCGTCATTTGTTTTATCACATAACCACCAGTCAAATGTCTATGTACCATTATAAAATCATAACACATAAAACAAATATAAAGGAAAGAAAACATTTCCACATTTCAATCACAATATATAACTTAAATATACTGACATAAAAAATATATTATCAAAACCATTTTCATTACCGAAATACATAAAATATTATATGGTATATATGTTCCTTAAAAACATTATGGATTTTTAAGGAATCCAAAGAACAAATAATTCTCACAGGGGCGAAAAGGTCATGTTCACTGCTTACATTAAAAGAAACATTCTTTTTTTCGTTTAGTAAAATGATTCATAGGAAAAATATTCCCTTTGAAAATTCAAGGGTGTTTATATTGCATATAAAATAATGTCATGTATTAAAACAAAATACGACTCCATGAAAGGAGACAGAGACAATGACCCCTACCTCGTATCTGACATGACCAGTTCATTATTTAATATCCGGAATAATAAACTCAATTTAATTTATACTTGCTTAAGGAACTTTTTAATGTTTATTATTAATTTTATATAACTTATAACCATGTTATAAAAATTATGTATTCATTCATGTTAATAATGATCATTTTGTCGATATTTGGTACTGGAGTAAAAAATGAACACCATATAGTTACAAGTTGTTCACATGCTAAAAATTTCATTATATCCAAAATGATATTCATGATTTAGATATCATATCTATCATATATATCCAGTATATATATGTATTTATAATAGTACATAACATTTGTAGGTAATAAATGAAATGCACCAATCATGGAGATTGTATGTCGTACGTTCGCATGGACACTTATTTCATTTATATTGAGCATTTTAATAGAATTAAAACATAATGATACATTCTTATATTATAATTCCAGAGTAATATCATATATAATATCACTAAATCCATCCTTTATACATCCCAAATAAGGCAATAATGACTCATATCAGATTGAGTGGGCAGTAGTCCGCACTTCCTCAAATGAAATTATCGAGTTTTCCCATAATGGAAGCCATAATGGTATTATATAAATGGAAAATACAGAATCATTGAGAAAACATAATAATAATATATATCATATATAAATATAGTTCCATCATAATGGCCACCATGAGTGTTGGTAGGAGGTAATTGAACAATTATTGTTTCGCGAGGCGTTAGGTTTCCATCCAAAGAATCATTTTGTTCTTCAACCATTAGAAGGAGGTGTGTGTATGTTTAGTTCGAATACGTCTCATTACAACATCCTAGTATATTGAGGATATTGGTGTTGTTATAAAATAATGTAATAAAAAGATGTTAGGGGTTGGAAATGTAAAATAATATAAAATAAGTTAAGATAAATTATTACCTTTAATTTCTGTAAATCCCTTTGGATTGAAACAAAATGGTTTGTTAAAGTTCCTTCTACCAAAGGAAATGCTTCTAGGTGGAAGAGTGGGATGTAGGTAGCTTAAATGGTCAAAGCTTGTACGATCCAAAAGGCTGGAAATTTTTTGTGGAATTTGTTATAAATGTTCTCCTTTTATAGTGGCAGGAGGGTCTCTCTAGGAAAGTGTGAAAAGATTATTTTATTTTATAATGATATTCTATTTCTAAAGGTCCAAAATTCATTAAAGTTGATTATAGGATGACTCATAGTTGAAATAATATCCTCCAATATTAATTGGAAATATTTTGGATAATATTTTAATCATTATAATCTTATTTATTTAAATAATTTATTAATGAGGTAAATACTTAATCATTATTGTATTGTAAATTATTTATTTATTCGATGTCTAAAAATTATAAATAAACTTCTATGATGTATAAAATCTCTTTATATTTATAAATAATATTTATTGTTCAAATTATAACTTATATAACCCCATGTAGACATTGATTTACTAAAATATTTTGGTTTATGTCATTTTTGTCATTACTTTAAATTAATTAATCTAAAGTCTCATTATGATTCATATGTGGCTTCATGTTGTCCCAAAATCGACTCAAATATTAACATGGTTAGCAATTACTAATTCAATAATGTTAGGACAATAGTTAAGCTAATTTTGAAATATTATGATATTTTTTTACCATGATTTACCCTATTTACCTTTAAACGCGGTAAATAAAAGTCAAAAGTTACGATTCACCAAAAATTATATTCATCTTATTTAACAACATTTTACATACTAATAAAAACCATGAATGTCTGATTTTCGTCCTTCAATTCCCAGAGGTGGTAAAATTTCATTTAAATGAAAAATTCTGTTTTTTAACTATTACTAAGTGGGTTCACTATTCATCAAAAATTGAAGTTTTTAAGGAAAATACCGAAAAATCAGTCTAATATATATTTGATATTATGAATTCAAAAATTATGTCTATTTTACAAAATTATAAATATAGTAGTTTCAATAATTAATTCTAAATTAAATCTCGTTGTTAAAACAAATAGCGTGTATTTAAAAAACAATAACTATCAAAAGATTGAATCTTTTTTGTGTCTAAATTCAAAGTGAAATTAATTCCAATGACCAAAATTGGATTAAATGGATTATATATATTAAAATTAAACTTTAAAACCTATTAAAATGATAATATAACAATATAAAAAATTAGATTAAAACACATCATTGAATTAAAATACAATATTTTTCACTATTCAATAAAAAATGTACTTTATCGGAGAAATTCCAAAAAAAAATCAAAACGTTAATATTGATGTACCCATTATAAAGAAGGAATTTATATGGTCAAATAGAATGTATTAAAGAGTCCAAAACTATATTTAAATATGGTTCTCCATTAAAAGGTGGTAAACCGACATTTTAATGTAAAGTATGCTTAAAACTAGATTCATTCACATTTCAAGTCTCTAACGTTTATTGGATAAAAGAAAATATATTTAACAAACCTGTATAATCATATTCTAGTTAGTTTTGGTCACTCCCGAAAATACAATGGCTAGGATTGAACTTCCATTTAAAATAATAATATTATATTAGTAGTGTGCAACGTAAGATTTCAAAAAAAAACACTATTATTGCGTATCAAGAACACTATCGAACATATCACCCCCTTTAAAGTAAAATGAATATTTAATCACAAATATTAATAAATATGAAAATATATTATTCTTCGTTTACCTAGGATGTCACATCCTTCCCCCTTATGGAAAGTGTGTTCTCACAATTCCTATTCACTTATCAAAAAATGTGGGGACATTTATCCCTCATCACATTTTCATATTCCCAGGTTGCCTCTTCAAGAATATGGTTTTTCCATAAAACCAATACATGGTGAATTACCCTATTACACATCACTAGCTCACATCGATCAAGAATCAGGACTGGTTGTCCCTCATAAGAGATATTCTCTTTCAACTGAACTACCTCTGGTATTAAGATAGGTGATGGATCTGGAATATACTTTCTCAACATCGAAACATGAAAATCATTTTGTTCCTATGATTAACATGGAGGTAAAGTAAATCTGTAGGGAACTGATCCAACTTTCTATAGGATTTCATAAGGTCCAATGAACCTTGGACTCAACATTCCCTTCTTTCCAGAACACATCACACTATTCCTTGGAGAAATGTTGAGAAACACATGATCACCTAACTCAAAAAAATTATATACTTCCTCTGGTTATCTTCATAACTTTTTTTCTGCACTGAGCTGTTCTCATGTCCTTTAGAATCAACTGAACTTTCTCTACCATATCTTCTACCAATTCTCATCCCATCAGTTTCCTTTCACCTACTTCATCCCAAAAATCCAGAGTTCGACAACACTTTCCATATAATTCCTCAAATGGAGCCATATGTGTATTGGAATAAAAACTGTTATTATAAGAATATTCAACCATAGAATGATGTCGGTCCCAACATCCCTGGTAATCCAGTGAAAAAGAAAATAGCATATCCTCCATGGTTTGAATTGTTCATTCGAACTGCCCATCTGATTGAGGATGAAATGTTTTACTATCATTTAATTCAACACCCAATGACTACTAAAGGCCTTTCCAAAAGTTATAAGCAAACCTGGGATCATGATCAGATACAATGGAGAGGGGAACTCCATGCAACCTAACTATCCCTTTAACATACCACCAAGAATGTTGATCTAGAGCAAATGTATCCCGAATAGTAAGGAAATAAGAAGATTTAGTCAATCGATCATTTATAACCCATATTTCTTTATTACCTAGAGTTGTCTTCGGTAATCCCACAAAAATCCCATTGATATATTTTCCCATTTCCAATCTAGCACCGGTAAAGACTAGAGAATATCTTTTGATAACATCCTCTCTTCTTTAACCTGCTGACAAGTCAAACACTTGATAGTAAAATCAGCAATATCTCTTTTTATTCCATCCCACTAGTAACACTCCCAAATATCTCTGTACATCTTAGTACTACCAGGATAAACTGAAAACGGGGAACTATGAGCTTTACATAACAAATACTTCTTCAAATGTGAATCACAAGGCACACATAATCTGTTCTGAAACCTCAAAACACAATCATTAACAACGTTAAAATCCGGAAACATACCCTTCTGAACCAACTCTACCTTTTTCTGCAACTCATTGTCATCATTCTGCGCTTACATTATTCTGTCTGATAGAGATGATTTCACTGACACCTAAAACAAAACAGAATAATTTCAATCACCAATAACTTCTATGCCAAAATTCATCAAATCAAAAACCAAAGGATCTTGTTCCAAACATAGCATGTTTAATGAGACATTAAATGTTCAACTCAAAGCATCAACCACTTTTTTTTCTTTTCCTGGATGGTAATGGATCATGAAATAATAATCCATGATTAATTCCATCCATCCTCTCTATCTCATGTTCAATTAATTCTGAGTGAATATATACTTTAAACATTTGTGGGCAGTGTGCATTTCCCATTTTACTCTATACAATTGATGCTTCCAAATTTTTGAAACAAAAAACAACATCAACTAATTAAAAATCATGTGTAGATTAATTTAACTCATGAAGTTTCATCTGAAGTGAATCATAAGAAATTACCTGATATTTCTACATAAGGACACATCCAAGTCCATTCAATAAAGCATCATTGTAAATAACAAACTCACCATTTATGGAAGGAAATTCGAAAACTAGAGAATTCACCAATCTTATTTTCAATTCTTGAATACAATCATCACATTCTTTTGTCCAAATGAACATAACATCTTTTTGGGTTAACTTAGACATTGGACTAGATAACTGTGAAAAATTATCATCAAACCTCTGGTAATACACTGCCAAACCAAGAAAACTATGGATATCGGTTATATTTGTGGGTCTTGTCCGTTCTTCAACAATTGTTGTTTTTGAAAGATCAACAATTATGCCATTTTTTGAAGCAATGTGATGAAGGTAAGAAATTTGTTGTAAACAAAACTCATATTTCATGAATTTCCCTTAAAGATTCTTTTATTTTAAGGTTTTCAAGACAACCATTAACTTAATTTCATGAACTTTTTACTCTTAGAATAATCCAAAATATCATCAATGAACACAACCACAAACTTATCCAAGAACTCATAGAAAAATATATTCATATGGTCCATGAATACAGAAGGTGCATTGGTTAAACCACACGTCATAACTAAAAATTCATAATGGCCATATCTGTCACGACCCATCCTCGGGGCCCGTGCGGTGACTACCCCAAGACCACCTTCCATAGGCCAGGGGCTGGCAACTAGCACCAAGGCGTAAATCCCGAACAAAAGGGGAAGGAATTGCCTTTGAAAAGTAAACAAGCACCACAGAGTAAGCGAGCGGAAAAGTAAATACGAAGTAAAAATTGTACAAGCTGTGATGAAAGTAAAAGGGGCTGGAAATACAAGCCCAACTGTAATGTACAAATGAAAGGGGAAATCAACAACAGAAAGAAAAGCTGCAGCGTCGATCCGTCCTCTGGAAGTCCCAACTTAAGGGTGGGTACATATAGCCTCCACTGCTCCTCGGGTCCACCTGACCGCTCCGAGCACGTCCCGCCCAGTGGTCCACCTCTAGATACCATCCTGCTCCGCAAGCCTTCACTACGATCAGCGTTGTCCGTCGTCTGCAACCAACACAACGAAGTGCGGGCATAGCCCGTACAGGGGTGAGTATAAGCAACTCAGTAGGGACCCCGAGACCCCCGAAGGTCTCCCAAAATCCACAAAGGATAATCCACAAAGGAATGATACAATCACGAAGTAACATCCGACGTGACTTAGGTATATGCCCATACATATACCTAAGTTATCAATTCCTGTTCGGCTCTAACATCCGAGCCCAAGCACAACCCACTCCACACAGGAAAGCAAACGTAAACCCACACAGGATAACACAACACAATCCTCAAAGGAGAGTAAACAGTAAATCCACACAGGATTTCTCAACACAATCCACAAAGGAGAGTAAACAGTAAATCCACATATGATAGCTCAATAAAATCCACAAAGGAGAGTAACACAAGATTCAGCTCACACAGCTATACTTCTTCAAATGACGATAGATATGATCATATGTAGCCACTGATTCATCTAATCCGTCGGACCCATAAAGGATCGAAAGGTACAAATCCCCCGCAATGACCCACATAGGATCGATTATGAAGTTGGACCCAAAGCTATATGGAAACTCTTTCTCCATCAAGTATAGTGGTTATGCCGCTACAACCAAGCGGTCCTCCTTCGTGGGTCTGCCGCTACAACCAAGCGCTCCCATGTGCCTCTAAAACCAAGCGCACATCTGTCGTGGGTCTGCCGCTACAACCCAGCACCCCCTGTGCCGCTACAACCAAACCCACCTCTGTCGTGGGTCTGCCGCTACAACCAAGCGCTCCCCTCTGCCGCTACAACCAAGCGCACCTCAGTCGTGGGTCTGTCGCTACAACCATGCGCTCCCATGTGCCGCTGCAACCAAGCACACCTCTGTTGTGGGTCTGCCGCTACAACCAAGCACTCCCCTGTGCCGCTACAACCAAGCGCATCCGAGTCATTCGATCAGCAGTCGTCAAATCTCAATCGGCTCTAGGGTTCCGCACACAGCATGCTCATTCTGGGAGGGTCTACACCACGATCTAAAAGGTCGATGCATCAACTGACATACAGTCCGGAGTTGATGTATCCCAAGGTGTACCGTAGTGGTCACTGCCGAAAACGCAGAGGATTCCCGTACTGTTCTCAACATCGTCGCAGTCGAATCCACCGAGGATCCCTGAATAGTCATCGTCGAAGTCGCAGCTAGCACTAGGGTTCCTGCACACAGCAAGCTCATTCAGGAGGGTCCGCTCCACGAGTCGAGAGGCTGATACATCAACTAACGAATAGTCTGAATTGATGTATCCAAAAGTTCTGTATCGACAATAGGAACTCAACGCAACCGACGACACGTCAATCAGACGCCCGGTCTGTGAGTTATTGGCTATTTCGTCCCCGGGGCCCAGTTGGTTTTTAAGGCAAAACCAACCCAACCGTACTCCACCTGCATCCAAACCTCGGGCGGAGTGAGCCAAAAGATCTGTCTCACTTAGGGGAATCCCTCAAAGCTGACGGCACGTCAATCGGACGTTCGTAGCTCATGATATGATTGTTTCTGCTCCGAGGGCCCGGTTTGTTTCGTGAACAAACCAACCCGAACGAACCCAAAGTATTCCGAAACCTTGAGTGCGATATACCGAAACCACCGTCTTGATCCAAGTATCGCGTTGCCGCTGACGGCGAGTCGTTTGGAGGCCCGTAGCTCAAGTTATGGGCATTTGACCGAAAACGGTCCGAAGACGGGGGTCCGGGCCCGGGCCGACCCTGCCCGACCCCCCCTGGGTCGGCCGAACCGGGTCGACCCGGTCCGTCCCGGCCAGAGCGCAGCCCGGACGGTCGGATCGGCCTTTCTCGGCCAACTCGGCCCGGCTCAGCCGAGCGGCTGCGCGACGCGAGGGGGAGCCGCCGCCCCCGCGTGACACCCCCGCGGCACCCGCGGGGTGTCGCCCTGGACAACCCGAGCGACGCGAGAGGGAGCCGCTGCCCCCCGCGTGACAACCCCGCGGCACCTGCGGGGTGTTGACTCGGACAACCGGACGCGGCTTCAGCCGCGTCCCTCGCGCGCCGGACCTGTGTGGTCGCGGGTCTGTGAGGGCCCCCGCCGCGACTTCTCCCGCAGCGGCCTTGTCCGGCAACGCGCCGGGGGGCGGCCGCTCCCGGCTGCCGGCGCCACCGCGCCCGCGACCCGAGCCGCCGGCGGCTTCCGCGGGCCTCCGGAGTCGCTCTGGTGGTCCGATTCTATTCCCGTATGTGCCTCTGCTCCTCCCGAGACTCGTTCTTCACTGCAGAATCCTCAAAATTCAGTTGCGGCACATTCCGTCGCCGCCCGTCAAATCCGCACAACCATGAAGAATGACGGAGGGTTGTCGGGCTGTGTTCGTTTGGCCCGCACCCTCCGCATTAGAGATAAACAACGGGAAAAAAACATTCAACACATGAATACATATTCGAAAACAATTTTTAATGAAATAAAATTGTTTTATTAATCGGGTTCTTCATTCTTGAACGGAAACAACATGGGAAATAAGGGAATTTCCAAAAATAAATTCCCTACCTCGTAGTCGTCTTTGAATGCACGTTCTTCGCGGATTTGTTCATCGCGGAAGGGGGGATCGTCGCGTCGTCGCGGAAGGGTGTCGCGTCGTCGCGGAATCCGGCGTTGAGTTGGCGAACTCAACGGACCGAGAAACAATAGATTTAATTTAATTATATAAAATTAAATTCGTGTTTTATTAAAAAAAACACAAGGGAGATTTAAGAGAATCCCGAAGTCTGTTACCTCAAACAGCTGATCGAAGACTCGTTGCGGAGGGAGAGACGTCGCAGAAGAACGTTGCAGGAAGGGAACGTCGGCGTCGCGGAACACGGCGTCGCGTCGTCCACTTCCACAGGTTCGGCGTTCTTCGTCGGAGGCCGGCGTTCTTCGCGTTCTTCGCGTTCTTCGCGTTCTTCGCGAAGGAGGATGAATGCTCAAGAACTCTGACAAACCTCCCAACGAGTAATCCTCCAAAAAGACATGTTGGTCTTATTTTATTATTACGCCAACAAATGAAAAAGGGTAAGTAACGACCCATCAATTTCTTGAATTAATTCAACGAAAGAAACCACCCATTTAATTCACGAAATAAACCTCCCAATTAAATGGTGCGTTAAGAATTTACGAAAACACGTCAGTTGACTTTCATAATGATGGGTTTTCGCGGGTGCGTTACTTAGCGGAAAGAAACAGTGGGGCTCGTGCGGGCCCCAGCTCACAAATATCCTACCAAGGGGGTAGGATATTTCTGGATAGAATCCTATCCAGATCAACTCAGCTTAAGCCTCCTTTAGTGGCTTCAAGTGGCTTACAAGTGGCTTAAGTGAAATAAAATAAAGTTTGTCGTACAATTTATTTTATTTGTCAACTTTAAGCCCAAAAATTAAAAACCACAACCGAGAAAATGTAGTTCTGGAAGAGACGTTTCTAAGAAAATACCGGTGCTGTGATTTCATCGGTGCCCTCAGAATTCGATTCTGGGCACTTGTTCAAAAGTTAGAAAAACCCACTCGTCCGTTCATTGAACGTACCCGAGCCAAACTTCAGAATATGAATCCGGGCACATCGGGCCTCGGAATCAGGTGCCGTCAGAAGCTGCGTTCTTGTAAAATTACATAGAAAATTAAGATAAAAATTTCCTTGAAATTTAAGGGTCTTTACATTACTACCACCATAGGGTTTTACGTCCCCGTAAAATTTCACCAAAAACTTAGGGATACAAAGGCGGTACTGAGCACACATCTGTGCGTCGGGTCGTGCACGTATCTCCTCAGATGAGATACGTGGAAGACGCCATGCACCCAGAGCAACTGAGGTGGTAGAGCCAGGTGATAAGACACCTCGCCAATCCTGCTGAGGACCTGGAAGGGTCCGATGAAGCGAGGAGATAACTTGTCGCCTCGGCCAAATCTCCGTAAACCACATCGAGGTGAGACCCGCAAGAAGACGTGGTCGCCATCCTCGAACTCTAGTGGCCTCCGCCTCCTGTCATCATATGGCTTCTGCCGGCTCTGAGCGGTCCTCATCTGCTCCTGGATGACTTGGACCATATCTGTCATGGCCTGGAGCATCTCTGGCCCCACAAGAGCTGATAATATTTCTTCTTTGCCCATAAGAGAAATCTGGTCTCATCACCTGGATAAACCACTTCCTTTTCCTAATACAGTAAATCCCGACATGGATGGTACTAATCCATACCAAGGATGACGTCGTAAGGCCTCGACACTACTACCAAGAGATCCAACCATTACTCTTTCCTCCAAGGGTTGAGTCACACTGTCGGCATTAGTGTGTGGCAACTGGGTCTCCTCCAGTAGATGTCTCACGAGTGAGGGTCAGGTCAACAGTCTAAACCGGAACATCTTAGTAACAACACAAAAGAGGACACGAAAGAAAAAAAAATCACAGGGGTATTCATCCTTTATTATTGCAGCTCATAATACAAGGACACTACACCATAGCAACAAGGAACTAGAAGTACAAAAGACGAATCCACTAGTCCCGCTCCTGACCATCTTCTCCCAGAGCTCCTTGATTGAAGGCCTCAGCTGCCTGAAGCTGAGCTCTCGCATGTCCACCAACTCCCTGCGGTCGGGGTGGACCTCCTGGTGGTGGTGGTGGAAACACCTCGAAGCGTCGTCCACCTCTAGTTGCACGGCCAGCTCCCCTGCCATGGTCGCCTGCTCCTTGCGGTCCTCCTTGATCGAACCTCTGCCTCTGCCTGGGGGGTCCTCTGTTCGACTGCTGGTCATCCGTATGGCTGGTCGGATAGTCACGAGCAATGTTACCAACCCCACCGCAGGAGTAACACTTCCCTCTCATGGAAAGTCGTTTCCCACCCCGAGTGCCTGGCGGAAATGATCTAGAGTCATGTTGTCAACCACCTGTAGGTCTAGTCCTCTTGGACCCCTGCATCATCTGTCTACTACCCGCTGCAGAAGACTCTGCCGCATGCCGGCAAGTGGTGGGTCCTACTGCTGGAGACTGCTCAGCAAGGAAACTCTCCACTAAGAGAGCTCTCTCCAACACCCCTTTTTGAGTCGGAATGTTGAGGGAGATCATCAAATCCCTGATCTCGTGCCTCAGTCCCTGCTCGAAGGTCCGGGCCCGAAAAAACGGGTCTCGTACCATATCTGTGGAGTAGCGCGAGAGATCATTAAATCACGCCGAGTACTAGGCCACAGTCATGCTTCCATGCCGCAGCTGTAGTAGATCCTGGATGTGCACTGCTCAGAGGGTGGCTGGGACTAACTCGGAGCGGAAGATGCTCTCAAAGACCGTCCAGAGGAGAGATGTCTCGTCATGCACCTGGAGCATCCAGCTCCACCATCTGCCTGCTGCCGCATGCAGGAGGCTCGCTGCGAGGATCACCATGAGGTCTGCTGGTGTCCTCACTAATCTGAAAACCCGTACAACTACCTCCAGCCAGTCCTCGGCAGCCTGAGGGTCTTTCTCCCCATGAAACATGGGCGGTCGCTGGCGCTGGATGTCATGCAGTGCACTATGGCGACGTGCATCGTCAGCGGCTGGGGCTGGTAGCGTCGGTGGCTCGGTGGGTATAGGTATCGTCGGTGCCTCATCTGTCAAAGGGCCCTGTACCGAGTCCTCGACGCTCGGTGGGCTCTCGCCACACACATCGCTCGGAAACCTAGCTGGCTGTCGTCGTGGGGCCATCCTGAAAGTAAACAGGTGCACCGCAGTCAGAACAGTACACCTGGTAAGCTGACATAAAGTAATCACAAAGAAAACATGAAACACACATGCAATAAATGTTTTCATGAATTAAGCCAGAAATCAGAAGTCAGGGTCCTGGTGTATGGATACGTCGGCTGCCACACCAACACTGGACTCTCTGGACTGATAACCACACTCAATACGCTAAACACTATTGCTTCACATAGAAGAAAGATCAGAGTCTGCGGTAGAACCGACCACCTATGATAACAATTTGTCACGACCCGTCCTCAGGGCCCATGACGTGACTACCCCAAGCCCGCCTTCCATAGGCTAGGGGCTGGCGACTAGCACCAAGACGTAAATCCCGAAAAAAGGGGAAGGAATTGCCTTTGAAAAGTAAACAAGCACCACAGAGTAAGCATGCGTAAAAGTAAACACTACGTAAAAACTGTACAAGTTGTGCTGAAAGTAAAAGGGGCCGAAAATACAAGCCCAACTGTAATGTACAACTGAAAGGGGAAAACAACAAATGAATGAAAAGCCGCAGCGTCGAGCCGTCCTCCGGAAGTCCCACCTGATGGGTGGGTACAGATAGCCTCCACTACTCCACGGGTCCGCCTGACTGCTCCGAGCACGTCCTGCCCAGTGGTCCACCTCCAGGTACCGTCCTGCTCCGCAAGCCTTCACTACGATCAGCGATGTCCGTCATCTGCAACCAACACAACGAAGTGCGGGCATAGCTCGTGCAGGGGTGAGTATAAGCTACTCAGTAGGGACCCCGAGACCCCCGATGGTCTCCCGAAATCCAAAAAGGATAATCCACAAAGGAAAGATACAATCACGAAGTAACATCCGACACGACTCAGGTATATGCCCATACATATACCTAAGTTATCAATTCCCGTTCGGCTCTAACATCCGAGCCCAAGCACAACCCAGTCCACACAGGAAAGCAAATGTAAACCCACACAGGATAGCACAACACAATCCTCAAAGGAGAGTAAACAGTAAATCCACCCAGGATAGCTCAACACAATCCACAAAGGAGAGTAAACAGTAAATCCACACAGGATAGCTAAAAAAAATCCACAAAGGAGAGTAACACAAGATTCAGCTCACACAGCTATACTTATTCAAATGACGATAGAGACGATCAGATGTAGCCACTGATTCATCTAATCCATCAGACCCATAAAGGATCACAAGGTACTAATCCCCCGCAATGACCCATATAGGATCGATCATGAAGTTGGACCCAAAGCTATTGGTAAACTCTTTCTCTATCATGTACAGTGGTTATGCCGCTACAAGAAAGCGGTCCTCCATTGTGGGTTTGCCGCTACAACCAAGCACATCTCTGTCGTGGGTCTGCCGCTACAACCCAACGCCCCCCTATGCCGCTACAACCAAGCGCACCTCTGTCGTGGGTCTGCCGCTACAACCAAGCGCTCTCATGTGCCGCTACAACCATGCGCACCTCCGTCGTGGGTCTGCCGCTACAACCAAGCGCTCCCATGTGCCCCTACAACCAAGCGCACCTCTGTCGTGGGTCTGCCGCTACAACCAAGAACTCCCCTGTGCCGCTACAACCAAGCGCATCCGAGTCATTCGATCAGCAGTCGTCAAATCTCAATCGGCTCTAGGGTTCCGCACACAGCATGCTCATTCTGGGAGGGTCTACACCACGATCTAAAAGGTCGATGCATCAAATAACATGCAGTCCGGAGTTGATGTATCCCAAGGTGTACCGTAGTGGTCACTGCCGAAAACGCAGAGGATTCCCGTACTGTTCTCAACATCGTCGCAGTCGAATCAACCGAGGATCCCTGAATAGTCATCGTCGATGTCACAGCCAGCAATAGGGTTCCCGCACACAGCAAACTCGTTCAGGAGGGTCCGCTCCACGAGCCGAGAGGCTGATAAATAAACTAAAGAATAGTCTGAAGTTTATGTATCCAAAAGTTCCGTATCAACAACAAGAACTCAACGCAACAGACGGCGCGTCAATCGGACGCCCAGTCTGAGAGTTATTGGCTTTTTCGTCCCCGGGGCCCGTTTGGGTTTTAAGGCAAAACCAACCCTACCATACTCCACTAGTGTCCAAACCTCGGGCGGAGTGATCCAAAAGATTTGTCTCACATAGGGGAATCCACCAAAGCTGACGGCACGTCAATTGGACATTCGTAGCTCAAGATATGAGTGTTTTCGCTCCGAGGGCCCGGTTGGTTTCGTGAACGAACCAACCCGGCCAACCCAAAGTATTTCGAAACCTTGAGTGCGATATACCAAAACGACCGCCTTGATCCAAGGATCGCGTTGCCACTGACGGCGAGTCGTTTGAAGGCTCGTAGATCATGTTACGTGCATTTGACCGAAAACGGTCCGAAGACGGGGGGTCCGGGCCCGGGCCGACCCGGCCCGACCCCCCCTGGGTCGGCTGAACCGGGTCGACCCGGTCCGACCCGGCCGGACCCGGTCCGGCCCCGCCAGGGTGGAGCCCGGCCTGGCTTGGCCGCGCGGCAGAGCGACGCGGGGGGGAGCCGCCGCCCCCGCGCCCCACCCCCGCGGCACCCGCGGGGTGTCGCCCTGGACAACCCGAGTGACTCGGGGGGGGGGGGGGGGGGGAGCCGCCGCCCCTGCGTGACAACCCCGCGGCCCCCGCGGGGTGTCGCCCCGGACAACCAGACGCGGCTTCTGCCGCGTCCCGCGCACGCCGTACCCGCGGGTCCAGGAGTGCCACCGCCGCGGCTTCTGTCGCGGCGGCCTTGGCCGGCGGTGCGCCGGGGCGCCGCCGCTCCCGGCTGCCGGCGGCTTCTGCGGGCCACTAGAGTCACTCAGGTGGTCCTATTCTGTTCCCGTCTGCGCCACTGCTCCTCCCGGGACTCGTTCTTTACTGCAGAATCCTCAAAATTCAGTTGCGGCACATTCCGTCGCCGCCCGTCAAATCCGCACAACAACGAAGAATGGTGGAGGGTTGTCGGGCCGTGTTCGTTTGGGCCGCACCCTCCGCGTTAGAGATAAAAAACGGGAGAAAAACATTCAACACATGAATACATATCCGAAAACAATTTTTAATGAAATAAAACTGTTTTATGAATTGGGTTCTTCATTCTTGAACAGAAACAACATGGGAAATCAGGGCATTTCCTAAAATAAAAACCCTACCTCGTAGTCATCGTCGAACACACGTTCTTTGTGGATTTGTTTTTCGCGGAAGGGTGGGATCGTCGCGTCGTCGCGGAAGGGCGTCGAGTCGTCGCGGAATCCGGCGTTGACTCGGAGAACTCAACGGACCAAGAAACAATAGATTTAATTTAATTATATAAAATTAAATCCGTGTTTTATTAAAAAAACACAAGGGATATTTAAGAGAATCCCGAAGTCTCTTACCTCAAACAGCTGATCGAAGAATCGTTGCAGAGGGAGAGACGTCGCAGAAGAATGTTGCAGGAAGGGAACGTCGGCGTCGCGGAACATGACTTCGTGTCGTCGACTTCCACGGGTTCGGCGTTCTTCGTCGGAGGCCGGCGTTCTTCGCGTTCTTTGTGTTCTTCACGTTCTCTGCTAAGGAGGATGAAGGCTCAAGAACACTGACAAACCTCCCAATGAGTAATCCTACAAAAAGACATGTTGGTATTATTTTATTATTATGCCAACAAACGATAAAGGGTAAGTAACGACCCATCAATTCGTTGAATTAATTCAATGAAAGAAATCGGCCATTTAATTCATGAAATAAACCGTCCAACTAAATGGTGCATTAAGAATTTACGAAAACGCGTCAGTTGACTTTCATAATGATGGGTTTTTGCAGGTGCGTTACTTAGCGGAAAGAAACGGCGGGGCTCGTGCGGGCCCCACCTCACAAATATCCTACCAAGGGGGTAGGATATTTATGGATAGAATCCTATCTGGATCAACTCAGCTTAAGCCTCCTTTAAGTGGCTTCAAGTGGCTTCCAAGTGGCTTAACTGTAATAAAATAAAGTTTGTCGTACAATTTATTTTATTTCTCAACTTTACGCCCAAAAATTAAAAACCACAACCGAGCAAACGCAGATCCGGAATAGGAGTTTCTAAGAAAATATCAGCGCTGTGATTTCATTGGTGCCCTCAGAATACAATTCTGAGCACCAGTTCAAAAGTTAGAAAAACCGGCTTGTCCGTTCACTGAACCTACCCGAGCCAAACTTCGGAATATGATTCCGGGCACATCGGGCCTCAGAATCAGGTGTCGTCAGAAGCTACGTTCTTGAAAATTTCCAAAGAAAATTAAGGAAAAAAATTTCTTGAAATTTACTGTTCATTACAATATCTAGTATGGAATATGGTCTTTGAAATGTCTTCTTCCTTTAATTTCAACTGATGGTACCCTGATCTTATGTAAATCAACGAAAAATACTAATCTCCCTAGAGCTGATCAAACAAATCATCGATATGGGGCAAAGGATAATCGTTCATAACTGTGATGTTATTCAATGCTCTATAATCAATGCAAAGTCTCATTGAACCATATTTCTTTTTAACAAACATGAAAAGAAAACCCTAAGGTGATGTTATCGGTCGAATGAATATTTTATCTAATAACTCATGAAATTTCTTCTTTTACTATAAATTTTTAATTTGAGTCATTCGATAAGGGGGTTTTAAAATTTTCTTCGCATCATGAACTAATGCAACAATAAATTCAACTTCCTGATCATGTATAATACCAGGAAACTCATCAGGAAAAACATAAAGATACTCATTTAACATTGGAACATCATTAATCTGAACAGTTCCATTATTTTATACAATAAGTGCAAGGTAGCATTCATTTCCATAATTTACTAGTTTCAAAGCTTCCAGATATGTTATCAAAACAAAGTGTTCATTCTTGTACACAAACTGTAAATCTTTCCGAAAAGAAACCTCTTTAGCTCGGCAGTCAATCTTAGCATGATATAAAGAAATCAAATCCATACCCAAAATACCCTCAAACTATACTAGAGGAAAAACAATAAGGTTTGTAGGTACATTCTTTCCCCACAAAAGGACAAGAATGTTCTTATGTTTTCATTTTTATTTCAACATTTCCTTGATGTTTTTTACTATAAGTTATGTATTCATATCTTGAGATGGAATTCCAAATTTACTAGAAAACTTCTCATAAATGAAAGGGTTTGTATATCCTAAATCGAACAACATATTGGTATAATATGAAAAAAATAGTGTACCTGATACTACATAATTTGATGGCCCAACATCTGCTGAAGTATTTGCAAAGGATTTCACCACCCCTTTATGCATGTAGTCTGGCTACTTTCCTTCAATTTATTTCCTTGATGGAAACTCATTTTCATAATTACCCATTTCATTACACTTGCAACATCTTACTGATGGCTTGTTATTGCCTTCTTGATCATATTCCTTATTGTTAAGATCAATATGACCAGTCTTACCACACCGGAAGCGCTTTATAGACTTTGATAAACATTCTCCAGGATGATTTTTACCACACTTCTCGAAAGTTAGATATTTAGTTTTCATACCTCTAGTCTTATTTGATGAATTCATTCCATTTTTCTGCGAATATGACCTCTTGTTCTACTGTTTTTCAACGAACAACTGATCATCGGAAAACTCCATTTCCACCTTCTCCACAGATCGAACATGTTTTTCATAACTTTGGACGTCACGAGAAGATAAATCCTTGTTACTTTGGATTTAATCTTGAGTAAAAAAATATGATTCTAATATCAAGATATTGTATGAAATTTGGAGTATACATTTACAGTCGAGTGAATTTTTATTCATTAGAAACCACTGAGTCATCCTCCTGCCTCAATTCCAGGAATTGTTATTCCATTATATGACGAACCACCCTCGGAAAATATTTCTCAGGAAACATACTTTTGTATTCATCTCAATTGATAAAATCAATCTCTTCACTATCCCTAATATTTTTCACCATAGACCACCACTAATAAACTTCATCTTCAAAATGGAAAACATCGAGACTAACCATTTGATTTTCTGACAACCAAGGACATCGAAAATCTTCTCGAGTGATTTAATCCCCCATTTAGCAAGCACAAGGTCAGATAATCCTATGAATAATGGGGGATGTTACCTCATGAAATGCTCCACTACTAACATGTTACTCTTATGTTTATCAGGCTGATCTCATGCATGGATACCACCACCCTTTTTAGAATTAGCCAACTATTCTGTCACTACAACAAACTGTTCATTTCTGATTTTGACCATCCCAAGATGCTGATTTGGAAAGTTGTATTCCTACTGATGTCATCCCAATAAAGGTGAATTGTTTCCTATGTGGAAAACCATTATGAACACAAGAAATATCTCAGGTTAAGCAACATGGTAATAATTAAATGCTATATCATTTGAATATTACTATAAATTAATTTATAGACATTTATTTAACAATACCCTAACTCCTATTGTTTTCAAAACCTCCCTATGATACCAACTATACGGACCCGACCTTAAAACATACATAATATTGAATTACGTTAATAATTAACATAGAGGATATTTTCAGGTTTATATTTATAGAGAATTAGATTATACCATATTACATCTCAAAAGATTGCAAAGTAGACAGTTGTAGTCAGTTTTCATTTTTTTCATAAAATAAAAACTTTTAAAAAAATATTCATGTCTAGTACCATGTTTGAGATAGCATGACTTTTCCTTGATCCCATCCTTGACCCTATTCATCTTAAAGTCCTGTGAAAACATTTCAAAACATGGGATAAGCATAAAAAGCTAAGTAAGGGATACACAAAAAATGAAAACTATTAGTTTTTCAAAACAATAAGTAAACCATGAATACTTTAACATAAGAAATACTTTTCAACTTTATATAATAGTAAATACTCTTTACTGAATAAAAGATCATTACATACCCTTTTGTAACCAAATTTTTACTATAAACCCTATATAGAGAACACATAACATGAAAAAGTAACTTTATACATAAACATACTTAAATGGAATAACCATACATTTGACTTCCACACATATCACTAAATCTAATTTTCATATGATAGACTTCCATACCTAATTCATTGGAGGTTATAACGTGGCCACCCATCCTGGTTTATGTCGGAACCACCCGACATCTTTCTTATCATGTAACCACCCATGAAATGTTCAAGTACCATTTTAAAACCATAACACATAAAACAAATATAATGGAATGAAAACAATTCCACATTTTAATCACAATCTATCATATAAATATATTGACATAAAAAATACATTATCAAACCCATTTTAAATAACAAATTACATAAAATAGTATTTGGTATTTATTTTCCCAGAATAAAATCTTACGGCTTGTTAAGGAAGCCATAGAACAAATAATACCCATGGTGGGGGAAAGGTCATTGTCACCACTTACGTTAAAAGAAACATTCCTTTTTGAATTTAGTAAAAAGATTCATAGAAAATGACTCCCTTTTAAATTTCAAATGTTTTTATACAGCGTATAAAATAAATTCGTTTATTAAAACAAAATATGCCACAATGAACGGAGATTCAGACAAAGTCCCTTACCTCGTGTCCGACTTGACCCGTTCGTTCTTTAATATCCTGAATAATAAACTAATGTTAATTTCTACTTGCATAGGAACCCATTTCAAGTTTATTATTCCTTTTATATCTCTTATTACAATTTTAAAAACATTATGTATCCATTCATGTTAATAATGTTTGTTTTCTCGATATTTGGTTCTTGAGTCACAAAAGAACACCATATAGTTGCAAGCTGTTCGCATTGTCAAACATTCATTATATCTCGAATGATATTCATGATTTAGATATCATATATATCCAGTATATATGTATGTATTTATAATAGTACATAACATTTGGAGGTAAGAAATTAAATGCACAGTTCATGGAGATTGTAAGCCATACGTACGCATGAATGATAATTTATTTCTGCTTCCCATTTTAATATAATTAAAACATAATGATACATAGTTATATTATAATTCAAGTATAATATCATATATAATATCATTAACTCCATACTTTCTAAATCCCACATAAGGAATTAACGAGTTATTAATTTTGAGGGGGCGGTAGTCCGCACTTCCTCAAATGAAATTATCGTGTTTCCCCATACTGGAAACCATAAAAGAATGATATAAATAGAAACTACAGAAGCATAATGAAATCATAGACATAATATATATCATATATAAATAATGTTACATCATAATGGACACCATGAGAAGCGGTAGGATGTAATTGAACAATCACTGTTTCATGAGGCGTTAGTTTTCCATCCACATAAACATTATGTTATTCACCCATTAGATGGAGGTGTGTGTAAGTGTAGTTAGAATAATTCTCATAACCACATCCTAGTATATTGAGGATACTCTTTTTGTTATAAAAATGGAATAAAAAGACTTTAAGAGTTGGAGATGTAAAATAAAAGAAAAGATGTTAAGATAAATCGTTACCATTAATTTGGTTCACTCCCTATAGTTTGAACCAAAATGGTTTGTTGAAGTGCCTTATGCCTAAGGTAAGGTTTATAGGTGGAATAGATGGATGTAGGGACCATAATTGGGAAGAGTTTGGACAATCCAAAAGGCTTGAGAGGTGTGTGAAATTGGTTAGAAATGGTCTTCTTTTAAAAGGGGGGGAGGGGCCCTTTAAGAACGTGTTAAAATATTATTTTATTATATAATGATATTCGGTTTCTAAAGGTCCCAAAATCGTTATAGTCGAATATAAGATGACTCAATGTCGATATAATATCATCCAATAAGAATTGGACAGGTTTTGGATAAAAAATTAATCATTATAATCTTTTTTATTTAGTTCATTTATTAATGAGGTTAATACTGCATCATTATTGTGTTATAAATTATTTAATTTATTTGATGTCTAAAAATTATAATACAAGTAATATGATATAGGAAATATATTTTTCATTATAATGAATTTTTATAGTAGAAAATATGTGTAACACCCTGATATTTTATGAAAAATATTCTTTTTAATTTCACTAATGTCGTGTGTTGTACGCTACATCAAAAGGAGCTTGCACAACACACATCATTGATTTGCCTTGAATTACACGTAATCACGACCTTCCTCGATAGCATGTGTAGTATGCAATAACGTGTTTCACTAAACAACAATATGCTATTAAAATATTATTAAAACTAGCCGTTATGAATAGTAATAACCACTTTTTGAAATTTTGTAATTTTATTTTTCAAAATGGAATTCATTTTTGGATTCATAATACCAAAATTAGCTTAGGGTGAAATTTAGGCATTTTTCTGAAAAACATCAATTTTTAATGAATAGTGAAACTACTAAGTGGTAGTTAAAAAAATTAATTATTTCATAAATCTTAATTTTACCGCTTCTGTGAATGGAATTTCAAAAATCTGAGAGACACGGTTGATATCAGTAAGTAAAATGTGGTTCAATGAGATGAAAATAATTTTTGGCGAATAGTAACTTTTTATTTTTATTTACCACGGTTAAAAGTAAATAGGGTAATTAAGGGTAAAAAATGATATTAATATTACCCTAACACATGTCCTAATCCTATTGGACAGGTTTATCTCGACCAAAAACAACCTTAAGTGTAAAATATTATCATTTAGGCCTACTTGGATTAGATTAGGTCATTTATTATTAATTTATTTAAAGAAGGGTTAAAATAGTTAAAATCACAGTTTAATAAGTAAATCATTTTTAATATGGGGATATACATAAGATAAATTCGACTATAAATATTCATTAGATAGATAAATATATGTAAAACATAATGGTATTTTATTTATAATTTTTAGATATTATATAATTTAATTTATTTATGACACAATAATGATGCAGTAATTATCTTATTAATGAAATATTGACATAATTGATGTTATAAACACCAAAATAAATTTAATTTGAGCCTTTTTATGAATCCCACTAATTTTCTAGGTTACTATGATATATTAGTGTTGATTCAATCAACTTGGTTCGAACATATAATTCTGTTATGACTTTCAAAAAAATCATATATCAAATAGTGTCAAAATTGACAAAAAATAGTTTTTAAATAAAATATTATATTATTAATTGTAATTTTATTCCTAAAAATCTAAGGTTCAGCCAAATGACTTAGATAAGGATATATATATTAATAATAAACAATTTTGGGTTCTTTTGGAATGTTATAGTAAGTGTATTAACCATATAGTGTAAGAAAACAAAAAGACACGGTAAAAGTTAAATTATTTAACTTAGAGTTAAATCTAATTGATAAGGTTAAAATAATAACCTAAACTTGTCTAAATCCTATTGGTTGATATTATTTCTACCCATACCCACTTTAGCTTCGAAATAAGACCCTTTGGAACCATTATAAACCGATTTTGACTTTAATATAAAATAATATTTTGAGATATTCCTAAGGTGCCCCTCTCCTCCCTTATAAAAGGGCACCTCCTTCCCCTCCTCCTCACACCAATTTGAGCACTCAATATCGTCCAACCCCTGCAAAAATCCCTTCTACACTTCCCTATAATAATCCTAGAGGTCCTGGTCTTCTTAATAGTCCAAGCTTAGTTTCCTAAGTGGAGGATTCAAAGAGGCGTTCCAAAGAAGAGGTAATATCCATTACCGATCTTTTCAACTTCTTTCTTCTTCAACTTCTTCTTCATTAGTTGTTTCATGATAAAGTAATAACATCAGTATTTCTTATATACTGATATGTTATTATAAATATTAAACAACTCTAATTAACCTTCTATCCATCCTACGGAAAAAGGAAATCACCGCGCGTGTGTACGTACGGAATACCGTCTCCACGCCGTGGTGTAATCTATTTTCCGCCACCACATTAATTGGATGGGTATAATGGTGTAATGAGTAACTATATATGATTATTATAAAGTGATATTGATAATGAAATATTATACAAACACTTAAACACAATTCCACGACCATGACAATGATATCATCGCTCGTGCGTACGTACAGACTACCGTCTCCACGATGCGATGAGATTCATTCTCAATGATTAACCATTCATGAATGATTATAAAGTATATATAATAAGTACTAATGAAATATATGACATAATAATGATACTGGATTTATTTATATTTATATGTATGTCATCTACTTAATTCCATTCAATTCAATAAGGAAACGAAAACAGCGTTCATGCATACGTACGGACTACCGTCTCCATGAACAGTGTATTTCTTTCCATTTACTGATTTATTATATATATGTATATTATGAATATATATATATATATCATGTTTTATACTCTGGAATTAAGTAATCATGATCTAAGTAATCATATGAATAATTACAAGTCAAAACACGGATGACAAATGAAACAATTTTACCCAAAACGCTCTTTAACATGGAATTTACAAAAGAACGGGTAATATAATGTCATAAGTGAACCATATATGATATCATAACAATATTATTCTCTAATAAGTCAATGACATTATTTAAATCATTATACAGGAGGTTCGGACACTTACTAAGCAAATCAGAACTAAGGTAAGGGATAAATTTTCAATCTCATTTTTATCCGATATTGTTTATAAGTAAGTATTTACTGGGGTTACGTTTATCATCCATGACCATGTTTTCTAAAAATGTTTTTATAAAATGTTACCATTCTTCCATGAATGTTTAAATTCATTTTTACCCTTTATGGAATTTTTACCACATTGTATGAATGGAATCTTTCCGTTGGTTACCATATAAGGTACTTTTTGACTTTTCCGACAAAAGTACGAGGAGAATGTTATTTTTAACATATACGACATGAATGGATTTTTAAAAATTATTTTCATGAAGCTTCCTTTACAAGTTTTCAAGTTTATTTTTAATCAACTTCTTTTAGTTTAAAATTGTATGACATGATAAGAAAGGAAAAGTGTTTTTGAAGTAGAAAGGATATTTTCCTCAAGAATGAAGTTTAAGTGTTTTATCAAAATTATTTTCCATCTAAGATAATATTGGGTTCTGTTTCTATCCCTATTATTACATGAATTTGATTATGTTGTGATGGAAATATTTTTATGAATTCCTTTATCTTATATGAATTGTTTTATGATGTCACGATGTTTAATATTCCCATTTTTATTACATGGGTTATGAAATGATGTATGATTTATGATTTTGTGGCACACATAAGAATAATATCATTATGAGATGGGTGGGACCTATATCTCCCTCAAATGCATTGGGTAAAGATTTTATATCTCATGATATAGACATGGCTGGAATGGTAGGTTATACCGGTTCAGTGAAACAGGACTGAAACGATGGTGACTCGGTTCAGAAAGGGACTTTGTCCACTAAGATAGTCTTGGAAATGAGTCTTGACTAACAAGAAATGATTCTCTATGATTATGTGTGAATGCCACAATGTTTCATGTTTTAAGTTATGATTATTGGGATTTCATTTCACTACTATGATTTATCCCATGTTATGAAATTATGATCTCTTTTGCAGGTTATGATTTCTAAAAGTTATGTTCCTATGAATATGATGTGATTGATTTTTCTTTTGTTTACACTTACTGAGCATTCGAGCTCACCCTTTTATGTTTTCTTTTCCCCAGGATATAAAGAAAGGTTTTAGGTAAAAAAGGGAAGATATTTATGGGAGATATCGAAGATCTTTCACCACGATTAGAAGATTACGTTCCGAGTTTCCAAAGACACTAAACTATTATGATACTTGTGTGTGTGTGTTTTTTATGTACTTAGTATTCCGCAAAAGTAATGTAATTTTCATGTACGTTAAGCTTCGGGTCCCTACAGTTGGTATCAGAGGCAAAGGAGGTAGGAATGTATCCGATCCTTGGGAACTCTCACATGTAAGCATTGGACGAAGCATGGCTCTCCGCCCAAGGGCTTCATGAGGAAATGGATGCCACTGGGGATGGTGGTGTGTCCCGCCCAGGGGGTGTAGCCGCCCATAGAGTGCCCGGATAGGTATCAATTGTATTCCACTGGAAATAATTCTAGACCTCTATAGTTGGTATCAGAGGAAAGGTTTATTCAACCTTTGGAAACTAGGATGCGAAAACGTTAGTGAGATCCCTAGAGATATTTCTATGGTATGTCTAGGGATGTCCCTAAGGATAAGTATACGTATAAGATATAGTCCTAGAACTATGGCAACGATCATAGAATTTACCCTAAGAATTTAGATATTGAGGATACTCCCCCTTTATAATGTTGTTTTCCCTAGCATGATTTTTTCCTCTCACACTATTCTTTTTGGGTTTTAGACGATGGCTACAACCCGAAGGAACCGTGTTGATCAATGCAATGGAAAATGCAATGATTTTCCTCCTGAACAAACAAATGTTATGGGAGATGGAGTGAAAAATCTTATTTATATACTTACACAAGCTATGAATCATTCTGGACTTCCAAATGAGCATAGAAGGGAACAATATTCTATTGAGTCCTTCATGAGGCAACGTCCACCTTCTTTTAGTGGGTCTTCCGATCCACTTGTTGCTGAACAATGGATCAGTACCACTGAAAAGATATTTTCAGTTCATCAATGTTCTGAACATGATAAAGCCATCTTAGCAGTATATTTTTTGGAAGGTGAAGCTGATAAATGGTGGAATCTTATCAAGAATACGAGGCAAAGAGATGAAATTGATTCCATGGAATGGGACGAGTTCAAGAACTTGTTGTTCAGTAAGTACTTCCCTCGTATTCTTCGAACGAAGATGGAAAAGGAGTTTCTTGAGCTGAAACAGAAGGATGATGAATCTGTTGGTATATACGAAGCGAATTTTACAAGACTTGCAAGGAATGCATCTGGCATTATCATCCAACCTGAAAGTAAAGTTGATCGATTTTTCAGTGGCTTAAAACCATGTCTTCTAAGGGCATTAGCTATACGAGACTTCAGTAGCTATGAAGAAATTGTGCGTTGTTCTATGAAGGTAGAAATGGAAGTTGGTGTTACATATCCATCTCATGGTTTTGAAAAGAAAAGAAAGATGGAGTTCAAGGAGAAATCTCAGAATAATGGTGAAAAGAAAATGAATGTTTCATTATGCTCAAAGTGTGGAAAGAAGCATGGTGGAGATTGTCTTAAAGGGACTAGAAAATGTTTTAAGTGTGGAAAAGAAGGTCATCGAGTAGCTGAGTGTCGAAGTAATGGAAAAAGGGTTTCTAATGATTTGAACAAATCAAACACTGCAGAGAACGCACCACCAACACTTCAATGTTTCAAGTGCAAGGAGATGGGACATTATGCCAATAAATGCCATAATCCAAGGGTTAGTGATGATCAACATGAGCAACCACTTAAGGAAAAGGACAAAGGGAAGTCACATGCGATCACTATTTGCGATGTTGAATATGACAACGATGTGGTGGAATGATTAAGTGTTTATGAAATGGGATTCCAAAATAGTGTTGTATATAGTATCGTGGAATATTGTAATATTTATGTATTGGTCTATTGTGGTTTTCAATAATTTTATGGTACCAGTAACCATGGAAAGTGATTGAGATATTTTTGGAAAAAGAATGATATGCGCATAATGAAGGTAAAACGAAAAAATTAAATATTTGACAGTATTCATGAGCTCATGATTGATATAAGGACTAAGTGATATCATGGTTTGAGTATATAGAATTTTGAGGATTTTGGTATGTGGAAAGTGTTAACTTTTAACTACATTCATGTTTTCACTACGGTTCGATGGGTATTCAAGAGAATACATGATTAAGGCCTTTGAATGTTTGGAATGTGACCAACAAAACATATCTTATGATATATGCCGATCAACGATGGTATTAAATCTCTGGTAATCGTTTTCACTATGTTATAAGTTTGGACTGCAGTATTATGGATAAGCCTAATGATTGAAATGGATTATGTTGGACATAAGTGAGTATTGTTTAAGGATAGAAGTTTTTTTCGATATTATTGATGGGATGTCATAGTAATGTAGTTTTAGAAAAAGGAAAACCTGCAGGGCGGGCGACAGCCCATCGCTTCGGACAAGGCTGTGGGAATCCAACCCACAACCGAAGTGCGACTGGCCTTTATCGCCTACCACTGGCCTATAAGAAGTCCCTGTTTAGTAGAAACTAGTTTTATTATATTAAGCAGTATGATATATGAAGTATAAGTCCATTTTAGGAACCATATATGATTAATCTCACTATAAATCGACTTATGTATATAAATTTTGCTAACCTTTTGAGACAGATGGAATGACCCGTCATTCTATCACATGATCTGCTAACACTTCACAAATTCAACATCATTTATTTAAGAGATGAAGTATAAATTGTTCAAGGCACGAACAACAGTGAGATTGTACCAAAATAAAGTAAGTATTTTTTCTAATTCAAACTCTTCAACTTTAGGGAAACGATCTTGAAAACCAAAAATGTTATCCTAGTGCCCTTATATTCGATGAATCAGATGGTACCCTAGATCGTCACAAATTTATGGCTTTGTGATTTCTAGCTTTTCCATATCCATGTTCTCTACCACTCTCCATCAGAACATGATGGTTAGATTTCTCTCCCATATCCATATTTTTACTTATGTGGAAACCCAGCGATTAGTTTATTGGGGTAACCGTTACGTTTCATACTTTCGTTTTTAAAGATTGGTTTTGGTATTCCTTTTTACGATGTGGGTATCTATTAAAGAAACGTTCGAATAGTAAACCATTTATAACCCCGACGAATTTCGAGGGAGAAATTCATTTTAAGGGGGGTAGAATGTAACACCCCGATATTTTATGAAATTTATTCCTTTTAATTTCTCTAATGTCTTGTGTTGTACGCTACACCAAAAGAAGCTTGCACAACACGCATCCTTGATTTGCCTTGCATTACACGCAATCACGACCTTCCTCGATAGCGTGTGTAGTACGCAATAACGAGTTTCACTAAACAACAATACGCTATTAAAATATTATTAAAACTAGCTGTTATGAATAGTAATAACAACTTTATGAAATTTTGTAATTTTATTTTTCAAAATGGAATTCATTTTTGGATTCATAATATCGAAATTAGCTTAGGGTGAAATTTTGGCATTTTTCTAAAAAACTTCAATTTTTAATGAATTGTGAAACTACTAAGTGGTAGTTAAAAAAATTAATTTTATCATAAATCATAATTTTACCGCTTCTTTGAATGGAATTTCAAAAATCTGAGAGACATGGTTGATATCAGTAAGTAAAATGTGGTTCAATGAGATGAAAATAATTTTTGGTGAATAGTTACTTTTTACTTTTATTTACCACGGTTAAAAGTAAATTGGGTAATTAAGGGTAAAAAATGATATTAGTATTACCCTAACACATGTCCTATTCCTATTGGACAATTGTATCTCGACCAAAACAACCTTAAGTGTAAAATATTATCATTTAGGCCCACTTGGATTAGATTAGGACATTTATTATTAATTTATTTAAAGAAGGGTTAAAATAGTTAAAATCAAAGTTTAATAAGTAAATCATTTTTAATATGGGGTTATACATAAGATAAATTCAACTATAAATATTCATTAGAAAGATAAAAATATTTCCTACATAATGATATTTTATTTATAATTTTTAGACATTAAATAATTTAATTTATTTATGACACAATGATGATGCAGTAATTATCTTATTAATGAAATATTGACATAATTGATGTTATAAACACAAAAATAAATGTAATTTGAGACTTTTTATGACTCCCAATAATTTTATATGTTACTATGATATATTAGTGTAGATTTAATAAAATTTTTTAGAACATATAATTCTATTATGACTTTCACAAAAATCCTATATCAAATACTGTCAAAATTGACACAAAATAGTTTTTTAATAAAATATTATTTTATTAATTGTTATTTAATTCCTAAAAATCTATGGTTCGGCCAAATGACTTATATAAGAACATATATATTAATTATAAACAATTTGGGGTTCGTTTGACATGTTATAGTAAGTGTATTAACCATATAGTGTAAGAAAACAAAAAGTCACGGTAAAAGTTAAATTATTTAACTTAGAGTTAAATCTAATTGATAAGGTTAAAATAATAACCTAAACTTTTCTAAATCCTATTTGTTGATAGTATTTCGACCCATACCCACTTTAGCTTCTAAATAAGACCCTTTGGAACCATTATAAACCGATTTTGACTTTAATATAAAATAATATTTTGAGATATTCCTAAGGTGCCCCTCTCCTCCCTTACAAAAGGGCACCTCCTTCCCCTCCTCCTCACACCAATTTGAGCACTCAAGCTCGTCCAACCCCTTCCAGAATCTATTCTCCAATTCCATATAATAATCCTAGAGGTCCTGGTCGTCTTAAAAGATCAATCTTAGTTTCCTATGTGGAGGATTCAAAGAGGCGTTCCAAAGAAGAGGTAATATCCATTACCGATCTATTCAACTTCTTTCTTCTTCAACTTCTTCTTATTTAGTTGTTTCATGATAAAGTAATAACATCACTATTTCTTATATACTGATTTGTTATTATAAATATGAAACAACTCTAATTAACCTTCTATCCATCCTATGGAAAAAGGAAATCACCGCGCGTACGTACATACGGAATACCGTCTCCACGCCGTGGTGTAATATATTTTCCACCACCACCTTAATTGGATGGGTATAATGGTGTAATGAGTAAATATATATGATTATTATAAAGTGATATTGATACTGAAATAGTATACAAACACTTCAACACAATTCCACGACCATGGGAATGATATCATCGCTCGTGCGTACGTACGGACTATCGTCTCCACGACGCGATGAGATTCATTCTCAATGATTAACCATTCATGAATGATTATAAAGTATATATAATAAGTACTAATGAAATATATGACATAATAATGATACTGGATTTATTTATATTTATATGTATGTCATCTACTTAATTCCATTCAATTCAATAAGGAAACGAAAACAGCATTCATGCGTACGTACGGACTACCGTCTCCATGAACGGTGTATTTCATTCCATTTACTGATTTATTATATATATATGTATATTATGAATATATATATATATAAATCATGTTTTATATTCTGGAATTATGTAATCATGATCTATGTAATCATATGAATAATTACAAGTCAATACACGGATGACAAATGAAACAATTTTACCCAAAATGCTCTTTAACATGGAATTTACAAAAGAACGGGTAATATAATGTCATAAGTGAACCATATATGATATCCTAACAATATGATTTTGTAATAAGTCAATGACATTATTTAAATCATTATACAGAAGGTTCGGGCACTTACGAAGCAAATCGGACCTAAGGTAAGGGATAAATTTTCAATCTCATTTTTATCCGAGATTGTTTATACGTAAGTATTTACTGGGGTTACGTTTATCATCCGTGACCATGTTTTCTAAAAATGTTTTTATAAAATGTTACCATTCTTCCATGAATGTTTAAAGTCATTTTTACCCTTTATGGAATTTTTACCACATTGTATTAATGGAATCTTTCATTTGGTTACCATATAAGGTACTTTTTGACTTTTCTGGGAAAAGTACGCGGAGAATGTTATTTTTAACTTATACGGCATGAATGGATTTTTAAAAAATTATTTTCAAGCAGCTTCCTTTACAAGTTTTCAAGTTTATTTTTAATCAACTTCTTTTAGTTTAAAATTGTATGACATGTTAAGAAAGGAAAGGTGTTTTTGAAGTAGAAAGGATATTTTCCTCAAGAATGAAGTTTAAGTGTTTTATCAAAATAATTTTCCATCTAAGATAATATTGGGTTATGTTTCTATCCCTATTATTACATGAATTTGATTATGTTGTGATGGAAATATTTTTATGAATTCCTTTATCTTATATGAATTGTTTTATGATGTCACGATGTTTAAGATTCCCATTTTTATTACATGGGTTATGAAATGATGTATGATTTATGATTTTGTGGCACAAATAAGAATGGTATCATTATGAGATGGGTGGGACCTATATCTCCCTCCATTGCATTGGGTAAAGATTTTATATCTCATGAGATAGACATGGATGGAATGGTAGGTAATACTGGTTCAGTGAAACAGGACTGAAACGAGAGTGACTCGGTTCAGAAAGGGACTTTGTCCACTAAGATAGTCTTGGCAATAAGTCTTCACTAACAAGAAATGATTCTCTATGATTATGTGTGAATTCCACAAAGTTTCATGTTTTAGGTTATGATCATTGGGATTTCATTTCACTACTATGATTTATCCCATGTTATGAAATTATGATCTCTTTTGCAGGTTAAGATTTCTAAAAGTTATGTTCTTATGAATATGATGTGATTGATTTTTCTTTTGTTTACCCTTAATGAGAATTCGAGCTTACCCTTTTATGTTTTCTTTTCCCCAGGATATAAAGAAATGTTTTAGGTAAAAAAAGGGATGATCTTTATGGGAGATATTGAAGATCTTTCACCACGATTATAAGATTACTTTCCGAGTTTCCAAAGACACTAAACTATTACGATCCTTGTGTGTGTGTTTTTTTATGTACTAAGTATTTCGCAAAAGTAATGTAATGTTCATGTACATTAAGCATCGGGTCTCTACAATATGACTTATATAACCCTATGTAAAAATATATTTACTAAAATATTTTTGTTTATGGTATTTTGATCTTTACATTAAATTAATTAATCTAAAGTGTCCTTATCATTAATAAGTTGCTCTATGGGGTCCCAAAATCGACCCAAGAATACCCATGGTTGTTTATTACTCATAAAATAAGGTTAGGACAAGCATTAAGGTAATTATTAATTTTTATGATATTTTTTTCCTTGAATCACCCTATTTACCTTTAACCACGGTAAATAAAAGTCAAAAGTTACTATTCACCAAAAATTATTTTTATCTTATTGAATCACATTTTCCATACTAATAAAAACCTTGTCAGTCAGATTTTATAAATTGAATTAACAGAAGTGGTAAAATTTCATTTAAATGAAAAAGTCAGTTTTATTAACTACAACTATGTGCTTTCACTATTCACCAAAAAATAATGTTTTTTCATAAAAATACAAACAAACTAGCCTATGCTGTATTTGATAATCAAAATTAAAATTTTATGTCTATTTTACCAAATTGTAAACATAGAAGTTTAATTAATTAATATAAAATTAATTCCGTTGTTAAAACAAATAGCGTGTTTTTAAGAAACTATAACTATCAAAATATTGAAACTTTATTATGTCCAAATTAAATGTGATATATATTCCAATCACCAACATTGGATTAAATTTTAAATATATATTCTAATTAATCTTTGATACCAATTAAAAATATAATCCAACCATGAAAATAAATTGTATTAAAATGCAGTTTTGAATTAAAATACAATATTTTTCACTATTCATTAAACGGTGATATTTATCGGAAAAATTCCAAAACAATTACACAAAGTAAACTTTTATGTCACCATTCTAAAAAAAGAATTTTACTTGGTGAAATAGAATGTATTAAAGTGGCCAAAACTATATTTATATAGGGTTCACCATTAAAAGTTGGTAAATCAACCTTTTAGTGTTAATTATGCTTAAAATTAGATTCATTCAAATTTAAAGCCTCTAAATTTTATTGGATAAAAGTAAATAAATTTAACAAACATCTATAAACATATTGTAGTTAGTTTTTTTCATTCTATCCAATACAATGGCTAGGAGAAAACATCCATTTAAAATAATAATATGATATTATTAGTGTGCAACGTAAGATTTCAAAGAAACCCATTGTTGTGTATCGTGTACGCTATCGAACATAGCAGGCCCATTAAAGTAAAATTAATATTTAATTAAAAAATATTAATAAATACGAAAATATATTAATCTTTGTTTACCTTGGATGTTACACTTAGCCTATGGGAGATAACTCATTATAGTAAATAATAATAATTGACAAAATAAACAAGGTCATCCAAAATTAGTGATTATGATAAAATATTTTTTCTTTCCTTCTTTACCCTTCTTAAACCTCATCATTTCATCATCCTTCCTATAATACAAAAAAAACTTCTTTTCTTACAACCAATCTAACAATAGTTATAATAGTTCACTCCCAAAACAATGCTCTGTGCATAGAACACACCCAACTCTCTCTATTAACCTGGAAGACATTGATATATAGTAACTACTTTTCCCCTTGACAAAGAAATACACAGATAATATAATAGGAATGAAATTAACACATACCTCAACAAGGAAGTGAAATAGGTTGGACAACCATGTTCAACCCCAATTTAGAAAATAATTACTTTAGTAAATATTATGTGAATATTTTTGCAACATGATCCAATATTGGAACATATTCTAACATCAATTCATTATTCTACATTTTCTCGTTGATGAAATGATGTTTGATATGAATATGTTTTGAATGAGAATGTTGAATATGATTCTTGGTGATATTAATTGTACTATGATTATCACAACCAAAGATAAAGGGTAACTACACTTCGACAAGTAAATATTCCATTTGAGTTTTCATCTACATAATTTTTTTAGTGGATTGAGTGTAAGAAACATAATTAGATTCATCCACATTTAGATTTAATAAATTACATTTATATTAATGCCATATAACATAATTAGTTTCCAAAAAGAATACTCCACCCTATTTTGTTCATAATAAAAATCAGCATTTCATGCCCAATCAACATCTAAATACCAAAACAAATCAATAATATTTGTGATGTAATACCTATTTCGGAATTTTGTTTGTTCCTATTGTATATCTATGTATTCTTTTCTCCACTAGTAAATATGATTATTTTGGATCACTATAAAATCTAGCAAATTTAGTAATAACATAAAAAAATGTGGGTCCTAAGGTAGTTAAATAAAATAGGCAACCAATTGACTTGTGATACTCTTTATAATCAAATTCCTTTCCTTATCCATATTTACCCAAAACATTTACCATTAAAAAATGTGTTGAAATAGGTTTTTAGTATTACATTATTAACATATTTAGAACTTCCATAGAATAAATGTAACAGCCCAAGATTTTATAAAAAAATATTCTTTTTAATTTTATTAATGTCTTGTGTTGTACGCTACACCGAAAGGAGCTTGCACAACACACATCCTTGACTTGACTTGCATTACACGAAATCGCGACCTTCCTCGATAGCGTGTGTAGTACGCAATACCGAGTTTCACTAAACAACGATATGCTATAAAAATATTATTAAAACTAGCCGTTATGAATAGTAATAACCACTTTTTGAAATCCAGTAAATCTTATTTTTCAAAATGAACTTTATTTTTGGATTCGGAGTATCGAATTTAGCCTAAGGTGAAATTTTGGTACTTTTCAGATAACTTTCATATTCTGATGAATAGTGAAAATTACTAAATTATAATTAAAAACAACTTTTTTAATCGAAATAATTAATAGTGATAAATCATTAATTTGAGTGGTTTTAAAGTATATTTAGAATATATTTTTACAATTTAATACAATGTTGGTCATTGGATGTAGTTTCACATTTAAACTAGACATAAACAAGTGTCAATCTTTTGATAGATATTGTTTCTTAAAAACACGCTATTTGTTTTAACAGCGGGATTTAATTATAAAATTAATTAATGCAACTTTTATGTTATGAATTTGGTAAAATAGACTTCATTTTTGAATTCTGAATATGAAATATAGCTTGGGATGAAATTTTGGCATTGTTCTGAAAAACATCAATTTTTGATAAATAGTGAAACTACTAAGTGGTAGGTTAAAAACTGAATTTTGCATAAAACATAATTTTACCGCTTCTGTGAATGGAATTTCGAAAATCCGAGAGACACGGTTAATATCAAGGACTAAAATGTGGTTCAATGAGATGAAAATATTTTTTTGGTGAATAGTAACTTTTTACTTTTTTTACCACGGTTAACAGTAAATAAGGTAGCTAAGGGTAAATATGATATTAATATTACCCTAACACATGTTCTAATTCTATTGGACAAGTGTAATTCGACCAAAAACAAACTTAGGAATAAAATATGACCATTTAGGCCCACTTGGATTAGATTAGGACATTTATTATTAATTTATTTAAAGAAGGGTTAAAATAGTTAAAATCAAAGTTTAATAAGTAAATAATTTTTAATATGGGGTTATACATAAGATAAATTCGATTGTAAATATTCATTAGAAAGCTAAAAAGATTTACTACATGATGGTATTTTATTTGTAATTTTTAGACATCAAATAATTTAATTTATTTATGACACAAAGATGATGCAGTAATTATCTTATTAATGAAATATTGACATAATTGATAATATAAATACCAAAATAAATGTAATTTAAGACTTTTTCTGAATTCCAATAATTTTCTAGGTTACTATGATATATTAGTGTTGATTTAATCAACTTGTTTCGAACATATAATTCTGATATGACTTTCACAAAAATCATATATCAAATAGTGTCAAAATTGACACAAAATAGTTTTTAAATCAAATATTATATTATTAATTGTTATTTTATTCCTAAAAATCTAAGTTTCGGCCAAATGACTTAGATAAGGATATATATATTAATAATAAACAATTTGGGTTTCGTTTGGCATGTTATAGTAAGTTTATTAACCACATAGTGAAAGAAAACAAAAAGAAACGGTAAAAGTTAAATTAATTAACTTAGAGTTAAATCTAATTGATAAGGTTAAAATAATACCCCAGACTTGTCTAAATCCTATTGGTTGATAGTATTTCGACCCATCACCACTTCAGCCTCGAAATAAGACCCTTTGAAACCATTATAAACCGATTTTGACTTTAATATAAAATAATATTTTGAGATATTCCTAAGGTGCCCCTCTCCTCCCCTATAAAAGGACACCTCCTCCCCCTCCTCCTCACACCAATTTGAGCACTCAAGCTCGGCCAACCCCTGCCAATTTATCCTCTCCACTTCCCTAGCAACATCCTAGAGGTTCTGGTCTTCCTCAAAGACCAATTTTAGTGCCCTAAGAGGAGGTCTCAAAGAGGCGCTTCAAAGAAGAGGTAATTACCGTTACCAATTCTTTCATCTTTATTTCTTCTTCCACTTCTTCTTATTAGGTTGTTTCATTATTAAGTAATAACATCAATATCACTCATATACTGATATGTTATTATAAGTATGAAACAACCCTATTTCACCATCTATCCATCCTACGGAAAAAATGAAATCACCGCGCGTGCGTACGTACGGAATACCGTCTCCACGCCGTGGTGTAATCTATTTTCCTCCACCACATTAATTGGATGGGTATAATGGTTTAATGAGTAACTATATATGATTATTATAAAGTGATATTGATACTGAAATAGTATACATACACTTCAACACAATTCCACGACCATGGGAACGATATCATCGCTCGTGCGTACGTACGGACTACCGTCTCCACGACGCGATGAGATTCATTCTCAATGATTAACCATTCATGAATGATTATAAAGTATATATAATAAGTTCTAATGAAATATATGACATAATAATTATACTTGAATTATTTATATTTATATGTATGTCATCTACTTAATTCCATTCAATTCAATAAGGAAACGAAAACAGCGTTCATGCGTACGTACGGACTACCGTCTCCATGAACGGTGTATTTCTTTCCATTTACTGATTTATTATATATGTATATTCTGAATATATATATATATAAATCATGTTTTATATTCTGTAATTAAGTAATCATGATCTATGTAATCATATGAATAATTACAAGTTAAAAACACGAACGACAAATGAGACGATTTTACCCAAAACGCTTCTTTAACATAAATTTACAAAAGAACGGGTAATATAAAGTCATAAGTGGACCATATATGATATAATAACAATGAATATGATTCTGGAATAAGTCAATAACATGATTTAAATCATTATACAGGAGGTTCAGACACTTACAAAGCAAGTCGGACCTAAGGTAAGGGAAATATCACAATCTCATTTTTATCCGAGATTGTTTATACTTTGGTATTTACTGGGGTGTATTTTATCATCCACATCCATGTTTCCTCAATATGTAATATTATTTCCATCCAACTACAATTGTTTAAATCCAATTTTACCCTTCGGTGAGTTTTTGGTAAAAATTATGAAAGGAATCTTTTGACGTTTTTCATACGAGGTGCTTTTTGACTTTTCCGACAAAAGTACGAAGAATGTTTTTTTTACTTATACGGCATGAATGGATTTCTAAAAAATTATTTCCAAGAAGCTTCCATTACAAGTATTAAAGTTTATTTTTAATCAACTTCTTTTAGTTTAAATTTGTATGACGTGTTAAGAGAGGAAAAGTGTTTTTGAAGGAGAAAGGATATTTTCCTCAAGAATGAAGTTCAAGTGTTTTATCAAAATTATTTTCCATCTAAGATAATAAAGGGTTCTATTTTTATCCCTATTATTACATTGATTTGATCATGTTGTGATGAAATTATTTTTATGAATTCCTTTATGAATTGATTTATGATGTCATGATGTTTCAAGAATCCCATTTTTGTTACATGTGTTATGCGATGATGTATGTTTTATGATTATGTGGCACACATAAGAAAGGATTCATTATAAGATGGGTGGGACCTATATCTCCCTCCAATGCATTGGGTAAAGATTTTATATCTCATGAGATAGACATGGCTGGAATGGTAGGTTATACCGGTTCAGTAAAACAGGACTGAAACGAGGGTTACTCGATTCAGAAAGGGACTTTGTCCACTAAGATAGTCTTGGCAATGAGTCTTGACTAACAAGAAATGATTCTCTATGATTATGTGTGAATGCCACAAAGTTTCATGTCTTAAGTTATGATTATTGTGATTACATTTCACTACCATGATTTATCCCATGTTATGAAATTATGCTCTCTTTTGCAGGTTATGATTTCCAAAATGTTATGTTCTTATGAATATGATGCGATTGATATTTCTTTTGTTTACCCTTACTGAGCATTTGAGCTCACCCTTTTATGTTTTCTTTTCCCCAGGATATAAAGAAATGTTTTAGGTAGAAAAAAATAAAGAAGATCTTTATGGGAGATATTGAAGATCTTTCACCACGATTAGAAGATTACGTTCCGAGTTTCCAAAGACACTAAACTATTACGATCCTTATGTGTGTGTTTTTGTTATGTACTAAGTATTCCGCAAAAGTAATGTAATGTCCATGTACGTCAGGCTACGGGTCTCTACAGTTGGTATCAGAGGCAAAGGAGGTAGGAATGTATCCGATCCTTGGGAACTCTCACATGTGAGCGTTGGACGAAGCATGGCTCTCCGCCCAAGGGCTTCATGAGGAAATGGCTGCCATTGGGGATGGTGGTGCGTCCCGCCCAGGGGATGTAGCCGCCCATGGAGTGCCCTGATAGGTATCAATTATAGTCCACTGGAAGTAATTCCAGACCGCTACAGTTGGTATCAGAGGAAAGGTTTAGTCAACCTTTGGAAACTAGGATGCGAAAACGTTAGTGAGATTCCTAGAGATATTTCTAAGGTATGTCTAGGTATGTCCCTAAGGTTAAGTATACGTATAGGTTATAGTAATAGAATTACGCTAACGATCATAGAATTAAACCTAAGATGTTGGATATTGAAGGTACTCCCCCTTTATTATGTTGTTTTCCCTAGCATGATTTTTGCATCTAACACTATTCTGTTTGGGTTTTAGAAAATGGCTGGAAACAAGATGATTCACGATAATGGAGGATATGATGGACAATGGAATGATATTCTTCATGAGAAACCAAATGAAATGGGATTTGGATGTCCAAACATCATTATTATTCCGAATCAGCAATCTCACAACACGATCAATAAAGTAAAATTTGGTAAGTTTCCTGACTCGACTAATAAGAGAAAGATGGAGTTCCATGATGATCATAGAGGAAAGAAAGTTCAATTTCCCCTATGTAAATCATGTGGGAAGAGGCATCAAGGAGAATGTTTCAAGGGAACTGGAAGATGCTTTGGGTGTGGAAAAGAAGGACACAAAGCAAGTAAGTGCAAAGGAAAAGGGTCGGTTAACACCATGGTTGAGGATAATGGTATTGCTACGACATCAAAAATGGTTAAGTGTTTTAAATGTGGAATGTATGGGCATTATGAAAACAAATGCCCTAAGGGAAAGACTCATGAAGAGAATCAGTATGGTCATATGGGTAGTATTTATGTGGATGATGATGAAGAGACTACAAATGATATGTGAGATGAAAGAATTTTTGAAGCTCGGTCAATGGTTTGAGAATGTAGTGGCATGATTACATGTTTATCATGTGTAATTTTGGAATAAAGAGACATCTATGGATTGTTACACTGTTGTCTTTCCTTGTGTTTTGAAAGTATATGATTAATGTTACCAGTATCCATGAAAGGTTATTCAGATATTTTTGGAATGTAGATGATATGCGCATAATGAAGGGATAAGGAGAAAATTAAATGTTTGATAGTATTCATGAGCTCATGATTGATATAAGGACTAAGTGATATCATGGTTTGTGTATATAGAATTTTGAGGATTTTGGTATATGGAAAGTATTAACTTTTAACTGCACTCATGTTTTCACTAACGTATTCAAGAGAATACACGATTAAGGACTTTGAATGTTTGGAATGTGACCAACAAGACATATCTTATGATATGTGGGGATCAACGACAGTATTAAATCTTTGGTAATCGTTGTCACTATATTATGAGAGTGGAATGCAGTATTATGTATAAGCCTAAAGATTAGACTGGATTGTGTTGGACATAAGTTAGTATTGTTTAAGGATAGAAGATTTTCGATATTATTGATGAGATGTTATAGTGACGTAGTTTTAGAAAAAGGACAACCTGCAGGACGGGCGACAGCCCATCGCTTCGGACAAGGCTGTAGGAATCGAACCCACAACCGAAGTGCGACTGGCCTTTATCGCCTACCACTGACCTACAGGAAGTCCCTGTTTAGTAGAAACTAGTTTTATTATATTAAGCAGTATGATATATGAAGTATAAGTCCATTTTAGGAACCATATGTGATTAATCTCACTATAGATCGACTTATGTATATAATTTTTGCTAACCTTTTGTTTGAGATAGATGGAATGACCCGTCATTCTATCACATGATCTGCTAACACTTCACGAATAACAAATTCAACTTCATTTCTTTAAGAGATGAAGTGGAAATTGTTAAAGGCATGAACAAAAGTGAGATTGTACCAAAATAAAGTAAGTATTTATTTTAAGCAAATTTTCAACTTTAGGGAAATGATCTTGAAAACCAAAAATGTTGTCCTAGTGATCTTATACCTGATGAATCAGATGGTACCTTATATCATCACAAATCTATGGATTTGTGATTACTGGATTTTCCATAGCCATGTTCTCTACCACTCTCCATCAGAACATGATGGTTAGATTTCTCTTCCATATCCATATTTTCACCTATGTGGAAACCCAGTGATTAGTTTATTTGGGTAATCGTTACATTTCATACTTTAGTTTTTAAAGCCAAGTTTTGGTATTCCCTTTTACGATGTGGGTTTCTATTAAAGAAACTTTCAAATAGTAAACCATTTATAACCCCGACGAATTTCGAGGGCGAAATTCATTTTAAGGGGGGTAGAATGTAACAGTCCAAGATTTTATAAAAAAATATTCTTTTTAATTTTATTAATGTCTTGTGTTGTACGCTACACCAAAAAGAGCTTGCACAACACACATCCTTGACTTGACTTGCATTACACGAAATCGCGACCTTCCTCGATAGCGTGTGTAGTACGCAATACCGAGTTTCACTAAACAACGATATGCTATAAAAATATTATTAAAACTAGCCGTTATGAATAGTAATAACCACTTTTTGAAATCCAGTAAATCTTATTTTTCAAAATGAACTTTATTTTTGGATTCGGAGTATCGAATTTAGCCTAAGGTGAAATTTTGGTACTTTTCGGATAACTTTCATATTCTGATGAATAGTGAAAATTACTAAATTATAATTAAAAACAACTTTTTTAATCGAAATAATTAATAGTGATAAATCATTAATTTGAGTGGTTTTAAAGTATATTTAGAATATATTTTTACAATTTAATACAATGTTGGTCATTGGATGTAGTTTCACATTTAAACTAGACATAAACAAGTGTCAATCTTTTGATAGATATTGTTTCTTAAAAACACGCTATTTGTTTTAACAGTGGGATTTAATTATAAAATTAATTAATGCAACTTTTATGTTATGAATTTGGTAAAATAGACTTCATTTTTGAATTCGGAATATGAAATATAGCTTGGGATGAAATTTTGGCATTGTTCTGAAAACATCAATTTTTGATGAATAGTGAAACTACTAAGTGGTAGGTTAAAAACTGAATTTTGCATAAAACATAATTTTACCGCTTCTGTGAATGGAATTTCGAAAATCCGAGAGACACGGTTAATATCAAGGACTAAAATGTGGTTCAATGAGATGAAAATAATTTTTTGGTGAATAGTAACTTTTTACTTTTTTTACCATGGTTAATAGTAAATGAGGTAACTAAGGGTAAATATGATATTAATATTACCCTAACACATGTTCTAATTCTATTGGACAAGTGTAATTCGACCAAAAACAAACTTAGGAATAAAATATGACCATTTAGGCCCACTTGGATTAGATTAGGACATTTATTATTAATTTATTTAAAGAAGGGTTAAAATAGTTAAAATCAAAGTTTAATAAGTAAATCATTTTTAATATGGGGTTATACATAAGATAAATTCGATTGTAAATATTCATTAGAAAGATAAAACGATTTCCTACATGATGGTATTTTATTTGTAATTTTTAGACATCAAATAATTTAATTTATTTATGACACAAAGATGATGCAGTAATTATCTTATTAATGGAATATTGACATAATTGATAATATAAATACAAAAATAAAAGTAATTTAAGACTTTTTATGAATTCCACTAATTTTCTAGGTTACTATGATATATTATTGTTGATTTAATCAACTTGGTTCGAACATATAATTCTGATATGACTTTCACAAAAATCATATATCAAATAGTGTCAAAATTGACACAAAATAGTTTTTAAATCAAATATTATATTATTAATTGTTATTTTATTCCTAAAAATCTAAGGTTCGGCCAAATGACTTAGATAAGGATATATATATTAATAATAAACAATTTGGGTTTCTTTTGGCATGTTATAGTAAGTGTATTAACCACATATTGAAAGAAAACAAAAAGACACGGTAAAAGTTAAATTAATTAACTTAGAGTTAAATCTAATTGATAAGGTTAAAATAATACCCCAGACTTGTCTAAATCCTATTGGTTGATAGGATTTCGACCCATCACCACTTCAGCTTCGAAATAAGACCCTTTGGAACCATTATAAACCGATTTTGACTTTAATATAAAATAATATTTTGAGATATTCCTAAGGTGCCCCTCTCCTCCCCTATAAAAGGACACCTCCTCCCCCTCCTCCTCACACCAATTTGAGCACTCAAGCTCAGCCAACCCCTGCCAATTTATCCTCTCCACTTCCCTAGCAACATCCTAGAGGTTCTGGTCTTCCTCAAAGACCAATTTTAGTGCCCTAAGAGAAGGTCTCAAAGAGGCGCTTGAAAGAAGAGGTAATTACCGTTACCAATTCTTTCATCTTTATTTCTTCTTCCACTTCTTCTTATTAGGTTGTTTCATTATTAAGTAATAACATCAGTATCACTCATATACTGATATGTTATTATAAGTATGAAACAACCCTATTTCACCATCTATCCATCCTACGGAAAAAATGAAATCACCGCGCGTGCGTACGTACGGAATACCGTCTCCACGCCGTGGTGTAATCTATTTTCCTCCACCACATTAATTGGATGGGTATAATGGTTTAATGAGTAACTATATATGATTATTATAAAGTGATATTGATACTGAAATAGTATACATACACTTCAACACAATTTCACGACCATGGGAACGATATCATCGCTCGTGCGTACGTACGGACTACCGTCTCCACGACGCGATGAGATTCATTCTCAATGATTAACCATTCATGAATGATTATAAAGTATATATAATAAGTTCTAATGAAATATATGACATAATAATTATACTTGAATTATTTATATTTATATGTATGTCATCTACTTAATTCCATTCAATTCAATAAGGAAACGAAAACAGCGTTCATGCGTACGTACGGACTACCGTCTCCATGAACGGTGTATTTCTTTCCATTTACTGATTTATTATATATGTATATTCTGAATATATATATATATAAATCATGTTTTATATTCTGTAATTAAGTAATCATGATCTAAGTAATCATATGAATAATTACAAGTTAAAAACACGAACGACAAATGAGACGATTTTACCCAAAACGCATCTTTAACATAAATTTACAAAAGAACGGGTAATATAAAGTCATAAGTGGACCATATATGATATAATAACAATGAATATGATTCTGGAATAAGTCAATAACATGATTTAAATCATTATACAGGAGGTTCAGACACTTACAAAGCAAGTCGGACCTAAGGTAAGGGAAATATCACAATCTCATTTTTATCCGAGATTGTTTATACTTTGGTATTTACTGGGGTGTATTTTATCATCCACATCCATGTTTCCTCAATATGTAATATTATTTCCATCCAACTACAGTTTTTTAAATCCAATTTTACCCTTCGGTGAGTTTTTGGTAAAAATTATGAAAGGAATCTTTTGACGTTTTTCATACGAGGTGCTTTTTGACTTTTCCGACAAAAGTACGAAGAATGTTTTTTTTACTTATACGGCATGAATGGATCTCTAAAAAATTATTTCCAAGAAGCTTCCTTTACAAGTATTAAAGTTTATTTTTAATCAAATTCTTTTAGTTTAAATTTGTATGACATGTTAAGAGAGGAAAAGTGTTTTTGAAGGAGAAAGGATATTTTCCTCAAGAATGAAGTTCAAGTGTTTTATCAAAATTATTTTCCATCTAAGATAATAAAGGGTTCTATTTTTATCCCTATTATTACATTGATTTGATCATGTTGTGATGAAATTATTTTTATGAATTCCTTTATGAATTGATTTATGATGTCATGATGTTTCAAGAATCCCATTTTTGTTACATGTGTTATGCGATGATGTATGTTTTATGATTATGTGGCACACATAAGAAAGGATTCATTATAAGATGGGTGGGACCTATATCTCCCTCCAATGCATTGGGTAAAGATTTTATATCTCATGAGATAGACATGGCTGGAATGGTAGGTTATACCGGTTCAGTGAAACAGGACTGAAATGAGGGTTACTCGATTCAGAAAGGGACTTTGTCCACTAAGATAGTCTTGGCAATGAGTCTTGACTAACAAGAAATGATTCTCTATGATTATGTGTGAATGCCACAAAGTTTCATGTCTTAAGTTATGATTATTGTGATTACATTTCACTTCCATGATTTATCCCATGTTATGAAATTATGCTCTCTTTTGCAGGTTATGATTTCCAAAATGTTATGTTCTTATGAATATGATGCGATTGATATTTCTTTTGTTTACCCTTACTGAGCATTTGAGCTCACCCTTTTATGTTTTCTTTTCCCCGGGATATAAAGAAATGTTTTAGGTAGAAAAAAATAAAGAAGATATTTATGGGAGATATTGAAGATCTTTCACCACGATTAGAAGATTACGTTCCGAGTTTCCAAAGACACTAAACTATTACGATCCTTGTGTGTGTGTTTTTGTTATGTACTAAGTATTCCGAAAAAGTAATGTAATGTCCATGTACGTCAGGCTACGGGTCTTTACAATAAATTTCTTGAGAAATAAAATTTATTACATTATTATATGTATTTGTAACCCAAGAATGTATTTCAATTCCCCATACATGGAAATTTCAAATAACTTCATCATTTATTCAGAAATTCATTCCTAAGATCTTTCGTCATTCCCAACATCGATAATATCATCAACACAAACAATTACTATGGGGGAATTTCCTTTACTTGTTTTATAAATATTCTTATCCAGATTACCGTTCATAAAACTCAACATAATTAAGCATGTATCAAATATTGAAAACCATACCCTCATGGCATGTTTCAACCCATTTAAGTCCTTCTTAAATATTTGCACATAACATTCATCATTATCAAACCAAAATCCACAAGGCTGTTAAATATAAAATGCCTCTTTCATATCACCATTCAATTAAAAATATATTACATGCATTTGGAATATCATTAGGCCTCATTATGTAAAAAGATTAGGAAATATTAAAATTGTATCATGTCTTTCCACAAAAGAAAAGGTTTCATCAATTTCAATGCCTTTAATCAAAGAAAACCCTTTACAAGAAAATATTAATTTACTTTTTATCACATCACCTTGTTCATTTATCTTGTACTGGAAAAAACAATTTCTACCAATAATATTTTTTAGACATAGGAATGAGTTCCCATGTATCATTATATTAAATTTTATTGAACTCTTAAATCCTTCCCTTAACCCATTTTGGATGATTAAAAGTTTCATTCACATAATTCAGTTACATTTTTAATATAGGGAACAAGGTGTAATTAAATTGTTTTTTCTCTTTGATAAGACATTTTTATATTGATCATCAATAATGTTAGGAGCATCCATATGATTCCTCAGTCTATAGTGATATTTTTTAAAATCATCCCCATCACTTGAAATAGATAAGTCTAATTCTTCATATTTAATAGGATTACATGTTTATGTATCTTTATCAGAATATTTTACATCATCTTGATCGACATCCTTTTCCACCTAATCATATTTTTCATTCATAGATCCTTTGATCACATTCACATAAGTAGAATGAACTATTCTCCATGTCTCTTTGCAAAAGAATATGTCTCCTCCTCCTTCCAGATCATATCCATGAAGAATTATATCTTCACTCTTATTATCAAACTTACCATAGTTTCCACAATTCCACTTTTTAAGACATGGACTCCCCAAAACTCTATAATTATTCAAACAATGAAATTTTTCGTTGAAAAATTAATATGGACTCATATCGTAATGATGGATATAGAAACCATTGTTCTCAATATAAACAATATTACACATTGCTTTTCTCTAGATGAAATCAGAGTGTTCGTGTTCAATTAACATGGTTCCTCCCATTCCACCAAGAATCTATTCATTCTTTCTTCTATCCTACTTTTTTGGGGAGTGTATAGATAACTATACTAATGCCTAATTCTATTATTCTCAATATAGAATTAAAACTATTCAATTCTATATACATAACCATTATTTGTTCACAATTTATTCACTGAATACTAACAATCTTTTTCATCTTTTACTTTGAAACATTGAATCATTATCATGGGTTCTGATTTTTGTTTCAAATACATTACATAAGTAATGATTGTAAAATCATCAATGAATGTATTGAAGTATGGATCTACATTTTATGATTGGTTTATCATTGGCCAAAAAATATTGAAGTGAATGAGAATGAGGGGATGTCTTGAAAAAACATCAAGATTCTTATGCACCAATTTTGTAATCATTCGTTTTATTGAGAAAGTGGAAGAACAATATCTTATTATTAGTGAGTCATGAATATCGTAGAATATACCACTATTTGATAAGTTTTTCATGTTTCTAGGTAAAATTTTCCAAATAATTTTATTCCATAATATATCATCTTCCACCAATATCTTGTAACATGAATTTCGTATTTCAGCAACCTCAATAAATCCCCTTTTCACGTTGTAATTTTGTTATAATGTTCCCATATACCTGACACATTACAAGAAACCCATATTTACTAAAGATAACATTGGTACCCCCATCACACAGTTGTGAAACTCTTAGGAAATAGTGTTTCATGCAATCCCCATACAATTTTTTCTTGGATTTCATCTTTCCTTTTCTAATGATTTTTGTCCCAATACCATTGATTTTCAATTATCCATAATATCAAAATTTCCTAGTGAATTTTTTAAAATAATTCTCATTATTTAGTAGCTTCATGTATCATATCAGGTGAGAAGAACACAAACTATCATGAATCCAAGGTATGTATCCTTCTGTGACTTTCAATGCAGTTTTAACAACAATATATTTTTTTAATTTTTTTCATCATAAAATCATGATTTTGATTATTGGTTAAGGTATTTTTGTTTCATAAAAAAATAATACATTCATTTGATGGGTTACCACGTTTATCACATCATTCACGAATTGTTTCTAGGAGTTGGAAACTATTATCAATCCACATTCCACACTTTTCAAGCTTCTTCACAGTATCATTCTCAGTATTCTTCTTTTGAGGGAATTGATACCCCCTCAACCATTTTCATTCACAACCTTGGGGATGATATAAAGGTTTTTGGTTGAACCAAAACATACAATTCAAGTTTTTTAATCCCCCCACAATACCACTAATAGGCAAAAAATGAATATTTTAATCTAAGTAACAAATATTGATATGAGTTTTGATTACCTTTCTTATCCACCTTCTTCTATTTCATTTCAGCATTAATATAATCAGACGTATTTGAATTTTTTTGATTTATGCTTCTTTGAGTATTCTGATTTCACAACATTGATGGTCTGGGAGGCATACATGACTCTTATAGATTTCTCCTTCTCATAGTATCTTCGATAATTCTTCTCACCATTTGAAGGTAAAAAATTTTGATCCTTCTCAGCATTCCCATTATGAGAACATTCACTAATAATAGTACTATGGATTTTTAACCATTCATTCTCAATTCCACATTAGATTATTTTTCTATACATTTTCAAAATCTCTTTTTTTTTATTTCATATTCACATCTATATGCTCAATATGATTATTTTCTTCTTCAAGATATTTCATCAAATAATCCATATAATATACGATATTGAATTTATAATCATAAAAACATTCTTGATTTCTTATTGAGTAACATTTATCTTCCAACTTTTTTTTATTTTCAAGAATTCTAATAATCCTAAGGTATTTATTCAATTCCTCTTTCAAATGGAATTAATGTTGATTGTATTCTTCATCTTCAGAACTATCTCTTCCAATTTATTTATCATTCAATATTACAGTACAAGTATTTTAAAAATCATACTTAGTATATTTTTCAGATTCACTATAATTTCCTCATCTTCTTAATATTTATATAAAAATATTAATCTATTTGATTTTGATAATTTCTTATCATTCCTAATAGAATAACATTTTCCATTTTCAACCTATTTCTCCCATAAAATTTTGGGCTTTCATTATTCTTTGTTGATATCATCTACTTTCTTTATTCATGGACAATTCATAGTAATTTTCCCAATAGATCCACATTCAAAAAAAATCTATGGGATGTTTCACTTTGTATTTCCAAGAAGCTATTTTTTATTTTTTATAAAACAGGGATAAAAAACATTTAATATTTGGATATACCTCATTTTTAGAATAAGAATCATTATCTTCTTCATCAAAAATAATATTCTCTAACATTCCCTTATTTGTAGACATGAAATATATTTCCTTATAAACTTTTGATTTAATTTTAATAGATCTACCACTTCTCATTTCATAATTTATTAGATTACTATGAAAATAATCTGGAGACAATGTCTCGGGATGTCTATATAATAAGAAATAAAGAAATTACCAAAATATCTTCGGTAGGAATCTCAATATCTTTTCAATATCTATATATTTATCTTACTTTTCACCATTATATATGATAGACCTAAAAATTTCATTTACCATGGTAAAGAAGTCACCGGCAAATTCATTTTCACCCATCATCTTGTCTTTATATTTTAATCTCCAAATTGGTTGCATTTTCATATTATCTTTTGTATTTCCCTTGTATATGTCTCTCAATTTATCCAATATACCATTGGATGTAGAAAATCATATCACTCTCATGAATTCACTTTCACAATGTGACGATAATATAATAGTATATTCCATTCCATAATTCTCTAGATTCTACAAGTCAAAGGATGTAATAGGTGCATTATAAAAAATGGGATGAAACACAACTGTTGAAGCATCAAGAACATCTTAGCTAGTAGATATAAGATAATGGAACATTCAATCCTTCCAGATATGATAATTAATTCCATAAAAAATAGGAATAACTATATTATTCACACAATTCCAATTATCCATCATCAAATAATAATCAAATAGATTATCCTCTGATACCAATTGAATGTTCCTATTTAGAATGATTGTATTACTAAATAGGGAAGGGGTCGAAATAGTGATAATTTTTATTTTATGTTTCCATGAATAAACCTTTTCCCCTATTAATTATTCAATTCACTGTGGAAAACAATTCAAAGACACATCCAAAGGAACACATGTATTTACAAGGTTCAGAATTCAATAAGAATATTTATGTTGCAGGTTTGTTTTTTAAATTATCATATAACATACAATCTACTAGATATGAATCCTTGGATTACACTGAGATGGATATACCCATTCACTAGTACATATCTATGGATACCATTCCGATAGTTCATGTGCACCCCTTTTTCACAAATAGTGTAATAAAATGTTTTTTTTTTGAAAACTCATTTTACCTATTTTCTTTAAAATTCCCTAAATGTATTCAATTGACATAAAATTTGTCTCTTTTTTACCTAGATGTTGGTAAGTACAACTGGGGTATAGTTCTGAAAAACTATGTCTGATTTTCCGAGTCTGAGTCCTTTGAGAACAATATTCCCTGATATGATACATCCAGTTTAATTTTTCTTTCCAAGTACAATAGAAATGAATTAGAACCACATCAATTCTTACGAATTAATAACTCAGTATGATACTAATTTAGTAAAAGAACCTAAATATAGAAATCTCAAAGCCGATTAATCTCGCAAAATACTATGATCATCTGAATTCAATTAACAAAATGATTATTGTAATCATCTAAATATGATAATAAATTAGTATGATTATTAGTTGAATGAAACATTGGGATCTCATATCTTCTCCTATAAAATATTCCCATCAGAATGTCTTGAACAAAGATCAATATGGTATCTTCTTTACCTCACTAGAAATGATAATCATCTCTCCCTACTACTGTGATTATTACTAATCATCAAACTATATAATGTACATCTCCTTTTATATGTGACCCTTTAGAGGTTTGGGAGGAAATACCAAAAATATGTTCTTTCTCACAAAAATTCTCCCAAAATTATATTTCCATTGATTTTTCTAGAAATATTTGGACTTTGTCACCTATACTTAATGCTTCTTGATTCATCTAAAACAATCAATTCCTCTTCCGACTCACATTTAAATTTCCAGACTAATTTAGATAATTAAGTCTGATTCTCTGAATCTAATTTCTTCAAAAACTTATATGTTATAATAGTAAGAATTTGTATAATAAATGGATACCACTACGATTTTCTAAATATGATCATTATTAGGAATGTCAAGCTCCCCATGATAGTACATCCATGAAACAATTTCACTTTTTCAATTGACCCATTTGAGATAAAAAATTTAATCATATCCATTTCTCTTCACCCAGTTGGAAATCTACAAAGTAATTCAACCCATTTGAAATGGTGGACTACATTGTTGATCTCATTATATCCTCTTTTCATCCACTGTCAACATGAAATTCCTTTTTTGAGAATTTGATTGTATAGATTATGATCTTTTTGAGTTCTATTGGCTAAAATATTATTAGTTTTTGGTACGATCATTCTACGTATGATATTTTTTATTTCTATTCCGGAGTATAGTAATCCTAGTTCTAAAACAGTTTTTATGATTTAGATGGATGATCGAAGACTTCGATGAATCGACACCATCTCTTACTCCACATCCCCCTAGATATGATAAATAAGGGTATGATTCCTTTTCAATAGACACCATATCTTACTCACCATCCACCCGGATATGATAAATATGTATATTATTCCATTTTAACAAAAATCATCACTTTCATTTCGTTCACCCAGATACGATAAATATTGGTATGATTTGGATTTCCTATTTCCTATTTTCAACCATCACTCTTGCATTATAATATAATAAGTCAACTAATTAATTATATGAAATAAAAATCACCAAAGAATCAGCACATTTATTTTATCATACTCGTAAGGACTCTAATTCTCCATCAAATAAGATAATTCTTTCACATCGAATTCATAGTTATTCTGTTGACCATTTACATCTAGAAACATACATTCTCTATGAAACTGATTCTCTCAATATAGAAAATGATCAATTCCTCAATAAAATATTCTTCCATCGTCACTAAAATATTTTCCCATACCAAACCCAATGTGATTCATATTATAAATACTTCTTATTGAATAACTTATACTCATTACGATAGACAATTGTGAGTCTGATTTTATAGAATGAAATGTTCATTTATGTTTCCAAAAAATACATTGAGAAGTAGTTTTTGTTCTTAAATAACAACCATTTGAAACCAAAGACAGACAAATTCATTCATTAGTTTGGTCCTAACACATTATGGAAATGAATTCTTATATATAATTCCATCCATCAACACCATCAATAAAAACATAAGACCTTCCTATGCAAAAGAAATCATATTACATGAGGATGATTCTCGATGCAGTAACCAATATAGCCACCATGAGAGACATACCCACAAATCCAACTAAAAGAATCATATATGATATGTAGACACCACTCATGGAAATTTAGATAGAGAGATATCACATAATCATTAGATAAAATATAAATTTGATATATACATTTCCATGAACATTTTAAAACTTTTGGAAACCAATGAATTGAGGGGGTGTCTCTACCATGACAAATACACAATGAGGTAGTATAATTTCATTTGAGATTGATTTTAATTGATGATGAGGAAAATATAGTAAACATTGATCCACCAATACATTTATGTTGAGGATTTTTTTAAATCATTTATAGGACTCAACTTGTATCCATTATAGCCACAATTAGCTTCCATATGCTTTAATTCTTCCCTGGTGGTAGGGAAAACATTAGGGTCTTGATTAGTACCATACGATGAAAGAGAAAAATATATCATTTTGTTGGTGCATGATGACCCTCCGAACAAGTGGGATATCATTTATACACCTTTTTATATAGGAATGATAATTAAGATGCATATTCCATTGAAGAAAACTCCACCATTCTTGGAGAGGAAGTCTTATGTGAAGCCATATTTTTTATAAATTCAACATTTTAAGAGGTCATCATTAATTCCTCCTCCAACATCTCAATTTTTGGTGATAGGAACATTAGGTGATCACAATATGGATTACACACTCTTAATTAAAATGGTTGAGGAAGTCATCTAGTATATTCTATCTACCAACCAGCTAGTTGTCACATTTTATCCACCTATCATCCCACCCTTATCGATTATGGAGTTTGTTACTAAGGATAAATTATTGTGACTATGAAAAAATTAATTTTTTTATTCTTATCCATCATTGAGTCCACTAAATGACCCACTCAGGTTTCCTAGTACATATTTATGCTATCCATACACAGTTATGTGAGGTCAAAAGTGATGCTATCTTTTTGGATCAATTCATCAACACATATGAGAACATCTAGATTTATAATAAGACTCATATCAAGTTCCTCACTATGAATCAATGAGTTATAGAATATGTGATTCCTCATTTAAAAATATAGGGATAGGGCATTATGATCCCCAAAATTTATTCCTACATGAAAAAACATTCCAATCATGAAAATTATTATATCAATAATGAATATACCTATCAAATCACCACCACTATGAATGATATCCTTAAAAATCCTCTAGATGAAAAAAGGATACCAGAATGGAGTCATGTAGAAAGAGGAAGAAAATACATCATGAGGGGAGAAACATTGAAAGAATAACCTTATGATAGTTTTCCACACACATCAAATGTGATATATATTTGACCTCTTGATTCCCATAGAGACTCTTTCACCCATGATTCAATATCTCAAAAAGGGTAAGGTAATTACTAGTCTTGTTGGCTGATCCTACACTTTGTGAATAACAGTTACAAGAGTCTCACCATAAATCCTATTAGTGAACAAAAACCATTGATGAAATATGTTTTTGGGGACAGTGATATTCCCCAACTAAACAACCAAACCACCACGGCCAAACATCAATATCTATAGAGGGTGGTCATACACACCCAAAATGAGAATAGGATAGTTTATCCACTCTATAGAAAAATATCATGGTCATTCCTCTTGATAATAACCCTAAAAATTAGTGATAATTTCCAACTCTGAATCCTGATCATTATGCCTCCCAATCTATTATTCCGGTCAATTAAAAAAATGAATTCCATCCCACAACCCAGTGATTATATATCCACATTCCTGGTTTATCTGGAGTCAACAAAGACACAATATCATCAATAATTCCGGAAGGAATGTCATATTAATCCTGGGTAGATCAAATTCATCCACATAAAAAATCATTAACCTAAGATTAAACTCATTCAATTGTATATAATATATAATAAAACATTTCCCCCCAAATGCCTCTCAATATAGTCCAATGATCATAACTCCAGAGTTATAGGATGCTTTCATATATTATTGTTCTATCTAAACCATAAATGGACATTCTTTTTTCTAGCTTAGTTAGCTGTCATTAGGGTCTATATATGGATTAAAAGATCTACATAGTATTTATATACTACTAATTATTATCTCCCATATAAAAAACAATTTTTATCCTATCCAAATTTAATTATATGGGTGGTTATTGAGTTGTTGAATTCATTTTCAAATAGAATGTGATCATGTTATTCGTTGAAGTGTCGATTTATAATAATATTGGTTGGGTATGTGCATAGAAAATGTTTGAGATGATATTTTAGCTACCCTCATATCTATGAGGTACATTGGTGGATATTGATAATTTGCTGAGAGATATCATCCTTTGGATGAATCAGTATAGAAGACCAAGATGTATTCACATGCATTACATAATATTGGAATAGTATTATGGGATATAAGAGTATAGATAGATTCCAATTAAAAAACCTAATCCCATCAGATGGTATAACATCATATAAATCTAAAGGAAAGGACTCATCAAGCAATCCTCTCCCTGATAATTACACTATATATCCTCATCTAGTCCAAACACCAAATATTCAATTTTAATTGAAAACTATATTGGTATAATCCATTATATATGATGATATCCTTGGTCAAATTATCTTATATATGGAGAATAATATCTTGAAGGTTATAGAGGCCAAGAGATCTCATGTTTTTTGTTCAAAAACCCCATTTGACTATTGTCACTACCACATGATCATTAGTAAAAACATCGTGAATTCCTTAATCATCCTGTGTTGGCTTCAAGACCAAGTAAAAATGATATAATTGAGATGGAATATGTTCCAACACATCTAACATGTGTCATTTAGACCCTCTATGGTTATAATGAGGACTCTATTAGATGGTATAAGGTTCATCATGGTGTTTACTAAATTTTTATGTTTTACTGGATTATTATATGACCTCTTGTTCACATAGAATTATTGATACATAGTTGAACAAAAAAGTTGTTGTGTGGAGTATATTATTCAAGAGGGGTGAATTGAGTATCTATGAAAAAAATTTGTTTGATTTTTTTTACTAAAAGGTCCCCAAATAGAAATAAATGAAAACCAGTTAATCAAAGTAATACGGTTATTAATGTTTGAATATTTAAATAAATTCTCATAATATTGATTAATTCTCAGTAATATCAATATTAGTTATTAATATTAATTTTGAAGATATTATAATAATTAAAACCAATTATAACTACCTTCTAAGAATAACTATCAAGGTAAATATAGTGATGTATGAATTATGTAGTAAAAAATAGAAAAATTAATTAAACAACATAACATATATAAAAAAAGTGTTTCATTTTCAATCTGTGACCTAATCCACTCCACTTGGTGAACACCTACCACTATGTAGTCTAAATTAATAATCTTAATCCACACTCTGGATCGAGGTAAGAAATAGTTCTCAAGATTGTCCAGGTCACACAACGTCTTCCACGGTGTTCCATTAGTAAAAACTACCCGGTCACACATGGACCTCTTCCAAACTAATTCATAGAAGTAAAAAAAATATAAAATGATATGATAGGAATGATATTGTGTATACTTTAGTTTATGTTGGAGTAAGTGTGTGTTTTAATAAAGACCCTCACACAATACCCAAAAGATAAAAAAGTACACAATATAGCAATGAATATGAGATAAGGATATATGTTCCCAAGTGATATTTTATGAATCTATAAACTTATTAGATAAAGAAGATGTATGAATTGGGACCTCTTCCAAAAAACATAATATCACAAGTCTGGTGCTCTGGTTTTCAGTTAGATTTGGCTCATGTTCTTCGAGAACAATGTATTTTGAATGTGTTCTTTTCATTGATCTATGGTAGTCCATCTTTTGGATTCGTGAATGCTTTATGTATTATTTAGATGTATCTTTTTTCTTGTGTTTGTTCATTTCACAAGAATGCCCGATCATCTGATGCTCTAACTTATATATGTTTCAGGGACACTATTTTCTATTTATTATTAGAGTGTATATATTGAAGGTGAGAGGATGCATATATTCTACACCTCGTACCTCGTACTATCAGGTGACATGTATACAATGAAATATTAATTATATCAGTGAATTTAAAAGACTCAAATATGACTTTTAGATATTAAATTGAAAACAAAAAAGTATATTAATGAATGGTGTCATAGTCTATCTAGAAATAGTGTCCCTTGGAAATGGTATCACCACGAAACATATCTTCTTCTTTTCCATTAAGCGGTGAAATAGTCATGATGAAAAAAATTTATAGAGATCAAGAACTAGTAGAACATATGCTGTGTTAGGACCACAATGGCTTGTCACAGTGTCTAGTCATGGTGTTTGGTCACGGTGTCTAGTCATGGTGTCTGGGTCACCGTGTCTAGGTCACCGTGTCTGGGTCACGATGTCTGGGTCATGGTGTCTGGGTCCTTTTCCAGAAAAAAAAATTATTGGTGGCAAAATCACGGTTTCATCGACTTAACTAAATATTTGTATATAGACTTGAGCAGTATTATTAATAGAGTTATTTATACTAAATCATTCATAAAAGAAATCATTCTAGACTATAGTTAAATATATTTTAAAATAATCAAATATAGGACATAAAATCATGGATTCGGTTATTTAAAGCATAATGAAACCAACCATATGTACACCTGGTTTGAGATTGATAAAACATGATTAAATATATTTATAGAATTCATATAATTTTTTATCAATAAAACAAGATTATCACAAGGGGAGTCCGAAAATCTCCCCCTTTTATGATAAAAAATCATTTGAGTGAGAAATCTGTTTATAGTGGATGTGTCTCTCAATTAGTGTGGATTTATCATGAATGAGTTCATGTACCTCCCCCTTTTTTTATTATAAAAAAGAGTAAAAAAGTAAATAAGACAATAGGAAAGAAGTGTACACAGTACATTAGATGGCGAAAGAAACATAATTACAAAAAATAGAAAAAAATACAAAAATATCCCTTTCAAAAATAGTGTTCACTATTATTTATTAGTGGCTACCTTATCTTTTACATTTGCAATAGAATCAAGAGAATACATAGTATTAGTGGAATATTTTGAAGAAAGAATAGAAAAAACTGACAGAGAAGTTATAGGGGGGCCATCAAAAGCTGATGGGGCCTAGATAGGTTTTTTGGAATGTTGAGGTAATTTTTGGTCACGTATAATAGGTCAGATCTGACTCAGAGCTTGAGAGACAGACATAGAAGTATAGGTAAAAGATGAGAATGGGGATGTAGGATAACCAGGTCGTACGGGTGTAGCTGTATGAGCCACAATAGTAGTTCTCTACATATAAAGAGAATGCCTCAATTGCTTGATGATGTCCGCAATAAAATCAACACCATACTGGCTCACTTTCTCAATGTTAGCATTGATTTCCAGGAACATTTCCATCATATTATAAAAAACCATTAGCTTTTGAACTTGATATTTAAAATAAAGTGTGATATGAGGGATATTCAAGTTCTATACAAGGTACATAAAATTGTTTTCATATCATTATTATATAAAATCATATTGAAGTAAAAATATACCTTCTTAGTAATTTCTTCATGAGCATCATTTGAAATCATGGAATGAATTATTACCACATCAAGAACTCTTCCATTATTATTGAAAACCACATATAGAAACTCATTGTCAAATTCACTGAGCACTGATTGAAGTTCCTCCATAAAAACAATTCTGAGAAGATCACTGTCCAAGGAGGGTTGAGATGAATATCCAGAGTTACTAGAAGCTGTAACAACTGATTTAACAGACATTAGTGGATTTATAAATTTTCTATACATCCCTTATACTCATCAGTTAATTTCAGGAGAAAAATTACACTCCCAAACTTTTCATGATCTATTTGTTTATTTCTTTAGTCCACATTTTCATCTAAAGAAGTTATGTTAGGTTGAATCAGGGAGGCATCCTATAATGGAATCTGACCACTAAAATCCTCAACAGGATGAGAAATAGCTTCTTGTCTTGATTTCAACACTCACTGCATATCTTCAACCATAGATTTTAGAGACATCACTTCATTATGTAGCTATTTTTTCTCAATTCTGACGTCTTGAATTTCATGATTTTTTTTCCAGAATTATCCAAATGATCTTCTCTAACAGTAGGGCCACTTCTCTTTCACTCTAGTTTCTTATAAGAGCGGGTTGATTGTACATGAGATATTCAAATCCATCCACTTATGTTACTCCAAAGTCTATACAATCATCCTTACTTATAATTGGTAGAAGGTTCTTGTGATGGTTCATGAATAGAACTGAGATAGGCTCAGCTTACTTTGTAGAGATAACATCATGAGTATATACCTGTATTAATTGAAACACAGTAGATAAATTTATACCTTTATCTAAGGATTTTTGCGAATCATTTACATCAAAATAGATAGGTAATTGCTACCATGTACACATATTGCTTTCGTCAATTGGATTAGTCACATGAACAATTTCCATATTGGGGTGTTACTCCCCCTCAATAGGTGAATCACTCATGGGATGATGAGATTTAGATCTTTGATCTATTTAAAAAAATGTCATTCCTAATAACTTCACCCATTTCATTACTATCCAATTGAAAGGCTTTCTCCATTCATTCTTTAGCAGAAGGGAAAATCCCAGGAAAAGTGTGTTCCTCTAGGTGTTCCATTGAAGAATCATCTTTCCAAAAATAAATTTCTTCCTTTAAATTCTCTTCAATGACATCCTTTTTCTTTTTAATAACAATAGACTCATCTTTAGAAGTAGTTTTTTCTTCTAGATGAACAATTTTTTTAGGAAAAGGTATATCATTCTCCATTATGACTTGAGGAACAGTTTCATTGCCTTCCATATCCACGATAGTTTATCCTGTTGGTGAAACAACTTACTAATCTCATTCCACAACAAGATAGTCTAAACTCTAATCTGGTTCCAGGCTAGGATCAGAAAATTCCATAGATATTGAAGAATTATCAACCAGGTTTAACATTTAATATACACTCTCATTATCCACAACCCTTGATTTTCTCTATGGATTCCAACAAATTTTCTTTCTTTTGACTGTAACCATTGAGATACAAAATTAATTCTCCTTAATGGATTCTTCATCTGGTCCAAATAACCCTTTAGCATGATGCATAGCATAGATTAAACTTGACTAGAACATGGAGGTTGACTTTGATCTAGTATTTATCAACTCACACAAACGAAGCATAAAATACTTTCATAGGTTAGTATTTTATCTATTATTCATAAGATGTATCAAAAATACATCCTAATACTTGAGTTTAGTAATATCTTATTTTCATTGACTAATCGAATTTTGAACAAACATAAACAATAGTCTGGTTTCACCGTCCAACTCAGCAGAAATAGCTCTTCTATTTATTTCATTATTGGTCAAGCATCCCATGGAATCTTCTAAAAAAGGTATATCACTTGGAGGAGGAGGACCTCTCTGTTAGGTCTAAAAAAATCTCTCATGAGGTATCTTTAGAGACATATTCCATAACCTAGATGAAAAAGTGAACTATTGGACATTGATTCAGCTTCTCACAACAAGACCATCATTTGAATCAAAAGAAAATTGAACGAACTGATAAAAATAAGAAAGTAGATTTGGGTAAATTGGTATTTTATCTATTTTGAACTAATCCATCCATCCTTTCTCTTTATGTAATTTAAATACTAATGACTAACTTGATAGCAGCCACTAGGGACAACTTCGTTTACTGGTACAACTATTCTTTTCAAAAGGTTCTGATTCAAAGGACCTTCAGGCGCTATCTTCGGTTCTATTATTGTCTTCTTATTGGATCTTTGATCCTCATGAGTTGATGAGGATGATAATTTTATTATGGGAATTCAACAAAGGATCGATATAGAGATTGATGTTTCAGGTTTGACAGAAGAAGGTTCAAGTGAAGAAATTATTGTAACTTCTTCTGTTTTTATCATTTATGGTTATCAATCATCGCAAATTCAAAATCACATGAATGTAAAAGAATAAAATGAATAAGTACAGTGATTCGGGTTATAAAATTTAAATAAAATGATAAAGTTTATTTATGGTGAGACCGGAACAGACTTTCATATTGAGACCGTAACATGTTTTCATGGTGATATCTCTACTATGTGACTTCTAAATGGTGCAACCATATTATTTGAAATAGTATGTGCCAGACCATAACTGATAGATAATAAATCTATGTTCATAAACATGAACCATCAACATTTAATAGAGTTAACTAAAAAACTGTAAGATCTAGACATTAATCGTAAGGTTGTGACTTGTGAATCCGTAAACTACGATACAATGAGTTCTGAAACAGTACACATACTACATAAGATTTATCATTCTGAATTAATGTATTATTTAATCAATACATTATGAATTTAATGGTTTGGTAAATATATCATCAAGTTGATATTCATTTCCAATGAATATCCAAACTGATATCAACTTTTTGATAGTGGTATCTCAAAAAGTGATGTCCTGCATCAATATGTTTTCCCTAGAGTGTGAAACAAATTTTCTTGAGATATTAATGGCACATGTATTATCACAATTTATATTTATATTCTAGAATTGATATCCATAATATAGTAATTTGTGTTTTATCCAAAACATTTGTGCACAAAAACTACCAACACCAATGTACTCCTCTTCGATATTAGATAATGTAACAGAGTTTGGTTTCTTAATACATCATGATATTTGTGACTTGCCTAAAATGTGACATGTTCCAAAGGTTCCTTATTTATCTAACTTACAACCACTAAAATAAGGATCATGATATCTAAAAAACCCAAATGATTTTCCTCTAGGATATAACAGTCCTAAATTGGGTGTATAATTAATGAATTTGAAAATTTTTATAACATCATTTAAATTATATTCCTAAGGGTTTTCCTGAAAAAGAGAAAACATACATACACTGAACATAATATCAGGTCCTCTATCAGTTAATTAGTGTACACATCCAATCATTCCTCTATTAGTGGTTTGATTAATATATTTTCCACCTTCATCAACACCCAAATTACATGTATTACTCATTATAGTGTCACTACTTTTAGTCCTACACAAGACAAAACGTTTTAAAATATCTCTTGTATATTTTCTTTGATTTTAAATAATATTATCATTATCTTGAATGATTTGAAATCAAAAAAATTATTTTAGTTCACCCATTAAACTCATTTCAAAATCATTTTGCATTATTTTAGAAATTTCAATACATAAATAATATTCTGAATATCCAAAGATAATACCATCTAGATAAATTTGAACTACTAAAGCATCAATGGAAATCCCTACAATAAAAAGGGTAGGATCAACTATTCGTTTTGTAAAACCATTGGAAATAATAAATGTACTTAATCTATAATACCAAGCCCTTGTCTCTTTTTTAAACCATATAATGCTTTTGATAATATAATAAAATGATTTGGAAAATGAGGATTTGTAAAAGCATGGGATTATCAACAAAGACATCCTCAGATATATAATTATTGTGGAATTCAATCTTAACATCCATTTTATATTGTTTAAAATTTAGATGTGCAGCATAAAAAATAGAATTTCGATGGCTTCAAGTTTAGCTACTGGTGAAAAGGTTTCTTCATAGTTATTTTCATATTCTTGATTATATCCTTGTGAAACCAATCTAGCCTTGTTTCTTACTATGTGACCATCTTCATGTAATTTATTTTAAACACCCACTTAGTGCCTATCATTATTATGTATTTGGGTTTTTCAACATGTTTCCAATCATTATTCCATTCAAAGGGATTATATTTTTCTTGAAAATCCATCACCAAAAATTCATTATTGATAGAATAATTAATGTTTGTAGGTTTAAGATGTGATAAGAATAATTTATGTTCAAACTAATTTCCAAGAGAAGATATAGTTTGAGTTCCTTTATTTAATCTTCTACAACTGTTTCTAAATGACGGTACATGAGAGTTCTAATGGCGCTAGAGAATGAAAAACTACTGATTTCAGGTTCTTCAATAGGTTCAGGTTCATTATCACCTAAAACAGAAAAATTTATGGAACTGGAAGTTTTCAAATATTCTTTTACAGGAAGTATAGTGGATTTTTAATTAATATCCAGATTTGACACATCATCCTCCAGGTTCTCTAGAGTGGTATTATTCTCAGGTGGATCAGTTTCATCAAATTTGTCATGGTCTGATTCTTCAATACATTTAGTTCTATAGTTAAACACTATATAGGCTTTAATAGAGATTTAGTATCCAATAAATATTCCATCATCACTCTAGGAATAAAACTTGTCAAGATTTTCCTTAGTATTAAGGACATAGACATTGCTACCAAAGACAATAAAATATCTTACATTGGGTTTTATATTGTTCCATAACTCATACAGAGTTCTTTTAAGAATGGGTCTAATCACCAGTCTACTAATAATATTAAATGTCGTATTTACAGCTTCAGTTCCCAAATAAATTGGTAAATCATATTCACTAAGCATGGTTATAGAAATATCTTACAGGTTTATATTTTTTTTTCTACAAGTCTATTATTTTGAGGTGTTCTAGGGGAAGATAAATTATGAACCTAGAAATTTTTGGAACAGAAGGATTCAATCTCTTGATTTTAAAAGTCCTGACCACGATCACTTCTTAGGGATTTTATTCTATTTCCACTATAATTTTCTACAGTTTTCTCATATTTTGTGAAGTGATAGTGGGCATCACTTTTTTGAGCCAAATATAACATCCATGTATATCTAGAAAAGTCATCTACAAGAACATAATCATAGTGCTTCCCATTTAAACACGAACTCTATATTGTCCAAACATATCCATGTGAACCAGTTCGAGAGGTCGAGAAGTTGTGACTTCATTCAATGGATTGAAAGAATTTTTTTGTTGATTTTGCTTTTGAAAATTATTACAAACTTTATAATTTGGAAAATCATGTTTAGGTAGATATTTGACTAAGAATTCTCTAGTTATATTTCTAAAGGAGGGAATATTACATTGTCAAAATCTCATATTCTAAAGCCAAGAATCTCTCTGAAATACGCTAAAACATGCATCATTTTGAGAGACTAAAGACTCTATGTTAATAGAGTATACATTTTCATTATATAATGCAGAGAAAACTAATTGATTTTTAAAATTTAAAACATTTCAAGAATAATTTTCAAATTTAACATGAAATCCAACATCACATTGATGGAAAATACTAAGCAGATTATATCTCAATAAATCAATAAAAAGTACATTTGAAATTAAAACTGAGTTACAATTACAAATTTTTCCAAGACGAATGACTTTTTCTTCGGAATTGTCACCAATGGGGATATGTCCACCATAAAATTTAATTATTTTCATGAAGCATGAATAGTCCCCCATCAGGTGTCTTGAACACCAACTATCCAAGTAGTATGAGCTTTTATATGTTATCATGTTGCAATTTTCTGAAAAACTAGTGAAATAAAAATAGTCTTTGGTACTCATATTTGTTTGGGTCCTGTAATATTAGTGACTATTGCTTTAGGAACCCACATCTGCCTCATAGTTGTCCTATAATCATTATATAATGTGCTTAAAAAATAAATTCTATTTGTTCAAGAAAATCATGTGACAATAGAGTGTGAATCATAATTTGAACTATGTAAATGTTTTTTCCAGTACTAGGAGTAACAATGTGTGACCTATATTTAGAAAAAAATAGTTCTTTCAAAATTTCATTTATGCGGTAGATAGCCGAAAGCAGTAATATATTTAGAAGAAATATTTTTACCTAAAATTTGTACCAAATTATCATTACCATTAGTAAACCATTCAAGGTCCTTTTTCAATTTCACATTAGATAGATTTAGTGTTTTAACTACCGATGATTTCATTGTAAACTATTTTCTTTAATGTAATTCAGTAGCTTGTGCTATTCTTAACATCGTGTTCGAGCACACCATGACTTACCAAACTAGTCTTTATGAATAGTAATACACACCTTTTGATATTTTATAAATTTTCTTATTTAAAATAGAATTCATTTTTTAATTCATAATATCAAAAAAATATTAGGTTTAATTTATGGTATTTTACTGAAAACATTCAATTTTTGATGAATAGTGAAAAACAATTTTATTTTGTTTAAAACAATTTTTTATTTAAATAATTATTTGTTTTATCTAAATTTATTTTCAGTACAAATAGATATATAATATCTATATATGGTCAATGTAATTCATTGGAGTAATTTTATAATAATATTAGATATATAAAATTTTATTTAATTTTTTCCGTCTTTTACACACCTTCTACGAGCTTTTGATAATTTGCATAAAACATAATTTTACCGCTTCTATGAGTTGAATTTGAGAAATCCGAGAGACACGGTTGACATCAGTATGTAAATTTTTGTTCAATAAGATGAAATTTTTTTTTGGTGAATAATAACTTTTGACTTTTTTATAACACGGTTAAATGTAAATACGGTAATTAAGTGTAAAAATTTATTATAATTACCATAAAACATGTCCTAAAACTATTGTATAATTTTATTTCGACCAAAATCATCTTTAGGTACAAAATATTATCTTTTTTATTCCATGTTGATTAGATTAGGACATTTATTATTATTCTATTTAAAGAAGAGTTAAATGTGTTAAATTAAATGTTTAATAACTAAAAAATTTTAATACCATGTTTTCGAAAAGATAAATTCTACAATAAATATTAATTATAAAGATAAAATATTTCCTACATAATGGTATTTTATTCCTAATTTATAGACATTATATAATATAATTTATTTATGACACAATGATGATGCAGTAATCAACTTTTTAATGAATAATTAAAATAATTGATATTATAAATATCTAAATAAATGTAATTTGAGACTATTGATTAATTTAACTAACATTATATGTTAATATCGCATATTAGGGTTGATTCAATGAATGGAATTCGATGTAATTATTATTTTAATACTTGAACAGAAGAAAATACTAAATAGTGGAAAATTGATATAAATGAGTTTTTAAAACAAATACTATATTATTAAATGATACAATATTTCTAAAAATCATTGGATCGTCTAAAAGACTTATATAAAAATATATATATTATTAATGAACCTTTTGGGGTTCTCTGGGCATTTTATAGTACTATTATTTACCATATATTATAATAATACAAAAATACATGGTAAAAGATAAACTATTCTACTAAGAGTTAAATATAAAATATAAGGTTTATATGGTAACATAAAACTATCTAAAACCTATTGGTTTAGAGTTTTCTGACCCATCCCAAACTTATACTCTAAATAAATCCATTTGGAGCCAGTATAAATTGAAAATGAGTTTATTATAAAATAGAATTTCAAGGTTTTCCTAAAGTGACCCTCTACCCTCTTATAAAAGTGAACTTTTCCTTATCTCAAAATCACACATCTGAAGCCATTTGGCTCAGCCAAAACCTACCCAAATATCCTCCCAACATTCCTCACATCATCCTTGAGTCCTTACTTTGATCATAATGACCACTTGAGGATCCCTTTTGATCAACTCAAAAGAAAACACCCGAAGAAGAGGTAATAATTTCACCACCCTCTTTCAAGTTCTTTTTTTATCCTACATCCCCATTCATTGTTGTTTCCAAAACAAAATAATAACTCCAAAACCTCCTAAATACATTCATGTTATTATAAATATTTTACAACCATATTCGTTATTCTTTCAATCCTATAAATGACAAAGTCACCATACATGCGTACATACGGCTTTCTGTCTCCTGGTTGTGGTGTAGTTTGTTATTAAAACACATCATTATATGGATGGGATTAATAATGCGTATAATTGATGTAAATAATAAATATAACAAATTGATTATTCTATATATATGATATACCATCCTATTACATACTATTTCACCATCAATATAATGATAATGTCGCTCGTGCGTACGTACAGATTACTGTATCGGCGAACATGATGAGATTCATTTCCCATCATAATAATTCAAGAATAAATTTCATTTTATTATTAAAAACAATGTTCAAGTACTTATTATAATTCTGGAAATGAATCTAATATATCCTATAAATAAGAAACATGACTGATGTAGAAAAATATATAAAGTAAAATGAGCCAGTTAATAACAAAAATAATGATACTACTGAAATATCATAAACACAATAATATTTGAAGATAATATATGAAAGAATATTTATCTATTTAGTTCTTATGTAATTAAATAAAAATGATTTAACCATTATAAATTAGATTAACCTAACCCAAAATAAGTAAAAGTACAAGTTAAAGGGCTTCTTATATCACTTTTAATTTCGTGGGATTTCTACTGTTCAACACTTATTTATTGAATGTGGTGTATTTTGTACTACCAAATGATATATATTATCATAATTCTATTTATATTCATGGAGTTATGTGATTAATTTGGTGGTTATTAATTTTTTTTATGACTGGATTGATAACAACGTGATATGGGGTTTTCATCTCACTTCTTATTCCCGTGAGATTCATGTTATATTACCACAACTTCGTTTTGTGTGGTGTATGTGCTGCCCATGATTGTATTATTTGTGTAATAAAATTTAATTTAGGGTATTTACATCATCATTGTATGATACTTCCTTCATTGGGTGTATGTTTCGTATATTACAAAATTGGTAAGGGAATTTCAAATATCAATTTTCACTCTTTGGGATGTACGCATACTTCATTGGTTATTTTACTACAAGATTATATGTGGAATAATATTTATTATTTATGTATTAATTTCCAATCCTCCTTCTATGAATATAGTTTTGATACTCATGATCACTCCATTGATAAATTCTCATTTCATCGATGTGAACATGATAATAATAATCTTAACTTAATTTCCATTCATTGAGTGAAACATCCAAGTCGTGGGTTTTGTGTTTTCAAGAATATGGGTTAATGTAATATGATTGATTTACACTAAATATCCAATTATATTTAGTGTATTAATATTTTTCACTCATAATAATTTAATTTATTTATCCTTAATCTACGGATACAGTCTTTATAAGGTATTTCATCTCAATTTACATTCCTCTGAGTCTTCTTTGTTGTTATGCACCAATTGAAATTTATTTAGGATATATAATGTTCTTTGACATAGTATATCATGAACCCATTTATTATCATGATATTATAATGTTTTTATTACCTCATGCATTTGTATTCAAGCATCTCTCATTTGGTTGGAAACTCTAACTAAAATATCATTTTAAATGATTTCAACGTTTATTCTTTTAAATATTTCTCATTAATGTCTATATTTTAAAAATGGTTTTAGAGATTTATTTATATAGGCATGAATTTTTTATCATTAAAATTTCTTTTAAATGTTTCAATTTGGTATGGGACACTTTGATTCGAAAATCTATTTTAAATTTATTCTTGTTAAATAGCGAGACTTTAAAATGTTTTCCAAAAAAAGGGGATATTTCTCTCAAATGGTTTTAATGATTATTTTCATCTATTTAAAAATACTTTATTGGATTTTTTATTGGATTAAAGATGACTCATTATGATAAAATCTTCAAAATGGTATTGATGGGTTTGTGATATGTTTGACTATGGATGTGTTATTTTTATAGCATTCATTTTTTATGGTTATAGTATTAACATTTCGTATAGTAGTTTTAATAAGAATGTTTGTGTTATATTTTAACATTTTCGTATAAGGAATTCATTGGACTTAGTATGTGATGTGTGGAGCCTAAAATAGCTCCATGATGCATCGGTTGGCCTCATGAGTCAAACTAGTGTTTTGGAAGAAGGCCATGATAAAATCTTATTTGTAGTCATGGAATGAGGCCTCGACTAAGTGGTTATGATTTTCGTCATTATTAATTCCATCATTATGAAATTGTATATTTATATTACATGTGATTATTCATCAAGTAGAATATCCACGTGAATAAATAAATGGAATTATTTGATTTATATTTTCCATGTTATGCTAAATTTTATGACTAAAACGCTTATGTTATAGTCTTATACATTGCATTAAATGATTATTCTTATTTATGATAGTCCCCACTATATTGTTATACTTATTGATCATTTCAGCTCAACCATTTTTTGTGATTTATTTTCCAAGGATGAGAAGAAGCATATTACGATTAACCTACAGAAATAGGCTAAGGGATATAAAAGTGTTCCTAGGGGACACAATATTGTTTTTATTTCATGATGTATTGTAAAAATTATGTATGTATCTAGTACTTCGAAGCCTACTAAACCGATTAGTATTTAGGATCATGATTCCTTATATCATGACAATGTTATGTAATAATTCACCGAATAAGGGTAACTAGGGTTAGGGTGTTACATTTGGTATAAGAGGAAGTATAGTACAAACCTTGAAATCTATATTTTAAACAACATTGATTATAAAATTTTACCTTGTCTCCGCCAACACCTGCACCAAACCTAGTTCGTGAAAAAATGGTATCAAAGGAGGGTTGCTCTCTTTGGGTCATATTATTTGGGGAATAGTCGAGATATTCTGGAGTTAGGATTTTCGGGACATGGCATTCTAGTTTGGACTAGTGTGGCGGATCACCACACCTCATGACGGGATTCAAGTCTCCAGGGGAAGTTCAGACTTTTCTGAGTCCGTTGGTTTTCTTAGTATGATGATGATTAGTGGAAATGAAAAGATAGTTGGTTTAATGGTCTCTGTGAGCTAAAAGGGTCTGGAAAGCCATGTGGAGAGTGGGAAATTTCCCTAGAACATTCTCTGTGATAGTGAAGTTATTAGAACATGGTCTCCAACCATATGTCCATGTCACCCACTGAAACTTGTTTCCTCTCGCATTGTCTTGTGTTATTTAGTTTTGAAATCATGGAACATTGGTTTTAAAGGTACATGGTTTTAATAAGCGTAATGTTTTAGTGAAATAATTATATAATAATGAGGGAATGGTTATATTTTTGAAAATAGAGAACTAAATTTTCAGAATTGTATTGGAATGGAAAATGGTGTGTTTTCACTTCTTTTGAAAGCATGAACAATGAAAAGGTAGGTTTTGAAAATGTGTTTCCAATAGAGTTTTCTAAACTATTTTAAGGTGTTTTAATGGGATGATATTTTTTGAAATTGACATGAATAACTAGAAAGTGAGATTTCATTGGATTGATGGTGCCTTTCTGAAAAGGATTTTTAATGCGGTAATTTGTGTCTGATTTCATGGTTACCAGTATTGGCAAAAAGAAAGTATTGGTTGATTGTTTTGGTTTTGAAAAGTTGATAAAGTTTTTGCGTTATCCATTTGGAATTTTCATGACCAACCACATGCATTGGGTTATATGGGTTGAAGTGTGGTTAATGGCATGACTGGATGAGTGTCGGGATGGATGTGAGGAGGGTGCCTGTTGTGGCATGAAAATATACATCTGTGGGGATCATGTGGTACCATAGGGGGGATATGCTAACCGCTGAACAAATTGTCTACAATGTAATTTTTTTAAAACGAAAACATGATGTCTTGATAAGTGTTTTGTGATGGATTGTATTATGTGTTTTAGGAAATGTTGGTGATCAAGATTATTTTGAGTCCAAGAACCCATCATGTTTGAATTGTGTTTTGGGTTTGTGTTTAGTTGGTATGATGTGTTGAAGGGCCTATTAGTGTTCTATTCTATAAATGTTTTGGGATTCCTTTACAGCGGATCCATTCATGTGTTTGGATCTATTTTTTAGTGTGTATTGACTGATGGACATGGTTGTATGGGTCGTTGGTTTCTCACATTTGATTAGGTATTAACCTATTTAGGGCTAGTCCACAATGGAAGTGCAGCCTAGGTTGTTTCATCATTGGAAGATCCTCTAGTTGATCAATTTATGTAATCTGTTTCATGAACTTTTTAGAATGAGTCTAGAATAATTCCTTTCTTGGTTTGGTGTATCCTCTTGTAGTGGGAGTGTGATCATGGAAGATTGAAAGAGACCTTATCTTCTTAAGTTTCATAATTTTCCCAAGGTGGAAGTGTTCTGAGGTTTTTAGCATGGATGAGTATCTTGATAGTATCTAAGAGGTCCTATAATTCCTTTGTAGTCTCTTAGAATAGGCAATTCATGTTAAACTACTAGTGTGAGAAATCTGGTCATGAGAGGATATTGTAGCCACTTTCTAGAATTGTGTGTTTTTTTGGGAGGTTTTATAAGGTCCCACTTCATGCATTGTTTATATCAGTCTCAATGGTCCTATTCAGTGATGCCTTGTGATGACATGTGCTCGATTGACCATAATGGTGAAAGTCATGAAATCCTCTGAGAGTCCCTATTGTGTTGGGAGAATGTATCCCTTGTAAAAATTTCAAAATATTTCATTTTAGAGGATGGTGAGTGTGGGTGTTCTTTACATATATTTTTTCTCACGTGAAGAAACAAGGTGTGATGTGTGTACGTCTTCTAATCTCTTATTTCAGTGAAATATCAGGTTGGGTAATGTGATTTTTTAATGTGTTATGTATAGAAAACTTATCTGGGATTGTGATGTAGTTATTGGTGGCACCGAAAGAATAATTCTCCTTTTTGGGGTTTCCTAATCCTAATTATGAGGCCGAAGATGCTTTAATAATTTTATCTCTCTCTGTAGCTCTCAGAGAGAAGCTGGCTCATAGTCAGGGGAAATCCAAAGGTTTTTTAAACCCTTGTACAATGTCTTATCTTTAGCATTAAAGATAAGAAGAGTTTAAACCTCAGGTGTCATCATCTTTCTTCTGTTGTTCCCGTTTTGGGGAAATAGGTGGAGGGCCTGTACCCATGTCATCGCCCAATGACATTCAACCCCCATATGGTTTGCATTGATTATTTGGAGAATGGTTGGGAATTTGGCTAGGAAGGATGAACACATGGTTTGTGCAATATTTGGAGTGACCGTGTGATAGGAATCCATATGGGAAGATTTATCAGCACAATTAGTTCACGGTTTAAAAAAATGTACAGACTCACCGTGCAAACTTCCCAAATCATGATATTTTTGTGTCATTCTATGTAGGCCCATGCTGTTCGGTTAATATGATTGCTTTTCATGGTGGGGAGACCCACTATTATTGTCATGTATGTTCCTTCGTAAACATTGAATGGAATTCTACTCTCTGTTCTAGGGATTCCGTTCAGGCCTCCCCCTGTTAGTGTCCTGATTCTATCTCGGAATGATATTGGTTGTCTTTTATGGTGGGGAGCATATTTGTGTCCCCCCATACCAGTAAATTAGATTTATCCATGTTCTTAGCTTGGTGTATCTAGTCACATTCTATGAAATCTTGCTACCAACATCTTCCATGAGTAAATGTTGGTTTTGGAGAGTGCCTAATGGTTTTTTTAATGTAAGGTATGTGTAACATTGTTCGAAGTTGTTATTTGTTTGGGTGAATTGCTTGAGTCTTGTTCAGATTGTGTATGAGGAGTTTTCTATTGGGATAAAATATGAATTTAAATGATCATTTCAAGAAAGTGGTGTACATTTTGGTTGTCAGAGTAATCATTCTTTAATTGATCACTGGAGGTGTTTTGGCCTTTTGAGGAGAAACTGGGCAAAGGAGTACCTATTGGATTCACAGTTGGATTTGGTTATTGCTTTGACCTTGCTGTGACTTTCCTAGGTAAAATGTTTTCATGGTGGGGATAATTTTCACATACATAACATATTTTAAATGTATTTTTTTAATTTATTTTCCATTCTTTATTTGTTTTGGGTGTTTCCCAAGCTATCATGGATGAATGGACGAGTTTTCATTAATTAGGCCAAACCGTGAGCCCAATTCCAGATTTAAAATAAATTTAGTTTCTTTTATAACTCATTCATTTTTCAACATTTTTCATCCATTAAAATTCATACTTGTCCTCCACTGACATTTTATCACCTCCATTTAAATTTTTGACCCTTTATAAATCCATGATAATGGGGGATTTGGGTTTTTATTTAAGTAGTTGGGCCACCTCGAAAGACCATTTCAATTTTTAGAAAAAAAAACTTTCTAATAACATATTCCATTTTAACTATTTTTTTGTGATTCCACCTCTAACACGAGCGCACTGGTGTATTTGGGGAGATTTCTACAATATCCCTCATGTAAGTTAGTCTTCTTCATTTTTCTTTAAATTTGTTTTGGGTTACATTCAATGTGATTAGGGTTTTATATCTTATCCTTGAGGTTCCTAATTTCAATAAGTTAGGGTTAGAACCTAGTGTATGATTTATTTTCTATTGGGTGAAATCTTGTATTTTTATGTTGGATTTCACTTCCTTTATGTGTGGCGGTGGTGCGGTTTATGTTTCGCACCATGTTTTTAGGGTTTCAATATAAAAGGTAGCTGGTTCCATGTGTAAACAATTATTATTAAGTTAGCTTGATGTATTTACACAATTTTCATATTCCACATAGTTTGGGTGTGGTGCGAAAACTGTTTATGATTTATTTGGTTATGTGTTTACTTTTATAGTTCAATTTTTACTTGAAATTGGGGGTTTTCATGTGTAACTCATTGGGTATTATTTTGGTGTAGTTTATAACTTATGGTATTGGTTTTATAAATATTTTTTTGACTTACAGTTCTTGTTTGGTAATGTATTAGTGTCATGTGGGCATAAAAATAGGGTTTTTTGAATAGGATTTATGTGTAAAACATTTTTATACTTCTTGAGAGCATTTTATGAAAATGTTTGCTTTCATTTGTATAGTTTCTGCTATTATTCATGGTGATTTTATAACACATGAAGGTGGTTTTTAAATATATCAAGGTCTTCCAATTCTATTTTAGATAGGAATTTTTATTGTCTTCTTCGTAAATGATTGTTTTGAAATGGGTTTTGTGGGCAATAATATTTACACAACTTGGGTTTTTTTTATGAAATATTATAAATGTTTTATTTGGGTTATCAAATTGGAAAATAGGATACATATATACAATTTGGTGTGTGTGTTCATCGATCATGGGGTTTTGAACGGTTAAATGAGGTTTTAAGTTGTCAAACATTTTTAGAATGTTTTGTCAATTTTTTAAATGTTTTATTAAATTGTGATGTTGGAGTGAAACTTTTTTGTGGCCTGTTTCGTGTAAGTTTGATGATAAAACGATTTTTAAGGTAAAAAGGGTATTATGTCACATTTCAGTGTGGGATGTTATGTGATGTGAATCACCTTGTAAATGTTTTATAAAATTTTTTACAGGATTTGTTGATGTGTTGATGTGATGTGAAAAGTGTTGTGGGCTATTTTGGTGTGTGTATGATTTCAAAATGCATTTGAGTGAAAAGATGGATTTTGTGACTTGTGTTGTATAAATATGTTCTTTTTGGTGAATATTTGATGTTTAAATGATATTTTAATGTTCAAATTATATTTCTTGAATTGTTGAAGTTGATTGAGAACCCAAAGGGAAAACTCAGGTATATAGGTAGGTGGATGTGTACCTGTATGCTATTGAATCCAGGGGGTTTGGCCTCTGTTTAACATAGGAAGATTGACACTTACAACTCTAACTAAACTATGATAATATTGATTGGTGACCACTTGGTTATGGGTATGTTCCCTACTAGTGGCTCGTGCATTGAACATATATTTGTAATGGTTACTCTCACCGAGATATGAGGCACTTGGGACCCAAAACGATCTAGGGCCTTGGGTTTATTCCCTATTGCTTGTGCTCATTATATCCTTTGTAATTACCATCTACATAAGGTATATTTGGATGGAAAATTCAGTAAAATTTAAATTTATTTTAAAAGTGCTGATTCATTAAATTATCCCACTTGAAAACTGATTTTTTACGTTGCATATTTTAGAAATTGTTACTGTAGATTACATGTTTTTGAATACTTGCATTCTTTTCATCATTGAATGTTTATCACATGGAATCTCGTAGTGGTTGTATCCTTCTAGTAATTGGCTCACACCATACTTAAACCCTTGGGTGTATGTAGACTTTGTTATTTCTGTTGTCGCAGTTTGGGTACAATTTTTTTTCTAGTGCTTCGGGTTTCTACCTGGTCCTTGGTGGTGAAGTCTTGGGAAGATGTCTTGAGGGATGTTCCCCTTTCCGTGAGGGTTCATGGGATGTTTCCTTTTGGATTTCTACCTTTGTTATAGTCTTGTTTAGTTTTTTTAAAATATTTAACCTAGATCTGAATTTTTGTACAAGATTGTTTTGTTGGAAATATCTAGAATTTTTTATTGGATTTTTTAATTGTTTTATGATTATAAATTTAGGTAAATCATTCCTTGTTCTCATTTTATGATACCTGGGAACTTGTGCAGGCCCGTGGGGGTTGGGAATTCCTTTTGGGGCTTGTAACAGGCCTGGTTTGGTGCCATTTTTGGTGGCGACCAGACTCGGTTAGTGAAAATAGACATTTAGGATTATTATAGAATAACATCCAAAAAAATTCTAATTTAAATATTGTGCGGGCATTCCATGAAATACATCCCTGTCTAGAAACGATCAGGTAGAGGTAGTTTTGGAACAGATTACCAATGATTGAAAACAATGACAAGGAGTTTTAGGCATGTCTCGAGGTATCCAAGTACATGACAACCGGCCTTGCTGTACTCTTGGTTATGACACTCCCGGGGGATATGATAAAATAATTAACATTTTCCTTACAAAATGATTTGATGGATTTTAATATAATATGATAATAAAGAAACATTGTTAATCCTAAGGTATTTTATATTGAAAATAATGTTTTCTGAGATTCTATAAATGATTTTAGGACTCACACTATGCTTTCCTATTAATGTCAATGGATGGATTCCAATGAATTCATGGTAACATTGAACATGAGGTATAAGGTGGGAACCGTGGTGGAAATGTGCAACGAAATGGAATGTTGATAGGTCAAAAATATATTTTGTTAATGATAAATCCTTTTTCCAAATATTTTGACATACAAAATATATTTCAAACAACTCACTAACACAACAAAGAAGAGAAAAGAGGTGAATGATAAGAGCTCCAACAGTGGAGACCATGGGGAAAGGAATACTCAATTTACATCATGATGGAAATGTGGAATGAGACACCTATGAAAGTGTATATATGGGAAAAATAAATGCTTTATGTTTTGGTAAGAAGGATATAATGTAAATAATTATCAAGAAAAAATGAAGAGTACTGTGAAAGAGAATAAAAATAATCCCTAAAAACCATTTACAGTTAATTTTCATAAATGTACGGGACCAGGGAATTACCATAGTGAATTCCCTATTGTATATGATAACCTCTTTTTCAAGGAATAACCTATGTAGAAATAAATGGATGGAGAAATGTTTAAATGTATTACTTCTTTTTGTTGATGGGATTACTTTGGTTGAATTTTCTATTTTATGTGTAACCCAGTGGATTGATATTTGAAAATGATATTTTTGAAAGAATAAACTTTCTATAGTGAATATTGTTATAAATAATCATTTCGGTTTATATAATCCTAGAATTTGATGCAATTACACGTTATTAAATTTTGGGATGAAAATGCTATGTATGAGATAACATTTTTTTTAATTATATTAAGGTTATTTTTAGTAATTTTTCTCATTTTGGGAATGTTAGAAAATATATTTTTTGAAAAAGGACAATAGAAAGACCGTGTGAAAAACTGTAGCGTTGAAAAAAGATGCGGGAATCGAACCCACAACCAGAGTGTGATTGTGATTTATCTCCTACAACTGGACTATGTGATGTCCCTAGTTAAGGTGAATAATTCTTTTTTGTTAAATGATTTTATTGATGAATAATAATTTTATTTGGAATCTTATGTCTTACAAATTGATATCCTTAATATAAAAAAATTTATTTGGTGTGTATGTGATAAATGTTATTTTGAAAGACGTTCGCACTGTTGGGAACACTATATTCCTAAGGAAAATAGTAAACAATGGGATTTCATTTGAGGATTAATGGTGAATTTTTTTTGATGTTTTTATTGTGTATTTATGGAAATTTAGGTTATTTATGTAAATGATTATCCTATCATAGTGAATATTTGATTATGTTTGTTAATTTTATGTACGTGACTATAAGAGTAGTTGATGTTTTTTTGAGATACAATTTAACTTGGAAGACAACATAATCAAATTCTTCTGAGTTTTGGGATTCAATCTTAATTTGTATTATATTTATTGATTTTAAGGACAATTTGTTATTGAATGGTATTTATTAAAATTTGGGTATTATTGGTTTAATATAATAAATTACAATTAGTATATCTTTCCCTAAAGGATTAACCTTTATTGGGATCATCTGACCTTATACTAAGCATTTTGGTTTAGGGTAATATCTAAAGACAAGAGAAATATATAGTTTATAATTTTTGGATATTTTGATTCTCTAGAAATTTATTCTAACGCTTCATGTGTGACCAATAATCTTGAATACTCATCGTTTGAAAAATATGATAAGTTAGTTGTAGAAATTTATTAATGGATGATACTCTAATTAAAAAGTAAGTATATATATTTATGTTCTTAGTCAATATCATAAATAAATTACACAAATTTTTGATATGGAACGTAAAAAAATGTTTTCCGTATACTTTTCTTACTGAGAAATTTTTTACTGTTTATCCCATCAAAATTTTGTGGTTTTTTTGTTGGTATAATTCCCATTACCATGTTTTCTATCACTCTACATAAGAAATTTTCAATTATTTTATCTTCGACATCCATGTTTCCTATATAAAATTCTAGTCTGAGATATCTCATGTAACATTTGTACTTCTCGTTCTCTCTTTTAAAGTGATAGTTTTATTGACTCTATTTCTAATGCGGGAAATTCAATGAAGTTCCCAAGTCAAATTTCAAAATTACGAGGATGAAATTTCAAATAATGTGGAAGAATGTAACACACCAAGATTTCATAGTAAGTAATTTTCTTTAATGTAATTCAATAGCTTTCGCTACATGCAACAATGATTTCGAGCGCACCATGACATACCAATCTAGTAGTTAAGAACAGTAATACCCACTTTCTGAAATTTTATAAATTTGATTTTTCACAATGGAATTCATTTCCGAATTCAGAATATTGAAATTATATCAGGGTGATTTTTTTGTATTTTTCTGAAATCATTCAATTTTTGATGAATAGTGAAAAACATTTCGTTATTGATTAAAAGAGAATTATTATTTAAATAATTAATTATTTTATTTATAATTATTTAAGGTAAATATAAATACATAATAAAGATATATGTTCAATGTAATTTAGTGGAGTCATTTTATAATAATATTATATATATTAAATTTTATTGAACTTTTTGCCATCTTTTACCCACCTTTTAGGATCTCTTGTAAATTTGCATAAAACATAATTTTGCTACTTCTGTGAGTTTAATTTCAAAAATAATAGATATACAGTTGAAATCAATAAGTAAATATGGTTCAATAAGATGAAAATATTTTTTTGGTGAATAGTATCTTTTTACTTTTATTTACCAAGGTTAAAAGTACATAGGGTAATTAAATGTAAAAATGTTATTATAATTACCTTAACACATGTCTTAATTATACTGGATAAGTGTATTTCGACCAAAATAAACCGTATGAATAATATATGATCATTTCGGTTCACTTGGATTAGATTAGGACATTTATTATTATTTTATTTAAGGAAGAGTTAAAAGTGTTAAATTCAATGATTAATAACTATATCATTTTTAATAAATCTTTAAACAAAATGTAAATTATAATATAAATATTTATTATAAATCTAAAATGATTTATTATATAATTGTATTTTATTTATAAATATTAGACATTATATAATTTAATTAGTTTATGAAATAGTTATGATGCAGTAATTAACTTATTAATGATATATTAAAATAATGGTTATTTTAAATATCAAAATAAATGTAATTTGATACTTTTGTGAATTTCAATAATTTTATAGGTTAATATTACATATTCGGGTTTATTCAATGAATTTTTTTCAATGTAATAAAGATTTTATAACTTTATCAAAAACAAAACACTAAATAGTTTCAAAATGGACATAAATGAGTTTTTAGAAATAATACAATATTATTAAATGATATAACAGTCCTAAAAATATAATGTTTTTCCAAATGGAATATATAATAATATATATATAATTAATGATCCATTTTGGGTTCACATGGCATTTTATAGTGATATTATTTACCCTATAATATAATAATACAACAACACATGGTAAAAGTTATACTACTTAACTAAGAGATAAATACAAAAGATAAGTTTTATATGATGACCAAAACCCATATAAAACCTATTGGTTGAGATTAATTCAACCCATACCTACATTATCCTTGAAATAAATTATTTTTAGGAAATTTGAAAACAAAAATTAGTATGTTATAAAATAATAATAAAAGGTTTACCTAAAGTGTCCCTCACACCAATTATAAAAGTGAACTTCCCTTTCTCTTAAATTCACACCTCCAAATAACTTTGGATCATCCAAACCCTTCCCAAATATCCTCCAAACTTCCCTTAAATCATCCTAGAGTCCTCACATTGAACATAAAACCATCCTCTGGAGCCCTTTTGGTCAACTCAAAAAGAAACACATGAAGAAATGGTAATAATTTCACAACCCTATTTCAAGTGCTTTTCTTCTTTCACGTCCTCTTTCATTATTGTTTCCATACGAAAACAATATCTCCAGCACCTCTAACATGTCCACAAACGTGATGAGATTCATTCTTCATCGTAGTCATTCAAGAATAATTTTTATTCTAATATTAAAAACAATTATTTGAACATAATATCATTATGGATAAGAATCAAATACATCTTATACATAAAAAAGCAATATTATAATCTTATATACGATATCATATTTATGTATTTGGTTCTTGTATATTTTAATAACAATGATTTCACAATTTTACAGGAGGTTAACCTGCCATATACTGTAGAAAAGTATAAGGAAAGGGGCTTATTATCTCACTTATAATTTCGGGGGATTTCTATTGTTCAACACTTCTTTATTGCATATGGTGTATTATGTGCTGACAATTGATATATATTATCATGATTCTATTTAGATTTATAGTATTATGTGCTTCATTTTGTGGTTATTAAATTTTGGTCTTACGACTAGATTGATTACAACGTGGTAAGGGGTTTTCATCTAACTTCTTATTCCCGTGAGATACATGCTATATTTCCACTATTTATTTTTGTGTTGTGTATGTACTTCTCATGATCGAATCAATTGGGTAATATATTTTATTTTATGGGTATTTACATCATCATTTTATGATAATCCTTCATTGGGTGTATGTTTTGTTTGTTACCAAATCAGTAAGGGAATTTCAAATTTCTATTTCCACTCATTGGGCTTTACGCATACTTCATTGATTATTTTACTACAAGATTATTTGTGGAATCACTTTCAATTATTTATATAGTAATTTATACTCTACTTTCTATAGATATACATTTGATACAAATAATTACTCCACCAGTAAATTCTCATGTCATCGATATGATCTTGATAAGAGTAATCTCAACTCAATTTCCATTCATTGTGTTAAACATCCATGTCATATGTATGGTTTTTAAATGAATATGTGTTAATGTAATAGGATTGATTTACACTTAATATCAAATTATATTTAGTATATTTATATTTTTCACACATTTTTATTTCATTTATATATCCTTAATATAAAGATACAGTCTTTATAAGGAATGTCATATCAATTTATGTTCCTTTGAGACATCATTGTTTTTATGTATAAATTGAAATTTATTTAGTATATATATTGTTATTTGACATAGTATATCATGAATCAATTTATTATCATGATATTCTAATGTTTGTATTACCTCAATTATTTTTATTCAAGAGTCTCTCATTTGGTTAGAAACTCTAAATAAAATATCATTTTAAATGATTTAAAAATATAATTTTATAAATAATTCTCATTAATGTCCAGGTTTTAAAAATGGTTTTATGGATTTATTTATATAAGAAATAATTCTTTGAAATTATAATTCTTTTTAAAGTTATCAAATTAGTATGTGACACATTGATTAAAAAATCTATTTTAAATGACTTATTGATAAATATTGTGACTTTTAAATGTTTTCATGAAAAGGGGGATATTTCTTTCAAATGGTTTTAATGATTATTTTTATATATTTCAACATCCATCATTGGATTTTATGTTTTTTTACAGTTGATCATTATGAAACAATATTCCAACTGGTATTGATGTTTTTGTGATATATTTGACTGTGGATGTGTCATTTTTATACCATTCGTGGTTTATAGTTAAAGTATAAACATTTCGTATGCATGTTTTTATATGAATGTTTATGTTATGTTTCAAAATTTTCTTATGAGGAATGCATTGGACTTAGTATGTGAAGATTGCAGCCCTTTATTACCCTCCGATGCATCAGTAGGTCTCATGAGGAAAACTAGTGTCTTGGCACATGTCTTTGACAAAATCTTGTATGTATTCTTGGAAAGAGGCCTTCACTTTGTGGTTATGATGTCCGACATTATGCATTCCATCATTATATAATTGGCTATTGATATTACATGTGATTATTAGACTAGTATAATAACCATATGAATAAGTTAATGTAATTATTTTATTTATATTTTGCAAATTATGTTGATGATTAAGTTGAAAAGGATTTTTTTTATAGTCTTGCATATTGCCTTAAATGATTATTCTACATTATGATAGTTTTCACTATATTCTTATCCTTAATGAACATTTGAGCTCACCCCATTCTGATTTTTTATTTTCCCAGGATGCAAAGAATCGTATTACGATTATCCTACAAGAATATGATATGTTATATAAGAGTTTAAAAGGGGATAAAATATTTTTTTTATTTCATGATGTAATGTAAAGCTTATGTATGTATCTTATACTTCCATGTATACAAAACTGATCGGAATTTTGGGATATGATTCTTTGTATCATTCCAATGTTAACTAATAATGCAATGATTTTGGGTAACTAGGGTTAGGGCATTACAAGTCTATTGTTTTATTTGAGTAATTGAAACTTTTTATCCCTTTCTATAGTAAGTTATGTTTTCACAATTAAGGTAAGACCTTGATATTTAATTAAATAAATTGTATTGATATTTTATTTCATACATGTCTCTTCAAGCATATTAGAGTACTCAATAAATAATTAATTAAAATTATTCTCATAATCACATTCACCTCCACAATAATAATATTTGTTTATAATAGATTCTAGTTTTATCTCAGATGTGTTCGCAATAAAACACATATTGGATTTGTTAGCATATTCATCATGTGGAGATTCTGAGTCACATGAACTTTTTTCAGAAGCACTCCAAGTTTCTTTCAATTTTTTATACACTCCATCTTTTTCCTGATATTTATTTTTTACATGGTCTTGGAAAAATCAGCCTTTACATTTCCTTTTATCTTATATTCATAGCATACTATCTCATCACATGTGTCACTTATTTTCCAATATTTCTACTAGTTTAATTTTTGATCATATCTTCCTTTGAATTTAAGATTTCTGAATATTTTAATATTCATGTAAATTTTCTTAAACATTCCAGATAATTGAGCCATCTCCTCATCACAGTAATGTGATGATTGTTCAATGATGGATATTTCTAAAGAGGCTTCCAATTTAACGTTTTCATTGTGTTTAGAGGTGGTGGTATTAAATGCATCGAATTTCCTTTTGAGTTCATCCTCCTCTTACATGTTGACTTTCAGATCCTCTTCATACATCATTAGTTTTCCAATGAGATATTTTACAGGTAACATGTATCATAATTCTCCAATGGAGACTGAGGTTCCTCTCCATCTATCAGGTAGGAATATGACAATCCTCATTATATTTTCTTTGGCAGTGACTTCTCTTCCAAGAGAAATCATTGTGTTGACAATTTAGTTGAACCTCAGATACATGTCAGAAATAGTCTCCGCATGATTCATTTTAAAGTTTTCATATTAAATAATATAATTATTAAGCATCATTTCATTCTTAATAGAAGACCCTTCAATGAAACAAAGTATCCCAAATTTCATGGGCAATCTTACATGCCTAAATTCTGTTAAATTCCTCATCTATTAAGGGGAAATATAAAGAATTCTTGTCTTTGATGTTTTTATTGTAAGATGTTTGGGTAGGGGAATACATTGTGTTTCCATTAGTAGAAGGAATCACATACTCATCTATAATTGAAGACCAAATTTCAAAACCCATAATTTCTAAATGAATATTCATTATGATCTTCCATTGGGAATAATTGATTCTATTGAAGAATGGTTGTATGTTTGATATATCACCTTCTAGTCTATTCTCCATAATAAGGAAATACTTTAATAGAGTTAGAAATTTAGAATTAATAAAATATACTTACCATTAAATTGAAATTAAAATCCAGTTGAATAGTTTCAAAAACTGAGTCTTAACAGGAATAAAAAACACCTCTAATACAAAATGTTGGTCAAAGTAGAGTACTCAATAGGGGGTGAATTGATTATCTATAAAAAATTTCTGTTTGAAACGTTTTCATAAAAGGTTCCCCAATAAAAATAAATATTTCCCCATTAATCAAAGTAATACATTTATGGATTTTTTTCATTATAAATAACTTCTCTGAAGATTGATTAATTCTCAGTAATCATAATATCAGTTATTAATATTACTTTTATGCTATTATAATATGGAAAAACAATTATAACTTCATTCCATGATTTACTTTCGATTTTAATATAGAGATTTCTAAATTATCCAGTAAAACAGAGAAAATGTAATTAAACAACATATTTGATATAAAACGAGTGAATTAGTTTCAAGCCAATACCTAATCCACTAAACATGATGATCACCTTCCACCATGTAGTTTATATTATAAAACAGGATCCCCAACCTGGATCGGGGTAAGAAATAGTGCATAGGATTTTCCAGGTCACAGGACCTCATCAACATTTTTTTGTGTGTAAAAACTACCTGGTCACACAGGGAACTCATTGACAATTACTTGTGGTGGTAAAGAATTGTAAAAAGATATGAGTGGAAGGATATATTATATCGTTCGGTTTAGTGTAGAAGATAGTGTGTGTTCTAATACAAGCACATACACAATTCTCGAATGATATTAATAGTAGACATAAAAAATTTGAGATAAGGTAAAAAATGCTCTGAGTGTTTATCTATGCATCTATGGACTTCTAGGATGATGCATATGTAAGAATAGGATCCTCTTGAGAAAAACAGAGTATCAAAAGTATGTTGCAGATTTGGATCGTCTTCTTTGAGAACATCGTATTTAGAAGTTTTCATTGTCTCTGATATATGGTATTACATCTTTTGGATTCATGAATGCATCGTGTGTTCTTTAGATGTATCTTGTTGCGTGTGTCTATTCTTTTACAAAGAATTTTCACACTTTTACTGCTCTACCATCTATATGTGTCAAGGCCATGATGTTTTTATTATTGGAGTGCATGTTTTGGAGACGAAAGGATGAATGTTTTCTAAAAATCGTACCTCGTACTGTCAGGTGACATGTTTACAATGAAATATAAATTATGTCACTGTATTTAAATGACTAAAAATAAATGTTAGAAATTAAATTTAAAATGACAAAAAAAATTAAAGAATGGTGTCACAGTTGGTCTAAAGACAGTGTCCCTACTAAATGGTATATATATTTTTTAACTTAAGTGGTGATATAATCATTATGGCATAGTTTAATAGAGATCAATAACTGGTAGCACATATTTAGTGTTTGGATCACTGTGTCTGGTCATGGTGTCATGCCATAATGTCTTGGTCCCAGTGTCGAGTCACGGTGTCTGGTCATGGTGTCTAGGTCACGGTGTCTAGGTCATGGTGTTAGGGATACAATGTCTTGTCATAGTGTATGGGTCATGGCGCTAGGGTCCTTTTCCAGAAAAACACAACCAATAACAGACTCACAGTTTTTCAGATTTAGCCATGTATCTTTATATAGACTTGAGCAATGATATTAACATAGTGAATTAGACTTAATCATTCATAAAATAAATCACTATAAACCATAGTTAAATATAGTTTAGAATAATCAAACATAGCACATATAATATTTTATAGATTTATTTAATGCGTAAAGATACCAACCATTTATACACTTGATTTGACACTGATTGAACATTATTTTCAAGAATGTATAGGATTTTTTATCATTAAAACATGATTATCACATGGGGATTCTAACACCAGTACCTACTACATTTTCAATGACTCATCCAACAACTCCATTAACATAATTTAATTCAATGTTTCATAAGAACTACTAATAATAATTATTAGGAAAATATTATCCACCACCATAAAAAATCTATTATTAACTCTCAGTGATGTCAAGTTTTAAAAATTGGAATGAGTCCCAAGAAGCTATCCAATCCTTGAGTATTCTACAGTAAAAGGAATATGATACACTACTACCCTTGCTGTTATGATGGTGGATTATTTTACATTACTTGACAATAATAATATCAACCTATACCATTCAGATGTCATGGGAAGATTCCATAGTGGGAATTGAATAATATATGCTACCAATAAAAATTACAATTACAATCCTCTAAATAATATTTTCCATGCCACTAAAAAATGGTATTCTAGGCTCATATTATGTAGTCCAATTAAGAAACACCATCAAGATAACCGTCTTAAAATTCAGTGATAGTTGATTTTCCATCTTGACCATATTATCCCATGAATAATATTTTTTCAGTTAAGGATCGATCATTGCCGACTAGTACTCTTCCTAAGCTATTTCAGAAGAATACAAACATTTAATTCCCTACTCAAGAACTCGTTCCTCAGTCAATAGTTCAAACTATGCCTTATTTCATGGAAAAAACTATTGGAATTTGGGCTACGCCCATATCCATGAAAAATAATGTGCTATATAACCTCTCCCATATAAAATCATGGATCATGATCCTTGATGGAATTATCTTGTGAAAGAAATTACATGAGACTCTCATCAAGGATTTGAAGATACCCTAATGTTAGAATATATGGAAGGTTTTGTCAGGGACTGTCATTCAGAGGAGGCTAAACATGAATATTGTTAATCCATGGACTCGTTCTATGAGGTTGATACTGGTTACATCATCTTATGGAATGTATAAAAAATATATCTCTCATTTTGGTTATATAGTATAGAAATTCATCACTACCATTTAGATATTAGTCAGTGGATTAATGATATCCCAATATGATGTATCCCTAATTTGTGGATCACTAAGGAAGATTTTCACCATTATACGTAATTTTATTAGGGTATGATAATACTAATCAGAAACCAGAAAGGGTGATTTAGTTGGATAATTTATTTGGTTTATCAATAAAAAATGATTATATGGTGGACTTATAGAAAATTGCATACAATTAATTGTTAAGGACATATATTTACCAACATGTGGATGTTACTCCTTTATATCATCAAGGTCTCAAATTCTCCCTTAAATGTTATGTAGTGGTACACCATTGTATGTTTTCATTTTAACTCCTCTAATTCCCACTATCAAGATTATGGGTAATAAAAAATGGAGGATATAAGCACAAATTTGAAAAATATGAGCACATGATTCCTCAAAATTACATGAAATCAGGCTCAGAAGACCCTTATTCACATTGTAATGGAATATTCAACCATAAAATCAACTAGTACAATGAAAAATATATTGGACCCTCTGGAAACAATTCATCACCACCATGAAGAAATAATTCATGAAGATTACCTCAAATTCTTGTAGTTGTAATGTGCCATTATGGTAGAATTTTCCAAATCGTTTTTTATACCAAGAGGTTAACTACTTATCCCCAACCCACACTAACAATCTTGTATTCCAATGATAATGGTATAAGGGATGTAAATTGATATTATATAATTGGATTGAAATCAAATGTGGACTTCTCTATCATAAATCGCATAGGAAATGATTGTTAGTGTTCAACACCAATGACGCTATAGTGTAGGAATACCTCACTATGTTTTTATTCCCAATTGTGTTAGATGATATAACCAATTCATTGATGTAATCTATTTGAGAGCCTTCATTTTCTTCTAATCATCATATCTCAAACAATGTTTTGGATTTAGAATAAGTCACTCTTTCCATCAGTGAAGAGTTCTCAAACACAATATATGAATTTGAATAGATAATTTAAACATTGGGTATATTTTAAGAGGAAATCTAACTAGTTTATTAATTTCAAAAAATGTATTAGAAGATATAAGTGTATTTCCTAAATAAGAATCCTTATTATTTCATGGAACTATAAGGGATTTATAAGGATGTATCCCTAGGATTATATCAACCACATTGTTCATCCTATTGGAAAACATGAGTTCACATGGGATTCCAAAATGATTCATCCCAACCATTATTCCATGTTTAATGAAATATTTATTATGATATTCACGTCCAAAAATTTATGGGAATTATAATACTCCAATTTGATGAAAAATAACTTCAACTTTATGAATAAACTATGATTAATCATGGTCTAAATCAACATATAGTCCCCCAGTCACCATCTTTCAAATGTTGAATTCACCATTCTGATGATAGAAATTATAATTGATTTGGATATTAATTTCTATGATATATCATCATTGGTGGGTATTCTGGGTAAAATCATACCCAGAGAACCACTATGGATGATGAAGAAATAAATATAATAGAACCTTTTTTACTAATTCACTACATTTTTCTTTAATAATATTAGAGAAGCATGTGAGTACCCAATACATCACCTCTCCAAGACACTCCTCATAACATTGGTGGACCAATACATGAATGATATTGTGGTTAAATCCATTCAATTCCAGGACCACCTCTAAGATCATTATAATATTTTTTACATTCTTATTTCCCATCACCAAATTATGAACCCCAAAGTGCATATTTGGGGAAACCAATGAGATGTATTCTCACATTATATTTTAATATCTAGGTGTTAGGTGGACTCTAAGGCCACTTATCCTATATAAATTATTTTAACACCACCATGGTGTTAACATATAATCTATTCATAAGGATCATATCGATGGGAATATATTATGAATTGTATGGCACATATGATTAAGTGTTTAATAACATCATGAATTATATAGTACAACCTTTTTCCAGGATTCTTCCAGTCCCATGGAATCCTGTGAAAATTTACGTGACTACCCTATAATGACCACTTGGTCACCAATTGGAATATAAAAAAGGAAATAATAAGATCCTATACTATCTCAGGCATATGACAATGGTTTCTATGATACGATATTTCTTTATCAAGAAGAGCTTACCCATTTTCAATTCATGTTTCAGAAACTACTTTACTTCAAGAGCATTATGAGATATATCTAGTTTCCCATATGTATCTATCAATGTATATCATAATCCACCCAATGATTCCTAGACTATTATCATAGTGTGCCCTTATTTTGGAGAAATTCTACAACATGCTCATCCCATTGAAATAAGTAAAGTACATGTTGTGGTATATTTTCTATCTATGAATCTGACCTCAAAAGAACATTCGATAAAAATTAGGTTCTTAGATTTATCCCATTTCACCATTGAACATGCTAAAACATAAAAAATGATTCAAAATTAAATTTCCTCATAAATTATAACCGATTGGAGACACAGTAACCGTAAACTAAATATGGTTGTCCATGATATTGTCTTCATAACCCCATTATATGATCAGATTGCATAATTATTCCTTTTTTGAAAGGGGTAACTAACAATGAAGTTGATTACTAATCCCTAATTACTATCCTCAAACTATATATCATCTTTTAGGTAAAAATAATACATTTAAGATGTGAATTTGATATGGTCATAACGAATATCCGTGAGAACAAAATCATCGTTTACTATTATTTTGTCCCATTGAGGGAGAAAACTCATAGTAGGATAGTACCATTCCAATATACGTTTGATGTAACTAATTTCCACCAAAAAAATGAACATGTGTATTCTATAAAAATCTAGTATTCATCCCAATAGAAAAAACAAAGAAAAAATTTCCATTCATAAGTTTAATTGGATATTCATTTCCATAGTTTCATCTAATGGTGTGCACTAATATACAAGAAAATATACCGTGATCACATAAAGAGAATAAAAACATAATTAAACTATAAAAGAAGAATATATCTAATGAGAAAATTCATTCTGTTGAGCCCTCTAGAAGATTGTTGAATTCTTCCTATGATTACTGTTTTAATAATCACAAATCATCGATTACTTAATCCGGTTGGATTTCTCATATACATAATCACAATCTCTTAGTGAATCTGTTTATATTGGTTGGATCATGTTTTTACCTCTTTGTTATTGATTTTCAAGTATTCTGGAAGTCTTCTAGATCAACCAGACACTTTGTGTTCTGTTAAGTGAACGGTCACACCGATCCATATCAAAAGACAACTGACACAATGATGCTGTTCAAGACTCACCGATGCTGATCAAATGAGTCACCGAAGATGTCTCACCGATGTTTATCAAATGAGTCACCGAAAATGTCCCACTGATGATGATCAAATGAGTCACCGATCAAGACTCACTGATTCTAATCATCTGAGTCACCGAAGATGTCTCACAGATGCTGATCAAATGAGTCACTAATCATGACACACCGATGCTAATCAAATGAGTCACCAATCAAGACTCATCGATGTTGAACATCTGAGTCACCGAAGATGTCCCACCGATGTTGATCAATGGAGTCACCGATCATGAAACACTGATGCTAATCAAATGAGTCACTGATCATGACACACTGATGCTGATCAAATGATTCACTAATCATGACACACTGATGCTGATCATCTGAGTCACCGATCAAGACACACCGATGTCTATCCACCGATGATGATGCTGATGACCTACCAATCACTTGACTCACCGATAGTCATAAACAACTGTTTGAATTTCTTTATCTTTATTTAATCTAACCAACGGTCATATTAGGAATATTTTAATGCTATTTCATTTATTTAATGAAGGTTTTTGGATGTTAGGTAACCGTACCTCGTACCTGCAAAAAGAAATAATTTCTTTTGTTGGAGCTTGTGCTATAAATACAAGAAGTCCCTGTTAATGCAAGCATACCAATGTGACAACGACGAGACACATATGAGTGAAAAGAGTGGTGTATGTGATAGTTTCAGAAGACACAAAACCTCATACACACTCAAGATTACTCAAGAAGAGTTCTGTACATTCACTAGGACATTAAAGAACTTCATCGAATACATTTTTCACAATCTCTAAACATGGATGCCAAGCAGATGACACGCTGTTTTTCAGAAAAAAACTAGAAGAAGACTCAAAACCATTTCGGATAAAACCTAATGAGTCTGAAGCTTCACTGCAATCACTAGAGCCTTTTTTATACTCTAAATCTCTGCTCTGTGATTCATTATTTTTCATTTCGAGCAATGTGTGTTATCTGTTGTATTTAACACACACACTGTCTCCTGTACTTTAAATGGAGGATCTTTAAATCCTTATCAAACTCTTTAAATCTTTCATTTCCCACAATAGTAGTGGTAGAGGTCGTGTGTGACCTGGACAGCTGGTTGCTGTTTTTCTGTTTCCACGAATAACAGTGGTAGCAGTCTTGGACCTGGACAGTTGTAAACTGTTGTGAACCTCGATCCAGGGTGTGGATCAAATTTATATAAAGTGTTGAGAGGACTATGTATTGTCTTGAGACTGAACCTCTTGGTTATAACTGTTGTTCTATATCTTTGAAAGTTTTTCCTTTTTATTCTGCTGCTAATTACTTTAAACCAAAACTGTTTTAAAGTCACATTGATAATTAAACTCGCAAGTGTTTATATTATTTGTAAATCAGTAAGTAAGTTTCAAAAGTTAATCAACTCTTCTGTTGTGATTAACTGGGAAATAATAAATACCTTGAGAACCCAATAAAACCATTACTTTGATATAAATTCACTACAGTTTAATTCAGTATTTTATTTGGGGTTTTTAAGACAACATTTTTAAAACAGAAATTTTAATTGGAACTCAATTCAACCCCCTCTTGAGTATCCACTCTGACCAACAATTGGTATCAAAGGTTGTTTAAATATTTTCTAACGTTCTCTGTTTTTCCACTGTGAATTTAGTTGTATTTTAATGTTCTTAAAATTTCTATTATTTCTAAATTTTTATCCATTTAAAATATTTTCTTTAAGTAAGCTATCATGGATAATAGACTTGAAGGTGTTTATACTAATAGACCACCATTTATTAATGGCACTAACTATGCTTAGTGGAAAATAAAGATGAAAATTCATTTAGATAGCATGGGTTTTGATATTTGGACTACTATAGAATCAGAATATAAAATTCCTCCTACTGTTAGAACTACATGGAATGAAGCTACTAAGGCTGCCTACAATAATAATTGTGAAGCTATGAATACCTTATACTGTGCATTAGGAGATGAGAAATTTAATAGATTATCTGCCTGTAAAACTGCTTATGAAATTTGGGATACCTTAGCCGTTTCTCATGAAGGAAGAACTAATGTTAAGGAAATGAGATTGAATACTTATACTAGTAAGTATGATAATTTTAAGATGAAGCCTGATGAACCCATTTCTGACATGTATCTCAGATTTAATGAAATTTTCAACACAATGGCTTTTCGAGGAAAGGATGTTCCATTAAAGGAACAAATAATGAGAATTCTGAGATATCTACATAAAAGATGGAGAGGAACATCTGTATCCATTAGAGAATTATGTTATATTGGTGAACTGCCAGTCAAGGAACTAATTGGAAAGTTGATGATGTATGAAGAAGAACTCAAGGTTAACAAAGAAGAAGAAGATAAACCAAGAATGAAGTTAGTTGCTTTCAAATCTGCAACTTCAAAGAACAAGGATAAGGAGTAACTCCAAGCAATAAATGAATGTCCAAGCTGTGAAGACATTGAAAGTGCTTCTTATAGTGATTTTGAGATGGCTCACATTGCCAGAAGGTTTGTGAATTTTTATAGGAAGAAGAATTTTTTCAGAAAATAAAATTATAAAGGTATGTATGACAACAAGGGGCATTGGAAAAAGGATTGGATGAAATCTGACAAATCAGATGACGTTGTCTGCTATGAGTGCAAAAGAAAGGGTCACATAAAAGCAGATTGTCCAAAGTTTAACTACAAGAAGAGGTATGAATACAAGGACAATAAGTATAAGAAATTTATTATGGGTACTTGGAGTGCATCTGAGGATAGCTCCACTGAATCTGAAATTTCTGAAACTGAACACAGAAATAAGGCAAACATGTGTTTTATGACAAACACCTCTAAGGTAACATCTGAAACTCCTGCTTTAAATTAATATTATTTTGAAGATGATTCTGACTCATAAAACATGTCAAAATATGAACTATTTGAATACTGTGATATGTTAGAAGAAACTTGTAATGAGCTGAAGGACTAATACAAAGGTTTAAAGAAATGGTATGCTTTAACTGTTAAACATAAATCTGATCTTGATATTGAAATGGAAAAGAATGCTCAGTTTCTTAAAGAAAACACTGAACTGAAATTATCTAATGAGCAACTTAAGAACGACATAGAAGAATATACAAATGGTAAAGATACTCTTACTCAGATGTTAGGTAAGCAAATAGCACCTAGATACACTACTGGTATAGGATACCAACCTAGACAAAGGAAAATTACCAAAACTAAATTCATTCCTAAATCTGGACAGAATGTAGATAGTTCTGAAACTTCATATTCTTCAACTAGTTATATTCATAGTTATAGATATAATAAGGTTTATCTTTCAAAATCTTTTGACTCTAGAAATTTTATGAGACCCATTAGTCAAATTTGGGTACCTAAAGTATTATTGGCTAACCTGTCTGGACCTAAGAAGATATGGGTACCAAAATCATTTTATATCTAAATTTTTTTTGTAGGGAACCTACTTAAAGAGCTCCTATAGAAAGACTTGGAATTTAGACAGTGGATGTTCAATACATATGTCAGGAGACTTCTCATGCTTCAAGAGTTTAGTAAATGTTAATGGAGGGTTTGTCACTTTTGGTGATAACTAAAAATGGAAAATCATCGGCTTATGATCGATTGGTAACACTAAATCATTATTTATTTCTAAGTTTTTATTTTTTGATGGACTTAAATACAATTTGATAAGTATTTCTCAGTTATGTGATGATGGTTTTTATGTTAAATTTGAACATGATTCTTGCAATGTTTTTAATTTTAAAAATTATTTAGTGTTTTCTTCTTTAAGACATAAAAATGTTTATGTTGTTGATTTAAATTCTTTATCTACGCAAAATATTACTTGTTTAAATGCTTTTCATAAAGAGTCTTGGATTTGGAACTAATGATTAAGACACTGCAATGTGCAGTCACTTAGAAAACATTCTAGGAAGAACTTAGTTAGAGTCCTACCCAAACAAGAATTTCCAACAGACAATGTTTGTAATCCTTGTCAAAAGGGAAAGCAACATAACGTTTCAATTAAATAAATGAAATAAGTTTCATCTTTTCATCCTCTCGAGTTGGTTCACATGGATTTTTTTGGACCTTCTAGAGTTTCTAGTTTCAATGGGAAGCACTATGTCTATGTTCTTGTAGATGACTTTTCTAGATATACTTGGGTATATTTTCTATCTCACAAAAGTGAAACATGTTATTGCTTTGTAAAATATTCCAAGTCTGTAGAAAACCATAGTGGACTCTAAATTAAAACCCTGAGAAGTGATCATGGCCGTGAGTTTGAAAATAATGAGTTTGAATCTTACTGCTCAAACAGTGGCTATAGTCATAATTTCTCTTCCCCTAGGACACCCCAACAGAATGATGTAGTAGAATGGAGGAATAGAACCCTGTAAGAAATTGCTAGGAAGATGCTTAATGAGTATGACTAACCTGTTTATTTTTGGGCTGAAGCTGTCAATACAACTTGTTATGTTATTAATAGAGTCTTGATCAGACCTGTTCTTAAGAGGACCCATTATGAGTTGTGGAACCATAGGAAACCTAAGGTTAACTACTTCAGAGTTTTTGGCTACAAAGTCTTCATTCATAACACTAATGACAATCTCGACAAATTTGCATCCAAGAGTGATGAAGGAATTTTCCTAGGTTACTCTATATCTAGTAAAGCCTATAGAGTTTTCAATAAGAGAACCAAATGTGTGGAAGAATCTGTTCACATAAAATATGATGAAACTAATCCACATGAACCTAAGACCTCCCTTGAAAACCTTGAAGATGATCTCTCCATTTTGAACCCTAATGATAAAGATAGTGGACCTATAGTTAAAACATCCAGTTCTGGAAATTTTCCAAAACCTGCTTCTGTTGAACCTCAACCTATAGATGCACCTGAAATCTCCAGCCCTACCTTTTCTAGACCAACAAGGATTCTAAAGAACCATCTGTTAGATTCTGTTGTAGGTAATTTAGATAGAAGAACACAGACTATAGCTTCTCTAAGAAATCAGGTAGAACATCAAGCTTTTCATTCACAGTTAGAACCTAAAAATATCAATGATTCTATCAATTATGAATTTTGGGTAATGGCTATGTAAGAAGAACTAAATCAATTTGAAAGAAACAATGTCTGGAAATTAGTAGAAAGTCCTAAGGATACTATAACTATAGGAACAAAATGGGTTTAAAAAAAAGTTGATGAATCTAGAAACATCATTAGAAACAAAGCTAGGCTAGTTGCACAAGTTTACAATCAAGAAGAAGGAATTGACTATAAGGAAACCTTTTCACCTGTAGCTAGATTAGAGGCTATTAGGATCTTACTTGCCTATGCATCTCATCTGAATTTCAAGTTATATGAAATGGATGTGAAAATTTCTTTTTTAAATGGTTTTATTGTTGAAGATGTTTTTGTAGAACAACCACATGGTTTCTCAAATCCTCATTTTCAAAATCATGTTTTTAAACTTTCTAAAGCTTTATATGGTTTAAAACAAGCTCCAAGAGCTTGGTATGAAAGACTTTCAAACATTGTTATTTCAAAAAGATTTACAAAAGGATTAGCTGACCCCACTATTTTTATAAAAAGGATTTCAAAAGATGTTTTAATAGTATAAATCTATGTTGATGATATTATTTTTGGATCTTCTAAAATTTCTTTATGTACTGATTATTCAAAGGATATGCGAAATGAGTTGGAAATGATCTTAATGGGAGATCTTAAGTATTTTATTGGATTTAAAATCTTTCAAACTAAATATGGTATTATTCTAAATCAAAGTAAATATACTAAGGATTTATTAAAACGTTTTGGTTATGATAGTATTAAGGAATGTGATATACCTATGAGTACTACCTATAAATTGGAAGTTGATGAAACTGTGAAACCAGTTGATCAAACCTATTATAGAGGAATGATTGGGAGTTTACTTTATCTTAATACTAGTCGACTGGATATTATTTTTAGTGTGTGTATGTGTGCTAGATTTCATGCTAATCCAAAAGAATCACACTTACTGGATTTTCAAAAGATTTTGAAATATCTTAAGTATACTTTAAATTTAAGTTTGTTTTTTCCAAAAGGACAATCATTTGAACTAACTAGTTATTCAGATGCTGACTTTGCTGGATGTAAGTTAGATAGAAAAATCACATCTGGAACATGTCATTTACATGAAAAGTCCCTAGTATTATGGTGTAGTAAGAAACAGAACTCAATTTCATTGTCTACTACTGAGGCAGAATATATAGCTACTGGTTGTTGCTGTGCACAGATTCTGTGGATGAAACAAACTTTATTGGACTAAGGATTTGATTTTAAACATGTTTCAATTAATTGTGACAACACCAATGAGATCATTATCATAAAGGTGATATTTATCTAGAATTTATTAGTTCTGAACAACAATTAGCTATTATTTTTACAAAGCCTTTATGTTCTAAGAGAATGAATTTTATTAAACAAGAATTATGTATGATCGATCTGTGAAACTGATCTGTGAAACTGATCTGTGAAACTGATCTGTGAAACCGATCTGTGAAACCGATCTGTGAAACCGATCTCGGAAACTGATATGTGAAACCGATCTATGAAACCGATCTGTGAAACAGATCTGTGAAACCGATCTGTGAAACTGATCTGTGAAACCGATATGTGAAACTGATCTATGAAACTGATCTGTGAAAATGATATATGAAACTGATCTGTCAAACCGATCTTTCTTTCAATTACTTTTTATTATGTTATAATTAATTAATTACTTTTATCATTATTATGGAAACCCTCAATGATGTAATAAATGATACGCGACTATTTCTATTCCCCAAACCGTCGACCTTTCACTACCCGCCAAGCCTTATTTTCTCTCTTCTCCTCTACATCAAACCTTCGAACTCCTGCATTCCCTAGAATCTGCAAATGGCTAAGAAATAGAGACCAAGAAAAGGTTCAGAAATTCCTGTACCCTCAAAGCATGCTCGAGGTGAGTCGAGTGGTACCACTCAAAGATCAGTAAATCCAATCCTAGAAACTCGGATTATTGTTGTAGAATAGGATGTCAGTTCCGCCTGGATTTTCACAAGTAAGTCGTTGTTGTTACAGGTTTTAGAATCACAAGGATAGAAAGACTAGTTATCAGATAACACTCGTGTATACTACCCAAATCTAGAGCATGAGTTTTATATAAATCTGCAAGTTACTTTAGATGGTGTAGAGGCTACCAGAATTTCTTCTGTAGTGAAAGGAAAGAAAATATCTTTTTCGTCTAAACAATGGGCTAAATGTTTAGATGTACCCCATGAGGGTCGGTATGAGGATTATGCTGGAAATATTCCTCCAACCACTGAATACTTCTCTTATGAGTTATCTTTAGAGATTTTGACTGGAAACAGAGAGTCAAGGTGAATCACAGCCTCAGAGTTGGATGGTGAATGTAGACTTCTCTTTAAGTTTATTCAGCACCAAATTTGCCCCAGGAAAGGAGATTTGGCTGCTATAAAATACCAGGATGTTTTTCTATTGTTTCTGCTATTGACCCATGAGAATATCAATTTTTGTAGATATCTAATTGTTCACATAGCTGGAATGGTGAAACCTTCTAAGAAATCCACGGCCCTGTTCTATTCTAAAATGATCTCTGCTATGTTAAAGAATCTGGAATGTTTTGATGAAGCTGATGAGATAGCTGAATCAGATAGTGCTTTTTGTGTTAACAAATAAATTTGTAAAAGGATGAAAAAAAATTGGAACCCATGGAAGAAATGCTGGGTTGCTGATGAGGACAAGTTATATGAGTCCTACAATCCCACTGATCATGGAAAGAGGCAGAAGGGTTTAAGAGAACTTGGTTTGAAAACAGATGAGGAGCCAATTTTCTCTGATGATGAGGAAGAAATAGATGTTGAAAGGAATAAGGACACTGAAGAGTCTGGTAAACAAGGGATGGAAGAAGCTGAAACGGAATAAGGAAGTATGTCACCTCCTAATGATAGGAGTGATCCTGATACTATCATCCCTAAGAGAAGAGTGGACTTTGGATCTGCCAGTCCACCTTTACTCTTACCTGAATCAGAACCAGTTCTTGGTGATGAAGAAGCTAGTGACACTGAAGTATCTAACAGTGAAGTTTCTGTGAGGAATGGAAATGGGAATGATGATGATGATGATAATGATGATGATGATGATAATGATGATGATGGTGATAACCAACCAGTGGATGGTCTTGTTTTACCTCCAACAGAAACACATCAAACTGTACCAGAAACAAATACCAATGGCAAGAGAGATTCTCTAGAAATCAGTGGAAAAGAAAGTTATGATAACATGAAATATACTCTGTGTGCTGCTGTCTGGGATGATTACCCTGGTTTTGTTGTTTTGGGTTTAGAGTATTCTGAAGAAGAGAAGGAAGAATCAGAATCTGATGCGGGTGTGAAGGAAAGCCAACCAGTTGAGGCAATGTCTGGTCATGCTGGTGATGCTGCAGATGCTCATATACCTAGTTCTACGGTCTCTAAGTCCAATTTTGATAAGTTCAAAATTGAGTTCTTGTTGCTGTGAGAGATATAGTCAGAGAAGAAATTTAAAATGCTATTAGACCAGACCTGGGCAATACTGGTGAGTTTATTGGCAGGCACATAGCCTCACTAAATCGGATTCTGAAGGATCTACAATCTGACATACATTCTTTATCAAACGAATTTAGATCATCGATCTCTGGTATGATGGAAGTGTTGAGGAATCTGATTGAACATCTTAAGAAGTCTGATCTGAGAAAGTTGAAAGCTGTGATAACTCAGATAGTTGCTCAAGCCAGTACAACCAAAGTAACCAAGATCACTACTCGTGAGCTAGAGGCTCTAAGGTATATTGTGCATAATGAATTGGCCGCCATTAGAGAAGTTCTTGATTTGGACTCGTTGAGGAAGATGAAGGAGCACATTGATCACATTCATAAGATGGTAACAGTATATTCAGCAGATGCCACTAAAGCTCAGAGATAGATCAAGGAAAAGGATGACCATTAGTTTTCAAAGATTTATACAATGCATGAGATAACCGTGAATTTTAAAGTGTTGGCTGATAATCTGAAACTACATCCAGTAACTCAAGCATTCGAGACTCAAGTTTGTCAGTTGCAAGATTTTAATCCTACCTTGGAACGGTTCATGGAGAATAAGAATGATTTTGAGAAGGCTATACAGTATGGTGCAGAAGTTATTCAGAATTTCATAAATCTTTTCAACCCTTATCTGAATGCACAAGCCACCACCATTGTGCTTCCTACTACTGACACTTTCAGTGCCTCTAATGTTGCTCCAAATCAGATCTTCGTTGATCAAGATCTATCTAAACTCCGACCAGTTCCTCAGAAATATTCTCAACCAGCTGATGCTGCTTCACAACAAATCCTCGTGGAATCTACTCCTCCACCTTCCCGAGTCATATTACCAACTTTTCAAATTCGCCCAGTTCAACCTGCCTCCATGCTTTCCAACTTTCCAACCATTGATCCTTCTGAAAAAGGCAAAGCCCTATTACATCCCCCGAAATAGTTATGTCTTGTTGTTGATAGGGTGACAATTGTTCTGTTTGTACATTGATGTACTTTGAAAAACATCTTTTCTCTCTCTCTATTCTCTATAATGCCTTATTTTAATCTCTTATTTATATGTTTTCCCTCCTTTTTGATTATCCCAAAAGGGGAGATTTATATCTATGGGGGAGAAACATTCTATGGTAGGGGGAGAAATGTTTACATAGACATACAAAGGCATAAATTCAGGGGGAGATTTATATCTCATTGTGTTTTTATTCTTATTATGACTTGTCACTATTATTGATGATATATTATTTTTATTTATGGCTAAAATTTGTGATTATCTAAAAGAGGGAGATTGTTGAGCCCTATGGAAGATTGTTGAATTCGTCCTATGATTGTTGTTTTAATAATCACAAATCATCGATTGCGTAATCCGATTGGATTTCTCATATACATAATCACAATCTCGTAGTGAATCTGTTTATATTGGTTGGATCATGTTTTTATCTCTTTGTTATTGATTTTCAAGTATTATGGAAGTCTTCTAGATCAAACAGACACTTTGTGTTCTGTTAAGTGAACAGTCTCACCGATCCATATCAAAAGACAACTGACACACCGATGTTGTTCAAGACTCACCGATGCTAATCAAATGAGTCACCAAAGATGTCTCACCGATGCCGATCAAATGAGTCACCGAAGATGTCTCACCGATGCAGATCAAATGAGTCACCGATCAAGACTCACCGATGATGATCATCTGGGTCATCGAAGATGTCTCACCGATGCTGATCAAATGAGTCACCGATCATGACACACCGATGCTGATCAAATGAGTCACCGAAGATGTCTCACCAATGCTGATCAAATGTGTCACCAATCAAGACTCACCGATGCTTATCATCTGATTCACTGAAGATGTCTCACCGATGTTGATCAAATGAGTCACCGATAATGACACACCAATATTGATCAAATGATTCACCGATCCTGAAACACCGATGCTGATCAAATGATTCACCGATCATGACACACCGATGTTGATCATCTGACTCACCGATCAGGACACACCGATGTCTAGCCACTGATGCTGATGGTGATGACCTACCGATCACTTGACTCACCGATAGTCATAAATAGCTGTTTGAATATCTTTATCTTTATTTAATCTAACCAATTGTCATATTAGGAATATTTTAATGCTCTTTCATTTATTTAATGATGGTTTTTGGATGTCAGGGAACCGTACCTCAACCTGCAAAAAGAAATCATTTATTTTGCTGGAGATCGTGCTATAAATACATGAAGTCCCTGTTAATGCAAACATACCCATGTGACAACGACGAGACACATATGAGTGAAAAGAGTGGTGGATGAGATAGTCGCAGAAGACACAGAACCTCATACACACTCACGCTTACTCAAGAATAGTTCTTTACATTCATGAGGACATTAAAGAACTACATCGACTACATTTTTCACTATCTCTAAACCTGGATTCCAAGCAGACGACACTGTGTTTTTCAGAAAAAAAAACTAGAAGAAGACTCAGAACCATTTCTGATGAAACCTAAGGAGTCCAAAGCTTCACTGCAATCACTAGAGCCTTTTTTAAACTCTACATCTCTGCTCTATGATTCATTATTTTTCATTTCGAGCAGTGTGTGTTATCTGCTGTATTTAACACACACACTGTCTCATGTACATTAACTGGAGGATCTGTAAATCCTCATCAAACTCTATACATCTTTCATTTCCCACAGTAGTAGTGGTAGAGGTTGTGTGTGACCTGGACAGGTAGTTGTTGTTGTTCTGTTTCCCACGAATAATAGTGGTAGAGGTCCTGGACCAGGACAATTGTAAACTGTTGTGAACCACGATCCAGGGAGTGGATCAAATTTATATAATGTGTTGAGAGGACTAAGTCTCATCTTGATAATGAACCTCTTGGTTATATCTGATGTGATATATCTTTCAAAGTTATTCCTTTTTATTTCGCTGCTAATTACTTTAAAACCAAAACTATTTTAAAGTAACTTTGATAATTAAACTCGCAAGTGTTTATATTAGTTGTAAATCAGTAAGTAAGTTTAAAAAGGTAATCAACTCTTCTGTTGTGATTAACTAGGAAATAATCAATCCCTTGAGAACCCAACAGATCCTTTACTATGATATAAATTCAGTACAGTTTAATTCAGTATTTTATTTGTGGTTTTTAAGACAAAGTTTTTAAAATGAAAATTTTAATTGGAACTCAATTCACCCCCCTCTTGAATAACCACTCCGACCAACACATTCATTGAGTAGAACATGTTACACACCAAGCTTCCACGATACGTTTCCCTTTGAATAATGCAATAGCTTGCATTGTACGCAACATAGAGATTCTAACACACCACAACCAATCAAAGTAGCCATTATGAATAGTAAAACCCACTTCTTAAAATTTTATGAATTTTATCTTTCAAAATGGACTTCATTTTTGTATTCAGAGTATAAAAAATTTCTTAGGGTGATTTTTGGTATTTTTCTGAATACATTCAATTTTTGATGAATAGTGAAAAACACTAAATTATAGTTTAAAACTGAATTTTTATATAAAAAGTTATTTATTTTATTTAAATTTATTTTAGGTAAAAATAGATACATAATACCTATATAATTTCTCTATAATTCATTGGAGTCATTTTATAATAATTTATGATATACAAAATTTTTATTGAACTTTTCACCGTCTTTTACCCATTTCCTTGGATAATTTGAAAATTCACATAAAACATAATTTTATTGCTTCATTGAGTGAAATTTAGAAAATACAAGAGACATAGTCAATATCAAGGAGTAAAATCTGGTTCAATATGATAAAAATATTTTTTGGTGAATAGTAACTTTTTACTTTTATTTACCACAGTTAAATGTAAATAGGGTAATTAAGGGTAAAAATGATATCATTATCACCCTAACACATGTCCTTATTCTATTTGCGAACCAAAATTCGACCAAAAGATACATTAGGAATAATATATGATCATTTTTTGTACACTTTAATTAGATTAGAACATTTATTATTATTTAATTCAAAGTATAGTTAAAAGAGATAAAGTCAAAGTTTAATATCTAAAAATATATATAGGGTTATATGTAAGATAAATTTGATTAAAAATATTCATTAGAATGATAAAAATATTTCCTACATAATGGTATTTTATTTATAATTTTTATAAATTAAATAATTTAATTTATTTCTGACACAATGATGATGTAGTAATTAACTTATTAGTGAAATATTAAAATAATTGATATTATAAATAACCAATTAATTTTAATTTGAGTCTTTTAATTAATCCAACTAATTTTATAGTTTAATATGACATGTTAATATTGATTAAATTAATTAGTTTCGATGTAATAAGGCTGTTATAAATTTAGCAAAAACAACATACCAAATAGTGCAAAATTGAAAAAAAAAGATTTTTTAAAATAAATATTATATTATTAATTAATATTAAATTACTAAAATTCTAATATTTCGCCAAGAGACTTATATAATGAAATATAAATCACTAATAAACCACATGGGCTTCTCTTGGAAGTATATATTATGTTTATTAACTATATAATATAAAAATACAAAGAGACACGGTAAAGGTTAAACTATTTATCTAAGAGTTAAATATAAATGATAAGGTTAATATAGTGACTCAAACATGTATAAAATATATTGGTAGAAAGTATTTCTAATCAAACAAACCACATACTCAAAATAAATCAATTTGGAACCATTATAAACCGAATATGAATTTATTATAAAATATTATTTTATGTTTTTCCTAAGGTTCCCCTCACCCCTCTTAGAAAAGGGCACTCCCCCTTCTCTCAATTTCACAACTTCAAAGATTTTTGCATCGGAAATCTACTGACCAAATATTCTATAAACTTCGATCAATTCAATCTAGAGGCCTTGGTTTGATTGGAGAACCAACTCATGGATCCATTTTGATCAAATCAAAAGGATGAACCCAGAGACGAGGTAATAATTTCACCACCCTCTTTCATGTTCTTTTCTTCATCCACATCTTATTTCATTGTAATTTCCATTCTAAAATAATATATCTAGTATATTATATATACTATAATGTTATTATAAATATCGCACAACATTATTCATTATTAAATCCATCTTATTAATGATAATGTCACCATGCGTGTGTACGTATGACTAACTGTCTCCACGCTGTGTTGTAATTTGTTATTCAACACTATGTTATTTGGATGGATATAATGATGAGTAATATGTATATAAATAATGAAAATAACAATTCTATTGTATATATAAAATTAATATACCATCCAATTCCAAACCTTTATGGAAATGATATTGTAGATCGTGCATTCGTACAGATTATCGTCTCCACAACGTGATGACATTCATTTCCACATTCACCATTAATCGACAATTATAAAAATATATATACTACTATAAGTATTTAATATATGAAATAATAATTCCACTAGAGTTATATATATTTATATATATATGTATATGTAGTTACATATATCTTATTCACATAGTTTTATTCAACACGATATGAAAACAGAAATAGCGTTTATGTGTATGTACGGACTACTGTCTCCATAAACGATGTTTTTCATTTCATATATATGTCTATTATACATATTAATATTCAAAATATATATGATATATAAATCATGTTTTATATTCTAGAATTATTTGAATATTGGTCTAGGTGATACAATCAAGAGTAATATGTTAAAATATGTACGATAAAGAATGTGATTATTACCCGAAATGTTAATTTATAATGGAAATTATTATTAAATGGGTACTATAAAGTCATAAATGAATCATTTATGATATAATAAATATCAATATGTATCTGGTATAATTTAATAACATACTACGATATTCATACATGAGGTTAAATGTACCCTCGACCAAAATAAAGTGCAAGGTAAGGGGTTTTCATCTCAGTCCTTATTCATGTGAGATTCATGCAATATTTCCAATATTAACATTTTTGTAGTGTATGTACATCCCATAATTATATTCATCATGTAATACACTTTAATTTATTTGTATTTACATATTATGGGTTGTTTGTTTCGTAAGTTACCAAATTGGTAAGGGATAATTCCTCAATCTCATTATTATCCGAGATTGTTTATGTGTAAGTATTTATTGGGACATTTTTATCATCCAGGTCCATCTTTCCTAAAAATTATTTCAAAATAAAAATTTTAAGGATATGTGAAAGTTACTCTTTATCAATATCATAATTTTATATGTTTTAATGATTTAGCATTCTAAATATTTTTAATTAATGTCAATGTTTTCAAAATGATATTAAGGATATATTTATATAGACATGAATGTTTTGAAATGATAATTATTTTCAAAAGTTTCAAAGTGGTATTGGAGTCTTTGATTCAAAAATCTCTTTTAAATTATATCCTTTATAAATGTGTGACTTTTCAATGATTCCAAAAAAAGAGATATTTCTCTCAAATAGTTTTCAATTCATCTATGTCAACATCCTTTGATGGATTTTATGCATATTTGAAGTAGATTTATTATGAAACAAAACTTCCATATAGTATTGAAGTTTTTGTGATATTTTTGACTGTGGATGTGTTATTTTTATACCATTCATGGTTTGTGGATAATGTATTGAAATTTCGTATGCTAGTCTTAATACGAATGTTTATGTTATGTTTAAACCTGTTCATATGAGGAATGCATTGGGCTTAATAAGTGACGGGTGGAGACAGCTATATCTCCTCGATGCATCGGTAGGTCTAATGAGAAAAACTATTATCTTGGCATAAGGCCTTGAAAAAATCTTATTTCTAGTCTTGGCACAAGGCCATGACTACGTGGTTATGATAGTCTGGCATTATGCAATCCATTTTAATGAATGTGGTTATTGATATAGCATGTGATTATTTGATTAGTAGATTATCCATGTGAATAAGTAAATGGAATTATTTCATTTTATCTCTTCCATATTATGTTAAAGTTCATGTTTAAAAGGCTTTTGTTTTAGTTATAAATTGACTTAAATGTTTATGTTTATTTATGAATGTTACTACAATATTGTTATCTTTACTGAGCATCTGAGTTCACCCCATTCAATGTTATATTTTTTCCATGATGTGAAGAGGTATTTTATTAATGACCTGTAGGGATAGTATGAGGGGATGTGAAGACAAGATGTTGTTGTAGTATTTTTTCACTTTATGATGTAATGTCAGTCTTATTAATATATCTTGTGTTTCCAAGGCTACTAAAATAAACGTCTTTTGGATATTTGATCTTTTTTTATCATGAAAATATTATGTAATAATGCACCGAATCTAGGTAACAGGGGTTGGGGCGTTACAGTTTGTATCAGAGGATGTTTTTTACAAACCATGGAAGCTATATTTAGATATACTCTGATTAGAGAACATAGCCCTAAGATAGACTTTAAGGATTATTATAGTAGAACATACTATAATATTGGTATTGTAGAGATTTTTTTAGTTTTCCGAGAAATACATCCATTTCTGGATACAAGAAGGTAGAGGAAGTTCTGGCACAAATGTACCTAGGGGTAAAACCCGAAAACACAGCTTTGAGCTAGACTCGAACGGGAACTGGTGCACGACAACATTCCTTGGTACAATCTTGGTTATGACACTCCTGGGGGATATTATTAGGATAATTATCATTTTATTTACAAACCATTATGAAGGGTTTATGAGTATATACTTCCTCAAAGAAAACAATTTCTTAATGATTATAGATTATATCCATAAACTGTTCAATTTATGTTAAGTCTTTTATAAAGTTGTATGTATTTATTATGATTCATAAACTAATCTAGTGTATACCATTTATTAGTAATGGATCCTAGTGGATGAAATGGAAACCATATTAATGCACACACTCTGTGTAGGGATTTCCCTCCTGCTCAAGATAATTATAGTGGAGCTAGAGATGAAACTAGTGCTGATCAATTAAACACCATATTACGATAACTCACTTAGGTTATGAATAATAACCTTACCCATATAGAGTACCCAGATCCACAACATGGAGGATAAATGTTAGATCGCTTCATGTGGCAACAACCATCAATATTCAATGGGAATACAACTCTATTGGTATCTGAGAAATGGATATGTTTATTTAGAGAAAATATTCCACACTTTGGGGAGTAGAGAAAGGGAAAGAGTTATCATGGAAGTTTACCACCTCACTAGAGATGCTGATAAATGGTGGTCATTTATTCAAAACACAAATGAGGATGATGAAGTATCAAATATGGAATGGTGGTAATTCAAAATATTTTCGTAGAATGATACTTTCCTCTTGACCATCGCGCAAATATGGAAATGAAATTTTTCAGTATGAGGTAAAAGGTGGACGAGAATGTTGCAAAGTATGAGTATAACATTACATGGTTTTCAAGGCATCGAATAGATTATATATGTAACCTAAGATGTATGAATGATCGTTCACTGATTGGTTAAAACCATTTCTCTGTCGAGCATTAGTCTCATAATCCTTCTCGTTGTACGAAGATATTTTCTCATGTGCTATCAAGATTGTAAAAGAAATTCTCTAAGTCTTATTACTTTAAAGAAAATAAAGAGAAGAAGAGATATTCTGATCACTCAGGGAATGAAAATAAGGGGAAGAATGGGATAGTTGAATATCCATCATGTAGTAAATGTGGGAAGAAACATCCTGGTACTTACTTAAAGGGAATGAGAGTCTGTTACAAGTGTGGTGAAATGGGCCACCAAGCTCATGATTTAAAGGGTAGGAAAGAAGCTACTAATTTTCAATGCTACAATTGCAGGGAGATATGACATTATGAAAATGAATGTTCTAAGTGTCAGGGAAAATTACCTCAGAAAATTCCAAGGGATCAAGGAAAATTTTATTCTATCACTATTGCTAAGGTCGAAGCTCTGAAAGAGGTTGTTGTAGGTAATTTAATGGTTTTCTCAGGTTTATCCAATGCTTTATTTGATTCTGAATAATCAAATTTTTTCATATCTTCCATGTTTTATATGAAAATTAGATATTTCCAATTTGATTTAACAAGGGAGTTGTTAGTTAAAACTCATAAGGAAAGTATCATCGGAACAATTTTTGTGAATCTGTTCCCATTAGAGCATATAAATGTTCTTTATCTGCTGATCTCATCTTCATACCTATGATTGAGTTTGATATAATCTATGGTAGGGATTGGATTTCTGACCATGATGCAACGATTTATTATAAGAAGAATGAGGTTATGAGTTTTGATGATGATGATAAAGAACACATTATCTTTAGAGCAGAATCGTCACCACATGATTCTTATCTAGATCCACCCCCAGTAGCTCAACTAAATTCAATTATCGGGGAGGATGAGAATGAATTAACTCTTGGTGTGGAAAGGAATGATCAAATATAGGATGTACATATTGTGAAGGAATATGTAGATGTGTTTCCTGATGATTTACATAGACATCCTCTAGAATGAGAAATTGATTTTTCTATTGATTTAATTCCTTGTTCATGGCATATATCGAAGACCCCTTATAGAATTTCCATTGTGGAATTAGTTTAACTAAAGAAAATACTAGAGGAATTGATTAATAAAGGATTTATTCTCCCTAGTGTTTGTCCATGGGGATCCCCATTCCTTTTTTTGAGAAGAAAAATGGATTTATGAGGTTATGTATCGACTATAGGGAGATCAGTGCTATAAAAATAAAGAAAAAGTATCCCCTACCTAACATTGATGAATTATTTCACCAACGTCATAGAGATAAATACTTTTTAAAGATTAACCATCGATCTGGATATCATCAGTTGTCTGTGAAGAAATAAGACATTCCGAAGACAGCATTGTGAAGCATGTACGTGCATTACGAGTATACAGTAATGCCTTATGTGCTGACTAATGCACCCTCTGTTTTTATGGATCTAATGAACATAGTTTTCAAGTAATTTCTTGATGAATTTATAGTGGTATTTATTGATGATATCTTGGTATACTCCAAAATCTACGAAGATCATGAAAATCATATGCGCATTATATTGAAGACTCTGAGAAGTCATGAATTATATGGGATGTTTAGCATGTCTGAATTATGGATTTTGGATATATCTTTTCGTGTACATATTGTCTCTAACGATGGAATCTCTAATGATCCTTCTAAGACAAGATCAATCCATGAATTTCCAACACCGAAGAGTATAACTGACGTATAATGTTTTATTGGTTTAGTAGGATATTATCGACATGACGTCCATAATTTTTCCCAGTTGGCTAACCCATTAAAAAAGCTCACACGTAAAGGGGTTAAATTTGAATGAAAAAAAGAGTGTGAACAATGTTTTGAAGAAGTGAATAAAATATTATTCAATACTCTTATATTTACTCTACCATCGGGGAATGATGGGTTTTTTATTTATAGTGATTCTTCAAATAAAGGACTTGGTTGTTGCCTTATGCTAACTGATAGGGTTATTGCCTCTACATCACTACAACTGAACATTCATGAGAAAAACTATCCTACTCATGATCTTGAGTTAGCATCTGTAATATTTTCATTGACGATTTGGAGACACTATGTCTATTGTGATAAATGTGATCTTTATACGGATCACAAGATTTTGAAGTATATTTTCTCACAGAAAGAACTCAACATGAGGCAAAAGAGATGGCTTGAATTATTCAAGGATTATTAATGCACGATACACTACCACACGAGGAAGGAAAATAAGGTGGCATATTCTTTGAGAAAAAATGATCATGGAGTTTTGAAAAAAATGAGAGTAGAAAGGGATCCAATTTTCATTGATCTAGTAAATTTGGATATTGAAATAACCATGGATAAGGTAAAGGTAATCCAAAACCACTTCAAAAAATCTTAGAGAAGGCATAAGAGCTATGTTGATAACTGAAGGAAAGATTTGGAATTCCATGTAGGAGATAATGTTTTCATGAAGGTATCTTTATGAAAGGGTTTTATACGTTTCTGTAAGAAGGGTAAATTGAGTCCAATATACATCAATCCTTTCAAAATTCTAGAATGAATTTGGGGCTGTAGCTTACTGGTTAGTAATGCCGCCATGTCTCTCCAATGTTTATGATGTGTTACATGTATCACTATTGAGAAAATACATGCATGACCCAATGCATGTACTCACTTGTGAAGAAGTAGAACTGGAACATGAACTTTTTAATTGCGTAGAGCCCATCGGGAGTCGTGATACAAGAGAACAAGTGCTGAGAAACCAGACGAATCATCTGGTAAAATATTTATCGAGATACCATAAGATGGAAGAGTCAATGTGGGAACCCGATGAAATTATGATAAAGAACCACCCGAGTCTTTTTATGTAGTAATATACTTGAAATTTCAAGGATGAAATTATTTGAAGGATGGGAGAATGTAACGCCTCATGCTTATATGGTACGTTTCCCTTTGAATAATTTAATAGCTTGAATTTTCGCCACTTAGAGATTATAACACACCGCGACCAATCAAAGTAGTTGTTATGAATATTAATACCCACTTTTTAAATTTTTATGAATTTTAACTTTCAAAATGGACATCATTTTTGAATTCAGTGTATCGAAATTAGATTAGGGGGAAGTTTTTGTATTTTTCTGAATACATTCAATTTTTGATGAATAGTGAAAAGCACTAAGTTATACTTTAAAACCGAATTTTTCTTTAAATAATTATTTATTTTATTCAAATTTATTTTAGGTCAAAATCGATACATAATTCCTATATATGTTCAATGTAATTCATTGGAGTCAGTTTATAAAAATTTTAGATATATAAAAAATTTATTGAACTTTTTACCGTCTTTCTCCCATCTCCTAGGAGAATTTTCAAATTCACATAAAACATAATTTTACCGCTTCTGTGAGTGGAATTTAGAAAATACAAGATACATGGTTAATATCAAGGAGTAAAATGTGGACCAATAAGTTAAAAATAATTATTGGTGAATTGTAAATTTTTACTTTTATTTACCACGGTTAAATGTAAATAGGGTAATTAAGGGTACAAATGATATTATTATTACCCTAACACTTGTCCTAATTCATTTGGCTATGTATAATTCAACTGAAAACAATCTTATGAATAAAATATGACCCTATTTGGTCAACATGGATTACATTAGGATATTTATTATTATTTAATTCAAAGAAGAGTTAACATAGTTAAAATCAATGTTTAATAACTAAAAAATTTTTCATATAGGGTTATACATAAGATAAATTCGATTATAAATATTTATATAGAAATATAAAACGTTTTCATACATAATGGTATTTTATTTATAATTTTTATACATTTAATAATTTAATTTATTTATTACAAAATGATTATGCAGTAATTTCCTTATTAGTGAAATATTAAAATAATCGATATTATAAATACCCAAATAAATAAAATTTGATACTTTTAATTAATTCCACGAAATTTGTATGTTAATAGGATTTTTAAAGGGTGATTAAATGAATTTTGTTTGAAGTAATAATACAGTTATGAATTTACCAAAAACAAAATACCAAATAGTGTCAAAATTGACATAAAAGAGTTTTTAAAACAAATATTATATTATTAATTGATATTCAATTCATAAAAATGTAACGTTCGGACAAGATACTTATATAATGATAATTGTATCATTAATGAACCACTTGAGGTTCTCATGAAATAATATAGTATGTTCATTAACTATATAATATTTAAATACAAAGACACATGATAAATGTTATACTATTTAACTAATAGTTTAATATAAATGATAAAGTTAATATAGAGACCCAAACCTGTCTAAAATATATTTGTTGAAAGGATTTAGACCCATCCCCACCATAGACTTGAAATTAATCAATTTGGTGCCATTATAAAGCGAATAAAATTTTATTATAAAATAATATTTTTTGTTTTTCCAAAGGTGCCCCTCACCCCTCTTATAAAAGGGCACTACACCTTCTCTCAATTTCACACCTTCAAAGCTTTTCAACTCAACCAAACCTAGCCCAAATATTCTCTAAACTTCCCTCAATTCAACCTGGAGGCCTTAGTTTGATCAGAAAGCCAACATAAGGAGCCCTTTTGATCAAATCAAAAGGAAGAACCCGAAGAAGAGATAATAATTTCACCACCCTATTTCATGTTCTTTTCTTCTTCCACTTCTTCTTTATTTGTTATTTCCATTCTAAAATAATAACTCCAGTATATTATAGATACTGTAATTTTATTATAAATATGTCACAACTTTATTCATTATTAAATCCATCTTATTAATTATAATGTCACCATGTGTGCGTACATACGACTTATCGTCTGTGCGCTGTGGGGTAATTTGTTATTCAACACTACATTATTTGGATGGATATAATGAGGAGTAATATGTATATAAATAATGAAAATAACAAGCTAATGTCTCTGTAAAATTGATATACCATCCAATTCCACACCTTTAAAGAAATGATATTGTCTCTTGTGCATACGTACGGATTACCGTCTCCACGACCTGATGAGATTAATGTCCACATTCACCATTAATTGACAATTATGAATATATATATATTAATTATAAGAATGTAATATATGAAATAGTAATTCTTCTAGATATATATATATGTATTTACTTACATATATCTTATTCAATTAGTTCTGTTCAACATGATATCAAAACAGAAACAACGTTTATGCATACGTACGAACTAGTCTCCATAAATAGTGTTTTTCATTTCATATATATGTCAATTATACTTATTTATAATATAAATATATATGATATATAAATAATTTTTTATATTCTGTAAGTATTTAAATCTTGGTCTAAGTGATACAATCTTGAGTAACAAGTTAAAACACGTACGATAGAGAAAGAGATTGTTACACGAAATGTTATTTTAACATCGAAATTATTATTAAATGGGTTGTATAAAGTTATAAGTGAATAATGTATGATATAATAAATATTAATATGGTACAGTTATAATTTTATAACATACTACGATCTTCATACATAAGGTTAAACATACCCTTGACCGTAGGAAAGTGCAATGTAAGGGGTTTTCATCTCACTCATTATTCCCGTGAGATTCAAGCCATATTGACACTATTACCTATTGGGTAGTTTATGTACTGCCCAAAATTGTATTTTTCAGTTAATAAACTTTAATTTATGTGTATTTACATATTAATTGTATGATAAATCTTTCATGGGGTTTATTTTTCGTAAGTTACCAAATTGGGAAGGGTAAATTCCTCAAACACATTATTATCTGAGATATTTTATTTGTAAGGATTTACTGAAACAATTTTACCATCCATGTCAATTTTTCATAAAACTAATTTAAAAATGAATATTTTAATAATTTGTGAAAGTTAATCTATATCAAGATCATAATGTTAAATGTTTTAAATATTTATCTTACTAAATATTTTTAATTAATGTCCATGTCTTCAAAATGATTTTAAGTATTTATTTATATGGAAATTAATGTTTTGAAATGATAATTGTTCTGAAAATATTCAAAGTGGAATGGGACACATTGATACAAAAATCTATTTTAAATTACTTCCTTTATAAATGTGTGACTTTTCAATGATTTCAATAAAATGAGATATTTCTCTCAAATAGATTTGATTTTATATTTGTCAACATCCTTTGATGGATTTTAAGCTTATTTGAAGTTGATTTATTCTGATGGAAAACTTACATATAATATTGATGTTTTTGTGATATTTTTGACTATGGATTATACCATTCATGGTTTATGGATAATATATTGACATTTTTAATGCTAGTTTTAATACGAATGTTTTTGTTTTATTTAAACTTCTTCATATGTGGAATGTGTTGGACTTAATAAGTGATGGGTGGAGCCCGTTATAGATCCTCGATGCATCGATAGGTATCATATGAAAAACTACTGTCTTTTCACAGGGCCATGACAAAATCTTATTTGTAGTCTTGGCACAAGTTTTTGACTATGTGGTTATGATAGTTGGAATTATGAATTCCATTATTTTGAAAGTTGTTATTGATATTGCATGTTATTATTCTACTAGTAGAATATCCATGTGAATAAGTAAATTGAATTATTTCATTCTATTTCTTCCATATTATATTTATGTTCAAGTTTAAAAGGATTTTGTTTTAGTTATACATTGGCTTAAATGATAATGTTTATTTATGAATGTTTCCGCTATATTTTTTTCCTTACTGAGCATCTGAGCTCACCCCTTTCAAGGTTTTATTTTTCCCAGGATGTGAAGAGGTATTTTATGAATGACCTGAAGGGATAGTATGATGGGATATGAAGACAAGATGTTGTAGTAGTTTTTTTCACTTTATGATATAATTTAATACTTATGAATATATCTAGTGTTTACCAGGATACTAAACTAATCCGTCATTCGATATTTGATCTTTTGTGATCATGCCAATATTATGTTATAATGCACTGACTCTGGGTAACTAGGTTCAGGGCATTACAACACTAACATGGGTACCTCTATTTAGAGTGTTACAATCAAGAGAAAATTTGATAGACTATAGTGAATTTTACCATACAATGTATCCCCATCATAAATCATGTTATCTACAGGTAAAACAATTTTAAAATCCTATATAATTTACTCTAGGGTAAAAAAATTAATTTTATCATGTAAGGGGATTGTTACATATCATATAGGGCCAATCAAATGGGGTTAACGGTTTCTCACAAAATTCAAATAATGAGATTATTTGTTCCTATAATGGTTAAGTGCATAATTTAGTTAACCACGAAAATATATATACGTGATATCCATGAAAACATCATACATCAACCATTAAAGCTCCCACATGCCAAAATTAAATCCTTGACATTTTTCACATGCGGACTTCTTGTTGTGGGATTTTATCCATGAGTGACAGCTCGTTAATGTAAGATTATCCTAACTACAATGAAATATTTATAAATTTGGGTTGAAGTAATTACCATCATGGAGGAAAAGATATAGTAATCGATTATCTTTTGGAAATACAACATTATTCATTGATTTATGATTCCTCACTCTAATATCATAGGCAAAAGTATAAACATTTAATCTATTGAGATGAAGAAGCTATATTATAATAATGGAATCCATTCAAATATTATGTTTTACTATCAAACATATAAAAATTGATAGATTTAAGGATTGAATGAAACACTATAAATTATTATCTCGAATATGTTATATGAAAACTAGAAGAGTTTTACGAAAAGTCAACCTAATATTCTATAGTTATAACGGAATAAAATATAAATTTTCAACAAGGTGACTCTATGATGACTTTTATATGTAAAAGATGATGTACTAACCCTATTAGTTCATCTAAAATCACTCCTGAAATCATCTCATGATCAAAATATGATAGAAATGATAGATAGAATTCAATTGGAAACAGTTTAAGTTATTGATGAGAGAAGGATTCAAGCACTACACAACATTGATGTTTCTTATAACTGGGTATGTAAATACCCAATGTTTTATTATTTTAAATTACCATTTTTAATTATTTCATATGGAATTATAAAATAAGAGAACACAATAAATTCTATATAAATGATGAATGAAAAGATCATGAAGAATTTTATAGAAGTTAAGGAACCCATTTTGATGAATTTGAAACTTGACCTTTGGAATCATAATGTGACCCTTATGAATAGTAAAGTGGCCTATTGAATAGTAATCACACCAATGAATTTATAAATAAAATGTAACTATATTATATGTGACAATATAATATAAATATATAATATTATAATTAAATATATATTTTAAAAATTATTAAATATGTTTTGTTATTTTTATAGGTCATAAATGCTTAATTACATTTTTTGATTATTTTTATAATTTAAAAAAAATAATTCCATAAAATTTAATCCTAATTTAATAATTTTATGACTTCAGATTATTTGATTATTTTATAAGACCTTAATTAATTTTCCAATCAGTTTGAAGATGAGTTTTTATTTTGAAATTTTTATTTTCCATATAAATGATTCTTTTATTTAGAAATTATATTTATCATACTCAGAAAATTATTTTTATAAAATGGAGTTCATTTTTCAGTTATACAAATAAAATAATTGTTAGGGTGATTTTATTTATTTTGCTTAAATAAATGAATTTTTTGGGAATAGTAAAATATAATAATTTACTTTATATATACATTTTATGTTAAATACATTGTTCATTGATTCATGACTAATATAAGAACAATTGGTAATAACTAACATTATATAATAACTGTATTTTTTTTCATGATTCTATACTTTCCTGTCTTGAGAAAAATAATAAAATATTGATTACAATGATAAGAAATCACCCCTCTCCAAAACTATAAATAAGACCAATCATTACATATTATCCCCAATGAAATAAGGACTATGGACTTGTACAAATTCTTCCACCTAATTTTATAAAACCTCTCCACCACAACCAAGAGCTTTTCTTTTAACAAAAGAAAAAAACAATTCCCTACAGAGGTTCTCAAGAATAAGGAATCAAGAGGTAAAAACCTCTTTTATTATCCTTCATTTTCTTTACATGTTCATTTTTTTCTTTGTTTCTACTCACCACCATTCATACAAAAGGAATGAAAACTATATTATCTTAATAATAATGTAAATTTATTAGGATCTGTGAGTAATTATTCATCATAGCTCACCCCCTCCCTTTTTTACATCAACAATGAAAACAACGTCCATGAGATGCAAATTTACAACCTTAGTGGAAGATGTGATTTCATCTATCAAGTATATTTCAAGGATGGAATATAAAGCATTTTAATGGTTGAAATAGATTATAATATATGTATTTTATATTATTTAATGCTCTAGAGTCATTTTTTACACATGATATTAATTAATAATACAAAATGAGTTTATTGCAATGAAATATTCTAAATTAATCTAAATGATTATCAATAATTATTTATCTATTGAATAATCTTCACTTTAGGAAAAATGGTATTTTAAAAATATATATGTTCATTAATAAAATATATATTGATTTCTAGAAAAAAATCCCTTTATATGATTTTCCAAACACTTATACAAGGTAACCGATCATGAAAAACAACGAATTCAATGCTCCCAAATGATTAAATTGAATCTATAAACCAATAAAAAAGGCCATAAATGAAAATAATACTGTTATAATAAGTCAAATACATTTCAAAATGGTTTTATAATTATTAATTAATGAATCTAAATCTATTAATCAAGATATTATCATTAATTGGAGAATTATTTACAATATAAGGTAAATGATTCTACAAGAAACACCATTATTCCATAATGTTATTCATTTTCAATTTTTACCCTAATTAAATTTTCATTAATTTTTATTTACATATTAAATATGATGTGCATATGTTACAAACCTATGTTTCAATATCCATTAATCTTTTCTTCATGGATATATTTGATTTTTTAAATGTACCCTCCTCAATTATTATTGATAAGAAAGCCCGAATTAAGGGATATTCCCAAATTCATACCCATTATGAAGTGTGTTACAAATTATTTTTTATGAAAATATTATTTTTCTAAAAGAAATCATTTTATCATTAATAACTAACATGTTTACATTATGTTAATATATACAAAAATTTCCAATACCATTTTAAATAGTCATGAATGTTTTCCAATAAGTCGTACTAAATTGTTTTATTTCTTACGCTCCAAAAACACTCTATAAAATTTATTTTGAAATCACTTGTAATCATCTATGACTACATTATGTTATGAATTTACATGTCTTATTTATATCCATAATTTCATAGACTCCATTTTGATATTCCCTTTTGATATTCATTTTGACATGATTATGATAACATATTCATTCCATAAAAAACCCAAGAATTTATGTTTGATTTCTTATGGATGGTTATTAATGTGTAACACATTAATGAAAATTTTATGATGTATATTTTTACATTGTTCTAAACATATTTTGGTAATTATTATTCTCATTATACATTATGTACAATGGCCTAGGTGGTTATCCTTGACTTGTGGTCCTCTATTTGAAATGATCCTGGAGTCATGGTCCTCTATATGAATTGAGCCTTCACGCGTTCTAAAGACATGTTTTATGTTGAATAAAAATTAATATAAATCCACTATAATTAGATCCCAGCTTATGATTCCATATTTTTAATCATGTTCCATTCTTTTTTATATCATTATGTTATTCCTTCAAACTAATGTACTATGATTTATTTTAATGATCATTCAATTACTAGTATTTTTAGATCATCAATTGGTTCCTATTATCCCTATGTTATCTTATGATGATTTAAGGTATTATATGATTTTAGGAGCACATAATGGATGTTAAATAAAGAAATATTTTATTTATTCCCATATTTTTAATTTTATGTACCTATTATTCCAATATGCTATATTTTACGATCCCTAGAATATAATTTGATGTTTAATTCATCTTGAAATCATGTAATGATATGTGTCTAACACTATGGTTTCTATATTTCGTATCAGAGTAATATTATTGATATTTTTATAGACTAGGAATCAGATAACGTAGTAAGAAACTTAGGGATAAGACATAGATTAAATAACACCCATAAATTTTGGTAAGTATAGAGTAAGTTGTTTTCCAGGAAAAAATATCCCTTTTGGGATAATAAAATCCATTATGGTTTTTGAAGAGATGTACCTCGCTGTAAAAACTCAAACAAGGTGTTCTAGGCATACCTCAGGGTAACCTAGTAAATGAAAATGGTTATTACTTAGAACCTATTTTGAAACTCTCAAGGGATATTATTTAGTAATGTGGTAATCTCATTATAAACCATTATTAAGGGAAAAAATAAAATTCCCAAAGCAATATATGTTAGAAAATATATCATATAAAACCGAGATTGAAATCTATTGAATTAAATGTTAGGATATTCTGTTACATTAATAATTTATCCTTTAATATTTAATTTTAAATTTTTATCTTCATTAGATATGTTTTCGAGCTTCCAAATGAAACATTATTTTTTTCATAATTGAATGAGGAAATTAGAAGAACACATTACAAAAATCATTGTGATAGTAAATGTGATGAATTATCTAATTATATTCTATATATTTTGTAAATGGGTGCTCAAAACATGATGATATTACTTTCTCTACTAGATCATGTAATTAATAAAAACATGAATCATGTAAGATATGATCCTTATATTTGAAAATATAACCTTTCCAATGAATCCATAATGAAGAAAAGGCCTCCATTGTTCAGTTGATCTTATGATCCCCTCTACAAAGAAAAGTGGATTAACTCAATTGAATGTATATTCTCTCTCCTCTAGTGATCATAAAGCGATAAATTTAAGATGGTGGTCTATCATTTTTATTCAGAAACTAGTCATTGGTGGAGACTATTCAAAAATATAAATTCCATGGAGGAAAATTTATTCCCTGTAATGGTAGGAATTAAAAAAAATGTTTTTGAAAAATAATTTTCCCCCAAACATTCCAACTCAATGTGGAAAGAGAGTTCTAGGGACTTTTATATAAGGAAGAATACTTTATTAGGGAGTATGAATCATACATTACTAGATTGGAAATATATGCCTTTGTTATTGTCAAGAACATCCAAAGATAGGTGGATCACCAGTTTAGTGGACAAAATTTGAGTCTACTTAGTGCATTTGTGATAAAATAATTCTATAATTATGTAGAGATTATTAATTATTCAATCAAGGTTGAAACAGATATCAGAGGCCCTCGATTATCTCAGGGGCCTGATAAAAAATTGAAAAAAATAGTGAATAATATGGGAGTATTATAAAATAAATCCTAGGATAGAAAAAATTTCCAAATATCAGACATATAAAAATTATGCTAAGAAGTATCTTAGGAACTATCCTAGGGGAACCAATAAATGCATTAAAAGTGTTCAAATGTTGTCTCTAGAAAAGAACATCTGAAGGTATTGGAAGAATATAACTAAAATGAAAAATAAAAGGAAATATTATATAAATGATCAATTACTGTTACGATGTTTCAATTACATGGAACATGAGAATTTTAAACCAGATTCTCTAAGCCAATGGGTGTTGTGGGAAATCAACAACAACCTCCAAGGAAACAAGGAAGGGATTGTTCATTCACTACTAATGATGTGGAGCTGAATAATTATGTAATTATAGGTACTCTAGTTATTCATTATTGACTAAATAAAATACTAATTTTCATGGTTGTACACATTCATTCAAATCCAAAAATTTTAGTAGAATGGTTCAAACAGCACCACAAAATTTGGATGTTGCGTTATCTGTGATAATAGATGATGGGTGATTATTTCATCAAATATACATAACACATTCACATTTAATGATTGTTGTCTAAACCTCCCAAAAAATATTTTCCTACATCATTTTGTAGAGTTTAATGATATATTGGACATGTATTGGCTGTCCTTATACAAAGAGAACATCAACTTATAGGAATGGGATATTACTCTTCACATACGAAAGAATCCTCCAAATAATTAAAATTGTAAAGATGAATATGAATCTTCGTTACAATCATCTTATCAAATGTCAATATAATTACATTATGATAAATCATATCTCACTCAAATGATTAATACAATGGAGATGATCATGCTCTAAGTCATGCCCATCACGAGAGGTTACAATGATGTATTCCCCAAATATTTCTCCTGCATTCCCCAAGATGTTTAAGATGAGTTCTCAATTGAAATTATTCTTGGATCTCACCTATATAAAATAAACCTTATAGAATGTCCACCGTTGGGCTAAAATTAATAAATAAGCAATTATAGGAAAATCTAGACAATGGTTTTATATTCCCAAGTGCTTCACCATAGGGTGCACCCATCATCTTCGTTGAGAAGAAGGATGGATCAATGTACATCTTCATAGATTATTTTGATTTGAGTATAATCAATATAAAGAAAAGGTATTTCCAACCACATATAGATTAATATTTAAATTAGCTCTATGTCCCCTGTTATTTCGCAATGGTGGACCTTTGGTAAGGATAACTCTGATTAAATATAAGGATGTATGACATTCCCAAGACATCCTTTCGAATTCGGTATTTAAATTATGAGTTCATGGTGATTCCCTTTGAATTAGCTAATTATCCAAAAAAAATTACATGATTTAATTAATAGAGTCATTATTGATTACCTTTACAAATTTGTAATATTTTTCATTGATGATGTTCTAATATAATACAAGGGAAATGAGGAACAAAAAGTTTATTTGAATACTATGTTGAATAATTTGAAAAGGGAGAATCTATATGAATAGTACAATAAATGTGAGTTCTAAATGGAGGAAGTATCATTATTAGGTCATTTTATCACTAGAAAATAAAATCTTTGGACCCTTAAATTAGAAAGGAAATCAGTGATTTTCCGAGGCCAACATCTGTAAAAGATATCCTTAGATTTCTTGGTCTTGCTTGGTATTATCAATGATATTTGATGAACTAATCACAATTGTCAAACCCAATAACCAAGAATACATGGAAGGGGGAGAACATTGTCTTGACTCAAGAATGTGAGGAAATAATTATAGAGAACAATAAGAGTCTTATCACTACGCTAGTACTCACACACCAGACATGTAGAGAACCCTATGTGGTATAAAACGATGATTAAAAGAAATATTAGGATGTGTAATGATGAAAACTGATAATGTGATACCATATTCATCAAGGAAGTTGAAAATTAATCCTAATAACTATCTAATATATGAACTAATGTTTACTACTATTATCATTTTGTTGAAAATATTGAAGTATTATCTATATTCAGAGTAGGGTCAAATATATACTATTTTACAGAGTCCCAAATATATATTCACCTAGATGGAGCTTAATATGCGCCATAAAATATGGATATATCTCATCATGGATTATGATGGAGTAATCCACTACCATCGTGGTAAATTAGATATGGTGGTGGATGCCTTATTTGGAAATGATCATGCATCTTTTTCAGTGTTGAGAATTAAAAAGGATCGTATCTTCTTAAAAATATAAAGGATGGACATGGAAATAATTGAGGTAGGAACATCATCATCCCTTTATGAAATGATTTTTAAACTATACCTAGTGGATAAAATATGGGATTATCAATTAAATGATGTGGAAATTCTGAAAAATCTAGACGATATATGAAATGTGAAATCCTGCATGATCAAGATTTCTGAGGAAGGAGTAACAAGATTTGGGTCACAAATATGTGTACTATACAATCTTGATATAAATTTAGTGATTACAAATCACACACATAGTTCAACCTCCTCCATAAACATATGTAGAAGAAATATTTATTGTGATCTTTAGGAGAACATTTGGTGGGAAAATATGAAAATGGGATATTAAATATACATCAATGTTCCCAGTATGTATGAAAGTGTAGACTAAAAGGAAAAAAGCTATGATGAAACCCTTACTAATACCAACATGTAAATGGGAAACATCACCATTGACGTTGTCACCAGACTTCCTAATACATCCATAGGTTACAATTATTTAAGGGTTATTTTGTATCGTCTTTCAAATACATCTCAGTATCATAATTCGATGAATTATCAATGGATAAAATTACACATGTATGCATCAATGAAGAGTTAAGGATTCTTGCAGTACCACGCTATATTTATTTTGACCAATATTCGATATTCAAATCCATGATTTGGAAAAGTCTCCATCATGCCCTATGAACTGAGCTGATCTTCACTATGGGATATCATCCGATCACTAATTAAAAATATTAGTGGAATATTCAGACATTGGAATACTTGTTTAGATCATATTCTATGTACTCTAAAGGAGGATGCGACCAACATCATCCACTGGTAAAATTATTCTATAACCGTAATTTTCACATGAGGATCCAAATGGATACATTTATATCCCAATATTGGAAAAGGTATAAAATAATGACATGATATAATGATGTCAAGTAACATAAGATGATAGGTCATAAAAGGGTTCAAGAAATTTTTGTGAAGGTTAAAACCATTCATAAACAAGTCAATTCATACCAATGTCAACAAAAGGGTTATAGAAAAAATAATTGACATGAAATAGAGTTTATGGTTAGAGAAATTGTATTCTTATACATATCTCAATGGAATAGGATGCTGAGATTCATGAACAAGGTAAAGAAAAGTCCTAGTAAAATCATACCTTTCATAATCTTTGATCATGTGAGAGTTGTGGCCAATTGAGTATCACATCCATAAACTGTGTATCATGTTCAATATGTACTCCACACATTAATATTAAGGAAGTAAATTCATGATCATTCAATTGTAATAACTTCATAGGTGGTATAGTTAGGGAATTATCTTTTTTATGAGGAGGATCCAGTGAAGATATTGTATTGAAGAGATAATGTTATATGGAACATGACTCCTATTCTGGTCAATTTACTATGTTGGAACCATACGTATGAAGATGAAACATCGGATACAAAGGATGAAATGAAAGAAAATTACTCCCACATATTTTCACAATAGTATATAAAATGAAATTTCGAGGGTAGAATTTCATAAAGGGGATGAATGTAATGATCAAAAGTTGTATTATTTTAAATTTCCTTCTTTTAATTCTTTCATATCGTATAAACACATAATATAACACAATAAAAGATTTATAAATGATGAATGAATGAAATACGACGCTCTTATAGATGTTAATGAACATATTTAGATTAAATATTAAATTGAACATTGGAATAGTAATGCGACCCTTATGAATTATAAATTGTCCAATTTAATAGTAAACTCACTTGTATAAGTGTAAATAAAATTTTACCATATTATATGTTACAATAATATATAATTATATCATAGTAAAAGTAGTTAAATAATTTAAAAATTATTAATTAATTATTGATATTTTCATAGGACATAAATATTTAATTTCATTTTTTATTTATTTAATTATAAAAAATAAAATTTATTCTCATTAATGGTTTTCATTAATTAATATTTTTATTTATTAAGTTTATTAGATAATTATAATAGAACATAATTAAATCATCAATTGTTTATAAAAGTTGTTTTAATTTTATAATTTTTATTATACATGTATATAATGATTTTAATTAAAAATAATATTTCACATATTTATAAAATTATAATCATAAAATGGAATTCATTTATCAGTTCTACTAATCTAAAATTTGTTAGGCTTAATTTTTTTAATTCTTCTATCATACATGAATATTTCTTGAAAAGTACACTACTGTAATTTACAGTTTATACACATTCTATGTTAAATACACTATTCATTGTGTCATGGATTTTTTTTTAAGAGGTGGTGCCTAAGTCAAAGACCAAGGCACAATTTATTGCCCAAAAAAAGAGAGTAACAAAAGTCTGAAAGATAGAATCTTGTTACAATCATTGTTGGAAAAAGGGAGTGAATCATCAGGAAAATCATCCAACTAGGTAATAACCTAGTTGACTGCATGTTGGAAAGACTATCAGCAACCATGTTCGCTTCACAGAACACATTTGTGTTTATGTAGAAGAGATTCTTGAGTGAAGCAAGACAATTCATCTATCGAGAGGTAAGCGGCCAACCAAGGTGCACCACCCCCTTCCAGATAGCTTAGACAACAGTGGTTGAATCACCTTCAATCCATAGATTTTTTCAACCCTTTTTCATGGAAAAGTCCACCACATTATTGACTCCCAACATTTCCACTTCTAAAGACGAAGTCATGTCACATCCACCGATGAAGAAGCCAAGGAATATGCAAAGAATGTCTTTGAAGATGGCACCATAGCCTGCCAGACTCGAGTTCCCTCTAGTGTTTCCGTGGACATTCACATTGATCCATCCTGGAAGCGGGGCATGCCAGAAGTCCTCAAAGGTACTTCGGGGTTGCCTATAACAGGCTACAATTCGAAGATGAAGGAGGATCCCAAAATCACCAATAGAGTTGTCACAATGATCCTTCTGAAGAGAGTCATCATCCTTGGTGGCATTGAGAATACGTGTTTTACCTTTATTTAGATTGAATGAGAAATTATTATGAATAAAATTATTTCTATCAAACCAGATCACATGCAGTAGCTCTGCCACCGCAGCCATAAAAAGATTCCTGAATTTCTTGGAAGAATCCCAAATCACACAGTGTTGGAGATGAGAGCTGATAGAAGCAAGTGGTGACCATATTCAACCAAAAATGTCAGAAATGTAATTCCAATGAGTTGCGGCTATAGAAAAAGAAAAAAACAAATGATTAGCATCCTCGCGGTGTTAGTTGCATAGGATACATCTAGAACAAAGAGAAATCCAAAAGGATTGAAGACACACATCGTTGGAGAACCTATTATGAGAAACACACCAAATGATAGTAATGCGTGAGGGCTTGATCCAAGGTTTGTTAAAATATTTCAACCAAACAATGTTAGAAACAGAAGTACTAAAGTTTTTTTGTAGAAAATTTTAGAATCCAGGACTCCATTAAAAGTATGTTCCCAAATAAGGAAATCATCAGTGTCAGAAAAATGATAATTTTCAATGATGTGACTGAAATGATTTGGAAGGATGATGTCATGAGAGTTAACAACATCACATATAGAGTAGTTGGTGTTCCCAGGGATAGTGTCAGACGTTAGCATAGAGATTAAAGGGACAGCAGTCCAATTGTCCAGCGAGAAATTCATAGTGGAATCAACACTAACCATCCATCTAGAGTTTCTCATGATTTTAAGGAAAGAATGTCTCATGGATGGCGAGATGGAAGAAGTGATGTATCCCAAGTTACCATTCTGAATCTTGGTCACACATCTTCTCTTAAAAAAGATCAAGGAATCATAATTGATATGAATCAGATTCGAAGTCATTCAAGCTTGAATAGATTCATTAAAAAGATGAAGATTATTAATACCAAGACCACCATTATGAAGTGGTTTACAACAAGTGACCCAAGGTATGTGACAAGTTTTCATTCAATTGTATAACCATTCCAATAAAAAAAAATATTCAAACATTGATTTTTTTTAGAAGTCTCTAAGGCCAATTTTAATCCATCATCAAGTAAATCATCTTGAAAACATAGTAGACTTAACAAGACAAACTCTAACAGCCATAGAAAGAGATTTACCATTCCAAGAACATAATTGATTGATAATTTTATCAACAATTCTATGAAAATAGATGGATTTAGGTCTCCCCTAAAAGATATGAACACCCAAATAAGTGAAAGGGAAAGAGCTTTATTTGATTCCCAAGTAATCAATGATGTGACTTTTTCTGTTGGGGGGAATGTTTTTCCCAAAGAAATCAAAGGATTTGTTCCAACTTATTTAGTCATGGATTATTTAAGTAGAATCAGTTCAAAATACCATGATATAACTACTAAATTTAGTTTCAAGAATCAACACTATTCCTCATTTTGTGCAATGTGATTAAATATTGAGTAAAATAATGAGAAAACTTCCCTCTCCTCCTCTATAAATACTGTAACACCCGAGACTTTTATGACAAATATTTTGTTTTTATAAATCATCAAAGGAATATTTCACTACACACAACACTATCTCGGCATTATTTACATGAAGCCACGACCTTCCTCAATAGCTTGAGTCGTACGAAATACTGAGTTTCACTAAACAACGATATGCTATTAAAATATTATTAAAACTAGTCGTTATGTATAGTAATAACCACTTTTTGGAATTTTTTGAATTTTATTTGTCAAATTGGACTTCATTTTTGGATTTTGAATATCGAAATTAGCCTCGAGTGAAATTTTGGAATTTTTCTGAAATATTTCAATTTTTGATGAATAGTGAAAACACTGGGTTTCTATTTAAAAACCGACATTTTATTTAAATTTATTTTAGGTCAAAATTGATACATAATACCTATATAAGTTCAATGCAATTCATTGGAGTCATTTTATAATAATTTTAGATATATAAAAAGTTTATTGAACTTTTCACCGTCTTTTACCCACCTCCTTGGAGAATTTCCAAATTCACATAAAACCTAATTTTACGACTTCTGTGAGTGGAATTTCGAAAATCGGAGAGACACGGTTAATATCAAGGACTAAAATGTGGTTCAATGAGATGAAAATAATTTTTTATGAATAGTAACTTTTTACTTTTTTTTACCACGGTTAAAGGTAAATAGGGTAATTAAGGGTAAAAATGATATTATTATTACCCTAACACATGTCCTAATTCTATTGGATAAGTGTAATTCGACCTTGAACAACCTTAGAAACAAAATATGACCATTTTAGCCCACATGGATTAGATTAGGACATTTATTATTAATTTATTTAGAGAAGGGTTAAAATAGTTAAAATCAATGTTTAATAACTACATAATTTTTAATATAGGGTTATACATAAGATAAATTAGACTATAAATACTCATTAGAATTATAAAAATATTTCCTACATAATTTTATATTATTTATAATTTTTAGAAATTAAATAATTTAATTTATTTATGACACAATCATGATGCAGTAATTATCTTATTAATAAAATATTAACATAATTGATGTTATAAATACCCAAATAAATGTAATTTGAAACTTTTTATAAATTAAACTAATAATATATGTTAATATGACATGTTATTATTGATTTAGGTAACTTTTATCAAACAAATATTTTTGTTATGATTTTCAAAAAAATAAATTACCAAATAGTTTAAAAATTGACATTAAATTTTTTTAACAAATATTATATTATTAATTGTTATTTTATCCCTAAAAATATATGGTTCTACCAAATGACTTAGATACAGTTATATATATTAATAATAAACAACTTGGGGTTTGTTTTTCTTGTTAGAGTATGTTTATTAACCGTATACTGTAAGAAAACATGAAGGCACGTTAAAAGTTAAATTATTTAACATAAAGTTAAATCTAAATGATAAGGTTAAAATAGATACCTAAAAATGTCAAAATTATATTTTATGAGAGGATTTCTACCCAACCCCACCTTATCTTCTTAATAACTCAATTTGGAGCTATTAAAAACCGAATATGGCTTTATAATAAAATAACCGTTTTAGTTTTTCCAAAGGTGCCCCTCTCCTCCCTTATAAAAGGGAACCTCCTCCCTCTCTTCCTCACACCACATTGAGCCTTCATGCTTGGCCAAAAGCTGCCAAATTATCTTCTACACTTCCCTATAAACATCCTAGAGGTCCTGGTATTCTTCAAAGACCAATTTTAGTGCCCTAAGAGGAGATCTCAAATAGGAGATTCAAAGAAGAGGTAATGTCCGTTACCGATTATTTCAATTTTATTTCTTCTTCAACTTCTTCTTATTTATATGTTTAATTATGAAGTAATAACATCAGTATCACTCATATACTGGTATGTTATTATATGTATGAAACAACCCTATTTCACCATCTATCCATCCTATGGAAAATGAAATCACCGAGTGTGCGTACGACAGAATACCGTCTCCACGCCATGGTGTAATTTATTTTCCACCACCACCTTACCTGGATGGGTATAATGGTGAAATTTAATAAATATTTATGATTATTGTAAATTGGTATTGATTATGAAATATTATACATACACTCTAATACAATTCCACGATCATGGGAACGATATCATCGCTCATGCGTACGTATGGAATACCGTCTCCACGATGTCGTGCGACTCGTTCTACATGATCTTCATTGCATAATGATTATATAAATGAATTGAATGAATAAATATGATATATAGTACACTAATACTATTATGTAAATCAGTTATCTATAACCTAATGAGAAGAATAAGAATTTATTTGACAAAACACGCATAAAAACATAAAGGAATAAACACCCGAATAACAAGTATCAATGAAATATTACTAATAAGAAACTAATAATATGACCATATATGATATATTAACAATGTGTATGATTCTATAATAATTAAATGACATTATTTAAATCATTATACAGGAGTTTCGGACACTTACGAAGCAAATTGGACCAAAGGTAAGGGAAAATATCACAATCTCATTTTTATATGAGATTATTTATACTTTGGTATTTACTAGGGTGTATTTTATCATCCACATCCATGTTTCCTCAATATGTAATATTCCCATCCACCTAAAATAGTTTAAATCCAATTTTACCCCTTGGTGAGTTTTCAGTAAAATATATGACAGGAATATTTTGCCATTTTTCGTACGAGGTACTTTTTGACTTTTCCGACAAAAGTACGAGAAGAATGTTTTTTTAACTTATACGGAATGAATGGAATTTTAAAACATTATTTCCAAGAATCTTCCTTTAATAGTTTTCAAGTTTATTTTTAATCATCTTCATTTAGTTTAAAATTGTATGAAATCTTAAGAAAGGAAAATGTTTTTGAAGTATAAAGGATATTTTCCTCAAGAATGGAGTTCATGTGTATTATCAAAATTATTTTCCATCTAAGATAATATAGGGTTCTATTTCTATCCATATTATTACATTGATTTGATTATGTTGTGATGTAATTGTTTTTATGAATTCCTTTATCTTATATAAATTGTTTTATGATGTCATGGTGTTTAAGAATCCCATTTTTATTACATGGGTTATGCAATGATGTAAGATTTATGATTTTGTGGAAAAAATAATAATGGTAGCATTATGAGATGGGTGGGACCTATATATCCCTCCAATGAATTGGGTAAAGATTTATATCTCATGAGATAGACATGGCTGTAACGGAAGGTTAATCCGGTTCAGCGAAACAGGACTGAAACGAGGAGTGAACTCGGTTCAGAAATGGACTTTGTCTGCTAAGATAGTCTTGGCTATGAGTCTTGACTACTATGAAATGATTCTCTATGATTATGTGTGTATGCCAAAAAGTTTCATGTTTTACGTTATGATTATTGGGATTAAATTTCACTTCTATGATTTTTCCCATGATATGAAATTATGATTTCTTTTGTAGCTTATGGTTTCCAAAATGTTATGTTCATATGAATATGATCTCATTGATTTTTATTTTGTTTAGCCTTACTGAGAATTTGCGCTCACCCTTTTGTATGTTATCTTTCCCCAGGTCAGGAAGAAGGTTATTAAGTAGGATATGCCAAATGGGACTCTAGATATGATGAAATAAATGGGAGAAAATATAGATGCTATATGAACCGGTTGTTTATGTTTCCCAGTTTCTAAAGACATTATACCTATTCAGTTCTTTCATGGTTTTGTTATATGTTGTAATAAGTGTACTTCAATTTTGATGTATTAAAAATGTATGCAATGTATGGGTAATTATAGTTGGTATCAGAGGAAAAGTATAGTCAACCTTTGGAAACTAGGATGTGAATGCCTTAGTAAGAACCCTAAGGATAAGTCTAAGCATAGAACACAATATTAGTGTTTTAGAAATGGCCATGATCAACCTATGATAAGACCTTAAGTGTCAAATTTTATTATTGATTATGTGTTTTTCCTATTATAATTAGTGTTTCTCACACTATTCTTCTTGGTTTTAGTCAATGGATGGAACCCGAATGAACCATGTTAATGCGGAATGTTACGGGAAATGCAATGATTGTCCCCCTTAGCAACCAAACATTATCGGAGTTGGGATTCAAAATATTTTAGCAATTCTCACACAACTTTCTCTAGCTATGAATCATGCAGGACTTCCAAACGAGCAAAGGAAGGAGGATCATTCTGTTGAATCCTTCATTAGGAAGCGTCCACCATCATTTAGAGGGTCTTCTGATCCATTAGTGGCTGAACAATGGATCAGTACCATTGAAAAGATATTTTCAGTTCTTCAATGTTCTGAACATGATAATTCATCTTAGCAGTTTATCATTTGGAAGGTGATGCTGATCAATGGTGGAATCTTATTAATAATACAAGGAAAAGGGATGAAATTGAGTCTATGGAATTGGAGGAGTTCAAGAATGTATTTTTCAATAAGTACTTCCCTCGTATTCTTTGAACAAAGATGGAGACGGAGTTTTGTGAACTAAAGCAAAAGGATGATGAATCTGTTGGTACCTACAAAGAAAATTTTACAAGACTTGAAAGATACGCTTCTGGTATTATTATCTAACCCAAGAGTAAGATCGATCGATTCTTTAGTGGATTAAAACCAAGTCTTCGAAGGGTGTTAGCTATAAGGGAGTTCAATAGCTACGTGGAAATCGTTCGATGTGCTCTCAAATTTGAGATGGAGTTTGGTGTAATCCATCAGTCATATGGGTTTGATAAGAAGAGGAAAATGGAATTCAATGGAAAATGTAAAGAGCACACTGAAAAGAAGATGAGTTTTCACTTATGCTCAATGTGTGGAAAGATACATGGATGAAATTGTCTTAAGGGGACAATAAAATGATATAAGTGTGGAAAAGAAGGTCATTGGGCAATTGAATGCTGAAATAATGGGAAGAACATATCTAATGATGAAAACAAAGGAAGGGATACATAGAGTGAACCTAATACACTTCAATGATTCATGTGCAAGGAGATGGGGCATTATGCCAATCAATTCCCAAACCCAAGGTTTGATGATGATGATCGACGTCAACAAACTCTTAATGCTAAAGATAGAGGAAAGTCACATGTAATTACTATCAGCGATGTGGAGTACCACAATGAAGTGGTGAGAGGTACACTTACCATCCACTATAAAGTAGAAAATGTTTTATTTGATTCTGGATCCACCCACACATTTATTTCTGATGATTTTTCTAAGGGTATCACCGTATTACCTCAACAATTGGATGTTGAGATAGGTGTGACAACTCCTAATGGAACAACAGTCGCATAAAAAGTTTATAATTATTCTCCGATTGAAGTTTGTGGGAACGTGCTTCCTGAAAATATTTTGATCCTTCCTATAGTGGAATTTTATGTGATTAATGGCATGGATTGGATTTCATTATATGGAGCTCATATCAATTTCCAAAGAAGAGAAGTCACATTTCATATTCCAGATCAATCTGTGATCGTCTATCGATGCAATGATGAGCATAACATTCCATTGGAAATTTATTCCATATTATGGGTCTTGATTCCACTAAAGAAAGGTTATTTATCTCAAATTGTTGGTTAGAAACTCAAAATTAAGAATATTCCCATTGTACGAGAGTTTGACGATGTCTTTCCGGAGGAATTTTCGGGTCTTCCAGCAAATCGTGAAGTTGAGTTTTCAATAGAACTCATACTAGGTGCTTTTCCTATTTCAAAGACACGTTATAGAATGGCCCCAATTGAGTTGCAGGAATTGAAGAAGAAACTCAAAGAGAATATTGATAAGGTATTCATATGCGCTAGTGTGTCACCTTGGGGAGCACCTGTTTTGTTTGTTAAGAATAAATATGGATCAATGAGACTCCACATTGATTATCGAGAACTTAACAAGATCACTATCAAGAACAAATATCCTCTCCCATGCATTGATGACTTATTTGACCAACTACGTGGAGCTCAATACTTTTCCAAGATTGACCTTCATTCAGGGTATCATCAATTAAGGGTCCAAAGGGAGGATTTACAAAATATGGCTTTCCGTACATGGTATGGACACTATGAATTAATAGTGATGCCATTTGGTCTTACTAATGCCCCTTCTATATTCATGGATCTGATGAATAGAGTCTTTACAGACTATCTGTAACACCCCGGATAAATAAAGAATATGACATTTTTATATTTATCCCTATTTGTGAATAAAATGTTATTATTAATTTAATGGGAACACTATGCTTGATGGCTTACCCAATACGCAACAACGCGTTCCTTTGAAATCTTACGTTGCACTATAATAATAAAATAATATTATTTTAAATGGTAGTAAACGCCTAGCCGTTGTAATGGTGGGAATGAATAGAACTAACAAGAAAATGATTATATATGTTTTTCAAATATTTTTACTTTTTACAATAAATGTTAGAGGAATAAAAATGTGAATGAATTCAATTTTAAGCGTAAACATTCTAATATTCATTAGAAGGTCGATTAAATGCCTTTTGATGGAGAACCTCTTTTAAATACACTTTTTGAAAATTTTATTTGTTATATTTGACAAAATAAAATTATTCTTTAGAAACGAGACATCAAAATTTACTTTGTGTAAATTTTTGGTATCTTTCCGATAAAGTTCATTTTTTAATGAAGAGTGAAAAATGTTGTATTTTAATTAAAACATCTTTTTAATCTAATTTATTTATATGATTAGATTATATTTTGAATTGTTTTTTAAGTAAAATTAGGATATATTTTTACCATTTAATCCAATAGTGGTCATTGTAATTAATTTCACTTTGAAAGTGGATTGAAACTAGTGTCAATCTTTTAATAGATATTGTTTCTTAAAAACACACTATTTGTTTTGACAGCGGGAATTAATTATTACATTAATTAATGAAACATATATGTTTTTAGTTTTGTAAAATATTCATCATTTTTGAGTTATAAATATCAAATATATATTAGGGTGAATTTTTGGTATTTTTCTGAAAAACTTCAATTTTGATGAATAGTGAAACCACTAAGTGGTAGTTAAAGAAACTAATTTTTCATTTAAATGAAACATTTCCACCTCTGTGTTTTCAATTTCAAAATTCATAGATACATGGTTGTCATTAGGACATAAAATGTGCTTCAATGGGATTAAAATAATTTTTTGGTGAATGGTAACTTTTATGTTCTTAATCGCTATTAGAGGTAATTAGTTTAGTTTAAGATACAAATAATGTTTTAATAATATGAAATGACCTAGACACATGTCCTAAATTTATTATATGTTTCATGTCCGACCAATAAAATCCATGGGTCATCTTGGGGTACCCATAGAGCCACTTTGGTAGGAAAATGACATAAATAACTTTTTTATTTAAAGTGAAAATAAAAATGTCACAAACATGAGATGTTTTACTAAAACAATTTTCAAATGGGGTTATACAAGTCATAATTTTGACAATAAATATTAATTAGAAAGATAAAAATATGTCCAACATCATTATAGTTTTTTAAAAAAATTTATACATTAAATAAATAAAATAATTTATGACACCATGATGATGCAACAATTACCTCATTATTTAACGATTTAAATAAAATGAAAATATAATGTAAACTATAACACCTACACTTTTCAAAAACCTATTGTATGGGTGTATTTCGAACAATTATCACCTAAACTCTAAATATATAATTTTGGGACCCTTTTATCCGAAAATCATTTTATAATAAACTATATTTTCTTAACTTTCCAAGAGTGCCCCTCCTCTCCTCTTATAAAAGGCCCCCACATCTACCACCTTACCCACACCTCTCAAGCCTTTGGCTCGGCAAAACCATGCCCATTTTGTCTCTCCACATCTCTCTATTACTCCTAGAATCCTCACATTGGGCAGAAGTCTTCCCAAGTAAGCCTTTGAGCTCAAATAAAAAAGAGTTACCCAATTTTATGATAATGTCTTCACTTGCGTTCTTTTGTTTTATTTTTCTTCTCCAACCCCAAAAATCTTTTTATTCATTTATTTTGTAAAAACTATAGTATCTTCAATATACTAGGATTTTGTTATAAGAAGCATTCGAGCTAAACTTACACACACATACATCTAATGGTTAAATAACATACTGTTTATGTGGATGACGTCTTTCTGCCTCACGAAACGATGATTGTTCAACACTCATATAACACCTTCAAAGGTGGCCCTTAAGATGTCAATATATTTATATATGATATATAATATGTTTATGTTTTACTTAAGCTTCTGTATTTTTCTTTTGTGGCATAACATTATGGTTTCCATTCTGGGTAAACACGATAATTTCATTTTAGGATGTGCGGACTACCGCCCCCTCAAAATGATTTGATTCGTTAATACCATATGTGGGATGTATAAAAGATGGATAGAATTTTATTATATATGATGTATGTTACATATAAAATATGAAAATAATTCTGTAATTAATATATACATACATCTCATTTAGTTTTAATTCCATTAATATGACATAGAAATGAAAGTAGCGTTCATGCGTACGTACGGTTTACCGTCTCTATGAACGGTGCATTTCATTTATTACCTTTAAATGACTATGTAATATTATAAATACATTTATATTCTAGTTATATATGATATATATGATAACCAAATCATTTATATTATTCTGGATATAATGAACCTTTGACCACATGAACAACATGTAATTGTATGAAGTCCACTTTCGACTTAAGAACCAAATATCGACAAAACAAACATTATTAACATAAATGATCACATAATGTTTATAACATGGAAATAAGTGATATAAAAGGAATAATGAACTTGAAAAGTTTCTTATGAAAGTACAAATTATCTCAAGTTTATTATTCAGGACGTTAAAGAACGATTGAGTCAAGTCGGGCCCGAGGTAAGTGATCCAACCTCTTTCTTTTTTTTTAAGTAATCTCTTTTCTGTCATTTATTTTAAGATCATATTTCTTATGTTTGAGGATGTTCTTTTATATTACTCATACTGTAATTTTATGATCATATTATTATATACCCTAGTTGATATCATAAATCCATTTTTGGATGTTTTAAGTTGCGTCGTTAGGCTGCCGAGTTTTCGTAAGGGATTTTTCATCTCACTTTTATTCCCATGACATTTTTGCTATGTTTGCCACTATTTCCTTTGAGTGGTGTATGTAATTCAAATTATTATACTCCTTGTGTAATATAATTTCATTTATGGGTATTTAAATATTCATTGTATGATCCTTCTTTAATGGAGTGTGCGTTTCAAGAGTTACCCAAGTCGGTAAGGGAACCTTTCACCCTCCTCTTTTTAAAAGACTTCTTTTGTTATGCCTTTTAATTTACATCTTATTATGTTGGGATATGTTCTTATATATCCATATTGATGTAATTTTTATGACCAAATTATTAGATACCATTCACTCACTCATCGACTAATTTTCTGAATTTTGAAGTAATGTTGTTAGGCTGTGGAATTTTTACAAGGGAACGTCTTAACCCAATTTCGCTTTCTTTGGGTTCAACTTGTACTTCTTGAAAATGTCATCCAATGAATATGTGTGAATGGCCTATGATTGTTTCACACCTAATATCCACTTATATTTTGTGTATTTATATTTTTCACACATAATTATGTGATAGATTTATCCTTAATTTAAGGATACCATCTTAATAATGGATTTCATCTCAATTTACATTTCTATTGAGACTTAATTGTTGTTATGCACCAATTCACTCTTATATGGTGTGTATACTGTCCTTTGACATATTATATCATGAATACCTTTATTCTCATGAAATTATAAAGTTCAGATTAAATGTTATTCCGAAATTATTTGTATTCAAGGGTCTCTCATTTTGTTAAAAACTCTTTAACAAAAATATAATTTTAAATTTTTTAATTATTTATTATTATAAATCTTTATCATTAATTTCCATGTTTTAAAAATGGTTTTCAATATATATTTACATTGACATTAATGTTTTAAAATTATAATTCCATTAAAATCTTCAAAGTGGTATGGGACAATTTGATTCAAAAATCTCATTTAAATGGTTTTTGAAAATGGATTGATTAATTCAATATCTTGGAATTACTTATTGTGATTGAAAATGAAATGATGTTATTGAAATGATTATATTTTAAATATTTTATGTGTAATGATGTTACTTGGACATTTTACGTGTGGTTACGTGATAAACCATGTGACGGGTGGTGTCATGAATACCAGGACGGGTGGTTACGTTATAACCTCCAATGCATTGGGTATGGAATAGGGTCAAGGATGGGATCAAGGGAAAGTCCTGATATCTAAAACATGGAACTAGACATCTTTCATTTTAAGAGTTTTTATTTTATGGAAATTTTGTAGAAGTGACTACTTGGTAATCTTTTGAGATGTAATAGTTATGTCCTAATTATCTAAAACTCTAAACCTGAAAATATCCTCAATGTGAATTATTCATTTAATTAAATATTATGTATGGTTTAAGGCCGGGGCCTTATAGTTGGTATCAGAGGTCGGTTTTGATAACATTAGAGGTTAGGATATTCTCTAAGCATAAGTGACATTACCATAATTGTTAGGATTTCAGAAAGAGTCCTAGATTTAGATAAAGTGAATGAGTAAGTATATCTTAGTGTTTATCATCCTCTTTAGTACACGATGGTTTTGTTGATATGCTCACACAGACCTTGTTGGTTTTAGTAAATGTCTGGATCTACCAGGCACCAAAGTAATGGTGGATTTGAAGGAAACTATGATAGTTTTCTGAGAGAGAAACTGAATGATATGGGAGCTGCAACGAGAACTCTTATGTTTATCATCAACCAACTATCTGGAGTCATGATTGACCACCTAAACCTTCGTGATTTCTGTAAGGCATCGTATATGCGAGAAACAAATCCCTACGGAACTACAGGTAATAATTATAAAGGAAAGTTTGTTAAAAACCCCATGTGTCAAAGATGTGGAAAGAAAGACCTAGGAAAATGTTTCAAAGGGAAAGAAATATGATATAGATGTGGAAATGGAGGTTATAAAGCAAGAACCTTCCATGGAAAAAGGAAGCATCCAGTTTCCTCGTAGAAGGGGAAATAAGTTCTTTCTGAGGGATCAATTAAATGTTTTAATTGGGGTGTGCATGGTCATTATGAAAACACATTTCCAATGAAGATGTTTCGGGAATTGGATCACCATGATCGTACAAATATTCATTTACCAATACCTAATTCCATTCCGATTGAGTATGAAGAAACTGACAATAACCAGTCAAAGGTATGGATTATTTCATTACATCTGTTTTCCTATTTTGGAATATTAGGATATGATTCATGATTTTGTTTGTAGGAAAGAAGTATTTCAGAATATGTTGGAAAGTAATGGTTAATGGATCATGAAAAATGTTGAATGAGTAAGAAGTCAACGTATAAGGGACTCAAGTGTTATGGTGAAATTCTTAAGAGTATTAAGTCTCTTTTGTTGATAGGGTTACATTAGAAGACCTTTTATAGTATGTGTAACCCTGATGATTGATATATGAAAATTTTATTCAAGGAATAGTTATCTGTTATTTTGTGGACATAGATATATAGAACCATTTGAGTTTATATGATCCTTACTTTTGAGGTAATTATGGGTTGCTATATGTTATGATGGAAAGTGAAAGGCATGAGATAAAATTGAGGTTAAATTATGTTATGATTATTTTTTAAGATTTTATCTCGTTGTTAGGGAATGTTATAAGAATTATATAGTTTTGGAAAAAGGAAAAAACGCAGAACATGTGACAACGCATCGCGTCGGAAAAAGCTGCGGGAATCGAACCCACAACCAAAGTGCAACTGGTATTTATTGCCTACCACTTGACTACGTGAAGTCCCTGGTAGGTTTGACTGATTCTTTTTAGTTAGATGATTTTATCAATTAATAGTAAGTTGATTTTGTGTTATCTATGGAAATTTATTAACCTATCATGGAGGATATGTGATTAGGTTAATTACTTTTCATTACGAGACTTTAAGAGCAGCTGATGTTGTTTGGAGATAAAGGTTACGATTTAACTTGGATGACTATGTGACTAAATCCTTCTAATATTAGAGTTTCAATCTTAGTTTGGTTTACTTTGATGAATTTTATGGAAAAATTGTTTATCCAGTGGTCTTTGTTGAACTTTGGGTTTTGTTGGACAAATTTTGGAGATTAAGAATAGATTTTCTTTTTATAAAGGGTTATCCTTTTCTGGATTATCTAATCTTGTACTAACCTTTTTGGTTTTGGTTTTGGTGAAAGTTTAAAGACATGGGAAGTATATAGTTCTATATTTTGGATTAGGTGATTCTCTAGAATTTGATTATAGTACTCTTGATGTGAACAAGTCTTCCTAAATACTCGTCTTTTGGAGAAAATATGAGTTTGTGTAAGGAGTCTAATACAAGTTGAAAGTCCATGTGATATGTAATTATGTTTCCTTATTAACAAATTTCTGAATAAAAAGTAACATAAATCAAAAAATGTGGTCTATTAACTTTTCCTACAGGGGAATCGAATACCGTTTAACCCATCACAAGTTTGTGATTTTCTTGTGGTTAACATTCTCCTAAACATGTTTTCTATAACTCTCCATCAGAACATGACCCTAGGTTTTCTCCTCCATTCCATGTATTCCTACATGGAATCCTAGTATGGGTTATCTCGGGTGACCATTGTACTTCTCTTTATTTATTTTAAAGTGATTGTTTTACCGACTCTTGTTCCGATGTGGGAGTTTCAAGAATGTTTCTTAGCCCAATTTTAAAATAGCGAGGATGCAATTCCCAAAAGGGGGGAAGGATATAACACCCCAGGTAAATAAAGAATATGAAATTTTTATATTTATCCCTATTTATGAATAAAATGTTAATATAAATTTAAAGGGAACGCTATTCTTGATGGCTTACCCAATACAAAACAACGAGTTCCTTTGAAATCTTACGTTGCACTGTAATAATAAAATAATATTATTTTAAATGGTAGTAAATGCCTAGCCGTTGTAAAGGTGGTAATTAACAGAACTAACTAAAAAATGATTATATATGTTCGTCAAATACTTTTACTTTTTACAATAAATGTTAGAGGAATAAAAATGTGAATGAATTCAATTTTAAGGGTAAACATTCTAATATTCTTTAGAAGGTCGATTAACCGCCTTTTGATGGAGAACATCTTTTAAATCCGACTTTTGAAAATTTTATGTGTTATATTTGACAATATAAAATTCTTATTTAGAAACGAGACATCAAAATTTACTTTGGGTAAATTTTTGGTATCTATCTGATAAAGTTCATTTTTAATGAATAGTAAAAAATGTTGTATTTTAATTCAAAACCTCTTTTTAATCTAAAATATTTATATGATTAGATTATCTTTTTAATTTTTTTAAAGTAAAATTAGAATATATTTTTACCATTTAATCCAATATCGGTCATTGAAATTAATTTCACTTTGAAATTGGACTTAAACTAGTGTCAATATTTTAATCGATATTGTTTCTTAAAAACACGCTATTTGTTTTGACAGCGGGAATTAATTATTAAATTAATTAATAAAACTTATATGTTTTGAATTTTGTAAAATATACATCATTTTTGAGTTCAGAATATCAAATATAGCTTAGGGTGAATTTTTGGTATTTTCTGAAAAACTTCAATTTTTGATGAATAGTGAAATCATTAAGTGGTAGTTAAAGAAACTGAATTTTCGTTTAAATGAAACGTTTCCACCTCTATGTTTTGAATTTCAAAAATCCGACATACATGGTTTTCATTAGGATGTATAATGTGGTTCAATGGGATTAAAATAAATTTTTGGTGAATAGTAACTTTTATGTTCTAAATCGCGATTAGAGGTAATTAGTGTAGTTTAAGGTACAAGTAATGTTTTAATAATATGAATTGACCTAGACACGTGTCATATCCTTATTGGATGTGTCATGGCCGACCAATACAATCCATGGGTCATCTTGGGGACCCCATGGAGCCACTTTGGTAGGAAAATGACATAAATAACTTTTTATATAAAGTTAAAATAAAAATGTCACAAACATGAGATGTTTTACTAAATCAATTTTTAAATTGGGTTATACAAGTCATAATTTTGACTATAAACATTAATTAGAAATATAAAAATATTTCCTACACCATGATATATTTTTTTAATTTTTTTGACATTAAATAAATTAAATTATTTATGACACCATGATGATGCAATGATTACCTCATTATTTAATGATTCAAATAAAATTAAATGATAATGTAAAGTCTATGACCTACACTTGTCAAAAACCTATATGATGGGTGGATTTCTAACCCTTATCACCATATCCTATAAATATATAATTTTGGGACCCTTTTTATCCTAAAAGCATTTTATAATAATGTATCTTTTCTTAAATTTCAAAGAGTGCCCCTCCTCTCCTCTTATAAAAGGCCCCCACCTCTACCACCTTACCCACACCTCTCAAGCCTTTCGCTCTGCCAAACCCTGCCCATTGTGCCTCTACACACCCCTCTATTACTCCTAGAAGCCTCACATTTTTCATAATCCTTCTCAAGGAAGCCTTTGAGCTCAAATCAAAAAGAGTTACCCGATTTTAAGGTAATGACTTCACTTGTGTTCTTTTGTTTTATTTTGATTTTCCAACCCCCTAAACTGTCTTTATTCATTTATTTTGTAACAAATACAGTATCTTCAATATACTATGATATTTTTATAAGAATAATTAGAGATACACTTACACACACCTACATCTAATGGTTAAAGAACATACTGTTTCTGTGGATGGCGAATTTCTGCCTCACGAAACGATGATTATTCAACACTCATATAACACCTTCAAAGGTGGACCTTAATATGTCACTATATTTATATATGATATATAATATGATTATGTTTTACTTAAGATTCTGTATTTTTATATTTTGGCATACCATTATGGTTTCCGTTGTGGGTAAACACGATAATTTCATCTTAGGAAGTGTGGACTACCTCCCCCTCAAAGTGATTTGATTCATTAATGCCATATGTGGGATGTATAAAGGATGGATTTAAAGTTATTATATATGATTTAAGGTAAATATAAATGATGAAAATAATTCTTTAATTAAAATATACATACCTCTCATTTAGTTTTAATTCCATTAATATGACATAGAAATGAAAGTAGCGTTGATGCGTACGTATGGCTTACCGTCTCCATGAATGGGGAATTTCAATTATTACCTCCAAATGATTATGTAATATTATAAATACATGTATATTCTTGATATATATGATATATATGATATCCCAATAAGAAATATCATTCTGGATATAATGAAACTTTGACCACACGAACAACATGTAATTGTAAGAAGTCCACTTTCGACTTAAGAACCAAATATCGACAAAACAACCATTATTAACATAAATGATTACATAATATTTATAACATGGAAATATGGTATATAAAAGTAATAATGAACTTTAAAAAGGTTATTAAGAAAGTACAAATAAACTCAAGTTTATTATTTAGGACGTTAAAGAACGATCGAGTCAAGTCGGACCCGAGGTAAGGGATCCAACCTCTTTCATTATTTTTAAGTACTCTCTTTTATGTCATTTCTTTTAAGCTCATCTTTCTTATGTTTGAGTATGTTCTTTTATATTCCTCATACTGTAATTTTATGTTCATATTATTAGATACCCTATTTGATATCATAAATCCATTTTTGGATGTTTTAAGTGGCGCCGTTAGGCTGCCGAGTTTCCGTAAGGGATTTTTCATCTCACTTTTATTCCCATGAAATTTATGCTACGTTTGCCACTATTTCCTTTGAGTGGTGTATGTAATTTCCATTATTATACTCCTAGTGTAATATAATTTCATTTATGGTTATTTACATATTCATTGTATGACCCTTTTTCAATGGGGTGTACGTTTCGAAAGTTATCCAAGTCGGTAAGGGAACCTTTCACCCTCCTCAGTTTAAAACTCTTCTTTTGTTATGTCATATAATTTACATCTAATTATGTTGGGATATGTTTTCATATATCTTTATTGATGTTATTTTTATGTCCAAGTGATGAGATACCATTCACTCGCTCATCGAATAATTTTTTGAATTTTGATGTAATGCCGTTAGGCTGTTGAATTTTTACAAGGGAACGTATTAACCCAATTTTGATTTCCTTGGGTTCAACTTGTACATCTTGAAAATTTCATCCTATGAATATGTGTGAATGACCTATGATTGTTTCACACCTAATATCCACTTATATTTGGTGTATTTATATTTCTCAGAAATAATTATGTGATAGATTTATCCTTAATTTAAGGATACCATCTTTATAATGGATTTCATCTCAATTTACATTTCCATTGAGACTTCACAGTTTTTATTCACCAATTCAATCTTATATGGTGTGTATACTATCCTTTGACATATTATATCACGAATTCCTTTATTCTCATGATATTATAATGTTCGGATTTAATGTTATTCCACAATTATTTGTATTCAAGAGTATCTCATTTTGTGAAATACCCTTTAACAAAAATATCATTTTAAATGTTTTAAATATTTATTATTCTAAATAGTTATCTTTAATGTCCATGTTTTCAAAATGGTTTTCAGTATTTATTTATATGGACATTAGTGCTTTAAAATTATAATTCCATTAAAATCTTCAAAGTGGTATGGGACACTTTAATTCAAAAATCTCTTTTAAATGGTTTTTCAAAATGGATTGATTAATTCAATATCTAGTAATTACTTATTGTGATTGCAAATGAAATGTTGTTATTGAAATGTTTATATTTTAAATATTTTATGTGTAATGATGGTACTTGGACATTTTACGGGTGGTTACGTGATAAACCATATGACGGGTGGTGTCATGAATACCAGGAAGGGTGGTTACGTTATAACCTCCAATGCATTGGGTATGGAAGTCGGCCGTTTGGCTATTCCATTAAGTGATATGTGTGGAAGTCGAACGTATAGTTATTACATTTAAGTATGTTTATGTCCAAAGTTACCATTATATGTTATGTGTTCTTTATATTGGTTTTATAGTAATATTTTGGTTACAAAAGGGTAAGTAATGATATTTTATTCAGTGAAGAGTTTTTACCACTTCCTAAAGGTGAAAGGTATTACATTGATAAAATATACATGGTTTACTTGTTGTTTTGAAAAAATAACAGTTTTCATTGTTTGTGAATCCATTTTTGAGGTTTTTATGCTCACCCCAAGTTTTTTTGAAATATTTTTCATAGGACATAATGTGAAATAGGGTCAAGGATGGGATCAAGGGAAAGACATGCTATCTAATACATAGAACTAGACTTGTTTCTTTTTAAGAGTTTTTATTTTATGGAAATTTAGTAGAAGTGACTACTTTGAAATCTTTTGAGATGTAATAGTTATGTCCTAGTTATCTAAAACTCTAAACCTGAAAAGATCCTCAATGTGAATTATTAATTTAATTAAATAGTAAGTATGGTTTAAGGCCGGAGCCTTATGTTATCTTGACCAGTTTGTGGTAGTCTTTATAGACGATATTTTTGTCTATTCAAAGAGCAAGGAAGAACATGAATATCATTTCAGAATTATATTGAAGACCCTGAGAAAAGAGAAGATTTATGCCAAATTTACCAAGTGTGAATTTTTGTTTCAAAAAATTGCATTTTTGGGTCACATAATCTCAAAAGAGGGGATATATGTGGATCCAGTAAAAAAAGAGGTTATCGAAAGATGGTCGAGACCAACAACAGTAAGTGAGATATGTAGTTTTCTTGGTTTGGATAGATATTATCGATGTTTTGTGAAATATTTTTCACGATTATCTAATCCACTCACCAAGTTGACTCAGAAAGGAGTAAAGTTTGTTTGGACTGAGGAATGTAAAGAGAATATCAGGAAGTTGAAAAGAAGGTTATCCTGTACACCTATACTCAAACTTCCTTGTAGTGGAGAATGGTTTGTGATCTACAGTGATGCATCCAAGAAGGGGTCGGGGTGTGTTCTTATGCAAAATTATATGGTGATATCTTATGTCTCACGACAGTTGAAAATCCATGAGAAAAATTACCCAACTCATGATTTGGAGTAAGTTGCGGTAATCCTTTCATTAAAGATTTGGAGGCATTATCTTTTTGGAGAAAGGTGTGATATTTTTACTGATCATAAAAGTTTAAAGTATATTCTCACACAAAAGGAGGTGAATATGCACCAAAGAAGATGGTTGGAGCTGATTAAGGATTACGACTACTCAATTCATTACCACCCTGGGAAAGAAAACAAGGTGGCAGATGCATTATGTCGACAAGACCATGATAGCTTATCCATGATGAGGATCACAGAAGATCCAATATTTATGGATTTAAAAAGGATGGATATTGGAATATAATGGAAGGGGAAAATTTGTATCTTTCTCAATTTAATGTTCAACCATCTATACATGTGATGATTAAAGAGGCGCAGAAAGAAGTTGTATAGTTACAAAAGAAGGTGAGAAATATTCCTGAATTCAACCTTGATTGTGATGGGATAATAATGTTTAGCTATCGGGTTTGTGTTCCCCCATCCCCGAATTAAAGAAGGAGCTGCTGGATGAGGATCATAGTTAATCATTCTCTATTCATACTGGAAGCACGAAGATATATAGGGACATGAAAGAGTACTTCTGGTGGGATGGCATGAAAAGAGATGTTGCTGAATATGTCTATCGATGCTTGGTTTGACAGAAAGTTAAAGCTAAGAGACAGAAGTCTAAGGGGATGTTACAACCATTACCCATACCAGAATGGAAATGGGAAAACATCACTATGAACTCTGTCACCGGACTTCCTAAAACATCCAAAGGCAATAATTCTATCTGGGTCATAGTTGATCATCTTACAAAGTCTGCACACTTCATTTCTATTAGAGAGGATTTCTCTATGGATCAGCTTTCCAGGATATATGTGAAGGAAGTTGTAAGATTTCATGGAGTACCACTTTCCATTAAATCTGATCGGGATCCGAGATCTACCTCAATGTTCTGGCGAAGTCTTCATCATAATCTGGATAAAGAGTTGAGTTTCATCACTGCTTATCATCCTTAGACAGATGGCCAGTCTGAGAGAACAATTCAAACTCTAGAAGATATGTTGATAGTTTTCTCTATGGATTTCAATGGTGGTTGGGATCAACACCTAACTTTGGTGGAATTTTCTTATAATAATAGCTTTCACTCCACTATTCAGATGGATCCTTATGAATCGCTCTATGGAATGAAATGCAGGACTCCAACTTGCTGGGATGAAGTTGGGGAAAGAAAGCTATTAGGACTTGATCTTGTTGATGAGATGGCAGAAAAGGTCAGATCTATTCAAAAACACATAAGAGATGCTCAGAGTTGAAAAAAGGTTATGCCGACAACCGAAGAAAATACCTAGAGTTTGAAGTGGGTGATAAAGTGTTCTTATGAATATCTCCCTGGAAGATGGTCATGAGATTTGGAAAGAAGGGAAAGTTGAGCCCTAGATATATCGATCTTTTTGAAAATCTGGATCGTGTTGGCAAGGTAGCTTACCTATTAGAACTTCCACCTAATCTCTCATATGTTCATGATGTGTTCCATGTATCTCTCCTGAGAAAGTACATAGTTGATCCTTCACATGTACTTATCTTAGAAGTTATACCGCTGGAACAAGATCTTTCTTATGAAGAACAACCGATAGAGATTCCAGTTCATAGCGAAAAAGTTATACGGAATAAGACCACTCGCTTGGTTGAAGTTTTATGGAGGAGCCACCAATTAGAAAAAGCTATATGGGAGATTGAGGATATGATAAGGGAAAGGTATCCTCATCTGTTTGTTACAAAGTGACGAATTTCGAGGGTGAAATTCATTTTATGGGGTTAGAATGTAACACCCGAGACCTTTATGAGAAATATTTAGTTTTTATAAATCATCAATGTAATATTTCAATACACACAACACTATCTTGTCTAGCTTTACACTCATCTACAACCTTCCTCGATAGTTTGTGTCATACACAATACCGAGTTTCACTAAACAATGATATGCTATTAAAATATTATTAAAACAAGCCGTTATGAATAATAATAACCACTTTTTGAAATTTTTGAAATTTTATTTTTCAATATGGACTTCATTTTTGGATTCGGAATATCGAAATTATCCTAGGGTAAAATTTTGGTATTTTTCTGTAAACATTCAATTTTTTATGAATAGTGAAAACACTAGGTTACTATTTAAAAAATGACTTTTTATTTAAATTTATTTTAGGTCAATATTGATACAGAATAACTATATAAGTTCAATGCAATTCATTGTAGTCATTTTATAATAATTTTACATATATAAAAAATTTATTGAACTTTTCAACGTCTTTTACCCACCTCCTAGCAGAATTTCCAAATTCACATAAAACCTAATTTTATCACTTCTGTGAGTGGAATTTTGAAAATCTGTGAGACACGGTTAATATCAAGGACTAAAATTTGGTTCAATGTGATGAAAATAATTTTTGGTGAATAGTAACTTTTAACTTTTTCCCCATGGTTAAAAGTAAATAGGGTAATTAAGGGTAATAATGATATTATTATTACCCTAACACATGTCCTAATTCTATTGTCTAAGTTTAATTCGACCAAAAACAACCTTATGAATAATATATGACCATTTAGGACCACATGGATTAGATTAGGACATTTATTATTAATTTATTTAAAGAAGGCTTAAAATAGTAAAATCAAAGTTTAATAAATAAATCATTTTTAATATAGGGTTATACATAAGATAAATTCTACTATAATATTCATTAGAAAGATGAAAGGATTTCCTACATAATGGTATTTTATTTTTAATTTTTAGACTTTAAATATTTTATGTTATTTATGACACAATGATGATGCAGTAATTATCTTATTAATGAAATATTAACATAATTGATGTTATAAATACCCAAATAAATGTAATATGAGACTTTTTATTAATTAAACTAATTTTATATGTTAATATGACATGTTATTATTGATTTATGTAATATTTTTCAAAAAAAAACTTTCGGTTATAAGTTTCACAAAAATAATTTACCAAAAACTATCAAAATTTACATAAAATTGTTTATAAAACAAATATTATATTATTAATTGTTATTTTATTCCTAAAAATAAATGGTTCGGCAAAATGACTTATATACGGTTATATATATTAATAATAAACAACTTGGGGATATTTTGGCTTGTTATAGTATGTTTATTAACCTTATAGTGTAAGAAAACAAGAAGGCATGGTAAATGAAAAATTATTTATCTTAAAGTTAAATCTAAATGATTAGGTTAAAATAGATACCTAAACTTGTCTAAATTCTATTGTATGAGAGGATTTTGACCCATACCCACCTTAGCTCCTAAATAAATCAATTTGGAGTTATTAAATACAGAATATGACTTTATAATATAATAATATTTTTAGTTTATCCAAAGGTGCCCATCTCATCCCTTATAAAAGGGCACCTCCTCCCTCTCTTCCTAAAAACACTTTGAGACATCAAGCTAGGCTATCCCCTGAAAAATTCTCTTCTCAAATTCCCTAGAAATATCCTAGAGGTCCTGGTCTACTTCAAAGTATAGTTTTAGTTCCCTAAGAGGAGATCTCAAAGAGGCGCTTCAATGAATAGGTAATGTCCCTTACCGATTATTTAAACTTTATTTCTTCTTCCACTTATTATTATTTAGTAGTTTAATTATGAATTAATAACATCAGTATCACTCATATAATTGTATTTTAGTATATGTATGAAACAACTCTATTTCACCATCTATCCATCATACGGAAAATAAAATCACCGCGCGTGCGTATATATAGAATACCGTCTCCATGCCGTGGTGTAATCTATTTTCCACCACCACCTTACTTGGAAGGGTATAATGGTGCATATAAATAACTATATATGATTATTGTAAAGTGGTATTGATTCTGAAATAATGTACATACACTCCAATACAATTCCACGATCATGGGAACGATATCATCGCTCGTGCGTATGTACGGAATACCATCTCCACGATGTGATGCGACTCGTTCTACATGATCTTCATTGTATAATGATTATATAAATGAATTGAATGAATAAATATGATATATAGTACACTAATACCATTCTGGAAATTATGTATCTATAACCTAAAGAGAAGAATAAAAATTTATTCGACAAAACACGCATAAGAACAAAAAGTAATATCCACCCGAATAACATGTAGCAAGGAAATATTACTAATATGAAGCTAAGAATATGACCATATATGATATCATAACAATGAATATGATTCTATAATAAGTCAATGACATTATTTAAATCATTATATAGGAGGTTCGGACACTTACGAAGCAAATCGGACCTAAGGTAAGGGAAAATATCACAATCTCATTTTTATCCGAGATTTTTTATACTTTGATATTTACTGGGGTTTATTTTATCATCCACATCCATGTTTCCTCAATATGTAATATTTCTATCCACCTACAATTTTTTAAATCCAATTTTACCCTCCGGTGAGTTTTTATCAAAAGATATGAAAGAAATATTTTGTCGTTTTTTGTACGAGGTACTTTTTGACTTTTCCGACCAAAGTACGAGAAGAAGGTTTTTTTAACTTATACGACATGAATGGATTTTTAAAACATTATTTCCAAGAATCATCCATTACAAGTTTTCATGTTTATTTTTTCTCAAATTCATTTAGTTTAAAATTGTATGACATGATAAGAAAGGAAAATGTTTTTGAAGTGGAAAGGATATTTTCCTCAAGAATGGAGTTCAAGTGTTTTATCAAAATTATTTTCCACCTAAGATAATATGGGTTTATATTTCTATACCTATTATTACATTGATTTTATTATGTTGTGATGGAATTATTTTTATGAATTCCATTATCTTATATGAATTGGTTTATGATTTCATGATGTTTAAGAATCCCATTTTAATTACATGGCTTATACAATGATGTATGATTTATGATTTTGTGGCACAAATAAGAATGGTATAATTATGAGATGGGTGGGACCTATATCTCCCTAGAATGCATTGGGTAAAGATTTTTATCTCATGAGATAGACATGGATGGAACAGAAAATTAATCTGGTTTAGTGAAATAGGACTGAAATGAGGAGTGAACTTGGTTTAGAAATGGACTTTCCCCGCTAAGATTGTCTTGTCTATGAGTCTTGACTACCAAGAAATGATTCCCTCTGACTATGTGTGTATGCCACAAAGTTTCATGTTTAAAGTTATGATTATTGGGATTACATTTCACTTCTATGATTTATCCCATGATATGAAATTATGATTTCTTTTGCAGGTTAAGTTTTCCAAAATGTTATGTTCTTATGAATATGATGTGATTTATTTTTCTTTTGTTTACCCTTACTGAGCATTTGCGCTAACCCTTTTGTAGGTTTTCTTTCCCTAGGCCAGGAAGAAGATTATTAAGTAGGATATGCCAAAATGGACTCTAGTTATGATGAAATAAATGGGAGATAATGTAGATACATTATGAACCAGTTGTTTATGTTTCCCAGTTTCTAATGACACTATACCTATTCGGTCATTTTATGGTTTTGTTATATGTTGTAATAAGTGTACTTCAATTTTGAAGTATTAACAATATATGCAAAGTATGGGTTGTTATAAATACCAACCCTCTCAATATCATCTCCTCACCCCAATAATTCCTTGAGACTTGTCCAAATTCTTCCCACTAAATATCCCAAACCACTCCCCCATTTATAAGATACATTGTTCGTAGAAGAGTTACAAAACAAATTCCCTATGGATGTTTTCAAGAAGAAGGAATCCAGAGGTAAATCCCTTTTCAGTTTTCCTTCAATTTCTTTTCATGTTCCTTTCTTTTATTTTTATATCATCACCTCCACTCATCCAAATGGAATAAAAACTCATATATCATAAATATAATGTAATATTACAATGATTATGGGATAATTATTACTCAAATATCTTCCCCTCTCTATTCTAATTTAATAATTAAAATACCATCTATGAGTTACGGATTTACCACCATTATGGACAACATGATTTCATCTTTGAATTTTATCATCATGGCTAGTCTGGAATGAATTTTTATGATTGATCCAGATTATAATATATTAATTATATCTTATGCAATTTTATGTTATCATTTTGTACACATGATAGTAGTTTATAAAACCGAACAACATAATTACGATCAAAGAATTCTAAATTAATCTAAAAAATTATCATTAATGATTTATGTATTTAATCATAATCAGATTGTGAAAAAAAATATTTTTATATAATAGATTGTCATTAAAATCTTATATGTTCGGTTGTGGAAAACTATCCTCATTCTACATGATTTTTCATTCACTTATACATGTAAAAAAATCATGCAAACAAATGAATTTATCGCTCCCAAACGATGAAATTTATTCTCTTAACACATAAAAAATCCATAAATGAACATAATAAATCCATAAAAAATCATATAAATGTATAAATAGTTCATGTATTATTAATTAATGAATCTAATTTGATTATTAAGGATATGAAGATTTTGTATAGAATCATTTTGGACATTAGGTAAGGGATTCTACCGGAACGTCAATTATTCCACTGTGTTATCCTTTCCCACCGTTACCAAAATAATATACTATTTTTAGGAAAATATTATAAAATCTATTTATATGGTCCAAAATCTTGTGTCATGTTCCATTCATCCTTATTTTCAAGGATATTCTTATTTTGAAAAGGTTCCTTATTCAATTCATCCAAATATGCGATCTCAATTTAGGGGAACATCCCATGTTCATACCCATTTTCATGTGTGCTCCATAATCTATTTTAAGACACGATTATTTTCCCAAATTAAATAATTTTATCATGAAAAACTAATATAGTTCAATTCTGGTTTTATACAAAGCAATATGCCTTTTCAAATTTAAATAATCTGGAATTTTTCCATTAAGTTGTTCTAAAAATTTTTATTTATAATGTTTCTGAAAAATAATTTTAAATTTAGTTTTACATTACTTATCATTATATATGACTATGATAACTTATTAATTTTCATGTATAATTTAAATCAATCCTTTCAGGGATTTTATTTTAATATTCCATTCGATATTCATTTTTACATGAATATGATACCCAATTCATTCCATGGGAAACCCTAATGTTTATGTTTCATTTATTATGTATGATCCTTCATGTGGAACATATGATCCTGAACATGTTATGATGGGTGCACCCATATAGTTCTCTAATTCATTTAGTAATTTTACGACTCAAAAGATATTGTCTGCAATGGTCATGGTGACTAACCTTGATGTGTTCTCCTCTATGTGCAACTATCTTTGACTCATTCTAAAGCCGTGTTATATATATCATACAATATACTTTGAATCTGTTATTATATTATCTCATGTAGTGATTACTTTTGTTTTATAATTCTACATTCCTGTTTATATCAATATGTTGTGCCTTCTAACCCATGTGCTAATCATTATTTTAATGTTCATTCCTTAACTAGGATTTTCTTACTCATCCCTTGGATCATGTTATCCTCCTATTATCTTATGTATATAAATGGGATAATAAGAACGTACGATATCAAAATGGATGATAAATAAAAAGAGGTTTTGTAGTACTATTTTTTTCCATTTTATGTACCTTGTCTCTAAGACAGTGGACTTTAAGATCATTTTCTTGTAATTTGGTATTTAACTATCCACAAAATCATGTAATTATATGTCTCAAAGAATATTGTCTCTATAGGGTAGAACATGCTTTCATAAAAAGGGCCTCTATATCTCATTTTTTAGAGAAAAATGAAATTGGAATTAAGTATTCTAATGATATTTAGAAAGAATATTGAAATGCTAGTTCTTAAATATTTATTCCAACATTCCATCCGTAAGGTTTACACTATCGATGAATACAATTTAATCACCAAGGATCTATAGACAATCACACCTTCGACAAATTAAAGGTTCCTCAGATAGTATATTGAAAACATGTTAATACCATAATAATACGTGATATAATATGGTAAATTATAAGACATGAAATCATAGTCATATGATATTAATCATTTGGGTGATATCATAATTTTAAAAACACTAGACTATATGACAAACCATACTCACTCAAAGACATTGAAATAATATTAAAATATTGAATCCATAATATTTTAGGAATCATTTTTCATACATCCATTTCATGACATGAATATATGCGACCAAACATGCCTTTTATGAGAGTACATCCCCTTTAGGTGGTCATCTCCTACAATGATACTCTCTAGAGCTACGTTTTTCTTCATTCCCAATTTATTGGATACAAATGGAACCCTATATCTCAAAATAAATTCATAGATGATGAATTAATTTTAAACAATCCCTTTAGAATAGAATGGAACCTCTCCCATGGATATGACCATTCAATGTACTCGATTTCATGGTGTTTTTTAGTACATACAGTGTTGAACACTTTCCAAACATCATGATATGTTTGCTTACAAATTTATATAATTCTTAAATTTTAATAATTATCATTTTATTATTACAAAATATTCTCCAATATGATGAATGAAATAAATAAAATAGAATCACATTCCATCTAGAGAACATGCCTTAGAAGAAATCATCTAAAAAATAGTAGTTCCCGTGTTCAGAACAGGGGAAATAGTCTATATATAAATTTCCTCACCCTATATTTCAAAACTATATTTGGAATACATGTTATCAAAATGGTTAATAGTCTTACTCAACTTGTCATCACCCCCTTTATGTTCTTAAAATTCTATAAAGCGTGATTTAATTCCATTCCACCTCCTCTGAATCTGGTGTATTTTTAACACCCTTAGGGTTAACCCATTGCAAATCTATATGCATTGAAAATGAATGTTGGTTTTATTACCGTCATGTCAAATATATTTTTTAGTTTTAACTTTTGTATCATTTTTATTATTCTATATTTTACCAAGAGTTTGGGTCTTAAAAGTAATTATTATTATAAAAATAGTCATGTTTCACAAATTTGGGACATAATAAGTACTAGTCATGTTTTAACCATAAGTATAGAAATATGAGCATCTGTATGAATTATTTTGAGTATTGGGATGGTTTTATGAGAAATCCAACTTTGCACATGACCTTGATTGGGTTTGTGTTGTTATAAAGTGTATTATGAAGGTATTATCATCGGTTTTCCAAACCATGGGTATCTCCCTAAGTAGTATCCAACATTGTTTTTCAAAGACCTATAAGCTATGTATAGTTATCAAAAAGTCTGTAAAACTATGTACCCTAACAGTGTAAATTGGTATAAACAATTAAATAGTATGAATTTCTGACCGTTTTATTTTTCATTTATACATATATTCACCCCTAATATTGATTTGGGAAAAATTATACTCCCAATATTTTCTATTGGATCCCTGTTTGGAAATTGTAAGAGTCATGATCTTTTTTTCAGGTATAGATCATGTTTTCAAGTGTTTTTGATAAAAATAGATGTTTTGGGGAAATTAAGGAGTACACTCCCTTTACAGAGGAGTACATGATGTGTACCCGGTTGACGCTTTTGACAGTGTACTAGCTATGTAATGGATGAGTACATGTCTGTGTGGGGTGACCTAGATAACGCCTTAGGTGGGGCCGAGTAAATCCAATTACATGATGTGTACTTTTAAATTAAATTCTATGTAATTTTATATTTATTTGTTAAACCAGATTAGTGTCACGTCTAATTGGAAAAACACCATCTTCTCAACTACTATCGTCCACGGGAGATCATAGGTTCTTCTCTGATCCCTCAATTTATCATCTGATCTCTGAATCAATCTCCATAAGATGCATTGGAATCGTCACAATGAGTACTTCTTTATTCTAGATCGTAATCTATTGACTTCTCCTCTTTCATTAAATATCCATGTTGAGCATTTTATATTTCTTTTATATATCTATGACATTCTAGGTCAAATCAAAGTTTGAGATTCAACAATATCGATCATACAATGACATGGTCGGTTTTTTGGGACTTTTTGTAGTTTTTCATTGTGTTATAAGTGTGAAATTTCCAAATACCCTAGTTTTTGGTATTTTCTATTTAGGGATTTTAACCATATTGATGCATGTTATTCTTGTTTTCATGAGATAGGAATATTATTTTTAAATAAGGTAATATTTACCATGTTATGGTGGTGATTCCATGTTTGATTTGATCCTAACTGTTTGTTCTAGATTTTCAAGTTATGCTACTTTCGTTCCATGCTTATTGTTGTTTGGATAGAGTGATTTAATCTGATATTCTATGATATTCCATGTCATTGTTTAGTCAATAAATAATTTTAGGCTTACATTGGCACATGAATTTAATTTGAGCACAATTACTTCCACAGGGCTGTTGGAACATGGTTTTGTTAGATCATATGGGGAATGTCTATTGAGGGCTTCCCATAGTGTTCTTTATACATTTCATGTTGCATGAACTTTGGGGGTGGACGTGAGTCCTTCCTTAGAGTGTCTGTACTTCCACGTTGTGTGACCACATTGGGAATTAGACATTGAGTGCTTCCCCAATGGGTTTGTAGGTTTATGATAAAAGACTCTAGGGGGAATTGATGGTGAGTGCTTCCTAAGAGAGTCTTTGTAAAGCTAAACCAGAGGGGGTGAACTATTCTAACTTCCCCGAGGGTTTCATGAGATTGTTAGGTTATTTTTATTGAAGGAAAATTAATGTTTTTAAAACTGTAGGATTTATTAATTTTGAGTACATCATTTTTTATTAAATAAATTTTCATATTATCTTTCATGTATATTCACTGGAAGATTGGAATCTATATTTGGGTGGTTGACTACTAGGATTAGGCTCACAACCTATTTAGGTATGTATTTTAGGCAAAAGAAAATTATATTGTTTCATGGATAGATAAGGTAAAGCACCCTTTTACTTCAGACACTTGATGGATATGGATCTAGAGAGCACGGGACTAAGAAGATGCTTGTGATGATGCTGGAGTTAATTACTTGTTTTCCTTCGTACTTTGGTTTTGTACTGTATTCCAGCATTGTGACATGATTGCATGCTTTCCAAGACATATGTTACATGAAATTTTTATATATATCCCAATAAGGGCATAGTTTCCCCACTATCACACCGAAGTCCCTTGCTACAAGTCAGCAGCCTTTGGTATTCAGGGAAATGAGCTTGAGCCATGTGACCAAACTAAGTATGGGGAACCTCCGGGTAGAACCTGGAATAGAGATGTTACAAAGTGGTATCAAAGGAACTCTTTTCTTCTTTGACATACTATTTTCATCCAATAGACATGGATAGTATGGAATGGTTAGTTAGTAATAATTTGTGCCTGGGTTTAGCTAACCATGTACTGGGAAAAGATAATTTACCTCGATAATGTTTTTTTCCTTCTTGTTTTTGAAATTATTACAGTTGACGTGATTTAGTCTTTGGGTGATTCATATGTTTTGTGCGGTTATTGTTGATATTATTGTGGTTCTGTTTCTATTTAAATGTGATGCGATAAGGTTACAACCCCTCATGAATTATATAGGAACATTTTAGATATAACATGTTATGCATTGTTTTCCTTCCATTTACGGTGCATTATAGATTGCATATTATTGTGATAGATTCCTTTATAAAATATATGTTGTTTGATATGGTATTTAAAATGTTTAATGTTTTATTTGAATGAATTCAAAACTTCGGTTCCTGAGTAGTTATGGGACCACATGAATTGGAATATGGTTAATCATGTGATTGATTGCACTGTTATACATTATAATATACAAAAATAAGTTGTCATGATTTGATTCGCGGGGAGTATGGTCCCCCAGAGTTTGGAATTTGGAATTTTTTATACATGTTTCATTTTTTATGTGGTTTCTGAGTAGTTAATGTGGATTACTATCTAGAAAATCATATAATACATGGTTTTCAGGGATTAATACATGCCAAGTAACCTTTTATTCGAGAGGGAACATCTTTTTAAATGTACACATTGTGTACTCTATATACATGTAATGTAATCCTTAAACTGTGTGACTGGATGTGTGGGAAGAGACATGGATTAGGGAAATATTTGGTGGCACATGTTGTGTACCTAATGTACACACAGTTGTGTATAGACCATGTGTCCAGCTGTGTGACTAACGACACAGATGGATGAAACTTTGGTAGTTCACGTCTGGTATAGATCGAACACGCCATGTAGTGTCAACTATGCCCCTGACTGTATGTCAAAAAACGCATTATTTTTATATCATTATAGTACACAATGTGTCCATCATGAAAATGATGTGTATTTTTTCCTATGTGAACTATGTTGCTAATCCATGTAAAATAACACGAAAATGATGAATTTATTCAAGTAGACGTTGTGTCATTTGATGGAACATGCTTTTTGTTAGGGTGTTACACGACCATTTTTTTAAGAAGTGAACACCCATGTAAAGGCTTAAGGGAACACATCATTTAGAGTACATACATATCGTGTATTCTTGTTTTGTAAAACATGATTTTTTTTCTTCTCATGTTCTTTTCATTCACATATATTTTTTAGTTCTTCATAATCATGAAATGAATTGTGTGCTTGACCTTGTGGGGTCATGCCACACATAAGTCCACTGGTTGTTCACCAGATATAAGTAAATAGTCAGAAACCATACAAGTATGGTAAGAGACTACCAGTAGATCCTACCGTCATTCTGCTCAAAGAACCAACTCTCATTCTAGACACATGATATGGCACAATGATCCGAGAAGGCTTCATTTGGTTTATGCATACCATCATGGAATTGCCACAACCTGTCCTATCTGTCGAATACTGGGTGTGAGCCTTTCAACAGCAGCATGGTCCCACATTCTCAGAGTATGGAGGACCTCAGGCTGTAGAGTCATGGTTGGATGTCATGAAATCTATTTTTAAGCATCTTGAGATGCCTCCAGAAATGAGGGTGAAGCTCGCTACGTATATTCATCAGGACTCCGCCAAGAGATGGTGGGATGTGATATCTTAAGTTGGAAGCCAGCTGGTTATTTCATATGATGAGTTCTATCATACCTTCTATGACTACTTCTACCCATAAACATTGAGGGCTGACTGATCCCATGCGTTCATGTGTTCGGGTCAGGGTACACTATCAGTCACACATAATTCTTCTTAAATCACATAGATGAAGCGCTTCACGCCCATTATAGGTGGTGATGAGTAAATACTAGCTTAGAATTTTAGGATGGTCTCTGGCATGAAATCCATTCTTAGGTGAACATATTCATGTTCACTTCCATCACTTCTATAGTCGACCATACACCGATCACAGAGCTCAACCTATGGGATTATGATGTTGTGAGCCAGGGCGGCTCAGCATCTAGAGTTGAAACCCCTCCAACTAAAATCAAGAAGCATATTATTGAGTCTACATGTAAATATATGAATAGGTGGAATAGTTATTCTGGTGTCCAGGTGGTGTTTTTCTTGTGTGGGAATAGTGAGCATAGGAGGCCACATTGACAGAGGGACCCATTGGAGTGCCGATCTTGCAACTAGTTTGACTATAATCAATGTTTATATCAGATATTTTCACTGGTGGAGGATGATATAGGTTCTTCTATGAATTCTCGTTAATGAGTGGGACCACCGGATTTTCATCAGTTAGGGAAATGGAGTTCGTTTGTCTGTTCAGGCCAAGGTAAAGGTCGTGGATGTGGTATCCAGTCTCTAGGTTTCCAATGAGAATAGGGTGGATCAGCTCATGGTATTCATGAAGGGTCATAGGGATATGGTACAGGTAAGACAAATGTATTGGAGAAGACCCCGTAAGAGTAGAATCCCAGACCCTCTACTATTATAGACCCGATTCTAGTGGCCTCAATTTTAGATTTTGCACTTTTCGATACAGGGGCTCATAAAATTTTCATATCTGTTGTTGTTGTGGATATCCTTGGACATTGAATCTTTAGTTATGATTATTTCTTTATATTGGGAACTGCATTGAGGAAAACAATGGCTAGTGTATGTCAGTGCAAGGAGTACCCTCTTTAGGTTGGTGGGTGTCACTTCTAATAGGAAGACCAGGGCTTAAATATAATAGGCTATGATGTCATTCTCGGAATGGACTTGTTGATTTCATATTAGGTTGTTGTTGACTGCTATAATCATAGGGTGATTTTCAACGGACCAATGGGTGGTTTGTTTCTACATATGGACGAATGGGATGTACATGCTACCAGAGAGGTACCTGAGCATCATGGGTTGGGGAGAGTAACACCCAAATTGCTATTCTATATCTGGATAACCAGGGGACTTCACAGATGTAATTTTTTCTAGTGGTGGATTGTTTGAGGGATGCCTTCCTAGATGACTTTTCAGGTTTTCCTCTAAGGATAGGGGTGAAATCTTCTATTGTTCTTGTCCCAAGAGTGGCACTGGTGTTTATTCCTCCTTATAGGATGGCTACACCAGAGTTACGTGAGCTCAAGAAGCAGTAATAGGAGTTATAGGAAAAAGGTTAATTCCACCCATTACTTCTCCATGGGGTTCGCATGTCCTATTTGTGAAGAAGGCAGACGATAGACTCAAACATTGTGGGTATTATCAAAATCTGAACCAGTTTATGGTCAAGAACTAATATCCCCTTCTGGGGACTGATGATATCCTGGATCAACTTCGAGGAGCCCATGTTTTCCCAAAGATTGACCTAATATCCAGTTATCATCAATGCCAGGTTAGACCATCAGATATACCTCTTAATTCCTATCAATGCAGGTATGGTCTATATGATTTTGTGGCTAGGTCATTCGGTCACATGAATGTGACTACAGTTTTTATGGAACTAATGAACATAGTGTTCCATCCATACTTTGATTTCTTTTGGCGGTAGTTTTTGTATATATATCATGTTGTACTCTCACACTCAACATGAAAATTCTACCCATCTTGATATCATTGTGAGTACACTGATAGAGAACATGTTATATGATAAGCTCTCTGAATTCCATGTTTGGATGGACCAGATTGACTTCTTGGGTCATGATATCTCAGAGAGAGAAGTATCAGTCGAACCAAAGAAAGTGAGAGGAATAGTTTCCATGGAGCATCTGAATAACATCTTTGAGGTGCATCTTTTATTAACGATGGATAGTTACTACAGACGTTTCATATAGGAAATTTCATTCTTTATTGTTTTATTGACGGAGCTAACTCAAAAGGGTGTGAAGTACCTTTAGATTGATTCCTGCGACTCAGCATTTTGGGAGTTGATATAAGGTTGACTTCATCCTCAATACTTGTTTTTTCAAAGCCCAACAAGATATATACTATTTACTATGCTGATTCATGTATCGGGATGGAAGAAACACTTATTTAGCGGGAATTAGTTGTGGCGTATGGGTCTCTGTAGTTAAGGCCACATGAAAGGAGTTACCCGACACACGATCTTTAATTGGCTGCAGTTTTTGATGTTTTATGATATTGGAGACAATATATTTTTGGAGAGACTTTTTTGGTATTCACCAAACAAGAAATTATAAGTATATCATCATTCATCATGACCTCAATTTGAGACAGCGGAGGTGGGTTGAATACCATCAATCCTTTGATTTTGATCTTGCCAATATTCAGGGGAAAGGAAATGCAGTGGTAGATGCTATGACTCGGAAGACTCAGATACATGTAGTTAATGAGGCTAGTAGATATTATAAGCTTATATCTCTATTATATGAAATGAATATATAGGAGCATGATAGAAAGGGGCATAAATTTCTTTCTTTTCTAGATGTTACCCTACTATACTTGATCGAGTGAAAATATGGCAGCTATCATATTCTAATGTTCTATTTCTATGGGAGAGTGTGTTAGGAGAGGACCCTATTCCAAGATGGACTATAGGTAAGGATGAGATCTTGAGTTTTCATGGGCATGTATGGGATTTATTAGAAATACGTGAGAAGTTGATACGGTATATTCAAGATTCAATTAATTGGGTAGTTTATCAAGGTGTCATAAAGAAGTATTGAGATATAAACCATCAGTATTGGAGGCCTGGTATGAATAAAGATGTTTCTGGTTGGTGATGATGTTTTATTCCTGTCAGCTGGTGAAGGCAGAGCATAAGCAAACAACAAGGATTTTGCAGCAGTTACCAATTCTCGAGTGGAAGTGGAGTGATATTGCAATGGACTTTGAGATGGGCTTACTGAGGTCACCTCGAGAGAATTATGTAGTTTTTGTTGTCGTTGAAAGACTCACGAAGGTTGCACACTTCATAACAATCAAGGAGAACTTAAGTGTTGATGGGTTGGGAATCATGTACATCCAAGTGATTGTACGTTTACATGGGGTTCCATACTCCATCATTTTAGACAGGTAATGAAGTTTAATTATCGGGGTCTATAAGGGGATAAAAAGGGATTTGGGCACATAGGTACCTATATATACATCTTATCATCACAATATAGATGGCCAATCTGAGCGTACGATATAGGTGCTAGATGACATGCTACGAGAATGCATAATAGATTTTGGAGGTTCTTGAGAAATTCAAATAACTCTGGTAGAGTTTTTCTACAATAATAGTTTTCAAGAAGCTATTCATATGGAACCTTATGCGGATTTTTATAGTAAGCCAGGCCGATCACCCCTATGCTGGCTGGAAGAAGGAGAGGAAGCTATGCTGGGAACTCGTCTGGTCCAGGAGTCCACAAAGTAGATATAGTTGATTAGAAGAAGGATAGATACTGCACAGTCATGGAAGATGTCTTATATTGATCGACAGATACGACCTATATTGTTCGAGGTCAGAGATCGGGTTTTCCTACTTGTCACACCGAGGATGGGAAACAGAATGATTAGGACACAGTGAACTCATTCACTAAGATACATCATGCCATTTGAGGTATTGGAGAGTCCTATCTCATGTTTTTTAACCCGGGGAGGTTTTGATGTAGGTTGAAACCATGTTTGAAGATAATCCAATTTAGATCATTTATCACAGCATAATGGTTCTTTGTGGCCTGTCTATTACTCTGGTATGGGTGCAATGGCATCACAGGTGAGTACAAGGTGAGACCTGGGATATGGAGGACGATATACGATCATCGTGGCTGGAGCTATTCGAGGATTCTTCATCATCACCACCTTGATTAGGTTGTCAACTCAGAACTTCTTTTTTATTTATGGATCTTGTTTTTTTCTGTTTTTGAGAAATAAGAGGAGTTTCTGAAAATTTAAAGGGTACACTCTGTGAACATTGGAGTACACACCGAGTACCTAGTTGCTGCACATGATAGTGTACTGGCCAGGTAATGGCCAAGTACATGGCCATGTGGGGTGTCCTGGAGAAATCCTAATGTGGGGCCCAGTAAATGTATATACACATAGTGTACATTTAAAAGACATGCCATGTTCTTTTCTCTGTATTTCATTAATCGGATTGGGGTCGCATCTAATTGTCATAAAATCCTTCTTCTCGACTCGTCTCAACTAGAAGAGACCTTATGGCATGATTCTTCTATGAGCCCCCAATTGACTATCCATTCTTCGAGTCGACTATCATGGATTTCTTTTTAATTTCCATGTTGATATGTTCCTTATTCAAGATCCTCAAATATTGATTTCTCCTCTTTCGCGAGATAACCTTGGTTGATATTTTTAGATTTTTTTGTATATATATGATTGTTTAGGTCGAATCAAAATCTGAGATTTGACAATGTCGACTGTAAAATGCTGAGGTATGTGTTTTGTTCCATTTTGTTGTATTTCATTGATTTATATGGGCACAATTTCCCAATACCCATGTTCGGGGTATTGCATGTCTAAGAATTTTAATCTAGTTGGTGCATGATATGATTTTTTTGCTTCAATTTGGAATCTTTTTTAAATATTGTTAGGTATTCAATGTTATAATGGTGTTTCCATGTTTCATTTGATCTTGACCATGTGGTATAGATTTTACTATTAGGATGGTTGCTTTCAATTCATATAAAGTTAGGATTTCGTGATTTTATCTAATATGATGTGACATGCCTTGTATCTGGTTAGCAATGTAGTACTTTTATGTTTACTTTGACTATTGAATATCGTTTGAGAACGATTTCTTAAATAGGGATGTGGGAACCTGGTGTAGTTAGACCATAGGGGGGATGGATGGTACAGGCTTCCCCAGAGTGTCCTTTATACATTTCATGTTGCGAGACCATGGGGGATGGATGTGAGTTCTCCCGGAGAGTGTTTTTACTTCCACATTGTGAGAACACATGGGGAATTGGACATTGAGGGCTTCCCCAGAGTGATATTAGGTTACCTATAAAAGACCAAAGTCATAATTAATGGTGAGTGCTTCCTCAGGGAGTCTTTGTAAAGATGAACCAGAGGGGTTGCACTGTGAGAAATTCAATGAGGGTTGCATGAGTTTTTTTGTTATTTTTTTAATAAAGGTAAATGGAATATTTGAAACTATATGATTTTTTTCTTTTTATTACTTCATTGTTTATTACTTAATTTTTCATATTTCTTTCCATATATATTCACTAACAGTAATGCATGGATCGTTGGGTGGTTACTTTCTGGGATTTATCTCACACACTATTTGGGTCATGCTTTTGGGCCCAAACAAATTATATTGTTGCAAGGATTGTTAAGGGCATGCACCCTTCTACTTCAGGTGATTTATTATCGTGGATCTCAATAGCGTGGGACCATGCTGAGGCTCGCGATGTTGTTGGAGTTATTTACTTTTTTCTCTTTATGCATTGGTCTTGTAATGTATTCCAGCATTGTGATTTTTTTGGAAGCTTTCCTAGACATATGTGACATGCATAATTTATATATGTGCTCTTGTGGATTATCTATATACATTCTTACACTATTCACTCTTGCATGATATAATTAATGCTTCATCTATTGTTATTAATTATTTATGTTATGTTACTTTTCCAATGAGGGAATAGTTTCCTCACTATCACCTCCAAGGCCCTCAGTGCTAGTCGGCAGCCTCTGGCGTTCAGGGAAAGGTGCTTGAGTCCATGTGACAAAACGAGTAAGGGACACCTCTAGGGAGCACCCGGAACCGGGACGTTAAAGATATTGACTATATTCCCTCATTATTAATTGATTTCCCTTGTGTATTTCAGGTTTTGACCAGATTTATATCTTATATTATACAAACATAATATATTTTCACTTGTATTTTTTTAATCCAAATGGAATTTTTTGTCTTGATATAGGGTGTTTGAAAGTAATTTGATTGTTTTTTAAATTTATTAATGTGGGGGAGATCATGATCCACTAATTTCCAATCCCCATTAATAAATGTGACTATTTTTACTATATTTTTTATTTTGGGGTATCTATTCATGGTTTTATGTCATTAATTACCTAACAAAATTTTATATTACATTTTATAGTGTTTTTAAATTTATATATTTAATATCATAGTGGTATTGTTTCAAAAGATTCTAACTTTTAAGAGGTATTTAATTTAAAATTATTTCCACACACTAGGTGTTCGATGAAATTTCATATGGTGTTTTTGAATTATCAATGTATTTATATGATTTGGAGAAGTGACTATTTACTATGAAATTTTTTTATAACTATTTGGAGTGGTTTTCAATTGGTTTTAGTAAGAATAACACATTGCAATCCTTGGGTTCACAGGGTAACTAATATATCACAATAGTGTTGTGAAACACTAGCGGTTACATTATTGATCTTAATATACTATGTAGGGAATCAATATTAGTTGGATTTATTTTATTATGGGATTTCTGTCCCATTTTGTGTTTAAGTGTGTATTTTCATATTCCAGGGCCCAAACTTGTTCTTTATTATTGATTCTTGATTTTAAACATGATTATACATTTCCTGCCTTTATTTATCACTATTATTTCTAATGGTATACACTTGGATGGTTTTCTTTATGATTTTATGATATCATTAATGTACACATCAGATAACTAGTGTATGTGAATATGATATAATTTTATTAAAATAATTTTTTTTACAAAATGCATTATCTTCCAAAATGTAATTATAAAATGTATTTATTTGAAAACAATGGGTATTTTTTTCTATATTATACATTTTATAGATTATATGGTCAAAATGTATTGAGATTTTTTTCATAAATAAATTATTTTCTCATTGTGCGTGTGTAGATGATGTTTTCAATACATTTGTAATGGAAATGTATCTTTTATTTCCCCTATTAATCTTTGGTATCATCTCCTTCTTAGTGAGACAGATTGTCAGCGGCGAATTATAATATAGAGAATCTATTTGGACTTGTCTAGATTCCAATTCTAGGTTTTACATTTTATCTTTAAATTGAATGTCCCCTGGATATTTACCCTTTTTTACACTAAACTCTGATATTTAATCATTTTCATGTTATTCATGATACTTTTTTACTCAAATAGTTGTTCTCCACATGGTCAAGGTCTTTTTTAGGTGATGTGTTTTTTTATCAAGTTTTGGTTCATTATAAAAAATCTATTATAGAGAATACCCACCTAGAAGTGCATATGAACTACCTAGGTTTTTTTGAATGTAGTTGGTATATTAGGGTTAAAACTATTATTATTTAGATGGTAAGTGTGGGAGGGTTCTTGCGCTGATAAATTTCTTGAATAATATAGAGATACCATTGGTCATTGGAGAATTTTTCCAAGCCTAAGACATGGTGATTGAGGATATTTAATGTTTCAAGATTTGGATGATTATTTCTATGATCCAATTTATTTGAATATTTTGTATTCCATTTAAAATATTCAAATATTGATTTAAATTATTGTCATTTAATGTCTTTTTTTCTTCATGTTGGTATTAAATTTTAAAGCTACCCCAAAGATACTTTTCCACATTATTATTTATTTATCAGAAAATTCCTCTTATAATATCAGTTTTGAATCATGACGTGGAATTTAGGTGACATGTTTTGAAGGAAAATCCTTTAGTATTCCCCTCATTTTTGGAAGCTCTTATACACACTATTGTGAACCTAGGCGAGGATAGTGTGGGAAATTTGCGAAAAAAATGGATCATTGATTAATATATACAACAAAAAGTCAACGCATATCCCATAGAGACTATGAACCTGGGGAATATTAAAATTTTACTGATTTTATGGAAAGAATATTAAATTTTATTAAAAAAATAAGAGGTTTACAATAATGTTTTTTTCAACTTACATTTTTTAAGGACCTGAAAGGAAATGGTTGGAGACTATTATACATGTTATGTTTCCCAAGGATCATACATAATCTAATTTCAAAAAAATATTCTACCAAAATTATTATACTTATTTTGACCTATACGTTTCAAAAATATCTATTACATATTAATAGAGGAATATTAATTACATAGTATTATGATAAAAAGAAGAATTATATAGTTCAAGTATCTCTTGAAACACAAACACACAAATAAAATTTTTAAAATAGTATCTACTTAAGTTAATTATAAAGAGAATATATCAAGAAATAACATATATAAAATCATTATCCATAACTGATGAAAAGGAAACATAAGAATGGGTGATCGTTGATTCTCATTAATTTTAATCAAGGGAGATACTGATGACCACATAATCATAAAATTACTACAATTGTATGAGAACATGAGCCTAATATTTGAAAACCTTAACCCTAATATATAGTTAATAGTATCATGTCATCGAATAAATAATTTAATTTTATAAGACATGTATAAAAAATATATCAATGAACATGATAAAAAAGTAAATAACATTTGCACAAGCCATGGAATTGTGGAAAACACATAATCTTATAACATTGGTGTCATACATAAATAAAAATAGGTCTACTTTATATGTTAATGATATATAATTCATTTCATTCATTATCTTATGGACATGAAAACCATGTCCATGGATAATCATATGGACATGAAATTTGTGTCCATTCATCAACTTATGAATTGGAAATCTAGGTCCATGCCTAATTAGTTTATCATTAAAATCATATTTTTGCATGAAATTGTGTAATGAAATTTGGTTCATGTGCGACATATTTATATAAAGAGTAATCAATATTTATCCAATATTATATATGTATATGTAACTATATAATAGTCCATAACATAATCAAAATACATTCATATGTGTTATATACGAGCATAAGTCAATCATCATATATCATACCCCATGGAATATAAATCAGTTCGATAACAATTTAATCATCATAATCTTAAACATTCTTGATAAATGTTAATGATGGTATCCTTAATCATATCCATAAAAAAGAAAAAGGTTCCTCAAATAATGTCATAGGAGATGAAAATTCTCTTACAAGATCACATAATGTATTTTTTGAGGAAAATATCCTTTCAACATGAAAAATAACATCTTTAAAATATTAAAATTCTCAAATATAAATGAAACTTTTTATTTAAAATTAAAATAGAAATCATTTAATTGATGTTTCAATGTATATAGTTATCATGAATATGGGAAATGAGATAAATTATATATATGTCAGAAGAAAAAAATCAATTCATAGTATTTTTAAACTGTCTTAAAAGTTACTTGTATAAAAAATGAAAAATGGATTCTTCTTTAACGTTTTTTAATCAATAATTGGTAAAATGACATAAAAACATATTATAATATTAAAATCATTATTGATGAAATTATTATAAAACCTTGTAATGGATGTAAAAAAGATTTCAACTAAAGACAGATATAAAGTGGGTTTCCTTCTAATTGTTCCTTCAGTCTCTTCAGTACATAATGGTTGTAAAATGAAAAAAATATGTATTCCCAATAAATAACCATAGGAAAATTAAATTAATAAGTTTCTGTGTCGGTAAATCATAATATTTCATCAATTTAACATAACCATAAATAATCTCTTCAAACAATGTGGTTTTGACAAAAAACCATAATCCATTAGTAACATTGAATTGTAAGACCCATTAAATAATAATATAAAATGAAGAATTAAACAAAATTAACATTTGGATAATAAATATATAAAATTTAAATGTAATTTAGATACACCTCATAAAATAAGATAGGTTTTTAACATAACATACGTCTTAATGAAAATAATTTAATATTGTAAACCATTATCTCGAGTGTGAATTGTTGAAAAATCCTTCTAGACACCTATTTAATAAATTTATAATTTTTATAATTACATATTAAAGTCATTTATATACTGATAATATTCCAAATAATGCACATATAATAATTCAATAACATTCTTAAAAAATGTATATTTAATATATTAATTTGTAGGTGTTAATTGTTTCATTCATCATGACGATTTCAGTCTGTTATTTACATTCCATGTTAATTAATCATAGTTAAGTCATATTAATAATTTTAATCATTTTCTGAACATCATATATATTTATTATAAACATATTTATACTAATTCATGTATTTTATGGATAGAAAAACAAATTACGCAATTCTTGGAAGTGGACGATTGTGCATACACACAAACACTATTTTTACTTTTCCATGGGGGGAAATGAAGAATGTTAAATAATAATTAAACATTATAGAATCATTATTATATCATATATATCATATATATTTGTTAATTATTTATTATTATTATTGAATTAAAACAAAAATTAAATACCAATTACATTGCTTAATGATGGTGGTAGTTTTCATGTACCCACAATCAATGTAAATTTTTCCAACTGATTGAAAGATAATAAGTTAGATATGATTATATCATTATATAATAATACATAATTAATAAGTATCACATATATAAAAACAATCATATTAATAAAATATCCTGAGGAATAATGAATAATATCTCTATGTGGATATGGTAAGGCATACATACCCACAAAAAATACTTTCACCTCACATTAGATAAGAAAGATGATGACTAATTGGTTTTTACTTATCATAATAATTTTTTTTATTTCTATAAAAAAATAATTTTAATTTATTTTTAATAATTTATATTTATATGAGGTAGAGAATAAGTAATAAGAAAGTGAGCGATTATAGTGATAGTTTATTCTTCAAAATAAATCCTTTAGATCTCCTATTAATGATACTAGGTATAAACATTTTTGATGTATAGATCCTCTAAAATTTGGATAAAGAAGTCGAGAAGGAATTTTGGTAGGGGATGGTCAATATATAGTCTTATACTATTGGAAGGAAGGGGAAGGAGTGGTATCCCTTTATAATTTATGGCCCACTATTAGAATTTCTCACAATAAAAAATCAAAATAAAATCCTTCTCTACTCCAAATTCCTCCGAAGTAGATGTTACAATATGCTATGATAGAGTAGGGATTAAATTAAAACATAAAATAAATTTAGATTGGTTTTTTTATTATTTTAAACACATTGTTTTGGTTTACTAAAAATAAATGTTACATTTTTACCAAATATGTAATTCCTGATTCAAATTAACTAATATAATTTATAATTTAAATTTCTACATGTTTTAAAAATTCTTCTTAATTTATAATTTCTACATTAATTTATAATTAATGGAATTGTTTATAATAAATGTTACACTTTTACACATTGTTTATAATAAATGTTACACTTTTACACATTGTTTTAAATTTCTACATTAATTTATAATTAATGGAATTGTTTTTTTGAAAAATAAATTACTAAGAATTAGAATCGTTTCTTTCATTATCTAAACAGATGAAAAAAATAATTGATAAATTATAATTTTTTTTTATTATATGATATATCAATTAAATAAAAAATTTACAATATAGTGTTTAATTTAGTTTAATAAGATACAAAATTCAGTTCATTCCTATAAATAGTTTTCCATCATAATTCATTTTAAAGTAATAAATTATAAGAAATATAATGTTATAAGTAATTTATATGAAAAAAATTGTATTATTAATATTATTAAGAATCTAATATTCCAATAAAAATATTTTAAAAAAATTAAACTTCTTACATTCTTGTAGTAAAAATGCATTTTTGAAAAAATATTTATATTTTTAACTATTCATTGTAAAATTGATATTTTTATAAAATAAAAAATTATTATCTCTTAGAGAATCTTTATATTCTAATTTCAAAAAATAAGTTATATTTTCAAATAGAATTTTTTATTATGAATTATTATATAACATATTTTCTCATAAAAAATACTTTTTGATGGTAACATATTTTGAAGAAAAATACGACTTTACTAAAAATTGAATGTTTCTTTCAATAGTATGAATCCATGAATTTTAATTTCGCAGGAAATTATTATAAAATTAGAAATATTTTAATAGATATTCTACCCTACTAATTAAACACCTATAATTCTTGAAAAATATTAACTAAATAATAATATTCCATTGATGTCAATGATAAATGTTTTATATTTGATGTGTTATTTTACATAATGTTCTTATTATAAAATATTAGTATGTGAAATTCTCCTCCTCTCATAGTTAATAAATTATATTGCCATTATTTGAACATCCCATGGCATCAACGGTATTCAATTTGAAATTTTAGGTTTCAAAAACCCAAATGATATAAATGTGTTAATAATCCATTTACATAAAAGTGGGAAAGGGAAATAATATTGTAATTGGGAGTAACAAAAAAGTATTTTTCCACATATAATAGCCTCAATGGGATGTGAAAATATATACATGTAGGAGAAAACTAATTCCCATTCATTACCATAAAGTGATAGAGAATATGTTAAGTGGATGGTTAATGAACAAAAAATATTAAATTATATATGGGATAAAATAATATCAATTCATTTTAAATTATGGTACAATGATAGATTTTTTATTTCAAGATCCTTTAAATAATGTTGATATACTATTTTAAAAAAATTATATACAACACAATCATATTTATAGAATTGATTTATTTCCATTCTATAAGTAAAAATTATACAATTAGTTTTAATTTCAGAAATTTCCACATCATATCCTATTATAATTCCCTAAAAGTTACATGAAATATATCATAAGATCTATAGAAGAAATATATCCCATTCATACAATCTATAGTTATGAGAAAAAACAAAATATCTTTAATACATTTTCAGTTATAATATTTTAATCTCTAAAATCAAATCTATAAAACCTATTTTTAAATTTCAATCATTCCAGTAATAACTAAATGTAACAGCCCAAGATTTTATAAAAAAATATTCTTTTTAATTTTATTAATGTCTTGTGTTGTACTCTACACCAAAAGAAGCTTGCACAACACACATCCTTGACTTGACTTGCATTACACGCAATCGCGACCTTCCTCGATAGCGTGTGTAGTACGCAATACCGAGTTTCACTAAACAACGATATGCTATAAAAATATTATTAAAACTAGCCGTTATGAATAGTAATAACCACTTTTTGAAATCCAGTAAATCTTATTTTTCAAAATGAACTTTATTTTTGGATTCGGAGTATCGAATTTAGCCTAAGGTGAAATTTTGGTACTTTTCGGATAACTTTCATATTCTGATGAATAGTGAAAATTACTAAATTATAATTAAAAACAACTTTTTTAATCGAAATAATTAATAGTGATAAATCATTAATTTGAGTGGTTTTAAAGTATATTTAGAATATATTTTTACAATTTAATACAATGTTGGTCATTGGATGTAATTTCACATTTAAACTAGACATAAACAAGTGTCAATCTTTTGATAGATATTGTTTCTTAAAAACACTCTATTTGTTTTAACAGCGGGATTTAATTATAAAATTAATTAATGCAACTTATATGTTGGGAATTTTGTAAAATAGAAATCATTTTTGAATTCGGAATATCAATAATAGCTTAGGGTGAAATTTTGGCATTTTTCTGAAAAACTTCAATTTTTGATGAATAGTGAAACCACTAAGTGGTAGGTTAAAAACTGAATTTTGCATAAAACTTAATTTTACCGCTTCTGTGATTGGAATTTCAAAAATCCGAGAGACACGGTTAATATCAAGGTCTAAAATGTGGTTCAATGAGATGAAAATAATTTTTTGGTGAATAGTAACTTTTTACTTTTCTTACCGCGGTTAATAGTAAATAGGGTAACTAAGGGTAAATATGATATTAATATTACCCTAACACATGTCCTAATTCTATTGGACAAGTTTAATTCGACCAAAAACAAACTTAGGAATAAAATATGACCATTTAGGCCCACTTGGATTCGATTTGGACATTTATTATTAATTTATTTAAAGAAGGGTTAAAATAGTTAAAATCAAAGTTTAATAAGTAAATCATTTTTAATATGGGGTTATACATAAGATAAATTCAATTATAAATATTCATTAGAAAGCTAAAACGATTTCCTACATGATGATATTTTATTTGTAATTTTTAGACATCAAATAATATAATTTATTTATGACACAAAGATGATGCAGTAATTATCTTATTAATGAAATATTGACATAATTGATGTTATAAACACCAAAATAAATGTAATTTGAGACTTTTTATGAATTCCACTAATTTTCTAGGTTACTATGATATATTAATGTTGATTTAATCAACTTGGTTCGAACATGTAATTCTGTTATGACTTTCACAAAAAATCATATATCAAATAGTGTCAAAATTGACACAAAATAGTTTTTAAATAAAATATTATATTATTAATTGTTATTTTATTCCTAAAAATCTAAGGTTCGGCCAAATTACTTAGATAAGGATATATATATTAATAATAAACAATTTGGGGTTAGTTTGACATGTTATAGTAAGTGTATTAACCATATAGTGAAAGAAAACAAAAAGACACGGTAAAAGTTAAATTATTTAACTTAGAGTTAAATCTAATTGATAAGGTTTAAAATAAGATCCAAACATGTCTAAATTTGATTGGTTGACGAGATTACAACCCTATATCATCTAAGCTTCTAATATGAGTCATTTTTGGAGGTTTTTAAGTGGGGTTAGATTTATTATAAATTAATATTTTTAAGAATTCCTAAGGTGCCCCTCTCCTCCCCTATAAAAGGACACCTCCTCCCCCTCCTCCTCACACCAATTTGAGCACTCAAGCTCGGCCAACCCCTGCCAAAATCTCTTCTCCACTTCCCTATAATAATCCTAGAGGTTCTGGTCTTCCTCAAAGACCAATTTTAGTGCCCTAAGAGGAGGTCTCAAAGAGGCACTTCAAAGAAGAGGTAATTACCGTTACCAATTCTTTCATCTTTATTTCTTCTTCCACTTCTTTTTCCTAGGTTGTTTCATTATGAAGTAATAACATCAGTATCACTCATATACTGATATGTTATTATAATTATGAAACAACCCTATTTCACCATCTATCCATCCTACGGAAAAAGAAATCACCGCGCGTGCGTACGTACGGAATACCATCTCCACACCGTGGTGTAATCTATTTTCCACCACCACCTTACATGGATGGGTATAATGGTGTAAAGAATAACTATACATAGTTATTACAACATCATATTTATTCTGATATATTGTATAATCCACTCCAATTCAATTCAATATTTATAGAAATGATATCATCGCTCGTGCGTACGTACGGACTACCGTCTCCACGACGCGATGAGATTCATTCTCTATGTTAACCATTTAAGAATGATTATAATGTATATATAAGAAATAATAATGAAATATATGAAATTATAAAGCTACTGGATTTATGTATATATATACATATGTATGTCATCTACTTACTTCCATTTCAAGACAATAAGGAAAGAAAAACAGCGTTCATGCGTACGTACGGACTACCGTCTCCATGAACGGTGTTTTTCATTTTATTTATCTATCTATTATATATATATATACTGAATATATATGATATATAAATCATATTTTATATTCTGGAAGTAAGTAAATCATGATATAAGTAATAATGATGTCAAGAACAACAAGTCAAAACACCTACGATAAATGAAACGATTTTACCCAAAACGCTTCTTTAACATGGAATTTACAAAAGAACGGGTAATATAATGTCATAAGTGAACCATATATGATATCATAACAATGAATATGATTCTGTAATAAGTCAATAACATGATTTAAATCATTATACAGGAGGTTCGGACACTTACAAAGCAAGTCGGACCTAAGGTAAGGGAAATATCACAATCTCATTTTTATCCGAGATTGTTTATTCGTAAGTATTTACTGGGGTGTATTTTATCATCCACATCCATGTTTCATCAAAATGTAATATTATTTCCATCCACCTACAATTGTTTAAAACCATTTTTACCCTTCGGTGAGTTTTTAGTAATATGTATGAAAGGAATCTTTTGTCGTACGAGGTACTTTTTGACTTTTCCGACAAAAGTACGAAGAATGTTTTTTTTAACTTATACGGCACGAACGGATTTCTACTGTTTTATAAAGCCTTATTTTAATGAAGCTTCCTCTAAAAGATTTCATGACTATTTTCAATAAAATCTCTTTCTTTTAAAATTGCATGATGTTTTGTGAAAAGAAATTGATTTTGAAGAAGAAAGGATATTTTCCTCAAGAATTCAATTCAAGTGTTTTATCAAAATTATTTTCCATCTAAGATAATAAAGGGTTCTGTTTCTATCCATATTTTTACATTGATTTGACTATGTTGTGATGGAATTATGTTTATGAATTCCTTTATCTTATATGAATTGATTTATGATGTCATGATGTTTCAAGAATCCCATTTTTGTTACATGTGTTATGCGATGATGTATGTTTTATGATTATGTGGCACACATAAGAAAGGATTCATTATAAGATGGGTGGGACCTATATCTCCCTCCAATGCATTGGGTAATGATTTTATATCTCATGAGATAGACATGGCTGGAACGGAAGGTTATTTCGGTTCAGTGATACAGGACTGAAACGAGGAGTGAACTCGGTTCAAAAAGGGACTTTGTCCACTAAGATAGTCTTGGCAATGAGTCATGACTAACAAGAAATGATTTTCCATGATTATGTGTGCATGCCACAAAGTTTCAAGTTTCATGTTATGATTATGGTGATCTCATTTTCACTTCTATGATTTGTTCCATGTTAAGATATTATGATCTCTTTTGCAGGTTATGATTTTCAAAAAGATATGATATGATTTTTATTTCTTTTGTATACCCTTACTGAGCATTTGAGCTCACCCTTTTATGTTTTCTTTTCCCCAGGATATAAATAAAGGTTTTAGGTAAAAAAAGGGAAGATCTTTATGGGAGATATTGAAGATCTTTCACCAAGATTAGAAGATTACGTTCCGAGTTTCCAAAGACACTAAACTATTACGATCCTTTAGTGTGTGTTTTTGTTATGTACTAAGTATTCCGCAAAAGTAATGTAATGTCCATGTACGTCAAGCTTCGGGTCTTTACAGTTGGTATCAGAGGCAAAGGAGGTAGGAATGTATCCGATCCTTGGGAACTCTCACATGTGAGCGTTGGACGAAGCATGGCTCTCCGCCCAAGGGCTTCATGAGGAAATGGCTGCCACTGGGGATGGTGGTGCGTCCCGCCCAGGGGATGTAGCCGCCCATGGAGTTCCCTGCTAGGTATCAATTATAGTCCACTGGAAGTAATTCCAGACCGCTACAGTTGGTATCAGAGAAATGGTTTAGTCAACCTTTGGAAACTAGGATGAGAGAACTTTAGTGAGATCCCTAGAGATATTTCTAAGGTATGTCTAGGGATGTCCCTAAGGTTAAGTATACGTATAGGTTATAGTACTAGAACTACGCTAACGATCATAGAATTAAACCTAAGATGTTAGATGTTGAAGGTACTCCCCCTTTATTATGTTATTTTCCCTAGAATGATTTTTGCCTCTCACACTTTTTTTTGGGTTTTAGAAAATGGCTGGAAACAAGATGATTCATGATAATGGAGGATTTGATGGACAATGGAATGATATTATTCATGAGAAACCAAATGAAATGGGATTTGGAAGTCCAAACATCATTATTATGCCGAATCAGCAATCTCATAATATGATCAATAAAGTAAAATTTGGTAAGTTTCCTGACTCGGCTAATAAGAGAAAGATGGAGTTTCATGATGATCATAGAGGAAAGAAAGTTCAATTTCCCCTATGTAAATCATGTGGGAAGAGGCATCAAGGAGAATGTTTCAAAGGAACTGGAAGATGCTTTGGGTGTGGAAAAGAAGGACACAAAGCCAGTAAGTGCAAAGAAAAAGGTTCAGTTAACACCAGGGATGAGGATAATGGTATTGCTACGACATCAACACTGGTTAAATGTTTTAAATGTGGAATATACGGGCATTATGCAAACCAATGCCCTAAGGGAAAGTCTCATGAAGAGAATCAGTATGGTCGTATGGGAAGTATTTATGTTGATGATGATGAAGAGACTACAAATGATATGTGAGATTAAAGAATTGTTGAATCTTGGACAATGGTTTAAGAATGTAGTGGAATGATTACATGTTTTTGATGTGTAATGTTGTATAAGTAATCTCATGGTACTGTAGAATAAAGAGACATGTAAGGATTGTTACACTGTTGTCTGATTAATGTTACCATTATCCATGAAAGGTTATTCAGATATTTTTGGAATGTAGATGATATGCGCATAATGAAGTGATAAAGAGAAAATGAAATGCTTGATAGTATTCATGAGCTCATGATTGATATAAGGACTAAGTGATATCATGGTTTGAGTATATAGAATTTTGAGGATTTTGGTATGTGGAAAGTGTTAACTTTTAACTGCACTCATGTTTTCACTAAGGTATTCAAGAGAATACACGATTAAGGACTTTGAATGTTTGGAATGTGACCAACAAGACATATCTTAGGATATGTGGGGATCAACGACCGTATTAAATCTCTGGTAATCGTTGTCACTATATTATGAGAGTGGACTGCAGTATTATGTATAAGCCTAAATATTAGACTGGATTATGTTGGACATAAGTTAGTATTGTTTAAGGATAGAAGATTTTCGATGTTATAGTAACGTAGTTTTAGAAAAAGGGACAACCTGCAGGACGGGCGACATCCCATCGCTTCGGACAAGGCTGTAGGAATCGAACCCACAACCAAAGTGCGACTGGCCTTTATCGCCTACCACTGGCCTACAGGAAGTCCCTGTTTAGTAGAAACTAGTTGTATTATATTAAGCAGTATGATATATGAAGTATAAGTCCATTTTAGGAACTATATATGATTAATCTCACTATAGAATGACTTATGTATATTTAATAACTTTTGCTTACCTTTTGATTGAGACAGATGGAATGACCCGTCATTCTATCACATGATCTGCTAACACTTCACGAATAATAAATTCAACTTAATTTATTTAAGAGATGAAGTGGAAATTGTTCAAGGCACGAACAACAGTGATATTGTATCAAAATAAAGTAAGTATTTATTCTAATTCAAATTTTCAACTTTAGGGAAATGATCTTGAAAACCAAAAATGTTGTCCTAGTGATCTTATACCTGATGAATCAGATGGTACCTTAGATCGTCACAAATTTATGGATTTGTGATTACTGGCTTTTCCATAGCCATGTTCTCTACCACTCTCCATCAGAACATGATGGTTAGATTTCTCTTCCATATCCATATTTTCACCTATGTGGAAACCCAGTGATTAGTTTATTTGGGTAATCGTTACATTTCATACTTTAGTTTTTAAAGCCAAGTTTAGTTATTCCCTTTTACGATGTGGGTTTCTATTAAAGAAACTTTCAAATAGTAAACCATTTATAACCCCGACGAATTTCAAGGGCGAAATTCATTTTAAGGGGGGTAGAATGTAACAGCCCAAGATTTTATAAAAAAATATTCTTTTTAATTTTATTAATGTCTTGTGTTGTACGCTATACCAAAAGGAGCTTGCACAACACACATCCTTGACTTGACTTGCATTACACGCAATCGCGACCTTCCTCGATAGCGTGTGTAGTACGCAATACCGAGTTTCACTAAACAACGATATGCTATAAAAATATTATTAAAACTAGCCGTTATGAATAGTAATTACCACTTTTTGAAATCCAGTAAATCTTATTTTTCAAAATGAACTTTATTTTTGGATTCGGAGTATCGAATTTAGCCTAAGGTGAAATTTTGGTACTTTTCGGATAACTTTCATATTCTGATGAATAGTGAAAATTACTAAATTATAATTAAAAACAACTTTTTTAATCGAAATAATTAATAGTGATAAATCATTAATTTGAGTGGTTTTAAAGTATATTTAGAATATATTTTTACAATTTAATACAATGTTGGTCATTGGATGTAATTTCACATTTAAACTAGACATAAACAAGTGTCAATCTTTTGATAGATATTGTTTCTTAAAAACACGCTATTTGTTTTAACAGCGGGATTTAATTATAAAATTAATTAATGCAACTTATATGTTGGGAATTTTGTAAAATAGAAATCATTTTTGAATTCGGAATATCAATTATATCTTAGGGTGAAATTTTGGCATTTTTCTGAAAAACTTCAATTTTTGATGAATAGTGAAACCACTAAGTGGTAGGTTAAAAACTGAATTTTGCATAAAACTTAATTTTACCGCTTCTGTGATTGGAATTTCAAAAATCCGAGAGACACGGTTAATATCAAGGACTAAAATGTGGTTCAATGAGATGAAAATAATTTTTTGGTGAATAGTAACTTTTTACTTTTCTTACCGCGGTTAATAGTAAATAGGGTAACTAAGGGTAAATATGATATTAATATTACCCTAACACATGTCCTAATTCTATTGGACAAGTTTAATTCGACCAAAAACAAACTTAGGAATAAAATATGACCATTTAGGCCCACTTGGATTCGATTAGGACATTTATTATTAATTTATTTAAAGAAGGGTTAAAATAGTTAAAATCAAAGTTTAATAAGTAAATCATTTTTAATATGGGGTTATACATAAGATAAATTCAATTATAAATATTCATTAGAAAGCTAAAAAGATTTCCTACATGATGATATTTTATTTGTAATTTTTAGACATCAAATAATATAATTTATTTATGACACAAAGATGATGCAGTAATTATCTTATTAATGAAATATTGACATAATTGATGTTATAAACACCAAAATAAATGTAATTTGAGACTTTTTATGAATTCCACTAATTTTCTAGGTTACTATGATATATTAATGTTGATTTAATCAACTTGGTTCGAACATTTAATTCTGTTATGACTTTCACAAAAAATCATATATCAAATAGTGTCAAAATTGACACAAAATAGTTTTTAAATCAAATATTATATTATTAATTGTTATTTTATTCCTAAAAATCTAAGGTTCGGCAAAATGACTTAGATAAGGATATATATATTAATAATAAACAATTTGGGGTTCGTTTGACATGTTATAGTAAGTGTATTAACCATATAGTGAAAGAAAACAAAAAGACACGGTAAAAGTTAAATTATTTAACTTAGAGTTAAATCTAATTGATAAGGTTTAAAATAAGATCCAAACATGTCTAAATTTGATTTGTTGATGAGATTACAACCCTATCTCATCTAAGCTTCGAATATGAGTCATTTTTGGAGGTTTTTAAGTGGGGTTAGATTTATTATAAATTAATATTTTTAAGAATTCCTAAGGTGCCCCTCTCCTCCCCTATAAAAGGACACCTCCTCCCCCTCCTCCTCACACCAATTTGAGCACTCAAGCTCGGCCAACCCCTGCCAAAATCTCTTCTCCACTTCCCTAGAATAATCCTATAGGTTCTGGTCTTCCTCAAAGACCAATTTTAGTGCCCTAAGAGGAGGTCTCAAAGAGGCACTTCAAAGAAGAGGTAATTACCGTTACCAATTCTTTCATCTTTATTTCTTCTTCCACTTCTTCATCTTAGGTTGTTTCATTATGAAGTAATAACATCAGTATCACTCATATACTGATATGTTATTATAAGTATGAAACAACCCTATTTCACCATCTATCCATCCTACGGAAAAAGAAATCACCGCGCGTGCGTACGTACGGAATACCGTCTCCACGCCGTGGTGTAATCTATTTTCCACCACCACCTTACATGGATGGGTATAATGGTGTAAAGAATAACTATACATAGTTATTACAACATCATATTGATTCTTATATATTGTATAATCCACTCCAATTCAATTCAATATTTATAGAAATGATATCATCGCTCGTGCGTACGTACGGACTACCGTCTCCACGACGCGATGAGATTCATTCTCTATGTTAACGATTTAAGAATGATTATAATGTATATATAAGAAATAATAATGAAATATATGACATTATAAAGATACTGTATTTATGTATTTATATACATATGTATTTCATCTACTTACTTCCATTTCAAGACAATAAGGAAAGAAAAACAGCGTTCATGCGTACGTACGGACTACCGTCTCCATGAACGGTGTTTTTCATTTTATTTATCTATCTATTATATATATATATATATACTGAATATATATGATATATAAATCATATTTTATATTCTGGAAGTAAGTAAATCATGATATAAGTTATTATGATGTCAAGAACAACAAGTCAAAACACCTACGATAAATGAAACGATTTTACCCAAAACGCTTCTTTAACATGGAATTTACAAAAGAACGGGTAATATAATGTCATAAGTGAACCATATATGATATCATAACAATGAATATGATTCTGTAATAAGTCAATAACATGATTTAAATCATTATACAGGAGGTTCGGACACTTACAAAGCAAGTCGGACCTAAGGTAAGGGAAATATCACAATCTCATTTTTATCCGAGATTGTTTATTCGTAAGTATTTACTGGGGTGTATTTTATCATCCACATCCATGTTTCATCAAAATGTAATATTATTTCCATCCACCTACAATTGTTTAAAACCATTTTTACCCTTCGGTGAGTTTTTAGTAATATGTATGAAAGGAATCTTTTGTCGTATGAGGTACTTTTTGACTTTTCCGACAAAAGTACGAAGAATGTTTTTTTTAACTTATACGGAACGAACGGATTTCTACTGTTTTATAAAGCCTTATTTTAATGAAGCTTCCTCTAAAAGATTTCATGACTATTTTCAATAAAATCTCTTTCTTTTAAAATTGCATGATGTTTTGTGAAAAGAAATTGATTTTGAAGAAGAAAGGATATTTTCCTCAAGAATTCAATTCAAGTGTTTTATCAAAATTATTTTCCATCTAAGATAATAAAGGGTTCTGTTTCTATCCATATTTTTACATTGATTTGACTATGTTGTGATGGAATTATGTTTATGAATTCCTTTATCTTATATGAATTGATTTATGATGTCATGATGTTTCAAGAATCCCATTTTTGTTACATGTGTTATGCGATGATGTATGTTTTATGATTATGTGGCACACATAAGAAAGGATTCATTATAAGATGGGTGGGACCTATATCTCCCTCCAATGCATTGGGTAATGATTTTATATCTAATGAGATAGACATGGCTGGAACGGAAGGTTATTTCGGTTCAGTGATACAGGACTGAAACGAGGAGTGAACTCGGTTCAGAAAGGGACTTTGTCCACTAAGATAGTCTTGGCAATGAGTCATGACTAACAAGAAATGATTTTCCATGATTATGTCTGCATGCCACAAAGTTTCAAGTTTCATGTTATGATTATGGTGATCTCATTTTCACTTCTATGATTTGTTCCATGTTAAGATATTATGATCTCTTTTGCAGGTTATGATTTTCAAAAAGATATGATATGATTTTTATTTCTTTTGTATACCCTTACTGAGCATTTGAGCTCACCCTTTTATGTTTTCTTTTCCCCAGGATATAAATAAAGGTTTTAGGTAAAAAAAGGGAAGATCTTTATGGGAGATATTGAAGATCTTTCACCAAGATTAGAAGATTACGTTCCGAGTTTCCAAATACACTAAACTATTACGATCCTTTAGTGTGTGTTTTTGTTATGTACTAAGTATTCCGCAAAAGTAATGTAATGTCCATGTACGTCAAGCTTCGGGTCTTTACACTAAACATATGAATCCTAAAAAATATATCAATATAGGATTGATACACAATGATTATAATGATGTGATCTCGTACACTTATATTAAAAATTTATCCATTATATTGTTAACAACTCATAATGTGTGATTCAAAAATTTATATTCCTTGGTCATATTATAAATAATATTATAACCATTTACCAAAAATAAGTAAAAATAAAATAATATATTATTACCAAGGTTAATTCATCGTTTTGTTCCCTAGATAATCTCTTATGATTTCTAAATAATTCTATTGGATGTCTGGGTTCATCTATACAACGATAGAAAATCATACCTTGATTCATAATATCAATTATTATTTCCTTGTTATAAAAATTTATATAGAATGTATATTGAGGGAGATAATCAATGGACATAATGACTTAAAATTTAACAAAAGAATTAAAAATGTTATTTTCAAAGAATTATTCATGAATCATCAACATGGAATATGTAAAACTTAATATAATGAATAGTGTTTCCTAATAATCATGATTTAAATTAGATATTGTGATTATATAATATTCCCCTTTGGGTTTTTACCATAGTGTTTATTATTATTATTATCCTCTTTATCCCATATATTAGGGTATTAAATATCATAACTATCAAACTACATTCATTTATAATATTTATGTGTGATTGGTGTATTATATTGATCTCTCTATATTCATTTCATTGATTCAATTCTTCACATCACATAAAAATTATTTTGTTCAATGGAATGATATCCCGCACATTAAACTTATTCTTCATCCTTTCAATAATTCACCCAAGTGCTCCCTATGACATTTTATTTATGTTCTAGGTTGATTATTTTTCTCCATCCTTGTGATATATCTGAAGATATTCCATGGCAATCCAACCTCCTTTTCATATAACCATAACCATATGTTTTCCTATCATAAATTTTGACTTTTATTATGCATCAAACTATTTATTCAAAGAATCCAAAGTCCATTATGGATATTTTTAGATAAATAATTGGCTTCATACCATTAAATATTATATCAAATTTTCATTCCTTGTAGATGATTATACTTGAAGAATTCTATCCCAGTCTTGTAAAATTTTCCCCATAGGTACTAATAAAAAAAATCATACTTCTACATAAGGTAAATGAATTAAGTTTCCTTTTTTATATATAGTATATTAGGGATGTACATATTTAATAACAACCACTTAAACTCAAACAATTACATTGAGTCAATATCATCCTCTTTCCACATCTTCTAAATAATGTTGCATCATTGATCTGATTCATCTTCCAAACATTATAAGGCTATAAAAAAATTTCATGTTCTTAGCACTACATAGTGCCAAGTACATTGTTCATCACATTGAACCAGTTATCAGAACCCCAAAGATCACAACACCCATTGAAAGAGGGTAGATGTTTTCCCATAAAATATTCAATGACATGTTTCTACCACATTTTTAATTATGATGGTTTACATGATCTATGACTCCTCTAATAACATAAGGGGGTTTATTGAGAATAGTTAAAAGATATTAAATCCCATATCAAAATCCATTTTTTTCTCTTGAGGATAGTCATAGAATTGATAACCACCTTTATTTTTCACAATATTCCCATATGAACTCTCTATTGAATATAATCAAATATAATGGTGTGAGAAATAATAATCAAAATGGCTCAATTAATAATAATGTAAAATTATTTATTTTATGTCTATGTAAAGATATCATATTTAAAATATAAAACACCTTTTGATTAACTTAGTTCGTCCATGATTATAAATAAAAAATTAGGATTTCGTAAAATAAAAATAATTATTCCCAGGGTTCTCACTAAATTTTTTTTCATAAACTTGTTCAATGGTTAATTAATCCATTATCTAATAAAAGCTCTACAGACCAATTCCATTCAATCATAGATATTTCAATTTGTTACATGAATATTCATTTAATGACATTATTATTCACTCCAAAATCATATATTTCTAGTATATTAGGAATCCTGGACTCATAAATAACATATACATACAAGTCTCCCATTAAGTTCCTCATTACATGCATCCTTCATAGACATATCATTCTTTAATTATTTTTTCATAACATGGGTAATGGAATCATAATAAAGGGTTATCTCAGATGCTTAATAAAGAAAAAGAAGGGATATGTTAATGATCCAAAAAACATTAAATAAGTATATGGGTATGAGAACATCATCTTAGGATTTGAACACTATACCCTTCATATCATAGATCATAATCTAGAGGGATTAAATAAAAAATGGTTTTTCATAAGACATTAATCATAAAGTAATTAAATAACTTGATAAGGTCGATCATAACATTTTTTCAAGGCCTAGAATTGTGGATAAACATAAACTTATACAATTATCATTATGTATAAATAGAAATAGGTTCAATAATTAGGTTATGGATGTGAAATAATTACCCCACATAAACTATTGGTAATTAAATATGGGTACACATATAATATTATGGGCATGAAATCTATGTCCATCCATTAACTTATGGATAAAACCCGAGTCCCTGAATGAAATTGTTAACAAGAAAATAGGTCCATTCATAACATATATAACAAATCAGTTATCTATATTAACCCAAATTCATTATAGAGATATATCATTACATTCCCACACCTAAAATCCTCATAATCAATTCATATGTGATTTATAATGTCTTAATCCATTCATCATATATCATAAACAATTAAAAAATGGTTTTATAAAGTATCATCATCAGAATAAAAAACTAGGAAGAGATAAAATAATGATGGTATCCATTTATCACATATTTAGTAATCAATAACGAACTTCAATATTTTTCATGTATGTTGAAAGTTTCATTAAAATATTACATAGAGTATTCTATGAGAAAAAATCATTTTAAATTAGATATAACATATTAAAAATCTAAAAATATCATCAAATGCTAATTAGAAAACAATATTTGAAAATTACCATGGAATATTTTAATGTAATCTTAAAAATTTTATTTTTGGTGATGGTGGGAAATTTTATTTATGTTGTATAAGAAAAAAAATAAATATTTCATTCAGATTTTCATAATAAGTTATAAAGTACACCATTTGGAAAATAAAAACATGGTTAATTTTAAACCATTATACAATAAATTCATTAATTGGTATAAAAGAATTTAATATACATAATTTAATATTAAAACATTCATAAAAATATTTTTATAGAAGAAGATTAAGGATGAAAATGAATTTTTTCACTGATGGTAGAGGTAATGGTTTTTTTCCATGAAAATGTGGTTTCGGTGAATTTAATACCTAAAGTGAATAAAATTAAATGAAAAAAATATATTTTATAGAATAAAAATTATTCTATAAAAGAATTGATTTTGATTATAGGTTTATCATAATATTTCATCATTGGAACATAATCATAATCAACAGTGATAAAAAATGAGATTATAACGTAATACCCTTACTATGTTGGTATCATTTGAATCATAAGACCATTAATGAATTACATGAGTTGAGGCTTTATAAAAATTAACATAATGATAGTTAGTATATAAAATTTTAATTGGTAGTAAAAACACCATATTAAATATGATATGTGCAACAAATAACATCTATGTTAATGAAGAAAATTTGAAATGAGAAAAAATTACATCAAGTATGACTTTCATCGAATGTTCTCTAGACTCCAGTAAATAAATACAAAAATTTTTATAATAATATAATAGAGTAATTTACAAGCCAATAATATCATAAAATATACCCTTATAAAATTTTTACACCATTTAATTTACAATTACTTATTAAAATAATGATTTCTGGGTTTTAACTAGTTGGATCATCATGAGCATTTTCATTTGATATTTACGATGTTTATAAATTTGATCAAGGATAAATTATTTTTATAATACAAATAAGGGTATAAAAATAATACATGTTAATTTTTTAAAAAAATTTACAATCATTCATTGAATTTTTAGAGAGAAATATATTAATTACATCAATCATGGAGATAGTAATTTTTACGTACTCATTAATGATATTTCCATTTTTTGATAGGTGTAATGAAATAAAAGTAAATCAAATTCACTATAAAAGAATCATTATTATATGATATATATTCATTAAATATATTTTCAATACAATCCATTTAAATTGAATTTGAAAAATGAATCACATCAACCATAGAGCTGGTTGTCCACACGTTTACAAGAGAAATGTTATTATTTTCAAATAGATTGAAATGTTAGAAAGTAGATATGATATTATAATTATTTTATAAAAATTATTTAATAAATATCATAAATAAATATTAAACGCATCATAATAACCTTTCATGAAATATAGTGAGTTATTGTTAAATGTATCTCTACATGGAGATGATAAGATATACCTATATATGATGGAGTGATACATTCACCTATAAATTGATGAGAAATAGGATAAAAATGTTTATTTCAAAAGAATAATAAAATTTTAGTAAATTTATAATACATAATTTTTAATTTAATATACATTTTATAGATTTATCATAGGTATATAAGAAGTAAAAAAATAAAGTGATCTGTTAATGTGATTACCTCTTCTTTGAAAGAAATCATTTAGATATCCTCTTAAGGATCCAACAGTTGGACTATTGTAAAGAATATGACATATATAATGTGGATAATGAATTTAAAAATATATTATATTTATTTATGGTTGATCAATGTTGATCAATGTGTTGTATGTAAGAGGAAGGGTGGTTGTCGTTTTATAATTGAGATGATGGGTACATATGGAATTTCACAAAAGATTAAATTATAATAAATTCATTTTATATACCATGTTACTCAAAATGGTCATTTTATTTTAGGTAAACTATTATGATTACAAAATATTGTACAAAAATAAAAACAATTTACATGTTTTAGTTTTATTATAAACAATGTATTTTTGTTTAACCCATTAAATGCAATAATTTTTTTTCATAACAACGATAACATCTTTTTCACTATTAAAGGGTAATAATTTTACAAATATGGCAATTAATGAATCGTTATAAGACAATGAATGAAATTTCTAATGATATTAAATTTAATATATCCTCATTCATATTAATTTTTATTTTAAACTAATTTAAAAAAAATATTATTTTAATAAATTCCAATAATATAAAGTTGAACACAATGCATTTAATTTTATTTAAAGGAAATAAGTATATAGTTTATAATTTAATGTAATCCTTTATCAAAACAGTAATTTTTCATATTCATATATAAATTAAATGAAACACTATAAATCATCCATATTAATTTCCTTATAATATTTATGATATCATTAATTATGTTTATTATTATTTTAATAAATATGGTTTTATCATTACAAACAAATTTTATTTAATAATATAATTTCAAATAATGAGAAATAAAATTTCAACATGTTAATAATTTCATTACAATCAAAATATTGATTTATATCTATTCATAAATTTATTTTCCAATATGTCGACCCATTATATATATATATTTAAAAGCGAGAGACTGATATTTTAAATTTTTTCTCTAAATATTATATAAGAAAATGTATAATATATGTTTCCCATGAATAAATAAATTTAGAGCCTATGGTTATAAAAATTAAGACAAATTATTTAAATACTAATTTGAGTAATAAATATTGGCCTTACTATATAATTATATCCTAGATTGAGCTGATTTACCCCTTACGGAGGTTACACGTGTACATTTTATAGTTCTTTAAAATAAAGGGGGTATATATAATAACATTGTACCACATGATTTGAAAATATAGAATCCATTTCTGAACATTAAATTAATATAATTTGGTTAAATTAATTTTCATAAATATGGATGCAATATACAACAAAACTGGTTTTTGGAAAAATTACATTTTAAAGCCAAAAAAGTGATTTTATTCTTATCCCAGTATTATAATAAAATATCAGGTAAAATATTAACAAACGTGAAAATATATATATAATTAAAATTTCATTAAAATTATTCACCTATATTTATTAATATAATTTATTAAGATAAAAAATTACATTTGGGCTCCAAAATAATTTTTTATGAAAAATTCATTTTTAATAGAGAATTTTTTAATATAGAATTCATTAATAAATTGAATTGAGTAAAAAATATTTTATTACTAAATATATACTTGGAAAATATTACATTGAAACAATTTAGAAAAATTTAACATTATAAATTCTTGAAACAAACAATCAATTTTCTGTAAAAATCTTAATTTTCTCTATTTAATGGAAAATCAATGTTTTAATAAATTTCCTAAAAAATTAAAATAAGAAAGTTTAAATATAATTATTTCAAAAAATATGATAAATATTTCAAATAAATATTTGAAATTTATCAATAATTATATATAATATTTTTCCAAAAAATCTAGAAAAATTATTTTTGAAGGAAATGCATTTTGAAGAATAATATGACTTTTCTAAACATTTAATGTATATTGATAATATTTCAATCAATAAATTGGTATTTAGTAGGAAATTATATTTAATTAATAATTTTTTATACATATGTATACATTTTAATTCAATATCTATGATATTTTAATGGTAATAATTAAATTAAAAAAATTCATAGTCATTTATACTTAATGATGTGTGTTGTATGTTATAAGAAAAATAATTTTATTTTTCAAAAAAAATTGGTTTTAATAATTATAAAAAAATATTATTGGGTTAGATATTATAATTTATGATGGAATAGAAAATAATAATATTGTTTTTGGAGTATTCTAATCATTTCACTATGTTGCATCACATACCATCAGATATTGTCACTAATTAGCACCTTAGTGATAAAAGGTTCAAGAAATTAATGGGGGATGATATTTAGTAAATACTAATTCTCTTATTTCATACAATCATTTAGGAGGTAGTCTGTAAAATTTCTATGTTTTAGGATAACATAGATGGGAAAATGGGTTTTATGTAGAGTTTTGGTTTATACATGTGTTTGTCAGGGTCTGTCTCCTTGAAAAAAATGAATTTTAAAGGAAATCATTTTTATAAAGACCATTTTTTGGGGCTTAATATGGTCTGACATTGGAAGTTGTCCTTTTTTGTGGGAGGTATCATCATAGAAATAGTAACTAAACAGAGGCTCCCAAGACATTCCACTATATTGGACAATATGTTCATCATATGCTTTTTGGAAGAATTTCCAACGGAAAAAGAGATGTATCCAAAATCAATAAGGGTTATAATTATTATTTATAGGATTATAATGGTTGTGGGTCTCATACTCATTAAATGGGTTGTATCTATGTGGATAAGAAAACTCCAGGAAAATAAAATACTTGATGATGATATGTAGTTATGTATGCACCAGACATGTCTATGGTAAGGTCTGATGTTATTAGAAGTACGGAGTTTATTTCATTCTATATGGAACAATATTTATTTGAAACATGTTATTGAAATTAATTCATAAAATAAAAGTTACATGAAATTCATATATTTTTTTTCAAGGTTGTTTCTTTTAATTTGAATATTTCCAGGACATTGGGAAAAAAGCATGAAAACGGTTTTAAATTTCTTACATAATGGATTATATTAGATAGCTATGAAGGGAATTAATAATTATTATTCATAGATCATGATATCTTTAAATATATTATTGAAATGTATTAGAAGATCTATATGATGACACAAATATACTATTATAGTCATTGATTTTAGTTTCTATCATCTGATAGATTCTATCGGTTATTTTAGGGTAAGTGGGATTTTAGACCTGGGAGAGTAGGATTTAAGTACCATATTATAGAGTGATCTCATCGCATTTGTCGAATAAGTCCCAGGATTCCATCGCTCCTCCCTTGAATATCCCACTCCCAACAGTTGTGAGTGACTACCATGAGGTATTTCCTGGAAATTCTTATAGATTACAACAATAATGGGGGTATATTTCACTATTGAACTACTCGCTAGTAGGATTCTCATTTCATATCAATCCAATCATATAAAACCAACTATGTTAATGAAAAAAATAACATCTAAATTATAATTAGGTTAAAAGATATATTAATCCTCGCATGCAACATATGATTCACTTGCTCACATTTCCATGAATGTAATTAGATGTCCCATATCATTCATTTATTATCGAATGCTAAATTAGGTTACTTTTACGAAAAAGTACACATTTTATAGAAATTATGATATATTTTATTTTATTTGAGGCGCTCATTGGTTTTGTTAGGATTCAACTGCAGTTCGAGTATCATTAGTTGAGTTTTCTAGAGGAGGATATTAATATTTATGTGTTTTTGAGATGCTATGGGAATTTAATGTTTATGTTCAACACCCTAAGGATTTACAAATAAGTTTAATAAATAATTTTTTTTCATGCAACACTAATTCTTTGTGAAACAAAATATTTATATATAATTATTTAAACAAAATAGTTATAACCTAGCCATTAAGGAAAATTTAATCACATCTATTAATTTAATTTCAAATAATATACATGAATTGTTGGGATTTGAATGATATTTAGAGTTTTATAGGATCAGCTGAATTATTTGGTGAATAGTATCTTGACCCTTCAAAATAGTAATGTTACCATAATGAATATTAATATGACACTTATGAAAATTAGACAGGTACAATGTGTAGTATCCTCACCCATGAATGTATACGTAATATTTATTCATCTTATAAATGAATGTCTGATATAAATATATCATATTAAATTTAAATAAATGTTTTATAAATAAATAAATATGTTTTAGTATTTTTATAAAACATTAATATTCATTTACAATTTTATAAAAAATATAATGACTCAAAAGATAATATATTTTCCTAAAATGAAGTTATATATTAATATTATTATATTTTATGAATATATGATAATTTTATGAGACCTTATATAATTTTTAAATGTGTCATAAAATCAGTTATAATTTTAATATCATTATTTTTTTGGAGTAAACGATTATTTTTATTAAAAAAATAATTTATCATCTAAAATAATATATATTCATAAAATGATGTTTATTTTTGGATATTATATGTATAAAAAATCATTGTGGTAAATTTTTGAGATTTTTCTGAAATACATGAATTTTTGGTGAATAGTAAAATATTGTAATTTACAGTTTATATATATATATATATATATTATTTGATAAAACCCTATACATTGGGTATTGGATATTTTAAGAAATTCTTTTTTGGACTCACATGAATACATTATAGTATTTATTCACAATAATCAACATTAGTTCTTATCTTGACCAAAATAATAAAAAATGAATAAGATAATGAGAAAACACACATCTCATCTACTATAAAACCACCCATCACCTCCTCTTCTACTTACTCTTATATGACTTAAATCATATTAAATATATAAAAAAATAATTTTCACTAGTATCTTCCCATGTCCAAGATATCTTTTTCTTACCAAAATAAGAAAACCCATTTTTTAGGGAAGTTCTCTACGAGGATTATACAAGCGGTAAAATCCTCTTCATTTTTTTTTATTTTATTTTCATGTTCTTTATTTTATTATACCCTCCTCACCTACTAAATATAAATTATAAAGATTACTCATGAATCATCAATATAATATAATTATATTATTATAATGGAAAACCCATCATAAATATCCTTTCAATCTCTGTTATTTTAAAAACAAAATCATCATTTGGGAGGTTTTGATTTACAACCCTTGTGGATGAAAAGCATTCATTATTCAATTAAATCATCATGGATGGACATGGTATAGTTTTTATGGTTAAACAAGACTATTATATTTTTATTATATAATATTTTATGTTCTTTAACCATTATATATAAATAATTAAAATTCAGATGAAAAAACATGTCTGTGATGATCAAACAATGCCAAAATAATCTAAATGATTATCAGTAATGGTTTATCTAATAAATCATCCTAATAAAATATAATCAAAAGAATAATATAAAAATTAATTTTTTTTTAAATTATTATCATATAAAATCAATTCATTATAATTATATACATTCCACATGAACTTGATTAGTTTAAAACAAGCAAATCGTTCATTAAAACCATAAAAAGAATATTCCCAAATGATAAATTTAACTCTATGACTCATCATTAAAGCCATCAATGATATTAATAAGACAATAAATAATAAAATGAATATAAAAAATATTATTAATGAATGTGTTTAAATTTTTTTTCCCAGGATGTTATGGTAAAATATAGAACACATTCGGATAAAATGTAAGGTTTTCTCATCTCACTTTCATTTTTTGTGATATATTCCTTATTGATAATTATGTATTTTGTATGGTGTATGTATACTGAAAATGAATGTATAAAATCATTAATATATTAATTATAATGTTGATAAATGTATCCTTTTATGATTATTAATGTTATGGTATATGATTTGATTGATTACAAAGTGGTAATTGATTCTACCTGAACCCCTGTTTTTTCTCCGGGTTACACTATCTCTTACATTACTAAAATACAATGAATCTTTATTTTTTATATTTTTCATAAATTTTTTATATATGTTACAGAATCATATGTCTAGATCATAAAATCCTTCTTTTATGGGAATATACATTTGTGGAAATGGTTCCCTTCTCAATTCTTCTCGATAAACAAGCCTGATTAATGGAAACTTCTATAATTTAAACCCATTTCAAGTTCACTCTACACTATTTTTAAACCATTTTTTATTTTATAAAATCAAATATTTAATCTTGAAAAACTATATTGTTTCATTTCCTATTTTATGAAAACAATAAAGCCTTTATTATTTAAAATATCATTAATAGTTTCCAAAAAACTGCAATAAAATGTTTAATTTCTAATATTTCATAAACACTATTTTTACATGATTTCACTTTAATGGGTCATCATTTATCCATCATATATATTTTTATAGTCCATGCCATATATTTTATAGGATATACATGTTTCAAATTTTATTTTATGTAGAATAAACAAGATTTTATTTACGAACACTTCTTTCTAATATAAAAAATTATTTTTCCTATTTCACTTTTACTTTTTTGTGAAATATGTCTTTTTTACCACTTATTCCATATTTGCGTGGTGTATGTACGTAGCTTTGATATCTAAAATTAATATTATCAATATTATTATGATATTTAAATTGATTATGATTTCAATTTTTCAAAGTGGTATTGGACAGTTTGGAATGACTAATGATTTTTCCCCATGAATTTCTCAATGCTCCCATTTAAATGTGACGTCATAAATGTAAATTTTTTTTAAATCATGTAAATTAATAAGTTTAGTCTTTTATGATACCATATACCATATTTTTTTTAATGTTTTATTATTACTTTAGAAATAAATGGCCTAATTTGATACTATTCTCATGTTACAGCTAAAGTATTCGAATTTTGAAGGATAATTTTTTGATATGAATGTTTATGTTTTTTATGTTTTAAGATTTCTATATAAAGAATATATTCCACATATTATGTGATGGATGTGGAACTATATAACCACTTGATGCATCGTTAGGTCTCTTGGGAAAAACTAGATATAGTATTGTCTGAGCATTACCCATTTATTAGATTCTTAGCATGAACCCCTTCAAGTAATTGATTCTTTTCGTGAAGACTTGAAAGTAATTGAATCATGGAATTAATCCCTGACAATAATAGATTCATGAATGAATCCATGAATGTTTGTTTTATATATCTCTCATTTTTCATTTCCCCTATTATGAATTTAGTAACTTATTGTCCAAGTGAATATTTTGGCCAGTAGGATATCCATGGTTATGTTTTATGATGGAAATAATTTGTCATCTTTTATTACTAACATATTATGCTCATGTTTACTTTTATTGGAATGTGTACTTTTATTTATTCAACATGCTTTTTTATAAATTATTCCACTATATTACTAACCCTTACTGAGCATCTGATCTCACCCATTTCTTATGATTCCTTTCCCTAGGTTATGAAGAAGAAAACATTAAATAGGATTTCATGGAGGAAGTTTATTTTATTTTATATGGTATCATGTTTTATTTACTATTTGCACGGTTTTATGGGTAACAATAATTTAATATTGTCTTCCAATAATTCTAAACTAATCAGTCTATTATGATTTTCATCGATGTAAAAATTCCAATGAAATAAAATAATGAGATGTTTCTAGGCTTTTGGGGTCTGGGATTTATAGTTGGTATTAATGGATTTTTAGCAGTAACATTGGAAAATGGAATTAAACAGCACTGTTTAGATAATATAACCCTAAGATATAATTTCATGATAATCATAGAATAACATCCCTCAATTTTGTACATGTATAGATGATGTTTGTCTTCCTAGGAATACATTCTATTCTAGATACAAAAAATGGATGTGGTTATGGCACAAATGTACCCAAAAGTATCTAATCTAACATGGGGTTTAGGAACTGAACCAGGGTACCCTAGTACTTGATAATTGGCCTTATTGTGCACCAGGATTGACAATATTAGGTTTTATGCTTAGGATAATTCATATTTTCTATACAAACAAGTTATAATGTATATAAAGTAACTATGTCCTCTAAGAAACAGGATTATGACTATGAAATTAATTATAAAAAAAATAAATTTATGTTATGTTTTTACTTGTATCAATAATTATCATGTTTTTGAAGTGCAATTTCGAATTGAGATTAAACAATTTATTGATGGAGACGAAAATGTTACACCCAAAGGAATTAAAAATAAATTTAATATAAAATTTAGTGCACACAAAACCATGTCTCTAGGAATCAACAATTTGTTACTATTATTATTTAAATAATATAATTATAACCTAACCAATATAAATTATTTTACAACTTTTTTTAATTGAATTTCAAAAAATTAACATACACAGTTTTTATCATTATTATATTTTGAGTTATATAGGATTGACATAATTTGTTTATGCACAATAACGTGAAGCTTTTGAATGGAAATGTTACCCTTGTAAAAAGTAATATGACCCATGTGAATAACAAAATGGCCAAATGAATTGTAACCTCATCCATGAATGTGTAAATAAACTTTTGGCATCATATAAAGGAATGAATAATATAATTATATCATATTATAAGTAAATAGATGTTTTAGAAATTAATAACTAAGTGTTAGTTTTTTTATAAAACATAAATGTTTATATGCAATTTTATAATTTATTTAACAATTCCAAAGAAAATATATTTTCATCAAATAGAATCATAAGTGAATATTATTATGTCTTATTTTTATAGAAAAATTTAATGATACCTTACTTAATATTTCAATTTTTCATAGAATTTGTTAAAATTTTAAATTTGAATTTTTTGGAAAATGGTGATTTTTATATATAAAATTATACTATCATGTTTTAACATTATTTTCCTAAAATGGAGTTCGTTTTATGGATACTATATTTTAATAAATTTTTATGGTGTAATTTTAATAATTTTCTAAATGTATTGAATATTTTTGAATAACAAAATATTCTAATTTATGATATATATACATTATATGTTAAAAACATTTTTCCTTCTGTCATGGATTATGTAAGGAGAATTGGATAAAACTCACATGCACTCATTTCTGTATTTATTCACAAGAATTAACACTACACATTGTCTTGAGAAAAATAATCATATAATAAATAATATAATTAGAAAACACCCCTCTCATTCACAATAAAAACCACCCTTGCCTATATTCTCTTCATAGCTTTTATAACACCCCAATTATTTTATGGTATGTTTCTTATTAATACTTTATATTAATTAAATATCCTATATTTCATAAATAATTGTGTTTATTTAAAAAAAAACATTTTCATTTAAGATATATTTATAACCTATCCATTAAACATAAATTTTTCACTTCTGTGTTTTGAATTTTGAAAAATGGACATACACAGTTGTGATCAGTGTGATATTTTGGATCTGACTGAATCAAGTAAATTTTTAGAGAATAGTAACTTACATGCATGAATCGTTACACACCATTATTATTCATAATCAACCTTTATTAATAGTAACACGACCCTTATGAATGGTTACCTTACTCACCAATGAATAAATACATTTAGGCACCTTGAAAATGAAGATAAATATTTTAAGTGTTTCTATTTTTTATTAAATAATTATTTTATCTAAAAAATAAATTTCTTAAATATAGAAAATTATTTTTAAAAAAAGATTTCATTTTTTGGATTATTCAAGTCAAAAAAATGGATATGGTTCTTTTTTCTAAAATTCATGATTTTTTTAGTGAATAGTAAAATACATTAATTTAATGTATAAATACATTATAGTTCAAATTAACTATTACTAGAATCATGAGTGATGTAAGACACCTAATATCAAACTCACATGAATTTATTACTATTGTAGGTCCTTAATTCATCACTACATATTTTCTTGTGGAAATATAATAAATTACGTATTGAAATATTAATGAAACCATCATCCCTTCCACTATATTGACCACCCATCACCCCATCAACATACCAAACCAATAAATCATCAAGACTTCATTAAATTATACTAAAATATATCTCTATTCTCCTCCCCCATGTCCAAAACCTTTTGGTCTCATGAAACGGCTAAAAACAAAGTCCTTTTGGATATTTTCAAGGAGGAGTAGTCAATAGGTGAACATCACTTCTATTTTCATTTAAATATATTTACAAGTTCCATTATATTGTGTTTGTATATTCAAATACCCTCATAAAAATTTTAAGAATATTCCATTAACTTATATGGGTGGGAATTTTATTGTGATAATTTAATATTTAATCATCATATCTCTTATTTCCAACCTCTTACACAAAAAATGAAAATACCGTCAGAGATGTGTTAATTTATCACATCCAAAGACAAAAGATTTTCAATTTATATTACTATCTTCATGAATGGTCATGACAAATTTTTATTAGTTGAACTAGATCATTATATATGTATTTTAATTTATTCATGGTTTTGGAATCCTTACATACACATAATAAAAAAATATTAATACAAAATAAGTTCATTATGCCCAAAACTTCTATGTTAATACAAGAGTTTATAAATAACATTTATCTAATTAGTCTTCCTCAAGGTATATAAACAAAAATCATTATAAAATCATTTATAATGACAAAAATAATTATTATTTACAATTTTGGAAGATTAATGACATTTCCAATGAACTTCCGGTCATGAATACATGTAAACCAATCTTGAAAATGAAGGAGGAAAATGATTCCAAATTAATAAAATTGAATCTCTTTAACCCATAAAAGGGAATGAATGAATATAATAAGGTTATACTAATTAAATTAAATGTTTATGAGGTTCTGTAATTATTAATTAAGGAAGTTATATTTTATTATTCATGTCATTAAGATCAATCGAGAACACCTTTGGTCTTAAGGTATGACATCCTCTCTCTCACTTTTATTCAAAAATTCCCCCGATATAGTGTCCTTTTATTTTCAATTCCTTAGTATGGTGTATATATTTTCACCTCCCTCATACTGACCATATTATATATAAAAATTGATATACCCTTTTAGCTCACATTAATCCCACACAAGAACACATGTTACCATACTGAAATATTTGCAAGGGGTTTTTCATCTGACATTCAATTTTGTGGGATTTCCATTGTTCACCAATAATTTCATGTATGTGGTATATTTTTAATTACATTTGATGTATAATAAAATTATTATCTTTATATTCATTGTATTATGTGATTAATTTTGTGATTATTTATTTTTTGTCATACGATTCAGTTGATTACGATGTGGTAAGGAACATTATCTTAATTTCCATTTCATTGAGACTTACTATGTATTTTTCACGTAATATTTTTTAGGTGTTGTATATACATAAAATTTGAGATCATTTTTAATTTGAAATTGTAGTTATGGTTAATATCCATTTTCGTGACACATGGATATGATAATTTCCTTAAGTCGTATACCATTTCACATACAATGTTCATATATATTGTTGTTTTAAATATTGAAATATTGATGAATCCATATTATCTGTAGTATATAGATATTGAGGAGGTATATTGTATATTTTAATTTTATTAAATCTATGTATTAATAATGTTTTATAAATTCATTGAAACGTGGGGCCCAATACATCCCCATGATGCATCGACATGTCTCGTGAGACAAATCAGTTGGTGACAAACCCTTCGAGTTTCTTTCTAAAAATCTGACGGGTTTCTACCCATAAACATAAACTGTTTCGATGGTATAGTGGTATCATGTTCTAGATACATGACGTCCAAATAATAATCGTTATCTTAATTCATGTTCACTAATTACTATCCATGAGGTTCTTCACTGTGAAAAATCATATGGATGTAGGTTCAATATCAGTTTATTAATGTTGTGTGTGTTCATTTATTCACCATGCCATATATTTTTTTTATTCAGTTTTCATTTAATCATTACTCCTGTACATGTAATCCATTATAATAATTAGAGTTCACCCCTTTCATTTTTTACCTTCAATATGTTATAAAAATGATATTATTTATTGAGTTTCCATGGATGTAGGTTATTAGTTTTTCTAATGTGTTGTTTTTTGTTACCATTCCTAATGTTATATTAGTAACATGTACATATCTAGTTTATTCAAAAATAATAAACTGATTGTTCCATCAGGATTTCATTAATATTGATTATAACAATATAATAATTAATGCACTGTCTCTAGTCTTGATGGTTCAGGGTGTCACAGATGGTATCAGAGGAGGTTTAGTATAAATCATGGATACAAGATAAGAAAATATAGATTCCAAAACTAAGACCTAAGATTAACTATGAGGATTAACATATATTAATGTCTTGGAATTTTTCTAAAGAATATATTATATAGATATATCTTCAAAATTCATACATGTATAGGGTATCCTGGTACAAAACAAGGGTCCTTACTGCACTCTTGGTTTGACACTCCCATGGGATATTATTAGGATAATTCACATTTTCTTTATAATCTAATATTAAGGATTTTAATGTAAAATTTTCCTCAAGGAATACTTGTATATGATATTGGCTTTGAAAAGTATTTCAATTTATTCTAGGAAAATTTCTTGTTGAGAATATAAATTATGAATCATTACCTAATCTAGTTTTTTCCATTATTCATAAATGGATCCTAATAGATGATAGGGAATCAATAATCATTTACAAGGTAGGTGTTTTCCTACTAATAATGTTACCATATTAAATGTTGAAGAGGATAAAATCATGACTCTATTGGGAATAATTACTCAGGTTGTGACAAATAACAGTGCTACAACTGTTTTGGATCATTTCATGCGGGTGAAGCCCCCATATTTTAGTAGGACTACTAATCTAGTGGTATCTGATAAGTGGATCATGTCCATTGAAAAGATATTAATGTCATTAATATGTAATGAAAATTATATGTTAGTGTTGGATGTTTATTGTTTGAATGGTAAAACTGATCAATGTTGTTCCTTGATCCAGAATACTATGGAGTAAGAACAAATAGAAGATATGGAATGGAGGACTTTTGAGTAAATATTCATTGACAAATATTTCCCTCAAGAAAAATGAAACAAAATTAAGAAGAAATTACTTTGATTAAAGAAAATGAAAGAATCCAATGTTGTAGAGAAGATGACTACCTTTACAAGATTAGCTAGGTATTCCATAGATTATGTAGATGACTCGAAAGTCAATATTTATCATTTCTCTAATGGACCTAATCCATGCTTTATAAGGGATCTAGCTCCTCCAAAATTCTCATCATATGATGGAATTGTATTAAGTGTCATCAAAAAAAAGAGGGAGTTTCCAAGATCAAATGTTTTCAAGGGAAACCTATATAAGAAGAGGTACTCTAATAACCATGGAAAAGGTGAAGTGGAAAAAAAGAACAAGGGAATGAATCAATTCCCATTATGTGAGAACTATGGAAAGAATCATCTTATAAATGCTTGAAAGGAATGGTAGATTACTATAAGTGTAAATAATAGGGTCCCCAATCCAGTGAATGTATGGAGAAGAAATAAATATATGATGTTCAATTCTATAATTCTAGTGAGATGGTTCACTATTATAATTATTCTAGTAAGAACAATAGAATCATTACTAAGAAAAGGACACAATATCCTGGGAAGGATTATGTGATTACAACCACAGAGGGTGAAGTTCCTAAGGATGTTGTGGAAAGTACATTAATTGTTTCCTCAAACATAGACAAATATTTCTTTGATTCTGTATCATCGCATTCATTTATATATTCCTAGTATTCCAAGAAAATTAGACATGTACAATTTTATTTAATAATGGATTTTCCCTTAAAAACATTTTGGTGATGTATTATTACAACAAAGTAATATTAGCCAGTCCCCCTCATGACACATAAATGTGATTTAGTTTCTAACCTCATCATCATACCAATGAATAACATTGATATAATTCTTAGTATAAATTGGCAGTAAAATTATGATGTGAAAATCTATTGCAATAATAATGATGTTACAATCCATTAAAATGTTGTAGAATCGCTTATTATTAGAACAAAAACCATCACCATCTGATTTTTATCTAGATCCACCCTTTTATCTCTATTGATTGAAATTCTTAGAGGGGAAGATAACCCAATATATATGGGTGAGGAAATAAATATTAAAATTGAAGAAGTATGTATTTTTAAATAATAAATTGATGTATTTACAGAGGATTTACCTAGACATCCTCTAGATTTGGAATTTGAGTACTCTATTGATTTAGTTTCAGGTGCATGTCCTATATCAAAGGCTCCCTATAGAATGGTCATTGGGGAATTTGTAGATATAATGAAACAACTAGATGAATTGAGTGAAAGAGGATTTATTCAAACTACTATATCTCATTTGGGATCCCACATCCTCTTTGTCTATAAGAAAGATAGATTCATGAGGTTATGCATTGATTATAAGGAAATTAATGTTATTACAATAAAGAATAAGTATCCTCGACCACAAATTGATGATTTATTTGATCAACTTTATGAAACAAAATACTTTTTGATGATTGACCTTAAATCTATATATTAACATCAATGTGTGAGGAATTATGATATTCCAAAGACCACATTTTGTACTGGGTATGGGTATTATGAGTATATAGTGATACCTTTTGGACTGACTAATGAAACCATTGTCTTCATGGAATAAAAGAATAGTGTTTTCAAGGAAAATCGTGATAATTGTTTTTGTATTTAGTGATGATATCCTTGTATACTCCCATTTCTATGAATACCATGATTATCAGTTACGAATTATTATAAAAACTCTTATAATAAATAAATTATATGGGATGTTTATAAAGTGTGAATTCTGGTTTAAATAAGTTAATTTTCTAGGCCATGTTGTCTCAAAATATGGAATCCTATTTGATCCAGAAAAGGAAAAAGCTATCAAATAATGGACCACTCCAATGAACATAACTATGGTACACAATTTTATTGTCATAGAAGGTTGCTATTAGTGTTTCGTTCAGAATTTTGCACGATTGGAAAACCCACTAACCATGATCACACATAAGGGGGATAATATTGTATTAAAGAAATAATGTACATAATGATTTGAATAATTGAAAAGAATATTCACCAATTATCCCATTTTGACACTCCTATCTATAAATGATTTATTTTTTTATATATAGTGATGCATCAATGAATGGATTTGGTTGCATCCTTAAGAAAAATGATAATGTAATTTCTGAAGCATCATGACAGTTAAAGACTCATGAGAAAAAATACAAAACATATGATATTGAGTTATCAGCCATAATCATTTCTCTAAAAATATGGATACATTATCTCTGCGGTTAATTATGTGAGATATATATGAATAAAAGGAGTTTGAAATTCATTTTCACACATAAATAACTCCACACAAGGCATATGATATGGCTCGAGTTACTCATAAATTATAATTGTTTAATACACTAACACCCAGGAAATAGAAATAAGGTGGTAGATTCATTATGCAGTAAAGATCATGTAATCATGACCCAAATGTGGATTGAGTGAGATCACATATTTATAGAACAAATAAACATGGATGTAGGAATTGTTAAGGAAGGGGAAACATCTTTCCACATTCAAATGATTTCTAAACCATATTTAATAGTTATGATAAACAGCTCTCAATCTATTGATGAGAATATACACAAAAATTAATTCTATTAAGGATGAGATATTCGAATAATTCATGTATGAGGAAGGATTTTTGATATTTGGGATGTTGTAATGTGTTCCATCAGTAGCTGATCTAAAAAGGAAACTATTAGATGATTCTTGTACCTCAAATTTCTCAATACACCAATGTAGAAAAAAGATATAGAGAGATTAGAAGAAATATTTTTGGTGGGATAATATAAAATGAGAAATAGTTGAGTACATATCAAGGTGTCTAGTTTGTCAACAAGTAAAGGTAGATAGAAAACATCTGAGGCAGGTGATGCAACCTATACCTATTAATATGTGTATGTGGGGAGACATTATAATGGATTTTTTTACTATGATACCGAGGACACCAAGAAGAAATTGTTCAATATGGGAAATTGTTGATCATCTAACAAAACCACCACATATCCAACATATAATAGAAGAATAACCACTTTAGAACCTGGAAAGGCTTTATATTTATGATTTTTTAAGACTTCATGGTTCTTATCATTCAATTTTTTTGATAGATATCCTTGGATTACATGAAAATTCTAGAAATTTCTTTGGACGGAATTGGATACTTAGCTTCATATGAGTACTTCTCATCACCTGGAAACTGATAGATAGTTCGAAAGGACTATTCAAATACTGGAAGATATGCTGAGAACATTCACTCTTAACATTCAAGGTATTTGGGATTAATACATGACTTTGGTGGATTTTTACTATAATAATATCTTCCATTATATCATTCAAATGGTGTTAATAAATCATTACATGGTATGAGGTTTAGAACTCCAATTTGTTGGGATGTATTTGGCAAGAGGAATATTTTAGGCCTAGAACTTATCAAAGAGACAAAAAAATTGTAAAGATATTTCAGGCCCATATTAAAGCATCCAAAATTAGGAAGAAGGGTTTTGCAGACAATTAGAGAAAGGATTGGGAAATTCATGTATGAGATCAAGTCTTTCTAAAAGTATCTTCATGGGTGGGTCTCTTAAGGTTCGGTAATAAATGGAAATTGACCCAAGGTACAACAGGCCATTTGAAAATTTGGAAAGGATCCAAGTGATGGATTACCTTTTAGTAATTCCACCATGTCTCTCAAAATTTCATAATGTGTTCCATGTGTCATTTTTTAATAAATACATGCTTGAAAAAATACATGCTCTTCCCTATAACGAAATTTAATTGGATCCTGATTTTTCATACTGTGAAGAGCCTATCTAGATTATTGACACAATGAAAAATGTATTGAAATATCAGATAACTTGTCTAGTAAAGGTCCTTTGGAGGATCCATAATATGGAGGAATAAATAAGGGAACCTATTAATGTTATAAATAAGAACACCAAAATATCATTATATGAATTTATTCATGTAAAATTTTGAGGGTGAAATTTCTGAATGAGGAAATGATATTACACCCAAAAAAATTTGGTATGATTCTCTTTAATACATTGTATTCATTAGATATCCTATATTTTATAAAGAACTCTTTTTTTTGAAATAACACTTGGTTTTTATGATATAAACACAACCTAGCAATTAAACATATTTTTTTCTCTTTTGGGTTTTGAATTTTTATAAACCAACATACACAGTTGCGATCACGGTGTTATTTGGGGTCTGATAGAATCCAATTAATTTTTATGAATAGTAACTTACCCTTATTAATAGGAACATACCCTAATTAATATTAACCTTCACATATGAATAGTAATACGACCATTGTGAATGGTGACATCACTCAATAGATTATAAATAAATCCAGTCACCCAAAATATAATGATGAATAATTTATGTGTCGGTATTTTTCGATTAAATAATGATTTAAATTAAACAATATATTTATCATATTTAGAAAATTATTTTCAAAAAATGGAGTGCATTTTTAGACTCTAAACATAAAATTATAGATAGGGTAAATGTTTTGGATTTTTTCTAAAAACATGATTTTTTTTGTGAATTGTAAAATATATTAATTTACAGTAAAATACATTATAATTAAAATTTACTATTCCTTACATAATGAGTGATGTTAGAACCCAAATATAAAAATCAAATAAATTTACGAAAATTATAGGTCATGGATTTTTCACTATTTCTTTTATTTGGATGAAATAATAAATTAATGATTATAATATTAAGGAAACTGTCCTCCCCTACAATATATAAATCACCCTCTCCCCCTCTTCCTACTACACCAATCACACTTAATTCCTTGCCTAAATTAGGATAAAATTAATCCCTAAGATCCTCCCCCACGTCCAAGACCTACTAGTCTCACGAAAAAGCCAAAACAAAGTCTTTAAAGGGATTATCAAGGACGTGTATTCAAGAGGTGAACATCTCTTCTCATTTCATTAAAATTATTCTTCATGTTCTGTTATTTTTTTCAACTTTACTAACCTAACATAATAATGATTATATGATAATTATAGTAACTTAAATGGGATGTATTTTTATTATTCTAACATTATATTTCATTGTCATCTCTATTTTTCCCCACCTCTTATACTAAAAAAGAAAATATAGTCTGAGATGTGTTAATTTATCACATTTAAGGACGATGGGCTTTAAATTTATATTAATATCATAAATAATAGTCATGAATCATTTTTAATGGTTTAACAAGATAATAATATATATTATTTTACCTTATTAAATGTACTGGAATCCTCACATACACATAATATAAAATAATAATACAAAACAATATCATTATGCACAAAACTGATAAGTGAATCCAAGAATTTATCAATAAATTTTAAATAACGAGTCATCCTCAAGGTATATGACAAAAACATCATTATAATATCATCTATAATGACAATAATAATAAATATTTACATTAATTTATGCTTCTCCACAATTCAAACCATCTTCCATTCGTGAATTCTTGTAAACCGGTCATGAGAACCAAGAAAATGATACCAAAATAATAAAATTGAATCTCTTAAACCCATAAAAATGGAATGAATTAACATAATAAGTTTATAATAAATCAATTAAATTTTGATTAATTTCATTATTTATTAAATAATCATAATAATTTTCATTATTCATTTTCTTTAGAGAAATAGACAACACCTTCAGTCATGAAGTAAGGGATCCTCTCTCTCAATTTTATAAAGAATTCCCCCTTTGTCGCGTCTTTTTTTTCAATTACTAATGCTGGGGTATGTTTCAACACCTCTAAAATACTGAAAATGGGATTTATTAATGATATGATACCCTTTTACCTCTATTTATGCCCGCAAAAGAGCACTATTTACAATGCTGAAATGTTTGTATGGGGTTTATCATCTCACGATCAATTCCATGGGATTTCTATTGTTCAACTATTATTTATTGTATGTGGTATATGTGTACTTAAATTTTATGTATAATATCATTATTTTATATATCTTCATCGCATTTTGTGATTGATTTGCTGATTTTTGTGTTCATACCACTCTATTGATTATGATGTGATAAGGGACATTGTCTCAATTTCCATTTCATTGGGACCTAATTGGTATTACGCACATAATATTCATAATGATATGTATCTACATCCCATTTGAGATCAATATTAATTTGAAATTATAATTCTATTAATCATTCATTTTATTCTATCTCGGATATGATTATTTCCTAAATATATATACCATTTCACATAGAGAATTTATTTGGAATGTTTTTTAACTATAGAAATAATGGTGAATCCATATTATATACTCTATATATATTTTTAGAGGTGATTTGTTAAATTTATTAAATCTTTGTATAAATAATTCATTGTACTTGCAGTGATTAGAGTGTCCTGCTTTATTCCCTCGATGCATCAACATGTCTCATGAGAAAAATCAGTTAGCGACAAACCTTTGAATTTGATTCCCCAAATCAAATGGGATTCTACCCATAGACTAAAACCATTTTGATGATATAGTGGTATCAAGTTATATATATATGATTTTGAAACAATAATAATTCTATCTATTAATTTTTAGTAATAACTATCAATGAGGTTTTTACTATGAAATAATCTGTGGATGCAAATTCAATCTCAGTTTATTAATGGTGTGTGTTTTTTCATTTATTCATCATTCCATATTTGTTTATGATTTACTTATTATTGAATCATGCTTCTGCAACATTTAACCCTTACTGAGCATTTTAGATATCCCCTTTCATTTGTTTACCTTCAACATGTTATGAATTGAAGACAATTTATTGAGATTCTGTGGATGTAGTTTATTAGTTTTTTATGTATTTTACTTTGTTACCTTTCCCAATGTAAATTCAGTTACATATATGTATATATTTTATTATAGACTACAAAACTGATCATTTCTCTAGGGTTTCATTCCTCTTAATCATTTCAATGTAATTGGATCAGGTCTAGAGGGGTCGGGGTGTTTCACCTCTAATCCTTGAATATTTTCAAATCCCTTCCCAAATATTATTCCCTAGTATTTCACCACATGCATGAAAACATTTTACAACCAAAATACCTCACACATTTCCTTAATGAGGTTCTCAGGGAAAATTATACAAGGGATAAAATCATATTCTTTTTCCTTTTATTATCTATTCGTGTTATATAATTTATTATACTCTCATATCCTCATCTATCCAAAGGATCATGAAAATCAAATATAATTTTTATAATGGAATGATATCATTTTAATTTAATTCCATTAATCAATATCTTCACTCTATCTCTCTTATTTTAAAAACGAAATCATCATTCAGGATGTTCCGATTTAAATCGTTCATGGATGATAACTTTTTTTCTTCAACTTCAACTTCAAGTCTAGTCATGACAACATTTATATGCATAAAAAATATAATAATATGTTTATTATTACCTATTTAGTTTTTTGGAAACAATATATATTAACAATACTATTTTATATGCCAAACTAATTCATGATGTTCAAAATCCAACAAAATAATATAAATGATTTACACTAATGTTTTATCTAATAAATCATCCTCATAACATATAAAAATGAATTAGTTTACATTTTAATATTAAGAATGTTAATTAGTATAATATAAAATATATTCTGTAAAATCATATCCATTCTACATTAACTCTACTACTTATAAATAAGAGAATCATTCATAAAACCCAAAAAATGAATACTCCCGAAAGATAAAATTAATCTCTATAACTCACCAAATAAGCCCATAAAGAAATATAAAAACATTAATTACTAAAATAACATTATAAAACGTTATTACATAGTTTATTTTACTTTTTTATCCACGAAGTTAGTGTCAATAACATAACTCATTTAGACATATGTTTAGGGTTTTCTTATCCCATTTCCATTTTTCTGAGATATTCTATCTTCCTCGCTGTTTATTATATATCATGTATGTATAATTCCAATTTATGTATCATATAAATAATATATTTATTTTAAAGTTATTCTATTTATCCTTTTATGATTATTAATATTTTGGAATATGGTTCGATTAACTACAATGAGGAAGGTCATTGTACCTGAACCCCTATTTTCCATCAGATTACTCTTTCTCTAACTTTACTGAAATATAAAGATTATTTATTTGTTTATATTATTATATATTATATGTAATTATTCCATACTCATATATCCATATCATATAATCCTCTATTTATTGGGATATAATTGTTTTAAAATGGTTCCCTGCCTAATTATTCCTGATAAACAATATCTATTAAAGAGAACTTCTTGAATTCTTAACCATTTTCAAGTGCAATGTATAATATATTTTAAGTCATCATTATTTTTAAAAAATCATATATTTTATAATGAAAATATATTTTATTTAATTTATGTTTTTATGAAAACATAATTTCATTTAATATTTGAAATCTCTTTAATATTTCCATTAATGTTCACTAAAATGTCTGATTTCTAAGCATTCTTAAAAACAGTTTTAACATTATTTCACGTAAATAGTACATCATTTATCCCTAAAATATAATTTCAATGTCCTTAACTTTACTTTTTTGTGATATATATTTTTTTTATTATGATATTATGAAAAAATAAAAATATTCTTCCAAAAGAACACTTATTTCCAAATTGAGAAGGATTTTTCCTATCTGACTTTTACTTCTAGGAGAAATATTACTTGTTCACCATCTATTACTTATTAGTTTGGTGTATGTAATTCCCTTTATATATATTATCAATAGTCTGCTTATACGCATGATATTCTAATGTATTATTATTTTAATGATTCAAATTAGTATGAGACATTTTGGAATGATAAAATATTATTTCCCCCGGATTATTTCAATGAAATCATATAAAATTATCATCATAAGTTTCAGAATCCTTTTCTTAAATCAGGTTCTTTATTGTAGTTTATCTCCAATGATACCAACCACCATTTTTTTGATGGTTTTTTAATCAGTGTGACTGTGAATGTGATAATTTGATACCATTCATTGGTTATAGTTAAAGTACCCAAATATAATATACATGTTTCTCAATATGAATGTTTATGTTGTTTATCCATCCAAATATAAATTTTTATTAAAAAGACACTTTAAGGAAAAGTGGGAAACCATTGTTCACAAAACATAGATCACTTTGGGATGAAGGAGCTCACAAAATTATTAAACACAAGACTAAGATAATTCAGGTTAGACACTCTATATAATTCCCATTGAAGGGTACGAACCTGAGTGTCTGGATCCTCCATGATAAGGAATTCAAGATGAGAGATCCTTTTGTCCATTGTCTGAATGAATACTTCCATGGTGATTTTTCCATGGTTGAAACCCCGGGAAATGATTCGATCGTGCATGTCAATCCAATCTCCTTGCTCGTCATTGATCTCATCCTTCACACTTCATTCATAAATTCTTAAAATATCCTCATTAGAGGAATTGGGTCTAAGGTCTATCCCAGACATTTTTCCTTAGAGTGTATAATGATCTTCAAACACACCCCTACCACTTCTTCCATCACTATTGGATCTTTTCTTGGATCACCACTATCCCCAACTTGAAGGCCCTTGTTCCCCTTACTTCTAACTTTCTTGGTGGACCTCGTTTCCATCGGCTTTGGAAAATGTAAATATTCTTCCAAAAGAACACTTATTTCGTTCATATTTTTTTACTTTAATTCCTCAAGAAGCGGATTTGGGTGCCTCTTGATTGTGGAAAAATAGGTGGAATCCTAGGGTTCATTCCAAAAACCACACCAGAGAATAATATACCTAATTATGACCTTGAGTTGGAGTGTGTTATTTATACTATTAGAACATGTATGCAATATAATATTCAATGAATTTTTTATGGTCTATTTATATCATAAAAGCCTAATGTATATATTTTATCATAGGGATATGAACATGTGATAGAGATAATGGGATGAGTACATTAAGATTAATGATTTTTATATTTTTTATAAACCTGTAAAAATGTATGTTGTCACAAATGTGGTGAGTAGAAAATTACCAACACAACCCATGATTTAATATGTGGATGAATAGCATTGGATGAGTTTTTTAAAAAATATGAGCAAAATATTGGATGAGGATAGTGGTAAGTAGTTCTAATATTCTTTTATAGGATAAGCCATCATTTGATTATAATGTTATTATTGAGAAGGTATCGTACACATATTGATACTTTTATTAGTAATATATTTATTTTGGGAGACTTAAATATTTCGATCTCAACACCCCATTGGGATTTAGTGTTCATGATGACATTTTGTTGTTATTATATATCTAAGATTTCACTTTATATACGGTGGAAAATAGCCTTATTTTTCAATACATGTAACATAAAAAAAATGGAATGAATAACATTATGTTAAATATTGTTTCCAAAACAATACCCTATACATAAACAAATAATGAATTATTATTATTTCCATATTGCCATTATAAAATAAACATTTAATTGGAATGTCTGAATATGTATATGAACCAATATATACATATATATATATATCATACTCAATAATACGATATTTATTAACACTTAGAAAATAAGCATTAATTGTTTTTTTGTAAAAGGACTTTCTGTTTCAAAAATGTTGTTACTTAAAAATATTTTTTACTAATTTTTCTATGAGTATAATAAATTTAAATTCAACCAAATTTGTAAAAATTATTTTCTTAAATAGATATCTATGAAAAAAAACATGACTAAAATAGAAAATATACCAATTAAGTTTGACCACAATACGGGAATCGTCAAAATTACCCAAAAAGTGTCATGTATAACCAAAACTAGGTAAAACCCCAATGTAAATGGTGGAAGAATGTAATTAATCTAAGAAAACATAATAGTAAATCAAAAATGTAAAAAAATGAAGATTATAATTACGTTATTATCAATAGGACAACATGTTACCATGTATAACCACCAAATCATCCTACAAAATGAGGGGTGAATAATCTTAAGAGAAGGCTATGAATTAAAATATTTTCATCTTATTACCTGTTTTAGGAAAAACAGAACTATAAATTCTTAGATGAAAATGTTTTGTTTGAGTTCAAATAAATGTATCATTTCACCAAGGAATATGTACAACGTCAAATGTCACGAAACCCATTGTTCTAACCTAAAAACCCATTTTATAAAAAAATCATAAGATAAATCTATTCTTTGATTCATACTATCCAATGGTTTTTCATAAAAGTGTTTCATATTAACACGTTATGGAATATTATATGTATATATATAATAAATTACAAGGCATGATAAATACCATACATTGGTACACCATATGATTATAGAATGATCAATCTAACATTGAGATAAACCATCACATGTAAAACGAATCATAAATGAAAAATCTAAATATTTACCTATAACCTATGGGAATATGTACTATAAATTAAATTAATCTCCATCAAGGTATTACCTCGATACAATTGATATTTATATCCAAAAATAGTATATTGATATCACAAAACCTCAAGTGTCATTACACACACTAAGGTGATATTTCAATTTCAAATCACACCCAAGGTCCCAATTCAACATGTTTGTCAAAAAAATTTAAATCCATTATCATAATTTATTAATTATATATTAAAATTAATCTTCAACATTTCCAAGATTGAAAACACATTTTAAATTAAAAAAATTATAAGACGATTCATCCCCAAAGTGTCTCAAAAAATATTTTTAAAAATCCATTTAAAAACATAGATTCCATGATTAAGGTAAATTATAACTTAAAATAACACCTTCTTATAATATAAAATAAATAATTTTAGTGTAACATAAACTTATTCAATAATTACATACAATTCTTAGGGACATCAACCAAAATAATTACTTGAAGATATAAAGTATTGATCTCCAAATACCAAAGTTAAATGTAATCAAGAAGGGACTCAAATTCAATAAAATAAATCAACTTGGAATATAGGATAGGGGAAAAATATTGAAAATGTTTCAGATTATATGGTTTTACATGTATTTGTACCCCCAACATTAAAATATAAAACTATATTGCTGTCCTGTGGACCATGACACAAAGGTAAATGAAAATCCTTTTATATGGTGAAATGAGAGCGGAAACACCAATAACTATTGTAAAAAATAAATTATATCAACTCATAAACATATCACATTTTCTTAAGGAAGACATATGATGTAGAAATAAAAATCACACAGTATACCACCAATGTAAATTGATAAATACACCATTGACTTAACCCCATGGAATGACTACTCTATTATTTAGAAGAACAACCTAAACCCACCAGAATGAGAAAAACATAGTTTCCTCCACCTCATTTCCATAGCACTCATCTATAACTACAGTCTTATGATATATCCAAGACCATATGAAAAAACTAATTAGAAAAAGGATGTGGCTGAAAAATTTTATCCCCTGATACTCAACATTGTATCTATATCATCTATGTGATTTCCATTCCCTCACCCCACCATGAAATAGAATACCTCTCCAAATAATATGAGTAATCTTTCCATAGAACATCTCAGGTTAAGGTATAGGTCAAAAGGGTAAATATTTTGACCATCAGTCTCTTTAAGAGTTATAAATGAACTAAAATGGTTTAATAATGAAAATATTCTTCCCATAATCCTGATAAATACCCTTATTTACCAAATCCCCCAAATATAAAATAGTAATTTCATCTTTTATGGACAATGAAAACCACACCCAATAGGTCAAATTCAATTGAAGTGAACTAATCCTACTAATTTCTCAAAGGATCACAAAACTCGATCTTGAAAACAAGGAATCCATATAAGTAGATTACTATATGAACTATGTCTAGTCACAAAATTAATGGGAATTATCCCAATATAAGGGTGTTTATATCTAAATCCATAGAGAAATGTCCTTGGTAATTCCAATAAAAAAACAACCTGGTAGAATCCAAAGTCCAACTGGTTACAAAATCACACCCCCAATACCCAATATTGTAACTTAGGTACTACCACTATATAAATAAACTAGCACATTTCTACCCATGGTATATTCCGCACAAAGTATAAATCCATAAATTGAAAAAAGGAATTATGAAAATTCTCTAAAAGGGAAGACCTCTTGCAATGGGAAACAAAATAAATTTTCCCAAGTAACTAGTCCATTGCATTGTTAGGACAAATTTTCACTAAAATAAATGATTGAAAACCAAAATTGTTTTATCATCCATTGAATCTCAAATGTGTCCAAAAATAAAGGAATGATATATATTATCAACTAGATATCATAGAAGAGTCCTCGAAAAATGTTCATCCTAAAATATCCTTCAATCATGCTAAATATAAATGTTTGAAAAAATTGGGCATAGAAATATATAAAGGATCCACTAGAATGAACTACCTATGATCAATTTAGGACAAATAAATTCAGGAATTAATCTAAATACATGAATCAATAAAAAACAAATTTCTTACGAAAATAACGTTTTTAAAACCAATAAACTATTAAAACCACCTATTCATTTGTAAAAAAACAAAAACAATTTTTTTTAAAAAGATTAACCCCATGTTCACGTTAAATATGTTTAATTTTAAAATAATTATAAAACTGATTACAAAAAATCTACTTTTTTAAAAGAAAAACATTATTTGGGGATTCATAATAAATCAAATACATTAATTTTTTAAATATTTTCCAAATAATTTATAATTTAAAAATACATTCACCAAGGGTATAATCTTAAACATTTCTCAAAAAAAATTACAAATATCTGATTTCACTTAAAATGTGAAACCCAAATTTTATACCACTATTTGTAATTTATTATAAAAATAAATCTTAAATTATGTTTTTTACAAATATTGAAATTTAATCAAATATTTCCAAATCATTTCCTGATATGAACATCATTTTACAATCAAAAACTATTTTCAATCTATAATTCAAGAAACAATTACTCATGAGGTACATTTTTTTAAACACAAATTTTTATTTGAAATCAAATTAAAAACTAAAAAATTGAAATATTGGTGAAATTAATTCTCCATAACCCATATTATAACATCAATACATATTATAAATCCTTTCTTAGGGGTTCATTATGACTTATATAAATAAAACCAATGATTGTGGTAACCAGAATTGGATTAGTAACTAAACCAAATTAAAACCTCTGAAAGGAGTTCAATGTTCATTAACTTTCCCAAAAAAGGATCAAATGAAAATAGAGACCTTACATAGGAGTTCCTATTATAGGGATTTTGTCTAATGTTATGGACCAAATTGAAACAATATCAATTCAATAGATAACCAACAATGAAACTGAGGTTTTAAATTTTACATATGGGAAACCCACAAGACTTCCACACATGACCAATGGAAAAAAATTCTCAATGTGTAAAACGAATCCAGGGAAATAATGTTCAAAACAATTATAAGGCACCATCCCCATGAATATCTAAATGATCATCAGGTCAAACCAACCAAGTAATATTAGGAATATTAAAAAGACAACCACATTTACCATCCCTCACATAACCCTGATATTATTATAATGAATATATGACTCAATGGGAAAAGATAAGGGCATAGTCATGGATCATGAGGCCACATATATGGTTTCTCAAGTATCGATTTCCCAACTAGATTAAATCCATTGTCCAATAGGTAAAAACATATAACCAATTGATTCTCTTAGCCTACCTATAATTTAAATAAAACTATTACCCATGAACATACCAAAGGATCACCAATTCTAGGGTACTGAGCTAGAGCCTATTTCACTGCTTCCTCTATAAGGATATCACATAGAAAAATTCGAACATAGTGAAAAAAAATACTATATAGAAAACTATATTTGGAAACTCACCTTAACAAGGTAACCCAAGGAGGATATAAGTATCACATACAGAAAACGATTTCCAATATCAATAGATACACTAAAACATATTAGTGTGAACTCAAAGGGATAATCACATAGAACTAAGGAAATAATTGATATCCCACTCTTCCCAAGGAACTCATGAAATCCAAGATGATCTGTCTATAAATATGCATCTACTCAAATAAACATATATAATTTTGTTATCATTTTAGTCAAGAACATTATCTAGATTTATCTCAATATATTCCTACAATAAAACACCATGAGAGAAAGGATAGCACCCCCCCAATCCATCAGTTGTCTAGGAAAGGCAAGGATATAATGATAAAGTACCAATATGATGGAAATAATTATATTCAATCTCAAGAAAGATCTTCAAGAATCATACAAACCACATTGGTGGGGATCTCCATCTGGTCATATTCTTGTAATCACATCTAATAAACCCTAAAGAAAGAAAGGTCCAAGATGAACATTCTAGTAAAAAAGAAAAGAAAATAAATTCGTATTGGTTTCATATAAAACCCACTGCATCAGAATTAACCTCCATAAAATATAATTCATTTTAAGGCACCAAATATCACTTGAAAATGTGTTTACAAAAATTGGTTTCATTAATAAAAAATACAACATACATTATAATGGAAACCAAAATAGGAAAATTTGGCATCTTCAAAACTATAAGTTGAAACACATTACCTTTCAAAAAAATAATCAAATACAATTAATTATCCTCTTGGGTAATCATTTCTATTTTGGGAATTAATTAATAGAAAATACCATTCAGAAAACCAAAATATTTTATAAACTGGACAATTTTAAAAAAAATCTTAATTATTTAGAATATAATTTCTAATTTATAATTACACAATAAAAAACATTCACCCTTTTTGATTATTTGATAAATACCATTTTTTTCAAAAAATATATAATTATTTAAGATGTTCTTCATCCATTTCAAATTCCATCAATCAAAATCTGTAACCAATTTAAGAATAGAAAATATTTTAATGCTTTTTAAAGAGTAAAAAAATCATTTCCAAAAAAATATGCATGAAACCAATAATATGACCATAGGAAATAAGAAAACATTTAATTTAAAAAAATTATTTTCTTGAAATCAACTTCAACCCAACAATCATTTAATGCCTTCCGTTGATAAACAGAACATGAAATAATTATTATTCCAAATTACTCTTGATCTCAATATATCCCAAGAAACAGAATGACTGTTTTACCTTCAATGATATTTAAACAAATATTTCAGGATTCATGGTTCATAAGAAACATAATAAATGTGTTTTAGAGTTATGATCGGGATAGATTCATTGTTGATTTCAATGTTCAATGTTGGCCACAACCCCATTAGGGTTATTATAACATAGTTCCCATTCAATGAATGGGTTGTTAAGATATATATATCCATATCACTTATTTATTCCATTTATAGTTTGTTACTCATATATAGGATAACCCCCAGGGTATCCATCACATTCCAATGATATTAAAAGTCATCATTCCAAACCATATCTCTTGTAATATATCAAAAATAAAATAAATCCCAAAAATTGATAGTAACTCATGAGGTGTTACGAAATCTGTTATTCCGTATCATACTGCCCATGTACTCCATATCCTTGACAAGTATTAGTTGTGGTCTAGCAAATAAACTAATCCAAACTCAAGAAGTGCTTTTAAACATCTGGTTGGGTATTATCTAGGATTCCATTTGGAAATGAACCATCCCGGGTCATCTCATCAAGTCACCCATGATTTTTTATTTCAACATGTTGAGGATCATGAAAACAACCAAGTGAATATCATATATTACCAAAATAATGTAAATACATACAAAATAATATAAATGAGAGGTATACATCAATGAGGCCACCAAATATAAATAAAAATGAAAAAACATGAAGTTAAATAATAACATCATGATAATGATACTATGTGACACTCCTTCAAAACAAAATCATTATACTAAACAAAATATATGAAACCAAACATAAGTTAGTGAACTAATAGATGATCATAGATTTAATTATGTCCTTCAAAACAAAATAAATAATTATAAAAGACAAAAATTAGAACTGAGCTCAAATAAAAGTAGTATTTCCTTAAATAATATTTATATATGTCAATTTCATAAAAATTACTTATTTATTTAAACCAACAATGGTTTACAATGTATTTTCAAAGAATAAAACATCATTTTAAAACATGAAATTTTTTTCATAAAATCCATACATATTCATATAATTGATATTAGGATAATTATATATATAATGAATAATTGATCATGATAAATACCATCTATGGATAAACTATATGATAAACATGTGAAAAATCCAACAATGAAAAAAACTATCATGCTCAAATCAAAGAATACATGTAATGAAATATGATTGGCCTCTATCCTGAGGGAATATATTGTAGAAAATAAAAGAAACCTAAATAAGGAAAAACCTCATTTAAACCGATATTGTTACTACTAATGGTTTTTAATATCACAACACATCAATTGGAATTACATATACAAAAATTAAACATCCATTTCCTAATTCTCCGAGTATCCCATATACTCCATTTTTTCCAAAAAAGGTCATCAATGAAACTTTCTCCCAATTTATAAATAATTACTCAAATAAAATAATCTTAGATTCCATGGTTGAAAAAAGAATTGTAATAATAAAACACATTTATATCCATTCATCCACATATAGTTTTCATAATAAAAATTTTCAATGAAATATATTTAAAAACACATACTTCATGAAGACAATTTTACATGATATTAAATCCATCTTTTTTATAACATAAACAATGAAATTAATTAAAAAAATAATGTAATTAATGAATTATAACCATTACATAGAAAATAATACATCACAAATGGATTGAAAACATCTATGAATGATCTCTTATGGATTACGATGAAAAATAATAATGAAGGGATTTAATTTAATGTAATGTGATCTCTTTATTATTTTTGGTTCAAGGGATGACATTGGATGGAGTCTCCATTCATTGGGGTTTCATAATTTTTACAAATAGAAATTAAAATATTACACAATGGTTAATTCCCTAGAAAAATGATAAGAAGGTACTGTAGAAAGTCATTTATATGATTGAATGTGATGGTCCATATCATAGAAATTTGGTTAAAACTACATCTGAGTTCCATGACCCCAGAACCAATTTAATCAGCGAGGCACCATGACACAACAAAACACAACATGCTATAGTGAACCACAATAAAAATAAGGCTACATAAAATACATAATTATTTATAATCGCTCCCCATTATTTTTTAAAATAAATTAAATCGACACCTCAGAGCACTATGAAATAACCTTATACTCTATGCCACATTTCACAACTACAGTAGTATGCTTATTTTATATACCAAAAACAATGGCACAATAATGTCAAAAAATAAGTAACATCAAAAAAATTCTCTTATTACTCTAAAATATAGTGGTATCATCCATTACTTGTCCAGTTCCCCCATGGAACAACATTCCTCTTTATGGTGCAACACCCCATATAGAAAAAAATATATTAAAAAATATAAATTAACATATAGTTACCCTATTGATAGATGATAAAAACAATGGACTAAAAAAACATATTATATGGTGACAGGATATCACAAAATCTTTTTAAAATTTATAAAATCCTAACTACATTATGAGTAATATTTTGAATTTTCTAAAAATGTTGATTTTCTAGTGAATACAAAAAAATATAGATATTTATTAAGAAAACTATTTTTTGTTGATGAATTTATATTGTTACATATTGTTTTTAATAAAAGTAATTTTGATTTATTATTATCTATTATGAATTCTCCAATTAGCTTCAATGGATGAAATATTATAGAATTAGTTTCTATAAGAAATATTATAATAAAATATTCATTCTTTGTAAAGACAATTTTTGAATATGAATTTTTAGTTAAATTAAAAATTCAATCAATTATTTTTTTATTTTTAGTGACTAAAATTGGATTATATATATTAAATAAGATTTCTAAATTTCTGAGATAGTTTTATTTTATTTTTAGACCATTTAAATAGTAACATTAATAAATACTAATAACAGTGATAATGGTATAATGGGTTTACTAATAGTGAATATAATTTGATAACTACTAAAAAAGAACCACTAAGACTTGATATAATTTTAGTTTATGAGAATAGGTTTCCCACACTATTCATAAATCAGAATAATTGTTCTTTTTTCCAATATCCATGATTATGCACATTATAATTCATAATGTAGGGAAGAAGAAAAAATTGTCATTTTTGCATGTTTTGTTATCAATATAATTTTTACATGGATATAAAAAGATAAATTTTTTTAATAAATATTTATTTGAAATATAAATAATTTTTTTATGAGGCATGTTATTTCATGTTTTTTATTAACGAAATAATTACCTTATTTTCTTATATAAACATGATGCATCAATTAATTTTTTATGTGGAAGAGAAAATAAATGATGTTAAAAATATTAAATGTAATATAATTTGAATAATTTACTGTCTTTCAAATAATTTTTATAAAATTATAAAATTTTAGGGATGTTTTAATGGAAAAAATTCTAATTACATATCTTTCGTAATTTTTCTCAATTGTAATTAAATAAATAGTGTCAAAATCGACAATATTGATATTTTATTATAAATAATATTTTCATAAATTATTTAAAATTCCTAAAAATGTTTCCAACATACAAGAAAATTTTATATGGTTTATAATATAATTCTTTTCCAATTTATTTATTATTTTTATTTAGTAGTAACATTTTTGACCCCTAAAGTGTAAAATAAGTAATATATTGTAATTGTCAAAAAAGATAAAATGGGATAAGAAAAAAAGATCAATTTGAAACTATCACATAATAATATTTACAATTTATTTTATAATTTATTTCAACTCAACATCATATTATATTCATTTATTTTTAATTTTGAGAAATTTTAATATGAAAATTAATGTATATTAATTTAATTTTTAATAAAATTCCATGATTTCCCCTCCCCTCTGGTATAAATGAGATCATATTATTCTCCATTAATAACACATAGGGATCAATTTTGATTAAAAAAATGTAGAACATATATCTTTTTAACACACCTCCCCATGTATTATATGCACATATTTGATCAAAACACCCTCCTATGATAGATTTTTGATTAAATATATTATGTCTTTATAACGAAAAATAATCATTCTTAAACATACATTATATTTAATATTTATTAAACCTCATACAAATATTATCATAAATTATGATATAATAAAATTATTTTATTACAAATAATGAGTTGTTTTTTTAAATTTCATACCCTATATCCTTCTCTTCTTTCATCAATTCGAAAAAATGTAGTTCGTGTGTATGGTGGACAATGTATTTTTAAATTAGTGTAATTAATTTTCCACAACCACCAATCATGTATACTTACAATTATTTATTAATTATATATTTAAATATATATTATTCATTACTTATATAAATTTAGTAAAATATACTATTTCATATAATTTATAATCATGAAATTCATGTGAAAATGATAACCCTATTTTTTGATTGTGTGGATTATAACCTCTAGGAAGTGAAGTGATTAATTATCATAACCACATTATATGAATTATATGTATTTATGTATTTAAATATTTATAATTAGATTTATGTCATGATGATTATTTTGTATAGATAAAATATTACTTATGTTCATTCAAACATAATCGTTGGATAATGGAAATGATACTCATGCGAATATTCACCTAACATTATCCATGATTTTAATGTTGATCATTTATAAAAACCATAATTTATGGTTCTTTTGTGAATATTAATTTATTTATAAAATTGATATTTATTTCAGGATTATTAAGATTCCTATTATGTAATAATTTACACTTTTACAATAGTCAACCAACCAATGTCATTTTTAACATATGAAAGGAATATCATCAAAACATTCAATGTGAACTAAATATATTATGAAAATAAATCTAAAATTTTAATAAATATTATAAAATAGAAAATAAAATTTTAATATTTTAATATGAAATTAAATAATTAAAAGAATTCTATTATTTCAGAACATAGAGAATGTATAGGACAATTTAGACCTGTGGTAAGGGATTTTGCCTCAATTTCCCTTGATTGATGATTATTTAGTTATGTGAACAAAAAATATTTGAGATGTTTTATATATGTATAATAAAAAATTTAATATCATTACCCATTCATAGATCATGTAATTTTATGTTACAATTCAAAATATTCATCCATGGTAATTTTTCATGATGGTAACCAAGTCTTCAGTGGGTTTATAACTCTATTTTCATTCTATAGGTTATATAACTTATTTAGTGATAATATTATTTCAATATTATGTGTGAAGTGGTCCTTATTTCATTTATTTTTAAAGTCCACGTGTTTTTTGGGATATAATATATTCACATATACTCACATCATTGATTAATTCTCCCATCAATGTTATGATATTTATACTAGTAAATCATTTAAAATTATCTTATTTGGTTCATATATTATGTTATTATAACAACCATGTTCTTTATTTCACACATAAAAATATTATATTACATAAAACCTTCACTTGATACCGAATTAAATATATATATGTCTACTGTCTTTGGGTCTAAAGAGCATAACATAACTACTTTATACATTAAATACACATCATTATTGAAAAATTCTTTTACATGACCACAAACATTCATGTTTACTTTGCATTGAATGGGATAACCCAATGACATGCATAAAAAATGGTGAGCTATAACTCCCAATATGGTAGTAAAAAAGGCATAAATGATGAATACGACACATGTTAGATAATAGTCATATCAATGGAGCATAAGAGAATCATGGACATAAAGGCATGGTATAGCATGAGTAAATTCTCATTGCACTTGGAGCTTGATAAAATGAAAATTTCATTAGAATTAGCATGAGTAATCCCTCATTGAAAAAGATTTATCCTGATAATAATCATTACCCAATGCATTGGAGTGATATTAGGGAGCTCCCTTCTTAATCATTACATTTCAGGCATAACTGTGCCACATAAATCATATATCATAGATTCATTAAACATCATAATCTATTACATGATTACGGAATTTGTATTTCATACATGAGATTCTACAATCAGAAATTAAATGTTCATATAGGTGAATACCCATGATTAATAAATTGGAATGGTTTTAACTAAACAATGACTTTGGCTTAGAAATCGTGATATGATTTCGGCAGCATTATAGCATGACAATGTAATTCGTAAGTATGGTTGATGAAAGAGAAAGGGTGTATCATCATATTTACATGAAATAGAAAATAAGGGGGTCATATTGATACATGTCCCAACATGTATAATTAAATTTATATTCATAACAAAAAATAATTTCTATAATGTAAATGAGAAGAGGGAAATATCTTATGGAATTTCATCATGGTAATGGGTGTACATATGAGGCATTTATTAGAGTTAAAGTGGTATCTCCTCATTCAAACAGAAGTAGGGAAGTATGGGGGAGGTGAAAATCATACTCTATAATTTTTAATTGAAAATAATAGGGTAATTCAATATAAGTAAACATGGACAAAAATGAGAGAGGATGAAATCCCTTAGATGGAAGTGTGATCTGAAAGGCTTGGAAGAGGATTGAGAGAGGATTATTGGGATCATAGTGTAATGGCCCACACCTACTTGTTCTATTCCATTGTGAAAACAGGTTTATGAGGTGTTTCAGGAGGTCAAGGTGATTTATCCCCTACATTGTGAAAAATTTCTATTTCAATGAACAGTTCCAAAAGTGAACAGTTCCATCAGTGAGAAGTTCATCGGTGAACTGTTCCGAAAGTGAACAGTTCTGATGGTAGACCTTTGTGACCAGTGTATTGGTAAACTTCAGTGTATTGTGTCATTGGTGACCATTTGTGAATAGTTTCATCGGTAACCATATGTGAACACTAAAAAAATGACCTTATGTGAACTGTGACATTAGTGACCTTATGTTAATAGTGTCCTCGGTGACCTTATGTGAATAGTGATATTATTGAACTTCTGTGAACAGTGTCATCGGTGACTATCATTGAATAGTGACATCAGTGACCTTATGTGAACAGTGTCATCAGTGACCTTCTTTGAACAATGTCATCGGTTACCTCATGTGAACTATGTCATCAGTGCCCTTTTGTGAATAGTGTCATTGGTAACGTTATGTGAACAGTGAAACGGTGAGGTCCAACAGTGACATTTTTCCTTTGGAAAATTTTGAGTTCATGAATAGTGTTTTCAGAATGGTGATGTTCCAACAATTAAATTTTTCCTTTTCCAAATTTTGAGTTCACGAACAGTGTTTCTAGAATGGAGAGGTTCCAACTATGAGGTTTATTAAAAGTGTTTCTAGAACGGTGAGGTTCCAACGGTGAACTTTTTCCTTGGCCAAATATTGAGTTCATGATCACTGTTTCTATAATGGTGAGGTTCCAACGGTATGGTTTAAATATTGAGGTTCATGAACAGTGTTTCCAGAATGGCGATGTTCCAATGGTGAGGTTAATGAACAGTGTTTCAAGAACAGCGAGGTTCCAACAATGAGGTTCATGAACAGTGTTTTTCCATTGCCAAATTTTTAGTTCGTGGACATGGTTTCAAAATTTCTATAGTTTCACTCCATTAACATTTACTTTGATGTAAAATTAATTTAAATCATTGTTTTATTAACTCTATGGTTTACTAAAATTCCATAACTCCTAAATTAATTTCACATAAGGCTTTGGATGTTTTTACTTGGTCATACCATATGATTTAATACGATCCTCTTTTAATGGAAATCCAGCGTATCATAAACCACAAATCTATTAAATCTTATGAATGGATGAGATATCTTCCTTCCTAGTCCTTCCTCCTTATTCCCAGGTGTTAGACACTCTATCATCTCATTCCTTCCCGTAGTATTTGTGAAATCAAAATATTCTAGTAGGGTTTTTTTTCTCGGTATTGAAGCAACCAAGAAATATCGATTAGTCTTCGATATAGGTTATGATCTATATTCATTATATTGGGTTCATCACTATCTTTTTCCTTGCCCTATTTATGGAATTTTTACCCCCATAGCCCTAATGGGCTTTTCATGGGTGTTGGCCAATGTGTTGGTGTCTCTGCATCCTCAGGTGGAAATAGATGTCATAGGGGAGGAGATCGAAACACGTTGTGTGGCTCGTTCTTGTATAAAGAACATTAATAACCGTTTGAGGTAGGGGATTCATTGCTTCTCTTTTCTCATACGTGCAAATGTATAGTTATCATGTTTTATCCCATATGATCAAAATGGAATTTGAAATAAAAAATATTTTAACTGGATAAATAAATTTATATTGATCATATGTTATTGCCTATTGTTTTTCTAGATAGTGTGATATCAAATATTTCTTGTTTATCTTTTCATTATTGATGGAAATTGTTAAATAACATAATACTATAATTAATTGATAATCACTTGGATAAACTTAAAGATCCATCTGAATGAATCTAACTAATGTTTTTGTAATTTGATTTTAATAAAATTGGTGCAGTAATCAAGTTTAATTATTTTTGATAGCTTACTGGTTAGGTTTTCTGAATTTGGAACCTAAAAATAATAAATCAGTTAATCCAATATGGATTAATGAACTATTTGTTTGATAAATGATAATTCCTTGTAGGGTTCTAAGGTACCCTCTTGTTTGTATAAGTTCCAAAATCCCAATTGATACGATGGTTGTTTTCAGGATTCTTGTGTTGTGATGTGATCCTGGAAGGCTGTTTTGATATGTAGGGGGAGGGGGGACAATTGGTTGTGGTTGTAGATGATGCCTAGAGTGGTGAGATGCATCAGTGTATGCATGTGGGTGTTAGAGAGGACACCTGGGATGATGGAATAGGTTAATCTAAATGTTTAGATTCTTGATATTTCTTTGATTGGTTATCTGATTTACTTTTCCCTATACTTAACGTAGTTGGTGTCGCTTACCATTCTTCTGAAAGGGAGGAAGACGTGCGGGGTATGCTACGTGCTTTTAGTTTCTAGCTTCCGAAGGGAGGATTGGTCTACTCTATTTCTATATGTGGCAGAGACTTGATGGGTAGTTCATATACTCACTGTGTTGAGCCCCCTTGTGTTTAGTAGCATAGAATGTTTTTCTATAATGTTGGGGAATATTGGAAAGTAAAATTGTAAGTAAATAATTGAATAAATGATGTTATACCCTATGGTTAGAGATTTATGGGACGCAATGCTGAGGAAAAAAAGTATTTGGGGGATGCTAATGAAATATAATGTGGAAATTGTTAATGGTTTAATAATGATTAAATAATTAATCAACATAACGTGGAACTGATAAAATGTGAATTATGTAAGGAAATAAATATCTTTAAATTGTTGTGGACTTATATGATACATAGACTTTTAAGTGACAGTCATGCGTCCTAGAAACAATAGTTATACTTATGTCTAAGACAAGGTTATGCACATAGTTTGGTTGTGAGATATATAATATTCTGTATTTTATGTGTTTCTATAAGATACTCCAACCTTTCAGTAAGGGTAACGGACACACTGGGGATTCTTGATCCCTGTGGGTGTTTTCCCCAACATTCTTGTGGGAGAATGGATGTCTGAATACCCCCTTTGGCCTTGCTCTCTTCTCTTGGAAGTTGATTGTGCTGATAGTTACAATGGTTACTTTTCCTTATATATGTGTGTAGAGGGTTGTAATGGCTTGTGGTTATTCACACACATATATTCTGGATATAGTATCTTTTGGACTACTATAGGTGTAACGTGTATATGCTGTGATGGCTTGAGGATCTTTACTCATTGTATAGGGTGTGATAGATTGAGGTATAATACCTTGTGTATGATATATGTTATAAAAGATATGGTGGCTCCCAGAAAATACATGGTTAATTTTCTTAGGTGGACATGGTAGTTTTGTTGCACAAGGTTCATATTATGGTGCTTGGCATAGGTGGTTGCGGGCAGGCCATTCTGGAGAGAGATTCTTAGGACATGCGACGATGGGGAAAATTGGAAACCAAGTCGTTATGTATTCACGAGGTACCCTTGATATTAATTATTATATTATATACTCTTGTATGCGTTACTTGGTTAGAGTTTCCATGGTGTGGATGGGAACTTAAAATACTTTTTTAGGTGATGAGTTCGTTTCACATGTTGTTTATTGTGATTTTACATGCTTTCATAACTTTTTCATGAGAGGATATGGGGAGGATCCTACTGAGTATATTTTTATAATCACCCTATGTGTAGATAATATATTTTTCAGGTCAACTGGAGTAGGTTGGAGATCAAGCTGGTTTTTACTAGATTTGGGTTGTAGGAGCTGCTTGGGATTTTGGTTGTTGATATTTTTACATTATTTTGGGTACTTACAGTTTTCTCCTTTTAGTCTTAGTAGTATTGCATGAAATTACATATGTAACCATGGGTTATCTTTTATATTTCAGTCTGACATTGAATTGGTTGGTGATTATCTTATCTCTTTCTTTTGAATGTGTTCTCTTAGAGGGTAATTCCTCACCTGTTTGTGTTTACTATAAACTTAGTGCTAGTTTCCCACCTGGGGTCTACTAGAGGCAGAAATCAGGGGGTCATTATCTCCATTCTCACATTGTCGCCCCAGGAGGTGTACACTTTGTGGGTAGGGGGTCGTGAAAGAGTGGTATCAGAGGTCTGGTTTAGAGAGAGGATGTAGTATGTTGTTAAGAATAGCTGAGGTTGCATGAGTTGGAAAGAAAAATTGTCATTCATGTTTAACAAGTGATGTAGAAACTGGAGACAAGCTAAGACATAGGTGTATAGGGACCCCAATGATCATATGTATATACTTTTAAGTTTCTAATTGCTACTAAACGAGGTGATAATAGTTGCAGGTTATAGACCTAGGAACGTATCATGCATCATTCTTCTTGGTGTCTATGATTTAATTGGTAGATGTTGGGATAGGTTATCCGAAAATATATAAAAGAAACAAAATAATTATTTAATAAATGTCGAGTCATACAAATTCCAGGATCAGAATCTCTAACTGTATGTTATTTTATTGGTACGGCTCCAGGTCTACGTCCTCGTTAAGATCACATAGAATATGTCGAGAAGTTTGATCCAGCAGATCTTCAAAGGATAGAGGTTTACAATGACGACACATGGAAGAGGACACTCCGAGTGTTTTAGTGCTAGATTTTTTTGAAGTAAGAGGGCTATGTTTTAGATGCATTCATGGGAGACTGGTTAGAAGAGGTCGATACAGACTTCTGTTCGATATGTGCTCAAAAGGAGAATTGGGTGTCCTTGGATTTGACAATGCTACCTAGAGCAGCGTGGTAGTCATGTTTCTCGTTCATCGGGGACCGTGAGGAGTCAACGATATCATGGGTGGACTTCCGAGAAAATTTTAGAGTCGATATTCATTCTTTGACCTCAAAGGCTTCTAGTCACAAGAATATTCTTACCCTTCGACAAGGGAGCTATGGTGTGAGAGATTTTGGAATACATTTCAGAAACCTTTTACGATATGCTTCATACCTGTATCCAGATGAGGAGGCTGGGGCGAGGCATTCTGAAGAGGCATTTCATCCAGAGATCTAGCGCCATGTCACCCCAATTTTGCTGAAGAAATATATGAGGTGTTGGAAAGGGAAGATTTTATTGAGAGGACTATGGCCAGAACCAGCCCATCACAAGAGGGGAGTCATCATGATTCATCACGAAGCTAAGAGGTGGTCCGGGGTTCCTGGTTTTTAGTGTAGAAAAGTATCTGTTCGATCGGGGGTAGGTCCCAGATCTCAACATTTTGTTTCACCAGGGGTAGCAGCTCTCAGTCCTACGCCAAGAGATCGGGAAACTATTTTTCTTGGTGTGGTTGAGGTCATCAGTAACAAGAATGACCAACCTTTCATTGAAGTCATCGTTCACAAGGTGTTACTCTCTAGGTTCCTCTGTTGAGGTAGTTCCATTAGAGTTAGTAGCAGTAGGTTGTACAAGCATTAGATTAACCATGTGTATAAGGGTCATGTAGAGAAAATCCTCTTAAGTCTCCCTATTCTCAAAGAGCAGAGCGTGACCATGGAGGTGGTCGTCATCAGGGTCAGAGAGGCTATGGAGGAGGTCATGTTCGACCTCATGATTTTGTGTTTCCATCTCTAGGTGAGCAAGATATTGATCAAGGTACCCTTTACTTTTTTTATAACATGGTGTATGCCTTGTTTGATTACGGAGTGACACTCTCTTTCACATCACCTTCCATTTTCCATGCTTTGGGACCTGAGGTAGAGAGGCTTTCAGTGCCCTTGGCATTGACTATGTTAGATGAAGGCCTAGTTGACCTATTTGAAGTATGTAAATAATGTGAGATAGTTTTGGGGAAACCCCACTCTTGGGGATATTTCCATGTCAATGAATACAACCATAAGATGTCATCCTTGGCATGGATTGGATGCATTATGTGTAGTATATCGTGAATTGCTTCAAGAGGACGGTTGTGTAATTTGATGTGGGTGGCGAGCCAGTGGTGTTTGTTGGCAAGAGAGACCCTCGGATGGGTCATAGGCGTGTTTCGTCATTATCATCCCTGATGGCTGAGCTGATGTTGAGTTTTTCATAGGATTAGTAGTGGGTGTTTCTTATGGTTGTAGAAGTGTACCCTGATGTCTTTTCTGAAGAGGTTATAGTATTACCCCCTCGAGGAGAGATCAAGTTTGTAATCAAGGTATAACCAGAAGCATCTCCTATCTATATGTCTCTATATAATATGGACCCTTATATGTTACAAGATGAACTTATACAACTTGATGGTCTATTACAGTGTGATTTTTTTTGGCTGAGTGAGTCACCATGGGGTGCACTAGTTTTGTTCGTGAAGAAGGCTGACAGCAAGTTGAGGTTGTCTATCTATTATCATTTCTTAAACAAAGTGACAGTGAAGAATTTATATCCTCTTCTGCGTGTTGATGATTTATTCGATCAACTGGTGGGTGCAAGATTTTTATCAAAGATCAACTTGCATTCAAGATATCGTTAGATGCGTGTGAATGATGAGGATATCCAAAAGAATTATTTTTGTTTTCATCATGGGAATTATGAGTTCATTGTAATTTCGTTTGATGTGACAAATGCTTTATTTGTGTTCATGGGATTGATGAACGATGTATTCATAGAGTCCCTAGACAAGTTCATTGTATATTTGATCGAATAAATCCTTGTGTACTCCATGTCTGAAAAAGAGGATGTAGAGCATCTAGGCGCCATTTAGGGAGATCTTCGTCAACATCGGCTATTTGGGAAGCTGTCAAAGTGTGATTTTTTGGCATGTGAAATCCATTTATTGTGAAATGTTGTGTCCATGCATGGAGTGGTTTTGGATCCATCGAAGATATAATATGTTTTGACTTGGGAAGGCCCCAAGACATTGTCAGAGGTTTGAAGAATCCTTGGTCTCGCAGGCTACTGTAGGAGGTTCGCAACAGATTTACCTCAAGTTGTGACTCCTGTGTTAACTTTGACCCGGAATGATCAGGCTTTCATATGGACTTATTTGTGTTAGGAAGCGTCAGAGAATCTAAAGGAGAAGTTAGTAAGTGCTCCAATTCCTTGTCTTCAAGCAGTGGGAGTTTAGTTTGTTCTTTTCTGTGATGATTCGCATATGAGGTTAGGTTGTGCTCTGATGTAGAAAATATCAGTTTATTCTAATGGGTATTTGTTGTTGAGTCCCCATGAACATAACTATGAAACCCATGAACATGGATTGGTAGTTGTGGTGTTTGTTCTGAAGTTGTGGATACATTACCTCATTGGTGAGCTCATTGTGGTTTTCACCGATCATAAGATCCTGAGGTATGTTTTCACCCAGCGTGAATTAAACATGAAACAATGTCAATGGATAGAGTTCTTACAGTAATTAATCCTCGAAATATCATATACACCTGGAATGGCGAATGTTTTAGCTAATGTGCTGAACAAGAAGTCATGTGTTGATGTTGTGCGTGAATCTGGTGATTCCATGAATTTAATAGATGAACTGACATCATTACATCTTGATATGGGAGATGTTGGTGGAAGAGGATGTCTTTTTCAGGTGAAGGTGTAGTCATCTATTGTGTAGAAGGTGGAAGAGTCCCACATGGGGGATTCTAGAGGTGGAGTTCTTGGGAGACCAAGTTGTTAATAGTGAGGCCCCTAATGGTTGGTTTGAGGATGAACAACACTGAATGTTGTATCCTGGAAGGATTTTAGTTCCTTTGATGATATGCGAGACGGTTCTCAAAGAGTTACACAGTTCTCCTTTAGTGGTGCATCCTACCAGGACAAAGTTGTACAGATCCTTGAGGAGCTAGTTTTTGGAATCCTGTGTTGAAGCATATTGTAACACCCTAAGCCTTCACGGTTAATTTCACTTTTAATAATGAAATAACTTGTTTTTTATGAAACTTTGAGATTCTAACACATCGCGACCAATCAATCTAGCGGTTATGATTAGTAATACCCACTTTTTGATTTTTTATAAATTTTATTTTTCAAAATGACCTTCATTTTTGGATTTGTAATACCTAAACTATCTTAGGTTGATTATTTGGTATATTTCTGAAAACATTATATTTTTGATGAATAGTGAAAACCACTTAGATATTGTTTAAAATCAAATTTTTATTTAAATAATTACTTATTTTATTTAAATTTATTTAATGTCAAAACAGATACATAATACCTATATAAGTTCAATATAATTCATTGGAGTCAGTTTATAATAATTTTAGATATATAAAAATTTTATTGAACTACTTACTGTCTTTTAACCACCTCCTAGGAGATTTTGAAATTTACATAAAACAAAACTTTACCACTTATGTGTGTTGAATTTCAAAAATCCCATAGATATAGTAGATATCAGTATGTATAATGTGTTTCAAAAAGATTAAATTATTTTTTTTATTAATAGTAACGTTTTACTTTTATTTACCACGGTTAAAAATAAAAAGGGTAATTAAGGGTAAAAATAATATTATTATTACCCTAACAAATGTAATAATTCTATTGGATAAGTTTAAATCGACCAAAAACAACCTTAGAAATAAAATGTAATCCTTTAGGTCCACTTGTATTAGATTAGGACAGTTATTATTATTTAATTCAAAGAAGAGTTAAAAGTGTAAAATTCAATGTTTAATAACTAAACCATTTTTCATATAGGGATACACATAAGATAAATTCATCTATATATATTCATTATAAATATAAAATTATTTCCTACATAATAGTAATTTATGTATATTTTTTAGACATTAGATAATTAAATTTACTAATGACACAATGTTGATGCACTAATTACCATTTTAACGAATGATTAAAATAATTGATAATATAAACATCCAAATAAATAAAATATAATACATTTTATGAATTAAAATAACTTTATAGGATAATATGACATATTATGGTTGGTTAGAAGAATTTTTTCGAAGTAAAAATCCTGTTATTAACTTAGAAAAAACAAAATACCCAATAGTGTCAAAATTGACATAAAAGAGTTTTTAAAACAAGTATTATATTATTAATTGATATTATATTCATAAAAATATAAGGATAGGAAAATAAACTTACGTAATGATAGCTGTATCATTAAGGAACCAATTGGGGTGATCCTGGTAGTATATAGTGTGTTTGTTAACCATATAATATAAAAATACAAAGAGACATGATAAATGCCACACTATTTAACTATGAGTTAAATCTAAACGATAAGGATAATATACTTACCCAAACATGACAAAAACCTATTGGTTGATTGTTTTTATACCACTACCCTCCTTATCCTTTAAATAAATCATTTTGAAGCCATTATAAGATGAAAATGAGTTTATTATAAAAAATATTTCTAGCTTTTCCTATGGTGCCCCTCACCCCTCTTATAAAAGTGCACTTCCCCTTATCTCTAATTCACATATTCAAATCCATTTTTCATATCCAAACTCTTCCCAAATACCCTCTCAACTGTACTCCCTTCATCATATAGGCCATCCTTTATTTAGAAAGCCACCATATAGATCCCTTTTGATCACATCGAAATGAAGAACCCAAAAAGTGGTAAATATTTCATGACCCATTTCAAGTTCATTTCTTCTTCCAATTCCACTTACTTTGTTGTTTCCATTATAAAATAAAAACTCTAGTATCCTATATATACTTTGATGTTATTATAAAAATTTTACAACCACATTCATTATTCTATTCATCCTTTGAATGACATGTCACCATGTGTGCCTATGTACGGCTTACCGTCTCCAGGTAGTGGTGTAATTGTCATTAGACAATTTATTATATGGATGGGTATAATAATGATGTGTAATAGATGTAAATAATAAATATAACATGATAATGATTCTTTATATATGATATAAAATCCAATTTTATACTATTTTAATATCAAAAGAATGACATTTTAGCTCATGTGTACGTACGGATTACCGTCTCCACGAAAATGATGACATTCACTCCTCATCATATCCTTTTAAGAATAATATTCATTAGATGATTAAAAATAATTTTTTAAGACTTAATATCTTTCTGAATATGAATAAGATACATCTTATCCATAACAAACATTACTTATGTAACAAAACATATAATGGAAAACAAATCAGTTAACACCCGAAACGATGATAATACTAAGGTATTATTAAGAAAGAAATATTAAAAGATCATATATGATATCATATTAACTTATATTATTCTATTATAATTTAATAAAAATAATTTCACCATTATATAGGAGGTTCACCTTCCCTCGACCAAGGAAAAGTACATGGTAAGGGTTAATTTCACAATCTCCTCATTATCCGAGGTTGTTTATACATAATTATTATACGGGACCACTTTATCATCCACATCCATGCTATGTAAAAATGTTTTTCGAAAAACTTTTACTATTTACTAGAAAATGGATTAATGTCATTTATACCCTTATTTTACCTTTTCGGTTTTTAATGGAATCATTCCCTCATTTTCCAAACAAGGTACTTATTGGCACTGAAATATGCTCCTGAGCTGAAGTAGGTTGGAACACGATAAAGAGAAGCCATATTTGGAACTAGTGATACATTCCGGGAGTCCCAAATGGGCGAAAAAATGATGTGTTGTGCGAAAAAGTATTCCTCACGTGAAAAACTCTGGGATTCATGAGAGTTTTCCATGTGGGCTCGAAACTATTTCTTGCACCCACTCCATGTGGTGGGCCTTCACGTTTCCGACCTCGGGGCGTGCAATATTTCGCGCCGAAGAATTTTTTTAACGGACCCACAATCCCATGAACCTATAAATATAATTCCACACACTTCTACTTTAGCTGGAGAATTTGCACCACCTCTCCAGTGTGAAATTCCTCTCTCGTGTGTGAAAAGAAGATGGCTTTGAGGTACTAATTTTTCCATGCCATGTCGGCCAGGGGTCCGCCTTTGTGTGAAACTACTCGGGATTGATCCTTGACAAAATCCCCTCGAACCCATTCCCCTTTGCACAATTCCTTTCGATTATGCACAATTAGGGCCTCAGGGCGCAATTTATTTTGTGTGTCGGCCCACTCAATTTCACAACCAGCGCCCAATTGCATTCCGGCCTAGATTTTTTCGCGCGAAAAATTGTGTTTGCATGCCGGCCTAACACCCTTTTCGTGTAACGGACCCTTTTGCGTGCAAGCATCCTGCATTGTGCAACCATGATGTTCCTCCTCCAGGAATCATTTTTGGGAACCTCCCGCAACCACGACTCCATTGCCACATACTTATTACACGTGTGACCTCCAAGGTTTTCCTGAAGTAACTTCAAAGTCCCCTTGACAACACTTCATGTTGTGTTATTTTCTTCATGGTTCTTTGCATAGGCACGCTAATGGCTATTGCCTCTTCGCATTTCCACCCTAATGTGGGACCCTCGATGGTTCGCTCCATCACCCCCCCCACCACGACATTTCATGTCCCCTCTATGCACTAAGGATTAGAGGTTACCTATTTTGTAAGTCCTAGGGGAGCTGAGTAAACCCACATCGTTCGAGCGGAAGGATGCTAAACTTCCAATCACCATCATCCTCAGCATGTGACGTTAAACTGTGACCCTCCCTATGCCTCGCATGCGGGGTGCCCCCACCATGGACATTATCCATGCCCACTGGTCTCCACATGGGATGATATCCTCCTTATGGGAGTGGAACATGTCAATGGGGGAACGGTGACCATCTCATTTTAAACCCCTAGTCTTCTTATAAGAGGAAGCATCTCTGCTCCTCCTTTTACTTTTTGTCCCCAGGGCTAGCGAAGGGCATGGTCGGGAATGGTGCTTCTCCTTTATTTAGTCTCAAGACCCTCTCCCACTATGCTTTATCACCCTCGAGACACCATACTGGATTAGGTCTAGACTTATTGGGACACTAACCACATGTAAGCCCCACATCACTTCCCATAGACAACCATTCGCGACGTGATTTTCAAGTATCTGCTATCTCTTGTTTCTCACACTGAGCATGAATCACGTGGTCTTGGAGTGAGAACCGACCTTGAAAAACACCCTGGGAAGCCGAGAGTGTAAGCCCCACACCATCCAGGAACTACATGGGCTTTGATCCTTGGTGAGGCAAGGTATGTAGGAAGCCTCCTCGAGGTTCAAGCGCACCATCCGAGGTGGAATCCACAGAATGAAGAACTGGCATCTCATCATCCCATTTAAATCAATGAGAAGACATCCCTGAATAAGAAGTGGATTTCTCCCGCCATAGGAAATTGGGAATGTGGGCCAACAAAAATTCGTAACTCTCATCCCCAAACGATATGGACACGCGTGCCCCAGATAAAGCATCGAAAACAGAAATGGTGAACTAGATGTAAAATTCTACTCATCAAATATAGATATTAGTAGAACTCGGTGAAAAAATAGATTGATTTGTTACCATATCCGAACATTAGGTGCCGTTTCCCGACAAGAAAATAGCGGGACTAGTGTGAAACTCACCATAAGTTGGTGCAGTAGAATGTTAGACATCCCATTCTGTGATGTTGTCAGCATAGATACCTCTTACCTATCACAGAATACGGGGTGATGCTGGGGCATTGGTCGTCGATTCCATTTTCTTTCAACACTGACAAGTTCATCTCTCTATTCTCAGGAATTAGGTTGCTTCCTCAAAAATGCTATCACTGCCTACCTGTCTACGTAAGGACAGGGGAAACGCCAGCACAACCGCTCTATGTGGATTCATCGCTTCCACGATGGACTCTGCATCCATGACCATGGTGCTACCACACCCCATATCCCCATCATAGGTTATACAATGAAGGTAAATTAATGACCTCGTATGTCGTTGTGTGGTGGAGGGAATAATACCAACCCGAGATATGGCCTACCTAGACCCGGAGGCGTCTGTTCCTTGGTGTCAACTCCACCCCTGAGGGCGGCGCCGAGAGCCATTTCTCCCCACCCCGACATACAACCGCTTCGGGAGCCATTCCCCGGAGCGCCTTGATGATTCGTTGCCTTACGCTGATGAGGTGGGTGATGTCAGGCATATCCCGGTCATAGTCCCAATCCAAGGGTTCCCAGCAAAGGCTCCCACCCAGCCGCATCAGCACTGTCGCTCGGTCTTGCCGGAGGATCAGGTAAGCTATGCACCTTCACCACCAGCCCCAGCTCGTCCGACCAGATGAGAGCGATGGGCATGAGTAGAGGAGGATGCATGCCAAGGGGCATCGATGTCAATAGCTATTGTGGCCCGATCTACTTCCGACGCATATCATCTGGGCCTTGCACACACTGAGAAGGGGTGATTATATTCCCAACCGGGATTGAGGCCCAAACTACCACATGGGTAGGCTGGGTCGACTATCCTATTTGCAGGCACGAGAAGTGATTACTATGAACCATCCCACATCAATGCCACCATGTATGGAGGTCCTCCCCATACCACTACCATAGAGAGTGTGGGCCTTCCCCTCTTCAAGTCTCGACATGGAGGTACACCCCGTGTTACCCCCAATCCAAATGAGGGTGTACCCTGCGGGAGTGATACTCGGTACTGATGCCTCTCCCATTCCCATTACACTAGGTATGTTGTCATTCTTCCTGCCCCCGACCACCGATGCTGAGACATTTCCCATACGGTCCCTCTCCAACGTTTAGATCCTCCCTACATCCTCTGTGTACCTGGTGAAGGTCCTCCTTTCCTTGGAAACGAGAGGGGTGAAGGCTAGCCTCGCTCCACCCGGACCAAGCATTGAGGTCCTCCCCATGCTCCTGCCTATTCTAGTGGACGTTTTGAACATTCTAGTGTTGTTCATGGAGGTCTCCTCCATTTCCCCTTCGACATTTTTTCCGGTGCTCCTCATACCTCAGATTTCTCAGGGGAAACCCACTACGCCCTAGCACTAGTGCTGCCGAAGGAACCAATGTCAGAAATCATCCATGTCCTGAGGAGCCACCCAGGGGAAGGAAGTAGTGTCATTGCATCCACAAGAAGAATCTTGGGTAGGACCAGATGAAGATCAAACTGGTCCACTTCTCAGAATCTAAAGAGGAGTACAACTCAGCTCGGGAACCCTCTCCACACTCAGCTAGGTCAAGGGTCGGGGTAGGGAGGAGGCACATCATCTTGTTGCTCCTAGAATAATTGGTCCGTATGATTCCAGGCTCCATCCGTAGGTTTATCTATGAGGATGAAAATCTTTTGACCCTGTAGGTTATAGTCGTGCAATCAACACCATCATCACCAGAAGCGCTTTCTACCTCCACAGGAGATCACAGAAAACTATTCTAGGTACCAATGGAAGGAGAGCAGCATTAGTGTCTATCACCAGTAGCCATGGACCCTGAGCTAGGAATGGCATCTGTCTACCCCACTTATCATGACCTAGAGGCCATGTCGCTACACTCTTCAGAGGACATCCCGTGAATTGGCAGCCAGTCAGCCCGTTCTTCATACTCTCGACCAGCCTGCATGTCGTCCCAATGGTCTGCCTCAGTACCGCTGCCAGTTCCTAAACCACCCGAAGTTGGTGAGTGGGGAAGTGAAGGTCCAGACCCTGAATTTGAGCAGAGGAGATTCTAGATCATCTGTGTAGCTAACCACTTCACCGAGAAGTTCTGTCCCGTGGAAGCAAAAAAAATTCTACATACTAGAATCCCTCACCCTATAGGATGTTGAGTGTTTACACTACACCCTCTGGGCAACACATTTCAGTCTTTGACATCAGTGTGTGGTTTATCTAAAGATTCAAATTCATTTTGCTGACATCAGTGTACAACTCCATCTAGATGATCTGGTCGTGCTCCCTGTGGCCTAGCGCCCCGAGTCACCAGGCCTTCATGAGGCCCTCCAACAGCAATGCGTTCATAGTATCAAGGTACTCCGTAAAATTATTAGGGAGGATACCCCACTATGGTAAAATTCATGGATGGGGTGAAGTATGCTACCCTCCTCTTCATTCATTCCCAACGGTAGCCCTTCCTACTATGCGATATTGAGGACATGCCCCCATGAATGGTCCCAGTAAACATGGAAAACATAGTGGATAAAGAGGATGAGATGGAGCATCCCCATGGAGACTTACCCCCTGAGGGTGTGCCACCACATCTGGACCCATCCCGGAGGATTACTCATCAGCAGAGTAAACTCATAGGTATCCTTGTTCCCACTGAGGTGTTGGTACTCTGTAGGAATGCGAGTTAGGAAAAAGTGAAAATCAGAGCTATCAAACACTCTGTCTCGTTCGTCTCAGTGCAGAAGACCAAGGAGGTCCCCATGAAGGTAACAATGTGCCAACAACATGCTGAGTAGAAGAGTTTGATTGAAAAACACCTGGCTGAACGTGCTGTAGAGTGACAACCCGACTACGCTGATCCTAGATCAGGGCAGCAGGGGAAAGAAACAACTACCCCTCGATGAGCTTCCCCCAGGAAACCCTGATCATACCGCTCCTGAGGACAGGGCAGAAGCCGGAGCTCACAGTAATAGGGTGTGGTATGTCTCACCAAACCCTCCTGACTAGTGTAGCAATCTGTGGAATCTAGCTCGGGTTCCCCCAGCTGCCCCGCAGGCCGCTCCACCAGCCACTGCACGAGTCGCTGAGCATGTCTACCGTGATGAAGAACCCTACAACATGCTCGTGGTTAGGGATCCCTGTATAGACTGGGACCCCCTCCTAGATGATCATATTTTGGTGGTCAAAGACCGCCTTCAGGCTTTGGAAACATGACAGGTGGCAGTCCCACCTAATGGTAAGCCATATCCAGCGTGGGTGGATGATATTCTAGCACATCCGGGTTTCGGGAATCCCACCTTCACCCCCATTACTAGGAAATGGGAACTTCCACATCACATGGCCCACATCAACTCAGTGTGTGGGACCATGCTAGAGAATCCAGTGCAGTAGGAGGCTTCCAAGCTCCGCTGTTTTGTTCAGAGGTTGGAGGGGCCAACATTCGTCTGGTACAGCCAGCTCCCCATTGGATCTGTTACCAGCTGGGAGGACCTTTGTATGAAATTCCTCTACCAGTTCAAATATACCACCTGAAATACCAGAATAAAATACCTCTTTAAATGAAAGAAATGTCCTGATGAGCGAGTCATAGACTTTATCACCAGGTGGAAGGGGCTTACATACTCTCTTGACATGCCACTGACTCAAGAGCAATTACTGACGATGAGTGTCGAAAATGTAAAGATGGAACTACATCTTCTATGATCACCCAGAACTATCCTAGAGGATTCCGAGATTTCTCCAACATGGCCAGACACCTTGATGAAGCCCTACAACAGGCCATCCAGGCACCTCTGTTTCCCCCTGTAATCCCAGCGAGGAGGGCTTCCAGAGTCAATCCCGCTGTGGTGGCCCAAATAGAAGCCCCCGACTAGCTGGAGTTACTAACAATAGCACTGGCCTCGTAGCCTCGTAGAGGCCCTCCTCCTCAGGTGCAGCCTCCGGCTTAGTAGCATACTCTGAATCAGTAAGTGCCTCCGCGCAATGTGTCGCCACTGCCTAGGCAAGAAAATCAGAGTCCACCTCCTCGACAGGCCCCTCCATCTCCTCATTAGGGCTAGGATCCAAGGGCCATATTTGCAGAAATAAAAAACCAGACTTACTCATTCAGTGAGAATCAGGTCCCTAGTTACTTCCTTAACGCCTTATAGTAGGGGATTGTATGATTGCCTATGTGCAGAAGGATGGATGCGGCGAATCTCACTGATCACCTCAACTACTACCCCTATCATCGGATTCTGGGGAACACCCTCAAGCAGTGTTATGTGTTTAAAGACTGTATTCAAGACAAGGTTGACAACAACATAGATAGTCTATGCCCATCCCCGACAAAAGTGGCGCGTGTGCTTGTATTTTTAGATAGCGGTAGCGACTGTGGAGGCGAGTGCCATCAGGTTTCTAACTATGGGTCTCTGAAGTACGAAAATTGGATGGCTCGTAAGACGGTTGCTTGAACCCATGGAATCATTCAGGCATGCCTGAATTTTCTGGATCCTTCAGAAGCTACAGACACCACTTCTTCATCATTATATCAGTCGGCCTCTTCCCCGAAGAGAAAGCATCGGCGGCGCAAAAAAAAGTAACGCGTCCCAAAAATGCCACCACCATACTGTACTCTCTGCCACTTCATGCCCAATGAGATGGGTATCCCTCCCAGAATCTACTCAATAGTGTATGACTCATCATTAATAGTCATGTATATTCCTTTGTTAAAACCTTGGAGTTGGTAAATCCCTATATGACTCCCGATGAGGGGGAGCGCCAGGCGAACCTCCCCAATGTCCCCATATGACGCCAACGTCTGCAGAGCCGCGACCACATGGTCATCGAGGTGGATTAGTTGGCACCTCCGTCCAGGTCATGCATTCCACTAAGGCCAGGCAACAGGCCCAACGTAGAGCTCAACACTCATTGCCTCTTCATCTGATGTCGTTAGGACCACCTCTACCACTGTTTGTGCTACTAGATCAGGAAAAGCAACCTCGTCTAGACCGCAGACAGACTCTCCTAGATATAGGCCATCATCAGTCATCCAGTCCACATCTGATAGCTACTCTTCAGTCTTTGACTAGTGAGCAGTGGGATATGCAGAGCACTAGCCAGCCGTCAGTCCAGCCAGAAGGGCCCGACATGAATCCAACCGCAGAGCGGACTCTTGAAATCAATTGTATGCACATGTCATAGAAGTACGATGTCCTCAACCACATTTTCGGCATCCCAGAGAGGCTTTACATCCTTGAAACCATCATCCTGTCGTCAGATATGTGTGAGGCTCTCACTGAGGCTTCAAGAATCCCCTCCAATTTTATACAAAGTTAGTAGCTATATAAACCTTTCATGCTGAAGCAGTTACAATGAAGAATTCTAGGACATCATTTTGTTCTTAGGAGAAGATGAAGGATCTCCCATACTGGGGCATATCTTCCCGATGTACATCACCGACCAATTTAATGGTGTGGAGTTTTGTCACTGTCTCTATGACACCAGCTCCGGGGTCAACCTTATCCCGACACAGGCACTACTAAAGCTGGGGTTATCCGTATATGACCTAACTCCCTCCGATTAACGGATCTTGGGATATGATAGGACATAGCAGTACCTAGTAGATAAGATCCATTTGAAGTCCCAGTTTGTGTTCTTAGTCACCAGTACTGAGTTTATGGTTGCCTCCCAGGACACCGCATACATTACATTGATGGGCATAACATGGCTCCACCTGCACGTGGCGGTGCCCTCATCATATCACCAGTGTCTCAAGTACTCCCAAAATAATCGAGTAGGCGTACTCTATGGTGATGCATCTCCTTTCGCCTCTTGTGAATCCTGTTATATAGACACTGACTATTTCAAGGGAAAGGATAAGAAGATTCTGGAAAGTGAGGTTGAGCCCGCCATGGTCGCAATTGGCCCCTAGGCAGGTCTCGATGACGCCTACGTCTTCCCGATCCAAAGATTGGATGCCAGGACCCCCAACATGGGTCAATGTTTTGTTGCCTCAAGTATAAGAGAAAGGTATATTCACAGGTCCAAGCGATGGTGGAAAATCACCTCATACTCCTACACAAACCAGGATCAGGTAATCCTGGAACCTCCTACCCCCATACTGTGTCGGGATGTCCGCCCTTTAGAAAAGGCAGTACATTATACATGTATGATCTGTCAGGTTGGAATTAACCTTCTCAAGCTAACACGCCACTACTGCTTGGATATAATCAATCACAGCCCATTGGGCCGAAGACTAGATGGTATTGGATAGATTTCCTTTATTGTTATGGTATCAGCGGCGCTTGAATCTCTTGATATGTTTTCTACTACTATCCAGGCAGGTACAAGCCTCTCGTCCGTATCTGCCAACCCAGAGGAAGCTCCTCCTACAGGGAATCTGTCCCCCACAAGTGAACAACAGGATCTAGAGGATTCTCCCCCACCTTTAAAGAAGGCGTCTCTACCATGGTTGATGAACTGGTATATGTAAAACTGGGTAGCGAGGCAGATATGAGAGCCACATTGATCAGTGTTTCCATTTCCCATGAGGAGAGACAATGGTACGTAGATTTCCTGAAATAGAATAGTGATGTGTTCTCCTGGAGATATAACGATATGCCAGGACTAGATCCTTTGGTAGCCTTCCACCACCTCGGTCTCCCGAAAAATCATCACGGGTTCATGAAGCCTCCCAGGAAGAAGCACCTTTCTCATAGTGCCATGGTCGAGGTAGAAGTTGAAAAGCTCATCATATCAAACTTCATCAAGGAGGTCTAGTACCTCAAGTGTCTATCCAACATCGTGCCAGTCAAGAAGAAAAATAGAAAGATCAGAGTCTGCATTGACTTCTAGGATCTCAACTATCACAGTCTGATGGATGATTTCCCATTCTAGTGACAGAATTGTTGATCGACACTACGGCTGGGTTACAAGAAATCTCTTTCATGGATGGTTACTCCATATATAACCAGATCCAAATGTCCCCCAAGGATGAAGAGTCTACAGCTTTTAGGGCCACCTGAGGTACTTTCTTTTACCAGGTTAAGCCCTTAAGAATGAAGAATGTTGGTACCACCTATCAATGGGCCATGCACCACATATTTAAGGAATTCCTCATGAAACTGGTGGAATGTTGTGTGAACTATCTGGTGGTCAAATCTCGGCAGAACTTGGACCATATCAAGAACCTTGAGAAAGTGTTCGGCTTCCTTCGTTCCTGCAAACTGAAGATGAACCCGCTGAAATGTGCCATCGGGGTCTCATTGGGGATGTTTCGTGGCTTTTTTTTCTACTTCTAGGGCATTGAGATCGACCTATATATGATCAAGGCAATCAGCCAGATGCCTCGCCCAAGAAATATTTAGGAGCTTCGAGGTTTCAAAGGCCACATGGCCTAAATACGCCGATTCATTGCGAATCTGGACGACAAGGGTAATCCCTTTTCACAGCTCATGATGAAAGGCTCCACCTACAAATGGGACGAAGAGTTCCAGACCATGTTCAAGTAAATCATGATGTACCTTATCCAGCCCCCGGTTTTGATGCCACTCAACTCTATAAATCCACTAATCTTGTACGTGACTACCCTAGAATGATCTTTTGGTGCCCTTATAGCCTATAAGAACAATGCAGGGATAGAAAATAGTCTCTACTACCTCAACTGCATGCTCCTCAATATATATACCATATACTCCAACATTGAAAAGAGTTGCCTTGTGCAGGTATTCGATGTATAGAATTTTTGACACTACTTGTAGCACCATGATGTACAACTGGTCTCTCGGGTAGACACTCTAAAGTACATTCTAAACCGCCGAATGTTGATAGGTCATCTAGCATGATGGGCGGTAATCCTCCAGAAGTTTGACAGTAGGTTTATCCCTTAGAAGGATATCAAAGGACATGCATTGGCAGACGTTCTAGCATTCCATACAACCTCTGCGGACCAGTCATTGGACCTGGATTTTCTCTATTAGGCAATCCTCTTGGTAGATCTGACCATCCCATGTTGGCAGATGCACTTGGTGATCCTCCTTTATCCCCACTAGTAGGAGACTCAATTATTCCCAACTCAATAGAGTGGGCCAGGGTATTGTCTTTATTAACCCGGTGCAATCCATTCTTCTGAACTCATTCCTATTTTCAGAAGGCTACACCAACAACCAGGCAGAGTATCAGGCTCTTATCGCTGGCCTCGAGCTACCCCTCGATATCGGTGTACCCCATTGGCATGTGAATGGGGATTCCGAAATAGTCATCAAGCAAGTCAACGGTGGCTATATCGTTAAATTTCAAGAGCTTGTACCGTTGCTGGAGCATACCCTCCAGCTAATTGCCCAGTTTCTGTCTCGGTTGAAAGTTACTCATGATCCTCGATCTCAGAATGGTCGAGCTGATTTCATGGACGGCCTGGCTGCATCACTTTCAGAACACGAGGAGGATGATCTGATAAAAAATGTGGCACACCGAAGAGTCATTTCCCTTGTCACCCCAGAGGATGAAGACGACTTGCGAGTAAGCCATCTTACCACCAGAAACTTCATGTCAGGACCCCTACATTCTTCAGATGTAGTGGTTGAAGATACTCTTGAATGGAGAGCCCCTTTTTTCGAGTATCTCCAAATTGTTTCCTCCTGGCTAATCGGGTCGAGTGCGAGTGAATCTGATGTCGTGTGTTGTAGTTTACCCACCAAAGTGGTCCCAGTCTTGAGCAGATCCTATACAAGTGTGGGTTCGATGGGGTTCTCCTCCATTTCATCAAAAGACTAAAAATTACTCATGTCATGATAGAGGTTCATGTCATTTTCTGCGGCACCCCTTGGGCTGGGGGAAGCTATCCCACTAGATCTTGAGACTGGGGTACTTATGGCCCTCTATGATCCATGATTGTATCATGTTCGCCAAGAAATTTCATGTGTGCCAAGTTCATTATAACTTCAAGCATCAACTTCCAGAACCCCTCCACACCACCATGTAGTTTTTTTTATTTGTAGTATGGGGACTCGATGTTGTGGGACCATATCCACTGGCAAAAGCTCGCCAATGGAGGTTCATCCTGACTCCCACATATTTCATTTCCAAATGGGAAGAGGCAGCTCCTCTCAAGGAGGTCAAGGCCCATTCTATCATTTACTTCATGCACTCCAAAATCATCCACAGGTTTGGTGTCCCTTATGATATCCCCATCGACAATGGAACCCACATCAGAGTAGCTGAGCTGAAGAAATTGTACGCAATGTACAACATCTGTTCGAACGATACCTCATGATATCATGCATAAGCAAATAGGAAGATCGAGGAATTCAACAAAACCTTCTCTAACATTATCCATAAAATGGTTGGTCAGAACAAGAAGAGTTATCCGGAAAATCTCCACAACGCCCTATCAACCTATAAGATGACGACTGGCAATTCCACCCAGGTGACCCCATATTCCCAAGTGTACGGAGTTGAGACCGCCCTGCCAATTGAGATCGAGCTGCCATCATTACGTACAATGGTCTATGACCAGCTAGTGCCTGATAAGTTGGACGAAATTCATCTGGATGAATTGGTATCATTGGATGAGAATAGGTTCCATTCCTTGTACAATCAAGAAAGTCATTAGAATAAGATAGCTAGATCCTTCAATAAAAAGGTTCTTCTCCGCTAATTCTTACAAGGAGACTTTTTTTCCCCTCTGGGCACCAATGATCCCTTCCAGGAATCCACCCAAGCAGGAGCCTAAATTGGAAGGACCTTACATTGTTCAAATGATTTTCCCCAAAGGAGCATACTCCCTGGTGACCATGGAAGGTGAGTGTATAACTCCTCCAACCAATGCCATGTTCCTCAATCAATACATTGCCTGAGCCTAATGGTCTTGCATGACCTTAATCTAGAAGGTCCCTCATTACCCTAAACTGCACGCCGGTCCCGCATGACCATAAATTGTCTAGTCCTTCCGGACCTTAATCTATGCATCATCATGCATGATGTTAAACTGCATTTTGAGAACTACGTATGGCTTGATTCCCATCCTTATGTGATACGTAGGAACGCTCAGACGCCTCTTTTTGAGACCAACCCCAAACTCTTCTCTTTGACTATCCCCCAGGTATATTTCTCCCAGAGGATCTATGCATGATGTGGTGTAGGAATATTTAGACCCACTCATGCAAGGATTAAAACAGTCGCACCATGTTTCTGCTCCCTATTCTTCTATTCCCACACGACCTCACCACTTGACGTTAAACTGAATGGCTTTAAAGAACTACATATGGCTTGATTCCAATCCTTTTGGGATATATTGGAATGCCCAAAATATACGTCTATTGGCTCAGCCCAAACGCCAGAGTATTCCCCTCGGGTCATTGAATACAGTGGGGTGTAGAATTTTTCCCTAATTCACATCGAGCTAACCTCGATTTGGCCATACGTCTCACTCCCTGGAGAGGTTCACCTCTTTCATAGATGGGTATAGCTATGTATCACCCACTCTTTTGATTGGGACTCCGTCATCTTCCCCATCCAGAAGGGCCCCCGAATGGTATGGATTCTAGGCCTAAGGGCTCTCCAACCGCATCAGGCCAACCCCCTTAAAGATGATGAGCAACAAGCCGATACAAGTCATGAATTTAAAATATGGTCAGCAATCGATGCTCATTTGTTGCTCACATTTCAAGTCACTATGGGGATGATGTGTTTCGAACATGGTCAATAGTTGCCATGTATCATTAGAACCATCCCAAGATGTCCCAAACATTGAGTGAAGTGGTTCATTCAACCCCATAATGTCACCCAGTGACGAACTCACATTGGGCAATGGCAGCTATTAGACACCATATGACGGGGAGAGCCGAGACCGGTTCCTTGTTTCCTACACCGAGCACTGCTCATGTGGGCTTATGATCTGTGATGAGGAGGTAACCATATGAGAAGACGTATTTCCTTTCTATCTGAGGCCCAGCCTCATGCCCCTTGGCCTTTTTGGGACCTCATCCCATGTTCTCTCTTATGGGATTGTACATTGTGGTATGGGATTATGTCCTCATTCATGTCGGGTTACTCTCCATGGCATACACATCCTCGGATGAGATACCTTATCCTCTTTTCGTCCTCACTTCAGGATGTTAAACTGGAAACCGGTCGGCCCTTTCTGAACTAGTCCCAGCCTTAGGCCCCTTGGGCTTCTCGAGCCCTGGCCCATGTTCTTACCTGGACTGTACGGCATGGTATGGGATTATATCCTCATTCACTTCGGGTTATTCTCCTTGCCATAAAACTCCATTCTGTTGGACATATACTCCCATCTTCATCCTCACTACAAGACGTTACACTGCAAAATGGTAGGGCCTTTTTGACCGAGGTCCAGCCTCTTGCCCCATGACTTTTTCGGTCCCCCGGCCCAAGTTCCTATTTATGGTTTTACATTGTGGAATTGTATTATGTCCCTGTTTACAACGGGTTACTTGCCACATTGTACGCCCCCCTCATTAGGGTATCCTACCCCTATGTGTAATTCTAGAACTACGTATGGCTTGATTCCCATCCTTATGGGATACGTAGGACTGCCTGAGTATCTCATCTCCATGTACAGCCCCATATTGGCACCTCGGCCCGCATTCTTCCCAGAATGGGATACACGGTGAGGTACAAGATTATATCTCCGTTCACGTCAGGTTCGTTACAACCCCACCACGTAACTTTTTCTCCAGATAATTTTCCATCCCCTTGTGCTATCCTCGTCTGTTCAAATCGGCCAATCTCAAGATGATCCCCTCGGTCGTCTTCGGCAATTCACCAACATGCCTAAGGGTACTCTGGTTTTATTCCTGGAATGTCAGACTCTACTCGGACATGCTTTCATCCATTTTTTCAGGAACTGTGTTCCGCTTCATTAGTGATTCCATCACCTTTCACACCCAAAAGGACCCCCAAGAGGCATGTATTCTAGGCCAAAGGGCTCTCCTACCATTACAGTTCAACGTCCCTGAGGTTCGTAGTCAAAAAATCAATAAAAATCTGGAATTTCGAATATATTCACCTGTCAACACTCTTTTTATTGTTCCTATTTCAAGCTAACACGATATGGATGCAGTGTTTCGAAAACTGTCAATAGTCATACTCCATCGTCACGCCAACCCCATTAATCCCAAAATACAGTTTTCATGATTCATATCCTTAACCACCTCATCATTTCAAAGTAGATCTTCGAAACTCTTGGTATTATTCTATAGTTCACATATGCACGTTAGGAGGAAAAAGTTGCGGTAAAGGCATCATTTGAATCTCCACACTGGCATCCCTTATCTATGGTCTGATCTCTAAGACCATAAACTAATATCATGCTTAGAACAATGTATAGCTTGATTCCCATCCTCATCCGATATGTAAAAGCACCAAGATTTCTCATTTTCGGGTCCATCTCATTTGGGAGCTAGTTCCTCATGCCCCGTACACTCTTACCTCTATTAAGGCACCTTGGCCCATTGCTCCTTTATCAAAATTGCGTATAGTGTGGTATGGGATTATGTCCTCATTCACATCAGGTACATCTTATTGCACCGTACATGTTCCCTACTTAGCATCGTGGTCCTATGAGATGACTCTAAACTATGACATTATCACCATGGTCACACGATAAAAAAGTCACCGCATTGTGATGTCCTCACTCAAGGGGAAACCATGTTTGGTATCGGTCACATGCCATACCATTTCCTAGTGCCTTCATACAGATTGATTCATGTGGTGATGTCGGGACTTTCTATTCTAGTTTGTTTCTTCACAAAAAAAACCATTCACCTTATAGAACATACAAGATTTGTCAAATACAACTTATTTTAGTGTGAGGGCCACACTCGCACGCCCCTTTTTATCCATAGAATTGGTACCTCACAATGCCACCTCTTGAACTATGTGAATCATGATCCACATCCTCATGGGGTACGTAGGAACGTTCGCGCATCATTCCTTAGGCCTAGATTACCTCCCATTTTTGGTTCGATGACCTAGAACCTTCCCAGGGAACATGTGCTGGTTGGAACCCCAAGTTCTCATTCATGTTGGCTTTTATAATTACCCCACCATGTGTCTCCCACGTTCCCTACCATCCCTGCTTCATGCTATGTACCATAAACTAAGATATATTTTAGAACTATGTACAAATTGATTCCCTTCCTCATTGTATACATAGGGACACCCATACATTTCACGCTGGGTCCAGCCCCATGAATAATAAATCCAATTCCTCCTCATTTCGCCCCTGGCCTGACCCCCCCCCCCCCCCCCCCCCGTAGGGAACAATGTAATTGAATATTTTCCATGAACAAGTTTGGGATGCCACATGATGAAACTGGGAAGAGACATCTCCCTCTACAGAGAGATCCTGTATGAAAGAAGGAGTGACCCATTATCTAACCGATGCTCCCAACTAATGTGCTTCCACCACAATGGCGTAATTTCACGAGTGATATATTTAGTTCAAATAAACCATCACTCTACATTCCATGCTTTTCGTGCCCCAAATTCAGACCCTCGTCCCCATTCATGTCTAAGGGAACCCCCTAAATGTATGGATGCTCGGCCTATGGCCCACCTATTGTCTCGGGACGACGTTCCAGAAGGCTATTAGATGAAATTTTGAGTTGTGCCCCGTGTTTCGAACATGGTCAATGGTTGACCCTCATTTTCTATCCCCACTCCAGGCTAACACAATAAAGACAATGTGTTTCTAATGTGGTCAATAGTTATTCATCATTGTCACACCACCCCATAATGTTTTAAATCCATATTATCGTGACTCACACATTCCAATCCCCTGTTCGGATTTATTCCAAGAACCCTGGGATTATCATGTTCGTGCAGAAGAGCACTTTTGGAAAATGTTAATTTGATTGTTTTAAGAGCTTCATCCCCTTGTTAGGTCTATCATTTTTCTTCCTAGAAATCTGGGACAGTTATTCAAACACTAGATGCCCATAGTTGGATTGATGCTCCCATGATCAAGCAAAGTAATAGTACGAATGTCCCATGTTTCTCACATTGGGGAGACCTAGGTGATCTTAATAATGGAATTCTATTTATTCCAGGATTGTGGACTGATTTGTAAAAACAAATTAACAAATAAATAAATTATTATATAAGTGAATTTCAGAATAAGAAGCTGTAAGGAGAAATGAGTTTATGAGTTCTGCCAAAATAGGTCCCTTAATGGTCAGCTTCTTGGATGGATCATTCTAGCACCACTACCCTTTCACTGGTGGCCTTGAGGGCTGCCTCCCGCCCCCTGAGGGCTCTCTATTACTCGGTGGACACATAGTGCAGTCCAATGACCCTAGCCTGTGTTTGCGCCTATTGATCTTGATGTGAAGATATCTGGTGACCCGCCTCCACTAGTTGCTCTTGGGCGTCTTCCAGCTGGGCCCTCAACTGCTCCACATGTTTAGAATAGTTTGCGATAAATATCTCCTTTTTCTATCAACTGTTAATCAAGGTGTCGAGCCTCTTGTTCTATGTGGTTGAATGCTGGGATACTCCTTGACTCCTCCCGAAACATGGCAATGTCGGAGCGCCAGCTACTCTCACACAACTTTTCGGAAATGTAGTAACAGACTATAGAATGAAGCTGCTGAGCAGCATCCCATCTAGCACAGAGAAAGCACTTCCAGGTTTAAAGTGATCTCATCCATTTCTGCCATTCCGTGTGGGGATGACCGAGAAAGTGGTTGATGCCCTTCCACCCTTTTCACCGTGTCATTTGGCTCCACTCAGCCACCTCCGAGTCTGATTCATCAATCACATAGGGGTCTACTGGCCGATAGGTGGGGAAAGTAGCCAAAAAACTAGAAGCAATGCCTTCTTCGGGCACCACTTCCAAGGGGATGGGATCTTCCATGCATGGGCGACACTTCCTCCTCGCCTCAGTATCAGTATCTCCCTCACTGACCTCTGGCCCTACCCCGACATGAGTACCACTGATGTCCGCCTCTCCCTGCTCAATGAGTGTCAGGGTCGGATCAGTTTGAGAAGTGCGACGTGAATGGGATGAGAAGTTTGCAGATGAATCAATTGGGGACGACCCGTGTTCGGAAACCTGATGTGATTAATGCACAAACTAGGAACACCCTGATCAATTGAGCTCTCCAATGGTGATTAACCAGCATTGAAATAATGAAATTACAGTATCCCAAAGCATTGTCCTCCGGTGTTCTAGCCATTGCAGAAGATGCCATTGCGGGGGATCCCTCGGTGCTCATCAAATCAATAATGGGCATCGGTTCCCCACCTTGTTCTACCAGTGCCTCCTCCCCTTCATATGGATACCAATGGTCGGTGCCCATATGCTCTTGAATAGGATAAGGAGATCAAACTGATGAGTATGAAATATGATGAGGAGAAAATGATAGATTCGGGCTGAGACATACCTCAAGCAGCTCGGTTATATCCACATCAGAGAAAACTATCTCACCGCTCTCCCAGAGACACCAATGGTGGGACACCGCCTGAGACCCTCCACCTTCGAGATCCTCTTCTTTCTTCGCCCCCTCCTTCACCTTTTCCACCTTCCTCCACTTCTGTATCTGTGTCTTCCATCTAAACGTCGTTGTCATCATCCTCTGGAGGAATCATTTTGGGATTATTCTCTAGGCCAAGCATTACATTCACCATGAAATATGACTCCCCACACCGACCACTTTGGTGTGAATACACATCCATGGTCGTCAGATACGCATGACTATGATGAATTTTTACCTTCTCAACAACCTGAATAAGTCCAACCATCGGTAGCTGGGTTCTGTCTCGCATTATATTTTTCCAATGTGCTTCGGTACCCATAGACTATCGTAGGGTTATCCAGGCTGACCACAGAGTAGGGAAGATTGGATCACTAGAAGGCTGAAGAAAATATCTTATCTACTTCCCTGGGAGTTCCCTGGCCACTACATGAACCTCTCTCCCACTAGAAAATGAGGGCCCGACCGCACCACGCGACATCCCCACTACTGATGTACCGGCATGTGCGGGACCAGCATCCTGATGATCATCTGACCATTTCTCCCTGACAACATCATGTATGCTATCCCGCCACCTAGGCTCTACACTGGCTACCTTGAGTTTCTAAACTCTCTTCTGCAAATTTCCCTCCAGGTATGATATGGTCGTGTTATCAGAATATTTGTTGAGAGACTATCGTCATATCTTGTGGGATGAAAAGTGATAACGTTGCTGGAGCCCTGGACTGTGAACATCAGCCACATCTGGTGAAGAACGCAGGGGTGCCTCTCTACCGGAACATCCGCGTACACCTTCTTCCTCATACGCTGAAGGCATCTAAACTTCCTAGAAAACCTGAATGGAACATTGGGTTCAAAAAATATCTTCCAATCGATCCAGGCCAGAACCACCCCACCTCTGAGGCTCTGGAAGTACTCCATCTTCTCCTATGAGTTGTGCCCGTTATCAATCATCTAGCCTGTCGAGGTGGGTAATGGGATGAATGTGACATTGGCGTGATTTTTGATTCTGATCATCACACCCTCCTCATTTAGCGTCATCGGCATGAACCTTGCGATGTTTAGAAGGGAAGGTCGCATGCCATTACCGGGAGGAAAAATGGCGTTCAGAAAGGTATACCTGCCACAATGGGCCACGAACCAGCCATAAAATATTTGTAGGGGGCACAAATCATCCTCGGTGACCCTACTATTGAGATAAATACCAAAATGGCATACATTCGGGCCAGTACGGGGACTCTCAGATTAAATATTTGATTGGAAGCCATGATGTCAGCCATCACCAGGGTCGCTGGATGAACCCCTATCTTTGCATCCCTCACGGGTAGGAGCCATCCACTCAGGAATGTGGCAATTATTCTGGTATATCGAATGCTCAGGTCCAGGATCTCATATATGATGATTCCCCACAACATATAGTGCCCTGCCTCTAGGATCCTCCATTACGATCCACTATTCCTCCTCTGTGCCGCGGTCAGACACCGTCTCCCTCACTTCGACATCTTGACTTCCATATAATTTTCTAGGAGCAAAATGAACCATTTCATGTAAGAAATGTCCTTAAAGAAATCCTTGACCCCCATCCCATCTTTGGCCAGCTCCAGTAGCTACTATGTCAGTATAGGGGTTCGTGATCTGTCACCCCAGGTGTTACCCATCAGGAGGAATTCATCGTACTGATGCCCCTCTTGAGGGATAACCCCAAGGAAATGGATGTACCACATGATGATGTCAACTTCCCCATGATGAAGGTTGAAGGTATTGGTGTCAATGGACCATCGAGTGAACAAATCTGGCGCGAGCTTAGGCTGGCGATAGAAGGGAAACTACGATGTCCACACCGCTTTGAACAAACTGATGTGCCGCAGTTCGTCCCCAAACTGGTCGCATGACTGGCGAACCCAATACGCCCAGGCCCATTCACTGGTGACGTTGCCTCCAAACCACAGATCTGAATCCTATAGCCTTCCCTTTGCCTCGTTAGTAACACTCAAAATGAAGGTGCTAGCATAAAGGGCTGGATAGCTCTCCACAATAAGGTCACTCCGCGAGATGGTCCTGGTCCTAGGATTCATGATGTAAACATCTAGGTGCCTGGTTTCTCTAGTAGGATGGACATTGTAGGTGATGTTATACCGAGTTAGGTCATCCTCATGGGTCACCCATGACCGTGGTGTGTCAACCACAAACCTTGACATGAGTACCTCCTCCAAGATTCCGAAATCCTAGATGTACAGATTGGAAGATAGTGAATACTCTTTATGTGCCAGGGTCCACCTGTTGAAGATGGTATGATTATTGGATACTACCCTTCGAGAACCATAACCCTCATGGTTGGGGACCATCTCAGCCCTTTGAGTAGTAGATGTGGCTTCCTATTCACCATCATCCTGATTGGTGGCCGTATCCTACCGGAAATATTTTATGGAGTTCTCGGGAAAAAGATTAATGTGGAGCAAAAAAGGTGGAGTTGCATGAAAAATTAGCCATCGGGGCAGAAAATCGGAACGCAACACGGGAAATCCTGGGTTGGCACGAAAAAAAACAACTGATCGTGGAGAATTATGCACAACAAAATCATTTTTCACATAGGTGGAAGAATGCTTCACACACGAGAGCTCTAAATTATCACGTGAGAAAATCCGTATGGAATGGAGGGACCCGCATATCCTTTTAAAGGCATGGTGAGCGGTTTCCACACACACGCAGAATGTGGATTATGCGTTCTGGCCCGGTTTTTCACACCACTATGGTGTGAAGTGCGCAACGGCCCCATGGTTCCCTGTATCTCCGTGTTTCCCTTGGAATCCGACCTTTGCAGCCCCTCACTATTCCGATTCCGAGGTTTACATTTGTAGATGCCGAAAAATCCTCAAGAGATGAAGCAGGTTGTAATGCGGCAATGTGAAGCCATATTTGGAACCATAAATCCGTTCTGGGGGTCCTGGACGGGCAACATGAAAAAATGACGAGCCACGCGAAAAAATATGCCATGTGCAAAATACTTCGGGATTCACGAGAGTTTTTTGTGAGAGCGCGAAACACTTCCACGCCCACTCTTTGCGTGGTGGGCCTTCACGTTTCCGACCTTATGGAACAAAATATTTCGCACCAAAGAGTTCTTCGGACAGACCCATGACCCCGAGCACCTATAAATATAAGGCCACCCCCTTCAACTTCAGCTGAATAATTTGAACCGCCTCTCCTGTGCGAAATTCATCTCTCGTACGGACACATATGGATCCCAGGTACTAATTTTTTTGCGCCAGGTTGCATGGAGATCCACCTTTGCGCGCGACTACTCGAGTTTGATCCTCGTAAAAATACCCTCGATCCCCTTCCGTTGCACGCAATTCCTTTTGATTTCATGCAATTAGGGCCTCGGTGCGCAATTCCTTTTGCATGTTGGCCCGACCCCCTTTTCGTGCAATAGTCCCTTTTGCGCACAAGCCTCACGTATTGTGAGATTTTGATGTCCCTCCTCTGGGAATCATTTTCGAGCGACTCCCACACCCATGGTGCCTTCGCCATATACTTATTACCCATGCAACCTCCTACAATTCCATGACGTAATTTCAAAGTACCCGGGATGACACCGCCTGTTGCGTTGCTTCACCTCATGCTTCTTCACATTGGCACACTAACATCTATATATTCTTATCATATCCACTCTAATGTGGTACCCTCGATTGTTCCCTCCATGAAACCCCCTCACCACAGCTTTTATTTTCCCCTCTCTGCACCAAAAGCAGAGGGTACCAGTTATGTATGTTCTAGGGGTGCGGAGCAAACTGACATCGTCTGAGTAGTAGGACATTAAACTTCCATGCGATATCGTTCTTAGCACATGATGTTAAACTGTTACCTTTCCCCATGCCTTGAATGTTGGATTCACCCAACTTGACATTCTCCATGCCCACTGGTCTCCATAGGGGATGATATCCTATTTATGGTGGTGGTTTTTTTCCACGGAGGAAGGGTGAACATCTCGTTGTAAGCCCCTAGCCTTGTTGTAGGAGGCAGCATCCCTGCTCCTCCAATCATCATTGGTCCCTAGGTCCTACGAATGTCTTGGTAGAGAATGGTGCTTCTCATTTATTTAGTCCCATGTCCCTCTCCCACAGCGCTTTGTTTCCCTCGGGCCTCCATCCTAGATTAGGTCCTCACTTCATGGGCCGCTAACCAAGTGTATGCCCCACTACACTTCCCACAGACACACCTTTCGTGATGTGATTGTCAGGTCTCTACAATCTCTTATTTCTCACATCGAGCATTAATCACATGGGCTTAGAGGGAGCACCGACCATGAAAAATACCCTGGGCAACCGAGAGTGTAAACCCCAAACCAACTGAGAACTACGTGGACTTTGACCCTTGCCAAGGAATGGTACGTAGGATGTCTTTCCGAGGTTAAATCCCTCCATCCACATGGACCCCAGGTCCTCTTACACATTGGTTCACAGACACCATTTACATTAGTTCTACCCTGTCCCGCATGACATTAAACTGTATCCACCCATTCAAACTACGAGGCCTTTGATCCTTATTATGGAAACGTACGTAGGAAGCCTCCTGGAGGTTCAAGAACACCACCATTGGACCCTAGGTCCTCCATCACATCGATTCACTGACCACCACCTCCTGAACAATGAGGTATTTGATCCTTGATAAGGGAAAGTACATAGGAAGCCTCCATGAGGTTCAAGCCCAACACCCAGTTGTTCTGACACCCCTTCCTGTCGGTTCAACATCCCCTTTCCTTTCCGAACTACAAAGAATTTGATACATTCTAGGGTAGGGTTCGTAGGAAGCCTCTAGGAGGTTCAAGCCCCCCACCATCTATTGGACCCCTGGTCCTCCTCCACGCCAGTTCAACGACATCCTAGGCTGCCTCAGAGCATAATCCCCAAATGACACCACCTGAACTATGTGGTCTTTGATCCATTCCAAGGAAGGGAACGTAGGAAGCCTCCACGGGGTTCATGCCCAACACCCACTAGTTTCGGCTCCCATTATGCTGGTTCACCCCTGTCCTGTATGAAATGAAATTGTGGCCCTCTTTCAGTAGTAATCTATTGTCATCCCATCCAGCGGTAAGCCATTGCGACCCCATCTTGTGATAATCCATTACGGCCCCATCTAGTGGTAATCCATTGAAACCCCCAATCAGTGGTAAGATGTCGTCATATGAACAATGTGGACTTTGATTCCCTGCCACAGGGATATGTAAGAAGTATCCTTGAGGCTCAATACCAAAAACATCATCATCCTTATGACAGTTCCAACCCATTCACCATCACCCTCCCAAAACCTTAAACCATCCATCCTGATTTTTACCCGGGCCTCCACATCTCGGTGGAATCAGGCCACACTATTCCATGTTCCCACTAATAGAATTAGGGAAGACACCCTCATATTGGCCCCAATATCGATGTTCCCTCTAGGGGGTTCCTCCATATGATTCATTCTAGTAAGTGTTTTGATCAGTCTGATCCATCTCCCCTAGACGTTAAACATGTGGAATACCGTGTGTTAAACATGGGAATCTGAGGAAAAGATCATATACATTCCCATGGAATATGATTCCCCGCATTCGATGTGGGAGCCTCGGACTTCCACATCCTTGAGAAACCCTATAATAAGAGACAGAAGACAGACATGACAATCCCCCAACGTCCAAACACACCATTGATGCCCCACGTGACTTATCCCCTAACCAAAGGTTGCTTCCTTGACTGGACCCCTTGGAATGACTGGACATAAGCAGTGTAATTAACTGGTGTCAATGAAGATATGACACCGGGAAGAGTTTCCTGAACAACGTATTTGGTCTATGAGGGAGACCCGGACTCGTTGACGAGTTCCAAGTAGGAATCCACGTAAAGAAGAATCGATATCCCATCATCCTTTTTTGATCAAGGATAAGGCGTCCATGAATAATGAGCAAATACCGCCAGCCTTTGGAAAGAGGTAATGTAGGATAAAAAAAGCCATGCCCCTTGTCCCTGAATGAGATGGATGTGCACGCCACGACAAAAGCATCGGAAACAGAACATTTTGACCTTTTCGAAAATTTAAGGTAAAAATGTTTTTTTATCTTATACGGTGGGTGCAGTTATTTTCCACCATTATAAAATTGTCGACACTTCCCTTACAAGCTTATAATAATACTTTAAAAATAAATATTTTCATAAATATAAAGAGATATTTCACTAAAAAAGGTTTATTATTTCATCTATGTCAACATCCTTTGATGGATTTTATGCATATTTAATGTTGATTAATTATGATACAAAACTTCCATATTGTATTGAACGTTTTGGGATTTGTTTGAATGTGTATGTGTTATTTTTACACCATTCAGGGTTTATGGATAAGGTATTGACATATTACATGCTAGTTTTAATACAAATTTTTATTTTATGTTTAAACATTTTCATATGTGAAATGCATTGGACTTAGTAAGTGATGGATGGAGCCCGATAAAGCTCCTCGATGCATCGGTAGGTCTCATGAGCCAAACTAGTGTCTTGGAAAAAGGCCTTGAAAAAATATTATTTGTAGTCCTGGCACAAGTCCTTGAATACATGGTTAGGAAAGTCAGACATTATGTAAATCATCAGTATGAAAGTGGCTATTGATATTTAATGTGATAATTTGACTAGTAGAATATCCATGTGAATAAGTAAATAGAATTATTTGATTTTTATATTTTCCATATTGTGCTGAATTCAAGATTAAAAGGCTTTTGTTTTATTCTTATAAATTGCCTTAAATATTTATGCTTATTTATGAATGTTTCTACTATATTGTTATCCTTACTATGTATCTGAGGTCACCCCTTTCTATGTTTTATTTTTCTAGGATGCGAAAAAGTATATTATGATTGACTTGAAGGGATAGTCTGTAGGATATCAGTGTTATCAATGGAAACAATGCTGCTATAATTTTCCATTGTATAATTTAATGTAAACCTTATGAATGTATCTAGTACTTACAAGGCTACTAAACTAATAAATCTTTCGAGACTTGATCTTTTGTGATCATGCCAATGTTGCGTAATAATACACCGACTCGGGGCTTCTTGGGTTGGGGCGTTACAGTTGGTATCTTAGGATGTATAGTAAAATCCTTGGAAACTTCATTTAGATAAACTCTGATTGGAGCACATAGACCTAAGATATACTTTGAGGATTAGTATAGAATAACTTCCTTGAATTTTGGTTTTGTATAGATTTAGTGTGTTTTCAATGCAATGAAACCCTATCGGGATACGAGCAGTTTGAGGTAGCTCTGGAAAAGTTTACCTAAGGGTAAGCCCTGAAAACACTGTTTTGAGCTAGGCTCGAACATTAAATGGTGAACGACAATGAGCCTTGCTACAGTTTTGGTTACGACACTCCAAATGTATATGCCTAGGATAATTCTTATTTTCTTTACGGACCATTATGAAGGGTTTATCATTATATACTTCTTAAAAAAATATTTTTTTTGATTATGGATTATATCCATATACTATTCAATTTATGTTAAGTGTTTTAAATGTTTGTAATAATGTATTTCGATTCATAAACTAATCTAGTTTATGCCATTGTTTAGAAATGGTTCCTAGTGAAAAGAATGGAAATCAAAAAAATGTGCGCACTACATGCATGTATTTCTATCCTGCTCAAGATAATTATAGTGGAGCTAGTGATACAACTTCTTTTGATTAGCTTATCACCATACTAGGACAACTCACTCAATTTATGAATAATAACCTTAACTGTATGGAGCAACCTGATCCACAACATGGAGGATCAATGTTATATAGCTTCATGAGGCAAGAACAACAAAAATTCAATATGATTACAAATACATTAGTAGCTGAGCAGTGGATAAATTCCATAGAGAAAATATTACATGCCATGGGGAGTAGTGAAAGGGAAAAAGTTGTCATGGCAGTTTACCTCCTCACTGGAGATGCTGATCAATGGTGGTTATTGATTCAAAACACAAAGGAATATTATGAAGTTTAAAATATGGAATGGAGGTATTTTAAAGATATTTTCTTTGCACATTACTTTCCTCGTGACCGTCGAGCAGATATTGAAAGGTAATTTCTAAGTCTGAGGCAAATGTTTGATGAGAATGTGGAAAATTATGAGGCTAAATTTACAAGGATTGCAAGGAATGAAACATATTATATTTGTAACCCAAGAAGTAATATTGATCGTTTAGTTGATGGGATAAAACCATTTCTCAGTCAAGCATTAGTCTCACAATCCTTCTCATCGTATGGAGATATTTTCTAATGTGCCATCAAGATCGAAAAAGTTTTCTCTATGTCTTACATCTTTAAAGAAAAGAAATATAAGAAGAGATCTGCTGAACATTATGGAAATTGAAATAAGGGGATGAATGGAAAATTTGAATATCCATCCTGTAGTAAATGTTGGAAAAAACACCATGGTACTTTCCTGAAGGGAATGTGAATCTGTTACAAGTGTGGTGAAAAAGGCCACCAATCTCGTGATTGCAAGGGGAAGAAAGAGGCGGTCGATGTTTAATGCTAAAATTGTAGATAAAGGGAGAATTATGTGAATGAATATCCTAAAATCCATGAAAACATACCACAAAAAAGTCCAAGGGATCAATGTCAATATTATGCTATCATTACTGCTAAGGTTAAGGCTCTGAAAGATGTAGTGGATGGTAATTTAATGGTTTCCTCATGTTTAGAAAATTATTTATTTGATTCTGGATCATTGAATTATTTCAAATCTACCTAGTTTTCTAGGAAAATTAGATATTTACAATTTGATTTAACAGGGGAGTTGTCAGTCAAAAATAATAAGGGAAGTGTCATAGCAACAATGATTTGTGAATGAGTCCCCATTAGGTCATAGAAATGTTCTTTATCTACTGATCTCCTCGTCAAACCCATGATTGGATTTGATATAATCTTTAGTATGGATTAGCAATCATACAATGATGCAAAAATTTATTATAAGAATATGGAGGTTACAATTTTTTATTATGATGATAAAGAACACCTTATCTTTAGAGTAGAATCATCACCACCTAATTCTTATCTACATCCAGCCCCACTAACTCAACTAAATATAGTTATTGTGGAGAAAGAGGATGAATTAACTGTGGGTGAAGAAAGTAATGTTCAAATAGAGAATTTAACTATTGTGAATGAATATATTGATGTGTTTCCAGGATCTTTACCTAGACATCCTCCATTATGAAATATTAAGTTTTCCATTGATTTAATTCCTAGATCAAGGCCCATATTGAAGACCCCATAAAGAATGGCCACTATAGAATTAGTGTAAATAAATAAACAACTATAGGAATTGAGTAATAAAGGATTTATTCTCCCTAGTTTTTCTCCATGGGGATCCCATGACCTTTTTGTTATGATGAATGATGGATCTATGAGGTTTCACATTGACAACAAGAATATCAATGATATAATAACAAAGAACAGGTATCACCAACCTCGCATTAATGATTTATTTTACCAACTTCATGGAGCTCAATACTTTTCAATGATGGACCTGCGATTTGGATATAATAATTTGTGTGTGAAGAAGGAATAAATTCTGAAGACAACATTTTGAACCAGGTACATGCATTACGAGTTTACAATAACTCCTTTGGATTGACTAATGCACCCTATATAATCACGTATCTAATGAATAGGGTTTTCAAGTAATATATTGATGAATTTGTCATGGTATTTATTGATTATATTTTGGTATCGCCCAAAATCTATGAAAATCATGAAAATAACCTGTGTATTATAATAAATACCCTTTGAAGATATTAATTATATGGGATGTTTAGCTAGTGTGAATTTTGGATTCAAGAGATTTTTTTTTCTTGGACATATTGTCTCTTAGGATGGAATATCTGTTGATCATTAAAAGACTATGGAAATCCAAGAATGGCTAGCACTAACGAGTGTAACAAATATATGAAATTTTATTGGTTTTGAAGGTTATTATCGGCGTTTCGTCTAGAATTTTTCCCAATTTTCTAAACCATTAACAAAGCTCACACGAAAAGGGGATAAAGTTATTTGGACAAAAGAGTATGAAGAATGTTTTTAATAACTAAAGAGACGATTAGTAAATTCATTTATCTTGACTCTACCAACAGGTAATGATGGGTTTGTTATTTATAGTGATGCTTCAAATAAAGGACTTGGTTGTGTCCTTATGCAGAATGATAGTGTTATTTCATATGCATAAAGACAACTAAAAATTCATGAACAAAACTATCCTACACATGATCTTTAGTTAGAAGGTGTAATATTTTCTTTGAAGATTTTTAGAATCTTTCTCTATGGTGAAAAATGTGAGATATATACCGATCACAAGAGTTGGAAGTATATTTTCCAATACAAAGAACTCAACATGAGGCAAAGGAGATGGATTGAACTACTCATGGATTTTGATTGCACTATACACAACCACCCTGGGATGGAAAATAAGGTGGAATATTCTATGAGAAAAAAGGATCTTGGAGTTTTGAATAAGATGAGAGTTGAAAGGGATCCTATTTTCAAGGATCTAGTAAAGAATGATATGGGAATAACAATGAAAAGTGAAACATCAATACCTTTTCAAATGGTTGCTAAAAAATCATTACTATAAAGGATAATGAGTTCTCAAATTAGTGATAAAGAGTTTAAAAAGAAGATTAAAGCTGTGAATGATGGGAGATTGAGTGACTTTGTGCATGAAGATGGAATTTTGATTTTTTGGAACAGACTTTGTTTTTCCAGTATACATGGTCATAAAAACAATTGTTGGATGATGATCATAGTTTCAATTTTTCTATACACTCTGGTAGCAATAATATGTATAGGGATTTGAAGGAACATTTTTGGTGGGACAACATGAAGTGGGAGATTGTTGATTTTCAGTAATGATGTATGGTTTTTCAACAAGTGAAAGCTGGAAGGCAACATCCAAGAAGATGTCATGAAACATATTCCCATACCATAGGGGAAATGTGCTAATATGACGATAGAAATTTTCACGGGACTACCAAATACTCCAAGAAGGAATGATGCAATATGGGTCATTGTTGATCTTCATACCAAGTCAGCACATTTTCATACTATAAAGGAATGTTTACCACATGAACGTCTAGCAAGACTATATATTAATGATGTTTTGAGAATTAATGGAGTACCATTATTGAATGTTTCTGATCGTGATCCATGTTTTACATCATGATTCTTGAAAAGTATTCAGAAAGCCCTGGATACTGAACTTTGTTTTAGCACAGCCTACCACCCTAAAACTGTTGGATAATCATAACGGAATATTAAAACCTTAGAATACATGTTAAGATCAAACACAATTGACTTTAAAGGTGTGTGGGATCAATATTTTACCTCTGGTAGAATTTTCCTATAACAATAGCTTCCATTAAAGTATTCAGATGGCACCATCTGAAGCGTTATACAGAAAGAGATGTCGTACACCAACCTGTTGGGAAGATATTAGTGAAATAAAACTCATAGGCCCAGAACTGGCTTAGGAATCTATTGAAAAGGTGATGGTAATCCCAAACCACATCAATGTAGCTCCATGTAGGCATAAGTGTTATGCCAAAAACCGAAGGAAGGATTGGAAATTTCAAGTAGGAGATCATTCCTTCTTGACAGTATCTCCCTGGAAGGGTGTTATACATTGCGGTAAGACGGGAAAATTGTGTCCAAAGTACATCGGACCTTTCTAAAATTTAGACAGAATTGGGGCTGTAGTTTACATTTTGTTAATGCCACCAAATCTCTTGAAAGTTTATGGTGCGTTTTATGTATAAATTTGGAGAAAATACATGCTTAACCAAACACATGTACTCACCTGTGAGAAATTAAAACTAGAACCCAATCTATCTTATTGCGAAGAGCCTATCAAGATTATTGATACAAGAGAACACATGTTGAGAAACTGGACGAATCGTCTGGTAAATGTTTTATGGAGAAACCATAAGATGGAAGAGGCAATGTGGGAACTCGGGGAACTAATGATGAAGAACCAAATGAGTCTTTTTATGTAGTAATATTCTAGAAAATTAGAGGTTGAAATTATTTAAAGGAGGGGAGAATGTAACACCCCAAACTTCCATGGTACTTTTCACTTTGAATAATGCAATAGCTTGTGTTCTACGTAACTTTGAGATGTTAACACATTGTGAGCAGTCAAACTAGCTATTATGATTAGTAATACCAAATTTTTTAAATTTTAGAAATTTTATCATTCAAAATGTACTTAATTTTTGGATTCAGAATACCAATATTATCATAAAGTGAGTTTTGTGTATTTTTCTGAAAACATTCAATTTTTTATCAATAGTGAAAAACTCTTAGTTATTATTTAAAACTGAATTTTTATTTAAATAATTATTTATTTTATTTAAAATTATTTTAGGTCAAAATTGAAACATGTTACCTATTTAAGCTCAATGTAATTCATTGGAGTCAGTTTTTAATAATTATAGATATATAAAAATTTTATTAAACTTTTTACCGTGTTTTACCCACCTCATAGGAGCATTTTCAAATTTACATAAAACATAATCTTACCTCTTCTATGAGTTGAATTTCAAAAATATGATAGGAATGATTGATATCAGTATGTAAAATGTTGTTTAGTAATATGAAAATAATTTTTGGGGAATTGTAACATTATACTTTTATTTACCACGGTTAAAAGTAAATATTGAAATTATAGGAAAAATGATATTATTATTACCCTAACACATGTCCTAATTCTATTAGATAAGTGTTATTCGACCAATAACAGTCTTAGGAATAAATGATATTATTATTACCCTAACAGATATGCTAATTCTTTATGTCCACTTGGATTAGATTAAGACATTTATTATTATTTAATTCCAAGAATATTTAAAAGTGTTAAATTCAATGTTTAATACGTAAAAAAATTAATATAGGGTTACACCTATGATAAGTTCGACTATAAATTTTAATTATAAATATAAAAATATTCCCAACATAATGTATGTTTATTTATATTTTTCAGATATTAAATAATTAAATTTAGTTATGACATAATGATAATGTAGTAATTACCATATTAATGAATGATTAAAATAATTATTATTATATATATCCAAATAAATGTAATGTGAGGATTTTTTTTGAATTAAACTAATTTAATAGGTTAATATGACATATTAGGGTTGGTTAGATGAATTTTTTTCTATGTAATAATGGTGTTATGAATTTTTCAAAAACAGAATACCAAATAGTGTCCAAATTGACATAAAGGGGTTTTTAAAACAAATATTATATTATAAATTGATATTCTATTAGTAAAAATATATGGTTCGTCCAAAAGACATATTTAATGATAGGTGTATCATTAATGAACCACTTGGGGTTCTCTTTGAATTATATAGTATGATTATTAATCATATAACCAAAAAATGAAAAGAGACCCGATAAATGTCAAACTATTTAACTAAGAGTTAAATCTAAACGATAAGGTTAATATAGTGACCCAAACCTATCTAAAACCAATTATATGTGTGGTTTTAGACCCATCCTATCTTATACTTTAAATAATTAATTTTTGAGCCATTAAAAACAGAAAATTATTTTATTATAAAATAATATTTCTAGCTTTTCCTAAGGTTCCCCTCACCCCTCTTATAAAAGGGCACTCCCACTTCTCTCTAATTAACACCTTAAATACCATTTGGATCGTTTATCCTCTGCCCAAATACCCTCTCAAATTTCCTCCCTTCATCATAGAGGCATTAATTTAGTTATAAAAGCCAACCTATGGATCCCTTTTGATCAAATCAAAAGGAAGAACTCGAAGAAGAGGTAAATATTTCATCACCACTTTTAAGTTCCTTTCTTCTTCCACTTCCTCTTTCTTGGCTGTTTCCATTATAAAATAATAACTTCAGTATCTTCTATATACTGTGATGTTATTATAAAAATCTTACAATCAAATTCATTATTCTATCCATCCTTTGAATTACCTGTCACCATACATGCGTATGTACGACATACTGTTTCCACGTCATGGTGTTATTGTTATTCAATACATTATTATTTGGATGGGTATAATAATAATATGTAATTGAGGTATATAATAAATATAATATGATAATGATTCTATATATATAATATTCCATCAAATTGTATGTTATTTTAATATATAAAGAATGATATTGTCGCTCGTGTGTATGTACGAATTGCCGTCTCTATGAACGTGATGAGATTCGATCCCCATCGTCTCCATTCAAGACTAATTTTCATTAGATGACTAAAAATAATTTTTAAACACTTAATATCATTCTAAATATGAATTAGGTGCATCCTATACATAAAAAACATTACTTACATTAGAAAGAATATAATGGATAACAAAGCAGTTAACACCTGCAATGACGATAATACTAAAAAATTAGTAACAAAGAAATATTAAAAGATCATATATGATATAATATTAATGTATATGGTTCTTGTATAATTTAGAAAAAATTATTTCACCATCATATAGGAGTTTAACTTACAGTTAGCCAACGAAAATTACAAGGTAAGGGTTAATTTCACAATCACTTCATCATTAGAGGTTGTTTATAAGTAATTATCTACTGGGACCTCTTTATCATCCACATCCATGCTTCCTAAAAATGCATTTCAAAACAATTTTACTATTTACTAGACAATGATTTAATGTCATTTATACCATTATTTGAACTTATATGTTTTGTAAGGAATCATTCTGTTGTATACCAAACAAGGTACTTCTTGAATGTTTCGACAAATTTATGGTAAGAATGGTTTTTTAACCTATACGGTGGGTGCAACTATTTTCCTCCATTATAACATTGTCGAAGCTTCATGTACAAGCTTATAAAAATATATTCAAAATAAATTATTTATTAAATATAATGAGATATTTCTCTAAAAATGGTTTTTATTTCATCTATGACAACATCCTTTGATCGATTTTAAGCTTAATTTATGTTGATTTATTATGAAACAAAGCATCCATATTGTATCGATGGTTTTGTGATATGTTTGACTGTGGATGTATTATTTTTACACAATTCATGGTTTATGGATAATGTATTGACATTTTTATGCTAGTTTCAATACGAATGTTTATGTTATGTTTAAATATTTTCATATGAGAAATGAATTTGACTTAGTATGTAATGGGTGGATCCCATTATAGCTTCTCGATGCATCAGTAGGTATCATGAGACAATCTTGTGTCTTGGAAGAAGACCTTCACAAAATCTTATTTATAGTCTTGGCACAAGTCCTTGACTATTTTGTTATTAAGGTATGGAATTAAGTTTTCCATCACTATGAAAGTGGCTATTGATATTTCATGTGATTATTCGACATGTAGAATTTCCATGTGAATAAGTAAATGACATTATTTGATTTTTTATCTTTTCCATATTATACTGAAGATCAAGTTTAAAAGGATATTATTTTAGTCATATACATTGCCTTAAATGTTTATGCATATTTATGAAGTTTCTGGTATATTGTCATCCTTACTGAGCATTTGATCTCACCCCTTTCTATGTTTTTTATTCCTAGGATGCAAATAAGTATATTATGACTGACTTGCAGGGATAGTATATGGGATCTCAGTGCTGTCTATGGAAAAAATGTTGTAGTATTTTTCCATTTTATGATGTAATTTAAACCTTATGAATGTATCTAGTACTTCTAAGGATACTAAACTAATCGATCTTTCGAGACATGATCATTTTTGATCATGACAATGATACGTAATAATGCACCGGAAATTTGGGTGTTACACGTACATTTGTGGAGTTAGTGTCTCGATGTTTGGTCTTCCAGGAGGCGATGTCTGAACACCATGTTCATGATGGTCTCCTCTAACAATTAGATGTTCATTATAGGAAGGGGTAGGACATCCCACTTGATTTTGTTACCAGTTTACCTCAATCACAGGGAGGACATGATGCTATTTGGGTGGTAGTGCATCATTTTATGAAATCATCCCACTTTATAGAAATCAAGGAGTCAAACTCAGTGGATTTTTTGTCGTGGCAGTATATGGTGGAGGTGGTGAGACTTCCTGGAGTCCCATGGAAGATCATTTCTGATCAAGATCCCCATTTTAACTCTTGGGTGTTAAGAGGCCTCCAGCATGATTTCGGTTCTCAATGATTGCTTACCACTACCATACATCATAATGTGCATGGCCAGATAAAGTGAACCATCTAGACTCATAAATACATGTTACACTCATGTGTTCATGATTATGGAGGTTTCATTGATGAGGAACTTAACCTTGGTGGAGTTCATTTAAAATTATATTTTTCACTCCACCATCGGTATGGTTCCATTTAAAGCCTTGTATGGATGAAATTTACATTCTCCGTTGTGCTAGACTAGGGTCAGAGAGTTAGCAATTCTCGGACAATAAATACTGTAGAATACAACAGAGATGGTTTAGGTGATTCACGAGAGGATGAAGACAGCACAATATCATCATAAATCATATGCCAATCTACGGAGGAGACCCTTAGAGTCTTATTTTGGGGATCACATGTTTTTAAAAGTGACACCCCATCGTGGGTAGTGAATGTTAGGTCGTGGGAGTAAACTTTATCCCTGGTTTGTTGGGCCTTCTAAGGTGTTAACTCATGTTGGAGTTATGTCATATCAAGTAGCACTTCCCCCGCAGATTAGTCTGATACCTTATGTTTTCCATGTGTCACTGATCATTTATTATCTTTATGATGACTCTCACATCATCGATTGGGGAGATATTGATGTTGATGATGATGCAACATTTGATGAGCGACTGGTGGAGATCCATGGTCACAAATAGAAGGTATTGAGCAGGTGTTTTATCCACTTGTTTCGTGTCTTGTGGTGACATGGTGGCATATAGGAGAGTACATAGGAACGTGAGTAACATATATGTGATCAGCACCCAGAGTTCTTTGATGTTTATCTATTTTCATGTCTCTATGTAGCATTTGTAGTTTTAGACCATTCATGTATATAATATTAATTTATCTTGTTGCTTCTTATGGATTTCTCTTTTTTTAGAGGTATCTCTATGGATGGTTAATCGGACCGCGTTTCATTTTCCCTTTAGGTGGTTTTTTAATTCTTAAGGCATAAAATGTTTTGATAAGTATCTAATGTAATGTACCAAACCTCTCTGGTCCATTCCATTTTGAAATTCATGCGTATGAGGTGTTTTGGTAGGTCATGGCAACTTATCCCCAACACTTTTCCAAATTTCAATTTCTGTAAATAGATTCATTGGTGTACAGTTCCAATGGTAGACCGTTGTGAACAATGCATTGGTATCATTCTATGAACAGTGTCATCGGTGACCATCTATGAATAGGGCATCGGTGAGGTTCCAATGGAGAGGTTCCAAAGGTGACGTTTTTTCTTTTTCCAAATTTTGTGTTCATGGACAGTGCTTCCAGAACGGTGAGGTTCCAATGGTGACCTTTTTCCTTTTCCCAATTTTGAGTTCAAGAACAGTGTTTCCAGAACGGTGAGGTTCTAATTGTGAGGTTCATGAATAGTGTTTTCAGAATGGTGAGGTTCCTACGGTGACCTTTTTCCCATGAAAAATTGTGAGTTCATGAACAATGTTTCAAGAATGGTGAGGTTCAAAAATAGTTTTTCGAGAATGGTGAGGTTCCAATATTGATTTTCATGAAAAGTGTTTCCAGAATGGTGAGATTCATGAACAGTGTTTTTTTAATTTCCAAATTTAGAGTTCATCAACAGTGTTTCCAGATTCATATAGTTTCTCCCTTTTAATGATTCATTTGACATAAAATTCATTTAAAGGCTAGTTTTAAGGAACCTAATGTAGATTCAAATACCATAACTCCAATGTTAATTTCTCCTAAGGCTATAAATGTTTTCAGTTGGTCACACCTCATGTTTTAATGTGAAATGATTTTAAAGGAAAACCAGAGTATCTTAAACCACTACTCTATTAATTCTTCTAAATGGACGAGATATCTACCTCCTTTTTCTCGGGTGTGAGACACTCGAGCATCACATTTTTTCTTGTAGGAGTTGTGTAATCGAACTGTCCCCCTTGGATTTTTTCTGCTCTGTTTTTATGCTACCATGCAATATCGATCTGTCTTCAATATAAGGTATGATATATCATCATTATTTCAGGTTCATCACCTTATTTATCCTTTCCCTTTTTATGGAATTATTATGCCATGATCTTAATTGGATTTTCTTGTGTGTTAGCTGATGTGGTTGTGTCTCTACATCCTCGGCTGGAAATAGTTGTCATAGGGGAGTAGATCGAATCCTGTTGTGTGGCTCATTCTTGTATAAAAAACGTCATGAACCATTTGAGGTAGGGGATTTGTTTATCCTATTTTATCTTATGAGAAACTATATAGTTATCATGTTTTATCCCACTAGATCCCAATGGAATTGACGTAATAAATAATTGAACCGGATAAATAAATTGATATCGATAATATGTTATTTCCTCTTGTTTTTCTATATGTTGTGATATCAAATCTTTCTTGTTTATCTTTTCATTCGTGTGGGAAAATGGTAAAGATCGTAAAGCGGGGATTACTTTATAATCGCTTGGCCAAAGATAAAGAGTAATGTGAATGAATTCAATTAATGTTGAAGTAATTTTATGTTAATCATATTTGTTAAGTAACCATGTTTAAAAATTTGTGATAGCTTACTGGTTAGGTTTCCCGAATTTGGAACCTACGAATAATAAATTGGTTATTCCAAGATGAAATAAAGAACTGGTTGTTCGATAAAAGATAATTTCTTGTAGGGTTATGAGTTACCCTCTTGATAGTTTAAGGTCCAGGAGACCAATTAATATGATTATTATATTCCATCAAATTGTGTTATGACGTGAGACTATAAGGCTGTTGTGATTTTTGGGTGCAGGGAGGCTGATTGGATGTGGTAGCAGATGATGTATAGATGGGATAGAAGCATCGATTTATGAATGTGGTTATCAAAGAGGACACCAGAGATGATGGAATGGGTATGATGTTAATGTTTGGATGCTTGATGTATCTATGATTGATTATTTTTTTTACATAACCCATTGCTCAAGTAAGGTGTTATTGCATTCCATTCTTCTGAAAAGGGTGGGGACACATGGGGTATGCCACGTGCTTTCTGTGTCTATATTTACAGGGGAGGATTGATCATCGCTCTTTCTATAGGTGGAAAAGACTCAACGTGTAGTTCATCTACCCAGCATGTGGATCCCCCTTGTGTTTAGTATAAATTTTTTTTCTAGAATTCCTGGGAATGTGGGAACGTAATGCTATAAATAAATAATTCAATAAATGATGTTAACCAATGGGCTTGGAGCCTACTAGGATGCAATGTAGTGGATAATGGACTTTGGGGGTGATGCCAATGAAATATAATGGGGAAATTGTTAATGGATTGTTAATGTTTAAATAATTTTTTATCATAAATTGGAACTGATCAAAATGAAATGATGTAAGGCAATAAATCAATTTAAATTGTTGTGTGCTTATCGGATAGCTAGTCATAGAAGTTGGAGTTGCGAGCCTGACAGACGTTGAATGTAGTTTAGTCTAAGACTAGGTTTTTTCCACAGTGTGGTGGTGAGATATACTGTACTCTGTACATTTTGTGTTCCTATATGCTACTCCACCACATCAAAAAGGGAAACTGACACCCTAGGGATTCTGAACCCTGGGGGGTGGTGTTTTCCCCAACATTTCGATGGGAGGATGGATGGCTGACTACCCACTTTGGACACGCTCTCTTCTCTTGGTAGTTACTTGTTCTGGTAGGAACAATTGATGATTTTCCCTATATATCTATGTAGAGGATGTAATTACTTGTGGTTATTCACACACATATATTCATGATATATTATTCTATGGTCTACTATAGGTGTAATGGGTATAGGCTATGATTTCTTGAGGATCATTACTCAGTGTATGGGCAGTAATGGATTGAGGTATAATACCCGACATATGATAAACATTATACGAGATTTGGTGGCTCTCATAAACTACCAGGTTACTTTGATTACGTGGATGTGTTGGTTTTGTTGCATGTGGTGCATATTGTGGTGCTCCACCCAGGTGTCTAAGGGAAAACCTTTTTGGAGAGAGATGCTTAGGACATCCGACGTTGGGGCAAAGTAGCAAACATGTGGGGATGTAGTAGCGGGGTACCGTTGATATTCATTATTATATTATATACTTTTTTATGCGTTACATGGTGATATTATCCATGGTGAGGCATGGAACATAGTATAATTGTTTAGGTGATGAGTTAGTTTCACTTGTTGTTCACTATTCTTTAGCATTCTTTCTTTACTTTTACATGAGAGGATTGTGGATGATCCAAGAGAGTATACTGTTATTCTGAACCTATGTATATATAAACTATTTTTCAAGTCACATGGAGACGTTTGTAGATAAATATGGTTTTTATTACATTGGGGTTGCAGGAGATGTGCAGGCTTATGGTTGCTGCTGTTTTTACTTTATTTTGGGTACTTGTAGTATTCCCCATTCAGTTTTAGTTATATTGCATGACATTAAATAAGTGAACTTGGGTTTTCTTTTATAGTATAGCCATAGATTGAATTTTTTGGAGTCTATCTTATATATCTCTTTCGCATGTTTACTCTTAGAGGGTAATTCCATCCATCTATGTGTTTACTATACCCTAGGTGCGAGTCTCCAACCCGGGGCCTAATGGAGGCGGGACTCGGGTGTCATTATCTCCATTCTCACATTGTGGTCCCATGAGGGGTAGACTTTTTGGGGAGTGGATTGTGACACATGGGGTGCTTTGGGAGTTTTCTAGATATGAGAGAAGAGGAAGTGGGAGCCCAGGTGGGTTTATATATTAAAAGAGAGGGAAATCTCTATTATTTTGGTTTTGGGAAATATACATTAAACTAATCAAAACCACAAACCCACCCATGGTTTTTGTCATAGTTTTTTCCAGTGGGGAGTGGAAAACTTTATTTTATAAGGCCAAGGGATGAACATATTGAAATATTAGTCTTGTTTATGTGGAGGCTAGTCAAACTCTCAAGGAAATCAATTTAAAAATTAAATATGTTTTATAATTCATTGCGGCCCACTACGGGACCATAAAGTCAATAAAACAAATCTAAAATCACATTATATTAAAGGTAAAACATATATTGTCTGAATAATCCATTTATAGTATTGTATTTCATCACTATTCGGACATTATGATGTCATAAATGACATAATATATTTAAAAAATTTTTAATTTTAACCACAAAAAATTCGATTGTCTTGGAAAATTGGGAAAAAATCACTATTGGATAATTTTTACATCATGATTCCACAAAATAATATTCATTTTATCTAAATAATTTTCTATATATGTGAATTTTTTATTTCAAAATAAAAACCGTCATTTATCGAAAATTCATTGGTTTAGATAAAAAAACATCAAATATTAAAAATTACAATTTTATTCATAAAAATTATATGATCATTGATATTTAATGAAAATTAATTTATTAATAATTTTTCCTATAAATATTGTTTAATAAAAAATTCTATTAATTCATAAAAATTGATTTTTAATTGAATATTAACTAAAATCCTATTTTTTATTGAAAAAAAAAATTAACTATGTAGTAATAACAAAAAAAATATATTCTATATAAAAAAATAATATACATAATCATAGTTCTAGGGTCTTGTTACATAACCCCTTATAACACCCACATAAGTCCGGATGGTAAGGTGTGCGATGGTGAAAGACTTTTGGGGATGATCAGATGACATTGCTTGGGTGTTAATTTTTATTAACATCCACTTCTCTCGTAGGCGGTTTCGTTGATACATAACATGTTGAATATCGACCTGGGCTTGGTTAAATAGAGAAGCCAAATGATCCAACCTATTTTCCGAGCTCTACAAATGGGTTTTGTTTGGAGAAATTCTTCTGGATGAGGCTATTACTTCCTTTGTCTAAGTGAATTGTATTTGTTAAAGCCCTATATTTATACATAACATGTGATCATTGTTCAACCTCTATATTAGAAACAATAACAAATCATAACATTGTTTTATTATCAAAAAACATAAAACCAAAGAAATTAATATGTTTTAAAAAACTATTTTACATAATAAGTCATTTAATTAGATCAAAAGTAATTTTCATTAATAAATGTTTGGGTCGTTACAATCTTCCCCGCTATGAGATTTCACCCTTGAAATTTCTTTTCCCCATAGTAATAATGATGGATGTAACTATGCTTCATCCCTTCCTCTGATTCCCACACTGCCTCTTGAAATGTGTTGCTTCTTCACAAAACCATGATGAGGGCCGTTGTCTTATATCGTAGAAATGTTTCCCTATGATCTAAGATCATCATCGGATTTTCATCATAGAAGAGGTCATTATACATTGGATCCACCTCTGGATTGAGCACATTTCATGGGTTGGGTATGTACTTCCTCAATAGTTATACATTGAATACATAATGTACGTGATATGGGTTCATTGGGAGTTCTAGTCGATATTACACTACTATAATGCGATAAAGTATTGAAAAATGGATGATGTACTTTAGACTAAGATTTCCCTTCATCCCAAATCTCATAACTCTGTTCCACATTGATATGCAGAGGAATACCATGTCTCTGACCTCAAACTCTCGGTCTTGTCAACAATTATCATCATAGCTTATTTTTTAAATCTGAAAAGCATTAATATGCTACAGTATGATCTTATCCTTCTCCACCATTTCTTCATCCATTTCTAGACAAATGATATTTCACTCACCAAATTCATCACAACATTCCAGTGTCCTGTAACTCTTCCCATAAAGAGATTAATAAGGATATATTTTTTCATGAGTGTAAAAAATTATTTTAATGGAACTCAACAAGAGGAAGATTTTGATCTCATTATCCATTGAAGCCCATTGATAATTCTCTCATCATTTCCTAATGTTTTGGGGTAGTCCACTCAGATTGGACTTCGGTTTGAGGATGATAAGCCTTAATGAAGTTAATCTCTATATCCAGACCATGTTGGATACTCTTTCAAAACATAGAGGTGAATCTTTGATATCTATTGGATACAATATATAGTGGCACTTCATCCATACATTCCACTTTATTGATACATATCTAAGCTAGTTGAGCCAATTATAAATCATCGAAAATTGCAATGAAGTTTGCATTATTTGTAAAATGATCCACAAAAACTCAGATAGTATTATTTCTTTTGGATGTCTTCGGATGTCCGGTGACAAAGTCGATGGTGATATTCTACCATTTATATGATGGTATGGGTAATGGATTCATCATACCCTTAGACTTCATCTACTCAACCATCAATTGCTGACATTGCAGGAACATTGATGTATATTCAATGATTACATTCATCATGTTATCCCACCAATAATTCTCTCGGAGACCCGATACATATTTGTGTTCCCTTGGTGAATTGAGAAATTTTACATATGTGCATAATCCAAAAGTTATTTCTTTAACACTGTACTTGATGGAACAAGTAGTCTTTACTCAAATCTAAAAGTTCCTTCCTCATTAACATTGATCACTGATTATTTTTTTTCAGATAGTTTCCATATTTTTCTGAATTCCCACGTCATCATTTTTAGCATCCACTAACCATTCAAAAAAGGATGATTGAGCAATAATTTGTGAAAGGATTTACGATTTTCCCCTATTTTGGATTCCCATGTAAAGATTCCCCAAATCTAAGAAGATTGGACCATTTTCAATTATCATCAATGGTAGAATTTCAGTGTCCATTTTTCTTAGAAGATCTTCCACATTGTTTTCTTTTTTTTTTAGTGGTAATGTATTGAGAATTCATTGTCTTTGATCATTTCAAACCGTCTTTGTTGGAACATATTCAACTATTTATATATGAATATATACCTGAGTCTTTTTTGGTCCATGTATATTTCACAATTGTATCAAAAGAAGTAATTCCACCATATTTTTAATGATAAGATAACTACATCCAACTAAAAATCATGTGTTTGATAATTTTTCTCATGAAATTTCATTTTCCTTGAAGAATAGGAAATTAATTTGTCATTTTCCATCAACACACAACCCATTTACATATTCGAATCATCATATAATAGAACAAAAAGATCTCCCATTGTTTCTAAGGTGAGAACGAGTGCAGTGGTAATACTTCATTTCAACTCCTTGAAACCCCCTTTGCAATCATAAATCCAAGAAAAATATACCCCCTTCCAGTTTTTCTTGGTAAAATGGTATGAAAATTATGAAAAATTTCTCATAAATCAGTGATATTAAACATGTAACCCATGAAGATACAGATATATTTCACTGATGTTGCTCGCAGCCATCCCTCAGCTGCATCTATCATGGAGGGTTCCATAGATATCCCATTTTCTATGATGATGTTACCATTGAAGGATTATTCCTTCAAAAAGAACTCAAATTTTCTGTACTTTTCATAGAGATTCTTATTTTTATAGGTCTCCAGTACATTTTTTAGATGCCCCTAATGGTCCTACTTGGTTGGGTGTATATTATAATATATTCTATATAGACTACCAAAAATTTTCCTTTGTGATCTATAAATACTATATTCATCCTGTCCATGAATATTTATAGATAATTAGTTAGTCTGAAAGGAATTACTATGAATTTGTAGTTCCCATATCTTGTACAAAAATCAGTGTTGGGGATATCATCTTATTTAACTCTTACCTGATAATATCTCAATCGTGGATCTACGTTGGAGAAGTATTGTACTCAATGTAGCTGATCAAACAAGTTATCAATTCTTGGAAGAGGATATGTGTTCTATATCGTGATTTTGTTGAGCTCATGATAATCGATTCAAAGGTGCATTGACTCATACTTCTTCTTGGCAAAGAGGATAAAAAGACCCCATGTTGAAGCACATAGTCATATAAACCCTTTATCACTATTCTTCAATCATTTATTATTTAGCACCTCAGTCTCCACAACAACAATTCTATATGGAGTCATATATATTGTCAATGACCTATGTATATGATCAATTTAGAAATTGATATTTCTTCTAGGAGAAAGGCCAAGAAATTACTCCAGAAACACTTAAGCGAATTAACACACAATAGTCATTTCATCAAGGATGTTTCCTCATTAGAATCAATCACCTAGGAATGTAAACAAGCTAATAGGGGAGTAATATCTACTCCTTGAACTTGTACAGAATCAGTGGTTAAATCAACATATGGAGAGTGATTTACCTATTATGGAAATTTATGTTTGATCTACATAAGGAAATCCAATATATGTTATGAATTACATCAAATTCCACTAAAGGTATTATGATGAGGTTCTCCAGGAAGTTAAATCCACAAATTATAACTGGGAGAGTTATATTCATGGGATACAATGATTTTATAATTTTCCATTATCCCTGACATCTTCACTTCAATGATTTATAGTGTTGTTTGGATTGTTAGACTATAATTCTGAGATTTAAAAGAATGCATAGAAGTAGAATAAAAAGTATGTTCTCTATTATTAAATTAATAAATAGTGTACCTATCACCACTTCATTATCGAGGTTCACATTCTTGGTAGTTATGGAAAAAGCTCTCCCTTTTTCCTTGGAATTTGTTGGTGGCCTCCAAAACCCCTTCGCTTAGGGAACTAGTTTGAAAAGTGCCCTAGATATTTTTAGTTGAAGCAATGAACAATGCGTTGAGGGTCAAATAGAGTTTTACTATCCTCTAACAGATCCCCATGTTTTTCTTGTCAGTAATTAATGCCTATCTTCCCTTCTCTTCTACACTTAAAAAAATTCCTCGTCCCATTCTGGTAATTTTCAGGGTGCTTCTTTTTGCACCTTTGGAAAGTGGGGTGGTGGATTTTTATAAAATCGTTAGATTTATCTATCAGACAGCCAAAAATAATGTCCACCATATTCTTATTATCCCCAATAAACCCATAAGATTTTATGATCTCTATTTCAACTTGAGGGAATGTCAGACAATTTTCTCATAGCTATCAAAGTCACAGATTGCTAGGTATTTCCGTAGGATAGGTTTTAGACCACCGAATAATATTTCAACCATGAATTTGGGGGTAATGAAAAAGATGGATTCATATTGTACAAGGCTTCTGATGTATTCCGCATACGCTCTGACGTATTCATCATCTTTTTTCATGAGGGTAAGGAAGTCCCTTTTCATATTATATCGGATGGTGCATGAAAAATATTTATCAAACAACATTTTCTAGAAATTCTTCCATTACAATTCCTCAATATATTCCTCACACAATGTAATTTTGATCAATGTCCACCATTTATCAGTTTCACCTTCCATATGATAAGAAGTCAGAAAACCCTTCACTAGTTTAGAACATTAATGGATGGATAAGATATTTTTAATGGATTTGATACATTATTTAGCGATTGAGGGATCAAATGATCCAATAAATATAGGAGGACATTTTCTCATGAAGCTCTTTATTGCTACTTATTAATTATTAGGGGGTATTAAAATTTCTATTGACCCATGGATATATTCAAAACATGAGTTAACTAAGATATTATTGTGATAAAGTTCGCAATTCCAGCTCCCATTATATTGGGAATCTCAGTAGAATAGTAATTACATTGATCTTCACATACGTTTGTAGACCAACTCCACCTATTATCAGCCATTTGATGTAATAAAATGAAATATAGGGGTAACCCATAAATGATAATCCATAGATAAAAATAGTTTACTTATCAATTAATTTTATTTATTAACTTATGAATTTATAGGTTTCAATCTATGTTATCCCTGATCAACCTCCCAACATATTTTAATAGGTGCATTTTTTATGTCCTTAATAATGTTTCATACTATTATTATTAATTTACCAAAGCATATCCCTGAGGAATATTGTATCAAATAGTGAAGCAACACCCTTTGTTGCACACCAGTTCCAAATCGAGTCTTTCTCAAGGCGGTGTTTTTGGGTTTTACCCCCAGATACATATGTGAGAGAGCCACCTCTACATGATTGTATCAAGAAAATGATGTATTTTCATGATAAACAACATACACAATATTCACAAGAATTTTGGGATGTATTTATTATACTAACACAAATTCCTATGGCTTTCACTTGTGTTTTCTAATCCTAATCCCAAAATAACTAAACATATCCTCTAATTCCAACTACTGAAAACCATATCATAATTTCACACATAAACATATTTTATTACATAAAACATTTAAATGATACAACATTGAATATCGAGATGTCTCGTATCTTTGTGTCTTAGGAACATAACATAACAACATAATACATGAAATACACATCTTTATTGAATACATCGTTTACTAGACCACACACATTCCTTCATACTTATCATTTCATTGGATAACCTAAAGACATACATAAGAAAAGGTTGATCTATAAATCCTAGTAAGGGAGTAAACAAGACATAACATGATGAATACAATACATTTTATAAAATAGGCATATCAATATAGCATAAGAGAAACAAGATCATAATGGCATGACAAATCACGATTGTCATAACTTTGAAATTTGGCATCAACATTTAACATTATATTAGAATGATGTATTTCTCATTGACCATGGAGCATGAGTAAAACATTATTTAAATTTAATTAACATGAGTAAACACTTGGTTCACTTAACATTTCATCATACTAATATTTACCCAATGCAATGAAGCGCTATCAGGGCACACCCTTCTTAATAATTTCATTTCATGCATAAGCGTGCCACATGGATCATACAACATGGATTCATTAAACATCATAAAATATTCATTGATAAAATAAGGTGTAATTAATACATGAAACTATATAATAAATATGTAAATGTGCATAAATGTGAATACCCTTGATAATGAAATGGGAATGGTATTCACTACACAATGACTTTGGCTTGGAGAATCCTGGGGCAATTTTGGCAGCATAACGACATGACATAGGATTTCATAGAAATGGCTGATGAGAGATAAAGTGGTGTATCATCATATGTACATAAAATGGATAGTAAATGGTCATATATATACATGTACGGAAATGTGTAATGGAATTTATATAAATAATAGAAAATAATTTCTGGAATGTAAATCAGAAGAGAGAAATTTATTAATGAATTTTAACATGGTAATGAGTTTACATTTGAGGAATTAATGATACATGAATATGCCTTTAATTATTAAAACATTTGGAGTGAAATACTGGGGAGGTGTAAAATCATACACCAACATATATAATTGAAATGACAAGGGTATAGAAATATAATGAAACTTGGACAACAATGAGGGAGGAAGAAATCCCTTACATGGAAATGTGATCCCAAAGGATTAGAAGAGGCTTGAGAGAGGGTTATTGGAAGATTGGGGCGCCATGGGAGGATTGTAGAGTGGAGGGAAGAGTTTGGTCAAGATAAAAATGTTTTTTGTGAAACGAAAGATGGATTTTGGGTTGATTTATATAGGTAAATAGTATGAATTTTTTATTATTTAGGTTTTGGAAAATACACATTTAACTAATCAAAACCACAAACCAACCAATGGTTTTTTCTCATGGATTTTTTCAAATAATATTGAAAAACATTATTTTATAAGTAAAATTTCGGAACATATTAATATATTAGTCTTTTATATATGGAGATGAGTCACACACCCTAGGAAATAATTATAAAAAGTTATAATAATTTATAATTCTTGGAGGGTCCCATAAGGCACCATATATTTATCAAAAAATTTAAAATCGCATTATTTTAAATATAAAACAAATATTTTCATAATATTTTTTTATTTTATTTTGTTACATTAGTATTGGGTCATTATGTTGTTTTAAAACACATTATATATTTAAACGATATTTATTTTTTCCCAAATATTCAACCGTCTCATAAAATTATGAAAAAATCCACCGTGGGATAATTTTGACATCATGATTCCAAAAATAATATACTATTTTTATAAATAATTTTCTAAATATGTGAATTTTTACATTTTAAAAAAAACTTACATTTATAAAAAATTCATCGGTTTTGACAAAAATAACTTTCAAACATTAAAAACTACAATTGTATTAATAAGAACTATAAGATATTTTATATTTAATAAAAATTAATTTTGTAATATTATTTTATTAAAATATAATTTATTTAAAAAATCCATTAACTCATCAAAATAGATTTTTTAATTGAATATTAACTAAAAATTCAATTTTTCAATAAAAACTATTTTCAATGTAACTAAAATAAAATGAATGTATATTATCTATACAAAAGTAATGCACATAATCATAGTTCTATGTTGTTGTTAAATAAACCCTTATAACACCCGCATAAGACCGATGGGTATGGTGTGCGATTATGAAAAACTCATGGGGAGGCTCAGATAACATCCCTTGGGTGGTAATCTCTATTAACCTCCAATTCTCTCATAGGCAGTTCTTCTCAAGATTAATGTGTTGAATATCATCTTGGGCTTGGTGTATAAATAATCCTAGTGATTCCACCTTCTTTTTATACTCCGAAAATGGGCATTGTTCAGAGAAATTCTACTTGATGAGGCCATCACATCATTTTTCAGAGTAAATTGGATTTGTTAATGAACTATATATATACTAATCACGTGATGACTATTCAATGGATATATTAGACATGGAAACAATTCATAACAATATTTTAAAATACAAAAACATAATACCAAGGAAGTGGATATGTTTTATATAACCATTTTACATAATAAGTCATTTAATTAGATCAAAAATAATATTTCATTAATAAATGTTTGGGTTGTTAAAATTATGAACTTATATTATTTGAAATGGTGTATATACATCTCCTACTATATTATAATTCATTATTACCTTAATATTTGTTGTATTTAATGATTTATTTTATGTCATTTAATTCATGGGGGATAAGGATCAAATGTAACCAATGTGGTAGCTATTTATTATAAAATCTCATCATTATTTGTGATCATTTATGTTTATTTTCCTCTAGTATAATAATTATATATATATATAAGAAAATTATTTTATTTATGTTATGTATATAAATTTAATACTTTACATTCTTTTCCAATCTTAATTACTCATGATTCTAAAATCATGTTTTTTAGCAAAACATACATGTTTTTCTACTCGATTAGGAATATTTTTCTTTACTATCATTATTTTACTTAAACTATTTTTAATAATATTTTTAATGTTATAAAATTATTTATTATTAATTTTTTTTCAATTTATATCTTATTTAATGAAAATTATATGGAATATTATTATCATTTTTTGAACAAGGTATATTTTTATCATTTTTCCGAAAATGGGAAAGAAGGTTTCTAATGTACTTGGAAGGAGTGTAATTTTTCACCATCATGAACATTCAATAGATTTAATAATTATTTACATGGTTCCTTGGTTAATTTCAAGAAAAATTATTTCCCTAAAAACATCGACATTTTTTGTTCTTCAAATTGATATTAATTGTGAAAAGTGTATTTTCCTTATGAATGTTTCTAATGATCATTTTATGGTTTTTATATTTTTCATTAATATTCAGACTTTTATTCTAGAATAGGAATATTTTGTAATGATATCATCCTTATTCTTTCTAAGTCCTTTTTATGATCTGTTTGGGTGGGGAATGTATTGACATTTGGTAGTTTAGATCATCATATACAAATAGATTTGGAATAAGGAATTTTATTTAAGTTGTATATTATATTCGAATGATGAATTCATTAGACTTATTATGTGACTAGTGGGACCTATAATTATATAGATTCTCGATTCATCTATAGATCTCAAGAGAAAAACTAGTCTCTATATTTGAAATATTCATTAAGAATTTAGGTAAAATACAATTAAATGAGGTCGTGATGGTAACTTTATGATGTTAATCATTATTAATTAAATACTTATGAGACTTATTATTGATTTCAATTTGTTTATTTGAATATTTATGAAATCCATTGTTATGCTTCACATCAATATGAATTATTTTATGGAATTAATTTATCATTATTTATTCGTTCCATATTATTCTTTACGAAAAAATATATCTAAGGGAATTTTTTTAGTTATATACCATAATATGTTAATTAATTATTTATTACACGTAATTTATACATTTGAACATAACTCTTACTAATAATTTTAGATCAACAATTTTTTAATTTCAATTCCGCAAGATAATAATTAGGAATATTTAAATGTGTTAGGGAGGGAAAATATTTACATTCACTATTTTTATTTTATTTTTTCAAAATTTATTTGAAATTTATATATTTATATATTTTATCATGAATACTAAAATATTTTATCCCTTGGGATGTAATATCTTTTGTATTATTAAAAAACTATAATGTAACCTACAGCATTGGGCTACTCGTTAAATGGTCTTTACAACAAATCCTTGGACTATAATGGTTTATCATGATATAAGACATCAATGTCAGTGTCATGTGATAGGCAATATATTATGGAATTTGTATCATTGTGAGTTATTTATGATTTAATGCAGGCTGAGCATTATATACCAACTGGTTTAGTGCATGCTATTATCATTTTGTTATAGATGTTAGATGAAATATCTATATACATTGTCATTGGATTACAACATAATCTAAGTGGGAATGATGTTATTGGGGTGATAATTGATCAACTAATTAAATTGTCTTATTTCTTCCCTATCTAGGAGAATGTGATGTTAGGGAATCTCTGGACCTTGTATATTCAATATGTTGCGAGGTTTCATGGTGTTACATCAATGAATGATTTTTATATACACATGTGTTTTATATAATTTATTTTCATATGTTTTCATTTGGTTTTGATATCCCAATTCAAATTAACCATCAAACAAATTCAATATATAGTTTGAAAGACAACATTTGATATTTATATTTTTTAGATATTTTTAGGGAAATAATGATTTATTTTATTGTTTCTTGTGATATACATCTCCCCAATGTTGAATTTTCATGAAATAATAGTAATGAATTTTTTTTTAATGTGTAACCCATTGAAGGATTTTACATTTGTCCATGTTAATCCCCCTTCTCTTGGAAATAGTTGGGAGCTTTTTACATTGATATGTTTAGCCTTATTTTTCACATGATGAAAAGAATATATGTTATCCATAGGAGGGTAGTGACTACTCATAATCATATAAAACTGTTTGGGGATCATCATCATCTCCCACAAGTGTCAATGGTTAGTGATTGGAGATTTCTCAATGTTTCACCAAGCCTAGGACATAATTGGTTGGGTAACCAAGGTATATTAGAAATTATGTTTTTTCTCGTTTGAGATCATTCTGTGGCATGTAATGGTATAATATCATTGTTACTTTACAACTTAATAAAACAATTTCAGGACATTTATCATGTTTCACATAAGAGGGGCTATAAAAATAACACATCCCATGTGATAAAATAGAAAATGTTTGACATATATACTATGTAAACATTTGTTGAGAAATATTTTTATATTATAGAACTCCAATATTAGGTATTACGAGGTAAAACAATTTTCCCTCTCGGTGTACTTTAGTAATGTGTAATTGACAACAAAAAAACATGAGAGTTGGAATCATTTATGGTGTTGTTGTTTTATTCTATTTTTATTAGTATATAATCATTAGAATATTTTGGGGGATGCAGAATTTATAGTATATATTCTTTAATCCCTATAGTACATATTTATCCATTAGTTTGATAATGGTATATTCATTTGGGTTTTCTAGAGGTTTTATAATATTAGGGATGTTAAATAATCATTTTTTAGAGGAAAATTTCTAGGAGAATGGTCTAGGACAACTATTATTACTAAACATGTGGTAACCATTTCGTATAGATATGTGAGGATCTATTGGAATTTTCCTGGTTTGATCACATTCTATTAAGTCGTGCTACTTTACATGTAATTATGTCAGTGTCTGGAAAGCATTCATGAGGTGTCTTATTACATGATAATGATTTTCCTAAAAATGTTGGATCATACTAAGTAGTCATGTGTATTTTTTTATAGGGTAACAATGATTCATGTTTGGATCAGAGTAGTGAAATCATGTGGCCAAACTATGTGTCCAAATTTGAACTTTTTAAATTATGGAATTTATCACCATCCCCTTGGTCAATTTTATTATTATCACCCATTACTTATCGTTTATCTTTAATATAATCCTCTAAAAATTCACTATTGGGTTATATGTTGGCATTCATGATAATTTTAAATTCATCATGACAGATCTCTTCATGATATATATAATTAATTACTCAGTTCTTTGTCCACTAATTAGATCCTCATAACTGTCTTCTTTATATTTCTTGTAGTAACTTCATTGTTCAATGGGTTTTAGATCTAAAGTTATTGATAGAGATTTGATGATGTTTCCTATGTATCTTGGAATGGGGTGACCAAATCAATATTTTTTCCTATTTATTTTCTCAAAGGTGGTCTGTTTTTCTCCAATAATGTAGTAGGTGTGTCTATAAAATCTATTGGGCTAGTATTTACTTGATATTGTTGTAAATTATTTTGTATTATTTAACTTATTTGATTGATTTAAAATCCAATTGTATTTTTTCATATAGAATTTTTTTTAAATTGGTTTTCATTAAAAATATGTTTGTGAAGACTATGTTTTTGATGAAATGACGTAATTGTTGTTTTGATTCTAAAATTTATTTTTATGCTTGACTTTTTTGATTCATCATTTTGATAATGTTTTAAAAATTTATTGTATTTTATTCAAATGTTTTTCAAAAATCATCGATGATATGGATCCTTGGTTTTTCTAGAAATTGGATATGTCAAATTAGTGTGAAATGAAACAAGGTTATATTATGTTGATAACAAAACACTATGAAAAGACTATATATCATATGGATACATGTTAAACATGGAACAATGTTCCTTTATGAATTTTAGTATGTATTTACATTCGCTTGGTCCCAAAGATGTAATTTTTATTAAACATGAAGGTTTATTTCATTCGTTGTTGATGCCTAGAATATCATAAGGTATAGAGAATGATGATATTGTTTTTGTTTTTAAGATATTATTCTAGTACTCATCATCTTCTTTGTTTCAATGAATATGGGATTTTTTAATGAAAGCCAAAATATATTTTAAAAACTATTTTATCTTCTAAAAATTCAATGTTAAATGGATTTTTTTAAATCTAGATCTAACATTTTCAGTTCTGAAACTTTGTATAAATACATTGGTGAAATCATATATGGATTTTTTATCGCACCATACTTATTCATTTTGGAATTTGTAGATTTGGGATTTTATTACACATGTTATGGAAATGGAATCAATTAGTTTCGTTACTACTCTTAGGATTCTTCACGATATTACTCAAATATATTGGTGATGAGTGATGGTCACACGGAGATTCAGTTTAGCCATATCTTATTTCACATTATAGTTTTTCTATATTGGATTGATGTTTTTAGTCTCATGGATTTGTATTTTTGTTATCCATTATACTCTAATATTTTATCTTCTTTTGTTCATTCATTATACATGTTGAGTTATTAGGTCATTTCCCATTATGTTGAGTGTATTATCAATTGGTGTTTCTTGTCTATCAGTGTCACGACCCGCCCTCGGGGTCCGTGCCGTAACTACCCCAAGCCCGCCTTCCATAGGCCAGGGGCTGGCGACTAGCACCAAGGTGTAAATCCCGGTAAAAAGGGAAGGCATTGCCTTTGTAAAGTAAACAAACACCCAGAGTAAGCAAGCGGAAAGTAACACTAAGCAAAAACAGAGTACAACTAAAAGTGCGGAAAGTAAAAAGGGGCCGGAAATACAAGCCCAACTGTAAAGTACAACTCGAAAGGGAAAACAGCAACTGAAAAGTAAAGCAGCTACGCCGAGCTGTTCACTGGAAACCCCACCTGAAGGGTGGGTACAGATAGTTTCTCTGCTCCTCGGGTCCCGCCGTCTGCTCCAAGTATGTCCCGCCCAGTGGTCTGCCTCTGGGTACCGCCACGTCGTATAGTCCACCTCCAGGTACCGTCGAGTCCTCGAACACTCGGCCTCTGCCAGTACTGGCCGTCGTCTGCAACCAACACAACGAGGTGCGGGCATAGCCCGTGCAGGGGTGAGTATAACGATACTCAGTAGGGACCCCGATACCCTCAAGGTCTCACTAAAACCAACAAGGATAACCACAAGAAGATCACAACAGATAAACTCTACTTAGGTATATGCCCATACATATACCTAAGTTATCAAGTAACCCATCTCAGTCATGAGGAAACACAAGAATCATGAGATCAACGGATAACCACTACCCAGGTATATGCCCATACATATACCTAAGTTATCAGGTAACCCATCTCAATCATGAGGAAACACAAAGGTCAAAGTCTCAGCTCAAACCAGGATTTTCATTATCGAAACCGTAACTGCTGAAGAGCTCCGTCTCTAGAGTGTACTGTGGTCTTGTCATGACTCCGAGGTACTGCTCACTAACCTAAGACTGCTGAAGTACTCCTCCTGTCGAGTACTGCGGGCCAGCCACCCAAACACAGTAGTGCTTCCCGCCGAGGTATGTCACCCAAACACCGTAGTGCACACCCCCTAGTAGCCTGCTGAGGTACTCTCCGGACGAGCACCGCGGGTCTGCACTGTCGCACAGGTAGTGCTCCGTCCGCCATGGGTCTGCACCTCAGAAATTAGTGCTCCGTCCACTGGGCTAGTCGACTCACTCCAAGTCGAGTCGGTCAAGCAGTCGTCAGGTCTCAACCAGCTACACGGTCTCCGTACTTCGCACACTCGTCACTGGGAGGGTCCGCTCCACGAGCTACAGGTCGATACTCCATGTATCTCAAGTCCCACGAAGAAGTGTCTCAAAAGTCCGTCTCGTCACAGGGGTCTCAACGCAACAGACGGCGCATCGATCGGACGCCCGGTCTGTGAGTTATTAGCCTTTTCGTCCCAGGAGCCCGGTTGGCTTCGAGAGCGAAACCAATCCCGACCATATATCAACTGTACCCCGAACTCCAATAGGGTATACTCAAGGGACCGTTACTCAACGTAACCACCAACGCTGCTGACGGCTCGTCAAGCGGACGTCCTGTCTGTAAGATATCAGCTTTTCCGTTCCAGGGGCCCGGTTGGGTTTCGGGTGCGATCCAACCCGGCCATACTCCGACTGCATCCAAAACTCGGGCGGAGTATGTCAAAAGTTCCGTCTCATCAAGAGGAAGTCAACGAAATAGACGGCGCGTCAATCGGGCGCCCGGTCTGTGAGTTATTGGCATTTTCGTCTCCGGGGCCTGGTTGGTTTTTAAGGCAAAACCAACCCGACCGTACTCCACCTGCGTCCAAACCTCGGGCGGAGTATGCCAAAAGATCCGTCTCTCTAAGAGGAACATAACTCGGCTGACGGCACGTCAATCGGACGTCCGTAGCTCAAGATATGAGCGTTTCCGCTCCGAAGGCCCGGTTGGTTTCGTGAACGAACCAACCCGGCCGAACTCAAAGTAACCCGAAACCTTGAGTGCGATATACCGAAACGACCGTCTCGATCCAAGGATCGCGTTGCCGCTGACGGTTCGTCGATCGGAGGTCCGAGGCTCAAGTTATGAGCCAAAAACCAAATCTGGTTCGAAACGGGGGGTCCGGGTCCGGGCCGACCCGGCCCGACCCCCCCCCCCCCCCTGGGTGGCGGCGGGCGGCGCGGCGGGCGGCGGCGGCGGGCCGCGGCGGCGGCGCCTGGCGCCGCATGTGGGGCTGCGCACGCGGGGGGCTAACCCCCGCTTCTTCAGAAGGGCGGCGCGGCTTTGCCGCGCCGTTTGCAACAAATCGGCCCCCCACGTGGGGGCCGGTTTTGAATTAAACTGGGGGGCTGCTGCCCCCCCCCCCCCCCCCTTCCATGGAACCGCCCCCCTCATTATGAGGGGGGTTTTAAAGAACCGGCCGGGGAATTAAATTCCCCGGTTTTAAGTCATCCGGCCGGCCAGCTGGCCGGCCGGTTTTTACCAACGGGACCGGAAATTCCGGTCCCGCCTTTGACTTCCGACGCCGGCGGCCCGGCCGCCGGTCTCCTCTTCCGCCGCGGCCCGGAACCGGCCGCGGTCTTCTCGTCCCGCCGCGGCCCGGAACCGGCCGCGGTCTTCTCGTCCCGCCGCGGCCCGGAACCGGCCGCGGTGTTCGTCGTCCGGCGCGGTGCGACGGCACCGCGCCCCTTTCGCCGTACTTTGATAATCATTCAACGCGGCGCGACGGCGTCGCGTTCTTGAAGATTTTTCCTTGGCGTAGCGCGACGGTGCCGCGTAAATTATTTGTACGATCATCCGCGTGGTGCGACAGCACCACGCCACTTTGCTTCCACCGCAAGAATTAAACAAGAACAATAGAGGGGGGGTTCGGCCGTGTTCGTGCGGTCCGGCCCCCCTCACATTAAAATAATAACGCAACTCAAAATAAAATCAAGACACACGTTAGTCTTGATAAAATCACGATCATGAATAAAATAAGGAAACCAAAAGAAAATCGACAACCCCTACCTTGGTATAAGGTTCGAAGATCGTTCTACGTTCCGCGGAAGACGACGTCGCGGAGGTCGGGCGACGCGGTCGTCGTTCGTCAAATTCAACGACGAAGAGGCGCGTCCGAAGAGGCACATCGTTGGAGAATCCTTGTACGCCGACGAAGGTTGTCCGAGGAAGATGCGGTGTTCTCTCTCGTTGACACAGAAGACGAAGAAGAGCGGAGCGGCGTTCTTCGTCGGAACTTGAGCGTTCTACGTCAAGTCTCGAGGAAAGTCAAATAAAAAGGAAACAACGAACTCAAGAACCCTTACATTGATAGTCGCACGTTGAAGGAGTCTTGGAATATCGGTGCCGCGGAGGAAGAGTCGTTGTCGAATCTTCGTATGTCGACGAAGAAGGTCCGAAGAGGAAGCGGCGTTTCCTCTTGTTGACACCGAGGACGAAGAAGAGAGGCGTCGTTCTTTGTCGGAGTTTGAGCGTTCTTCGTTCTTCGTCAGAGCTTGAAGATGAAGAGGAAGCTCTCAAAAAGCTCTCAAGGGGACAATCCAACAACCCATAATAAAATAAGATAACATCTTATTTTATTATTACAAAACATAAAAGAATTTCAAAAGATTGAAATTCAAAAGAGTTAACCCCCAAAATTAATTAAGAGTAACTTAAGCCAATTAAGAGGGGGGTTAAGGGAACTTGAAAAGTCTAGGGGTTCGTGTGGGCCCCACCACACTTAATCCTCCCAAGGGAGGTTAAGTGGGTGTGGGTCCCACTTCCAACCTCCTTTGGTAGGTTTTTACTATGTTAAAATAAAATTTGTCTTGCACAAATTTTATTTAACTCAACTGAAAACCCCAAAACTAACTTTCAACTCGCAACAAACGCAACTCCCGAAAAGGTCTCTTTAAGCGAATATCGGCGCTGCGAGTTCATCGGTGCCCTCGGATTTCAATTCCGAGCACCGGATCAAAAGTTAGGAATTCCCACTCGTTCGTTCACTGAACGTACCCGAGCCAAACTTCGGAAATTAATTCCGGGCACTCCGGACCTCGGAATCAGGTGCCGTCTGACACCGCGCTCTTGTAAAATTCTAAAGAAAATTAAGAAAAAATTTCCCTTGAATTTTACGGTCCTTTACATTACTCCCACCTCAGGACTTTACGTCCCCGTAAAGCTACAACAAAAACTAGGGAAACAAAAGAGGGTACTGAGCACGCATCTGAGCCTCCCGCTCCCATGTGCTCTCCTGGAGATTTCCGTGCCGCCATCTGTTGCGCACAAGAGGAATCGATCTCCCATGTAGGACCCACTCCTGTCGGTCCTCTATCTCCACCGGGACCTCTGTAAAAGTCACCCCATCGTCAACGTCAAGCTCCCCATGGTCAAAGATGTGCATTGGGTTGTGCACGTATCTCCTCAGTTGAGACACGTGGAAGACGTCGTGCACCCGGTGCAACTGAGGTGGTAGAGCCAGGCGATAAGCCACCTCTCCTATCCTACTGAGGACATGGAAAGGCCCGATGAAGCGTGGAGACAACTTTCCACCTCGGCCAAATCTCCGAATACCACGTCGAGGTGAGACCCGCAAGAAGACGTGGTCACCATCCTCGAACTCTAGTGGCCTCCGCCTCCTGTCAGCGTATGACTTCTGCCGGCTCTGTGCTGTCCTCATCCGCTCCTGGATGACATGGACCTCCTCTGACGTGGCGCGGACCATCTCTGGTCCCACATGAGCTGCAATATTTCTTCTTTGCCGATAAGAGAAACCTGGTCTCATCCCCTGGATGAACCACATTCTTTGCCTAAAACAGTCAATCCTAACATGGATGATACTAATCCATACCAAGGATGACGTCGTAAGGCCTCGACGCTACTACTAAGAGATCCAACCGTTACTCTCGCCTCCAAGGGTTGAGTCACACTGTCGGCATCAGTGTGTGGTAACTGGGTCTCCTCCAGTAGATGTCTCCCAAGTGAGGGTCAAGTCAACAGTCAACTGGAACCTCTTAGTAACATCACAAAAGAGGACAGGAAAGAAAACATCACAATGGTATGAGTCTTTTATTATTGCAACTCATATTACAAGACGCTACACAAAAGCAACATCGACATGGAACTAGAAGTACAAAAGACGTATCCACTAGTTCCTCCCCTGTCCACCTGCTCCCAGAGCTCCAGAATTTGTCGCTGCCTTAACCTCGGTGGCTCCCTCCAAGCCTGCGGATCGAGGAGTCGGACAGTCACGTGCCAGGTGACCCTTTCCGCCACAGGAGTAACATTGTCCGTTTCTGGCACGCCTGGCTCTGACCCCACCTCGGGTGCCCCGCACCACCGGTCCTAAAACCCGAGATCGCCTAACTGCTGGTCTGGTCCTCCTGGACCTCTGCATCATCTGTCTACTGCCCACAGATGACTCGGCTTCTGATCGAAAAACACGCGGCAAAGGCAGAATCTCCTGTACACGCTCGGGGTGTAGAGATACTGGCACAAACTCCACCCTGAAGAAGGTCTCGAAGTCTTCCCATGCGAAGTCCATCTCATCGCAAAACTGATACAAGTGGCTCCACCACCTACCTGCTGCTGCGTGTAGTAGGCTCGCAGCGAGGATCACCATGAAGTCTGCCAGCGTCCTCACTAGCCTAAACACTCGTACCACTGCCTCCAGCCAGTCCTCTGCAGCCTGGGGATCCGTCTCCCCGCGAAACCTGGGCGGTCGCTGGCGCTGAAACTCATGCAGTGCGCTGTGGCGACGTGCATCGTCAGCGGCTGCTGCTGGAAGCATCGGGGGCTCGGCGGGTAGAGCTACCGCCGGTGCCACTGCTGACAAAGGGCCCTGCACCGAGGTCTCATCGCTCGGTGGGCTGTCGTCACGTTCGATTCTCGGAACCCTAGCTGGCTGCCGTTGTGGGGCCATCCTGAAAGAAACAACGTAACACGATCAAACGATTATACCTGGTGATCTGACCTGGTTTGAGCTGTTTTAAGGGGAAAAACCTTTGAAAACACACACGCAATCAGTGTTTTCGTGCACAAAGTCGGAAATCAGTTGTCAGGGTCCTGGTGTATGGATACGTCGGCCGCCCGCACCAACACTGGACTCCCTGAACTGAAAACCACACTCGGTACTCCCAACACTATTGCTTCACAGAAAGAAACATCAGAGTTATAAGTTCTGCGGTAGAACCGAACTCCTCTGATACCAATTTGTCACGACCCGCCCTCGGGGTCCATGCCGTGACTACCCCAAGCCCGCCTTCCATAGGCCAGGGGCTGGCGACTAGCACCAAGGCGTAAATCCCGGTAAAAAGGGAAGGCATTGCCTTTGTAAAGTAAACAAACACCCAGAGTAAGCAAGCGGAAAGTAACACTAAGCAAAAACAGAGTACAACTAAAAGTGCGGAAAGTAAAAAGGGGCCGGAAATACAAGCCCAACTGTAAAGTACAACTCGAAAGGGAAAACAGCAACTGAAAAGTAAAGCAGCTACGCCGAGCTGTCCACTGGAAACCCCACCTGAAGGGTGGGTACAGATAGCTCCTCTGCTCCTCGGGTCCCGCCGTCTGCTCCAAGTATGTCCCGCCCAGTGGTCTGCCTCTGGGTACCGCCACGTCGTATAGTCCACCTCCAGGTACCGTCCAGTCCTCGAACACTCGGCCTCTGCCAGTACTGGCCGTCGTCTGCAACCAACACAACGAGGTGCGGGCATAGCCCGTGCAGGGGTGAGTATAACGATACTCAGTAGGGACCCCGAGACCCTCAAGGTCTCACTAAAACCAACAAGGATAACCACAAGAAGATCACAACAGATAAACTCTACTTAGGTATATGCCCATACATATACCTAATTTATCAAGTAACCCATCTCAGTCATGAGGAAACACAAGAATCATGAGATCAACGGATAACCACTACCCAGGTATATGCCCATACATATACCTAAGTTATCAAGTAACCCATCTCAATCATGAGGAAACACAAAGGTCAAAGTCTCAGCTCAAACCAGGATTTTCATTATCGAAACTGTAACTGCTGAAGAGCTCCGTCTCTAGAGTGTACAATGGTCCTGTCACGACTCCGAGGTACTGCTCACTAACCTAAGACTGCTGAAGTACTCCTCCTGTCGAGTACTGCGGGCCAGCCACCCAAACACAGTAGTGCTTCCCGCCGAGGTATGTCACCCAAACACCGTAGTGCACACCCCCTAGTAGCCTGCTGAGGTACTCTCCGGACGAGCACCGCGGGTCTGCACTGTCACACAGGTAGTGCTCCGTCCGCCATGGGTCTGCACCTCAGAAAGTAGTGCTCCGTCCACTGGGCTAGTCGACTCACTCCAAGTCGAGTCGGTCAAGCAGTCGTCAGGTCTCAGCCAGCTAGACGGTCTCCGTACTTCGCACGCTCGTCACTGGGAGGGTCCGCTCCACGAGCTACAGGTCGATACTCCAAGTATCTCAAGTCCCACGAAGAAGTGTCTCAAAAGTCCGTCTCGTCACAGGGGTCTCAACGCAACAGACGGCGCGTCGATCGGACGCCCGGTCTGTGAGTTATTAGCCTTTTCGTCCCAGGGGCCCGGTTGGCTTCGAGAGCGAAACCAATCCCGGCCATATCTCAACTGTACCCCGAACTCCAATAGGGTATACTCAAGGGACCGTTACTCAACGTAACCACCAACGCTGCTGACGGCTCGTCAAGCGGACGTCCTGTCTGTAAGATATCAGCTTTTCCGTTCTAGGGGCCCGGTTGGGTTTCGGGTGCGATCCAACCCAGCCATACTCCGACTGCATCCAAAACTCGGGCGGAGTATGTCAAAAGTTCCGTCTCATCATGAGGAAGTCAACGAAACAGACGGCGCGTCAATCGGACGCCCGGTCTGTGAGTTATTGGCATTTTCGTCTCGGGGGCCTGGTTGGTTTTTAAGGAAAAACCAACCCGACCGTACTCCACCTGCGTCCAAACCTCGGGCAGAGTATGCCAAAAGATCTGTCTCTCTAAGAGGAACATAACTCGGCTGACGGCACGTCAATCGGACGTCCGTAGCTCAAGATATGAGCGTTTCCGCTCCGAAGGCCCGGTTGGTTTCGTGAACGAACCAACCCGGCCGAACTCAAAGTAACCCGAAACCTTGAGTGCGATATACCGAAACGACCGTCTCGATCCAAGGATCGCGTTGCCGCTGACGGTTCGTCGATCGGAGGTCCGAGGCTCAAGTTATGAGCCAAAAACCAAATCTGGTTCGAAACGGGGGGTCCGGGTCCGGGCCGACCCGGCCCGACCCCCCCCCCCCCCCCCTGGGCGGCGGCGGGCCGCGGCGGCGGCGGGCTGCGGCGGCGGCGGGCCGCGGCGGCGACGCCCGGCGCCGCACGTGGGGCTGCGCACGCGGGGGGCTAACCCCCGCTTCTTCAGAAGGGCGGCGCGGCTTTGCCGCGCCGTTTGCAACAAATCAGCCCCCCACGTGGGGGCCAGTTTTGAATTAAACCGGGGGGCTGCTGCCCCCCACCCTTCCATGGAACCGCCCCCCTCATTATGAGGGGGGTTTTAAAGAACCGGCCGGGGAATTAAATTCCCCGGTTTTAAGTCATCCGGCCGGCCAGCTGGCCGGCCGGTTTTTACCAACGGGACCGGAAATTCCGGTCCCGCCTTTGACTTCCGACGCCGGCGGCCCGGCCGCCGGTCTCCTCTTCCGCCGCGGCCCGGAACCGGCCGCGGTCTTCTCGTCCCGCCGCGGCCCGGAACCGGCCGCGGTGTTCGTCGTCCGGCGCGGTGCGACGGCACCGCGCCCCTTTCGACGTACTTTGATAATCATTCAACGCGGTGCGACGGCGTCGCGTTCTTGAAGATTTTTCCTTGGCGTAGCGCGACGGCGCCGCGTAAATTATTTGTACGATCATCCGCGTGGTGCGACGGAACCACGCCACTTTGCTTCCACCGCAAGAATTAAACAAGAACAATGGAGGGGGGGTTCGGTCGTGTTCATGCGGTCCGGCCCCCCTCACGTTAAAATAATAACGCAACTCAAAATAAAATCAAGACACACGTTAGTCTTGATAAAATCACGATCAAGAATAAAATAAGGAAACCAAAAGAAAATCGACAACCCCTACCTTGGTATAAGGTTCGAAGATCATTCTACGTTCCGCGGAAGACGACGTCGCGGAGGTCGGGAGACACGGTCGTCGTTCGTCAAATTCAACGACGAAGAGGCGCGTCCGAAGAGGCACGTCGTTGGCGAATCCTTGTACGCCGACGAAGGTTGTCCGAGGAAGATGCGGTGTTCTCTCTCGTTGACACCGAAGACGAAGAAGAGCGGAGCGACGTTCTTCGTCGGAACTTGAGCGTTCTACGTCAAGTCTCGAGGAAAGTCAAATAAAAAGGAAACAACGAACTCAAGAACCCTTACCTTGATAGTCGCACGTTGACGGAGTCGTGGAATATCGGTGTCGCGGAGGAAGAGTCGTTGTCGAATCTTCGTATTCCGACGAAGAAGGTCCGAAGAGGAAGCGGCGTTTCCTCTTGTTGACACCGAGGACGAAGAAGAGAGGCGTCGTTCTTCGTCGGAGTTTGAGCGTTCTTCGTTCTTCGTCAGAGCTTGAAGATGAAGAGGAAGCTCTCAAAAAGCTCTCAAGGGGACAATCCAACAACCCATAATAAAATAAGATAACATCTTATTTTATTATTACAAAACCTAAAAGAATTTCAAAAGTTTGAAATTCAAAAGAGTTAACCCCCAAAATTAATTAAGAGTAACTTAAGCCAATTAAGAGGGGGGTTAAGGGAACTTGAAAAGTCTAGGGGTTCGTGTGGGCCCCACCACACTTAATCCTCCCAAGGGAGGTTAAGTGGGTGTGGGTCCCACTTCCAACCTCCTTTGGTAGGTTTTTACTAAGTTAAAATAAAATTTGTCTTACACAAATTTTATTTAACTCAACTAAAAACCCCAAAACTAACTTTCAACTCGCAACAAACGCAACTCCCGAAAAGGTCTCTTTAAGCGAATATCGGCGCTGCGAGTTCATCGGTGCCCTCGGATTTCAATTCCGAGCACCGGATCAAAAGTTAGGAATTCCCGCTCGTTCGTTCACTGAACGTACCCGAGCCAAACTTCGGAAATTAATTCCGGGCACTCCGGACCTCGGAATCAGGTGCCGTCTGAAACCGCGCTCTTGTAAAATTCTAAAGAAAATTAAGAAAAAATTTCCCTTGAATTTTACGGGTCTTTACAATCAGGGATTGTTCATTATAGTTAGTAACATAGTATCCTCAGTAAGCTGGTTTTTATTTTCCCCATCTTTAAACACACTCATTTTATAAGGGAGGTCTCCCACCACTCCCTAGTTACCAAAACTATCACGACTAATGTGGGATTATTAAATAATGGTGTATCCTCCCATAAATATCTGAGATTCATGATAATTATCAGGGATGATATCCTACGAGTCTAAGAATCACAACCTTAAACAATGTGTAGTCAGTTCTGATGATGTTTCTAAGACATACAGTTTCATCATCCCAACATTAATGTCATGTTTATACTCTCTATTTCACCATAAAAAATTTTCTACAACACACACAATGGTCTAAACTCTATGACCATACGGAGGAATCAATCCACCCTGTCCAGGCCCTATGAATTTAAACTTGTGGAAACCATAATGGTCTGAGAATTAATACCTTAAACATTATACAATGGTAAACACATATGACATTAAATATGTTGTTCTCTCTTTATTAGATCACCTATGTATGTGATGATATTGTTTTCTCCCACATACCTTCTATTTTCATTAAGATCATATTACCTAGGGTGTTATAGGAAATACATTTCCCCCTTTTCATAAACATAATATGTTTAAATTCAAATTATATTCTCTACCACATTACTGAAAACTATATGAAACCATGATTATAAACTCAGTTGGATCTTCCTTCCTAGTGATACTCTACTGCCATTCCATCTTCTATAATATTGTGTGGATTTGTTCCTATTTCATGGGATACCTCCTGAATTCTATGATCTCTAATCATGGTCCCACCAACGAATCTATGATAACCCATTCTATTATTTTAATTTCATAATAATTTAGAGAAATTACATGACTACCAACACAATAATATGGTTTCATAGACACAAAAATTGTGTTACCCATTAGATGGGTTGTTTGGGAGGAAGAATTCCTCCTTTAACAACGATTCATCCCTGGTTAACATAACCTCTCATGAAATAAAAATCATATCCTCTAGAATTTTAGTCCATGTTTCCTGACTATATAATGAATTATCCACTTCATTTTCAATAGACTCTAATAGAAATTTCCCCCTCCAATCAGGTTAGGGTTTTTACCACACTATAGGTACTATATCTCCCATGTTTATATCAAAGATATGTCACATTAAATTTTATCATTATCTATCCAAATTTATCTAAACATAAATTCCAACCCCCTATTGGTCCTACTAGAATAACATTAACAACCATATAAAATAGTAAAAACTATTCTAATGATGAAAGTCCACAATGAGAATCATTATTAAAAATAGGCATTCACTAACCATGTATCCTCTACAACAATTAAAAATATAATGGCACAACTAGAAAAGTTATGAATCTCTTGGGAATCATCAAAAGTTATTGGATAAAACTAGTTTTCCCTTACAAATCCCATAGGGTTTTGAAAAATACACTGGTAAAATTATTTTCCCCTCACCTATTTTCTTCCACGTAAAATTATATTAAACTATTTGTCCAATTTTCTTGTCTCAATATGTACACATGAATGGTCCACGTCTATATAACATGTGGTTAAAAAATTTGTAATTTTTTCACTCACCAAATAGAACTATATTTTTCAGTCCTAGTCACCCCACACCTTCTATAGAATAACAAAGGACTTGGTTCCCATGGATTGGATATGTAGTGGTTTCTGAACTATCATTATTATTCGTAATCATGAACTTTATTCTCATAGTTGATTCTAATTGTGTTAGAATTGGGTCCACCTAGGAACTCCTTGTAACCATCACATTTTTGTGGAACAACCATCAGTTTCACCTCCATATGGTCATACCTGGATGACCATAAACTAAAGTACCCCTAATATTAAAACAAACATAACATGGAATGTTATATATTTTTAAAAATGTATACACCTTTAAACTAAAGGACATGTGGGACTATGAATCTCCTCTAAAGAAAAAAACAAATATTTACTCTCATGTACTTCACCAGGTTGAAATATTTTTTCCCACTAACTAAAAAACCTTCCATATATTTGGTTTTCTCCCATATATATCCTTGATATATGATGTCATATACTTAAGAGTGTTCAAACACTTCTTGTGCATCATAATTCTCAATTGATACACTTTCTGGCCCACAAATTTTGATCTACATCCATATTTCATTTCCAAACAATCCCCATATAATGATAATGCCTAGAAAAAAATTGACCCCCACCATGGATAAAGGTAAACATATGGGATTATGTACCTCCATTTTCCTCAAATAAAATCCCTTGTATATATTGTAGATGAATAAATTTGGACACCTCCCAGTTGAGGGAACATGTCCTGGAAAAGATATCTCTAGAAAGACGGTTGTGGAAGCTGCGTTTTGATATTGGTCGATGATAATCCTTAAATCTATTTTACCCACTTATAAATGTATCCTATTGAGGTAATTATTTACTTCCATATACATTCTCTTAACTCATATGTAATTTCAATAAATATTTTATTTCATTCTCATCCATCCTACTCATCGATAGGGCATAAAAAACATTTGATTCCAAAAATCCACGTTCCCAAATTAATGGGTGTTAGAGGTGATCGATGAAAATATTTTATAGAAAACCATCACACTCTCTTTGGAACTATCGTTTAATTGATTGGTCTTCTATTATGCTCATTTTTCTCACCTTGATAATCAATCATGTGGGATTAGATGTAAAATATTTTTCATCTTATTAATATGTTGAAGATGAGTCAAAAAATAACACATGAAATTGATAAAAACAAAAAAAAATTATCTAAATTAAGTTTTAATGGTTACATCTATATATATGATGGAGTGCATCAATTATTAAAAATTGCATTGTGACTCTTCACAGGGTACTAATTTCCTGATCATGTATTTAAAATGATGAATAATTTAAATGATTCAATGTAGGAAGACTAGTTTCTTGAGCTCTTTCTCTTCCAAAGAATGCAAATTTTTCATCTAAACGTAGATCCTACCCTATTTGGATTTTAATTCAAGTACATTATAATGAATATGAGTTAGCATGGAATTGGACACTCTTGTTTAGCTTCCAAGTGGGGGACTATATCCTCCCTCGTAGAAATGTTGAGTTATTGTTGGAATAGATTTGGGTCTAGTCCGAAGAACTCCAACATAGATATATAAATAGAGGAAACACGTACATATGGGGACTCATACTAGAAAATTCCAAGAAACATTCAATACAGATATATATATTCAACTAGGGAGACAAGAGATAGGTAAATTTTTGTGTGTTTGTCCAGTCTGTTGATCGTTATGTACATCAACTAGTAGAAGAGGGCTCCCATATAACCGAATAATAGGATTGAGGGGTTTAATGTTATAGTGTTTTTTACACCTATCCATACCCCATTCCATCTTAAATATTTATTTGGAACCACATCAGACTCTAGGTTATCCATTTCTTATGGAGCGTACCTATATTTATAGAAGGCCGAAATCATCTCAAAATAAAGGTATCCCTAAAATTTTAATGGGCCACAGTTGATATCCTAAAGAAAAATTTCATCATCCTTTTATGTGGAGGATTCATATTATATTCCACCATAAACATAAGGATCTATATTTTTCAGTTCCATGTGAGTTTATACTTTGGATCTTCTTACAATAGGTGATAACTTGGAATAAACCTCTTCAAAAAAACACAAAGGTACAATAATCGACCCCAGATAATTATATCATACTCACCTCCTTGTCAAAGAAATATGTTCCCACCCTAGGGATGTCAACAACCACTTCGGGGTATACTCCCATTATGGTATGTGCAACAATAATATCCTAATTAGTCCCCCCTCAAAGGGTCCATCTTTGGTATTCATTTCTTTAGCCTTGGGCTCTAGGCACTCCAGCATAGCCTGACGTAGATTTTTACCTAATGAAGGATATACATCCATTGGGATAAAAGGATTGTGAAGTATACTTTGCAGTTGAGAAATAACATATAAAGATAAACTTATAGATAATACATACAATAAATATAATGGGTGGTGGGGCTGAAGTATTGGTAATGTTTGGGGAAGAATCCCAATGAATACTTCTTGTTTCAACCCCATATGTTGACCTATGTGTCACTTTAGAGTCAATGCCATACATAATATCAATCTTTAAGGAAATCAACATAGGATACACTAGTGGTAGAGTCCTTATATTTAAGAGAATATACTCAATTATTATAAGTTTATTGGTAATTAGATTACATTTTTCTACTATGATTAAGTAAATATGTCTATCCAAAACACAAAAATTATTGGTCCCAAAAAATATAAGAAATACAATGAGTTACATTATGACCTCTAGGGAAGAATTCCTAGAATTTTTAATATTTTTGATGCTTCTTCGGTAGAGGATGGTCCGTCTGAAACATTTACATATGATGGGTGTTCCACATCTACGCATGTAGTCTCTATATATTATTTTCATCACGAAGATATATTACATAATTATCTCCCTCCTATGAATCTTTTGATCATATTTAAAATACCAATTAGACATATAGTGATATCCCAATGGTTGAATATTATCTAGAACATCCCAATATAAGGATCATAAATCATGAACACAATGTTATTCTCTCTAGTGTAGTATCGATATGAATCAATCTTGATGGATAGATCACCCTATAACTCACCTATTGTTGAACCTTCATCCAATCAACTCTTAAGGATATCACCATTAGAGGGTAAGTCAAAAAAACACCATCACCTAATCTGTCTTTTGTTGTGTCATTATGTAGGAGTGTATATCATTTTTCTATCACCTTTAGCAATAACATTTCCTATATAATAGGATATGTAAAGTCGTCCATGGTATGATATAACTTATAATGAACTAGGACACCCTCTAATTTTTTTTACCCATACCCAGTAAGAGTGTAATTTTCAGATGAAATACCATTGATCCCAGGAATTTAGGAATTATAAATTTTCATGTAGGCCCAAAATATTTATAGGGAACATACATATTTCCACATTGGGCACTCATATAAATCCCAAATTATTTAATATGTTCCTTGGGTTACTTCTAGAATAACCATTAGTCTACCATTACACCACCCCAATATATGAATCTCATAAAAGATTGTAATCCCTAATAGATACTACTGCTCCTAGACCTACATGGGAAAAAAATTCGACATTGAATACTTTTCATTGAAATAAATTCCCACATACACATTATAAGGGATCCTACTTTTCAGAATCTTACCAGGTCACTAGATATCTCACCCTATCCATGGATTAGGTTCTCACATATCTCTACATATTTTTGTCAAACTATCCAATGGGAGCATCAATTTGTGATATCTCCATAATGTCACCAAAAATGTTGTGAAGAAATGTGGTGTATATTTTAATGAACTTTCAGGTGTAACACATAGAGATCCATAGTGTATACCCTCAATGCATAGAATTTGAGGCGATTGAATTTGTGGGATAATTGGTATGGATTATAAAACTCACAATAACTTTTCTACTAATCCATAGAAATACTACCCCTACAAAAAATTCTATGATATTCAAAACTATATTGATGTTATTGATACTTAATCCAAAATCATACGCATCAAAATAGGGGTGGATAAAATATGAACTATTATGCCTGCCTGAATCATTTATGAAACCAATCCCGCTCCAACTTATGGGGAATACTCTGGGTTAGGCTTTCCGCATATGGATTAAAGTCAGTTATGGCTGGGGTAATGTAGTTTTGGTATTTCATAACCCTCTATTTGTGTCATAATATATTCGTTTAAAAACTGAACAAACCAAAAATCATGTAGGGGAGTCTTGATTAAATTGGTATTCCTTAGTGGTATTTAGAGCTTCACTAGCACCATGATCACTATGTTGATGTGGTTCCCATTTCATATATACCCAATATTGAAAAGCTTATGGGATTCACCACTAGATAAGAATCATGGATATCCATTATAAACACATAGAATAATACTTCTATAACCAATTATGACTTGACCTCATTGGTGTGGTACTTCATAGGTTCAGGTTGTAGGAGGATTTGAATGTCCACTAAGACTACCCAAAAATATCCTTTAATCCCATGTTTATTTGACTATGGGAACTGTTGGCGGATCCCTAACAATCATTATATAGTATTATTTAGAAAAATTCTAATACATCCTCTAGAATGTAATGTCTTTATTTTCATTATTATATGTATGCCCATTGGCACTGCATCTAATACTACCTTGTAATGAAATAAGACTTATTCTAAGTCCTCTAAGAAAATATATATTTGGATAAAATACCACACATTTCCCCCAAAATGGGGATCCTAATAATTTTTATTGTTTTCCCACAAATGGATGTTAACATACCCTTAGTGATGATTAAATGATTTAGGGTTTGGGGTTTGGGGACCACGTACTCATCCTCTCAGATATGATTTCAGGGAGATGATGTTCACGGAATTATGAAGTACACACAACATCATAAAGACTGACCCTTTTTTGTTCCTCTTATAATTCATCACATTACTAAAATAACTAATATACACATGCTCATTCATATATGAATTTTCTTCACTAGATTATGTCCCTTCCTTTTATATATACATAAAGTAATAATATATATCTCATATTCATGATACTATTATATCATATAGGAGATGTTTTTATGGATCAATCGCCTCTATAAATCATTTCAATAATATTCTAGAGGTATTGGGATATGATTTGGAGATTCCCATAATGAAATGACTATAAAGGGAATTATTCCACTTGTATATCCAAAAAGATATTTTTAACCAACATAAAGGGGAATTTAAATCATCAATTGGGTTGAAAAATCATCACTTATAAAAAATACAAAGAGAGTAATCATATAAAAGTGTTAATTTTCCCTTCGATCATCCATTTACATCTTATTATTATTTCCATGATCTGATCTGGCTTGGAAGCTCTATATGATGTCGATGTTCCAATGCATATCCCTCTGTCATTCACAAAGAGACTCAATTCCTTCATTACCCATATAAATATAATTATAAAAACACTAAATGTTTGGTTCACAAAGGTCATATTCACAAAGAATAGGTTCTTTATAAATTAGTTCATAGAGATGTCTTTTGAACATTCTGTCGTGTGTGTGGAAGAAGAAATAGGAAAGTATGTTCATGGAAGAATGATTGTTATTAGATCTAATGATTTGAGAATATAATTATAGATAATATTATAATTTTTTATAAAATTTAGGAATAATTGATCATTTGATGAAATATATTTGTCCACATTGAGTTCCATTCCTATTATTATATTCTAGAGGTGGGGTTGAGTTTCACGAAACATGTACCTCACATAACATGATTTTAAAATATGTTCCTTATAAATTGATTTTATTCTCCCACGTCAAATCCCACTCGATAGGAGGTAATTAATTATCTTGAATAATAAGGGTCTGAGTAGGTTTCAATGTAAAAAATGGTTGATCATAGAAAATTCATGATAAAACATCCATATAAAACACTGTGATAACATGATTTTTGATTGTAAGTCCATTCACAAAACCCAAATGTCTTGTGAGCTTGCATTCAATCACTATGAAGCTCATACCTACTCAAATATAATAATAATTCATGAAACATATGTTCCATCCTTAATAATTTCTATAAATAAAGATTTCACCCACATCATATGGGGATCCTGAACATTGGACTTTTCGTTGAAGCTTTTGTCATTTAAAAAACAAACGTTAATACATCCTCACGAACATGGATTTATACACCCGATAGTCCTTTTCAAACCACCACTCATTAGCCATATAATGTATGGTCTCATTATAAAGAGTAATTCTATTATATTTCCATCCAAAAATAGTATCGATAATGATATAGGAATATCTATCATGCCACTTGGGGTTTCCAAAAACCTCAATCATTTAGAAACCCCTTCAATGGGTAATATGATTCCTCGCATATTTGGGAAAAAAATTAATAGTTAATCAACTTCATAATCCTCCTCCTAAATTTTCATAAAACTACATTATATGAAATTATATTATTTATTATTTCTGTAGAAAATAATTTAAAAAAGGCGATTTCTAATTACCTCTATACAAACTGAAAGTATATGTATTCATGAATAAACCCTAAGAACGACTGATATGATGGATATAATGACCTAGGATTCTCATTCATGTATATTGAAAATTTAGTTATGAAATTTAATATCATTACCGACACACATTCATGGGAATATGAATATTTTTTGACACGAGAATATTGGAACACGATCATCGTAATTCTTGAAAGATCTTCAATGTCTCCCATAAATATATCCCACCGTCCTTAGTAGTAATAAAAAAAAATTTCATAAATACTATCTTAAAAACCTATGGAAAGGATAAATTATAAATGGTGATATCAGATGCTCAATTATGGTAAATCTGGGAGAAACATATGAATAGTATGAACATAATATTAAGAGAAAATGAGCATAATAAATGAAACCCCATCCCTGAAATCTATGATCCTTATTTTGAGTAATTGAATAAATAATATTAGTTTATAAGACATTAATTAAATGGAAATTTATGAACAATATCTATTTTACCATAATATTGGAAGAAGACATTGATTTTTGGATTAAACATCACCTTATAACATTGGTAACATTTAGAAAGGGAAATAGGTTTAGTCATTAAGTTAATAACATGAAACCATTCCCCCACATAAACATATAAAAATGGATATGGGTCCTTCTTTTCCATTATGTACATAAAACTATACCCACAAAATATATTCATCTCATGTAATCAACATTATACATTAAATTTTGAACATGTAATCAGGTTCAAACATAATATTATTTTAGTCAAGGTTTACTCGCAAGGACATTATAATGGCCAAAGTCCCACATTGAACTATGTTCATTATTCATTGTAAGCTGATATATCTACTAAAATATAAATATTTTCCCAATAATGTAGAGGGGATATAGTTCCCATCCATATATGGTTCTAATGTATCCACCGTCCGTGGTTATAACATAACCACTATCCCTAGTTATAATGTAACTACTATCACAGAATGAAAATAATACATATTTCTTCCATAAGATCACATAACATTTACCATATCATAACCCATAAAATGAATTGGGTTTCATAAACATTTCATAATATCATAACTTATGGGAAAATGATGTTTTCATAATCAATTTTTCATTTCATCAATTCATAACCCAAGTAAAAATAAGTGTGTTTAATAAAATTTTTATCATGTTATATCCTATAGAAGAGAAATGGGTTTCATAATCATATTTCCATCAAAAACGATTCAGATAATGAATATGAATGGTATTATTCATTCATATCCCCAAAAACCCATATGTTACAAAAAATTATGTTATCGTAAATTAATACTGAGTTTGGAAGCCTACATGAATTATTTCATAAGGTAAATAATATTTCTTTGAAAATAAAGATTTAAAATATATTACATTTTGGATATGTTTTTCTTTGATAATAAACATGATACATTATAATGTAATATATAGAAATTATTTAAAAATATCATGATTATAATATTATTTAATCAATGAAATATATATTAATAAACTATATTTAAATTTTTTTTTGAAAACATTATTTTAGTAGAAACATAGTTTTTCTTCGAAACAATAATTTTTCATAAAATCAATATTTAAAACTAATTAGTATATAAATAAATAAAAATGAATGGAAAAAAAATATTCAAATGAAGTAAATATAGGATAATAAAACACATAAAATTATTGAGATGTTGATTATAATATTTAATCATTGGAATCATAATCATAAACAATCATGATTAACGATGGTATTGAAAGATTAAAATTTTACCACTTTGGTAACATTGAATCATCTGGCCCAAGAAAGAGATATAATAAAATGGATAAGTAAATAATAATAACATTAATTATATGATTCATTATATAAATTGATTTTAGTGTGTACCCCATATAAATTAAATATTTGGTGAGTAGGTAATGTGTCGTAATGAATTAAAAACTAAGACGGAAATCCCTTATTGTAAGGATTGAATTCCTTAGTAATCATTCAAACATCCAATATGATAAATATAATATTAGATATATAATTACATAAATATAATGAAATATAGAAAACCATATGTGATACACGTATTTCCTCTTATAACAAATTTAGTAACAATCCCATCCCAAATTCACATTTTGTGCGTTAATAGCTTTGTTTTCGTATGTGTTTTAAATAGTTTAATTTTGGTCCCAATACATTGATCATGGTTCCATTTTCCAATGAATTATAAATATGATATATATATATAATATATAATAATACATTTATTTATATTAATCTAGCAGATTTAGGGATAGAAAATGGAATACACTTTTCATGGAGATGAGAGGTTATACGTATACATGAATATTGTTTCCTTTTTCATCTCATATTGAAAGAATGAAAATTAAATGATATATATTTTCATTCTTGAATCATTGATATTTTAATTATATTAAAAATATTTATTAAACCCATTTTTAATACATTAAACATAATGTATGAATAAATCACATTTTTTCCCAGTGAGTTAGTCCTCCATACAGACGAGCGATGTAATTTTATTCACAAAAAATGGAATCTATGATGGTATGTGTGATATAATGAATAAAAAATAATAATAAAATAATAAATAGAATATATATCATATATTAATAAATAAATACATTATTATTTACATCCTCAATAGGTGGTAATGGAAAAATGAAGGGCAACTATTCACATGGTGGTTGCTTGTGAGAATGGTGATTTTATAACACATTTGATAGAATTAGAGATGGTTATAAGTCATACAATTGACATAACCACATATCGGTATATTTAATATACATGGGTTTTTATATAATCATTGTATAATAACAATTTAAAAATATGGATAAATAAATAAATTAAATATTCTCATTGAAGAATACTACCTCTCCATAGGGTATTCTTTTATGTTTTCACTACAGCCTTCAAAAGATGGATTTATACAAAAAACAAGGAACTTAATATGATTGTATGGATATTGAGATGTTAATTGGGTAATATTTGGTTGATTAAAATGACTTTATAGGTGTTAATAATTCATGAGAGGTGGTGACATTTATATTTGAGGAGTGACATATTGGTAAATACCCAAATGTATTCACTATTGGGAGGTAAATAATACAAAAAAAATTCTACAAAATTGATTTAATTTGGTTTGAGAGATTATATTGTATTAAACACATACAATAAACAATAAAACAGATGTTTTAAACGTTTTTTCCAAAACATCTATATTTCCTTATATTTACCATTTTGGGTTTTCACTATTATAGATATTAATTTTAACCCTGGTAGTTTATCCATTAAGACTAAATGAAAATGATACATACTAGATAAATAGGAAAATTTTATTCTAATTATTAATGTAAAGACCCGAAAATTTCAAGGAAATTTTTTTTTCTTAATTTTCTTTGGAATTTTACAAGAGCGCAGCTTCAGACGGCACCTGATTCCGAGGCCCGGTGTGCCCGGAATCAATTTCCAAAGTTTGGCTCGGGTACGTTCAGTGAACGAACGAGCGGGTTTTTCTATCTTTTTAACCGGTGCCCGGAATCGAATTCTGAGGGCACCGATGAACTCGCAGCGCCGGTATTTTCTTAGAAACGACTCTTCCGGAGTTGCGTTTGCTCAACAGTGGTTTTAAAAATTTTGGGTTTTAAGTCGGAAATAAAATAAAGGTTGTGCGACAACTTTATTTTATTTCACTTAAGCCGCTTGGAAGTCACATGGAAGCCACTTGAACTGAGTTAAAGCGGGTAGGGTGCTATCCGGAAATACCCTACCCCTTGGTAGGATATTTGTGAGGTGGGGCCCGCACGAGCCCCGCCGTTTCTTTCGCTGAGTAACGCACCCGCGAAAACCCGTCAAGTAACTGAAAAGTCAACCGGCGCATTTTCCTTAATTCTTAACAGACCATTTAATTGGGCGTTTTAATTCGTGAATTAAACGGGCTGTTTCATTCGTTGAATTAATTCAACGAATTTATTGGGTCATTACTTACGCGTTTGCGTTCGTTGGCAAATTAATAAAATAGAAAAACTTGTCTATTTTGGAGGATTGATATCGTTGTGCGAATTCTCTGAGCCTCCACTCTCCTCGCGAAGAACGCGAAGAACGCGAAGAACGCCGACGACCGGAATTCAACGACGCACACTGTGATCTGCGACGTCGACGAGCTCTACCCGCGACGATCTTCGGCGACGCCTCTTCTTCCGCGGCCGATCCTCGTTCGGCAACTAAGGTGAGAAACGGATCATTTAATTCTCCCTTTTTAATTTCGATATCAACGGATTTAAATTAATTAAATCCGTTTGATCTTGATCCGGAGATCGTCGGCGCGACTCCTTCCCGCGGTGCGACGAGCGTCTCTTCCGCGACGATCACCAAATCCGCGACGACCTCTCGTCTGACGACGACGACAAGGTAGGGATTTAATTCTTGATGATTCATTCCCGTGTTTTTATTTCTTTTTGAATAAAGAACCGGCATGAATATTTTAAATTAATTAAAATTGAATTTCCGTTTAAAAGAAAAAGAAGTGAACAATTTTTATCTTGTTTAAAAATTGTTGTAGCCCCTTTCTCCCGTTGTTTATGACTAACGCGAAGGGTGCGGGTCTAACGAACAAGACCCGACAACCCTCCGCCGATCCTTTTCGTGTGCGGTCTTGGCAAGCGACGACGAACGGTCAGCGGCTACGCGATCCTTGGATCGAGACGGTCATTTCGGTATAATACACTCAAGGTTTTGGAAGACTTTGGGTTCGGCCGGGTTGGTTCGTACACGAAACCAACCGAGCCCTCGGAGCGGAAACGCTCATAACTTGAGCAACGGACGTCCGATCGACGTACCGTCAGCTGTGGTAGTTTCCTCTAAGTGAGACGGAACTTTTGGCATACTCCGCTCGAGGATCGGACACAGGCGGAGTACGGTTGTGTTGGTTTTGCCCTAAAAACCAACCGGGCCCCTGGGACGAAAATGCCAATAACTCTCAGACCGGGCGTCCGATTGACGCGTCGTCTGTTGCGTTGAGATCCTGTTGTCGATACGGAACTTTTGGATACATCAACTTCGGACTACGTGTCAGTTGATGTATCAGCCTCTCGGCTCGTGGAGCGGACCCTCCAAAACGAGCTCGCTGTGTGCGGGAACCGTAGTGCTGGCTGTGACTTCGACGACAGAGCAGAGATCCTCCGTGGACTGTGACGACGACAGAGCAGAGATCCTTCGTGGACTGCGGCGACGACTGTGCGGAGATCCTCAGTGGACTGCGTCGACTACAGCACTCAGCGATCCTACATGGATCAGTGCTACAGGTCCTGTGTGGGCCCGATCCTGTGTGGGTCCTTACTACCGGTTCTGTGTGAGCCACTGCCTACAGGTTCTGTGTGAGCCCGATCCTGTGTGGGTCTTTTGCGAGGGTTAGTAACTATCGATCCTTCGTGGGTCCGACGACTTAGATGGATCAGTGATCATCTTTGACGTCATCTGAAAAAGTATACCTGGTTGAGCTGAATCTTATGTTACTCTCCTTTGTGGAATGTGTTGAACTATCCTATGTGGATTTACTGTTTACTCTCCTTTGTGGATTTGAGTCTTGCTTTCCTGTGTGGATTGAGTTGTTCTTGAGCTCGTGAGCAGAGCTAGAATTGGGGACTTAGGTATATGTATGGGCATATACCTAAGTCGGGTCATATGTTACTTCGTTATTGCACCTTCCTTTTGTGCTATATATTTTGTGGATTTCGGGAGACCTTCGGGGGTCTCGGGGTCCTTACTGAGTAGCTTATACTCACCCCTGCACGGGCTATGCCCGTACCTTGTTGTGTTGGATGCAGACGACGGACAGCGCTGATCACGGTTGGGGCGTGGAGCAGGACGGTACCTGGAGGTGGACCACTGGGCGGGATGTGCTCGGAGCGGACGTGGGACCCGAGGAGCCTGGAGGCTATCTGTACCCACCCTTCAGGTGGGATTGCCAGTGGACGACACGAGGCCGCCGTATTTTCTTCAGTTGCTGTTCTTTACCCTTTTCAGTTGTACTTTCAGTTGGTCTTGTATTCCGGCCCCCTTTACTTTTCTGCACTTGGTAGTTACTTTCCGCTTGCTGACTCTGTGGTGGTTGTTACTTATAAAGGCAATGACTTCCCTGTTTACCGGGATTTTACGCCTTAGTGCTAGTCGCCAGCCCCTGGCCTATGGAAGGCGGGCTTGGGGTAGTCACGGCACGGGCCCCGAGGTCGGGTCGTGACAAATTGGTATCAGAGGTGGTCGGTTCTACAGCAGACTCTGATCGTCTTTTCTTTCTATATGAAGCAATAGTGTATAGTGTATTGAGTGTGGTTATCAGTTCAGGGAGCCCAGTGTTGGTGCGGCGGCCGACGTATCCGTACACCAGGACCCTGACTCCTGATTTCCAACTTAATGCATGAAAACATTGATTGCGTGTGTGTTCCACGTTTTCCTTGTGATTACTTGTGCCAGCTCACCAGGTATACTGTTCTGACTGTGGTGCTCTTGTTCTCCTTTTCAGGATGGCCCCGCGATGACAGCCAGCTAGGGTTCCGTGTGTAGGGCGCGACGGCAGCCCACCGAGCGACGAGGCCTCGGTGCAGGGCCCTTTGCCAGCAGTGGCACCGGCGGTAGCCTTACCCGCCGAGCCACCGATTCTACTAGTACCCGACGCTGACGATGCACGTCGCCTCAGGGCACTGCATGAGTTTCAGAGCCAGCGACCGCCCAGGTTTCGCGGTGAGGCGGACCCCCAGACCGCCGAGGACTAGCTAGAGGCGGTGGTACGGATCTTTAGGCTAGTGAGGACACCAGCGGATCTCATGGTGATTCTCGCGGCGAGCCTCCTGCAGGAGGCGGCAGGACGATGGTGGAGCTTGATGCTCCAGGTTCACGACGAGGCATCCTTGCTCTGGATGGACTTCGAGAGCCTCTTCCGCTCTGAGTTTGTCCCGGCCACCCTCCGAGCGGTCCGCATCCAGGAGCTTCTCCAGCTGCGCCAGGGCAGCATGACGGTCGCTCAGTACGCGGCGAGGTTCACTGACCTATCTCGCTACTCGACCGACATGGTACGGGACCCCTTCTTCTGGGCCCGGACCTTCGAGCAGGGCTTGCAGAAGGAGATTCGGGCGTCGCTGATCTCCCTCAGCATTCCGACCCAGGCGGGAGTGCTGGAGCGAGCCCTCCTGATCGAGAGCTTCCTGGCAGAGCCTTCTTCAGCGGCGAGACCTAGCGCAGGGCGGCAGGTAGCTGAGTATTCGGCTGCAGGTAGCCGACGGTTGACTCTCGGGTCCAGGCAGACCAGACCCCCATGCAGACGGCCTCAGGACACCGGCTCAGCAGTGCGGGGCACACAGCGGAGTGCCAGCCTTCCGAGAGGCAGGCAGTGCTACTCCTACGGCGGGAAGGGTCACATGGCTCGTGACTACCCGACTCACCGATCAGAGGAGCAGCAGACGGTGGAGGGGCCACCCAGGCAGAGGCAGAGGGTCGACCGTGGCGGTCCGCAGGGAGGAGGCGGACGAGGCAGAGGAGCTGGCCGAGCAGCGGGTGGTGGGCGACGCTTCCAGGATCTACCCCCACCACCACCAGGAGGGCCACCTCGACCACAGGGAGCTGGCGGGCAAGGACAGGCCCAGCTCCAGGCAGTGGAGGCCTACGACCCCGACATGCCAGAGATGATTCGAGGTACGATCTGTGTCTATTCCACCCTTGCTGCAGTACTTATAGACACAGGAGCGAGTCACTCTTTCATAGCCTCTACCCTTGTTCGGAGCTCGGAGATTCCGACTGAGTCGTTGGCTCTATCCTTACGACTAGAGACTCCTACGGGAGCAGACTCGACGATTACACAGTGGTTCCGGCAGTGTGAGCTTACTCTAGGAGGCGAGAGCTTCGGCTCAGATCTCCTTGTAGCGGCGTCGAGGCCTTACGACGTCATCTTGGGCATGGATTGGCTATCCACGGTTCATGCCCAGATCAACTGTTTTAGGCGCAAGGTGCGATGTGTTCGCACCGACGGGAGCAGGTTTACCTTCACCGGCATGAAGGGAACCTTTGCAGCACAGGATGGACTTCCGCGGAGGAGAGTGCAGCCCATCTCTCATCAGTTGGCTAGCCTCATCCTAGGAGCAGTGGACGTGCGGAGTCCATTTTTTCCTGCAGTGGTGGACCAGTACGTGGACCTCTTTCCCGACAACGTTCCAGGGCTACCTCCTCGTAGAGAGGTAGACTTTTACATCGACATGTACCCCGGGATAGCCCCGATATCTACTCCAGCATATCGGATGGCCCCCGCCGAGCTTCGAGAGCTGCGGGTACAGTTGGAGGACTTGCAGAGCAAGGGGTTTATCCGACCCAGTGTTTCACCCTGGTCTTCCCCGATATTGTTCGTCAAGAAGGCGAATGGGAGCTTGCGACTGTGTGTCGACTATCGTCGCCTGAACCAGGTGACAGTGAGGAACAAGTATCCGCTGCCACGGATTGATGACCTCTTCGATCAGCTCAAGGGAGCGCGGTGGTTCTCGAAGATAGACCTCCGGTCAGGCTATCATCAGCTCAGAGTTCGAGACGAGGACGTGCAGAAGACGGCCTTCAGGTGTCGGTATGGCCATTATGAGTTCTTGGTTATGCCGTTCGGTGTAACCAATTCTCCAGCAGTGTTCATGAGCCTCATGAAAAGGATCTTACAGCCATACCTCGACCGATTTGTCGTGGTCTTTATTGACGACATTTTGGTATACTCGACGACTGAGGAGGAGCATGCCTACCACCTGCGAGTTGTGCTAGACACACTCCGAGAGCACCAGCTTTATGGCAAGCTCTCAAAATGCCAGTTCTGGTTACGTGAGGTCCATTTCTTGGGGCACGTCATCTCTGAGGCGGGAGTTGCAGTGGATCCCGCGAAGATCGAGGCAGTGATAGCTTGGGAGCCACCCAGGAGCGTGACGGAGGTGTGGAGCTTCTTGGGCCTAGCCGGATACTATCGGAGATTTGTGCCAGACTTCTCCAGAGTTGCGGCACCACTCTCAGCCTTGACAAAGAAGGGGAAACCCTTTGTGCGGTAAGACTGAGAGGACCATACAGACACTCGAGGATATGCTCCGTGCATGTGTTCTCGACTTTGGTCGCAGCTGGGAGGACCACCTACCCTTGGTGGAGTTCGCGTACAACAACAGATACCACTCCACCATCGGGATGGCACCATACGAGGCGTTGTACGGCAGACCCTGCAGATCACCGTTGTGCTGGACAGACCCTGGGGAGTCAGCACTCGTGGGACCAGAGATGGTCCGAGCCACGACAGAGAAGGTCCAGATCATCCAGGAGAGGATGAGGACAGCTCAGAGCCGGCAGAAGTCATATGCTGACAGGAGGCAGAGGCCACTAGAGTTCGAGGATGGCGACCACGTCTTTTTGCGTGTCTCACCTCGACGTGGTTTACGGAGATTTGGCCGAGGCGGCAAGTTGTCTCCACGCTTCATCGGGCCTTTCCAGGTCCTCAGCAGGATAGGAGAGGTGGCTTATCGCCTGGCTCTACCACCTCAGTTGCACCGGGTGCACGACGTCTTCCACGTGTCTCAGCTGAGGAGATACGTGCACGACCCGACGCACAGCATCGACTTTGGGGAGCTGGACGTGGACGATGGGGAGACTTTTGCGGAGGTCCCAGTGGAGATCGAGGATCGACAGGAGCGGGTCCTACGTGGGCGGACGATTCCTCTTGTGCGCGTCAGATGGCAGCACGGGAACCTCCTTGAGAGCACTTGGGAGCGGGAGGCTCAGATGCGTGCTCAGTACCCCCATTTGTTCCCCTAGTTTTTGATGTATCTTTACGGGGATGTAAATCCCTGAGGTGGGAGTAATGTAAAGACCCACAAATTTAAAGGAAATTTTTTTTTCTTAATTTTCTTTGGAATTTTACAAGAGCGCAGCTTCAGACGGCACCTGATTCCGAGGCCCGGTGTGCCCGGAATCAATTTCCGATGTTTGGCTCGGGTACGTTCAGTGAACAGACGAGCGGGTTTTTCTATCTTTTGAACCGGTGCCCAGAATCAAATTCTGAGGGCACCGATGAACTCGCAGCGCCGGTATTTTCTTAGAAACGCCTATTCCGGAGTTGCGTTTTCTCAACCGTGGTTTTAAAAATTTTGGGCTTTAAGTCGGAAATAAAATAAAGGTTGTGCGACAACTTTATTTTATTTCACTTAAGCCGCTTGGAAGTCACATGGAAGCCACATGAACTGAGTTAATGCGGGTAGGGTGCTATCCGGAAATACCCTACCCCTTGGTAGGATATTTGTGAGGTGGGGCCCGCATGAGCCCCGCTGTTTCTTTCGCTGAGTAACGCACCCGCGAAAACCCGTCAAGTAACTGAAAAGTCAACCGGCGCGTTTTCCATAATTCATAACAGACCATTTAATTGGGCGGTTTATTTCGTGAATTAAATGGGATGTTTCATTCGTTGAATTAATTCAACGAAATTAATGGGTCGTTACTTACGCGTTTGCGTTCGTTGGCAAATTAATAAAATAGACAAACTTGTCTATTTTGGATGATTGCTATCGTTGTGCGAATTCTCTGAGCCTCCACTCTCCTCGCGAAGAACGCGAAGAACGCGAAGAACGCCGGCGACCGGAATTCGACGACGCACACCGTGATCTGCGACGTCGACGAGCTCTACCCGCGACGTTCTTCGGCGACGCCTCTTCTTCCACGGCCGATCCTCGTTCGGCAACTAAGGTGACAAACGGATCGTTTAATTCTCCCTTTTTAATTTCGATATCAATGGATTTAAATTAATTAAATATGTTTGATCTTGATCCGGAGATCGTCGGCGCGACTCCTTCCCGCGGTGCGACAAGCGTCTCTTCCGCGACGATCACCAAATCCGCGACGACCTCTCGTCCGACGACGACGACAAGGTAGGGATTTAATTCTTGATGATTCATTCCCATGTTTTTATTTCTTTTTGAATAAAGAACCGGCATGAATATTTTCAATTAATTAAAATTGAATTGCCGTTTAAAAGAAAACGAAGTGAACAATTTTTATCTTGTTTAAAAATTGTTGTAGCCCCTTTCTCCCGTTGTTTATGACTAACGCGAAGGGTGCGGGTCTAACGAACAAGACCCGACAACCCTCCGCCGATCCTTTTCGTGTGCGGTCTTGGCAAGCGACGACGAACCGTCAGCGGCTACGCGATCCTTGGATCGAGACGGTCATTTCGGTATATTATACTCAAGGTTTGGGAAGACTTTGGGTTCGGCCGGGTTGGTTCGTACACGAAACCAACCGGGCCCTCGGAGCGGAAACGCTCATAACTTGAGCTACGGACGTCCGATCGACGTACCGTCAGCTGTGGTAGTTTCCTCTAAGTGAGAAGGAGCTTTTGGCATACTCCGCCCGAGGATCGGACACAGGCGGAGTACGGTCGGGTTGGTTTTTCCCTAAAAACCAACCGGGCCCCTGGGACGAAAATGCCAATAACTCTCAGACCGGGCATCCGATTGACGCGCCGTCTCTTGCGTTGAGATCCTGTTGTCGATACGGAACTTTTGGATACATCAACTTCGGACTATGTGTCAGTTGATGTATCAGCCTCTCGGCTCGTAGAGCGGACCCTCCTAAACGAGCTTGCTGTGTGCGGGAACCCTAGTGCTGGCTGTGACTTCGACGAAAGAGCAGAGATCCTTCGTGGACTGCGACGACGACAGAGCAGAGATCCTTCGTGGACTGCGGCGACGACCGTGCGGAGATCCTCAGTGGACTGCGTCGACTACTGCACTCAGCGATCCTACGTGGATCAGTGCTACAGGTCCTGTGTGGGCCCGATCCTGTGTTGGTCCTTACTACCGGTTCTGTGTGAGCCACTGCCTACAGGTTCTGTGTGAGCCCGATCCTGTGTGGGTCTTTTGCGAGGGTTAGTACCAATCGATCCTTCGTGGGTCCGACGACTTAGATGGATCAGTGATCATCTTTGACGTCATCTGAAAAAGTATACCTGGTTGAGCTTAATCTTATGTTACTCTCCTTTGTGGAATGTGTTGATCTATCCTATGTGGATTTACTGTTTACTCTCCTTTGTGGATTTGAGTCTTGCTTTCCTGTGTGGATTGAGTTGTTCTTGAGCTCGTGAGCAGAGCTAGAATTGGGGACTTAGGTATATGTATGGGCATTTACCTAAGTCGAGTCAGATGTTACTTCGTGATTGCACCTTCCTTTTGTGCTATATCCTTTGTGGATTTCGAGAGACCTTCGGGGGTCTCGGGGTCCTTACTGAGTAGCTTATACTCACCCCTGCACGGGCTATGCCCGCACCTTGTTGTGTTGGATGCAGATAACGGACAGCGCTGATCACGGTTGGGGCGTGGAGCAGGACGGTACCTGGAGGTGGACCACTGGGTGGGATGTGCTCGGAGTGGACGTGGGACCCGAGGAGCCAGGAGGCTATCTGTACCCACCCTTCAGGTGGGATTGCCAGTGGACGACACGAGGCCGCCGTCTTTTCTTCAGTTGCTGTTCTTTACCCTTTTCAGTTGTACTTTCAGTTGGGCTTGTATTCCGACCCCCTTTACTTTTCTGCACTTGGTAGTTACTTTCCGCTTGCTGACTCTGTGGTGGTTGTTACTTATAAAGGCAATGCCTTCCCTGTTTACCGGGATTTTACGCCTTGGTGCTAGTCGCCAGCCCCTGGCCTATGGAAGGCGGGCTTGGGGTAGTCACGGCACGGGCCCCGAGGTCGGGTCGTGACAATTAAATCCAATTTTTAGAATAAAAATTATTTGTCTATTGAATATTAATTTTAACAGAAGTCAATGTCATGTGTAAAAACACTATTTTAACCATTACATTGCTAATACACTTTTTTAAAATTTACCTATAAATAGTGTGATCATAAAATAACAAGTGTTCCACAAATAGAGAATAATTAATATTTATTATAAAATAAACATCCCTTGATGGAGTATTTAATTTTTCGAGAATTGAAATCATTTAATAAATTATATTTCATCGTAAAAAATCATTATTGTCAATTTTTACATTATTCATTTTAATTAAAATTTCAATATATTAATAAAACTATTTAATTAGAATCTATCATGTTAAAACCTATATAAAATAATATATTAAGATAATAAAATAGTGTAACATAACAATAAATTAAATATACTCCACTTTAATATTTTTAGTATCATTTCATTTATTTATTTATTAACAAAAAATACTACATTGGAATTTCAGAAGCATTTAATGTACTTATTTCCCCTAAAAAATATAAAATATAAAATAATTATAAAAAAATCAAATGTATATTTAAAAAGAATATTTATATTAATAAATAGGTTTTTTTGGTCTCTATTAAAAATCATTCTAGAAATTAAATCTTGGATGGTTTATTTTTTGACTTTTTATTTACATAACATATTATATAAGTCAGATTCATGAAAAGGTGTCCCAAAAACATATAAAAATATATAATAAGGTCATATTTGTATAAATATAGAGAGAAAATTGGCTTCATACAATAATGGAATGTCATTTTAACCCATATTTTATTAATTTCACTTCTAGTACACCCTTTTTATATTAACTGTCACAATTATGTTTTACTATATTTAATATTCATTTTGTCAAAAAGTGAAGTTGAAAATATAAAAAATTATAAACTTATATTAATATAAATATGAAATCCATTTTTCCATGTTCAATTAAATTAATTATAAAATTTTAATTTTAAATTAATATTACACACATTATGTGAAAGAATGGTTTACATGTGAAAAGGTAAAAAATATGAGATGTATTGATATAAAAATTCAGAAAAAAATTGATTCAAATTATCTAAATTATATTAATTTTCATAATATTTTACACAATTTACTATAAATTTAATTCAAATTATAGTTTTACAATATATATAAATCAAATGAAAAGTAGGGTTTCAATTAAAATTTTTTATTTATCACTAATCATAAAAAATTTAAATTGTTCACACATATCCAGAAAATTAACACTAAGATAATATTCAAATTACTATATCAAAATTAAATTAAATTTTCTAAAATTTAAATTACATATTTTTCAGTAATTAATTTTATTGAATGTTCACAAAATGGTGACATATATGTTTTTTTGAAAAATATTGTTTTAATCATAAAATTGGATTTTTTATAAATTATTTTCAATAAGACATATAATATGAATACTAAAACGTTTGATGAATATATAATATATTAATTTCGTAAAAATAATTATTAAAACTAATTTTGTTAATTTATTGATGTAAAACATGATTTTTCACATAAATATCATTTTCCAAGAAATATTTCTTTTTTAGTTTTAAAATGTTCTATTTTTCATTTATAATTATTTTTTCAACAATGAATTTATTTTATATAAATGAGTATAATATATTTTTATAATTTTTTAAATATTATTCATATACGCCATTCCAATGGAATGGTGAAATAGTTAGAATAACATTTTAACAATACATAATGATTCATTTGAACTCAATGTGTTATGTACCTAAATATACACATCATGATTATTAAAAAGGAATATATATAAAAGATTAAATTAATATTAAAAAAATTCACATTATATCATTGTGTAACATAATACCCTCATTAAAATTATATTTACCCTCAAAATTCATCTTGGTCATCATAGGTTTATCATTTGAAAATAATTTTATAGCGACACACATTGTAAATAGGTTTAACAAAAAAACCTCTATAAAATAGAAACAAATGTGAAGACATCATTTAGAATAACACATAAAAGGTTTTAAAATTGTATAACATAGGTGGGATATGAAAACATGGACATATAAGAGAAAACTAACACCCACCTACAGATCGATAGAGATAGGGAATGTTGATAATATGGATATGTTGATACTGAGATGGTTAATAACCATAAATTTACTGAACAAGGAGGTGTGAAAATGGTCTTTGATATAAGAAAAATTTATTAATGAATAAAAAATATTTTAACCATGATCCCAATTTTAATGATTAATAATTTTAATTTGAATAAATAAAAACATTATTTTATTCTATTTCATAAATTCAATTTCACCCTTTAGATGTTCTTTGATCAAATTCCACATCATATATTACTCTATGAAATGAATTTTAGTTTTTAATATTTGAATAACCATTTGATGCTAATATTAAAAAGTAAATGTAATTGTTTCATTCTATCTCTAGTAAAAATAAAAAAATGGTTAGCACATGTTATTAAAATTATTGAATATTCAAATTGAAAACTAAAACATTATCCCCTAAAAACTCATTCAATGATAAACATAAAAAATCTCCAAAATGGGTAAGTATATGACCATTCGAGAAGACTAAAATCCAAAACATGATAATTAATGAGACTAAATATCCAAAAATCAAAATAAAATTGATCCCCCATTTTTCATATAGTAGCTCGTTATTATCATGTACCAAACATGGGCATATATTCATCATATATACTCTCAAAACATGGTAACAAACTAAATTAACCTAAAACAATATTAAAAACAAACACACTTATTGATTCATTACTTATAAAAAAGATTATTGATTATATTCCTTCAATCCAGAAAAATTGTAAACATAATTCAAGATAACATAATCCACTTTTTTAACAAATGATTAAATTGTTAATAGTTAATTAGTATTATCCAATATACTTTATTAGCAACCATAATCTCCATATCCAAACAAAAATCTATTTTATCAAAATCATGATCATATTAAAGATTAAATTCCATTAATCGCCTGTTTTCTATAAAATATAAACTTTACATTAAAAAATTTATCTTAGTCGTTAGCATCATTCAACATACTCTTTGAATTCCTAAATGAAAAACATACACTGGTCCATCTATATATATTCCATAATTCATGAATCTCAATAAAAAATACATCATTCTTACCACTTCTAAATCTGTTAATAGTGATTGATCATATTTTTCCTTAATACCTATTTACATTCATATTCCATTCAAAATCAATTCATCATCAAATGAAAAATCATTACTTATATAGCCTTGGTGGTTCTCATTAATGTCTTTCCACATAATTCCCAAAATATTTTTAGATGAAACCCTAGAGAATATGATGTGATTAGATGGAGTCCTCTTCACCTCTATTATAATTACCATCTGATTGATCACATTTCAATATTCTCCTGATTTATGAACAATACTTACACATTTAATGCACCTACCAGTTCCATTGAATCAATATACTAGATACATATTAACATATTTCTATATTATTGGATATTAAATTTTCATTCCTCCATGTCCTATATTACCCAAACTCTAAATGCAATATATCATTATCTTCTTGGTTGAATCTGGGATTTGGTTAATCTTCATATTGTTAATCATGTTCTGTGATTACAGAATGGACATGAATAAAATATTCTTCACTCCATCCATCATTCTACATTGATAATAATCTATAAACATTACATCAGAATAAATTTTATCCCATTTATTTTTTTCATTACATTGAATAAACAAAAAAATCATAGTGCGAGAGACACTAATCATATTGTAAATCCACTAAATCCTGAAAAATAAATTATATGATGTCTAAATCATGAAAAAATCAATTAAATTCTTGAAACCTTAGTCTAAATATCAACTATCCATTATAATAATATATTTTAATCATTCATGATGGTTCATAAAGATTAATTTAATTTCGAATTAATTTCCCCTGGTAGTTTTAATCAAGGAGGAAAAAATGCCCATTTTTTGTACTAGGTGTTGATTGAATCGAACTAAATGCACCATTTTTAGAGTCATTACCCCTATGTACCTTTGGTCCAAAGCCACATCCAATTAAAATATATAGTCTTAAGGTGTAATTTCATGGAAAACACATACTCCATTATTTTAAAATAATACAAGTAAATATCTTGTACTTTGAATCATTAATATACTTGTCCTAATTCACACCCCTATAAAGATCCTTGAAAAAATACATATGGAACTCACATTGTTTTTCTCATCATAGATTACAATGGTTAAAAAATAATTCCTTGGAAAAAATCTATAGAAACTCAGGCTTCTCATACATGGATATTTTATTTTTAGATTAATATTCACAAAATTAGACAAAGTCATGCCTAATGACTATAATAGTGTAGATACATATAAAACAGTGTACACAATATATTTAATTCCTAAAATATCATCAATTTATCTGATAATTATCTTCCCATTTATCACTCTTCCCAACAAAACCCTATATAAAACCATTATTCATAACCTAGGGAAAGGAAATATAAGAAATGGTTATCTCAGTAGCTCAATATGAGTAAACAGGGTATAATTGTATGAATAAATTGAACAAAAATGTAGGATTATGACTAAAATATATGAAAACCACACTCTGAAAATAAAATATCATAATATTGAATCATGTAATAATGTTTAGATGTTCATAAGCCATTAATCATAAGTAAATTAATTAACATGGTCTATGAGAGTATAAAATTGAAATGATAGGTATATATTTTTTTCAAACACATCAACTTATTACAATATGAACATGTATTAATAAAATCTGGATAACTAATTATGTTATGGACATAAAATTAGGCCATCACATAAACAAATCGAAGTGAAAATAGTTTCACGCATAACATTATTTACATGATATATAGGTCCATAAATAACATGCTGAACATTAGTCAGGTTCATATAGAACATTGTGATCATTTAATAAAGTTCTCTTATTACAATATAGTAATCAAGGTTCACACCCCAGATCATCAGAGGTGACAAAGTCCCTAACTAAACAAGGTTCACTCTCTATTCCATTAATGTCTATCTAATGAGATACTTATTATTGTCCAATTAATTTGAGGAATATATAGTTCCCGCCCATTATTGGTTATAACATTATAATTGTCCTGATTAATAATGTAGCAACCATGATTGGTAATAACATAACCACCAACACTTAATGAAACCCATGAATATGTATGAATGAAGATCCTAAAGAATTCACCAAATCATTACCTATGAAATGAAATGGTTTTATAATCATTTTATAAAATCATAACCTAAGGAAAAGGGAAAATGTTCATTATCATTTCATCATTCATCATATAACAAACCGTGGAAAAATAAGTGGGTTTCATAAGAATATTATCATTCTGTAACCCATGGAAGAGAATCAGCTTTCATAGAAATTTGTTCATCCTAAACCATTATGAGAATGAATAAGAATGGTATCCTTGGTCTGTATACCTAAAAATGAAAATTTACATGAAAAGATGTCATCATAGATGGAGAATGACTTTTAAGGACTACTTGGAAGGTTTCATGAAGAAGACAACATTTCATTGAATACAACTTTTTAATTCATAAAACTTTTGGGAAATCCTTTTCCATGAAAACATAATTGAACTCAAATAAATGAAGCACTATAAATCATTTGAATCATTTCATGGGGAAAATAACCATTCTTCATTTAAATCATATATTTAACAAAACCCATTTAAAAAATAAGATAATTATCTCACAAGAAATAACATTATCGAATTGAAAATAATATTTTTCATAAAACAAGTCTTAAGAAATATTTAGTTCATAATGATTGTGAAATTAAGGTACAGTTTTTATTCTTTTGAAACAAATGTAGAATACGAATATTCACAATTTTCCTGAGATATAGCTCATAATATTTCATCATTGGAATTGTAATTATAAGAAACCCCTAATAACTATGAGATTGTAACATAAAACTAATATCACATTGGTAACATTTAATTATAATCACTATGAATGTGAGATCATAAAATGGATATCTAAATGATAATAAATTTAATGATTATAATAATAAAATAAATTTATGGTAATTATATATGTGGCATTATATAAATATGTGGTGAATATCGAATGTGTCTCACAAAAGAAAAAAAATTGAGATGGAAATACCTTATAGTAAACCTTTAATTCCATCTTCATCATTCCTAACTCATGTATTGTAACATCCTAGGCTGTCTAACCCCTAAACTGGTAATTGGATTGGTCTCCACCTAAGCCCAGCCATGCCTCATCATATTTTAAAGGCTTCAAAATAGAAGTGAGTGTGTAAAAATGGTACGGTGTAAAGACTATGACCTCATGACTGAGTAGAATAAGAGTATAAAAGAAATAATCATATGGAAATAGTAAAAGCAGTACAAAAAAGAAGAAAAAGTAGCACAAGAATAATATAAACTAAATATAAACCACATGTACAACCCCATTATACAATATATGCATGTGTGTCCTAAGGATGATACATAATATATAAAAATAGACATATAGTAGGTAGTGATATAGTAAAATAAATAAATAAATAATATAAATAAAATCTTGATGGGTCTTATCCATGATAATCATAAGCTCCATCTCAGTCATGTGCCCATAACACCCATATACAATCTAAACAACATAGGTAATCGACCAATTTAAGAAAAATATATGGTCAACTTAGGTACTCCAGTGGGACGATGGATCGATCTAGGTGTGAGATAAAACAAGTCCATGTGGGTTCCCACACACATTGTCTACAACTAAATCCATTCCATGTATAATTTTAAGCATCATATGTAATAAGTGAAAATAAATAATACTGAAATAAATAACAACTCACACTCTCAGGTTCCTAAAGGACATATTGTGGCTCTACAAGACATAGTTGGAATAAGATTCCTGATTTTTATCTATATAGACAACAGTAATTATATATAAGTATTTCTGTATATATAATCCACCTATATAAAACATGTGTGTGCTAATTCCCAATAGCCATATTCCTAGAATACTAGTTGATGGGTGGATTAGGGACAAACTCTGAAATAAATAACCTGTCTAAATAATCCTATAATCTCATACAACAAGGTACATAACCTACATCTCAATAGAGTGAGATACACCATGCTATAAAACTCCATATGGGGAGTGATCCTCCATCGAAATACTCTAATCATCGTACGTAACACTAGAGCCCAACCCCCCTACACTATCACTGGTGCAAGATAATATACTCAATCTTGAAGTATGGGAGTGTGATGCACCATACTCAACTAAATTCTTACTATATTATCGCAACCTATGTATAAGGAATAATCATATTTATCATAATCATCAATTAGAAAATACATCTCATTCTGTACATTTATCAAGATCATATAAAAGAGTAATCGTAGTTATAATACAATCCAAGAAGAAATACTTATAACCCTTTGCATTTATCAAGTTAATATATATAAGAAAGTCACAATCATGTTTATAATAGAACATATATGGAAATAAATCTCATATATCCATTAGTAATGTCGAATTACAATCAAGTAATTATAATTCAAAATAAATATAAACACAGAGTAAGTAATAATTGAGGACCTACAACCCTTATAAACTGTTGCAAGGGAGTCATGTCATTGAACAACATTAATTTCATTTAATGTAAGGAAAATTATAACACTTATATTATTATAATTACGAAATTCAATTAAATTCAAAAAATAATGAAATTCATTTTGAAACTGCTCATGAAGTCCCATAGAAGGCACCCTGAACAAAGAAGGGAATTTAACTACATGGTAATATCCATTAATAAGTAAATAATATAGGACAAGAACTAAACATTCCATATATCAATACATGACATAAAATCATTAATACAAGAACATTATGACCTAAAAATCATCAATTTTCAATATTAGAAAATATCACACCTCTGTCGATGAGGTCTATTATAAAAACATGACATGGCTTCCAAAAAAATCACAAAACATAATTAGATATAAAATTAAAATATCAGAAATCAACTAATCAAAGACTAGTTTTAAAAATACCACCCATCATGGATTTTCATTTTATAAATGTTAAAAATGGAACATGGGAGGTTACATTCTCATTTTGACAAGGATGTTAAAGGGGAAACCATTATTAATACATGTCTAATGCACTGATGGTGTTTCAAGAATTTCTAACATGAAATTATAAATGGAAATACAAGATGGTACACCCATGGGGAGTCCATATATGATATTTTTTTACTCCAAACTACCAAACATGAATCAAAGGATGTATATCATGAATAAACGTTCAATTTAATATGTGGGAACAAATAATAAATCAACACATGACAAATTTCAATGTGAGTCAGAATGAATAAATTTACAAGTTAAAAAAAACAATGGGAATAAGTCATATACCACCAACGTCATACTTAAGCTGACCTACTAATCATATATCATGATTTTTTAGATGGTGTTTTGATAAAATTGATTTAATGGATATTTTCATTGAAAAAAAAGGAAACTAGGATCACACCCAAAAATCACATCCAAGAGTAAAATAAATGAATTAAGATTCAATATAACTTGAGAGAATACGGAAGTAGATCGATAGAGACTGATGAGACCTGATTTAGATGACAGATCCATGAGTAATCTATTTTTCAAGGTTGAAGATAAGGATACCTCACTATGGGGTGGATAAGAGATACCCACGAATAGAGACGAGGGAAGAAAATTCAAATTAGGGTTATACCTAATTAAGTGTATGAAAATTATTATTCCCCCATAAGCCATGTTGCACTATTTTTTCACATAACATGGCCAAATCAAGCACCAACACTATCACACACCCTACATAAGAAACCACCTCACGTGGATTCTTATACATCGATCACCAAGAAGTGTGTCATCCATACGATAAATATTATAAGGGTACTACCTAATTGACACTTGTTGTGTGGTCAATGTGAACAGTTTCAGTAAACTAAGCTCTACCTATGTAGGGAACTTCTATTCCATTGATGTATTTTAATGGTTTTCTTCTAGAGGTCGTACAATTTCAGAAAAACAATGTAACTATTTCAGGCTACCCAAACTAGATGTTTTGGATCCTAGTGCTCCCAAAAAACAACAGAGCACCCATGAAACCTTTAATGCCTTCAACAATGTCTAAAATACACAAAAGAGTGTTCCAAATAGCTGAATGATATTCTGAATCTCAGTTTAAAAATATAGAACATCTATTAAATTAAAATATTCAAATTCCCTTGAAATTTACATTGGCTCAAAACATTGGTCAGTACAACCTCCCCCCCCCCCCATAGAACTTCTAATCCCCGAGTAGCCTTCGAGAATAAAAAAACATCACCTGACCTACATGGTTTTTGAATTTCTGTTCAAACAGTTTCATTCTGTCTTAAAATTCCCAATGAACCATCAAGCATTTCATAATCGCACACCACATAATCCATCAAAACTCGTGTGAATTGTTTTCTAACCAGAACCTCTAAACGGTGCATACATGAAAACATTTGGATAGATACATGTTCATTATTTTTTTTTCATTAAACAGAATACCAATTGTCCTTCCCACCTTAGGCTTCAAGATATAAAAAATTCAATTCTGAACCACTGGACCTCCACTATTAGAATTTTATTGAAATAATGACCATATTAATTATAGTGATTTTCCTAACATGAGTTATTTAACTGAGAGAATCCCAACATATCAGAGATCATATCAGGGACCCAAAATTAATAGCACTTTTGAATTCTAATCGAAAAAACAGAAACTAGTCATGAAAGCTTCCGAAAAGTTATTATTGGACCTTACACCAAACCAACCATAAACAAGGAACATGTTTGAACAGGTTCATTATGACAGTACACATCGAATGAGAAGGATAATATGATGACCCACTACGACATACCATACTTAAATGATCGTATTAGGTATATTCTTTAAAGAAGAGTAACCAAAATTCCTTTTTCGAAGACATCACACGTTTACCACGATCACATTTATTGAATCCCATTCCAGGCCTCGGGATATGTTCCTTGATCGAAACGTCATCTGATTATTTAAATATATCACTCCTCTGCTTGAATAACGGATAACCAGATCCAACCAACTCGAATCATCATCCTCTTTAAGAAAACCCATTGAGATCGAAATCATGTAATGGGATTCCTTAGATTAAAGGAAGTGGATTTCATAGAACTAACCTAATGTTTTTCATCTCCATACATACAAAATATACATTAGTACAAATCCAAAACATCCTCATTTGATCATTGTCTAAGACCAATCCTAAATCAGCATAGTAGTCACGTTAATGAAAAAATACTTCATGTTCGAGAGTCCATCCATGTAAATATTACATGGGAACCCAAGTACAACTTAGGAATAACCCAATCTTGATTAAAACAATGGGATCAATGTGAACACTGGTAACTCACCCAAACCATCCAAACATCTTTTCAAACATTTTCATTGTGTAATAATGATGGTCTATTAGTGCATTAAGGATTTAATCAAGAGAGGGTTCATGCTTATATTTTTTATCAAATAATACTAAATTTATTTTAATGGTTACAATTCAATTAATAAATCTAAATTATGAAAACTCATACCACTACTGGCTGAATTCTTGAATTAAGATGGCTTCACTTATCGATGCGTCGTAATTAATAGAACCATGATGCATTCACCACATGAGGGATCTTGGGATCATTCACAATTTAGAAATATAAGTAAAACCCTTAAAAATTGTGTTTTCATATGGTTTTCATACACATAAATCCATTACAATATCATGCTACAGATTATGCAATGACATGATTCAAAACATGCAATCCACAAAAGCTATCAGTTTAGACTAAACATTTACAAATGGTATTTTTTTATTGTGTTACTTATACCTAGAGGGACCCGCTTACTAGATTCAATATGATCCCCCCCCAATCATAAGAGTTTCCTGGTCATAGAAAGAATATATAGACCATCTACCCACATGGACACTTCATGTGATTCACATTAAATGTAGGTGTGTCCCCCGTACGAGTTGCAATAACTATGTCACAACATATATAAGATGTAAAAAAACATTTCCACCTTGTTAAAACACCCAATCATATTGGAGTTCATCCCATCCACTGTGATGAATTCGATTCTTTCAATGCATTTTCACCCCTACTCAAGATATGACCCTAGAATGTAAAAAATAACTAAAATCACAACAACTCCACTGAACTAATGTAGTCCAGTAGTTCCATAAGAACACAAAGGGGAGCCTGTAAGTGATTAAATACTACCATGAGGTATCAAAATAGAGAAGAAACATCCTAGATATATTCCATATTCTTATAAGCCCTATGAATTAATGTATAAAATGGTATGTACATAAAACTATTTCCAATTTGTTTGATCTCATATGACTAGAAAATAGATTTATGACCTCCTTAGTCACCTAATTAAAAGTCAATTGTGTAACAAAACCTACGAAGAAACTGACCATTCCATAGGCATGTATACCTTACTAAAAATGATATTTCTAAAATATCCATGATCATAATTAGAGACACAAATACCTTGAACACCCATCCGAACAAGGGTTTAATTATGAAACTATGTCTCCTATAATGGACAAAAACACAAGAACATCACCAAATGTACGAAAACCACTATATTTTTCAAGTATTGTATTCTCTAAGTGTGATACCAACCATATTATATCTCCTTAAATAATAAAAAATGGTGACCTTATCACCAAGTCATGACAAACAGAAGACTAGAGATCAAGATCCTATCATCCAAGACATTGAAAAGGTGAATAAAGTCCTAAGGAAAACACTTACACTTTAATTCCAAATTTACACAAATAGAAACTCAATTGACACATTCACTAGGTTCTAAAAAATGTATACTACATAGGGTTTCATATTAAGTCTAATTCATTTATTTATTTTTAATATTTAAACATTATTAATGATTTAAAACAAAGCATAAAGTGACAGTCATAAAAAAGTACCTGCTACATCATTCAATTAATTTCACAAATAAAAAACATGCAATATATAAAAATTTTCCTTTTTAAACATTCATTATAAATTGGAATCCCAACAATAACTCAGAAATTTATAGTAAAAATTCTCTATCTAGTTATAATAGATAGGGAAACCTATGAGGGTCTCATTAAGTTAATGTACATTCATCAGAATAAAACAAAATAGTAGTTTCATAATTATTGAAAGTAAAATTGCCCAAATTTTTCACTTCATAACATACATACCCAAATGTTTATTGGTCATGTAGTTCATATTAAGAGTAAACCAATTCATTTTAAATTAAATACAAATATATTTTATATCATTAAACATTTCCAAATTTATGATGTTCATAGAAAAAATGGTTCAATTATATTTGTTTCCATCAGCCAATCTATAATTTTCTCATACGCTTTATAAATTATTGTGTATCACCCAATTCATGAAATCAAATCCCATTTACAATTATAAAATGTTTAGATATTAAATTTTTTAGTTATATGGGTGGCCATTAATGAATGAATATAGCGCCCATGCACCTTTTAATTTTGAATTTTTCTACCATTAATAAAAACAAATTCACAATATAATTTAATCATTAGAAACAATATTATATTTTAACATGGATTTTTAAACATGTACAAAGATCAAATATGGACTGTGTGTACAGTTTATCATTTCCAAATTACAAATTTTCCATACACCTTATAATTTAAAATTGGGTCCATTTTAATCATAAAAAAATATTTATCCGTTCATCCATATATATATATATAATGTTATAGAATTCAATCATAAGGAATAAACATAGATAATCATTATAGATAAAAAGAAAACCTAGAATATAATCCTAGATTAAAACATTAAATAAAAACATAAAATAGGTATATAAGAAATTATGATGATGAAAATTAAATAATGGCATTCCACTTAATGTACAAAATCATAATCAGTAGGCATGCTAGAAATGAAACTACATTCCATGGAATATGGATTCCATGTTAATTTCTATATTGTTAATATTATGCATGTAATGATTCAACTTTTTAATAACAGTTCAAGAAAAAATTACATAAATCCCATAATTCAATGTGATGCATAATATAGACTAATAAATAATGGTAAAATCAAATAATGTATCATAAAAAATATTTTGAACAACAATCTATTCCCTAGACACGTGTATCATTCCCTAAAGATGGGTTGATCACCCTGAGTAATGATTATTTATCAAGTCCTAACACATTCCTAGACTCTGTTCTACCATCCCAATATAGTATGAAAATGGAAAAAAAGGAAGGCTCTCAGAAATCATTGCAACATCCCATTTTGTCTGATCATGGAAGTGGTAGAAAGACCAGTCAACCATGCCCTCATGCTAACCTCTATGTACTCTCAAAGATTCCAAATATCATAGAGGGTGTAAAGACATCATAGTGGGGGTATTATACCCTCGTTCCATTGTAAAAAATAGGTATAAAAGAAATAAACATCACAAAATATCAGAAGTTGTATAAAAATGAAATACAATGTAGTGGATGAATAACAAAAAATTATTATAAATGACATGCCCTATGTCAATATACCACATATGCATGAATTTCATGATTATGATACATAATATAAAACATAAAACTTGTAGTCATACAATACAATGCATAAATAAATAAATCAAAGAAAATCCCCATGGTAGATCTAAGAGGTGATCACGAGCTCCATCTCATTCATGTTCTCCTAACTCCCAGATACAAGATAAACTATAAAATCAATTAACAAAGGTCCATTAAATATATGGTCTACTATGGTATCCTAGTGTAATGGAGGCCCGATATGGTTTGAAGATAATAATAATTATAGTACGTTCCCACCCACTATGTCTACCACTAAATCCAGTCCATGTATAATGTAAAGCAGTGTTGGTAATAAGAGTAAATAAACAAAACTAAAATGAAGAACAACCCACCCAGTCAGGTTCATCAAAGTCACATGGTGGCTCTACCATTTTTAGTTAAAATCCAGAATAAGAAGAATGACCAGTAACTATATATATATAGTGAATAAATATAGTTTAGTTATATATATAATCTACCTATATTAACCATGTTTATACTAACACTTAATGGGAATATACCTGGAATAATAGTTGCTGGCTGGACCGAGGGATAACATATATATCCCTAAATAGTCTATAAGAGACCATAATCTAATGAAATAAAGTAAATTCCCAAACTCTCCATATAGTTCAGGATTTTATACTAAAACACTCAAGATAATGAGTGTGCCCCTCGGGAAAAACTCTAAACATGATATTTGGCTGCTCAGCCTAATTCCCATAATGTATCAACGGTGTGAGAAGTCATGATCAACACCAGATTTAATGGAAAATGATAATCCATTCTCAAGTGGACCCTTACCATCTTCCCACATCCAATGTATTAGGGGTTATGAATTTTCACATAATCATCCAGCAGGAAATATTACTTTTCATTGCATTTATCAAGCCCATATCAAGGCATCACTGTATTTGTAATATAATCCCTGAGGAAATACATCTCATGAATTTAATTTATCAATCCCATATATGTAACCCGGGAACAACAATATTTATAATATAACACATGAGGTAATACCTCTCATATTTCCATTGGTTCAGTTAAATTTCATTCAAGGAGTTACATTTCAAAATAACCATAATCAATGCATAAGAAATAGGAACGACCTTACCACCCTTATAAAGCATTGAAAGGGATCCAGGTCATTCCACACCAAAATTTTCATTAAATGTAATGATATCATTCTTTTATATTCTATTCTATTTACAAAATTTTGTTACCTTCAATTGATTATGAAAATTCATTTTAAAAATGTCCAAGAATTAACATAGAAGAAACCATTATCAAAGTGGTGATATAAATACGTGGGAACATACATTTATAGGTAAACAATATTGGCTAGACACTAAAAATATCATGGACCAATCAGTGAAAGAAAATAATTTATCCATGAACATTATGAAATAAAAATAATTACATTTCAGTTTTAGAAGATAATGCACCTCGGTCGTGGGGATTCATTATAATAGAAGATCACTATTTAAAAAACTATTCACAGAACATAATTAAACATCCAATTAAAATAGCATAACTCAATTAATTAATAAAAAACAACCCAACATGAAAATCCATGTCAAAAAAATTTATCATGGAAATTTTGAGGGTATATTCTTGATTTTTACAACTGTGTGAAATGCGGAAAACCATTTTCAATCGAAAATAAATGACTAGAATAAGTTCTAAGAATTTGGAACATTTAAATAATAATATAGAAACAATACAAAACTCTCAAGGGGTTTCAATATTTGATGATATTATCTTCTAAAATACCAAATGAGAATCAAATGATGTATATCATGGTGCATCGTTCAATTTTATATGAAGTAACCAATAATAATAAAATATAGAGAAAATCCCATCATGTGTCAAAATGAAAAAAAATTACAAAACAATAATTTATTCTGAGTAGTTCATATACCACCTACCTCATACATTGTATGACCTACCCTTCCAATATCAATATTTAATAGATCATGTTTGGAAGAAATTGACAAAATGAACAATTTTCCTAAAAATCCGAAAAATGTACTTACACCTAAATTGTGTATGTGAGAGGTTTTAAATGAAGAAAAATTGAAAATGAATATACAGATTAATGATATAGGTACATAGAAATTGACATAACATGATTCGAATAACGAATCCATGAGTTATTTCAATTCCTTATCATGGGATAATGAGAGCTCAACAAGGGGAGTACAGGATTCAGACATAACTAGAGGAGGAGGAAAATATAAATGAGGTTTTAACCTAATTAATGGTAAAAATTCATTTTCACACCCAAAAAGATAGTCATACAATTTGGTTGAATGGATTTTCCAAACCATGTTCCAACCGAGCGGTATCCCTACTCAAGAAACCACATCTCACAGTTTTTCTATACGGTTAACCTAACCAAGTGCTAGCCATGCATTTAATAGGGCCCAATTACTGCCAATGTGTCACTAAACATGATTTCTATGTGCATGGTTTGAGTAAATCTTGCTAAGAATTTGTGTCTCAAAACTTTTTCCTTACCATAGAAACATATTTTCTTGTTGGATGACATAGAGTTTCATAAATACCGTTCTTCCATGACTGGGTACCCAAAAATGAGATTTCAGAGACTGAGATACTAAAATTCAATAGAGGACATGTGAAATGTTTTATTGCTTAAAACACATCATAAATAAATGATTATAATTTTTCAAATTCCTTTATTTAATTCCAAATCTAACTTTATATAAAACTACCCATCGAGTAAAAGAAAAGGTTCAAATTCCATTGGAATTTACATTATCTCAAAACAACAGTCATAAAATTTATAATAAAAATAATTTTATTATACATGTATTATAGAACCAAACATAAAAATTTCATTATATGACAATCTCTAATTTTTTTATTACATGTTTATTAATAATGTCATGATAATGTCACATTTTGGGTCTTAACCACTTTTTTGGAATATGTTTTGATTGTTTATATTTTTCAGTCCTTTTAATTTCATAATCATTTCATCTTATCTAGAAATATAAACATGATATATTTAATATATATATCCATTTAATATGTATCTATATTAATCCTTGAAATTTAGTTATATAAAATGAAATACATTGTTCATGGATATGGTAGTATGTACGTACACTCGATCATTGTTTCCATTTTTTGAAAAATTGAAAGAATGAAAATGAAATGATATATATTATAAATATTGAGTCATTTTTATCTCATATATTTAATAAATTTTTTTATAGACATATTTAGTACATTTCATGTAATGCATTAATGAATCACATCGCTTCTAGATGCAACATTCACCCATACACATGGGTGATGTTATCACATTCGGGAAAAATGAAAAATATGAAGGTATGAGTGATATAATATTTCCAGAATCATACAAACATTATAAATATCTTATTTATCATATATAAACTATATATTCATCATTATTTCCTGCCATGAAAGTTTGTAATGAAAAAACAAGCAACATTAGTTCTTGAGACAGTAATCCACCATACACACGAAGGATGGTTTTGTAACCCATTTTAAGAAAGTTGAGATTGTTGTATGAAATTCAACTAACATAACAAGTCCACTGAATATGAAAAATATAGAGTATTTGTTACAATTATGAAAATAATTTAAATAAAGACGCTCATTCAAGTATAATAACCCGTCTTCGGGTATTATCGTAAGTTTATTACTAACTCCCCAAAGATAGATTTATGCCCACAAAAAGGACACTCGAATAAGGTTTGGGATGTTTAGAAATTATTTGTTCATGTTTTGGTCCTTCCAAATTGATTAATATGTGTAAATACATGATGATAGGCGGTGTCCTTTTATAGTTGAGGAGGAGTGAAATTTTTATAACTACTCAAAATAATTAACTATTGGAAGAATATAGTGGATCCAAAATTTAATATTAATGGGATAGATGTATAATATGGACTATCGAAACCATCACCATTCCATAAAACAATGGTTTTAATCATACTATTCTTTAAATTCTATTTTTCCTTATTTTTAATATTTTTGGACTTCACTATGTGAACTAGTATTATAATCCAAGGTAATGTATCCTTTCATAATAAATTAAATGTGGATTATTTGATAGTTTTTACCCAATTAATATTATTATTAAATCCAATTTATCAAATTTAAATTCTAAATGTGTGGAATATTTATTTTGGCATAAGTCCATGCAATTTAAAGTAACACAATTTTAACCTTAAAAATGCTAACATATTTGTTAATATTTAGAGGTTAATAAAATCATTATAAATAATGTTTCTTTAATGGAATTATAATATATTTTTTATAATATAAAAATCTGTTTTTATAATATAGTTTTTAGTGATGTTAATTAATTTAATAAGATATAAATTTTTATAAAATATCACAAATATCATTGTAGAGATTATTAATTGAAATTGTATTTGAAAATATCAATACAATGATGGAATTTGAACATCATATAAAAACTTTTGTAACATGATATATTAATTTCAAAAAATAAATTATTACTATAAGGACCCAGGCTTAAACATTACATAATCTTGAATTAAATGGATAATTCACATTAAGGATCTTTTTAGGATTATAATTTTAGAGAATTAAGTCATAACATTTTCATAACAACATCAATATTTCATGTAGACAATTCTTCTCAATAACCATTTTCATTATTAAATAAAAACACTTGAAAAAAAGAGTCAGGTCTAGTTCCATGTTTTAGAAAAAATTACTTTTCCTTGATCCCATCCTTGACCCTCTTCCACTTTATATCCTTCTAAAAATATTTCAAAAACATTGGATGAGAACAAAATGCTCAGTAAGGGATACACAAAGACGGAAAATAGTTAGTTTTTTCAAAACAACAATTAAACCAAGAATACTTTATCATAAGTAATTCTTTTCACCTTTATGATGTAGTAAATAATATTCAATGAAAAAAAAGATCATTGATTACCCTTTTGTAACCAAAATATTACCATAAAACCCATACAAAGAACACATAACATATAATAGAAACTTGGGACATAAAAATACTTAAATGGAATAACCATATGACCAACTTCCACAAATATCACTTAAATTGAATAGCTATACAGCCGACTTCCATGACCAATCAATTGGAGGTTATAACATAACCACCCATCCTGGTTTATAACGACACCACATGTCATTAGATTTATCACGCAACCACCCATCAAATAAAATCATAACACATAAAGTATTGCAAACACAAACATTTCACTAATATTATTTCATTTACATTCAGAAGATATCATTTCAAGACATTGATAAAAATCAATGCTTTTATCAACCCATTTTCAAAACAATTTATAATATTAAATAAAAATATTTTTGTATAAAAGTGTCCAATACCCCTTTGAAACATTTGAAAGAAATTTAAATTTCAAAAAATTCATGTCCAGATTAATAAATCATTATTTCTATTTTTATTACATGGAAATTAATGTGAATGATTTAGAAAAATAACCTTTTCAAACATTTAAAACGTTATTTTAGTTAAAGAGTTTTGAACAAAATGAGATACCCTATTATGAAAATAATTGAGGAATAACATTTAGTCACAACATAATAATATCATGAGAATAATGATATTACTGATATAATATTCCAAAGGACAGTATAAAAACCATATAAGAGTTAATTGGTGCATAGCAACAATGAAGTCTCAATGAAAATTTAAATTGAGGCGAAATACCTTATAAAGATAGTATCCTTAGATTAAGGATAAATAAATTACATCATTATGTGTGAAAAATATTAATACATCCAATATAAGTGTATATTACATGTAAAAAATAAGTGGATATTCCCACATATTAATTGCACGATATAATCAGGAATTAGATGTTTAACCCAAAATTGAAATTGGGTTAAGAAGATCTCTTATAAAAATTCGATAGCTAAATAACGTCACATTAAAATTCCTAAAATATGTTGATGAGAGATAAAAGGATATATTATCACTTGGAAATTAAATTTACATCAATAAGTATATAGAATAACATATACCAACAAAATAATATGTAAATTAAAAGACATAACAAAAAGAAGTCTTCTAAAAAGAGGAGGGTGAAAGGTTCCCTTACCGATTTGGTAACTTATGCAACTTACACCCCATGAAAGAAAGATCACAAAATGAATATGTAAATACCCATAAATTAAAGTATATTACACAAAGTAAACAATCATGGATAGTAAATTCACCCCATTAAAGGAAATAGTGGCTAATATAGCATGAATCTCACAGGAATAAAAGTGAGGTGAAAAACATTACCACAATGTAATCAATCGAGTCCTATGAGAAAAAGTTTATAAACACCAAATGAATCATAGAAAAACATTAATATAAAAATAATTATGATAATATATACCAAATGAAAGTACACAATATACCACATGCAATAAATAAGTGGTGCACAATGGAAATCTCGTGAAATTAAAACTGAGATAAGAAATCCCTTACCATGTGTCTGACATGACCCGTTCATTATTTTATTTACTGAATAATAAACTAAAGTTAATTTATAAGTCCTTGAGAACCTTTATAATGTAAATTATTCCTTTTATATCAATTATTACAATGTTATAAACATTATGTAATCATTTATGTTAATAACGATCATTCTGTCAATATTTGGTACTTGAGTCAAAAATATACATCTTATAATTACATGTTTTTCATGTGGTAAAAAGTTAATTACATCTAGAATGATATTCAGGATTTATATATCATATATATCATATATATCCAGTATACTCATGTATTTATAATAGATCGTAATATTTGGATGTTTGAAATGAAATGCACCATTCATAGAGACGGTAAGTCGTGCGTACGCATGAATGATACTTTCTTTTATATTTCATATTTTAATGGAATTAAAACATAATGACAAATATTTATATTATAATTCCATTATAGTATCATATATAATATAATTAACGCACTCCTTTATGTGTACCACTTATGGTATGAACTAGTCATATCACTTTGAGGGGGTGGTAGTCCGCCCTTACTCAAATGAAATTATCGTGTTTACCCGTAATGGAAACCATATAGTAATTATATAAATGAAAAAAACATAATCATATAGGATACATAAACCTAATATATATCATATATAAACACATTGAAATCATAATGGCCGCCATGAGTGGCGGTATGAGATAATTGAACAATCATCATTTTGTGATTCATTAGTTTTACACCTACAGAAACTTTATGTTATTTAACCATTAGATGGAGGGGTGTGTAAGTGTAGTTATAATACTTATCATAAAAATAAATTAGTATATTGAGGATACTGGTGTTGTTACAAAATACTGAATAAAAAGATTTTAGCAGGTGGAGAAGTAAAATAAAACAAAATTACATAAGAGAAGATGTTGCCTTTAAATCTGGTAAGTCCCATTGGTTTGAATAAAAATGGTTTCTTGATGTGTTTTCTGTCTAAGTTAAGGCTTCTAGGTTTATGAGAGAGATATTGGGTATTTATTTAAGCAGAGGTTTTATGAGAAAAATACATGAGATGTGTGAGTAATGAGTTAGAAATGATTTCTTTTTATAAGGGTGAGGAGGGTCTCTTTATGAACGATGGAAACAATTATTTTATTATAACCTCATAATTGGTTTTAAAAAGACAACTATACATTAATATCAATTTTAATCTGACCCATGGTTGAAATAAAATAATTCAATAATATTTTTACTGGTTTTGGATATTATTTTAATTTTATAATCTTGTTAATTTAAATCATTTATTAATGAGGTAAATATTGTATCATTATTGTGTCATACATAATATAATATATTTGATATCCAAAAATTATAAAAAAAATACAATGATGTTGGAAATATTTTTATCATTCCAAATAATATTTATATTCTAAATGATATCTTATATAAACCCATTTAAAAATTTATTTACTAAATGATATTTGTTTGTGTTATTTTTGTCTTTACTTTAAATTAATTAATATAAAATGTCATTATTCCTCCCATGTGGTCCCATGGGATCCCGAATTAGACCCAAGGATGAACATGGTCGGATATGTATCATCCAATATGATTTGGACACATGTTAGGGTAATTTAATTTTATTATAATATTATTTTTTACCCTTACTTATTTTTTTTACCTTTTAATCATGGTAAATAAAATAGTTACTGAAGTAAATATTTAAAATGTATAAAAATATAATTTACCTATTTAAAAAATTTGGTCCTAATGATTCCAAATATGGAATCAATTTTTCCAAATTCAAAACACATATGTGGATGAAATTAATTTAAAATTAATTCTTGCTGGTAAAACAAATAGCCTGTTTTAATGAAATAAAAACATTCAAAAGATGGACACTTGTTTATGTCGAATTTAAAATTAAAATTACTTCCCATGACCAACATTAGATAATATGGTAAAAATATACTCTAATTACACTTTAAAACTAATTAAAGATACAATATAACCATATAAATAAATTAGATTAAAAGGATCTTTTGTATTAAAATACATTATTTTTCACTATTAATTAAAAAATGAACATTATCAAAAAAATACAAAAATTTCATCCAAATTAAATTTTAATGTCCCAATTCTAAAGAATAATTTTATTTTGTCAAATATAACATATAAGAGTGAAAAAAACTATATTGAAATAGGGTTCTCCATTAAAATGCGGTAAATCGATCTTTTATTGAATTAAAGTATTTATGTTTAAAATCGAATTCTTTACATATTATAAGCCTATAACTTTTATTGGATAAATGTAAAAATATTCAACTAACATGTATAACTATATATTAGTTACTTTTATTCATTCCCACCAATAAAATATCTAGTAAATAACTACAATTTAAAATAATAATATTATATTATTAGTGTGAAACATAGGATTTCAATGAAACCCATTGTTGCGTATCAGGTACGCCATCGAACATACAGTCAACTTCATAGTAGAATTAATATTTAATTCACAAATATTAATAAATATGAAAAATTTCATGTTCATTATTTACCTGAGATTTTACATGTAACACCCCGACCCCAGTTACCTAGAGTTGGTGAATTATTACATAACATTGGCATGATCACAAGAAGTATCAAATCTCAAAAGACCGATTAGTTTTGTAGCCTTGGAAATACTAGATATATTCATAAGTCTTACATTACATCATAAAAATGAAAACTACAACAACATATTTTCTTCATATTCCACAATCATATCCCCACATACTATCCCTGCAGGTCATTCAAAATTTACTTCTTCATACCCTGGAAAAAATAAAACATAGAAAAGGGGTGAGCTCAAATGCCTAGTAAGGATAACAATCTAGCGGAATCATTCATAAATAAGAATAAGCATTTAAAGAAATGTATAACTTAAAATAAAAGCATTTTAAAATTTAACTTAAACATGGTATGGAAAAAATAAAATTAAAAAATTCCATTTACTTATTCACATGGATATTCTACTAATCGAATAATCACATACAATATCAATAACCACTTTCATAATGATTGAATGAATAATTCTAGACTATCATAACCACATAGCGAAGGCCTCGTGCCAAGACTACAAATAAGATTTTGCCAAGGCCTTTTGTCAAGAAACTAGTTTTTCTCATGAGACCTACCGATGCATCGAGAAGCTATAGCGGGCTCCACCCGTCACATATTAAGTCCAATGCATTCCCATATGAAAAGGTTTAAACATAACATAAACATTCGTATTAAAACTAGCATACGAAATGTCAATACTTTGACCATAAAATATGAATGGGAAAAAATAGCACATCCACAATCAGACATAACAAAAAACCTTCAATACAATATATAAGTTTTGTATCATAATAAATCAAATTCAAATAAGTGTAATATCCATCAAAGGATGTTGACATAGATGAAATCAAAACTCTTTTTAGATAAATATCTATTTCTATTTTGAAATCATCTAAGAGTCATATATTTATAAAATTAAACATTTTCTTTGAAAATATTCTTATAATATTGTAATGGAATCTTCGAATATTTTATAACGGCGGGAAATAACCGCACCCGCCGTATAAGTTAAAAAAACATTCATACCTTAATTATGTCGAAAAGGTTAAAAAGCACCTTGTTTGGAAAACGAAGGAAATATTCCTTTATAAACCACTTATAAAAAGTAAAACAACGGTATAAATGACTTTAACCCATATTATTGTAAATATTAGAAATGTTTTGAAATATGTTTTTAAAAACATGGATATGGAATATATAGAGATCCCAGTAGATTATTACGTATAAACAACCTCGGACAATGAAGAGATTGTGAAATAAACCCTTACCTTGTACTGTTCCTTGGTTGGGGTAGGTTAAAATCCTTTATAATGGTGAAATAATTGTTATTAAATTATACAAGAATCATATACATTAATATAATATCATATATGATCTTTTAACATTGATTTGTTAATAATATCTTAGTATTATCGTTGTTTCGGGTGTTAACTTACTCGTTTTATTTTATATGTTTTGTTACATAATCCATGTTTGTAATGGATAGGATGTATATTAATAATATCCAGAATGATATCAAGTCCCTAGATAATATTATTAATCATCAAATGAAAATTATACTTGAATGGAAATGATGGAGATTGAATCTCATCACGTTTGTGGAGATGGTAGTCTGTAAGTACGCACGAGCGACAATATCATTGTTTTGATATTAAAAATATATATAATTGGATGGTATATAATATATAAAGAATCATTATCATGATATATTTATTATTTACATGAGTTACACAACATTATTATACCCATAAAAATAATAATATATTGAATAACAATTACACCACGACGTGGAGACGGTAAGCAGTACATACGTACGTATGGTGACATGTTATTAAAAGGGTGGATAGAATACCGAATATGGTTGTACCATATTTATAATAACATCACAGTATATATAAGATACTGGAGTTATTATTTTATAATCGTAATAGCAAAGAAAGAAGAAGTGGAAGAAGAAATGAATTTGAAAAAGGGTGGGGAAAACATTACCTCTTCTTCGGGTTATTCATTTTTATTTGATCAAAAGGGCTACTTAGGTTGGATTTATGATCAAAATAAGGCCACTAGGTTGTATTGAGGTAAGTTGAGAGAGTATTTGGGCAGAGTTTGGCCGATCCAAAAGGCTTTGATGGTGTGAAGTAATGAGAAGGGGGAGTGCCCTTTTATAAGGCCACTAGGTTGGGTTACTGTATCAACCAATAAGGTTAGGACACATTTTAGGGTAATTTTGTACTATTATAATATTATTTTTTAACCCTTATTTACCAGATTTACCCTTTAACCATGGTAAATAAAATATTTTTTGAAATAATTATTCAAAATGTCTAAAAATAAAAGTTACCTATTTACACAATTTGAACATCCTGATTCCAAATATGGAATCCATTTTTCCATATTCAAAACACAGAAGTGGCTGAAATTAATTTAAAATTAATTATCGCTGTCAAAACAAAAAACGTGTTTTTAAGATATAATAACTATCAAAAGATTGATACTTGTTTATGTTCGGTTTAATTGTGAAATTTTGTCCAATGACCAAAATTGTATTAAATGGTAATAATATATTCAAAATATACTTTAAAACCACTCAAATTCATAATTTATCAATATAAATTATTTCGATTAAAAAAGTTGTTTTTAATTAAAATGTAGTAATTTTCACTATTCATCAAAATATTAAAGTTATCCGAAAAGTACCAAAATTTCACCTTAGGCTAAATTCGATATTCTGAATCCAAAAATGAAGTCTATATTGAAATATAAAATATATATAATTTCAAAAATTATGTATTACTATTCATAACGGCTAGTTTGATTAGTTATGGTGTGTTAGAACTCGGTGTTGCATACAACACACGCTATCACATTATTCAAAGAGAAGAGTACCATAGAAGCTTGGGGTGTTACATTCTCCCCTCCTTCAAATAATTTCATCCTCGAAATTTCTAGAATATTATCGCATGAAAAGACTCGGGTGGTTCTTTATCATAAGTTTCTCGGGTTCCCACGTTGCCTCTTCCATCTTATGGTTTGTCCACAATACTTTTACCAGACGCATCGTCCGGTTTCTCAGTACTTGTTCTCTCGTATCAAGAATCCTGAAGGGATCTTCGCAATAAGACAGATCGGGTTCCAGTTCTAATTCCTCGTAGGTGAGTACATGCATTGGGTCAGGCATGTATTTCCTCAATAGAGATACGTGGAACACATCGTGAACTTTGGAGAGACTTGGCGACACTGCCAATCGGTAAGCTACATCCCCAATTCGTTCGAGAATTTCGAAAGGTCCGATGTACCTGGGACTCAATTTAACATTCATACCAAAACTTATGACTCCCTTCCATGGAGATACCTTCAGGAAAACATGATCACCGACTTGAAATTCGAAATCCTTCCCTCAATTATCGGCATATATATTTTACCTACTTTGTGCTACTTTGATGTGATTTTGGATTACCTTCACTTTTCCATCGTTTCCCCAACCAGTTCTGGACCTACAAGTTTTCTTTCACCAACGTCATCCCAACAGGTTGGTTTGCGACATCTATTTCCGTATAACGCTTTATATGGTGCCATCTGAATACTCGAATGGAAGCTATTGTTATAAGAAAATTCTACAAAAGGAAAATATAGATCCCACATACCCTAAAAGTCAAGTGACCAAGATCTCAACATGTCTTCTAAGGTTTGAATAGTCCATTCTGATTTTCCGTCTGTCTGAGGGTGGTTGGCAGTGCTCAAATGAAGTTCAGTATCCAGGGATTTATGAATACTTTTCCAGAATCATGATGTAAAACAGGGATCACGATCAGAAACAATCGATAGGGGTACTCCATGAAGTCTCACAACTTCATTAATATATAGTCATTCTAGATGTTCCACTGGTAGATCTTCTCTTATAGAAAGAAAATGTGCTGACTTGGTAAGACGATCAACAATAACCCATATTTCATCGTTCCTTCTAGGATTCTTTGGTAGCCCCATGACAAAGACCATCGTAATATTATCCCATTTTCACTCCGGTATGGGAAGAGGTTGCATGACTCTTCCAGGGTGTTGCCTTCCAGCTTTCACTTATTGACAAACCATACATCTTGACACAAAATCAGCAATCTCCCACATTATATTGTCCCACCAAAAATGTTCCTTCAAATATCTATATATTTTGGTGCTCCCAGGGTGTATAGAGAAATTGGAACTATGAGCATCATCCAGCAATTCCATTTTTAGATCAGGTATATCAGGAACACAACGTCTTTTCCCCGAATTTCAAAATTCCATCTTCACACATAAAGTCTCTCAGTCTCCCATCATTCATAGCTTTAATCTTCTTTTGAAATTCTTCAAAATTGATCTGAGAACTCTTAATCCTTTCTAGTAATGATGGTTTGGCAACCATTTGAAAAAGAATTTATGTTTCTCCTTCCCTAGTTATTCCCATGTCCATCTTCACTAGATCCATGAAAATTGGATCCCTTTCAATTCTCATATTGATCAAAACTCCATGATCTTTTTTGCTCAAAGTATCTGCCACCTTGTTTGCCTTCCCCGAGTGGTAGTGTATCGTAAAATCATAATCCTTGAGTAATTCAAGTCATCTCCTTTTCCTCATGTTGAGTTCTTTATGTGAGAAAATATACTTCAAACTCTTGTGATCAATATAAATCTCACATTTTCACTATATAGGTAGTGCCTCCATATCTTCAAAGCAAAGATCCCAGCTGCTAACTCGAGATCATGATTAAGATAGTTTTGTTCATTAATTTTCAACTGTCGTTATGCATAGGCAATAACTATATCATTCTGCATAAGGACACAACCAAGTCCTTTCTTTGATGCATCACTATAAATAACAAACCCATGATTCCCCGATAGTAGAGTCAATATAGGAGCATTGACTAATCTTCTATTCTGTTCTTCGAAACATTATTCACACTCTTTTTTCCAACCAAATTTAACCCCTTTACATGTGAGCTTCGTTAATGGGTTAGCCAATCGGGAAAAATTCTGGACGAAACGTCGATAATAAGCTGCCAAACTAATAAAACCACGTACCTCAATTACACTCATAGGTGCTGGCCATTCTTGGATTGCCTTGGTCTTAGAAGGATCAACAGAAATTCTATCTTTAGAGACAATATGGTCAAGAAAAGAAATCTCCTAAAGCTAGAATTCACACTTGCTAAACTTCCCATATAATGCATGCCTTCTCAGAGTCTTCAAGATAATGTGCAAGTGATTTTCATGATCTTCGTAGATTTTGGAGCATACCAAGATATCATCAATAAATAACACCACAAATTCACCGAGATACTCCTTGAAAACTCTATTCATCAGATCCAGGAATACATATTGTGCATTAGTCAATCCAAAAGGCATTACTGTAAACTCGTAATGCCCTTACCTGGTTTGAAATGTTGTCTTCGGAATGTCTTCCTTCTTCACACACAACTGATGGAATCCAGATCGAAGGTCAATCGTTGAAAAGTATTAAGCTCTATGCAGTTGGTAAAATAAATCATCAATGCGTGGTAGGGGATACATGTTTTTTTATTGTTATAGCATTGATCTCTATGTAGTTGATACATATCCTCATAGATCCATCTTTATATTTAACAAAATGAACAGGGGATCCCCATGGAGAAACACTAGGGAGAATAAATCCCTTATTACTCAATTCCTCTAGTTGTTTCTTTAGTTCAACTAATTCTACAGTGGCCATTCTATAAGGGGTATTTAATATAGGCCTTGATCCAGGAATTAAATCAATGGAAAACTCAACTTCTCCTTTAGAGGATGTCCAGGTAAATCTTCCAAAGATACATCTAAAAATTCTTTCACAACAGGTACATCCTCTATTTGAACATTCCTTTCCTCACCCACAGTTATTTCATTCTCTTCCTCCCCAATAATTGAATTTAGTAGAGCTACTGGGGGTGGATCTAAATAATAATTAGGTGGAGATGATTCTTCTCTAAAGATAAGGTGTTCCTTATCATCATCATCAAGAATCATAACCTCTTTCTTCTTACAATAAATCTTCGCATAATAGTCCAAAAGCCAGTCCATACCGAGGATTATATCAAACTCAATCATAGGTATGACGACGAGATCAGCAGATAAAGAAAATTTATGTGCTCTAATGGGGACTAATTCACAAAACTTTGTTGAAATGATACTTCCCTTAAGAGTTTTAACTAACAAATCCCTTGTTAAATCAAATTGGAAATATCTAATTTTCTTAGAAAACAGGGAAGATATGAAACAATGCGATAATCCAGAATCAAATAATGCATTTTCTATACTTGAGAAACCATTAAATTACCTGCCACCACGTCTTTCGGAGCTTCTACATCAGCAGTAGTGATAGCATAAGCTTGGCCTTGATCCCTTGTCCTTTTCTGAGGTATGTTCTCCTGACGCTTAGGATATTCATTTGCATATTGCCCCATCTCCCTGCAATTGCAGCACTGAACATTGGTTTCTTCCTTATTCCCCTTACAATCACGAGCTTGGTGGCCTTTTTCACCACACTTGTAACAGACTCTCATTCCCTTCAAGCAAGTACCAGGGTGTTTCTTACCACATTTACCACATGATGGATATTCAACCTTTCCCTTATTCCCCTTATTTCCATTCCCATATTGATCAGCAGGTCTCTTCTTCTCTTGCTTTGTGTTAAAGTCATAAGACTTAGAGAATTCCTTTTCGGTCTTGATAGCACATGAGACAATGCCTTCGTACGACGAGAAGGATTGTGAGACGAATGCTCGACGGAGAAATGGTTTTAACCCATCAAAGAAACGATCAATCGTACTTCTTGTGTTACGTAAATAATCTCCAGCATACCTTGATAACCTTGTAAAGTTAGCCTCATACTTTATGACATTCTCATCCTCCTTTTGTATCAGACTCAGAAATTGCCTTTCCATATCTGCTCGATGGTCGTGAGGAAAGTATTTTTCTAAAAACAGATCGTTGAACTCCCTCCATTCCATATTTGATACTTCATCATCTTCCTTTGTATTTTGAATCAATGACCACCATTGATCAGCATCTCCAGTGAGGTGGTAAACTGCCATGATTACTTTTTCGCTTTCACTACTCCCCAAAGCCTGAAATATTTTCTCTAGGGAAAAATATCCATTGCTCATATACTAAGGGATTTGTACTCCCATTGAACATTGGTGGCTGTTTCCTCATGAATCGATCTAACATTGATCCTCCACGCTGCGGATCAGGGTGCCCCATACAGTTAAGGTTATTATTCATAACCTGAGTGAGTTGTTCCACTATGGTGATTAGCTGATATTCACCAGTTGCATCACCAGCTCCACTATAATTATCTTGACCAGGAGGGAAATATCTACATGGAGTACATGCATTGATACAGTTTCGATTTCTTTTACTAGGCTCCATTTCTAAACAATTCCATAAACTAGATCACTTTATGAATCAAAATACATAATTCCATGCTTATAAAACACTTAACATAAATTGATCTATTTATGGAGATAATCCATAATCATAAAAAGGTTTTTTTGAGAAATTATATACTCATAAACCCTTCATAATGATTTGTAAAGAAAATGAGAGTTATACTAATCATATCCCCTGGGAGTGTCGTAACCAAGAGTGCAGCAAGGCCCGTTGTCATGCACTAGTTCCCGTTCGAGTCTAGCTCAATGCGGTGTTTTCGGGTTTTACCCCAAGGTACATCTGTACCAGAGCCGCATCTACCTGCTCGTATCCAGACAGGGATGTATTTCTCGGAAAAATAACAAAATATCTACAACACCAAAATTCTAGGAAGTTCTACTATACTAATCCTCAAAGTCCATCTTAAATTTATGTGCTCTAATCAGAGTATATCTAAATCTAGCTTCCAAGGTTTTTACTAAACTTCCTCTCATACCAACTGTAATTCCCCGACCCCAGTTACCTAGAGTCGGTGCATTATTACATAATATTGGCATGATCACAAGAAGGATCAAATCTCGAAAGACCGATTGGTTTAGTAGCCTTGGAAATACTAGATATATTCATAATTCTTACATTACATCATAAAAATGAAAACTACAACAACAACTTTTCTAATATTCCATACTCATATCCCCACATACTATCCCTGCAGGTCATTCATAATTTACTTCTTCATACCATGGGAAAAAACATAGAAAAGGGGTGAGCTCAAATGCCCAGTAAGGATAACAATATAGCGGAAACTTTCATAAATAAGAATAAACATTTAAGGGAATGTATAACTTAAATCAAAATCCTTTTATACTTGAACATCAACATTGTATGGAAAAAATAAAATGAAATAATTCCATTTACTTATTCACATGGATATTCTACTAATCGAATAATCACATGTAATATCAATAACCACTTTAATAATGATGGAATGCATAATGCTAGACTATCATAACCACATAGCCAAGGCCTCGTGCCAAGACTACAAATAATATTTTGCCAAGGCCTTATGCCAAGACACTATTTTGTCTCATGAGACCTACCGATGCATCGAGGAGCTTTAGAGGGCTCCACCCGTCACATATTAAGTCCAATGCCTTCCCATATGAAAAAGGTTTAATCATAACATAAACATTCATATTAAAACTAGCATAAGAAATGTCAATACTTTCACCATAAACTATGAATGATATAAAAATAGCACATCCATAGTCAAACATATCACAAATCCTTCAATACAATATAGACTTTTTGTATCATAATAAATCAACTTCAAATAAGCGTAAAATCCATCAAAGGATGTTGACATAGATGAAATAAAAACACTTTTTAGAGAAATATTTCTTTCTATTTTGAAATAATTTAAGAGTCATATATTAATAAAATAAAATATTTTCTTTGAAAATATTCTTATAAGATTGTAAGGGATGCTTCGCCGATTTTATAATGGCGGAAAATAACCGCACCTGCTGTATAAGTTAAAAAAGAATTCTTACCTTAATTCTGTCGAAAAGGTTAAAAAGCACCTTGTTTGGAAAACGACAGAAAAATTCCTTTATAAACCACTTATAAAAAGTCAAAAAAGGGTATAAATGACTTTAAACCTTATTCTTGTAAATAGTAGAAATGTTTTGAAATACATTTAAAAAATATGGATGTGGATAATAAAGAGATCCCCGTAGATTATTACGTATAAACAACCTCGGATAATGAAGAGATTGTGAAATAAACACTTACCTTGTACTTTTCCTTGGTAGGGGTAGGTTAAACTCATTTATAATGGTGAAATAATTGTTATTAAATTATACAAGAATCATATACATTAATATTATATCATATATGATCTTTTAACATTGATTTGTTAATAATATCTTTGTATTATCGTTGTTTCGGGTGTTAACTTCCTCATTTTATTTTATATGTTTTGTTACGTAAGACATGTTTGTAATGGATAGGTTGTATCATAATCATATCCAGAATGATATAAAGTCCTTATATATATTATTAATCATCAAATGAGAATTATACTTGAATAGATACGATGGAGAATGAATCTCATCGCGTTCGTGGAGACGGTAGTCCGTACGTACGCACGAGTGACAGTATCATTATTTTGATATGAAAATAATATATAATTGTATGGTATATCATATATAAAGAATCATTATCATGTTATATTTATTATTTACCTGAGTTACACATCATTATTATACCCATCCAAATAATTATATATTGAATAACAATTACACCACGACGTGGAGACGGTAAGCCATACGTACGCACGTATGGTGACATGTTATTGAAAGGGTAGATAGAATACTGAATATGGTTGTACCATATTTATAATAACATCAAAATATATATAAGATACTAGAGTTATTATTTTAGAATAGAAATAATAATGAATGAAGAAGTGGAAGAATAAATGAATTTGAAAAAGGGTGGTGAAAACATTACCTCTTCTTTGGATTCTTCCTTTTGATTTGATAAAAAGGGCACCATAGGTTGGATTTATGATCAAAATAAGGCCTCTAGGTTGTATTTAGGGATGTTTAGAGAGTATTTGGGCTGATTTTTGCAGAACCAAAAGGCTTTGATGGTGTGAAGTAATGAGAAGGGGGAGTTCCCTTTTATAAGAGGGGTGAGGGGCACATATGGAAAAGCTAGAAATATTAATTTATAATAAATTCATATTCAGTTTATAATGGCTCCAAAGTTTATTATTCAAATGTTAATGTGGGGATAGGTCCGAAAAAATTCAACCAATAGAATTTAGACAGGTTTGGGTTACTATATTAACCATATCTATAAGTCTTAACTCTAAGTTAATTAGTTTCACTTTTACAATGTCTCTTTGTATTTTTTTATTATATGGTTAATAAACATATGATATACATCCAAGAGACCCCCAAATGGTCCCTTAATGATACACCTATCATGATATAAGTATCTTGGCCGATCCTTTGGTTTTTAGAATTTAATATCAATTAATAATATAATATTTGTTTTAAAAACACTTTTATGTCAATTTTGACACTATTCAATAGTCGATATTTGTGAAACTTATAACAGAATTATTACTTCGAAAAAAGTCAATTAAATCAATACTAATATGTCATATTATCCTAGAAAATTAGTGTAATTCATTAAAAGTCTCAAATTATATTTATTTGTGTATTTATAATATCAATTATTTTAATTTTTCACTATTATGGTAATTACTGCATCATCATTGTGTCATACATAAATTAAATTATTAAATATCTAAATATTATAAATAAAATATCATTATGTAGTAAATATTTTTAGCTTTATAATTAATATTTATAGTAGAAAATCCAACATATATAACCCTATGTAAAAATTGTTTTCCTAAAAGATATATGCTTGTGTTATTTTTGTATTCATTTTAACTTAATTAAAATAAAGTGTCTCTATCACTTACAATTTGCACCATGGGGTCCCCAAATTGACCCAATGATGACCATGGTCGAACATGTCTCAAAAAATAAGGTTATGAAACGTTTTAGGGTAATTTTTTATTATTATAATATTAATTTTTAACCCTTATTTACCAGATTTATCCTTTAACCATTGTAAATAAAATATTTACCGAAGTAATTATTCAATATGTCTAAAAATAAAAGTTACCTATTTACACAATTTGAACATCCTGATTCCAAATTTGGAATCCATTTTTCCAAATTCAAAACACATAAGTGATGAAATTAATTTAAAATTAATTCCCGCTATCATAATAAAAAGCGTGTTTTTAAGATATAATAACTATCAAAAGATTGATACTTGTTTATGTTCGGTTTAATTGTGAAATTATGTCCAATGACCAACATTGTATTAAATCGTAAAAATATATTCTAAATATAATTTAAAACCACTCAAATTCATAATTTATCAATAGAAATTATTTCGATTAAAAAAGTTGTTTTTAATTAAAATTTAATAATTTTCACTATTCATCAAAATATTAAAGTTATCCGAAAAGTACCAAAATTTCAACTTAGGATAAATTCAATATTCTGAATCCAAAAATGAAGTCCATTTTGAAATATAAAATATATATAATTTCAAAAAGTAGGTATTACTATTCATAGCGGCCAATTTGATTACTTATGGTGTGTTAGAACTCGGTGTTGCGTACAACACACGCTATCACATTATTCAAAGAGAAGAGTACCGTAGAAGCTTGGGGTGTTACATTACATCCTTCCCCACTTTTGGTAATTGCGTCCTTGAAATTTTAAAACTAGGCTTGGAAGCTTCATAAAAAGTCTCACATCGGAAAAAGAGTCCGTGAAACTATCACTTTAAATGAATGGAAGAGAAGTAAAAAAAGGTCACATGAGATAACCCATACTCGGATTCCATGTAGGTAAACATGGATATGGAAGTGAGAACAGACGTTCATGTTCTGATGGAGAGTGATAGAAAACATGATTAGGTGAAAGATAACCACTAGAAAATCACAAACTTATGATGTGTTAAATGGTCTTCGATTTCCCAGTTGGAAATGTAAACCAACAATGTTTTTTTCACATTACTTTTCATAATATTGTGGAATACATTTAATATATAGATTAAGAACATAAGGAAATATAATTACATTCAAGTAGAGTTTCATCCTTCAATATGTTTCTACCAAAAACTAATCCTTTCTCCAAAGAATGAGCATTCAAAAAGACTTGGTCACATAAAAAGACTAAGAATCATATTCTTGAGAATCACATAATCCAAAAAGAAGAACTATATATTTACCTGGACTTTAAACATCACCTAAAAACAAAATGGTTAGTATGAGATCAAATAATACATAAAAAGGCTAATATTTTACAAAAATAAAAACAACTCTTAATCCCCAAATTTTTTCAATCAATACCCAAACTTCAAAAAATACCATTCAACAAACAAGAGTCTATAAAATTCTTCAAAATAATACAAACTAAAATTGAAACCCAAATCTCTGAAGGATTTTTATCACATAGTCTTCTAGTGAATTATTAATATTTATCTCCAAAAAACATATATTAATCTTAATGTCTCATACTATAGTGTAATTAACCTAACCGCATATTCTTTATGATAGGTTAATCATTCCCATAAATATCCCAAAAATACATAAAAATAATTTCTTCCAAAATAAAATTTCAACCATTATTCAAGAAATGAAATTCCATAGTATTCTATTTTCCTTAGTAATATTGTATTTCTTCAGAATAGAGAACGTGTTACAAAGTAGCCTTTATCACATAATCACCAAATCATTTTCCTATGCTATGGATATTCATTTGATAAAACATATCATCCCAAAGTAAACTTATTTTTGATCCATAAAACCATTTTACTTAAAATAATAAGTCATACTAACTAGAGACTTCAAATAGTATAGTGGTAGGTGCTAAATTCTAATCGCACTTTGGTTTTGGGTTTGATATTCGCAACATTATCCGACGGGACGAGTTGTCACGCGGTATCATTATTGTGTCATAAATAATCTAATTTATTTGATGTCCAAAAATTATAAAAACAAACACCATGATGTAGGAAATATTTTTAGATTTCCAAATAATATTTATAGTCGAAAATATAACTTATATAACCCCATGTAAAAATTTATTTACTAAAAGATATTTTTTATGTCATTTTTTGTCTTTACTTTATATTAATTAATATAAAATGTAATTATTCCTACCATGTGGCCCCATGGGGTCAAAATTTTCCCGAAGGATTCCCATGGATGGATATTTATGATACAATTGGATTAGGAAACTTGTTAGTGTAATATAATATTATTATAATATTATATTTTACCATTGCTTATTATTTTTACTATTTAATATCATAAATAAAATATTTAATGAAGTAAATATTTAAAATGTCAAAAAATAAATGATACCTATTTACACAATTCGTACATATTGATTCCCAATATGAAATCCATTTTTTCCAAATTCCAAACACTGAAGTGGAAAAAAATTAATTTAAAATTAATTCCCACCGTTAAAACAAAAAGCATGTTTTTATGAAATAATAACTATCAAAATATTGACACATTTTTATGTCCAATTTCAATATGAAATTACATAAAATGACCATAATTAGATTAAATGGTAAAAATATATTCTAATTACACTTTAAAACCAATTAAAAATACTATAAAACCATATAAATTAATTATATTTAGAGGCACATTTGAATTAAAATACAACATTTTTCACTATTAATTAAAAAATGAACATTATCAGAAAAATACCATAATTTCATCCAAACTAAATTTTGATATCTTGATTCTAAATATGAATATTATTTTTTCAAATAAAACATATAAAAGTGAAAAAATAGGATTTAAATAGGGTTCTCCATTAAAAGGTGCTAAATCGACCTTTTAGTGAATTAGAAAATGTATGCTTAAAATCGAATTCTTTACTGATTTTATGCCTCAATCTTTTATTGGATAATTTAAAAAATATTCAACAAACATATATAATAATATTTTAGTTAGTTCTATTCATTCCATCCAATACAATGGCTATGAATTTACTACCATTAAAAATAATAATATTATATTATTAGTGTGAAACCTTTGATTTCAATGAAACCCGTTGTTGAGTATCAGGTACGCCATAGAACATAGAATCCCCTATATAGTAGAACTAATATTTAATTCACAACTATTAATAAATATGAAAATTTTCATGTTTTATATTTACCTGGGATGTTACAATTACATTATTTCAATCAATTTAAATCACTTTTAATAAATTCAGTATCATTTATTTTATTTTATTATTAACTGAATTATTATTATGTTAGGGTTTATTAAGCAATTAAAAATATTATTTCCACTGAAAAACGAAACATATTCGTCATTATAAATTACTAATATATATTTCAAATTAATATTTCTAACATATCATAATTTTCACCCTATCCCAAATCATTATTGACCTTAATAGCAAGGAAGGTTCATTTTTTTTGTTTTTTTCTTCAATAATCTAATTATATATGTAACATTAAAGGAAAAATGTACCAAAAACTACTAAACATAGATCATATGTTAATAAGGTAAGATATTTTTCTCTATAAATGTAGGGTTTTTCAAAATAGTAGTTCAATTCAACCCTTATAATATTGATTTAACCCCCTCAAATCCCCATTATTACCTAAACTATGATAAATAATTTTATATTCCTTCACTGTTGATTTTTGTAAAAAATTAATTTTATAATTAAAAATATAAAATCCATTCTACAAAATTACATTAAAATAATTTTCAAATTTTATTTAAAAATTAATCCCACAAAGGTGATTAGAAACAAGGGTTTTAATAAAAAAACACCAAAAATATAAAATTATTTTCTATCAAATTGAATAATAAATTTATTCCAATGAATTACATTTGATTATTTACTATTAAATTGAATTTAGTAAGCATTAAAACTATTTTAAAATATATGTTGTCATTGTAAATATTATAAAAAAAATGTTTTTGTCAATAAAAATTCAATATTTTTCAATATTCAACAAAAATTGAAAATTTTCAAAATAATACAAACAATTCATCCTTACATTATTTTTAAATTATTATTAACAATTTAATCTTTTATTTTATCATATTAATTTTATAATGTCTTAAAAAGTAGTTTTATTATATGTACAAAATAATGTGACAAAACCATTTTTCAATAAAAATGTAAAGACCCGTAAATTTCAAGGAAATTTTTTTCTTATTTTTCTTTTGAATTTTACAAGAACGCAGTTTCTGAAAGCACCTGATTCCGAGGCCCGGTGTGCCCAGAATCATTTTCCGAAGTTTGGCTCAGGTACGTTCAGTGAACGAACGAGCGGGTTTTTCTATCTTTTGAGCTGGTTCTCAGAATCGAATTCTGAGGGCACCGATGGAATCGCAGCACCAGTATTTTCTTAGAAACCTCTCTTCCGGAGTTGCGATTTCTCGGGTGTTTTTTTTATATTTGGGCTTAAAGATAAGAAATAAAATAATTGGTACGAGAAACTTTATTTTATTTCACTTAATGCCACTTGAAAGCCACTTAAAGCTGCTTAAGCTGAGTTGTTGCGGATAGGGTGCTATCCAAAAATATCCTACCACCTTGCTAAGATATTTGTGGGGTGGGGCCCGCATGAGCCCACCGTTTCTTTTCCGCTGGGTAACGCCCCCACGAAAACCCGTCATTATGAAAGTCAACTGACACATTTTCTTAAATTCTTAACGCACCAATTAATTGGGCGGTTTTATTCGTCAATTAATTCTATGAATTAATTTAATCGTTTCTTAACCTGTTTACAATCCGTTGGCGTAATAATAAAATAAAACCAATGCTATTCTTCTTAAGTATTTTTCGTTGAGAGGATTTGACAGAAACCTCAAGTTCTTCATCCTCCTTCGCGAAGAACGCGAAGAACACAAAGAACGTGAATAACGCGAATAATGCGAAGAACGTCGAGCCCTAGGAGATCGAAGACGCGACGCCAATCACCGCAACGTCGGCGATTCTTCCTCCGCGGCGTTCTTCCGTGAAAATCCAGCCTCGTGACAACCTTCGATCGACAACGACAATGTAGGGGGTTGCACTCCTTTTATTTTCTTTGTGGTTTTTATAACAACAAGATGGATTTAATTATTATTAATTAAATATATATGATTTTGAACCTCGGAGTTCGTCGACGCGACACTGTATTCCGTGACGACGTGACGCCCTTCCATGACGAGGTGATGCCCTTCCGCGACGCGACGATCACCTCCTTCCACGGCGATCAATTCCGCAAAGAACGCGCGTCCGACGACTTGACGAGGTAGGGGTTTGTGAAATAAATTATATTCCCGTGATTGTTTCTTTTAAAACAAAGAACCCGGAACAAGGTCAATTTTAATTCTATTAAAATTGTTCCTTGCTTGTTATTCATGTGTTGAATATTTCTTCCAGATTGTTATCGCCTAACGCGGAGGGTGCGGGCCAAACATACACGGCCCGACAACCCTCCGCAGTTCTTTGTTGATGTGTGGATTGGATGGAGATGAAAAAACATGCCGCATAGGTGATTCGTTGATTCCACAGTGAAGTACGGGACCTGGGAGGAGCTACGGCGCAGACGGAAACGAAATCGGACCACCGGAGCAACTCCGGTGGCCCGCGGAACCCACCGGCGGCGCGGGTCGCCGGCGCGGCGGCGGCAGCCAGCGGACCCACATCCGCGTGGGTCCGGCACACACGATACGCGGCTTTGCCGCATCCGCTGAATCCAGCGCGGCCCCACACGGGTCTGCGACGCTTCATCCCGCGGGGGCCAGCGCCCCGCGGTTCTTCCGCTAGGCCGGCGCGGCCGGGCCGAGCAGGGCCGACCCGCCGGGCCGGTTCGTGCCCAGTCTGGGCCGGGCCACGCCCAACCGGGTTGGACCCGGACCCGGGTCCGGTCGACCCGGTTCGGGCCGACCCAGTGGGGTTGGGCCGGGTCGGTCCGGGCCCAGACCCCCCATCTCCAGACGTTTTCGGTCATTTGCTCATAACATGACCTACGGGCCTCCGAACGACGTGCCGTTAGCGGCGATACGATGCTTGGATCGAGACGGTCGTTTCAGTATATCACACTCAAGGTTTCAGATTACATTGGGTTCGACAGGGTTGGTTCGTACACGAAACCAACCGGGCCCTCGGAGCGGAAACACTTATATCTTGAGCTTCAGACGTCCGATCGACGTGCCGTCGACTTTGTTGTTTTCCTATAAGTGATACGGATCTTTTGGCATACTCCACCCGAGGTTTCGATGTAGGTGGAGTACGGTCGGGTTGGTTTTGCCTTAAAAACCAATCGGGCCCCTGGGACGAAAAAGCCAATAACTCTCAGACTGGGCGTCTGATTGACGCGCCGTCCACGACGTTGAGTTCCTGTTGACGATATGAAACTTTTGGATACATCAACTCTGGACTATGTGTCAGTTGTTGTATCAGCCTCTCGGCTCGTGGAACGGACCCGCCCGAATGAGCTTGCTGTGTGCGGGAACCCTAGAGCTGGCTGCGACTGCTACTGTGAAGACGGTGATTGTTCAGAGATTCTCAGTGGATTCGACGGTGATGACTACAACACTAAGTGATCCTTTGTGGGTTAGTGCTACCGATCATGTGTGGGTCCGATCTAGTGTGGGTCAGCGCTCAGCGGTTCTGTTTGAGCCAGCGCCTACAGGCCCTGTGTGGGCCCGATCCTGTGTGGGTCATTGTGGGGGTTTGTTACTTATCGATCCTTTGTAGGTCAGATCCTTTGTGGGTCATTGCGGGCGTTAGTTACCTATCGATCCATTTTCGGTCAAATCCATTGTGGTTCATTGCGGGGGTTAGTACCTATTGATCCTTTTTGGGTCTGACGGCTTAGATGGATCAGTGATCATCTCTATCGTCATTCGAAAAAGTATACATGTGTGAGATGAAACTCTATTTACTTTCCTTTGTGGATTATGTTGTGCTATCCTGTGTGGATTTACGTTTTACATTCCTTTGTGGATTGTGTTGAGCTATCCTATGTGGATTTCACGTTTTCTTTCCTGTGTGGACTAGGTTGTACTTGGGCTCGGATGTTGGAGTCGAGCGAGAATTGATGACTTAAGTATATGTATGGGCATATACCTAAGCAGTGTCAGATGTTACTTCGTGATTGTATCTTTCCTTTGTGGTTTATCCTTTGTGGATTCTGGGATACTTTCAGGGGCCTCGGGGTCCCTACTGAGTAGCTTATACTCACCCCTGCACGGGCTATACCCGCACTACGTTGTGTTGGTTGTAGACGACGGACATCGCTGATCGTGGTAGAGGATTGTGGAGCAGGAAGGTACCTGGAGATGGACCACTGGGCGGAGTGTACTCGGAGCGGACGGCTGGACCGAGGATCTATGGAGGCTATCTGTACTCACCCTTCAGGTGGGACTTCCAGAGGATGGCACGACGCTGCGGATTTACTTTTCAGTTGCTTTTTTCCCCTTTCAGTTGTACTTTACAGGTGGGCCTGTATTTTCGCCCCCCTTTGCTTTTCCACACTTACTGTTGTACCATCTTTTACTTATTGTTTACTTTTTCCGCTTTCTTACTCTATGGTGCGTGTTTACTATACAAAGGCAATGCCTTCCCTTTACCGGGATTTACGCCTTGGTGCTAGTCGCCAGCCCCTGGCCTATGGAAGGTGGGCTTGGGGTAGTCACGGCACGGGCCCTGAGGACGGGTCGTGATAAATTGGTATCAGAGGAGTTCGGTTCTACCGCAGACTCCGATCTTTCTGCTATGTGAAGCAATAATGTTTAGCGTATTGAGTGTGGTTATCATTCCAGGGAGTCCAGTGTTGGTGCGGCGACCGACGTATCCATACACCAGGACCCTGACTTCTGATTTCCGACTTAATGCACGAAAACATTGATTGCATGTGTGTTTCAAGTTTTCTTTGTAATTACTTGTATCAGCTCACCAGGTATACTATTCTGACCATGGAACATCTGTTTATTTTCAGGATGGCCCCACGAAGGCAGCCAGCTAGGGTTTTGAGAGTTGACTGTGACGACAGCCCACCGAGCGATGAGGCCTCGGTACAGGGCCCTTTGATAGCAGAGGCACCGACGTTACCTCTACCCGCCGAGCCACTGATACATCCAGCACCAGCCACTGACGATGCACGTCACCTCAGTGCACTGCATGTGTTCCAGCGCCAGCGACCGCCTAGGTTCTGTGGGGAGACGGACCCCCAGGCAGCTGAGGACTAGCTGGAGGTAGTGGTACGAGTTTTCAGACTAGTGAGGACACCAGTAGACCTCATGGTGTTCCTTGCAGCAAGCCTACTGCACGCAGCAGCAGGACGATGGTGGAGCTTGATGATACAGGTGAACGATGAGGCCTCTCTCATTTGGGAAGACTCTGAGGGCCTCTTCCGCTCAGAGTTCGTCCCGGCCACCCTCCGTGCGGTGCGCATCCAGGAGCTTCTTCAGCTGTGGCAGGGCAGTTTGACGGTCGCCCAATACTCGGCAAGATTCACTGATCTCTCGCGCTACTCGACCGACATGGTACGGGACCCGTTCTTATGGGCCCGGACCATTGAGTAGGGTTTGAGACACGATATCAGGGCATCGATGATCTCCCTCAGCATCCCGGCCCCGGCAGGAGTACTGGAGCGAGCCCTTTTGATCGAGATCTTTCTTGCTGAGACTTATCTCGTGGCGAGACCTACTATGGGGTGGCACGTAGCAGATTCTTCCACAGGGGGCAGTCGACGGATGACTCAGGGGTCTAGGCAGACCAGACCCTCACGTGGACGGCCTCAGGACACTGGCTTAGCAGTGTGGGGCACACAGCGCGGAGCCAGTCTTTCGAGAGGCAGACAGTGCTACACTTGCGGCGGACAGGGTCACATGGCTCGTGACTGCCCGACCCACCGTGTCGAGGAGCAGCAGACAATTGAGGGGCCACCCAGGCAAAGGCAGAGGGTCGACCGTGGCGGTCTGCAGGGAGGAGGCGGACAAGGCAGAGGAGCTGGCCGAGCAGTAGGTGGTGGGCGATGCCTTGAGGCTCTACCAACACCACCACCAGGAGGTCCACCCCGGCCACAGGGAGCAGGCGGGCAGAGACAGGCACAGCTCCAGGCAGCGGAGGCCTACGACCACGACGTGCCCGAGATGATTCGAGGTACGATCTGTGTCTATTACACCTTTTCTGCAGTTCATATAGACACAGGAGCGAGTCACTCTTTTATAGCCGCTGCCTTTGTTCGGAGCTCGGAGATTCCGACAGAGCCGTTGGCTCGATCCTTACGGCTAGAGACTCCTACGTGAGCAGACTTGACAATTACACACTGGTGCCTGCAGTGTGAGCTTACTCTAGGAGGTGAGAGCATCGGCTAGGATCTTCTTGTAGTAGCATCTAGGCCTTACGACGTCATCTTGGGAATTGATTGGTTATCTACAGTCCATGCACAGATTTACTGTATTAGGCGCAAGGTGCGATGTGTACGCACCGACGGGAGCAGGTTCACCTACACCGGCGTGAAGGGAGCCTTCGCAGCACAGGATGGACTTCCGCAGAGGAGAGGAAAACCCATTACTCATCAGTTGGCTAGCCTCATCCTAGGAGCAGTTGACGTGCGGAGGCCAAGTTTTCCTGTAGTGGTGGATCAGTACGAGGACGTCTTTCCCGACGATGTTCCTGGGCTACCTCCTCATAGATAGGTAGACTTTCATATCGACATGTACCCCAGGACAACCCCTATATCGACTCCAGCATATCGGATGGCCCTCGCTGAGCTTAGAGAGCTACGGGTACAGTTGGAGGACTTGCCGGGAAAGGGTTTCATCCGACCCAGCGTTTCATTCTGGGCTTCCCCAATATTGTTCGCCAAGAAGACGGACATAAGCTTGCGAATTTATGTCGACTATTGTCGCCTGAACTAGGTGACAGTGAGGAAAAAGTATCCGCTACCGAGGATTGATGACCTCTTCGATCAGCTCAAGGGAGCACGGTGGTTCTCGAAGATAGACCTCAGGTCAGGCTATCATCAGCTCAGAGTTCGAGATGAGGACGTGCAGAAAACGGCTTTCAGATGTCGGTATGACCACTATGAGTTCTTGGTTATGCCATTCGGCGTAACCAATGCTCCAGCAGTGTTCATGGACCTCATCGACAAGATCTTCCAGCCATACCTCGATCGATTTGGCGTAGTCTTCATCGACGACATTTGATATACTCGATGACTGAGGAGGAGAACGCCTACCACTTACGGGTTGTACTAGACACACTCCGAGAGCACCAGATTTATGGAAAGATCTCGAAGTGTCAGTTCTGGATTCGTGAGGTCCACTTTCTGGGGCACGTCATCTCTGAGGCGGGAGTTGTAGTGGATCCTGTGAAGATCGAGGCAGTGCTAGCTTGGGAGCCACCCATGAGCACGACAGAGGTGTGAAGTTTCTTGGGACTAGCTGGATACTACCAGAGATTCGTGCCAGACTTCTCCAGAGTTGCGGCACCACTCTCAGCTTTGACGAAGAAGGGGAAACCCTTTTTGTGGTCAGACAGGTGTCAGCAGAGCTTCCAGGAGATGAGACAGAGATTGACCAGAGCACCTATCTTGAGGTTGCCTGAGGAGGGAGTAGGGTACGTAGTCTACTGTGATGCATCAAGGACGGGACTCGGATGTGTCCTGATGCAGGAGCGGGTAATGATCACATATGGATCACGTCATTTGAGGTCGCATGAGCAGAACTATGCTACCCATGACCTGGAGTTTGCAGTAGTGGTCTTCACTCAGAAGACATGGCGACACTACCTGATGGGCGAGCGCTTTACAGTCTTCTCTGACCATCAGAGTCGCAGGTACATCTTCTCTCAGAAGGACCTGAACCTGAGACAGTGGCGATGGCTCGAGTTCCTCCAGGACTATGACTTTGAGATAGTCTATACTACTGGGAAGGGGAACGTGGTAGCCGATGCTCTCAGCAGGAGGACGGGCATTCAGCTACTTGAGGAGGCAACAGAGCAGCTAGCCGCTTTGCAGATATCCTTCGTGGATAGCGATGGAGAATCCTTCCTTTAGTCTCTCACACTCACTCCTACACTACTAGAGCGGGTCAGACAGGCACATCATGGGGACACTGACTGTGAGACGCGGTGTGCACAGATATCTTCAGGACATGCACCTGATGGCTTCTCCTTTGGAGCAAAGCATGACATATATTTCAGAGGACGTACCTTGGTTCCAGTCGCATTACGAGAGGAGGTGATGATAGAGTTTCACACTTCTCCATTGGCGGTACATCCTGGAGTGGAGAAGATGTACCAGGACCTCAGACGATAGCACTGGTGGCCAGGCATGAAGAAGGCTGTGGCAGAGTTCATTTATCGATGCCTCACCTACCAGTAGGTGAAGATAGAGCATCATGTACCAGCAGGCTTGGTAAAACCCTTGGAGGTACCGGAGTGGAAGTGGGATGACATATCTATGGACTTCGTGACTGGAAGTCCATGCACTTCCAGAGGACAGGACTCCATCTGGGTGATTGTCGACCGACTCACCAAGTCAGCTCACTTCTTACACATCAGAGAGCAGGGATCAGTGGAGAGCTTGGGATGTCTCTACGTCCAGGAGATTGTGCGTCTTCACGTTGTGCCATCATCTATCGTCTCCGATCAAGATGCTCGCTTTAGTTCTCAGCTTTGGAAGGGGTTGCAGGAGGCGTTCGGGACGCGACTTCGTCTGAGCACCGCCTTTCACACTCAGACGGATGGTCAGATGGAGAGGACCATTCAAACTCTCGAGGACGTGCTCCGCGCATGTATCCTCGACTTTGGTCGCAGCTGGGAGGACCACCTACCCTTGGTGGAGTTCGTGTACAACAACAGCTACCACTCCACCATCGGGATGACACCTTATGAGGCGTTGTACGGAAGACCTTGCAGATCTCCTTTGTGCTGGACATAACCTGGGGAGTCAGCACTTGTGGGACCAGAGATGGTCCGGGCCATGACAGAGAAGGTCCAGGTCATCCAGGAGAGGAAGAGGATAGATCAGATCTGGCAGAAGTCTTACGCTGATAGAAGGCGGAGGCCACTAGAGTTCGAGGATGGCGACCACGTATTCTTTTGTGTCTCACCTCGATGTGGATTACAATGATTTGGACAAGGCATCAAGTTGTCTCCACGATTCATCGGACCATTCTAGGTCCTCAGCAGGATTGGCAAGGTGGCTTATCGCCTGGCTCTACCACCTCAGTTGCACCGGGTGCACGACGTCTTCCATGTATCCCAGCTGAGGAGATACGTGCACGACCCGACACACATCATTGACCACGGGGAGCTAGACGTTGATGATGGGGTGACTTTTGCAGATGTCCCGATGTAGATCGAGGATCGACAGGAGCGGGTCCTACGTGGATGATCGATTCCTATTGTGCGCATCATATGGAAGCAAGGGAACCTCCAGGAGAGCACTTGGGAGAGGGAGGATCAGATGCTTGCTCAGTACCCACATTTGTTTCCCTAGCTTATGATGTATCTTTATGAGGACGTAAAGCCTTGATGTGAGAGTGATTTAAAGACCCATAAATTTATTGAAAATTGTTTTCTTAATTTTCTTGGGAATTTTACAAGAACGCAGTTTCTGATGGCACCTGATTTCGAGGCCCGGTGTGCCCGGAATCATTTTCTGAAGTTTGGCTCAGGTACGTTCAGGGAACGAACGAGGGGGTTTTTATAACTTTTGAACCGGTGCTCGGAATCGAATTCTGAGGGCACCGATGGAATCGCAGCACCGATATTTTCTTAGAAACGCCTCTTCCGGAGTTGCGATTGCTCGGGTGTGGTTTTTAATTTTTGGGCTGAAAGTTAAGAAATAAAATAATTGGTACGACAAACTTAATTTATTTCACTTAATGCCAATTGAAAGCCACTTAAAGCTGCTTAAGCGGAGTTGATGCAGATAGGGTGCTCTCCAAAAATATCCTACCCCCTTGGTAGGATATTTGTGGGGTGAGGCCCTCATGAGCCCACCGTTTCTTTTCCGCTAAGTAACGCCCCAGCGAAAACTTGTCATTATGAAAGTCAACTGACTCATTTTCTTAAATTCATAACGCACAAATTAATTGGGCGGTTTTATTCGTGAATTAATTTTATGAATTAATTTAATCGTTTCTTAACCTGTTTACAATCTGTTGGCGTAATAATAAAATAAGACCAACACTATTTTTCTTAAGGGTTGTTCGTTGAGAGGATTTGACAGAAACCTCAAGTTCTTCATCCTCCTTCACGAAGAAAGCGGAGAACGCGAAGAACGTGAAGAACACGAAGAACGCTGAGCCCTCGGAGATCGATGACATGATGCCAATTACCGCGACATCGGCAATTATTCATTCGTGACGTTCTTCCACGACAATCCAGCCCCGCGACAACCTTCGATCGACAACGACAAGGTAGGGGTTTGTGATCCTTTTATTTTCATTGTGGTTTTATAACAACAAGATGGATTTAATTATTAGTAATTAAATCTATATGTTTTGGAACCTCGGAGTTCGTCGACTCGACACTGTATTCCGCAATGATGCAATGCCCTTCCGCGACGACGCGACGCCCTTCCGCGATGACACGACACCCTTCCGCGACACGACGATCGCCTCCTTCCGTGGCGATCAATTCCGCGAAGAACACGCGTGCGACGACTTGACGAGGTAGGGGTTTGTGAAATAATTTATATTCCCATGATTGTTTCTTTTAAAACAAAGAACCCGGAACAAGTTCAATTTTAATTCTATTAAAATTTTTCCTTGCTTGTTATTCATGTGTTGAATATTTCTTCCCGATTGTTATCGCATAACGCGGAGGGTATGGGCCAAACAACCACGGCCTGGCAACCCTTTGATGTTCTTCGTAGATGTACGGATTGTAGGGCGACGACAAAACATGCCGCAGATGTGATTCGTTGTTTCCGCAGTGAAGTACGAGACCCGGGAGGATCTACGGCGTAGACAGAAACAAAATCGGACCACCGGAGCAACTCCGGTGTCCCGCGGAACCCACCGGCGGCGCCGGCGACCGGAGGCGGTAGCACCCCGGTGCGCCCCCAGACAGGGCCGTCGCGGCTGAAGTTGCGGTGGCGGTGGCCAGCAGACCCGTGGTCGCGTGGGTCTGGCACACACGAGGAACAGCTATGCCGCGTCCGCTAAATCCAGCGCGGCCCTACGCGGGGCCGCTGCGCTTCATCCTGTGGGGGCCAGCGCCCCGCTGTTCCTCCGCGCGGCCAGCACGGCTGAGCCGAGCCAGGCCGACCCGCTGGGCCGGGTCGTGCCCATGCCGGGCCGGGCTGCCCTGGCCGGGCCGGGCCGCGCCAAACTGGGTCGGACCCGGACCCGGGTCGGGTCCACCCCGTTCGGGCCGACCCAGGGGGGGTTTGGCCAGGTCGGTCCGGGCCCAGACCCCCCACGTTTTCGGTCTTTTTCTCATAACTTGAGCTAGGTGCCTCCAAACGACGCACCATTTGCGTCGATGCGATCCTTGGATTACAGATATCACACTCAAGGTTTCAGATTACTTTGGGTTCAGCCTGGTTGGTTCGTACACGAAACCAACCGGGCCCTCGGTGCGGAAACACTTATATCATGAGATTCGGACATTCGATCGACGTGTCATCGACTTCGTTGTTTTCCTCTAAGTGAGACGGATCGTTTGGAATACTTCGCCCGAGGTTTGGACGCAGGTGGAGTACGGTCGGGTTGGTTTTTCCATAAAAACCAAATGGGCCCCTGGGACGAAAAAGCCAATAACTCTCAGACCGGGCGTCCGATTGATGCGCCGTCTGCGACATTGAGTTCATGTTGACGATACAGAACTTTTGGATACATCAACTCTAGACTATTAGACCGTTGATGTATCAGACTCTCGGCTCGTGGAGCAGACCCTCCCGAACGAGCTTTTTATGTGCGGGAACCCTAGTGCTGGCTGCGACTGCTACTGTGACGACAATGACTGTTCAGAGATCCTCAGTGGATTCGATGGCGACGACTACAACACTTAGCAATCCTTTGTGGGTCAGTACAACTAATCATGTGTGGGTCCGATCATGTGTGGCTCAGCCCTCAGCGGTTCTGTGTGAGCCAGCGCCTACAGGTCCTGTGTGGGCCTGATCCGGTGCGGGTCTTTGCGGGGGTTAATTACCTATCGATCCTTTGTGCATCAGATCTTTTGTGGGTCATTACGAGGGTTAGTTACCTATCGATACTTTGTGGGTCAGATCCTTTGTGGGTCATTGCGGGGGTTAGTACCTATCGATCTTTTGTGGGTCTGACGGCTTGGATGGATCAGTGATCATCTCTATCGTCATTCGAAGAAGTATACCTGTGTGAGCTGAAACTCTGTTTACTTTCTATTGTGGATTGTGTTGTGCTATCCAGTGTGGATTTACGTTTTACTTTCATTTGTCGATTGTGTTGAGCTATCCTGTGTGGATTTCACATTTTTCTTTCCTGTGTGGACTGGGTTGTACTTGGGCTCGGATGTTAGAGCGGAGCGAGAATTTATGACTTAGGTATATGTATGGGAATATACCTAAGCAGTGTCGGATGTTACTTCGTGATTGTATCTTTCATTTGTGGTTTATCCTTTGTGGATTCTGGGAGACCTTCGGGGGTATCAGGGTCCCTACTGAGTATCTTATACTCACCCCTGAAAGGGCTTTGCCCGCACTACGTTGTGTTGGTTGCAGACGACGTACAACGCTGATTGCGATGGAGGATTGCGGAGAAGGACAGTACCTGGAGGTGGACCACTGGGCGGAGTGTACTCGGAGCGGACGGCTAAAACGAGGAGCTATGGAGGATATCTGTAGTCACCCTTCAGGTGGGACTTCCAGAGGATGGCTCGACACTGTGGCTTTACTTTTCCGTTGCTGTTTTTCCCCATTCAGTTGTACTTTACAGTTGGGCTTGTATTTCCGGCCCCCTCTACTTTTCCGCACTTACTGTTGTACCAGCTTTTATTTAGTGTTTTCTTTTTCTGTTTGCTTACTCTGTGGTTCTTGTTTACTTTACAAAGGAAATGCCTTACGTTTACCGGGATTTACGCCTTGGTGCTAGTCGCCAGCCCCTGGCCTATGGAAGGCGGGCTTGGGGTAGTCATGGCACGGGCCCCGAGGACGGGTCGTGACAAAAAATACAGTTTTACCCATTAAATTGGATCTATTATTATTTATTTCTATGATACCAATTTTGATGAATTATAAATGTTTTATTTTATATATAATATATTAATTTCCTTAAAATAGTTAATGAATACTTATTTCATTAATTTATTGATAACAAATAAACTTATTCACTATTTTTTTCTTCTAATATAGATATGATTTTATTTTCAAAAGGATTTTGTTCTCATTTATACCTATTTTTTCAAAAATTAATTCATTATATATACATGTGTCATCCATAATTTAATTATTTATTTAATCATATTCATAACAACTATTTCAATGTCTATGTAAAAACTATAATAATAGTAATTTAATAATATGTCATGTTTCATTAAAATTCTCTGTTGAAAGTAGCTCAAGTTAAATATTTTGTTTCATAAAAGAGAAAATAGAAAAGAATAAATTAAATTAAAGAAAAATATTTCATAAAATATTGGTGTCTTACAATGGACCCTCATTCCTCAGATATTCAATCCTTTTGCATGTTTTGTAGTCTCATTTAATCATCACGGGAAACCAAAATTCTCTCCATATGATGAGTGTATAAAGTATCCATAGATTCTCCTATCATACCACCCTAAATTTGATAGGGTGGATCTATACACAAGAAACCATGTTTTTTTGTTATAAGGCCTTAAACTACATTAAACTAATTTACCAGTCACATTACAATAAAAAATAAAAAAATTTCGTAACATATGAAATTAAACTATAGTCTTACCCTATTAGTAGAACATACGATTTCCAAGGTGACCGTAATTATAATCAATGAGTGAAAATTAAGGGATGCCTCTTATGAAGGAATTTCCCTAAAACTCAAGATTCACTAATGTCAAATCACTAAAATATCCATTGTTTATGATATTTAAATAAAAAAGGATTCAGGAAAACAAGACATTAAATTGTATGTTTTTTCCTACCCCATGACCTTAAGGTTTCAAATAGAAATATGGGTGTCTCCATCACTATTCTGTTATAGGGTATGTAGGATGCCCCTTTTTTGTTCAATTAAAAGATAGCTATTAATCTATCTCTCTATCTATAATTGTAGAATATTATGTTTTATCACCTTTTTGGGGTATTTTTATCCCTGCATTTTGAAAATATGATGTCCCTATTAGACTTTTTCATCACCATAAGAGGATGACTTGTGATTTTGTGAGTACCTGATGAGAATTTAAAAGAAGGGACCCCACAAAACTATAGGCATGTGGTTGAACCAAACATTATGAGAATATATGGGACCATCCACATCAGACCCAAAATATATAAATATCCCTATCATGGAATTATAATTATTACACCTCCAAATTTATCAAAATTCCAACCCTATTTTGTTTGACAAAGGTGCCTTATGTTTTGGGCCTAAAACTTATGTGGGATGAATGTATTATCTATTTTAAGCACTCATGTTATAATCTTGATTACCTTACCTATTTTGATGAGCACTAGATTCCCTTGGGGATGAGTCTAGGATTAATTATGTGATATGAATGGGTTATCTAAAGAAATGAGCCTTGGATGCCTTATTTAATTGATGTATATTACGTCATTATTATCATGGGATATTGTATATTTAGAACCCAAGATGAATTATATCATGATAATGATATACCCTTGAGAACCCAAAAATCAGCAGAGTCCTTTACCGACACCCTATACGTGCAATGCTCAAATATTCCAATCATTTTAACAAACATTATCTGCCGAAACCATAGGTAGTCTCCTTACCACATAATCAAGCAACATAATTAACCAGTTTAAACTATAAGATGGATTTAGGAATTATTTTCATTAAAACTTCTTATATATGTGACAGAAATTATTACTATGCATTGAACTACAAGGATGAATCCATGGAAGGAATGGCTCATATCCTATCACCCCATTCCGGTCAAGGATTTGACATTCTAAATAGTGATTTTTAAGGCCACCAACCATTCAAAAGTGAGAATACAGGTCACAAAGATCCATGATATATCTATAAATGTTTATCCAAATAAGATAAATTTGGCTCCCATATATAAGTATCAAAAAATTGATCTTTTTATAAGTTATTTTACATCAAACCCATTTATTTATGACACTATTACGTGATGTAATACGGTTACACTAATCATTATACATAATGAAATTTAATGTCTCCAAATAACTCATTAAATAGAAAGAATGTATCAATTAATATAAGAGTATGATATCAACATATGATTATGGGTAGATCAGAATCTAATTTACTAAAAACAATTATCAATACTATCATCCAAAGCTCTATGAATTCAATTATCGATATCTCTATAGTGACTAATATTTAAATACTATAAGAAATGTTGATAAAATTGTAATGAATAAGTAAAAATGAAGTAATTATTTTATAATAAATTTGATTCAAATGAGACATTGAAATCCTATTATTGGATTTTAGAAATGAACTTAAAGATCTTAGAGTTTGATATCAGAAATACACCAAAAACATAATATTGGAAGCCTACAAATTCCCTTAATCCATGAATAGATTCACTAGTATTTTTTCTATATAAATTGTTTATTCAGGGGGCATGGAAATTTTTATTTTAGTTTATAATTTAGTAAATCATAAACATGGACTTTTTCAACATTTTATCATCATAGGTTTCACCCATGAAGATATGGAAAATTATTCCATGATAATTTTACTCATGTCAGTAACCACTCTTATTTGAACTCTCCACAACCATGATTCACCCTCTACTATGGGCGATGAGGACCACAAAATGTTCCTTGAATTTAAATAATAAAATGAAATCTAATATTGGTATCATATTTCTATTTTCAATTTTTTTCACTTGTATTGTTTGGGAGGGAAATATGATTCTATAGAACAATCATTTTAAATAATATATTTGTCTTATATCACAGAATATACTAGTCATAAATATAAATTAATTACCCCATTTTTATTTACATTATTGTTAAATATATGATGTGATCACATCCAATCTATACATTCACATAACGAATAAATAATAATGTATTGAAAAATTAACAAATAAGGATATAATAGTGGAGTTATTCTACTAAATTATAAATTGAGAAGATGATGAACCATCATAGATCCATAGGGATATCATTGTTTTATTTACATAGTTCTAATTAAAATGTCCCCATTCAAATATTTATTTTTTGGATTAATGTTTTTTTTCATTTTTAATTATCTCAATAAGAGTACCACGAGTTGTATTATAATATACTCACATGTGTTGAGGGGAACTCATGATAAAGGTATAAAATTTTATATGTAAAATGTGATACATGTTCCTTTATATATTCAAAAAAACATGGGTTATTTGAAGCCTTTGATTTTTTAACATGTATAAATATTTCTTAATATAATTATACACGTAAAAACTATACATGGAAGATATAAGGTAATTAAATTACATTGACCCTTAAGTTTTGGTTTTATTGGTGTATGGGGAGTCTGGAAATGTTTAGTGGAAGTATTATAGGTGACAGTAATAGATTCGATAGTTTTAATGTGGAGTTACATCATGAAGGTATTTTTTAGGTGATATATGTTTCTTACGGGATTAGGTTAAGTCCACGAGGGATTAGTTTTTCTTCCACGTGTTCATGTTTATTGGTAATAACATGATATATTCAATTATGGAATGATGTTTTATTATGTGATATTTTATATTAATCATATTCATGTCATAACATCTCGGTGATTAGGGTCACTCTGTGTAGAGCCATATTGGAGTTTGGATTAAACTTATTTATGGGAATCATGGATAAAAACCTTAATATGTTAGTGTGTTCCAACTACCCTTATTATTATACAAGTGTTTTCTGTTCCATGATAATAGTTGCTACACTATAATTACCATTTTATTGAATTCATTAGTATAATATTTATAGAGTTCATTATGATTAGGTTCATAGGTTGAATCGCGGCCGTGTCCTTGGTTGAATGGGGATATGGTGGAGGTTTAAGGTTTTTTATATGATTCTTTGGAATTTGGATGTTACAATGTTTTAATAGTCATTGCACTATGTCTATATAATGTTTTAATGAATTAAATAGAGTTAAATTAGATTTAAAATAATTAATTATCTAGAAGTATTTTATTAAAATTCTTAAAAGTGAACATGAAATATATATTTTTCACCATGAATATATCTTACGTTGTGGTTCCATTAAAAAAATTTAAATTCAAGGCTCCTATATACTTTCATTAGTCTTACTTATTCTTAACATGATCGAAGTGGTGTTTGGAAATATTTTTTACGGTTCATGGTCTTTGTTTAAGATATAGGACCATCCATATTATATGATTGAATCCTTCTTAATTTGTTACAAATATTTTTTTATTTGAATCATCTTTAAATTTTTTAATAAGGGGTTTAAATAGTGATTGTGGTTTTTTCATTTAATGGTTATAGTATTAGTGGTTAATTCGATGTAGATTTTTTGCATATTATTTTTATGGAATCATTGGTTTTATGTTTCAATTCTTTTAACTAAAATTAATCTTTTCAATTAAGATGTGGGATTTTTATTCACTCATTGTATCATCTTTATTAATTTGTTTTTTTGTATGATCTGTAATATTAATAATTATCCTTGTTGACCTAAAAGGAGAATTAATTTTATCACCTTCAAATCTAACCATCAGAATCCAATTTTATTTATTTCCTTTTTTCACCATCATCCCCTTTGATTTGAACACTTCTATTGAATTCCCTTTATCGTGATACATTTATTTTACCAATCTATATAATGGAATCCAACACATTACTGAACCATCAAGATGCCTCTCCGACATGGAATTATCTTACCCCTTCTTTGGGAGTAGTGGATATGGATTGTTCTAGAAGAATTTACTATAATTTCATTTGGTTATATTTAATATAATATGATTCTCCTGGGAATAATGTTGTGGGTTTTTGTACAAACGAAGGGTATATTGTAAAATTAATTCATTTATTATTTCAATCTTTTTAGTCAGAATACCATGAATTATATGTTAAAATTACACATTTTTATTGAATAGTGTTTATATATTACTGACATATATTTTTTGATGATATCCTAAACTATATGAAAGTAGTTTAATATATGTTTTATTAATTAACATGGGCTGAATAATAAATAATAATATTGTTCTAAAAATATATAATTATAATATTTTGATTTTATGTTTTTATTTAAATTTATATATCAATGATGTGTTTGTAGTGATGCCTTTTTTACTAAATAATATATGTGAATTAAAATTTATATTTACATGGTATTGGTCATGTAAATATGAAAATGAAATCAATGTGACTAAATATATATTTATAAAGGAAATTTGAATTGGATGGTAATTTTAACTTTAATATGGTTGAGTTTGGTAAATGGTTAAGGATTTGTGTATTTGGTATCTAAATTTTAACATTCTCACTATAATTATTAGGGATTCTCTATCTTTGTGACATGAGGGTAATTTATGGGGATGGTTTCAGATTAGTTTCCATATACAAGAATTATTTCATAAAAACTATTTACATTGTAAGATGCATTATTTTTATTTAATATCACATGCTTGTTTTTAAATTTTTTTTAATGAATGTTAATTAATAAATATCTCTCATTATTTTATGAATTAAATGTTATATTTTAAATTAATATAATAAATTTACTAATAGGTATTCACTGAGGTTGAAACATTTATGCAAGATTGAAATATTTATGAAAATTTTTTCTCAAATCATTACTGTTTATGAACTCCATTTATGATTAATTGTTTATCTAAGGGACTATATGAAGGATTTATCATATTTTTTTCTAATCAATTATTAGTTAATATAAAATTTCATTCATTTTTTGATACGAAGAGACAATGGGATGATATATGTTATAATATTAGTAATGTAATGGTCAATTAATGAAATATATAAGATAAATATTTTCATAATGATAGTAAATATTTAATTGATTTTGATATCTTCAATGATATGGAGATGATAAATATTTTTCAATTGCAATCATCTTTTTGTAGTTTTAATTTTTTTTATGTTTGCCTTTTATTTATTTCATTTATATTTTATCTTATTTTTTTGGATCATGTGATTTGATTTAATACGATGTAATGGTGAAATAATATGTTTTACAAATACCTGAATGATAAAATTATGGTCGTATAGTGGTGAATATAATGAAAGGGTTTAATGATTATAATATGATTGTTTAATTGTGATAAAAAAGTATGTGATATTATGAATTGTATTATATTCATAAATTCATAATCAAGTATTCATGGGTTATCCTTCCAATTATGTATCAGTTTGAGTTGGAATGACCTCTGAAATATCAAATAAGTCTGGTAGTGAAATTTATTGGCCTCATCCTTATTATTTCATAATGATCCATTGATTATATATTTTTTTGGACTAATTTAATATATGATATTTTTTAGAAAATTTAGTTATTAGTAGTGATTGTAATAAAATATGATTCTATATTTATATAGTATTTTCATTTTCATTTAGAACGATGTTTTTTTTGTAGAATTTCCTCTCTTGAGTTGATTTCTTAAATATTGTCCCATACACATTAAATCCAAATATATGATGAATTATTTATAAATTTGTTCATAAAGAGTACTCAAATGTTCCCACACCTCTCTAGTTTTAATGTGTTGTTTTATAAGAAAATGAAATTTTTATTTTCAGTGTTGATGTTTGGGTTGATAGAGTGAATTTTTTTATGTTTATAATAATTAGTTATATCTTACGGGGTTTAATATGTTTCCAGGTAGTCATAGTTTGTGAATGTGAAAGATTTACATTTCCTTCTACTTATATGAATTTGATTGGTAGAATAATTTTATTTCCCAGGAAATTATAGTTATATTACCACCGATATATGCTATAGTTACCCTTTTTGGTAATCTCTAACCAATGTACTTTTGAATGTACGATTTGGGTGTCACAAGTTTCTTTATAACCATAACATGCGAGGTTCTATCTAAGATAGTTCCTAAAATGAAAAATTATAATAACATAAAATATTTTTAATACATTTAAAATTTATTCCACGGTTATCAAAATGATTTGAAAAAATTTATTATTTTTTTAATTCATTTTTGTAATTTTTTTGGAATTTATTATCATTATAATAATTCCAAATAGAAATATGGACCCAAAACAGGAATGGATTTGACAATATAGATGAATCCACTAACGAGGTAGAAAATTTAAATGTTTAAATACTAACCCCTTATATGATTGGGTTTCAATCAGATTATATTTCCACACCATGATATATAAGGGAAGAAATTGGTGTATCTAATGAGTGGATTGGCCCGTGATAATTTGTTTGTGTTCTTTTATATCCATGTGACTCTATCTCCCCTCAAACCCTTAAATAGTTATTATATGATAATCAATATGTTCTATTCTATGATTCACTATAATAATTAAATGTCATATTCATCGATATATTGGTTGGATTTGAAAAAACTCTCTTTGAATTAGGAAAATAAAAACGAAATCTACGAAAATTATATTTTGGTTTTTAAAAACATTTGACCTATGTTTCATGATACATAGATAAAATACAACACAAATTAATCGAAGAATAATGGAAGGGTTCAATATAATGATTTTGAAATATTTTCAACAGGATATGTGATATAACAAAATATTCACCAAACATATTCCAGTACCCATCAATAGATTATATAAAATAGTATTTTAAAATTATGAAATTAAATAGAACTATAAATAATTTATACATGTAATCCTGGAATTATATTCTTGGTGTTAGATCTCCATACCATTTTGAATTCGCACATGAATCCTTTTTACCACTTATAAATTCATTAATGTTCCATATATCATTTATATATTCTCTTCATGTCATAATATTAATTAAACGAGTTCCTTTTAATTCCTATACAATTTCTAATGCATAACAAAAATGATTCAAGGAGATAAAATCAAATATCTCATGTGGATTCATTTAATTATATCCCTAAAACAATAGCGAATGAAGTATATAATATACAATACGTCCCATGGGTTGTAACTCTTATTTTTTTCAGATGAAATATGGATTGATGCTTAGATTTATGTTTCATTAAATTTTAAATTTCCACCAATTGAAAATGATTCTTTATAAATTCTAATTAAATAAAATTATGTACAAATAAAATTATTATTAATGTTATCAAAATTTCATTACTCATGTGTAAAAATCAAAAAATTATGTGATGAAATTCAAACCATTAATGTGTATAATACATCTAAAATATTTTTTGCGAACGATGGATAATGATTATCAGTTTGAAAATGTATATTACCACAATAAATAATTTAATCTTAAATCACATTTGAATAAGTGGAAAAAAATTATTTCATAATATTGAAATCATAAATAAAATAAAATAAAATATCTTTATTTTATTTACTTTTGATGATTTACACAAGGATGATCTTCAACCAATGGATGTGGGGTTCTCTTGACCCAATGAATTTTACTATCCAAACTACTTTACCATTTGATGCACCATTTTTCAGGTCCCCAAATCCATTATATTTACAGTATTATGTATTTTTTATAATGCAAATGTAGTATCCAAAAACACATCATTAACAAATAAATAGACAATGTTATGAAATTTCAAAAATAATCTCATACAAATATTAATAACAAAATATAATTTCTTTCATAAAAAATTATTCAATGAAAGGTGACATTAAATGTAACCATGCATTCAGGAATTATTTATTCCTTCCTTCATCATATTTGATGAATGTTCCTACATCTAAATTGTGGATAGATTTTTTTCTATAATTTCATATGATTTTAAAATATATACTGATGTATCATTACATTAAAATAAAGTTATAATTCATTTACATATTATTCCATAAATTTCATACACTTATTGATAAACCTAACACATGTAACCATAATTACAGTATAAACTCATGCGATTATATATTGTATGAATTATAATTATTCGCTATATAAATTAATAATGATCTTATGTTGAGGGAATAATATAGAATATTATTTATTTGAAATACCTCAGAAACTAAAAATATATGCTGTTATCATTATTTTCATTATCCTCATGACCACATATACTCATGATATTAATTTGAGAACATCAATAGAATATGTTTCAATGGTTATAAAATTTATACATATTTAGTTAGACATCATTTATTTCTTGTGTCATTTATTACACTAGACAATATGCTATATTCTTAATATTGATTTCATGGTATTGAATGTATCATATTATAATTTTGAACTTCTATAAATTGTGATACATAATGTAATTTAAGGAATTTTCTATAAAAAATATGAAATTTTTTATTTACCATAACTATTAGTATAACTCACATATATATAAAATTTTATGCATAATATAAAAATAAAAATTTAAAATATCATGTTGGGATAATGGTGAACACAATAACAATTAAAAAAACATCATCTTCAGGAACAATGACAACCAAAACTCTTTATATAAATAGAATTAAAATGATGAAAATTAAAAAGTGATATTATAATTATATACCTTATAACATCTCTTATTTGCAAAAAATATTAAATTATATTTATTATAGAAAAAATTATTTTACCTAAAATTTTCCCATTTAATTTATTCCAAATTTATTAATACCCTAATTTATATATAAATTATTATAGAACCATATCAATAAAATATGATCGAATATTATTTGGTTCACTGAAAACAATATTCACCTTATTTACCTGAATAATATATTTTAAAAATGTGTTTTAATATTCTAGTTATGGTATAAAACTATTTTTTTCTTTAAATAACCATGTCTCCACTTTTCATGAAGTGACCCATTAAAATATTCAATATAGTATTAATATATAAAAAATATATTCAATATAGAATTAATATAATATAAATATATTTAATTTATAAAAACAAAATACCATATTTAATTATATAGTTTCTAAAATGATTTTTTTTTTATATTATATAATACAAATTATTCAATATTGAATAGAAAAAAAGTGTATAAAAAAACCAAAATTCTATAAGACAAAAAATATTTATGTAGTTCATATGATTTTCATTATACCTATGGTAATTGAATAGTTAACCATATATGAGGGTAAAATTAAAAATTTTGGTAAATAAATAATATATATATATATATATATATTTGGATTTTTTGGAAAAAAATATTAAATATAAAAAATGGTGTCTGTAGTGATCAGTTCAAGTACATTTATTAGAGGAAATTAATTATCCGGTTACAAAATCTTGTCAATAATCAAAATAGTGTTACTAAATGTGTTTATTATACATATTTATTGGTTTATATTATTTTTTTAAGTATGGGATTTAATATATGGTAATATAGGTGGTGAAATCATTTATGATACTATTAGAATGTAAATTCTACATTGCTTTATTTCTGATGTTTTTTTATTCGAGCATTTTATTGAGAACATCAGGAGATTATATAAAGCTTTGGACTACTACATAAACACAAGTATTGAAGAATGTTATAGTTTTATTTCATAAAATGTGATGGATTCATCTATTTGTGATTTTTTTTTCGAATATGGTGTAATTTCTTGTTTAGAAATGGCTTCTATTACATGTGGTTGTATGATTTAAAATTTTAATGATGTAATGTGATTGTAGATTAAATTTATTTTCATAAGATATATTACCTTATTTCAAAGACAACATTCTATATAATAATGAAAAAGTACATTTATTTTTATGATAAGGTAATTTAAGTGTGACATTATTTATTAGAGTATTAAGTTATATTAATTTACTGATCAAGAATACTAGATCTCCATTTGTTGTATTATTGAGTTATTTCTATTTCTATTAACAAATGTGATTAATTTTGACTGTGGTAGATACCATTTTTTCATCATAATCCATCACAACGAATATCATTTTATAAAAATAGAGGAAGGGTATTATTTTTATCGAATAGTAATGGAGTTATATATTTTTAGATATGTTGAGTTGAGATTGCGTAAAATTATAATAGGAATAAGTAATGTCGGTTTATTTTTTCCTATAGATATTCCCTATATTTATAATTAATTTCTATTATTTTTATTATACACTATTTTTATCAATATAATCTATTTAGGAATTCTATTATTTCCCAAACTAGTTTTTATTATTATGGTTAATGTTTCATGATTTGGGTTGGAACCTCTTTGATATCTAGTTCATGGAATTATTTTTATTATCATTTTTTCAATGATAATTAGGTTTTAATATTATTATGCAGTGTGATGACACGTCTAATGGTTTTATTTTTTACAAATAATAGGAGACAATATTTCTAAATTATAGATCCAACATTGTAACATCATACATCATTATAGGTATATATTTTTGGGATCACCAATAGTTATACTGGTAAGATTATATACACTATAAATATCTTTTTAGTGGTTATGATCTATTTACCACATATAAAAATATTGAGTTTATTTATAATTTTTTTTGGAATTGAGGAATTTATTTATATTTAATTATTTATACATTATTTATTTATAATTGGTGGGTTTAGTTCCCTCACAAAACTGATGAAACAAACATCAAACTTAATTATATAATTTCATGGGATTTATATATAATGTGATAATTCTATTATATTTTTGGGGTCACCAAAATAAAACAACCTTCAAACACTCACTAATGAAATATATTGATTAAAATATTAAGATTACATATCTAGTGTTGATACAAATAAATTTTACCCAATTTCATTCATCTGAATCATATAATTACAAATTAAAATAATGAATATCTCAAATACCCAATGACCTATTTTGATTATAGTTTTTGATAATTATGACAAGATCTTATATAACAACACCAAAATCTTTAATTGACTATTTTCCCACTATTACAAGATTTTATCTTTTACTTATGAATTCTTCATCATTGTTATAACTATTCTATAAACCCAGTGAAAAATACATCAAAATGTGGAATGAACACAAAAAACGTACACAACTGTATATAAAAAAAGGAAAAAAATTATTCAGTTTAAATTATATGAGATCCTATAAGATAGTATTCCATTATAATAATAAATCTTTAGATCAAACCATTATTTAATTACAGTTGAAATCTGATTAGGAAAACAATTTTTTCCAAAAAATAGTGTAACATAAAACAGAAAGGAAATTCTATTAATCATGAGTTCTTCTTATAATATATGAAAAATGATGAAAAAATTGTAAAAACTATATTTTTTTTCCTAAGTAGGAATAACGATATAATTAAAACAATATACAAGAACTATTACTTTTGAAATAAAATATTTTCATGAAAACTCAATTGAAATGCTAGAAATGTCATTTATACTCCTTAAGAAATCATGTTATTATGAATCATACAATAACATTTAAAATAACCCATACATGTTGAATAATAAATATGATCAACATATAACATATTTTAATTGAGAAAAGAACCATTACACAATTAATGGGAGTGATATATAATGATCAAGCATCGTCATAAATAATTTCTAAGGACCATAAAATGCATAAAACAAATAATTTTCCACTTTCCCATAATTGAACTGATAAAAACATATATTTTACCCCATATGAAAATCATTTTCTCTTATTGATATACCCATTTACATTAAACTATGAATATTAAAACCTAAAATACCCTAATCAAAGGAAATGGATATCTATTTTAATAAAAAATGGATTCATAAAAATTAATGAGAACATCATATACCAGTTAAAGTGGTGTGAAAAAACCATGGATGATGTATAGGTTAAAAGTGACCATTCATTTTTCTTTTGTGCAAAATTATTCCATATAAAATTTATAAAATAATTAAGTTTATAATACTATTATGGAAAAAAATTATAAATAAAAGACCATGTATAGCATATATTTGTCTATATAAATACAACTATTAAATAACTTTAAAAATATATACATTGATGAAAATTATTTATAAATAAAAATATCAAGACATTTAAAATGTTGTATAATGATAACATATCCCTTACGATTTAGAAACTTTTGAACCCATAAAATTTTTAGTAGAAAAATATAAATTTATTTTTAATTATTAAAAAATAAATCCATATAGAAATATTATATCCCACAAAAAATAATACATGTGGTAAATATAGCATAATTTTCAAAGAAAGGGAATTGATAATTGAAATCTTGTGCCTAAAAACTGTTAAGCATTATAAATTATTTAATTAGTGGAAAATTAATTTTAATAATTTATTTACAATCTTATGATACTTTATATTTATAATTAAATTATCATTATCAATTTTATATCAATTATTAATGTATTTTCTTTTTTATTTCAAATTTAAATATATATAAGATGTTTTAATGAAGTTCGGTGCATAATTTGAAAAAAAAATTGGTTTGATGAACATGGTCCAATAAATAAATAACAACTCATATAAAAATAGTAGTCATAAAATAGTTATCAATATTATGAATTAATTTTACTTTTATAACAATGATGTAATATTGATATGATAAATTAATTACACTGCAATTATTGAGATGGTAGTTCATACATACACATGAGTGACATTTACATTTTTCGAAAACCATGAGGGAACGTTTTTAAGTAGTATTTTATATTTATATAATTATTATTATATCATAAATAGTGTATTATCTTGTAAAATTCACTTATATTTGGTATCTAGTTTTTGTCATTATCATAAATGAATCACACCCCCCTATTTAAGTGGTAATCTATACGCAAGGCTGAACGATGTCAGCATTTAAAAAAGGTATAGAAATGTACCAAAATAGAAGATATATGATCATTAAAATATGTTTCTTATTTATTTAATAATATATATTTATATTAATGACATTATTATTATCATCTATAAAAGGTTTGGATGAAAAAAACGTACATTGGTTTGAGAGGCAGTAGTCTCCAATACACACGAATAATTTTTTCATTTCAAATTTTATTTGATAAGGAGATGTATTAAGGGTTAAATATTTACATAAAAAGATATAAATGTATTTTATTAAATAATTTTGTTATATAAAATTGTTTTTAATATTTTTAAATTATGTGTAATATGAAATACAAAAAAATGGTTAAAATTTATAGCTCTTCTTTGGAAAATAATTTTTTTTAATTACACCTGAATCCCTATAAGGAGGGTATTTTTTAAAAAATAATACCTCTTAGACAAGATTACGTGTGATTTTAAGGGATATGGATAGGACATGGATGGTATATATTTCTCAAAATTTGTGAGTAATATATTAGGGAAAGTACCCTTTTGTAAGTTAGGGGAGTGACGCTCTTATAATTTTCTGATCAATAAAATATTAAAATCACATATTCAAGGGTATTTGGTTCCAAATTACCCTAATTTCATATTAAATATGTTATATGATATAAATAAACCCACAAAATAGTACTTATAAAAGTGTGTTGGTCATTTAAACCATTATAACTTAAGTTTAACACCTTGTGACCCTTTTCTATCCAGGACTGTGATGACATATTGTACGTCCAATAATGGTTATAAATTCAAACATATGGAAATATTGAATCATAAATGGTACATGGAAGATATTTTATACCTTTTTACATTTAAAAATCCCATTTTATTTAAATTAATGATTTATAGATTTGTTAAGAAAAAATTATATAACATAAAATATCCTCGTAATAATGGTTAGAAAAATTCAATTATTTCATACATTTAATAAATAAATATTGGTATTAAATTATAATATACAATCATAAATCATAAAACATAAATTAATTTTAACATTAAAATTATTGTGACACCATAAATATTCTAAAAATATTAGTTTTTTAAATTTTAAAAACCATTTACATTAATATTTATACTCTTTAAACAAGAATTGTGTCAGTGTTTCAAAAGATTTTAATGAAAATATATAATCACTAAAAATTAGAAATAAATTAAAATATTGAATTTATTTTCATAATTTAAAAAATAAAAATTAATATTCATTCATAATAAGTTTGTCGCTATGTTAATATGTAATAGAAATATAAATGTAATAGGGTGAAATTCTGTATTTTTCAGTACATAAAATATTATATAGTTCATTATCAATGTAAAAGGATTCAGATGGACATGATTTAAAAAAATAGAGTATTATGTATGATATAATGTCAATATATATAGAGAATTAATGTATTAAATAAATATTATGGCCTTTCAGATTATTTATAAACATAATTGACTGGTTTTCCTCTTTAATATTGTTATAACTATTTACCCTTGTTATTATTCATTATGAAAAACATTGCATTTAAATTATTACCTAATATTATTAATTATGATTCCAAATGTTTAATACATTGTATTAAATTAAATTCATTTAATTGCATGAATTTAATTTAAAAATGACCGGGAAAATCCTGATGAAAAGTAATTTTCTTGAAACATTTTTTCTTATGTATAAAATGGGTTTATACCAACATGAAATATATAATTGATTAATATGAATTTAATTCCTTTATTCAATATTTATGTGAATTCTTTTTTCTTTTAAAACAATTTTTTAATATAATTTATTTTTACAAATTATTGAAAAAATAGTTTTCATTTAAAATCTATACTTTTAACTATTCATAAAAAATCAAACTTTTATGAAATTTATAAAAAATTCTATATTTGATATTTTTAACACGATTATTTCCAAAATTAATTTGTTTTTTAAAAAATATTATAATTTTTTATTCATTTTTTATAATATTTTTCCATAAAAGTATATCGAAATTATTTTTGAGGAAATATTAATTTATGAAACAAAATATAACTCCACTAAAAATTGAATTATTATTTCCTAATATTTAATGAAAATATTATTGTTTATTTTTGACATTGTATATATATTTAATAATGTGATTATTCTTATTCATAACCACTAATTTAATGGCAAGTTTATAATTGTCGTATACAAATAATAAAAACTCATGTTTTTGTAGGATTAATATTGATTAATTTGTATGGTATAAAAAATCTTAATGTCTTAAAATTATTGGGTATTACACCCCCTCCACCCTTAATTAATATAATCCTATATTTTTTCAGTTAATCTTTGTAATAATGGGTATTAATATTTGAATAACCATTTATCAAGACACACAATATTAAAATATTAAATAAAACATCCTTTTTAAACACTAATGGAAAACTATCTTATACCAACCGTTTGGAATTGTTGGTATAGGCCTCATAACCATTGGTGTAGCCTATACCAATAGTTTGGAGAACCATGGCCCAGTAAGCCGTTAGAATAGGTCTATACCAACGGTTTTAAAAAAATTGTTGGTATAGTCCTATACCAACGGTTTTGAAAACCAATGGTATAAGTAATATAAAAATATATAACAACAGTTCCATATAATCACTGGTGTATGTATTTCAAAAAAAACATTCGCTGGGATTTGATCCCATGACCCCTAGTTTATCATTGAACGACCTAACCACTAACCTAACATGACTTCTGTGAACATAATTACATAAATATATATATATATATGTATTATCATAATTATATTAAATTATGATTTATATAATGTTCTCGGTAAGAAGATTCAATAAAAATAAAAGGACCTATACCAAATGTTGTCAAAACTGTTGGTATAGACATATACCAACGGTTCTGACAACCGTTGTTATAGGTCCTTGATTCTGGGAGCAATGTTGGTGTATAGGGGACTTTTCCCAAGGGTTTGTCCAAACTGTTGGGATAGGTACCCACCGATTCCCAACAGTTTAGCCAAACCATTTGGAAAGGGTGGGTACCAAGACCCCTTCCCAATGGTTTTGGAAAACCGTTTGGAAAAGTGGCCACAAAGTGGACATTTCCCAACAGTTTTGCCAAACCGTTGGGAAGGCCATACCCTTTCCCAATGGTTTTTTCAAACCATTTGAAAACATGACCTCAATGTGGTATTTCCCAACAGTTTGTCCAAACAGTTGGGAAAGGGGACCTATAGCAACAATTTTTACAAACCATTATTATAGATGCGTTGGGAAAAGTCAGATTTCCTGTAGTGAAAAGTGCGAATATAAAATATTAATTTCCCCTATAATAAAAAATAAATATATTTAAAAATACGAGATCATTTGTGGAAGATTATAATTTATGTATATAGAGAGGAAAAAATAATTTTCAAATACTATAATTTAGTTTCATAGAACAATGATCTCAAGAAAGTGAATGTTGATGAAAAAGATAGTGAAAAAAACTATAAACCAAATAGGTGTAAAAAAGAACATCAATTCAAAAAAAATGCTAATACGATAACATTATTATTTTAGGATCCTATTATTACATTTGAGTATTTCCATTACCATCTTGGATATGATCATAAACAATATAATCAATTGGAATGTATAATTTTATTATTTAATCAATTATAAATAAATATTATTTGTTCCTCCAAATTATGAGTATTCAAGATGAATTATTCATGGAAAAGGAAATAATATCATCTTATATCAAATAAAATGTTCTATACAATGATAAAATACAATACCTCAAATTGTTAGATGTTATCTAAAATCTAAAATCTTAGAAAAAGGTAAGATAATACAAAAATATTGACAAACCATCATATATAGAAATAATATTTTTATATAAAAAATTACAACAATTAAATAAATTGATTAACTTATAGTATTCATGAAATATATAATCTTGTATACCAATTATCCTTAGTGACACTAAAACTAAATAATTTATTATCCTTATATTTAATATCATTCATTTCATCTAACATTACAAAAAATTGAATAGTATTCTTCCGAAATAATCTTTCAAATTAAACCCCATATTAATATTAATTGTAATATATACCTAAAATCAATTAATAATCTCCCCAAATACCATTGATATCATTGATATATCACTACATAATTATATATTGTAGTGAAATTCACCAAAAATATCATGAATATGCTTTAGAGAGTAATATGAATGCAAATCATTAAGCTGATATTAGATATCTCCGAAAACATCATCTTTTCAATGATTAAATTTTCCACCTCCAAACATTTTTATATCTATTTATCCAAGATACCTTATTTACCAAAATTATTAATTATATACTAACCCCAAGGGTTATCTAATCCTCAAAAATGTTTTTTAAAGACTTGTAAATCTGTCAAATAACCACAATCAAATAATGACTCATGACCTTAATAAGAAAATTCCATAAATTTTACATATGAATAACCATTAAAACCACGGAATTTTTTTTTCTTGTGCCTATTCAAAATCCACATTTCTTTCTTCTTTGGATGACATTGTTTCCACTCATTAATATGAAATGTGATATATGGTTGATCATCAGCTATGTTATTCAAGACGTATGATTATAACTTCTTCATTAGTTTAGCTGACAACAATTTTACTTTGAAACCACGAATCCACTTTCCCTCATTATCAACTCGTTCATTTTGAGATGGAGGCAAACCAATGTGTTGCGCCACAACCATGTAGCTCGTACAAAACTCTGCGACCTCTTCAAAAATATACTTTTCAATAATAGAGGCTTCAGGTCGATACAGATTCTTAACATACCCCTTCAATATTATCATATACCATTCAAAATGATACATCCAACAAAGATATACAGGTCCATAAAGATTTATTTCTCGAACCAGATGAATCATTAAATGAACCATTATATCAAAAAAATTTGGAGGAAAATAAATTTCCAATTTTCAATGTATACAAATTTCATCCTTTTCCAAAATGTTCAAAGAATTCACATAAATCACCTTATTACAAATTGAATGGAAAAAATAACACAAATCTATTATATTCTTTCAGACACTAATGTGAAATATTCCACGCAATGAAACTGGAAGATGTTGTTGCATCATGATGTAAAAATCATGAGATTACATACCTATCAACATCAAGTCCTTCAATTAGAAAAAAAAAAATTTACATTTGATTAATAACATTGAGGAAATTTGATAACATGAAGACACTAACAAAATCTAATTTTATCCCTATTTGATAATTTATGACAGGCCAGGGGTAGAAATGTTCATCTTCTATTTTGAGTGGGAGCTAACTCCAAACATATTCCCATTCATAGTAAGTCCAATATTGCATTTAACCCATATTTTGTATTTCCTTTAATATCTAACAATTTTCCAATCTAACTATCACTGTTATTCTTCTCCACGTGCATGATATCAATATTATGTTTAGATTCATGATATCTCCAATATGGTAGCTCAAAAAATATTGAACTTTTCTTCCAAATATGCCAATCATTACTATATTTCTGTGTCTTTCACAATGCCACGTCCATGTTTTTACCCTCTCAAAATATAGATCAAATGATAATGGTTTTGGAGAAATATAAAATTCTTGTGAGCCATTGAATTCCTTCTTTAGTCTCCTATAATTCGGATCCATCGGAAAAAACTTTCGATGACCCATGTACGTTGTATTCCTCTCATAATGCAATTGACAATATGATGTCAGTTGTTCTCAAATTGGACATGCTTTATGCCATTTGACATTGTATCCAGATAGATTTTCATATGCTGGGAACTCATTTATAGTGAACAAAAGCACTACATGCGTTTAAAATTATTCCATTTTATAAGAATCATACACCCTAATACCATCCTCCCATTAAAGTTTCAACTAATCAATCAACAGTGAAAAGAAAACATCAATATGATTGTCGGGTTTCTTCGGAGCATAGATTATTATACTCGTAATGACATATTTGTGCTTTATACAAACTTCAAAAGAGAGGTGGTAAATTACCAGTAAAACGGTCCATGAACTTGGTCTGCTACTGAGGGTTCAGTATGGATTCATTCCATCTGTGTACAACCCTAGTCTGAGATTTCTAATTTCATTTCCAAATATAGGATACTAGTCATCAATTTTCTTCCATTGTGGTCAATCAGCATGATGAATTATTTTTCCATCACATACCCACTCATCAGCATGCCATCATAACCCTTTTTCATCATGTGAATTTCCAAATAAACTTTTGAAATGATGAATTATTTGAAGATACAAAATAACTTTGATGGGATCTTTGTAATCTCTACATCAACCTATGATTTTTCATTCACCTTATACTATGATATCCCACATTTAGGACACTCTGACAGAAATTCATATTCATTACCATATATCATACTATCATTCAGACATTCATGTATTTTCTTGTATCTGAATCCCATCAGGAATAATATTTCCGTGGCCTTATAATGTGAATCTGGAAGATCATTATCATTTGGAAGATTGTCTTTGATCAATTATAGCAGCTCTGTAAAACTTCTATCACTCCATCCATGTTTTGAATTCAGGTTAATCAATATTAACATATCCAAAAAACAATAAAATCTGTACAACCAGTATATAATGGTTTTTCAGCATCACTATATAGACGCAAAACTGTCGGTTCTATCTCAATTTTTACAAATTCAATATTGTGAATCATTTCTTAAAATCCAACGGAATCACCATCTTTAGAATCATCATCATCAGCGACATTTCGTCTAGTTTCACCATGCCAAATCGAAGTGTTGTAACTCGGATTAAAACCATGACAAATCAGATGATCTTTTATCTCTCAAATTTTCAACATCTTCATATTCAAACATTTCAGGCATGGACAAAATAAAATGTCACTACTTGGAACATTTCGTTTGGAAAATTCCAAAAAAACTTCAACACCTTCATCATATTCATTTCTCATTCAATGCGCCTAAATCCACCATCAACTCATTATTACCAATAACAAATATCAAAATTATACATCTTTTTAAGACAAGACAAAAATATGTTTATATGAAAAAAATCATAATTTGAATGTAAAAAAATTTTGAAATATAAAACAAATATATGCATATTTAAAAAAACATACTTGAATATGATTTTAAAAATAAAATATAGATACATATAATAGTTTTAAATTCACCTTGGATCCTTTATTCTTAAGGTTCACAATGAATATATCCTGCTGCAACCGGATACCAAATTCACCATTCTGTAAAAAAGAAATATGAAGTGTAAATATTAAAATATGTATTCATTCACTATAGAAAATTACACAAATCCTATGTATTTGAATACTATGGACACCCCCCCCCCTCTGGACATCCTCCACCCATGGACACCAATCCACCCCCAAGATATCATCCCCATCCCCTTGGACACCACACACACCCCCTGTACACCCCTACCCCCTTGGACAACAACCCCCACCCCTTTGGACACCACCTCGACCCCTTTGGACACCACCCCCACCCCACCCCCTTGTACACCCACCCCCACCCCATGAAATCCACCCCCACACCGTTGGACACCCCCTGGACACCACCACCACATTGGACAGCCCCCCTCAGGACAGCCCCCCACACCCCTGGATATCCCCCACCCCTCTAGACCCCCCCTGGATACCCCACCATTCCTGGACACCACCCCACCCCTACCCTCATGGACCCCCACAGGACACCCCCAACCCCCTGGACACCACCACCACCTGGACACCACACACCGCCCCCTTGGACCCCCCCTAGACACAACCCCCCTTGGACAGCCCCCACTGCACTGGACAGCCCCCCCACCCCATGGACAACCCCAGATCCCACCCCACCCCCCTTGGACACCCTCACCCCTCTTAATAACCCTAGAACACATCAATTACTATTAAACCATCAATTTAAGAATGACCAAACAACCCTAATTATAGATGTAATGAAGGAGAATATGAAGTGGATGAAGAGGAAAAAAAGAAACAATGAATAAAGGAATAAGAAGATGGAATAAGTAAATTATTTAAGGAAATTAAATGGAATCCAAGAAAACCATGAGGCCTCCAATGGTTGAAAGAAAATTGGAGAAAATGAAGTAAACTTGAGAATAAAATAAAATTTAAAATAAAAACTCATATAGTGAAAATCATAGTGTAAATCCTATCATCATGACACAATGGGGTTAGGATAACCACACATCTTTGAAAACCATGACATGGTCTCCCCCATAACCCATAATTTTCTCATAGTCAATTACTGGATAAAATAAATATATGCAAATAAAATCATATTGCAACAGCCATCATCTTTTCATAATTCTTGAATCCCTAAAAATCATTATGGAAACCTCAAACATAGACTGTACCGACCCCCATGGACACCACCCCCCATCACCATGGACACCACCCCATCCCCTTAAACAACACTAATAAGTTATAGCATAATATCCATGAAACAATAGAATCATTATGTTATAATCACAAATACCACAAGGCAATAGTCAATCCGAACTGACACTTATCCCCCACCCCCTTCGACACACCCTGGACACCACCACCCCCTTAGATAGCCCCCATCCCTGGACACCCCCACCCCCTGGACAACCCCTGGACACCACCACCCCCTTTGACAGCCCCCACCCCCAGAACACCACCCCCACCCCATTGGACACCCCCTGGACACCACCACCCCCTTGGACAGCCCCCACCCCCTGGACTACACCCCCACCCCCTTGGACACCCCCTGGACACCACCACCTCCTTGGACATCCCCCCACCCCTCTGGACACCTCCCACCCCTGGGACATCCCCCCACACAACTAGAGAGCCCCCCAAACCTTCTTGGATACCCCCACCACTTTTGTACACCACCCTCACCTCATATCCCCATATACATCCCCATGACACCCCCCCCCCCGAACCTTCTGGAAAGCCCCTCCCCCCAGAAAATCCCCCAAACACTCTGGACAGGCCCCCACCCCCTTGGACACCCCCCACCAACCCACTTAGACAGCCGCCCACCCCCTTAAACACCCCCACAACCTTGGACCCCCCACCCCCTAAACTGCCCCCCCCCCACCACCACGAACACCCTGGACACCCCCATCCTTCTTGACAACCCTCTGAACCCTCTAGACACCACCACCCCCTCCCCCTTGGACCCCCCTGGACACCACCACCCCCTTGGACACCCCTCCCACACCCCTCTGGACACCCCCACCCACTGGACATCCCCCCACACCTCTAGATAGACCCCACCCCCTGAGACACTCCCCACCCCTCCTAGACACCACCCCCACCACTAACGCCTTGGACACCCCCCGGACACACTGCAACCCTCTGTACATCCCACCCCCAAACCCTCTAGACAGGACCACACTCCCTTGGACATCCACCCACCCACCCACCCCCTTAGACAGCCCCCACCCCATTCAACCCCCTCCTCCCACACACACCCCTAGACTGCCCCCCTCCATGAACCCTCTAGACTTCCCCTTGAACCCTCTAGATAGCCCCCCAACCCCACCCCTTTAACATCCCCTGCACCCCCATTGGACACCCCAATCCCCATGGACAACCCACGAACCCCCTTGGACACCACCCCTAACCTCTTTGACACCCATGGACACCCCCACCCAACTGCATAGCCCAGCCAACCCCCCAGGACACCCCCTCCCACTTGCACAACCCCCACCCCCTTGGAAACCCCTTGTACATGAACACACACATGATAGAACAAACAAAATGAACCTATAGGGCATGACTTTGATGAATCAATTCTAGATTTTCCGCGCGAGAGAGACGAGTTGCAGGTTGACCGATCGAAGAAAATAGAATGACTGAATTCATGGTGCGGTAAATCATTTAAAATATTTATCATGTCGGTTATTTAATAAATGTCATGATAAACTATTTTTTTAATGTTTATAACATAAGTTATTTAACAACTGACATAGAAAACAATTTATCACATCGGTTATTTTATGACTGACGTGATATATGTCTCTTCATAACGACGTGATAAATTACTGATATTGGCTTCATCACATCATGTTTTTTATAACCGAATTGGTAAAGTGCCAAGCATTCCTTTATCACGTCGTTTATTTAATAACTACCATGATACATTTCTGAGGTTTCCTTTATCACATCGGTTATTTTATAACATACATGGTAAAGCGCTCCAGATTCGATTTGCATGTTAGTTATACAATAACTGACGTAAAAAGCTAACATCCATATATTTTACATTGGTTATTTTATAACCGACTTAATATATGGATCCTTATATATATATCATGTTTGTTTTAAAATAACCGACGCGATATATCGATCATTATAGCTTTTCTCGTCGGTTATATAGAACCGACGTGAAAATTGTTGATGTGTTAGACATTTTTTCCACTTAAGGGAGTTGGAGAATAGAAACACATAAAAATTATCACTGATATCTCACAAGACATTTATAAAAATAAAAATAAATTTTATCTATTCAAATCACATAGGAGGGTATGTTTATATTTTTTCATTCATGCAACAATTTCCACCCTCATTCAGTGGCACTTCAAATCCAAATCCCTTTATAAAGTGGGTAAATGGGATGGAAAAATTATTTTCAATTATATAGTTCGAAAATATTGATTTTTTTTTAATATTTATAATTTATATAGAGATTCCAACCAATTATGTAATATCATTAATAATTTAATGAAAATATTAGAAGTAGACACAATGGAATGAGAAGAGTTTAATTAATAGTTTAATACAATTGATATTCCTCAACCTCTCCCCAAAAATATAAATATAGAATTTTTGATGTTTAAAGAATGGATAATGATTTCTCTATAATATATAGTTGAAAAAAATTCCCATTTAAATATACACTTATGTTTTATTTAATGATCTATAATTTTATACATGATCATTTCTTCAGTGTATTATAACCTAATCTTAAAATGATCATTTTTCTATATGTAAAAGTGAATGATATGGAGAAATTGTTCAGTGTATTATAAAGGTGCAGATGGAATCAAAATATACTTGATACTCTTGAGAGGGAAAAGGAGTGGTAGAATAAAAATAATACCCTAATTGTAAGGTACATGGAGGGATGAAATTTCAAAACCCTACTTGTGAAATGGGTAGTAGTAAGCATGTTGGTAACATCCATAAAATATTTGGGATGTTTATTATGTTTAGTAATGTTGTCCACCAAGCCCGAAACTACTGAAGTGATGTTAAGTGTCTAGTTAACATAATGGTTGAGTAGAAGTTATCATTTAATAATATACCCAAAATATAATTCTTCAACTGTAAGGAGTCTATAAATTGTATGAATAAATTCCCAAAACCTTGGGTAAATTAAGAAATTAGGCCCCTATATCCTCTAATATATTGAGAATATAGATAATAATTAAGGATTATTACCACATAGATTGATCATAATAATTATTTTTTCTGAGGTAAACAGACACTTTATTATAGACCTACAATTACCTTATCTAGTTTTGATTTATCACATTTTACCATATCAATCATTTTTGCAATAAAAGAGGAATCAGCACCTCCTGTGATGGACATCGAACTATATATGAAATCATCTTGAGGCATCGTGGTCAAATCTATGTTATATAAATATTATCTGATTTTTATCTATTTTCAGGAACTTCATGTATATTTTTAGTATAAAATGAAAATCAATATAATGTGTAAGGGTTGAATTCATAAATTGAGTTGAGTAATCGAATAATTCACATTTTAATTAATGACCATAAATTCACATATATTTCAATGAAACTAATAAATATGATGTAAATATACAAAAAAAGAATAAAATATTTATAATTCACTATTCATAGAGATGGTGTTATAAGGTTTTGAACCTAGATATGTGTCCCATAAAAATCAAAAATGAAGTGGGTATTTTGGTCATATTAATAGATAATCATTATTTTTCCATCCATAATGTATGAATATATATAATGAAATAAAATTAATCTCAGGGGGAGATAGAATAAAGAGAGATATTTCGTGATATGTATCTAGATTTTTGGGATTAAATTAAGTTAATATTGGATTACAACTGTTTATGAGTATGATGAAACCATTACTAATACTTGTGTCTATGATAGAAAAAAATCATTTATTTCATCTTATGTCTACCTAAAAACATTTAAATCCCATAATCCTATCTGGGTTGTTCCCGGTCTCCATACATAGTTATCAAATTGTATTAGAGTCAAAACAGATTTATCACTTTAACAACTCCCTAGTATACATATAAGGGAACTATTGAGGTTACATGGAGTATGGATGTATTTACTATGTAATCATGATATATTATCTTACCCAAGTATTATGATATATCTTTATTAATAGTAAGATTTATAGATATTTTTTAGTACAACATATCATCATTATACAAAAGGTTAGTATGTGAGGACTGTTGAGACTCTAAAGTATATGTCGAGATCAGGATAAATTTATATTAAAGGATATTATGATCAACACCACCTATATTAGATTTCACATATAACAAAAATTTTATTATATATATGATATGACACTATATGAGGCTCAATATTTGAAGTGATGTAGTAATACAACCTTCTGAGATGATGTTGGAGAATTGAAGCCCATGGGATATGTGCATGTTCAAGAAATTATAATCATGGTTCAAATTATTTTGTGTCATAAGAAATATTTGAAAATTGATAGATGATTTATACTTATAAACATATATGAATTTTATAGTTTGAATTTTTGTGTAGGGTGATCATTTGATATCTTTTTACGAACTGAGTTATGATATTTGAGAAGAAAGGGAAGGTCATCCCTATGTATATCAGTCCCTTCAATATCATTCATAATGAATGGGATGTATATGAACTTCCATGACTCCCTCTAGACCTATACATAGTATATAAAAGGTTCTGGGTATTTCGTTTTAGAAGTTAAATTCTAGACCCTTTACAGTTGAAAACTCAAAAGTAGTGTAGTTCAATACTGATATCTCATCTTAGGAAAATATATTGGCATTATCAAATCATATATACAATAGGCTTTGAAAAACTGTTACAAATCTAGTCAAACATAAATAGATGAGTTATATGTTTGAGAAATGTACATAGGATATCGAGGATGTGAATAGGGAATAATACCCTCATATAATTTTTTCTATGTAATAATATATCAATGATGAATATACATTAATGGGGTAAAAAATAATTAATCAGGTTTTTTTAAAAATTTCCAACATGAATAAATACATTGATAGATATATTTCTTCCATTTCAACGCCAAACCCTGAATAACCAAAATTGTTTTTATTCAAATATATGTTGACCAATGTGTGGTAGTCGTTGAATATGATGGTACAAACTTTAATAACATACCTATGATATAGATTACCCATTTAATATTTCTTCAATTTATTTTTCTAAGAATATAAAAAACATTTCCATAAAATATCAATTATAAAATGGACATTATATTGATGAAATTATGAATAGCACTAATCTCTCATGAATAGTTAATATAAACAATTATTTACTATAAAATTAACTATTCAAAATATTTTATGATTTTATTTTAAAGTGACATTAATAAATTTCAATGTGTGAATTTCAAAAAAAGTATTCGATTTTGAACTTATCAAAAATATATTAACTGATGATTAAATTTTGGAATTTTTATAAAAATATTGTTTTAGGACAATAGTGAAAACAACAATATTTATCAATAACATGAAATTTATTAAATTATTATTATATAAGTATAAATTGGAATTTCATGAAAAATATTTATAAGTACAAAATATGAATTTTATAAGTGAATATATTCTTTTAAAAATGATTTTTTAAATTTAAATAAATAACAGTTCAAATTTTTAATGATAATTTATCATTAAATAAAATAATTATCTTTAATATATTATATATTCAATTTTGGAACATAATTTTTTTCCATTTTATAGAATCAATATTTTTAAATTGATTCAATATTTTGAATCAATATGTCCATATTTCATAAAAAAATATATTTTAAATCATATATGACAAATTACTTTGATAAAAATTAGTTAATATGATAATGATCAAAATAGATAAAAATGGTTTAAGTTTGTGGGAAGAATAAAATTTTTTTTTTAAAATGTGTGGGAATGGGGCGTAGAAAAACTAATAATATTTATCTCTTACACTCTACATTATTTCATGTTTTGGATATACTTTTATTGATATAGAATTCCCATTATCAAATTTTTTTGGTATTTATTAAAATTTCTTCACCATCCACTAATAAATGAGGCTTTCCACTCCTCACATCCCCTCATACTAAATCCCAATATGTCTTCCCAAAATATGCCAACAATAAATATTCATATCCTCATTAAATTGTTTCTTCTACACAAAAAATATAATTCATCAAAATTTTCACCCCCTTTTCAAAGGTTATAATCCAAGAGGTGTGGCATAAAGGTATACTCTGTTCATAATCATTTCTATTTAATTATGATTATATCTTCTACCTTAAATTCCATTAAAAATAATAAAATGAATATATACGTATTATTATTTTGGTATATTTTGTTTGATTATGAAAAAATATTCAACCATGTTTACATATTCCATTAAGAATTATGATATTCAAAAGTACATGTTTGTGCTAACCACTACCTCCATGAAAGACATGTTTTGTTTTCCATCAGTACATAAATTATCGAGTCCAAAATAAGAATTGACATGTTTTTCATGATATATATATATATATATATCATAATTATGTTCAAGAAACAAATAACCATGTTACTTATGTGTTCCCGCCATAATGAAATGATGTCACCATCCCATCATACATTCAGACTACCACCTCTATGTGATGATGCATTCTGTTCTTTAAAGCCGCTACATGGCTGGATTTTGGTCATAATTTATGTGTATATTTTATATATGTATGTAACCTAATTTTTTAATTTGGATATTTTATATGAAATAACATTAGTTTTTAAGGTATTTTTAATCCATCCTTTTTATTGATATTTGGTTGGGTTTTAGTTGTTTTTTATTCATCTTTAAATTTTAAGGGATTTGAAAATTTTGTTCTAGTTCATGGTATTACCAAAACTTGCACCCTATTTGACAAAACTGTAAATCCATTGGTAGTATGATTTTACATGGTTCATGCATGTATAATCATGAAATGAACCCTATTAGTAGATACTGTGTATCTCAATTATAATTGGTGCATGGTCAGGCCACACGATTTGGTCTAACCATGCGGGCCGGCACACAAAAACATGTGTATGGGATTTTAAGAGAGTTGAATTTGTGTTAAAATTTCTTAAACCCTCTTTTGTTGGTATCCTAAGGACCTCCTTCAAAAAAAAATATTTTTCTCCCAACCATAGATCTCCCATGAAGGATTCTATTCCCCTTGAACCCCTTCATGATGTGATATGAAGTTTGAGAAAGCAATTTGATCTCCTCATGGTTATTTTTCTCATACCAATCTTGATCTCCCATGATTTGTATTCATAAATATAAAGTTATATCGATACTTTTTATTTATTCGATATAATACTTTCTATTTTACGTAAATGAACCTAGTTATTATCCTTGTTTCCAAGATTGCTTCATCATTGTTTGTGATTGATGAACCCTGACTTGGGTTTTGTGATCCAAATTTTGTTGATCCCGATATAGGAGGATCTGTTACAATTCACAATTTTGATAAAAAATATAATTTCGTTATATAATTTATATTTTGAAATAGAAGTTCTGGTCATATTTTCTATTGAATTGATTTTGATCATTTCTTTTCTAAAATGCAATCCCATTAAATTGGGATTTTTTTCAAGACAAATAGGGTTTTGGCGTCAAAGTGGAAGACCCCCAAATCTATTGACTTGAGGAATGTATATGGGAATTATTTTAATTTAAATTGTTAAATTTAAATTCTAGTTTTGGTGGAAACATACTCAATTGAATTTTTTGTTCAATTATGAAAATTAGTTTGATTCAAAATTAATGTAAAACCCCAATTCTACAGAATTGGTGGTGTTTGGTGAAATTGATGGAATTTTATTAAATTTAAATTGTAAAATGAAATAGAGATATTGATTTCGAAATTTAATATATTGTATTTAAATCCTTGTTTCGTGAACGTGTGTTAAAAATTAGTTTGATGGAAACCCTCAGGTTTTATATTTGTTTAAATAAATGGCTTTGATTAAATCCCAATTATGTTGTTTAAATAGAAAATTGGAATATTTGAAATAATGAATAGTATTTAATTGTATTTTAAAAAATCATAAAATAAATTTCCCATCATTGTTTTTTACATGATAACATGTATCTGATAGGTAGTTTGTGAGGTATTTTGGTATTTAGTTTACAATCTTACAACATTATATAAAATCATATTATAACATCACACACCTTAGGTGATGGAGATAAGTCCACTTAGAAATGGATCAATGGATGCATGTATTTAATTTTCCATTTTATAGTGTTGGATCTCTATAGCTAGGGATTATCATACCTCTCTCGCACTTGACAATGTTTCTCGATTTTCTTATATGTATATGTTCATTGATTGTAACATTTTTACAATCCTTTAGAACATATATAAACTATTTTATATAAAAGGAATAGTCTAATTCTTTTCTAAAAAGTATAATTTTTTTATAGTGACCTTTGATTGAAGGTAAATTCCATATTTTTAAAATTATTTCCATATTTTTAAATTTGAATAATTAATTATTCATGTATTTCCATAATTGAAATTTTTAAGAATGATTTGATTCAATATGATTGTGTTGATGCCCAACCAATTTATACGAAAATTGAAATCACATTCTTTATTAATTTCACACGACCATATTGTTATAGAGTCTTTGGTGATGTCTGACTTGACTTTGGCTCACCCCCTACTTGTTCATTTAGGTGTCTATCGATTATGTTCATTTTGGTTCAAGAAATGGGAAAAGATATTTTACATGTGGATCGAGCTTATGAACCTAAAACATGGTGAGTTGAGTCCTTAAGGACCTAGGTAGATTTCCTGGCATGGTTCTTGGATTTAAATAGATTGGGATTATTTATTCATTGTCGACATCTAGTAAATTTCTCCCAATGAATATTATATTGATATGTATACAGTCTGTTTTGTTTTAATATTTTATTATTAGGGGAAAAATCAATCCGGGTTTCATATTATATGATTATAAGTGCTACTTACCAACCCATGGTGATTAGAAATACCCTTTGCTCATTTAAGGGACCAGTTTAATTATTTGGTTTCCAGGGTATCAGGGTTGGTTCATGAAAAAATTGTTATCGTAGCTCAAGGTTTTGGTTTTCTTCATGACGTCGTTACAAATTACTAAAGACTTTTCAGGGGATATGAGGCTATTTTGATTATGTTCATGGACATCTCTCTACATAATAATCCTTATGTATCCAAGGGTGGTTAGTTATAGACATCTTTTGGAGTATTTATAGTCTTTTCCCTATTTTTATTTGGATATAATGAATATAAAATAGTGTATTCCCTATTTTTGGGATTTATTTCTCTCGTTTCTCAATTTGAGAGTTATCTAATGTCTTACTTATTATCTACTAATGGTGTATAATATCAGGACAATGAGAAGACATGAAAATTAGATCCAAGAAGAAGTTAGTACTAAAAATTAGTGAGTGAACCCTATTATTCATTTGAATATAATTGAGGTGATTATGCACACTATCCAAGCATTGGGATACGCAACACCACTCGTTGTCATTCAAGCTACAGTTATGGATCCTCGAAGGGAGGTTCTCAAATTCAGTTCTCAGTAAATAATTCAATAAAAATAATCGCTATTTAATGGTAAAAATTATCCTCAAGAGGCTATGGAATGCTTGATATATTTGGAAGGCCTTTTTTGGATTTGGAAACACCTCATGAGATCAATGTTATTTGTTCCACCTTCATTCTAGATGTACTTATAAGGAGATGGTGGTATACGATTGTAACAGTGGAGAATTATGAGATATTGGAGTATAAAAAACTCACGAATCTATTCACTAACTATTTCTATCCAGAATTGGTAATATTTCTAAGGTCTATGGTTTTTTTAGTCTTGAGTAGGCTTAAAGGACTATGTCAGGGTATTCAAATATTTTTGTTGAGAAAATGCATTTTGCACCTGAGATTGTGTTGAATGAGATGATGGATCAGAGCATTTTATTTGGACATATTTTGATATTCAATCTCATATTTTATTTCGAAATCTTTTGACATATACTAATGTGATAGACATATCAGAGATGGTAGAAATGGACCTATCTCACATGTCAGGGTTATCAAGAGTATATTTCTCTATGAGTGGTAGTGTGAGTTCATTTAAAGGGAGGTATGCTTTCTTTGATTCTCTAGATATTACTCAATAGTGATGAAATTATAAACATCCTGATGGACCTATATGTGATCCTTTAGTTTTATACCAGTATGAATCTGAAGGAAATTTGAATAAAGTTCCTAGTATGGTAACCCAAAATTGTTTCTCCTAAGGACGTTTAGGGCACTTGAAGAAATTAATTCATATTTATTCTTCTCAGTATAGTGGAACGTGATTATCATATCCTCGTAAAACTATTAGGAACTAATATAAACATTTGAATAAGCGATTCAACCATAGGAATATAGAATTATGCATCATCCCATAGTGGAATAGTATCTAGATGAAGCAGATATGGGTCCATTGACATTGATATGTACCATTACTATATCCTCGACATTAGTGACTACTCTATTTGACAATGGTTCTCTAATTAATATATTTCACCCTATGTTTATAATATTCTTTATATAACTTGAAAATTTCTTTCTATTTCAATAGATATTACTACTAACCATTATTAGAAGAGAGAGTAGGGTATCCATAGTCCCACTAGGATTTTCACTCAATCAGCAGTTGAGCTATATTTCCCATTTCTAGTTCTCTATATTAATCCTTTTTATGTCATATTTAGAATTGATATTCACTTCACCAATAATGCCTTGATTTATTGATATCTTTGCTGCATCACCTAAACTACACCCAATCATTTATCTCATGTATTTTAAAGTGAATTAGTAATAAGGTCGATTGGTGTTGGACCTTCTTATCTAGAGTTGGTTAATGTAATATCTATTTATTCCATTAATCTCGAGTGGTAATAGTAGAGTGGTGGTCATCCTCAATCCATTTTTAGTTTTATGATGTGTTTCTATTATGGTTATATAGTTTTACACTATTAAGGGGGGTTGAGTTTTCAATTGACTAAATGCATAGTACTCAATCAGTTTATATTCACTCTTACCACATAGCCCCAGTTAAATGAAAAATAATTAAATTATAGTTAGAAAATATTTTTTAGAAAGTATTTATACGTCCATGTGTGTCACCATGGGAATCACAAGTTCCATTTTCTAATAAATATGATGGTTGAAAATGCATGTGTGTTTATTCTTGAATGTTAAAATTGAGTGACTATTACTGATCAGTATATGTTTCCACATATTTATTACATTTTTGTTCCATTTAAGGGGTGAAATTTTTATCATTATTTATCTTTGTTCTGGTCAATATCATTTGGGAATAATGGAATCTCATGTTTAGAAACTTCATTTCATATTAGTTAAAATCATTATGATTACTTTGTTATTCCATTTTGTCTAACTGTTATTCCTGAAGATTTAATGTAAATAATGAACCAGATTTTTAATGAGTTTCTCGATACCTTTGTGGTAGTATTTGTTTATGAAATTATTGATTACAATAAATATGATGAGGATCATGTTCAAAATCGTAGAAAATTTTTGAGTTTACTGACAATTCACCAACACTAAAAAAAAATCTATGTTCGATTTATAGATTTGGGAATTGAAAATATTGGGATATGTGGTGTTGGAATATGGTATTTATATTTATGTTAAAAAAGTGAAATATTTTTTGACATGGGAATAAACACATAATAATTTTAGGATTCTGATCATCTTCGGTTTGGATGAATTTTTTTAACGGTTTAATATAGACTTTTCAATGATGGATTCTATGATGATTTCTCTAAATTGATATGGAGTAATGTTTTAATTGAATGATAAATGTCAAAATTATTTTTTTGAGATGAAACAACTTTTGAAAATTACCTTGATGCCGCTCTTCTAGAGGTCAGTTAGTGCTATGTAGTCTTCCATGATGCATTAGATTCGGGCTTGGGCTATGTTCTTATATAACGTAACCAGGTAGTTTCCAATGGGTCTCATCATCTTAGGAAAAAATGAGAATAATTATCTTACTCCTAACCCTAAAAATGTGGTTTTGATGCATGTGATGAATTGTTGGTGACATTCCCTATACATAGAAAGGATTACTATGTATTCAGACTAATGGTTCTTGATTTATATCTTCCCTAAAAAATATTTAAATATCTTCTTCAGGCCATGGGTGGAATAACTACAACCTTTTGATTTCGACTTCACTTATTCCCTAATTAATGGTATTGTCATTCTAGATAACATGACCATGATACTTTTGAACCCTGCTGTGAAATAATTCATGGGATAGATGAATTTGATACATCTTTTTCCAGAGTTACATATTGGAGTCTAGGAATCAATATTTTAGGTTGACATAACTAGAGTCTAGGTGACATCCTCTATTCTTTAGATGATTAATCATTATCAATAGCGTTAAGATTAATTTTTTATCATTTGAGACTCTATTTATTTTGTGGATGAGGTTTCCATATGGTCATTCTCTAAGGTGGGAATCAAATGTTATTGAAATCTCTATGTTTTTTCCTTAGAATCATGGAAATAAATTATGGGGTATTTACATAATTTCCAATGATTAAAACCATGACAAATCAGATGATCTTTTATCTCTCAAATTTAAAACATCTTTATATTCAAACATTTCAGGCATGGACAGAATAAAATTTCACTACTTGGAACATTTTGTTTGGAAAATTCCAAAAAGGCTTCAACACCTTCATCATATTCATTTCTCATTAAATGCGCCTAAATCCAACATCAACTCATTATTACCAATAAAAAATATCAAAATTATACATCTTTTTAAGATAAGACAAAAATATGTTTATATGAAAAAAATCATATTTTGAATGTAAAACAATTTTGAAATATAAAACAAATATATCCATATTTAGAAAAACATACTTTAATATGATTTTGAAAATAAAATATAGATACATATAATAGTTTTAAATTCACCTTGGATCCTTTATTCTTAATGTTCACAATGAATATATCCTGCTGCAATTGGATACCAAATTCACCATTCTATAAAAAAGAAATATGAAGTGTAAATATTAAAATATGTATTCATTCACTACAGAAAATTACACAAATACTAAGGATTTGAATCCTATAGAAACCCACCCACCCCTCTGGACATCCTCCACCCCCTGGACACCAATCCACCCCCCAAGATATCATCCTCATCCGCTTGGACACCACCCACACCCCCTAGACACCCCTACCCACTTGGACAACAACCCCACCCCTTTGGACACCACCCCGACCCCTTTGGACACCACCCCCACCCCACCCCCTTGTACACCCACCCCCACCCCATGAAATCAACCCCCACCCCCTTGGACACCCCCTGGACACCACCACCACATTGTACATCCCCCCCCACCCCTATAGACCCCCCTGGATACCCCACCATTCCTGGAAACCACCCCCACCCCCTACCCTCATGGACCCCCACTGGACACCCCCAACCCCCTGGACACCACCACCACATGGACACCACCCACCGCCCCCTTGGACCCCCCCTAGACACCACCCCCCTTGGACAGCCCCCACTGCACTGGACATCCCCCCACCCCATGGACAACCCCAGATCCCACCCCACCCCCTTGGACACCCTCACCCCTCTTAATAACCCTATACCACATCAATTACTATTAAACCATCAATTTAAGAATGACCAAACAAACCTAATTATAGAAGTAATGAAGGAGAAGATGAAGTGGGTGAAGAAGAAAAAAAGAAACAATGAATAAAGGAAGAAGAAGAAGGAATAAGTAAATTATTTAAGAAAATTACATGGAATCCAAGAAAACCATGGGGCCTCCAATGGTTGATAGATAATTGGAGAAAATGGATTAAACCTGAGAATAAAATCAAATTTAAAATAAAAACTCATATAGTGAAAATCATAGTGTAAATCCTATCATAATGACACAATGGGGATAGGATAACTACACATCTTTGAAAACCATGACATGGTCTCCCCCATAACCCATAATGTTCTCATAGTCAATGACTGGAAAAAATATATATATGCAAATAAAATCATATTGCAACACCCATCATCTTTTCATAATGCTTGAATCCCTAAACATCATTATGGGAACCTCAAACATAGACTGTACCAACCCCTATGGACCCCACCCCCATAACCTTGGACACCACCCCATCCCCTTAAACAACACTAATATGTTATAGCCTAATATCCATGAAACAGTAGAATCATTATGTTATAATCACAAATACCACGAGGCAATAGTCAATCCGAACTGACACTTATCCCCCACCCCCTTGGACACACCCTGGACACCACCACCCCCTTAGATAGCCCCCATCCCTGGACACCCCCACCCCCTTGGACACCCCCTAGACACCACCACCCCCTTTGACAGCCCCCACCCCCAGAACACCACCCCCACCCCATTGGACACCCCCTGGACACCACCACCCCCTTGGACAGCCCCCACCCCCTGGACTGCACCCCCACCCCCTTGGACACCCCCTGGACACCACCACCTCCTTGGACATCCCCCCACCCCTCTGGAAACCTCCCACCCCTGGGACATCCCCCCACACATCTAGACAGCCCCCAAACATTATTGGATACCCCCACCACTTTTGTACACAACCCTCACCTCATATCCCCATAGACATCCCCATGACACCGCCCCCCCCCCCCCCCCGAACCTTCTGGAAAGCCCCTCCCCCCAGACAACCCCCCAAACAGTCTGGACAGGCCCCCACCCCCTTGGACACCCCCCACCAACCCGCTTAGATAGCCGCCCACCCCCTTAGACACCCCCACAACCTTGGACCCCCCCTAAACTGCCCCCCCCCCCCCACCACCACGAACACCCTGGACACCCCCATCCTTCTTGACAACCCTCTGAACCCTCTAGACACCACCACCCCCCTCCCCCTTGGACCCCCCTGGACACCACCACCCCCTTGGACAGCCCTCCCACACCCCTCTGGACATCCCGCACCCCCTGGACATCCCCCCACACCTCTAGACAGACCCCACCTCCCTGGACACTCCCCACCTGTAACACCCGAGATTTTTATGAGTAATATTTTGTTAAAATAAATCTTTCACTACACACTTTCTTGGCTTACATTACACGCAATCGCGACCTTCCTCGATAGCTTGCATCGTACACAATACCGGGTTTCACTAAACAACGATATGCTATTAAAATATTATTAAAACTAGCCATTATGAATAGTAATAACCACTTTTTAAAATTTTATAAATTTTATTTTTCAAAATGGACTTCATTTTTGGATTTGGAATACCGAAAATAGCCTAGGGTGAAATTTTTGTATTTTTCTAAAAACTTTCAATTTTTGATGAATAGTGAAACCACTAAGTGGTAGGTTAAAAACTGAATTTTGCATAAAACATAATTTTACCGCTTCTGTGAATGGAATTTCAAAAATCCGACAAACACGATTGATATCAGTAAGTAAAATGTGGTTCAATGAGATAAAAATAATTTTTTGGTGAATAGTATCTATTTACTTTTTTTTACTACGGTTAATAGTAAATAGGGTAACTAAGGGTAAATATGATATTACTATTACCCTAAAACATGTCCTAATTCTATTGGATAAGTTTAATTCGACCAAAAACAACCTTATGAATAAAATATGACCATTTAGGCCCACTTGAGTTAGATAAGGACATTTATTATTAATTTATTTAAAGAAGGGTTAAAATAGTTAAAATCAAAGTTTAATAAGTAAATAATTTTTAATATGGGGTTATACATAAGATAAATTCGACAATAAATATTCATTAGAAAGATAAAAATATTTCCTACATAATTTTATTTTATTTATAATTTTTAGACATTAAATAATTTAATTTAATTATGACACAACGATGATGCACTAATTATCTTATTTATGAAATATTGACATAATTGATGTTATAAACACCAAAATAAATGTAATTTGAGACTTTTTATGAATTACACTAATTTTCTAGGTTACTATGATATATTATTGGTGATTTAATCAACTTGGTTCGAGCATATAATTCTGTTATGACTTTCACAAAAATCATATATCAAATAGTGTCAAAATTGACAGAAAATAGTTTTTAAATAAAATATTATATTATTAATTGTTATTTTATTCCTCAAAATCTAAGGATCGGCCAAATGTCTTAGATAACGATATATATATTAATAATAAACAATTTGGGGTTCGTTTGGAATGTTATAGTAAGTGTATTAACCATATAGTGAAAGAAAACAAAAAGATATGGTAAAAGTTAAGTTATTTAACTTAGAGTTAAATCTAATGGATTAGGTTAAAATAATACCATAAACTTGCCTAAATCCTATTGGTTGATATTATTTCGACCCATCCCCACTTTAGATTCGAAATAAGACCCTTTGGAACCATTATAAACCGATTTTGACTTTAATATAAAATAATATTTTGAGATATTCCTAAGGTGCCCCTCTCCTCCCTTATAAAAGGGCACCTCCTCCCCCTCCTCCTCACACCAATTTGAGAACTCAAGCTCGGCCAAACCCTGACATTTTCTCCTCTCCACTTCCCTAGAATAATCCTAGAGGTCCTGGTCTTCTTCAAAGACCAATCATAGTTCCCTAAGTGGAGGAGTCAAAGAGGCATTCCAAAGAAGAGGTAATATCCATTACCGATCTTTTCAATTTCATTCTTCTTCAACTTCGTCTTCTTTAGTTGTTTCATTATAAAGTAATAACATAAGTATTACATACATACTTATATGTTATTATAAATATGAAACAACCCTAATTCACCTTCTATCCATCCTACGGAAAAATGAAATCACCGCGCGTGCGTACGTACGGAATACCGTCTCCACGGCGCGGTGTAATGTATTTTCCACCATCACCTTACAAGGATGGATATAATGGTGTAATGAGTAACTATTTACGATTATTATAATGTAATATTGATACTGAAATAATATATATATATATATATATATACTCAAATACAATTCCACGATCATAGGAACGATATCATCACTCGTGCGTACGTACAGAATACCGTCTCCACGATGTGATGCGACTCGTTCTACATGATCATCATTACATAGTAATTATATAAATGAATTGAATGAATAAATATGATATATGTTACACTAATAACATTCTGGATATAAGGTATCTATAACCTTAAAAGAAGAATAAGAATTTATTCGGCAAAACACGCATAAGAACAAAAGGCAATAAAGACTGGAGTAACAAGTAACAATGAAATATTACTAACAAGAAGCTGAGAATATGACCATATATGATATCATATCAATATGTATGATTCTGGAATAAGTCAATAACACTATTTAAACCATTATACAGGAGCTTCGGACACGTACAAAGCAAATCGGACCTAAGGTAAGGGAAATATCACAATCTCATTTTTATCCGAGATTGTTTATTCGTAAGTATTTACTGGGGTGTATTTTATCATCCACATCCATGTTTAATCAATATGTAATATTATTTCCATACACCTACAATTGTTTAAATCCATTTTTACCCTTCGGTGTGTTTTTAGTAATATGTATGAAAGGAATATTTTGTCGTTTTTCGTATGAGGTACTTTTTGACTTTTCCGACAAAAGTACGAAGAATGTTTTTTTAACTTATACGACATGAATGGATTTTTAAAACATTATTTCCAAGAAACATACTTTACAAGTTTTCAAATTTATTTTTAATCAACTTCTTTTATTTTAAAGTTGTATGACATGATATGAAAGGGAAAATGTTTTTGAAGTAGAAAGGATATTTTCCTCAAGAATGGAGTTAAAGTATTTTATCAAAATTATTTTCCATCTAAGATAATAAAAGGGTTCAGTTTTTATCCCTATTATTACATTGGTTTTATTATGTTGTGATGGAAATATTTTTATGAATTCCTTTATCTTATATGAATTGTTTTATGATGTCATGTTGTTTAAGAATCCCATTTTTATTACATGGGTTACGCTATGATGTATGGTTTATGATTATGTGGCACACATAAGAAAGGATTCATTATAAGATGGGTGAGACCTATATCTCCCTCCAATGCATTGGGTAAAGATTATATATCTCATGAGATAGACATGGCTGGAACAGTAGGTTATACCGGTTTAGTGAATCAGGACTGGAACGAGGGTGACTCGGTTCAGAAAGGGACTTTGTCCACTAAGATAGTCTTGGCAATGAGTCATGACTAACAAGAAATGATTTTCCATGATTATGTGTTCATGCCACAAAGTTTCAAGTTTCATGTTATGATTATGGGGATCTCATTTTCACTTCTATGATTTGTTCCGTGTTAAGATATTATGATCACTTTTGCAGGTTATGATTTTCAAAAAGATATGATATGATTTTTATTTCCTTTATTTTCCCTTGCTGAGCATTTGAGCTCACCCTTTTATGTTTTCTTTTCCCCAGGTCAGAAAGATTGATATTAAGTAGAATATGCTAAAAGGGACCCTAGATATGATGAAATAAATGGGAGACACTGTAGAATATTTATGAACCAGTTGTTTATGTTTCCCAATTTCTAAAGACACTATACCTATACGGTCCTTTGTGGTTTTGTCATATTGAAGTATTAACAATGTATGTAAAGTATGGGTCATTATAGTTGGTATCAGAGGAAAGGTATAGTCAACCTTTGGAAACTAGGATGTGAAAGCCTTAGTAAGAACCCTAAGGATAAGTCTAAGCATAGATCACAATCTTAGTGTTTTAGAAATGGCCATGAATAACCTAGGATAAGACCTTAAGTGTGAAATTTTATCCTTGATTATGTGGTTTTCCTATTATAATTAGTGTTGCTCACACTATTCTTCTTGGTTTTAGTCAATGGCTGGAACCCGAAGGAACCGTGTTAATACGGAATGTGATGGACAATGCAATGATTGTCCCCCTGAGAAACCAAACGATATGGGAGCTGGAATGAAAAATATTGTAGCCATGCTCACACAACTTTCTCAAGCTATGAATCATGCAGGACTTCCAAACGAGAAAAGGAAGGAGCAACATTCTGTTGAATCCTTCATGAGGCAGCGTCCACCTTCTTTCAGTAGGTCTACTGATCCATTAGTTGCTGAACAATGGAATAGTACTACTGAAATGATATTTTCAGTTCTTCAATGTTATGAACATGATAAAGTCATCCTAGCAGTGTATCGTTTGGAAGGAGATGTTGATCAATGGTGGAATCTTATTAAGAATACGAGGCAAAGGGATGAAATTGAGTCTATAGAATGGGACGAGTTCAAGAACTTATTTTTTAATAAGTACTTCCCTCGTATTCTCCGAACAACGATGGAGAAAGTGTTTCTTGAACTGAAGCAAAGGGATGATGAATCTGTTGGTACCTATGAAGCAAATTTTACAAGACTTGCAAGGTACGCTTCTGGTATTATTATCCAACCTGAGAGTAAGATCGATCGATTCTTTAGTGGCTTAAAACCAAGTCTTCGAAAGGCGTTAGCCATAAGGGACTTCAATAGCTATGAGGAAATCGTTCGATGTTCTCTCAAGGTCGAGATGGAGATTGGAGTAACCCATCAGTCACATGGGTTTGATAAGAAGAGGAATATGGAATTCAAAGGAAAATCTAAAGAGAACACTGAAATGAAGATGAGCTTTCCCTTATGCTCAAAGTGTGGAAAGAAACATGGAGGGAGTTGTCTTAAAGGGACAAGTAAATGTTTCAAATGTGGAATGGAAGGTCATCGGGCATTTGAATGACGCGATAATGGGAAGAAGATGTCTAATGATGCAAACAAAGGAAGGGATACACATAATGAACCTACTACACTTCAATATTTCAAGTGCAAGGAGATGGGGCATTATGCCAATCAATTCCCAAATCCAAGGGTTGATGATGATTACTGACGTCAACAAAATATTAAGGCTAAAGAAAAAGGAAAGTCACATGCAATTTCTATCAGCGATGTGGAGTACGATAACGAAGTGGTGAAAGGTACACTTACCATCCACTCTAAAGTATCAAATGTTTTATTTGATTCTCGATGCACCCACTCTTTTATTTATGAAAAATTTTCTAAGGGTATCACCGTATTACCTCAAAAATTAGATGTTGAGTTAGCTGTGACAACACCTAATGGCACAACAGTCGCATCAAAAGTTTATAATTCTTCTCCGATCGAAGTTTGTGGGAAAGTGCTTCCTGCAAATCTTGTGATCCTTCCTTTAGTGGAATTTGATGTGATTCTTGGCATGGATTGGCTTTCTCTACATGGAGCTCATATCAATTGCCAAATAATGGATGTCACATTTCATATTCCAGATCAACCTACGATCGTCTATCGATGCAAGGATAAATATAACCTTCCAGTGGAAATTCCTTCCATATTATGGGTCTTGATTCCACTAAATGAAGGTTATTTATCTCAAATGGTTGGTGAGAAACTTACGATTATGAATATTCCCATCGTACGGGAGTTTGATGATGTCTTTCCGGAGGAATTACCGGGTCTTCCACCAAATCGTGAAGTTGTGTTTTCAATAGAACTCATACCGGGTGATTTTCCTATTTCAAAGACACCTTATAGAATGGCCCCAATTGAGTTGCAGGAATTGAAGAAGAAACTCCAAGAGAATCTTGATAAGGGATTCATACGCCCTAGTGCGTCACCTTGGGGAGCACATGTTCTATTTGTTAAGAAGAAAGATGGATCAATGAGACTCTGCATTGATTATTGAGAACTTAACAAGATCGCTATCAAGAACAAATATCCTCTCCCACGCATTGATGACGTATTTGACCAACTATGCGGAGCTCAATACTTTTCCAAGATTGATCTTCGTTCAGGGTATCATCAATTAAGGGTCAAAAGGGAGGATATACCAAAGACGGCTTTCCGTACAAGGTATAGACACTATGAATTTATAGTGATTCAATTTGGTCTTACTAATGCCCCTGCTATCTTCATGGATCTAATGAATAGAGTCTTTAGAGACTATCATGATCAATTTTTGGTAGTCTTTATAGACGATTATCTTGTCTATTCAAAGAGAATGGAAGAGCATGAAGATCAATTGAGAATTATATTGAAGACCCTGATAAAGGAGAAGCCTTATGCCAAATTTACCAAGTGTGAATTTTGGCTTCAAAAAGTTGGATTTTTGGGTCACATAATCTCAAAAGAGGGGATATCTGTGGATCTAGCAAAAACAGAGGTTATCGAAAGATGGTCAAGACCATCAACAATAACTGAGATCTGAAGTTTTCTTGGTTTGGCTGGATATTATCGACATTTTGTAAAATATTTTTCACGATTATCTAATCCACTCACCAAGTTGACTCGGAAAGGAGTTAACTTTGTTTGGACAGAGGAATGTAAAGATAATTTCAAGGAGTTGAAAAGAAGGTTATCTAGTGCACCTGTGCTCACACTGCCTTGTAGTGTAGAAAGGTTTGTGATCTACAGTGATGCATCCAAGAAGGGATTGGGGTGTGTTCTTATGCAAAATGATATGGTGATAGCTTATGCCTCACGACAGTAGAAAATCCATGAGAAAAATTACCCAACACATGATTTGGAGTTGGCTGCGGTAATCATTGCATTAAATATTTGGAGGCATTACCTTTATGGTGAAAGGTGTGATATTTATACTGATCATAAAAGTTTAAAGTATATTTTCACACAAAAGGAGTTGAATATGCGTCAAAGAAGATGTTTGGAGCTGATTAAGGATTACAACTGCTCAATCCATTACCACCCTGGGAAAGCAAACGAGGTGACAGATGCATTAAGTTGACAAGACCATGGTAGTTTATACATAATTAGGATCACAAAAGATCTAATATTTATGGATTTACAAAGGATGGATCTTGGAATTATAATGGAAGAGGAAAAATCTTATCTTTCTCAAATGAATGTTCAACCATCTATACATGTGAAGATTAAAGAGGAACAGAAAGAAGATGTCGAGTTACAAAAGAAGGTGAGAAATCTTCCGGAATTTAACCTTGATTGTGATGGGATAATAAAGTTCAAGAATCGGGTTTGTGTTCCTCCCATCCCCGAATTAAAGAAGGAGCTACTAGATGAGGCTCATAGTTCATCATTCTCTATTCATCCTAGAAGCACGAAGATGTATAGGGACCTGAAAGAGTACTTCTGGTGGGATGGCATGAAAAGAGATGTTGCTGAATATGTCTCTCGATGCTTGGTTTGTCAACAAGTTAAAGCTGAGAGACAGAAGTCTAAGGGGATGTTACAACCATTACCCATACCCGAATGGAAATGGGAAAACATCACTATGGACTTTGTCACAGGACTTCCAAAAACATCCAAAGGCAATAATGCTATTTGGGTCATAGTTGATCGTCTTACAAAGTCTTCACACTTCATTGCTATTAGAGAGGATTTCTCTCTAGATCAGCTTGCCAGGATATATGTAATGGAAGTGGTAAGATTGCATGGAGTACCACTTTCTATTATATCTGATCAGGATCCGAGATTTACCTCAATGTTCTGGCGAAGTCTTCAGCATACTCTGGATACAGAGTTGAGTTTCAGCAGTGCTTATCATCCCCAGACAGACGGTCAGTCTAAGAGAACAATTCAAACCCTAGAAGATATGTTGAGAGCATGCTCTATGGATTACAACGGAGGTTGGGATCAACACCTACCTTTGGTGAAATTTTTTTATAATAATAGCTTTCACTCCAGTATTCAGAAGGCTCCTTATGAATCTCTCTATGGAAAGAAATGCATGACTCCAACTTGCTGGGATGATGTTGGGGAAAGAAAGCTATTAGGACCTGATCTCGTTGATGAAATGGCAGAAAAGGTCAGATCTATTCAACAACACATAAGAGTAGCTCAGAGTCAACAGAAAAGTTATGCCGACAACCGAAGAAAAGACCTAGAGTTTGAAGTGGGTGATAAAGTGTTCTTACGAATATCTCCCTGGAAGAGGGTTATGAGATTTGTAAAGAAGGGGAAGTTGAGCCCTAGATATATCGGTCCTTTTGAAATAATGGATCGTGTTGGATAGGTAGCTTACCGATTGGCGCTTCCACAGAATCTCTCTCAAGTTCACGATGTCTTCCATGTATCTCTCCTGAGAAAGTACATACCTTATCCTTCACATGTACTCAACTCAGAAGTTGTACCGCTGGAGCAAGATCTTTCTTATGAAGAACAGCCGATAGAGATTCTGGATCGTAGCGAAAAAGTCCTATGAAACAAGACCACTCGATTCGTGAATGTTTTATGGAGGAACCACCAATTAGAATAAGCTATATGGGAGCTTGAGGATATGATGAGGGAGAAGTATACTCATCTGTTTGTTACAAAGTGACAAATTTCGAGGGCGAAATTCTTTTTAAGGGGGGTAGAATGTAACACCCGAGATTTTGATGAGTAATATTTTGTTCAAAGAAATCTTTCACTACACACTTGCTTGGCTTACTTTACACGCAATCGCGACCTTCCTCGATAGCTTGCGTCGTACGCAATACCGAGTTTCACTAAACAACGATATGCTATTAAAATATTATTAAAACTAGCCGTTATGAATAGTAATAACCACTTTTTGAAATTTTATAAATTTTATTTTTCACAATGGACTTCGTTTTTTGATTCGGAATACCGAAATTAGCCTAGGGTGTAATTTTGGTATTTTTCTGAAAACTTTCAATTTTTGATGAATAGTGAAACCACTAAGTGGTAGGTTAAAAACTGAATTTTGCATAAAACATAATTTTACCGCTTCTGTGAATGTAATTTCGAAAATCCGACAGACACGGTTGATATCAGTAAGTAAAATGTGGTTCAATGAGATAAAAATAATTTTTTGGTGAATAGTATCTTTTTACTTTTTTTTACTGCGGTTAATAGTAAATAGGGTAACTAAGGGTAAATATGATATTACTATTACCCTAACACAAGTCCTAATTCTATTGGATAGGTGTAATTCGACCAAAAACAACCTTATGAATAAAATATGACCATTTAGGCCCACTTGAGTTAGATTAGGACATTTATTATTAATTTATTTAAAGAAGGGTTAAAATAGTTAAAATCAAAGTTTAATAAGTAAATCATTTTTAATATGGGGTTATACATAAGATAAATTCGACAATAAATATTCATTAAAAAGATAAATAGATTTCCTACAAAATGGTATTTTATTTATAATTTTTATACATTAAATAATTTAATTTAATTATGACACAACAATGATTCAGTAATTATCTTATTTATGAAATATTGACATAATTGATGTTATAAACAAAAAAATAAATGAAATTTGAGACTTTTTATGAATTAAACTAATTTTCTAGGTTACTATGATATATTAGTGATGATTTAATCATCTTGGTTAGAACATATAATTCTGTTATGACTTTCACAAAAATCATATATCAAATAGTGTCAAAATTGACACAAAATAGTTTTTAAATCTAATATTATATTATTATTTGTTTTTTTATTCCTAAAAATCTATGGTTCGGCCAAATGACTTAGATAAGGATATATATATTAATATTAAACAATTTGGGGTTCGTTTGGCATGTTATAGTAAGTGTATTAACCATATAGTGAAAGAAAACAAAAAGACATGGTAAAAGTTAAGTTATTTAACTTATAGTTAAATCTAATTGATAAGGTTACAATAATACCCTAAACTTGTCTAAATCCTATTGGTTGATAATATTTAGACCCATAACCACTTTATCTTCGAAATAATACCCTTTGGAACCATTATAAACCGATTTTGACTTTAATATAAAATAATTTTTTGAGATATTCCTAAGGTGCCCCTCTCCTCTCTTATAAAAGGGCACCTCCTCCCCCTCCTCCTCACACCAATTTGATCACTCAAGCTCGGCCAAACCCTGCCATTTTCTCCTCTCCACTTCCCTAGAATAATACTAGACGTCCTGGTCTTCTTCAAAGACCAATCGTAGTTCCCTAAGTGGAGGATTCAAAGAGGCGTTCCAAAGAAGAGGTAATATCCATTACCGATCTTTTCAATTTCTTTCTTCTTCAACTTATTCTTCTTTAGTTGTTTCATTATAAAGTAATAACATCAGTATTACTTAAATACTGATATGTTATTATAAATATGAAACAACTCTAATTCACCTTCTATCCATCCTACGGAAAAATGAAATAACCGCGCGTGCGTACGTACGGAATACCGTCTCCACGCCGTGGTGTAATGTATTTTCCACCATCACCTTACAAGGATGGGTATAATTGTGTAATGAGTAACTATTTATGATTATTATAATTTAATATTGATACTGAAATAATATATATATACTCAAATACAATTCCACGATCATAGGAACGATATCATCACTCGTGCGTACGTACGGAATACCGTCTCCACGATGTGATTCGACTCGTTCTACGTGATCATCATTACATAGTAATTATATAAAGGAATTGAATGAATAAATATGATATATGTTACAATAATACCATTCTGGATATAAGTTATCTATAACCTTAAAATAAGAATAAGAATTTATTCGGCAAAACACGCAAAAGAACAAAAGGCAATAAAGACCTGAGTAACAAGTAACAATGAAATATTACTAACAAGAAGCTAAGAATATGACCATATATGATATCATATCGATATGAATGATTCTGGAATAAGTCAATAACATTATTTAAACCATTATAATGGAGATTCAGACACGTACAAAGCAAATCGGACCTAAGGTAAGGGAAATATCACAATCTCATTTTTATCCGAGATTGTTTATTCGTAAGTATTTACTGGGGTGTATTTTATCATCCACATCCATGTTTCACCAATATGTATTATTATTTCCATCCACCTACAATTTTCTAAATCCATATTTACCCTTCGGTGAGGTTTTAGTAGTATGTATGAAAGGAATCTTTTGTCGTTTTTCATACGAGGTAATTTTTGACTTTTCCAACAAAAGTACGAAGAATGTTTTTTTAACATATATGGCATGAATGGATTTTTAAAACATTATTTACAAGAAACATACTTTAAAAGTTTTCAAGTTTATTTTTAATCAACTTCTTTTATTTTGAAGTTATATGACTTGTTATGAAAGGAAAAATGTTTTTGAAGTAGAGATGATATTTTCCTCAAGAATGGAGTTCAAGTATTTTATCAAAATTATTTTCCATCTAAGATAATAAAAGGGTTATGTTTTTATCCCTATTATTACATTGGTTTGATTATGTTGTGATGGAAATATTTTTATGAATTCCTTTATCTTATATGAATATTTTTATGATGTCATGTTGTTTAAGAATCCCATTTTTATTACATGGGTTACACTATGATGTATGGTTTATGATTATGTGGCACACATAAGAAAGGATTCATTATAAGATGGGTGGGACCTATATCTCCCTCCAATGCATTGGGTAAAGATTTTATATCTCACGAGATAGACATGGCTGGAACAGTAGGTTATTACGGTTCAGTGAAACAGGACTAGAACGAGGGTGACTCGGTTCAGAAAGGGACTTTGTCCACTAAGATAGTATTGGCAATGAGTCATGACTAACAAGAAATGATTTTCCATGATTATGTGTGCATGCAACAAAGTTTCAAGTATCATGTATGATTTTGGGGATCTCATTTTCACTTCTATTATTTGTTCCATGTTAAGATATTATGATCTCTTTTGCAGGTTATGATTTTCAAAAAGATATGATATGATTTTTATTTCCTTTATTTGCCCTTACTGAGCATTTGAGCTCACCCTTTTATGTTTTCTTTTCCCCAGGACAGGAAGATGGATATTAAGTAGAATATGCAAAAGGGACACTAGATATTATGAAATAAATGGGAGACACTGTAGAAGATTTATGAACCAGTTGTTTATGTTTCCCAGTTTCTAAAGACACTATACCTATACGGTCCTTTGTGGTTTGGTCATATGTTGTAATAAGTGTGCTTCAATTTTGAAGTATTAACAATGTATGTAAAGTATGGGTTGTTATACCACCCCTCCTGGACACCAACCCCACCCCTACCCCCTTGGACACCCCCCGGACACCCTGCAACCCTTTGTACATCCCACCCACCCCAAACACTCTAGACATGACCACACTCCCTTAGACATCCACCCACCCACCCACCCCCTTGGACAGCCCCCACCCCATTCGACCCCCTCCCCCCACACACACCCCTAGACTTCCCCCCTCCACGAACCCTATAGACTACCCCTTGAACCCTCTAGATAGCCCCCCAACACCACCCCTTTAATATCCCCTGCACCCCCATCGGACACCCCAATCATCGTGGACAACCCACGACCCCCCTTGGACACCACCCCCATCCTCTTTGACACCCATGGACACCCCCACCCAACTGCATAGCCCAGCCAACCCCCCAGGACACCCCCACCCACTTGCACAACCCCCCACCCCCATGGAAACCCCATGTACGTGCACACACACATAATAGAACAAACAAAATTAGGCTAGAGGGCACAAATTTGATGAATCGATTCTAGATTTTCCGCGCGAGAGAGACGAGTTGCAGGTTGACCGATCGAAGAAAATAGAATGACTGAATTCATGGTGCGGTAAATCATTTAAAATATATATCATGTCAGTTATTTAATAAATGTCATGATAAACTATTTTTTTAATGTTTATAACAGCAGTTATTTAATAACTGATGCAGAAAACAATTTATCACATCGGTTATTTTATGACTGACGTGATATATGCCTCTTCGTAATGACGTGATAAATTACTGATATTGGCTTCATCACGTCATGTTTTTTATAACCGAATTGGTAAAGTGCCAAGCATTCCTTTATCACGTCGTTTATTTAAAAACCGTCGTGATACATTTCTGAGGTTTCCTTTATCACGTCGGTTATTTTCTAACATACATGGTAATGCGCGCCAGATTCGATTTGCACGTCAGTTATACAATAACTGATGTAAAAAGATATCCTCCATATATTTTACATTGGTTATTTTATAACCGACGTAATATATGGATCCTGATATATATATCATGTTTTTTTTAAAATAATCGATGCGATATATCGATCATTATAGCTTTTCTCTTCGGTTATATAGAACTGACGTGAAAATTGTCGACGTGTTAGACGTTTTTTCCACATAAGGGAGTTGGAGAATATAAACACATAAAAATTATCACTGATATCTCACAAGACATTAATAAAAATAAAAATAAATTTTATCTATTCAAATCACATAGGAGGGTATGTTTATATTTTTTCATTCATGCAACAATTTCCACACTCATTCAGTGGAACTTCAAATCCACATCCCTTTATAAAGTGGGTAAATGTGATGGAATAATTATTTTCAATTATATAGTTCTCAAATATTGAGAATGTATTTTGAATATTTATAATTTATATAGATATTCCAACCAATTATGTAATATCATTAATAATTTAATGAAAATATTAGAAGTAGACACAATGGAATGAGAAGAGTTTAATAAATAGTTTAATACAATTGATTTTCCTCAACCTCTCCCCAAAAATATAAATATAGAATTTTGGATGTTTAATGAATGGATAATGATTTCTCTATAATATATAGTTGAAAAAAATTCCTTTAAATATACACTTATGTTTTATTTAATGATCTATAATTTTATACATGATCATTTCTTCAGTGTATTTAAACCTAATCTTAAAATGACCATTTTTCTATATGTAACAGTGAATGATATGGAGAAATTGTTCAGTGTGTTATAAAGGTGCATATGGAATCAAAATACACTTGAAACTCTTGAGAGGGAAAAGGAGTGGTAGAATAAAAATAATACCCTAATTGTAAGGTACATAGAGGGATAAAATTTCGAAACCCTACTTTTGAAATGGGTAGTAGTAAGCATGTTGGTAACATCCATAAAAGATTTGGGATGTTTATTATGTTTAGTAATGTAGTCCACCACGCCCGAAACTACTGAAGTGATGTTAAGTGTCTCGTTAACATAATGGTTGAGTAGAAGTTATCATTTAATAATATACCCAAAATATAATTCTTCAACTGTAAGGAGTCTGTAAATTGTATGAATAAATTCACAAAACCATGGGTAAATTAAGAAAATAGGCCCCTTTATCCTCTAAGACATTGATAATATAGATAATAATTAATGATTATTACCACATAGATTGATCATAATAATGATTTTTTCTGAGGTAAACAGACACTTTATTATAGACCTACAATTACCTTATCTGGTTTTGATTTATCACATTTTACTATATCAATCATGTTTGCAATAAAAGAGGAATCATCACCTCATGTGATGGACATCAAACTATATATGAAATCATCTTGAGGCATCGTGGTCAAATCTATGATATATAAATATTATCTGATTTTTATCTATTTTCAGGAACTTCGTGTATATTTTTAGTATAAAATGAAAATCAATATAATGTGTAAGGGTTGAATTCATAAATTGAGTTGAGTAATCGAATAATTCAAATTTTAATTAATGACCATAAATTCACATATATTTCAATGAAACTAATAAATATGATGTAAATATACAAAAAAAGAATAAAATATTTATAATTCACTATTCATAGAGATGGTGTTATAAGGTTTTGAACCTAGATATGTGTCCCATAAAAATGAAAACAGAAGTGGGTATTTTGGTCATATTAATAGATAATCATTATTTTTCCATCCATAATGTATGAATATGTATACTTAAATAAAATTAATCATAGGGGGAGATAGAATAAAGAGAGATATTTTGTGATATGTATCTAGATTCTTGGGATTAAATTAAGTTAATATTGGATTACAACTGTATATGAGTATGATGAAAACATTACTAATACTTGTGTCTTTGATAGAAAAAAATAATTTATGTCATCATATGTCTACCTAAAAACATTTAAATCCCATAATCCTATCTGGGTTGTTCCCGGTCTCCATATATAGTTATCACATTGTATTAGAGTCAAAACAGATTTATCACTTTAACAACTCCCTAGTATACATATAAGGGAACTATTGAGGATACATGGAGTATGGATGTATTTAATATGTAATCATGATATATTATTTTACCCAAGTATTATGATATATCTTTATTAATAGTAATATTTATAGATATTTTTTAGTACAACATATCATCATTATACAGAAGGTTAGTATGTGAGGACTGTTGAGACTCTAAAGGATATGTCGAGATCTGGATAAATTTATATTAAAGGATCTTCTGATCAACACCACCTATATTAGAGTTCACATATAACAAAATTTTTATTATATATATGATATGACACTATATGAGGCTCAATATTTGATGTGATGTAGTAATACAACCTTCTGGGATGATGTTGGAGAATTGAAGCCCATGGGATATGTGCATGTTCAGGAAATTATAATCATGGTTCAAATTATTTTTTGTCATAAGAAATATTTGAAAATTGATAGATGATTTATACTTATATACATATATGAATTTTATAGTTTGAATTTGTGTGTAGGGTGATCATTTGATATCTTTTTACGAACTAAGTTATGATATTTGAGAAGAAAGGGAAGGTCATCCCTATGTATATCAGTCCCTTCAATATCATTCATAATGAATGGGATGTATATGAACTTCAATGACTCCCTCTAGAGCGATACATAGTATATAAAATGTTATGGGTATTTCGTTTAGAAGTTAAATTCTAAACCCTTTACAGTTGAAAACTCAAAAGTAGTGTAGTTCAATACTGATATCTCATCTTAGGAAAATATATTGGCATTATCAAATCATATATACAATAGGCTATGAAATTTTTTTACAAATCTAGTCAAACATAAATAGATGAGTCATATGTTTGAGAATTGTACATAGGATATCGAGGATGTGATTAGGGAATAATACTCTCATATAATTTTTTCTATGTAATAATATATCAATGATGAATATACATTAAGGGGGTAAAAAATAATTAATCATGTTTTTTTAAAAACTTCCAACATGAATAAATACATTGATAGATATATTTCGTCCATTTCAATGCCGAACCCTGAATAAACAAAACTGTTTTTATTCAAATATATGTTGACCAATGTGTGGTAGTCGTTGAATATGATGGTACAAACTTTTATAACATACCTATGATATAGATTACACATTTAATATTTCTTAAATTTATTTTTCTAATAATATAAAAAACATTTCCATAAAATATCAATTATAAAATGGACATTATATTGATGAAATTATGATTAGCACTAATCTATCAAGAATAGATAATATAAAAAATTATTTACTATAAAAATAACTATTCAAAAATATTTTATGATTTTATTTAAAAGTGACATTAATAAATTTCAATGTGTGGATTTCAAAAAAATTATTCAATTTTGAACTTATCATAAATATATTAACTGATGATTAAATTTTGGAATTTTTCTAAAAATATTTTTTTAGGACAATAGTGAAAACAACAATATTTATCAATAACATGAAATTTATTAAATTATTATTATTTAAGTATAAATTGGAATTTCATGAAAAATATTTATAAGTAAAAAATATTAATTTTATTAGTGAATATATTCTTTTAAAATTGATTTTTTAAATTTAAATAAATAACAGTTCAAATTTTTGATGATAATTTATCATTAAATAAAAGAATTATCTTTAATATATTATATATTCAATTTTGGAACATAATTTTTTTTCCATTTTATAGAATTAATATTTTTAAATTGATTCAATATTTTGAATCAAAATGTCCATATTTCATAAAAAATATATTTTAAATCATATATGACAAATTACTTTGATAAAAATTAGTTACCATGATAATGATCAAAATAGATAAAAACGGTTTAAGTTTGTGGGAAGAATAATAAAACATTTTTAAAATGTGTGGGAATGGGGCGTAGAAAAACTAATAATATTTATCTCCTACACTCTACATTATTTCATGTTTTGGATACACTTTTATTGATATAGAATTCCCATTGTCAAATTTTTTTGGTATTTTTTAAAATTTCTTCACCATCCACTAATAAATGAGGCTTTCCTCTCCTCACATCCCCTCATACTAAATCCCAATATGTCTTCCCAAAATATGCCAACAATAAATATTCATATCCTCATTAAATTGTTTCTTCTACACAAAAAATATAATTCATCAAAATTTTCACCCCCTTTTCAAAGGTTATAATCCAAGAGGTGTGGCATAAAGGTATACTCTATTCTTAATCATTTCTATTTAATTATGTTTACATCTTCTACCTTAAATTCCATTAAAAAATAATAAAATGAATATATACGTATTATTATTTTGGTATATTTTGTTTGATTATGAAAAAATATTCAACCATGTTTACATATTCCATTATGAATTATGAAATTGAAAATTACATGTTTGTGCTAACCACTACCTCCATGAAAGACATGTTTTGTGTTCCATCAGTACATAAATTATCGAGTCCAAAATAAGAATTGACATGTTTTTCATGATATATATATATATATATCATAATTATGTTCATAAAACAAAAAATCTTGTTACTTATGTGTTCCCGCCATAATGAAATGATGTCACCATCCCATCATACATTCAGACTACCACCTCTATGTGATGATGCATTCTGTTTTTTACAGCCGCTACATGGCTGGATTTTGGTCATAATTTATGTGTATATTTTATATATGTATGTAACCTAATTGTTTAATATGGACATTTTTTATGAAATCACATTAGTTTTTAAGGTATTTTTAATCCATCCTTTTTATTGATATTTGGTTGGGTTTTAGTTGGTTTTGATTCATCTTTAAATTTTAAGGGCTTTGAAAATTTTGTTCTACTTCATGGTATTACTATAACTTGCACCCTATTTGACAAAACTGTGAATCCCTTGGTAGTATGATTTTACATGGTTCATGCATGTATAATCATGAAATGAACCCTATTAGTAGAAACTGTGTATCTCAATTATAATTGGTGCATGGTCAGGCCACACAATTTGGTCTAACCGTGCGGGCCTGCACACAAAAACATGTGTATGGGATTTTAAGAGAGTTGAATTTGTGCTAAAATTTCATAAACCCTCTTTTGTTGGAATCCTAAGGACCTCCTTCAAACAAAATATTTTTCTCCCAACCGTAGATCTCCCATGAAGGATTCTATTCCCCTTGAACCCCTTCATGATGTGATATGAAGTTTGAGAAAGAAATTTGATCTCCTCATGGTTAGTTTTCTCATACCGATCTTGATATCCCATGATTTGTATTCGTAAATATAAAGTTATATCGATACTTTTTATTTATTCTATATAATACTTTCTATTTTGCGTCAATGAACCTAGTTATTATCCTTGTTTCCAAGATTGCTTCATCATTGTTTGTGATTGATGAACCCTGACTTGGGTTTTGTGATCCAAATTTTGTTGATCCCGATATAGGAGGATCTGTTACAATTCACAATTTTGATAAAAAATATAATTTCATTATATAATTTATTTTTTGAATTAGAAGTTCTGGTCATATTTTCTATTAAATTGATTTTGATCATTTCTTTTCTAAAACGCAATCCCATTAAATTGGGATTTTTTAAAGAAAAATAGGGTTTTGGCGTCAAATTGGAAGACCCCCAAATCTATTGACTTGAGGAATGTATATGGGAATTATTTTAATTTAAATTGTTAAATTTAAATTCTAGTTTTGGTGGAAAAATACTCAATTAAATTTTTGGTTCAATTATGAAAATTGATTTGATTCAAAATTAATGTAAAACCCCAATTCTACTGAATTGGTGGTGTTTGGTGAAATTGATGGAATTGTATTAAATTTAAATTGTAAAATGAAATAGAGATGTTGATTTCTAAATTTAATATATTTTATTTAAATCCTTGTTTCGTGAACGTGTGTTAAAAATTAGTTTGATGGAAACCCTCAGGTTTTATATTTTTTTAAATAAATTGCTTTGATTAAATCCCAATTATGGTGTTTCAATAGAAAATTGGAATATTTGAAATGATGAATGGTATTTAATTGTATTTTTAAAAATCATAAAATAAATTTTCCATCATTGTTTTTTACATGATAACATGTATCCCATAGGTAGTTTGTGAGGTATTTTGGGATTTAGTTTACGATCTTACAACATTATATAAAATCATATTAGAACATCACACACCTTAGGTGATGGAGATAAGTCCATTTAGAAATGGATCAATGGATGCATATATATAATTTTCCATTTCATAGTGTTGGATCCCTATAGCCAGGGATTATCATACCTCTCTCGCACTTGACAATGTTTCTCGATTTTTTTATATGAATGTGTTCATTGATTGTAACTTTTTTACAATCATTGAGAACATATATAAACTATTTTATATAAAAGGGATAGTCTATTTTTTTTCTAAAAAGTTTCATTTTTTATAGTGACCTTTGATTGAAGGTAAATTCCTTATATTTAAAATTATTTCCATATTTTTAAATTTGAATAATTAATTGTTCAAGTATTTCAATAATTTAAATTTTTAAGAATGATTTGATTCAATATGATTTTGTTGATTCCCATCAAATTTATATGAATATTGAAAGCACATTATTTATTAATTTCACACGAACATATTGTTATGAAGTCTTTGGTGATGTCTGACTTGTCTTTGGATCACCCCCTACTTGTTCATTTTGGTGTCTATCGATTATGTTCAATTTGGTTCAAGAAATGGGAAAAGATCTTTTACATGTGGATCGAGCTTATGAACCTAAAACATGGTGAGTTGAGTCCTTAAGGACCTAGGTAGATTTCATGGCATGGTTCATGGATTTAAATAGATTGGGATTATTTATTCATTGTCGACATCTAGTAAATTACTCCCAATGAATATTATATTGATATGTATACAGTATATTTTGTTTAAAAATTTTAGTATTAGAGGAAAAATCAATCCTGGTTTCATATTATATGATTATAAGTTCTACTTACCAATCCATGGTGATTAGAAATACCCTTTGGTCATTTAAGGGACCAGTTTAATTATTTGGTTTCCAGGGTATCAGAGTTGGTTCATGAAAAAATTGTTATCGTAGCTCTAGGTTTTGGTTTTCTTCATGACGTCGGTACAAATTACTAAAGACTTTTCAGGGAATAAGAGGCTATTTTGATTAAGTTCATGGACATGTCTCTACATAATAATCCTTATGTATCCAAGGGTGGTTAGGTATAGACATCTTTTGGAGAATTTATAGTCTTTTCCCTATTTTTATTTGGATATAATGAATATAAAATAGTGTATTCCCTATTTTTGGGATTAATTTCTCTCATTTCTCAATTTGACAGTTATCAAATGTCTTACTTATTATCTACTAATGGTGTATAATATCATGATAATGAGAAGACATGAAAATTAGATCCAGGAAAGAATTTAGTACTAAAAATTAGTGAGTGAACCCTATTATTCATTTGAATATGATTGAGGTGATTATGCACACTGTCCAAGCATTGGGATACGCAACACCACTCATTGTCATTCAAGCTACAGTTGTGGATCCTCGAAGGGAGGTTCTCAAAGTCAGTTCTCAATAATTAATTCAATAAAAACCATCACTATTTAATGGTAAAAATTATCCTCAAGAGGCTATAGAATTCTTGATATATTTGGAAGGCCTTTTTGGGATTTGGAAACACCTCATGAGATCAATGTTATTTTTTCCACCTTTGTTCTAGATGTACCGATAAGGAGATGGTGGTATACGATTGTAACGGTGGAGAATTATGAGATATTAGAGTATAAAAAACGCACAAATCTATTCACTAACTATTTCTATCCAGAAATTGTAATATTTATAAGGTCTATGGTTATTTTTAGTCTTGAGTAGGCTTAAAGGACTATGTCAGCGTATTCAAATATTTTTGTTGAGAAAATTCATTTTTCACTAAGATTGTGTTGAATGAGATGATGGATCAGAGCATTTTATTTGGACATAATTTTGATATTCAATATCATATTTTATTTCGGAATCTTCTGACATATACTAATGTGATAGACATATCAGAGATGGTAGAAATGGACCTATCTCACATGTCAGGGTTATCAAGAGTATATTTCTCAATGAGTGGTAGCGTGAGTTCATTTAATGGGAGGTATGCTTTCTTTGATTCTCTAGTTATTACTCAATAGTAATGAAATTATAAACATCCTGATGTACCTATATGTGATCCTTTAGTTTTATACCAGTATGAATGTGAAGGAAATTTGAATAAAGTCACTAGTATGGTAACCCAAAATTGTTTTTCCTAAGGACGTTTAGGGAACTTGAAGAAATTATTCCATATTTATTCTTCTCAGTATAGTTGAACGTGATTATCATATCCTCATAAAACTATGAGGAAATAATATAATCATTTGAAAAAGAGATTCAACCATAGGAATACAGAATTATGCATCATCCCATAGTGGAATAGTATCTAGATGAAGCGGATATGGGTCCATTGACATTGAGATGTACCATGACTATATCCTCGACATTAGTGACTACTCTATTTGATAATGGTTCTCTAATTAATATATTTCCCCTATGTTTAGAAAATTATTTATATAACTTGAAAATTTCTTTCTATTTCAATAGATATTACTACTAACCATTATTAGAAGAGAGAGTAGGGTATCCATAGTCCCACTAGGATTTTCACTCAATCAGCAGTTGAGCTATATTTCCCATTTCTAGTTCTCTAAATGAATCCTTTTATGTCATATTTAGAATTGATATTCACTTCACCAATAATTCCTTGATTTATTGGTATCTTTGCTGCATCACCTAAACTACACCCAATCATTTATCTCATGTATTTTAAAGTGAATTAGTCATAAGGTCAATCGGTGTTGGACTTTCTTATCTAGAGTTGGTTAATGTAATATCTATTTATTCCTTTAATCTCGAGTGGTAATAGTAGAGTGGGGGTCATCCTCAATCCATTTTTTAGTTTTATGATGTGCTTCTATTATGGTTATATAGTTTTACACTATTAATGGGGGTTGAGTTTTCAATTGACTAAATGATTAGTACTCAATCAGTTTATATTCACTCTTACCACATATCCCCAGTTAAATGAAAAATAATTAAATTAAAGTTGAAAAATATTCTTTATAAAGTATTTATACATCCATGTGTGTCACCATTGGAATCAAAAGTTCCCTTTTCTAATAAATATGATGGTTGAAAATTCCTATGTGTTTATTCTTGTATTTTAAAATTGAGTGACTATTACTGATCAGTATATGTTTCCACATATTTATTACATATTTGTTCCATTTAAGGGGTGAAATTTTTATCATGATTTATCTTTGTTCTGGTCAATATCATTTGGGAATAATGGAATCTCATGTTTAGAAACTTCTTTTCATATTAGTTAAAATCATTATGATTACTTTTTTATTCCATTTGGTCTAACTATTGCTCCTGAAGTTTTAATGTAAATAATGAACCAGATTTTTAATGAGTTTCTCAATACCTTTGTGGTAGTATTTGTTTATGACATTATTGTTTACAATAAATATGATGAGGATCATGTTCAAAATCATAGATCATTTTTGAGTTTACTGATAATTCACCAACACTATAAAAAAAATCTATGTTCGATTTATAGATTTGGAATTGAAAATATTGGGATATGTAGTGTTGGAATACGGTATTTATATTTATGTTAAAAAAGTGAAATATTTTTTGACATGGGAATAAACACAAAATAATTTTAGGATTCTAATCATCTTTGGTTTGGATGAATTTTTTTAACGGTTTAATATAGACTTGTCAATGGTGGATTCTATGGTGATTTCTCTAAATTGATATGGAGTAATGTTTTTATTGAATGATAAATGTCAAAATTATTTCTTTGAGATGAAAAAACTTTTGAAAAGTACCTTGACGCCGCTCTTCTAGAGGCCAGTTAGGGCTATGTAGTCTTCCATGATGCATTAGATTCGGGCTTGGTCTATGTTCTTATATAACGTAACCAGGTAGTTTCCAATGGGTCTCATCAGCTTAGGAAAAAATGAGAATAATTATCTTACTCTTAACCCTAAAAATGTGGTTTTGATGCCCGTGATGGATTGTTGGTGACATTACATATCCATAGAAAGGATTACTATGTATTCAGACTAATTGTTCTTGAGTTATATCTTCCATAAAAAATATTTAAATCTCTTCTATAGGCCATGGGTGGAATAACTACAACCTTTTGATTTCGACATCACTTATTCCCTAATTAATGGTATTGTCATTCTAGATAACATGACCATGATACATCTGAACCATGCTGTGAAATAATTCATGGAATAGATGAATTTGATACATCTTTTTCCATAGTTATATATTGGAGTCTAGGAATCAATATTTGAGGTTTACATAACAAGAGTCCTGGTGACATCCTCTATTATTTAGATGATTAATCATTATCAATAGCGTTAAGATTAATTTTTTTATCATTTGAGACTCTATTTATTTTTTGGATGAGGTATCCATATGGTCATTCTCTAAGGAGGGAATCAAATGTTATTGAAATCGCTATTTTTTTCCCTTAGAATCATGGAAATAAATTATGGGGTATTTACATAATTTCCAATGATAAGATATCCAAGGAACCAAAAAGATATTCTTTGAAATGTGGAAATAATTATATTGGTCGTGTATGATATGGGGCATTGCTGATTGTGTCTCTCATTGTTATACATTCCAATAGGTTAAGGTCGACTATCAAAAACCATCACGTTTACATCAAACCCTTTCCAGTCCCTACGTGGATGTGGGACGTGATATCAATGGAGTATTTGGGGTTTTACCTCATACCCAGAGGAGGAATAATGCAATATGGTTTATGAATGATAGGCTAACCAAGTTGTCTCAAATTATTACCATACACCATAATTTTTTTTTGAACAGTTTGGAAATATTTATGTGAAAGAGATTGTTCATCATCGTAAAGTAACATCTGATATAGTCTATGATCGGGTTCCGTGGTTCACGTAACAATTTTAGAGAGGGCTTTAGGAGGAATTGAGATCTCCCATTTTTTTGAGTACATCATTCCATCCACAATCTTATAGCCATAAAAAAGTGTTATATAGATTATTTGGGATATTCTTCGCACTTTTGTTCTTGATATTGGTGGGGATTGGGTTGAAAATTTGTATCTAGTTGACTTTTCATATAGTATTATTTAATAGTCCACAATCAGGATGGATCCTTTTGTGGCCCTTTATAAATAGACAATAAGATATTTATTATGTTGGTCGAGGGATGATGAAATTTCCATGGTTGGACCATGATTGGTGAAATAGATGATTTAAAGGATATAGTTTATTTGTTATAGGAATTTTATGGAAAAAATGACAAATGTTATATGCTGATCATCATCATAGACAATTTGGGTTTTCAGTTGCTGACAACATGTATTTTAATGTTTCACCCTGATCGGTTCATCGATGTCTTGTGTTGTAAGGGAAGCTTGATCCCAATTTTGTGGGACATGTAGAAGTAATTAATCATGTGGGTAGAGTTCAGTATAGTTTTTCATTGCCACCAAAGCTAACATTGACACATAATGTGTTTCATGTATCTTAACTTTGAATTTATTTCTCTAATCCACCTCATGTCCTTATTTGGATGGATCCTAACATTGAAACTAATTTAACATTGGTTTTATGACCACTCAGGATCATTTTTTCTGAGACATGTTATTTAATTGGGGGATGATACCTTTAGATTATGTGATATTGTAGCACAGTAATTATTTTTAAGAGATGTTGGAGAGCGAGGCACTGATGAAAGAGTAGTGGCATCTTTGTTTACATGGAAAAATTGTTGTATGATTTCTGGGGACCAAAATGTTCTACCTTGGGTAGGTTTTAAAATCATGTTTCTATTTTATGGTATTATAAAAACCTTATTTTTTTCTAAATTTTTGTTTGTTTTAGTTGGGTTTTTTGTGGGATAAAATTTAATGTGTTTTGTATATTCTGGGATACTGCATGTTTGGCGCATGGTTTTCCCAAACCGTGCACCCAATCAGAGCATACAATGAATCTCAAGGAAGTGGAATTATCTCTTTATGGACCTTTGTTAGTTAAGCTATGTGTCAAATTAGTATTAACCATGTTTCTAATTTAAAATGGGTGCATGTCAAGTCCGAACAGTTTGGTCTAAATGTGCAGGTCTTCCTTGGAAACCAGGTGTACATGATTTTAAGGGATATGATTTTTTTAAATTTCCAAAACCTTTTTTATGTCCTGGATTGACCTCCATGAACCTAAATTTTTTGTAGTATACTTAGTGATCCCATGAATGATTCATGCCCCCCATACCCCTCATATAAGTGATTCCTTCAATCTCCTCATGGTCAGTTTCCTCATCCAGGTCTAGATCTCTCATGATATCTCTTATGTTCTCTAGGATTATAGGAATAATTATGATTTACATGATCTAATACAATTTTATGTGGTCAATATTCCTTTTTTGATATTTTTTCCAAGATTCATTGAACATCATTGTTTTTTGACAATCATAGGCTACTGTTTGGTGATTCGAGATCTGTTAAACCCAAGGTAGGTTGTTCTGTTATGATTCCCAATTTCTATAAACCCTAATTTCATTATTTCATATAATATGTTTTAAATAAATTCAGTTGTTTTATTTGGTATTAAACATTCATTCAATCTTTTTAATAGAAAAAACCCAATTCTGGTTAAATGTATTTTTTAAAAAAAATACGGTGTTGTATGAAATTAAAATACCACAAATTCCATTGAATTAGGGGTGCTTATTGAAATTTTGGAAATTTAAATTTTTAAATATAAATTTTTGTTCTAAATAAAACTTATTAATTTAAATATTTTGATTTAATTGTGAAAATGGTTTTTAAGGAAAAAATGTGTAAAACCCCAAATCCATTAAATTGGGTGTTTGTGGAGAAACTTTTGGAATGATTTGAAAATTTAACTGTAATATTTTATTTTGAAATGGATTTTGAAATTGAATGAATTTATTTTAAATCCTTATTTTTTAGACCTAGAATAATAATTGTACTGATGGAGACCAAGTGGTTTTCTATTTTTCAAAAGGCATGTTTTGGATTAAACACCTGTTTTTAAGAGAAAATTGGAGTATTTGAAATGGATAATGTTATTTAATGGCATTTTAAGTATCTTAAACGAAATTTCAAACCATTTTTTACATGATGTCATGAAATTTGTGGGATGTTACTGAGTTCTTTTGGTCAGAACTTTATATTCCTACAACAATCTAAAATATAATATCAACACATCACACCCCTTAAGAGATGGTGATGAGTCTACTTGTATTTTGATCAAGAGACATATATATAAACATTTCCATTTCACAATGTTTAATTTCATTATCCTATAACTATCATACCAATTTGGAACATCACAATGTTTCTCACTTGTTTGTATTTATAATTTATATATTCAATTTTCTTACCTATAAAAGTGTTTATAAAAGTTTTTATAAAAGTAATTATTTAATAAATTTGTGAAAATCTACATTTCTATAAAATATACTTTGATTAAAGTTAAATTCCATATTTTGAAATGTATTCCCATCATTTGAAATGTGAAGAATGAATTGATAATCTATATTCAATTATAAAATTGTAAGTCCCGATTTTTAAATTATGATTTAGTAGATTCTAAACCTTTTTATTATATTATTGAATAAACTCTATCCATTAATTTGATATTAGCATCACTTTTTGGAATCTTTTGTTGGATCCTATAGTGATTTGGATCACAACATACTTGTTACTTTTGGTGTTTGTAAATTATATCCTTCCGAGTTCAAGAAAAAATAAATGATCTATTTGATGTGGATACACTAAGGGAAACATGGACATAGTGAGTTGTGTCCTTATGGACATGGGTTATTTTTCCTTTTTAATGCTTGGGATATAGTATTATAGTCTTGTTTATTCATTTTTATGTTTTGGTACATTACTAAAAATAATGTTTATTTTGATATACAAATTATCTGGTTTCTATTACTTCCAAATTGTTAGTTAATTTTTTTCCCACATTCATATTATGATATTCCAAGTGTCAGTCACTGACCTGTGGGAATCAGGAATGCCCTTCATGCTATTTTTGTACAGGCTCTTTTATCATGTTATTAGGGTATCTAATCTGGTTCATGACATTTATGGACAATAAAAAAGAAAATATCCTTATAATGTAATTCCCAAGTCACTATAAAAGATCCAAAATAAGTTCATCATCATTTTCATCATCATTTATGAATTTGAAATTCCCATGTAATAGAATTATAACATTATGATTCCTTATGATTAAATAACCATTAATGGTATTTATATGATGAAATTTTCGATAAAGATTATGACACAAACCACTTTCATGATCCTAGATTAAAATGCTCAATATTTTTAGCACCCGATATCGACAATAGGTTTTTACAATATAAAATACGAAGATAATTACTATTAATAAAGAGTATAAATAAAAATGTACACGGATGAGGTCCAAAAACCAATAGATTATTATTTTTATTTATAATATAGTAGGATAACGTACATCATAGAGAATCAAGGGTAAATGTATTGGTCTTGGTATTTAAAACTCATTTCTATGAGTTGTACAATTCGTTATTGAATTTAGAAAATCCATGATTTTCAATTTTAAATGATGTTTCATATTATATGTTGGGGGAAAATTTTTTTTTATTGAAATCCATGTCGATAAAAGGTTTTATTTTCAAATATATTTATTTTTGAAAACAATGGTTACTATTTAAAAAGTGATTTGGAAAAATAACTTTTACAACTATGAAAAAAAATGTTTTCAAAAAACTATTTTCAGGATTTTGTATTTATTATCAAAAATTAATCTATCTCTAAGATAGTAATATTTCATGTTTGACCATATATTTTTATATTATTATGTGAATATTTTAAGTGATACAATTTTTAGTATTAAAAAATATGATTCATGATGTTATTTCATACCATTATTATGTTTTATGAATCACATTTTATTTTCTTTTGTTCCGTATGAAATTATATTTTATATAAATTATATTTTTTATGAATTCCATTTTGATTCGATGGGTTACTTATGATTTAAAAAGTGGCATATTATTTATGTGTAATATATTATTATATAATAATGATGGGTGAGATCACATAACAACCCCTAATTAATTGTCAAAGAGTTTAAATCTCATGAGATATATACTTGTGAGTATATTTAATTTTTTTCTAACAATAGACTTTGATGGTGAGGATCTAGAAATTAATGCTTCCCTATGCTAATGATTATTCCATAGATAATGGATTTTATTAATTAATATATTATTTTACCATGATTCAATGATTATGTTAAATAATTATAAATTATATCATATCTATTATTATTTAATATTGTCTTCTATGGATTCAGTTTTTAATGCCATACAATTTAAATATCACTTATGTCTTATGATTATTAGTCCTAATGTTATGATATTTATCTTAATGATCATGTTTTCCACATATCTTAATTAACTCATACATAATGGAATATGTATTCCTATCATTATAATAATTAGATCTCATGCATTTCTTATGATTTCAGTCCCAATGATTAGTGGATGAATCTAACTACTATTTTTTCAAGATGACTATCTACAATGGTTCCTTTATGAAGAAATAAAAATGTGTTTTGTAAAATAATATTATAATTTTTATAATCTATAAATTCATTGAACCTATTGGTTCATAGTATATGATTATGAATGAAATGTTATGTTTGAAATCCTATAAATGATATATAAAAGAGGTGTGTTTAACATGGGTTAGTGTAAATTCTTTTCAAGATAACATTGCATGGTTAGATTAAATCATGTGATACCAATGTACCCATATGATAGAAAACTCAACATACCACATGGAATACATTGTAATTTACACGGTTCGACATATAATTAACCTACTATTAAACTTATAAAACACACTCGAAAACTCAAAAAACTACCCAAATCATACTAAAAAGACTAAAAAAAACTCAATTTAAAAAAGATTATAAATATTATAATGTTACACTAAGATGTGATAACTATCCTTAACATACCACTACCATCCCCTATAAATTAGAATCAAGGAAGCTAGACTATTGAATAATGAGGGAATAATCCCTCAACATTGATTCAATTTCAAATGATTCATGAAAATATAAGCAATGATTTCTGTGTACTCAACCCAGTAAAATATAATTTAATGAAAAATATATTTTCCATATAATAAACTATGAAAAGAGTTTTTCGAAATCATTACTACATTAAGTAAAAACTCAATATCCTCATAACTAGGAATGTAAGAGGAGTTCACATTTTTTATATATAGATTATATTCATACAATATTTTATGTATTCAATTAAAATGTGATGATAATTCTTGATTATATTTCAACATTCCAATATGCTCAATGATAACAAAACGATCCATGTATCTTGGACTAATATACTATTATATACTAAACTGTCGGTGTCAAATAAAATCTGAATTTTTAAGAATACATGGTCACCTACAAACAAAATGAAAGGTTAGATATAATGATCTATATATTATTTGAACTGATTATATGATGTAAATATCTATAAATCTGTAACCATGATCTTTATTAAGTTCTCAGAATGATGCTCAACACTATCACAGAAAATTATCTTTTTGCTAAGAATATAATTATTGTAAATGATGACTGTATAAATATTCAAAGGGTTAATTTTTATCGACGATTCGTATATATTACTGAATTTAGACTCAACCCATTCAAAATGATTATTGCAATAGATGTTACAATTTAGGATGAAAGCATTGGGCATGCCCTCTATAATGTAAATAGCTTGATCCATCTATTCATCCATATAGGGATGATATTTTATTTCCATCATATCCTCAGATCCCATAATCCTTATAAGAGAATTATGTAATAAATTAGAGAAATTTTGATCAATACCATATTCTAAGGCTTATTTAACTGCTTAAAACCTAATAATATATTACTTTAATGATATTCCAAACTATTCAAATTAGATCATGCCCCAAATTTGATGGGCATGATCCATCGTAGGGATCCATTTAATCACCACCCATACAGAATGCCTCCCAAGAGGAGTCCATGGTAGCATAATGATGAAATACATGTAAAAATCATCCAATAAACATTTTTCTATATGAATAAGATAATTAAAATTATATAACTATTGGTGTTTGTTAATTATTTGTAGAGTCGTATAGAAATAGACACGAATTCAGTGATATCTTATCTCAATCCTAGAAAATAAAATTGATTTTTTATTTCATATAATTTATTTTTATTATCTATATAAAGTGTTGAATGAGAGAATTGAGTTACTAATGACATAATACTTATAAAAATGATGGAACAACCATTCATTTCATGAAATGAATAATTTTTCTGATGAGAAAGTCACTTTGGGATTCTTTTCATGCCATATAATGAGTCCCTGATAGTCTATAACCCATATTATCAAAACATATCCAAAGAACAAAAAACACTAAACATGAAATTTTTTTATCTACATTATAGTCCATGAAAAACCTAATTTATCCTCATTTATATATAATTGCATTCTAGAAAAGAAAATTCTAATATTCAAATCATCATTGGAATCATTAAAAGAATAAGAAGGAATATTCCAACTAAGATCATATACAACAATATTCCCATATCATCTTTTATAGATTATTAATAAATAAAAATTTTGAGGATAGTTAATCCAATGCATCTACTTGAGATTCTAATCATTCAGAGAAATAAGGTAAATACAACTCTTATGTTAAATGTAAATAGAGTTTCTTTCTATAAAATATTACTTTTTACAATACTCGATGGAATTCATAATCATCAAAAGTTCTAAATAATTAAATGTGGTAATTCATCTCGTGATGTTAAAACTATCAGGAACCATATTCCACCATATGAACTCCTTGAATAAAAACCCAACCCAATAACATGCATGAATCATCATAATATACTACATATCTTCTAATATTTTTTGGAAAGAATTAAAAAATTCAGTTAACATCAGATATTTTGAACTCATAAAAATAAGAATTATATACCAATTCCACATTGATCATTGCCCCTTAAATAAATTGTAGTCAACGATTTTTCATGCCTAGAGAAATCCTTCATTAACCCCATGTAGTTTCATGACAAAAAAGAGACTCTTAATATGAAGGTCATTCTTCAGACCATACCATGACATAAAATATTTCATCATATTAGAGACTAATGAGATTCCACATTTATAGACCATGTGTCCCAATAACATTACATTATTAAACCATATATGAATATTTGATGTTATAGAATAATCATGGTGTTCATCTAGAATTTCTAAAACACTTCTATTTGGAAAATCATAATCATCCTTGGTTCTTGAGGGAAAAATAATATCATCAAAAACACTAGGGAAATTGAATCACGGGAATGGTTGAACATTTATTTCATCAAACCCATAAGTACTATATAAGAATTCATTAATCCAATATAAATTACAAGATATTCCAAATTTCCATACACAATCCTAAAATCCATATTATGAGTGTTCATTTCCATTTCTATAATATTGTAATATAATGATGGATGTTTATCTTTCTAGAAATATTTTGACCCCATCATTTGATAATTAATGCCATCGATACGGGGTGATTGTTACTTATTCTTGATCATAATTGGATTAATTCTTTGATAATCAACATATAGACAATGTAACCCATTAAACTTTTCTATTAAAAGTATAGGGGTTACCTATGGTGGTACAGTCATATGGATAAATACAATGTCATTCAAATAATCATAGTGTATCGTCAAATAATAAAAATATGGATCATCCATTCAGAAACAAGGCACATATATGTGTAATATTTCCATCAAAATTTATATTGAGAACTCTATCTATTTCTCTAGGGGGAAAACCATAGTAGTCTTCTAGAAACATATTATGATGTTCCATAACCATTGGGAAATGCTCACAACCTAATGTTCTATTATTCGAGTCAACTATATTAATGATATTTGTTCCCCAAACTCAATAAAAAAGGTAACTTTTTACTATAACATAGATCCCATTCCCCATGAGAAAATCAAGAATTCCCATATGGGGTAGTAAAGGATGTGTGTTAGTGGTAATTAATGAAATATGAATTATGTGAATTTAAAAAGGAAATAATATAGATAATATACATGATTCAAATAACAAGAGTAAGAGATCCTATACAAGTTATTCATTAGATATGAGAATTTTCATTAATGGCATCAAAAACATTTTTCATTCCTTTTTCCAAGAGGGATTTCTAGTTTCATAAAATGATCTATGACCTCCATTGGGAATATAAATGAATTAAAAAAATATTATTTATGATAAAATACATAGGGGAACACTTATTCTAAAAATAAAAATATGTATTTTATTTAATTAATGTAGTAACTCTCATGGATGTTGTTTGTTCCTCCACTTCCATAGATAATCGACCCACTGCAAGTAACTTATTTAACCAACAATTTACCTCTATCAAACCAATATTCTAATGAAAAGACCCTAATTCCTTATAGAAATGTAGTTAAACTATAAAACCTATATAATCTTCTAAACCCATTACACTATGTGGAGATGTGATATCCAAATAGAACATTTGAAAATGTACCCAACATAAATATGGTAGATGGTTTTTCAAAGGTCATGTTTAGATTCATCTATCAGGCCCTATTATTCAACAAGGGTTGTAAGTAAACGTTTCCCTACTAGTTTTGAATCAAATTATATGGGATTGTTTTCAATAATAAAAATAACTTCTTTTAAATAACATGATCCACTTCCAATTATTTTCATAATAACTACCATTACTATAAATGATCATAAGAGACAAAACTAGCACCCATGTCATTCTTGGATGAATAATATCAACTATTAGTGTTATATTGACAACTCAAAAAAGGTAAAATGATTCACCATGATGAGATGAGAATTATTGATTAGTTATAGTCCCATATTATAACTCGAATCCTTAAAGTTTTATTTTTCAATAAAACATGTATTGAGAATTCTGCAAGAATAAGAATGTTGTTGGAATACACTATTAGAGTTTGATCAACTTATGAAAGCATCAAGAGCTCCATTGAATTTCCCAAGAACAAATTCTTGTAGGAAAATAATTATAGAATATTTTATTTATGTCTTTCCACTATAATACCACATTATGGATTTATAGGACCGCCATATCCCACTTTATTCTATAAATTCCATAATCATTGAAAAAGTGGATTTTACCTTAACAGAGTCTGACATTTTCAAAAAATATTATATCATTTTATTAGTTTATATCCAATCACCCATATCCCAAAGTTCATTTATACCTTTAATGGAAGGTAGATTTCGACAGATTAACTGCAGGGATCGATCTCTTCCTCCATGATCTTTTTTTCTTCTCATGAATTAACAATAGAAGGGTTGTTAAAATGTATCATGGTACATAACATGTAATCCAAGGAATCATAAATAATTTTTTACTATGTGGTTCTCCATGGGAATTTTATCCTTATAAACCATTTTTAAATGAATGATAAATCTTATAAGTGTCATGATACTGTATAAAAGTAAAAAATAGAAAACTCATTAAATTGTAATCACTATTGAACTAAAATCCACTAGAAAATATGTATTTTTTGTAAAAAAGGAGGATTTGATCAAATAAACAACTGAATCAGAGAAACATTTTTCTAAAACCCTATATTAAATTAAAAATTAATATGAAATTATTTTTATAAGACCTCATTTTATCATCTCATGTTTTGGAAGGGTGGAAATGTTTTTAGAGAATTTATATTTACCCATTTGGTTCATGGGACGAATCATTAATCCAGGGTCAAAATGTAACTATATGAATTATAACTATTAAAAGTTTCTTTTTGAATGTGTTTGAAGGCATTATTTGTTTATATATAGTTTTTATGAGTTTTAGGGGAATCATTATCCAAAAACTCTATTTCATAAATATAGGTAGAGGTATGTGGTCCGTTCAGGTTTTGGAGTAACTGTGTAGACGAAATGATGAAAACAATTTACTAAAGGGAAAAAGATTTTTCAAACATTGTGGCCCACTATGGGAATCCATGATGTTATTTAAAAGGACTTTGATGGTGTTAAATTTATTTTCAACCATTGTACCTATAAACATATGGTTTATTGAGTGGTATGTAGTAAACCATAGAGGCGGATGCATGGGTTGGGCATGATTTGGAAAATTGTGCACCTAGTCTTCCTGGGGAGTTACAATTATGAAATGACACCACAAGATTAGAACATTCCTAAAAAAACACACATCCATAACATTAATCCCTTTAAAGGATTGAAAACTAATTAATTTTCAAAGATACTTATTTCTTTTTTACACCACCTTTTCCCTCACACCCGATAGACAATAGCCCCATGCTCCCACCCAATCCACATCCTCTGTTCATTGTGATTATCCCTCATTCCTGTATTGATTTCATCATCATTAGATGTGTTGGATTCCTATAAATGAGTCTATAAATCCTAATACTTCTTTTATTCATTTACCTACTATATAAGAGGTTATATATGTGATATGTCTTTTAGTATATTTTTAGTGAATTTTTCAAATATTCTACTTATCTCATTCTATATCAAATCAAATATAGATAATAGATGAGTAAGGAAAAATAAGAATGTGTTATGTGTTTTATGTATTTTACCTCAATGATTCATTGATTTATTAAAGGAACCATCGTGTCACATTCCAGGACATCCACGTGTTCCCCGTAAAATAATAAATGATCTTAATTAATTATTTAAAAATAGGATATAGAAATTTAATAAGATTTAATTAACCAAAATAAGGTTTTTGACCTCAAACCATGAAACATGTAGGGTTATATCTTTTATGATCTTAGAAATAGTTCCATTATATAATACTAAAACTCCACTGAGGTAGGATTGGACTGTTTGATAACTATTGTGACATAATGTTTCTGGTTTACTACTACATTAATTAAATTTATGGAATTAATGGATGTGGCGAGACCCCCATTCCTCTATTTTTTATAATATAACAACCATGGGCCGAACTGCTTTCATCCACAAGAAATTTGATTTTGTTAAATGAATTTGAAATAAAACATGTAATTTCATGTTAGGCCTCCTTATCTAAGGATGTTCTATGGAACAAGACTTTGATCATTGTTATGTCATCATATAAATGGGTTGGCATGGACACTAATGTGGCCCTTAAATCTATATATTTAAATTTTCATATTTGTATTAATGGGAGTGGAATCCCATATATTATGATTGATGGGTATAGGACCCTGGGCATGGATTCCATTATATTGTAATCGACAGGCATAGACCCTTAGGCATGGAATCCGTTATATTGTGACTAATGGGTATGATACCCTAGGCCTAGAATCCTTCATTTTATTATCGATGGTAATGGAACCCTGGGCACGGTATCATAGTCATTGATGTGTGATTTAATATTTGAATGATTTGGTATTAAATCATGACTAATTAAAGGTGCATGTTTTCCTTTTCATATGAATTTATTATGTATACATATATATATATGATGACATGTGTGTAGATACAATCTATCATAGGATAAATCATGTATGGTTATCCAAGTGTCTTTGAGGAACCTGATCTTAACAAGTTTATATTTATTATTTACTTAATTATTTTGATATACCCATACACTACTTGTTCTCTATTTAGAGATTTGACTTGTATAGAAACCATTGATAGGTCCCTAATGAGTATATAGAACTATGTATTTTGGATTCTATTTCGTACATGGAATGAAATAATGATTTCATGTTAGTTTTGGATTTTTATACTATGTTGTTAAAACTATGGTCTTCATGTAGACATGCCTGATTGGGAATAGTTGTCGAGAGTCTACTTACCCTTCCTTCACAAGGTTATTTATTTATTTATTTCCAAATTTTTCTAGTTATATTTTCCTACATGTTCTATATGACGAGTTCATATTTTTATTTCATATCATGTACATACATGTTTGAATATTTATCTATGTCTGGGTTATCATTATGCCATATATATATATTGCATTGTTTATTTAATTTTCCATTTTTTTATTTGTTATTATGATTTTTTATGTATTGATATTAACATTTCTGTATCCCCAATGTACTACCCTTAGGAACTCAAATTTAGTCCGAATCCTCTAACATATAGGGAGGTAAATTTGAGGTAAATTTTTTCCCTTGGAACCATTTTAGTGTCCCCCAAGGTGAGGCACTAAAATTAGTATATTATATTTCTTTTTTATTTGACATAATATTTTGGGTTGGTGGAAAGGATACCAGGAAAGTGTTTTCACTTCATAAATATATATCTTATGGGTCTTTATAATAAACACATGGTAGAATGACCATGTATATGAGTATGGGAATGGTGTTTATGAATTTCTATATTATAGATGAATATTATTTCACCTTGAGTGACATGTGTATTTTCACTATTTACTGATTTGTATAACTTTACCTCTTAGATCAGTATGATAAGAGATGAATTTTGTTAATTCGTTATCGTAGGAACACATTGAGTCACATTCCATGCATATTCTCTTACTCATATATTGCATTATATAATTCTTTATAAATGATTATTTGTAAATTAGGATTAAGTGTATACCCTGCTTGGTTCATTTCTTTTCTTGGTTATAGTCTTCCATGTTTTCATTTTATATTTCCATATATATGAAAATGTTTACTAGTATTATTTTGGGTATTATAATGCCTTGTTATATTATGATAAAAATTTGGTTAGTAAAGTGTATGAATAAAATTATAGGTGTTTTCTCGTAAAGCATGATGGTGAAACATTAACTAAATAATTATGACATTTTTGAGACATGAAACATAGGATTCATGGAATGGAAATTTTTGACTTGTAATTAAATGTGTTCTATTAACTATTTAAAATGTGAATCATCATTTATAAATTGGTTAAGATATCCTATATATTAATTTAATTATACATGATATTCATATGTTTGGACTTTGAAGGTAAAAATATTGTAGAAGTTAGATGAATTCTAATTATAACCTATAATGGGAAGTACATTTATTATGTGGGAATGGCGATTCATCTAACTATAATTTTATGCATATATATATGTTGAAATGATATTATTATAGAAAATGGATTATTTTATAATGTCTAGTACCTCTATTAACTTGGAGATGAAGATCCATATATTAAATTAAAAATTTCCCAACTGGACTAAAGTAGGTTAGTGCGCTAATGTACCTTAATAGATAAATGAATTATGGGTATTTTGGAAATTTAAAATATCACATAATATTATAGTTTTCTATTATTTATATTTTTGGGTATTTAACCCCTTGGGGGTATATCTATGATAATGGTATCATTTTTTCATGTATCTAAATCCACTTATATTGTGTTACATTTTATCATGGGGGGAATATTACATGACCAACCCCATTATTATGTAATTAAAGCCGTGTTTTTTGTTTATGAGAATTACTATTATGAGGCATCAGTTATGTAAAATACCAATTAAAACCTAACTTGCGTTTTCCAATGTAGCTTAAAGTTAAAAATTTCATAGACAAAGATAGTCGTGGGAAACATATGACTTAAATAGATTTTTAATGTAAATTACAAGATATTTCTCATATAATGAAGCATAGTGGTATAATAATTAATTGATTAGTATATTTTGACTTGATAACTAGAAATTTATATTTCTTATGTATGCGCTATTATATAATGTTAAAATAAATTACCAAGGTAAAATTTTATAAAATGAAGCCTTTTAGGGGTATTTTTATCTTGTACCCTCTCATAGGTGTAATTTATAAATAATTCTTTATAATTTCTCTTCAAGGGGATATTGAGCGTTTTTGAGAAACTCTGATAAATTATTACTATGTTGAATTTGAACTAGAGGTTAGGAAGTATGTCATGGTGTTATTTTTATGCATTACGTTATTTTATGGTCATTGCCTTTCATAACTAATAGGGTATTCCCAATTATGGTAGTTCCCTCCTAACATTATGAATTTATGAGTTCTTATAAAGAGTTTCTCACATCATGTGTTCTTTTCATGATTAAATCATTATGATGAAACAACAACTTTGGTTTGAGAGAGGTTTGTTAGATAAGATGATCGTTGAGAAAAGAATTAGAATCTCGTAATTCTCTAATTCAGTAGGTTATACATGCCCTGATCCTAGTTAACTTCCTTGATGATCAAGTGATATTTTATACTTTTTATATAAATGAATCTAATGGTCATCATCATATTATAGATATTCGGAATGATGGGGATTTGAAATATATTGTTCATTTGAGACATATAATATAGTATATGGTAGAACCCATTCCAAATTTTTCAATCATATTATCACGCGTAGTTACATCTAGTGCCAGTCAATTTTTAAATTGTGAGCCAAATCATGTGCAGATGAGTTTCAATGTCATGAAATACATTAATCCCCTTGTTCTCAAAATTTCCTTGAATTAGTCATGTGTAAAAAAGGACCCATTCATAGGTCATCTCTAGAGTAGAGTGGCGTTGGTGTTGAGAGTAGATTATGATCGTTTTATCTTGGATTTGGTAATTAGGATATTATTGTCCTTGTGATTTAGGAAGTAATTGTAAAAATAATTAAGTGAAAAAACACTACTGAATAATTTTACTTCTTAGCTTGTATGCCTAATTTAATCACACACGGTCATGTAAATTGGAAGGATTGTCATGTGTACTTATAAGAACATTCATTATCGTGACTACTGAAAAGTACATAATTTAACCTTTTTGATATTTTTCATTTCACAAAAAAATGAAAATAGATTATTCTATATTAAACCACTATGTTAGTATTGAATTATATGTAACACCATGTTTATCATGATCCATACACAACATAAAATTTAAATTTCTCATATTTGAACACCAAGGGTAGATTTTTTTACAAGAAAAAATGACTATCATTGATGCCTTGTGTTACACACAAGAACGGTGTTAACTGTATAATATTATATAATTTAAATGTTATTTGTTAATATAAAAATATATAAATAAATATTTAATTAGAGGATGTGAATAGTATTAACTAGTTTATCAAAATATATGGTTTACAAAAATTTAATATTAATTCATTGGTTACCAATTAATAAGAATTGGATATGAAAATTCATTCACTATAAAAAATATATTACAATTTTTACGGTTAGAATGATATTTTACCATAATAAATTAAATTAATTACTTTTATTGAGTGAAATAAATCTAATATATATTTTCTATATTCAATAAAAGATTTTTTATATAGATTTAATTTACTTGATAGACATAAGATAAGAAAACCCCAATTTTATGTGTATTCACATATATTTTTATAAATGTATTTTTACTATAAAGACCCATAAAATTCAAGGGATTTTTTTTTATTTTCTTGGGAATTTTACAAGAATGCGGTTTCAGACGACACTTGATTCTGAGGCTCGGTGTGACCGAAATTTCTATCCGATGTTTAGCTCGAGTACGTTTAGTGAACGAACGAGCAGGTTTTTCTAACATTTGAACCGGTGCTCGAAATCAAATTTCGAGGGAACCGATTGATTCTCAGCGCTGGTAATTGCTTAGGAACACATTTTCCAGATTTTCATTTTCACGAGAGAAGTTGATAAAAATTGTGGAAGATAAATAAAAATTTATCTACAATTATAATTTTCTACGTGGTTAAAACCTTTGGGTGGAAGTTGGGGGAAACCATCCAACTTCCCATGGGAGGTTATGAGGTTGGTGGGGCCCACACGAACCCCACCCCTTCATATTCTCTAACTCCTTCAACTCACCACTATTTTGATAACTTAATTTATATAATTATGTGATTTTAATTTGAATGTTTGAATTTCAAATGCTTCAGTTATGTTAATAAAATAAGGGATGAACTTATTTTATTTTGGTTGTTTTCTTATTGTGTGAGTATTGGGAGAAAAGTTGAGGAGATTGAAGAAATTCTTCCTCTTCGACGAAGAACGCAAATAATGCGAAGAGCATCGGATTCCTCAGAGATCGGAGATGCAAATTCCTCCTTCTGTGACGTCTTCTTCCATGACAGTTATCTCCGCGACGAATCCTCGCTCAACGTGTTCGACGAGGTAGGGGTTTTATGCGTTTCCATTTCGTGATTACTTCCATTGTTTTCTTCCTTCCAAATTGAACCACCTGTTATCGTAATAACGGGAGGAGGTCGGACCTCACGAACTCAGTCGACACTCCTTTCTTTTTTTTGGTTATTTGATATTGATGCGGCATGAGCAGTGAAACGCGGTGCCGAAGCACCTCGCGGGATTTGTTTAAAGAATGGAAGAGAAGCGTGACACTGTCACACCGTGTCGTTGGAAACAAAATAATTTGTGGCGCTGTTGCGCCGCGCTGTGGAAGATGAACCACAGATGCGTCACCATCATGCCATGCCATAGGACCACAACAACATCGTGGTCGAAGCGTGGCCGTGGCGGAGGGGCGTGGCGCCATCGCGCCGCGCCTGACGAACCAAGGTCGTGGCCAATTCCGGGCCATGGCAAAGCAGGGGAACTGGCGGACAGTACCGGGTCGCCGGCGTTGCAGCAGGGGGACCGGCCATGCCGGTCCCGTTGTGGAAACAGCAGGCCGGACGAGGTGGGGCAACCAGTCAGGGGAAAATCCGGGGGTTACAATCCCCCGGCTGGCCAGCTGAGCGGCCCCATAATGGGTCTGCAGTTACAAAATGGGGGGGCAGTCACCCCCCCATCTGCTCAGCCTAATGGTCGATCCACCTGTGGGCGAAAATGCACCGGGCCGGCTTCCCCGGCCAGTCCGCCAGACCAGGCCAACACATGGGGTACCGGGCCGGGTCGAACCGGGCCCGAACTCCCCTAATACCGGACTTTTCGTTCTGTTGCCCATAACCTGGGATACGAACCCCCGATCGATGCACCGTCAGTTGCGTAGCGATAATTGGATCAAGCCGGTCGTTTTGGTATATTACACTCAAGGTTTTTGAATAATTTGGGTTCGGCCACGTTGGTTCGTACATGAAACCAATCGGGCCCTCAGTGTGTAAATGCTTATAAGTTGAGTTTCGGACGTCCAATTGACGTGTCGTCGACTTTCATTGATTCCTCATATTTAGACGGACCTTTTGACTTACTACGATCACGGTTTGGACACAGTTGTAGTACGGTCAGTTTGGTTTTGACTTAAAAAACAATCGGGCCCTTGGGACGAAAAAGCCGATAACTCTCAGACCGGGCGTCTGATTGATGCGTCGTTTGTGTCGTTGAGTTCCTGTTGACGATATGGAACTTTTGGATACATAAACATCGGACTATGTTTCAGTTGATGTATCATCCCCTTGGATCATGAAGCGGACCCTCCCGAACGAGCTTGCAGTGTGTGGGAACCCTGGAGCTGGCTGCGAATACGATGGCGATGCCGACTATGCAGGAATCCTCTGTGGATTCTACGACAACGACTACAACACTCAGCGATCCTACGGGGATCATTGCTACCGATCCTGTGTGGGTCTGATCCTGTGTGGGTCAGCACTCAGCGGTCCTGTGTGGGCCAGCGCCTACAGATCCTGTGTGGGTCTGATCCTGTGTGGTTCATTGCGGGGGTTAGTTACCTATCGATCCTTTGTGGGGAATTGCGGGGGTTAGTTACCTATCGATCCTTTGTGGGTCATTGCGGGGGTTAGTACCTATGGTTCCTGTGTGGGTTCGACGACTTAGATGAATCAGTGGAAATATCTGATCATCTCTATCGTCATACGATGAAGTATACCTGTGTGAGCCGAATCTTGACATTCAATCCTTATCATCGATATGTTTAACTTGATATCCTGTGTGGATTGCGTTTTTCTTTCCTGTGTGGAATGGGTTGTGTTTTCATTTATGGACTGGGTTGTACTTGTTCTCGGATATTAGAGCTGAATGTGAATTGATGACTTTGGTATTTGTATGGGAATATACCTAAGTGGCGATGAATGTTACATCGTGGTTGTATCTTTCCTTTGTGGGTTATCCTTTGTGGATTCTGGTAGACTTTCGAGGGTCTTGGGTTCCCTAATGAGTAGCTTATACTCACCCTTGCACGGGCTATGCTCGCACTAAGTTGGGTTGGCTGCAGACGACAGACAATGCAGATCGTGGTGAGGCGTGCGGAGCAGGTCGGTACCTGGAGGTGGACCACTGGGCAGGACGTACTCGGAGCGGACGGCTGGACCCAAGGAGCTGTGGAGGCAATTTGTACTCACCCTTCAATTGGGACTTCCAGTGGATGGCCCGAGGATGCGGCTTTACTTTCAGATGATGTTTTCCCTTTCCAGTTGTACTTTACATTCAGTTTGGGTTTGTATACTGGCCCACTTACTTTTCCACTCTTACTTTTTTATTAGTTTTTACATAGTGGTTACTTCTACTTTTTGCTTGCTCTGTGGTGTTTATTTACTTTACAAAGGCAATGCCTTCCCTTTTTATCGGGAATTACGCCTTGGTGCTAGTCGCCAGCCCCTGGCCTATGGAAGGCGGGATTGGGGTAGTCACGGAACGGGCCCCGAGGACGGGTCAGGACAAATTGGTATAAGAGGAGTTCGGTTCTACCACCGAACGTTGGACTCAAATCTTTTTCTATATGAATCAATAGTGTTAAGCATATTGGGTGTGGTTATCAGTCGAGGGAGTCTAGTGTTGGTGCGGCAGCCGACGTATCCGTACAACAGGACCCTGACTTTTGATATCTGACTTAATGCACGAAAGCATTGATTGCATGTGTGTTTCAGGTTTTATTTGTGATTACATTATGTCATATCACTAGGTATATAGTTCTGAACGTGGTGCACCTGTATATTTTCAGGATGGGTCCACGACGGCAGCCAGCTAGGGTTCCGAGAGTTGTGCGTGACGACAGCCCACCGAGCGACAAGGCCTTGGTACAGGGGCCTTTGACAGCTGAGGCACTTGCAGTACCTCTAACCGCCGAGCCACCGATGCTTCCATCCCCAGCCGCTGACGATGCACATCGCCTTAGTGCACTGCATTAGTTTCAGCGCCAGCGAACGCCCAGGATCCGTGGGGAGACGGATCCTCAGGTAGCCGAGGATTGGCTGGATGCAGTTGTACGAGTTTTTAGGTTAGTGAGGACACCATCAGACCTCATGGTGATCCTCACAGCGAGCATACTACACGAGGCAGTAGGCAGATGGTGGAGCTTGATGCTCTAGTTGCACGATGAGGCATCTCTCCTCTGGACGAAATTTGAGAGCCTCTTTTTCTCGGACTTCTTACCAGCCACCGTCCTTACGGTACGCATCCAAGAGATTTTTTAGCTGTGGAAGGGTAGCTTGACGGTCGCCCATTACTCGACGAGATTTACTGATCTCTCACGCTACTCGGCAGACATGGTACGTGACCCATTCTTCCGGGCCCGGTCCATAGAGCAAGGTTTGAGGCAGGACATCAGGGCATCCCGGATCTCTCTCAGCATTCCAAAACAGGCAGGAGTACTGGAGCGAGCCCTTCTGATAGCGAGCTTCATTGTTGAGCCTGCATCAATAGTGAGACCTACCGCATGGCTTCATGTAGCAGAGTCTTCTGCAGCAGGCAGTCGATGGATGACTCATGGGTCCAGGAAGACCAGACCCTCAGGCAGACGCCCTCAAGACACTAGCTCAGCAGTGCGGGGCTCACAGCATGGAGCCAGTCTTTCGAGAGGCAGACAGTGCTACTCATGCGGCGAGCAGGGTCACATGGCTCGTGACTACCCGACCCGCCGTGCAAAGGAGCAGCAGACGGTTGAGGGACCACCCAGGCAGAGGCAGAGGGTTGACTGTGGCGGTCTGCAGGGAGCAGGCAGACGGGGCAGAGGAGCTGGCTCAGTAGCAGGTGGTGGGCGACGCTTTGAGGCTCTACCACCACCACCACCAGGAGGTCCACCCCGACCGCAGAGAGCTGGCGGGAAGAGACAGGCACAACATCAGACAGCATAGGCCTACGACCACGGCGAGCCCGAGAGGATTCGTGGTACTATCTGTGTCTATTCCAACCGCGATGTAGTTCTTATAGACATAGGAGCGAGTCATTCGTTCATAGCCTCTACGCTTGCTCGGAGCTCGGAGATTCCGACAGAGCCGTTGGCTGTATCCTTACGGCTAGAGGCTCCTACGAGAGCAGACGCGACGATTACGCACTGGTGTCGGAAGTGTGAGCTTAATCTATGAGGCGAGAGCTTCGGCTGGGGTCTTCTTGTAGCGGCATCGAGGCCTTAAGACATCATCTTGGGAATTGATTGGTTATCTACAGTCCATGCTCAGATCGACTGTAATAGGTGCAAGGTGCGATGTGTACGCACCGACGGGAGCAGGTCACCTTCACCAGCAAGAAGGGATCCTTCACAGCACATGATGGACTCCCGTAGAGGAGAGGACAACCCATCACTCATCAGTTGGCTAGCCTCATCCTAGGAGTAGTTAACGTATGGAGTTATGGTTTTCCTACAGTGGTGGATCAGTATGCGAACGTTTTCCCCGACGACGTTCCAGGACTACCTCCTCGCAGAGAGGTAGACTTTTATATTGACCTGTACCCCGAGACAGCCCCGACATCCACTCTAGTATATTGGATGTCCCCCGCTGAGCATCGAGAGCTATAGGTACAGTTGGAGGACTTGCAGGGCAATGGATTCATCCGACCCAGTGTTTCACCCTGGGCTTCCGCGATATTGTTCGCCAAGAAGGCGGACGAGAGCTTGCGACATTGTTTCGACTATCGTCCCCTGAACCAGGTGACAGTGAGGATCAAGTATCTGCTATCGAGGATTGATGACCTATTAGATCAGATCAAGGGAGCACGGTGGTTATCAAAGATAGACCTTAGATCAAGCTATCATCAGCTTAGAGTTCGGGACGAGGAAGTGCAAAATACGACCTTCAGATGTCAGTACGAACACTATGCATTCTTGGTTATGCCATTTGGCATAACCATCGCTCCAGTAGTGTTCATGGACCTCATGAATAGGATCATTCATCCATAACATGGGCTACGGACCGCCGATCGACACACTGTTAGTTGAGTGGCGATCCTTGGATTGAGACGGTCGTTTCGGTATATTACTCGCAAGGTTTTGGAGTACGTTGGGTTCGGCTGGGTTGGTTCGTACACGAAACAAACCAGGCCCTCGGAGTGAAAACACATATAACATGAGTTCCGGATGTTCGATTGAGGTGTCGTCGACTTTGATGGATTCCACTTAGTGAGACGGACCTTTTGACTTACTTCGCTCGAGGTTTGGACGCAGTTGGTGTATGTTCGGGTTGATTTTGACTTAAAAACCAACCGGTCCCCTAGGACGAAAAATCCAATAAATCTCAGACCGAGCATCTGATTGATGCGCCGTTTGTGAAATTGAGTTCCTGTTGACGTTACGGAATATTTGGATACATCAACATAAGACTATGTGTTAGTTGTTGTATCAGCCCCTAGTCTCGTGGAGCGGACCATCCCGAACGAGCTTGTTGTATGCGGGAACCCTAGAGCTGGCTGCGACTACAACAAAAATGAAGACTATGCAGGAATCCTCCGTGGATTCGACGGTGACGACTACATCACTCAGCAATCCTACATGGACCAGTGATACCGATCCTGTGTGGGTCTGATCCTATGTGGGTCAGCACTCAGCTGTCCTATGTCGGCCAACGCCTACAGATCCTCTGTGGGTATGATCATGTGTGGGTCATTGCGGGGGTTAGTTACCCAGTGATCCTTTGTGGGTCATTGCGGGGGTTTGTTACCTACCGATCCTTTGTGGATCATTGCGGGGGTTAGTACCTATTGATCCTATGTGGGTTCGACGGCATAGATTAATCAGTGGCAATATCTGATCATCTCTATCATATTACGAAGAAGTATACATGTGTGAGATGAATCTTTACTTTCAATCCTTATCTTCGATAAGTTTGACTTGATATCCTGTGTGGATTACGTTTTTCATTCCTGTGTGGAATGGGTTGTGTTTTCCAGTGTGGACTGGGTTGTACTTGTGCTCGGATATGGGAGACGAAAGAGAATTGATGACTTAGGTATATGTATGGACATATACCTAAGTGGTGACAGATGTTACTTCGTGATTGTATCTTTCCTTTTTGGGTTATCCTTTTTGGATTTTGGGAGACCTTTAGGGGTCTCGGGTTCCATACAGAGTAGCTTATACTCACCCCTGCACAGGCTATGCCCACACTACGCTGTGTTGGTTGCAGACGACGGACTGCGCTGATCGCGGTTGAGGCTTGCGGAGCAGGTCGGTACCCGGAGTTGGAGCACTGGGCGGGATGTACTCAGAGCGAATGATTGGAACCGAGGAGCTGTGGAGGCTATCTGTACTCACCCTTCAGGTGGGACTTCTAGTGGATGTCTCGAGGCTGCGGCTTTACTTTCAGTTTCTATTTTCCCTTTCCAATTGTACTTTACTTTCAGTTTGGGTTTGTATATTGTCCCACATACTTTTCCGCACTTACATTTGTATCAGTTTTTACTTAATGTTTACATCTACTTCTTGCTTGATCTGTGGTTTTCGTTTATTTTACAAAGGAAATGCCTTCCCTTTTTATTGGGAATTATGCCTTGGTGTTAGTCGCCAGCCCCTGGCATATGGAAGGCGGTCTTGGGGTAGTCACGGCACTGGCCCCGAGGACGTGTCATGACATTTACCACCGTTTAATGGAGGACCCATTTTAAATACAAATTTTTTAAATTTTATAGATTTATTATGTAAAAATAAAATTAATCTTTAAAATTGAAAATTAATAATTATGTTAATTTAAATTTTTGATATATTTTTGTGATATATCTTTTTCAATGAACAGTGAAAAGTACCGAATTTTAGTTAAAAAATTACTTTTCATCTAATTTATTTATAAAGTAAAATTAAATTTTAAATTATTAAAAAATATTTTTAGAATATATTTTTATCTATCAACCAACATTAGGTTCACAATATTCAATTTAATTTGAAATTTAATAAAATTAAGTGCAATATTATGAACATTATTAATTTAAAACCCCACACTGTCGACTCTACTGTGGGATTAAATACAAATAAATTATGGAAAATTATGTGATGCGAATATGAAAATATGGATTTAATATTTGTAATAATTATAGTTTATAATTTCTAATATGTTTCAAATAGTTTTTTATAAAAAAATATTAGGGAATGTAATTAAAAATAGGTACATCGGTTAGGTTAACATTAAATTTAATGAAGGACTAAACAATAAATTTAAGACATCAATTGACCCAAAAACATTTCCAACACCCATTGGATTGAAATATTTCCACCATATCCTAATTTTTATAGACATTGGTTCATTATGGGTTCATTATTCCACTATAAAATCATTATTTTAATTTCATTTCCTAATATTTACATGAGTGACACTCCGCCTTCACAATAAAATGCTTTTATCCTCCACTTTTTACTACCCTCAGACCAATTAGTTTTATCAAATATATTCTAAAAAACCTCCCAAAATCCTTACTATACATTATGAATCTTCCCTTTTTTCATAAATGATTCTAAATAATCCATTTAGTGCAATGCAAAAAGAATTAATCTATTATGAAAAAACACCCTCCCTCAAGCACTGTTTTTCCTTCTCCAAAAACTCAATTATTATTATTATATTATTGTATATAAAAAAGTGTATAAAAAATTAAATGAGTATTTTATACTAAGGTTTTGACATACACTTACGCACACCTCCATATAATCGATAATGAACATATTATTTATGTGTGCAGTGAACTACTACCTCCCATAACACTTATTAATTATTTTTTTCCTTTACCTCCACTCATGGTGGTAATTAGGATGGAAACTATATTTATATATGATATATATGATATTTATAATATATTTAATCTTATTTAATTATTTTAAAATACTTTTCTTTATAATTTCCATTTTATGTTATTAAAATAATTTTTTTAGGAAGTGTCAGCAACCACACATTCGAAGCAATGTGATGCATTAACATGCTACACGGGAAGTACTAAAGATGGTTTTCATGATATTATATGATATATATGATATAATAATGATATTTAATATATATATATATATATTTATATATGTTTGTGTCTTTTGAGTTCATTTTTACAATTTGAAAATTAAAGTGAAATAATGTTCATGTGTATGTACGACCAACTGTCTCCATGAACAGTGAATTTCATTTCATACTTCTACATTAAATAAAAGTTTAAAATATAAATATACTGAATATAAAATTTATTTATATAATTTTTCAAATTATGGAAATCATGATATATTTATAATGACCAAATATATAACAAATCAAGAGACATGTGAACAAAAATTCGGATATTACTCAAAGTGAACCCTTAACCTGGAATTAGGAGAAAGTGTTTTATATAAAGTCATTATCAAAACATATATGGTATTATATATAATAATATTATTTCAAGAGTTATGTTTAATGAATTCCTAACTATAATATATTAGTTTTTAACATCTATTATGTGATTTAATACACAAGGTATGGGGATTTCATCTCACTTTTTATTTCCTTGGGATATATGCTTTATTAACCACCCATTACTTCTAGGTGGTGTGTGTACATAATAAGGATTTATTGAATTATTATTATAAATAAATATTTTTTTCCTATATTTACATTCAATGATATTTATTTTAAGGTTTTGATATTTAAAAAATAGCAAATCTGTAAGATAGTTTTGTCTCAATTTAACTTCTTTCAGACACATGCCTGTTTATACACCTATAAATATATATGTGTTGACCATACATAATTTTACATGTTATATCATTAATCCCTTTCATATTATGAAATATTAATATTTATGAAATTTTACATACTTACATAGGGATTATTGTTCAATGTTACTAAGTGATAAGAGTTTATTCAAACAATCTCATAACTTTTTTAAATTGTTTATGTTTATGCTTTCTTTATTCAAATATTATGATACATCATTGAAACAAATTATTGAATTTCATTATAATCTGTTTATTAATGATTTATTTATGTATTTGTACCATATATATATACAATTTGGTACATAATATAATTAAAAATGTGTTTTTCAAAAAGTCCGACATTACCCTATATTCGATCGAAAATTCATGTTCTTTTAAAACCATGTATTATAAAATGGGATACCAAGAATAATACTATACTATAATATAATATTTAAAATAATTTGTTACCCTTTTTTATTTTAACAATGTTTTCATATGAATTTTATTATCTCATTTCGAACAAGGCATTTTTCTACACCTTTTACCATGCAACATGAATGTTTTTTTACCACATAAGGCATGTACATATTCAACCACCATCATTTCGGTGATTATTTATTTTCATGTTTAAAAGGATAATTTTTAAAAAATTATTTTTAAATTTATTTTCAACAATTTTTTTAAATGTTTTTTCAATATTTATTTGGATTTTTTAATGGAAAATAGATTTCAAATTGTTTTGAAGAATTTCTTATTTTTTTTAATGTATTTTCAAAACAATGGTTCTCAAAAAATTTTCCTTATTATATTAAAATATTTAAAAAAATTATTCAAGGAAATTATATTGAAAACGTTTTCAAGATTCTATTCAATGTTTTAAGTGGTTTTCAATATTAAAACATTCTATAATATTTTGATGCTTATTTTATACATATGAAATGAAGAATGTTTTAAATTAAATTTAAAAATATATCATTGATAATGGTTTTCAAAATTATTTCATGTTTTTTTAATATTTTTTAAAGGAATTTCATATGAAAATAATTTTTCAAATGGTTTTATGTATTAAAAATAATTTTTCAAAGAAGAAAGGATAGATTCATCAGAGTCCTTTTTGAATGTTTTTTGAAAATTATTTTTCTTCTAAGATGAAATCCATTTAATTTACTAATTCATTTTTAAGAAATGTTCTCAATGGGGAATTAGTATTAATTCACTAGATGGTTTATAATTGACGATATAGTCTTTATGAATCCTATTTCTATTAAACATGGGATATGTTTATGAATCTTATTTCTCTTTCATGGGATAGAGGTTGATAAAAAACATATCTCATTCATAGGTTATATGTTTCTGAAATCATTATATATTTTAGGGGTTATGCTATTGATGAAATGTTTATGAAACATATATATGTTTTTATAGTTTATGTTTTGATTCCATTTTTATGCAAACAATTTCATTTCATGGGTTTCGAGATGATTATTTTTTATTTTTTGGAACATGTATCTTTGAATTCATTATAAGATGGGAATGATATATATCTCCCTCCAATTCATTGGGTAAATATTTATATCTAATAGTTTATTCATTGTTATAATGGAAATATAACTTTATTTAGTATTCATATCCATAATGTGAAATGATATCAATTCTGTATTATAAGGATATAACGATGAGTGAACTTTATTTAGTAACATAGAGCTGAAACAGGGTGTCAACCATGTTAAGTAATGTACTTTTTCCATTAATATTTCCTTAGCATCAATTCCTTGACTACAATAGAATTAATTATATAAGGTTATGTGCTTACAAAAATTCCATGTATTATTAATATGTTTTTAATTAATGTAATATGTAATTTCTTTCATTATTATACATGTCTTATGAAATTACAGTATTTATTCCACTATTCATGTATATTATCATTGATATAATGTGTGTGATATTTTATTTAATTGATCAAGTTATCATGCCCCTATGTTCATGTTTATACTTATATGCCTACATTTATTTAAACTTACTGATTATCTAAGTTCACCAATTTTTTGTATTCCATCACCATTTTATGAAGACATATTACATGAATGATATGTTTAAAAGGGGTGAAATAATTCTATAAATTAGTGGGAGATAATGTATCCCATTCTTGAAGCAGTTCTAACATTTCCATTTTTCCACAGGCACTAAAATGATACAGCCTTCTGGAATTTTACTGTATAATTTTTTATATATACCATTAATGTTATGTAATGTTAATGTACGAAAATATATGGTCAGAATAGTTGTTAGAAAATAAAATTATTAGTTATACATTTTAATATAAGATGATAAAGGTTAATGAGAACCCAAAGGACATTTATAGGGATATGTCATATGATTAAGAAAATAATAGAAAACTTTCCTATAATTTTGTTAATGGATAGTGTAGTCGTTTCCATGAAATAAATCCATATATTGATACTAAAAGTGGTTGTGGATCTGGACCAAATGTACCTAGGGGTAACAACTCTGACAAGATTTTCTGAGACTAGATCAAGTTAATCTGGTACACTACATTGGGGCTTTCTAGACACCTAGTTTTAATCTCCCTGGGATTATTCATTATAGAATAAAAAACACTTTTGGTTCCATAATAATGTATTTAAAAAGATGTTGGCTACGAATTTCATTTTAGAAAGATGAGCTATCATAGTTTTTGGAATGTATAAAAATTTATACACCAATATGTAATTCTTTTTCTTGATTATATAGTTTTCCACTACGATAATTATTTCTCCCACTATTATTTCTTGATTCAGTCAATGGAAGGTACCAAAAGGAACTGGGTGGCTATTGAATATGATGGAAAATTTTGTAAAGAGCAGTCAAATGGGATTATCACCTGATTGAATGATTTTTTTCATCATAAATAATAGTTTTTGAAGTAATATTATTGAACACATGTACAATAAGAAACTCTTGGTCCCACCATAGAAGGAAATGAATGAATGTTTTGAAATTTCAGGTAATGGAGACATTATAGGAAAAATTATTTAGTTTCCTCAATGTTATGAATATATAGTAAAAATAATCCATGTGAATGTCTTATAGGAACAAGTTAATGTTTTGACTATGGAATATAAGGTATGAAAGAATGTAACAAAAAAGGAAAAATGAATGGTTCAGTAAACCCCTTTTATGGGAGCATTGGGCTCATTAATGTATTATCAATTCATGACTACATAAGATATGGAAATTTTGGGAATTTTGTAAAAACATTCTATGGGAAAGGCTTATGATGAGAATCAAAGAGTTGTTACATGTAATTGTTTTAATTATTATGATGAGGAGACCACAATATACATGTGAAATTTAGGAGATGGTCTTCTGGTAGGGTTTAAATAAATAAAATGGCATTATTAGATTAGGGTTGATAAAACATAAGACATGATTCATTTTTCACTTTCTAAGAAATATTTATTAAGGAATAAGTTGATCAAACCTGAGTATTGGTTTAAGAATAAGTATGTATTAATGATGTATTTATAGTATTTAATTCAATAATAAAACTATATGAATAATGGAATGTATTATTATTTTCAATATACATTTTAAATAAGGATTTAAAAGTATATGTTTAATGGAAATGAATACAAAAAAAATTGATTTCATGGATATGTGATGTTTTTATTAAGGGAAGGTAACCCTTAATTAATTAGTGAAATTAAGATAATTATATTTTAATAATGATATATTGGATATGAAGATATAATTTTCAAGGGATAGATTCCCTTGGAACATATTATTAAAAAACAATTTTATGTCATAAATGATTATATGTATGAATTCTTTGGTTTAGATAATATATAAAATAATAATTGGGATAAGGAATCATGCATGTTTCCTAAAAGAATTTATGTTCATTAAGGTCATTACATAGTTTCAATTTAATATACGATGATTTTATTCACATGTTTGGAACGTGATAGCCAAGTGGTAATTTTTATATATGGGGGGTCATGGATAAGTAGATTTCCGGAAATTATATCTACATCATTGAATTTTCATCTTTTAGAAGGGATATAATGTTATCCATTAATAGAATTACTATATCAAACATTAAAATATGTCAGTAAGATTATAGTGTTATCTCTCCATATGACTATTAATGCATATTGGATAGCCTGTTCAATCTACCTTGTGTTGACGGTAACTAATGAAAAATGGGATTTCATGTCATGGGTCTCATAATAAACTATTACTTCAAGAATAGAAAATAAACCTTCCTTTTTAGAGAAAGATGTGGAGTGGATCAATGAACAAAAAAGGGTTATGTTGTTCATAAACCATGAAAGTATAGAAATGTTTTTAAATTAATCAACATTAGTAAAAAGGATCCTAAAACTAATAATGTGTTCATAGTACAATTATTTCATATAAATTAGAATGTCCCTTATGTCATCATGGATTTATGGCGCTATGATTTTTACCATTCTCCCAACCTTGTTATTTAGGAATCTCTATAATATATTGATGGTAATATTTCTCTTCCTGGTCCAAGTTTCAACTTCCCAACTATGTTCTCCTATGTGTGAAACTCATTATGATTATCTTTGGGTAACTATTATTGTTCCATCATTCTCTTTTTAATGGATTCTTTATTATGATTTTTTATTATGGGGGTTTATGTTGATGAAACATTAAAATATTAAAACTTTGACAACTGAGATAAAATTTGAGAGAGATATTTTTTAACGGGGATAGAATGTAACACCTTGAGATTTTCGAAATTATTAATTTTTAATTAATTAATATATTTGATATTTTGTATTTCCGGATACACTAAAATTGATAATTTTATATTTAATAACCATTTTTTCATTTAGTTGTACACAAATCTAAGTTAATCATAATCTAAATGCAAAACAAATCACATATTTCTCTTCACCTAAAATTAAGGATATCTTGTCTTCCACAAAACAACATATTTTCTCGATGACATGTATAACACACAAGACCGAGTTTTACCGAATAATAGTATCTAATTAGAATTGTAACATTTATTATACTGAAAAGTGATATGGACTTCAAATTAGTGGATATGAAGGTTGTTATCAATTTTATTAAAATATATATTTAAAAAATATATATTATGAATGCATAGGTTTCAAATTAATTGTTATTCAATATGAAATTGATTAAATACAATGGAAAATATTATTATTATTATTATTATCATAAATATATGTTACATGAATATTTTAAATTATATAATATTAGTGATTTATATTAATATAATATATATTTCATATATTCAATTAAATAATTTTTATATTAATCCAAGATATTTTATATACATATTATAAGAACAAACCTAATATTATGGTAAAAAACATACATTTTTACTAAGATATTTTTATTTCATTTTAATGGAGAACCCATTGTATATACAATATATGTAAATTTTAGATTTAATATATAAAAATAGACTTCATACTTGAAATTAGAACAAAAAATTATATTATGGTAATTTTTTTGGTATTTTCCAGGATGTTTCAAATTTTAAATGAATTTTGAAAAATGATGAATGTTAGTTCAAAATTATCTTTATGCCAAATTGATTTTTATGGTTAAAATAAAATTTAAATTGGTTTGAAATATTAATTAAATTATATTAAATATATAAAACTAATTTATGTCATGGTAATAAATTTAACTTTGAAATTGAATATAAAAACCTAGAAAACATTTGAACATTTTTAAATTAAAAACCCACACTGTCAACCCAACTATTGGAATAAACGTAAATTAATCTTTTACACATATGTGATTATAATTAAAAAAAAATAGATTATGTATTTTTAGTAATAATAATTATTATTTTACAATAAGGTCAACGTATTTTTTGACCCAAATTATTAGTGAATTTAATTGAAATTAATTAAATCAGTTTTGGAAAAATTATGTGTAACTATGGACTAAACCTTAAATTTAAGGCCCAAACTAACTTAAAACCTTGTTCAAACCCATTTTATGGACGTATTTTTAACCTATAATAAAATTTATTTACATTATTCTATTATAGGAACCACTTTCTATGGGAAAATGTGGGTTGAATTAATTTTCCAAATGTTTATAAGAGTGACACTCCTCTTATATTATAAAAAGGCCACCTCTCCTCCAATTATTTACACCTATCAAACAACATAGTTATTTCCATGATATATTCAAATATCCTCTCAAATTTCCAAAAATACTTCTTGAATAATCCATTTTTAGAATGAGTTCTGAGGAAGCACAATGGTGCAAACCAAAAATAGTTACCTGATTAAAAGGTAACACCCTCCCTCAAGCTCATTTCTTTTATTTTCCTTCCCTACCAACTCACTTATTGTTTTTCTATGATTGTATAACTACAACAGTATCCTTAATTTACTAGGATGTTTTCATTATATGTTTTTGACACGCACTTACAGACAGATACATCTAATCGGTGATGAACATATTTTTTGTGTGTACAAAGAACTATCGCTTCACAAAAAGTTGATTGTTTTTTCCTTTGCCACCTATCATGGAGAGAATTATGATATAAAATCCATTTATATATAATTTATTTGATGTTTATAGTTAATTTAATATCCTGAAATTATGTTACAAAACAAATATCTATATTTTTATTTTGTGTTAACATAATAATTTTGTTTTTGGAAGTGTTAACTTCCGCCCCATCAAATATTTATGATTCATTCAGTCACTAAATATAATGCATTAAGGAGGAGTCTATAAATATTTTATGATATATATGATATAATAATTTTAATTTAATAATAATATATATACATATATATACATACATTTCATTTACATTCATTCTTTCAAGAGAACAATTAAACAAAATCGATGTTCATGTTTACATACATCCTACCATCTCCATGAACGGTGTATTCGATTTAAAACATATATTTTAAATAAATTATTATAATATAAATATAATGAATATAAACGATATTTATATAATTTTTATATTATTTATGTCATGATATAAGTTTAAGGATCAAATATATAACAAATAATGAAAAATTTGATAAACCAAAGCAGATATTACCCTAAGTGAAACCTTGACATTGAATTGTTATCAACTCCATAATATTATGTCATAATCAAACCATATATGGTATTATATATAAAAATATGGTTCTATGATATATTTATAATAAATATATTTATATTATATATTATGTTTTAATGAGTATGATCAAAGTCAATACAAAGGTAAGGGGATTTCGTCACACAGTTTATTTTCATCAGATACATGATTTATTCACCACACATTCCTTTTGGGTGGAATTTATACAGAACATGGATGTATTGATTTTTTTTATAATAAATTATTTTTTATTTAAATATCATGTCATTGAATATTATTTTATGGGTTTCTGATTCAAAATTTACCATATTGATAAGAATTGTTTGTCTCAATTTACCTTCTTTAAGACACTTGACATGTAGTGCACCTTTATTCATATATAATGTGCACATACTGTATTTGAAATGTTATAAAATGAATATAATTAATTTAATCATATTTTATGATTAATTTAATTTCACTTGTTTTCTTGTGAATTGGGATTCATATTTACTATGTGATTATAGTTTATTGAAAAAAACACATTTATTTTTTAGGATTATTTATAGTTATTCTTCAATTTATAAAATATTAAGGTCCATATCTAAATTAATTTCATGAATTATGTTATACATTTGAAATTAATTATTTATTATTTTATTGGTACCATTTTTTTATTATTTGGTACATAATATAGTTAAGAAACTGTTTATAATAAAATCCATCATTCATATCTTTTCTGTCAGAAATTTGTATTCCTTTAAAACCATGTTTTTTAAAACATAATTCCTACAATTATATTCTATTATAATATAGTATTTAAATGAAATTTTTACAATTATTTTCATTTACTAATGATTTAAATTGAATCCTAATGTCAGTTTCTAAAGAAGTTCATTTTCTACCCTTTTACTGTATAAAAACAATGGTTTTCCTTATACAATAAGTACATATTTACTGTCCATCATTTTAGTGAATCATCCTTTTAATGTTTAAAATGTAATTTTTTAATAATTTGTTTATTTGGTTATTTTAAAAGAAATTGTTTTCAAATAATTTTCAATCAAATATTATAATATTTAAAGAAAAATGTTTTTAAAAATGTTTTTAATGAATCTTTATAAGTTTTCAAATTTATTTTCAATGAATTCTTTTTTCAAAAGAAAATTAATTATTTCTCAATATGTTTTAAATTTTATTTTTAATGGAATTATTTTTAAAAATATTTTAATATTTATTTATATGTTTTCAATTTTTGTTTCAATGAAAAATAATTTTAAAAGCTTTTGAATCTTACATTATAAGTATTCAATGAGAACATTTTAAAATGATTAAAATATTATTATATATTTTTTAGAAAGAAAAGGATTTCCCAAATAGTTTATATCATCTTTATATGTTTTATTTCATTTTTTTATGAAAAATATTTTCTCCTGATCTTATGTATTAAAAAGACAATTTCAATTAATAAAGTATATTTTCCTCAATAAATTCTTCTGAAAGATATTTCAAAATTATTACTATATAAGATCACATCAATTTATGTTACTCATAAAATTCTAGGAAAATATATAAAAGTCACATTCATAATATTTGTTGGGATGGGTTTTTTCATGATGTCGTGGTATTTATGAAACCCACTTCACTTTGATGGGTTATATGTTTATAAAATTCGTTTCTTATACAAATGTTATATGTTTATGATTCTTTTTCATTGGTTATTTGTTTGTGAAATACTTTAATCATTAATGGGTTATTATTTTGATGAAATTATTAAAAAACCAATATCTTTTTCTATAGATTATTATATGATTAAATGTTTAGGATACCACATTAAGTTTATAGGTAATGATATTTTGTTTTATGATTTTTGTGGAACATTTATGTATTAATTCATTATGAGGTGGGTGGAACCTATAACTCCCTAAAATACATTGTTTAAATATTTATATCCTATGAGATATACATTGATGTAATGTGAAATTAACATAGTTCAATATTTTTGGGATGGAACGTTGAATGAATTTGGTTAACTATTATAGGGATAGAACACAGAGTGAAATCATTTTAATAATACAGGGTTGGCATATTGTGTGATCATGGATCAGTAAAAGAATTTTTCCACTAAGATATCCTAGGAATAATGGCCTTTACTATTAAGAAAATAATTATATGTTTTTATGTTTCTTCCCCAATTCCATGTATTATTCCTATGTTATGATTTAATGGATTATGCTATATTTTTCCTTATGATTCGTGTCTTATTATCTTCCATGATTTATGACATGATTCATGTATATGAACCTTAATATATAGGGTATGACCTTCTATTATAATCATCATGTTATCATACCACTATTCGCATTCTTAGGCATACATGTATCCATTTCTGAAATATAATGAGAATTTGATATCACCCATTTTATGTTACCCTTCTCATGTTATAAAGACATATTTCATGTATGATATGTCTAATAGGGGTGGTTGTATTGGAGAACCTATTTGGAGATAATTTATCTCATCCATGTATAAGAGTTTATGTTTCCATGTTTCGAATGATACTAAACTAATATAGAAATTCAGATTCTGTTTGTATAATGTGTTCTTATTCTGCAAAAGTTATGTGGTTATTATGTATGAAACTCCAGGGTCACTATATAAATGTTGTACACGTCCAAGAATCATGTTTGGTGATGAATGAGAATGATATGTGAGATAAGTTTAGTTTTGAGTAATGTGAATCCTAGGACCCTCTTATAGTGGGGAGTGTGGCATTGATCATGAGAAGAAATTAATTCTAGGTAGGGAAATTTTGACTGTAAATGAAAAAAAAAATTTACAAAAATGATCATGAATTCAGTAACTTATTTGGTGATACTTTTTGTATTCTTCCTCATAATATGGCTTCTCAATGGTGCAGAATTTGAGACATATTCTATTAATCACAAGGTATCATATTGAATAGGCATATGTTTCAAGGGTTTTTCACAATAATACCATGTTTAACATGGGTTTGGGTGGAATTTTTTCATCTTATAGATATGGGGGGATGTCGTTCAGATCTCCCCATAGAGATAGATTAGAAAAGTTTACCCCAAGGATGGAACACCAGGAATGTTTATAGGATGGATATATTTGAACCCCCAATGAGAGTGGGCTCAAGATGGAGCTTCTCATAAAGAGAAGGTTCAACAATATGAAGGATGATCTAGAAACTGCTTCAAGTGGATCATGAATATGCGACCCACAGAAGGGGACACCATGGATTACTATTAGTTGCGATTGAAACTCATGGAGGCTTCCTAGATAATTTCTAAAGAAGATAGGTGTAAAAAACCCATCTAGGTTGGGGCATGATCATCCCGATACATGGGGACTCATGCAAAGAAACATGGTGGGAATGGATGCTAGGATTGAACCTTAGGGGATGTTTCATGCATAATGTAACACCCCAGGTAAATAAGGAATATGACATTTTCATAGTTATCTATATTTGTGAATAAAATATTAATATGACTTTAAAGGGGGCACTATGCTCGATGGCGTACCCAACACGCAACAACGAGTTTCTTTGGAATCTTACGTTGCACTCTAATAATAAAATAATATTATTTTAAATGGTAGTTAACATGTAGCCGTTGTAATGGCGGGAATGGATAGAAATAACTAAAATATGATTATATATGTTCTTAAATATTTTTACATTTATCCAATACAATCTAAAGGCTTAAAATACGGAAAGAATTCAATTTTAGGCGTATATGCCCTAGTTTTCACTAAAGGTTCACTTATCGCCTTTTAATGGAGAACTGTAAATAAATATTGTTTTGTTCGCTCTTAAAAATTATTTTGGACCAAATAAAACTCTTATTAAGAATTGGGACATCAAATTTTACTTTGTGTAATTTTTTGGTATTTTTCCGATAAAGTTCATTTTTTAATGAATAGTGTAAAATGTTGTATTTTAATTCAAAACCTCTTTTTAATCTAATTTATTTATATGATTAGATTATATTTTGAATTGGTTTTAAAGTGAAATTAGAAAATATTTTTACCATTAAATCCAATAGTGGTCGTTGGAATTAATTTCACTTTGAAATCAGACTTAAACTAGTGTCAATCTTTTGATACTTATTGTTTTATAAAAACACGCTATTTGCTCTGACAGCGGGAATTAATTATTAAATTAATTAATGTGACTAATATGTTTTGAATTTTGTAAAACGGACTTCATTTTTGAATTCGGAATATCAAATATATCTTAGGGTGAAGTTTTGGTATTTTTCTAAAAAACTCCAATTTTTGATGAATAGTGAAACCACTAAGTGGTAATCAAGAAAACTGATTTTTCAGTTAAATGAAAGTTTACCACTAATGTGTATTGAATTTTGAAAATCCGACATACATGGTTGTCATTAGTATGTAAAATGTGGTTCAATGGGATGAAAATAATTTTTTGGTGAATAGTAACTTATTAAGTTTTTTATCGCGATTAGTGGTAATTAGTTTAATTTAAGGTAAAAATGATATTATAAGAATGTGAAAACACCATGAAACTTGTCCTACACCTAGTGGGTGAGTAATTTCCGACCACGACAAGCCATGGGCCAACTTGGGGACCCCATGGATCCACTTTGGTTGGGAAATGACATAAATAACTTTTATTTAATGTAAAAGTAAAATTGACACAAACATGATATGATTTACTAAAACAAATTTTAAGTAGGGTTATACAAGTCTTATTTTTTATTTTAAATAGTCATTGGAAAGCTAAAAGGATTTCCTAAATCATAGTAATTTTTGTATAATTTTTAGACCTTAAATAAATTAAATTATTTATTACATCATAATGATGCAGTGATGACATCATTATTTAACGATTAAAATAAAATGGAAATATAATGTAATATCAATGAACTAAACATGTCCAAAACTTATTGTATGGGTGGATTTATAACCCTTATAACCTTATCCACGAATTATATCAATGTGGGACCTTTTAAAACCGAAACACATTTTCAAATAAAGTAATATTTCCTTACTTTCCAAAAGTGCCCCTCCTCTCCTCTTATAAAATGCCCCCACCTCTACCTCTTTTCACACACTCATAAAGCCTTTGGCTCGGCCAACCCCTGCCCATTTACTCTCTCTCCATCCCTCTCCTCATCCTAGAGGATTAACATTGGTCAGAATCTATTCAAAGGAATCCTTTAGGCTCAAATCAAAAGGAGTTACACTTTTAAAGGTAATTCTTTCTCTCATGTTCATTTGTTTTATTTTGCTTCTCCAACCCCCTAACCTCTTTTTATTTATTTATTTTGTAACAACACTAGTATCTGCAATATACTAGGATGTTGTTATAAGATTTATTCTAGCTACACTCTCACAAAACTACATCAAATGGTTAAAGAACATACGGTTTCCGTGGATGGTGAAATTCTGCCTCCCGAAACGATGATTGTTCAATACTCATTTAACACCTTCAAAGGAGGCCATTATGATGTCACTATTTTTATATATGATATATAATATGTTTATGTTTTCCTTATTCTTCTGTATTTTTCATTTTTGTCTTACCTTTATGGCTTCCATTATGGGTATACGCGATATCTTCATTTAAGGAAGTGCGGACTACCGCCCCCTCAAAGTGATTTGATTCGTTAAATACCATATGTGGGATGTATAAAGGATGGAAATATGATATTATATATGATATTATACTGGAATTATAAAATACCTTTATATAATTATTATTCCATTCTATAAAATACGAAATAGAAATGAAAGTAGCGTTCATGCGTACGTACGGCTTACCGTCTCCATGAATGGTGCATTTCATTTCTTACCTCTAAATGATAATGTGACGTTATATATTCATGAATTTACTGGATATATATGAAATATATGATATCTAAATCATGAATACAATTCTGGATATAATAAACATTTGGCCACATGAACAACATGTAATTGTAAGAAGTCCACTTTCGACTTAGAAACCAAATATCGGAAAACAAATATTATTAACTTAAATGATTACATATTGTTTATGACATGGTAATAAGTGATATAAAAGGAATAATGAACTTGAAAAAGGTTCTTAAGGAAGTATAAATTAACTCAAGTTTATTATTCAGGAGATTAAAGAACGATCGAGTCAATTCGGACCCGAGGTAAGGGATCCTACAACTCTCTTTCTTTTTAAGTACACTCTTTTATGTCATTTATTTTAAGCTCATATTTCTTATGATTGGGTTGTTCTTTTATTTTAAATTTACTGTAATTTTTATGTTCATGTGATGATAGACCCTATTCTCTCTCATCAATCCATTTTGGAAGTTTTGAGTGGCGCCGTTAGGCTACCGAACTTTCGTAAGAGATCTAACCTCTCTCTTTCTTTTTAAGTACTCTCCTTTATGTCACTTCTTTTAAACTCCTCCTTGCAATGTTGGGGGATTTCATTTTATATTCCACTTGCTGTAAATTCTATTGTAATATTATTGGGTACTCTATTTTATCTCATCAATCCATATTCGGAAGTTTTATGTGGCGCCGTTAGGCTGCCGAGTTTTCGTAAGGGATTTTTCATCTCACTTTTATTCCCGTGAGATTTATGCTACATTCGCCACAAATTCCATTGAGTGGTGTATGTACTTCCCATTATTCTACTATTTGTGTAATATAATTTCATTTATGAGTATTTACATCAATGATCTATTGTCCTTCTTTCATGGGGTGTATGTTTTGAAAGATACCCAAGTCGGTAAGGGAACATTTCACCCTCCTCTTTTTTAAAAGACTTCTTTTATTGGGTCTTTTAATTTACATATTTTTATGTTGGGATATGTTCTCATACTTCCTTATTGATGTAAATTTTATGTCCAAGTGATGAGATACACTTTCTATCTCTCATCAACTCATTTTGATGTGATGTTGTTAGGCTGTCAAGGGAACTTCTTAACCCAATTTCGATTTCTTTGGGTTCAACTTGTATTCATTGAATATGTCATCCATTGAATATGTGTGAATGAACTTTTATTGTTTTACACTTAATATCCACTTATATTGGGTGTATATATATTTGTCACACATATTTTTGAGATTTATTTGTCCTTAATTTCAGGATACCTTCTTTATAAGGGATTTCATCACATTTGACATTTATATTGAGGGTTCATTATTGTTATGCACCAATTCACTCTTATATGATGTATATACTGTACTTTGGAGTATTATATCATGAATCCTTTTATTCTCATGATATTATAAAGTTCTGACTAAATGTTATTCCTCGATTATTGTATTCAAGTGTCTCTAATTTTGGTAAAATCCCTTTAACCAAAATATCATTTTAAATGTTTTAATTATTTGATCTTATTAATATCCATGTTTTCAAAATGGTTTTAAGGATTTATTTATATGGTTATTAATGGTTTAAAATGATAAAATCTTCAAGGTGGTATGGGACACATTGATTCAAAAATCTCTTTATTAAATGTTTTAAATGGTTTTGGAAATGGTTTCTTTTTGAATGGATTCATTATTTCAATATACTAAAATGTTATATTGTAATTGAAATGTGGAAATGTAATGTTTCCTTTATGCATGTTTTATGTGATACATTTATGTTATGGTTCTTGGGCATTGTTATGAAAATGGGTGGTTCCGTGATAAACTAAGTGCGGGTGAGCCCGATATAGCTCTCCAATGCATTGGGTAATGCGAAGGAGTGAAACGTTAAGGTTTCTCCGAAGAGATTTAGGGAATATACTGTGATGGGTATTCCAGACGTAACCAAGAGGGTTACTCCCTATGTAAGAATGTTATGAATGCCTCAAGTTACCTTTATGTCTTATGATTTCTATGAATTATTCATGGTTTGATGAGGTATGAAAGTGCCTTTGTTTTATGGGTAAGGTAGGATTTCATTCTTATGTATATATGAACTCATGTTTCCTTTCCATATTTTTATAACCCTTACTGAGATTTTTATTCTCATCCCACGTTTTTGAAATGTTTTTCACAGGTCAAGGGAAAGGTACATGATGTGATGATAGTGTCAAGGATGTGTCAAGAAAGAATCTGTGTTATATTTTAAATATGTTTCCGTTGATGGGAAGAATGAATACTGTCTTTTATGTAACCACTTTGTTTAAATGTGTAATGTAATGCAAGTTTCATGATCTAATTCTCTAAAACTCTAAACCTGAAAAGATCCTCAATGTGTAATCTTGTAATAACTCAAGATTAAGTAAGGTTTAAGGCTGCGGCCTTATAGTTGGTATCAAAGGTCGGTTTAGATAACTTTAGAGGTTAGGGTATTGTTTAAGAATAAGTGACATTACCATAATTGTTAGGATTTCAGAAAGATTCCTAGTTTTAGATAAAGTGAACGAGTACGTGTATCTTAGTGTTTACCTTCCTCATTAGTACATGATGGTTTTGTTGATATACTCACATTGACATTTCTGTTTTTAGTGAATGGATGGATCTAGCAGGCACCAAAGAGACATCAGGTTTGAAGGAAACTGTGGTGGTTCTCTGATTAAGATACTAGATAAAATGGAGGATTCAATGAGGAAACTCATGTTTGTTCTAAACCAAATATCAAGGAGTCATGATCAACCACTTTAACCTGGGTGAGTTATCTAATGCATCATGTAAGAGATGGCCAACTCGATCTGGAAATTCAGGTAATAATTATTAAGGTAACCATTAGGGTTTATATGATCCTTACTTTTGAGGTAATTATGGGTTACTCTATGATATGATGGAAAATGAAAGGAATGAGAAAAACATGAGGATAAAATATGTTATGATTATTTTTGAATATTTTATCTCATTTTGGGGAATGTTTTAAGAATTATATAGTTTTGGAAAAAGGACAACACGTAGACCGTGTGACATCCCGTCGCATCGGACAAAGCTGCGGGAATCGAACCCGCAACCAAAGTGCGACTGGTATTTATCACCTACCATTGGACTACGTGAAGTCCCTGGTTAGTTTGAATGATTCTTTATGGTTATATGATTTTATGAATTAGGAGTAAGATGATTTTGGGTTATTTATGAAAATGATTAACCTATCATGGAGGATATGTGATTAAGTTAATTACTTTTCAATACAGGACTTTAGGAGAAACTGATGTTGTTTGGAGATAAATGTTACGATTTAACTTGGAAGACTATGTGACTAAATCCATCAAATATTTGGGTTTCAATCTTATATTGGTTTACTTTGAATAATTTTATGGACAAATTGTTTATCGGATGGTCCTCGTTGAACTTTGGGTTTTGTTGGACAAATTTTGGAAATTAAGAATAGATTTTCTTTTTATAAGGGGGTTATCCTTTTCTGGATTATCTGATCTTGTACTAACCTTTTTGGTTTTGGTTTTGGTTAAAGTCTAATGACATGGGAAGTATATAGTTCTCTTTTTTGGATTAGGTGATTTTCTAAAAGTTGATTATAATACTCTTAATGTGAACAAGTCTTCCTAAATACTCGCCTTCTGGAGAAAATATGAGTTTGATTAAGGAATCTAATAAAAGTTGAAAGTCAACATGATAAGTGATTATGTTTCCTTATGAATAAATTCCTCAATAAAAAGTAACTTAAAACAAAAATGTTGTCTATTAACTTTTCCTACTGGAGAACCCAACACCGTTTAACCCATCACAAGTTTGTGATTTTCTTATTGTTAACTTTCTCCTAAACATGTTTTCTATCACTCTCCATCAGAACATGACCCTATGTTTTCTCCTCCATGTCCATATTTTCATGCATAGAATCCTAGTATGGGTTGACTCGGGTGACCTCTGTGCTTGTCCTTCTTTATTTTAAAGTGATTGTTTTACCGACTCTTGTTTCGATGTGGGACGTTCAAGGATGTTTCCAAGTGCAATTTTAAAATTGCGAGGACGCAATTCCCAAAAGGGGGGAAGGATGTAACACCCCAGGTAAATAAGGAATATGAGATTTTCATATTTATTCATATTTTTGAATAAAATATTAATATGACTTTAAAGGGGACGCTATGCTCGATGGCGTACCCAACACGCAACAACGAGTTTCTTGGGAATCTTACGTTGCACTCTAATAATAAAATAATATTATTTTAAATGGTAGTTACCATGTAGCTATTGTAATGGCGGGAATGGATAGAAATAACTAAAATATGATTATATATGTTATTAAATATTTTTATATTTATCCAATAAAATCTAAAGGCTTAAAATACGGAAAGAATTCAATTTTATGTGTATATGCCATAGTTTTCACTAAAGGTTCACTTATCGCCTTTTAATGGAGAACTGTCATTAAATATAGTTTTGTTCACTCTTAAACATTATTTTGGACCAAATAAAACTCTTATTAAGAATCAGGACATCAAATTTTACTTTGTGTAATTTTTTGGTATTTTTCCGATAAAGTTCATTTTTTAATGAATAGTGTAAAATGTTGTATTTTAATTCAAAACCTCTTTTTAATCTAATTTATTTATATGATTAGATTATATTTTGAATTGGTTTTAAAGTGAAATTAGAAAATATTTTTACCATTAAATCCAATAGCGGTCGTTGGAATTAATTTCACTTTGAAATCAGACTTAAACTAGTGTCAATCTTTTGATACTTATTGTTTTATAAAAACACGCTATTTGCTCTGACAGTGGGAATTAATTATTAAATTAATTAATGTGACTAATATGTTTTGAATTTTGTAAAACGGACTTCATTTTTGAATTCGGAATATCAAATATAGCTTAGGGTGAAGTTTTGGTATTTTTCTGAAAAACTCCAATTTTTGATGAATAGTGAAATCACTAAGCGGTAATCAAGCAAACTGATTTTTCAGTTAAATGAATGTTTACCACTAATGTGTATTGAATTTTGAAAATCCGACATACATGGTTGTCATTAGTATGTAAAATTTGGTTCAATGGGATGAAAATAATTTTTTGGTGAATAGTAACTTATTATGTTTTTAATCGCGATTAGTGGTAATTAGTGTAATTTAAGGTAAAAATGATATTATAAGAATGTGAAAACACCATGACACTTGTCCTACACCTATTGGGTGAGTCATGGCAGACCAAGAAAAGCCATGGGCCAACTTGGGGACCCCATGGATCCACTTTGGTTGGGAAATGACATAAATAACTTTTATTTAATGTAAAAGTAAAATTGACACAAACATGATATGTTTTACTAAAAAAATTTTTAAGTAGGGTTATACAAGTCATATTTTTGATTATAAATAGTAATTGGAAATCTAAAAAGATTTCCTACATCATAGTAATTTTTTTAATAATTTTTAGACCTTAAATAAATTAAATTATTTATGACATCATAATGATGCAGTGATGACATCATTATTTAACGATTAAAATAAAATGGAAATATAATGTAATATCTATTAACTAGACATGTCCAAAACTTATTTTATGGGTGAATTTCTAACCCTTATAACCTTATCCACGAATTATATCAATGTGGGACCTTTTAAAACCGAAACACATTTTCAAATAAAGTAATATTTCCTTACTTTCCAAAAGTGCCCCTCCTCTCCTCTTATAAAAGGCCCCCACCTCTACCTCTTTTCACACACTCATAAAGCCTTTGGCTTGGCCAAACCCTGCCCATTTACTCTCTCTCCATACCTATCCTCATCGTAGAGGATTCCCTTTGGTCAGAATCTATTCAAAGGAAGCCTTTAGGCTCAAATCAAAAGGAGTTACACTTTTAAAGGTAATTCTTTCTCTCTTGTTCATTTGTTTTATTTTGCTTCTCCAACCCCCTAAACTCTTTTTATTTATTTATATTGTAACAAAACCAGTATCTTAAATATACTAGGATGTTTTTATAAGATTTATTCGAGCTACACTCTCACACAACTACATCAAATGGTTAAAGAACATACGGTTTCCGTGGATGGTGAAATTCTGCCTCCCGAAACGATGATTGTTCAACACTCATTTAACACCATCAAAGGTGGCCATTATGATGTCACTATTTTTATATATGATATATAATATGTTTATGTTTTCCTTATGCTTCTGTATTTTTCATTTTTGTCTTACCTTTATGGCTTCCATTATGGGTATACGCGATATCTTCATTTAAGGAAGTGCGGACTACCGCCCCCTCAAAGTGATTTGATTCGTTAAATACCATATGTGGGATGTATAAAGGATGGAAATATGATATTATATATGATATTATAATGGAATTATAAAATACCTTTATATAATTATTATTCCATTCTATAAAATACGAAATAGAAATGAAAGTAGCGTTCATGCGTACGTACGGCTTACCGTCTCCATGAACGGTGCATTTCATTTCTTACCTCTAAATGATAATGTAACGTTATAAATTCATGAATGTATTGGATATATATGAAATATGTGATATCTAAATCATGAATACAATTCTTGATATAATAAACATTTGGCCACACGAACAACATGTAATTGTAAGAAGTCCACTTTCGACTTAGGAACCAAATATCGGCAAAACAAATATTATTAACTTAAATGATTACATAATGTTTATGACATGGTAATAAGTGATATAAAAGGAATAATGAACTTGAAAAAGGTTCTTAAGGAAGTATAAATTAACTCAAGTTTATTATTCAGGAGATTAAAGAACGATCGAGTCAAGTCGGACCCGAGGTAAGGGGTCATACAACTCTCTTTCTTTTTAAGTACACTCTTTTATGTCATTTATTTTAATCTCATCTTTCTTATGATTGGGTTGTTCTTTTATATTAAATTTACTGTAATTTTTATGTTCATGTGATGAGAGACCCTATTCTCTCTCATCAATCCATTTTGGAAGTTTTGAGTGGCGCCGTTATGCTACCGAACTTTCGTAAGAGATCTAACCTCTCTCTTTCTTTTTAAGTACTCTCCTTTATGTCACTTCTTTTAAACTCTCCTTGCAATGTTGGGGGATTTCCTTTTATATTCCACTTGCTGTAAATTCTATTGTAATATTATGGGATACTCTATTTGATCTCATCAATCCATATTCGGAAGTTTTATGTGGCGCCGTTAGGCTGCCGAGTTTTCGTAAGGGATTTTTCATCTCACTTTTATTCCCGTGAGATTTATGCTACATTCGCCACAAATTCCATTGAGTGGTGTATGTACTTCCCATTATTCTACTATTTGTGTAATATAATTTCATTTATGATTATTTACATCAATGATCTATCGTCCTTCTTTCATGGGGTGTATGTTTTGAATGATACCCAAGTCGGTAAGGGAACCTTTCACCCTCCTCTTTTTTAAATGAATTCTTTTATTGGGTCTTTTAATTTACATATTTTTATGTTGGGATATGTTCTCATACATCCTTATTGATGTAAATTTTATGTCCAAGTGATGAGATACACTTTTTATCTCTCATCAACTCATTTTGATGTGATGCCGTTAGGCTGTCAAGGGAACTTTTTAACCCAATTTCGATTTCATTGGGTTCAACTTGTAGTCATTGAATATGACATCCATTGAATATGTGTGAATGACCTTTTATTGTTTTACACTTAATATCCACTTATATTGGGTGTATATATATTTTTCACACATATTTTTGAGATTTATTTGTCCTTAATTTAAGAATACCTTCTTTATAAGGGATTTCATCACATTTGACATTTCTTTTGAGGGTTCATTATTGTTATGGACCAATTCACTCTTATATAGTGTATATACTGTCCTTTGGAGTATTATATCATGAATCCTTTTATTCTCATGATATTATAAAGTTCTGACTAAATGTTATTCCTCGATTATTGTATTCAAGTGTCTCTAATTTTGGTAAAATCCCTTTAACCAAAATATCGTTTTAAATGTTTTAATTAATTGTTCTTATTAATATCCATGTTTTCAAAATGGTTTTAAGGATTTATTTATATGGTTATTAATGGTTTAAAATGTTAAAAGCTTCAAGGTGGTATGGGACACATTGATTCAAAAATCTCTTAATTAAATGTTTTAAATGGTTTTGGAAATGGTTTCTTTTTGAATGGATTCATTATTTCAATATACTAAAATGTTATATTGTAATTGAAATGTGGAAATGTTATGTTTCCTTTATGCATGTTTTATGTGATACATTTATGTTATGGTTCTTGGGCATTGTTATGAAAATAGGTGGTTCCGTGATAAACTAAGGGCGGGTGAGCCCGATATAGCTCTCCAATGCATTGGGTAACGCGAAGGAGTGAAACGTTAAGGTTTCTCCGAAGAGATTTAGGGAATATACTGTGATGGGTATTCCAAATGTAACCAAGAGGGTTACTCCCTATGTAATAATGTTATGAATGCCTCAAGTTACCGTTATGTCTTATGATTTCTATGAATTATTCATGGTTTGATGAGGTATGAAAGTGCCTTTGTTTTATGGGTAATGTATGATTTCATTCTTATGTATATATGAACTCATGTTTCCTTTCCATATTTTTATAACCCTTACTGAGCTTTTTATGCTCATCCCAAGTTTTTGAAATGTTTTTCACAGGTCAAGGGAAAGGTACATGATGTGATGATAGTGTCAAGGATGTGTCAAGAAAGAATCCGTGTTATATTTTAAATATGTTTCCGTTGATGGGAAGAATGAATACTGTCTTTTATGTAACCACTTTGTTTAAATGTGGAATGTAATGCAAGTTTCATGATCTAATTCTCTAAAACTCTAAACCTGAAAAGATCATCAATGTGTAATCCTGTAATAACTCAAGATTAAGTAAGGTTTAAGGCTGGGGCCTTATAGTTGGTATCAAAGGTCGGTTTAGATAACTTTAGAGGTTAGGGTATTGTTTAAGCATAAGTGACATTACCATAATTGTTAGGATTTCAGACAGAGTCCTAGTTTTAGATAAAGTGAACGAGTAAGTGTATCTTAGTGTTTACCTTCCTCATTAGTACATGATAGTTTTGTTGATATACTCACATTGACATTTCTGTTTTTAGTGAATGGATGGATCTAGCAGGCACCAAAGAGACAACAGGTTTGATGGAAACTGTGGTGGTTCTCTGATTAAGATACTAGATAAAATGGAGGATTCAATGAGGAAACTCATGTTTGTTCTAAACCAAATATCAAGGAGTCATGATCAACCACTTTAACCTTGGTGAGTTATCTAATGCATCATGTACGAGATGGCCAACTCGATGTGGAAATTCAGGTAATAATTATTAAGGTGACCATTAGGGTTTATATGATCCTTACTTTTGAGGTAATTATGGGTTACTCTATGATATGATGGAAAATGAAAGGAATGAGAAAAACTTGAGGTTAAAACATGTTATGATTATTTTTGAAGATTTTATCTCATTTTGGGGAATGTTTTAAGAATTATATAGTTTTGGAAAAAGGACAACACGTAGACCGTGTGACATCCCGTCGCATCGGACAAAGCTGCGGGAATCGAACCCGCAACCAAAGTGCGACTGGTATTTATCGCCTACCACTGGACTACGTGAAGTCCCTGGTTAGTTTGAATGATTCTTTCTGGTTATATGATTTTATGAATTAGGAGTAAGATGATTTTGGGTTATTTATGAAAATGATTAACCTATCATGGAGGATATGTGATTAGGTTAATTACTTTTCAATACAGGACTTTTGGAGAAACTGATGTTGTTTGGAGATAAATGTTACGATTTAACTTGGAAGACTATGTGACTAAATCCTTCAAATATTTGGGTTTCAATCTTATATTGGTTTACTTTGAAGAATTTTATGGACAAATTGCTTATCGGATGGTCCTCGTTGAACTTTGGGTTTTGTTGGACAAATTTTGGAAATTAAGAATAGATTTTCTTTTTATAAGGGGGTTATCCTTTTCTGGATTATCTGATCTTGTGCTAACCTTTTTGGTTTTGGTTTTGGATAAAGTCTAATGACATGGGAAGTATATAGTTCTCTTTTTTGGATTAGGTGATTTTCTAAAAGTTGATTATAGTACTCTTAATGTGAACAAGTCTTCCTAAATACTCGCCTTCTGGAGAAAATATGAGTTTGATTAAGGAATCTAATAAAAGTTGAAAGTCAACATGATAAGTGATTATGTTTCCTTATGAATAAATTCCTCAATAAAAAGTAACTTAAAACAAAAATGTTGTCTATTAACTTTTCCTACTGGGGAACCCAACACCGTTTAACCCATCACAAGTTTGTGATTTTCTTATTGTTAACTTTCTCCTAAAAATGTTTTCTATCACCCTCCATCGGAACATGACCCTATGTTTTCTCCTCCATGTCCATATTTTCATGCTTAGAATCCTAGTATGGGTTAACTCGGGTGACCTCTGTGCTTATCCTTCTTTATTTTAAAGTGATTGTTTTACCGACTCTTGTTCCGATGTGGGACGTTCAAGGATGTTTCCAAGCGCAATTTTAAAATTGCGAGGACGCAATTCCCAAAAGGGGGGAAGGATGTAACACCCCAGGTAAATAAGGAATATGAGATTTTCATATTTATCCATATTTGTGAATAAAATATTAATATGACTTTAAAGGGGACGCTATGCTCGATGGCGTACCCAACACGCAACAACGAGTTTCTTGGGAATCTTACGTTGCACTCTAATAATAAAATAATATTATTTAAAATGGTAGTTAACATGTAGCTGTTGTAATGGCGGGAATGGATAGAAATAACTAAAATATGATTATATATGTTATTAAATATTTTTATATTTATCCAATAAAATCTAAAGGCTTAAAATACGGAAAGAATTCAATTTTAGGCGTATATGCCATAGTTTTCACTAAAGGTTCACTTATCACCTTTTAATGGAGAACTGTCATTAAATATAGTTTTTTTCACTCTTAAACATTCTTTTGGACCAAATAAAACTCTTATTAAGAATCGGGACATCACATTTTACTTTGTGTAATATTTTGGTATTTTTCTGATAAAGTTCATTTTTTAATGAATAGTGTAAAATGTTGTATTTTAATTCAAAACCTCTTTTTAATCTAATTTATTTATATGAATAGATTATATTTTGAATTGTTTTTAAAGTGAAATTAGAAAATATTTTTACCATTAAATCCAATAGTGGTCGTTGGAATTAATTTCACTTTGAAATCAGACTTAAACTAGTGTCAATCTTTTGATACTTATTGTTTTATAAAAACACGCTATTTGCTCTGACAGCGGGAATAAATTATTAAATTAATTAATGTGACTAATATGTTTTGAATTTTGTAAAACTGACTTCATTTTTGAATTCGGAATATCAAATATAGCTTAGGGTGAAGTTTTGGTATTTTTCTGAAAAACTCCAATTTTTGATGAATAGTGAAATCAATAAGTGGTAATCAAGCAAACTGATTTTTCAGTTAAATGAAAGTTTACCACTAATGTGTATTGAATTTTGAAAATCCGACATACATGGTTTTCATTAGTATGTAAAATGTGGTTCAATGGGATGAAAATAATTTTTTGGTGAATAGTAACTTATTAAGTTTTTAATCGCGATTAGTGGTAATTAGAGTAATTTAAGGTAAAAATGATATTATAAGAATGTGAAAACACCATGACACGTGTCCTACACCTATTGGGTGAGTCATGGCCGACCAAGACAAGCCATGGGCCAACTTGGGGACCCCATGGATCCACTTTGGTTGGGAAATGACATAAATAACTTTTATTTAATGTAAAAGTAATATTGACACAAACATGATATGTCTTACTAAAACAATTTTTAAGTAGGGTTATACAAGTGATATTTTTGATAATAAATAGTCATTGGAAAGCTAAAAAGATTTCCTACATCATAGTAATTTTTTTTATAATTTTTAGACCTAAAATAAATTAAATTATTTATGACATCATAATGATGCAGTGATGACATCATTATTTAACGATTAAAATAAAATGGAAATATAATGTAATATCTATGAACTACACATGTCCAAAACTTATTGTATGGGTGTATTTCTAACCCTTATAACCTTATCCACGAATTATATCAATGTGGGACATTTTAAAACCGAAACACATTTTCAAATAAAGTAATATTTCCTTACTTTCCAAAAGTGCCCCTCCTCTCCTCTTATAAAAGGCCCCCACCTCTACCTCTTTTCACACACTCATCAAGCCTTTGCCTCGGCCAAACCCTGCCCATTTACTCTCTCTCCATCCCTCTCCTAATCCTAGAGGATTCCCTTTGGGCAGTATCCTTTCAAAGGAAGCCTTTAGGCTCAAATCAAAAGGAGTTACACTTTTAAAGGTAATTCTTTCTCTCATGTTCATTTGTTTTATTTTGCTTCTCCAACCCCCTAAACTATTTTTATTTATTTTTTTTGTAACAACACCAGTATCTTCAATATACTAGGATGTTTATATAAGATTTATTCGAGCTAAACTCTCTCACAACTACATCAAATGGTTAAAGAACATACGGTTTCCGTGGATGGTGAAATTATGCCTCCCGAAACGATGATTGTTCAATACTCATTTAACACCTTAAAAGGTGGCCATTATGATGTCACTATTTTTATATATGATATATAATATGTTTATGTTTTCCTTATGCTTCTGAATTTTTCATTTTTGTCTTACCTTTATGGCTTCCATTATGGGTATACATGATATCTTCATTTAAGGAAGTGCGGACTACCGCCCCCTCAAAGTGATTTGATTCGTTAAATACCATATGTGGGATGTATAAAGGATGGAAATATGATATTATATATGATATTATACTGGAATTATAATATAACTTTATATAATTATTATTCCATTCTATAAAATACGAAATAGAAATGATAGTAGCGTTCATGCGTACGTACGGCTTACCGTCTCCATGAACGGTGCATTTCATATCTTACCTATAAATGATAATGTAACGTTATAAATTCATGAATGTACTGGATATATATGAAATATATGATATCTAAATCATGAATACAATTCTGGATATAATAAACATTTGGCCACACGAACAACATGTAATTGTAAGAAGTCCACTTTCGACTTAGGAACCAAATATCGGCAAAAAGAATATTATTAACTTAAATGATTACATAATGTTTATGACATGGTAATAAGTGATATAAAAGGAATAATGAACTTGAAAAAGTTTCTTAAGGAAGTATAAATTAACTCAAGTTTATTATTCAGGAGATTAAAGAACGATCGAGTGAAGTCGGACCCGAGGTAAGGGATCCTACAACTCTCTTTCTTTTTAAGTACACTCTTTTATGTCATTTATTTTAAGCTCATCTTTCTTATGATTGGGTTGTTCTTTTATATTAAATTTACTGTAATTTTTATGTTCATGTGATGAGAGACCCTATTCTCTCTCATCAATCCATTTTGGAAGTTTTGAGTGGCGCCGTTAGGCTACCGAACTTTCGTAAGAGATCTAACCTCTCTCTTTCTTTTTAAGTACTCTCCTTTATGTCACTTCTTTTAAACTCCTCCTTGCAATGTTGGGGGATTTCATTTTATATTCCACTTGCTTTAAATTATATTTTAATATGATGGGATACTCTATTTGATCTCATCAATCCACATTCGGAAGTTTTATGTGGCGCCGTTAGGCTGCCGAGTTTTCGTAAGGGATTTTTCATCTCACTTTTATTCCCGTGAGATTTATGCTACATTCGCCACAAATTCCATTGAGTGGTGTATGTACTTCCCATTATTCTACTATTTGTGTAATATACTTTAATTTATGAGTATTTACATCAATGATCTATTGTCCTTCTTTCATGGGGTTTATGTTTTGAAAGATACCCAAGTCGGTAAGGGAACCTTTCACCCTCCTCTTTTTTAAAAGACTTCTTTTTTTGGGTCTTTAAATTTACATATTTTTATGTTGGGATATGTTCTCATACATCCTTATTGATGTAAATTTTATTTCCATGTGATGAGATACACTTTTTATCTCTCATTAACTCATTTTAATGTGATGTCGTTAGGCTGTCAAGGGAACTTTTTAACCCAATTTCGATTTCTTTGGGTTCAACTTGTAGTCATTGAATATGTCATCCATTGAATATGTGTGAATGACCTTTTATTGTTTTACACTTAATATCCACTTATCTTGGGTGTATATATATTTGTCACACATATTTTTGAGATTTATTTGTCCTTAATTTAAGGATACCTTCTTTATAAGGGATTTCATCACATTTGACATTTCTATTGAGGGTTCATTATTGTTATGCACCAATTCACTCTTATATGGTGTATATACTGTCCTTTGGAGTATTATATCATGAATCCTTTTATTCTCATGATATTATAAAGTTCTGACTAAATGTTATTCCTCGATTATTGTATTCAAGTGTCTCTAAATTTGGTAAAACCCCTTTAACCAAAATATCGTTTTAAATGTTTTAATTATTTGTTCTTATTAATATCCATGTTTTCAAAATGGTTTTAAGGATTTATTTATATGGATATTAATGGTTTAAAATGTTAAAAGCTTCAAGGTGGTATGGGACACATTGATTCAAAAATCTCTTTATTAAATGTTTTAAATGGTTTTGGAAATGGTTTCTTTTTGAATGGATTCATTATTTCAATATACTAAAATGTTATATTGTAATTGAAATGTGGAAATGTTATGTTTCGTTTATGCATGTTTTATGTGATACATTTATGTTATGGTTCTTGGGCATTGTTATGAAAACGGGTGGTTCTGTGATAAACTAAGGGCGGGTGAGCCCGATATAGCTCTCCAATGCATTGGGTAACGCGAAGGAGTGAAACATTAAGGTTTCTCCAAAGAGATTTAGGGAATATACTGTGATGGGTATTCCAAACGTAACCAAGAGGGTTACTCCCTAGGTAAGAATGTTATGAATGCCTCAAGTTACCTTTATGTCTTATTATTTCTATGAATTATTCATGGTTTGATGAGGTATGAAAGTGCCTTTGTTTTATGGGTAAAGTATGATTTCATTCTTATGTATATATGAACTCATGTTTCCTTACCATATTTTTATAACCCTTAAAGAGCTTTTTATGCTCATCCCAAGTTTTTGAAATGTTTTTCACAGGTCAAGGGAAAGGTACATGATGTGATGATAGTTTCAAGGATGTGTCAAGAAAGAATCTGTGTTATATTTTAAATATGTTTCCATTGATGGGAAGAATGAATACTGTCTTTTATGTAACCACTTTGTTTAAATGTGGAATGTAATGAAAGTTTCATGATCTAATTCTCTAAAACTCTAAACCTAAAAAGATCTTCAATGTGTAATCTTGTAATAACTCAAGATTAAGTAAGGTTTAAGGGTGGGGCCTTATACATAACCTATAATGAAGTTCGGAATCCATGTCCATATGGTTATGTAATGAGGCTTGGAATAAGGAATTACCCATGACCAAATACCCAAAATCATAAATATATGTTACATGAATATTTTAAATTATATAATATTAGTGATTTATATTAATATAATATATATTTCATATATTCAATTAAATAATTTTTATATTAATCCAAGATATTTTATATACATATTATAAGAACAAACCTAATATTATGGTAAAAAACATACATTTTTACTAAGATATTTTTATTTCATTTTAATGGAGAACCCATTGTATATACAATATATGTAAATTTTAGATTTAATATATAAAAATAGACTTCATACTTGAAATTAGAACAAAAAATTATATTATGGTAATTTTTTTGGTATTTTCCAGGATGTTTCAAATTTTAAATGAATTTTGAAAAATGATGAATGTTAGTTCAAAATTATCTTTATGCCAAATTGATTTTTATGGTTAAAATAAAATTTAAATTGGTTTGAAATATTAATTAAATTATATTAAATATATAAAACTAATTTATGTCATGGTAATAAATTTAACTTTGAAATTGAATATAAAAACCTAGAAAACATTTGAACATTTTTAAATTAAAAACCCACACTGTCAACCCAACTATTGGAATAAACGTAAATTAATCTTTTACACATATGTGATTATAATTAAAAAAAAATAGATTATGTATTTTTAGTAATAATAATTATTATTTTACAATAAGGTCAACGTATTTTTTGACCCAAATTATTAGTGAATTTAATTGAAATTAATTAAATCAGTTTTGGAAAAATTATGTGTAACTATGGACTAAACCTTAAATTTAAGGCCCAAACTAACTTAAAACCTTGTTCAAACCCATTTTATGGACGTATTTTTAACCTATAATAAAATTTATTTACATTATTCTATTATAGGAACCACTTTCTATGGGAAAATGTGGGTTGAATTAATTTTCCAAATGTTTATAAGAGTGACACTCCTCTTATATTATAAAAAGGCCACCTCTCCTCCAATTATTTACACCTATCAAACAACATAGTTATTTCCATGATATATTCAAATATCCTCTCAAATTTCCAAAAATACTTCTTGAATAATCCATTTTTAGAATGAGTTCTGAGGAATCACAATGGTGCAAACCAAAAATAGTTACCTGATTAAAAGGTAACACCCTCCCTCAAGCTCATTTCTTTTATTTTCCTTCCCTACCAACTCACTTATTGTTTTTCTATGATTGTATAACTACAACAGTATCCTTAATTTACTAGGATGTTTTCATTATATGTTTTTGACACGCACTTACAGACAGATACATCTAATCGGTGATGAACATATTTTTTGTGTGTACAAAGAACTATCGCTTCACAAAAAGTTGATTGTTTTTTCCTTTGCCACCTATCATGGAGAGAATTATGATATAAAATCCATTTATATATAATTTATTTGATGTTTATAGTTAATTTAATATCCTGAAATTATGTCACAAAACAAATATCTATATTTTTATTTTGTGTTAACATAATAATTTTGTTTTTGGAAGTGTTAACTTCCGCCCCATCAAATATTTATGATTCATTCAGTCACTAAATATAATGCATTAAGGAGGAGTCTATAAATATTTTATGATATATATGATATAATAATTTTAATTTAATAATAATATATATACATATATATACATATATTTCATTTACATTCATTCTTTCAAGAGAACAATTAAACAAAATCGATGTTCATGTTTACATACATCCTACCATCTCCATGAACGGTGTATTCGATTTAAAACTTATATTTTAAATAAATTATTATAATATAAATATAATGAATATAAACGATATTTATATAATTTTTATATTATTTATGTCATGATATAAGTTTAAGGATCAAATATATAACAAATAATGAAAAATTTGATAAACCAAAGCAGATATTACCCTAAGTGAAACCTTGACATTGAATTGTTATCAACTCCATAATATTATGTCATAATCAAACCATATATGGTATTATATATAAAAATATGGTTCTATGATATATTTATAATAAATATATTTATATTATATATTATGTTTTAATGAGTATGATCAAAGTCAATACAAAGGTAAGGGGATTTCGTCACACAGTTTATTTTCATCAGATACATGATTTATTCACCACACATTCCTTTTGGGTGGAATTTATACAGAACATGGATGTATTGATTTTTTTTATAATAAATTATTTTTTATTTAAATATCATGTCATTGAATATTATTTTATGGGTTTCTGATTCAAAATTTACCATATTGATAAGAATTGTTTGTCTCAATTTACCTTCTTTAAGACACTTGACATGTAGTGCACCTTTATTCATATATAATGTGCACATACTGTATTTGAAATGTTATAAAATGAATATAATTAATTTAATCATATTTTATGATTAATTTAATTTCACTTGTTTTCTTGTGAATTGGGATTCATATTTACTATGTGATTATAGTTTATTGAAAAAAAAACATTTATTTTTTAGGATTATTTATAGTTATTCTTCAATTTATAAAATATTAAGGTCCATATCTAAATTAATTTCATGAATTATTTTATACATTTGAAATTAATTATTTATTATTTTATTGGTACCATTTTCTTATTATTTGGTACATAATATAGTTAAGAAACTGTTTATAATAAAATCCATCATTCATATCTTTTCTGTCAGAAATTTGTATTCCTTTAAAACCATGTTTTTTAAAACATAATTCCTACAATTATATTCTATTATAATATAGTATTTAAATGAAATTTTTACAATTATTTTCATTTACTAATGATTTAAATTGAATCCTAATGTCAGTTTCTAAAGAAGTTCATTTTCTACCCTTTTACTGTATAAAAACAATGGTTTTCCTTATACAATAAGTACATATTTACTGTCCATCATTTTAGTGAATCATCCTTTTAATGTTTAAAATGTAATTTTTTAATAATTTGTTTATTTGGTTATTTTAAAAGAAATTGTTTTCAAATAATTTTCAATCAAATATTATAATATTTAAAGAAAAATGTTTTTAAAAATGTTTTTAATGAATCTTTATAAGTTTTCAACTTTATTTTCAATGAATTCTTTTTTCAAAAGAAAATTAATTATTTCTCAATATGTTTTAAATTTTATTTTTAATGGAATTATTTTTAAAAATATTTTAATATTTATTTATATGTTTTCAATTTTTGTTTCAATGAAAAATAATTTTAAAAGCTTTTGAATCTTACATTATAAGTATTCAATGAGAACATTTTAAAATGATTAAAATATTATTATATATTTTTTAGAAAGAAAAGGATTTCCCAAATAGTTTATATCATCTTTATATGTTTTATTTCATTTTTTTATGAAAAATATTTTCTCCTGATCTTATGTATTAAAAAGACAATTTCAATTAATAAAGTATATTTTCCTCAATAAATTATTCTGAAAGATATTTCAAAATTATTACTATATAAGATCACATCAATTTATGTTACTCATAAAATTCTAGGAAAATATATAAAAGTCACATTCATAATATTTGTTGGGATGGGTTTTTTCATGATGTCGTGGTATTTATGAAACCCACTTCACTTTGATGGGTTATATGTTTATAAAATTCGTTTCTTATACAAATGTTATATGTTTATGATTCTTTTTCATTGGTTATTTGTTTGTGAAATACTTTAATCATTAATGGGTTATTATTTTGATGAAATTATTAAAAAACCGATATCTTTTTCTATAGATTATTATATGATTACATGTTTAGGATACCACATTAAGTGTATAGGTAATGATATTTTGTTTTATGATTTTTGTGGAACATTTATGTATTAATTCATTATGAGGTGGGTGGAACCTATAACTCCCTAAAATACATTGTTTAAATATTTATATCCTATGAGATATACATTGATGTAATGTGAAATTAACATAGTTCAATATTTTTGGGATGGAACGTTGAATGAATTTGGTTAACTATTATAGGGATAGAACACAGAGTGAAATCATTTTAATAATACAGGGTTGGCATATTGTGTGATCATGGATCAGTAAAGGAATTTTTCCACTAAGATATCCTAGGAATAATGGCCTTTACTATTAAGAAAATAATTATATGTTTTTATGTCTGTTCCCCAATTCCATGTATTATTCCTATGTTATGATTTAATGGATTATGCTATATTTTTCCTTATGATTCGTGTCTTATTATCTTCCATGATTTATGACATGATTCATGTATATGAACCTTAATATATAGGGTATGACCTTCTATTATAATCATCATGTTATCATACCACTATTCGCATTCTTAGGCATACATGTATCCATTTCTGAAATATAATGAGAATTTGATATCACACATTTTATGTTACCCTTCTCATGTTATAAAGACATATGTCATGTATGATATGTCTAATAGGGGTGGTTGTATTGGAGAACCTATTTGGAGATAATTTATCTCATCCATGTATAAGAGTTTATGTTTCCATGTTTCGAATGATACTAAACTAATACAGAAATTCAGATTCTGTTTGTATAATGTGTTCTTATTCTGCAAAAGTTATGTGGTTATTATGTATGAAACTCCAGGGTCACTATATAAATGTTGTACACGTCCAAGAATCATGTTTGGTGATGAATGAGAATGATATGTGAGATAAGTTTAGTTTTGAGTAATGTGAATCCTAGGACCCTCTTATAGTGGGGAGTGTGGCATTGATCATGAGAAGAAATTAATTCTAGGTAGGGAAATTTTGACTGTAAATGAAAAAAAAATTTACAAAAATGATCATGAATTCAGTAACTTATTTGGTGATACTTTTTGTATTCTTCCTCATAATATGGCTTCTCAATGGTGCAGAATTTGAGACATATTCTATTAATCACAAGGTATCATATTGAATAGGCATATGTTTCAAGGGTTTTTCACAATAATACCATGTTTAACATGGGTTTGGGTGGAATTTTTTCATCTTATAGATATGGGGGGATGTCGTTCAGATCTCCCCATAGAGATAGATTAGAAAAGTTTACCCCAAGGATGGAACACCAGGAATGTTTATAGGATGGATATATTTGAACCCCCAATGAGAGTGGGCTCAAGATGGAGCTTCTCATAAAGAGAAGGTTCAACAATATGAAGGATGATCTAGAAACTGCTTCAAGTGGATCATGAATATGCGACCCACAGAAGGGGACACCATGGATTACTATTAGTTGCGATTGAAACTCATGGAGGCTTCCTAGATAATTTCTAAAGAAGATAGGTGTAAAAAACCCATCTAGGTTGGGGCATGATCATCCCGATACATGGGGACTCATGCAAAGAAACATGGTGGGAATGGATGCTAGGATTGAACCTTAGGGGATGTTTCATGCATAATGTAACACCCCAGGTAAATAAGGAATATGACATTTTCATATTTATCTATATTTGTGAATAAAATATTAATATGACTTTAAAGGGGGCACTATGCTCGATGGCGTACCCAACACGCAACAACGAGTTTCTTTGGAATCTTACGTTGCACTCTAATAATAAAATAATATTATTTTAAATGGTAGTTAACATGTAGCCGTTGTAATGGCGGGAATGGATAGAAATAACTAAAATATGATTATATATGTTCTTAAATATTTTTACATTTATCCAATACAATCTAAAGGCTTAAAATACGGAAAGAATTCAATTTTAGGCGTATATGCCCTAGTTTTCACTAAAGGTTCACTTATCGCCTTTTAATGGAGAACTGTAATTAAATATTGTTTTGTTCACTCTTAAAAATTATTTTGGACCAAATAAAACTCTTATTAAGAATTGGGACATCAAATTTTACTTTGTGTAATTTTTTGGTATTTTTCCGATAAAGTTCATTTTTTAATGAATAGTGTAAAATGTTGTATTTTAATTCAAAACCTCTTTTTAATCTAATTTATTTATATGATTAGATTATATTTTGAATTGGTTTTAAAGTGAAATTAGAAAATATTTTTACCATTAAATCCAATAGTGGTCGTTGGAATTAATTTCACTTTGAAATCAGACTTAAACTAGTGTCAATCTTTTGATACTTATTGTTTTATAAAAACACGCTATTTGCTCTGACAACGGGAATTAATTATTAAATTAATTAATGTGACTAATATGTTTTGAATTTTGTAAAACGGACTTCATTTTTGAATTCGGAATATCAAATATATCTTAGGGTGAAGTTTTGGTATTTTTCTAAAAAACTCCAATTTTTGATGAATAGTGAAACCACTAAGTGGTAATCAAGAAAACTGATTTTTCAGTTAAATGAAAGTTTACCACTAATGTGTATTGAATTTTGAAAATCCGACATACATGGTTGTCATTAGTATGTAAAATGTGGTTCAATGGGATGAAAATAATTTTTTGGTGAATAGTAACTTATTAAGTTTTTTATCGCGATTAGTGGTAATTAGTTTAATTTAAGGTAAAAATGATATTATAAGAATGTGAAAACACCATGAAACTTGTCCTACACCTAGTGGGTGAGTAATTTCCGACCACGACAAGCCATGGGCCAACTTGGGGACCCCATGGATCCACTTTGGTTGGGAAATGACATAAATAACTTTTATTTAATGTAAAAGTAAAATTGACACAAACATGATATGATTTACTAAAACAAATTTTAAGTAGGGTTATACAAGTCTTATTTTTTATTTTAAATAGTCATTGGAAAGCTAAAAATATTTCCTAAATCATAGTAATTTTTGTATAATTTTTAGACCTTAAATAAATTAAATTATTTATTACATCATAATGATGCAGTGATGACATCATTATTTAACGATTAAAATAAAATGGAAATATAATGTAATATCAATGAACTAAACATGTCCAAAACTTATTGTATGGGTGGATTTATAACCCTTATAACCTTATCCACGAATTATATCAATGTGGGACCTTTTAAAACCGAAACACATTTTCAAATAAAGTAATATTTCCTTACATTCCAAAAGTGCCCCTCCTCTCCTCTTATAAAATGCCCCCACCTCTACCTCTTTTCACACACTCATAAAGCCTTTGGCTCGGCCAACCCCTGCCCATTTACTCTCTCTCCATCCCTCTCCTCATCCTAGAGGATTAACTTTGGTCAGAATCTATTCAAAGGAATCCTTTAGGCTCAAATCAAAAGGAGTTACACTTTTAAAGGTAATTCTTTCTCTCATGTTCATTTGTTTTATTTTGCTTCTCCAACCCCCTAACCTCTTTTTATTTATTTATTTTGTAACAAAACTAGTATCTGCAATATACTAGGATGTTGTTATAAGATTTATTCTAGCTACACTCTCACACAACTACATCAAATGGTTAAAGAACATACGGTTTCCGTGGATGGTGAAATTCTGCCTCCCGAAACGATGATTGTTCAATACTCATTTAACACCTTCAAAGGAGGCCATTATGATGTCACTATTTTTATATATGATATATAATATGTTTATGTTTTCCGTATTCTTCTGTATTTTTCATTTTTGTCTTACCTTTATGGCTTCCATTATGGGTATACGCGATATCTTCATTTAAGGAAGTGCGGACTACCGCCCCCTCAAAGTGATTTGATTCGTTAAATACCATATGTGGGATGTATAAAGGATGGAAATATGATATTATATATGATATTATACTGGAATTATAAAATACCTTTATATAATTATTATTCCATTCTATAAAATATGAAATAGAAATGAAAGTAGCGTTCATGCGTACGTACGGCTTACCGTCTCCATGAATGGTGCATTTCATTTCTTACCTCTAAATGATAATGTAACGTTATATATTCATGAATTTACTGGATATATATGAAATATATGATATCTAAATCATGAATACAATTCTGGATATAATAAACATTTGGCCACATGAACAACATGTAATTGTAAGAAGTCCACTTTCGACTTAGAAACCAAATATCGGAAAACAAATATTATTAACTTAAATGATTACATATTGTTTATGACATGGTAATAAGTGATATAAAAGGAATAATGAACTTGAAAAAGGTTCTTAAGGAAGTATAAATTAACTCAAGTTTATTATTCAGGAGATTAAAGAACGATCGAGTCAATTCGGACCCGAGGTAAGGGATCCTACAACTCTCTTTCTTTTTAAGTACACTCTTTTATGTCATTTATTTTAAGCTCATCTTTCTTATGATTGGGTTGTTCTTTTATTTTAAATTTACTGTAATTTTTATGTTCATGTGATGATAGACCCTATTCTCTCTCATCAATCCATTTTGGAAGTTTTGAGTGGCGCCGTTAGGCTACCGAACTTTCGTAAGAGATCTAACCTCTCTCTTTCTTTTTAAGTACTCTCCTTTATGTCACTTCTTTTAAACTCCTCCTTGCAATGTTGGGGGATTTCATTTTATATTACACTTGCTGTAAATTCTATTGTAATATTATTGGGTACTCTATTTTATCTCATCAATCCATATTCGGAAGTTTTATGTGGCGCCGTTAGGCTGCCGAGTTTTCGTAAGGGATTTTTCATCTCACTTTTATTCCCGTGAGATTTATGCTACATTCGCCACAAATTCCATTGAGTAGTGTATGTACTTCCCATTATTCTACTATTTGTGTAATATAATTTCATTTATGAGTATTTACATCAATGATCTATTGTCCTTCTTTCATGGGGTGTATGTTTTGAAAGATACCCAAGTCGGTAAGGGAACATTTCACCCTCCTCTTTTTTAAAAGACTTCTTTTATTGGGTCTTTTAATTTACATATTTTTATGTTGGGATATGTTCTCATACTTCATTATTGATGTAAATTTTATGTCCAAGTGATGAGATACACTTTCTATCTCTCATCAACTCATTTTGATGTGATGTTGTTAGGCTGTCAAGGGAACTTTTTAACCCAATTTCGATTTCTTTGGGTTCAACTTGTAGTCATTGAATATGTCATCCATTGAATATGTGTGAATGAACTTTTATTGTTTTACACTTAATATCCACTTATATTGGGTGTATATATATTTGTCACACATATTTTTGAGATTTATTTGTCCTTAATTTCAGGATACCTTCTTTATAAGGGATTTCATCACATTTGACATTTCTATTGAGGGTTCATTATTGTTATGCACCAATTCACTCTTATATGATGTATATACTGTACTTTGGAGTATTATATCATGAATCCTTTTATTCTCATGATATTATAAAGTTCTGACTAAATGTTATTCCTTGATTATTGTATTCAAGTGTCTCTAATTTTGGTAAAATCCCTTTAACCAAAATATCATTTTAAATGTTTTAATTATTTGTTCTTATTAATATCCATGTTTTCAAAATGGTTTTAAGGATTTATTTATATGGTTATTAATGGTTTAAAATGTTAAAAGCTTCAAGGTGGTATGGGACACATTGATTCAAAAATCTCTTTATTAAATGTTTTAAATGGTTTTGGAAATGGTTTCTTTTTGAATGGATTCATTATTTCAATATACTAAAATGTTATATTGTAATTGAAATGTGGAAATGTAATGTTTCCTTTATGCATGTTTTATGTGATACATTTATGTTATGGTTCTTGGGCATTGTTATGAAAATGGGTGGTTCCGTGATAAACTAAGAGCGGGTGAGCCCGATATAGCTCTCCAATGCATTGGGTAATGCGAAGGAGTGAAACGTTAAGGTTTCTCCGAAGTGATTTAGGGAATATACTGTGATGGGTATTCCAAACGTAACCAAGAGGGTTACTCCCTATGTAAGAATGTTATGAATGCCTCAAGTTACCTTTATGTCTTATGATTTCTATGAATTATTCATGGTTTGATGAGGTATGAAAGTGCCTTTGTTTTATGGGTAAGGTAGGATTTCATTCTTATGTATATATGAACTCATGTTTCCTTTCCATATTTTTATAACCCTTACTGAGCTTTTTATTCTCATCCTAAGTTTTTGAAATGTTTTTCACAGGTCAAGGGAAAGGTACATGATGTGATGATAGTGTCAAGGATGTGTCAAGAAAGAATCCGTGTTATATTTTAAATATGTTTCCGTTGATGGGAAGAATGAATACTGTCTTTTATGTAACCACTTTGTTTAAATGTGGAATGTAATGCAAGTTTCATGATCTAATTCTCTAAAACTCTAAACCTGAAAAGATCCTCAATGTGTAATCTTGTAATAACTCAAGATTAAGTAAGGTTTAAGGCTGCGGCCTTATAGTTGGTATCAAAGGTCGGTTTAGATAACTTTAGAGGTTAGGGTATTGTTTAAGCATAAGTGACATTACCATAATTGTTAGGATTTCAGAAAGATTCCTAGTTTTAGATAAAGTGAACGAGTACGTGTATCTTAGTGTTTACCTTCCTCATTAGTACATGATGGTTTTGTTGATATACTCACATTGACATTTCTGTTTTTAGTGAATGGATGGATCTAGCAGGCACCAAAGAGACAGCAGGTTTGAAGGAAACTGTGGTGGTTCTCTGATTAAGATACTAGATAAAATGGAGGATTCAATGAGGAAACTCATTTTTGTTCTAAACCAAATATCAAGGAGTCAGGATCAACCACTTTAACCATGGTGAGTTATCTAATGCATCATGTAAGAGATGGCCAACTCGATCTGGAAATTCAGGTAATAATTATTAAGGTAACCATTAGGGTTTATATGATCCTTACTTTTGAGGTAATTATGGGTTACTCTATGATATGATGGAAAATGAAAGGAATGAGAAAAACATGAGGATAAAATATGTTATGATTATTTTTGAATATTTTATCTCATTTTGGGGAATGTTTTAAGAATTATATAGTTTTGGAAAAAGGACAACACGTAGACCGTGTGACATCCCGTCGCATCGGACAAAGCTGCGGGAATCGAACCCGCAACCAAAGTGCGACTGGTATTTATCACCTACCACTGGACTACGTGAAGTCCCTGGTTATTTTGAATGATTCTTTATGGTTATATGATTTTATGAATTAGGAGTAAGATGATTTTGGGTTATTTATGAAAATGATTAACCTATCATGGAGGATATGTGATTAAGTTAATTACTTTTCAATACAGGACTTTAGGAGAAACGGATGTTGTTTGGAGATAAATGTTACGATTTAACTTGGAAGACTATGTGACTAAATCCATCAAATATTTGGGTTTCAATCTTATATTGGTTTACTTTGAATAATTTTATGGACAAATTGTTTATCGGATGGTCCTCGTTGAACTTTGGGTTTTGTTGGACAAATTTTGGAAATTAAGAATAGATTTTCTTTTTATAAGGGGGTTATCCTTTTCTGGATTATCTGATCTTGTACTAACCTTTTTGGTTTTGGTTTTGGTTAAAGTCTAATGACATGGGAAGTATATAGTTCTCTTTTTTGGATTAGGTGATTTTCTAAAAGTTGATTATAATACTCTTAATGTGAACAAGTCTTCCTAAATACTCGCCTTCTGGAGAAAATATGAGTTTGATTAAGGAATCTAATAAAAGTTGAAAGTCAACATGATAAGTGATTATGTTTCCTTATGAATAAATTCCTCAATAAAAAGTAACTTAAAACAAAAATGTTGTCTATTAACTTTTCCTACTGGAGAACCCAACACCGTTTAACCCATCACAAGTTTGTGATTTTCTTATTGTTAACTTTCTCCTAAACATGTTTTCTATCACTCTCCATCAGAACATGACCCTATGTTTTCTCCTCCATGTCCATATTTTCATGCATAGAATCCTAGTATGGGTTGACTCGGGTGACCTCTGTGCTTGTCCTTCTTTATTTTAAAGTGATTGTTTTACCGACTCTTGTTTCGATGTGGGACGTTCAAGGATGTTTCCAAGTGCAATTTTAAAATTGTGAGGACGCAATTCCCAAAAGGGGGGAAGGATGTAACACCCCAGGTAAATAAGGAATATGAGATTTTCATATTTATTCATATTTTTGAATAAAATATTAATATGACTTTAAAGGGGACGCTATGCTCGATGGCGTACCCAACACGCAACAACGAGTTTCTTGGGAATCTTACGTTGCACTCTAATAATAAAATAATATTATTTTAAATGGTAGTTACCATGTAGCTATTGTAATGGCGGGAATGGATAGAAATAACTAAAATATGATTATATATGTTATTAAATATTTTTATATTTATCCAATAAAATCTAAAGGCTTAAAATACGGAAAGAATTCAATTTTATGTGTATATGCCATAGTTTTCACTAAAGGTTCACTTATCGCCTTTTAATGGAGAACTGTCATTAAATATAGTTTTGTTCACTCTTAAACATTATTTTGGACCAAATAAAACTCTTATTAAGAATCAGGACATCAAATTTTACTTTGTGTAATTTTTTGGTATTTTTCCGATAAAGTTCATTTTTTAATGAATAGTGTAAAATGTTGTATTTTAATTCAAAACCTCTTTTTAATCTAATTTATTTATATGATTAGATTATATTTTGAATTGGTTTTAAAGTGAAATTAGAAAATATTTTTACCATTAAATCCAATAGCGGTCGTTGGAATTAATTTCACTTTGAAATCAGACTTAAACTAGTGTCAATCTTTTGATACTTATTGTTTTATAAAAACACGCTATTTGCTCTGACAGTGGAATTAATTATTAAATTAATTAATGTGACTAATATGTTTTGAATTTTTTAAAACGGACTTCATTTTTGAATTCGGAATATCAAATATAGCTTAGGGTGAAGTTTTGGTATTTTTCTGAAAAACTCCAATTTTTGATGAATAGTGAAATCACTAAGTGGTAATCAAGCAAACTGATTTTTCAGTTAAATGAATGTTTACCACTAATGTGTATTGAATTTTGAAAATCCGACATACATGGTTGTCATTAGTATGTAAAATTTGGTTCAATGGGATGAAAATAATTTTTTGGTGAATAGTAACTTATTAAGTTTTTAATCGCGATTAGTGGTAATTACTGTAATTTAAGGTAAAAATGATATTATAAGAATGTGAAAACACCATGACACTTGTCCTACACCTATTGGGTGAGTCATGGCCGACCAAGAAAAGCCATGGGCCAACTTGGGGACCCCATGGATCCACTTTGGTTGGGAAATGACATAAATAACTTTTATTTAATGTAAAAGTAAAATTGACACAAACATGATATGTTTTACTAAAAAAAAATTTAAGTAGGGTTATACAAGTCATATTTTTGATTATAAATAGTAATTGGAAATCTAAAAAGATTTCCTACATCATAGTAATTTTTTTAATAATTTTTAGACCTTAAATAAATTAAATTATTTATGACATCATAATGATGCAGTGATGACATCATTATTTAACGATTAAAATAAAATGGAAATATAATGTAATATATATTAACTAGACATGTCCAAAACTTATTGTATGGGTGAATTTCTAACCCTTATAACCTTATCCACGAATTATATCAATGTGGGACCTTTTAAAACCGAAACACATTTTCAAATAAAGTAATATTTCCTTACTTTCCAAAAGTGCCCCTCCTCTCCTCTTATAAAAGGCCCCCACCTCTACCTCTTTTCACACACTCATAAAGCCTTTGGCTCGGCCAAACCCTGCCCATTTACTCTCTCTCCATACCTATCCTCATCCTAGAGGATTCCCTTTGGTCAGAATCTATTCAAAGGAAGCCTTTAGGCTCAAATCAAAAGGAGTTACACTTTTAAAGGTAATTCTTTCTCTCATGTTCATTTGTTTTATTTTGCTTCTCCAACCCCCTAAACTCTTTTTATTTATTTATATTGTAACAACACCAGTATCTTAAATATACTAGGATGTTTTTATAAGATTTATTCGAGCTACACTCTCACACAACTACATCAAATGGTTAAAGAACATACGGTTTCCGTGGATGGTGAAATTCTGCCTCCCGAAACGATGATTGTTCAACACTCATTTAACACCATCAAAGGTGGCCATTATGATGTCACTATTTTTATATATGATATATAATATGTTTATGTTTTCCTTATGCTTCTGTATTTTTCATTTTTGTCTTACCTTTATGGCTTCCATTATGGGTATACGCGATATCTTCATTTAAGGAAGTGCGGACTACCGCCCCCTCAAAGTGATTTGATTCGTTAAATACCATATGTGGGATGTATAAAGGATGGAAATATGATATTATATATGATATTATAATGGAATTATAAAATACCTTTATATAATTATTATTCTATTCTATAAAATACGAAATAGAAATGAAAGTAGCGTTCATGCGTACGTACGGCTTACCGTCTCCATGAACGGTGCATTTCATTTCTTACCTCTAAATGATAATGTAACGTTATAAATTCATGAATGTATTGGATATATATGAAATATGTGATATCTAAATCATGAATACAATTCTTGATATAATAAACATTTGGCCACACGAACAACATGTAATTGTAAGAAGTCCACTTTCGACTTAGGAACCAAATATCGGCAAAACAAATATTATTAACTTAAATGATTACATAATGTTTATGACATGGTAATAAGTGATATAAAAGGAATAATGAACTTGAAAAAGGTTCTTAAGGAAGTATAAATTAACTCAAGTTTATTATTCAGGAGATTAAAGAACGATCGAGTCAAGTCAGACCCGAGGTAAGGGGTCATACAACTCTCTTTCTTTTTAAGTACACTCTTTTATGTCATTTATTTTAAGCTCATCTTTCTTATGATTGGGTTGTTCTTTTATATTAAATTTACTGTAATTTTTATGTTCATGTGATGAGAGACCCTATTCTCTCTCATCAATCCATTTTGGAAGTTTTGAGTGGCGCCGTTATGCTACCGAACTTTCGTAAGAGATCTAACCTCTCTCTTTCTTTTTAAGTACTCTCCTTTATGTCACTTCTTTTAAACTCTCCTTGCAATGTTGGGGGATTTCCTTTTATATTCCACTTGCTGTAAATTCTATTGTAATATTATGGGATACTCTATTTGATCTCATCAATCCATATTCGGAAGTTTTATGTGGCGCCGTTAGGCTGCCGAGTTTTCGTAAGGGATTTTTCATCTCACTTTTATTCCCGTGAGATTTATGCTACATTCGCCACAAATTCCATTGAGTGGTGTATGTACTTCCCATTATTCTACTATTTGTGTAATATAATTTCATTTATGATTATTTACATCAATGATCTATCGTCCTTCTTTCATGGGGTGTATGTTTTGAATGATACCCAAGTCGGTAAGGGAACCTTTCACCCTCCTCTTTTTTAAATGAATTCTTTTATTGGGTCTTTTAATTTACATATTTTTATGTTGGGATATGTTCTCATACATCCTTATTGATGTAAATTTTATGTCCAAGTGATGAGATACACTTTTTATCTCTCATCAACTCATTTTGATGTGATGCCGTTAGGCTGTCAAGGGAACTTTTTAACCCAATTTCGATTTCATTGGGTTCAACTTGTAGTCATTGAATATGTCATCCATTGAATATGTGTGAATGACCTTTTATTGTTTTACACTTAATATCCACTTATATTGAGTGTATATATATTTTTCACACATATTTTTGAGATTTATTTGTCCTTAATTTAAGGATACCTTCTTTATAAGGGATTTCATCACATTTGACATTTCTTTTGAGGGTTCATTATTGTTATGGACCAATTCACTCTTATATAGTGTATATACTGTCCTTTGGAGTATTATATCATGAATCCTTTTATTCTCATGATATTATAAAGTTCTGACTAAATGTTATTCCTCGATTATTGTATTCAAGTGTCTCTAATTTTGGTAAAATCCCTTTAACCAAAATATCGTTTTAAATGTTTTAATTATTTGTTCTTATTAATATCCATGTTTTCAAAATGGTTTTAAGGATTTATTTATATGGTTATTAATGGTTTAAAATGTTAAAAGCTTCAAGGTGGTATGGGACACATTGATTCAAAAATCTCTTAATTAAATGTTTTAAATGGTTTTGGAAATGGTTTCTTTTTGAATGGATTCATTATTTCAATATACTAAAATGTTATATTGTAATTGAAATGTGGAAATGTTATGTTTCCTTTATGCATGTTTTATGTGATACATTTATGTTATGGTTCTTGGGCATTGTTATGAAAATAGGTGGTTCCGTGATAAACTAAGGGCGGGTGAGCCCGATATAGCTCTCCAATGCATTGGGTAACGCGAAGGAGTGAAACGTTAAGGTTTCTCCGAAGAGATTTAGGGAATATACTGTGATGGGTATTCCAAATGTAACCAAGAGGGTTACTCCCTATGTAATAATGTTATGAATGCCTCAAGTTACCGTTATGTCTTATGATTTCTATGAATTATTCATGGTTTGATGAGGTATGAAAGTGCCTTTGTTTTATGGGTAAGGTATGATTTCATTCTTATGTATATATGAACTCATGTTTCCTTTCCATATTTTTATAACCCTTACTGAGCTTTTTATGCTCATCCCATGTTTTTGAAATGTTTTTCACAGGTCAAGGGAAAGGTACATGATGTGATGATAGTGTCAAGGATGTGTCAAGAAAGAATCCGTGTTATATTTTAAATATGTTTCCGTTGATGGGAAGAATGAATACTGTCTTTTATGTAACCACTTTGTTTAAATGTGGAATGTAATGCAAGTTTCATGATCTAATTCTCTAAAACTCTAAACCTGAAAAGATCATCAATGTGTAATCTTGTAATAACTCAAGATTAAGTAAGGTTTAAGGCTGGGGCCTTATAGTTGGTATCAAAGGTCGGTTTAGATAACTTTAGAGGTTAGGGTATTGTTTAAGCATAAGTGACATTACCATAATTGTTAGGATTTCAGACAGAGTCCTAGTTTTAGATAAAGTGAACGAGTAAGTGTATCTTAGTGTTTACCTTCCTCATTAGTACATGATAGTTTTGTTGATATACTCACATTGACATTTCTGTTTTTAGTGAATGGATGGATCTAGCAGGCACCAAAGAGACAACAGGTTTGATGGAAACTGTGGTGGTTCTCTGATTAAGATACTAGATAAAATGGAGGATTCAATGAGGAAACTCATGTTTGTTCTAAACCAAATATCAAGGAGTCATGATCAACCACTTTAACCTTGGTGAGTTATCTAATGCATCATGTACGAGATGGCCAACTCGATGTGGAAATTCAGGTAATAATTATTAAGGTGACCATTAGGGTTTATATGATCCTTACTTTTGAGGTAATTATGGGTTACTCTATGATATGATGGAAAATGAAAGGAATGAGAAAAACATGAGGTTAAAACATGTTATGATTATTTTTGAAGATTTTATCTCATTTTGGGGAATGTTTTAAGAATTATATAGTTTTGGAAAAAGGACAACACGTAGACCGTGTGACATCCCGTCGCATCGGACAAAGCTGCGGGAATCGAACCCGCAACCAAAGTGCGACTGGTATTTATCGCCTACCACTGGACTACGTGAAGTCCCTGGTTAGTTTGAATGATTCTTTCTGGTTATATGATTTTATGAATTAGGAGTAAGATGATTTTGGGTTATTTATGAAAATGATTAACCTATCATGGAGGATATGTGATTAGGTTAATTACTTTTCAATACAGGACTTTTGGAGAAACTGATGTTGTTTGGAGATAAATGTTACGATTTAACTTGGAAGACTATGTGACTAAATCATTCAAATATTTGGGTTTCAATCTTATATTGGTTTACTTTGAAGAATTTTATGGACAAATTGCTTATCGGATGGTCCTCGTTGAACTTTGGGTTTTGTTGGACAAATTTTGGAAATTAAGAATAGATTTTCTTTTTATAAGGGGGTTATCCTTTTCTGGATTATCTGATCTTGTGCTAACCTTTTTGGTTTTAGTTTTGGATAAAGTCTAATGACATGGGAAGTATATAGTTCTCTTTTTTGGATTAGGTGATTTTCTAAAAGTTGATTATAGTACTCTTAATGTGAACAAGTCTTCCTAAATACTCGCCTTCTGGAGAAAATATGAGTTTGATTAAGGAATCTAATAAAAGTTGAAAGTCAACATGATATGTGATTATGTTTCCTTATGAATAAATTCCTCAATAAAAAGTAACTTAAAACAAAAATGTTGTCTATTAACTTTTCCTACTGGGGAACCCAACACCGTTTAACCCATCACAAGTTTGTGATTTTCTTATTGTTAACTTTCTCCTAAAAATGTTTTCTATCACCCTCCATCGGAACATGACCCTATGTTTTCTCCTCCATGTCCATATTTTCATGCTTAGAATCCTAGTATGGGTTAACTCGGGTGACCTCTGTGCTTATCCTTCTTTATTTTAAAGTGATTGTTTTACCGACTCTTGTTCCGATGTGGGACGTTCAAGGATGTTTCCAAGCGCAATTTTAAAATTGCGAGGACGCAATTCCCAAAAGGGGGGAAGGATGTAACACCCCAGGTAAATAAGGAATATGAGATTTTCATATTTATCCATATTTGTGAATAAAATATTAATATGACTTTAAAGGGGACGCTATGCTCGATGGCGTACCCAACACGCAACAACGAGTTTCTTGGGAATCTTACGTTGCACTCTAATAATAAAATAATATTATTTAAAATGGTAGTTAACATGTAGCTGTTGTAATGGCGGGAATGGATAGAAATAACTAAAATATGATTATATATGTTATTAAATATTTTTATATTTATCCAATAAAATCTAAAGTCTTAAAATACGGAAAGAATTCAATTTTAGGCGTATATGCCATAGTTTTCACTAAAGGTTCACTTATCACCTTTTAATGGAGAACTGTCATTAAATATAGTTTTGTTCACTCTTAAACATTCTTTTGGACCAAATAATACTCTTATTAAGAATCGGGACATCACATTTTACTTTGTGTAATATTTTGGTATTTTTCTGATAAAGTTCATTTTTTAATGAATAGTGTAAAATGTTGTATTTTAATTCAAAAACTCTTTTTAATCTAATTTATTTATATGAATAGATTATATTTTGAATTGTTTTTAAAGTGAAATTAGAAAATATTTTTACCATTAAATCCAATAGTGGTCGTTGGAATTAATTTCACTTTGAAATCAGACTTAAACTAGTGTCAATCTTTTGATACTTATTGTTTTATAAAAACACGCTATTTGCTCTGACAGCGGGAATAAATTATTAAATTAATTAATGTGACTAATATGTTTTGAATTTTGTAAAACTGACTTCATTTTTGAATTCGGAATATCAAATATAGCTTAGGGTGAAGTTTTGGTATTTTTCTGAAAAACTCCAATTTTTGATGAATAGTGAAATCAATAAGTGGTAATCAAGCAAACTGATTTTTCAGTTAAATGAAAGTTTACCACTAATGTGTATTGAATTTTGAAAATCCGACATACATGGTTTTCATTAGTATGTAAAATGTGGTTCAATGGGATGAAAATAATTTTTTGGTGAATAGTAACTTATTAAGTTTTTAATCGCGATTAGTGGTAATTAGTGTAATTTAAGGTAAAAATGATATTATAAGAATGTGAAAACACCATGACACGTGTCCTACACCTATTGGGTGAGTCATGGCCGACCAAGACAAGCCATGGGCCAACTTGGGGACCCCATGGATCCACTTTGGTTGGGAAATGACATAAATAACTTTTATTTAATGTAAAAGTAATATTGACACAAACATGATATGTCTTACTAAAACAATTTTTAAGTAGGGTTATACAAGTGATATTTTTGATAATAAATAGTCATTGGAAAGCTAAAAAGATTTCCTACATCATAGTAATTTTTTTATAATTTTTAGACCTAAAATAAATTAAATTATTTATGACATCATAATGATGCAGTGATGACATCATTATTTAACGATTAAAATAAAATGGAAATATAATGTAATATCTATGAACTACACATGTCCAAAACTTATTGTATGGGTGTATTTCTAACCCTTATAACCTTATCCACGAATTATATCAATGTGGGACATTTTAAAACCGAAACACATTTTCAAATAAAGTAATATTTCCTTACTTTCCAAAAGTGCCCCTCCTCTCCTCTTATAAAAGGCCCCCACCTCTACCTCTTTTCACACACTCATCAAGCCTTTGCCTCGGCCAAACCCTGCCCATTTACTCTCTCTCCATCCCTCTCCTAATCCTAGAGGATTCCCTTTGGGCAGTATCCTTTCAAAGGAAGCCTTTAGGCTCAAATCAAAAGGAGTTACACTTTTAAAGGTAATTCTTTCTCTCATGTTCATTTGTTTTATTTTGCTTCTCCAACCCCCTAAACTATTTATATTTATTTTTTTTGTAACAACACCAGTATCTTCAATATACTAGGATGTTTATATAAGATTTATTCGAGCTAAACTCTCTCACAACTACATCAAATGGTTAAAGAACATACGGTTTCCGTGGATGGTGAAATTATGCCTCCCGAAACGATGATTGTTCAATACTCATTTAACACCTTCAAAGGTGGCCATTATGATGTCACTATTTTTATATATGATATATAATATGTTTATGTTTTCCTTATGCTTCTGAATTTTTCATTTTTGTCTTACCTTTATGGCTTCCATTATGGGTATACATGATATCTTCATTTAAGGAAGTGCGGACTACCGCCCCCTCAAAGTGATTTGATTCGTTTAATACCATATGTGGGATGTATAAAGGATGGAAATATGATATTATATATGATATTATACTGGAATTATAATATAACTTTATATAATTATTATTCCATTCTATAAAATACGAAATAGAAATGATAGTAGCGTTCATGCGTACGTACGGCTTACCGTCTCCATGAACGGTGCATTTCATATCTTACCTCTAAATGATAATGTAACGTTATAAATTCATGAATTTACTGGATATATATGAAATATATGATATCTAAATCATGAATACAATTCTGGATATAATAAACATTTGGCCACACGAACAACATGTAATTGTAAGAAGTCCACTTTCGACTTAGGAACCAAATATCGGCAAAAAGAATATTATTAACTTAAATGATTACATAATGTTTATGACATGGTAATAAGTGATATAAAAGGAATAATGAACTTGAAAAAGTTTCTTAAGGAAGTATAAATTAACTCAAGTTTATTATTCAGGAGATTAAAGAACGATCGAGTGAAGTCGGACCCGAGGTAAGGGATCCTACAACTCTCTTTCTTTTTAAGTACACTCTTTTATGTCATTTATTTTAAGCTCATCTTTCTTATGATTGGGTTGTTCTTTTATATTAAATTTACTGTAATTTTTATGTTCATGTGATGAGAGACCCTATTCTCTCTCATCAATCCATTTTGGAAGTTTTGAGTGGCGCCGTTAGGCTACCGAACTTTCGTAAGAGATCTAACCTCTCTCTTTCTTTTTAAGTACTCTCCTTTATGTCACTTCTTTTAAACTCCTCCTTGCAATGTTGGGGGATTTCATTTTATATTCCACTTGCTTTAAATTATATTTTAATATGATGGGATACTCTATTTGATCTCATCAATCCACATTCGGAAGTTTTATGTGGCGCCGTTAGGCTGCCGAGTTTTCGTAAGGGATTTTTCATCTCACTTTTATTCCCGTGAGATTTATGCTACATTCGCCACAAATTCCATTGAGTGGTGTATGTACTTCCCATTATTCTACTATTTGTGTAATATACTTTAATTTATGAGTATTTACATCAATGATCTATTGTCCTTCTTTCATGGGGTTTATGTTTTGAAAGATACCCAAGTCGGTAAGGGAACCTTTCACCCTCCTCTTTTTTAAAAGACTTCTTTTTTTGGGTCTTTAAATTTACATATTTTTATGTTGGGATATGTTCTCATACATCCTTATTGATGTAAATTTTATTTCCATGTGATGAGATACACTTTTTATCTCTCATTAACTCATTTTAATGTGATGTCGTTAGGCTGTCAAGGGAACTTTTTAACCCAATTTCGATTTCTTTGGGTTCAACTTGTAGTCATTGAATATGTCATCCATTGAATATGTGTGAATGACCTTTTATTGTTTTACACTTAATATCCACTTATCTTGGGTGTATATATATTTGTCACACATATTTTTGAGATTTATTTGTCCTTAATTTAAGGATACCTTCTTTATAAGGGATTTCATCACATTTGACATTTCTATTGAGGGTTCATTATTGTTATGCACCAATTCACTCTTATATGGTGTATATACTGTCCTTTGGAGTATTATATCATGAATCCTTTTATTCTCATGATATTATAAAGTTCTGACTAAATGTTATTCCTCGATTATTGTATTCAAGTGTCTCTAATTTTGGTAAAACCCCTTTAACCAAAATATCGTTTTAAATGTTTTAATTATTTGTTCTTATTAATATCCATGTTTTCAAAATGGTTTTAAGGATTTATTTATATGGATATTAATGGTTTAAAATGTTAAAATCTTCAAGGTGGTATGGGACACATTGATTCAAAAATCTCTTTATTAAATGTTTTAAATGGTTTTGGAAATGGTTTCTTTTTGAATGGATTCATTATTTCAATATACTAAAATGTTATATTGTAATTGAAATGTGGAAATGTTATGTTTCGTTTATGCATGTTTTATGTGATACATTTATGTTATGGTTCTTGGGCATTGTTATGAAAACGGGTGGTTCTGTGATAAACTAAGGGCGGGTGAGCCCGATATAGCTCTCCAATGCATTGGGTAACGCGAAGGAGTGAAACATTAAGGTTTCTCCAAAGAGATTTAGGGAATATACTGTGATGGGTATTCCAAACGTAACCAAGAGGGTTACTCCCTATGTAAGAATGTTATGAATGCCTCAAGTTACCTTTATGTCTTATGATTTCTATGAATTATTCATGGTTTGATGAGGTATGAAAGTGCCTTTGTTTTATGGGTAAAGTATGATTTCATTCTTATGTATATATGAACTCATGTTTCCTTACCATATTTTTATAACCCTTACAGAGCTTTTTATGCTCATCCCAAGTTTTTGAAATGTTTTTCACAGGTCAAGGGAAAGGTACATGATGTGATGATAGTTTCAAGGATGTGTCAAGAAAGAATCCGTGTTATATTTTAAATATGTTTCCGTTGATGGGAAGAATGAATACTGTCTTTTATGTAACCACTTTGTTTAAATGTGGAATGTAATGAAAGTTTCATGATCTAATTCTCTAAAACTCTAAACCTAAAAAGATCTTCAATGTGTAATCTTGTAATAACTCAAGATTAAGTAAGGTTTAAGGGTGGGGCCTTATACATAACCTATAATGAAGTTCGGAATCCATGTCCATATGGTTATGTAATGAGGCTTGGAATAAGGAATTACCCATGACCAAATACCCAAAATCATGTTTGGGCCTACGAATTGTCTTTTTCAAGGAGACATGTAGGGGATTACACTTGATTAGTTACTAAAAGATATATTTGGTCCTCCACATAATTAGCTTATAAGAGAAATTATAGGGATTATTCATGGTTATCATAATTGATATATGTAGCGGATTACACATGGTTATCTTCCAAAATACATGTTAGGCATAATGCATAGTTAGTTGTCCAGTGACTTCCTGGGGATGATGCTTGGTTAGCTGCCAAGATGGTTGTATATTGGGTCTAGGTCACCTAAAGAGGCTACCTATATGAAATATTGTGTGTCTGGTTAAATTTTACAATCATAGTATATTGTAGTGGGATAGGGTAAATTTTGGGTGTTTGATAGATGAGATGGGTGATTGCATATGGATTTGAACACCCTATAGAGATTGATCTGAGGGATGAGTCCCATAAAGGGATGATGTCACATCATGCGGGTAAAACCCAAGGAGGGAGCTCCTATGTGTACTAGTGGATGGGATAGATCATCAGGGTTGCTTCCCACATACAATTCTTAAAATACATTGTTCAATCCTTATTAGTTCATATAGGTTATGTGGGGTTTACTCGAAAGGGTTTCCCAAGTTCCACTACGGAGTGGTAATTGAGTGAATGGGAATTATACATTAATGTTTTGTGGGATCAAATAATGTGTGGAAATGGGGAATGGATATTAAGTATGAAATATTTTCGGGTGCTGTTAGGTAGTGATAATGGTGAATGCAGCTTACGTGTGGAAGAATCCCGAGTGCCGGTTGAGATTATAAATATTGAATGGGGCATACTTTTGGAAGCTACCTGGGTGTCATTATAGAGTGTCAATGGTGAATGGGTCTTATGATTTAATGTGTTACATTGTTTCTCCCTCATGTATGTCCATGAAGGAATCCCTTTTTCATTTCATGAGATAATAAATTAGTTTAACATCATTTGAATGAATGAGGTTTATGTGGCTTATGCATTAAAGATTCTCTTTTCGGCTTCCCCATGTTAGGTTGTGATGGCATCCCAACTTGTAGGGGGTTTGAGTATTATGATTAGGGCTTAAAATTGAGATGGAGGTCTAGAGTTTTTTTATGTTGGTCAATTCATAATGATGGCAAGAGGAATCCTATGATTGGCACATAAGGCCTCTAATGATTTTTATAGGAGGCATTGTAATATTCAGTAATAGGGTATGATATAGTTTATTTTCATATAGTGCGGAATTTTGAAATCTTAATCTTGTGGAATATAGAATCCCTTATTTAGAAAAATAGTAAACCAATGTTTTTCATATACAGTATACTATAGTTCATATTCATGTACCAAGGACTGTTAGTCATAAGACACCTAGAAATGCATAGTGCGAGACATATACAAGAATTGCCATTTCGGGTGCAACAAATCATTAGATTCAGTTGATAAAGATTAAATATATTATTGAGAAATAGTTATACATATGGAGGTTTTGGAATCCATGTTGCTACCCTCAACTCACAACCTGGAAATAAACCAAAAGGCATAGGTTTACTCAACTTAATTTAAGGAGTGAGGGATGAGTATCACCGAAAATAGTATTCTAGTGGTGGAAGGTGGGGTTACACTAGTGTGCATGGAAAAATTTCCTCGACTTGGATTGATAATTATACATCATGACACTTCATTTTGATGGGGGTCAATGATGGTATGGAAGGGACGAAACCAGATGGTAAGAACCATAGGCCTATACTAATCTCAGGTGATAGGGCTGTGGCACAACCCCCATGGTATGGATCGATGGGTGAGGATGGCGGATCATTGCGAAGGATTGATCTTCTCAACATATAGGTCCTCGCTGTGTACAGGGACCCAAGAATAGGTTTATAAAAATAATTTTCCCTGTCAGTAGTGAAATGAATTAATTTATGATTTAAATGAATTTTGATGGCCGATGGCCTTGTGAAGCCTCAATTTCCTTTGAAAGACATCTTCGTTCATGAAGGGAATGTACACATGGGGTTGGGACCCTCAAGAATATAATAATCAAGTTTCACTATTCCTTGGAACTATTTTAAATATTGTCTCATGAGCCTAATTATATATATTAATTGGCAGTGTGGGAAGAGAGGATGACAATGTCTCCATATAGAATAATGGAAAGAGGGGGGGGGGGGGGGGGGTATTGACATGAGGGTCACGCGATTCACTGAATTACACCTTGAAAAAAAAGGAGGACTCCAATAATGGATTTCTCTTCATTATACTCACGGAGCCATCTATCAAATATTTTCATGTGTTCGCAGAGCTCTATCAGACTAACAAGAGTTTATTCAAGGGTTCACGCATTTCCAAATAGGGTCCCACAAATCAAACCTCTATTAATGGAATCCAAAAATGGGATATGATATTTCATTTTCTATCCCATATTTAAATGACCATAACATATATTTCTTAATTTGATTCAGTCTCCCATAGTAGTAATGTCAAATCCTATGAAATGGGATACACTCCAAGGTCATGTAAAGAAGAATTTGCTTCATCTGGTAGATGTGATTTTTATAGTTCCAATAGATATCAAGTATCATTTTAATTTTGAGCTTTTAGAACTCATAATATTGTTTGGATAGAGTCCGAGCATTGGATTCAGGCAGGGTATAGGTATGTGATCTAGGATTCATGACCGATCGGTTTTATTTATATGCCTACAAGGCATCAAAACAGGTAACTAGTTAGTAGAGTTCCCTTCTCATCATGAATATCGAGAGTAAGAATCAATTTTATAATGGTTTCACTTTATAGTGAATGTGTTAATATTTGTTACTAGGTAGAACCTACAGAGGTGAGACTGATATGTGGAGTAGCACATTCATCTTAACCTAAGTAATAAATGACTAATGGAAATGTGAGTTTGGTTTTGAACTGGCTACTATGGGATTACACTTCCATTTCATATAGAATGATTGGTCCATTCATGTTTTACATAGTATATTTATATAATTATTTATTTATTGGTTTTGGGCTTGCTGATGATCAATAGTTTCAATTTTATGCTTAAAATAATGGCGACATAGATATTTCTGTAACATAAAGGTAGTTCCCAAGATAGGGGTTGCCTTGGAAATTATGTAGTCTTTGTAACATTGTTTAACTATGTTTGTTCCTTGACATACAAGGTCTAGACACATAGTGTCAAGAGTTTTCTATATCTATTATACCCTATTTTATGTGTGTGTATGTGTATATTAAATAGAAATACATTGTTATCCCTAGCATCATAATGTACTCATTATTTAGAAAATATCATGATCAATATGATGAAATTTTTTTGAGTATGATGAGTGAGTTTCAATTATATTATAATAGAAATGTGTAAATTATTATTTCGTTTTTATGGATGTTGTACTAGGTATTTCACTCATGGAGCAGTCTAAAAAAATACTTAGGTTGTGCATTACCACCATAGAATGTTGAATGATCAACCTGATGGTGGAGGAGTCTTGACTATAAAGGACTAGTTTTGGGATCATTGTTTAGAAACTCATAATCTATTGGAAAAAAGGAACCAAAAAATGATTTGATATAGAAATGTCATTGTATATTTCATATAGGCTCTGTTGAATGTATAGAAGGATATCTCATGGTGAAATAGATGAAGTTTTCAAATATTTCATGATATGATTCATCCGTCTAAGCCATGATTTATTTAGAAATAGTTATCCATAGACAGTTCTACTTTAGCTCACTCATTAATAGGGATGTGACCTATTATGAAATGTGTTTTGAATTTCATTGTAAAGAGATGGGTGTTGTGAAAAGTTAATCAAGTATTTTCATTGACAATATGATGTAACCAAATTATTTGTTTAAAAAAAATAAATGTTTGAATAAAATAAGTTCCTAGTGTTATTTCCTCATCCATGATCTATGGTATTAAGTTATGTTTTATTCATGTAGGATCACTAGAATGAAAAAGATCATCTTATTTGGATTCATTGATTGTTGGTTTAGACAGATTTGAAAATGGATTTAGAGATTAAAGAAAAAATGTGGGAATAAAAAAATTATAGTAATTAATGGTGATGATTACTTGATCGTCTCTTGATTTAGAGAAGCCTATCCACATTACTAATTAGTGCATTCATTGATGATTACATCCAATGGAAAAATATTTAGAGGACTATGTCCTACAAATATAAAGTATTAATTGCATGTGTGTTGGTAATTTGGAATTAAAATTCACGCATTTGTGTTATATTTATATACTAGTGTTGGTTGAGTGTTTTCTCCATTATTTCAGCAATAATTATAATGTATGAGAAGATTTATGGATGGGAAATAGTAACATAGTGTTTTTATAATGGGTGTACCTATTTCATCTGATTTTGGGATTAACAGTTTAGTGGATGGGAGAAATCATTATCTGAGCCTCAAATTGTAAATATGATTATAGTAAAACAGAAAAGTTTTTTATATGTTTTATTCTTGAGATATGAATCTATATTTCTTGATGACTTTTAGGGGATTCAGGATCTAAAAACAATATTTTGGTTAAATAATAAACAATTTCATAGTTAGAACATGGTTGCTACTAACTGTGCAACATTTTTTTTTGAAGGGACATGGTTTATTGAAATTGACTTCCCCAATGAGAAGACCATGTGGCTTAGTGTAGGGTCATTTAAGGTGTCGCACTATTTGTCAAATTGTGAACATGATACCACATGGTTGTTGAGGAGTCCTGTAGGGAAATAAAAATGTGGGAGAATATGTTGTGTATGGATTGGAATACCATGTGCATATCATGAAATTTTAGTGTCAATAAGGTAGTGGGAACAAATTTTTAGTTTATGGTTCGCCCAACTACACGTCCAAACTATGAATCACATTCAAGGGAATGAAGATACCATTTTTATCTCTATATAATTATTTTATTCTCCACCATTCTCCATCACGTCCCATGAATGGTTGTTTTTCTTGTGAATCCCTTCCTAATCATATTCTCATATTGATCCTATGATGTTGATTGTATGATTTCATCAATGAATTATTTTTTGGAAGCCAATTTATGATAAATGAATCATTATTACTAATTTATTTATTTATATTTCTATATCAAATACCGAATCCATTTAATCTATTTTACACTATTTTCAGATAATTTATCAAATAATTTGATTTATCTCATGCCTACAAAAATCAAATATCAATATTGGATGAGCGATGTATCTTAAGAACAAGTTAGGTGGTTTATTTATTTTCCATCAACATTTCATCAGTTTATAAAAAGAACCCTTTTTTCACACATCTGAACATCCATAAATTTCATTTTTGACATTAAATTCCATTATTTAAATATATTTTAAAAATATTTGGAAAATTTATGTGTTTTCTATTACTAGTTTTGGGGTTTCAACCTCAACACATGCCACCCATTAGGTGAGGTCATTTATGTTGAGTCGATAAGGTTCTCCTTATGACTTTTCCATTCCTTCTTGTTTTGAAAATCACAAACACATTATCTTTAAGGAAAATCGCATTTATAAGGAAAATCACTTTTATATGTAAAATCGCTTTTATAAGGAAAATCACTTTTATAAGGAAAATCTCTTTTATGAGGAAAATCTCTTTTATAAGGAAAATCTCTTTTATAAGGAAAATCGCTTTTATAAGGAAAATAGATATTATAAGGAAAATCACTTTTATCAGGAAAATTATTCTTATCATATTTTCATTATCTATATCCATATTTTTCTTAAGTATAAGAATCAGATTCATTTCTATATTCTCGGAACTGTTTGAAACTTTGATATGAAGCATTCTATTTTAGGCACCGAATTCTGGATGAGAAGTGTAGTGAAGTTTCACTCCGAATTCTGGATGAGAACTATAATGATGTTTCACTCCGAATTCTGGATGAGAACTGTAATGAAGTTTCATTCCGAATTCTGGATACAAACTCTGATAATGTTTTACTCCGAATTCTGGATACAAACTCTAATAAATTTCTACTCTAAATTCTGGATACAAAATCTCATGATGTTCGACATCGAAATCTAATGAAGAATCCTGAATATGATTTCTCATTACGAATTATGATGACGAATTCACATTCTGAATTCTCATTCCGAATTCACCTGTTAAACAGAATCTGATCGTCTTTGCTTTATACACTCCGAATTTATTTAGACTCCGAATATTACTTTTGGTTAGACTTCAAACATTCATTTTTCTTACACTTTTATAATTTGTCTACACATTGACATTTTTTTACACTCCGAACTTTTGAGTTAGACTTAAAAGGATGTTGTACATTCTGTTACAATTGTTTTGTTATAAAACTATGTCATCTATTCTGTTATAAACTAACTGTTGGATAAGTTACAGGTGTACAGGTCCCTCTGATTTTTAAGGAAAATATGACCATTGGAAAGGAGGCCAACCTTGCCTATAAATAAGAGCTCATTTGAAAGAGCTCAAAAAGATATAGAAGTTGATTGATCTAGAGACCACATGCTGCTACGGTGATTTCTAGAGAGAGAAAGCCTTTCATGCCTTGTGCGTACAAATCTGCTCGTTCAGTTTTTGCTTCGTGCGAATCCGAATGTTGGTGATTACATTCGAGTACTTCCGGGGATAGGAAGACAGAGGTGCCGAAAACCTTAATGTTCGAGGGCTTCTTTGCTGAGGAAGATAGAGGTTCCAACTACCTTGTCGTTGAGGGCTTGCGGGGATAGCAAGACAGAGATTGTGATCTTTGTATCGAGTGCTTACCCTAGTGTGGGGAATACATACTTTCTTGAAAGTATAAATCAAGCGGCCTTTATCCAAGGTTGTTGGATACCCTTCTCTTTGGGTTAAAATACTTACATATTGTTACTTGTAGTTTCACTACTTGTTTTTATCCGCTGCATATTATATTATAAGGAAAGTATAACCTTCATATACTTCCTTACTTGTACTCTATTTCATTTAGATTCTATACGCTTTAAGGTAGAATATAATATTGTAATCTTTAGTTATGTTTCAATTTTTGGATCCATATCTCTGGAACCTGCTTTCGGAATCTCTCTCCAGTTTTAAGAAAGTACATAGGACTTGATGTTTATAATTTCATTCCTTTTCCCTTTTTCATTTGGTGTTAGAGGTGTTGTGAATTTGCTATGTTTTACTTTGTTAAACTTAGATCTTTCATTTGTTAAAGGAACTTTTAAAGTGTACAATTTCACCCCCCCTCTTGTATATTGAGAATCTACATCATTATTTCGATCCTACAATTGGTATCAGAACAGGTCTCTAAAATACTTGTACTCACGTATAAGTATTTCTTGCTCACTTTATCATTTCGAACTTGTCATTCTGAACTTTATCATTCCGAACATTGTCATTCTGAACATTGTGGTTACGAACTTTTTCTACTAACAAGTTTGTGTTCCAAAGGTTATTTTAAGTATGGCAGGAGTCAATGTTGGTTCCATTGATAGTATAAATCCTACAAGACCACCAATCTTTGATGGTAATGACTATCAGTACTGGAGAGATCGAATGATGAATTTTGTAATCAATACTGGAGAGGACAACTTTGTTATGCTTACTGGTGATTATAAAATTCCTAATAAGGAAGTTAGAACATTAACTAACCAGGAGAATCAAGAGTATAAAATCAATTATAAGGTACACAATACCTTACATTGTTCAATGACTAAAAATATATATATCCAAATTTCTTCTTGTGAGACATCTAATTCTATCTGGACGAAGTTAGAGGATACACACTTTGGAACTTCTAAAGTAATTGAGACTAGGAGAGCTATGCTTAGAGATGAATACCATGGATTCAATTTTCCTTATGGTGAACCAATTTGTAAAGTTCAACAGAGTTTTATGACTATCGTCAACAGTTTATAGTCTATGGGAGAAAAAGGGTTAGATGATGAAGCACTTGTGGATAACATAATTGATATAATGCCCAATGAGTGGTAATCTAAAAGAACTGCAATAGATGAGAACATGAAGGTCACTCAATGTTCTCTTGATGAGTTATTTGGAACTCTTCTTCAACATGAAACCAGAATGAAGGGAGATGCTGACAACATCAAGAAGAAGAATGGGAATGGTACTGTTGCTTTTACAACAACATCAAATCATATGAAAGCTAAGACTCCTGAGAGGATAACCAGATCCATGTCTAAGAAGATGGTTGTTCAGTCAGATTCTAGTGAAAGTGAAGTATCAGAAAGTGAGTTAGCAAATCTTGCTCGAAGGATGAACAAGATAGCTGTCCAGAGAAATTTCCAATCCAAGTATAAGGAAAAGTAAAGGAAAGATAGGATAGATGGAGAATTTACTTGTTACGAATGCAAGAGAGCTAGACATATTAGACCAGATTGCCCTTTGCTCAATGAAAAAGAAAGGAAAGAAAGGAATTCAGACAGGAGCAGAAAGAAGTATTATAAAGCCAAAGATAAGAATGTTCTAAAAGCTAGTGATACCTGGAGTGCCAGTGGTGGTGACTCTTCAGATGAATCTTCTGATTATGATTCTTCAGGGTAGAAGAATCTTGGCCTTATAGCCAGACTACCTATTGAAAATCATTATTTTATGGATAAGGTACGAAATGCTTAATCGTTGACCAATGTTTCTTTAAATTATAATGATAGTAAGTATTATAACTCCCCAGATGAAGAATCCTCTTCTGATGAAGAAAATACTTTACCTACCTATGAAGAAGTCTCTAGGTTTGCTGAAATTCATGAGATTGAGAACTCTAAAATCAATAAGAAACTTGATAAGGAAAACTATATGAATTCTATTCTTACGAAAGAGATATCAGATATTTCTAAAGATCTTTATAGAATCATAAATGTTGTTTTTGAATGTATTTCAAAAAATCAAGAGGAAGTAAGTTCTGATAAGAACATACATTATAAACAGTTAGAAAAAGTAATTTCTAAGAAAAATGTTTTCGATCCTAGCTCTTGTTCTAAATCTAATTATTTTGAAGATAAAAACATGGTTATAAAACTCAAGTCTGAAATTTTTTCCTTAAAGAAGTGTTTATCAGACATTACCCATGGTAAGTAAAATTTTGATAAAAATGTATTCCCAAATACTACCTTTAAGAAATAAATCCGTATTTGGTTATACCCATGAAAAATCGTTTTTTAGTAACAATTATTTCATTCCTCAATGTGACCGATTTTGTACTAAGTGCCTATGTGGTGGTCACTGGGAAAAGAGTTGTTCCTTAAACAAAACCCAATCTCTAGGATTTCATAAAGCATATTTTTCTAAGAAGATGTGGGTACCTAAAATTTTGTTGACTAGAAATCTCAGATCCAAACAAGTTTGGATTCTGAAAGTCTAATTCTCTTCTTAATTTCTGGAAAAAAAGAGAGTACCAACAGTAACACATGGTACATGGATAGTGGATTTTCCCGACACATGACTAGTAACAAAATCTATTTTAAAAATAATATCAAAATGAAATGAGGAAAGGTAACTTTTGGAGATAATGCTAAGGGAGATATTTTTGCTATTGGTAATATTGTTCTTCTTGGTAAAAAATTGATTTCAAATGTTCTTTTTGTTAAGTTTCGTAAGCACAACCTCATTAGCATAAGTCAGCTGTGTGATGAAGGATATCTTGTGAATTTTAGAAATTATATGTGCTTAGTTCAAAATTCCAAGTAAGAATGTATTCTCTTAGCCAATAGGAAGGAGAATGTTTACACCATAAATTTAGAAGACCTTAGGTGTAAAACCCCAGGTAAATAATGAATATGACATTTTCATATTTATCCATATTTGTGAGTAAAATATTAATATGACTTTAAAGGGCACACTATGCTCGATGGTGTACCCAACACGCAACAACGAGTTTCTCCGGAATCTTACATTGCACTTTAATAATAAAATAATATTATTTTAAATGGAAGTTAACATGTAGCCGTTGTATTGGCGGGAATGGATAGATATAACTAAAATATGATTATACATGTTTTAAATGTTTTTAAATTTATCCAATAAATTATAAAGGCATAAAATACGGAAAGAATTCAATTTTAGGCGTATATGCCCTAGTTTTCACTAAAGGTTCATTTTTTGCCTTCTGATGGTGAACCGTTATAAAATATAGTTTTGTTCACTCTTATACATTCTATTGGACCAAATAAAACTCTTCTTTATAATCGGGACATCAAAATTTACATTGTGTAAATTTTTGGTATCGTTCTGATAAAGTTCATTTTTTTATGAATAGTGTAAAATGTGGTATTTTAATTCCAAACCTCTTTTTAATCTAATTTATTTATATGATTAGATTATCTTTTTAATTGGTTTTAATGTGAAATTAGAATATATTTTTACCATTAAATCCAATAGTGGTCGTTGGAATTAATTTCACTTTGAAATCGGACTTAAACTAGTTTCAATCTTTTCATAATTATTGTTTTATAAAAACACGCTATTTGCTCTGACAGCGGGAATTAATTATTAAATTAATTAATGTGACTTATATGTTTTGAATTTTGTAAAATGGACTTCATTATTGAATTCGGAATATCAAATATAGCTTAGGGTGAATTTTTGGGATTTTTCTGAAAAACTTCAATTTATGATGAATAGTGAAACCACTAAGTGGTACTTATAAAAACTGATTTTTCAGTTTAAATGAAATTTTGACATCTTTCTGTTCTGAATTTAAAAAATCCAACATACATGGTTGTAATTAAGAAATAAAATGTGGTTCAATGGGATAAAAATAATTTTTTGGGGAATATTAACTTATTAAGTTTTAATCACGATTAGTGGTAATTAGTGTAGTTTAAGGTAAAAATAATGCTTTAATAAACTAAGATGAGCTTGAAACATGTCCTACCCTCATTTTATGTGTAATGGCCGACCGATAAAAGCCATGGGTCAACTTGGGGACCCCATGGAGCCACTTTGGTTGGGAAATGACATAAATAACTTTTTATTTAATGTAAAAGTAAAAATGACACAAACATGATATGTTTTACTAAAACAATTTTTTAAGTGGCGTTATACAAGTCAGAAGTTTTGTTATAAATATTCATTGGAATGCTAAAAATATTTCCTACATCATAGTAATTTTTCTATAATTTTTAGACATTAAATAAATTAAATTATTTATGACATCATAATGATGCAGCGATGACATCATTATCTGACGATTTAAATAAAATGAGAAGATAATGTAAAATCTATGACCTAGACATGTCTAAAACATATTGGATGGGTGTATTTCTATCCCTTATCACCTTATCCACGAATTATATCAATTTGGGACCTTTTAAAACCGAATCACATTTTCAAATAAAGTAATATTTCTTACTTTCCAAAAGTGCCCCTCCTCTCCTCTTATAAAAGGCCCCCACCTCTACCTCATTTCACACACTCCTCAAGCCTTTGGCTCGGCCAAACCCTTCCCATTTAATCTCTCCACATACCTCTCCTCATCTTAGAGGATTCCCTTTGGGTATAATCCTTTCAAAGGAAGCTTTTAGGCTCAAATCAAAAGGAGTTACACTTTTAAAGGTATTTCATTCTCTCATGTTCATTTGTTTTATTTTGCTTTTCCAACCCCCTAAAATCTTTTTGTTTACTTATTTTTTAACAAAAAAATTATCTTCAATATACTAGTATGTTGTTATAAGATTTAATCGAGCTACACTCTCACACAACTACATCAAATCGTTAAAGAACATACGGTTTCTGTGGATGGTGAAATTCTGCCTCCCGAAACAATGATTGTTCAATACTCATTTAACACCTTCAAAGGTGGCCATTATGATGTCACTATTTTTATATATGATATATAATATGTTTATGTTTTACTTATGATTTTGTATTTTTCATTTGTGTCTTACCTTTATGTCTTCCATTATGGGTATACGTGATATCTTCATTTTAGGAAGTGCGGACTACCGCCCCCTCAAAGTGATATGATTCGTTAATGCCATACGTGGGATGTATGAAGGATGGATTTAATGTTATTATATATGATGTTATACTCGAACTATTATATACCTCTATATAATTCTTATTTCTTTCCATTTAAGTATGAGATAGAAATGAAAGTAGCATTCATGCGTACGTACGGCTTACCGTCTCCATGAACGGTGCATTTCATTTATTATCCCCAAATGTAATGTACTATTATAAGTACATGTATATAATTGATATATATGATGAATGATACATCTAAATGACGAATATAATTCTGTAATTAAAATATACATACCTCTCATTTAGTTTTAATTCCATTAATATGACAATGAAATGAAAGTAGCGTTCATGCGTACGTACGGCTTACCGTCTCCATGAACGGTGCATTTCATTTCTTACCTCTAAATGATTATGTAATAGTATAAATAAATGTATATGCTGGATATATATTATATATATGATATCCAAATCCGGAATGTCATTCTGGATATAAAGAACCTTTGACCACACAAACAACATGTAATTGTAAGAAGTCCACTTTCGACTTAAGAACCAAATATCGACAAAACAAACATAATTAACTTAAATGATTACATAATGTTTATAACAGGGAAATAAGTGATATAAAAGGGATAATGAACTTGAAAAAGGTTCTTAAGCAGATAGAAATTAACTCATGTTTATTATTCAGGACGTTAAAGAACGATCGAGTTAAGTCGGACCTGAGGTAAGGGATCATACTCCTCTCTTTCTTTTTAAGTACACTCTTTTATGTCATTCCTTTTAAAGCTCATATTTCTTGTTATTGGGATGATATTTTATATTACACTTACTGTAATTTTTATTTTCATGTTATTAGAGACCCTATTCTCTCTAATCAATCCATTTTGGAAGTTTTGAGTGGCGCTGTTAGGCTGCCGAACTTTCGTAAGAGATCTAACCTCTCTCTTTCTTTTTAAGTACTCTCCTTTATGTCACTTCTTTTAAGATCCTCTTTGTAATGATGGGGGATGTTATTTTATATTCCTATTTTTTTGTAAATTTTATTGTAATGTGATGAGACACCCTATTTGATCTCATCAATCCATATTCGGATGTTTTATGTGGCGCCGTTAGGCTGCCGAGTTTTTGTAAGGGATTTTTCATCTCACTTTTATTCCCGTGAGATTTATGCTACATTTGCCACAAATTCCATTGAGTGGTGTATGTACTGTCCATTATTCTACTATTTGTGTAATATAATTTCTCTTATGAGTATTTACATCAATGATCTATTGTCCTTCTTTCATGGGGTGTATGTTTTGGAAGATACCCAAGTCGGTAAGCGAACCTGTCACCCTCCTCTTTTTTAAAATACTTTTTTTGTTGGGTCTTTTAATTTACATATTGTTATGTGGGGATATGTTCTCATATATCCTTATTGATGTAAATTTTATGTCCATGTGATGAGATACACTTTTTATCTCTCATCAACTCATTTTGATGTGATGCCGTTAGGCAGTCAAGGGAACTTTTTAACCCAATTTCGATTTCTTTGGGTTCAACATGTAGTCATTGAATATGTCATACATTGAATATGTGTGAATGAACTTTTATTGTTTTACACTTAATATCCACTTATATTGGGTTTATTTATATTTTTCACACATATTTTTGATATTGATTTGTCCTTAATTTAAGGATACCTTGTTTATAAGGGATTTCATCACATTTGACATTTCAATTGAGGGTTCATTGTTGTTATGCACCAATTCACTCTTATATGGTTTATATACTGTCCTTTGGAGTATTATATCATGAATCCATTTATTCTCATGATATTATAAAGTTCTGACTAAATGTTATTCCTAAATTATTGTATTCAAGTGTCTCTAATTTTGGTAAAACCCCTTTAACCAAAATATCGCTTTAACTGTTTTAATTATTTGTTCTTATTAATATCCATGTTTTCAAAATGGAATTAAGGATTTATTTATACGGATATTAATGGTTTAAAATGTTAAAAGCTTCATGGTGGTATGGGACACTTTGATTCAAAAATCTCTTTATTAAATGTTTTAAATGGTTTTGAAAATGGTTTTTTAATGGATTCATTATTTCAATATCCTAAAATGTTATATTGTGATTGAAATGTGGAAATGTTATGTTTCCTTTATGAATGTTTTATTTGATATGATTATGTTATGGTTCTTGGGCATTGTTATGAAGAACGGGTTGTTCGGTGATAAACTAAGGGCGGGTAAGCCCGATATAGCTCTCCAATGCATTGGGTAACGCGAAGGAGTGAAACATTAAGGTTTCTCTGAAGATATTTAGGGAATATACTGTGATGGGTATTCCAAACGTAACCAAGAGGGTTACTCCCTACATAAGAATGTTATGAATGCCTCAAGTTACCTTTATGTCTTATGATTTCTATGATTTGTTCATGATTTTATGAGGTATGATAAAGTGCCTATGTTTTATGGGTAATGTATGATTTCATTATTATGTATATATGAACTCATGTTTCCTTTCCATATTTTTATAACTCTTACTGAGCTTTTTATGCTCATCCCAAGTTTTTTGAAATGTTTTTCACAGGTCAAGGGAAAGGTACATGATGTGATGATAGTGTCAAGGATGTGTCAAGAAAGAATCCGTGTTATATTTTAATTATGTTTCCGTTGATGGGAAGAAAGAATACAGTCTTTTATGTAACCACTTTGTTTAAATGTGGAATGTAATGTAAGTTTCATGATCTAATTCTTTAAAACTCTAAACCTGAAAAGATCCTCAATGTGTAATCTTGTAATAACCCAAGATTAAGTAAGGTTTAAGGCCGGGGCCTTATAGTTGGTATCAAAGGACGGTTTAGATAACTTTATAGGTTAGGGTATTCTCTAAGCATAAGTGACATTACCATAATGGTTAGGATTTCAGAAAGAGTCCTAGTTTTAGATAAAGTGAATGAGTAAGTGTATCTTAGTGTTTAATTTCCTCATTAGTACATGATGGTATTGTTGATATACTCACACTGACATTTCTGTTTTTAGTAAATGGCTGGATCTTGCAGGCACCAAAGTGACAATGGGTTTGAAGGAAACTGTGGTGGTTCTCTGATTAGGATACTGGATGAGATGGGGAATTCAATGAGGAATCTCATAGTTGTTCTAAACCAACTATCAGAGAGTCATGATCAACCACTTCAACCTTGGTGAGTTCTCTAATGCATCATGTACGAGATGGCCAAATCGATGTGGAAATTCAGGTAATAATTATAAAGGTAACCATTAGAGTTTATATGATCCTTAATTTTGAGGTAACTATGGGTTATTATATGTTATGATGTAAAATTAAAGGCATGAGATAAATTTGAGGTTAAAATATGATATGATCATCTTTGACGATTTTATCTCTTTTTGGGGAATGTTTTATGAATTATATAGTTTTGGAAAAAGGACAACACACAGACCGTGTGACTACCCGTCGCGTCGGACAAAGCTGTGAGAATCGAACCCACAACCAAAGTGCGACTGGTATTTATCGCCTACCACTGGACTACGTGAAGTCCCTGGTTAGTTTGACTGATTCATTTTAGTTATATGATTTTATGAATTAAGAGAAAGTTTATTTTTGGTTATTTATGAAAATGATTAACCTATCATGGAGGATATGTGATTAGGTTAATTACTTTTCAATACGAGACATTAGGAGCAACTGATGTTGTTTGGAGATAAATGTTACGATTTAACTTGGTAGACTATGTGACTAAATCCTTCAAATATTTGGGTTTCAATCTTAGTTTGGTTTACATTGAAGAATTTTATGGAAAAATGGTTCTCGTTGAACTTTGGGTTTTGTTGGACAAATTTTGGAGATTAAGAATGGATTTTCTTTTTATAAAGGGTTATTCTTTTTTGGATTATATGACCTTGTACTAGCCTTTTTGGTTTTGGTTTTGGTTAAAGTCTAAAGACATGGGAAGTATATAGTTCTCTTTTGTGGATTAGGTGATTCTCTATAAGTTGATTATAGTACTCTTAATGCGAACAAGTCTCCCTAAATACTCGTCTTTTGGAAAAAATATGAGTTTGATTAAGGAATCTAGTAAAGTTGAAAGTCAACATGATAAGTGATTATGCTTCCTTATGAATAAATTCCTCAATATTAAGTAACTTAAAACAAAAATTTTGTCTATTATCTTTTCCTACTGGGGAACCCAACACCGTTTAACCCATCAGAAGTTTGTGATTTTCTTATTGTTAACTTTCTCCTAAACATGTTTTCTATCACTCTCCATCAGAACATGACCCTATGTTTTCTCCTCCATGTCCATGTTTTCCTACACGGAATCCTATTATGGGTTAACTCGGGTGACCATTGTACTTATCTTTCATTATTTTAAAGTGATTGTTTTACCGACACTTGTTCCGATGTGGGACTTTCAAGGATGTTTCCAAGCGCAAATTTAAAATTGCGAGGACGCAATTCCCAAAAGGGGGGAACGATGTAACACCCCAGGTAAATAATGAATATGACATTTTCATATTTATCCATATTTGTGAGTAAAATATTAATATGACTTTAAAGGGGACTCTATGCTCGATGGGGTACCCAACACGCAACAACGAGTTTTTCGAGAATCTTACGTTGCACTTTAATAATAAAATAATATTATTTTAAATGGAAGTTAACATGTAGACGTTGTATTGGCGGGAATGGATATAAATAACTAAAATATTATTATATATGTTTTTAAATGTTTTTACATTTATCCAATAAAATATAAAGGCATAAAATATGGAAAGAATTCAATTTTAGGCGTATATGCCCTAGTTTTCACTAAAGGTTCACTTATCGCCTTTTGATGGTGAACCATCATTAAATATAGTTTTTTTCACTCTTATACATTCTATTGGACCAAATAAAACTCTTCTTTATAATCGGGACATCAAAATTTACTTTGTGTAAATTTTTGGTATCGTTCCGATAAAGTTCATTTTTTTATGAATAGTGTAAAATGTGGTATTTTAATTCAAAACCTATTTTTAATCTAATTTATTTATATGATTAGATTATCTTTTTAATTGGTTTTAAAGTGAACTTAGAATATATTTTTACCATTAAATCCAATAGTGGTCATTGGAATTAATTTCACTTTGAAATCGGACTTAAACTAGTGTCAATCATTTGATACTTATTGTTTTATAAAAACACGCTATTTGCTCTGAAAACAGGAATTAATTATTAAATTAATTAATGTGACTTATATGTTTGAATTTTGTAAAATGGAATTCATTTTTTAATTAGGAATATCAAATATAGTTTATTGTGATTTTTCTGAAAAACATCAATTTTTGATGAATAGTGAAACCACTAAGTGGTACTTATAAAAACTGATTTTCCCGTTTAAATGAAAATTTGACATCTTTGTGTTTTGAATTTAAAAAATCCGGCATACATGGTTGTCAATTAGAAGTAAAATGTGGTTCAATGGGATAAAAATAATTTTTTGGTGAATAGTAACTTATTAAGTTTTAATTGCGATTAGTGGTAATTAGTGTAGTTTAAGGTAAAAATAATGCTTTAATAAAATAAGATGAGCTTGACACATGTCCTACCCTCATTGGATGTGTAATGTCCGACCAAAAAAAGCCATGGGTCAACTTGGGGACCCCATGGAGCCACTTTGGTTGGGAAATTGACATAAATAACTTTTTATTTAATGTAAAAGTAAAAATGACACAAACATGATATGTTTTACTAAAACAATTTTTTAAGTGGGGTTATACAAGACATATTTTTTTTATAAATAGTCATTAAAAATATAAAAATATTTCCTACATCATAGTAATTTTTTTATAATTTTTAGACATTAAATAAATTAAATTATTTATGACATCATAATGATGCAGCAATGACATCATTATCTGACGAGCTACACTCTCACACAACTACATCAAATGGTTAATGAACATACGGTTTCCGTGGATGGTGAAATTCTGCCTCCCGAAACGATGATTGTTCAATACTCATTTAACACCTTCAAAGGTGGCCATTATGATGTCAGTATTTTTATATATGATATATAATATGTTTATGTTTTATTTATGCTTATGTATTTTTCATTTGTGTCTTACCTTTATGGCTTCCATTATGGGTATACGCGATATCTTCATTTTAGGAAGTGCGGACTACCGCCCCCTCAAAGTGATGTGATTCGTTAATGCCATACGTGGGACGTATAAAGGATGGATTTAATGTTATTATATATGATTTTATACTGGAACTATTATATACCTCTATATAATTATTATTTCTTTCCATTAAAGTATGAGATAGAAATGAAAGTAGCGTTCATGCATACGTACTGCTTACCGTCTCCATGAACGGTGCATTTCATTTCTTATCCCCAAATGTAATGTACTATTATACGTACATGTATATAATGGATTTATATGATGAATGATACATATAAATGATGAATATAATTCTGTAATTAAAATATACATACCTCTCATTTAGTTTTAATTCCATTAATATGACAAAGAAATGAAAGTAGCGTTCATGCGTACGTACGGCTTACAGTCTCCATGAACGGTGCATTTCATTTCGTACCTCTAAATGATTATGTAATAGAATAAATACATGTATATGCTGGATATATATGATATATATGATATCCAAATCAGTAATGTCATTCTGGATATAAAGAACCTTTGACCACACGAACAACATGTAATTGTAAGAAGTCCACTTTCGACATAAGAACCAAATATCGACAAAACAAACATAATTAACTTAAATGATTACATAATGTTTATAACATGGAAATAAGTGATATAAAAGGGATAATGAACTTTAAAAAGGTTCTTAAGCAGATATAAATTGACTCATGTTTATTATTCAGGATGTTAAAGAACGATCGAGTCAAGTCGGACCCGAGGTAAGGGATCCTACTCCTCTCATTCTTTTTAAGTACACTCTTTTATGTCATTCCTTTTAAAGCTCATATTTCTTGTTATTGGGATGATTTTTATATTAAACATACTTTAATTTTTATTTTCAAGTGATGAGAGACCCTATTCTCTCTCATCAATCCATTTTGGAAGTATTGAGTGGCGCTGTTAGGCTGCCGAACTTTTGTAAGAGATCTAACCTCTCTCTTTCTTTTTAAGTACTCTCCTTTATGTCACTTCTTTTAAGATCCTCTTTGTAATGTTGGGGGATTTTCTTTTATATTCCTCTTTCTGTACATATTATTGTAATGTGATGAGATACCCTATTTTATCTCATCAATCCATATTCAAAAGTTTTATGTGGCGCCGTTAGGCTGCCGAGTTTTCGTAAGGGATTTTTCATCTCACTTTTATTCCCATGAGATTTATGCTACATTTGCCACAAATTCCCTTGAGTGGTGTATGTACTGTCCATTATTCTACTCTTTGTGTAATATAATTTCGTTTATGAGTATTTACATCAATGATCTATTGTCCTTCTTTCATGGGGTGTATGTTTTGAAAGATACCCAAGTCGGTAAGGGAACCTTTCACCCTCCTCTTTTTTAAAAGACTTATTTTGTTGGTTCTTTTAATTTACATATTGTTATGTGGGGATATGTTCTCATATATCCTTATTGATGTAATTTTTATGTCCATTTTATGAGATACACTTTTTATCTCTCATCAACTCATTTTGATGAGATGCCGTTAGGCTGTCAAGGGAACTTTTTAACCCAATTTCGATTTCTTTGGGTTCAACATGTAGTCTTTGAATATGTCATCCATTGAATATGTGTGAATGACCTTTTATTGTTTTACACTTAATATCCACTTATATTGGGTGTATTCATATTTTCACACATATTTTTGAGATTGATTTTTCCTTAATTTAAGGATACCTACTTTACAAGGGATTTCATCACATTTGACATTTCTATTGAGGGTTCATTGTTGTTATGCACAAATTCACTCTTATATGGTGTATATACTGTCCTTTGGAGTATTATATCGTGAATCCATTTATTCTCATGATATTATAATGTTCTGACTAAATGTTATTCCTCAATTATTGTATTCAAGTGTCTCTAATTTTGGTAAAACCCCTTTAACCAAAATATCGCTTTAAATTTTTTAATTATTTGTTCTTATTAATATCCATGTTTTCAAAATGGGATTAAGGGTTTATTTATATGGATATTAATGGTTTAAAATGTTAAAAGCTTCAAGGTGGTATGGGACACTTTGATTAAAAAATCTCTTTATTAAATGTTTTAAATGGCTTTGAAAATGGTTTTTTAATGGAATCATTATTTCAATATTCTAAAATGTTATATTGTGATTGAAATGTGGAAATGTTATGTTTCCTTTAAGCATGTTTTATTTGATACGATTATGTTATGGTTCTTGGGCATTGTTACGAAGAACGAGTGGTTCCCTGATAAACTAAGGGTGGGTGAGCCCGATATAGCTCTCCAATGCATTGGGTAACGCGAAGGAGTGAAATGTTAAGGTTTCTCCAAAGAGATTTAGGGAATATACTGTGATGGATATTCCAAAAGTAACCAAGAGGGTTACTCCCTACATAAGAATGTTATGAATTCCTCAACTTACCTTTATGTCTTATGATTTCTATGATTTGTTCATGATTTTATGAGGTATGATAAAGTGCCTATGTTTTATGGGTAAAGTATGATTTCATTCTTATGTATATATGAACTCATGTTTCCTTTCCATATTTTTATAACTCTTACTGAGATTTTTATGCTCATCCCATGTTTTTTGAAATGTTTTTCACAGGTCAAGGAAAAGGTACATGATGTGATGATAGTGTCAAGGATGTGTCAACAAAGAATCCGTGTTATATTTTAATTATATTTCCGTTGATGTGAAGAATGAATACTGTCTTTTATGTAACCACTTTGTTTAAATGTGGAATGTAATGCAAGTTTCATGATCTAATTCTCTAAAACTCTAAACCTGAAAATATCCTCAATGTGTAATCCTGTAATAACCCAAGATTAACTAAGGTTTAAGGCCAGGGCCTTATATTAGGAGCCAAGATTTACCTTGCCTATGTGTAATGGAAGATCATTCCTGGTTATGGCATAGAAGACTAGGTCACTGTAACCTTAGGAACTTATGCAAACTCTCTAAGAAAAAACTACTTAAGAATATACCGGAGCTTAGATTTGATTATTATAAAGTTTGTGATCCTTGTCAATATGGAATTCAGCATAAATCTAGTTTTAAATCAATCGTTGAAGTCTCAACAACTGATGAATTACAGTTAGTACACATGGAACTTATTAGTCCAACACAAACTGGATGTATTAGAGGCAAATACTATGTGTTTGTTCTAGTTTATGATTACACTAGATTTACATGGGTCTATTTTATAGAAAATACATCAGGAGATTTTCGTATTTCAAAAGTTATAGAGCTCATGTTAAAAATGAGAAAAATATTCCTTTGAAAACAATTCATAGTGATCATGGAGGAGAATTTCAAAATTCTGATTTTGAAACTTTTTGATGTAGAAAAGGTATTACTCACAATTTTTCAGCACCTAAAACTCCTTAACAAAATGGTGTAGTTGATAGAAGAAATAGAATTATTCAAGATATAACTAGAACCATGTTGAGGGAATATTATATAGCTAGACATTTCTGGGATGAAGCTGTATGTACTGCTTGTTATACTATAAATCGAGTTTTGATTAGACCTTTTCTTAATAAAACACCTTATGAGTTATTCAATGGTAGAAAACGGAGACTATCCTACTTCAAGGTATTTGGTTACAAAGTATTCATTTTTAATACTAAAAATAACTTACACAAATTCACACAAAAATCCGATGAAGTAATTTTCTTAGGTTATTCCAGAACATCTAAGGCATATAGAGTTTTCAATAAAAATACTTGTACAGTTGAAGAAACAGTGCATGTAAAATTTGATGAGTCTGATCCTTTTGTTTTTAAAATATCCCAACCTATGTTCTCGGATGTGTTTTCAAAAAAAGATTGTCAACCTTTGATAGAATAACCTTCTAATAATGCTAATGTTCAAGAAGATACTTCTGAAACATTTACCCCAGAAGACTTTCTACCCTATGTTGATGAACAGGCTTTTCAAAACCCAAATCAGGTGTTTCTTACGAATCATCCCAGTGATAGTATCATTGGTGATGTAAATCAACCAGTAAGAACTAGATGTTCCTTAATAAATGAAGTAGAACATCTAGCATTTTTTTCCCAGTTAGAACTAAAAAGCACAGATGAAGCTTTAGGTGATGATGATTGGATCAAAGCTATGCAAGATGAACTAAATGAGTTTGAAAGGAACAAAGTCTGGGTCTTGGTTGAAAGAACTAAGGAAACTTCTGTTATTTGAGTAAATTGGGTCTCTAGAAACAAATGTGATGAAAATGGAGTCATAATAAGAAATAAATCTAGAATTGTTGCTAAAGGCTATAATCAGCAAGATGGAATAGACTATGAAGAATCCTATTCTCAAGTAGCTAGACTTGAATCTATCCATATTCTACTTGCCTTTGTAGCATTATTTAATTTTAAACTTTTTCAAATGGATGTGAAATGTGATTTTCTTAACGGTTATGTCCATGAGAAAGTTTTTGTTGAATAACCTCCTGGCTTTGAAGATAAAAAATATCTTGATCATGTTTTTAGACTTACCAAAGCTCTGTATGGTCTTAAACAAGCCCCAAGAGCATGGTATGATAGACTCGCTGGATTTTTGCTTCAAAATAACTATGTTAAGGGAAATGCAGATCCAAACCTTTTTATAATGAAAGATAAGAAAAATGTTTTGATTGTTCAAATTTATGTTGATGACATCATATTTGGTTTAACTCAGCAATCATTAACCGACTCTTTTGAATGTCTAATGAAATCTAAGTTTGAAATGAGTATGATGAGTGAGTTAACTTTTTTTCTTTTGTTTTAAAATTTCTCAAAAACCAGAAGGAACTTACATATCTCAACATAAGTATATTAAAGATCTTCTCAAAAAGTATGGTTATGACAACACTAAGAGTATAAGTACTCCCATTGGTACCTCAAACTCATTAGATCTTGATAAAGCTGGGAAACAAGTAGATCAGACATCTTTTAGAGGTATGATATGAAGTTTACTTTACTTAATAGCTAGTCGACCAGACTTAATGTTCTTAGTATGCTTATGTGCATGATGTCAATCCAATCCAAAAGAATCCCACATAATGGGTGTAAAATGAATTTTTCGCTACCTTAAGGGAACCATGGATCTAGGATTATTTAATACTTCTGGAAGTGATTTTGTTTTAAAAATATTTTTCGATTCTGACTTTGGTGGATGTAGAATGGAAAGAAAAATTACATCCGGAACTTGTCATTTCTTAGGATATTCACTATTTTCTTGGTCTTGCAAAAAGAAACACTCTGTAGCACTTTCCACTGCTGAAGCCGAATATGTAGCAGCCGGAAGTTGTTGTGCTCAAGTGTTGTGGATGAAACACACACTCACAGACTATGGCTTGAGTTTTACTAAAACTAATTTTTTTTGTGATAACACAAGTTCCATTGCCTTAAGTAAGAAACCTGCACATCACCCTCGTGCAAAACACATAGATATTATGCATCACAATATTATGAATCAGACACTAAAAAGAGATATCATTCTTCAGTTTATCGGAATGCAAGAACAACTTGCTGATATCTTCACAAAATCTTTGCCTTCAGATAGATTTGAATATATTAAACAAAAGTTAGGAATGATAACTGTTAGGTAATCATTCTTCATTAACTTCTTGTTGAACAATTCTCCTAATAGTAATCAACTTCTTTTTCATAGGGGGAGTACATTTTCTTGTTATAAGTAACTAGATTTTTTCAAAGTTATTTTTTCAAACATTTTGGAACTAAATTTACAGAATGAGAATTTCCGGAACTGAAATTTTCCAGAATGCATATTTTCGTATAGAAGACTTCTAGAATGGAAATTTTCGTATTGAACACTTCCGGAATGGAAAATTTCGTACTGGTAGTTCCATAACAAGATTTTCGTACTGAGTATTTCATAATGATCTTTTTGTTTCCATACATTTCTAATGACTTTCTCATACTGAAATTCTCGTAATGAAATTTTCATACTTAAATCCTTATAAGTTGTTTTCATTTTTTTTATTATTTTTTTTCAATTGACTTTTCCGTACTGATTTTTTTTTCGTAGTGAGTTTTGCGAACTATGTTTTTTTCGTAATAATGATTTTTTCGTATTAATTTTTTTTAATTTTACCCGTTACGAATAATCCTCTTAATCCAATCCGAAAGGTATGATTTCCTTACTCATGTTTTCGTAATCATATTTTAGTAGCTGGTATTTTCTTATATTTTTTTTTTCAGATTATAGTTTTCTTAAATCATTTTTTTTAAAAAAACCTCAAAAGATCAGATTCAAGTTTTCTTGCGGGATTATTCTCAACCGTCAGATCAGATCAACTTTTTTTCAACTGTTAGATGGCTTTTGGAAGACCAATGGTCAAATTCATTGCCTATATAAAGGGGACCCCAAATGCTCGTCCCACATTGGTTTTTCAAGCTCCAGCATCCTGAAGCTCTGTCTCTCTGTTTTAAGGCCATTCTGATCTTCAACAATCTTCATTCCGAACTTATTAGAAGTCTTTAGATCCGAATGTTTGTGGAAGTAGCCTCTCAAGACATGTCTTTCTCTAAGCAGATTTCCAAGTGGTTAGTATATAGAGAACGGTTGGTTCATCTTGATTTCTTCAACAAGTATTATTATCTTATATCCAAGAACATGAATCTTAATGGATGGGGAGATGTTGTTGTGTCTAAGCCCAGAAATCAAGATGATGGTAGGGAGAAATTGTCATTTATGTCTTATCGAAAGACTTATAAGATTTCTTATGCCAAGGCAGCCAGCTTGGTAGGGATGAACAGTGAAGGAGAAGCCGAGTTCATCTCTCATATTTTGCCGGATTCAAAGGGAATCTTCGAAAAGGAAAAAGATTTGGAGCCCCTCAGATTGTCAGATGACAAGGCTCCGAAGATTTCTACTCTGTCTACGAATTTTCGGATTCTAGAATTATGGGTACAAGGCCTTATCATACCGAGAAAAGGTGACAAAGACAGTTTGAAGAAAAGCGAGATCTATTTTCTATATTTTCTGATAAATATGAGGAAGTTTAATCTGATGAAACACATTTTTATTACCATTGAGAATGTTAAGAAAGGGAATTTGAGAGCTCAGATCATAATGTATCCAACAATCATCTCGAAGTTAATTGTTCGGTGCCTTGAGTCTTTCAAGGAGGCTTTCAAGTCTAAGAAAAGAGTTTGCAAAATTATGTTGGTGAGTGATGGTACCCTCAAAAGGATGGATGTTGTCTTCAAAAAAATACTGGTCAGTTCATTGATTTACTAGCTCAAAAAGAAGCGGTTCCGAAAGTTGGTGAACCTGAATCTTCTAAGCCAGTGAAGAAGAGAAAGTTGAAAGAAGTGGAAGTTGAAGCAGAGAATCCCGAACCTAAGGAAGTTCATTCCGCACCTCCAAACCCGAAGAAGAAGAATTATTACCCTGATGAGGTAGATTGTAAGTGGAGGGAAATCAAAGAGAATAGAGTGCAAGGGGAGCCTCAGTTTGGCTTGGATCCTGCGGAGGCTAAGGCATTGAAGGAAAGGAAAGCGGATGAGCTAGAAAAACAAGTGAAAGAAAAGAAGCTTAAGAAGAATATTTTTGAAGCTGAGGTAGCTCAGACTTTGTAAAAGTTTAATGATATGGTTTCTGCAAACATTCTCGTTCTGAGATCTTTTTCTTTGGAATATCTACCGGAGACTCCATGAAGAAACTATGTCACTCCGGAAGAGGCAGTTTCTAAGACTATTGATGAAGTTAAGCAAATTGAGAAAGTGGAAGAGGAAGAAGCAGTTGATGATGGTAGTGGTGAGACCGGTGAAATTTTGAAGCAAGTAGACGATTATAAGGGGACACCTTCGGAACATTTGTCTCTCCGAACTTCAGAAGCTGAATCATCTATGTTAGTCACTCCAGGGAAGGATGAGGACAAAGGAGAACAAGAAGTATCTTATCATGAAGAGGAAGAACAAATTCTACATGATGTTGCTCAAATGAAGAATGTAGAGGATGGTGCTCAAAAAGTTGCTGATGATGAAGAAAATGTTGTTCATGTGTCTGATAGTGAACAGAAAACCCTGTAACAAGAATCCATTCCGAAAAAGGACAAGGGAAAGCAACTTGTTGTCGATACCCCGAGCTCAATGGTTGTAAAGAGAACAAAATTTGTTGATTTTTCTAAAAATAAGGATGAGAAATTTGAAGAAGAAAATTCTCCAAGCAATGTCTCGGATTCGGAGTCATCTTCGTTGGGGCATGACTTTGTTTTTCATTTATTAAAGAAGTTGGTGGGTACTATTTCGACTTTCTGAATTATTGATTTAAGATGCCAGATGCTCCAACATGATTTGGATCAGAAAACAGACTCTGTATCCATGGTTATGGACAAATGTGTTGAGATAGAGGCTCAGGTCAAAACATTCATTGTCGGTTATGAAGCCCACCAAAGGTCTTGCAGGAGAATGACTAGTTAGTCGAAGAAAACTGTAGAAGAGATGAGGCACTTTGTTGACTTCCAAGATAATTTTAAGGATGCTTTTGAGAAAGAAGACAGGGAGATAAATGAACTTACATCTTCCTTTGAAGAAATGTTGACAGCTGATAATAATTCCCAGATGCAAGAACACTATGATCTATATGGGAAGCTGAATTCTGTTGCTCAAAACTAGAGGAATGAAAGGGATTATTGGATTGAGATTGAAGAGAAGATGTTAAAACAAGAAAAAAATTTAAAATCTCAGGAAGAAAAGCTTCATGCCCATGAAAAAAATATTGAAGCTCAAAATGCAAGAATAGTTGTGTTAGAGAAGCAAGCCGAGGAAGATCATAAAGACTTGAAGAAGATAATGACTATTCTCAAGGGTCTCATGGCGAAAGAAAAAATATCCAAATTAGAAAAATCCAATCTTTTGTTGTATCTTAACTTCTTTGTTTTTGAAATTTCAAACATAATGAAAATTGTTCTTTCTCGTCTCTTTTGTTGTTGCTACTAAATTTTTTGGTACTTTGTTATATTTTCCATTCCCTCAAATTTTTTTTGAAAACAAAAAAGGGGGAGAAGGAAAAAATCCTAATAAAGAAAGAAAAAAGAACCGTAACAAAGGGGGAGAAAGAAAAAGAACTCTAATAGAGTTTATATAAGGGGGAGTTTTTCATTAAAGAAGTCATTCTTATTCTTAATGAAATACCATTCCTGAAATCTAAAATACGATCCTTAGAGTTTCAAAGCCTAAGGGGGAGTTAGTCATATTCATCAACATCTATAAACAAAGAGAGATAAGTATAAATGTTTTCTTTCTTATTATTCTTTCTTTTTAGAAAGAATGTTTGTGCTTTCCAAAAAGGGAGAGATTTTTGAGTCAATAAGGTTCTCCTTTTGACTTTTCCATTCCTTATTGTTTTGAAAATCACAAACACCTTATCCTTAAAGAAAATATCTTTTATAAGGAAAATTGCTTTTATATGGAAAATTGCTTTTATAAGGAAAATCTCTTTAATAAGGAAAATCACTTTTATAAGGAAAATCACTTTTATAAGGAAAATCGGTTTTATAAGGAAAATATATTTTATAAGGAAAATCGCTTTTATAAGGAAAATCGCTTTTATAAGGAAAATTGATTTTATAAGGAAAATCACTTTTATAAGGAAAATCGCTTTTACAAGGAAAATTATTCTTATCATATTTTAATTTTCTATATCCATATTTTTCTTATGTATAATAATCAGATTCATTTATATATTCTTGGGAATATTTGAAACTTTGATATGAATCATTCTGTTTTAGGCTTTGAATTCTTGATGAGAACTGTAATGAAGTTTCACTCCGAATTCTGGATGAGAACTATAATGATGTTTCACTCTGAATTCTAGATGAGAACTGTAATGAAGTTTCATTCTGAATTCTGGATACGGACTCTGATAAAGTTCTACTCCGAATTCCAGATACGAGCTCTGATAAAGTTCTACTCCGAATTCTGGATACGAATTCTGATGAATTTCTACATCGAAATATAATGACGAATCCTGATTATGATTTCTCATTACGAATTCTGATGACGAATTCTCATTCCGAATTCTCATTCCGAACTGACCTGTTAAACAGAATCTGATCGTCTTTGCTTTATACACTCCGAATTTATTTAGACTCCGAATATTATTTTTGGTTGGAATCCGAACTTTCATTTTTCGTACACATTTATAATTTGTCTACTCTTTGACATTTTGTTTACACTCTGAACCTTCACTCTGAACTTTTGAGTTAGACATAAAATGATGTCGTACATTCTGTTACACTTGTTTTGTTATAAAACGGTTTCGTCTATTCTATTATAAACTAACCGTTGGTTAAGTTACACGTGTATAGGTCCCTCCGATTTGTAATGGAAAATATGACCGTTGGAAAGGAGGCCGACCTTTCCTATAAATAGGAGGTCATTTGAAAAAGCTCAAAAAGATATAGAAGTTGATCGATCTAGAGACCACACGCTACTAAGGTGATTTATAGAGAGAGAAATATTTTCTTCCCTTGTGCGTACTGAACCGCTTGTTCAGTTTTTGCTTCGTGTGACTCCGAATGATGGTGATTACATTCGAGGACTTCTGGGGATAAGAAGACAGAGGTGTCGACAACCTTAATGTTCGAGGGCTTCGTTTCTGAGGAAGATAGAGGTTCCAACTAACTTGAAGTTGAGTGCTTACAGGGATATCAAGACAGAGATTCTGTTCTTTGTATCAAGGGCTTACCCTGGTGTGGGTAAGACAGACTTTCTTGAAAGTATAAATCAAGGGACCTTTATCCAAGGTTGTTGGATACCCTTCTCTTTGGGTTGAAAGACTTACATCTTGTTACTTGTAGTTTTACTACTTGTTTTCTTCCACTGCATATTGTATTATAAGGAAAGTATAACTTTCTTATACTTCCTTACTTGTACTCTGTTTCATTTAGATTCTATACGCTTTAAGGTAGAATCTCATATTGTAATCTGTAGTTATGTTTCAATTTTCGGATCCATATTTCCAGAACCTGCTTTCAGAATCTCTTTCCAGTTTTAAGCAAGTACATAGGACTTGAAGTTTATAATTTCATTCCATACGCCTTTTTCATTTGGTGTTAGAGGTGCTGTGAATTTTATTAGTTTAACTTTGTTAAACTTATCTCTTTACATTGTTAAAGGAATTTTTAAAGTTTACAATTCACCCCCCCTCTTGTATTTTGAGCATCTACATTATTATTTTGATCCTTCAATTTAATTACCCATAATTTGTCCCATGACATAAGAGAAAAACACCACGAAGGTATCCTTATATTTTATGATAATTATAGTGACACAATTATTTTTATTAGTTATTAAATGTGTTAATTATATGGAGTTAAATGTAGTGGTTTTATAAAAAATACAATGTTTATTATAGTAAAAACACTGATGGGATGTACTATCTTCATCCACTATAAATGTGATTTCATAAAATTAATTTAAAATAAATAATATGATGTCACATTAGGCCTCCTAAGACTAATATATGTGATGGAGCCACATTCGACGTAGGGTTTACACACATTATAAATGGAATGGTTTGGGAACTAACATGAACCTAAATTTTGTTTGTTTAATTTTCTTAATAGGGATTATTGGCAAGGATTATCTTCTATAAAGATCAATGGGTAGGGAATCTTTTGCATGAAGACTGATATATTTATGATCAATGGGTATGGAACCCTAGCAAACAAGATTCTTTAGTTGTGATTGGGGGATATGGTACCATGTGAATAATGTATTTTATATTTTGATTTATTTGTATATCACACTGGGAATTATATCTCATGTTTGTCATATTACTCCATTATGGGGATGGCTTTGTAATAATCCTTATATAATAGTCCATATATTTATATTTCTCCATACAATTTTCTTATCTATGCATATATATATAACTCAAGAATTCAGGGGAGAGACTTTCAATCTCATGATGAAGTTGTTATGGTCGGCCCTGTGTATTCAAAGAACTAGAAGTCGACATGTTTATGATTATTATTATTTTAATTATTTTAATATAACCACTTAGTAATTATATTAAATTCATTGAATGGATACTTGTAGAAAAATTCGTGCTGGCATAATAAGTATATCTCACACCCTATTCGGGCTGAAGTTCCATACCTAGATATGACTCATGTATTTAGGATAGGTTTAGATTATGATTCTATGATGTTTTCATTATAGAATTTGTCTATACAAGTGATAATGGGATTAAAATATGAGCATGTACTTTGGATCCCTTCAGAGGTCATTTATTTAATTTTTATCTTTTTTTTAAATTAGTCCTGTAATATAATTCTTCATTTTACATTTTTTGAATTTATGTTCGGATGTCATAGCATGTCCATGCATGGATTTAAATTTGTCATTATCAAGAATATTAGTTTATTAAATATATCTTCCTTCTGTTATTTTATTTCTCTAACCTCTATTTTATTAGTCATTATTCTATATTTTATATACTAATTAATATGGTGTTGATTTCTCACAATATAACCATTAAAACCTCATCGTTAATCAATAGCCATCGATATATGGGATGGTGAAGTTGTGGACTACGGGAAAACTGTATAGGGGTGTTGTTTTGTTTCTACCGGGTCAGGGAACTATAATCATTCGTAACATACCACTTATATTACATTAAATATATCTCCTTTATTTCAAGACCAACTACCCAAAAATTCTGAATCTCAGTGTTGATCCTAGTTTTTCATTGAATAACCCTGATCACCCATCTTACTAATCACCCTGAACCAACTCATTGTATGGCCTAAATGGTTTCCCTAATTTCTATGTGTTGGATACTAGTTCCAATGTATCAATGAACACCATTGTGAATGATTTTTTTTCATTCATGTTACTATATATATCAAACAACTTTTTAAAATTTTGAGAAACCAAGATGAATTGGAAAAAATTTACCCAACAAAATCATGCCAAAAAAATAATTACACACTAAATAGAGGTTATTACAAAAAAACCCAACATGAAACCCCAATATCCTAACTCTTGATGTAACTAAGATCCTCATCCCACCACACCACCCCCAAAATCCTACTCCCTCAAGCCCACATAACCTCATTTACAAAGATATAAATGTCTTTTACCAATAATTAAAAAAACATTGTCAGTATATAACTAATTTTGTATACATGATTTATTCATTAAAATACTAGAAGGGTCCCACCATGTTTTTATAGGAAAACAATAATAAATAAAACATCATTCCTAATTATAAGGGAGATTTTAAAAAAATCGAGGTTTTAAATATGAAATTGATGAATAAACATATTTATATGATTTAATTAAACATGTGTTAAAGAATTTAATACCAAAATCATGAATAAAAAAATTCAAAGAATATATGAATGTGTCAAATTTTTGAGAACAAATCCAGAAAATGTTTTTTATGACTTAAATAGTTAATAATCTCATCAAGATGTCACCATTAATTAAACCCTTCTGGTCTGTTAGATCATAGTAATCAAGGATACTCTTACCATGCGGAAGGGTGACATATCATGTGCACACACAAATCCACATGGGAGAGTAACCTCAAGGACTAAGTAATGATAGAGAATGGGATGGTGGAACCTCATCATGTATAAGAAATTTAGATAGTGTAGTAGTTTTAATTCATTTCTATGAATACACCATCCATCCTTGTATAATAATCCTATCAATCATAGCTAAATACCATGGATCACCTATACTATAATCATCACTTTTTCAAACATTTCATTTGGTGAATTTAAATTAAAAGATGATTCACATTTGTCATTAAGCATTAGTCCCAAAGCCATTTTCACATGCATTTTAATTTCCATTTAAATTTATATTAAATGAAATTATCCCCAAATATATTTATCAATCAACAAAAATATCATGGACCTATAATTTTTTTCAATACTCTCTATGATATGTGTGTGTATAATTTGTACATAGAGAAACTAATCTTAATAAACCACCTACCTAAACAGTCACATTATCAGAGAAAACAAATCTTGTATAAGAAAATATGAATTATATATTTCAATATTTCGATAAATATATATTTATTTTCAATTTATCATACTGAAAACATAGATTAGTCCATGCCAATAAATATATATTATCCCTTTCAAGTATATTAGAGGGTATCAAGATGTGTGATGAATAATGGGTGAACAATAAACAAATACAATAAATATCCTTAATCAACTACTATTTAAATCAATAAATACACTCTCTAAAGTGGAATAAATGACAAAATTCATAAAGTAGGATCCTTAGGATTGAGACCCTATAAAACGTGAGAATAAAATGAGGTCTATTGGAGGTAATTTTGAGAAAAACTATTTTTTGTATCGTTTAAAACCCATCAGCATTGCAATTATACATAGTTAGAAAATCCATGAAACAATTGTGTGAGCCTTATTATATCTCAATAGAAGTGCATAGTTTTTTCACATGTCTAGATGAAAAATGTTGTAATTGTAAAATATATCACTACCTAATAAGGTATTCTATAATAGATATGGATATATATTTATTCCAAATGGTGTGCCATCCATGATCTCTTATCAATGATTCTTCAACCATCCAAATGATTTCCTTCAAAATAAACAAGGTTTCAACTATGTTTTGTCAAACAATGTACCTCTGGAAACACTAAAAATAAAACTAAAAACTACCTCGAGTGAACAATATATCCCTCTAATTCATTGGTAATATAAATTGAGATAGTGGAATGACATCCAATATATCATTCTAATTAATTCATTGAATAATTTATATCTCATTTTATAATGTTTTTGTGAATGAAAATTATTATGGTTTATCTATGTTCACAACCCTATCAATGTCAATATTTTTGTTTATCTATGTTTACTTGCATTATCATGGAAAATATTTTCCTAAATTTATGTTTAAATTATTATGTATAAACATGACTATCATAAAGCTATGATCAAAACCTTATTTTTTGATAGGAATATTTTATAGTTATATTCAAATTTCTATTTTTTTTAATTATTTATGGTTTTCTATTCATAGAATACTATGTGTTTTTTTATTGATCTATGTTCAAAAAAAGCTGTCATATTCAAATTTACTTTATATTTTTCATCTTCTCATGTTTTCTTAAAATCATATGAATTAAGGACATTATAACTCATTGATATGTTTTCCATTATAAATAACTTTAACATAATTTTTTTTCTAATTTCCTAAGAAATTATATGAATGTCTATGAATAGATGAAATATTCATATAGAGATAGATTTAGTATATAAAAAATAAATAATGTGTAATAATATTTTTATGTAGCTAATCCCAAAATAAATAAAACGTTAAGGATTGGTACTATGTGACTATTTTTATATTTAATTAATTAATTATAAGATAAAAAATAAATTATGTAACTATATTTTTTTCATCTCAATTGGAATCAAGTCAATTATGTGAAGTATGTGTGTCAACATATAATACACGTGTTTGGATTATGATCTCATGAGTAGGTATCATTATGGGGTTTGTATATCTTTGGGAATTGATAACAAATCATTTAATGAAAACAGAAAGGATAAAAATTGTTTTTCTAAATCATTATAAAATATTTGTAATGTAAAAATATATATTTTCAAAATAGTGAAAGAATAGACTCAATATAGAAAAGTGAATCCATGATCCATCTTAGACACCCTTATAGGATGTTAAATTGAAAATGGTTGGTTTGGTGTTAATATGATCATCAATTATTACGAAACAAATTGGTCTGACTTCAATTAGAATTTGATACTCCTATGGGAGACTGTTTTTTAATTAATATATTCATGATCAATGATTATTATGTGTTTAAATTATCATTATATAATATGATAATAAAATATATGTTATGTTATTTTACATATCCTAATAGAAAAACATCCATGGAAAACCATGATATAAAACTAATAGATTCACAATTTAAATTATACTATTCAATTAGTTGTTAATTCTTCTATGATTATATATTTACTTATAAATATTCATGTATTTTTATATGTATACATTTATTAATTCGAGTATTATATTAAGAAATATGTAACCTATAATAAATTGGTGTGATGGGGAATAAATATTTTTAAATAAGTATCATAATGGTATATTTTGTAAAATAAAATATCCCCTAAAAAATCACTCAAATCTCACATTCTCTAAAAAATAATGACAACCATGATGACCGCCTAAAATCTCAAAGGAAGAAGTATGATTAAATCAGTCCATTACACTGACAAAATCAAACCTTATTTAATTGGTCTCTCAACATACTATTTCTATATAAATGGGGAAATTAAATTTAGATGATATATTCTATTATTGAGTTCATAAACTATGAGATATTAATTTTATTTCTTAATAATTTGGATGGGTGATGGTGATCATTGGTAGGCCCACATAAAAATATACATTCGTAATGAAAATAATAAATTTATTGAATGGGTGGTGTTTAATATAAATATCATCTATTATATTTTAAAAAACTTAAAAAATTTAGATATTCAGTTAGTTGACTCAAAAAAATTTGAGTGTAACTATATAGGTACATTTTTGGAAATAATCCCAAAAATCATATGTTATGACTCCATATTTATGAATTAATAGGAAAGTATTATTAAACCATTATTTATTGACCTAATATCAAACCTGGAAAATTAATTTGTTATAAGTGACATTTGTTTCTAAGAATAAATTTTTATGTGTAATTTTGGTAGATATGAAAACTGAAACATCTCTCTATTCTAAAAAAATAAAATGAGTATTGTGTTTCCTAAATAATAAAATGAAGTATCTAATTAATAAAATTCATTTTTACACCTATATTCTTATGTTGTCAATGGACTCACTCATGAATGTTTCTACAAGTAACTGTTAAAATTTTCAAGTGTTAATAGACTAGTGGACATGCATATATTTATCCAAAAGAGGTTAAAAGAATAGTCATTATAAAATAGGAGAAAGATGTATACACTAATAAACCATGCATACATCAATGTCAAATATGTATGGATTTTTGGAATTATAAAAATAAGTATCCCAATATAAGAACTAATAAGGATAATATAAATAAAAAACTCATAAACCAAATGGGAAATGAATAACATACGTAATGAAAACTACTAGATTATAACATTTGAATTATGATGTGAATAGTAAAACAATTCTCTACTCTAGATCAATGGATATATTATTTTTATTCCATGAATGTTTTTAAAAAACATCGATTCATCACCTCAATAATTATATATATAATTATCAACAAAAATACATAGTTATTATTTATATTGAAGAAATTATTATTCTTGGTCTGGGGAATGTTATTTCTTATAGACCGATTTCTTATTCTCTTCGTTGAATTAGATGTTTTATTATTCATGTATTAACACTCCAAAAAATGGGAACATATCAATTTTTATGTAGGAAAAAATGATTTAATATCCAAAATCTATCCAATATCACATGTCAATATAAGTGTGATCATTTACATTATTTGTAAAACAATTTACATAATATGGGTCATGATATCCATAATGTTGGTTTCATTATGTAAATATTTATCAAGCAACCCAACAATAAATACATTCCAAATTATTCATTATCTAAGAAACCGGTGAATTCTTTCCCACATTCTATTATATTTTATTTTGATCTAATTAATTTTTTTTAAAAATTAGTTATAATTGATTTAATGAAACTGGAGAAAAAACAAATCATTAAATTATTAAGGCAATGTTGACCATTATGAATTAGTTTGATTATGAATCAGATAATGGTTTAAAATGGAATAAAATTGAAGAACCACTGTGATATTTTATAAAAACAAATTCTTCGATTTCAATATATCATGTTATGAATATTTTTGTTAAACAAGCATGAGATATTTTTTAAAAAAATTATGTTTCTTTTGACGGATATGAAAGACATTCTAATGAGTTGCTGAAAGTGTTTAATTAAAATTTCGATAACATTTTTAGAATAATTATATTTAATTAAAAATTATATTCCAATATAAATATTCCTACAATCATAAATAATTTTATGATCCAAACTAATGTTGTACACTTTCATTAAAAGATAAAACTGAAATAGTTTCATTGGATAGACAATAATGACATTGGATTAGTCAAATCTAATTTTTTTTGGACATGAATCATTGAGAACACAATATTCATGTTTTTTTACAAATTGAAATATTCAATACCATCTATAAAAGAGAGATGGAGGGTTCTTGATATAGATCATTGTAATGATGGTACCAGATGGATGGAGGTGGACATTTCATATTAGAGTAATTCATGAAGTCCCTACTATGATTTTATATGCCATAGTGTAATTAATGATTAGTATGTTGGGAAATAATAATGAAAACATGATATGATTTATAAAAAATTGAGGAATGTATTTATTAATTGAAAATAGTGGAATTTATTTTTTGACATAAGACTTTATATGTTTCGAATATGTTTACACACAATCAAAGGCTTGTATACCGTAGATAGAAGTAGGTAAGATTATCAAGTGGATAGTTTATAGAAATTGTATAATGTTGATTGTTTTAGAATATTTATGATGTTTAATTTCATAAAATTAATTGTGGTATGATTAAAATATTTTATTTGAATAAAAAATTTAATTCTAATAATAAATGATTCCATATTTATTAGATGTTATCTATGTAAGATTTATTGGATATTTTAACTATGATATAGAAAATCACAATGTCATCAGAAGAATTTTTCGATGAGGATTTTATGGGTATATGTTGTCTTTAAATAAGAATATTTTTTTAGATAGGTTGACTGGACATAAACTATTTAATGATGAGAATAGTTAAAAATGTGAATTTTCAAAGGATGGAGAACCAGTTCAGTAGACACACATATAAAATAATACGAGTATTCTAAATCATTACATAACTTTTTAAATCCAATTTTCATGATGAGGTTGAGATGGTATATAAATGTTATATATATATAAGAGATAATGAATATCAAATAATTTTTTTATTAATGAGGTGGATGAGGTTTGAAATGGTTGAGTGGTGATTGGTTTTTTATGCTTCAAGAATACTTTATATGTCTAAAATAAATGAGAAACATAAATTTTTAATAAATCAAGTGGGAAACTAAATTATATTTCCAACACATTATCTATAAGGAAGTGACATTAAACATTATTTAATCTAGTAAATTCATTTAGAAGTATCCTACTACATTTACAATTAACTTTTTAGTTTATTATATTATAATTTTATTAAATAATTCATAAAAATAAACCCATAGGAATAAAATGTGGGTACAATAACAAACAATAACTTTTTTTTCATAATAAAAATTTTATATAATTAAAACATGATTTATTTTCAGAAAATGTATTCATAACATCTATCTTGTATTCTACTTTTATCTTATCCATTCATAAAACCTATGAAAAATATTTTAAAACATGGGATGAACACGAAAATGTTAGTAAGGTGTATAAATAGATGAAGATAATACATTATTCCATGAATACTTATAAACATATGAAATCATTTAACAAATACTTACTTCTTAACCTTAAAGTAACATGTACAGAAATTGCGAAACAAGAAATTTCCATTAATCATAGAACATAAAAATAAATCAAATGGTATACTTGGTGATGTAATTATATAATATTATTACCATTGCGACTACCATATGATTTTTCACTATCAGAGCTACCATAGAATGTAACCCTCACGGCTACCTTATGGTGTAACCATTATAGTAACAATTGGAGTAACCATACGGTCAATATCCAATGTAAAAATTCCCAATGAATTAGAGGGAGAAATAAGCCCCAACATTCATCATATGAAACTACCAAGAACTATTACATAACAATAAAATAAGAACACTAGCATAAAAACAATCCTTCTAAATTTTGTAAAAATAGTAATTTAAAGATAATTTTTTAAGGAAAGTACCTTACATATTCTATATCATTGATTTAAGAATTAATATAATTAATGGAATATGTATAATCACTATAAATAAATATAATAAAACATAATATTTTAAATATTCATATCACAAATAATAAAACCATTAAAAAATAAATGACTTAAAAGGTTATCCCAAAGAAGGGAAATAGAGTTAATACTTCTCTTACCTTGAGATCTTATTACTTAAACTATGTTTAAACCTTCTATATATGGTTAATAGATTGTTATTAATATTTTATAGAAAAATAATTTTTTTATAAAACCTTATAGAATCATTTTATGACATCATTCCATCTATTTTTGAGTAATATTTTCTTATTTGAAATAATTATGGTGCGTTCTTCATATGGTTTCCATGGTTGGGTTTTAAATGATTATATTGTTGAATAGAAGATAAATTAAAGAAGTATAATAAAATGATATTAATATGTTTCTAGGATATTGAATGATACCATAAAAAATTTATAATTTAATAAGATGATGAATCATTAGATAAAACATTAATGTCATTCGTTTGGATAATTCTGGCGGGTCTTCAATAATCATAAAATAGTTTCATTATGAAATTTATTATTATTTATACATTTTAATTAGGGAATATTAAAGTGATTATATCATAAATATCTCAATCTTTTTCAACCGTTAAAATTGTTTTATGACTATAGATGATAGTTGTAATGGAAATTTAAAACAGATCATCCATGATGTCGGCAATTCAACAAGTAACCAATGATGTTTTCATTTTTATAATAAAAAGGAGAGAATAAGAAGTATGATGGTGAATATTTACATTAATATGATAACATTCCATTATATTTAAGATAGTAGAGTTTCCAATCCTCGTGGATAAGGGTTTTTGAATATTTTATACGAAAATAAAAAAAATTAAAAATAAAATGAAATAAAATTATTACCACAAGAATTATCTTCTTTGAAAACCCCCTTATGGCCTTTATTTTTGGAATTTTTGAGGAAAATAAAGTCTAAGACATAGGGATGGGAATTGGGAATATTATTTTTCAGTAAATTTGAAAATTCATAAATCTTGATAGGTGTGAGGATAAGAAGGGGTGAGAGGTTGTAATTAATGTGATGGAGAGGAAGTTTTCCAATATTATAATCATTATTTTATTATATTTCTCATGAAAAGAAATAGTGTTAGTTATTGTGAATAAATTAAGTAATTAGTATATTATAGTTTGAACCAAGGTAGATTACCTAATCATAATACTATCTATGACTAAATAAATTATGTATTTAGCTTATTTCATAAATTATTGAATGAAACTATTGAAAAAAATTCATATATTTTATAAAAAATCCCAAAAATACACTCCATCATTGTTTGAAATATAAAATTTAAAAATGAACTCCATTTTATCAATATAATATTTTAAATTTTATTGATTTTTTTTATATAATCATAATTTATTATAAAAATACCATTTTAAAACTATAACAGATTTTATAACACTGTTGTAAAATAATTAAATTCTCATAAAAAGATATTATAATCAAAATAAAATAAAAATAATAATCTATAAATATATTTTATAATAATATAATTTCGTTTAAATGATTAAATTTATTATAAAGTTTTAATTATATAATTATTACTTACAAAATTTAAAAAATGTAATTTATAATTTAAAAAAAATATTTACTTGATTAATTATATAAATATTTCAAATTTTCACTTATAGGACTACAAAATTATATTTAACCATTATTAGGTGTGGTAACTATTATATTATCCAGAATACAATTTCTAATTGTTATGTCACTATTCTAATTTCTTCTTACTATTATATCAATATATATTTTTTAATTTATATATATAGAAATTATTTTAGAATACAATTATAAATAATTTGACAATTTAATTTTAGAAAGAAACGAAATTATGTTATAAGTACATGGGTTGATGTATTCACCCAACCATCTGAAAATTTCTTCCTCATAATTTTTATTTACTAATTAAACAAATTTGGGTACATCTACCTTCTATGATTTTCGGATTCCCATGTTTCTTATTTCGACGTGTGGTTTCTCCACAAAACCCTTACTTGGTATATTACCTTATTTTGCAACAGATTCTCTAAAAAATAAAAAATCTGAATAGTTTTCTCTTCATAATAAAGGGTTTATTCTAGGTGAACTATTTGTAGGCTCAAAATATGCGATGGATCTAGCACATACATTCTCAATATAGAACCATGAATATCATTTTTACCTAAGATAAACATTGTGTAAAATAAAATAAATAAGAAACTAGTCCAAATTTCTCCACGATTTCATAAGGCTCAATGAATAGATGACTTATATATCATTTTATACCAAGACACGTAACAGTTTTCAAAGCATATATCTTAAGTAAATCATGATCACCTACCTCAAAATAAATGAATTTTATCTTGTTATATGTATAAAATGTTTTCATGTTCTGATATATACTCATGTGTTGCTTCATCGTCTTCACTTTATTAGCCACACACACTTCAAATTCTGGTTCCATCAACTTCTATTCCCCAAATTCATACCAAAATCTTGGATTTTAACACCAGTTTACATAGAATCCCTCAAAATGCAACATTTTTATGCTTGAATGAAAACTGTTTTTATATGAAAAATAAACTAACGAAATATGTTCATCCCAAATTCCCTAGTAATCCATTGAAAAATCATGAAGCGTATCTTAAATTGTTAAATTGTTTCACTCGTTTTGCCTTTCAAATTGAAGAAGAAAGGTTATGATGAAATTTAATTATGTGTCAAATGACATCGGAATGCATTTCCAAAACTTATAAGTAAACCTAGGACCATGATCATAAACAATGGAAGGGGGAACTCTTTGTGATTGGATAATATATTTGAGGTATAATCAATATCTCTGTTCCAAATACATTCTGTATAAAATATGAATGAAATGTGTAGATTTTGACATCTATCATAAATAAACAAAATCACATTGGTATGTCAAAAATATTTTGTAAGTCCTACAATGATGACTATAGATATATTGTTTTAATTCACTCTAGAACTATAAATTGTTCATGTAACCCCTTTTGGTAATTTTCAGGCTACTTAAACCCATTGACATGTAAAACATTTTATTGTAAAATACGAAGTATCTATTTTCATTCCACCCCACTAGTAATACTCTCATCGGTATATGTGAATATTATAACTACCATGATGAAATGAAAATAGAGAACTATGAACTTCACACAATAATTCTTTATTCAATTAGGGATCAAAAGGTACACATATTAACTTTCAAAAAACAAACACATCATTTATAAAGATTAAATTCAAGAAATACTCCCTTTTTTCTTTAATTCAACAATTTTTTTGAAACTGACCCTCTTTTTACTGCACATTATTAATTCTTTCTAATAGATACAACTGGACTAAAACATAAAACAAAATAGTGTAATTTCATACACCATTAACATCCAAGATAAAATTCATCAAATTTTTAATCACGGGATGTTATTCAAAAAAAAATCATGGTTAATAATGCATGATATTTTCAACCCAATGAATCCATCCCTTTGTCTGATTTTTCATGAAAGTAATTGATCATGTAATCATAATATGTTTTCTAGCAACACAATCCTATCTACATCAATTTTAATTCCATTTGAGTGAATATATTATGTACACTTTTATGGATCATATGTAATTCACATTTGGGTCCTTATAAAAAAATCATACAAATTTTCAATGAAAAAACCATAGATTAAAATTCCAAATAATGCTTGGGATTATTTATCTCATGAGGATTCAGTTTTCTTGAAAAATATGGGGTTACATGATCTTTATGCATCAAAACCCAACTACGACCCTTCAATGAAGAATCAACACTGATGAAAAATCTACCATTTTTGTAAGGTAGTTCCAAAGCATGATCATTATCCAATTTCATCTCTAGTTCCTTAAAAAACAACATTCTTTTATCCTAATAAATTTAACCCATTTTGAGCGAACATAATTAGTGGAATAGATAACCATGAAACGTTTCTATCAAAATATAGGTAATAACTTAGTAATCTATGAAATATACACATATCTGTAACAATTTTATGCCTTGGTTAGTCATCACCAACTTTTATTTGAGGGATTATCTTTTATTCAATCCTTATTTACAATTTTACTTATAAAATAAATCTATTGCAATGAAATAACCAAATTTACAAATTTCCTGTATAACTTATATTCATTGAGAGTTTTCATGACAACCCTCAATTTTTTCCCTGATCCTCATAAATATTTGAAAAGACCAAAATATCATCAATAAAAACAAAAACAAATTATCCAAATATTATGGAAATATTCTATTCCTATGATCCATGAATACATTAAAGTGAATTTTTCAAAACAAACGTGATAACAACAATCTCAGAATGCACATATCTAGTATGAAAATACCTTTTCAGAATTTCATCCTCCTTCAAATTCTGCTAATATTAACTAGATGTCATGTCAATATCGGATAAATTATGATATCCCTATAGCTGATAACACTTCATTTGATGACATGAAATCCGTTGACGTAGTGAAAAATGGCCTCACTACACTTTTAATCTTATAATCTAACTTATTTCCATCATTTGGATATTTATTTGGGATGGTATTATCATTATGACCCATTTCACCACATATAATACAATTTGTCAATTTATTATCATAATTAATCTTAAGATAATTATTATTATAATCTGAGACCATATTTTCAAACATACCTAATAAAAATAACTTCCCATCTTTATTAAGACATTCCATAGACTTCTTTTTACCAATATTTTTACAAAATGGAAACTGGACATTTATACCTTTATATTTCTTTGATTTATTCAAACCCATCACATTCCATCTAGAAATCTTCTTCAAATTCAATTCAATGTAACCATGATCATCTTGAAAATCCATTTCTAACCTCTCAGCACATCAAAAACGTTTCCCATAAAATTTTAATTCAAAGGTATCTAATTACCTTCGATATATTCGGTTTAATCTTAAGTAAAAATGATTGATTTTTCTATCATGATCATGATTAATATTGAAATAATACTTTTCGAATTTGGTGAAGTTTTATTCATACAAAACCAATGAATATTGCACATTTTTCTTCATTTAATGGAATTTATATTCTATACTATGTCAAAAAACCATTGAAAAATATTATTCAAGGGAATGAGTTTTTTTATTCATACCATTCACAACATCAATATCCTCACTATCATGGATAATCATAAATACTGACCACCACTGTTCAACTTCACCTTCAAAAAAATAAATATAATAACTAAACATTTGTTATATGAACAACACATGAAAATTACTATCTTTTCGAGGGCTTTAATTCACAATTTATCCACAAATTGGTGAGTAGATCCATTGAATGAAAATGGGTGTTGCCTCATCAAAAGTTCCACTATTATAATGTTCCTTTTTAATTTTTCTTATTCTTTTCTAGAATGGATACCACCACATTTTATTACCTATGTTAGATGATCCATTACTCTCACAAACACCTGGTTTCAATCCTTGCGATTCCATGTTGAAAATTTGGAAAGACATCAGCCTCTTGGTTTCTTCTAAAATTAGTTTCCCTATTTATTCTTCGGGAATCATTTTTTAACATTCCTATCATTGATGAATAAACTTGATAATGAACAAATTTTATATCATTTAAGCATAAACATAATGTAAATATTCTTTTTTATATTATATTAACAAAATCTTAACTTGAAACATTATCAAAACTGTGCTCTGATACAAATTATAAGGACCTGACCTTAACCATTACATAATCTTGTAAATTATTTTATAATAATACAATTACATTACCAAATATATGATTATTTTATATATTTATAAATTTATAAAATAATTCAAACATATCAACCCACTAGGATAAATATTGGTACAACTAAAACAATATCCATTTTTCCATAATAAAAATATTTTTAATAAAAGAATGAAATACTTTTATAAAAATTTATGAGAACATTCATCATATCATATGATTTTATCCTACCAAGAATTAGAAAATATGAAAATAATTTTAAAACAGGGGATGAGAAAAAAACTATTAGTAAGGGATATAAAAATAAAGAGATGATCCTTTTTTCAATGAATACTTATAAACATATGAAATAATTTTCACAAAGACATAGTATCACCCATAATGTATCATGTATATTCTTTGTCAAATATGAGATTTCCATAAAACATATAAATCGTAAATAAAACATATATGTAACATAGGTCATTACATACATAATATTGTAACCATAATGTATACCATATGATTTGTAACCCATTATTATACCTTATAATGTAACCCTCTTTGATACATTATGGGGTATCCATCACAATGCCAAATGGAGTAACCATATATTCGACCTCCCACATAAAAATAAAAAATAAATTTTAGGGAGATATAGTTCATGAACATAATCATAGACAACGCCAAATTACAATAACATAACCATAAAACAAGAATAATTTCATAATACATTCATTTTGTATTTTGAATAAATATAAATTAAAAGCGGATTTTTAAAGAGGGTCACTTACATATTGAATTTCATTGAAGAATGAATTAATAAAATAAAATTAATTTCAAAAAACACATTTAAACAATATAATAAAATATTATATAATAAAAATTCAAATAAAAAATAATCATATAATTAAAAAATCAATGAAGTATATTGTTAACCAAAATAATGAAAATTGGGTAAGATTTCCCTTAACTCATGCTCATAATAATTAAAATGTGTTTAAAGATCCTTTATAATGGATAAAAGAGTGTTAATAATATTATAAATAAATATATTAATCTATTTACCACCTTATTGAATCATTTTATGACATCTTTCCACCCACTTATTAATAATATTTTTCAATTACCATAATTTCTGGTGCATTCTATACCTGATTTACTTTGACGATTCATACATGATTTTATTATTGAATGAATTTGAAACTTCGGAAAGTATAATAATATGTTATTAATATATATAAAGAATATTAAATGATAAACTAAATCATTTTTAAGATATTATGATCTATCATTAGATAAAACCTTAGCGATATTCATTTAGATCAATTTGGTGGTTATTATCTAATCACACACTACTATCATTATATTATATTATATTATATATACATGTTAATTCAATAAAATAAAAGTAGTTATATCATATATATATTAAAATATTTTTCTATGAATAATATTTTTTATGGCATGCAATGATGGGGGTAATGGAAATTGATACCACATCCACCATAATGGCGGTAATTCAATACAAAATTGATGATGTTATTTTTTTTAATAAAAGGCGGAGTAGGAGAAGTATGATGATGAATTTTTCCGTTAACATTATAACATTATATTATATATAACACATTGTAGTTTTATTTCCTCATAAATATGGGGAGATGAAGAGTGTATGAGAAAAGAAAAAAAATGAAAATAAAATAATAGAAAATGAAAGAGGGTTTTACCTCTTGATTCATCACCATTGAGAACCTCTTTATAACCATTGGTTTCAGACGTTTGTTAATACCATTTGGTCTCCGACATGGGGAAGAGGATTAGGAATAATAATTGGGTAGAATTTGGAAAATTATAAAATATTTATAGGTGTGAGGACATAAGGGGTTGAAGGGTGGTATTTATAGAGGATAAGAGGGGGGGGGGGGGGGTTAATTATTTTAAGCATGATTTTCTTATCATTTTTTAAAAAAGTAATATTGTTGGTTCTTATGAATATATATAGTAATTAATGCATGATATTTAGAACCAATTCTTATTAAGGTATCATAAAATCATCCATTAATCATTAATTTATGTATTTTAATTATTTCTTAAATTATCGTATTTTACTATTTACAAAATATTCATGTATTTCAGAAAAATACAAAAACAATCACCCAACCATTTTTATATTTTTAAAATTCAAAAATAAACTCCATTTTATCATAACAAATTTTAAACATGAGAAATTAATTTTTTCAATAAAATAATCATTTATTTTTAAAATAAATGTTTTGAAACTATAAATAAATTTTTAACAAATTGAAAAATAAATTAAATTATCAAAAAACTGTAATTTAATCATGTGAAAAAGAATAATAATAATCTATCAATAAATTTTTTGAAAATATATTTTCTTTAAGAACATTATATTTATTATGATGTTGTAATTAAATATTTATTACATAGAAAAATTATTATACTTAATTTTTTATTTATTAAAATATTTAGCTGTTAAATCATATAAATTTATCTTAGTTTTCATTTATAATATGTAAAAAATTATTTATTATTTATTAGGTGAGATAACTATTTTATTGGCCATATTATTATTCTTAATGTTTGTGTTACTATTTAGATGGTCAATTTACTATTCCATCTATATAAATTCCTTAATTTATATAAATACAACGTATTTTATTATGGGATTTTTAATAATTTAACTATTTAAATCCAGGATGGAAATAAATTATTTTATAAGTACATGGGATTCGACATTATACTAACACTGTGCCTATAAATGGGGAACACATATTTTGAAGAATAATTATATTATTAATGTATTCCTAAATGTTGATATGTTATATTAAAGTAATGAGTTATATATACCATACAAAGAGATAATGGAAAAAATATTGAGCACTGTGAGTTTTTAAGCATGAAATCGCATCGATCAAGAAGATGAAGCTACAAGACATAGGGTTATTCATCACATTTACTAGAAATATTTTTCAATTTAGTAGTGCATGATAAATATTACCATTTAGGGTTGAGGAAGTTTATGTAACTCCCCAATCTTCTATGGTGTGTTTCTCTTTGAATAATACAACATCTTGTGTTGTACACAACTTCGAGTTATAGCACAACATGACCTATCAAACTTGCTGTTATGAATAGTAATACACACTATTTGAAATTTTATAATTTTTATTTTTCAAAAAGGTCTTCATTTTTGGATTTTTTTATCATAATTTTCTTAGGGTGATTTTTTGATATTTTTCAAAAAATGTTCAATTTTAATGAATCGAGAAAAACACTTCGTTATTGTTTAAAAGATTAATTTTATTTAAATAATTATTTATTTTAATTAAATTTAATTTATGTAAAAATTGATAAATAATACCTATATATGTTGAATGTAATTCATTGGAGTCATTTTATAATAAAAGTAGATGTATAATATTTAATTGAACATTTTAACGTATTTTACCATCATTCTAGGAATATAAGAAAATTTTCATAAAACACAATGTTACAAATTTTTTTAAATAAATTTCAAAAATCCAAGTGACATGGATAAAATAATTATGTAAAATTTTGTTCAATAGGAAGAAAATAATGTTTGGTGAATAGTAACTTTTCAATTTTATTTACCACCGTTAAAATAAAATGAGGGTAATTAAAGGTAAAAATGATATTATAATTATCCTGATATATTTCCTAATTCTATTGGATATGTTTTTGAAGAACAGAATAATCATTAGGAATTAAATTTTATCCTCTTTAGTTCACATGGATTACATTAGGACCTTTATTATTATTTTATTTAAAAAATAGTTTAATGTGTAAAATTTAAATTCTCTTAACCAAAACAATTTTAATATAGGGTTTAATATATGATAAATTCTAATATAAATATTCATTAGAAAGATAAAAACATTTCCTATTTAATGGTATTTTATTTAATTAATTTACACATTAAATAATTATATTCATTTACGACACAATGATGATGTAGTAATTACATTATTAATGAATGGTAAAAATAATTTATATTATAAATATGTAAATAAATGTAAATTGATAAGTTTGATGCATAAAACTAAATGTCTAAATTAATATGACATGTTAGGACTGATTATGTATTTTTAAGTGATAAATTTGTTATTACTTTCACAGAAACAAAATACCAAATTTCCTCAAAATTGACAAATATGAGTTTTTTAAAAAACTACTATACTATTAAATAATATATTATTCATAAAAATATATGGTTAATTCAAAGGACTTATATAAGGATAGATAGGTCAACAAATAAAATTTGGGGTTCTATTGTCTTTTTATAGTATGTTTATTAACCATTTATTATAAAACTACAAGAAAACATGGTAAAAGATAAACTATTTATCAAAGAATTAAAACTAAAAGATAAAGATAATATATTGACCTAAACATGTATAAAACATATTTGATTATAGTTTTTTGATACATCCCCACCGTAGCCTCAAAATAAATACATGTGGATCCACTACAAATGGAAAGATGTTTTATAATAAAATAATATTTTAAGCTTTTCCTTAAGGGACCCTCACCTTGCTTATAAAAGGTTACACCCACTTCTCTCAAAATAACACATCCAAAGAAATTTTTCTCATCCAAACCCTTCTAAAATATCCTCTTAACTACCCACACATGAACCTAAAGGCCATACATTGATCAGAAATACAACCGAAATATCCCTTCTAGTGAAATAAATAGAAACCACATGAAGAAGAGGTAATAATTTCATCACATCATTCCATGTTATTTTTTTTATTCCACAATCTATTTATCTGTAGTTTCCATACCAAAATAATAAATCCACTACATGTTAAATTCTGTTATGTAATATTAAATAGGGAACAACCATATTCATTATTATATAGATCCTATGAATGACAATGTCACCATACATGCGTACGCACGACTTACCATCTCCACATCGTGGTGTAGTATTTATTCAACACATCATTATTTGAATGATTATTATATTTATTATAATTGATATTATTAATATCATAACATGTTAATGTTTCTATATATTTTATATACCATCTAATTACTGTTGATTTTTCCATCAAAAGAATGATATTGTCGCTCGTGCGTACGTACAGATTACCTTATCCAAGAAAATGATGGGATTCATTTCCCCATCATAACCATTCAAGAATAATTTTAATTTTATGATTAAAAATATTTTTTGAGAACATAATATCATTATCTATATGAATCAAATACATCCTATCCATAAAAAACATCACTTATATAACAATACGTATAAAGGAAAACAAATTTCTTAACACCCAAAACAATGATACTACTAATATATTATTAAAAAAACAATATTAAAAGATCATACATAATATCATATTGATTTATATGGTTTTCGAATAATTTAATAAAAATGATTTAACTATTATAATTGAGGTTAAAATACCCTCTAACAAGGAAAAGTGCATGGTAACGGTTAATTTTACAATCTCTTTATATTCCCAGGTTGTTTATATGTAAACATCTACTAGGAATTCTTTATCATCCACATCCATGTTTTTATAAAAATGTATTTCAATCATTTTTACTATTTCTTAGAGTATGGGTTAAATTCATTGTTACCCTTTTTTGACTTTATATAAAATGTTTTTAAAGTAATCATTCCATCATTTTCCAAACACATTGTTTTATTACGGTTTCAATATATTAAGGTAAGAATGTTTTTTCAAATTTTATTGTGGGTGCATCTATTATCCACTATTAATACACCTTATAAGCTTCCATTACAATCTTATAAGAATATTTCCAAAAATAATTTTTTAATTTTATAATTATGTGACATTTAAATGATTTCAAAATAAAATATATTTGTTTCTAATATTTTTTATTTCATCAATATCAACATCCTTTGATAAATTTTAAACTTGTTTGAAGTTGATTTATTATGATGAAATCTTCCATATTGTTTTGATGATTCTGTGATTTGTTTGACTTTTGATGTGTTATTTTTATACCATTCATAGTTTATTATTAAAATAATAACATTTCTTAAAAAATTATTAATATGAATGTTCTTTTATGTTTCAACATTTTAATATGAGTATTACATTGGTCTTAGTATGTGATTGGTGGAGCCCTCTATAGATTCTCGATGCATCGATAGGTATTACAAGATAATCTAGTGTATTGGAACAAATCCTTGACAAAATCTTTCATAGTTTTGGAATGAGCCCTTGACTACATGGTTATAATGTCTGGTGATATTCATTCCATGATTATGAAATTTTTATTGATATTAAATGAGATTATTTGACTAGTTGAATATCCATGTGAATAAATAAATGGAATTATTTGACTTATCATTTCCATATTATTATGAAATTTAAAATTAAATGGATTTTTTTATTCTTGTACATTAGATTAATTTTTTATTATTATTCATGATAGTTTCTTCTATATTGTTATCCTTACTAAACATTTCATCTCACCAATTTTGTAAGTTTTATTTTTCCTAGGATGTGAAGAAATATATTATGATTAACATTTATTAATAGGCTATGGGAAATGAGTGTGTTAAAAGAATAAACGATGTTGTTTTTATTACATATCAAGATGTAATGTAAAAATTATATATATATATATATTGTACTTCAAAGGCAACCAAACTAATCGGTCTTTTATGAATTTATATTTTGTTATCATGACAATATTATGTAATAATTCACCGACTCTAGGGTCTTGGTGTTGGAGAATTAGAGTTGGTATTAGTGGAAGTTTAGTACAAATATTGGATGCAAGATTTAAAAAAAATATGATCAGAGAACATTATCCTAAGATAGACTTCGAGGATTACTATAGAAGAAAATCCTAGAATTTTTGTAATGTAGATATTTTCGGTATTTTCAAAAAAATACATCTTTGTCTTGATACTAGAAGTTAGAGGCGGCTCTGGGATAGATGTACCTAGTATTGAAAACCCGGACATTGAGTTTCGGGCTTGACATGAGATATCCTAGTACACAACAATAGGACTTGATACCCTCTTTGTTGGAATTATCCCATGGGATATACTTATTATAATTCACATTTTATTTAAAAAACATTGTGATAGATTTATGAGTAAATAATTCATCAAAGAATTTTTTTTTCTTATGATTATGGAATATATGAATAAACTGTTGAATTTATGTTTGGAATTTTACTAGTTTGGAATTATGTATTGAAATTCATAAACTAATCTAGTGAATGTCAATGTTTATAAAGGGCGCCTAGTGGAACAGAATGGAAACTGTATCAAAAAATATAATCCATGAAAGGATTACCCTCATACTAAATATAATTATAGTGGATATGGTGAGTCAACTAGTTTTGAACAGCTTATTACCATACTAGGACAACTCACTCATGTTATGAATAATAACTTTACATATATGGATTAACCTGATCTACAATGTGGCGGATCAATGTTAAACAACTTGATGAGACAACAACCACCAAAATTCCAGGGGACTAAAAATCCACTTGTAGCTGACCAATGTATAAGATCCTTAGAAGAAATATTTCATGGTTTCAGGGGTAGTGATAGGGAAAAAGTTGTCATGTAAATTTATCAGCTCACAATAGATGCATATCAATTGTGTTCATTAATTAAAAACACAAACGAGGATGAAAAAGTAACAAATATGGAATGGAGAGTATTTAACGATATTTTATTAGAAAAATACATTCCTCGTGAACACTGAGCGGATATATTAAAACACTTTCTAAGTATAGGGAAAAAGAAAGATGTGGATGTCACAAAGTATGATGTTAACATTACAAGATTTGCAAGGAAAGCTGTCGATTGTACATATAACCCAAGGAGTAAGATTTATTGATTATTTTATGGGTTAAAACCATTTCTCTGTTGAGAATATGTCTCACCATCCTTCTAATCATGGAATAATATTGTCACATGTGCTATCAATAAGGAAAAGTAACTCCCTTTGTTTTATGAATTTAAGGAAAAGCGAGAGAAGAAGAGATCTACTGAACACTCTGGAAATGGAAATAAAGGGAAGAAGGGAAAAGTTGAATTTCCATCCTATATTAAATGTTGGAATAAACACCGTAGCATAGTCCTAAAAGAAATGTGACTCAATTAAAATTGTGGTGAAAAAGGCCACCAAGCTTGTGATTACATGGGAAAAAAAGTTGTCGATGTTGGATGATACAATTGTAGATAAATGGGGAATTATGAAAATGAATGTCTTAAGCGCCAAGAAAACATATCTCAGAAAAGGCCAAAGGGAGAAAGGCCAAGCTTATGAGATAAATACTACTGAGGTTGAGGCTTCGAATGACGCGGTGGAAGGAATTTTAATGGATTCTTAAAATTTAGCCAATGCATTATTTTATTCATGATTATCACATTATTATATATCATCCCAGTTTTCTAAGAAAATAGGATATTTAAAATTTGATTTAACATGGGAGTTTTCAGTAAATTATATTAATGGATTTATCATTTCAATAATTTTTTGTGAATCAGTTCCCATTAGGGCATATATATGTGATTAATCTGCTGATCTCATCATCATACCCATGATATAATATGATATAAACTGATTGGATTTTTGACCATGATGTGAAATATTATTTTAAGAAGAAAGAGGTTACAATTTGTGATGATGATATATAGTACCTTATCTTTAGAGCAAAAACGTCACCATTGGATTAACATCTAGATCCACCCCTAATAACTCTAAAAATATTAAATTATTGGAGAGTAAGAGAGTGAAATTACAATGCGTGAGGAATTAAATGATTAAATAGAGGACATAACTATTGTGAAATATTATATTGATGTGTTTCCATAGAATTTACCTGGACATCCTATAGAACAGGAAATTGAGTTTTCCATTAATTTAATTTTTGGATCATGGTCCATATCAAATACCCCTTATAGAAGGGCCACTATGGAATTAGTGGATCTTAAGAAACTACTAGTGGAATTGTGTAATAAGGTATTTATTCTAACTAGTGTATTTATATGGAGAGAGCCTGTTTTTTTGTTATGAAGAATGATGGATCTATGAGGTTGGGCATTGACAACCGGGAGATCAATGCTACAACCATAAAGAACAAGTACCCCTACCTCACATTGATGATTTATTCGATCAACTTTTTGGAGCTCAATATGTTTGAAATATTGACCTATGATATAGATATCATCAGTTATGTGTGAATAAGGAAGACATTCTAAAAATTGAATTTCGAACCAGGTACGTGCATTATGAGTTTATAGTAATGATTTTGGACTGAATAATTCACACTCTGTCATCATGGATCTAATGAAGAGATTGTTTTTGGAATATCTTGATGATTTTTTGGGTTATTTATTAGTGATATCTAGGCTATGAGGAACATAAAAATAAATTGTGCACAATTCCAATGACTCTTAGTAAAATGAATTATATGGGAAGTTTAAAAGTGTAAATTCTGGCTTCATGATATTTCTTTTCATGGCTATATTGTCTCTAATGATGGAATTTATATTGATCCTTCTATTTCATGATCAATACAAGAATGACCAGCACATGATAGTATAAACGAGATATGTAGTTTTTCTTTTTTAGCATGTTATTATTAGTGTTTAGTCCACAATATTTCTTGATTAGCTAACCCATTTACCAAGATCACACGTAAAGGAGAAAAATATATTTGAAAAAAATAGTTGCAAGAGTGTTTGGATGAACTTAAGAGAATATTAGTCAATTATCCTATCTTGACACTACCATCGGAGAATGATTGGTTTGTTTTTTATATTAATGCTTCAATTAAAGGACTCAGTTATGTATTTATAGAGAATGATAGAGTTATTACCTATGCATCATGATAGCTAAAAATTCATGAACAAAACTATCCCACTCATGATTTTGAGTTAAAATGTGTCATATTTTAAATAATGATATGTTGACACTATAAATATTGTAAAAAATATGAGATATATATCGATAATAAGTGTGTGAAGTATATTTTCTCACAAAAATAACTCAACATGAGGAAAAGAAAGAGGCTTTGACTAGTCAAGGATTATCATTTCAATATAGACTACCACCCGGGGAAGGAAAATAATGTTGCAGATGCATTAAGCAGAAAGGATCATGGAGTTTTGAACAAGATGAGAGTTGAAAGGGATCATATGTTCATGGATCTAGTAAATATGGATATGGGAATAATCATGGATGGTGAAACATCAATAAATTTTCAAATGGTTGTGAAATAATAATTACTTGAAATTATAAATAGTTCTTAGACTGATGATGAGGAGTTTCAAAATAAAATTAAATCTATTAATGTTGAGAGATTGATTAAATTTTTATATGAATATAGATTTTTGATATTTGGGAAGCGACTTTGTGTTCCGGATATACCTGATCTAAAACATGAATTTTTAGTTAATGCTCATAGATTGAATTTCTCTATACACCCAATTAGAAAATATATTTATAGAGATTTGAAGGAACATATTTTGTGGGAGAATATGAAGTGGGAGATTTATGATTGTATGTAATGATTTATGGTTTGTCACAAAGTTAAGGATGGAAGAGAACATCCTAGAAGATTCATGAAACTTCTTCCAATACCTGAGTGGAAATGGGATGATATTACAGTTGAGTTTGCTAGGGGAAACCAAATAATCTAATAAGGAATGATGAAACATGGATTATTGTTGATCATCTTACCATGTCAGCACATTTTCATGCTATAAGTGAAGATTTACCACATGAATGTTTATAAGGACTATATATTAATGAATTGTTATGACTTCATGGAGTCACCTATTGATTGTTTCTGATCATGATCCCATTTTACATCATGATTCTGGAAATCTCTTTAGAAGGCCCTATATAATAAACTTTGTTTGAACAGTGCCTACCACCCTCAAATTGATGGAAAATCAGAACAGAATATTCAATCCTTAGAATACATGTTGAGATATTTCTCACATAACATTCATGGTATGTGGGATCAATATTTACCTCTTGTAGAATATTTCAATAAAAATAAATTTCATTAAAGTATTTAGATGGAACCATATGAAGCGTTATATATAATGATATGACTCACACCAACGGGTTAGGATGATGTTTGTGAACGAAAACTTACAGGATGAGAACTTGATGAGAAAACTATAGAAAATGTGAAGAGTATCTGAACCCACATTAAAGCAGCTCAATGATTAAAAAAGATCAATGCCGTTAAAAATGAATGATTTGGAATATCAAGTATGATATTTTGTTTTCTTGAAGTTATCTACATGGAAGGATTCATAAAGATATTTTATGAAGGGTAAATTAAGTTCCAGGTACATCAGACCTTTCTAAATTATAGAACAAATTGAAGTTGTGGCTTACAATTTGGAAATGCCTCTATGTCTCTCCATTGTTCATGATGTGTTCCATGTATCACTGTTGAGAAAATACTATCCTTAACCAATGAATGAATCCATCAATGAAGAAATAAAACAGAAACTGGATCTATCTTTTTTGCAAGGAGACCATCAGAATTCTTGATATCAGAGAATAAGTGTTGAGAAACTGAACGACTCGTATGGTAAATGTTCTTTGGTGAAACCATAAAATGTAAGAGGCAATGTGGCAACATGAGGAACTTATAATGTAAAACACTCAAATCATTTTATGCTATAATATTCTATAAATTTCTAGGAAAAAATTATACGATGGAGGGGAAAACGTAACTCCCTCATCATCCAAGGTAAATTTCTCTTTAAATAATACAATAGCTTACGTTGTACGCAACTTCGAGTTCTAGCACAACACGATCAATCAAACTAGCCATTAGAAATAGTAATACCATATTTTCTAAAATTTTTATAATTTATTTTTTAAAATGGACTTCAGTTTTGGATTTATAATATCAAAATTATCTTTGGGTGAATTTCTAGAATTTTCTTGAAAACATTCAATTTTTTATGAATAGTGAAAAATAATACATTTTTTTTAAACTTAATTTTTATTTAAATAATTATTCATTTTATATTATTTTATTTTATGTAAAAATAGATACATGATGTGTATGAAAATTCAATTTAAGTTATTAGAGACATTATATAATAAAATTAGATGTATAAAATTTGATTGATCATTTTAACCTCTTTTACACGCCTTCTAGACACATTAATAAATTTATGTAAAACATAATTTTACAACTTCTGTGATTTGAATTTCAAAAATATGATAGGAAAATTTGACATTTTTAGGTAAAATATGGTTGAATATGATGAAAATAATTTGTTTCATTTGTACATTTTGAATTTTATTTACCTTGGTTAAAAGTAAATAGGGTAATTAAAGGTAAAAAATATGATTATAATTACCCTCAAACATGTCCGAATTCTATTGGATAAGTTTTTTTAGACCAAAATAAACCTTATAATCAATATATTATTCTCATTGATCCACTTGAATTATATAAGGACATTTATTATTATTTTTTTAAATAAGAGTTAAAAGTGTTAAATTCCAATGTTCATAATGAAAACATTATTAATATCAGGTTATACATAAGATAAATTCATCTATAAATATTCATTAGATTAATAAAACTATAAAATACAAAATGGTAATCTATTTATAATTTTTATACATAAAATAATTAAATTTATTTTGGACGTAATGATGATGTAGTAATTACCTTATTAATGAATGATTAAAATAATTGATATTATAAATACAAATAAATGTAAATTGAGAGTTTTGATGCATTACACTAATTTTATAGGTTAATATGAAAAATTAGGATTGATTAAATGATTTTTTTGAAGTGATAAACTTTTTTTTTGACTTTAACAAAAAAAACCAAATAGTTTCCAAATTGACATAAATGAGTTTTCAAAACAAATACTATATTATTAAATTAGATAATATTCCTAGAAATATAAGTTCCAGACAAAGGAACAATATAGGTTTAGATATGCCAATTATATACCACTTCTGGTTCAATTGGATTTTTATTGTATGTTTACTAACCATTTAATATAATAATACAAGAGGACATGGTAAAAGTTAAACTATTTAACTAAGAATTAAAACTAAAAGATAAGGTTTATTTGGTGACATAAACATATCTAAAATATATTTTTTGTATTATTTAGACCCATAACCATATTAAACTTTAAATAAATACATTTGGATCCATTAGAGACCAAAAATGTTTTCATAATAAATTAATATATCATGATTTTCCTAAAGTGATCCTCACCTCTCTTATAAAAGGGTATTTCCCCTTCCCTCACAATCACACCTCAAAACCCATTTGTATCATACATCGACTGGTCCAATATCCTCCCAACTACACACACATTAAACTATAGGCTATACATTGATCATAAATACAACCAAATAAGACCCTTTTATCAAATCAAAAGGAAGCACCCGGAGAAGAGGCAATAATATCATCACCTCATTCAAAGTTCATTTCTTATTCAAATTCCCCTTTCATTGTTGTTTTCATACCAAAATAATTAATCCAGTGACTTATACAAACTATGATGTTATTATAAATATGTTACAACCATATACATTATTCTATCCATCCTATGAATGACAAAGTCACCATACGTGCATACATATATCTTACCGTGTCCACATCGTGGTGTAGTTTGTTCGTCAACACTTCACTAATTCTATGGGTATAATCATGATTATAATTTATGTCCATAATAAATATAACATGTTAATTATTATGTATATATGATATTCCATCCAATTACATATGACTTTACCATCACCATAATGATATTTTTTCTCATTCCTACGTACGATTTACCGTCACCACGAACGCAATATGATTCATTTCCCCATCCTAACCATTCAAGAATAATCATAATTTTATGATAAAAAATAATTTTTAAGAAATTAATATTACTCTAGATATGATTCAAATAAATATTATCCATAACAAACATGACTTACATAATAATACATATAACGTAAAATGAATCATTTAACACCCGAAACAATTATACAACTAAAATACTATCAACAAAACAATATTATAAGATCATATATAATATCAAATTCGTGTATATGGTTTTTTTATAATTTAATATATGATTTAACTATTATAATGGTTGTTGACGTACCCTCTACCAATGAAAGATACATGCTAACGATTAATTTTAAATCTCATTACTATATGAGGTTGTTTATATGTAATACTCTACTGGGAATTAATTATCATCCACAACTGTGTTTCTTAAAAATATATTTCAAAACATATTTAATATTTCCTATAATATGGGTTAAACCCATTTTTACCGTCATTTTACTTTTTTTTTTTTTTGAAAAGAATCATTCTGTCCTTTTCCAAACAAGGTACTTTATGACATTTTCAAGAAAATTACGGTAAAAATGTTTTTTAACATATACAGGTGGTGCAGAAATTTCCCACCATTATAACACCTTAGAAGCTTACCTTAAAAGATTATAAGAACATTTTAAAAATAAATGTATTTTTTATAATTATATTACTTTTAAATGATTTCAAAGTACAAATAGATATTTCTCTCAAATAGTTTTGCTTTCATCTATGTCAATATCTTTGATGGATTTTACACTTGTTTGAAGTTGATTTATTATTATACAATATTCTATATTGTATTGAAGGTTTTATGATTCGATTGACTATGGATGTGTTATTTTTATACCATTCAAAGATTATGGTAAAATTATTAATAATTCGTTTGCTATTTTTAATACAAATGATATTGTTATGTTTCATCCTTTACATATACGGAATGCATTGTAATTATAAACTGATGGGTGGAGCCCACTATAGCTCCTCGATACAACGGTAGGTCTCATGAGACAAACTAGTTTTTTGGATCATGGTCTTGAAAAAAACTTCTCGTATTCATGGAATGAAGCCTTGACTATATGGTTATGATGTAAGGAATTATGAATTCCATCATTATGAAATTATCAATTGATATTACATGTAATTATTCCACTAGTAGAATATCCATGTGAATAATTAAATGGAATTATTTGACTTACCATTTCTATATTATGCAGAAGATTATGTTTAAAAGTATATTTTTATTCTTATACATTTCCTTAAATGATTATTCTTATTAATGATTGATCCTGATGTATAGTTATCTTTACAAAGCAACTGAGCTTACCCCTTTCTTATGTTTTATTTTTCATAGGATGTAGAGATTTATATTACGATTAACCAGCAGAAATAGGAAAAGGGATATGAGTGCATTCCAATGGGACACAATATTGTTATTTTTTCATTTCATGATTTAATGTAAAACATATTTATGTATCAAGTACATATAAGGATAATAAACCAATCAGTCTTTCAAGACATGATTTATTATGGTAATTCCAATGTTATGTAAATATGCACCAAATCATACTAGCTAGGGTTCATGCGTTACAGTTTATTTCAATGAAATACTTTAAAAACATAAATTTTTCAGGTGACATATACTCGATAGAGAATACTATATATAATAAAAATCCACACTAGATAAAGAATAAAAATTGGAATATCGATTGGATTAATCCAGTGTAAATAAAATTGATCTATGATGAAATATTTTCCATTTATTGCATGGAATAATAATAAAAAATTATTAATATAGAGGAGTTGATGTAATTTCATACTAGAATATTGAAGGAGTATTATTGGTGTTGGATAATTTTATTAACTTTGAAATTATAGTTAATTTTGACAGATTAGTAGGAGTTTTCATAGATTGTATGTCTTCTAACACACTACGGATAAACCCATTTAAATCTTCTGTGACTGAATTTAAATTATTATCATTTCATATGTTTGAGGTTTTTCTATAAAATTGATAAGGATAATTACATTAATAATATCCATGGGGAAAAATCGATAGAATTTAACGTATAAAATTTCACAAATGATTCACCCACCCTCGATTCCAAATGGTTCTAAAAATCCTTAATAACTTCAACATCTAAAATGTCTATATATCCCCTTGTTAACCCTTATCAATGAAAAACTTGACTCAATTAATTTTAAACTAATTATTACATTCAATGGAAAAATTATCATTATTAGACAAATAGAATGATACTCTATTAATGTCTCTTTACATAGAGGTAATTCAGGTATCTATAATAGAATTTCCATCCATTAATAAGTATTCTCAAATATGAATTTATGGAAAATGATATAAAGAGATAAATAATTTGAATATAAATTATATTCTCATGTATTTATCAGATATTATTTATATGAAGATGATGGGTCTTAAGTCTTTAATATGATTCTTTTGAGAAGATTAATGTATATTTGAGAAAAATGTCAAATTGATTGAATTATATATACAAATATGGGGAAGAGTATTTGATGATATCAAAATGGTAAATGATGAAACTGTTAATTAGTACATCACCAAAGATTATAATTTTTTAATAAATAGCATAGGTTCTATATATTTCTTGCAATACTCAACCATTGATAAGAATCTCATCAGAAATTTCCCTGATCGATTTGATTCCAAAATTATAACCTTATATGATAATGATTATTTATCAATTGATGAATAAAGAAATGTTCTAGTTTATTATTATAATAGAAATTATTTACAAATAAAAATGAATATCGTGTGTTAAATGGATTTAAATTTTTTAGTTTAAAATTTAGTATATGCATACTTTTAACCAAAGTGATTCATATGATAAGTAATATATTGAAATTAAATTACAAATCACGTCTCATTTCTCACTGAGTTATTGAATATGTAAAAGAGAATATATAAATAGTCACAAATGTAACTTTTTTGACTTTGAAAGATTTATTAAATTTTCATCAAATATTCATATGAAGAATTTTAGTGAATATGAATATTATTATGAAGAAAATTCCAATTAGAATAAATTGGATAAACCTTATGAGGATGATACCAAATTATCTAGTAGTAAGAAAAATTTCACTAGAAATTGAAGAAGATCACTGTGTATGAATCCTGAGTATCACTTTATAGAATAAACTTATTTAAAAGATACAAATATATGTATGGTATTAAAATTATTTGCAATTGTTTTGAAAAATGAAAATTCCTCAATGCGTAATAATAAAAAAGGTAAATAAATTGATAGAAAATATTTTTTAAGATCATAAAATTTATGATATCTTCTTAAAAATATGACACTCAACTAAGAGTATGGAATTAAAAACAATTAAAGGAAAAATATTGTAGTGAAAGTGAAGATCATCTTAAAAAGTAATGTGTATACATTGAGGAGATTAAAAACTGCAAATACAATTTTGTAGAATAAGGAAATATGGTGGAAGATATTTTAGGAATCATGATTTTTAAAAATAAGTTGTTTATGAAACTAAATTAAAATTTATTGGTGTTGAATGTAAATTAAGTAAGATAATTGTAAATTTCAATAAGGATTTAAAAATAAATTCAAAATCATCTTGGGATGCATAAAAAATATTCTCCACTTAATTAGGTGACATTTTAATCCACTAAATAAATATTAATTATATCCTTATAACCATAGATATGTAGGAAAAATAGTGGAAATAATTAGTATGATAATAGATTTTTAAAACACTACACATCAACAAAATATGAAAATAACGGTTTAACGAAATATCTCTCATTCTATGTAAAAAGATAGAATGGAATTAAGATCCACCTAAAACATTCTATAGGGTTAGATCATACTTTTACATAAGATCATGTTGTTGTAGATTTTTTTGGTAATATGGTATATATGGTCACAATGTATAGAACAATTTTAATAACAAAAATATCTCAATAAATTAGCATGAATTATAGGGGGAAATTGGATAAAAATTGAGTAATATTTCTATACTATGGAAAACAAAGAGATGAAAAATAAATAGATTCCATAAAATTTCTAATTAAAACCAAATTTTACTGGTGGTAATAGATTTTTTTATATGTGACATACCATGTCACTTTTCTAAATATTGTTGAAAAGTATCCCAGGATATCTTTCTTACGCTATAAATAAAAATTAATATTGAAAGAAAAATGTTATGGAATGAGATGTTGATGTTGAGGCAAAATTAAATTATAGAATAAGGAAAAAACCATGGTTTATTAATATTGGTTGTTACAAACCAATGATAGGTAATATAAATATATTATGATGTATTGATTATCATAAATGAGGATTGGTTACATTGGGAAATGATAAATCCATAAAATAAAAATAAAAGGTAACTATTGAGATTGAACTATGTAATCAAAAATAAATGTAAGGTAAAAATGTTTATATGGTAAAACACACCTATCTATATGTTTGAAATCATTTTAATGATGGTAATTATGTGATCTTGATAAACTATACTGGTATCATTAGAATCACGAAAGTTGTACAATTGTAACAAGTTGTAAATGTTGCAGTGGAAATATATTCCAAATTGGAGATCTTTATAACTATTCTCACCTAGGTAATGATGATGAAAATAAGTTGTGTAATTTAGGACGTATTCATCATGTCTACATTAGTATGAGAGAACATTAAAAATATGATTTTTTGATAAACATAATCTATCAAAATATAAAATATGATGACATTTATATAACTACTAAAAATTGATTTTGGTTAGTGGAAGATGTAAGAATGTTGAAATCCAATCTAATAGACTACTTAAGCTTATTCAATCTAATCATTGTGGGTTGTTGAGACATTATTCAACTATAGGTTACTAGTAATTCATTTATTTCATTTAGGTTTTTACATGTATGATGGAAATAACATTAATGAATCATAAATAAGAGGTTATAAAAATGGTATTAATTTCAGAAGCGTAATACAAAAAGATATTTCTGTTTATATACTTATTGTGATAATTGACAATTAAATGGATTACATAACAACTAATTTCACACTCTATCAAAAAAACATATAATTATACTCACATATTTTTATCAATAAACTCCACAATAAAGTGGATTGGTATAATGAAAAAACATTACCTTGTTGGAAATTAGATGATGTTTATTTGTAGAATATAATAATTTAAGGTATTTTATAGAGATATTATTAGATCTTCTATTCTATTACAATTCAAAATACTTTTGTGACCTAAATAAAAAATGACTTTCAATAATATTTTCTATAATAAAAATCCAACATTCAAATATTATAAGGTTTTTGGAATTCGTTTCATAAAAAAGAAAATATATATCAATATTTGATTTTTTGTTAAAATATATGATTAATGAATTTTTATAGAAGATTCTCCAATAGAAGATGTTACCAATATTTAAGTAAATTTATATAAAATTTGGTGGATTCATAATATGTGATAGTCCATGAGGATATAAATTCATTAAGAAAATATGATGAAGTTGATAAGGAAGTTGTTGTAAAAGATATAGTTTTTACATCTAGTGGAGATAATAGCGAAGAAAAAAGCATCCATGACACTAAAAAAGATACATAGTTTATTTTATACGATAGGGGGATATATTCTTGTAAGAAAACATCTAATGTTTTATAGATTAAAAATAAATGTAATGTGAAAACATTATTCGAAATAAAAAATTTCTATTTTATTTGAGAAGGATACAAGGACTATATAATCAATCATAACATATCTCATTAGTTTATCCTAAATAATTTCTAGAGAATATTAATCATAAATAATGGGTTCAAGATACGAATAAAGTGTTTGAATATATTGAATAAAACAAAGGGAACTTTTTCCTCAACCATTAGGAAGGTTCATTATAAGAATAAAGTGTGTTTCCAGAAACAATCTAAATGAAAAATAGTAATTTAATGAAATAATGAATGAATTGTTTCAAATGTTAATGAAAGGTGGATGGTCTTAATTTTGAATAATCCTTTTCCACAATTATGATACATTAGTAGTTATGTATTTTATTGGGTAGTTGATTCACATCAGGTAACATATTTTATTAGACTAATATTAAGAAATATTTATAAAAAGGAGAAATTTAAAAATCTGTTATTATTTAGAATACTAGTTGGTTATTATTTTATGAAGATGGAACTAATTTGGGTAATATAGAGAATGATTTTTATGGGTCGAAAAATGATCATCGTGAATGGAATTCTAAATATGATTGTTTCATAATTCAGTTTATGTTTTCTTAATTAAATGTTTACAAAAACATTAATATTAAAGAAATTATAATAGGTAACCTTATTTACATTATTTACATAGAGGATATAATAGTATTAGGTGGTCTGGATAAAAATTTTAATGTGTTTTCAAAAGATATTATGATTTTTCTTTTAATGACATAACTTAATGAGTTAACATTGTATCTCAGATTACAAGTTAAATAGAAAGGATGATATATATTTTCAACCATAAGAAAATTATTCCATGGTTTTTATACAATACTTCGTCATGGTATATTACAAGAAATATTCTACTACCATTTCTATTGTCATAGTGATGAGTAAACATGATTTTGGGAAAATTTTGAATAAGAATTACTTTCATATGTTGACAGGAATATTTCTATATCTTTATTCTTCAAAAATAGACATCATTTATTTTTTTTATTTGAACAATATAAATTTGATCCTATAGAATAAAAAAATGATAAAATAATTCTCACGAAAATTAAAAAACCACTTTTTTATGGATAATTTTGTAAACTAGGAATGGAAATGAACTATCTTGGGTACATAGACATTTATTTGTTTGAAGAAATTTATTTTTGAAACTATACATAAAGATGAATGTTTTACTTTTGATAATTTTGAGTTATATATCATTGTAAGAGTGAATGATATGTTCCCTTGGGTATAGAAGAAGCAGAATTTCTGTCAACCACTCATTCTTGTATATATATGATATGGATGAAATTGTAGCTTTAATATTTTGGAGTGAATATTTTAAAACCATGGATGATTTCTTTTTATAATCAATGTTTCATTGATCATTCAAAAAAATGTATAAAATTATAGATTAAAGAAAATTTATCTTAATTATAACATTATAAATTGAATGTTATTTGTGGTGATGTTATACATGAGTGAATTTTTTAAAAAAAAGAATCCAATTGATGATAATCTCACTAATGCAGTGTCAATGGAAATATTTAATGAATTGAGTGAAAAACATAATTGTAATAATCCACTAATGACTTCTTAATGTTGGTAAGAAATATCTCATAATGTTCGTTGGATTATCATATAATATATGGATATTATTTATAAATTTCTAAAAAGAACAATAACTCATTATTTTTGAATCTAAAGAAATTATTGTCATAAAATTGGGTAGAAAATAAAATATTGGATGATTTTATCTTATCATGGGAAAAATTAATTTTAACGATCAGATGATATTATATTAAATAAATAGTTTTAATTAGCATGGAGGTTTCAGTTCATTATCTATGATAATGTTTTTGATTTGATAACGGGTAATAAATATTGAATAAAATTAGTTATTAAAATTTATTAAAAAATTTCAAATGATTCCAAAAAATAAAATGTGGAATAATAAAGATCATTTTTGATTTTTTTTATGAAATGTGTTCTTATTTTTTATAAATACCACAACTATAGTATACCGGTGTTAGTTGTTACATTATTTCAATTATATAAGATACAAAAAATCACATCATGAAGGAACAAATATTTTAGTAGTCACAATGAACTAGATACATATATGAAATTGATATTAAATTTTAAAAATAAATTTGAAAATGTATTTTCGTCAAGAACACCATTATTCAAATAGTTGATCCCTACATATGAAATATAAAACACTTTTTAGTTTTCATTAGAAAATATATTCTAAAGATGGGGTGACCTCAAATGCTCAATCAATGTTTTTTACAGTGGAATCTATGACTAAATAAGACATAATAAATATGGAAAGGTAAATAACTAAAACAAATTCCATTTAATCAATAATTGGAGAATAATATTGAAGGATTAATTGACGATAAAATAAATAAATATAATTAATAACATGATTATGGACCATAACCATAGACATTCTACTAATAATATAATCATATCTAATATCATTAAATAATTTCATAATGAGGGAATTCATAATGTGGGACATCATTGAAACCCTATTAAGGATTCATCTCATACAATATAAATCAAAAGATAAGACCTTATCCAATACTAAAACATGTTTTTCTCATCATACATACTGTTTCATAGAAATAATATGGATGGGATTAATAAAAAAAATCCCTAGTGGGTCATATGTAAATTAGAGGGTTTATTTCATTGATGAATAAAAATATATTAAAAAACATTATTGAGTAAAACAGCCTTCTTCACATTGAAATTTACTTTTTAAAATTAAAATTCCATAAAAAAAATTAAATACAACTATTTTCAAATAACAATTGATCATATAAAATAATATTTACAATATTTAGGTGTTCATTATGACTTGAAATTACTTTCATGTTATACAAAAAACACAATGATTCCTATCACTTTTTTGGAAAATTTGAAATGGTTAATGTTTTCAAAATGACATTGAAAAAAACTATAATTGTTATAAATTTATAAGGCCTGGACATGTAATATAAATATTCCCCAAGGATACATAAAAAAAATATCTAGGGAAATGAAGAGATTAAGATACAATCCCTTACCTTCGGTATGATTTCCTTTGTACTTGTCCAAACCTACTGTATAATAATTTTTTTTATTATTCATATATTCCAGAAATATTCTGATATATATCATCAAATATATTATTTAATTATACCCTTTAATCACCTTTTTTGTAAAAATAATTATTAAAATAATATCATTGGTTATAATTACGTAAATTTTCAAGAATGTTTTTATTTTGAGGTCACAGTCCTTATAATTTGATTAAGGTTCCATAATCTACATAATTTAAAAAATGTTATGAATGTTATACGTATTCAATATTAAGTTATATATATTAATCCATAAAATTCAGAGATATAAATGTTGACAGAAATATTCATGGATACAATTGGTCGTATATTTGAATGAATGCTAAAATCGTTCTTCGACAGATTGGAATGAAAGAAAGATGAATGTTAATTAATATTTTAAGTTTAATAATTATGTCATAAATATCATATATAATTATTATTTCCCTTTTCATATACATATTATTATCTTGATGATGAAAAATGTGTAATGCTACAATGTGGTGATGGTAAGTCAAACATACGAATACTTGGTGATTTTGTTTTTAATTAGGTAGAAAAAACATGTCAAATAGTTTTCCATTAACTATAATAACATATAATATTATATACTATATTGGAATTTATATTTAATAATGGATGAAACAGCACAATATGATGTATAAGTAGAAATAAACTTGAAAGGTTTGGTAAATATGATTACCTCTTCATCGAGAGTCATTATATAGAATTGTTTTTAAGGGATCTATGGTTTGTATTTTTTTTAAATAACATCCATAACAAGAATATGGATTATCAGAATACAAATAGATAGGTCATGGTGGATATAAATGGACTAATTTGGTGTTATAAATTAAGGGAGGTTGTTATCTTTTATAATTGATGTGAGGGGTACTTTTGGTATTTCCCAAATGATCAAATTATAATATATTAATTTATCATTAAAGAAGACACAAAATGGAATGGTAATATAATATAAGATAGTATACGGTTATAATAAAATTAAATAATAAAATTTAGACACTATTTTGGTAACATTTTAAACAATATCATTTTGACTAACCCCTTGGATAGTTATTTTTGACCTTAATAACGAATACCACTTTTTAATCATAAATTTATAAAAAAATTCCTATAACTAGAAAAAAAACTCATAAATGGAAATATAATTATTTTATAAACTATCCTAAAATCACAATGACAGATAAAATATTTTTTGAATTTTTTAAATAATTTAATAAAATTTTGTTTTAATAAATTATTATTAATGTTAATTTTTGTCACTATTCATTTAATTGGACTTCAAATACATCAATAAAGAGTGGGAACATGACTATAACTATTTATTATCACAATAATATTTCATATAGTAATATAAAATTAATTTAAAATATTATCTCATTCGAATTATAATAAAATTTATATTTTTAAAATAATTTTTTTTCTGTTCATTAGGAAAACAATATATTAGCATCTATAAAGAATTAAAGGAAAATATATAGTCTTTAGAAATTAAAAATAAATTCATATAATAATATAAATTCAAAAAATGTACAATATACATTTTGGTTAGATCAAATATTTATTTCTTCTTTATTTCCCCACATAAATGTTATTAAACACAAAGAGAATGATATTTTTAACTATCGTTGATTTAAATAATATATAACTATTTTTCATGGAATATTTTCCCTTTAAAAATACAAGTAAAAAATAAGGTGATATTTTTAGAATACAATTTATCCAAAAATAAATTGGGATAATTTTAGATTGTTGTAATAGCCTTATAGTTTCGTTTTAACCCTTGTTTAACTCTTTTAACTCATACATGGAAAACATGAAATTTTTCAATTTGAGGGTTAATCTAGCCATTATAAAATACAAGAAGACCCATAAATGGAGAACGAACTAAAATTTCACCATTATGCAATGTATTGGTCTAAAATTATGAATTTTTGGGACATTATATTATTTAATATATTATAATTTAATATGAAATATGCTCAATGTAAATTATAAGGATTACTCATACCATTAACATTAATAAATCATTGCAAAATTTATTTTCCAAAAACAACATTTTAAATATACCTCAAAAGAGATTTTCAATTAGAAAATTTGTGTATAACATTATTTGTCTCAACGTATATTTAATTTAGTATTTTTAATTTTATTTATTTGATTAATACATTAACTATATAATTGTTTCATTAGTTGGTGTTAGAATTTAGCGTACTTATATCAACACAAAAAATTAAGAATAAATTGGCACAATGATGATCCATATTTTATGGTAAATATATCTACTTATAGTCCAATATATCTACTAGATAAACCCATATTATAAATGTTATAATTAATAAAATCATTACTGTGACATCATGTACTTTTAATTAAATAAAATATTATATGGTTCGTAATCACATCTTAATGGAAAAAAAAGTTCATATATATGATAATAGAATTCTTATTAATGTAAGGGAATTATATAATAATATTTGGTAATGTTTTAAGGCCATTTATAGTCCTTATCATTTTCTTTATAGCCTATATTACCCATTTTACCCATTACCTTGTCAATGAAATCTAGCATGGTTACAATTCCTATTAAGAAAAAAGAAAAGGGCCATATTTATTAAATTAAGAAAACATGAATAAAAAAATATAATCCATTTATCAAAATTCCAAACAAAGATGGTGTAGAATTTTATTTTAAATTAAAGGCAAATAACACAAGGAAGAAGTGTTTTCTAGACAAATTCATTTTTAATCCTCAATATGTAATTATTCAAAAATAAAATGTAATTATTATTAAGGGAATGTAAATTATATTATATATCCAATTATTACATATTTTACTTCGATACAATATTAAAATCACAAATTTATATTTTAATAAAAATTAAAATAATATTTTTTTAAAAAATATGTATTTTGCACTATTCACATTATAATCAATCTTCTCATAAAATTAATGATAAAAAACCACAATATAATTTTAATGAGAGATTTAAAAAATGATGTTAATTTTATCAATTAAATTTAAATTTTTTTAAAAAATTAAATAATATTAGTTTCTCAAATAATGAAATAAAATACTTTTTTTTATGAAACAAAATTTTGAAGAATATCATGATTTCAAAAAAATATGTATATATTTACTAATAATAAATCTATAGTAACATTATATATATTTCATAATGTTTTTCATCATATTATATCATAAAAATATGGCTGCGTGTTTATAATCATATTACACTATTTTATTAAGGTGTGTGTTGCACGCAATATAAGTTATCCAAGATATTAAATTTATTTAAAAGGAGACATACGACAAAATTGTGGGGTGTTATATTATTTTCTCCTTAAATATATTTTATCATAATAATTTATAAATAAAAATTTGATATAAAAGTTTTATGTTTGGAAATTACTTTTGGGAAATACCACATCATAAAAAAAGTTTGTAAAACATCATCTTAAAAAGAGGGAAATGAAATGTGATGGTCAGAATAAAAATATGATTATGAATAGGATAAAATTACTGGAATGTGAAAATATGGAAAATTGTGATTAATAAATATTTAAATTATTTTAAAAAACTGATATAGGACATGGTAACTATAATTTTAACCATTTCAAAAGCAAATATTTATAATGGTTTTATAGGCCATTAATTTCATATTATGAATAGTTAATATATGAATTTATTTTTTAAAAAATTCCAAGAATTGAAGGGTTATTATACTATATTAATAAGAACATGATAAAGAGAAATTAACTAATTTCATTCCATTCCATAGGCATAATATCCTCTTTAATTCAATTCATTCCTACATAATTTTTGATAGAAGGTAATGGATATTCAAGATGAATGTTTCATTCATGATGCACTTTTAATGAATCATAAGATCCACAATTCCATCCTAAGGCCTATAAATAATTAATAATAAAATTATCTCATGATGTAAACAAATACCACAAGTTAAACATAACAAATTCTAAAAATATTAAATCAATGCACTCATCAGTAATATATCTATCTAAATTAAGGGACACAAAATTTAGAAAGAAGATCATAAAATATTCAAAATCAACTTATCAATAGATTCCCTAAACAAAAAAATTTAAATTTTATTTTCATATAAAAAATCATATGAGTACCTAGATCACCTTAAAACCTATAATATAAACATGTGTGCTTCAAAAAGTAAAATCTATGTTTGTCAAATATGTTCCTTTAATCCAAACATTTAGTAAAATATTTTAGGATAACATTAAGCATTAAATTAATAAAAAATATCATGTTCACCAATAAATACATATAAATATACCTTTAGAATTATTATCTCAACATCATCCACATAGTTATGATTATATTCCCCTAATAATTTTTTTTGTCAAAAGGTCAACGTACCACTCAATCAATTATCATAATTGTTAGTATTTTTCATCACATTATTGAAAATACATAATGAAAAAGTTATTCTGTGAATCCATATATATATCTTTATTCTTATAAAAAAATTAAATATATTTACAACATAATCCATGAATAAAAATACACAATATATTTATTCATTCCACTATTATTAAACCATTATCTATTCTTAATACCTCCCTCCATTCATATGTAATTTTTAGCCTCTTTATCATCAGTAGTATAACCATTACTAAAATAACATTTATGATTCACTTTATGATATTCCCTTATAATACATTGATTACCCTACCAAATTTAAATAACTAAACCATCAGTGTTACCATAGGATTACCTTTATTATCATCTTATTTCATTAAATATGATTTTATTTTTAATTGGAAATTACTTAACATATGCCCACGTTTCCACACCCAAAACATCTTCCCAATCCTCTAAGACATTAAAATGGGTGTTTCTTCTCACATTCAAAATATATAGGAAGATGAACCAATATTAATCCAGGGATTCCTCCTCCCAAACTCTCATTAAACTATATTCCTCCCCTATTTGGTGAGTTTGGGAGTTTGTTAAGATGTATTTTCTAATCCAATATTTTTTAAATAGATAATAATAATAATGATTTTCTTTAATCTGGTCATTATTATTTTTGGTTTCTCATCAACACATTGTCTATCACAATGTTAATTTACCAATTACCTTATAATTCGATTCATTTATTAAAAAAAACATTGTTTGGATCCTTAATCATATTTATAAATCACATAGTCATGAAGAACCATTTATCATATGTCTTTATTGAGGAACTATCTCAATATACGATTCCTTAAGGTCTAACTAATGTTATTCATTGTCCTTACTAAATCTATAGGATGGTATTTTCTAAATAGAAATATCCTCAATGTGATTCATACTATTATATTTCATAATATAGGTTTTCCAAAATCTAGTTCCAATGTATTCTACTATACATACTCTATTATAAACAATAAAGACCACAACCCAAGTTGACCAGAGTCATTTTTTACATTGTTACATTAGCTTAATATAAATAAACTACATCACAGAGGACCAAATAGATTATTATTATTAGTAAACATTATATATACATGAAATAGAAATTAAAGTTTAATCCTCAAATATATTATTTATTTTATTTGATAAAACAATTATTCCCCATATCATAACTATACAATTCAAAGATAAAAATCATCCTGGTGTCCTGGGAAAATAACACATAAGAAATAGGTGATCTCAATTTCTCAGTATGGTTTAAGTATAGGGTATGCTATGAGTAAATAAAATAATATAATATGGAAAGGTAAATAAATGAAAAACATGACATTTAATCAATAACATAATCATAATATTCTTGGAATAAATCATGATCAAATACTGCAATTTAACTAATCAAATAAAAATGAAACATAACCATTTATATTATAATAATATAACTTACACATTTAATATAAGTAACTAAAATAATAATGCGGGATGAAATAGTATGGGGAATTATAAACATACTGTCACATCTTTTTCAAACTAGCTATTCATAAACTTGTATACCTCATACAATACCCAATCATATTTGTCTCATGAGACCTCTTGATTCATTGTGAGGCTATAGTTGGCCATGCCCATTGTGTACTTAGTCCAAATAATTACTCATATGATCCTGGAAAAACATAACCATCATAAAAATATAATATTTAAATCAGTATAGAAAATTTAAATACATTCCCCATTTAATAAACATATTCCTAAACCATCTAGATAAATATTGTGATTTGTAGGAAAATAGCACATCCAAAATCAGAGTAGTCATAAACCATTCATGTAAATAATAATGAAGTTATTATTAATAAATATCCATAGTTTATCATATATAAATATATGATTGATTAAATTTATTAATTAAAATATCTTTAAATTTTTTTTGGAAAATTATCCGTTTTCGCATTAAAATTCTCATTTGAAAATTAAAACATCACAAAAACTTTTGAAAATAGTATTCATAGAAAATAAAATTTGAAACATATAAGAGACTTCATAAACCGTTTGAGTGGTCATGATGGATTGAAAATATATTCATTGAGTACATGTTAAACAAATATTCTTTTTATTTTCATATTACAATCAAAATATTCACTTTTTTGATAACGAATTATACATTCCTTTCAATATATATTTCAAAAGTGAAAAGGGTTAAAAATAAATTTTAAAAAAATATATTAAAAACATTTTTTTGGAAACATGTACATATAAGAGAAAATTTTCATATAGGATAGATTAAGATAAAAAATATCAAATAATGACTCGATTGTGATGGATACTTTTTCATTTGGTCTGATTTCCATTGTACATGTCCAGAAAAATAGTATAATATATTATATTTTTTTATATATGTATTATTGCAAAATTATTATATATATAAATATTATAATATTAGATTTACTTACACCCATTTATTTCCCATTAAATTCCTCCCATAATTAAATTACTACTTTATGTGATAATTGCTTCATTTTTATTGATTGTTTTGACTCAGAAATCTCATTCACATTACATTAAGAAGGGTTCCATAAACTCCAATATTTTAATAATGATTTAAATTTTAAATATAATAATTTGTTTATATTTATTGAAATTCCGAAAATTTAGAGGCATAAAAATGAATTCCACTATTACTGGAGATAGTAGGCTATACATACACAAGAACAAAATTTCCTTTTCTCAACTAATGGAGTGAAGGAAATGTGAATTTTATGTAATATTTACATAATAATATTTATTTATTCAATATAATATATTATAATTATTTCCATTTTCATATCGATACATGTAAAGATGTGATAAAAATTAATTAAAGCACCACCTAGAGATAGAAAGTCATATGTACACAGGTGAGGTTCTTTCAATTTTCATAGGGTAAGTAAAATATGGAATATAGTTGTACCATAAAAATAATTACCACTAATTATATATATAATATTGATGTTATTAAATTATCATGTAAGAGACACATGATAAGGATGTATAAGAATAAATAAACATGAATGAGTCGGTAATTTTGATTATCTCTTCTTTAGTGGACTTCCTCTAGATCACATCTTAAGGGATATATCATTGCACTTTTAGATGAACCAAAACCTCCAAAAAAAAGGATAATGATGTTTTTAAATTAAATGGGTTTTTCTTATTCTAGATAAATGGATCTATATTATGATATTAAAAAATATAGGATATTCAACAATTATATATGTGAGGGGTACTTTTGTAATTTCACCAAAGATTAAATTATAACAAATTAATTTATCATAAAAAATGCCTTTAAATTTAAAGGGATTCAAAGATAATAAAAGAAAATATTTTAATATAATCAAAAAATATATTTTATTTTTTCATTGGTATGATTGTAACCACATCATTTTGATTAATCCCTTGGTTATTTAATAATTACCTTATCCATGGTAACAAATTTTGTAGTTATAAATTGTTATTAATGTTATTGTAAATAAGAAAATGAAAAAATAGAAAAATAATGATTTTAAAAACAATATTACATTAACATGGAAGGAGATATTATTTTTACGATTACTGAATAAATTCATAATATATTAATTTTGTTAAATTATCATTAATGTCAGTTTATGACATAATTCATTTATTTTGACTTAAAATGCAATAAAACACAGTGATAAATCGAATATAATGATTTAAAATCTATATTTTATTTTATATGTATCTATAAAATTTATCTCAAAAATTAAATCATTAAAATTGTATAAAAATCATTTTTTATAATAATTTATTTTATTTATCTTTTAATTAAATAAATATATTATTATCATCTCACAAGAATTTAAGGTAATTATATAATTTATAAAAATTTAAAATAATTTTTTATAATTAATATAATTTTATTTGAATCAAAATATACATTTAGTTTCAACCATATCTTGATTTTTACATTATGTTGATAGATAAATGATATTAATTACAAAGACAGTGATATTTTGTAACTATCATTGATTTAAATAATATAAATGTAACATTCCATGAAATGTGTCAATTCAATAGACTAAAATTATAAATTAATGTGATAAGGATGAAATCATATTTATTCCATAATTTTTTCACACATTTCGGTAATTTTTATACACTTATTATTTGTTTTAACCCATATTTATCTTTAACTCATATCGTGAAAACATGGATTTTTAAGTTTGGTGTGTCAACATACAAACAATAATATTAAAAATGAATCATAAAAGGAAAATTAATTCAATTTTCATCCTTAAAATAGTTTGAATGATATTTATATTTTCATTGTTTTATATCATTTAATAAAATATTATTTAATATAATATATTCATAATTTCTATTATAAGGACTATTCAATACATTGAATTTAGTAAGCTAAAAATTGGAATATAACATCTAAAAACACATTTAATACTTCTCAAAAAGGAAAACATAATCTAATAAATTAGTAGATGATCAAAAATATCTAAAAACATTTTTATTTTAATATTATCTATATCATTTATATTAATTTTCCATTAATTAAATAATTGTTGCTTCAGTATTGTGTAAGAATTTTTTTAATTAATATTTCAAAGAAAATAATGAAATAATATTTCATGGTAAATGTAAATATTATTTTTTATGAATAAATATTAATATTCTTATATATATATTTTTATAACCTCATATTAAAAGTGTTAAAGTTATTAAAATATTGAAAGTTACATTGATGAATTTTCTGTAAATAACATATTAACAGGAATGTAATCACATCCAAATAGAAAAAAAATGTTTGTATATCCAAATATCGAATGATTATTGAAAAAATGTAATCATGTAATAAAACATGGTATTATTTTCGGTTAATTTATAGTCCTTATCATTTTATTTTTAACATTTGTTACCCATTTTACCCATTATTGTGGTAACTAATATTACCAAAGTTACAATTCATATTGGCCATAAATAATAGAGACCCATTTAGTAAATTTTTAAAACATTTATAAAAATATGGAATAAACTTTTCAAACTATAAAACACAGATGATTCTGATTTTACTTTGAAATTAATCCCAAAAAGCACAACGAAAAACAGTATTCTTGACAAATGAATTTTTCAACCTATAAATGTAATTACACCAAAATAAAGTATAAGGATATATAAAATTAATTTAATTAAATTATATATAATTGAATAGAATTTATTTTTCATGTATATATAATTAATATCATAATGTTTTATTTGAAAATAAATAAAATAAGGGTTTTATAAAAATCAATAGTTTCCACTATTCACTATAAAATCTAACTTTTTAGAAAATAACCAAAACACCCCATAAGGTAATTTTAATATGTTGATTTTAAAAATAATGTTCATTTTTTAAATAAATCTTATAAATGAATCAAAATGTAATTATCCTTATTTTTTCATATAAAGTAATAAAAAATTACTTTTTGAAGAAGACAAATATATGAAGAATAAAAAAAATACAATAAATTATATTTTTGTCAACTAGGATGAAAAATATATAAACAGAATGTATATTACACAATATAATTTATCATATTCACACCCTCCAATGTAATGGCTTTTTTATAAAAATATTCATTTAGTTTTATGTTGGTTGTTGTGTGCAATGTAAGATATCAAATAGATCAAATTTATTTAAAATGTGACATACCATAAAATCATGCAGTGTTACATGATGTTAAAATATAATTGAACTATTTTTTTAGATAAATAAGTTATAATGAATTATTAGGCCATTAAAAAATTTAGCTATTAACAAAAAATTGACATTTATTGCAAGTTGAAAATAGATTTGAAATAAACTTTTTTATAAATATGTTATGAAATCATTCCATAAATCAAAATATGTTAATACAATATAAATATTACTAAAATCATGAAGATTTTAATTATCCGAGTTTTTTAGCACTTTTTTATAAATAAGGAAGTAAAATTGATTGATTGTATGGACCAAAAAATCTTCAAATAGATCAAAGACGATGATAGTGGATACATATGTATAGAGAATCCAAAATATATGAGGATTTACAAAGTGAAAAATATGGGACTGAATAATCTATGTTGATTAGGGATACCAAAGAATGATCACAATATTTACATTACCATATATACTAGAAAATATTTATAGGATGGATAATTACACGAAGTCCTTGTTTTGATTTTTTACGCTCTTTATCATCTGTACTGGGCGTGTGCAGCTTTTCATAGAATAACTATCTGACCAGACTTCTGAATGACGAGTGCTGCTATCATGGCATATGATAGGGAGGAGTAGTTCTGAGTTGTCTTTCTGGGTGATTCCATATAATACCTATGGGCCGTGTAATTTTAAATGTGCCTATGTGACTTGTAAGGGTTACACATCACCCATTAAAACGATGATTATGAAACAAAAGAGGTCCTTAGGGCTATTCCAGAGTTAAATAATGTTTCTAGCAAATCAACCAGTCATATAAAACAAAGAGATATAGATGTGTATTCTATAATGAATGTTTGTAAAAATTATGTGGTGATGGGTTTCTTATATCCTGTATGAATATTGTTGATATGAATGGTGTTCTAGTATAATGAAAATAGATAAAGTTAATTAGATTGAGAACATTAATAATAAAATAAACATACATTATGATAATTTATTAGACAAATATTGATCAAATAAATGAATCATCAGACAAAAAATCTTGATGGAATTGGATGAACATTTTAGTGAAGATAGTTTCCGTCCGTCTATATTTAAAATATGTAGTATATATTGTAATGGGATGTTCCAACGATATAATTTGGATGAAAAAAGTGAACAATGGAATATGTATATAGGATGGAGAGTTACTGGGCTGAACACACCTCAATATAACATTGTTTTTTGAGAATATTTTCATTTCATTCTAAATATTATTTCATTGATGATGATAAGATTATCTATCAATATTTATTATCTAAAAAATATTTATGATTTAATAAGTTCCTAAAAATTTTTATTAAGGGACATGAAATGTTTGGAGATGTCTCTTTAGATTCTGTGATGCATCCAGAATATTTAATAAGAATATTTCAAAGTACTGAACCATCCAATGAATTGAGTTATATGAGAAAATTATTTATATTTCCATCCCATTCCCCTCTCAGTTCATATATAAGTGTGATGAAGGTATTTTATGAAATATTTCAACTATTCACACATGTTATAAACTTAATGTGTTTTAGAAAAGAAATTGGAAAGTGATACAAGACAATGTGAAAAATGATAAATGATTGAGTAGGGTGAGTTTACAGTGAAGGAATCTCTTAGTTAATGAAAAAGAGGCTACCTAATAGAGGAGTTCCCCTCAAAGATACAAGAAAAATATTACTATCCAAGGGAATCTAATACTATTTAATAGTAACAAGAATATTAAATACACATCATATATAATAGGTGAAATGGTTTTGAGTAATGTTTAATAAAGAATATCGGACAGAGTTAGAAGGAGCATCATATTGAGATACTACATGTAAATTTTTTGGATGAATATTTAGTCAGATATGTAAAAAAAATTCCATTATTTTTTCATTCAAATTGAATAAATAAATTAACTAATTATATTCTTTATAAATACCTATAAATAAATAAAATCAATTTTCAGAATAAACATGATGGCACAAAAGTGGGTGAATAGTGAATTTTTTTAAAACATTTATAATTTAAATTTAATCACACTTTAGTTATTTTGGAAGCATTTTAGTATTCATTTCTTAAAAAATATTGTGTTGTGTAATGATGTATTATTGAAACTCATAATTTATTACTCATTTGGGAAATAAATATCCCCCAGTTAACTCGACCAACACACTCTCAACAATCGTGGTTATTTTTATTAACCGGACAATTTATCGGGATCTATAACAATTTATTATTTTAATTTTAATCATTTTAATAATTCATGTTAATTGACATGGAACACATGAAACCATATAAAATTTTGTTAATTTTAAACTCCACTATGACTATGTTCAATCATTAAACACTTAAAATGATCCGGATAAGTTATATATGTTTACGTGGAATCAATACATAGTTACAACAAGAACAAATATATGATTGATATTCATAATAATATAATAAAAACATTATGTGTATATAGTTTCAGTGTGTTATTTTTTGTGAAAAATGTTAAGTGAATTATATAAAAAATGAATAAACTTTCATATACTCTAGAATAACACACGATTAAAGATTACAACATGTATATTTTTACTGTTAAAAATGAAATATTTGATGAATGAATCCCAAAATCTATTTCTAAATATACTTTTTAGAACAAATTATATATCTATAAAGTTATTAAAAAACAAAAGAAATTCATTTATTTGAACCTCATAGATTTTTTTTTCATCAAAAGCACAATAAAACCTATAAAAAATAAAAAACAATGTTGTTTTAATTCTAATGATATATTTATTCGAGTGAAACCATTATGGATATCATGGAAACTATCTTCAATTAAAATTTTATAGATAAAAATAAAAATATAGGGACTTCTCTATATATAGACTCATCAAAAATACAATACTTAAAAAATAGTTTATTTAAAATTTTGGGGTAGTTAACTATAAATTTTCAACATGAATGAAGGGTTCTTCACAATGGTATTTGTTCCCAAGAATAACATTTAGATTTATAATAGGATTAAAAATTATTAATTCTTATTGAATGATAGGTTCACAGACCTAACATTCTCTTCAAAATTATTTATCATAATAGTGATTCTATAATTACATTATACATCTATAATACATACATTTCGTTATTTGAATTACTACAGTAATTTCTAAAGAAATAAAATAAATATATCAAAAAATATAATCCTAAAATTTACATAATTAATATTCATTAGATACACATATGAGGCAGTTTTTTAGCATAATAAAATTACAAATAAAATATGTTATTTGATCAACATTTATATGGACAAAAATATATACCTTTATTATGGTTACAAAACACATGGAAATATAACAGAGAAATATAGTTTTTTAATAATCTCCATAGATAAATTTTTCAAGTATAATGTGGGTCACATTAAATAATAAATAGATGTAATATTGAATTATTTAAACAACATAGAATAATTTTCTATAATAAATATTTTGATATCAAATTTTCTCCCCAATTTTCTCAAATAAAAAAAAGTATAATGATCGATTAAAAAATAATCAATGTTTTAATGAAAATTTAGTCAATTTAATTATAATCCATGAAGAAATTTATTTGGGTAGTGATGAGGATCGACATAATAAAACTTTAGTAAGTTTTATAGTGATTATAAAGATAATATAAAACATAAAAGAACCTAAATAAAATTTCTTTTCAATAATCATTTGGACTTCAATGAACATTGACTGAAGGGTTTCATTAGGTTATTTTGTTTGATGAGAAGAGTATTGAGGATCAATAACATTATAGGATGAGTATTTTTTTAAAATGAAAAATGTAATGTTTGATGAACTACTAGCCAATCCATTGTCAATACATTATAATTTATATTAATTGTTCTAATACATTCTTTCATCAAGAACATTTACACCTAGAATGTCTTAGGAATTTCAACTAGTTTCACCTACAAAAAAATTATCAACATACTATACTGAATGAATATAACTATGCATCATATCACCAAGTTGGTTGACCAAAATTTGAATTCTGTCTTCTTCATTGGTTATCTTCTAATTAAGATCATACTTATTTTCAACCAAAAACAGAAAATAAACACTTGCACACTACAAATAATTATATTTTTCACCAAAAGTATTAAGATTTTATGATAAGTGATCTATTCTACCCAGTATATCAACAACTAATTGATATATTTAAATATATTATCATTCATGACTTGTACGTTCTCTTAAAAACTAATTCTAACCACATAAAAATTTCTTCCAGTCACCAATATTGGATTTTGAAGCCAAAATAAATTCTAATTTATTCAACATGATCAAATATATCACTCTCAAAAGAATAAAATTATTTTCTTGAGATTCAAACAATAAAATTAGATATTGAGTTACTTGACTCAAAAAAATCGAAGTGTAAATATATAGGTACATTTTTGGAAATCATCCCAAAAATCATATGTTATGACTCTATATTTATCACTTACTAGGAAAGAATTATTAAACAATTATTTATTGACCGAAAATCAAACCTAGAAAATTAATTTGTTATAAGTGAAATTTGATTCTAAGAATAAATTTTTATGTGTCATTTTGGTAGATATGAAAAATATTACATCTCTCTATTCTGAAAATAATAAAATGAGTATTCTATTTACTAAAAAATAAAAAGAAGAATCTAATTAATGAAATTCATTTTTTACACCGATATGCTTATGTAACACCCGAGACTTTTATGTTATATAAACCATCAAAGGAATCTTTTTCTACACAACACTTGCTTGGCTTGCTTTGCACGCAATCGCGACCTTCCTCGATAGCTTGCGTCGTACGCAATACCGAGTTTCACTAAACAACAATATGCTATTAAAACTAGCCGTTATGAATAGTAATAACCTCTTTTTAAAATTTTATAAATTTTATTTTTCAAAATGGACTTCATTTTTGGACTCAGAATATCGAAATTAGCCTAGGGTGAAATTTTGGTATTTTTCTGAAAACTTTCAATTTTTGATGAATAGTGAAACCACTAAGTGGTAGGTTAAAAACTGAATTTTGCATAAAACATAATTTTACCGCTTCTATGAATGGAATTTCAAAAATCCGAGAGACACAGTTAATATCAAGTACTAAAATGTGGTTCAATGAGATGAAAATAATTTTTTGGTATATAGTTACTTTTTACTATTTTTACCACGGTTAATAGTAAATAGGGTAACTAAGGGTAAATATGATATCAATATTACCCTAACACATGTCCTAATTCTATTGGACAAGTGTAATTCGACCAAAAACAAACTTAGGAATAAAATATGACCATTTAGGCCCACTTGGATTAGATTAGGACATTTATTATTAATTTATTTAAAGAAGGGTTAAAATAGTTATAATCAAAGTTTAATAAGTAAATCATTTTTTAATATGGGGTTATACATAAGATAAATTCGATTGTAAATATTCATTAGAAATATAAAAAGATTTCATACATGATGGTATTTTATTTGTAATTTTTAGACATCAAATAATTTAATTTATATATGACACAAAGATGATACAGTAATTATCTTATTAATGAAATATTGATATAATTGATAATATAAATACCAAAATAAATGTAATTTAAGACTTTTTATGAATTACACTAATTTTCTAGGTTACTATGATATATTAGTGTTGATTTAATCAACTTGGTTCGAACATATAATTCTGTTATGACTTTCAAAAAAATCATATATCAAATAGTGTCAAAATTGACACAAAATAGTTTTTAAATCAAATATTATATTATTAATTGTTATTTTATTCCTAAAAATCTGAGGTTCGGCCAAATGAATTAGATAAAGATATATATATTAATAATAAACAATTTGGGGTTCGTTTGGCATGTTATAGTAAGTGTATTAACCATATAGGGAAAGAAAACAAAAAGACACGGTAAAAGTTAAATTAATTAACTTAGAGTTAAATCTAATTGATAAGGTTAAAATAATACCCTAAACTTGTCTAAGTCCTATTGGATGATAGGCTTTCGACCCTTCCCCACTTTAGCTTCGAAATAAGACCTTTTGGAACCATTATAAACCGATTTTGACTTTAATATAAAATAATATTTTGAGATATTCCTAAGGTGCCCCTCTCCTCCCTTATAAAAGGGCACCTCCCCCCCCCTCCTCCTCACACCAATTTGAGAACTCAAGCTCGGCCAACCCCTTCCATTTTCTCCTCTCCACTTCCCTAGAATAATCCTAGAGGTCCTGGTCTTCTCCAAAGACCAATCTTAGTTCCTTAAGTGGGGGATTCAAAGAGGCGTTCCAAAGAAGAGGTAATATCCATTACCGATCTTTTCAATTTCTTTCTTCTTCAACTTCTTATTCATTAGTTGTTTCATGATAAAGTAATAACATCAGTATTACTTACATACTGATATGTTATTATAAATATGAAACAACCCTAATTCACCTTCTATCCATCCTACGGAAAAATGAAATCACCGCACGTGCGTACGTACGGAATACCGTCTCCACGCCGTGGTGTAATCTATTTTCCACCATCACCTTACAAGGATGGGTATAATGGTTTAATGAGTAACTATATATGATTATTATGAAGTAATATTGATACTGAAATAATATATATATACTCCAATACAATTCCACGATCATAGGAACGATATCATCACTCGTGTGTACGTACGGAATACCGTCTCCACGATGTGATGCGACTCGTTCTACATGATCTTCATTTCATAATGATTATATAAATGAATTGAATGAATTAATATGGTATATACTACACTAATACCATTCTGGAAATAAATTATCTATAACCTAAAGATAAGAATAAGAATTTATTCGACAGAACACGCATAAGAACAAAAAGTTATAAAGACCCGAGTAACAAGTAACAATGAAATATTACTAACAAGAAGCTAATAATATGACCATATATGATATAATATCAATATGTATGATTCTGGAATAATTCAATAAAATTATTTAAACCATTATACAGGAGCTTCGGACACGAACAAAGCAAATCGGACCTAAGGTAAGGGAAATATCACAATCTAATTTTTATCCGAGATTGTTTATTCGTAAGTATTTACTGGGGTGTATTTTATCACCCACATCCATGTTTACTCAATATGTAATATTATTTCCATCCACCTAAAATTGTTTAAATCCATTTTTACCCTTCAGTGAGTTTTTAGTAATATGTATGAAAGGAATCTTTTGTCGTTTTTCGTACGAGGTACTTTTTGACTTTTCCGACAAAAGTACGAAGAATGTTTTTTTTAACTTATACGGCACGAAAAAATTTCTACTGTTTTATAAAGCCTTATTTTAATGAAGCTTCCTCTAAAAGATTTCATGACTATTTTCAATAAAATCTCTTTCTTTTAAAATTGCATGATGTTTTGTGAAAAGAAATTGATTTTGAAGAAGAAAGGATATTTCCCTCAAGAATTCAATTCAAGTGTTTTATCAAAATTATTTTCCATCTAAGATAATAAAGGGTTCTGTTTCTATCCATATTTTTACATTGATTTGACTATGTTGTGATGGAATTATGTTTATGAATTCCTTTATCTTATATGAATTGATTTATGATGTCATGATGTTTCAAGAATCCCATTTTTGTTACATGTGTTATGCGATGATGTATGTTTTATGAATATGTGGCACACATAAGAAAGGATTCATTATAAGATGGGTGGGACCTATATCTCCCTCCAATGCATTGGGTAATGATTTTATATCTCATGAGATAGACATGGCTGGAACGGAAGGTTATTTCGGTTCAGTGATACAGGACTAAAACGAGGAGTGAACTCGGTTCCGAAAGGGACTTTGTCCACTAAGATAGTCTTGGCAATGAGTCATGACTAACAAGAAATGATTTTCCATGATTATGTGTGCATGCCACAAAGTTTCAAGTTTTATGTTATGATTATGGGGATCTCATTTTCACTTCTATGATTTATTCCATGTTAAGATATTATGATCTCTTTTGCAGGTTTTGATTTTCAAAAAGATATGATATGATTTTTATTTCCTTTATTTTCCCTTGCTGAGAATTTGAGCTCACCCTTTTATGTTTTCTTTTACCCAGGTCAGGAAGATGGATATTAAGTAGAATATGCTAAAAGGGACCCTATATATGATGAAATAAATGGGAGACACTGTAGAAGATTTATGAACCAGTTGTTTATGTTTCCCAGTTTCTAAAGACACTATACCTATACGGTCCTTTGTGGTTTTGTCATATGTTGTAATAAGTGTGCTTCAATTTTGAAGTATTAACAATGTATGTAAAGTATGGGTCATTATAGTTGGTATCAGAGGAAAGGTATAGTCAACCTTTGGAAACTAGGATGTGAAAGCCTTAGTAAGAACCCTAAGGATAAGTCTAAGCATAGAACACAATCTTAGAAATGTCCATGAATAACCTAGGATAAGACCATAAGCATGAAAATTTTATTCTTGAATTATGTGGTTTCCTATTATAATTAGTGTTGCTCACACTATTCTTCTTGGTTTTAGTCAATGGATGGAACCCGAAGGAGCCGTGTTAATGCGGAATGCGATGGGCAATGCAATGATTGTCCCCCTGAGCAACCAAACGATATTGGAGCTGGAATGAAAAATCTTGCAGCCATGCTCACACAACTTTCTCAAGCTATGAATCATGCAGGATTTCCAAACGAGAAAAGGAGGGAGCAACATTCTGTTGAATCCTTCATGAGGCAGCGTCCACCTCCTTTCAGCGGGTCTACTGATCCATTAGTTGCTGAACAATGGATTAGTACTACTGAAAAGATATTTTCAGTTCTTCAATGTTCTGAGCATGATAAAGTCATCCTAGCAGTGTATCGTTTGGAAGGAGATGCGGATCAATGGTGGAATCTTGTTAAGAATACGAGGCAAAGGGATGAAATTGAGTCTATGGAATGGGAAGAGTTCAAGAACTTATTTTTCAATAAGTACTTCCCTCGTATTCTCCGAACAAAGATGGAGAAAGAGTTCCTTGAACTGAAGCAAAGGGATGATGAATCTGTTAGTACCTATGAAGCAAATTTTACAAGACTTGCAAGGTACGCTTCTGGTATTATTATCCAACCTGAGAGTAAGATCGATCGATTCTTTAGTGGCTTAAAACCAAGTCTTCGAAGGGAGTTAGCCATAATGGACTTCAATAGCTACGAGGAAATCGTTCGATGTGCTCTCAAAGTCGAGATGGAGATTGGAGTAACCCATCAGTCACATGGGTTTGATAAGAAGAGGAAGATGGAATTCAAAGAAAAATCTAAAGAGCACACAGAAATGAAGATGAACTTTCCCTTATGCTCAAAGTGTTGAAAGAAACATGGAGGGAGTTGTCTTAAAGGGACAAGTAAATGTTTTAAATGTGGAAAGGAAGGTCATCATGCATTTGAATGCCGTGATAATGGGAAGAAGATGTCTAATGATGCAAACAAAGGAAGGGATACACAGAATGAACCTACTACACTTCAATGTTTCAAGTGCAAGGAGATGGAGCATTATGCCAATCAATGCCCAAATCCAAGGGTTGATGATGATGGTCGACGTCAACAAACTCTTAAGGCTAAAGACAAAGGAAAGTCACATGCAATTTCTATCAGCGATGTGGAGTACGATAACGATGTGGTGAAAGGTACACTTACCATCCACTCTAAAGTAGCAAATGTTTTATTTGATTCTGGATCCACCCACTCTTTTATTTCTAAAGAATTTTCTAAGGGTATCACCGTATTACCTCAACAATTAGATGTTGAGTTAGCTGTGACAACACCTAATGGCACAACAGTCGCATCAGAAGTTTATAATTCTTCTCCGATCGAAGTTTGTGGGAAAGTGCGTCCTGCAAATCTTGTGATCCTTCCTTTAGTAGAATTTGATGTGATTCTTGGCATGGATTGGCTTTCTCTACATGGAGCTCATATCAATTGCCAAAGAAGGGAAGTCACATTTCATATTCCAGATCAACCTACGATCGTCTATCAATGCAAGGATGAACATAACCTTCCAGTGGAAATTTCTTCCATCTTATGGGTATTGATTCCACTAAATGAAGGTTATTTATCTCAAATAGTTGGTGAGAAACTCCCGATTAAGAATATGCCCATTTTACGGGAGTTTGATGATGTTTTTCCGGAGGAATTACCGGGTCTTCCACCAAATCGTGAAGTTGAGTTTTCAATAGAACTCGTACCGGGTGCTTTGCCTATTTCAAAGACACCTTATAGAATGGCCCCAATTGAGTTGCAGGAATTGAAGAAGCAACTCCAAGAGAATCTTGATAAGGGATTCATACGCCCTAGTGCGTCACCTTGGGGAGCACCTATTCTATTTGTTAAGAAGAAAGATGGATCAATGAGACTCTGCATTGATTATCGAGAACTTAACAAGATCACTATCAAGAACAAATATCCTCTCCCACGCATTGATGACTTATTTGACCAACTACGTGGAGCTCAATACTTTTCCAAGATTGATCTTCGTTCAGGGTATCATCAATTAAGGGTCAAAAGGGAGGATATACCAAAGACGGCTTTCCGTACAAGGTATGGACACTATGAATTTATAGTGATGCCATTTGGTCTTACTAATGCCCCTGCTATCTTCATGGATCTAATGAATAGAGTCTTTAGAGACTATCTTGATCAATTTGTGGTAGTCTTTATAGACGATATTCTTGTCTACTCAAAGATCAAGGAAGAGCATGAAGATCACTTGAGAATTATATTGAAAACCCTGAGAAAAGAGAAGCTTTATGCCAAATTTACCAAGTGTGAATTTTGGCTTCAAAAAGTTGCATTTTTGGGTCATATAATCTCAAAAGAGGGGATATCTGTGGATCCAGCAAAAACAGAGGTTATCGAAAGATGGTCAAGACCAACAACAGTAACTGAGATCCAAAGTTTTCTTGGTTTGGCTGGTTATTATCGACGTTTTGTAAAAGATTTTTCACGATTATCTAATCCACTCACCAAGTTGACTCGGAAAGGAGTTAAGTTTGTCTGGACAGAGGAATGTGAAGAGAATTTCAAGGAGTTGAAAAGAAGGTTATCTAGTGCACCTGTGCTCACACTGCCTTGTAGTGGAGAAAGGTTTGTGATCTACAGTGATGCATCCAAGAAGGGATTGGGGTGTGTTCTTATGAAAAATGATATGGTGATAGCTTATGCCTCATGACAGTTGAAAATCCATGAGCAAAATTACCCAACACATGATTTGGAGTTGGCTGCGGTAATCTTTGCATTAAAGATTTGGAGGCATTACCTTTATGGTGAAAGGTGTGATATTTATACTGATCATAAAAGTTTAAATTATATTTTCACACAAAAGAAGTTGAATATGCGTCAAAGAAGATGGTTGGAGCTGATTAAGGATTATGACTGCTCAATCCATTACCACCCTGGGAAAGCAAACAAGGTGGAAGATGCATTAAGTCGACAAGACCATGCTAGTTTATCCATGATGAGGATCACAAAAGATCCAATATTTATGGATTTACAAAGGATGGATCTTGGAATTATAATGGAAGGGGAAAAATCTTATCTTTCTCAAATGAATGTTCAACCATCTATACATGTGAAGATTAAAGAGGCAGAGAAAGAAGATGTCAAGTTACAAAAGAAGGTGAGAAATGTTCCTGAAATCAACCTTGATTGTGATGGGATAATAAAGTTCAGGAATCGGGTTTGCGTTCCTCCCATCCCCGAATTAAAGAATGAGCTGCTGGATGAGGCTCATAGTTCGTCATTCTCTATTCATCCTGGAAGCACGAAGATGTATAGGGACCTGAAAGAGTACTTCTGGTGGGATGGCATGAAAGGAGATGTTGCTGAATATGTCTCTCGATGCTTGGTTTGTCAACAAGTTAAAGCTGAGAGACAGAAGTCTAAGGGGATGTTACAACCATTACCCATACCCGAATGGAAATGGGAAAACATCACTATGGAATTTGTCACAGGACTTCCTAAAACATCCAAAGGCAATAATGCTATCTGGGTCATAGTTGATCGTCTTACAAAGTCTGCACACTTCATTGCTATGAGAGAGGATTTCTCTCTAGATCAGCTTGCCAGGATATATGTAAAGGAAGTGGTAAGATTGCATGGAGTACCACTTTCTATTATATCTGATTGAGATCCGAGATTTACCTCGAAGTTCTGGCGAAGTCTTCAGCATACTCTGGATACAGAGATGAGTTTCAGCACTGCTTATCATCCCCAGACAGACGGTCAGTCTGAGAGAACAATTCAAACCCTAGAAGATATGTTGAGAGCTTACTCTATGGATTTCAAAGGAGGTTGGGATCAACACCTACCTTTGGTGGAATTTTCTTATAATAATAGCTTTCACTCCAGTATTCAGATGGCTCCTTATGAAGCTCTCTATGGAAAGAAATGCAGGACTCCAACTTGCTGGGATGAAGTTGGGGAAAGAAAGCTATTAGGACCTGATCTCGTTGATGAAATGGAAGAAAAGGTCAGATCTATTCAACAACACATAAGAGCATCTCAGAGTCGACAGAAAAGTTATGCCGACAACCGAAGAAAGGACCTAGAGTTTGAAGTGGGTGCTAAAGTGTTCTTACGAATATCTCCCTGGATGAGGGTTATGAGATTTGGAAAGAAGGGGAAGTTGAGCCCTAGATATATCGGTCCTTTCGAAATACTGGATCGTGTTGGGAAGGTAGCTTACCGATTGGCGCTTCCACCGAATCTCTCTCAAGTTCACGATGTGTTCCATATATCTCTCCTGAGAAAGTACATACCAGATCCTTCACATGTACTCAGCTCAGAAGTTGTACCGCTGGAGCAAGATCTTTCTTATGAAGAACAGCCGATATAGATTCTGGATCGTAGCGAAAAAGTCCTACGAAACAAGACCACTCGCTTGGTGAAAGTTTTATGGAGGAACCACCAACTTGAAGAAGCTACATGGGAGCTTGAGGATATGATGAGGGAGAAGTATCCTCATTTGTTTGTCACAAAGTGATGAATTTCGAGGGCGAAATTATTTTTAAGGGGGGTAGAATGTAACACCCGAGACTTTTATGTTATATAAACCATCAAAGGAATCTTTTCCTACACAACACTTGCTTGGCTTGCTTTGCACGCAATCGCGACCTTCCTCGATAGCTTGCGTCGTACGCAATACCGAGTTTCACTAAACAACAATATGCTGTTAAAACTAGCCGTTATGAATAGTAATAACCACTTTTTAAAATTTTATAAATTTTATTTTTCAAAATGGACTTCATTTTTGGACTCAGAATATCGAAATTAGCCTAGGGTGAAATTTTGGTATTTTTCTGAAAACTTTCAATTTTTGATGAATAGTGAAACCACTAAGTGGTAGGTTAAAAACTGAATTTTGCATAAAACTTAATTTTACTGCTTCTGTGAATGGAATTTCAAAAATCCGAGAGACACGGTTAATATCAAGGACTAAAATGTGGTTCAATGAGATGAAAATAATTTTTTGGTGAATAGTAACTGTTTACTATTTTTACCGCGGTTAATAGTATATAGGGCAACTAAGGGTAAATATGATATCAATATTACCCTAACACATGTCCTAATTCTATTGGACAAGTGTAATTCGACCATAAACAAACTTAGGAATAAAATATGACCATTTAGGCCCACTTGGATTAGATTAGGACATTTATTATTAATTTATTTAAAGAAGGGTTAAAATAGTTAAAATCAAAGTTTAATAAGTAAATCATTTTTTAATATGGGGTTATACATAATATAAATTCGATTGTAAATATTCATTAGAAAGCTAAAACGATTTCCTACATGATGGTATTTTATTTGGAATTTTTAGACATCAAATAATTTAATTTATATATGACACAAAGATGATGCAGTAATTATCTTATTAATGAAATATTGACATAATTGATAATATAAATACAAAAATAAATGTAATTTAAGACTTTTTATGAATTACACTAATTTTCTAGTTTACTATGATATATTAGTGTTGATTTAATCAACTTGGTTCGAACATATAATTCTGTTATGACTTTCAAAAAAATCATATATCAAATAGTGTCAAAATTGACACAAAATAGTTTTTAAATCAAATATTATATTATTAATTGTTATTTTTTTCCTAAAAATCTAAGTTTCGGCCAAATGACTTAGATAAAGATATATATATTAATAATAAACAATTTGGGGTTCGTTTGGCATGTTATAGTAAGTGTATTAACCATATTGTGAAAGAAAACAAAAAGACACGGTAAAAGTTAAATTAATTAACATAGAGTTAAATCTAATTGATAAGGTTAAAATAATACCCTAAACTTGTCTAAGTCCTATTGGTTGATAGGATTTCGACCCTTCCCCACTTTAGCTTCGAAATAAGACCCTTTGGAACCATTATAAACCGATTTTGACTTTAATATAAAATAATATTTTGAGATATTCCTAAGGTGCCCCTCTCCTCCCTTATAAAAGGGCACCTCCTCCCCCTCCTCCTCACACCAATTTGATCACTCAAGCTCGGCCAACCCCTGCCATTTTCTCCTCTCCACTTCCCTAGAATAATCCTAGAGGTCCTTGTCTTCTCCAAAGAACAATCTTAGTTCCTTAAGTGGGGGATTCAAAGAGGCGTTCCAAAGAAGAGGTAATATCCATTACCGATCTTTTCAATTTCTTTCTTCTTCAACTTCTTATTCTTTAGTTGTTTCATGATAAAGTAATAACATCAGTATTACTTACATACTGATATGTTATTATAAATATGAAACAACCCTAATTCACCTTCTATCCATCCTACGGAAAAATGAAATCACCGCGCGTGCGTACGTACGGAATACCGTCTCCACGCCGTGGTGTAATCTATTTTCCACCATCACCTTACAAGGATGGGTATAATGGTGTAATGAGTAACTATATATGATTATTATGAAGTAATATTGATACTGAAATAATATATATATACTCCAATACAATTCCACGATCATAGGAACGATATCATCACTCGTGCGTACGTACGGAATACCGTCTCCACGATGTGATGCGACTCGTTCTACATGATCTTCATTTCATAATGATTATATAAATGAATTGAATGAATGAATATGGTATATACTACACTAATACCATTCTGGAAATGAATTATCTATAACCTAAAGATAAGAATAAGAATTTATTCGACAGAACACGCATAAGAACAAAAAGTTATAAAGACCCGAGTAACAAGTAACAATGAAATATTACTAACAAGAAGCTAATAATATGACCATATATGATATCATATCAATATGTATGATTCTGGAATAAGTCAATAACATTATTTAAACCATTATACAGGAGCTTCGGACACGAACAAAGCAAATCGGACCTAAGGTAAGGGAAATATCACAATCTCATTTTTATCCGAGATTGTTTATTCGTAAGTATTTACTGGGGTGTATTTTATCATCCACATCCATGTTTACTCAATATGTAATATTATTTCCATCCACCTAAAATTGTTTAAATTCATTTTTACCCTTCAGTGAGTTTTTAGTAATACGTATGAAAGGAATCTTTTGTCGTTTTTCGTACGAGGTACTTTTTGACTTTTCCAACAAAAGTACGAAGAATGTTTTTTTAACTTATACGGCAAAAACAGATTTCTACTGTTTTATAAACCCTTATTTTAATGAATCTTCCTCTAAAAGATTTCATGACTATTTTCAATAAAATCTCTTTCTTTTAAAATTGCATGATGTTTTGTGAAAAGAAATTGATTTTGAAGAAGAAAGGATATTTTCCTCAAGAATTCAATTCAAGTGTTTTATCAAAATTATTTTCCTTCTAAGACAATAAAGGGTTCTGTTTCTATCCATATTTTTACATTGATTTGTCTATGTTGTAATGGAATTATGTTTATGAATTCCTTTATCTTATATGAATTGATTTATGATGTCATGATGTTTCAAGAATCCCATTTTTGTTACATGTGTTATGCGATGATGTATGTTTTATGATTATGTGGCACACATAAGAAAGGATTCATTATAAGATGGGTGGGACCTATATCTCCCTCCAATGCATTGGGTAATGATTTTATATCTCATGAGATAGACATGGCTGGAACGGAAGGTTATTTCGGTTCAGTGATACAGGACTGAAACGAGGAGTGAACTCGGTTCAGAAAGGGACTTTGTCCACTAAGATAGTCTTGGCAATGAGTCATGACTAACAAGAAATGATTTTCCATGATTATGTGTGCATGCCACAAAGTTTCAAGTTTTATGTTATGATTATGGGGATCTCATTTTCACTTCTATGATTTATTCCATGTTAAGATATTATGATCTCTTTTGCAGGTTTTGATTTTCAAAAAGATATGATATGATTTTTATTTCCTTTATTTGCCCTTGCTGAGCATTTGAGCTCACCCTTTTATGTTTTCTTTTACCCAGGTCAGGAAGATGGATATTAAGTAGAATATGCTAAAAGGGACCCTATATATGATGAAATAAATGGGAGACACTGTAGAAGATTTATGAACCAGTTGTTTATGTTTCCCAGTTTCTAAAGACACTATACCTATACGGTCCTTTGTGGTTTTGTCATATGTTGTAATAAGTGTGCTTCAATTTTGAAGTATTAACAATCTATGTAAAGTATGGGTCGTTATAGCTTAAGTTGTCAATAGACTAACTCATGAAATTTTCTAAAAGTAACTATTAAAGTTATCAAGTACGAATAGACTAGTGGACATGCATATATTTATCCCAAAGAGATTAAAGGAATAGTAATTGTTATATAGGAGAAATAAGTATACACTAATAAACCATGCATACTTCAATGTAAAAAATGTATGGATTTAGGGAATTATAAAAATAAGAATACCAATATAAGAACTAATACTGATAATATAAATAAAAAACTCACAAACCAAAGGGGAAATTAATAACCTATGTAATGAAAACTACTAAATTATATCATTTTTATTATGATGTGAATAGTATATCAATTCTTTACTCTGGATCTGTGGATATATTATTTTTCTACCATGAATGTTTTTCAAAAACATTGATTCATCACCTCAATCATTATATATATAATTATCAACAAAAATACCTAGTTATTATTTATATTGAAATATTTTTTATTCTTGGTCTGGGGAATTTTATTTTTTATAGACCAATTTCTTATTCTCCTTGTTGAATTTGATGTTTTATTATTCATTTATTAACACTCTATAAAATGGGAACATATCAATTTTTATGTAGGAAAAAATATTTTAATATACAGAATCTATCCAATATCACATGTCAATATAAGTGTCATCATTTACATTATTTGTAAAACAATTTACATAATATGGGTCATGATAGCCATACTGTTGGTTTCTTTATGTAAATATTTATCAAGGAACCCAACAATAAATATACATTCCAAATGATTCATTATCTAAGAAACCATTGAATTCTATCACACATTCTAATATATTTTATTTTTATTTAATTAGTTTTTTAAAAAATATTAGTTAATATTAATTTAAAGAAACAGGGGAAAAATCATTAAATTATTAAAACAAGTTGACCATTATGCATTAGTTTGTTTATCAATAAGATAATGGTTTAAAATGGAATAAAATTGAAGAAACACTGTGATTTTTTATAAAAATATTTTTATTCGAATTCAATATATCATGTTATGAATATTTTTGTTAAAATTAGCAGGAGATATTTTTCAAAAGAATTATAATGTCTTTCATTTGATGGATATGAAAAACATTCAAATGAGTTGCTGAAAGAGGTTAATTAAAATTTCCGTAGCATTTTTAGAATAATTATATTTAATTAATAGTTATATTCCAATATAAATATTCCTACAATCATAATGAATTTTATGATCCAAACTAATGTTATACACATTCATTAAAAGATAAAATTGAAATAGTTTCACTGGATAGACAATAATTACATTAGATATGTCAAAACTAATGTTATCTGGCCATGAATCATTGAGAACACAATATTCATGTTTTTATACAAATTGAAATATTCAATACCATATATACAAGAGAGATGGAGGGTTCTGGACAAAAATCATTGTAATGATGGTACTAGATGGATTGAGGTGGAAATTTCTTATTATAGGAATTCATGAAGTCCCAACTATGATTTTATAGGCTCTACTGTAATGAATGATCATTATGTTGGGAAATAATTATTAAAACATGATATAATTTATGAAAAATTGTGGAATGTATTTATTAATTGAAAATAGTGGAACTTATTTTTTGACACAAGGATTTATATGTTTCGAATATGTTTACACACAATCAATTTCTTGTGTATCGTAGATAGAAGTTGGTAAGATTATCATGTTGATAGTTTATAGAAAGTGTATAATGTTGATTGTTTTAGAATATTTATGATTTTTAATTTAATAAAATTAATTTTGGTATGATTAAAATAATTTATTTGAATAAAAAATTTAATTCTAATAATAAATGAAGCCACAATTATGAGAAGTTATCTGTGTAAGATTTATTGGATATTTTAACTATGATATAGAAAATTACAATGTCATCAGAAGAATTTTTCGATGAAGATTCTATGGGTATATGTTATTTTTAAATAAGAATATTTTTTGTGATAGGTTGACTAGACATAAACTATTTAATGTTGAAAATAGTTAAAAATTTGGATTTTCAAAGGATGGAGAACCAGTTCAGTAGACACACATATAGAAGAATAAGAGTTTTCTGATGCATTACATAACTTTTTAAATCCAATTTTCATGATGAGGTTGATATGGTCTATTGATGTTATATATATATAAGAGATAATTAATATCAAATAATTTCTTTATTAATGAGGTGGAGGAGGTTTGAAATGGGTGAGGGGTGATTGGTTTTTTATGCTTCAAGAATACTTTATAAGTCACTAAAATAAATGAGAAACATAAATTTAAATAAGTCGAGTGGGAAACATTATTATATTTCCAACACATTATCTATAAGGAAATGAGAATAATCATTACGTAATCTAATAATTTCAGTTAGAATTATCCTTCTACATTTCAATGTTGCTTTTTAGTTTATAATATTATTATTTTGTTAAACAATTCATAAAAATAAACCCACAGGAATACAATGTGGGTACAACAACAAAAAATATCTTTTTTTTCATAATAAAAATTTTATATAATAAAAACATGATTTATTTTCAGAAAAAGTATTCATAACATCCATCTTGGATTCTACTTTTATTGTAACCATTCGTAAACCCTATGAAAAATATTTTAAAACATGGGATGAACACAAAAATGTCAGTAAGGTGTATAAATAGATGGAGATAATACATTATTCCATGAATACATATAAACATATGAAATCATTTAACAAATACTTACTTCTCAACCTTAAAGTATCATGTATATAAATTGTGAAACAAGATATTTTCATAAATCATAGTACACAAAAATAAATCATATGGTTTACATGGGGATGTAATTACATAATATTATTACCATTGCGACTACCATAAGATTTGTAACTATCAGAGCAACCGTAGAGTGTAACCCTTTCTGCTACCTTATGGTGTAACCAATATAGTTACACTTGGAGTAACCATACTTTTGATCTCCAATGTAAACATTCCCAATGAATTAGAGGGAGATATAGGCCCCAACATTCATCATATGCAACTACCAAGAAATATTAAATATCAATAAAACATGAACTCTAGCATAAAAACATTCCTTCTGAGTTTTGTCAAAATAGTAATTTAAAGGGAATTTTCTAATGAAACTCCCTTACATATTCCATATCATTGATGTAAGAATTAATATAATTAATGGAATATGTATAATCACTATAAATCAATATAATAAAACATAATATTTTAAATATTCATATCAAAAATAATAAATCCATTAAAAAATAAATGACATATAAGGTTAACCCAAAGAATAGAAATAGGGTTAATAATTCCCTTACCTCGAGATCTTATTACATAAACTGTGTTTTAACCACCTATATATGGTTAATCGATTGTAATTAATATTTAATAGAAAACTAGTTATTTGATAAAACCTTATAGAATCATTTTATTACATCATTCCATCCATTTTTTGGGTAATATTTTCTTTTTTGAAATACCTATAGTACGTTCATCATATGGTTTCCCTGGTTATGTTTTAAATGATTATATTTTTGAATAGAAGAGAAATTACAGATGTATAATAAAATGATATTAATATGTTTCTAGGATATTGAAAGATACCATAAATCATTTATAATTCAATAAGATGATGAATCATTAGATACAACATTAATGTCATTCGTTTGGATAATTCTGGCAGGTCTCCAATAATCATAAAATAGTTTCATTATGAAATTTAATATTTTTTATACATTTTAATTAGAGAATATAAAAGTTGTTATATCATAAATATCTCAATTTGTTTCAACCGTTAAAACTATTTTATGACTATACATAAAGGTTGTAATGGAAATTGAAAACATGTTATCTATGATGTCGGCAGTTCGACACATCACCTATGATGTTTTCATTTTTATAATAAAAGGTAGAGAAGAAGAAGTATAACGGTGAATATTTCCATTAATATGAGAACGTTCCATTATAAATAATATAGTAGAGTTTCCAAACCTCTTGGATATGGGTATTTGATAATTTTTTACGAAAATAAAAACAGTCAAAAATAAAATGAAATAAAATTATTACCACAAGAATTATCCCCTTTGGGAACCTCCTTATGGCCAATATTTTTGAAATTTTTGAAGAATAGAAGGTCTAATACATGGGGAATTGAACTCGGCATATTATTTGTCTGTCACTATGACAATTCGTAATTCTTGATAGGTGTAAGGATATGAAGTGGTGATAGTTGATAATTATTTTGGAGGAGAGGGATTTTTCCATTATTATTATCATTATTTTATTATATTTCTCATGATAAGAAATAGTGTTATTTATTTTGACTAAATTAAGTAATTATTACATTATAGTTTGAACCAATGTAGATTACCTCATCATAATATTATATATGACTAAATAAATCAGGTATTTAGCTTATTTCAAAAATTAGTGTATAAAACTATTGAAAAAAATTCATATATTTTATAAAAAATTCAAAAAATAGAATCCATCATTGATTGACATATAAAATTTAAAAATTAACTCCATTTTATCAATATAATATTTTAAATTTTATTGATTATATTTTTTTATATAGTTAAAATTTATTCAAAAAATACAATTTTTTAAACATTAACAGATTTTATAACACTATGGAAAAATAATTAAATTCTCATAAAAAGATATTATAATCACAATAAAATTAAAATAATAATATATAAATATATTTTATAATAATATATTTTCTTTTAAATGATTAAATTTATTATAAAGTTCTAATTAAAAATTTATTACTTACATAATTTACAAAACATAATTTATAAATTAAAAAAATATATTTACATGATTAATTATATAAATATATCATATTTTCACTTATAGGATTACAAAAAAAATTTATCCATTATTAGGTGTAGTAACTATTGTATTATCTAGAATAAAATTTCTAAATGTTATGTTACTATTCCAATTTCGTTTTACTATTATATCAATATAAATTTTGTAATTTATAAATATAGAAATTATTTTATCATACAATTATAAATAATTTACCAATTTAATTTTAGAAAGAAATGAAATTATGTTATATGTACATGGGTTTTTGTATTCACCCAACCATCTGGAAATATCATCCTCATAATTTTTATTTATTAATTAAACAAATATGGATACCTCGACCAAATGTGATTTTTGGATTCCCATGTTGCTTATTTGGACATGTGGTTTCTCCAAAAAACCCTTACTTGGTATATTACCTTATTCTGTAACAGTTTCTCTCAACGATAATGAATCTGAATAGTTTTCTCTTCACAATAATGGTTTTATTCTAGCTGAACTATTTGTAGGATAAAAATATGCGATGAACCTAGAACATGATTTCTCAATATAGAACAATGAATATCAGTGTTTAACTAAGATAAACGTTGTGTAAACTAAAATAAATAAGAAACAAGTCCAAATATCTCCACGATTTCATAAGGCCCAATGAATAGATGACTTATATTTCCTTTCATACCAAGACACGTAACACTTTTCCAAGGATATATCTTAAGAAAATTATGATCACCTACCTCAAAATAAATGCCTTTTATATTGTTATATGTATAAAATGTTTTCATGTTCTGAGATATACTCATGTGTTGCTCCATAAAATTCACATTATTAGCCACACACACTACTAATTATGGTTTCATCAACTTCTATTCCCTAAATTCATACCAAAATCATGGATTTTAACACCAGTTCACATAGAATCCCTCAAAATGCGACATTTGAATACATTAATGAAAACTGTTTTTATAAGAAAACTCAACTAACGAAATATGTTCATCCCAACATCCATGGTAATCCATTGAACAATCTTGATGCATATCTTAAAATGTAAAATTTTTTCACTCGGTTTGTCTTTAAAATTGAAGAAGAATGGTTTTGATGAAATTTAATTATGTGCCAAATAACTTCTGAATGCATTTCCCAAAGTTATAAGAGAACCTAGGATCATGATCATAAACAATGGAAGGAGGAAATATTTGTGACTAGATAATATATTTGAGGAATAATCAATATATCTTATCCAAAGACATTGTTTCTAAAATAGGAATGAAATGTGTAGATTTAGCCAATCTATCATAAATAAACAAAATCACATTGTTATGTCAAGAATATTTTTGATGTCCTAAAATGATGACCGTAGATATATTCTTCTATTTCACTCTAGAACAATAAATTGTTCAAGTATCCTCTTTTGGTAAATTTTAGGCTACTTTAACCCATCGACATGTAAAACATTTGATTGTAAAATATGAAAAATCTATTTTCATTCCATCCAACTAGTAATACTCTCTCTGGTATATGTACATATTATAACTACCATGATGAACAGAAAATAGAGAACTATGAACTTCATACAATAATTCATTATTCAACTAGGGATCAAAAGGTACACATAATCACTTTAAAAAAACATCATTTATCAACATTAAATTCAAGAAAGATTCCCTTTTTTTCTTCAATTATTCAATTTTTGTAAATGCCACCCTCTTTTTACTGCACATTATTAATTATTTATAATAGATACAACTGGACTAAAACATAAAACAAAATAGATTAAATTCCTATACCATTAACATCCAAGATAAAATTGATTAAATTTTTAATCCCGGGGTGTTATTCAAAAAAATTCATGGTTAATGATGCATGATATTTTATACTCAATGAATCCATCCCATTGTCTGATTTTGTATAAAATTAATTGACCATGTAATCATAATCCATTTTCTAGATACACAATCCTATCTTCATCGATTTTAATTCCATTTGAGTGAATATATTATATACACTTTTATGGCTCATATGTAATTAACATTTGGGTCCTTATAAAAAATCATAAAAATTTTCAATGAAAAACCATAGATTAAAATTACAAATCATATGTGGGATTATTTAACTCATGAGGATTCAGTTGTCTTGAATAATATGGGGTTACATGATCATTATGCAACAAAAACCAACTACGACCCTTAAATGAAGAATCAACACTGATGAAAAATCCACCAATTTTGTAAGGTAGTTCCAAAGCACGATCATTAACCAATTTCATCCTCAGTTCCTGAAAAAAAAAATCACATTCTTCTATCCTAATAAATTTAACCTATTTTGTGTGAACATAATTAGTGGAATAGATAACCATGAAACATTTCTAACAAAATGTAGGTAATAACTTATTAATCTATGAAATATACAAATATCTGTAATTTTTTTTGTCTTGGTCATTTATCACCAACTTTTATTTGAGGGATTAACTTTTATTCAATACTTATTTAAAATTTTTCTTATAAAATAAATATATTCCAATGAAATAACCAAATTTCCAAATTTCCTGTATAACTTATTTTCATTGAGAGTTTTCATGACAACCCTCAATTTTTTCCATGATCCTCATAAATATTTGAAAAGACCAAAATATCATCCATAAAAACAAAAACAATATTATCCAAATATTCTTGAAATATTCTATTCCTATGATCCATGAATACATTAAAGGGAATTTTTCAAACCAAACGTGATAACAACAATATCGTAATGCACATATATAGTATGAAAATACTTTTTCATAATGTCATCCTCCTTCAAATTCAGCTAATATTAACTTGATTTCATGTCAATATCCGATAAATTATGACATACCTAGAGCTGATAACACTTCATTGGATGACATGAAATCTACTGACGTAGTGAAAAATGGCTTAACTACACTTTTCTTCTAATAATCTAACTTATTTTCATCATTTGGATATTTATTTGGGAAGGTATTATCATTATGACCCATTTCACCACATTTAATACAATTTATCAATTTATTATCATAATTATTCTTAAGATAATTTTTTATTATAATATGAGACTATATTTTCAATCATACCAAATAAAAATCACATCCCATCTTCTTTAAGACATTCCCTAGGGTTATTTTTACCAATATTTTCCAAAAATAGAAAATGGACATTTATGCCTTTATATTTCTTGATTTATTCATACCCGTCACATTCCATCTAGAAATCTTCTTCTTATTCTCTTCAATGTAACCATGATCATATTCAAACTCCATTTCTACCCTCTCAGCACATTAGAAACGTTTCTCATAAAATTTGAATTCAAAGGTATCTAATTACCTTCGATATATTCAGCTCAATATTTAGTAAAAATGATTTATTTTTCTATGATGATCGCGATTAAGATTGAAAGAATACTTTTCAAATTGGGTGATGTTTTATTCATGTAAAACCACTACATATTCCATATTTTTCTACATTTAATGGAATTTATATTCCATACTATGTCAAAAAACCCATTGAAAAATATTATTCAAGGGAGTGATTTTTTTATTCATACCATTCCATGACATCAATATCCTCACTATCTTGGATACTCATAAAGATTTACCACCACTGGTCATCATCACCTTCAAAAATATAAATATAATAACTAAACATTTATTATATGAACAACACATGAAAATGAATATCTTTTCGAGGGATTTAATTCACTATTTATCCACAAATAGGTGAGTAGATCCATTGAATGAAAATGGGTCTTGCCTCATAAAATGTTCCAATATTATAATGTTCCTTTTTTATTTTTCTTGTTGTTTTCTAGAATGCATACCACCACCTTTTATTACCTATGTTATATGATCCATTACTGTCCCAAACTCCTAGTTTTCAATCCTTGTGATTCCATGTTGCAAATTTGTAAAGATATCAGCCTCTTGGTTTCTTCTAAAATTATTTTCCCTATTTATTCTATGAGAAATAATTGTTAACATACCTACAATTGATGAATAAACTTGGTAATCATCAAATTTTATATCATTTAAACATAAATATAATGTAAATTTTTTTTATTGTATTATATTAACATAATCCCAACCTATAACATTATCAAAACAGTGCTCTGATACAAATTATTAGGACCTGACCTTAACCATTACATAATCATGTAAATTCTTCTATAATTATACTAATACATTCCCAATGATATGATTAGTTTATATATTTATTATTTTAGAAAATAATTCATACATATATGCCCACTAGGTAAAATGTTGTTACAACTAAAACAATATCCATTTTTCCATAATACAAATATTTCTAATAAAAGAATGAAATACATTTATAAAAATTTATGAGAACATTCATTATCTCTTATGATTTTCTCCTACCAATAATTAAAAAACATGAAAAGAATTTTAAAATAGGGGATGAGAAAAAAACTATTAGTAAGGGATATAAAAATAAATAGATGAACCTTTTTTCGATGAATAATTATAAACATATGAAATAAAGTTCACAAAGGCATAGTATCACCCATAATGTATCATGTATATTCTCTGTCAAATATGAGATTTCCATAAAACATATAAAATGTAAATAAAACATATATGTAACATAGGTAATTACATACTTAATATTGTAACCATCATGGATACCATATGATTTGTAACCCATAATTATACCTTAGAATGTAACCCTCTTTGATACATTATGAGGTATCCATGACAATGCCACATGGAGTAACCATATAGTCGACCTCCCACATAAAAATAAAAAGTTAATTTTAAGGAGATATATTTCATGACTTTAATCATTGAAAACTCCAAATAACAATAAGATAACCATAAAACAAGAATATTTTCATAATACATTCCTTTTGTATTTTAAAAAAATATAAATTAAAAGAGAATTTTTAATGAGGGGTCCCTTACATATTGAATATCATTGAAGAGAAAATTAATAAAATAAAATTAATTTTTATAAACACAATAAAACTTAATAATAAAACATTATATATGAAAAATTCATATAAAAATTATTCATATAAATAAAAATCAATGAAGTATATTATTAACAAAAATAATGAAAATTTGGTAAGATTTCCCATACCTCATGCTCATAATAATTAAAATGTATTTAAACCTCAATTATAATGGTTAAAAGAGTGTTAATAATTTTATAAATAAATATATTAATCTATTTACCACCTTATAGAATCATTTTATGACATCTTTCCATCCATTTATTAATAATATTTTTCAATTACTATTATTTCTAGTGCATTCTATACCTGATTTACAATGATGATTCATAAATGATTTTCATGTTGAATGAAATTGAAACTAAAAAAAGAATAATACAATGCTATTAATATGTATAAATATTATTAAAGGATAAACTAAATCATTTTTAAGATATTATGATCAATCATAAGATAAAACCTTAGCGATATTCATTTAGATCAATTTGGTGGATATTCTTTAATCACATACTACTATTGTTATATTATTTAATATTATATATACATGTTAATTCAAAAAAAATAAAAGTGGTTATATCATATATATTACAATATTTTTCTATGAATAAAACTTTTTTATGAAAAGACATGATGGTGGTAATGGAAATTCATACCACATCAACCATAATGTCGGTAATTCAACACAACATAGACGATGTTATTTATTTTTTAATAAAAGGCAGAGGATGGAAAGTATGATGATGAATTTTTCCATTAAAATTATAACATTATATTATATATAATACTTTTTAGTTTTATTTCCTCATCAATATGGGGAGGTGAAGAGTGTATGAGAAACGAAAAAAAATGAAAATAAAATAATATAAAATGAAAGAGGATTTTTCCTCTTGATTCATCCCCATTAAGAACCTCTCTATAACCATTGGTTTCAGCCCTTTGTTAATACCATTTGGTCTTGGACATGGGGAAGAGGCCTGGGAATAATAATTGCGTAGAATTTGGAAATTTATAAAATATTGATAGGTGTGAGGACATTAGTGGTTAAAGGGTTGTATTTATAGTTGATAAGAGGGGGGTCAATTATTTTAAGGATTATATTCTTATCATTTTTTAAAATGGTAATATTGTTAGTTCTTATGAATATATATAGTAATTAATGCATGATATTTAAAACCAATTATTATTACTGTATCATAACATCATTCATTAATAATTAATTTATGTATTTTATTTATTTCATAAATTATCGTATTTTACTATTTACAAATTATTCATGTATTTCAAAAAAATACAAAAACAATCACCCAACCATTTTTTATTTTTAAAATTAAAAAATAAACTCCACTTTATCAAAACAAATTATAAACATGAGAAATTAATTATTTTCAATAAAATAATCATTTATTTGAAAATGAAATTTTTTGAAACTATAAATAAATTTTTAACACCCTTAAAAATTATATAAATTATCAAAAAATTATATTTTAATCATATAAAAATGAATAATAATAATCTATGGATAAATTTTATAAAAATATATATTTTTTCAAATCATTATATTTATTATAATGTTGTAATTAAATATTTATTACATAGAAAAATTCTTATACTTAATATTAAATTTATTAAAATATTAAGCTTTTAAATCATATAAATTTATCTTAGTTTTCATTTATAAAATTGTAAAAATTATTTATTATTTATTAGGTGAGTTTACTTTTTTATTATCCATATTATTATTCTTTATGGTCGTGTTACTATTTAGATGGTCAATTTACTATTCCATCTATATAAATTTCCTAATTTTTATAAATACAATGTATTTCATTATGAGCTTATTAATAATTTTACTATTTAATTCCAGGATGGAAATAAATTATTTTATAAGTACATGGGTTTCGACATTATCCTAACAATGTGCCTATAAATGGGGAACCCTTATTTTGAATAATAATTATATTATTCATGTTTTCTTAAATGTTTATGTGTTATATCAAAGGAATAAGATAAATATACCAAACGAAGAGATAATAGAAAAAATATTGAGCACTGTGAGTTTTTAAGCACGAAATCTCATCGATCAATAAGATGATGCTACCAAACATATGGGTATTCATCACAGTTACTAGAAATATTTTTCAATTTAGTAGTGAATGATAAACAATACCATTTAGAGTTGAGGCAGTTTATGTAACCCTCTAATCTTCTACGGTGCCTTTCTCTTTTAACAATACAATAGCTTACGTTGTACGCAACATTGAGTTCAAGCACAACATGACCTATCAAACTTGTTGATGTGAATAGTAATACACACTATTTGAAATTTTAAAAATATTATTTTTCAAAATAGTCTTCATTTTTGGATTTTGATCATCAAAATTTTCGTAGAGTGATTTTTCGGTATTTTTTGAAAAATGTTCAATTTTAATGAATAGAGGAAAACACTTCATTATTGTTTAAAAGATTAATTTTATTTAAATAATTATTTATTTTAATTAAATTTGTTTTATGTAAAAATTGATACATAATACCTATTTATGTTGAATGTAATTCATTGGAGTCATTTTATAATAAAAGTATATGTATGATATTTAATTGAACATTTTAACGTATTTTAACAACCTTCTAGAAACATTAGAAAATTTTCATAACACACAATGTTACAAAATTTTTTAAATAAATTTCATAAATCCTAGATACATGGTTAAATCATTATGTAAAATATTGTTTAATATGATTAAAATAATTTCTGGTGAATAGTAACTGTTTATTTTTTTAACCACGGTTAAAAGTAAATGAGGGTAATTAAAGGTAAAAATGATATTATAATTACCCTGACATTTTTCATAATTCTATTGGATAAGTTTTTGATGAACAGAATAATCCTTAGGAATTAAATTTTATCCTCTTTGGTCCATATGGATTACATTAAGACCTTTATTATTATTTTATTTAAAGAATAGTTTAATGTGTTAGATTCAAATTTTCATAACTAAAACACCTTTAATATAAAATTTAACAAATGATAAATTCTAATATAAATATTCATTAGAAAGATAAAAACATTTCCTACGTAATGGTATTTTATTTAATTAATTTACACATTAAATAATTAAATTAATTTATGACACAATGATGATGCAGTAATTACATTATTAATGAATGGTAAAAATTATTGATATTATAAATATACAAATAAATGTAAATTGATAATTTTGATTCATAAAACTAAATGTATAAAATAATATGACATTTTATGACTGATTATGTATATTTTAAGTGATAAAGTTGTTATGACTTTCAAAGAAACAAAATACAAAATTGCCTCAAAATTGACATATATGAGTTTAAAAAAAACAACTATACTATTTAATAATAAAATATTCCTAAAAATATATGGTTCATACGAAGGACCTAGATAAGGTTAGATATTTCAACAACAATGAATTTGGGGTTCTATTGTATTTTTATTGAATTTTTATTTACTAATTATTATAAAACTAAAAGAAAACATTGTAAAAGTTAAACTATTTAACTATGAATTAAAACTAAAAGTTAAAGTTTATATATTTACCTAAAAATGTATAAATGTTATTTTTTAGAGTTTTTTTATCCATCCCCACCGCAGCCTCAAAATAAATACTGGTGGATCCATTATAAATGGGAAAAAAATTTATAATAAAATAATTTTTTCAGATTTTCCTAAAGGGACCCTCACCTCGCTTATAGAAGGATACATCCACTTCTCTCAAAATAACACATCCAAAGCCATTTTTCTCATCCAAACCCTTCTTAAATATCCTCTTAAATACCCTCACATCAACCTAAAGGCCATACATTGATCATAAATCCAACCAAAGGATCCCTTTTCATGAAATAAAAAGAAAACACATGGAGAAGAAGTAATAATTTCATCGCATCATTCCATGTTCTTTTTTATTCCACTACATCTTTATTTATTGTTTCTATTCCAAAATAATAAATCCACTACATTTTAAATTATTTTCTGTAATTATAAATATGGAACAAAAATATTCATTATTATATACATCCTATGAATTACAACGTCACCATACATTCGTACGTACGACATACCATCTCCACATCGTGGTGTAGGTTTTATTCAACACATAATTATTTGGATGAGTATTATATTTATTATAATTGATATTATTAATAAATATAACATGTTAATGTTTCTTTATATATTATATACCATCCAATTACTGATGATTTTACCATCAAAATAATGATATTTTCGCTCGTGCGTACGTAAGGAATACCTTATCCACGAACGTGATGGGATTCTTTTCCCCATCACAACCTTTCAAGAATAATTTTATTTTATGATTAAAAATATGTTTTTATTATATAATATCATTATGGATATGAATAAAATACATCTTATTCATAAAAACATGTCTTATGTAACAATACATATAAAGGAAAATGAATTTCTTAACACCCAAAACAATGATACTAATAATATATTATTAATAAAACAATATTAAAATACCATATATAATATCATATTTATGTATATGGTTCATGAATAGTTTAATAAAAATGATTTAACGATTATAATGGAGGTTAACATACCCTCTACCAAGGGAAAGTACATGGTAAGGGTTAATTTTACAGTCTCTTTATAATCCCAGGTTGTTTATATGTAAGAATCTATTGGGAATTCATTATCATCCACACCTATGTTTTTATAAAAATGTATTTCAAACATTTTTACTATTTCATAGAATATGGGTTAAATTCATTGTTACCATGGTTTGACGTTACATACAATGTTTTTAAAGGAATCATTCCATCATCTTCCAAACACAGTGTTTTATTACTTTTTCTATATATTAAGGTAAGAATGTTTTTTCGAATTTTAGTGTGGGAGCAGCTATTCGCCACTGTTATAACACCTTAAGAAGCTTCAAATACAGTCTTATAAGAATGTTTCCAAAATAATTTTATAATTTTATAATTATGTGACTTTTAAATGATTTCAAAATAAAAGTTATTTCTCTCAAATATTTTTTATTTCATCAATATCAACATCATTTGATAAATTTTAAACTTGATTGATGTTGATTTATTATGATGCAATATTCCATATTGTTTTGAGGGTTTTGTGATTTTTTTGACTGTTGATGTGTTACTTTTATACCATTCATGGTTTATAGTTAAAATAATAACATTTCTTAAACTAGTATTAATATTAATGTTTTTGTTATGTTTCAACATTTTAATATGAGTAATGCATTGGTCTTCTTATGTTATGGGTGGATCCCTCTATAGATTCTTGATGCATCGATAGGTCTTAAAATATAATCTAGTTTCTTGGAACAATTCCTTGACAAAATCATTTGTATTATTGGCATGAGGCCTTCACTACATTTTTATGATGTCTGGCGATATTCAATCCATCATTATGAAATTTTATATTGATATGAAAAGTAGTTATTGGACTAGTTGAATATCCATGTGATCAAATAAATGGAATTATTTGACTTATCATTGCCATATTATGCTGACATTTAAAATTAAATAGATTTTTATTCATGTACATTGGCTTAAATGTTTATTCTTATTCATGAGAGTTTCTTCTATATTTATATCCTTACTAAACATCTGATCTCACCAATTTCTTAAGTTTTATTTTTCCCAAGATGAGAAGAAGTATATTACGATTAACATCTAGTAATAGGCTATGGGATATGAGTGTGTTCAAAGGAGGCACGATGTTGTTTTTATTACATTTCATGATGTAATGTAAAAATTATATATGTATCTTGTACTTCAAAGGCAACAAAACTAATCATTCTTTTATAACTTGATATTTTTTAATCATGAAAATATTATTTAATAATGAACCTACTATGGGTTCTTAGGGTTTTGGAATTATAGTTGGTATTAATGGAAGTTTAGTACAAACATTGGAGCTAGATTTAAAAAAATTCTGATCAGATATTAATATCCTATGATAGACTTTGAGGATTACTATAGATGAACATCCAAGAATTTTGGTAATGTTGATATTTTATGTATTTTCAATTAAATACATCCTTGTCTAGACACTAGCAGGTAGAGGCGGCTCTGTGATAGTTTTACCTAGTATTTAAAACTCTATCTTTGAGTTAGGGCTTGACTTGAGATATCATAGTACACAACAATAGGATTTTCTACCCTCTTTTTTGAAATTATCCCATGGGATATACTTATGATAATTCACATTTTATTTAAAAAACATTGTGATTGATTTATGAGTAAATAATTCATCAAAGAAATTTTTTTCTTATGATTATGGAATAAATGAATAAACTGTTTAATTTAAGTTTTGGAATTTTACTTGTTTGGAATTATGTATTGAAATTCATAAACTAATATACTGAATGTCATTGTTTATAAAGGGAGACTAGTGAACGGAATGGAAACTGTATCAAAAAATGTAATCCATGAAGGGATTACCCTCATACTAAAGATAACTATAGTGTATCTGGTGAGGTAACTGGTTATGAAAAGATTATTACCATACTAGGACAACTCACTCATGTTATGAATAATAACATTACCCATATGGATTAACCCGATCCACAATGTGGTGGATCAATGTTAGACCACATGATGAGGTAACAACCACCAAAATTCCAGGGGACTACAAATCCATTTGTAGATGGCCAATGTATAAGTTCCTTAGATGAAATATTTCATGGTTTCAGGGGTAGTGATATGGAAAAAGTTGTCATGGAAATTTTTCATCTCACAAGAGATACATATCAATTTTGTTCATTAATTCAAAACACAAACGAGGATGAAAAATTATAAAATATGGAATGGAGGGTATTTAACGATATTTTATTGGAAAAATACATTTTTCGTGAACATTGAGTGGATACATAAAAACAATTTCTGAGTTTAAGGAAAAATAAAGATGTGAATGTCACAATGTATGATATTAACATTACAAGCATAGCAAGGAAAGAATCTCATTATACATATAACCCATGGAGTAAGATTTATTGATTATTTGATGGGTTAAAACCATTTATCTATCAAGAATATGTCTCACCATCCTTCTAACCATGTGATAATATTGTCACATGTGCTATCAATATAGAAATGTAACTCCCTTTGGTTATGACATTAATGAAAAACAGGAGAAGAAGAGATATACTGAACACTCTAGAAATGGAAATAAAGGGAATAAGGGAAAAGTTGAATTTCCAATCTATTTTAAATGTTGGAATAAACACCGTATCACATTCCTAAAAGAAATGGGACTCTATTAAAATTGGGTTGAAAAAGGCCACCAGGCTTGTGATTATAAGGGAAAAAAGACGTTGTCAATGTTGGATGCTACAATTGTAGATAAAAGGGGAATTATGAAAATTAATGTCTTAAGGGCCAATTAAAAATACCTCAGAAAAGTACAAAGGGAGAAAGGTCATGCTTATGCGATAAATACTACTGAGGTTGAAGCTACAAATGATGCTGTGGAAGGTATTTTAATGGTTTCTTAAAATTTAGCCAATGCTTTATTTTATTCATGGTCATCACATTATTACATATCATCCTAGTTTTCTAAAAAAATTAGATATTTCCAATTTGATTTAATAAGGGGGTTTTCAGTAAATTATCTTAAAGGATTTATCATTACAACATTGTTTTGTGAATAAGTTCCCATTATGGCATATATACATGATTAATCTGCTGATATCATCATCATACCTATGATATAATTTCATATAAACTCAGTATTGATTGGATTTTTGCCCATAATGTGAAATATTATTTTAAGAAGAAGAAGGATAAAATTTCTGATGATGATATAGAGTACCTTATCTTTAGAGAAGAAATGTCACCATTGGATTATCATCTTTATCCACCCCAAATTGCTCTAAAAAATTCAATTACTGGAGAGTAAGATAGAGAAATTACTATGCATGAGGAATTCAATGATTAAAAAGAGGAAATAAATATTGGGAAATAATATATTGATGTGTTTCCAAGGGATTTTCCTAGACATCCTATAGAAAAAGAAATTGAGTATTCCATTAATTTAATTTTTGGTTCAACGTCCATATCAAATACCCCTAATAGAAGGGACACTATGGAATTAGTGGATCTAAGGAAACAACTAGTGGAATTGTGTAATAATTATTTTACTCTACATAGTGTATTTCTATAGGAAGAGAATCATTTTTGTTAAGAAGAAAGATGGATCTATGAGGTTGGGCATTGACTATTGGGAGATCAATGATACAACAATAAAGAACAAGTATCCCCTACCTCGCATTGATGATTTATTCGATCAAATTTTTGGAGCTCAATAAGTTTGAAAGATTGACCTATGATATGGATATCACCAGTTATGGGTGAAGAAGGAAGACATTCTGAAAATTGAATTTCGAACCAGGTACGGGCATTACGAGTTTATAGTAATTAATTTTGGACTGAATAATTTACACTCTGGCATAATGGAACTAATGAATATATTTTTTTGGAATATCTTAATGAATTTTTATGGTTATTTATAGATTATATCTAGGCTATGAAGAACCTGAAAATCAATTGTGCACAATTCCAATGACTCTTAGAAGACATGTATTATAAGGGATGTTTAAAAGTGTGAATTCTGGCTTCATGAAATTTCTTTTCTTGGCAATATTGTCTCAAATGATGTGATTTATATTGATACTTATATGTCAAGATCAATACAAGAATGACCAGCATAGAGGAGTATCACTGATATATGTAGTTCTACTGGTTTAGCAGGTTATTATCTGTGTTTCGTCCAGAATCTTTCTCGAATGGCTAACCCATTATCCAAGCTCACACGTAAAGGAGTTAAATTTGTTTGGGAAAAAGACATGCAATAGTGTTTGGAAGAACTGAATAGAATATTAGTAAATTATCCTATCTTCAATATACCTTAAGGGAATAATGGGTTTTTTTAATATTAATGTTTCTAATAAAGGACTCAGTTATATATTTATGGAGAATGATAGAGTTATTTCATATGCATCATGACAGCTAATAATTCATGAACAAAACTATCCCACTCATGATTTTGAGTTAAAATGTGTCATCTTTTCCTTAAAGATATGGTGAAACTATTAATATAGTAAAAAATATGATATATATATCGATAATAAGGGTGTGAAGTGTATTTTCTCACAATAATAACTCAACATGAGGAAAATATAGAGGCTTTAACTAGTCAAGGATTATAATTTCAATATAGACTACCACCCGGTGAAGGAAAATAATATTGCAGATGCATTGAGCAGAATGTATCATGGATTTTTGAACAAGATGAGAATTCAAAGGGATAATATGCTCATGGATCTAGTAATGATTGATATGTGAGTAATCATGGATGGTTAAACATTAATAAATTTTCAAATGGTTTTCAAAAAATCTTTACTAGAAATGATAAAAAGTTCTCAGACAGATGATGAGGAGTTTCAAAATAAAATTTAAGCTATTAATGTTGGAAGATTTATTAAATTAGTATATGAATATTGATTTTTTATATTTAGGAAGAGACTTTGGGTTCCCAATATACATGATCTAAAACAGGAATTTTTGGATGATGCTCATAGATCGAATTTCTTTATACCACCTATTAGGAAATATATTTACAGAGATTTGAAGGAATATTTTTTGTGGGAAAATATGATGTGGGAGATTTATGATTATATATAATGATTTATGGTTTGTCACCATGTTAAGGATGTAAGAGAACATCAAAGAGGATTCATGAAAACTCTCCCCATACCTGAGTGGAAATGAGATGATATTACAATGGACTTTTCTAGGGGGCAACCAAAGAATCCAAAAAAGAATGATGCAATATGGATTATTGTTGATCATCTTACCATGTCACCACATTTTTTTTCTATAAGAGAAGATTTTACCACTTGAATGTTTATAAGGACTATATATTAATGAATTTTTAAGAATTCATGGAGTACAACTATTCATTGATTCTGATCATGATCCCCATTTTACATCTTGATTCTGGAAATGTTTTCAGAAGGCCCTATATATTAATCTTTGTTTGAACACTTACTACCACCCTCAAAGTGTTGGACAATCAGAACTGACTATTCAAACCATAGAATAGATTTTGAGATATTTCTCACTTGACATTCATGTTATGTGGGATCAATATTTTCCTCTGGTAGAATATTCCAGTAACAATAGATTTCATTCCAGTATTCAGATAGAACCATACGAAGCGTTATATAGAAAGACATTACTCACACAAATCTGTTGGGATAATGTTGGTGAATGAAAACTAGCAGGTTCAAAACGTAATGAGAAAACAATAGAAAAGGTGAAGATTATCCAATCCCACATCAAAGCAGATCAATGATTGAAAAAGATCAATGCCGATAGTAGAAGAAATTATTTGGAATTTCAAGTATGAGATCTTTTTTTCTTGAAGTTATCCACATGGTAGGATGCTTTAAGATATTGTATGAAGGGTAAATTAAGTCCCAGGTACATCATACAATTCCAAATTCTAGAACAAATTAGAGTTGTGTCTTACTGTTTGGAAATACCTCCATGTCTCTCCAAAGTTCCTGATGTGTTCCATGTATCACTATTGATAAAATACTATCCTGCCCCAATGAATGAATCCATCAATGAAGAAATAAAACTTAAACTGGATCTGTCATTTTTGTGAGGAGACCATCAGAATTATTGATACCAGAAAACAAGTGTTGAGAAACTGAACGAATTGTCTTGTAAATGTTCTCTGGTGAAACCATTAAATGTAAGAGGCAATGTGGGAACATGAGGAACTTATAATGAACAAAAACTCACATCATTTTACGATATAATATTCTATAAATTTCTAGGAATAAAATATATAAAGGAGGGGACAACGTAACTCCCTCATATTCCATGGTAAATTTCTCTTTAAATAATAAAATAGCTTACGTTGTATGCAACTTCGAGTTCTAGCACACCACAATCAAGCAAACTAGCCATTATGAATAGTAATACCCTATTTTTAAAAAATTTTAAAATATGTTTTTAAAAATGGACTTTATTATTGGAATTAGAATATCAAAATTATCTTAGAGTGAATTTCAAGAATTTTTCTAAAAACATTCAATTTTTGATGAATAGTGAAAAATTGTACATTATTATTTTAAACCTAATTTTTATTTAAATAATTATTAATTTTATTTTAATGTATTTTATGTAAAAATAGATATATGATATTTATAAATTTTCAATGTAATTTGTTAGAGTCATTATATAATAAAATGAGATGTATAAAATTTTATTGATCATTTTAACCTCTTTTACCCACCTTCTAGGCACATTAAAAAAATTTCATAAAACATAATTTTACCACTTCTATGATTTCAATTTCAAAAATATGAGAGGCAAATCTGACATTTTTATGTAAAATATGGTTCAATAGGATGAAAATAATTTTTTGAATAGTACATTTTGAATTTTATTTACCTTGGATAAAAGTAAATAATGTATTTAAAGGTAAAAAATATGATTATAATTACCCTAAAACATGTCTAAATTCTATTGGATAGGTTTTTTTAGACCAAAATAAAACTTATAATTAATATATTATTGTCTTTAATCCACTTGAATTAGATTAGGACATTTATTATTATTTTATTTAAAGAAGACCTAAAAGTGTTAAATTCAAATGTTCATAATGAAAACATTATTAAAATAGGGTTATACATAATATAAATTCATCTATAAATATTCATTATAATATTAAAACTATTAAAGACATAATGGTAATTTATTTATAATTTTTATACATTAAATAATTATATTTATTTTGGACACAATGATGATGCAGTAATTACCTTATTAATGAAAGATTAAAATAATTGACATTATAAATACAAATAAATGTAAATTGAGAGTTTTGATGCATTACACTAATTTTATAGGTTATTTTGAAAAATTAGGATTGATTAAATGATTTTTGAAGTGATAATCTTTTTTTGACAAAAACAAAAACAAAATACAAAATAGTTTCCAAATTGACATAAATGAGTTTTTAAAACAAATAGTATATTATTAAATTCTATAATATTCATAGAAATATAAGTTCCAGAAAAAGGACCAATATAGGTTTAGATATTCCAATTATATAAAACTTGTGGTTCAATTGTATTTTTATTGTATGTTTACTAACCATTTAATATAATAATACAAGAGGACATGGTAAAAGATAAACTATTTAACTAAGAGTTAAAACAAAAAGATATGGTTTATATGGTGACCTAAACATGTCTAAAATATTTTGGTTTGGATTATTTTGAACCATAGCCATATTAAACTTTAAATAAATATTTTTGAATCCATTATAGACCAAAAATGTGTTCATAATAAATTAATATATCTAGATTTTCCTAAAGTGACCCTCACCTCTCTTATAAAAGTGTATTTCCCCTTCCCTCACAATCACATCTCAAAACCCATTTTTATTAGACATCCCCTGGTCCAATATCCTCCAAACTACCCACACAGTAAAGTAGAGGCCATACATTGATCAGAAATCCAACCAAATAAGAACCTTTGATCTAATCAAAAGGAAACACCTGAAGATGATGTAATAATTTCATCACATCTTTCAAAGTTATTTTCTTATTCAACATCTTATTTCATTGTTTTTTTCATACCAAAATAATAAATCTAGAGAATTATACATTATATGATGTTATTATAAATATTTTACAACTATATACATTATTCTATCCATCCTATAAATGAAAGATTCACCATACGTGCATACGTACAGCTTACCATCTCCACATCGTGGTGTAGTTTGTTATTCAACACTTCATTATTTGGATGGGAATAATCATGATTATAATTGATGTCAATAATAAATAAAAAATGTTAATTATTCTGTATATTTGATATACCATCCAATTACATATGACTTTACCATCACAAAAATGATATTGTTTCTCATACGTACGTACAGTTTACCGTCACCACGAACGTGATATGATTCATTTTCCCATCGTTACCATTCAAGAATAATCTTAATTTTATGATAATAAATATTGAATAAGAAATTGATATTATTCTATATATTAATCATATAAATCTTATACATAACAAACATGACTAATGTAATAATACATATATAGGAAAATGAATCATTTAACACCCAAAACAATGAAACAACTAAAATACTATTAGAAAAACAATATTAGAAGATCATGTATAATATCAAACTCATGTATATATATATTTTTATAATTTAATACATGATTTAACTATTATACAGGTGGTTACATACCCTCATCCAATGAAAAATACAAGATAATTGTTAATTTTACATCCCTTTATTATTTGAGGTTGTTTATATGTAATCCTCTACAGGGAATTCATTATCATCCACAACTGTGTTGCTTAAAAATATATTTCAAAACAAATTTACTAATTCCTAGAATATGGGTTAAATCCATTTGTACCCTCATTTTACTTTTTATAATTTTCTTGAAATGAATCATTCTGTCCTTTTCTAAACAAGGTACTTTATGACCTTTTCAATAAAATTAAAGTAAAAAATGTTTTTTAACATATACGGCAGGTGCATAAATTTTCCAACATTATAACACCTTACAAGCTTACATTACAGACCTATAAGAATATTTTCAAAATAAATGTATTCATTTATAAATATATTACTTTTAAATGATTTCAAAATACAAAAAGATATATCTCTTAAATAGTTTTGATTTTATCTATGTCAATATCTTTGATGGATTTTACACTTGTTTGAAGTTGATTTATTATGATACAATACTCTCTATTGTATTGAAGGTTTTTTGATTTGTTTGACTATGGATGTGTTATTTTTATACCATTGATGGATTATGGTTAAATTATTAACCTTTTGTATGCTATTTTTAATACAGATGATTATGTTATGTTTCATCCTTTACATATATGGAATTTATTTTACTTATAAAGTGATGGGTGGAGCCCACTATAGCTCCTCAATGCAACGGTAGGTCTCATGAGACAAACTAGTTTCTTACCTCATGGAATTGAAATAAACTTCTTGGTAGTCTTGGCATGAGGCCTTGACTACATGGTTATGATGTTAGGCATTATGCATTCTATCATTATTAAATTATCAATTGATATTACATGTGATTATTCGACTAGTAGAATATCAATGTGAATAATTAAATCGATTATTTGACTTACCTTTTCTATATTATGCAGAAGCTTATGTTTACAAGTATATTTTTAGTCTTATACATTTCCTTAAATGATTATTCTTAATAATGTTAGAATCTGATGTATAGTGATCTTTACCGTGAAACTGTGCTCACCCCTTTCTTATGTTTTATTTTTCATAGGATGCAAATAAGTATATTAGGCTTAACCAGCAGGAATAGGAAAAGGTATATGACTGCATTCCAATGGGACACAATGTTGTTATTTTTCCATTTCACGATTTAATGTAAAACTTATGTATGTATCAAGTACATCCAAGGCTAATAAACTAATCAGTATTTCGAGACATGATCTCTTATGGTCATTCCAATGTTATATAATATTCACCAAATCTTTCTAGCTAGGGTTCATGCAATACAGTTGATTTCAATGAAATACTTTAAAAACATAAATTCTTCAAGTGATATATACTCGATAGAGAATACAAGATATAATAAAAATGCACACTAGATAATGATTCAAAATTTGAATATCGATTGGATTTATCTCGTGTAAATAAAATTGATCTATGAAGAAATATTTTCCATTTTTTGCATGGAATAATAATCAAAACATTATTAATATAGAGAAGTAAATTTAATTTCTTACTATAATATTGAAGGAGTCTTATTGGTGTTGGATAATTTTATTAAGATCAAAATTATTGTAAATTCCAACATATTAGTATGAGTTTTAATAGATTAGATGTCTTCCACTACACAACGGATAATCCCACGTAAATATTTGTGACTGAATTTACATTATTATCATTTCATGTGTTTGAGGTTTTTGTATAAATTTGATAAGGATATTACATTAATAATATCCATGGGAAAATGTTGATAGAATTTAAATTATAAAATATCACAACGGATTCACCCACCCCCGATTCCAAACGGTTCTTAATGTCCTTAATAACTTCAACTTCTACAAGGTCTATGTATCCCCTTGTTAACCCTTATCAATGAAAAACCTGACTCAATTAATTTTAAACTTATTATAACATTTAATGGAAAAAATTATCATTTTTAGTCAAATATAATGATACACTATTTTATGTCTCTTTACATGGATGCAATTTATGTATCTATAATAGAACATCCATACATTAATAAGTATTCTCATATATCATTTTATGGAAAATGATATAAAGTGATAAATCATTTGAATATAAATTATATTCTTATGTATTTATTAGATATTATTTATATGAAGATGATGGGTCTTAAGTATTCAAGATATTTTTTTTGATAAGTTGAATGTGTATTTGAGAAAAATGTCAAATTGACTGAATTAGATCTACAAAAATGGTGAAGATTATTTTATGATATCAAAATGGTAAATGATGAAAGTATTAATGATTACATCACCAGAGATAATAATATTGTAATAAATATCATTGGTATCAAATATTTCTTATAATACTCAACCATTAATAATAATCTCATGATAAATTTCCCTGATCGATTTGATTCAAAAATTATAACCTTCTATGATAATGATTTTTTATCAATTGATGAATAACGAAATGTTCTAATTTATTATTATATTAGAAAATATTTATAAAATAAATTGAATATCAAGTGTTAAATGGATTTAATTGTTTTAGTTTAAAATTTCGTATAGGCCTTCTTTTAACTATAGTGATTCATATGATGAGTAATATAGTGAAATTAAAGTAAAAATCATGTCTTGTATCTCAAAGTGTTATTGAATAGGTAAAAGTGAATATATAAATTGTCACAAATGTAAATTTTTTGACTTTCTAGGATTTATGAAATTTTCATCAAATATTCTATGAAAAATTTTAGTGAATATTATTATGATTATGATGAAAATTCACATTAAAATAAATTGGATAAAACTTATGAGGAAGATTCCAAATTATCTAGTAGTAAGAAATATTTCACTAGAAATTGAAGAAGATCATTGTGTATGAATCCTGAGTATCATTTTATAGAATAAAATTATTTTAAAGATGAAAATATATGCGTGGTAACAAAATTATTTTCAATTGTTTCAAGAAATTAATATTCCTTAATGTGTAATAATAAAAAAGGTAAATAAATTGATTGAAAATATTTTCTAAGATCATAAAATTTATAACATCTTGAAAAAAATTTGACACTCAACTAAGAGTATGGAATTAAAAATAATTAAAGGAAAAATATTGTTGTGAAAGGTAATATCTTCCTAAAAAGTAATGTGTTTATATTGAGGAGATTAAAAGCTGCAAATAAAATGTTGTAAATTAAGTAAATATGGTGGAAGATATTTTCAGAATCATGAATTTTAAAAATAAGTTGTTTATAAACTAAATTAAAATTTCTTGGTGTTGAATGTAAATTAAATAAGATAATTGTAAATTTCAATAAGGATTTAAAACTAAATTCAAAATCATCTTGGGGTGCATAAAAGAAATATATTCCACTTAATGAGGTGACATATTAATCCATTAAATAAATATTAATTATATCCTTATAACCATGGATATTTAGGAAAAATAGTGGAAATAATTTGTATGAGAATAGATTTTTAAAACACTACACATCATCAAAAGATGAAAATAATGATTTTAATAAATATCTCTCATTCTATGTGAAAAAATAGAATGTCATTAAGAACCACAGAAAAAATTCTATAGGGATAGATCATACTTTTACATAAGTACATGATGTTGTAGTGTTCTGGTTTTATGGAATATATGATCACAATTTATAGAACAACTTGAATAACAAAAATATCTCTATAAGTTAGCATGAATTATAGGGGGTAAATTGAAGAAAATTTTAGTTATATTTCTATACTATGGAAAAGAAAGAGATGAAAAATATTTAGATTCTAGAAAAATTTTAATTAAAACCCAATTTGACTGGTGGTATGCTATTTTTTTATATGTGACCAACCATGTTACTTTTCTAAAGATCATTGAAAAATGTCCCAGGATATTTTTCTTATGAAATAAATGAAAATGAATATTGAAATAAAAATGTTATAAAATGATATTTTGATGATGAGGAAACAGTAAAATATAGAATAAGGAAAAAACCTTGGTTTATTAATAGTGGTTGTTACTAACCCAAGATAGGTAATATAAATATATTATGACATATTGATTAACATAAAAGAGGATTGGTTACATTGGGAAATTCTAGATCCTTAAAATCTAAATAAATGGCAACTATTGAGATTGAACTATATAATCAAAAATAAAAGGAAGTTTAACATGTTTATTTGGTCAAACACAACTTTCTATATGTTTGAAATCATTTTAATGATTGTAATTATGTGATCTTGATAAACTATACTGGTATCATTAGAATCACGAAAGATGGAAAATTGTAACAAGTGGTAAAAGTAGCAGTGGAAATATATTCCAAATTGGAGATCTTTATAACTATTCTCACCTAGGTAATGAGGATTAAAATAAGTTGTGTAATTTAGGACGTATTCATCAAGCCTACATTAGAATGAGAGAACATTCAAGATATGATTTTTTTTAAACATAATCTAACAGAATATTAAAGATGATGGCATTTATATAACTATTAAAAATGTATTTTTATTAGTGGAAGATGTAAGAATGCTGAAATCCAATCCAATAGACCACTTGAGCTTATTAAATATAATCAGTGTGGGTTATTGAGACATCATTCAACTATAGGTGACTAGTAATTCCTTTATTTCATTTATTTTTTTACATGTATGATGAAAATAACATTCACGAATCATTAATATAAGCTTATAAAAATGGTATAAATTTTAAAGAGGAATACAAAAAGTTATTTGTGTTTATATACTGATTGTGACAATTGTCAATTAAACGGATTACATAACTACTGATTTTACACTCTATCAAAAAAACATACAATTAAATTCCCATATTGTTATCAATAAACTTCACAATAAAGTGGATTTTTATAATGAAAATACAATACCTTATTTGAAATAAGATGAAATATATTTATTGAATATAATATTTTAAAGTTTTGTTATAGTGATATTATTAGATCATCTATTCATGTACAATTCAAAAGATTATTGTGACCTAAATAATAATGACTTTCAATAATATTTTCTATAATAAAAATCATACATTCTAATATTACAAGGTTTTTGGTATTTGTTTCATAAAAAAGAAAATATATATGTATATTTTATTGTTTTTTGAAATATATGATTAATGAATTTTCATAAAAGATTCTTCAATAGAAGATGTTACAAATATTGAAGTGAATTTCCATAAAATTTGGTGGATTCCAATTATGTGATAGTCCATGAGGATATAACTTCATTAAGAAAATATGTTTAAGTTGATAAGGAAGTTGTTGTAAAAGATATAATTTTTACATCTTGTGGAGATAGTAGTGAAGAGAAAAGCATACATGCGACTAAAAAAGTTACATAGTTTATTTTTATGATAGGGGGATATATTCTTGTAAGAAAATACAAAATGTTTTATAAATTAAAAATAATTGGAATGTGAAAAAATTATTCGAAATAAAAAATCTCCATTTTATTTGAGAAGGATACTAGGACAATATAATCAATCACAAAATATCTCATTAGTTTATCCTAAATCAGTTATAGAGAATATTAATCATAAATAACAGGTTCGAGCTACGAATAAAGAGTTGGAATATATTAAAAAACAAAGGGAACTTGTTCCTCAACCATTAGGAAGGTTCATTATAAGAATAAAGTCTGTTTTCAGAAAAAATATAAATGAATAATAGTAATTTAAAGAAACAATGCATGAATTTTTGCAAAGCTTAATGAAAGGTTGAAGGTCTAAATTTTGAATAATCTTTTCCCACAATTATGATACATTAGTAGTTATGTATTTTCTTGTGTAGTTGATTCACATTAAGGTAACATAGTTTATCAGACTAATATTAAGAAATTTTTCTAAAAAGGAGAAACTGAAAAATATGTTTTTATAGATAATACTAGTTGGTTATTATATTATAAAGATGGAAATAATGTGGGTAATACGAAGAATGATTTGTATGGGTCGAAAAATGATCATCGTGAATAGTATTATAAATATGATTGTTTCATGAGTCAGTTTATGTTTTCTTAATTAAATGTTTACAAAAACATTAATATTAATTAAATTATAATAGGTAACCTTATTTCCAATATTTATATATAGGATATAATAGTATTAGGAGGTCTGGATAAAAAATTTTAATGTGGTTTCAAAAGAAATTATGAATTTTCTTATAATGACATGGCATAAAGAGTTAACATTGTATCTCAGATTACAAGTTCAATAGAAAGGATGATATATATTTTCAACAATAAGAAAATTATTCCATGGTTTTTATACAATAATTCATTATGGTATATTACAAGGAATACTTTACTACCTTTTCTATTGTCATATTGATGTGAAAACATTATTTTGGGGAAATTGTGAAATAGAATGACTTTCATATGTTGATAGGAATATTTCTATATCTTTAAACTTCAACAATAGACATCATTTGTTTTTTTATTTGAAGTATATAAATGTGATCCTATGGAAGAAAAATGATAAAATAATTCTCACGAACATTAAAAAACATCTTTTTATGGAAAATTGTGTAAAATAGGATGGGAAACGAACTATCTTGGGTACACATACATTTATTTGTTTGGAGACTACGATTTTTGTAACTAAACATAAAGAGGAATGTTTTACTTTTGAGAATTTTAAGTTATATATCATTGTAAGAGAGAATGATATGTTCCCTTGGGTATAGAAGAAACATAATTTCATTTTACCACTTATTCTTGTATATAGATGATATGGATGAAATTTTATCTTCAATAGTTTGGAGTGAATATTTTTAAACCATGGATGATTAATTTTTATAATCAATGTTTCATCGATCATTCAAAAAAATACATAAAATTATAAATTTAAAAATTATCTTAATTATCACATTATAAATTGAATGTTATTGGTGATGATGTTATACTTGAGTGTATTAAAAAAAGATTCATATTGATGATAATTTCACTAATGCAGTGTTAATGGAAATATTTTATGAATTGAGTCCAAACCATAATTGTAATAATATACTAATGACTTCTTAATGTTTGTAAGAAATACCTCCTAATATTCTTTGGATTATCATATAATAGATGTATATTAATTATAACGTTCTAAAAAGAACAATAACTCATTATTTTTGAATCTATAGAAGTTATTGTCATAAAATTGGGTAGAGATTAAAATATTTGATGATTTTATCTTATCATGGGAAAAACAATTCTAACAATCATATAATATTCTATTAAATAAATATTTTTAATTAACATGGTGGTTTTAGGTCATTCTCTATGATAATGTTTTTGGCTTGATAATGGGTAATAAATATTGAAAAAAATTAGTTATTAAAAATTATTAAAAAAATTGAAATGTTGCCAAAAAATAAAATGTGGAATATTAAAGATCATTTTTTATTCTTTTATGAAATGTATTATTATTTTTTATAAATACCAACACCATAGTCTACCAATGTTAGTTGTTACATTATTGAAATTATATAAGATACAAAAAAACACATCTTGAAGGAAAAAATAGTTTAGTAGTCTCAATGAACTAGATACATATATGAAATTGAAATTAAATTTTAAAAATAAATTTGAAAATGAATTTTCGTCAAGAACACCATTATTCACATAGCTTATCCCTACATATGAAATATAAAACACTTTTTAGTTACCATTAGATAATTTATTCTAAAGATGGGGTGACCTCAAATGCTCAATCAGGGTTTTGTATAGTCGAATCTATGACTAAATAAGACAAAATAAATATGTAAATGTAAATAACTAAAAAAATTACATTTAATCAATAACTGGAGAATAATATTGAAGGATTAAATGATGATAAAATAATTAAATATAATTAATAACATGATAATGGACCATAACCATAGATATTCTAATAATAATACAATCATATTTAATATCAGAAAATAATATCATAATGTGGGAATTCATAATGTGGGACATCATTGAAACCCTATTAAGGATTCATCTGAGACACCGTAAATCAAAAGATAAGACCTTATCTAATGCCCAAACAAGTATTTCTCATCAGACATACTGATGCATAAAAATAATATAGATGGGATTAATACAACAAATGCCTAGTGGGTCATATGTAAATTATAAGGTTTATTTAATTGAGGAATAAAAATATATAAAAAATAATTTGAGTAAAACATCATTCTTCACATTGAAATTCACTTTTATGCTATACACAAAACATAATGATTCCTTTCTATTTTTTGGAAAATTTGAAATGGTTAATGTTTTAAAAATGACAATAAAAAAAGTATAATTGTAAACAATTTATAAGTCATGGATAAGTAATATAAATATTCCCCATGGATACTTAACCAAAAAAATATCTGTGAAAATGAAGAGATTATGATACAATCCCTTACCTTCAGTATGATTTCCATTGTACGTGTCCAAACCTATTGTATACTAAATTATTGTTTTATTATTAATCTATTCCATAAATATTCTGATATATATCATCTAATGTATTATTTAATTATACCCTTTTATCAACTATTTTTTAAAAATAATTACTAAATTAATATCATTGGTTATAATTACATAAATTTTCATGAATGTATTGATTTCGAGGTAATAGTCCTTATACACTGATCAAGGTTCCCTCATCCCCATAATTTAATAAATGTTATGAAAGTTATATGTATTCAATATTTAGGTATTTATATTAATCCATAAAATTCAGATATATAAAAGTTACCAAAAATATTCATGGATACAATTGGTTGTATATTCGCACGAACGCTAAATTCCTTCTTCGATAGATTGGAATAAAAGAAAGATGAATGTTAATTAATATTTTAAGTTTCATATTTATGTCATAAATATCATATATAATTATTAATTCCTTTTTTATATACACATGATTAACTTGATGATGAAAAACGAGTTACGCTACTATGTGCTGATGGTAATTCAAACATACGAATACTTGGTGCTTTTGTTTTTCATTAGGTAGAAAAAACATGTCAAATAGTTTTCCATTAACTATAATAACATATAATATTATATATTATATTGTAATTAATATTTAATAATGGATGAATACCATAAGAAGATGTATATGTTGAAATAAACTTGAAAGGTTTGGTAAAGATGATTACCTCTTCATTGGGAGTCTTTATATAAAATTGTTTTTAAGGGATCTAGGGTTTGTATTTTAATAAAAAAAATAACATGCATAACATGGATATGGATATTTAGAAGACAAATAGATTGGTCATGGTGGATATAAATGGACCAATTTGGTGTTATGAAGTGAGGGAGGTTGTTATCTTTTATAATTGATGTGAGGGGTACTTTTGGTATTTCTCAAATGATCAAATTATAATATATTAATTTATCATGAAACAAGCCACAAAATGGAATGTGAATATAATATATGATAGTATAGGGTTATAATACAATTAAATAATAAAATTTAGACACATTTTTGGTATCATTTTAAACCATATTGTATTGACTAACCCCTTGGATAGTTAATTTTTACCTTAAAAACAAAAACCACTTCTTTAATCTTAAATTTATAAAAATGTTTCTATAAATATAAAAAAACTCATAAATGGAAATATAATTATTGTATAAACTATCCTAAAATCACAATGACAGATAATTTTTTTTGATTTTTTTTTTATAATTTAATAATAATTTGTTTTAATAAATTATTATTATGTCAAATTTTGTTCATATTCATTTAATTGGACTTCAAATGCCTCAATAAAAAGTTGGAACATGACTATAATTATTTATAATCACAATAATATTTCATATAGTAATATAAAATTAATTTAAAAAATTATCTCATTCGAATTATAATAAAATTAATAATTTTTTAAAAAATTAATTTTATTTTTTCAGTTCATTAGGAAAACAATATATTAGAATATATAAAGAATTAAAGGAAAATATATACTCTTTAGAAATTAAAAATAAATTCATATAATAAAATAAATTCAAAAAAAGTAAAATATACATTTTGCTTAGTTCATATATTTATTTCTTCTTTATTTTCTCACATAAAAGTTATTAAACACAAAGAGAATGATATTTTTAACTATCATTGATTTAAATAATATATAACTAATTTTCATGGAATATTTTCCCTTAAAAAAGAAAATTAAAACCTCAGGTGATATTTTTAAAATCCAATTTATCCAGAAATAAATTGGAGAAATTTTAGATCGTTGTTATAGCCTTATCATTTTGTTTTAACCCATGTTTAACTCTTTTAACTCATACATGGAAAACATGAAATTTTTCAATTTGTGGGTTAATCTTGCCACTATAAAATACAAGAAGACCCATAAATGGAGAAAGAATTAAAATTTCAACCTTATACAATGTATTGGTCTAAAATTTTGAATATTTGGGAAATTATATTATTCAATATAGTATCATTTAATATAAAATATGCTCAATGTAAATTCTAATGATTACTCAGACCATTAACATTAATAAATCATTTCAAAATTTATTTTCCAAAAAAACATTTAAAAAATACCTCAAAAGATATTTTCATCTATAAAATTTGTGTATAACATTATTTGTCTCAACATATATTTAATTTAGTATTTTTTATATCATTTAGTTGATTAATACATTAACTATATAATTATTTCATTAGTTGGTGTTCTAATTTAGGGTACTTATATCACCACAAAAAATTAAGAATAAATTGGAACAAGGTTGATACATATTTTATGGAAAATATATATACTTATAGTCCAATATATCTACTAGATAATCCAATATTATAAATGTTATAATTAATAAAATCATTATTGTGACATCATGTATCTTTCATTAAATAAAATATTATGTGGTTCGTAATCACTTCCTAATGGAACAAAAAGTCCATATGTATGATAATATAATAATTATTGATGGAAGGGAATTGTATAATAATATTTGGTAATGTTTTAAGGTAATTTTTAGTCCTTATCGTTTTCTTTTTAGCGTATATTACCCATTTTACCCGTTACATTGTTAATGAAAACTGGCATGGTTACAATTCCTATTAAGAAACAAGAAAAGGGCCATATTTAATAAATTAAAAAACATTAATAAAAATATATAATCCATTTATCATAATTCCAAAAAAAGATTTTGTATAATTTTATTTAAAATTAAACGCAAAAAACACAAGGAAAAACTGTTTTCTAGAAAAATCCATTTTTTATCGTAAATATGTATTTATTCAAAAATAAGGTGTAATTATTATTAAGTAAATAAAAATTATATTATATATATCCAATTATTACATATTTTACTTTGATAAAATATTAAAATCAGAATGTTATATTTTAATAACAAATAAAATAACATTTTCACAAAAATCTGTATTTTGCACTATTCACATTATAATCAATCATCTCATAAAATTAATGATAAAAAACACAATATAATTTTATTGAGAGATTTAAAAAATGATGTTAATTTTATCAATTAAATTTAACAGATGTTTAAAAAATTAATTAATATTAGTTTCTCATATAATGAAATAAAATATAGTTTTCTTATGAAACTAAATTTTGAGGAATAACATTATTTCAAAAAAAAATATGTATATATTTACTAATAATAAATCTATAGGAACACTATCTATATTTCATAATATTTTCATCCTATTATATCACACAAATCTGGCTGTAGTTTTATAATCATATTACACTATTTTATTAAGGTGTGTGTTGCATGCACTATAAGTTATCAATGATATTAAATTTATTTAAAAGAAGACATACCAAAAAATTATGGGGTGTTATATTATCCCCTCCTTAAATATATTTCCTCATAATTATATAAAAATAAACATTTGATATTAAATTATTATGTTTAGATATTCCTTTTGGGAAATCCCACATTATAAAAAATATTTGTAAAACATCATCTTAAAAAAAGGTAAATGAAATGTGATGGTCACCATAAAAATAAGATTATGAATAGGATAAAATTAGTGGAATTTGAAAATATGGAAATTCGTGATTAATAAAAATATAAATTATTTAAAAAAACTGATATAGTACATGGTAACTAGAATTTTAACCTTTGAAAAACATATATTTATGAAGGTTTTATATATCATTAATTTTATAGTAAGAATAGTTAATAGATGAATTTTTGTAAAAAAAATTCCAAGAATTGAAGGATTATTATACTGTATTAACAAGAACATATTAAAGACAAATTAATTGATTTCATTCCATTTCATAAGAATAATATCTTCCATAATTTGATACATTCTTACACCATTTCTGAATGAAGGTAATGGATATTCAAGATGAATGTTTCATTCATGATGCAATTTTAATGAATCATAAGATCCACAATTACATCCTAAGGCCTATAAATAATTAATAATAAAATTATCTCATGATGTAAACAAATACCCAAAGATAAACATAATAAATTCTTAAAATAATAAATCAATTCACTCATCAAAAATATATCTATCTAAATTAAGGGACAAAAAATTTATAAATAAGATCAAAAAATATTCAAAATCAACTAATCATTAGATTCCATAAACAAAAAAATTTAAATTATATTTTCATATAAAAAATATGAGTACCTTTATCACCATAAAACATTTAATATAAACTTTCATTCTTCAAAAAGAAAAATCTATGTTTTCCAAATATGTTCCTCTAATCCAAACATGTAGTTAAACATTTTACGATAAAATTAAGCATTAAATTTTAAAAAAATATCATGTTCACCAATGAATACAAATAAATATACCTTTAGAATTATTATCTCAACATCATGCACATAGTTATGGTTATATTCCCCTAATAAGTTTTTTTCAAAAGGTCTATGTACCACTGAATCACTTATCTTAATTGTTAGTATTTTTCATCACATTATTGAAAATACATAATGAAAATGTTATTCTGTGAATCCATATATATATCATGATTATTATAACTAAATTAAATATATTTACAACATAATCCATAAATAAAAATACACAATATATTTATTCATTCCACTATTATTAAACCGTTATCTATTCTTAATACCTCCCTCCATTCATTTGTAATTTTTAGCCTTTTTATCATCAGTAGTATAACCATTACTAAAATAACATTGATGCTTCACTTTATGATTTTCCCTTATAATACATTAATTACCCTTCCAAATTTAAATAACTAAACTATCAGTGTTACCATAGGATTACCTTTATTATCATCTTATTTCATTAAAGATGCTATTATTTTTTATTGGTAATTACTTGACATGTTCCCTCTTTTCCACACCCAAAACATCTTCCCAATCCTCTAAGACATTAAAATGGGCGTTTCTTCTCACATTCATAATATATAGGAAGATGAACCAATATTTATCCATGGCTTCCTTCTCCCAAACTCTCATTAAACTATATTACTCCCCTATTTGGTGAGTTTGGGAGTTTGTTAAGAAGTATTTCCTAATCCAATAATTTTTTAAATGGATAATAATAATCCTGATTTTCTTTACTCTAGTTATTATTATATTTGGTTTCTCATCAACACATTGTCTATCATAATGTTCATTTACAAATTACCTTATAATTCGATTCATTTATTAAAAAAAACATTGTGTGCAACCTTAATCATATTCATAAATAACATAATCATGAAGAAAAATTTATAAGATGTCATTTTTGAGGAACTATCTCAATATATGATTTCTTAAGGTCTAACTAATGTTATTCATTGTCCATACCAAATCTATAGGATGGTATCTTCTAAATAGAAATATCATAAATGTGAGTCATACTATTATATTTCTTAATATAGGTTTTATAAAATCTAGTTCCAAATTATTCTACTAAACATACTATATTAAAAACAATAAAGACCACAACCCTAGTTGACCATAGTCATTTTTTACTTTGTTACATTATCTTAATATAAATAAACTTAATAACAGGGGACCAAATATATTAGTATTATTAGTAAACATGATATATACATGATATAAAAATTACAGTTTAATCCTCAAATACATAATATATTTTATTTGATAAAAAAATTATTCCCTGTATCATAACTGTACAATTCAAAGATAAAAATCATCCTGGTGTTCTGGGAAAATAATACATAATAAATAGGTGATCTTAATTTCTTAGTATGGTTTATGTATAGTGTATGCTATGAGTAAATAAAATAATATAATATGGAAAGGTAATTAAATAAAAAAACATGAAATTTAATCAAGAACATAATCATAATATTCTTGGAATAAATCATTATCTAATACTGCAATATAACTAATCAAATTTGAATAAAACATAACCATTTATATTATACTAATATAATATACACATTTAATATATGTAACTAAAATAATAATTTGGGATGAAATAATATGGGGAATTATAAACATATTGTCACATCTTTTCCAAACAAATTATTCATAAATTGGTATATCTCATACAATACCCAAATATATTTATCTCATGAGACCTATTGATTCATTGAGATACTATAGCAGGCCATGAACATTGTGTACATCATCCAAATAATTCCTCATATGAAGTAGAAAAACATAATCATCATAAAAATATAATATGTAAATCAGTATAAAAAATTTAAATACTTTCCTCATTCAATAAACATATTCCAAAACCATCTATAGAAATATTCTGATTTGTAGTAAAATAGTACATCCAAAATCAGACTAGTCATAAACCGCTCATGTAAATAATAATGAAGTTATTAAAATAAAATATCCATTTTTTATAATATGTAAATATATGATTGATTAAATTTATTAATAAAAATATCTTTCAAAATGTTTCGTGGAAAAATATCCTTTTTCGCATTGAAATTCATATTTGAAAATTAAAACATCAAAAAAAATTTTGAAAATAGTATTCATTGAAAATAAAATTTGAAACATATAAGAGACTTTATAAACTCTTTGAGTGGTCATGATGGATTTAAAATCTATTCATTAAGTACATTTTAGACAAATATTCCTTTCACTTTCATATTAAAATCAAAATATTAATTTTTTTATAACGACTTATACATTCATTTAAATATATATTTTAATAGTGAAAAGGGTTAAAATGAAATTGAAGAATATATATTAAAAACATTTTTTTAAACATGTACATGTAAGAGAAACGTTTCTTATAGGATACATTAAGATAAAAAAAAATCAAATAATGATTAGATTGTGAAGGATACTCATACAGTTGGTCTGATTTCAATTATACGTGTCCAGAAAAATAGTATAATATAATATAGTTTTTTATATATTTATTATCGAAAATTTATTTTATATATATACATATTATAATATAAGATTTAATTACAACCATTTTTTACCCATTAAATTCAATCCATAATTAAATTACAACATTATTTTTTAATTACATCATTTTTCCTGATTGTTTTGACTCAAAAATCTCATTCCCATTACATTATGAAGGGTTCCATAAACTCCAAAATTTTAATAATGATATAAATTTCAAATATAATAATTTTTTATATTTAATGAAATTCCATAAATTTAGAGGCATGAAAATGAATTCCACTATTATTAGAGATAGAAGGTTATAAATACACAAGAAAAACATTTCCTTTTTCAACTAATGGAGTGAAAGAAATATGAATTTTATTTAATATTTACATAATAATATTTATTTATGGAATATAATATATTATTATTATTTCCATTTTTATATCCATACATGTAAAGAGGTGAGAAAAACTAATTAAACCACCACCTGGAGATGGAAAGTCAAATGTACGTAGGTGCGATGCTTTCAATTTTCATAGGGTAAATAAAATATGGAATATAGTTATACAATAAAAATAATTACCACTCATTATATATATTATATTAGAGTTATTACATTATCATGGAAGAGACACAAGATAATGATGTATAAGAATAAATAAACATGAATGCGTCGGTAATGTTGATTATCTCTTCTTCAATGGACTTCTTTTAGATCACTTTTTAAGGGATATAGTGTTTCACTTTTAGAAGGACCAAAACCTCCAAAAAGGATAAGGATATTTTTAAAATAAATGGGTTTGTCTTATTCATGATAAATGGCTATATATGATGATATTAAATGATATATGATATTCTCCTTTTATATAGGTGAGGGGTACTTTAGGAATTTCACCAAAGATTAAATTATAACAAATAATTTATCATAAAAAATGCCTTTAAATTGTTGGGGATTCGAAGATAATAAAGAATAATATTTTTATATAATCAAAAAATAAATTTTATTTTCTATTTGGTATGATTATAAACCACATCATTTTGATTAATCCCTTGGTTAGTTACATATTACCTTAACCATGGTAACAACTTTTTTTAATTATAAATTGTCATTAATGTTATTGTAAATGAGAAAATGACACAAAATTCGAAATTAATGATTTTAAAAACAATATTACATTGACATGGAAGGAGATATTATTTTTTCGATTATTGAATAAATTCATAATATATTAATTTTGATAAATTATCATTAATGTCATTTTATGACTCAATTCATTTAATTTGTCATAAAATACATTAAAACATAGTGATTATTCGAATATAATGATTTAAAACCTATATTTGATTTCATATGTATCTATAAAATTTATTTCACAAAGTAAATCATTAAAAATGTATAAAAAATGAAATTTTTATAATAATTGTTTTTATTTATCATTTAATTATATAAATATTTTATTATCATCTCATAAGAATTTAATGTAATTATATAATTTATTAAAATTTGAAATAATTTTTTATAATTAATATAATTATATTTGAATCAAAATATACATTTAGTTTAAAACATATCTTGATTTTTACCTTATGGTGATAGATGAATGATATTAATTACAAAGAGAGTGATATTTTGTAACTATCATTGATTTAAATAATATATATGTAACTTTCCATGAAATGTGTCAATTCAATAGACTAAAATTATAAATTAATGTGATGAAGATGAAATCATATTTATTCTATAATTTTTGGACATGTTTCGTTAATTTTTATACACTTATCATTGGTTTTAACCCATATTTATCTTTAACTCATATCGTAAAAACATGGATTTTTAAATTTGGTGTGTCAACATACTTACAATATTATTAAAATTTAATCATAAATGATAAATTAATTCAATTTTCATCCTTAAAATCGTTTTAATGATATTTATATTTTCATTATTTTATATCATTTAATAAAATATTATTTAATATAATATATTCATAATTTCTATTATAATAACTATTCAATACATTGAATTTAATATGCTAAAAATAGGAATATAACATCTAAAAACACATTTAATACATCTCCAAAATAAAAACATAATGTAATAAATTTTTGGATGATCGAAAATATATAAAAACATTTTTATTATAATATTATCAGTATCATTTATAATAATTTCCCATTAATTAAATAATTAATGCATCAGTATTGTGTAAGAATTATTGTTAATTAATATTTCCAAAAAAAATTATGAAATTATTTTCCATGGTAAATATAAATATTATTTATTGTCAATCACTATTTGTAATCTTATATATATTATTTATAACCTCATATTTAAAATGATATAGTTATTAAAATAATGAAAGTTACATTGTTTAATTTTCTGTAAATAACATATTAATAGGAATGTAATCACATCCAAATAGAAAATAAATGTGTGTATATCCAAATATCAAATGATTATTGAAAAAATGTAATCATCCAATAAAACATGGGATTTATTCCGGTAAATTTATTGTCCTTATCATTTTATTTTTAACATTTAATACCCATTTTACCCATTATTGTGGTAACTAAAATTACCAAAGTTACAATTTATATTGGCTATAAATAATAGAGACCCATTTAATAAATTTTTAAAACATTTATAATAATATGGAATAAATTTTCCAAACTCTAAAACACATATATTTCTCATTTTAATTTGAAATTAATCCCGAAAAGGGAAACGAAAAACAGTATTCTTGACAAATGAATTTTTCACCCTATAAATATAATTACACCAAAATAAGGTATAAGGGTAAATAAAATTAATTTAATTAGATTAATTATAACTGAATTGAATTTATTTTTCATGTATATAAAATTAATATCATAATGGTTTGTTTGAATATAAATAAAATAAGGGTTTTATAAAAATCAATATTTTCCCATATTCACTATAAAATAAATCTTTTTAGAAAACAACCAAAACACACCATAAAGTAATTTTAATATGTTGATTTCAAAAATAAAGTTCTTTTTAAAATAAATCTTATAAATGTTTAAAAATGTAATTATATTTATTTTTTCATAGAATGTAACAAAATCACTTTCTGAAGAAGAAAAATATATGAAGAATAAGAAAAATACAAAAAAAAATATATTTTTGTTAACTAGGATGAAAAATATATGAACAAAATTTATATTTTACAATATATTCTATCTTATTCACACCCTCCAATGTAATGGATTTTTTATAATAATATTCAATTATTTTTTATGTTGGTTGTTGTGTGCAATGTAATATATCAAATAGATAAAAAAATTTAAAAAGTGACATACCATAAAATCATGGAGTGTTACATGATGTTAAAATATAATGAAAATATTTTTTTAGATAAATAAGTGATAATTAATTTTTATTCCATTAAAAAATTACTTATTAACATCAAATTAATATTTATTGCAAGTTTAAAATATATTTGAAAGAAAATTTTTTATAACTATGTTATGAAAGTATTCCATAAATCAAAATATGTTAATACAATATCTATATTCCTAAAATAATGAAGATTTTAATTATCCAATATCTTTTTGAGCACTTTTTATAAATAAGGAAGTAAAATTGATTGACTATATGGACCAAAAAATCTTCAAATAGATCAAAGATGATGATAGTGGATACAAATGTATAGATAATCCAAAATATATGAGGATTTACAAACAGAAAAAATGGGACTGAATAATCAATGTTTATTAGGGATACCATAGAATGATCACAATATTTACATTACCATATATACTAGGAAGTATTTATCGGATGGTGAATTCCAAGAAGCCCTTGTTTCGATTTTTTACACTCTTTATCATCTATACTGGGCATGTGCAACTTTTCATAGAATAACTATCCAACCAGACCAATGAAGGACGAGTGTTGTAATCATGGCATATGCTAGGGAGGAGTAGTTCCAAGTTGTCTTTCTGGGTGATTCCATCTAATACCTATGGGCCATGTAATTTTATCTGTGCATATGGGACATGTAAGGGTTGCAATTCACCCATTAAAATGATGATTATGAAAAAACAAAGAAGTCCATAGGGCCATTCCAGAGTTAAATAATTTTTCTAACCAATCAACCAGTCATGTAAAACAAAGAGATATAGATGTGTATTCCATAATGAATGTTTGTAAAAATTATATGGTGATGAGTTTGTTACATGTTGTATGAATATTGTTGATATGAATGGTGTTCTAGTATAATGAAAATAGATAAATTAATTATATTGAAAGTTTAATAATAAAAGAAACATCCATTAGGTGAAGTTATTAGACAAATATTGATCGAATAAATGAATCATCAGACAAAAAATCATGATGGAATTGGATGAACATTTTTGTGATGATAGTTTCACTCTGTTTTTAATTAAAATATGTAGTATATGTTGCAATGGGATGTTCTAACAATGTCATTTGTATGAAAAAAGTGAACAATGGAATATGTCTATAAGATGGAGAGTTACTGGGCTGAACAAACTTCAATAAAACATTGATTTTTGATAATATTTTCATATCTTTATAAATAATATTACATTGATGTTGATAAGATTATATATCAATATTTATTATCAAAGGAATATTTATGATTTAATAAGTTCCTCAAAATTGTTGTTAAGGGACATGAAATATTTGGAGAGGTCTCTTTAGTTTCTGTGATGCATCTAGAATATTTAATAAGAATATTTAAAAGTACTAAACCATCCAATGCAATGAGTTATATGAGAAGATTATTTATATTTCCCTCCCATTCCCCAATCCGTTCATATATAACTTTGATGAAGGTATTTTATGAAATATTTCAACTATTCACACATGTTATAAAGTTAAATTTTTTTTAGAAAACCAATTGGAAAGTGATACAAGACAAAGTGAAAAATGATAAATGATTGAATAGGGTGAGTTTATAGTGAAGGAATCTCTTAGTTAATGAAGAAGAGGCTACCTAATAGAGGAGTTCCCATCAAATATACAAGAAACGTATTATTATCCAAGGGAATCTAATACTATTTAATAGTAACAAGAATATAAAAAACACATCATATATAATAAGTGAGATGTTTTTTAGGAACTTTTAATAAAGAATATCAGACATAGTCAGAAGGAGCATCATATTGAGATACTACATGGAAATTTTTGAATGAATATTTAGTGAGATATGTAAAAAAATTCCATTATTTTTTTCATTCAAATTGAATAAATAAATTAACTAATTAGAGTCTTTATAAATACCTATAAATAAATAAAATCATTGTTCGGAATAAACATGAAGGCACAAATGTGGGTAAATAGTGATTTTTTTAAAACATTTATAATTTAAATTTAATCACAGTTTAGTTATTTTGGAAGTGTTTTAGTATTTCTTTCTTAAAAAATATTCTGTTGTGGAATTATATATTATTGAAACGCATAATTTATTACTCGTTTGGGAAAAAAAGTATCCCCTGGTTAACTCCACTAACACACTCTCTACAATCATGGTCATTTTTATTAACCGGAAAATTTATCAGGATCTATAACAATTGATTATTTGAATTTTTATAATTTTAATAATTCATGTTAATTGACATGGAACCCTTCAAACCATATAAAATTGTGTTAATTTTAAACTCCACTATGACTAAGATCAATCATTAAACACCAAAAATGATCAGGATAAGTTATTTATGTTTACGTGAATTCATTACAAATTTACAACAAGAACAAATAAATGAATGATATTCATATTAATAGAATAAAAAATTTATGTGGATATAGATTTAGTGGTTAATTTGTTGCGAAAAATGTTTAGTGAATTATATAAAAAATGAATAAACATTCACATACTCTAGAATAACACACGATAAAAGATTAAAACATGTATATTTTTACTGTTAAACATGAATGATATGATGAATGAATCCCAAAATCTATTTCTAAATGGACCTTTTAGAACAAATTATATATCTATAAAGTTATTAAAAAAACAAATTCATTTATTTGAACTTCATAGATTTTTTTTTCATCATAAGCACAATAAAAACTATAAAGAATAAAAACCAATGATGTTTTTATCCTTTTAAAATTAGGTTCCAAAATATTTCTAGATATATCATGATATTTGAAATAATTAGTGTTACTAAATCACGAATTAATATATGTCATCAAAAAAATAACATCTATAGAAGTTGAAATGATTGATTTATTTCTTGAAGTGCCTTTGAATAGGCCATTAAATGAATTCTAATGATATATTTATTCGAGTGAAACCATAATGGATATCATGGAAACTATCTTCAATTAAAATTTTATATATGAAAACAAAAAAATATAAGGACTTATCTATATATAGTCTCATCAAAATTACAATTCAAAAAATATAGTTTATTTAAAATTTTGGTGTAGTTAACAATAAATTTTCAACTAGAATAAAGGGTTCTTCAAAAAGGTATTTGTTCCCAAGTATAATATTTATATTAATAATAGGATTAAAAATTATTATTTGTTATTTAATGATGGGTTCACAACCCTAACATTCTCTTCAAATTTAGTTATCGTAATAGTGATTCTATAATTACATAAAAAATCTAGAATACATACAATTCATTATCTGAATTAATAAAGTATTTTCAAAAGAAATAAAATAAATATAAAAAAAATAGAAAAATTTACATATTTAATCTTCATTAGATACACATATGAGGAAGTTTTTTATCATAATAAAATTACAAATAAAAAATGTCGTTTGATCAACATTTATACAACCAAAAATATATCCATTTATTATGGTTACAAAACACATGGAAATATAACAAAGAAATATAGTTTTTTAATAATCTCCATAGATAAATTTTTTATATATAATGTGGGTCACATTAAATAATAAACAGATGTAATAATGAATTATTGAAACAACATAGAATAATTTTCAATAGTAAATATTTTGTTATCAAATTTTCTCCCTAATTTTCTCAAATAAAAAAATTATATTGATCGATTAAAATATAATCAATGTTTCAAAGAAAAATTAGTGAATTTAATTTTAATACATGAATAAATTTATTTTGGTAGTGATGAGGATCTAAATAATAAAATTTTAGTAAGTTTTACAGTGATTATAAAAATAATATAAATCATAAAAGAACCATAATACAATTAATTTTCAATAATCATTTGGACTTCAAAAAACATTGATTGAAGGGTTTCATTAGGCTATTTTGTTTGATGAGAAGAGTATTGAGGATCATAATCATTAGAGGATGAGTATTTTTTCAATGAAAAATGTAATGTTTGATGAACTACCAGCAACTCCATAATCAATACTTTATAATTTATATTCATTGGCCAAAGACATTCTTTCATCAAGAACTTTTACACCTAGAACATCTTGAGAATTTCAACATGTTTCACCTACAAAAAAATTATCAACATACTATACTGAATGAATATAATTATGCTTCATATCACCAAGCTGGTTGACCAAAATTCGAATTCTGGGTTCTTCATTGGTTATCTTCTAAATAAAATCATTCTTATTTTCAATAGAAAACAGAAAATACACACTTTCACACTACTAATAATGATATTTCTCAGTAAAATTATTAAGATCATATGATAAGTGATCAATTTTACCCATTATATCAATAATTAATTGATATATTTAAATATATTATCGTTCATGACTTGTATTTTCTCTTAAAAACTAATACTAACCACATAAATATTTCATCAAGTCACCAATATTGGATTTTGAAACCAAAATAAATTCTAATTTATTCAACATGATCAAACATATAACTCTCAAAAGAATAAAATTATCTTCTTGAGATTCAAACAATAAAATTAGATATTGAGTTTCTTGACTAAAAAAATTGGAGTGTTAATATATAGGTACATGTTTTGAAATCATCCCAAAAATCATATGTTATAACTCCATATTTATCACATACTAGGAAATTATTATTAAACCATTATTTATTGACATAAAATAAAACCGGGAAAATTAATTTGTTATAATTGACATTTGTTTCTAAGAATAAATTTTTATGTTTTATTTCGGTAGATATGAAACCTGATAAATCTCTCTTTTATGAAAACAATAAAATTAGTATTTTTTTACTAAAAAATAAAATGAATAATCTAATTAATGAAATTCATTTTTTACACATATATTCTTATGTTGTCAATGGACTCACTCATGAAAGTTTCTAAAAGTAACTATTAAAATTTTAAAGTGCGAATAGACTAGTGGACATGCATATATTTTTCCAAAATAGATTAAAAGAATAGTCATTATAATATAGGAGAAAGAAGTATTAACTAATAAACCATGCATACATCAATATAAAATATGTATGGATTTTGGGAATTATAATAATAAAAATCCCAATATAAGAACTAATAAGGATAATATAAATAAAAAAATCATAATCCAAAGGAGAAATTAAAAACCTACGAAATAAAAACTACTAAATTATAACATTTAAATTATGATGTGAATATTACAACAATTCTCTACTATAGAACATTGGAAATATTATTTTTATGCCATGAATGTTTTTCAAAAACATTGATTCATCACCTCAATCAATATATGTACAATTTTCAACAAAAATACATAGTTATTATTTATAATGAAAAAATTATTATTCTTGGTCTCGAGAATGTTATTTCTTATAGGCCAATTTATTATTCTCTTCGTTGAATTTGATGTTTTATTAATCATTTATTAACACTCCAGAAAATTGGAACATATCAATTTTTATGTAGGAAAAAATATTTTAATATAAAAAATCTATCCAATATCACATTTCAATATAAGTGTGATCATTTACATTATTTGTAAAACTATTTACATAATACAGGTCATGGTAGCTGTAATGTTGTTTTCATTATGTAAATACTTATCAGGGAACCAAACAATAAATACATTACAAAGGATTCATAATATAAGAAACCATTTAATTTTTTCCCACATTCTATTATATTTTATTTTGATGTAATTAATTTTTTATAAAATAGTTGTTATAATTGATTTAATGAAACATGAGAAAAAACAAATAATAAAATTATTAAAACAATGTTGACAATTATGCATTAGTTTGTTTATCAATCAGATAACGGTTTAAAATGGAATCAAATTGAAGAACCACTGTGATTTTTTATAAAAATATTTTTATTGGATTTCAAAAAACCATGTTATGAATATTTTTGATAAGAAATCATGATATATTTCTGAAAACAATTATAATGTCTTTCTTTTGAAGGATAAGAAACCATTCTAATGAGTTTCTGAAATAGGTTATTTAAAATTTCCTGAACATTTTTAGAATAATTATATTTAATTAAAAATTATATTCCAATATAAATATTCCTACCATCATAAATATTTTTATGATCCAATATAATGTGGTTCACTTTCATTAAAAGATAAAATTGAAATAGTCTCACTGGACAGACAATAATGACATCGGATAAGTCAAAACTAATGTTATCTGGCCATGAATCATTGAGAACAAAATATTCATGTTTTTATACAAATTGAAATATTCAATACTATATATACAATAGATATGGAGGGTTCTGGACATAGATCATTGTAATGATGGTACTAGATGGATTGAGGTGGAAATTTCTTGTTAGAGGAATTCATTAAGTCCATACTATGATTTTATAGGCTCTAGTGTAATGAATGATTTGTATGTTGGTAAATTATTATGAAAACATGATATGATTTATAAAAATGGTGGAATGTATTTATAAATTGAAAATAGTAGAATTTATTTTCTGACACAAGGATTTATATATTTCGAATATGTTTACACACAATCAAAGTATTGTGTACTGTAGATAGAAGTAGGTAGGATTATCATGTTGATAGTTTATAGAATGAGTATAATGTTGATTGTTTTAGAATATTTATGATGTTTAATTTCCTAAAATTAATTGTGGTATGATTAAAATAGTTTATTTGAATAATAAATTTAATTCTAATAATAAATAAAGCCACAATTATTAGAAGTTATCTATGTAAGATTTATTGGATATTTTATCTATGATATAGAAAATGACAATGTCATCAGAAGAATTTTTCGATGAGGATTTTATGGGTATATGTTAGCTTTAAATAAGAATTTTTTTTTATATATGTTGACTGAACATAAACTATTTAATGTTGAAAATAGTTAAAAATGTGAATTTTCAAAGGATAGAGAACCAGTTCAGAAGACACACATATAGAAGAATAATAGTTTTCTAAAGAATTACATATCTTTTAAAATCAAATTTTCTTGATGAGGTTGAGATAGTATATTAATTATATATATATAAGAGATAATTAATATCAAATAATTTTTTTATTAATAAGGTGGAGGAGGTTTGAAATGGTTGTGGGGTGATTGATTTTTTATTCAACAATAATACTTTCTAAGTCTCTAAAATTAATGAGATACACAAATTTAAATTGGTCGAGTGGGAAACATTATTAGATTTCCATCTGATTATCTATAAGGAAATTACATTAAACATTACGAAATCTAGTAAATTCATTTAGAAATATCCTTCTACATTTCTAAGTAACTTTTTAGTTTATAATATTATAATTTTATGAAATAATTCATAAAAATAAACCCACAGGAATAAAATGTTTGTACAAAAACAAACAATATATATATTTTCATAATAAAAATTTTATATAATATAAACATGAATTGTTTTTAGAAAAAATATTCTTAACATCCATCTTTGATTCTACTTTTATCTCAACCATTCATAAACCCTAGGAAAAATATTTTAAAACATGGGATGAAAACAAAAATTTCAGAAAGGTGTATAAATAGATGGAGATAATACATTATTCCATGAATAATTATAAACATATGAAATCATTTAACAAATACTTATTTCTCCACCTTAAAGTATCATGTACATAAATTATCAAACAAAATATTTCCATAAATCATAGAACACAAAAATAAATCATATGTTATACTTGGGGATTTAATTACATAATACTATTACCATTGCGACTACCATATGATTTGTAACAATCAGAGCTACCGTAGAATGTAACCCTCACGCCTACCTTATGGTGTAACCATTATAGTTACACTTGGAGTAACCATATGGTAAATCTCTAATGTAAACATTCCCAATGAATTTGAGGGAGATATTTGCCTCAACATTCATCATATGAATCTACAAAGTACTATTATGTAACCATAAAACATGAACACTAGCATAAAAACATTCTTTCTGAATTTTGTAAAAATATTAATTTAAATGGAATTTTTTAAGGAAAGTACCTTAAATATTCCATATCATTGATATAAGAATTAATATATTTAATGGAATATGTATAATCAATATAAATCAATATAATAATACATAATATTTTAAATATTCAGATCACAAATAATAAAACCATTAAAATATTAAATGACTTATAAGGTTAACCCAACGAATAGAAATAGGGTTAATAATTACCTTACCTCGAGATCATATTACTTCAACATTGTTTAAACCACATATATATGGTTAATCGATTGGTATTAATATTTTATAGAAATTTTTTTTTTTAAACCTTATAGAATCATTTTATGACAAAATTCCATCCATTTTTGGGCAATATTTTCTTATTTGAAATATTTATGGTGCGTTCTTCATATAGTTTCCATGGTCAGGTTTTAAATGATTATATTGTTGAATAGACGAGAAATTACAGAAGTATAATAAAATGATATTAATATGTTTCTAGGATATTGAAAGATACCATAAATCATTTATAATTCAATAAGATGATGAAACATTAGATAATACATTAATGTCATTCATTTCGATAATTCTGGCGGGTCTTCAATAATCATAAAATAGTTTCATTACAAAATCTAATATTATGTATACATTTTAATTAGAGAATATAAAAGTGGTTATATCATAAATATAACAATCTATTTCAACCGTTAAAAGTTTTTGTGACCATACATGAAGGTTGTAATGGAAATTGATAACACATCATCCATGATGTCGGAAATTCGACACATCACCAATGATGATTTCATTTTTATAATAAAAGGTAGAGCAGAAGAAATATGATGGTGAATATTTCCATTAATATGATAACATTCCATTATATATAAGATAGTAGAGTTTCCAAACCTCATGGATAATGGTATTTGAATATTTTATACAAAAATAAAAACAGTCATAAATAAAATGAAACAAAATTATGACCACAAGAATTATCCCTTTTGGGAACCTCCTTATGGCCTTTATTTTTGGAATTTTTTAGGAAAAGAAGGTCTAAGACATGGGGAAGTGAACTGGGAATTTTATTTGTCTGTAATTTTGATAATTCTTAAATCTTGATAGGTGTGAGGATAAGAAGGGGTGATATGTGATAATAATTATGGAGGAGTGGGATTTTTCTATTATTATAATCATTATTTTATTATATTTCTCATAACAAGAATAGTGTTATTTATTGTGACTAAATTAAGTAATTAGTACATTATAGTTTGAACCAAGGTAGATTACCAGATCATAATACTATTTATGATTAAATAAATCACGTATTTATATTATTTCATAAATTATTGTATAAAACTATTGATAAAAATTAATATATTTGATAAAAAATTCCAAAAATAAACCCCCTCATTGTTTGACATATAAAATTTAAAATTTAACTCCATTTTATCAATATAATATTTTAAATATTATTGATTATATTTTTTATATAGTCATAATTTATTAAAAAAACAATTTTTAAAACTATAACTGATTTATAACACTATAGAAAAATAATTAAATTCTAATAAAAAGATATTATAATCACAATAAAATGAAAATAATAATCTATAAATATATTTTATAATAATATATTTTCTTTTAAATGATAAAATTTATTATGATGTTATAATTAAATATTTATTACTTATATAATTTACAAAACAAAATTTATAATTTAAAAAAATATTTACTTGATTAACTATATAAATATATCATATTTTAACTTATAGGTTTACAAAATTTGATTTATCCATTATTAGGTGTGGTAATTATTTTATTATCCAGAATACAATTTCTAAAAGATACATTACTATTCCAATTTCTTGTTACTATTATATCAATATAAATTTTTTAATTTATATATACAACAATTATTTTAGCATACAATTATAAATAATTTGACTATTTAATTCTAGAATGAAAAAAATTATGTTATAAGTACATGAGTTGTTGTATTAACCCAACCATCTGGAAATTTCATCCTCATAATTTTTATTTACTAATTAAACAAATATGGGTACCTCTACCTCCTGTGATTTTTGTATTCCCATGTTGCTTATTTGGAGATGTGGTTTCTCCACAAAACCCAAACTTGGTATATTACCTTATTCTGCAATAGTTTTTCAAAACGATAAAGAATCTGAATAGTTTTCTCTTTATAATGAAGGTTTTATTCCAGATGAACTATTTTTAGGCTCAAAATATGCGATGGATCTAGCACATACTTTCTCAATATAGAACCATATATATCATTGTTTACCTAAGATATACATTGTGAAAAATAAAATAAATTAGAAACTAGTCCAAATTTCTTCATGATTTCATAAGGCCCAATGAATAGATGACTTATATTTCCTTTCATACCAAGACACATAACACATTCTGAATGAGATATCATAAGTAAATCATGATCACATACCAAAAAATAAATTCCTTTTATCTTGTTATATGTATAAAATGTTTTCATGTTCTGAGATATACTCATGTGTTGCTTACTCATCTTCACTTTATTCAACTCACTCACTATTAATTCTGGTTTCATCAACTTTCATTCCCAAAATTCATACCAAAATCATGGATTTTAACACCAGTTTACATAGAATCCCAAAAAAATTTACATCTGTATACTTGAATGAAAACTTTTTTTATAAGAAAACTCAACTAATGAAATATGTTCATCCCAACTTCCCTGGTAATCCATTGAACAATCTTGAAGCATATCTTAAAATGTCAAAAAATTTCACTCTCTTTGTCTTTCAAAGTGAAGAAGAAAGGTTGTTATGAAATTTAATTATGTGCCAAATGACATCTGAATGCATTTTCCAAAGATAGAAGTGAACCTAGGATTATGATCATAAACAATGGAAAGAGGAACTCTTTGTGACTGGATAATATATTTGAGGTATAATCTATATATCTGAACTAAATATGTTGTTTCTAAGATAGGAATGAAATGTGTAGTTTTAGCCAATCTATCATAAATAAATAAAAAATACATTGTTATGTCAATAATATTTTGGATTTCCTAAATTGATTACCATAGATATATTGTTATATTTCACTCAAGATCTTGATATTTTTCAAGTAACCCCTTTGGGTAGTTTTTATACTACTTTAACCCATTGACATGTAAAACATTTGATTGTAAAATATGAAATATCTATTTTCATTCCATCCCACTAGTAATACTCTCACCGGTATATGTACATATTATAACTTCCATAATGAACTGAAAATAGAGAACTATGAACATCACACAATTATTCTTTATTCAAATTGGGATCAAAAGGTACACATAATCACGTTCCAAAAAACCACATAATTTGTCAACATTAAATTCAATAAAGATTCCCTTTTTTCTTCAATTCTACACTTTCTTGAAACTCACCCTTTTTTACTGCACATTATTAATTCATTATAATAGATACAACTAGACTAAAACATAAAACAAAATAGAGTAATTTCTTACACCATTATCATCCATGATAAAATTCACCAAATTTTTAATCCTGGGGTGTTATTCAAAAAAATCCATGGTTAATGATGCATGATATTTTTAACTCAATGAATCCATCCCTTTGTCTGATTTTGCATAAAATTAATTGATCATGTAATCATAATCTGTTTTCTAGTAACACAATCCTCTCTGCATCAATTTTAATTCCATTTGAGTGAATATATTATATACACTTTTATGGCTCATATGTAAGTCACATTTGGGTCCTTTAAAATAATCATACAAATTTTTAATGAAAAAACCATAGATTAAAATTCAAAATCATGCATGGGATTATTTAACTCATGAGGATTCAGTTTTATTGAATAATATGGGGTTACATGATCATTATGCATCAAAACCCAACTACGACCCTTCAATGAAGAATCAACACTAATGAAAAATCCACCATTTTTTTAATGTAGTTCCAATGCATGATCATAAACCAATTTCATCCTCAGTTCCTGAAAAAAAAACCACATTCTTCTATCCTAATAAATTTAACCCATTTTGTGCGAACATAATTAGTGGAAAAGATAACCATGAAACGTTTCTAACAAAGTGTAGGTAATAACTTAGTAATATATTAAATATACAAATATCTGTAACAATTTTATGTCCTGGTCATTCATAACCAACTTTAATTTGAAGGATTAAATTTTAATCAATCCTTATTTAAAATTTTACTTATAAAATAATTCTATTGCACATAAATAACCAAATTTCCAAATTTCTCGTATAACTTATTTTCATTGAGAGTTTTCATGGAAACCCTCAATTTTTTCCATGATCCTCCTAAATATTTTAAAAGACAAAAATATCATCAATAAAAACAAAAACAAAATTATCCAAATATTATGGAAATATTCTATTCCTATGATCAATGAATACATTAAACGGAATTTTTCAAACCAAACATGATAAAAACAATCTCATAATGCACATATCTAGTATGAAAATACTTTTTCAGAATTTCATCCTCCTTCAAATTCAGATAATATTAATTAGATGTCATGATAATATCAGAGAAATTATGATATCCCTAGAGCTGATAACACTTCATTGGATGACATGAATTCTACTGACATAGTCAAAAATGGCCTCACTACACTATTATTCTTATAATATAACTTATTTCCATTATTTGGATATTTATTTGGGAAGTTATTATCATTATTACCCATCTCACCACATTTAATACAATTTATCAGTTTATTATCATAAATAATCATAAGATAATTTTTATTATAATCTGAGACCATATTTTCAGACATACCTAATAAGAATCACTTCCCATATTCATTAAGACATTCCATAGGGTTCTTTTTACTAATATATTCCCAAAATGGAAACTACACATTAATTCCTTTATATTTCTTTGATTTATTCATACCCATCACATTACATCTAGAAATCTTATTCTAATTCTCTTAAATGTAACCATGATCATCTTCAAACTCTGTTTATACCCTCTCAGAACATCAGAAACGTTTCTCATAAAATTTGAATTCAAAGGTATCTTATTACCTTCAATATATTCAGTTCAATCTTATGTAAAAATGATTGATTTATATATTATGGTCACGATTAAGATTGAATTAATAATTTTCAAATTGGGTGACGTTTTATTGACACACAACCACTGAATATTCCACATTTTTCTTCATTTAATGGAATTTATATTCCACAGTATGTCAAAAAACAATTGAAAAATATTATTCAAGGGAATGATTTTTTTATTCATACCATTCCATTGAATCAATATCCTCACTATCTTGGAAACTCATAAATATTGACCACCACTGGCCAAATTCAACTTAAAAAAATAAATATAATAACTAAACTTTTAATATATGAACATCACATGAAAATGAATATCTATTTGAGGGCTTTAGTTCACCATTTATCCATAAATAGGTAAGTAGATCCATTGAATAAAAATTGATCTTTCCTTATAAAATGTTCCACTATTATAATGTTCCTTTTTTGTTTTTCTTGTTGTTTTCTAGAATGTATACCACTACCTTTTGTTACCTATGTTAGATGATCCATTACTGTCCCAAACTCCTTGATTTCAATCCTTGTGATTCCATGTTGCAAATTTGGAAAGATATCAGCCTCTTGGTTTCTTTTAAAATTAGTTTCCCTATTTATTCTACGGGAAAAATTTGTTAACATACCTATAATTGATGAATAAACTTAGTAATCATCAAATGTTATATTATTTAACCATAAACATAATGTAAATATTTTATATTGTATTATATTAACATAATCCTAACCTGTAACATTATCAAAACTGTGCTTTGATACAAATTATAAGGACCTGACCTTAACCATTACATAATCCTGGAAATTATTTTATAATTATACTATTACATTCCCAAAGATATGATTAGTTTATATATTTACAATTTTAGAAAATAATTCATACAAATCAACCCACTAGGTAAAATGATGGTACAACTAAAACAATATCCATTTTTTCATAATACAAATATTTTTAATAAAAGAATGAAATACTTTTAAAAAAATTATGAGAACATTCATCATCTCATATGATTTTCTCCTACCAATAATTAATCAATTTGAAAAGAATTTTAAAACAGGGGATGATAAAAATACTATTAATAAGGGATATAAAAATAAAGAGATGAACCTTTTTTCAATGAATACTTATAAACATATGAAATGATTTTCACAAAGACATAGTATCACCCATAAAGTATCAAGTATATTCTTTGTCAAATATGAGATTTCCATAAAACATATAAAACATAAATAAAACATATATGTAACATAGGTCATTACATACTTAATATTTTAACCATCATGGATTCCATATGGTTTGTAACCCATAATTCTACATTATAATGTAACCCTAATTGATACATTATGGGGTATCCATCACAATTCCACATGGAGTAACCATATAGTGGACATCCAACATAAAAATAAAAAGTTAATTTTAGGGAGATATAGTTCATGACCTTAATCACTGACAACTCCAAATAACAATAACATAACCATAAAACAAGAATACTTTCATAATACATTCCTTTTGTATTTTAAAAAAATATAAATTAAAAGTGGATTATTAAAGAGGGGTCCCTTACATATTTCATATCATTGAAGAAAGAATTGAAAAAATAAAAACAATTTCAATAAACACAATAAAACAACATAATAAATCATTATATATTAAAAATTCATATAAAAAATTATCATATAATTAAAATATCAATGAAGTATATTGTTAACCAAATGTTGAAAATTGGGTAAGATTTCTCATACCTCATGCTCATAATAATTTAAATGTGTTTATACCTCCTTTGTAATGGTTAAAAGAGTGTTAATAATATTATAAATAAATATATTAATCAATTTACCACCTTATTGAATAATTTTATGACATCATTTCACCCATTTATTAATAATATTTTTCAATTACCATTATTTCTGGTGCATTATATACCTGATTTACAATGACGATTCGTACAATATTTTCTTGTTGAATGAAATTTAAACTACAAAAATTATAATACAATGTTATAAATATTTATAATGATTATTAAATGATAAACCTAATCATTTTTAATATATTATGATCAATCATTAGATAAAACCTTAGCGATATTCATTTATATCAATTTGGCTATTATTTTCTAATAACATACTACTATCGTTATATTATTTAATATTATATATACATGTTAATTAAATAAACTATAAGTGGTTATATTATATATATTAATATAATTTTCTATGAGTAAATTTTTTTATGACAAGCCATGATGGTGGTAAAGGATATTGATACCACATCAACGATAATGTCGGTAATTCAACAAAAGATAGACGATGTTATTTATTTTTGAATAAAAGGAGGATGTGGAGAAGTATGATGATGAATTTTTCCATTAACATTATAACAATATAATATATATAATACATTATAGTTTTATGTCCTCATCAATATGCGGAGGTGAAGAGAGTATGTGAAAAATAATGAAAATAAAATAAATAAAAATGAAAGAAGGTTTTGCCTCTTGATTCATCCACATTGAAAACCACTTTATAACCATTGGTTTCAGCCCTTTGTTAATACCATTTGGTCTTAGACATGGTGAAGAGTCTTGGGAATAATAATTGGGTAGAATTTGGAAAATTATAAAATATTGATAGGTGTGAGGACATAAGGGGATGAAGGGTGGTATTTATAGTGGATAAGAGGGGGGGGGGTCAATTATTTTAATCATTTTATTCTTATCATTTTTTTAAAAAAGTAATATTGTTTGTTCTTATGACTATATATAGTAATTAATGAATGATATTTATAACCAATTTTTATTACCGTATCATAACATCATCCATTACTAATTAATTTATGTATTTTAATTATTTAATAAATTATCGTATTTTACTATTTAAAAAATATTCATGTATTTCAAAAAAACACACTAACTATCACCCAACCATTTTTTTATTTTTAAAATTAAAAAATAAACTCCATTTTATAAAAACAAATTATAAACATGAGAAATTAATTTTTTCTGTAAAATAATCAATTATTTGAAACTTAAATTTTATGAAACTATAAATAAAATTTTAACACCTTGAAAAATTAATTAAATTATCAAAAAATTATATTTTAATCATATAAAAAAGAATAATAATAATCTATGAATAAATTTTATTAAAATTTATTTTATTTCAATTCATTATATTTATTATAATGTTGTAATTAAACATATATTACATAGAAAAATTCTTATACTTAATTTTTAATTTATTAACATATTTAGCTGTTAAATCATATAAATTTATCTTAGTGTTTATTTATAATATGAAAAAATACTTATTATTTATTATGTCAGTTTACTATTTTAATGGCCATATTATTATTCTTAATTGTCGTGTTACTATTTAGATGGTCAATTTACTATTCCATATATATAAATTCCGTAATTTATATAAATACAACGTATTTCATTATGATCTTATTAATAAATTGTCTATTTAATTCCATGATGGAAATAAATTATTTTATAATTACATGGGTTTCGATATTATCCTAGAATTGTTCCTATTAATGGGGAACACATATTTTAAATAATAATTATATTATTCATGTTTTCTTAAATGTTGATGTGTTATATTAAAGGAATACGACAAATATACAAAATAAAGATATAATATAAAAAATATTGATCAATGTGAGTTTTTAAGCGTGAAATCTCATCGATCAATAAGATGAAGCTACCAGACATTGGGGTATTCATCACAGTTACTAGAAATATTTTTCAATTTAGTAGTGCATGATAAACATTACCATTTAGAGTTGAGGTAGTTTATGTAACTCCCCAATCTTCTATGGTGTATCTCTCTTTTAATAATACAATAGCTTACGTTGTACGCAACTTTGAGTTCTAGCACAACATGACCTATCAAACTTGCTGTTATGAATAGTAGTAAACACTATTTGAAATTTTATAAATTTTATTTTTCAAAATGGTCTTCATTTTTGGATTTTGATTATCAAAATTTTCTTAGGGTGATTTTCCGGTATTTTTTTAAAAATGTTCATTTTTATTGAAGAGAGAAAAACACTTCGTTATTTATTAAAATATTAATTTTATTTAAATAATTATTAATTTTAATCAAAATTATTTATGTAAAAATTGATACATATTACCTATAAATGTTGAATGTAATTCATTGGAGTCATTTTATAATAAAAGTAGATGTATAATATTTAATTGATCATTTTAACGTATTTTACCAACCTTCTAGGAACATTAGAATGTTTTCATAAAACACAATTTTACAACATTTTTTAAATAAATTTCAAAAATCCAGGAGACATGGTTAAAATCATTATGTAAAATTTTGTTCAATAGGATGAAAATAATTTTTGGTGAATAATAACTTTTCAATTTCATTTAGCACGGTTAAAAGTAAATAAAGTTAATTAAACATAAAAATGATATTATAATTACCCTGAAATATTTCCTAATTCTTTCGGATAGGTTTTTGATGAAAAGAATAATCCTTACGAATTAAATATTATCCTTTTTGGTCCACATGGATTACATTAGGACATGTATTATTATTTTATTTAAAGAATAGTTTAATTTGATAAATTCAAATTTTAATAACTAAAACCCTTTTAATATAGGGTTTAACATATGATAAATTCTAATATAAATATTCATTATAAAGATAAAAACACTTACTACGTAATGGTATTTTATTTAATTAATTTACACATTAAATAATTAAATTAATTTATGACACAATGATGATGCGGTAATTACATTATTAATGAATGGTAAAAATAATTGATATTATAAATATAAAAATAAATGTAAATTGATAATTTTGATGCATAAAAATAAATGTCTAAATTAATATGACATTTTAGAACTGATTATGTATTTTTTAAGCGGTAAAGTTGTTATGAATTTCAGATAAAAAAAATACAAAATTGCCTCAAAATTGACATATATGAGTTTTAAAAAAAACTAATATACTATTATATAATATAATATTCATAAAAATATATGATTTATCCAAAGGACTTAGATAAGGTTAGATATGTCAACAAAAAAACAATTTGGGTTTCAATTGTCTTTTTATAGTATGATTATTAACCATTTATTATAAAACTACAAGAAAACAGGGTAAAAGTTATACTATTTAACTAAAACTTAAAACTAAAATCTAATGTTAATATATTGACCTAAACTTGTATAAAACTTATTTTTTTAGAGTTTTATGATCCATCCCCAACGTAGACTCAAAATAAATACATGTGGATCCATTATAAACTGAAAATTGTTTTATAATAAAATAATATTTTAAGCTTTTCCTAAAGGGACCCTAACCTCGCTTATAAATGGTTACATCCACTTCTCTCAAAATTAAACATCCAAAGAAATGTTTCTCATCCAAACCCTTCTAAAATATCCTCTGAACTACCTTCATATCAACCTAAAGGTCATATATTAAACAGAAATCCATCAAAAGGATCCCTTTTCATGAAATAAATAGAAAACACCAGAAGAAGAAGTAATAATTTCATCACATCATTCCATGTTCTTTTTTTATTCCACTACCTCTTTATCTATTGTTTCCATACAAAAATAATAAATCCACTACATGTTACATTTTTTGATGTAATTATAAATATGGAACAACCATATTCATTATTATATGATCTTATGAATTACAATGTCACCATACATGCATACGTACGACTTGCCATCTCCATATTGTGGTGTAGTTTTTATTCAACACATCATTATTTGGATGAGTATTATAATGATTATAATTGTTATTATTAATAAATATAACATGTTAATGTTTTTGTATATAATATATACCATCCAATTACTGATGATTTTACCATTAAAATAATGATATTGTCGATCATACGTACATACGGATTACCTCATCCACGAATGTGATGGGATTCATTTCCCCATAATAACCATTGACGAATAATTATCATTTTATGATTAAAAATATGTTTTGAGAACATAATATCATTCTAGATATGAATCAAATACATCCTATCCATAACAAACAGAACTTATTTAACAATACATATAAAGTAAAATGAATTTCTTAACACCCAAAACAATGATACTACCAATATATTATTAACAAAAAAATATTAAATGATCATATATAATATCATATTTACGTATATGGTTCTTGAATAATTTAATAACAATAATTTAACTATTATAAAGGAGGTTGACATACCCACTACCAAGGAAAATTACATGGTAAGGGTTTAATTTTACAGTCTCTTTATAATCCCAGGCTATTTATATGTAAGCATCTACTTGGAATTATTTATCATCCACATCCATGTTTTTATAAATATTTATTTCAAACATTTTTTATATTTCCTTGAATATGCGTTAAATTCTTTATTACCCTTGTCTGACTTTATATAAAATGTTTTTAAAGGAATCTTTCCATCATTTTCCAAACTTGGTGTTTTATTACTTTTTCAATATATTAAGGTAAGAATATTTTTTCAAATTTTAGTGTGGGTTCGGCTATTCTCAAACGTTATAACAACTTTGAAGCTTGTATTACAATCTTATAAGAATATTTCTAAAATAATTTTTTTATTTTATAATTATGTGACTTTTAAATGACTTAAAAATAAAAGATATTTCCCTCAAATATTTTTTATTTCCTCAATATCAACATCCTTTGATAAATTTTAAACTTGTTTGATGTTGATTTATTATGATGCAATATTCTATATTTTTTTGAAGGTTTTGTGATTTTTTTTGGCTATTGATGTGTTATTTTTATACCATTCATTTTTTATATTTAAAATAATTACATTTCGTAAACTAGTATTAATATGACTGTTTTTGTTATGTTTCAAAATTTTAATATGAGTAATGCACTTGTCTTAGTATGTGATTGGTGGATCCCTCTATATATTCTTGATGCATCGGTAGGTCTTAAAAGATAATCGAGTGTCTTGGAACAACGCCATGATAAAATCTTTTATATTATTGGCTCGAGGCCTTGACGACATGGTTATGATGTCTGGCAATATTCATTCCATCATTATGAAATTTTATATTGGTATTAAATGTTATTATTTGACTAGTTGAATATCCATGTGAATAAATATAGGGAATTATTTGACATATCATTGCCATATTATGTTGACGTTTAAAATTATATGGATTTTTTATTCTTGTACATTGTCTTAAAGGTTTATTCTTATTCATGATAGTTTCTTCTATAATGTTATCCTTACAAAACATCTGAGATCACCAATTTCTTACGTTTTATTTTTCCCAAGATGCGAAGAAGTATTGTACGACTAACAACTAGTAATAGGATATGGGATATGAGTGTGTTCAAAGGAGACACGATGTTGTTTATATTACATTTCATGATGTAATGTAAAAATTATATATGTATCTTGTAATTCAATTGCAACCAAAATAATCGGTCTTTTATGACATGATATTATTTAATCGTGACAATATTATGTAATAATTCACCGACTCTGGGTTCTTAGGGCTGAGGAATTATAGTTGGTATCAGTGGAAGTTTAGTAAAAACATAGGTTGCTAGATTTAAAAAAAATCTGATCAGAGAACATTATCCTAACATAGACTTTGAGGATTACTATAAAAGAATATAATAGAATTTTTGTAATGTAGATAATTTCTGTATTTTCAGAGAAATACATCCTTGTCTAGATACTTGCAGGTATAGGTGGATCTAGGATAGATGTACCTAGTATTAAAAGCTCTGACATTGATTTTTGGGGTTGACTTGAGATATCCTGGTACACAACAATAGGACTTTCTACCCTATTTGTTTTAATTATCCCATGGGATATACTTATGATAATTCAAATTATATTTAAAAAAAATTGTGATGGATTTATATGTAAATAATTCATCAAAGAGTTTTTTTCTTATGATTATGGAATATATGAATAAACTCCTCAATTTATGTTTGGAATATTACTAGTTTGGAATTATGTATTGAAATTCATAAACTAATATAGTGAATGTCATTATTTATAAAGGGTGCCTAGTTGATGGAATGGAAACTGTATCAAAAAATGAAATCCATGAAGGGATTACCCCCATACTAAAGATAATTATCGTGGATCTAGTGAGGCAACTGGTACTGAACATCTTATTACCAAACTAGGACAAATCACCCAAGTTATGAATAATTGCATTACCCATATGGATTAACCTGATCCAAAATGTGGTGGATCAATGTTTGACTACTTGATGAGACACAAACCACCAAAATTCTAGGGGACTAAAAATCCATTTGTAGCTGACCAATGTATAAGTTCCTTAGACGAAATATTTCATGGTTTCAGTGGTAGTGATAGGGAAAAGGTTGTCATAGCAATTTATCAGCTCACAAGAGATGCATATCAATTGTGTTCATTAATTCAAAACACAAATGAGGATGAAAAAGTATCAAATATGGAATGGAGGGTATTTAACGATATTTTATTAGAAAAATACATTCCTCGTGAACACTGAGCATATATATATAAAAAATATCTGAGTATAAGGGAAATAATGATGTGAATGTCACCAAGTATGATGTTTACATTACCAGCTTAGCAAGGAAAGCTGCCGATTATACATATAACCCATGGAGTAAGATTTGTTGATTATTTTATTGGTTAAAATAATTTCTTTGTCGAGAATATGTCTCACCATTCTTCTAATCATTCGATAATGTTGTCACATGTGCTATCAATAAATAAAAGTAACTCCCTTTGTTTTATGACTTTAAGGAAATGCGGGAGAATTATAGATCTACTGAACACTCTAGAAATTGAATAAAAAGGGAATAAGGGAAAAGTTGAATTTACATCGGATATTAAATGTTGGAATAAACATCGTAGCACATTGTTAAAAGAAATGGGACTCTATTAAAATTGTGGTGAAAAATTCCACCAAGCTTGTGATTACAAGGGAAAAAATATGTTGCCGATGTTGGATGCTAAAATGGTAGATAAATGGGGAATTATGAAAATGAATGTCTTAAGCGCAAAGTTAAAATACCATATAAAAGTCCAAAGTGACAAAGGCCAAGATTATGTGATAAATACAATGGAGGTTGAAGCTCTAAATGATGCGATGGATGGTATTTTAATGGTTTCATAAAATTTATCAAATGCTTTATTTGATTCATGATCATCACATTTTTACATATCATCCTAGTTTTATAATAAAACTAGATATTCAAAATTTGATTTAATAGGGGAGTTTTCAATAAGTGCTCTTATGGGATTTATCATTGCAACATTGTTTTGTGAATCAGTTCCCATTAGGGCATATATACGTGATTAATCTACTGATCTCATCATCATACCCACGATATAATTTGATATAAACTCATTATTGATTGGATTTTTGACCATGATGTGAAATATTATAATAATAAGTACGATGTAACAATTTTTTATGATGCTATAGAGTTTCTTATCTTTAGAGAAGAAATATCACCATTGGATTATCATCTAGATCCACCCCCAATAGCTCTAAATAATTAAATTATTAGAGAGTAAGAGAGTGAAATTACTATGTGTGAGGAATTGAATGATTAAATAGAGGAAATAATTATTGGGAAATAATATATTGATGTGTTTCCAGAGGATTTACCTGGACATCCTATAGAATTAGAAATTGAGTTTTCCATTAATTTAATTTTTGGTTCATGGTCCATATCAAATACCCCTTATAAAAGGGCCACTATGGAATAAGTGGATCTAAAGAAACAACCAGTTGAATTGTGTAATAATGTATTTATTATACCTATTGTATTTCTATGGGGAGAGCCTATTTTTTTGTTTAGAAGAATGATGTATCTATTAGGATGGGAATTGACTACAAGGAGATCAATGCTACAACAATAAAGAACAAGTATCCCCTACCTCACATTTATTATTTATTCGATCAACTTTTTAGTGCTCAATATGTTTGAAAGATTTACCTATGATATGGATATCATCCGTTATGTGTGAAGAAGGAAGACATTCTGAAAATTGAATTTCGAACCAGGTACAGGCATTACAAGTTTATAGTAATGAATTTTGGACTGAATAATTCACAATCTGTCATCATGGAACTAATGAATAGATTCATTTTGAAGTATCTTGATGATTTTTTAGGTTTATTTATTTATCATATCTAGGCTATGAAGAACCTGAAAATCAATTGTGCACAATTCCAATGACTCTTAGAAGAAATGAATTATAAGGGATGTTTAAAACTTTGAATTATAGCTTCAGGATATTTCTTTTCTTGGATATATTGTCTCTAATGATGGAATTTATATTAATACTTCTATTTCAAGATAAATAAAAGAATGACCAGCACAGGCGAGTATAATCGAGATATGTAGTTTTACTGGTCTAGCAGGTTATTATCGTTGTTTCGTCCAGAATATTTCTCTATTGGCTAACCCATTATCCAATATCACATGTAAAGGAGTTAAATTTTTTTGAACAAAAGAGTTGCAAGATTGTTTGGAAGAACTGAAGAGAATATTAGTCAATTATCCTATCTTGACTCTACCATCGAGGAATGATGGGTTTGTTTTTTATATTAATTCTTCAAATAAAGGACTCAGTTATATATTTATGGATAATGATAGAGTTACTACCTATGAATCATGAAAGCTAAAAATTCATGAACAAAACTATCCCACTCCTGATTTTGATATAAAAGGTACCATCTTTTCATTGAAGATATGGTGAAACTATAAATATATTGAAAATATTGAGATATATATCGATAATAAGTGTGTGAAGTATATTTTCTCACAAAAATAACTCAACATGAGGAAAAGATAGAGGCCTTAACTAGTCAAGGATTATAATTTCATTATAGACGACTACTTAGGGAAGGAAAATAATGTTGCAGATGCATTGAGAAGAAAGGATCATGGAGTTTTGAACAAGATGAGAGTTGAAAGGGATCATATGTTCATGGATCTAGAAAATATGGTTATTGGAAAAAACATGGATGGTGAAACATCAAAAAAATTTCAAATTGTTGTCAAAGAATCTTTACTAGAAATGATAAAAAGTTCTTAGACAGATTATGAGGAGGTTCAAAATAAAATTGAGGCTATTAATGTTGGGAGATTGAATAAATTCATATATGAATATGGATTTTTTATATTTGGGCAGCAAATTTCTGTTCCTGATATAGCTGATCTAAAACAAGAATTTTTAGATGATGCTCATAGATCAAATTTCTCTATACCCACTATTAGTAAATATATTTATAGAGATTTTAAGGAACAATTTTTGTTGGACAATATGAAGTGGGAGATTTATGATTATATGTAATGATAAATGTTTTGTCACCATGTTAAGGCTGGAAGAGAACATCATATAAGATTCATGAAACCTCTCCCCATACCTGAGTGGAAATGGGATGATATTATAGTGGAGTTGGCCTGGGGGAACCAAAGAATCCAATAAGTAATGATGCAATATGGATTATTGTTGATCATCTTACCATGTCAGCACATTTTCGTGCTATAAGAGAAGATTTTCCATATGAATGTATATAAGGACTATATATTAATGAATTTTTAAGACATCATAGAGTACACCTATTGATTGTTTCTGATCATGATCCCCATTTTACATCATGATTCTGGAAAAGTATTCTGAAGTCCCTATATATTAAACATTGTTTTAACATATACGACAGGTGGAGAAATTTTCCACCATTATAACACCTTAGAAGCTTAAATTAAAAGCTTATAAGAATATTTTCAATATAAATGTATTCTTTTAAAATTATACTACATTTCAATGATTTTAAAATACAAATAGATGTTTCTCTCAAATAGTTTTGATTTCATCTATGTCAATATCTTTGATGGATTTTACACTTGACTGAAGTTGATATATTATGATACAATATTCTATATTTTATTGAAGGTTTTTTGATGTGTTTGACTACGAATGTGTTAATTTTATACTATTCATGGACTATGGTTAAATTATTAACCTTTCGTATGCTATTTTTAATAAAATTGATTAAGTTATGTTTCATCTTTTACATATAAGAAATGCATTGTACTTATAAAGTGAATGGTGGAGCCCACTATAGCTCCTCAATGCAACGGTAGGTCTCGTGAGACAAACTATTGTCTTGCTTCATGGCCTTGAAATAAACTTATTGGTAGTCTTGGCATGAGGCCTTGACTACATGGTTATGATGTTAGTTATTATGCATTCCATCATTATAAAATTATCAATTGGTATTACATGTGATTATTTGACTAGTAGAATATCCATGTGAATAATTAAATGGAATTATTTGACTTACCTTTTCTATATTATGCAGAAGATTATATTTAAAAGTATATTTTTAGTCGTATACATTTCCGTAAATAATTATTCTTAATAATGATAGATTCTGATGTATAGTTATCTTTACCGAACAACTGATCTCACCCTTTTCTTATGTTTTATTTTTCATTGGATGCAATGAAGTATGTTACGATTAACCATCAGGAATAGGAAAAGGGATAAGAGTGAATTCCAATGGGACACAATGTTGTTATTTTTCCATTTCATGATGTAATGTAAAACTTATGTATGTATCAAGTACATCCGAGGATAATAAACCAATCAGTCTGTCGAGACATGATCACTTATGGTCATTCTAATGATATGTAATAATACACCAAATCATACTAGATAGGTTTCATGCATTACATTTTATTTCAACAAAATACTTTAAAAACATAATTTTTTAAGGTGACATATACTCAATAAAAAATACTAGATATAATAAAAACCCACACTAGATAGAGATTCAAAATTTGAATATCGATTGGATTAATCCAGTGTAAATAAAATTGATCTATGAAGAAATCATTTCCATTTTTTGCATGGAATAATAATCAAAACATTATTATTATAGAAGAGTTGATGTAATTTTTTTCAAGAATATTGATGGAGTCTTATTGCTGTTGGATAATTTTACTAGCTTTGAAATTATAGTTAATTTCAACAGATTAGTAGGAGTGTTCATAGAATGGATGTCTTCTACCACACTATGGATAAACCCACGTAAATCTTCTATGACTGCATTTTACATTATTATCATTTCATTTGTCTGAGGTTTTTGTATAAATTTGATAAGGATAATTACATTAACAATATCCATGGGAAAATTTCGATAGAATTTAAATTATAAAATATCACAATTAATTTACCCACCCTCGATTCCAAATGGTTCTCAAAATCGTTAATAACTTCAACCTCTACAATGACTATGTATCCCCTTGTTAACCCTTATCAATGAAAAACCTGAATCACTTAATTTTAAACTTATTATTACATTAAATAGAAACAATTATCATTGTTAGACAAATTGAATGATACACTATTTTATGTCTTTTTTCATAGAGGTAATTCATGCATATATAATATAATTTCCATCCATTAATAAGTATTCTCGTATATCATTTTATGGAAAATGATATAAAGTGATAAATGATTTGAATATAAATTACATTATTACGTATTCATCAGATATTATTTACATGAAGATGAAGCGTCTTAAGTCTTCAATATAAATTTTTTGATAAGATGAATGTATATTTGAGAAAAATATCAAATTGACTGAATTAGATCTAGAAATATGGTGAAGATTATTCGATGTTATCAAAATGGTAAATGATGAAAATATTAATGAGTACATCACCAAAGATAATAATGTTGTAATAAATATCCTAGGTATCAAATATTTCTTGTAATACTCAACCATTAATAATAATCTCATGAGAAATTTCCCTGATCGATTTGATTCAAAAATCATAACCTTGTATGATAATGATTATTTATCAATTGATGAATAAAGAAATGTTTTAATTTATTATTATATTAGAAAATTTTTATAAATAATAATGAATATCAAGTGTTTAATGGATTTAAATGTTTTAGTTAAAAATTTAGTATAGGACTACTTTTAACCTTAGTGATTCATATGATAAGTAATATAGTGAAATTAAAGTAAAAATCATGTCTCTTTTCTCAAAGTGTTATTGAATAGGTAAAAGAGAATATATAAATAGTCACAAATGTAAATTTTTTGACTTTGAAGGATTTATGAAATTTTCATCAAACATTCATATGAAAAATTTTAGTGAATATGAATATGATTATGATGACAATTCCCATTAAAATAAATTGGATTAACTTTATGAGGAAGATACCAAATTATCTAGTAGTACGAAAAATTTCACTAGAAATTGAAGAAGATCGCTGTGTACGAGTCATGAGTATCACTTTATATAATAAAATTATTTAAATGATGCAAATATAAGTATGGTGATAAAATTATTATCAATTATTTGGAAAAAAGAAGATTCCTCAATGTGTCATAATTAAAAAGGTAAATAAATTGATAGAATTTTTTTTTGAGTTCATCTAATTTATAATATCTTGATAAAAATATGATACTAAACTAAGAGTATAGAATTAAAATTAATTAAAGGAAAAATATTGTAGTGAAATAGAATATCTTCTTATAAAGTAATGTGTTTAGATTTAGGAGATTAAAAACTACAAATAGAATGTTGTAGAATAAGGAAATATGGTGGAACATATTTTATGAATCGTTATTTTTAAAAATAAGTTGTTCATAAAACTAAATTAAAATTTCTTAGTGTTGAATGTAAATTAAATAAGATAACTGTAAATTTAAATAAGGATTTAAAAATAAATTCAAAATTATCATGGGATGCATAAAAAATATATTCCACTTATTGGGGTGACATTTTAATCCACAAACTAAATATTAATTATATCCTTATAAAAATCGATATGTAGGAAAAATAGTAGAAATAATATGTATGAGAATTGATTTGTAAAATAGTACACATCAACAAAAGTTGAAAATAACGATTTTATGAAATATCTCTCATTCTATGTGAAAAAATAGAATGGCATTAAGAACCTCAAGAAAACATTCTATAGGGTTAGATCATAATTTTACATAAGATCATAATGTTATAGATTTTTTTGGTTATCTGGTATATAAGGTCACAATGTATAGAAAAATTTGAATAAAAAAATATCTCTATAAATTAGCATGAATTAGAGGGGGAAAATTGAATAAAAATTGAGTAATATTTCTATACTATGGAAAAGAATGATATGAAAAATATTTAGATTCTTGAAAATTTCTAATGAAAACCCAATTTGACTGGTGGTAGGATATATTTTATATGTGACCAACCATGTCACTTTTCTAATGATCGTTGAAAAATGTCCTAGGATATGTTTCTTACACTATAAATGAAAATGAATATTGAAATAAAAATGTTATGGAATGAGATTTTGATGTTGAGGAAATATTAAAAAATAGAATAAGGAAAAAACATAGGTTTATTAATATTGGTTGTTACTAACCCATGATAGGTAATATAAATATATTTTGATGTATTGATTAACATAAATGAGGATTGGTTACATTGGGAAATGATATATCCTTAAAATCTAAATAAAAGGTCACTCTTTAGATTGAACTATATAATCAAAAATCAAAGGAAGGTTAATATGTTTATATGGTGAAAAACAACTTTCTATATGTTTGAAATCCTTTTAATTAAGGTAATTATGTGATCATGATAAACTATACAGGTATCATTAGAATCACGAATTTTGGAAAATTGTAACAAGTGGTAAAAGTAGCAGTTGAAATATATTTCAAATTGGAGATCTTTATAACTATTCTAACCTATGTAATTAGGATGAAAATAAGTTGTGTAATTTAGGACGTATTCATCATGTCTACATTAGTATGAGAGAACATTCAAAATATGATTTTTTTAATAAACATAATCTTATAGAATATAAGAGATGATGACATTTATATAACTATTAAAAATTTATTTTGGTTAGTGGAAGATGTATGAATGTTGAAATCCAATCTAATATATCACTTCAGCTTATTCAATCTAATCATTGTGGTTGTTGAGAAATCATTAAACCATATATGTCTAGTAATTCATTTATTTCATTTAATTGTTTACATTTATGGTGAAAATAACATTCATGAATCATAAATAAGTGGTTATAAAAAATGGAATAAATTATAAAGAGTAATATAAAAAGATATTTGTGTTTAAATACTGATTGTGATAATTGACAATTAAATGGATTACATAACAACTAATTTCAATCTCTATCAAAAAAACAGATAATTAAATTCCCATATTGTTATCAATAAACTCCACAATAAAGTGGATTGGTATAATGAAAAAACAATACCTTATTGGAAATAAGGTGATATATATTTGTAGAATATAATAATTTAATGTTTTGTTATAGATATATTATTAGATCTTCTATTCTTGTACAATTCAAAAGCTTATTGTGACCTAAATAAAAAATGACTTTCAATAAGATTTTCTATAGTAGAAATCCTACAATCAAATATTACATGTTTTTTGGTATTCTTTTCATAAAAAATAAAATACATAGGTATATTTCATTGTTTGTTGAAATATACTATTAATGAATTTTCATAGAATATTCTCCAATAGAAGATGTTACAAATATTAAAGTAAATTTCAATAAAATTTGGTGGATTCCTATTAAGTGATAGTCCATGAGGATATAACTTAATTATGAAAATAGGTTGATGTTGATAAGGAAGTTGTTGTAAAAGATATAATTTTTACATCTTGTAGATATAGTAGCGAAGACAAAAGCATTCATGCCACTTAAAAAGTTACATAGTTTATTTTTAGGATAGGGTGATATATTCTTGTAAAAAATATCAAATGTATTATAGATTAAAAATAAGTGGAATGTGAAAACATTATTCTAAATAAAAAATCTCCATTTTATTTGAGAAGGATACTAGGACAATATAATCAATCACAACATATCTCATTAGTTTATCCTAAATTAGTTCTAGAGAATATTAATCATAAATAATGGGTTCAAGATCGAATAAAGAGTTGTAATATATTGAAAAACCAATGTGAAATTGTTCCTCAACCATTAGAAAGGTTCACTATAAGAATAATGTGTGTTTTTTGAAAAAAAAATCTAAATGAATAATAGTAATTTAATAAAATAATGCATGACTTGTTTCAAAGGTTAATGAAAGGTGTAAGGTCATAATTTTGAATAATATTTTTCCACAATTATAATACATTAGTAGTTATGTATTTTCATGGGTAGTTGATTCACATCATGGTAATATAGTTTATTAGAATATTATTAAGAAATATTTCTAAAAAATAGAAATTCAAAATTATGTTTTTATAGAGAATACTAGTTGGTTATTATTTTATGAAGATGAAACTAATATGGAAAATATAAAGAATGATTTGTATAAGAAAAAATGATCATCGTCAATGGTATTATAAATATGATTGTTTCATGATTCAGTTTAGGTTTTGTTAATTAAATGTTTACAAAAACATTAATATTAATGAAATTATAATAGGTAACCTTATTTCCATTATTTACATAGAGGATATAATAGTATTAGGTGGTCTGGATAAAAATTGTTATGTGTTTTCCAAAGAAATTATGAATTTTATTATAATGATATGACTTAAATAGTTATCATTGTATCTCAGATTACAAGTTCAATAGTAAGGATGATATATATTTTCAACCATAAGAAAATTATTCCATGGTTTTTATACAATACATCATTATGGTATATTATAAGGAATATTCTACTACCATTACTATTGACATAGTAATGTGTAAACATTATGTTGGGAAAATTGTGAATAAGAATGACTTTTATATGTTTATCGGAATATTTCTATATCTTTAATCATCAAATATAGAAATCATTGTTTTGAAGGATATAAATGTGTTCATATGGAATAAAAAATGATAAAATAATTCTCATGAATATTAAAAAAAAACTTTTTATAGACAATTGTGTAAGAAATAATGGGAAATGAACTATCTTGGGTACACATACATTTATTTGTTTGGAGACTACGATTTTTGAAACTAAACATAAAGGGGAATGTTTTAATTTTAAGAATTTTGAGTTATATATCATAGTAAGAGAGAATGATATGTTCCCTTGGTTATAAAAGAAGCAGAATTCCTTTCAACCACTCATTCTTGTATATAGATGATATGGATGAAATTTTAGCTTTAATATTTTGGAGTGAATATTTTTAAACCATTGACGATTTCTTTTTATAATCAACGTTCCATCGATCATTCAAATAAATGTATAAAATTATAGATAAAAAAATTTATATTAATTGTCAAATTATAAATTGAATTTCATTGGTGGTGATGTTATCCTTGAGTGAATTTAAAAAGTAATATTCCGATTGATGATAATTTCATTAATGCAGTGTCAAAGGAAATATTTTATAAATTGAGTCCAAACCATAATTGTAATAATCCAGTGATGGATTCTTAATGTTTTTAAGAAATACCACATAATGTTCATTGAATTATCATATAATTTATGGATATTAATTATAAATTTGTAAAAATAAGAATAACTCATTATTTATTAATCTAAAGAAATTATTGTCATAAAATTGGGTAGAAAATAAAATATTGGATGATTTTATCTTATCATAGGGAAAAAATAATTTTAACCATAATTTGATTTTATATTAAATAAATAGGTTTAATTAGAATGGTGGTTTCAGGTCATTCTCTATGATAATGTTTTTGGTCTGATAAAGGGTAAAAAAAATTGAAGAAAATTAGTTATTAAAAATTATTAAAAAATTTCAAATGATTCCAAAAAAATAAAATGTGGAATATTAAAGATCATTTGTTATTCTTTAATGAAATGTATTCGTATTTTTTATTAATACCACAATCATATTATACCGATGTTAGTTGTTACATTTTTTAAATTATATAAGATACAAAAAATTACATCTTGAAGGAACAAATATATTAGTAGTCTCAATGAACTAGATACGTATAAGAAAATGAAAAAACATTTTAAAAATAAATTTCAAAGTGTATTTTCGTCAAGAACACCATTATTCACATAGCTTATCCCTACATATGAAATATAAATAACTTTTTAGTTTCCATTAGAAAACATATTCTAAAGATGGGGTGATCTCAAATGCTTAATCAGTGTTCTGTACAGTAGAATCTATTACTAAATAAGTTATAATAAATATGGAAAGGTAAATAACTTAAACAAATTCCATTTAATCTATAAATGGAAAATAAAATTGAAGTATTAAATGATGATAAAATAATTAAATATAATTAATAACATGATAATGGACCATAACCATAGATATTCTACTAATAATATAGTCATATTTAATATCAGAAAATAATTTCATAATGAGGGAATTAATAATGTGGGACATCATTGAAACCCTATTAATGATTCATATGAGACACCATAAATCAAAAGATAAGACCTTATCCAATACCAAAACATGTATTTCTCATCAGATATACAGATGCATTGAAATAATATGGATGGGATTAATACAACAAATCCCAAGTGGGTTATCTGTAAATTAGAGGGTTTATTTAATTGAGGAATAAAAATATATTAAATTAATTATAGAGTAAAACATCCTTCTTCACATTTAAATTAACTTCTTAAAAGTAAAATTCCATAAAAAAATAAATACATTTATTTTCAAATATCCATTGATCGTATAAAATAATATTTAAAATATTTAGGTGTTTATGATGACTTGAAATCACATTCATGTTATACACAAAACACAATGATTCATTTCTCTTTTTTGGAAAATTTGAAATGGTTAATGTTTTCAAAATGAAATTGAAAAAATGTATAATTCTAAAATATTTACAAGTCATGAAAAAGTAATATAAATATTCCCCATGGATACTTAAACAAAAAAATATCTGGGGAAATGTAGATATTTTGATAGAATCCCTTACCTTCAGTATGATTTCCTTTGTACGTGTCCAAAACTAATGTATACTAAATTATTGTTTTATTATTAATCTATTCCAAAAATATTATGATATATATCCTCTAATATATTATTTAATTATACCATTTTATCAACTATTTTTTAAAAATAATTATTAAATTAATATCATTGGTTATAGTTACGTAAATTTTCAAGAATGTTTTGATTTCGAGGTCATAGTCATTATGCTTTGATCAAGGTTCCATCATCTCCATAATTTAAAAAATGTTATGAATGTTATATGTATTCAATATTTAGGTATTTACATTAATCCATAAAATTGAGTGATATAATAGTTAACAAAAATATTCACGGATACAATTGGTCGTATATTCACAAGAACGCTAAATTCCTTCTTCGATAGATTGGAATGAAAGAAAGATGAATGTTTATTAATATTTTACGATTCATATTTATGTCATAAATATCATTTATAATTTTTATTTCCTTTTCTATATACATATGATTAACTTGACGATTAAAAACAAGTTACACTACTATGTGGTGATGGTAAGTCAAACATACAAATACTTGGTGCATTTTTGAATTTGGTAGAAAAAACATGTCAAATAGTTTTTCATTAACTATAATAACATATAATATTATATATTATATTGGAATTAATATTTAATAATGGATGAAACAGAATAAGATGATGTATAATTTGAAATAAACTTCAAAGGTTTGGTAAAGATGATTACCTCTTCATCAGGAGTCTTTATATAGAATTGTTTTTAAGGGATCTAGGGTCTGTATTTTTTTTAAAAATAACATCCATAACATGGATATGAATTTTTTGAATACAAATGGATTGTTCATGGTGTATATAAATGGACCAATTTGGTGTTATGGAGTGAGGGAGGTTGTTATCTTTTATAATTGATGTGAGGGGTACTTTTGTTATTTCCCAAACGATCAAATTATAATATATTAATTTATCCTAAAACAAGAAACCAAATGGAATGGTAATATAATATATGATAGTATAGGGTTATAATTCAATTAATTAATAAAATTTAGACACTTTTCTGGTAACATTTTACACCATATCGTTTTGACTAACCCCTTGGATAGTTATTTTTGACCTTAAAAACAATAACCACTTTTTTAATCTTAAATTATTAAAAATGTTTCTATAAATAGAAAAAACTCATTAATGGAAATATAATTATATTTTAAACTATCATAAAATCACAATGACAGATAAAATAGTTTTTGAAATTTTTAAAAAATTTAATAAAATTTTCTTTCAATAATTTATTATTAATGTCAATTTTTGTTACTATTCATTTAATTGGACTTCAAATACATCAATAAAAAAAGGGAACATGACTATAATTATTTATAATAACTATAATATTATATATAGTAATATACAATTAATTTAAAAAATTATCTCATTCGAATTATAATAAAATTAACATTTTTAAAATAATTTATTTTATTTTTCCAGTTCATTAGGAAAATAATATATTAGCATCTATAAAGAAATAAAGGAATAAATTAAAATTTCACCCTTATACAATGTATTGGTCTAAAATTTTTCATTTTTGGGACATTATATTATTTAATATAGTATAATTTAATATAAAATATGATCATTGTAAATTATAAGGATTACTCAGACCATTAACATTAATAAATAATTGCAAAATTTATTTTCCAAAAAATCTTTTTAAAAATACCTCAAAAGAGATTTTATTCTATAAAATTTCTGTATAACATTATTTGACTCAATGTATATTTAATTTAGTATTTTTAATATCATTTATTTGATTAGAACATTAACTATATAATTATTTCATTAGTTGGTGTTTGAATTTATGGTACTTATATCACCAGAAAAAATTAAGATTAAATTGGCATAAGGATGATACATATTTTATGTTAAATATATCTACTTATAGTCCAATATATCTACTATATAAACCCATATTATAAATGTCATAATTAATAAAATCATTATTGTGACATCTTGGATTTTTCATTAAATAAAATATTATTGGTTCGTAATCACATCCTAATGGAACAAAAAGTTCATATATATGATAATAGAATTATTATTTATGGAAGGGAATTATAGAATAATATTTGGTAAATTTTTAAGGCCATTTCTAGTCCTTATAGTTTTTATGCCTATATTACCCCTTTTACCCATTACCTTGTTAACGAAAACTAGCATGGTTACAATTCCTAATAAGAAAGAAGAAAAGGGCTATATTTAATAAATTAAATAAACAGGAATAAAAATATATAATCCATTTATCATAATTCCAAACAATGATGTTTTAGAATTCTATTTTAAAATAAACGCAAAAAACACAAGGAAAAACTATTTTCTGGAAAAATTCATTTGTAATCCTAAAAATGTACTTATTCAAAAATAAGGTGTAATTATTATTAAGGAAATTAAAATTAAATTATGTATATCCAATTATTACATATTTTCCTTTAATACAATATTGAAATCACAAAGTTATATTTTAATAAAAATTAAAATAAATGTTTTACAAAAATCTATATTTTGTACTATTCACTTTATAATCAATCTTCTCAAAAAAGTAATGATAAGAAACACCAATATAATTTTAATGAGAGATTTAAAAAATGATGTTAATTTTATCAATTAAATTTAACAAATGTTTAAAAAATTAAATAATATTAGTTTCTTATATATTGAAATAAAATATAGTCTTTTTCTGAAACAAAATTTTTATGAAGAACATGATTTCATAAAATAAAAAATATATATATTTACTAATAATAAATCTATATGAATATTATATATATTTCATAATATTCTTCATCTTATTCTATTACACAAATCTGGCTGCAGGTTTATAATCATATTACAATATTTTTTTAAGGTGTGTGTTGCATGAAATATAAGTTATCAACGATATTAAATTTATTTAAAAGGAGACATTCAGAAAAATTGTGGGGTGTTATATTATCCCCTCCTTAAATAATTTTTCTCATAAATATTTATAAATATAAATAGGATATAAAAGTTTTATGTTTGGAAATTCCTTTTGGGAAATCCCAAATCATAATAACAGTTTGTAAAACATCATCTTAAAAAGAGGGAAATGAAATGCGATGGTCACAATAAAAATAAGATTATGAATCAAATAATATTAGTGTAATGTAAAAATATTGAAATTCGTCATTAATAAAAATATTAATTTTTAAAAAAAACTGATATTGTATATAGTAACTAGAATCTTAACCATTGCAAAACCAAATATTTATAATGGTTTTATAGACCATTAATTTCATAGTAAGAATAGTGAATAGAATAATTTTTATTAAAATAAAATTTCCATGAATTGAAGGAATATTATGCTATATTAATATGAACATGATAAAGAGAAATTAATTTATTTCATTCCATTCCATAAGAATAATATCTTCCTTAATTCAATCCATTCTTACACCATTTTTGAAAGAAGGTAATGGAAATTCAAGATGAATGTTTCATTCATTATGTACTTTTAATGAATCATAAGATCCACAATTCCATCCATAGGCCTATAAATAATTAATAATAAAATTATCTCATGATGTAAACAAATACCCAAAGTTAAATAGAATAAATTCTAAAAATATTAAATCAATCCACTCATCAAAAATATATGTATCTAAATTAAGGGACACAAAATTTAGAAAGAATATCAAAAAATATTCAAAATCAACATTTCATTAGATTCCCTAAACAAAAAAAATTTAAATTTTATTTTCATATAAAAATATATATGAGTACTTTGATCACCTTAAAATATATAATATAAACATGCGTGCTTCAAAAAGAAAAATCTATGATTGTCAATTATGTTCCTTTAATCCAAACATGTACTAAAACATTTTAGGATAACATTAAGCATTAAATAGATAAAAAAATATCATGTTCACCAATAAATACACATAAATATACCTCTAGCATTATTATCTCAACAATATTCACATAGTTATGGTTATATTCCCCTAATCATTTTTTTTCAAAAGGTCAACTTACCACTAAATCACTTATCTTTATTTTTAGTAGTTTTCATCATATTATTGAAAATACATAAAGAAAACGTTATTCTGTGAATCTATATATATATCATGATTCTTATAACCATATTAAATATATATACATCATAATCCATGAATAAAAATGCACAATATATTTATTCATTCCACTATTAGTAAACCATTATCTATTCTTAATACCTCCCTCCATTCATATGTACTTTTTTGTCTCTTCATCATCAGTAGTATAACCATTACTAAAATAACATTGATGATTCACTTTTTGATTTTCCCTCTTAAAACATTGATTACCCTTCCAAATTTAAATAATTAAACCATCGATGTTATCATTGGATTACCTTTATTATCATCTTATTTCATTAAATATTCTTTTATTTTTTCTTGGAAATTACTTGACATGTGCCCTCTTTTCCACACCCAAAACATCTTCTCAATCCCCTAAGACATTAAAATGGGTGTTTCTTCTCCATTCAAAATATATAGGAAGATGAAACAATATTCATCCCTTGTTTCCTCCTCCCAAACTCTCATTAATCTATATTCCTCCCCTATTTGGTGAATTTGGGAGTTTGTTAAGAAGTATTTTCTAATCCAATATTTTTTTAATGGATAATAATAATCCTGATATTCATTACTCTAGTTGTTATTATTTTTGGTTTCTCATCAACACATTGTCTATCACAATTTTTATTTACTAATTACCTTCTAATTCGATTAATTTATAAAAAAACACCATTGTGTGCAACCTTAATCATATTCATAAATCACATAGTCATGAAGAACCATTTATTAGATGTCATTATTGAGGAACTATCTCAATATATGATTCCTTAAGTTCTAACTAATGTTATTAATTGTCCTTACCAAATCTATAGGATGGTATCTTCTAAATATAAATATCCTCAATGTGTGTCATACTGTTATATTTCTTAATATATGTTTTCCAAAATCTTGTTGGAAAGTATTCTACTAAACATACTCTATTACAAACAATAAAGACCACAACCCTAGTTGACCAGAGTCATTTTTTACTTTGTTACATTAGCTTAATATAAATAAACTACATCACAGAGGACCAAATAGATTATTATTATTAGTAAACTTGATATATTCATGAAATAAAATTTATAGTTTAGTCCTCAAATACATAATTTATTTTATTAGATAAAACAATTATTCCCCATATCATAACTATACAATTCAAAGATAAAAAACATCCTGGTGTCCTGGGGAAATAATACATAATAAATAGGTGATCTCAATTTCTTAGTAAGGTTTATGTATAGTGTATACTATGATTAAATAATACAATATAATATGGAAAGGTAAATAAATGAAAAACCTTAAATTTAATCAATATCATAATCATAATATTCTTGGAATAAATCATGTTCAAATACTGCAATATAACTAATCACATCAGAATCAAACATAACCATTTATACTATACTATTATAATATACACATTTAATAAAGGTAACTAAAATAATAATGTGGGATGAATTAATATGGGTAATTATAAACATATTGTCACATCTTTTTCAAACAAACTATTCATAAATTGGTATACCTCATACAATACACAAACATATTTGTCTCATGAGACCTATTGATTCATTAAGAGGCTATAGCAGGCCATACCCATTGTGTACTTAGTCCAATACATTTCTCATATGAAAGTTGAAAAACATAATCATCATAAAAATATAATATTTAAATCAATATAAAATATTTAAATACTTTCCTCATTTAATAAACATATTCCTAAACCATCTAGATAAATATTGTGATTTGTAGGAAAATAGCACATCCAAAATCAGACTAGTCATAAACCATTCATATAAATAATAATAAAGATATTAATAAAAATTATCCATAGATTATCATATATAAACTATATTATTGATTACATTTATTAATAAAAATATCATTAAAACTTGTTTTTGGATAAATATCCTTTTTCGTATCGAAATTCAATTTGAAAATTAAAACATCACAAAAACTTTTGAAAATAGTATTCATTGAAAATAAAATTTGAAACATATAAGAGACTTTATAAACCCTTTGAGTGGTCTTAATGGAATGAAAATATATTCATTATGTACATGATAAACAAATATTCCTTTCACTTTCATATTAAAATCAAAATATTCATTTTTTATATCGAATTATACATTCCTTTCAATATATATTTTAAAAGTGAAAAGGGATAAAAAAGAATTATAAAAACAAATATTTAAAACATTCTTTTTGGAAACATGTACATATAAGAGAAAATTTTCCTATATGATGCATTAAGATAAAAAAATATCAAATAATGACTAGATTGTGAATGATACTCTTACATTTGGTTTGATTTCCATTGTACGTGTCCATAAAAATATTATATTATATTATAGTTTTTTATAAATTTTTTGTTGAAAAATTATTATATATATATATATATATAATATAATATAAGATTTAATTACACCCATTTATTACCCATTTAATTAATCCCATAATTAAATTATTACATTATGTGATAATTGCTTTATTTTTTCTGATTGTTTTGACTCAGAAGTCTCATTCCCATTACAATAAGAAGGGTTCCATAAACTCAAAAATTTTAATAATGATATAAATTTCAAATATAATAATTTGATTAGATTTATTGAAATTCAGAAAATTTAGAGGCATAAAAATGAATTCCACTATTACTGGAGACAGTAGGCTATACATAAACAAGAACAAAATTTCCTTCTTTCAACTAATGGAGTGATTGAAATGTGAATTTTTTTAAATATTTACATAATAATATTTATTTATGGAATATAATATATTATCATTATTTCCATTTTTATATCAATACATGTATAGAGGTGATAAAATTTAATTAAACCACTACCTGGAGATGGAAAGTCATATGTACTCAGGTGCAGTGCTTTAATTTTTCATAGGATAAATAAAATATGGAATATAGATGTACCATAAAAATAATTACCACTCATTCTATATATTATATTGTAGTTATTACATTATCATGGAAGACACACATGATAAGTATTTATAAGAATAAAGAAACATGAATGAATCGGTGATGTTGATTATCTCTTCTTGAGTGGACTTCCTTTAGATCACTTCTTAAGGGATATAGAATTACACTTTTAGAAGGACCAAAACCTCCAAAAAAAGGATAAGGATGTTTTTAAAATAAATGGGTTTATCATATTCATGATAAATGGATCTTTGTTAGGATATTAAATGATATAGGATATTCCCCTTTTATCTAGGTGAGGGGTACTTTTGGAATTTCACCAATGATTAATTTATAACAAATTAATTTATCATAAAAAATGCCTTTAAATTGAAAGGGATTCGAAGATAATAAAAGAAAATATTCTAATACAATCAAAAAATAATTTTTAGTATTTTTTTGGTATGATTGTAATCCACATCATTTTGATTAATCCCTTTGTTAGTTACTTATTACCATAAATATGGTAACAACTTTTTAAATTATAAATTGTTATTAATGTTATTATAAATGAGAAAATGACAAAAAATAGAAAATTAATGATTTTAAAAAAAATATTACATTGACATGGAAAGAGATATTATTTTTACAATTATTGAATATATTCATAATATATTAATTTTGAAAAATTATCATTAATGTAAATTTATGATACAATTCATTTAATTTGACATAAAATACATTAAGACAGAGTGATAATTTGAATATAATTATTTAAAACCAATATTTTATTTCATATGTATCTATAAAATTTATTTCACAAAGTAAATCATTAAAATAGTATAAAAAATAAATTTTTTATAATCATTTATTTTATTTATATTTTAATTATATGAATATTTTATTATCATCTCACACGAATTTAAGGTAATTATATAATTTATAAAAATTTAAAATAATTTTTTATAATTAATATAATTTTATTGGAATCAAAATATACATTTAGTTTCAACCATAACTTGATTCTTACCTTATGTTGATAGATAAATGGTATTAATTACAAAGAGAGTGATATTATGTAACTATCATTGATTTAAATAATATATATATGTAACTTTCCATGAAATGTGTCAATAAAATTGACTAAAATTATAAATTAATGTGATATGGATGAAATCATATTTATTCAATAATTTTTGGACATGTTTCGGTAATTTTTATACACTTATCATTGGTTTTAACCCATATTTATCTTTAACTCATATCGTGAAAACATGGATTTTTATGTGTGGTGTGTTGACATACTTACAATAATATTCAAAATGAATAATAAATGGAATATTAATTCAATTTTCATCCTTAAAATCGTTTTAATGATATTTATATTTTCATTATTTTATATCATTTAATAAAATATTATTTAATATAATATATTCAATGTTTCTATTATAAGGACTATTCATTACATTAAATTTAGTAATCTAAAAATAAGAATATAACATCTTAAAACACATTTAATACATCTCCAAAATAAAAACATAATCTAATAAATTATTGGATGATCGAAAATATCTAAAAACATTTTTATTATAATATTATCAATATCATTTATATTAATTTTTCATTAATTAAATAATTACTGCATCAGTATTGTGTAAGAATTTTGGTTAATTAATATTTCGAAAAAAATTATGAAATATATTTCCATGGTAAATGTAAATATTATTAATTATCAATCACTATTTATATTCTTATATATATTATTTATAACCTCATATGAAAAATGATATAGTTATTAAAATAATGAAAGTCACATTGTTGAATTTTCTGTAAATAACATATTAATAGGAATGTAATCACATACAAATAGAAAAAAAAATCTTTGTATATCCACATATCGAATTATTATCGGAAAAATATAATCATCCAACAAAACATGGGATTATTTTCGGTAAATTTATAGTCCTTATCATTTTATTTTTAACATTTATTACCTATTTTACCTATTATTAGGGTAACTAAAATTACCAAAGTTACAATTCATATTGGCCATAAATAATAGAGACCCATTTACTAAATTTTTAAAAAATTTATAATAATATGGAATAAATTTTTCATACTCTAAAACACATATGAATCTGATTTTAATTTGAAATTAATCCCTAAAAGCGCAACGAAAAACAGTATTCTTGATAAATGAGTTAATCACCCAAAAAATTTAATTACACAAAAATAAGGTATAAGGATAAATAAAATTAATTTAAATATATTAAATATAACAGAATAGAATTTATTTTTCATGTATATAAAATTAATATCGTAATGGTTTGTTTGTATATAAATAAAATAAGTGTTTTATAAAAATCAATATTTTCCACAATTCACTATAAAATAAAAAATTTTAGAATATAACTAAAACATACCATAAGGTAATTTTAATATGTTGATTTCAAAAATAAAGTTCATTTTTTAAATAAATCTTATAAATATTTCAAAATGTAATTATCTTTATTTTTCCATAGAAAGTAATAAAATAACTTTTTGAAGAAGACAAATATATGAAGAATAAAAAAATTACAAAAAATTATATTTTTGTTAACTAAGATGAAATATATTTGAACAAAATGTATATTTCACAATATATTTTATCCTATTCAGACCCTCCAATGTAATGGCTTTTTTATAATAATATTCAATTATTTTCTATGTGGGTTGCTGTGTGAAATGTAAGGTATGAAAATTATCAAATTTATTTAAAAAGTGACAAACCATAAAATCATGGATTGTTACATGATGTTAAAATATAATTAAATTATTTTTCTATATAAATAAGTGATAATGAATTTTTAGGCCATTAAAATAATTTACTTATTAACTTAAAATTAACATTTATTGCAAGTTGAATTTAGATTTGAAAGAAAATTTTTTATAACTATGTTATGAATGCATTACATAAATCAAAAGATGTTAATACAATATCAATATTCCTAAAATCATGAAGATTTTAATTATCCAAGATCGTTTTTATCACTTTTGTATATATAAGGAAGTAAAATTGATTGACTGTATGGACCACAAAATCTTCAAATAGATCAAAGATGATGATAGTGGATACATATGTATAGAGAATCCAAAATATCTGAGGATTTACAAAGTAAAAAATATGGGACTGAATAATATATGTTGATTAGGGATACCAAATAATGATCACAATATTTACATTAACATATATACTAGGAAGTATTAATCGGTTGGAGAATTCCAAGAAGTCCATGTTTTAATTTTTTTCACTCTTTATCATCTGTACCAGGCATATGCAGCGTTGTATAGAACAAATATCCGACCAGACATGTGATGGATGAGTGCTGCTATCATTGAATATGCTAGGGAGGAGTAGTTCAAAGTTGTCTTTCTGGGTGATTACATCTAATACATATGGTCCATGTAATTTTATCTATGCCTATTAGAATTGTAAGGGTTCCACTGCACCCATTAAAAGGATGATTATGAAAAAAAAGTCCTTAGGTTCATTCCAGAGTTAAATAATGTTTCTAACCAATCAACCAGTCATGTAAAAAATAGATATAGATGTGTATTGCATAATTAATATTTGTAAAAATTATATGGTGATGATTTTGTAACATGTTGTATGAATAATTTTGATATGAATTGTGTTCTAGTATAATGAAAATAGATATTGTTTATTAAATTTAGAATTTTAATAATAAAAGAAACATCCATTATGATAAGTGATTAGACAAATATTGATCGAATAAATGAATCATCAGACAAAAAATCATGATGGAATTCGATGAACATTTTAGTGATGATAGTTTCAGTCTGTTCTTATTTAAAATATGTAGGATATGTTGTAATGGGATGTTCTAATAATGTCATTTGGATGAAAAAAATGAACAATGGAATATGTCCATAGGATGGAGAGTTACTGGGCTGAACACACCTCAATAGAATATTGTTTTTTGAGAATATTTTCACATCTTTCTGAATACTATTACATTGATGTTGATAAGATTATCTATCAATATTTATTATCAAAAAAAATTTATGATTTAATAAGTTCCTCAAAATTGATGTTAAGGGACATGAAATGTATGGAGAGGTCTCTTTAGTCTCTGTGATGTATCCATAATATTTAATAAGAATCTTTAAAAGTACCCAACCATCCAATGAAATGAGTTATATGAGAAAACTATTTATATTTCCATCCCATTCGTCTATCAGTTCATATATAAGTGTGATGATGGTATTTTATGAAATATTTTATCTATTCACACATGTTATAATGTTTATTTGGTTTAGAAATGGAATTGGAATGTGATACAAGACAATTTAAAAAATGATAAATAATTGAGTAGGGTGAGTTTATAGTGAATGAATCGCTTTTTTAATGAAGAAGAGGCTACCTAATAGAGGAGTTCCCAAAAAAGATACTAGAAAAATATTACTATCAAAGGGAATATAATACCATTTAAAAGTTACAAGAATATGAAAAACCCATCATATATAATAGGTGCAATGTTTTTGAGTAAATTTTAATAAAGAATATCAGACATAGTCAGAAGGAGCATCATATTGAGATACTACATGGATGATTTTTTGGTGAATATTTAGTGAGATATGTAAAAAAATTCCATTATTTTTTTTCATGCTAATTGAATAAATAAAATATCTAATTAGAGTTTTTATAAATACCTATAAATAAATAAAACCATTGTTCGGAATAAACATGATGGAACAAAAGTGGTTGAATAGTGAAATATTTAAAAACATTTATAATTTAAATTTAATCACACTTTAGGTATTTTGGAAGCGTTTTTGTATTCGTTTCTAAAAAATACTGTTTTTGTAATAATATATTATTGAAATGCCTAATTTATTACTTGTTTGGGAAAAAAATATCCCCCGGTTAACTCCACCAACACACTCTCTACAATCAGGGTTATTTTTATTAACAGTACAATTTATCGGGATCTATAAGTATTGATTATTTGAATTTTAATCATTTTAATAATTCATGTTAATTGACATGGAACCCTTCAAACCATATAAAAATGTGTTAATTTTAAACTCAACTATGACTAAGTTCAGTCATTAAACACTTAAAATGATCAGGATATGTTATATATGTTTATGTGGAATCATTACATAGTTACAACAAGAACTAATAAATGAATAATATTCATATTAATAGAATAAAATCTTTATGTGGATATAGTTTCATTGTCTTATTTTTTGCGAAAAAATGTTCAGTTAATTGTATAAAAAAAAGAATAAACTTTCACATACTCTAGAATAACACTGGATACATGATTACAACATGTATATTTTTGCTATAAAATGAATGATTTGATGAAAACATCCCAAACCCTATTTCTTAATGGAACATTCAGAACAAATTATATAGCTATAAAGTTATTAAAAAAATCAATTCATTTATTTTAACCTTATAGATTTTTCATTTTTTTATCATAAGCATAATAAGACCTATAACGAATAAAAAACAATGTTGTTTTGATCTTTTTCAAATTTGGTTCCGATGTATTTCCATATATATCATGAAATTTGATATAATTACTGGTCTTAAATCATGAATTAATACATGTCATCAATAAAATAACATCCATAGAAGTTGCATTGATTTATTTATTTCTTGAAGAGCCTTTGAATAGGTCATTAAATGAATTCTAATGATATATTTAATCGAGTGAAAAGATTATGGATATCATGGAAACTATCTTCAATCAAAATTTTATAGATCAAAACAGAAATATAGGGACTTCTCTATATATAGACTAATCAAAATTACAATAAACAAAATATAGTTTATTTAAAATTTTGGGGTAGTTAACTATAAATTTTCAACATGAATGAAGGGTTCTCCACAATGGTATTTTTTCCCAAGTATAAAATTTAGATTAATAATAATATTATAAATTATTATTTGTTATTGAATTATAGGTTCACAAACCTAACGTTCTCTTCAAATTTAGTTATCTTAATAGTGATTCTATAATTACAAAAAACATCTAGAATACATACAATTCGTTATCTGAATTACTACAGTAATTTCTAAAGAAATAAAATAAATGTATCAAAAAATATAATCCTAAAATTAAAATAATTAATCTTCATTAGATAAACATATGAGGTAGTTTTGTAGCATAATAAAATTAAAAATAAATGATGTTTTTTTATCAACATTTATACGACCAAAAATATATCCCTTTATTATGGTTACAAAACACATGGAAATATAACAGATAAATATAGTTTTTAAATAATATCCATAGATAATTTTTTTCAAATATAATGTGGGTCACACTAAATAATAAATATATGTCATAATGAATTATTGAAGCAAGATAGAATAATTTTCAATAGTAAATATTTTGTTATCAGATTTTATCCCCAATTTTCTCAAATAAAAAAGTATATTGATGGATTAAAATATAATCAATGTTTCAAAGAAAATTTAGTGAATTTAATTTTAATCCATGAATAAATTTATTTGGGTAGTGATGAGGATCCAAATAATAAAATTGTAGTAAGTTTCAGAGTGATTATAAAGATAATATAAAATATAAAAGATCCATAATAAAATTTCTTTTCAACAATCATTTGGACTTTAATGAACATTGAATGACGGGATTCATTAGGCTATTTTGTTTGAAGAGAAGAGTATTGAGGATCAGAAACATTAGAGGATGAGTATTTTTTCAATGAAAAATGTAATGTTTCATAAACTACCAACAACTCCATAATCAATACTTTATAATTTATATTCATTGGATAAAGACATTATTTCATCAAGAACATTTACTCCAAGAACGTCTTGATAACTTCCACTAGTTTTACCTACAAAAAATTATCAACATACTATACTGAATGAATATAATTATGCATCATATCACTAAGCTGGTTGACCAAATTTAGAATTTTGGGCTCTTCATTGGTTATCTTTTAATTAAGATCATTCTTATTTTCAACCAAAAATATAAAATACACACATTCACACTACAAATAATGATATTTTTCACTCAATGTATTAATATCGTATGATAAGTGATTTATTCTACCTAGTCTATCCACAATTAATGATATATTTAAATATATTATCGTTCATGACTTTTACATTCTCTTAAAAACTAATACTAACTACCTAAAAATTTCATCAATTCACCAATATTGGATTTTCAAACCAAAAGAAATTATAATTTATTCAACATGAACAAACATATCACTCTCAAAAGAATAAAATTATCTTCTTGAGATTCAAATATCAATGTGATTTTGATATTTTACATGGAATTTTTCTAATTCTATTCTAGAAATATAATTATTCATAAATTATCCACCATCTATAGAGAACTCTAATTTTCATCCTTCGTCTTTATAAAATCATTTTTATATGAATAATTGTTTCAACCATAACAAATGAAAAGTTATTATTACCCTCCAAATAATTTAGATCATGTTATTTATCTGGTGAAAAATTTTCTCTCCCTAAAATATGTGTCCAATATTGAGCAATTGAACCGATTGAGCTTCTAATTCTTTTTCCGAAAGATCACCGATAACATATTTTACATTATAAAATTTTTAAAACAACCTCTACATTGATTTTTATGAAATCTTATCTAACTTATATACACTCATTTATATTTTTTAAATATATATGTATATAGTAACTCATAAGTCTGAAATGCATCATCCTAGATTTCTTCAGTTTGATTAGAACATGAATAATGTTATCATTTTGGAACTTGTTTCTCTTCTATATGAAAAAAATCGTCAACTTTTTATTCTATATGGGTTATGTTCTCACTTACATCATTAACCAAATTATTCTATTGATCGAAATCCACTATAACCCTTTATTCAACAAAAATAAGAAGATATTGAATGACTTCTTCGACAACAATGTCATCAAACTAATTTGCAGGTGCTACCTATTCACTTTTTCATTGTGCATATAAAATAATGGATCTAATAAATTTAGTAGAATGATCCTCAAAAGATAAATTTTATTTAAAAACACCCTTATCTTAGAAGAGTTATTATATTCCACTCCATTATTTTTATCTATTATAGCTAGGAATTTTCGATCCACCAATAAGTGCATCTTCTAGATTTACAGCCACAAGAGCTATTACATCACCCCCTTTACTCAAGATTCTATAACATGTTAATAACCTATTCCTGTAGATGTATCTAAATTTATACTTGATTACTACCCCAAATAATTATCAATTGATTAATCTTCAAAAATAGCATTTATGAACATTAATTTACCTTTTCTTTTTCACTAGAAAAATCTGAAAAAATTATCATTCTAATAGGGATAATATATCAATAAAAAAATATATATTCAATATGGTTTTAACTAATAATTACATGACATAAAAACATTATATATTATAGTTTGGTGTAAGGATCAAATGATATCCTACCATATCTCTAGTAATAGTGTTGAATGTATCTTAGTATAAATATAAAAAATTTGAATTTTATGTTGCTAAAAATAAAAAAAATCATAAAAATATTTTGAAAATTGATTTTCTCCATCTTGGATATTATTTTTAGTAATGAAATTTGAAAAAATTTGACAAAAATATTTTGATCAGCAACTATACTCGTTATTAACATCATCCTGGATTGGGAGGTCCAAAACCTAAAAAAAATAACTTCACCTCTCTTTTGAAAAATTACATCCATTAACCTCATGATGATGTGAAACAATCCATCCTGGGGGAACCATAAAATATTATTGATATCATGTTTCTAAATTTAAAACTTATATTCATTTACCATTGCAGAAATGATATCCTAAGAGTCACTAAAATTGAACTGCACATGCTCATTAATTTCTTCCAAAAGAGAAATCTTATATTTCCTCTATTAGACATATAATTAAAATTTTCAAGCCTAAAATATTTTTTTATTTGAATATTATTCGATAACCATTATTCAGAATCTACTTCATTTCCTTGAATAATATTTCCATATTAACTAAAATGTTTGTGCTTCATTGAATCACTAAATTCTCCAACATTATTCCACTTTATTTTGGACATAGTTAGAATGAAAAGGATTATGGTTTTAGTATTATGGGTTGTGAGAGATTGATATATTAGAGGTTTTTCATTGTAAAATCTCTATGGTATTATAGAGAATGGATTTACTCTTATGATTTCTTAGTGAAATTATAGTTTCATCTTCCAGAATTATAGAGTAATAAACTGTTAATTTAAATGTTTAAAATTATAATTAAAAAGTTAATTTACAAAAATGAAATGGTAAAGTAAAAAACATATAATAATGAATAAAAATCATAAATAAATCCTAAAAAAGATATTAATCATATAAAAAAAATTCTAAAATGAAATTATAATCTTTAATTAATAATTAATCAAAAATACTCTCCCTTAATAAATTTAAAACTAGTAGTGGGATGTGAATTAGTAATAATATTTATAGGATGATAAAATTTATATAAAAATTATAAGGATATATGTTTATTTTGGACATTATCTATATGAAAATTAATTTTATGGTCATTAATCTTTATTCTATAGAGGCTTACATGATTTTTAAAATTATCTATAACACATTAGTTATTATATAAATAAAGAATGTGTTTAATTTTATGTCTAAATTCAATAAGATTATTTTTCAACAAAAACACTTTTGAATATAAAATTCTAGCATATATATATTCATGCTCAATTGTTGGAAAAGAGAATGAATGATGCTTAACACTAGAATATGAAGATATGTACTTTCGTAAAAATTAAAACTACTAGATGTAATTTTTCTATCTAATCTACACACTATAAAATGAGTATCTGATTAAAAAATATTATGAAACCCAATACTTTTTTGTAGGGAAATGATAGAAAAATATTTCATTTTAAATATCTAAAAAATATTTTTAATTTTTTTAAGATCAGATACCTTTTTGTTTGACTGAAATCATTCAAAAATGTAGCATGAATTCCAAATTTTTATTCTAATAACAATATTATATATAGAACAACCAGTCATACTATGTATAAATATTTGTCCAATTGTTTTTTTGGATTTTTCTAAATAAGGACATTCCTTTTAACACATGGAAGATTCATATAACATACTATTATCATGACCTATCATTTTTATTAAATAAATAATATGTTTTATTTGACTGAAAAAATTCATAATATTTTAGATAAATATTATAACCATGAATGAAATTCAATTATCCCATAATAATAATTTCTATTTATATTTTATAACACTTCAAAAAATCATTTCAATGTGTTTTATTAGTTAGCCTAAAAATATAATCATATAAATAAATATAAACTCATAAAATATCTACTGATGGGTTTTCCTTAAATCATGTAGAATTTTATAATCCCAATGAAACCCCATTATTCAATAACTAATAACTCAATCATTCATAATAACCCAATGGTGTTTTCATATTACCATAAATAACGTTGTTTTATTTTAAAAATAATTTTTCAGATTAGGGTTTTTAAACCCTTGATGTTTCTAAATATACACATCATGTACTAAATAGACATTTTTTAAATTTTATTTGACTTCCATCTAATATAATTTAATATTTATATGACATGTATATGATAAATATATTCTAATAAATTCTATTCAATAAATCAGGGGACAATTTTATTTATAATCTATTCATTCCTCCTTGTTGTAACCCTTAGCAACAAGTCTTTCGTTATTCATAGTGATTTTACTTTTATTGTCAAACATATTGAAAAAAACCATTTGGATAATTTTTATAAAAGGATTGAGGAATAATAAAATAATAGTGAAAAATAAATTATATTGAAATGAATTATCCATTCTAATATATATATCATCCAAATGTAATTGTATAAAGATTATTATATAAATTTTGGTTCAAACTGAGATATAATGGTAGTGAAAACAGAATGGATTCGTATTCTCCTTATAGTACAAACTCCCTCCTGTAAGTATCCAAAAACATTCTCTAAAGGATGATACTTTTTGTTTCTAGGATATATAGTTAAGACATATTCATGTTCCATAGGATCATGTTTTTCTTAATTTGATGGATTCTAAAAATATTCTAAACTATTTTAAAATAAATACTCATTATCTTAAAGTCACTAGTTTTTCAAAAAATCATTTCCACTATATATTTCAAAATTTCATGATAAAATTGATCACATTCAACACATATCAAATGAACTAATCTTTCATATATCCTTAAATTTTTATTAAATACTCTTATATTTTTATTTAAAGTATAATATATAGGAATTATTACTTAATTATCAATTTAATAGAACATACTAATGGTTTTATTTTTATTCAAGATATAATCATTACATACAAAAATATTAAATTAAGAAACTTTAGGATTTTTTCAATTCATAACATATAGGTGGTAAAATCATGATTTTGAAATTTCTACTCACAAATTATACCAAAATAATATATTGGAAAGATATATGAATTTAATATAGTTCATTCAATCAATAGAATAGCCATGCTACATCCTTCCACATTTCCCTTTTTTAAGTGTTCATAGTGAAGAGAAAGTTTGATTAACAAATGATTTTGAGAAAAAAGAGTTTAATTCCTAAATGTAAAACTCTCATACATTCTAATTTTTGAATGAATGTATTTCATAATATTTTACTTTTTTAACATATTCTCAAAAACATGAAAACCCAGAATATCTACACTTTTATAGTCTATAAAATATTCCATGGTAATTCTTGTTAAATAATCAACTAAAACAAAAATAAGATATATTCCTTTCAAGCATGGAACTCTTGATGTTCCAAAAAAAATACATGTTAATAATTTATAAAGTTTTTTATGTACGAAGATATTTAATATATTTAATTGATGACTAATGATTGTTGATAATTTATCATGCATCATAATACCAACTCTGATCAAACATAATACTATGAAAATATGAATCAAAATATTATTTAGATAATATAGATCAGTTAAATATTTTATAAGGATCATGTATCATATTCTATATCAAAGATTAATTTATTTTATTAATTAATGAATTATTCTTCTATTGAACCTATGAATAGAGAGTATTAGTATATATATTTTAACAACTAGTTTCTATAAACTATAAAAATATGTATAAAAAGTCAATGAGTTTTTTGAGAAATCCAATTGAATTCCATCACCACAGAGATGACAGGATCATTTATATAGTACATTATACATTTAATTTAGAGGACAAGATTGATAATGTCTTTTTTGAAATCCCATTAATCCAAATCCAATGATATTTCATTTAAATTTCGTTCCAATGATAACCATGCCTCTATCTTTTTTGTCCATGTAAGGAAATTTGGAAATTACCCACTCATATGATTTGACAAGACACTATTCATTTACCATTCTTCATTTTTTATGTTCTTCTAACATAAATATATATTAAATAAAATATTTTTTTGGTACCCAAATTATCTTGGGTCGGGCAGTTTCAACCATTATATATCATAGAAACCAAGTCAATCTTATTTTTAAAAAATTTACAACATTTATTTCAAATAATATTTTATTAATATTATAAATCAATACCCCACCTATATATAGATTTTTATGAACTAATTTTTATCATTAGTGAAATAAATTCCTGTAATGAAAGTGTAACACTGTACATGTTTTGGTTCATTGAGGTATGCAAAAAATTATTTCTACATAATTTTATTATTCAAAATTTCTGCCAATTATAACTTTATATTATTTTTTGTGAACATTCTTTCCAAAAATATGATTTATTGTTTCTTCACCAATACTTTATATTCTATTTAAAATTTTAAAGGATTCTACGCCATCTTAAAATTAAATAATTTTTGTCCCTATAATAGTTTAGTTTGAATAATAGTTACATACCTATTATTTTAGATTGAGGTATGGATTTATAACAAAAAATATTTCACTTACTAAAACTTTATGAATATTCATTAATAAATAATGATTTTTCAATAGGGAGTCATATTTCTATTTATGCATAGAACATTGATTATCAAATTTTTCTCTTAAACCCCCTTTTAAATTATATGCAGATGAGAAGTATGATTGTACCTTATATTACATATCTATAAAAGATATATTTTCTTTTAGAATTATTAATCAATTTCAAAATAAAAACATGATGAAATACTTGAGTTTTTAGAAACAATACATGTGTTCTGTACAATATTTATAACTTTTTACAAGTAATCAACATTTATTTCGTAGTTATTCTCTTTATTTTATAGTTTTCACTTTTCAAATTTCAGTGTTGGGTACTCAATTCTAATATACCTAATTTTTTCATTAATTGCACTAATTCTTTTTCAATACATGATAAAAATTTAGGGAAGCATTATAAAACATCTTGAAGCCTAAAATTTTCTAATTTAATTTTTAGTATCATCTATTTATGTGATCCTTTTCATCTATCGAGTATGAAAAAAATTAATCATTTGATCGTATAACATTAAACCTATTCATATTTTCAATTTTAGATAGGTAAATTTGAGTGCAGTGTATTCCATATTGATCATTATGTGACCTTCTACATCATCTTTCATTTAATCTCCAAACACTATTAATAAACCATTAAACAAAATTATTACTAAAATTTTAACTATGTAGATTTTTTAATAGCATCATATATTCCATTCCACTTAGAGTGTAAAACTATATGGTATTTTAACACATGATCTAGTTACGGAATTTTAGTACATAAAGATGAAATAACATCAACTATATTAGTCAATATTCTATACATTTTATTAATACCTTCTCTATCAGACAATTTGGAATTACCAATCATTTTCATTATAGAGTTTAATTTGGGTTATCTAACATTTTCAATTAATTTATTATTAATATATATAGTGTACCACAATTCCTAAGATGCTAAACATTAGAAAACACAATTTAAATCAATAGAACCAAGTATTAATACAATAAAATTCACATCTTTTGATTTAAATCATAATCCACATACTTCAAGAAATACTAAATTTTATCGTTCTATTTGAATTTAATACAGTTTAAAATTTATTATATATAAATTCAATCCAAAATTAATCAAATTTTAAACAATTTATTATTTTCAACAACCACATATTTCTCTATGGAAGTATGGGGCTCTGATAAAAGATATTATTTCATGGAATTTATACATAGACATATTTCCTCGTGATGATCATTAAAATCGTGATTTCATGATCTTAATATAATACTTTATAGAGAACTAATTTGATAACAATTTTTGGTCAATAATATCATAAAGACACAAGATTTGGTTCATGTTTATCCTTTAAAATTATGTTAATAGATTTAATTGAATCCCATATTTTTATTTGGAAATTGATTTAGTATTTTATTATTCAAATAGATTTATAATTGGAATAATAAACTAGAGAATAAAAAAAATTATTATTTTTTGGGAACAAATAACCCATATTCCACTCCACTAATTTTATTGGTATCTACATTGTGATTTTCACTAAATGGGACTTTTTACTAGGGTCCTCAACAACTACATTCCTGAATTTATTTCTATATAGAAATTCATGTAATTTAAAAAAGAATCTTAATAAATACACCACCAGATAAAAAGTATAGATCACCCCATGAATAAGTAAAATAAGAATAAAAACTAAATGTATATTAAATGTTGTTTAATATAAATCATCTTTATAACAAAATTTCAATAGAAACTAAACAATGACAGATATCATTAATTATAAAATAAAATATTCATATAGTTACTATAATGAATTAAAATTAGTTGTAGGTTATATTTATTAAATTTTAGAAACAAAATAATAACCATAAATGATATTTTTTTTCATAAAATATAAACGTTTTATAACACATATAACTCGAAAGTGAATTATCGAAATCATTGATAAATGAATAAAAAAAGATATGTCTATTCAATAGCAGTAGTATAAATTATATTTCATGATAATTACATTGAAATAATCGTAGAATTTAGTTTTTAGTAACTCGTAGAGTAATTTTTTTAAACATAAAAAAATAATACCTATTGGGAATAAAAAACAACATAGGCTTTATCTTGGTCAAAAAAATTTCCAAATATCACCAGATAAATTTAAAAAATTTAAACTCCTCAGTGTGTCTGAAATTTTATTTTAAAATTCATTTTAAAAATACTAAATTCCATTATCAGTATAAATGATTTAATTATTTAGTTAATTGACATCGAATAATATATTTAACATATTTTAATGAGATATTTGTTCTATATAAAAATTGCATTAATCATAGAAAATATCTCTAATTCAAAATCTACAGAAGAATACATCAATGTAGGTAAACATATATATATGGAATATTCAAAATAATGGTACACAAAATATTGTTGAAACCAGAAATTGGGATAGCCAAAAAATCATTAGACACATGAATAAATTCTTCTTCACAAATGTTTGTTTCCCATAAATACTTATTTTCATAATAATGGGATACAAAATTAGTGTTCCTTATAGAAAGTTGTGTTATTAATCCTAAATTTACCCACAAAGATAGGGTATAGAAAAATGATTATATAATTTCTTAGAACAAAAAATAATACATAGATAATGTCAAAGTAATTATTTCAATAATTTCATAGGAATGAAATGAATTTTTTTAGTAAATATAATTTTGAAATTGAAATATTGAATTATAATTAAGAAAACATATATATGGGGGTTTGGGAGGATAAAAATCAATGAAAAAACAATAAAAAATATAGAATAAAAAATAATATGCCTATAAAGGATGCCAAAAATATTTGTATCATTATATTAACTTTTATATTATATTGAAATTACATAGATCAATGAGAGTATCCATGGAAAGGATGTAGTCTCCCAAACTAGGGTTAAACCACCCAAATCATGAGATCCATTATTTGATTTATTAACATTTCATAAAATTGAGGTTGTTATACAAACATGATTAGAATAATAATTATAACTAGCTACTGGGTAATATTTATAGATAATTTAAATATTAAATAATACTAATCAATACCCCCGCTAACAGCCATTATTTGTTCTCACTATACAAATTCTCATCAAGAACAAAAGAAAATATATTGTTTTGTTATCAACTTATGGAAAATTCATCATATACATCTAAACTTTTGGTATACAAATGGATAAATGATTTATATTTTTCTACCAATATACATTAAGGGTATTCCTTTAATAATGTATTCCAATAAATATGTTTTTTTATCCTCTAATGAATCAAATTTAGTTTAAATTGTTGGGAAATATTTATTAAAATTAAGAAAAAAATTATAACATATTATGTCTCACCTAAGCTAATAGTGTTCATAACTATTTAAAAATTATAACTTTAGATATATTTATCATAACGATATAATCTTAAATTTAATTAGTTATAGATAATTAAAATTAATAGGATACATTTTATTTAATGGGTAGGAATGTGACATCCAATGATTTAATATATATATATACATAAATGTTTTTTGTTGAGATTGAATAGAATTTTCCACTTGGAACAGAGAAATAAAATGAACTATAATACATTTTATTAATATAAAATATTATAATAGAATATTTATATTTATAAATTATGAGAAATAAATGTGAATCATAATTAAGAAAATTAAAAGTGAAATAAATACATGATTAAATAAAAATACCACAACCATAAAATCACTACCCTCATATGTTCAATTAGGTTGATTACCTTAATATAATGAATGGAAGAAAGGAAAGTATTTTGAAATATAAAAAAAAATTCAATAGGGAAGTATATATGATGAATGATTTTATTGGTATATAAAACTATTAATATAGGAATGAAATATACACAGTATATATATTGTCATTAGGATTATATGGTAATTTGTAATATAATGTCTTTTTTCTAATATAGACTCTGGTATTATCATGATATTAGTGTCTTCATTTGATATAACCATCATAAATCAGTTATAAGTCAAAACTTTTATTGTTCTGTTAACACCTCCTACCATATACGACCCATGAAAATATGATATATAAAAGGGTTGAAGTTTCATTATTTCAATGAACATTAGGTTTATTGTTTTAGATAATTAAGAAAAGTATTACATTGCACGATATAGAAAACAAAAAATCAGAGTGTCTATTTTTTTTAAAAAAATTATTCGTCACTTTAAACTCATGTTTCACTCAAAAAAATTTGTCATCTTTTATGATTAGTAACTATAGTTGATAGATTTATCTTCCTATAGTTTATAAAATTCATAATATCTATGAAAATATATTGTAAAACATTGGATGAGAATAAAATATCAATAAGGAATATAAAAATAAATTAATCCTCATAGTCTAGAAAAAAACATGAAAACCCATGATATGTTTAAATTTTTACAATGGAACATTAAGTATGAAAATAAAAAATATCTAGTTGATATAATAAATATATTCTATAAGAATACCTATTTAACCCATTAAAAATCCAATTTAAATAATAAATGGATAATTAAATCATTTTCTGGTAAAATAATTCTTTCACCTTAAATAGTTCTCAATCTATCATTGCCTTATTAAATATATATATACTGGTAATAAATAATAGAAATGAATAAATAGGTATATTTGGGCCACATATTCGTAATCCATGTTCGTGTATTTGGAAAGATTCTAAAAAATAACTGAATGCCAATGAATTATATAGGAGTAATTATTCCAGTTCTCTCATTAATTTTTTATATTTTAAGACCAATTCATTACACAATGCATTGAGGAGAAATAGAAGGCTCACCATTAATGATGACATATATTTGGATCGCCTAATATCATATATAATTATCAAGTATCATATCATGGAAAAACAGTTTTTTATAAAATATTCATCATAAAACCGTAGAGAAATTTAGTTGGTCAAATAAACTTATAACTATATATTTTTTCATACTTGTAATGAGAAATATCATTTATCATTGAAAACTCATAAAATGGAAAATTATGATAAAATAGGATATATAATTTACATTTTATATACATAAAACTATTTTAGGAATCATAAAATAATAAAATATAAGGTGGTGGTAAAACCCATTGGTTATTATATTTTAGGAAAATCTATTTTGACTTTTATATAAAGAGTCAATAGTTACTCATAAGAAACCATTTTTAACATTAATTTTTTAATAATATAAAGAAAGATAAAATTAGTTGAAAGTTAGAATTATTAAGCTATTTTATAAAAATAAAAATTATTTTAAATATTTTAAATATTGTGGCCAAAGATGAAAAATATTTCAAAGGAATACATTAAAACAATTACATAAAAAATACCTTTCCTTATTCACAAGATTTGATAAATACCAATGTTAAAGAAGATAAGATGAAATAGTTAGATGATAAATGTTAATTACAACATATGAATGATAAATTACATCCATAAGTTAGTTCATACTCCATATAAAAAAATATAGTGAGAATTGTGTACGTCTAAATGAAATGAAATCAATACAGAAAATCCCTTACATATTCTCTCGACATTTAAAAAGCATTCATTAAATAATTTATCAAATAAATATTAATTATTTAACATATTACAAAAAATTTGAGGTTTATTCACTAATAATGATCTCATTTTCTAGATATTATCATTTAAAATATATTTATGTAATCATTTAAGATATTGTCCAATGTTTTAAAGATATTCCACACATAATCCCCAAAAAACAATTGTAGGATGACCATGGTCAAATGATTAACTATAGATAAATATCTATAATATTTAAACTAATATAATTATAATTTTTATACATTGAATACATTTTTTTAATCTTCCATGTATGGTATATGTGAGAAATAAATCGCATGACTTCATAGTGGTGGTATTCCATACGTACACATGAGTAGTGTTATCAATTTCCATGGGAAATAAAGGGAATGAATGTGAATAATATATTTTCATTAAATAATAATAATAATTTCATAAATATAAAATATATTAATCTTTTAAATAATGTGAAACATTTATAGGATCTGATAATGAAAAATCAAACACATCAATTTGTGGATGTTGTCACACACCCGTACGCACACATAGTGGTTTCATTGCCAATAAAATGAAGAAGGAGATAAACAACTATTTTCAAATCCTCATAATAAAATATATGTATATTTAAGAATCTTATGATTTTATTTCATTATAGATGAAAAATATTTTATGTTGTTATAAGATGAAATATGCATGAAATATGTTAGATTGGATTAATAACTTCTCCATGGATTTCTACCTCTTGATAGTAACATAATCCATTTAGGATTTATATTTTTAAATGGAACGCACCTCTTTGAAGAGTGTAATAATTTTTTGGAGAGTTTTGGGTATGTTTTTACTAAGAAATGGTTTTCAAAAGGTGTCATACAAGGTGGAGATGAGCTTCTATTTTTTTGGATATATGTGAAAGTCACAAGAACTTATTCTATGATTTTAAATATTATAAAATAAAAATCATGGGAATGTGGCTCAAAAACAATATAAACTAAAATATATGGTAACAAGGCTATAATTTTAATCATATAATAATATGTAAGATATGTTTTTCTGTCACTATAACATAGTTATTACCTTAATTATCTTGATTTACCCCTCAATCTAGTGAAAAATATTTTTCATTGGATACAGGTTAAAATCCCCAAAAATGAAATTTAACTCAACAATAAATAATAACCTACTGATTATAAATATAAAATTTATTATTAATTGTTATTATTTTTTAATTTAAATAAATTAATATCATTATAATTACCCAAAATATAACGGACGACTATTGTTTTGAAAAATTGTGTTTTTATGCCTGAAAATAAAATTATGGAAAACTAAAATATAATTAGAATTTATTTTTTAATTATTTTAATTAATAATAGAAAAATTTATATTATTTTACATTAAATATAAATCCAATATATACTTATACTTTTAAATTACTATATTTTATGAAATGAAATGATATTTTAAAAAAGTGTGATTTTTAATAATCACGCAAAAACTATTTTCTATAGAAAAAAAAACAAAATAACCCTAAAAACTTTATATGTTGATTTAAAATATATATTTATATCCAGTTTTTAAATTAAATTTATAACAGTATGAGAAAATAATTATACTATCTTCATAAAAATTTAATAAATCTATTTTTGAAGAAAATGTATTCTTGAAGAATAAAATAACATTATTCACATTCCATTCTGAATAACTATAATGAAATAAATGTTAATGTATTAAATATAATATATTTTCCAAACAATTAGTAAATATATTTATAAATAATTATTTAATTAATTTAATATGAAAAATACACATTTCTTTAAAAAAATATAGTTTTTCGAGAAAACAACGATTTTAACCATCAATTCCAAAGATTTTCTTTTATAAAGAATTGATAACCAATTAATTAATTTCACATAGGTATTTAAAATAATGTTACTAATATAATTGGTCTTCTTGACATGTCCAAATACTTGGAAGTAGAAAATACATTAAATAATAATAATTCAAATATATATCATAGTTTTTTTACTCAGTTTTGAAATGAATTATATCAAATATATTTCTAAAATAAAAAATAATCAAAAATATATATGTTGATACATTCAACCATAATAATAAACTTTTCTCTAATTAGTTTTATCTTTTTCCAAATATTAAGTCTTTATAATGGTTTTTTATAATATACATGGACTAGAAAATAAATATATATTATTATGAAAAAAAATTACATTTAATTTATATAAATAACCATAATAACAAAACGAAATTATAGAAATATATAATAAAAATAAATTTTAAAATAGGATAAGGTTAATATAATTTGTGCATGGAATAAATCATAACTATGTTCTCATGTAAAGAAAACATCGGGAGATGTGAGAACATATACATTGAAATAAGACGTGTTTATTATAATAGGTGATACTTTTATGAATATAGAATAGAACATAAATTAATTAAAACTAATTATGAAATAAAAAAAATTCATTTTTATGACAATTTTATATATTTCAGTGATTATTTTTCCTTATATATTGAAAACATGATAAAATATACATACTAGATTTCATTTCATTTCATAAGAACACTTCCAAAAATGATTTTCATAGTGATGTTATTTCAATTCTATCTCATATAATACTCAGGTTAAATAACGATGAAGAATAATTTTTCATGCTTGAACCACTAAAATAAACATCAAACTGGTTACATCATCTATAAAAGGATATCAACTTATTTATATTGTCTTCAAAAATTAACCATATCAAAAATAGTTTTCATAAGGTAAGACAATATCTAACTTGATTAAATAATACATTAATCAGAAAACCCTAATTAAAACATCAAATGTTACACATTAAACAATACATATATAACATACCATAAATCTACTTGAAATATTCATAATAATATTTTAAACCAATAAATTTGAAGTATTTGATCACATATTATTTGTGGTCAACATAACATTAATCTATAAACAACATTAATGCATTAAAAATTAGTGTACCTAAATTATATATATCCTTATTATATAATCTCTCAAATATGATAATATATTCTATATAATACCTACATTATCATATGTCTATAATTAAATAATAAATTCTCCTAAAATAAAACCAATCCTATATTTCTCAATTAAAATTATCATTTTCATTTACCTTGATGATGTACAGTATCCAAAACAGTAACTCTATTCATGAAGTAAAATAAATCATGTAGTCACAAATTCACTTTTGAAACTCATTTTCCTCAATATTGTATATAATATGTTCCCAAATAATAATATCCCATTATCCCAAGTAACCATAATTTCCTCAACATTAGATAACATGCTAAACTATAATTCTATCAAAACTATTCTACTTCAATCAACAAAATTTAAATTTATTATAATAGACTAATATTTTTAGAAAAAAAAATTAAATTAAACATTGGTATTACAATAAATGTATATTGACATGCCTATAATCATCATAAACTCCCAAGACATATAACCACAAAAGGGTATCTATTCCTTTAAATTTATGATCAGTTATAGAATTATTAACCTAGATTGGTATCAAAATTTTTAAAAATATCCTCATCTAAATCATAAAAATAAAAATTATTATTGAAACCATTCCTTGTATTCCAACTAAAAAGACTTATAAAATATACCAGAAAACAATAGATTATTTATAATATGGTTTATACATTATTATATTTTGGTGATCATTTTTTAGTGTTCTACATATTTGTGAGAAAAATTACAAGGAATAATATTCACTTAATCAAATTCTATTTTCCCATAAAAAATTATTAATAAATTTAAACTCTTGTTCCATTAAAAACACTTCTTCAACTTTTAACATGAATCACTATAATATAAATATTTACCATTAATATTTTATACACATCCTTAGATAATGTGAAAAATATATTAATACATGGGCTGATAAACAAAATATCAGTAACAGATATAAAAAAGTAATAATATTAGTTTAGTGAAAAATATGAAACCCATCATAATATTTAATTTTTCATAATAAAAATATTATCACATAAAAACATACCCATGTTAATAAATTAAAATTTTCAAAAATAAATACATTAAAACAAATTACAATGAATAAAAAACCCATGAACATATCACAAAGTAATTTCATTGGAAAATATACCATTATCCTTTAAGTTTTTAATAACATTAATTGTAGTGTGGAAGAAATCAATTTGAGAAAAAAATAGCAATCATAAAATATGTATCTTACTAAATAATATTAGAAACCAATGTTCAATCATGTTTAAAATGGTTATGTAATAGATGATGTGAAATTAATTATATTGGTTTGACTATCCTAGTTATCAACCCTATTTATATCATTGAGGAAAAAGTCATCACACAATGTATTAGAGAGTGATATGTATCTCACCCATCATAGTGAGACATATCTATCTCAATATTCATAGTCTATAATTATTATGTATCGTATCATGATAAAAATCACTTTTCAACTATATCCCCTTGAAAAAAACATTTTAACTCATAAGAATGAAACTTTCAATTGTCGAATAACAATAATGTAAAATATTATTTTTCTTCAAAATTAATTAAATATTTAAATTACCATAAAGAATTGGAAAATGGATATAATTTGGAAAACCATTAATATATGTATAGAAATATTAATATAAATGAATGATAATGATGTATGCAAGTTATTTTCAATCCATATACATTAAAAAAAATTTTGTCGCACATTATTAAAAGAAATTATAATTTACACTTGTGAAAAGTGTTCAAAAAAATTCTTATTACACCACTATATAAAAATTAAATAGATTTGATAAAAATAAATTTTAATTTTTTTATAAATAATACCATTCATTAAAAAGTTTAAATAATAAATAAATGAATGAAAAATGTTTTAATGGAATACAATAAAACAAGTTATAAATGAAAATCACTTTAAGACTTTTATAAATTTTGATACATAGGATATTGAATTAAAGAATAGTAAATTGATTTATAAACCACATTAATATTCATTAATTAATTTTTAATAAAACTATAATGTTTTTATTCATTATAAAATATAAACATGTGTTGAAAATTGAATATGGCCTAATATAAGGAAATTAAGATAAAAAATCTCTTACCTTGTCGACTGACATGGTCCGTGTTTTCATTATCTCATGCAAAATAAAAATATTTTAATTATTTAAAATTATAAGAAAATATTTATGATTTATTACCTTATAATTATATTTTAAATTTAAATTTTTACCATTTCATATATAGTTACTAAATTGATTAAGTTATGGTTATATTTTTTGGGGAAATTCAATTCATGATCCCCAAAAAAACGTTTACATGTCAACCAAGGAAAAACTAGTTATATTACTATAAAATAAACAAATCAAAAATAAAATAATTACATTTTCAAATTAAATACTATTTTAACCTCATCTATGAGTGGTGGATATGAAAAAATAATCTTATTTATTCATGGATGTGGTATTCCATAGCCATTCATGAGAGTTGTTATAAATTTATGAGGTACATAATTGTTAAAAACTATGGTAATATATTACACTTAAAAAAGTATAATTATCTCTTCAGTATCATATATTTTATATTTTTTATATTTTTATCCATCCATATGATTCAGTGTTGAGAAATGAAACACATGAATTAATGTTAGTGGTAGTCCACACAAACATAGCAGAAATTTTTTCATTTCCCATAGGATGGAAAAGAACATTGCAAAGTTTCTTTAAACCATAAAATGGAATATAAATATATATGTGACATCATTATAGTTTTTTATAAGGTTTTAAAAGTATATTTAGGATGTATAAGAACAAAAAAACATGGAATGGGCAAGTTTTAACTTATTCGTTATCGTCTACCATATCCCTATGAATTATACCTTACTCGTACTATTATTGGTTTATTGTGTAACCAATAAATTAAATATGTGGTTAGGGATGTTTAATAGTTGTTTTTTATGGAATTGAAAAATTATTTATCTTAAAATGTTATAATAAAATTGGATATGAGGTTCCCTTTTATATGTGAGTGAAGTGGAAGACAAGACATGTTCAAAACATATAAATATTGTAAAATTTTCATCATTTCAAAATGACTCAAAAACTAAAAATTAAGTTTTTGAGTTGATAATGATATAAATAAAATCACCCAATAATAATGAATATAATATATTGTGGCCATATAAATTGTATTTTACATCAATTAACACAATTTTCCTTTTATTTAGGTGGATAATTCTTTAATTCCTTACATTTCATAATGAGATAATTGAAAATAAACTCCTTAATAAATTTTATCCTCCTGATTTCAAATTTGGATTCAAATTTTTATATAATTTTTTTTAATAAATTAAAATTAATATGACTACGTATAAAAAAACAAAATATTTATAGGAAATTGAGATTTTTTTTAATAAAATGTATATTAATTAATATTTAATAGTATTACTAAATTAAATTTTAAATTTAAATTTCTCAATTTAACGAAATCAAATGGAATCTTAGTAATAGTCATCATTTTTCATTATTCATCCAAATATCAATATTTTGGAAAATAATCCCCTAAGAAATCATCTAACTAATATTATGAAATAATTATTTTAAAACATATCACAATATAATCAAAAAATATTATTAAAATTAGAAATTAATTATTATATCCGCGTACTAAATATAATTGATTTGTCTTTCAAAAAAATTTATTTTTTGAAGAATAAATTATCTTAATTGTTAGCATATTATGAATAATCATAGATAAATCCATCATAATTTTTTATTGAATATAATATATATAAATTTCAGTAAAATAATTATTCAATAGTCATTCATTAAATTTATTATGTTAAAGACACATTTCATCCATAAATAAATTTCAGAAAAAATTCACTTTTATCCATAAAATTCATTTATTTTCTATTCTATCCAATTGAATATTAATGATCTGTTTTTATATATATGAAACAAAACATTTTTAAAATTTCATCAGATATATTAATACCTATTAATCAAATGGATATGTGATAACTATCTCATTAAATAGTAATAATTCATCAATATATCATAGTTCTTTTCCACTCAACGTTGTGTGTATAGGATTGAAATGAATATTTAACATAAATAAATAAATTCCAAAACACTATGTTATTATCGTTATATTTTATTTATTGACCAATAAAATCTAAATAGATTTTTTTAATTATAAAATCAATATATAAATGGAAAAAATAGGATCATGAAGTAGAATTCTTCATTATGTAGATCTTTTACATAATATAGGAAATTAGGTAGAATTACTAGGGTTTTCCCTAATATAATCCCATGCCTTAAATGAGAAGTATTTTTTAATGGAACCATCTAGAATATTTGTTTACGATTATGGAAATCAATATAAGTCCCATGGTAGCTGAATTACTGTCACAACACGCCTTCAACGAGATGAGGGATGTGATAGAAAACTACTAGACCCTTCCTTCCTCATATTGAATGTGAGATAATGAACATCAAGTCCCACCTTTAATAGGCCCTAGAGTGTAATAAAACACCAATGGTATAGAATAACACGTAATATAGAAAGAACTATAATTTTTCTTTATTAGGATCTTGATATGAGATGGTAAAAACCCAAAAAACTAAAAAAATGAAGGTAAAAGTAAATCCAAAACCCATTCTAAAATGCATGTTAAAACATAATCCCATACAAGTATTAGAAAAAATCCAATGGGAAAGTACTAAAAAATGAAAACAACAATGACAATTGTCCCAACATCCTAGCTAGTATGGTCCTGGACAATCCTCATTGTCATTTTGGAAACCATAAAGTAGTTTTATATATGTAAGGGGAGTATATAGGTATGCATAGTGGGGAAACAATCCATCATCCATAAGTGGGGAGACAACCTAATGAGCCATGATGAAATAGACATAACCAAAACACCTATCAAGAAAACTATCCAACCAGCCTTACCAAGGCACACTCTCCAAATAAAGCATTTAATTTAAAGTAATTATAATAGCACATCGACATTTGGGTACCCCACACCTCTATCCAACTGGTTATTTACGAAATCCTACGCATCTGACCCCCTACATTTTTATTGGAGTCCCACTACCGTCACAACAATAACCGTATGGGCCACCAAAACCTCATACCCTACCTGAAGACACCAAGGCCACCACAACAATACGTAACCACTCCCAAAGACCCCTCATCTAGAACATCCACTTCCATGCCCGAAGACACCTAGGAATCATCCTGAAGAAATGTTGGATACATACCTACCAGCACATACATGGGTCAATAACCACAACATAACATGCCCAAAGATTCATTGGCTAGAAATGGTCCTCTGGCCATCACATCCTACCCAAAGAGTCTTGGGGTACTTGGGAGAGGTAGAATAAAGTGTCTAATATCAAGCCACCCAATGAGATGTTTGAAAAACACCCTCTCCCATGAAATCGCAGTGTTCGACATGAAGTTCTCAACATGGATGGGGTGATAATAAAAGACAAAAAACAAAATTTATATATATAGGTGAAAAGGCACTCATCCAAACCTATGGGTTCCAAAACCATTCCATACACAGACACACTGGTTACTATTCATTCATACAAAAGTAGAATACAAACAACTAGAGCACAACTCATTCCTGGAAAACAATTCCCCATTAAACCCATTCATGTTATCTTATTCATGTGATTCCATTTAAATAATTATTCATTGTTGGGAAACTATAAGAAATATCCCAATCCAAGGATGTAAAATAGCAATGCAGTAATTAAAGAATTAACATCAGGTTCTCTTATAATGTGATAATAACAAAACAGATTTGTGACATCCCTCGAAAAACTGGAACAAAAAAAATCCCCATTGTATGCCCCCACACGGACTCCGGTCCACAAAAAACAACTGAACAATAGGGGATCACATCCCCATCCACATCTCCCCACACGACATAATGGTGATCCACCACAATTATCACCATAAAATAGAGAGGATGTTATTTTTAGATTTAACCACTCCATTTATTATGTTCCTTCTTTTCATTTGGTTAATCAGGGGTGATCTCAAAAGCATTATTTTTCATTGGGAATCCAATTTATCGATCAATTTTACATCATTAACAATTTTACATGTTATATCAATTATATCACATGATTATCCAGAAAAATAGAGTGTAATTAGTGCACAAGGAAGGACCAACAATGGCCATGATTTTTAGTGGAAAAAGCCCTTATATTTCATAATATAACAAAAAAGGTATAAGACAACATCATCATCATCATTATGGCTCTTCCTTATTTAAAGGTTCATTTATTATCATTGTTAGATTTAGATTCATTTATTCCTTGAGGTAACATCATCATACCCTCATAGCATGATGCCCAATAAATAGAGGTGATGTATGAATCCCTACTTTGATGATTAATGATCGATTTTTTCTTCATTTCCCCCACTACTGGGGATGCGATACATAATTGGGATTAACTCCATGTACTTAAAGAGTGAGTAGAAATGTATCAAGCACTAGTGCACAACTACCCTCAGGTAGAGGGACTACAACCGCACAATGGAGTTGAAAAGTTACTATCCTAGAAGAAGAAATATTCTTAGTGTAATAAAAGGAGGGATCATGGAGTTTTGCGATATGAATCCATGAACTTCATTAAATGAAAATCGTAGTTTATCCACAAGTTTGAGTGGTTACACACTATGGAAATAATTTTTATTTAATAATTATCATCATAGTGATGGAGATAATGTATGTGAGTTAAATAGTTTCCCGAAAAAGCATAATACCGGGCGAAATTATATATGCACAACATGGTGCAACACCAAGGAAAAAGGCCACATATTTTTGTAACTCCAAGGGTCACCCAATTAGTAGAGTTATACAACATATTGTATTTCAATTAAAATCGTCTTAAACGTCTTTATTGTTGTATTAAAACACAAATGAGTCTTAATCCAGAAAAAATGGGAATGAAACCCTAACAACTCCCACTGTGGCACCGATTCGGTGACCCATTAGTTTTTGAGACTGATCGGTGACATGCCGATCTAGAGATACTGATTGATGACACACTGATCAGTAACACACCGATCGGGATACAATGATTGTGACACACCGATCGGGATGCACTGATCAGTGTCACTGATAGGTCACACCACTGTGATTCCCGTCCACTAAGAGAGATTCCCTCCTCACTCCCCAATGGAAATCAAGCCACCCCAAGAACCAAATTTTGAAAAAGTAATGGACCACGAGGGTCTAGACCATTACATCAGATACCTCTCAAATAGTCATCGTCCTCAAAAATAAAAAACCAAACCGAAAGAAAAGAGATTGGTTCGAACTACCCCCTCGCTAGAGATATTTTAGGAGTAAACTGCCTAGACATATATGAACACCTCTCCTTCATACTGATCAACAGTAGAGGCACTACCGCTCCACTCCATTATAAAGTCACACAAAAATGTAAAGGTTATACAATCTAGTCATACTGATTTGGTATTACCATCAACCATGTCAAGCTATTATCCTCTCTGGGAGACAGTGACTCGCCCACATAGGTTTAATCGCATCCACTTTAATGTGTCTTGATTAGGGATCTAGTCCTCCCCTCCAAACAGTCCGGACTCTTCACACTCATCCATGGATCCAGGTAAATATCCCATCAAATAGTTAACCTAGTCAATTATTACATCACTATCAGTTATAAATAATGGACATCAAGGAAGGGAAGGAACAACACCTCAAAACAGATCTGGGTATAGGGCGTGCATCAGATCTTCTCTCTCCCAAGTGCTCTACTCGAGGCCACCATTCCTCCACAACACACAATCCAAAGGGATGGTCCATCCACACAGCACCATATCCTTTTGGTCCTCGATCATCCCTAGTCACTCCACAAACATAGTGTCTTCCCCTATATCCAACTCTCCAAGGTCAATGACAAGAGAGTCATTTTGTAGATATCGACAAAGCTAGGAGATGTGGAAAACATCGTGGGTCCTTTCCAACTAAGGTGGAAACACCATTTGATATTCCACCTCATCCACTCGGCATAGCACTTCGAAAGGCCCGATAAACCAGGGAGAGATATTTCCCCCTTTTATAAACATTTGTTTCCCACATCAAGGGGAATCCTTCATGAACACAAGTTATCCAGCCTCAATCACTAAGGTCCTTCTCCTACGATCGACATACTACTTCGGATGGTCCAAGGAAACCTTAATCCTCTCACACACCAACTAATACTTCTATGTTGTGCTCTGAACCACCTCTAGTCCAATAACACATGCCTCCCCAACCTCGGTCAATCAAATGAGTGAATGACCTGACCATCTATACTAGGTTTCAAACAGTTCCATACGAATAGTTGAGTGATAACTATTAATTTAGGCAAACTATACTAAGTTAAAATGTCATTCCCATGATCTCGAGAATTCTACAACAACATGACCGTAGCATATCATCCAATGTGTGGATGGTCTAATCTGCTTTCCAATCTGTCTAGGGGTGGAAATAAGTGTTAAGGCATAGTTGGGAGCCAAAATCATATTGCAATCCCCTCAAAACTCGTGGGGTAAACTGTGTATCCCAATATGAGACTATGGACCTTGGAAATCCCTGAAACCTCACCACCACATCAATGTATCTCTGTGCTAAGGAATCCACCAGACTTGAATCATTGATCACTAGGAGGTGTGATGATTTCGTCTCCTGGTCTACCACTACGCATATAACATTGCAACCTCCTTGAACCTGAGGTAGTACTGTGACAAAATACATCGATATGTTATCCCAATTCCACTCAGGGAAATTTAAAGCTTGCAAAAACCTCATAGGACATGGTGTTCAGCCTTCACCTACTGAAACCCCAGGAACCTTTCCACAAACTCTTCCACTACATGTTTCACCCTGGGCAACCAAAATGGTTCCCTCGGGCCTTATTACATCTTGGAAACTCCTAGGTGTACCGATACGAGTGATTTATGGAACTCATGGATAACTCCCTCAGGCATCGTCTGTGGGACAGAATCCATCCCTTGGAAAAGAATCTAATTCTATACATCCTATGACCACCATTATGGATCATTTACTTGGTCAACTCGATTGTACATCACAACACTCTCTATGTCTTCACATTGATAGTATGCCATATGCTGAAATAGAGAGGACTACATTGACACCAGAAACTGACAACCTCTACTACCATCCACCTTGGAATCCAGCTATATGGCAGCCCACTCTTTCATTGCCTTCTATGTATCCCCTGATTTTCTAATATCTTGCCTCTCTAAATTCCTTCTCAAGGCATCAGACACAACATTCACCTTACCATCAGTGTAAGAGATCTCAATGTTGTAGTATTGATGAAACGCCACCCACCTTCCTTTTCGTAGGTTCAAGTCCCGCTGGGTAATGATATTCCTCAAGCTTTTGTGATCGGTGAAGACCAAAAAGTTATCCCCAATGTGATCATACTATCACAACATCAACACGAAAACTATTTATGATAGACCTAGGTCAAGAGTTTCATAGTTACACCCATGAGGGAATAACTGATTAGAAAAATAAAATATCACTTCCCACTACTCCATCAGCACACACCCTAGGCCAGGTCCAGAACAATCACAAAACACCTCAAACAAAACACCTTCCTCTAGATACATGATCTCTAGGCACTGACCAAATGTTACTTCACATATCTGAATGCATCCTAACACTAGTTAATCCACTTGAAGGCTTGTTCCATTCTGGAAAATACAATTAAATGATCTACAACACTAGAGGAGTAGGGTACAGACCTCTAATAATAGCCTTCTAATCCCAGGAAACATCAATCCTCCATCACATTTTTGGGTTTTTTCCAATAAAAAACTTATTCAACCTTTCACGGATCAAATGATACCCCTTTTTGAGACACCATGAGTCCAAGAAAATTCACTTCTTGTGTCAAGAACATTCACATTGAAAAATTATCATAGAGCTGGTGATGTTGAAGGATCTCCAAGACAATCATGAGGTTTTTATTATGTTCAGCCTCTGATCTTTAGTAGATAAACATGCCATCGATGAACATAATGAAAAACCAGTCACAGAGCTCACATAAAATAGAGTTCATGATCCCCATAAACACATCAGGTGTGTTCGTAACACTGAACGACATGAATATGAACTCAATGTTACCATACCTGCACCTTAATAAAGTATTCTAGATATCATTGTCTTTCTACCATAACTAGTGAAACCCGGACCATAGATCTATCTAAGAGAATCAACATTCTCAACTCAGTTGGTCAAAGAAATCATCTCTCCTAGGAAAGGTTAACAGTTCATGACTTTTACGTAATCTAGTATTCAGTTTTCTATGTACATCATGAGACCATCGTCTTCTTCTTTTGGGAAAATACCAGGGCACACCATGTCGATATGTTGGGTCGGAAAAACTCTTCTTCATAATATCATCAACTTTAATCCACAACTCCCGCAATATAGAATATGCCATATGATAAAGACCCATCAAAATTGTATGGTCACCGGTTTGTAAGTATATCCTAAACTCAACATCACGTCGAGGGGGTATAGTAACAACCTCCTAGGGAAAAACATTCAAGAACTCTCTGAAAACTCCTAAACCTTCCAACATCTCTTCATCCAATGATCTTGATGAAGTATTTTCCAACATAGAAAGAAGAGGTTCCACACAATGTCTCCCAACCAGACAACACAGTTTGGAAACAAAATCCAAATGCTAACCATCCTCTTCATAGAACATGACTCTTCTCCGGAAGCAATCGATAACAGCATGCATAAAATACAGACATTTGATGCCTAGGATGACATCATATAGCTTCATTTTCAGCAGAATGAGATCTCCACAAGACCGATACAAACCCAACATCATTTGGAATCCTCAAAAAACATCAAACAGGCTGGTATAACACCCAGCTAGCGTACTAAGCACCAAGGGAATGGAGAGTCTCTCTATATCATTCACTAATGCATGGGCTAGAGTAGGAGTAACAAAGAAGTGGAAAGCACTTGAATTAAATATAGTTCATGCAAGAGTTCTAAAAAAGTAGATGGTACCTTGAACGACTTCTGGCCATGATAGAACAGCTTCCTCTATATCATGAAACTACCCACACCTAGATCCTCTTTTCCTTGACTTCTAGCTGCCTCCCCGATCACCCCCTGGTCATGGTCCGTAAAGAGCGCCCTAAGGTCAGCCTCCTCATGCATCGTCTTCTCTCAGAGGAGTGTGAGCGTGTTGTCCATGCATCTTCATCTGAAAGGGATTAACTCAAAATATCTTCTGCAAAGGTGGGAGTTGAACCAACCCATCCCCACTATACTGCACTGAGTCCAGGCACTGATTCCAATGGGTCCCACAGTTGCCATAGATTATTCACCTCGGTCTTGGGCCCTCAAAAAAAGGGTCATGGCAGGGAGATCGAAACTGGAATAGCTAGGGCCTACTCCCCACTAGACGAAACATAGAATGACAGATGTTGGTGGCCTTTGGCGGATGACCTTTCCCAATGAAGTTCCCAACCAGATCCCCTCTCACGGCACACCTCCAATTATGTGAATCCTCCCCACCACTTAAGCATTCTTTTGGACTTACAATTACGTCGTAAGGGTGACGAGATTAATAGCACATTGAATTGATGGCTGGAGTGGCTCATCTAAATCTCACATCCATGACTCCTTATCTGGAACAAGGTCTAGAGAAAATCAAATGATTTCCTTGATCTTGATCCCCAACTCTGTCACTAATAACCCCCTTCTAAAGGGAGAGTAGGTATGACCTCTTCTCATCTTTCATCGTAGAATAAACGAATTCTTCCTTGAACTCCATCTCTAAGTCATCACACGAATTATCTCTCTCTATCATCTCTATGAAGAAGAGAGTCCCCCGCTGACGCGCTGCTCCTCTGATCTAACTGAATATCAACAGAATCCAGTACTCAGCGAGATCCTGGATCAAGTAGAAATCTATCACCAACTCCTCGACTGATATTTTAGTCTCATTTATTGAGATGCTACCCTCATATATCCTGAGGGTGTGCCGCTGAAAGGTACAAAGCTTATTTTTTCACTGTTCTTCCTCATCTTCTTCATTAGTCCTCCACTGATCAAACAAATTCACCTCCTGAGCCTCAATCTCTTTCACTACTCGAGGTCATCTTCTGAGTGCCACAGCTACAAGGTAAACAAATAATTTCTATTCCCGTGTGGTGTAGAATATTTATTTAAAATATTTCATAAAATTTTTATTTATCTACTTTCCTAGAACACCCATATCACACAAGAACACAATTCATTATAATGCATGTACCTTTTCTAGGTTCTATACGTTTTAATCAGTGTATCCTCACATGGTCGTTTGGTAGGACTATAGTTCTTGCATTGGATCACAGGAGGACCTAAAATCTAGTGTCATATCCAGTCATCATTGGCGTATTTGACACAAGAAGGTTTTTTAACCCCATTTACCTACTATCCCATTAAATTTTAATTATACCAAACCACGATCTCCATCCTATCTATCAACCATTTACTCTGATACAATTACATCATTACCCGTCTTCACTAAGAAGATGGAAGGGATATAAAACTACCAGAACATTCCATTCTAAAATGAAGGATAGATAATGACCCCTACATCCCACCTTCAATATTTCCCGATTTGGCGACTAGCACCAAGGGTATAGAATCACATATAATATGGAAGAAATTATGCTTGAAATTTAATATGATTGGGAGAAATGATTGTAAACTCCCAAAAAACTCTAAAACCAATTATAAAAGTGAAGCCAAAACCGATTACCATATGAATTTTCAATGATAAACCCATAGTAGTACAAAAAAACTACAAATGATGACTGGATATGATATAATAAGTAGGGAAAACCAAAAGCTCTCATGCACAAGTGAATTGAAAATCTAATTCCCTGTGAAAAAATATAGATAACCAAAACACTTATAAAGGAATCTATCCACCCAGCCTCATCAAAGAACACTACCAAAATAATGGAATTCATGTAATGTAATAGTAATTGTGCATCGACATGTCAGTACCCTACACCGCATTCCAAAATGTTTTTTAAGACATCATATGCATCAGACCTCCGCCACCATTTTCACTGCAGTTCCATAGCAGCCCTTATAGAATCTTTATGGGACACCACAACTACATACCCTCCCACAGAACCCAGGTCCCCCCAAACCATTCATAACCATGCCCAAAGGCACCTACGGAAGAACAACTACTCCTACCCCTGAAGACACATAGGCCACATCCTAAATACATTTAGGAAACAACCCTGCCCACACACACAAAGACTAACAACCACAACATAACCTCCACGAATAGTATTGGGCATAAAATGGAAATTAGGTCATCATGGACTTCCTAAAAAGTCGTGGGTTACATGAGAGAGGGGGTTGAACGGTGCTAATATCCAGTGACCCAATAGGATGTTGGGAAAAACACCCCCTTATATTATGGTGGTGTTTGTATGAATTTCTCAACATGGGTGGGTAGAAAATAAGAAATAGAAAACTAGGTTTTTATGTATAGTTAAAAAAGAACTCATCCCATCCTAAAGGTTCCAAAACCATCCTATACACAACCAACCTTGTTACTATTCATTCATACAAAATCACAACAACCACAACCTATGCACAACCCATTCTTAGAAAACAATTCCCCATTAAAAAAATTTATCATATTCAAGTGATTTGATTTAAATACTTTTTCAGTATAGGGAAACTAACAAGCATTGCCATAATCCAAGGAAGGAAAAACAACCAAGAAATAATTTAAGAATTCTCACCTGGTTCTCTTGTATCATCACAACAACAAAAGAGTTCTATGAGATACATCGAAGTACTAGACCCAATCCCAACCTCGTCGTATATCCCCAGACGACATCAGATCCACAACCAATAACTCAATAACCGGAGATCCCATCTTATCGATGTAATCTCACATGGCATCAACCAGAGCCACCACACATATCACAATAATAGATAATGGATGAATTTTTCTTATTTAACCTCATCAATCATTAATTTACTTCTTTCCCTTTGGTTAACTGGTGTGATCACACAAGGATTATTATACATTACACTTCCATTTAGTAAACCGAGTTTACGTGATTAACAATTTTCAATGTTATAGCCATTAAATCAGAAGAATAACCAAAAAAATATAGGGACATTATTTCACAAGTAAGGACCACCAAAATTAAATTATTTAGTTGAAAAATACTATAAAATTCATAATATAACAATAACGGTATAACACAATAACAACATCTTCATTCCCTCCCCTTTATTCTTCAAAGGATCATTTATTATATTTGTTAAATTTGTTTTCTTCTATTGTCTTGAATGAACATCATCATACCCATCCCCCATGATGTAGAGTAAAGAGAGATGAAGGATTAATCCCTACATGGATGACTAATGATCATGGTTTTCTTCCTCGCACCCAATACTAGGGATGCACTACTTGTAGGGGAGAAACTCCAGGGACTCTATGATTGAGTAGAAGAGGATCATGAATTGGAGTAAAACTAGCCTTAGATAGAGGCACTCCAAAATCACCAAGGATAGGAAAATAGATTATCCCATAATAAAGAAAGAAACTTCATGCGATAACATGTTATATCATCGAGTTACATGATATGAAACCTTGAATTTCTTTAAAGGCAGATAGTGGTTTCTCCACACGGTTGGGTGGGTACACATGATGAAATTAATTTTTATTTAATAATTCTCATCAAATTAATGGAGATATGTGATGTGAGTTAATTGGATTCCTGAAAACATATAATATGGGAAGAAACTGTGAATGCACAACACGACGTGACACGGAGGGAAGAGGCCAAATTTTTTGGTAAACCCAAGGGTCTCCCAATTAATCAGTGTTTGAAGCCTCTTTTATTGCCTTTAAACGGTCATGAACCACTTTAAAAATGTATTAAAATGTAAAGGATTTGTTATGGGTAAAACTGGGTAATGAAGCACCAACAACCCCCATGTGGTAGTGATCAGGTAATATAGTAGCTAGTGAGATTGATTGATGACACACTGATCGGTGACACATTGATTAGAACACACCAATCAGTGACAAACTAACCAAAACACATTGATCAGTGTCACCAACATGTGACACCACAGTGATGGCTTGCCACCCATACTGATGCCCTCCTCACTCCCCCCATGGAATCCCTGCCACCCCAAGCACCATATTTTGACAATGTAATTTACCGCGAGTGATAGGGCCATTACAATCACCAACCACAATATTCATCACCCCATATCATAAACATAGGCATTATTAGAAAGGTTTGATGAAATTATTATATATATGATATGATTATATAATTTTATTAATAATTTAAAAAATTTATATATACAATATTACATAAAATTTATACATTTTTCATTTAGATGCTAATTAAATCTACAAAATTAATTTATTTAAAAATAATATGGTTTTCACATAATATAATTTTATTGATAAATTTTAATTTTTATTAATGAAATAATAAATCAGAGAGAATACTGAATTAAATTATATAATGATACTAATACTTTTTCAATGAATTAAACATGCTCAATTTATTATATATCATTTTCTAAAAAAACCCAATTTATCAATTGAGATTAATTTGAAATATATTAATGAAATGTTAAAACATACTTTTTTCTCATATAAATACTTCACTTGATGTGGTATTGGAACCAATTAATTTATAATAAAAAATTTCAGATTCTAAAAGAATTAATTATTATATGTACTCAAATTAAAATTATTATCTATTAGTGGTAAAAAGTGAATAAAATTCAATATCTTTTTTTAGAATCATAATATTAACATTATTCAATTTTTAAAATTTAACTTTTTCAACACGGTAATAAGTTATGGGGGAAAATTAATTACTATAATAATGGTAAAACTAATAATTAAAACGAAAAATTTGGTCAAGTAATACAACATTTTTATAAGTCTACTTTCACAATAATACATAATAACCATAATTTAATATATTATAACTCATTAAATTATTAAATTGATATTAAAATAGGATAAGAATTTTATATTTTTAAAAAGTAAAATTTCAAACACAACTGTATGATATATATGTATATATATTTTATTTAGTAGATATTTATATAAAATTTAGAAATTAATTTATATTAAAAAGTAGTCCAAAAAATTAACCAATTTTTATAATTTTTTAATACTGTTAATCATCTATTTTAGTAAATATAGTATTACCATAGAAAATATTAAATATTTATTCATTGGGTTAAAATGTGTTGTCTTCCTTATCCTGAATGTTTTATAATAATTGGACACTTATAATTATTGATAGTACATTTTTAATGTGAGGGTAACATACCCATTTGTACCACATACTTTTTATTTCATAACACACCTATCTAATTTTTTATTACATATTTACTCCTCGCTATATTTTATTTTCCAAACATATATCCCTAATTTTCACCTGAAAATGGCACTCAATTACACCCACTTAAAAATATCTATTTTAATAAATATTCCTTGAATAATTGTACTTTTATATTCTCCTATAATCCTATTTCACATTATGATGCCTCTAGTCACATGAATAGTTTTTAATTCATTCATTCTGAGGGACTACAACAATAAAAGGGTTTATTTCACCAAATAAATCGAGAAGTATTCTTCATTTAATTCATTTAAAAAATAAATTACACACTTAAAAAAATTATACTATATAAATTTTATATTATCTTAATTATGTTTTTATAATTTTTATAATTCTATTATTTATCTTCATGACACTTGTTCATAACATTGTTTAACATGTTCTTCTAGGGGCCAGTTTAACAACCTACATGAATAAGTATATATTATCTTTAATAGTTCAATAATCAATTACAATAAAGACCTCAATACTAGTAATATAAGATATTAGATGGTAATTTATATTGTTATTAAGTTTTTGGTATCATACAAATAAAATTAATGATCTAAGTAATGTAACACACAGTTTTTAGAAAATTACCCTTAACAAGCTCCGCATGGGTTCTATTCTTCATAAAAAAGGCCATGAATTCCATAAAATAGAAATGAAATATCATAATTATTTTTAAACACATATTTTAGGAATTATTTTTTAATATAGTAATGATGAATTTTTTTAAATCAATCAATATCCAATATCATATAAATGAAACATGTATTAAAAAATGAAATTATTAACACCATATAATGAAAAAATCTATAGCTAAAAATTATACATGTAAGAAATCATGTAAATTTAGAAAATAAATGGAAAACACCATTAATAATGTTCTAAAATGAGTTATTATGTGTTTTTGTTATACATGAAATTAGAGTTCTACTTACCTAGCGGGAATCCTAGATAATTTTCTTAAAACTAAATAACATTTTTCTTGAGAAATATTTTCATATGATACAAGTGTTTTAATTAATTTGGTTTATTTACTAACTATTATAAAAATACCATATTTTTATATTTATATTTATGGTATTTAACATTATATTTCATTTTCTCCCTTTTAATGGTTTTAGATTCAATGGTTACAAATGTCATAATAGAATCTACTAACTCAACCTTTACCCTTGTGAAATAATAATTACACTTTGACTATTATATTAAAATATTTAATTATTCTTCCCTATGATGATATTATATTTTATTAATGACTATTTCTTAGTAAACTTACATATTCTAATAAAATTATTATTATTTGATGGGTTACATTTATCATAAAAATAATATGTTGTAAAAAATATCCCCATTATTTTCTAAATATGTATTTGTCTTCCTTGTTATTGTTCCTATCACCATTGTAGCCATTTATTATATGGAAATCAAAATATGTATTATTTTCTATCCACTTAATAGTTCCATTTAAATCTTTAAAAATGAACCTTCATTAGTGTTTTAAAAATATGTGTTTATGTAAATATATTTTAAATGTTAAAAAGGAATTTAAATTATTATTTTTATCTTTTATTATTCAATCGACGTTTTTTGAGAAAAAAACATGTGTATATTCATGTTTATAATATTTGTAAAAATATTAAAGCGATGTTTTATAAAAAAATTCATGCTACATTGTTGAAAACAATTTTTGAATGTGATTCATAGAATTATATTTTCATAGTACCAAAATAAAACAACATTGAACACCACAATTATTGTTTTTCATTTTTTCCTCTCATTAAAAATATTTCTTTCTAATGTTGGTGATTTTATTGATTAATATATAGATTCTATTATAATATAATTATTTTGGATGATTTATTTTTTATGCTTCAACTAATTTAATTCTAGACATCATCTTATATGATACAGTTTAAAATTTCATGTCACGTATTTTCCTTCTCATGGTCATCATGATGAGATATATGACTAATATTATATGGTAATTTTTTTTGGGATTATCATTATATGATGGGTGTGTCAAAAATATCCCTCAAATATAATTGGTTATTTATTGAATATCATGAGATAATTATTTTTTATCTAGACATAATTGTTGTCTAGAAATATTCAAAAAAAAATTTGTCTACGTGAATGAAGTTTATCTATGTTCCAAAAAGTTTTTGGGGACATTATTAATTTTTAATGATGTTCACAACCTATTTATACAGAAATTATCTTTATCTATATTCACACCCTTTACATGGAATTAATTTTATTTTGTTTTTTGAACATCTTATCGACATGATTTTCATTTAGCTATGTGACCAATCTTATGTGTGAAAATGATTTTTATTTTATATGTTCACAACCATTTGTGTGGAAATGATTGTTTATCTATGTTCACGACCTTCTTTATTGTCATGATTATTATTTGGTACTATTCATAACCTTGTGCATGGACATGAGTGTTGTTTTACTATAGTCATGACCATGACTGTAAACATTAATTATATTAATTTCATTTAACAACCTTGTGTGTGACCATGATTTAGTTTAGCAATGTTCAAAATGTTATGATTTATTAGGGTTATATTAATTAAAAATTTATATGATACCCAACATTCCTATCATAGGAACAATGTATCAGGATTATTGTTTTTAATATTTAAATTCTCGTAAAATTCTATATGTTTCATATTATTATGTTATATATTCATCATTCATGATTTATTTAAAAACATTTTTATAGAATTCCCATTTTAATTAAATATTTCTACTATACTCAATTTTCTCACATGGATATTAACTAACATCTTTATATCCCATTGACATCATTTTCATTACTGAGCATTTTAACAAACTGTTTATTTTTTTCAACTTCCCCTGAATATTATTGACATTATTATAAATAGAATGAAGTATTGTATAGTGTTTTTTGATATAGATATATATGAAATGTTGTATAATAAGTTGTGTATGATTTTATTCTCTAAAGTCAAAATACCTTTGGGTTCTAGGATTGTGAGATTATTGTGAGAAATTTTTTTATTTATTGATAAGATATGTAAAATTATGTAAGCGCTTTTTGGACATCATAGATTACATCAATAAGCGTATATAAATAAACAGTTTGAATAAATAAATATTGGTATTATGTGAGTATATAATAAGTACATATTCAGTTCCTATGTTATATGATGTATATACCAATAATGTAGCATTGCCATATACTTTATATCCTTATGGTGTGAAATGATTAACACAAATGGGTTGTAGTTAATAATATAAGGAATATTGGAATATGTTTGGAACACATCATTTACCACAACCTCCCTTAAAATATGAAATTGAGGTATATGGTTCTTAATCCTACTAAATACATCCAATGAGGCTAAACAACCCGTTTGTGGTTTATTTCCCATAAAAACTATGTAGCAATCAAGGGAAGCATGACATGTGAGAAAATCACACATTGTGTGATATAAAATTCAATAGTAACTCTACCCACCATAGAACTCAATGTAACCATTATTGTTTCATCCAAACTACAAACCGTTTAGTCAATATTTCTTTAAAAACTACTGTTCATTTAATTTTTTTTCACTACTTACGAATCACATGATAATAACTTTTAAACCCTATAATGTATATGTCGATGATGTTAGGTGTATATCATCCAATAGATATTTCCACCCAAATTTCATGTAATAATGAAATTATATAATTTCTATAAATTACAAATACCTTTTAGGTTTAGAGTTATAAATAATTTGAAAAAACATTAAATAAAAAACATTGGTCTTTTAAATTTAATGGAAAATTGTACACCTTTATATGAAATTTAATATAGATATATATCTCTAATATATTAGTCATATAATTCACCATTCTATAAAAATAATATATAACATAGGGAAAAAATAAATATAAGAAATTTGATAGCTCAGATGAATACTAAATGAAAACATAGGTGATAAAATCATATATCATAAGGGAATATAAGATGACAACATTAGTATAATTTGGAAACACAAATATATTATACCTAGAGAAATAATATTAAATTAATCTATACATAGTGTAAATGTAATGAGTCATAATAGTATTTAAACATTCTCTACTAAAAATTGACATGAGAGCATAACATAAAGAAACAATAGAAATATAGAAAATATAGTTGTTTAATGAAAATTACATTCATGAGCCACACCATCAATAACTATGATTAATGAAACTAAAATTTAATTGTAAATAAATATCACATGATACATGAACTCTTCACTGATGTATTAGTGGGTGATATAAGACCCCACCATTCATTCATTCATACATACATGTTCCACTTAAAAATAATTCACTTATCAAATGATAAATATCCCAATGTAATAAAATGGGATTCATATACCTTTCATATGTATTCTTAAAATGAAGACATTTATAACTCCATCAATAATAGTTACATTAAATTCCCTTGGAATTAAATGGGTATCCAAATATTTTTATAAAGGTTTTATATAAAAAAATTCAATCAAGATAATATATTATATGGTATTCATAATATATAGATATATTTTTCATGTTTTAGTTTATAATTGTCATATTCAATTAATGTATGGAATCTATGTGAACACCCTTCAGTCAAAAGAATACGAAAAATTGTATTTTCATATAAAATTATTTGAATATTAATTACGGTTATTCACCGAATGTGATTATAAAATAAAATATTAATGATTGAACATTTATCTAGAATGTGATGAGTCAAATGTATCTTTATGACTCTTACATTATATTTGTTTTGGAAATAAAAAACTCTTTCTCAAATACATTATATGAAAATATTTTATGTAAAAATTTGTTTAACACTATTTTTATAGAAAAGTTGTACTTTTACCATACTTTTAAATAATTTTAAAGTATTTTGGAAAATATTAATTTATTGATTGTTCTGATTATTATAATCATTTTGGAACCAAGTGTAATCATATTGATCAAAACAGATTATAATTAGATTTTTATTTACACAATTTATTATAATTTCACGTATAAGTAAAATCACCATATTGAATTTTTTCCCTAAATATGGAATACCATTTTATCATATAGGAATAATTTACTCCTAACACATTAATGGAGTAATTCCAAAAATATGCCATAAATTCTATTAACATATGTGTACAGGAACTTGATTTCATTCATTTTGATATAATATTTTTATAGAATTGTGATGTTGTGTATTATGTTATAATATGACCATTGAAGGTCCAGGTCTCCAGGTCCTGATGACTATCTTAGAGAAAATATGACCGTTGGAAATCAATATTAGCATTAGATTTAGTGCCTATAAATACCATGTTATTAAAATATTTTATAATTATTATATATAGGATCATTTAGAGATGATCCATTTATTTTTATGTTGTACTAGTGCTCTGATGTTTAAAAGAGTGATCCTATTGATTCATGTATTTGAAATCTTATAGATTTTGTAATTTCTTTGTGTGAAATAATGTGTGATTATGATCGAGGGATTTCAAGGATAGGAAGATGGGTGATACTATCATCATATTGACCAAGGTAATGTGAGGATAGAAATAAAAAATAAAATCATCCTATGAAGGGTATCGGGGATAGCTAGACAGAGGAGAATCGATCTTTTTATTAAGGGACTATAGGGATCAAATGAAAAAAAATTATTCTTATCGAGGGAATACCCTAGTAAGGGTAAGATAGACTTTCATAAATATATAAAACAAGAGACCATGATTCCTATCCATTGGATAATATTCTCTCTCAGTTAATTTTTTTTATTCTTTTACTTGATTTATTTTTATTATTTTACTTCTATTACAACTATAAAAGAAATTAAATGTTTTCTTACTTATATTTATATTTATATTCTATTCACCATAATAGATTTATTTAAGATACAACTATTTTACTCTTAATATGATTTTATATTCTTTATGAGAGAATCATTTGATTATTAATCTGATTTATAAAAAAAATTACGATTCATAATACACTAACTCTGGTAAAATTGATTTCTTTTGAGAATGTGATTAAATTCTAATTACAACCTGATGATTATATATTTCATTCTAATTGATTATAGTATTGTTTTAATTGAAACCAGTGGCCTAGTCTGATCAGTATTTAAATTTATAAATGGTATTATGAATACAATTAGTTTAATATTGATAAACTATGTATCTTATAAGGTTAAAAACTAATTTTTTAAACATATATTTCACCCCTCTAGTATTTATCCATCCATATATACATTTCGATCTAAAAAATTTTATCTGAGAGAAGCCTATGATTTACTTATTATCACATTTCATATAAGATGAGGTTTTCACTAATAAAATACATACTGATTATTATATTTAAAATAATTATGAAAATTATTATTTTTTGAGATAAAATTTCGGTGTATAAATATTTGTAACACTAATATGTATTATTGAAATGATTTTGTTTTTTTATCTAATAAAAAAATATGGAATAACTAAATTATTGATATATTGATAATAATAATCCCTCGAAACCTAAAATCATTTATTTTAATGATTATTCAACCTGGATAGATAGAATGAATACATTTGTGATCAATATTTAAGTAGATAATTGTGTTATATTTTCTAGTGTCTACAACATTTTCTGACAATGAAGTCATATATTTTACCAATAAAAAAACTATAATATCAACTTAATTAAAAAGTAATGAATAAATTATTATTTTATATGACACGAATCATATATAGCTATATTTCATCCTATGAAGCAGCTAATAATATTTGAATGAAGTAAGATATTAATAATTTTGGATCTTCAAAAGTTTTTGAAACTAGTACATAAATTCTTATATCTAGTTATTAAATTTTTTAATTTCATTATGGTGAACCTATTTTAATGTTATAATAAAATATTATGAAAATTGTTAATAGATTACATGATATGGCTTAAAATAGATTAGAGGATAAAAATTTGGTCTGATATATTCTTTACATAATTCAGAATAAGTGGAAATCCAAGATAACGTATGTTGATCGATCTTAAAAGATTCAAAATCATAATCATGATGATTGATTTTGAACTATTTTATAGTATAATGGTTGTATGAAAAGGGATGATGACAAATTAAATAAAAATATGGGTGGAGTTTCTTTTACTACTACTTCAAATATAATAAATGCTCAATCTTTAGAGAAGGTTGTTAAATCTATAAATAGAAATTTTATTTTTCAATTAGATTGAAGTGATTCATAAATTTATGAGAAATAGTTAGCTAATATTGATAGAATATTGGGAAAATAATTTGGTAAAAAGTATTTTTAGTATCATTACAAGAAAATTAACATGGAATAGATTAATAAGAATGCTCTAAAGTTACCTGTTATGAATGGTTTAAATTTAGACACAGAAGATCTGATTGTCCAAAGGTAAAAAATAATGACAAAAATAATATAATTATTATTGAAATCATAATAATTATTACATGTAAAAAAGACAAAAAATTGAATATTAATGTTTCATAGAGTGATAGTGGAGGAGACACTTCAGATGATTCTTCTAATAATTATAGATATGGATAGAAGAATATTGGTCTCTATGAAATAATACATTTTGAAAACCAATTCATCAAGTCTATGCTACATACATCTGATTATATAACTAATATGTCTTGAAATGGAAATTTTCCTAATTATAATAATTCTATATTCTTATTTGATTAATCATTCTCAGCTAGTGATGATAGTACATTACCATCTTATGAAGAAGTATATCATTTTTTTCATACACTTTGTAAATGAAAACTCTGTGGTATGTGAAAACATGGCAAGGATAATGAAAAACATGGAAAATATGATCCATGAATTGATGATTTATCAAATTAAATATTAGTTCTATCAAAAAATCTTGATGAATCCAATTTTAAAAAAGATGTTTTTTTCTAAATATTTAGAAAAAGTAATTTCTGAAATGGATAGTTTGAAAAATACTTTTGATAAAATCAATTACAAATATAATACATATCTGGATAAGAATTTATTTATAAATCTAAATTCTGAAATTTTATCACAGAGGAACCTTATATCAATACTCACTACTTGTAAGGATGGTTTAGATAAAATGTATAATCAACTCCATCCACATGGTACTATTTCATAATTGATTTGTACTCATAAAAACCCTCTTTTTTAGTAAAAAATTGTTTTCTCCTGAAAATAACCTCATTCCCACAAAAGGTCCGAGTGGAGTAAATTCAATAAAAGAATTGTTCCCATAAAAAAAATTAATATGTAAGATTTTATAAAGCTTAGTTTTAAAAAATATAGACTCTATAGATTTTACTTGCTTTCATTTCTGAATCTTAGAAGATTTTGGTTCTAAATGCCTAATTGTTTGGTTTTCTGAAAAAAAAAATTTAAAGTAAAAACCGAAAGAACACATGTTACATGAGTAGTTGATGTTCAATACATACAATTGGATAAAAATATTTCTTTGAAAATATTGTCAAAATTAATGGAGAAATTATTACCTTCATATATAATTCTCAACAAGGTTTTTTCATTATAGTAACTATTATTCTTAATGGAAAGTCCATTACATTGGATGTTTTATTTTTCAATTTTCTTAAGCACAACCATATAAAAATATGTCAATTATATGATTACTTTTACCTTTTAAATTTTAGGAAACACGCACAAATGTAATATGGCATGAGTTATTACAAGACTTATATATTATGTGATAACACTAGTGTCATTTCCGTACATTAAAATCTTTTACATCACTCTCATTAAAGACATATAAATATTTGTAATCAATTTCATAGGGATGGAACAAAAAAAGAATATATCATTTTAAATTTCATTAAAATTTATGATCAACTTTCAGATATTATTACAAAATAAATACCTTCTAATTAAATTGGAAACATTAAACAAAAGTTAGGAATTATCTCCTTAAATTAAATATTCAATTCTTCATCTAGTTTAAAACATATCCTAACGTTATATTACTCCTTTTAATAAGAGGAGTAAATAATATTTTATACAAATGTATTTGAAATGATTTATTTTTAAAAAAAATTCAAAATAAGGATTATGAACTCATGTTTTTATTGAAAATGGATTTAAAATTTCATATTCGAAAATTTATCGACGTTTAATGTTTTTAGTATTTCAATTTATAATCAAATCTAGAAAAAACTAATTATTCTAATTTCTAATAGGATTTATAAAATTAATCAGATTTCAATTTTCAATGGGATTTGGAATACATATTAATCATGAATTGAAAATTTAATTTTTTAGTTTTCTTATAAAAATTTTCAGAATCTGAAATGATAATATTCCACATTTTTTTCAATAATTGTAATATGTTAAAAGAATAAAAGAAAATTATTATCTTTTTTAATTTACTCTGAAATATATTCTTATTTCTTTATTGTTTAAACACTATTACAATATGATTACATTCATCCTTGATATTTTTTCTATAAATCATTGAAAATTATTTTTCCATGATATAGTTAAATCTAAATAACAGAATATGATAAAAAATGTTTAAAACGCATCATATTCACACAATATGATAAAATGATTTATAAATCCTTAGGATATTTAAATTTTTTAAAATATTTATTTGGATATAATCTGAAGTATTTGAGTATATACTTTAATTAACGTTTTTTTGATCTATTTTGAAGCTAAAACATAGCACAAAGTTTCTTATCAAAGTGCCCCCCCCCACCCACATGTGTCCCACATTAGTTTTCTTTATTTTCATGTCGTGAAGCGCTAGCGCGTTTTGGACACCAGGTCTAATTCTCTTTATTTTTTATTATTATTTATCCTTCTTGACTACGATGGACGAAACAAAGGATTTAAAAACATACTATTCCATGAATGTTTAGTTTCCATTTCCTATTATAAGATGTATGAAACATCTTTGAGAAGAATGATATTGTTTTAAGGATAGGGGTCATTATGTGTATAAAAATAAGATCTTAAATATATTTAATTATATTCAAATTTAATATATGATTTCTATGATTCTATTAATTTTGAAAATGATGACAGAAACTATATATTCTATTTTTTATATTTATGATAAAACATATGATACTTCAACTAAATATGATTCAGGTTTTCATATCATTTAATATAAAAGAGATGCATTTTCATATCTAAAAACATTCGGATTCAATGGGTACTTTTGTAAAATATATAAGAGAAAATATATAGTTTAAAAAAGATGAATATCTAGGTGATGTAAATCATTTAATAATAGCACTTATACTATTATCCACATATATTCAATGCCTTCTCATTATGATAATGGGTGATAAAGATACAGTCAAAGTATCAAATGTTTTCACTATAGATTACGTTTTCAACAAGAGGATGATCAATCACCCTGGATTTATTATTTAGACTATTAAATAAAGTAATTCACATTAAAATATGTTTAATATTATAATGATTCTTATAATAATTAGTAACAATATTGAAAGGATCTTAATACATTTCAATATTGCAATAAAATCAAAATTAATCTGGGAAATGATTTTGTTTATCAGTAACGATAAAAAAGAAGAATGAAATTGGATGTTTAGTCAGAATCAATGTTATATTTAAAGAATACACAAGCATGTACACCAAAGGAATAAACTTATAAAACCAAGAAAAAAGATAATGTAGTGAAGAAAAGAAAGATGGATCGCATCCAAAAAACAAAAATAAATATGAAAAATACTCAAAGGATATTTTTGATGATTACAGAAAATGTATAGCTAAAATAATAGAGGGATAATATCAATTTAGAAATTACCTAGATAAATATATTTCTTTATTAATTAAATTTTATGACACCTAAGAAAAATAGAATGATTAAAATAAGCCAAAGAACAGAAAACAAAGTAGAGCATTAGTAGAAAAGTTGATGAAATTTTTTGAGTAATCTTATAACAGATTATTTTACCAATTCTAGATTCTAGTATAAAATTAAAAAAAAAATATTTGTTCATGTGACATCTCCTCAATTAGTGATAATGTAAAATTACTTTTTTTTGATAAATATTCAGTTCTGGTATAAAAATATGATTTAATATCAGAGTCTCAACTTCGAAAATAGATTCTGGAAGACATAGATATATCATATGAATGTTTTGTAGAATAATATATCTTCAAAAAAATATAATATTATGAAGTATAACAATATGAAGATGGATAATATAAAGAAGGATATGAGTAAGAATAAGAATACGGTGAAGATCAATATTATGGTGAAGAATTTCAAGACAACGAAAATCCAATGAGAATTAATAGGAGAATCATTCTAAAAAACATTCAAAAAGGGTTTCTCAGGATGCATCAATATAATTGTTTTCCAATAGATATCAAAATTAGAATGAGGCCAGTTAATATTAATATCATTATCTATTAATTTCGAAAATTTATTTGTCATCCAAGAGGGATTAAAAAATTATAATTGAATGGATAATGAAATTAAAAGGTAATAAGTTGAGGAAATTAAATTTTCTTGATGGGAAGAAAAGTGAAAGAAATGTTATAAAACTAGATTCTATGAAATTGATAATAAATATAGTAAAATAATAAATTAGAACTCGTAAATGAAAAATTTAATTAGAATAATAATAGTTTAATTTGAAAATATCTCATGGTGTTGAATACATTTATCATACATTGAGAAGATTGAAGAAATCAATTCCTTACTTTCCATGGCTGAAAAAATGTTTATTTGGTTACTAAAAGTAAATAAAAATATTTGAAAATATTGAATTCAATGATAGATAGAATAATAATGACAAAATATTATATCAAATTATTCAATGAAAGTTCTGAATCCTAGAGTAAGAGTTGTAACAAAATGGATAAATGGCCCCGTAATGTTGATTATGATATCCAGATTCATGATGATAATCTTGTAAAATTCATGAAACCCATGGCTAAACCAATATTTATTTCAATAGTCTTACAATGAATATCACCAACATGTATAGTATCTTGTAACATTTTGATGTAATTCAAATAAACATACTAATGATATCATAATCATACAAGAAAACATCATTTTTTTTCTCCTATATTTTTCTAGATTTACAGTCTACTAATATTACATTACTAATTTTATGAATCATTATAATGTTTTATTTGAATGAACCAATGTCCATGAAGATCAAACTTATATGTTCAAAGAAATGATATATCCTCAAGAAGGAAAGTTGAAACCAAAGGTTGAACGAATTCGAATCTTTGAGGAATGAATTTAGGATCCTGAAATAAAAAACAAGTATCCATGAGATCACATGGAAAAGGTCAAAGAAGATATAAATGAATTAAAAAAACTAATAAATAATTGTTAAATTCTATATGTAACCAAATAATGATTTTATTTCTTAATTCTATTGTGGTATATTCATTGTCTGGGCATTAAATGAAATAATTGTTCATCCACTTACATAGTGTTTAAATTTTTTCTCATTCTTAATTTGTTTCATTTTATTTCATTTGTTTTTAGATGATCAAGTTTCTTATTGATTCAGATGTATTGTTTCTCTAACCATTTTCTAGTATTAAAAGATTATTCCACATTCCCTTTTCTAAATCACAAAGGGGAACATGTTTATAGAATATATTAAAATTATATAGTAAGGGGGTGATGATCTAGAAAAAGGGAAAACACATTATATTATAGAATATGATACTTATAAGATTCCCTATCTTAAGGGGGAGTTAGTCATATTAATTATATATTACATTGACTTATAAAAATATAGGGATATCTATATTATTTTTTATTTCTGAATTATGTATGCATAAAAATAGTATTGGACTTAAATGTTTTAACCCATTTTATAGCTCCAACTTTTGGGTTGTGCTTTCCAAAAATGGGGATATTATTGATTCAAAAGTCACTTTATTAATTTTCTATTCATTTTGTTTTGAAAATCACAAACTACATCATTAATACATAATATCTATCTTTTTAATTTCATAAGTATTTGATAATTTTTTATGGACAACATATACTTCTAACAAACATTGAAATAGTTTTAATGTATATTAGAAGACAAATAAAGTTGACTATTATGATTATTCTAACATGTCAAGACCAGATAATAATCAAACTCACAAAAACTGATTACATTCAGAGTAATATGTAGATAGTTCATCATAACGACATGTATATGTAAATACATCACATTGAATAAAATTAATGAATATGGAAAATATTTTTTTATCATATTGGAATATGTTACTCTTAACGCTATAATGGTGTAATTACAAAATTATTTCATGCATTTTTTAAAAATGTGTATAATGAAAAATGATGTCATGCATTTTGATACAGTTTATATAAAGAAAAACTATGTCTTGTATTCTTTTAAATTATGACTTTTTCAGCTCCATGTTTCTAGGCCCTTCTATATATCATGGATAAATTAGGACCTTTGGAAATCAAAATTACTATTAGAGGGCTTTCCTATAAGTAAAAGGTTATTTAAATATTTTATAATGATTAGACACGGATTCATATTGAGACACTTTTCTGATTTTTCTGTTACTCTAGAGATGTGATGTTTACAAGGCATGATTGTATATTCATTATATTTGAATATTAATAGAGTTTATAATTACTTTTGATGACTGATTTTGTGTTTAATACTGAGGACTTCCAATGCTAAATGATAGAGGTTCTAATCGCCATATTGATATAGTGATTGTCGGGATAGAAAGGCAGAATCAAATCGTTTTATTGAGGTCTGTCAAGGATAAGAAGATAGAGAAAATAAGATCATTCTATTGAGTGCTTATGATGATATAAAGACAACCCAATATTCATATCTACGGATTACCCTGGTAAGGGTAAGATATAATTTCATATAAATATAAATAAGGGACCTTTATGCACTATCACTGGATCCCATTCTCTTTCAGTTAAAGGAACTATAATCATTTACTTGTTTTATTATAAGTATTTTATTTCTACTAAAAGAATAATACAAAGTGAATTATTCTTATATTTCTATTTATATTTTTTTATTTTAATCATAATAGCTGTAACTATGATTTAAAATTTTTACTCTGAATATAATTGTATATGCTTCATTAAAGAACACTTGTTTTTTATTACTCTTATTTATCACAACCATTGTGATTATGATTTATACTATTCTCACTCTGGTTAATTCATCTTCTTCAATGCATATGAATAAATTCATGTTATGACCTGTTGACTATAAAATTTTATTTACACGATTATAATATTATTTTAATGAAACCAATGATCTAAATCGAATCACTGTTTAAATACATATGAGTTATTGTGAATATGATTAGTTTTTCCATGTTAAACTAAGACTTTTTTAGGAGATAAACGAATGTTTTTATTATATAATTCACCCAACTATTTTATTTTTGCATCATCATATACATTTAAATCGAACATAATTGGGGGAAATTAAATAATAATTCGTGAGAAATAATATGGATGCTTACATTGGAAAAACATCATTATTCAATCATATGATATGTCAATGGAAATTTACATAGATGGAAAATACATTTTAGGGCTTCAATAAAAACTAATGTAAAAATAATAAAAATCATTGATATTTTAAAATAAATTTAAACATGATATTTTTAAAAAAAATTAGAAAAATAATTTCTCTTTTTGAAAGAATGAAAACATATATAGATAGTTTCAAACAAAATACCATAAGTTCTATAAATGTATGTTTCCATAAATATTTTTAAAAGTGATTACATTAATTATATTCATAAAATAATTATGTTATGTGTAATAATCAATAGTTATTTTAAAAATATTTGATTTATAGTTTTTTAAAACATAATCCTTTGAAAAATTAAACTTCAATATATTTTCCTTTGAAAAATCATAGGTATTATAAAAAATTAGGGTTGAAAATATTTTGGAATATCATTGTTTGAAAACATGAATCATGATAATTCTATAAGGTTTTACATTTTATTAGTTTAAAGATAATTATCATAATCTTATAATATAATACATATTATATTTATCACATACCATCTAGAAAGCCACTAGGATTGTTCCATATGCTATTTGGATTCATGGACGCAAGCATGCCTCCCCAAGAGCATAAGGTTGCCAACTAGTAGTGTGGGTCTAATGGGGATACAGTGAGGAAACTATCCCATCTGGATCAATAATATGTAATTTGGAGGAATAAGTAATTATAATATAGAAGATGATAAATTTTAACTAAAAAGTAATCATAAGAATCATATAACCTAACCAATTCCAAAAAATTACCAACAATTATTGAACATTCTAAGTTATAATATAAGAAGTTACAGAATAAAAATCACATCAAACAAGGCTAGATTTTAATAATAAAAATTAAATAAAAGACTCCAATATTTGAATTCTATACCACATACATTATCAAAAATCAACCCCCATGTTATTTCATAGAATGTAAAGATAAACATCAAAATGAACAATCCATTCACTAATCTAAAGTAATGAGATCTATCTGCGTATGATTCGGAGCCCAAAATATGGTGTGAGTAAAACTCAGTAGGACACCACCAATAAATCTAATCCATTTTTAGTCTATGGATATAAAATGATATAGTGTGAATGTATTGTATAATTGGAAACATAAAATTTTACTAAAACCATATTTTACTTGTTTCCACATTGTACACTTGGCCAATCGAACCTACTTTGACCTATGATATTATCTCTAACACAAACCTATAATTTTTTATGAGAACCAAAGAATTTTTTGAGGCCATAAATATATAAATATTTAAGTCATTATATGATAATATTTTTAATATGGTTAATTATCCCAAGTATTATATATAAGGGACTTAATTCTCAATAATAACAATGGATTTTTGGAAACACCATGACCATAATTTAAAGTAAAATATAGGAAAATTCATATCCACTGATTACAATTCAATATTTTGGGATACAATGATCATAATTTTTCTAATAATAAGTAAAAAAAATCATGTCAATAAAATTATATAAATAATGTGGAGTTTCATGTCTCAAAAATCCAATTATAATAAAGAATTGATTGTCCATCTAATTATGAAAATTATATGGATTGACATGTCCAACAATTTCAATATATAATTTCTATCATCATATATACTAATTTAATTATGGAGAATGAGAATTAGTTCCCACGACGATTAATGATTTAATATTCAAATTCATGTTACTTCTGAAAATGTCACCAATCATTTAATAGAAAATCATAGGCCATGAACCCTACAAGCATAATTTAAAATTCAAGGTCATGGAATACGATCTGGATTGTTATTAAATATTAATTAAAAAATTATAATTTTATTTAAAAAAATAAGGCCCTAAAAATTATGCATGGAAACTATGATTTATCTTTATATTTTTATTTTAAAATTAAATTACAAGATGTAAATTGGGGCCATGTGATTATACATTCCATATCTCAATATAATTTATTCATTTAGGTATGTCCATCATAATAGTCAATAATGAAGTAAATTTTCATGGAATAAGGGGCTTAATCCAACATTCCTAATGAATCAATTCATTATATTCATCAACTCACTTGATTCCAATAATTAGTCATGTTATCTATTGATAAACAACAATCCTCAATGGTGGTTAAATTATATGCCAGCATATAGGGTTCATGGGTATGAGCATCACACCCAAAATGGAATAATTCAAGTCAATGTAGTCTAGCATCCACGATCAAATTTGGTCTACAAGGATAACCCAATTAAATATATTATAAATTTAATAAATTAATTTCGTGATAATGAGTTGAGGCATGTAAATACTAAGAAAATAACAATGGTGCATTATATAATCAATGATACAATTTGGGAGAATTCATCCAACACCAATCCTACACTTAGGAATATTATATCAACCATTATGAGGATTTCATTTGAGTTGAAGCATAAAAAATTGTAGAAAATGACAAACACCCTTAAAATAGGGTATATGAGATCGCATGGAAATAACACACAATAAGGAATATAAAATATTGAAAATAAGGAAAATTAATTTTGGACTAACCATGGGTGATTCAATATAACTGATGATGGATGATTCTAATCTTGGATTAAGTATATCCCTCAATTCCTTTGTAACATCATGTTTACCCAATCAGGTATGTATTCCCCTTTATCTATGCCTCCCCTTTGGTTATTTTTTTGAGATGATTTTCTAGGTTTACTATAGTTTCCATATAAGGTGCAGGTCATGTACCTGAGGTACATATCATATAGAATTTACTAAATACTAATCGTGAAGGGGGAGATAATGTTGTGAACTAATACACATCTTGAATGGTGGGTACACGTCCTATAGGGTAAAAATTTCAGTATTTATCTCGATGCAGTAATTTTTTTTCATATCTTATCCAGAATGGACTACACATCGTGACCCTTGGGTACACATCGTGTATTGACCCACATCCAATTTTAAAACATGTGTGTGTGTGTGTGACTTTTTCCATTCCTTCCATCGTCTCATCATTTCTCTTGACCTTATAACCTTTCCTACGTAATTTATAGAGGATCGCCTCCTTCTAGATCAATCTAATCAGCTATGGGTTGTATTTTTTCTTGCGGTGTGATTCTCATGTAAGTGTTCAACCTTGTTCTTCAAGTTTCTCACTTTCTCTCCTCTAGGGATTTTGGTAGATCGTCATGGGATTGATAGATCCATTAAATTTGGTTTTAGATCACTCTTCTAGGTTGTGTTTCAATATCTCCTTTACCTTATTTATAATTCAATGGAATATTTTTGAGTATCGTTCTTGGGGAAAGAGGTAGGTCGTTACATCCCTATATGGCCAATTTTATTACCATTTTATTTCTTGATATTGTTCAATTTCTGATTTAAATTATATTTCATGAATATGCTTCCAATTTGTTTGATAAAACCCAATTACAATGAATTGGGATATTTAAAATGGTTTTGGCATGTAAACATGGAGAACCCCAAATTCTATTGAATTGGATATTATTTTTGATATTGTTTGATTTTAATTTTTGAATTTAAATTATGGATTTGATGGAAATATTTTCAATTTAATTTTTCCAAATTAATTTTTAAAATGAATTTTTGAAATGATAGAATTGTTTCTGAATTGATTTCAATACCTTGAAAATGGATTAAAATGATTTGATTGAAACACATTGTTTTATCTTGTGAATGAGTCGTATTTTTTTTAATAAAATTTGTTTTAAGTTTAAATGGAATCGATTTTCATTTTTGGAAATTGAAGATTATGATTTATTGAATTTTAAGTAGTCTTAAATTAAATTACCCATCATGTAAGAGAACATACAAGCCTTCAGTGGTTAGTGGTTTATTTAGATACACTCTACACTATGACTACATTATAAAACATACATGTGGTGGGTCACATCCCAAGGGAGGGGGTGATGAGTCACCTCGTGATAGTGTTAGTGGGATGTGAGTATACTCATTTTGCAGATGTCACATAGAGATAGTGTAAATTATATTGTGGGTTAATATTATCATACAATTTTTTAGATGACCATGTCGCTTTTTTTCTATTTGAGATATAATTGTTGTACAATGTTGTCTTAAAAAAATTTACATACCTAGTGAATTAATAAAATCAATTTTATATAAATATTGTCCTTACTCCATTATTTTAGAAATATTCTAACTCCTATAAAGTAAATCCCCTATATTAAATGTGTTTTCAATCATTTGAAAATGTATCACATGATTTCATTAAATGTAATTTTGAAAATCCAAACCATTTCACCATGAAAAGTATAATAAATTTCCTTTTGTTATTCAATCTCTTGCATCTGTTATTGAATATTTGGTGGTATCTTACTGGGATTATGCTCAAACCCTACTTTTTTTCTAGTTGTTAGTAGACTTTCTTCTTCCATGTTCAGTAAATGGGAAGGAATATCACAGAGGTGGATTGAGTTGCTAAAAAATGTACATAGTGAATTGTGTCCATTGGGACCTTGTTGGTTTTTCCCGGTTTATTGCTTTCGGTTGTAGTTCTTCGGGATTTCATTCATTCATGTATTCTTGTACTTTACTCCAAGTGGTGTTTTCTTTTGATATGCATGTTATCCTTCATCTTTTATTTCTTCTAAGTTTTATTGAAAAATAATTCCCACTTTCTTGTTGTATGATTCCAGGTTCTAGTCTCCAACATTTTGGGATCGGGAATGCACTTGGGCCATGTCAGTGTCGAATCGTTTATCGGGTAACCAGGGTACCCAAGATTGTTCATGATATCCTAGGTGGAAAGCCAAAATGGATGAAACCCATGGTGAGAATTTTTGAATGTTGAAGAGGATAAATGAGGGTTGAAATATTAAATAATGTAGGAGAAAATTATTCATTAACTATTTTTCAATATGGTACGTCACTGAGATGATCTTGCACCAACAGTGTGAGTCACACACCACAAAGAAGCCACATCGCCTTGTTCCAGGACACATTTAGAAAAATTGTTCTCAAATTTTCCACTTAAAACTATCTCATATTTTCACCTTGAATGGTCGAGGGACATGGTTAGAAAAACTATGTGCATCCCATCAACTCACCTCTCTAATAAACCTTATAATTTTTTTCACTGTTGTTCATCCTTTGGTCTATGGTATTAATAATAGTTTGACATGCTCTAAGGAAAAAACATCTTCCTATTATCTCTAATAGGGATTAAAAAAGTGTGATCTTTATCTATATAGGCAACCTAGTTGTTTTTAGTGGTTAACCATAATAAAAAACAAAATATGTGCCCATGGTTATATATTTTATATTTTGTATCCATCCACTTAATTATCATAGTACTAATTTGGGACTCCAAGACATATCTAGGAACATTAAACCAATCTAAAAATAATACTTTTATGATTTCCAACTTTTGGAATCCCATTTAGATACTATATTTAAAATTTTTCCCATCCAGTGAATGAAAATTCAAATTCTATTAGAAATTCAGTCTCTTTTATAGACACATGATCTTATAACCTCCCCACCATATAACTTTTCCTCCCCAAGAATACTTAAGGAAAACTGTAACATCCACCAACTAGATTGTTCTACGAACTCCCATTTAATTGGTTTCAATAAATTTATATCTATTAACATGCTTCTAAATTACATTTAAGGTACATTATACATAGGCCACAAAACAAGACCTAAGACTTTTATTCATCAATGAAACACTATGTTGTCTCTTACAAGATCCAATATAACCCCATATAATGGAAATTCCATCATTTCATTCATTTACTATCCTATAAAATTATCCCCCATAGATTAAAATTTTATACTCACAATTTTATGTCATGTTACCTCCATTATCAAAATTCCATAATCAAGAATACCATCATTGTCCTAGAGACACTCATGGCATGATTATTAATTTTATTTTCATTTTCGAAATCAATTCATCCACAAAATACCCATTCATGAATATTTGTTCCTAAAAATAATTGAATTTCTATTATACATCACTCATGTCATCCCAATAGTGCGCTGAATTTGGTTCCCCACAAACCACATCCCAAAACATTAGTAAAATATACTATATCCACATTTTAATAAATAATTTCCAAAAATTCATTACTTTAACATCTAGAACATCAATACCAGAGACTAACACCATTAATATCTGGTTCACTGAAAACATTTTGAGCATGTTCACCAATTACCATAACTAAAATCATGTGACATCTCCCAATAGTAATATCATTTGGATATTTATTTTACCATACTATAATATTAAATTAGGGGAAATCCCGATCTATCATCCTGAGATCCATACATGATAACCATAAACCAATCCTACATGTATATCTGGATGAACAATGGACACAAAATAAAATATTCCTATTTTCTTATACATGTTTGTTCATAATCCAATGTTTACAAGGGAAATTTTAGTACATAGATGATACATAAATAAAGAAGATCCACTGACCGAGCCCAAAGGTGGTATCTCACCAAATTTTCATGTAAAAGGATCTAGTGGTGTCCATGAGTCTATCCAAGGAACTAAAACATAATAATCCAAGTTTCAATTAGGAAAATAAAATCCTATATAGATATAGAGGTCCGTGACATTATTCATGTATAAAACGACCAATAAATTACATGGATTCCACTGAACATGTTCCTATAAATTACAATTAAACCCACATGTTCTCTTATTTGTGTATCTAATGGAATAAAGTATCCATACTAACAATATAATGACTTTTCTAAATGTTCCATTATCCATCTCACAAGAGGGTCAGCAATCAATAATTTATATCCCACTCCCCACCATAGCAACATCCCCATAATTTTACCATATGAAAGAAAACACTTATTAAAAAATCTTATGATCCATCCATCCTCATAAATAACAACTATAATGGAAAATAACACACTCATATTAGAGATCTAGTGTAAATGACATCACATTCCCATTATAGATTTCAAAGATTGGTTTTCATGTAATTTTCTAAAATTCATCTCAAGAAGCTATTTACAACCCTCAAAAGGCCATAGGATTACTCACCACCTTTTGAATTACCTTATTCAACACCTCCATCATGAGTCACAATAATTCTTGTCCTTTAGCTATAAAATATATTTAGGATGCTTTTTTTCTATCCAATAATCTCTTAGGTACATAAGATGATACAATGTCATTGGGCCTCATTTTCTCTAGACTAAGAGTAACCTACGATTATACATATTGGTTTGTATCCTTCCCTTAATCTATATTCATATAAAATAGTTTATATTCACATTTAACACACTCCCAACAACACATATACATCAAAAGTGCATCCATGTCCAACAACATTCAATAATCTCATGGTACCAAGATAATTTATAATCTATTATTCACTATATGGGAAATTGATTTAATTTTTCAAAATTGTTGGGTCATCTTGAGAATAAAAATGACATTATAAACCATTAATACCCAAGAAACACACATAAACTCACCATAATTCTACATGAAATAGTTCCATGCACAATTGGAACAAAAACTAATTGAAAAGTACAGTGGGTATAAAATCCCATACCAACATGTTCAAGACACAACTCACGTGCATGGGAGTAATCAACGAACAAGGTAAGTTCTACATGGAGTATTATCTTCATTATTATAGAATATATGTGGGAATACCTCTTAAAAATTGGTAATATAACTTATGAAATTTTTAATTGAATGGCCACCCACCTCATGAGGTTGATTTTGAAAACAACGAATCAACCATAAAACAATTAGTCATCTAGAATAGACACCTGAATAATCCTGGAAATTAAATCCATTATCAATATATAATAACTCCATGTTCATATTCAAAAAACTCAAGGAATTTTCATAATTATCAAAAAAAATCGAGAACCTTAATGTATTTTAATTGAAACAGTTGTATAACCATTTCACAGCTTCTAAAAGAATATTTAATCCATGAATGATCCCCTACTACTTTTTGTCCTATTAAATTAAATCATAGACTCACAAAATATCTATGTAAGAAACTAAGGGTCACTAGTTCTTTCACTTATCCCATATGATCAAATCCAAAAATCAGATCCACTTGGCACGTCCACATAGGCCTTTGGTCCTTCACACTTGAACTATAAACCATTTATGGTTTTCAATTACATGGTATCTCATGGTCGTGTAAAATATCTCTAAATAGGTAATAGTAAATACTAATAATTGAAAATTGACCTTCATGGGTTTACACCCTTCAAAAAAGGTGTAATAAAATCACCAGTTAAGTCTCATGCCACTAGGAACCATTTTCTTCTAAGCATACTTAGAGTGGAGTTCATCGTAAAGGGACACAATGTAAATGAAATGGATTAGGATATTACATTCATCATTTATCTGTGTGTGGTAATTCTCCATCAAGGATTAGTTTCCCTAGAAACCTCCCACTAACCATGGGTTCCATCCAATAAAACTAATAGTCCAATCTGACTCAAATTATAATTTAACAACACTAATAATGTTTAATATCTCGGATCAAACATATATCAACTTTATTTAATATAGTGATCCATATCTACAAAAATGGACCCAAATTCAATACATAATCCATTAACATGGACATTAGAGTGATGAACAAACAATAACTAGGCTTTACCGCATATCCTTTAGTTTCAAGAAATATAAATCAGGATCCAATTGATACTCATAGGAATAATCCATGTTTCTTGTTCAAGTTATCTAACATGGAAATATTGGATCTAAACAATACATGAGTTTATAAAAGAATAACTACAACTAAAGGTTTTATTTTCTCTATTATATGGATTCTGAACAATTTTAAACCTTCTAAAGGCTCTCACATGTACAATGTTTAGTACTTCCTATAAAGTAAGGGGTTTTATAAATGATACATATCTCTTTATTTAGATAACATATCATTGAATTTTGGAAAATTATCTTATTTATTCTTTTAACCATTTATTTATCAATAAGTTCTCACAACATTATTAGGTAATGAAAATATCAATTCCATGATATAGAAATAAAACCCTTAATGTTTTAATTGTAATTTATTTAAATAAAAACACTTATAAATAAATCTCAAAAATATTGAAAATATTTTTTATCATTTAATGGTAATATGTTTAGTAATATGTCCCCATGAATTTATATGTATCTATATATAAGTGGCTACTAACACATTAAATAACTATCTCATATAACACAATCATAATACCAAGGGGGTCAATATCATAATATTTAAAGATAAAGGAAAATTATACGGGTCCCTTTATACCATCATGATATTATTTATAAAAGAATCCAATCCCAATTAATGGAGTAAACAACCTAAAATGACAATTCTAATCCCATTTAAGACCAAAATAATGATACTTTTTGTATTAAATATTTATCACAGTCATAATGGGTCTAACTCACAGGCATACAATTTATGACTCAACTACTTAGGTTGAGTTAAGAATTTAAGGATTATTTTATACATACCCCCATTATAATTTTATGAAGCTCAACTCCAATATATGTTTCAATTAGAAGACCATATAACAGAAAATCATCAAAAATAATATGAATTTTAACAAATAATTTACTTTTATAATATTAGTAGTAATGTAAGAATGTATTCCTTGGATTTGGAGTAAACCACTATATATGAAAAAAAATTACATCCTATTTAACCAACATCCATAAGAAATGAAATGAATTTATTAAAGGAGTTCCAAGTCTATTTTATATTATAATGATCTAATTGAGGTAATTTTATAAACCATTTTAACCCATTTTTTTAAAATATTTTTTGGGTCACTATATAGGACAATTCCCTCATGTTATGTGGGAAACACTACATAGGTTGATTCAAACACATTATTTAACAATAAATATGTCCGTGTTATGATAAGGAAACTATCACAAAATATTTGATTTCTAGTAGACATTGAAATTGATATAAATGAATGGTATACAAAATAAACATGCTAAATAATGACCAAAATATGGTGTAAAGATGAACATGGAACATAATAACTATGTCATGGTATTCCGGTATTCATGCTAATGAAATGTGAACCCAATATGCTAGAAAAAATAATGAACACACCACCTTCTATTACAATATATTGCCAGTCGGTAAATATAAAAAATCATTAACTAGTGGAAGAAATCAATATAAAAAATTAAAATAATAATTATATACAATAACAAAAAGTACTAAAAATAGTCACATCCTTAGAAATGTGATATTCATCCCTAATGGGGGTTCTTCGGACCCAGACATAAGCAACATACCATGTTCCAACAAATTTCTACTCTCCTAAATACAATCTATAAATAGTAAGACAATGTAAATGAAAATTGTGACACTAATTTCCCACATCATGACATTATATCCACTATAAGTGTTCCCTGATCCTGTTGGTGACATAACACCAAATGCACATACCCATATTACAGAGACTCCAGAGTAGTAGTGCGTGTATTATGATGATACATTGGGTATACAATACATGATATATAATTAATAAGTAAATTGGATTCATAAGTGAATAAAATATATTTGAAGTTAAATCATAACTGAAAAGTATTAATAATTAACAAATATCATGCCCAGTACCAAATAAATAACCAACCAAGATTAAGCATCATGATTCATAGAAAAAGCATTTAATTTATCATCATGATATTAGAGGAAATATTTTCTTTGAATAAATTTATTTTTTTAAATCCTGCATCACATGTATGATTGATTTTTAACTAACGAAGAAAAAATATTAATTTTATTTTAATAAAATTATTGTTTTTGAGCCATCATTACACTTGTAAGAATGAAAATTAATTAATAAATTATAAATATTAATTATAATTATATTATATAAATATTTAATATTGATAAAAATGTATTTAGTTTTTTATTTCTATATATGTTTCCAAAAATCAATTTTCTTAAAAAATTTATCTCTTCTTGTTAAAAAATATTAAATGTAATGTTTTAAATTTTTTTAAAATTGCTTTTAAAAAATAAAAAACATTTAATAAATCAACATCTAAAAAATATCATATAGTTATATTTTTATGTATTTTTGAAAATAATATTTTTATGATGAATATGGAAAATGATTTCTTTTTTGAAAACTGAATTTTCATTTAAAGAATGTATATGGTCTTTTTTTATTAAGGTTTTAAAGGTAAAATTATTAATATTATATTTCTATTAATCCATTTTATGTAAATAAACATAATTTCTGTATTTTTTAATTGTATCGGGTTATTACGAGAGTGTGAAAATTAACATCATGCGATTTTGAGGCCTGGAGTGCCCGACATGATCGGTTAAAAAAATATTTAGCATTAAATTGCATGTGTGATAATTTTTCCTAAATAAGTGGAATGGCTCTAAAATGTTACCTCGATCAGAAATCTAAAGGCACCATTAAATTCAATATGGTAGGTTCACCCTAGTGCAACTTATGTTTTGTCGGCACAACCATCTAGTGAGAAAACCCAAAAATGCCATATTCGTAATTAAAATAGTTAAATAAAATTATTTCATTTTTCAAATTCCTATAACTCACGAATAGTGAATCTGTTTAATAATCTATGAGAACTGCTAAGCTTGTGAGGGTATGCTTTTCTTTGGGAGATCCTAATAGTGGCCAGCACGAGCCAATAGTGGAAGTTAGTTTTTGGCTGTAATTAAAATAATTATATAACAATTATATTATTGTTCAATTTGTTAACCCCTAAATAGTAACATGGATTAGAACTCCAAGAGACCCATTGATCTCGTGATGGTTTTTTCCCTTTTGGGAGAGCCTAACCTCAACCGGTATCAGTTGAGGGTTACTTTTAATAATTTATGAACTTTTATTAAGGTATGTTCAGTAAACGTGTGAGCATAAATATCTCTCTTTTGGTGCTCAGATTGAAAATCTGAGAGAATTGTTGAATTCACACCACCAATATTCACTTAAGGGAATCATAACATCGACCGACATAGGTCGTATGGAAAATATAATTTTTAGACCTAAAAAATAATAATAAAATAACTCCACAATTATTTTACTCATTACTTGTATCAGTTGAGCGATGGTGGTGGAACCATAATGCAACATAAGACTTTTATTGAGGCAATTGTTAATAACTAATCCCTATTGTTTCTTTGGTTTTTTAACAATAATGTTTGGTTTTTGAATTGACTCATTAATTATAGTTAATTAATGACCCATAATATTAAACATAGCATGGGAGATTATCCGCCTATTTAATCAAATCAAGGGCATGGGTTTTGGGAGACCAACAATAGGAGGCTCTGATGAAATACTGATGAATTTTCGCTCCAACGAAGAATGGTGATCAAGAAATGGTCCTTGGAGGAATATATGGGAAATGATGAACATCGATGAACACCTATAGACATAGACCCTTCTGCCTCATTTGTAGATCCTTCCAAAGAATTCAAGGTAGGGGTTTTTTATTGAATTTTCTAAGATTTTTATGTTTCATCTATTCTAGATTTTGATGAACCTTTTATCCATTATAATTATCATGGCTAGAGAGTGGGTCGAACCAATCCAGGAACATACCCTCTAATAACATTTATTTGATTTCCTTCATCGTGGGCAGCTGACTAATATGGTGACAAGGAGAACATGAGGCTCGCGCATTGTTGGTGATGTCTCGGATGGCCTGTAGGCATAGTCAGAAAGAAAATTGTACCCCCAGGGATTCACTGGTGGACCACAGAAGCACTGTTTGTGCGATGACAAAGGTGACCGGTAGAGGTGGCTAGTTCTCTCTCACTACGAGAAGGAGACAATGCCCAAAGGATCTGTGACATACGAAGGCGGAGAATGACCATTTCCGGCCATGTCGACGATGGTAGAACGCCATAGAAGCTTTCCGCAGAGGAGGATCTTGGCAGACGGTGAACTTGTGCCCTGCACATCCCACATAATACCAGCCCATGTGGACCATCCATGTGGTGTAGTACCAGCATGCTCTATAATGGAGGAGCCCAAAAACCGATCCTTTCGGGAGGGGAGCCCACCCCTACTCCATGATGGTAGGCCACTCAAAGGTGGGTGAGACAAGCTGGTCTTGTGGACCAGTGGGATGAGCCTATGGCCAGTGGACCGAGCCCACAAACCTAGTGGGCCGAGCCCATGGCTCATTCCATTCTGGTCGGGCTTAACCAAATCGGGTCCTTCCTGTCATTTTACAAACAGGGCCTACGGGATGGGTTGGGAAAGTCTAACCAAGTTGGACTAACCCTAGACCCACTTACGTCCATTTTTTATTAAAGAGATATATCTTCTAAATTGTGCGTCTGTTTGAGGAACCATCTATAGAGCTGAAACCCTTATGGCGAAACATTTATTTTAAGATACTCCTCTTGAGTTTTGGAGTACGTTGGGTTATGGATGGGTTGGATCAGTCTTGAATCCAACTCGGCACCCAGCATAAAAATGCCTATAACCTACAGACCGGGCAACCGATTGATGCACTGTCTGTTGAATTAAAAACATTATGTCATTGTGGTTCATTGGGTTAGTTATTCATGGGACTTTGTGGAAGTTAAAATATATATTATGTATTGTGGATTGGGTCCCCTAGTAATCAAGTGTACTAAGTGTGGGGATCTAGTGGATAGTTGAGAATTGAAGGGATAATAGTGATCCTCTGTGGGTATGCAGCTAGAGACCCTCTATGGATATGCACCTGGAGATCCGTTGTGGTTATCCACCTTGTGATCCTTAGTGGTTCTGCACGTAATAATCCTCAGTGGGTCTCCACCAAGCCATCCTCTATGGGTCTGCATCTAGCGATCCTATGTGGGTCAGCACCTATAGATACTATGTTGGTATTCACCTAAAGATCCTCCCTTGGTCGGTACCTAGCAATCCTATATGGGTATGAAACAAGATAACCTCCATGGGAATACACATATAGACCCTCTATTGGTCTGCACCTATAAATCCCTTGTGGGTGAGCACCTAGCGATGCTCCATGGGTCAGCGCCTATCAATCCTCCATGGGTCAGCACCTAGTGATCTTCTATGGGTCATCACCTAGAGGTCCCCTTTGGGTCAACACCTAGTGACATTGTGCGTCCTAGAAGAAAAATCCTCTCGAGATAATAAGATTATATATCTTTATGACTAATCATCATTATTCTTTTTCTTTATTTTATATTCCTAGTTTCAGGCGAGATATTACTTATGATTTTTTATTGAGATCGTGCTTTTTGGTTTTTAGTTTGTGGAATTCTAAGAGACCTTCAGGGGTCTCAGGGTCCCTTTTGGTTATTTTATACTAAGTGATGCGTAGTTTTTTCCTGAACCTTGTTTTTTATTGTGCAGACGATAGACATCTTTGACCTAGGTTTGGGAGATAGGACTAGAAGGTCCACATAGGTGACCCATTTAGGTGGAGAGCTGCAGTGACGAGCTACACTGACCCATTTGGTAAAATCCTTGGTGAAAGATCATAAGAGATATTTTCATTTTCTATTATATTATCTCTATTAGTTTATCTTATATATTGGCCCTTTTACATCCATTTAAAACTTTTACTTCAACAGTTTTACTATGTGGTTTAATTTTGTTGTGTACCTAGTTTATGTGTGTATAGGTTTAAATGCAATGTCTTCCCATTTTAGGGGTAATTCTTTCTGTTTCTAGTCGCCAACCCCAACCATATGGAAGGCGGGTTTGTGGTAGTCAAGGCATGGGCCCCAGGGAACAATCTTGACAATTGATTACATTTTAATCAATAATATATTGAATTTTGATATAAAACCATTTTAATATTTTGATCATTTTTACTTTGAAGAAATAGCATTCTCATCACGTCTATGGGTTAATATAAAAATTAAAATTTACCGCTTATAAGAATTTATAATGGAAATATTTATTCAATATTCATAATCAACATAATTTATATCATATAATAAGTTCAACTATTTTTTTCTCTAAATTAATATTAAAAATAGTAAAAATTAATTATTGTGGTTGTGGTAAAAATGGGTTTATTGGGGGTTAAACTACATAGTTAAGGTGTAAAATAACCTACAAACATTTACCACATCATTTTTCTTTCATATTCATAACATATCACCTCTATGTCTAAATAATGGACCATTTTTTTATTTTTAATGTGAAAACATGGGAATAGTTATCCTTTCAAAAATTACAAGTGTGTCCTCTCCCCATATTAAAAAAGGCCATATCATATCCTCTCCTCTTCCGAAGTCAAAAACCATCGGGTTTGGAAAATCCCTACACAATCATATTTCATAATTCAATCATCACATCCTAGAGGCATTGTTCTTATCATATATCCATTATAGAAAGGATTTAGGTTAATCCTAAATTGGTTTTCCAAATAGGAGGTAAAATTTTTAATATGTTTTTCTATTTCACATGTTCTTATCACCCATGAAAATATTTTAATAATATGATAATTTACTAAAATATTTATATCTTGTGTACTAAAATTTAATTATGATAATTTAATAACATATATCAATCTCTACTTCCTTCAAATGTGAATAAAACTGTAGATCATGTGTACAGAGGACTACTGCTACATGAACTAATGTTTATCAAAATCCATCACCTCATATAATGGATGGATATAATTGTTAAAGATGATAATTATGGTGTTATTTTACCTATTTTATTATAATTCCACATATACCTTATTTCCTAAAAACCCGTTGGAAATAAATTACGTCACTAGTTTATACTAAGGACTAACATTATACGAACCTATGTAATGTTTTTTATGTTCCATTTTACTTAGATGGTAATAAAGATAGAATAAATTAAAATATATATATATATATAATATTTAAAATAATTATACTTAAATAATAATTATATCATAGAAACCTCATTACCTTCTATTCTGCAAGGGATATGTTTGTGTCGTTCATGTGTAAAGTGGACTACCGCCTCACTAAGCGATGTTGTTTGATTTTCACTAAAACATTTCATTGGAAGGTAATAAGGATAAGTTAAATGAATATGAGTTATTTAAAAAAATTATATTGAATATATAATGTTGATTCATTATATAATTTCTTTTAATCTCATACCTCAAAAAATAGAAGCAACATTAATGTATACATACAACCTACCATTTCCTAGAATGATGTATTTCATTTTCTATTGCTAAATTTTTTAGATTACATTAAAAATTTATTTCCAGAATATGTAAGATATTAATATCATATTTATCATTATTTATATGATGTAACAATGATAAAAATAAGAGGACCAAAAATAAAAAATCAGAACATACATGAAAAACAAATTTATTATTACCTGAAACGAGTTTTTAGTAGGGAATTATTATTGAACTGGTAATAAAAGGTCATTAGTAAATAATATATATATTTATATATATATATATATATATATTATATTCACAATAAACTTATTATTATTATACAATGGTTTTGAATGTGTATAATGTAAATTTAGACTTGAGGTAGGGGATTTTTATCTCAATTTCCCATCATTAATACAAATGTTATATTATAAAACTACCTTATTTTTGTGGTTTATATACCTATACATTAACATTTCTTATCATGGATATAATTCAAATAACTGTTTTTAATGATTCATTTTATTTTATTCTTTATTGGGGTTAATGATATAGTTCTTACAAAAGTGTTAAGGGTTTTATGTAATGATCTTCATATTTAGCAATATTTGTTATGAATGGGATTTAGATAATGAAATATTACATATGAATTCCTCAATATCATCTGGATTTTTTTTCATATGGTTATGTCTTGAGATTACATGTTTTGATTTCCATTTACTCTATTAAAGGATGAAATATTCCCAAATACATTTTATAAGACAAAAATATTAATTTCTATCTTCAATCAAAAAATATTTTCATCCATATCAATTTCTTCAAAAAGAATTAGTTTTTTTTTTCTAAATTATGATAAATAATTTAAAAATACAAGTTAACCCATTTTGAAAAATTTTCAATGTATATAATCATTAATATTCATGTAATTTTATATACATGTTCCATTATACTTTTATCAAAAATTTGAAAAAATGGATTTTTTATTATGTCTTATATGAAAAAAAATCCTGCTTCCTTGACCACTATTTTATTTGAATCATCTATTATAATTTATCAAGATTATTTTCAAATAAAATGATTTTAAAACTATTTTGTAAACATTTAGTTTTAAGAAGTGTTTTTCAAATTGGAATGATAATTTACATAATAAATGTTTAAATGATATTTAAATATCTATTTATAATATTATAGGGTTATATTAAATGAATAAAAATTATGATGATTTATATTTTTAAATGTTTTGTTAAATATTATTTTACATCTAAGATGGAATCCTTTGATGTTACATTAGCATTGTCATGGGTTTGATATAATGATATCATATTTATTATTTATCATGATGGTTTATGATTACTCTAATAATTTATTAATGAAACCCACTTCATTTCCAATAGTTATGATATGATTGGTGTTTTATAAATCCCATTTCATTTCATGGGTTGTAATTGGAATACTGTTTTTATGATATTGATGGACACATATATATGAGTATCATTTTTCGATGGGTGGGACATATATCTCCATCAAATGAATTGTGTAATGATTAATGTTCTATGATATAATAGTGTACACAAGAGGCTATCCCAAACTCAAAAAGAGGGTAAATGGGAGGTTATCCCAATACTGGTGTAGGTACACTTGTGGTTAGCACATACATAAATAGTTATGAATACCTTAGTGGGTAGCCTTGAAATAATTTTTTCTATGATTATGTGTTTTCCAAAACACTATGTCTTATTCTAATGTTATTCTGTAATGGAATATGTTATTTATTTCCTATATTATGGAAGGGTGGATTCTTATTAAAAATATGGTTTAATAAGAATAAATTGATACCATGGTGTCAGATGAGTTTAAGAGATTATTTTTCAATAATTACATTCCCTATATTCATTATACCAAAATAAAGGTGGATTTAATTGATACAAAAAATTGCGGATAATGAATTATTTGGATCTAGGAGGAGAATTTTACCATTAATGTGAGGTATGCTTCTGGTATTAACATCTAACCATATTATAAGGTTGGTCAATTTTTATATTGTTAAAAGAATTTTCTTAAATAGATTTATATATAAGTAAATTCTATTTCTATGAAGAAATCATTCACTCTGATATCAATACAAAAATTGATATTGGAGTGACCCATATATTGCATAGTTATAATAAAAAAATTATGACAGAATAAAAGGGAAACTATAAAGTCTATAAAATTAATAATATCATATTTATATTATGGTTGATGTCTATTAAGAAACATATAGGAACTTTTTATAAGATTACATCAAAATGTTTCATGTGTTGATAATATGTTCATGGATTGGTTAAATGTAAAATTTATGGTAAATGATTGGTTAATTATTAAGGTAGAGATACAACTCCATATAATGCACCACCCCTTTGTCGAATCCATCATTTTTAAGGAGATTGGGCATTATAAGAATTGTTTCAACAATATAATGTCTGATATGATTGATGATCCTCAAAAAACTCCAAATAATATTTTCAAATTAAATGATTTTAAAATCATAATGTACGTAATGAATCATGATAATTATGTCAAACATACCCACCACTATTTTTTGGGAATTTCCTGCTATATTTGGTTTGATGAAGCACAATGAAAATATTATTTTTCATCATGTATTGTAACATTGTTTGATTATATGAATTGATTATATCCCTCTACATGGATTCATGAATAATGATATTACATTTGATATTCTATCAACTAATGAAATAACACAAGGCTCTAATAGAAATGTTTTTGTATTAGATAAAAGATTATTCATGGAATAAAATATAAATTATATTTTGGAACCATATATGATTTCATGTATGATTAAATTACAAGCTATGGATTCCATTATGGAAATATGAGTTTAAGGTTGATCATAATTTCATTTTCTTAGACATCATTTTTATGTTTTTATTTGATGGGATAATTTCAATATTAATGATATTTTGGAATACATTTATGGGAATTAATTCCTTTGGTATAGTTTTTATTTTATTAAAATGTTATTTTTAGATGAATTCCTTTACATTTTCTAAAATAAGATTATGGTATTGGTAAAATTTAGGGTTATCTTATCATTGATGATCGGGTATTTGTGGGTTAGGGTTATCTTATCCTTGATGTTGAGGTATTTGTGGGTTATTTTATTTTGCGGGCATTTCATGAATTATAATAGTATTTTATAAAATATATGACTCGCATACCAGGAGATAATTTCTCATATCTAACCACCCAACTAGGCTTCAACTCATAATCTAATAGTGACATGGTTATATTTCCTATCAGGGAAAATCATGAAAAATAAGTTCTGGCGATATAACCTAAATATAGATATTCTAAAGTAGGTATTTAAGTGCATAGTTTTAAGATACCTTCCTTTTTCCATGCGTGTTTCCTTTTATTTGAGATGAAAAATGGAATGCCAAAGATTTAAATGCCATGTAAATGGGCTACAGGGTGTGTAACATTCTCCAGACACATGTCATGAGTGGTTTATCATTATGGAATGGTTCAAGATATGAAAATATTACTCAAACTTTATTCTTAATATATGATGTGTAAAAATTAGTTATGATAAATTTCCACCATAGGTGGCATATATTTCTATGCAAAGGACTAGAAATTATTATAAAATGTGATAATCAATTAAAAATACTGTAATATCCCATCAAGTGTTTATAAGTGGATTGTGTGATTAATTTTTTTTTGATACCATCATTCATATTTCCTACCCTCAACTCTATGGTGAGTGTCATTGGGTTTTGAATGATTATTTTATCTCCAGACATTATAGTTGGTGTTATGTACCTAATAATCCTTTTTTTCATTAGTTTCCTTATGATCCTTATTCTCCCAATAGAGAGGGATGGGTTTTCAACTAATAGAATTGGGTTTAAATCATGGTTTTGAATGTTTTGTTCCATTAGATATTGATCTTTTGTTTTCATCATAGATATTCCACATCGTTCATAATTTGACCTTTTGGCATCAGTTTGTTGATTTTTCGGGAGAATATCTTACAATGTACATGAGGTATGTTGTCTAAATTATATATCCTATATTATTGAATTATAATAATGGGTATGAATTTGGGGAATTTCAATTTATGTGAATGCAAATTTAATAATGAATGAATTTATTAATTTCCTAATTAATTAATGGGATTATAAAATTGATTTGTTAATGTGACAATGAATTGGCTAATAAAAGGATTTAAGGTATTTCTAGCATAACCATGAAGGTTTAATGTATTATATGACAAAATTTAAATAAATTGATTAATGGTGATTCATTCATATTATACCATGTGAATTAAAGTGATGAATATTTATATTATTGATTAATTGATGTTTTATAGAATTATGATAATGTTTGATGAGATGGTTTAGTATTATTGAACATCATGAATGAAATATATGGGATATATGTGTGATATATATATTAATTTGGTGTGTGATATGGATTAATTCTCCAAATACCCAAGGGCATATTGAAATGAAATTCTAGGCCCAAACGCGTACTTGTGAATATAAATGTATTGTACATGGATTGATTCTCTAAATAACCATGTGTAGTGAGACAAGGAATATTTCTCTAAATACTCATGTAATGTTATAAATGTTGTCTTAATCCCAAAATACAAGCATTTGACTATGTTTGAAGGTGTCCTGGATAATAATTTTAAATTAAATGATTTGGAAAATCCAAGGATATAATGAATTATGGTTCCCTATAATAAATGGTTATGACTATGGCATTAAATGATGTAGGTATTGATTGTTTTGGTGTCATCATGAACTGAATAATTTATTTTCTTAATTAATGAATAATTAATTTTGATGTCTTTTTACTTGTATTAAATTTTATTTTTCATACGACTATACACACTATTATGGACATGATATTCTTTTAGATGTTATTCGTGGGGGCCTACTAAGATGTACTAACAACCTACTTAGGTTTCCTAATTAGAAACTGAATCAGTTTCATGTTTATAGTACATGATATGGGCAAGAATACTATGTTATATGTATGAGATCAGATGAAGCATGGTTGCGGGAATGAGACATGGTGTTCGGACCCACTTTGGAGTGTCAATGTGTATTTATTTCATTTTTTCATTTAAAACATTACATGTATATTTAATTAATTATATAATGATTCTATATTGAATAATTTTTTAGCTATTTGGAATTATTATGGGATTTTTTTTCTTGTATTGATTCTAGTTGTTGTTATATAATTTTTATATTTATTTTTTATGTTTTTCTTCTTTGAAATAGAGGGTATCATAAAACCATGTTAATTATTAGACTCATGATATTATTCATCAGACTCTATATTATGAGGAGTAATTTCTGATGTCATATAGCGAACCAACTTGGATCCCCAGCATGTGGTACATAGTTGGTACAATAGAAAGTTGTTTCATAGGGTTTTTATTTTTATTAATATTGTATTAAATTTTTTAAAAGGAATTCATGATACTGTGATGGGTTGAGACCAGAATATTTTCTCATTAATGGGTGTAAAAACACCATTTATTTTGGAAAATCATGTACCTATTGTGGGATTTTTTTGTATTGATGTTTGTTTCTGGAGTTGAATGTTATTTCACCAAGATATATAAAAAAAATTGGTATTATTTTAATGGGATTATTACAAGTGTCTTGTAATGGAATGAGAGTTGATCATAAATGTATAATTTTTTTGTAAAATATGATTTATATGGGACATGCATCATTTAAGGGAAGTACAAAAAAAGCGTTTGGTGTAAATTCATTGAAATGAAAAATATTTTCTAGCATGGGTTATTTTAATGAAAATGATTTTTAATATGAAATTGAAAATTCTTATATGATTATTAATGTGATAATTTGAAATTTATTAATGTGTTTGTAATAGCTAGAATGAGTTGTGAAATTGTTTCACCATTGTTATACATGAGATTGAGGAGGGAAAGTTTATGGTATTGGACAAGGCATGGTTTTGATTGCATGACCAAGGATATTAATTACTTGTTACAAATATATGTGAATAACTCTTATGTAAATGTCTTACCATTGTGTTATTTTTCTTAATATGTGTGTTTGTAATTTTAGTAATATACCTCCATGATCATTCATCATCATTAGATGATAGGAGGACATGGCTGTAAGTGATACTCCTATGGTGGAACCTAAGGAACTAATAGAGATGGGTGAAGATCTATGAGAGAGTTAATAGGAAATATTTTCTCTCTTTTATGATGTTTATGGAAGGATTCCCATAGTGTGTTGTGAAAAATATGTCTATCTTGACTCAAGATTTTCAATTGCAACACCCATTGAAATTTTTCAGAGGGGAGAAGTAATTTAGTAATGTTCTCTTTTCTATCTATTCAAATGATACTTGAACACATATATACTCTTACTAAGAAGAGAAATAAAATGGATACTTATATGATATGAGTTAAGGTGAATATTTAGAGGTATATCCACACTTGGAATGGATAGAAAGAAAATATGGTGTGGAATACATTTCAAGATATTTTCTTTGACCCCTTATTCACATAAATATTCTGGCTGGAGAGCGAAGCATAGTTTATGGGGTTGACCTTTGAGAGTATCTCCATGGTTGACTATTCTAGTGGATTTCTTGATTTAAAATAATTTTTTTAGTTTTAACAAGAGATGATGTGATGGTGTTGAAACATTTTTAAGGTGGTATAAAATTTGTGACAATGTCCCAAGTTACCATCATTCATCAAAAAACCTTTCCTGAGGTGGTAAATCGTGTTCTCATATCATAAGGGAACCTAAAAAAGCATTCCAATGAGATTTAGGTAATTTTTACTAGATATCCCGGTTTAAAATTCTAAGGGATAGAAGTGTTTTTATTGAGAATTTTAACCATGGTAGTGGAACGAAAAGTAGATATGGGGGGAAATATGCATTCACGGCAATACTAGAGTGATCTTCACCCAGCAATGTTGGCCAGATCAGTTCTATAGATAGCCCCCCAACCACGGGTTGAGTGGTCAGATTAATTTTGTATGGGAAATATATAATTGTTCTACATTAACCCACGATTGATTGGAAGTGAAATATTATCTAGGTAGAATCTGAGTGTTGGATAAGGATTTTCTACCCCATATCAGTATGATAGTTATAGTTTCACTAGATATGGTTTTTGAGGGAATGGACTTGGTAATTTTATGATTTAGAACACATGTTAGTAGAGTTATTTATCTAAGGGAACTCATATATTAACACATTGGAGAGGGTAATAATAGTTTCATTCAGTTAAACCTACACATTTGGATAGCGAGGCGGGTCCCTCAAGAGGAATATGTAATATTGGTATAGAGTATATACATTATAGTTCCTTATTGGACACATTAGCCTGTCATCGATTTATATATACACAACTTCTGAACTGATTGAGTCTGCCAATGGAGTATTTGATCGGGGGTATAATGATCGATACACCTTTGGGGGTACAATCATGAAACATCTGTTTGTGAAAGGGGTGATCTCTCACGGTTGGGGAGTGTCAATTTCCATGGGATCTATTCATCCTTGAAATTTCTGTCATTGAATTTACATTGGAAATTGATTAGTTAATATAATACATATCCCACATAGTTTTAATGACATGATATAAAATTGTATGTCTCTAGTGTGTAATAATTATATATATCATTAAGAGTGGTATATACTTAAAGGTCATGCAGGGATAGTTTGTGTACAACTGGGGGATCTCACAACCTAGGTTTCAATCCCTTTGTAGGATGATGGGGGTGTGAATCATGATTCCTTTCTAAATGTTATAGACTATTTCCTAGACATGTTTATTAATACCATATGAAGAATTTAACAGTTGAGATATGTGATGTTTATGATTGAGCTCATATCAAGAGTTGAGCTAGTTTCTACACCTCTGTATACAATGGAACCAATAGGGATTCATGATCTTATGATTAAACATGAAGAGATGATGGATAAAGGGTTTATCCATCCATGTATGTCACCACTGGGTTCTCTAATTTTGTATAAAAATTAGGATAATGGTAAATTACTCATCTGTGTTGGCTATCAGAATTTGATCCTGATGATAGTGAAGAACTGTCATCATATTCTTCACATCGAAGATATCTTTGAGTAGTTTAGGGGATAATTTGACTTCTAAAATATTGAATTGAGATCATTGTATGATCATTTGAGAGTTTTATCTAATTATATACCACATACTGCATTAAGTGTCATGTATGTCTTATATGAGTTCATCCACATGCTCTTCAGGTTGATGAATTCTCTAACAGTGTTTATCAGCATGATGACCCGAATCATCCACCCCTACAAGTATAAATTTTTCAGATGGTTTTGTATATGACATCATGATGTACTCTAAGACTCATGAATGACATTTACAATATATTTAAATAATCCCGAGTAAAATGTGATTTCCTGGGATACATTTTATGTTTTCGATGTATCAATGAAGGATTGATCATGGATATTTCTTCAATCACATCATTTCATATTAATTTTTTTTAGTGGACCTAGAGAGGGCGCAATAAGTTTTTTCATGGGAGAATCCAATGAATATTTATATATATTCATATATTTTTGGGGTTGGTAGTTTATTATTGTTGGTTCATTGGGGAATTTTTACACTTGGATTCACCACTTTAATGCTTCACGAAGTATGGGATAATGATTTAATGGTATGGAGAATGTGAGAATAATTTCTAACAGTCAAATAACCTCATGAGAAATGCTCTAATTTTGATCGTATTTGATTTGGGTAATGAATACACTTTGTTTTTTTATGCATATTGGATATTCAAGCGATAATCATTGATGATGGGAGTCAAGTTGTGTATTATGGGTCACTAATGGTGAGTCCTCAATAATGGGACTACCCTATTCATGTCCTTGAGTTAGATTTAGTGGTTTATGACTTTCATTTTGAGATACATTAACTATTGGGAGAAAAATTCATTTTTTTACTGACCAAAAGTGATTAATGTATATCTATTCATAGAAATATTTGAATCTATGGAGGTGGAAATGGGGTATGTACATTTATTCATTTGATATTGATCTATAATATACACACTGTAAGGGAAATTGTATGTTCTGATCATAAGATATTGGAAAAAAAGACTCAAGTATTTCATGATTCTAGTTCTAAGCGGAAGATGTTGAAGTTTCTTATTGAGTTTCATAAGGTAGTACTATAGGGATAGGGGAATATTACCCTAGAAACAGTGTTATTGGAATCCATACTTTTGAGAAAGATCGATGAGAGGTTGTATGAGGACCTGGGGTGTTTGTCCTTGAGGGAAAGACATGAATGTGGGAATTCACATTCACATTGGAAAATATATCTGGATAATATCATCTATGTCCGGGGTTTTTTAGTTTTTCTTATGAATATGATGGAGGATTTGATTTGTAATTTTGATTTCTCATAGTGGGAGGTCTATCTTGGTTTGACCAAAAAGGTACTCTGACCTATGTTGATAGTATCGGTGGTTGGGCTTGAAAAATAACAATGCATGTTTTTTGAAATGATTATACACCTATCAATAGGTGAAAGATAAACATTAATGACTGTGTGGTTTACTACAACAATTTCTCATCTCATGATAGAAGTGGATTTATGTCAGAATAAATTTTTTGGTGGGTATCTCGTGCATTCCTCAAAAGAATAAATTCATATGGGTAAATATAGATCAAATGATAAAGGTAGTGAATTTCTTACCTATCTCGAAGACCTTATCAGTGTAATAGTTTGTGGACATGTATGTTTGGGAGATAGTCCATCTACATCCAGTGAAACAGACGTATTTTTTGGATGGTGACTCGTGTTTTACATCATGCTTCCTAAATGGATTGTGGAAGGTGATTGGTATAATGTTATTTCATATTATAGATTTATATCCATAGATCGGTGGGTATTCATAATGTAAAATATAAAATTTGGTTAATATTCTAGGGTAATGTGTTCTATAATTCCTTGGGTCATGGTAAAAACACTTAGAACACATTTATATAACTTATAACAACAGTTGTTATAAAACTATTTAGATGAAACCACATGGTAATTTTTATGTTTAGATGTGAAGATCATCCCAATATAGGGTGGAAGTAGGTTTTTCAGAGTTATTTGGACTAAGTCTTGTAGAGGAGAAAAAGTAGTGGGTTTAATTTATTTGAAAACATATGGAAATGACATAGATATGGAAGAATTTGTTTGATTAATGAAATTGTAAACAACTTGAGATTATAGTGGGTGATCATGGGATCCTTTTAGTTTCTTCTAGATTGGGTCACTGACTAATTCAGATCTATGGAAAGTTAGCACCTAGGTATGTAAGACCATTGGATATTGTGGAGATAATCATGTTGGTGGTGTACCTATTTCCTCTTCCACTAATGTATAGTTTTATGTGCAATATTTTTCATGTGTCAAACAAATGTAATAATTTCCCCAATTATTTTCATGTGATCTATGTTGATAAAGATGATCTGGATACTATTATATCCTTTAAGGAACACCTGATTCATGTTATAGATCACAGTAAGAAAGAGTTTCCTTGAAAGACTATATAGATATCTAGAGTATTTTGGTTGTGTTCAGGAAGAATCATGTGAGAGGGAAGCAGATATAAGGGCCCATTGGCCTAATAATTTTACGACAAAATTGTATATATTCAAAGTAGTATATCTCTAGGATGTGCTCTTATAAGGTGGGGAGATTTTATGTTCCCATCCATTTTATCGGTATTTTTTAAATTATGTGGACTCAAACCAGCCTGGAAAATATTTATAAATAATGTAAATGGGCTACAAGAAGTGTGAATTTCTCTAGATACATGTTATGAATGGTTTAACATGGTTAAGGTGTTTAGAAAATGATAATATTAGAAAATGTGTAATCTTAATAATAAAATGAAATAAGTAATCCTAATAAATACCCGCCTGAAGTGATGAGTTTTCAGCATTAACTCATAAAAACAATGACATAATGTGTAATGGAATTACACTCCATGTAATATCCAAAGATGAAATTTTTGTTGGGTTGTGAAGTTGATTAGTTTAGGAAATAATCATCCATCCTTCCTACTCTAATACCTTGGATGAATCATAGTGGTTTTAAAGAAATTATCTCATCCTTGATTGTCATTGTTTGGTGTTAGAAACCTTATAATCCATTTTTCATTAGTTTCCTTCTATACCAAATTCTCCCAAAAAAGAAGGATATGTTTTCATTTATTTTAATTATTTTTATACATATGTTTATATCTTGGTTTAGATGTTTGTGTTTTTTTATCTGGATCATTCCGTTTGGACATAGATATTCTTTGTCGTTCTGATTTTGATTGTTCCTCTTGAATTTAAGAATTTTTTGTTTGGTGAAAATCATTCAATGATAATGGGGTAGGTGGTCTAAATTTCCATTCACATAGTCTTGAATTAAAATTTCATGTATTTTATAGTTTAGTTTCAATTCCCACATATAGTGTTTGAAATAAAAATATAATTAATTAATTAGTTATATAATTAATTTCACTGTAAAATATGTTGATTAATGTTACTATGAATTTTTAAATATGTGTATTACGTGATATTTGGATTAAACATGTTGGGTTAATAGATTTTATGAATGAATGTTTGTGAATCATCTAATGGTAAAATGATCATATTATTCTATTTGAATTAATGAGTTGAAACATGTTTTTTAAATAAATTGAAATGGTATATCACAGTGAGAATGTTTTTGAAGAATGAATTTGATTATTAACCATGATATATTTCATATCTGTGATATATGTGTTATTATTTGATTAATGGGATCTAGGAAAATGAATGAATCTCTAAATACCCATGGGGTTCGATATATGGTGTTATAATCCTAAATGTAGGATTCTGAATATAAATGTATTGGTTATGGACTGATTTTCCAATACCCATTGGGTGTGAGATAGGGAATGATACTACATATACTCATGGGAAGTTAGGCATAGTGTTATTTTTCAAAACCATGGTTTTAGACTATGGTTTTATATATCCTTCATATGAAATTGAAATTAAATGATAGTTAAAATCCCAGGATATAATGAATAGTTATTCCATGTGATATATGGTTCAGACTTCGACATTGGATAAAGTAGGTGTTGATGGTATTTTTATCATCATGAAAACAACGAATTATGTTGTTACTGAAATGAAAATAAATTTTATAAACAATTCAAATGTTTTATTATATTGATTTCTTTATAAAATTCATACACTATTATATAATGGATACTATTTTAGACATCATTGGTGGGGGCTTCCTAATTTGAACTCATTCCATTATCGGCCCTCTAGATCCGTACCAAATTTATCTAAATTTATTCATGATAATATAAATTAAAAAGGATTATGATAGAATTTTGTGTCGGTAAATATCATGAATGGGAAAACCAGACATGGTGTCATTACCATCTAGGGAGTGTTAGTGTGTCTTTATACTGATTATTCATTTTACAACTAACACTTATACAGTATGAAATGTTTACTTCATTATTTTTTTATCTATTAGGGATTATGATTGGAAGTTTAAACTTTTATTTTTCATTATTATTATTATATAATTTTTTCATTTATTTATTTCTGTTTTTTGGTACATAATTAAAGAGGGTATAGTCTCCTAATGTTACATATTAGACCCTAACTACTAGTCTGTATCCTATGTCGTATCGATAGGGTCCGCTGAGGTCATCTAGCCAACATGCATGGGGAAATTACATGTGGAACATAGGTTGGGAATTTAAATTAGTATTTCTTAAATATAATGTAGAGAGAAAAAATTATAACGGGGTGTCACTACAATTAATCATTCTATAAAGGAAATGAGAAAACGTCACCATGGATTTGGTCATTATAGTCCCTAAATCATTTAAAGGCGATAATGCTATTTGGGACCTATTTGATCACATTAAAAAGTTGTCAAACATAATCATAATCAAAGAATAATGCTCTATTTATAAGTTTCCAGAGAATAGATTAATGTTGTTTTATGGTTTCATGGAGGACAAAATGAAATTGTATTAGATCGACAACTCAGGATTGACTTGATCTTTTAGAAATGCCTTTATAAAACTCTGGATATAATGTTGACATTCAAAGATTTTTATTATCCTTAGACATAAGGTCATTATGGAAGAATAATTCAAACCCTTAAATAAATGAAATGGTTTTTTTATTTATATCTATGGTGATTAGGATCAAAACATTTGTATAGTTGTGTTTCCTTATATCAATAGATTTCACACAAACAATTTAAATGTTTCTCTATGAATCCATCTATGTAAATAATTATATAATTCCAACATACTGGGATAAAATTTAGAAATAAATATATATCGAGCTTTGCTAGCTAGAGAAATGATATAAAAGGTTATATTCATTCAAAAACACATAATGGAAGACTAGTGTAAGTTGAAAACATAATCTAATAATCCTCGATGTGGTCTATAATTTGATAATGTTGAGAAGGGTTTCCTACAAATTTTCCAATTGAAGAATGTAATGAGACTCATCATGAAGGTAAATGTAATCCCTATGTATACAGGTCCCTATGAAATTCATGATCATACGGGGCCACATCTTACCTTTTGGTGCTTCCACCGATGTATCTCTCTGAAGGGAATACATAACTAATATATTAAATGTACAAAACTATGAGTTCACAAATCTAAACCATGATCATTTTTCCATGGAACAATCAGTGATATTTTTGGATCGTATATTGGATGGTAAACAAAACAAGGCTACACGCATTCTTTGATTTTTTTTGTGAAACAACTTGATTGAGGAAGTCACATGGGAAAATAACGATGTAATAAAGGTAACATTTCCTCATTCTTTTAACAAAGTGTTCCATTTATAGGGAGGAATTAATGTTATAGTATATAGAATGTAAAAAAACTATATTTTAGGAAATATATATTTCTTCAAATAAATTTTATTTCATAGAACGATTATGTCGCATATAAAATTGAGTTTTAACAAACCATAAAGAACTGGTAATATTATTATTTATACATGACTACTACTACCAAGACAATACCAAAAATTTCATGAAATCAAATTAAAATAATTAAAAATTAATTTTTCTTTTTTATATAAAATAAATATATTGATAAAAAATAATTTTTTTTGTATCATTTATATAATTTGAAAATACTACTTTCTTGTAAAGTTGCATTTTTTTGTTAACAAATAATAATATCAATTTATTATACTATTAGAAATATTATTTTCTAAAATAAATTTCCACTTTTAAAATCTAAATTTCAAATTTATCATTGCCTGATTTTTTTAAATTAGTTTAAAATTTTAATTTCTCGATCAATAATGAAAATAGTTGGTTTTATCAAAAAAATTCTTTTCATTGAATAATTTTTATGTTTATGTTTGTTTTAAAATGGGTTAAAATATATTATTAGTTCAATTATATATTTATAAATCCAATTTTGTTCTTTTGAATCAATTTAATATTGAATTTTGATAACAAATATTTTTATACATTTTAATATTTTCACTTTAGAAAACTACTACATCATCACACATTTAGGATTAATTTTAAATTAATATTTTCCAATTTTTTGAATGAAATTTATAATAATGGATTTAATATTTTGAATAATCATTATATATATTATATAATAATTCCATCTTAAATTTTTCCATAATTAATAGTTAAAATATTAAAAGTAAATTGTCATTGTTAATGTTAAAATGAGTTTACCAAGTTGTTAAATTAAACGGATACGAGGTAAATTGACCTAGAAACTTCTAAATACACCATTTTATGGAACTATTTCGACCATATAACCTATAATGTTATCGAATTACATATTTTTGGGATTTTTTCATGTAATAAACAGGGAGACAATTTATTATTTTAAAAAATTCCTTCGGTGTCATATATCCCAATTTAAAAAAATGAAACTACATATCCTCTTTTTTTAAGGATACAAACCCCATTAGAATAATTTCATATTTAAATCCCTTCCCAAATAATATATTCATTGGTGATATCATAAATTCAATCTAGAAAGGACTTAGGATAAGCTTATATATATTTTCTGAAGAAGGGTTAATTTTTTTAGTTACACGATTCTGTTTTATAATTAATATAAATCAATAAAATATATTACAAAAATAAAAAATATTAAAACATTATATAATATATAATTAGATGTTATTATTTTAATGGAATGACCTATATCTATATACACTTGTAAAAACCTGACCCCAGTTTCTTGGAGCTAGTGCTTTATTACATTACATTAGTATAATTACAAGAAAGTTGTATCCCAATGGAATGAATAGTTTAATAGATTTGGAAATCTAGATACATACATAATTTCAACCTTACAACATTAAATTAAATAAAACAAATAATTCTTATTGGGAACATCTACAACTATAAGTTTACACCTACAGGTCATTCACAATAAACATTTTCATGTCCTTAGAAAATAGAACATAAGATAGGGGTAAGATCTAATGCTCAGTAAGGGTAAAAAATATAGCGAAAGATCTCATAACCAGGAATATTATTCATGGTTAATAATTGAAAACATTTTCCTTTAAAATTAATAAACATGAAGACATTATGGTAAGATTATGAGCTGAGTTAATATTTCAACAATAAAACATAATCATTGGTATTCTACTTGTTGAATAACCACTTGAGCTATGAATTTCTTTCTTCAGAATGAGTGAAATGAATATTTTTTCCATTCTAAACATACCATCAAGGCCACATAAAATACATGAAAATTTTATTATGGCCTTGACCAAACCATGTCTTAAAATGTGTAAGGACACATCCATGTCTTTATCTATTTATCACATTTGGAATACCGATGAATATATTGGCTATAATGAGTCTCACCCATCACATAATAAGTCCAATTCATTCCTCATATGAATGTGGAAAAACATTAACAACATATATATTCATATTTAAACTAATATATTAAATGTAAATAACATTTCCCAAACATTAAGCATAAACACTAACCATTCGATGTAAATTATGGAATGGTTTTAAGACAGTACATCCATAGTCAATCTTATCATAAAACATTATATAAAATATTGTATGTGGTATAATAAATTATTAGTGCCAATAATACATAATAATCAACAAATTTGTTCAAATAGATGAAAATTCTCTTATAAAATCATCGAGTAATCTTTGTGATAAACACTAATTTACTTTAAAAACAAGTGTTTTTTAGAATAAATCATTGTATATACCCACAAGTGATGTAAGGTAGTATTTGTATTGTAAAATGATTTTTTTTTAAATAATAGTTTCTAAAAACAGATTACATAGTTACCTTTAAAATATGTATGAATTTGAGAAATTTCATTGAAACAGTCATGTATTTTAGGAAGAATTTTTTAATGAACCTTTTAAAACATATAACTCCCCATAAATGAAGGTATGATTTTTATTGGAGCATACATATAGAACATTTAAAATTAAATTATGAGCAGTACATATTAATAAATATTAATTTAATTGAGGTATGTGGATAATAAAAATCGCCTGAATGAAAAATGGAGGTTCGGGTGGAAAACCCTTACCTTATGTCTGAAGGTGTTCCTCAAATGATCTTACATACCCTAATAATAAAAATTATGTTAATAAATTAATTATTCTAGAACCTTCTATGCATTTAATTTATTTATTATATCCTTCATAGGTTTAGTCATGTCCTTTTGATGAGTTTAGAGACTCAATTTCATTGTTTGAGAGTGTTTTCTTCCTTGGTTTTCATAACTTGTTGACTTATATTAATATATAGATAAACATGTAGAATTATAATGGTTCTATAGAATATAATTTGTATATTATTATTGAACATATATAATATTATATGGTTATAAAATTAGTTTGGTTATTGGTAGTGAAGATGAATCGTTATATTAATCATTATTGACAATTATTTTGGTTAACTAGATGCTCCTGATCACAACAAACTCATATTGATTTTAAATTAATATAATTTGTAAAAAAGGATTCAAAAACCATAAATAAGTAATAATTCATATATTTTAGTCTACTAAAACCATAAAAATGTATTTATGACCATAATATAATATGGTAATAAAAATTGAAAACTTGTTTCCCGTGAATGTGATAAATTAACACACCACAGATGGTGTTTTCATTTATAGTATAAAAGAATGGGAAATGAGACATGAAGAAGAATTCATCCTTTACCGTACAAAAATTATAATACATGTATGGTACTTGATTCATCACAACATTTAGATAAAAGGTGGAAAGGAAGGAAAAAGAAAATAATGGAACATGAAATTAAATAAATGAAAAGAGGAATTTACCTCTTGAAGTAATGTTCCTTGAGATCCTCTTTAAGGAAGTGGTTTTTGTATTTTTATGAGACCATGAAATTTTAGATGTTGGGGAAGATCTTGCGGGGGTATTTGAGAATATTGTTTACAAGGCACAATATTTGAGAGGGGTGAATAGAAGAGGGGGTGAGGGGAGGTTTTATAGTAGAGGATTGGAGGGTTTTACTATTATTTTACTAATTATTTTATTATTTTCCAAACAAAAACAAATTGTATTGATTCATATGACTAAGAATATTAATATTTTCATATATTTTCAAACTAATAGTGCTTTAATCATCCATGATTATAGGAATAGTGAATTTATCTGATAATATATATACACAGTAAATTATCATATTCTACTATTCATGAAAAAGTTGAGTACGTTAAGAAAATGAAAAAAATTCACCTGAACAATTTTTTAAAATATTTAATTAATAAAGGAAGAATATTATTTGAAATTTTTTCTATATGATAATAATTAAATTTTTATCTAAAATCATAATTTATTCAAAAAAATTGAATCTATAATTCGTATCAAATCACATTGAAAAATTAATCAACATCTCATTATCATATAACATTAAGAAAATAAAATAATAACATGACTTACTATTCATAAGGGTAATATTAGTATTCATAAGGGTATGTTACTATTCATAAAAAATTTAGCTTGTCATATCTGACTCTAAATATATTACTAAACACAACGATGTATGTCAATTTTTAAAAATTCAAATAATAGAGGTGGGAAAATTTTGGTTACTGGATAGGTTGTCACAAAGTGGTGTTTTGTAGACATTATGTATTTTAGGAATTCAATAATAAATTTATTTCAAAATTCATGGGGTGTTACAGTATCCCTTCCTTAAAAAAATTCCCTTGAAATTAAAATAATGTTACCTCACAAATTTTTTTGGGTATTTCATTATCATATGATTCGTAGACTCCCATGTTGCCTCTTTGATTTTATGATTTTTCCAAAGTAACATTATTTATCCAGTCTCCTAATTCCTAAACACTATTTCTTTAGTGTACAGTATATGGATAGTCTCTTCATAATACGTTAGGTCATGTTCCAATTTGATGCCATTAGATGGGAGGACATGCATTTCGTCTGGAATTTACTTTATCACCAAAGATATAGGGAATATATTGTGTACTTTAGACAGGATTGGTGGCATAGAAAACAAATATGCAACTGATCGAATTCTCTCCATGATTTTGAATGGGAATATGTACCTAGGGATCAATTTACCTTTCTCCACAAATCTTATAACTCCCTTCCATAGAGATACTTTTACGAAAACATGATATCCCACTAGAAATTCCAAATCCTTTAATTATCAACACGTTTTTTCTACATAGTACTGAATTGATATGCCCTTAAACAGTATTTACCTTCAGTTTTGTTTTGTCAAAAATCATTGGGCCCACAATGTTACTTTTCTCTAGCTTCATCCCAACATGTTGGTGTCTGACATATCTTTCCACAAAATGCTTCACATGGTGCTATTCGAATACATGAATGAAAACTATTATTTTAGGAAAACTCTACCAATGTTAAATATTGATCACACGTGCCTTGAAAGTAAAGTGAACAAGATCTAAACATGTCCTGTATGGTTTGGATCATCTTTTCTGACTTCCCTTCAGTTTGTGGGTGATAAGCAATAGTCAATCAATGTGTGTTAGGCAAATATTTCTAAATAATTTTCTAGAATTTCAATGTTAATCATTGATAACAATAAAAAACAATTGAGATGGGTTCTCTATAAAGTCTCAAAACTTCAATGAAATAGATTCTTTCCAGGCGCTCTAGTGGAAAAACCATCCTTATAGGTAGGAAATGTACATATTTCATATGAAGATCTATAATTACCTATATTGAATCATTATTTCATTGTGTTTTGGGTAATATAGTGACATTATCAAAGATGATATCATCCCATTTCCATGTAGGAATAGTTAGAGGTTTCATGACTCTTCTAGGATGATGTCGTTAGACCTTCACTTGTGGACAAACAAAACATCTATATACATAATCAGCAATATCCCTCTTCATGTTGTCCCTCCAGAAATGTTCCTTCAAATCTCAATACAACATAGCGTTACCCGGGTGTGTATGAAATTCAAACTATGGGCATCATCTGGTAACTCCCCTTTTATCTTGGGGTATAGTTCGAACACAAATCCACTTCTAGATATTCAAAATTTCATTTTCACACATGAAGTATGCCAACATCCCATCAGTCATAGAATAAATTTTCATTTGAGGATTCGCATCAACAGACTGTGAAGCATTAATTATTTCCTATAAATATGGTTGGGAAACCATATAAAAATGTAGTGATTTTTCACATTCATTGATAATTACCATATACATCATCACTAGATACATATAAAAAGGATCCATGTCAATACTCTTTTTTTTTAGAACTCCATGATCCATTATGATCAATGCTTCAGCTACCTTAACGTCTTTTCCTAGGTTGTATTGAATGAAACAATCATAATCCTTGAGTAGATCAAGCCATCGCCTTTGCCTCTTGTTGAGTTCTTTCTATGAGAGAATATACATCGGACTAGTGATCTATATATACCATACATTGTTCACCATAGATATAATGTCTCAAAAATGATACGGGGATGATCCCAACAGCTAACACATGATCCTAAGTTTGATAGTTTTGTTCACGAATTTTTAACTCCCATGATGCATCAGAAATAATTCTAGCATTCTTCACAAGGACTCAACTATGTCATTTATTTCATTCATCACTATAGATCACGAACACATATTTTCCCAATGAAAGAGATAAGATCAAAAAATTCCCTAATAACCTCTTCAATTCATTGAAATAGTACTCATATTCTTTTTTCCAAATGAACATAACCCCTTTATGTGTATACTTAGTCATTGGGTTGGCTAAACATTCAATGTTCTGAATAAAATGCCAATAATAACCTTCTAAACAAATAAAACTACATACCTATGTTATGTTCATTGGAGTAGATCGTTCATTCACAACCTTTATCATCATATGATCAATAGATATTCTGTCCATATAGATAATGTATCCATGAATGGAAACAAATTTATTCCAAAATTCAAGCATTCTAAACATCCAATCTAATTCATTTCGTCTAAGAATATTCAGAATAGTGTGCATGTGATTTTCAGAATCCTCATAATTCTTTTACTATAAAAAGAGATCATCAATAAATACCACCAAAAATTCACAATGATGTTCATTGAAAACACTATTCATTATATTTATGAAAAAAGGGTTATTAGTCAGTCCAAAAGGCATTAATGTAAACTCATAATACCCATACCTGGTTCGAAATTTTGTCTTTGGAATATCTTCCAACCTCACACGAAACTAATGATATCTAGATCGAATATGAGTCTTTGAAAAATACTGGTCTATATGAATATGATCATATAAATCATCAATACAGGGTAGGGGACACCTATTAATTATTGATATTTCGTTGATCTCCCTGTAGTAAATTCAAAACCACTTAGATCCAACATTATTCTTAACCAAATGAATAGGGGACCCCATAGAGAAATACATGGATGAATTAATCTTTATTAACTAAATTTCTCTAGATTTTTCATGAATTCCACTAATTCCATAGTGGTGATTCAATAAGGGGTCTTTGATATGGTCCTTGAGTCAGTAATAAGTCAATGGAAAACTCAATTTCTTGTTGTGGAGGATATCCAGGAAAATTATCTAGAACATGTCAATATATTATTGTAAAATAGGTATGTACTATATTTGAATATTCCTTTCATAATCCAGAGTTATTTCATAAACTTCCTCATTGATAATTTAATTCAGAAGAGTTACTACGGGTGGATCTATATGAGAATAAGATAAAAAATGTTTCTTCTCTAAAGATACGAGTTTCCACATCACCCCAAAAATCGTATCTTACTTATTCTTGAAATAAATTCTTATATCATGGTTCAAAATTCAATCCATACTGAGGATTATTTCAAATTCAATCCTGGTAATGATAACAAAAATAGCATAAAAACAGGTTTGTATTCCATAATTGGGATTATCTAACACAACTTTGTAGCAATGATTCATCTCTTAAAATATTGACCTCACAACTATCATACTAAATCAAATTGGATATATCATATTCTCATGGAAAACTAAGACTACTGGAATTAATTATATAATCAATAATATAATAAAGAATAGAAAATGTTTGAGGAAATGATTAAAGTAGTTTCCAACACGACATTAGGAACTTCAATATCAGCCCTTGTGATCAAAAAAGCTCATCCATGCTCCCTTGGTCTTTCCTAAGGAATGTTTCTTTGAAGCATTGGAAAATCATTATCATAGTTCCATATATCCAAAAAAATTATCTCATTTAACATAAATTGCTACATTATTCTCCTTTCATACACCGGCATGATCAATATTCTATCTTCAAGCACACCCCATTTCCTTTTAAGAAGGAACCTGGGTGTTTCCTCCAACAATTATCACAGGGTGGAAAGTAAAATCTTCCCATAATCCCCATTTCACTATTTCCTTTTCTTGGGTTTTCAGTAACCATATTATTCTCTTTATTTATTTTATTTTATTATACCTTGAAAACTCATTTTTCATCATTATATCACAAAAGACTATATAGTCATATGATGAGAAAGTATGTCACACTAATGCCCGCTGGAGGAATGTCTTTTGGACATAAAATAATAAATAAATCATGCTCCACAGATTACATATTTAGTCAGCAAAATACTTTATAACTATGTGAAGTTACCTTTATACATTTAAATATTCTCATCTTCCATTTTCCTAAAATTTAGAAAATTCCATTCATATCTGCTCATTTTCCAGATGGAATGTATTTTTCGATGAAATTTTCATTAATTTCACTCAATTCCATGTTTATTTTTCACATCCCCCTCTTTTTTGTTTTGAATTAGTTACCACCATTGATTAACTTCTCCTAAAATATTAAAAACATCCATGAAAACCATATCTTTTTTATTACTTCCCACGGAATGAAATATTTTCTCGAAGGAACTTATCCACCACTCCCCAATGAATGGGATTTAAGTCCCATTAAATTATTGATATTTTATATCATAATGAAGTCTAACAACACTCACCCACATTGTCGATCTGGATTCTTTATATGGGTAAGGTTATTGTTCATAACCTGAGAAATTTTTCCAAATATTGTTATAAGTTTCTTCGTACCAACTGCAGCTCCAAATCCGAAATCACTATCTTTCACAACCGGAAAATACCTATATCATAGACATGTGTTCATGTGGTTTCAATTTCTTCAACTAATCGCCATTACAATGTAATGGCATACACTAGATTTGGTTATGAATCATACTGTATAATATCAATGCTGAAAAATACATAGCATATACTAAAAAAATCTACATAGCTAATCCAATAATCATAAACATGGTTTACTTGATGAAATCTTTACATTTTAATCCTTTATAATGGCTTCAAATTAAAATTTAAATTATCCTAAGAATATCCCCTAGGTGTGTCAATCCAGGTCCACAGTAACTCCCTTGGTCATGTACCAGGATACCCTGGGTCAAGCCTGAAACTCCTAGTAAGTGTTTTCCCTCCTAGGTACATCTGTTCCAAAACCACATCCACTTATAGTATCTATACAGTGATATATTTTCTAAAATGTTCTGCATAATCTATTCCTTACAAAAAAATCTAGGATGTTCGTATATATTAATCCTCAATGGATATCTTAGGTTTTCCCCTGAATCTACATTTTTAAATCTAATTTCTTATTTTTCTACTAAATTTCTTATGATACCAACTGTAAATTCCCAACACTAGTTGCTCGGAGCTGGAGCCTTGTTACATTACATTGGAATATTCACAAAAAAAATTGAATCCTGATGGAACGAATAGTTTAGTATGTTTGGAAAATAACATACATACACAATTTCAACATTAAAATGTGAAATAAAATTCAACATTTATGTTTTATTGGGAACATCCTCAACTATAATTTTATCCTCGCAGGTCATTCATAAAAAAAATAATCATGTACTGAGAAAATGAATCAAAAGAACAGGGTGAGATGAAACACTTAGTAAGGGAAAAAATACATCTGATGATATCATAAACATAAAAATATAGCATGGTTAATAATTTGAAACACATTCCTTTAAAAATAATAAACACGAACACATTATGATAGGAATACGATATGAGTAAATACTGCCACAATTAAACATAACCATGGGAATTATACTAATCAAATAACCAAATTAACTATCAATTTCAAGACTCATAATGAGGTAAATGAATATGTCGTACATTTTTAATCATACCACCATGGACACATCCCTTAAATATAAAAATGACTAAGGAATCAGCCAAAACAATATGTATAAATGGGAAAGGCCTCATCCAAGTCCCTATCTATTTGTTTCAGGAGACCTACTAATTCATCGAGGGTATATAGTGGGTTACATGCATCACAACATAAGTCCAATGAATTCATCATATGAATGTGGATAATCATAAACTATATATACATTCACATTAAAAAAAAATTCTAAAATGTAAGTAACATTCATCAAACATCAGTATAAACACTTACCATTCAGAGTAAATTGGGGAATAATTTTATGACAGCACATCAATAGTCAAACATATCATAAAACATTCAATATAATATGTAATATGATATCATAAAATATTAGTCTCAATAATAAATAATAATCAGCGAGAGTATTTAAAAAGAATAAAATACTCTTATAAATTCATCGATTAATTCTTCTCATAAATAATAATTTACATTAAAAAGAAGAGTTATTTTGAAAAGAAATTCATATAAAATAAGAAGTTAAGATATATATTGTATTTATAGAGTTAAGTAACTGATTTAAAAAAAATTTCAAAAAATATATTACAGACTGCCCTTGAAAATAGGTATGAATTTGAGAAATTCCATTGTAACGGGGTTGTATTCAATGTAGAATATTAAAAAGGTAATTTTAAATCATTTATCTCCCTATAAATGAAGTTATTATTCTGATCCGAAATAATATATTAAACATTCACAAAAAAAATTATGAGAATTACATATGAATTAACGAGAATTTAATTGAGTTATGCATATTAAAGAAGTAAACCGAATGAAAATGGTGGTTCAGGTGGAAAATACATACCTTATGTCCAAAGGTGTTACTTACATGATATTAATGACCTGAATAATAAAATTTAGGTTCATAAATTAATTATTCCAAATCATCTTCTATATTTAATTTATTTATTATAACATTGTTAGTCTGATTCATGGCCTCTTTATGGGATAATAGATTAATTTCATTGTTTGGGAGTGTTTTCTTCCATGGGTTTCTTGACCAGTTGAATAATATTCTGGTATGGAGAAACATATAAAAGGAGAATGGTTGTACTGAATAGAAATTTCGTGTTATTAGTGAAAAAAAGACTATTATATGGTTTTAAAATCCCTTTGGTAAATGAGAGTGAAGATGAATCATTATATTAAACATTAAGGGAAATTGTTTGGGTTAATTGGTGGTTCATTATAAAAATGAACTCATTATCATTTATAAATTAATATCATGTGTAAAAAAGCATTAAATAACCTTAAATAAGTGATAATATTTATATTATAGTTTTTTTCCACCATCAAAAGTGTTTCATGACAATAATTGAATATGGTACTAGAAATTGAAAACCTCTCGTCCTTGAATGTGATAAATTAACGCATATAGACTGGTGTTTTCATTTCTATTATAAAAGAAGAGGAAAAGATACATGATGAATAATTATTCCTTTATCATAACAAAATTATAGAAAATTTATGGTACTAGAGTCAGCAAAACATTTTGAGTAAAGGAGGCGAGGAATATAAAAGAAAAATAATGATCATTAAATAAAAGAATTGAATAGTGAAATTTACCTCTTCAAGTAATCTTCATTGAGAGCCTCTTTAGGGAAGAGGTTTTGGTCTTTTTATGAGGCCAGAGGCTTATATACATGAGGGTGGATCATGGGAGGATATTTTATCAGAATTTACACAATGTTAAATGATTTATTAGAGTGAAGAGAAGTGGAAGTGAGGGAGTGAGGGTGGTGGTTATAGTGGAGGATACGAGGGTTTTCACATTATTTTACACATTATTTTATTTTTTTCCATAGAAAAATAATATTATTGATTATTTGGTCCAATAGAAGTAACAGGTGAATGTGATTTCAAACCATGTGTTCTTATATCAAGCATGATTCAAATAATTGTGAATTTTACTAATAATGTATATATATAGTAAATTACTATATTTTACTATTCTTTATAAATTTAATTATTTTATAATAATACCAAATATTCACCCTATACATTTTCTGATGTGTACAATTAAAAAATTAAAATCATTTTTTGAAAATAATTTTCTAAATTTAATTAATTTAATTTTTTTAAAAAAATTAATCTATTCAAAAAATAAAAATTTTAAAACAATAATTTGTTTTATATCACCTTCATAATTTAATAAAGATCTCAGTATCTTAGAAAATTTAGACACTAAAATAATAATATTATTTTCTATTCAAAAGGGTCATATTACTATTCATAAGGGTATGTTATTATTCCCCAAAAATTATTTTTTTCTTATCTGACACTATATTTCTTATTGAACACAACTGTGATTGTCAATTTATCAAAATTCAAATCATAGACTTGGAAAAATTATTTTTACTAGATCAGTTGTATAAAATCATTTTTTTAATGACATACTATTTCATGAAATTAGTATTAAAATTATTTTTGAAATCTTGGTGTGTCTCTCCACTTCTATGGAATGAGAAATGAAAAATTCAATAGTGTCTATGGCGGACTATCTCCTCTGAGCCTATGTTAATATTTGTCCATCATGAACTCTCTGAAATGGATATAGATATGTATTTAAGGATTATATATGATATTTATGATTTTATTATAACATTATAATTATAATACCACATACACTATTTTGCCTCCCAACCCACTCAAAAATAAAAACCTCACCCACGTGTACAGAGGACTACCACATCAGGATCTAATGTGATGTGTTATTCATTTATATTTCACATGAATGGTAATAAGTATAGGTTAAGTTAGTATATAATATATTTTTAAAATTATAATACTTTTATATCTAATATATCACTTATATCTTATCCCTATTCATTGTATGGGGGATTTGATAATTTTCTTCATGTGTATGATAGTCGCTCTCCTTGGGAGGTGATGCGATTCATTTTTCAATAACATATTTCATTGAGGGTCGTGTGGATATATTTAATAATGATATGTGTTATATATATTTGTCATAATAACTAATCTATAATGTAAAATTAGTACCAAAATTCATTTCATCCCATTATTTAAAGAAATGGAAAGAATGTTCTAGCATACATACCAAATAACATATTCATTAATACTGTATTTCATTTTCTATAACTAAAATTTATTAAATAATATATAAAAATATATAGTAAATATATATGATATCAGTATTTGGGATTATAGAATTTATATTATGGAAGCAGGATCAAATTAATAGGACTGAAAATAACATATCAATATGCACATGATAAACAAAGAAGTCATTCACTAAATTGTGTCATTAACATATAATTCTAAACAAACTGGTAATAATATTTCATAATAAAATCACGTGTGGTATTATATATGTGTTTCAAATATATATTTATAATAAAATTAAATTTATTATACACGTGATTTGAGTGTTTATAAAGGAAGTCTAAAAATAATGAAATGGAATTTTGTCTCAATTATCCTTCTTTAAAATATATGTCACGTTATGAACTTATATTCTATTAAGAGGGTTATATATTTCCCCTTTGAAATTTTATATCATTAATATATTTCTAGTTATTATATTTCATGCTTTATATGTTGTTTCTCAGTTTTTACAGCTCATGGTTTAATATTTACGAAAGTTATAAGGGTTTAATGTTACAATCTCAATATTTATCAAGATTGATTCTAATTATGCATCCAGTAATGAAATATTATAAAATAATTTTAAATAACATCATTAATTTTATTCTCCCATGGTTATTTATAGGGAATAAATAATTTCATTTCATTTTACCCTCTTAAAATATTCAAGACACCTAAAAATCATTTTTGTAAAAAATATTATGTATTACACTCTTTGGTTAAAAATCATTTGTATTCAATATATATGTTTTACTAGAAAAATTATAAAATTATTTAAAACACCCAAAAAGAATTATTCAAGATATATTTTAACAATTTGTTAAATTTTAAAAAAAATTTAAAAATGAATATTCATTTCATTTTCCAAATAAGTCATGTTTGTATTTTTCATAAATTGAGAAAAAATTTGGATTTAACCAGAAGGGCATGAATGTCATTTCACACCATTATGAACATTCTTTTATATGAAAAATAATTTATAGGTTTTAAATGTTATTATAAAAAATATATATAATGTTTTTTATAAAATTTAATTATAAAATGTTGTTATCTACGTGGAAATGGTACTTTCCCCATTAAATATTTTATATGATGTTTAAATATTACTTTAATAGATTACAATGTTATTTTTAATGAATGAGATATTGAAAAATTTTATTCCATAAATATATTTATTCTATGTGTAAATTGTATTCTCCCCATGAAATGATATATGTGATATTTTAAACTGATTTTACAACTAAAATCATATCACTTGATTTGAATGAAGATTTACTAGAGATATTATCCAATGATACCATATTTATTTTTTCTCCAGAATGTTTTTGTTTTTTAATATAAGATGTTTATGAAACCCATTTATATCACATGTGTTAGGCTATTTTGAATGTTTTATGAATCCCATTTCTTTGTGCGGATTCTGATATCATTCATAGTTTATGATCAAGGGCCAAATATATATATGAAATTAATTATCTGATGTCCAGGAATAATATTTACCTCTAATTCTGTCGATATTAATTAATGATCTACGAGATTAAAGGGTATATGGGAAATTAACAAAATCCTAAAAAGAGGGTCCAAATTAGTTTATACCTATCCTGGAGTAGGTACATTGTTTGTTATCCCAAGCCTAATATGTTATAAATGTCATGGAGGGTAGACCTAAAAAAGGATTTTAATACATACATGTTTTCCACAATTTTAGGTCTTATGATAATGTTTTTCTCTCATAGATTATATTATTTGTTTAATTTATTATTCATGACTTATAGATTTCTATGATTGATTCCATTAATCTTTTTATGATCTATGGTATGCAAGGTATTGTTTTTCATATTTCATTCTCATGTTATTATACACTTATTATCATGTAATGTGGATATCTCCATTTTTTACCATTACTGAGGAAATGTGGTCACCATTTTATTTAATTTCTTTCTACCTATAATAAATACTATTATTAAATATGATATGTCTATAAAGTATTCTAGTTATGAAGGACTTAGGGTGAGATGTTATAGTTCAATTATGATCTAGTTATTTGTGTGTCTGAGTAACAAAATGAACTTGAGATGAACAATTATTTTATATATCTTTATGTTATATACTTAATATTCATATATTAAGATGTAATATTAATGTAAGAGAGGTTTGTAGAATTTACTATTAACATAAAATAGGTATATACAAAAAATTTAAATGGATATAAGAATAAATAAATAATACACTACAACTCATGAAATAAATCACTATTATATTAACATATAACTTCTACCATGTCATGTCCTAGTCCATAATGAAAATTAACAAAAAATAACAATCCATTTCCTAACCAAAAGTCAGTAGATATGTCCACATTCTAATCGGTGGCCTGAACAAGGTGTGTATAAAACTCAGTAGTCCACCACCAATAATGTCAAATTCATATCCAATACCTAAATATACATTGATAAAAAATATAGTTGGTGTATATATGAAATTTTTAAATTAAACTGAAACCATGTTTTATCATGTTATATGTGGGACACTCAGTCAATCAATAATTATTTATCCTAAGCCGGTGTCGTTAGCATAAAAATGGAATATGATCTGAGAACCAAGAAATTTTATTGATCCTATAATGACATAATTATCATACATCATAAGGGGTAAATGATTTAAATAATTGTAATCATACTAAGTATTACTAATAATGTATTTTCTTATCGATAATTAGAATCAATATTTGGAAAAGCTGTGTATAAAATTTATCGTATATGATGGGAATTATCATGACCCATAATTAAAAGTCCATGAAAATGGATGCCACACAAAACAATTTCATAGAATAAGTAATGACCATCATGTACTGAAAATTTAATATGTTATGAAGAACATCATCTCTGAAAAATATAATGGTAATAAAGAATCAATTTTATAATTACATCAACCATTATAAAGAATCGACATTTCTTATGATTAAAATATAAAACAATGATGATGGTTTCCATTAATTAAATAATAGATTCAATGATTTAGGCCAGGAATCACTAAAGAAATAAATATTCAAATTCAATGTCTTACTATAATAATAACCATATACTGAATAAATTATCACAGGCCAGGAACTGTGAATGACTAATTTACAATTATTGCACATGGAATATAATCTAGTCCAATTAAAAAAATATATTTATAAATTTTAATCATTTAATTTAAAAATAATACAAGATGGCTATGGAAAGTGTTTATGGTAAACTATTATTTATCATGATAATTTTTTTTCAATTCATGTACATGGGTTTTAGGGAGATATGTGATTATTCATTCCATAATATGACTCAATTTATATGTTTAGGTTGGACTATCATAATATTAAACAATACTGTATATAGTCAAGGACCGAGGGACTTTATCTAACATACCTAATGATTCAATTTATTTTATTCATCATCTCACATGATTCAATTTTTTATTCATGTCTTCAAGGGATAAACAAAAAATCTCAATGGTGGTTCAATTTCAAGCCACAATATAGGGGTCATGGGTAAACACGCATTTCTCCCAAATTGTAGTTGTTTGAGTTGGGTTATTCCACCTTCTTAGATGATATTAGATTCACAAGGACTATCTAATTCAATTTATTCACAATTTAGTAAATTTATTACACTTTTTTGTAGTGAATCATTATCAATTCATCATGCATCACAATAGAAATGATATAATCAATGAGACTTTTAGTTAATATGAATATGGAACATATCTTATACTTATGAATCATTACTCATCCGTTATTATGTTTCGATTCAATACCGAGTGTGAAAAATCTGGGAAATAAAAAACTAAATAAAAATTGGGAATAATATTATTTATAGAAATCGATTCCAAAATAGAAACTAAAATTTAAAATATAACGAATAGTAATTATGGAAAAACTACGGAAATCCAACATGATTGATTGAGTTCAAAATTTGAGCTCATAGGAATGAGATACATCAATTCATAGTACAAGAGATAAGAATGGAGAATCCCATGGGAGGTTTCTTCATGTTTGGAGGTAGATAATTGATTTGTTAAAAGTCAAAATTGGTATGGAAAAATCACTAAATCCCACCTTTTAATTACGACCATGGTTTTCTGCCTAGTTTAGATAATCATGTCCCAATAATGCGGCTCACAATACCCAATGTCCACACCTTGAATTGTTCATATACATGAATAGACAGACTGTCCATAAACTGTTTCCTTGTAATTTTCCCACATCCACACCATTCAGGGTAATATTACATATTTATAAAAACCTTGTGAAGACCACTCACTCACCTCTATAATAAAATTAAGAGTTTTATCATTGTGTTTGGGACATATATGCACAATTTTACAAACCATGTAACACCCTTTAAGTCCCATATATGATTCTAAGACCTCTATCATGGTTTAAACAAACCATGTGCCTTATTAAAATTGGATACAAGTATTCACTTCCTAGATTGCACTAATAGTGTCCCAATCCTTCCTCTAAGGCTATCCTATCTAGAATTTAGATCATAAATCCTTACACTTGTAATACTCAATTGGGTTCTATGAAACCCCTCGATCCAGAAAACATATCTAAAAACAACATTTATGTGTTTTCAACCTTATAAATACCATTTCAAATGTCGGTTTATAATTTTTATCATACGCTGAAAGGAAATTAAATTTCCTGTAAAATTTCTAACTCATTAAAAAATGGGGGTCATGTAGTGTTTCTAAAAAATAGAGGTAAACAATTACTATAATGAATATATGGACTTGAAACAATTATTAAATTAAAATAAGTACAATTATATGAAATAAAAATTAAGTATTGTTAGTTGAATCCAAAAAGAAAATTTCCCCCTAATGATAAAATAAAAAATCCAAAAAAATAAGCTGATGATGATAAAAATTGATAACATGGTTATATTTTCACAATGAAATATATTTCATGGTGTGTGACATAAACATGCCTCATAGAATTAAATTCTTAGGCAAAAAAACCATAAAATATTAGGGGAATTTAAATATAATCCTATATATATATATTTAAATAGAACATGGATTACAATTAATAATGTATGTTTACTTATACATAACTCAATAATTATTTATATACATAAATTAAATAAAATTAGGTTCATATTACATAACATGTATCAAAGAGAGAAATTTGAAATGAAAAAATTCAATATCATGTATTCTTTATGACATAAACGATCTATAACCTCATATATGATGAACATAAATATCTTAATCCAATATCTAAAACCCCAATATAAAAAATTTAACAATTATATATATTTTTTTAAATAATATATTACAAATATATTAACCAAATATAGTTTATTTTCACCATTATGTGTTATAAATTTCAATTGTTTGTTTCATAAAAACTCAAGTAGTAGACATTGATTCCCAATAAGTTGTTTCAAGATCAAAATATTTTTAGTGATCAAGATAAAATAATTATTTATTTAAATATTTAAATAATTTCATTTTTTATTAGGTGGAAGATAAGAATAGACAGGGTAAAAATCAAAATCATACAAACATATTTTTGAAATGTTTAACGATTGAAAGGTGATATATAAATCAATGCATTAAATATTAACCATACCAATAAATAATAAGAAAAAAATAAAAAATACATCATTATTTAATTATATTATCATTATATTAAATCCCATAATCTTTTATGAAATTATAGTTATAACATTACCTACATAGGTGGTTAAATCAACCCAAATAGAAAAATGTTGTAATGACTTAATGAGTAATTGGATTTTTTTAGATAATAAAACTGAAACATATATAGAATCATTTAAATTTTAAAAAATCATATATCCTCATCAAATCCAAAATAGAAACCATTAATGTTGGAAGGAGATGTCAAATGAAATTTATTATATAATGAGGTGGTAGTCCACTGTACGCACGATTAAAAATCAAACCTATTATTGAATGGTATAAATAGTTTTTTTATAAAAAATTATTATTTCAAAAAAAAATCAAAGAAAAAATTTCCCCTAAAATATATCATTGATTCCGACATTAATAGGTGGCGAATAAAAATAAACATCATCACTTCAAGGTGGTGGTACTTTGAAAACAAACGCAATTGATGTTTTGATGACTATTAGTGGATGAAAAGTATTAATATTTTGTTTTTTAATTAATATAACGACTTTTAAGAAAACTAATTATAATAATATGAAATTTTTTATTATTTTGGTTGTTATTTAATAATGAGAAGAGTAAAACAAGTTAGTATCTGAAAATAATACCCACATTTGAAGCTTGAGGTTCGTCTTGGAAAACTATTTAAAAATAAGTCCTTATTCAATATAAATATTAATATAATTTTATTAAAGTGAGACAAAATTATATGAATGGAAATTTCATATATATTAAATAAAAAATTCTAATAATTTTTTATTTTAAATGTGGTGTATGTGTTACCTTTCTATTATCCAATTAAGGGGTTGTTTTGGAAGTAACCAATACATTTTATTTAAGGTAATGTCACAATTGAAATTAAATGACTCAAAAATGTAAAAAATGTTCAGGGGTGTTTGTGTGAATCACGATTCTCCATATCCAATAATTTTAGGGAAAATCGATATTGTTTTTAGGATTTTTATTTTATTTTTATAAAATTTAAAAAATTTACTTTTACTTAAATACACAAGATTTCCATGTAATTATTTTTTCAAAAAATAAATGGGATTATTTAGAGACCAGGAACTAAGACGTCTAGCGATTCTGATGCACATAGATCCCGAAATGATGCATTGAAAATGAGATGTTTTAAATAGAGTGCACAAGTGGTTTTCCTAAAAAAAGTGGAATAAATCTGAAATGGGATTCCAGATTAGAAATCAGAGGGTACTATTTTTTTCAGGATGGTGGGATTACCCTAGGTGTGACATAAGTTTTTTCCGAGCGGGACTGAAGTGAGAAAACCCAAAAAACACATAACAATAAATTAAATAAGTAAATAAATTTATTTAATTTTTCAAATAATTAAAAATAAACAATGGTGACTCAGAATGAAAACATGAGACAACTTTTGAGCTAGTGAGGGCATGCATTTATTTGGAAGAGCATATAATTTGTCGTTGTGGGTCAATAGTTTAAAATAGTTTTTAAACTTAAATAAAATTATTGAGTAAAATTATTTTATTTTCCAATTCTTATAACTCATAAAGTGTAACACATATTGGAAATCCAAGAGTACCATTGTGTTAATGAGGGTATGATTCCCTTATCAGAATCCTATCATCAGCTGATTCAAGTTGGCTGTGAATGTTTGTTTTTTGGGATGAAACCTTAAATAAAATAATTTAAATAAATGTTATTTTATTTTCAAATACCAATATTTCACAATCGGTAGCTCAGATAAAAAATCTGAGACCACTATTGAGTATTTAATGAGACTTTCTTCTTTAGATATACATAACCTTGACCGGAACGATTCGAGGGAAAAATTAATTTCATCTGACGTTTGAAGAAAAAATAAAATAAACATGAATTTTTTTTTCTTCAAAATTATTTTTTTTGCAATGTAGCGATGTGCTGATTGTTTCATTCCATAAATGGAACCGTGTATCAATTCTACAATTAAATGTAATAGAAATAATGTTTCATAAATAATATAGCATAACAGAGGTGACTAAGCATACTAGAAACATTGTGACGTGTTTTCCCCATGTAATGGGATAACAAGAATTGGAGTTCATATTTGTATCTTGGAAATCGCTCTGAGTCTCTGATTGAATACTCTATAATAATTAATGCTAGAAAATCGAAAACATGAAATGATACCCTTGGAGAGTGAATCAGAACCATAGATCAATGGCTGATGAAAAAAAATCTTCCTCGAGCTATCTCTTTTCTCATGTGGGGGTTTGATGCTTTTTTGTTTGAATTTCATTTCCCCATTGTTTCTTTTAAATAAATAATGTGGATCAACTCAAGAATATGTTAACCCTCGTATCGATCATTTTTTGTTGGACAGTTAATGATGCAGGATAAAAAAGTGATATATGTTTTATTGATTATTCCACCCTTTTTGGTTCTTTAGGATCCTTCCAATAATAATGAGTACGGTTATACACAAACAATGTCCTAGATCATTCATTCTATGTTCTTATGTGTGACTCCTCCCCCTATCCTCTCCATGAGTTCTTCCAATTATTCATGGTGTAATGGTCAGTGGCGTATCAGACCACGATGCTAGGATAGAAGGGTCATGATTGGATAGGTGACGACATCGGAGAGTGGTTGTGGACCATGGCCCCGACACCCATCCATTGAGGGGGCCCAAAATCAAGACACCGAATCGCGACAGCGACACCAGTCTGTGGCACCCAGGTCGTGGTGGCTCCAAGTCGTGGCAACCAGGTCTTTACGGTAGTATGATCAGCTGACACTGAGGCCAGTTGGAGGGGCCATGCCCTGGAGTTGGAAGCTGCCGCCAGGTTGGGACGTGATGGTGGAGACGTGTTGTGCATATGGGGCCCCAGGTATGACTAGTAAACCCGTAGACTAGTTCCCATGTGATGTGGAACATAGTCTATTTACAGCGTGCATGACGTAGCTTGTTTTAACTGGCTTCATGAAGTGGAACCTGATGTGCATACGCCACATCCAAATTCGTTTGAACATACCCAGGAATGATCCAACCTGAGGATATAGCCAAGAAACATAGTGGCCTATTTGTGAATAGCTAGACTGCTAAAACAAGCTTGGATGGTGGAATAAACATGGTCGCTGGGTGGGTCAGTTTGAAGGAAAATCGGCCCACAATTGTAGGCTCAACCTGTTAGAATATTGGGTCGTTGGGAATCCTGTTGGGGCAGTACCAGTCCAACATAGTTGGACCAGTCCGGATAATGCTTATCGGGTCACTAAGAGACCCGACAATCTGGATTCACTACAGTACCAAGCTTGGTCCAGCAAATCCCAATGGGCCTGACCACTAGATCATGTCGGACCGGGTCAACCCAGAGCCAATCAGTTCGGCCCTGATCCAAATGGGTTGTGTCGAGTATGATGAAAAGGGCCAGCTAATGTGGGAACCCTATACTGTGTTGGTCTGACCATGTCATACCAGTCCCAAATGCAATCAGCCTCTGTTTACTAAAACGGTAACAACATTCACACCCGGCGTCTGATTAACGTTCCATCTATGGAGTTGGGACTTCTATGTGTAGTCATCCCATTGGGTATACTCTACGCATTTTTTGAAGGTAGAAGAGATACAACCGATGACTTGAGAATAATATTCTCCCATAATCAAGCACACTAGGAGCATGAATCTTACGGCTCGTTCTAACACAATGGATATGAAGAGCGGGACCTCATCGGTCCAGTATACAAGAGTACCTTTATGGAAAATAATTGGATTGACACTCAGTGGACCTATAGATGATAAGACCACAATGGTCCAGCAGAGAACAAGAACCTAGTGGTTTAGCAGACAATTCGACCTTAGTGGTCCAGCAGGCTAGAAGACCTCAGTGGTCCAGATGAGGATCAGACGCCATTGGTCGAGCTGATGAAAATACCTCAGTGGTAAAACAAATGAGAGGACATTAGTGGTCTAGAAAAGGACCCATCCTCATGGGTCTATAAGATGATCCGACCTTGGTGGTCTAGCAGACGAGTATACATTAGTGGTGTAATAGACGAGAATACCTCATTGGTGTTGTAGATGAACAGACCTGAGTCGTCTATCATACGAGCAAACATGGGTGGTCCAAAAGAAGATCCAACCTAAGTGGTCCAGCAAAAGAGCATACTTGAGTGGTAAAGTAGATGAGAGGAACATAGTGGTCCATCAGATCAGTGGACCTTAGTGTTCACTCAGACGAGAGGACATTAGTGGTTCATCAAATGAGAAGACCTTAGTGTTTGAGTAAACAAGTAGACCTCATGGGTATAAGAGACGAGATGACCTCGGTGGTCTGGTAGTTGAGTGGGCCTCAGTGGTTTGGAGTCCAAGAAGACCTCTATGGATCATCAACGTTGAGTCCCTAAACATTACAAGATGAATAATCACTACAATTAATAATCTATGATTCTATACATAACATTATTCCTAGTGTGAGATGTCTTTGGTTCATGGTCCTTGAGCATGATCTTGTTGTGTGTTCTTACTTTGTGGTTCGGGTCCCTACTGATTATTGAGTTACTCACACCTACACAGGCTTCTCCCACACGTGTCGCGTCTTGTGCAGGTGATCAACAGTTCGATAGACACCATGCTGGTTTGGGACTAGGTGGTGCCTTGTGAGAGGGGATGGACGATATGTACTTATACCACACCCACCACCAACTCTTCGGTTAGTGTTTGAGAATATGTACATTTTCATTTGAACATTCCTTTTTGGTTTTGGGTTTGTGTTCTAGCCCCTTTTTTCTTTTGGTTTATACAGTACTTCTAGTAGTTTTATTAGTGACAGTTGTGGTTTACACAGTGTTTACGTTTCCACAGTTTGAGCTTCGTGCGTATGTACAAGTTTAAAGGAAAATTCCTTCCCTTTTTTGGGATATTCCTATTCGGTGTTAGACACCTTCTCCGGCCCTATGAAAGGAAGTCATGGGGTAGTCATGACACGGGCCATTAAAAAGTAGTATCAAAGGGAGGTTATAACATAACAACTAAGAGTCTATTAATTTTTATGGGGAAAAATTTTTAGTGTTTCAATTTCGGATTTCAATCCATGGAGTCTAGTGTTGGTGTGGTGGTTGACATATCCATACACAATGACCTTGAATCATGTTTTCAAAAATGGTACATTAAAACACCAGTTTCATGTGTCATTTAGTGTTTTCCCATCATTTTTTCTGAGTATGAGTCATCTCACAATGAATAATAAATTATCTATGGATCATCTTGATATCTTTAAGGATGCCTCCACACATTCAACTATCTAGGATTCCAGTGCTTGACCACAATGATTTTCCATTGAATGATGAGGATTTGATATGAGGATTATTTCCCAAGATGGAAACATCATGTAGTGTGTAGAGACCCGTAGCCTGACTTACATGGACATTACATTACATTTGCGGAATACTTAGTACATAACAAAAACACACACACAAGGATCGTAATAGTTTAGTGTCTTTGGAAACTCGGAACATAATCTTCTAATCCTGGTGAAAGATCTTCAATATCTCCCGTAAAGATCTTCCATTTTTTTTATACCTAAAACCTTTCTTTATATCCTGGGGAAAAGAAAACATAAAAGGGTGAGCTCAAATGCTCAGTAAGGGTATACAAAAGAAATAAAAATCATATCATATTTTTTTGAAAATCATAACCTGCAAAAGAGATCATAATATCTTAACATGGAACAAATCATAGAAGTGAAAATGAGATCACCATAATCATAACATGAAACTTGAAACTTTGTGGCATGCACACATAATCATGGAAAATCATTTCTTGTTAGTCATGACTCATTGCCAAGACTATCTTAGTGGACAAAGTCCCTTTCTGAACCGAGTTCACTCCTCGTTTCAGTCCTGTATCACTGAACCGAAATAACCTTCCGTTCCAGCCATGTCTATCTCATGAGATATAAAATCATTACCCAATGCATTGGAGGGAGATATAGGTCCCACCCATCTTATAATGAATCCTTTCTTATATGTGCCACATAATCATAAAACATACATCATCGCATAACACATGTAACAAAAATGGGATTCTTGAAACATCATGACATCATAAATCAATTCATATAAGATAAAGGAATTCATAAACATAATTCCATCACAACATAGTCAAATCAATGTAAAAATATGGATAGAAACAGAACCCTTTATTATCTTAGATGGAAAATAATTTTGATAAAACACTTGAATTGAATTCTTGAGGAAAATATCCTTTCTTCTTCAAAATCAATTTCTTTTCACAAAACATCATGCAATTTTAAAAGAAAGAGATTTTATTGAAAATAGTCATGAAATCTTTTAGAGGAAGCTTCATTAAAATAAGGCTTTATAAGACAGTAGAAATCCGTTCGTGCCGTATAAGTTAAAAAAAACATTCTTCGTACTTTTGTCGGAAAAGTCAAAAAGTACCTCGTACGAAAAACGACAAAAGATTCCTTTTATACGTATTACTAAAACTCACTAAATGGTAAAAATGGATTTAAACAATTTTAGGTGGATGGAAATAATATTACATATTGAGTAAACATGGATGTGGATGATAAAATACACCCCAGTAAATACTTACGAATAAACAATCTCGGATAAAAATGAGATTGTGATATTTCCCTTACCTTAGGACCGACTTGCTTTGTATGTGTCCGAACCTCCTGTATAATGATTTAAATCATGTTATTGACTTATTACAGAATCATATTCATTGTTATTATATCATATATGGTTTACTTATGACATTATATTACCCGTTCTTTTGTAAATTCCATGTTAAAGAAGCGTTTTGGGTAAAATCGTTTCATTTATCGTAGGTATTTTGACTTGTTGTTATTGACATCATTATTACTTATATCATGATTTACTTACTTCCAGAATATAAAATATGATTTATATATCATATATATTCAGTATATATATATATATATATAATAGGTAGATAAATAAAATGAAAAACACCGTTCATGGAGACGGTAGTCCGTACGTACGCATGAACACTGTTTTCCTTTCCTTATTGTCTTGAAATGGAAGTAAGTAGATGACATACATATGTATATATATACATAAATCCAGTAGCTTTATAATGTCATATATTTCATTATTATTTCTTATATATACATCATAATCATTCTTAAATGGTTAACATGGAGAATGAATCTCATCGCGTTGTGGAGACGGTATTCCGTACGTACGCACGAGCGATGATATCATTTCTATAAATATTGAATTTAATTGGAGTGGATTATACAATATATCAGAATCAATATGATGTTGTAATAACTATGTATAGTTATTCTTTAAACCATTATACCCATCCATGTAAGGTGGTGGTGGAAAATAGATTACACCACGGCGTGGAGACGGTATTCCGTACGTACGCACGCGCGGTGATTTCTTTTTCCGTAGGATGGATAGATGGTGAAATAGGGTTGTTTCATACTTATAATAACATATCAGTATATGAGTGATACTGATGTTATTACTTCATAATGAAACAACCTAAGAAGAAGAAGTGGAAGAAGAAATAAAGATGAAAGAATTGGTAACGGTAATTACCTCTTCTTTGAAGTGCCTCTTTGAGACCTCTTCTTAGGGCACTAGAATTGGTCTTTGAGGAAGACCAGAACCTATAGGATGTTGCTAGGGAAGTGTAGAAGTGATTTTGGCAGGGGTTGGCCGAGCTAGAGAGCTCAAATTGGTGTGAGGACGAGGGGGAGGAGGTGTCCTTTTATAGGGGAGGAGAGGGGCACCTTAGGAATATCTCAAAATATTATTTTATATTAAAGTCAAAATCGGTTTATAATGGTTCCAAAGGGTCTTATTTCGAAGCTAAAGTGGGGATGGGTCGAAATCCTATCAACCAATATAATTTAGACAAGTTTAGGGTATTATTTTAACCTTATCAATTAGATTTAACTCTAAGTTAAATAATTTAACTTTTACCGTGTCTTTTTGTTTTCTTTCACTATATGGTTAATAAACTTACTCTAACATGGCAAACGAACCCCAAATTGTATATTATTAATACATATATCCTTATATAAGTCATTTGGCCGAAACTTAGATTTTTAGGAATAAAATAACAATTAATAATATAATATTTGATTTAAAAACTATTTTGTGTCAATTTTGACACTATTTGATATATGATTTTTTTGAGAGTCATAACAGAATTATATGTTCGAAACAAGTTGATTAAATCAACACTAATATATCATAGTAACCTAGAAAATTAGTGGAATTCATAAAAAGTCTTAAATTACATTTATTTTGGTGTTTATAACATCAATTATGTCAATATTTCATTAATAAGATAATTACTGCATCATCGTTGTGTCATAAATAAATTAAATTATTTGATGTCTAAAAATTACAAATAAAATACCATCATGTAGGAAATCTTTTTAGCTTTCTAATTAATATTTACAATCGAATTTATCTTATGTATAACCCCATATTAAAAATGTTTTAGTAAATAAACGTTGATTTTAACTCTTTTAACTCTTCTTTGAATTAAATAATAATAAATGTCCTAATCTAATCCAAGTGGGGCTAAATGATAATATTTTACACTTAAGGTTGTTTTTGGTCGAGATACACTTGTCCAATAGGATTAGGACATGTGTTAGGGTAATATTAATATCATATTTACCCTTAGTTACCCTATTTACTATTAACCGCGGTAAAAAAAAGTAAAAAGTTACTATTCACCAAAAAATATTTTCATCTCATTGAACCACATTTTAGTCCTTGATATTAACCGTGTCTCTCGGATTTTCGAAATTCCATTCACAGAAGCGGTAAAATTAAGTTTTATGCAAAATTCAGTTTTTAACCTACCACTTAGTGGTTTCACTATTCATCAAAAATTGAAGTTTTTTCAGAAAAATGCCAAAATTTCACCCTAAGCTATAATTGATATTCCGAATTCAAAAATGATTTCTATTTTACAAAATTCCCAACATATAAGTTGCATTAATTAATTTTATAATTAAATCCCGCTGTTAAAACAAATAGCGTGTTTTTAAGAAACAATATCTATCAAAAGATTGACACTTGTTTATGTCTAGTTTAAATGTGAAATTACATCCAATGACCAACATTGTATTAAATTGTAAAAATATATTCTAAATATACTTTAAAACCACTCAAATTAATGATTTATCCCTATTAATTATTTCGATTAAAAAAGTTGTTTTTAATTATAATTTAGTAATTTTCACTATTCATCAGAATATGAAAGTTATCCGAAAAGTACCAAAATTTCACCTTAGGCTAAATTCGATACTCCGAATCCAAAAATAAAGTTCATTTTGAAAAATAAGATTTACTGGATTTCAAAAAGTGGTTATTACTATTCATAACGGCTAGTTTTAATAATATTTTTATAGCATATCGTTGTTTAGTGAAACTCGGTATTGCGTACTACACACGCTATCGAGGAAGGTCGCGATTGCATGTAATGAAATTAAAGTCAAGGATGTGTGTTGTGCAAGCTCCTTTTGGTGTAGCGTACAACACAAGACATTAATAAAATTAAAAAGAATATTTTTTTTATAAAATCTTGGGCTGTTACATTCTACCCCCCTTAAAATGAATTTCGCCCTCGAAATTCGTCGGGGTTATAAATGGTTTACTATTTGAAAGTTTCTTTAATAGAAACCCACATCGTAAAAGGGAATACCAAAACTTGGCTTTAAAAACTAAAGTATGAAATGTAACGATTACCCAAATAAACTAATCACTGGGTTTCCACATACGTGAAAATATGGATATGGAAGAGAAATCTAACCATCATGTTCTGATGGAGAGTGGTAGAGAACATGGCTATGGAAAAGCCAGTAATCACAAATCCATAAATTTGTGACGATCTAAGGTACCATCTGATTCATCAGGTATAAGATCACTAGGACAACATTTTTGGTTTTCAAGATCATTTCCCTAAAGTTGAAAATTTGAATTAGAATAAATACTTACTTTATTTTGATACAATCTCACTGTTGTTCGTGCCTTGAACAATTTCCACTTCATCTCTTAAATAAATTAAGTTGAATTTGTTATTCGTGAAGTGTTAGCAGATCATGTGATAGAATGACAGGTCATTCCATCTGTCTCAAAAGGTTAGCAAAATTTATATACATAAGTCGATCTATAGTGGGATTAATCATATATAGTTCCTAAAATGGGCTTATACTTCATATATCATACTTCTTAATATAATAAAACTAGTTTCTACTAAACAGGGACTTCCTGTAGGTCAGTGGTAGGCGATAAAGGCCAGTCGCACTTCGGTTGTGGGTTCGATTCCTACAGCCTTGTCCGAAGCGATGGGCTGTCGCCCGTCCTGCAGGTTGTCCTTTTTCTAAAACTACGTTACTATAACATCCCATCAATAATATCGAAAATCTTCTATCCTTAAACAATACTAACTTATGTCCAACATAATGCAGTCTAATCTTTAGGCTTATACATAATACTGCAGTCAATGATTACCAGAGATTTAATACTGTCGTTGATCCCCACATATCATAAGATATGTCTTGTTGGTCACATTCCAATCATTCAAAGTCCTTAATCGTGTATTCTATTGAATACCTTAGTGAAAACATGAGTGTAGTTAAAAGTTAACACTTTCCACATACCAAAATCCTCAAAATTCTATATACTCAAACCATGATATCACTTAGTCCTTATATCAATCATGAGCTCATGAATACTATCAAACATTTAATTTTCTCCTTATCCCTTTATTATGCGCATATCATCTAAATTCCAAAAATATCTGAATAACCTTTCATGGATACTAGTAACATTAATCATACACTTTCAAAACACAAGGAAAGACAACAGTGTAACAATCCATAGATGTCTCTTTATTCCAAAATTACACATGATAAACATGTAATCATTCCACTACATTCTCAAACCATTGACCGAGCTTCAAAAATTCTTTCATCTCACATATCATTTGTAGTCTCTTCATCATCATCCACATAAATACTACCCATATGACAATACTGATTCTCTTCATGAGTCTTTCCCTTAGGGCATTTGTTTGCATAATGCCCATACATCCCACATTTAAAACACTTAACCATTTTTTATGTCGTAGCAATACCATTATCCTCATCCATGGTGTTAACCGACCCTTTTCCTTTGCACTTACTTGCTTTGTGTCCTTCTTTTCCACACCCAAAGCATCTTCCAGTTCCCTTGAAACATTCTCCTTGATGCCTCTTCCCACATGATTTACATTGGGGAAATTGAACTTTCTTTCCTCTATGATCATCATGGAACTCCATCTTTCTCTTATTAGTCGAGTCAGGAAACTTACCAAATTTTACTTTATTGATCATATTATGAGATTGCTGATTCGGCATAATAATGATGTTTGGACTTCCAAATCCCATTTCATTTGGTTTCTCATGAAGGATATCATTCCATTGTCCATCATATCTTCCATTATCGTGAATCACCTTGTTTCCAACCATTTTCTAAAACCCAAAAAGAATAGTGTTAGATGAAAAAATCATAATAAAGGGTGAGTAACTTAAATATCTATCATGTTTGGTTTAATCTAATATCGTTACCATAGTTCTAGAACTATATCCTATACGTATACTTATCCTTAGGGGCATCCCTAGACATACCTTAGAAATATCTCTAGGGATCTCACTAATGTTTTCGCATCCTAGTTTCCAAAGGTTGACTAAACCTTTCCTCTGATACCAACTGTAGAGACCCGTAGCCTGACTTACATGGACATTACATTACATTTGCGGAATACTTAGTACATAACAAAAACACACACACAAGGATCGTAATAGTTTAGTGTCTTTGGAAACTCGGAACATAATCTTCTAATCCTGGTGAAAGATCATCAATATCTCCCGTAAAGATCTTCCATTTTTTTTATACCTAAAACCTTTCTTTATATCCTGGGGAAAGGAAAACATAAAAGGGTGAGCTCAAATGCTCAGTAAGGGTATACAAAAGAAATAAAAATCATATCATATTTTTTTGAAAATCATAACCTGCAAAAGAGATCATAATATCTTAACATGGAACAAATCATAGAAGTGAAAATGAGATCACCATAATCATAACATGAAACTTGAAACTTTGTGGCATGCACACATAATCATGGAAAATCATTTCTTGTTAGTCATGACTCATTGCCAAGACTATCTTAGTGGACAAAGTCCCTTTCTGAACCGAGTTCACTCCTCGTTTCAGTCATGTATCACTGAACCGAAATAACCTTCCGTTCCAGCCATGTCTATCTCATGAGATATAAAATCATTACCCAATGCATTGGAGGGAGATATAGGTCCCACCCATCTTATAATGAATCCTTTCTTATGTGTGCCACATAATCATAAATCATACATCATCGCATAACACATGTAACAAAAATGGGATTCTTGAAACATCATGACATCATAAATCAATTCATATAAGATAAAGGAATTCATAAACATAATTCCATCACAACATATTCAAATCAATGTAAAAATATGGATAGAAACAGAACCCTTTATTATCTTAGATGGAAAATAATTTTGATAAAACACTTGAATTGAATTCTTGAGGAAAATATCCTTTCTTCTTCAAAATCAATTTCTTTTCACAAAACATCATGCAATTTTAAAAGAAAGAGATTTTATTGAAAATAGTCATGAAATCTTTTAGAGGAAGCTTCATTAAAATAAGGCTTTATAAAACAGTAGAAATCCGTTCGTGCCGTATAAGTTAAAAAAAACATTCTTCGTACTTTTGTCGGAAAAGTCAAAAAGTACCTCGTACGAAAAGCGACAAAAGATTCCTTTCATACGTATTACTAAAAACTCACTAAAGGGTAAAAATAGATTTAAACAATTTTAGGTGGATGGAAATAATATTACATATTGATTAAACATGGATGTGGATGATAAAATACACCCCAGTAAATACTTACGAATAAAAAAATCTCGGATAAAAATGAGATTGTGATATTTCCCTTACCTTAGGTCCGACTTGCTTTGTAAGTGTCCGAACCTCCTGTATAATGATTTAAATCATGTTATTGACTTATTACAGAATCATATTCATTGTTATGATATCATATATGGTTTACTTATGACATTATATTACCCGTTCTTTTGTAAATTCCATGTTAAAGAAGCGTTTTGGGTAAAATCGTTTCATTTATCGTAGGTATTTTGACTTGTTGTTATTGAAATCATTATTACTTATATCATGATTTACTTACTTCCAGAATATAAAATATGATTTATATATCATATATATTCAGTATATATATATATATAATAGGTAGATAAATAAAATGAAAAACACCGTTCATGGAGACGGTAGTCCGTACATACGCATGAACGCTGTTTTCCTTTCCTTATTGTCTTGAAATGGAAGTAAGTAGATGACATACATATGTATATATATACATAAATCCAGTAGCTTTATAATGTCATATATTTCATAATTATTTCTTATATATACATCATAATCATTCTTAAATGGTTAACATGGAGAATGAATCTCATCGCGTCGTGGAGACGGTATTCCGTACGTACGCACGAGCGATGATATCATTTCTATAAATATTGAATTGAATTGGAGTGGATTATACAATATATCAGAATCAATATGATGTTGTAATAACTATGTATAGTTATTCTTTACACCATTATACCCATCCATGTAAGGTGGTGGTGGAAAATAGATTACACCACGGCGTGGAGACGGTATTCCGTACGTACGCACGCGCGGTGATTTCTTTTTCCGTAGGATGGATAGATGGTGAAATAGGGTTGTTTCATACTTATAATAACATATCAGTATATGAGTGATACTGATGTTATTACTTCATAATGAAACAACCTAAGAAGAAGAAGTGGAAGAAGAAATAAAGATGAAAGAATTGGTAACGGTAATTACCTCTTCTTTGAAGAGCCTCTTTGAGACCTCTTCTTAGGGCACTAGAATTGGTCTTTGAGGAAGACCAGAACCTCTAGGATGTTGCTAGGGAAGTGGATAAGAGATTTTGGCAGGGGTTGGCCGAGCTTGAGTGCTCAAATTGGTGTGAGGAGGAGGGGGAGGAGGTGTCCTTTTATAGGGGAGGAGAGGGGCACCTTAGGAATATCTCAAAATATTATTTTATATTAAAGTCAAAATCGGTTTATAATGGTTCCAAAGGGTCTTATTTAGAAGCTAAAGTGGGGATGGGTCGAAATTCTATCAACCAATAGAATTTAGACAAGTTTAGGGTATTATTTTAACCTTATCAATTATATTTAACTCTAAGTTAAATAATTTAACTTTTACCGTGTCTTTTTGTTTTCTTTCACTATATGGTTAATAAACATACTCTAACATGCCAAACGAACCCCAAATTGTATATTATTAATACATATATCCTTATCTAAGTCATTTGGCCGAACATTAGATTTTTAGGAATAAAATAACAATTAATAATATAATATTTTATTTAAAAACTATTTTGTGTCAATTTTGACACTATTTGATATATGATTTTTGTGAAAGTCATAACAGAATTATATGTTCGAAACAAGTTGATTAAATCAACACTAATATATCATAGTAACCTAGAAAATTAGTGGAATTCATAAAAAGTCTTAAATTACATTTATTTTGGTGTTTATAACATCAATTATGTCAATATTTCATTAATAAGATAATTACTGCATCATCGTTGTGTCATAAATAAATTAAATTATTTGATGTCTAAAAATTACAAATAAAATACCATCATGTAGGAAATCTTTTTAGCTTTCTAATGAATATTTAAAATCGAATTTATCTTATGTATAACCCCATATTAAAAATGTTTTAGTAAATACACTTTGATTTTAACTCTTTTAACTCTTCTTTGAATTAAATAATAATAAATGTCCTAATCTAATCCAATTGGGGCTAAATGATAATATTTTACACTTAAGGTTGTTTTTGGTCGAGATAAACTTGTTCAATAGGATTAGGACATGTGTTAGGGTAATATTAATATCATATTTACCCTTAGTTACCCTATTTACTATTAACCGCGGTAAAAAAAAGTAAAAAGTTAATATTCACCAAAAATTATTTTCATCTCATTGAACCACATTTTAGTCCTTGATATTAACCGTGTCTCTCGGATTTTCGAAATACCATTCACAGAAGCGGTAAAATTAAGTTTTATGCAAAATTCAGTTTTTAACCTACCACTTAGTGGTTTCACTATTCATCAAAAATTGAAGTTTTTCAGAAAAATGCCAAAATTTCACCCTAAGCTATAATTGATATTCCGAATTCAAAAATGATTTCTATTTTACAAAATTCCCAAAATATAAGTTGCATTAATTAATTTTATAATTAAATCCCGCTGTTAAAACAAATAGCGTGTTTTTAAGAAACAATATCTATCAAAAGATTGACACTTGTTTATGTCTAGTTTAAATGTGAAATTACATCCAATGACCAACATTGTATTAAATTGTAAAAATATATTCTAAATATACTTTAAAACCACTCAAATTAATTATTTATCACTATTAATTATTTCTATTAAAAAAGTTGTTCTTAATTATAATTTAGTAATTTTCACTATTCATCAGAATATGAAAGTTATCCGAAAAGTACCAAAATTTCACCTTAGGCTAAATTCGATACTCCGAATCCAAAAATAAAGTTCATTTTGAAAAATAAGATTTACTGGATTTCAAAAAGTGGTTATTACTATTCATAACGGCTAGTTTTAATAATATTTTTATAGCATATCGTTGTTTAGTGAAACTCGGTATTGCGTACTACACACGCTATCGAGGAAGGTCGCAATTGCGTGTAATGCAAGTCAAGTCAAGGATGTGTGTTGTGCAAGCTCCTTTTGGTGTAGCGTACAACACAAGACATTAATAAAATTAAAAAGAATATTTTTTTTTATAAAATCTTGGGCTGTTACATAGTGTCCCAGCGATACATCCACCCATTTCTCAGCTTTTACTACTGGCGCTACCTGTATTGGATGCATGTATGGTGTGTTCCATAAATGAGTTCTAGTGACAAATACCTCCCTTGATCAGGGGAGAGACATATCCTCATGTAGTAGATTATTGTATGGAGTAGGTGATGTGATTCTTCCACTTATTGAGGACTCCACAAGACTAGATGGTTGTTCTCACTGTGTTCCATTCATAGGGATCAGTGGGGAGATTGTTGATTTTCTCCATTTAAACTCATGAGGAGTTAGACATCTACATAGATATGTACCCTATGACAACACATATATCATCACCTCCATATCATATGGCTCCCCTGATGGTATGGGAGCCAAGGATATAATTGGATGACTTTCAGAGGAAGGTGTTCGGCAGGCCCATAATTTCACCACGAGCATCCCCAGTGTTGTTCACATAGAATGTAGATTGAAGCGTTAGGTAATACCTTGTCTTCTGGTGCCAGAACTAGGTTTCCATGAAAGAAAATGTATCATCTACAAAGGATTTAAGACCTTTTTGATCAGTTTAAGGAAAGCAGACGATTCACAAAGATATACCTTTGATAAGGATATCACAGACATCCTGTACGAGATGATTACATTATTAAGAAAGAAATTAGATGTCACTACAACCACTATGAGTACATATTGATTCCTTTGGGAATTATGGACTCCCCAATTGTGTTCAGGAGACTCTTGAATATGATCTTCCACCTGTACATAGATCGGTTTGAAGTGGTCTTCATTTATGACATCTTATAGTATTCACCATCTGAGGAGGAGCATGTGATACACCAAAGGATAGTTCTGGACACACTCTGAGAGCACCATCACTACAAAGAACTCTCAAAGTGTGAGTTCTGGATGCTAAAGGTTCACTTTATGGGACATGTCATCTCAGATTCTGGAGTTTCATTTGATCCTTCGATGATCGAGGCAGGTCTTGCAAGGGAACCACCCAAGAACATTACTAATGTGTAGAGATTCCATGGGTTGGATGTGTACTATTAGTGTTTTCCACCTGAAATCTCAAGAATTGCAGCACCCATGATGTTGTTGATGAATAATGGAAAACCCTTTTTGAGGAAAAAGGGATTCTAGAGGAGCTTCGATCTTCTTAGAAAAGTCTTTTTGAGTGCTTCTATCTTGAGGTTTCTAGAGGAGGGATCCTACTTCGTAGTGTTCTCTGACACATCTTGAACTGGGATTGGTTGTGTCCTGATGCATGGGAAAGAAGTTATTGCTTATGCTCATGTCAGTTGATACTAAATGATAAGAACTATGTCACGCATGACCTTGAGTTGGTAGTGGTATTATGTTCACTAAATATCTGTAGACAATACATTATGGGTGAATGATTCTTCTTCTACTTGACCACAAGACTCTCAAGTATATATTATCTCATATGGATTTGCACCTAATACAATGGAATTGGGTATAGTTCCTCCAGGACTATGACTTCTAGATAGTCAATACTCTTGAGAAGGGGAACGTAGTGGAAGATGCCCTCAACATGAGATCAAGTTCATAGCTACTGAACGATACCTCGTAGTAGTTGACCTCACATAAGATGTCACTTGTGGAAAGATATGAGGAATATTATCTTCAGTCAATGGTAGTTTTCCCCCCACTCTTGAAACGAGTCAAGAGGTACAACTCAGATATAGTAGCTGCAATACTACACATGAACAAATGTCTATAGAGTGTTCTCGTGATAGATATACTAAAGGTGGGGAGCACATAAACCTTTTCAAATGACACAATATAGTACCAATGGTGTTTTAGGAGGAGCTGTTGAGGGATTTCCATACATCCCCATTGGATGTATGTTTAGATGTGGTGATGCTATACTAGGAACACTGATGTGATTACTAGTGGTCAGGGATAAATAAGACAGTCACATAGTTTTTCATGAGATGATTCTCTTATCAGAATGTGAAGGATAAGCACAAGGTTGTAATTGGTTGGACACAATCTCTAGGACTACCTGAGTGGAAGTGGGATGGGATATCGATGGACATTCTGAAGGGATTACCATGTATGTCTAGGGGGAACGATAACATTTTGGTCATTCTAGACCGACTCACCATGTCAGCCCACTTCCTACCCATTTGTGAGCAGGCTTAATCATGGATCATAGTACGCCACTACATACATGAGATATTTCGACTCCATGGAGTACCATTTAAAATAGTATCAGATCATGATTTACTATTTACATCAATGCTTTGGAAGGGATTACAGGAGTCATTTTGGATTCTGCTACTCTTGAACACAACCTTTCACCCACCGAATGATGGTCAGATAGAGAGTACAATACAGAATATAGAGGACATGCTATGTGCTTACATTCATCATTTTGGTTGCAGTTGAGATAACCACCTACCACTGGAGGATTTTGCGTATAACAAAAAATACAACACTGTCATGATTATGGATGAGTTCGATGAATTGTATAGATGACTATATTGGCGACCGTTATGCTCAACTGACCTAGGAGAGTTAGCACTAATGGGTTCAGAGGTGGAATATACTGCCACTGAGATGGTTCATGTGATCCGAGAGCAGATGAAGACATCAGAGAGACTATCAATGTACTATTATTATAGACAACAGAGACCCTTGGAGTTCATTGTGGTGAACCACATATTTCAATGGGTCTCTCTTTGATGAGGGATAATACAATTTTTCCAAGGTGACAAGTTATCTCTGAGGTTCATCGGAAAATTATTAATACTATTTAGAGTGTGCGAGGTGGTGTACTGCATGGGACTGCCACCACAATTAGAGAGGGTGCATGATGAGATCTATGTATCCTAGTTGGGGATATACATGCACAACCCTTCTCACATCATCGACTATAGAGAGATGTTGATTGACGATGGGTCAACATTTATAGAGTACCTAGTGGAGATAGAGGATTGATAGTAGGAGGTCCTTCATGGATGGTTGATTCTTATGGTAGGTGTTCTTTGGTAGCACTAGAGTCTATTGGAGAGAAATTGAGAGTGGGATGCTCTAGTTTGTGATAGAAAACCCATTTGATTGATTAACCTTTGTTTTGGATTATGAGGATGTAAATCCCTATCGAGAGAGTAACGAAAATCCCTTAATTTGAAGCAACTTTTTTTTATAAAAAAAATTATATTGGATTAATTTATTACAAGGCACAGAGACAGTGTGCGATTCCATGACCCAGATTGCCCAAAAATATCCTTAGAAAATTTTTTTGTTTTAAATACTCATTATGAGGAGTTTTCATGAAAAATATAAATAATAGTTAAACAGGATCCCAAATCAGAACTCTGGGGTTACCATTGATTTCAATATGGTGTGTTTAACCTAGGTGTGACATAATTTTAGTTGGTGGAGGCCTCCAGTGAAATAACCTGTAATGGAATAACCGAAAATAAAATAATTAAAAAACATTGTTTTATTTAATAAATTAATATAACTCACAAATGGTGACTCAAATAGAAAATCTGAGACCACGATTTAGCTCGTGAAGGTATAAAATATTTAGTCAAACATAACATTGGCCATTGTGGGTCATATGTGTAATTTAGTTTTTGGTTGTTAATAAAATAATTAAATAATGTTATTTTATTTTCATATCATTATAACTCATAAACTGTAACTCAGATTGGAAATATGATAGTACCACTGAGTTCATGATAATATTCTTCCACTAGGTAGAGCCAAAAATTATATGGAATGGGCTGGCTATGAATATTAGTTTTTGGGATGTAACCACAAGTAAAATAATTTAAAAAAATTTCATAGTCAAATACTTTTAACAAAAAAAGGTAACTTAGATAAAAAATCTATGATCACAATTGAGTTAATAATGAGATGGTATCCTTATGCAGGAATTAACCTCAACCATGGCGGGTTGAGGGAAAATGTTAATTTTTTGGATGTTTTAAGAAAAAATAAAATAAACATAAAATGTTGTTTTATTTTCAATTGATTCACTACAACATAGTGACGAGATGACTATTTCATTCTATAAAGGTATGTGCATAACACAGATGAAACATACCATAATAGAAACATTTTTTTATAAATATAACAATATATCGGTGGTGACTCAACGTAAAATAAATGATGCAATCTGTTTTCCCCATTTAATGGGATAATAATTATTGGATATCAGAATTGGATCTTTCAAATACCTCTGTTTCGCTAAAGGAAAACTATCCAATGAAGAATGTTGGTGAATCATAATGTGGAGATGATAAAAATAGATAAATAATTAGAACCTTAGATTGACAGATGATGATGAATGATCATCCATGAGAAATATCCTATCCCAGGTAGGGGTTTGATACTATTTTGAGTGCATTTATTTACCCTTTTTTTACTGTTAAATGTGGAACGCAGGTTAACTCATGAACAACTTAACCTGCAGATCAATCGTTCATTGCAGGATGATTAATTATGTGGGATAAAAGAGGAAATCCATTTAGTGACAATTTTTCCCTTTTTGGTTCTTTATGATCAAGGTAACATGAATGTATATGTGAATATATGAAAAAACACCCAGATCGTTCTTTAGGTGTTCTTATGTGTGACTCCTTCCCCTCTCCCATCATTGAATTCTTCCTATTCTTATAGTGAAACGGTCGACGACGTATCGTCCCATAGTTCCAGTCAAGAAGGGAAAAAACATGGTGAGCTATGGAATCTATCAGAGGTCTCAACACCTGGCCGAAATAGTGGAAGGAGGTCATAGCGGTAGCACAAGTCCATGACAGACTTCCGTGGTGGAGGCATAATGCCCTGAAACCTTTCCACGGTGGTGGCCCAAGGCCGCAACATAAGGTCGCAGTGGCAGCGGTATAAGGTCGTGCCACCCAGTAGGAGTGGAGGAAGAAGGTTGTAGCACCTAGTTGCAGTGGTGGAACCCAGCTGTGGAATCCAGGCTATGGAGGAAAGATGAGGCGATGATATCGAGGCAGGTATAAGGTGGGAGGTGGCACGTTGAGGTGGAAAAAGCTGCATCAAGCTTGAACCACGTGGATGGAGACGCACGCCCCAGTGTGGCGTTGCACTTGACCAATAAAATAGCGGACTAGTTCTTGAGTCAAGTGGAATGTGGATCATTGACTACATGACATGGATTTAGACATTGTTCTGCGGCATTCAGGTGGGGCTGAACCGGCCTGGAAATGTGTCATATCGCTTAGTGTCATGGTTGGGTGATGTCAACCAGCTGAAACTGGTTGGGTCGGCGGAATAAACTAGGCCGATTGGCGGCCTGGGCTAGAGGAAGACTAGCCAGCCATTTCATGTTCGGACAGTTAAAAAATCAGACCACTGGGTAGCTCATCTGGGTAGTCCTAGTCTGACCATGTTAGACTAGGGTGTAGATTGCGGACCGGGTCACTATGCAACCCAGCCGGTTGGACCCATGGTCAAACCAAGAAGGGTCTAGTAAAGCCCAATAGTCCATGCCAATAGAACAGAGTGTATCAGGTCGACCCATACCCTACCAGGTTCAGGTCGATTCAACCAAAATTGTTCGTTTCATGTGGGACCCCCATCCCGGGTTGGATAGGTTGGTTCGACCATGTCCGACTCGGCCCAGATTCAATCTAACATTGTTTACTTACATTCTAATAATTATCTGACGAGCATTTAATCGATGCTCTCTATATTGATTTGGGACCCCTATGATGAGATGATCCCTTTGGTATAATCTATCTAAGTTTTCATGAACTTCGAGATACAAACAATGTCTTTAGGATTAGATTCTCCTAGAATAAAGATAGATATGAGCATGAATCATACGACTATATGTAAAATGAAGGATATGTAGAGAAAGTCCTCAGCGGTATAGTATCCATGTGGACCTCCATGGTCTCGTAGTGGAGTTTCTCTTAGTTTTAGAACAAATGAGTGGACCACATATTATAGTATATTAGCATACCTTAGTGGTCTAGCAGAAAAGAAGACATTAGTGGTCTAAAAGACGAGATGAGCACAGTGGCCCAACGGACAAGGGAACAATATTGGTCCATCAGATGAGCATACCATAGTGGCCTCATAGAGGAGCAAATCTCAGTTGTCTAGTAGGTGAGGGTACCTCAGTGGTGCTGGAGACGAGTAGACCTCAGTGGGCCAACAGATGAGAGGACCTCAATGGTTTAGTCGTGGAGGAGACCTATGTGGTACAGTAGACAAGCGTACCTTAATGGTGCAGTAGACGAGTGGTCCTCAGTGGTTTAGAAGACAGGAGGACCTTTGTGGTCTAGCAGATGAGAAAACCACAGTGGTCTTGCATCCAAGAAGACTATAGTTTTTCATCAGGGATGAGTCCCTTAGAAGTTCCTAATGAATCGGCTCTACGACTGATAATCTTACCTTTTTCACTTAACGACATACTTTGTGTGAGGTATCTTTTCATTGTGGTCTTGTTATATGATCTTGTTGTGTGGTCTTTATTTGTGGAATTTCCATTGTGGTTTGGGGGTACCTACATAGTAAATATTTACTCACCCATTTACGGCCATCCTCCACACGTGTCATGTCTTGTGCATGTGATTGACGCTTATATTGAGACTATGGTGCTCTGGGACCAGTTGGTTCCCAGTGAGAAGGGACGAACATGAAATACATCTTTGACGACAGACAACTACCCTCAACCTACCCATCATATAGGGTTTGAGTGGATGAACATTGAAATTTTTAGTTTCCATTGTGGTTTTGGACTTGTATTCTGGCCCCTTTTTACTTTTCATTTTTTATTATACTTCCAGTAGTTGTTTGAGAGACAATTTTGGTTTACATAGTGTTTACCTTCCAAATGTTTGAGCTATGTGCATGTTTACATGTTTAATGGATAATTCCATCCCTTTTTGAAATATTTCTTTTCTGTGTTAGTAACATGCCCATGGCCTATGGTATACAGTCTTGGGGAAGTCAGGGTATGGACCCCGAGGGATGGGTCGTGACGTTTACCTTGGTAATTAATTGTTTAACCATGATAATAATGTTATGAAAAAAAGGTAATAATATAAAAATTTTCTAATGTGAATCTTCTAATAAAAAGATATTATAAATAAAAAAATAATATTTTTATGGTTTTAAAATGAATCATTTTAAATAAAATAACATAGCTCATAAAAACATTTTTTTGGAAAAGTTTGTTTTTCTTTATAATTTAATTTATAAAATGAAATTTTCAAATATATAAATTATTATTACATAGAATGGATTATTTTTAAAAATATAATTTATATTTCTTTGAATGGAAACAAAAATGAAATTTAACTATCAAGACAGATAATTGTATGAAAATACTAAAAAAGTTCTTTTTCGAGAATCGTTTTCATTTTGATAAAATAATATTGTTCATGTCATTTATATTTTAGAAGAACAATTTAAAATAGATATTTTTACATTAAAATTTCATATTCTGTTTCTGAATTTGTTTACTTCACATGGATGGGATTATATAACCATAGGATAAAAATTATAATTTTCATAAAACCAATATTTTTCGACTAAAAATCACCATTTTTATAATAAAACCATCAGAAATATTGTATATAAATTTTTATATAATTATTTCAATATATGTATTTTAATAAAATTAATAATTTTTAATTTTCAAAAAAAAAAGGAAACTCTTAAAATAAAAATGCATTTTGTAGAAAATAACATTTTTCAATATTGAAACATATTAAATATTTATCTTGTTTAGTTAATATATTTTCTTGTTTTACCATATTTATTATTGATGTAGCGTTATATATTGAGTTATTCTAATGTGTTGTGGTTTTTTTACATTGGGTGTATCATATTACATAAGTTATTTAACATTATATCAATTTTATGAGGTCTATAATATTATGTTATTTCACATCCCCTCTGTCCTCTCTATTTAAATATTTACTAATTGAGTAAATTAAGAGATATTACTATTAATATAGTCATCATTTAGTGTATAACCTGTAATATAAAATCTACTTAAACTTGTAGACTATATTAAGTTACATATCTGTCATCAAAGAGCATTATCCATTAATAAAATCATATAACCAACAATATTTTAACCCTTTTCATATATTCTCTATAACACATTCCCAAACACTTTTGAATATCCAAGAAATTAAATAATAGGGAGTTTATATTTTCTAAAAAAATTTCTTCTTAACAATAAAATGTATTAATCATAATATTATAAATTCCCAAACTATTCAATATATATCATAATCCCAAAAATGTGATAAAAGTAAAAAAATATCATGAATCCCTATTTATTAAATAAATAATAAATTCAAAGGCTATCAATAATATCTACCTCAAATTTTAAAAAAAAATTCAAACCCATTATTACCTCATTCACAGGTATACTTTAAACATAAGAGTTGTTCATTTCTCAATAAAAAATTCTCCCACAGTTTTCCTTAAGAATATATTAACATTAAATATGATAGGTGGATATAAATTCATAGTAAATTTGAATATCACCATCAAAATTGTAAACTTGAATTATAGACTAAAATTAATTTTTATTAATTTAATATTCAATTTTAGTCCTTCAAATGATGTATGTAAGACATATTAGATCAAAAAATATTTTAAAATACATACTTATATTCATTAAAATTGTTTTGAATACACTAAAATACTATTATATATTAATAAAATCATTAAATTTATATGTTTTGATAATGAAATCCATTTTTTGACAAAAAATAAACCATTTTTGGAAAAATAACAATATATATAAATAATAAATTTTTATTTGAAGAATTATAAAATAATTTATATTTTTTCATATTTAATTCCATTCATTTAAAAAAAATATAGTACATAAAACATAGTATAAATAAAAAGTATTTTACTAAAAATACCATTTTTAAATATTAACTCATATAAAATAATTATCTTCCAAATGTAATATCTTTTAATGTTTTCCCATATTAGTGTTTATTTTTTATTAATTAAATATTTTATTTTAATTTATTGTGTATATTTTAAATTAGGTGAAACATATAATGTATGTTGTTGAACATAAAATCTATTTTACATGTTTTATAAATTTGGGGTGCTACAAGGAGGGTTGTTGAAACTCAGTTTTTAGCCATTGCAAAATGGAAATTAATTCAACCATAGAAACCCAGATTCAATGCATCGATCCATATTGATTAGAACTCCACAAATTCCATCAATGATATTCCACCATCTGGTGATACGCCCACAAACCATAGTATTTGGTTTCAAATTAAAACATATAAGCATGGATGCGATGTTTGACCATAAACAGAATTATACTGAAATATAGTCCTTTGAACTAACATAGGTTAATGATAAATACATGAAGAGTCTTAATATATAATCACAAAACCTCAAAATTGAATTATCTTGATGGCCATTGTGAACACATTCATTTTTTTTTGGAGTAAAATATGAAAAATATAAAGAGAAAAAAATAATATCAAGAAAAAATAATCAAAAAATAATTTATAAAATTTATAAATTGTTTAGGTAAAGAAAATATAAATAATTTATATGGGGAGAATTAATAAATTCCTGAAAATAAAAAGGGAATCGAGAATACATTAATTAAAATTCCATACCTTATTAAGGTATTAATCATGGGATAGGAATGAATATGCATAAAATTCATTGGGAATATCCTTCTTGTTTGATAATCACCCTTGAATCCTCATAATTCTACATGTATTTCACCAATAATGATGCTAGATCCATGGTGTCAGATGAAAAATACCCTATATATTATATCAGGATATTTTTTTATTGTTAATTAATTTGGTTTCATGTATTTATTAAAAAAATATTTATTTCATTTATAAATACATTTTTAATAAAATAATCTACAAAAGATGGTGAAACCCATGGGTCCCCAATGTGGATAAATCATTATTCCCTCCCTCGGAAAAAATTCATTTTGGATACAACTAAAGGAACATGTTTCTTTTATGTGACTCAAATTTTTTTAAAACAATATCACAAATAATTAATATACACATTCTTGGGCTATGAAAATAATATATTATTTTTAATATATAAATATTGGGGCTTTGTGATACCCAAAATATCACCACATTTTTATGACTCAACTTATTCACATATACATTCATATGTATGTATGTACATATATTATGTGAAAAACCAAAATACTACAATCATTAAAAAAATGAAATAAAATTATTCATCCAAATTTTTTAACATTTATTAAATGTTCACTAACATTTAAACATATTAAATCATTTGGTTTAATTCCACATATTGAATGGATAATGCTATAATAATAATGAAATTCATTAAGAATCCATATAATTGTCATCAAATGATGAATATCATATGATTATAGAATTTGGATATGGATTTGTTTTATTCTCATGTGTCATCATGTCATATGATAATATAATGAATGATCTACCTGACCAAAGTTTATTACTCTACATCTTAGTGTACACATGTGTAGAGCACACTATTATCTAAACCACCACTCTAGAGATAAGAAATTTAGTTTATATTTCAAATTATAGATGGGAATTAAATACTAAAATATGATCTAATTATACCATCAATTTATGAGAAAATATAATTAATGTTTTGGGAACTACAATAATTATTTAGAATTAAATTTCTGACAAACAATTCTTAATTTAATGGGATCACATCAATTGAATTAGTTTTGGGGAAATAAAAATCTGTAATAGCTTTGAAGAATGATAAATGTATTATAACATGGAAAAATATTATTGAATGTACATATTACCAGCTCTATGTATGTGTGTTATTATATTGGAGTCAAAAAAAAATAATTATAATGTACTGTAAAGGAGGATTAATTGTGATAGAATGTGTATAATGAGAGTATATATCTATATTTTTCTCGATTCTATAATAATGTAACCTACATCATATAGTTCATGGAAATTTATAAGTAATTTGGTACCCACAAAAGGTATAATAAATGACATATTATATTAAATAGAGGTATTTGATATCAAATATAACTACTACTCGATGGAGGGTGTGCCTAGACTATAAGAAAACATATTATTCGTAAGGAATGATAACCTCTAATTTTAATATATTTATAAAATACTGGAATGATTACATTGAACCTATAATTTTTTTATTCCCATTTGGTTATTTTTAAACCATCATTTTATTATATGTCTATAAAACAAATATAATAGAAATTCCATATGTTTTAGAATATTATCCTTTTATATGATTCCATTTAGTATCTGAAGAGAAACAAAAAATTATTTTTGTATTATAGATATCTTTTTTGATGAGGTAGAAAGGGTCAATTAAATATTTCATCGATAATTTTTCCACTAATGAATTTTCCTTTGAGGAGTTCTTGAATTATATTACTTTTCTTCTAGATAGTTTATAATTGAGTGTATCTATATTTTTATAAATTTAATGTTAATGAGAAATAAGAAATATTTATGGGACATACGATTTCATTTAAAGGAATTTAGTTTGTTGAATAAAATTATAGATTATTTTTACACTACCTCTATTAAATATTATCATATATGTTACAGTTAATAAGAATGTATAGGATTTTACCTGAAATTAACAATGGGTTTTTAAAAAACATCAAGGCCAATATGTTAACTACTAGTTAAATACATTCCATGAAAAATTGAAGAAATATATAATCAAATATGAGTGATTAAGAAATATGATATTTTTCATATATAATCACATTATAATCATAGAAATTTTTTTTAAGATAATGTGTGATATATGTGATTATATTGAAACTACATGGACCCCCACTCTTAAGCTCAGAGATAAAGAACTAATTTCATAATCAATTATAGACAATGTGAGATGATCCAAGATATATATACATATAATAATAAAACATTTGAAAAATACATCAAAAAATGTTCACATAATTCTCAAGAATAAAATGTCTTTTGTTTATTATAATTAACTACACCAGAAAATTATTTTATGAACATCGCAAATATATCACCTTATTAGAACCAAACTATATTCACATATTGGAATATCATAGGATATAAATAGCATTATAAATGGGGGAAATTATACATTAGAATTGGTTGATCTCACACACTAAGTAAAGGAAAAATTTAAATCAAGCATAATGTATACATCAATATTATGTTGGATGGGATCAATAAGGTGAAAAATTTATGAAAGAAAATATAATAAGATAAAAAGAACATTATAAGGTCACTAAAAAGAAATAGAAATAATATCAAATCATTTAAACATATAAAATAATGTTTCTAAACATGAAATATAAAAATAATTTATAAAAAAATATAAAAACTACACAAAGATAAGAAAATAAAATAACAAAATTCAGTTAGCGTCACAACCTGATTTCTATATCATAACAAGATTTGGGAAAAATGGTTCCCTCTTTGTAACGACCCAAACCTTCATTAATGGAAATTCCTATTCATCTAATTAAATGTATCATTATGTAAAATGTTTATATGAAATGTCAAATTATTTGGTTTTATGTTAATAGTTGTGACCATTTCTAATATAGTCGTTAAACCATGATCACCTGATTAGTATAAAAATTGGGCTTCAATTTATCCAATTTACTCCGACAATGGAAGTGATGGCCACATCAAGTAGACATTCCCGATAGGATGCCCATCTTTCATAACTCGGAAAGGTGGTGGAATCATTGGGCTTCGCTCTTGACCAAGCCCATGTAGAGCTTGAATATGGTAAGCTCAATTGGGATTCCCTATGAGAGAAGTGGAAGTTGATAGAGATTACCTCCCAAGCTATGTTATCTGTGCCACCCCAAGAGTCTTTCAACATCGCCCACCTTACTCTTCAGTATTATGCGGGTATTATAAGGGGTTATTAAAACGAACATAGCATTATGGTTATGTACATTATTTTTGTATATAATAGTGAATATACATTCATTTTATTATTGTTACCTTTTAAATAGTTTTTTTAAATCACAAATAGTATTTTTAGTTAATGTTCAACTAAGATATCTATTTTGATGAATTAATAGTTTTCTTATTTAAATAATATTTTAATAAAATATTATTATAGTTATGAAGTTAAATTTTATTAAATATAAATGATCGTATAATTTTACGGATGCAATCGTAATTTTAATTAAGGCTTGCAAGCCAATTTTTTCAAAACACGTGATTTTTCTATAAATGTCGATTTTTATTTTAAAAGTGAAAATTAACATATTCAGAAAATTATTTAGATAAAATAAATATTATTTCTGGAATTATGATGTCAAATTAGCTTATGGTGATTTTTTAATAATTTTTTGAGACAGTCAACTTTTGGGTAAAAATGAAACAACCTTTAAATATATATTGGGTTTTATTAAATCATAATGACCCAATAGTGATGTAATAAAATACTATAAGATTTATTTTCGAAAAATATATGTTTAAACATTAAAATAATGTGGTTTTTGGTATGTTTTACTTGTTTTATGAAAAATTAATGGACCCTTCAAGACTTATTAAGAATCTTGTCTTTTTATATTTTTTTCCTTGGGAGTGTGAATCACCTCCAAATAAGAAACCCCATTATTTTAAGAATTTAGGACATTGGCCTTATAAAATATTGTTTTCCACATCCTTTTGGCAAAAAACATTGGAAAAAGACATGGGATGGTTTTTGGTTTCGATTAGTTTAATGTGAGGTGTCCCAAACCTAAATAATAAATAATTCTCTCACAATTCCTATATAAACCCACCCAATATCGCACTTCTTCCACACTAAATATAAGGCCCTAGCCTTAAAACTTACTCAATCTTGAGTTACATCATGAATACATGTTGAGGATCTTTTCAGGTTTAGATTTTTAGAGAATTAGATCATAAAACTTGCATTACATTCCACATTTAAACAAAGTGGTTACATAAAAGATAGTATTAATTTTTTACCATCAATGGAAACATATTTAAAAATAAAACATGGATTCTTTCTTGACAATTTCTTGACACTATCATCACATCATGTACCTTTCCCTTGACCTGTGAAAATCATTTAAAAAACTTGGGATGAGCATAAAAATCTCAGTAAAGGATACAAAAATATGGAATGGAAACATGAGTACATGTATACATAGGAATCAATGAAATCATACATTACTCATAAAACATAAGCACTTTAACATACCTCATAAAATCATTAATAAACCATAGAAATCATAAGACATAAAGGTATCTTGAGGCATTCATAACATTCTTACGTAGGGAGTAACCCTCTTGGTTACGTTTGGAATACCCATCACAGTATATTCCCTAAATCTCTTCGGGGAAACCTTAATGTTTAACTCCTTCGCATTACCCAATGCATTGGAGAGCTATATCGGGCTCACCCGCCCTTATTTTATCACGGAACCACCCGTCTTCATAACAATGTCCAAGAACCATAACATAATAGTATCACATAATACATGCATATAGTAAACATAAAATTTCCACATTTCAATCACATGATATCAATAACACATTGATATAATAAAAACGTTATCAGAACCATTTTAAATACCAAAATAAAAGAAAATTAAAACATGGTATTTATTTTTCTTTTAAAAAAAGTATGGCTTGTAGAGGAAGCCGAAACTCAAATAATGGTCACGGCGGCGGAGAAGTCGTTGTCGCCGCATACGTACGACAAAAACATTCCCTTTTGTCATTTAGTAAAACGATTCATATAAAAAATATTCTTTTTGGATAAATGTAAAAGTCAAAGGGGTTTATACACCGTAAAAAGAAGGTTCTGTATAAAACAAAATATGCCTCAATGAAAGGAGATTGAGACGAAGTCCCATACATAGAAATTTTTTTAAAATAAAATAGATCAATTATGTGTATTCACTATATGTACACATAATCAATTTACAAATATAATATAGGAAATAATAATATCATGACATAATTTTAAAGTTGGAGATTAACCCCAAATAATGGAAATTGGGTTAAGATGTTCCCTTACCTCGGGTCTGACTTGACTCGATCATTCTTTAACGTCCTGAATAATAAACTTGTGTTAATTTCTACTTGCTTAAGAACCTTTTTCAAGTTCATTATTCCTTTAATATTACTTATTTATATGTTATAAACCTTATGTAATCATTTATGTTAATAATTGTTTTTGTCGATATTTGGTCCTTAAGTCAAAAGTGGACTTCTTACAATTACATGTTGTTCGTGTGGTCAAATATTCATTATATCCAGAATGATATTCATGATTTGGATATCATATATATCATATATATATATAATATACATTTATTTATAATATTACATAATCATTTAGAGGTAATAAATGAAATGCACCGTTTGTGGAGACGGTAAGCCGTACGTACGCATGAAGGCTACTTTTATTTCTATGTCATGGAATTAAAACTAAATGGGAGATATGTATATTTTAATTCCAGAATTATATTAATCATTTATATGTAACATAAATCATATATATCCATTATATATATGTACTTATAATAGTACATTACATTTGGGGATAAGAAATGAAATGCATCGTTCATGGTGTCGGTAAGTCGTACGTACGCATGAATGCTACTTTCATTTATATATCATACTTTAATGGAATGAAATAAAAATGATATAATGGTATATTATAATTACAGTATAAAATCATATATAATAACTTTAAATCCATCCTTTATACGTCCCAAATATGGCATTAACGAATCAAATCACTTTGAGGGGGCGGTAGTCCGAACTTCGTAAAATGAAGATATCGCGTATACCCATAATGGAATCCATAAAGGTATACCACAAATGAAAAATAAAAAAGCATAAGGAAAACAAAAAAATAATATATATCTTATATAAATATATCTAAATCCTAATGTCCACCATTAAAGGAGTTAAAAGAAGATTGAACAATCATCGTTTCGTGAGGCAGAAATTCGCCAACCACAGAAACAGTGTATTCTTTAACCATTAGATGTAGGTGTGTGTAAGTGTAGCTCGAATTATTATTATTACAACATCCTAGTATATTGAAGATACATGATTTGTTAATAAATAAATGAATAAAAATAGTTTAGGGGGTTGGATAAGCAAAATAACATAAAAGAACACAAGTGAAGACATTACCTTATAATCGGGTAACTCTTTTAGATTTGAGCTCAAAGGCTTCCTTGGGAAGACTTCTGCCCAAAGTGAGGCTTCTATGAGTAAGATAGGGCTGTGGAGAGACTAAATGGGCATAGATTGGCCGAATAAAAGGATTGAGAGGTGTGGGTATGGTGGTAGATGTGGGGGCCTTTTATAAGAGGAGAGGAGGGCCACTCTTGGAAAGTTAAGAAAAGATACTTTATTATAAAATTATTTTCGGATAAAGATGGTCCCAAAATTATATATTTAGAGGATAAGGTGATAAGAGTTCGAAATACACCAATCCAATAGTTTTTTGACAAGTGTAGGTCTTATATTTTACATTATATTTTCATTTTATTTAAATTGTTAAATAATGATGGCATCACTGCATCATCATGGTGTCAAAAATAATTTAAATTATTTAATGTCTAAAAATTATAAAAAAATAACATGATGTATGACATCATTTTATCTCTCTAGTTAATATTTATAGTAAAAAATATGACTGTTATAACCCCTTTTAAAAATTGTTTTAGTAAAACAACTCATGTTTGTGACATTTTAATTTTAACATAAAATAAAAGTTTTTGATGTCATTTTCCTACCAAAGTGGCTCCATGGGGTCCCTAAGTTGACCCATGGATTTTATTCATCGTGCATGACACATACAATGAGGGTAGGGCATGTTTCTCGGTCATTTCATAATATTAAAACATTATTTTTACCTTAAATTACAATAATTACCTCTAATCGCGATTAAAAACATAAAAGATACTATTCACCAAAAAATTATTTTAATCCCATTGAAACACATTTTACTTCTTAATGACAACCATGTAAGTCGGATTTTTGAAATTCAAAACACAGAGGTGGTAAAATTTCATTTACACTAAAAATTAGTTTTTTTATGTACCACTTAGTGGTTTCACTATTCATCAAAAATTGAAGTTTTTCAGAAAAATACCAAAAACTCACCCTAAGCTATATTTGTTATTCCGAATTCAAAAATGAAGTCCATTTTACAAAAATCTAAAAAAATAAGTTACATTAATTAATTTAATAATTAATTCCCACCGTCAGAGCAAATGGCATGTTTTTATGAAACAATAAGTATCAAAAGATTGACAGTAGTTTAAGTTTGATTTCAAAGTGAAATTAATTCCAACGAACACTATTGGATTAAATGGTAAAAATATATTCTAATTTCACATTAAAACCAATTAAAATGGTAATATAATCATATAAATAAATTATATTAAAAAGAGGTTTTGAATTAAAATACAACATTTTTCACTATTCATTAAAAATGACCTTTATCCGAAAAATACCAAAAATTTACACAAAATAAATTTTGATGTCCCGATTATAAAAAAGAGTTTTATTTGGTTCAGTATAATGTATAAAAGTGACCAAAACTATAATTAATTACAGTTCTCCATCAAAAGGCGATACATGAACTTTTTGTGAAAATTAGTGTATAAATGCCTAAAATCGAATTCTTTTCATATTTTAAGCCTTAAACTTTTATTGGATAAATGTAAAAACATTTAAAAACATTTATAATCATATATTAGTTATTTCTATCCAATCCCGCCAATACAACAGATATGTGTTAACTACCAATTAAATTTATATTATTTTATTACTAGTGTGCAACGTAATATTTCAATGAAATTATTTGTTGTGTATTAGGTACGCAATCGAACAGAGAAACCCCTTTAAAGTAAAATTAATATTTAATTCCTAAATGTATGAAAATGCTTTATTCTTTATTATCTGGGATGTTACATCCTTCCACCCTTTTGGGAATTACGACCTCGCAATTTTATTCCCTTATCAAAATAAGTGGGGGTATTTATCCCTCATAGCATTTTCAGATTCCCATGTTTCCTCTTCAACCATATGGTTTTTCCCACAAAACCATTACCTAGTGACTTAACTTATTTCGCAACACTTGCTATTTTCAGTCAATAATTTGGACTGGCTGTTCTTCATAAGAGAGATTCTCTTCCAACTGAACTACCTCTGGGCTCAAAACATGAGATGGATCTGGAATATACTTTATCAACATCGAAACATGAAAAACATTGTGTACCTGAGATAAAATCAGAGGTAAAGCCACTCGGTAAGAAAATTATCCAACTCTCTCCATAATTTCATATGGTCCAATGAACCTTGGACTCAGCTTTCCTTTCTTACCAAATCGCATCACACTTTTCCATGGTGAAACTTTGAGAAAGAAATGATCACCTACCTCGAAAGATAGATCCTTCTTATGGTTATCTGCATAACTCTTCTGCCTACTCTAAGCTGTTCTCTTGTGATTCTGATTCAACTGAACTTTTTCTACCATCTCTTCTACCAATTCTGGTCCCATCAACATCCTTTCACCCACCTCATTCTTGAAAGCTGGAGTTTGACACCACTTCCCATATAATGCCTCAAACGGTGCCATCTGTATATTAGAATGAAAACTGTTATTATAAGAAAACTCAACCAAAGAAAGATGTTGGTCCCAACTTCCTTGATAATCCATCGAAAAAACTCGTAGCATATCCTCCAATGTATGAATTTTTCGTGCTGACTGTCCATCTGATTGCGGATGAAAAGTTGTACTAAAATTTAATTCAGTTCCCAATGACCTCTGAATGCCTTTCAAAAAGTTAGAAGTAATCTTGGGATCACGATCAGATAGAATGGAGAGGGGAATGCCATGCAACCTGAATATCTCTTTATGATACAATATATAAAGTTTATCTAGAGAGAATGTATCTCGAATAGGAAGTAAATGAGAATATTTATTCAATCGATCAACAATAACATAGATTGCATTATTACCTCGAGATGTCCCCATTAATCCCACAAAAAAGTCCATGGATATACTTTCCCATTTCCATTATGGTACTGGTAATGGCTGAATCATCCCTTTCGGTAACTGCACTCTGCCTTAACCTACTGACAAGTCAAACACTTCATAGTAAAATCAGCAATATCTCTTTTCATTCCATCCCACCCGTAATACTCCCACATATCTCTGTACAACATAGTAATGCCAGTATGAACTGAAAACGGGGAACTATGAGCCTCACATAACAACTCATTATTCAACTATGAATCACCAGGCACACATAATCTCCTCCCAAACCTCAAAACACAATCATTATCAATGTTGAATTCAGGAAACTTACCCTTCTGAACCAGCTCTATCTTTTTCTGGAATCCACTGTCTTTCTTCTATGCTTGCTTAATTCTGACCAATAGAGATGATCTCACTGACATCTGAAACAAAACAGAAGAACTTCCTGCACAAAAAACTTCCATGCCAATGTTCATCAAATCAAAAACCAATGGATCTCGTTCCAAACATAGCATGGTTAATGAAGAATTACTTTTTCGACTCAAAGCACCAGCCACTTTATTTTCTTTCCCTGGATGGTAATGAATTGTAAAATCGTAATCCTTGATTAATTATAGCCATATCCTCTGTCTCATGTTCAATTATTTCTGAGTAAATATATACTTTAAACTTTTGTGATCGGTAGATATTTCACACATTACTCCATACAAATGATGGCTCCAAATTTTTAAAGTGAAAACAATAGCAGCTAATTCCAAATCATGTGTAGGGTAATTTACCTCATGAATTTTCAACTGGCGTGAAGCCTAAGAAATTACCTGATCATTTTGCATAAGTACACAACCAAGTCCTTTCAATGAAGCATCATTGTAGATAACAAACTCACCATTCCTAGAAGGAAGTGCCAAAACTAGTGCATTCACCAATCTTCTTTTCAACTCCTGAAAACAATCATCACATTCTTTTGTCCAGATAAACTTAACACCCTTCTCAGTTAGATTAGTCATTGGACTAGATAATCGTGAAAAACATTCAACATACCTTCAGTAGTAACCTGCCAAACCATGGAAACTACGGATCTTGGTTATATTTGTGGGTCTTGGCCATTCTTCAACAACCTTTGTTTTTGCAGGATCAACAGTTATTCCATATTTAGAAAGAATATGAACAAGGAAAGAAATTTGTTGCAACCAAAACTCACACTTTCTGAATTTCCCATACAATTTATTTTCTTGTATGGTTTTCAAAATAACACTTAAATGGCCTTCATGTCTTATTTACTTTTAGAAAAAACCAAAATATCGTCAGTAAACACAACCACAATTTATCACCAGAGTCAACTGAGCCATCACTGCAACAAACTATTCGATTCTGATTCTGACCATCTCATGATGCTGATTTGAAAGGTCATTTCCCTCTGTATGCCTTTAAAGAAAATCGGTTTTGTTTCCTATATGAAAAACCATTCTTAACATAGAAATATATTAAGTGAAGCAACATAGTAATCTGTAAATGCTATATCATTTCAATTTGAGCTTAAATTAATTTATGGACATTAAGTTAACAATACCCAAACACTAAAAGTTGTCCAAACCGACCTCTGATACCAACTATAAGGCCCCAGCATTAAACCTTACTGAATCTTGAGTTACTTCAAGAATACACGTTGAGGATCTTTTCTGGTTTAGAGTTTTAGATAATTAGATCATAAAACATTCATTACATTACACATTTAAACAAAGTTGTTACATAAAAGATAGTATTATTTTTTCCCATCAATGGAAACATAATTAAAAATAAAACATGGATTCTTTCTTGACACTTCCTTGACACTATCATCACATCATGTACCTTTCCCTTGACCTGTGAAAATCATTTCAAAAACATGGGATGAGCATAAAAAGCTCAGTAAGGGATATGAAAATATGGAAAGGAAACATGATTACATGTATATATAAGAATCAATGAAATCATACTTTACTCATAAAAAAAATCACTTTAACATACCTCATCAAATCATAAATAAATCATAGAAATCATAAGACATAAAGGTAACTTGAGGCATTCATAACATTCTTACGTAGAGAGTAACCCTCTTGGTTACATTTGGAATACCCATCACAGTATATTCCCTAAATCTCTTTGGAGAAACCTTAACGTTTAACTCCTTCGCATTACCTAATGCATTGGAGAGCTATATCGGGTTCACCCACCCTTAGTTTATCACGGAACCAACCGTCTTCATAACAATGCCCAAGAACCATAACATAATCGTGTCACATAAAACATGCATATAGGAAACATAACATTTCCACATTTCAATCACATGATATCAATAACACATTGATATAATAAAAACGTTATCAAAACCATTTTCAATACCAAAATAAAAGAAAAGTAAAACATGGTATTTATTTTTCTTTTAAAAAATGTATGGCTTGTAGAGGAAGCCGAAACTCAAATAATGGTCACGGCAGCGGAGAAGTCGTTGGCGCCGCATACATACGAAAAAAACATTCCCTTTTGTCATTTAGTAAAATGCTTCTTATAAAAAAGATTCTTTTAGGATAAACGTAAAATTCAAAGTGGTTTATACACTGTAAAAATAAGGTTGTGTATAAAACAAAATATGCCTCAATGAAAAGAGATTGAGATGAAGTCCCATACAAAAAAGATTTTTTAAATAAAATAAATCAATTATTTGTATTCAATATAAGTACACATAAATAATTAAAAAATACAATATAGGAAATAATAATATCATGACATAATTTGAAAGTAGGAGATTAACCCCAAAGAATGGAAATTAGGTTAACAAGTGCCCTTACCTCGGGTCCGACTTGACTTGATCATTCTTTAACATCCTGAATAATAAACTTGAGTTAATTTCTACTTGCTTAAGAACATTTTTCAAGATCATTATTCCTTTTATATCACTTATTTCCATGTTATAAACCTTATGTAATCATTTATGTTAATAATGTTTGTTTTGTCGATATTTGGTCCTTAAGTCGAATGTGGAATTTTTTCAGTTACACGTTGTTCATCTGGTCAAATATTCATTATATCCAGAATGATATTCATGATTTGGATATAATATATATCATATATATCAAGCATATACAAGTATTTATAATATTACATAATCATTTAGAGGTAAGAAATGAAATACACTGTTCGTGGAGACGGTAAGCCATACGTACGCATGAACGCTACTTTCATTTCTATGTCATGGAATTAAAACTAAATGAGAGATATGTATATTTTAATTCCAGAATTATATTAATAATTTAGATGTAAAATACATCATATATATCCATTATATATATGTACTTATAATAGTACATTACATTTGGGATAAAGAGGATCCCACAATTATATATTTAGAGGATATAGTGATAAGAGTTCGAAATACACCCATCAAATAGGTTTTTGACAAGTGTAGGTCTTATATTTTACATTATATTTTCATTTTATTTAAATCGTTAAATAATGAGGTCATCGATGCATCATCATGGTGGCATAAATAATTAAATTTATTTAATGTCTAAAAAGTATAAAACAAATATCATTATTTATGACATATTTTTATCTTTCTAATGATTATTTATAGTCAAAAATAGGACTGTTATAACCACATTTAAAAATTGTTTTAGTAAAACAACTCATGTTTGTGACATTTTAATTTTAACATTAAATAAAAAGTTTTTAATGTCATTTTCCTACCAAAGTGGCCTCATGGGGTCCCCAAGTTGACCCATGGATTGTCTTGGTCGGCCATGACAAATCCAATGAGGGTAGGACATGTGTCTAGGTCATTTCATAATATTAAAATATTATTTTTTCCTTAAACTACAATAATTACCTCTAATCGCGATTAAAAACTTAAAAGTTACTATTCACCAAAAAAATTATTTTAATCCCATTGAACAAAATTTTACTTATTAATGACAACCATGTCTGTCGGATTTTTGAAATTCAAAACATAGAGGTGGTAAAATTTCATCTAAACGAAAAATCAGTTTTTTTATGTACCACTTAGTGGTTTCACTATTCATCAAAAATTGTCGTTTTTTAGAAAAATACCAATAATTCACCCTAAGTTATATTTGATATTCCGAATTCAAAAATGAAGTCCATTTTAAAAAATTAAAAACATATAAGTTACGTTAGTTAATTTAATAATTAATTCCTGATGTCATAGCAAAAAAGCGTGTTTTTATGAAACAATAAGTATCAAAAGATTGACACTAGTTTAAGTCAAATTTTAAAGTGAAATTAATTCCAACGACCGCTATTGGATTAAATGGTAAAAATATATTCTAATTTCACTTTAAAACCAATTCAAATGGTACTCTAATCATATAAATTAATTAGATTAAAAAGAGCTTTTGAATTAAAATACAACATTTTTCACTATTCATTAAAAATTGAACTTTATCGGGAAAATACCAAAAATTTACACAAAGTAAATTTTGATGTCCCGATTCTAAAAAAAGAGTTTAATTTGGTCCAATATAATGTATAAAAGTGAAAAAAACTATATTTAATGACGGTTCGCCATCAAAAGGTGATAAGTGAACCTTTAGTGAAAATTAGGGTATAAATGCATAAAATTTATTTCTTTTCGTATTTTAAGCCTTTATCTTTTATTGGATAAATTTAAAAACATTTAAAAACATATATAATCATATTTTAATTATTTCTATCCATTTTTGCCAACACAACGACAATGTGTTAACTACCATTTAAAATAATATTATTTTATTACTAGTGCGCAACGTAAGATTTCAATGAAACTCATTGTTGCGTATCGGGTACGCTATCAAACACAGAAACCCCTTTAAAATAAAATTAATATTTAATTCTTAAATATATCAAAATGCTTTATTCTTTATTTACCTGGGATGTTACACTAAATGCCTTTGGAGTTCATCCAACCTCTTCCCTCCTATCTCTAGAATCATCCCAAGGTGCCTCAAGCTCCCAAGAAGCCTCTCTCAAGCCTCTCTCAATCCTTTGGAAGCACACTTCCAAGTAAGGGTTTTTCTTCCTTTCTCATTTTTTCTAATTTAATTAACGTTGGTATGCCCTTATAATTTCAATTATAAGTGTTGCGGTATGGTTTTGAACCTCCCCCATACATTCCTATTTATTTTTGAATTATGGTAGACCCATTTCTAACTCATTAAATATCTCCCATGTACACCCATTACTATGCTGAAATTCCGAAAGGAATTTCTCTCTCCTCATTTAAATTCAAGCAATTATTTTGTATCATGACACTACATTCCAATAAAAGTTTTTGGAATAGTATATATATGACCCCCATTCGGTCCATTTCATGTACATATTATGGGACACCCCTTTCTTTCTCATCAACCATTTTTAGGAATTAGTATGTCATGCCGTTACGCTGCCGAAATTGGACCAATATTCGAAGCCAATGTCATTGTGTAGTGAATACCATGTCCATTTCTCTATCAAGGGTATTCACCTTTATCCACATTTACATATTGATTATAAGTTTTCATATATGAATTATACATACCTTCATCGTGAAAAAAATTATTATGTTTTATGAATCCATGTTATATGATCCATGTGGCACACATATGCATGAAATAAAATGCTTAAGAAGGTTGCACCCATATAGCGCTCCAATGCATTGGGAAAGTATAGTATCATGCTACGTCCTGTGAAATGGTTGTTTACTCATGTTAATTCATGTGCAACATGGATTTACTCATGCTTAATGTGAAAAGAGGATTTACTCATACTCCATGTGCAATGATCCTTTGACAATGCTCGTTCCATGTTAAGTGTTGTTTCCACATTTCCATGTTATGATTATCATGCTTTATCATGCCTTTAAGTTTAGGCTTTTATTTTTCTCTAATGATATGACTATTGTCTAACATGTATTGTATTCCTCATGTTACTCCAAGTTTATTCCCTTACTAGGCTTTATAGATCACCCATTTCTTTTGCATGTCCTCAGGTTATCCCATGCAATGCAAATTACGAGGGAATGTAGTGGTCATTTAATAAAAGTTTTCAATAAAGATTTTGTATTTAATGTTTTAAATTGTTATGAAATGATCCTATGTCCCAAAGACACTAGACCTCTTGATCTTCTATGTTTCATCAAGTTATGTTTATGTAATAAATTATATATAATTGTGTAATAAAAAGCAGGGTTGTTATAGTAAGTATTAGATAATAGGTTTAGTTATTTCTGGGATTAGGATTAGAAAACCATAGTGAATCCATAGAGAATACACTATGTATAATAAGACATTCTTATGTTTAGTTGAGTATTGAGTAAATGGTTTATCAAGAAAATACATCCCTGTCTGGATAGGAGCAGGTAGAGGCGGCTCTGGTACAAATGTATCCTAGGGGTAAAACCCGAAAACACTGCTTTGAGCTAGACACAAAAGGGAACTGGAGAATGAAAATGGGGCTTCCTACACTCTAGGTTATGACACTCACGGGGGATATTCTTTGGAAAATTTACAAGCTTAATATGAACCCCTATTAAGAGAATTACAAAAATCCACTATGAATATATGTTATAAAGTAGATCAGGGATAACATAGTTTGAAGCCTATAGATACATATGTTAAATAAATAAAAGTTATTTATATGTCATCAGCATTTGTCTTTGCATTAACCTTTATGTGTTACCCCTAACTTTTTTTTATTCCAGCCAATGGCCGGTAATAGGAGGACTCGGGCTAACAACCGACGTGAAGATCAATGCAATTACCATACTAATGAGATGCCAAATCCAATGGAACTGGGAACCGTGAACATTGTCACGCTTCTCTCTAATCTAACTCTATCTTCAAATAGAAACATGGTTCAAGATTAACGTTCAGCGCCCCCCCCCCCAAAATAACAAGTCACTATTGGGAGATTCCGGAGACAAAGGCCTCCAAAATTTAACAGATCATCTGATCCCTCAATCGTCGAACAATGGATCAACTCCATTGAAAAGATATTGATCTATCCTTAAATGTTCTGAACAAGAGAAGGTTATCCTTGCTACTTATCGTATGGAGAGTGAAGCTGATAAATGGTGGGTTTTGATCAAAAATGTGAAGCCTGAGGAGGATATCGAGGCGTTATAATGAAAGGATTTTCCGAAGATTTTTTTCGATAAATATTTTCTATGAACCATCCTACTAAATATAGAAAGGGACTTCATTTCCCTCAAGTAGAATGATAATGAATCTATTGGAGTGTACAAAGAAAACATCACAAGGATTGCACGATATGCATCTGACTTTTTTGTTACACCTGAATGCAAGGTTGACCACTTCTTTTGTGGGATGAATCATAACCTACGAAAGGCGCTGGCAATCAGTGACTTCGACAACTATGAGGAAATTTTTTGATGTGCCCTCAAGGTTTAAATTTAGATCATAGAATCTCATGGGTATCATGGTGATAAGAATTCTAAGATGGACTTCAATGCTGGTGGTCTGATGGATAAATCCAGCAGTGAAAAGATGACCCAGCTCCGCACTTGCCAATGGAGCGGAATGAAGCACCCTAAAAATTCCCTGAAGGATATGAGGAAATGATTTATGTGTATAAGAAAATGGCACCTGGATATTTTCAATCATAAAGAAATATATGCGGCTGTAGTAGAGGATAGTAACACTCCGTTCGAACCTCAACGCATTTTTCATTACTACAACTGCAATGAACTAGGGAATCATTCAAATCAGTACCCTAAGCAAAGGGTTTTTGGAGGCAACCAACAACCTCCAAGGTTACACGGGCGAGCATTTTCCATCACTACTGCCAAAGTGAACCCCGAAAACGAAGTGGTGATAGGTAATCTTGTTATTCTTTCATGTATATAGAATGAAAATTTTGATTCGGGTTCTATGCATTCTTTTATATCTAGAATTTTTAGTAGAACAATCACAACACAACCACAAATAATGGAAGTGAAGATGTCAGCTAGTATGACAAATGGGGAAATCATTGTATACCATGAATATAACTCCTCCCCTATCATAATATTTGGATTAAACTTCCTTTCAAGCCTCTTCATACTCCATCTGGTGTAATTTTATTCAATTCATGCAAGGGATTTTCTTTCTTTATATAGAGCCAACATAAATTTCCATGAGAGGGAAATCACTCTCCATGTGGAGAATCAACCCCATATTCTATATAAGTGAATGGAAGAAGATGAATCTTCTTTAGATCCATCATCTCAAGCGTGGATATTATTTCCCTATGAGCATGCATATCTAGCTCAGATGATTGATTCTATGGAGGCAATCATCCTAGAGGACATTCCTATTGTGAGGGAATTCACTGAAGTGTTTCCTAATGAATTCTATGGTCTTCCCCCTAGAGGAGATGTTGAATTCTCAATAGATATTATACCTGGGGTGTGGCCAATATCCAAGACACCATATAGAATGGATGTTTTAGAGATTGAGGAGCTAAAAAAACTACTGATGATTCTGGATGAAGGGTTTATATGGCCATGTTCTTCACCATGGGGGGAACTAATCATCTTCATCATGATGAAGGATAATTCACTGTTCCATTGCATCGATTATCGTGAACTAAAAAATTCACTATAAAGAACAAGTATATTATCCCACGAATTTATGACTTGTTCGATTAGCTGAGTAGAGCACATTACTTCTCCAAGGTGGATTTTTGTCGGGATATTTTCATGTAAAGATGAAGAAGGAAGATATCCCGAAGACTATTTTTTATATAAGATACGGTCACTATGAATTCATATTAATTCCATTTTGACTACCTAAAGATCCAACAATAATCATGGACTTGATGAATAGTGTCTTCAAAGATTACCTTGACAAATTTGTGGTAGTCTTTATAGATGATATTATGATATATTCCAAAACCAAGAAGGATCATGAGGAGCATCTGATAACTATAATAGAGACATTTCGGAATGAGAGTCTCTATGAAAAGTATGAAAATTGTGACTTCTGGTTGAAGGAGGTCTTATTATTGGACCATATCATCACACGAAATGGGAGATCTGTGGATCCCTCCAAAATACATGCAACTGTGGGATGGTTGAGGCCAACATTAGTAACAGATATTTGTAGCTTCTCAGGTTTAGAAAGATATTATCAACCATTTTTGATAAGTTTCTCATGATTTTCCAAACCTCTTACAATGAAAACATGGAAGTGAGTAAAGTTTTCATGGACTGATAAATGCAATGAATGCATCAAGGAGTTGAAATAGAGTCTTATCAGATTGCAAATTCTCATATTAAAAAAAATTGGAGAACATTTTTTTCTATTCACTAATGCTTTGAAGAAGGGTCTGGGATGTGTGTTGTTGCAAAATGATGAAGTCATTGCCTATGCTTCAGGAAAATTGATTGTTTATCAATAGAAGTATCCAACACACAACCTTGAGTTGGCTGTAGTGATATTCGCTTTTAGAATTTGGTGGCAATGACACTTTGGGGGGAAGTGTGAAATATATACAGACCACAAAATCCTCAAGTATATATTCACTCTGAAATAGTTGAACTAGCACTGATGAAGATGGTTAGAGGTAATCAATGACTATGACTGCTCAATCCACTACCGCCCTGGGAAAGCGAGCAAGGTGGAAGATGCCCTAATTGGAAAATAACACAACGATTATATCATTTACGATAATTTAAAAGGATCCAACCAAATTATATTTGATGAAGATTACATGGGAATCATAATGAAGGGATCATCATCAATACATTCACAAATTATTTCTCCACCATCACTTTTGGAAAGGTTAAAAGTTGCTCAAAAGGATGATGTGGGAACTCAATAAAATGTGGAAGCTATCGTAAAAGGGAAATCCTTGGAGATTAATTTTAATGAAGGAGGAATTGTGAGATTAGGGAAGATAATATGTGTTCCATCATGTCCGGAGCTGAATAATGAACTTTTGGATGATGCACATAGTTCAAATTTCTCTATTCACCCGAGAATCACAAAGATGTATAGAGATCTCCGAGAGAATTATTGGTTGGATAATATGAAGATGGATATCACTAAATATACATCAATGTTCCTGGTGTGTAAGAAAGTGAAGGGAGAGATGAAGAATCCTATGGGGATGATTCACCCATTGCCCATACAAAAATAGAAATGGGAGAACATCACCATGGACTTTGTCACTGGACATCCAAATAAATCCAATGGAAACAATGCAATCTGGGTTGTTGTGGAACATCTTACAAATTCTTCACACTTCATTGCAATTTGTGAGGATTTCTCATTGGATCAGCGGGAACGAATATATATCAGGGAAGTGGTAAGGATTCATGGAGTACCACTATCTATTTGGTACGAACGAGATACACCATTCACCTCTATGTTCTGGAAGTGTCATCAACATGCACTGAATACTGAACTGAACATCAGTATGGCCTATCATCCTCAAACTGATGGCCAATCCGAGAAGACTATTCAAACACTTGAGGAAATGGGGAGAGAGTGATCAATGGAAATTGAAATAGGATGGCATCAACATCTTCTTCTGGTTCAGTTCTCTTATAATAACAATTTCCTCTAAAGCATCCAAATGTTACCATATGAAGCCCTCTATGTGAAAAGGTGTAGAACATCACCGTTTTGGGATGAGGTTGGAGATCATAAGCTGCTTGAACCATAAATGGTCGAAGAAATATTGGAGAAGGTGAAATACATTCAGTAGCATATCAATGCATCCGAGAGTCGATAGAAGAGTTATGCAGATAACCGTTGATGAGACCGAGAATTTAATGATGGAGACATGGTATTTCTATGCATATCTTTGTGGAAGAAGGTTATATGGTTTGGAAAGAAAGGGAAATTAAGTCCATAGAACATTGTCCCCTTTGATATTCTTGATCATGTCGGAGCTTTGGCCTATTGACTAAAAATTTCACCTACCATGGCCAATGTATACGATGTCTTTCATGTATCCTTCTTAAGGAAGTACATAATAGACCCTTAAAATGTACTCTCTTCAGATATGGCATAGTTAGAGGATGATCTTTCGGATGAGAGGAAAGTAGTGATGGTCTTATATCATAGAGAAAGAGTACTATGAAATAAGATAATGCCCCTCATCAAGGTGTTGTAGAGAAACCACAATTTTGAAGAAGCAACATGGGAATCAAAGGAAATAATGAAGCAGAGTTACCCAAATCTATTTTGTTGTTGGAGAAAATAATTTTCAGGGTGAAATTTATTAATGGTGGAAGATTGTAACAACCCAAACTATCATTAATGGAAATACCAAGTGATCTAATTAAAATAATTATTATGTAAAATGTTTATATAAAATGTCAATTTCTTTGGTTTTATGTTTAGAATTGTGACCTTTTCTAATATACCTGTTGAACAGTGATCACCTGATTATTATAAATATAGAGATTTAAAAAATCCAATTTTCTCAGAAAAAAGAAAGAGATGGCCTTATCCAGTAGACGTGTCCCATAGGAATCCCATTTTTCATAGATCGAAAAGGAGTTGGAGTCATTCGGCTTCGCTCTAGACCAAGCCCAAGATGATCATGATTTTGTTAAGCTCGAGATGGACCGCCTACTAGTGAAGAGGATGTTGATAGAGATTACCACCCAAGAAATGTTTTTCGAGTCACCCCAAGAGTATGTCACATTCGCACACCTTATTCATTGGTCTTATGTATGAGTTATAAGGGGTTATGTAACCATACCATAGAACTATGGCTATGTACATTAATTTATTATATAATAATGAATATACTTTCATTTTATTATTGTTACCATGAAAATAGTTTTTTCAAGCACAAATAGTTTTTTTATTTAATGTTCAACTATGAAATCTATTTTGATTAATTAATGGATTTTTTAATTAATAAAATTTAATAAAATATTATTATTTTTATTATGTTAATTTTTATTAAATATTAATGATCGTATAATTTTAGGAATGCAATAGAAATATTCATTAATGTTGGAAAGCCATTTTTGTCAAAACCAATGAATTTTTTATAAATGTCTGTTTTTATGTTAAAAGTAAAAATTAACATATTTAGAAAATTATTTAGAGAAAATAAAAATTATTTCTGGAATTAGGTCTTCAAAATTTTCCAATGGTAAATTTTTCATAAATTCTGGAGACAATCAAATTTATGGGTAAAAATTAAATACTGTATAAATATATAATGAGTTTTATGACATCATAATGACCTAGTAATGATGTAATAAAATACCATAAGCATTATGTTTTGACAATATATGTTTTACCATTAAATTAATGTGGTTTTGGGTATGTTTTTCAAATTTTACAAATCATTAATGGACCCTCAAGACTTATTAAATATCATGTCTTTTAAAATTTTTTTCCTTGGGAGTGTTACTCAACTCCACAAAACCAACCCCATTATTTTAAGATGTTCGGACTTTGGACTTATAAAATATTTTTTTACACTTTCCTTGGGAAAAAACCATGGGAAAAACCATTGGATGGTTTGTGGTTTTCATTAGTTTAATGTGAGGTTTCACAAACCTAAATAATTAAGAATTCCCTCACATACCCCTTTAGGATTGGGATACTTCACATTTATCTTTAATGAGACAGCAATGTTTTAAATATTAATTAGTAAATTAGAGTGTGACATAGGATCCAAAACATTATTATCCTTGACTATGTGTTTCAGAGGATATAAATCAATCATTATATCAGAATAAATAAATAAAATAAAATGTAATTCATAACATTTTCAAGAAAAAGTGTCATGTAAAACAACTTCAATAATTTTTTTGGTTGATACCAAAAACTCAAACACAAAAAATATTATTTTGAAAAATGAATATAGATGATGAATTATAAAATATAATCCAATCAACGAATGAAAATTAAATTTTTATTTGTTCTATGGAAATAAAACAAATAAATGTGTCTTTTATAAACCATTTTTTTACAATTCATAAGGAGTTGAAGTAGTAAGTCATTTTCATGGGGAAATTTTAAAAGGGGGAATGTAATTTTTTTTGAAATATTTATCAAAAAAATATTCATTGAAAATGGTTCCATGAAAAGAAACTTAATTTATCTATGTAAATTTATTAAGGAACACAAAAAATTTTACCATGAAAGGAAAAAATGTTTTGATATTTTGAATGTGGGATTATTATAATCCAATAATGTAAAAAAGTTATAAAAAATTATCATGAAAAATGGTAAAGTTACCTATAATATTAGAATTAGTTAATATATAATAGGGTTTATAAACATGATATAACAATATTTTTTATTAGGTTAAACATGGAATATGAAGAGAATCCATGATAAAGAAGGATGAGATTAATTCAAAATGTATTATAATGTTTTGAAATATGAATTCATTCATGGAAATATTTTCGTCTAAAAACACTTGTTACCAAGTGAGATACAAAATTAAATTTTATATTAATTTGGAAATTAATTATTACATAAGAAATTTATGAATTATGTTAAATAATAATCCTTAAAAATCAATGAAATATGTTTATGTTACAAAAAATCCATTATGAGTAATTTTGTATATTAAATAGAAGAATTTTGAAAAAGGGTTCATAGATAAAATATATAAATCAACATTATTCAATAAAAAATACATCTGAATTAATTTATAAGGTTCAATTTTACTAATATAAATGAATTATATTAATTAATAAAAATTAATTAATTAATGTGAATTGAGTTATCAGAAACCCTTATAATTTGAGGATCAATATATTGAAAAATCTAATTAAACATGGAGATTTCAATTTTACTTCACTTATAATGAATAAAAGTTTCTTAGGGAAAAATTATCTAAAATTATCATAATGTTCTCCACATAAATTTAATAATATTAATAGTAAAAAACATCTCTCAAAGAGATTAATTTGAGGCGAAAACACTTTCCTAATATTCAATGATTACTGAATGCGCACAATCCTCAAGTTAAAAAACATATCTATAATAATAACTTATATTGGACCAATATTCATAACTATAAAAATTTAAATTCTTTATTTATAAACATTTTATACATATATTTATTTATAAATAGTTTTATATCTATTTACAATATCATGTGTAAGTAATATTTATCATTTCACACTAGTTTTGTAAGAGCGGTGTTAATATTCATTCTTCTTCAAATGATAATATTTCCCTTTAAAATAAATATAATAAAAATGTTTGATTTTATATTTTTTAATGTTTTACCTTCCATTCCAGATTGTTTCATTTTGTATCCTTAATATGATATTGATAACAACTATATTTTAGTGATTAACCAACAAATGGTTTTTTAAAAATATTGATATAGCTCTTATAAAAAACAAAAATTAATAATTATTTCCCTAATAATATCATATTATACTATTTATTATAATCTAGAATTTAACCACAGTATAAATTTATACGATTGTTCAATAATGAGTTTAAAACAACCCAATCATGAAAATGTGGGGACCAAGTTTGATAGAGAAGGCAGTTTGAATAGTTATCCTTTGCAGAGTGTTGTATTTTGTTGTCAAAGAAAATAAATCAATTCACTTTGTAAAAGGACCATAAACCAGAAGATGCTTTGAAGATTTATATTTAACAAATATAATAATTTTAGAGGTATTTTGATTCATTCCTTATGAAGAGTAGAGAGAGTAAATAAATGATTTTATAAAAGGAAAGAATGTGGCGTGCAAGTCAAAAGTGGCGCGCAAGCATAATGGGTGTGCAAGTGTGGCATGCAAGTGTATGTTGTACACACATCATATTACAACATCATCATATCAAAATATGACAAAGGAAATAATGTGTCACAATAGTGATGGAACATCGCACAAGCAATGAAGCGGCGCACAAGTGATGAAGCAGCGCGCAAGTGATGGAGCGACGCGTAAGTATTGGCGGTCAAGTGTGTGTGGCGCGCAAGTCACCAAAATTATTATAAATATAGGACTTGCCTCCTCATTTTTCTTGATTTCAACACATAAGAGAAAATTCGTGCACTGGACATGCATGTAGTAGAGGGTTCTCTGATTACGCAAGTAGCAGAGGATGGCTCGCAAGCTAAAGCGGCATGCAAGCTGAGGGATATTTATAAGACATGCAGGTTTTTTCACGCATGTTTTACAGCACAAGTTTTCCCGCACATGTTTTGGTGTGCATGTTTTCATAGGTGCACAAGCTGGAAGGTTCTTTCAATAAGTGATCGGTTTATAAGCCAAAGGTGGCATGCAATTTTCGAGTAGGCGCTCAAGCAGATGGCGCGCAAGCAATGAGGTGCACAAGCAGGTGGCGCGCAAGAAGGAAGGCACGCAAGAAAGAAGTGGCGCACAAGTTTATTGTGCCAGGAGGTTTCTACCAGCTTCTAGGTAGGAATGTGAAGACTTTTGATGAAAGAATTGATTTTTTAAATCTTATTAAGAAGCACAGAATCATTACATTGATCTATTTGTGCTAAGAGGTATCACCTACACTATTGTATTATTTTCAAAGTGCTACATGAGTGTAAGGGTATATCCTAATCAATGTATTCCACATCAAATGATTGTTTTATAGTGGATTTTTTGGTACTGGATTCTTTCAGTACCATACCAAGGACATATATTCTCTTGTTGAGTAGTGAACCATGTAAATCTTATGTTTATGTGGTTGTGTGTGTTCAGCAAGGAAGAAACTATTTAACATGAGGTGAAGGTTGTTTCAAAAATAGGAAACTTAAAAAGACCAAGATATCACTAATTCACCCTCTCCCCATCTCAGTGATACTTGGGTCCTGACTAGGAATATCAATTGGTATGAGAGGGAAGGTTCCCTTCATTTATTCATTGCTGTAGTGGTTGAAGAGAAGTTGTGATGGGGAATCTAAATTACGTGAATAGTAAGGGAATTTTGATTTTTGATGGAATAAACTATCACATCTGGAAGGTCATAAGGATGCCTTATATTATGTCTCTTGGATATGTAGTTCTTGAAACTACAACAGATGGATTTTCTACTATTGATGACAAGATTCCTCTTACTCGTGTCGATAAGAAGAACCTTGAGAATGATGGAAGAGATAAAAATGCATTACTCTCATCTCTTTCTGAGACTGAATTTTTAAGAGTGAAAGGTGTTACTACAGGTAAAGGCATCTGGGATAAGTTGAAAGACATCTATGATGGAAATAAAAAAGTGGGGAAGGAAAAACTACAAATCTGGAGGCAGAAGTATGAAGACTTGAAAATGGGAGAATTTCAATTAGCTGGTGACTTCTTTACTATGATTAATGACATTGTCAGTACAATAAGATGTCTTGGTGAAACATTTGAGGATTCTACAGTTATAGAAAATATCTTGAGAATTATGCCTGATAAGTTTGATGAAAAATTGTCTTCATTAGAAGACAGATACCCAGAAACATTATCTCTGGATGATTTTCAAATTACTCTCATTACTTATGAAATGAGAAGGGAGAAGACTATAAAAAGAAAAAACAAATATGATAGATAAATGTCATTCAAGGAAATAAAGGGAGAGATGTCAAATAATACCCGTATGGAATATGATTCTAGTGAATCTGATTCTAATGATGTGGTCTGTAGAAATTATGAGGAAATTTTATCCTTGTTTTCTAAAAATGTGAAAATAGGTACAGGAAAATACAAGGGTAAACATCTATTGAATTGTTTGGAGTGTGGATCAGTTGTTCCCTTTGTGGATAATTGTCCTCAAAAGAATAAAAAAGACAATGATGATGATGAAATAAGTCCAAGAAGGTCATGGAAGAATGAAACTGACAAATATGAATATTTTTCAAAAGTTAAGGATAAAAAGTTCTTCAAATCAAAAAGAAGAATCTATTTATCTAAAGATGAAGAAAAAGAGGATAACGAAGCTGAATCTGAGAAATCATTTTCTGAGAAACCTAGAGATAATGCCTTTATTGCATTAGTGAATAATGAAGTGTAGTAGAGAAAATGTTTAGAATAAGAAGAAACTCAACATGAATATCATCTTAATGAAGAATTGAAAGACTGCCTGAGGAGGATCGGAAGGCCAGAGAAAGATATCAACAAGATGATAAATGAAAAATAAACATTAGACAATAAAGAATGTTTTACTGATGAGAAAATCAAGATGGAAAAGATAACTGATGATCTAAAAAATTCTATTGAGAATACAATTAATCGTAATGATCATCTTGAAGTAATGCTGAAGGCAAAAGAAGAAGATTTAGAACTTTTCCAATAAAAACATTATAAAGCTCAAGTAAGGAATATCAGTTTCAAAAATTCTATCTCAGAAGTTGGTGAATGTTCCAATAAGTATGAACCAAAGAAGGATTCACAAAAGATACCTTGAAAGGTAGAAATGAATGATAGAAATGGTTCTGATTAGAAGAAGTCTGAAAATACCATGTATGTGGTTAAAGTCAGCAATGATGAAAAATCATAAGTGCATAAAAATAACCAGTCAAGAAAGACTTCAAATACATCTGGTTAAATTAAATATGAAATTAGAAATGGAGTTACAAATGTAAACATGAAGGATGATGGTCATCATGGTTTTATTAAGAAGGATGTTTAGAAGAATGTTCACAAATATGATTAGTAAAGAAGTTTTAGAGGAAAATATTCATTCTATGGTTATTGCTAGTATTGTGGTGGATTCAGACACCTAGAAAATATGTGTTGGTTCAACCAACATCATTAAAACTATTCTAAAAGTTTTTATAGACAAGTATTGAGGGGAATCTGACTCAGAAATCTCGAGTGATGAGGATTAATTTCGAACAACTCATCCTAGGTTGAGGAAATAAGTAGAGGCTCAGAATATTATTAGAGATAAACACCATACGGTTCAACCAAGAAGAACAATGAATGCTATATCACATACTTCTCTTTATTCAAAAGTTGAATTGAATTATGTAAATGAATCATTTGAGCATCCAGAATGGGTTCATGCAATGAATTAAGAGGTTGATCAGATAGAGAAGAATGATACCTGTGAACCTGTACCGAAGTCGAAAACAAGAACATTATAGGTACAAAATGTGTTTTCTGGAAAAAGCTTAATGAAGATAGTAATGTAATAATAAACAAAGAATGATTGGTTTTCAAAGGTTATTCACAAATTGAAGGCACTGATTTTGATGAAACCTTTTCTCATGTGGTAATATTATGAACAATCATAATATTTCATTCTATTACTGCACAACGAGGTTACAATATCTTTCAAATGGATGTAAAATCTGCATTCTTGATTAGTGACCACGAAGAGGATGTTTACAATGATCTACCATGTGGATATGTTATTGGAAAAGAGTAAATTTATGTGTGCATATTTGAGAAGGTTTTGTATGGGCTAAAACATTCTATGAGAGCATGGTATTCTAAAATATATAGTTTCTTAATGAAGATGAACTTTGAGAAATGGATAGTTGACAACAATCTCTACATCATGGAATGTCAAGAGTTTTCACTGATTGTTATTGTTTATGTTGTTGATATTATATTTTCTAGAAATGATGAAAGATCCTATGAAATAATTTTTGAGGAGATGATGATGTTATTTGAAATGTCCATGATAGTAGAAATAAATTACTTTAATGGGATACAAATTTCACAAAAGAATAATCATGTATTTCTGTCTCAAGAAAAGTATGATAATGAACTTTTGAAGAAGTTTCGCATGGAAAAATTGAAACGATTTTCCACACCAATTTCAGTGGGAACCAAGTTTTCTAAAGATAGAGAAAGCAAGGAAGTGGATTAGAAAGAGTTTTTAAAGGTGGATGGATGTTTGTTGTATTTGAATGCCTCAAGACCTGAAATCGTCTATGTTGTCAACTTATGTGCAAGATTTTACACTGCTCATAAAGAATCACATTTTATTGCTAGAAAAATAATTCTCATATATATCAAAGGAATGAAAAATTTTGGAAACAGGTATGATGGCTTAAGAAATATTGATCTATTCGGATATTCTGATGCTGATTGGGAAGGAAATGTTGATGATCGAAGATCGACATCTGGTAGAGTTTTCGTTCGGGGGAGACGTTGTGTTAGTTGGTATACCAAGAAATAGAATTCAGTAACACTTAGCACAGCAGAAGGTGAGTATGTTGCTACTACTCAAGCATCAACTCAAAAAATGTTGATGAAGACTTGGATAGAACATATACTTGTTGATGTAAAGCTACCATTTGTCTTGGGTTGTGATAATCATAGTGCAATCACTCTTACAAGAAATCTGATACAACATTCTCATTCAAAACACATTGATATGAAGGACCACATCATCAAAGAGCATGTGGAGAAGAATGAATTAAGGATATAGTATGTTACTACAACTGTCCATGTTGCTGATATATTCAGCAAACCATTACCGAATGAACCATTTTCAAAATTAATGTTGAACATGGGTGTCCAACCTCCTTCTCATCATTGTAAAAGTAAGTGTTTCTGTCTCCTCTCTCGTCTTAACTTTGGATAGTGTTTTCAAGTGGGAGAATTGTTTCATAAATCTATGCTTATAGATGCATGCTTAAAGGGGGAGTTGTGGGTATGCTGTGAATCCAGCATGTATGGGTGTGAACTATTTTAACTATTTGTTGGAGTGATTGTATGATACAATTTTTTTGTATTCCAGGAACTTTGAAGAGGTGAATAATGCTGATGTAGAATCTTGAATGATGTTCTGAATAAAGATGAGGAGATATGATCATGGAATTTCATAGTCACTGCCTTTGGACATCATGGTTTTGGATGTCAATAATTCTTGTTTCCATCAATGATTTAGCCCTCATAGGCTTAGAATTGTTGATATGTAATCCATTTCATAAGGTTACAATGTTAATTGTTTTAAATATATTGGTTGACAACATAATCCAAAGGGGGAGATTGTTGGGACCAAGTTGGATGGAGAAGGCAGTTTGAAGAGTTAGCATTTCCAAGGTGTTGTATTTTGTTGTCAAAGAAGATAAATCAATTCATTTTGTAAAAGGACCATAAACCAGACGATGCATTGATGATTTGTATTTTACAAATATCATAAGTGTTGAGAACATGTGCTGCATTCCTTATGATGTTTAGAGAGAGTAAAGAAGTGTTTATGGCAAAGTAATGAAATTGGAGTGCTAGTCAAAAGTGGCGTCCAAGTATAAGGGAATCCCAACTATAAGTGGAGAACAAGTGCAGCGCACAAGTATAAGTGTCTCACAAGTGTGGCATACAAGTATAAGTGGCGCACAAGTGTATGTTTCTCACAATTTATATTCCAACATCGTCGTATCAAAGTATGACAAAGGAAAGAAAGTGTCGCACTAGTGATTAAAAGGTGCGCATGTGATGAAGTGGCGCACAAGTGATGAAGCGGCGCACAAGTGATGGAGAGGCGTGCAAGTATTGGCACGCAAGTGTATGTGGAGTGAAAGTCACCAAAATTCCTATAAACAGACGACTTGACTCCTCGTTTTTCAGGAGTTCTATACGTAAGAGAAAATTTGAGCCCTAACCGTGCAAGTAGTAGAGGGTGCTCTAATCGCACAAGTAGATGAGGATGACATGCAAGCTGAAGGAGCATGCAAGATAAGGGATATTTATAAGTCATGCAGGATTTTCTGCGTATGTTTTTTCGTGCATGTTTTATTGGTCATGTTTTGGCGTGCATGTTTTGCACGCATGTTTTTAGAGGCACACAAGCTGGGAGGTGATTTCAATATGTGGAATGTGTACAAGACAAATGTGGAAAGAAAGTATTGAGTATGTGCTCAAGAAGGTGCCATGCAAGCAGTGAGGCGTGCAAGTAGGTGGCGCACAAGTAGGAAGGCACTCAAGTAGGAAGTGGCGAGCAAATTGTTTGCACCAGGAGGTTCCTATCAACTTCTGGGTAAGAAATTGAAGACTTGTTTTGAAAGAATTGATTTTTGAAAGCTCAATAAGAAGCACAGAATCATTAAATTACCCTATTTGTGCTATGAGGGAGCACACAAACTATTGGATTTTTTTCAAAGTTCTACACGAGTGTAAGGGTATATCGTACCCGTTGTATTCCACATAAAAGGATTTTCTTCCTAGTGGATTGTGTGGTACTGGATTGTTTCCTTACCATACCAAGGACATAGCTAAATCTTTTTTTTGTAGTGAACCTTGTAAATATTGTGTTCCTATGGTTGTGTGTTTTCAGTAGGGAAGAAACTCTTTAATAGGAGGCGAAGTTTGTTTCAAAAAACAGGAAACATAAAAAGAAAAATATATCATTCATTCACCCCCTCCCCTTCTCAATGATAGTTGGATCATAACTGGGAACTTGAGAAAATACATTGATTAATTAGTTATTCTGAAATGTTTTAGTAGAATTAGAATTATGAAAATATAATTATGATCTTATATAGTGTTCAGTAGTGCAATATTACATAATTTTATTAACATTAAACGATAATATTACACAAATAATGTTAATACATTGAATGAAGTGATCATTTTCCTCTAAATATGGTTGTCTTGAATGGATGAATTTTTTATGGTAGTTATTGGCGATATCATTAATAAGATATATAATATTACATAAAAAATATAATGATTTCATAAAGACCGTATTTATCCATGAAGACAAATATTATCCCTATCAAGGAAGAAAATAATGAAAAATGGAAGACATCGGTCACTGAAGGATGTAGTCCACACAAATGAAGAAATGATCATTTAATATTCTATAGAAAGAGAGATAGGTGTAATGTGGTTTATAATTTATTTGTTAAATATTATTTATATATATCATAATTATATGTTAATTTATAGTTTTAAATGTTCTAGTTTAGGTGTTGAAGGGAAATAGACATGTTACATCATGGTGTCCATAGTCGGCACAAACACACGACTCAGGTTTTGGATGTTCTTAATGGATGAGGGAAAGGTGGTCTATGATTATATAAAAATAATAATTACAGGCCATTATACTACTGATACTGATGTTTTTTATATTATATAATTGAATTTAATGTAGAATATTTTCAAATAATGATATAGAAGTGATAACTGAATGATTAGAAATTTATACCACACTTTATTGATTATTTCCATTACAAAGGGGATATGACATTGAGGGATAAAATTCTGAGAATTATGTAACTTCATTATAATTTATAAAAATGTTTCAGAACAATTTTGTTTGATTTTGGTCCAAAATTACTAGGTTATAGTGCGATTTTAAGGAATGAGATGAGAACCCCAATTATAATAGGAAATGTATGAAATTGTGGAAAACATCTAATAAAATTAAATAATAGGAAGTAAATCTTAAGTAAAAAAGATTAAAAATTTAAATATAAATGTTGATCGATGAAGAGGTACATTTTAGAAAAGCCTCAACCGTACATTTTCAAGTATTTCTAGAGTCATTTTTTCTTTGATTTTTAAGTTTATCATTGTTTTTATACAATGGAAACTAGACTATCCCTATGTAAATTATACATTATTATTATAATTAAAAGGGTATGTTTAATATAATTTTTTCCAACTAATTCAAAAAATATAAAGAAATTAAATTTATTTCAACTTTTAAATGTTTTATAAATTAATTATAAAATACTATAAATATATAATGTATTGAATAAATTCTTGAGAAATTATTTTTTAAATTTATGAAATATAAAATATTTATTTTTATTTCAATCATAATATTTTAATATATATAATGGTACTTAAAAATAATTTTTTAAAATTGGTTTCATAATATTTAGTTCAATGATTTATCAAATTGATTTCATAAAATTCATGTTATTTTCAATGATGGTATTTTTTTACAATTCCCCTATGATAAATTCTTAAAAAAATCCAAAATATTCATATTGACCTCATATTATTATTCATGAACCTAAAAATGATGTTATTGTTTTAAATTAAATTTATAAAAAATTGTAACTAAATACTAAAATAAAAATTCAAAATATACTAAAAAACAATTCATATGGGAGAATAGTTATTTAATTTGATAACTTTGATTTATTCTTATTTCCAAAAAAAATATTAATCTATTTATTTGTTACATATTATTCAAATTATAAATTAATATTGTTAGTAATTATTCATACTATACTTAGTATCATGAAATAGAATAGTAATTTTAGAAAATTATTTTTTATCATTAAATGATTTTCTTTGTTTTTTACCTATACTGATTGAATTTAATAATTATTAAAATTAGTATTTATTTTTATTAGAAAATTTTTTTAATATTTTTGTTTCTTCTATTAGTAAATAATAATTTAATTTCTATGTTTTAATGGGCATATTTAATATTTATATTTCACATAAATATATAATGATAACCTATTTACTATGGTTTTTCATGTGAAAAAATATATCAGAAAAAATATTAATTTACAAAATAAATATAGGGAAATGAAAAAGTAATTATATTCCCCCCACATCATTAAATACATGATGTATTTTATACTTTAATTTACACATCCCAATTAGGATATTTTCGGGTATCCAAAATATGGATATTACTCATGTTTTAATTTCAGTTATACTATCAACCGTACTAATTATGTTTGGACTATGAAACCCATTTATTCATTACTAAAATTAATTTAATAATATTTAGTTTCATTGCCTTATTTTTATCTAAACACCCATTTTGATTAATTTCCCAAGAATTTCAATAGTAATACTAAATGTAATTGATGATTATATGTTGATTTGAGATATGAAATGTGGTTCCCTATTTAAAAAATAAATAAAATGTCTCGGTTGGAATATAAAATAATTTTTTAAAATATCACAATGTTAAACTAAATGGATGATGTTATGATTCAGATTCATATAAATATAAACTTTCGATACTAAAATCTTAGAAATAAAAGTTTTACATGATGATAAAAATTACAATTTGACAATATAATAGTCATAGAAAACATCTTTATATTTTATAGTGAGTATAATAGGGGCCAATAAAAAATTAAGAGTGGTAGTTAATAATTCACTAATTATTCTGATCAAATTTAGAGCTCATTTTAATTTCATAACACATTCTCCCAGGTCTAAGAGGGTAAAGAGATATATTATCCGTGTCAGCCATATTCTAGGGAATTCAATTAGAATATTTTCAACCTCTAGGTTTTGAAATAATTTTATTCTATTCACCTATATATGAATTATTGGCTTCATCACCCTTGATTTGCAGTGAGGAACTTAATGGCCAACACTTACACACTTGACAAACATTCTTGTATCATTGAGGCATTCCATTGGGGGGAGGGGGTCATCCAAAAATATTTATTTGTATGAATATAAATTTCCTCTACATTATCATCATCAACTTATGAGATTCTAGAATACTATATACTTTTATTCATTAGTGATTACATGATTATTTTATGGTAAGGGTTTTTAGTCATGAATTTTCTTAGCTAGGTTAGAATAACCACATTAGTTTTAACTCCGGTTTATATTCTAGTTGGTGAATCCTTAGGACCACCACTGCATTATACATGTTTTACATTTTTATCTTTATTACATCAATATCGACATAATAATAAAACCAAAAGGGTTATCATATGTGTTGAAAGAATAACATCAGAAGTTAATTTACATAAGTATCCATATCGAATTTAACCTTAAATGTGTCTTAAAATCATGTTAGTCTACAACTATTTTAGTTCAAGATACATAACACATTGTTTAACCTATATCATTCACATTTTACCTATATCATTATAGAATCATCCTATTGTAAATTATGTTTAGTTCTACCATAATTCATAAACTAATCCATCAATTTTACAAGGAATTCAATCATGCATATTACTTATGAAATATAATATGATCAGACAAATATATCCCCAATGAGTGTCTAAACAGGCGGTATGTCCAAGGCCCACTCATCATGAATCATAGTTCAGATTGTTACAATTCCCATCCAATCTATTTTGGTATTATTACCCCAAGTATCAGATATGACACATCCCCATCCAATTTTGAGTTTTAGGATAGGTAATAATTTTTTGGGAACCACACAATCTATACTTTATGAAAATTTTAGGATGTTATCTTTCAGTTAGAGATTTTCTATAGACTTATCCAAAGTAGTTTCACTAATTTCAACTCCAAATCCAAATAAAAACAAAAATAATAACAAAAAATAACTAATCTTGACTCTGATGCCTACTATGACACCCCAAATCGAAACTCCCATGCCTAAATAAAAAAAAGATTCATTGTATAGTATCTATGATATTATGTGACATTATGAAAGATAAATATGATTATAAAATATTTCAATAAAAATTTATGTCTCACAATATTCAAATAGTACCATTGAATGTGGATTTAGAGTCTTTGAGGATCAACAACATCAAAATTGTTTTTATGATATTTTGAATCATTTCACCATATTCAGAACACCCTATGTCCACTTATAGAAATATTGTAGTTTATACTCATCATTAAAATATATTGGTACAAAAAATTGGGGTGTGGTCAAATGCTTGGTAAGGGAAACATTTTAGTGAATATTAAGTGTAAAATCATAAGTTTGTGAGATATCCTGGATAAAGAGAAAAATATCTATAAAAATTTTATAGGATCAAAAAACCATGAAAATGTCACTAATGAAGAATAAAAATAAAAATAATGATTTTAGGAATATAAAAATAATTACAAACAGTAGAAACATGATAAATATTAGTAATATCCTAGAAAATTATTGAATAATGTAATCAAATAAAATTATATAGTCGTGCTACCATCACATCATGATTTCTTTTTAATAGTATTCTTTGGTTAATAGATTATGCAATATAATTAAGATTTCTATTTTACTCGTGTAGCTATTTAGGATAATGAAAAATATTATATTCCTATATATGATGAGGCTATAATCCATATATATATTTTGAATGTGGAAACAAATTTTTTACCTCTTCAAGCATAGAATACAACATATTCACCACTTGTGTCCTGGGATACAACCCATGTACCTTCTTGATCTCATGAAATATTTAATATTAACAATTTAATCAGAGGAAAATATTTTTTGACATTGTTAATATTCATTATATATTTTTTAAATATGATATAAATGAATCATAATATAAATATAACTATGTAAAATAAAAATTGATTCATAAAGATTAAATATATTATCATATAAAACAACATTAACCATTTCATTGGTTTATACCCTACACCCAATAACCTATTGAAAATATTTCATAAAATTTATAATTATATAATTCATTCAAAATATCCCTTTTCTGAAAAATAATTTGATTTTAAAATTTAAAATGTAAAAACATAATATTAATATTTTATTTCATAGTTTTATACCTTTAATAAGGAGATCACATTGAGGGTGGTTTTAAAAATATATTTATAAAATATATATGTTAATGATTTTGGTAAATTTCAATTTAAATATATTATCCAAAAAAATGGATCATGGAAAAATAAATAAATTTATCTAGGGTAAATCGGTATGAAAGACAAAATATTTTATCTGGGAATGTAAATTTTTTTTGAATTTTTTAAGTACATTTTATTAAAACTAACATTGTAAAGAATATAATAAAACATTATTTTTTATAATAGAAATTGAAATATACAATTCAAATTATTCTATATTTAACATGATTTCAAAATATGATAGAATATACTTTTTGGTATGGTTAAACAAGGATGTGTTAGAGAAACCAAAACATAAAGAGACTGAGAATAATAAAAAATATCTATAATTTAATGGAATGTGATTTTTTCCAAGAAATAGATTAGTAATAATACTTGTTTTAAATAGTGTTAGACAATATATAATATCAAATTTATTGGAAAAAGAAATAAAATATTGAATATATATGAACTTTTTTAGGAATAAAACATATAACTAAAATAATGAAGTTTGAGTTACCAAAATCAACATACTAGATACATAGTTCTTGAGTATGAAATTTATGAAGAGGGGTTCATTCGGTAAAAATATATATCCCTAGAAGTCAAGATAATATAATTAATAACCCATTAATATGATATAATTAAGAAAAAATATGGGATAAGTTCAATAAGAATAATCACAACTCAATGAATGAGAATTGAGATAGAAACCCCTTAAACATTGTAGATGATTTAAATAAAATACTCATGAATGAGAGAGATATATATTGAAATTAAATCAAAATTAATTAGTGGTAAAATATGATATAATATCTAAAATATAATTTCAACACACCATAAAATTTTAATATGGTTCACAATACAAAACGTACCTCTAAGGGGAGAATTTGATATAAAAATCTTTAACATATATCTATACATCCTTGAATGTTCTCCAAACACATGAATAAAAAATAATAATTTTCATAATACATTATTTAATAACCATAATCATACCTATATATATTTATACTCCTTATATGTGATTATTATTATATAAATAAATATTGTCAATATATGTTGTCAATAATCATGATCATTTCAAACTAGTTTTGTAACAGTTCTTCCAATATTCATTATTTTCACTAATTTAAACATTAAAATTTCATTTTTAAAATAATAAATGATGAATTTTAATGACTGATGATTTTTAAACTTTCTTTCTTTAGTGTTTCATTCAAAATCCTTGTAGATGAAATCGTCAAAAAACAAATTTCAGTGATTTTTTGTAGCAAATTATATTTCTTAAATAATAAGTTTAATATTTCTATAATATTTCCCTAAAAAATAATTATTTACATATTTATATTATATTATTCTATTTATTATGTTATTATATTCATCCATTATATAAATTCATAACATATTTCATTAAGTGGTTAAATTGACGCAGACATTAATATACCATCATTAATGGGGGGTTAATATATGTTTTAGTCCAAATATAATTATACCATTATCGTTACAAACTTATTTAGTGTGAATAATTATGATATATAATATTTTTAAAGAATTATATGGATAATATTATTCATTAAATAAAATATTTATAATTAATACATTTTCCTCCTATTATATTTGGGTTTTGAATAGTTAAATTTTTTATGATGGTTTATTGCTAAAATCATTTTTTTGATCTCCAATTTCCTATTTTGAAACCTCTATGATTTTATAAAAATAAAATTTTTCATTTAAACTAGTTTGAAAAATAATCAATGATATTTAGTAATGAAAAAACCACCATGTTTCAGGGATACAGATGTCCGCACAACCCCATGGATGACGGTTTCATTTTCCACAGAATGTGTGAGAGTAGTAATATGGTTTACTATTTTATAATGTTAAATAAATTATATATATCATTATTTTATATTATTTCCCTTTTCTAAAATAAAAATTTTAGGTGGTGAATTGGTTATATTACTTTGTGAGGGTGGTGGTCTATACATAGGTTCGACTCATGTTTCTATTTTTTTATAGTATGGGGAAAATGTGGTTAATTATTCTACCGTAATTATAAAAATTAATATTATACTAATTACATATATGATATAATTTTACAAGTATTTATATGATTTTATGGTATAGTATGTTCGCATAAATAAATAGAAAAGAAGACGTAGCATTTAAGTAATAATTTCCAACTTCATCAATTTTTTCCTTAGGAAATGTGTTTAGTTCTTTTAGGGATGGAATTTTTAATTTAAAAAAATTCATGAATTTTTTTATTTATTTTGAAGATTTTTATGGGTGGGGTGTTGAAAAAAACATATACTATTTTTGTTCTAGGGTATGTGAGTATGGGAGTGCCCATTTTATATGTTAAAGGGGATGACATTTCTATAAATTCCCAAAACGTTTCACTAATGAGAAGTTGCTCTAAAATTGTGTATCCAGAATGGGAAAATAATTTATAGGGGAAGATAAAAGGTCAAAAAATACCTCAACCATACAATCTTAATCATGTTTTAAACATTTTTTAAATCATTTTCTCTTATATTTTTTATACTTTTTTAGTATTATCTTTTACTCTGGTAACTAGTTTTTACCTAATTAAATTCACATTTATGCATCAAAATATAAAGGCAATTTTATGTAATTTAAAACCAATGATTTAAAATTTAAAATAATTTTTTTGAAGTTATAATAATAAATTAAAAAAAAAATGTATAATTTTTTAAAAATATTTGATTGAGAAAATACTACATGAGTTCATAAATATCTAATATTGGATAAAAATTAAACATAATATTTTGAAAATTACAGTTATAATTAGTAATAATATTATTGGTCTATAATATTTTTTCATATGTTTTGTCATCTACTTATCAAATTGATTTCATAAAAGTCATTTAATTTTCAATAATGTTCTTTTTCACTCTACACCAAAAAAATCAGTTATTCTAGAAAATTAGAAAATCATCTTATGAATATATTATTATGTTTGATTAAAAAATGATTATAATTTTTTCATATTGAATTTATAAAATTTTACATTTCAATATTTATATTTATTCAAAAAATATTTTAAAATATGTTTATATAGGATAGTATGACAAAAAATTGTTAAATATTCTTTATTCTAATCTTATATCGATTTAAAATTAATTTATCTATAATAAATTATAAATTTTTTGATATATTTTATAATTATTTACTCATGTTTAAATTAAGTTCATTAAATAAACTTGAATTTTATAAAAGAAAATTGATTGATAAAATGATTTTCATTGATTTTTTACCTTAAATAATAACATTTTTGTAGTATTAAAAGAAGATTTTTTTTCATTGTACACATTTTTCATAATTTGGTTAATCCAATTCATACATAGTAATTGGGTATCATTGTTTTTATGGTAAAATATAATATTTTAGGGCCTAGGTTCATATATATCATTGATATGGGGATGAGGTGAATCAATTATCTAGTTTTTACAATTTCATTCTTTCAAAAACACATATATTATTGTTTATGATCCCAATACCTCATAATATAATGTCTCACATCTCCCCCATAAAATATGACGGGATTTAAAAGAACACTATCATTTATAAAAGGTTCCCCTTGATGTGGGAAACTATATCCTGGATGGGTTTGTGATAATATGAAACACAAATTCTATAATATATAATAAATTCCATTCCAAGCAATGAAAACATCCTCAAATACCAAGTGGAAAATTTCTTATAATTCCATATCGCTATAATTATTGTGGGTCATCTCATGATGGGAACATTAAACTGAATCCCACCAGTTTTATTTATACTATCTATTTCTAGTTGATAAATCCCCAAATATATATGTTATATATATTATCATCCTACTAGTTCCTCAATGGCCTTCACAACATCATTCGAACGGGTCATCAACTACTTGTGTTAATAGATATTGTGTCCTTGTTGGACACATTTCATTTAATGTTCACGGAAAAACATATTCTAATGAATTACTACTATCCTCGATCACCTTCAATTATCAAAACATGTCAGCTTCTAATACTCTCTAACAATTCTAGTGCACTAAAATCTAGTCTCACCGAAATTCTTCAACTGTCGCTGAATATAAACTTAAACACTATATGTAAGTTGACTCAATACTATTATGAAAATGTAAAATATATTAATTTTACTATGACTCGATATATTATCAGAATTAAAGAAATAATGGTTATGACAAAACACGTTGTATTCTTTTTAATTTTTCAAATAGTAAATTGTCATGAAATACTACATATGTAATGTGTATCATTTCATGCATATAAATTGAATAGGTCTTACCTTGTTTTTTACCATAAGAAATAACAATTTATTGATCCATTATTTTATGTTATCATATTAAATAATATATGAGATATCTCAAATCCTCATGAATTCAAATATTTCTTGCATGTGTACATTCAATTTCATCTACCATCATACTCTCTTGTCCTTGAAAAGTCTCACACAACCACTGTATTATTCATATAACACTAGCTTTTTAACTGAATCATTTTTCAAGTACACCTCATGTATTTTATTTATATAAGTCTTTATCCAAATCAAAGAGTATCCTTCTTGTAACAATATTCATACAAAGGGTATTATTCTTTATTCATCTTCATGTCAACTAGGGGAGTTATATCCGCTAGTTTGTGTATTAAATTTATTCACAATACACATTTTGTGTTCTAAAAAATAATTGGTTGTCTAGGGAATCTAAACATCATGACCAATAAATATCATGAAAATATTTTCATTTAATTGAATGATTCATGTACTTACTTTTGTCCTTGTAGTTGAATCGTGCAGATTGTACTTATTTAATTATAACAGCTGTATCTATCAAAATAGTGATGGATAATAGCTCTCTTGGCTAATTATGTCGTTTTTAAAAGGGGTATAACCACTAACTCATCTCTAAAATTTTATTTTATGTCAATTATATCTTTATAGAGACAAAACTAATGTTGTTTCATACATATTTTAACTTCAAAACGTCATTTTTTGTTTCGCAAATATTAGAAAATATCCATGGAACCATTCCTTATGCATGATAATGATTTCTCTCCACATACATTTGATATGGACCACATGACTCATAAATTATTATAATATTGTACACATCCAGTCAGATCCAATTTTCTTTCGAAAATTTATCGGAAGTTATGATAATCTAGTTCTTTTATATGTCATATGCATGGAATATGGTTATTTCAAGTATGGAATCATGTATTTTTTATCCAAAAATTATTTTTCTATGGGAAGGGTTTTTCATGTTGATTCATGGATCAATCACTGAAGATTGAGTCATAATATTTGATGAGTATAAATCCTTGAAATGTATGGAGGTAAAAGAAACCATTTGGTCCATATTGGATAGCTCATGTGAATAATAAAAAAGATCCAAATTATCTATATCCTTTTAAGATGGGATAAAATTAACACAATTAATTATATACTTCATGGGAAATTATCATTCTTATGAATTTTTTATATGTTATTCCATTCTAATAGCTCCACCTAGATAACAGTTTGGAATATCACCTATGACACTCACCACACATGCCTGCATGCCATCATGTAACCCAAAAAATTTTTCATATAACTCCAACGAACACTTTTCATATTCGGTGTAAAACTTTTGCAAGATATATCATGTCTATTTATGAGATCCCTCCCTCATGATTCTGTATGTTATTAAGGGTCGGCCTCACCTATATTTTTGAGGACATCTCATATTATAAAACTAATTAAGATCTCATACAAGGATTTTAAAATTGTACAATTTATTGTATAATTACAAAAAAAATTACTTAGTAAAATTTATTTATAATAACTTATAAAAAACACCACTCTCAACCCCACATTAAGAACAATTTTTTAATGGTATTATTTTAGTTCATATTCTTATAATAAAGGTGTCTTCATGAAAATAAATATTCTCAATGTCTCTGAATAATAATTCATACTCATGAATTTTTTTTATATTTCATGGAATTATTTAAATATTTCTTATTTCAAACAATGTTTCATCATTTATATAATTCTTTAACATGAAATATTGTTGAATAGTCTTGAAATATATCAAAATTATCTTTTTTATACATATAAATATATATTCGTGGAATTAATTCTTCTTTAAATTAATATTCAAAAATAATCATATAATTATTGACATACTCTCATCTAATGACAAATTATCTATTCATTTTCTTAAATAAATTCCTCATGAAAATTGATATTTTCATATTATTTTTTATAACGAATTACAAAAATTCCATGAATATAATTTTTACCTGAAAACTTATTCGAATATCTTCTTCTTCCCCATGCTTCTTCATCACATCATGTAGAACTATTTTCTTATAAAAAATTAAACTTCTCGAAAGCTGTCTAAATAATATCCAATTTTTTATTTAGTTTAATACCCATTTAGAAATAATATATCTATATATATCCTTCGTTCCATCCCCCTTTCTTATCAAAAAATCATTTCAATTTATCTACCCCAAATGAAAATGAAATAGAATGTAATTTCAAAAATATGTATCAATTCATACCTATAAATTTCCCATCAACCAATCCCCTCTAGGACTAATTGATCCTTTATAGGTGTTGTAAACATATGGGGTTGATCATGAAAATGATGCTATCCATTATAAAATTGGGATGAAACGAAATGAAATAGGAACTGACAAGTTTTATTCATGTAATTTCCAACTATATTCCATGATGATAAAATTTATCAATACCAACTAAAATATAAAATTATCCACATGGAACTAATTATCTCACATAAAAAATAGATTAAAAATTAAATTGAGGAAGTATGTATTTTGTTAAATCCATCTTAATCATTTCATTTTTCATGACATTAAAGAAAATAATTTTACATCCCATTGATATTTTATATAATTTATTTATTTAGGTTGATAGATAAATAACCAGAACCTCTTAAATTAAATTATTAATTAAAAACCTTAAATTTTGATATTATTTGAATATGAAAGATAATTATTCCATATTCAAACATTCATTTATCTATCCCTTTAGGGAAATACTCCATAACCACATCACATTGGTAAATCTTTTTATTGATTAATTTTAATATGTTTATATATATATATATATATATTTAATAAAATATAACATCAAATTATGGATTTATAGTATTCAATTATTAAACATCATTATCAATTATAATATGATGTAAAATATTATATTTATAATACGATCATACAAGATAAATTCATGATATAATAATGATTCTTTTTTATGTTCAGTGTAGAAAAAATCATATTCCAATATTAATTTATTATCCTCATTGGAACTTCACCCACATTAAATTTACAAAAGTATATGAATAGATATTATATACATAGATTAAGTGTGTATGGTGGGTATTTTTTCTACCTTATGACCAGAAAGGATGATATTGTGTTCTTAACAGTGGTGTTCCACTTTATGAATTCTTCATGATTTCACATCACTTTTTTAATTCAAATATATTTTGAGGTATTATGGACTTAATATAAATGTTATTTCATTGTGTGTTTACATTATCTTCACAAAATAATTTATATACATTGTATCCTTTGGTTAAACATTAATAGATTACATTTAAACCTCTTTTGCCTGAATTATTATATAACAAACATTATGAGTGTTCCTTGCTATGTGGTACCTCCCAAACAATATAAGTTTTAAAATGTGTTTTCTTTTGTTGAGAACCACTCATGTAATTTAAATTCTTCAGGTAGAGTATTCATTTTACCATTTTTAAAGTAATTGTTTTATTTTTATTATAATTTTATTTCTCTCTACAAATTTCCTAGACAAATAAATAATATATAATTAATGTTATTGGAAAAATTAATAGAGTATAATCATGGAATTCCATGATTACCATTCTTAAAATCCTTTTTGAGATATGTAATACTCCTCTTGAAAGTCTTCATGGACCTATTTTGAATCTGCCATTTCTTGTTCATTGTGTCCATGGATGAAAAACTCTTAAACATCTCTGGTGTAATATGATTTATTACTGGAATAAAATTAATACGAAATTATTTATATTAATAATTATATGATACTCTTTTCACATTCATCTTTTATTCATGTTTAGATGTCAATATATCACTTCTGTGATTTCCTCTAGTTCAAATATCACATTAATCTTTTAGTGCCTCAAATATAATGGATTTTTATAGATTCTTATTATTCTGTAAATGATTAATCTTTACAGACATTCTCCCCTTGTAATAGGATTATTTTATTCTTTATAATTTAATTATTTTTTTAATAAAATCTAATGAAAAATTCACATTTCTGTTATAGAACAATCATTGACCCACAAATCAGGATTTTCTTTTATCTCTTATTTTTTTCTCCAAAATCCCTTGCAAAATCAGCATAATAATTTAAGGTAAACTATATCACATGTTTTGATCCTATAAATAAACCAATTTCAACATTTCATCTTCCCAATATATACATGGTGGAATTCCATTCAAAATTTCTCCTCATTCATAATTTTAATGATCAATATTTAGAATTGTGTTTTTTGTAGAAATAGTTTTAACTGAATTACAATATATAGATATGGATGGTAGCATTTTCATTATAGTTTCCTGAGAGAGAGATAATTACATTATGTAAATATCTATTTTCCATATTATGGGGTAATTGTTTCAATATAATCTTGTAAATAATATTTTGTGGTTTTATAAACAAATATCATTTAATGTGATGTCTCAACATGGTCCCTTTTGAGATTGTCTGGTTTGATTTCGAATACATGACATCCCATATTGAGGGAATTATTATCATCCTTAGTAAAATGAATTCTATATTCACTTTCTTTTCTCATAAACACACAATTGAATTCTGGTAATGTATCCTTTTCTGTAAATAGAGAGAAATACACTTTGATCCTCATGGATATTATTTTCAATTGATAATTATTGACGTCAACATTATGTTTATGATATTGTTTCATTATATGTTTCATATTATCAAACTCCATAGTGACCAAATAATTCTACCATATTTCTTTCATCCACTCTTCCTTATCTTCGTATTATCATCTTTTAAAAATAACATACACAATATTTGTGACCATAACCAATATCGATATATTTTTAAAAAATTTAGAATTGTCTCTCAAGATCATCTCCATTTATTCATACCCAACCTAAAAAAAATAATTTTCATTTTTCATGATTTCTAACATCCCATATATTATAGAAACAAGATTCTTGGAAAATTATTTAATCCTATTCATTAATATGTTAATATGAAAATTTACATTCTTATTACCACTTTTACAAGTTATTTGATCATCTTCATGTAATAAGTTATCACTTACCTCGTGATCAAATTGATTAGTTGATCCCAATATGGTAATAATGTTTTTCATATCCTTATTTTTTGAAATAACTATTTATTCACCTCAAATAATTACATGTCTTATTTCATTTTTACTTGAATAAACGTAAAAATTATCAAATTATCTTAATAAAAGGGATATATTCTTCTTCTTATAATTCTTTTATTTCTCTTCAATGTTAATCAAGGTCTTTTAATATGATGCCTTAATATATAAAATAGAAAAATAAGAACCAAAATTTACATAATTATAAGTATAATAATGAAATTCAAGTCTTCCAATGGATAAATTCAATTTAGAGAATCCAATAGAGGATTCCTTGGGATATTAAACCATTTATAGAGATTGAGTTTGGATATACCATTGAGAGGGGTGGGGGTGAATTTGTGATGTATTTTATTTTGAATATTTTATTGTCAAATAATCCTTTGAGATTAGTTTAAATCATTATCTCACATTGTTGAATATCTCACCTTTATCATACACAGAAAATGGAAGGAATGAAAAGAACATGATGATTTTTACTATGTGTCCACATGTTATTGGTGAATATATGTTTTATATGACCATTATGATCATATAAATATATTATTCACTATAAATAATGTAATTACATGAATCAAAAATCACCATGAATTCATCATAGAAAAATTCATGTAATTACCATTCACTTATGATATTTAACGTGCAACTATTGATGGGAACTTTTCAATTTGAATATCACTAGAGTTTATTATACATTCTCTCTATAGTTGAGCTATCTACTGAAACTCTCATGTTTCCAATTGATATCTCTCCAGTTCTTCAATGGTCTTCATAACCTCCTATAAACATGTCTTCAACTGTTGTTTCTTTTAAAATAATTTTATGGTTTGAGAATATTCCATTCCAAGTCCATATGGAAAAATATTATTCTAAATCATTATTGGTCATATCCAAAACCTATTTTATGAACATGTTATATTATTATAGTCATTTCTATTTATAGTGTCTTAAATGGTTCATCTCATAGAATGTATTCAACTACAACTAAATATAAGCAATAACACTATATGAATGTTTTCTCAATACTATTTTAAACAATTAGGTTATATTATTCCTATTAAATCTCAAAATATGATCAGAAGGATCAACTAAAAGGTGAACATATTAATTATTTTCTTCTTTTTTATATATCAAATTATAAATTCTAATGAAAATATGGCCTAAAGAATGTCTATCATTTCATGCGTATAAATTGAATGTGCCTTCTTAATATTGGTAACCCCGAAAAATAAAATGTTTTATATATTATTTTATATTTTATTATTTCATATAGTTTTGAGTATCTAAAATTATCTATAATTCATGTGTGTCATGAATGTGTTTTTTCAATATTTTCGTACCTCATATTCTCACATCCTTCATGAATTTTTTAGAAAACTACTATATAGTTCCCAAAACCCTAGCCCACATATCTCCTCAATTTTTTTACAAAACTTGAATGTTCATTTTATAAATATTTCTTGGAAATATCTAGGCTCTTTCCAGTAACATTTTTATATGTAATCTCTTATTAGTCAATTTCATTTTTGAAGCATATTGATGTTATATTTACTAGTTTTTGAATGGTTTTATTGATGAAACATGGTGGGTTTTCTTATTTTAAATATAGTTCCTATAAGATATCAACTTTGGGACTAAAGAGTCTCCTCTAAAAATTTTACTTAACATTAATTAAGAATAAGTATTCCTCATTCCATTTTGAAAATGACGTGTATAGAGTTGTTACGTTTTATTCTAAAAATATGATCCCGCATAATATAAACCAATAATAACTCTCTATGGATCACTAAATATCATTTTATTGGCATGTACCCACCACCACATATCTAATGTTTTATCCCATCAATGTATATATTTAAAGATCATAAAATAATGATATTTCATACATAATTTAACTCGGCTTAGTCATTTAGGGTTTCTAAAATATACTATGAAATCATGAAATCTCTCATTATCTGAGTTAACATTTCTCCTCAAAATCATGTCATATGGATCACGTGCTATATCAATTATTAAAATATGGAATTTATCCATAAATATATAATATTATTTATAAAAAATGTTTACATTATGATGAATATTTTTATTTGAGTTATCATTTTCTTGAATGGTTGGTATTTTATGAATGGAATCACTTCTACTTCATCTTAATAATTCATCGAGGAAAAATTTTGATGTTCATGGGGATCCATGTCTTCATCAAGGAAAAATTTATCATGTTATCAGATAAATGGAAACAATTGAAAAGTTTACTGGTATATGGAGACATTCGGTCTTGATTAGATGTCTCTTGTGCATTATAAAAAAAATTACACAATATATCCATATATTTTTTTTAATATGGATGATAAACACCATTCTTCATTGTGCCACAAATATTATATTCTAATGATTAATCACATAATTATATGTTATTCCATTCCTACAAGACCATCAATCCAGTAAAATGTTTGGACTCCCAAAAAGTCACTAAACACCCATTCATACTATCATTCCACCCCAACAATGTGGTTCTAGGATCCCCATGTTTCCTCTGATTTCTCAATCTACAACCAGTTCATGCTCGAGAGGAACTATGTGGGTGTTCTATCCCCCTTAAATACATTTATGCATAGTGGTATCTATCCCCTTTGTGTTTTAGGCCTCATCCCATGATATAGTTGGTTGAGGTTTCCTACAAGGCATTTGTGGTGGGACCAATTTTTTTTAAAAGGCCCCATAATTACTTATTAAAAACAATGAATATAAACTTATAAAAACAAAGCAATGTAAACACCTCTTGAAAAATAATATTATTCATAGTCATGTCTCATTTTACTTTTTGTAAATATTTCACCCTGAAAATAAATATTTTATTGGTGTTTACATCAGCAAAAAACCACATTCAAATAATTTTTGTATTTAATGGTCTTATTTAAATATTTCATTATTGAAAATAATGTTTCATGATTTACATGCATCTTTAACCTAAATGGAAATTCCAAATTAATTAAATTTATCAAAATTTTATTTGTGAAAAAGTATTTATATTCTTCCATGTAATTTATTCTTCTTTGAATTCATCTAAAAAATCCTCAAATAATTTTTCACATGTCTTAAAAAAACTAAAATTATCATATATGGTATTCAATCAATTCATTAAAATATTACATATGAATTATAATCATTTTATAAAAACATCCAATTTTATAATAGGTGTAGAAAAACTAATTTGGGTCTCTTCATCTTCAAAATGAATGTTCCTCACATCACATTATCATATTTTTTAAAATAAATATAACTTCAAAAAATTTGAATCAACAAGTACATATTATATATATATATATAATGTTTTTCATTATTTTCTATTGTTGTGTGTAGAGAAAACTGTCAAATTAAGTGTTTATTGAAGTAAAATATACTATGAAATCATTGGTAATCACATATATCATGGGGTATATATACGAAAAAATTTATGATAAAATGAATCATGTGATTTAGTATTCTACTAAGTTATTCAATAGACCAAATCAGATTATGAGACAACTAGGAATGATTTTTTTGCAGCACTATATAATATTTGGTAATTTTAAACCTTCATAATTATGATAAAGGTGAATGCTTATACTATCCATTAATGTTTTATGTAACATTAAATTATGTATAATGTTAAACATAGCTTTATTAGGGTTATTTTTTAGTTAAAAATGCTTGATTTGGAAATTAAGCACAATAAATGATATTATAATTTTATGGAAGGTTTTCATTCAATATTAGTTGATATAAAATAATTTTATTATGTCCCTTTTTGTTATTAATTTACCAGATGAAAAAATAATTTAATAATATAGAAGAAAACTACAATATTTTTTAGATAAGTTTATTTATCTTTAATCTCGGGAAACTACAATATAAATGTCATTGAACCAAAATAATAGTTCAAATTAAATTAAAAAAAATAATTTTAAAAATTATGCACTACTCTTTAACCAGGGAGAAGATATAGTGATTATGTGATGTGTTTCAAATAGGGAAATGATTTTAATTATAAATAATTATCTCATAATTCCTTATAGAGGATCCTATTAGAGTTAAAAGATATTGGAAAATGTTCTATATTTTTTATTATATAATCTTACCTAAAATATTGATTTATGATTTTCTTTAAACATATTAAAAAAAACATTTAACACATATAACATATGGAAAACATACATTTTGGTATTTTCGATGTTGAAATATTTTACATTTTCAGATTGGATTTGATAGGTAAATTGCAAACAAAACATTGGATGTAATAAGAAACTTCCACCACGACTAATGAATCAATTTGGATGGAAATTATTTTACCCCAAATCACAAGAGAAGTCGATATAAAATGTCAGAAATATATAACTTCTTATTAATTTTAAATATTTATAAATTAAATTTCTAAACAGGGAGTCAATTTGAATAAATATTAGATAAATAAATTGGTGTAAAGTATTGTTTATAGACATAAAAAAATACCCCCCCATGAAACTGAAGTGTAAAAATCCTCAAATACATTGATCAATTATATTATCAAAAAATTTGTAAGTGACTCATAAATTTATTCATCAAATTTTATGGAGTAAAAATTGTGGTATTAATGTATATCCTAAAAATCACATTTTTAATAACACTATATATGATAATTTAAAAAATTCATTCCACATTGTATAGGAATAATATAATTTCAATTTATAAGATATTAATTCTAGAAATTATGATTTAAAATTATCTATTGAGACGGAAAATTTTAAACGGATTTGGCTCTAATTGAATGTGTATGATTGATAAAAAATTATAATAATATTAATGGAATGGTACAAAATCATTTCATCACCATCATATTAAAATTATAGAGTGTAAAGAAGGTGAAATCATTTTCAATCTATTAGTGACATAGGATATGACTAAGGAAATTTAATTCAATATGGTAAAAATATTTTAAAGGGTTTATATTTTCTTCCTTTATCCATAATATTCCTTACATATAAATATTTTTAATTTATATTTAACGTTACAATTCTAAAATTATATATTTTATAATATAAAATAAAAAACATATTGTATGATATTTTAAGGTTTATGATAAAAATTATTGTTTGAAGATATAGAATATAATGGTTTTTACAGGGACCATTATTTCAATGTCCTTCATTTTCATGTATTATTTGATTTTTAAGTTATCATCTATTGGATTCAAAAATTGATTGATAATTTTTTAAATTAGGTAGTGATGTAACCAATTATATTTTTATAGAAGTTTCCTAATGGAAAAATGTTGCAACATTAATAAAGAAGTTTCATAATATAAGAGGCGGTTGTTGATCTTACCCATTAATTTTATTCTATTCATATAAAGATTAAAATTATTACTATACACATTCCAACATGAATAAAACATTTACAAAATATAAATAAATTTTGGGATTTTGGGACGGTGAACACATGGGTGTAATTATTTAACTAATTCTACAATGAGACGTATTCAATTGGAAAATAAATTATTTAATTTTTTAAAATTATATATATAAAATTTAATATATTTTCTTTTAGGTGAATAAAATTACAAAAATAAAAAACTAGAAATATAAATTGAAAATGATTTTTCATATACTATTTAAGTGAAATTATTTAGAAAACCCACCATAAAAATACTAATAATATATGGATGTTTAGTTAGACAATTATGTGTTTGTTAAAAAATAATCCAAAATACATTGAGAAACAATTCGGAACACTATATAAATTTAAAATATATATAATAAATAAAGACAAAAAATTACAAAAATCTATTAATAAAAATTTTATTCAAGCCATTACTCTTTCTATTAGTCTCATGATTAATTATTATTTAATTTTTTAGTTTTAGTGAATTAATTTATTATTCCTTCAATTAAAAATCGTTAACATGCCATCCCCTTTATACCATGACACAAGAATGACATCATAGGGGAAATTTAAGGTAGGATAATGTATTGTGTTTTGTTTGGATCCAATTTAAAAAATAATAATAATAAAATAGTATGGTGTGTGTGTGTGAAAAAAATCATGATGAGGAGAATAGAGTTGTAGATAACTAACATGATAAAATGTTGACGAGTGAATTTATAATATCTTGTTGTAATACTTTTTTTTTATTTTTGAAATATATACTAGTATATTTTACTTATTTAAAAATTTAGATTTACTGGTAAATAATATTTAACATCAATATAAAACATACATTTCATTTTTATATTACAATTTTTGTACAAAATTATATATTTTATTGAAATTAAATTTAATGAATTTATTTGATATCAAGTAAAAAAATCTAAAAATGGCGAATCTGATTGCCCTATATTTGTAAATATTTTCATGTTTCTTTGTCACTAATATTATTGTTTTAATTGAAAATACAATCGAATGTTTTTAAATGAGAAAAAATAAATTTGAGAGTTTGTTTTTAAATTGTAGTGTAATTTGAATTTGTAATTCTTATATTTGTCTTAGATAAAACATGAGTTGTATTTTAAGGGGAAGAGAATAGTTTCAATATAAGATTTTAACAATGTGTATTTGGAAGGGTTTTACAGTCCATATATTTTTTCAAATATTCATATAAAATGAAAGTAAATTTTATGTCTACAATTTTTAAATGTATGGTAAACTATGAAAAATGAATGTTGGATGTGATTTGGAAATAGTTAATCAGATATTTATACCATATCTTATATGTAGAACAAAGAATAATCTATCATGAAATATGACTAAAATCAACTATTCCTATGATGGATGTGGCTTTTAATTGAACAAAATTGGACCATGTAGTGTCGATCAATAGTGATCCAATTTTTTCTCAATGAATCCATAAATTTATTATGAATTTTTTGAAATATGTTTCCTCATATAGTTTAAACTGGAATACTTATCATTGAAATAACCATAGAAAAAATTTCATAAGGTTACATGGATAATATGGATTGGTGTTGACCCCTATGATGGGATGATATGGAATTGTGGGTGCATAAGGATATCATCAAAATATATTTTATGTATTAAAATTTTATTTTTTTCATATACATTATTGAATTATTCCGAATAATTCAATTCCTTCAAAAGGATTCACTATTGGGAAATATAAAACCACAGCTTCATCTGGGATGGGTCATAAATCCTTTGTATACTGTAATTTTTGCTAACATTTTGGTTAATAAGATGGATTTCCATGGTGTCTTCATTTTATGAAATTATTTAAAATCAAATTATTAAATTTTGGAAAATTTGTTGGATGGAGGAGAATGATAGAATATTCTGTGAAATAGTTATCATAATTGCAGCACCCAAATATTGAAGAAATTATTTTTTCAAATAAATATAATTTATTTGATAACATGTGTCACACACAACACAGAGTATTAACAAACCATCATATATTTTTAATATTAATATTTAAACACTGAAATTTTACCTATATATTAAAAATTAGGCCATTAATAGTTATAAAAAAATTATAAAGATCAATTAAAATTTTTATATAATAAAAATATATTTATAAAAATGTACTTAATTTTCGGTAATGTCTTCATCTATTTCCATCCATCCAAAATAAAATTTTTATTCCTATAGAAAAAAAAAGTTACAAAAAAAGAAAATAAGAAACAACCCAAGAGACAGGACACATGATACAAGCAACATACATAAATACAACATGACTAGGAAGTCAAGAAGTAATGCTAACAAAGATCATATCCTCTAATCAAGATAACCCCTTCAGGTTTCTAGAGATTAATCGATGCATGGAAAGTGATGTTAGAGCCTGAGTTTTCATTAAACACAAGATAATCCTAAACTTTGTTCCCCTCTCTCCAAGTGTGTGTCACCAAGATATTATAGAGGAGGGTAAGGCATTTCCAAGACATGTTTGATATTGACCAGGGTATGTGACACTTTCAATTGAGAGAGTTATGGATCAAAAGAGAATTAGTCTCAGCTTGAGTGATCTCACTGTTGCTCTATTTTCATATTTAGATCCATGTATGCAATGATTCGGCCTCTTCCTGGAGTAGAGAATAATTCCCATAAGATGCAGTGAGATCCATCACAACACTGCACCACACATCCCAAAACACACCCTCACCTTTCATTTTTATTGTCAGACATGAGTCATCAGAGTTGAGAAGGTAGCCCGAGACCAGAGGGTGCCGACAAATCCAATTCCCATGCGACATGTTATGTTAGGATTTAACAAGTTGTGCAATTGGCTATAGCAGCTTCAGCGAGGGAGTCTCCCATTATCTGGGGGTAAGCGTAACCAAGTCCACCAGAATGTTCCACGTGCACATTATGATGACCCTCTGTATATTTAGAGACCCTTTGAAATGATCTTGGTTCCTTGATTTCTATATTCACCATTACCCATCACTATAGGTCATAGAGTTCACCATCTTCTCCATATATTTAATATTCATCCCATGATACCATCATCCCGGGAAATAATCATCACCTTGTGAACTAGAAGAGAATGTTTTGAGGTTTCCAGAGATAGAAAAAACTTTTTGATCCAATTTTCATTCAAAAAACAAGTGGGGCATGCTCTCCTCCCATGGACTACAACAACAATGGAATCTGGAGGACGTATTGATACCTGCCTTCTTGACATGCACATCTATGGCCACAACAATATTCCTAATCATCCATGTAAGGAAAATTTATTTCGAGGGAATGTTTTTTCTCCAGATTGTGGCATTCCAGATGTCTTGATGGCTATAAGAATCCCAGATCTGGCCATAATACTTGGTAGATAAATGCCCCGTGGAGGAAGCGGTGAAGACACAATTGTCAGGGTCTAAGTTAATAACAATTTATTTGATGATTTCCTACTGTTTTGTATCCATCAATACCATGATAAATGAAGGGTGAAGTCTAGATTCCATAAAGGAAATAATGGGAGCTAGGAAGCCTAGAAAATCGATAACATAGACTAAAAAATTATGTTTCTAGTAATTAATGATACCTTCTACTACAATTTGTCACGAGTTTTGTCTAAGGGAGCAGATGTGGAGATAAATCATATATCAGAAAGTGGATGTAGTACTGCCAATATGCTCCGCATCACCCACCAACCAATGAGACATAGACTTCCACTATGGGGGTTCCCCTCAATCAGTTACAATGAAATATTAGAATACATTAAATGGATTGTGGAGTCTATGCTCCTCACATAAACACCCCTTCCTATATGGACTTATCAATTCATTTCCACACAACCCATTGAGACATTCCTATAGAAACAGAATCCAAACCAAAACAGGCCATGAACCTATTATATGTTCTAAAAACACCTCTAAGAATAGATGTGGAGGCAATTCTATAGGTGGGGATGTCTGAAAACACACTATTAAATAGGGTAATCCAACGCTAAAGGAAAGGAAGTGGTTCTTCCAGTTGAGTACACTATCAATGATCTTTCTCACAATATAATCAACGTCAAGAATTCTGATCCTCCCTGAAGATATAAGAGCTCTAAGGTAACCGAGGGGAAAGGACCCAGTTTGCATGTAAAGCCTCTTGCAATGAGAGGAGGCCCTTCTAGGAGGACAATTTATAGGGATGTAATGATTCCATTTAGCATTACTAATAACCTACCCTCACTAGAAGAAATAGTCTCCAAGAATCCTCTTAATGCCATTAACCAATCTCCTACCAGCAATAATGATTATCAATGTATCATCCATGAACATCAGGTGGGATGTTGGAGGGAGGTTCAATTTCTTATGATAAAGAGGTAATTCACCATTGGATAAACCTCTATTAATGAGACGACTATGTCTTTCCGCTGCTAGAATGAAAATACTGGGAGAGATTGGATCACCCTAGAGAAGCCCACGAGTAGCCTTGAAAAAACCATAAGTCTTTCCCATTAAGGATACAATCAGACAAGAGGATTTCATGCATCTGAAGATGATATCCAAGGCCATACGAGATTCCCCATCATTATATGATCTCTATTAATGAAGAACTTCTCTATCCTATCATAGGATTTATTCATATCCAATTTGATATCCATATTTGAGCTGTGTGTCTTTGTGTTGATATCTCTCAAAATATCTTGAGCCATGCCAATGGTCCCTCAGATGGATCAAACATTGACAAACCCATGTTGTTCCATGGAAGTCCAACGAGGAAAGAACTTGTACATCCCAAAGATGATGGTACTTGAAAGGATCTTATAGGGAAAATTACACATACTCACTAGTATATAATGTGATAGATAAGAGGGGTCTCTATTCTTTGGAATAAGAACTAAGGTTGTAACACATGAAACCCTTTGATGGTTACCACCTTGATAGACATCCTGGACAACATCAGTGATATAACACTTAACCACCTCCCAGGAATCCCTATTTAAAGAAAAATGGATGATGTAGAGGCTAGAGGCTCTCTCTAGATTGAGGTTCCTCATGGCTGAGTGAATATGTTCTTTGTCTGGGATCATTTATAAACATTAATAATCCCTATTAGATACAAAGGTGGTCACTGCTTCTCAAATGGTTTCATTACCACCGGGGTACCACTGGCCATTCTTATATTAGGTATGGCAAAGAGATCCCTTAAAAACGTATTTGCCATGCTTCCATCCATGTCTCTATTATCCATGTATGTACCATCTTCCAGAAGAATGTTCGGTTCCATGGGAAACCATAATTCCTTCAAGGAAGCATGAAAAAAGGCTATGTTCCTATCACCCTCATGTATCCACTTTATCATGGATCATTCAAATTCCACACGATCCTACTTAAGAATTATCTCTGCTCATGTTTTCTTTTTATACAATAGCCACTCAAACATAGAGTTGCTTCAATTCTCTTCCAGAATAGACTCCATAATTTGGATACTTTGCATTATCTCCACTGTGTTCTATTAGAGAGCGGTAGGACCTTGGCCCATGCCTTTAGCGCAAACCTCAGCAGCCGATGTTTGTTGTGAACCATGACCCATTACTGATATTGCACAGGCTCACGCCACAGCTCGTGGATAATATGATTGTAACCAGTGATGTAAGAACAGTAGTGATATAACCTGAAGCCTTCCAATGTATCCGGCCTGAGAGAGAGGGATATCAACAAGGGTGAGTGGTCAGAGATACCATGAACCTGGTTCATGACCATGGTGTTGGGGAACATGGAGATGACATTGATGATTTCAAGTCAATAGTCAAGTCGGATCCTAATCCTCTTAGCTTATCATTGATTATTACAACTTGTGAAATGGGTCTCGGGAGAAACCTATGTTTATAAAAACATTCTCATTAATGATACAAGCAATGTCTAATATATCCCTCCTGGGAAATTCCCATCAACCCTTCTTTTCCACAGGATTAGTGATGACATTAAAATCCCCTACCATGAGCCAAAGATAATTCCCTGGATCAAAATAATAGTGATCATGAAAAAAGCCGTTCCGGACATTGGGCATCACAACAACCATTCACAAAAAATACCAACACACTATCCCCACCCTTCGTCACCTTCGCCGTAATGAACTAGTAACACAAAAAAATGATTTCAATTGAAATTACCTTAGACCAAAATAACCATATGTGTCAGTTCACAAGATCTGAATGTATGCAACCAAGCAAAGTGATCTTGTGACAAAACTCTAAATATTTGAAGGAATCTAATTATAGTCAAGGAAAGCTATCAGATCCTCTTGACTCTTCATAATCTCCATAGGAATGACATCAGTTTTCACCCAAGCATTGGGGCCTCAAGAGTTCCGGATAATAAAGGATGCTATTTAGACAATCATTGGCCTGGATTTGGCTTGAGGCGCATTGGTCTATCCGAATTGGGGGGAGGAGATTTTACTCCCACATTTTCCATAGTTTCATATGGTTCTAATCCATGGGGATAGAAGTAGGGTGATATGGTGTATTTGGAGCCTTTGTGGAAGCCATTGTGATGTTTTTTCATTTCAAAGCTCTAGGGGGAGCACGATCAAGGTTATAGATTCTTCAGGGCCAGAGGCATAAGACCAACCAGATAGGAGCCACATGATTCAAACTGCATATTGACAACATTTGGGGAAGGAAGGCACCACAAAATCCTGGTACCCTTTGTCCATCTGAGAGCACTAGGGGACCATGCGTCTGCAAGGGGGGCCCCACCTAGGGAACTGAGAACCAAAAAATGAGACCTAAGATTCTTTTTAGAAAACACCTACCCAAGAGGAACTGGCTGGGGTAGATGTAGTGACCATAAAAATCATGATCCAACATGGGTGAGGCCATTGTTTCATGATTCTCTACAACTAGGCAGTTAGAACCACCCATTGTAGGGGGGTTGGGGGGAAATAGTTTTTCTTGAGCTGAATGAGCTGGACTAGACATTGTCGAAGCTTGGTGGGAATCCTGGGGTAGACCAAGCCTAGTAGCATCTATTGCTCAAGGAGAATCCACTAAGGGGCCATGCTCAGAATCATCTGAGGATGAGGGATCATTGCTTGAGGATAACCGGGAGGCATGAATCTGCCAACCATGCCTGCGTTTCCGGTACATCTTAATAAAATATCCTGGGAGAGTGCAAGAAGGGATGTACCTAGGAAACACTGGGAACATAAGGTCTTACCTCTAATCCACCGAGACTTGAACATTAATGGATAATCTCTCCATTAGGGGGTGGTGATATTTCTATATCCACACAAATCCGAGGATCCATGAAATATTAACCGTAGTGGGTATGGGCATCCAAGAAAAGGAAACCCCCAAACAAGGCCCCACTTTCCTTTAGAATAGATGCGTTCTAAAAGGGAAGGGGAGGCTATAAAGGAAGAACCATAACATTGCATGTGGGCTCTCCTTTCTACAATGGGCCTCTATTAACCACCTAGATAGGTTGAACTGCCATCGGCTGAAGGATAGAGGTACAATACACCATGCACAACCCAAATCATGCAATTAATCTATGAATAGATAGAAACAGTGCTGATGTTGGGAGAATATTCTCACCTACTCCTGAAAACCATGTGAATCCATGAAGAACTTGAAGACTTTGAGTGACGAATTCATAGCATTGAAATGTCCCATAAGGTTCCCCCAGAGGCAAAGAACCGCATCATCAAACACTGAAGAAAGGACATCTTTAAAAATGAAAGAACACTCCCATGACAGCGACAGATTGAATGGATGGATATCAGTAAAGCAGGACTGCTAGGCATGAGATGAGCAACACAACACGTCCTTGAAAGAGAAATCCAGCCAAAAAACAAGGAATAAGCCTCCATAAGAAGAGGCGGCATGGCAGAAACTAGAACATGGAAAGGATCGAAGGACCATGAGGATGGGAACTCTGCCAGAGCAAATGTGACCGCCACTATAATGGGAATGAAGGATTGAAAAGCAAGAGATGTGTGGGGAACATTCTTTAATGAAGACATTTTTAAATTTTTTTGTCATTATCTGTTTCGAAAATACTATTTTCTAAAAAAATTATGCTAATTATTTCTTTCAGTGAATAATTATAAAATTAATTTTATAAATTATATGTAATGAAATTTATTCAAATAAAAAAAATTTGTAAATCATCAAGTCAAAATTATTTTGTGGTGATGTTTTATGATTTTGAAAAAAGAATATTTTGTTGATGAATAGTGCATAATACTAGTTTTTAATGATAATTTTCTATTCATTAAAATAATTTATCAAGTTAGTTATTGTTTTAATATGATTTTAAAAGTATAAAGAGTTCAATTAAATATATATTAATCCTATTTATTTCATTACAATCATTTACATATATAATATTGATATAAAATCTTTATAAACATTTTAGCATTTTATTTTCGAGAAACCATTTTCTCATTCCCACCTGCGTGTTTAATATTAAATTAAAATTTTCCAAATATATTAGATGAAATTATAGAAAAGTATTTAATATTTATATTCATAATAAGTTATATTTTATAATAATGTTAGTTTAATTTTCTATCATAATGGATAATAAATACTAGAGAAATTATTTTCTGCGGTTAATGTAAAAATTTATTTATCGAAGGATAAACTAAAATTATATGGGATAAAAATGAACCAAAACATGTGAAACAAAAATTTTATGGAAATATTTCTCTCCTAACAAGTCTAAATATAGATAATGTCACTTTTTTATGGCTTTTCTATAGTGAAAAACACAAGTACACTTTTTTCTTTTCAAACAATTAGATGTGTGTCACTCACCTCACTTATAAATAAAAACACATTATAATTTTCTATGCACACATGAAACCCCATTTTTTACTTCAAATAATAACTCAAGTATCCTTATAAATTCCATAATCCCATCCTATATTCCTTATATTAGTCATAAATAGAACATAGTTAGGATTTTGGTGAAAACCAAAATGTTTTTTCTAAACAAAAGGTAACAATCTTTACTAAGCATTTTATATTATTTATTTCCCCAAATAGATAAATTATTATTAAAAATTTATTATATAATAAAATATGTTTCATAAATATACTAATATGTTGTTATTTTATTTCCTATACCACGAACAATATCTATTTCTATTAAATGGGATATGAAATAAAATTCATGTGTACAGTGGAATATGGCCTCGTGAACTAATGTTATTTATTTCCCATCACCACCTCGCATAGACAGATATACTAATGGATTAAATTTTTAAATAATGTATATATTATATTTTTATACTTTTTTAATTAATATATCACATATACCTTCTTACATTCTACTATGTAGAATATGATAATGTCTCTCGTGTGTACGATGGACTATTTTCTCCTGAAGCAATGTTATTCATTCATACTTTAAATAGAAGGTAATATGGATGGTTATAATGAAAATATGTTATATATATTACATAAAAAATATCCAATAATGGAAATATATTATTTACATTTCTTTAATTCATCCCTTCAAAAAACAGAAACATTATTAATTTGTATGTACGACATATCATATCTATGAGTGGTGTATTTCATTTTCATTCTATAATTTTTTTTGACTATAATTAAATAATTTATAAATAATTTATATTATATTTATATAATGGTTAAACTGTTATAAATTTAATGAAAATGATAAAATTAACACAACCACAAATAAAAAATTAAAACATATAGAAAAAATAATGTGGTTTTTGCTGGAAAATTGATTTTTTCATGGACATGTTAATAAACAGGTAATAAACTGTAATAACTAAATCATATATGGTAATATATATATATATATATATATATATATAATTTTAGTTATTTAATAGATTTAATTTAAAGTTATTCATAATATAAAATATTGTTTAATGAGTATCCAGTGAGAATACATGGTCTCTATTCATTTTCATGTCTTTATGTACTAAATAGTTCATACGAATGTTTTAATGTAAATCTACAACATTTCCCTATTTAGTTAAAACAAATACTTACTTTCAACAACCATGTTTTCTAAAAAAATTAATACAATTAACATTATAAAAATGATTTTTTAAAGAAATTTTCCCCATGTTTTAATTTTTTTTAATCTTTTTGAAATGAATTATCAATTAATTTTCCAAAACAAGGAATGTTTGGATTATATAAACAATATAAAAGGAATATTTATTATAACATGTATAGAGAGAATAGAATTTCCCAATTTCATGAAAATTATTTGATTTGAGAATTCCTTTAACTATATTCAATGTTATTATCCAAAAAAAATTGTTTCTATGATATTTTATGAATTTTCAATTTTAAAATGGTGATTTATAGAGAATAGTTATTGTAACATCCTGACCCGGATCAGCACTAAAACGGTGGTCGCACCAGACACCACCTGACATCATGTGTGTATCCTCGTATGCTAGAGGCTTCTGAATAGTAGTGAGGTTCTATAGATAGTATGTGGGGATAATATAAACTCATATTAGAGTTCAATAATTAAAAATGGAAAAAAATATCAGAAGCAGTCCAATAAATGATATATTCATAGAAGATAAGAAATAATAATTTTATAAAATTTACCAATTCCAATTTTAAATAGGATGCATGTATGGCATGATAATGATACAATAATAGAAATTAGTGAACAAAAAATGATTCTTATTCGAATAAAAAAAAAATAAAAAATAACTCAAATCCCTATAGGCGGTCTCCTCGAGCATTCTATGATTTCACTCGGTCCCCTAATCTTATATCCCAAGTATATGAAGACAACACGATCCCCAAACCAAATAGAATATACACATGTACTAGTGCAATGGCGGCCAAAGGAGTGTGTGAGATATAAATCTCAGTATGCCAAGACCATCTGTGTCTACCCCAAAACAAGAAATTTAAAAAATAATTTAAATTGAGAGAAAACATTCATAAATAATGTAAGCAGCACAATGTACCTATATAACCATGTACCTAATTCATCCCTTAGCTGGTGTCTAAACCTACATTATATATTTTTCATACATACTCAGGAATCATTACACAATCATTTTCATTTATCAATTATTCAAAAACATTAAATTTTGAATGTCTCGAGATATAGCATAATCCCGACATCACCCATATATGTCACTCACCATAGATGTCACTAATGGCCATCTCTGTAATCAAAGTAAGGACCAAATCCATGATTTTTCATTGGATGGATAACACGTTATAAGATATTCAACTTAAACTTTCATATACTATGTCTGTGCTAATCTACTAAAATATTTATTCGATCCAAGGTATGTCCACTAACAGATATTCACACTAATCCTTAATAAGTTTGAACCCTTACACATATTAAGTTCACAAATCATTATGTCACAACAGTTTTCATTAACCATTAATTCATTTCATGTATGAAAAATTGGACCAATATCCCAATGTCAATTAATGGGTGTATATCATCATTTCTAGCACCCTCGTGAGTATTTGGAGCATCAGTACTTGTCACACAAACCTTGGGTATTTTGGGAATCGGTCCCCATCCCATAAAATAATATTTTCATGCAAGCTGGCTATCGAACACCATTTCTAGCACCCCATGATTATTTTGATCATCAATACCTGTCTCACAACTAGTTTATCAATCATACATACATATATATCATTGGCTTAGAATGCCATGTCTAACACCCCAAAACCATCAATTAATTAATTCATAAATTAATTAATCCAATCGATTAATTAATCTGACAACTAATTAACAACATAAATCTCCAGTCAAATAATTCTAAATTCAATTAACCATTCAACCCCTCAATAGTTAATAATTTATTATCAATTAATTTTTCTCAATTAATTATCCCAAGTATTTAACTAGTCTAAACCTGTCCTTTGAAACAGTGTTTCGTCTAGTACATTAACAATTAACATGCACGTCGTAAAAATCACAAGGAAAACATGCTAAAAAGGTCCCACATATTTAGAAAATCTGTCACATATAATATCATATTTTTAATCAACTTCATACTAAACAACATAAGGCTTAAACAATATACAGACATCAAAAAATATTACTGGCCAATAGTCATAAGAATCAATCATTTCAGAATCTAAATATAATGCATAAAAATAATTATTTCAAAAATTAATTAATAAAATTAGATCTCTCAAAATAGTTCATCAATTGATTATTTATTTAACATTTATAATGTAATAAATAATCCATACTTTGATTATTACAAGTTTCTAATTTATATTCTAAAAATGTCATATTTTTCAATATCGTAAATATTTAGTAAATTAAAAAAAATTAACTCCTCATTGGATAATTTGTTAATCAAAACAATTACCCTATTACCCAAACTTCAACATTCAATAATTTTATTCACCAACTTACAAATAGTCTTTTTTTGGTAATTAACATTCTACAACATGGGTTAAAAAACCCAAACTAAATGGTGTTCATGTCCAACACAATTTATGTTTCATTTCTAAGGAAGACACTGGGGATATATCTGTTTAACCATTTAATATTCATTCCATAATCTCAACATATTTCTAATAGATATATATAAATTATTAACACCAACACATGAAAATTTAATCAGTAAAATATAATACATACAAAAACCCAATTATAAGAAAGCTTGATATGACATTATCCCCAGCCAAAAGTTTACCTTTAATGGTCATATAAAAGAAAATTTTGTAGTTACAAAATCAAGGAAACTCGTACTCTCATGTTATTTAGAGATGAAAATAATTCTTAAATAATTTGATAGATATTGGGGACCCTATATTGGTTGGAACCAAAATAATATTCAGCGGCGTGACATACGGCATCAACCAATTTGCAGCTCGTCTACAACTGCATGCACACACCATTTTCTATATATATATATATATATACTTGTGTGTTCCCCCTAAATTGATCTAATTTGACTACGACCTAACATAGAATCACAAAAAAATGCAATGACAATATTCAACGCACCTCAAATGAATTATTACGGACTTGTATAATTTTTCGGCCACTAAATTAGATGGCGCAATAAAAATAGTGGAAATACATATCCTTACCCTAAGTAACAGAGACAAGGAAAAATTCTTCCATCAACCATACCCATTAAGGAATATGTTGGATTATGGACCAATGGGTCATGATTCATCATTCACATATCCTAAAAATATTGGAACAAAACGATCAGATTAAACCAGAACCTTAGGGTTTCGGCTGAGAACAAATTGCGAGAGAAAGGAGAAAAAAGAATGAAGAAAAAAATGAGTTATATGCTCAAATAATCTCCATGACGAGGAAGAGAATATTCATGATGAGTCTAAGAGGAACCGCCACAAGCAATGTGGAGTTAGGGGGAGGGGGTGGCGCGATACATGTTCTTCCTGGGATTGTCGTGCGCTACTGCGAGGGGGTCCAGCTTCGTGCTGCATGATAGGGAGAAGGGGCCATGCAATGCTAGAGGTTGGGAAGTAGGGAAGGACCTGGAGCAGTTATATTTTTAGGTTGTTTCGCACCTAGTGCGTCGCCTAAGGAGGAATAAAACATGGGGGTTGTGCACCTCACATCGAGCTCCACCTCCCCTTTTTATTTTATTTTCATTCTTTTTCACATATAATTATTCTACTTAATTTTATTTAATAAATTATATAATAATAATAATTTTATAATTATTATTATACACATTATACAATTCAATAATTTGTGAAGAACATCACTTTTAATTAAAAATGCTTCTTCCTTTACTATTCTCTCAATAAACGTTCCGTAATTAATTAGGAAACACCTGATTGATCATTTAATTAAATTCTTTTTACATTTATTTAACTAAAAACTATAGTATTTATTATAAAATTATTATTATTATTATTATTACGACTTTAATTAATTTAAAACCCAAGCACAATGTTTATTACAATATAATTAATATGATAAAATCTCTAAATCATAACCCCTAATTTAATTTCAATAATAATAATTATTATTAACTTCATAAAAAAATATAATAATAATCTCATTAATATTATTTTTTAAACCATTGATAAACCCAACACCTCTATTTAATAACAATGTTTCAATAAATCTGAAACACCTCAATTAATTAAACGTTTCATTGAGAATCTCAAAAGAAACATTAAATACTCATAAATGTTGCACTACATTAACATGAAATTAAAATCTCATGTCAACAAAATAATTTATGACACCATAATAATAATCATAAAATTGTTATTATCATCACATTACTCTATTTAAACATGATAAAACATGTTTAATAATATTTAAATAAATAAATAAAATATTAAAATCTGTAAGATGCACGGGTTGGACAACAACCATTCACTGCTCATGCAGATCCATTAAAGTGATATTTTTCGAATTTGGTGCTCTAGAGACTCATTGGGACACTGGCTAAAATTATTGGGCAATTACTCAAGTCTAAAACCGACACCTTTATGTCTTCCAACACTCTGAATAATGTTCCAGAGCTCAATTTAATAACTGGCCCGTCAGTAAACAGATTTTTTTTCCGAAAACCATCACATTTAAACCTCATTCAAAAACAAAATACTTTACAATATACCCACCATAAAAAATTATCATCCCCGAGAAGTCATCAGAAACCACTACTAAAACAATCTACCTTCCAAGGTCAATTAATCTCGTTAGAACTATCGTGTTGTGATCCTAACAACCAAAACATCTTTAAGCCTTCACCATCCTCACAATTAAGCCTTTAAAATAAGAGCCAAAGATCACATTATAGATTAAAAATTGAAAAAGAGCTTATATTTGAGGCCATTACATGGACCTCATCAATGAAAATAGTTGAATCTTGATCAACCAATAGAAATGTTTTTTCATGGATCCCTCGAAAGATGTTGCAGACCCAAAACCCACATTATCCCGTTATCTAATGATTTGCTCTTAAAACTATTCCAAAACCATCCCCATGTATAATGATGTCCATACATGACCTCTGGTGAAATTTCCAAGTCAAGGCATCACATTGCTATTTTAAAAAAATCAATTTTTCCCCAACACGAATAAATAAGTATCCCCAAAAAACCACACATCCCACATACTACCTAGATAAGAACCACAAATCAAGCCCATAAACACCTAAATTATAGCTCATTGTAAGTCCAAATCTATCTTAGTGTCTCCATGATGAGGCCATTCTTGGAAAAATTATCTTTGTATTCATAAGAGTGTACTTAGTGAAAACCAATGTCATTAATAAGATCAGAAGAACTACTTCCAAACAACTCTATTCAAGAAATGTTCGGCCTCAACTGACGACACATTTACAGGAATCAATGTGACACTACCCACCTTTTTGTTTTCAATGACATCGAATTAAAAGATAAGCCACTCACCGATGTGATAATTCAGAAAACCTTAACACATGCATGTGAAATTCCTCTAACCATGATCATCATGCCAATATTGATAATAAAAACCATAACATAAACCTATCGACATGCCGAAACACCTGAAGCCCAAGGAGTCATCCCATGTAGTGGGAAGAAATAACATTAATTTCCAAAACATTCTAAGGGTACTTCCTTCCATAGGGATTCCCCCTTACGAAACATAAATGTTGAACCTCTCTCTTGGTCTCACAAAACCAAAATCATAAGGTTCAAAAACCCTTTTTCATTTTATAAATTTTAATTATTTCACTTCAGCCATGTAATATTTTAATGAATTTAAAAAAACACACAAGTAATTTTTCAAAACAAGTCACTGGGTTTTCAAAACAACACCCTACAAAAAAATTGGAATTATATCACAAACATTCACTTTAATCATTTTAAACTTAGTGTTATTAAAATATAAACATGAAATTTCGCTTCTAAATTCAATTTACCAAAAAGGAGAACTCCAAAGGTCAGATTTATTCAATCCGAGTTCTTCAAAACAACCCCACAATGGTTCGTTACAATCAAAACTCCACAGTATTACATTTATAACCAATTTCAAACATACTATGGTAATATAAGGTTAAAACACATGGTTGTCCATCTATCAACCTATAAGGTGTCTGTACACCATATCACGGGAATTTGGCTCCCGTATATCCCAATCAACATTCATTTCACATTTTTCATCGGCAGTGATTTTAGATATCAAAATATCTCTAGCATATTAGCATATGTAGTAAAAAATAACATGTTATAACATGGAAGAATGGAACAACAAATAAACATGCTAATAACTAAGGCAGTATAGAATATAATCACCCAAGAATGTTAAATATGTCAATGAATCATACTATTAACTTGGGAATTCTAAAGCAGATCAAAACATGGAATTTCACCCGAGGCACTCAACCAGAATTAGTAGGAATCATTCTAATACAACTACATAAAAATGTTACATGCATGGAATTCGAATCTCTATGTGCCTAAGATGATTCATGTATAAATCATGCGTTCCCTATTAGTCCAAGACATGTTTTTTTTTAAATTCTCAAAATAAATATGCAGAACAAAAAAATAAACCAGTCACTCAAGGTGATATCATATGAACTTTAACCTCAAATACTACAATCATTTATTCATATCCATGGACACTTGGTCATTTTTAGTACATGGGGGGATTTTTCCCAATAATGGCTACTAACCCAAGCACTGAAACATTCATAGTCACTTGTCTACCAACAAAAATAAAAAAGACAACATGAAAAGAAGCCTCTGATGCCACTTTATAATGTCCTAACCCAAATCACCACTAAACCAGTGGCTGGACTGGTCCCCACATTAACTCAAGTGTATATCCCTATACTACATATGGTACTGACGAGTAGGGATGGTCTATGGATAGTTAGTGGGGAGACTATACTGTCATATCAAATTTCAATGATAGAAAATGAAAATAATTAGTCGAAGTAGTATAATAAATTATTAAGTAGTGGAAGAAAATTTGTATTCATTTTTTAACAGTAGCCAAAATCATTTATAAAAAAAGTGCATGCTTGACCTGCTAATGATACAAAAATGGCGATTAGTGAGTATAAAAACATGGCTTACATTTTATTAAATAAATAAAATACAACTACTCAATGCCCTGAGGGAGGTCTCCACGAGCATCACAGGCTTCCACTAGGTCATATGCTCCTGTCTCTCATGTATACACAAACAACACAATCCTACAACCAAATAGAATCTACTCGGGTTCCCAATGCAATGGCTTCCCAAGTAGGGTGTGAGATATAAATATTAGTAGGCTAGGACCAATGATGTCTACCCCCAATCTAGACAATTAATAAATAATGTAAACCTTGTGAATACATGTATAAATAAAATAAGCAGTAAAATGTATCTTAATATCTGAGTAAATTCTTCATCCCTCAGCTGGTGTATGAACCTTCATTCTACATTTTTCATGCATACTCAAAAATTATTTCACAATAATTTTTATTAACAATTATTCAAATCAAGTTAAATTATGAATGTCTCATGATTTTGTCTAATCCCAACATCCCTCGTATTAGTCACCGACCAATGATTTCTCTGAATATCTTCTAAGTATTCAATGTAAAGAATAAATTTAAGCCTATTCTTTGGCTTGGATAAAACGTTATAAGATATACAATTTAATATTTCATATACTATGTCTTTTCCCTTCTAATAAATTAGTGATTCGATCCTTGGTCTGTCCGCTAACAATGATTCACCGAAATAATTAATAAGCCTCAAACCTTCCTCATATTCAGTTCGCAAATCATTATGTCACAATATTTTTCATTGACCATTAATTCATATCATGTACGACCAATTATACCAACATTAAAATGTAAATTAATGGGATTAGATCATCATTTCTAGAACCCCCATGAGTATTTGGGGCATTTGTCCTTGTCTCACAACCCATTGGTATTTTGGGCATCTTCCACTGTCCCATAAAAGTATATTTGTTTGTAAGATTTCATTACAACGCCATGTCTAAAACCCCATTTGTATTTGAAGCATCAATACATGTTTCACAAACCATTTATCAATAATACATATATATTAATAATTATTTTAGAAGGATTTGTCTAACAAGTCAAAAAAATTCATTAATTAATTCATAATTTAATTAATTAAATCCTTTAATTAATTAAATAACTAATTAACAACATAAATCTCCAGTAAAATAATTCTATAATCAATTAACCATTAAAATATCAATAGAAAATAATTAAATAAAAATTAACTATTCTTAATTAATTTTCCCAAATCTTTATCAAGTCTAAACATGTCCACTAAAATAGTGTTTCATCCAAGACATTAACAATTAACATGCAAGTTGTAAACATCATAAGTAAAACATGCAAAACAAGCCCCATGTATTTAGCAACCATCTCAAATAGCATATCATATTTTTAACAACTACATCCTTAACAACATAAGTCATGGAAAATAAACATGCATCCAAAAATATTATTGGCCAATAGTGATAACAATCAATTATTTCCCAATGTTAACATAATGCATGAAAATTAATTAATTCAACAATTAACTTGTTAAATATTATCTCTTTAACTAGTTCATAAATTAATTAACCATTTATAGTTTATCATTTAATAATTATCCAATCCATTAATTAATACCATTTTTTGATTTATATTCTGAATATGTCTAAATATTCAATATTCTCAATATTTAGTAAATTCCATGGTATTTCCCAATCATTACTGGATAATTAATTATTAAATTAATTAACATTCTTACCATCCTTCCGCATTAAATAATTTTATTCTTAAGCTGATAAAGCATCATTTTCATAATTAAAATTCCTTGACATGGGTAAAAAACACACACACTTAAGGGTTTCCATGTCCAACACCATTTAAGACTCATTTTTATGGAAGACCCATGGGTTCATCCTATTTAACCATTTAATATTCAGGACATAATCTCAAAATATTTTCAATATCCATCAATAAATGATTAACATAAACACTTGTTAGTTTCTTTATTAATAAAGGATACATACAAAAACTAAACCTTATGCAAGTATGATATGACATTACCAACAACCAACAGTTTATATTAAATCATCATTTAGTGAACGATTTATCAATTAAAAAATCATGGAAAATCATACTCTCATATTATTTATAGAAGCAAATAATTCCTAAAATATGTGATATAGATTTGGGACCCTACCTAAGGGTGGAACCAAATCAATAATTAGCGGCTATACATACGACATCAACCAATCCGCAGCCGGTCTGCAACTGCAAGAAAACACCTTTATGTATATAAATATTTAATTGAATATATATAAATATATACATGTTTGAACCGTCTAAATTGATCAAAACCCGCTGTAACATAACATAGAATCACAAAAAATGCAAAGACAAGACTCAATGCACCTCAAATAAATACAAGGGACTCATATAAAATGTCAAACTCTAAATGAGATTTTTCAAAAATAATAGTTGAAATGCATATCCATACCCAAGAAAATGGAAACAAGGAATACGAGTCCATTTACCTTACCCTTTGCTACATATTCTTGATTATGGAACAACGGGTCCTGAGTCAACATTCACTTATCCTAAAAACAGAGGAACATAACGATGGATTAAACATGAACCTTTGGGTTTTGGCTGAGCAAACAAGGAGATAGAAAGGAGTCAAAAGGCCTATGAGAAACCTGAGTAATACATTGATGAACTCAACTTGATGAGGTAGACAAGATTTGTGAAGAGTTTGAGAGGAACCGTTGTGAGCATAGTTGAGACCAAGAGAGGGGATGGCACACTTGAGGATCTGCTCAGGAATGTTGGGCACTACTACGAGGGGGTTTAGAAGAGGGTTTCATACTATGGATAAGGATCCATGTGATGCTAGAGGTTTCACCATATGAAAGGATCTGGAGAATTTTGTGTTCAATGGGGCTGCGAACATGTTGTGTCGCCTAAGGAGGATGAAAATAGGGGGGGTGTGCGCCTCACCTACAGGTCGCCCCTCCCCTTTTTATTTTATTTTCCCTTTTCCCATAAAATTAATCTAATTAATTTCCTGTAATAATTAAAATAATAATACTCATTTTATTAATATGATTATACACATTAAACACATATCTAATATATGAAAAACGTCCCATTTAACTAAAAATGCTTCTTCATTTACTATTCTCTAACCACGTTTTTAAAAATAAATTCTGAAACTCTCTATTGATCATTTAAATAAATTATATTAACATTTATTTAACTAAAAATGGAAATAATAATTATGACATAATTATTGTTATTATTATCATTACTTTCAATTATTTAAACCCCGAACACCAAATTTATTACAGTATCATTAATATGATAAAAACTCTAACCTATAAACCCTAATTTGATTTCGATAATAATAATAATAATTACATTAATAAAAAGTAATAATAATAATCTCTTTTTTAATGTTTTTTAGACCATCGATCATCCAAACACCTCTATTTGATAACAATTCTTTGTAAAATCTAAAGCCCCTCATTTAATTAAATGTTTCATTGAGATGCTCAAAAGGATCATTAAATTATCACAAATGATACATTATATAAACATGATATTAAAATCTCAAAGCATTATAATAATTTATAACACCATATTAATAATAATAACATTATTTTTATTGGAACTTTCCAATATATAAACATGAAAATAACCCATATATTTTAATTTAATTGAAATAAATAAAATAATAAACTGGGTAATCTGAACGTTTGAGTCGCAACCGTGCGTAGCCTGTTCAGATCTATTAAAGTGAACATTTATGAATTCGGTGCTCTCGAGACTGATTAGGTGACCCTATAAAATAATCGGCTAATTACAGAGTACAAAAAACTACACCATTAGGTGTTCCAAAACTCAAAATAAAAATTCAGATCTCAGTTTAAAAACCGACTCGTCGATAAACTGAAAAAATGGAAAATCGTCTTATTTTATCCCGGTTCAATAACACGATACTTTACATATATATTTCTCATTAAACATTCCTTTCGATATTTTTTTCAAAATAATTTTCAATTTCAGATGACATCCTTTGATGTTAAATAATATTTAAGGGGTATATGATCCAATTATTCCATATTCATTCCTTACACATGTGGTCTATGATTCTTATGAAAATATGTTTATGAAACCCATTTACCTTTCCCAGGTTATACAATGATGATATTTTTGTGAGACCAATTTATTTTTTCTTTTTTTATACTTTGATGAAATAACGAAATGATATTGTATCCTATTTCAATTCTATTGGTTACGTTATCCTTAAATGTTTATGAAATCCATTTTTCATTGAGATTTATGATAGGATCAATTTTTTATGATAATTTAAAACACATATGGATTATTTAAATAATTGATTGGTGATACATATATCTCCCCTTAATTAATAGTGTAATGGTTGATATATCATGAGAAAATATGACTGGAAAAAGGTTTGGACCGAGTTCATTATTGAACTATGTCTACTATGATAGTATTTGGAGTTAAACACTACTACTATGATGGTTTGGGGAGTAAAACCCATCCACTATGATAGTATTGGATGTGACCCTTGAACTACTAAGGAAATAATTTTCTATGCTTATTTGTATGAAAAAATTTAATCCTTATTCAAATGTTAGGATCTCATTGACATGTTCATTTATTCCATCATGATTCGTGTTCTCTGATTGTTATAATTTATTCCATGACTCAATTATATAATCAATGTTATCCATGGAATGGTTTTCTTATGCTACTCTCATGTTCTCATACCCTTATGCTCTTTATTTGTTGATATCAATCTTGTTTTCCCTGTCTGAATATCTGAGGTCACCCTTTATTATGTTTCTATTTCCTAGGTTATGATAAAATGAATTATTTATTATATGTATAAGAACGTTTATGTTTATGAAGAACATTGTGGGAGATTATGTAGCTATCATGTGGGATATTTAATTATAGTTCCATATTTCCAAGGCACTAGACTAAAAAAATGTTTATATGGATCATTTTTTTATTTAATTAATTTTCATTTATTCGGATGTAATAATTTTGTATGATAATATATAGCATTTTTTGTTTTTATGATATAATGTTGTAGTTAACCTTTGTAATTTGGGATGATAAAACATAACTGAGAAATCAAAGGATATGATTAAGTATAATTATAATGATGAGTTAAATTATTTGAAAACATCACAGATTTTTTTAAAATAATAGAATGAGTGTTGTCGATACAATTGAATATTTATATAGATAATAAAAGTAGGTGTGAATCTATCATAGAGCTAACTTGGGATAATAACTCTAAACATGTATATTTAGCTGGACATGATCTTCGTCTAGTGGATGACAAAATGCCTTATTGGAAACCTAGTATTACACTCTCGATGGATATGATTTTAAAATTAAGAAAATAATTAAGAACTGTCATGATGGATTAAGAAATATTATTATTATGATTTATCTAAAACATACCTAATGTTTTCAACATTATAAATATGGTGCCATTCTTTAGAAAACATATAAGTAATTTATCATAATAAAGTGGTTCCCCAATATGTTTATTATTATATACACTATGATTTTTTGTTCAAGTAAACATATAAAACCTAGAATAATCATGTTAATTCAATTTATGATTGATAATTCAATGATTTTACTTTTTAGTAGCCAAATGGTAAGGGATATGAAATGGAAAATCTCTTGTTTATTCTCACACAATCAATATATGCCATGAATCATGATGAAATTCAAAATCAACAAACATGGGGAAAATATTTTTTTAGTCATCCATGAATAAATTCCCACCACAATTCAGTATTTCTACTGATCATATAATTACTATGAAATTGATCTGTACCCCTAAAAAGATGTTTTTTGTTCATGAATTTTCAAAATATTTTAAATATATTTTTGTTGTCTATCTTTTGGATGTATAAGAGGATTAATGGTGGAATCTCATCAGGAATAAAATTTTATATAATTAAATTAAGTCTCTATAGTTGTATTATTTTAATAACATATATTTCAATAACTATGCCCCTCATATTTTTTTAAAAAATGGAAATGGTTTACAAGATCTAATGAAGAATAATGTTGTCTATAATGGTACCTATGAAGAATATTTTACAATACTTGTGAGGTATTTCTATAAGATTATCATTCAATTAGAAAATAAGTTTTACAGATTATTTAGTTTTTTAAAAATATTCTCTAAATGGTTTTTGATATATGGGAGTTTTTTAATATATAAAATGATTCGACATACTCTCGATGTTGAAATGGAGATTGGAGTTTCCCAGAAATCTCATGGTTTTGAAAGGAAAAAAGAATATAGATTCCATATTATACTCTAAAAACCATAGAGAAAATAAGATGATATTTCTATCATACATGAAGTGAGAAAGGAAAAATAGTGAAAATATTCTTAAATAGACTATAAAATGATTTTTTTTGGAATTGAAGGTAATAGGGCAATCAAATACTGTAGTGGGGGTGAATAAATTTCTAATTGCACAAGTAGATACAATAATCCATAGAATGAAACACCCATAGTTCGGTTTTTCAAATGTATGGATTATGAGAATTATGCTAACTATTTCGTAAATCTAAATGGTGACGATTGTAATTGATGTCAACAAACTCTCATATAGAATGAAAATGGGAAATCACATGTGATTGGTATTTCTAGTGAGGTTTGTGATTATGATATGGTTAATGGAACACATAACATCCTCTCTGGAACCTATATTTTATTAATTAAAAATATATATGTCAATTCATATATGAATAATTTTATAAGGGTATGAATAATCCAACCAAGTTATAAGATATGGATTTTGTTTTGAAAAATCTTAATGTTTTGATGACCAAATTCCAGGTTTACGATTCATCAATGTTTGGTGACTGTGAGAATATTATTCCTATAAATGTTTTCATTCTTCTATTATATTAATTTTATATTTAAACATTAAAGGATTATATTTCTATATATAAATCCCCCTAAATTGGTAAGGAAGGGATGTCACATTTGATATTCTAAACCAACCTATGATATTCTGTTAGTAGTGGTGATAAATATGTACTTTTTATGGGAATATCATCCATTTTATAGGTTTTTATTCCAATTCAAGAGGTGTTTTTATCTTATTTGATTTGGGAGAAACACAACATAGATGCAATGTCTATTGTGAGGTAGTTTAGTGGTCTATTCTGAGAAGACATTCTTAGTATTCCACCATAATGGTAGTTGATTTAACAAAAGAACTCACACCTACTACCACAACTAGTTCAAAGACTCCATACATAATTGCACTGATTCTATATCAGGAACTAAAAAATAAAATATCATAGAAAATTGAAAAGGTATTCATTTGACCAAGTGTTTTTCCTTAGAATACACCTATTATTTTTATTAAAAATAAATACGGATATATTCCATTTTTTGTATATTCTTATGAGAATAAGAATATCACAATCAAGAATAAGTATCACCTACAATATATTGGAGAATTTTTTGACCAACTACATAGAGCTCAATACATTTCAATGATTGAAATTCATTATGTATATCATGAATTAATATTCAAGAAAGAGGATATACCCAATAAAACATTTTTCAAAAAATATGGACCTTATGAAAATATTTTCATTCCATCCGGTCATACTAATTTAACTTCTATCAACATGTATTTAATGAAGAGAGTCTTTAGAGAATAACTTGATCATTGTTTGGAAATATTCATAGAAAATATTATTTTCAATTCAAATACCATGGAAGATAATAATAATAACTTAATAATTGTACTAAATACTCCCTAAAATGAGAATTTATATAATATTATTAAAATGTGTTATTTTTGGAAAAAAGATTATCTAATTGGATATATAATATCAGGATAGGGTATATAGGAAGATCCATAAAAGAATGAGGATATTTAATGTTTGTTTAGACCAACCAAGATGATTGGGATCTATTGTTTTATTGGTTTAGCTATACATTATTGAATGTTTGTTGAGAATTTTTCATAAATATCAAATCTAATCACCATGTTCACTCATAGGGGATCCATGTTCTTGTAGATAGATTTCGTTGAGAATGATTTCATGAATCTAAAGTGAATATTAGTTAGCACACATATTCATACATTACCCTAATATATAGAATGGTTTTAAATATATATTGATACATCCAAGAAGTATGTTGGATGAATTATTATGTATAATGACATGATCATAGCTTATGTCTCATGATAATTGAATTTTAAGGATAAACATTTACCATATCATGAATTTTTGTTAGTTGAGGTATTTTTTCATTTGAGATATATACGAATTAAAATTACAAAAAATGATTGTTATATATATCAATCCAAAATGGTTAATTTATATATTAAAATTGAATAAGTAAAAGATGATCTATAGAAATTTTTTAGATATAATTAAATATAATAACAACTTAATACATTAACAAACTAGGAAAGGAAGAAAGGTTTCTCATCCCTTTTCATAATGAAAAATTCTTGATTATCAAGGATGAGGATCTCAGAAGATCCAACATTTTTGACTTTTAAATGGATGGATCTGGAAATATTAAATGAAGAGGATATTTATTATCGTTATTAATTAAAACACAACCATCTATTTAAGTTAATAATAAATATGTCTAAAGAAATTATATTGAGCTACGAAACAATGTTAGGAATTTTATTGAGTTTAACCATGATCATGATTGAAATAGAGGGTTCAAAAAATGTGTATGTGATCCATATATAATATCCATGAATATGTATTTTTTTGTGGAAGATCATAATTCACTATCCTCTATTCATCCTTGAATTATGGTGAGGTATATATATTTTAAAGAGTAATTGTAGTGAGATGAATGAAGAGATATATTGTAGTGTGTATATATAGGTTCACAGTATTTAAGAAATTTATGTATCAAATGATAATGTTTTAAGGGGATCTTACAACCATTAACCATACCTGAATGAAAATGATAAAACATCACAATGGATTTTTTCTTCAGACTCCACACCAAATCTAAATGGGATAATTTTAAATGGGTTATACTCAGTCTCATTTCAAATCCATATTACTTTATTTCTATGTGATAATATTTATATATGGATCATATATCTAGGATATATATTATGGAAGTGGTAAGGTACCATGGGGTACCACTTCAATTATATCTAATCAGGATCTAAGATTTCCTATGATGTTTTGGGAACTTCTTCATCAAGATACCCATACAGAGTTGAGTTTCATCATTATGTATAATTCTCAAATTAATGGCCATTCTGAGAGGAAAATTTCAACTCTAGATGAAATACTATGATCTTGTTCTCTAGATATTAAATGTGGTTGTGATGAACATCATCCTCTATTTTAGTTTTCAAATAATAATAGAATTAACTTAAGAATTTAGATAGATTTTTTTGATATCCTATATATATAGAAATTTATAGCTCTAACATGATGGAATTATATTAGAGGGAGAAATATATTCGGATCCGATAAACCTACAGAATTGGTAGAGAAGGTTATATTTATTCTGAAACACGTCATGTAATCTCACAGTTGGCAAAAATGTTATTTTGAAAATCATTAGTGTGATCCACAATTTGATGTTGGTGACCAAGTGTTTCTATGATTTTCTCCTTCAAATAAGATAATTATATTTGGAATTTTGGTAAAACTAAGCCCTATATATATCAAACCCCTGGGAATTCTTCAACATAACATTATGGTATCCTATCGGCTGGTTTATCAACTAAACATTTCTCTTGTTTTTGATGAGTTATATGTATCTATCATGAGAATGTATATACATAATCCATCACATGTATGAGACTCGGAGGTCATAATAATTGAAGAAGATATTTTAGATGAGGGACAACCAGTGGATAATTTTTATCATACATAGAATGTTCTATAAAACCAGACCTCTCACTTGGTCAAACTTTTATGGTGAAACCACCAATTTTAGGATATTAGTGGAAACATAAGGATATGGTGTGCTAAAAGTGTCCCCATATTTGTTAATCAGTGTGAATATTTTTGGGGTGGGTGGGATTATTTTATGAGGGTTATAATATTGCAGCTTGAGATTTTATGAAATAAAATTTTTCTGATAAATTAAATTTCTCTTATAAACAATGTAACACGAAACATTGAGTTTAAAAAAATAATGATATATTATTAATATTATTTTTTAAACATGGTCATTATTACCAGGGTATTAAACATGTAAACTTAAAATAGGAATGACCATATTTAAAATATTAATTATAATGGTTTTATATAAACAAAACATTTTGATAAAAAATACTTAATTATTTAGTAATGTCATTATAGGATTATAAAATAATAATTTCTCAAAAAGTTGTTTTTTTCATCTTGTGAATAGTAATAAAATCTAATTTCGAGGCATTTTTAAAAAATATATTTATAAAATATACTCTGTTTCTTGAATCATCATATCTAAAATATCTTAGGTAGTGTTATTGGGATTTTTCTAAAAAAAGTAATTATTCAATGAATAGTAAAACATGTTTTTTTACTAGAAACTAAATTTTCGTTTACTAGATTTAAAAGATTCATTTTTTTATTTCTATTTAAAGATAAAATTATTTTTATTATATTCATATTAATCCAATATTTTTCCCACGGAATCATTTTTATACTCAGTTTTAATAAAAAATCATTTTGAACATTTGAACATTTTCTCTTTGGAATACAATTGAATCATCACACTGAAGAGATAAATATTAAATTATATTATTCCACTTATTTTATTTAAATTTGGAATAAGGAATTTCATATTTTGAATGAAAATAATTTATCTTAAAAAATGAGGTATACACAATTTTTTACTCTAACAAATAGTAAAAATAGTAAAAAACTGTTATTGTAGTTATGGAAAAAAATGGGTTTATCACAGGTTAAACCAAAATGATAACTGTTAAAAGAGAAAAAAAACATTTCCCACACCCCTTGTGTTGGAATATTTAGATCTTATCATTTTTATGGTTTAATAATTGTCCATTTGTACCTTATTTCATATGAAAAAGATGGGTATGACTTTCTAGTTTCAAAAAATTACATGTGTGCCACTCAACTCACTTATAAAAGTTTGCCCCTTATCCTCTCCCCTTCATACTAATAAAACCTTTTGTTTGGTCCTATATCATCCCAAGTATCATCCTTAAATCCCTTTATCCATATTAAAAGCTTCATATTGGGATGAAATCACACATAAAAATACTTTTGTTTCAAATTAAATACATTGTTCAAATAAGTGGTATTGTCCATAAATTGAGATATGAAATCATCATTAATGTGTATAAAAAACAACCACCTCATTAACTGATGTTATTTAGTTTCAATAAACTCCTCTCATGATAGGATACAATAATTGAATTCATTTTTATATTTTAAATATAAGAAATTATTATACTTCTAATATAAATAGTTCAAATCTGCCTTCTGGCCTTCCATTATGTGGTCATATGATACAATGGCTCTTGTGGATGGCGAACTACAACCTCATGGAGCAATGTAACTCATTAATGATTTAAATATAAGGTGATAGGGTTTTTTTAATTAAAATATGTGATATATAGTAAATTATAATGATTATGGAATGGTAATTTATTATTAATCCATCTTTCTCTTAATATTTACTGAAAATGGAATTAATGTTATTATGTACCTAAGGCCTAGCATCTCCAAGGACAATGTATTTTATTTTATATCTCTAATTTTTATGAATTAATATAAATACACATATAATTAAAATATATTATATTTATATCATTTCTAAAATTATGTACATGACAGAACCAGTTTCAATGTAATTGGATCAAAAGTATCAAATAAAAATGATACATGAAATATAAATCAATTATTTCCTAAAAATGTTAATTTAACATTGAATTTTTATAAAAGGGGTAAAAAGGACCTATGTAAATCATATGTAGTATGATATATATATATATATGGTTCTTTAATACATTTATTAAAATATTATATTTTTTCATAATGGGTTTTTAAATGTATTTGATACAATTTGATACTTAAGGTAAGGGATTTTTGCCTCATGTTTCCTTCATTGAGACCAATGTTATATTATGCAATTATATTATTTTATGAGGAGTATATAAATCCCCATTAAAATTTTATATAATTAATATCCCTTTATATATGATATTTATTTTTTCAATTGATTAAAATATTAAATGGTACTTATGCTTCAAAAAATACACAAATGGTATATATTTTATGTTACAATTTCATTGTCTAACAAGATTTTTTATTAATATGCAATATATGGTGAAATAATATAATCAATATCTAACCAAACCCATTAATTATATTATTTACCATTTAATTCATTATTATTCTAGTTTTATATTCATTTTGGTCCCTTCATGTAATCAATATTTCAAAAATCATGTTTTAATTAAAATTGTATTTATTTGTCTCCTCATTCGCAAAACATGTTCTTATTAAAAAACAGTGAATTAAAAATTATTTAAAAGTAATTTTTACAATATAAAAATTAATTATTAAATAGAGGAAAACATATTTATTAATTTTTTAAAAATTTATTTGAATGTTATATTAATCATTTTCCAAACACATCCCCTTCAAATATTATATAAAATGTAAATGAAATCACTAATTTAACATTTACGGCTAGAATGGAATTTCATTACCTCCTCACCATTATTTACATCGAATATTAATTTATTGTTTTTCAATGTTATTTTATATGAAATGGTATTCAAAAATATCTTATGAATTTATAATTTTAATGAAGGTGATTTTAAATGATAGGTTGTTTCCTTCATGAGAAATTCTAGGGGATTTTTTATTTCAAAATATTTTTCCATATAAAAAAATATCCATTAATGTTACATAATCTATATTAAAAAATAATCCAATTATTCCTTCTTTTATTATTTATATATATGGTTTATTTTTATTAGAAAACATATTTATGAAACATATTTCTATATCAAGGGTTATACCATGATAAAATGATTTGAAAATGTACTTCATTTTTTCTATGGGTTGTACTATGATGAAATGATCAAATGAATATGAAAAAAATTTATTTTCCACATGTTAAGATATGATAAAATGTTTTTGAAACCCATTTATTTTCATGGTTTCTTATATTTTTTATGTTTTATGTATTTTGTAACACATGTATGATTTTAATTATATGATGGGTTGAATTATTTATTACTCTAATACATTAAATAAATATTGATATCTCATATGTTAATCATGTATATAATTTTGAGTGAACCCACCTCAGTAATATGGAAATTCCACATTTATTTTATTTAGAGTGAACCTTGAACACAATGATGGTGTTCGGAGTGAACTCATTCTACTATGACTGTCTTTGAAATGATCCTTTAATTAATGTGGAAATAATTTATATGATAATGTGTATGAAAAAAAATATGCCATATAAAATCATTATGTTCTCATTATTTTTGTTCTTTTATTACATTTATATTCATGTATTAATAAATTCTATGAGTTATTAAATTAATAATTTTAACGATATATGTTATGGATTATATTCGTATCAAATGTTATTATCATGTTCTCATACCCCTTTGATCATGATATATTGTTATCTTCAGTTTTTTCCCTTAATGACCATATAATATCACCCTTTCTAATGATTTGTATAATATATTCCTTCAGTTTGAATAAAAACGTATATGATGATGATTATGTATGAGATGTTTTTTCCCTTATATCATTACATGATAAATATGAATAAACAAATGGCTATGATGATGGATAGAATCAATGAGAAATTACAATTGATTTAGTATTTTTGTTATTTTTTTAATTTCATTGTTCATCTTAATTTCCATTTGGAAATCATTTTTTGTGGCCACTATTCATTATAGATGGATCAAGGTGATTCATTTTTAGAATATTATTTATAATTTCCCTTATGATTTATCAATCGATGGTCATGAAAATTTCATCCTAGTGCTTTTATTTATTCTCATTCCATATCTTTTTAGGTAGATAAATTGACTGCCTAACCATGTTCATGTCATTTGGAGATATAATGGATACTGATTAAGGAATGTAGAGATTCTCCTCACCCACCCTTCATCACTCTCTTATATCTCTATTTATTAAATTATTATATCATATGACTTTGATAATGACTTAATAAACATCACTATTGTTTGAGGACGAATCTAGTAGGTAAAATGTAACATTCAATAGAGGATAATTAAAATACTGGTGGTGGAGATGTGGAATGATAAATTTTCACATGCTGTAATAATTGGATAATGTGACTGCATAGGCTAGCTGAGTAGTGTCCTGTAACATGGGGTTATTCAACATAGTAGAGAAGTTATTTGTATAGTGGTGGTCAAACCTAGTAGCAACTGATATTGTAGGGAGGATGGGGGCATGAAGTTTTTCATTATATAGACAAGGGAATTGAAATGGTAATCCATGGCTTCTCCTTATCTATATAATACCTCAAAATCATATAACTCTGACCTACCACATTACGAGCATTTATTCGGTGGGCCGGCACTCATTTCCATTGTCGTCTAGGCCATGGGAATGGATATGGAAGATGCCTTCCCCAAATCATGTTGAGAACGGTGTGTCGAGTCAAATCCACCCAACCAAACTGAAGTATTTGTGAAACTAACACATGGAGAAACATACATGCCCCCCTAAAATTTATGAGAAATGTTTTTCAATTCGTGGAATTCCCAAAAGCTACTATGTGGATCACCGTTCACCTCCATGGAATTTGATTTCAGAACTCTATCATCATGTTTCAATTATAGATTATAAAATAGACTATATTGATATTTTTCTATATATATATATATAAATTAAATAATATGAATTTTCTATAAATTCATGTATTTTTATTTTTTATTTATGGTATATTTTTTGTTTGGGGATGTGAAAACCAACAATGGAGTTTATGAATAATAATAAGAGTGTTCTATTCCCCAACACAGATCTAATAATTCCACCATAAAACCTTGCATATTGGGTCCTCATTATATAGTTTGGATTAAAAATATGGTTAGGTAATCCCCATGTATAATTACGGTGTAGTATCCACTATTATAGCCTCAATGTAGACCAATTATTCCTCTAGTATACATAAGTTATTATGTCCTCAATCTCTATGTTGATTTATATATTGGGTAAGGTATTTCACACATATACCAAATGAATGGGATCATCATTCTCTTCCTGTAGTTAGGTCATTGTATCCCCCTATCCCATTTCCCCAAGTGTTTGATCCTCTATCTATATACCACACACACAAGATTGAGTTTTCTTCTCAAGAGATCTGAATTCATATTTATTATTCTAATGGGGTTATAGTATTTTCTCATTCAAGTGTGGTTCTGAAAGAAAGTGTTATTATTCCCTTGACTAAGAGAAATTCATAGCCATGTTATAGTTTACATTTTAGTTTCTTGGTCAATGATATAGATATAGTGGTTGGTATTTTTTGTTATTCCTTTATCTAATGTTATTACCACTTGGAAGTTCTTATACACCAATTATGTTTCCCAATAATTTTTTGGAAGTTAGAGTGGTAGGTCATATAGGTTACTTTGAGACGTTTTCCTCCTCACACACCTTTATGATTCCTTTGAGATTATGTTTAATATAGGACTATAAACTACACACTGTGTATATTTTATAGTTTATTGAGCATCATAAAATGCCCATGTGGTGTAAGCGTTAAGGATTAGAGTTGATTTGACTGAGAATTCATTATACCCATTACAATTGTAGTGATTTAGTATATGTAGATTATTAATTAATGACATACTCCTATTTATTATTTAGTTCATTGAGATTATATGTGACCCATTAATTTATGTTTTCGTTGTATATTTTTTTGAATCATCGTGATAGTGTTTAGACACACCCATTCATGATATTTTTTCCTACATCTATTGTATCTTTATAGATATAAAATGTGGTTGGATGTGGAACCAATAAATGTGAGATGATGTATCTTTTTTAGAGTAAATGATTAGGGATGTTAGGTGATACATGATCATCTATTTTAATCCTTGATTGTTTTCATTACTATTGTAGCTAGTGATTTATCCAAGAGTAAAAATAAGTATTTGAACATTTCATGTGTCTATAATTTGTAGAAATAATAGGAATCAATTATATAGATCATTTTTGACATTTGTGGTGATTAATATTTACCTAATTTCTTATGAATATTTTTTATATAGTTCATTTTATTATATATTTGTATTTCCAAGTAGTTTTTGTTTTCATTTATTCGTTATAGGGATGTTATTTTTGCTGCATGATTTCTGATTGAGAGATATGCCTACTTAGTGTTGGTCACCCACTCCAATCCTTTTATAGGTGGGATTTCTAGGAAACTATCAACATACTGCTAGTCATAGTTTCGCCCCAGTGGGTTTGTTCATGTTGAAGTTGAATCAAAGTGAGTTCTTCATATAAATGTTTTTTGGAGTTTATATTCAAGTGAGGTGTGGATTTCGAATAATATGAAATTTTTATTTAATGTATTTTGAGATAAGTTATATGGACAAGGAGATTAACATAGGTGTATCTACAATGTAATCATTTCTCTACAACTCTGGTAACCTATTAGTTAACTGTTGCTTATGATATAACATAATGGAGTAAAAAATGATTGTATATGAATATTAAATTAATCGGTTATGAATTTACATGTTCTTCTTATGTTATCGTGTATATATATATATATATATATATCTTTTTTATAGTACATATATCTTAACCATGTCAAATGAATGGTTCTACCCACTGATGACCATATAATATGAGGATTAAGGGTGATGAAAATCATATAACAGTATTTGAGATACATATGACTATTTAGTGAGTAATGAAGAGTTATTTAATGTACTCAATTGAGATGTATCCCTGTCCTTTGATCTATAGTTTCTCTGAAATTAATTATCTTTTGGATTTCTCTCATAGATAGAATGATATTTTTTCGGAGATTGATTAAACTAATTATATGTGGGGAATGATGTTTGATTTTAGACAATATATACCACCTGTATTTACAATGTGATCCAAACCCCAAGATATTGATATTTGGATATAGTTTGAGACCCACATTACCCTATTGATTTAGATTTAGATGATAATATGTTCAATTTTTCATAAAATTACTTAATGAAAGGGTGGGATTTTAGTGGATTTTGTTTTTTTAAAACTCATGGTGTTAATACACTTACAAAATTGAATATTGACCCATCATTCATGTTTGAATTATATCTATTAATTTGTGTCCCTCAATAGAGTAGCATGGACATATTAGATTACATGTAGGGGTGATGTGGCCTTAAAAACACATGTTCTGCCACATATTTTTCATTAACTTTTAAGGATTTTAATTGGTTATTTTTGTACATTATAATAAATATTAACACTTCTGTGCTTCTATAAATAAATTTACCAGTGAATCAATTTTTATAATATATTATGTATTATTAGCATTAAAATATTTAATTTATTTCTTACATTAATTTCTTAATAACTTTTTGTTATGTTTTTTGAATTTTGTTGCATAATTAATAATTTAAAATTAATTAATCAATAAATTTATTTCTAATTTTACAAATAAATAATTTAGTTTTTAAATCAATATTTCATGTAATAAAAATTAACTAATTAAATTTAAAATAATTTTTGATTGACTTTTAATAATTCATTAATTACAAATATAAGTTTTTATACAAATTAAATATATTCGAAATTTATAATTTTAAGTCTAAAAATTAATTCATATATTTAAAAAAAATATAATTAATTGTCTATTTTAATTAATTTAATTGGTTTTAGTAACTATTTTATGTAATCCAAACTATTTGTTATAATGCTTAAATTTTATATTAACTTTTAATAATTTAGTTACTTTTAAATTTTTTTTAGTATATAAAAGATATATGTTTTATAAATTATAGTTACTAATATTATAATTTAAGATTTAAATATTTTTATATGTTTATCTAGAGTTTAGGATGTTCTTAAATTTTCATTTATTCTAATTAATTTTTAGTTTTTAGTTTTTATTTTGTTTGGATTTATCTTATGTTTCGATTTTATTTACTCTGTTTATTTTGTAGGTTCATGGTTTAACCACTGTAATAGTGCCACAACAACCGTTTCCTTTTACAGTGCCACCATGCACCGTGTCCATTTCATGGTGACAGTGTTTTATTCCTTACTCTGCATCCCCTTTACGGTGTCTCATTTCATGCCACCGTAACCTTATTATAGTGCCACAACAAAATTTCCAAAATGTCTCACTTTTAACTTAATCCCCTTCCACTTTTTTTACGGTCTCACTGTATCCTTGCATAGGTCCCACTTTTTCTCTTCCGTTGCTCAATTTTATTCTCATTTTTGTGGCACTCTCTTCCCTCCTTCACTATCTCACCATAGCTACTAGGAGAAACTTCTTCTCTCATAGTTCCATCTTCTTCAGAAATTGTTCTTACTTCATTTCCACTTGTATCATATCATTTTCATCCCATGTATTCTTCCCTTTCTCACTAATTCTTCATCCTAGGTCACTTTGTATTTGAAACATATTGATGTGGAAGAGAGTTGTCAACTCGCCACTGGAGCCGAACAAACCAGGATATCACTTCCAAAAGAACCCCCATGGATCTGTGAACTCATGCAGCATCAGATGAAGGAGAGTCGACTGCAGGTATACTTGGTGAACCAGGAGGTCGCACCGCTATTGTGTAGGGGAACCGGAACCGAGCTGAAGTCATATCCGCACTGTTGTGGAGAAGTCCAAGAATAACTAAATTAAGCTTCTCCGCTACTTAATGAAACCTGTTTTGTGCAACTATCGTCTCTCAGGAACAGGTTGCAGTTGGAATTGCAGAACTGGAAGTTCAAAGGAGCATGTGCCATCATGAGAAGAGGATATGAGACCCAACCACCGCGTCGTTGAACTACAATGCCACCGAGGGAGAACTATGAGTCACTTTCTTGCTGGAGGATGAGGTCGCGCATCCTTTCATCTGGAAAATCCACTAGATCCACGCAGTCATCTAGGGAGGAGTTTGAGCCAAGCTAAACCTGCCACCACTAGAGAGAAACCACCACTGGTTCTTAGATCTGGAGAAGTCAACATCAGCACCATTGCAGTTGAGGTCATCGTTGCATTGATGAGGAAGACGATTCAAGGAGGTGTTGCTGGTTTCGGGGGACAGAGCAGTTGCGACAATGCTTCCATAGAACCAAATCTGAAATCTCCCTCCCTTGTAGCTCTGAAATTAGGGTGTGATTAACCTAACTAAAAAATAAATAAAATAAAATAACAATAATAATATAATAATAAATATAATATAATATAATTATAATTAATTAATTAATAATTAAATAATATACAAAAATAAAATCAATTCATAAAATAGATCATTTATTTAAAAGATTAAATAATATAACATTACTAATAATAGTTATAAATGAATATAAATTATCATTTTAAATAATTGTTCTTATAATATAATTTGTAAACTAAATAAGATATTTAATAAATAATTTTCTAACTCAATAATTTAGTAATGTTATTTTAAATAATTTTTAATAATACTTATATTAATAAAATAACATAACTATTAATAATAAATTAAAGACATAAAACATTTTATTAAATAAAGATTAAATATTAAATTAATCCTAATAATATTATTAAATAATATTTATCAATATAAGTATTTTATATTTAACATTAATTAGTTTTTTAATTTGACTTTAATTTTTAAAAAAAACTATAATATATTATTTATTTTCTTTGAGTTTTTTACTGTATTGCAGGGTCATACATGAATTGAAATCCCATCCACATTCACTGAACATACTCACCCAAAGTTAGTTACGTGAGAAAAACTAGCGTGACGTGCCAGTAAAAGAAAAATAAACATGTTCGGTACAAAACTGGGGGACTATTAAAGTTAGTAGAAGTGTTTGGTGACAAACAACATGTGATAGATGATATTTAAAGAAAAGTACCATCAGAATTTGAGGGATTCTATGAAAAATATGAGAAATTAGGGGCTCATTGGCTTGATAAAACACACTATTCTGAGATCAAAGACTCCCGGGAGATAGTAGAGTAACACTAGAGACAAGATGGAGGCCATGGAGCCGAGAGCAGAGTAGTATTTGGGGAGTTATTCTTCCATTATGTTGGAATTATAGTATTATGTTCTAGTTTGTTTTCATTTTCTTTTTTGATAATGAACAATTTAATTGGATAAATATTCAATCTCAGGGAATTACTACTTCTATTGGTTAATTTTCTTCCTTTTAATTTAACACATTAATTTATTCAATAGTGATCAGTGAGATCAATATTGAATTCATTCAATTTCTTTTTACCACTAGAACATAATTTTCAAAACTCCACAATTCAGTTTGCGAGATTGATCCTGGAAACATATTTCAAAAATAATAAATTCACAAGTACTTTGGGTCTCTTGGATTGATCGTCATGTTGTCATTATTAATTCAAAAGTTTCATAGTTTATTTATTTTAGAGTGGAAAACTTTGAAATCAATCTTCCTATGTGACTTAAATCTTACCAATAGAGATAAGTCATTCTACTTTTGGTGGTGCAATCTAGTAACTTTTAAGTGAATTGGATTAATTTTAAAACCAGTAGAATGTAGATTTTTGTCCCGAATGTTTTACTTGATTGTTCATTTATCATTATTCTATATCTCATTTTCTTACGGTTTTTAGCACGTTTCATGTTTCATTAATGTTTTGAAAAAAACTCAAATTTTCTTTCTCTATGGGTTTGAACCTGCATGCCACATTTACTGTAGTTAGTAGGATTATAATTTTTAAACATTGACCAACTTCAACGACAGTCAACATCATGTTTTTTTGCACCGTTTCTAGGGAAGGCATGAGCCATTGTTTTTTAAAAAATTAAAAATCATATAAAAACAGCAAAAAATCTGAAAAAAATTAAAATTGTAAAAAAATATGCTCCATTTACTACTGAATTTCAACTGTTTTCTGTAATTATGAACTCTTGTTAGTTCTACTGTTGGGATATTTTGAACTATTATTATACTTTGCATGAGCACAAAATAATTCATTGTTACATTATAGTCTTCAAACATTGAATTATACAAACATTTAACAACTAATAAAAACATTATAATGGAGAATCATATTAATAAATTTGATCAAAACATGAATGTTCCACAGCCTATAGTTCCAGCCATTTAGTTTCCTATAATTAGGGAGTTTCATAGTCCGAATTTATAATGTAACCCACCATGTATTATGTTTATCAGTAGGTCTAGGAACTATGAAATTAATCAGTCTCACCTTTCTCATCATCCTTCAATAAATGGTCTTCTAGGAGAGGATTTACATGAGTTCATTTGAGTGTTCTATAGTTCTGTACAAAAATTACCACTAGAAGAGAATTGTGAGGAGTATTTAAGATATCAGATGTTTTCATATTGTCTAAAGGGGAAGGCTATGACTTTGTTTCAGAACCTATTTGAAGAAATGTTTGAGACCTTGGAAGTGGTTTTTATGCATTTATATCAAAATTCTATCTTAGAATATCCTCCTCTATGATTAGGCACACAATTACTGGGTTTGTCCAGGATGAGGGAGAGTTATTTCGCGATGCTTGAGCTAGGGTTAGAAGTATCCTTATAAAATGTCCCAATCACTAGTTTTCTACCAACTTACTCATTGAGAGCTTTTATAATGCTCTCACCCCTTACAACCAAAATTTAGTTGATCAATTATATAAGGTGACTTTTCTGACTCCACTGCTGGTGAGCTGAAACATGTGTATGAAAATATTTCTCAAAAATATCAACACAAGTGCTCTAGGAAGTGGGGCATCCATAGAGGTGAGTACAATCCTCTCGCTCCTATTGTTAGTGATAGGTTCCTAAGGGAGCAATGTAATCATCTTGGGATGTTTGTTCACACCCATACATGTTGTTCTAATTTTTATCTCCCTGTCCAGTTTGATGAGAGTTCAAAATTTGTGGATTTTAGAGTTAGGAACCATGGGAAAATGATCAATTCTCCAATCAGTACATGTCATGTTATCAAAATCACCCAATTTTTTCCTAGAAAGAACGAGGTGTCATAAAATAGTCTGTTTCCCCTAACTACCAATAACTATATAAAATTTATAACTCAAATAAATATGGGGACTAAATATTCTAATTCTCAAGGGGAGTTAAAGGGGTTGTTCTAATTTTTTTTGGATAGATCAGTTCATTTAGGAAGGAAACTGATGGTTATATTCACAATTTAGAACTTCAAATAGTATAAATTGCTAGGGATCAAGGTGGTAATGAAAAGGTAATGTTTCCCAACACTTCCATTATTAATAAAGGAGGGAATATCATGGTTATAACCACTATATATGGCCTTAACCCCCAATAAAAATTAATGAAACACTTTTGGAAAATTAAAACTGATGAAAAAACTGAATATTGAATCAAAATTCAACTTGAAACTGAATCTAGGAATCTGGACAGCTTTGCAGAACATGAACAGAATATTGAACATACATCTGAAAAATTTCAAGAATAGAGGAAAATGAAGTAATAATTAATTAAAGAAGAAAAGTAAAATAATATAATTGAGGATAAGGAGAATAATCAACCAGTTCTTAAAAATTATGTCCCTCCAATTCCCTTCCCAAAAATAGTGAAGAAGAATAATAAACATTATTATTGGTGGTTTCTTAAAATGATTTGATACATTTGTATCAAAATTCCTTTTTTAGAAGCCTTATATAAAATAACATCATATGTTCCTTTTACCAAAAGGTTTATAAATAATAAAAATGATTGGAAGAAGTTGGGAAAAGATAATCTCAATGAGGAGTGTAGTGTGATATTTTTAAAGAAGTTTCTTCAAAAATTGAAGGACCTTGGAAGATTTATTATTCAATGCAATATAGGAGCAAGTGAGAAGCTTAATTTTATTGTGTGACCTTGGATCAGTCATTAATATTAAGGCATTCTACTTGTTTAGAAGGTTGGGTCATAGGGATTTGAAACCAACTTCTATTTATCTTTAACACGGGGATAGGTCACTAACACACCCTTCAGGGAGGGTGGATGTTCTTTTAGTGAGTGTAGAAAAACTGACACTACACATAATAATCCTTTTCGTAGATATGGTGTTTGATGAAGAAGTCACAAGAATCTTTTGGAGACCATTCTTTATTATAACTGGTGATGTCAATGATGTGCCAAGAGGAAACTCACACTACAAGATATTGATGATGTGGAGGAGTTTTTTGTGTTTAAAAATACTCAACATGTTTTTGGTTGTGATTTGATAGATGTTTCTAAGAATCAATGTCTTCAAATTTAGGTTCGATCTGAGTATTTTTCTTTTTCTATTGAGGTCAGATAGATTATGATTCCCTAGCCTATTGAAACATTCTTCAGGATTCTATTCATGTCCCACTCCTACCTCTAGATGAGCAAAATCATTCCCTAATATACATTCTAGATAGTGGTTCACATTCTTGTCATGAACTGTCTCAACCCATATTTTAATGATTTCCTTATGAAGTCAAATTTTTATGGGTTTCTGATGTTGGATAATTTTCTGGGCTGATTTCGAATGAAAAACTAGATTGTTCCCATTATGGGAAAGTGTATTTTTTTGGAACATTCTTTCGTGTTTAGTTTGATGTTGATTGTGATGAGTTCCATGTTGAACATTAAAAATTCACATCATTTGAGACATCATAGAACATTGGGTACCAAATAATTAGAACTAAATATTATTCCCTCTTTGGAGAGTTTTCTTAGTTGTCTTTTGTTCAATTTGTGTTGGGAATATTTGATGAAAATACTGATGAGTTTGCTAATGATTTTCTTCAAATAATGGGTTTGATCTAACCTCTCTGTGTATGCGAAGCCATGTACATATTACTGGACAATTTGGTGATTTTATTAGGAAGCTGTGGAACATTTTTAGAGCTGAGGAAGTGGTCTCTAGAAGCTGAAATAGGATGAATAGTATATTAGCAACTGTTTGGTTGAAATAACGTTTGAGAATATTTTTTGGTATTGTAGACGAAAATGTTTTGGTTTTACCAGTTCATGAGTCATTATAAAATAGTTAATTTCACACTATTAATAATTCATTCCCATTAAATGGTCAGGGATAGAAATATCTAGGGAAATAAAGTCTTGTTGGGGACTATAAATCTAGCACTGTATGGGAGGAAACCCATGGTTTTTGTTGTGTTAATAAATAAACAAATTTTGATTAACTAAATTCTAACTGAAGAATTTAAGTTTAGTTCTTCAGTGGATTCATCCCATGCCCTTTCATTATCTTCATTTTTGTGTTGTTTTGTGTTTAATGAAGTGTTGATTTGTTGTCACTTGTTTTTTCAGTCCCTTATGGATTTTTGTCCCTAGTTTTCATGCTCTGTTTTTTTAGGATGTAATAGTTTTATAATAAATAACTTTAATTCCATTAATGAATTACTAATGAAACAATATTATATAAGGGAAGTAATTTAATTTTCTACTTTTGTTTATGCTTTTTTTTTATAAAAAAAATTCTCAGTTAAAAAAAATTATTACTAATAAAATTAGATGCATGTACTGCTTTCTTTTTAAAAAAATTCTACTATATATCCCCCAGCTAAAAATAATTATGCATGTTACTCCTTATTGTAAATTTAATTTCACTATTGTTAAAACAGTCACTGCATAGAACTAATTTGGGGAAGGGGGTACATGTTGTTGGTATTTTGAATCATCTTGTATCTTTGGGGTGTTTAACATGAACTTTGTCTTCTAAATTGAACACCCATATAAATTATAGTTCTGAAAATGCTTACACCCTATCCACTATGCACCCACAAGTTTCATGCCTTTTCTGAACATTAATGGAAAATCTTTGCCACTGGAAAAAATTTTAATCCATGTAATTTCTAATGAACCTGTTGTTATATACTTTTTGTGGAGAACAATAATTTTTTAACATCAATGAGACCCTTTAAAAATTTCCTAAATCTAATCTAATGAAGATATGTCATCAAACATAATTGTATAAGTGTTCTTTTCCACCATTGAATTAATCATTGGTGACAATGTTGGGTTTTAAGTGTGGGGGAGGGGGTCAATTCATCACTGTTCTAATCATTGCTTAATTGAAAGCCCATCTATTCCCATTTAAACTCTTTTTTTTTGTAAAAAATGGGTAAATTATTTCAAAATTCTTACACAATTTTAAGTTGATTACTTAGTTTTATTTCATATTGATTATGTGGAAATGTAGTTTAGAGTCTAATTTTGAGAGTAATATGGGTACCCTTTTAATGGAATTAAAAACAATACTCTTGGAATTGAAATTTTGATTTTGATCATAGGTGACTCATTTTTCATTAATTCATTAAAGTAATTTACTTCATGATCTAATGTAAATAGTTTCCATAGAAATATTTTGAAATTAGAGTAATTTTGGCATCTGGGATCCCATTGAGAGTCTCTAAGACACTAGATGCTGGGTGTGTTTCTATTTACTATAATCCCTCTCTACTCATTGAATAATTGCATTGCACAGTTCTTATCACATGATTCATGTCTTGTGGAAAACAAAATTAATTGTCTACGGTCAAAAACGAGTTCATTAAGGTTAGGAGAATGATGAATGCCAAATGAAGAAGGGGTGAATTGGTTTATATGGGAGTCAATGAGGTTGTATCAATAAGGTAATTCAAAAAAATATATTTATTTTTGGAACCTATGTGATGAGTCAAAACGAAAAGTTTCTACTATTATGTTCTTAATTCCCCATAAATTTTACCTCTTGTCACTCTCAGACTTTGGACTTATGTCTGGATAAATGTTAGTCACTAACCATTATCATATATGAGGCATGACATATTTATTTCTTGATGATTCAAAGTTATCTTGATTACCCTTTGAGTATTTGTTCTTGGCATGACCTATTCTGAGAAATTTACTTTCTAAAAGTCTAATGACATGTTTTTGATGACCTCTGTTGCATGTTCTTGACATGTTACAATTTAATCAATTTAGTAAAAAAAATATGTTTTTCAACGATAATAAAACATAGAATTTTTTAGGACAAACAATGTTTAAGTGTGGGGGAATTCGATGTGGCCTTAAAACCCATTTTTTTCACATATTTTTCATTAAATTTTAATGATTTTAATTGGTAATTATTGTAATTAATAATAAATATTAATACTAATGTGATTCAATATATTTATTTACCAATTAATCAATTTTTATAATAAAATATGTATTATTAGAATTAAAATAGTTGGTTTATTTATTACTTTAATTTTATAATAACTATTTGTTAACTATGTTGATTTTTGGTGCATAATTAATAATTTAACATAAATTAATAGATTAATTTAAGTATACTTTTATACATAAATAATTTAGTTTTTAAATCAAGATTTCATGTAATAAAAATTAATTATTTAAATATAGGATCATTTATTGTTTACTTTTAATAATTCATTAATTACAAATTTATGTTTCTAAGAAAATTAAATTTATTCAAACTTTATAATTTTATGTCTTCAATTAATTCAAATATTTAATAAGACAATAATTATTTTTATATTTTAATAAATTTAATTTGTTTAATAACTATTTTTATGTAATCTAACTATGATTTATAATGCATGAATTTTATATTAAATTTTAATTATTTAGATTCTTTTTAATTTAAATTTTAGTATAGTAATAATTTATGTTTTACAAAATAAAGGTCATAATATTATAATTTAAGTATTAAATATTTTTATAAGTTTATCTAATGTTTATGATGTTCTGGATTTTTCATTTATTTGAAATAATTTTTTGTTTTAAGTAATTATCTTGTTGTGATTTCACATAAGTTTCAATTTTATTTAGTCGGTTTATTTTACAGGTTCACGGTTTCACCCATATCACAATGCCACATCAACTGTTTCATTTTATGGTTCCACATCGCACCATGTCCATTTCTCAGTGACAATGTTTTACTCCTTACACTGTATCCCCTTTACAGTGTCTCCTTTCTTTCCACCATAACCTTATTATGGTGCTATAGCAAAATTTCCAAATTGTCTCACTGTTAACCTCATCCCCTGCCACTGTTTTTTATTGTCTCATTGTATCACTGCACATGTCCCACTGTTTCTCTACCTTAGCTCCATTTTAATCTCATTTAAGTGTAATTTTTTTCCCTTTTTCATTGTCTCGCCATAGCCACTAGGAGATACCTCCTCCCTCATAGTTCCATCTTCGTCATCATTTGTTCTTGATCCATTTCCACTTGTAGCCTATAATTCTCTTTGCATGTATTCTTCCCTTTATCACGTATTTTTCATCCCACGATGTTGCTTATTTAAAATGTATTGATGTGGAGAAGAGTAGCCTCCTCGCCACCAGAGACGAACGAACTGGGATAACACTTCCAAATGAATTCACATGGATCCGTGAACTCTTACAGCATCAGAAGGAGAGTCTGCCAGAGTTGTACCGGGTGAACCATGGAGGTCACGCCGCTATTCTATAGGGGAACTAGAACTGAGCTGATATCGTCACCATAGTGGTGTGGAGAAGGCCGAGCTGCCTCAAATGATGCCTTGCCACTGCTCTATGGAACCCGTTTTGCGCTACTGTCGTCTCATAGGCAGCGGCTGAAGTCAGAATTTAAGCACTGGGAGTTCAAAGGCCCATGTGCCATCATGAGTAGAGGATATGAGACCCATCCACCACACCTCTGAACTACAATGCCATGGAGGGAGGACATAGAGTCACTTTGTCTTCATAGGATTATGTCTCACCACTTTGCATCTGTAGAAACCATAGGAGTTGTGTTGTCCTATAAGGAGGAGTGTGAGCCGAGCTGAACTCGCCACCACTAGAGAGAAACCACCCCAGATTCCTGGATCTAGATAATCTAATGTTGATGCCGCTAGATCTGAGATTGGTGTTGCATTGAGGAGGAGGACGATCCAAGGAGGTTTTTTCGGTGTTGGAGGACGGAGGAGCTGTGGCGCTGCATCCAAAGAACCAAATCGAAAATCTCCCTCCCCTGTAGCGCCAAAATTAGGGTGGGGTTATTAATCTAACTAAAAAATAAATAAAAAACAATAAAAATAATTAAATAATAATAATATGTAATAAAATATAATTATAAGTAATTAATTAAAATTTAAATAAAATAAAGAAATAATATCAATTAATAAAATAGATATTTTATTTAAAAGCCTAAAAAATATTAGATTACTAATGATAGTTTTAAATTACATGAAATTAAATTTATAAATAATTGTTCTTATAATAAACATTAAACTAAAAATGAAATCTAATAAATAATTTTCTTTCTCAATAATTTAATAAAGTTATGTTAACTAATATTAAAAAATACTAATTTTAATAAAAAGACATTATTATTAATAATAAATTTAATAAAAAAACTATATTTACTTAAAAATCAAATAATAAATTAATAATAATATTGTTATTAAATTATAATTATCCACATAAGTATTTTTTGGTTAACTTTAATTAACATTAATAAATAAAAATAAATGTAATATATTATTTATTTATTTCCTATTTTTTATTTTTTTTTCAAGTTTATAAAGGAATTGAAATCTTCTCCAGATTCACATAACTCACTCACCTAGTGTTAGTTTCATGTGAAAACCTAGCTTGACATTCCAGTTGTGGAAAAAATAACACGTGTGCAGTTCACAACTAAGGGACATTAGAAGTCGGTGGGAAGTGTTCGGTGAAAAACAGAAGATGACAGATGATATTTAAAGCAGAGTAGTGGTAGAATTTGATTGATCCTCTAAAAAAGATGAGGAATTCAGGGTCTCATTAACTAGATTAAACACACTATTATAAGTGCAATGAATCCTGGGAGATAGGAGAGTAACACTATAGACAAGATGGAGGCCAAGGAGCCAAGAGCAGAGTAGTATTTGGAGACTTTTTCTTCCCATGTATTGGAATTCTCATACTCTATTATAGTATGTTTTCATTTTCTATATTGATAATGAACAAATTAATTGTTAAATCTTTGAGCTCGGGGAATTAGTACAACTACTGGTTACGTTTATTCTTTTTTACTTTAACACATTAATGTATTCAATAGTGTTACTTTTCTTCTAAAATAAACAAAATTAAAAAAAGTAGAAAAATAGAAACTCAATCCCACTGCCTGAAAATAGTGGGGTATTTTTATTAGTTTTTAGAAGAATAGTGGTCAAAATATCCTTCCTTGTGGGTTTGAACCTTCTTTCCACAAACACTGTAGTTAGTAGGATTATTAATTTTCAAACATTGACTGCCTTTGAGGATGGTTTATGTCATGTTTTGGCCAAAAACATGTCCTAAACCATCGTAGTTGCTGGTCAAAGTTTTAAAATTCATAATCCTTCTAACTAAAAATTATTTGGAAATCAGTTTCGAACCCATAGAGAAGGAAAATTTTACCACTATTCTTCTAAAAACATACAAAAAACCCACTGTTGTCAGGCAGTGAGATTGAGTTTCTATTTTTCTACTTATTAGAATGTTGTTTATTTAAGCTGAAAAGTAACACTATTGTTTAATGTTTTTTATCTAGACTATAATGAAAGATAAAACCAATTTAAATGTGTGAGCAACTAAAATATATAGTGCTGATAAATGAACTATCTGAATAAAACACTTGGAGAAAATATCAACTCTACTGGTTTTGAAAATTTTCCTTCTCACAAAACGGATTACAACTAATACCACGGAAAATGAGTGATTTATTATCCTCTCATGTAGACAAATCACTATAGCAGACAAATCATGGATTTTTCCACTCCCCATTTAATCAACTTGAGAATTCTATTTTGAAAAATATTTTAGAACAAACTCATCGTAGATTCTATAGCCTTTTATTTCAGTTTAAATGTAAACTAAAATTCATCCACAACCAAACTCACTGAATGATTGTGGAGTTTCTAGATTAAGTGCATGAGGTATGTTGCAATTGAATTTAATCAGAACTAGCCTCACTGATCAATGTCAACCACATTAAAAATTATAGAGATAAGGAAGGGAGAAACATATCCAGTAGACTTGATTTTAACCCTGAACTGGAAGTATTTAGACTAAAATTTCCTCTATTCCGAATACTAAAATCATTCAATTACAGAGGAAGAAATTTTAAAGAAAGAAGAGGAAGAAAAATCCCAATGATAGCATGAATTTATGCTACTCCTGGCCCTCGGGTCTCTTAGAAATGTTTGTTTGGGAAGTGCTCCAAAGTTCACTCCAGGTTCTTTCTCTGCTTCCCCGTGAATGATTTAATGAATTCCTCCCCCCAAAAAATCAGGTTTCTTGGATTTATGTATCCTCTGTCATCTACTCCATGTCACTTCTCGCTTCCATCAACTCTAAAAAATTCTTCTCTTAAGCACCGCACGTGTTTATTTTTTCGCGACTTGCATGTCGCGCTAGTTTTTCTCATGTAATTAACTCTAATTGAGTTAGTTGCATGAATCTGGATGTATACGCGACTCTTGAATGAAACTTCAAATATAAAATAAAAAAATAAATGAATATTTTAATGTTAAAAATGATCACTATTAAAAATAAATATTTATCTACATAGTTAATATAAGATTAATTGTTATTTTATTTATATTAATAGATATATGTTATAAATTACTTATTTTATTCTGTTTAGAAAAATGATTATTTATTAATAATTTACATTACTTCATTTATTTAACTATAATTATTTTAGAACATTACTTGAACAACATTAAAGTTAATATTTATAAATATTAATAAATAAACATTTTTAGAACTACTTAGATAATATATTAACTTATAGTAATGCATCTAACTGACTTATTACTATTATTTGGGGGACATGACATTCTTATGGATTTCCAGGGGCATGGTTTATAATATGATTTTTCAGATTTGTGGACCAGGAAGGCTCTTGATAAAGATTCATTATTATGCGTGTTTTTTTTGTGATGCTCCTTTTAATCAAGATTTCCTATGAAGGCATTGGATGATTCAGTATTCATTGATGATATTCAACATGTTGTGGAAATATTTTAACAGTTTACCTAAGGATATCAAGTGTGATGTTTTCGATAGATATTTACATTATAGATGACGCTTCACTCATAAATTTTCATGTTTGAGGAATAAGTATTGTAGGGATACGTATATAATGAGAAGTTTAGAGTGTTATACTTGATGGTTATAAATTAATCCTCAATTCACTCCAATTAATCCCCACCCTCCTTTTATTTCTATCCAGTACGGATTACTAAGATACAAGGGTATAGGGAACCATTTGTGATTGATGAGCATTTTTAGGTGTCAATGGTTTCATTTAAAATTATGATATTGTTCCTCATTTAAAGGACTTGCACATTGGATGAAAAATAGATTATTTATTCTTTCTGGATTATATGATTATGAGTTAGAAACACTTATAGAAACAGGAGATATTTTTTATTGATTGTTTACTCTAAGGGTGATCATATTTCATTCACCAATTATGTTGGAATAAAATTATAATATATAGTGATGTTTTTTGTAAATAATATTCTATTAGTGTTTTAAATGTTATAATTTTCCAAATCATATAGGAATTCATGTTCTTTGATAAAGAGTGAAATTACTTTTATTGTGATAATTCCCTCCAAGTGGATGTGGTGAGTAGTGTTGACCCTCTTCAATATAATGTTGGTTTATAAGGGATAATTTTATATATTTGTTTAATTTACCAATGTATTAACATGAGATATTATGTTTCCAAGTTATATCTTTATGTATGTGAATTAGATTAGTTGAATGGTATTAGTCTTCATGAATATGATCCTATGGTGTTTGATGATAATTATGTGGTTTAGGAATATCCTAGTAGTTGATTATTCAAAAAAATACCATCCATATGGATGGAGGAAGGGGTACTTAAGAAGCATGATCAATATATTCATTCATTTATGGAATGAATTAAATGTTTTCACCTTTTATATATATTAGTTCCACATACTCAACCTCTAAGATAGATAATCATTTTGGTGATGTTGGATTAGTGTTCTTGTGTGACCCTAGGTTCTAAGGAGGTACACCTAATAAGTTTTTTAATGTTGAGGAGAATCTCACCTATTATTCTTGGGGCATAGTTGTCTTTTATTAGTTTGTATAATAAATATCAGGGTTTATATTATGTGTTGGTCCTTGAATGTGTCGTAGAACATAGTGGAGTATGTCCAGTGGATCATTTTAGGAATACCCATCATATGTAAACATTAGTTATATTGTGTTGGAGGATTATTCCTCAAATTTTTGAATATTTTGGTCTCTTTAAAAGGTGTTCTCATCATTTTGGGTGAAGATAGAGTATGGTAATTTGATCATTTGATGACTTATCATTTATATTTTTTTAATATTTGGAAACCCAACTTATAGTAGTGAATTACAGATCCATTTGATGATGTTTTCATTATTGTAGATTTGTAAGTAAATAGATTTATTTAAAAATCAATAAAAACATAGCCATGTTATCTTCAAAAATGTGTGTGAGAATATTATTGGATGGTATATGGATAAAGGATAAATGTTATTAGTGTATTTAGGATGAATAAAATGACCCCTATTTCTTTTAAAAGATTACATAGAAATGTTAGTGTATGTTCCATGTCGAATGTGAGGGAGGTGCATCTATGATATATCTTAGGGATAATTAATTATACCACCTCATCATATTTCGATGCAATTTATATTAATTCTCTTAATGTAGGAGTGTTTTATTCCTGGAATTCTCTCATTCAAAAACCATAAAAAATACTCTTAAATAGTGGGGGAGAGTTTCACCTCGTGATGGTAATGTAGTTAAAAATATTGTTATTTCATATACATGTTTTTCACATATACATTGTATCCCAAGTTGAATGATTAAATTCCCTTAAGGTTGTTTTAGTAAATCATTTTAAACGCTCACCTAGAGCGCATGCGTATTATTATTTATCAGTAATTACAAGATTGGTTTGATATGTTCTCTTTCTATGTATAATATGAATCTTCAATAATACATATATTGGTACTGTGGTTTTATTATATATTATCTTCAATCAAAATGAAGATAATGCGATTTAGATTTAATATTCTCAAGGGGCTGTTTTGTGAGATTCATTTTATAGAAACCCCAATTGTTTCATTACTGTGGTTGAAAATGGCCTTAAGGTGGGGAGGACATACTTATTTGTCATCATCACTAATGAGGAATAAATTGACTGTGTATTTTAAAAAAAAATTGCATCATTAGGGATAAACTAGAAAATTAATTCTAACAAACTCCACCAGAAATATTTTTGGAGGTTTATTGATTCTATAGTCTTGTGTTCAAGCTTAATCTAACCTGATGAATAATTTTATGTGTAGTGTCTCCTAAATAAAACATATTAAGAAATAAAATATTATTTTATCCACAAACATGAATATTTGATAATTATACATTTATTTTCAAGGAGAATCATAAATATGAAATTTAACCCCCCAATTTCATCTATGATGTGGAGTTTTCCCTCATAATGCTATAATTTTAGTTCATATTTTGGGTGATGAGAAAGAATATCAGAATTAAATCATTTAAATAAATAATATAAAATCTAATAAAATTTTTTATAGTTTGAAAACAATATATAATTCCACAATTAATATCCAAATAATATATTTTTGGGTTTATTATTGATGGATAACATAAAATCAATAGATAAGTTTAAGTAAAAGGGGCCAAATTTTAGTATCACATTAATTAGATAGGAGGTTAAATATCAAATCCATAATAAAAAAAAGAATAATTATGCCATTAATAAAAAATAATGGACATTTTTTGTTACTGATTAACGCAATAGGGATTCACTATTGAGGTTGGGCCTTATTATTTTTGAATTTCCCCATCAATCATGAACAAAATTCTAAACTCATGTTTTGTAACCCCCATTCCACGATTATGGGTTTGGGTGAATAGATTGTTTAATATTTTTATATTTATTAAAATTTATCAGTCACCCAATATTTATCATCCTCACCTCATGGGTTTCACAATCTCTATACCAATGATATCTCGATAGTGGAACACTGTGTAGTTAGGGTAGTCAAAGTGTGAGGCTAACTCCAATGGAAAACATTGTCATCACATAACAAAATGGAATGGTGTGAAAAGGGGATAATATATTATAGATGAAGTATTGGAGGTGTTCATTTTCTAATTAAATACCTATGTCACAACTCAATTGGTACCTCAGTTGGCCAATGGCAGGGGTCAAAGGTTATTTCCAATCCCTATTCATATGAATCTAGTTCTTATAAATGATTAATAAACATTTATAATTTGGTATCCACTGTAAAACCATTAAATAGATCCAAAAAAGGATCCTAAATTACAATGACATACAAATGAACATTTTTAACTCAAGATAATAAACAAATTAATTATGTGAAAAACCTATAAATCCATAAAAAAACACTCAATGGGATGAAAAAAATTGTATAAAAATGAATAATCAACATAAAATTACTAAAATGTTTAGTCAACTATATAAAAATGTAAGAGGGTTGCGATGGAATATTGATTAGGATATACCATAATAATATACAAAATCTGAAATCTAAATTAACACAGAAGATTATACCGATATTTGTGTGACCCAAAGGATTAATCCCATCCTGATCACTTCCAATCATGATATACAAAAATACAATGAAGATAAGCATCCATAATGTGTCCCATTACCTCCAACTATCTCAATATAAATAGATACTATATACACAACTTGAGAACCTATAGGGTGTGGTAAAATTATCCTTGTAGGATCCTGTCATGTGTTGGAAAATAATTATTTATTAAATGAAACCCTGTATGATAGTTTAGAAAAATAAATATAGAAAAATAAGATGTGAACATTTGAGACCGAAAAAATTAAGAAAAAATTAAAGATATATGGTAGAAACAATATAATATGGAAATAGAAAGAAATAACCATAAGTAATCACTAGGTTATCTTATGTTCATGAAATCTAGGATCATAGCATGTTTTTTTGAACTAAACAAATCTAGTTCTCTATTTATGTATGGGTATATGTGTTCACCCTAAAAAGTAGATCACCATGAATATCATTAATGAATATATTTAGTATTGTAACATGATTCAAATTATAGAGATATCCTAACATGTCTTGCAATGATTTTTAGAACCATCCCACCATGATTCCCCAGCTCCTATGTTCTACCATTCCCTATGATAAATGATGAATATTCCAAAAAAAAGAAACTAATTTTCATTCTAAAGAATAATTTTAACAAACTCGACATCATAAGACCCTCATCTGATTCCATTATCACAACTTTGAACCCAAAAACCAAGGGTCTCATCTTAAAAACATTTAAATCACATATATAAAAAACATAATTTATTATAGAATATATTTTAAAATTATTTAAAATATCTATTTGGAAAAATAAACCATTAATGATAAAAAAAAATGGATTCTGAATTCACGTACCTTAAAACATCATAAATAGAGATAACCAGTATAGAACCATAAAATAGTAATATACCCCTATATGTTATATGAAACACTAAATAAATAACCCACATTAGTAGGATATCAAACTTGATCCAATAGTTTCTAGAAAATGCGATATAAGGAAAACCATGAAGATGGTTTTGGTGAACCCAGAGGAAGCTGGATAAGAATCCTAAATGATGTTTTCCTTGAAGAACCTTGGTGATTTTTAATGAAAATCAAGACATTTATTATTGAATAATGGGTGTCAGATGTTTGAATGATACCTTGGTAGAATAAAAAAAGGGAAATAATATTTTAAAATATGTATGAGAAAATATCTAATTTTATAAATATAAAAATATTTATAGAAAATATGGTTTGGCATAACAGTTTTCTAAACCATACCCCAACCATGCAGGTGTCAATAGCTTCACCTGGTACTCCAATTAATTTTTTTCACTATTAGATAAATCTTTATATAGTCATAGAAATAACATATGTTAAGGATCTATAGGTTTTCCCAAAATGTTATATGGAATTTTATAACCATTCACCTATTGTTTTCATGTACATGATTTGTAGGATCGAAATAATGATGTAGATGCTAAATATACAAGAGGGGGTGAATTTTATTCTTTAAAAAATTCCATTGGAACATTTGAAGGAATTATTCTACCTTAAATCATATAAAATCTTTAATATAATCATAGTAACAGAATTATAAAATATAATAAAGTTAGACTTTTTAACATTAACAAAGTTATGATTACAAAGGAAATATATAACAACATAAAAAATTAATCAAGTAACAATAAGATTCTTTTAACCCAAAGATAAGGGTATCCAAACACTGTAACACCCGAGACTTTTATGTTATATAAACCATCAAAGGAATCTTTTTCTACACAACACTTGCTTGGCTTGCTTTGCACGCAATCACGACCTTCCTCGATAGCTTGCGTCGTACGCAATACCGAGTTTCACTAAACAACAATATGCTATTAAAACTAGCCGTTATGAATAGTAATAACCACTTTTTAAAATTTTATAAATTTTATTTTTCAAAATGGACTTCATTTTTGGACTCAGAATATCGAAATTAGCCTAGGGTGAAATTTTGGTATTTTTCTGAAAACTTTCAATTTTTGATGAATAGTGAAACCACTAAGTGGTAGGTTAAAAACTGAATTTTGCATAAAACTTAATTTTACCGCTTCTGTGAATGGAATTTCAAAAATCCGAGAGACACGGTTAATATGAAGGACTAAAATGTGGTTCAATGAGATGAAAATAATTTTTTGGTGAATAGTAACTTTTTACTATTTTTACCGCGGTTAATAGTAAATAGGGTAACTAAGGGTAAATATGATATCAATATTACCCTAAAACATGTCCTAATTCTATTGGACAAGTATAATTCGGCCAAAAACAAACTTAGGAATAAAATATGACCATTTAGGCCCACTTGGATTAGATTAGGACATTTATTATTAATTTATTTAAAGAAGGGTTAAAATAGTTAAAGTCAAAGTTTAATAAGTAAATAATTTTTAATATGGGGTTATATATAAGATAAATTCGATTGTAAATATTCATTAGAAAGCTAAAAAGATTTACTACATGATGGTATTTTATTTGTAATTTTTAGACATCAAATAATTTAATTTATTTATGACACAAAGATGATACAATAATTATCTTGTTAATGAAATATTGACATAATTGATGTTATAAACACCAAAATAATTGTAATTTGAGACTTTTTATGAATTCCACTAATTTTCTAAGTTACTATGATATATTAATGTTGATTTAATCAACTTGGTTTGAACATATAATTCTGTTATGACTTTCACAAAAATCATATATCAAATAGTGTCAAAATTGACACAAAATAGTTTTTAAATAAAATATTATATTATTAATTGTTATTTTATTCCTAAAAATCTAAGGTTCGGCAAAATGACTTAGATAAGGATATATATATTAATAATAAACAATTTGGGGTTCGTTTGGCATGTTATAGTAAGTGTATTAACCATGTAGTGAAAGAAAACAAAAAGACACGGTAAAAGTTAAATTAATTAACATAGAGTTAAATCTAATTGATAAGGTTAAAATAATACCCTAAACTTGTCTAAGTCCTATTGGTTGATAGGATTTAGACCCTTCCCCACTTTAGCTTCGAAATAAGACCCTTTGGAACCATTATAAACCGATTTTGACTTTAATATAAAATAATATTTTGAGATATTCCTAAGGTGCCCCTCTCCTCCCTTATAAAAGGGCACCTCCTCTCCCTCCTCCTCACACCAAATTGAGCACTCAAGCTCGGCCATCCCCTGCCATTTTCTCCTCTCCACTTATCTAGAATAATCCTAGAGGTCCTGGTCTTCTCCAAAGACCAATCTTAGTTCCTTAAGTGGACGATTCAAAGAGGCGTTCCAAAGAAGAGGTAATATCCATTACCGATCTTTTCAATTTCTTTCTTCTTCATCTTCTTATTCTTTAGTTGTTTCATGATAAAGTAATAACATCAGTATTACTTACATACTGATATGTTATTATTAATATAAAACAACCCTAATTCACCTTCTATCCATCCTACGGAAAAATGAAATCACCGCGCTTGCGTACGTACGGAATACCGTCTCCACGCCGTGGTGTAATCTATTTTCCACCATCACCTTACAAGGATGTGTATAATGGTGTAATGAGTAACTATATATGATTATTATGAAGTAATAATGATACTGAAATAATATATATATACTCCAATACAATTCCACGATCATAGGAACGATATCATCACTCATGCGTACGTACGGAATACCGTCTCCACGATGTGATGCGACTCGTTCTACATGATCTTCATTTCATAATGATTATATAAATGAATTGAATTAATTAATATGGTATATACTACAATAATACCATTCTGTAAATGAATTATCTATAACCTAAATATAAGAATAAGAATTTATTCGACAAAACACGCATAAGAACAAAAAGTTATAAAGACCCGAGTAACAAGTAACAATGAAATATTACTAACAAGAAGTTAATAATATGACCATATATGATATCATATCAATATGTATGATTCTGGAATAAGTCAATAACATTATTTAAACCATTATACAGGATCTTCGGACACGAACAAATCAAATCGGACCTAAGGTAAGGGAAATATCACAATCTCATTTTTATCCGAGATTGTTTATTCGTAAGTATTTACTGGGGTGTATTTTATCATCCACATCCATGTTTCATCAATATGTAATATTATTTCCATCCAACTACAATTGTTTAAATCCAATTTTACCCTTCGGTGAGTTTTTAGTAAAAAAATATGAAAGGAATCTTTTGATGTTTTTCATACGAGGTGCTTTTTTGACTTTTCCGACAAAAGTACGAAGAATGTTTTTTTTAACTTATACGGCATGGATGGATTTTTAAAACATTATTTCCAAGAAGCTTCCTTTACAAGTTATCAATTTTATTTTTAATCAACTTCTTTTATTTTAAAGTCGTATGACATGTTATGAAAGGAAAAATGTTTTTGAAGTAGAAAGGATATTTTCCTCAAGAATGGAGTTCAAGTATTTTATCAAAATTATTTTCCATCTAAGATAAAAAAAGGGTTCTGTTTTTATCCCTATTATTACATGGATTTGATTATGTTGTGATGGAAATATTTTTATGAATTGTTTTATCTTATATGAATTGTTTTATGATGTCATGATGTTTCAAGAATCCCATTTTTGTTACATGTGTTATGCGATGATGTATGTTTTATGATTATGTGGCACACATAAGAAAGGATTCATTATAAGATGGGTGGGACCTATATCTCCCTCCAATGCATTGGGTAATGATTTTATATCTCATGAGATAGACATGGCTGGAACGGAAGGTTATTTCGGTTCAGTGATACAGGACTGAAACGAGGAGTGAACTCGGTTCAGAAAGGGACTTTGTCCACTAAGATAGTCTTGGAAATGAGTCATGACTAACAAGAAATGATTTCCCATGATTATGTGTGCATGCCACAAAGTTTCAAGTTTTATGTTATGATTATGGGGATCTCATTTTCACTTCTATGATTTATTCCATGTTAAGATATTATGATCTCTTTTGCAGGTTTTGATTTTCATAAAGATATGATATGATTTTTATTTCCTTTATTTTCCCTTGCTGAGCATTAGAGCTCACCCTTTTATGTTTTCTTTTCCCCAGGCCAGGAAGATGGATATTAAGTAGAATATGCTAAAAGGGACCCTAGATATGATGAAATAAATGGGAGACACTGTAGAATAATTATGAACCAGTTGTTTATGTTTCCCAGTTTCTAAAGACACTATACCTATACGGTCCTTTGTGGTTTTGTCATATGTTGTAATAAGTGTGCTTCAATTTTTAAGTATTAACAATGTATGTAAAGTATGGGTCGTTATAAACACTTTGGATAAAGGTTCCTTGATTTATACTTTGAGGAGAGTTGGTCTTACCCAAACACAGGAATTCCCTCAATCCAAAATCAGTATTTGTCATATTATCCCTACAAGCCGTTGATTTATATGGAAATCAAAACCTCTATATTTCAACCCCATATGCCCACGATCAGCATGATCAGTGTCTACACAAAGAAAGTATGAACAAGTTGTTCTCACATGAACAATTTTTTCAAAAAGTCTCAATGAATCACTGAGAGTTGTAAGAGCCTCTCTCTATCTATAGAAATCACATCACAATTTTTCACATGAATTAAGTTCATCCATTATCTATAATATCGTAGTTTCCTCATTCAAATGGACTTTTATTTATTGGAAAAACTTCCCAATGGTCGGCTCCACTCCAAATGCAATATTTTACTCAAAATTCGGATGGACCGGGACACATGTCAAACATACGACAGTTAGTTTGTAATAGATTATATGACATCGTTTCAAGTATAATAAACGATGTTAAGTTAAAGATAGCTTCTATGTATATGAAAACTCGGAATCCAATAATATTGTAAAGATACATCAAACAACTCTAACATTATCAGGTAAATAGATTCTTAAGAAAAATTAAATCGGATTGAGAAAACAGTATCACATTTTACCAATATTGGAATCATAAAATTAGTATGGCTTTTTTACGTGATTTGGAATCAGGAAACAGAATGACTTTTACACCAGATTTGGTATCATAAAATCAGTTTGACTTTGGTACTAGAATCGGTATCATAAAATCGATATGACATTTGAACCAGAATTCTTATCATTAGATCAGTAAGGCTTTTGCACCAGAATCAGTATAAATTTTTTTCCAAAATCAGTATCATAAAATTTGTACGACTTTTAAACTGGAAACGGTATCTTAAAAGAGAATGACTAATCTAAATGTTTTACGGAAAGAGAATTGTGTAAGTATAACGAAATGAAAAAATTAAAACACAGAAAATACAAACATAAGAAAAAGTCATAACTTAAGTAAAAGTGTATGTGATTTTCAAAACATAGGTCCATAATGAAAGGAGAATTCAAAATATATCCTTATTCACTCAACATGATTCTCATTTTTAATGATTCTCAATGTATATTGAATGAAAAATAATGTTACGAATAGAAGTAAATAAATAATACATCTAATTAAAATATATAGAATCATGGTGTGAAATAGTTTCACAGGATAGTTTGCATTATCAAGAGATTTTTTCGTATCCATGGTATGGATACAGTTGGAAACATTGGTGGTAGGTATTTTATGTAAAAAAATATCATGAGGACCTCCATAGTTTGGAATTAGAAAGAATGTGGTGTTAGGTTTCCCCACTACGCCATTCACTCTCCTGAGATTGGATGTTACCACACTGACAACTAGATTAGTGGGTGGTGTGATGGGCTAGACTAATGATATTTTATGACTATCCTAGGTGTTACATGACTCTTTCCCCCAATGGTACCCATTATGGGCCAAAAATTTTTAAAGAGAGATAATTGTCCTCGAGTCCCAAATTCCGTAGGCCATGAGTTAGTGACTAGAAGTGAGGGTATAATAATCTCAGATATGGGTGGAATAGCCTTCTATAATAAAAATAGGATCCTGAGATGGAAATAATCAACAAAAATAAACACCATGAACTAATATAAAAAGAAATCCAAAACCATCACAAAATTCATATATAAGGTATTCTGATACAGATAAATGTATTCAATTGTAGTTAACCAATAAAATATATTGTAGATACATAACAACTATCGAATGGTATATTCTAATATTCCATGCATGGTCCATATAATCCTTCTAGATTTCCAAAATTCACAATATATATTTTGGGTGATCATGTAGGTGTGTATAGTATGTTTATCACCATCTCTTATTCACATGTAAAACAATCATAATAATTCACCAATGAGAAACTAGAATAACAAACATTGCTCAAATTTTTCAACTTACCAAACCCATCCCCACAATAGAACACTAACCAAATAATGCATCCATGTATAGTAGCATAATATGAATCATATAGATAGATGGTACCCCACACCAATATCTCCTTGGGGTGCCTCTATCACACCACAATATCATTTGTTCCAGAACTATAATCTTTCTTGTATAAAATATAATCACGTCTCCCCATATTACATCTAGGAAATCAAATCAAAACTCACCCAGACAAAACCTACTCCATCACTTCACATCTCTCATGAAGACACATTGGGTTTCAAATCATATCTTATCAATAAAAACAGTTTGTAATCATGACCTTTATGGATATTAACCATGTTTCCCCCTCCTACCATGCACAACCCCCTCCACAAAAAATCCAATAATATCTTACCCAAAGACACGAGGGTCATCCCCACACAGCACATCTCATATTGATTGTTCACTATTGAATTATTTCTATCACAGATCATACATGTCTACTTCACCGTAAAAAGGGATCATATAAGATATTGTATCCTCTGATCTATCTTCACCATTGGGATATTTGGAGAAACACCCCCATATAAATATATGGGCATCAGAAAAGGTTTCTAAACATAGGTAGGTTACATATAGAAAATCACAAGGATCAAACATACTGTGTATATACATAGATGTAGATATGTCCAATATATGGGTTCAAAAAAATTCACAAACCAAATCGCAAAATTCCACAACATTCTCTACCACCTCATAATTCATAACACCACAAAAAAAACAAATACCACTTTTCATATTCATTTCCTATTAAATACAATTTTTATATTCATATTACCATCCAATTCTATTAATTTATCCCATTTATTTTATAGACAATTATTTAGATTTCATTCATCAACCATTCAACCCATTACTTTTCAATTAATCTTTATCCAGTGTATTAATTTACAATACATGAATTTATCACAAAAAACTAACCACACAATAACAAGAATAACACAATTTAACCTCAATAACTTCATTTTTATCCTCATCATACTTTTTATAGTAGAAACTCGAATATCACCACCATTTCACATCCACAACCACCTCATCATTTCAACTAACTATCAACAACTTTACACTATATACCACCTCTCAAATCACAAAACTCCACCATTTCTTCCACATATCCACCAAAACTGGACCACAACATATCTACTATATTAACATCACATCAATAAAATATACACATGGCATATACAATTTTCAATAAAATATCCACCATTTCATCAATGTGGATTTTCAATAATTTTATTTATTTATTTAATATAATTCTAACAAAATATTTACTTTCATTTGAAACCAACAGATTATCTGGGTATATGTAATTTTCCATTTTAAATAAGTATGAATGAAATAAAAAGTCTTAAAAAATTCATTCTATAATCAAAACTATAATGATAGAAAATATCCCCAGGAACAAGATTTTTAGCCTATCATTTCACCTGTAGAATTCAGAATATCTGTAATTCCCTAAATATAGAAGCCCGGAGATGGTGCGTTATTTTAATAAATTCGCATGATTATAAGAAATATTATCTGGAGGACCAATCATTTTAATAGTCTTTGAAATCCATATTACATACATGATACCCATAATACATTGTGAAATGTGAAATACAAGAATGATACATTAAAAAAATAAAATGCGTCCTTGAATGCTTTTTCAATGTGTTCTTCTTCATAACATGGGAAAAAGAAACAAAAAAAGGGTGAGATACAGTTCAATTTAATGGTGGGTAAAATGGATGAAATAATGAATAAATATTAATAAATTAACCTAGAATGGTAAATAATTGATAAAACAAATCATTAAAATAAATGAACGAAAAATGAAATGCATCTATATATATGTCAACAGAATAGCACATAGATAAATAATTACAAAAAAATTAAATAATGTCAATGATTAAATATTGGATTTCATTACTCTTTGAAACGTGATACCTTTATCATCTAATGAAGGTTTAAACTTTTTTCTAACTAATTATTCGCATGAGACTATTAATGAATTAGGGGGATTTCATTAATCGGTCCCCATATTACAGAGATATACATAAATAGTCATCAACAGATGTATTTAATATAAAAATAATTCATCATATACTGAATAAAATAAGTTCCTTATAAAATATAAATTTTTAAAAATTTATATGGATTTAGAGAAAATACCTCAATGTAGGATAATTGACCACTAGGGTTATTGATATCAACACATTCTTGTGGATAAATAATCCCTAAACATTCAAAATATTCCTATACCAATTTGAAACAATTAAATCATAATTCCCCATAAATTAAATGAATCATATAATGTTATGATAGTAATAAAATTCCTTCCATAACATTTCATGGTCATTATATACACCATAAAAGAGTAAGTTGATGCATAATAACTAACAAGTCTCCATGGATTGTAAATTCAGTTGAAATACCTAACCTTATTATTCCTTTTGTTGTACGGTATTTTCCACCCTTTAATGTTGTTATAAATATATTTCTAACTAATATAATAATAATAATGATGTTTTTAATACCATATATTTACTTCTTATATTATCTCATTACCCGTTTGTTAACAAGCTTCATTAATTTTACTATTTCGGGTGTTATCTTCCTAGTTTTCTTGAGTAATTATAACATATTATTTGTTGTAATTAATAACTAAATCAGGTTTTTATCATATCCATAATGTAAACCATGAATTAATTATCATATATAATCATTATATATGTACTTATAATAATCAATAATATTTGGATATTAGAGATGGAGTCCATTGTTCTTGGAGACGGTATGTCGTATGTACGCATGAACACTACTGTTATTTCATTATTGTATTAAAATAATTAATATATATATATACAATAATTCTAAGATCATAAATATTTTATATATAGTAAATTTTTTATTTAATAAATCTTTTATATTATCCATGTTTGGCATGCAAGATTTATATCTCTTTAAGGGGCGGTATTCCACACTTCCTGAAACAAAAATATCGTATTTACACAAGAATAAAATCAAAAAGGTATCTTCTAAATAAAAAAAATAAAAAAATAAAAATATAATAAATATAATATATAAAATATATGGAAAATATTTCCACTATAATGTCCACCCTTGAAGGTGGTAGGGGAAACTCAATAATCATCATTTCGTGGGGATGTAGTTGTTGTCCACAGAAACGGTATTGTTGTTAACCATTATATGGAGGTGTGTGTAAGTTTAGGAAAAAATAAGAATACAAAAATTCTATTATATATAGGATATTTGTTTGTTATACAATCATAGAATAATAATAGTATGGGGATTATAGAATGGAAATGAAAATAAAAATATTCTGATAATATGTTACTTCTTAATCAGGTATCTTCTTTTGGTTTATATAAAAAAGGATTCCCTGGAATGATTTCATCCTATAGTTATGCCTCACTATCTAGGGGAGGGATTTTGGAAGGATATTTGGGATTATATTGGCCATTCCCAATATGTTTTAAGGATTTTATGATGAGGGATAGGTGGTGACGTTTTTTAGATAACGAAGTTGAATCACTTGGAATTTTTTGACATAACTTAGGTGTACACATTATCTTGAATAAAAGACCAAAAATAAAAACTTTTATGTTTAAATTCGAGATATTCCCATAAATATGGGGTTTGGACAAGTTTATAGGTCATTTGGTCCATTAAGATAATGGTTTAGTCCGTTATTAAGATTAATTTTCCCTTTATAATTGCAATAAATTTTAAATTACTTTCATTAATATTTATAGTAAAACCCATTGTTGGTATTATTATAAATTATAAAATATTCTGATTCAAAATATGGTATCTATTAATTCGAATTAATGTCATATAAGTGACATAAATTAAATTAAATATCATCCCGTATGTGGGATGACAATGTGGGTTTTAATGTAAAATTGTCCAAATGATTGTTATGGTTTTACAGAAAATTACATAGTTAATTTGATCCCAACTAAGTATAATGGATTAAATGATAAAAATATGATCTAATTAAACAATAAATCAAAAATCAAAAATAATTTAACATTACAAATAAAAGAGATTAAAAATTTTATTTGAATTAAGATGGGGTATTTTTACTATTCGTTATAAAATAAACTGTTTCAAAAAAATATCAAAAATTCACCCTCATATAATTCATATGTTTAAATTTAAAAGACAATGTTTATTTTTTAATAATAAATGAATTAAAGTGTAAAAAATAATATTTAAAATGGGTTCTCCATTAAAAGGATATAAATTTCCCTTATAAAAATATAAGATTTTATGTGTATAATAGAGTTTGTTTTTATCTTATACATATCAAACCTAATAGATAAATATCAAAACTATTTTAAGGAATATATAAGACTTATTTTTCATTAAAAAATTCATTGATTGTAATTAATTATGTTTATTAGTATAATAATCCTTTAGAACCATGAAAATAATAATATTACTTTTTATATCTAATGGGTTCTTATTTTCGCTTCTCATTAATTGGTAACCCATGAATTCACATTAAATTATATAAACCAAATATTTTCCTAAATTAGTTTTAAATATTAATAACATCTACTTTATATCTTATTATATTAAATAATAATATTTAAAATATATATTATTCTTCTGTAAATCTCGATCTTGAGTGTAACACAAGCCATCGAAGAAAATCTCTCTTTCATGTAACAGATGATAGACCATTATCGTGTGAATTGAAAAATGTAAAATATATGAAATATATAAAATATATTATAATTTATCAGATTTTATATTCCCTAATGTTTTTGGTGTCCCATGTAATACATGATCTCAAATAAAATTTTCAACCTCTATAATTATGGGGTGTTATATTCTCTCATCCTTAATAAAATTTCTCCTTCTAAATTTAAACACTATCCAAGTGTTATATGGACTTATGAAATCAATTTTTTTGAATGAATCACATCATAAAATAGGTTAATATCACATATTCTTAATAATTTCACAGGAATATAAAATAGTCATGTAACTAGGTTCCCCAGTAGCAGGACAAATGTGTGAAATGGAAACAAGAATATGGAAAATATTCCAACAATCATTTTCTAATATGTAGTTTTAGAGAACATGATTCGATGAATGTTATTGATCACAGATACATAACCCATAGGTGTGACTAAAGATCATTTATATCATAAAAAAATGAGGATAATTGAACAACTTTTTTTCAAACTAATTTTTTTCAATAGTTAAGGAATTTGTTTATAATAATATAATTAAATAACCATTTATATAAACATATTATGTTCACATGATTATGTCCTGAAGTAATAATACTTTATATCTTATCGCATGTTTAATCGTATGGAGAAGTAATGTCACGACCCATCCTCGGGGCCCATGCCGTGACTAACCCAAGCCCAGCTTCCATAGACCAGGGGCTGGTGAGTAGTAGCAAAGGTGTAATCCCTGATAAAAGGGAAGGCATTGCCTTTATAGAAGTAAATAAAAAATAGAGTATGCCACGGAAGTAAGAAAAAGGTTAAAAAGTACACAAAATTAAGTGCTGAAAAGAAGGGGCTGGAAATACAAGCCCAACATTAAGTACAGTACAAATGAAAGTATAGTACAATAGTAGTAAAGTAAAGAAGAAACCATCGAGTCATCCTCCGTGAATCCCACCTGAAGGGTGGGTAGAGATGGTCTCCTCAGCACCTCAGGTCCATCATTCGACTATGTGTACGTCTCACCAAGTGGTCCACCTCCGGGTAGCGTCCAGCTCTACAAGCCTCAACCTCGATAAGTTCTTTCCATCGACTGTAACCAACACAACGTAGTGCTGACATAGCCCGTGCAGGTATGAGTATAAAGATACTCAGTAGGGACCCCAAGACCATCAATGTCTCACAATATCCACTATGGATAAACAAGAAGTAAGAAACAAAACAATATGCATCAACCTACCCTAGTTAGGTATATTCCCATACATATACCTAAGTCTTCAATCTTGTACGTCTCCAACTCATGAGCCCAAGAACAACCCCGTCCACATAGGAATGAAGTCAATCACATCGATGATAAAGATTGAAAGTTATGACTCAGCTCACAGAGGTATTAAACTAATGAAGAGGGGTGGAGATGATTAGATTTAGCCTCTGAATCATCTCCTCTGTCGAACCCATGTAGGATCCTAGTACAGAAGTCGTCGCTGATGAACTCACGGTGGATCCAAGTACGACAGTCGTCGCTGCCGAACAAACGGAGGATCCATGTACAGTAGTCCTCGATGTCGAACCCATGGAGGATTCAATTATAGTAGTCATCACTACGGAACCCACAGAGGATCCAAGTATAGTAGTCATTGTCGTCGAACCAACGGAGGATCCTAGTACGGTAGTGGTTGTAGTCACAACTAGCTCTAGGGTTCCCGCACACAACACGATCGTTTCTGGGAGGGTTCGATCCTCGAGCTAAGGGGTTGATACATCAACTGTCACGAAGCCCGAGTTGATGTATCTCAAAGTTTCATCTCGTTAGAAGAATCCCAATGGGACTGATGGCGCGTCAATGGGATTCTCGTTCTGAGAGATATTGGCTTTTCCGTTCTAGGGGGCCTGTATGAAATATGCTCATTACGAAACTCGACCATTTTCTAAAGTTGTAAAAAAACTCACTTAGAGTATCACAAAAGGACCAATTCGTCGTGAGGGTCCCAATGTCGTAGATGGCGCGTCAATCGAATGTGCGGTCATTATGTTATCAACGTTTAAGTGAAAAAGGGCCCAGCCCGTTAAGCCTAGTGGGCTGGCGGGTCAGCCCGACCCGATTCAGTGGGTCTGACCTAGCAGAGGGACATACCGGCCTGGTGAAGCACACGGTCCGGCCCAACGAGCGTGGCACGACCCGAGGGGGCGCAGCGAGGCCCGACTGGCCACGACACGGTTGGCCTGCTGAGCGATCTGGAGGGGGGGGGTGCACCCCCTGCTTTCTCGAACCGGTAGTGCCAAGCGATTACACCCTCCTATCTGTCTGGCTTCTCCAGCACAAGCAGCCCGCTTGGGTGGACCGCTATCTTCCACACGCGGCACCAGGTGGCGGCGCGGCCTCCTCCAATGCGGTCGGCCGACGAACTGTCCGGTTTTCCAGCCGAAGCGGTACATGGAGCGTGGGCCACAGTTCTCTGCAGTGTGTTGCCACAGTCTTCCTTCGTTCTGGCTGGCTTTTTCCAGCTAGTTCTTCTTTGGCCAAGAAGCCCGCGGTTGCGGGCCATGGTTCTTCGGCATGCGGCTGGCGCACGACCGCTGCCTTCATTCATCGCCGCCACTTCCAACATGCCACGTTCGTGAATAAAAAAATTAGGATCAACGGAGGGTTGTCAGGCCGTGTTCGTTTGGCCCAAACCCTCCACGTTAGGCGGTATCACATGTCCAAAGACAAACCATAATTTTCAATGAAGAACAAGAACAGTTTTAATCAAATAAAATTGAACATAATCCCCATACCTCGATCAAGTCTTGTTTTTCATAGTCGCGGAAAACGATGTTGCTCGGTCAACGTCGGAGAAATAACCGTCATCGTTTTTGATGTTCCCCACAGCGTTGTTTACTCCATTGATGTGGAGGAAGAAGAATTTAGGAGAAGTTACTTCACATTCTTCAGGTCGTGGAGCGTTCTTCACATTCTTGGTGGAAGAACTCTCCCTTTCTAAATCTCCCCGCAAATATTTTCCAACCAAAATAATAATAATGCCCTCCCATAATATAATATTTCCATGAATTTTCAAATTAATTCAAAAGGTAAATTGAATTAATAATGGCATTGAGTTGGAAGCATTAATGGATGGGATATGGTGAGGCTCCAAATTTAAGTGGAAGTCGAATGGTTTAAAGAGTGTTGTCAAAAAAATTACATAAAGAGGATGTTAAAGAGATTTGAGGGGAGTTATGGGGAAATGAAATGTTAGGGATCGTGTGGGCCTCACCTCACAAATACCCTCTCATTAGAGGTTATGTTGTTATGGGCCCCACCTCTAACTTCCCTTTGGAGGAAATAACCAACATCCAGAAATAAAATTATGTAATACAAATTTTATTTATTTTATTCTAAATCCCCAAAAATTAACTCTCAACCTGCATAAAATGCAACTGTGGTAAATGTCCCCTTAAGAGAATATCAGCGCTATGAGTTCATCGATGTCCTCAGATTTTGATTCCAAGCACTGGTTCAAAAGTAAGAAAAACTCACTCGTACGTTTACTGAACGTACCCGAACAAAACTTCACAATTTGATTCTGGGCACACCGTTCCTTGGAATCAAGTGCTGTTAGAAACGGTATACTCGTAATATTCCAAAAGTATTTCAGAAAAAAAATTCCTTGAAATTTCATGTTCTTTAAATTACTCCCACCTCAGGGTTTTATGTCCATGTAAAGCTAAAACACACACTAGGGAAACAATGGGGGTACTGTACACGCATCTATGTCTCCTGACCCAATGTGATCTCCTGGAGGTTCCCGTGATTCCAGCGAATGCACACTAGAAGAATCGACCATCCATGTAGGACCCACTCCTGTCGATCCTCTATCTCCTCTGGAACCTCCATGATTGTCACTCCGTTATCGATGTCCAGCTCCCTGTGATCGATGATGTACGTTGGGTCGTGCACGTATCTCCTCAGCAGAGATATGTGGAAGACGTCATGCACCCCGTGCAACTGAGGTGGAAAGGCCAAGTGGTAAGCCACCCCGCCAACTCTACTGAGGACCTGGAAGGGTCCGATGAAAAGCAGAGATAACATTCCACCCCATCCAAATCTCAGTAGACCTCTTCGAGGTGAGACCCAAAGGAAAACATGGTTATCATCCTCGAACTATGGTGGTCTCTGTCTCCTATCAACATCGAACTAATGTCTGCTCTGTGCAGTCATCATCCACTACTGGATGATCTGCCTCTTCACCATCATATCATGAACCATCTCTGGACCAACAAATACGGACTCCCCTGGGTCAGTCCAGCACAGTGGTGATCTGCAAGGTTGGTCGTACAATGCCTCTTAAGGTTCCATCCCAATGGTGGAGTGGTAACTGTTGCTGTACTAAAACACTAACAAGGGTAGATGATCCTCCCAGCTGCGACCAATGTTGAGGACACATGCACAGATCATGTCCTCCAGAGTCTGAATGGTCCTCTCAGTCTGGTCGTTCTCCTGAGGATGGAAGGCGGTGCTCAGACGTAGTTGTATCCCAAAAGCCTCCGGTAACCACTTCCAAAGTCGGGATGTGAATCATGAATCCTGATCAGATACGATAGTCGATGGCACACCATGAAGCCATACGATCTCTTGAACGTAGAGTCGTCCCATGATCTCTACTGAGATCTGCTCTCTGATTAGTAGGAAGTGAGCCGACTTGGTGAGTCAGTCTACAATCACCCAAAAAAGAGTCATGTCCTCTGGATGTATGTGGCTGGTCTGTAAAAAAGTCCATGGATATCCTATCCCACTTCCACCCTGGGACCTCTAAGGGATGTACCAAGCCCGTTGGTACCTGGTGCTCTGCCTTCACTTGCTGACAAGTGTGGCATCGCGAAACAGACTCTGCTACAACCTTCTTTATACCCGGCCATCGGTGTTGTCGTATGAGGTCTTTCTACATATTCACGACTCTTGGATGTACTATTAGATGGGAAGTGTGAAACTCCCCCAGCACTTCTTCCTGTAGTGCAACTGGTACTATTGTATGTCCCCTGAAGAGGATGACGTGATCCCCTCCTTCAGAAAATCAATCAGGCACATGTCCTGTGGATATCTGAGCACATCACGTCTCACAGTCAACGTCCCCATGATGTGCCTCTCTAAATAACTGAAGGATTGGAGGAGTGACTGTGATAGACTGTAAAAAGGATATTCCATCTCTATCTAAAAAGGATATCTACAATGCGGCTAGCTGCTCCATCACCTCTCCTAGTAGCTGAATGCCCGATCTCCTACTGAGTGCATCTGCTACAACGTTCCCATTCCAAATATTATAGACTATCTCGATGTCATATCCCTGGAGGAACTCGATCTATCACTGCTCTCTTAGGTTCAGGTCCTTCTATGAGAAGGTGTACCTGAGACTCTGGTGGTCAGATTGGATTGTAAAGCACTCTCCCATTAGATAGTGTCACCACATCTTCAAGGCGATGACCACTACAACTAACTCTAGGTCATGGGTAGCATAGTTCTGCTCCTACTACCTCAACTACTGCAAACAATATGTTTTCACCACTCACTCATGAATCAGTACGCAGCTGATTCTAGTCTGTAATGCGCCACAATAAACTACGTACCAAACGTACTCCTCCGGCAGCCTCATGATGGGGGCCCAGTTCAATCTCTATCTCATTTCCTAAAATCTCTGCTGACATCTGTCTGACCGCATGAAGGGTTTCCCCTTATTCATCAATGTTGAAAGTGGTGATGCATCTCTGGAGAAGTATGTCACAAATATCTGATAGTAACCAGCCAGACCTAGGAAACTCCGCACCTCCGTCACGCTCTTGGGTGGATCCCAAGCAAGCACTTCCTCGATCTTTGCAGGGTCTACTAAAACTCCCACCTCTGAGATGACGTGTCCATGAAAGTGAACCTCTTGAATCCAAAACTGGAACTTCGAGAGCTTACCATAAATATGGTTCTCTTAGAGTCTATCCAGTACAACCCGCAAGTGGTAGGCGTGATCAAACATAGTCATCGAGTAAATCAATATGTAGTCTATGAAAACTATGACAAATCGCTCGAGGTATGGTTGGAAGATCCTGTTCATGAGACTCATTAACACTACTGGAGAGTTGGTTACACTGAAGGGAATAACCAAGAACTCGTAGTGTCCATACCGACGCCTGAAGGCCTTCTTCTGCACATCCTCGTCTCGAACAATGAGCTGGTGATAGCCTGACCTGAGGTCTATCTTCAAGAACCATCGTGCTATCTTGAGCAGATCAAAGAGGTCATCAATATTCGGGAGTGGGTACTTATTCTTCACGGTCACCTAATTCAAGCGACGGCAGTTAACATACAGTCACAAGATCCCATCAGCCTTCTTGGTGAACAAAATCAGAGAAGCCCAGGGTGACACACTGGGTCAGATGAATACCTTTCCCTGAAAGTCCTCTAGCTGTACCCGCTGCTCACGAAGCTCATCGGGAGCCATCCGATATGCTGGAGTAAATATCGGCGTTGTCCCGGGGTATAGGTCAATGTACATGTATACCTATATATGAGGAGGTATCCTTTGAATGTCATCAGCAAAAAAGTCTGCATACTGATCCACCACAACAGGAAAACTCAGACTTCGCACACCAACCGCTCCGAAGATTAGACTATCCAACAGATGAGTGATCAACTGCCCTATCCACTGCGTAAGTCCATCCTTTCCTGCAAAGTCTCCCTTATCACTGGTGAAGGTGAACCTGCTCCCATCCGTGCAGACACACCACAATTTGCACCTAATATAGTCGATCTGAGCATGGACTGTAGATAACCAGTCCATACCCAAGATGATGTCGTAGAGACTCGATGCCACTACAAGAAGATCACAGCCGTAGCTCTCGCTTCCTAGAGTAAACTCAAAATTCTACCACCAGTGTGTAATCGTTGAGTATGCTCTCATTGGAGTCTCCAGCCATAAGGATCGAGCCAACGACACCGTCGGAATCTACGATCTCCTAACAAGGGCAGTGGCAATAAAAGAATGACTCGCTCATGTGTATATAAGTACTGCAGCAAGGGTGGAGTAGACACAGATAGCACCTCAAATCATCTCTAGTGCACCGTGGTCGTAGGCCTCAATTGCCTGAAGCTGAGCCTACCCATGTCTGCTAGCTCCCTGTGGTCAGGGTGGAACTCCTGGTGGTGGTGGTCGTAGAGCCTAGAAACGTTGTCCACCACCCGCTGCTCGGCCAACTCCTCTGCCTCGTCCACCTGCCCCTGACGGACCACCACGGTCGATCCTCCGCCTCTTCCAGGGAGGTCCTTATAATCTGAAAACCCTGATGATAGCCTCCAGAAAATCCTATGCTTCTTGAGGGTTTGTATCTCCACAGAAACTGGGATGCCTCTGTCGCTGAAACTCATGCAATGCACTCAGGCGTCGTGCACTCTCTGCTGCTGGGGCTGGTAGTATCGGTGGCCCAGCGGGTAGTGGTACCGCTGGTTCCTCCGCTGTGATGGGGCCTTGCACTGAGGCCGCATCGCTCGGTGTAATACCATCTCGTACGTAACTCGGAACCTTATCCAGTTGCCTTCATGGGGCCATCCTTTAAATAAACAAGTGTGCCACGGTAAAAACAGTATACCTGGTGAGATAACACACAGTAATCACGAAGATAGCTTTTCAACGGAATCACACAAGCAATCAGTGTTTTTGTGCACTGAGTATGAAATAAGATAACGGGGTCCTGGTGTATGGATACATCATTCTCCACACCAACACTAGACTCTCTAGACTAAATCCAACACTCAATACTCTTAACACTATTTCTTCACAGTTTGATAGATCAGAGTCCTGAGTTCTGCAGTAGAACCGACTCCTCTGATACCAATTTGTCATGACCTATCCTCGGGGCTCATGCCATGACTACCCCAAGCCTTCCTTCGATATGCCAAGGGTTGGCGACTAGTACCATAGGTGTAAACCCCAATAAAATTTAAGGCATTTCCTTTATAGAATTAAACAAACACAATGCAGTATGAAACTGAAGTAAGCATAATGTAAAACTGTATACAAAAGTAAGTACTGAAAAAAAAGTGGCCTGAAATACAAGCCCAACAGTAAGTACAGTACAACTAAAAGTCTAGTGCAACAATAGTAAAGAAGCAACCACCGAGTCGTCATCTGAGAATCCCACATGAAGGGTGGGTATAGATAGTCTCCTCAACACCTCAGGTCCGTCCACCTACTCCGTGTATGTCTCACCATGTGGTCCACCTCCTGGTACTGTCCAAACCCAAAAGCCTAAACCTCAATTACTGTTGTCCCTCATCTACAACCAACACAATGTAGTGCGGGAATAGCTCGTGCATGGGTGAGTATAACGATACTCAGTAGGGACCCCGAGAACCCCAAGGTCTCAAAATATCCTCTAAGGATATTCAAGATGTATGAAACAAAACACAGTGCATCAACCAACCCTACTTAGGTATATTCCCATACATATACCTAAGTCTTCAATCCAGTATGAATCCAACTCTCGAGCCCAAGCACATCCAAGTCCACAAAGGAAAGAAGTCAATCACATCGGTGATAATGATTGAAATTCAAGACTCAGCTCACCCATGTATTCAACTCACGAAGAGGGGTGGAGATGATTATATGTTGCCTCTGAATCATCTACTCTACCGAACCCATGTAGGATCCAAGTACATAAGTCGTCGATGCCGAACCCACGGAAGATCCAAGTACAAAAGTCATCGTTGTCGAACCCACGAAGGATCCAAGTATAGTATTCCTCACTACTGAACCCACAGAGGATCCATGTACAGTAGTCCTCCATGCCGAACCCACGGAAGATCCATGTATAGTATTCATCGCTGCTGAAACCATAGAGGATCCAAGTGTAGTAGTCATAATCGTCAAACCCACATAGGATCCCATTACGGTAGTTGTCGAAGTCACAACCAGCTCTAGGGTACCCACACACCGCACACTTGTTTTCAGGAGGGTCCGCTCCTCGGGCAAAGGGCTCGATACATCAAATTTCACAAAGCCATAGTTAATATATCCCAAAGTTCCTTCTCATCAAAAAGAACCCAACGTGATAGACGACACATAAATCGGACACCCGATCTAAGAGATATTGGCTTTTCCGTTCTAGGGGCCCGATTGGAAATACGCTCGTTCCAAAACTCATCCGTTTTCCAAAGATGTTCAAAACTCACAAAGAGAATTGCAAATGGACTACTTCCTCACAAGGGTCCCAATTCCATGGACAGCGCGTAGATCAGACACTCAGTCTTTATGTTATTCACGTTTAAGTGAAAACGGGTCCGACCCGTTAAGCCCAGTGGATGGCGGGTCGATCCGACCCGATTTGGTGGGTCCGACCCGGTAGAGGGATAGACCGGCCCGTGAATCGAACCGTGTAGCCCGAGGGGTGCGGCTTTCCCCGATGCGGCACGGCGCAACCCGGCAGGGCGCGCCCCGACTGGCCGAGCGGCTCTGCCCAGGTGGCCGAGCGATCCAGGGGGGTACGCTTTCATGAAACGTCGACGTAGCCCTTCTATCTAGATGGCTGAAGCCAGCCGGCTTCTTCAGTGTGAACGGCCCGCTTGGGGGGCTACTCCTGCTGGCCAGCCGGGGGTTTCGACCCCCGGCACTTTCCCCTGACCGTCTGACATGCTCCGGTCGGCCGGCTGCTGCCGCCACGGGACCGGGGCGGTCCCGTCCCCCTGCTCCGATGCCAGCGGCCGGATACCGGCCGCTGCCTTGGTCCGTCCGGCACGGCGTGACAGTTCCGTGCCCCTCCACCGCGGCCCCGCTCCGGACGTGGTGCTTTTGTGGTTCTCCGGCATGGCGCGACGGTGCCGCGTCTTTGGTTCATCTTCAACGGCGCTGCTCTTCCCCCATTTCTTTAATATTACCCGAACATTGCTTTGGCACCGCGTTGCCTTGCTCGTGCCGCAAACAATATAAAACAACAAAAGGGGGGAGGAGGGTCATTCATGTTCGTGCAGTCCGACCTCCTCCCGTTATTGCGACAACAGGTGGCCCCAAAAAGACGATAAGTCAACGATGAATGTAATCAGGAACAAATGAAATAATAATCCTCATACCTCGAGTGTAGTCGTCGAACGAGGTTGTCGTGGAAAGGGACTCCGCAAAAAAAAGGCATCACTGAAGGATGATCATCGCGTCGCAGAGAAAAGATTCGTCGGCATCGCGTCGTCGATCTCCGAGGATCCGACGTTCGTGTCGACCTTCATCGGTGGTCTACGTTCTTCGCGTTCTTCACGTTCCTCACGTTCTTCGTCGATGAAGAAGAACTTTAAGAGCTTGAACAAATTCTCCTAAGCCTCTCACAACCCAACAACGTTAATAAAATAAGAGTTTGTATTATTTTATTTCTCAATCCATGCACTTTAAAATTAAAAAACGAAACATTCAATTAAATAAATTAATTGCAACGTTTAAACCGCCCAAATTAATTAAGGCGTTTCATAAACAGAAAAGCGCGAGGGTTGACTTCCACTTAATGGGGTGCGGGTGCATTACCTTAATTAAAGGAGGGGGTTTAGGAAGAAAAGAAACGGTGGGTCTCTTATGGGCCCCACCTCACAAATATCCTACCTAGTGGGTAGGATATTGTGGGTCCCACTTTATCCACTTAGTTTAGGTTAAGAAAAATAAAATAAAATTGGTTGCACCACTTTTATTTTATTCCTTCACTTAACCCAAAAATTTAAAAACCACACCCGAGCAAACGCAACTCTGGAAAAGGTGTTTATAAGCAATTACCAGTGATGTGATTCCATCAGTGCCCTCCGAATTCAATTCCGAGCACCATTTAAAAAGTTAGGGAAACCCGCTCGTTCGTTCACTGAACGTACCTGAGATAAACTTTGGAAAATGATTTCGGGCACACCGGGCCTCAGAATCAGGTGCCGTCAGAAACCGCGTTCTTGTAAAATCCCCAAGAAAAATAATGAAAATAAATTTTCCCTTGAATTGTTCGGGTATTTAAAATAATAGTAAGTAAAAAATGTAAATTATCTTAAGATTATCCCCATAGAGTGTAAAAGTATGTGCATGGTATGGGTTGTTTTCAATGTACCGGGTTACCCTATGTAAGGAACAAAACATCCTTTTGGAGTCATTATTCATATGTACATCAATGTCATAACCTCGTCTGATTATAGTATCCAGACTAGTATGTATTTATTTGAACACCTACATAATCACTACTTGACCAAAATTTTAGGATGTTAATGTATAATTTCGCTAAATTTTTAAATTATATTTTTTCTCTCTAATATTAGTTTTACCAATCTAGTTTCCATGGTTTCTAATAAACTCCGACTAATACCATCTATAATTCCCCGAACCCAGATCCCCAAAGCATGTTCATTATTTTATTAAATTGGGTTGATTATAAGGAATCAAACCCGAAAGGACTGATCATTTTAGTATTACATGAAATCTAGATAAAAAATATTCCCATAATAAAATGGTGAATATTAAATATAATCAGGATACATAAAAATAAAATAATCTCTCTCCATTAATTATTATTCAAACTATTCTTCTCCATAACATAGGGAAAGGAAACAATATAAGGATGTGGTCAAATGTTCCGTAAGGATAAATTAATCGAAATAAATAATGAATCTATAGGAAAAAATTAACATGTAGTGGTTAATAACTAGAAACACATTAAATTCCTATAGACAAAAAAATTAAATTCATTCATAGATAAGTTGATGCAAAATCTCATGGATAAATAATAATAAAAACAAATAGAAGAAATATTTAATTATCAGATTTCATGTTTCCCATTAACATGACACCATTAACATAAATAGATAGTTTAGACTATTTTTTCAACTAATTCACCAAATTAGATGAATATTCCTTGAGGGGATTTCCTAAATCGGTCCCCGCTAATAGGGATTTCATTAAATGTTCCCCAACTAGTGTATTTCATTTTTAAAGAAATCCTAATATATTGAATAAACAATGTGAATTATAAAATATACATATTTAATAATTAATATATATTTATCAATATTACCTCAATGTAGGATATATAAGAAGTAGTGCTCCTGACATTAAAACATTCTTGAGATAAATTATTGTTAAAACTTCAAATTTTTCCCATACCACTTTTGAAACATTTTAATTATAATTTATTAATAATTAATTGAATCATAAAATATTATGAGAATAATAAAATTTAAAGAATAACATGTTAATTTAGTTATATAAACCATATAATAAGGATTATTTTCATAACAGTAATCATGTATAAATAGAATATAAATTGAGACGAAATCCCTTACCTTATCCTTATTTGGTTGTGGGGATTTTAGCCCCATGAAAAGTGGTTTAAAATAAATAAATAACTAATATAAAAAATAAATATTTTAATAATACCATATATTATCTTCTTATAATATCTCATTATTATATTATAAAAACATTATTTAATTTTTCTATTCCAGGTGTTAATTCCATAGATTTCTCAAGTATGTTTTTACTTGTTATTTGTTGTTATCAATAATTAGATAATGGTTTAATAATATCCATAATTTAAAACATAACTTAATTATCATATATGAACATTATATACGTATTTATACCATTACATAATATTTTGATATTATATATGAGGTGCACTTTTTCTGGACACAGTTGGTCACACACATGCATGAATACCACATTCATTTATTATTAGTATTAAAATAATTAAAAGTAAATGATATATGTATATTATAATTCAAGTATCATATCTATGTTATATTTGATACATGGGTTTATGACAACCTTTTTTATATGATACATGTAATGCATGAACGAGCCATATCACTTTGAGGGGTTGTAGTCCACACTTCTTCAAACAAAATTATGTATTTATATAAGATGGAAAACATAAATGTATATTCTAAGTAAATATTACAAAATAATAAATAAATTATATATAAAATATATAAAAATACTTTTCCAATATAATGGATATCATGATAGGAAGTGATGTAAAAATAACCAATAATCATTTCGTATGGCAGTAGTTCACCGTACACAATAATAGTATGTTTTTTACCCATTAGATGGAGGATTTGGTAATTTTAGTTTGATACATTATCAAAAAAAACACCATAGAATATTTTAGATACCGTTTTTTTAGAATTCATAGAATAAGAAAAGAATATGGTGTGGATCATGGAAATAAAACAAAAAATTCTGAGATAAGATGTTACCTTTAAATTAGGGAGCATGTTGTGGATTATACCAAAAGGCTTCATTTTAGGGATTTATTCCCAAAGGGATAATTCTACTATAATGTTAGGGAATTTTGGAATCTATTTGGTTTTATTTTTGCCTAAAATAATAGGTTAGGGAAGTGAGAATAAGTTGGAGTAGTGGTGGGAATTATATGAATGGAAAATGAATTGCTTTGATGTTTTTTAAACTAGTTAGGTGTACACATTTTGTTACCCAAAAAAGCCATAAAAACACTAATAAGATAATAATTTAAAACTAATGGAAGATATGTGTTTATATAATGGATTTTGGAATAGATTCTTGGTCATTTGTTTCATAAGATAATGGATTAGTCCTTTAATAAGATTATTTTTCCCATAATAATTGCAATTAATTTTAATTATTTTCACTTGTATTTTTGGAAATTTTTTTTTATTATTATGAGTTTTAAATTATACCAATTAAAAAATTAGAATCCATTTTTTACAAATTCAAATCATTTAATTGGAAGAAATTAATTTAATATTCATCCCATTGGCGGGACAATAATGGATGATTTAAAGAAAACAGGTTCAATAGTTTGCTATGTTTTTATATTCAATTTCAAAGCGAAAATGATCTCAATGACATATATTGGATTAAAATAAAAAAAAATTTATAAAATTAAACAATAAAAATAATCTAAATCATAATTTAACACAATAAATAAATTATATTAAAAATATTTTTTGAACTAAAATTCAAAAAATTTCACTATTCCTTAAAAAATGAAATTTACAGAAAAATTTCCAAAATTAAACCTAACATATATATAATTTTTTTAATTTAAATATAATGTTGATATTTTAATATTAAATCAATTAAGTTATTAAAAATTGCAATCAAAAATGGGATATACATTATTATGAGTTAAAATTACCTTAATAAAAATATATATTTTTATGTGTAAAATAGGGTTTATTCTTATCTTATGAATATAAATAATAATGTTTGAATATAAAAAAGATTTTATTGAATTTATAAAAAATATATATCATTAAAAGCATTTAATAATATTAATTAATTGTCTTTATTATGATAAAACTTATTTTGAAGCATGTAAATAATAAGATTTCTTTTTATATTAAATTTGTTCTTATTTTTGTTTCTCATTAATCGGTAACCGATGAGTTAATTTTATATTTCTATAAACCATATATTTTCATAATTTAGTTATTAAAATTTATAATTTCTATTTTTTTATAATTATATTAAATAATAATATTTTAAATGAATATTATTGTTTGGTAGAACTCGATCTTGTGTGTAAAGCCAGCCATTGAAGAAGATCATTATTGCATGTAACACACACTAACTTAGTGTTTTATGAATTTACAAAAACCAAATATATAAACTAAATTAAAAATAATAAATATATTTTAATGGATTAGTGTATCACACTCCCTTTCATGATTGGTGGAATGTTTCATACTCTCAACTGAATAAAATATTCATACTCTATAATTTTACGGAGTTTATATTAATATCAAAATAGTAAAACTTTTTATTTTCTTCTCCTTACCCATAAAATAAATTGATTGATTAATTTATCTTTTTTAATATTGTCTGAACCACCTTTATAAGAGATAAAAAGAGTAGGCCCACCATACATGACACACATGGTTATTATCAAAGGAACCCCAACTTCAAATAAAAGTTTCTGATCCACATAGTATGGCAAATTGAATGGAAGTAAACGACCAACAGTAAAACGATGGTGAAAACATTGGTATCCCAAAAAAAACATTACATCACTTTATCCGCAAAACACTAACAAAATTATTGGTTCCCCTTTAATTAACACATCATATTTAAGGAATCAAAAAACAACAAGGGAAAAACAAAAGAGGAACAAACCTTAACCACTAAGTATCAAAACTCGAAGACCAAAATCTAAATCAATAGGAATGGGTTTTATGGTGATCATCAGGATACACTCAGGTCACCCATGAAATAATAAATACTATGTTTACCTAACCATGTTTTAATATCTTTTTTGTAATAATGGTGGAATACAAAACATAATACCATATAGAATAATTTAAGGCCACACTGTTGAATCTCTATAAATGTGGAAGACCATTGTGTAGTCAGGCGGATTGGGTCATAACATGTCCAGTCAGAGCTTTCTCCTTCTATTGATGTTATATCAATTATAATGATCTAACAATTTTTTAAGAGGACATTTGAACATCCATGTCATAGATTTTACAGAACCAAAAATCATTGAAAACAATTTGATATAATCTAATGTCTATTCCATAGTGGTTCTTAGATTGATAGAACAAAAAAAACCACTAGGATTCTATGATAAAAACTAGGTATCCACGTAGTAGACCACATTTCCCGAGGATGGGTTATTCCATATCTAATTCCCCATGGTGTAGCTACCCTAAATTGATAGTATTGTCAAAACATAGCCTCCAGACCACCATGCCGTAGCCTCCATTACCATGGTCATAGAGCAAAACCACCATATACCAATGACCAATCATCCATTCCATAGTCACCACCCCTATAGAATAGAATCATTCACCACCCCAATGGAAATACTTTAGATATATTTTATATATCCAACCACTACTCTTCTCTACAAACACCTCTGAGCTACCCAAGACAACATCACCATCAATTTTCCCACAATGTAATTGGGAGGAAAGTCAGTTTAATTTAATCTTATACTTCTCAAAAAATTACATCCCTCAATTGTAGAGACCACAAAAATGATGTACATAGATATGACATTACTTTTCTAGAATACGTAATACATAAAAAAAACCAACACTCAAGGACCGTAATAGTTTATTGTCTTTGGAAAGTTAGAACACAATCTTCTAATCATGGTGAAAGATCTTCAATATCTCCCATAAAAATCATCCCCTTTTTTTCATACCTAAAAACTTTCTTTATATCATAGGGAAAATAAAACATATAAAGGGTGATCTCAAATCCTCAGTAAGGGTATGTAGGGAGAAAATAAAACAAACCATATACATTTTAACTTAAATACATGAACATAATTTTTAAACATCAAAATCTTGGCCAATGAAATAAAACATGGCAGTGCGTAAGGAATAGATCACAATGAAACATAAATCATGATAAAATAGAATAGGAATAAAACTTGTAATTGTGTAAAAACATTAAGCACAAGATATGATTTCCATATAATCCCAAGAATTGCTACCAAGACCATCTTAGTGGACAAAGTCCCTTACTGAATGGAGTTCACTCCTCGTTCCAGTCCTGTATCACTGAACCATATTAACTTGCCCTTCCAGCCATGTCTATATCCTTAGATATAAATCTTTTCCTAATGCATTGGAGGGAGATATAGGTCCCAACCATCTCATAATGAAACCATTCCTATGTATGCCACAACATAAACATAAATCATTCATCATATCCCAATGAATAAAATGGGGTTCATAAACATCATCCCATCATAACATAATCCATATAACAAAAATGGATATAATTTCATCATAAGAGTAGTGAAACCATATAAATAATAGAGAAATTAGACTTGAAACATGAATATACTGAATAATTTCATCTTATATGGAAAATTGTTTTGATAAAACACTTGAAATCAATTCATGAGGAAAATATCCTTTCTTCTTCAAAATCATTTTTTTCACAAAATGTCATGCAATTCTAAAAGAAAAGGATTTTATTGAAAATAGTCATCAAATATTGTATAGTAATCTTCATTAAGAAAAGGAGTTATAAAACCATAATAATCCATTCATGCCGTATAAGTTAAAAAAACATTATCCTCGTACTTTTGGTGGAAAATCCAAAAAAGTTCATCGTATGGTAAACAAAAGAATGATTCCTTCCATAAGAAAATGTAAAAGTCAAAGAGGGGTAAACGTGACATTCGAAATACATGGAATTATATTAAAAAAATTATGGAAAACATTTTTATGGGCATGGATGAAAAATATAAACCTAGTAAATACTTACGTAAAAGCAATCTCGGATAAAAATGAGATTGAAAAATTATCCCTTACCATAGGTATGATATGCTTCATACGTATCTGAATCTCCTGTATAATGATTTAAATAAAGTTATTGGATTATTAAAGAATAATATTTATTGTTATTATATCATATATGGTTCACTTATATTGTTATATTACCTGTTCTTTTGTAAATTCCATGTTAAAATAACGTTATGGGTAAAATCGTTTTATTTATCGTACGTGTTTGGAATTGTTGTTCTTGATATTATTATTACATATATCATGATTTAATTACATACATAATGTAAATCATGATTTATATATAATATATATTAATTATATATATATAATAGAAAGATAAATTAAATTAAATACACCATTCATGGGGACGGTAAGCCATACGTACGCATAGACGCTGTTTTCCTTTCCTTATTTACATGAATGGAATTTGTAGATTATATATATATATATACATAAATACAGTAGATTTATGATGTCATGTATTTCATTATTATTCATTATATATACTATATAATCATTCTTGAATTGTTAACATGGAAAATGAATCTCATTGCATCTTGGAGATGGTAATCTGTACGTACGCACGAGCGATGATATCGTTCCCATATATATTAAATGGAATTGGATTGGATGATATAATATCTTAAAATTAGTATGATGTTATAATAAACATATATAGTTATTATATACACCATTATACCCATCCATGTAAGGTGGTGGTGGAGAAACAGATTACACCACGGTGTGGAGTAGTTATTCCGTACGTACACACACGCAATGATTTCATTTTCCGTAGGATGGATTGAAGGTGAAATGGGGTTGTTTAATATTTATAATAACATATCAGTATTTTATTTATACTTATGTTATTACTTTATAATTATATAACTAAGTAATAAGAAGTTTAAGAAGAAAGAAAACCTGAAAGAATTGGTAGAAGAGATTACCTCTTCTTCGACACACCTCTTTTAAGCTTCCTATTATGGCAATAGGGTTGGTCTTTTGAGGAGGAAAAACCACTATAATGTTTCTAGGGAAGTTTATAAGGTAAATGGGAAGGGTTTATCTGAGCTTGAATTCTCAAAATTTTTTAATGAGAAGAGGGAGGAGGTTCCCTTTTATAAGGGATGAGAGGGGCACCATAGAAAAAACATAAAATATTATTTTATAATAATGTCATATTCGGTTTATAATTGCTCCAAATTGATTTATTTAGAAGATAAAGAGGGTATTGGTCGAAATACTCTCAATCAATATGTTTTAGACATGTTTAGGTTACTATTTTAACCTTATCATTTAGATTTAAATCTAAGATAAATAATTTAACTTTTACCGTGTATTCTTGTTTTCTTACACTATATGGTTAATAAACATACTATAAAAAGAAAAAAGAACCCCAATTGGTTCATTATTAATATATATAACATTATCTAAGTCATTTTTCCAAACCTTATATTTTTAGGAATTGAATAACAATTAATAATATGATATATTTTTTAAAAACTATTTTATGTCAATTTTGACACTATTTGGTAATTTATTTTTATGAAAATTATAACACAATGATTAGTTCGAAAACAGTTAAATAAATACTAAAATGTCATATTAACCTAGAAAATTAGTGGAATTCATAAAAATTATAAAATTAAATTTATTTGGGTATTTATAACATCAATTTGGTTAATATTTAATTAAAAGGTAATTACCGCATTATCATTATGTCATAAATATATTATCTTTTTTAAGGTCTATAAATTAAAATTAAAATACCATTATGTAGGAAATAGTTTTATATTTCTAATGAATATTTATAGTCGAATTTATCTTATTTATAACCCCATATTAAAAAAATATAGTTATTAAACTTTTATTTTAACTCTTTTAAATCTTCTTTTAATAAAATAATAATAAGTGTCCTAATCTAATCCAAGTTGACCTAAAGGTTAATATTTTATTCCTATGGTTTTTTTTGGTCAAAAAACACTTATCCAATAGAATTAGGATATGTGTTAGGGTAACAATAATATCAATTTTTACCCTTAATTACCCTATTAACTTTTTACCGTGGTAAATAAAAGTAAAAAGTTACTAATCTCCAAAAATTATTTTATCTTATTGAACCGCATTTTAATTTTTTATATTAACTATGCCTCTTAGATTTTAAAAATTCCACTCACAGAAGCGGTAAAATTGATTTTTATGTAAATTTTCAAATTCTCCTAGGAGGTGGGTGAAAGACGGTGAAATGTTAAATAAAATTTTTATATATCTAAAATTATAATAAAATGACACCATTGAATGAAATTGAAATTTTATAGGTATTATGTATCAATTTTTTTACCTAAAATAAATTTAAATAAAATAAATAATTATTTAAGTAAAAAGTCGGTTTGTAAATAGTAACCCAGTGTTTTCACTATTCATCAAAAACTAAAAGTTTTCAGAAAAATACCAAAAATTCACCCTTGGCTAATTTCGATATATCGAATCCCAAAATGAAGTCCCTTTTGAAATATAAAATTTATAAAATTTTAAAAAGTGGGTATTACTATTCATAACAGTTAGTTCATAATAATATTATATTATTATCTCTTTTAGTGAAACTCATTATTGTATACTACAGACGCTATCGAGGAAGTTCTTGATTTCGTGTAATGAAAGCCAAGTCAGGGTTACGTGAAGGGAAAACTCCGTTTGGTGTTTCGTATAACCAAATCAAAACTTATTTCATTTATACATTAAACAAAATCTATACTTAATGTTTCATAGAATAATTTCTACAAAACGAACATGAAATCTTGTGTAACACGAGCCAAGAATAGTGTTACGTATACTGCATGCTAATACGGTGTTGTGTATAGCACAAGCTAATTTTTGTGTAGTATACAACACAAGACATCAATGAAATTAAAAAGAATATTTTTCATAAAATCTTGGGGTGTTACGTTCTACCCCCCTTAAAATGAATTTTCCCTCGAAATTCGTCGGGGTTATAAATGGTTTACAACTTGAAAGTTTCTTAAATAGAAACTCACATTATAAAAATGAATACTAAAACTTCATTTTAAATAGGACCATTTGAAACATAATGGATACCCAAATAACTCATCCCTGGGTTTCAACATTGGAAATTTTATGTCAAAATATGGATATGGAAGAGAAATTTAACCATCAATTTCTGTTGGAGAGTGGTATAGAACATGGATATGAAAAATCCAACAATCACAAAGCTATAAATTTGTGAAGATCTAAGGTACCTTCGGATTCATCGGATATGAGGACACTAGGACAACATTTTTGGTTTTCATGATCATTTCCTTAAAGTTGAAGAATTTGAATTAAAATAAATATTTACTTTATTTCAGTACAATATCACCATTGTTTGTGCCTCGAACAATTGCTACTTCATCTATTAATGAAATGAAGTTGAATTTGTCTTTCTTGAAGTGTTATCGGATCATGTGATATAATGAAAGTTCATTCCATCCTTCTCAAACATAAGGTTAGCAATAGTTATATACATAAGTCCATCTAGGGTGATCTTTATCGTATATGGTTCGAAAAATGGAATTATACTTCATATATCATTGCACTTAATAAAATAAAACTAGGTTCTACTAAGAATGGTCTTCCTGTAAGCCAGAGGTAGGCGATAATGTCCTGTAGCACTTAGGTTGTGGATTCAATTCCCGTAGACTTTTCTAACATGACGGGTTGTCACCCGTCCTCTGGGTTGTCATTTTTCTAAAACTATACAATTATAACATTAAAAAAATAATATAAAAAAGTTATAGCCTTAAACAATACTAACTTATGTCCAACATAATCCATTTTTATTTTTAGGCCTATCTAAAATACTTCCATCCAAGCTCATAGTATAATGAAAATAATTACTAGAAATGACATCTATCGAGCATGTGAATACCATCATTTATCCCCCATATATCATACGATATATATTGTTGGTCACATTCCAAACATACGAATACCTTAATCATGTATTATATTGAAAAATGAATACACATTGACCCTTAGTGAAAACTTGAATGCTTTCAACATTTAACACTTTCCACACACCAAAATCCCAAAATTTCTATATACTCAAATCATGATATAACTATGTCCTTATATCATTCATGAGCTCATTTCATTTTTTTTTCTTTATCCCTTCATTATGCGCATATCATATTCTTTCCAAAAATATTTCAATCACTTTTCATGGTTACCGGTACCATATAACGTATACTTTAAAATACTCAAAGAAAAAAAAATAGTGTAACAATCCTTAGTTGTTTCGTTATACAATAGTAACATTAAATTACCTGTACAACATTACTCTTGATAAACATAAAATCATTGCACTACCTTTTTAATCCATTGACTGAGCTTCAAAAATTCTTTCATCTCACATATCATATTTAGTCTCTTCATCAATATCAACAAAAATACTACCCATACAACCATGCTGATTCTCTTCATGAGACTTTCCCTTAGGGAATCAGTTTGCATAATTCTCGTACATTCCAAAATTAAAAAATTTAACCATTATTGATGTCTTAGTAATACAATTATCATTGTTCATGTTTTTAACTAAACCTTTTCCTTTGCAATTACTGGCTTTATTTCCTTTTCGACACCCAAGGAATCTTCTAGTTCCTTTGAAAAATTATCTTTGATGCCTCTTCCCACATGATTTACTTGAGTGAAATTGAACATTCTTTCCCCTGTGATCATCATGAAACGCTATCTTTCTCTTATCAGCTGAGTCGGGAAACTTACCTATGTTGAGATTATTGGTCATATTATGAGATTTCTGATTAGGCATAATAACGATATACAGACTTCCAGATCCAATTTCATTTGGTTTCTCATGAATAATATCATTCTATTGTCCATTATAACCTCCAATATCGTGAATCTTATTGTTTCCAGCCATTTTCTAAAACCCAAAACGAATAATGTGAGAGCAAACAATCATAATCAAGTGAGAGTACCTTAAATATCTAACTTCTTAGAATTAATTCTAATATCATTTCCGTAATTCTAGGACTATAACATATACTTATACTTAACCTTATGGACATCCCTAGACATACTTTATAAATATATCTAGGGACCACACTAAAGTTTTCGCATCCTAGTTTCCAATGGATAACTAAATCATTCCTTTGATACCAACTGTAATTACCCCGAACATGATGTATATGGAAATTACATTACTTTTTCAGAATACGTAATACATAAAAAAACCAACACACAAGGACTGTAATAGTTTAGTGTCTTTAGAAACTCTGAACATAATCCTCTAATCATGGTGAAATACATTCGACATCTCCCATATAAATCGTCCCCTATTGTTTTCTTACCTAAAATCTTTTTTATATCTGGGGTAAAATAAAACATATAAAGGGTGGGCTCAAATGATCAGTAAGTGTACATATGGAGAAAATAAAACAAACCATATACATTTGAACTAAAAAACATGAACATAATGTTTAAACATCAAAATATTGAGAAATGAAATATAACATGGAAGTACGTAAGGCATAGATCATAATGAAACATCAATCATGATAAAATAACATGGGAATAAAACTTGTAATTGTGGAAAAACATTAAGCACAAGAGATGATTACCATAGTAGTCAAGGAATTGCTGCCAAGACCATCTTAGTGGAAAAAGTCCCTTACTTAATCGAGTTCATTATTCGTTCCAGTCCTGTATCACTAAACCGGATTAACATTCCGTTCCAGCCATATCTATCTCATGAGATACAAATATTTACCCAATGCATTGGAGGGAGATATAGGTCCCACCCATCTCATAATGAAACCATTATTATGTGTGCCACAACAAAAACATAAATCATTCATCTTAGCCCAAAAAATGAAATGGGTTTCATAAACATCATCCCATCATAACATAATCCATAAAAAACAAATGGATATAATTTCATTATATGAGAAGTGAATCCATGTAAATCATAGAGACATTATACATGATACATGAACATACTAAATAATGTCATCTTAGATGGAAAATAGTTTTGATAAAACACTAGAAATGAATTCTTGAGAAAAAATATCCTTTCTTAATCAAAATAATTGTCTTTTCTCAAAATTCCATGCAATGATAAAAGAAAAGTATTGTTTTGAAAATAATCATGAAATATTTTAGAGTAATCTTCATTAAGAAAAAGAATTATAATACCGAAAAAAATATGTTCATGTCGTATAAGTTAAAAAAACATTCTCCTCGTAATTTTGTTGTAATAGTCAAAAAATTTCATCATATGGTAATGAAAAGAAATATTCCTTCATAAAAAACATTTAGAAAACATGTAAATGGATGATAAAAATAACACTGTAAAATATTTACGAATAAACAATCTCGGATAAGAATGAGATTGGAATAATTATCCATTTCCTTAAGTCTGATATGCTTCGTACGTATCCGAACCTCCAGTATAATTATTAAATAATGTAATTTAATTATTACATAATAATATTTATTGTTTTGATATCATATATGGTTCACTTATGACTTTATATTACACTTTCTTTTGTAAATTCCTTGTTAAAGCAGCATTTTGGGTAAACTTGTTTTATTTATCGAACGTGTATGGACTTGTTGTTCTTGATATTATTATTACTTATATCATGATTTAATTACTTCCAGAATGTAAATAATGATTTATATATCATATATATTCAATATATATATAATTATTTATATATATATAATTGATAGATAAATGAAATGAAATACACTGTTCATGGAGACGGTAGGTCGTACGTACGCATGAACGTTGTTTTCCATTCCTTATTTACTTGAATGGAAGTAAGTAGATGATATATATATATATATATAAATCCAGTAGCTTTATCATGTCATATATTTCATTATTATTCATTATTTATACTTTATAATCATTCTTGAATTGTTAACATGGAAATTGAATCTCATTGTATCATGGAGACGGTAATTCGTACGTATGCACAAGCGATTATATCGTTCCCATATTTATTGAATGGAATTGGAGTGGATGATATAATGTCATATAATTAGTATTATGTTATAATAATCATATATAGTTATTCTTTACACCATTATACTCATCCATGTAAGGTGGTGGTGGAAAAACAGATTACACCACGGCGTGGAGACGGTATTCCGTACGTACGCACGCGCGGTGATTTCGTTTTCCGCATGATGGATAGAAGATGAAATGGGGTTTCTATATATTTATAATAACATATAATTATTTTAGTGATACTAATGTTATTGCTTTATAATGAAACAAATAAAGAAGAAGAAGTTGGAAAATAAACTTGAATGAATTGGTAGAAGAGATTACCTCTTCTTTAACGGACCTCTTTTAAGCTTCCTATTAAGGAACTAGAGTTGGTCTTTTGGGGATACCAGAAACTCTATAATGTTTCTTGGGAAGTTCCAAAGGGAAATGGGCAGGGTGTTTCCAAGCCCGAAAGATCAAAATTGTGTAAAGAGTAGAGGGAGGAGGTGCCCTTTTATAAGGGAGGAGAGGGGCACCTTAGAAAAAACAGAAAATAATATTTTGTAATAAAGTCATATTCGGTTTATAATAACTCCAAATTGATTTATTTCTAAGGTAAAGTGGGGATGGGTCTAAATACCCTCAACAAATAGGTTTTAGACATGTTTATCTTACTATTTTAACCTTATCATTTAGATTTAACTCTAAGTTAAATAATTTAACTTTTGCCATGTAATCTTGTTTTCTTTCACTATATGGTTAATAAACTTACTATAACAAGCCCAAATAACATCAAGTGGTTCATTATTAATATACATAACCTTATATAAGTCATTTGGACGATCTATATATTTTTTAAAATAGAATAACAATTAATAATATAATATTTGTTTTAAAAACAATTTTATGTCAATTTTGACACTATTTCGTAATTGATTATTGGGAAAAACATTACCGCATGATTAGTTCAAAAAAAGTTAATTAAATAAATACTAACATGTAATATTAAACTATAAAATTAGTGGAATTCATAAAAAGTCTAAAATTACATTTATTTGGGTATTTATAACATCAATTATGTTAATATTTCATTAAAAAGGTAATTATTGCATCATCATTGTGTCATTAATAAATTAAATTATTTAATATCTAAAAATTATAAATCAAAATACCATTTGGTAGGAAATTGTTTAATCTTTATAATAAATATTTATAGTCGAATTTATCTTATGTATAACCTTATGTTAAAAATGTTTTAGTTATTAAACATTGATTTTAACTATTTTAACTATTCTTTAATTAAAATAATAATAATCATCCTAATCTAATCCAATATGACCTAAAGGGTAATAGTTTGTTCCTTCGGTTTTTTTTGGTCGAATTTCACTTATAAAATAGAATTAGGAAATGTGTTAGGGTAATAATTATATCATATTTACCCTTAATTACACTATTTACTTTTTATCGTGGTAAATAAAAGTAATAAGTTACTATTCACCACATATTATTTTTATCTTATTGAATCACATTTTACTCCTTGATATTAACCATTTCTCTCGTATTTTCGAAATTCCACTCACAGAAGCGGTAAAATTATGTTTTATGCAAATTTTCAAATTCTCCAATGAGGTGGGTTAAAGGCGGTGAAAAGTTCAATAAAATTTTTATATATCTAAAATTATTATAAAATTACTCAAATGAATTAAATTGAACTTATATAGGTATTATGTATCAATTTATTACCTAAAATAAATTTAAATAAAATAAATAATTATTTAAATTAAAAGTCGTGTTTTGAATAGTAACCCAGTGTTTTCACTATTCATCAAAAAAAAATTCAAAAAAAATTAAAAAAAATTCACCCAAGGATAATTTCGATATTTTGAATCCAACAATGAAGTCCATTTTGAAAAATAAAATTTATAAAATTTCAAAAAGATGGTATTACTATCCATAACGGCTAGTTCATGATAATATTAGAATAATATCTCGTTTAGTCAAACACGGTATTGAGTTATAGAAATGCTATCAATGAAGTTCTTGATTGGGTGTAGTTCAAGTGAAGTCAGGGCTGCGTGTAGTGCAAGCTCTATTTGGTGTTGTGTATAACATAATCAAAACTTATCTCATTTATACCGTAAAAAAAATCTATACATAATGTTTCATAGAATAATTTCTATAAAATGAACCTGAAATTGTGTGTAACACGAGCCAAGAATAGTGTTGTGTATACTTCAAGCTAATACGGGGTTGTCTATAGCACAAGATAATTTTGGTGTAGCATACAACACAATACATCAATGAAATTAAAAAGAAAATTTTTCATAAAATCTCGGGGTGTTACATCAATAATCATATCCATCAATTAAAATAAATAATAAAATTAGTTCCAATAATCCATCATATGATATACCACTTAAGGATCTCATTACAATTTAAACATTACTAAAAACCCATCGAAAACATCAATGAAACCTCACACAACCACTCGCATCACCATTAAAACACCACAATGTTAGACTCTACACCACTATTTCATCATTCACATCCATTGAAAAGGATTTTAATAGCCAACACACAAAATATATTCAGGGATATAAATTACATAACTTCATAAAACAAGTCCGTATACTATCCTCTTTGATTGGAATTGACTAGCTTGCATATTTTAAACATGGTCAAGGCATAACACATCTTTATTAGGGATCAAGTTTTCCATTTTTCAAATTTTGGAATACTTAAAACACATCATCCTATGAAAAATCATATCTCATCAAATATCATGATTCAAACATCACATTATGAGTAAAAAACAATCAATACAATAATTAAAATAGCTCAAGGTATAGTCAACACATATGTGTCACATTATGAAAAGTACACTCCTTCAAGAACCCATGCCTCCAAAACAACTAATTAATGGGATAGTCCATCCTCACAACACCTTCTCCCGATTATCCTATGTATATACTAGTGTCCCAAGTACATTCATGTCTCCCTCAATATATAACTATCCCCAATCAATTCAATGGGATTAATTATTAATATATTGATGATGTAGTGAGATGTGAATGAATATTTGGATCATATTTGGTCATGGTGGCAGTTTCAATGGAAATTCCACCTCGCTAATTTTCACAAACACCTCAAAAGGTCAAAAAATGGGCAAAGATCCTACTTCTCCTTCAAAACCTTTTATTCCCAATATGATGAAAAACCATAAGTAACACATAGTCTACAATCTATAACCCGATGTTTATCCCTCTACAAGAGTAATTATCCTTATTTCAATAATTTTAAACTTTTATCCTCTAATAAATGAGATAAACATTATCTGTTATACTCTCCACTATATCTAGGATGAGGAGTAAAGACTCACCAACCATGGTATAGAATAATAGATAATTTTATAAAGACCCAAAATAGTCCTCAAAAGGACCTTGTTTATCGATGATTGAAATATATTTTTTTAAAAGACTAAACCATAATATATTTTATAACCAAAACATATCCAAATCCAAATATAAATGCCTAAAAAATTATTCTATTATATGTATAGTAGACTATGTCTTCCTATCCATCATTAGGAGGAAAAAGGTTTTGAGGAGTAATTGAGTTCCCAAATCATGCAATAATAACCTCCATAATCATGAGGCAATTTTTTTTCCATTATGAGATAATGAACCAAGGAACTCTATGAGGATTCACAAACTCATTCACAAACATCTTTCCCAAAAAATATATGGTTCCAGACGTCGTGATAGATTATAAGTAAGATGATTTTGTCAACCTATCCACAATTACCCAAATACTATGAAAACCTATTCCTTGTCAGGGTATCCCTGGGAAAAATTCCATTGATATATAATTCTACCTACACTAAGGAATATTAAAGGGATGTAATAATGTAAAGACCCATAAAATTCAAGGGAAATTTTTTTCTTAATTTTCATTGGGATTTTAGAAGAATGGATTTTTTGACGACACCGGATTCTGAGGCCCGGTGTTCCTAGAATCATTTTCCGAAGTTTAGCTCGGGTACGTTGAGTGAACGGACAATCGGGTTTTCCTATCTTTTGAACCGGTGCTCGGAATCGAAATCTGAGGACACAGATGAAATCGCAGTGCCGGTAATTTCATAGGAATACATTTTCCAGAGTTGTGTTTGCTAGGGTGTGGTTATTAAAATTTTTGGATTAAGTAAATGAAAATAAAATAAAATGGTGCTACCAATTTTATTTTATTTAATGTTGTTTGACCTAAGCTAACTTGTTCGAGTGGGACCCACTATATCCTACTCCACTAGGTAGGATATTTGTGAGGTGGGGCCCGTACGATCCCCACCATTACGACTCCCTCAAACTACCCTACTTTAATATGGTAACGCACCCGCACCCCCCATTAAATTAAAGTCAACTCTTGCATTTATCTAATTATTAAACGCCTCATTAATTGGGCGGTTTAAACTTTTCAATTAATTCAATTAATTGATTGATTCAATTTTGAATTTCAAAATGTTTGGCGTGAGTAATAAAATAAGGCAACGCTTATTTTTTATGGTTGTGTTGGTTGTACTAGAGTATTTTGGAGAGAATTTCCAAAAGTTTTAAAGTTCTTCTTCCTCGATGAAGAATGCGAAGAACGCCGACCTCCGACGACGGACGACGGTGAGAGACGCATTCCTCGGAGATCGACGACCCGACTCACATTCCTTCGTTCCTTCTTCCCGCGTCAAAGGAAGGGAGAACCCGTTCCTCCTCGGTTGATCTCTGTCAACATGTACAGAACCTTCTTCCATGGGGATCCTTCGTTCAACAGTGCTCGAGGTAGGGGTTATTTGTTATTGTTGTGGTTTTTCCGTTTACGTTCACCGTATTCTTATTGGGTCGTCAGCTATCGTAATAACGGGAGGAGGTTGGACCGCGCCAAAACGGATGACCCTCCTCCCCCTTTTGTTGGTTTTACTTGTTGCAGCATGAGCAAAGGCGGCACGGCGCAATGGCACCGCGCGGAAAAAATGAAGAACGGGAGAAGAAGTGCGGCGTCGTCGCGCTGCGCCGTTGCGGCGATTCGAAGGCTTCGCGAATTGTTTAATTGACGGTGGGTCGACAGGCATTAACAGAATGGGCCGCAGAGGAAGTTGAAGATTCCGAAGTAATGTGCAGGACTCGAGGTGAACGTCGGTGTAGACGTAATTGAAAACGGACCACTAGAGCAACTCCGGTGGCCCACGGAATTCTCCGACAGCATGGGGCGCTGGTGCGGCGGCGCCGACGGTAGGAGGTGGCGTTGCCCGGCGCGCCGCCGGGATGGGCCGACACGGCTTCAGCCGCAGCGGCAGGTGGAGGGTCCCGCGGCCACGCAGGACCATGTGCGACACGGCGCCGGGCCACGTCCGTTGGCACGGAGCAGCCCCGACGCGGGGGTTGTGGCTCCAATCAAGGGGGCAGCACCCCCTTTGTGCGGCCGCTCGGCCAGCACCGAGCCGACCCCACTCGGCCAGCGCTGAGCCGCCCCTGGCCTGAATGGCCGCACCGGGCCGGGCCGTGCCCTAATGGACTGGACCGGAAACTGGTTCGGGTCGACCCGGTTTGGGCCGACCCAGTGGGGTTGGGCTGGGTCGGTCCGGGCCCAGACTCCCCATTTTCAGACTATTTCCGGTCTTTTGCCCATATCATAGGCTACAAAACTCTGATCGACGCACCATCTATTGAGATGTTATCCTTGTATCGAGATGGTTGTTTTGGTATATTACACTCAAGGTTTGGGAGAAATTTGGGTACGACCAGGTTGGTTCGAGCACGAAACCAATCGGGCCCTCGGAGAGGAAACACATATAACTTGAGTTCCGAACGTCCGATTGACGTGCCGTCGACTTTGAAGAATTCCTCATAGTGAGACAGAACTTTTGGCTTAATCTGCTCGAGGTTTGGATGCAGTTGGAGTGAGGTCAGGTTGGTTTTCAGTTAAAAACCAATTGGGCCCCTGTATCTAAAAAGCCAATAACTCTCTTAACGGGCGTCTGATTGACGCGTCTTCTGTCACATTGTGTTCATTTTGATGAGCCGGAACTTTGGTATACATCAAATCCATACTAAGTGTTAGTTGATGTATTGAACTCTTGGCTTGTGGAGTGGACCCTCCCGGAACGAGCGTGCTGTGTGCGGAAACCCTAGAGCTAGCTGCGTCTGCGATGCCAATGACTATTGTACAAGAATCCTATGTGGGTTCGACGGTGACGACTACGGCACTTTCAATAATTATGAAACCCTAGAGCTGGCTAAGACTTGAAGACTGCTGATCGATCGACTCAGTGTGTTTCGGATAGCCCAGTGGGGAGTGTATGGTTGTAGCGGCAGACCCACGACGGAGGACCGCCTGGTTATAGCGGCAGACCCACGTCGGAGGAGCGCTTTGTTGTAGTATTAGACCCGCGGTACTCAACAGAAGGAGTACATCTGGAGGCTATGAGGTGGAATGCTTGGTTATAGCGACAGACCCATGATGGAAAGCGCTTGGTTGTAGAAGCAGGCCCACAGTACTCGACAGGTGGAGTAATACAACAGTCCACGGTTAATGGGAAGTTCTTGGTTGTAGCGGCAGTCCCACTGTACTCGATAGAGGAGGAGTTTCCCAGCAGCTATGGTTTCGACTTCTTGATTAAATCCTGGTTTGAGCTGAGTCTTGACTTTCAATCTTTGTCTTCGATAAGATTGATTTGATATCTGGTGTGGATTATGTCATGCTTTCCTGTGTGGATTTGAGTTGTGTTTTCCTGTGTGGACTGGGTTGTACTTGGGCTCGGATGTTGGAGACGAACTAGAATTAATGACTTAGGTATATGTGTGGGAATATACCTAAGTAGTGGTGGATGTTAATTTGTGACTATATATTTCCTTTTTGGATTATCCTTTATGGATTCTGGGAGAGCTTCGGTGGTCTCAGGGTCCCTACTGAGTAGCTTATACTCACCCCTGCACGGACTATTCCCGCACTACGTTGTGTTGGATGCAGACGGTGGACAGCGCTGATCGTGGTGGAGGCGTGTGGAGCAAGTCGGTACCTGGAGGTGGACCACTATGCGGGATGTACACGGAGCGGACGGATGGATCCGTGGAGTTGAGGAGTTTATCTTTACCCACCCTTCAGGTGGGACTTCTAGTGGACGGATCGACGTTGTGGCTTTAATTTTTAGTTCATTTACATTCTTTCCAGTTGTACTTTACATTAGGTTTGGGTTTTTTTTCTGGCCCACTTACTTTTCCGCACTTACTTTTGTTCCCTGATTTACTTAGTGTTTACTTCTGATTTCTAACTCTGTGGTGTTTGTTTACATTAAAAAGGCAATTCCTTCCCTTTTTATTGTGAATTATGCCTTGGTTCTAGTCACTATCCCCTGGCCTATGGATGACGGGCTTGGGGTAGTCACGACATGGGCCCCGAGGACGGGTCGTGAAAAATTTGTATCCGAGGAGTTCGATTCTACCGTAGAACTCTAGACTCTGATCTTTCTTCTATGTGAAGCTATAGTGTTGAGGGTATTGAGTGTGTTTATCAGTCCAGGGAGTCCAGTGTTGGTGCAGCGGCCGACGTATCCGTACACCAGGACCTTGCCTTCTGATTTCCAACTCAATGCACGAAAACATTGATTGCATGTGTGTTTCAAAAGTTTTCTTTGTGATTTCTTTGTGTCAGCTCACCAGGTATACTGTTTGACCGTGGCACACGTGTTTCTTTTCAGGATGGCCCCACGATGGTAGCCAGCTAGGGTTTCGAGCATTGTGCGAGACGACAGCCCACCGAGCAATGAGGCCTTAGTGCAGGGCCCTTTGACAGCAGAGGCACCAGCGGTACCTCTGCCCGCCGAGCCACCGATGATACCAGCCCCAACCGCTGATAGTGCACGTTGACTTAGTGTGCTGCATGAGTTCTAGCATTAGAGACCACATTGGTTCCACAGGGATACGAACCCTCAGGAAGCCGAGGATTGGATGAAGGCGGTTATTCGAGTTTTCAGGTTAGTGGGGACACGAGCTGACCTCGTGGTGATCCTCACAGCGAGCCTCCTGCATGCGGAACCAGTAAGATGGTGGAGATTGATGCTCCAGGTGCATGATGTGGCATCTCTTCTATAGACGGACTTTGAGAGCCTCTTCCACTCAGAGTTCGTCCTAGCCACCTTTCGTGTGGTGCGCATCCAGGAGCTACTACAGCTGCGGCATTGCAGCGTGACGGTAGCCCAGTACTCTGTGAGGTTTACCGATCTCTCGCGCTATTCCACAGACACGGTACAAGACCCATTCTTTAGGGTGAAAACCTTCGAGTAGGGGATCAGGTGAGAGATCAGAGCTTCATTTGTTTCTCACAGCATCCCAACGCAGACAGGGGTGTTGGAGAGAGCCCACATAGTAGAGAGTTTCCTTGCTGAGTAGTCTCCAGCAGCAGGACCCACCACTAGTCGGCATGCGGCAGAGACTTCTACAGCGGACTGTAGACAGATGGCATAGAGGTCCAAAAGGAATAGACCTAGAGGTGGTCGACCGCATGACACAAGATCGTTTGTGAAAGTCACCCGGGGAGGAGAACGACTTTCCATGTAGGGACAGTGTTACTCCTGCGGCGGTGTTGGTCACATGGCTCGTGACTGTCCGACCCGCCATACCGATGATCAGAAGATAAATGAAGGACCTCCCAGGCATAGGCAGAGGTTCGATTGAGGCGGACCACATAGATCAAACGACTATGGCAGATGAGATGGCCGTGCAGCTGGAGGTGGACAACGCTTCGTGGTGTCGCCACCACCACCACCAGGAGGTCCACCCCGACCGCAGTGAATGGGTGGACAGGGGAGAGCTCAGCTTCAGGTAGCTGAGGCCTATGATCATGGAGCTCCAGGAGCTGATGGACATGAGAGGGACTAGCTCCAGGCATTCAGAATTATGTTCATGTTGCTTCTAGATTTTTTGATGTTTTTTTGTAGATGCTTTGTGTCTTTGTACCTTGAGCTGCAGTAATAAAAGACAGCTTTCCATGTGGCATTTACTTTCCTGTCCTCTCTTTTTGTTCTTACTAAGAGGTTTTGGTTAAAAAAAACCATTGACTTGACCCTCACTTTTGAGATACCTACTGGAGGAGACCCAGTTTCCACACACCGATGCCGACAGTGTGACTCAACCCTTAGAGGTGAGAGTAACAATTGGATCTCTTGGTAGTAGTGTCGAGGCCTTACGACGCCATCCTTGGTATGGATTAGTATCATCCATGTCGGGATTGACTGTATTAGGCAAGAACGTGGCTCATCCAGGGGATGAGACCAGATTTCTCTTATTAGAAAAGAAGAAATCTCAGCAGCTCTTGTGGGACCTGATATAGTCCAGGCCACGACGGAGATGGTCCATGTCATCCAGGAGCGGATGGGGACAGCTACGAGCCGACATAAGTCTTATGATGACAGGAGGCGGAGGCCACTAGAGTTCGAGGTTGGCGACCATGTTTTCTTATAGGTCTCACCACGACATGGTTTACGGAGATTTAGCCAAGGCAGAATGTTTTCTCCGCACTTCATCCGACCATTCCAGGTCCTCAGCAGGATTGGCGAGGTGGCTTACCGCCTGGCTCTACTACCTCAGTTGCATCGGGTGCATGACGTCTTCCACATATCTCATCTGAGGAGATACGTGCACGACCCGACGCATATCATTTACCATGGGTAGTTGGACATTGATGATGGGGGTGACTTTTGTGGAGGTCCCAGTGGAGATTGAGGATCGACAGGAGCGGGTCCTACGAGGACGGTAGATTCCTCTAGTGAAAATCAGATGGCAGCACAGGAACCTCCAAGAGAGCACTTAGGCGCGGGAGGCTCAGATACGTGCTTAGTACCCACATTTGTTTCCCTAGTTTCTGATGTATTTTTACATGGATGTAAATCCCTGAGGTGGGAGTAATGTAAAGACCCATAAAATTCAAGGGAAATTTCTTTCTTAATTTTCTTTGGGATTTTACAAGAACACAATTACTGACGACACCAGATTCCTAGGCCTAGTGTGCCCGGAATCATTTTCCGAAGTTTAGCTCAGGTACATTCAGTGAATATACGAGCGGGTTTTCCTAAAATTTGAACTGGAGCTCAGAATCGAAATCTGAGGACATCGATGAAATCGCAGTGCCGATAATTGCTTAGGAACACCTTTTCCGGAGTTCTGTTTTCTCAGGTGTGTTTATTAAAATTTATGGGTTAAGTAAAAGAAAATAAAATAAAATGGTGCTACCAATTTTATTATATTTAATGTTGTATAACCTAAGCTAAATGGTTGGAGTGGGACCAACTATATCCTCCTACACTAGGTAGGATATTTGTGTGGTGGGGCCCACATGATCCCCACCATTACAACTCCCTCAAACCCCCCTCCTTTAATAAGGTAACGCACCCGCACCACCCAATAAATGAAATTTAACTCTAGCGTTTATCTAATTATTAAACGCCTCATTAATTGGGAGGTTTAAACTTCTCAATTAATTCAATTAAATGATTGATTAAATTTTGAGTTTCAAAACGTTTGGCGTGAGTAATAAAATAAGGCAACACTTATTTTATTAGGGTTGTCTTGGTTGTGCTAGAGGATTTTGTAGAGAATTTCCAAAAGTCATAAAGTTCTTCTTCCTCGACGATGAACGCGATGAATTCCGACCTCCGATGACAGACGACGGTGAGAGACGCCTTCCTCGGAGATCAACAACCCGATGCGCATTCCTTCGTTCCTTCTTCCCGTGTCAAAGGAAGGGAGACACCATTCCTCCTCAGACGATCTCCTTCAACGTCTACGAAACCAACATCCGCGATGAGCCTTCGTTAAACAACGCTCGAGGAAGGGGTTATTTGTTTTACCATGGGTTTTCCTTAGCCATTCATCGTCTTCTTATTGGGCCGCCTTCTATCGTAATAACGGGAGGAGGTCGGACCTCACGAACACGGACGACCCTCCTCCCCTTTTTGTTGGTTGTAATTGTTGCGGCATGAGCAAAGGCGGCGCGGCACAATGGTATCGCGTGAAAACAATGAAGAATGGGCGAAGAAGTGCGGCGTTGTCGCGTCGCGCCGTTGCGGCGATTCAACGGCTCCACGAATTGTTTAATTGACGGCGGATCGACGGGCGTTGACGTAACGGGCCTCAGAGGCAGTTTTATGATTCCGTAGTATAGTGCGAGTCCCGAGGTGAATGTCGGCGTAGAAGGAATCGAAAACAGACCAACGGAGATACTCCGGTGGCCCGCAGAATTCTCCGGCAGCACCAGGCGCACCGCCGGGAAGGGCCATCGCGGCTGAAGCCGTAGCGGCAGGAGGCTGGTCCCATGACCGCACGGGATCGTGGGCGACGCGGTGCCGGTCCGCGTCCGTTGGCAAAGAGGGGCCCCTTTGCGCGGCCGCTCGACCAGCGCCGAGCCGCCCTGGGCCGGGCTGGGCCGTGCCCGCCGGGCCCAGCCGTGCCCTAATGGTCTGGACCCGGACCCGGTTCGGGCCGACATAGGGGGGTTGGGTCGGGTCAGTCGTGGCCCAGACCCCTCATTTTCAGACTATTTCCGTTCTTTTGCCCATATCTTGGGCAACGGACCTCCGATCGATGTACCGTCAGTTGCGATGCGATCCTTGGATCTAGACGGTCGTTTCGGTTTATTACACTCATGGTTTGGGAGAACATTGGGTATGGCCGGGTTGGTTCGAGCATGAAACCAACCAGGCCCTTGGAGCAGAAACGATTATAACTTGAGCTCCGAACGTCTGATTGACGTGCCGTCGACTTTGCTGAATTCCTATTACTGAGACAGATCTTTTGGATTACTCCGATCAAGGTTTGGATGAAGTTGGAGTGTAGTTGAGTTGGTTTTGACTTAAAAACCAATCGATACCCTATATCGAAAAAGTCAATAACTCTCAGATCGAACGTCCGATTGACGCGCCGTCTGTCACGTTGGGTTCCTTTTGACGAGACAGAACTTCGGGATACATCAACTCCGGACTACATGTCAGTTGATGTATTGACCTCTTGGCTCATGGAGTGGAACCTCCCGGAACGAGCATGTTGTGTGCGGAATCCCTAGAGATGGTTGTGTCTGCGGCGACGATGACTACTGTATGGGAATCCTTCGTGGGTTCGACGGTGATGAGTTTGGCACTTTAAATCATTATGAAACCCTAGAGATAGCTGATACTTGACGACTATTGATCGATCGACTCGGTGTGTTTCAGATAGCCCAATGGGGAGTGCTTGGTTGTAGCGACAGACCCACGACGGAGAGGCGCTTGGTTGTAGAGGCAGACCCGCTGTACTCAACAGAAGGGGTACCTCTGGAGGTAATGAGGGGCAGCGCTTGGTTGTAGTGGCAGACCCACGGCGGAGGAGCTCTTGGTTTTAGCGGCAGACCCACAGTACTCAACAGAAGGAGTACCTCTCGAGGATATGAGGGGGAGCGCTTGGTTGTAGCTGCAGACCCATGGTGGGAAGCGCTTGGTTGTAGTAGCAGGACCATAGTACTCAACAGGTGGAGTTCTACAGTAGTCCAAGGTTAATGGGAAGTGCTTGGTTGTAGCGGCATGCCCACTGTACTCGATAGAGGAGGAGATTCCCAACAACTATGGTTTCAACTTCTTGATTAAATCCTGGTTTGAGCTGAGTCTTGACTTTAAATCTTTATCTTCGATAAGATTGATTTGATATACTGTGTTGATTACGTTATGCATTCCTGTGTGGATTGGAGTTGTGTTTTCTTGTGTGGACTGGGTTGTACATGGGCTCGGATGTTGGAGCGGAACTGGAATTGATGACTTAGGTATATGTATGTGCATATACGGAAGTAGTGACAGATGTTACTTTGTTATTGTATATTTCCTTTGTGGATTATCCTTTGTAGATTCTGGGAGACCTTTGAGGGTCTCGAGGTCCCTACTGAGTAGCTTATACTCACCCCTGCACGGGCTATGCCCACACTACGTTGTGTTGGATGCAGACAGTGGACAGTTCTGATCGTGGTGGAGGCATGTGGAGCAAGTTGGTACCTGTAGGTGGACCACTGGGCGGGACGTACACAGAGCGGATGGATAGACCCGTGGAGATGAGGAGGCTATCTGTACCCACCCTTCAGGTGGGACTTACAGTGGACGACTTGACATTGCGGATTTACTTTTCAGTTGATGTACTTTCTTTCCAGATGTACTTTACATTCAGTTTTGGTTTCTTTTCTGGCCCACTTACTTTTGTACCCAGTTTTACTTAGTGTTTACTTCTTCTTGCTTACTCTATGGTGTTTGTTTACTTTACAATGGTAATGCCTTCCCTTTTTATTGGGAATTTCCCCGTGGTGCTAGTCGCCAACCACTGGCCTATGGAAGGCGGGCTAGGGGTAGTCATGGCACAGTCCCTGAGGACGGGTCGTGACAAATAAACCTCCATGAAAAAACATAATAATCTTTTACTCATTGGAAAATCATACACTGAGGAACAAAATCTTCCACTATCCAATTAATCTTGTGCGACCAAAACTAAATCATTAATCTATCATATATCATGGATACTCTTGGTAATACCTCTAAATATTATGCATGTAAGTCATGAAATTCTACCTCTCACATTTATACAGGAAAAAATAGCTTTCTCTAAAATAACATCTAGTTATGACTATCCTCCATCTGTCCCAACTGAGCGTCACTACGACCAATATAATCATTCATCGCCTATAACATTGAGTTCCCCCACCAAGACTCATACACATAATATAATTGATAAGATGATTCATTCATATGAAATAGTAATCATACACTATCAACAACCCTCACATATATTTGAAAGACTTCCAACTCTTCCACCACCATGCAAGAATCATCGTACTCCCCAACAACAACCATATGTAATTTACCACCCAATGTGTCATCCAAAATATTTCCCATTATGAGGGTGTATGTGATATTAAATTCATATTCTTATATAGAATCCATCCACCTACATTGTCGTAGATTTAGATCATACTAATAATATATATATACCAATAACTCTTATGATCTCTGATAACCAAAAAAACTCTCCTCAATGATGCAATGTATCCACAACATCAGTGAAAACACAACATATTATATCTACATGTCCAGAGTGAAATATTTATGATGAATGGGGTGTAATATTCTATATTCTTAAAATATCACTCCATTCATGGTGAATGACATAATCTCTATACAAAACTACCTTTATAATTCTAACCACCACACCTCAGCATCCTTCTCCGCAATAATAAGTAACTTCCACAACAAACACATTAGTCCTAAAATCTGTCATAATAATTGTAGGACCCAGTACCCCAGTAAGTATATGATCATAAATATTAAAATATTTATCTAATCTAGCCACCTCTTTAACTCTACATATAAAACACTACCATTACACTTCTCAAATGAATTATAGTGAAAAGAGCACAATGTCCTCTTCCATTAATCATCCTACTCAAAGGGATCAACCATCATGTGATCGACTAGATTAGAGAGTTGATCCTCCACCACCTAATAAATATGTGGATAATGACCATGAGTCATATTTGAAAGAAAACTATATATTTCCTAACCCGAGTAGTATTTAATTTTTATTAAAAGTTACTTACTTTATTTTAACTTATTTCAAATTTCCCAAATCACCCAATTCATATGTGAACATATGTAAATCATGATGTATGTTCCAATCCTAGGCCTCTACCTAAACATAGTGTCTCCTAACATTGAAATTTGGTAGGTTCAAATTCTATGCATTTAATCCCATGTTGATCTAAAATTATATGTCTTTTATAGTCTTACATGTCTTATGTAACACACCAAGATCAACTGACATTGTTTCCATACTGACCCAAGAAATAATCGTTATTCCTAAGAAAAAAATCTATCAAATATCTAAAACATCTTCACTAATTCCACTCTTTCACAACCCCATTCCCCAAAAGGTAAGCATCTGGGTCCAGTAATGTTGTTAGAGAGATAATGACCCATGAGTCTCACCTCTAGTAAGAACTAGGTGGGAGACTAGCAGAAATGGAATAAAAATATAAAAAATGGAGGAATTAGTCTCTTTAACAATAATATGATTGAGATATTGGAAAAATACCATATGTAACACCATACAAATTTTAGAAGTCAAACTGAAACCATCCAAAAATGACAATATATGGTAACTATATACAAGAAAATTATCCAAAAGTAAATACACACAAGAAAAGGTAAGGTAGAAACCCTGCAACTACATAAAAATATAATATATTAATGTCCTTCATAGTTCATGTAATCCTCCAAGAAACCTATATTTCAGTTTATATACAGAGGGGGATCATAGAATTATACCCTTTAGGGTAAAAAATGTCTCATGTGTACATGTGAATGATGAATACTAATCCACCCATGATAAAATAGTATAACCCGTGAAATCTAAATTGGTAAACTATCCAATCATATCCTCACCATGAAATGCTCACAAAAAAACAAATCCCTATTTAGCAGCAAAATAATAAGAATATCAATAAATTTTACGTCACAGTACTGTCCATCTAGGTTTCCTCTCTTACACTCTAACGTCATATGTCTTTGTACTTACATTTAATCCATATAACATTATTTTATATCTTATAATAATACACTTTGGACATCACATAACATCTCATCCGAAGACATGTGATCCATCACATCACATATCATCCATACCCAAAATAATCAGGAATCTTGAACATAATTCAATTTCACCTTTCAAACTCCTATTACAATACACCAAACCCACCATAATCAATCACATTACATCAAGCCTAAAGACACATGTTCTGTCACCTCACATCCCATGACATGTCAATAGTGCACTATTGACTTTTGGTTATCATTCCTCTGCATGGAAATGTAACCTTGATGAGAGAGAAGGAAATAGTAGGTAGCTGAAAAACATTCCTCGCCTCAATATTTTTTGAAAAAACGCCCCACATATAAATATACGTGTATTGACACATGTTTGTTGACGTAGGAGTGTTGAGAATTAAAAATTATAAGGATTCTAAGAGGTATATATATATACAAACGAAAAATACAACCAATAGTTTCAAAAACAAGATTCTCTTTATCTGATAACATTACCCCCTTCATATACACCTCCAAATTCATAATACCACCAAAAAATATATGAGCCAGATTTTATCTTCTTTCACATTTTGTCTGAATTTCTAGATTCATATTACTCAAAAACACAATTAATCTAGCCCCTAGATTATATGGTCCATTATAAATTTTCCATTCATTAACCCTTCAACCCATACCATTTAAATCAATATTTATCAAATTATATCTAATATTAACTGGGCATCTACCACAAAAACACAAAAATGAAAAATCATTACACAACCACTTACTAAAAAAATCAATAAAATACACATCTCCCCTATTCAAAATGAAAACCCAATATCACTACTATTTCACAGCGATGACCCTCACCTCAATTCTACCATATCTCAACCACTTTACATTACATACCACCAGTTATATCACAACACCCCATAATGATTTCCACATCTCACCACACATTATCCACAACATAAACATAGCCCAAAAATCACATCTGGACAATAAATCCACCCCGCAAATATAAATTCAAAAAATTATTCCACATTAATAACCTAATATATTTGACGTTATCTAATTTTATTTTCATCAATTTTATTTTTTTTATACAGTGAAATTCAATCCCAAGATAAAATTCCATTAGAAAATTGTTAATTAGAAGAGTTGATGTGATTATCCATTTTTAGTCAATGTAATTAAAAAGAATAATCACCCATCATGGATACAACAATAAAAACCATAGAAAAATAAATAACCCCAACACCTAAGATATTTTATTACCATTTAACCTATATAATTCAAAATATTAAAAAATATAAAAATATTAATCACTTTGATTTCATTCCCTTTCCCCATCAATTTAGTTAAAAATAATAATTTATCATTTTTAGGCTGGGTGCAACCATATTCCCAATAGATAAAAACAATTAACCCATCCTACATGGAACACTATATTAGAAATGAAGGAACCCCTACATTAAATAAATATTACATATCCACTTTCCTCTGTTGGATTGAAAGGAAGAAAACCACTAACACCATAATGGATGAGAGAACCATTGTCACCTAAAAAACATCACCCCAAAATTCCTTTTTACCAAAATAAAACCAAAACAATAAATTCCTCATAAAAACAACCCTCATAGATATGATAAATATAAGGAAAACATGGGAAGAATAAGAGGTAAAATCTCTTTTACCCCAAACATTCTAATATCCCAGACCCAAATTGAGATCCGCTAGAAGGATGCTGAAGGTTCTATTTGGGATGCATTTGGATCACCAAATAAATGATTGAAGAAAATGAAATTTTATTGGCTTGAATGTGTTTTATAATTTGTATGTTGTATAAAAAATGTTAAACCAAAATGAATCCCCTATGACCATGAGGAAAAAATAATAAAACACGGGAGTCCATGATGCAGTCAGGATGACCATATTGTAGCCTATCCATTCAAGTATCCCACTAATTCTTGTATCTATACCCACACTGTAGATCCTATAGTCATGGTAGATAACCATAATATAGCCAATGAATCAATCACGTAGAACATATAACTTATTAAAAGGCTATATAAAATCCTAATTTCAACACCCCATAAGATCATATATTGACAGAACATCTCAAAAACGATCTCATGGACTTGACACCGTAGGTCAGGTATCAATGAGGTAGTCATTATTTACAATGTATGTGGCATTACACATCAATGATCCCATCAACCAACTACTCCAAAATTGGAAGTAGGCACACAACACTACCAATTTAACACGATAACATAGCCTCTACCTCCACAACTACTAAACACAAAATCCGTATTTAAATCCTGGTTCTCCATACAAAACATGCAACACCTATGGAGCAACTCCATGCTGAACATCATATGACTAAACTTAGTTATTTTTTCCCTATAAACTGTCATATTCCCTTATAAACACCTAGATAATAATATATAATACATAATCATAATCATTCCCACAAAATGATGTTCCAAATTGTCTCATCAATTACAATGTTTGTGAAGAAGGTATCAGTACTGATGCATGTCAGATGGTGCAGCGCACTGGGTTGGGTACTCACAACCATGTTCTGGTGAATTCAATTTGTATTCAAGTGGGCACGATTCACCTACATACATGTCAAGAATTGAATGCATTAGATACAAATAAATGTACCCAATTGAAAACATGTGTCCCACTATTCACCTTCATAGTGGGTGGTTAAAATTTTTATCATCAATGAACCATTGTAGTTGTGTAAATTTCAAATACTTATTATTTTTTAGACCATATTAGAATATTACGAATGGTAATCCATGGTATTATTAAAAAATATGAATGGAATATTTTATATTTTAATTTGTATGGACTATAAATGTGTTAATGTATAACAAATCTAGAGTTCACATCCACCAATTTAGACTAGTTATTCTTCCCACAAAATTGATTTGTGCGTACCTCTTGCAATAGATTAGTTTTCATATAGGTTTTGGAATTTCCCAATATTATCAGGGTATAAGATCTGTTAACTTATCCTATAGGTAGATCAATTTATTCCCCCAATATAATTGGGGTGTGGGAACCTCTATATAAGGGTTTTATTATAGGAATGAATAGGAATACAACCCATATACCAAGTTCATGTATAATATATTTCAATTTATATGTGGGGTTATATATTCTGTAGATTTCTCGTGGTCATTGGATCCCATCTATCAGGGTTATACTCCCTTGACTAATGTTTTCTTCCCACAAGGCATGGATTCCCAATTATCATTTCAATTAGTTGTTGTGAATTTAATGAATCATGGGTGGCTATGATAGTGGTGGATAATATTCCAAATAAAAAGGTATATTCATAGGAAAAAATCCATTACGGGTTTCTAGATTGGTGATGCAGATATGGATTGATAAATATATCATTATTTAATTGAACAATGTTCTTACCTATATGAGTAGATGGTACCCCTTTTATAATTAATAATGAAAATGTGTAACTTAGATAGGAGGAGAATATTGTTTTATTTTTAACATGTGGATCATCAAGAACCTCTATGTCACCTATTAAATTTAAAATAATTTTTAGAAATTATCTTTAAAATATTTGATTCTTAGTTCTAATAGTATCTTCAACTACTCATGATTTAATACATTTGAGGATTTGAGAAGAGATGGCCATGAATTCTTTATATACATGATAATTCTATTGATTTCTGATGTCTGTACTATTCTATCTTAACATCATTCTGAGTACTCTCTATTACCAAGTACATAGAATAACCCATTGCGCTTTATTTTCATTATAATTTTTGGGTAATATAGGTAAGTATGTGTATACTCACACATGCATGGGATTTGTGCCAACAATTATTCAGACAGTACATAGGATTAAAGATATTCTTGGTAGAAATATACTAGTGTGATTATTCATATATAATTATTAGTGATGCTAGCCAACGCGTTATAGAGCACAATGGTCCATTATCTTTGTGGTTATTTTTACAATTAGAGAAATATCTAGGTGAAAAAATAATGAGGAGGTACTTCACTCTATCTGGTATATATTGAAATATTTAGTCTTTATATTATATGTTATCTTCATATTTTCTATGTATTGATATATTCCATTGAATATTATCAATAATTTGTTGTATATAGTTCAGTTAAATATATGTTTAAATTTATTATTTGTGTTTTTATTTTCTTTATACATTATACACATGTGTTTTTAAGGTTGTTATTGGATAAATCCACACATATTATTCGATAATCATTATTTATACTTGTCACTTGGCCCTAGCCCAATAGAATTAGTCTTGAGGTGTTAATATTCAATTGTTCAAAGTCAATGTGGGGCCATTGAGTGTTGTGTCATTTTATGGATATGAAAAATACGAATATTTCAACAATTATCTTTAAAAAGATGATTTATGATTATATTCTCTGGAATATTATTAATTAGATGTGGTATTCACTGATTATCAATCAAAAAACATTAGTTGGAATAATAAAAAGTAATGTGGCAATAAAAATTAAAAGATAACAGTTGAGATGATGCAGTATGAATGATCATGCTTCATTTGGTGTCAAATGTAATATGATAATTAAATTAAACCATGTTTGGCTTAAATACACTAATTAATAACAATAAATTTGTTCATAAGTGAGAATAGTGTGTGTGTGTGTGTGTGTGTGTTTGTCTGGACATTTAATATTATTCTGATATAGATTATATTGTGGATATCATTTCATTTTTTTATTAATTAACATATTTAAATAATGATTCTGTTAAATATAAATATTAAAATTCTAGGATATGATAGAAATTAAAATTATGATATGAGTTTTAAAAACACACACACATATATATAGTAAATTGTTTCATATAAATAGTACAAGTTCAAGATTCATATACTATAATATATTGTATATAAATTTTATTATTAATGATTGAAATGAGTATTTTAAATATTATGAGAGGGAGTTTTTAATAGAATTATAGTTATTGATTATAATTCACAAATCATTAATAAAATATAAAAATATTATAAATGTGTTTTGAAAATTAAAAGGATATATTTATAACATTTCATTTTTTTGATAAATATAATGGGACACATAGATAATATGAAAATCCAATGGAAAAAGGAAATTTTCAATTTATTAATCCAATGGAAGGTTATTGAAAGCCTATGAATGCACAAAAACCACATGGAGAGGTCACGAGGATATAAAATACAATATAAAAGATCAAGTATTCATTTTGAATCAAATGTGACCATGTTAAAATTATTTAAATGAAAAAATAAATATTTTTTGATGAAAAATATTACTTTTAGAATGCAAAAAAACTAGATACTTGGTCAAAATAGATAGAAGGATCCATGATCTATAAACATAAAAGTGGATAAGATTTATGTTCGTGTTATTTACCATTATAATTCTTTTTTTAATTCATCATGTCATGGCTCACCTATATTCAACGTTTTGGTTTAAGGGTTTAAATATTTTGTGACTTCTTGTGTACATTAGTAACAAAATTTTGAGTTAATTGTTTCTAAAGTTACATACGTGTTAACAGCTTGTTCTCTAAATAATCAATCATTGTGGTGAGTGAGGAATTAGTGGGCGAAACATATATTTAAAACCATGAAATTAAAAATACATACCTAAGGGGATATCGTTATTAATGCGGTTATAGGGTAAATAAATTAAATAATAAAACAAATTATAATAACTGTGCATGCACATAAATCATACCTATAAGGATTTATATTTTTGGGATATTTTTTTTGACAGATTCGATACAGTGCTTTGGAGGAGAGTGGTTGTTTCTAACTAATAAATATTATTTGATTAAAATATTTTAAGAAATATATATAACAACAAAAAATTTTGAACTCATCATAACTTAAAATATAAATTTCTTTCTTCATATTATATCTTATTTATTATAAGAACATATATTCGTAGTTAACCTAACTTACTAAAAAACATAAATTATTAGTATGAAAAAATCACCAAACCCCTATTTTCTATTTAAATATTTGTTACCATAAGTGATTTTTTAATTTAACATGTTTTTTATGGATAAAATGATATGGAACTCACCCATTAATGTTAAATGATGTATGAGATTAACAAAGTGTGGAATAGTGGTCGAAAATTTCCATTATATTAAGGTGAAAATTTATTAAAACCCATTTAATAATTTTGGATAATAAAAAATATACTATTAAATAATATTTGGTGTGGTTAATTGAAATATTGAGGTGTAAAAAAGGTTTAATAAGAGAAATATCACATTAAAATAAAATATTTCAATATTAATAAATGATTAAATATGACTCTTATTATATATATTTGTCATTATACCATATTATTAAACCTATTAAATTATTTTTAATTTCCTTTTGAAGACAACAACCTAGTAGAAATAATCATAACAACAAATTATGAGAAACCAAACCATATTATCTATATATGATATTTAATCAAAGTACCGTTAATTTATTGTTATTATTATAAATAATGATTATTATAACTTCAAAATAATGGTTTTATATCCACTAATATAATTAAATTATTTTTTATAGTATTATATTTGAACCCTAAAAATCTATCCCATGTTGATTAGATTATGTACTAATTTTTTACTATCACAATTCAATCAATCTCATAATTTTGTGGTAATCCCTCATCAATAAATTAAATCTTAATTTAAATCCCATTTAACTAATAATTTTTAGAACAGTAGGAGGATTAGGTAATACTATTAAACACATTTCTCTATTTCTATAACGATAAATGATATCCATGTTCGCGTGTTATGAGGAATACCTTCTCCATGTTGTTACGACTTCCATTTTTTCCCCACCACTACTATTTTATATTTATAAGGATTAACATGGTGAATAAATTTTTGAAATATTACAAAATTATTGTTATTATGTGGAATTTTATAGTCCAAATTCATTCCCTTTCATTCTTTATGAAATTAAAATGTTAACTGTTAGTTGTGTGGACTACTGCCTCCAATGTGTAACATGTCTTATTAATACCCTAATGTTAATATTTCTAAACTATCATAAAATATGATTCACCAAAATAAAATTTCAAAAATATAATTATTATTTTACTGTCATTATATTTTTTCCAAAATATTCGATATTTATAATCATGATTATCCATTGATCGTGGTATGATCATGTTTGGGTTGGTTTAAAAACCTACAAGAATAATGCTATAATATTATAACATGGATGTCAATGAGAACATATTTATTAATAATATATGATATAAAAATGAAAATAAATATTTTATAATTTTTCTATAATGGTAAACTTCATATTAAAGGAAATAATTAAGATACACCTATATATGAAATTAGTAAAAATTGATCAAGATTACTAACACACGGTTTAAAAAAATTAATAATAAATAACAAATATACACATAAGGGATAATTGTAAATGGATACTATAAAATGTTATATAAATTAAAATTGTTCTCAAATTAGAAATTAATTTTTTTATTTTCTTTATACAACATATTTGGGAGATGTAGTGGAATTCATGAATTTATTTATAGTTTTTTATCCCAATTTCATTTCATTGAGGTATTATTTGTATTTAAAAATTGTTTCTTTTTATGGTGTATCCATTGAAAGTAATTTTATTTTTGTTTAAAATTTCAATAAATAGTATCCATTTGTGAATCTATATCATGTAATATCTTCCATGTATTTTCATTTTGAATGAATACAATGTTGAAATGCTTTTCGTAACTCAAACCCCCTTTCTACGAGTTATAAGGTTTTATGATGAACATTTCACTTCTAAGAACAATTTCTACAACCATAAGATTTTATATTATTATTTATATTCCCATATAACGAAAATTACTTTATGGATCATATTATACCTGATTAATATATTCATAAATATTTATATCATTTTTGAAAATAATACCAATTTTCTATAACGGTTTCCACTACATATCTATAATTTCTAATTACACCAATGGAATCATTTTTAATTAGAAGACTAATGGTATGTTATCTCATTTTAAATTTAAATTTACCTTCTTAAATTTTTAAATTAATGTTTTATTATCATGTTTATTATGGGGTACTTAAGAAAATTTGTTTTCAAACATAAAAAGGGATCTTCCATAACCACCCACTTTAATTTTAAAAAACTCATTATCTTTATTTTTCCAATTTATAACCTATATATATCTAATATATTTATTCCATTTCATATTTAAAGTTTTTGAAATATATAAATAATTAACAATAAATTTATTTTTTAGGGTTAATACAAGTTTTAACTTCTCTTTGAAATTCAATCTTTTAGGTAAACCTGACTTAAGGGAACATTTTGATTTCTCATTTCATGAAATGTGTCACCATTATAAAAGGGTTTTAACAATTAATAGAATTTCAAAACCATCATGTTTTTATTAGAATCCATAATTTTTCAATTCTTTTTTAATAGAAAATTGTAATCACTTTCCTTTCAAAGAGAATCATTTTCTCATTTTTGAAAGAATCACATATGTGTATAGATTAATTCTAAAATTCTCATTGGTCCATCTAATTAATTTTCATAAATTATAACGAGATCCTAAATAAAAATATTATTTATAAAATTATTTACATAAAAATTTATTTATTTCCATCATATCTTCTGAATCCTTAGGATATGACTTATGGTTATGATTTCAGATACGAATTTGAATCCCACTTCTTCATTATGGGTTTTTTCATGCTCATGCTTTATATAAGTTTTCACCTCTTATTGAACTCATATGTATGTAGATATTATTATTTTAATTATTTTATAGTCGAAACTAGAGATATATATCCCTATAATAAATTTGTTAATGTTTTCACCTCATGAGATACCCTCTCTGGGGAATGACCTGTTATCCAATGAACAATATGTTATGTGACCGTTGTGAAATGAATTATATATCACATGAATTAATTGTGTCAATCATTGTATCTTATGGAATGTTTAATATATGATTAAATAGTTAACTATGTCAACTAACTGACTGTATCGACTATTTAATGATTATCATAGAAGTAAACCTTGACCTATGCATATTATGTCATGATTTATCTTGGGGCCACATATTTATGATTTCATGTTCTATTTATTTCATTACCTTGTTATATCTTTCTATAATTATCATAAATTGTTATTTCATAGTAAAATTTTATCTTTTTTTAAATTTTGATTCTTCCTCCCTGATTTATGAAAAATCATTTATCCCTATTTCTTTTTAATAAAACATTTCTACATTTTCATGTTTTCCGTTATGTTAATGATAAATCCCTTGACGACATGTTGATAAATTTTACTTAATGACTTTTTTTACCTCAAACCATTATTATTATTCTATTTCGTAGGTTAGATAGACCTCTATTACATATGATAATACTATAAGGGTGTGTATATGAGTTTAATTGTGATAAAATATTAAATTGTTTTTTTTTGAAATTTGGGGACAATGTAACTAGTACCCAAAGAATTAAAAAAATGGTTCTCTATGATCTATGAAATAATTATGAGATATAATGTTTATATTGTGGTAATTATAAGAAAATTTATATTCATTTAGATTTTATTTTTGTAGTTTGTATGTGGGTATGACTCGCTACTATCTATATAAGGATCTAGTGGGTTAGATTTTAACCGTATCCACAAGTTCCAACAATTGAGATGAATATGAGTTTTAGACATATTGGGAACCATGTGTGGGGGTTTGTAAATGTACCATTGTGAATGTTCATTATTAAATAATTTTTATATATTATTCTAATTTATAATAGTAATAATTTTTTCATTTCACTAGGTATTTATAAGTTATTTAATTATAAAATTGGACATTATAAAATATTATTTTTAAAATGAATGCAACATTTTTAAATTTTTATAAATAATAATGAGATTTCTGATCAGATTTAATGGTTCATAATATATCAAATGACATGTTGAAATATTTAAATTTTTATTGAATTTTTTTTACATTTATGACATATATAATAAATTATTACTACCATTTGGTGTAGGTTTAAGAGGTTAAACATGTCTGGATCCTTATATGAAATTTTAGAAAGATTAACATTTTATTTATGCACATTATATAAAATAATAGAATCCATAAAAATAATTAATTTATATAGAATATATTTCTTCTCTTAATTTGTAAGAAGTATTAGTTTGATAATCTAAACAACGAATGAGAACAAATTGATCTCATTTCCATTGATCAAGTCTCTTTTCTTCATACAGTCAATGGGATGTTAGAAAGTGCTTCGATTTAATATGATATCATATAATTATGAATGAATGTTTATTTACTAGTTTATTGATAATTTGTATTATATATAGGATTACATACATGTAAACATAGAGCTATGCAATGTTGAAAATGTGAAAATAAAATTCAGGTTGAGAGATGATCAAGGTAAAAAATAAATTTCCATTATTTTTACTTCAATATAATATTAAATTTCACACAATCAATGTTTTGTTCATTAAATTTTTATATATGAATATATTTTATGAAACTGAATCATTTTTTTTTGATTTTTCATCCTTTTACAGCGGTTGGGTTCATACAATCTGTTCTCCTCATATCTCCTCTTAAACCTCAAATACACTAAAAAAGAATATCAAAAAACTACATTGAATGAGTGTTGCCAATTTTGGATAGATGGGGTATTAAAAACGTCCCCATATATGGGATTATCATCTCCGAAAGTAATTATTTACATTTTTAAAAGAACAATTCTTGATATTGACCTCTCATTTCAAATTCCATGAGAGAATTATCATCTTTGAGACTTTAATTTTTCCATCCAACCAAAAAAGTGGAATTAAATTTCCTCATAAATCCTTTTGACTATGATTTACTATGTATGTATGATACTCCATATTAGATGCATCCATATCAATTTGTATTTATCATAGTAGATTAAATTTTGAGGGTTGGGAATATCCATTCCTTATTGAACAATTCCAAGTAGATGGGGGACTAACAACCATTACTAAAGGAGAACTCAACCAAGGATATGTGATACTCCCATGGGAAACAAAATTCCCTGAAATAATAAATTTATCATAATGTCTATATTTTATATAATTCAAATATATTGACCATTATTCTAGGGGTGGAAAAAACACATATATTAATTGGTAAACCCAAAGCATTCAAAATCCCTTTCTAAAAATAAGATGCTAATATGATGTATCTTTTAGAAAAAAAATCAATGTATTTGATCAAGATTCACAATCACCTTGAAAACTATTTTTGCAAGATCATCAAATAAATAAATATCCAGGATAATAATATTTTGACTTGTATTAGTTAAATCATCTAAAATTAACAAAACTATATCCTTGTTATTAGGGGACCATGGATAATAAATAAACCTAACAATATTTTTATTCAATATAGGCCTATAAAATAACCAATGATCATCATTTTATTTTTCAATTATTCCAAGATTTATCACCCATCTAGATGAATTTTAAAACATCTTCACTTACACTCACATACAATAAGGGTCTAAAAGATTTCCATTGACATTTATAAATTATCAGGAATCATGGAACAAACCATGTAAGACCTCTCCACCATAAATATTTCTTTGAATGATTCTATTGTAAAAATAAAATACAAGGAGTTCTTGATGACTTAAAAAATTTATTTTCATCACATCCAATAATATTACATCCATTTGTTACATCAATATCTATTCTTAATTTACCCCTATACCTATTGAGGACGAATCATATTATTGGTGGAATATATTAATTATGTTTCCTTACTATGTGTATAATGTACATAAAAATAAAATTAATACTGAAACATGACCCAAATTCACTACAATAAATTCAGAAATATTTCATATAAGTTGTTTTGATGATTTTATGTTCATTAAACACCATATATATATCACCAAACAAGTAAATACGCCATCAATTTAATGGATAAGCAATGAATTATAATTCTATATTGTTTCTATGGTCTTTACATTCTATAGTATGAATATATTTAAAATAATAGTACACTAATAATTTATATTATATGTGTACACAACCAAGTACCATTGAGGATTCATAAAAACATTTCTCAAAACCTGCAACATAAAACGTAGGATAAAATCATCCTTTTTAGTAAACATAATCTTTGGATACTGAAATTATGATTCGAACTAATAAAAGATTATAAAAATGAACCAATTCCTAGTGAACTCAGTCATTAAAGGCACTATCATATAAATAGTATTTATAATACTAGTAATAACAAAAGATCCAGATAAAAAATTAATCTTAATATATATAGTGTTATCTTCTAGGAATAAACTAATTCCACATTGTTATGGTTTACAGAAAATATTTATTTTAAAATAATATACCTAATGAAGATAACCTCAGGGAAATAAAATTATAACCATGATAATAGAGTATATAATTGGTTCTATTCTAATGTCTTCATAAAAATTTAGTAACGCTAGGTATTTTTCTTCTGATATTCTTAATATACATGGATATTATCCCAAAATACCACAATTAAATTAGTTGATTAATGGTTACAATATTTTTCTTATTAAAACTATAATAGTATCTAGAGTATTAGTTACCATGAATGGTATGTATAAATTCATAAAATTACATTACTAACTCTAAAAATATATCATAGAAATTTCATATCATTTGAATCAATGAAGATACTAGCCTACTAAAATGTCAATTCTTGAGAACCATTATCCCTTCTTGAATTAATCAAACAAATATTTGATTCTACGTAGGGTTTAACTTTTATTAATGGAAATTTTTTTTAGTATTAAGTAGTCTAAAAAAGGTGTAGAATCCTATATTATGCCACAAAAAAGTTGAACAAAGCACCCATGAGAGACGTGTTTAACAGGTCGATCCAATTTGATTCTTGCTTCATTATTTATACATTTTAATATCATATTTTAGTCAGAGAAATATAATATATTTTTATAGAAAAATGTTTATAAGAAGGGACTATGCATATATTGAACTAAATCACTTTGTTAGATAATATTCTAGTGAAGTCTTCTAGGAATGATTCTAGTTATAGTATCACCACCAGAGGTAAATTCAAACCTAACTCATGATCTATAACTCCAATAAAATATTAGCTAATTATTCTATGATTGTATCAACCTACCCCTATTCATAACCCAATAGACCTGTTGAATCTCTCTCTCCATATAGAGGATGTACTAAATACTCTCTAAAGATGACAAAGTTACCCATAAAGCATATAAATTGATATATTCATTGAACAGAGGTAGCAAGTCCATGCCTAACACTAAGTAAAATGACATAATTTTGTGAAAAATAAAATAATTGATGTATATATAGAATTTAAATACTAAATAACATGAAATAAAATTCATGGGGTACTTAATTCATTTTCCCAATTAAGTATACAGACTTAAATAATTTGAAATTTCTTTAACTTTATGCCCCACCAATGTTACATATTAAATAAAAATAAATTATTTTCATAAACCATTATCTAATAAAGTGAAATATATTATAGGTTTAAATTAAATATTATCTATAATAATAAATAAATCCACTCTATCATCAATGGTATACTGGTTATCTACACACATACAACATGTAACATCATAATGGCAACATAGTGTAAACTTCTATACATATGATTTTACTATAACCCATTTGAATAATCTAGCATTTTTTAATCACATAACTCATTGAATTATATAAATTCACATTCATATAAAGATATATTAAATCAATTGATTTTGTAAATGTAAGTAACTCTATGTACATTTTTCATTCAAGGAACGACACAGGTGAACTAACCTCAGGTGGAAAAGCAGCAATTGCACTAATAATAATAGTGTTATTTTTTGTGATAGAGGTTCAACCTAGAGAAGTAATATATTTATGCATGGACATTATCAAGCATCTATTTATATTCCTCTAAAATTTATGTATTCCATGGTGGAGGAAATATAGCTATCTTGGGAGAGAAGGTCTCGGATGGTGCATGCCCACCCGTTTTTTTGTTAAACTTTGTATTTTACTTAAACTCCAGTATCCATCAATTGGTTCTCAGCTAAAAATATAATTTTATTTCTATTTTAGAGTCTTCCTTGATGGATTCATCAAAAACATCATAAACCACTGGTTCTTTATTCTGGTCGAATTTACTCCAACATGCATGGTTTTGATTTGGATCACCACCTACGACTTAGTATTAATATTTACTGAATCAAACATACTCTGAAATGTTCCTCTACTTGTTTGATACAATATGTCTTGAGTGTATAGTTTAAATTTCTCTTCATCAAGTGAAAAACTATCATATGGATTTATTGTTGCATTACTCATTGTTTCTCTAGGAGGTTATTCTTATAACGTCTCTTCCTCTCTCAAAGCTGTTGCAGTTGACGATCTGAGGGTCATTAGATCCCTCGGGATCCTGATGTACAATGTGGATACAACAGCCAATGATACATGAGGCCAAAAATATCTAGATGACTCTTCCATTTCAATGTTGTGGAAGGAGAGAAGCTCTGTGGAAGATTCTATGGCTTGGCTCATCCTCAATCTCAACCCATCAAAGTTACCTTCCTCAGTAATGGCTACCAAACCTTCTACTAACCTAGACACAGATAATCATTCTCCATTAATTCTCCTATGAAATTATCCACACAGTCATAGGACACCCTTTGTTATAGTCTCATCTAGAATAACATTCTTAGAAATAATGAATATATAAACGCTGAATAACCAAACTTTCTTTAGTAAAGCCTGCACCAATACCATTTCAAAACACCACTCATATGTTTCCTCAATTATAAATAATGATAAAATGGAGTATATATGTAATCATGGAAGCATAATCCACAACCACCATTGAGTCTGACTAGAGTTAAATATACATCTTTTCCTTATTAATACAGAGGATCTTAAGATAATTTTTCCTAATGAATAAATATCACAATATAATCCCACATAATGTTATGTCGTTATTATCTTCAAACAAGATATTACTACATTAATGAGATTCTCCTCCATGCATTAATGTGGATTCTTCGACCAATTATTTCTCTAGTGTCTTAATATTCTTGAATATTCAGGGAATATAATTTACCCCCTCCCAAGCCTTTATAGGAGATACATCCCATAAAAATAATAGTAGATAGTGAATAAACAAATAATTCATAATATATAAATCTATATGATTCATTCATGTTTATTTTTTACCCACAATATAATGGAGTTTTGAAATCCATTTTAAGAACATAGTAACGATAGTAGGTTGTTCAGGTGATGCATGTCTTCTTACCCCATAATAATTGGTAAGAGGTGGTCATTGAGGTGGAATCATCTTTATAATAGAAGAGAATGATATTAATACCCTTTTTCCAAAAGAGAGATAACCCTCAAGATAAAGAACTATAGTTCAAATTTTTTATCTCACCATTTGATTTTTTAGTTCTCAAATCTTAATTATCATTAAAACAAAATATTCATTCTTTTAATGTATTCAAACATTATTTTAATATATATTTAAAGACATAAATAATATTATTTCCCAGAAATTTATGAAAAACATAATGAAATGATTAAATCCTATCAGGGGAGGAATGAACTATGAATAATCTAAATTAAAAATGAATTAAAATAAAACAAGTCATGTCTTATATTTACCTAATAATTAATAAAAAAATATAGGAAAAAATATTTAATTATTTTTACATTTTTATTTAATATGATCCTAGAATTTGTTCTATCTAAATCATAATCGATCATAACCAAGCATGAAAAAAGATATTTAGTCCAACCTATGTATATATACTAACATATAATATGATGAATGTGGTATTAGGATCAAGGCCAAAGGATAGTGTAGAATGAAATAAGTTTATCGCAAATACTCCCTAGGGAACCTAGTATTCAACCATTGTTATCATTTATATATATATCTATTGGTTACATTGAATGTCACATTAAAATTATCTTCTATCCAATATTTAGTAAAATTTTTAAGATCCGTTAAGGTGATATATTTTACCATTTCATATAGAATTAATACTAAATTATGGAATGAATTATGTTCATTTCACAAAAACACCTCCGATGAACCACCAAATCCCCATAGGTTGGATTAAATATTATAGGTTAAGTAAAAAAATTTATGTGGGATGAAGTTTCCAACAGTTATAATTCCATATTCATAATATGTTCCTACATATAGTGAAAATAACAAACCATATCATGCATATAACTTGTATTATCTTGGAAAATGGAAGTAAATAAAGTGTTAAATAATAATATGTTAATATTGATATGACATGAATATGAACAAACTAATATCATCAAGACACCAACAAATACAACAACCATAAATGTTTTCATTAATTTACCAAAATTATATACACACAAGTTAGCTATGAAAAATTTGAACTAATATTTCCATAAATATAATCTTTATGAGATATACTCCATAAATTAAGTTGTGGAGTGCTCTTATACATTCATCCAATGTGTTATCTAGAATTACAAAAACATGGGTCTCATGCTATGAAATATATAAGATATTTGCCTCCATTATTAGGTAACTTGACTTTACCGAGATTATTGATTAAATCTGCTTCATGTTTCTTGATATGGGCCTATGATCAGTGTGATTATAATATAACCAACATTTAGTCAAATCATACCCTGAACCACTTATCATTGAACCATTTTTATTCAATGCTAGAGAAAAGATATAATATAAAAATATAATTTTCATACATTAATAAAATAATATATCTAAATTCATTAACTCTATAAATAGGTAGGACACATTATATCAATAACTATATCAGGATTAACCAATATTAAAGGTGCACCATAATGATGTTAGGGTGAACAACCATCCCATTTATGGGAAAGAGGGATTTATGTAGTAGGTTCAGGACAATAGAGTTTACAATCCAATTATAGGTATATGAAACAAGGTAATAGATTCTGGGTTTTAAGATAAACTTATTCAATTACACATTTTACTACAATAGGTTTACCTATGAACTATTCTTATGAAAGAATAGTTTAAAATTTTGATGCATACTTCTCAACATATTATATCAAAGAAAAAACGATTATATTAACTGTCAATTCCTGCCAGCATTATATGATTAAAGTGTAAAACAATAAATATAAAGAATTATTTAAATTAATAATATATTATATATTCTTGAAATGTAATTATTTTACTCAGATAATCCAAAAATAATGCATTATCCTTTTTAAACATGGTATAATAGAAAAATTATAATATTAAACATAAAAAATCATAAATACAACCTCCAAAATGGGGTTCTATATATAAATAACAATTTTATGGAATATTTATATTGTCAAAATAATTTTCTTAATGTTCCAATATGATTATAATTTAATTTTTTGAATAATTTATTGATAAGTGAAATTAATATTTTATTACATGTTAAAGGGATACAGTTTTTTGAGGATACAGTCATTAGTTTCTATATGAAAAAACACAAGAAAAAGAAACAATTTTTTATGATGGTTTTTTAATTGATCTAAATATGAAAAAAAATATATTATTAATGAACTATATATGAAATTTAATTGATGTAATAAATAATATAGCTCTTTGGGATACTTAAAGACCATGATGAAATTGAAATAAATTATTTTATTTAACTGGAGAAAATATCCATTTAGTGATGAATTTGATAGATTAAATATTAAGTGTTGAATAACCATTGAATTATGTATAGAGATATTATTAGATTATTTTTCATTAAATGATATTCTACATATATGATCTATAGATTATGGGGTTTGGATTAAGTGATGTTAGAAAAAATCAATGTCATTTAATACAATCTAGTATAATTATCAATTATATAATTAAAATTTTATTATTTCATTTTAAAAACAAGAATTCCATGTGAATTATCCATAATAGTCTATGTTTCATCATTATATTTGTATTTATAAAGTGAATTACAAGAGGAGAAATTAGACATGTGTTATACATTCCATAATTCAATATAAATTATTTATTTAATCCAGTCAATCATAATAGACAAGAAAAAAGTAAATAGTCAAGGACCTGAGGTGATTATCCATTATTTCCAATGATTCAATTAATTTTATTCATAAAATCACTTGATTATATTTATTAGTCTCATTATCTATGGATAAACAACACAACTCAAACATAGGGACCTGACAAAAAACATTACTTAATCAAGAGTTAAATCAAGATTTCACATTTAGGATATTTTCAGGTTTAGTGTTTTAGAGAACTAGAATATTTCAATTACATATCAACTTGAAAATTATATGTAGACACAACTACTTAGTATCCATTTTTTCATAGAATAAAAATCTCTTAAAAAGTATCATGTCTAGTTACATGTTTTAGACAACATGACTTTTACTTAAACCCATCCTTGACCCTATTCATCAATAATTCCTATGGAAGACTTTTCAAAAAAACATGGGATGAGCATAAAATGCTCATTAAGGGTTATAAAATAAGGAAGGAAAACATTAGTCCATCAATAAATAATAATCAATGAATCCATACTTTTAATTAATAACAAAACTTATGAAATCATACGTTTTATGAATAACATAATGAAATCAAAAATCATAAATTTATCTTATGGAACACATAACATACATACAATGTAGCTATCATAATTATATACAGATTTACATTTGGAATACCCATCACATTATATTCCCTAAATCTATTAGAGGAAACATTAAGGTTTACCTCCATCACGTTACCCAATGCATTAGAGAGCTATCTCAGGCTCACTCACCCAAGGATTATCATGGAACCACACATATATGTAAAAAACGCCCAATAACCATAACATATTCATAAAACATTAAACAAGAATAATTTAAAGATAAAATTTCTTTATTTTAGTCACAATATATCATTTCATGATATTGACATAATCAATGCTTTATAAATCCATTTTCAAAATCTTTTAAAACATTTAATAAAGTGATTTGTCATTCAATGTGTCTCATACAACTTTGAAGATTTTAAAGGAATTAAATTTTTAAAACATTAACGTCCTTATAAATAAATCCTTAAACCATTGTGGAAACATGGACATTAATGAGAATGATTTTTATGAATAAATCATTAAAACATTTAAAACGATATTTTAGTTAAAGAGTTCCTACCCAAATGAGAGGCACTTGCATACAAATAATCAAGGAATAAAATCAATCAAAGATTAAAAAATCTTTAGAATAGAGAGTTTCATGATATAATATGTAAATGGTAAGTATATAAACCATATAAAATTTTATTGGTGTATAACAACAAATAAGTTTCAATTGAATGTAAATTGAGAAAAAGTCCCTTATAAATATCATGTCATTAGATTAAGGAAAAATCCATGAGATAATTATGTGTGAAAAATTATAATACACCCAATATATGTGGATATAAAGTGTAAAAAAATCGGAGTTCATTAACACTTATTCATAGCATGACATAATAATGAAAAAGATGTCTAACCCAAAGAATTTATATTGGGTAAAGAAGTTCCCTTACAAAAATTTGGAAGCCTAAAAGCAACACATTAAAATTCATAAAATTGGTTTATGAGAGAATAAAGGGAATCTCGTAACATTGACATAAAATTTATAGCAATAAGGATATATAAGAACATATCCCAACATAAGAAGATGTAAATTAAAAGACATAATGAAAATAAGTCTTTTAAAAAGAATAGGGTGAAAGGTTCCCTGACTGATTTGGTAACATAAGAAACATACACCCCATGAAATAAAATTCATACAATATAGATATAAATACACAATAATTGAATTATACTACAAAATTAATACAATCAATGGTATTATATACACCACACAAAAGAAAAATGTGGAAAATACTGCACAAATCTCACAGGAATAAAAAGTGAGATGAAAACCCCTCTCTATGTTGTAATCAATTGAGTCATAATACCAAATCTATATACCCACCAAATTAATCATAAAATACAATAAATATAAAGACAATAACAATAATATATATCAAATGTTATTAAAAAATACACCACATGCAAGAAATAAGTTGGGAACAATGGAAATCACACAGAATTAAAAGTAGGATAAGAATCCGGTTACAACATTGTAATCGATTGAGTCGTATGACCAAAAGTTAATAACCAACAAATGAATCCCAAATACCATTAATGTAAATAGAATCATGATAATATATATAAAATGGAAGTACAAAATACACCACATGCAATAAATATGTGGTGAACAATAGAAGTATCCCGAAATTAAAAGTGAGATAAGAAATCCCTTGCCACATTGTAATCAATCGACTTGTATGAAAAAAAGTTAACAACCACAAAATGAATCACCAAATACCATGAATATATATATAATCATGATAATATATATCATATTCCAGTACTCAATACACCACATTCTTGAAATAAGTTTCATATAATGGAAATCTCACGGAATTAAAAGTTAGATAAGAAACCACTAACCACATTGAAATAAATCAACTCATATGAACAAATGTTAACAACAACCAACTGAATCAAAAAATAACAATAATATAAAGATAATAATGACAATATATATACCATGGCAGTACATAATAAACCACATGAAAGAAATAAGTGGCGAACAATGGAAATCTTATGGAATAAAAAGTGAGATAAGAAACACCTTACCTCATGTACGACTTGACTCTATCATTCTTTAATCTCTTAAATAATAAATCAAAATAATATATAATTTCATAAGAACCTTATTCAATTTTATTATTTCTTTTTATATAAATTATTACATTTCTATAATAATTGGTTAATTATTTGAGTTAATATCGGACATTTTTTCTATGTTCGGAACATGAGTTTAAAATGAACATGTTATAATTATAAATTTTCCATTTGTTCGAAATTCAATTATCTTTAGAATGATATTAAATATTTACATATCATATATATCATATATATCCAGTATATATAAATAAGTATTCATAATAGTACATAACATTTCGAAATAAGAAATGAAATGCACCGTTCATGGAGACAGAAAGTCATACATACGCATGAACGCTACTTTCATTTCTATTTCATGTTGAATGGAATAAAAACATAATTATAAAAATATATATAATAATTATAGTATAATATCATATATAATTTCATTAACAACATCGTTTATACGTTCCACACATGGAATAAATGAGTCATATCACATTGAGGGGGTAGTAGTTTGAATTTTCTCAAATGAAATTATCGTATTTACATATATTAGAAATCATAATGCTATGATTGTAAATAAAAATTACATGAACATAGAGAAAACCTAAAATAATATATATCATATATAAATACAGTTCCAACATAATTTCGACCATGAGTGGTGCTAGAAAAATATTAAACAATCATCGTTTCGTGAGGCAGTAGTTGGCCATCCACAGAAACTATATGTTCTTTACCCATTAGATGGTGGCGTGTCTACGTCCAGTTCGAATCCTTCTCATAAAAACAACTGAGTATATTGAATATACTGGTGTTGTTATGAAATAAAGTAATAAAAAGAGTTTATGGAGTTGTAGATGTAAAATGAAACATAAGAACATAAGAGAAGACATTTTCATTAAATCTTGTATCTCCCTTTGGATTGAACCAAAAGGTTTACATGAATTTCTTTATAACCTGAAGAAGTATTAGAAGAATATTAGGGAAATGTAGGGAGATTAATTGGGAAGAGGTTGGATGATCCAAGGATGTTCATAAGATTGTGGAATGGGATATAAGTGATAACATTTCATAAGGGGGAGGGGGGTTCTTTAGGAAGCTTTGACAATATTATTTTATTATATAATTATTTTCAGTTTCTAAAGGTAAAAAACTCATTAAATAAAAAATAAGATGACTATTGATCAATATAAATTCATTAAATATTAATTGTATAGATTTTAGATATTATCTTAATCTTTATAATCTTATTTTATTAAATCGTTAATTATTGACGTAAACACTACATCATTATTGTTTCAGAAATATTTTTATTAGTTAGATTTATAGAAATTATAAAAAAAATTCCATGATATAGGAATTATTTTTATATTTCCAATGAATATTTATAGTCCAAATTATATATTATATAACCCAATGTAAAAATTTATTAAAGAAGAGATATATATTTTGTCGTGTTTCTCGTTAATTTAAATTAATTAATATAAAGTGACATTAGCACTCCCATGTGCCACCATGGGGTCCCAAAATAAACTTAATGATGCCCATGGTCAGAACTTTATCCAAAAATAGGATTATGATACATGTTAGTTTAATTTAATATTTTTATTATAATATTTGTTTACCATTTTTTACCAAATTTATCCTTTAACCATGGTTAATAAAATATTTACTAAGATAAATATTTAAAATGTTTCTAAATTAAAGTTATCTATTTAAAAAATTTGGACCTCCTGATTCCAAACATGGATCCATTTTTCTAAATTCAAAACACAGAAGTGGTAGAAATTAATTTAAAATTAATTCTCACTGTCAAAACAAAATGTGTGTTTTTATGGAATAATAACTATCAAAAGACTGACACTTGTTTATATCCAATTTCATTGTGAAATTACTTCCAATGGCCAAAATTTGATTAAATGGTAAAAAAATAATATAATTACACTTTAAAACTAATTAAAAAGATAATATAGCCTTATAAATATCTTAGATTAAAATGCAGTTTGGAATTTAAATACAATATTTTCACTATTCATTAGAAAATGAATTTTATCAAAAAATGCCAAAAATTTACCCAAAGTAAAATTTTATATCCCAATTCTAAATAATAATTATATTTTGGAAAATTGAAGATAAAAAAGTCACAAAAATATCTTTAAATTGGTTTCTCCATCAAAAGGTTGTAAATGAACATTTTAATGAAAATTCTAGTATTTATTGTTAAAAGTATATTCATTCACAATTTAAGCCTCTAATATTTATTCAAAAAATGTAAAAACATTTAACCAACATGTATAATCATATTTTAGTTATTTCTATTCATTCATGCCAATACAACTACAATGTTCTAACTACCATTTAAAATAATTATATTAATATATTATTTTTCAGTATAACTCAATGTTGTCTACAACGTAAGATTTCAAAGAAACTAGTTGTTTCATATTGGGTATGCCATCAAAAATAGCAACCCCTTTAAAGTAAAATTAATATTTACTTCACAAATATTATAAAATATTTAATTTTTTATTCTTTATTTACTAGGGAAGTTGCATCCTTCCCACCTTTTGGGAATTGTGTCCTAGCAATTTTAAAATTGGGCTTGGAAACTTAATTGAGTGTCCCACAATGGAAAAAGAGTCAACAAAGATATCACTTTACAATAAAAGAAGAGAATTAAAAAGGTCACATGAGACAATAGATACTTGGATTACACGAAAAAATGGATATGGAAGAGAAACTAACACTCATAGATTAAAAGAGAGTGATATAGAACTTGATCACGGAATGTTAACTATAACAATACCATAAATTAGTGGTTGGATAAAATTCATATGATAAAAGAGAGATTATAAAAAAAATTTCAAGATCATTTTCATAGTGTTGAAGAATTTTATTAATAAGTAGACGAATATTGTAAGGAAATATACTTACATGTCATATAGAGTGTAATCCTTTAATATATTTCTACCACAAAATCATATTTTCTCAAAGAAGTATGTATTCATGATGACATGGTCACACTTGAAGTGCTAGAATAAACATATATAGTATCACATAATCTACTAAATATGAACTGAATATTTTCCTTATCTTTATACTTCAACCAAAACCAAAATTGGTTAGTACAAGATAATATAATCCCCAAAAGGATAATCCTTTATAAAAAATATTACCTATATTAATCTCCAAAATTAAACAAAAAGAACACAATGTTCATGAAAGGCCATTCAATTTTCAATTTTCATTAAAATTGTTTAAAATAATCCAAAATAATTTTGAACCCCAAAACTGAAGAAGGATTTAATCATATAGTCTTCCACAGGAAATCTTAACTTTTTTCTCCAAAAAACATCATCTACTCTAAAAGTATTACACTAAAGTGTAATTATCCTATGCTCATATTTTTAATGATAGATTAATAATTTTAATAAATAACCCAAATTACATTATATACACAATAAAAACATAGATTCTTACAAAATAATATTTCTACTATAAACCCAAAAATTAAATCCCATAGTATTTTATTTTCCTTAAGCATACACATTTCCCAAAAGAGAGAATGTCATCCAAAATATCATTTATTACATAATCATGAAATAATTTTCTACACTATGTATGTCCATTTAATATAACATTAGATCCCAAATAATCTTATTCATTATCCATAAAGAAATAATTAGTCATACTAACCCGGGACTTCATGTAGTCTAGTGGGAGGAAATAAATCCCAATCGCACTTTTGTTGTGGGCTTGATTCCCCCTGATTTTTCCGACATGATGGGTTGTCACATAGTCTGTGTGTTGTCATTTTTAAAAAACTATACAATTTCATTACATTCCAAAAAAATTACTCAATAATAACCATAACATATTTTATCCTCCAAGGTTATCTAATACCTTTCAGTTTGAACACCAAAATGTAAAAACTATTTATCGCCTCTAAAATAACTATTACTCTTTCTAATATTCTAACCAATTTGTTATTTGACTTATGATTAAATAACACCCTAACCTCTAAAGTTATCTAAATAAAAATTTGATACCAACTATAAGGACTCAGCCTTAAATATTAAATAATCTTGAGTTAAATTAAGAATTCACATTAAGGATTTTATCAGGTTTAGGGTTTTAGAGAATTATCCCATATCTATTACATATCAACTTTAAAATTACACGTAGACACTACTACTCATTATTCATTTTTTTCATAAAATAAAAACTCTTAAAAAGAAATATGTCTAGTTGCATGTTTTAGATAGCATGACTTTTCAATTATCCCATCCTTGATTGTATTCATCTTTAAGTCATGTGAAAAACATTTCAAAGAAAAATGGGATGATCATAAAAAGTTCAGTTAGGGTTATAAAATAAAGAAGGAAACATTAATCCATAAATTAATACAAATCAATGAAACCATACTTTTCAATCAATGCATACCTCATAAAATCATAACATTTATGAATAATTCAAAGTAATCATACATCACAAATGTATCTTATGGCATAAATAAAATACATACATTGTATCTACCACAGCTACACATGGAGTTACATTTGGAATACACATCACATAATATTTCCTAAATCTCTTAGGAGAAACATTATCATTACCTCTGTCATGTTACCCAATACATTGGAGAGCTGCCTTGGGCTCACACTCCCTAGGTTTATCACAGATCCACCCTTATATGTAAACGATGCCCAATAAACATAACATATTCAGAAAACATAAAACAAGAATAATTTAAAGATTACATTTCCACTTTGCAATCAAAATATATCATTTTGAAATATTAACATAATCAAAGCCTTATCAAACCATTTTCAAAACCTTGTAAAACATTTAAAAAGATATTTTTGAATCAATGTTTCCCATATCACTTTGAATCTTTGAAATGAATTAAAATTTTATTTCATTAATGTCCATATAAATAAATATTTAACCCCATTTTTGAAACATGGAAATTAATGAGAATTATTGATAAGAATAAATCATTATAACATTTAAATCGATATTTTAGATATAGATTTCATAACCAAATAAGAGATTCATGAATACAAATAATTTAGGAATAACACTAATAAAAGATTATAATATCTTTAAAATAGAGTGATTCATGATATAATACATAAAATGGAATTATATACACCATATAAAAGTGAATTGGTCCATAACAACAAATAAGTTTCGATGGAATGTAAATTGAGACAAAGTCCCTTCTGAAGATCATATCCATCGATTAAAGATAATTAAATGACATAATTATGTGTGAAAAATAAGAATACACCCAATATAAGTGGATATTAATTGAAAAAAATAAATTTTTATTCAAACATATTCATAGAATGACATGATCTAGATTTAGAAGTTTAACCAAAATATTTGAAATTGGTTAATGAAGTTCCCTTACAAAAATTCGACAGCCTCATGGAGTCACTTTAAAAATGGGAAAATGGGTTGAATAGTGAAAAACTTTTATCACATAACATGGACATAAAATTTATAGAAATAATAATATATACAACATATCTCGATATAAGAATATATAAATTAAAATACATAACAAAAATAAGTCTTTTAAATAGAGGAGGGTGAAGGGTTCCCTAATTGATTTGGTAACATACGAAACATACAACGCATTAAAGAAGGATCATACAATGAAGATTTTATACAAATACATTTAATTATATTACATAATAAATACAATCACAGGCAGTACAATCACCAAACAAAAGTAAACTGTTGAAAACATAGCATGAATCTCGTGGGAATAAAATGTGTGTTGAAAACCCCTTACCACGTTTTAATCAACTGAGTCATAAGTCCATATGTTAATAAAAACCAAATTAATCACATAAATCCATGAATATAAACTTAATCCTGATAATATAAAACAAATGGTTGTAAACAATATAGCACAATCAAGAAATCAGGGTTGAAGTATGGAAATCTCACGAAATTAATAGTGATATAAGAAACCCCATTCTACGTTGTAATCAATTGATTCATATGACCAAATGTTAATAACCAAAAAATAAATCACCAAATACCATGAATATAAATATTTTCATGATAATATATATCATAAGGGAGTACATAATACACAACCTGCAATAAATAAGTGTTGAACAATGGAAATCTCATGAAATTAAAAGTGAGATAAGAAATCCCTTACCACAATGTAATCAATCGAATCGTATGACCAAAAGATAATAACCCCAAAATTAATTACATAATAACACAAATACAAAGTTAATCATGATAAAATATATCAAATGAAGTACACAAAACACCATATGTAAGAAATAAGTGATGAAATATGGAAATCTCATAGAATTAAAAGTGAGATATGAAAACCCTTACAACATTATAATCAATCGAATCATTTGAATAAACGGTTATAACCACCAAATAAATCAAAGAATACCATGAATATAAAGAGAATAATTATAATTTATATCAAATGGTAGTATAAAGTACACCACATGCATGAAATAATTGGAGATCACTGGAAATCATATGGAATTAAAAATGAGATAAGAAACCCCTTACCTCATGTTCGACTTGACACGATCATTCTTTAATCTCCAGAATAATAAAACTAAGATAATTTATAATTTCATATGAAAATTATTCAAGATTATTATTCCTTTTATATCAATTATTATTATTCTATAACAATTAGTCAATTATTTGAGTTCATATCGGGCATTTTCTCGATGTTCGGAACTCAAGTTAAAAATGAACAAGTTATAATTACAAGTTGACGATGTGGTCAAAATTCCATTATCACCCGAATTATATTCATTATTTAGATATAATATATATCATATATATCTAGTATATATATTTATTTATAATAGTTCAGAACATTGGGATATAAGAAATGAAATGCACCGTTCATGGAGACGGTAAGCTGTACTTACGCATGAATGCTATATTCAATTATATTTCATAATTATTGAAAAAAAATAATGATACATAGGTGTTTTATAATTCCAGTACAATATCATATATAATTTAATTAACTCCATCCTTTATATGTTCCACAAGTGGAATGAACGAGTCATGTCACTTTGAGGGGGCGGTAGTCTACACTTTCTCAAATGAAATTATCGTATTTACATATATTGGAAAACATAAAGGTATGTTTGTAAAAGAAAAATAAAGAAGAATAGAGAAAACTTAAACAAAATATATATAATATATAAATAGATTCCCATTATAATGGACACCATGAGAGGTGGTAGGAGAAGATTGAAAAATCATCGTTTCGTGAGGCCGTACTTCACCGTCCACAGAAACAATATGTTCTTTACCCATTAGATGTAGTTGTCTGTAACTATACTTCGAATCCTTCACATAAAAACAAACTATTATATTTTAGATACTAGTTTTGATATAAAATAATAGAATAAAAATAATATCTGGGTTTGAAGAAGTAAAATAATACAAAAGAACATAAGAGAAGATGTTACCTTTAAATCAAGTATCTCCCTTTGATTTGAAACAAAATGTATACAAGAATTGCTTTAAAACTAGGGTAATGATTATAGTAGAATGATAGGTATTTATGGAGCTTAATTTGTAAGAGTTTGGATGACCCAAAGGTCTTTAGAAGTGTTTGGAATGAGTTAGAAGTGATAGATTTATAAAAGGGTGGAGGGGGACTTTAGAAAAGACTAAAAATATTATTTTATTATAAAATTATTATAGGTTTGTAGACGTCCAAAACTCATTAAAGTCGAATATAGGATGACTAATGTTCTAAATAAAATAATCCAATAATAATTGAGTAGTTATTGGATATTTTTTTAATTTTTATAATCATATTTATTTAAATCATTCATTAATGAGGTAAATACTACATCATTAGTGTTTCATAAATAATTTCTATTATTTGATGTCTAAAAACAATAAAACAAATACAAAGATACTAGAAATATTATTATCCTCACAATGAATATTTATAGTCAGAGAGATAACTTATTTATCCCTACGTAAATATTTATTTACTAAAACATATATGTTTAGGTCATTTTTGTCTTTACTTTAAATTAATTAATATGAAGTGTCATTATAACTTCCAAGTAGATCCATGGGGTCCCAAAGATGACCCAAGGATTCACATGGTTGGAAATGTATCATAAAATTGATTTAGGACACATGTTAGGGTAATTTAATATTATTATTATAAAATCTGATTACCCTTATTTAACAGATTTACTCTTTAACTAGGGTAAATAAATTATTTACTCTGGTAAATATTTAAAATGTCTGCAAATAAAAGGTACCTATTTACAAAATATAGACCTCCTTATTACAAATATAGAATCCATTTTTCCATATTCAAAAAATAGAAGTGAAAAAAATTAATTTAATATTATTTCCCACTATCAAAACAAAAAAGCATGTTTTTAAGAAATAATATCTATCAAAATATTGACACTTATTTATTTCTAATTTCATAGTAAGATTACTTCTAATAACCTAAATTATATTAAATGGTAATAACATAATATAATTACAATTTAATCACAATAAAAATGATAATCTAAATAAATAAATATATTAGACACAAAGCAGTTTTCAATTAAAATAAAATATTTTCACTATTCATAAAAGAAATGAATTTTATCAAAAAACCAAAAAAAATTACCGAAAGAATATTTTGATGTACCTATTCTAAAAAAGAATTTTATTTTGTCATATAAAACATATAAAAGTGACCAAATCTTGATTTAATAGGGGTTATCCATCAAAAGGTGGTAAATTACATTTTAATGAATATTAGAGTATTTATTATTATAATTTGATTCATTAACATTTAATGTGTCTAACATTTATTGGATAAATGTAAACACATTTAACAAACATATATAATAATATTTTAGTTAGTACTATTCATTCCCACCAATAAAAAAACTATGTGTTAACTGCCATTTAAAATAATAATTTTATTATATTATTTTTCTGTATAACTCAATATTGTGTGCACTGTAATATTTCAAAGAAACCCGTTTTTGAATTTCGAGTACGCGATTGAAAATAGAATCTCAATTAAAGTAAAAATAATATTTAATTCAAAAATATTAATAAATATGAAAATTTTATATTCATTATTTACCTGGGATGTTACATTAAAGGTGGAAAAATTTATTCCATGTTATGGGGGTCATGGGTAGGAGCATCACACCCTAAAGGGGACAGTTTGAGTCAAGGTTGTCCAGCTTCCCAGAGGAAATTTGGGGAATGAGTATTATCCAATTCATGATATTACAAATTTAATAAATAAATTTACTTATAGTGAGGCGATACAAGGAAATCATGTCACAAAACACAAAGTTGAAGAATATAATAAATGAATATTTTATGTAAAATTTTTCCACCACATATCCTATAATAAGTAATCTTCAATCATCAATTATTAGGATTTAATTTGATTTGAAGAAAGAGAAGATGGAGAAAATGATAAACACCATAAAATCGGGTATATGAGATCACACAGAAATAACACCAAATAACGAATGAAAAATATATAAAATATGGATGAGGAATAATGGAGTACACATGGGTGATCCAACATAGCAGATGATTTTTTATTATGATTTTTCATGAAGGATATCCATCAATTCAATGGATGATGTAAAAAATAGATGAAACCATAGGTGGAATTTTTAACATATAGAGTGCAACATCCCAGGTAATTAAAAAATAAAACATTTACATATTTATTAATGTTTTCGAATTAAATATGAATTTTACTTTAAAGGGGTTGCTATGTTCGATAGCGTACCCGATACACAACAAAGAGTTTCATTGAAATCATATGTTGCATAAATGGTAGCTAACACGTATCCATTGTAGTGGCAGTAATGAATAGAAATAACTAAAATGTAATTATATATGTTTTTTAAATGTTTTTACATTTATCCAATAAAATATTAAGTCTTAAAATAAGAAAATAATTAAATTTTAGGCATAGATACTCTAATATTCACTAAATGTCAACTTATCGCCTTTTGATGGAGAACTGTCTTTAAATATAGTTTTTGTCACTCTTATGCATTATATTGGACCAACTAAAATTCTTCTTTAGAATCAGGACATCAAAATTTACTTTTTGTAAATTTTTGGTATATTTCCGATAAAGTACATTTTTTAATGAATATTGAAAAATGTTGTATTTTAATTCAAAAACTTTTTTTCAATCTAATTTTTTTATATGATTAGATATTCTTTTTAATTGGTTTTAATGTAAAATTAAAATATATTTTTACCATTTAATCCAATGGTGGTCATTGAAATTAATTTCACAATTAAATTGGACTTAAACTAGTGTCAATCAATGGATATATGTTGTTCCATAAAAACACGCTTTTCTATTTTGACCATGGGAATTAATTATTAAAATAATTAATGATACTTATATGTTTTGAATTTTGTAAAATAGAAATATTTTTTGAATTCAGAATATCAAATATAGCTTAGGGTGAATATTTGGTATTTTTCTGAAAAACTTCAATTTTTGATGAATAGTGAAACCACTAAGTGGTAGTTAAAAACGGATTTTTTGTTTTGATGAAACATTACCACTTCTGTGAATTAAACTTCAAAAATCCATCATAAATGGTTGTAATTATAATGTAAAATGTTGTTCAATGAGATTGAAATATTTTTTTGGTGAATAGTAACTTTTATGTTTTATTAATCCCGATTAAAGGTAATTAGTGTGATTTAAGGTAAAAATAATGTTATAATAATATGAAATTACCTTGAAACATATCCTACCCTTATTGGATGTGACATGGACGACCAGAAAAATCCATGGGTAAACTTGGGAACCCCATGGAGCCACTTGGGTATGAAAATTACATCAATAACGTTTTATTTAAAGTTAAAATAACAATGTCACAAACATGTATTATTTTACTAAAACAATTTTTACATTGGTTATACAAGTCATATTTTTTATTATAAATATTCATTAGAAAGCTAGAAATATTTCATACATCACAGTTTTTTTTTATAATTTTTAGACATTAAATAAATTAAATTATTTATGACACCATGATGATACAACAATTATCTCATTATTTAACGATTTAAATAAAATGAAATGATAATGTAAAATCTAATACCTAAACTTGTAAAAAAACTATTTTATGGGTGTAGTTCAAACTCTTATCACCTTAACCTCAAAATATATAATTTTTGGACCATTAAAATCCGAAAATAATTTTATAATAAAGTATCTTTTCATTACTTTCCAAGAATTCCCCTCCTCCCTCTTATAAAAGGCACCCACCTCTACCACCATACCCACACCTATCAAGCCTTTTCCTCTGCCAATATCTACTCATTTTATCTCTAAACATCCCTATAGTAATTTTATAAGCCTTAACTTTGTTAGAAAGATCTTCAAGAAACCGTTTTGGTTCAAACCAAAGGGAGGTACCTGATTTAATGGTAATGTCTTCACTTGTGTTCTTTTGTTTTATTTTTCTTCTCCAACCCCCTAAACTCTTTTTATTCTTTATTTTATACAAGAAACAATATTTTCTATATAATATGATGTTTTTATGATAAGAATTAGAGCTACACTTACACACAACTCCATCTAATGGTTAAAGAACATACTGTTTCTGTGGTTGGCGAATTTCTGCCTCATGAAACGATGATTGTTCAGTCTTCTTTAAACACCTTTCATGGTTTCCATTAATATTTCACACTATTTATATATGATATATATTATGTTTATGTTTTCCTTATGCTTATTTATTATTAATTTATGGAATACCTTTATGGTTTCCATTATGGGTAAACATGATAATTTTATTTTAGGAAGTGCGGACTACCACCCCCTCAATGTGATTTGATTCATTAATTACATATGAGGGATGTATAAAGGTTATATTTAATGATATTATATATGATATTATACTTTTATTATAATATACCTTTATATAATTATGATTTCACTCAATTAAATATGAAATATAATTGAAATTAGTGTTTATGCGTACGTACGGCTTACCGTCTCCATGAACGGTGCATTCCATTTCTTACCTCTAAATATTATGTACTATTATAAATACATGTATATGATGGATATATATGATATATATGATATCCAAATCATGAATACCATTCTGGATATAATGAACTTTTTACCACACGAACAACATGTAATTGTAAGAAGTCCATTTTTGACTTAAGTACCAAATATCAAAAAAATGAACATTATTAACATAAATGTTTACATAATGTTTATAACATCTTAATAAGTGATATAAAAGGAATAATAAGCTTGAAAAAGATTCTTAAGCAAGTAGAAATTAACTTTAGTTTATTATTCGGGAGATTAAAGAGCAATCGAGTCACTTCGGACACAAGGTAAGGGACTTCGTCTCAATCTCCTTTCATTAAGGAATTTTTTGTTTTACACACAACATTATTTTATATGGTGTATAAAACCCTTTGACTTCTACTTTTATTCAAAGGAATCTTTTATATACGAATCATTTTACTAAACGATGAAAGGTATGTTTCTTTTTAATGTACACGGTGACAATGACCCTTCCGCCACCACCGGTATTATTTGTATAAGGCCCCAGCCTTAAAACTTACTTAATCTTGAGTTATTACAAGATTACACATTGAGGATCCTTTCGGGTTTATAATTTTAGAGAATTAGATCATAAAACATGCATTACATTCCACATATAAACAAATTGGTTACATAAAGATAGTATTTTTCTTTCCCATCAATGGAAACATATTTAATATAAAACATGGATTCTTTCTTGAAACATCCTTGACACTATAATCATATCATGTACCTTTCCCTTGACCTGTGAAAAACATTTCAAAAAACGTGGGATGAGCATAAAAAGCTTAGTAAGGGATATAAAAATATGGAAAGGAAACATGGATATATATATACATAAGAATGAAATCATACATTACCCATAAAACATAAGCACTTTAACATACCTCATCAAATTATGAATAAATCATAGAAATCATAAGACATAAAGGTAACTTGAGGAATTCAAAACATTCTTACGTAGGGAGTAACCCTTATGGTTATGTTTAGAATACCCATCACAGTATATTCCCTAAATCTCTTCGTAGAAACCTTAACGTTTCACTCCTTCGCATTACCCAATGAATTGGAGAGCTATATCGGGCTCACCCACCCTTAGTTTATCACGAAACCACCCATCTTCATAATAATTCCCAAGAACCTCAACATAATCATATCACATAAAACATGCATAAAGGAATCATAACACTTCCAGCTTTCAATCACAATATATCAATACAACACATTGATATAAAAACATTATGAAAACCATTTTCAATACCAAAACAAAAGAAAAGTTAAACATGGTATTTATTTTTCTTTTAAAAAAAGGTATGGCTTGTAGTGGAAGCCGAAACTCAAATAATGGTCATGGCGGCGGAGAAGTCGTTGTCGCCGCATATGTATGACAAAAACATTCCCTTTTTTCATTTAGAAAAACACTTTGTATAAAAAAAATTCCTTTTGGATAAATGTAAAAGTAAAAGGGGTTTATACACCGTATAAAAGAAGGTTGTGCGTAAAACAAAATATGCCTCAAAGAAAGGAGATTGAGACGAAGTCCCATACCTCGGGTCCGACTTGACTCGATCATTCTTTAATGTCCTGAATAATAAAATTGAGTTAATTTCTACTTGCTTAAGAACCTTTTTCAAGTTCATTATTCCTTTTATATCACTTATTTCCATGTCAGGAACACTATGTAATTATTTAAGTTAATAACGGTCGTGTTAACAATCATTGGTACTTGAGTAAAAAATAAACCTTCTGTAATTGAAAGTTGTTCATGTATCCATTATATCCAGAATTATAATCATGATGTATATATCATATATATACAGTATATACATGCATTTATAATATTACATAATCATTTAGAGGTACGAAATGAAATGCACCGTTCATGGAGACGGTAAGCTGTACGTACGCATGAAAGCTACTTTCATTTCTATTTCATATTTTATAGAATGGAATCATAATGATATAAAGGTATATTATAGTTCCAGTATAATATCATATATAATATCATATTTCCATCCTTTATACGTCCCACATATGGTATTTATCGAATCAAATCACTTTAAGGGGGCGGTAGTCCGCACTTCCTTAGATGAAGATATCGCGTTTACCCATAATGGAAACCATAAAGGTATGCCCAAAATGAAAAATAAAGAAGCTTAAGTAAAACATAAACATATTATATATCATATATAAATATAGTTACATCTTAATGGCCACCTTTGAAGGTGTTAAAATAATGTTGAACAATCATCGTTTCGGGAGGCATAAATTCACTATCCACAGAAACAGTATGTCCTTTAACCATTAGATGTAGGTGTGTGTAAGTGTATCTCGAATCCTTATTATAACAACATCCTAGTATATTGAATATACTTGAGTTGTTACAAACGAAATGAATAAAAAGAGTTTAGGTGGTTGGAAAAGCAAAATAAAACAAAAGGACTCAAGTGAAGACATTACCTTAAAATCAGGTAACTCCCTTGGGTTTGAGCTCAAAGGCTTCCTTGGGAAGACTTATGCCCAAATTTAGGCTTCAAGGAGTAAGATAGGGATGTGTAGAGACAAAATGGTAAGGGTTTGGCCGATCCAAAGTCTTTGGGAGTGTGGGTAAGGAGGTAGAGGTGGGGGCCTTTTATAAGAGGAGAGGAGGGGCACTCTTGGAAAGTAAAGAAATGTTACTTTATTTGAAAATGATTTTCGGATTAAAAAGGTCCCACATTGAAATAGTTATAGGGTAAGGTGATAATGGTTCGAAATACACCCATCCATTAGGTTTTGGACATGTGTAAGTCATAGATTTTATATTATCATTTCATTTTATTTAAATCCTTTATTAATGAGGTAATCGCTGCATCATCATTATGTCATAAATAATTTAATAAATTTAATGTATAAAAATTATAAAACAAATATCATGATTTAGTAAATCATTTTAGCTTTCTAATGAATATTAATAGTCTAAAAGATCATTTATTTAGACAAAATTAAAAATATTTTACTTAGGTGATACATTCTTTGTCACATTTAACATTCTTTAAAAATAAAAAGTTAAAAAGTCACTTTCTCACAAAAGTGATTCCATGGGGCCCCCATATTTGGAACAAGGAATCCCATGGTTTCCCATGAGACAACGAGTAGCCTTAAGACACATGATATGGTCTTTTTGTATTATTATGATATCATTTTATTATCCTTAACTACCTGATTACGCATTAATCAAGATAATTAAAGATAATTACCGTCGTTACAATTCATAATGTCCAAAAACAAAAGAGTCATGATTAAATAATTTGGAAATTCTGATTCCAAATATGTAATCCATTTTACCAAATTCCAAACACAGAAATTGCAATAATTTATTTAAAAATAATTCTCGTTGTCAAAACAAATAGCAGGTTTTTTTTGAAACAATATCTATGAAAAGTTTGGCATTAGTTTATGCCCAATTCCAAAGTGAAATTAATCCTAATGACCACAATTTGATTAAATGGTAAACATATATTCTAATTTAACTTTAAAACCCATTCAAAAGATAATCTAATCATATAAATAATGTAGATTAAAAAGAAGTTTTGATGTAAAATTCAGTATTTTTCAGTATTCATTGAAAAATGAACATTGTCAGAAAAATACCAAAAATTCACAGAAAGTAATTTTGATGTCCCAATCACAAATAATATGTTTATTTTGACAAAAATATCTTATAAAATTTTCAAAAGATAGATTTAAAAATGGTTTTCCATCAAAAGGCAGTAAAACAATCCTTTTAAAAATATTAGTGTATTCCATGCTTATGATTAGATTTATTTTCATTTTAAGCCTCTAAAACACTATCTAATTCATTATTAGACATAGATAAAAATAACTATTATTCACTACTTACTTGGGATTTACATCCTTCCCCCATTTAGAAAATTGGGTCCCCGCAATTTATTTACTTATCGAATAAATGAGGGTAATTATCCCTCATTGCATTTTCAGATTCCCATGTTGCCTCTTCCATCATGTGGTTTTTCCACAAAACTGATACCTGATTTATCACCTTATTTAGTAACACTTGCTCCATGTGGTCAAGAATCTAGACTGGTTGTTCCTCATAAGATAGGTTCTCTTCCAGCTGAACTACCTCTGGACTTAAAACATGAGATGGATCTGGCATATGCTTTCTCAACATCGAAACATGAAAAACATTGTGTAACTGAGATAAACTCAGAGGTAAAGCCACCCGGTATTCAACTGATCCAACTCTCTCCAGAATTTCATATGGTCCAATGAACCTTGGACTCATCTTTCCTTTCTTACAAAATCTCATCACACTTTTCCATGGTGAGACATTGAGAAAAACTTGATCACCTACCTCAAAAGTTAGATCCTTCCTCCTGTTGTCTGCATTACTCTTCTACCTACTCTGAGCTGTTCTCATGTGTTTCTGAATCAGCTGAACTTTTTCTGCCATCTCTTCTACCAATTCTGGTCCCATCAACTTCCTTTCACCCACTTCATCCCAGAAAGCTGGAGTTCGACACCGCTTCCCATATAATGCCTGAAATGGTGCCATCTGTATATTGGAATGAAAAATGTTATTATATGAAAATTCAACCGAAGAATGATGTTGGTCCCAACTTCCATGATAATCCATAGAACAAGATCATAGCATATCCTCTATGGTCTGAATTGTTCATTCTGACTGCCCATATGATTGAGGTTGAAATGTTGTACTAAAATTTAATTTTGTACCCAACGACATCTAAAGGCCTTTCCAAAAGATAGAAGTGATCCTGGGATCATGATCAGATACAATGGAGAGGGGAACTCCATGTAACCTGACTATCTCTTTAAGATACAAACGGGAAAGTTGATCTAGGGAAAAATTATCTCGTATAACAAGGAAATGAGCCAATTTAGTCAAGAAATCAACAATAACCCATATTGCATTATTACCTCGAGATGTCTATGGTAATCCCACAACAAAGTCCATGGATATATTCTCCCATTTCCACTCTGGAATTGGTAAAGGCTGAAGCATCCCTTTCGGTAATTGCCACTCTGCTTTAACCTGTTGACATGTCAAACACTTCACAGTAAAATCAGCAATATCTCTTTTCATTCCATCCCACCAGTAATACTCCCGCATATCTCTGTACATCTTAGTACGGCCATGATGAACTTAAAACGGAGAACTATGAGCTTCACATAAAAACTCTCTCTTCAACTATGAATCACAAGGCACACACAATCTCTTCCCAAATCTCAAAATACAATCATTATCAATGTTGAATTCAGGCAAATTACCCTTCTGAACCAACTCTACCTTTTTCTGCAACTCACTGTCTTGCTTCTGTACTTGCTTGATTCTGTCTGATAGAGATGATCTCACTGATACCTGAAACAAAACAGAAGAACTTCCCGCACCAACAACTTCTATGCCAAATTTCATCAAATCCTTAACCAAAGGATCACGTTTCAAACGCAACATTGCTAACGAAACATTACTTTTTCGACTCAAAGCATCAGCCACTTTATTTGCTTTTCACGGATGGTAATGAATTGTACAATCATAATCCTTGATTAATTTCAGCCATCTCCTGTGTCTCATGTTCAACTCATTCTGAGTGAATACATACTTTAAACATTTGTGATCAGCATATATTTCACACATTACTCCATACAAATGATGCCTCCAAAGTTTTAAAGCGAAAACAACATCAGCTAATTTAAAATCATGTGTAGGGTAATTTACCTCACGAGTTTTCAACTGTCTTGAAGCATAAGCAATTACCTGATCATTCTGCATTAGGACGCAACAATTCCTTTCAATGAAGCATCACTGTATATAAAAAACTCACCATTCCTGGAAGGTAGTGCCAAAACTGTAGCATTCACCAATCTTCTGTTAAATTCCTGAAAACAATCATCACATTATTTTTTCCGGATAAACTTAACACCCTTCCGAGTTAGCTTAGTCATTGGACTAGATAACCGTGAAAAATTTCTAACAAACCATCGGTAATAGCCTGCCAAACCAAGGAAGATATGAATCTCAGTTACATTTGTGGGTCTTGGCCAGTCTTCCACAACTTTTGTTTTAGCAGGATCAAAAGTTATCCCATCTTTAGAAACAATGTGACCAAGGAAAGAAATTTGTTGCAACCAAAACTCACACTTTCTGAATTTTCCATACAGTTTCTTTTCTTTTAAGGTTTGCAAGAAAACCCTTAAATGTCTTTCATGCTCCTCTTTACTTTTAGAAAACACCAGAATATCATCAATGAAAACCACAACAAACTTATCCAAGAACTCATGGAAAATTATATTCATTAAGTGCATGAATACAGCAGGTACATTGGTTAGCTCAAAAGGAATTACTACAAATTCATAATGGCCATATCTTGTACGGAACGTGGTCTTCGGAACATCTGCCTCCTTTACCTTCAGCTGATGGTACCCTGATCTCAAGTCAATCTTTGAAAAATACTATGCTCCCTCGAGCTGATCAAGCAAATCATCGATATGAGACAAAGGATATTTGTTCTTTACAGTGATGTTATTCAAGGCTCTATAATCAATGAAAAGTCTCACTGAACCATCATTCTTTTTAACAAATAAAATAGGAGCACCCCATGGTGATGTTCTAGGTCGAATGAAATCTTTCTGTAATAAATCTTGCAATTTCTCCTTCAACTCTAAAAGTTCAATTTCATCTGTTCGATAAGGGGGTTTTGAAATTGTCTTAGCATCAGGAACTAAGTCAACTGTAAACTCAACTTCCCCATCTGGTATTATTCCAAGAAACTCATCAGGAAAAACATCAGGATACTCATTTACCACTGGCACATCATTAATCTGAATAGTTCCCTTGTTTTCAACAATGTTTGAAAGCTAACATTCATTTCCATCTTTTACAAGTTTCTTGGCCTCTTGATAAGTTATCAACAGTAAGGCTTCATTCTTGTACACAAACTGAAAGTCTTTCTGAAAAGAAACTTCTATAGCTCTACAGTAAATCTTAGCATGGTAAATAGAGAGCCAATCCATAGCAAAGATAACATCAAACTTTACTAGAGGTAGAACAATAACGTTTTCAAGTAGGTTCTTTCCACAGATAAGGATAATAAGATTCTTATAAATTATTTTTGCCTCAACATTTCTCCCAGGTGTTTTTACCAAAAGTTCAGGAGTCATGTCTTGAGATGATATTCCCATTTTACTAGAAAAGGATTTAGAGATGAAAGAATGTGTGGACCCTGAATCAAACAACACACTTGCATAATCTAAAAAACCAACAAAGTACCTGATACAACTTCATTTGATGGCCCGACATCTGCTGAAGTAGTTTCAAAGGATTTCACCACCCCTTTCTGCTTGTAGTCTAACTTCTTCCCATCACTCAAGCTCTTTGTCAGACACTCGTTTGCATAGTGACCCATCTCATTGCACTTAAAAAATTTCAATAACTGTAATGAAAATTTGGTCTTACCTACACCTTGATCTTTTTCAGTGCAATCACGAGCCTTATGTCCCATCTTACCACAGCGGTAGCACTTTCCAGAATTCAGAAGACATTCCCCAACATGCCTTTTTCCACATTTATCACAAACTGGAAACTTAGATTTCTTACCATCAGAATTTTTTGAAGAATTATTCCCTTTCTCCTACCACCTTGGTCTCTTCTTCTACTAGTTGTTATAGAACACTTGATCATCGGTAAACTCCATTTCCACCTTCTCAGCACATCGAACAAGCTTTTCATAACTTTTAAACTCACGTGAAGATAATTCCCTTCGATATTTTGGCTTTAATAATGAGTAAAAACGATTGATTTTAGTATCAAGGTCTCGGATAAATTTTGGAGCATACCTTTCCAATCGAGTGAACCTTTATTCATAGGTAGCCACAGAGTCTTCCTCTTGCCACAATTCCAAAAATTTTTCCATCCTATGTCGAACAGCCTTAGGAAAATACTTTTCAAGAAACATACCTTTGAATTCATCCCAGTCGATAGCATCAATCTCATCAGCGTCCCTAATATTTTTAACCATCGACCACCACTGATCTGCTTCACCCTCCAAACGGTAAATAGAAAGACTAACCTTTTCATTGTCTGAACACCCCATGACATCGAAAATATTCTCTAGTGCTTTAATCCACCCTTCAGTTAGCACAGGGTCAGATGATCCTCTGAATGATGGGGGATGTTGCCTCATGAAATGTTCCACCACTAACATGTTCATCTGCAGTTGATCTGGCTGATCTCGTACATGGATACCACCACCATTTATCACTTGAGTCAAATGCGCCATTACTGCAACAAACTGTTCAGTTCCAATTACGACCATCTCAGGATGCTGATTCGGAAGGTTATTTCCTTCTGCATGCCTTCCTAGCACTGCTTCCCTGTTTCCTCTGTGGAAAACCATTCTGAACAAACATGTCTTCGATTAAGCAACATAGTAATATTCAAATACTATATCACTTCAATTTTACCATAAAAAATATTTTTGGATAATAATTTTAAAATAATTCTAACTCTTAATGTTATCTAAACCGACCTTTGATACCAACTATAAGGCCCCAGCCTTAAACCTTACTTAATCATGAGTTATTAAAAGATTACACATTGAGGATCTTCTGGGGTTTAGAGTTTTAGAGAATTAGATCATAAAACTTGCATTACATTCCACATATAAACAAAGTGGTTACATAAAGATAGTATTATTCTTTCCCATCAATGGAAACATATTTAAAATAAAACATGGATTCTATCTTGTCACTTCCTTGACACTATCATCATATCATGTACATTTCCCTTGACCTGTGAAAATCATTTCAAAAAATTTGGGATGAGCATAAAAAGCTCAGTAAGGGATATAAAATATGGAATGGAAACATGGGTACATATATACATAAGAATGAAATCATACATTACCCATAAAACATAATCACTTTAACATACCTCATCAAATCATGAATAAATCATAGAAATCATAAGACATAAAGGTAACATGAGGCATTCATAACATTATTACATAGGGAGTAACGCTCTTGGTTACGTTTGGAATACCCATCACATTATATTCCCTAAATCTCTTCGGATAAACCTTAATGTTTCACTCATTCACGTTACCCAATGCATTGGAGAGCTATATCGGGCTCACCCGCCCTTAGTTTATCACGGAACCACCTGTCTTCATAATAATGCCCAAGAACCTCAACATAATCGTATCACATAAAACATGAATAAAGGAAACATAACATTTCCACCTTTCAATCACAAGATATCAATACAACACATTGATATAAAAACATTATGAAAACCATTTTCAATACCAAAACAAAAGAAAAGTAAAACATGGTATTTATTTTTCATTTAAAAAAAGGTATGGTTTGTAGAGGAAGCCAAAACTCAAATAATGGTCACGGCGGCGGAGAAGTCGTTGTCGCCGCATACGTACGACAAAAACATTCCCTTTTGTCATTTAGTAAAACACTTCGTATAAAAAAGATTCCTTTTGGATAAACATAAAAGTCAAAGGGGTTTATACACCGTATAAAATATGGTTGTGTATAAAACAAAATATGCCTCAATGAAAGGAGATTGAGACGAAGTCCCATACCTCGGGTCCGACTTGACTCGATCGTTCTTTAATGTACAGAATAATAAACTTGAGATAATTTCTACTTTCTTAAGAACCTTTTTCAAGTTCATTATTCCTTTTATATCACTTAGTTCCATTTCATGAACACTATGTGATTATTTAAGTTAATAACGGTCGTTTTAACGATAATTGGTACTTGAGTCAAAAATAAACCCTTTATAATTACAAGTTGTTCATGTATCCATTATATCCCGAATTATAATCAAGATGTATATATAATATAAATCCAGTATATAAATGCATTTATAATATTACATAATCATTTAGAGGTAAGAAATGAAATGCACCGTTCATGGAGATGGTATGCCGTACGTACGCATGAACGCTACTTTCATTTCTATTTCGTATTTTATATAATGGAATCATAATGATATAAAGGTATATTATAATTCCAGTATAATATGATATATAATATCATAGTTCCATCCTTTATACATCCCACATATGGTATTTAACGAATCAAATCACTTTGAGGGGGTGGTATTCCACACTTCCTTAAATGAAGATATCACGTTTACCCATAATGGAAACCATAACGGTATGCCCAAAATGAAAAATACAGAAGCTTAAAGAAAACATAAACATATTATATATCATATATAAATATAGTGACATCTTAATTTCCACCTTTGAAGGTGTTAAAATAATGTTGAACAATCATCGTTTCGGGAGGCATAAATTCACCATCCACGGAAACAGTATGTCCATTAACCATTAGATATAGGTGTGTGTATGTGTAGCTCGAATCATTATTATAAAAACATCATATTATATTGAATATACTGGATTTGTTAAAAAATAAATGAATAAAAAGAGTATAGGGTGTTGGAGAAGCAAAAGAAAACAAAAGGACTCAAGTGAAGACATTACCGTAAAATCGGGTAACTCCCATTGGTTTGAGCTTAAAGGCTTCCTTGGGAAGACTTCTGCCCAATGTGTGGCTTCAAGGAGTAATATAGGGATGTGGAGAGACAAAATGGGCAGGGTTTGGCCGATCCAAAGTCTTTGGGAGTGTGAGTAAAGAGGTAGAGGTGGGGGCCTTTTATAAGAGGAGAGGAGGGGCACTCTTGGAAAGTAAAGAAATGTTACTTTATTTGAAAATGATTTTCGGATTCAAAAGGACCCACATTGATATAATTCTAGGGTAAGGTGATAAGGGTTCGAAATACACCCATCCAATAGGTTTTGGACATGTTTAGGTCATATATATTACATTATCATTTCATTTTATTTAAATCCTTTATTAATGAGGTAATCGATGCATCATCATGATGTCATAAATAATTTAATAAATTTAAAATCTAAAAATTATAAAAAAAATATAATGATGTAGGAAATCTTTTTAGCTTTCTAATGAATATTTATAGTCCAAAATATCATTTATTTAGACAAAATTACAAATAATTTACTTAGGTGATACATTCTTTGTCACATTTAACATTCTTTAAAAATAAAAAGATAAAAAGTCACTTTCTCACAAAAGTGATTCCATGGGGCCCCCATGTTTGGCACAAGGCATCCCATGGTCTGCCATGAGACAACCAGTAGCCTTAGGATACATGTTGTGGTCGTTTTGTATTATTATGATATCATTTTATTATCCTTAACTACCTGATTACCTATTAATCAAGATAATTAAAGATAATAACCATCATTACTATTCAAAATGTCCAAATACAAGAGTCTTGATTACATAATTTTGACCTTCTGATTCCAAATATGTATTCCATTTTACTAAATTCCAAATACATAAATTGCAATAATTGATTTAAAAATAATTCCCGTTGTCAAAACAAATAGCGGGTTTTTTTTGAAACAATATCTATGAAAAGTTTGGCATTAGTTTATGCCCAATTCCAAAGTGAAATTAATCCTAATGACAACCATTGGATTTAATGGTAAAAATATATTCTAATTTAACTTTAAAACAAATTCAAAAGATAATATAATCATATAAATAAAGTAGATTAAAAAGCAGTTTTGATGTAAAATATAGTATTTTTCACTATTCATTAAAAAATTAACATTGTTATAAAAATACCAAAAATTCACACAAAGTAAATTTTTATGTCCCAATCATAAAGAATAAGTTTATTTTGACAAACATAGATTATAAACTTGTCAAAATATAGATTTAAAAATGGATTTCCATCAAAAGGCAGTAAACCAATCCTTTCAAAAATATTAGTGTATTCCATGCTTAAGATTGGATTTATTTTCATTGTAAGCCTCTAAAACACTATCTAATTCATTAATAGACATAGATAAAAATATCTATTACTCATTACTTACTTGGGATGTTACAATTTTATCTTTGGCTTCCTCAACAAGCCGTAATATTTTTAAAAGTAAATAAATACCATATACACTTTTATGTATTTTGGTATTGAAAATGGTTTTGAAAATGGATTTGTTAAGTCAATATATTTATGTGATATATTGTGATTTAAATGTGGAAATTTTTTCTCTCCTTTAAAATTTTTCTATGTTTTATTTTTTTTAATGGTACTTGGACATTTGACGGGTGGTTACGTGATAAACCATATGATGGGTGGTGCCGTGAATACCAGGATGGGTGGTTACTTTATGAACTCCAATTCATTGGGTATGGAAGATGGCCATATGGCTATTCCATTAAGTGATATGTGTTGAAGTCGACGTTTGGTTATTCCATTTAATTATGTTTATGTCCCAAGTTACATTTATATGTTATGTGTTCTTTATAAGGGTTTTATGGTAATATTTTAGTTTATATAAGGGTAAGTAATGATCATTTATTTAGTGAATAGTTTTTAATACTTCATAACGGTGAAAAGTATTACTTTGATAAAGTATTCATGGTTTACTTGTTGTTTTGAAAAAATAACAATTTTCCTTCTTTTTGTATCCAATACTGAGCTTTTTATTCTCATCCCAAGTTCTTTTTTGAAATGTTTTTCATAGGAAATAATGTGGAATAGGGTCAAGGATGGAATCAAGGAAAATTCATGTTGTCTTAAACATGGAACTAGACATGACTCTTTTTTTAAGAGTTCATGTTTTGTAAAAAAATAAACTTTGTAGAAGTGTCTACTATGTAATATTTTGAGATGTAATAGTTATGATCTACTTCTCTAAAACTATAAACCTGAAAATATCCTCAATGTGAATTATTCATTTAATTCAATATTAAGTAATGTTTAAGGTCGGGGGCTTATAGTTTCTATCAAAGGTCAGTTTAGACAACTTTAGGAGTTATAAAATTGTTAAATTTATAAATTAAATTATGGTATGATTAAAATGATATAGTATTTAAAGATTACCTTGTTGCTTTGACTAAGATATTTCTGTGTTTAGAATGGTTTTCTGCAGAGGAAACAAGGTAGCTATGTTGGGACGACATCAGGAGAAAGACAACCTTCCAAATCAGTAACCCGAGATGGTCAGAATTGGACCTGAAGAATTTGTTGCAGTGATGGAACAGGTGACTCAGGCAATAAATGGTGGTGGCATCCATGCACGAGATTAGCCAGATCAACCGTAGAGGAACATGTCAGTGGTGGAACATTTAATGAGGCAACATCCCCCATCATTCAGCGGATCATCTGACCATGTGCTGGCTGAAGGGTGGATTAAAGCACTAGAAAAGATTTTTTATGTCATGGAGTGTTCAGAACATCAAAAGGTTAGTCTTGTTGTTTACCATTTTGTAGGTGAAGCTGATCAGTGGTGGTCGATGATGAAAAATATTAGGGATAGTGATGAGATTGATGATCTTCACTAGGATGAATTCAAAGTTATATTTCTTGAGAAATATTTTCCTAAGGTCGTTCGTCTAAGGATGGAAAATGAATTCATGGAATTGAGGCAGGAGGATGACTCAATGGATTCTTATGAAGAAAAGTTCACTCGACTGGCAAGGTATGCTTCAAATTTCATACGAGATCCTGATAGTAAAATCAACCATTTTTACTAAGGGTTAAATCCAATGTATCGAAGGGCTTTAGCTTCTCGTGAGTTCAAAAGTATATAAAATCTTGTTCGATGTGCAAAGAAGCGGGAAATGGAGTTTATCGATGATATGTTGTTCTTTGACAAAAAACAGAATAAGAGGTCCAGTTGGTAGGCAAAGGGGTACAATTCATCATTGAAGCAAGGAGGTAAGAAAACCAAATATCCATCCTGTGAGAAGTGTGGTAATATGCATCCTAGAGAATGTTTATCCAAGTCTGAAAAGTGATTTCGGTGTGGTAGGTCTGGTCATATTGCTCGTAACTGTAAGGAAGATGATCTAACAGGCATTGAAAAGCCAGCGGTAAGATGTTTTAAGTGTAATGAAATGGGTCATTATGCTAATGAGTGTCTAAAAAAATAACTCAGATGTTGGGAAACAACCAGAATATAAGTAGAAATGGGTAGTGAAATCCTTTGTAACTACTTAAGCAGATGGTGGGCCATCGAATGAAGTAGTATCAGGTACACTGTTTGTTTGTTTAGATTATTCCACTGTGTTGTTTGATTCAGGGACTACACATTCTTTCATTTCTAAGAAGTTTTCTAGTAAATTGAGAATTTCATATCACTATATGAATCCTGAACTTATGATAAAAACACCTGGAGGAAACGTTGAGACAAAAAAAATTATTAGAACATTCCTATCCTTGTGTGTGGAAAGAATCTACCTCCAAAACTTATTGTTTTTCCTCAAGTAGAGTTTGCTGTTATTTTGGGCATGGATTGGCTTTTTTTATCATGCTACGATTGACTGCAGAGCTCAAATTGTTTCTTTTCAAAAATATTTTCTGTTTGTGTAAAATAATGAAACCTTACTTTTAATAACATGTCAGAAAGTTGAGAAACTTGTAAAATATGGAAATGAATGTTAACTTGAACATATTTTTCAAAATAAAGGAACTTTCTAGATTAATGATGTGCCAGTGGTAAATGAGTTTCTTGATGTTTTTCTTTATGAGTTGCCTGGTATTATTCATGATCGGGAAGTTGAATTTACTGTTGACTTAGTTCCTGATTCTAATCCAATTTCAAAACCCCCTTATCGAATGGCTCATGTTGAACTTATAGAGTTAAAGAAGCAATTGCAGGAGTTATTAGATAATGGTTTCATTTGACCTAGATCATCACCATTGGGTGCTCCTGTCTTGTTTGTTAAAAATAAAGATGGTTTACTGAGACTTTACAATGATTATGGAGCCCTGAATAACATCACTGTTAAGAACAAGTATCCTTTGCCTCATATCGATGATTTGTTTGATCAGCTCTAGGGGGCTCAATATTTTTCGATGTTTGACTTGAGGTCAGGGTACCATCAGTTGAATGTAAAAGACACTGACGTTCTGAAGACTACGTTTCATACTAGATATGGCCATTATGAATTTGTAGTTATGCCTTTTGTTTTAACCAATGCACCTACTATATTCATGGACCTTATAAATATAATTTTCCAAGATTTCATGGATAAGTTTGTGGTTGTTTTCATTGATGATATTTTAGTGTTTTCTAAAAGTTAAGAGGAGCATGAAAGTCATTTAAGGGTTATCTTGCAAACCTTAAAATAAAATAAACTGTATTGAAAATTCAGCAAGTGTGAGTTTTGGTAACAAAAAATTTCCTTCCTTGGTCACATTGTTTCAAAAAATGCCATAACTGTTGATATTTATAAAACAAAAGTTGTTAAATAATGGAAAAGACCCACAAATGTAACCGAGATTCGTATTTTTCTTGGTTTTGAAGGTTACTACTGAAGGTTTGTTGAAATTGTTTTATAGTTATATTGTCCAATGACTAAGATAACTCGGAAGGGTGTTATGTTTATCTGGACAAAGGAATGTGATGATTATTTTCAGGAGTTGAAAAGAAGATTGGTGAATTCTCTAGTTTTGGAACTTCCTTCGAGTAATGGTGAGTTTGTTATCTATAATGATGCTTCGTTGAAGGGACTTGGTTGTGCCCTTATGCATAATGATCAGGTAATTGCTTACGCTTCACATCAGTTGAATACTCATGAGGTAAATTACCCTACACATGATTTAGAATTAGCTGCTATTGTTATTGCTCTAAAAATTTGGAGGCATCATTTTTATGGAGTAGAGTGTGAAATATATACAGATCACCAATGTTTAATGTATATATTCACTCAGAAATAATTGAATATGAGACATAGGAGATGGATATAATTAATCAAGGATTATGATTGAACAATTCTTTACAGTCAGGGAAAAGAAAATAAAGTGGATGATGCTTTGAGTAGAAAAAGTAATTCTTCATTAACCATGATACTTTTGGAATGAGATCCTTTGGTTTTTGATTTGATGATATTTGGCGTAGAAGTTGATGGTGCATGAAGTTCTTCTGTTTTGTTTCTGGTGTCAGTGAGATCATCTCTATTAGACATATTTAAGCAAGCGCATAAAAAAGAGAGTAGGTTGCAGAAAATGGTAGAGCTGGTTCAGAAGGGTAAGTTGCCTGAATTTAACACTGATAATGATTGTTTTTTGAGGTTTGAGAAGAGATTGTGTGTGCCTTGTGATTCACATTTAAATAATGAGTTGTTATGTGAGGCTCATAGTTCTCTATTTTCAGTTCATTCTGGCAGTACAAAGATGTACAGAGATCTGCGAGAGTGTTACTGGTGGGGTGGAATGAAAGAAGATATTGCTGATTTTACTGTGAAGTGTTTGACTTGTCAACAGGTTAAAGAAGAGTGGAAGTTACCAAAAGGGATGCTTCAACCATTACCACTACCAAAGTGGAAATGGGAGAATATATCCATGGAATTTGTTGTGGGATTACCGAAGACATCTCGAGGTAATAACGCAATCTGGGTTATTGTTGATCGATTGACTAAATCTGCTCATTTACTTCCTATTCGAGATACATTATCTCTAGATCAACTTGCTCGGTAGTATGTTAAATAGATAGTCAGGTTTCATGTAGTTCCCCTCTCCATTGTATCTGATCGTGATCCCAGGTTTACTTCTAACTTTTGGAAAGGCCTTAAAAAGACATTAGGTAGTGAATTAAATTTTAGTGCAACTTTTCATCCTCAATCAGATGGGAAGTCAGAACGAACCATTCAGACTTTGGATGATATGCTACTTGCCTTCTTGATGGATTACTAGGGAAGTTGGGGCCAACATCTTTCTTTGGTTGAATTTTCTTATAACAATAATTTTCATTCCAGTATACAGATGGCTCCATTTGAAGCATTATATGGTAAATGGTGTCAAATTCCCACTTTTTGGGATAAAGTAGGGGAATAGAAGCTGATGGGACCATAATTGGTAGAGGATATGGCAGAAAAAGTTTAGTTGATTCAGAAACACATGAGAACAGCTCATAGAAAATAGAAAAGTTATGAGGATAACTGGATGAAGGATCTATCTTTCGAGGTATATGATCATGTTTTTCACAATGTTTCACCATGGAAACGTGTGATGTGATTTGGTAAGAAAGGAAATCTGAGTCCAAGGTTCATTAGAACATATGAAATTATACAGACAGTTGGATCTGTTGTTCAATGAGTGGCTTTACCTATGAGTTTATCTCCGGTACAAAATGTTTTTCATGTTTCGATGTTGAGAAAGTATATGCCATATCCATCTCATGTTTTGAGTCAAGAGGTAGTTCAGTTGGATGATAATATCTCTTATGAAGAACAACTGGTCAAGATTCTTGACCATAGTGAGAAAGTATTACAAAATAAGGTAATTCACCAGGTATCGGTTTTTTGGAAAAACCATATGGTTGAAGAGGCTACGTGGGAATCTGAAAGTGCTATGGGGGATAAATACCCCCACTTATTTTGAAAAGTGAATAAAATTGCGAGGACACAATTCCCAAAAGGGGGAAGTATGTAACATCCCAGCTAAATAAAGAATAAAACATTTTCAGATTTAGTAATATTTGCGAATTAAATGTAAATATTTCTGTAAAGGGGTTTCTATGTTCGATAGTGTACCCGATATGCAACGTAGAGTTTCTTTGAAATCTTACATTACACACTAGTAATATAATAATATTATTTTAAATGGTAGATAACATATAGCTTTTGTAGTGGCAGTAATGAATAGAAATAACTAAAATACTATTACATATGTTTGTGAAATGTTTTTAGATTTATCGAATAAAATATTAAGGCTTAAAATAAGAAAAGAATTCAATTTTAGGAATAGATACTCTAATATTCACTAAAGGTTGACTTATCACCTTTTGATGGTGAACCGTCTTTAAATATAGCTTCGGTCACTCTTATGCATTCTATTGGACCAAAAAAATTCTTCTTTAGAATCGGGACATCAAAATTTATTTCTATAAATTTTTGGTATTTTTTTGATAAAGTTCATTTTTTTTAAAAATAGTGAAAAATGTTGTATTTTAATTCCAAACCTATTTTTTAATATAATTGGAATATATGAATAGATTATCTTTTGAATTGGTTTTAATGTGAAATTATAATATATTTTTTTCCATTTAATCCAATGGTGGTCATTGGAATTAATTACAAGTTGAAATTGGACTTAAACTAGTGTAAATCTTTTGATATATATTGTTTCATAAAAACACAAATTTTGTTTTGACAACAAGAATTAATTATTAAATTAATTAATACAAATTATATATTTCGAATTTTTTAAAATAGACATCAATTTTGAATTTGGAATATCAAATATAGCTTAGGGTGAATTTTTGTTATTTTTCTGAAAAACTCCAATTTTTGATGAATAGTGAAACCACTAAGTGGTATTTAAAAAACTGATTTTTCGTTTTAATGAAACTTTACCACTTCTGTTAATTGAATTTCAAAAATCTGACATATATGGTTTTCATTAAGAAGTAAAATGTTGTTTAATGGGATTAAAATATTTTTTTGGTGAATAGTAACTTTTATGTTTTATTAATCGCGATTAAAGGTAATTAGTGTTATTTAAGGTAAAAATAATGTTATAATAATGTGAAATTACTTTGACACATTTCCTACCCTTTTTTGACGTGTCATGGCCGACCCAAAAAATCCATGGGTCATATTGGGAACCCCATGGATCTATATGGGTAAGAAAATGACCTTAATATCTTTTCATTTAACGTTAAAATAAAAATGTCACAAACATGTATTATTTTACTAAAACAATTTTTACATGGGGTTATACAAATCTTATATTTGACTATAAATATTCATTAGAAAGATAAAAATATTTCCTACATAATAGTAATTTTTTAATAATTTTTATACATTAAATAAATTAAATTATTTATGACACCATGATGATGCAGCGATTACCTCATTATTTAACGATTTAAATAAAATGAAAAGATAATGAAATTTCTAAGACCAAACCTTTTCAGAAACCTATTGTATGAGTTGATTTAGAACTCTTATAACCTTCACCTAGAAATATATAATTTTGGGACCTTTATAATCCGAAATGCATTTTATAATAAAGTATCTTTTCAAGACATTCCATGAGTGGCCCTTCTCCCTCTTATAAAAGGCCCCCACCTCTACCACCTTACCGACACATCTAAAGCTTTTGGATAGGACAAGATATACTAATTTTATCTCTACAAATCCCTCTAATAATCCTATAAGCCTTACCTTAGGCAGAAATCTCTTCAAGAAACCCTTTCGGTTCAAACCAAAGGGAGTTACCGATTTAAAGGTAACGTCTTCACTTGTGTTCTTTTGTTTTTTTTTGCTTATCCAACCCCCTAAACAGTTTTTATTCCCATATTTTGTAGCAAAACCAGTATCTTATATATACTAGGATTTGTTGTTAGAGGTATTAGAGCTACACTTACACACACCTCCGTCTAATGGTTAAAGAATATACTGTTTCTGTGGTTGGCGAATTTCTGCCTCACGAAACGATGATTGTTCAATATTATTTTAAAAACATTCATAGTTGCCATTGAGATGTCACTCTATTTATATATGACATATATTATGTTTATTGTTTCATTATGCTTATGTATTTTTAATTTATGTCATACCTTTATGGATTCCATTATGGGTAAACACGATAATTTCATTTTAGGAAGTGCGGACTACCGCCCCCTCAAAGTGATTTGATTCGTTAATTCCATATGTGGGATGTATAAAGGATGTAGTTAATGATATTATATAGGATATTATACTGGAATTATAATATACCTTTATATCATTATAATTTCACTCCAATAAATACAAAATAGAAATGAAAATAGCGTTCATGCGTATGTACGTCTTACCGTCTCCATGAATGGTGCATTTCATTTCATACCTCTAAATGTTATGTACTATTATAAATACATGTATATGCTGGATATATATGATATATATGATATCCAAATCATGAATATCATTCTGGATATAATTAACCTTTGACCACATGAAAAACATGAAATTGTAAGAAGTTCATTTTTGGCTTAATTATAAAATATCAACAAAACGAACATTATTAACTTAAATGATTACATAATGTTTATATCATGGAAAATAAGTGATATAAGAAGAATAATAAGCTTGAAAACGTTATTAAGAAAGTATAAATTAACTTTAGTTTATTATTCAGGAGATTAAAGAGCAATCGATTCACGTCGGACACGAGGTAAGGGACTTCGTCTCAATCTTCTTTCATTGAGGCATATTTTTTTTACAAACAAATTCCTTTTATACAGTGTATAAAACCCTTTGACTTCTACTTTTATTCAATGGAATATTTAATATACTAAGAGTTTTACTAAACAACAAAAGGTATGTTTCTTTTTAACGTACGCGGTTACAACCACCCTTCCGCCACCGCGAGTATTATTTGATCTTTGTCTTCCTCAATAAGCCATAATATTTTTAAAAGTAAATATATAACATATACTCTTTTATTTATTTTGGTATTGAAAATGGTTTTCATAATGTTTTTTTTATTTCAATATATTTATGTTATATAATGTGATTTAAATGTGGATATGTTTTCTTTCCTTTATAATTGTTTTATGTGTTATGATTTTATAATGGTACATGGACATTTGATGGGTGGTTATGTGATAAACCATATGACGGGTGGTTCTGTGAATACCAGGATGGGTGGTTACGTTATAACCTCCAATTCATTGGGTATGGAAGTCGTCTGTATGGCTATTCCATTAAGTGATATGTGTGGAAGTCGACTGTATGGTTATTCCATTTAATTATGTTTATGCCCCAAGTTACCTTTATATGTTATGTGTTCTTTATAAGGGTTTTATGGTAATATTTTTGTTACAAAAGGGTAAGTAATGATCTTTTATTCAGGGAAGAGTTTTTAATACTTAATAAAGGTGAAATGTATTACTTTGATAAAGTATTCATGGTTTACTTGTTGTTTTGAAAAACTAACAGTTTTCCTTCTTGGTGTATCCCTTACTAAGCTTTTTATGCTCATCCCATGTTTTTTTTGAAATGTTTTTCACAGAAAATAATGTGGAATAGGGTCAAGGATGGGATCAAGGAAATGTCATGTTGTCATAAACATGTAACTAGAAATGACTATTTTTTAAGAGTTCATGTTAAAAAAAAGATACTTTGTAGAAGTGTCTACTGTGTAATGTTTTGAGATGTAATAGTTGTGATCTAATTCTCTCAAACTATAATCCTAAAAATATCCTCAATGTGAATTATTTATTTCATTCAATATTAAGAATTGTTTAAGTTTGGGGCCTTATATAGAGGATGATAAATGAGCGGTGGATGTATAATGAGGTAGTGTAAAAGTCATCATTTTCCATTTTTAATGCATTTCATGGTTTGGATAATCATTCAAAAAACATTAGACTACAGCTGCATAATGGCTGCACACCACTTAGTTCCAATATACCTTTAGATAAAACATTCAAAATTTTTTCTCATAGGACCACCTCACCTCCACACCCCAAATGGGCTCAGAACATGTATATACAAACCATGTGCATCCAATGAACTCACCTCTACAATAAATTGTAGTGTTTTTTCATAATTATATAGCATCAGGTACATTGTATTAAAAATAGTGAGAAGCACTCTAAGGTCTACATAGTTGGTTGTAATAACCTACATGGTTAAAAGAATCTCGTTCCCTATCCATATAGGCCAACTAGTCGGTCCAAATGGTAAACCCTAATCATTCCCTAACCATGCACCAATGTATGTCTATCTAATATTATCTCTCTTAATGCTTCTTTCTCATAGTACTCATTCAGGTCTTAAAGACACATCTAGGAACATAAAACCAATCTAAAAATGGAACATACATCTGTTCAAGATTTTGGAAGTCAATTTGGAAGATCTATGTAAAAATGTATCCATCCCCCAAATAAATATTCAAATTACATTTTAAATTCTTCCTTATTCTAAAACACATGATCATATAACCTCCCCACCATAGAACATATAATAGAAAATAATCCATGGGAAAACAATAACATCAACCAACTAAATTTTTCTATGAACTACCATTCAAATTGTAGTAATACATTTATAACTCCAAACCCACCACAAAATTCCATTTAAATCATGTAGTACACATGCCATTGACCTTGACATAACACATTTATTCATAAATGATACACAATGTTCGAGCTTACAAGATGTCGTCTAACCCGATACATGATCATTCTATCATATATTACATTTACAAGCCTATGTATTCAAACAACATATTATTAAATTTTATATAGACAAATTCATATTTGTGTAACATATATGAATGAAATTTCATAATCAAGAACAATATCTAGGTTATAGTGATGCTATTATCTTGATTATCAATTTTATATTCATGGTCAAAATCTATTCATCCAAAAATAAACTATTCCTATAAATGTTTTAAAAAAATACATTAGTAACTCTTATACTACTCTAACCACATTCGAATAGCATTCCTGGTATGGTTACTCTCTATCAACATCCAACAACTTTGGGAAACTCTTGTCTAACCCCCATCGTCAGACTATTTCCCAAAAATTCAGGGGCTTAACTATTTACACATCCAAACTAGATCCTGGAACCATTATTACATGGCCCATTTAGAACATTTTGAGCATGCATGCCAATTATTATAACTGAAATTCTGTGACCCATTCCAATAAAACCATCACATGGGTATTTATTTTACATGCTACATCATGAAATTCAATTTAATCCTAATCCATCATCCACATATCCATACAAAATTAACATCGTGTTATCCTGGTTGCATTTTTGAGGAAATAATGGAATCATTATTCTAGATTCTAATGTTCTTATACAAGGATGTTCATACTCTTGAGTTTACATGTGATGTTTTAGTACATAACCATGAAATCCATAAATATGAACCCTTAATTGATCCCAAAGGTGGTATCTCACATAGTGTTCAAGTAAATGGATATGGTGGTGTCGATGAGTCTATCCATGGAAATACTTATTAGTAATCCACATGACACTAATGATAGACCAAGAATATATAGGGATCATTGACTATGACCGTAGTGAAGTTTAAAACAACCAATAGTTTACATGGATTTCATTGAACTTGTACTAATAATTTACCAGGAAAACAACATGTGCACTACTTCTTTTATCTGAAAGCATAAAATATCCCAAAAAAATGTCTAATCACTGGTCTCAATTTTCCATGATCCATCTCCTAATAGGTTAAACTAACAAAAAATTATGTCTTACTCCCCACATTAGGATCATTATTATCATTATTACATTAAAAATATAACCCTAAACATATCCAATTATCCATAAATCCTCAATAAAAAACTATAATGTCTATGAACCCTCTCATCTCTGAGTCCTAATGTAAATGTCATTGCATTCCCATTCTTTTTTTAGACAATGGTTCTAAAGTAATTTTCTGGAATTCAACTCAATAAGAGGATTACCAAACTCAAAAGGCCAAAGGTGTACTCACTGCCATATATATTACCTTGTACATATCCTTGAGATTGACTCAGAATGAGTCCTCTCATCTTAATAGAAATGATATTTATTTATCTTGCTATCTAGCCAAAAACATCACAGCTACATAAAATGATATCAACATATTGGGCGTCATCGTCTCTTAACTAAGAGGGTCATACGATTATACTAATAGATTTTTATCCTTATAATAATCCATTTTTATAGATATTATTTAATATTTTCCTTTAACCAACTCCTGAAAACACCTATCCTAAAATTTCTATCCATTTCAAACCACATTCAATCATCTCATGATATTTGGATTATTTGTAATATAATCTCATCATAGGGGAACATGATTTTATATTTCATAAACTCTCAGTCACCTTGCTTGTAACCATAACATTTGAAGTCATATATCCTCAACCAACACCTAGTTGATCATTGACATTCTACATCAAATAGTTTCTATTAACAACAACTGAAAAAACACCAATACATAAATAATGGGTGTAAAATCCCATACCAACAAGTTCAAGACACAAATAACATGAATGTGAGTAATCCACCAACTAGATAAGTTCTAAATGTATTGGTATCCTCATTATGATCAAATATCCTTTGGAACACCGATTCAAAATCGGGAACCTATCATATGCCATTTTTTATTTGAATGAACTCCTACCTCATGATATAGATTCAAAAAACAATGTATCAACTATATAACAAGAAGTAAACAATGATATTCACCTGAATAGTCATTTTAATTGAACTTAGTCTCAATAAATAGTTACTTAATGTTCATATTCAAAAAATCCATGGCATCATCATATCTATATCATGAAACCCAAAAATCATCTGTGTGTTGGCATTGAAAAAGTGTAAACACTTCACACCACATCTAAATGATTTTATAAACTGTGGTCCAACCTATCTCAGAATTTTATAATTTTTTTATGAACCAATTATTCACATTTGGTATATATAATAAATTAAGGGACACTATGAAATCAAACATGCCCTAATGATCATGTCCAAAAAGTAGAGCCACTAGGTCTATCAATAAATCCTTTTGGAATATCGCATCTGAACCATGACCCATCAAGGGGTTTCAATTACACGTTTTCTAAAGTTATTTTATAATCTCTCTAAATATGTAAAACAAAATTTTGATAAATAATCATTGACCATCAGTGGTAAACCATTTAAACATGTGTGTAATTGAATCACATGCCACGTATCGGGCCACTAGATCCCATTTCACTATGAGAATCCTCAAAGGGGTGTTATTCCAAAAAAGACACAATGTAAGTAAAATGGATTTTGATATTACAGTCATATTGTATCAAGGTGTAGTAATTTCCCTTTAAGGATTGGTTTATCTAACTACCACCAGCCAACTAGTGGTGTCATCCTAGGAATCTAAGAGACCAGTGTGACTAAAAACATCCTGGAACAACATTTATAAGGTGTAATATATTGGAATCAAAATTCTATAAGTGTTATATCTTTAACTATTGTATCTCTACTAGGTAGGTCGCTAATTTTTAGCATAATCCATTGATATTAAAATTATAGTGATGCATAAATGATAATAGGATATTCCTCCTATCATTTAGTTATAATAAATATATGAAAGAATCCAACTCTAACACACCAAAATCATCTAGGTTCCCATTTAAGTTATCTCCGAAGGAAAAATTAGAACTAACCCTAAAACAAGGGTCCAAAATATTTACAATACCTAAATGTTTTATTTAATCAATTATATAGATTCAAAATTATTTTAAATCTTATTGAGGCTATAACATGTATAGTTTCAGAAACCAGTTATAAGGTATAACATTTCAAAAATGCTACGTAATATTTTATTTAGATATAATATCTTATAATTTTGGAAAATTATCTCATCTTTTTCTTTAAATCATTTATTTATCCACAATTTCTCACAACGCCCTCATGTAAGGAAAATGTAAATTCTATGAAATTTAATAGAAAACCATTTATAATTTAATTAGATATAAAATTAACTAAAAACTCATATAAATAAAGATTAATATCATATAAAATGTCTTTAAATAGTTATAAGAAATAGTTTTAGTATGATACCACCCTGAATTTATATGTATCTACATATATGTTATTAGTGACACTTTAAACAACCATCTCATATAACACAAACACACCACTAAGTCTATAAGTAACTGGATATATAAAGATAAATAAAACCTACAAGGGTCATATCATGAAAACATGGATTCATTTATATGGGAATAAATTACTAATGAAGCTATGAAACACTCTAAAAATTACAATTGTCATCCCATTTACGAGAACCCCAATACTTGCTTTTCTATTTATAAATAATCACACTCATAGTGGGTCTATCTCATAGGCATATAATTTATGAATTTATAACATAGGTTGAGTTAATAATTTAAGGATTATGTTATACGTGTTGCCATTCAGTTTTCTAGGAAGCTGAAATCAAATATAAGTTCAAATTATCACACCATATAACTGAAACTCATCAATTATCATTTATTTTTTAAATAATAATGAACATCTATATTAAATGTAGTTTTGTTGGAATACATACCTTGGAATTGGAGGCAACTACTCCATAAAATACAATTTGTATCCTATTTATGAAACTTCCATAAGAAATCAATTGAATATTGTAATGAAATTCCATGACTATTTTAAATTTTAATGATCTAACAGAGCTTTATTTATAAACCATTTTAAACAATTTTTTGTTTAAATAATTTTAGGCTATCTATAAAGAACACAACCAATATTTAATGTGGGAAACACTATATAGGTTTTTGAAAATATTTTATTTAATAACACATATATTATTATTATAATTGGGAAGAGATCACAATAGAATATATTTCTAGTATTCATGTAAATAATAATAAAATCGTCGTATACATATAAACATGCAAAATAACCACCATAGTATGGTGTAAAGAAAAAAATGTAACATATTAACTCAATAATTATATAAAGGTTAGAATGAAAATGAATTGTGAACCCCATGTGGTATAAAAAATTCATGAACGCACCCCATTATCTTTCCATATAAGGCATAAAGGTAAATCTCAACAATTTTTAACTATTTGAAATAATTCAAAAACACAATGTGAAATAATAATTAAATATATTAAAAATGAGTATAAACATAAATAACATCCCATGAAATGTGATCTTCCCACTTGTGGTGGTTATTATGACCCATAAATGAGATACTTACCATGTTCCAACCAATTACCAGTCGCCAAAAATTAATCAAAAAATAGTAGGATAATTGAAATGAATGTTATGACACCAATTTCTAACATCCTAACCTGGGTGACCCTAGAAGGGTTCCCCGATCTGATTGTCAAGATGACCCCAAGAATTCATAATCATATTCCAAAGGCTCATGAATATAAGTGAGGATATAATGGTGATTTAGTGGGGGGACAATACCTCTTTGATCAATAATAAATATATTAGAAAATAACTGAATAAAAGATAGTGGATGATAAATCATAACAAACAACTTATAATAAATAAAATATAACTCGATTAGTACCTAATAAATATCCAAATATTATATAACATCATGATTCATAATAAAATATTCTAATTTATCACAATGATATTTTATGAAATATTTATGTTTAATAAATTTCATTTCATCGTTATCTTGCATCTCACGAAACACCGAGTTTTACAGAAATAAGAAAAATTCTCAATATTATTATTTAAATGTGACCATTATTACCATGTCATTTCCTTGGAAGAATGAATATGAATAAATTAATTTAAATTTTATGTGTAAATGTTTTCTATAAATAATGAATATTGATAAAAATGTACTTAATTTTTGGTAACGTCTTTACATGTTTTCAAAAAACAATTTTTATATACAATGGTTTTCTTCCTTCATGAAAAAATGTTTTTAATAAAAATAAGAAAAATTATTTTAAAAAATAAAAGAATTTTTCTACATAAACATCATAGAAATATCTGAGTGGAATTTTCAAATTTTTTGACAATATATTTTATTTAATGAATAATGAAAATGATGGTTTTTTTGAAAAATGCATTTTCATTTGAAGAATTTATAATGATAATTTTTTTTAATAAGGATTTAAATGGAAAATTAATTAAATTATATTCTTTTAAATCTATTTTATTTTATTTTAATCAATATCATATTGAATTTTGATTTAAAATCCCTTTAAAAATTTGATCGATTTTTGTTTGGAAAGACATGTTTCTCATCATGTCTACAGGTTTAATTTTAAATTAATTTTTTCCAAATATATGAACCAAATTATGAAAAATTAATTCAATATTTATAATCTTCATAATTACTATTATATAACACGTTCATATCACTTTCATTATTAGAACTAATAGTAAAAATATTAAAAATCTGTTATCGTGCTTAATGTTAAAATGAGTTTTACATGGGGATAAGATATATATATATATATCATGTAAAATAACATAGAAATTTTTTTGGAAGCTATTTTATTACATATTTATACCATATCACCTCAATGCCTCAATAGTAGAACCTTCTGTATACTTTTTAGTCTGAATATAATTGGTATAATATTACTTTCAAAAATTTCATCGGTGTCCTCTCCCCCTGTTATAAAAGGCCATCTCTATCCAATCCTATTCACATGTAGAAAATCAATTTGTTCCGTAAATCCCTACCAAATAATTTTTCTTACTTACCTCCCAACATCATGAATCCCTTGGTGATATCTAATATCCTGTATAGGTTGGATTTAAGTTAAGCTAAATGTGATTGTGCGAAGAAGAGGTAATAATTTTAACTATGCTTTTTTTATTTACCAATTCTTCTAACTCTGTAAAATAATTTAAAAATATTATACCAAAATGACAATATAATATCCTATTTAATGAAATATTTTTATGATAATTTTATAACTTATATCCATCCACACGTATATCAAATGCAAAATAAAACTATCGATCGTGTGTACGGAGGACAACATTATCACAAACTGATGTTAATCTAAGCCCATCACCATATCTCAGGGATGGATATAATGATGGATATATTTTTCATGTTATAATTATCATATTATTATAATTATTTAATTAAAAACTCACATATACATTCATTTCACTCAACCCATTGCATAATAATAACATCGGTATTGTGTATTAAGGTCTATCATCGTCTGCACCTATGTGATGTGTTTTTCATTTCCATTTTACTATGATGGTAATAAAGATATATTAAATGAATATATATATAGATAATATTTTAAAATTATAATACTTCTGTAATTATGACATAAACAATAACTTATAGGTTTCATTCTGTGGGGGATACGATAAAGTCATTCGTGTGTACGATAACCTATCGCCTAACGAAACGATGTTTTTATTGTTTCACTAACATGTTGAATTTGAAGGTAGTAATGATAAATTTCAAGAATATATTTGATTTATATGAAACACTAATCACTCTAATCTTCTTTAATATTATTTACCTTCCCTTAATCCCATACATTATGAAAATAGAAAGATTGTAAATGTATACATATGGCATACAGTCTCAATGAATAGTATATTTCATTTTCTATCTCCAAATTTTATATATTAATATAAATAAATATTTAAAAAATATTTAAGTTATTTATATAGTATTTTTCATTTTTATATGATGGGACCATGAAGAAATTAAGACGACCAAAAATAGAAAATAATAACAGACGCAAAAGTGAAATTATTACCTGAAACACAATTTTAACATAGATTTATTAATAAATGGGTTATAAAAGGTAATAAGTAAATCATACATAGTGTGATATATATATAGTTATATATATTTAGTTCATTTATATACGGATAATATACTTATATTTATTAAAAAATATGATTGAATGTATCCTATGGTGAGGCCTAATGAGGGCCAATGGCGGGTGCATGAAGGTTCTCTTTGTAAGGATCCTTGTTTAGTGAACTGGGATGCATTGGTTGCAGAAAAGGTTGTTCTAACAATGAGGCCAGGTGAGGGATACGGTTGAGTGTGTTCAGTTGGCCCTTGAAAGGATATTGGTTTTGTGAATCGAGGTTCATCAGTAATGGATAAGGATTTGGAGGTTTCCTTTAACCTGACAGTTTTTGTTGTCCTTGATGAGTGGAAGAGGGATCTCCCGGTGGGTGATGGTGGAAGACAAGGTGATGAAAAAGTTGGGGGAGAGCTAGTTGGTTTTAATGGGGAATAAGGGTTACATTATGTGGCAGTGGAGGCCTTGGGTACATGTTCTGACAGGATTTCTATGTCGGCTGAAGATGTTGGAGGGGTCCTAATTACAGTGCCTACAGGTAATCTTTTTCAGGACTTGGAGCATGAGGATGTGGAAGTTCTCTCCATGGTTAATTGCGGTGCCAAGGTTGGGTCTTAGGCAGCTACTGCTAGAAATGAACAGATGAAGATGTTTCCATGTGAAGGTTTTGAAATGGTGGAACCTTCAAATTTCTTAACAATTATCGATGAAAACATTCAGACTCAAAATACACAATCAATGAGTTTTCAAGAGGTGTTAATCAATGGAAAATTGGGGGACATTTCCGAGAGTGATAATGAAAACAATAGTGGTGGAGGAAGGCCCTCATAGAGCATCATTGTCTAGAGAGGTAAGGTTATGATGTATGTGAATCAAGAGGGTATGTGTGGCTCTCCACGATGATGGATAAGTAAGTATTAATCTTTTTTCCAACGATAGTGTCTACGATGACTTTTATCCATAAGCAATGTATGCAACCCAATAATGAGTTTATTTCATTGGAATTTCTGAATCGTAGGAGGATGTACGGAAAATCCCTAATTCACTATGAAATATTGGAATGGGATTCATCAATCGTGGAGGAAGCTCTCTCCAATGGATGTGGTGAACGGTATGGATCTTATGAATTATAGCTGTTGTTTTTCTATTTCAGACTTGTGTTCTTTTTACTAAAATTTTATTTATTTTAATAAATGTTCGGAGGCTTGCCTCTGACTGACTTTATGAATATGATAGAATGTGTATAAATTAAATCATGACTTTAGGTAATGGATTTTTATCACAATTTTCCTTCATTAGAATTATGTTATATTATTCACCTATCGTATTTTATGAGGTGTATATACTTCCCATTTTTCATATCATATAATGAATATATTTTAATTTACTATTTTTAATTTTACATTTTATTTTATTTTTTATTGGGGTTAATGATTTAAATGTTAACTAATTCATAAGGGTTTGATGCAACAGTTTCATTATTTATCATTATTGTTTATGTTAATAAATGAGGTAAATAATTATTATGATCAACTTATATTGAATATCATTAATTTTATTCCCCTCTGATTATTTATTGATATTACATGTTTTTATATCCTTTCACTCTCTTAAAGGATTAAAGATACCCAAATATGTATTCTATGTGAAAAATATTTGTTTAACTTTTTAAATAAATGCCGTTTTCTTCCATATCCATGTCATCCAAACAAAAATTATAAAAAAATTCAAATTCCCAAAATGATTTATTTAGAAATTCCAACCAATTTTAGACAATTTACAATGTAATAAAAAGTTACAATTCATGTAATTTTTTTAAACATGTCTCATTTCCAATTTATCAAAAATGTGAAAGGAATGTTTGTTTTAACATGATCACCATGAACATACCATCCCACACCCCTGTCCATTATTTTCATTGAATCATCCATTAAAAATTATATTTTCAGTTAAATTTTTTTTCAATCTACTTATGTTGCATTTACTTTTAAAAAGTTTTTTTTTCAAAGTGGAATGATGTTTTCCTAAAGTAATATTATAAATTATCTTTAAATATTCTTTTATAATATTATTATGCGTCTTTTCAATGAAAATGTTTTCTACGATGTTTTATATTTTTAATTGTTTTATTCAAAATAATTTTCTATCTAAGTTGAAATAATTTTATGTTACATAAGATTATCTAGGGGTATGATAAAATGATTCAATTATTATTATTTATTTGGATGTTTTATGTTCATAATTATAATATATTTATGAAAACAACTTCATTTCGATGGGTTATGATATGATTATTATTTTAATGAATCCCATTTCATTCCATAGTTTCAAAAATGTCTACTGCTTTTATTATTTAATGGAACACATATGTATGATTTTAATTATTTTAATGGAGGGAACTATATATCAATCCAATACATTGGGTAATGATCAATGTTATATGATCTAAGAGGGTATACATGAGGTTATCCTAAGAACAAAAAGGGGTAAATGGGTGGTTATCCCAATACTGGAGTAAGTACACTATGGGTTAGAGTAGGCATAAAAAGTAATAAATATATTTGTGGGTATCCTTGACATATGTTTTTCTATGACAATGTGTTTTCGATAACTCTATGTCATATACCAAAGTTATTCTGTCATGGAATATGTTCTTTGATTCATATATTATTCAATGGTGGACTCATATCAAGAATATGAGTCAACAAGATGAAATTGAGTCCATGTAGTGGGATGAGTTTTGGAGTGTATTAATCAATAATTACATTCCCCATATTCTTCATAAAATCATGGATAAAGATTTAATGGAGATAAAATAGAGTGATGATGAATGTTTTGGAACCTATAAGGAAAATTTTAGTATTCTTGTGTGGAATGCTTATGGTATTATCGTCTAACTTAAATGTAAGGCTGATCATTTATTTAGTTTCATAAAACCATGTTTTCGAATAATTTAATCTATATTAGAATTATATTTCTATGATGAAAACATTAATTTTTCTATCAAGGTGAAAATGAATATTATATTTTCCTATCAATTTCACAATTTTAATAAGAAACGAAAGATGTAACTCAAAATAACCATTGAAAACCATGGAAAAAAAGAAATGATCATTCATTTATGCTCAATCTATGGAAAGAATCATAGAGGAAATTATCTTAAGGGGACATCTAAATATTTATGTGTTGATGATATGTTCATCGAGTGGATTACTGTTGATGTGATGGTAAAATTCTTGCTAACGTTAAAAATAGAGAGGAAGATCCATAAAAAGCACAATCTATAGTCCAATTATTAAAGATCAAGGAGTTTCAAAATTATAAGAATCATTTCTCCAATGTAAAGGCTAATTAAGAATATATCCACAAAAAACACTACGTATAATTGTAAAAATGAATTATTATGAAATCACAATGAATTCCATGAATCCAGATAAATATGGACTTACCCTCCACTAATTTGATGGGAATTACATATTTGAATTTGTATGAAGGTTCCCTTAGAAAATATTATTTTTCATCATCTAGAGTAACTTTATTTTATTTTAATAATTTATTATATCCTTCTATATGGATTCAAAAATATTGAAATCTTATTTGATGTTATATTAGTGGAATGATGAATTGATGCCTCCAAAAAAATTGTTCTTTTTTAAGATAAAATATTATTTACAGAATAAAATATGAATTATCATTTGGAATAATATAACTATAAATGTATGATTAGATAAAGATATATAGGTAAAATCATGGTTTTATGAGTTTTTGGTATTATTATAACTTCATATTTTGAGACACCACTTTTAGGTTTTCATTTGATGGGTGATTGTTGATATTGATTATATTTTGGGAGAAATTTATGGAAATACAACGCTTTATCATTAATATTGATTTAGTTAAATGTTATTTGAGGTGGAATTCATGTAAATTCTTGACACGAGATTATGTTATTTTAAACCGTATGGGTTATCTTATCTTTTATGTTGATTTAATTTTTGTGATTGTGATTTTGTTATATTTTATAAATTATAATAATATTGTGTTTGATAAAGATAACACCCAAACTGGGTGATAATTTCTCATATTCAGCATGGTCATAGGGATTCAGGCCATAATCGAATAGCGAAGATGTTATATTTCCTTCTACTAGGAAAATTTAAAGAGTAGTTATGGTGGGATAACCCAAATAAAGATATTCGTATTATGTATTTAGGTGCTTAGATATAAGATCCCTTCATTTTTCTAGATATGTTTTCTTTTATTTGGGTTGAAAAATACCTTGCAGCAGATTTAGAAATCATGTAAATTGGAAACAAGGCATGTTTCATATTCCAGACACATGTCATGAATAATTGATGGTGGTTAACTAGATCAATATAATGAAATATTATTCACTGTGTCACGACCCGACCTCGGGGCCCGTGCCGTGACTAGCCCAAGCCCGCCTTTCATAGTCCAGGGGGTTGGTGACTAGCACCAAGGCATATATCCCAACAAAAAGGGAATAAATTTCCTTTAAAAGTAAACAAATACCACAGAGTAAGCCAGCAGAAGTAAAAACTAAGTAAACTAAGTACAAGTAACTATGGAAAGTAAATGGGCCAGAATACAGACCCAAACTGAAATTAAAGTACAACTACAAAGAAAGTACAACAACTGAAAGTAAAGCCGAAACGTCAAGCCTTCCACTATCACTCCCACCTGAAGGGTGGGTAGAGTTAGCCACATTAGCTTCTCGGGTCCAGTTGTCCGCTCCGTGCATGTCCCGCCCAGTGGTCCACCTCCAAGTACCGATTGCTCCACTAGCCTCTACCATGATCAGTGTTTTCCATCTTCTGCATCCAACACAACGTAGTGCATGCATAGCCTGTGCAGGAGTGAGTATAAGCTACTCAGTAGGGACCCAAGACCCCCGATGGTCTCCCAGAATTTAAAAGGGTAATCCAAAAAGGAAATATACAATAACGAAGTAACATCCAACACTACTTAGGTATCTGCCCATACATATACCTAAGTTATCAATTCCAGATTGGCTCCAACATCCAAGCCCGAGTTCTATCATGTCCACACAGGATACACCACACAATCCACATAGGAATGCAAGTCAATCATATCAAAGATAATTATTGAAAGTAAATATTCAGCTCACACAGGTATACTTCTTCGTAAGATGATAGAGATGATCAGATGTAGCCACTAATTCATCTAATCTATCGGACCCACACTGGATCAATAGGTACTAACCCCCGCAATAAACCACAAAGGATCGATAGGTACTAACCCCCGCAATGTCCCACAAAGTATCGATAGGTACTAAACCCCGCAATGACCCACAAAGGATCGATAGGTACTAACCCCCGCAATTACCCACACAGGATCGATCGGTACTAACCCCCGCAATGACCCACACAAGATCTGACCCACACAGGATCGGTTGGTGCTGGCCCACACAGGGCCGCTGAGCGCTGACCCACACAAGATCTGACCCACACATGATCGGTAGCACTGATCCACGTAGGATCGCTAAGTTTTGTAGTCATCGTCGTCGAATCCACGGAGGATTTCTATACAGTCGTCATAGTCGTCGCAGTCGCAGCCATCTCTAGTGTTCCCGCACACATAAAGCTCGTTCGGGAGGATCCACTACATGATCTGAGGGTCTGATACAACAATTGACATGTAGTCTGGAGTTGATGTATCCAAAAGTTCATTATCTTCAACAGAAACTCAACATCACAGATGGCGCGTCAATCGGACGCCCTGTCTATGAGTTATTGGCTTTTTCGTCCCAGGGTCCTGGTTGGGTTTTAAGTCAAAACCAACCTGACCGTGCTCCAACATCATCCAAACCTCAAGCGTAGTAATCCAAAAGGTCCGTCTCACTAAGAGGAATCCAAAAAAGATGACGACATGTCAATTGGACATCCGAAACTCAAGTTATAAGTGTTTCCACTCCGAGGGCCCGGTTGGTTTCGTGTTAGAACCAACCCGGCTGAACCCAAAGTACTCCTAAACCTTGAGTGTGATATATCAAAACGACCGTCTCAATCCAAGGATCAAATCGCAGTAGAGGGTGCATCGATCGGTGGTATGTATCCCATGTTATGGGAAAAAGACCGTAAGAGTTCTAAATGTGGGGGTTTTGGGCCAGGACCAACCCGGCCCGAGACCCCCTGTGTACGACCGAACCAGGTCGACCCGACTCAGGTCCGGGTCCGGCCCGCTTGGGCGCGGCCCAGCCTAGCTGGCATGGCTCGACCCGACCTGGGTGCGGCCCGGCCCGGCCTGGGTGCGGCCTGGGTGGCCCGTCCCGGTGCGCTGGCGCGGCCAGCACGGCCAGGTGGATCGGTCGACACAGCCGAGCGGTTTGGGGGGGAGGCGCTGCCCCCACCCTTGTTTAATGAAACACGGCCCCCCTACATGGGTTCCACTCCTGCTTCCAGTCGGGGGTTTCAAAACCTTGGTTCTCCCCCTAACCGGTTGGCCCACTCTGGCCGGCCGGCTGCTGCACCATGGGACCAGCGCGGGCCGGTCCCCCTGCTCCGACGCTGACGTCCAGAAACCGGCCACCGCTCCCTACTCCACTACGGCCTTGGTCCGTCTGGCATTGTGCGACGACGCCACGCCTCTCCCCCACGTCCCTGATCTAGTCGCGGCCTCTTCGACGTTCTCAGGCGCGGCGCGATGGCGCCGCGCTTCTTCGCCCATTAAAATACCTTCCACACAGTTCAACGACACCGCGCCGCTATACACTTGTCGCAACAAAATCAAACAAACAAGAAGGAGGAGGGTCGGCTGTGTTTGTGCGGTCTGACCTCCTCCCATTATTGCGATATCAGGCAGCTCAATTTGAAATGAAGTATGGTAACAGAGGTAATCACGAAACCACAATTAAATTAATCCCCTACGTCGAGCATAGTTGAACAAAGGCTCATCGCGGAATTGCACGTCGCAGAAGAAGGCATCGCGGAAGGAGGGTCATCGCGTCGCGGAGAAAACATTCATCGATATCACGTCGTCGATCTCCGAGGATCCTACGTTCTTGTAGACCTTCGTCAGAGGTCAGCATTATTTGCGTTCTTCATGTTCTTCGTCGAGGAAGGAGTGCTCCAAGGCTTTGAGTAATTCCTCCCCAGCCCTCTAGCACAACGAACCCCTTAATAAAATAATACTTGTCTTATTTTATTAATACACAATCCAAAGGTATTTGAATTCAAAATTGAATCAATCAATTAATTGAATTAATTTCAATGTTTAAACCGCCCATTTAATAGAGGTGTTTAATATTTAATTAAACGCACAAGTTGACTTCATTTAAAAAACGGGGGGTGCGAGTGCGTTACTTAATTAAAGGAGTGAGGGTTGAAAATGGTGGGGATCGTGTGGGCCCCAACCCACAAATATCCTACCTAGTGGAGTAGGATATAGTGGGTCACACTCCAAACACTAATCTTAGGTTAAACAACATTGAATAAAATAAAAATTGGTTGCACCATTTTTTTTATTCCTTTACATAACCCAAAAAATTTAATAACCACACCCGAGCAAAGGAATCTCCTGAAAAGGTGTTTCTAAGCAATTATCGGCGCTGTAATTCCATCGGTGCCCTCGGAATTCGATTCTTAGCACTGGTATAAAAGTTAGGAAAGCATGATCATTCGTTTACTGAACGTACCCGAGCCAAACTTCGGAAAATGATTCCGGGAGCACCGGGCCTCGGAATCTGGTGCCGTCAGAAACTACGCTCGTTTAAAATTTCAAAGAAAATTATGAAAAAAAAATTCCTTTAATTTTACGGGTCTTTACATTACTCCCACCTCAGGACTTTACATCCTCGTAAAGATACATCATAAACTAGGGGAACAAATGTGGATACTGTGCACGCATCTGAGCCTCCCCCTACCAAGTGCTCTCTTGGAGGATCTCGTGCTGCCATCTGATGCGTACTAGAGGTATCGACCGTTAACGTAGGACCCTCTCCTGTCGATCCTCGATCTCCACTGGGACCTACGCAAAAGTCACCACATCATCAATGTCCATCTCCCCATGGTCAATGATATGCATCAGGTCATGCATGTATCTCCTCAGCTGAGATACGTGGAAGACGTCGTGCACCCGGTGCAACTGAGGTGGTAGAGCCTGGCGGTAAGCCACCTCACCAATCCGGCTGAGGACCTGGAATGGTCCGATGAAGCGCGGATACAACTTTCCACCTTGGCCAAATCTCCGTAAACCACATCGAGGTGAGATCCGCAAGAAAACGTGGTCTCCATCCTCTAACTCCAGTGGCCTCCGCCTCCTGTCAACATAAGACTTCTGCAGACTCTGAGCTGTCCTCATCCCCTCATAGATGACTTGGACCTTCTCCCTCGTGGCTTGAACCATCTCTGGTCCCACTAGGGCTGACTCCCTAGGTTCTGTCCCGCACAATGGTGATCTTCAAGGTCGGTCGTACAATGACTCGTATGGTGCCATCTCGATGGTGGAGTGGTAGCTGTTGTTGTACGCGAACACCACCAAGGGTAGATGGTCCTCCTAGATGCGACCAAAGTCGAGGACACATGCACAGAGCATGTCCTCGAGATTCTGAAGGGTCCTCTCCATCTGACCATCTGTCTGAGGGTGAAAGGCGGTCCTCAGATGTAGCTGCGTCCCGAACGCCTCCTGCAACCCCTTCCAAAGCCAGGAAGTAAAGAGAGCATCTCAATCACAGATGATAGAAGATGGCACTCCATGAAGCCGTAAAATCTCCTGAACAAAGAGACGTCCCAAGCTCTCCACTGAGCCCTGCTATCTGATGGGTAAGAAGTGATCTGACATGGTGAGTCGGTCGACAATCATCCAAATGGAGTCGTGAACTCTGGAAGTGCGTGCATGTCCATCCACGAAGTCCATAGATATCCCGTCCCACTTCCACTTCGGGACCTCCAAGGGTTGTACCAAGCCTGCTGGTACCTGGTGCTGTTCCTTCACCTACTGAAAGGTGAGGCATCGAGAAAAGAACTCTGCCACAACCTTCTTCACACCTGACCACCAGTGCTGTCGTCTGAGGTCCTGGTACATCTTCTCCACTACTGGATGTACCGCTAAAGGGGAAGTGTGAATCTCCCTCAACACCACCTCCTGTAAAGAAGATGGTACCATGGTACGTCCTCTAAAAAGGATGATGTGCTCTCCTCCGACAGAGAATCCATTAGGTTCCTATCCTGAGGATATTAGTGCACAACGCATCTCATATTTTGCGTCCCTACGCTATGCCTCTCTGACCTGATGCAGTTGTGGAGGAGTGACTGTGAGTGACTGAAGAAAGGCTTCTCCATCTCTTTCCATGAAAGATATCTGCAAAGAGGTTAACTCCTCTGTCACCTCCCTGAGTAGTTGGATGCCCGTCCTCCTGCTGAGAGAATCAGCTACTATGTTCCCCATTCCAGGAGTATAGACTATCTCAAAGTCATAGTCCTGGAGGAACTTGATCCATCGCCATTGTCTCATGTTCAGGTCCTGCTGTGAGAAGATGTACCTGAGACTCTGATGCTCATAATATACTATAAAGCGCTCACCCATCAGATAGTGTCACCACATCTTCATAGTGAAGAGTAGTGCTGCTAACTCCAGGTCATGGGTAGCGTAGTTCTGCTCATGCTACCTCAACTAATTTGATCCATAGGCGATCACGGCCCGCTCCTGCTTCAGGAAACATCTGAGTCTGGTCCCTGATGAATCCTATTAAACTACGTACCCATCTCCCTCCTCCGGTAGCCTCAAGATAGGAGCGCTGGTTAATCTCTGTCTCAGCTTCTGGAAGCTCTAGCGACATCTGTCTGACCACACAAAGGGTTTCCCATTCTTCATCAAAGCTGAGAGTGGTGCCGCAACTTTAGAGAAGTCTGGCACGAATCTCCGGTAGTATCCAGCTAGACCCAAGAAACTCCACACCTCCGTTATGCTCCTGGGTGTCTCCCATGCTAGCACTGCCCCGATCATCGCAGGATCCACCGCAACACCCACCTCAGAGATGATGTGTCCCAAGAGGTGTACCTCACGTATCCATAACTGACACTTCAAGAGCTTACCATAATGCGGGTGCTCTCGGAGTGTGTCAAGTACAACCTGCAAGTGGTAGGAGTGCTCTTCCTCAGTTGTCGAGTATATCAATATGTCATCGATGAAGACCATGACAAATAGATCGAGGTATTTCTGAATGATCCTATTCATGAGACCCATGAACACTGCTGGATCATTGTTCATGCCGAAAGGCATAACCAAGAAATCATAGTGGCCATACCGACATCTGAAGGCCGTCTTCTGTACGTCCTCTCCTTGAACTCTGAGCTGATGATAACCTGATATAAGGGATATATTTGAGAACCACCATGCTCCCTTGAGCTGATCAAAAAGGTCATAAATCCTAGGTAGCAGATACTTGTTCCTCACGGTCACCTAGTTTAGGCGATGGTAATCGACACGTAGTCACATGCTCTCGTCCGCCTTCTTGGAAAAAAATATCGGGGAAGCTCACGGTGAAACACTGGGTCAGATGATTCCCTTGCCCTGCATGTCCTCCAAATATACTTGTAGCTCTCGAAGCTCAGCGGGGGCCATCTGATATGCTGGAGTGGATATCGGAGCTATCCCAGGGTACATGTCAATATAGAAGTCTTCCTCTGTACGAGGAGGTATCCCTGGGACGTCATCAAGGAAAACGTCTGCATACTGATTCACCACTATAGGAAAACCAGGACTCTGCAGGTCAACTGCTCCTAGGATGAGGCTATCCAACTGATGAGTGATGGGTTGTCCTCTCTTCTGCGTGAGACCATCCTGTGCTGCAAAGGCTCCCTTCTAACTATAAAAGGTCATCCTGCTCCTGTGGGTGCGTACACATCGCACCTTGCGCCTAATGCAGTCAATCTGGGCATGGACTTTAGATAACCAATCCATAACCTAGATGATGTATTAAGGCCTCGAAGCCGCTACAATAAGATCCTAGCCGACGCTCTCACCTTCTAGAGTAAGCTCACACTACCGACACTGGTTCGTAATCGTCGAGTATACTCCCGTAGGAGTCTCTAGCCGTACGGATCGAGCCAACGACTCTGTTGGAATCTCCGAGCTCCGAACAAGGGAAGAGGCTATGAAAGAATGACTCACTCCTGTTTCTATAAGAACTGCAACAATGGTGGAATAGACACAGATAGTTACTCGAATCATCTTGGGCGCACCGTGGTCATAGGCCTTCGCTGCCTGGAGATGTGCCTGTCTCTACCCACTAGCTCCTTGTGGTCAGGGTGGACCTCATGGTGGTGGTTTTGGTGGTAGAGCCTCAAAGCGTCGCCCACCACCTGCTGCTCGGCCAGCTCCTCTACCTCGTCCGCCTGCTCCCTATGGACTGCCACGGTTGACCCTCTGCCTCTACCTGGGTGGTCCCTCAACCGTCTGCTTCTCCTCGGCACGGCGGGTCGGGCAGTCACGAGCCATGTGGCCCTGCCCGCCGCATGCATAGCACTGTATACCTCTCGAAAGACTGGCTCTACACTGAGTTCCCCGCACCTCTGAGATAGTGTCTTGAGTTCATCTTCCTGATGGTCCGGTCCACCTAGACCCCTGTGACATCCGTCGACTGCCAACTGCAGACGACTCTGCTACTAGCCGCCCTGCGGTAGGTCTCGCTGCTGGGGTTGGCCCGACATGAAAACTCTCTATGAGAAGAGATCGCTCCAGTACTCCTTCCTGTGTCGGAATACCGAGGGAGATCAGTGATGACCTGATCTCATGCCTCAATCCCGACTCGAAGGTCCGGGCCCAGATGAATGGGTCCCGTACCATGTCTGTCGAATAGTGCGACAGGTCTGTAAATATCGCCGAGTACTGGGTGACCGTCATGCTGCCCTGCTGCAGCTGTAGAAGCTCCAGGATGCGCACCACACGGAGGGTGGCTGGGACGAACTCTGATAGGAAGAGGCTCTGAAAGTCTGTCCGGAGGAGTGATGCCTCGTCGTGCACCTGGAGCATCAAGCTCCACCATCTGCCTGCTATCGCGTGCAGGAGACTCGCTACAAGGATCACCATGAGTTCTGCTGGTGTCCCTACCAAACGGAAAACTCTCACAACTGCCTCCAACCAATCCTCGGCTGTCTGAGGGTCCGTCTCCCCGCGGAACATTGGTGGTCACTAATGCTAAAACTCATGCAGTGCACTAAGGCAACGTGCACCATCAATGACTGGAGCTAGTAGCGTCTGAGGCTCGGTGGGTAGAGGTACCGCCGTTGCCTCTACTGTCAAAGGGCCTTGTACCGAGGCCTCGTCGCTCGGTGGGATGTCGTCCCACACAACACTCGGAACCCTAGATGGCAGCCGTTGTGGGGCCAACCTGAAAAGAGAAAGGTTTTCCACGGTCAAAACAGTATACATGGTGAGATTACACAAAGTAACCACAAAGAAAACTTTTAAAACACACATGAAATCAATGTTTTCATGTACTAAGTCAGAAATCAAAAGTCAGGGTCCTGGTGTAAGGATACGTCAGATACCGCACCAACACTGGACTCCCTGGACTGATAACCACACTCAATACTTTTAACATTATTGATTCACATAGAAAAAGATCAGATTCCTGAGTTCTGTAGTAGAACCGAACTCCTCTGATACCAATGTGTCACGACCCGACCTCGGGGCCCGTTCCGTGACTACCCCAAGCCCGCCTTCCATAGGCCAGGGGTTGGAGACTAGCACTAAGGCGTATATCCCAACAAAAAGGGAAGGCATTACCTTTAAAAGTAAACAAACACCACATAGTAAGCCAGCATATGTAAACACTAAGTAAAATATGTACATGTATGTGCGGAAAGTAAATGGGCCAGAATACAAACCCAAACTAAAAGTAAAGTACAACTAGAAATAATTTATAGAAACTGAAAGTAAAGCAGCAATGTCGAGCCGTCCAATGGTACTCCCACCTAAATGGTGGGTACAGTTAGCCACCTCAGCTCATCAGGTCCAGCCGTCCGCTCCGTGCATGTCCCGCCCAGTGGTCCACCTCCAGGTACCGACTGCTCTGCTATCCTCTACCACGATCAGTGATTTCCGTCGTCTACATCCAACACAACGTAGTGCGGGCATAGCCCGTGCAGGGGTGAGTATAAACTAATCAGTAGGGACCCCAAGTCCCCCGAGGGACTCTCAGAATCCAAAAGGGTAATCCAAAAAGGAAAGATACAATCACGAAGTAACATCCAACACTACTTAGGTATATTCCCAGACATATACCTAAGTCATCAATTCCAGATTGGCTACAACATCTGAGCTCGAGTTCGATCACGTCCACATAGGATAACACAACACAATCCACATAGGAAGGCAAGTCAATCATATCGAAGATAATGACTGAAATTCAAGAATCATCTTACACAAGTATACTTCTTCATAAGACGATAGAGATGATCAGATGTAGCAACTGATTCATCTAAGCCGTCAGACCCACACAGGATCAATAGGTACTAACCCCCGCAATGAACCAAACAGGATCGATAGGTACTAACCCCAGCAATGACCCACAAATTATCGATAGGTACTATCCCCCTCGATGACCCAAAAAGGATCGATAGGTACTAACCCCTGCAATGATCCACAAAGGATCGATCGGTTCTAACCCCCGCAATGACCCACACAGGATATGACCCACACAGGATCATTAGGAGCTGGCCCACACAGGACCGCTGATCACTGACCCACACAGGATCTGACCCACACAGGATCGGTAGAACTGATCCACGTAGGATCGCTGAGTGCTGTAGTCATCGCCGTCGAATCCACGGAGGATTTCTGTACAGTCCTCATCGTCGTCGCAGTTGCAGCCAGCTCTAGGGTTCCCGAACACAGCAAGCTCGTTCGGGAGGATCTACTCCATGAGCCGAGAGGCGGATACATCAACTGACACGTATTCTGGATTTGATGTATTCAAAAGATCTATATCGTCAACATGAACTTAGCATCACAGATAGCGCGTCAATCGGACGTCAGGTCTGTGAGTTATTGGCTTTTTCGTCCCAGGGGCCCGGTTGGTTTTTAAGTCAAAACCAACCCGACTATACTTCTACTACATCCAAACCTCGAGTAGAGTAAGCCAAAAGGTCTGTCTCACTAAGAGGAATCCAAAAAAGTCGACAACACGTCAATCCGACGTTCGAAACTCAGGTTATAAGCGTTTCCGCTCCGAGGGCCTGGTTGGTTTAGTGTTCGAACCAACCCGGCCGAACCCAAAGTACTCTGAAACCTTGAGTGCGAAATATCAAAACGATCGTCTCGATCCAAGCATCGCATCGCAGCTGACGGTGCATCGATCGGAGGTCTGTATCCCATGTTATGGGAAAAAGACCATAAGAGGTCCGAAAGTTGGGGTTTTGGGCCTTGACCGATCGGCCCGAGACCCCCTGGGTCGGCCTGACCCGAGTCCGGGTCCGGCCCGCTTGGCCGTGGCCTGGCCCGGCCGGAACAGCTCGGCCCGGCAGGCTGGCGCGACCAGCATGGCCAGCTGGCTCGACCGAAACGGTCGAGCGGTTTGGGGGGGAGGCGCTGCCCCCCTGTTTAATGAAATGTGACCCCCCTATGTGGGGGCTGCTCCTACTTCCAGCCGGAGGATTCGAACCCCCAGTTCTCCCCCTGACCAGCCGACCCGCTCTGGCTGGCCGACTGCTGCACCATGGGACCGGCGTAGGCCGTTCCCCCTACTCTGATCCCGACGGCCAGAAACCGGCCGCCGCTCCCTACTCCGCCACGGCCCAAGGCCACGGCCTTGGTCTGTCCGGCGTGGTGCGACGACGCTGCGCCCCTCCGCCGCGGCCCCGCTCTGGCCGCGGCCTCTTCGACGTTTTCATGAATAGAGAGAAGTCTTTGTGGCTCGTTCGACTTGAACGGCGCCGCGCGACGGCGCCACGCTTCTTCGCCCATTAACATAGGTTCCATGCGGTGCAACGGCACCACGCCGCCTTACACATGCCGCAACAAAATCAAACAAACAAGGGGGAGGAGGGTCGACCGTGTTCGTGCGGTCCGACCTACTCCCGTTATTGCGATATCATGCGGCTGAATTTGAAATGAAGTATGGTGACATAAGTAATCACAAACCAACAATTAAATTAATCCCCTACCTCGAGCGTAGTTGAACGAAGGCTCGTCGCGGAATTCCACGTCGTGGAAGAAGGTGTCGCGGAAGGAGGATCGTCGCGTCGTGGATAAAAGATTTGTCGGCATCTCATTGTCGATCTCTGAGGATCCGGCGTTCTTGTCAACCTTAGTCGGAGGTCGGCGTTCTTCGCGTTCTTCACGTTCTTCATTCAGGAAGTAGTGCTCCAAGGCTTTAAGTAATTACTCCCCAGCCCTCTCGCGCAACGAACCCCTTAATAAAATAAGACTTGTATTATTTTATTAACACACAAGCCAAACGTTTTTGAATTCAAAATTGAATCAATCAATTAATTGAATTAATTTCAATGTTTAAATCGCCCATTTAATAGAGGTGATTAATATTTAATTAAACACATGAGTTGACTACATTTAAAAAAGGGGGTGCGGGTGCGTTACTTAATTAAAGGAGGGGGGTTCAAAAAGGTGGGGCTCGTGTGGGCCCCACCCCACAAATATCCTACCTAGTGGAGTAGGATATAGTGGGTCCCACTTCAATCACTAATCTTAGGTTAAACAACTTTGAATAAAATAAAAATCGGTCGCACCATTTTTATTTTATTCCTTTACTTAACCCAATAAATTTAATAACCACGCACAAGAAAACGCAAATCCGGAAAAGGTGTTTCTAAGAAATTACCGGCACTGTGATTCCAATGGTGCCCTCTTAATTCGATTCCAAGAACCGGTTTAAAAGTTAGGAAAACCCACTCATTTGTTTAATGAACATACCCAAGCAAATCTTTGGAAAAGGATTCTGGGCACACCGGGCCTCGGAATCAGGTGCCATCAGAAACTACGCTCTTTTAAAATTGTAAAAAAAATTAAGAAAAAAAAATTTCTTGAATTTTATGGGTCTTTACACACTGTGTAATCTTATTACATGATGAGTAATAATTAATCAGGATAAATATCCACCCTAGGTGACACGATTTTCAATGTAAACCACTAAAATTAGTTACACAACGTGTAAATGAATTTCACATCGTGTAATTTTCAGATAAATTCATCTTTGTGGGTTATGAGATTGATTTGTTTGGATTAAATTAATAATTATTCCCCCTCTTGAATCTGTGATTACTCATAGTGGGTTTGGAGAAATTATTTTATTTCCAGACATCACAGTTTTTTGTTATATACATATTAATAATATTATCATCTGTTTAATTATGATATTTATTCTCATAGTAGAGAGGGATTATTTTTTCATTTGGGCATTTGGTTTAGATATAATTTTTCATTTTTATGTTCCGTTTGATATATATCTTTTGGTTTGATAATATATCTTCCACATAGTTAGGATTTTGACCATTTCGCTTCAATTTGGGTTTTTTATTGGTATGGATAAAAACCTAAATCAACTATGTGGTGGGAGTCTTATATTTCAATTAATATAGCCTTGAATTATAATTGTGGGTATGTGATATTGAATTTTAATTTCAAACATTGGATATTGATTCTTTAATTTAATTAAATAATTTTTAAATTAATTAAAGGGTTTGTGAAATTAATTGATTAATAGTACAATTTATTGTTTGTTAATGTTTTTAATTGATGTGTGGATTGAAAATTATGTTTTAGTGGATTATATGATCAAATGATGATAAATGATTTAATGGTTAACTATTCATATTATTCACTATGAATTAAAGTAAAGAGCATTGATTTTTTAATTATTTAAATTGGAAAACCACTATGACAATCATTTATATGATGTTTTAATGATGATTATCCTTTATGAATGTTATATATTTGATATATGGGTAATTGATTGATAAATAGGGGTATGGTTCATGGATTTGTTCTCCAAATTCCATGGTGGGTTCCTAAAATGATATTGTGTGCCCAAATGCATTCATGTGAAATAAATATATAGTACATGTATTGAAGCTCCAAATAACTATGGGGTTTGAGATAGGGAATGATTCTCCAAATAGTCATTGGGTGATAGACATGGTTTTCTAAGACCATAAAAATAGCATTGGACAATGGTTCCAATTATCCTTGACATAAAATTGGAATTATATAATTGATAAAATCATAGGATATAATGAATTGTGATTCCTAGTGACATATGGTTCAGACATCGACATTGGCTCAATAAGGTATTGAGGTTTTGTGTTTCGTGATTAACCTACAAAATTATGTGGTTAATTAAAGAATCATAAATTGTGATAACTTTTTAATTTTTCCATTTTATTTTATCATTTATAAATCTATGTTCACTTTTATAGACTATATATTATTTTAGATGTTGTTGGTGGTGGGCTACAAAGATGTTCTCACAACTTACTCGGGATTCAAGATCAGTACCCAAAAAGACATCATGCTTACATGAACTGATATGGTCCAAGAAAGCGATGTTAGATGGATGAGTTGGGATAGTGCATGAATGGGGCAATGCGACATAGTGTCAGGACATAATTGGGAGTGGAATTGTTTCATTATTTTATTTTTCCATTTTAAACCTCACACTTATATGGAATTACATTTACACTAATTTAGTTTTGGATATTGTTTACCAGTTTGGGATTATTACAAGATATTTGGTATTATATTGATTTTATTTATTGTTATATCATTTGGTTTGTGTTTGATTATTTCCTTTTTTTTCTCGTCTTTGGTAAAAAGGGTATAGCCTACCAATAATATTTATTAGCCTCATGTTGTTAGTTAGAATCCTTTAGCATAATGGGAGACATGCCTGAGGTCATGTAGCGAACTATATCAGGGCACCATCTTGTGGTTCATGGGTTGGGACATTAGAAAGTTGTTTCAAAATGTGATTTATTTTCTTTTTTTATGCTACTATTTTGGAAAGTAATAATGGATACAATGATAAGTTGAGACATGGAAATTTTCAAGTTTAGGGGAGTAATAAGAAAATGTATGTGGGAAAAAACAAGTACTTGTGGTGGGATTGTTGTTATTGGTGTTTGTTGTTATAATTGAATGTTATTTCACCTTTATTAATGAAATTTTCATATGGTATTATTTTTTATAGGATTATTTTTTGTGGAATGGTATTACGTGGTAGTTGAGAATTCATGTATCATTCTTGGAACATGGTATTTTAATTTTACATGCATATTTTTAGAGATATAATAAAATGAAAGGTTTGCGGTGAACTTGGTGAAATGAAAATGATTTCATTTGCTGGGTAATTGAAGAGAAAATGATTCCAATTATATAAATCAAAAATTATAAATGATGATATATGTAATAGATTGAAATAAATTAATGGGTGTCTATGTATAATATTTAGTTTTGAAAGTGTTTACCATTTGTTAGACCTGACCTACATGAGGGACAATATAAGGTATTAATAAAGGCTCAGTTTTGACCATTTGGAAGGGTATGTGGGATGAGTTGTTATGGTTGTATGTGAATAAATCATATTTTATTGTGTTACCACTGTGTAATTTATCCTAAGATGTGTGTTTTTTATTTTTTTAATATACCTACATGATAATTGTTCTTAATTGTAAAATAGGAAGACACAGTTGTAAATTATCCTCCTATGGTGGAACCTGAGGATCAGACAGTGTCGGGTGAACATATAGGATAGAATTACTATGAAAACTATTATATATTTTATGTAGTTTATTAAAAGATACCTAGAGTGGTTTGGAAATGTTTTTCTTATTTGACTCAAGAGTTTCATTTAGAGAACATACTACATTTATCAGAGTGGGTGGACCTGATGTAGTTATATTCTCAGTTGAGTCTATCCAGATGATCCTGAACAAACTAGATACTCTAGCTAAGATGAGAATAAAAATAGATAATTATGTTTTACGTGGTCAGGTGATGTATTATTGGGACATCCAGAGTTAGAACAGACATCAGGAGAATATGATTTGGATGGACATACAAGAGTTCTTTGACCACTTTTACACTTAGATACTCAAGAAGGAGAGTGAAGATTAATTTAGGAGGTTGGACTAGTGGAGTATCATCCTAATGTACTCTAATGGCCTCTTTTCGGATTTTCAATTATTATCTCTAGTGTTTTAATGTGAATATGCGATGGTGGAAATATGTTTTTTATGATGGGATTATATGTGAGATAATGTCTCAGGTCACCATTATTCAGCTGATTTCTATGGTGGTTAATGAGGATCTCATATCTAAGAGTAACATAATGGGAAATTTTAGTGAGAAGTAGGTCATCTTTACTAGATGAACAGTAAGTAAAACTTTTGTTGTGTGGAAGTGTCACATTGATACAATTAACTAGATTATTGGAATAAAGAGTCTTTAGGTGGAGGAAAAAGTATGAGGGAACATTACTGGGGTGATATTCAACCAGTGAAATATGACGAGTCACCTATATAGATAGTTCCACTGAACGCCAGTAGAGTGTTGAGATTTTAGTAGGATAATACATATATAACGGTTCTATTGGAACCCATGACAGGTTGGTAATGATGGATGATATAGGGAGAATAATTGTTTTGTAATAGGATCATCTACCCCATATCAGTATGGCAGTTATAGTTCAACTATTTTTGTCGTTCAAGGTAGTGATAATGGTGCTCCTAGGCAAGGGAACCCATATTAGCATAGTTTTATAGCTCATGGGACTCAGAGTTTAATAAATGGAAGAGGGGAAATACATTTTCATGCAATTTAACCTACACTTGTTGGTATAAAGGTTGGACCATCAATTCTCATAGGCTATATTGTTATAGTTTCAACACATTATAGTTCATTGTTGGATATACAATACACTCATTATTTTATATTTACATAACTTTTGAACTATTTGAGACTGGAAATAGTGTTTTCATGTGAGATTATTATGATCGATACACAATTGGGGGTGTGGTCAAGAGACATGTATTTGTGCAAGGGGTGATCTCTCATGGTTGTGGAGTATCATTTTATATGGGATATTTACATCCCTAATTATTTTTCATTGACTTGATTTTGGGTATGGATTGGGTAGTAGAGTATTATCCCACATATATAAATTTCAACTAATAGTGATTCAAGATATTATGATCAAACATGAAGAGTTGATGGATAAGGGGTATGTGATTCCATGTACGTCACCTTGAGGATCTATCTTTTTCATTGGAATAGAATTAAAATGATAAATCACTCTTATCTATTGACTATTATATACTGATCTATGTGACAAAAAATAACAATTAACCTCTTCGGTATATCGATGATCTCATTGAGTAGCTGAGGGGTGCTTGTGGCATCTCAATGATTGAATTGAGAACTGTGTATGATCTGTAGATAGTTCAGTCTTTATATATACCTCAAACTATATTATGTAGTAGATATATAGTTTATGATTTCATCCTCATTATGTTTGAGTGGATCAATTCTTCGACAGTGTTTATGGACTTGATGAACCAAATCATCAACCTGTACTAAGATCATTTTTTGTTTTCTTTTATGGACGGCATCTTATTGTACTCTAAGAATCATGATGTTTAGTATTAATTTCATGAAAACATCCTGAGTAATATTATACAGAATTGTATATACACCAAGATATATATTTTTCTATTCTGTATTGGTTATGTGTATTTACTTAGTCACATCATCTCAGAGTAAGGTATGGTAGTGGACAAAGAGTAGGCGGAGTTAGCTATTTCATAGGAGAAGCCCAATAATATTTTTGATATCTATAGCCTTATAGAGTTGAAATTTTATTATTAGAGGTTCATCCCAAACATTTTTTTCTTGGTAGAATCACTTCCACGATTGACCAAGATGGTTATATTCTTTTAATTTAATAGACCATGTGAGAATGCTTTCCAGGATTGGAACAAGCACTTTAATATTGCACAATTTATGAATCTACTCATGTAGGGTAAGTAATAAACTATGTTTTTTTATGAATCATGGATATTAAATGGAGTAGCATTGATGTAGGTGGATTGTGGTGGGTTTTTTGGGCCACTGATGTTGAGGCCATAAGAATGGAAAAAACCCTATACACGACCTCGAGTAATATTTATTGTTTTATGATATTAATTGTTTTATTCATTTCATATTAAGATGAAGGTTTTTTATGTATAATAATTTAAATATCATAAATTATACATATTCAAAGAAATTTTTAAATCTCTATTATTGGATATGGGTTGAGTATTTGGGATTCATTTGTTTTTTATCAATAATACACACCTGGGAACAGAAACAATGTTGTTGATTATTTGAACTATAGAACACAAAATCATGTAGTTCATGATTCTAGTTATGAGTAGAATATATTGATTATATATTTGAGATTCATATTGCAGTTTATGAGGTATAAGATAAATTGACCCTATCCACAGTGTTAATATAAACCATAGATTTCAGTTAGATATAAATAGTTATTAAGATGATATAGAGTTTTTTCCTTAAGGAAAATCCTTGAATGTGGGGAGTCACCTTCATATTGGACAATATAAGAGGATAATATCATCTATGTATGGGGTATGTAGTTGTGGATATGAGTATGGTGGGGGGTCGTATGTGTGTGTTTCATTCCTCGAAGTGGGCGTCACATATTGGTTTGACCAAAATATACCATGACCGAAATCAATAGTATTAGTGGTTAGTCATGAAAAAATGATTGCTTGTTTCATGAAATGATACTACACCTATCAACAGGTGATTAAAGAAATGAAATCACCTATTGGATTACTAAATCCATTTCCTATTCCAGAATGGAAGTCTAATGCAATTATCAGGAATTTTGGGGTGTGTATCTTGAGGAATCCTAAGTAGAATGAAGGTAAAGGGGTAATTTTTGATCGACTGATGAATGTAGTGAATTTATTAACTATACTAGAGACCATATAATTTGATCAGTTAGAGGAATTTTACATTTGTGAGATAGTACATCTATAAGGAGTTTTACAATGTGTATTTTCAGACTATGAATAATATTTTACTTCATGCTTCTAGAATGGATTATAGAAGGTACTTGGTATGTAGTTATTTTTGTGCATGGATTTACACCCATGGATTGATGTGTAGTTAAAATGTACAAAAATATGTTTTAGAGGATATTTTTTGGTCATGCATTCTCGAATTTGGCGGGTCTTGTGGAAAACACTTTCAACTCATTGAGTTCAACTATAAAAACAATTATCAGGAACTGTTCATATTGAACCATATGATTATGTTTATGATGGGATGATAAGGTGACCTCTATATTGGATGTACCAAGGATAGTTAGAGTTGTTGGGATAATTCATTTTTAGTAGAAAAAGGAGAAGGTTAATTTGATTTGTATATGTATTGTTAGTACCCAGATTTTGAATAATTCTTATTCTAATTGACATATACAACACCTTGAGTTTACATTGGGTCATCCTAGGTTCCTTTGAGTGTGTCCAATATTGGGTCACTGTAGGATTCAGAGGAAGTGAAAGTTAGTACCTAGGTATGTGAGAACATTGGATATTGTGTATATAATCATGATTGTCACGTACCAATTGGATATTCCATATAGGTATAGTTCTATATATGATATTTTCCATGTTAAATAACTATGTAAGTATCACCCCAAACCTTGTCATATGATATTTGAAAATAATGTTGAGTTTGAGAATGATGCATCCATTGAAGAGCATCAGGTCTTTGTTATATATCACATTGAGAATGTGTTATAGGGAGTGATTGTATCAATAGTTCTAGTACTTTGGTCATGTTCACGAGGAAACATGTGGGGGGGAGAAAATACAAGGGATTACTGGACTAACCATTTTACCTTCTAATCTAATAGATTCATAGGATTTTTAATAAAGGGTGCGATATTATTAGGTGTGAATAGTCAACATTTCCATCCTTTTCCATGCATGTTTTCAATTATTTGGGCCAAAATAGTCTGAGTACAATTTAGACATCACAATAATAGACTAAACAAAGTGTATCAATCTCTAGATTCATGTTATGAATGGTTTCACATTGTGAAGTAGCAGACAAAATGAAAATATTATAAATTGTGTAATCTTAATACAGAGTGTGTAATAATTAATTAGGATATATACCCACCCAAGGTTATGGGTTTTTCTGGATAAAGCACTAAAAATTATTAAATGAATTCTATTAAAAGTATGCACCATAAAATTTCTGAAGAAGTATTTATATGTGGTTTGTGAATCATATCTATTTTGGATAACATCAAGTAACATTCCCCCTCCCAACCCAAGGACAAATCATTTTGGTTTTGGATAAATTACTTCATTTCAAAAGGTCACACGTTTTTTGTTGGATACCAGGTAATCATTTTATCATATGTTTCCTTCCATTCCAAATTCTACCAATAATGAAGGATGACATTTTAATATTTGGATTTGAGTTTATAATTATGTTTTGATGGTTCTGTTATGTTTTATTAGGATCATTCCATTATGACCTATATAAACATTTCCATTGTGATTTTGACCATTCAACTTCAATTTGGGAATTTTCAGTTTGGTGAAAATCCTTCAATGACCTTGAGGTACGTGGTGTAAATATCAATTCCCATAGACTTGAATTATCATTCCAGGTTTGTTATTTTGGAATTTCAATTTCCATGTTTGGTAGTTGAATCAAAAAATTAATTAATTAATTAATTAATGGCATTGTGAAATATATTGATTTATGTGGTATGAATTTTTTAGTAACGATAATTAAGGAATGTTTGGATTATCCATTAGGGATTAATGAATTATATGAAGAAATTTTTATTAATGATTTATTGGAAAATTTTCCATGTGAATTAAAATGATAAATAATGGTTGTTTGATAAATTTGAATAGTTTACCATGATGACAATTGTTCTTAATAAGGAAAATGATTAATAACCCTGATGAATTTTTTATATGTTATATACCTGTGATTATTTGATAAATGGAGTGTGCAATATTTGATTTGGGCTGCAAATACTAGGTGGTGCTATACGTAACGTTACAGTCCCAAATTTATGATTTTGAATATATATTTATCGGTTGTGGATAGATTAGCTAATACCCATGGGGTGTGAAACAGAGAATGATTCATTAAATACTCATCGTGTTCTATGCATGGCATTCTTTGCCCAAAAAATTGGTATTAAATTTTGGTTTCAACTAGCCATGATATGAAATTGGAATTAAATAATTGATAAAATCGTAGGATATAATGAATATTGATTCATTATGATATGCGGTTCATAATCCAACATAGGATGAAGATATTATTGATGGTTTGTGTGTTACCACGAACACAATGAATTATGTTGTTAACTAAATTATATTGAATTTTAAAAACAATTTTCTTGTGGAATTGTATTTTGATCTTTTAAATTATCATTTACCATTGACGACCAGATATTGTTTTATATGATGTTGGGGGTGGCCTACTAATTTCTACCCACACCCTACTTAGGCTCCATTATGAGAATTAAATTATATAGCAATTTTTCAAGACAAGATTATGTTTAGATCCCTATGTTATATTTTTTAGTTCGGATAGACAGTTTATGAGAAAAATAGAAATTGTGTGAATACATTCATGGGAGTGTTAGTGTGCCTTTATATTGGTTTTTCATTATACCATTTATAATAATGTGGCATGAAAAATAGACTTCTATTTTTATGGATATTGTTTTTTTGGGATTATGTGGGGATATTGGGACATGTATTGATTATTGTTATTGTTATTATTTTTTTATTAACTATATTTTGGTAATTTTATAAAATGATTATATCCTCCCAAGGTAATATATTAGACTATCACTGCTAGTCAGTAGCCTATGACATATGGTTAAGGGTGTGTGATGTCATGTAGAGAACCATCATGGGCACTGAAATATGGCACCTGGGTCTGGATGTTACATTAGTATTTCATCAATTTAATATAGATATGAAAGATTATATAGATTTTTTACTAACACTACAAATTCCAATAATGAAAATAAGAATACAACAACATGAAGTTTTTTCATTAGACTCCCCATAACATTTAAATAGAATAATGCTAAATGGGTTTAGTCAATCACCTTAGAATGTTAACACACTTTATCGTAATAAAAGAGTAATTCTCCCTTTATCATGTTTCTATAGTGTACATTAAGAATTTTTTATGGTTTCCAATAGCACCACATTCCATTGTATTATATTGGGTTCTATGTTTTATCTTGATATTTTTGAAATGTCATTGTCAAACTCTTGATATAATGAGGACATTTATCACTACATATCATCCATAGATAAATGATCACTCATAGAGAATAATTCAAGCCCATGATTAAATTTAATGAAATCATTTCATGGATTTAAATCGAGTTTGGGATTAACACATTATTTTTGTTTTGTTTTATTATATCAGTATCTTTCACTCTAAACCTTATGTTTTTTTCTTAGGAATCAATTTATGTAAATAATTGTAGATATTTAATGTAAATGGAGGAAATAGTTAATGAAATATATTGGAACTTGAGAAATATAAATAAATGGTATATAATATTATATTAATTCATCAACACATAATGGAATCACATATATGGAATAATATTTTATCTGATAATCATTGAGGTGGACTATATTTTGAATTTAGTGTGAAGGTTTTGATGAAAATTTCCACCTGTAAGAAGGTAACGATACTCATAATAAATGGAAAAATAACCCCTCGGTATATGGGTCCCTATAAAACTCTTGATCATATGGGGTCGTAGCTTATCATTTGGTGCTTCCAACAAATCTTTCTCAGGTTAATGATGTGTTCCATATATCTTTCATAAGGAAGTACAACCCAAAAAATAGCATTTACAATACTCATATGTCACATTAGAGCATGATATTTATTATAAAGATAAATTGGAATGGATTATGGGTCATGTAGTTGATGTTATACAAAACAAGTACACTCACTTTGTCAGATTGTTTTGGTGAAATAACTAGTATGAGGAAGTTTTGTGGGACCCAGATAATTTAATGAGGTAAAATTATCCTTATTTTTTTTACCGATGTGTTGAATTTTGAGGATTGAATTAATTTTATGGTGGGTAGATTGAAATACCCCAATATTTATTTCAATATATATTTATCAAATAAATTATATTTCATTAAAATATTGTGTTACCTATAACACAGAGTTTTAACCAACTGCAAAAAACTGTTAATATTATAATTTAACACAATCATTAATACCTATCCATAAAAAAAGCTGTGTGAACATGAATTATTTTTTTAAAAAAAAGTATGTATAATTATTTTATTAGTAGAAAAAATATTGATTAAAAATAAATTAAATTTTTTTTTTGCATTTTTATGATTTGAAAATACTATTTTATCATAAAGTTATTTTTTTATGAATAAATTTAACAAATAATTCTTTTAAACTATCAGAAATTTTATTTGAAAAAATATTAAAATTTAAAATCCATATTTCAGAAATATATTTTGGAATTTTTTTTCATTTTGTTCTAAAAATATTAATGTTTTGATGATCTATGAAAATAGTGTTATTTATGGATAAATGCATTTCCATTTAATGAATTATTTTGTTTAATTTAATTTTAAAATAGTTTTAAATTAATTATTAGTTCAAATATATATTTATTTATAAAATTTAGGTTATTTGAATCAATTTTATTTTGAATTTTCATATCGAAGTATTTTATACTATTGAACATTTTCTCTTTTCCAAATGGCATTCTCATCATGACTACAGGTTTAATTCCAAATTAAAAGATTCTAATTATGTAAATGAAATAAAAAAATTGTATATATATATTGAATAATAAGTATTTATATAATATAATATGGCCAAATTTATTTTTTTCCAAAATGATTAATTAAAATATTTAAAATAAATTGTCATGGTTTTGGTTAAAACAGATTTATCTGGGGGTTAAAATAAAGAAATATGGAGTAAAATGGCCTACATACATGTTGAAATAGACATTTAATTAAATATTTAGACCATGTCACATCCAATGTTATTAAATTACACATGTTTTGGATTTTTCCATGTGATAAACATGGATACGGTTCATTTTTAAAAAAAAAATCCCATTAGTATCCTTCCCGTACTTATAAAAGAACACCCCCTTTCCTCTTTTCTTGAGAAATCTATTTCCCTTTTGATTAGTGCCATTTTATTATTGGTTTGGCCCGAAGCCTAAATTTTATAATCAATTAAATGACCTATTTTTATTAATGGTTAGAGGGGGACCCATTACATAGCTCGTAGGCCTAGGGGTATGAAAGCCCAAATAAAAGGCCTGAAAGTCCATTTTTTAGACCAAAGGTCCCATTAGGGAATAATACTGCAACCTTACGTTAGCTAATATAGTAACACCGCCACTATAGTGGATCCACCACTATAATTTCATTTCTACTATAGTTATGTAGCTGCAACAATAATACTACAGTTCTTTGCTATAGTGCTGTTATAGTAACCCAAAAAAATATACCTACCCGAATTTGATCCTGAGTCTTTTGAATGCCCAGTAGTAGCCTTTACCACATGGGTTCAAGATCATTGGAATTTTAATTATTTCATTCATTACATCCCTCCACAATTAATATAGTCATTTTTGATATCATAAATTCAATCTTGGAATTATTTTGGTTAAGCCTAAATAGTTTTTCTTAAAAAGTAGAAATGTTTTTTACAATACATTTTTTTCATATTATTATAACTCTTTAAAATAAAATATAAATATGAAAAAAGTTAAAACTAATATAAAATATATAATTAGATTTTATTGTTATAATGGAATAACGTACATCCATTTCTATTTCCATGAAATGAGAAATGAATTTATCGGTCATCTGTACAGTGGATTACCTCCTTACGAGATGATGTTAATTGTTTTATCATCACCACCTATAAAAAATGGATATAATTATATATATAATTATTTTATATGATATTATTGATATTATTATAACTCTATAATTATAATACCACATATAATTTTCTTCTTCCCAACCTACTGGAATATAAAAATGTCACTCGAGTGTATAGAGGACTACCGCCTCAGGAATATATGTGATGTGTTTTTCATTTATATTTTACATGGATGGTAATAAGGATATATTAAAAAACAATATAAGATATTTTGACTATAATAATACTTATATATCTATGATATCACTTATAGCATATTACTAACCATTTTGGGGGGATATGATAATGTCAGTCATGTGTATGGTAGACTATCACCTCGCGAAGCAATGCAATTCATTTTTTTCACTAACACATTAAATGGAAGATAATATGGATACATTTCATGAATATATGTTGTAACACCCCAAGCTTCCACGGTACGTTTCCCTTCGAATAATGCGATAGCGTGTGTTGTACGCAACCTCGAGTTCTAACACACACCACAACTAATTAAACTAGCCGTTGTGAATAGTTATACCTACTTTTTGAAATCATATATATTTTATATTTCAAAATGGACTTCATTTTTGGATTCGTAATATCGAAATTATCCTAGGGTGAAATTTTGGTACTTTTCGGATAACTTTTATATTTTGATGAATAGTGAAAATTACTAAATTTTAATTAAAAACAACTTTTTTAATCAAAATAATTAATATTGATAAATTATGAATTTGAGTGGTTTTAAAGTATATTTAGAATATATTTTTACCATTTAATATAATGTTGGTCATTGGACATAATTTTACAATTAAACCGAACATAAACAAGTGTCAATCTTTTGATAGTTATTATCTCTTAAAAACACGCTTTTTGTTTTGACTGCGGGAATTAATTTTAAATTAATTTCTGCCACTTCTGTGTTTTGAATTTAGAAAAATGGATTCCATATTTGGAATCAGGATGTTCAAATTGTGTAAATAGGTAACTTTTATTTTTACACATTTTGAATAATTACTGCGGTAAATATTTTATTTACCATGGTTAAGGGTAAATCCGGTAAATAAGGGTTAAAAAATAATATTATAATAATACTAAATTACCCTAAAACGTGTCTTAACCCTATTTTTTGATACATGGTCGACCATGGGAATCTTTGGGTCTATTTTGGGACCCCATGGATCCACTTGTAAGTGATAATGACACTTTATTTTAATTAAGTCAAAATGAATACAAAAATGACACAAGCATATATCTTTTAGAACAACAATTTTTACATAGGGTTATACATGTTGGATTTTGGATTATAAATATTCATTAGAAAGATAAAAAGATTTCCTACATAATGATATTTTATTTATAATTTTTAGAAATTAAATAAGTTATTTTATTTATGACACAATGATGATGCAGTAATTACTATAATAGTGAAAAATTAAAATAATTGATATTATAAATACCCAAATAAATATAATATGAAACTTTTAATGAATTAAACTAATTTTCTAGGATAATATGATATATTAGGATTTATGTAATTGACTTTTTTCGAAGTAATCAATCTGTTATGAGTTTCACAAAAATCAACTATTGAATAGTGTCAGAATTGACATAAAAGAGTTCTTAAAACAAATATTATATTATTAATTGATATTAAATTCCTAAAAATCTAAGGTTCGTCCAAGAGACTTATATTATGATATGTTAATTATTAATGAACCACTTGGGGGTCTCTTGGATGTATATAGTAAGTTTATTAACCATATTATATAAAAATACAAAGAGACATTGTAAAAGTGAAACTAATTAACTTAGAGTTAATACTTAAAGATAAGGTTAATATAAGTACCCAAACCTGTCTAAATTCTATTGGATGAGTTGTTTTCGACCTATCCCCACCTCATCCTTTGAATAGTCAACTATGGAGCCTTTGGAAACCGAATATGAATTTATTATAAATTAATATTTCTAGCTTTTCCAAAGGTGCCCCTCACCCCTCTTATAAAAGGGCACTCCTCCTTCTCTTTTCCTCACACCTCTCAAGCCACTTGGCTCGTCCAAACTCTGCCCAACTAATCTCCCCACATCCCTCTCCTCCTCCTTGAAGCTTACCCTTAGGCAGAAAGCATTTCAAGAAGTCCTTTGGTTCCAACCAAAGTGAGTTACCTAAATTAAAGGTAACAATTTCTCTTAAAGTATCTTCATTTATTTTGCTTCTCCAACCCCAAAAATCTTTTTATTTCCTTTATTTTGTAACAACAACAGTATCCTAAATATACTAGGATGTTGTTATAAGAAGGATTCAAACTACACATACACACAACTCCATCTAATGGATGATGAACATAATGTTTCTGTGGATGGCAAACTAACGCCTCACGAAACGATGATTGTTCAAATACATCTTACCACCTCTCATGGTGGCCATTATGATGGCACTGTAATTAAATATGATATTAATGATATATATTTTATATATAAGATTCTGTAATTCCATTTTATTTCATACCATTATTCGTTTCATGTTGTATACACATACGATAATTTCATTTGAGGAAGTGCGGACTACCGCCCCCTTAAAATGATATGACTCGTTCATACCACACATGGAACGTATAAAGGATGGTGTTAATGAATGTAAGTAACATATATAAAATACTATACTGGAATAGTAATATACCTATGTATCATTTGGATTAGATTCTTTTAAAATAAAAATTAATTAAATGGAAGTAGCGTTCGTGCGCACGTACGGACTACCGTCTCCACGAACGCGATAAGATTCATTCTCCATCATATCCATTCAAGTCTTATTCTCATTTTGGGGTTAAAAATAATGTTAATATCATTCTGATTATGAATAAGATATAATCTATCCATTACAAACATGTCTTACGTAACAAAACATACAAAAGAAAACAAGAAAGTTCACACCCGAAACAACGATAATACTAAGATATTATTATCAAATCAATATTAAAAGATCATATATGATATCATATTGATGTATATGATTATTGTATAATTTAATAACAATGTTTTAATTATTATACAGGAGGTTAACATACCATCGACTAAGAGAAAGTACAAGGTAAGGGTTATTTCACAATCTCTTCATTATCCGAGGTTGTTTATATGTAATAATCTACTGGGATCTCTTTATCATCCACATCCATGTTTCTTAAAAATGTATTTCAAAACATTTTTACTATTTACAAGAATATGGGTTAAAGTCATTTATACCTTTTTTTGACTTTTTATAAGAGGTTAATAAAGGAATCTTTCCGTCGTTTTCAAAACAAGGTCCTTTTTAACCTTTTCGATAGAATTGAGGTAAGAATGTTTTTTTTAACTTATACGGCGGGTGCGGTTATTTTACGCCGTTATAAAATCTTCAAAGCTTTCCTTACAAGCTTATAAGAATATTTTCAAAGAAAATGTTTTATTTTATATGGATCTTAAATGATTTCAAAATAAAAGGAGATATTTCTTTAAAAAGAATTTTGATTTCATCTATGTCAACATCCTTTGATGGATTTTAAGATTATTTGAAGTTGATTTATTATGATACAAAACTTCTATATTGTATTGAAGGTTTTGTGATATGTTTGACTGTGGATGTGCTATTTTTATACCATTCATAGTTTATTGTGAAAGTATTGACATTTCGTATTCTAGTTTTAATACGAATGTTTATGTTATGTTTAAACCTTTTCATATGGGAATGCATTGGACTTAATAAGTGACGGGTGGAGCCCGCTATAGCTCCTCGATGCATCGGTAGGTCTCATGAGACAAACTAGTGTCTTGGCACAAGGCCTTGACAAAATCTTATTTTTAGTCTTGGCACGAGGCCTTGGCTATGTGGTTATGATAGTCTGGCATTATGCATTCCAACATTATGAAAGTGGTTATTTATTTTTGCATGGGATTATTCGATTAGTGGAATATCCATGTGAATAAGTAAATGGCATTATTTCATTTTATTTATGCCATACCATGTTGAATGTTCATGTTTAAAAGGCTTTTGTTTTAGTTATACATTGCCTTAAATGTTTATTCTTATTGATGAAAGTTTCCGCTATATTGTTATCCTTACTGGGCATTTGAGCTCACCCCTTTTCTATGTTTTATTTTTCCCAGGAAGTGAAGATGTAAGTTATGAATGACCTGCAGGGATATTATGAGGGGATTGTAGTGTGGACTGTGGAAACATTATGTTGTTGTATTAGTTTTTGATTTTATGATGTAATGTAAAACTTATGAATATATCTACTGTTTCCAAGGCTACTAAACCAATCGGTCTTTCGAGATTTGATCTTTCTTGTGATCATGCCAATGTTACGAAGTAAAGCACCGACTCTGGGTAGCTGGGGTCGGGGCGTTACAGTTGGTATCAGAGGAAGTTTAGTACAAACCTTGGAAGCTAGATTTAGATAAACTCTGATTAGAGCACGTATACCTAAGATGAACTTTGAGGATTAGTATAGAAGAACTTCCTAGAATTTTGGTATTGTAGAGATTTTTTGAGTTTTCCGAGCAATACATCCCTGTCTGGATACGAGCAGGTAGAGGTGGCTCTGGCACAGATGTACCTAGGGGTAAAACCCGAAAACACCGCTTTGAGCTAGACTCGAACGGGAACTGGTGCACGACAACGGGCCTTGCTGCACTCTTGGTTACGACACTCCCGGGGGATATGCTTAGGATAACTCTCATTTTCTTTACAAATCATTATGAAGGGTTTATGAGTATATACTTCCTCAAAGAAAACATTTTTATGATTATGGATTATATCCATAAATAGTTCAATATATGTTAAGTGTTTTATAAGTATGGGATTATGTATTTTGATTCATAAACTGATCTAGTTTATGCCATTGTTTAGAAATGGCGCCTAGTGGAAGAAATGGAAACCGTATCAATGCACGCACTCCATGTAGGGATTGCCCTCCTGCTCAAGATAATTATAGTGGGGCTGGTGATGCAACTGGTGCTGATCAGCTAATCACCATACTGGGACAACTTACTCAGGTTATGAATAATAACCTTACCCGTATGGAGCACCCTGATCCGCAGCGTGGAGGATCAATGTTAGATCGATTCATGAGACAACAACCACCAACGTTCAATGGAAGTACAAATCCCTTAGTAGCTGAGCAATGGATATTTTTCCTAGAGAAAATATTTCAGGCTTTGGGGAGTAGTGAAAGGGAAAAAGTTACCATGGCAGTTTACCGCTTCACTGGAGATGCTGATCAATGGTGGTCATTGATTCAAAACATGAAGGAAGATGATGAAGTATCAAACATGGAATGGAGGGAGTTCAAAGATCTGTTTTTAGAAAAATACTTTCCTCGCGACCATCGAGCAGATATGGAAAGGCAATTTCTGAGTCTGAGACAAAAGGAGGATGAGAATGTCACAAAGTATGAGGCTAACTTTACAAGGTTAGCGAGGTATGCTGGAGATTATATTCGCAACCCAAGAAGTAAGATTGATCGTTTCTTTGATGGGTTAAAACCATTTCTCCGTCGAGCATTAGTCTCACAATCCTTTTCATCGTACGAAGACATTGTCTCATGTGCTATCAAGACCGAAAAGGAATTCTCTAAGTCTTATGACTTTAAAGCAAAGCAAGAGAAGAAGAGACCTGCTGATCAATCTGGGAATGGAAATAAGGGGAAGAAGGGAAAGGTTGAATATCCATCTTGTGGTAAGTGCGGGAAGAAACACCCCGGTGCATGCCTGAAGGGAATGGGAGTCTGTTACAAGTGTGTGAAAAAGGCCACCAAGCTCATGATTGCAAGGGTAAGAAGGAAGCTACCAACGTTCAGTGCTACAATTGCAGGGAGATGGGGCATTATGCAAATGCATGTCCTAAGCGTCAGGAGAACTTACCTCAGAAAAGGCCAAGGGATCAAGGCCAGGCTTATGCTATCACTACTGCTGAGGTAGAAACTCCGAAAGACGTGGTGGCAGGTAATTTAATGGTTTCCTCAAGTTTAGCAAATGCATTATTTTATTCTGGATCATCGCATTGTTTCATATCTTCCCGGTTTGCTAAGAAAATTAGATATTTCCAATTTGATTTAATAAGGGAGTTGTCAGTTAAAACTCCTAAGGGAAGTATCGTTGCAACAAAGTTTTGTGAATCAGTCCCCATTAGAGCACATAAATTTTCTTTATCTGCTGATTTCATCGTCATACCTATGATTGAGTTTGATATAATCCTCGGTATGGACTGGCTTTCGGACTATGATGCGAAGATTTATTGTACGAAGAATGAGGTTACGATTCTTGATGATAATGATAAGGAACACCTTATTTTTAGAGCAGAATCGTCACCACCTAATTCTTATTTAGACCCACCCCTAGTAGCTCAACTTAATTCAATTATTGGGGAGGAAGAGAATGAAGTAACTATCGGTGAGGAAAGGAATGTTCAAATAGAGGGTGTACCTGTTGTGAAAGAATTTGTAGATGTATTTCCGGAAGATTTACCTGGACATCCTCCAGAACGAGAAGTTGAGTTTTCCATTGATTTGATTCCTGGATCAAAGCCTATATCAAAGACCCCTTATAGAATGGCCACTGTAGAGTTAGTCGAACTAAAGAAACAACTAGAGGAATTGAGTAATAAGGGATTTATTCGCCCTAGTGTTTCTCCATGGGGAGCCCCTGTTCTTTTTGTTAAAAAGAAAGATGGATCTATGAGGTTATGTATCGACTACAGGGAGATCAATGCTATAACGATAAAGAACAAGTATCCCCTACCTCGTATTGATGATTTATTTGACCAACTGCATGGAGCTCAATACTTTTCAAAGATTGACCTTCGATCTGGATACCATCAGTTGTGTGTAAAGAAGGAAGACATTCCGAAAACAGCATTTCGAACCAGGTACGGGCATTACGAGTTTACTGTAATGCCGTTTGGATTGACTAATGCACCCTCTGTATTCATGGATCTGATGAATAGAGTTTTCAAGGAGTATCTCGATGAATTTGTGGTGGTATTTATTGATGATATCTTGGTATACTCCAAAACCTACAAAGATCATGAAAATCACTTGCGCATTATCTTGAAGACTCTGAGGAGGCATGAATTATATGGGATGTTTAGCAAGTGTGAATTCTGGCTTCAGGAGATTTCTTTTCTTGGCCATATTGTCTCTAAATATGGAATCTCTGTTGATCCTTCTAAGACCAAGGCAATCCAAGAATGGCCAGCACCTACGAGTATAACTGAGGTACGTAGTTTTATTGGTTTGGCAGGTTATTATCGACGTTTCGTCCAGAATTTTGCCCGATTGGCTAACCCATTAACGAAGATCACACGTAAAGGGGTTAAATTTGTTTGGACAAAAGAGTGTGAAGAATGTTTCGAAGAACTGAAGAGAAGATTAGTCAATGCTCCTATATTGACTCTGCCATCGGGGAATGATGGGTTCGTTATTTATAGTGATGCATCAAAGAAAGGACTTGGCTGTGTCCTTATGCAGAATGATAGAGTTATTGCCTATGCATCACGACAGTTGAAAATTCATGAACAAAACTATCCTACTCATGATCTTGAGTTAGCAGCTGTGATCTTTGCTTTGAAGATATGGAGGCACTACCTCTATGGTGAAAAATGTGAGATTTATACTGATCACAAGAGTTTGAAGTATATTTTCTCACAAAAAGAACTCAACATGAGGCAAAGGAGATGGCTTGAATTACTCAAGGATTATGATTGCACGATACACTACCACCCGGGGAAAGCAAACAAAGTAGCAGATGCTTTGAGCAGAAAAGACCATGGAGTTCTGAACATGATGAGAATTGAAAGGGATCCAATTTTCATGGATCTAGAGAAGATGGACATGGGAATAACCAGGGAAGGTGAAACATCAATGCTTTTTCAAATGGTTGCCAAACCATCTTTACTAGAAAGGATTAAGAGTTCCCAGACCGATGATGAAGAATTTCAGAAGAAGATTAAAGCTGTGAATGATGGGAGATTGAGAGACTTTGTGTATGAAGATGGACTTTTGAAATTCGGGAAGAGACTTTGTGTTCCCAATATACCTGATCTAAAAAGGGAATTGCTGGATGATGCTCATAGTTCCAATTTCTCTATACACCCTGGGAGCACCAAAATGTATAGAGATTTGAAGGAACATTTTTGGTGGGACAACATGAAGAGGGAGATTGCTGATTTTGTGTCAAGATGTATGGTTTGTCAACAAGTCAAAGCTGGAAGGCAACAGCCTGGAGGAGTCATGCAATCTCTTCCCATACCGGAGTGGAAATGGGACAATATTACAATGGACTTTGTCATGGGGCTACCAAAGACTCCTAGAAGGAACGATGCAATATGGGTTATTATTGATCGTCTTACCAAGTCAGCACATTTTCTTGCTATAAGAGAAGATCTACCCCTAGAACGTCCAGCAAGACTATACATTAATGAAGGTGTGAGAATTCATGGAGTACCCCTATCAATTGTTTCGGATCGTGATCCCCGTTTTACTTCAAGGTTTTGGAAAAGTCTTCAGAAATCCCTGGATACTGAACTTCATTTGAGCACTGCTTACCACCCTCAGACAGACGGACAATCAGAACGGACTATTCAAACCTTAGAAGACATGTTGAGATCTTTCTCACTTGACTTTCAGGGTATGTGGGATCAATATTTACCTCTGGTAGAATTTTCCTATAACAATAGCTTCTATTCGAGTATTCTGATGGCACCATATGAAGCTTTATACAGAAAGAGATGTCGTACACCAACCTGTTGGGATGACGTCGGTGAAAGAAAACTTGTAGGTCCAGAACTGGTGGAGGAAACGATGGAAAAGGTAAAGGTAATCCAAAATCACATCAAAGCAGCTCAAAGTAGGCAGAAGAGCTATGCCGATAATCGAAGGAAGGATTTGGAATTTCTAGTCGGTGATCATGTTTTCCTGAAGGTATCTCCGTGGAAGGGAGTCATACGTTTTGGTAAGAAAGGTAAATTGAGTCCCAGGTACATCGGACCTTTCGAAATTCTAGAACGAATTGGGGCTGTAGCTTACCGATTGGCAATGCCGCCAAGTCTCTCCAAAGTTCACGATGTGTTCCACGTATCTCTGTTGAGGAAATACATGCCTGACCCAACGCATGTACTCACCTATGAAGATTTAGAACTCGAACCCGATCTGTCTTATTGCGAAGAGCCCATCATGATTCTTCATACGAGAGAACAAGTGCTGAGAAACCGGACAACACGTCTGGTAAAAGTTTTGTGGAGAAATCATAAGATGGAAGAGGCAACGTGGGAATCCGAGGAACTTATGATGAAGAACCACCCGAGTCTTTTTATGCAGTAATACCCTAGAAATTGCGAGGACGCAATTATTTGAAGGAGGGGAGAATGTAACACCCCAAGCTTCCACGGTACGTTTCCCTTCGAATAATGCGATAGCGTGTGTTGTACGCAACCTCGAGTTCTAACACACACCACAACTAATTAAACTAGCCGTTGTGAATAGTTATACCTACTTTTTGAAATCATATATATTTTAAATTTCAAAATGGACTTCATTTTTGGATTCGTAATATCGAAATTATCCTAGGGTGAAATTTTGGTACTTTTCGGATAACTTTTATATTTTGATGAATAGTGAAAATTACTAAATTTTAATTAAAAACAACTTTTTTAATCAAAATAATTAATAGTGATAAATTATGAATTTGAGTGGTTTTAAAGTATATTTAGAATATATTTTTACCATTTAATATAATGTTGGTCATTGGACATAATTTTACAATTAAACCGAACATAAACAAGTGTCAATCTTTTGATAGTTATTATCTGTTAAAAACACGCTTTTTGTTTTGACAGCGGGAATTAATTTTAAATTAATTTCTTCCACTTCTGTGTTTTGAATTTAGAAAAATGGATTCCATATTTGGAATCAGGATGTTCAAATTGTGTAAATAGGTAACTTTTATTTTTAGACATTTTGAATAATTACTGCGGTAAATATTTTATTTACCATGGTTAAGGGTAAATCCGGTAAATAAGGGTTAAAAAATAATATTATAATAATACTAAATTACCCTAAAACGTGTCTTAACCCTATTGGTTGATACATGGTCGACCATGGGAATCTTTGGGTCTATTTTGGGACCCCATGGATCCACTTGTAAGTGATAATGACACTTTATTTTAATTAAGTCAAAATGAATACAAAAATGACACAAGCATATATCTTTTAGAACAACAATTTTACATAGGGTTATACATGTTGGATTTTCGATTATAAATATTCATTAGAAAGATAAAAAGATTTCCTACATAATGATATTTTATTTATAATTTTTAGACATTAAATAAGTTATTTTATTTATGACACAATAATGATGCAGTAATTACTATAATAGTGAAAAATTAAAATAATTGATATTATAAATACCCAAATAAATATAATATGAAACTTTTAATGAATTAAACTAATTTTCTAGGATAATATGATATATTAGGATTTATTTAATTGACTTTTTTCGAAGTAATCAATCTGTTATGAGTTTCACAAAAATCAACTATTCAATAGTGTCAAAATTGACATAAAAGAGTTCTTAAAACAAATATTATATTATTAATTGATATTAAATTCCTAAAAATCTAAGGTTCGGCCAAGAGACTTATATTATGATATGTTAATTATTAATGAACCACTTGGGGGTCTCTTGGATGTATATAGTAAGTTTATTAACCATATTATATAAAAATACAAAGAGACATTGTAAAAGTGAAACTAATTAACTTAGAGTTAATACTTAAAGATAAGGTTAATATAAGTACCCAAACCTGTCTAAATTCTATTGGATGAGTTGTTTTCGACCTATCCCCACCTCATCCTTTGAATAGTCAACTATGGAGCCTTTGGAAACCGAATATGAATTTATTATAAATTAATATTTCTAGCTTTTCCAAAGGTGCCCCTCACCCCTCTTATAAAAGGGCACTCCTCCTTCTCTTTTCCTCACACCTCTCAAGCCACTTGGATCGTCCAAAATCTACCCAACTAAGCTCCCCACATCCCTCTCCTCCTCCGTGAAGCTTCCCCTTAGGCAGAAAGCATTTCAAGAAGTCCTTTGGTTCCAACCAAAGTGAGTTACCTAAATTAAAGGTAACAATTTCTCTTAAAGTATCTTCATTTATTTTGCTTCTCCAACCCCCAAAATCTTTTTATTTCCTTTATTTTGTAACAACACCAGTATCCTAAATATACTAGGATGTTGTTATAAGAAGGATTCAAACTACACATACACACAACTCCATCTAATGGATGATGAACATAATGTTTCTGTGGATGGCAAACTAACGCCTCACGAAACGATGATTGTTCAAATACATCTTACCACCTCTCATGGTGGCCATTATGATGGCACTGTAATTAAATATGATATTAAGGATATATATTTTATATATAAGCTTCTGTAATTCCATTTTATTTCATACCATTATTCGTTTCATGTTGTATACACATACGATAATTTCATTTGAGAAAGTGCGGACTACCGCCCCCTTAAAATGATATGACTCGTTCATACCACACATGGAACGTATAAAGGATGGTGTTAATGAACTTAAGTAACATATATAAAATACTATACTGGAATAGTAATATACCTATGTATCATTTGGATTAGATTCTTTTAAAATAAAAATTAATTAAATGGAAGTAGCGTTCGTGCGCACGTACGGACTACCGTCTCCACGAACGCGATAAGATTCATTCTCCATCATATCCATTCAAGTCTTATTCTCATTTTGGGGTTAAAAATAATGTTAATATCATTCTGATTATGAATAAGATATAATCTATCCATTACAAACATGTCTTACGTAACAAAACATACAAAAGAAAACAAGAAAGTTCACACCCGAAACAACGATAATACTAAGATATTATTATCAAATCAATATTAAAAGATCATATATGATATCATATTGATGTATATGATTATTGTATAATTTAATAACAATGTTTTAATTATTATACAGGAGGTTAACATACCATCGACTAAGAGAAAGTACAAGGTAATGGTTATTTCACAATCTCTTCATTATCCGAGGTTGTTTATATGTAATAATCTACTGGGATCTCTTTATCATCCACATCCATGTTTCTTAAAAATGTATTTCAAAACATTTTTACTATTTACAAGAATATGGGTTAAAGTCATTTATACCTTTTTTGACTTTTTATAAGAGGTTAATAAAGTAATCTTTCCGTCGTTTTCAAAACAAGGTCCTTTTTAACCTTTTCGACAGAATTGAGGTAAGAATGTTTTTTTTAACTTATACGGCGGGTGCGGTTATTTTACGCCGTTATAAAATCTTCAAAGCTTTCCTTACAAGCTTATAATAATATTTTCAAAGAAAATGTTTTATTTTATATGGATCTTAAATTATTTCAAAATAAAAGGAGATATTTCTTTAAAAAGAATTTTGATTTCATCTATGTCAACATCCTTTGATGGATTTTAAGATTATTTGAAGTTGATTTATTATGATACAAAACTTCTATATTGTATTGAAGGTTTTGTGATATGTTTGACTGTAGATGTGCTATTTTTATACCATTCATAGTTTATTGTGAAAGTATTGACATTTCGTATGCTAGTTTTAATACGAATGTTTATGTTATGTTTAAACCTTTTCATATGGGAATGCATTGGACTTAATAAGTGACGGGTGGAGCCCGCTATAGCTCCTCGATGCATCGGTAGGTCTCATGAGACAAACTAGTGTCTTGGCACAAGGCCTTGACAAAATCTTATTTGTAGTCTTGGCACGAGGCCTTGGCTATGTGGTTATGATAGTCTGGCATTATGCATTCCAACATTATGAAAGTGGTTATTTATTTTTGCATGTGATTATTCGATTAGTGGAATATCCATGTGAATAAGTAAATGGCATTATTTCATTTTATTTATGCCATACCATGTTGAAAGTTCATATTTAAAAGGCTTTTGTTTTAGTTATACATTGCCTTAAATGTTTATTCTTATTGATGAAAGTTTCCGCTATATTGTTATCCTTACTGGGCATTTGAGCTCACCCCTTTTCTATGTTTTATTTTTCCCAGGAAGTGAAGATGTAAGTTATGAATGACCTGCAGGGATATTATGAGGGGATTGTAGTGTGGACTGTGGAAACATTATGTTGTTGTATTAGTTTTTGATTTTATGATGTAATGTAAAACTTATGAATATATCTAGTGTTTCCAAGGCTACTAAACCAATCGGTCTTTCGAGATTTGATCTTTCTTGTGATCATGCCAATGTTACGAAGTAATGCACTGACTCTGGGTAGCTGGGGTCGGGGCGTTACATATGTGAAGTATATTAAATCTTAATTAATTGATAAATTAATATTTTTATTGTCCTTCCTTTCATTACATTAATCATTGAAATGGATAAAACGGTCATGCATATATACAACCTATCGTCTCCATGAATAGTGTAGTTCATTTTCTATAAATAAATATTATGGATTTCTATAAATTCATATTTTATAACAAATATATAGTATCTATATCATGGGTAATATTATTCATATTAAGTAACCATGATCAAATTAATAATAATAAAAATGACAACTCAATACTAATATATGAAAAAAACAATGTTATTGTAGGAAATGTGTCATTCATATTGAATTATTATGAAATGGGTAATAAAAGATCATTATAAAATCATGTATCGAATGATGAAATTAAATATAGTTCTATAATATATTAATAAAAAAATTATATTTATTATATAGGAGGTAAAAATGTGTATCAATGAAGTCGAAACATAAGTCAAGTGATATTTTCTCAATTTCCCTTCTTTGAAAAATATGTTATGTTATGAGCCTGTGTTATTTTATGTGGTGTATACACATCACCTTTCAAAAGTTATGTCATTAATATAATTCTTTTAATTTTACTGCAAACCTCATTAGATTTTATTCATTATTGGTTCTCATGAATCCAAAGTTGCCAAAATGTTACGAATTTGATGATACATTCTCAATATTTGTCTAGATTGATTTATATTCTACATACAATTATGGAATTTTATGATATATTTCTAAAAAACATTCTGAAATTTATTATCCTGTGTTTATATATATATAATATATGTTTTTGTTTCATTTTACCCACATTAACAATACAACACACCAAATGAATGTTTTTTTAAAAGTCAATTGTATTTCTCTCTTTGGTCAAAAATCATTTTTATTCAATATTTATTTTTAATAAAAAAATTTAAATAAATATTACTCTTTAAAAGATTAATTGAAATATTTTTAAACCATTTTTGACATTTTAATAATAATGAATAAATTAAATCTAATGTCATTTTATAAACAATCCCTAATTGGGTTTGACAGAAAATTAAAAAAAATATTTTTAACATGTATGCCATGAATGGTATTTCCTACCATCATGAAAATTATTTTAAATGAATAATAATTTATATGTTTTCAATTGTATTTTTAATGAAACCTAATTCCAAATATTTCTTGAAAATGTAATTATAAAAACATTTTTTCCAATTGGAATGGATATTTTCCTCATTAAATGTATTTAATGATCTTTAATTATCCCATTAATAGATTCCAATGTTATTTATAATTAATGGGATTTTGAAAAATAAAATTCCTTGAAAAATATTTTTCTTAGTGAAAATTATATTTTCTTCCATAAATTATTCAAATGATATTTTAAAATTATAGTCCATATAATATGAAATCTTTCAATGTTACTTAAGACTTATTGGGGATAAGATTTAATAATACCATCTTTTTTATATATATTGATGGATTATTTTTTTAACATAATATGTTTATTGAACCCATTTCTATTGTGTCAAATATGGTATAGTGAATGTTTTATGAATCCCATTTCATTTCATGGGTTCTGATATAGTTCATGTTTTATGATCTTATGGCATCCATATGTATGATTTTCATTATCCGAAGGGTGGGACCTATATATCATTATAATTCAATAGGAATTAATTAATTTTATACTGGATTAATGGTATATTTGATGCTATCAAAATCCAAAAAAGTTGGTAGATAGAAGGTTATACTATTCCTAGAGGATGTACATTAATGGTTATCTGAAGCATGACATGTTTTAAATGTCTGGGTTGGTATCCAGGACATATGGGTTTCTAGGGATACATGTTTTTTCAAAACACTATATCTTATAATCCTGTTATTCTATCATGGGCTATTTTCATGAATTAATTTAGTATTTATATAGTATGAAATTTCAGGATTTATTCCATGAATCATGTTTATGAACTCTGATATGAAGTTTGTGTTTTTAAAATGTTTTTTCTCATGTTAGCATACCCTTATTCTCATGTTATATTGATATCTCCATTTTTTACCCTTGGTATGAATATGTTCTCAACAATTATTTTGATTCATTTCCCAAGGTTATGAAGAATTATATTATATATGATATGTCTAAGAATCATTCTAGTTATGATGTAATTTATGGGAGATATTATAGTTCACTAATTAATATGCATTTTTGTGTTTGAGTTTCAAAATGTGCTAGACCTAAATGATTATTTTATAGATCATTATCTTAAGTAATGAATATTAGTCTATTATGAAGTAACTATTATGTAATATATGTTTGGGGCCTTTAATAATAACATACACCAATAACATCAAATAATTATAAACCCACATAATAAAAAATAAATAAAAGACTACAACTCATGATAGACAACCGGATTATGGTCCCCTCATATGTCCCTACTTTCAAGTCCTACTGCATAATGAAAAATAAAAAAAATAACAATACATGTCCTAATTTGATGTCTACAGATCATTCCACAATCCAATCAATGGCCTTAACATGGTGTGTGTAAAACCAATTCGGCAACCACCAATGTCTTATTTTTCACATCTAACCCATTAATATAAAATTATACCATGTATAGGTGTAGTATAAGTGAAAACTGTAAATTAATCTGAAAACATCTTCGATGAAGTTCTATGCGGGACACTTTAACAATCAATCCTTGTCTATCCTAAGACAATATCATTACCATAATCAGGTAATATAGTCTACGAACCATGAATTGTATTTGATGCCATAATTACATATTTATCATACATCATAAGGGGGACATGTTTTTAATAAGTTGAATCATCCCAGGAAATTAAAATAGGGTATTTCAGGTTTGATAATTATAATTAGTATGTGTTGAAACCATGTATGAAATTTATAGTAAAATATTGGAATTTTCAGGTCCCATAATTACAATTCAATAACACGGGTCACAAAACCCAAAAATTTCTAGTAATTGGTAAATATAATCATGTACTAATAAATCAATTTGTAATGACGAGAATCTTCTCTGAAAAATATAATGGTTATAATGAATTCCTTTTTGAACAACTTTATTAAATAGAAATTAGTTACTTGTAAAATGATTTAAATATAAAAAAGAATCATTTATTCCCACAATTTAATAATGGATGTGATGAATTGATCACAGAATTACTAAAATAATTAATTTTAAAATTCATTGATTATCTAGAATAATAACCTTATATTTAATAGATAATCATATTCCATGAACTATGAATGAATAATTTACATTTAATGGACATGGAATAAAATATATTATAATTATCTATTCAATTTATTCATTTTGATAAATTTATTTAAAAAAAACAAGAATCATAGGGAATGAGTTCATTATAAACATTGATTCCTCATGATCGTTGTATTTTTTAATTTATGTTCAAGAGTTTCAGGGGGGTATCTGATTATTCATTCCATAAAACAACACAATTTATTCTTGTAGGTTAGTCCATAATAATATTCAAGAATAAATTATATATTCAAGGACCAATGGACACAATCCATCCTACCTAATGATTCAATAAATTGTATTCTCAAACAAATGTGATTCCATTTATTAGTCCAGTCTCCAAGGGATAAGTAGAAAACCTCAATTCTGGTTCATTTTAATACTATAGTATATAGGTCATAGATATAACATAGTTACACAATAACGGTGGTTATTTGAGTTGAGGTAGCACTCATTCCAATATTAAATTTGATTCAAAAGGAGTATAAAATTCTTGGTAACACAATTTAATATATTTATTACACATATAAGAGTTGACACTTGAAAAACCCAGTGTGCATCACAATGACACATGAAATCATCAATGAGACATTTAATTAAAAGTAATAGACCACATATCATATAATTATGAATATTTTTTAATCAGTTCATATGTATTGATTGAAGATCAAGTGAGAAATAATTGGGAAATGATAAATTACATAAAAATATAGGAAAAGATATTTAATAAAAATATAATCTAATAAAAAAATAATGTTGAAAAAATAAGGTATATGAATCATGGAATAGTCAATGGAAAACCAATGTGATCGACAGAGATCAATTCGGATCTTAGAAAATGGATATTTTTTAATTCCTATGAGGATAAACAATAAGGGAGAAACACATGGTAGGTTTGTTGTATGTTTGGAGGAGGATAAATTAGGGCTGAAACATTAAAATCGGCAGGGGAAATATTTATTTCCTCATTTTTAATTAGAAACATGGTTTGGATGCACAGTTTGGATTACCATGTCCCAACCATGTAGCTAAGAATACCGAAAGTCCACACCCTACTTGTTTTATGTACATGATTAGACAAACCACACAGAATCCGTTTCCTTGGAATTTTATCACCTCTGGAACTTTTTTGTGAAATGACATAATTAGAAAACACATGTTTATACCATGAAATCAGCTCTATAATAATGTGAATAGTTTTAGCAGATTAATGAGGCCTCAAGTGTATGATATTACAAACCATTTTATACCCTTTGATTCCCTTATAGTTTTTCAGAACCAATTTCATTACATAACAAAACCATATACCGTATACAAATTGGCTACAAGTTTTCACTGCATGGTTAGCACTATAATTGTCTCATTCATTCTCATAAGGACATCTAACCTAGATTCGATATTTTGAATAATGAAAATATTGATACTCATTTGGAATTTGTAGAAAACTATCGCTCCATAAAAATATATAAAATCAACATTATGTTTTCCAGCCATTAAAACTCTATTTCCATGGTATGATTAAACTTTTTACCATCCACCAAAATAAAACTAACTATCCTTTAGAATTCCTGACTCCTTACAAAATGGGGTATCATAAAAAAATTCACATAAATAGATGATTACATTGGCTAGAATGAAAATATTGACTTGATACAAATATGAAATTGTGATATGGAAGTTCATTCTTGATAATATTTTACATTTAGATGAGAGAACAATTATGTATTATTCATTGAATCCAAAGATAAATTATCCCCCAATGAGAAAAGGGAAAGTCATAAAAATAATGTGATCATGATAAAAAATTATAATACGGTTGTATTTTCACAGTGAAAAAAAAATTCATGGATTGTAACCTAAACATGTCTCAAGAAATTAAAATTTGGGTCAAATAACCCACACGATATGAGTGAAATTTTAGCATAATTCTCTTAAGAGATAGAGAGTGATATTTAAATAGAACATAGATAACATATAATAAACTATATTTTTTTATAAAATACTCAATTATGATGTATATACATGAATTAAATGAAAATATGTGCATAAGAAAAAAGAACGTTTCAACGAGATGAATTAAAGATGAGAAAACCCTTATCATGTATTCTTTCTTACTTGAAGGTTGTCTAACCTCATATATGATAAAAATAAATATCTTAATTAGTTATCTAAGAACCCCAATTTAAATAATTAAAAATAATTATATATATTTTTAAATAATAAATTAAAAATAAATTAACTCATTATATATTATTTTCACCATTATGTGTTATGAATATATATTTTTTTAAATGACGATGGGATTGATTCCGCCTAAGTGGCATCAAAGTTCCACATTTTTAGATACTACATTATAAAATAATCATTTATTTAAATATTTTCTTAATGAAAGTTTTTAATAGATCGAAGAAATAAATACATCTTATGAAAATAGAAATCATGATGAACTCATTTTCAATGTGTTTAACGATCAATATGTGGTATTTTAATAAGCATATTAAATATTAACATGACCATTAAAGAATAATTAACAAATCAGATATATATCATTATTTCAAGAGATTAAAATTAATAGAAATTCATTAATAATTCATGACATAATTTTTATAACATCATCTACATAGGCGGTTAAATCGACCCAAATGAAGACATATTATAAGAATTTAATGAGTATAGGTAAGTTTTTTAATAATGAGAGTGAAACACATATAGAATATTCTACATTAAAAAAACATCATATAGCCTAAATAAATCAATCCAAGGAACCAGTAATGATGGAAGGAAATTAAATATCAAATTCAACAATCGTGGGGACAGTAGTCTATCGTATGCATGAATAATGATCCCAATTCTCAAATAACACTAGATATTATTTTTTATAAATAAATATCATTTTAAAAAAAAATTCATAGAAATAAAATTTATTATCAAATATATCACTGACTCTATCCTTAATATGTGGTTATGAAAAAAAACAGCATCACTTCATTGAGACACTTGTCTACAAATATGCACTATTTACATTTTTTGTCTATTAGTGGATGAAATGTTTTTAAAGTTTGTGTTTAAATTAATTTAATGACATTAACGAATACTAATGAATAATTATTCAAAATAATGATGACAATATGATTATTGGTGTGGTATATGGTTATATTAATTGTAAATTTATTTATTTTAATGTATAAATTTTAATGATATTTAATTTTTAATGATATGTAATTTTCAATGTGATGTAAGTAATACATTTATATTAGTGAATAAAAGGGTCATTTTGAATGTAACAAAAAAATTTCAATAATTTAATGCCACAATTAAAAAATCAACAGATAAAAATGGAAAAGGTGCATGGGAAGTGTGTGTTAATAATATTACCCTAAAACACCCATTTTAGAGACAATGTATAGTTTTTTTAGCCTTTTTTATTTAGGGTTTCCAACTTTTACCGTAATTTTCTTTTACCATGGTAATTATTTATTTTACTATGATAACTAATATTAAAGAAAATTTTAATAATATAATATTTATAAAATGTGAAAAATATTATTCACAATTCATAAATATTTTACAAAATAAAATGTTTATGGTTTTCAATTGATAATTTTCAAATAAAATCCCATAAAATGTAAAAAAATTTGAAAAAGCTTTTTATGTTGAAACATTTATATACAAGATTAAATTTTAATAGATATTAGTTATTTTAACATAGAATATCTTATTTAATAAATATAATTTATATTTATTTCAATTAAAACCTAAATGAATATTCACTATCAAAAACCATAACAGGAATAAAATACTTAAAATATTTTTATTCAAGTATTATTTTTATTTATTTTCAAAAAAATTGCAAATAAGATTTATAATTCCAAAAAATATTCATAAATGGATAATTTTACTTCATAATTTAATATCAGATAACATAATTTTTTTTACTCTTACTGGATAAGATTACATAATTATATTATAATAATAATTAAAATTATCATAAAATATTTTTTTTACTACAAATCATAATTTTTAGAAAAAACTCAAGAAATATAGTATGTAAATTTGGACGTCAGTATTTTGAAATTTATATTTTATCAAATTTAAATTTTAAAATTTTAAAATAAATTTCTAAATTGATAATACAAACATAAAAAAATTGATGTTTTTAAATAATATTTTCTATATTAACTCACATAAATTATTTATCTTCTAAATTTAACATATTATAATGTTTTACCATCGTAGTGATTATTATAGATTTATAGATAGATTTATTCTAATGTGTATTGCTTTTTCCACATTGGTAGTATCATGTTACAAAATTTATTAAACATTACATCATTTTAATATGGTCTATTTTACATTCCCTCTTAAATAATTTTCTCCCTCTCTGTTTTGATATATTCTATTTGAATAATGTATTCGATAGTATTCTTAACAAATTCATCATTTAGTGTATAACCACTAATATGAAATCTACCAACTCTATAGGTCTATACCATTTTACCAAAATTTCATCAAACAATATCATCCTTCATAAAATCATATTTCAATGTATTTATTTACCCCTATAATATATTTTCTACAAAACATTTACAAAACCAATTGAATCTACAAGAAATTAAATCATATTGACAATATATTTTCATAATAAAAATTGTCTGTTTTTAACCATGAAATGTATTAATCACAAGTTTATATAGTCCCAAACTAAAAAATATATATCGTAAAACAAAAAATTATAAAAAATTTAACAAAATTTCGTGAATTCCATTTTATTAAATAAATAATCAATTCAAATACTATAAATAATATCTACCACAATTTTCTAAAAATTGGTCTACTATTTGTTACCACATTCTCAGTTATATTTTAAACAAAAGATATGTTCCTAAGTCAATAAAAAAATTTATAATAGTTATTCTGAAATAAATTTGTACATAAAAGTGGTAGGTGGATATAAAATCCTATAAAAACTAAATTTCACCATCAAAACACTTCATTATATGATTAGAGTGAAAGTAATTATTAGTAAATTAATATTCTAATTTAGCCCAAAAAATGCTGGAAACTGGATTTGTAAGATCAAAGGATATTTTAAAAAACAAAATCATATTAATTAAATTATTTTTAATATTCTATTATACTATTACATATTGAAAAATTCATTAAATATATAATTTCTGAAAAAAAGCTATTTTTTACAAAAAAAATTTTTTTTTGGAAAATACTGCAATATTAATACTGAGTAAATTGTGATCTGAATACTTCATCATTAAATTATATTTTATCAAATTTAAATTATTGAATTATTGAATGTAGTTTTTTTGTAAAAAATTTATAATATATAGGAAATGGATTTTACTAATAATACCATTTTTCAATATTAACTCATATTAATTATTTATCTTCCAATGGTTGTATCTTTTAATATTTTTGTGTATTAATAACTATTTTATGTTAATTAATAATTTTATTCTAATGTTATTTTCTTTTATTATGTGTATAGAATATATTTACTGTTGTTGAACATAAAATATAATTTACAAGTTTAATAATTTTGTTTTATTATAAGGAGGGTTGTCGAGAATCGGTTATCAACCGCTGCCCAATGAAAATGGAATCGACCATAGAATCCCATGTTAAATGGAGCTATCCAAATGTATTAAAACACACTTTATTACATATGTTTCATTCAACTATGTAATGATACTCACACAAACCATAACATTTGATTTCAAATTTAATCATTTAAGCATGGATGTGACATTGACCATAAATAAAAACATCTTGAAATTTTGTTATTTGAACTAACATTGTTCATTAATGAATATATGATGGAATTTGATATATAATATTAAAACCTCAAAATTTAATTATTATAATAACAATTTTGATCCTATTCATTTATTGAAGGTGTAAAATCTGAAAAATAGTATAGAACAAAATAAGGTTACGAAAAAGTATTCTAAAAAAATTAGAAATTTATTTATTTAATAGGGTATGAAAAATGTATAAAATTTACATGGATATAATTTTTCAATGACTAAAAATAAGAGGAAATTTAATATACAATAATAAAAATTCCCTAACATATTATGGTCCCAGCCATTAGAGATGACTGAATATGAATCAAACTCATCGTAAATTTTATTTAGGATTGATAATCACCCCAAAATCCTCATCAATATTTGTGTTTTTTCACATGAATTATGATATAACCATGGTTTCAGATAGGGATACACATAGGGATAATAGAATTATATGATTTTATAGTGATTTAATTAGGTTTCAAGTATTAATTACTAAATTTGTTTTAAATTATAAATATTTTTTAAATAAAATACTCCACAAATGGTAGAGAAACCCCAGGGTCCCCATTGTGGATAAAACAATATTTCTTCCATGGGGTAAAAAATTGTATTTAAACCAATCCAAGGTAACAATATTCATATATGTGACTCGGTTTTGATAATTAATATCATAATTAGATAATATAATCATTCATGGGATATAAAATTAATAATTTTTTTATATATCAATATGGGGGCATCGTGATGCCCAAAATATTACAAATGTTTTATAAATCATCATATATAGATATATATATTATAAGTGATGAACCATAAATATGAGAGTCTTTACCTCATTGAAACTCAAATTATTGGGCTTATTTAATAAAAATATCATAAATGTTCTCTAACCAATTATCATTTTGAGTCAGTAGGTCTAATTCCCCAAATTTAATTATTATGTCTTCAATGATAATGATATTTATTTAAAAATATTCATAATTGTCATCAAATATTGAATACCAGATTATTATTGAATTTGGAGTTGTATTGGTTTTATTCTCATGTGCCATCATGTTAAATGAGAATATAATGAATGATCATATAGACTATATTGTATTAAACTACATCGTAAAGATATAATACATTGTGATCTAAACCCCAACTCTATAGTCCATAATATTAATTTATATTTTCATTCATAGTTTAAAAAAAATTTAAAATAGGATGACTTTTTACAATCAACTTATGAGAAACTATAATTAATATTGAAGGAACTACAATTATCATTTACAAAATTAATTTTTGAGAACTAATAGTTTTTTTAATGTGAGAACATCAATAAACTATGTAATAGGTAAAGATAAATCATTAAGAGTTTTTAAAAATAAATAAACTATTATATCATGGTGTAATTTTGAAGGAATGTAAATATTTATAGATATTTGTATCTATGGAATACTCATAGAGTCTAAACCCAAACATATAATTTAGTGGAAAATGAGGATTAAGTTCAATAGAAAAGATATTATGAGTGTATATATAAATATGTTGTTGGATTATATAATAATATATCTTACATTATATAGTTCTTGGAAATTTAAAAGTAATTTAGTACTCAAGAAAGGTATAATAAATTTCATTATAAATTAAATGAAAGTTGTTGATATCAAAAATAACAACAAGTCAACGTAGAGTGCACAGACTATAAGAAACCAAATTCATCTATATGGAATTATAACCTCTTATTTATTTGCATTTATCAAATACTACAATGATTGATGGGATAATTTTATTTTTTTTCTTCACATTTGCTTGTTTTTTCATATAATCAGGTGATTATATCTCTATAAAACTAATTGAAGATAAATTTAGCATATTATTATATAATTTTATCCATTAATATTATTCTATTTATATTTTTAAGAGATGAAAAAAATATTATAGAATTATGCATATCATTTATCATATATTATAAAGGGTCAATTGAATATTTTTTCATTATTTTTCAGCTGATGGGTTTTTTTGAGGGGTTCTATGAAAATATTAATTTGGTGCTAAAACCTTATTATTGAGTTTATTTAGTTCAAAATTTTGGAAACATTAAACATAATGAAAAATATGAAATTTTTATAGGACATGATATTTCATGGAAACGAATTGAGGTTATTGAGGAAAATTTATGATTATTTTTAGACAACCTCTATTGAAAGTTATCTTATAAGTTATAATATTTTAGGATATATTCGATTTTACCTAAAATTTACAATGGTTTTTTTAAAACATTTCAAGACCAATACGTTAACAACTATTAGAATACATTCCATGAAAAATTGAAAATATATGTGCACAAATTTTAGTGATTAATAAAGATATTATTTTTTTCATTTATAATCATCTTATATTATTAGATAAAAAATCAGATAATGTATGATACAAGATATTATATTGAGACATCATAAATACTAACTCTTAAAATCAGGGCTAAAAATTTAATATCATATTTTATCTATACCAAGTTATATTATCCCATAATGAAATACATATAATAATAAAACATTTAAAAATTCCATCCAACAATAGTCACATAATTGTGAAGAAAAATATGTGTATTGTCTTTGACGATTAATTACACATGCAATTTTTTTTAATATTATTGTATGTATTTCACCATATTCAAGACACATAAGATTAAATGAATGAATTATTCTAGATTATATAAATCATTGTAAATTGTGGAAAGAATAGATATGAATTGGGTTATCTCATACACTCAGTAAGGGAAACAATCTCATCAATCCTAATGTACAGAACATCGTCATGTGAGAAGGAATCAATAATGAGAAAAATATGACATTAAAATATCATAAGAGTGAAAGTCTATATTAAGGTTAGTAAATAATAATTGTAATAATATAATATCACTAAATTATGTAAACAAAATTATTCAACGAAACATGAAAATACATTAGAATTTACTAGAAAAAACATCACAAACATAAGAAAATAAAATCACTTAATTGAGTTTTTTGTCATAACTGAATTCTCATATATCAACATGTTTGGGATTGAAAATATTATTCCTGCATCTGTATTGGTCTAGAACACATATAATTATTTAGACATTGAAAACAACCCTTTTACCTCACTAGGCTTGGGAAATAACTTTTCTACCTCTTTGGGATTGGGAAACAATAGTTATACCACTTCAGACATAGTTTAGACATTGAATGTTTCTTTGTTGGAATCTCATATTGTATAAAAGAAATAAAACATTATCATGAAAAGGGGTAAAGGGAAATATAAAATTAAAATTAGTTAATATATAATATGGTTTAAAATTCATCCAAAAAATACTTTTTTATAAGGTTGAACAAGGGTTTGGAAGATAATTCACCATAATTAAACGATGCGATTAATTCAAAACATATTATAATTTTCTAAAAAATGAATTCATCCATTGAATATTTTTTTTTCAAAAAACACATTATAAACATTGGAATAAAATATATAAATTTATTTTAATTTTGAAATAAAATATCATAGAGAACATTTATTATCTATGATTAACAATATTTATTATAAATCAATGAATGATGTTTCTGTTACAGAAAATTCATTATGGAAAACATAGTACATTATATAAAAAACAATTGAACATGGTTTTGTATGGTAATTATAAAAATGACCAGTATTCAATATTAAATACCACATTATATAGTTGGAGACTATAATTTACCTAAGATATATTAAATAAGTTCATTATGAACAATTATAAATAAATTAATGAGAACTAAGTTACCGAAAAAATGTACAAGTGGAAGAGAATTTAAATTATATCATAATAAAAGACAGTGAATTTAATTTAACATGAATTATAGTGAATATAATTCTCTTCGGGAAATAATGTCTAAAATTTTAATTATGTTCACCACATAAATGGAATAACGTGAATAGTACAAAACATCTATCAAGGAGATGTATTTGAGATGAAAAACCCTTCCAAATATTCGAGCATCTATAAAAGTAATCTATCCGCATTTAAAAAAACAATTATATAATAATCACTTATTTAAAACCCTTATTTATTTCATTTACAATTTAGAATTATCATTTAGAATCATTATATATATATAGTTTCAATACATTTTTCAATGTCTTTTTATGCAATGTTAATCATTTATAACATGTTTTGTAAGAGCAATGTTAGTATTCATTCCTCTTCCAAAGTTAATCATTCCAATTACCATAAATTTAATATAAAAAATGAATTATTTTTATTTTAATCTTTTAACTTCTATTAATGGTTGTTTCATTTTTTATTCTGAATATTTATATTTAGAATAACCACATTTCTTTGATTAACCAATGAATGGGTTTTTTCTAAATATTCATTTAACAATTATAAAAAAATAAATAATTATTTCTATAATTATATATTATTATTATACTAATTATATTAAAATAATCATCCTTTGTAAAAATTCATAGCATTATTCAATAATGTGGATAAACAAACACAGACCTGGAAATAAATTGATTAATTGGTTATTATGAAATGGTTAATTTGAAATATAAATATACCAATATAGTAATTCACTTTTTTAGTGTTCATTAGTGAAAAAATAAATAATATTATTGATTTTAAAGGATACTATATTAAAGATAATTATATTACACAGATTGAAGAGACAATTTTGCACTAATTGTGCTTATTTTGAATAATATAATTTATGAAGGTAGTTATTATTAATATCATTAATAAGACATCAAATATTCCACAAAAATTAATATGATTTTATAAATACCATATTTATCCTTTAAAACAATTATTATAACTACAATGGAAGACATTAATGAAAAATGGAAGACAACATTCCATGGAGGCAATAGTCTTCACATAAACATTAATGATGCATTCATATGTTTTAGAAATAGAGAGATAGAGAGAGATAATACGGTTTATAATTTTTGTTTCAAGACACACACATATATATATATATTGCCATAGTGGATACTGAAGAGGGCGGTGAATTGAGTTCCAATTAAAATTTCTGTTTAAAAACATCATGGTTATGAAAGCCCCAAATTTTAAAAATGGCCCAGTTAATTAAGGTAGTAAAAATGTAAATGTTAAATTGGTCAACAGGTTTCTCAAAGGGTGATTAATCCTCAGATGAATCAGTGTAGAACACCAATTCAACTTTTGAAACAAGTCTACTAAAGTAAAAAAATACACTCATAAACCAAAACGAACTATCAAAGTGTAAGAAAAAATAGTTTTATGTTTTAAAAAATATAAGCAGCGGATAAAACAAAATAGAGTAACTGAGGATTAGCACAACAATGTAAAAAATAGGTTTAGTCTCAAGAAGAGAATTAATCCTCTCTACTTGGTGATCACCAGCCACCAACCCGTTTATATAAATAATATTTTAATCCACACCCTAGAACGGGGTTTACAACAGCACACTTGGCTATCCAAGTCACACGTGACCACTGCCATAGTTATTTATGGGAAACAAAAGTAATAAGTGATTGCGTATGAAAACAGTTTAATATCTTCTAGTTATTCATTTAGAGGCAATGTGTGTTATACAAACAGATATACACACTACTGAAATAGAAAATATAAAACACAGCAGAGTTAAGGATGAGACTAGAGTTAATAATTCTCTGGGGGTTGTGAAGTAATTCTCTAGACTCAATAAATGTTGAGGAAATAGTATTTGAGCTTTCTTTTGGAAGATGTCTCCATAACAGAGTATCACAATTTCAGTAATCTAGCTTCGAGGAGTGAAAAGGTTTAGTTAGTTGATTTCTCGATGTATATTGAGAATTTTTTGGTGAAGATATCTTGTTATCATCTTCTTGGAATCTCAAGCGCTATGTTCTTAAATTTTGGTATTCACACAGTATGTGTCTCAGCATGTACTGCCGATTTTTCGTCATCATATCATTAATGTGAAAGATGAGGTCAATTTAAACACTAGGATCCTCTAGACATAATTATCTTCAAACATGCATGTACCTCATACTTGTCAACAAATGTTCCTACAGACAACATTAAATAATGTCAGAAACATCAATTTGTCTACATATGACCATTTGAAATAAAATTTTAAAATAGAAACAATTATTTATATCAATCAGTGAGTAATATTCGGTCTGTTGTCTTCGGTTTGGTAACATTGATCAGTCATCTTCGGTGTGTCATCTTCGGTTTCAGTGTATTGGATTCAGTGTGTCATTCTTCGGTATTTCGAACTTTGGTGTGTCGACTTCAGTCTGTCATACATAGACATGTCGTACTTCGGTGTGCCATAGTTTGGTCTAATAACATCGGTCTGTCATAATTCGATTTTTGAAACTTCGGTGAGTCATACTTTTGTTTGACATTTTTCGGTTTCGATGTGTTGACTTCATTTTCGGTTTGTCGACTTTGGTTTTGGTCTGTCATCTTCTGCTAGTCGAACATCGGTCTTAGGGAATCCAAGTAAGATTATGAAGATTTTGTCATGCATATACCATTACAAGATGAATTGTTAATCGGATTATTTTTATAAATACACTTGTAAACATATTGATTCATGACATATAATACATTGACTTATTAATGTATATATTGTTGTATGACAAAATTGATTCACATAGAGATATTAAAATTTCTTGAAAGAGTAGAATCTGTATATTTAAATAATTTGTGATTATGGAAACTACAATATCATGAAGGGTCCAAAAATCCCCCTATTGATAATCACAAATTACCACATATATTCAAATATATAGAATTAATATGGCTGAATATACTTGTCCAAAATAACTATAGTTTGACATTGCTAGAATTTATTTAAATCAAATATCCCCCTCACTAGATGGATTAAGAATAGTATATGCCGCCCTTATTTTCTCATATTCCATCCTTACATTCTCCCCCTTTCTCATATGCCATCCTTATATTGTCCCTATTTTGGAACTAACAAAAAGAGAAAAGAAGGAAGGAATAATTAGATAAAATAATGACACCACAAGAATTCTCATTCAAAGACATAAGAGTACAAGAAAAACAACAAGAGAAAATCCCTATAAAAAAGAAATAATTCATCAATAAGGTTTTGGTTGTAGAAGAGAATTGTCTTTGTTTGAAGGATCCAATTGTTAAGGAGAAGGCTTGGTATTGGCAGAAGATGGATCAGGTCTGATTAAAACACAAGGCAGAGAAAAACCTATATGAACAGTAGTTGCAATGGTAGGCCTTCTCTCTGACAACAGACGACATGGAGACTGCTCAGAAATGATTGGTCGAATTTCAGTAAGAGTTTGAGAAACGGTCATTTGAATAGGAGACTGAGAGGTAGTACCAATTGAAGTAGCTGGAGGGACCACAATAACCTCGGCATGAACATGCAGATACAGTTTGATCAGGTTGATGAAGTCATTAATGAATTCTCTTACATATTGAATTGCCTTCTCAAAGTCATCCTTATTCTCTATAAACAAACTCAGTAAAGGTGTAAACTCTTTCAATTGGAGAAAATTCTTTTTGAAAGCTTCTAGGACTAGGGGAATTCGATGATTTTCTGCCAGAAACATGAAACTATTGATGAGGTTATGCTTGGTATATATCTTAGTTAAATACTTATCCACTTTTTCCCGAATTTCTCTCTGAGCTCTAGAGGCTTCATTGGTGCATTGTCTAACTATATTGTATACATGATCTGTATTCTGATGTAAATTTTCAAGGGTTTCCTTATCTAAAAAAACCGGAAGTTTTTTAATCTCTTCTCTCATCACAGCCTTGAGAGACTCCAAATTAGCAAAAACACTTCTTCCACTCCTCAAAATAGATGGTCCAGTCATCATTTTTCCAAGATCTTTTTTCAGATTCTTCAAATATACACTGATTAGATGAGTTACCAGCTTCCTATGAACTTCCCTAACACCACTAAAGGAGGTCTTGAAGTAAGAGTTTAATGAATTCAGCTCATTGTTCATCTTTCTTACTTCCTCTATTAGAAAAGTATTGTTTCTAATAATAGTTTTTGTTGTAGTAATAAGATTTGGTTGAATATATTGAATCACAGTTCTTTAATTTTTTTCTGCATCAGCATCTGAAATACTTATTGAGGTGGGGGATTCATTTCTAGATCACACGGAAGCAAGAAAAGACTCACATATCACATTCTTAAACCTTTCCAAATCATCCTTAGTAAAATAATCACTAGGTACTGACTGAGAAACTGGTTCTACTACTGAAGATGAAATAGGTGGAAAAGGTGCATTAGGCTTTGGGTTCTCATGGAATTTTGGATAAGGATGAGAAGGTACCATTTCCTCATGTGAGTAATATTTCAAACCGAAAAGAATATATCTCGGATTACTATTCTACTATCTAGAACATGTCCAATGTCTTAGCTTAATGGTATCTATTATTACCCTTCTTCCCCGAGGCTTAGGAATAACATCAATATCATCAATTTATTCATCATGATCTTTGTCCATAATACCTTGGATGGGGATAGGAAACAAACGAACTTCGGGTTCTCCTTGAGCTCAATCTATTTCAACTCCACTAGGTACTTCCTCAATTTGAGGCAGTGGAACTACATCTTCTTCTTCCGGGCCAACATCCATAATATAATCCAATTCTTGAATGACCTCTGCATTTTCAGCAACGGGATAGAGTGTTATGTCCTCAAGTTCAGCATCTCTATGATCATCAGCTGGTTGATCAGTAGGATCTATTCCATCACCAACCCCATGAATAGATTCCTCACTGGATCTTTCAACCACTTTTTGTCCAACATTTATAGTTTAAATCACATTCTCAACACTTCCTCCATCATCTCAATTGTCACCATCATCATCATTATTATTATCATCATCGCCATCATCCAATTCCTCATCTCATTTTCTAACATAACCTTCAAATCCAGTAACTTTGGTTTCTTCCTCTTCTTCATCCCCTAGAATAGTTTCTTTTAATGGTAGTTCCATAGGTGGAATATCAGGACCATAAGTCATATTCTTGGTACATTTAGTGATATAAGGATCAATCCTATCATCAAAAATAGCTCCTTCTTCCCTAGGCACTTCATCCTCAGCTTCCTCATCAAAATTGACAGGAACTTGTCCAGGTTTGAGACCTAGATCAACTTGGTCCTTGGGTCTAGCGGGATGGTAAACCAGGTTTAATTCCTTATATATCCTTTCTTCATCTCCTACCCAACATCTTATCCATGGGTTAAAAAATATTTTAATCATTTTGCAAATGTCTTTCTAAAGTCAAAAACCACTATAGGCAGTTAACATTTCATCTCAATCTTCTACACAGTCTAATTTCTTCAACATGGATGAAATTAGTGTCGGATAGTATAAGCAGGATCCCTTCTTAGATGGCTTAATGATCTCATAAAAATGTAACATAATATATCTGCACAGATTCACCTTTATTCCATGTTTCAAACAAAAATATCATGAAGACATCCTGATATTTCACTGCAGAGAAATCGCCCTTCCTTTTGCAGATTTGATGTTGTATGAACTTAAATAGAAATCTCACTTCTCCTTCAAATTCATTTGCAAAAGTCCTTTTGTATTCATCAATTCCAGTAAGTTATTTCTGAGAATCTTCAAATGAAAACAAAATTTATGAAGGTGTAATATTACTAGGATATTTAGCATAGACACCTTCATGAGGTACTTAAAATCATTTAGCCCAATACATAGACAAAAATTCTAATTCCATTCCTATTACCACAGATTTCATCTTTTCAACCTCAAAATCGTTCAATGTTATACTCAAATGCCGATAGACCTCATACACTATCTTGGGATAATAGGGTCTTTCATTATTGGTAAACCAACTCATCCACCCTTCAGATTCCAGTTCCTTTAGCAGAATGTATTTTCATGATAGAAGCAACTCAGCAGACACTTCATTTTCAGCTTTAACAACATGACTTTCTAAGCTTTGTTTCCCAGTCCTACTAGTTTCACCATTCTGATGTTTAGCAGGAATAGATTTTCGAGTCTCTTCCATTGTGCGCTTAGTCCTTACCATGGTGAAGTTTCGGATTCTAACTGGGTAGAGTGGTCGAGAGTCAAGAGAGAGAGAGAGACAAAATGTGGGAGGCTTTATGGCTATGAAGAAGGTGAAAAGTTGGGATGGATTGGACTAAAAATATCATTTTGGGATTGTAAATCGTAAAACATAAAATTTAAACATGGTAATGGGAATGAGACAAAACAATTTCGTTTCACTTAAAGAAGAATGAATTCACACAACATCCCTTAAATATTTCGGTGTCAAAGAATCAGTTTTAAGAAGATCGGTTTTACAAAAATTAGTTTCGTAAAAATTGGTTTGACAAATATCGGTTTCATAATGATCGGTTACATAAAAATTGGTTTCATAAAAATTGGTTTCATAAAAATCTATTTCATAAAAATCAGTTTCACAATGATCGGTTTCATAAAGATCGGTTTCATAAAAATTGGTTTCATAAAAATCTATTTCATAAAAATCAGTATCACAATGATCGATTTCATAAAGATATGTTTCATAAAAATTGGATTCATAATAACCGATTACTGATTTATCATTCCTAGTTCATGTATGATCTGATTCAATCTCTCAGAATTTTAGGGTTTAGTGAATATATCAGCAAGCTGATGTTCAGTTCCAATAAAATCAAGAGTTATATCACCTTTTTTGATAATGACCTCTCAAAAAAGTGATGTCTTACATCAATATTCTTTGTTCTATAGTGAGATATTTTATTTCTAGAAAAGTTAATAGTCCTTGTGTTGTCACAGTTAATGGAGAAATGTCAGAATTGAAATCCATAGTCTAGTAAAGTGTGACTCATCCACAAAATTTGTGCACAACAACTACCAGCAGAAATTTATTCTACATCGGTTGTAGATAATGTGACATAATTATGCTTTTACTACACCATGATACTAGTGACTTTCCTAACATGTGAAATGTCTTAGAGGTGATTTTTCATTCTAGCTTACAACCAGTAAAGCCAGTATCTGAATAACTTATTAAATCAAACAGTTTTCCTCATGGATAAAATAGTCCTAAGATGGGAGTATCTGTGAGATATTTGAAAATAATTTTAATAGTATTTAAATGATATTCTTTTTAATTATATTGAAATCAAGCACACATACATACATTGAATATAATATCTGGTCTCCTAGCACTATGGTAGAGCATACTCTTTATCATTCCTCTGTAGTAGGTTTGATCCACTGATTCTCCAGCTTCATCAGCATCCAACATACAAGTGGTACTCATAGGTGTATCAATACCTTTACTACCATCCAAACAAAAACATTTTAAAATATCTTCAGTATATTTACTTTGATTTAAAATAAGACCATCTTTATTTTGAAAAATCATAAATCCATGGAAAATTTTATGTTCTCCCATTAAACTCATCTCAAATTCATTTTGCATTATTTTTGAAATATCAGTACATAAATAGTTTATAGATGATCCAAAAATTATATCATCTAAAAAAAGTTTACTATCAAAACATCTTTGTAAATCCTTTTAATAAATAAAGTAGGATATGTTATTCCTTTAGTAAAACATTTTGAAATAAGAAAGGAGTTAAGTCATCATACCATGATCTTGGGGCTTGCTTTAGACTACATAATGATTTAGAAAGTTTAAAAATATGATTTGATAAATGGGGATTTGTAATGCTAGGGGTTGTTCATCAAATACATCCTCAACTATATACTCATTTAGAAATGCACTTTTGGAATCCATTAGGTAAATCTTGAAATTAAGATGAGCTGGATAAGGAAGTAGTATCCTAATGTCCTCTAACCTAGATACATGTGCAATTCTCTCCTCATAGTCTATTCCTTCCTCTTGAATATATCCTTGTACAAATAACCTAGCTTTGTTTCTAACTATATCTCTAGACTAATCAACTTTCTTTATAAAAACCCATTTAGTGCCTATGGTCAAGATGTCTTTAGGTATTTCTATTAGTTTCCAGAATCTATTTCTATCAAATTTATTTAATTCTTTTTTCATATCCATCACCCAAAATTTATCATTGATAACATCATTAATATTTTTTGGATCAAGCTGTGAAAAAAAATCTTGATGTTCAACCTGGTTTCTCAGAGAAGCTATAGTTTCTGTCCCCCGGTTTAAATCACCCACTAAAACATCTAAAGGACGATTCTTAAGAGTTCTAATACCTATAGAATGAGTTGAAATTGACTTCTCATGATTTTATAATTGTTTAGACTCAACAGGTGCAGATTCTGGATGATTCACAGAACTGGAAACATTTATAGGGGATTCACTATTATTATCATTAAGGTTCAGAATTGACATATCTTCCTCAAGATATGCAAGAGCGGTTTTGGGTTCATGTGGATCAGTTTCATCAAACATGACATGAACTGAATCCTCCACAAATTTGGTTTTCTGATTGAATACTCAATAGGAATTACCCAGGATTGAGTGACCTTGGAATGTTCCTTCATCACCCTTGGAGGAAAATTTGTCAAGATTATCATTAGTGTTATGGATAATGATTTAGCAGCCAAAAACTCATAAGTAGTTAATCATAGGATTCATATTGTTCCAAATATCATAAATAGTCTTCTTAAGAACAGGTCTAATCAAGACTCTTTTAATGGTATAACAATAAGTATTTAATGCATCAGACCAAAAATAAATTGGTAGATTATACACACTATGAAGAGTCCTAGAAATTTCATTAAGGGTTCTATTTCATCATTCCATGAATCAGTTTTGTTGAGGTGTTCTAGGTGTAGAGAAATTGTGATTATAGCCATTGTGTGAGTAATAGGACTCAATCTCCTAATTTTAATACTCACGACCATGATCACATTTCATGGTCTTAATTCTATGTCCACTAATACTTTCTAAAGACTTAGAGTATTTTATTAAATATGAATAAGCTTCACTTTTGTGAGATTGAAATTATATCCAAGTGTACCTTGAAAATCATCTACAAGAACATAAACAAAGTGATCTACAAGAACATAAACATAGTGCTTCCTATTTATACATGAAACTGTTGATGGTCCAAAGAAACCCATGTGAACCAACTCAAGCGTTTAATAAGTAGAAACATCATTATTTGGTTTGGAAGAAACATTGTGTTTATTTCCCTTTTGAAACAGATTGCACACTTTGTTGAGTGGGAATTCTAGTTCAAGTAAGTCTCTAACTAAACCATTCCTATTCAGTTTCATAAGAGTGTGCACATTGCAGTGTCCTAGTCTCTTGTGCCATAACCAGGATTCCTTATGAAAAGCATTTCAGAATGAGACATTTTTTATTAGCTAAAGAATTTTAGTCAAAATCATACACATTTTAATTTATGAGATCTGTAAATATTAAAACATTTTTTTTGAATTAAAAACATTACATGCATCATTATAAAATTTGAAATTGAAACAATCATCACACAATTGAGAGATGATATGTATATTTTTATTTAATACATCAACAAAAAGTACTTAGGAAATTAATATTGTATCAGGGTTACTGATCTGGCCTAAGCCGATGATTTTTCCCTTCGCATTGTCACCAAATGTTACACGACAACCATCAACCTTGATTAGACTCCTGAAGGATGATTTGTGACTAGTGATATGTCTTAAACATCCACTGTCCAATTACCAAGACTATTATAGTAACTCTTTAGGAAACATCCCTAGAAAACATATTAAACATGGGGTACCATTGGTACCCAGATTCTCCTGGGTCATAAGAGGTTAGCAAGTATAATTTTGGGAACCCATACTTGTCTCGCATGTTTTCCTATAATCAGAAGATATATTTTGAGACCTGAAAAATCTGTTTGGTCCTTTAGAGAATAGTTTTTTAAGAAATGGTCTAGAACTTGAACTCGTAATGAATTGTCTAGATTTTGGCAAAAATTTAGTTTTAATGATCATTCTCTTCCCTAATTGATATCCTAGACCAGTTCTGTATTTTGGGGCAATCTATTATCCTAGCCTCGGAGACATGGTATCTCTACCAGTTGTAAATTTATCGTGATCTTTCTTTAATTGTTGATTTGATAATTTGATATTGGTATTTTCTTTTAACAACATAGCACATTTTCCATTCCCAATATCTAGACTTGACTTATAATTGGAATTTAAAGCATGTTGTCTCTTTAATGATTTATACTTTTCCATGATCTCATTAATGGTATCCTCAAGAATTTCACAATATTAAAATAGTTCTTCCTTAAAAATATCTTCCTCATTATGTGACTCAATATTCTTCCCAAAATAATTGGCATTATGTATAGGAGAGTTAAGTGTTACCTCATATTTTTCTGTCATGAAACATAAGTTGGTAGTATTGTTCTGTTCACTATCAGAAGCATCAGATCCACTAGATCTGTCTTTTGAAGCACTCCAGGTAGATTTTATAGGCTTTTTATATTCTTTTCTCTTGTATTCATATTTATTCATCAATTTCATCATGGGATAGTCGGCCTCCACATGACCCATTCATTTTCACTCATAGGAGATTATTTCATTTGAGTTTTCATTCGATTTCCTTTCTTTCTTCCATTTTCCTTTACTATCATACATTCCTTTTTAGTTTGACTTCCTAATGAATTCTTTCTTTTGGTTGACCTTTTTGAATCTCCTTGCAAGATGATCCATCTCCTCGTCATTATCTAATTTTGACTCTTCACTAGTAGAGCTGTCTACATGAACTTGAGATTCTTCATTTTTTTTGCTCATTGAGGTAGTAGTCATGAATGCTACTAATTTATTACATGGTCCATCATCTACTTCTTGATTCACCTTATATTTTTCATCATAGATCATAATATTTCCAATTATTTCCTTCACTAGAAGCTTGCTTATATCAAAATATTCTCAGATGGAACCAGAAGTTCCCCTCCATCTATCAGGTAAGCATTGAAGCAGTCTCATGATGTGGTCCTTGCTATCCACCAGTTTTCCAAGAAGACACATAGTGTTCACTATTTTGTTGAACCTGAGATACATTTCAGAGATAGTTTCATCAGGCTTCATTTTAAAATTATCATATTTAATAGTGTACGTATTTTTTCTCATTTATTTAACATTAGTTGTTCTCTAATGGGAAACAGTGAAAGTATCCCAAATTTCATATGCAGTTTTACAAGAAAATATTCTATTGAATTCATCATCACCTAGAGAATTGTACAAACAATTCATTGGGTTACAGTTATTATTACATGTATCTTTGGTCAACTGAGACCATGTATCCCTAGAAGTAGTAGGTAATGTATGTTTTTCGTCAATTATATCCTAGATTTCCGGTCACATACTCTCTAGATATATTTTAATTTTTAATTTACATTGATCATAGTTATTACAATTAAAGAAAGGTTGCATGTTAGTAGCAGTAACCTCAACTCTAGATTCCAAAGTTACTTATAATTTATATAATTAAAAACTTATATATGACATAAATTTTATGATCTTAAAGATACAACTATAAAAATAGTTGAAAATAATTTGAAAAAAACGTGATAATAAATAAACATCTAATACCAAATGTTTGTCGGAGTGGATACTCAAGATGGGGGTAAATTGAGTTCCATTTAAAATTTCTATTTAAAAACATTATGGTTAAGAAAAAGCCCAATTTTAAAAACGTACCATTTAATTAAGGTAGTAGAAATTGAAATGTTTTATTGGTCAATAGGTTTCTCAAAGGGTGATTATTACTCAGATGAATCTGTGTAGAACACCAATTCAACTTTTGAAACAAGTCTACTGAAGTAAACAAATATACACACTAACCAAAACTAACTATCAAAGTGTAAGAATTTTTTTTTAATGTTTTAGCAAATATAAGCAGCGGATAAAAAACTGAGTAATTGTAGATTATCATAGAAATGCAAACAATATGTACAGTCTCAAGAAAAGACATAATATTCTCCAGTTGGTGATCACCTACCACCAAGTAGTTTATATAAATAAAATTTTCATCCACACCTTGGATCGGGGTGTACAACCGCACACCCTATTATCCAGGTCACACTTGACCACTAGCACAATTATTCATGGGATACAATAGAAATAAGTGTTTGAGTATGAGGATAGTTTTATATTCTCTGGTTATTCTCAGGAGATAGTGTTTGTTATACAAAAAAATATACACACTGGTCAAATAGAAAATATAAAACACAACAGAGTTATGAATGATAATAGAGTTAATAATTCCTTGTCTGTTGTGATGTAATGTTCTAGTCTTAATGAATGTTGAGAAAATGGTATTTGAGCATTCTTCTGGAAGATGTCTTCAGAACAGAGTATCAAAATTTCTGTATTCCAGCTTCGAGGAGTGAAAGGGTTTAGCTAGTTGATGTCTCGATATATATTGAGCCTTTTTTTGTTGAATATATATTGTTATAGCCTTATTTTAATCTAAAGTGCTTAGTTCATCCCTTTTGGTATTCGCACAGTCTACATCTAAGCGTGTACTACTGCTTTTTCGTCATCACATCATTAACGTGAATGATGAGGTCCATTTATACTCAAGGATCCTCAAGATAAAACGATATTCGCATGTTCATGTACCTCATACTTGTCTACGAATTTCTTATAGACAAGATTAAATAATTTCAGAAACATTAATTTTTTTACATATGACCATTATAAATAAATTTTAATTAATAAATAGAAAAAATTATTTATATCAATCTATGAGTAATCTTCAATTTTTTTTCTTTTATTTGGTAACATAGGTCATTCAAATTCGGTGTGTCATCTTTGGTTTTGGTGTGTTGGCTTTGGTGTGTCATTCTTCGGTTTGTCAAACATTGGTGTGTCGACTTCGGTTTTTCATACTTGGGTCTGTCATACTTCGGTGTCTCATAATTCGGTATGATAACATCAGTCTGTCGTACTACATTTTGCAATCTTCGGTGAGTCAGACTTCGGTTTGACGTTCTTCGGTTTCGGTGTGTCGACTTTGGTTTTAGTGTATCATGTTTGGCTAGTCGAACTTTGGTCTTAGGGAATCCAAGAAAGATTATGAAGAGTCTTTCATGCATTTACTATTACAAAATTAATTGTTAATCAAAATATATGTATAAATACACTTTTAAAAATATTGATTCATTACTTATATTAAATTGACTTATTAATTTATATTTTGTTGTATGCCAAAATTGATTCACAAAGAGATATTAAATTTTCATGAAAGAGTAGAATCATTATATTGAAATAATTTGTGATTATGAAAACTACAATATCATGATGGGTCCAACATATGTATCATAATTATATATTAAATTTTATTTTTGAACCATCCATGTTAGCTGGTGAATAGAAGTAGAAACATTACATCATGGAGGTGGTTGTTGGAAAAAACACACGACTCACTTTTTGGTTCTTCTTTAAGGTTGATAGAAATGCAGACAATGATTGTAAAAAATTAAATATTACATACCACTATAACAATGACTCTGATGCTTTTTAATATTATGTTACATAATTTTATGAATAATATGTTCACATAATGATATTTATGTTTCAAATGAATGATTTGAAATTTATACCTCAGTAGTTTGATTACATCAATTAGGAGGGGGATACGACATAGAAAGATGTTATTTTGTAAATTATGTAACAACATTATAGAGTATTGTAATTTTTATTATTGATTTGGATTGATTTAGATCTAAAATATCATGATTAAATTTGGAGGGTAAGGAATGATATGAGAACCTCATTTATAAGTGAAAAATATATGGCATTTTTGAAAATAAAAAAAACATTTAAATAATCCTAGTAAATCTTATGAAATGTAGAACCAAACTTGAAATATAATGGATAGAGAAAGAGAAATGTTCAATAAAATCCTCAACCACACATTTTTAGTTATGTTTGTATACATTTTCTCTTAGATTTTATCTTTATCATTGTTTCTTTTATAGTGGTAAACAGTTTATCACACAGTAAATAACCAATTATGCTTATAATTAAAATGGTTAGTTTATTATAATTTGGTCCCCTTAAATTTAAAATTTCTAAATGAAATTAATTTAATTAAACATCAAAAAGTTTAAAAAATTAATATTAAAATTAAATAAATATACAATGTTTTAATAAAATTCTTGGAAAAATATTTTATTATATTCGAAAATATCAAATATGGGTTTGTAACATAAACATAATATTTTAAAATATATAATTTCACATATATAAAATATATTTTAAATAAATGTATTCAGTATATTTAACTTAAACTTTATTCAAATTGATTTTATAAAAGTAGTGTTATTTTCCATTAAGGTGTATTTTTTATTTTTATAAAATATGTTATTTTATAAAAATCCCACAAAATTTATACTAACCTTATATTATTATTAAATAATCAAAAAATGATGTTTATTGTTTTCAAATTAAATTTTTATAAAATTATAATTCAATATATCAATAAAATCACAATATATATAAAAAATATTTTCATATGAGAAATATCTATTTAAATTGTTAAATATATTTTATTCTTATTTCCTAAAAATTATTATTTAATTTATTGGTAACTTATTATTCATATTATCAATGTAAATTGTTAATAATTAATTTTACTAATCATAGCATACAGAAATAAAAAATTAATTTTATAAAAATGTATTTTTATTCATTAAATGATATTCATTGTTGTTTTTGCTATACTAATTGAATTTAATTATTATTAAATGTAGTATATATATTTATAATAAAAATATTTCATATTTTGGTTACTTTTATTCATTCAAAATATGTTAATTTTTAGGTTTTAATAGTCATGTATAATATTTATGTTGTACCTAAATATATCATGATTTTTATTTTTTACATCAGTTTTTCATTTGAATAAATCTATTAAACAAAATATTTATTGATGGAAAATATATAGTTAAATCATATGAATTTTTATTCCCTCCAACCCATTAAATAAATTTTGTCATTGAGATTTTCGTTATCACTTTCCAATTAAGATAGTAATGGGTATCCATAATATTGATAAGACTTGAGATATATTTTAAAGTATAGTATCAGCCTTACTAATAATGGATGGATATGAAACCCATCTATTGCTTGCTAAAATTAATTTCCAAATATTGAGTTTATTTAAAATAATTTTATCTAAACATCCCATATGATTAATTTTCCTATATAGACCATAGTATCAATAATTTAAAATATGACCATATGTAACAACCCATGATTTCATAGTATGTTATCTCTTAAATATAATTCAATAACTTGTGGTCCATGCAGCAACGAGTTCGAGTGCATCCTGACTTACCAAACTAGCCACTCAAAAAGTGGTTATGAATATTATTAACTGATTTATAAATTTTATATACTCCATATAATTTTTGTATCCATATTATGTGTTTCTTAGACATAATATAAGAATAAAATCATTTTTCAGATAATGGATTATTTTTCAGAAAATTAAATTTTATAGCCTTTTAATGGGGAACCCTTTTTAAAACTAATATTAAAAACTTTTATATATTTAATTTGACAAAATAAACATCTTATTTAGAATCTGGACTTAAAAATTTAGTTTGGATAAATTTTTGGTACTTTTCTGATAGCTTCCATATTTTGACGATTAATGAAATGTACTATGTTTTAATTGAAAACAAATTTTTTAATCGAAATAATTTATAGTGATTAATTATACATTTGAATGGATTCGATATATAATTATATTATATTTTTATCATTTAATACAATGTAGATCATTATAAGTAATATCACATTTAAATTGGACAGAAATACATGTCAGTCTTTAAATAGTTTTTACTTTTTTAAAACATTCCTTTTAGATTTGACAACGGTAATTAATTTAAAATTGATAAATTCAAATTATATGTTTATAATTATTTAAAATAAGATTTATTTTTTAATTTATACTATCAAATTATCTTGGGGCAATTTTTTGGAACTTTTTTGAAAACATTCAATTTTTGGTGAATAGTGAAAACACTTCGTTATTGTTTAAAGCATACTTTTTATCTAAATAATTTTTTATATTATTTTAATATATTTTAGAAAAAAAAAGATACATGTTACCAATATATGTTCAACTTAATTCATTGATCTCATCTTGTAATAAACATTTTTATGTTACAATTTTATTGAACTTTTTACAGTCTTTTACCCACCATCTAAAAGCATTTACAAATTTTTATAAAACATAATTTTACCGCTTCTGCGAGTTGAAGTTCTAAAATCTGATAGAAACGGTTAATACCAGTAAGTAGAATGTGGTTCAATATAATGAAAATAATATTTGATGAATAGTAACTTTTGACATGTATTTACCACAGTTTAAAGTAAATAGGGTAATTAAGGGTAAAAATGATATCATAATTAACCTAACACATTTCATAATTCTATTGAATAAAATATAAATCGACCAAAAACAACATTATGAATAAAATATTATCTTCTTAGGTTCACTTGAATTCAATTACAACATTTATTATTATTATTTTTAAAGAAGAGTTAAAAGAGTTAAATTAAATGATTAATAGCTAATCCATTTTTAATATAGGGTAAAACACAATATAAACTTGATTATAAGTATTCATTATAAATATAAATATATTTATTACATAACGGTATTTTATTTATAAATTTTAGATATTATATAATTTAATTTATTTATAACACATTGATGATGCAGTAATTACCTTATTAATAAAATATTAAAATAATTGATATTATAAAAAACAAAATAAATGTAAATTGAGACTTCTAAAAAATTAAACTAATTTTATAGGCTAATATTACATGATAGGGTTGGTTAAATAAATTTTATTCTATGTGATAAAGTTTTTATGGCTTTTAAAAAAAATCAAACACTAAATAGTGTAAAAAATGACATAATTGAGTTTTTAAAACAAATATTATATCTTAAATGGATATAATAGCCATAAAAATATATGGTTATGAAAAAAGACTTATATAATAATATATATGACATTAATTAACCACTTGGTGTTCTATTGGAATTTTACAGTATGTTTTTTAACCATAAAATATAAAGAAACAAAGAGACATGGTAAATCGCATACTATTTAACTAAATGTTAAATTTAAAAAATAAGGATAATATGTTGACCTAAACCAGTATAAAACCTATTTTTTGGGCGTTTTTAGAACCATCCCCAACTTATAATATAAATAATTCATTTTGGAGCTATTAAAAAACGAATATTATTTTATTATAATATAATATTGCAAGATTTTCCTAAAGTGAACATCACCTCTCTTCTAAAAAGGCACTACCCCTTCTCTCAAATTAAAACCATCAAATACATTTGGCTCGGAAAAACCCTTCCTAAAAATCCTACCAACTTTCCTCCCTTCTTCTTAGAGGCCTTACTTTTGTTATAAATCCATCCAACGGAGCCCTTTTGATCAAATCAAAGGGATGATCCTGAAGAAGAGGAAAATATTTAATCACCTCTTTCAAGTTCATTTCTTCTTCCACATTCCCTTTAATTGTTGTTTTCATTATAAAATAATGACTCATGTATCATATATATACTATGTTGTTATTATAATAATTTTACAACCATATTCATTATTCAATCCATCTTATAAATGACAAATTCACCATACGTGCGTACCTACAGATTACCGGCTCCACGTCGTGGTGTAGTTTGTTATTCAAACATTTCATTATTTGGATTGGTATAATAATGAGTATACATGATGTAAATAATAAATATAACATGTTAATTATTATTTATATTTTATATACCATCCAATTACATACTATTTCTCCATCAATATAATTATATTTTCACTCGTGCATGCGTACGGATTACCTTCTCCATAACGTGATGAGATTTATTTCCACGTTCACCATTTAAAGATGATTATAAGAAAATTTATATAATTAATAAGTATTTAATATATGAAATAATTATTATACTTGATATATATATATATATATATTTATGTACTTACATATATCTTATTCAGTTACTTCCGTTCAATACGATATGAAAATGGAAACAGCGTTTATGCGTACGTACGACCAATCGTCTCCATAAACTGTGATTTCGATTTCATATATATATCATGTATACATATTTATATTCTAAATATATATGATATATAAATCATGTTTTATATTTTGGAAGTATTTAAATCATGATCTATTTGATACAATCAACATTTACAAGTTAAAACACTTAGATAATGAATGCAATTATTTTACAAAATGTTAATTTAACATGGAAATTATTATTAAATGGGTAGTATAATGTCATAAATGAATCATGTATGATATCATAATTATTAATAAGGAGATGGTATAATTTAATAACATAGTACTATCTTTATTCATGAGGTTAAACATACCCTCGACTAAAGGAAGTACTAGGTCAGGGTTAATTTCACAATCTCTTTATTATCCAAGATGGTTTATACCTATGTTTCTAGTGGGATAGATTTATTATCCATTTCTGTGTTTCATGATAGAGTTTTCAAAGGGATTATTTGAAATTTGTTTTTTTATTAAATCATCTTTTTATATGTTTTAAATATTTATTATTCTAAATTGTTCTCATTAATGTCGATATTTACAACATGGTTTTTAAGTATTTATTTATATACACTTTAATTTTTTTAAAATTTTAATTACATTAAAGTGTTTCAATGTGGTATGTGAAAGATTTATTAAAAATTTTCTTTAAATGAATTCCTTCCTAAACTCTATGACTATTAAATTTTTTCATTAAAAAGGGATATTTCTCTCAATGAGTTTTACAAATAATTTTCATCTATGTCAACATCCTTTGATGGATTTTAATCATAATCAAAGTTGATTTATTATGATACAAATATTCCATATTCCGTTGAATGTTTTGTGACATGTTTGACTATGGATGTGTTATTTTTAAACCATTCATGGTTTATGGATAGTGTATTGGCATTTTATATTCTAGTTTTAATACGATTGTTTATGTTATTATTAAACGTTTTCATATGAGGAATGCATTGGACTTAGTTAGTGACAGGTGGAGCCCGCTATATTTCGTCGTGGAATCAGTAGATTTCATGAGACAAACTAGTGTCTTGGCACAATTCCTTGAAAAATATTATTGGTAGCCTTGGAACAAGGCCTTGATAATGTTGTTAGGATGCCTGAGAATATGCATTCCATCAATATGAAATTGTCAATTGATGTTACATGTGATTATTCGACTAGTAGAAAAACAATGTGAATATTTAAATGGAATTATTTGATTTCAATTGGCCATATTATAAAGATGTTTAAGTTTAAAGGGATTTTTTTAGTCTACTCATTTCTATAAATTTTTATGCTAATTTATGGAAGTTTCTGTTATATTGTTATCCTTACTGATAATATGAGCTCACCCCATTATATGTTTTATTTTTTCCAGGATGTAAAGATGTATTTTATGGTTAACCTTTAGGGATATGCTAAGATATTTTAATGTGTTCAAAAGAGGAAATGTTGTTGTTGTTTTTAATTTTATATTATAATGTAAATTTCATGTATGAAATATATTTTCTAAGGCTTCTAAACAGATTGGTCCTTCGGGACTTGATCCCTAGTGATCATGTCAATGTTATGTAATAATTCACTGACTCAAGGTAACTGGAGTAAGGGCGTTACAATTAGTATCATTGTAAGTTTAGCAACAACTTTGGAAATAGATTTAGATCAACTATAATTATAAAACATTACCCTAATATAGAATTTGAGGATTAGTATAGAAGAACATCCTAGAATTTTGGTAATGTATAGATTTTTTGTATTTTCCAAGCAATACATCTATATATGGATACGTGCAAGTAGAGGAATCTCTGGCACATATGTACCTAGAAGTAAAAACTCTAACATGTAGGTTCAGGCTTTACCTAGGGTATCCTGGTGCACGACAATGGCCCTTGATACACTCTTGGTTACGACACTCCCTGTGGATATGATTATGATACTTCACATTTTTATTACAAGCCATTAGGATGTATTTAGGAGTAGATAAATTCTCAAAGAATACATTTTATGATTATAGATTTTATGCATAGTCTTTTCAATTTTCATTAGGTATTTTACAAGGTAGGAATTATGCATTGTGATTCATAAACTAACCTACTGTATGTCATTGTTTAGAAATGGTGCCCAGTAGAGAGAATAAGAAATCCAGAAATACCCATGATCCAAAAAGTAATAAGGATCATATCTTTTATGGTGTTATGGCAACATTTAGAAAGGAAATAGTCCCCCATGTATTATCATCATATGGATAAATAGTATCATGTGTTAGTAAGATAAATAAATAATTCTTTATGTCCTACGTCATTGAAGGGATGTTAGAGAAGAATAAGATGGTAGAGTGAAAGATGGATAAAGGGAATAAGAGAAAAAATATTTTCCCATATGTGATAACTGTTTAATGAATCAACCTGGTAAATGATTTAATGGAATGAGAGTTTTTTATAAGTTTGGAGAAAAAGGACACCAAGTACATGATTGAAAGTGTAAGAAAAAGGTTTCAAATGTACAATGCCTCATCTGAAAGGTGTTTGGACACTACGTGGATCAATGTCCAAATCATCAGAGTATACCACAAATAATGATGTTGGATAATAATCAAGTTATGATATTATCACAGATGAAGAGTAATGACTAGTGTTATTATGTTTATATTTAAGAATTATGCCATATGAGTATTGTAACAATGATATACTGGTTATAATAAATATGGATCATATAAGGATTGTAATGCAGAACTATTTAATTAAGGACATAAGATTGTGTGCATCCAAAAAAAGGTTCTCAATAGCATGTTAATTTTTTTGGAAAATATTTGATTGAGAGAAAGATATACCATAATATTGTTCTGATACCGAGGTAGTGATTTTGGAATAATATATGATTGAATTGGATAAATTATATTTCATATTCTTGAATACCTTGAAACTGATTAATGATTTTTATATTCCATATTTGATGGAATTTACAACAATTTTGGATAGAATAAGTATATCAAGTATTCAATAAGGAGTAATGGAGAATGAATGTAATCAATAAGGTTTTATTATAATTTAGTCTGTTACAGTATTTTTAAAGAATACATGATGAAGATATTAACATGTTATTACGTGGCCAAATGGATCTTCGTTGTGTTTAACTTCCTTATATATTTTGGACTCTGAGTGTGGAAAAAAGTATTTTGGATATGTCTAAAGGTTGTAATCGGTTAAGTTTGACATTGGATACTATTTTTAAAGTTAAATAATTTCAGGAGATTATTTTTTGATTGTCTTAGGAAGAACAACATGGAGGTTGGGTGGCAACATGTTGCGTCCGATAAGGTCGTGAGACTTGGACCCACAACCAAAGGGAGACAAGGGTGGATCACCTACGACTGAAAAAAGTGATGTCCTGGTTTGTATAATGTATTATTCTTTAATAATATGAAAATGAATTATAAATTCATTTTGGAACCCTATACTATTTGGATAAATATAATTTTTTTGAATTTTATTATCTTTGGGAGTTAAAGATGATTTTATGGTAGGAATTAGTTGAATGGAGAAACTCTAATTGTAAAGTATATATATATATTACCTCTTATTCGATGAATAAATTAATTCCTAAACTTTAGGGAAGGGATCATAAAAACCAAAAACGTGTTATACTAATAACTTTTGTTTTGTTTAACTTATGATATTTTAAATCATCATCGATTGATGGATTTGTGGACCTCAATTGTACACTTGTTTGTGATTGAAGACCTCAATTACTCCCTATAAATATTTATCTATTTTCTACAATTATAATTCTCTAATTTCCACCAATGTTATCCTATTCGAGATCATAATTTCGTGGTCACTTTTTCATGTCCCTTACCCTCTTATTAAGTCTAAATTTTATTAAACCAATTTCCAATTTGGGTTTTCCACAATTTTATTTTCGTATTTTAAACCTTTTACTTTTTAAGAACAATTTCAAATTGTGAGGACACAATTTATTGAATGAGGGTAGAATTTAACACCCCAATATTTCATAGTTTCTTATCTCTTCAATGTAATTCAATAACTTGTGTTATACCCAACATAGAGTTCGAGCGAAACATGGTTAATCAAACTAGCAATCCCAAAAGAGGTTATAAGTAGTATTAACTAAATTTTGAATTTTATATACTCCAAATAACTTTAGAATACATATTATGTGATTCTAAGACATAATATAAGAGCAAATTCATTTTTCTAGGGAAAGGAATTATTTTTCAGAAAATGCAATTCTAATGCCTTTTAAAGGAAACCCCCTCTAAAATACAATATTTAAATCCTTTATAAATTAAATTTTACAAAATAAAATTATTCATTGAATGGGATAGAAAAATTTAGTTTGGATACTTTTTTGGTAATTTTCTGATAACTTTCATATTTTGACAAATACTGAAAAGGACTATGTTTTAATTGAATTTTTTATATTTTAATAATTTATTGTGTTCAATTATACCTTTTAATGTTTTGGAATTTTAATTATATTATACTTTTATCATTTAATAAAATATAGATCATTATAACTAATTTCACATTTAAATTTTACATAAACACATGTCAATCTTTTGATAGTTTTTAATTTTTAAAACCCCTATTTTTAGTGTTGACAACAAGAATTAATTTTCAATTAATAAATGAAAATTATTTGTTTTTAATTTGGTAAAATAGGATTCATTTATGAATTTATAATATAAAAATTACCTTAGGGTAAATATTTGTATTTTCCTGAAAACATTCAATTTATGATGAATAGAGAAAAACACTATGTAATTGTTCAAAATTTAATTTTTAATAAAATAATTAGGTATTTTATTTTAATATATTTTAGGTCAAAATAGATAAATAATACCTATATACATTCAATGTAATTAATTGGTGTAATTTTATAATAATATGAGATATATAAAAAGTTTAATGAACTTTTTTCTGTCTTTTACCCACCTTCAAGGAGCATTTACAAATTTGTATAAAACTTATTTTTACCACTTATGTGAGTTGAATTTTAAAAATTCTAGAGATACAGTTAATATCAATAAGTAAAATTTTGTTCAATAATATGAAAATAATTTTTGATGAATAGTAACTTTTGAATTTTTTTTATCACGGTTAAAAGGAAATAGGGTAATTATAGGTAAAAATGAAATCCTAATTACCCTATCACAAGTCCTAATTAAATTGGATAAGTATAATTCGACCAAAAACAACCTTATAAATAAATTATGATACTCTCTGGTCATCATGGATTAGATTAATACATTTATTATTATTTTATTTAAAGAAGAGTTATAAGTGTTAAATTCAATGTTTAATAACTAAACAATTTTTCATATAGGGTTACACACAAAAAAATTGATACTATAAATATTATTTATAAATATAAAAAAATTTACTACATAATGGTTTTTTATTTATAATTTTTTGACATTAAATAAATTAATTTATTTATAAAACAATGATGATGTAGTAATTAACTTATTAATGAAATATTAAAATAACTGATTTTATAAATATCTGAATAAATGTATAGTTATACATATGATGAATTAAACTAATTTTATAGGTTAATATGACATGTTAGTTCTGGATAAATAAATTTTATTCTAAGTGATAAATTATTTATGGCTTTCAATAAAATAAAATTCTAAATAGTGTCAAAATCGACATAATTGAGTTTTTAGAACAAATATCATATTATAAATTGATATAATATTTTTAAAAATATGAGGATCTGAAAAAAGACTTATATAATAATATATATGACATGGATGAACCACTTGGGGTTATATTGACATTTTATAGTATTCTTATTTACCATATAATAAAAAAATACAAAGAGACATGGTAAATGTCAAACAATTTAACAATGAGTAAAATCTAAAAGATAACGTTCATATGATGAACTAGACCTATATAAAACTTATTGGATGAGAGTTTGTCAACTATCCCCACCATATAATTTAAATAATAAATTTTTGATACATTAGAAAGTGAAAATGATTTTATTATAAAATAATATTTCATGCTTTTCCTAAAGTGACCCACACCTCTCTTATAAAAGAGAACTTCCCCTTATCCAAAATTCACACCATATGTACCTTTTGGCTCGGCCAAACTCTTACAAAATATCCTCCCAAAATTCATCCCTTCATCCTAGAATCCTTTATATGGTCAGAAAGTCATCCTATAGATCCTTTTTGACCAAATCAATAGGAAGAACCCGAAGAAGAGGTAAATATTTCATCACCTATTTCAAGTTCTTTTCTTCTTCCACTTTCTCTTTCTTTGTTATTTCTATTATAAAATAATAACTACAGTATTTTATATATACTGTGATGTTATTATAAAAATGGTACAATCATATCCATTATTCTATCCATCCTATAAAGGAAAAAGTCACCATACATGCGTACGTACAGATTACCGGCTCCACGTCGTGGTGTAGAATGTCATTCAAACATTTAATTTTTATGGATGGGTATAATAATGCATATAACTGATGTAAATAATAAATATTACATTTAAATTATTCTGTATATATGATATAACATCCAATTACATACGATGTCTCCATCAACATAATGATATTTTTCCTCATGCGTACGCACAGATTACTGTCTTCACGACGCGATGACATTCATTACCACGTTCATCATTCAACGATGATTATAAAAGTACATATATCAATAATAAGTATGTAATATATGACATAATAATGATACTGGATATATATATATATATATATATATAAATCTATCTATGTACTTACATATATCTTATTTACTTAGTTTTGTTCAATTCGATATGAAAACGGAAACATCGTTTATGTGTACGTACAACCTACCGTCTCCATAAACATTGTTATACATTTAATATATGTGTCTATTATACATATTTATATTCTAAATAAATATGAAATATAAATCATGTTTTATATTATGGAAGTATTTAAATCATGATCTATGTGATACAATCAAGATTATCAAGTTAAAGAATGTACGATAAAGAAATCGATTATTACCTGAAATGTTAATTTAACATGGAAATTATTATTAAATGGTTATTATAATGTCTTAAATGAATCTCATATGACATCATAAATATTAATATGGTTCTTGTATAATTTAATAACATACTACGATCATTTTATATAATGTTAAACATACCCTCGACTAAAGGAAGTACAAGGTATGGGTTAATTTCACAATAACATTATTATCTAAGGTTGTTTTTACATAAGAATATACTAATACATACTTATTAACAATTTCCATAATTCATGAAAGAGTTTTAAAGGGGATTATTTTAAAGGAATTTTTTTACTAAAACATCATTTTAAATGATTTAAATATTTATTCTTCTAAATCATACACATTGTTGTCAATGTTTTAAATAAGGTTATAAGGATTTATTTATATGGAAGTTATTGTTTTTAAAATGTTAATTACATTAACAAGATTCAAAGTTGTATTGGAAAATTTGATTCAAAAATGTCTTTAAATGTCTTCCTTTCTGTGTTGTGTGACATTTAAATGTTTTCATGACAAAGGGATGTTTCTAGAAATAAGTATTACTAATCAATTTCATCTATGTCAACATCCTTTGATGGGTTTTAAACTTGTTTGAAGTTGATTAATTATGATTCAAATCATCCATATTTTATTAAAGGTTTTGTGATATGATTGACTGTGGATGTGTTATTTTTGCACCATTTATGGGTTTTGGCTAATCTATAGACATTTTTATGCTATTTTTAATACGAATGTTTATGTTATGTTTACAATTTATAATATATTGAATGCATTGGACTTAGAAAGTGATGGGTGGAGCCCACTATAGTTCCTCAATGCATCAGTAGGTCAAATGAGACAAACTAGTGTCATGGAATAAGGCCTTGACAAAATCTTATTTGTAGGCATGGAACAAGGCCTTGAATATGTGTTTATGAAGTGTTTCATTATTCATTACATATTTATGAAATTGGATATTGATATTACATGTGATTATTCGACTAGAAGAATAACATTGTGAATAAGTAAATAGAATTATTTGATTTAAATTGTCCATATTATGCAAGAATTTTATGTTTAAAAGAATTTTTTTAGTATAATACATTTACTCAAATTTTTATGCATATTTACAGAATTTTCTCCTATATTGTTATCCTTACAGAGCATCTGAGCTCACCCATTTCTATGTTTTAATTTTCCCATGACGTGAATATGTGTTTTATGGTTGACCTGTAGGGATAGGTTGAGGGATGTGAATGTGTTCAAAAGGGGACAATGTTGTTGTTATCTATCATTTTATATTGTAATGTAACATTCATGTATGAAATCTATTTTCCAAGACATCTTAACTGTTTGGTCCTTCGGGACTTGATCCCCTATGATAATGCCAATATTATCTAATAACGCACCAATTCTAGGTAATTGGGGTTGGGGCATTACATCATTGGTTCATTTGAGATAGGAAATTTGGTTTTCCTATTTCAAAATTAAATATAATGAAAATGTGGGAATATAAAATAATTTTCCAAATCTCATTATGTTTATCAAAAGGGACAATGATAAGATTCAAATTCCTATAAATATCAACTTATGATAAAACCAACATATCATTAGATGTTTTATTTGATGATCAAATCATCAATGTGACAATTTTATACTCGTATAAATCATCTAAATATATTATAGTAAATATAATAGAGTCTAATCACAAATAGAAAGTGAAATATAATTCTTCCATAATTATTCGAATCAAATTTATTATTCATTTCTATAGAATAACATTTTTCCCCTGATCTAAGAGATTGAAGTTATCTATTATCGTAGTCAAAAAAAGATTAGGTAATTGAATTCTATTATTTCCATACATGGGGTATATAAATCATTGGTAATTCTTATCTTTTATTAAAATAATTTGATTCCTAAACCATGAATTATAGTTTTGACCGTAATGGATAATACTAATACACTAGAAACTAATTATTGTTGCATTAAGGAATTCTTTTGGTGGTTATTGCAATATTTTTGATTGGTAGGATTATAAATCCTATATAACTTATCGTCATTATATCATGATATTATAAATAACTATATTCTAATATTCATTGGATTTTTATGTATTTTGATTATGGTTTAGGTTGTTAATAATTAATTTTCATAGCTAGGTGAGGATAACCACATTATTTACAACACCAATTTTTATCCCATTGGGTTAATCATTAGGTACATCACTTCATTATCCAAATTTTCCATTATAATCGTGATTACATTTATATCCATACAATAATTAAACAAAATGGGTTATCTTATGTCATGAAAAAAACATCATATGTGGGATTCAATTACGTAGCATATTAGATTTCACCTTAAATTGTCCTAACATCAAGTAATCCTATAATTATTTTAGATCAAGATATATCACACATATTTTAACCTATATCATTAATATTTGAAAATATATAATTTTCAAATCAACTTATTGTAAATTAATATTAGTTATCCCAGAATTATTAACCTATTTCATTAGTTATACGATGAAATCAATCATTTATAATTGTTTTTAAGTATTATATGGTCACCTAATGAATATAATCAAGGTGTTTCTAGAAAAGCGTTCAGTCCTAGGAACAATCATCATGAATCCTTATGTTGATCATTCCTATTCTTAAAAAACCTATTTTGTCATTATTACCCATAGGTGCATCTATAAAAGAGCCACTTCCAATTTTATGTTTCGACATATGGATTTATTTTTGGGTATCTAGACAAACTATACCTTCTATATATTTTAGGATGTCATCTTATACATAGAGAGAATTTTTGGAATTATCAAAAAAAATTCAATAGTTATATATGATAATTTGTAAAAATAACTATAATAATCCATAAATATAAATAATCACTTCTCTGATTCAAACTGTGACCCCAGACCCAAACTCTTTAGCTTGAAGAAAAAATAATGTTTTTCATACAATATTTGATATTAAGTTATTTAATCATAGATAAATAAAAATTTTATATAATGTTTTTAAATATTACATCTCCCAATAGTCAAACAGTTACTTTGAATAGGATATTTAGAGTATTTGTTGATCAGTAATGTAAGAAATGTTTTAAAGATATATTTAAAAATTTCACAATATTAAAACAACACATCATCCACTTATAGAAATATACTAGGTTATACTAATAATTAAAACCTTTTTATATAAGCATTATTAATGGGGTGACAACAAACAGTTGGTAAGGGAAACATTTAAATGAAAAATAAGGTTAATATAATAATTTTTTGAGACGGTATGGATTATGAGAGAAATATATAATAAATATTTTATATGATCACAAGTCCATTATAAGGTTAGAAAATGGCCATAACAATCAAATAATATATTTTGTGTATATACAAATAATTTTAAATCATTGAAACATGGAAAAAAATTAAAATATCCTATAAAATTGGAAAATCATTAGAAAATAAAATTACTTAGGGAAGTTTGCATCACATACGGATTCCTTTTTGAAAGTAGGATTGGGATAACAACATGTGTTCCCTATTTAGTGTTGGTATACTACCAGTGAACCACTTTAGGAAGAGTTTATATCCAATATATTATTTTGTACTTGGAAAGAATCTGTGTAGTTCATTAATCTTAGGATATGATATGTATACAACTTTCATCTTGGCTACAACCCATTTACCATTGTGATCTAATCAAATTTTAAATTATAATCCTTGAATTGGATTTAAATAATGTTAAAAAATATTTTCGAAAAAATGGATCATTGAAAAATAAATATATATATCTAGGAAAAATTTGTATTGAATACAAAATATTTTATCAAGGTTATTAGTAATGTACATTTGATATAACCCAACATTGTATGAAATGTAATAAAACATTATTTTTCAAAATAAAAAATAGAAATATAATAACCCAATTAGTTCATATATAATATTATTTCCAAATATGGTAGATGATATTTCTTTGAATGTTAAAACATGTATATGGATGATAATCCACCACTTACGGATGATGAGAACAATTAATAAAATACTTCAATTTTATGAAAAACAAATTTATTTATGATATCTGGTCAGTATTAAAACTAATTTTTCTTTGATATAGAAAATATATAATATTAAATTAATTTTTAAAACTAATAATATATTTAATATAATGAAATTATTTTTATAAAGAAACTATATAACTCAAATAATGATGTTTCAGTTACACAAAATACCGTACAAGTTACATTATTCTTAAGGTATGAAATTTTTGAAGAGTGGTAGAAATGTTTAAAATATAAATTCATAAAAGTAAATATAAAATAATTAATAATTCATTAATAAGGAAAAATTATGTAATATTTTATGAAACATGTTAAATAATAATAATTACAACTCAATTAATTTCAATTGAATTAACAAAAGACGTTACAGATTGAAGGGAATTTAAATAAAATCATCTTCAATGAGTGAGATTTAAATTAAACATAAATTAACTTGAGTATATATAAAATCATGACATAGTAACTAAAATTTATGGTGTATTCACCACATTATACAAATACGGTTCATTATACATAACATACCTCGATGAGTGTAACTTGAGATAAACATATTTATTGTATATCAAGATATCCTTGAATGTTCTCAACATGCATGAATAAAAAAATTATAATAAATTTATTTATGAATCATATTATTGACTATATCAATTTATAATCCTCATATATAATTATTTTTTACATATATATGGATAGTTTTGTACATATTTTCAATAACTGGAGTCAATAATCATTATTATTTAAAACAAGTTTTGTAAGATTTCTTCTAGTATCAATTATTATTAAAAATTACATCATTCCAAAATAAAAAGTGTTAATATAAATGATTATATTTATTTATTGATGATTTTTTATCTTCCATGAATGAGTGTTTTATTCAATATAATTAAAGATGATATCGATAGCAAGCTTATTTTGGTTATTCTCGTTATCTGAATTCTGTTTATTAATTAATAAGGATATTATTGAAGAAAGATTTCCAAATTTTTTTTTCATATTATATTTACTATAATTTTATTATATTCATCCATTATATAAATGCATATCATATATAAATTATTTTGTTAAACAAAACCAAATATTAACTTATCAGGCTTAATAGTGAATTATTATATAGTTTATTCAAAATATCATTATAATGGTAGATTTAGAATCGTATTTTGTGATAATTATTTTTTATATGATATATATTTGAAAAATCATAGGAAGAATATGATTCATATAAAGATATTATTTATAATTAAGATATCATTCTTCTCTTAATATTCTGGTTTTGAACAGATCAATTTCTAACCATAGTTTATTTCTTATGTCATTAATAGGTTCTCTAATATTAAATTCTAGAACATCAATGATTTCATAAAAATAATATTTTCATTTAAACTAATTCATAAAATAATTTATTAAATTTATTAATGAAAAAACATATCATTATTTGGATAAGATAGTCCGCACATTTTCATTGTTGATGCTTTCATTTTATTTGTAATGAGAGATTGTAGTAATATGGTTTATAATTTTATAATGATAAATAATCAATATATATTATAAATTTATATTATGTATCAATTATATTATATAAATTTTAGTTTTTAAATTGGTTATATTACATAGTGGAGGTGGTGATCTACACATATACATGACTCACATATCTGTTTTTTATAGGAAGAGGAAAATGTGGTTAATTATTTTACCATAATTAGAATTAAAAAAAAGTCTAAAAATTACATATATGATATAATTTTAATATTCTATAAAAAAATTATTTTAGAATATTTTCACCTATATAAATAGAAAAAATAAAGTTTTTGTTATAAAATTATATCGAACATCAATGATTGTCTCCATTAAAAAAGTGGTTAGACCTTTGAGGGATGGACTTTATAAATGAAAAATACCTCTTAAATGGGTATAGGATTTTTGGGGAGTGTTTTGGATAGTGTTTGGAAAAAACATAATTGTGTTTTTTGGGAGGGGAAGTGAAGAGGGGGGATCCCATATTATATGGGAAAGGGAATGATATTTTTGTAAATACCCAAAACTATTCACTAATGGGATGTCCATCTCAAAAAAAATGTTATCCTAAATAGAAAAATAATTAATATGGGAAGATAAAAGGTCAAAAAATACCTAATAGATACATTATTACTCATGTATTAATCATTTTTAATTCATTTACTCTAATATTTTTTACTTTTATTTTTATCATATTTACTTCTGTAACTAGTTTTTAACTATGTAAATTAACCTTTATGCATAAAAATAAAATTATAATTATATATAATTTAAATCCATTTATTGAATAATCTAAATAATATTAATTTATATCAACTTCTAAAATAAATAATGAATAATTTTAATAAAATTAAATGTATGATTTATTGAAAATAATTCATGAGTCAATATTACATTAGTTCTAGAATATCAAATATAGGATAAAAATTCAACAAATATATATTAAAATTTATTATTATAAATAAAATATATTCTTTCATAATAAAATTAAATTTTATGTTTTATAATTTACTTATATCCAGCTGATTTCCAAATTGTCCTGGTATTTTCAATAACAGTATTTTTCACTCTTCACATAGAAATCATTTTCTTCAAAAATTCCCAAAAATCATCTTAAGATTATATTATTATGATGAATATAAAAATGATAATAATTTTTTCAAACTAAATTTAAAAAAGTTGACATTTCAAAATTTATTTATTTTAAAAAAATAGAGTAAAAATCATATAAGAAATTAACTACCAAAATAGTTACATATTCATTATTATTATTTCATTTCCATGGGTAATTAATTTACCGGTAATTTATTATTTATATTTTTTATAAAATTTATAATTATTTAATCATACAATAATTATTTTCATTAAATATTCTTGAATTTAATAAAAATGAATTTTTATTAATAAAATGATTTTTTTGTTTTTTAAGAATAATAATTACATTTCAGTAGTACAGAATGTTTTTTTCTTATTATAAACATTATTAATATTTTAATTACCCGAATCCAGATCTTGTTATTATAGATCAATTTTTTAATGGTAAATGTTAAATTTTAGGCCATATGTTCATATATATCACTTTGAGGGTGAGGGGGTGAATCAATTTTCTAGTTTTTTAAATTTATTTATTTCTAATAAACCAATATGATAAATATGTTATCAATCCATCATTTTATAATTACTCACCTATCTCATTGAAAACATTAATGGATTAAATATCAATATATTATTTTTACAAGGATCTCCTATAATGTGGGTGTCTATGTCCCGAATGTGTTGGTGATCAAATAAGACACAAATTGTTCACTAGTATATAAAATTCATTTCAGGTACAAACAATATCCTAAAATGATTGACTGATAATCTCTTGTAATTCATGATCACTAATAATTATTATGGGTCATTTTACAAAGGAATATATAGAATGTATCCCACTAGTTTTATATTTACTAACCTCCTCTAGTTGATAAATATACCAAAAATATGGGGTTATATATATTAGTATCCCACCAATTCATCAATAGTCTTCACAAAATCCTTTGAACATGTCTTCAATTTCTTCTATGAATAGATGTTATGTCCACAATAGAGTCATTATATTTCAAGTACTCAACGAAAAATATTCTTCTAAATTGATACTACCCTTGATATCCTTCAATTATCAATACATGTAACCTTCTGATACCCACTGATATTTCTAGTTTATCAAATATAGTCGAACTAAAAGTATTCTACTACCTCTGATTATAATCACAAACACTATTATCTTTATAATTTCATTAATGTAAATTAAATGGGTCTTCCCATGTTTATTAACGCCAATACATAACAATTTATTGATCAATTATTTTATATTTTCTTATTCAATACTATTTTTGGCAACTCAAATGATAATTAATTAACTTGTTTCATGCATGTGTACTTATAATATATCCTCATGCACTCTGATCCTTTGAAAATTTCTCACAAAACCACTATATTATTCATGTAACCAAAGATTCGGAACTACCTCAATTTTAACTTTAACCTCACGCATTTTATTCATTTAATTCCATATCCCAAACCTAAAGTATCCTTCATATAAAAATATTCATACATGGTGTCTTATTCTTCATTATCCCCAAATAATAAAGTGATGTTAGATTCACAGTTTTGTGTAACAAATTTATTCACAATAAACATCGAGTGTTCTTAAAACTTATTAGTGTCAAAGGTTTCTAAATATAATGACAAATGAGGATCATGGAATAATTTTCCAGAAATTTAATGCATCATGTAGTTTATTTAGTTCTTCATTTCATGGAATCATGTAGATTTACCATGTTTTTATACTTAATGAATGATCTATGTTGATATTGAAGGATAATAGGAATCTTATTCTCTGTACTGCTATTTTAATAGTTTTATATCGACTACCACATCTCTAATTTTCAATTTCATGTCATGTATATCTTTAAAAAACAAAAATAAATATGTTTCATTCATATTTTAACACTCCAATGTCATTTGGGATTCCAAAATATATTCATAGAACTGTGTAACCTCTCCTGATGTGGTTTATCAATTTCTCATCACATACATCCAATATGGATCTCATGCTTCATCACTTCCTATAATGTCAAACCCATCCATTCATATCAGTTTTCCTTTTACAACCTTGTATAAATATTTTCAAATATTGTTCTTTGATATGTGATATTGATGGAATATGAATATTCATTTCATGGAATATTGTCTTCTTATCTTAATTTATTTTTTAGGCATGGTATGTTAATGACGATTAGTGGATAAGTCACTGAAGCTTACGTCATAAACTCTGATGAATAATCATCCACGATATGGATGGAGGTAAAAGATAATGTTCATACTTAACTAGATAGCTCACATGAATCATGAAAAATAGATCCATTATATTTTTATCTATTTAAGAAATATTAATATTATCATAATTAATTGTGTCGCACATGGGAAATATTCATGTTCAAGAATTTTGTATAAGTTGTTTCATTCCAACAGCACCAACGAGCCGATAGTAGTGGTTAACACCTAAAACAATCACCACACATTATTTTATGCCATCATGTAACACTATAAAGTTGTTCTAGAATCCCAACTCACACTCTTCATGGTCTGTCTGTATCTTTTTAAATCTCTAGACATCTTATTTATGAGATCCCTATCTCATTCTACAGTATGAGCTTAGTTGTATGGATCTCCTGTATAGTGGATTTCACCTTTAATGATGAAATTCATTAAGATACTATAATACACGTGTTAAATTCCAATTTATGGTATAATTAAAAAAAATTAGTTATTAATAACTATGTATAAGAACATATAAAAACCATCCAATCGAAACCCCTCATGAAAAATAAATTTTTACATATTCAAAATTTAATTCTTCTAATTCTAAAAATGTCTCCATGAAAATAAATATTTTCCTGATATCTCCATCATAAAAACACTCATGAAATAATATTTATACAAAATTTAGTTATTTATATATTTCTTATTGAAAAAATGATTCGTCATTGAAACAAGTTTATGACAAGAAAAATGGTTCAACGGTCATCATATTTATCGAAATATTCATTCTGAACGAGTATAAATATATATTCATGGAATTAATTATTCATTAAATTCATTTTCAAATATACTGAAGGAATTATTCACATACTCTCATGAAATTATAAAAAATCATTTGATTTTATTAAATCAATTCCTCAAGAAATTGATATTTTCATGACCTTTTTTTTGGAACAACATCAAAAAATTCAACGAGAATAATGGAAAATGGGAATGCTAATGGGATCTCTTCAATATCCACAAGATTATTTTTCACATTATTTTGAACTATTATTTAGTGTAAATAAAACATCCACATACTCGTATCAATAATTCCCCCTTTTTTGGTCAATACCTGTATAGAAATCTGTGGTTGATAGGTGTCATGAATTCCATCCACTATTATTACAAAACATTCATTTCAATTTCACTCTCCCTTATTGAAATGTAATACAACAAAATTTCAAAAAATACATTCATACTAGGAAATTTTCCATTAACCACTCCACTATAAAACTATATTTTTTCTAGGTGTTCTAGACATGAGGGTTTAATCGGGAAAATGGAGTTATCCCTTACAAGTTTTGGATGATGACAAATGAAATGAGAACTCACAATTTTTTCAAAGGCATTCCATAAATATTTACAGGATGGTAAAATTGAAAGATATAAATTGAAATATAAAGGTATAAACATGAAACTCTTACACTCCCTTTAAAAAATAAACTAAAAATGAAATTTAAGATATACGAATTTTATTACAACTTTCATCATCATATGATTTTTCATGTCATTAATTAAAATAATTTTCTATCATTTTGATTTATAATATGGTTTTTATTGAGGTTCAGCGATAAATAACACAAACCTCATAAATTACATTTTTATGTAATAACAATAAAAAAAAATTATGATTTCAATGAGGCAACTATTATTCCACCATCATACACATATTTTTATCCCCTTTTATGGAAACAATCCACAACCTCTTCACAATGTTGAATATCAATTTTAATTAATTTAAATGTGTTTTAATATAGAAAAGAACCAAAATATAACTTCAAATTTTCGATTCCTAATGTTCAATAATTCTACATCATCATTAATGATCATATTTTTTTAAAAGATTCATTTTGTAATAACGTCAAGTGAGATAACTCTCGGATGGAATCATGATCCTTTTTTATGTTTGTGGTTGACATAAAAATATAAAAATATTATATGGTTGTCCTCAATATGAATTCCCCCACCTTAAATTTCAAATATTATAATAAGAAATATTATATAATATGATTAAGGGTATATGGTGGGTCTTCATTATCATTATTACAAAAAAAAATGTTTTGGATTCTGTTCTTAACCAAGTTATTCATCATTATCCATTCTTAATGATTCTGCATCTGATATCAAGTTCAAATTTCTATCCAGGAAGTATTGATTTAATAAAATATTTATTTTCATTGTGTGTGTAATTTATCATTATAATAACTTTGGATACACTTGTATCCCCTGGTGAAAAATTATTCATTTTATGTGCATAACTTCTGCTAGAATTATTATTGAACCGTAATTAGGATTGTTTCTATGTATTATGGGCATACCACAAAAAATGTATATAAAACAATATTTTATATTTTTAGAATACCTTTCTGAATTTCCTTTTTTTCATGCCGATTTTTTTTTATTTTTAATAAAAAAAAATTTATTTTTATTCTAATAATATTTCCCTCTCTAAATGAACTAGCCTAATAAATACAATATAATTAATATTTATTGGGATCCTGAATATTTATTCTACATTGAATCCTATGATTACCTTTCATAACATCCTTCTTATGATATGTAATAGTCCAGTTGACAATATTTTTCGAACTATATTGAACCTGCTCTTTCTTGTCTATTGTTTCCAGAGATGACATTTCCAAAAACATCTATGGTGTAATCTATTTTATAAATATCATCAAATATATAGCCAAGGTTTATTCTTCATGATTCTATGATATTATCTTCTCATTCATCTTTGACGTATGTTGATATGTAAATATATCACTTATATGTCCACCTCTACTTAAAAAATCTCATGCATATTTTAATGCATAAAATATATCAGATATTGATATATTCTTATTATTATGTAAATATTTCAACTTCACCTGAATTTTCCACCTTTAAATAGGGTAATTTTATTATTTAGAATTTAATTAATTATATTAAAAATTTATTGAACAATTCCAAAAACTTTTAAATTGTCAACATTGACCCAAAAATAAATATTTTCATTTTTCTCTTATATGTTTTCAATAATTTCTTAAACAATTAACATAATAATTTTGTTTATTTTATAATAATTTTGTGATATTTTTATGGAAACTAAATTAAAATTTCATCATCCCAATATATACATTGTGGAATTAATTTCCACCCTTCTCCTCATCCATATTTGTGAAAATAATTATTTAAAAATGTGAATTTTGTAGAAAATTTTTTAACTGAATTAATACATAGTGATATGGATTTTAACACATTTTTAACAACTACTTTAGAGAGATCATTAGATTATATAATAATCTTATTTCCATATTATGGATGTATTTTTTCAAAATAATCTTCCAAAGAATATTTTGTGTTAGTAGAAACAAACATCATTTATTGTGTTTCTTAAACATGTTCCTTTTGAATTTTATATAGTTTGATTCAAGATTTATAAAATCTCATATTGAAGTAATTATTTCATAATTATTAAATTCAATTATATTTTCACATTACATTCTCATCTTCTCACAAAATAATTCATACAATTTTACCATTTATGTTAATATAGATAAATACTCTTTCATCCTCATGGATTTTATTTCAAATTGAGAATAGATGAATTCAAATCTATTTTTTAGATTTTGTCCCAATGCATGTATCTTATTATCAATATCTTTAGTGACATGTCACGACCCCCTCCCTACAAAGTCTACCACTCCTAGGCCAGCAATGTTAGAAGGGAGATAATGACCCCCGAGTCCCGCCTCCAGTAGGCCCTGGGTTGGCGACTAGCACCGAGGGTATAGTAAACCCATAAATGGGAGGCATTACCCTCTAAGGGAACACATGCAGAAGACATAGATAAGATAGAAACCAATCATATACAACTCAGAACTAGAATATTGAAGAAATCCATGTGCATATATGTAATTCCATGAAAAAGTACTGCAATTTAAAGTCGAAAAACTGAAAGTAACCCAAAAGAAATTAAAAGAAATAGTAACCACTAGCCTGAACAGCTCCTACAACCCCAAGAAAGTAGAAACCAGCATGATCTCCAACCTAGTCCAAGTGACCTGAAAAATAGTTTATATATACATAGGGTGTGTATAACAGTATACTAATTAGGATCCTCCCCGAAGCCTCTCGTTCAAAAGTATTGAATGCATGATAAAGAACAGTGAAAAACAAGTTAAACTAACTCATCACCTAAACTGGTATACTAGGTTACCATACTCACTATGGATACTCTCACTGAGTAATGAAAAAAATAATATATCATATAGTACAGAATATCAAGGGTAACCAACTACAACTTCCCCACTAGTTTGCCTCTCTGCCCCAATGTCGCACGTCTTGAGCATCTCTCTCCAAAATGGCTTTCCCACAGACACCTGGGAGAAACACCACAATATGAACCTCGTGTAACAAAACCACCACGTCTACACACCAAATTAAGCAGGTAGTTTTTGGGAGCCACCAGAGCTCGCATAACGTGTATCATACATCGGTATTATACCTGAAGCCATTAAATCCCATACACTGAGTAAGGATCCTCAAGCCATCATAGCCTATATACATTACACATATAATAGTACATAGAAAACTATATCTAGAATATATGTGTGTGATTAACCACAATACATTACAGCCCTCTATACACATATATGGGGAACTTATCCAATGTGCCTACCAGCACCAGTAACTACCAAGAGAAGAGAGGGAGGCCAAAGGGGGTAGTCATCCATCCATCATCCCACCAGAATGTTGGCGAAAACACTCCCAGGGCTCAAAATCCCCAGGGTGTCATTTTCCCTTACTTATATGGTGGTGTAGAATATAGACACACAAAAATTATAGGATATATTACATCTCACAACCACACTATGGGCATTACCTAGTCCTAGACACATCTGCAGCTAATGTCTCTCAGACTCTGCGATGCTACTTCTAAAAATTGGTATCCTATAAGCACACAACAATTTAAAGATAATTGTAAGATTACTTCATTACCTTTTTATCAGTTCCATTGTATGTTAATTAATTCTTTAAACATTAATTAACCATGATCAATCCCACGATAAATTTAATTAGCATCACACCTAAAGTCAACCGTTCCATCAAAAAATTACAACCTCATCATTATGTTACAGCATCTCCATCTTCATGGGATAAGCCAATTTATTCAATTATTCATTGTTGAATTAATTTCCCACATTCCCAGGCATTCTAGAAAAACATTCTATGCTACTAAACACAAGGGGGACCAACATGGTGAGTATATGTACTACCCGTTGAGTCTTTTCCGCCTACAACAAAAGAATATTCCCATCCTTCCTTGAGAACATAAACACGGAAAGCATGTGGCATTCCCCGCGTGTCTTCACCTCTTTCAAAATAAGGTTAATTAGACGAGATGCTTTGAGCAGTGGGGAAAATTAAAGCAGATAAACAACAAATAAGAAATAAAAAGCATCCAATAATCACATCCATTACATTCCATCAGCCCCAGTGTCCTCTCTGAAACCCACATACATAACTGATGCATCTCTCCATGATAGGCATCATCTGCAGCCACAACCAAAAGGCCTCTATGCCACCACATATCACAACGGTCATCCAGGATCAAATCACAGCACAAACAGTAGGATAGCAACATCACATAAATAGGGATCTTTCCCCTTTAACAATCAAGAGGGTAACTCAGAGCCCATTAAGGAATTATCAAACACATAGTTCATTAATCTATCTTGAATTAACATATTTATTATTCGTAGGTTCCAAATTTGTGAAACCAAATTAGTAAGATATCACTAATAATTAAACATTCTTACTAAGTCAATTTTATTAACATCAAATTATAACTAGAATCAAATTGGTTTACATGCCTCTTTAACATTCTCCAAACAATTATCAATTAACCCCAATTTACGTTATTTACCAATTTCTATCAAGAATGAGCAACTAATCAAAGAAAACATAGATATCACACTATATAGAAAAACATGAGAAAATAACATACGGCCGATATCAATTTATTTATCCAGTTAAAATATTTATTATGTCAATTCCATTTTCATCCATTGGAATTAAACATGATAAAAATACAACTGCACATAAAATAAAAGAGAAGTAATGAATCCACTACCAAAAATAGTTCCTCACTTTCTTTATCCACGCAACGGGTCACGATCCTCCTCTCGCGAAAACTACATCCACTCGAGGGTTCCACGGTACGACAGAACCAACCAAATCCTATAAAAACCCCATTAAAAGCATGAATATTACATGTTATAAAAAGTAAAGGAGAAAAAGGAGAATATGATTCCCAAATGAACAACAATAAAACATAGCATATATCAAAGATTGATCGATACAGCTTGGTTGCATCAAAATAGCTCGGAACCAAACAGAGGAGTAAAGTTTGATTGGGAAACTCATATGGGAAGGATTGAAAGGTTCTAGCATCTCAAAGTCAATAACAAAAGGGAAGAACAAGTGAGGATGATATCTTGTACCTTTTGTAGATTTAATGGGACGATAGTTTAAGAAACGCTTAATTCTCCATAAAAAGAGGATCACATTAACCAATGCAGTTTGACCAAGTTAAAACATCAAAAGCCATAGGAATAATTATTATAGGAGTTATGGCCTTTGAATCAGCCTTAGAGTCCTTAAAATGAGTCTATAAATGCATTTTACGTCAAAGGAAATGCTAAAGGGGTGAAACTATAGAAAGATGGAAACAATGTACACCTACCGTTACTCTACACCTACCATTAGAGGTTATCGATAGAGGTTACCAATAGACCTCACCATTCTGGAAACAATGTTCATGTATATCGTTAGAAGGTCACCGTTAGAACCTCACCATTCATGAGACACTGATCATGGTAACCGTCAGAAGGTTACTATTCTGGATACACTATTCATGGTCACCGTTATAAGGTCACCAATAGAAGGTTACAGTTCTAGATACACTGTTCAAGTTTACTATTAGAAGGTCACTCTTAGAATGTGACCATTCTGGAAACACTATTCATGGTCACCGTTAGAAGGTCATCGATAGAAGGTAACCGTTCTGGAAACACTTTTCATTGAACTGAAAAAATTGGAAAACTGTTGGGAAAAAGACACCCTAACCTTCCAGAACACCTCAAAAAACATAATTCAACAGAATAATGGTCCAGAGAGGTCTGTGCCATTACATTAGATACCTCTCAAAACATTCTCATCCCCGTGAATTCAAAACTAACGCAGAAGAAAAGAGGGGTCCGAACAACCACCCCGTAAGATACCTCTCAGGGGAAAACCACCCTGAGTTGTTCGAAAGCTGAAACAAAACCATGAAATTCGAGATCAACGGAACAAACATTCCACGTCCAAAAAATTTAAGCATAATACCATATCAAAGGTACATAAAAGAAAGGATCAAGGAAACCTTAGCACATCAACTTAAAAATGCTCTGGGTATTGGACATGCATCTGGGACTCCCACTGCCAATTACTGTCCTTGAAACCACAATGTCACCACAATACATGAACTAAGGGAATAAAACATCGACGAAACACCTTCTCCTTGAATTTTTGGATTTCCACAGGTCATTCCTCAAATGTTGCATAATTATCACAACAGATCTCTCCACAATCGATGATGTGAAAGTCATCATGAAGATAATGGCGGAGCTGTGATATGTGGAAAACATCATGTATCTGACTCATATGTGGGGGATGTTCTACTTGATATTCCATATATCCAACACGAGCTAACTCATCGAAAGGCCCACCAACACGGGGAGTAATCTTATTTCCACAACCAAACCTTCGCTACCCATGAAGGGGAGTCACCCTCAGAAACACATGATCCCCAACATTAAACTCCAAGGGTATTCTCCTTTGATCAACATATGATTTATGTCAATCCAGCACTATCATCATCCTCTCACTAATCCCCTAGTCCATCTTTTTTGTATTGTTCAGTAGTTATGGTCCAAGAATTGCTAACTCTTCGACCCCAGCCCAGCACAACGGATAATGTCAAGGGCGGCCATACTAGGCTTCAGACGGAGCCATACTGATGGTGGTGTGAAAAACTATAATTTTAAGCAAACTCTACCAAGGGTAATTGCCTCATCCATGAACCTCCAAAATAAAGAACACAAGAGAGTAACATGTCTTCAAGAGTCTGGATGGTTCGATCTGTCTGACCATCCGTTTGAGGATGAAAAGTAGTTCAAAGGAAAAATTAAGAACTGAAAGCATGTTGGAGACCTCTCCACACCCTGGAGGTAAAATGAGGATCTCAATCAGAAATCTTTGTCCTACGATGTCCATGATGTCTCATCGCCTCCTATAGATACTACCATGACAAAATTTCCACTGAGATCAACTCCTTGATTGCTAGGAAGTGGGCCTTTTTTTTAAATGATCCACTACCACTGAAATCTCATCATGTCCTCCAGGAGATCGAGGTGAACCAGTAAAAAATTCCATTGAGATGTCCTCCCACTTCCACTGATAAATATCTAATGGTTGTAGAAGACCACCAAGAACATGGTGTTCGGCCTTCACCTTCTGGAAAACTAAACATCTAGACAAAAACTTTGCAACTACATGCTTCAGCCTAGACCACCAAAACTAACTCCTCAAGGATCGGTACATCTTTGTCACTCCAGGATATACTACTAAAGGAGAACTATGGAACTCTCTGAGAACCATATCGTGAATCTTCAAGCAAAAAAATACTTCCATGATACAACAATTGTTGTTGTTCATCCTCAATCCAACCACCAGGGGGCTCGCCACAAACAAATCGGTCTCTCCAGACCTCCGCCTCAAGATCACCCAACTGGGACTCTTCCACCATCTGCATTAGGGATGATTGTACCATCATCTTAAAAAGACAACCTCTACCCCATCCTCTCCCATATCAAGATGTAGTTCTAACAACTCTTCCATTACTCTCTAGAAATCAATGGATTCACGCACATCATCACTGTGTGACTTTCAGCTTAGGGGATCATGTAAAACAAATCATTTTCCATGTGTATACGATATTTCAAAGTCGTATTCCTGCAACAACTCCATCCACCGACGATGTCGCAAGTTCAAGTCATGCTGGGAGAAACCATACCTCAAACTCTTATGATCATTGAAAACCACAAAGTGCTCAACAATGAGGTAATGTCTCCTCATCTTCAGAGAAAACATCACGACCTCCAACTCAAGATCATGGGTGGCATAGTTGAGTTCATGGGGACGTAACTGCCAGGATCCCTAACATTCAACTAACCTCTGCTTCATGAGAACACAACCTAAACCTAGATGGGAATCATCACAAAAAACATCAAACATAACTCCCTCAGTTGAAAAACAAAAGAATGGAGATCATACTAACTTGTCCATTAGATACTCGAAAGCTGCCTGACACTGATCAGTCCATATGAATGCATGATCCTTCATAGTCAAAGTTGTCAGAAGAGTCGCAACTCGTGAGAAATTGTCTATGAACCTCCAATTGTATCTCGCATGACCAAGGAAACTTCGTACCTCTGAAACATTCTTGGGGGCTCCCCAAGACACAACAACTACTATATTTGATGGATCCATAGCTACTCCTTTCTTGGACACAGCATTCCCCAAGGAACGGACTTCTCGTGCCCATAACTCAAACTTTGACTACTTCCCAAACAGCTGATGTTTACGGAGAACTCTTAAAATAGTATGTAGATGATATGAATGCTCCTCTTCATATGTCGATTACACAAAGATTTATTTGATGAAAACCACCAAAAACTTGTCCATGAACTCATGGAAGATATAATTCATCAATACCATGAACACAGATTGAGAATTCGTCACACTGAACGACATTACTGCAAACTCCTAATTCCCATGATGACAATAGAAAGCAATCTTTGGGATATCTTCATCCTTTACATGAATTTGATGATATCCTGACCGTATGTCGATCATTGATAACCAACATTCACCCTTCATTTGATAGAATAAAACATCAATCAACCTAAGAGTATAGTGATTCATTATTTTCACTTTGTTTAAGCGACGATAATCTAGACACAACCACAAACTACCGTCAGCCTTCTTTAGGAACAAAATTGTGGCACCCCATGGTGACACACTTGGCCGAACAAAACCACACTGTAAAAGTCCATCAAGTGGTATGTGTAGCTCCCGTAACTCAAAATGGGCAATCCTATTTGGAGACATAGATATAGAAGATGATCATGGCTGTATCTCAATCCCAAACTCGACCTCTAGTCGAAGGGGTAATTCCACAACCTCTTCGGGAAAGACATCAGGGTACTCCTCTACAAACCTAGGAAACACCAACTGATGAACCTCTGTATAACTAAACATCATTTCATCCATCATGAATGATATGGATGGAACATGCCTAAGACCTATCCCAGGGTCTCGCTCACCAACAAACAACACTTTCTCTCCATCCACACCAATGAAAACAACCTTCTTCCTGAAGCAATCCACGATATCCTGCACCAAATACAACCAATCCATGACGAGGATGAAATCATATAGTTGTATTTGTAAACATAGGAAATCTCCCCAAGATCGGTGTTTCCCCAACACTAGTTCATAGTCTCTACATACTTCAAAAAAGTAAGATCGACCTCCAACTGGTGCAATCAACGCCAAGGGCACTGGAAGCCTCTCTACCTCAAGTCCCAATTCATGGAAAAGGGCAGGTACTATGAAGGATTGTGTGGATCCTGAATCAAACAAGGCATAAAACTAGGTAGAAAACAAGAAAAGGGTACCTCTAATGACGAATGGATATCCTGGATATGGAAATGCTGGAGCATGAAGCTGACCAAGACCTCCTCCATAGCATCTCTAACCCTGATGAGGACCACCACCACAGTCGCGCTCTACTCTCTAAGGACAGGGTACGTCAGGGGGCTGTCCTCTACCTGCCCAATCTACCCTCTGCTGATCTAATGCTAGTAAAACTGGCTACTGCTTCTTTGGCTGGAACTGCCTCAAAGGAGGAACCTAAAACGTAGCACCTAGCACACGATGACTACTCTGAAATGTCAGGCACTACCGCTGCTGATGACCATGACCACCACAAGAAAAACAATCACATGATCCCTTGGCATAGGCCTGAGAGTTGCTGCCTCTGGAGAAACGATATGTGAAAGGGTGGGACTAACCCCCGGCTGAACAGAAACTCTTCTACCCTGAAAACCAGGAACCCCAGACCACAACTCTTCTTCGTGAGGAATCATGTTGATTCCCCTCTCATGGTGATCCTGTCCTGGAAAAATTTCTCTCAACAACATATGCCATCTCCAACACCTCAAGATATGTCTTTAGCATAATTGGGGTTACCTTACGCTGGATCTCTAGACGCAAAGCCTCCTCGAAATGCCTCACCCTGGCCTCCTCATCTGGTAATATGACTGAAGCATATCGTAAAAGTTTCCTGAAATGGAATAAAAAATCTTGAACACTGGAGCTCCCCTGTCAAATGGTATAACGCTCTTGGCGACTGGACGCCTTCACAATCGAAGAATGAAACTCGACTATAAACCGGTCTTGATACTCCTCCCATGAGACATCTGACACCTCATGATCCCCAAGGAACAGGAACCACCACTACCTCACTCCTCCACGCCGCATCGTCACAACCAAGGTCACTTAGTGCTCCTTACGAGCACAAATCAAACTGAAGCTGATCTCAACCTCCTCTAACCAGTCTTCTGTGACTGCATCTGAAACAGAGCCCTCATACTTTTGTAGACATTGTTACTAAAACTCTCATAGTGTCTTCATCAAAGTGTCTTCATCATCAACCTCTACCCTACAACGATTAGCTGGAACAACCTCCTGGACATTTTTTTTCAAACCTGATGAGGACGTCGACCTGGAGCCATACCTATAAAATAAAAAACCGTTAGAGCTCATAAACCTTGAATATGGAATACTCTTGATTAATTAATTAATTGTTTTTTTATTCATTTTAGGTTAACTTATCCCATAGTCTACCCATTCCAACACAGGAACAAAAAAGAATGGTGCATGATCCTTTCCTAGGTCTCTACCAAGCAACTAGTATCACCTTATTGAGTTGCCACTATAAACTAAGAGGTCCATACATCAGATCATAGGGGTCCCTAAATTCTTATTTCTAAGCCAGTCTCCAGTGTTTACCTCACTGGCTAAACATGAATGACATTGTTTCCCTACCAACCCATGCAACCTCACTTGTGCCTAACTCCAAACTTCATCCTATCTCTCAACTAGATCTCTGATACCACTCTGTCATGACCCCCTCCCCACAATGTGTACCCCTCCTGGGATGGAAATATGAGAAGGGAGATAATGACCCCTGAGTCCCGCCTCCAGTCGGCATTGAGTTGGCGACTAGCACCGAGGGTATATAAAAAACACAAATGGGAGGCATTTCCCTCTAAGAGAACACATGCCGAAGATAGAGATAAGATAGACCCTAATCAAAAACAACTCGGAACTAGAATATAAAAGAAACCCAAGTGCATATATGTAATGCCATGAAAAATAACTACAACTAAAAGGGGAAAACTGAAAGTACCCAAATGAATGTAAAAACAGCAGCAACCACCAGCCTGCGCAACTCCTACAACCCCAATCTAGTCGAAACCAGCTGGATCTCCAACCTGCTCCATGTGACCTGAAAAACAGTTTATATATACATTGGGTGAGTATAACAGTATACTCAGTTGGATCCTCCCTAAAGCCTCTTGTGCAAAAGTATAGAAAGCATGCTAAAGCATAGTGAACAACAAGTGAAACTAACTCATCACCTAAAGAGGTATACTAAGTTCCCAACCTCACATTGGATACTCTCACCAAGTAACACATAAAAGAATGTATCATATAGTAAAGAATATCAAGGTTACCCGTCTACTACTTCCCCACTGGTTTTCCACTCTGCCCCAATGTCACATGTCCTGATCATCTCTCTCCAAAAGGCTTGCCCGTATACACCTGGTCAAAGCACAACAATATGAACCTCGTGCAACAAAACCACCATGTACACACACCAAAGTATCCATGTAGTTTCTCGAAGCCACCACAGCTCGCATAACATGTATCATCTAATGGGTATTATATGTCAAGACATTACATCCCATACACTGAGTAAGGATCCTCAAGCCATCACAACCTATACACGTTACACCCATAGTAGTACATAGAAAACTATATCCAGAATATATGTGTGTGAATAACCACAAGCCATTATAGCCCTCTACACACATATATGGGGATAAATAATCAATGTACCTACCAGCAATAGTAACTACCAAGAGAATAGAGTGGGGCCAAAGGGGGTAGTTAGTCATCCATCCTCCCACCAGAATGTTGGGGAAAACACCCCCCAGGGCTCAGAATCTCTGGGGTGGTATTTTCCCTTACTTACATTGTGGAGTAGCGTATAGAAACACCAAAAGTATAAGATATATTATATCTCACATCCACACTCTGGGCATTACCTAGTCTTAGAAACAACTGCATCTAAACTCTCTCAGACTCTGGGCTGCTACTTCTAAGGCTAGGTATCCTATAAGCACACAACCATTTAAAAAGCATTATTAGATTCCTTCATTCCCTTTTTATCAGTTCCACTATACTTTAATTAATTATTTAATAATTAATAAACCATGAACAATCCCATGTTCAATTTCATTAGAATCACTCCCAACCTCAACTGTTCCTTCGTAAAATAACAACCTCATCATTATGATCCAGCATCTTCATTCCCGTGGGTTAACATCATTTATTCAATTATTCATTATAGAATTACATTCCCACATTTCAAGGCATTCTAGAAAAAAATTCTATGCTACTGAACAGTAGGGGGCTCAACACGGTGAGTAAATGTACTACCCGTCGAGTCTTTTCCGCATATAGAAAGAGAATATTCCCATCCTTCCATGGGAATCTAAACACAGAAAGAATGTGTCATACCCCACGTTTCTTCACATATATTGGATTAAGGGAATGCAGATTAGCTACATTGAGCAGTGGGGAAATGTAAAGCAGATAAACAACAAATAAGAAATAGCAAGCATCTAATAATCACATCCATCCCATTCCATCGTCCCTGGTGTCCTTCCCGACACCCACATCCATAACCGATGCATCTCTCCACTCTAGCCATCATCTGCGGACACAACCAAAAGACCTCCATGCCCCCACAAATCACAACAGCCACCCAGGATCACATCACAGCGCAAGAAGCAGGAAAAAACATCACATAAATAGGGCTCTTGACCCTTTAATAATCAAGAGGGTAACTCAGAACCCATTATGTAATTATCAAACAATCAGTTCTTTAATCCACCTTGAATTAACAAGTATAGTATTCATAGGTTCCAAATTTAGGAAACATAATCATTATGCTATCACTAATAATTAAACATGCTTACTATGTCAACTTGTTAAAATCAAATTAAAACTAGAATCAAATTCTTTTTCATGCCTCATTATCTTTAGCCAAACAATTATCAATTAATCCCAATACATGTTCTTTACCGATTTCTATCAAGAACAAAATACTAATCAAAGAAATCCTAGATATGACACTATCTAGAAAAACATGAGGCAATAACAGACGAACGCTACCAATTTATTTATCCTGTAAGAATATTTATTATGTCAATTTAATTTTTATCCAGTGTAATTAAACATGATAACAATACAGATGCATTTAAAAGAAAAGAGAAGCAATTTATCCCTTACCTCAAACAATTCCTCCCATTCATTATCCTCACAACGAGTCACGATCCTCCTCTCGTGACAACTTCATCCACACGAGCGTGCCATAGTACGACAACACCAACCAAACCCCATGAAAACCCCATTAGAAGCATAAATATTACATGCTATAACATGGAATTGAGAGACAATATACGATGATCCCCAAAGGAATGATGATAAAACATACCTTATATCGAAGATTGATTGATACATCTTGGTTGCATCAAAATAGTTCAGAACCAATCCGAGGAGTATAATTAGATTGGGAAACTCATATGGGAATGATTGAAAAGTTATATCATCTAATAGTGGAGAAAAAAGAGGAAGAACAAGAGAGGATGATATCTTGTACCTTTTGTAGATTTAATGGGATAACGGTTTAAGATATGTTTAATTCCCCATAAAAAGTGGATCACATTAACCCATGTGGTTTCACCAAGTAAAAACATCCAGAGCCATAGGAATAATTAATATAGGAGCAATGGCCTTTGAATCGGCCTTATAGTCCTTAAAATGAGGCTTTAAATGCATTTTACACCAAAGGAAACGCTAAAGGGGTGAAAATGTAGGATGCTGGGAAAAATATAAACCTACGGTTATTGTACACTTACTGTTAGAGGTTACCCATAGAGGTTACCGATAGACCTCACCATTCTGGAAACAATGTTCATGTCAACCATTATAAGGATACTATTCTAGAAACATTGTTCATGGTCACCTTTAGAAGGTCACCATTAGAAGGTTACCATTCTCGAAACATTGTTCATGGTCACCATTAGAAGGTCACTGATATAAGGTTTCCATTCTAGAAACACTGATCATGGTCACCATTAGAAGGTCACCGGTAGAAATTTACTGTTCTAGAAACACTGTTCAAGTCTATCGTAAGATGGTGATCAATGTTAAAAGGATACCGTTATGGGAACACTGTTCATGGTCACCGGTGGAAGGTCACCAATAGAAGGTTACCATTTTGGAAACATTGTTTACAGAACTGAACAAATTGGAAAATTGTTGGGAAAAAGACACCCTAACCACTAAGAACACCTCAGAAACCATAATTCAATAAATGAATAGGTCAGAGAGGTCCGGTCCATATGACCACATCATTCTATTATATTTTGTTGATCCAATATTCTTCATGTTTATAATACCTTCCTTTAAAATTCACATACTCATCTTTAGTGATAATAACATCTATGGAATTATTTTGATAAGTGTTAGATATGTCATTCATGATCATCCCCATTACTTTATTGGAGACCTCAAGAAAAATTATTACATTTTTCATGTTTTAAAAATTACCGTAGATAATAAAAATATGATCATTGGGAGAATAATGATTCATATTCCTTAATTCCTTAATATAAAAATCAATATTCATGTTATTACTTTCACTTTCTCTTTGATCATATTTAAGTAATAATTTATCACATAACTCATGATCACTTAGACCCAGTGATCCCATTGTGGTAATAATGTTTTATTTATCAGTATATTTTTAAATAACCATTTTTTCTCCTCCAATACATTTATATCTCACTTCTTCATTACATAAATGGATGGAAACATCATCTTCCACTTGTGACAAATGGGATATATTATTCTTCCACTTATTCTCTTTATTTTTAATGTTAATTAATATCTTTAATGAAGTTGGTATAATATTTAAAATAGGAAAAAATCATCCAAAATTTTAATTCAATATATGTATGGGAATGAAATTCCATTCTTCCAATGAATAACATCAATTTAAAAAATCCAACAGAGGAAAGCTTATGTTCGGATACCACTTATTGGTTTTGGGATCAGATAAACCAATGAGAGGGGGTTGGTTGAATCAGTGATGTACATTATTTAAAATATTTACCTTAAAAAACCATTCATATATTTTAATATATTGATCCCTCATTATTTATTGTCTTACATATATTGTATATAGAAAAATTGAAGGAATGAATAGAACATTATTATTTTTACTGGGTTCTCCCATGAAACGGATGACTACATATTTTATGTGTTCATGATGATCGCACAAATATATTCTCATATAGTAAATAATTGTTATTACATTTATTGAATATATCTTTAAATCCCAACATAATGAATCTTATAATGACCATGATTTGATGGTATATGTAGTCCAATTCATGATGGGATTTTTATATTTTAACCCCACTGGTGTTCATTATACTATCTCTCTCTAGTTGAGATGTGTACTAAAAATCTCTTGTTTTCTATTTATATCCCTCCAGTTCTTCTATGGTTTCAATATAATCATATGAACTTGTCGCAAAATTCATCTTTCTATGTTAGTATTGTGTGATTTTTCCTTGTTATATTTCAATTACTCAAAGATAAATATTCTTCAAAATCATTATTCACCCTACTCATAATTAAATAATCAGAAAATGTCTGGTTATGATACTAATCTATAACTATAGGGTCCTAAATGGTTAATTTCACCAAATGCCTTCATAATCAACTAAATATAATCAATAAAAGTATATAAAAGTTTTCTTAGTATACTTTTGAATAATTATATGATATTACATCTACTACATCTTACTATAAGATTAGAATGATAGACTAAGTGTTCAATATAGTATATATATTCTTATTCTACATTTTTAAAAGTATAAATTCTCATTAAAATAATGACTAAATAATTATTATCATTTCATGCATTTATAATAAATGGGTCTTCTCAGGTTTTCTAACTATAGAACATAACAATTTTTTGTTATATTATTTTTTGATCTATTATTCTATAAACTTTACAGTATCTAATATTATCATGAATTCAGGTGTGTCATTTTTTTGGTCATTCAATATTTTCAAACCTCGTATTATTGTCTTATTCATAAAAGGTTCACACAGCTACTATACTATTTGAAAAACCCATGCCCAAATATTTATTTATTTTTTCCCTTGTACCACATGCATGATCATTTCATAAGGATTTTATAAAAACATCTAGGATCCTTCTTATAAAATTTTTCTATATGCTCTTTTATTATTCCATTCTATTTCACAACATTGTGAGGGTATATTTACTTGTTTTTTAATAAGGTTCTTTATGAAACACTCTGAGTGTTCTTTACATAAATTTAGTTTCTATAGGATATGAACATTTTAGACAAATAATATCTTGAAAATATTTTCTTTAACAAGAATAATGTATAAGGTTTCCTCTAACCTTCATGAAAATGATGTCTACATAGATGCTACTTTTTATTCTAAAAAAGGATCCCTCACAATAGAAACTAATAATAGATCTATTGTGCTCACTACTACTCCTTTTATGAAAATGTACACACCACCTCATTTCTGATTTTCTAATCTACTTCAAGGGTTAATTATATGATATTCATATAATTACATGTCAAACATTTTTAATATAATGTAAATCTCTTCCTCAAACATCCTGATGAAAATAAAAACTAAATTTAACAAACTTCTTAAAATAATTACTTGTAGAAAAAAAAATTTGTCACCATTGACACATGTCTTTGACCTAAAAAATAGTTCAATAATAATGATATTTTTAAAAACATTAATCAAGATAAAAAAATTATCTTTTTTTGTGGTGTTAATTTGTCATGTAATTATTCATAAAAAATACTCATATAATTTTTCATATGCCATGAATAAAAGTAAAAATTTCATTACATGGTTTTTAAAAAATTCCTAAAAAACTGATATTTCAATGGTCTAAATTCCCTAAAAACATCTAATGATATAATAGTAATTGAAAAACATATTCTGATATCATTATCTTGAATAGGATTATTCTCCCCAACACATTGAAATATTTTTTACAATAAATATAACTTCTAAAAATTAGACTCCAGAAGTATTTATATTTTACATAAATATATCATAGTTGTCATTATTTTTCAATGTTGTGTGTATAGAAAACTATAAAATAATGTATTTATTGATGGATAATGTATATATAAATTATGATTTATTTCATATATCAGGGGATATATATAGGAAAAATGAAGGATCAAATTAATCATGTGATTTTTGTATTCTAGTAAGATATAAAATGGAAATAATTGGATTATAAAATAATAATAAATGACTTTTTAGTTATTCTTTATAATATTTGTAAATTTTCAACAACATTGATTCAGATAAAGGTAATTTTTTATACTATCCATTCCCCATTGATGAAACAATATGTGATGAATGGAGTTAAAAATAGGTTAATCTGGGTGATTTTTCAATTAACAAAGTATGATTTGGAAATTAAGTTCATTAAAGGAGATGATTATTTTATGAAGGATTTATTTTAATCTTATAGGATATCAAATAATTCTATTATTTCCATTATTTATTAAATTACACTATAAACAATTACATTAATATTATACAGGGGAACATTAATATTTGTTAGATACGTTCATTTATATGGAATCTAGGATTATACTAACGTAACTATCATTAAAAAAATAATGGGTTCAATTTGAATAAAATGTAATATTTTCAAAATGATGCATTTCTATTTAACTTTTGGGACGATATTGTGATCAAATGATATATGTCAAATAATGAAATTATTTTAATTATAAGTCATTATCTCAAAATTCCTTATATAAGAACCTATAGGGTTATATTAATTAAGAAAATTTTTATATTTTCTATTGTATTGTCTATACTAAAATAACAATCAATGAACTTATTTAAACATATTTAAAAAAAATAACCATAGATAAGAAAAGGAAAACATACGAGCTAGGATTTTTTATGTTGAAATATTTTATATTTTGGGAAATGATTTTATGGGGAAATTCTATAAATAACCTGGGATCTAATAAATCTATTTGTCCATGTCTAATGTATCAATGTGGGGGGTGGGGGTATTTTAACAAAATACACAAGCTATAATGAAATAAATTTCTGAAAAAGATTATTTCTTACTGATTTTATATAAAATAAAAGGAAAATATTGAAAAACAAGTACATTAGAATAAAAATATTCTCAATAAATTGGTGGGAATTTATGTTTACATAATTAAATTGAAAACGAATTATCACCATTATAAAACCAAAGAGTAAAACACCTTAAATATCTTTATTAATAGTACTATAAATAATACCATAAGTAAGTCATAAATTGATTGGTAACTTTTTATAGAGAATAATTTATTAGATATATGGAACTATTACAAAACTACATTTTCAATTTTACCATATATGACATTGTTAAGAAATCAATTCCACCTTATTCATTAATTATACAATAGAGATTTATAAGTTATTAATCATTTTAATTGTGATTTAAAATTAACTATTGATGAGGGATAAATTTAATTGGTTTGGATATAATTGAACATGAATGATTCATTTAAAAATATTTGAATATTCATGGAATATTTAAAAATAATTTCATTTCCTTAAAATTAAAATTATAGAGTTTAAATAGGGTAAAAATCATTTTTCGTACATTAATTATTAAGGACATTACATGGAAAATTTAATTCAATATTGTGTATATTTTTAAAAGTGATCATATTTTACTTTTTTATGTTCTTTCAAAAGACTGTCATGTAAAAATTGTTTATTATTTTCAATAATAATGTTTTGTAATTATATATTAAATGATATTAAATTATGAAAATAATTATTCCAATATTAAGGATAAATATGAGAAATATTTTCAAATGATATAAAACATAGTGGTTTTTAGAGAAACCCATGTTTCAGTATCTTTCTTTTTCTTCTATTATATTATTTTTAAGTTATCATCCATTGGATTCCAAAACTGATTGGTCTATTTTTAATTTTTTATGTATCTTAACATTAATATTTTTATAGAATTTTTTTTATGGAAGAACCCACCAAAATATATAAAGAATAATCATAATATAATGAGGTATTATTATGATTCCCCTTTAATTGTAATATCTCTATGTACGCATTAAAATTCTTATTATAGATTTGAAATCATAAATAAAAAATTTACAAAATATAAATATATTGGGGTATTTTATGATTGTAATAAATTTGGAGTAATTATTAAAAAAATATTTTTAAGATATGTATTCAATTTGAAAATAAGTTATATAATTTTTTAGTATAATATATATGAAATAAAATATATTTTATTTTATATTACTAAAATAATTAAAATAAAATAACTATAAAAAACAACATAAAAATGATTCTTGTTATTCAATATAAGTGATATTATTAAAACCCTACCCTAAATAGACAAACATTATATGGATTATTAATGAGACAATTAAGGGTTAGTACGAAACTTATCTCAATAACATTGAGAAATTTTTTAGAACTCTATATTAATTAAAAATATATGAAATTTATAAGTACAAAAAATTTTAAAGTCTTTATAATACACAAGATATCCATCCCTTGACTCATTGGATTAATCTTATGATTGCATATTATTTTATTTTTTGTTATTAGTGAACTAAATTAATAGTTCTAGAATGAATAATGGTCACCATGCACTACCCCTAATAACATGATATGAAAATAACATCATGGGGGAAATAAATGGAAGGATATTGGATTTGGTTTGTTTCGGTGCCAGTGTATACAAAAAAATAGATTGTAGTGAGTGTGGGGGAGAGAGAAAACGCTTGATTAAGTTGATATATTTATATATAACAAACATGATCAGATGAAGAAGTGTAAATTCCTAATAAATTGTTATTATACATGTTTTGATTATGGGAAATTAAACTAGTATATTTTAATTGATTAACAATGTAGTATCATTTAGAAAAAAAATTCATATCAAGAATAAAATTTAAAAAATTCTAATTTTATATTATTTCACATTTAGTACATAATCATATATTTTGTTTGAAATATCCTAAATGTATTTATTTTATATCAAGTAAAAACATTAATATTGGAGAATTTTATTTCAATGTATTTCTCAAATATTTTAATGTCTCCATTTCACTAATAATATTTTTTAAATTGTAAAAAATTCCAATAATTTTATAAGGGATAAAATAAATTTTAGAGTATATTTTCTAATTTGAGTTTATATTTCCTTTAAAAATTTTCATTTTGTCTTAGCAAAATTATTTATGGTATTTTAAGATGAAAAAATAGTATCACGGTTAAATTATAAAAAATTATATTATGTGGGATTTTACAGTACCTATATTTAGTCAAATTTTCTTATTAAATGAAATGAAATTTGATGTATAAAGTTTTTAAATGAATAATATACTATGAATAAATTAATGGTGGATGTGAGTTAGTAATTTTCAATTAGAGAGTTTTTCCCTTATCTCATATATCGAAAAAAGATGAACCTATAGTGAATTAAAACTAATCTCCACTATTATAATGATGGATGTGACCCTAAATTTTATCAAATTTGGACATGTAGTGTTGAGCTATAGTGATTCTAATTTTTATCGATCAAGACATAATTTTATTATAAATTTTTTAATATATAGTACCTTTTATGGGGTAAAATGGAATCTTTATCCAATAAAATAATCATAGATAAAACTTCAAACATTTTCATTTATTTAATTGATTGGTATTAACCCCTAGGATGGGATGCTATGCAATTATGTTTGAATAAGGTTATTGAAAAATAAATAATTTTAGTATAAAATACTTATTTTTTTCATATATGTGTGAATTATTCATAATAATGTACATCCTTCCAAAAATGAGTCCCTATTTAGAAATTTAATACCACCGTTACATCTGGAATGGGTGTTAAATCCATGGAATACAATTAATTTCCACATTTGGTTCCTAAGATGGGTCTTCGTAGTTTATTCACTCTAATAAATTATTTAAAATCTAACCGTGTTATTAAATATTGGAAAAACCTAGAAAATATATCTATTTCTAAAATTTTAATATATTATCTTTTATGTTAGAAATTGAGAGATGAAATAAACCTTTTATAGTTGTTGATGGTGGATTGAATAAATTTTTATTGAAAAATTGTTAAAGGGAATAGAGTGATAGAATCATCAATGCAATATATATTGGATTTTCATCACCTAAAGATTTAAAAACTATTATTTCAAACAAATTTAATTTCTTCAATAACATGCGTCACACACTACACTGAATTATCACATGCTCTGATATATTTTCAATATTATTATTTAAGCACGAACATTATTATCTAGATTTTGAAAATTGAGGAAAAAATATGAATAAAAATATTTTAAATATAGATTATAAGGATTTATATAATGTAAAAAAATTTATAAAAAAGTTCTTAATTTTTGGTAGTGTCAATATATGTTTTTAAAATACTATTATATAAAAAATGAATTTTTTTTAATGATATTTATAAAATAAATATTTGAAATTATAGGAAAATTCTTTTATTAAAATAAAAATAATTTTTTAAATATTCATTTGAACATTATATTAGGGTTATGCATTGGGATTTTCCAAAAATGGTTTTTTTCGATGAATATTAATATTAATAGTGTTAAATGAAAATCATTATTTCATTAAAATAACTTATAAGGATATTTTTTTTAAAAATGGATCTAAAAGTAATATTTTATCAAATAAATATCTATTAATCAAAATTATATCATTTTAATCATTCACAATTTGATTTTTTATACAAAAATATTATAAACTATAGATCTTTTTATCTTTAGAAAACCAATTTCTCATCGCAACTGTGGGATTCATATTAAATTAAAGTTTTCCAGTTATATGAGTTGAATTTTGAAAAAAACATTTCAATTTTTTTATCATAAAAATTTATATTTTCTAATAAGGTTATATTAATCCTATATCATAATTAACATTAAAAATTGTAAAAAACATAGTTTTGTTAAATTAAAAATGTGTTTATCGAAAAAGAGACTAAAATGATAAGGTTTAAAAATGAACCAAAACAGGCCCAAATACACTTTTATAGAAATATATCACCCTTATTATTTAAAATTCTATATAGAGTTCCATTTTGGTTAATTTTTATTCTAAAAAATGTAGGTGTTTATTTTTCATTTAGAACAATTATATGTGTGTCACTATCCTCACTTATAGATAACATCTATTATACTCTCTTATTTACACATAAAAACACATTGTATTCGTCCATGTCCATCCCAAATATCATTATTTCATAACTCTTCCCATCCTATATTCCTTATTTTGGTCATAAATTAATCCTATGAAGGATTTTTTTCAAATCAAGAGAATATTTCTAAAAAATTGGTAACATATATAACCGAGTGTTTTATATTATTTCATCACGAATATCTGTTAAATATTATTAATCAATTAAGAAATAATTAAATATGTATCATACATATATTGATATGTTTTAATGTTATTTTAATACCCAAAAACTATCTCTATTTCCATAAAATGGGATATGAAATCATTATTCATGTGTTTAGTGGACTACCGCCTTGTGAAATGAAATTATTTGTTTCCCTTCACCACATCTCATAGATAGATATAATTATGAATAAATTTTTACATAATTTATATATGATATTATTATACTAATTATAATATCACGTATACCTTATTACATTCCATTATTTGTAATATGATAATGTCACATATGTGTACAATGTACTATTATCACATGAAGAGATATGATTAAATCATTCCTTAAATTGAGGGAAATAAGGGAGGGTTTAATGGAATTTTGTGATATATATTACATAAAATTATTCAATAATGGTTATATATTATTTAACATTATTTTATTCAACAATTCAAGTAAATGGAAACATCATTCATGTGTATGTATGACATACCCTCTCCATAAACTATGTATTTTATTTTCGGTCACTAATTTATATGGATCACTCTTAATTAATTAATAATTAATTTATATGATATTTATATCATGGTTAAAATGATATAATTTTTTTAAATCTGATAAAATTAATATTACTAAAAATAAATAATCTCAACATACATGAAAAAAGCGGTTATTGCCTAAAATGTGAATCTAACATGAAAATGTTAATAAACAGGTAATAAAATGAAATGTGTAAATCATATATGGTATGATATAAATGTAATTGAGGTTCATTAATATATTTATAGTAATCTTATATTTATTATAAATGATTTTTAATGTATATTTCATGAGAATACATGTTTTCCATTAATTTTTCTCTCGTTTTGTTCTCAATAGTTTAGAAGATTTTTTAATGAAAAATCTTCATGATTTATCTCTTTGGTCAAAACCAAAATATTCATTCAAAAAATAATTTTTTAAAAACCAGTTTTCATAAAAAATTAACACTTCCAAAATGATGAATTAATGACATTATTTCACTTGTTATATGTTTTTACAAAGAAAAATGGAAGGAGTCCTTTTTTCCGTTTCCAAACAAGGAATGTTTGTATTTTATCAACAATGCGTTATGAATGTTTATTTTAACATATATGACATGCATGGAATTTATACATGTCAAACTTATTATTTTTTTATGTTTATTTTATAAATCACCAAGGTTATTTTCAAATAAAATTATTTCTGTAATATTTTATGAATTTTTATTTTTAAAAAGGTTATTTTCGTAGAAATTATATTTTCATCAAAAAAATTCCATATGTTTCTTATTTCAAAAATAATATTCAATATAATTTGAAATCAATTGATGTTTCATATTATGTATGGTTATATGATTCAATTATACCATCTTTACTCACTAAATGTATTTTTTTGTGTTTGTGATAAAAATATGTTTTTGAATCCCATTTTCCATCCTCGGGCTATACAATGATAAAATTCATGTGAAACCCATTTATTTTTACATGTTTTATGATTTAATTAAATACTGAAATGATAATGTAACATATTTAATTACTATATTTTATTTTATTATTTATTTATTTGAAATCCATTTAAATAATGGTTTCTAATTTGATCAAATATGTCATCATCTTATAGAACACATATGTATGATTTTCATTAAGTTATGGGTGAGACCAATATCTACCTCTAATTAATTGTATAAATATTGACATCTCGTGAGATAAAGAATATAGAATGAGGTTAAAAACAATATTAGATGGAGATTATATCCATTATGATTGAATTGGAAGTGAACCTTTATTATTATGATGGTTTGGGGATTAAACCCCTTACACTATTATATTCTTGGAAATTAGACTTTTATTTTGAAGGAAATGATTTAATATTATAATGTGTATAAAATATATATTCCTTATTCAAATGTTATGATCACATTAATCATGTTATTTTATTCCATTATGATTCATGTATTATAACTTCTATCACTAATTCCATGACTCATGTTTATTATCAATGTTATGCATGGAATGGATTTCAAATGTTACTCTCATGTTCTAATGACCTTATTCTAATTATATATTGATATATTTGTTATTTACCATTACTGAACATCTAAGGTAAAATATTATTATTTTTATATTCTACAAGATATGTTTAATATAATTATGTATGATATGTATAAGAATCATTCAAGTTATGAAAAACATTAGGGGAGATGGTGTTGCCCTATTATATTATAGTTCTTTATGTGCCCATGTTTCCAAAGGCACTAGACCTAAACGATTATAGTGTGGATAGTCACGTTATGTAATGAATATTCATCTATTAAAATGTAATATTTATATATTATATTATTGTTTTTTAATTATTGGTATGAGATAATGTTTTTGAAAACATTTTTAATATTGGATGATAAAACATTATTGATATATCTATGGATATGATTAAGGATAAGTATAATTATGAGTTAAAGTATTCAAAAATGCCTTGGATTTTTTTAAAATAATAGACTGAATGATTTCAAAACAAAGAAATCCTCATTAGGATACAACAAGTGTATGCGGATATAGAATATAGGTACATATGGAAAATAACTCCAATATGGTATAGTGAGATTGATGTGATCATCACTTAGTAGATGATAAAAGGCCTTATTGCACACCTAGTATTACACACCTGGTGGATTTGATTGAAAAATTCACAAAATATTTATGAACTATCATGAAGAATTTAAATATATTATTATTATGAATTAAATTTGATAAAACTAATATTCTCAAGATTATAAATATGGTTTCATTATTTATATAATATATAAGATATTTTCAAGATGATTTGGTTCCACACTTTGATTATTGTTTTATACAATATGATTTTTGGTTCTAGTAAATCCATGACACTTGTAGAAAGCTGTTTTATTATAAGTGTGGTAGACAATGCAATGATTCTACTTTGGATAAGCCAAACGGTAAGGGGGGTGGAATAGAAAATATCATTGATATTATCATAGAAATGTTTCACTCCATGAATGATGATTAACATACAAATTAAAAAAATGATGGAAAACCATTTTTTTGTTTCATTCATGAGGAAATTACAACCACCATTATGTCTTTCCCCTAATCTACTAGTTACTAAGAAAGGGATATGTACCGCTAAAAAGTTATTTTTTATTCATGATTGTTGAGAACATGTTAATGTTATTTTGTAATTCTAGATTTTGAAAGGATAATAGGATCAATTGTAGACCCTCATCTCTAATTCAATGGAATATTATGATATTAACACGATAGAGTGGGATAAGATTACAAGATTATTTTTCAAAAAGTACATCACTTATATTATATAAAAAACAGATAATTTTTTGATCTAAATAAGAAGGATGATGAATATTTTTGTACCTTTGAGGGAAATTTGAAAAAACCTGTTAGGAATAACTCTAGTTTTATCATAAATCATGAAAATAAGGTTTATTGGTTATTTAGTGGATTAAAATTTTACAGAAAGGTATTGGATACATAGTTTATTCATGGATGTGAGGAAATTATTTGACTTAAAGTCATGTATTAAATGTAGATCAGAGTTACCCATAAATATTAATATTTTTAACAGAAAATAAATATGGAGTTTAAAAAGAAAACCTGAAATAATGGAGAGAAGGTTTTGATATTTCTTTCATGCTTGAACTGGTAAAGAAATCATAGAGGAAATTTTCTTAAGGGGACTATAAAATTTTTAATTTGTGGAAGGGAAGGTATTCGAGCTATTAAATACCATAGTGATAGAATAATTTTAAGAAATGATCCAAAAAGAGATAAATACCAATAGAATGAAACACCCACACTCCATATTATCAAAATGCATAGATTATAGGAATTATTCTAACAAGTTCTAAAATAAAATGGTTGTTGATGATGATTTATGTCAATAACCTCTTATATTGAAAGACGAAATGGAATCTAATGTGATCACTGTTTCAAGTGAGGGATGTGATAATTATGTAATTATAGGTACACATACCATCTAATTTAGAACATATAATTTATTATTTCAAAAAAAAATATAGTCATTCATATCTGGAAAATTTTATAAGGGTATCTATATTCCAACCAAATTATTAAATATAGAATCAGAAATGAAAACATATAACGACATGATGATCGAATGTTAAGTATGTGACTCATCTCTAGTTGAAGACCATGAGAAATATCTTCCTACAAATATTTTCATTCATATTTAATATTTATATTATGTTATCTTAGGAATTGGTTAAATTTATATATATAAATGCCCCATATATTTATAAGGAAGCGATGTCACATTTGACATTCAAAACCAACTGATGATAATCTATATGTGTGATGATAAATATGAAATTGATATGAAAATAAAATGCAGTATCTAGGTTTTGATTTAAATTCATGACGGGAGTTTATTTTATATGTTTAGGGAGAGACACATCATCAATGATTTATCTATTTTGTTGGAGGTAATTGAAGTATTTCCAAAATATTCACCTAGTCTTCCACCATATTGTGTAGTGGATTTCTCAAAATAATTGGTACATAGTGCCACACATATTTTAAAAACCCTATAAATAATGGCCATGATTGAGTTGATGAATTATATAATAATCTCTTAGAGAACATTGAAAAGGGATTCACATAGACATGTGTTTCACCTTGGCATGCATCTATTATTCTAAATAAAAATAAATATGAATTTATGTGACTATTAATTGATTATTATGAGATGAAAAAAATAAAAATCAAGAACAATTATCCCCTACCCCAAGTTGGTGACTTGTTTGAAAATCTTTACAGGGATCAATACATTTCAATGATTGAGATTAACTATAGATATCATCAATTTGTTGTCAATAAAGAGGATATACCCAAGACTACATTTCTTACAATTTATTAACCCTGTGAATATATTTTGATTCCATTCAGTCATACTAATTCACCTTACATCATCTGGGATTTAATGAATAGATTACTTATAGATTGCTTTTCTATTCAAAGTCCAAGGAAGAGAATGTGTATCACTTTATAATTGTAATAAACACCCTATGGAAGGAGGAACAATATGAAAATTCTAATAAAGTGACTATTTTGGCTATAAAATGATTAATTGTTTTCATATATAATATTAAAAAGGGTATATCGGTATATCCACCAAAGAATGAGGATATTGGATGTTAGTTCAGATGAATAAGGATGACTGGGATCTGTTCATTTCTTTGTTTTTTAGGATATTATCAATTGTTTGTTTATAATTTTTCATGAAAATATAATCAACTCATCAACGTCACATAGAGGGGATCCATGTTCCTCTATATATATTAGTTGGAGTAACATATCATGAAACTAAATAGAAGATTAGTTAGCGTACATATTCTTATATTACACTACATTAGAGAAGGGCTTGTAATATATAGTGACACATCCATTAAGTGATTGAGATGCATTATTATGTATAATTAAATGAATTTTTTTATCTCGTGAGAATTTAAGGTAAATGATAAACATTACCCATCTAATTATTTTTAGTTATCTGTTGTAATTTATCATTTGATACATGTAGGGATTATAATTATAGATAAAACTGAAATATATATCGATCATAAAAGATTAAATTATATATTCACATTGAAGGAGTAAAATATGATCCATATAAAATTTTTAGAGTAATTAAATATTATGATCTCCAAATACATTACAACTATAGGAAATCAAGCATAATAGATGATTTGTTGAGTTGAAAGACTAATGCTATGTTATCCAACATGAGGATCTCAAATGATCCAATATTATTGAATTTTCACCGGATGGATCTAAGAATATTGAAAGAAGAGGAGATATAATTCTATTATTATTTTAAAAACAATCATCTATTTATGTAAATATCAAATAGGTAAAAAAGATATATGTAAAAATAAAAAAGAAAGTAATAATTGTTCTTTAATTGAACCATGATCATAATGGAAAGATAAGGTTTAGAAACATTGTATGTGTTCCATCTTTACCATCCATGAAGAATAATTTTTTGGTGGAAGATAATTATTCTTCATCCTCAATTAACTCTTTAATTGTCGATATATATATATATATATCTGTGTGTGTGTGTGTGTGTGTGTGGGGACAAGTACTTATGGTGGTATGGAATGAAGAGAGATACCATAGAGTTTGTTTCTATGTTCTTGGTATTTTAGAATTTTAATGATGATATACAAATGATTCAGGGGACGTAACTTCCATTCACCATATCATAATAGAAATGGGAAAACATCATAATTTATTTTTCATCAGAATACCCAAAAAATATTTAAAAAGTAATGATAAATTGTTTTTAGTTCATATCCTTACAAATTAAGAACACATTATTTATTTGAGTGAATATGTATCCTTATATTATTGTTCCATAATATACATTAAGGAAATTTTAATTTTACATGGGGTACCACATTCAATTGTATCTGGTCTGGATTTTAAGTTTCCAATGATGCTTTGGAAATTTAGGAGAAAGATCATGATGCAGTGTTGAGTTTCATCATTTTCTATCATACTCAAATTTATTTCCAATCTAAGATAAAAATGAACTCCTTAGAGGATATAATGATATCTTGTTCTCAAAATTTTAAAGATGTTTGGATGAAAACCCTCCACTATTTGAGTGTTCTTATAAAAATTTCTTCCACTTTAGCATTTAGATATATCCTTTTGATACCATATATAGATGGAAATGAATTTCTCTAACATAATTGAATTAAGATACATACAAATATATTGGGACCAATGATTGCTGTCGAAATGGAAGAGAAGGTTATATTCCTTCGACACCCCCTCATGGAATCTCAGATCAAGATGAAACGTTATACTGAATACCATTACTGTGATCTATAATTAGATGTTTATGAATGGGTTCTTTTATTTTCTCCATGAATAAAGAAATAAGATTTTATAAAGAAGGAAAAAATAAGCCCTATGTATATTGGTCTCCTTGAAATTTATGGTTGAATCCGGATGGTAGCCTATTAGCTTGTTTTTCAAATAAACCTCTTTCATGTTTAGGATGTGTTCCATGAATATCTCTTGAAAAATTATATACCTATTCCTTAACATCTAATATTGTCATAGGATATACATATATATAATCATATTTCATATGTGGAACAATTAGTGGATATTTTTTACAATACAGATAATGTTCTAAAAACAAGAGCACTCACTTGGTCAAAATTTTATGGAGAAACCACCGGTTTGAGGATGCTAGATGAATCATGAGTATACGGATTGGTGAAATTGTCCTCAAATCTATCTATAAGTTTAAATAATTTGGGTGATTTTATGTGGGGTATAATGAAACACAAAAGGTTTTTAGGAAATATATTTTTTCTAATAAATTTAATTTCTTTCCTAGACTGTGTTACAAGAAAAATTGACTTTTAAAAAATAATGATCTATTATTTTTAATATTTTTAACATGGTCATTGTTATAATGGATTTAAAATTTTAATCAATAAAAATAATTCCCACATTTTAAATACTAATTATAGTGGTTTTATATAAACAAAACATAATTCTAAAAAGTTCATAATTATTCTGTAACATCATCATATGTTTCCCACATAATATTTTCACACAAAAAGACAATTTTTATATATTCTTATGGACAAAAATAAAATTATTTTTTTACCCTTAAAGAAAAATTATTTGATAAATTAAGTTTAATTTTTTAAATCACAATGTAAAAAAATATTAGGTTTAATTTTTGTGATTTTTCTGAAAAAAATAAATTTTCAATTAATTGTTAAAAAAATATTTTTATCGAAAACTAAATTTTAGTTTAATGAATTTATAAGATAAATTTTTGTTTTAAAATTGGTTTAAAAGTAAAAATTTTAAAATTAGATGTATAATATTTTTATATTTTACATTGGATACATTTTCATATTGAATTATAATATAAAATATTTTCATACATTTCAATATTTTCTCTTTGGAATACAACATTATCACCATGCATGTGGGTTTTATATAAAATTATAATTTTTAAATTCATTTATTTTAATATGGTAAAGTGGATTTAATAGTTTTAATCCACATAATTTATCTTATCAAATATGGTATACTTGATTTTATACCATAATAAATAGTAGGAACCTTAATAATTGTTTATTATATATAATGTAAAAATGGGTTTATCAAGGGTGAAACAAAAATAATAAGGGTTAAAAATAACTAAAACATGTCAATACCAAATTTTATGTACATATGTAGTCCTTGACATTTATTCTGTTTATTATTGATACATTTTTTTATCATAATATCATTGAAACATAGGTGCTCTATTTTAATATAAAAACATGAATGTGTGATGCTCACCTCGATCATAAAAGGTCACACCTTCTCTTCAACAATTCACACTTCCAAAACCATTTGCTTTTGCATATGGCTTCCCAAATAGATCCCTTATATCCATCCACCCATACTAGATGACTTATTTTGGGAATACATCCTTCCTAAATAGGATTTTGGTACATAAAAAAATAATGTGTCTAAAATAGAGGTAATGTTTCTAGCTTGGATAGGATATCATCATTAGTCTGTATGAAAGACTACTATGACATTAAATGATGTTATTAATTTAACATAACCACCTCTCATGTCTATATATAATGATTTATTATGTTTTTAAATATTAAATATATTATATTATTATACTTGTAAAATTACTGGATCAAATATACCTTCTTACTTTCCACTATGTGGTATTTTGATACCATGGCTTGTGTGGACATCGAACTACTGCCTTGTGATGTGATGTGATTCATTAATGCTTTACATGGAAGGAAATAAGGATGGTTTTAGCTAATATATCTTATATATATTATATAAAAAGTGTTATGTAACGGTAATTTATTATTTAACATTCTTTCTCCTAATATGTCTTGGAAATGGAATCAATGTTAATGCATAACTAAGGCCTACCGTCTCCTTGGACAATGTATTCCATTTCATATCTATAATTTTTTTTGGATTAATAAAAACACACACACACACACATATATATATTATAGTCATATAATTTCAAATATTATGGATATGATGGAATAATTATCAATATAATAGGATCATATGTAACAAATCAAAAAATACATGAAAAACAATGTACTTATTGCCAAAAATTTGAATTTTACATTAAATTTTTAATACACAGGTAAAAATAAAATATGAAAATAGTATTTGTTATTATATATATATATATGGTTATTTAATACATGTATAATAAAATGAAATTTCTTATACTATGTTTTTGAAATTGTACGATTGATGTTTATACTTTGGGTATGGGATTGTTTTCTTACTTTTTATTCATTGAGACATATGTAATGTTATTCAACTAAATTCATTTATGTGGGATATATAAATCTCTATTGACTTTTTATATCACAAATATCCCTCCTTAGATGATATTTAATGTTACATTTGATTTTAATATTTAATTTTACTTTTTATTCAATAGATAACAATTTGGTAAATATTCCATGTTAAATTTTATTGTTTCTCTAAATATCTTATGATTGTGCTATCAATGTTTAAATAAAATGATACATATCTCAATAAACTAATGGGTTTTATTATTTTTCATTTATTCCAGGATAATTCATATTCACTATTAATTTCTTTCTCTTCAGGTACATAATATTTGAAAACCATGTTTTTAATTCAAATAATCTTTATTTGTCTATTTAGATTAAAACATATTATTATTATTAGACCATGTATTGAAAAAAAATAATTACTAAATATATATATCATTTTCCATATTTTTTAGTAAACAAATTATAATAGATATTTTACTTTATTATAGTGTGTTTTTAAAAGGAATATTCAATTTTTCAATCAAAATCCCTTCAGATTTTACTTAAAATCTATAAGAAATTATTATATTAGTGTAAAAACATGAAAACAATTTCCAGACATCATGACCATTATTTATATTGAATATTAAAATAAAAAATTTTAAGGTAATTTTCAATAAAATGGATATTCAAAATATCTTATGATTTTTTACTTTTATGGAATGTTTTATTTAATGAAAGTATATTTCCCTCACGAAACCTTCTAAGTGGTTTTAATTTCAAAATAATTTTCCATATTAATTAATATCCTTATATGTTACATAATCTATAATTAGTTTATAAACCATTTATATCATCTTTATTATTTATATAGTTGTTTTATGTTTTTTATGCATGATATTTTTGAAACATGTTTCTCTTCCACGAGTTACACCATGAAAAAATACTTATGTAACACACTTATTTTACCATGGTTTATACATTGACAAAATGATCCAATTATGACGAAACATATTTCTTTTCCATATGTAATTTTAAGATGAAATGATTTTAAAACTCATTTCATTCCATTGGTTCTTATATTAGTAATGTTTTATGTTATTTTGGAACACATATGTATGATTTTAATTATGTGATGAGTGGGTCCTATATCTCCCATTAATGAATTAAATAAACCTTGATATCTCATAAAGTGAATAATTATACAATGTGTAGGGAACCTAGTTCAGTAAGATTCTATTTCCACTATGATTTTATTAGGAGTGAACCTTGAGCACAATAATCGTTTGGGGAGGGAACACATTCTATTATGAAAATCTTGGAAATGTTTCTTACAATAATATAGAAATTAATTACTATAGTTATTTTTTGGACACAATTAATTTCCTTATGAATATGTTATTTTCTTATTGTTCATGTTATTTTATTACATTATGATTCATGTCTTATGAAATTCGGTGACTTATTCAATTAATCATGATTATGATGAATGTTATGTAGGGTATGGCTATACAATTTTATTCCTATATTGGCATACTATTATAATCATGAGACATTGATATCTCTATTTTTTTCTTAATGTCCTTAAAATAAAAGCTATTCTATTATTTTATTTTCATAGGGAATAGATAAAAGTATTATATATTATATGTATACTAATGGATCGAGTTTTGAAGATCATATTAGAAGATGATGTATATCTCTTGTAGACTTTTTGTTTACTTGTCTATGGATGAAAAGGAAGTAAACCTAAAAAATTTTCAAGTAAATAATACTTTTATGTAATTAATATTATTCTATTAAGATGTAATGTTTACATATGATAACTTTGTTCATTGACACGATTACATGATAAATATGAATAAATATATGGCTATGAGATTGGATATAAAAAAATATCATTTTCAATCGAGGCAATGATTTATTATTTTTTAATTTTTGTATTCATCTTAATTTCCATTTTCAAATCATGTATTGGAACCCCTATTCTTTTATTTTGGATCATGGGGAATCATTTTTGCGAATATGATGTAAAATATCCATTGTGAGTTATCAATTAATGATCACTAACATTCCATCCTGGAGGTTTTATTTATCCTCATTCATTATATTTTTAGGTAGATAAATTAATTTCCTAAGATTGTTCAGGTGCATTATGGATCCAATGGATAATGAACAATGATTGTAAATTTTCTCATCCCCCTCCCCTATTCTGTATATTACATGTCTATTTATCTCATTCTTCTGGTACAGATATTAGACAATGACTTATTCAAGGTAGCTATTGTTTGATGCCAAATCTTACTGAGCATAAGGCTCAGGCTATAGAAGATTTGGAAAATGTTGGTGTTTGGGAGGTTGAATGATAATTTATGACATGGTGTAATGAGGGGATAATGTGACTACTTATTGTATTTTAGTAGTGTCTAATAATATAGGGTCTATCAACATAGCAGAGAAGCCTATTTGATATATGTGGTCACCCACAACAGCAATCGGTATAGTATGGAGCCAAGATCCATGGGGGGTATCACGATGAAGATTAGGGAAGTGATGGGGGACTATATGGTTTATCCCCATCCATCTAATACTAGGATATCATATAACACTCTCAATACATATTATGGGCATGGATCAGGTGGTCTATAACTCATTATACATGTCAGTTAGCCTAAGACAGTGGCTCTGGAAGAGGCTTTCACAAAATCTTATTCAGAATGTTGTTTTGATTCAATTCTTCCCAACCAGACATAAGTGTTCATGCTAAAAACAATTGGAGAAACATATATGCTCCCCTAACATATATGGGACAGGTTTCCCAACAAGTGGCATGCCCAATGGTCATTATTTGGATCACCCTACACCTTTATGGCATGTTTTTTAAAACTATATCATCACATGTCCATTTTAGATGAGAAAATATCCTATAATTATATATATATATATATATCCAAAACAAATTATAAATTCATAAATTTTGTCACTATATGATTGGTATATTTGTTATTTGGCTTTATAAAAAACCACAATGGTGTTTGAGAATAATAATTACTGTGTTATCTTCCCCCATATACTTCCATGTATACCCCATTATACCTATAATATTTGGTCCTACATATTTATTTTGGATTAAAAGGAGGTTTAGGTAACCCCCATATATAATTAGGGAGTAGGATCCTCTGTATTATTCTCATGGTAGATTTATAAATTCCCCTAGTATACATTATGTGTCAAATCCTCGATCTATTTTCAATTTATAGATAGGGTAAGGCATTTCACTTATATACTAAAGAAATAATATCATCTTTCTCACTCTATATTTAGGGATATGTATTCCCCCCAAACAATTTATTCAAGGTCTTGGATCCTATATCTACATCACACACTCTCGTGATTGATTTTTTCTTCTAGCGAGATCTGGATTTCTATTTATGAATCTGATGAGGTGAGAGGATTTCCTCATTCATGGGTGGTTCTAATTAAAAGGGACATTATTCCATTGATTGAGAACTATTACTATAAATTTTCTAGTTTCTATATTAGTTACATTGTAAATTATGTGTATATGGTGGTTAGTGTGTTTTGATATTCCTTCGGCTAATTTACTTACCAAAAATATTTTCTTATATGGAAAATATGATTTTCAATAATTTTGTTGGTTATTGAGAGGGGGATAATATTTGTGACTCTAAGACATTTGCCTCCTCAGACACCACTACGTTTCCTAATAGATTCAATGATGTATTGTAATATCAACTATAGAATATATATACACTCTAGTTTATTTAGAATCGTTACATGGTCATGTGGTGTAAACGTTGTGGATTGGAGCTAAGGTGATTGATAATTATCTATTCCCATGAAAATTATATTTATTGATAATATATAGGTAATAATTTCATGACTTCCTCCTATTTAATCTATATCTCTTATAGCTATATATTTCCCATTTATCTATGTTTTCTTTATATGTTTTTTGGGAATCATGATGATATCATTTATACTCACCCATGAATGATATTTATGCCCACATCATTTGTATATTTATATAATATACATGGGTTTGGATATGGTCTTGATTGATGTAAGACAGTGTAGCTTGTTTACAGTTTACAATTGTGGATGTTTTGGGATACATGCTGATGACTTATGTTGTACAATTCTGGTCAATACTATTGTAGTTAGTGATGAAACCTATAGTACGTGTAGATATGAGAATATTTCATGTGTCTAAAATATGTAGAAATAAAAGGATTCAATTATATATTGATTTTTAACATTAGTAGTGATTCATTTTTACCTGATGTCTCCTGAGGGTGTTGTATATAGTTTATTTCATTATATATTTTTATATCCTAGTATTTTTTGGGTTAATATTTTTCATTTTAGGAATGTGTTTTTTGATGGTTGATTTTGGATTGTGAGATATGAAAACATAGTTTTTGTCAACAACTCATATCCTCTTAGTGGTGGGATTTCAATGGAATAATCATCTTACAATTAGTCGAAGTGGGGCATTAATTGGATTGTTCATGTCAATGTGGTATCAATGTGAGTTCATCATTTAAATGGTGTTGGGAGATTGTAGTCATGTGAGTAATGGATTGAGAATAATATAAATTTTTTTATTAATTTATTTTCAATTCAATTATAAGAACAAGGATACCAACATAAGTGTAGCTTCCAACATATCCATTCTCTAAAATTCTGGTAACATGTTCTTTAAACCATATATCTGAGATACCATAATGGATTATAATAATTTTTTTATAATCATGTTGAATATAAATGTTGGTATAATAATCTTATAAGACAAGTTAGGGAGTACTGAGGAATTATTTCACAGACACAATTGAGAGGTATTCATGGCCTACTATCTATAGTTTCTCCCTAATTATTTATTTATATGTGGTTCTCTCATATGTAGGATTATATTGTTTTAGTTTCACTAGAATACATGTATATATAGTATGAAGTGTTAGTTTTAGAAATTGATACCTCATGGATTTACATGGTGATCCAAAACCTATGTGAAAAGTTGTTTGATTCAATTGTGAGACTCAAATTACCCTATATATTTAAATTTTATAGATAATATTTATAATTTTTTGATATATCCATATGAAATGGTGTGATATTAATTGAATATTTTTTACTAAAAATCTTGTTTTAACTACACTAGGGTAGATAGATATTGACCCATCATTCAAGTTGTAATTTTTTCAACATATCTATGACCCTCGATATAAAATCATGGCCATATTTGAATATATGTAGGGGAATGAAATTCATAATGACTTACATGGTAATTTTTTATAATGAAATATTTTTTCTATGTGTATCTATAAGGCTCTAGATAAAGATTCGTTATTATGTTTCTTTGTTTTTGTGAAGAACCATCTATTAAAGAGTCCTCGTTGAAGGAATTATATGATTGAGGATTTTTTGAAGAGAATCCACATATTATTGAAATATTTTATCATTTTACTTGAGGATTTCTAGAGTGATGTTAGGGTTAGATATTTACATTATAGATGATTTTTTAATCATACATTTTATGTTGGATGAAGAAGCATAACATTGATCAGTTTCTTTTGAGAAGTGTATATTGATGTAGTGGATGGATATAAACCACACCTTCATTTTCTCTAATAAATCACAACCCTCCTTAAGTTCTAATTAAGAATTGATTACTGAGAAACAAGGATATAATGAAACATGTGTGATTGATGGTCGTAGTCAGGTGTCAACAGATTCATTTTATATTATGATAATTTTCTTTATTTATTGGAAGCTCATATTGTATGACACATGCATTAGTTATTATTTCTAGATTAGTGGATTATGAGTCAGATGCTCCAATGGAAAATCTATGTGAAATCTCGTTTTTATAGAGCTTACTATAGTAGTGATCATATTTCATTCTCCGCTTCTAGTGAAATTATATTAGAATATTCACTGATGGGTTATCTATAACATATTTTAGTCATGTTTTAAATGTTATTTTGATCAGATCATATATTATTAAATGTTATTTGATAAAGAGTTGAATAATTAATCATGTGATAAAGAACTACATTTGGGTGTGGTGATTAGATTTGACCCTCATCAATATATTTTTTTTTGGTCGGGGGTCCTTTTGGATATTTGGGTAATTTACCCATGACATATCATCAAGGTTTATGTTTTTAGTGAGCTCTTGATGTATGAGAATCATATTCCTGGGGTATTATTATTTTTCATTAAGATGAGTCCATGGTGGTTTATGATAATTTTTTCTTGTATGAATATCTTGATAGTTTATTCATATAAAATACCAATTATCTAGATGGAGCTGGGGGTAAATAATCATCAAGTTTAGAATATTCATTCATACATGGGAAGAAAGTGACGTTTTCACCTTTGATTTATATTGGTTCCCCCACACTCATCACATAGTTTAGTAGACCATAGTAACAATGTTTATTTAGTGGTTTTGTGTAACCATAGCTTCCCATGATCTATACCTAATAAATTTTTTAACAATGGGGAGAATTTCACCCATTATTCAAGTGGGATAGTTTTCATTAATCGGTTTTTATAATAACTATCATGTTAAACAACTAATGTGGGGCTCCAATGTATCATTGAAGGTATTGGGGTATGTCCAATGGATCGTTATAGGGAAACCCAATATATGGAATCATCAATTATATTGTGAAGGAGGATAGTTTCTTGAATGGTATTAAATTTTGGTATCTCAAAGAGGTGTTATAATGGTTAATGGATATGATATATAATGGTCACTTGACTGTTTGGGGCCTTCTCCTTATTATTTTGGATGATTGGAAAACCTATCACATAGTACTGAATTACTAATCCACTTGATGAGGTTGTTGTTATTAAGGATGTGTTCATCAGTATATTTAATGAAAGGTAAATGAAAACATATCCATGTAATCTAAGAAAATTTGTTTGATGATAATATAGGATGGGATATGATTTAAGGATACCTATTATTAGTGTATTGAGGATAAATAGAATTGACAATTCTTCTCTTAAAACATTAATTAGTAATTTTAGTATCATGTAGTTGTTGGAAGGAAGGGACCAGAAGCTATTATGTATCATAAAGATAATTCATTCTGGAATCTCATGCAATGCCAATTTAGTTTCTATTAATATGATTAGTGTTTCATTTTTTTATTCCTAGAATTCTATAATTCTACAAATTTCTAAAATACTCTTAAATAATGTGGGCGAGGTTCTCCTTGTGAAGGTATTTTTGGTATCAACCTATATATATATAGATACTAGTTGTTCGCAGATCCATTATATCCCATGTGGTATGATTAAATTAACTTATTCTCGTTTTATGACTATCTTATAAAGACTTTCCTAGAGCTCGGGCATCTTATTGTTTAGATCTCATTAATTAAAGGTTTGATATGTTATTTTTTGTGTCAAATATTATTCTTACATAATACATAGTTGATTAATGTGGTTTTTTAATGATTGATCCTTCAATAAAAAGAGAATTTATGCAATTCCAAATTTATTTTTGAAGGGGTCATTTTGTGAGTCTCATTTTTTGGAAATGCATGTTGTTTCATTATTGAGGATGAATATGATCTTATGGTGGGGAGGATACAATGATTCATGATTTTCAATATTGATTCATAAATTGATTGTGTGGTTTCAAATTTCAAGGATTTTCATAAGGATAAAATTGTAAAGATATTCTAATGTACACCCTCAAAAATATTTTTCGTGCTTATGTTGATTCTAGGGTGTGGTCTTCATGCTTGGGTATCCCGATGAATAATTTTAAATATATTGGTTCCTAAATAAAAGATATTATGTAAATATTTATTAATAATTTGGTACAGTAATTAATTTTTTATAATTATAAATTTTTATTCAATAAAATTCAATAATACAGAAATTTGATCCCAACATTTCATCTAGGAAGAGGGGTTTTCCCTAGATATTCAATAATTTCGGTTCGTATTTTGGAACATAGGATTGAATATTGATTTTTCATAATTTAAATAAATTATATAAAATATAATAAAACATTAAATGGATTTAGAAAAAATATAAAATTATTCTATATATATTTTTATAATAAACATTCTCTATGATTTATTATTTGATGTATCGTATAAACCCAATACAGAAGAAGATGTTGTAGGTGCTAGATTTTGGTATACCATTCGTTCGATTAGAGTTGAGGGATAAAATCCATGATAAAAACATTGATTAATTATGAATTTAAAAAACCCAACTGATGGTTTTGATGATAGATTAAATTAATCTAGATTAAACATAATGATATGGCCTCATTATTTTTCAATTTCACCATTATTTATGAATCTAATAATAAATTCATTAATTGGAACCACCATTTTACAAGGTTCGGTTGGGGTAAATATTTTTTAAAAAAATTTCTTATATTCATTTATATTTATCAATCCCCAAATATTTATCATAATATCCTCATGGGTGTCTCAATCTCTATACCTTTTATTTATCAGAAGCAAAATTGATTAATAATCATTTTCCTGTTTTACGAAAATATAATGTTGATTATATAAGCAATGAGGATGCATATCTTCTTTACTCTCACTATCCATTTCTTTTTACTCTTCTCTATCTCTCCCTTTAGTCATTTTTGGATAGTGGAATGATGTATAGTTAGGGTAGTCAAATTTTGAGTCTAACTAAAATTGAGAAATTTATTATCATAAAACTGCCTGGATTAATGTTAAAATTGGGTAAAAATATTGTAGAGGATGGGTTTGAGGTGGTAAGGGTGTCATAAAATACCTATTACAAAACTAAATTGGTGCCCCAACTTGAAAATGGATTGGTCAAAATGGTAATCTCAATCTCAATGGATTGGAATATAGTCCTTTGAGATCTTGAATAACTTTTTGGAAAGGGGTTTACACTACAAAATCATTAAACAGATCTATACCAAGGATCCTAAATGAACATGAAATACTTTGGAAAATTGTAATCCTATGCCAATGAAACTGGGGAAATATATAAATAACATGTAAAACCATAAATTAATACTCCATGATATGAATTAAATCATTTACAAAAATGAATAATCAACATACCATAACCAGAAAGGGTGAGTCGACAATATATATATATATATATATATATATAAATGGGATGGCATTTAAAATTGATTTTTCTATACAGGAATAAGATTCAAAAAACTAAAATATAAATTAAAATAAATTTTATTACCTATCACTGTGTGACCAAAAGTATAAATCACCACCATCTCACTTCCCGTCATCCTTTAGTCCAATAAATTGAAGACACACATCAATGAAGTTTTTGATTACCTCTAATTGTTTCTATATAAATAGAATATACATAATCCACATGGGTTCCTGTAGGCCATTGAAACATTATCCCAGTAGGATCCTATGAAATTTAGGAATACAGACATTATTAAGTGAAATAGGAATGATTGTTTGGAAATAAACTATATAAAATTATATTTTTATCATTTTAGAGAAAAAAATTAGAAAATATTAAATATTTAAGGTAGAAACAATATAGTATAGAAATAAAAATTAAACACAATATGGAATCCTTTATGTATCTAATGTTAATGAAATATAGGATCATTACACAACTCAATGATTGAATAAATTAAATCTAATTGTGTATTTCACTAAGGGGAGAAATATCAATTCTTGTCAAGAAGGTTCCAACCTAACAAGTAGATGCCAATGAATATAATCAAATAATTTAGTTAGTATTATAAAGTGATTAAAATTCTATAGAGTTCATAACATTCCTAGTTATGATTTTCGAAACTCTCCCACAGTGATAACATTTCCCCCATGTTCTAAAATTCCATTTATTTAATGATGAATATTTCTAAAATTACACTAATTTTAATTTTAATTAACAATTTATAAAATAATGAAACATTAAGACCCTCATTTCATTCTATTTATAGAACTAAAAACCCCAAAACCAAGGTTATAATTTTCCAATAATTTATAACACATATAATATATATATATATATTATAATATAACTTGTTTAAAATATATTTAATTTTTTTGAGAAAATAATCCAATTATGTTTTATAAGAAAATCAAGTATAAGAAGTCATTATCCATAAAACATTTCCAATAGAAACAACCAATATAATCCCAGAAAAGAGGAAAAGTCCAATATTGGAAATTGTAATCCCTAAAGAAAAACCCCTTATTGATAAGTTCTTCCCACATGATCCCTTGGTTTCTAAAAATTGGATATGAGGATAACTATGAAGATGGTTTCATAAGACCTAATATAAGATGGAAAAGAATACTAATTGTGGTTTTCGTTTAATAAACTAGGTGATTTATTCTAAAGAACGATACATTATGTAAGGAATAATGGGTATTTGATGTTAGAGAAGGACATATATTTAATGGAGATAATATTGTGAAATAATATTTAAAAATATGTTGGAGAAAGTATCTTATTTTATTATTATAAAACTCTATGAAAAAATAATGTTTTCCTAAGGTTTTTTTATACTATACACTTATTATTCGGATGTCACTTGGTTTACCTTCGAACTCACATGAATTTATCAAACCGTTAGAGAAATCATTACATAAACATGGAAGTAACATATATTATGGATTTATAGGTTTTTATGAAAATTACATGGTGGGGTATAAGAAATCACCTATTGTGTTCTTGTACATGGTTCTCATTTTTTAATGTATTTAAAATAAACATTCATTGAAATGAAAGGTAATAAAAAAATAATAAATTTCAATCGTAATTATGGAATCATGGGTTTGAAATAGTTTCATCAGATTTTTTAGAATATAAAGGGAGGTTGTGGATGCCTAAGAAGGGATGTGGTCAGACACACTAGTTATATGTATTCTAAGTACTAGAAGACTATTAGGGAATCCATTATTTTGAACAGAAAATAAGGTGATGTTAGGTTTCTAACCATCACATTCTGTCCCATGATATTGGATTTTAAATCACTGATGACATGATAAGTTGGGGGATATGGGTAGGAACTTGATACCTTAAATGTCTAGTCCATGTGTTTCATGACCCACTTCCCCCGATAGTACCCATTCTGGTCCAGTAATGTAGGAAGATAGAAAATGGCCATCCAATACCTCATTTTGTATCCTCTGGTTAATGACTAGAACTAAGGGTATACAAATCTCACAAATGGTAGGAATTAACCTCTATAATAAAATAAGATCATGATATAGAAATAATCAATTGTAAAAACTACATAAATAATATTAAAAGGAAACCAAAAAAAAATTCATTTATAATGTTATATCATACAAATAAAAGTATTAAATAATAAATATTCAAAACAATATATATGCCAAAAACATAATATAATTTCAAAAGACTATGCTAGTAATACCTAGTATGGTCCGCATAATCCTTCTCCAAACCTGAAAGTCACTTTATATGTTTGATGTGAGCATGAATGTGTACATAATATGGTTATCACAATCACACTATCACATGTGAAATAATCAAACAAATTCACCAAAGTTAAAATATTAGAATACACATCCTCTAAATTGTAAAATTATCCAAACCCATCCGCACAATGAAACAATTACCAAATAATGTATCAATGTAAATAAGAAGAATAATAATCATATCGATAAATTGTAACCCACAACACTTTCCATTTTGGGTGCCTCAGTCACAACCCAATTTCATACGTCCTAGAACTATCATCTCTTCAGTATAAAATAAAATCACATATCCCCCAAATACACCTAAGAAATTACATAAAATCTCACCCAATGAAACCTAATCTGTCCCATCATCTCTCTCCTAAAGGAATATAGGTTTTCAAATCATATCTCGTACATAAACATAACAATAGGTTATCTAAACATAATGGATATTAACTGTGTTTTATCCTCCTACCATTGGAGGGCCCCAATCGTAATACATCCCATCACATATTTCCAAAAGGCACAGAGTCTATCCCCTAACATTACAACACAACTTTATATTTCACTATTGAGTTTTTTCTATCACAAACTATGCATTAATACATCTCATTGAAGAGGGAGAAGGTAAGATAGGGTATCTAGTAATCTTTCATCCCCACTAGGATGTTGGAACCCCCCCCCCCCCAATATAAATATATGGCTTTTGACACCAGTTTTTCATAATATAGGGGTTTAAAAAAAGATAATTATAAAGAACATGCAGTATGTTTGTGTATATATAGATATAAACAATACCAAATTTTAGGTTCACAATATGTCACTAACCAACTCACAATATTCCCACATATTTGCTATAACATCCAAATGTATAACACCTCCTCATAAAACAAAATCCACATTTCATTTTCATTATCAATTATAGATAATTTATTGAATCATATTACAGACCAATTCAATTATTTTATTCCAATTATTTTACGACCTATTATTAATTATTCATTCATTAACCATTCCACCCATACTATTTCATTTAATCATTAACCAATTTATTCACTTACCACTAAATAATGTATCACAAAAAACTGTCCACACAACATCATGCATTACATTTTATACCCTTGATAACATCATCATTATCCTTTTTGCATTTTTTTTCAAAATTTAAAACCCAATATCACCACCAATTCAATGATACATGCACTTCATCATATCAAACAATTTTTAACCACTTACCATCACATGAATCCTCTTTTATCATAACACTCTATCATGTCTTCCATATCTCACCATACGTATCTGATAAAATATCTACTAGTCATGCACCACAACAAGGAAAAAATTACACATGCCATAAAGAAATTCAAAAACACATTCCTCATTAATCAAAATAAATTTCTCATATTCATTGAATTGGATTTTCAATACATTTAACAGTTTATTTATGAAAATTACTACACAAAATTCATTTTTATGTGAAATAAATTCATTAGATTGGTATATGTAATTATCCATTTTAAATCAAAATGATTGAAATAAATAGTCACACAATATGGATTAAACAATCACAACAACAATGAAAGAAAATGCTCCCAAGAGAGATGATTTTTACCAGATAATATCACCTATAGAATTCACAATATAAAAAACTATATAAAAATATTAAACCATTTGATTTTATTCTCTTTATACATAAAATAAAATAAAGTATTAATTTATCTTTATTAATATACATACAATAAACTTCTTAATTGATAAAAACATTAGATCAACCATACATAATACACTGGGTGAGAATCAAATGAGCCCCTACCTCAAATAATATTTTATGATCCTCTGTGTTGGTCATATGGAAAGGAAGAAAACAAGAAATACTATAATGATGCATAAAACCGTATTTATTATAAAAAATTTCCCACAACACATTATTACCAAAACACCATAAAAATATCATTTCCCCTTTGGATTAACCTTTCATATTTGGAGAATTAAAAGTAATACAGTAGAAGAATGAGAGGGAAAGTCAAGATAACCACCATGGTCCAAAAATCAAATATCAGAATATAAATCCACAAGAATGGTACTGAATGTGGTATCCAATATACAGTTGGTTAACATACTATATAGGAAAAAATATGTAAAATTGATCAGGTTTGGATTGATTTTTGTAGTTATGGTGGTAAAAATATATATAATACTATAGAGAATCCTTTAGTTCCACGGTGTTTAATATCTAAAATTATGGTAGACCATGGCATAATTTGGATGATTAGAACAAATCATGTCTATTCAATTCTCCCTCCTAGATTGAATTTATTTAAATTATAAAGATAAAAAAATATTTTAAGATGACCCTTGAACATCCAAGTATTTAATGATGTAGAACATAAAATACATGAAACCATAATTCCACATCCTATGGTCCATTATAATGCCATTCCCAAATTGGAATAACCACCATAAACAATCACCTTGGAAACTATGCTACAAATTATGTCTCTATAAAATAGAAATCATTCCCCGAGGAGGGTGTTTTTCTATATCCAAGTCCCCATGGTGTAGCTACCCTAAAATTGTTAGTAGCCTCAATACATAACCTTCAGACCACCACACTATAGCCTCTATATCCCTGGCTATAAAACAAAATAACCCCATTCCACAACCATATCCTCCATGATGTAGTTGTCCCTCCTCTAGAAAAAAAATTCCATAGGACTCCCTTTAGATGCATTTCTTCAATCCAACCACTCCCATTCCATATAAACACCTCAAGGATACCCAGGACACCATCAACACTAGGTTTCCCTTAATGTGATGGTCTAAAAATTCAGTTCCATTATATCTGAAAACTCTCAAACTATTATACCACTCAAGAATCAAAATATTGAACGAAAAGAATGGAAAATTTATTTCCAAACATCCATCATATGATATACCTCATAAGGATATGTTTACAACTGAAACACTTCCACATCCCAATCAAAAGCATCCAAAACACCTCACACATCCACCCATAACACCATTGCAATACCACACACTTAACCTCACACATTAACCACCTTTTCATATAATAATTTACTCCACTATTTCAACATCTATATTCCAAAACCAATTATTTTCACATAGTTTAGATACTGTTAAGGTATAACGTATCATTATTAGGGATCGGGTTTTCCAATTTTCATATGTTGGAATCCAGGCCACACATCATCTCTATAAAAACAACATGTATTAATATCTAATGATCTAAACATCTCAAAAAAGAAATGAAAAATGAATTAAAAACTAAAAAAAATTATAGGAACTAGGAACACATCTATGTCTCATACTCCCATGTTCTCTCATCCATGAACCCATGCCTCCAAAACTAACAATACAAAGGAATATTCCATCCTCAGAACACCTTCTATCATTGATCCAATTTATCTACTAGTTTCCTCATGAATTTCATGTCACCCTAAATTTATAATTACCCCTAATCAATGTAATGGGGGTCATTTTGAATATTATTATGAGGTTGAGATATGTGAAAGAAGATGTGGATCTTATTTGGCCATTTTGGGAGTTCCAACTGATATACCACCTCGTATGTTTTTCCAAAACCTCAAAAGGTCAAAATATCGGACAAAGATCATACTTCCACTAACTAACCTATGCTCTATATGATGATGATACACCTTAAAGAACACATGGTATTCAAACTAAAACATTAAGGGCATACTTCTATGAATTGAATTATAATTATTCTAATCATGTGATACATTTATCCTCTCATAAAGATGCAAAACTAAATCTATTATGCTCCACACTACATCAAGGCTGGGAACTGAAGACTCACCATCCATGGTCCAGGACAACATAGAATTACATGAGGACACATAAAAATAACAAAATGGCCCAAGTTAATGGATGATTGATAAATATTTTTATAAGAAAACAAATCCATGATCATGTTTCATGCCCAAAAACATACAAAGTAAAAAATTGGATGCCTAAAAAATTTCCTCTATGATTTGTATATTAAACTACATTTTTCTATAAGTATATGGTTGGAAAATTATTTGAAGAGTAATTGAGTTATAAAATCATGCAAAAACACCCTTCTGAATCATTAGGAAAACATCTTTCCTTGTATATGATAATTCACAAATGAACTATACGAAATTGCACCACCTCATTCACATATATATTTAAAAAAATCCATAGTTCCTAACTCCGCCATATCGAGGAAGTTTTATGATTTAGTCAACTGATCCAAAATTACTCAAATAGTATCAAAACATTCCCATTATCATGGTAACCCTATGAATAATTCCATTGATATATCATCCTAGTTGCACTTAGGGATATAAGGGTAGTAATACACTTCCATGAACAAGTAGATCATCTTTTCCCTACTAGAAAAAAAATGCATTGAGGAAAAAACTCTTACACTAGAAAATTCATTATGTGCCACCAAAAATACATCTTTATTCCCTGGTACATATTTGATACTCCTGGGAATAACTCTAAATCTTATTCATAAAAATCATGAAGGACATTATGTTAAATTTCTACTAGAAAAACATCTGTCCCTAAAATAACATCTATTTTTTAACATCCTACAACCATCCCTATAGGGCGTCACTATGGAAAATATAGTCCCTCATCACCTCTACCTAAGAGTCCCCACACTATGAGTCAGCCACATTCATTATTAGATAAGATAATACTTTCATCTGAAATAAGAAACCTACACTATCAACTAGCCTAACATATAAGTGAATGGATTCAAACTCCTCCACCATCCTCAATGAATCTCCATACTCCCAAGAAACATCCATCTATTATCATCTTCCAAAAGAATCATAAACCATATTTCCCTTTAAGAAGGTGTTTGAGATATCAAATTCATAGTCCTTAAGAGACTCTATCTGCATCCATTATCTGGTATTTAGGGGATTCTATGAATATATATGCCTATAACTCATGTTATTTGTGATGACCAAAAAAATTTCCATAATGATGTAATTTATCCAATACATCAGTGAAAAAAATATATTTCAGAACTGTATACTTGGTGGAATTGTTAGGATCATTAAGAAATAATTTCTTAGACTCATAGGATATAACATCCTTCATGGTAAACAAAATGATCTCTGAACATAACTACCACTATAATTCAATCCAAAACACGTCATCATCTATCTTGTCACCAAAAAATAACTTCCACAACTAATTCATGTATCCTTGAATATAAATTACTACTAGTCGGACCCATTACCCCAAAGAGGACTGGATGAAACTAATGAAACTTTTGATCTCATCTAACAAGCTCTTAATCTTCACATTGGTCATATTACCCTCATACTTCCCAAATGCATGAAACTAAAAAGAAAATAATACCATACACCACTTGACATGCTACTCTAATGGATCATCCATCTCATGAAAAACTACATCAGCATAATGAGCCTCCACTAACTAGACCATAGGTGGAAGATGACCATGAGTCATAGAAGATAGGGAAATAAATATTTTCTAAGCATGGTGTTACGAAATTTTTATTCATAGCTTATTAATGAAATTTAAGATATTTACAATTTACCAAATCACCCAGTTCAAAAATTTTGGCTAGTAGAACATGATGCATAAACCTCTTATATGACTTTACCCAGAATGTGGTATCACATGACATAGTCTTGTAGTGGGCTCCAAGGCCTTCGATCAAAACACATGTTGTTCTAAAATCATGTGTCCTAACTAATATTCCCTAGTCTGTTTAATTCTCCAAGATCAACTTATATTATTGCATAATAGACCCATGAAATCCTCGCTATTCAAAACACTAAACTATATATTATCTCTAAAACATCATCTCTGATACCACTATTTAACAACCCCATTCCCCTAATGTTACCCTTCACGGTCCACCAATGAGGTAAGAGAGATAATGACACCCTAATTATCACCAATAACTGGACCCTGGTTGGTGACTAGATCCATGGGTATACAAATCTAAAAATGGGAGGCATTAAGATCCTTAATTATAATAGTATAGGGAGATATGAATAATCAACCATAAGTTACTCCATTATATATTTTGAAAATGAAATTAAACCATATAAAAATTCATGTATATGGTACAAGGTACATGTAAAAGTATCCAAAACTAATTACCTAAAAGAAATTAAAAATAAGAAACGTGGAAACTAACAATAATTATGAGTTTGTAAAATCCTTCCTAGTTTATGTAATCCTCCTAAAACCTCATATTTGGTCTATATACATAGGGTGAGTATACATGCATTCTCATTAGGGTAACCAAAATGTATTGTGTACATCTGAAAAAATAATATTAATGCACCCATAATTAAATCGTATAATCTAAAGTGTCTGACCATATCAAATAACAAAACATATCCCTACCATGGAATGAAAAACAAAAAACACATCTCTGTATAGTATCATAATAATAATAAAATTTATAATGGGTACCTAACACTACATTCCAACTAGGGTGCCTCTCTCACACCCCAACACCATATGACTTTTCACTTACATATCATTGATATAACATTAGATCACATATCAGCTGAAGAAACTTGGTCCATCATATAACATCTCAATTAAAGGCACCTAATCCATAACATCACATCTCGGCCATACCCAAAATAGTTGGACATCATGAAAATTAAGGAATTACAACTATTACACTCAACTACCATACATTTCACCCACAATAATCCATCTCATTACATCTATCCTAAAGACACATGGGTCATCACCTCACATCTCATTATATATCATCAACGATATATTGGGTTTATTCCATCATATCATCTTCAATTGAATGTCACCATGAAGAGAGAGACGGAATGTGTGGGTAGTTATCTGACTATCCTCACCAATAGAATTTTTTAAAAGAACCACACATATAAATATTTCGGTGTTGACACTTGTTGATCAATGCGGGTGGGTTGCACATATAAAATTATTAGGAATATAAAAGGTTTATATAGAGGCAAAATAATCCCAACCAATAGTTTCACAAAAATATACTCACAATCTCACAATATTCCCCCACTCTCACTGCCTCCTCCAAATGCATACCACCACCCCAAAATACCCAATCCACATCTTATCTTCTTTCAAATTAAATTGAATTTCTATATTCATATTTCGGAAAAATTAGGTTATATTAGTCTATTGATTATGCGACCAATTTTAAATCATTAATTAATTAACTATTAAACCTATACCATTTAAATTAATCCTTATCGCATTATTTCCAATACTACCTAGGAAACTAGAACACAAAACCAACAACACAACAATAATCATAACACATGTTCTAATTGAAAACTTCATTAAAATACTGATCCCCCATTTCTGGTAAGAAAACCCCATTTCATTACTATTTCATTTCCATGACCATCACCTCCAGCAAACCATTTCTGAACAACATTCCTTGACATACCTCACCTTATATCTCAACACCCCATGGTTCCACCAAAATATATTCACTCATCATTTAAAATATTTCTTTTTCCAGTGCATCACATCATGATAAAAAATCAACACCACACATTAACATAAAAAAATATTCCACATTAATCACCTAATATTTCTCAATTTTTACATAGTGTCTTTTCATTACATTCATTTATTTATTAAACGAAATTATAACACAATATGTATTTCTATGAGAAACTAATTCTTTATAATGGTATATGTAATTATCCATTTTACTTTAATGTAATGAAAAAAAACAATCACACAATAGGGATTCCATAATCACAAGAAAATAAAATAATAAACCCCAACATGTATGATTTTTAATTGAAATCATTCCTATAAAATTAAATATTAAACAATTTAATTTCATTCCATTTCTTCTTTTATTTAGTTAAAAATATTAATTTATGTATTTATTTCTAGGTGTGACCATATTCTTGAGGGATCTTAAAAGTAATCCCATCCATCATGGTATAGTAGATGAGAAATAAAGGGACTCTTACATGAAAAAAGGATTTCTGATATACTATGAAAAGGCTAATTTAAAGGAAAAAAACCATTAAAATAATTATGAAATATAAAACCTTACCCACCTAGAAAAAATCACCCTACAATAAATTCTTATGAAAAAACCTCCAAACTGATCAATACCATCTTAAAAACACCCCTAATTGAGGACAAAATAGATGGAAAACATTGTAAGACTATGATGTAAACTCTCATTATCCACCAAACTTCCAATATCCAAGAGTAAAATTTAAATCCACTAGAGGGGAGGTAAAGGTTCTTTTTGGGGTTCATTAATTTCACCTAACAAATTAGGGAATATAAGGAAAATTGAACATGTTCAAAATGCTTTTTGAATTTATAGGTAGTATAAATAAGATAAAACCACACCACTTCCCCTATGAGTACATTAAAAAATATCTTAAAATGAGGGAGGTCATGGTGATGTATGTATGACTAGGATATATCATATACATTCCGGTATCCCTCTATGTTTCATATTTATCCCCCACATTTTGGATCCTATAATCATGGAATAGTACCATAGTGTAGCCAAGGCATCCAAGATGCAGAACCGAAAATCCATGAAAAGGATATACTCTAGCCCAATTGACACACCACATACGTTTTTATATTGTAAAACCCACTTAAAATGATCCCTAGGACACCAAAAAAAGATCAGGTATCTATTATGCTCCTATTATTTACAAAAGATGAGTAATTCCACATCCAAGATCCCTTGGCCTAGCTACAACAAAATTGGATGTATGTCCAAAATACTACCAATTGACCACCATTCCATAGCCTCCACCTCTAAAGTTACAAAAAACCCTACTCCAAAAACACTCATCAAGGTGGAACATGCCACCCTTATAATGCAATATCATTCTCCACATCATATTACTAAATGCATTAATATTTTCCATCTCTAACCTATCGTCTTTTCCTATAAACCCCTCGAGACACATTTGTACAACATCATGCCCATCTATCCCGAAAATATACAATTGATAAAGTCTCATCCATTTATGTTCTTTGTCTAAGGCATCATTCATAACATGAGTTCAATGGTGGAGCGCACAGGGTTGGGTCCACAAAACAATGATCTGGTGGATTCAAATTTGATGAATGACTCAAATCACCAATGTATGTGGGTAGGATATACCAACAAGCATTTGAGGTATGGGAAAAATTACACACAAATAAATAAACCATGTTGACAAAATGTGGCTCAGCCTTAACCTTAATAGGGTGTGATTCATATATCTTTCATCATTGATCAATTGTGTGGTAGTAAATTTTTTATCCTTTTATTGTTTTTATATTATAATAGAATATTTTTTTGGGAATTAAATATATTTATAATATTTATAATTTCATATTTTATATTTGAATATATGTTTTATATGATCAATGTTCATGGTATAACCTATCACAATTTTAAGGTAGGGATATGTATTCAGAGGATTTCACTAGGTAGTTGGATCCTAAATATGTGGGTCTTAATCCCTCAGTTAATTATTTTTTTCAGCAATGCATGGGATCCCAATTATTTTTCCGATTATGTTTTGTGATTTTATGATTCATGAATGGAAATAATAGTTGTGGTTAGAATTCCTAAAACAAAGACATGTTCATATGAAAATATGTTCCTAGTGGTTTTGTAGATTTGTGATGCAGATATGGTTCGATATGTGTTGAATTATTTACATGCCTATTTTATTAGTTCTATGAAGAGTTTGAACCCCATTTATAATTAACATTGAAAAATTATAAGTTGGATAAGTGGAAAATACTATTTACCTCGTAACATATAGAACATCCGGAACTTTTATATTTCCTTTAAAATGTTAAATTCTTCTTTGAAGTTGACATCATACAATATTGGCGTCAGATTTCTAAGTGTATCCTCATCTACTCATGATGTCAAACATCTTAGGAATTGATGTGAGATGACCATGAATTCTCTATATCCATGAGTCATCTAGTGATTGATCATATCTAGATTATACTTTCTTAACTTCATTCAAGTTATTCTTTATTATCCAAAGCATTCAGAAAACTCATTGGACATTATATAAATTATTGTTTTTTTAGAATCTGGTAGACTGTGTATATACTCACCCATTTTTGGGGTGTTTTCTTAATAGTTTATTTTAATGTTGGTAAGATTGGGTATGATCATGGTATAAATCATTGTGTATTACTTTTCATATATAATTATTAATGATTCTAGCTAATGCATGATGGATCACAATGTTTCATCATTTTTGTTGTGATTTTTGAAATTGGAGATTTATCTAGGTGAAAACATAATGAGGTTTTACTTTACTCTATCTAGTATAAATTTAAATATATAGTTATTTCATTTTAAGGTTCCTTTAGATTTTCTATATGGTGATATATTTGTTTCAATTATATCATGAATGTGTTATATATAGTTCAATTCCTCATATATTTAAATTTCGTATTGGGGTTTTTATTTTATTTATACAGTGGAGACATGCATTTTTATAAGTAGATATATGATAAAACCACCCATATTTTTTGATATTCCTCATTTCATCTGGTCGTTGGGTCCAAATATTTTGTAACTAGTCTTGAAGTGATACTTTTATTTTACCACAAGTCTAGGTGTGGCCCAGGTGTGTTGTGTCATATTAAAGAAATGAAAAATGAAAATAATATAATTATTATCTTCAATAAAGTTTTTTTATTTATATATTTTTTAAAATATTAAAAATGAGATTTTGGATTAACTTATTGTCATTCACACTATGATAGATTGAAAAGAAATAGGATGGTTATAAAAATTAAATGATGATAGTTTAAATTATACAGTATGAATAATAATTCTTCATGTGGTGTCACAAGTACTATAACGATTCAATTAATCAAATTTTTTGGGTTAAATACACTCATTAATAACACTATTTATGTAAATTATTGAGAATAGAGAGTGTATGTGAGTGTGTGTGTCGGTGTGTATGGCGATTTTATATAGTTTATATAAAGGTTTTAGTGTCGAAATCAATCTAATATTTTTGGATTTTGATTATAAACATAGGGAAAAATGGTTCTATTAAATATAAACCTAAAAACTATTGAGTATGATAGAAATTAAAATTAACATATTATTTTATCTAAAACAACATTGGTAGTACATTATTTCATCTAAACAGTACTTATGAAATAATCATATACTATAAAATTTTGTATGTCAATGTCAACATCAAAGGATGAAATTTATATGTTAAATATTAAAAGAGGATTTTTTTAATAGAAATTGTTGTTACTTATTATGATTCATATATCATTAACAAAATATAATAATTTCATAATTGTGTGTTGAAAATTCATAGGGAATCCCTATAACATTATAATGTTTTGATAAATATTGTGGGACACATGTCTCATATGATAAATCAAATTGAAAATGAATATTCCATGTAATTATTATCTAAAATAACATTGAAGATGGTTCAAACTGTGTAAAAAATATAGAAACCACAAGGAGATATCATGAGGATATAAAACGCATTAGAAACTCAAAATTATTCATGTGGAATAAAATGTGACAAAATTGAAATTATTTTATAAATTTATTTATTTTATGAAACATATTCAGTTGAGAAACCAATAATAGAACAAGATACGTGGTCAAAATTGAGTGAACAATTCATGAACTAGAAAATTACAATTCAGATAAGATTTATGTATATGTTATTTACCTTTATGATTATTTTTTTAATTCATCATTTCATGTCTCACCAAAATTCAAAGCATTGATTAATAGAGTTTAATTATATCATCTTCTATTGTTGGTTAATAAAACAATTTAGATTGAATTATTTATGAAATTATTTTTGTGTTAACTAATTGATCTCTAAATAATAAATCCTTTTAGAGATAATAAAATAGATGGGTGAAACATATATTTATAACTATGAAATTAAAAATAGAAACCTTTCGGTATAAGGTTATCAAAGGATTTGTGGTGAAAAATAAATTAAATAATAAAAACAGTTAAAATATCTATGTATGAACATAAATCGTATATATAAGGATTTAAGTTCGTGGGTTAATTTTCTAAGTAAATTGATACAGTGCTTTGAAGGGGAGTGGCAGTTTCTAACTAATATATATTATTTGAATAAAAAATAAAAAAATATATATAACTAGCTAAAATTTATAACTCAAAATAATTTGAAATATAAATATATGAACACATATAATACCCTAAAGAATTTAATAAAATAAATTCATATTTAACGTAAAATACTAACAATAGTTAATTCATCAAATGAAAAAAAATGAAACACATATTTTTATTTTAATTGGTTTTAATATAGATGACTATTTGATTTACCATGTTTTTATACATGGAATAAAAGATATGGAACTCAATTATTAATGTTCCACATATGACATTATAATATTAGAAAAATGAACACAAAGTTGTGAGATATTTATTTAATGTCTTATTTTCATAAGTTGTTCACTTTTTTCTCAATTTTATTCATTAGAAATTTGTGATGTTATGTGTCATCTCTAGTTACAATTGATATATGATATTAACTAAGTGTATCATAGTGTCTGATCATAGATATTTTGTTATGGTGGAATTTTATTCAAACCCTTTTACCAGTTTTATGAAAAAAAATAACATAAATTTATTATTAAATTAAATTTGGTGATGTTTTTTGAAATATATAGATATAAGAATAATTTATTAATAAAACATTAAAATAAACTACTTTTTCTATAATAAATGATTAAATATTACCCTTAATTTATTTATTTATCATTATAAGATATATTTAATTGTATTTAATTTTATTATCCAAGTCTTTTCAAGATAATAACCCAATAGAAATAGACATAACCAAAAATGTATGAGGTATAAAACATTATTTTCTCTATATAATATCTAATCGTAGTAACATTCATTTATTATTATTATTATAAATAAATATTATCACCATTAAAAAATTTCAGTGGTAAATCCAATCTTAAAATGTGATTTTTTTAGTTTGAGGATTATATTTGAACCCTATAATTCATTCCCATGTGGAATATATTAAATGACTAAATATTTATTATCAGAATTCCCTCAATATAATACTTGTGTGTTGTGTCCTAATAAATAATGTTCCTTTTAATTTAAATATCATTTAACTGATCAGATTTGTTTTTAATTTTATGAGCCTTGTGGATAACTATTAAGAACCCTTATATCATTCTATTAAGAAAATTGAAATTTCCATTCATGTGTTGTGTTGAATAATTATTCCTTGAAGCAGATACATCCATTTTTTCACCAGCACCTCTATTATATATTTATGAGTTCTAACAAGAGGAATTAATTTGAAATATATACTATAATTATGATTATTAAACAACAAATTATAGTATTAATTCACTCCCACAAAATCCTTATGAAAAAGAAAATGTTAATCATGTTCCGTGTAGATTACCGCCTCCATGGCATAACATATCTAATTTTTTATATAGTTTTAATTTTATTAATATATATTAAAATATGATTCACTAAGTTAATATTATATATAATATCATTATTATTCAATAATCCATATATTATTTCCAAAATTATTGTTATTTATAATCATAATTATCCTTTGATTATGGTATGTTCATGTTTGGGTTGGTATAACAACTTACATGAATATTGATATAAAATGATAGCATTGATTTTTATGAGTAAATAATTGTTGATAATATATGATATAATAATAAATATTTTATATTATTTCTATAATTGTAACAATAATATTGAACTCATTAATTATGATACCACCATTCATTTGTTAAAAATCAACAAATCTTTTTTGTCGTAAATTTATCCTAAAAGAACCATTAAAAAACAATCATAAAATGGAATTATAAAATTATATATACTTATAAATCATAATTTCAACAACCTTATTTGATTTTGGGAATGATGAACATTGGAATAATTATTGATAACAACCCCTCTATTATGAATCTTGTAAAAAATCATAAGATTACTGACACATGATATTGACAAATTAATAATAACTAACTAATATACGTACAGAAAACAAATTTAAATAATGTTTATAAAATGTTAATGATATTAAATTTTTTCTCAAATAACAAATTAAAATCGATTTTTCTATACATGATATTTGATAGAATTAGTGGAATTCTTGACTTAATGTAAGGGTTTTTTTATCTAAATTTTGTTTTATTGAGATTTTATTCATATTCATGAAATGTTTTTCTTTTTTGGGGTATGAATTAGAAATGTATTTATTTTAATTTCAATACATAAAATATATTTACAATTCCATATCATCTTATAACTTCCATTAATTTTCATTAATAATAAATACTATTTTGTATGTGTTTAGTTAACTCAAACCACCTTCATTGAGCATTATAGTTGTATGATGAAGCAATTACTTATATTCATGGTTTATATCACCTCTAGATTTTATATCGTTAGTTGTATTCCTATCTATGGAATATTATTTTTTCAATTATATGATCCTTGATGAATTTCTTCTTTAAGAAGTTAATCATTATTGAGTATAATTCCAATTATCTTTAACTGTGGTTTCCCCTCCATGTCTATAATTTATAATCCCTACAATGATATCCTTTTTAATTGGAAGAAAACTTTTATGTTATCTGATGTTAAAATTTTATTTCGCTTATCAAATATTCAAAATATTGTATTATTTTCCTGTTTACCAAGTAATATTTCAATAATGGTTTTTTAAAATATAAAAAGGATCTTCCAAAACAACCCTCTTTAAATTTAGTCTAGTCATTCTATTTATTTTCCCATTTATAACCATTATGTTTTTAAAATACTTATACTATATTATATTTATATTTTTCTGACATATATAATTAATTTACTATACCTTTATTTATTATGGTTAATACATTTTTTAATATCTAGTATAAATTCTAACATTTATGTAAACTCGACTTAAGGGGACATCTTGATTTCTTATTTCATTACATGTGTCACAAATTTAAAAGTTTTTTCACCATGAATAGACTTTCAAATCTGTCATGAATTAATTGAAACCCCCCTTTTAAATTATTTTTAATAAAAAATGATAATCATTTTCCATTTTTAATGATAATTTTCTCATTTCAGAAAGCATAACATTTGTAGTTAATTTCTTTTTAAAATTCTCATTGTTAATTTTCATTTATTTTAATAAATAGGAAAATGATTCTAAAGACCAATAATAATAATTAAAATATTAACATAAAAATTATTTTTTTTCTCTTATCTTGTGAATTTATATTATATGGCCTTTGGTTAGGATTCGAGATAATATTATGAAACCCACTTCTTTATTGTCGGTTTTATCATACTTATGCTATATATTTGGGTTTTGTCCCCTTCTTGAAGTCATATGTATTTTTATATTGTGATGTTTATTTTTTTTTAATTTGATTCTAGAATTATGTATCTCTTTAATCAATTGGATAATGTTTTTAACTCAATAGAAACCATGAATGGGGATCGACCTGATTTGTGTAAGAAAAATATGTTATGATAAATGTGGAAACTGAATTGTATATCTCATAAAGGAATTTTTTAAAACTATATATTTTATGATGTGTTATATATGGAATTACATAGTGAAACTTTTAAACTATGGGACTGTATCCACTATGTGACAATAATAATCGGTGTAAACCTTTATAAATTCAAATTATGAAATGATTTATATTAATGAATCATATTTATGATTTAATGTTTTTTGAAAACATTACCTTATTCAATATTACTATACATAAGCTACATTTATTTGTCATAGTACCTGTTTTTTTATTGTCTTATTGTTGATACATCCTTCGCAATTTATGGAAAAATCATTTTATCCATATTACTTTTTAGTATCAATTCTACACTTTTCCATTTTTTCCAATATCTTTAGGAACTATCCCTTGACTACATGCAGATAACAATTTTTTACCAAGTGTTTGCCCTCACAACTTTCTTATCATCACCTTCAATATCTTATATAGATAAGTTAAACTAATAATATTAAAAGAAGGAGGTCTAGAAGAGTTTTATTCAAGAGAAATATTCAAAAGTATTGTAAAATAAGTGTCTATGTAACTACTCCTCAAAGACATAATCTAATAGGTTCTTTGTGATTTGTGAAATTATTGTGAGATTTAATGTTTATTTTATGGTAACTATAAAAATTTAGAATATGTTTATATTTGGTTTTTTATATTTTATGTGGGTATGACTCACTATTATCAATATAATGGTATAGTGGGTCACATACAACATGTATCCAGAAGTTCCACCAATTCAGATAAATATGAGTTTAGGACACAGTGTAACCCATGGGTGGTGGTTGTAAAATGAATTAATGTGAATGTTCAAAAGAAACAAATTTATATTATATTAACAGAATTTAGAATAGTAATAAATTATTTTATTTATTTAGGTATTTATAGATCATTTAATTAGAAAATTTAATATAAAAAATAATATTTTTAAAATGAGTGCAACATTTTCATGGTTTTTAAAATAATAATGATATTAATGAGTTATGTTAGAGGTTCATAATATATCAATCTACATATCATAAAATATAGATTTAGGTTTCAAATAATTTTTACATTTATGGCACACCCATCGAGTGACTAATGTAATTTTTTGTATGTTTAAGAGGGTAAATATATCTAGGTCCTTATGTAAAATTTTAGAAATTTTAATGTTCTATTTAAGATACTTATTTTAAATTAATAGTATCAGTAAAATATTTAATGAATATATTGAGAATATATTTCTCCTACGACTTCTTAAGATTTTTTAGCTAGATAAATCAAATAAAGATCGAGAACAGATTGATCTCATTTCCTTGGATAAAATATGTGTTATTCATGTGATCAAAGGGATATTATATAATAATTTTATTTAATATGATAGAATATTCTTATGAATGAATGTTTATTTAGCAATTTTATTGTTTATGTGGATTATCTAAACAATTACTCACCTAGGACCTCAAAGTTACGTAATTTTGACAATGAGGAAATAAAATTGGCATTTATGAAGGAGAAAGGTACCACTTACAGTTTTATTCATTTTTTATTCAATATAAAATTATATTTCCTTAAATACATGTGTTTTTTAAATAATTTTTATATATTAATGTATTCTATAAAACATAACCAGTTGAAATTTGTTGGACCTTTTTGTTTTTAATTCATTCTTAGTAGTCGGGATTATACTATATATTGTCCTTATATCTCTTCTTAATCCTCAAATACACCCATGAATTACATAAAATCTAAATTGAATGAGGTTTACAATATTTTTATGGTTGGGGTACTTAAAACCTCCCCATATATGGGATAATCATTTCCAAAAAGCATTAAGTACATTTTTTATGGAATAATTCTTGATATTGGCCTTTCATTTAATATTATTTAAATTAATTCTACTCTTTGAGACTTCTATGCGTCCACCAAACCCAAATAAGTGGAATGGTCATTAATCATAAATATGTTTATCATTAATTCAAAATATATTTAAGATAATCCATATTTGATGAATCAACATCAAGACCTACGTCATCATACATTATTACATGTGAAGGGTTGGTAATGTACATTCCTTACTGGAACACATGGAATTTGTTTCGGCATGGAGATGAATTTAAGAGGTAAAACTTTCTGATAAGATACCTCACCCACCCATGATAATATTTAAAAAATCATAGTATTTTATGGATTTATTTTTCATTTATATCTAATTTGTTGGTTCCTAAAAATCAAATATATATAATGAGATATATGGTCAACCTGTTTGAATTTTAAGGGTCACCTCCACTGATTGACATAGGATTTATTCCTATACTGATCCTAAATTTGAAATTTACAAATTAGTTTTAAATTATTAATTATTTCATGGGGATTATAGGATAAATAAATAGGGATATTAAAATATTGGAGATGGTAACAATCACCCATAGTGAGCATTGTACTCTTCAACTTAGATAGGACACTAGCAACCATTATTATAGTTGAACTCTACCAAGGATATGTGATAATACAATGGTAACAAAACACAATGAAGTATTTACATTATAATATTCAATTTAAATTTGATAATTTACCCATTCCTTTCATTAGTATATGGGTTGAGAAAGGAACATATTTTAACCGGTTTACCCAAAGCTTGCTAAATCACATTCCAAAACTCAGATTTGAATCGTATCTCTCTACCATAAACAATATTCCATGGTATTTGATTATGATTCATAATCTCCACGAAATAGAGATTCCATAATCCATGAAATCAATAATACTACATTATTATACAATTTTGGATTGTATTAGTTAATTGATTTACAATTAACAAATCTTTATCCTTGCTAAGTTAATAAATGAAGATAACAACCATTTTATTCAACATGGGCCCAAAAAATAATCAACATTCATCATTTTACATTATCATGATTCCATTTGTTTTCAACCATCTAGATGGATGGTAATACCTCATCATTTCCAGTAACATATTGTACGGGACTGCATGCTTTCCTTTAACATTTATAAAATATTGAAAATCATGGAACAAACCATAGAAGATCTCCCCACCATCAATAAAATATTGAATGATGCTATAAAAACAATAAAATACCATGGATTTTATTATGATCTACATAATTAATTTTTTAAATCTAGGTAGTGAAATAATTTTCCACAATGATCATTTATCGCAACCAAGTGTATTTCTTCCATTTATGGCATCAATCATTACTCATCCTTAACCCCGTTACCTATTTAAGATGAATCCTATTATCAAGGGAATATATAAAAAACTCTCCCTTACAAGGTATATAATGAACATAAAAATTAAATGAATAATGAAATATAACCCAAATTCACTTCCATATATTAAAATATTTTTTAGATAAGATGTTTTGAAGGAATTTTTGTTCATTAAAAAACATAAGAAACTCTTCCAAATAAGTAATTCCCCCAGAAATTTAGTGGGTGAACACTAACTATCAATTCCATATTGTCGATAGGGATGTAATTTCATATATTATAATTCTATTTAAGATAATATTACACTAATAATTAATCATATATGTGTAAACAAACAACACCTTTTAATAATTCATCAAAATATTCCTGAAAACCCTCACCTTGACAAGGTTGGGTAATACAATGATTTTAGGTCTATGTCTTCATCAGTTGTATAAAGGATTAATCAAACTAATAGAAAAATATAATATTTAACCCATTCCTTGTCAACTTTTTAGTTAGAGTGACTAGCCTATAAATATTTTTTATTAAATAGTAGTAATAACTAAAGATGAAGATACTTTTTTTACTATATCCATTTGTACCTTCTAGAAAATCATTAATTCCACTTTTTTAGGGTAGATAGAAATTATTTATTTTAGAATAACATAGCCTATGAAAATAACCTCATGGGAAAAAATTAAAAAATTTATAATAGATTATATAATTGGTTCTATTCTAATGTCTTCATAAAAATTCAATTATATTTGGTATGGTTTTAAATTGATTTTTAATATACTAGGTAATTATCAAAAAATACTACAAAACATTAGTCGATGAAGGGTCAAAATATTTTTATCATTAAATATATAATCATATCTAGAGTATTAGTGATCATTAAATGCATGTATAAATTAAAAAAATAGTATTTACTCTACTAATATATCATATAAATTCTATTTTTTATTACTCAATGTTTATTGTTTCCCAATCAGTATACATTTATTGAGAACCAACATTCCCTATTTAATTGATAAAAAAGATATTTTATTCTCATGAAGTGATAACTGTAATTAATAGTGACTTGATTTAGTATCCAACAATCTACCCAAATGTGTAGACTCCTATATGTTTTAATTTAATAGTGGAAAAAAGATCCCTTAAGAGACATATTTAACTGGTTGATCTCCTTTGATTCAAGATTCATTTTATAGATTTTTTATTATCATAATTTTTTCCAAGATATATAATATAGATTTATAGAAATTAGTTTGGTTAGAGGTAAAAACATGATAGTGAACTCCACCAATTTCTTATATCATATTCCATAGAAGTCTTCTTGGAATACATCTAGTTCAAGTTACACTACCAGTTGTAAATCCAAAATTCCATTTTGATCCACTAATCTAAGGAAATTATTAGTTACTTGTTCTATATTAGTCTCATGATACCCCAAGTCAGAAACTATTAGACCTCTTGAATCTCTATCTACGCATAGAGGGTAAGATCTATACCATATAATGATGATAAACATACCCATGAAGCAATTTAATTGACATATTTTTAGAATCTAGTTGTCTATTCTATCCCTATAACTACATATAATGACCAAATGTTGAGAGAAATAAAATTATTGATGATTCCATATGAATAAACCACCAAATAACATGAATTAAACTTCTTGGTATACATAATTAATTTTATAAAAGGAGTCTAAGGTCAAATAAGTTGACAATACTTCACCTTTATGCTCACAAAAATTACCAATTAAATAGAAATAAAGTATTTTTATAAACCTATATAAAATAATGCGAAATATAACATTACGGAAAATAAAATATTATATCTAATAATGAATAACTCCAATATCAAATCAGTGGTGGATTAGTCTCTACAAACATCCCACATGCCGCATCATAATGACCACTAGTTGTAAACTCCTACATGGATGATTTTATTACAACCACAAGGACTAATATATTATTTTCACATCACTAGAAAAAAAACCAGTATTTGTTATCATCCCACATTGGAAAAAGATACAGACAATTTCTGAGATGTGTGCTTCTTTTATGGTCATTGTATAATGATCATAAATGATTCAATTTTATAGTCTTGTTTGAGGAATCCATAATTTTTTTAAAATATTCACTACATAAAATTATAGATATTATATGACCTAATAGGTCTAATGACCCTAAACTGGTAACACTCTATAAAAGGCCTACCCAAATTTGGATATGATGTTAAACCATTTTATTGACACCCATGATGGGATCCACCCCTTCCCTTATACCCAATATCTATTTATAATCATTATAAGAACTTTCACAGTTAATTATCTTGGGATATTATCCACCCACAATTACACCACCCATTGTTACAATCTCATCTGTAATAACATTATTAAAAAATAATTGAATATAGGAAAGTGGAATAAAATAAATTGTTTCTACAAAGGCTACACCAATGACATTTAAAAGCTCTACAATTTTTATTCCCTATCAAAAATAAGTTAAAAATTCAAGATACATATAATTATGGAAGCATAATCCATAACCATCGTCGAGTCCGACTAGAGGTCAATAAACTCTTTTCTCCTAACTCTATATAAGGTATTTAGATTGAAATTTATAATGAAAATCTATTATATGTTCTTACAACATAATCATATGTCATTATTAGATTCAAATATGATTGTTTTGCATTAATGGGAAACTTCCCCCTGAATGAATGTGGATTCTTGGACAAGTCAATATTCAAGTGTCTTAATATTATTGACTATTTTGGGAAGATAACTAACCAAATCCCAATAATATTTAGGATACACATCACCGGAAATAATAGTACATAGTTAAGAAATTAATATTTTATAATCAATGAAGTTTAATGCTTCTTTCATTGATATTTTTGACCTACACTATAAAAACATTTTAGAAGCCCTTTTAAGACATAAGAACTAATAACTTGTTGTTCATGTGATACTTGTCTTCTTACACCATCATACATGGAAAGAGGTGGTCATTGGGTTGTTACCATCTACAAGATATTAGATAATTAGATCAATACACATTTTACAAAAGATAGATAACCCACAAGATCAAGAACTATATTGTTAAGTTTTTATACCACCATTTCAATTTTTGTTCTGAAATCACAATTATCATTAAAACTATTTTTTTCGTTCAATTAATGCAGCCAAATAATATTTTAACATATATATATATACACATAAATAATATTATTTTAACATTATTTTTGGAAAAAAGATGGTATTCATCATTCATATTAGAGGAGTAATGAACTATGAACAATCTAAATGAAATATGCAGTCAAATAAAACAATTTTGGGCTCATATTTTCCTAATATTTAATAATGAATATATAATAAAACACTATTTGATTATTTTTAATTTTTTATTTAATATGATCCTCAAATAGATTTCATCAATATCACAATCGAGCATCCCCAAGAATGAAAAATGTCATGTAGTCCAACCATTTCAAATCTATTATCAAATAATATGATGAATTCTATATTCGGATCAAGGCCAAAGGATTATGAAGAATGAGAAAAATACAGTATCAGACATCTATAGGTAACTGGATCTTCAACCATAGTTATCAATAACATTTATATAAAAAAATTTACTTCTAATGTCTCGTTGAAATTATCTTCTATCCACTCTTATGTGGAATTTTTGATAGCCCTTAATTTGATAAATGATACCATTTTATATTTAATTTATCAAAAATTATGGAATGAAATATGTTCAGGTCATTAAAACACCTCATATGACCCCCCCAATCACCAATGGTTAGAATGAATGTTATAGGTTGAGGCATATATGAATTGGGGGATAATGTTTCCCCTATGTATGACGCTATATCACAATAGGTTCCCTCATGTAGTGAAAATACAAAACTACATCATCCACAATACTCATATGATTAAGTACTATGGAAATATGAGAAGTGTAAAATTATAATATGTTAATCTTGATCAGACATTTATATAAACAAACTAATATTAAAACAGATATAATAAATACAACAACTAACAGAATTTCCATTTATTTACCCAAACATATATAAATGCTAGTTAGAAAAAAAAATTAAAACAAACATACCCATAAATAGACTCCCACTAAGAAATACTTCACGAATCACACTAAGGATGGATCATATACACTCATCTAATGCGATTTATAGAAGTACAATAATATGGTGCTCATGCTAAAAAATCAATACGTTGTTATCCTCCATTCATAGATTCCATTCCATTACCTAGATCATTGAAATAAGTATCTGCAAGATTCATATAGGAGCATATTATGGATATGATTATAATATAACCAATATATGTTCACCACCAACCCATAACCACCTATCCTAATCCCGAGTGTATACAACTATTGATAAAATATAGATGAAAAAAATTAAACAAATTAAAATATTATTTCCATACAGTAAGAAAAAAATTTAACAAAGTTAAGTAACTCTCTATATTAAAGGGATACATAGTATCAATACCTATTTCAGGATTTACCTAGATCTATGATGAACCATATCGTATTTAGGGTCAACCACCTATCCCATTTCTGAAAAATATATCTATGTATAATAGATTCAGTCCAACACAGTCTAAATTCCCATTATTAGTATAATAAAGAAGGTAATATATTCTGTAATTTATAATATAAAATAATTCTATTTACCATTTAAACAACCATAGGATTACATGACGGCCATTCTTATAAAATTATAGTATTATGATTTGAGTCATGTATCTTCACCTCTTATTTCAAAGAACAAATTTTTATATTTAACATCAATGAAATCTTTCATAATATGTATAATGAGTAAAACAATAAATCTGAAGAATTATGTAATTAAATAATAGAATATATATTCTTGAAATCTAATTATTTCACTAAAATAATCCAAAAACCATGATTTATCCATTTTCCAACGTCTTATAATAGAAAATTACAACATACTATAAGAAAAAAAACATAAATACAACCATCACAACTGGGGTATAAAATATTATCTATTTATATTTGAAAAAATATTTTTTAGAATAAAATATTTTATTGTTTTGAAAATCCCATATTAGTCAAATATATTTTTTTAATAATTTATTGAGAAGTGAAATCAATTTTTGGTTCTATGTTAATGGTACAAATAGTTTTGAGGATACAGTCCTTAGTTTATACTTAAAATAACTCAAGAAATATAAACACTTTATTTATGATGTTTTTAGAATTGATCTACCTATCCCAGACAATTTCTTATAATATTAATTTAATGTATATATAATTTCATAGATTTAAGAAGAATCTGGATCTATGGGAGATTGATTCACAAATAAGAAAATTGAAGAAATTGGGTTATATAAGTGGATAAACTATAAAATGAGTACTAGATGTGATAGATTATATATTAGTTGTTGAAGAACCTTTTGATTATGTATTGAGGTATTTTTATATTATTTTTTAGTGTATTAGATTCATGGGATATGATCTAAAGAATATTGGTATTGGATTATGTGATGTTTGTAAATTATAGAACTATTGATTACTACTCATAAAGTTGAACACACATCAGCATCATTCATGTAACCATGATTGTCCATTTAGAAAATGTTACTTCTCAGAATAATCATTAAATAATCTTCATAATCATCTTAATATTTTTCATATTAAGAATTATATATGTCCAAAAATAGTTTTCCTTACCACTTAAAAATTATTTTCGGTGCTGTATAAGAATCATCTATTTGCACATAATTATACAAAAACATTATTCTTGAGGATATGTAATCATTATCTCCATAAGAATGAGATAAATAATCCTTGTGAATATAATAAAATTGTGAAGAAACTATAAACCAAAACATTTCATAAGATTAATTAAAATAAAAAATACAAGGAATATAGAGAATATATATACTATGTAAAGAGAGATTGAAATTAGTATTTTAATATGCCATTCTTCAAGAATTCAAACAACATTATCAATACCAGTTAATCATAATTTCATAAATTATCATAGGTTTACTAGATAATAAATAATATAATGATTAAATGAGATTAAAATATTAAGAAGAGGATCCATGTCACTATTCAATGAGTCCTCTCAACTCTGAATGTAAATTTTAAATGAATTGATGTTATGGATTTTATGGAAAAAACTACTATATTAAAAAATAACATCAATGAAATTGGTTTGGGACATAATTGAATTTTAAATAAAGGATTGAATAATAATTTTATATGAAATAAACCTGTAAATCTATCCACTATTTAAAATTCTAATTAGAATATAACTATATATGATCACAGAGTTTCTAAAATTTTATTTTTAAAAATAAAAATATTAATTCTATTGATTCGATTAATAAAATATACATTAGATATATAATAATATATATTTAATAAGATTTATTTAACCTTTTTTAACTGAGTGTGGAAATTTTGAATAATTTGGAGGTGGACACTTCCATGTTGTCAATGAGATAAGAACGAGAATGAATATAGATCACCAATTTTTTAGAGTAAGACCACATACCAATTTAATCAGAATGTCTAGTAGTATTCAAACTGTAAAATATATATAATTTCATTCAATCCTAGTATTTCTAATCAGCAATGTCGGATGATGATATTCATTATGGTGTTGTATAAGAGTGAACCTTTTGAACAAGTTTTGTATTGAGGATGAAAATTTTTCAATAAGGTTTTGAAACAACTGTGAATTAATAGTTATATTTATTATAATGAACTCCACCATAATAAAATTTAAACCAGAATATAACCAGTTTATATATGTGATCTAAGGGCATTCCCAATCCTCAAGGACATCCACCTATCCCTTCGGTATCAAGAAACAACCATTTGGGATAATTTCCCCGAATAATAGAAAACATAAATAAGAAACCATAGAAACATAGATAGATAAATAATTTGTACAAACTCAACAAGATAGAAGGATTAAATAAAAAAACCCCTTGTTTAGAGAGAAACAAACTACCAAAATCCATATCCACATGGTCTATGACCACCCACCATATCCCAAGTCACCCACCCCCATCCAACCAAGAATGAACCCACAAAAAGTATTCAAAGATAACACCAACACATAATGTAGAAACATTATGGTTTCAACCACTAATCAGTAAAATTAGTGTGTCACAGTATAAATCCTATTTGGATTACAAAAGAGAGTCTAACAACATATTTCTTAAGATAGTATGAATATGGGAAAAATGTGTAAAATAAAGTCAGTATAAGGCTTCAAAATTATGATATGGAAATTAAATCCATAAAAATTAATTTAAAACAATGCTTATTTAAAAAAAATTGAAATTCATTTTGGAAGTAAAAGATAAATTCATTTGATTGTTTGATTTAAAAAACTAAACCCATTATTAGAAAACATGAAACCCATTTCAAAATCAAATGTCAGATAAATCCAGATATATTATCATTAAATAACTATAAAAAATATTTGAATGAGTCGACACAATAGAATAATGGTGCATCTTATAAATAAGATTATTAATCATGTAAAATAATCAATAAAGAAATGAAATTATATTGTAATGTTGTGATAATAAACAATTTTATATAGTTTGTAAAAATTTGGAGGATGTCATGGGTATGAAATAGATATAAAATTGAGTCTACCATAGTCTAAATAATAAATAAATCATATCTAATCACCATAATTACTTAAAGACTAAATGTCTAATAAGAAAACCAACTCTACAAACTCCTACTTCACTAGTTTCACCTTCGTAAAATAAATATTTTCTATTTTCGGTGGATTCACAATTAGGTGTGGGAGTCTTCTACTGATCAATAAATCCAGCACATCATACATAACTTCCTAGGTTCCCTTGACCCATAAAACGTAGTGAGTGATAAAATTATTTCATTTGGATCCTAAAGGGGATCCTCATCACTTTCATCATGAGAGCAAGACCTCTTAATTTCTTCTAATGTTTAGTTCACATATCATTCTCTCCCCCAACTCCCTCAATGTGAATAATCCCTATTTACTACACCAATCAATGGGAATCACATGAATTTGGTAATTCACATCATTGTATTATCACAAGAATATACAACTATACGGTTCTATTAAGACATTTATGAATAATCAATATATAATTAAATGCATGATTTAAACTCATAATTTTAATGGATAATCATAAATGAATTATTTCACAATAATCAATAAAAATCCAAATATCCCATTAAATAATGATGTACTTTCAATACTGTTCTATGTAATTCAAAAATAATATTCACAGCTACAAATATGTGAAATCATTACAAATTATTTTTTACTTCCTATTACATATAGAAATATTATCCATTTCAAGTCACAATATATTTTAGGTTGTAAACAATGATAAAATCAATTCAAAATTATCTTGGTCATCTCTTAAATCAACCAATAAAAAAAATGTTAACAAAATTATATTATTCAACACATTTCATTCAGCTCATGTAATTTCACATTAGAAATTAAATCTATATTTAATCAATCACTTCCACTAACAAGATCCTTTTAAAATAACTTTTTAAAAAAATTAATAACCTATGAGGATTTCCACAATTATAAAATAGTGATTGGAGTCAAAATCATGATCAATTTTATCCACTCCATGTTCTAGTTTTAGCGAGGAGGGCCACAAAATATTTCACAATAAAATTCAATATATCATTCATAGAAAATATATTTAGAATAAGAAATACTTGTCTATGAGTTCTCAGAAAAAAATGAATCATAAGATAAATGATAATCCTTGAATACTAACATGAAATTTCTATAATCAAATAGAAATGAAGTTGGGATGATTTTACTACAACGGAGAAAATCAATTCAAGTAAGAGGAATCTATAAAGTTGTTGTAAGAGATCATATATTCATATTTAATCTTGTAATGTTATCAATCCATAGATGACATGAGGATCGAGCACATATAATGAAAGTGATAGAGGATGTGAGGAGTATTCACAATAAAATTGAAGTTTTACATAGTATTAGAGAACCAAGAAAACAACATGAACCTTTTTTCATGGATTTTCTATATAGGATAACCCAAAATAACTACTCGAGAGCCTATATGGAACAAATTATTGAATTTAGATTGAGTAAGTGTATTTTGGTGTTAAAAATGTAGTACCGGTAAATAAAATAATATATTAATTGAATTAAATTCTTGTCACATAGTTTGGCCTCATAGTTTGTCAAACCATTCTCCCTCTCCTAGGCTAAAAAAGAGAGATGCACGGTTTGGACACATGGTTTGATAAATCGATCCCAATAATGTTATGAATTCTAAGATAAATGATAATCTTTAAACTTTTTGGAATCGTGTTTTTAAAAACTATGTTCCTAACCTTGTTCACTTCCCTAGAACTGAATCATATGGAATGAATTTCCCTTGGTTGACCCACACATGTTTCTCTAACCAATATCCAACAGTTTCACACCCTGAGATTTTATAGGATAGATTCTTTTAATTTTTTTGATGTCTTGTGTTGTATGTTACACAATGATTATCTTGAACTATATGCCTCTCCGAATTAGCATGCAGTATATTCCACACTATTCTTGGTCTGTGTTGCACATTATTTCAAGTTATTTTGATAGAATTTAACAAAGATTACATATTTTTTTCAATGTAAAAAATGAAATATGTTTGTATTATTTCATACACAACACCAAATGAATCTATCACTACACATAACTCAGACCTGGATTTTGTTACACATAATAGTGACCTTCCTCGATAGCTTGCGTTGTAAGTCATACAATGTTACACTAAACAACGATATAGTATCAACATATTATTATTTAATGGGATATAAACTAGTAGTTTGGAATATTATTAAAAATATTTTAATTTTTATATACCATTAGAATTCATCTTACACATTTTCTAGAAAAATTTATGAGAAAAAAATAAATTTCTCAGATAACAGATTTATTTATAAAAAAATACAGGTTTACCAGGTTTTGATTGTGAATCAATTTAAAAACACATTTTTTGATGCTTTTATAAGTTAAATTTGACAAAATAAATTTCTTATTTTGATTTGGGACATAAAAATTTACATTCAATTATTTGTTGTTATTTTTATAATAAAATTAAAATATTAATGAATAGTGAAAAATACTGTATTTTAACTTGATACTTAGTTAGATTATTTTTAAATTGGTTTTAAAGTTTAATTGGATTATAATTTTATAATTTCATACAGTTTTAGTCATTGGAAGAAATTTCACCATTAAATTTGACATAAACACATGTCAATCTTTTGATAGTTATTACATCTTAAAACCCATCTTTTTGGTTTCGGTAATATGAATTAATTTTAAATTATTTAATAAAACAACTATGTTTTGAATTTTTAAAAATGTAATACTTATTTTACATCACTAGGTTATGTTATTGTAAATATGAACTTTTTATATTTGAACATTAAGAACAGTGACTAGAGTAATTATCTTATTTTCCATGGTTGAAGGATAAATGTAGTAAATAAAGGTAAAAACATAATATTATAATAATGTTAAATTACCCTAATAAATGTAATAGTACTATTGGATGAGATATTTTTGACCATGGGCATCCTTGGGTCGATTCAGGGATCCTATAGATTCACATGGATGTGGAAATGGCATTTTATAAGAATTAATTTAACAATAATTATAAATTAAACTTATATCTTTTAATAAATCGAGTTTAATATGGGGTTATATACCTGAAATATAGGTATATTAATAGTCCTTAAAAATATAAAATAATTTCCTACATCATTCAATTTTATTTATAATTTTTATACATTAGATAAAATTATTTATTTATAACACAATTATTATGTAGTGATTACCTCATTAATGAATGATTAAAATAAATGAATTTATATATATTACTATAAGTTAAATTTTAAAATTTTTAAACAACACACAAATTATCTTGTTTCTATTGGTATATTAAGGATAATTAATTGCCTTTCGATTGAAGGAATAATGTTTTTATAAATTTAAAAAAAGCCAAGTATGAATAGTGCCAAAAATTGACGTAAATAATTACTATAAATATAATATAGTTTATTAGATGATATTAAATTACTAAAAATATAATTTTCTTCAAAATAGATAATATAAGTCCATATATGTCATAAATAATTTGTTTGGGACTTTTGACATGATATGGTATTTACAATTTGTAAATAACATGATATCACGGTATGATTAAAAGGGGTAAAATAAGGGTTAATCCAAAAAAGATAAGGATAAACAATATTCAAAACCTGCCTAAAAAAATTTTATGATGGGTACCCAAACCATAATCATCTTATATTTGAAATAAATATTTTTTTGGAACTTTTAAAATTGATATTGAATTATTAATAATGTAATATTTTTGGACATTCCTATTGTGCCTCTCTCCCCACTTATAAAAGAGAAAAACATCCATCTCATATTCACTCCATTTTGACCCTTCAAGATCAACCAAAACCTTACCATTTATTGTCTAAACTTCTCTAGTAACATTTTAGAGGTTCTGGTCTTTTCGAAAGTCCAACTTTGTTTCCCTAAGAGGAAATTTAAATGACGCACGTCGAGGAAGAGGTAATCTCTTCTACCGATTTTTTCAAATCTATTGCTTCTTCTAAATCATATTATTTAGTTGATTCATTAAAAATTGAAAACATTAGTATCAATATTATACAGATATTTTATTATAAATATGAAACAACCCAATTTAATTATCTATCTATCATACAAAAAATGAAATCATCATGTGTGCGTACGTACGGCTTACCATCACCACGTCATGGTGTAACCTGTTTCTCACCACAACCATACATGGATGGGTATAATAGTGTAAATAATAACTATACATGATTAAAATAAAATTATACTAATTCTTATATACCATACACTATCCATTTCAATACATTTCAATAATTAAGAGAATGATAAAGTCGCATGGTAATACGTACGGCCTACCGTATCCATGGTGTGATGTAACTCGTTTTATATAATCTTCATTGAACTATGATTATAGAAATTAATATTATGAATAAATAGGATATATATTATACTAATACCAAGATTTCAATTATACAACTATAACCTAAAATGAGAAATAAGAACTTTTCCGAAAAAACATACATAATAACATAAAGCAGTTAATACATGAATAACGAGTAACAACGAAATGTTACTAACAAACAAATAAAAATATGATCATAAATGTTATCATAAAATGATTATGATTCTATAATAAATTATTAATATCATTTAAATAATTATACAGGATTTTTGGATACATATGAAGCATATCATACCTAAGGTAATTGATAACATTGTCAATCCCGTTTTTATCTGATATTGTTTATTCGTAAGTATTTTCAGGAGATATATTTATCATCCATGTCCATGTATAAAAATAATGTTATCATCAAATGTTTACTATTATTCTATGTATTTAAAAATTCATTTTTAGCCCATTTTTATAATTACTACATAGTATTGAAGAAATCGTTCTTTTGTTTAGCATATAAGGTGCTTTTTGACTTTTCGATCAAAAGTAATAGGAGAATGTTTTTTTAACTTACACGGAATGATTTGATATTTAAAGTTTCCTGAAACCTTATTTATATGAATCTTACTCTATGGTATTTAGTGTTTATTTTCAACTAAATTATTTTCTTTTCAAATTGCACAGACATTTGAGAAAAGAAATCATTTTTTAAGATGAAATGATATTTTCCTCATGAACAATGACCAAGCGTTTTATCAAAATTATTTTCCATCTAAGATCATGCTCATAAATAAGGTTATGTTTCTATCCCTATCATTTCTATTATTTTATTTTCATAATGATGGAATGATCTTTTAATGGGATTATTTTACGATGAAATGATATTTAAGAAACCTATTTTATTTCATGGGTTATGTTATGATGAATGATGTATGCTTTTTAGGAACATGTAATAATTAGTTCACTATGAGATGCGTGGTACCTATACCTACATAAAATGAATTGGGTAAATATTTATTTCTCATTGGATAGACATGACTAGATTAGAATGTAAATTATGTTTAGTAATGCAGGGCTGGAACGAAAAGTAAATCTGCTTCAGTAATACATGGCTAGAATGGCATGTAAACCCGATTCAGTACTGGACTATTTGCACTATGACGGTATTGGTTGAAATGAATTAGATACTATATAAATCATATTATGTGATTATTATTTTACCAAAATTACATATTTTATAAAACTTTTATTCTATCAGGTTTAATGTTATTTTATAATCCATGCCTTACATACTGCCATGATTTATTTCATGACATGTGATTTCGATTTTTAAACATTATATTCATGTTTTTCAGTGGAAATATTTATATTAGGTTTTATGTTATTTATGTTTACCATTACTGAGCATTTGAGATCAATATTTGTTTTCCTTTTTCTAGTATATAGGGAAAGGTTTTATGTATTAAAATAAAAGGAGAACTAATTTGTGGGAGATATTGAAGATCTTTCACCAAGTTATAAGATTATGTTCCATGTTTCCAATATCACTATAATAATACTATCATTGGGAATCAGTTTGTGTCATGAATTAAGTCTTCTGAAAAAGGAATTTAAGGTCCATGTACCTCAAACTTTGGTCTCTATAGTTGGTATCAGAGCGAAGGTTTAGTCAACCTTTGGAAACTATGATGAAGAAACTTGTGTGAGATCCCTAGATATATTTCATAGGTATGTCTAGTGATGTCCATATGGTTAGGAATATGTATAGTTTCCAATCCTAGCATTTTGATAACGATCATGATTAACCTATGATTAAACCTAATATGTTATATATTGAATGTACTCCCCCTTAATTATGTTGTTTTCCTAGTATGATTTTTCCCTCTCACACTATTATTTTTGGGTTTAGGCATTGGTCGGATCCCGAAGGAACCATTTTAATGATCAATGCCCTGGTCAATGCAATGATTTTCCTATTGAACATCCAAATATTCAGGGAGATGTAGTGAAAATATTATTTCAATTCTAACAAAAGCTATGAATTATTCTATACATCTAAATTAGTACATAAGGGAACAATATTCTATTGAGTCCTTCATGAGGCAACATCCACCATCTTTCAGTGGGCCTTATAATCCACTAATTTCTGAACAATGGTTTAGTACCATTGAAAAGATATTTTAAATCCTTTGTTGTTCGGAACATTAAAAAGTGATTTTGGCTGTTTATCTGTTAGAATGTGAATCATACTAGTGGAAGCCTCTAATTAAGAATACAAGGCACCAATATAAAATAGAATCTATTGAATGAGAGGTGTTTACCAACTTATTTTTCAATAATTACTTACCTCATATTCTAAGAACAAATTTCCAAAATGAGTTCATTGAGCTTAAAAAAATTGATAATGAATCGATTGGTACATTCTAGGTGAATTTTACAAGGCATTCAAGCTATGATTTGGGCTTTATCATCTAAACTAAATTTAGCGTTGATTGATTCATTATTTCCTGAAAACCAAGTCCAATAAAGGCATTATGTATAAGACACAATAGTGGTTATGAAGAGATTGTGAGTTGTGATATCATGGTGGAATTTGATGTTTGTGTTACATATCGATCTCATGGTTTTCACAAGATATAAAATATGGAGTTCATGGAAAAATCTCAAAATAATGGTGAAATGAATATTCATGTTTTGTTATGCTCAAAGTGTGTAATTAAGCATGGTAGAGATTGTCCTCATGGGACAAGGAAATTTTACTAGTGTGGAAAAAGAAGGTCATTGAGTATTTGAGTGCTGGAGTAATGGTAAAATAGTTTCTAATGATGTGAAGAAAGAAAAGTCAATCGAGAATGCACCGCCAACTCATCAATGCTACAAGTGCAAGGAAATTGGGCATTATGTTGTCCAATTCCCTAATATAAGGGTTAATAATGATCCATGTCAGCAACATATTAATCCAAAAGACAATACGATGTCACATGTGATCACGATTAGTGATGTTGAGTATGAAAATGATGTGGTGGAATGATTAAGTGTTTATGAAGTGGAATTCCAATTTTTTTTTTTGTGGTATCTCATTTATTGAATTATGGAATTATGAAATATCTATGTATTGGTTTATTGTTGTTTTCAATATTTATATGGTACCGGTACCCATGAAAAGTGAATGAAATATTTTGGGAAATAACATGATATGCACATAATGAAGGGGAATGGAGATTATGAGATGTTTGATAGTATTGATGAGCTTATGACTGATATAAGGACAAAGTGATATCATGGTTTTAGTTTTTGGTGTGTGGAAACAGTTACTTTTGATCAAATGATTTTTTTTCAAATTGGTTATGTGGTTAATCGTGTTATTGTCATGATTAAGAGGAATCCATGATTAAAGTATTCACATGTTTTGAATAAGAAATTCAAGGAATTAAAAATGAAATATGGGAGAAAAATTTAGGTCTATTAAGTTTACATGCTTCTAATGTTTTATATTTTATATTTTTTGAAGGATTTTAATGGTATTCTAGTGGTTTTTTATAGATTAAAGTTTTATCTCACTATAGTTAGACTTATAAATATTTAATAATTGGTTCTAACCATTCTATTCAAATAGATGGAATGACTTAACATTATTTTTTATAATCCACTAACACTTCAATAATGACAAATTCATCTTCATTTCATTAAATATGATATGAAGTAGAAATTGTTCATGGAATTACTAATGGTGACATTAATCTAAAATCAAGTAAGTTATTATCCTTATTAAAAATTATTCAACATTAACGAAATTATATTGAATACCAAAAAGGTTATCCTCATACACCGTTATCTGATGAATCAAATGGTCCCTTAAATAATCTCATATTTTTGGCTTTCAAGTAGTTAAATATTTCCGAAAACATGTTCTGTATCACTATCTATCAGAACTTGATGGTTATATTTCTCTTCCATATCTACGTTTTCACATCCCACATATGTTATCCTATTTGGAAACCTAGTGATTAGTTAATTTGGGTAACATTTTAAATATTTTTCTTTTCCTTGGAAAATTAATTTTAAGTATTTCTCATTACGATGTGGGTTTCTATGAAAGAAACATTCAATTAGTAAAAAATTTATAACCCTGAAGAATTTTGAGGGGAAAATAAATTGTATGGGGGGTAGAATGTGACACACCAATATTATATATGATATATTCTTTTAATTCCATTGATGTCTTGGTTTGTACACTACACCAAGATTAAATTATGCTATACACAACACCATGTTAACTTACAGTATACGCAACACTATTCTTGTCTGCTGTTGCACGCAATTTCAATTTCCTTTGATGGAATTCAAAACTGATTACAGATTTTGTTCAATGTAAAAATTAACTATGATTGGATTATGTCATACTAAATACCAAACTAACCTATCACTAAACTTTACACGGACTTGGTTGCATTACATGCAAGAGGGACCTTCCTCGAAAGCTTATGTTGCACGCCATACTGAGATTCACTATACAATGATATAATATCAAAATATTTTTTTAATGGGATATTACCTAGCCATTATGAATAGTATTAACCACATTTTAAAATTTTTATAACATTATAATTCATGTTAAAAATTTTCTAGAACATGATATGATAACAAAATCAATTTTTTGTATAAAAAAAGTATTTTTCCAAAAATATAGTTTTACTACCTTTTGATGCAGCACCCATTTTAAAACTATCGTTGACAATTTTATATGTTAAATTTGACAAAATGAAATTCTTCATAGGAATAGAGACCAAAAAATACACTTTCGTTAATTTTTTGGTATTTTACTAATAAAACTATAATTTTAATAAATAATGAAAAATAATAGATTTTAACTCCAAAATTCCTTTTTATTTAATATTATTATACACTTATATTATATTTATAATTGGTATTAAATTGCAATTGGATTATATTTTTATCATTAAATCCAATTTTTTCATTCGATGCAATTTCACATTTAAATTGGATATAAAAACATTCCAATCTTTTGATAGTTATTACTTCTTAAATTAACACTTTTTGGTTTTGACAATGGGTATTAATTTTAAATTAATTACTGAAAATCAAGTGTTTGGAATTTTTAAAAATGGATTTCATATTTGGAATTATAAAGTTCAAAATTTATGAATAGTAACTTTTTATTTTTGGGCATTATGAAATGTTACTTCAGTTATAATTTGATTTACAATGGATAAAAGATAAATCTTGTAAATAAGGGTAATCAAATCGTATTATAATAATATTAAACTAACCTAACACATGTCCTAATCCTATTTTATGAGATATTTCTGAACATTGGATTCCTTGGGTTGATTTTTGGACCCCATGGATTAACATGGATATGAAAATTACATTTTATAAGAATTATGTTAAGGTGAAGATAATTAAAACTAAAACATATATTTTTTAGTAAATATATTTTAATATGGGGTTATATTACTGATATATGTGTCTATAAATAGTTATTATAAAGATAAAAATATTTCCTACATCATGTTATTTTATTAATAATTTTTAGATATTATATAAATATATTTATTTATGACACAATTATGATGTAGTGATTACATCATTAATGAAAGATTCAAAAAAATGAATTTATAAATATTAAAATAAATCAAATTTGAATATTTTGATTCAACCAAAGACTTTTATATATGAAATTTACATATTATGTATGCTTTAATTCCTTTTATATATAGAATAATGTTTTACAAAATGTAAAAAAATTCATGTATAAATAGTCTACAAAATTAACATAATTCATAAATTCGAACATAAAATAGTTTATTAAATGATATTATATTCATAAAAATCTATGATTAAGCCAAAATGTTAATATAAGTCCAAATATGTCATAAATAACTTTTTATGGGTCGTTTGTCATGATATGGTAATTAAAATGTGTAAATAACTTGACCTCACAGTATGATTAAAATTGTAAAATAATGGATAAACCAAATAGACAAGGATAAAAAATATTCTAAAAATATCTAAAAATAATTAGTTGATGGTTTTAGAACAATAATAAAATTTTAATCAAATTAAATAATTTTTTACCATTTTAAATCGTAAGTGAATTTATAATAATTTAATATTTTATGACATTCCTAAACTGTCCCTCTACCCTCTAATTAAAGGGAACCTCCTCCCTATCCCCTTCACATTATTTTAATACATCAATATCAGCCATACCATTACAATTTCTCTTATAAAATTAATTAGTAACATTATAGATTTTATGTTCTTCTCAACAGACCAACTATAGTGAACTAAGAAGAAATTTATAGGAAGCATGTTGAGGAAGCAGTAATCTCTTCTAAGGATTCATTAAAAAAAATTCTTCTTCAACATTTCCTTATTTATTTGTTTCATTATAATGTAACAACATATTTATCACCCATATATTGATATATTATTATAAATATAAAACAAACATATATCACCTTCCATCCATCCTATGAAAACGGAATTCATAGCGCGTGTGTACATACAACTTACCGTCTCCACGCTGTGGGGAAATATGTTTTCCCCACCACCTTACATGGATGGGTATAATGGTATAAATAATAACAATATATTATTATTAAAATATTATTCTATCTATGATATACTATACATCATACACTTCAATACCATTCAACAATTATGGGAACGATAATGTTTCACTTTCATACATTCGGCCTACCATCTCCACACTACGATGTGACTCATTCTACATAATCTTCATTGAAATATGATTATATAAATGAATTGAATGAAGAAATAATAAATATATTATACTAATACAATTATTTTAATGATATAACTATAACCTAAAAAGATTAATAAGATCCTATCTGACTAAACATACATAAGAACATACAGTAGTTAATACCTGAATGACAAGTAACAATGAAATTTCACTAATACAAAGATGAAAATATGATCATAGATGTAATCATAAAAATGATTATTATTCTATAATAAATCAATAAAATTACTTAAATATTTATACAGGTTGTTTGGATACATATAAAGCATGCTAGACCTAAGGTAAGGTATAACATTTCCAATCTCGCTATTATCCGTGATTGTTTATTAGTAAGGATTTACTGGGGATATATTTAACATCCATTTCGATCATTACAGAAAATATTTTCCTGAAAGTTTTACTACAATTATATGTATTTTTAATTTCATTTTAAACCCTTTTGACATTTACTACTTGTTATGGAATGGATCTTTCTTCTATTTTCCATATATGTTAGTTTTTGTCTTTTCTAGAAAAGTATGAGGAGAATGTTCATGAATGGATTTTTACAGTTTCATGAAGCCATATTTTTATAAATCATCCTCTACACAATTTCTTGTTTTTTTAACTATATCCTTTTTTTAAATATTATGGCATTTTGGGAAAAGAAAATGTATTTTTGAAGAAGACAAGATATTTTCCTCCCGAACTAAGTTCATGTGTTTTTTCAAAATTATTTCAATCTAAGATGAAACTCTTAAATTGGATTATGTTTCTATACCTATTATTACTATAATTTTATTTAATTAATCATGGAATGATCTTTTATATGGATAATTTATGATGAAATGATATTTATGAAACCCATTTTATTTCGTTGGTTATGCTATGATGAATGATGAATGTTTTTGAGTCACATGTAAGAATGATTTCACTATGAGATTGGTGGGACCTATACCTACCTCCAATGCATTGGGAAATGATTTATATCTCTTGATATTGAAATCAATGTAACAAAATGTAAATTTGTTTCTTGTAATGCAGGGAAGGAATGATAAGTAAATCAGGTTAAGTAATACATTCCTGGAATAACAAGCAATACTGGTTCAGTAAAGGACTGTGTCCACTATGATGGTCTTAGTATCAATGCCTTGGCTACTATGAAAATCATGTTATCTTATTATTATTTTTCCATAATTACATATTCTATGCCAATGATATTCTATCATGGTTAATATTCTTTTATGATCCATGCCTTATATACTGACAATATTTATTTCATGACTAAAAATTTTGATGTTTAAAAATTATGTTTATTTTTTACATGAAAATATTTATGGTTTGTTATTAGTTCTGTATGTTTACCTATATTGAGAATTTGAGCTCACCCTTTTTATGTTTTCTTTTCCTTTGGATATAAATAATTGTATTAGGTTGGAAAACAAAAGGGGAAGTTCATTATGTGAGATGTTAAAGATATTTTACCATGTTAGAAGATTATGTTACATGTTTCCAACAACAATAAATTAATACAGTCTTTGGGAATCCGTTCTTTTCATGTATTAATTATTCCACAAAATAATTGTAATGTCCAATTATGTCTATATTGTTTCTCTAGGGTCATTATCAGTGCAATGTTTTATTCAACCTTTGGATACTAGGATATGAAAACTTTAGTGAGATCTCTAGATATTCTTCTAAGGTATATATAGCAATATGCTAAAGGATAAGTATAAATATTGGTTATAGTCCTATAATTATGATGATGATCATGAATAACCAAGGATTAAACCTAATAAGTTATATATTGAACATACCCCCTGATTATGTTGTTTTCCCTACAAGATTTCTTTCTCTCACACTATTATTTTACCATTTAGGCACTGGTTGGATCCCGAAGGAACCATGTTAATGATCAATGTATCAAGAAATGAAATTATTTCCCTCCATAAAAACTAAATGTTATGGGAGATGGAGTGTGAAATCATATTTCTATACTTACACAGGCTATGAATAATTATAAATGTTCAAATGAATAGAGAAGGGAATGACATTCTATTGTGTACATCATGAGGCAATGTCCACCTTCTTTCAGTGGGTCTTCTAGTCCACTTTTTCCTGAACAATGGCTCAATACCATTAAAAATATTTTTTCCATCCTTTATTGTTTAGAACATGAAAAAGTTATTTTGGAAATTTACCATTTAGAAGGTGAAGCAGACCAGTGGTGGTCTTTAATTAAGAATACAAGGCATGAATATGAAATTGAATCCATAGAATGGGAGCAGTTTAAGCACGGATTTTTCAATAATTAATTCTCTCATATTATTCAAACAAATATGGAAAAGGAGTTCCATGAGCTTAAGAAAAAGGATGATGAATTTTTTGGTACATATTTCGAAAGTTTTATAAGGCTTACAAGGAATGGTTCTTGTTTTATCATCCAACCTGCAATTAATGTTGATTGATTATTCATTAGATTAAAATGAAGTCTTTGAAAAGCATTAGCTATAAGAGACATCACAATATATGAAGTGATTGTGTGTTGTGCAATAAATATATAATTAAAAGTTGGTTTTACATATCAATCTCATGTTTTTTACAAGAAACGAAAAATGGAGTTCAATGAAAAAAATCAAAAGAATGGTGAAAAGTATTTTGAGTGTTTCATTATTATCAATGTGTGGAAAGAAGTATTGTGGAGATTGTATTAATGTGACATGAAAATTATTCAACTATGGAAAATAAGGTCATAAATAAGGTGAGTGCTGAAGTAATGGGATAAAGGATTCTAATGATGTGAGTAATGATAAGACTACTGAGAACACACAACTGAAACCTAAATGCTACAAGTGCAAGGAAATGGTTCATTATGCTAACCAATTATCTAATCCAAGGGTTAATGATGATCAACATCATCAATGTCATAAAGAAAATCATAAATGGAAGTCACTTGCGATCAATATTAGTGATGTTGAGTATGAAAATGAATTGGGGAAATGATTAAGTATTTATGAAGTGGGATTCCAAAATAGTGTTATGGAATCTCATTTATAAAATTATGGAATATTGGAATCTATATGTATTGTTTTATTGTTGTTTTCAATAATTATATAGTATTGGTAACCATGAAAAGTGAATAAAATATTTTTGGAAAGCACATTATATGAGCATAATATAGGGATAAGGGGATAATGAGATGTTTGATAGTATTGATGAGCTCATGACTGATATAAGGAAAATGTGACATCAAGGTTTAAATTTTTTATGTTTTCGGTGTGTAGAAATATTTCATTTTGATGAAATGAATGTTTTTACTAAGGTTGGATGGGAAATCATGTAATTATCTTGTTTCAAGAGACTCAATGATTAAGGTATTCACATGTTTGGAATGTGACAAAAAATAAATGCTAAATGATATATGGGAGACAAATTTTTAGTTGATTTAGTTCACATCCTTCTAAAGCTTTGTATTTTCAATATTTGGAAGAATAGTATTGTTATTCTGGTAGATTATAGTAAGATTAATATATTATCTCATTATAGGTAAACTTGTGAATTTTTAATAATCTTTTGAATGTTTTTTTGAGATCGATGGAATAAACTATCATTTTATAATATTATCTTCAATCAATTTAGCAATGACAAATTCAATTTCATTTCATTAAATAAGCGACGGAGAGGAAATTGTTCAGGGAATGACCAATGGTGATATTAAACTAAAATCAAGAAATTATTTATACTAATTGTAAAATTCTTCAACTTTAGTGAAATGATCTGGAAAACATATGTTATCTTAGAACCCTCTTATTCAATGAATCAAATGGTCCCTTAAATCATCACGGATTTATGGCTTTCTGGTAGATAACTTTCTCTAACCCATGTTCTCTATCACTACCCATCAGAACATGATGGTATGATTTATCTTCAATATCAATGTTTTCAATTCCAACCTATTATCTCCAATGTGGAAACCCAGGGATGATTTAATTTGATTAACAATTATGTTTCTATCTTTTCTTTTTGAATTAATTTTTAGTATTCCTCATTACGATGTGTGTTTCTATAAAATAATCATTCATGAGGTAAACCATTTATAACCCCGATGAATTTCGAGGGAGAAATTCATTTTTAGGGGCCTAAGAGGTAACACCATAATATTTTATAAGATATATTCTTTTAATTTCTGTGATGTCTTGTGTTGTACGCGACATAGGGATTAGATTTCACTATACGCAACACAGAGTTATCCTTTTTTATAGGCCGCACAATTCTTGTCTTCTGTTACAAACAATTCCGGGTTCCTTTGATAGAATTCAACACTGAGTATAGATTTTGTTAAACGTAAAAATTAACTATGTCTGGATTATTTCATATAAAAAACAAAAGGAATATGTCTGTACATGCAACACTGACTTCTCCTACGTTACATGCTAGATTAACCTTCCTCGATAGCTTGCGTTGTATGCCATACCGAGTTTCAATAGGAACTGATATACTATTAAAAAATTATTATTTAATGGGATATAAAATAAAAGTTATGAATATTATTAACATAATTTTTATTTTTATATGACATTAGCATTCATCTAAAACATTTTCTAGAACTTGATATGGGAACAAAATAAATTATTTAGATAAAAAATATAGTTCTAAAAAAATTACAGTTTTACCACCTTTTGATGGAACACCCAATTTAAAACTAGTTTTGAGACGTTTATATGTTATATATGAAAAAATAAACTTATTCTTTGGAAGAGGGATATAAAAATATACTTTTACTGAATTTTTTTTATTTTTGCTATAAAATTACAAGTTTAATGAATTGCGAAAAATACAACATTTTAACTCGAAACATCCTTTTTATATTAATTATTTATATAGTTATATTATATTTTTAATTGGATTTAATGTGTAATTGGATATAAATTTTATCTTTTAATCCAATTTTATTCAATGGATGTTATTTCACATTTAAATTGGATACAAACACATGTCAATCTTTTAATAGTTATCACTTCATAAAAACCGGATTTTTTGTTTTGACAATGTGAATTTATTTTAAATTAATTATTGGGAATTTTTTATTTTGATTTTGTAAAAAAATTATTCCTTATATGGAATAAAAAGGGTAAAATTTTGTAAATATGAACTTTTTATTTTTGGACATTATTAATTGCAACTTAAGTAATTATTTTATTTATGAAGTTTAAAGGGTAAATATGGTAAATAAGGGTATAATTTAATATTGTAATAATATTAAACTACCATTAAACAAGTCCTAATGATATATTATGATATAGTTCCGACCATGAGAATAAATTGGTTGGTTTTGGGACCTCATGGATTTACTTGGAGGTGAAAATAATATTTTATAAGAATTAATTTAATATAACGATTATTACAACCTTAACATGTATCATTTACAAAATTGATATTAATATGGGGTTATGTTATTGATGTATATGTCTAAAAATATTTATTTTAAATATAAAATGATTTACTAAATTATGGTATTTTATTTATAACTTTTATATATAAGATAAATATATTTATTTGTGACAAAATTATGATGTAGTGATTACCTCATTAAGGAAAAATTTAAATAAATGAAATTATAAATAGTAAAACAAATTTAATTGTAATATTCTTATGTTGTCCCGGAATTTTTTGTATTAAATTTACATATTAGGGATTATTTAATTCTTTTTTAGAAGTAATAATGTTTCTTATGATTTTTCTAAAAAGACAAGTATGAATAGTGTACAAAATTGAAACAATTCATAACATTAAACATAAAATAGTTTATTAAGTGATATTAATTTAATAAAAATATCATAATAATAAAAATGGATTATATAAGTTCAAATATTTTATAAATAACTCTTTTGTGGTCGTTTTACGTGAAATGGTAATTGTAATTTGTAAATAACATGGTATCAAGGTAAGATTAAAAAGGGTAATATAAGGGTCAAACCAAACAGATAAGGATAAAAAATATTCAAAACATGTCTAAATAATATTAGACTATGGGAATTCAAACCCAAGACATCTTATCATAGAGTTAAATATGATTTGGACTACTTTAAATCGAAATTGAATTTATATTAAATTAATATTTTAGGACATTCCAAAAGTGCCACTCTCCGCTCTTAAAAAATGGACCCCCTCCACTTCACTCCATTTTTAACCTTAAACCATGGCCAAACCATATCCATTTCTATTCTAAACTTCTCTAGTTATATTATAGAGGTTCTCTTATTCTCAAAAGTCCTACTCTAGTGCCCTAAAAGGAAATTTATAAGACGCATGTTGAAGAAGATGTGATCTCTCATACTGATTCATTCAAATTTATTTATTCTTATACTTCATATTAATTAGTTGTCTAATAATAATGGAATAACATAACTATCACTCATATACTGATATTTTATTATAAATATTAAACAAACTTATTTCACCTTCTATCCTACCTATGAAAAACGAAATCATTGTACCTATGTACGTACGACTTACCGTCTCTATGCAGTTGTGTAATCTATTTTTCACCACCACCTTACCTGCATGGGTATAATGGTTGAAATAATAACTCTATATTATTATTATAACATTATAAAAATTCTCATATACTATAAACCACCCATTTAAATACCATTCAACAAGTATGGGGATGAGGATGTCGCCCGTGCGTACGTATGGCCTACCGTCTCCATAGTGCGATAAGACACGTTGTACATAATATTCATTGAACCATGAATATATAAATGAATTAAATGAATAAATATGATATATATATATATATTATACATATACCATTATTTTAATGATATAAAATTACCCTAAAAAGAGGAATAAAAACTTATCTGACCAAACATACATAAGAAGACAAATCAATTAATACCCAAATAACGAGTAACAATGAAATGTTACTAACAAATGGATGAAAATATGATGATAATGTTATCATAAAAATTATTATGATTATATAATAAATAACTAACATTATTTAAATCATTATACATGACTTTCTGATACATATTATGCATATTGGACCAAAGGTAACTGATAACTTAGCCAATCTCATTTTTATCCAAGATTGATTATTCATATGTATTTTCTAGGGATATATTTATCATTCATGTCCATGTTTACTGAAAATTATTTCATGAAATTTTTATAGTTTTTCTATGTATGATTAAATTTATTTTACCGCTTTTTAACTTTTACAATGTGGTATGGAAGGAATAATTCTTTTTTTCCATACACGGTACATTTATATATTTCCAGAAAAAGTTCAAGGATAATGTTTTTTTAACTTATACGGCATTAATGGATTTTTACAGTTTTATGATTCCTTGTTTCCATGAAGAATACACTACACAATTTCATTTTTATTTGGAACTAAATTCTTTTCTTTTAAAATTGTGAGGCAATTTGAGAAATGAAAATGTTTTTGAAGAAGAAATGACATTTCCTCAAGAACTATGTTTATTTGTTTTATCAAAATTATTTTCCATCTAAGATGATGCTCTTAAATAGTGGTGTGTTTCTATTCCTATTATTACTATGATTTTATTTCATTAATGATGTAATGATATTTTATGTGGATTATTTAATGAGGAAATCATATTTAAGAAACCCGTTTTATTTCATTGGTTATGTTATGATGACAGATGAATGTTTTTATATCACATGTAAGAAATATTTCACTATGAGTTTGGTGGGACCTATACCTACCACCAATGAAATAGGTAAAGATTTATATCTCATGAGATAGACATGATGTGAACATCATGTAAATCGAGTACAGTAATGTAGGGCTGGAACAGAATGTAAATCTAGTTAAGTAATACATGGCTAGAATGACAAGTAAACCCTGTAACACCCCGAGATTTTATTCTTTTTAATTTCATTAATGTCTTGTGTTGTACGCTACACCAAAAGTAGCTTGCACAACACGCATCCTAGACTTTCCTTTCATTACACTCAATCGCGGCCTTCTTTGATAGCGTGTGTAGTACGCAATACCGAGTTTCACTAAACAACGATATGCTATTAAAATATTAATAAAACTAGACGATATGAATTGTAATAACCACTTTTTGAAATTTTGTAAATTTTATTTTTCAAAATGGACTTCATTTTTGGATTTGGAATATCGAAATTAGCTTAGGGTGAAATTTTGGTAATTTTCGGATAACTTTCATATTTTGATGAATAGTGGAAATTACAAGATTTAAATTAAAAACATCTTTTTCAATCGAAATAATTAATAGTGATAAATTATTATTTATAGTGGTACTAAATTTATTTTTACAATTTAATACAATGATGTTCATTGGATGTAATTTCACATTTAAACCAGTTATAAACAAGTTTCAATCTTTTGATAGTTATTATCTCTTAAAAACACGCTATATGTTTTGATGACGGAAATTAATTTTTAAATTAGTTAATGCAACTGATATGTTTTGAATTTGGTAAAATAGACATCATTTTTTAGTTCATAATATCAAATATAGCTTAGACATAATTTTTGGTATTTTTCTAAAAACATTCAATTTTTGACGAATAGTGAAACCACTAAGTGGTAGTTAAAAAAAACTGAATTGTTCATAAAACATAATTTTACCGCTTCTGTGAGTGGAATTTCAAATATCCGCGAGACATGGTTGATTTCAGTAAGTAAAATGTGGTTCAATGAGATGAAAATAATTTTTGGTGAATAGTAACTTTTTACTTTTTTTTACCATGGTTAAAAGTAAATAGGGTAATTAAGGGTAGAAATGATATTATTATTACCCTAACACATGTCCTAATTCTATTGGACAAGTGTAATTCGACCAAAACAAACTTAAAAATAAAATATGTCCATTTAGGCCCACTTGGATTAGATTAGGACATTTATTATTATTTTATTTAAAGAAGGGTTAAAAGAGTTAAAATCAATGTTTATTTACTAAAACATTTTTAATATGGGGTTATACATAAGATAAATTCGACTATAAATATTCATTAGAAAGATAAACAGATTTCCTACATAATTGTTTTTTATTTGTAATTTTTAGACATTAAATAATTTAATTTATTTATGACACAACGATGATGCAGTAATTATCTTATTAATAAAATATTGACATAATTGATGTTATAAATACCCAAATAAATATAATTTGAGACTTTTTATTAATTACACTAATTATCTAGGTTAATATGACATGTTAGTATTGATTTAATTAACTTTTTTCTAACTTATCATTCTGTTATGATTTTCACAAAAATCAATTACTAAATAGTGTCAAAATTGACATAAAATAGTTTTTAAAACAAATATTATATTATTAATTGTTATTTTATTCCTAAAAATATAAGGTTCGGCCAAATGACTTAGATAAGGTTATATATATTAATTATAAACAACTTGGGGTTCGTTTGGCTTCTTATAGTAAGTTTATTAACCTTATTGTGTAAGAACACAAGAAGACACGGTAAAAGTAAAATTATTTAACTTAATGTTAAATCTAAATGATAAGGTTAAAATAGGAACCTAAAGTTGTCTAAATTCTATTGCATGAGATAATTTTGAAACATACCCACCTTATCCTCGAAATAAATCAATTTTGAGCTATTTAAAACCGAACTTGACTTTATAATAAAATAATATTTTTAGTTTTTCCAAAGGAGCCACTCTCCTCCCTTATAAAAGGGCACCTCCTCCCTCTCTTCCTCACACAACTTTGAGCCTTCATGCTCGGCCAACCCCTACCAAATTCTCTTCTCCACTTCGCTAGAAACATCCTAGAGGTTTTGGTCTTCTTCAAAGACCCATTTTAGTGCCATAAAAGGATGTCTCAAAGAAGCACTTCAAAGAAGAGGTAATGTCCGTTACTGATTCTTTCATCTTTATTTCTTCTTCCACATCTTCTTCTTAGGTTTTTTCATTATGAAGTAATAACATCAGTATCACTCATATACTGATATGTTATTATATGTATAAAACAACCCTATTTCACCATCTATCCATCCTACGGAAAATGAAATCACCGCGCGTGCGTACGTACGGAATACCGTCTCCACGCCATGGTGTAATCTATTTTCTAGCACCACATTTCATGGATGGGTATAATGGTGTAAATAATAACTATACAAAGTTATTAGAACATCATATTGATTCTGATATATTGTATCATACACTCCAATTCAATTCAATAATTATGGAAACGCTATCATCGCTCGTGCATACGTACGGACTACCGTCTCCACAACGCGATGAGATTCATTCTCCATGTTAACCATTTAAGAATGATTATAAAGTATATATAAGAAATAATACTTAAATATATGACATTATAAAGCTACTGGATTTATTTATATATGTATGTCATCTACTTAATTCCATTCAACTCAATAAGGAAACGAAAACAGCGTTCATGCGTACGTACGGCCTACCGTCTCCATGAATGGTGTATTTCATTCGATTTACTAATTTATTATATATATGTATATTCTGAATATATATTATATATAAATCATGTTTTATATTCTGTAATTAAGTAATTATGATCTAAGAAATCATATGAATAATTACAAGTCAAAACACGGACGACAAATGAAACAATTTTACCTAAAATGCTCTTTAACATAGAATTTACAAAAGAAAGGGTAATATAAAGTCATAAGTGAACCATATATGATATCATAAAAATGAGTATGATTCTGGAATAAGTCTATGACATTATTTAAATCATTATACAGGAGGTTCGAACACCTACGAAGAAAATCGGACCTAAGGTAAGGGAAAATATCACAATCTCATTTTTATCCGAGATTGTTTTTACTTTGGAATTTACTGGGGTGTATTTTATCATCCACATCCATGTTCCCTCAATATGTAATATTATTTCCATCCACCTAAAATAGTTTAAATCCAATTTTACCCTTCGGTGAGTTTTTAGTAAAAGATATGAAAGGAATCTTTTGTCATTTTTCGTACGAGGTAATTTTTTACTTTTCTGACAAAAGTACGAAGAATGTTTTTTTAACTTATACGGCATGAATGGATTTTTAAAAAATTATTTCAAAGAAGCTTCCTTTACATGTTTTCATGTTTATTTTTAATCAACTTCTTTTAGTTTATAATTTAATGACATGTTATGAATGGAAAAGTGTTTTTGAAGAAGAAAGGATATTTTCCTCAAGAATGGAGTTCAAGTGTTTTATAAAAATTATTTTCCATCTAAGACAATAAAGGGTTCTGTTTTTATCCCTATTATTAAATTGATTTGATTATGTTGTGATGGAATTATTTTTATGAATTCTTTTATCTTATATGAACAGTTTCATGATGCCATGATGTTTAAGATTCCCATTTGTTTTACATGGGTTATGCAATGATGTATGATTTATGATTTTGTGGCACACATAAGAATGGTATCATTAAGATATGGGTGGGACCTATATCTCCCTCCAATGCATTGGCTAAAGATTTTATATCTCATGATATAGACATGGCTGGAACGGTAGGTTATACCGGTTCAGTGAAACAGGACTGAAACGACGGTGACTCGGTTCAGAAAGGGACTTTGTCCACTAAGATAGTCTTGGAAATGAGTTTTGGCTAACAATAAATGATTCTCTATGATTATGTGTGTATGCCACAATGTTTCATGTTTTATGTTATGATTATTGTGATTACATTTCACTGCCATGATTTATCCCATGTTATGAAATTATGCTCTCTTTTGCAGGATAAGATTTTCAAAATGTTTTGTGCTTATGTATGTGATGTGATTGATATTTCTTTTGTTTACCCTTACTGAGCATTTGATCTCACCCTTTTATGTTTTCTTTTCCCCAGGATATAAATAAAGGTTTAAGGTATAATAAAAAGGAAGATCTTTATGGGAGATGTTGAAGCTCTTTCACCAGGATTAGAGGATTATATTCCGAGTTTCCAAAGACACTAAACTATTACGGTCCTTGTGTGTGTGTTTTTGTTATGTACTATGTATTTCGCAAATATAATGTAATGTTAATGTACGTCAAGCTTCGGGTCTCTACAGTTGGTATCAGAGGGAAGGTTTAGTCAACCTTTGGAAACTAGGATGCGAAAACGTTAGTGAGATCCCAAGAGATATTTCTAAGGTATGTCTAGGGATGTCAATAAGGTTAAGTATACGTATAGGTTATAGTACCAGTATTACGCTAACGATCATAGAATTAAACCTAAGATGTTAGATATTGAAGGTACTCCCCCTTTATTATGTTTTTTTCCCTAGAATGATTTTTGCCTCTCGCACTATTCATGTTGGGTTTTAGACGATGGAAGGAACCCGAAGGAACCGTGTTGATCAATGCAATGGACAATGCAATGATTTCCCTCCGGAACAAACTAATGTTATGGGAGATGGAGTGCACAATATTATTGCTAAAATTACACAATCTATGAATCATTCTGGACTTCCAAATGAGAAGAGAAGGGAACAATATTCTATTGAGTCCTTCATGAGGCAACGTCCACCATCTTTCAATGGGTCTTCCGATCCACTTGTTTCTGAACAATGGATCAGTACCACTGAAAAGATATTTTCAGTTCTTCAATGTTCTGAACATGATAAAGTCATCTTAGCAGTATATCGTTTGGAAGGTGAAGCTGATCAATGGTGGAATCTTTTCAAGAATATGAGGCCAAGAGATGAAATTGAGTCCATGGAATCAGACGAGTTCAAGAACTTGTTTTTCAGTAAGTACTTCCCTCGTATTATTTAAACAAAGATGGAAAAGGAGTTTCTTGAGCTGAGGCAGAAGGATGATGAATCTGTTGGTATATACGAAGAGAATTTTACAAGACTTGCAAGGTATGCATCTGACATTATCATCCAACCTGAAAGTAAAGTTGATTGATTTTTCAGTGGCTTAAAACCAAGTCATAGAAGGGCATTAGCTATAAGAGACTTCAGTAGCTATGAAGAAATTGTGCGTTGTGCTATCAAGGTAGAAATGGAAGTTGGTGTTACATATCCATCTCATGGTTTTGACAAGAAATGAAAGATGGACTTCAAGGAGAAATCTCAGAATAATGGTGAAAAGAAGATGAATGTTTCCTTATGCTCAATGTGTGGAAATAAGCATGGTATAGATTGTCTTAAAGGGACTTGAAAATGTTTTAAGTGTGGAAAAGAAGTTCATCGAGCAGCTGAGTGTCGAAGTAATGGAAAAAGGGTTTCTAATGATGTGAATAAAGTAAAGACTACAGAGAACGCACCACCAACACTTCAATTCTTCAAGTGCAAGGAAATGGGGCATTATGCTAATAAATGCCCTAATCCAAGGGTTAGTGATGATCAACATGAGCAACCACTTATGGAAAATGACAAAGGGAAGTCAAATGCGATCACTATTGGCGATGTTGAATATGACAACGATTGGTGGAATGAATAAATGTTTATGTAATGGGATTCCAAAATAATGTTGTATCATAGAGTATGAGAATATTTATGTATTGGTCTAATGTGGTATTCAAAGTGATTGAGATATTTTTGGAAATAAGATGATATGCGCATAATGAAGGGATAAGCAAAAAAATGAAATGTTTAACAGTATTCATGAGCTCATGATTGATATAAGGACTAAGTGATATCATGGTTTGAGTATATAGAATTCTGAGGATGTTGGTATGTGAAAAGTGTTATCTTTTAACTACATTCAATTTTTCACTATGGTTTAATGGGTATTCAAGAGAATACATTATTATAGCCTTTGAATGTTTGGAATGTGACCAACAAGACATATCTTATGATATATGGGGATCATCGATGGTATTAAATCTCTGGTAATCATTTTCACTATGTTATGAGAGTGGACTGTAGTATTATGGATACGCCTAAAGATTGGAATTGATTATGTTGGACAGAAGATAGTATTGTTTAAGGATAAAAGTTTTTTCGATATTATTGATGGGATATTATAGTAGTATTGTTTTAGAAAAAGGACAACCTGTAGGACGGGCGACAACCCATCGCGTCGGACAAGGCTGTGGGAATCGAACCCACAACCGAAGTGCGACTGGCCTTTATCGCCTACCACTGGCCTACAAGAAGTCCCTGGTTAGTAGAAACTAGTTTTATTTTATTAAGAGGTATGATATATGAAGTATAAGTTCATTTTTGGAACCATATACGATTAACCATAAGATGGACTTATAAGTTTTTCTATCCTTTTGTTTGAAAGAGATGGAATGACCCATCATTCTATCACATGATCTGCTAACACATCACGAATGACAAATTCAACTTCATTTCTTTAAGAGATGAAGTGGAAATTGTCCAAAGAACGACAAACGGTGAGACTATACCAAAATCACGAAAGTATTTCTTCTAATTTCAATTTCATCAACTTTAGGGAAATGATCTTGAAAAACAAAAATGTTGTCTTAGTGCTCCTATATCTGATGAATCAGATGGTACCTTAGATCGTCACAAATTTATGGCTTTGTGATTGCTAGCTTTTCCATAGCCATGTTCTCTACCACTCTCCATCAGAACATGATGGTTAGATTTCTCTTCCATATCCATATTTTCAACTATGTGGAAACCCAGTGATTAGTTTATTTGGGTAACCGTTACGTTTCATACATTTGTTTTTAAAGATTGGTTTTGGTATTCTTTTTTACGATGTGGGTTTCGATTAAAGAAACTTTCGAATAGTAAACCATTTATAACCCTGACGAATTTCGAGGGCGAAATTCATTTTAAGGGGGGTAGAATGTAACACCCCGAGATTTTATTCTTTTTAATTTTATTAATGTCTTGTGTTGTACGCTACACCAAAAGGAGATTGCACAACACGCATCCTTGACTTGCCTTTCATTACACGCAATCACGACCTTCTTTGATAGCATGTGTAGTACGCAATACTGAGTTTCACTAAACAACGATATGCTATTAAAATATTATTAAAACTAGCCGTTATGAATAGTAATAACCACTTTTTGAAATTTTGTAAATTTTATTTTTCAACATGGACCTCATTTTTGGATTCAGAATATTGAAATTAGCTTAGGGTGAATTTTTGGTAATTTTCGGATAACTTTCATATTTTGATGAATAGTGGAAATTACTAAATTTTAATTAAAAACAACTTTTTCAATCGAAATAATTAATAGTGATAAATTATTAATTTTTTTGGTTTTAAATTTATTTTTACAATTTAATACAATGATGGTCATTGGATGTAATTTCACATTTAAACCAGTTATAAACAAGTTTCAATCTTTTGATAGTTATTATCTCTTAAAAACACGCTATTTGTTTTGACGACGGGAATTAATTTTTAAATTAGTTAGTGCAACTGATATGTTTTGAATTTGGTAAAATATACATCATTTTTGAGTTCATAATATCAAATATAGATTAGGCCTAATTTTTGGTATTTTTCTAAAAACTTTCAATTTTTGATGAATAGTGAAACCACTAAGTGGTAATTAAAAAAAACTGAATTGTTCATAAAACTTATTTTTACCTCTTCTGTTAGTGGAATTTCAAAAATCCGAGAGACACGGTTGATGTCAGCAAGTAAAATGTGGTTCAATGAGATGAAAATAATTTTTTGTGAATAGTAACTTTTTACTTTTTTTTACCACGGTTAAATGTAAATAGGGTAATTATGGGTAGAAATGATATTATTATTACCCTAACACATGTCCTAATTCTATTGGACAAGTGTAATTAGACAAAAAACAAACTTAGGAATAAAATATGATCATTTAGGCCCACTTTTATTAGATTAGGAAATTTATTATTAATTGATTTAAAAAAGGGTTAAAAGAGTTAAAATCAAAGTTTATTTACTTAAAAAATTTCATATGGGGTTATACATAAGATAAATTCGACTATAAATATTAATTAGAATGATAAAACGATTTCCTACATAATGGAATTTTATTTGTAATTTTTAGATATTAAATAATTTATTTTATTTTTGACACAACAATGATGCAGTAATTATATTTTTAATGAAATATTGACATAATTGATGTTATAAATACCCAAATAAATATAATTTTAGACTTTTTATGAATTCCACTAATTTTATAGGTTAATATGACATTTTGTATTGATTTAATTAACTTTTTTTGAACTTATAATTTTTTTATGATTTTCACAAAAATCAATGACTAAATAGTGTCAAAATTGACATAAAATAGTTTTTAAAAAAAATATTATATTATTAATTGTTATTTATTCCTAAAAATCTATGGTTCGGCCAAATGACTTATATAAGGTTATATATATTAATAATAAACAACTTGGGGTTCGTTTGGCTTGTTATAGTAAGTTTATTAACCTTATATTGTAAGAACACAAGAAGACACAGTAAAAGTAAAATTATTTAACTTAATGTTAAATCTAAATGATAAGGTTAAAATAGGAACCTAAACTTTTCTAAATTCTATTGAATGAGATTATTTCGACCCATCTCCACCTTATCCTTGAAATAAATCAATTTTGAGCTATTTAAAACCGAACATGACTTTATAATAAAATAATATTTTTAGTTTTTCCAAAGGAGACCCTCTCCTCCCTTATAAAAGGGCACCTCCTCCCTCTCTTCCTCACACAACTTTGAGCCTTCAAGATCGGCCAACCCATGAAAAATTCTCTTCTCCACTTCCATAGAAACATCTTAGAGGTTTTGGTATTCTTCAAAGACCCATTTTAGTGCCCTAAAACGAGGTCTCAAAGAAGAACTTCAAAGAAGAGGTAATGTCCGTTACCGATTCTTTCATCTTTATTTCTTCTTCCACTTCTTCTTCTTAGGTTGTTTCATTATGAATTAATAACATCAGTATCACTCATATACTGATATTTTATTATAATTATGAAAAAACACAATTTCACTATCTATCCATCCTACGGAAAAATAAATCACCGCACGTGCGTACGTACGGAATACCGTCTCCACGCCGTGGTGTAATCTATTTTCCACCACCACCTTACATGGATGGGTATATAATGGTGTAAAGAATAACTATACATAGTTATTAGAACATCATATTGATTCTGATATATTGTATCATCCACTCCAATTCAATTCAATAATTATGGAAACGATATCATCGCTCGTGCGTACGTACGGACTACCGTCTCCACAACGCGATGAGATTCATTCTCCATGTTAACCATTTAAGAATGATTATAAAGTATATATAAGTAATAATAATGAAATATATGAAATTATAAAGCTAATGTATTTATGTACATATGTATTTCATCTACTTAATTCCATTCAACTCAATAAGGAAACGAAAACAGCGTTCATGCGTACGTACGGCCTACCATCTCCATGAATGGTGTATTTATTTCGATTTACTAATTTATTATATATATGTATATTCTGAATATATATAATATATAAATCATGTTTTATATTATGGAATTAATTAATTATGATCTAAGAAATCATATGAATAATTACAAGTCAAAACACGGAAGACAAATGAAACAATTTTACCCAAAATGCTCTTTAACATAGAATTTACAGAAGAAAGGGTAATATAAATCATCAGTGAACCATATATGATATCATAAAAATGAGTATGATTCTGGAATAAGTCAATGACATTATTTAAATCATTATACAGTAGGTTCGGACACCTACGAAGAAAATCGGACCTAAGGTAAGGGAAAATATCACAATCTCATTTTTATCCGAGATTGTTTTTACTTTGAAATTTACTGGGGTGTATTTTATCATCCAAATCCATGTTCCCTCAATATGTAATATTATTTCCATCCACCTACAATTGTTTAAATACAATTTTACCCTTCGGTGAGTTTTTAGTAAAAGGTATGAAAGGAATCTTTTGTCGTTTTTCGTACGAGGTAATTTTTGACTTTTCCGACAAAAGTACGAAGAATTTTTTTTTAACTTATACAGCATGAATGGATTTTTTAAATATTATTTCAAAGAATCTTCCTTTACAAGTTTTCAAGTTTATTTTTAATCAACATCTTTTAGTTTAGAATTGTATGACATGTTTTGAAAGGAAAATTGTTTTTGAAGAAGAAAGGATATTTTCTTCAAGAATGGAGTTCAAGTGTTTTATCAAAATTATTTTCCATCTAAGACAATAAAGGGTTATGTTTTTATCCCTATTATTACATTGATTTGATTATGTTGATATGGAATTATTTTTATGAATTATTTTATCTTATATGAACAGTTTCATGATGTCATGATGTTTAAGATTCCCATTTGTATTACATGGGTTATGCAATGATGTATGATTTATGATTTTGTGGCACACATAAGAATGGTGTCATTATGAGATGGTTGAGACCTATATCTCCCTCCAATGCAATGGGTAAATATTTTATATCTCGTGAGATAGACATGGCTGGAACGGTAGGTTATACCGGTTCAGTGAAACAGGACTGCAACGAGGGTGACTCGGTTCAGAAAGGGACTTTGTCCACTAAGATAGTCTTGGAAATGAGTCTTGACTAACAAGAAATGATTCTCTATGATTATGTGTGTATGCCAAAATTTATCATGTTTTATGTTATGATTATTGTGATTACATTTCACTGCAATGATTTAGCCCATGTTATGAAATTATGCTCTCTTTTGCAGGATAAGATTTTCAAAATGTTTTATGCTTATGTATATGATGTGATTGATATTTCTTTTGTTTACCCTTACTGAGAATTTGAGCTCACCATTTTATGTTTTCTTTTCCCCAGGATATAAAGAATGGTTTTAGGTATAATAAAAAGGAATATCTTTATGGGAGATGTTGAAGATCATTCACCAGGATTAGAGGATTATATTCTGTGTTTCCAAAGACACTAAACTGTTACGGTCCTTGTGTGTGTGTTTTTGTTATGTACTAAGTATTCTGCAAATGTAATGTAATGTCAATGTACTTCAAGCTTTGGGTCTCTACAAACCCAGTTCAGTAATAGACTATGTCCACTATGATGGTCTTGGTAGCAATTCATTGGCTAATATGAAATCATATTATGTGATTATTAGTTATCCAAAATTACATGTTTTTTCCAATGCTATTCTATCATGGTTAATGCCCTTTTAGGATCCATGCCTTACATACTGACATGATTTATTTCTTGACTCTAGATTTTTAGGTTTAAGCATTATATTCATGTTTTTACATTCAAATTATTATGGTTTCATTTTGGTTCCCCATGTTTACCATTATATATAATTTTAGCTCACCATTTATATCTTTTATTTTCATCGAGATATAATGAACGTTTTTATGTAGGAAAAAAAGGGGAAGATCGTTATGAGAGATGTTTAAGATCTTTCACCATGTTATAAGGATATGTAATATGTTTCCAAAGTCACTAAACAAATATGGTCTTTGGGTGTCAGTTTGTGTCATGTATTATGTATTACACAGAAAAAAATTTATTTTCTAAATACTTCATGCTTGCATAACTACAGTTGGTATCAGAGTAAGGGTTTTTTCATCCATTGGAAACTAGGATGTGAAAACATTGGTGAAATCCCTAGAGATATTTCTGAGGTATTCATAAGGATGTCCCTAAGGATAAGTATATGTATAGGTTATAGTCCTGTAATTATGATAATGATAATGAAAAAACTTTTAATAAACATAATATGATAGATATTAAAATTACTCCTCCTTGGTTATGTTGTTTTACAACTATGATTTTTCCTCTCACAATATTATTTTGTGGTTTAAACATTGGTTAAAACTCGAAGGAACCGTGTTAATGATAATGGTTTGGGTAAGGAAATGATTTTCTTCCTAAAATTTTTTTATTGCAGATGAGGTGAAAAAAATTATTTCTATACTTACACATGCTATGAATCATTCTATAATTCTGAATGAGTAGAGAAGGGAACAACATTTTATTGAGTCCTTAAATATAAAACATTCACCTTCTTTCTATAGGTACTATTATCCACTTATTGCTGAAAAATCGATCAGTTCCATTGAAAAATTATTTTCCATCCTTCATTGTTAGGAACATGAACATTTAACTTTTTCTTTTTACCTATTTAGAAGTTAAAGCAGACTAGTGGTGGTCTTTAATTAAGAATAGAAGGAAACAAGATGAAACTAAATACATGGTATGGGATTAGTTTAAGAACTTATTTTCTAATCAGTAATTCCCTCATATTCATCGATCAAAGATGGAAAAGGAGTTCATTGAGCTTAAGAAAATGGATGATGAATCTGTTGGAACATTCGAGGATAATTTTAAAAGGCTTGAAATGTATGCATCTGGTATTATCATCTAACCTGAAATTAATGTTAATCGATTCATTAGTGGATTAAATCCAATTCATAGATGGGCATTATCTATAAGAGACTTTAGTAGCTATGAAGAGATTGTGCGTTGTGCTATCAAGGTAGAATTCTATGTTGGGGTAACATATACATCCCATCATATTGATAGGACATGAAATATGGAGTTCAAGGAAATATCACAAAAAATAATGCTGAAAAGAATATAAATGGTTCGTTATGATAAAAGTGTGGAAAGAATCATGTCGTAGATTGTATTATAGGGACTAGAAAATGTTTCGAGTGTGGAAAATATGGTCATCCAGTAGTTGAGTGCCAATGTAATGGTAAAATGGTTGTTAATGATGTGAATAAATAAAATACTACGGAGTACGCAACACCAAAAAATCAATTATACAAGTGTAAGTAAATGTGTCATTATTCTAACCAATGCCAAAATCCAAGGTTTAATGATGATTGACATCTACAACCTCTTACGGAAAAAAGGCAAAGGGATGTCACATGTGATTACTATTTGTGATGTTCAGTATGATAATGAAGTGGTGGAATGTTTATGTGCTTATGAAGTGTGATTCCAAAATACTATTGTGTAATTTCATTTATATAATTATTGAATATTGGAATATCTATGTATTGGTTTATAGTGATTTTCAATAATTATATAGTATCTGTAATTCCAAGCATCCATGGATTTTAGAATGAGTCTCTTTGAATTTTAGGTGATTCCATGCTTGAAAATCATAAACAATAGGGGACCTCATTTTGATAGAGGACCTCACCAAAACGAGGTTGATGGTGAATCCCTAGCACCGATGCTCGTTGTGCTGACCCCTACCTCCACGAAGAAGGGAGGGGGAAACATCTAGTGTTTTCTCCCCTTCACCAGTCATGTTCTCCTTCCTCTAATTATGGTGATTCCTTTGTTCCCTAGGGTTCCAGATGTACACAATGGATTTCCCCAACTCGTGCCTTCCATGAAGGAATTCAACGACACTTCAGATATCTTTAGGACGATGTCGGTTGCTAATTTTAGGTGTCTTTATCCTTCATTTGATGCTTTTGAAATATTTTTTGTTTGAAACATCGGGATTTTAAGATTGCGCGGTGGTCTAGATGCTTGACGGGTGACATATGATGGATCATTTTTCCTCAGAGAGTGATCTTATTGCTGCTTTTTCCAGTGCTCCCTGAACTCTCCTTGGATGCTTGTTTTACCTCCTTCACTGGACCATTGAGTTCAACAGGAATGTTGATGAACCGAAAACGGCAGTGCGGGTATGTTTCCTTGATTTACCCCTTCCATTTCATATTTCATCGATAATAAGAATGGTAGGGAACAATTTCGGTAGATTTCTGTGTTTGGATAGTTGGACTACTATGGTTTGTCACCCTATCAACCCATGTGTTTGTGTTGATGCTGATGTTTCTAATACTCCAAAATAATGGATTTTGATTTCGGTTGGCAAGGAATTCTGATAGAAACAACTGGTGTTTTTTGAGTCATGGCCATTGTATTGATCAGTCTATCAACGTCTAGGACATCCGATCCATGGATGTCATCTCAGAAAAAGAGAGTGGTAACTATTGAACCCCCGACTAGAAGGGCCTTATGTGTAGGTCATCCTTGATGTTTTCCAGCAGTCAGTTACTGATGGAATGGAACGGTCTGGAGAGGCACACTGGGTTGTCCCAAAGGAATGGAAACCATGCAGTTCTCGAGAGGGCCAACATATGCAGTGGCCTTCTTCGGTGGTTCCTCAACCAGAGAGGGATGTGGAGGTCAGTGCGCCCTTGTCTTGGGTTGTGAATTTACTAGACTATTTAAGGTAGGATTTGGGGATCATTCCCTTACAGGAGAATGGAGTGGAGGTAGTGCAGGTGGAAGGAATAGATAAAGAGGTATCCTTGCTTGTTGATGTGGTGGAGCATCCGGTCTCAAATAAAATATTCATAACAATGTGGAGAAGGCAGTCAGCGAGGTCCCTGGATCTGGAGTTCCTCATGGTCAAAAATTGGAGGACACTAAAAAACAATCTCAATTCATGGTTCATGGATTCAATCAGCGAATAGGAATGTTTCTATGTAATGATGTCCCCAGGGGTGAACTCAAAAAGGAGGTTGAACCATTTATCAAGTCAATGCAGGGAAATCATTTTTCATGCAGTTATAAACTCTTTCTGTGGTCAAGGACGGTGTGATGGGGTTAGCAACATTGGACACTTAGACCCAAACACTCTCTTGACTATTTCATCCCCTTTTCAGAAGACTGTGAGTGAGGGGAAGAAGAAGAATGATTTGGAGGTAAAAGAATGAAAGTTGGAATCTTCGTGTAGGATGAGGCATCTCAATGAATGCCTGAGGGTTGAGGTGAAAACTTTTTTCAAAGGTCCAGCAGCTCAAGATCAATCATTGACGTAAGAGGATGATGATTCATGTAATGATAGTTTTAGCCAACTCTTAGTGGAAAACATGAACTGGTTCCATGGGAAAGGTCTCCATAACCCAAGAAGTAAGATAGGGAATAATTGAAACTGTGATTCAGGGAAATGCATTATGGTCTAGGGTTAATGACCCAAGGGTCGAAAATACTACTCTCACATTCCTAATCCGATGGAAACCAGGTTGACCAGGAAAAGAATAAGTAAGGGAAGAAAAGGTCTTTAAGACAGAGAAAGTGGGGATCTAGGCAGAAAACCAAGAGTGATAGAAAAAGAGGGTGTAGAGTTCCCTCGGCTCATCTTCCACACCAAGGAAGAGATGAAAGAATTATTCCGTACACAAAATGCCTCAAATTAAGATATTTTAATGATTTTTGAAGGAATATTGTAGATTGAGGCTACAGAGGAGACAAAAGTGTGGATAGACAAGCAAGACCGAATAATTTTTCAAGGCTTCGACCAAGGAATAATCACATTAGAGGAATTCGTCCATATAATGGACAGAATGGTTTCTCACCTTGAAGAACATATCAGGGAGGATCTATACATTCATTTTAGTAATTTGCAGTATAAATTATATAGAGTGTCTGACTCAAATAATCATTGTACTGTGTTTAATAATTCTATGAGCTCTTTCATGACATTTTTGTCTTTGTATGCAAACAATGGTTTCCCAATTTACCTTAAAGTGGCCTAATATAAATTATATTTTGAGATATGGTATCAGTAATAATGACAAGTGATTTGAATATTTTTTGAATTCACATGATATGCACATAATGATGTTTTTTGAAGATAATGAGATATTTGATAGTATTAATGAGCACATGACTCATATAAGGAAAAATTGATATCATGGATTGAATTTTTGGTATTTTTGGTGTGTGGAAAGACTAATTTTTTTTCAAATGATAGTTTTCACTAAGGTTCTATGGAAAATATTGTTATTATAATGTTAAAATAGAATCCATGAATAAGGTATTATCATTTTTGGAATGTGACAATGTAGAACTTCCAAATGAGATATGGGAGACAAATGTTAATTCCATTTAGTTAACCAGCTTATAATGTTTTATATTTTCAATTTTGGGAAGGATTGTATTGTCATTCTGGTTGATGTTTGTTATGTTAATGTAATATCTCTCTATATGTAGACTTATTCAAATTTAATAATTTATTCTAAACTGTTTTTGAGGCATGTGGAATGACCTATCATTCTATTGTATGATTTTCTAGCACTTCATGAATGAAAAATTAAGCTTCATTTCTTTAAATAAGAGATAAAGTGGAAATTGTTCTTGGAATGACCAATGGTGATATTACCCTAAAATCAAGTATTTATTTATCATTATGAAAAAATTATTCAACATTAGGGAAATGATCTTCAAAAACAGAAATTATATCCTAGTACCCTCTAATCTGATGAATCATATGGTCCCATAATTCATCGTAGATTTATAGTTAACTTTACCTAAACCATGTTCTCTATCACTATCCATCCGAACATTATCGTCAAATTTCTCTTCCATATCAATGTTTTCACTTCCCAACTATGTTCTCTTATGTGGAATCCCAATGATGAGTAAATTTTGGTAAGTATTATGTCTATAAATTTTGTTTTTAAAATTATGTTTTATTATCCCTAATTAATATGTGGGTTTTTTGAATGATTCATTAAAGTAGTAAACAATTTATAACCCCAATGAATTTCAAAGGCAAAATTCATTGTAAGGGGGGTATAATGTGACTCCATGATATTTTATAAGGTTTATTCATTTAATTTATTTGATGTTTAGTGTTGTATGCTACACCAAGATTTACTTTCTCTATATACAACACCCTGCTAGATTTCAATATATGCAAAAATATTCATGGCTTGTGTTGCACACAATTTGAAGTCCTTTTGATAGAATTCAACATTGATTATATATTTTGTTCAATGTAAAAATGAACTATGTTTGAATAATGGATTACTCAACACAAAATGAATATTTAACTACACACAACCATGAATTCTATTTTTTTACACTCAAGAGATACTGTCCTCGATAGTCGGCACTATATATCATACAGAGATTCACTAAAAAACTCTATACTATAAAAAAAATATTATTTAAAGGGATATAAACCTGTCATTATGAATGATATTAACCCCATTTTTGAATATTAAATAACATTAGAATTAATTTTACACATTTTCAAGAACATTATATGATAACAATATCAATTTCTTGGATAAAAGAAATATTTTTCAAAAAATGCAGTTTTACCACCATTTGATGGTTCACATATTTTGAAACTAGTTTTTGAAACTTTTATAAGTTAAATTTGACAAAATAAACTTCTTATTTTAAAATGGGATATAAAAATATTATTTGTTTTTTATATTTGTGTATTTTTCTAATAAAAAAAAAATTTAATTAATAGTGAAAAATAGTGCTTTTTAACTAAACACTGCCTTTTTATCTAATTTATTTATATAGATCAATTATCATTTAAATTTGTTTTAATGTGTAATTGGATTATAATTTTATAATTTATTTAAACTATTTTCATTTGATAAAATGTCACTTTTATATTGGACATAATCACATGACAATCTCTTTATAGTTATTATTTCGTAAAAAAGTACCTTTTGGTTTTGACAACAGTAGTTAATTTTAAATTAATTACTGAAACTTATATGGGTTTAATTGGTAAAAATTGAATCCATATTTCGAATCAGAAGGATCATATTGTGTAAATATTAACTTTTTTATTTTTGGAAATTATGAATAGTAACTTCAGTAATTATTTTATTTTCCATGGTTAATGGGTAAATCTGGTAAATAAGTGTAAAAAATAATATTATAATAATATTAAACTACCCTAACAGATTTCCTAATCGTATTCCATAAGATATTTATGACCATGGGCATCCATGGGTTGATTTTGGGACCCCATTGATTCACTTGGTTATGAAAATGACAACTAATAATAATTAATTTAATGTAATGATAATTATAACCTAAACATATATGTTTTACTAAATAAATTTTAATATGTGGTTAAATAATAGATATCTATGTATATAAACAGTTATTAGAAAAAAATATCTACGTAATGTAATTTTATATTATAATTTAAAGACAATAAAAAAATATGTTCATTTATGACACAATTTTGATTTAGTGATTACTCCATTATGAAAGATTCAAATAAATGAATTAATATATATTAAAATATATTTATTTTGAATATTTTTATTTCATCCAAGAAGTTTACGGATGCAATTGAAATATTAGGTTTGTTTTAAGGCCTTTTTATTGAATTAATAACAGTGCTTTAAATTTTTAAAAAAGTCAAGTATGAATTGTATCCAAAATTGAAAGATTTCATAACATAAATTTTAAAGTAGTTTAATAAAAGATATTAAATTCTGAAAAATAAAAAAATCATAAAAACGGTTGATATAAGTCTATATATGTCACAAATAAATTTTTTTGGGTCTTTTTACATGATATGGTAATTACAATGTGTAAATAACATGATATCACGGTATGATTAAAAAGGTAATATTACGTGAAAAACAAATATATAAGGATAAAAAATATTCAAAACATGTCTAAAATTATTGTATTATAGGAATTAAAAACATTATGACATTATATTCTATTTAAATATGTTTTGGAACATTTACAATCAAAATAGAATTTATATTAAATTGATATTTTAGGACATTCCTAAAGTTCCCCTCTCCCCTTTTATAAAAGGGAACCTCCTCTCTCTCCATTTAACTCCATTTTGAGATTTAAAATATGTCCAAAACCTACCATTTAATATCATAAAATTCAATAGTCATATTCTAGATGTTCTGGTCTTCTCAAAAATACCTACCCAAATTTACTAAGATGAAATATGAAGGAGGCATGTCGAGGAAGAGGTAATCTCATCTACAGATTCATTCAAATTTATTTCTTCTTATACTAACTCTTCATTAGTTGTTAAATTATAATGTAACATCATAAGTATTAATCATATAATTATAAGTCATTATATATATATATATTAAACAACCCTCTTTCACATTCTATTCATCCTATGAAAAATGAAATCACAACACGTGCGTATGTAGGACTCACCGTCTCACCATTGTGGTGTAATCGGGTTTTCCCCACCACATTAAATGGATGTGTATAATGGTGGAAATATTAACTATATATTATAATTATTACATTATACTAATTCTTATATTATATACACCATCCAATTCATCACCATTCAACAAATAGGGGAACGATAACATCGCTTGTGCGTAAGTACGGCCTACCCTCTCCACGGTGTGATGGGACTCATTCTACAAAATTTTCCATGAACCATGAACATATAAAAAAATTTAATTTATAAATGTTATATATATTATAATAATACCATGATTTCAATTATATAACATTATACTAAAAATTGTAATAAAAACTTATTCGAAAAACCATACATAAGAACATAAAGTAGTTAATACCCGAATAACAGTTAACAATGAAATATTTCTAATGAACAGATTAAAATATGATCATAAATGTTATCATAAAAATTATTATGATTCTAGAATAAATAATTAATAGTATTTAAATCATTATACATTAATTTTGAATACATATGAATCATATCATAACTATGGTAAATGATAACTTATACAATCTTGTTTTTATCCGTGATTCTTAATTCTTAAGTATCTATTGGGAATATATGTATCATCAATGTCCATGTCTACTAAAAAAGTTTTCCTGACATTTTTACTATTTTACAAGTATATTTAGATTCATTACTACCAATTATTTAATTTTACTACATTTTATTGATGTTATCTTTTTTTTATTACCATATAAGGTAATTTTTGACTTTTCTAAAAAAAAGTACACAGATAATGTTTTTTTAACTTATACAACATGAATTGATTTTTACGGTTTCATGATTCCTTATTTCAATGGAGCATATTCTACACTATTTCGAAATTATTTTCTACAATATTATATTCATTTAAAATTTCAATATATTTTTTGAAAAGAAAACTTTTTTGAAGAAGAAATTATATTTTCCATGAGAACTGGGTTCAACGGTTTTATCAAAATTATATCCCATCTAAGCTGATGTTCTTAAATAGGTTTTTGTTTATATCCCTTTCATTATTATGATATGATTTCATTAATTATGGAATGATCTTTAATATCAATGATTTTATGATTAAATTATATTTACGAAACTTATTTTATTTCATGGGTTATGCTATGATGAATGATGTTTGTTTTTATGGACAATGTATGATTGATTTCACTATGAGATTGGTGGGACTTATAACTTCCTCAAATTCATTGGATAATGATTTATATATAATTAAATATACATTTCTAGAACAAAAATTAAATCTTTTTCCGTAATGCAGGGTTAGAATGACATGTAAATCTGGTTCAATAATACATGGTTAGAAGGGAATGTAAAACTGGTTCAGTAATGGACTATGTCCACTTTGATGGTCTTAGTAGGAATTCATTGTCTACTATGGAAATAATATTATTTGATTATTAGTTTCCCATTATTACATGTTTTATGATAATTTTCTTCTATCATCATTAATGTTCCTTTATGATCCATGCCTTAAATACTACCAAGCTTTATTTCATGACTCACTATATTGATGTTTAATCATTATTTTCTTGTTTTTACATGAAAATGTATAGGGATATTTTTATGTCCCACATGTTTAACCTTACTGATAATTTGAGCTCACCCCTTTTATGTATTCTTTTCCCTAGGTTAAAAATAAATGTTTTAGTTTGGAAAAAAATGGGAAGATCTTTATGGGAGATGTTGAAGATCTTTCACCATGTTAAAAGATTATGCTCCAAGATTCCATATACACTAAACAAATACGATCATTGGGTGTCTTCTTGTTTTATGTATTATGTATTCTGAAAAAGAAATGTAATTTCCATGTATATCAAGGTTGGTTCTATACAAATAGTGCACTAACATTCCATGGGTCTATAATGTTTTAAGAATCTCAAAAATTCATCCACTATATCCAAATAAAATATCCAAAAAAATGATGAAAATAATCCAAATTATCTCAAAATTGAGCATCATAATGTAATAATTATTCACAAAATAAATTCATTTGGTCCTTATAAATATTTTAGTATTAATGATAAAAAACTATAAGAAAAATTATCTTCTACACTCAACATATGGTGTGGAAATTCCATAGAATTAAGGAAGTGTCGTCTATTGAAAATACATCTACAACGATCTCCAAAAGAATGAACAAGACATTATAAATAATTATTTGGGAATATCCTTCTAGATTAACACATGTATCTTAATGAAACACAAAACAATGTTGATATGATAGAAAATGATAGACATAACATCAGTCTCCCAATAATCTAATGATTTTCCAAAATGGTGGAACATGAGAACAGAAACTATGAATAATAAAACCCATTATAAAAATAAGAATGATTTATCACTCAACACAAAGAACCACCAAATGTATAAATGGAAACCTCAATGGGAAAAAACACGCAAAACAACCCAATAATTATAAAAGGACCAATACCCTCAAGATCAATTAATGAATGAAATACCCAAAATAATGTGAGAAAACATACAATGGGTTCATTATTAGGAAATTAAATGATTAAAACCTTGGATTTTTAACTCAGAGCCTCACCCAGTGGAGATCTCTACTAAATAACTATTATCACCTCATGGTTATTTGTTTATCAAGAATATACACTGGCTTAGTTACCTATGTAAATCCCCAAAATATATCAACTTACAACTATAGAGAGATCAAATTCCTATGTCATTTCACAAAAGGGAATAAGATGATCTATTAATGGGATATCACCCAACAAATCAAGATAGATTTCTTACCAAAAAGATTGAATGAGAAGATACCTTAAATAATAACCAAAATAAATAGTATCCAACACCAATAATAGGAGGAAACCCATTGATAGAACCAAAATAAAATATAAATACTGCAGCCTTAAACATCTATAGGTTCAATGTAAAATATTTTATTCATTTTATAATAGAATAACAACCCTCAATAAATATGAAACATTTTAACTTATGGTTAACCATTTAAGAGTGTACATTAACAATGAGAAATAAAGAGATCTCAAAAAAATCCAGGGTCCTCATGAAAAAAAATCCCATGATTTTCTCCATAAATCCACAACTGATTCCAAAAATAAAATGTTCACCAAGAACCAGTGACCTGAAATAATGAAAACTCAAATAATCCTTCCTTAAACATCAGGATCAATAGCCAATAACAACAAAAAATTACTCTAGATACTCCTCCACAATATGAAAAAAAATTGACTCTATAACCGAATTTAGGATCCATATTATCTTGATGCTTCTACTATTCCATAGATTGGATCTAATGATTGTTTAGTGAAGTATCCCATTTATGGATCCCAATAGACAAAACATCATAAGGTTATGAAGTTAGAAAAAATAATAATCTCTTGGATTATTAAATCATAACCCATTAGAATGACTATGTTCCCCAAACTAGAAACACTTGAGATTACTCCATTCCATGAGAATATAGTACATGTGTAACCATCCTCTATGATCCAAAAAATTGTATATCTTTTCTTAATCCATCTTGGAGAGAGGTATTCTTCTCTTTTTCCACTTTTCTTGTTTTGAGTTGGCCGATAAGGCCCTTTCAAGATTGATCAAATAAGAGGTTTGATAGACTACTTGAAAAGATGATACAAGGACTAAAAACCCCTTTTTGAAAATTAGATCCCTATGTGATCATCACCATAATTATTATTTGAGAAATGGACTAAACATGAATATTTTTTGTTATACACATCAATAGAAAACTCACCATGATTGATAACTATGATCTTATAGAATATATAAATTTTCAATTAATATGAATACAAATACTGAATAAAGATTGATTTAAATAATTACTAAGACATTCATTCATAAAAAAGGGAGAAACTATGATGTCCCACAACTATTGGCTAGGTCCCTCTAATATAGAGTTGGTAGACTTTCCCTTCATCTTATCATGAATCATGAGAGAATAAAATATTCAATAAACATCATCAATACAAATAATTTATTCAAGATAACCCTTAAAGCGTGAATATGAATGTGTTTGGTGATCCAATAATTCCTTGATGGGTTCTAAACCCTAGAGAGGATCAATATCCCCACTAAATTTAGGGTATAGGTAGATTCATCTAGTAGAAATACCATTTTTTAGAAGACATTAAAATTATGTGGGATACCATATAGGAGAAATAACATTCTATATTCCAGGGAAATCATTCTAGGAGAAAAGTTGGGACATCATGATTAATATTCTAAAAAACTCAAGAAAATGGACTATCATAATACTGAATACACACACAAACCAAAAATAGTCATACAAAAAACGAAATAACATTCATCAAATCAAATGTGATTAAAAAATATGTAATATTAACTCATTTATAAAAAATATACATTCCAGTCCAAATTTGAAATATCTATATAAAATAATTAAAATTTAAAAATCCATTTTTAGATCATTTAACTTCTTCTTTGTTTTTAAAACATTAATACTGAAATTCAATTTCAAAATTGTTTCCCTTATAAATTGATTTTAACATTAAAAACACCCAACAATAAAAATTACATTAAACAATTACATAAACAACCCTTATAGAATTTGTTTAAAAATAACCCATTGAATACAATTTTATTTTCTAAACATGACTTTTAAAAGTATTCAAAATCATCAAAAAAGTTATTAAACTGAAAAAAAATACAAGAATATAAAACATATCACACCTATTATTTTCTATTCTGGAAAATGAATATTCCAAATAACCTCACATAACAGAAGTAATTTTGGAAATAAATTGACAAGTTATAATTTTTTTAAATTATTTGTATTAATGATAAGATAGTATGGGATAAAATACTATGAACATACAACATGTTAATTTAGGTATTGGCATCCCGATCAACCACATTGATTTCTCACTATTAACATTTCCATAAATGAACTATGTTGATCTATTCATATCTCCATTCAAAATCAACACAAATATGAGAATCCAAAAAACCTTGATAGTCTAATTGGGAATGAAAATATTATTAATATCACGAAATAAATAACTAAAAAAAGTTTCAGGAACCCATATTCTCTAGTAACTATAGTCTCATCACGATGGGTGGAGAAGAAGAATCCCCTCATGAAAAACCTCTTGAGTCCTAGTATACTTTTACTATCCTTTCTACTGGGACACTACCCAAAAAATATAATGGGTTTCAAACAAACAAAACTCTTTTAGGAACAATCTTCTTTCAATACTATAGTGAAAAAATCACTTTGAATGCCATATGAATTATCATCTGCACCACTTCTCCATTTTCCCAATGGGTGTTTCCAGTCCCAACAAGTTAATCACTAGTGCCCATATATTAAGAAAAAAACATTGGGAATTGTTTCACCAAATAAAATATTATATATATCAAAAAAACTATTGAATCACCAACAACCAAATAAATATTACATCCTCTAATACAAAAAAGGACTTGATACAAATAAAATACATGATTAAAATGAAACAAAATTACGACAATAGGTCTTCAGGTGGTCAAAGATCACCCATGATTTCCCAATTCAACCAACCACATCCAACCAATCACAGAAATGCAATAATAATGTGAGGAAAACCTGATTTGATTTTTAAAAAAATGTGAAGGCACAAAGATCAAAATTGAATAAGGAAGTTGTAAACAAATAAATTCATGTTTGATTTCATCAAATATTATTGATTGTTACTTCACAACACAATACAAATATGATAATAGCGAGTAAAATAAAGTGATTATAATGAATTTCATTTAAAATAGTAAATTTAAAAAAAAATTACAATATCATTGAGTTTCAAATTGAATTTAAAAAATTTTAAAATTATTTTCATAAGAAAAATTGGTAAGGAATCCATTATTTCAATAAAAACATTTATTGAAAATATGTAAGAAAATTTACAAGATAAATTCAGATAAATTAAGCGATATAAGCATGAAAAAGATATCAATGGGCAATAAAAGTTTCAATATAATTGTGTCATTGTGAATCTAATTAATATGTATATTTAAAAATAAATTTTATAAATCATGAATGTAAATTATAGTACAAATAAGTGAAAAAGATTGCTATCATATACCAATTAAAATGTGTGGGAATGTCATAGAATGACATTGATATGATAGTGGTTTCCCCAAATCATTGATAATAAACTAATAATGACAACTTGTAAGTATTACATCAAGTCTAAATGGGTCTCAAGAAAACCAAGTCCATGAACATCCACTTCCCTCACCAAAAAACCACATCCTTAACCTATCATATTCTCCACGAATCCACTAGTGGGTGTGTGAGTCCACAAGAGAAGAATAAATCTATGTTATCTGATTCATCAACCCTAGTTATGATGAAAAGTCAATGAAATTTAGTATGGAAGTCAAGTCATAAGGATGAAAAGGTGGGTTATCATTAATTTTAACATGGGATCATTCCCTCAAAATTTATTTCCATTTTCTGTTAACATCCCATTCCCACCCAAAAATCCGCTAATGTGAATGATCAAATTTTTTAACACCCATATCGGGGATGTGAAAGAATCAAATTAGTCACATGATGTGATTATCACAAGATAGAATCATCTCAAGGTTCCAATCGTGAAATTGTGCCTAAAAATTCAAATCAAAGGAATTATTTCAAATAAACATTAAAAAGTGCAATAATTCCCATTTATATTCATAATGGTCATAAAAATAAAAAATGATCATTTAAACAAACAATTTCTTTCAAGAAATATTCTATAGAATCAAAAAAATATTCAGAACTAAATTTTCTTCTGTCATTTAAAAAAATGGTTCTAACTCATTTTTATATAAAAAACCTATAATTTCAAATCACCATATAATGAATTATTATTAAACATTACAATCTAAATCATAAATACTATTGGACATTCCATAATTGAATACAATTAGAACCATTATAAAAACATTAAAAATAAACCAATTTCATTCATGCTAAATAATTTCACATTATAAATTAATACCATACATAATAACTCACTTCCAACAAAATATCCTTTTAATAAACTTATATAATGAAATAAATACTAACATGGTATTCCAAAATTTCAAAATAAGAATTGGAATAAAAATTTCAATTACATACATCAATTACATGATCGAATGATAGAGAGAAGGATAAAATAAGCATCCATGAGGAAATTAAAAATCAACAATCAATGAAAATATTTTAAAAAGAATAAACATATGTCAATGAGATTTCATGAATCAACAAATCAGTAAATGAATGAATAGCATTAAAACACCTACATAGAATTTTTCAAATCATACCACTAGGAATATAAGACGATTCACCTATTATGGAGAACAAAAAATCAAGGAAGAGGAATCTATATGTAGGTGACAAGAGATATTAGAATCATAATTCATTAATTGCTGATATTGATTCATCAAAAACATGATGATCCTCCCCTCTTGAAGATATGGATGAGGGTTCTAGATATAGATGAAGCGTGTTAGGTGGGTGTAACCAACATTATTTTTTTAGTTAAAAACGATAAATCCACGATTCGTCACGATAATAGAATTTCATATATTCAGAATAGAACGAAGATCATAAGAAATTAAGGGAGTCCTAGAATCATAGAGAGGATTTTCATATGTTGGATATAATTAATTTAATTTAATGATAAGAATTACCTACATATAATTCTCTTTCCATTGAGTTTTATGGTCATTATCTTATGTGATCCTTCATTGATTTTTAGAATCCAAGTGTAGGATTCCTCTTGTGGTGATCCACATGTGCTCCAAGTATATTTAGACACTGATAAAGGGTTTTGTGGGTGCTATCATAGAAGATCCTTCACTGGCAATGTCCACCTTAGATCACCTTGAGGGCTTCTTGCAAAGGGATATCCTTGATCCGGTAGAGGAGTATCTCTCTTGTAGATTGAGATAGTTCATGGAATTAAAGGATTATCTCTTGGATTGAGAGCTTTTCGAAATCTGTTGTGAACAACCTCTTAAAAAATGGATATCCTAATGAGAATTATATAATTGGCATTTTAATTTCCTATAATAATATAATGAATTAATTTCCTGAATGCATTTATTCATTTCATTTAATTATTATTAAGATCGCATGTCTAATAAGAATAGTTTACTATTATAATTACGTGACACACACTTAGAGAATCACACCTAATATTAGTAATTAATTATATAATATTATATCTCAGAAATTCCCATAAAAACTACATGGTATGTATATTAATATACACGGTGTGTACTTTTGTTTTTCCATTTTGTCTATTTCCACTACCACATTTAGTAGACCTTGAATAATGGATATTTAGTTCTCAAATAAATATCACCACATTACTCTCTAATAAATATATATTATTTGTCTCACAATATATTCTCTCAAATAACTGCTGTTAAAATAAATCTAATCATGCATCCATGAATAATTGTTAAACCAAAATCGATAGTAATCGTAATTAAACATGTTAAATAAATATTTAACTAAGATACTTCGAAAACATAGTGTGTGACACTTTAGCACTTTTTCCCAGTGCATTAGGAGGATCCTGCCTAAAGTCTAAGGTTAGAATCTAGCAACATGCCAAGGCACCCATAATGAAATAAGATAATACTGCAATGATGTGTCACCTCCTACAAATGCTTACCTTGTAAAGCAATCCATTTTTCATGATATCTCGAATTAAGTGGGATGCATGTTGGTTCCATCAACCTATCTACTTGATTATTCTTTCCTTGACATCAAAGAATTGAACATTCCCATTCCATACAATGGCCATGAATTTATTTAGGCTATATAAATTAAATCAAAATTCATGAGATATCTACTTCTCTTATGGAATAGAAGTGAAAAATCCATTAGTGCATTATTTATTAATGCAGTGTTACTTGTGATGCACCAAACATATCCAACCTCATTGAAAACAACATGTCGTCACCGTTTTCATTAATAAATCTAATTGTGTGAGTTGTAATACTCATTAATAATAATCATAATATCTATAGACAAATACACATGTCGCTGGATATGAAAATCCAATAACAATATGAAATATGGATTTTATACTGGCGGGTCTCATTCTCATAATATCTTCTTGGATAATTCCAAGGGATCACACCATGAGAAGGTGCCTCAATGTTTAATGAGTCCTCACCCCTAATGTCTTGTATTATTTGTGTCTCTCAAATGACATCATCTGGACATAGAATATATATTCAAGAATATTATTATGGAACTTCTGGGTTCCCATCATAGTAGGTATATACTATGACCTTTTAGTAAAACAACAATCCTTAGTATGTTATCCCATGCATTGTCGCGCAGAAGAACAATAAATATGTGATAAAGTATTTATTAATGAATAATGTAAAATGTAGTTGGTTCTTGAAAACCAACTCCAACATACTCAAAATTGGACTGGATCCAACTGCTAACAACCTTTTTCCTACTATATAACACATTATATTCATGATTCTTCTAAGATAGGTATTTAGTCATGGGTTCTGCCACATTTTCTTCCTTGGAAACTCTTTTCAATGGAACTTTACCCCTTTGACATAAATCCCTCAAGAGGTGATAATTTTGGGGAATGTTCTTTGTCTGTTGATTTGAAATTGGTTCTTTTTAAAGATCCACTACTGAAATATTATCACAATAAACTGTGATATGATCATTATTGACATGCACCACATCAAGATCCTAGAAAAGGTTCAAAATGCAGACGTCGTCTTTTCCTGCATCAGAAGCTACTATATATTTGGACTCCACTATAGAATCGTTGAAAACTGGATGCTTTGAACTATTCGTACCCACATCTTCTCCATTGAGAGGTAAAAATATCTAGATTATGACTTCAGATCACTCTGATCTGTATGAAAACTAGCATCTACAAACCCTCTGATGACAATATCTTTGTCTCTTCTAAAAACTAGAAACATATTCTTAGTTAATCTTAGATACTTAAGGATAGTCTGAACACAATTCCAATGTTGTTCTCCAGGATCCTCTTGATATTTGTGTATCATGATCAGTGCATAGGAAACATCAAGCCCGATACATAATATTTCATTATTGATGTATCGAATATCTGATGCGTATGGGATCTTACTCGATCTATCTTTCTCATATTGTGTTTGAGGACACATTTTCTTTGAAAGATGTTGGCCATATGACAATGTTACCAATATCCTATTGGATTATATCATACTAAATACCTTCTGTATCTGGTCATTTTATGTACCGTGACATAGCCCAAGCATCCTACGGTATCTGTCATGTATGATCTTGATCCTTGAATGTAGGATGCTTCTACCTAGTTCCTCATAGAAGAAAGCTTGTTCAAATTGTGCTTGACTGACTGTAAGACTGGTACATTGATTCCAAGAAGAATTCTTTCATCAACATATACTACTATGATAACAACTGCATTCCCCTTAAATTTATTATAAACACATTTCTCACATTCATTCTTAATGAAACCATATTTCTTTATCGCATCATAAAATCGATTGTTTCATGATCTTGATGCTTGATTTAATCCATAAAAGGATTTTTTATCTTGAAAACCCATTTCTCTTCACCATGTGTCAAAAACCCTTCTGGTTGTGTCATATAGAAATATTCATGAAGGTTCCTATTACGGAATGATGTTTTGACATCAATTTTCAAAATCTCGTAGTCATGGTATGCTGTTATGGAATGTATGATTCTTATGGATTTAAACATGGAAATTGGAGAGAAGGATTCAACATAGTCAACTCCTTAACACTGTCTAAATCCTTTACGTACTATCATTTCTTTATAGGCACTAATTTGACCATCCATGACCAAATTTCTCTTGAATACCCATTTACATCCAACATGATTTGCATCAATTGGCTCATCGACCATAACCTAGACTCATTTCTTATAGATGGAATCCACCTTAGAATTCATATCTTCTTGCTATCTTGTATCATCGGAGCTTTCTACTGCTTCCATGTAGGAGAGGGGTTCATCCTTGTCCAAGAATAATGATTCAAAACCCTTAGTTACTAGGAAACCAAATCACTTTGGCTCCCTTACCTATCATGGGCTCCTACGTAGTACATGTTTTTCTGGAACCTCTTCCATGGGGTCTTGTGGAACATGTTCCTGTACCAAATCTTGTGTATCTTGATAATCAACTTCGTTGAAGTCAATCCTGCTCCCACAATCCTTTTTTAGGATTTTCTCCATCTCAAGAAAGACATATTTTCTGGAAATAATGACTTTCTTGTCTCAAGGGTTTTATAGGCAATATCCATTCATTTCATTGGGATATTCTACAATGATACACTTTGTGCCCCAGGGTTCTATTTTCTTGCTTAATAAGGCCTTAACAAATTTGATTAATCCCCACACACACGTGTGAGAAAAAATGGGTTTCTTTCCATTCCATATCTTCGAGGGAATTTCATTTTCCACTTTAGTTGGTACGCGGTTTAATGTGTATGTTTTATTTTGTAGTGCATATCCACAAAAGGATAATGAATGATCGGAATGACACATCATCGACCACACTATGTACAATAAGGTGTGGTTTCTCCTTTCACTAACATATTACCACATTTTTTTATAAGTAGGAGTGCATTGAAATAGAATCACATACTTCTATAGAAGGTCAATGAAGTATTGGTTTAGATATTCTCCACCTCAATCTGATCAAAGGTTCATTATCTTCATACAAAGATGATTCTCTACATAATTCCTGAAATATTTAAATTTTTCTAAGGTTTCTGACTTATACCTAATTATGTATATATATCAATATCTACTCAAATAATTATTAGAAGTAATTAAGTAAGAATATCCACCTCTAGCTTCTTCTGGAAATTTCCCACACACATACATGTGTACCAATCCTAGTGGCTCTGTGTCCCTTTCACCCAGTTAACCAAAATGCGGCTTTGTCGTTTTACCTTGTAAACAAGTGTGAAATCTATCATGTGGTTTTAGCTCAATAGAGTCTAAATAACCATCCTGGAAGAGCTTTCTCAATCACTTCTCGTTTACATGACCAAGAAGGTGATGCCACAACTGGGTATTGAATGAGTCATGTGAATTTGTTTCATTATCGATTTCCAAAACAATGTTTTCATAATTTAATATATATAAAAAATTATTTAAATTCTCTTTACCATAGAATACATTTATCTTATAAAATAAAAACCCTTATTTACAAACAAGAAAATAAATCCATCCATATCTTAAAAAGTTACAGAAATTATGTTTTTTGTAACACTAGGCACATAATAACCATTACATAAAACAAAAATCATTCCAACTGGCAATAAGAAATGGTAATCACCAACGAAAAATGAAGCTATCCTCGGACCATTGGAAGCTTGAAGGTCCACCTCTCCTCTGGAAATATTTCTAGATCTACTTGGTTCCATCATATGAATACATATGTGAGCCCCACTATTTGTATCTAATACTCAATGTGTATAAATGGGAGGATGACACTCGATAACGAATACACCTTTAGAGTCACCATGCTTCAGGGTGGAGTTCCTCTTCAAGTGGCCTTCCTTTCTACATGCAAAAAATACTGCCTCCCATTCCATGCCCTTCATTTGGAGCATCCCAATATTTGACGGACAGTTCTTAGGGGATTCAGACCATTTAGTAATCCTTGGACCCTTTTCCTTTTCATTTTCTCTTTCACCATAAGGACGGTGGGATAGTCATGCCTGATTTCCTTATCTACCTGGTGAATTGTGGTTAGAAGATTCGATAGACTCTTCTCATTGTTTCTCATTTTGTAGTTGACTGTAAAGCAAGAAAAGGTCTTGGGAAGTGATGATAGGATGATATTTGTATGAAAATTATCTGGGAATTTAATCTCTAATATGTACATGTGTACAATGTCTCTAATAAGCTTGACTACATGAGGCCCAACTAGTATGGACTCTACAAGAATATTTTTAAACAAATAGTTGGAGATCTCATATCTCTGCTATCTCGTCTTCTCTTGATATAGATACTTAATGTGAGACATCATGCTATACGTATCCATGTTTTCATGTTGCATCAAGATCTAATTAGACATGACTGATAGAATGAATCATTTGAAAAATGTGTAATAATCCATATGGTTCATATAGAGAGATTGTTCCTCATCATTGGCCTCTATTCTAGGTGCAACTAGAATAGGCACCTCCAGCATGTACAATTTCCTCGCACGGTGAAAGATGATGCTTAAGCGCCTCTACCATTCCTAGAAATTGGTGGTAGGGAGATGGTTTTACTTCTCGAGTATGGTTTTCAATAACATGTTTCAAGTCATTTGTCTTTCATTTCTACAAATTAATATGAACAAATATTTATTACATTATGATGATAAAACTGAGACAAATAAATAAATAAATAAATATTAGTCTCTGACTATTTTATCAAAATCCAAAATCCCTAGCCATTTACTTTGGAAGATTATCTTTCCGGAATATTCTAGTGGCTAGAATTCATATTTCCCTTCATATTACCCGAAAATACTGTATTTGTAAAATCTTGAAGGGTTTTAGGTAGGCATTCCAAATTCCATCTGCATTAACATGAAGCTCCTCAATCCACTGATTGGACTCCTTAATCCTGAAATCCTTTTATTTTGGATTTTCAGAACCTTTTCCTCTTGATCACACCAAGTCCAACTTTGGGAGTCAACCCTTGATGTGAACCAAGTCAAGTCCACCTGAAACCTTGAATTATAATTCCTCGATAATTAAAATCACTCCAACTTGGGTTGGTCAAAAACTTTGATCTAAGGTTCGATTCTAACCATGATTATGGGAGTATATACCAACATAAAATTTTCATTGTGGGATTTTATCCTTACACATAAATTTTCATTTTATTATATTTGATTACATGAATTTTAATTTTAATTGGGATAACCATAAGTGATTAACCATGTCTAATATTATATTTACGCATTTGTCGGTCATATTTTTCTTCCATCATTCATACTGGTTTAATTGATTAAATGTTTCATCCTGACAACAAACCAACAATAAATATACCAAGATAGTGATTGAAATACAATAAATTGTATGATCATGATCTTAGTCTATTGGATAGTTTATCTAGCGGTATATAAACTAACCCAAGTCTTAGGGAAGAACACCTTGATCATTTTGGGTTTGTGTTTACATCTTTCCTCTAGTCCACCTTTTTATTATCATTGATTGGTTTCACCATGTCTTATAACATGAGCCTCATATACTATCATTGGAGCTCCACCCGTTACGTATGCTTTTATCTCACTTTCAAGTGTGGGGTAAAATAGCGGTTTACCTAAATGATACCTTGGGCACGCAATCCCTACATATTGATGAAGAGAAGGCTCTCAGGCCAAAAAAAATTATTTTAAATAATTATATTCAAAGATAATATTCACATAAATAGTTCTTGTCCTTTCTCATGATCATACATTAATGAAATGATATTTACGCAAAAATAATACATGTATTCAATTCCATAACAGTTCTAGTTTAAGATAAATCATGCTCAAATAAATTAATTATATTTAATTATTCAATACTTTTATCATAATCCCTATTCTGAATATCCTTGAGATTATCATCCATCATAATTTTAGACAAATAAATTCATTTAAAATTAACTTTTTACGTAACTTGGACTTTGAGGAAACCCGATGAATTCTCGTTCATAACTACCCAATGAGTATAAATTAATAATATGCAGATGTTAAATTAGACACACATATAAATATAAAACAATTATCACAAGTTGTGTCTTAGGTTTATGCATGCGTTATGGTACTCATCTCAAGGGTTTGTATAATACAACAGTATATATTAATAAATCTACATAGTTTGGATGTGTACAGGGCGTGTAGTTACGACTACAGAGTGTGTAATTCTGTTCACCGCCTATCTGAAGTACACACCAGGGGACATGGCATGTCGATGTACTTCAAAAATCATCAGAGTACATGACATGTTCAGTGGGACACACACCATGTAATATCCTTGTTATACAGTTTCAAGTCAAGAATGTTGTGTACGGGGTACACGGTCTTACCAAAACCTCAAGGGACTACACGCCGTGTTCAATGGTCCATATGGTTTGTAATTAAGAAACACTATTCCACATATTCCTGGTCAACACATGGAGTCTTAATGATTTATAATTGATCTATTGACATGGCTTGGTTTGGTGGACCGTCTTGGTGCATTGAACCTATACTACATGTGTGTACTAATGAATACACACCGTGGGTGCTGGTGTTTTACAGTCTGGATGTTTTGGAACCTCTTAATGACATCCTAAGTTTTATTTTAATCAATATTAAATGAAAAAATCGCCTATGTATGGTGAATGTGAAACAATAGAGGAGGAATAGATCTCAAGAATTGGATTTATAGAATGTTTAATGTGAATTAAAAAAAAAATTATTAAATGCATAAATAACCAATGAAAAACAAAATAATTATAATAAATAATAAGACCCCTCTAATACCACTTTTAGGTTCCAAGCGTAGTGGAAGCACATTTGGTGGGTGTTCGAAAATTTAATTTTTATATTAACAATGATCAATCTGAGATCTGTCATGATAATAAAATGTCGGATCCTCAGAATATAAAATTGAATGAAAAAAGGGAGTCCTAGAACCATAGATAATATCATTATATATTGTTTATAATTAAATTAATTAAAAGACAAGAATTATCTTGATGTAATTCTCTCACTATTTATTATTCTGATCATGAACTTATGTGGTCCATCATTGCGTCTTAGAATTCAAGTGTTGTATTCATCTAGAAGTGATCCAAACACGCTCTGCAAATCATTGGATGTCACTGAAGGGATCTTCTGGTGCTAGGGCGGAAGAGCCATCCCTTGCGATGTCTTCCTTAGATCGCCTTGAGAGCCGCTTGCAAAGCGCATTCCTTGATCTGGTGGGGGAGGATATCTCCCGTATCTCCAAAGCATTATTGGAAGAAAAAAAATCCCTTTTTGGCTTGAGAGATTTTCTGGATCTATTGTGCTCAACCAGCAAAAAAATGGCTAGGATAATGGGAATTATATAATTGGGGTATTAATTTCGTAGAATAATAAAAAAAATTAATTACCCAAAAGCATTTATTCTGGTCAATTAATTATTAGTAAGACCCCATATCTAATAATAATAGTTGACTATTATTACTACTTGATTTTCACCTAGATAACTACACCTATTTTTATTTAATTAATTAAATAATATTAGTTTTCATAAATTCTTCGAAAAAATACACTGCATGTATATTAATATACATGGAATGTACTTTGGTTTTCTATTTTCATTATTTCCTCCACCACATTTATTAAACCATGAATAATGTATATTTATTTTTCAAATAAATATCACTTCATTACTCACTAATAAATATATATTAACCCTCCCACAATATATTCTCTCGAATAACTAGTATTAAAAAAATACGATCATGTATCCTTGATTAATTATTAAACCAAAATCAGTTATATTCTTTATTCAATTTGATTAGTTATTATTTAATTGAGATACTTGGATAAATTTAGTGTGCGACCATCTAGAACTATTTCTCAGTGGAATTAGGCGGATCCTAGCTGATGTTCAAAGTTAACATCTAGAAACATGCCATGTTACCCATAAATAATGATGTTAACCCCGTAATGACGTGTCACCTCATATGAACGCTTACAGTGTAATGTAATCTCATTGGCTCGATATCTCGAATCAAGCAGGTTTCATGCTGGTGCCATCAACCCATGTGCCCGATTATTCTTACTTTGACATCCTAGAATTTAACATTCTCATTCCCTACAATGGATATAGATTTATTTAGTATACATAAATTAAATCAATTGGCCAGAGATATCTACTTCTATTACAGAACAGAATGGACAAATCCTTCTTGCATTATCTATTAATGTAGTTTTACTTGTGACACACCCAACATATACTACCTCATTGTGAACAATGTTTTGTCACAGTTTTTGTCAAAACATATAAGTGGGCGAGTTGTAATACACATTAATAATAATCATAAAGTAGAAGGACCAATAAACATGCCCGCATATAAGTACATCCAATGACACTATGAAATGTGGATTTCCTACTGGCGGTACTCATTCTCATAATATCCTACTAAATATTACCAAGGTCACACAACATGAGAAGGTTCCCCAAATTTTATGATTCCTCACCCCAAACCAGTATTATTTGTGTCCCTCAAATAACATAATCTAGCTACATAATTTATATTCATGAACTGTGTTATGGAACTTCCAAGTTCTCATCATTATAGGGATCCACTATGACCTTTTAGTGAAACAGCCCTCCGTAGGACATTATCATATGCATTTTCATGAAGATGAACAATCAAAATGTGATAAGGTATTTATTAATAAATAAACTAAAAATTATTTAGCTCCTGGCCACCAAATCGAAAATTAAAGATAGAGTGTGGAGTGGAGGATTCACGGTCAAATTGAGACTACACATTACAAAAGAGAACAAAAGAATTATCCAACACTCTGATTCATGATAATTCAAGGTTGTATGAGACAAAACCTTTCTAAAGTGCCTGAAAAGACCAAATTATCAAATTAGGTTATATTTGGAGGAGTTCAGTGTTATAAATAGTGTTATTAATAATTAGATTATTAAAATAGGTGAATTAAATTAACATAACACCCACAAGGTTTTCCCTAACATGTGTTAATAGTTCATCCCCTCCTTGGATTCTATAAAGATATATATGGTTTTTCAAAATGGATTGAAAAATCATGAACCATCCTTGAAATCCCTTTTGGGTTTCTAAATATAGTTTCAGGATTTTCACCAAGTGATTTGAAAATCTATGTTCTTAACAATTTTTTCTTATCCCGAACTCAAGGAAAATGAACAATATTTCCTAGGAGGACCCACACAATTTACGGTATCCTAGAAAAAACCATTAACATGCCCATAATGTTTTAAATATATCCAAAATACATAAAAACCTAATTAAATGATAGAATTATATGTGATAAAAAGTATCAAAATTACTTAAAATAGAGAAGTTATATATTATAATAAACCAACCCAAAATATAATATGAATTGGAATATGTACCATTTTTCCATGGTCCAGAATTGTGTTTCCATTCCTCAGAGGCAGGTGACTAGTTTCTGATCATAAATAAACAATATTTGGGAATTATTTCACCATAAGAATAAAATATAAATAAAAAAACACTGTAGAGACATCATAAAATAAATAAACTATATAACATCAATGTGGTAAAACGTATAAATAAATAAACATATATAAATAGAAAGAAAGAAAACTAATGGAACCCACCTCTTTGTGGTCCATAACCACCGACCATTTCTCAAGGAACCCACTCCAAATAAACATCCATGAACCCACAACACAAACACAAAGAGAACAAACATGCATGATATAAAAATAAGAAGGCTAAAACACTAAATTGTATAAGTATGGTGTGAGATAATAAATCCAAATATGATTCTGCCAAAGTATTTAGAGAATTACATTAATAAGTAATACAAATACCCTAAATGGGACTATAATAATTTGAGTATAGCAAATTTAATTTGGGAATATTAAATTAAATAAAAATAATAATTTTACAACAGGGATGATTTTAAAATATAATTTTAAACATTTTAAAAAAATCATCGAATATAAATGTAAAATAAATACATTTAATCATTTAAAAAACCTACCAATTTCGTGAAAAATATGATAACTATTTTACAATATACTGTTCCATAAGTCAAGATTTATAATCAAAAACCATAGATGAATGAGACATAAAAGATTCAACAAAAGATAATTTTTTTCTTATTTGTAATTATATTAATTACTAAAGGTAATCAATCATGCAAAGCTATTCTAGTTCCATGTACTGACAAATAACATTATAATATATCATGTAAAAAGTATGATTATAACATGGGTTTGACCTATATTTGACAGTGATTCTACCATAGTATAGATAATCAATAACTCATTACTAGTCATATATCATACATCATGTCTGATTGGGTCAAAAGAAAACACATTTTATTCACACCCTCTTCCTTGGCCCCAAATCTATAGCATGTACCATTCATATTCTCTATAGAACCACAATTATCTATGTTATTCCCTTCAAAAAGAATAAATTTAGGTTAGATCATTATAATTCATAGGTTACCATGACTATATAATAGAAGTGAGTGAGTAAATCAAGTCATACATATCATAAAGTGGATCCACATCAATTCCCACATGAGATTAATCCCCCATTATTCCATATCATTTTTAGTTAACATCCCATTCCACACAAACTCCATAAATCTTCATACACATTTTTTTAAACAATAAATCAACGGAATGGGTAATATTAATCTAAGAAACATAATGTTATTATCACAAGAGAGGTTCATTACAAGGTGTGAAAAAATTTGTTAGGAATCATCAAATTCAAATTAAATCATATATTTGAAATCATTACCCAAAAGGATATTGACAACTACTACCATTCACAATAAGAATTAAAAGGTAAATAAAACAAAAAAATAAAATTACTTTGAATAAAACCCTAAATAATTCAAATGGAAGAATCCAAACTAAAAAATATTAAGTCATTTCAAAACATGTTTTTACTTGCTATTCCATTTGAAAAAATCCTTAGCTTAAAATCCCCAAAAAACACTGATTTATAAACAAGTAAAAATCATTAAAAATTTATAATAGTCATTTCATAAATCAAAACATCATAAACTATGTAAAAAAATTAAATGAATCGACCAATTTTATTCATGTCAAGGATTTTTAGTTTGGATACAATATCCAGGAATATTTCTTGACATCCACCAAAATGGAATTTTTAAAATCACATTGTATTGAAATTAAAGCAAACATGGGATTAAATAAATATAAAATGGTGAGGGGAAGAATAATTACAATAAAATCCATCCATGCAATGTTGAAATCATATTGATGTGGATTAAAGAATTTTTCCCAAGGAAATTCGTTATATAATTTAATATAATGTATATTAAGATGAAGGAAAACATGTCTATTAATTATCATTAAATAATTAATCACATGGTGAGGGAAAATAATAGAGTAAACTAAAATGAATTTTAGGAATCCACCCATAATGAATCATTAATGATTCACCACTAATGGTGAATAATGAATTAAAGAATCATAATCTCTTAAAAGAAGATAATATATCTAATAATAAAAATTCATCATGTTATTATCTAGATCCATAAACTACATAAGTATTCACCTCTCAATGAAATAGAGAGAGACAGGATTAGAGGTGGTTCACAATAAAATTGTTATTACAATTAGATGAAAAGAAACATCACATCTGTGGACACGTAGATTATTTAATTATAATGTTTGTAAAATCCAAAATTGCCTCTAAATATCCTCAAATGGTCCAAGGATTAAATTATGTTCAAAAAGGAATAATTGGGAGTTAAAACGGGGGTATCCGAAATTAAAATAGTTAAATCATTGAATAAATTTTGGTTCACAAGGTTTGGCCGCACATTTTTTCAAACCCCATTCTAACCATGTGCCTCGTCCTAGGATACAGGAGAATGTTTCATGGTTTTCACACACATTTTTAGAATTTATTACCCAACCATGCTATCCGACTTGGGATACTATAAAGAATATCATTTTTTCTGCACATGATTTTAAAAATATAGATCTTAACCATGAACCCTTCTCCATAACACTAATATAATGATATTATTTCATAGGATGACCCGCATGATTTTCATAAAAAAAATTTCCAACAATGTACATGACTAGAATGTTCGAAATATATAAAAAACACACCAGAACAACCTAATGAATGATCCATATAAAATATGATCAATTGTTCCAAAAATTGACCATTAGGATGAAAAAGTGATCTTTTTAATCAAGAATTGTAGGTTGATTTTAACGTTATAATAACTCTTTAGTGTATTTGGGTATAAAATAGTGCGAATATATATTTATGTGATAACAATGTTATATTATTGTATGATATTCTCGATATTATGTAGAATCCCTGATTGGGGTGACAAAATATTCTAGGAAATGAGTAAATGTTTTTCCAAACCTTATAAATATAGGATTTATTCGTTAATTATATTCTATTGTCCATGGGTTGATGTTGATGTATTATGTTGTCTAAATAATAAAATAAATAGATTTACATTTTCTAATGAAATAATATAATTCATAAAAGATGGAAATTTATTCACCACCCTGTTAGTGGTCAATTAGTCTTAGGGAATCATATGTGTGATCAACGCTTATATAGGAATCATATTGAGGATCCAATAAGTAATTGAGTATGAAATAATATAATTATGTGAAAAATTAATGTTTCATTCCATTTTATTGTGAGAACTACCATACTTATTTGTATACATTAATATCCAACTTCAATCAATCACCATCTAAGATAGATATGTTGTTATATAGTGAATTACAGCTTGTATGGATTGAGATAATATTTCTTTATCTAGTAAATGATAAAAATATGTGGATTGAAAATAAATAAAAAATAATATTTTTTGTCTCTAATAAAAAACGTATACACAATGTTGATGGGTATATAAACTACCAATGATATATATTAAAATTTAAAGAGTTGTTATGAGATAAAATTTGATGTAAATGAGCCAAAATATATAATTGTAATAGAATATTTGAATATATAAATATGTATTGTCATGAGATCCTTGAAGAGTGCATTACATGTTTCAAAGTGATTTTTAGTGACATCTTAGGGGTTTGGTGACAAACTAGATTATTCCACCACTGTTAAAATATTAAGGAATAATTTAAAAGATATTTCTTATGTAAAATAATAATATACATAATATATAGAATAGTGGACTATAGATGAGTAACTTAATATACTCATGATTAATTATATAGTAAAAGGATTGTGAATTTAATAATAATTAAAAATATTAGATATATATTAAGGCAATGTGAAATGGAATAGTCAAAGAAGAAGATGTTTATACTAAAGTGAACCTAATTTTGTGGAAGAGGAAGAATACTTCAAAAAAATTACAAATATTATATAAAAATGTATGAATAAGGTAATATTGAGAGGAAAGGTAATGAAACCACCTAGGTATTATAAAAATTAATAAATTGGTCATTTTTTAAGGAACTCAAATGGATGAAGGCTGAAGAGACAGAATCAAATGAGGAGGCTTAAAAATCTAAAAAATAAAGACATGTTAAATTCATAATGAATTTAAATGGAATGAAAATAATTTTAATGAGAATTTATTAATAAGGTGTCTAATTTTAGTAGTTAATAAGATAATGAAGTCAATTTCATTTTCCATATTGAGAAAGGAATTTATAACATTATCAGTGATAATGGATAAAAATGATATTACTAGGTTTGAAACACAATGGAGAGCCATAATCCTACCTTGATAAGATGACATAACTCTAGAAACACAATAGAAATCTCTATAGAGAATTAATATGAGTACTAGATATGAGGAGTGTTAAAATAAATATTTACATTCTGTTGATTATATTAATAATAATAAATTTAATGTGGTAGAGTAAGAATCTATTTTGAGAGATCTTCTATAAAATTTATATTGCATGTAAGTATAGATACTCTAGAAAAAATATATATTTTTATTATTGCTAAAAATGAGTTGAATTAGATCATAAAATAATTAATACAGGCTGGTGAGGTTATAGGGGAATCCAAATAATCATGTCAAATGATGTGTTCTAATTGGTAAGTAAAATATACAACAACTCTATCCCTAAAATAATGTTTCTATTTATAAAAATTCATGTGACAAAATCTATGATGATCCTCATTAGACTGTGAATACAAGTGAGATACCCCATTTTACTCTACCTAAACTAGTTGATAATGGGGGTACTGACATGAGTAATGTCATTGAGGAAATGATTCATCCCAAAGGAAAATTTTTGTGTGATGTAATTGAGGGAGAGACTCTCTATAATAGATTCATCTATAGTATATATGGAATCGTTTTTAGAAACGCAAATTTCCACTACTATAAATCACTCTAATGTCGAATTTAATATTGTTTAACCCCACATTAGGTGGATTTTTTTTCAAGGGGACATAAAATTTTGGGAATACAACTAGGTGGATTAGGTGTTGGCCTATCCAGGAAACCAAACACTAGACATTTGTTTCAGTAATCCAAATATCTACCCCTCTTTTATTCATGAAATATTGAGTCCCACACAAAATAATATTTTTGATGAGATTATGATTAAGGTATCTTCTGATATTTGTATGTTTGTGAAATGTGTTAGTGGTAAATTCTCTAGGAAGTTTTATAATGGTTTAGTTAATTTGAACTAATTGAGAAATAAAGGGCATATTCCTCAATGGTGTAAGGAAATTCCATGTAAATCTAATATTTTTTTGTGGAGATTTCAGAGTTGTGTGAATCATACTGATATAGCTATTAAAGGTAAGGGTGTACTTCTTGAATGAAAATGCTATTTTTTCTCGGTGTGTAACGAGAAATCTATTGTGAAACGTTTTAATCCAATTGAATGGTCAGATATGTTATGGGGAGCATTGGTTCATTTCACTAGCTGACCAGTGGTGTTGGATTCTTTCGAGTATATATCTAAATAATGGTTTAGTGGTTTCATGAAAGGTAAGCATGTATTTCGGACTCAAGCACTTCTCTTGGTGGTTAGTTGCTGGTTTATGTTAGAGGTAAGAAAGTAGCCTCATCAAATTGGACCCTACCCATCTAGTAGGGATTTAGTGGTTAGAGATAGATGCATTATCATGGATATTGTACAAATTTTTAGTTATAGTGATGATTCACCCTCCATTGGGATCTACATAGCTACCAGTCGCCCTTTTCTTATTTTCAAGGCCATTATCTATAGGGAATCGGGTGATCTACTCTTATCCTCACTAGGATCACAAAATTAAAATTGATAGATCTTATTAATATGGTGCATTTCTATGCGTAAGTTTCATCCATGAATCTGTAGGGTCAATTTTGTTCATGATTAGTGCATTCTATAGGCCTTGTGATTCTCTAAGGTGGAAGGAATGCACATCTACAATGCCTTGAATTGTACAACTCAAAACTTATCCACTTTTCAGCAATGGAAACAATCTCTAAGGTAATCTAAAACGCACTTAAGGGCTTCTATCCTACCACTTTCCATATTATCTTCTTGTTTTATGATTGAAAGTCCATCTTCACCAATGGTATTGAGCTCCTCCTCACATGTCTTGAAGTCAATCATTTTCATAATTACCTATAATAATTTTTTCCAAATATTTATCTATAATGGAGTTCACTAAAATGGGATCTCTCCCCACATGTGGTGTTGAAATCATTTTTATAGATTCCCTTGGTCTCCATTTTTACAGACCCCCTAAATCTCATCTTTGGATTGTCCTCGTTTTCTCTAATAGAAATTAATAGTTTTTTTTGTTTTTTTGTTCATGTATCATGTATAGTATCATAGGTTTATATATTGTGTTCTTGTTTTATATATTTTATATTACCCATTAATTTTGTAAATATATATATATATATATATATTATAGTGATAAACATGAATGTGTTGAGAAACCGTATTCTATATTAAAGGGAGCATGGAAAATTCCAAGTAAACAAATTATTCCTTTAAAAAAGAATGATCATGTTGTAGAGATATGAAAATAAATTCATTTTGGATACATCTGTAAACTATAGAAAATGAATAAATTTCAAGGGTTCTGTTGATTTTTTTGGAGTTATGGACCTAAATAGTAATCTAGATAATTTATATTTATTTTCCAAGGATGATGATTTAACAATGTTGATCTATAGTTATAAAATGAGGTTAGATTAATAAAAATAACCAATGAATATGTTTCCATGAAAGAATTCCACACACACAAAAATACATTTTAAGAGAGGTATGTGGTGTATGTGAACAATAATATCATAATGTTGAGGAGATCATTACTATAGTTTCTAAAAAAGATCTATATGCTTTAAAATGGATTACAAAACATTATAATATAAATTAATTTTTCTTAATGTCGATCATGTGAAGAAATTATTTTTGAAACCCAACCAATATGATCTTTTCAGGAAATAATGTCTAATAGTGTGTCTTGATTATTTGGAAATAGTAAAAACTAATTGGGAATTCAAAAACATGTCCTAGTGATAAAGAAGAAAAGGTGGTTTGATGGTAAGTGATTTATGATGATGAGAATATATCTATAAGTCAAAATCTCAATTTCAATGAATGGCGCTTGTAAAGATTGGAATGTCTAGGAATGACACGAAATATTTTAAGACACTATTACTAGTCCAAGATGTTTTTGGGATAATGATGGTGAAATCTTATGAAATGAAGTTTCCTTGTTATTTAATTTAAATAATAATAATCCACACAAGGTAATAGTTCATTTAAATAAAGAGATAACACAACCAATTGAGGGTCATGATATGAAAGGTGACATGAACAATACATCATATCTCATTCTTAGGAGGATTGGGGATTTTATTTTATGAGAAAAATCTCAACCATAACATTAATTTTATGAATAAAAAAATGGACCTCCAAATTCATGGTTATTATTGTATATTTGTGTTAATATCCTGGGTATTTTACATGAATGATCGAGTTGTGACTACTATCCATAAATAAAAGAGTTGTGGAAGATGTTTTTGAATATCAGATAAAGTGGGTACATCCCTTTGTGGAGTGAAATGATAATGGTTTACAGGCCATATAATTAATTATGGGTGAGTACATATTGATTAAAGGACAAGAAAAAGGTGGTGTATTGGTATATTATTCATGAATATGTTAATGTTTTTCTAAAACATGAGTGAAATATATTGACTTTTGATAAATCTATTTTTATAGTCACAACAAAATATTAATTTTAGATAGTGGCACATGATTTTGAATTTGTGACAACATTTATGGCATGTGTTAAATCACACTTTATTTCCACATCATTCTAGACCTAATAAATAAAGAGTTGACTAAAGAAAATGTATATTTTAAAAAAATTTCGAGACATTATTCTCTTAAAATTGGATTAATTATATGCTATAAATGAAAATACAAGAAAACAGTGTCCTAATTGTAGGTGAAAGAACAAGGAAAATGAAAAGTCCTCCATAGTCCATTTTCATTTTTCTTCAATAAGGATGAGAATATTTTCATTTATTTTGTAGAATATAAAGGGGTATGAATCAAATAAAATACTATGGGTTATTGAAATAACCATATGAAGATGTTTTTTTGGATTTAATAATGTATTGAGAAGTAAATACAATGTTTACTTCCATGTTAAAGAGCAGTCGGATTTTGAGGTTTCAACTTGGATTTTCTACTTGGACAGTCTCGAGATAGATTATTAGTTTATTTGGGATTATTATTGAACATATATAAATTTCCATAAATGATTTTGAAGATAGAAATGTATTATATAAATAATTTCAATGCAGTAGGAGAATGATGGATCAATGGGATATTGAAGAACCAATATGAAAGATTATGAAATAAGACTGAATAAGTAGAGAAATCTGACTTTACGCATCCCAATGGGGACCATTTCGTGACTACCCCAAGACCACATCCAATAAGATAGGGGATAGATAATTTCAAAGAGTAGCCTATCCCAAAAATGGGATGCATTTCATAAGTGGATGTACAAATGAACACATCTCCAAGAACAACATGTTGAAATGTAAAAAAACTAATTAAAAAAATATGCATACCACTAAGAATTCCAGTAATAGAGTATGAACGTAGAATAAGTCAAAGTAAATAAGGACAGAATACATGTACACCAAAATATATAGTCTATAAAAGTGAACGCACAAGTTCCTAAAAATCATCAAGATAAAATCCTACATGAAGGGAATGTATAGGGATAACTCTCTAAAGCTATAGGAGAACACCTCAACTATATGATCTCTCTAAGAACTACATGGTCCTAGTCCACCTAGGATGTCCTCAAAGCATCAATCATCTATAAACGACATGACAGGTGTGGGAAAATACCGTGTTGGGGTAATTAAAAGAATAATCAATAGGAAACCCTAAAACCACAAATAAATACTACAATTAAATACATGAAATAAAAAACTAATAAATACATGAAGTACACCACAAAATAATGCATTAAGAATAGTCATAACGTCCATGATATATTTCAATAACACATATATCAATATCATACATCTATACTCATCTTAGACACTATGTATCGTATGATTCCAGCCTTATTGCCAACAACATGATTCTCATCATTGCCTTGAATCGTAAGACGGAAATTAGGAGGACACACTCTGTGAGTTAGGCTATCTAAAATGGAACATGTTCAAGAGTTGATATCCATTAGAACCATTTCACTAGGTCTAGATCTAGTTCCTAGTACTATGGGTGTTATCATCACTTCCTTACGCATAGTAGAAGTTATGAAACCCAAGTGAAGAAGAACTCCCCTCAACACTACACACAGTTGGGGGAGCACTGGTCCATACAAGTACCACAAACATCTTCTCTAACAAGAGAGAGTATGGGGGATCACACCTCACCACTACCCCACAGTAAATGGAGTACATTCCCATGAATAACCTATTAAACATATTTCACTCTTGAATGAAGTATCCAACTCCTAAATCCACTGAGGATACATTATCTCCTGCCAAGTAATCGTTCACACATAGTGAATGGGCTCACTACTCAAAATTATATCCCACAGTCGAGGGAGCACCATCTCTAATGGAGGACCCATACCCGAAAAATAAGACACCTAGGCTATATAAAACATTGAGTGTCAATAAGATATTGAGTGAAGATAACCCACAGAGTGTCGATAACACTTGGATTTCAATAACACACGGAGTATTGATAACACATGGAGTCTCAATAACACATGGATTGTCGATGACACATGCATAGTTGATAACACACAGAGGGTCCATAAAACAAAGAGTGTCGATAACAGAAAGAGTGGAACTAACAAATTTAGTTTCAATATGTCAAGTGACCCCATGTCATGTAGTTACCAAGTAACATCGTCACCAAGTCACATAGTTTCCATCTCATATAGTCACCAAGACACAGCCAACCGCATGATTACACTCATAGCATGCCAGTACAGAGAGAACCTATCCATAAAGACAATAGGTCATATTCCAAATTTCACAACAACTCACATATAGTATCTCAAATAAAAATCTTGTCGCATAGGTTCCAACACTGTAAAAGGCTCATCAAAAGGAAACACTGTTTGAGGGATATGGAAGTTTTTGTAAGATGGACAGACTAGGGTCTGGTCTAGACCCAACCCGACCTAGTCTAGCTAACCCAACCTGACCTGTTATGGTATAGTATGAACTAGAATGGACTAGTGAGTAACTTATTATTACATTCTGGTCTACTAATGCGGCATGAACACCGTAGTATTTCTTGCACAATAGACTGTTTTACTCCGTCAGATGTGGCCTACCCTGGGCATGAACCCATGTCCATACGGCCCACTCTGATAGTATGGTTCCCCCATGTCACCCGGTCAATGTGGAACTGAGTCTCATTTAATATAGTTGTCCCACATACTTTGCATGCCCCATGGAAACGCAATCGCAAGCTCCTCTGACATGACTCTGAGCCGCATAATAGCTCACCACTATGGACCCCGGTCACCGCCTACAGATTCCACCACTGTGAGATCCACGTGGTCTAGCCCCCTCTGCATGCTCCCATGGTGGTTTCTGTAAGAGAACTACATCTTCCACTGCAACAACACGTGGTCACCACTGCATGCCACCAGGTTCCACCAACGACATCTATGATTCCCTAGGTCGCCAACATAACTCTGCTGCTCCGTTTTCCTAAAATGATCCATATTTATGACCCCCGGGTCACTAACATCACTAATTTGGGATTTGAACCATATGGATAGAACTTTTGGGGTCAATCGCATTCGGCACCTCCTAAAAAATATTTCCCTGACCATGTGGGTCCAACGACAATAAACACCATGAACAATGATAGCCAGAACACATAGAATTCATGAACAATGGATCATGGCCTTGTTCAAGTTTTCCTCGATCCATTCTTATTATAAGGTTTAATAAAGAAAAAGAACAAACAATCACAAAGACAAATATCCCTTTTTTAACCCCACAATGATTTATCCCTCCCATATGAATGGATGTACTATGGATCAACAAATTTATTGGTTGGTCTATGTAAGTTGTCTAAATATAAGAAGGGAACATAAATCACCAAGAGATCAAACACCCTAACTCATGGATGAATCAGTTATTGATGAATAATGGAGGTCCATGTTGTTTTCAATCCTCAATCCTTATATAGATATCATTGAGATAGTTTCCTACCACACCTCATAAGAATTTCAGGGTTCTTTTCATAACCATGTATTCCTGAAAAAATGTTTTCTTAAAATGTAAAACTCCTCTGCATCCGATATAATATATTTATTGAAATATTTTAATGATGGATACATATATAATATATCGTTCACAATACACTGGTGACGGTCGATGTTAGGACTAATCTATTGTAAATTCACTTATATGAATGCAATGGTTCAGTCATATTTTTTATTTGATCCCAATTTAGATGTTATTAATGTTTTAATGAACAATGAGTTGTATGATTTATTATAAACATAGAATTTTTCATCATATTATTATGGGCACACTGGGCCTCGGAATCTCATGTCGTCATAGTGCTTGGTCTATGAATTTTCTCAATTATTTTATTAAAATAAATCCAAGAAAATCCAAATCATTACATTCTCCCCCCATTGGGATTTACATCCTCGAAATCCAAACCAAGGGCAACCTAGATAGTTGAGGGTGCTAAGCATGAATCTTAACCACCATTCTCCCATGTTCTCTCTTATAGATTCATATTCTACCACTGAACAATTACTTAAGGAATTGACCACACATAAAGGATCCTCTCCTGTCAATCCTCGATCTCTACGACCAAGATGTAAAATGATCGTCGTGATCTGGATTTATCATTGATGGAATTCTATTGATTCAAACTATCTTCTAAACAAATAGGTTTCCCAATATCTCTAATAAAATCTCCTATTAACTAATAAGGAGGTGGTATATGTTTTTTATTTAGTCAACAATCACCAAATTAGTATTGTGTACCCTAGATGTACCTTGTATATCCATAAATTTGTCCTTTGATATCCCTTCCTGCATCCATATTGGTACCCCAAGAAACAAAAGGAGAACCCCCTTCTAAGAATAGAGGTCTAAGAAGGTTATTTTATAATCCAAGAAACTGATTCAAATAGGAAACCAAATTTTATCCCTATAGGTGAGTCTCGATTAAACCATTATGCCATCCCTAGTTTCATACCCAACACCAAAATGCATATCATGATGCATCTCTCCACTATAGGTGTCCACTAATTCCACAAATATTGGGCCTCCCTACTAGAAAAATCACAATATCTGTCAAGGCTCAGCCAAACCAGGCTCACATAATATCAGAAGAGATAAAAAATAAAACTAAAAACTAGGCTCTTAGTGCTAAAACCATGCATTCATCCTTTCCACACAATGATCCCTCGTGGAACAGAAGGGAATGTATTGCCCAAGGGGAATGTATGGTACTTCCTCAGAACCTCTTCTCTCTGCATCCCTTGTACTACAGTGCATCCATTGAATATAATTATGTGCTCCCCACCTTTAGAATATATGTTAGGGGAATTCTCTAAGTAAATCTAACCATGTAATGTCTCATATTTGGTTTTCCCAAGTTGTACCTGTCAAAATCACTATAAAATTGAATGGGTAAAAACCAATGACTGGAGGTATGTTTTTCATTATCCATCCATAATGATATTTTTAATTAGGCCAAATACTCTGAAACATTGTTTTGCAGCTGAAAAATAGATCTCATACTTATATAATTTACTACCATGTTCATCTTCTCATGAGTATAAAGCCTTTAAAAGTCATAGTCTTGGATGATATTTATCCAAAGTCTCTATCTCCACATTCCCTGGATCAACTATGACTATGCCAATACAATAGTAAATTAAGGACTCATGACATCTGTTACACGGAGAACTATGATTTCAAATTTATAAGTAATCATTTCAGCGCTCTTATATTTGATTCCATCCTGTGCTTCCACAGTTTCTTATTCACTAAGATGGAAAATATCATTCCATGACTACTGAAACACCACACTCAACTCCCAGAATACTCAACCTATGCATGAATAATCGGTAAACTATCCATATCATGAATGATTTCATATGTTCTTGATCCCACTACCATGAGAAACAAACTAAAAATCTTTCCTCTCAGTGTCGAGTCACACTAATTGTATTAGTGTGTGATCACTAGGTCTCATCTAGTTGGAGTCTCCAAACGTCATAGTCGAGCTAACAGTTCTACCATAATCTCTGAGTCCCAAAAAAATTCATCAAAAAATAATGATTATAACATGTGTCTATAAATATGGAAGGTATGGCAAGGTAGACATAGACTATAAATTGAATTATTTCTAGATCCCTTGTTCCATATGCCTCTACCGGATATAGCCATTCCCTTCCATGTCCTCCATCTCCCTGATCCTAGTGTGGATTACCTGGGGATGGTGGTGGTAACATGTCATTATTTATACCACCGCATGTTGATCCCCCAACTCCTCTGGCACATCCTCTACCTTGTAGATCAGTCTATTCCTATCAATGTCTCTACCTTGGTAGACCATACACCTTTTTTTATCAGCGACATGAAGGGATATATAATCTCTAGTGATATGTCCCATGCCTCCACATGAAAAGAATTTCCTCTCTCTACATTGACTGGACTCACCCTCTTAGATATGATCCGTAGATCCCCTATCATGGGATGTCCACTCAAAACATTTCACACATCCTCATCTCTGAGACTGATGCTAGACTCCAAGTTTTGATGTATATACTCATTCTTTACCACTAAAGACTACCATATGATATATTTTCCCTTTCATGGAACACTCAACCAAAAATGTTCTCTCTAGACCCCTAGAATAATTAGTAATTCAACAAGGGATACCATTGGCCTGAGTGACCCTATATAGATGTCACTCGAAGGTCGGATCTCTTAAACATTGGCTGTGTATATTATCTATCGATTTCATAGAAATTTCAGTATTCCTCCATGAATACTCTGATACCAACATGTCATCATGTTGGAACTACATAAGAATTTTTTAATTAATGTCCCTTAACATCTAAAGTGATAAATCCTACTCCGATAAAGGTTCTCAATCTCTATCCATTGAAGACCCAACTCATTTTATGATCGGATAACTATCCCACATTATCACCCCGTTGAGTCACATAGAATGCTCACTTCCCAGAACACAATCCAATATGATGGTGTCCCGGCTAGGTGGAAAAATCTTCCACTACCTCAATCGAGTCCTCTTCAACCTATGTGTCTACCTCAACTCAGAAACCGAAGGGTCTCTACTTCTAGAACTCATGATGTGTGCAAAGCATGTGCACATAATCTGCAGATATTGTGGGAACAATGTGATTCTCTAATAGTAGAGGTGTAGCTCGTAAAAAACCCAAACTTGTTTTCTTTGGTAAAAATAATTGTACTGATACCTTTTATCCCCATACCTCATCATCATGATCAAGTAGGGGAATCCTAGATGGATGTCTACGTGGAAGAATCTGGAAGTAAATCAATATGTTCAACATTCAAAAGTGTATATCTGGAGAGTTGACTCACGATTGACATGGGATACAAAACCATAAATATATGATGAATGTACCATTATTTTCCCTAAAACTAGTGTTTTCATGTACCGAGTAAAAATCATGGTGTCTAGAGTCTTGGTGTATGGATATGTCAGCCGCCACACCAACACTAGAATCCCTTTCCAGAAAACCAAAATTGAAACACTTAACATTGTTTCACAAAACCAATCTCACAGACACCAGGTCCTTATATAGAAACGACCTTCTATAATACCACTATGTCACATCCCATCCTAGGGAGGCCCACGTCATGACTACCCTAATTCCACCTCCAATAGTCCAGGGGATGACTACTAGAACTATGATGGCATATCCCACAAATGGGAGGATTTGTCTAAAGTACCAATAGTCCCGCACACATCTCCAAACCAAACATGTTGAAAAGTAAAAACACTAAGAAAACTAGTATACATACCACATATAATGTTGAAAACATAGTAAATTAGTAGAAAATTAGAATGTAAACATGGTCCGAATACAAGCTCGCAAAAAGTAAGAGTCTATAAAAGTGAACACACAAGTTCTTAAAACTCATCCTTTGAAAACCATACCTAAATGGTAGGAACATGGAGTGTTATCTGAAGAATTAAGAGCACACCTTTACTATCTATTCTCTCTAATAACCACCTAGTCTTGGAGATAATATGGCTATGTAAAATCTTCGATCATCTTCACAAGACATGGCACATGCTGTAAAAACAAATGAAGGGGTGATTAAAAGTATACTCAGTAGGATATCATAAAATAGCAAATGAATACCACTAAAAAATAAACGAAGTAACCAATGAATCAATACATGGAGTAAAACACAAGGAAATGAATGAATTGTAGTCTTCATCAAAAATATATATGTCTACAACACATATATGAAGATCAACTAGATATACTCATCATAGACACTATATATCATAATGATCCACCCTCATATCCGACAATAGGATTCTCATTATCGCCTCAAATAATAACATGAAAACTTGGAGGAAACAATCCAGGAGCTCAGCAATAATAGATTGCCCTCGTTCAAGAGATTCACTCCATCAAGAACATTTCACGAGGTCCAGCACCTATGTCCATCTATAATGGTCAAGTCATCACTTCCTTTCACCCATCACAAGATTTGAATCCTATGTGAAGAGGATCTTTCCTCACCACTGCACATAGATGAGGGAGAACTTCTCCAACTATATACCATGTGCATACTCTCTAGAAAATATATTATAGGGACTGAAACATGATAAGACACCTAGTTTCAGTAACACACGGAGTGTCGATAACACACAGAGTGTTGATAACACAAGGAGTTTCAAAAACACACAGAGTGTCGATAACACATATAGTGTCGATAACACAGAGAGTGTCAATACCACATGAAGTTTTGAAAACCCCTCGAGTGTCGATAACACACGATGACTTGATAACACACAGAGTTTCAATATGCCATAAATCCCTTAAGTCATGTAGTCTCTAAGTCACATAGTCACCAACTCACATAGTCATGAAGTCAAAGCCAACCGCTGGATTCCACTCGTAGTGCGCTTGTATAGTGAGAACCTACACCTCAATTCATTAGTACATATTCCATCTTCCGAAAAAACTCACATTGAGTATCTCGAAGCACCATCTCATCACAAGGGTCCCAAAACCACAAATGGCTCATAAAATGGACACTCGGTTTGAATGATATGGTGGTTTTTGAAAAATCACACAACCCAGGTCTTATACGGACCTGACCCACCCAGTCTGGCTAACCCAACTCAGGTAGGACTTTTCTAAGTAGGTCTATCCTACTAACTTCATACCACTATTCTTCTAGAGTTCCCTTAACACCCTAGTCCAGCATGTGCTTCTGAACACTTTACTCCACCATCCATGAACCACACTAGCTGAACCCCCGGGTGGATGTGGTCCCACCATACCATGTGGATCCCATGTGTGTCATGGTCCACATTGTGACAAGATGTGCTTAATGAGGCCATCCTACCACCTCCACACTCCCCATGGAATCAAAACTGTAGGTTCCTCTGATGGGTCTCTGAGCCGCATCTCGTCTCACTGACGCGACCTCTAGTCGTAGCCCCCCGTCACCGCCCGTGAATTCTGCTGCCACGGGCTCCACATGGGTCAACCACAGCGCCTACATGGTCTGACCACTATTTCCTACTCCCATGGTCACTACAACATGACATTGGGTATATTCATGTGATGTCGTTGGTACACACCACCAGGGACCCTGGTTTTGCACATTTCACATGTTATGTTGATGATCCCTCATTCTTAATGGTGCCACATATGTGATCCTTGGGTTGTGAATGTCACTTCCATGGGTTTTGTTCCAACTCTTTAGCACTCTATGTTCCCGATGGAATTCTTAGCCTCCCATAAAATTATGTTGTGAACATGGGGGTTCTACATTGAAGAACTCCAAAAACGGAAAACTGAGGAATACAAAGAATGCCTAAAGATCATAGCATGGCCTTGATTATGTCGGCCTTGATCTGTTCATTCTTAATGGTTTAACAATGAAAAATAACATATATTCTCAATGATTTATCTCCATTCTTAAACCCTCAGACAAATTATCCATCCCACAATATCGAACGAACCAAACATCAACTTGTCGGTGGGTTAGACTACATTCTTTATTTGAATCTAATAAGGGAATGGAAATCACAATGACACCAAACACCCTACCTCATGGCTGGATCACTCGTTGAAGAATAATGTATGTTCATGTTATCGTTGATCTTTGATCTGCATGCATTACTCATAAAGTGTTTATTCTTCCTTGACTCAGTGAAATTCCAAGGTTACTGTGATAAATATGAATTCATAACAAAGGTTTCAAAAAATTAAAAAAATCTTCTGAATCTGGTAAAATATTTATATTAAAATATTTCAAGGATGATTGCATCCCAATTTTAACATTCTCATTTGACTGACATCGTTTAATGTTTGGTTCACCCAAAGTTAAATTTGATACTTTGAAATCAATAGTTCCCTTAGATATATGGTCCAAGAAATAGTTTAGACGGTTTCCCCATTTTAATTAAAAACCACCCATGTGCTTTATTATAAACATAAAATCATTCATCATATTTTTCTTCGAACATCATTCCTCAAAATCTCATGGTGTCTCAGTGCCTAGTCTTGGAATTTTCGCAATTAATTTATAAAGATAAATTTGGAAATCCCGAGTCATTATGAAACCATCCTAGGAGTGGTGAATATTGATGCTACTATACTAGTTTATGATGAACCTTTTAATGATGTTAGATATATTTTTATATAACTTTTGAGTGGATGAAAAATGTATAGATGACTTGAAAAAGATCTCTTATAAATTATGTAATGTGTAGAAATTGTAGAAATAAAGGAAAATTCCATTAAATAAGGACTCAAAAAAATATTATCCTCATTAGAATGAATTTATAAAAGTTATATATTATTATTGAAAATATGAATCATTTGAAACACATGCACATCAAATTTATTTCCACAGGAATAATCTTGAATGTCTGTAAGGATGATTACATGCCTCTTATATCTCATTTCATGAACTATGTAAGAACGATATACCAGCACATCTGTTTATGTAAACATCATTCTCAAGGCTTTGTAAGAATCATATTGATCTATATATGTGTTTTGAGAAATATATACTTCCCCTAATTTATAGTAAATTATAGATTGTATAAAACATTAAAATGATGTGTTTTAGTGGAAATATGAGGAATATTAAAAACTTATATTTTGAATAAATATAGAATATAATAGTTGATGAAAAATATTATCATCATGTATTAATATGTAATCATCAATCTATGTGGATTTTGATTCAGGACAAGATTAGAAGAGAATTATTATAGGAAGAAACTGGTATTGGGATGAGTTTCATTCCACAAAAATAAGATCCATGTCACCATTAAATGAGTCAATTCAAATGTGTATGGACATTTAAAATGAATTAAAGAAACAAATGTGGTTGGAAAAGATGACCAAAATATTCAAATATCACATGAATGAATGATAATTGAGCCATCGTATAATTTAAGAGGGATTATTTAATCATAATTTAAATTTAAATTACACTATAAAAATATATTAAAGAGTTCTAATTTCGATGAGTAGATCTTTCCCAATAATTAACGTTTCCAAAAGTTCATTTTAGATTATAATATTAAAAAAGATATTTTTTTAACAGAAAGAGATATGGGTTGGTCGCCCTTCCCATACCAAAAAAAAATTATTAAATAAACTGAAAGTTAAATATAACAAATGAGATATAATGAGTTTTCACCACCAGCAATATGAATTTAGGATACACATTCATGCCTACATGAATAATACAATGAAAATTTCACTCCAAAATCTTGACCTCAACATTCTATCAAGTATGATTATAATCGGTTCTTAAAATCATATTCAATCAAATAATATATCATTGATAATCAAATAATATCCCTTAAGGAATCATCTATAATTTTCATATTGAGTATTTTTGTGAAGAAATATTCATCAAATTCTAATAGATTACCAAGGAATTTATAGAGCCAATACCATCACTATGTAAAAAAGATGGATGAATATCAACAACTAGAAATATTTTCCATCCAAGAAACCTTCATAGGCCCTGTAAAATATCAAACAAGTGATGAAACATCTCTATTACAAGGAAAATTATGGTTTAAAAATCATCAAAAACATATTTCGTACAACTGCATGTTGTTAGTGTCATGCATCACACATCATCCCCCAAAAGAGTTTGGAGGAACTGTATATCATTATACAAACATGGTATGAAAAACTATATAAATAAGGAAACCTGAAGCTGAACATATTGAATTATAGAAATGGAAACAATGTTCAAAATATGTCTCCATCATTAAACCTTTTAACACTCCTGTCTGATGCATAAATACTCAAGATATTGAAAATTCCAAATTTATCTATAAATAATAGTGAAGAAACATATCAAAATGAAACCCCTGGGTGATATCATAATCACCATAAAATACCCAACATCAAGAATCATATAAGAAAAACCAGTTTTGTTCAATCATTCTCCATATCTCACATCCAAATAGATTGTTTACAAAGAGGTAATAAACAAATAATGACCATTCCGAAACAAAAAAACTCCAAAGGGTCTGAGAAACAAAACAAAATCATGCATCAAAATAAAAAACCATTACCACCAGAAAGAAATTATTTTATCCAATTAAAATCATTCCCAATGTATGTAGATAAAGATAGAATCCAGATTTTATTTTGTATTCATTAACCATCCTTTTTAACATACATTTTCTGATATCAAGGTACATGTCAGTCGAAATGTCACCATTGTTGTATTTTTGGTGAGTAATGTCATCTTGATCATCAATCCATGCATTAAATACTTCACTCACATCATCAACAATCAAATAGGAATCAATGTACATTATATCATTATTCATGTCATATTCCTCTACCTCTGAACCCAAGGTTGTAACATATTCTACCAGTTTCATAGAAAGATCAATACTTTCCTTCCTAGAGTCCTCCAGGGATATTGAAACTATTCTTATTTCAATGCTATAATAGTCAATTCATTTCTTAGTTTTCATTGTATTTGGGATAATTTATCCATATTCATACACTATTAGTTTTTCCACTTATTAACACATGATATGAAATAGGATTACTCAATGTTATTAGATTGATCATAATTCTACTAAAATAAATTATTTTAATCAGAAAGGTCACTTTTCTCTCTGTCCCATGAATCTTAAAATTCATACTATTTCACTTGATCCTCAATGGTAAGAGGGGAAATGTTGGAACCTTTGGTAGTAAGCACAACATAAAAAAATATTTAATTTCTTTTAATTTTATAGAGTTTTTCATTATTAAAAAAAAATCACCGTGTACACATTAATATTTTCACCTTCATTAGAAAACGACGATGGAATATCATTTACCCTGTGACTAACATTAGACTAAATTATTTCAATATTATGCTATTATTTTTCATCCCATGTGAATTTATTGACCTTAGGATGTGTAATATTATGGGAACAATATGTTGATAAATGTCCAATATTAAGAAAAGATGACATTATACTAGAAGCCTTTCTTAAAAAACCTCCTAAAACAATACATAATAACCATTATAGATCCTTATTTATGATGGGAGATCCTCAGAGATATCAATTTCAATGTACATTTCTAGTGACAAAAGGCCTTGAGAGAGTCCTCGTCGCCATATCTAGCCCCAATAGATTACAAATGAGATTAAATATCTGATATAAAAAAGATTGTTAAAACAAATGTAATGGTATCCCATGGAAACAAATCTAATTCAGAAATATAGGAGACTCATATAAAGGGTTTATGTATGGTTTAAATTAAATAACATTCATCAAACAGCCCCCAAAATACAATAATTTTTTTCCCAGTGTCAATGATATTCATCCTAAAAAATAATGGTCAAACACAACATAGGATAAGTTAAGTATGATGATATAAAAACAATAAAAGTTGGTGCTTTCAATGGAGGTTCTTATGAATTTCAATGATGGTCTATGATTAAATAACTTCCCACCAAGAAAAATGTGTATATCCAATGCAAGAAGAATTACCTCATTTTTTCAGGAATAAATCAACAATTGTCTGTGGTGATGAATGTTGATAGGATTGAAAAAAATATAATGGTCAATAACATAATTTTTGAAATTTCCGATGATCTCATTTATTATCCCAGAAACCAACTTCTCGAAGGATCTCTGATTTGAAGTAGGTTTTCCCTCACCCAGAATTGGGTTTCTTAGGTGTTATCCTAGTATCAGCCTCTCTATCAATCATAAAATAGAGAAACATATATTATTTCTATGAATATAAAATAAAGGATGTACCTATAAAGAATAGGGGTAAGGAATTTTGGGCAATCATATTTATCAATCATGTCAATTAAAATGATTTATGATCCTAATGCATCTATATTATTGAAGAGTGTAGATGGATATTGAACAATAAAAAATTTTGTTTGAAAAGAATACGTACATCCTATGTATTCAGAATTTGAAGGAGGATCCATATTAAAAATAATTTTTATGAGATTAATTACCATTAGTTATGAATAAAATTATTATTTTACAATGTTATTTATGGTGATACTGTTTTTTTTGGAAGAAGATAATTATTTAATGATGATAATAAATAAATCTAGAAATTTAAAAGGTATTTTTATTTTAGATCAAACATTATAATTGGAATTATGAATCTCTAGAACTGCATATTTGACTTCGGTATTGGAACATAGTTTCATACTCTATTATTTGGGCCATCAAGTTATTTCGTAGTAACAACTTATGCTGATAGAGGAGAATCTATGATTTGGGTGGCTAATATATAATGTCAATGTGTATTAGTTTATACCAAACCATGTGAATTCTTATATCATGTGAAATATTTATATTATAATATACATGATTTGATGTTTAGAGGTAATATTAATTTATAAAATATCACTATTAATTATATAAAGAATCATATTATTCATAATATATTTCAAAAAGGATTCCTTTTAGAAAATTTTTTTTATTAATTTCACAGGTTCTTTTGAGGTTTTGTATCTTGGAAACTAGGTATATAATTCATGGTGTAAATAGATCATATAAAAAATATGAACATCATTTAATACTATTTTAATAATTATTTATAAATTCATCATATTTCATATTAAAACATATGATTTATAGTGGACATAAATACAAATGAATGGATGAGTAGAACCCATAGTGATGGGATTAAAGGGAAATATTATGTAAGTGATCATTATAACATAATAGAATGATCATGAGTATATGAGACATATCATGAAAATGTGACTATCATATAAAAATGATACATTTAAAATCATATCACCATGGTTCATCACCATCGTGTCATGAAAAATATTACCATGATTTTTCAACAAGGTATCAATAAATATTAATAACGAATTAGACTGCGGTATCACAAACTTTTTCTTTCTAATGGGTAATTATTTTCTAAATAAAATAATGTGCCAGCATTTTGAACCCACCATATCTATTATTTAATATGTGCAATATGTATATAATTTCATAAAAATTTATTTCATTAATAATCCACAAATAATAAAGAATGATTTTCATTTAAAATAATTGAATACCTTAGTGTTCAAGGACATTAATGTTTCATCCCTTCAAACCCAAGAGTATTGAATTTGGGATTCATAAATTGAAATAACCAATCAATAAAGTATTTTTATACATATATATAAATTCCCTTGAATAAAAATTGAGTTGATATGAGACCATGTTAGTAATATTAAAGTACTTCTAAAAGTACCTTTTTTATTATTCTTCATTTAGGGTTTTTCCTAGTCTATTTTTGGTGGAAAGTTTAAATTTATAGAAATTTCTAGAGTGTTCATGGATGGTGTATTATTTTTCCAAACTATTCTACCATATAATAGAATATGTGAATCCCTAGGCGTGGGAGATTTCATGGTTGGTTATCATTTTTAAAAATCATGTTACCACCTAGTAGAAACTGTGCACCCCTATAGATGGGCATATGGTTAGGGTGGATTATTTGTCAAACCATGCTGCCTTTCCAAGCTAACCCTGCAAACAATAATTTTTTAAATTTAAAAAATTCATTTAAAAAATTAAGAATCCCATTTTGATCCTCTTCTAAACCCTAACTCCTTATATTTCAAATTCATAGGTCTTTTAGTATTTTAATAACCCTTTTTCTCCACCAAGACCACTGGTGGGTGGATTTAAGCTTGACATATCTCATTATATCCCTCTTTGATAAATGAATATTCTCTCATTAATTCATTCCCAATCACTATTTATATACTCTGTATAGTTTTTTAGATCATCATGTGATTGAGGTATTTCATCTCAATTGAACTGGATCTTGAATCTATGATGAATTTCTTGATTTTTTGTTTCTGTTTTTTGTTTTTGGGAAATCCTTCTTTAGTTTTTGAGTTATAATATCATGAATAAAGGTAGGTTGTTCCATTGAAATTTTAAATATAATAAACCCTTTATTTGATAGATTTTATTATGATTTATTTAAATTGAATAATAAAAAATCAATTTGATGTGAATTGGAATTGAACATTATTTGGTATGGAATTCTAAAAAGACTCCAATTCCCATGGAATTGGAATTTGGTGCATGTTTGGATATTGGTGAAATTTGAGAATTGATTTAAGAGATGATTTTAGAAAATGGATTAAATTGAATTTACTAAAAACTATAATTGTTTTTATATCTAAATGGTATGAAATTATGAAAAATCCATGTTTTTCTGTTGAAATTGATTTGGAATATTGTAATTGGAAATTGTCGAGTTGACATAAAAAATAGGATTTGATTATAAATGAAATGAATTACTCGTTATTGGTTGATTGATTGAGAACATGGTACTATGGGTAGTGAATGGATTGTTTGGGACAATAACACTGTGATGGTGATTCACTAGAAAGACATTTAAAATGAAGTCTAAATCCAAAACCTAGTTTAGTGAATAATATTTTGGATGGGATTTTGATGGGTCATATTCATCCTAGGCCCTACGGATGTTTATACACATTTCCATGATAACTGATATGACGGTGTGAGGATCCTATGACCACAAAATGTTATACTACATGGAATATAACAATGCTTATTGTGGTGATTAATATCATATATATTACCATTTTTATGAAAATATTTAATTCATGCCAGTTGATTTATATATAATTTTAATATAAATTATTTATATAAAATTTTTATTCAGCCTTTGTTTGAAATGATTTCATCATTTGAATTGAAAAACATGATTTTATTTCAATATAAAATTTAATCCCCAGGCCCCGTTTTATATAAAATTGAAAGTATGAAATGGTTTAATTTTATGGAATCATATTATGGAACACATGGTGAGATAGTTTTTCTATTTTAGATCATTCCCAACTATATTTTCAATCGTTAGTAGATTTTCTACTCCCAGGTCTGAGAAAAGGAATAGTGCCTATTAGTGGTGGTGGATTTTCTTGATCCTATTGGTCTTGTAGTGACGTGTCACTAGGTACATGGTTTTTTTATCTTGTATTATCTTCCGTACATGAATGAAATACTATTATATGCTTTCATTTTCTTTTTTTTTTTCTCGTAATTTCTCTATGAGGTGTTTTTATCATACTGATATGTATATGTTTCTTCTACTATTATATTTAAATATTATTCCTATATTTATATTGAATGATATCATGTGATATTCGCCAACTCGTGGGGATTGGAAAAACCCTTCGAGCAATGTCGGTTCCCTCTTGGTTTTCAGGGTAGTAGGGTATTCCAGTTGGTTCATGAAATATTGGTATTAATGTGGTAGGTTCAGAATCATTTTTTGATGTTAATATGTAGTTAATATATCATTTCGGGACATGTGAGGTAGTTATGAGTGAGTTTATGGCCTTCTCTCAATGTATTGATCTTTGAGTTACCATTTTTTGGTCTATAAAAGGCCTATTATGGAATAATTCTACTATTTTCTATGATTTTGATATTGATAGATTGAAATAGAAATATTTTTTAATATATTACGAGAATAATTTCCCTCTTTATATTATATGAATAGTTGAATGAGTAGTCATATAATGTCTTTGTTATTTTTTGTTCATGTTGTGTAGAATCATTCACCTAATAAGGAATTTGAATAAGTTCTTGGTGGAATCTAATGACAAACCAGAATATGTAAATCCACTTATGGACCAGAATCATAATGATATTATTTTATATGGTGTCCACAGCCAGGGATAAGAACCTAAAATCATTCATATTCATGAACTAGTTGTGGAACCTCCTATGGATGAATTATAGAGTCATGGTTAAAATTTCCTTATTTATAACCCAATAGTATTCCATGTCTCTAATAATCATTAAGAGGATAATTATTGTCTATGAAAGATTTATCCTTTTTTGGAATTCATGGAAGAATCTAATATAATTATGGTGAAATGTTCCACCTTAATGTGAGAAGGTCCTATCAGGATATGGTAGGAATCCCTGGGGATAATGAATAATCATAAGGGTTTGGAGTGGAATTAAATTAATATTATTTTAAACTACATGTTATTTCTCGACTTGGTGATTTTTAAGGTTGTGGAGTATTTGAAACTCGTGGTAGGTGATATGGCCATGACTATGTATGCAAACAATAATGCCAATATTGTGGAATTTCCACATCATATTATATCAAATGAGAAGATAAAGTCATTATGGTATGATATGGGACATTGATATGATATCCAGTAATAGGTTTTTTATAGAAGATGTCTTATTATGTTTTGGTGATGGATTGGGAGTTAAGGGTTAAACATGATCTAGATAGTAAATCAGGGTTGACATGAGTTCATATTTATACAAGGGGAAATTATGTGAGTTTCATGAAAGGAAATATAAAGTATGATGACTCTCATGGTGGATCTATATTTAAGTATTCTGATATTCCTACTCCAGTTGTTGGTAGGGGCCCTTTGATTATCCTCCAATTTGGTAAGCCAAGGAATTTAAAACGGGTTTGTATCAACGTACCAATGATATGTGGTTCCAACGGATGATTAGGTTACTTTAAGATGTTCCATTTGGTATTATTTCCTCCACATAGTGAAAAATGACCATCATTACAAAATATTACTACACTTCAATAATATTCTTCATGATCAATGGGGTTTCATCCATAGGCATCTGGAATGAAACCCATTCAAATAGTGCAAGAGTCTCCTATGGAATCTAATACATGTCTAGTGAAATTGAGAGTTACCACCACTATTTAATAACTATTAGAGACTATTTTATTATATACCAATACATCCCGTTCATTTATATCAACTTATATTTTTAAACAATTAAATAATCATATGGAACTTTTATCTTATGTGGTGGATATTACTGCACCACTAAGAACGATGATAGAGTTGTGTATTCATTATCCTTCCTCTATCTTCCCTTTATCATATATTGGTCTTATGTAGTATTTTTTGGTTCTCAACATGAATCCACATGTTGTCATATTCAGTATAGATATTCTAATTTCTAATAAAGCCTTTATTTATTGATATCTTCAGTGGGTCCCCATTACTTCTCCTAAGGGGGTGTGTTGTTTATTTGAAGGAGAGTTTGAACCAAGTTAGAGTAGAGCCTGATCCTCCAATCAAGAGATGGTGGAAGTTATACAGGTGTATTATTTTGATCTATATCGGGAAACTTTTAGTGATGATAACCCTCTCGTTTCATAAAGTTCCATGATGTTTTACTTTCTGGATTATATTATTTTCTATAGGTAATATTGGTATTGTTCACTATTGATTTAGTGCTGGGTACTCTATTGGTATATATTTTTCTTGTTACAGTATAGAACCTGCTAAAATGAAAGAGTTAAACACTCAGTTTGAAAAATTCATATATAAAAGCTTCATACACGTGATTATCTTTCATTTTGGGGAATCTGTTCTATTTTTTGTGGAAGATGATTTAAGATTTTTCCATTTTGTAGATTTAAATAGATTCATCTATGTTATAACAAAGAAAAAGTAATTGTATCAATGGATTGGTGATATTTTTGAAAATTTGAAATGGTAAAATTGGTTATTGAAGATTGATATTCGATCTGGTTATCACCAATTTACAATAAAATAATATGAAATTCATAAAACTACCTTTCAAAGAAATTATGTTAGTTATGATTACCTTTTATGGACATTTTGTATAACCAATTCTCTTGTAGTCACTGTGGATTTGATGAAGGCGATCATCCATGGGTATCCTGATACTTCTCTGGTCGTCTCTTTGGATGGCATCCTAGTTTACTATATGTAAGAGGAAGATCATATGAAACATTTGAGAGTAGTTCTAGAAATTTTGATAAATCACTATCTTTATTCCAATCTATGAAAATATGATTTATTGATTCTAAAATTTATGTTCATGTGATACATGGTCTCAGAACATGGCATTCCATTTGATCCTGAGAAGGTGGATATTATTATTACAATGGAGTAACTACAATGTTTTTTTATGATTGATAGTTTCTCTGGTTTAGCGCAATGTTATTTATGTTTCATAATAGATTTTTGAAATTTATCTTCTTTTAATATTGCTCTAAATTTTTCGGGAGTGATGTTTTCTTAGGATGAGAAAAGATTGAGTTCTTTTTTTGGGATGAGACTTTGTTTTTATTATGTACTAGTGTTCTATATTCTATGATTCAGGAATGGATATGTGGTCTTCTATAATAAATCCAATTTTGTTTTTGGTTGTGTTATTATGTTGAGTTATCACATCATTCCCTTTGTATCACTAATGCTTAGGCCACACTAGATGAATTAACTAACCCATGAACTTGAGCTTGCAGCTATGATGCATGCACATAAAAGTTGGAATCATTTAATTTTTAGGTAATTGAATACAATTTATTGTAACCATAATATCTTGAATTATATATTCTATGAAAAATATTTTAATCTCAACTAGATTAATTGTGTGGTGTAACAATTTTCCTTTGATATCAATATTTCCTATAACTTAGGAACTGGGAATGTGGTTTTAGATGCTTTGAGTTGGAAATTTCTAACCCAATATAGAAAATAATCATTGGAAGAGTGGAACGTGATTGTTCCTTATATATTTTGGAATATTGGATTTTGGGAAATAGGGTTTGAGGTTGACTTTTCCAATATTCCGTTGACCACTTCTCTTCTCGAGATGGTTGTTTAGGAACAATATCTTGATGATGAATTTGATATAATTAGAGACTCTATTTATGATTCAGAGACCATTTCTATGTGGTCATTATACATGGATGGAATTATATATTCTCATAAAAAATCTTTTATGTCGTTAAATGTGATATAATATGTGATAGGGTATTTTCATAATTCATAGTGGGTTATTCCCTGATGGACCATAAAGATGTTATATGACATGAAATGATGATTCTGGTTGTCGATAATGAGATAATACATCGTTTACTTTGTTTTGTAGTGTTATACATTCCAACAGGTAATGGTTGAGCACCAAATACCCTTGTATGATCATTAGTTACTTCAATTGAGGAATTTCAAGTGCGATGATATCTCTTGGTAATTTTTTTTGGGTTTCTTCATGCACAGATAAAGAATAATTATATATGTGTTGGGACTGATTGGCTGACCAAATTAGATCAATTTATACCCAATATTGATAAAACAATAGTTGAGAATATGTGAATTAACTATTTGAAAGGTATTTTTTGTTTTCATAGTGTTCAATATACTAAAATCTCTGATACTGATCATCGTTTACTTCTATCTTTTGGAGAGGCCTTTATGAGGCACTGTGATATTAGGTTCATTTTATTACGGCATACTATCCACATGAAAATGGCCAGACAGAGAGGGTTATATATATTCATTAGTATATACGTCATTCATGTGTCATCAATTTTAGTGGAGAATTTTAAGACCATTTGGGGCTGGTTGAGTTTGATTATAACAATAGTTATGATTCTTTGATCATAATGGATCATTTTGAGGCCTTGTTTGGTTGGACTTATAAATCCCCATTATGTTAGTCAGAGATCGATGCAGGTTTCATATTTGGACAGATCATGGTCTAAGTGAAAATAATAAATATTTAGTTGATCCATTATGTCATTTGGATGGAATATAGTTGGTATAAATATTATGTTGATCATCATCATAAATTGATGTTGTTTTTAGTTGGTGACATAGAGTTCCTGATACTTTGGACCCATTTGGGTCATCAACAGCATGGGAGTAAATACATGTTTTCTCCAGATTTTGTGGGACCTTTTGAGGTTATTGGTAGGGTGGGGAATGTGGATTATCATTTTTCACAAAAAAAAAAACAACTGACATCGATACATAACATTATCCATGTATCTCAGCTAAAGAAATATCTACATGATGTATCTCATGTTATGTTCTAGAGTGTTTTTTATGTCGAGTCTAATTTATATATGACTGCGAATCAATTCTAGATAGTTGATTCCATGAAAAATGTACTTTTTAGAAGGATAATAGCTATGGTGAGAATAATTTGGTACCATATTTTTTATGAACATGATACATGGAAGAGGGAGACATTGATGAGATAGTAGTAGCCTCATTATTTGGTTATAGAAAATCTTGAATCGGGATTCCAGGTACAAAATGATTATATGGTGTATAAGTTGTATCATCTTTTTACATGTTTTTGGTAATCAGTGACCCCCTTTTATAAATATTTCATGGGGTGTATTATTGGATTGTTTCATGTATAAAGATCAAAAAATTGAAAAATTATAGATTTTGTGTAGTTGGTGCATAGTTTTCCCAAACTGTGTTCCCACGAAGTACAAACCGTCCAACCCTATATAGTGGTATTCTTCAAATTTGGAACATGTTCTGAAAACTCAACCACCCATTTAATAGAAACTATGCACCCCTTTAAAAGGGTAAACTTTTGGGAACATGAATTTTAAAATCGTGTGACCCATCCCTTATAACCGTGTAGACAATACATTTTGAATTCCTATAATTTTTTTAATCATACCAAAACACATTTTTTATCCCCCACATGATACAAACTCCTAATATTTCGAATTACTTGGTCTTGGAGGCTCATAATAACCCCTTTTAGATCCTCCATACCCATTCTTAGGTAGATCGATGCGTGGAATATCCCATTCTATCTCTCTTTAGTAAGTGATTCTTCACCCATTATTTCTCTCCCACTCTCTATTTAATTCTTATAAAGGGTTTATTCATTAATAATTTTACTGATTTATGTATAATACATCAGTTTGGATCATGAATATATGTTTTATTTTATTATATCTACTATTTTCATTCCTTACTGGAAAATCCTATTGTGGGAGTTGACTTTTGAAAATGTGATTAAAGGTAGGTAGTTTTGTCAAGATATTACATTAAATAATCCCCTTATTTTTTTATTTGATTTTAATTGATTTCAATTGAATTTTGAAAAAACCAATTTTATGGATATTAGAATTCAAATTGATTTCCTATGGATTTTTTTTAGAAAAATCACAATTCTAATGGAATTGAAATTGTAACGCCCCTACCCCAGTTACTCAGAGTCGGTGCATTATTGTGTAACATTGGCATGATCACAAAAGATCAAGTCTCGAAAGACCGATTAGTTTAGTAGCCTTGGAAACACTAGATACATTCATAAATGTTACATTACATCATAAAGTGAAAATCAACAATAACAAAGTCTCCATAGTCCACACTCATATCCTCTTCTGACTATCCCTGGAGGTCATTCATAAAATACTTCTTCACATCCTGGAAAATATTAAAACATTGAAAGGGGTGAGATCAGATGATCAGTAAGGATAACAATATAGCGGAAGCATTCATCAACAAACATAAACATTTAAGGCAATGTATAACTAAAACAAAAGTCTTTTAAACTTGAAATTCAACATAATATGGAAAAAGTAAAATGAGATAATGTCATTTACTTCTTCACATGGATATTCTACTGGTTGAATAATCACATGCAATATCAATAAACATTTTCATAATTATGGAATGCATAATGCCAGACTATCATAACCACGTATCCAAGGCCTCGTGCCAAGACTACAAATATGATTTTTTCAAGGCCTCGTGCCAAGACACTAGTTTGTCTAATGAGACCTACCGATGCATCTAAGAGCTATAGAGGGCTCCACCTGTCACTTATTAAGTCCAATGCATTCCTCATATGAATAGGTTTAGACATATCATAAACCATAACATAATCGTATCACATAAAATATGCATAAAGGAAACATAACATTTCCACATTTCAATCACAAGATATCAATACAACACATTGATATAATAAAAACATTATCAAAACTATTTTCAATACGAAAATAATAGAAAATTAAAATTTGGTATTTATTTTTCATTTAAAAAAAGTTATGGCTTTTTGAGGAAGCTGAAACACAAATAATGGTCATGGTGGCGGAGAAGTCGTTGTCGCCGCATATGTAAGACAAAAACATTACTTTTGTCGTTTAGTTAAACTCTTTCTAAAAAAGATTCCTTTGGAATAAAAGTCAAAGTCAAAGGGGTTTATACACCGTATAAAAGAAAGTTGTGTATAAAAAAAATATGACTCAATGAAAGGGGATTGAGACGAAGACCCATACAAAAATAATTTTTTAAATAAAGTAGATCAATTATGTGTATTCACTATAAGTACACATAAATAAAGTACACATACAAGATAGGACATAATAATATCATGACATAATTTGAAAGTAGGAGATTAACCCAATGAATGGAAATTGGGTTAAGAAGTTCCCTTACCTTGTGTCCGACTTGACTCGACCGTTATTTAACCTCCTTAATAATAAACTAGTGTTAATCTCTAATTTCTTAAGAACCTTTTTCAAGTTCAATATCCCTTTTATTTCACTTATTACAATGTTATGAAAATTATGTAGTCATTTAAGTTAATAACGGTCGTTTTGTCGATATTTGGTACTTGAGTCAACAATAAACTTCTTATAATTACAAGTTGTTTATGTGGTAGAATATCAATTAACTCCAGAATTATATTCCAGATGAATATATCATATATATCTTATATATCTAGTATATACATTCATTTATAATATTACATAACATTTAGAGGAATGAAATGAAATGCACCGTTCATGGAGATGGTAAGCCATACGTACGCATGAACGCTACTTTCATTTATATTTCATATTTAATGGAATGAAATTATAATTATATAAAGTTATACTATAATTACAGTATAATATAATGTATAATACCATTTACTCCATCCTTTATACATCCCACATATGGCATTAACGATTCAAATCACTTTGAGGGGGCGGTAGTCTACACTTCCTAAAATGAAATTATCGTGTTTACCCATAATGGAAATCGTAAAGGTATGCCATAAATGAAAAATACAGAATCATAAGGAAAACAAAAACATAATATATATCATATATAAAAATAGTTTCATGATAATGGCCACCATGAAGGGTGTTATATGAGTGTTGAACAATCATCGTTTCGTGATGCAGAAATTCGCCATCCACAGAAAAAGTATGTTCATTAACCATTAGATGTAGGTGTGTGTAAGTGTAGCTCGAATACTTTTTATAACAACATCCTAGTATATTGAGGATACTTTTTTTGTTACAAAAGAAATGAATAAAAATATTTCAGGGGGTTGGAGAATCAAAATGAAACATAAGAACACAAGAGAAAACACTACCTTGAAAAGGGGTAACTCTTTTTTATTTGAGTCAATGGCTTCCTTGGAAAGCTTTCTTCCCAAAGTGAAGCTTCTATGAGTAATAGAGGGATGTTTAGAGAGTATTTGGGCAGTGGTTGGCCAAGAAAAAAGGCTTTTAAGGTGTGAGTAAGGTGGTAGTGGTGGGGTCTTTTATAAGAGGAGAGGAGGGGTACTCTTGGAATGTCATGAAATGTTACATTATTGTATAGTGATATTCGGATTTAAAGGTACCAAACTTATATATTTCTAGGTTAAAGTGATAATGGTTCGAAATATACTCGTCCAATAGTTTTTTGACAATTGTAAGTCTTAGAATTTACATTATCTTTTTATATTTTTTAAAATCGTTAATTAATGAGGTAATCGGGGGATCATCATGGTGTCATAGATAATTTAATTTATTTATTGTCTATACATTATAAAAAAACTATCATGATGTAGGAAATCTTTTTATCTTTCTAATGAATATTTATAGTAAAAAATATGACTTGTATAACCCCATTTAATAATTGTTTTACTAAAACAACTCATGTTTGTGACATTTTTATTTTAACATTAAATAAAAAGATTTTAATGTCATTTTCCTACCAATGAGGCTCTATGGGGTCCCCAAGTTTACCCATAAATTTTCTTGGTCGGACATCACTCATACAATAGGGGCAGGACAAGTGTAAAGGTCATTTCATATTTTTATAATATCATTTTTACCTTAAATTTCACTAATTACCTTTAATCGTGATTAATTGAACTAAAAAGTTACTATTCACCAAAAAATTATTTAATCCCATTGAAACAAATTTTACTTCCTAATGAAATCCATGTATGTCGGTTTTTGAAAATCAAATCACAGAAGTGGTAATGTTTCATTTAAAAGAAAAATCAGTTTTTTAACTCCCACATAGTGGTTTCACTATTCATCAAAAATTGAAGTTTTTTAGAATAATGCCAAAATTTCACCCTAAGCGATAATTGATATTATGAATTAAAAAATAATGTCTATTTTACAGAATTCCAAAAATATAAGTTGAATTAATTAATTTTATAACTAATTCCCTCTGTCACAACAAATAGCGTCATTTTAAGAAACAATATATATCAAAAGATTGACAATTGTTTATGTCCAATTTCAAAGTGAAATTAATTCTAATGAACACCATTGGATAATATGGTAAAAATATATTCTAATTATTTTTTTAACACCACTCAATAGTATAATATATCACTATATATTATTTTGAGTAAAAAAGTTGTTTTTAAGTAGTTTTCACTATTCATAGAAAATTGGAAGTTCTCAGAAAATTATAAAAAATCCAACTAAGGAATATTACGATATTCCGAATACAAAAATGAAGTCCATTTTGAAATATAAAAATTTCTATAATTTTAAAAAGTGGTTATTACTATTCACAACGGCTACATTGATTAGTCGAGGTGTGTTAGAACTTGAACTTGCATACAATGCAAGCTTTTTCATTATTAAAAGAGAAGTGTATCGTGAAATCTTGGGGTGTTACATTCTACCCTCCTTCAATAAATTGTGTCCTCACATTTTTTTAAATGTTATTCGAAAATAAAAGGTCGAAAATAGAAAATACATTTTTGGAAAACCCACATCGAAAATAGGGTTTATAAAATTTATCCTTAATAAGAGGGAAAGAGAAATGAAAAAGTCACCACCAAATTATGATCTCGATAAGGAGAACATTGGTGGCAATTAGAGACTAATAATTGGAGGAAAAACACAAATATTTGTAGGTTGTGATTGAGTTCATCAATCACAAACAAGTGTAAAATTGAGGGCCTCAAAGCCTTCAATCTATTTTGATTTAAAATATTATCAGTTCAACAAGACATAATGTATCAGGATTACATATTTTTTGTTTTAATATCCCTTTACTAAAGTTTAAGAATTAATTTATTCATAGAATAAGAGATAGGTATATATATATTTATTCTTGACAAGTTGAGTTTCAACCATCAACTAATTTCTACCAAAAACTCATCTTTCACTCGAAAAGATAATAGAACTCAAGAATATTCTATTTATCCTAATTTTATAAGGTTCAAAATATTACCACATACCATTTAGATTAGGAAAACTAATTTTTAATAACTAGAGACTTCATGTAGGCTAGTGGTAGGTAATAAAGGCCTGTCGCACTATGGTTATGGGTTCGATTCCTGCAGCTTTATCCGACGCGACGGGTTTTCCCCCAACCTGTAGGTTTTAATTTTCCTAAAAATATAGTATTATAATATTCCAAAAATAATATTCAGAAATTTTTTAACATTAAACAATACTATCCAAAGTTCAGCTTAATCCATTCCAACCATTATAGTTATGCATCTGTCCAGACTTTCTCTAAAAGGTCTCTAAATTCCAAAATCAATTGTAACATTAGATTCCCCAAATAATGTAAAGTTTCTCTTATTGTCACATACTAAAAATATGATTACCTTCCTCATATTAAAATCTTAATAAAAACAATGAGTACTACAGTACAATCCTTATATATATCACATTATTCTTATAACCATAATATAATCCTTGATTCCAAAAACACCAATACATTAATTGTTCCACTTCAACTGTATTAACAGCATAAGAATGGCCTTGATCCCTTGCCCTTTTCTGGGGTATGTTTCCCTAACGCTTAGGACATTCATTTGCATAATGCCCCATTTCCCTACAATTTTAGCACTCAACATTGATAGCCTCTACCTTTCCCTTTCAATCACGAGCCTAGTGACCTTTTTCTCCATATTTATAACAAACTCCCATTCCTTTTAGGCAAGCATCAGGGTGATTCTTCCCACAATTATCACATAATGGAAAATATTTCTTTCCCTTTTTCCCATTATCTGTCTCTTGTTCCACCGTTCTCTTCTTCTCTTGCTTTACTTTGTTGTCATAAGACTTAGAGAATTCATTTATTGTCTTGATAGCACATGAGACTATATCTTTGTATGATGACAAAGATTGTGACACAAAAGCTCGATAGAGAAATGGGTTTAAACCATCAATGAAACGATCAATCTTACTTCTGTGGTTACGTATATAATCTGCAGCATGCCTCGCTAACCTTGTATAGTTAGCCTCATACATTGCGACATTGTCTTCCTCCTTCTGCCTCAGACTCAGAAATTGCCTTTCCATATCTGCTCGATGGTAATGTGGAAAGTATTTTTCTAAGAAAATTTCCTTAAACTCCCTCCATTCCATACATGATACTTCTTTATCTTCCTTTGTGTTTTGAATCAGTGACCACCATCGATCGACATCTCCAGTGAGGCGGTAAACTACCATGACAACCTTCTCCCTTTTGATACTCCCCAAGGTGTGGAATAATTTCTCTAAGGAGTTTATCCATTGCTCAGCTACTAATGGATTTGTAATTCCATTGAATGTTGGTGGTTTTTCCTCATGAAGCAGTCTAACATTGATCCTCCACATTGCAGATCAGGGTGCTCCATACGTGTACGGTTATTATTCATATCCTGAGTGAGTTGTCCCAGTATGGTGATAAGGTGATCAGCACCAGTTGTATCTCCAGCTCCACAATAATTATCTTGAGCTAGAGGGAAATCCCTATACGGAGTGCGTGAATTGATACGGTTTCCATTCCTTCCACTAGGCGTCATTTCTAAACAATGGCATAAACTAGATTAGTTTATGAATTAAAATTGATAATTCCATACTTGTAAAAAACATAACATAAATTGAACTATTTATGTATATAATCCATAATCATAAAAATGTTTTCTTTGTGAAAATATATACTCATAATCTCTTCATAATAGTTTGTAAAGAAAATGATAATTATCCTAATAATATCCCCCGGGAGTGTCGTAACCAAGAGTGCAGCAAGGCCCGTTGTCTTGAACCTGTTCCCGTTCGAGTCTAGCTCAATGCAGTGTTTTCAGGTTTTACCCCTAGGTACATCAGTGCCAGAGCCGCCTCCACCTGCTCGTATCGGGACAGGGATTTATTTCTTGGAAAACTCACAAAATCTCTATAATACCAAAATTCTAGGAAGTTCTTATATACTAATCTCCAAAGTATATCTTAGGTCTATGTGCTCTAATTAGAGTTTATCTAAATCTAGCTTCCAAGGTTAGTACTAATCTGCCTCTGATACCAAATGTAACGCCCCGACCCCAGTTACCCGGAGTCGGTGCATTATTGCGTAACATTGTCATGATCACAAAAGATCAATTCTCGAAAGACCAATAGTTTAGTATCCTTGGAAACACATGATACATTCATAAATGTTACATTACATCATAAAGTGAAAATATAAAATAACAAAGTCTCCATAGTCCACACTCATATCCTCTTCTGACTATCCCTGCAGGTCATTCATAAAATACATCTTCACATCCTGGAAAATATTAAAACACTGAAAGGGGTGATCTCAGATGCTCAGTAAGGATAACAATATAGAGGAAGCATTCATCAACAAACATATACATTTAAGGAAATGTATAACTAAAAAAAGCCTTTTAAAATTGAACTTCAACATAATATGGAAAAAGTAAAATGAGATAATTCCATTTACTTCTTCACATGGATATTCTACTGGTCGAATAATCACATGCAATATCAACAACCATTTTCATAATGATGGAATGCATAATTCCAGACTATCATAACCACGTAGCCAAGGCCTCGTGCCAAGACTACAAATAAGATTTTTTCAAGGCCCCATGACAAGACACTAGTTTGTCTAATGAGACCTGCCGATGCATCGAGAAGCTATAGCGAGCTCCACCCGACACTTATTAAGTCCAATGCATTCCTCATATTAACAGGTTTAAACATATCATAAACCATAACATAATCGTATCACATAAAACATTCATAAAGGAAACATAACATTTCCACATTTCAATAACAAGATATCAATACAACACATTGATATAATAAAAACTTTATCAAAACCATTTTCAATACGAATATAATTAAAAATTTAAATTTGGTATTTATTTTTCATTTAAAAAAAGTTATGGCTTGTAGAGGAAGCTGAAACACAAATAATGGTCACGGCGGTGGAGAAGTCTTTGTAGCCGCATACATAAGAAAAAAAATTCCTTTTTTCTTTTAGTAAAACACTTTGTAAAAAATATTCCTTTTGAATAATAGTAAATGTCAAAGGGGTTTATACACTGTATAAAAGAAAGTTGTGTATAAAACAAAATATGCCTCAATGAAAGGGGATTGAGACGAAGACCCTTAAAAAGATCATTTTTTAAATAAATTAGATATATTATGTGTATTCACTATATGTAAACATATATAAAGTAAAAATACAAGATATGACATAATAATATCATGACATAATTTGAAAGTAGGAGATTAACCCAAAGAATGGAAATTGGGTTAAGAAGTTCCCTAACCTATGTCCGACTTGACTCGACCGTTCTTTAACCTCCTAAATGATAAACTATAGTTAATTTATACATGCTTAAGAACCTTTTTCAAGTTCATTATCCCTTTTATATCACTTATTACAATGTTACAAAAATTATGTAGTCAGTTAAGTAAATAACGGTCGTTTTGTCGATCTTTGGTACTTGAGTCAAGAATAAACTTCTTATAATTACAAGTTGTTTATGTGGTATAATATCCATTATATCCAGAATTATATTCATGATTTAGATATCATATATATCATATAAATCTATTATATACATTCATTTATAATATTACATAACATTTAGAGGTAAGAAATGAAATGCACCGTTCATGTAGACGGTAAGCCGTACGTACGCATGAACGCTACTTTCATTTCTATTTCATAATTAATGGAATGAAATTATAATTATATAAATTTATACTCTATTTACAGTATAATATAATGTATAATACCTTTACTCAATCCTTTATACATCCCACATATGGCATTAATGATTTAAATCACTTTGAGGGGGCGGTAGTCCGCACTTCCTAAAATGAAATTATCGCGTTTACCCATAATGGAAATCGTAAAGATATGCCATAAATGAGAAATAAAGATTCATAAGGAAAAAAACATAATATATATCATATAAATACATAGTGTAATCATAATGGCCACAATGAGAGGTGTTATATGAGTGTTGAACAATCATCATTTCGTGAGGCAGAAATTCTCCATCCACAGAAACAGTATGTTCTTTAACCATTAGATGTAGGTGTGTGTAAGTTTAGCTCCAATAATTCTTATAAAAACATCCTAGTATATTGATTATACGGGTTTTTTACAAATGAAATGAATAAAAATATTTTATGGGGTTAGAGAAGCAAAATAAAACATAAGAACACAAGATAAAACACTACCTTTAAAACAGGTAACTCTTTTTGATTTGAGCCAAAGGCTTCCTTGGGATGAATTATGCCCAAAGTGAGGCTTATAAGAGTATGAGAGGTAAGTTGAAAGTGTATTTGGGCAGATTTTGGCCGATCCAAAAGGCTTTGAAGGTGTGAGTAAGGTGTAAGTGGTGGGGGCCTTTTATAAGAGGAGAGGAGGGGCACTCTTGGAAACTCATGATATGTTACATTATTATATAATGAGTTTCGGATTTTAAAGGTCCCACACTTATATATTTCAAGGATAAGGTGATAAGGGTTCTAAATATACTCATATAATAGGTTTTTGACAAGTTTAAGTCTTATATTTTACATTATCTTTTTATTTTATTTAAAATCGTTAATTAATGAGGTAATCGCTGCATTATCATGGTGTCATAAATAATTTAATTTATTTAATGTCTAAAAATTATATAAAAACAATCATGATTTAGGAAATAGTGTTATATTTCTAATGAATATTTATTGTAAAAATATGACTTGTATAACTACATTTAAAAATTGTTTTACTAAAACAACTCATGTTTGTGACATTTTTATTTTAACATTAAATAAAAAGTTTTTAATGTCATTTTCCTACCAAAGTGGCTCCATGGGGTCCCCAATTTGTCCCATGGATTGTCTTGGTCGGCCATGACTCATCCAATAGGGGTAGAACATGTGTAAAGGTCATTTCATATTTTTATAATATCATTTTTACCTTAAATTTCACTAATTACCTTTAATCACGATTAATTAATGTAAAAAGTTACTATTCACCAAAAAAAATTATTATGATTGAACCACATTTTAATTCCTAATGAAAACCATGTATGTTGGATTTTTGAAAATAAAATCACATAAGTGTTCATGTTTCATTTAATCGAAAAATCAGTTTTTAACTACCACTTAGTTGTTTCACTATTAATCAAAAATTGAAGTTTTTCAGAACAATGCCAAAATTTCACCCTAAGATATAATTGATATTCCGAATTCAAAAATTCTATATATTTTACAGAATTCCAAACATATAAGTTTCATTAATTAATTTTTTAACTAATTTCCCCTGTCACAACAAATAGCATGTTTTTAAGAAACAATATATATCAAAATATTGACAATTTTTTATGTCCAATTTCAAAGTGAAATTAATTCTAATTAACACCATTGGATAAAATGGTAAAAATATATTCTAAATATATTTTAACACCACTCAATAGTATAATATATCACTATAAATTATTTTGATTAAAAAAGTTGTTTTTAATTATTTTTCACAATTCATAGAAAATTGGATGTTCTCAGCAAATTACAAAAAATTCAACTTAGGATAATTTCGATATTTCGAATAGAAAAATGAAGTCCATTTTGAAATATAAAATATCTATAATTTTAAAAAGTGGGTATTACTATTCAAAACGGCTACTTTGATTAGTCACGGTGTGTTAGAACTCAAACTTGCGTACAATGCAAGATATTGAATTATTGAAAGAGAAGTGTATCGTGAAATCTTGGGGGGTTACAGAAATTATGGGCATGATTTGAAAATTTATAGAATTTGTGAATTTATTTGAGAACTAATTTTATAAAATTAATTATATTTAATTTATTAAAACCACACATTTTTTTATTTTCGATCGACAATAAGTAGTGATAAATCAATGTTTTGGTGTAGAAATTGATTTGGAATATTGAAATGAAAAATTTGGAAATTAAATTATAAATTATGTTTTGACTTGAAATGAAATTAATTTATCATTATTGACTGATTTATTGATCACATAAGATCCTAGTATGTTAATGGGTTATTTGGGAAAATCATGAAAGTATTTTATTTCCCTAGAAATGGATTGACGATGAAAACTCTAACAAAAACCATGTTATTAGGATAATATCCAAGATGGTATATTTATGAGTCCTATTTGGCATCATCAAGAGAGACATGTGTACACATTTCCATGATCACTAATATGAGAGTGTGTAGGATCCTATGATTATGAAATATTATACAACTGGGTAGATGACCATGTAAATTATTCTGATAACTTTGATATATACTCTATTTATTGTGAAACTTATTTTTTCATGATTTTTGATTTATATTAATAGTTTTATATAAAAAATAGATCTATTGTTTAAAATCGTTTCCACCATTTGAAATGAAAATCTTTCTTTTATTAAATATGTAATTGTATCATGTAGACTTTTTTTATATAGAATTGAATGATTCATTATTATTATTATTATTAAATCTTATTATCAAACACATGGTGATACCCTACTAGTATTTTATCTCACAGCCTACCTTTTCCTTCAACTGTTTATTGATTTTCTTCTACCAGGTTTGAGCAAAGGGAATGTGCCTCTTGAAGGATGTAGATGTTCATGATCTTATGGTGATTAAAATGTTGCGTACATTGGTACATGGGTTGTATATATTAACTTATTTTGAGTACTTTCACAATGTACTATAAATACTACAGGTTTTCTTATTTTAGTTTTGGAACTCTTTCCCTGAGGATTTTTTAGTATACTTATATATATTTATTTCTGCTGTTTTTTTGTGGAAAGACTATTCCCACTTTTATCATTTATGATGGTAGGTTCTAGTAACCAACAAAAGGGGATCTAGAACACACTTCAATCATTTTCTGTTCTTCCTTCGGTATCTGTGTACCAGGGTATTCAATTTGGTTAGTGAAAGTTGAGTATTCATAACAAAAATATATGATGTGGAAAATCAAAGAATTGTTTTAATACCATAATATGTATAATGGTTGATTATTTAAGTAGACTACTGAGAGGTAATGATATTATCTCATTAGTATAAGTTCTGTTGGATTGTTATATTATAATTATAAATAAATTATGACATTAAAATTAGAAAATCATAAGAATTAGTATCAAGGAACAATTTGAATAAAGAGTTCTTAAATTTAATTCTCACAAAATTTATAACTATATAAACAATGAGGGATAATAATTTTAGCGCATTTTTGTTGAAAAATGCATAAATTACAGAATAAGAGATAAAAGGAAACAATAATTTTCTTGGGAGTGAAATTGATGGTACATAAAGGTGGTTATTTATATCAAAAATATGTTGATTGTGGGCTATTATTTTTGAAATATAGCCTTTGGAATTTTAGGTTTGGTAAAATATAGTTACCATGGGCTACCCATGGTCTTGGATCTTAGATTCTGAAATTAATAATATTCCAAAAGGTATATTAATATTCTAGATCCATATTTGAAATCTATATATTAATTTCACAACCAAAAGAATTCTTTATTAATTATTTTTTAATTGTTGAAACTTCTTTTTACAATTTGAAATTTCTTTATTTCATTTTAAAAGTCATTTTAATACTAATAATGTAATAAAATAATATAATATAATATATTTTTATAAAATAAATAATATATGTTATTAATTAATTATAATTTGACTATTAAGCTATATAATATACTAAAAACACAAAATTTTATTTCTAATATTCACTAAAAATTAGTGAATTTGGAAAAAAAAATCAAAATTTCATGATGAAATAATTTTTATGTATTAATTTAAAATATATTTTTCATGTTATCAAAATTAATTCATAAGTATATGAAAATATAATTTTAAATAAAAAATACATATTTCTTATAAGATATTATTTTTTAATGGTAACATAATATTTATTCACTTTAATGAATTATAAATTTTATAATATCATAATTATTGATTCACAATGAGTATATAGACATAAAAAAACATATTTAAAGTATAATTATTATATATAATAATTATGACTTTACATTTAAACTGATTATTTATTACTTTTCGGGTATTATTCATATTCAATTTGTTATATAATGGACATATTATAGTGGATAGGAAATAGTGATAAAATAGTTAGATCCTAATGGACACATTTCCCATTACACCCTATATATAATCAATCATTATCATAATTAATCATTCAGTAATGCATACACAAAGGTTCTACATTTACCTTGATAATGTATAATGTATTCATAACAGTTCTCTATATTTTTATAGTCTTTATGGTAGGAGAGATCATCATGGGATAATTAGGGCCTAAAAATATTTTCCCAGGGTTAGTGTTATTTTTTAGATCTTATCTCAATGTATTGTTAATTTTTTATAGCCAATATTATTCAATGAAAATTAATGTTACATTATAATATAAAATCATTTCAATATGATTATATTATTAAAATTAATATAATTTTAATTATGAAAAATGTGTTCTTTTATTAATAATAGAATTAAATTTTAGGTCATTACATTCTACCCTATAAAAATTTACCTTCAAAATTATTATATTTCCTCAAAGTAAATTGGGGTATTTTCCATTTTATATATTATTATTATCTCAGGATTATCCATTTAAATATGCATTTAATCGGGGGTTTGGATAGCTTCTACATCATATAATTGTTTATGTTCCAATTAAAATCCATCGATATTGAGTATATTAATTGGGTATGATATATAATTTCTTAAATGGGAAACTTGAATTATGTATTAAACATTAGAAATATTTAGAGGTACTACTAGCATACATGAAACTACTTCAACCTACTCTAAAATTTAAAATGGTCCAATATATCTTATACATATTTTCCCATTATTTTTCAATCTGATGAATCCATTTTGTTGTGATATTATTTGGAATACAACATCTAAAAAATGAAATTTAATGTTATTCCATTGACAATCAAAATACATTTTCTATTATATCTAAGAAGCTTTAGAAAATATCTAGATCACTTATATCCTCTCTATGATCTCATTCATAATTTTTTGCCACACATTTTTTCTTCGTCCAACATTATCACAACATTTTTGAGTAATAAAACTTATCTATATAGTCACACATTTAAGTAAATTTAAATGTTCTATTGAAAACTAATTATATAATAGAATTAAAAAATTGAAACAAATTGGTACCAACACCATGAAAATCATGTGAGATATCCCTTTACATCTCATAAAATGATTGAATAAACCTATCAGATAATCCATTAGATTAATTATTAATTCAATCTTAGATTGAAAACAAAATCAAAAATGAAGTTCCATGATCATTCACCCCTTTTTGAATATATAAATTAGAAAGGCGCTCAAGAGAGGAATCTTATCAGATATAGTGAAAATGTGTATAATTTTATTCAACAAAATTCTAACCTTAAATTATTATCTACCTTGGTTATCTTTGGATGGCTTGTATCAAATTCTATTATGATATTATCAATGTTCCATAATGGTATGCATAATGGTTACAATAATCATTGGGTTGTTTTTAATATCATTTCACTTATTTAAAAACAATGTAATAAAATAGTTTAATTATTTATTTCCCATTTTACATCATCCTACCAATAATTATTTCCCAGATATCAACACATTTTGTTTATTCGAGGATATATATGGAATGTAGATATCTGGACATCATCCATCAGATCATTCAAAATATTTAAAATAGATATGTTACATAACCCCATACAAAATCTTATTACACCCTTTTGATTAATAAACAACACAGTAAATTTTCCATTTTTCATATCATCTATATTTTTAGTAACGTAGGACCATGTATTTATTCTCTATTGATTTCCTCTAGTAATGATGGTTGTCAAAAATATTGGGTTGGATTGATTATATCCCTTCCATTTATAACTTCAATTTTTATCTTTACCAAGTCCTTTCTGAGTGAATTTCATTCATTCCAAATTATATTAACAACACATAGGTCTTTCATACTTAGTGTGTCAATGGAATTGTTTTTGTTTACGATTGATAATAAATAAAATAATCATCATTACTAATGAGATCCAGCTACCTTATTTGTCTTATATTATTTTCTTTTTTTTATGAATATTATTTGTATAATTTAGTGTTCTATATATATATTACACTTTTCCCCATAAATATTACATCTCTATATAATTAATGTAAAAATAACTATAGATAACACCGAATCATGTTTTAAATAAATCTTCTCATGAGGCTTCAACTATTGATATTCCTATATAATTAGTTCATTATTATAAATGTGTTAAAAATAATGTAGTTTTAAGGATAAAATATATAAAAAACCATTTATGTTATAGGGTAATGTTATCATAGGTTTACTAAATGACATCTTCATTAACTTGTAGAAGATTTATTCTGAATATTTTATCCATATAATCTAAAATACCATTCTTGTTAACATGGTTAGTGGACTACGAATCATTGAAATGTTTTTTAGAAACATGTTTTTTTGTATCCTGATAGACCAAGTAAACTAATAATCTTTGTCACTATTATTGGATGAGGCTAATCATTTATGGCCTTTGTCTTATATAAATATTTAGATATTCCTTCAATAGTCATAATGTATCAAATGAATGCTACCTAGTGTAACCAAAACTAAAATTTACTAAAATTACCAAAAAAACAAACTTTTCTAATTTTATATAATATAATTCATTGATGATACTCATATTTCTATTGAGTTTTGGGATATATTAAAATTTCAATGAAAATTTCAACTACATATTTATAATAATAATATTTAATTATTTAATTTAAAAAATCTATAGATATAGTATTAGAATTAGTAAACCAAAATCTGTAGAACAATTATAACCTAATTTCTATATCATATTCCGAAATTACTTCTTTTATACCTTATTTCATCTCTTTTACCAAATGATATATTGATATGATTCCATATTAGAGAATAATTGAGCCCTGTGAAGTTGGTTGAAAAAAACATTAATCCTAAGGAGAGGGTATTTTTTCTTCACTATGATACTATTAAGTTCTTTGTAATCAATTCATAGTCATGTAGATCTACTTTATTCCTTCAAAAACTAAATTCATTCTGTCAAATAATACATACTTGGTCAAATAAAATATTTCCCCAAAAAAACATCTATTTATTTCATCAAATTCATTTATCTCCCAAAAATAAATTCAATTTGGGATCATCATTATTGGTTTGGATCTTGATATGAGTTCAATTAAAAATTATACCTCTCTTTCTTGGGTATTTTCACATAATTTACTAAGAAATACAAAAATTAATTCATAAAAAATGGGTAAATTTTTTATTTCTCTTTAATATTATTCAATTTATTCACTAATCCTTCCAATAAATAAGGTTATATATAGTTGTTTTTAACAAATATCACACTAAAATATCTCTCCTATGAAAATGATTTTTGGTTTTCCTTTCAAGAAAACTAAACTTTTCTTATAGTAATAGTTAATGTTAAAATTATCCTTGGAGATCCCATCCATTCATAGTATTATATAAAATTACATAATTGGAATGGACAACAGGGTTTTGGTGATATTATATTCAATAAAGTTAATAGGATAATCTATATAAACCCTCAATACTTGTATATATACTCTATGTGTTTTAACGAATAACTCTACTACCATTATTTTAAAAATAAATTCAATGTTTTTTAACCATGAATATAATAAACTAATAAATAAAACCTGATTAAAACTAAAATCCTGACCTTTCTCCCATTAAATTTTCTAAGGTTGATGAATGCTTAACTCCATTATCTTCTGATTTATATATATTAGCAATGTTTACAATGCCTCTTCAGTTGAAAGATTGTACTATAAATTGCTCTTCAGGAATCGATATATCGTAATTTAATTTAGTTTTTTTCACTCTATATCTTTGTAATATCTTTTAGATTTCTAGTTACCCATTTAAAACTAGTAAAACCATCAGCTTCCTCGAATAAAACCCATTTAATGATTCTTCCCCCACTTGTTTCACGTGGTTTATTATATTTTTTTCACCTTATTTTTCATGGTCAAAATTACTCTAACAATTTTTCTCCGTCTTTACCTTTTAATAATTCAGCCCAAGAGACCATTATAAATCTAAAAACTCGATTTATATAAGAGGTGTGAACCATATAATCTCTTAATAAAAGGAATAATAAATGTTAAAAAGGATTTTAATCGAATAATTAATTAACAAATTTTTTATTTAGGTATATAAATAGTGACCTTAACAAGTCGGACCTGAGGTAAGAGATTTTGTGTCAATTTCTCTTAATTCATCGATGTTAAATTTTATAGAAATTATATTCTTTATATAATTTACATACTAACCCTTTTAAAAGTCATATCATGAATCTGCATAATTCAAGCTATTTTATATCACATTCCTATTTTTTCATCCAAGGGTATTGGGCGTGATTGTTACAAATGGTATGTTGTTTCCTAACTCAATTTACCATAATTGGATTATAGAACTTATTTTAGTTATAAAATCATGTGAATATTATATGTGAAATTGACATCATTTTTTTAGTTATAATTGTTTTTTAAGAATTTAAATTTTTCACACATAATCACTCCATTGAAAAATTATCAATTAAATGTTATGATCATTGTAAGTGTCCCTCCTCACAAATTTCTATATTTTGGCCATATGCTATGTTATACACATGTCTTATTGTAAAGGGTGTATATACATACACATATATATGATATTTCATGATTATACTTATATTCATGGTATTTAATTATCAATTTGAATTTATATATTTCATGGGGATTATGATTTAAACGTTCCCAAAGTGGTAAGGGTTTACTTCACAATTGAATAATTATTATAGATTGGTTATGTTTATGTCTTATCATAGGATATTATTTGATAATTCTATCTTAATAAAATTTATATTCTTATCCCATTGTAATTTAAAAAATTTAAAATTTTTCTATTGATTTTCCACTCCTAAATTACTCAATATACTAAAATTTTATTTTTAAGGAAAACCAAATTTTTTTCAAATTTGTCGACAATCCATTTCATTGGAATCATCATTTTCCTTAGATTTTTTCATATTTCAAAAATAATATATTATACAAGGATTAATTGAATAAATATTTACTCATTATGTACTTTTAGGGAGATATTTTCACATTATTTTTTAATTCATGAACAATATATTTTTACATTTTTTACCAAAAATGTGAAAGGAATATATTTAAAACTAATTAACATGAGTGAAATTTACTTTAATCAGTAATAACCAATAAATATATGTAACATTTACAATTTTACATTTTTCTTTTCTAGATAATTGATTCCCTAATTTTCTATAATTTTTTAATTTATTAAATTGAATTTAAAAGAGAAAATGGTATTTTGAAAAAAGGTCATTTTATTGATATTTTTTTAGAATAACTATTCATAAACAACAATACCCTTTTTATTCTCAATTTTTAATGATACAATATTTATTATTCCTCTATATAGATTTTGATCAGTTTTACTAGAGATTTTATTGACAATTCTGTATTCTATTCATTACTATATGAATAGTTTATGATGAAAGAATGTGGATTTTGTGGTATCATTTATTTATATAATAACTTCATTTTAATTATTAAATTATGGGTGGGCCATATAATTACATAGTCCAAAAATTCATTAGAAGGACTCAGGAGACAAACTAGTTAGGGTAGTTGAATGAGGCCTTATATAATTAAATAATTATCCTTATCAAGATAAGATTATAATGTCCCGTGATATTAATTCTCTCATTGAGATATTATTTCATGAAGTAGTTCTGATTATTTTAACAGTTATGATATCCACGTTTTATTAAGTTCTTCTGATAATTTATATGGCCTTATTTGATTATCATTTATTCGTTCCATATTGTTCTTCCGAGTTAAGTTATTGATAAAATATAATTTATTTTAGTAATATACATTTCTATAATGATTATGACTTATTTATTGTTTATATTTTCCATTGAATAATATCCTTAATTATCTTTTGATCTCATGCATTATTTATTTTCATTTTTATAAGATATTAAGAATGAATCGTTTAATGTTTTCAAGGATTCAAAATATTTATTTTAACTATGTTTTTTTAATTTTTTTAAATAAAATGCGAGAATAATGAATTTATATAGTTTAACAAGATTACCAAACTATTGAGTTCATTAGTATTTGATCACATTTATCTTATGATAATATAATAATTTAACCAATATATCTTTCTAATTGTGGTCAAGGTAGATAATTTTGAAATCAATAGATTTTTAGTGGAACCACTATAAATATAAGTTAGGAAACCAAAATTAATGTAAAATAATCTATGAATGAATTTGAGTATAAGTATTACTATAGGATAAGATCATAAAATTATTATAAGGTATAGATTATTTGATATTATTAGAAATATATCCCTTTCGGGATACTATATGTGGATGAGGGTTTAAAATATATACATCTAATGGTAATAACCCTAAAATGAGTTGGGTGGGTTTATATTGTCTATCATTCTAGTGAATGGTTAGTGTGCCCTTGTGGTGCACCAATTTTGACACTCTTGAGAAATATGCTTTGGTTAATTCCCATGTTCTCGTTGATTCTTTATGATGAATGAGAGAATATAACTTATAAAACATATAATATTATATAGTGATATGGGAAAAATATAATGCATCTTGGGATGATTATTATAAGATTTATTATATGTTTACAAGAATATATAACCCTTTTGAATATTTTTTTATGGTAATATATCATGATTAATGATATGTTGAGAAAAAGTTATCGGAATAAAACCCAGTGGTTAATTTATGCATTAGTAAACCAATTCTTTATAAAAAAATATCTTATTGAATAAATAATAATGGTAATCATATCCTTTTGGTATTATATGATATTTTATTAAGAGTAAATTATGAGTTATTCAAAACATGGTACATGTTTTTTCATATATATCAAAATGGTCTAGAAAATTAAATTGTGATTAATGTTATTTTATAGGATGTTCATCATATTTTTTAGATTTTTTTCGGATAATATTAATCTAGTTTAGAAACAGAATCCCCTGCATAACATGTGAGAATCCATCACATTTGACAAGCCCATTTGGCTTGAACACAGATATGGGGAAACAATGGTGCACCATCTTTGACTATCCCACTTAATGTGTTTGATAGAATTAAATTGTCTTTTCTTAAATTGTTTAATTGATTCATATTGATTTTATTTTGTTAAAATATTTAATCTATGAAATATTTTTTATATTATATTAATGATATTTTAGGATATATATTATTTGGTGGATTTATATGGAAATTTACTATTTTTAATTAATTTTTATTTTATAATGATGTTATTAAATATTTAGAGATAAAAGATTCATGGTATAAGATAACCATTGAGGTCAAAAATTTCGTTCATGTTGATGTAATGGAAGCCATGTGGGATACATTCTTTTTTTATGGAAATATAAATTTTATACCATTGGATTAATTATTGATATTTTGAGTCTAATGTATTATTTCATCATATTATTATTTATTCATTTTGGGTATTTTTTTACATTGCGGTAAATATTTTTGTATTCTTAATGATAGGAGGAATAAATTTTTATTTTTTTGTAGAATTGTGTAATCCATTGTATATTAATTTTTTATCTATAGGGATAAAAATTCTTCCATAATGTTTATTTATTGGACTAGGAAATAAAGTGTAAATATATTTAAGCACATCCAATGAGGGAAATTGGGATAAAAATGTTTATAAAGAAAGTATATTTTATGGTATTCTCGGTTATGATGGGGAATGAGTCCTCCAACTCTAGTATTAATTTCTCCAAAACATTATCCTTATACATTAATATCAAAAAAAATTACTACTTAAAGACTCCTTTTTATATGATTTTTGGTTAATTAACTTTCTCATGATAATTAACATTTTTTGGATCATTGTTATATTTCACTCTCTATCATTATTTTGATGATTAAATTTTAATTATAAGCCTATATTTTCACTTAACATTATTTTTCTTCTATTTGGGAACCTATTTTTGTGTTATCCTAGATGACCTGAATGTTTTACTTCCCACTATCAAGAGTAATTTTTATTTACACTTTTTATGATGTGGTGTTCCAAAAAAAGTATTTTAAATTTTTTAATATTTTATTAAAATGTTAACGTTACAATTATGAGGATGAAATTTATTTAGGGGAGGGAATTTAACCCCAAAACATTTTAGTTGTAGAACCTTATGTTTGATGTATATACAACTCATAACACCAATACTAAATAAACCATGAAATATTATTATTTAAATATAACCATTATAACATAGCCATATAATTAGGGGGTATGGATATAAATAAACACTCAGAGAAATAAATTTAAATATACTACTCAAAAAAATTAATTTATTAATGCTCAGGAAAAATTCATATAATATTTTGTAATGTTATTGTATGTTTCAAATTTTTTTCTCCTTCATAAATGACTTTTTTTTTGAAGGATTAGAAAAATATTAATTGGATTTTTTTTAAATTGTATTTTAGAAAATGTATATAATTTTTAAATCATCACTTAAAAAAATTGTTTTCAATTTTTATAATTTTTTAAATAGATATTTTCTAGCGGATATTGAAAAATACAAATTTTTATGGAAAACTCTATATTTTTATGAAATCAAAATTTAGATTTTTTTTAAAATTTATAAAAAAGTTAAAAATTTCTATTATTTTATTACTTATATAATTAAAATAAATTAATTAAAATTTATCGATGAATATGATATGATTTTCTTAAAAAATAAGGGTCATTCCTTTAAAAACCTGGTTACCAACACATTTTTGTGGACTAATTTTAAGTTAAATCTTGTCACTTCTTTGTTTTGAATATTGAAAATTGGATTACATTTTTCAAATTTACATAACCAAAAATTTTAAATAATTTACTTTTATTTTTTTCAATTATAAAAATTAAATTTTGTAAATAATTATTAATATGAAAAATGAATTTTTTTTATTAAAAGTAAAGATAATTTCATAAGGACCAAAAAGTAACCCTAAAACATAAACCAGTTTTATTGGATGAGAATATTTCATCAATAATAGTCTAATATTCTTATATAATATATTTTTTACTTCATTTGAATATGATTATGATGTTTATAAGACATTATATAAGGAATAGAATAAAAATCTATTTTCCTTGTATTATCATCTTTATATTATTGTCACAAGGATGAAAAGAATTTATTTTAGATTTTGAAATTTTATTTTAAATATTAGTAATTATTTACCAAGGTAATTTATTAATTTTATTTTGTAATTAAATAACAACCAGAAATACTTATTCAATTCCAATAGATTAATTTTTAAATAAAAAATAATGTAAAATAAACATATTATAAAATACATAAAGAACATTAATTTACAAAATTATTGTTCCACATAAGTTTTTTAGAAAAGTAAAATTGGTTATGAATATTTTAATGTTATATATTATAATTTTATCTTGGACTTGATTATTATAAATTCAAATAAAATATTTAGTGTCAAAATGGGAATTAAATATGTTTTATAATAAATAATGTTTTATTAAATGATTTAAAAATCATGAAAAAAAAATTAATTCATCCAATTAAATTATATATGGTTTATTATATAACCCATGGCCCATTTATGGAAAATTTCATTTTTTATAGTTACTCTCTAGACCCCAAATGTGTAAAAACCTTAATACCATTTTAATTGTCAAGAAGGTTTAAAATGGGATAATATAAAAACAGAAGGGTGAAAAAAACCACCCAAAACTATCAAATTTTATTATATAATATTTTTTAGAATTTCCCTATACAGTATTATAATATTATCAATTTGGAGTCATTTTAATATGAAAATTAATTTACATTAATTTAATATTTTAAAAGATCCTATAATTGCCCCAATAATTTCTTACAAAAAAACTCTTCTTATTTTTCTTCTTAATTTAGGAACTGTAATTCTGGAAAATTCATTCCAAAATACTATAATATCATCAATAACCATATATTAGAGGCCTTTTTTGATAATAAAATCTTCCTATGATATATTTTTGTGTAAATCTAATGTAGCTACCCAATGAAGGAGCATCGTTCTTAACCAAGTGTTTTTATTTTATTTCTTCTTCAACATGTTTTAAATATTATTCTGCCATTATTATAGAATAATACTAGTGTCACATATATATTGAGATGTTTATATGTTAATTGAATATCCTATATTCATATCTACATACATAAAATGGGATGAAACAGTCGTCTGGGTGTACAATAGACTACCGCCTCCCAAACTGTGGTAATTTGATTAGCATCACCACCACTAGTGGATGGTTTTAATGATGGATTTATCATATATATATATTATATTATATTTTCGAAATATTTATAAATTTCTAAACATTAAATATAATAGAATTTCATATATTTTAAATTCATATAAAAATGTTATCATGTTTTGGGTATGTGTGGATTACTTCCTACAAGATGTTATGTGATTCATTTTCTATAACCACATAATATTAATTCTATATATAAGTGTACTAAAAGAATAAATATTATATCCATTTTATAACTATATTCAATTAAATATAAAATAAATGATTATGTTTCTTAAATCATGATTCCTGAAAATGGAAATGTTACCCATATGTATGTATAGCTTAGTGTCTTGATGATTGCGATGTTATTATTATTTATAATCATATTTCATGGTTGGATTACAAATCATAAATGATATATGAAAAATATAATTATTTTATTATAATTATTCTATATATTAATTTATAATGATCCCTTTTTCCATTTTCATCATATTAAATTCATTTCGGGCATATGAAAATAATACCATCAAAACATCTGATGTAAAATTATTTAATAAATTCCAAAAAAATAAAATGGTAATAAATAAATTAATAAAAATATAAAAATATTCAATGGTTCTTGACAAATAATATAATTAAAATTATTTTATTATTCATTAATTTAAATAATATATGAGATATGGCGGACATGTAGTACGTGAATTTGTCTCAATGTACCTTCATTTAGGAACATTTAATGTTTCACACCTAATTTAATTTATATACCGTATATAATTCCCCGTTTACATGTTATATCATGAATACTTTTCAAATCATGCTATTTTAAGTTACATATCAACTTTTCTATCGAAGGGGATTTGAATATAAAGTTACTAATTGTTAAGGGGTGTTATAACTCACTCTTCTTTCATTGGGTTATATCACATATTCAGTTATTATATTTGGCCAAGATTATGTTAAAAATTGAATTTATTTTATTTATTGTCTATTTAAATAATAATTTATGGATTTAAATTCTTCAAAAATTATCACTTCATTGTTTAATTTTCACTTCAATGATATGATCATTACAAGGGGTCTTCCTCTCAAATTGTCTTCTTTCAAACATATGATATGTTATACACCTATATTATTTTAAAATTTCTTTCAACTTCCCATTTTATATGATATATAATGATTCCATTTTTTTTAATTGTAGTTAAATATCCTTTTGAATTCATTTCATTTGTGGGTATTATGATTCAAAAGTAACCAAAGTGGTATGATTTTATTTCATAATGTCATCATTATTTGAGATTTTTATTTTCCAGTATCTGCGTTAATTTTATTTGATCATTAAATATTAAATCCAATTTATTTTATTCTCCAATGGGTTTTTTATAAATTAATTTTTTTTCATTGATTTTATACTCTTTATTTAATAAGTATTCCAAAATTATATTTTAAGGAAAACCGATTTGTTTTTATACTTGTTTGGAAATAATTTTCAACCATTTTAATATTTTACTTAAAATGTGTCCGCACTATTTTTAATATCATCAAATTATTTATTAAATATATTTTTAAACATTTTCTAATTTTTAAGAAATGTGTTAATAAAAATCCTCGTGTCATTTTTTAAAATATGTTGTTTTTGTGTTTTTATTGAAAATGTGAAAATAATATTTTGTTAACATAAATGTAATAAAAAAAGTTCATTCCGTTAAGAACACTCAAACCATTTAAGATAACCTTAAATTTTTCAATGGTTCGTTTAAAAATAAAAAAATTTACAATATTATGGATATATTTTAGTTTTAAAAAGATAATTTCAATGTGAAAGGGTATCTTCATCAAAAATGATTATAATAATCATTTTAATGGTATTTTAATTTATCAAGAACAACAACCATTTTTTTTCTAATCTGGGTATTTTTTGTAATAATATAAATATTATTATTTATATGGACCATTTATAACTAGTTTGTCTATGGAAGTTTTTTATATTCTACATGGTATATATTCTATATGGATTTTTTTAAAGAAGGAATTCCTATATTGGTTTATTTTTATTCATAACATTTATTCATTGTACTTATTAAGTAGTGTGTGAGACCTTGAATTACATAGCACCTTGATTCATCAGTAGGTCACATGAGTCGAACTATATGGGGTATTTGACCAATGCATTGTCTATTTATGTAATATGTCTTGGCATGAGGCCTTAATGATATTTTTATGATGTATGAAATTATGAATTCCATATTTTCTTGATTATTTATAAAATTATATGTAATTATATCACCAGTTAAGATATCCATGGTTAAGTATGAATTTATTGTTATTATTTATTTAGAATTATTTGATCATTATTTATTCCTTTCATATTATACTTTATGCTCAAGTAATTGATTTAATTGAATACTTTTTTAGTTATCTACATATGCATATTTATAATTACTTATTTAATCATGATATCTAATCCTATACATAAATCTTACTGATAATTATAGATACCCCTTATTTTTTCCATTCCCTTTGATATGAAGAATGAATCTTTAAATGAGTTCAAGGATGAAGAATATTTACTATCCATATAACATGTCTTTATGTTATAAAATGTAATTTGGGATTCAATAATGAATATTTTTTACCAATACTACAAATCTATGTAGTCCCTTTGGATGAAATCACTTTTATATTATACTAATTTACCAATGTAGCCATCAGATCTAGGATACTCTGGTCAAGGTCGTTACACTCAAAGAATCATAAGAATGTCTTCTAGATCCCATGATTTTTAGGCTTGGCTAGGTATTATAGACTCTTCGTATTTTACATATCTAGGAATGATTATCCTTTGAAATCATTCAGAGGGATAAGGGTGAAGTTTAAGTTGTATGAGAAGTTATAGAGTTATTTGGAAAATTAAAATTCTCATTTGACATCCAAGTTAGTTATGATCTTCCTAAGCCAGTGAATTTTTTTTACTGTGATGCCTCCACCATGGGGTAGATATTTATACTAATGTAAGATAACAATTTAGTTTCCTATAGACTAGGACTCGTATGTACACATGAGAATAATTATCCCACACATAATATAAATTTAGAATCCATGATTCACACACTAAATATGGGGAGTATTAAATTCTCTGAGAGTGTTTTAATGTTTACTCAGATCATAGAATCCGAACATACATCTTTACCCCAAGTGAAATGAATCATAGACAAAGATTCCAAGTAAAATATCTTAAAAAATTTTGTTTCAACATTTTTTATATACCCAAGAGATAAAAATTAATCACTAATGACTTTAGTATGAATCGTATTTTTCAGGATGATCAAAAATTAGCTAATGGGTAGGGTCTGATGAGATTATATTCTGATCTGAGTTTATATGTGTATGTGGATAGGGATAATGTGTTATCTAATAGTGTATAGGTCACCAAGTATTTTATAGATTGGGTTATGAGTGATTAGGTATCTAAAACATAGTGTAATAAGATTAGAAAGTTTCACAATTGTGAGGAGACCTCGAGTGATTGTTATTTTTCTCCCTCTATATCTCTTCTCATTAAAAAGTTTCATGTAGTTCTGTTGAGCTTGAGTCAATAGGTGATTCATGAGGGAATCATTCGATATGGGTTATAAATTCTAGGAATGAATATATATTTTTTACCTTGAGTGGTCATTATTAGTTTATGTGGATGAGCTGTTCAGTTGCAGATATTATATCCTGAGGGTTGACCTACCAGATAATCCAATCATAGAATTATAGATCATCCATGATGTTGAAACCTCTTCCTATTACCATTTCTATTTTGGATGATATATTGATGTATGTTTTCATCCGAGAACTCATATTATGTGTGGTAAAGTAACAATATAGGTGATTGTTGACAGTTTGATGAAATCATCTCATAATCTTCCTATAAGAGAGTCAATAATGGTAGATGAGCATGAAGGCCTGTATTTTGGAGTGGTTGATTTTCATTATATATAACCCTCAATGATAGTTTTTTGGATGGTTGAATTTATTATTTTTTGGTTTTTTAATAGACTCTAATAATACTTGGGGACAAAATCGATGGTTGAAACCACATATCACCCAAAATAGGATGCTATATCTATGTGAAATCTCCAAGATCATGAGGATATTCTCTGCGCATGTGTAATTATCATCTAGGGTTCCTAGTAAAAATAATAATCACTGCATGAGTTTTTATATAATTACAATTATATGTACATGAATAGGATGGCACTATTTGAGGTGATATATAAGAGGTCATGCTAATTCCCACTATGTTGAGATAACATGGGTGAGCATTTATTATTGGGATCGAGTCACATCCAACAGATAGAGGATATAGTGAATCTTATTCAGAAGAGGATAGTATTAGAATATAATAATCACATGTATTTCTCTTATTTTATCTATCACATGCTATAGTTTTAAAATCGTTACCATGTGTTTCTTTGGGTATATATTAGGTTGGGAAACCATCGTTTGGGATAATAGAGAAATCTCACACCACATTATATTAATCGACTTCAATTTGTGGAATTTTTTGGTTATTTATCCAATCAGTTTTATTTCTAATCATATTTTACCATAATATATGACATATTATATTTTTTGTGGTTTAAGAGGTACCACCCATACCCATATCATGTGATTGAGTTGGATGATTTGGTGGTTGAGCAAGACTCCACCATTATAGATAATCCTATATATATCATTGGTATTTAAATAAATTTTATATATGGTAAATATATCATATTTACCCATGTAATTTGGTATCATGGTGGTGGTATTCATGATATATGAGAGCAAGAAGCTTTGGTGAAGATGTATTGGCCTCACTTGTTTCCTTTTGAGGATGCCAAAGGACATTATGAGGGAATAATGGGCATGGTATGGATATTTTTTACATCATTCATGTCACTGGTATGTATATTTTTTATTTTTTATTATTCATTTATATTTTTCATTCTATTATTAGGTGTCAAGGGTCAAAATGTATGTTTATGAAAAAAGGACTTCTCTACAGAATTGGTTCGGGATTTCTCTAATCATGTATCCAACCGCTTAAGGGTGTTTTTTTAGTTCACTATTACATGAATTTCAGTATCATTCATCAAACCATGTGGATCAAAATAGTAACTTTGTGGATTATGTTTTGGTAAAAAAATTTACCCACACGATTGGTGCAATTTTTGTGTCACTGTGTACGCAAATAATGCTAACGTTTTTAGTTATTTTTACCACGTACCACAATTAGCTTATGATATATTAACGATCACCCTCCATTTTAACTACCCTTTCATTTGAATACCATCCTATATGAATTAGTGTTTTTCAATTCCCCATGGTGGTGGATTATTTTTTATTATTTGGATTTTTGGCTTGACATAAGCCCCCTTCATGAAAATTTCTCCATCTTTCCCCTATATCTTCCTCTATTAATCAATTTTGATGAATGTTTGAAACCATAGATGGAGGATTGGAGAATCCTAGTGTGTTTAATCAGGTTTTTCTTCATCTTAGATTTTAGTTTTGTGGGTTCATTTTCATCACATGTTGGGTTGCTTCCATATATGGCAATGAGTTCTCATCTATTTATAAGGATAGTGTATCAATTTCCATGTTTTTTCTATGATGTTCATTTTGAATTCTTTATCAAAATTTATTAATGTTTATTAAATTTTCATTTTATTAATTTATGACAAAATATTATTCCATTTTTTTGTAGTTTTATTATATTGTATTCGATATTTATGTTTTAATGTGGTTTTTCCAAAGGGAGGATTCTCATGTTCACATATAATGTTTGATATATTGGATCGATGTAGTTTTATTATTCTAAATTGATGTCTAATGGTGATTATTAAATGGTTTAACCGTTAGAATTGTGTTTTTTTAAAAATTTTATTTTTTTATTAATTTTTTTAAATATATTATGATTTATGGAACATATAATGTTGATATTTTTCGCATTAAGTATCAGATTGGATACCTTTGGTGAGATAATGTGTTGTTTATGAGACCACAAGAGACGTTCAGTAGAATTAAATGATATATTACGCTTACTATCCAAGATACCGATATTTTCTTTAGGAGGAAGACTCAGTAAGATTCCACTTGTTTTACAATGACATTATGAGAGATCATGTGAGTTAGGCTCAATTAAGATAATGATATCTTCCACTTTATTTATCCATATAAAATTATATATTAGTCTCTCTCAAAAGAAAACATTATGTTTATATCCCATATTTCACACTACTTATGTTAGGTTTATTTATATTCTATTACTACATTCTATTAGTATATTAATTTCTATGATATCATGAATTAATACCATTACTGTTTATTTGATTATGTCATTATGCTTACACATTTATCAATATTATGCATTGTTTGTGTAGTTTGATAATCCTTATACCCAGAAGAATTTATTTAATAATTTAATCTATATTGATAATTGTTCTAGGAAACCTATTTTTAAAAAATGGAAACCAAATATATTTAAAAATATCATTCCCAAATGAAATTTTTTCAATTTTAATTGGATTTCGGAAATGAGCTCTCAAAAATGTTTAATGGTTTGTATGGTTTAAAATCCTAAAATATAATCATTTTGGTATCCTAATTGGAATTTTACATCACACTTGACATATGGAATTAGGGATATGTATACTTTTTTAAGGAAATAAGTAATGGAATGGTCATTATGAATATTAATTGAAATTCACGATTACCTCCATTAGTGATTTTCATGGAGGAAACATGACCCCACTAAGTTGAATCATGGGGAACATTTTTAATGTTTTTGTACTTTTGGGATTTATATATTGGACTTGTTTTATATTTTATGTTTTTTTATGTTTTTAAATTTAGACACCAAGTATAGGTCTTTTTATGGAATTTTGTATATGTGATGGTTTTTATAGTATGCTCCTTTAGTTATTGCAGCTTTTGTCCGATTATATTCTTATATTCTTCCATTGTATTTAATAATGTCAGTGTGGTTGTTACATTTAATGAAGTGGTCATTCTGGTTTACCAGTGGTGAAACTCTTCCTAAGAGTTTTTTTATAACTCCCAAATTCATGATGTTATCCAGTGGTAATTGGGATCATTCTTTGGGATATGTAGCCTTCCAGGTTGTTTCTACCCATGTTGTTTGTATATAATAATTATTTTTTAAATTATCCAAAATCCATAAATTCAGAAGATATGTTTTAGGATTAGGATTATCCTATAATATTATCTATGAATAATTTCAACACGTAAAAGGTTTTTTCTAGTGTAATGTTAAAAAAATTTCTATATATAAGAAGAAAAAATTCATGTTTCAAGAAAGAGAAGGTAATGAAGATGATTTGGAAGTTACGAATTCTAGTGCTGAAGATAGTTAATGTAACATCCCCAAATGATAAAGTGTTAAATGACTAAATGATATGACTCATGTCAATAAGGTGTACCTTCCTTTTCGAGAGCGTGTCTGATTAGAACTCCACAGTTAAGCATGCTTGGCCTAGAGTAGTGATCAGGATGGGTGACCTTCTGGGATGTATTCCATGGTGTGTGTCAGTGAGAACAAAGCACACTAGAAAGGACATGTGTTGGCCTGTGGGGAAAATAATTAGTCAGATGACCCGTTCGGGCATGTGGGTGGACCTTGGGGTGGGCCCCCCATGTCTGTGTGGAAACTGGTGGTACCTGGTATGCCAGGACCCGACGACCATGTTAAGGTGGGGTGGTTGTGATGTCACCGGGACCTGGTTGTCACATTTGGTATCAGAGGTGGTACCCAGCCTTAATTGGGGTGAACTGCTTGGGTTGAGATGTAGGGCCCACAATGGGGACGTTGTGCTCTAAAGGGGGGGTGACTGTAATATCCCCAAATGATAATGGGTTAAATGACTTAATTATATGACTCATGTCAACAAGGTTCACCTTCCATTTCGGGAGTCTGTTTGATTAGAACTTCACAGTTAAGCGTGTTTGGCATGGAGAAGTGATCAGGATGGATGACCTTGTATGAAGTTTCTCATGGTGTGTGTGAGTGAGGAAAAATAACACTAGAAAGGACTTGTGTTGGCTTATGGGGACAATAATTAGTCAGATGACCTGTTCGGGTGTGTGGGTGGACCCTGGGGTGGGCCACACATGTCTTCATGGCAATTGGTTGTACCAGGTAGGCCAGGACCTGATGGCCATGTTAAGGTGGGGTGGTTGTGTTGTCACCGGGACCCGGTTCTCACAGTTAAAACTAGTAATTACAAATGTAAGTAATGAAAAACATAAAAGCGATGAACGGATTTCTTAAATTGATGAACAAGTGTATATTATAAAGAGATATTATATTAATGATTTGGAAGATTGTCCCTTAATTATCTCCAAATTAGAGTAATAAACTAAAAATATAAGGAAGGATAATTTTTCATGTAATAGTGGAGAATTTATTTTTAGAAAATAAAAATATAAATAATTGAAGAATATTTATTAAATAAAAAATATAATTGATGATGAGAAGATTATTAAAATCAGGTTATATGAAATTGTGAACGAGGAATATATGTAGTTTTACCATATTCAGAAGAAGTAACTCCAAACAAACAATGAATTAAAAATTTTCTTATCTAATTTTTATTAATAAATTTTAGAAGAAGAACTGTGTTTTGAGTATAAAAATGTTTTTGATATTAAGAAAATATAATACTATAAGGGTAATAATAATGTTAATTTTTTATGAATCAAAGAGAAATAAGAAAATCATGATGACCAAGATCTTAGTTAAATATATTTATATATAGAAATAAATAAATTTAGGGAAGTATGAGCTCATATAAAAAAATCAATTGTAGAATATAAAATAGATGATTATATTTGTAATACGAAGAATATTATTTTAGGAGTTCACAATAATTTTGACTAATAATATCCAATATTAGTGACTCAAAGAACAAAGTAACATAAGTCAGAATTATGTAAAATGTAATACTTATATAGGCATGTATGATATTTTTATATGTTATAGTATTCTAAAAGCTTTTGGTATATGAAAAAATTGGATTTTTTAAATTAAAAAAATTATTATATTCATTGGAATTCCGGGAAGAAATATTTTAGTAGAAGTGAGTTTCTTCAAAAGAATTAATCTAGAAATAATTTTAATATTTTGAAATAAAATCTCAAAAGCATATTGTTGTTTTTGAACAACTCTATAGAATGAATGACTAAAATGGACACCATGAAAATAAATTCATCGTCCTTATACTATCCAAGATGAACTTGTGTTTTTTTTAATAATCAAAAAAAAATACGGGAAATAGAAAGAGTAAATTTAGTTATAGAAGTTGCACTCCTATAATGCAACTGAGAGAGTATCATGATCATTGATAGTGGTTGATCATCCCATGTAATATGATATTTAAAACACATGATGGATTATTAAAGTTTTAATGGAGTATATGTAAAATTTGGAATTTATGGGCCAATAAATGATAATTTATTTTAGAAAACTATTTTTGTTTTAGACATGAGTAAATATGACATAACATTTTATATTGATGGATTGACATAATATATGGTATGTGTTTCACAACAATGTGACGAAGGAAACAAATTAATTTTCATGAAGTGTGAGTTCTTGTTTTATAACATTTAAAATTAATGAATATAAACTAGAGGATACAAAAATAGAGGGAATTTGTATCATGTTATTATGATGAAAACTCATGTTATGTTAGCATGAATAAAATATCATATACAGTGTATCCAAAGGCATGGTCTTCTTAGCCAAAAAAAGATTAAAATGACCAACAAATAATAAATTTTTTGATGTAAATTAAGTAAAAATATAAGGAGACTGGTTTTCCTAAACATATCAAAATGGGTATATTCATAAAATTTTACACAATAAGGTAGAAATATAATTCACTAAAATTTTGGAGCACATTCAGTATTATTTTTGTTGATCAATATATAAGAAATGAACCAATGGAGAAACATAATTTTTTACTTTAATTTATGAATTTACTCACATTGTTTGTTTTAGGTTTATGAAATATAAGAATGAGGCACTAAGTAATATAAATATTTTTTGAATCATTGTTGAAAAAGAGTGTGATTTTTATCTCAGGAAGACATAAAATGAAAATGAAACTGAGTGAAAAAATAAATTTAAAAAATATCATGACAATCATGGAATCAAACATGAACTCAATGCACTAAAAACCCATCAAATAAAATATATCGTCTAAGTAAAAGAATATGTTTTTTGTGGATATGGATTAGAAAATATAGTTCAATCATGATACTTATTGATATTCATAGAGCCATTCTATTGGTACTATGGTTCACATAAAAATCCATTTTATAATTAGAAAAAATATAAATATGTCCCCATATTATATTTATTAATAAAATATTATGTGTTTAAAGTATCTTCATGTATTTTTCAGTTATTTTATTTACAAAAATGGTTAAAATCTAGGTATGTTTTAATCAAGAGGTGTGCATAGAATTTTCCTTTTTCATCCTCCTAATTGAAGGGAATATCACATTTATAAAAATTATAATTTTGTAATATATTATACCATAGATGAAAATATCCAGATAAATACATTTAGGAAAGTCATCGAAGAATAATAAAGATCCACCATGTATGATGATGGAGAATTTGTTAAATAGCCTAAAATTTTAAATTATAGATGAATGTTTTGAAGATGTATAATTTGGAATAGAAGATTAATTTATTTAAAGAGATATAGAGGTTCATAATTTATATTATGCAAGTCCTATTACAAAATATAAGTTCAAAAATATATATGGAAATAAACATCACTATGTTTAAATAATAAAAAATCTGTGGATAACGAACCATACATTATCGTTGTATCTAGATGAACATCTAGATGTTAAAAAAGCATTGTATAATCAATATATTGTTGATTCTACAAATGATGAATTTGAAAAAATTGAGAATAATGAGATATGTAAGTCAATTTCTAGATTTAAATACTTTAATATAATAGGGAAAAAGTGCATGTTTCAATTAATGATAAATAAAAAGGTTAAAATTGAGAGAAATAAAGAAATAAATGTGTGTAAATGTTATTAAAACTTTGAAAGAGAAGCTGTTGGTGAGGAATTTTCCTTAGTTTTTGGTATTTAAACCCTTATAATAATTCATTATATTATTTGAAATTTTAAATAAAATAAATTACAAATGGATGATATGTCTACCTACCTAAATGGTGAACAAGAATTAGAGGTTTAAATTGATCATCCAAGTCATTTCCAACATGGAAAATATTATAATTATTTTTTTTGTTTAAAAAGTTATTCAAATGGGATAAAATAATTCCTCAAATCTTCGTATAATAATTTGGAAATGTTCATAAATATGTAAAATTTCATAAAGGTAATAATGGGAAAAAAACTCCTATATTAAATTTGAAAATGGGGGATCTATCTTAGTAATTAATTATACAGATGACCTCATAGTTAGGGGAAATGATGAATTATTTTTTAATTATTTTCCAAAATAAATGAAGAATATTTGGATATTTATATACATAGATAGATTATACACATTCATAGCATAAAAATTTTTCTACAAAAATTTGACATCAATCTTTCCCGAGATATGTTTGCAAGGGAACTCCTAGAATGAATTTTAATAGAGGTTTGAATTACTATTTACTCAATCATTTTAGTGGGAATAAATTTCTATGAATATTTCAAAAGGAATGAAGTAAAAAAATTCCATAGGTTTATTAGGTGTAAAATATTATTGTAATCTCATCATTTTTTATATTTTTCTTATTGTTACTTTATATTACATTTATCATAGATCCCCTAAACAGCCCCATTTCACTACTAGATAGTGGATTGTAATATCCAGACCAGAGTTTCCTGTGATTGAGATAAAGTGACATAGGAGCTCAAGCATACCTCCCCATTTGCATGAGGCTTCTAAAAAACTATGAGGGCATGAGTCCATAAATGGGGAGATTATACCCTCTCTATAAAGTCATATGATCAATAACAAATCATAAATAATATATTAATAACCAGAGTACATGTAGAAACTAAAATGAATAAAATACATTTAATATAATAAATATGGCTTCCAACATTGTAAACTTGTCTATAGAAGTAATTACAACCATTAAAATAAATAATACTTGTGGGTATTAGTAGTCAATCTCAGTTTTCCCTATCTCCCTGTTACAAAAATCATCTTTCTACAATATGGACCAACCCCTTTTCTAGATATATATCCTTTAAATTAATAAGAACAATGAAATGGAAAATTAGGGTGCGAGTACAATGGTCAAAATGAAACTGAAAATGTGTCATTAAAACATGTTCACATGCATAAGATTGTATAAAATTTGAATAAGTAAATTCACACAAAATTAACAATAATATTGAGTTTTTGTTCACTAACAAAAACTCTAAAAACACTGGATGCACCTTCATACGCTCCTGGCCTAAAAATATCATAATGGTCAGGGATGATTCACACATATTGGATCCAGCTTTATCTTGTCAATATTTATATTGGCCCCTGGCCTCTAGTAAGGTTACCTAGACCATCATGCCCAAATTATACCCCACTACTTCCACAAAATTCCAATCACATACAACAATCATTCCCAAGGTGAATACAAAATAGTCTATCATTCCCCACTACATCCACAAGAGTCTGATCACATGTGACCATCATAGGTTAGGTTACATAGACCACCATTCCCCACTTCGGTAACACATGTCTGATCACATAAAATTGTCATACCTAATGCGAATACAGACTAAGCCATCATGCCCCACTACGTCCACATGGGTCTGATCCCATGTGAAAATCATTCCCCCATGTCATTTCACACATACACGCCATTCCAATTTTCTATCTTAGTCGCATAATAATGTAAATTGAAGCATCAAAAAAATGATCCACCTCTATGAATACCCCTTCATAATGGTTCCAACTATCATTTTGGTATAATGGATAGAAAAAAAATTGGATACACCAAAATTATATTATGAAATAATTGTATCGTATCATGGAATCATGAGGCAACACTGGAATCATATCAATGAATCAATCGTATGGAGTATCACATAATCATCACACCAAGAAAATTAGGCCTCACAACCACTCAGATACCAACATGCATCTCATAACTAGAATAGATCAATAATTTCATAAAAAAACATCATTCTAATATTATATCCAAACATCACTATTGTTGGGGACTTCCATCCTCATGTTATCAAGTATTTATTTCAAGGATTTTCAATGATGTTTTTACTCATTCTCTATTTTTATAACAATTGGTACATGTCCTCACACCACATACTACTAATGGCCATCACCAAAAAAAGATGGAGGAGGAGAATGAATCTAAAGGGAGTCTCTCTTGGTATTTTTAGAGTCTACACTAGGGGGGATAAGGGATATTTCTTGGAGTATTGTAAATTAATAACACTATGGCACAATATAGTACAATATAGAACATGGAGTTTCACCACAACATAAGGACAGTCACCTGAGTTCAAGGGTGAATCAACCATGATTAATGGTTTACTGGAATAGGATCACTATGTCATAGTTATGAGAAATGAAACATAGTCAATACAATGAAAATATTTCTATAGTACAATGAGTCTAGCTATGGAAAGTACATGAGCCACTACACAGGAAAAGAGGCATTATAATGTGGATTGTGTAGGAAATCAAAATATATGGAAAAAAATGGGGAGAATTGTGGAATATATTATCGTTGAGTCACTTTCTTATATGATGTTTGGAATAATGGCTACATTTTGGAGTCATATACATCTGTTTGGTACTCCAAAAAAATTCAAATATATGGGAAAGCTCAAATATATAGTCATCATAGTCCAAACCTGTGTGAGAATACCCCCACATAATTCCTCTTCATAAAACCCAGAAATAATCCATAGTTTAATTTCATTAGTTCATAGTTATTGTTATAAATTCCAAATACCTATGGTAGGTGTATAGCTGTACAGACTGTTTGAAATAAATGTGTGGAAGGATCTATAGATTGGTCTAATATACCATGACACAACCATATAATACTACACTACTAGTTGATGGATTCAGTGAAAATCATAAATAACCACATAACTATAGTCATTCCCATATTCTTTGGAGTGGTACTTACTCAATAAACCCATTAAATTGCAGTGGTAACCCATACAGTATAACAGACATTTCTATGTTATGGAAATGAGGGCTACAATTCAGTCCACGTGTGTTGGTAACTAACTCACAAACTAATAATAGTATGCTAAAACTTTCTCTAAACCTAATATCTTTCACCCAAACATGGATCAACTCAAAAATAGAGAATCAATGAAAATTTTATTTTAGTAGTGAAAAATTTTAGCATGTGAAAATTCACCCACATTAAATACTTCTCATCATTATGAAATAGCTTCAATGACATTTCATTTATAAAATATAGTTATTAAAAATATAAGGAAATTTTTTAAACCAGATTTAACACATTTATCTTTGATTTCAAGGTACATAAGAATCCCCACTTACAAAAAATTCTTGATTTCATAAAAAGGTTAAATATTGATAATTTTGTTTCTTAATGGTCCTTTACTATCTCAAGGAAATTTTTAAATACTTCCAAAAAAATAATAAATTTTTATACATTAAAGAAATCCTCCCATTTTAAATAAATAACATAACCAAATATATATCATGAAAAAAAAAAAATATTCCTTTAATTCCAATTATCAAAATTAAAAATTTAAAGGAACACACTTTTTGATTAAAAAGTCATTTCTCAAAGAACTCAAAAAATCAGTCTTATGAATCAATTTTGTTTTAAAATGGGATTTAAAATAATAACACATGTTATAAAAGTTAAAAAATAATAACTCTAAATAGGCCAACCAAAAGGAAAATTAAAAAGTATCTCCTCCAACCACAAAGATATATAATATTAAAATAAGATCATACCTTGGAGTGCATTAGTCATAATATCTATAACACATGAATATTATGATAATGATAATTCCTATCATTTATAACAGATCATACAATGTTATTCAAGGAGTCTACCCATAACCAATGATATACCCCTATTAGAACTATCCCTAGTCTATATCCTTGCACGTTAGTCACACTCATCCCCATATATATACATATATATATTCTATCACAACACCAATCTTAGTTAATCTAATTAATTTTTAATTAATATATATCATTAAAATATATATATGCATATTGCACAAATTTGAATCTATCATGATCATATTCAAAATATATGTAATGTAATTAATTAACAACTATGAATCACAATAATTGGTATATGTACATGACATGTAAACCTTCATTCCTTTCCAGGATTCTTGAACACACACTAAAAACCATAAATCACATATTGTGACCATTTTCATCATCCATATTGAATTTAATAAAAATTAGTAACAAAAAATAATTTCCCTAGTATATAGAGACTAGGCGGTCCACTATTTGGTGTTGATCAAAAACTAACATAGTACCAACCATCCTAACAAATGTCTATTATTTTCCCAAATCAATTTAAACATAACCAATAGTTAGTAAATCATGGATCTCTAATATTATTTTTTATCATCTTGACATGAACCCCCTAGTTCGATTCGGGTTGGGACATGACATCATATGGGCCACCCCATATGCAAGATGTTGTTAAAAAACAGTGAGAGACTAATACCTTTTATAGGGTTGTTATACACTTTGTGTCTTGTTATTGGTTTGATAATAAATCATAAGAGATATAATAATAATTAGAGTACATACAGAAATAAATAGGATTTCATACATGTCGTACAATAAAATGATATTCTAAAGTGGAAGATCTATCTATTAAAATAAGAAAAGATATGAAAATAAATAAATTTTATTTTGGTTCCTTCTAGTTATTTCCTGATTCACTATATCTCTTTGTTCCACATGTAATCCATCCACTATGGGATCATTTCCATTTTTCGTATCTATATTCATGAAATCTATAAAAGCACAAAAAAATGACCAAGTAGGGTGTGATTAAAACATAATGTAGGAATCCATAAATTCATCCTTAACACGTGTGCATATTTATAATATTGTATACATGATAATATGTAAATGAACAGACATATAATGATCATTCCATGAATTTTTTCACAAACCAAGCTACTAGAAACCCTTGTTGTATCCACTTCTTCTATTTTAAAAAATCATAATGGTCTTGGATATATCATAAATATAGGGGACATCATTTAGCTACTCAATTCCCATGAAGGACCCCAGCCTCTAGGAAAGACCATTTTATTCTTTCATACCAAATCCATATCTAATATTTCAGGTAACCTATACCATAATTCCCCACTACTGCCACATGGCCCCAATCACGTCTGACAATTAATCCCCATGTTTTTATACCCTATGAAATAATTCCACACTACATCCATAGGGTTGCAATAAAAAATTATTGTCAGGACACTAGGTCAGGTCACACAAGGCCATCATAACCCATCATCTATCTCAGTCTTATCAACAATTTTCACGAATCATTTGAACATGCTCCCCCTCTAGGATTATCGATCCTTGATGGGTTCACCTACAACATTAATACCATGAATAAAAAAAATATCATATACTAAAAATATTACAAGTAATATTTGTATTATATCAAAGGAATCATAAGGAAAAAGTGGTATCATAAAAAGGAATGAATAGATAAAACATCATAAGTCAAACATAATAACCATGTAAAAACATGTTTACTCATAGACACTCACTCACCAACATGATACTCATAAATAGAAATTGTAAATAAATCATAAACAATATAACATAATAATATTAGATACATGAATTCACTATAGAAGGAATGGACTACCTAATTTTATCAACAATGATGTCACGTATCATCAACGGTGTTGTCAACATCACTATAATCTAACAACAATAGACACTATTTCGTTTCCTAATTACCCTAGAACATTTTACCTTGACATATCAAATAAGGGGGATAAAGGATCTGAAGTAAGGATCTTTATGATTTTTAGGAGTCTGTACAGTGCATGGATGGGGCTAAAATATGGGGTTTTGCAGAGGGATACCACCACAACACTTGATAAGAAACTATGGCATAGAGAGTATCACCACGATTCTAGTCCATTCACCATGGTGCCTAGGTGTGGATTCAATGGTGAATGTATCACTATAAGAGGATCACTAGGATGAAGGGATGATAAATACATTATATAATGAATATGGAAATGATTTATATAGTGCAGCAAGGGTGGTAGTAGTGTAGACATGAACCACTAAATCACGGAATTGGGAGAATAACATAGTAGTGTCAGATAAATCAAACTCCATAATAAAACATTTGTATCATTTTAGTTTACATGTTGGATAATTCACATTGTATTATGGATTAAGGAACAACGTCTATGTTTTGGAGTCCTATGCATCCATTTGATACACATAGAACCATCTTGAATGGTGGGGATAAGAATATATATATATATATAACTATATGGTTCCAAACACGTGTGATAAAACCCATCATAACACTTCTTCATAGAAACCAAAATGGATTCAGTATTTTATTTCCAAAATTACCATTTGAATTCTATGAAACCTAAATACCAACTTTACATTCAAACCTACACCAGTTGTCTGAAAATTACATGAAGAATGCACTACAGTGTAGTCTAATACAAAATGAAATGTTCTTCCATGAAAAATCCCCATGGTGGATGGATATTGACAAATAATAGAATAATCATATAACGACAGTTCATTACTTCATATACATAGTGTTATATACTACATAAAAACATAATGGCCAGTCATTAACCTTACAATGCAATCCACATTTCATTGGCTAGGAATGAAGGTCTATAACGTGGTACCCCATGTATTCGAATAAAACTTCCCAAAGAACAAAAATATTTCTAAATTTGTTATAATCCCATTATATTTCACCCAAATATTGATTATATTAAAAAAGTATGTGAGGGAGGGAAACAAATTTATTACATGAACAAATTTATGCGGTTACATGGACTCATAGGTATACCAAAAGTAGAATAGTTTTAAGTTTCAAATTTGAAACCAAATGGTTTCATTATCTATTTGGACATAATGATATTGATTTGGATAGTCATGTTGATGATAGGGTATCCATATCTAGTGTACTTTTATGTCATGCATAAGGGTGTGTTTTTTGAATAAAAAGAACTATAATTCTCCCACCTTGAGTACATGAATTGAAGAATATGAAACTCTTAAAAATGAAACAAAATTTTTTATAAAGATTAAAAAAAGTTATAATATTTCGTAGCTGGCATAATATTTACACTTTTTCATTTTTTGTTATTAATATTATTATAAATATTTCGTTGAATTCGGTTCAAATTTCTTGATATAATAATACTGATATATAATATCCCTTCATTAAGAAACTTGGCGAGATAAATGAATTAAAGTTAGAAATTATTCCGATAAACTATGAAAATGGCGATGTGTTCCCTAAGAAATTTCCTATAGATAAGTTTTAGAATATAATGATAATATTTAGAATTCAACATCACCTATATCACAGATATGTATTGGATAATCATTACATTATCTCGTCTTGTATTTTTATATTATTATTAAAGGATGAGAAAATTAAATAAAACATAATTATTTATTTATTTTAATTATAAATTTTTTATTTAAATGTGGCTGAATACCAGTAGAGGTATTATCCATTTATATATGTATCTCTTTAGAATAAGTATATATTTAGAGATATTTTTTAAAAGGGTAAAGCGATGAATTATGCATGATAAATTTACTAACTAGTTCAATATTTTTGTAGAATTGTATAAAAGAATTTATTTTTTAGCATGAGACTTGGATAAAGATAATAAAAAGGAATATTTATAATAAATAATGGTTAAAATATTGTTTAATCCTATATTTAATTATTAAAAATAAATTCTATGAATTTTTTATCTCAATGATAGTCTCAATCAATATAATTTCATCAAGTAGAATCACAAACATCAGGTTTAAAAATATTTTCATATTTATAATTGTATGGAAACATAAAAAGATTTTATTATTCAATATTATTGATTCATTCATAATGTCAATAATGTGGGATTAATATTACTACGTGATATTGGATTCTATAAATTTAGAATATTTTGAGAATCCATCTAGGTGAAAATTTACGTTTCTATAATGATATATATTCTCTAGAATGAATAAATTCATTTAATTCCAAATGAAATGAATTTCATCAAAATAAATAACATAGGAAGGATCTCACCTCATATTAAGGAAAATAAAAATTCAATTTTGTGGACAAGATTAATCCATAAAGAAAGATATCAACACTATAGTGAATTACTTTTTGTCGTATTAGTCCCCATAGTGGATTTTTATTCTCCCAAGGGAAGCCCTATTTGGGAGTTTTTTGTTTCTACTAAAGACTTATGTAAGGTGAGAATAAATAATTTATTATATGTGATAGGAAAAATGTTCATGTAAACTAGTGATGATAGTTTCCATGTGAATTTCCATAGAGATTTACTACACCATTCCTTTTATTCATGAATAAGGGTGATGCACATGGGGTTTTCTATAAATAAGTGAAGGAATAACTCAAGTCTTGTTTGTGCTGTGAATTATACTTATTGGACTACATTTTTTTGCATAAATTAATTTTAAACCATATTGATATTATAGATTAAAAAGATAGAAGTCAAATATTATAGTATGTTCCAAAGGATGAAGATCCATACTAGTTACTAAATTTCAATTTGTTGTTGCATTGTTATGAAGATGGTCATAATGAGTTTTAATGATAGATATCAGTATCATCCATAGAATTAAAATTTGAATACATATACTTGTATTATTATAGTCATGAGACCAAAAATAAGGATAATGTGATAATATAATATTCACACTGTATTTCGTATATATATTATTCAAGGAAGAAGGATAGGGACTTTATGAATGAATAATGAATAAATCAACTGAGCATGTTGAAAATGAGATCCATATAAGTGATAGATTATGAAGAAGATACTACTTCCATATACGTATCATTCATATGTCATCCACAATAGATATATTTTCAGCTAGTGATGTTATTTAATTCAATGATTATTTTGAAAATTGAAGAGAATTTATACTATTTTTCATGAATAAATACGTAGTAAAAATTATCACACTAGAAAACATGATATTAGTCCATAAGAGAAATATGTATTAGATATAATTAAAACTACTAATAATTTAATGTTTAAGAACCAATTATATGTGGGATACATTGAATCATAGTTGGAAGACAATAAAATGTATGTCTTGAGATAATACCTCGATCGTTGTACTCACACAATGATACTAATTGGTAGTGTGGTTGTGAAAGAATATATAACACACAGAGGATGATCATTCTAACATTTAGAGGCGAACCTTACAAATGTTTCATGTTTCATTAAATTGTTTTTTGTTTGTGTATTAATACAATTTACCTCACTAAAATTTAAATAGATATTAATGTTTTTTGTGAGATGCTTCACAGGGGTATAGATCAATTATTTACCCCTATTAGTGATCTCTCTTATATCCTGAGGGTGATTATACATTTCAAAATCCTCAAATAGTCACTATTATATCCTAATTTAATAATTTTTGGTATCATTATTTTACTTTTTCAAACACAAGGATTATTTTTATATATCATTTTGTTAATTTTATTTATGAAAAATTTAATGGCACACATGAAGATTTTACTATTATTTATATTAGGTATCCTATTATTGGTGAAATATTTCTTCCTCACCTAGTGTTAATCTTATTTATTTGATTAAAAATTAAAACCCTGTATCTATTATTAATATTTAATCTTATTGACTAATTTTTTCCCAGATATATCATCGTTATAAAATATTTATGAAATTTTCCATAACATAAAAAACATAAAAAATATTTTTATAAAATTTAAGAGACATAAAATGTGGATCCAAATCAAGAAAAATATATTTCATAAATTTTACTAATTTCATAAAATTTGGCCAAAACATGTACCAACAACTGAGACTCATTCAATGACCTATAGATTCACCCCTTAACCATAAAAAATGTTCAAAATCACAAGGTTGATCTATGATCTATCAAATATTACCAATCCTAAATACCTCATGTCATACCCCATATATTATATTTTGATATCACTATATTATTTTCTATGATATAATGTAATATTATATTATATATCCATATCATGATCTATGACATGTCCATTCATTATACATCTCATAAAATTTCAGAAAATAATTGATTTGTAAAAAAATTAATTTGATTTGATTTGATAACAATAATTGTTTATAAATAAATATTAAATTATATAATAAATTGAAATATGATGAAATTTTATTCCATGTTCATTCATAATTGGTTTAGGAAAAATATCATAAATGAATAATATATTGAACATATATATTTTCTATTACTTCTTCCTACATCAGCAATGTTTTAAAAACACAACCTAATTTAATCCAATGAATTCATACCCCCTTATTTGCTATTACATATATGAAATCATGATTTTCAACACTAAATCCTCTATTATACTATATATTGTCTCAAAACCCATTTAAGTATAGGTATAATGTGTGTGTAAGGAGCCTTAATCACAAATAGTTCTAAATTTCCTTGGATTATCTTGAAATGATTCGTGGATAAAATTTTATAAAAAAACACTATGTAAATTAACTAGGATTAAAATGTTAAGTTTCCATATAATGTTAAATCAATAATTACAATACCTTATAACCTTTTTAAATTTATATTGTTATATGACCAAAATTGATAAATGATTATTTTTTAATCTCTTTTTGATAAATAAAAAAACCCACATCAAACACATCATCCAATGACGTTGTATATGACTAAAAGACTGATACATAAAATAAACTATGTACTCAAATCATACACATAATTTTTATTTATTATATAATATTTTATTAATAGATCATTAAACATTTCTATCCGTATATAATATTATAAAAAATTAAAGATACTAAGTTATATAAAATAATTCTTTCGAAAACATATTTTACATCAATAACAAAAAAAATATACACATGATTAAATTATACTAATGATGTGAAATATAAAATAACTAATCATGGTATCACTATTTGGTACTACCCATGGTTAACTCTCGGATATAAGATCATTTAAAATATCTGTTGAGTCCAACTAATTTCTCCAAAAATGATACACTCATATGTGTTTTCAATTGACATGAAAACACTCTAACCAAATCCATATCATTGGACATGAATAATAATGATCTGTAATATGTTAAAGGACTTTTCCACATGAAAGATCTATTCCCATCAATCACAAACAATTGGATCCATCGAGAATTGTTTTGGATTTAAATCTATAGTATCATATAGAAATCACAATCTAAAGAGTTTAATTTAATGCTAAATGACCATTGTCATTATATTATTTTTTATGAATATCATCACCTTTAAGTAATATAAAAGTCCAAGGAGTATATAACCCATCCATATTCTTTGACATTGTGATTTTTGTTACTAATTCTATGTTTACTCTAATTAGTATCCATGGGTGGTGGTTAACAAAAATGGCCCTATAAGAAATAAAAACTCATATAAAATCACATACATAACCATCTGTAATGAAAACACCTTTGGGGCATGGATTTTAGTCATTATAAAAATTATTAACATGGAAATCATTCAAAATATAATAATACCTCCAATATAATAAATTTGAGTTGTGATTATAACCACCCTAGTAATCTCACACATCATATACACTGCATATTATAGAAGAATATCTTGAGAATAAAACCATTATAAATTCAAATGACAGATCATAATTGAGTATAAATTACATATATGATATTTAAGGACAAATGGGATCCATTGAATGAACTTTTTGATCATTTCCCATGATTATTTATATTTTAATTCAGTTATTGAATTCATAATCAATTTCATAATATTATGTTTTTCAGCATAACATTTAGAGATAAAATTAGTTTTTAGGATGTTTTCATGATATTATAATCATTAAATAATGTAAAATGAATATTTTGGGGGACTCATTATTCCCTACATATCAAATCATGCATCAGGTATTTCTTGGTAAATTAGGACATGTCATATGTATTACTCACAAATCAACCTGGTGTTTCCCAAAATTCATAACCCATTGAATAATTGTTGTTACATCCGATAATATCTAAATATACTTATATTTTAAAATTAATCTGATAAAAAAAATTGATCCATGGAATACCGTGTTCCTTGACTTTATAATGATAATTTATAGTCATTTTTATGGATTGGGGAAATGGATAATCGTATACTGGAAATTAACCTTTTATCAACCTGAACCGAGACGTTGTAAACATATAGTTTATATGTTTTGAAATAAAATTTCATACCATTATCTCAAAGGATGAAAAAAAACCATAGGTATTCTTGTGAAAATTGCAATTAACCATGTTTATATCATTTAAGAAAAATTGCAGTGTTTCTCTAACAACCCACCACCATGTTCAATAATTGAATTTATAAAAACTAAATTAATTTACTTAAATATTACAAAATTTAAAATTAAAATCATATTAAAAAACCATAAATTATATTTATATCAATGAAATTAATATGATATTAATATAGTTTATTAGTTCTTATATATAGTATTCTGTATCCCCTTAATCATATACTATGAGGATTCCTCTACATTAGAATTTTTTCAATGAGTTGATTAGAGTTGCTTATCCTAATTTATATATAGTTCAGTTTCATAAGTTCATGAATAAAGTATATGATTTATTTCTTGATAAAGTATATTTTACCAAACAGTAAATCAAATAGATTTTCATTTTACGTATCAAATTTTTAAATATTTCAATTTTAAACCGGATATCCCTTGTTCAAACAAATATAAATTTAATAAATAAAATTATTTCCCTATTTTAAGAATAATAAATTGGTCCAATTTATAATATTATAATCAATTTCATCCTAATTACCAAGTATAATTTTTTTCGGATATAATTAAAAATAATTAAAAATAAAAATGTATTGGTAAGGAAATGACATTATATACACCCCATAATAATGAATATTTTAACTGAAAAAAAAAATTAGTCAAACATGTTGGGGAACTATGTTTTTATCTAGTGTTCAACAATATATATTATCATATAAATATCAATTTTTCTCTAAAAATATCTGATTAAGGGGGATAATCATACCTTGTATATCATTATCTTATAGTTCCAAAATCACTATAAGTTGTGCCTTACTCTTGACATTAGCCTTGATATCTATATCTATATATTAGAAAACCTTTGAGGTTAAATACATTTTTCTTATAAGTTAAAATATAATTATTTTTTGTATTCCCCCCATATATAGTTAAAATAAAAAAATATGTTTCCCCATCAACACAACCCAACATATGTAATTTGATGAACATACACGTAGAAGAATTAATACTCCATTAACGCCCACTATAACCAAGGCAAGAGAAGATCCTTATAAAAACATTTCCTCTATCAAAAAATCTAAGGGCTTATTTCCTAATTATTTATAATATGTATGTTGTATCTAAGAATTCTATAGATTCTCAAGAATCATATGCACCTTCATGGTAATTTACTAATATAGATCAGTTCAGGTCATCTGTGAATCTTCATTTTATACCAAATATAAGGGTTTCTAAACATGAAACTAATATAATTGTTGATTCCAATGAGATATTGAAAAATATAGAAAAAATATAAAAATTGTATAGGGAAACATTCCCTACAATATGTGACTACTAAACATCTCTATAAAAGGAAAATTGTGAATGTAGGTGATTGTGATGTGGTGCATTCATAGAAAAAACATTCCACTTGGTCATCATCAATTGACAAGATGATCTCTAATAGAAAATATGATCACACATGTAACATCCCAAGTAATTAATGAATAATAGATATTTTTATCTATGTCTATTAATGAATTAGATAGTGTTTTAGAGGCTTAAAATGAAAATAAATCCAATCTTAAGCATGGAAGACAATAATATTTTTTAAAGGATTGTTTTACTACCTTTTGATGGAAAACCATTATTAAATCTATCTTTTGACAATTTTATAAGCTATGTTTTTCAAACTAATCTTATTATTAATTATTGGGACATCAAAATTTACTTCGTGTGAATTTTTTTTATTTTTCTAACAATGTTCATTTTTTATGAATAGTGAAAAATACTGTATTTTACAACAAAACTGCTTTTTAATCTACTTCATTTATATGATTAGATTATCTTTTTATTTTGTTTTAAAGTTAAATTAGAATATATTTTTTCCATTTAATCCAATGGTGGTCATTAGGATTAATTTCACTTTGTAATTGGTCATAAACTAATGCCAAACTTTTCATATATATCGTTTCAAAAAAAACCCGCTATTTGTTTTGACAACGGGAATTATTTTTAAATCAATTATTGCAATTTCTGTGTTTGGAATTTTGTAAAATGGATTATATATTTTGAATCATAAGGTCCAAATTATGTAATCCAGACTCTTTTGTTTTTGGACATTAGGAATATTAACTACGATAATTATCTTTAATTATCTTGATTAATGAGTAATCAGGTAGTCAAGGATAATAAAATGATATCATAATAATACAAAAAGACCACAACATGTGTCCTAAGGCTACTGGATGTCTAATGGCCGACCATGGGATGCCTTTTTCCAAACGTGGGGGCCCCATGGAATCACTTTTGTGAGAAAGTGACTTTTTATCTTTTTATTTTTAAAAAATGTTAAATGTGACAAAGAATGTATCACCTAAGTAAAATCTTTTTACTTTTGTCTAAATAAATGATATTTTGGAATATAAATATTCATTATAAAGCTAACAATATTTCCTAAATCATGATATTTTTTTAAATTTTTAGACATTAAATATATTAAATTATTTATGACATCATGATGATGCAGCGATTACCCCATTAATAATGGATTTAAATAAAATGAAATGATAATGACAAATCTATGACCTACACATGTCCAAAACCTATTGTATTGGTGGATTTCGAACCCTTATCACCTTAACCTTGAATTATATCAGTGTGGGATATTTTGAATCCGAAAATAATTTTCAAATAAAGTAATATTTCTTTACTTTCAAAGAGTGCCCCTCCTCTCCTCTTATAAAAGGCCCCCACCTATACCTCCTTACCCACACTCCCAAAGCCTTTGTCTCGGCAAACCCCTGCCCATTTTGTCTCTCCACATCCCTCTATTAATCCTTAAATCCTCACATTAGGCAGAAGTCTTCCCAAGGAAGCCTTTGAGCTCAAACCAAAGGGAGTTACCCGATTTTAAGGTAATGTCTTCACTTGAGTCCTATTGTTTTATTTTTCTTATCCAATCCCCTAAACTATTTTTATTCATTTCTTTTGTAACAACTCATGTATCGTAAATATACTAGGATGTTTTTATATGAAGGATTCGAGATACACTTACACATACCTACATCTAATGGTTAAAGGACATATTGTTTCCATGGATGGTGAATTCATGCCTCCCGAAACAATGATTATTCAACATTATTTTAACACCTTAAAAGGTGGAAATTAAGATGTCAATATATTTATATATGATATATAATATGTTTATGTTTTTCTTAATATTCTGTATTTTTCATTTTGGGCATACCTTTATGGTTTCCATTATGGGTAAACGCGATATCTTCATTTAAGGAAGTGCGGACTACCGCCCCCTCAATGTGATTTGATTCATTAAATACCATATGTGGTAAGTATAAAGGATGGAACTATGATATTATATATGATATTATACTGGAATTATAATATACCTTTATATAATTATGATTCCATTCTATGAAATACGAAATAGAAATTAATGTAGCGTCCATGCGTACGTACGGCTTACCGTCTCCATGAACGGTGCATTTAATTTCTTACCTCTAAATGATTATGTAATATTATAAATGAATTTATATAATGGAAATATATGATATATACATCATTATTATAATTATGGATATAATGTATACATGAACAACTTGTAATTATAAAGGGTTTATTTTTTACTCAAGTCCCAATGATCGTTAAAACGACCGTTATTAACTTAAATAATTACATTGTGTTCATGACATGGAAATAAGTGATATAAAAGGAATAATGAACTTGAAAAAGGTTCTTAAGAAAGTATAAATTAACTCAAGTTTATTATTCAGGACATTAAAGAACGATCGAGTCAAGTCGGACCCGAGGTATGGGACTTCGTCTCAATCTCCTTTCATTGAGGCATATTTTGTTTTATACAAACCCTTCTTTTATACGGTGTAAAAACCCTTTGACTTTTACGTTTATTCAAAAGGAATCTATTTTATACGTAGCGTTTTACTAAAAGACAAAAGGGAATGTTTTTTTCATACGTATGTGGCGACAACGACTTCTCCGCCGCCGTGACCGTTATTTGAGTTTTGGCTTCCTCTACAAGCCATACCTTTTTTTAAAGAAAAATAAATACCATGTTTTAATTTTCTTTTATTTTGGTATTGAAAATGGTTTTCAAAATGTTTTATATATCAATGTGTTGTATTGATATCTTGTGATTGAAAGGTGGAAATGTTATGTTTCCTTTATACCTGATTTATGTGATATGATTATGTTGAGGTTCTTGGGAATTATTATGAAGACGGGTGGTTCCATGATAAACTAAGGGCGGGTGAGCCCGATATAGCTCTCTAATGAATTAGGTAACGCGAAAGAGTGAAACGTTAAGGTTTCTCTGAAGAGATTTAGGGAATATACTATGATGGGTATTCCAAACGTAACCAAGAGGGTTACTCCCTATGTAAGAATGTTATGAATGCCTCAAGTTACCTTTATGACTTATGATTTCTATGATTTATTCACGATTTGATGAGGTATGTTAAAGTGCTTATGTTTTATGGGTAAAGTATGATTTCATTCTTATATATATATATGTATCCATATTTCCTTTCTATATTTTTATATCCCATAATGAGCTTTTTATGCTCATACCAAGTTTTTTAAAATGTTTTTCATAGGTCAAGGGAAAGGTAAATGATATGATGATAGTGTCAAGGAAGTGTCAAGAAAGAATCCATGTTTTATTTTAAATATGTTTCCATTTATAGGAAAGAAGAATACTATCTTTATGTAACCACTTTGTTTATATGTGGAATGTAATGCAAGTTTAATGATCTAATTATCTAAAACTCTAAACCCGAAAAGATCCTCAATGTGTAATCTTGTAATAACTCAAGATTAAGTAAGGTTTAAGGCTCGGGCCTTATTGTTTGTATCAGAGGGAGGTTTAGATAACTTTAGGAGTTAGAATTATATTAAATGATTATCCAAAAATATTTTTTCTATGGTCAAATTGAAGAGATATAGTATTTGAAGATTACCATGTTTCTTCATCTAAGACATGTTTGTTCATAATGGTTTTCCATAGAGGAAACAGGGAAGCAGTGCTAGGAAGGCATACAGAAGGAAATAACCTTCTGAATCATCATCCTGATATGGTTGGAATTGGAACTGAACAGTTTGTTGCAGTAATGGGGCAGTTGACTCAAGCGATAAATGGTGGTGGTATCCATGCACGAGATCAGCCAAATCAACCGCAGAGGAAAATGTAAGTGGTGGAATAATTAATGAGGCAACATTCCCCATCATTCAGAGGATCATCCGACCCTGTTCTAGCTGAAGGGTGGATTAAAGCATTGGAGAAGATTTTCGATGCCATGGGGTGTTCAGACAATCAAAAGGTTAGTCTTGCTATTTACCATTTGGAGGGTGAAGAAGATCAGTGGTGGTCGATGGTTAAAAATATCAGGGACACTGATGAGATTGATGCTCTCGACTGGGATGAATTCAAAGGTATGTTTCTTGAAAAGTATTTTCCTAAGGCTGTTCGGCTTAGGATGGAAAAACAATTCTTGGAATTGAGGAAAGAGGAAGACTCAGTGGCTACCTATGAAGAAAGGTTCACTCGATTGGCAAGGTATGCTCCAAATTTTATCCGAGACCTTGATAGTAAAATCAATCCTTTTTACTCCGGATTAAAACCAAAATATCAAAGGGAATTAGCTTCTCGTGAGTTTAAAGGTTATGAAAAGCTTGTTCGATTTTCTGAGAATGTGGAAATGGAGTTTTTCGATGATCAAGTGATCTATAACAACCAGTAGAAGAAGAGACCAAGGTGGCAGGAGAAAGGGAAGAATTCTTCAAAAAAGTCGGATGGTAAGAAATCTAAGTTTCCATTTTGTGATATATGTGGCAAAAGTCATGCTGGGGAATGTCTTCTGAATTCTGGAAAGTGGTACTAATGTGGTAAAATGGGACATAAGGCTCGTGATTGCAATGAAAAAGATCAAGGTGAAGGTAAGACCACATTTGATTTACAGTTAGTGAAATGCATTAAGTGCAATGAGATGGGTCACTATGAAAACGAGTGTCCGACAAAGATATTTAGTGATGGGAAGTAGTTAGACTACAAGCAGAAAGGGGTGGTGAAATCCTTTGCAACTACTTCAGCAGTTGCCGGGCCATCAAATGAAGTTGTATCAGGTACTTTGTTTGTTTTTTCAGATTATTCTAGTGTGTTGTTTGATTCGGGTTCCACACATTCTTTCATCTTTGAAACCTTTTCTAGAAAGGTCGAAATACCATCTCAAAAAATGACTCCTAAACATTTGGTAAAAACACCTGGGGGAAATGTTGAGGCTAAAATAATTTATAAGAATCTTCCTATCCTTATCTATGGAAAGAACCTACTTGAAAAACTTATTGTTCTACCTCTAGTAGAGTTTGGTGTTATTCTGGTTATGGATTGGCTATTTATTTACCATGCTAAGACTGACTGTAGAGCTAAAGAAGTTTCTTTTCAGAAAGACTTTCAGTTTGTGTACAAGAATGAACCCTAACTGTTGATAACTTATCAAGAGGCCAAGAATCTTGTAAAAGATGGAAATTAATGTTACCTTGCACACATTTTTGAAAAGAATGGAATTTTTCAGATTAATGATGTGCCAGTGGTAAATGAGTATCCTAATGTTTTTTATGATGAGTTACCTGGAATAATACCACATCGGGAAGTTGATTTTACTATTGACTTAGTTCCTGATGCTAAGCCAATTTCAAAACCCCCTTATCGAATGGCTCGAATTGAACTTTTAGAGTTGAAGGAGCAATTGCAACATTTATTAGGGAAATGTTTCATTCGACCTAGCACATCACCATGGGGTGCTCCTGTTTTATTTTTTAAAAAGAAAGATGGTTCAATGAGACTTTTCATTGATTATAGAGTCTTGAATAACATCACTGTTAAGAACAAATATCCTTTGCCTCATATCGATGATTTGTTTGATCAGCACTATGGAGCTCAGTATTTTTCAAAGATTGACTTGAGATCGGGGTACCATCGGCTGAAGGTAAAGTAAGAAGATGTTCAGAAGACCGCGTTCAGTACTACATATGGCCATTATGAATTTTTAGTAATGCCTTTTGGGCTAACCAATTCACATATTGTATTCATGGACTTAATGAATAGAATTTTCCATGAGTTCTTGGATAAGTTTGTGGTGGTTTTCATTGATGATATTTTGGTGTTTTCGAAAAGTAAAGTGGAGCATGAAAGACATTTAAGGGTTATCATGCAAACCATAAAAGAAAAGAAGCTGTATGGAAAATTCAGCAAGTGTGAGTTTAGGTTGCAACAAATTTCTTCCCTTGGTCACATTGTTTCTGAAGATGGGATAACTGTTGATCCTGTAAAAACAAAATTTGTGGAAGACTGGCCAAGACCCACAAATGTAACTGAGATTCGTAGCTTCCTTGGTTTGGAAGGCTATTACCGAAGGTTTGTTAGAAATTTTTCACGGTTATCTAGTCCAATGACTAAGCAAACTCGGAAGGGTGTTAAGTTTATCTGGACAAAAGAATGTGATGATTGTTTTCAGGAATTGAAAAGAAGATTGGTGAATTCTCCAGTTTTGGCACTACCTTCCAGGAATGGTGAGTTTGTTGTATATAGTGATACTTCATTTAAAGGACTTGGTTGCGTCCTAATGCAGAATTATCAGGAAATTTCTTATGCTTGAAGATAGTTGAAAACTCATTATGTAAATTACCCTACACATGATTTGGAATTAGCTGCTGTTATTTTTGCTTTAAAAATTTGGAGGCATCATTGGTATGGAGTAAAGTGAAATATATACTGATCACAAAAGTTTAAAGTATATATTCACTCAGAAAGAGTTAATCATGAGACAGAGGAGATGGATGGAATTAATCGAATATTATGATTGTACAATTCATTACCATCCAGGAAAAGCAAATAAAGTGGATGATGATTTGAGTCGAAAAAGTAACGATTCATTAGAAATGTTGCATTTGGAACGTGATCCTTTGGTTAAGGATTTGATGAACTTTGGCATAGAAGTTGTTGGTGCAGGAAGTTCTTCAGTTTTGTTTCAGGTATCAGTGAGATCATTTCTATCAGACAGAATCAAGCATGCATTGAAGCAAGACAGTGAGTTGCAAAAAAAGGTAGAGTTGGTTCAGAAGGGTAAGTTTCATGAATTCAACATTGATAATGATTGCGTTTTGAGATTTGGTAACAGATTGTGTGTGCCTTGTGATTCACAGTTGAAGAGAGAGTTATTATGTGAAGCTCATCGTTATCCGTTTTCAGTTCATCCTGGCAGTACTAAGATATACAGAGATCTTCGGGAGTATTACTGGTGGGATGGAATGAAAAGAGATATTTCTTATTTTACTGTGAAGTGTTTGACATGTCAACAGGTTAAAGCAGAGCGGCAGTTACCAAAAGGGATGCTTCAGCCTTTACCGGTGCCAGAGTGGAAATGGGAGAATATATCCATGGACTTTGTTGTGGGATTACCGAATACATCTCGAGGTAATAAATCAATCTGGGTTATTGGTGATCGCTTGACTAAATCTTCTCATTTCCTTGCTATATGAGATACTTTTTACCTAGATGAACTTTCCCGTTTGTATCTTAAAGAGATAGTCTGGTTACATGGAGTTCCCCTCTCCATTGTATCTTATCGTGATCCTAGGTTCACTTCTAACTTTTGGAAAGGGCTTCAAAAGTTGTTGGGTACTGAATTAAATTTTAGTACAGCATTTCATCCTCAATCAGATTGGAAGTCAGAACGAACAATTCAGACCTTGGAGGATATGATACGAGATTGTTGGATTATCAGGGAAGTTGGGACCAACATCTTTCTTTGGTTGAATTTTCATAAAATAACAGTTTTCATTCCAGTATACAGATGGCACCATTTCAGGAATTATATGGGAAGCGGTGTCGAACTACATCTTTCTGGGATGAAGTGTGTTAAAGTAAGTTTATGGAACCAGAATTGGTAGAAGAGATGGCAAAAAAAGCTCAGCTGATTTAGAAACACATGAGAACAGCTCAGAGTAGGCAGAAGAGTTATGCAGACAACAGGAGGAAAGATCTAACTTTTGAGGTAGGTGATCATGTCTTTCTCAAAGTCTCACCATGGAAAAGTGGGATGAGATTTGGTAAGAAAGGAAAGTTGAGTCCAAGGATCATTGGAGCATATGAAATTCTGGAGAGAGTTGGATCAGTGGCATACCGGGTGGCTTTACCTCCGAGTTTATCTCAGGTACACAATGTTTTTCACGTTTCGATGTTGAGAAAGTATATGCCAGATCGATCTCATGTTTTGATTCCACAGGTAGTTCAGCTAGAAGGGAACCTATCTTATGAGGAAGAACTGGTCCAGATTCATGACCACAGGGAGCAAGTGTTACGAAATAAGGTTATTAATCAGGTAAAGGTTTTGTGGAAAAACCACATGATGGAAGAGGCAACATGGGAATCTGAAAATGCAATGAGGGATAAGTACCCCCATTTATTCTATAAGTAAAACAATTGCGGGGACACAATTTTCTAAAGGTGGGTAGGATGTAACATACCAATAAAGTAATTAATAATTGATATTTTTATCTATGACTATTAATGAATTAGATAGGGTTTTAGAGGCTTAAAATGAAAATAAATCCAATCTTAAGCATGGAATACACTAACATTTTTTAAAGGATTGTTTTACTGCCTTTTGATGGCAAACCATTTTTAAATCTATCTTTTGACACTTTTATAAGCTATTTTTGTCAAAATAAACTTATTCTTTATGATTGGGACATCATAATTTACTTTGTGTGAATTTTTGGTATTTTTCTGACAATGTTCATTTTTTATGAATAGTGAAAAAATACTGTATTTTACAACAAAACTGTTTTTCATTCTACATTATTTATATGATTAGATTATATTTTGAATTGGTTTTAAAGTTAAATAAGAATATATTTTTACCATTTAATCCAATGGTGGTCATTAGTATTAATTTCACTTTGAAATTGGGCATAAACTAATGCCAAACTTTTCATAGATATTGTTTCAAAAAAAACCAGCTATTTGTTTTGAAAATGGGTATTATTTTTAAATCAATTATTGAAATTTCTGTGTTTGGAATTTGGTAAAATTAATTAAATATTTGGAATCATAATGTCCATATTATTTAATCAATACTCTTTTGTTTTTGGACATTATGAATAGTAACGACTGTAATTATCTTTAATTATCTTGCTTAATGAGTAATCATGTAGTTAAGGATAATAAAATGATATCATAATAATACAGAAAGACCACAAGATGTGTCTTAAGGCTACTGGTTGTCTCATGGCCGACCATGGGATGCCTTTTGACAAACTTGGGGGCCCCATGGAATCACTTTTGTGGGAAAATGACTTTTTATCTTTTTATTTTTAAAGAATGTTAAATGTGACAAAGAATGTATCACCTAAGTAAAATATTTTTTATTTTGTCTAAATAAATGTTCTTTTGTACTATAAATATTAATTAGAAAGCTAAAAATATTTCCTACATCATGATATTTTTTTTATAATTTTTAGACATTAAATTTATTAAATTATTTATGACATCATGATGATGCAGCGATTACCTCATTAATAATGGATTTAAATAAAATGAAATGATAATGTATAATCTATGACCTACACATGTCAAAAACCTATTGGATGGGTGGATATCTAACCCTTATCACCTTACCCTGGAGTTTTATTAATGTGGGACATTTTTAATCCTAAAATCATTTTCAAATAAAGTAACATTTCTTTACTTTCCAAGAGTGCCCCTCCTCTCCTCTTATAAAAGGCCCCCACCTATACCTCCTTACCCACACTCCCAAAGCCTTTGGCTCGGCCAACCCCTTACCATTTTGTCTTACCACATCCCTCTCTTACTCCTTGAAGCGTCACTTTGGGCAGAAGTCTTCCCAATGAAGCTTTTGAGCTCAAACCAAAGGGAGTTACCCGATTTTAAAGTAATGTCTTCACTTGAGTCCTTTTGTTTTATTTTGCTTCTCCAACCACCTAAACTCTTTTTATTCATTTCTTTTGTAACAACTCCAGTATCTTCAATATACTAGGATGTTGTTATAAGACGTATTCGATCTACACTTACACACACCTACATCTAATGGTTAAAGGACATACTATTTCCGTGGATGGTGAATTTATGCCTCCCGGAATGATGATTGTTCAACATTCTTTTAACACCTTAAAAGGTGGCCATTAAGATGTCACTATATTTATATATGATATATAATATCTTTATGTTTTCCTTAAGCTTCTGTATTTTTCATTTTGGGCATACCTTTATGGTTTCCATTATGGTTAACGCGATATCTTCATTTAAGGAAGTGCGGACTACCGCCCCCTCAAAGTGATTTGATTCGTTAAATACCATATGTGGGACGTACAAAGGATGAAAATATGATATTATATATGATATTATACTGGAATTATAATATATCTTTATATCATTATGATTAAATTCTATAAAATACGAAATGAAAATGAAGGTAGTGTTCATGCGTACGTACGGCTTACCGTCTCCATGAACGGTGCATTTCCTTTCTTACCTATAAATGATTATGTAATATTATAAATGCATGTATATACTGGATATATATGATATATACACAATGATTATAATTCTGTATATAATGGATACATGAACAACATGTAATTATAAAGGTTTTATTTTTGACTCAAGTACCAATGATCGTTAAAACGACCATTATTAACATAAATAATTACATAGTGTTCATGACATGGAAATAATTGATATAAAAGGAATAATGATCTTGAAAAAGGTTCTTAAGAAAGTATAAATTAATGAAGTTTATTATTCAGGACATTAAAGAACGATCGAGTCAAGTCGGACCCGAGGTATGGGACTTCGTCTCAATCTCTTTTCATTGAGGCATATTTTGTTTTATACACAACCTTCTTTTTTACGGTGTATAATCCCCTTTTACTTTTACGTTTATTCAAAAGTAATATTTTTTATACGTATCGTTTTACTAAACTCCAAAAGGGAATTTTTTTTCCTACGTATGCGGTGACAATGAATTCTCCGCCGCAGTGACCGTTATTTGAGTTTCGGCTTCCTCTACAAGCCATACCTTTTTTTAAAGAAAAATAAATACCATGTTTCAATTTTCTTTTATTTTGGTATTGAAAATGTTTTTCAAAATGTTTTTATATCAATGTGTTGTATTTATATCATTTGATTGAAAGGTGGAAAAGTTATGTTTCCTTTTGCATGATTTATGTGATATGATTATGTTGAGGTTCATGGGCATTATTATGAAGACGGGTGGTTCCATGATAAAATAAGGGCGGGTGAGCCTGATATAGCTCTCCAATGCATTGGGTAACGCGGAGGAGTGAAACTTTAAGGATTCTCCGATGATATTTAGGGAATATACTGTGATGGGTATTCCAAACGTAACCAAGATGATTACTCCCTACGTAAGAATGTTATGAATGCCACAAGTTACCTTTATGTCTTATTATTTCTATGATTTATTAATGATTTGATGAGGTATGTTAAAGTGCTTATGTTTTATGGGTAAAGTATGATTTCATTCTTATGTATATATGTACCCATGTTTCCTTTCCATATTTTTATATCCCATACTGATCTTATTATGCTCATCCCATGTTTTTTGAAATGTTTTTCACAGGTCAAGGGAATGGTACATGATATGATGATAGTGTCAAGTATGTGTCAAGAAAGAATCCATGTTTTATTTTAAATATGATTCATTGATGGGAAAGAAGAATACTATCATTATGTATCCACTTTGTTTATATGTGGAATGTAATGCAAGTTTTATGATCTAATTCTCTAAAACTCTAAACCCGAAAATATCTTGAATGTGTAATCTTGTAATAACTCAAGATTAAGTAAGTTTTAAGGCTGGGGCCTTATAACACATGGACAAGGTGATCACCAATGGATGAGAAGTTCACACACTCCATCATATTTGGTGTTATACACATAGTACATTTGCATTCATTCCAAGATAAACATGATATAAAATTAGTTTATATCATAAGTTGACAAGTTCCTCTTTGTATGTGATTTGGATCCACTTACTCATCTAATGTGAAGGAATAAATTTTCATTAAAAATAAACAATAATAGATACCTAATAATCAAATCCATGAAAATGGAAATCAGAGTTACCTTATAATACAATACACATCAACCAATTGAATGAAACAAATACCCCCATAATTACTTATAAATACCCAAATTACTCCTTAGGGAACATATATGTAGGAAGGTGTGGAAGGAGCTGATGAGATGGAAATAAATGGTGAGTTCTAACCCTTGTGGCAGATTTAGAGGAGATCTCCATGATTTATGATGTTTTAATGAAATAGAAACCCATTAATGTAAGTATGCATGATTTACTAGGATACATTCACTGATGGAGATGCACTATGTGAAATATACCTTGTGGAGATTCCACTAAAAGTCACCATGCCTACTTTTTTTTATCTATACAGGGGCACAAGTGTTCACCACACAATCTATAGATGATGGATTAGGTGAAATGTACAACGCTATCTTCTTGTATACAAACCTATAAAATAATTTTAAGAGGGATAATATTCTACTTACATAACACACGTACATAGTAAAGATTAATATAAAAAAATTGATTCAACCATGCACAATAAAAACAACATACCATAATTTATAGATATAAATTACTACAAATTTATACATCTAAAACTAAACATATATATTTTTCATTATTATAATAATTCCATCTAACCATAATGACACAATCCTAATGAAGGAAGGATTAGTGTATTTGACGATTAGAGGCATAAAAATTTATTTAATTATACTGGTGAACCTTAAACCGTAATCGCAGAACGCAAGATTTTCTAATATATTTCTCATATACTACACATATCTTCAATATGTGTTGAATGGAAGCATAATAAAGGTGTGTTCTCAAATGAATGGTAAGGGAAAAACTCAACAAAAAGTCATCAAGGATTAGATCATAAACATACTACCAAACACGATAAGAAGTGAATTATTCTATGTAAAATAGCATTCAATTATAAGATATAACGATAAGTCATGATTTTAGGAAATATAATCAAAAATGAATAAAGATTCATAAATGAATCTGTGTAGAACATAATATAGATGATGAAATAAATATAATATATTGGTTACAAAAAAGGCACAAAACATTGAAATGAATTGTATAAAATAGAATTTGAAATTATAACATACTAAGACAAAAAAATACATATGGTGTATGTTGTGAACAAAAAACATTCACATGATCAATATTATAATAAAACAAAATGACAACTCCCATGTTTGTAAATAAATAAAATTCACACAATATTTTTTGAATAACAAAACTCACATAATCAATATTTTGATAAAAAAATATTTCCATGTTCAATTTGTTTACTAAAGAAAATCCAAATTAGATGTTAAAGAAATTCCCATAATCAATGTTGTGAACAAAAAAATGTCCCTTAACAACGTCATTATATCATATATCATTATAAAATGATTTTTAGGTATTTAACACAATAGACATGTGGTAGGGAATTATCATACCTAATCTATTTGTAAACTAATACCATAAATAATTATGTCACAATATCATAAAACATTCATTATTCCATTAAAGCTTAATTGACCATTGGAAATGAAATAATTTTTATTGAAACATACTTCTAACATCATCATTAGCTATCCAACAAAAAAATTTATATGGTATCTTAAAAATTATAATTAAAATATAAAGATAATTAAATAATGTTGACATTGATGAAATAATAATTTTAAGATTATTTGATAATTCACTGTTAATAATAAAAATTAATATTATCCATTTTCAAAATTCATTAAAACTCATTAAAATGATGTCTTTAAAATAGATACATTTTTCTACATAAAATTTAAAAATTATCCTTCCAAAATAAAGAATATTTTTTAGAAATCAAATTTTATAAATAATGGTGATTTCAAAACATTATTTTATATGTAAAAAAATAGATAAATTCTTTATTAAAAATTGAAGATTTAAAATCCATTCTAATATGTAGAGTCCAACTTTAAAAATTAAAATTTTACATAGGAATAAAATAATAACATTTCCCATTATTTTTAGATTAATTAATTAAAATAGATTTAAAAAGAATTTTAAAACATAGAAATAAAACCTAAAAAGAATAATTTTCATCATAATGAAATTAAACATAAAGGAATTTTGTTAAAAAAAATCATCATTTTCATAAATGGTTATGTTACTAGAAAAAATTAAAATTCATTTTTAAATATTTGACGTGAATTATTTTTAAAAATATATTTTTTTTTCAAAATTCATTAATAATTGATTCCTAAAAAAGAGAATGTTTGGATTTTACATGATATTTGGATTGTAATGTAAAAGTATTGAATATTAAAGGGGAATAATTTCTTAAATTATTTAAAAAAACCTTTATTGAAACACCCATAAAAAATATTGTGAAAATTTTTTCATTTGAAAATTTGTAATGAGTAATTTATAGATTAGTATAAATAAAAAATATGGATGTCAAAATAATAAACTTGGACATTCATGGGAAGAGTGAATACGTATAGGGAATAAAATGAACTTGTTTACAGAGAATGTGTGTTATTCTTAACATAGTTAAATTTTATGAAGTAGAAGATTAATAAATTAAATTATATACAAAATAAATAGGAAATTAATTAATATATTTTCATATAAGTTACGTAATATGTATTGTTAAACCATAGTCAAAGATGAATCATTGTGAGTCAATAAAATAAGATAAGACAACAAAATTTCATTAAAACATATGAAGCATTAAACCCCTTGAAATATATATCATTATATTGAACTATAATTACACTAAGTAATATATAAATCATGATATTATACATCCAATATAGTTTATATAGACCAGTTAAATTAACGTAGTTGTATATATCAAAAAATTACTTAGAGTGAGGTAAATGATATGAAAAACCCTTTCCATTATATTCCAAAAATTTTAACACCCTATAAGTTCCCATATAAAAAATATCCTTATAAATAAATTATTTTATAATCTTATAAAAATATTTGATATATTAGGAACATAAAATATAATTAGTTATTTTTTCATCATTTGATTCAATTAGTTTCTATTATTTTATTAGTAATAATTAATATATATATATATTGATTCATGAATATTGATTCAAAGTTAGTCAATATGAGTACATTATAAATACATTAATATATTTTTTAATATATTTTTTTATTTTTTTTTAAATAGTTGGAGGCATAAGGTCTCTTATTATTGAAATCAAAAAGAATGTACAGTAGAAAGAAAATTATACAAAAAACATTAAATGACAATTGTAGTAGAAAAAATTGGGTACCCTGAGATCGTGTGGGCATGTTGTGACAAGAGGAGCTTCCACTCCTACCACGAGAAGGCTGTACCCTTCTTCTAGCATTCACTTGTGTCCATGGGCCACCTCCATCATCTGGAAATTTGGTAGCAACATTTCCCTGGATCTCACTAGTTTCTAGTGTATGATCAATGTTATGATCCTCATCATTATTTAATGTTGTAAGTAGTGAAAAAGAGTTGCATGTACTTACCTGATCTCTCATCTCCTTAGCTGGTTGGTCCAATTTACTTGAAGGAGTTGGGTAGAAATGTATTGGAATACTAACCTATGGGCTGAGATTTTGGGATCTCTTCTCAGGTATGAGATTGTCCAGACTCTGAGTATGAGTGATCTACCTTGTTCCAGGCATTTCAGCTCTATACTGAATCATGCCAAGGTCGCCATAAGGGAGTGCAACATCTACCCTATGCAGATTTTCTCCCACATAAGATTGTGCTTGAACCCGCTTCTTATCTGTCCTTAAAGAATAATGATCTTGAACATTTGGATGTTGCATACCTTTATCCTTCAGAGGTGTCGGTAAGCTCTCTTGTTCTTGCTGAGAAAAAATTAGGACACCTTTGTTTGCTTTCACTGCACACTGCTCAACAATTGCAGGATCATTCCTGTGTAAATTCCCACACATTACATTGTTTGACAAATCAGAATCCATTAGCCATTTCCAATTTCTCCATTGTAACATGTTTTTCAATTATAAATCTATAATCATCCTCCTCTTGGGCAGCACGTTCTTTCTCCATTTGGCTATCCACCGAATCTGATTTGTAAATATGGTCATCAGTACTTGTATTTAGAACCTCTTTGAATGAAGGTTGCATCTCCTTAGTGTCTTCCTCATTAACCTAGCTGGACCAGCAAATGTATGACTTGGTTTTCTGTTTAGACAACTTTGGAAATTCCACCATCTTCTGATTCTCCTAGACAAGAGGTTTCTTGGAAATATTTCCATCGTGCAGATCTTTACTCTCTTGCATCAAGGGTTTGAGGACAGTCTCCTGATGATGACTCTACCCCTCCTTTCTCCTACAAGACGCTTCTTCATGGCCTTTCATCTTGAAATTATCACAAAATAGATTAGCATGAAAATTGGATTTGTCATTCCCAATGATACAGCAAACATCACAATATAATTGAGTTCTTTCATAAACAAATCTCAGGTAAATTTCATCTTGAGGTGTAGAATGTACTACCCTATCTATGAGTTTCGAACCTAAATCCACTTCAACCTGAATTCTAGAAAAGTGACCAAAAGAGGTTTTCTCTTTATCTTGATCGTTTCTAATAGGTATACCAATGGCTGATGCGATATCATATTGAATTTATGAATTCCACAAAACACAGTTTAAACAATAAATTCTATCCCATACTTGCGCAAAAGAGTCTTTAAAGTCATGTAAACTGAAATTCAGTGTTTATTAGTAAATCCGGAGTGTACCTGGCATCAGATTCACAAAACCAAAGCCCCATGCACGGCTCTTGTAATCAGCAGAAGAAAACAATATATGAAAAAAAACCTCTTCTTAACGAGACACATTTGAATTCAGGAAATCCCCAAATTTCAGATAATCAGACAATAATATTAGGCATCTTCCAGGATTGCATAAATTTAGATAATGAAATCTGAGACATAAATGAATTCTTACAAATCTCCAATCGTTCTCGAATCGCTCCATTTGCGGCAGAAACATGCGCTCTAGACCCTTTTCAAATGATGAGTTGCGATATACAGTTCTCTGTGAAGAAAAAGGAACCCGTAGGGATTCCAATCGAATAGAACAAGAAAGAGATAAGAGATAGTTTATAATTTCTTAATATTTATAATTTTATAAATATCAAGTCAATCGATCAAATACCATTTTATCCATCTATGCAAAGTGATCATATGAAATCAAATAGGTCATTAATGGATTTGCTTGTCCACATATGTACATGGAGAACATTTCATTTTTTTAAATATAAAATTAGGAAATAAGTAATTATTACTCTGTTAAAATAATATAATTTAGTATAAAGATAATACTGAGGTTTTTATATTATATGGGGAAAAATAAATTTACAATATAACGATATTATGGAAAATAGTTTTGGCTAATCTTAGTAACCTACTTTCAGACTTTGTATTTCCCTTGGCAGGCGTCTATGAAATGGAGGATGTAGGGATTTTTCTTATATAATCATTCTAAAAATCTTTGAAGTGGGGTCTAGGGTTAGTAAATGGAATTAGTTTTAAGAATAATTTGAAAATATGGTGTCCTTGAATAGGTTGTGGAAATCCCCTCTTATAAGTGAGGAGAGAGAATGCCTTGTTATAATATGAACGGACTTGTCACAATTCAATTGTCATATAGACTCAAAAATAGAAAATAATGTATCGGGGGAATGAGTAAGTTATATAAAGAGTCATATATATATATTTAAACATGTATTAATTATATTAACATTTAATATTTGACTTGTACCATTTTTAGTTTTTACCATGGTAATTAATTTTTACGTAAGTAATTTACTTTTAATGCATAAAAATAAAATGGGTCATATTAAAAAATTTATACACAAATCTTAAAAATAAGAAATAAATATTTTTAAATAAAATTTCTTCAGGTGATAAAAAATAAATTATAATATTATTCCAAATAATGCATGAAAATCATTTTTTTAGTTATTTCTATGATTTAAAAATAAAATAATATAATTTTATTAATAATTTTAATTAATATAGAATTGATATTGTTATTTATAACCAAATAAAAGTAATGTGGATTTCAATGTATGTTAAAATTTCCTTCTACCTTGAGAAAACATAATTAAATAAAATTGACCAAAATACATTTTTATTAAAATAAATATTAATTATTATTGTAAATATTAAACAATATATTTTATAATTAATGATTATATTTATTTAAATGAATAACTTTTAATCCATATATATATTTTTGGACATGAAATATGTTTAATAATTATATAATTCTTATATTTTTTAAGGTAATTTTATAAAGGTTATGATATTTCTGGAAAAAAAACTAGTAATTTATAATATTCACTTAAAAAGAAATATTTCCAAAAAAATCAAAAAATCATCATAAGATAGTTCTAAAAACCTAAAATAAATAATGTTTTCTAGTTTATATAAACAAAGTTCAAAAATATATAAATATATTTTTTATAATTAAAATGGAAATGTATAAGAAAACTAATTTATATTGTAAAATAATTGTTTTAGTATTTCCATATATTATTTTATATCAATTTATAATTTTAATAATGTTAACATGTTATCACATAATTAATAATTTTTATACCAGGAAGGCTCAGCCAGAGATGAAGTCCCTGACCATTTATTAAAATAAACGAAAAGTACACAAACAAAACAACACAAGCCTTGAAAACAGCTTCATATCATAGAAATCATGCCCATCCCCATTACCATAATCCATGGATTCATCTGCAGTATCCGACTCCCACTCAGAGTGTCATATTTTTCCAGGGTCATGACATACTTATTTTTGAGATTTAACTTTTCTAAATATATGAACTCCTCAGAGGACTGCATTCCTTTTCCTTTGCTAACAGAGGACCTAGTAGTCATCGGCTTCGGCATAGAAGAGTAATCCTTCCTTTACATCTTTCATGGGAGTGTAGTCCCATCTTTCTCATTCCCCAACACATTCTTCTTCCCTCCCAGAACAATCTCACTATAAGAGAGTCGAGTCCTGCCACTAATGTTCTTCTTTTCACTTTCTGAAAGATCCCTCCATTTTCCAGAGATGTGCACTTCTTGGCAACCATCATTTGCTCCTCTCTCTTTCTCAAAATGACTATTAGTATCATTCATTTCAATATATTTCATGTTTTCCCACAATGAGAAATACTAGGATCAACAAAAGACTCAATGCCCTCTTTCTCTTCCACTTCTACTCTTTTATTAGTGACAACATCCTGCAAGACACCACCTTTAGAGAGTTAGGTCCTACCACTTGTGTTATCCTTTTAACTATCTGAAATATCCCCCCATTTTCAATAGATGTGCAATTCCTGGAAAACATCATTTTCTCCTCTCCCTTTCTCAAAATGACTATTATTATCAATCATTGCAAGATGTTTTCTTTTTTCCCTATAATGAGAAATACTAGGATCAACAAAAGACTCCTTCTCCACTGTCTCTTCCACTTCTCATCCTTTATTAGTGACAACATCCTGCTAGACACCACCTTCAATCATATTTGATTAATATGTTTTCATTTACTATAGGTTTTATTATTATAGTAATTTCTATAATAATAATAATCTAATATTAGACAGATCATTTTTGTTCTATGTTCTGTATGGGGAAGACTATCCAAAATAATTTTTATATGAATGGAAATTATGTTTAAAATATTTTTGTGTTACATTCACCTCGCCATAAATAAATTATAAATTGAAAATTATTATTTATCATAAAATAGTCAACGAAGCTATGGGATTTATAATAAACTCTGTATTTAGTTTCTATTAATATATCAACTTAAACATCAATGATATTAAGAGACTCTTCTTTTCCCGCATTATATTATTATATTTTTTTTCAATAATTTATTTCTAATATTATTCATTGGTTTTTTATGGGTCTTTCAAGGAACAAGGCATTTAAAAATTCATTTTCATGATATGACATCCAACCAAATTCTAATTTTGAAATTTTTTTGATAATATCAAAAAATTGCATAGTAAAGGATCACATGGATATGAATTCTTTTTCTAGTATTTCTCAATTTATGTCACCTTTTTTTAAAATTGGATAAATTTTGAGAAATTTTCTTTTCCTTAAGTTATTTTTTCTTATATTTCATACCAAAATCTATAAATTGATTATCCCAAAAGTTTTGTAAAACATGTTATAATTTATTGACCTTGAATATCATTTTAATATATTATCTAAACTTTAACCAAAAACTTTTTCCATAAAACAACATATAAACTAATTTTTACCTTGACCATGAGTCCATATATTTTAATTTATGTTATCCACAGTCATTCCATATTATGTTTTCTAACCGAAATATTTTTCAAATTTATTTATTATTTATTATTTAGAAAGTGAATTTAACTAGGCATACATCATTAGTGTGTAAAAAAGGTATTATTAAGTATTCTTTGATGTGAACCGAGTGATTATTGATTTAATAACCAATATCCCCCTTCAGAGGCTACTACCAATTTGTATATCTGTTTTAGTTCATGTATCCAATTATTTGCATCTAGACATGGATTCCAATACTAGGAAACCCCAAAACTACACTTTACAGAAACATATGTATATTATTCTACTCTATATATAATCCCTAGTGTGTTAGATAATTTTATCATACCCCAATCACAAAAATATCCAAGATAATCACCACAAATAAAAAAAAGAACTCCCAAAAATAACTTAACCCTAATATGATACCAACTAAGGTGCCCTAGACCAAAAATCATGGTTTTGAGGATATAAATACATACTATACACATGGATTATAATTCCATGTTAGATTTCCCAAAATATATATAAATATATTTTGCTAATCTAAACATTACATCTCAGAAACATCACACACTCTCAATAATATATTACTTATTTTCTATCGGTATAAGCTATATAAGTAAGTTATTTTATGATAACTCTATAATAAATCCACACTATAATCCATTATATATTTATTATATGTTAAAATAATCTTCTAAAATAGGGTAATATAATCATAATATAGTCATGAACTCAAATTATCAGTAGAGTAAAAAATCATCTAGGTGTCATCATGTGTTATATTATAATAATATGACAAAACATGAACAGATGATAAATTTATTATTAAAAAATAATGGAATAAAAATTGGTGTCAAAAAATTATGAAAAAAACATATGTAATATCAAATGTATAAACATGATATATGGAATTATAGTGTTGGATAACATATATGAGGAAATAAAAATTAGCCATGGGTGATGAAAATGGTTCATAGCATTGAAATACACCTTACACAATATCATTAGAATCAATTACATTGTGGAAAAAATACAATTCACTATGACATAAAAAAATAATTCCTTTACTAAATTTTCAGAAAAACATAATTATTTTACTCAATGTTGTTAATAAAAAATGTATTTTTTCAGTTTTTTGAAAAAAACACTAACAATGAATATTTTATATAGGTAAAATTCACACACTAAGTCTTTTGAATGAACCAATTGGAAAAAATAAATGTTAGGAATAAACATAATGACAATTCTTAAGGATTTTATGAAAAAAATATCAATGAAAAAAATAATTATCTCAAAAGAATTATCCAATTCATTTGAGGGATATAAAGGACTATAACCATATCTTGGATATATCATACCTAAAAAATTACATAATGATAAAAGTACATAATTTTTCCCCAAATGATAAAATATTCATCATTTCTTCAAAGCATACCCATGTGAATATAAAATGATTTATGAAAACATAATTAAACATCATCGTAAATAGTCAACTAGAGAAAAAGTGTTATGGAATCCTTAGAATATTTACCAAGTGCAATATAATGAATTTTAAATGATGTCAACATAAAAGAAAAAAAATTGTTCATTAATTATTTGATAAATATATCTGAAAATTTTAATAACTATCCATTTTTAGAATTTATAAAAACACTATTGAAATATTTTCAATGAAACAAAACACATTTATTATGTTAATAATTTTAGTAATTATTCCATAATTTTTTTTTCTAATATAAGAATGTATAAAATAAAAATTACTTCAACAAATTTTGAGAAGTAACAAAAAAATCTAATAATTATTTTTAAATAACATATCCCTTTAAAATATAATTTAAAATTAATAATTCCTCTTTAAAAAATGGTTATTTGTTGAAAAATACAATAACAGATCCTTTTATATTAAAAGACATAAATTAGAATCATTTTTAAAACCATTTTATCAAATTCAATGAAAAATTCATAAATAATTTTTGTTAACATTGGGAATGAAATAATCAATTAATTTTTATAAAATCGTATTCCCACATTAAAAAGTGATGATGTTATGTATTGTGTTAAAAAATAATTTAAAATTAATGAAGGGATTTTTTTTGAAAACTATTATAAAAAAATATTCCTCAATAATTCACCCTTGTAAAATTAATCAATATTTTAAATAGGAAATGTGGAGTGGAAGATAAAAAGACTAACATGAAAGGGAAACCATTTTAATGTTTATAAATCACCTAAATTCAATCAATAATCATAATGTGACTGATAAATATTCTATTTATTTAATATACAACGGTAAAATTTATGAATACAAGAAATAAAATATAATTTGATTTCAAAAAAATAACGGGTGACATTACTGGGAAGTATTAATATGTTTTTATAAGAAAAATAACTTATTTGATGAAAATGGTAATTATTGTCATCAACATAAAATTTTATGAGGAAAGAAATAGATAGATGTAATTTTCATGAAAATAAAGAGGAAATGAAATATAATATCACCATATAATACAATAAACCCATCACATAAAACCATAGTAAAAAATCATTATGACATAAAAATTATGTTAACTGAAGAAAAATCCCTAATAACATGAAAACAATTATATGAATAAAACCATGAATGTGGGAGAGAAATAGTGGGGGGTATTGGGAAATAAAAAAAATTATCAAGAAACCAAATATAATTATAGATATTATATATCAAATAATAAATATAAACTCCTCTTTTATTAATTTAATTTAATAAAACAAATAAGTTCCATATAAAATAAATTGAGATGAAACATAGTGGACCTATACTATTGTTTAATTAAAGGACCTATAGAATCTTTTTATAACAAATATAAAACTCTTAATAACTTATATTAAAATTATATTTATATCAATAACATTCTATAAACTAAATTTATAATAATTTATTAAGAATATATAAGTTGCCATAATTTTATTTTCACCATCTGATTTCATTAGTTTAGAATTCATATTTATTTCTATTTTTTAATGGTTGTTTCAATTATTATTTACAGATTAAACATTAATCACACTATGACCATTATATATACTGTAAAAGGTTTCTTATAGAAACATATAATGTTCTAAATTTATTATATAATTATTTTAGTTTTAATTCGTGTTGATGAAGTAGGTGATGATATTTTTGAAGTAATATTCTATTATTAAAATCTTGGTATATTAATAATTATTTAATCATAAATATAACACATATAGTATGGTAAAAACACTATTGTCTCAGTAAATAATAATACCACTATATTCTATGTTTCCGTATTCATCCTTGATTAAAATTTATAGCATCTTCCATATAAGTTCAATAATTGACTTAAATAAAATCTAAAATATATGTTTGATATTGGTTAAGAAAATGATTAATTTCAAATAATATCATTATTAAAGAATAAAAATTAAATTATTTAGATTTTGTATGGTTTTGAATGATATTTTAAAAGAGTTTTTTTAAGAATTAATGGCCTGATGGGAAATGTAAGATTTCAATTTTTTAGAGGCGGGAGTAGTTCTATACATATAAGCGACACATTGGTTTATAAATAATGATAGGAAGATAGGTAATGATATATAATTTTAGAATAAAACTACCCAATTTAACCATCCAATCTAGGTGATGAAGAAAATTCAAACACATCATTCATGGAGCCAATAGTCCACAAATATGCATGATAGTCTTTTCTTTTTTCGAAAGAAAATGATGGGATATACATAATGATTATTTCATCAATATAATAAAACTTGGTTAATTAATAATAAAAAATTAATTATATTATAATTTGTAAAATAAATTATGAATTGAATTATATATCATAAAATATATTTATATTTAATTAGAAATCACTTTGATAACATGATATTTCTCTTGGAGGACAACATGGAAATCATGAAATTTTCTATTTTACATGGATCAAGTTGATAAAAAAATATGCAGTAGGGTTCTAGTAGAATTATAAATTCTTAATTTTGAATAATAATATGAATTTATTGTGGCCTAGAAGGGGTGGTGGATATCCCCTTTTTATGTGTGGGGAGTGGATTTTTTAATTTATATAAAAGTACCCATCACAATTGAAGGGTTAAATGGATCCTATAATAGAAAATAATTCATTTCGGAAAGTCTCTAGGTAGATAAAGACACATACATAAATTTTTACACATGTTATTTTATTTTAGTTTTTTATTTTTAACTATTATATTTTTTTTCTTTTTTGGGTGGTAATTTATTTTTACCAAAAAACATAACATTAAATTCCTAAAAATAAAAATGAAATTATATTATAAGTTGAGATAATTTTTTCAAATATGAAATAATTTTTTCTCAAAAATTAAAGTAGGGTTATTATAATGACATTTAATATTATAACACCTAATGTGTTGAAACAATTTGTATAAAAATATAATTTTTATCCATAAATACATTAATTAAGATATAAATAATTATGGTTTTATATTAAATAATATAAATTTGTGTATTATAAAAAAATATTATTTATACTGATTTAAACATAAGATCAAACTAAATTCTATATTGATAAGGTTTAATTAAAATAATTATACCAAAAATAGTTTTATTAGAATAAATTTTACCTAACTTTATAGAAGATGGTCATAGGTGTTTGGAAATCAACATTTTGTTAAATTAAATAAATAAATTCCATCCATAAAGGTATTTTTTCATGATATTGTTTTTCAATGTTTTTATGTCATACATTTTGATGATAATTTAACATATGCAGTGTCATTAGTAAACAAAATAGTTTGTTTTAATATTCATTTGAAATTAAATCATTTCATTAAAATCTCTAAAATTTATCGTAAACTAATTATGAAATGTTGTATAAAAAATGTAGATAATTTTATACAATACAAATTATAAATTTTAAAAATAATTAGATGAAATTTAAACATATCACGAAAATCATTTTCTTGTTAAAATGATGTTTTTAACTATTTCTAATAGTATTTTAAAAAAAATTTAAATTTAAATAATGTTAATATATTATTTATTAAATAAAAATATATTAAAATTTTATATTTTTATTTATAATGATTATGTATACATTACGTTGAGAATGATTTATTTTTTGAAAAATAATCATTTTTAATATTAAGTATTATTATATATTTTACCTCTAAATAGAAGAAAATTTAGTTGACTAAAATATTTCTATTTACATGATTTTTAATAATTATTTTAATTTTATTAATATATTCATTTAATATGTCATGAAGCATTTTAGATTTTTTTTCATGTGAATAAATGAATTTTATATAGTATTTATTGAGAGGTAAATTCATAATAAAATCTCAAGGTGTTGAACCAAAAACACAAAAACTAATCTTTAGAATTCATGATTTTAAAAATTCCCTTCTAAAAATGTTGTCTTTAGTTCTTGATATTTAAAGGACAAATAATTTTCCATGGAAATTGATAATTATGGACATCAAATAAAAATACATAATATATAGCACCATACGTCATTGTTGTATTTCATTATCTTAGGTGTCATGGTTTTGGGATTGGGGAATGGTCCTGTGCATTAGTCAAGAAATAAAATGAGGAATATATATAATATTTTAATTATTATTCTAGACATATGATGTCCTCAGTTTATTAAAAATTAAATTGAAAATATTTAAAGTTATGTTGATTTAATCAAACATAGTGTAGATATTAAACAAACACATTTCTTGAAATGAATTAGAAAAATGGCCATAGAACTAGTAAGGCCTTGAAAAAAATGACATGGTGACTAAAAAATACACTAAAATTGTCATGTATCTTATATTTTTAGAGGGACATAGAGACATTATAAATTTCCATTGTACAAACTATTTTGGACCATTTCATTTCATCCCAAAACAGTGTTAATCTTTCATATGTCCTCACATGTTGGTATTAATATTACATTAGATAGTTATTGTTACATGTGGAAACGAGGTTCATGAATATAATTATACACATACACTCACTATGAAAGATTAATGTTACATAGAATGAATTCTATAAGTTATTGTTTCTTATTAAAGAAATTTCATTTCATTTACTGCTTCTAGTGTCTATACAACCATAAATAGTTCGACATCATAATCCCCCCTAAATCCCTAATTAACAAATATAGAATAAAATGATTTTTCAAATGGATATTTTATCCTAATATAATGATATTTCATTATAGTGGGAGACCATACCATGGTGTAAGATTTTTTGGAATCATTTTTTAAAATGTTTCTAAAATATTCACTATGATGGGCCCTTCAGATTACATAAAACTTTTGAAGTGGATTTAAATTCTACCAAAAATGTGTTAAATTTTTTTTATTTTGTTTTAAAATTCTTTTTCATGAATTTATAATTTATAAGATTGTTATTAGTTTAAATAATGTAAATTTTATAATTATTTATAATTTATAAATGATTTATAAAAAATTGAAATATAAAATGTTTATATTAAGGCCTTATTTGAAAATTATTTAATCAAGAATAAATATGTGGTTTTAATGACATGATCAATGGTTTAAATAAAATTCAGTGTGAGGTATATTTTTTTATATTCTTTACCAATAATATAAATGTTTTTACTTTTTCCTACAAAATATCTAATAACTTTTATTTTTAAGGAGTTCAAATTGAAAACATGTAAATGATAATATAAAATATTCATATTTGATACAAATAACTTATTCATGATTATAGGTGGAATTGCTACAAATCATTTAAAATTTATTTATAAATTCTTCATAAACTGTTTATCACATACATAATATATGATTTTTTATTGATTTATTTTTTCCATTCATTATTTATAGATATAACGTGTCATCTTATGAGTTTTGGTGTAAGCTATAGTAGAGTTAAAAATATTTTTTTCTATCATACATGGATCTAAGGATTTACATACTAGGTGATCAAATTGATATATGATTCTTATATCATTACATTATCTTATTATTAAATTATAAACATTAATAAAGAATTTGATTATATTTTTATTCATATTCAGTATTAATGTGTCGATAAAATAAAAATCACAATATAGTAAAGTATCCCAGGGTAGATGTACTTAAGTTCAAGCACTAATCTGCCTAAATGATAATTATTTGTCAATAAAAGTGTTGGTTGGGTTCCAATATCGCAAGACTTACCATGTTGGGGATTAATTATTTCTAATTATTCCAATACCTTATGTGAAAAAGTTGCATTTATGTCAGGAATAAATTTAATTTATATTTTTTATGAATACATATGAGTTTTTTTATGAGATGTGACATAAGTTGTTGGTTATGAAAATGGTTTCAACAAATTATATTATCAAGTTATTAATTATAACTACCCAAATTTTTTTATAAATATAAATCAGTTTGTATATAGGAGGTCTATAATATTTGGAAAACTCATTATTAAATTATATCAAAATATTTTTTATTACTATATCAATAAATAATTATTTTCCCACATAATTGTTGTCTAGTTCTTTTGTCCAAAAAAATAGTGGCCTTTTAGAAGATGATTTGGTATTTCAAGTGAGTGGGCCTTAAGTTCATTTAATGGATTTCACCTCAAGATCACAGTTCACATAATTATTCTTATGGGTCACTATGTATTAGGACCCATAATCAATCCCATATTTAAACTGTGTAAAACCCACCAAACCAGCACTAGATATATCAAAAAAATAACACACTTCATGCCCAGCTTATGAATCCTCAATATTGGTGCAATGTCCAACCTCTTCGTCATCACCTACATAAAATACTTAAATATATCAATATACAATAATATAAATTCGTTTTTCAATTTTTTAAGTTGTAGGTTCTATTATTTTAGCTAAATATACAAGAAATATAAGATATTATACCTTAAATATTATCGAAGGTGATTACTATGAAAATTCCCACTACATATTAAATGGTTCAACAATTATATGATCCTTTGAGATGTAATTCCTTAATAATAAATCCCACTATATCTATAGGATATAGTATGATTTATTTAAAAATATATTATTTTTTCAAATAAATTTGAGATCCATCCTCAAATTATTAACATTTTATGACTCTATAAATTAATAATCCAGAATTTCATTAATGAAAGAAACTAAAAAATTGGTAAATAATAATTAGAAGATATATTTCATGATACCCATGAATATGGAAGAAGAATTTTTCTTTTTGACATGAATTAATATGAACTCACAATGATTATATTGAAACTAAAATATAAAATGTGAGATATAATCATCGCAATGATAATGATTATTGTCTGAAAACATGATATCATTATTCTAGGATCCCTCTAGTACGTTCATATGATGAAATAGTACTTTTCTATTATATTTGAGGAACATATTATTATTTATTATCTAATTCAGATAAGGACTTAAAATCTTACATGCCTCATTCAAAAACAATAAAACCTCTATTTTGAATAATTTCATTTCAATGATGAATCCATTCTCTATAAAGACCTATAATAGTTCCATAATCAATTTAGATGTTTTTGATAGATCCAATATAATTATATTGAAATTACAACAGCTCTTAAATTTAATTAAATTTAATAATAAATCTCCCATTATGGGTAAAGCAGTTTAATATCCTTAATAAATATTTCAATTTAGATCACCATTATTAGAGTTAAATAGTCCATATAAAAAAATTCAAATTAATATCTAGCCTCTGTTATAGGTAGTTGATTATGATGCATGATTAACAAATTTTAAAAAATTAATTTCTTTGGCATCCTTGTCACAAATGAATATAAATCTTATCAATTATCTACGATGTACACCACTAAATTTAGTCCTCCTATTCTCAAATGCTGATTAACCAATCCATAATATGGTTGTGTTAAAAAATTTATGTTTATGACTATTAGATCCCAACTTAACATCTCTACAAACTCTCATCCATAACATATATGTTCTAGTTTCGATGTATATTCTATAGAATTTTCTAACTATGTTACCTAGTAAAATTAATTTATAGAGGAACTCTAGATCTAATGTGATCATTATAGTGAAACATAATAATATAATCAAATTTTAATTCAAATATTTACAAATATATATTAAACATATATTATTCCTCAAACTATATCTTATATAAAATTATTCAAACCGTTGATCATAGGAAAATAATATTTCTTAGTATCTATAATCTTAAAACATTGGGAGCCTAAAATATATTCCTCATCCCAAAATGTTGTAATAATGATATGAAAATTTTAAATCATCACCAACCTATAGATATTTAAGTGGATCTTCATTGACTCACTCATTTTACCTGACCATGGCCACATCATAGAGACCATTGATCAATACACTACCTTTATTAGGGGGACATCCACCCTTTCTCCCTCACATTCTTCAAATTTCACACATATTGAAATATTTATTCCCCATTTGTATGAAATATTTCTAATGAGGAATATTTTGATAATAATTTATTAAATTTATTGGCAATTTTATGAAATATTTATTTACTATAAATTTAGTATTAGATCATGTACTTGGAAATCTTGTTGAAAATATAGTTTTGAACATTTAATATGCACTTTAGTACTTTTATAAAAAACATTCATTAGGAATTACATAAAAATGAATTTCATTTAAAGTAATCATCATTGATGTGGATAAATTTTTCATTTTTCCATTCTAGTTGGATCCCTCATTTAAGAGAAGAAAATGGGTCATAAATTCCAAATCTAAATTTAACAACACAACATGGTCATCTCCTCACCATTTAAAAAAACATTATTCCTCTAATATTAGATGTGGGACAACTCATAGCATATCGCTCTATTCATAAGTCATCCAGAAATCTTATATCATTATTACATCATTAATGATGTCATTAAACACAAAAAACTCGAAACTACATTTTTATTATTCATCAAAAAAAACAACTATTTCAGAAAAATCTCAAAAATTTACTATAACCTAATATATATTCTCTTGATTTAAAAATGAATTCCATTTTATGAAAATATTTTTCTAAATATTTTTAATTTATTTTTAAATATAATCATTATTTGTACCAAAAATACCACTTTAAACCTATAACTCATTTTGTAACAACATATGAAAGTAATAAAGGTACCATAAAATTATCATATAACTAGTAGACAATAAAGTAAAAATTTATGATTAAAATTTATTAATATACATTTCCATTTTAAATTAATAAATTATTTATAAAATTTTTATAATATATTTTTGACATACAAAAATACCAAAACTTAAACTATGACCATTTTTTTACTTTTAAGATATCCAAAATGTATTTATACAATCATTGGTGGAGTTTTTATTTATTTGGTCCCTTTACGATTCATTATTATTCATTACTATTCATTACTATTCATACAGGTATATTACTATTCATACATTACTATTCACCTAATATCACGTTGATCTTATTAGACTCAAAATTAACTACTGAACACAACTATAAAAGACCATTTTTTGAAAATCATTTCACAAAAAATGTTATTTAATAATAAAATATATTTATACTATTCATAAAAAACACTATTCATCAAATTGAAACTTCTTAGAAAATTTTAACAATTCATCCTAGGATAATTTTGACATTTGGAATTCAAAATTGATTTTTATTTAACCATAATAATTATATAAGTATGAAAAAATTTACTTTTAAATAAGAAATTCCTTATTAATTAAAAATAACAGTAGATAAGAAATGAATACTGAAATTTCCTAGTGAAATTTATAACATAAAAAAAATTAAACTAATTTATCATTTAAATTTAACAAGAGTTTTTTTAATCATTATATTTAATTAAAATAATAATTATTCAATATATCATAATTTGATATAATAATTGTATCATTTTTATTACTAAAATTATGGTATTAAGTAATTTGATGTGCCTTTATTTTAAAACATAATAAAAATTTATTACGAGAAAAGAGATCCATAAATAAAAGAAGTGCATTTTTTGGGTCGTTTTATTCTCCCACCACTTAATGAAATTATATTCTCACAATTTTTTATTATTATTAATTTTTTACTATTATGAATATTATAATTATAAAGTAATTTAATGTATTTATACAAATATTATTATTTAATAAAAATTTAATTTTCAATGAATCCTTCATAATGATTCATTAAAAGTTGTGACTAACCAAACATATCCCCCGAGAGAGTCAAACTAGGAAGGAATCCAGGAACGTTGTTGTGTACTATGATACCCCGGGTCGAGCTTGAAACTCCTTATCCGAGTATTCACTCCTATGTAAATCTGTGCCAGAGCCACATACACCTTTTCATATCCAGACAGAGACTTAGTTGTTCAGAAACCACATATATAATATTTCACAAAAAATACCAGGATGTTTTTGTATATTTAAACATTTCTATATATTTCTTCCTAAATTTCGATATCCTAATTCCCACAAATAATTATACTATCCTATGATACCAATTATGGAATTCGGCCATTTTATTACATAAATTTTCATTAAATAATACAAATTTAACATATTGGAATATCTTTTGTGTTTAGTGTCTTGGAAATCTGGAACATAATACGTGAAAACAACATAAAAAATCCTTCTAATACACTTTTAAGGGTTCATAATAGATTTATACAAAGTAAAAATACTACATCTCATAACCTGGATACATAAATCAAAGGAAAGGGTTTGCGGAATGCTCAGTAAGGAAAACAAGTTAAACAATTGACATGTGATCTTGAGTAATATTAATCGGAACATGATAAAAAACATAAATACATGAACAATGGAAAAAATGAAATATCATAATAAAATGAACATGAATTATAACAGGAATATGGGGATGCAACATTTCATTTATATATTCATGAACATATCACCATGGTTTATCCATGAGGTGTCATAAAAATTACCAAGGTTATTCACCAAGGTATTGTGAAACATGGAATCTCTAGAGATTAATTCTTTACCCTATGAATTGAAAGGATACTAGGGCACAAACCTACTATTTATTTATTTATATGTGATCCACATATATCATAATCAACCATTTTATAAATAACCCATGGAGAAGAAAAGAAATGGGTTTCATTTCAAGATCCCGATGTTTTAGATGTTCTTAAAAATAAGATCGTTATGTCATTTATAACCCATGGAAAGGGATTTAGGGTTACATGTATGTCAATTACAGAATAAAATATATCATTTCTTTTTATCTACAAACTCCCATAGAAACGAAATAGGTCTGTGTATTCACATAAATAAAACATGTGAATTCCTTGAGAAAAAGAGTGTGAAAATTTGAGACAAAATTTCTACAACATAACAGCTATATAACATGGACTTAGAGAATAATATTATGAAAGGGTACAAGGGTATACCATCCATAAATGAACCATTTTTTAGTAGAGAATAAAAATAAAAGTAAATAAGATCATGGTGTGGACATTTGAATGACACACCACATTAAAAGGAAACATTAAAGGAAGGAGATAGCATAATTTCTTTTACGAACATTCGGTAGCCTAACAGCGTCACATAAAAATTCAGAAAATCAATTGATGAGAGGGGTAAGGGTATCTCACCATTTGGATATGAAATGCAAAGTAATAAGGATATATAATAACATACCCCAACATGATATGATGTAAACTAGATTCCATAACATAAATGAAGTCATGACTTAAAGGAGGAGGGTGAAAGAATCCCTTACCTTGAAGAGTAACTTCCAATGCATAAAGGTCGGGACCTTCGGAGGCCTTAGGGAACCTTGGGAGGACTCCTTAGGAGGTATGGAGACCATATATTCGTTTAGGAGGGTTTTGGAATGAAATGAATGAGGGAAATGGCTGGGTATATTTAGGAAAAGGGAGGGAATAAATTATTAATTTTGAAGGGACACCTCATTGGGGGTATTTGCAAAACCATGAGATTACCCATGGTATTTCCCCTTGGTATTGGCCACTTGAGACACCTCATATAACTTCTAACTATTCATAAGTCAACTAGAAATCTTACATCATTATTACATCCTAAATGGTGTCATTAAACACCCAAAACTGATAACTGTATTTTTACTATTTACGGAAACATCAATTGTTTCTGAAAAATCCCAAAACTTCACTCTAAAAAAATATTGATGCTATGAATTCAAAAATGAACTCCATTTTTTGAAAATATATTTCTATATATTTTTAATTTAATGTTTAAATAAAATCAATATTTGTTCCAAAAATACAACTTTAAAACTCTAACTCCTTTTGTAACACCTTAATAAAGTAATAAATGTCCCATAAAATTATTTTATAACCAAAAGACCATAAGTTAACAATTTATGATTAAATTTTATGAAAATAAATTTCCATTTTAAATTATTAAATTTATTATAAAATTATAAATAAAATATTTAAGACATACAAAAATACCAAAACATAAAATATGATCATTTTTTCACTATTAAGATGTTCAAAATGTACTTATACATTCTTTGGGGATGTTTCTATTTTTTTGGTCAAAATACTATTCATTACAATTCATACAGGTATATTAATATTCATACATTATTATTTACCGAAAATAATGTTGATATAATTAGACTATAAATTTCCTACTGAACAAAACTATGACATACCATTTTTTTAAAATCATTTCACAAAAAACTTATTTAATTATAAAATATTTTTTTACTATTCATATTAAACACTATTCATCGAATTGAAACTTCTTAGAAAATTTCTAAAAATTCATCCTAGGATTATTTTGAAATTCAGAATTCAAAAATGATTTTTATTTAACCATAATAATTAAATAAGTATGACAAATTTGATTTTTAAATAATAAAATTCTTAGTTATTAAAAATAATAGAAGATAGAAAATGAATAGTGAAATTTCATAGTGAAATTTATAACATAAAAAATAGTAAAATTATTTTATCTTTTAAATTTAAAAATAGGTGTTTTAATCATACTATTTAATTAGAATAATCAATATTCCATATACCCCAATTTTTTATAATAATTATAGAATTTTTTGAAAACTACAATTTGGCTCTGATGTAATTTGATGTGCTTTTATTGAAAACCATGATAAAAATTATTAGGAGAAAATAGATCCATAAATAAAAGAAGTACATTTTTCGGTTTATTATATTCTTTCCACTTAAAGAAATTGTGTTCTCATAATTTTATCTTATTAAAAATTTGTTACTATTTAGAATCTTATAATTATAAAGTAATTTAATGTTTTAAAACAAATATTATTCTTTAGTAACAATGTAATTTTCTATAAATCATTCATAATGATTCATTAAAAGATTGTTATTAACCAAACATATCCCCTAGGAGATTCAAACCAGGAGGACAACCAGGCACGTTGTCATATACAAGGATACCCCGGGTCTAGCTCGAAACTCCATGTCCGAGAATTCACTCCTAGGTAAATCTATGCCAGAGACACATCCTCTTGTTTGTATCTAGAAAGTGACTTACATTTTTCGAAACAAAATACTTAATATTTCACCAAAATACCAAGTATCTTTATTATTTTTAAACTTTTCTATTGGTTTCTTCCTAAAATTTTTATATCCTATTTCCCTAAAATAGCTAATCTATCATCTGATACCAATTATGTCATCCTGCCATTTATTACATAACATCTCTTTAGATAATACAAATTTATCATATTAGAAGATCTTTTGGGTATAGTGTCATGAAAATATGGAACATAATACATGAAAACTACATAAAACATTCTTCTAATACACTTTTAAGGCTTCATCATAGGTTCATTTTATGTACAATTGCTGCATCTCATAACCTAGTGACACACATCAAAGGAAAGGGTGAGCAGAAGGCTCAGTAAGGAAAACAAGTGAAACAATTGACATGTGATCTTGATCAATATTAATAAGAACATGATAAAAATCATAAAGACATGACCAATAGAAAAATAGATATATCATAATAAAAAGAACATGAATAATAACATGAATATGTGGATACAACATTTCATTTTGACATTCATGAACTTATCACCAAGTTTTATCCACTAGGTGTCATAAAAATTACCAAGGTTATTCACCAAGGTATCGTGAAACATGACATCTCTAGAGAATAATTCTTTACCCAGTGCATTAGAGGGATACAAGGTCACACTGATAATATATATTTATTTTCATGTGATCCACGTAGATCATAATCAAACATTTCTTAAATGAATCATGAAGAATAAAAGAAATGTGTTTCATTTCAAGATCATGCTGTTTTAAAAGTTCTTCAACATAAGGTCGTTATATCATTTATAACCCAAGGAAAGGGAGTTAGGGTAACATGTATGTCAATTCTATAATCAAATAAATAATTTTTTTGTATCTACGAACACACATAGAAATGAAATTGGTCTGTTTATTCTCATAAAAAAAACAAGTGAATTATTTGAGAAAAACAGAGTGAAATTTTGAGACGAAATTTCTACATAATATCAGCTATAAAAAATTGTTTTAGAAAATAATATAAAGAGAGGCAAAACGTGTATCCCATCCATAAATGAACCATTTTTTAGTAGAGGGAAATAACGAAAAGAAATAAGATTACGGTGTGGAAATTTGAATGACACACCACATGAAAAGGAAACATTAAATGGAATAGAAAGCAAGATTTCTTTTATGAAAACCCGGCAGCCTAACGACGTTACATAAAAATTCAGAAATCAATTGATGAGAGAGGAAAGGGTATCTCATAATTTTTAAATAAAATGGATATTAATATGGCTATATAAGAACATACTCCAACATAATAAGAGGTAAACTAGATACCATAACATAAATGTAGTCCTGACATAAAGGAGGAGGGTGAGAAAATCCCTTACCATAATGAGTAACTTTGATTGCATGAAGGTCGGATTTACATCCCAACCCAATGGGGCTCAAGCCATGACTCCCCAATCCCACCTAAAATAGTCCAGTGGTTGGAAATTAGCATTGATTAGGATATCACATACAAGGGAGGCATTAGACTATGGTACTTGTACACACGCACCAACATACGCCTCCATGCAACAGTGTAGAGATATAAAAAACTGAATAGTAAATGCATACAAACAACTATCCCATGAAAGAGTGAAACAAGTGTACAAAAAGGAAAAATATGGCCCATAAAAAGGAAACTATAAAGGTGTCCAACCTACTCAGATGAAGGGGAATGCTGCCAAAAGCACCACCAGAAATCTCCTCTGCACAGCTCCGGTAAGACTCTACGGTCAGTCCCGCTCACTCTGCTCTGCCTGCTCCAGATCCTCCCGGGACTCCATCGAAAGGTTTGTAGTCTTCACAAGACACAAACATATGCGGGCAATGACCATGTAGAGGTGAGTATAAAAATACATAGTAGGAACCCCAAAAACCCAAAACATAATAGAGCAACTGAAAGGAAACCGTCTTGTCATCCTAGCTAGAGGGAACCCATAAGAGAGAGAAACTCCATCTCATGACCATCCTCGGCTAAAAACAACTAGTCAACTCAATACATGTGTATTCCCATACATACACCTTGAACATTATCTCAAGTATATACCCAAAAATATATCTCAAAAATCATCCCAGGTATACGCCCGTACATATAACATGAACATCCGCTCAGATATACGCTCTTATGTATACCAGAAACATCCATATATACTAAGCTCACGCACCAAGCCACATGAGGTACCGACCTCATCACCACCAACAGTTCACAACCAAGAGAGCCCGATCCAAGATCAATGTCATCCTAGATGACACTCGTCCGAGAGATACACTCCATCGGGTCCCACACAAACATCTCAGACGCTCACCCTAGAGATCACGCTTGTCGGATAACATCACTAAGGAAACCTTGCTGAAATAACATAAACACCAAACACCTTGGATATGGGACCACTCCTAGGGTCCTCTAAGGTATACCAGAACCCACACCAGTATACAAAGATCTCAATGATTGGGGATCACTCTCAGGGCCCGCTAGGGGATACCACAACCTGATCTGGCATTCGTAGATGTCACAGATAGAGGATCACTCCAAGGATCCTCTAGAGGATACCACATCCCAGTCTGGCACTTGTCGGAAACATGTCACTCAGATAGAGGATCGTTACCCATATCATGGCAGTCACAATGACAAAATAACCATATCTGGTACATCTCACGATGTAGGGTATCGAAATGACGCTGCCACAACCCTACAAAAACCACGTACTGAGTAGGGGATCGTATAAACAATGATATCGCAACCCTACTATAATCCTCATGCTGAGTTGGGGATCGTATACCCGAAAATACCCCAAACCTATTGATCACATCCCACTGCGTAGGGGATCATATTCCCAATGATGCCACAAACCCTATTTGGTTAACCTGCTAGATAACCGCCAGTGGATAAGCGGTCACAGGGATACGAAGAACCCAATTTATGGAAGCGAAGCTAGAGGATCTCGATTTGAACCCCCTGGAAGGATGCCACAACTATAACATAAATTCATTCTATCGGGGGGATCACAATCCAACACCACAGTTGTGATGCCACACAAACCCACTAGGAGCGAACCAATAGAGTACCCTCAACCACTGCTGGTCCAAATGTCGCCAACCTGAGCGCGCCACAACATCACCACACTGTGCACCACCTAGGCCAATTTTGAGGCCACCATCGTGGTCTATGCAAAAATAAAAAAAGTATAGGACATTTAATCGCCTGAAATGAACAACAAGTGAACACGGTACTATTCGTCATAGCCTGCCCGTGTGGGGCCCACACCACGATCCCCAAAACTCATCAAGAAGATCACACCATTGGGATCCCCTAAGAAAAACACACGAGATCGAGTAATCGATCGTCTAAAATGGACACCCAGTGAAAATGGTACTATTCACCATAGCCAGTTCGGGTGGGTCCACACAATGATCCCGAAACTCATCAATCGGATTACACCATTGTGATCCCCTCGGAAAATCACACGAGATCGACTAATCGATCGTCCAAAATGGACACCAAGTGAAAAAGGAACTATTAACCATAGCCAGTTTTGGTGGGTCTACACAATGATCCGGAAACTCATGAATCATATTACAACATTGCGATCCCCTCGGAAAATCACACTGGTTCGACTACTTGATTGTCCAAAACGGAGACCTGGCGGAAAATTCCCGTTTCTCCATTAACGCCGAAACCTATCCTAGTGGGACCCACACCTTATTCTGGGTCCCAACATCTAGAAATTGTGATGAAAAGTATTTCGTACCATCAGGGTCTCAATTCCACTAATGACCCGTCATTTGAACACTCTGTACATGAGTTATGGCGGACAGAAGTTGAAAATAATAAAATATTATTATTATTTTCAACGTTTCATGGCCACGGGCCAAAAATCCTTCATAAAAAATTACTTTATGAATATCAAGAGGTCTGTCTTAACATAAGATTCATCTCTCAGCAAATGGTTCTCAAATCGTACTTCCGGTTAGCGAGTTATAGGGGTTTAAAGAACCCAAAAAAACATGTTCGGACCACCGCCTGCCTCGCCAGAAACCACGGTGCCGCTGCTAGACACCATCGCACCATCTCTATGCCACCGCTTCTTCACTGGAATCTTTCATGGCCGCCGCCCTCGCCACTGGAAGACCGGATTTTCCACCGGAAAACTTCCCGAGGCCTCATGGAGCACCCCGGTGCTCCAAATTTAGATCTGAAACATGTTTGGGAATGATCGGTAACCAAACTACAAAACCCTTACTAAAATTTTAATAAAAACAACTCAAAAATAGGATCCATGATTTAAAAACTCAAACTGCCTACCGGTTGGAAGATCACCAATGTTTTGGGTGGAGAACTACGCCTGCGATGCCCTGAATCTCGATCAGCTGACGATCGATACTGAAAATGGTCATTCGCAGCTCGATTTGGTGAAGAATCATAGGAAGAGGGAGGGGAGGGTCGTCTCTTGTGGTATGAGGGAGATGGGGGAATAGGTTTTCTAATTGATTTTTATCAATCATTTAATTAACATAAATAATTAAATTATCACCCCGGCCCAGACCTCCAGGCGCGGGGAAAATTAGGTCGCCCATAGGTTAAACGTGCCATTCTAAACGCAACAGCGGACTCAGATTTTCGATCTGAGACTTCGTATAGATGTTATTCCAGGCTAATCTCATAAAAAAGCTTTTCCATTTATTTATAAAAATTCCCCTGGTGTGTTTTCTCATAGCAGGCCCGCACCCGCAATGTTTACACCGCATAGGATAAACAGCACGCTCCAGACGCAAATGTGCCCTTGGATTTCTAATCCGGGATACTGTTTAAGAGATAACTCGTTATCACCCTGTGCATAGTATAAGAAACATAATATTTTAAAAAAATTAATTCCAGGCACACCGGGGCTCGGAATCACATTCCGTCCTAACATCTAGCTCCGAAATTATTAATAAGAATACTCCAAATTTGATAGGGCCAAAACCCAAGTCGCTACATCCTCCACACCATATACCTTTTCGTCCCTGAAAATCCATGAGCATAAGTAAAAAAAGTGGACTCCCAAATGGGTCTTCCACTCCAGTGAGTTTGCCAACAAACACCCCTTCCCGAATACATAAGTTAGAGAGACACACCCACCACACCTCAAGACCATCCACTTTGGGAAGCACTGACTCACCCGCACAGTTTTGATCACGTCACAAAAATGAGACTCAATGGGGGAAGGATCACTCTTCTTCACACATTAGAAGCATGACAAACAACACCCACATAGTTTCTTACCAACACCCTGAACAAAATTCGAACAAGAAACAGAAATGGAAGAGTACCACTAAACAATGTCAATCAAAACTACTGCAGAAATAAGAAAATACACAAGGCGTACCTCTATCCATCCGCGGAGCCTCTGGGTCAACAACCTCTAGGGCATGCAACAATCCTCTCCCTCCCCCTCCTTCTCCATGGACTCAGCTTGGACCTCCTGGGGGTGGTGGTGGCATCTGATACCGCCTACCACCTCCCACTGCTGCACTAGCTCCATCACCACGTCTGCTGCCCGGCGGACCTCCAAACTCGAGACGTTGTCGCTGCCAAGGAGGTATATCGACCTGCTCATTATCAAAAACACGACAGGTCGGACGATCTCTGGAAAGACGTCCCCGACCATCGCAAGTGTTACACCACCTCTCTTACGGCAGACCAAAACTGGCATGCGAGCCTTGTGAGCCCTAAGCCTCATATTCTCCATACTGGGGTCACCTCTTAGAACATCGGCCACGTCTAGATCCTTGCACCTACCACCGAATACCATTTGCTGAAGTCTCATCTACCCTGCACCCTACACTAAAGGGATGAATCTGATCAGCCAGAAATCACTCCACCACCAAGGCTCACTCTAGCACTCCAGCATAGGTGGGAAGACACAAGGAAAGAACACCTTCCCAGATGCCTCTGCGTAGGCCCTACTCGAAGGTCTGAGACCTAAATAACGAGTCTTAAACAATATACAGGTAGTAGTGCGACATGTTTTTAAACCTCGTTGAGTACTCTGACATAGTCATGCCCTCCATCCAAAGCTGCAGAAGCTCCTGAATCCACACTAACCTTAGTTTCACTGGATATAACTCTTCCCTAAAGAGCTTCTCAATCTCTGCCCACATTAGCGTATCCTCATCAAGGGAATGCATCACCAAACACTACCATCGCCCGTCTAAACCATGCATAAGGCTCACCGGTAGGACTAACATCTGATATGGGGGTGTCTTCACCAGGCGGAAAACTCTGGTGACTGCTTCGAGCCAATCATCAGCTGCCTGGGGGTCTGGATCACCCTGAAACCTCATGGGTAGCTACCTCTGGAACTCGTGCACTGCACTCAGCCTGCGTGCAACCTCATCATGCACTACCGGCATAATTAGCTACTCGAAATGTGGTGTTTCAACTGGTGGACCATCTGGAGGTGAAACCTCAAAACCTTTTCACTGGTCTACATCCTCAACACGAGGTAGATCATCACCACAATCCCTCTGCGGAACCCTTACTGGAAATTGTCGTAGAGGAATCCTGAAATACAATCTAGAGGCACCATAATCAAAGAGTATATCTAGAGATCTGACTCAAGGAGAACAAAGGAAACCCAAAAACATAGTCATATATGATGAATTTACCATTATGTCCATGCGACAAGTGTCAAAATGTTCTGAGTCGAAAGGAAGGTTATCAGAGTCCTAGTGAACGGATACGTCAGTCACTGCACCAACATTGGAATCCCTGGTCTGAAATCCGAACTCAAAACATCTTGACACTACCGCTATCCAATCCAAACCAATCTCACAGCTAGAACGACTACTCTCTGAGATCCCAAAGGTGGAACCTCCTTTGATACCACTCTGTATGACCCGACCCAATGGGGCTGGAGCCGTTAGTCCCCAAGGCTGCCTCCAATAGGCCTGGGGATGGCGACTAGCGCCGAGTAGGCTATCACAAAAAAGGGAGGCATTAGCCTAAGGTACCTTTACACACGCACCCACATATGCCTCCATGGAATAGTGTAGAGATATATATAACTGAATAGTAAATGCATGCATACAACTATCCCAAACCAGAGTGCAACATCAGAACAAAAAAGAAAAAATAAGGCCCACAAAAAGAAAACAACAAAGGCATCCATCCTTCTCAGAAGAAGGGGTACGGTACCAAAAGCACCACCGGAAAGCTCCTCGACACTACTCGGGAAAGACTCCATGGTCAGTCCTACTCACCTAGCTCTGCCTGCTCGGGGTCCTCTTGGGACTATGTCGAAAGGCATGTGATCTGTACAAGACACAAACATGTGTGGGAAAATCCCATGCAGGGGTGCATATAAAAATCCCATTCGGAACCCCAAAAACCCAAACCAAATTAGAGCAACTTAAAGGAAATAGTCCACTCATCCCAGCTAGAGGGAACCCATACGAGAGAGAGACTCCATCTCGTGACCATCCACAGCTAAACACAACTAGTCAGCTCAATCCAGGTGTATGCCCATATAGACACCTTGAACATCCGCTCTATTATACGCCCAAACAGAAATATCGAACATCTTCCCAAGTATACGCCCATACATATACCATGAAAACCTAATCAAATATACGATTTTATGTATACCAGAAACATCCAGATATACTCAGCTCATGCACCAAGCCACATGAGGTACTGACCTCATCACCAACAATAGTTCACAAATAAGAGAGAAGACTCCATGATCACTATCATACCGGATGACACTCGTCCGAGAGATACACTCCATCGGGTCCTACATAATTATCATAAATGCTCACCCGAGAGATCATGCTCGTTGAATATCATCGCTGAAGAAACCTTGTTGAAACAATATAAACACCGAACTCCTTGGATATGGGATCACTCCTAGGGTCCTCTAGGGGATACCAGAACCCACACCAGTATACGAAGATCTCACGGATAGGGGATCAATCCCAGGGCCTGTTGGGGGATACCACAACCCAATCTTGCATTCATAGATCTTAGAGATAGGGGATCACTCCAATGATTCGCTTGGGGATACAACAACCCGATCTGGCGCTCGTCAAAATCACGTCACTCAGAGAGAGGATCGTTACCCGTGTCAAGATGGTAACGAAGATTCCAAAACCCTGTCTAGTATATCTTGCAATATAGGGGATCGAACAGATGATGCCGCAACCCAATAGAAAATACATGCTGAGTAGGGGATCTTATAACCAACATTACTGCAACCCTACTATAATCCTTATGCTGAGTAGGGGATTGCATACCCGACGATGCCACAACCCTACTAAGAACGACCCATTTCTTAGGGGATGATATATTTGATGATGCCACAAACCCTACGGGGTTAACCTGCTAGATATGGGATCACCACCCGTGGATAAGAGGTCACCGCAATACCAAGAACCTGATATATGGAAGCGATGCTAGAGGATCTCGCTACGAACCTACCGGAGGGATGCCACAACTCTAACAAAAATTCATCATATAGAGGGGATCACAAACCCATACTACAGTTTTTATGCCACACAAACCATCATAGGAGCGAACTAAGGGAGTGCCCTCAAGCATTGTGGTCCAAACGTCACCAACCCAAGATACCTGCAACATCACCACACATCACACCACCTAGGCGGATACCGAGGCCACCATCATGGTCTACGTAGAAAAACACGCAGGATAGGCTATTTACTCTCCCAAAACAGACAGCCAGTGAACAAGATACTATTCACGGTAGCCTGCTCGTGTGGGGCCCACACCACGATCCCTGAAACTCATCAAGTCTATCACACCATTGCGATCCCCTCGGAAAAACCCACGAGATCGACTACTCAATCGTCCAAAATGGGCACCCGGTGAAAAGGGACTATTCACCGTAACCAGCCCGGGTGGGGCCGACAGAACAATACTGAAACTCTTCAAGTGGATCACACCATTGTGATCCACTCATAAAATTATATGGGATCGACTACTTGATCATACAAAACGGACACCCGGTGGAGAATTCATGTTTCTCTATAAACACCGGAACCTGGCCTCATGGCACCCACATCCTATTCTGGGTCCCAACACCTGAAAACTATCCTGAAATGTCTGTTGTACCATTAAGGTCTCAACGCCACGGGTGTCAGGTCATTTGAATACTCCAGAAACCGCCGCGCTGCTGCTAGATTCTGCAGCGCCACCGCTGGAAATCTCCGCGCCGCTACTGCGCCACCGCTGCTTTGCCAGAATCATCCATGGCCACCGCCCTCGCCACCAGAAAACCAGGTTTTCAACCGTAAAACATCCGAAGACCACCGGGAGCACCCCAGGGCTCCAAATTAAGATCCAAAACATGTTTTGTAAAGCTCAGGACTGGAAGTACAGAACCCTTATGAAAATTTGATGAAAAAAAATACAAATTCCGGGATCCAGGATTTTAAATCTATGACCACCTACCAGTTGGCGAATCGCCGAAGCTTCGGGTGTAGGACAACACCTACGACGACCTGAAGCTCAATCCGCTGATGATAGGCGCTGAAAATGGTCCTAAACGGCTTGATTTGGCGAAGAATCAGAGGAAGAGGGAGGAGAGGGTTGTCACCTGTTGGATGATGGGGATGGGGGAATAGGTTTTATCATTGATTTTTATCAAACATTTAATTAACGTAATTAATTAAATTATCCCTCCTCTCCAGACCTCCCGACGCGGGGAAAATTAGGTCGCCCCATTGGTAAACACGCCATTCTGAACGCAATGGAAGGCTCATATTTTCGATCGGAGACTCCGTTCAGAAGTTATTTGAGCCGATTCTCATAAATAAACATTTCCATTTATTTACAAAAAATCCCCCAGTGGATTTTCTCATAGTAGGCCCGTGCCCACAATGTTTAAACCACGCAAAGGGTAAATGGCATGCTCTGAATGCAACTGTGACCTTGGTTTTTTTATCCGAGATTCCATTTAATAGGTAACTCGTTCTCACCTCGTGCATAGTATAAAAAAATAATATTTTTATAAAATTAATTTCGGGCACACCGGGGCTCGGAATCGCAAGCCGTCTTCGCTCATAGCTCTAGAATTATTCATAGGAATATTCCAATGTTTGACAAGGCCAAAACCCAAGTCGCTACAGTCTGGACCTTGGGAGGCCTGAGGGAACCTTGGGTGGAATTTTTAGGAGGTTATGAGACCAGAAATTAGTTGAGGAGGATTTTGGAATGAATTGAATGAGGGAAATGGTTGGGTATTTATCGGAAATGTGAGGGAATAAATTATTAATTTTGAACGACACCTCATCGGTGGTATTTGAAAACCCATGGTCTTTCCCATGGTATTTGACCATTTTATTGGCCATTTGGGACACCTCAAAGCATCTCTCACTATTAATATGTCGACCAGAAAGCATACATCATTATTATGTCATTAATGTTGTCATTAAACACCAAAAACTGAAAAATGTATTTTTACAATTCACCGAAAAATCAACTATTTTTGAAAAATCCCCAAAATTCACTTTAACCTAATATCGAAGTTATGAATTCAAAAATGAACTCAATTTTATGATAATAAATTTATATATATTTTTAATTTAATTTTTATATAAAATCATTATTTGTTCAAAAAATACCACTTTAAAACAATAACTCATTTTGAAACACCTTAAGAAAGTAATCAAGGTCCCAAAAAAGTATCATAAAACCATAAGAAAATAAAGTATCACATTATGAATAAATTTTATGAAAATATATTTCCATTTTAAATTATTAAATTAAGTATAAAATTGTAAATAAATATTTATGACATACAATAAAACCACAATTTAACTGTAATCATTTTTTCACTTTTAAGATGCTTAAATGTACTTATACATAAATTGGTGATGTTTCTATTTTTTTGGTCAATTTAATAATCATTAATATTTATACAGGTATACTCATATTCATACTTTATTATTCACCAAAAATCAAGTTGATCTTATTAGACTCTAAATTTCCTACTGAACACAACTGTAGCAGACCATGTTTTGAAAATAATTTCACAAAAAAAGATATTTAATAATAAAATATTTTTGTACTATTCATAAAAACATTATTCATGAAATTGAAATTTCTTAGAAAATTTCTAAAAAATCATCCTATGATAATTTTGACATTTGGAATCCAAAAATTGATTTTATTTAACCATAATAATTTTATAAGTATGAAAAATTTGACTTTCAAATAAGAAAATCAATAGTTATTAAAAATAATAGTGGATAGAAATTGAATAGTGAAATTTCATAGTGAAAAATTTAACATAAAAAATAGTAAATTATTTTATCATTTAAATTTAAAAATAGGTGTTTTAATCATACTATTTAATTAAAATAATCATTATTCTATATACCATAATTTGTTATAATAATTATATCATTTTTGAAAACTACATTTTGGGTCTGATGTAATTTGATATTATTTTATTGTAAAACATAATAAAAATTTGTTAGGAGAAAAGAGATCCATAAATAAAAGAAGTACATTTTTCAGGTTGTTATATTCTTCCCCCCGTAATAAAATTTTGTTCACGCAATTTTATGTTATTAAAAATTTGATACTATTATGAATATTAATATTATAAAGTAATTTAATGTATTAAAACAAATATTACTCTTTAATAACAATTACATTTTTGATAAATCCTTCATAATGATTCAGTAAAATCTTGTGATTAACCAAACATATCCCCCAAGAGTTTCAAACCAAGAGGACAGTCAGGCACATTGTCGGGTAGCAGGATACCTCGGGTCATGCTCGAAACTCCATGTCAGAGTATTCACTCTGAGGTAAATTTGTGCCAGAGCAACATCCAGTTGTTTGTATCAGGAAAAAGACTTACTTGTTCAGAAACAGCATACTTAATATTTCAAAAAAAATACCAGGAGGATTTCCTATATTTAAATTTCTCTATAGGGTTCTTCCTAAAAGTTTTATATCAAAATTCCTAAAAATAACTAAAATATACTCTGATACCAATTATGGAAGCCCACATTTTTATTACATAAATTTTCATTAAATCATGAAAATTTTACATATTGGAAGATCTTTTGGGTTTAGTGTTATGGAAATCTGAAACATAATACATGAAAACAATATAATATATCCTTCTAATACACTTGTAAGGATTCATCATAGGTTTATCCTAAGTAGTATTACTACATCTAATATCCCTAAGACATACAACAAAGGAAAGGGTGAGTAGAAGGATTAGTAAGTAAAACAAGTGAAACTATTGACATGTGATCTTATGAAATATTAATAAGAACGTGCTAAAAATCATAAAGTCATGACCAATGGAAAATGGAAATATCACAATTAAAATAACATTAATCGTAACATGAATATTATGATACATCATTTCATTTTGACATTCATGAACATATCACCATGGTTTATCCCTGATCTGTCATAAAAATTATCAAGGTTAATCACCACATGAAAAGGAAACATGAAAGGAAAGAGAAAGAACAATTTCTTTTACGAAAATTCAGTAGCCAAACTGTGTCACATAAAAATTCCAAAAATCAATTGATGAGAGGGGAAATGGTTTCTCATCATTTGGATATGAAATAGACAGAAATAAGGATATATCATAATATACCCCAACATAATAAGATAGAAACAAGATTCCATAACAAAGATGAAGTCATGACTTAAAGGAGGAGGGTGAATGAATCGCTTACCTTGAAGAGGAATTTTGAATGCTTAAAGTCCAGAACCTTGGTAGGCTAGGGGGAACCTTGTATAGACTCCATAGCAGGTAAGGAGACCATTAATTCATTGAGTAGGATTTTGGAATGAAATGAATGAGGGAAATGGCTGGTTATTTATAGGAAAAGTAAGGAATTTATTAATTTTCAAGGGACACCTTATCGGTGGTATTCGCAAAACCATGTGCTTTCCCATGGTATTGTCCAATTGGGACACCTAAAAGCATATATCACTATTCATAAGTCAACCAGAAAGCTTACATAATTATTACATCATTAATGATGTCATTAAACACCCCAAACTTAAAAATGTATTTTTACTATTAACAGAAAAATCAACTGTTTCTGAAAAATCCGCAAAATTCAATTTAACCAAATATTGATGCTATGAATTCAAAAATGAGATCCATTTTAGGAAAATAATTTTCTATATATTTTTAATTTATTTTTAAATATAACAATTATTTGTTCCAAAAATACTACTTTAAAACTATAACTCAATTAGTAACACCATAAGAAAGTAATCAAGATCCCATAAAATTATCATATAACTATAAAAAATAAATTAACTATTTATAATTATATTTTATGAAAATAATGTTTCATTTTAAATTATAAACTTAATTATAAAATTGTAAATAATATATTTACGACACACAAAAATAAAAAAACATAAAATGTGAACATTTTTTCACTTTTAAGATTATTAAAATGTACTTATACATTCTTGGGCGATGTTTCTATTTTTTTGGTCAATTTTCTATTCATTACTATTCATACGGGTATATTACTATTCATCCTTTTCTATTCACCGAAAATCAAGTTGATCTTATTAGCCTCTAAATTTCTTGTTGAACACAACTGTAGAAGACCATTTTTGGAAAATCATTTCACAAAAAAAGTTATTTAATAATAAAATTTTATTATACTATTAATAAATAACACTATTCATCAAATTCAAACTTCATAGAAAATTTCTAAAAATGAATCCTAGGTCATTTTTGACATTCGTAATTTAAATATGATGATTATTTAACCATAATAAACTTCTAAGTATGAAAATTTTTACTTTTAAACAAGCAAATCTATAGTTATTAAAAATAATAGCATATATAAATTGAATAGTGAAATTTCATAGTGAAATTTTAAACATAAAAAATATTAAAATTATTTTGATATTTAAATTTAAAAATATGTGTTTTTAATCATACTATTTATTTAAAATAATCATTATTCCATATACCAAAATTGTTTATAATAATTATATCAATTTTGAAAACTATAATTTGGGTTGAAGTAATTTGGTATTATTTTATTATAAAACATAATAAAATTATTAGGAGATAAGAGATCCATAAATAAAAGAATTACCTTTTTCTGGTCGTTATATTCTTCCCCCTTAATAAAATTGCGTTCTTGAAATTTTTTCTTATTAATTTGTTTTACTATTATGAATATTATAATTATTAAGTAATTTATTGTATTAAAACAAATATTATTCTTTAATAACAATTTAATTTTCAATAAATCCTTCATAATGATTCATTAAAAGCTTGTTAATAACCAAACATATCCCCCGAGATTTTCAAACCAGGAGGGTAGCCGGGCACGTTGTCGTGTACCAGGATACCCTGGGTCAAGCTCAAAACTCCATGTTCGAGTATTCACTCCTAAGTAAATCTATGCCAGAGCCACATCCACTTGTTCGTATCCAGACAAAGACATACTTGTTCAGAAACTACATACTTAATATTTCACAAAAATACCAGGAAGCTTTCATATATTTAAACTTTTCTATAGGGTTCATCCTTAAAAGTTTATATCATAATTCCAACAAATAACTAAACTATCCAATGATACCAATTATGGCATCCTGCCTTTTTATTACATAACTATTCTTTACATAATACAAATTTAACATATTGGAAGATCTTTTGGGTTTCGTGTCATGGAAATCTAAAACATAATACATGAAAACAATATAAAACATCCTTCTAATACACTTTTAAGGCTTCATCATAGGTTCATCCTAAGTAAAATTACTACATCTATTAACCTGGAGACATACATCGATGGAAAGGGTGAGCATAAAGCTCAGTAAGGAAAACAAGTGAAAAATTGACATGTGATCTAGAGAAATATTAAAAAGAACATGATAAATATCATAAAGATATGACTAATGTAAAATGAGAAATATCATAATAAAAAAACAGGAATAATAACATGAATATGTCGATACAAAATTACATTTTGACATTCATGAGAATATCACCATGGTTTCTCCTCGAGGTGTCATGAAAATTACCGAAATTATTCACCAGGGTATCGTGAATCTTTTCATCTCTAGAGATTAATTCTTTACCCAGTGCATTGAAGGGATACCAGGGCGCACCCATAATATGTCTTTATTTTCATGTGATGAACATTGATAACAATCAAACATTTCATAAAGAACCCATGGAGAATAAAAGAAATGTTTTTCATTTCAAGATGATGACGTTTTAAAAGTTCATAAAAATAAGATCATTATGTAATTTATAAACCCTGGAAGGAGAGTGAGGGTTATATGTTTGTCAATTCTAGAGTCATATATATCATGTTTTTGTCTCTAATAACACCCTAAGAAACGAAATAGGTCTATGTATTCACATTAATTAAACAAGTGAATTCCTTGAGAAAGAAGAGATTGAAATTTTGGGATGAAATTTCTACAGCATAATAGCTATGTAACATTGTTTTAGGAAATAATATAAAGAGAGGGGATAATGGTATCCCATAAATAAATGAAAAATTTTGTAGTAATTTAAATAATAAAAATAAACTAGATAACGGTGTGGAAGTTTGAATGTCAAACCACATGAAAAGGAAACATTAAAGGAATGAGAAAGCACGATTTCTTTTACAAAAATTCAGCAGCCTAATGGCATCGCATAAAAATTCATAAAAACAATTGATGAGAGTGGAAAGGGTATCTCATCATTTAGAAATTAAATGGATAGTAATGAGTATATATAAGAACCTACCCCAACATAATAATATGGAAACTAGATGCCATAACATAAATGAAGTCATGACTTAAAGGAGGAGGGTAAAAGAATCCCATACCTTGAAGATTAACATAGAATGCCTGAAGTTCGGGACATTGGGATGTCTGAGGGCGCCTTGGGAGGACTCCATAGAAGGTAAGGAGACCATTAATTCATTGAGGACGATTTTGGAATGAAATTAATGGGGGAAATGGATGTGTATTTATAGGAAAAGTGAGGATATTAATTTTTAATTTTCTAGGGACACCTCATCTGTGGTATTTGCAAAACCATGGGCTTTCTCAAGAAATTTTTCAATGATATTGGCCACTTGGGACACCTAATAGATTATATCTCTATTAATATGTTTACTAGATATCTTACATCATTATTAGGTCATTAATGATGTCATTAAATAGCCAAAATTGAAACCTTTATTTTTACTATTCACCGAAAAATCAATTGTTTCTAAAAAATCCAAAAAAATCACTCTGACCTTATATCGATGCTCTGAATTTAAAAATGAAATCCAATTTTTGAAAATAATTTTTTTATATATTTTTAATTTATTTTTTCCATAACATACATCTTTAAAATAATAACTCATTTTGTAACACCCTGAGAAAGTAATCAAGGTCCCATAAAATTGTCGTATAACCATAAAAAAATAAAGTAACAATTTATGATTAAATTTTATGAAAATACATTTCCATTTTTAATTATTAAATTCATTAAAAATTGTAAATACAATATTTATGACCTACAAAAATACCTAACCACAAACTGTGATCATTTTTTCACTTTTATGATGTCCAAAATGTACTTATACATTATTTGTTGAAGTTTCTATTTTTTTGGTCAATTTACTATTCATTACTATTCATACGGGTATATTACTATTCATAATTTAATATTCACTGAAAATCAAGTTGATCATATTAGACTCAAAATTTTCTACTGAATATAATTGTAGAAGACCATTTTTTGAATATCAATTCACAAAACAATTTAATTAATATTAAAATATTTTTATACTATTTATAAATAACACTATTTTTCAAATTGAAACATCATAGAAAATTTCTAAAAATTCATCGTAGGTTAATTTTGACATTTGGAATTCTAAAATGATGTTTATTTAACCATAATAATTATCTAAGTATGAAAAATTTGACTTTTAAATAAGAAAATCCTTAGTTATTAAAAATTATAGCTGATAGAAAATGAATTGTGAAATTGCATAGTGAAAATTACAACATAAAAAATATTAAAATTATTTTGTCATTTAAATTTAAAAATAGGTGTTTTTAATCATACTATTTAATACAAATAATCATTATTCCACATACCTTAATTTTTTATAATAATTATATCATTTTTCAAAACTACAATTTGGTTCTGATATAAGTTTATGTGCTTTTATTGTAAAACATAACAAAAAATTATTTAGAGAAATGAGATCCATAAATAAACAAAGTACATTTTTCGGGTCATTACAATCCTTTTTTACCATTTGTTTCGTATAAATTTATTGAAAATGATTTATTGACTAAAGTATAGTAATTATTTTTCAACTTGATGATTCATTTTTTCCCAAAATGAACTAGATATTTACTTTTTTTAATTTTATTATAAACTTATCTAACCATTATAAAAAATTTACTGAAGTTATTTTCCTATACTATTTGTTTTATAATCCTAATTAATTACAGATTAATTTGTTTAAATGGATGGAAGAATGGGATGTATTTCAAAATCATTTTTTATTGTTCAATTTACACATGTTTGGTGTAATCATAACTGCATTCACCTCTAAATTTACATTCTTTATACAAACTTATCAATGATTAGACATCTTGGTATAACCTTTTATTTCCACATGTTCCATTCGAAAATCTTCAGAAATTGGATTATCATTATAATGAAAACACCAAATGCATCCACCCTAATTATCCTATAAGATTATATTTCACCTTATGATACTTTAATAGATGTATAAATATGTTATGTGGATGATTTAAAAAGAAAATTCCATTTACAACATGGTAATATGCACAACATCCTATACCACTCTAGGATATTTTTGCACGTTATGAAATATTATTTTTCTAGTATAGAATGATGCGTTTTTATGGCATTACATTCCAATTTCTATGAAAATATATAATCATATTTTTATGTAGATCAAGATTTCAAATTATAAGACACAATAGATTTGTTTAGATTAAATTACTATAACTATTTTATAATTTCGTTTTATTCCTCAATTACAAAAAAATTTAATAGAATTCCCCTTAATTATTATAAATGAAGCGATCCTTAAACCTCTTTTGATATACCATGTTATAGAGTCTCCAAAACATCAAAAGAATAAGTTAATATTTTAGTTAAAAAATATCATTAACTCATAGATCCTCATAGAGTTGAGTGGATTCTCATTTTCTATAAAACATATAATTTATTTAGTAAGTAATTTTCTTCTAAAGCTGATAAAATATAGTTATGGGTACTCATTTTCTTCTAAATTTAGTTATGCCTCCCCAGTAAAATAATTTGAATTCTCTAGTAGTAAAAGGATCCTTCAACTATAGTTAATGAGAACCGCACATGTATGGTTCTTTTAAACTCTTGTGATGGAAGGAATTTGTAATTAAATGTTTACTTTGACAGAATTTAGATAATTTAATTTTTGCCTCATAAACCTACTTTTATTTATATTTTTTCATATTATATCATCAGACTCATAAGTTTAACCTATCATAAATATAATAAATTCATAATTCACATTCAATTATTTTATATATTCATTATCATTAACTATTCAATGTGATCATGTATCATACACACATACACAATCAACCACTACTAGAAATAGGGTTATTTTCAACGGTAAATTTGTGATGGATTCCCCTCCTAAAAGCTCTTTTGCAACGGGGTCCCTTCGCAAATGGCATGTTGTAGAAAAGGGTGTCACAATTATTACCTTTTATGACATTCTATAACAAAAAGTAATTATTTGTGATGGGTAGTGGTATCACCCCAAATAGTTTCGGTGAGTTTTTTAAAAAAACATATTGTGACGGGTCGACCACCCACCACAAGTTATTTTTTCAATTTTTAAAAAACCTATTTGCAGTGGTCCTTTGTAAATAATGAGAAAAATGAAATAAAATAATATTAATAATAATATAATATTAATATAAATGAAATAATAATTATTTATTATTAAAATATAATTATTTATAATAATAATAATATAATAATAATATAATTTAAATAATAATATTACTATTAGTAAAATAAAATTATTTATAAAATAAATTAATAATTTAATAATAGTTACATTATTAATTTGATGAAAAATAATATTAATATAAGTAATATAATAAAAACATCAGTATTGCAAAAAATTATCAATTAATAAAATAATGAATATAATAAAAAATTAAATAAATAATATAAAATGTAATATTCACAAAAATATAGAAATGCACTATTGTAAATATTAAATAGTTAATATTATGAAAAAAAACATCCAAATGATTCTTTATAAAATAAAGAAATATCAATAAGTGGGAGGATCGTCTGGTTGAGCTGGAGGAGATGGTGGAGAGAACACCATTCCTAAACTACGAGTCAGACGTAATTTGGAGGAGCTGGATTAATCCTAATTAATCACAATTAATCCAAATTAGTAATAATTAATCTTAATTATTACAAATTATTCATAATTGTTACTAATTATTCCCAATTAATCCTATTTATTACTAATTAAACAATATTATTACTAATTATTACTAATAAATCCTAATTATTACTAATTAATCCTAACTATAAATAATTAATACTAATTATTACTAAATAATCCTAATTATTACTAAATATTCTGAATTATTACTAACTAATCATAATTGTTACTAACTAAACCTAATTATTACAAATTAATTCTATTTATTACTAATTAATCCTAATTATTAATATTTTAACAAAAATATTTCTAATTAAGCATAGATATTTATAATTAATTCTTATTAATCTTAATTATTCCTAGTTATTACGAAATAATTATAATTATTACTATTTAATCCTAATTAATTCTAATTAATCCTAATTAATACTAATTAATACTAATTGATACAAATTATTCCTAATTATTACTAATTAATCTTAATTGATACTAGTTAATACTAATTATAACTAATTAATCCTAATTATTACTAATTATTACTAATTACTCCTCATTATTAATAATAATTACTAATTGTTACTAATTATTACTAATTGTTACTAATTATTACTAATTTTATATAATTATTACTAATTATTACTAATTATTGATAAATATTCATAAATATTCATTATTAGTCTAATTATTACTAATAATATTTAATTAATCCTAATTATTACTAATTATCTTTAATTATTTCTAATTAGAGATAAGTATTTCTAAATATTTCTAATTATTGGTAATTATTGCTAATTATTGCTATGTAAGGCTAATTATTTTTAATTACTACTAATTAAATTCTAATTATTGTTATTTATTGCAAATCAATGTTACATATTGTTAATTATGGCTAATTAGTACTATTTATAACTATTTATTACTAATTATTACTAATTATTATAAATTAGTACTTATTATTACTAATTATTACTAACTATTACTTATTAATCCGAATTTTTTATAATGAATTCTAATTAATCTTAATTATTTCCAATTAATCCTAATTTTTTCTAATTATTCCAGATTAATTCTAATTATTCCTAATTATTACTAAATATTCCAAATTATTAATAATTATTACTAATTATTTGTAGTTATTGCTATTTATTACAAATTGTAACTAATTATTCCTAATTATTTATGATTATTACAAATTATTTCTAATTATTTCTAATTATTACTTATTAATCCCAACTATTACTAATGAATCCTAATTATTACTAATTAACCCTAATTAATCCCAATTTTTTATAATTAATCCTAATTATTCCAAATTATTCATAATTAATCCTTAGTATTCCTAACTATTAATAATTATTTCTAATTACTACAATTTATTTATAATTATTAATATTTATTACTAATTAATCCAAATTATTTATTTATATTACAAATTATTACTAATTATTACAATTTATTACTAATTATAACAATTTATTACTAATTATTTTTAATTCTTACTATTTAAAGCTAGTTATTACTAATTAATCCTAATTATTACTAATTAATCATAATTATTTGTAATTAATCCTAATTATTACTAATTAATCCTAATTATTAAAATTTATTACTAATTATTACAAATTATATAGTACCCCGATTTCTGGTAAGTAACCATTTCTTGATGCTTTTAGTGGTTTTAAAGTTAAGGGTGACGAATGGGAGAGTCGGGAGAACTTGGAATGATGTTTTGTGACAAAAGGGGAAGTCGCGCGGGCAGCACCTGGTTTGTCTAAACCTTGCGGTCAAACCGTGTGTAGTTGGTCTTGGAGGTAGTAGCTTCTGCATTGGTGGCGCACGGTTTGTCTAACCGTGCGGCCAAACTATACGATGAGGGTGGTCGAGGCAGTAGCTAATGCACGGTTAGCTCATGGTTTGTCAAACCCTGTGAAATAACTATGCAACCACTTAAATGAGATCCTATAAAAGTGGATATCGCTCATTTTTTACTCTAAGTGATTCATTTATTCTCTTTTGTGGACCTAACTTGGGTTTTTGCTTCTCCTAAGGTAAAATAGGGTCTCCCATCGTTCCGGAGGCGATCTGAAGGCTTCTCTTGGCGAATCGAAGCCATATTCATGAGGTATGTGACTGTTCTTCTTCGTTCTTGATTGGTTTCTTAGATATACATAGATCTACTTCTCATCTTCTCTCAGTTTATAAGATATACGCCCATTATGGGTAGATTTATGGGTGTCGATGACAAATATGATGAGATTTTATCTTCATCTTGCTAGGAGAAGAGATCTAAGGCATGTGTTTAGAGAATCGACCCGGGTTTCTTGAGCGTTCTTCGACCATTGTGGTTTCGTCAAAACCATTGAGGTACGAGACTTCACTCTCAAATCCTCTTGCTAGAATTTATTAGCATAGATTCAAATTGGTTTATTTGAATGGATTTTATGGTGAAAAGGATAGAATAAATCTTCTTTAGTGATGATTTATGTTTTTGACGAGATTGTGAAAACGTGGTGAATTGTTGTGAAAAGTGAAATGGCATGTTGAATTTAAAATGTTGATTTTAAATTATGGATTTTCTGAAATTGTAGTTGGTTTGAAGAAAAATGGATTTTCAATAAAAAGGGTGTTTTATTGAAATGGTTTGAGATTGAAATGGCGTGGATGTATTTGGTTTTCAATAGAAAAGAGTTTTACTAAAATGATTTGGAATTGAAATGGTTAAGAATTGAAATGGTTGGAATTGATTGAACACACTTGGTTTTTGAAAAGATGGTTGTGTGTGTTAACTATCATGTGGAACATATAATGGTTAAGAGTCTCCCCGATCAGTGTTGGGATGGATAAGTGTTAGGGCTCTCCCCCGTCAATCATTCATATTGCATTCGAGATGGATAAGGGTTAGGGGTCTCCCCCATCAGTGTTGGGATGGATAAGGGTTATGGCTCCCCCATCAAGCATTCATGTGTGTTTGGATGGGATATGTGTAAGAAGACTCCCCCATCATGGTTGTGATGGATAAGGGTTAGGGATTCTCCCCTCTTATAGGTAGCATGCATGGTTGGTTTCATGGGTTTGTGGAAATGGTTGGGAATGCCAAAAAAGAATTTTTGTGAGATGGTTCTTAAGATTGATCAGTTATTTTTTATGGAAAATATCGATCTAGAAAATTGGTTTCATTTTCTCTTGGAATTCCTTTGGTTATGAATGGTTTGGAAACTTCTTTATATTTAGTTATAAACTACTTTTGAGAAAATGTTTAATAGAACTGTTTTTATCTAAATGTGGCTAACTCTTCTATCCTAGTAGAGTGAGTAGGGAAGTCATTGGCCAAAACCTACTGAGTTTTATATTCACCCATTCTTTTGCACGTTGGAGAATTTGTAGATGTCATATTCCGAGACACAGGTAAAGGTAAAGCATCGTATTGCTAGTGGCTTGTTGTGATGTTTGGGATATGTTGTGGAGCTCGGAGCTTGTGGAGCATGGAGTTGTAGTGTATTTTGAGAGTCTTGAGTTGTTCATCTGATGCGTACTTTGATGCTTAGTTTGTTCATCTGCTATTGTGTACTTTGAAGTAGTTTGATAAAAATTAAGTGTTTATTGTTCTTTCATCAGTTCATGCATCATATAGTGAATGTTTGGTTATAGTCAGTTTATGGGTTTATTTCATAATGTGTAAATCATCCCCCAACTTATATTTGAAACCCTATGGCATTTATTGCCAGCCTTTGGCATCTTGGGAATCTCTCTTAAGGCCTAGTAATGGCTTTTTGTACTCTCAAGCCAATAAGAATTGGCGGGTAATTAAAACTGGTATCATCGTGTTCGGTCCATGCCTAACAAGTAGTCATTTCTGTTCTTGGTATTGGAGTTGAAATTAATTCTTGTATATTCCTTGGGTCGAAAGCTTAGACAAGAGTAGGATTGTCGGAATATGAAATGTATAACATAAAAGGACATAGCAGACCCGTTTATTCTAATCTTCAGGTGACTAGGGTTTTGGGTACATAAGTGTTTTGGATACGGTTCTAGAATGTTGGAAATCTCATTATCATGGGTTTAGCCAATGAGAGGATCATGACATGCATTGTAGAGGAATGACTTCCCACTAGGATTGAATATCTCATTGTGAGGAATGAGTAAGGATTTTGTGCTTGGTGCCAATTTTTGAAAAATGCAGGAATTGTTTTCAAGTGAATGACTTTGAAAACATGGTATTTGGTGTATTATGAAAATGGGTTGATTTTTAAATACTATGTTCAATGTTTTCAATAATGTATGAACATGGAAAAAGGTTGTTTTTTGGAAAAACAATGTTGTGATATATGATGTGATAAAATTTAAGTTCTAAGACATCAATTTCTAGAGAGTGAGATTGACAGAGTTTGTTGTTGGCTTAGAAAATGGCACATGATAGGCGTCGTTGAATCCAACCCGAAGAAGCTACGGAAAATGTGGTTGCACCATAACCACATGTGAACTAAGATATGGTTCAGAGTATTTTCCAGGATTTTTATAATGTAGATATGGGAAACCAGAGGAATGAACCAAGGCATGTGAATCATACCATCTAGTTCAGGAAGCAGAATCCACCGAAATTTTGGGGTGATGTTGAAACCGAAAAGGATGAGGTGTGGCTAAGTAGGATGAATCGTATATTCTATTATATCATAACACCATCAAAGTTCAATTTTAAGTTGAGGATCTATATTATCTAAGATCTTTCACGTCAATGGTGGGATTTAGTGGTGCATGCTAAATTGGATGAAGGCCTTACATGTGAGGATTTTGATGAATTGTTCAACAAACAATTCTATCATCACACGTTCAAGATCCAAGATACAATAGACTTCCTTAGTCCGAAACAAGAGAGTCTCTCTGTCATAGATTATGCGGCTAATTTCATGAATTTAGATTGTTTTTCACTAGAGGTTGCACCAAGCGCGTTGTTTAAGGCACACACCTTCAAATCGAGGCTAAGGCAGAATATTCGATCGACGATTTTGGTGATATGTGTTACGGATTATATAGAGATGGTGAACAGAGTGACTTTTATTGAAATTGATATCTCGAGATCTATGGGAGGAGGAATGATGACACCTATGGGAAATGGTGGGAACTCAACCATTGGGAACAAGAGGAAAATGGATACTGATTTCAACGGTGCAATAGAAAATCAGAACCAGACGACATGATCTGTGAACCTTCATCCAAGACCCCAGAGAAAATAAGGTTATTTTCAATGTGCCTCACCTGACCACAAAAGGTGATATTTTAGGGCTCAACCTAGATCATGTCACATTTGAAAGTAGATGGGGAATCTACAATGCTATTGTAGGAATGCACCGAGGTCGGGGGCGCGTGACACTCCTCAGGAATCGTAGGAATCATATACTTCGACAATACATGGACAGAAGAATCCGTCTCGTTCACTTAACAGAACTAGTCATGGTGTTTCTCAAAATAGAATGAATCCTCAACTAGGGGAATCTTATCAAGGAAAAAAGGAGAACATTGCAGAAACGAAACAATTGTATGGAGTTGAGCAGATGATGGTTGATGATCAGGAATGACCATCTATGGTGAGAGGTACAATTCTTTTGAATTCTATCCTTGTGGAAGTTCTCTTGGATACTAGTGTATCACATTCCTTCACTTATTCTTGTGCTATTGAATTTCTATGTTTAAAACTAGAAATGATGCCTTCTGTTTTGAAATTGAAAACTCTTCTTGGTGAAAGAGAACGTCAAGCCTTTTTCTGTAGAGCATGTGATATAATTGTTGATGGAGCTGAGTTAAAATGGGACTTATTGATTTTGTGCATGGATTTTTGTGACATAATCCTGGGTATGGATTGTTTGACCATGTTTAAGGCTCACATCGACTGTTATAAAAGAACAGTTAGTTTCAAGAGTGAGGATGGCATCGACCCTCTCTTTATAGAAGAGAGGATGGTAAAGAAAGATGAAAAGAGATTGTTGGAACCAATGGTGGGAACGATATCTTACCAACTGGCAGCGTTGACTTTGGAATTAATGGTAGAGATTGAGGAAAACAGTTTTCCAACTGTTGTGGATCAATTTCTAGATTTCATTCCCAATATCTTCTGAGGTTATCACCTCTAAGGGAATTGGAGTTGACGATTGATCTCCATCTGGGGACTAGTCATATTTTTCTTCTATATTATAGGATGGCACCAACAGAGTTATGGTAATTGAATGTGAAGTTAGAGGAGTTGGAAAGCAAGGGGTTTCATTTGACCAAGTACTTCTCCATGGGCAGCACTAGTGTTGTTTTTGAAGAAGGTAGATTGAACACTTCGGTTGTGTGTTGATTATTGTAAGCTAAACCAAGTTACGATAAACAAAAGATATCGAATTCCATGAATGGATGATCTATTCGATCAATTAAGGGGAGCTTAGTGGTTCTCCAAGATTGACTTGCGATCAGGATACCACCAATTGTGGGTTCGGAAACAGGATATTCCAATGATATCTTTCAGAAGTAGATATATCCACTATGAATATATAGTCATCCCTTTCGGTCTAACGAATGCATCATTGGTCTTCATGGATTTGATGAATCTCATATTTCAGGGATATGCGTATTCTTTTGTTTTGGTGTTTGTGGATGGTGTTTTGGTCTATTAAAAAATAGGGGTTGATCATGAGGTGCACCTGGAAACAATGTTAAAAATCTTGAGAGATCATCGTTTGTATGCCAAACTATTAAAGTTTAATTTTTTGATACAGGAAGTCTGTTTCCTTAGCCATGTCATTTCGGAGAAATGAATTTTATTGAACCTGAAATGATAGAAGTAGTTATCTCTTGGAAACCACCAAATAATGTGTTTGAGATAAGAATTTTTCTTCGTCTCGATGGTTAGTACCGACACTTTGTGTGTGATTTCTGAAGACTAGTGTCACTAATGATAGCTCTAAAAAAGATTAATGCTCCATTCCAATGGAAAAAAGAATGTCAGAAGTATTTCCAGTATTTGAAGGTTCTCCTTCCATCGACACCCATTTTGATCATGCCTGAATCGGGACAGGGGTATGTGGTGTATTTTGATGCTTCGGGAATAGGGTTGGGTTGTGTTCTCATGCAATGAGACCATGTGGTTTCTTATAAATCAATGCATTTGGGGGTGCATGAAAAAAATTACCCAACACATGATTTGGAGTTAGCTAAAGTCGTCCATGCTTTGAAAACATGGAGAAATTATCTCCTTGGTGAGAAATTTACTGTGTTTACGGATCACAAAATCTAGAAACACATTTTCTCACAGTGAGATTTGAATCTGAGGAAAAGAAGGTGGATGGAGTATCTTCAGATGATTGTTTTTGACTTGATATATAGACCAGGAAAAGGGAATTTGGGTGTGGATGAATCAAATAGAAAGTCATATGTTCAGTTAGCGAAATAAACCTAAGATGATTTGCAGTGTATGTCGATATTAGCCGACATGAAGGTGGAATATGAAAATCGAGGTTATGTTGATGTTTTATTTTTAGCTACACTTGTTCCTGATTTAGTAAAGATGATCAAAGAAGCACAAACATCTGAGGTATAATTCCTGGTTGTATGTTCAAAACTCAATGGTGGGGAGACCATTGATTGTTGGAAACATGATGGGGGTTCATTTTTGTGTTTCATAGATCGAATGTGTGTACCTATGGGTTGTCAGGAACAAATCCTTCATGCTAATAAACATTCAATATGGGTTGTACAACTAGGTGAACATAAGATTTATAAGGTGTTGAAGGCGTAGTTTTGGTGGAGAGGCATTAAATGGTAGGTGTATGAGTTCATCTTATGATGCTTAACTTGTCAGTAGATTAAAGCAGAGCATCAGAGGCCAGCTGGTATGTTACAATGTTTATCTATCCTAGTGTGGAAATGGGATTAGATAGAAATGTATTTTGTTGAAGTTCTTCCATGAATGGTCCAGAAACACGATTCAATGTGGGTGATAGTGGATCGTCTAACCAAGTCAGCCCATTTCATCCCAATTCATGAAACTCATACGGTGGAAGATATTTAAAAAACTATATCCGAGAAGTTGTAAAGAGGCATTATTTACCATTTTCTATATTCTCAGATAGTGATCCGAGGTTCACATCTCATTTGAGGTCAGCTGACTATGATCATGGCGTATCATCCTCAGACGGATTGGAAGTCTGAGTAGATGATAAAAAATATGGATGATATGTTTCGGGATTGCGTATTGGATTTTTTTTCTCATTGAAGGAGAATATTCCCTTAGAGGAGTTCTCATACAATAATATCTATCATTCCTTGATATGCATGGCGCTGTGTGAAACATTGTGTGGACGTCCTTGTCGTTCTCCACTATGCTTGGTGGAAATGGGTGAAATCTCACTAGTCGGGACATGCCTTGTCCAAGAGACAATAGAGAAGATCCAATTGATTAGAAAAAGGATGGAGACGGCTCAGAGTCATCAAAAATCTTATACAGATCACCGTCGATGACCATTTTAGTTCATTGTTGTTGATAATTTCTTCTTGAGGATCTCTCCAATGCTTGGACATCATCATTCCGGGAAGCATGGAAAGTAATCTCCTAGATACATTGGCCCTTTTGATATATTGGAACGGTTTAGAGATGTGGAATAATGGTAGGGATTACCACCATGGTTCATTTTTTTTCATAATGTGTTCCCTGTATCTCAGTTGAAAAAGTATCAGCCTGATCATGTCCATGTGATCAGATGAGATCACGTTGACCTAGAGCCGGATGCTTTATTGATACATTTCCCAGAACGAAGTGTGGATAGGAAAGATAAAGTCTTGTGTGAAAAAATCATCGGTCTAGTGCAAGTTTTATGGAAGCATGGTCATATTTAGGAAGAGACTTGGGAATGTGAAATGGAAATGAAAGAGCAATGTTCGTAACTCTTTTAGATTGCTGATCGTTTTCTACTTTCTGATGATGGAATGAAAAATGGTGGGGAGAATGTAGTACCCGCAGTTTCTGGTATTTAACCCTTTCTTTGATTCTTCTAGTGGTTTTAAGGTTAAGGGTGGTGAATAGGAGAGTCGGGAGAACCTGGAATGACATTTTGGGGAAAAAGTGGAAGTAGCACGGGTAGCGCATGGTTTGTCTAAACTATGTGGTCAAACCGTGCATAGTTGGTCTTGGAGGTAGTAGCCTCCGCACATGCATCACATGGTTTTTCTAACTGTGCGGCTAAAACATGTGAGAAGGGTTGTCATGGCAATAGTTAATGCACGTTTAGTGCACAGTTTTTCAAACCATGCGATCTAACTGCGCGACCACTTAAATGAGATCCTATAAAAGTGAATCTCACTCACTGTTGCCTATAAGTGCCACATTTAAGCTCTTATGAGACCCTAACTCCGGATTTTGCTTCTCCTAAGGTCAAAGAGGGTTCTCCCATCATTCATAGGCGATCCGAAGGCTTCTCATGGCGAATCGAAGCTGGATTCTAGAGGTATGTGACTGTTCTTCATCGTTCTTGATCAGTTTCTTAGATCTAATTAAGTCTACTTCTCATATTCTCTCATATACAAAGATCTACCCCTGTAATGGGTAGATTTATGTTTTTTTTATTCCAAATATGATGATATTTGGTCTTGATCTTGCTAGGAGAAGAGATCTAAGGCAGGTTTTGGAGAATCGTCCCAGGTTTCTTGAGCATTCTTCGACCATTGTGGTTTCGTCAAAACCTTTGAGGTAGGAGGATTCACTCTAAAATACTCTTTTTATAATTGATTGGCATATAATCAAATTGGTTTATTTTAATGGATTTTATTATAAAAAGAAAAGAATAAATCTTCTATAGTGATGATTTATGGTTTTGATGAGATTGTGAAATCTTGGTGAATTGTTGTGAAAAGTGATTTGGCTTATTGAATTTAAAATGTTGATTTTTAATTAGGTATTTTCTGAAATTTTAAATTGTTTGATGAAAAATGGGTTTTCAATAAAAAGGGTGTTTTATTGAAATGGTTTGAGATTGAAATTTCATTGATGGATTTGGTTTTCAATAAAAAATATGTTTTATTGAAATGATTTGGAATTGAATTGGATAAGGATTGAAATGGTTTGAATTGGTTGAACACTGTTGGTTTTTGACATGATGGTTGTGTGTGTTCATGAGAATGTGGGACGGATAAGGGTTAGGAGTCTCCCCCATCAATGTTGGGATGGGTAAGGGTTAATGCTCTCCTGCGTCCAACATTCATATTGCATTTGGGATGGATAAGCGTTAGGGGTCTCCCCCATCAGTTTTGGGATGGATAATGGTTAGGGATCTCTTCTGTCAAGCATTCATGTGCATTTGGGTAGGATATAGGTAAGAAGTGTCCCCCATCATGGTTGGGATGGATAAGGGTTTGGGATTCTCCCCTCTTCCAGGTAGCATGCATGGATGGTTGCGTGGGTCTTTGGAAATAGATGAGTATTCCAAAAAGGAATGTTTGTGAAATGGTTCTTAATCAGGTTTGGTTATTTTTTTCTGGAAAAATAGCATGATGGGAAATTGGTTTCAATTTATCTTGGAATGCCTTTCATTATGAATGGTTTTGGAATCATGTTTATATTTAGTTATAAACTTCTTCTGAGAAAATGTTTTATATAACTGTTTTTATATAAATGTGGATAAATCTTCTATCCTAGTGGGGTGAGTAGGGAAGTCATTGGTGAAAACCTACTGAGTTTTATACTCACCTCTACTTTGGAACGTTGGTGCTTTTGCAGGTGTCGTATTCTGGGACACAAGTAAAGGTAAATCTTCTTATTTCTAGTGGCTTGTTGGGATGCTTGGGAGATGTTGTGAAGCGTGGAGCTTGTGGGCATGGAGTTGTAGTGTCATTTGAGATTCTTGAGTTGTTCATCCACTGTGTACTTTGATGCTTAGTTTGTTCTTACACAGTTGTGTACATTGATGTAGTTTGATATAAATGAAGTGTTTATTGGTCTTTCATTTGTTCATGCATCATATAGTGAATGTTTTGTTATGGTTGGTATATGGGTTTATTTCTTAAAGGGTAAATTGTCCCCCAACTTATATTTTAAACCCTTCAAAATTTATTGCCACCCTTTGGCATCATGGGGATGTTGCTTAAGGCCTAGTATTGACTCGTTATACTCTCAATCCAATGAGAATTGGAGGGTCATTACATATTATTTACAGTTATTACTTGTAATTTATTATTAATACTAATTCTTACTATTTATTTCTAATTAACACTTACACATAATTGTTCATAAAAATATATATTTCCAACACAAATATATCATTCTAATTTAATTTAATTTCAACTAATTATCAAAAATTATAAATAATTTAAAATAAAATAAATTATATAAATAATAAAAAATAGATATATACCTTGAAACTGGTGCATTTGGAGCATAAAATCTGCAGATTATGCTTCGGTTTAAATGTTTATATTATGAAAAAAAATTGAAGGAAATTTTTCATAAGAAAAAGAGAGAGAAGTTGATAAAGGAATATAATAGAGAAAAATGGATGGAGGTATATATATTTTATATTATTTTCAATGCGGTTATTTGTGATGGGTCCCGTTGGAAATTCCACTGCCGGCATTAATTACGGTTAGTCAATAAAATTTTATTTGCAATGAGCCACATCACAAATGGGTACCATATGACATACTATTTGCGACCGGAAAAGTATCACGTCGTAAATACTAAAAACTGCCATCAGTCATTTGTGATGGGAATAAGAACTCGTCGCAAATGAAATTCCCATGGTTTTCGGTGCATTTCACGCCAATCTTTTTGTGATGGGTCCTTACCCCACCAACCCCTCCAACTTTCACAAATATCTATTATGTACGATGGCACAATTGGCTCATCGTAAATTCCCAATTTTCCAGAAATGAACTAACAAAAACTAATAAAGTAAATAAAAAATGACATAAGCATGAGAAGTTTATAAAATTTTATCCATTAAGTATATAATGGATCAACCCATACCCTAATAAAACTACATTTGTTTTTTCACCAGATCAATATTAAATTCCCATAAAACTCATATTCATTTATCTTCTTTGGTTACATACTGAAACTCAACTCAAACGTCATTGTCACAAAATTCTCCATTTTATATTGTATACTCACATGTAGGAAAAGGGTACAATGGATGGGGGAAAACATTTTTCAACTGCATATTTTGAATTACAATCCCATATACTTTTAATTTTGGTGTGATGATTCGTAGACAATCTAAATTATATATAACAAAAAATTATTTCATATTTAGAAAACAATTTATATAATTAACTTAGAGAAATTAAACCCAAACATTCATAGGTATGACCTCATATCTTACATAGTGAATGTGTAATAATAATTCATAATAAAAAATTAATTTCAATTAATTCAACTGAAGGTAATTATTTGTGAATTAAAATAAGTAAATAAAATCTTAATTCACTATATACATGTCAAATAGTCCCAAAAAATATTTTTTATTCTAAATAAATGTTATTCAAATATATTCAAATTTGTTTTTAAAATTTTTAATCCCTTCTGTATCCCCACCGTCCACCAGACTTGCCTCGAAAAATGACAAGGCCATCATTGGTCGTTTGTGTCGTGATGTACCAGAACAAGATGAGATGAGGTCATGGGAAAAGGAAACTCCACATGGGCATGCACAATGTGTTGGATGGGGATTTCCCTCATTGTAGATTAAAGTTTCACACGCACACAATCAGATATATATATATATATATATATATATGAAATCCATAGTATTTTCTATATGTTATATGTAGTATCAGTTTATCTAATCAAAGGGGTGGAAAAAAAATTATAGGGGATGATACTTTTCATCCCACATCTAATAAATTATTAAATTTCTGAATTTTTTATAACAAATATATATATGGGGAGGATTGACTTGATTTTTTACAACTATGAGGAACATTCAAAGAACCAATATGACCTCTCCCACTAGAAGCTACCCTGTTGTACTAAAATTGTAATGTTGCATCTAATAAAATATACAAGTTTATGGATTATCCCATTGATCTGGTGAAATATAATTTATGAATGAATAAGAATAAATGAACTCATTAACAATAATTTCTCCATTCCCCAATGATGATTAGATTACTCATTGTTGGTGTGTTATTGCTCAAAGGCAGCAAGCGATGCATCCCTTAGATTTTACATATGATCACCGCACCTCTTTAATTTTATATATTTGATAATCAATTACTAGCATGGGAAATTGATCTTATTTGGGACATTCCTTATATGGAATAAATATCTGGTCTCTATCCTAGGAAGTGTGATTGATCCATTCTGGATCTTCCTTCAGTTTCTCTAATAAGAAATTTTTGGAGAGAAATAGAGGAAATAAATAATCTCTAAATTCATGAAAATAGAAAGGGATTCAATTCATGGATAAATATTGATTTTAAATAGAATTTTTAAAATTCCAAATATCTCCCATACCCATAACAATATTAACCTCTTAAACCATCCAAAAAAAATAACTTTATATACATATTATAAAATTCATGAATATCATACCATGGACATGTGACATTATAAAATGACATATGATGAATTAAAATCCATTAAATTTTAATGTTCATCCTGTTATTATTTTTAAACTCTTGAATTTGTAATTCTCATTTGAAAACTAACATTTTCTCATATTAAATTTATTGATTAAAAAACTTGTGAATACCTTGAGAAATAAATAGAAATATTATTACTCTAAACTAAAATAATGTAAATTAATTAAGTCACTTTTAATCATATTCACATAGAAGTTCACCCCCATACCCACATGTGGGTCCTTCTACATCATAAACTCAAAGTCAACTAAAAAGATTGAACTTATTGATATACTTTGTGTGTTACCCTCAATGAATTTTTCTCAATAGTATATAATTATATCCATAAACTAATATAGGTATTTTTAAATATATATTTTACATAATAGAGAGATGGATAAGTCATAGACATGAATACCTCTTATGAACATTCTCTATGTAAGATAATCTCTTTGTCTCATGATATCTCATAAATATGGATTCACACATTGGTTCATTATCCTTATATGATTTACTAATTATTTTTATGACAATTACTGTTTGGTTTAGCTTAATCATCCATGCACATAGATTTAGAAAAGGTATAATGGTTTTCATAAGCTCATCCTCAGATATCACATCATTTTAGAAGAGATAAATACATCCTTGGCCATTCAATTAATTCATACCACTAATGATGGACCCAATTCAAGCTATCCATTCAAAACATAAATGACTTGATTGTCTTCTTCCATAAAAATGTATGATCAAATGTTGAAAATTGATAATTCTACCATCCATGAGACCAATACATTTGAATGTAAATAGAAACAACCAATTACACCTGAAACTTGTTGTTTTCATAGAAACACTTGATGTTACTATTCTATAGAATTTTGAGTCATCATGGACTTTCCTTCCTATAGAAGGTGATCATAGAGACTTTGCCAAAAACCCCTTGGGATGTGAATTGGTTGTGATGAAGGAGGCAAGGATCATACATAAGATTTACTGGGTATTATTGTTTACTCTACGACTCAATTATAGATGTAATTCACATTCATGAATACTTCACAAATCCCAGTGCAACACTTGTTTCCTAATTTCTAATGATTTATCATCGAAATGTGTTGATGTGGAAATATGTGTATATTATAGAATCTATAAGGATGTGAATATTTTTATGTATCATACATCCTCTATTCATGGTATCATCTTTATAAATTATACCATCTCCACCATTCTCTTCATTATTAGTATTATTGTATTTTTTATATAATGGTTTAAAGCCATACAACTAAGAACTCTAAGGTTTGTTTTCATAAATGAAGGTTGTAATTCTTTATGAGGTTAGTATTGCATCCCTAACAGGGTTTTTTATATATATCCCTGTAAAGGTAATTATAACCCACATTTTTATACTGTATGGTATGACACATCATACATTTATCATTCATGTGACAAGTATTATCATGGTGCCTTTTAAGATCTTGTAACTGTTACCAATTGGAAACTAAGAGGAGGTTTCCATGTAAAGGTAGTTGTGGGTGTTAAAAATGTGAAGACCATCATTCTTAGTCATTACAGGTAGTATTAAAAATATAGAATGTGTTATTTAATGGGAAATATAGCCTCATGTTGTATGTGGTTGGTTTTTCTAGTTATGATATGGTCGACTGAGAAACACATATGTAATATGTCCCAAATGTGGAAGATATGGTAATTATATAGATGTAATTTAGCCATTTTGTTTGGATTTTGATTTCATTATGGGTGTTTCCTGATGATGAGTTCATACTTTTGTATGTTGGTTGTGAACCTTATAGGGGCATCCTATATATCATGCTTAATAGGAATCAAAGACAATGTAGTTAGAGGATCACGGTTTAAGGTAATGTGGTAAGACCACATCTTATTGTTTCATGCCATGTGGTAAATAAATTATCATGTTTTTTTATATCAATTGACAAGGATATATAGTTCATGAAATTAGATAAAATTGAGTATTGAATGTGGATTATACATTGGGGATGCCCTTTAGAAACATAGATCATTGGGAGGTTAATGGTGGTTTCGCTTGATGATTGTGTAGTGGGGTATTAAACATGATGAGAGGCACTAGTAATACTTGTTATATTATAAAGAATTAGTGGTTACTATGCATGAACCTTTTTTTGAAATAAATAGGTGTCTCTACCTCATTTATTGGAATCAATAATCCCACAAGAACCAGGGATGATCGGGTTTAAATATTGGTTATCCACGTTGTGTTTCATAGACTAGGGAAAACATCTCTAGTATCCCATAAATAAAAACAATGTAATTAAGGGTGTAGATCAATTTTACTTCATGGTGGGTTATACAAAAGGTATTATTTATCATGAGTGATTTTTTTTCAAGTAAATAAATGATAGATTTGGTACACACTAATTTGGATTCCCTAATCATGTATTTTAGGTGGCCTTGAAGGAAGACTATATTTTTCCTTTGTGAGGAATTTATTTTTTTTGAAAGGGATTAATAAATATATTTTTTGTTGATATTATTTAGTAGGATACCTTGGATAAATTATAATACCTAAGTAGGGTCTATTTACCCATATTTGGAAGTCTATGTGAAATGATCTTTGGAGGTTGAAAATCTATGCAAGAGGAATCCATTTAAAAAATATTGATGGGTACTTTATAGGACATTGTTTTATTTTTGGAAGGCTGTTATGTGAAATTATAGTTCTTTGTGTATATGGAATAATTTCATGGATACTTAAAAATGGTTTATATTTTAAGGGTCCCTCTATGAATTACTTTTTGATATTACATCAAGAATCACATAAAAAGTTTTCTTTGATTTTTTTCCATTGATATATATATATATGGTGTTTTTATAATGTTTTATTATGATGGAATAGATCTCTCTTCTAGTTTTAAAAAAATCCTAATGTTCTCTTTGATGTTCTCCCCATATCCTTTATTATTTTTATTTTTGAGTGGAAATGTAAAATTTATATGTGACCTGAGAGAACCATTTTTCTGAAAAAGGTATCCACATAGTGGTCTGTAAGGGCACTATATGTTCACACAGGTCATTGAAAATGAATTTTCAATGTTATGCATGATGAAAACAATGATATAAATTAGTCCCAAATTAATTTTTTATATGGGAGGCAATAAAATGATGCATGTGTTCCACAAACAAATATACTATGTGAGAAAAAATAAATGATGCCTACAATATGAAAATGATTCTTCTTTGTAGAAGGTGGTATCCAAGAACTATCAAGTAGCTTCAAAAATTAAGCCCTCGTAGAGAAATCACTTCTTCAAAAAGCATCAAATATTTAACATGAAGATTATTCCTTTTCCTATTTCTAAACACTTTTATTCTTTTCCAGATATCTCATTTTCATATTCATATTCTCTATAATATTCCTTAGATGTTATTCATTTTATGGGCCTCAACAAATTCCTTCCTTTGAATCGGGTATAATAAGTACATAGAGGTTCCAATTATAATAAAACATATTAGACCACATCAGTATTATGTAGTCAATATAAAGGATTCCACCACTATATATGTCAATATTGGTCAATTTACATAACATATTCACGTGTATATTCCTTCAATAATGAATGATAGGTTCAATATCCAGTCAGCTATAATGTAAGAGGATTATTTTCCATATATACCTTCATGAAAGAGAGTTTCATTCACATAATTGATACTTCATGTACTCATTCCTACTATAAAATTAATATTATTTCATAGAAACACCACAACTCACATGTCATGTATTATTTTCACATAGTTCATATACAATTTTCAATGTTTCTATCTGTCCTTTAAGTCTTTATTAGTATAATTTGTACAAAATAACATAAACGTGATCAATTTTCTATTCCATGCAAAAAATGAATCCAGTGAATTTACCTCATGCCACTAAAGAAAGGAATATAGTTAGAATTGAAAGTTTTCTATCTGATTAGAGTAGGAACATGAAATCAGAACATGATTTTCTCTCAGAGCATATGGGGGCTAGTTTTGTGGGTATTCCAACATTATACATGATACAAATGTATGGGTTATGATTTTTAACCAACATACCCATTCCAATGTTTGGACCTTTGAACCATCCCTTCATGTCGATTCATCATCACCTTGAATTATTCTGAGCCAACATTTCACCAATGTGTTGATTCATTAAGGAAGATGATTGATCTCAATATTATGTTTTGCTATATACTCACTTTACCATAGAGGGAGAATTATGAGTAAAAGAACCTGATACACATAGCTATAAATCTATCATGAATATATCTATAAATGATAATAAGTTAGGGTGATCATTGAGATGGGATCATTACCCTAGGAATGACTTCATAGTGGACTAAATATGGAACTTATGGTTATGACAATGATGTATTGAATTAAAGTAATAACTAAAGGTAATGGGACTATATGGGGCCTTTTGAGTCTCAATAATATAAAATAACTATAAATAGGTCATTATCCAAGACTTTCACATTTGGTGGGGTCTATACACAAAAATATTTCATCTGGTTTATAGAGAAGTTGGTATTAGTATCATAGATGTGAACAAGATAGGTAATTAACAAATAATGGGGGGATATTTGGTGAGTTTATTCATCCCCCTACTAAAACAGATAATTCCAATAGAACTCATCCTTTGGAAAAAGAATTTCTCTAAGTGGATAATATTATCCTAGAGGGTGAGGTGATTCAGTTGAATAGTGACATCTCTTTCACCATATGGGTTGATATGTTTATCATCCTAAACAGTTGGGAAATGATTTCAAATATTATGAAAGCCTACAATACTCTTAAACTGATAGAGCTTCAAGTGTGTTATAGCCAACAAAAACTCATAAAATGACACAATCAGGTTATTTTGAGTAATCTTAAACCTATTTCCCATGGGAATATGGTTATATTTACTATACCATAAAACCCTTGGGATTTCCTTTAATGAATAGGATAGTAGGTAAACTTATTTACACCATTATGTGGAATCTATTTATACTTTAGGACGCTCTTATCATTTTAAATAATATTTTTGAATCCTTACCAAATTATTGTGAGTGACCAATTACCCTTACCATAACGATTTATCATTGACATCTGTTGATTTCAAAAAATGTATATATTTTACATTCACCATCAATATGAACATTATTAGCTATCAAATTCCTCTATATATGGTATTATCTATACATATCATTCACTCACTATTTTTCTCATATTAAATAATGATTATATAGTTGTTAGATTATTGTTTAAAGAAAAAAACTTGTCATTGTGTAGTATAACCACATATTGAATGAAGCTAGGTTTATTGGATATTGGGATTGGGGACTTAAGATAGGATTCATACGTGTCCCTATAAAAGGAATTACAACCAATGTAGTTTGGTTCCACATGATGAGACATATCATGCCTTTTATGTTCATGTGACCATGATAATTGTGGTTACTTTTATACTCATTCATCCTTGACCTATAGTATACTTGGATAAATGTTCCAAGAAATATTTTTTACGGGGATTAAGAATGATAAAACATTTGGGGGGGGGGGGGGTCTTTAAGTTAATATATCAAAATGTTTATTTGTTTTGTAAATTAAAATATGTCCCCAAGATATATGTGGTTGGTTTTTATAGTGGAGACATAGAACTCCAAAATAATCATAGGTAATATGACCCAAATTATGATAATACATGGATTATCATGATGGAATTTAGCCCTCCAAGTTATAATATAATTTCATCAGGTGTATAAACCAATTAATAGATGATAGTTTTGAAAATTTGGTGAGACACTCAAAGAAGATTCTTATGTGTCTTGATTAATAGGATTAAAATCCCACATAGATCAATGTTCATTGTTTTAAGTCATGTGGTGAGGATATAGTTGTGAAATTTTATATCATGAAACATGGATGACTGTGTCCCGAAGGAGCCAAATATAGGATTTTGTGTCTATGAATAATTAGGGCTTCCCTTTGGGAACATGGATTATTGGGTGGACCTTGGTGGTTTCCATAAATGATTCCGTAGATGGGGATTACACCGAATGGTATGACCTGTTTTTATCTAGTTATAGGGATATAATGAGTGAGTCTTACATACTTTCATATTTTATTGATACCTTAGGGTTTCTAGTTTATTGATTGAAGTTTGGGATTCACCAAAAACCCATGATAATTATGTTTAGACTTTGGCTTGATAATTTAAGCTACATAGGTCAGGGGAAGCATTTTTAATATCCTCTAATGGGAACCCATGTTTTCAATATAGTACATTAATGTGACTAACCTAGGGGATGTCCGAGTAATAGTGTATTTCCTAAGAGTAACCATAAATAAAGTGTATACATGTCTAAAAGGGTTAACAACGGTGTGAATGCCATGATCATGTATATCGGGGGGCCTTGGAGATAGAATAAACATGTCTATTTTAGGTACTTTTCCTTGATGAGATGGATCCATGAATTTCATTTGGGATTGTATGATAAAATTTGATTATTTATGTTAAGGATAAACCTAAGGGGTGTCCATCTACCCATTATTTCATTACAACGTGAAATAAACATAGGAAATCCAATTGAAATGTGAGAATAATCTATTGAAAATATATAGACAGGTCCTATAGAGAATAGATATTTAGTAAAAGAGTGTTTCCATGTAAAAAATCAATCCTTCCCACTTATGGTGAATTTTTTTGGCAATGTCTCGAAGCCTTATATGTGAACCAATTACCTTTACTCCATTTAGTTTTCTCTTTAACAATACCATTAAGGGATATTAATTAATTTTTCCTATAGAGAAACATAGATCTAATATGGATATTCCAAAATATAAGGTTCTTCTCAAGGGTATCTCCATACATTTATATTTTTCTATTATAGAGTCAAAATCGAGAATTTATTGGAATAATTACAAAACATGCTTTAAAAATTATATACATATGTAGATGTTCATAAGGGCGATTTGTTGTAGTATAGGACACCATGAAATTGTTTTTAATTACATATGTCAGTAATTAAATAACACATCTGATACAGAAATGAATATTCTATATGGGAGGAAAAAAGTTATGTGTGTATACTAAAAATGAATCTACTATGCTGTAGGTAATAAAATGTCACATGTGAGCCACAAATTGATATAGTGCATGGGATAAGGTAATCATGAATTATCAAGACACCTTGGGAATTATGTCCTCATATATGAACTTCTAAATTATGAATCATCTTTGGTATCGTGTCAATATCATTCCATTTCCAATTTCCAAACACCTTTTCCCTTTTATTGGTCTATATTTTTCACTTTCATTTTCACTGTATTGTTACTTTGACCTTAGTCATTTTTTGTTTCCTAAAAATTCCCTCCCTCAAAATTGGGTTTGATCAGCATGATGTGAAGTAAATTCCATGGATTACTATTATTCTACACATGCACTTTACAGTCAGTATATTGGGACCACAACATTGTATATCAATATTCGAACCTTCACTTTTCACGATGAATTTATAATGAATAGCTATTATATTTCCAAACGGATTACCCTATTCATAGGAGATTTTCCTTATATAAGGACTATCTCAAAATTGATAATCATCATCATACAAGATTCTCAACCAATGAAATCCTACTATAGAAATTATATTCCCTCATTATAATCCCACAAATCCAATAATATGTATTATGTTCATGTTGCTCCTATGTAATTTTCATAAGATCCACAATTCCATTTTGAAATAATTAGGTTTTTTATCCAAATTTTTTAAATCATGAACATGTTTTGGATACTTATTGAAATTTATTCCAACAAAATTCCATCACACCACTGAATAGAGAAGGAAATTCATAATTGAAATCATTCTAGATAAATAGGGGGGCTTTGATTTGAAACATACATTTATCAAATAATAAGACTGATGGGTTGGGGGTTATCTAATGTAAATAATATTCTAGATGATTAGGTTTGAACTACTAAATAATATCTCCATTTCTGATTCAAACCATGGGATTCAACTGATCATGTTCATTCATTATCATCATGTATGTGTTTGTGCGATCATTTCACCAGTGGGATGACTTTTTAAAGAGGTTGATTAGCCAGAATTTTACACATTGGGATATAAACCCTTAACCCAAGAGGTTTAATAGTGAGTTCCTATACCTACTAATCATATATTTAAATCTATCAGGAAAATATACATGGTTTACCCTAGGTTGGGGTGGTCATCATTCTAGGTTATTTTCATTTGGGTTTCCATCAAGATGAATTAAGAAGGCTACTCTGGGTACACATGATCTATGAGAAATTAAAGTAGGAGATGAGGTTAGTGGAATTATATGAGGTTTTTTTACTCTCATAGTTCTTATCTCACTGCAATAATAACATCCTTCCATATTTTCTAAATTGGGAGAGTTAGGATACCAACACATTTCACATAGTTCATGAAGAATTTGGTATTAGTCTCTAAGACGTGCATAATAATAGTTGTGTTCCAATAATGGAAAAGGTGTATAATGATTTCATCCCTCATACAATTTAAAGATATAATTCCACAATAACTATTATTGTATGAATTAAATTTCTATATATGGTAATGATTTTCCTTAAGAGGGTGGATATTTATTGGAAGAGTGAAATTCATTTCACTATATGCGATAAAATATTTATCCTTCCAAATAGTAAACTTTTAAATGTAAACAAACAATGAACCCAACTGATTCATAAGACTCATGGTGCTTAAGGTGATTAAAATATATCATTAGAATAGGTTTACTACACTAAATAGGGTTAGTAGGTCACTCCCAAAATTGGTCTACTAACCCAATTGTTAGATTTTATTTCCCTGTTTCTTAGTAGATATCTCATTCTAGTGTAGGAGTCACCTAATAGTATCCTAATTAGAACATTCTTAATGGTCTATAAACTATAAAAAATCTAGTAAATTAATCTATTAGTTCAAGTACTAGAATTATTATATCACCTCTTCAGGTTCATTCCTCAAGGGAGAAACTCATTCACTATAATTGGGAATTGTTTCAAATATATTGGTGTGGTATCATGGAAAATATATTGATCCATGAGTAAACAAATGACCAGTAAATTCTTGGAGATCACTGTAGGAAATATATTGAATATTTAGGAAATGTAAATTCACTAATTTTATAAGTTTGGGAGGTGATGGAAAATCAAATTTTGTAAAACCAGTTCCTCAACAAAAAATTTTCTATACCCACTAGTCCTTTAATCGATATTAAAATTGTAACTCATGAAGATTAATCCTATTTTCTATCATTAATGGAAGGTTTCTTGGTTTCCAATAGTGGCATCAATTTAGTATACGAGAGTTAGTTTCTAAAAAAAAATATTCTATTATTGTCTTATACCAATGAAATTTCATAAACAATCCATCCATGTGAAGGATGAGAAGAATATTATAGTCAAAATCAAATTCATGTTAATTTTATTACAATATAAGATGATAATATTAGTTATTATCATACATTAAAATGATTTTAAGGGTCTTATGTACACCTTCAACAAGTCATTGTTGATATCGTATCATAGTACATAGCAATAAAAGATGGTTACTCTAATCAACGGTCTTTGAGTAATTGAATGTGGGGAGGAGGATTAACCCACATATGTAGTAAATAATGGAAAATGTCTCACACTAAGAAATATTTTACTCTCTTTAATGTTAATAAAATCATTAAGGATTGAGGATATATCTATAGGTTGAGGACGTTTCCTTCACTGAATATCTTGGAGGGACTAGGATTCATGAAAAAAAAATTCCAAAATATGGAATATAGTTTTTCTATGGTGGATTGAAATTTTCGTAATTGGTTTTGGTTAAATAACTACTACTAATGAGATATTATATATATATCAACCTAGAGTGGATGAGACCTACCTCTATATTCTCAAGGTCTTAATCTATTCAGAAAAATTGTAAATCCTTCTCATGGATTGTGTACATGAAATAATAATGTCTCATTATGATAAGGTTTAATATAGAGAGTCTAATGATAGAAATTCATAGGGAGAGATAATACTATCATACGTTTTCACCTCCACTGTAATTTGGGATGAAAATACATAATTTCTTCCTTTTGTGGTAAGCCTATATTAAAAATTTGACCATTGTATCTCTTATGTACTCAGTTGGGAGGATGGTGACCAATATTTGTGCTCCTATATAGGAATGGGTTGAAGGATTATTTTATATATTGGAAGATATACAAGAATTACTAATTTACACCAAGGGGGTTCTTATAACTCTTCTACCATTGGTTTATCATTCAATGTTGTTTTCCGTAATGGATATTTCTAGGGGAATGTTATTAAAATTTATTTACCTAGAGTATAAAAGTATATACTATACCTTCTTATATTTTTATTACAAAATTTATGAAACTATAATGATATATTAGTTTGTGAACATATTGGACATAGTTATATACACCTAATGATAATAACTACACAAAAAAATAAAACATACACACTCTCAAATATAAAACCCATAGATACAAAGATGTGGGAGATTATGGAAAGGTTAGGGTCAGTTAAGGGTTTTTCTAAACCAATAATCACTATTATGGACCCATGGGCATTGATTATCACTATTTAATTTTCTGTTTTTTGTCAATTAGTACCCCATGATCCTTGAGTCCCCATCCCCTTAGAGTGAGACTCTATACGAATGATTGTGGGTTAGGATCAGGAGAGGAAAACGATGTTGTGTTGACCAATACCCATACAAAGAAAAATTAGTTTATATCTCTAGAAGGGATATATATGTTTTATTCTCAATATATCTAGGGAAAATGTTCTATGAACATATAAAAGGGAATTCAATGGGGATGGTGGAAATAGATGAAAGTCAATGGTAATTAGGGTTGGTTAAGGTATCTAGTACCACTACTATTATCCATATCCATCCCAATGCACTGAGTTTCCTAGAGGAGAACATAGAGTTGACAAACTATTCCACTACCGAAATAATGTAGAAAACTAATCTTTTGAAAGGTTAGCAGTCCAGTATTTCATGAATTTCCTTTACGATAATGTGAATCCATGTGAAATTTTATGATCAGATATCCAAGGTAATATGTCAAATATTTCTTTTATCCTTTTAATTATTTTTTATGGATCAATACCTCTAGTTATGGATATATTGTACTAATATTAATTAAGGTACGTTCCACAAGGATATATCATTATTGTCTCTATTGAAGGGGTGTCAATAGTCACAATGTTCACTAAAACTACGGATGAAAGTATATATCGACAATACTAGTCATCTATTTCCCCTCGTTGACTCTTAAATGAAATATTTTATGTGTATATATTAGAAATACATGTGTGGGAATCTAAATCATTAGGGTCTGTGGTTATAACAATTCTAGTATATGATATTATAGGGATGATGTCTAGTAAGAGGAAGGATCATTTATGATCTATTGATATTAGTCCTTTAGTAAGTTATCTCATTTCATAATACATATTGATCCCAAAAACCAACTTTGATTTAGACCTATAAGAGAAATCATTTCAACAAAAAAATTTATAGTGAATTTGGAAAATTATCCATGCAATTATCTATGAAACCCCCATTAAATTAACTCAGTGGTCAACAATATCTTCTTTAGTGGACGTTTTTTCCTCTAGGCGTTAGCAAGAATTATTACCAATAAACTAATATTATGGTAAATGAAATAATATTTTCTTTATATTGAAAAAAATTAATTGTTTTCATTATTCTGATACCAAATATAAAGCCCAAATTTTCATGAACAAATGTATTGGTGTATATAATGCCTCTAAAAAAGAAATCCAATTCTTATTGTGGCTAGATCGAGAATTGAAATGATGCCCTAAGTAGAATCGTTTCCCAAATAGTTTGGCCAAATTTTAAAAGAACATAAACAACTTACCCAATTGTGACCATTATTCAATAATACCACAAAATATAAAAAATAACTAATTGAAGAGGATGAGCAAGTTGGGATGGATATCTATGAAAGGGAGAACTCATTATATCCTATTATAGAGTAAAAATCCCTTACATTGTTTTTACTATTCCAATTAGTGAATGGATCTAAATAAGAAACAACTAAACTTTTAATATTGATTGAAAATTAATTGTAATAACATTATCACCTTCCTTTCATCAGATATATTTCGACAGGGACTTAACCTATGGGCGTTCCTCTATTATTTTGGTAATAAATGAAACCATTTTTTACCAATATCATTTTCTATCAATATTTTCATTCCTATTTGTTTTTAATTTAAATTTAAAATAATATTAAAAACTCGGTGTTTAATATAGTTAATGTACCCTAAATCTATTTTCTTCATTTTTCATTGAGTTTTAGAATTGACATGATGGAATAATTCTTTATATTTTGTCTACATGAAGAAACCCATTGATCATATATTGATTTCATCTATAGTCATATAATATACCCAACAAGATTTGTGGATTTTTTAACCCTATATTTTTCTTATGAAACATATGGGGGAGACATAGTGTGTTAGAACATGATTTTTTCTCAAACCACCTTTTATGATTTTCCAACCTAGAAATTTTTGTGCCTCTATCCTTTTCCACTATAAAATATAGTGCATATAATAAATAATTAATACATATATATTAGATACAAAATAGTTACCTACATCTCCCTTTTTGGGTATTTAAAGAGGTGATTGATATTTTTATTTCTATAGTGATATTTATGGGCATCTGAGTCAGGCCAATGATGCTATTTCTTATGGTCATATAACATTCAACAAAAAAGGGGTGATGTTATGTTTACAAAAACATGATAAAATAAAACGCAATATGAATACAAAGCCATATTATGTAGTATTTATTTATAAAAGGAAAAAAATTATATTCATTAATACCATAATATTATAACATTTAATTTAGAGTCATACGAAAAGGATTGGCTCAGAATTTCAAGGATCAGATATTATATCCCTAAATCAAAACTAAGGGTGATGAAAATATATATAAAATTAATGGTATATAAACCAATTTAATACAATTATTATGGTTTGTCAAAATCATAACTGAATGAGTTTGAATCAAATGGATGGTAAACATATACGGTGGATGACCGCTTAACATATTTGAATTATGGGGTTCACTATAATAAAATTAAATAATACAGAGGATGAAGTATATTTTCCTCACAATGGAAATATGATTATTATTGTAAGTTCAGATTGGTAATTCACATGAAGATTTATATTGGGATGTGTTTGTATACCTAGAATGGAGTGTTATTTGCAATCAAATGTACTCATTTCTGATAGCCCTGAATGTTCTGGTAAGATTCAAAAAATTTAGAAGGGAAGTAGTTTCGTTGAAATGATGATATGTTGAGATGGTTAGGGATTCTTAAAATTTAAATTGTCATTTATAAAACACATTATTAGGGTGATAAGAGATATCACATGAAATTTCATGATTATTTTATGGGGTCTAGTGGGTCCAGAGATCATGAAATGACAATTGTTTGGCCATGTTGAAAGACCCATGAGATTTTTTATTTTTAAATTCATGATTTAATTTTCATTCCCTAATACATAAAATGATTAAATATTAGTGGGTGGAGACATTATTTGGTCTCAAACTAACCTTTGTGGGGTTTTGACCTGATAGTTTTTATGTCACTTTTACTAGAATATTATGGTCTTACATCTAGACTATTGGGGGATAAACTTTATGGTCATACAGCTTTGTCAAAGTTCACACAAATTATGTGAATGATTCATATACCCAAATGAGTGTAAGGTAATGTTTCCAATAATGGAAATGTAAACTTCATTATAATGGAAGATTCTGATGCTAATATAGATTAATTCATGAGTTATTTCATTGGGTCTAATATAATTATTCTTGGACCAATCTTGGTTTACAAGACATCTAAAATCGGGCTCAAAGGCTAAGAGTACCAAACAAATTTTGATAGTGTAGTGGTGACATTTTCAATAATTACTTGTTTTTTTTATCGGTAATAATTATATTGGATAGTTATGTGAGGGATGACCATTGACCATAATCGAATGGTATCTTCTACTGTGATATAATAGTGTTAAACAGAGATTAGAGGACCAACCCCTCAAGGTGGAAACATGATTATTGTTGGAAGTAAATATTGTGGTTTTATATGATTATCCTTATTGTAGGAATGTATACAAAGCCAAATAGATGTTTCCTTTTCATTCATATGAATTTGTTACTAATTATCATTTTTGATTTATGAAAATCAAAGAAACTTAATCCATAAAGAGTGATTTATGGAAGGAGGTGTTCAAGAAAGAAGGTGCAGTTTCCATGAACATGTATTTTTACATGTAAAGTCTGCTGTGGCCTGGTGAGTAATGAATCATTTATGAGAATATAATTTTTTTTATATAGATCACTACATATCCTAAAACAATTATAATCATAACACATGTAGTTCAAATATGATGCATTGCCAATCTACTGATCTGGATCAAATTAATGGGATGTGTATTGAATTTGTTTTCATGGGATTGAACACCAATATTTAGAAATATTTTCACCTAAATAAATGTATTTAGGTATTCATAATTATGAATAGAGGGATCTCAAACCCTAAATACATCAATGAAAATGAGACATTTTAAACTGGTGTGGGGTCCCATATGCCATAATATCCATGAATTATCAGCCTCTTCTATAGGAATACTAATTCACAAAACACGGACTACTCTATGTAGTTTAAGGACATACATGGTAGATAATATATGATTAAATTTAACTTCATTCAATAAGGACTCTATTGTTCTATTATTTTATGTCATATGATGAGAAACATTTTTCCTATAGTTGAATATCATATGATAAGTAATCTTATAGAACTATCAATCATTATCCAATTTGATTCATAAAATATTATTATAGATATGTATAATCATATAGGAATCCATTTAATTTCATAGATTACATAAAAAACTAAATAGTTTTCACATATTCTAAAACGAGGAATGAAATATCTAATGAAAAACATAGGTGAGTGGAGGTTTTAGTGAAGTTTATAAATGGGCCTCATATAGACTATCCAATAATAAATATTTATCAAAAATAATATGAATAAAACCATACATAGTTCATATGAATCCTCTATAAGATTTGGCTAATCTATAATGGAAATTATTCTAGTGGTCTTAATCTAGCTTCATAAGATTATAAGAAACTAGATACAAATGAGGGGAATCCCAATTACCAACAATATGATCAATGGGGTCTGTGTATGGGATACATATAATATATCTATGAATCACTATATATCCTATAATAATACAAATCAAGACAACCATATTTATAAAATAGGAGAATTTTAAAATAGATACATGGATAAAGAATTGTATATCATATGCTCATACTTGGTTGTAAATTATATGTTGAAGAAATGGAAATTAAATTTAAATAATTTATGGTTGTCACCATGATAGAGGCTCTAGTCATCACTATGTATTTTATATTAATATGAATAAATACACATATTTTCCCTATAAGGGATAAATCAATACCAATTTAGATTAATGCACAAAAAAAATATTACACATATTTTGGTTTTTTAATGGAAAGGGTCTCACAATCAAGACACTCAAATGGTTTGAGAATTCATGTCCAATATATATATTACCAAGAAGACTAATTTAATGTAACAAGGACCATATATTATACTGTTTAACCTATTAAATTTCAATTCTTATAATTAATGTGATTAGATGGACTACTATGATAAAGTGACTCATGATTGGTGCAACAACTATGAGATAAATTATAGATCATTTGAATCTAATTATAGTGCATGGAAAGGGGTATATGATGAGTATTTTTTTGTTTATGAAACTTATGATTTCTATATTTATTTGGATAATGTATATGTAAAATAGAATAAGATCCCTAAAAATTCATTGTTGTTCAGGGGATAGGGAATAAATCATCACTATGTATCATATAATAATGGAATCAAACCACCCATAGTTCTTGAAATTTCATATAATATTTATTTACCTTAGTGGATACTAGTAGTAATTGAATGTTTTACGCTAATAATACTTACACAAATTTGACTCTATTGTAAGGGAGACAATCTAAATAAGGTAGTCTTCCCAATATATTTAAATTCCTTTCAATATTGGTATGTATTTATTATATTTTGACCTCATGTGATGATGACACTAACTATTTAGTTTAACATCATTCATTTAGAATAATATGTATGTGTTTTAATTTTAACTTTTTTTAAAACCAATGGATATAAAAAAAAATTCCTTGGGTTCTTTAATAGATCTAGATCACAGGTAAGAACAATGGGTTTGAAAGTATTAAAAATTCTTGGTTTTTCCCAGCATAGGTAGTCCATTTATCACTACATAACCTAGAATTATAGTAATCAAGACAAAGGTAGTTCTTCTAAGGTCATTATGTAGATCAAGTTATTTCGTAGGGGCTGAATGCTTATGATAAATAAAGGAATGATTTATTCCCCATGAATTACATTATAGATCAAGCTCTAATTTAGGATAACGATTCCATATATAGTGGTCCACTTTGAGAAATTTAATGTCATGATATATTAATTCAATGTTATATAGTATTAATGGAATAGAATTAGGATTTAGTCTGAGAAATTTAAAATGATTTGAAATTTACTAGTGATATATAGATTAAAGTCTTATACCATGGTTATTTTAGTGTATAAAGTTTAATTTCATAATTCATGGACTAATATTTAGTGAAAGATAGTGTCTTACAATATGGACTAAAAATATTAAATTTAATTATTTACAATGTGGACATGATTCCATAATGTTTAACCTCTTTTGATATGGATGTAACTATTACGCAGTTTAATGTCATGCTGCGAGGATGATGTAAACCAAATGTATATTTATTTAAACTATGTATTAATAAATATTTCATTGTTTGTAGGTTTACTATGCTCTCTATCAATTATAATAATTGAATATTCTTATCTTAGTGTAATCCATATATATAATGTATGGTTCATTATTTTTTGGTTCCCACTATAGAGGGTTATTCCCTGGTAACATTATAGTTTGGAGGTCTATAACCAATTATCCATCAAAAATTAATAAATTCATGCATTTTTATTGAAGGCATGTGTTATACAATTCTATTTAATTATATGATTGTGTATTATTCCAAAAAATTACTTATATATGTGCTATAGTTTTTAAGTTATTTCTATGAATGTTCACCTCTAGTGAGATAACCACTATAGAAACTCATAGGGAAGTAAACTGAACAATGATGGGTAAAAATTCTTATATCTCATTAAAAAGTGAATATGATGTCGCTTATATATTAATTCATCTTATGGTGACATTTTACTATAATTTATGAAGTGATTTCCCTAGCCACATAATTTTATACACTTCCCACGTCTTCTTTAGAATATTGGACAAGGTCATGTAAAAGGCCTCGGTATTTCTATTTTCCACCGAATTGTAGTGATATTAATGGTTTGGATGGATGTTTTCTCATAAAATATTAATTATTACTCAAAATAACTAATTTTTTTGTCTTTTTTTATTAGTTAAATGTGATGACACTAAATTTCGAGATTATATTTGACTACATGATGGTTATGACAACCATTTAATAATATTCATCAAGCGGTATAACCTCTTATAATTTTGATAAAAATAAATGGAATTAAGGATTATTTTGAACACTTTATTTTTAGATAGTGGATCTGTCCCCATAATATGAATTCTCCATACATTAAATGGTTGGTATTATTTATTGGTGTATAGAGACTTTAGAAGTTAATGGGTGATGTTGGAATGTACCTAGGATGTATGAAACATTATTGTGATTTCCAACCAATTTTGGTTCATTAATTGACTAAAAAACAAAGTGTTTTGACATAATGAGAGCGGATAGTCCCAGAATCATGATCACCATAAGATAGAGAATAGAATTCCTATATTAAAAAAAGTCTTCCTTCAACTCTAATCATATGAAGAGAATTCAATAAAAACCTCATCAGTATATGACTATTTGAAATCGTGATTGACGTAGGGGGTAATTTTCATTACCCATAGATGAATACACTCTCTTTTTTATAACTCTAATGGAAAGATTTGAGCTAATATAGTCCACAATATGGGAGATACATTCACTAGTTGCATTATTTTATCACTTTATAGATACAACATGATCGTGGGTAATGTTAAATTCATTGATCTCCTATATAATTTTTTTTGTTAAATGTCAAGATGATCATACGATGTAAAATATTGATGGCCAATTCATTCGGGTCTTGATCTACCGGGTAGTTGTGGAATTATCATATACATATGAACTAGAATTTTATGAATCTGGTACATTTTTTAGAGTTAAAATAGATGTTAATACGTCAATAAATTCATAAAAAGTCACATAATTGAAGAAAAACTTCCGTGTAGATGGAATATACAAAATTATTTTTTTTGATCCCTTGTTTCAAATCACCTTAAATGTTAAGGTGAGTCATTGGAATCTTTGAAGATAACTCCAAACTGTGAATAAGATTTTTAAATTTTATCTCATCATTTTTGTATTCTTATAATTATAGAATGGAATTAGGAATAACAAACTTTGTTGGAGAAACGAAAATAATACCTAAGTGAAGTCAGTTATCTTTTGGGTTTTCCATCATTGTAACTATTATGATTGGAGAAACATCATCAAAGTAAATATCACATTCTAGGGTATCATTTTATATAGAAAATACATTACCATAAGAGTGATATATACTTTGTGACTCGCTTTTAGGTTATATGGGTGCTGCAAGAATGTCATCCAATTCCTACCCAATGACTAAATTTTTAGACAGGAACTAAATTCTAATTTATATTAAAAACCAAGCCAATAATTCCAATTTTTTAGTTATAATTGGGTTTTTTAGGATATACATATGTTGAAAAAATTGAGAGACCAAATTAATCAGTTGGTTCTAGAGATAATTTCTTAACCTATATGCTAAAAATATTAATTCCAAAAAGTTATTGAAATTAGAATACCGAAACATGGTTTCCAATATGGTCCGACGGAGATAATAAATATATTTTTTATATTGTAACATTACTTTTTTCATGGATCTCACCAATTAAAATAAACATATTTTCTATACATATCATATTGGACTTTCTTTGAATGGTGGAATTTTCCATGGAATGTGTATGAAATACTACATGAGGTTGTTAAAGGCTCTCAGGGAGCACTTTTCCGGCTAGTAAAGAACCACATTTTTTATTAATTTCTTAATGGGTGATCATTTACAAATAATATTTGAAATAAATACCCTAAAATAGGAAATATACCCTTTCATTCATATATATTCATTGAGTTTCATGGTTGGAGTCATATTAATAACTTCTTTTTTCTCTGTAGGGTAACATTTGTTGATGCGATGGCATTCCCTGATGCTCAAAAATATTCCTATTGTTACACTAAAATATCACATTAGGTATTTTCTTTTTAGTTTTTCCTACAAAATATTTTTTTTAAATAATGTTATTTTTATCCAGAAATTTTTAATATTTGACAATGATTCCTTCCATGTAACTGTCTATAGTTTTACCCAAGAAGGATTTGATTATGGTATACATAGAGATTTGATATATAACTCAAACATTCGTTAATATGGATAGAATTACCAGATTATTTTATATTCCATAGGCACCATGAAATTTGTATATTCCTCCTCATAATGGTCATATAAATTTTATTGTTACCAGAGTACCCATCCATGAAGGATAGTTCCCCAAATATATATATCAGATCAATATTTAATTCTATGATTCTGATAGGGTCATCATATTTTGAAAAATTCTTATTGAGGTACATGAAGTTGATATATACTCTAATATACATATTTATCTTCTTAATAGGGTTGATTTAATTCATCCTCTTTAGATATTTAAATTAACTAATAATGTTTTATATTATGATATTCCCAACGTCATATTTTACATATTTAGAAGAGTTAGACGTTTTCCTCATACTATTTTTTTAATTTTGATGGTTATACTCTAGTCCTATCTAATTTGTGGTAAACATGAGATTAAATACTATAGTTTTAGTATTGTTCCTATATAACACACCCTGATTCTATCTTATGAAAGAAATATACTACTCCAGCTCCTACGGGTTGATGACTACACTGATGATAATGGGTCACAGATCCTCATTTATACTGATATTCTCACTTTTAATCTCATGGATAGTAGTAGAAACACCTTCCAAAAAATTTAGATAGGATTCGTTATGTTTATTCATTATGGGTTTCATTAGATGATCATATGTCCCTTGGAAGATGAAGTGAAACTAAAAAACAAAATATCTATCTCTAGGGAATGGAACATATAAGTGTATTAAGAAACTATGCATGTATATGGTGTATCTAAAATTTATAAGCCCATTTTGACCCCATATTCATCATAAATTGAGTTGTCATGTTGACAATGACAAGATTTAGGAGATGAAATAAACTTACCTCTGGTGTGAATACACAAAAAAATTGATCCATGAATGTTATGTAATGATCCCCTAATGATGAAGGGGAAGATAATAACATTGTTGAGTGATGAGAAAGCATAATAATAGAAGTGATATTCATATTACTTGTGAAGTATTAAATGTAGTCACACACACAATACACAAAAACATGATATTATTGGATCCTCTATTATATACATCATCGACATATGAGGTGTGGAAGACATATAAAACAATTTGGGATCTATCACATTGAGTCCATCTGTTTCAACATTTCAGTGTTCATTTATCGAACACATCAATGAATTATGTAAGAAAGATATAAATGAATCAACTCTTATATACAGAAATGATAATGTGGGGGGGGAAGATGTGGCACCCATGCATATATCATATACACATCAATGTATGAATGGTTGAACACCACAGTACCATTCACTTCTCTATATCATAGTGGTTCCCTTATTAATTCTATAATTCACCTAATCTACTGTGGTTCTGGTTGTTATTGTTTTAGTACATATTAAAAATCACCCGCTTGAACTAGAATCCCATTAAGACATTATGAAACAATATTCACATCCCTTTGTGAATTAATAAAAAAAATGTTATTGGATAGAGTTTCATCAAACTCCATTAATTTTGGAAGAAACATATTTTCCAAAAAAAATATAACATATATAATGATATAACTATGTTGTAATGTGGGCCTTACTAAGCTTAAAAAAATATAAAATCCATGTTTCATATATTTAAGAAAATAACATCCAGTAGAAAATATTTAGTTCTATTCAAGCTACCAAGGGGTCTGGTATGATCTCTATCAAACATATTCATGTCAATAAATGAATATTTCCACCACAAGATGAATCAAATAAATCATATTAACACCTATATAATACCTTTTTACATGACATCGATTGACCATTTAACATGGAGCATGGAATATTGTGTTGGTCTCCCATTATTTCATAATCCTCTAAAAATGATTAAAAAAATTGATAAATACATTAAATTACATTCATCTATCTAATACACACCTTACATGTCACTTATCATAGTAGTTAGTCACTTGATATGTGAAGCAACTAAGCATGGATATGAATTTTAATAGTATAATTCAATCCAGAGCTATATTCCTTTTCATTAAAATCATGTGAACAAATTGAATCTTAATTGTGCTCCTATCGTTGACTTATTTGAAAATATACTCAACGACCAACCAATTATCTATCTTAATATATAGATATTCATAATTCATGTATCAGGTTATGATGTTTTAAATTCTAGGTATCTCACCAACCTCATGTATGATGCTTTGATAACAGGAATTCAATCCCATATTTTATCAATGTCAGTATGACATTCCATATAATATACATTATCATATCATGAAAAGTAATAAAACGTTACCTGTTACCCAATGAATCCATTATTTTTAACGCAAATACAAAACATTGTAATGATTATAATATAATATTTATTATAACCATTACATATCGTCACATCCCATAATAAGCAATGATGATCATTGATTAGGGATATCACAAAGTCATACATTAAGGAGATAATTTCATTCTGCTATTCATGCTAAAGAAATTACAGGACAAATGACTGAAGGATAAATAGATATTTTCTCTATCATAGTAACTTTGTACATTTAAAACAATTACATATATCTCTCAAGTATCATTCACCTAGGTATTAAACCTGACCCTCATTCTTTTTCCAAGATAATTTTTTGTCAATGGATCCACTATATTATCTATATTACCCACCCAATAATTCATTACATTATCCAACCCAATGATCTCTTGTATGAGATATAATATTTGAAGGATGTGTTTAGTATATTGGTAAGACTGGGGGTCCCTATCTAGAGAAACAACTAGGTTTTTATCAGAATGTATTTTAATTTCTCCCTAAAATCTTAAAAATGATCCCATGTTCATAACTAACCTTCTTAGTCCAAAATTGTTTATTTATAACTACTAATGAAATAGTATACACATCCTCTACCGTCGATTCTTCTTTAATGTCTTGTTTTTTAATTCGTAAAACTAATAAATCCATCAATTTTGAAAAATGGAGTCTGTATTGATGTTTTATATCATTATTGTCATATTGGAAATCAGATTTAGTGTAAAACTTTTCAAAAAGCGCACACTTTTATCAAAATGTCAAGATCATATCATTGTTTCATATCAAATGCATAATAATTATATTTAGAACAATTTAGTGAATCTCACCAGGAATATATTGGAATATGCCTATTATTCTAAAATCATAATATGTATATTGTTAGGTGAAAACAAAGCATACATGATGGATACTATAGTAGATGAATAAGAAATTTTATCCATTATTAGTACCTCTATAAAAATAATCTAAAATCATCTTCAAATTCGTCCCAGGAAACATATTTAAAGACCACTTTTGGGAGTTCTACAAGATAAACCACATTATCACATTACACACACACATCAATATTTATATATGTTTTGACATAATATAGTAATAATATTATATCAATCTCAATAAATATTTGTACCATGTTTAATGAATGCTTCACCCATGTATGTCATTGAGAAGCTTTAGCAAGCTAGAACATCAATTTATTAAGTTTAATCCCATCATTTTTGATAATAAGTAATATTTCAACAAAACAATATCAAAATATTATGGCACTCCCACTGTACCCCTTATACATGTGGTAATAATATATATTATTGATGAAAACAAACACTTTAATCGCATCATAAAAATCAATATTGTTACTCCAAGAAGTTTTATTCAGTATATAAATGCGCCATTACAACTTATAAACTGTAGTAGACTCATTGGGAAGTAAATGACCTTTAGGTTTTATCCGATATATTTCCTTAGCTAAATTCCCATTAAGGAATGTAGTTTTGATATACATATGATATACCTCATAATCATAATGAGCTACTATGGAAAGAATAATCATAATATACCTCATCATTAAATTAGTTGAAAATGTATCTTCATATTCTATACCATGCTTTTTTTTAACTTTTTTCCTTTATTATTTCTTTATGGATAGACTCTATACCATCCATGTTAATTTTCTTTTGAAAAACTACTAGTGTCATATTGGTCTTACCCATTATAGTGCGTTCAAAAAGTAATAAAACTAGTTAGTGTATATGGATTTCATCTTAGATTCCATGTATTTTAACCATTTCTAAAAATCATAACTCCTAATTTATTCTTCATAGGTAATATGATCATCTCCTCTAAATGTAAATTCATATAAACTTTCTCTATGGAATCTTTATCTGGCTATATTTTGATGAATCCTTCCATAGTATTTAGGTTCTTCTGTAACAAGAATCTGCTCTATTATAATTTTTATTTTTAGAACTAGATCAACCTCCATCTCTTGACCAGATCAAACTCATTAGTCTTAAACTAATTCAATTTCACCTTTCCTCTCAAGGACAACTCAAATCACGTTTTCCTTATCACTAAAAACCCCTCATCAGGTAATGAAAAGATTATGTTCAATTGGATTATACATGTAATATCCAACAATTTCATTATGATGATGACATAATATATAAATTATCTTGATTTTCAGAAGCCAATTATCATACAGATTATTTACATCCTCAAATATTCACTTAAGAAAATTTGGGTCATCTTTTATACCATGCATCTTATAGAGACATTGTGACTTATTTTGATGGAAAATAATATAAATAGAATAAAGAAGTTTGCAAACAATAACTTGGAATTTAATACCTAGGTTAGATTGACTTTTCATCGATCGAACCATCTTTTTTAAGGTATAATCCATTCTCTCCAACATGACTATCCTTCATTGTTTTCTAAAATGAGTGTGTTTTATAAACATTACATAATCTATCGGATAATCATAATAAATATTCCAATTTAATTATATACTTTTTTTGAAACTATTAGAACTTTTCAAAATTTTCAAACTTGCGATTCATTAGAAATACATTAGCATACCAATTAAAGTCATCTATAAAAATAATTCTGTACCAAAAACCCACATTTTTTGTGATCACTGATCTTTACACATCACTATGTATGAGAATAATATCCGAAAAACTGTCTCACCTTGATCTCAAATTTATACTATTCCATTTTCCTCAATAAAAAAGACTTTCATAATGAAATTAGTCCTATAATACATCTCCATGGATTCATTCAACACCTTTCACAAATATATGTCCAAATAAAATATGAAAATGAAATTTGGGATTAGAATTGAGACTGAACTTCTAATTCAAAATGTTATAAAAATGATTATCCATATTAAGAATATATAAACCATTAATTTTGGGACAAAAAAACGTTTTATCCTTATATATATAATAACTTGTATTTTTATAATGAATGAAAATCCCATATTTTTAAAACAAGATATATAAATAAAATTCTTATTTTTCATGGGAATTTACTAATTGTTTTTTGAATTCTAGGATCAGAATTATTTTTATTGTTAGATCATATGAGATGACATCCAATATTGTAACTCTTAATCTATTAATAACTTATTGGTTTTCATTACCCTTCATTAATTATATATTATCTCAAAGACTAGATTTTCTCAAAAATATACATGATGCTCATCTAGACTCTACGACCCATTATTCATATTTGGTTGAATTTATCCCAATAACATTCACATAGTTGTGATCTAAATTATTATTGTTGAAAAAACATATCAATCATTGATACACAAATTTTATTATTATATAGGTCATATGAGGTGACTCGATCATAATATATATATATATCATCATTAATTATGAATATTCAATAAAATTCATAATTAAATTCACTCGAGTACAATAATTGTTTAGTATCATGGGATATTAGATACATAAATAACTTATTTCATGAATGAAAATCAATATATCACCAAACAGATCTTATATTATAGTAAACTCCTTTGATATTCTACTTAAAATCATTCTTCATAATCTGGGTAAAAATAGAAACCTAATCTAGTATGATACCAAATACTCAATTGGGGTTAACAAGGGAGATATTAGTTTATGATCATATACATGAATATGATAATATTAATGGGGTTATATCATTTTCATAACATAAAATTATCATATCCATTTAGTAAAATATCATAAATCAGGTCTCATGGAATAAAAAATTTATCATTTCATAATACATGAGTCATAAGAGTGAGGAATTATTATTAATAAATATTGATCCCTAAAAAGTTATCATAAGAATAAAATAATTTGATAAGAAATAAGGAAAAATAATTATAATTGAAAATCATTTCACTTTTCATGTTTTATATAAAAGATTTTCATTTATAAAAAATTCATTTAGTGGATTTGATTCCCACCTTATTCCATTATTTCCTTAGTTAAATTTCAGTCCTAAGACTATGCCAATAGATAGAGTCCCTTGATAAACTGGGTTACCACCCCATTCTAGTATATATTTTCTAATGAGATGTCTATCATAGCCTAATGAAAGATATGTATTTAATATACCAACCAATCATATAAATAAAACCACATATATGTGTTCCACATGATCGTAAAAAACAATTTATTCATTAAAAAATAACCCATGGAAAATAAATAGGCTTCAGAGGAATTTCCCCATCACATAATCATAATCCATATAGAGAAATAAAATTAATGGTGTGACAAGATTATATCTCCATTAAATAACAATAAACCTAAATGGATTTGTATATAGATTAAAAATACCACTAAAAGAGAATTTGAATTTATTTTTGAAAACATGATAAATCATTAGTTTCTTTGGATATAATTAAATGTAAAAATTTAAAAAATATTCATTGAAATATTTATCTGTTAATATGAAAATGGAATATTTTAAATAATGATTAAATGTAAATTATTGTAATGAAGGTTTCCATAAATTTTCATGTTGTAAATGTTAAAAATTGATTCATTTCAAACTTTGGGGATAAGTCAAAAAGTGAATAATTGGGAAAATGAAAAGAATAATGTTTTTATAACATTAAAAAAATTTCATATATAGTTGAAAATAAATTTAAATATTTTACATTGAAAAAATAATCTAGGATTCATTTTAAATAATATAGACAAGGGAGAAAACGTGCTACAACGTAATAATAAATAAGGGTGAATTTTCGTAGAAAAACATTTTATTGATTTTTTTAAATACTAAATAGATTAAAATTGTAAAAAAATTAAAATTAAAGAAATAAATAGTAAAATAATATATATATTGTTTAAATTATAAATATTTCATAATTTCCCCCATTTTAAATTTAACACTAACAATTCTTAAAATAAAGAAAACTGTAATGAAAACTGTTACCTTAGATCCTAAATTTATTATTATTCACTCTTAAGATTCAGTATAATAAATTTAGAATAACTATATATAAATATAAAAACAAAATTAATAATTTTAATATAATATAACATTACCATATTATATTTAATTACAAATTTTATTACAATTCATCATTGGAATCCTGATTCTAGTGAAAACGTTTTTCTTTTCTATGAATATTTTGTTCTAATGATTCAGGTCGATAATAGATGGTTATGGTTTAATCATGTAAATAATATTAATGAGTTTATTATCACATTTATTCATTATATAAAAAATTAACAACCATTAATTTATTATGGTTATGAAAAATGATTTTCATCACTTTATAATGATGGTAGTCCGTAAATACACATGCTTAATGATTCCATTTTACACAGAATGGAAGGAAGAAATGTAATTAAAAAATATTTCTTTATGAATAAATTTAATTTCATATTAATAATAAACAATAATTAAAATCATCCATATTACCATACATATATTTCATACATGATAATCTTATAATTTCACTTTGTATATTTGGTAGATTGCATGTACGCATGAATGATGTTATCATTTCACATAAGATTAAAATATGGAATCAAATTATTGTATCATTAATATAACAAAATTAGTTAATAAATTATATATCCATAATCTTGTTATTATTGTTATAGAATATTTTGTGTGTGTAAAGAAAGAAATAAACATGATTTTTATTGGTAAATACAACATAGATATTCTTTAGTAAACCTAGTTTGGTGTACACTATAAGCCTTTAAATTATGGTATTTCGGCCTGAAAAGAAGATATAGGGTGTGGGTAAGGAATTTTGGATTTTATTTTGTAGTTATATTATGATAAATATAGACAAAAAGTTATGTAGTTGGAGGTTAGAAGTACCTAATTTTACAAATGATGTTTGTGGGAAACTTGTAAATACATAAAGAATTAAAATATAATAAAATAATATTCAAGTTAAAGTCACAAAAAATTTAAAATTATAGAATATAAGATAATTTATGTCATTAATATAATAAATTAATAAAATTTATACATGTTTCTTTTATATATTAAACCTTATATTATAGTTTAACACCCTCTTTAAGACTTGTTAACCATAATTGAGGAATCAAAATATTATCAAGGATTATATTCGTTATAATGAAAAATGTATGTGGACTCATTAAATGAATTATTTTTTATTCAAAATATGGGAATAATTTTATAAAATAAAAATTCTTTTAGGTTCATAAATTACATTTAAACTATGCATGAAAAATGTAGTGAAAACTATTCTTGGAAAAATTTATTGATTGATAATAACATTAAATTTATTCCAACACCTTTCCTAATAAAAACATTTAAATGAATGATAAAATATTTTATTGAATATATAATCTACAAATTTCATCAAATAATTAATCTATAGATTTTAATTTCATTAATTTATATAATAACACATTGCACTATTAAAATCACATTTTCAGGAAAAACTCATTTTTTATCATCTCATTATTTTATATTCATTTCTGACCCATTGATGAGAAAATAATTCATTTAATGTTTTAAAAAATATTTATTCATAATTTTAATGATATTAATTTTAAATAAAACAAATTTTCAGAAAACACTGATCATAAAAAAGTACATCAAAAATAGTTCTTTAGGATGAATAATACTTTCTAAATGAATTGGAAATTATTTTCAATAATAATATCCCATTTAAATACCATATAATGTTATTATTTTTATAATTTAAAATCAATTTTAACATAAGTTTGGGGTTCCATGCTTCATATGGAATCAAACACATGTTTTTGATTAAAGTGAAATATAATCATTGGGTGTTACATTCTACCCTTAATATAAGAATGTTGTGTTTGAAAATAAATCACTACAATACAAACAACTAAGGATACCTCATTAAATCCTCTAGTCACAAAAACAGTTCCTCAAGATAGTTATTCCTATTTAAAAACCCCTAACCAGGTTATTAGTATTGTTTTGTAGAACCATGTCCATAATATCCAATATTTTAACTGGTTTTCATCGTAAGACAAGTTTATGTTATAATTATATAAACTATGAGTTCATTACATGCGAAGGATCTAGTGTATACAATGTAAAAAATAGAAAAATAGAACATATATTAAACGTTATCGATGTATGGAGGAAGTTTAATGTGATCAGTTATCATCCTGATGCAATTAAGAATCACATAGGGATAAATACACTAAGGGCTCATCTTTCCTTTCCTTCAAAATCACATAACATTATTCCAAGGGGACATTCAAAAGAATCCATTATTACTATCATTTAACACTAGATTGCATTTCTTATTCTCAATATAAAAATTAAATCCCATCTGAGTACAATTTCTGTGAACCTAAATGGTTCTAACAATCTCTATAATTTCCTCTCATATATTAGGTGCCAATATATTTCATTTAATAACTTTATCCCATAATGTTGGGGTCTTGATCTTCATTATTTATAAGGATTAAGAAGGATACAACAGAATGATTTGGTGAAATAAATTACTAATGAAAATTAAATTAGAGTGTATAGGTGAACCCAAACATCTCATAATTCCATAGATAAAGGTCTTATAATTCCTCTGTGGATATAATATTCCTCTCAAACAGACCATGTATCCAATGATGATTTTCAATGTTAAATTTTAACTTCTTATTTAAATCATTCTATTTAATTTTCCAAAGAATTGTGGTACACCTACATACATAATTTTATATGCTTGAGTCTTTTACTCCATGCAACCCTACCACTTCCTTAACTTATAACTAGGTGAGCTAATCAAGAGGGAAATATTAATTAATATCAATGAAATGTGACAATTTTATTGGGAATTCAACTATATACAAAATTAAATTATTTCATTTTTATATATTTGGTAGTCTCATGATGAAATCTATAGTGATGATTTCTTATTTCAGCTTAGGTTTAGGAAATGGATATAATATACCCCTATAATTTAATATCTCTGTCTTAATATTTCCCATACCAAACAATATGATACATACTCTATGATATCTCCATTATTATTGAACCATTAAAAATATTATTAATGAACATTATACATCTCTGTACATCCAATACAATTAGATAAGGATAATCTATTATCTTTAAATAAAAACAATTTTTCAATTATTTTATATACAGGACACAAACTATATTCCTGAGCCTTATTATTCAATAATTATCATGACTAAACTCAAGAACATTCCTTATATTCTTTTGAATCAACGAATCTTATTTTTAGGCATCATTAATTTTCTCATGAATTGATGGTTGAATATACATCCAGGAAAAATTTTATCCGTCTAATTTCATTATTATTTTAAGATTCAACCCCTATAAATTGATAATTATTGGATCTGTTTCAATCCTCGTCATGGAAAAACCTAAATCATCCTTCTGTCTCCTATCACCAACCACCTTTTACTCTATCCCATGGTGGTAATGTGATGATAGTTTATAAAAATTAATCAGTTCCAACCATATCATCTAACTTATATTAAAGTATTTTTATGTTAATATATAACTCAAACTTTAATGATCAATTTATAATTCACACTTTTCTCCATAATGACAATTCCTCTATATCTTCAATGAACAATCCTAAACCAGTTCAAAATCTTGAATCGAATAATTTTTCACATGATCTTTAAAATATTTCAAAGTATAGGATACTTTTAGAGACCCGAAGCTTGACGTACATGGACATTACATTACTTTTGCGGAATACTTAGTACATTACAAAAACACACACACAAGGACCGTAATAGTTTAGTGTCTTTGGAAACTCGGACTATAATCTTCTAATCGTGGTGAAAGATCTTCAATATCTCCCATAAAGATCTTCCCTTTTTTTACCTAAAAAACTTTCTTTATATCCTGGGGAAAAGAAAACATAAAAGGGTGAGCTCAAATGCTCAGTAAGGGTAAACAAAAGAAATATCAATCACATCATATACATAAGAACATAGCTTTTGGAAATCTTAACCTGCAAAAGAGCTCATAATATCATAACATGGGATAAATCATAGAAGTGAAAATTAGATCCCCATAATCATAACATGAAACTTGAAACTTTGTGGCATGCACACATAATCATGGAAAATCATTTCTTGTTAGTCATGACTCATTGCCAAGACTATCTTAGTGGACAAAGTCCCTTTCTGAATCGAGTAACCCTCGTTTCAGTCCTGTTTCACTGAACCGGTATAACCTACCGTTCCAGCCCTGTCTATCTCATGAGATATAAAATCTTTACCCAATTCATTGGAGGGAGATATAGGTCCCACCCATCTCATAATGATACCATTCTTATGTGTGCCAAAAAATCATAAATCATACATCATTTCATAACCCATGTAATAAAAATGGGATTCTTAAACAACATGACATCATAAAACCATTCATATAGGATAATGGAATTCATAAACATAATTCCATCACAACATTGTCAAATCAATGTAAAAATATGGATAGAAACAGAACCCTTTATTATCTTAGATGGAAAATAATTTTGATAAAACACTTGAAATGAATTCTTGAGGAAAATATCATTTCTTCTTCAAAATCAATTTCTTTTCACAAAACATCATGCAATTTTAAAAGAAAGAGATTTTATTAAAAATAGTCATGAAATCTTTTGGAGGAAGCTTCATGAAAATAAGGCTTTATAAAACCATAAAAATCCGTTCATGCCGTATAAGTTCAAAAAAAAACATTCTTCTTGTACTTTTGTCAGAAAAGTCAAAAAGTACCTCGTACGAAAAACGACAAAAGATTCCTTTCATATCTTTTACTAAAAACTAACCGAAGGGTAAAATTGGATTTAAACAATTGTAGGTGGATGGAAATAATATTAAATATTGAGGAAACATGGATGTGGATGATAAAATACACCCCAGTAAATACCAAAGTATAAACAATCTCGTATAAAAATGAGATTGTGATATTTCCCTTACCTTAGGTCCAATTTTCTACGTATGTGTCCGAACCTCCTGTATAATGAGTTAAATAATGTCATTGACTTATTACAGAATCATATTCATTGTTATGATATCATATATGGTTCACTTATGACATTATATTACCCGTTCTTTTGTAAATTCCATGTTAAAGAAGCGTTTTGGGTAAAATCGTTTCATTTATCGTAGGTGTTTTGACTTGTTGTTCTTGACATCATTATTACTTATATCATGATTTACTTACTTCCAGAATATAAAATATGATTTATATATCATATATATTCAGTATATATATATATATATAATAGGTAGATAAATAAAATGAAAAACACCGTTCATGGAGACGGTAGTCCGTACGTACGCATGAACGTTGTTTTCCTTTCCTTATTGTCTTGAAATGGAAGTAAGTAGATGACATAAATATGTATATATATACATAAATCCAGTAGCTTTTTAATGTCATATATTTCATTATTATTTCTTATATATACTTTATAATCATTCTTAAATGGTTAACATGGAGAATGAATCTCATCGCGTCGTGGAGACGGTAGTCCGTACGTACGCACGAGCGATGATATCTTTTTCATAAATATTGAATTGAATCGGAGTGGAATATACAATATATCAGAATCAATATGATGTTGTAATAACTATGTATAGTTATTCTTTACACCATTATACCCATCCATGTAAGGTGGTGGTGGAAAATAGATTACACCACGGCGTGGAGACGGTATTCCGTACGTACGCACGCGCAGTGATTTCTTTTTCCGTAGGATGGATAGATGGTGAAATAGGGTTGTTTCATACTTATAATAACATATCAGTATATGAGTGATACTGATGTTATTACTTCATAATGAAACAACCTAAGAAGAAGAAGTGGAAGAAGAAATAAAGATGAAAGAATTGGTAACGGTAATTACCTCTTCTTTGAAGCGCCTCTTTGAGACCTCCTCTTAGGGAACTAAAATTGGTCTTTGAGGAAGACCAGAACCTCTAGGATGTTTCTAGGGAAGTGGAGAAAGGATTTCGGCAGGGGTTGGCCGAGATTGAGTGCTCAAATTGGTGTGAGGAGGAGGGGGAGGAGGTGTCCTTTTATAAGGGAGGAGAGGGGCACCTTAGGAATATCTCAAAATATTATTTTATATTAAAGTCAAAATCGGTTTATAATGGTTCCAAAGGGTCTTATTTCGAAGATAAAGTGGGGATGGGTCGAAATCCTATCAACCAATAGTATTTATACAAGTTTAGGTTATTATTTTAACCTTATCAATTAGATTTAACTCTAAGTTAAATAATTTAACTTTTACCGTGTCTTTTTGTTTTCTTTCACTATATGGTTAATATACTTACTATAACATGCCAAACGAACCCCAAATTGTATATTATTAATAAATATATCCTTATCTAAGTCATTTTGCCGAACCTTAGATTTTTAGGAATAAAATAACAATTAATAATATAATATTTTATTTAAAAACTATTTTGTGTCAATTTTGACACTATTTGATATATGATTTTTGTGAAAGTCATAACAGAATTAAATGTTCGAACCAAGTTGATTAAATCAACATTAATATATCATAGTAACCTAGAAAATTATTGTAATTCATAAAAAATCTCAAATTACATTTATTTTGGTGTTTATAACATCAATTATGTCAATATTTCATTAATAAGATAATTACTGCATCATCGTTGTGTCATAAATAAATTAAATTATTTGATGTCTAAAAATTACAAATAAAATACCATCATGTAGGATATCTTTTTAGCGTTCTAATGAATATTTACAATTGAATTTATCTTATGTATAACCCCATATTAAAAATTATTTACTTATTAAACGTTGATTTTAACTATTTTAACCTTTCTTTAAATAAATTAATAATAAATGTCCTAATCTAATCCAAGTGGGCCTAAATGGTCATATTTTATTCCTAAGTTTGTTTTTGGTCGAATTACACTTGTCCAATAGAATTAGGACATGTGTTAGGGTAATAGTAATATCATATTTACCCTTAGTTACCCTATTTACTATTAACCGCGGTAAAAAAAGTAAAAAGTTACTATTCACCAAAAAATTATTTTCATCTCATTGAACCACATTTTAGTCCTTGATATTAACCGTGTCTCTCGGATTTTCGAAATTCCATTCACAGAAGCGGAAAAATTAAGTTTTATGAAAAAATCAGTTTTTTTAACTACCACTTAGTAGTTTCACTATTCATCAAAAATTGCTGTTTTTCAGAACAATGCCAAAATTTCATCCTAAGCTATATTTCATATTCCGAATTCAAAAATGAAATCTATTTTACCAAATTCATAACATAGAAGTTGCATTAATTAATTTTATAATTAAATCCCGCTGTTAAAATAAATAGCGTGTTTTTAGGAAACAATATCTATCAAAAGATTGACACTTGATTATGTCTGGTTTAAATGTGCAATTACATCCAATGACCAACATTGTATTAAATTGTAAAAATATATTCTAAATATACTTTAAAAGTACTCCAATTAATAATTTATCACTATTAATTATTTCGATTAAAAAAGTTGTTTTTTAATTATAATTTAGTAATTTTCACTATTCATCAGAATATGAAAGTTATCCGAAATGTACCAAAATTTCACCTTAGGCTAAATTCGATACTCCGAATCCAAAAATGATGTTCACTTTGAAAAATAAGATTTACAGAATTTTAAAAAGTGGTTATTACTATTCATACCGGCTAGTTTTAATAATATTTTAATAGCATATCGTTGTTTAGTGAAACTCGGTATTGCGTATTACACACGCTATCGAGGAAGGTCGCGATTGCGTGTAATGCAAGGCAAGTCAAGGATGCGTGTTGTGCAAGCTCCTTTTGGTGTAGCGTACAAGACATTAATAAAATTAAAAAGAATATTTTTTATAAAATCTTGGGCCGTTACATTCTACCCCCCTTAAAATGAATTTCGCCCTCGAAATTCGTCGGGGTTATAAATGGTTTACTATTTGAAAGTTTTTTTAATAGAAACCCACATCGTAAAAAGGAATATCAAAACCAATCTTTAAAAACAAAAGTATGAAACGTAACGGTTACCCAAATAAACTAATCATTGGGTTTCCACATAGGTGAAAATATGGATATGAAAGAGAAATCTAACCATCATGTTCTGATGGAGAGTGGTAGAGAACATGGCTATGGAAAAGCCAATAATCACAAATCCATAAATTTGTGACGATCTAAGGTACCATCCGATTCATCAGGTATAAGATCACTAGGACAACATTTTTGGTTTTCAAGATCATTTCCCTAAAGTTGAAAATTTGAATTGGAATAAATACTTTCTTTATTTTGGTACAATCTCACTATTGTTCGTGCCTAGAACAATTTCCACTTCATCTCTTAAATAAATGAAGTTGAATTTGTTATTCGTGATGTGTTAGCAGATCATGTGATAGAATGACGGGTCATTCCATATGTCTCAAACAAAATGTTAGCAAAAATTATATACATAAGTCGATCTATAGTGAGATTAATCATATATGGTTCCTAAAATGGACTTATACTTCATATATCATACTGCTTAATATAATAAAACTAGATTCTACTAAATAGGGACTTCCTGTAGGTCAGTGGTAGGCGATAAAGGCCAGTCGCACTTCGGTTGTGGGTTCGATTCCTACAGCCTTGTCCGAAGCGATGGGCTGTCGCCCGTCCTGCAGGTTGTCCCTTTTTCTAAAACTACGTTACTATAACATCCCATCAATAATATCGAAAATCTTCTATCCTTAAACAATACTAACTTATGTCCAACATAATCCAGTCTAATCATTAGGCTTATACATAATACTGCAGTCCACTCTCATAATATAGTGACAACGATTACCAGAGATTTAATACTGTCGTTGATCCCCACATATCATAAGATATGTCTTGTTGGTCACATTCCAAACACTCAAAGTCCTTAATCGTGTATTCTCTTGAATACCTTAGTGAAAACATGAGTGCAGTTAAAAGTTAACACTTTCCACATACCAAAATCCTCAAAATTCTATATACTCAAACCATGATATCACTTAGTCCTTATATTAATCATGAGCTCATGAATACTATTAAACATTTCATTTTCTCGCATATCATCTTATTTCCAAAAAATATCTCAATCACTTTGAATACCACATCAATAAATATTGCAATACTCAATGATACAACATTATTTTGGAATCCCATTACATAAACACTAAATCATTCCACCACATCGTTGTCATATTCAACATTGCCAATAGTGATCGCATGTGATTTCCCTTTGTCCTTTGCCTTCAGTGGTTGCTCATGTTGATCATCACTAACCCTTGGATTAGGGCAATTATTAGCATAATGCCCCATTTCCTTTCACTTGAAGCATTGAAGTGTTGGCGGTGCGTTCTCTGCAGTGTTTGCTTTATTCACATCATTAGAAACCCTTTTTTCATTACTTCGACACTCAGATGCTCGATGACCTTCTTTTCCACACATAAAACATTTTCTAGTCCCTTTAATACAATCTCCACCATGCTTCTTCCCACACTTTGTGCATAAGGAAACATTCATCTTCTTTTCATCATTATTCTGAGATTTCTCCTTGAACTCCATCTTTCGTTTCTTGTCAAAACCATGAGATGGATATGTAACACCAACTTCCATTTCTACCTTGATAGCACAACGTACAATTTCTTCATAGCTACTGAAGTCTCTTATAGCTAATGCCCTTCGAAGACTTGGTTTTAAGCCACTGAAAAATCGATCAACTTTACTTTCAGGTTGAATGATAATTCCAGAAGCATACCTTGCAAGTCTTGTAAAATTTGCTTCATAGGTACCAACAGATTCATCGTCCCTTTGCTTCAGTTCAAGAAACTCTTTCTCCATATTTGTTCGAAGAATACGAGGGAAGTACTTACTGAAAAACAGGTTCTTGAACTCGTCCCATTCCATGGACTCAATTTCATCTCTTGGCCTCGTATTCTTGATAAGATTCCACCATTGATCAGCTTCACCTTCCAAACGATATACTGCTAAGATGACTTTATCATGTTCAGAACATTGAAGAACTGAAAATATTTTTTCAGTAGTACTAATCCATTGTTCAGCAACTAATGGATCAGTAGACCCACTGAAAGAAGGTGGACGTTGCCTCATGAAGGACTCAATAGAATATTGTTCCCTTCTCTGCTCATTTGGAAGTCCAGAATGATTCATAGCTTGTGTAAGTATAGCAATAAGATTTTTCACTCCATCTCCCATAACATTTGTTTGTTCAGGAGCGCAATCATTGCATTGTCCATTGCATTGATCAACACGGTTCCTTCGGGTTCCAGCCATCGTCTAAAACCCAAAAAGAACAGTGTGAGAGGCAAAAATCATGCTAGGGAAAACAACATAATAAAGGGGGATTACCTTCAATATCAAACATCTTAGGTTTAATTCTATGATCGTTAGCGTAGTTCTAGTACTATAACTTATACGTCTACTTAACCTTAGGGACATCCCTAGACATACCGTAGAAATATCTCTAGGGATCTCACTAACGTTTTCGCATCCTAGTTTCCAAAGGTTGACTAAACCTTTCCTCTGATACCAACTGTAGAGACCCGAAGCTTGACGTACATGGACATTACATTACTTTTGCGGAATACTTAGTACATTACAAAAACACACACACAAGGACCATAATAGTTTAGTGTCTTTGGAAACTCGGACTATAATCTTCTAATCGTGGTGAAAGATCTTCAATATCTCCCATAAAGATCTTCCCTTTTTTTTACCTAAAAAACTTTCTTTATATCCTGGGGAAAAGAAAACATAAAAGGGTGAGCTCAAATGCTCAGTAAGGGTAAACAAAAGAAATATCAATCACATCATATACATAAGAACACAGCTTTTGGAAATCTTAACCTGTAAAAGAGCTCATAATATCATAACATGGGATAAATCATAGAAGTGAAAATTAGATCCCCATAATCATAACATGAAACTTGAAACTTTGTGGCATCCACACATAATCATGGAAAATCATTTCTTGTTAGTCATGACTCATTGCCAAGACTATCTTAGTGGACAAAGTCCCTTTCTGAATCGAGTAACCCTCGTTTCAGTCCTGTTTCACTGAACCGGTATAACCTAACGTTCCAGCCCTGTCTATCTCATGAGATATAAAATCTTTAACCAATGAATTGGAGGGAGATATAGGTCCCACCCATTTCATAATGATACCATTCTTATGTGTTCCACAAAATCATAAATCATACATCATTTCATAACCCATGTAATAAAAATGGGATTCTTAAACAACATGACATCATAAAACCATTCATATAGGATAAAGGAATTCATAAACATAATTCCATCACAACATTGTCAAATCAATGTAAAAATATGGATAGAAACAGAACCCTTTATTATCTTAGATGGAAAATAATTTTGATAAAACACTTGAAATGAATTCTTGAGGAAAATATCCTTTCTTCTTCAAAATCAATTTCTTTTCACAAAACATCATGCAATTTTAAAAGAAAGAGATTTTATTAAAAATAGTCATGAAATCTTTTGGAGGAAGCTTCATGAAAATAAGGCTTTATAAAACCATAAAAATCCGTTCATGCTGTATAAGTTCAAAAAAAAACATTCTTCTTGTACTTTTGTCGGAAAAGTCAAAAAGTACCTCGTACGAAAAACGACAAAAGATTCCTTTCATATCTTTTACTAAAAACTAAACGAAGGGTAAAATTGGATTTAAAAAATTGTAGGTGGATGGAAATAATATTAAATATTGAGGAAACATGGATGTGGATGATAAAATACACCCCAGTAAAGACCAAAGTATAAACAATCTCGGATAAAAATGAGATTGTGATATTTCCCTTACCTTAGGTCCAATTTGCTACGTATGTGTCCGAACCTCCTGTATAATGATTCAAATAATGTCATTGACTTATTAAAGAATCATATTCATTGTTATGATATCATATATGGTTCACTTATGACATTATATTACCCGTTCTTTTGTAAATTCCATGTTAAAGAAGCGTTTTGGGTAAAATCGTTTCATTTATCGTAGGTGTTTTGACTTGTTGTTCTTGACATCATTATTACTTATATCATGATTTACTTACTTCCAGAATATAAAATATGATTTATATATCATATATATTCAGTATATATATATATATAATAGGTAGATAAATAAAATGAAAAACACCGTTCATGGAGACGGTAGTCCGTACGTACGCATGAACGCTGTTTTCCTTTATTTATTGTCTTGAAATGGAAGTAAGTAGATGACATAAATATGTATATATATACATAAATCCAGTAGCTTTATAATGTCATATATTTCATTATTATTTCTTATATATACTTTATAATCATTCTTAAATGGTTAACATGGAGAATGAATCTCATCGCGTCGTGGAGACGGTAGTCCGTACGTACGCCCGAGCGATGATATCATTTTCATAAATATTGAATTGAATCGGAGTGGAATATACAATATATCAGAATCAATATGATGTTGTAATAACTATGTATAGTTATTCTTTACACCATTATATCCATCCATGTAAGGTGGTGGTGGAAAATAGATTACACCACGGCGTGGAGACGGTATTCCGTACGTACGCACGCGCAGTGATTTCTTTTTCCGTAGGATGGATAGATGGTGAAATAGGGTTGTTTCTTACTTATAATAACATATCAGTATATGAGTGATACTGATGTTATTACTTCATAATGAAACAACCTAAGAAGAAGAGGTGGAAGAAGAAATAAAGATGAAAGAATTGGTAACGGTAATTACCTCTTCTTTGAAGCGCCTCTTTGAGACCTCCTCTTAGGGAACTAAAATTGGTCTTTGAGGAAGACCAGAACCTCTAGGATGTTTCTAGGGAAGTGGAGAAGAGATTTTGTCAGGGGTTGGCCGAGCTTGAGTGCTCAAATTGGTGTGAGGAGGAGGGGGAGGAGGTGTCCTTTTATAAGGGAGGAGAGGGGCACCTTAGGAATATCTCAAAATATTATTTTATATTAAAGTCAAAATCGGTTTATAATGGTTCCAAAGGGTCTTATTTCGAATATAAAGTGGGGATGGGTCGAAATCCTATCAACCAATAGGATTTAGAAAAGTTTAGGTTATTATTTTAACCTTATCAATTAGATTTAACTCTAAGTTAAATAATTTAACTTTTACCGTGTCTTTTTGTTTTCTTTCACTATATGGTTAATATACTTACTATAACATGCCAAACGAACCCCAAATTGTATATTATTAATAAATATATCCTTATCTAAGTCATTTTGCCGAACCTTAGATTTTTAGGAATAAAATAACAATTAATAATATAATATTTTATTTAAAAACTATTTTGTGTCAATTTTGACACTATTTAATATATGATTTTTGTGAAAGTCATAACAGAATTAAATGTTCGAACCAAGTTGATTAAATCAACATTAATATATCATAGTAACCTAGAAAATTATTGTAATTCATAAAAAATCTCAAATTACATTTATTTTGGTGTTTATAACATCAATTATGTCAATATTTCATTAATAAGATAATTACTGCATCATCGTTGTGTCATAAATAAATTAAATTATTTGATGTCTAAAAATTACAAATAAAATACCATCATGTAGGAAATCTTTTTAGCTTTCTAATGAATATTTACAATTGAATTTATCTTATGTATAACCCCATATTAAAAATGATTTACTTATTAAACTTTGATTTTAACTATTTTAACCTTTCTTTAAATAAATTAATAATAAATGTCCTAATCTAATCCAAGTGGGCCTAAATGGTCATATTTTATTCCTAAGTTTGTTTTTGGTCGAATTACACTTGTCCAATAGAATTAGGACATGTGTTAGGGTAATAGTAATATCATATTTACCCTTAGTTACCCTATTTACTATTAACCGCGGTAAAAAAAGTAAAAAGTTACTATTCACCAAAAAATTATTTTCATCTCATTGAACCACATTTTAGTCCTTGATATTAACCGTGTCTCTCGGATTTTCGAAATTCCATTCACAGAAGCGGCAAAATTAAGTTTTATGAAAAATTCAGTTTTTTTAACTACCACTTAGTAGTTTCACTATTCATCAAAAATTGCTGTTTTTCAGAACAATGCCAAAATTTCATCCTAAGATATATTTCATATTCCGAAATCAAAAATGAAATCTATTTTACCAAATTCATAACATAGAAGTTGAATTAATTAATTTTATAATTAAATCCCGCTGTTAAAATAAATAGCGTGTTTTTAGGAAACAATATCTATCAAAAGATTGACACTTGATTATGTCTGGTTTAAATGTGCAATTACATCCAATGACCAACATTGTATTAAATTGTAAAAATATATTCTAAATATATCTTAAAAGTACTCCAATTAATAATTTATCACTATTAATTATTTCGATTAAATAAGTTGTTTTTTAATTATAATTTAGTAATTTTCACTATTCATCAGAATATGAAAGTTATCCGAAATGTACCAAAATTTCACCTTAGGCTAAATTCGATACTCCGAATCCAAAAATGAAGTTCATTTTGAAAAATAAGATTTAAAGAATTTTAAAAAGTGGTTATTACTATTCATACCGGCTAGTTTTAATAATATTTTAATAGCATATCGTTGTTTAGTGAAACTCGGTATTGCGTATTACACACGCTATCGAGGAATGTCGCGATTGCGTGTAATGCAAGGCAAGTCAAGGATGCGTGTTGTGCAAGCTCCTTTTGGTGTAGCGTACAAGACATTAATAAAATTAAAAAGAATATTTTTTATAAAATCTTGGGCCGTTACAATACTAATATGAAATTAAAAAGGATAATGCATCCCAAACCCTTTATTGATGTTTCACTCTAGACAACAAACCCTTCTCCATTATAGGGTAATGTGAGAAATGTTTAACTAATAATCCTTGTCCTAAGTTCCTTGAAATTTTAATCAAATTCATCTATCCAAAATAATATGGAACACTTCAAAATGAACATATTTATTGGATTTTATGGTTTTGCCAAATTTCTCATAGAGAATCAATTGTATCCATGAAACCCAATAAAACTATAGATTTTTTTCTTCAATGATGGTATAACCAACTTTTTAATAAATTTTATCACCAATGGATCCACCAATATACCCATGTATGTAACCGTTTGACCTAATAATGATAGTATTTTTTATAAAAAATTCACATTTAAAAAATTTAAAATACTTCTTATATTTCCCTATGGTCTATAAGAAAATACATAAATTATCATTCTAATCTTCCATCCCCATTCAAGATAAAGGATTGTCATATATAAATACTTCCACAACCTAGGCATGGTAATATCTTATAAGAACCTAACAATTCATTTGGTTGTATCATGATATTTTTTTTGTATTATTTCCCCATATTTTTAGTATATATTTTGGGGGATTTATCTTGGGTGTGTTGAGATAACGTTTGGATGTTTTAGAAGGAGGAGTGGATATGCATGATTGGCGCATGATTTTCCCTTACCATGTACCCAGTCCATCAAACCCAGTGAACTCATATAGAGGGAATTCACATAACTGGAAAATAGTTTGTCAAACTATTAACCCTTATATTAGTAACTATTCCATACCCCATGGTGCTTCATACGGTTTTGTGAATGGTAAGGTGAAATAATTATCCCCTTATAATAATGTGTGCAAGATGTTTTTTAATCCCATAAAAATTATTAAAAAAATATTGGCATATAATTTCATACCCACAAATGACCTATATTCACCCTAAACCGTTTTCTATAATCTTTTGTGGTTCCCATATGGATTACAAGGCCTTCTTAACTCCGTTCCATGTTATTCAAAGATCATATGAATGATCTACCCCTCTCTTGGAAAGAGATTATCATCCTATGTGGTTTCTTCAATATCTCCCATCTTTCTGTCATCCATTGAAAGGGAGTTTTCTTATATTAGTGAAGGATATAGATCAATATTTTTATAGATTTAATCCATTTTATCTTAGAAATTTTTTTTGGATCAAGATAATGTTCTTCATCATGTTCTTGATCATTCCTCTTAATTAGGGATGTATGTTCGTCATACTTTTTCAATGATATTTAGGTAGGGGGTCTATATTTAATTACCATAACCTTTAATTCCAATTGCATTTATTGTTGTAAAATATCAATTGGGATGCTTGATAATTGATTATTGAATTGAATAATCTAATTGGTTGATTGATTAATTAAATTGTGGAATTGATGGGATATTGGGATTTTTAAATGGTTTAATTAATTTGTGAATTAATTATTAGAATATTGAGACTGTAGAATTGATGGGATATTTAGTTTGTGTAATTGGAATAACAAGTGGGTAAATTAATTAATTGAATCTTTTCATTATGAAATTTATTGATTAATGGAATGTTGATTTTGTTATTAAATGGATTTTGTAAGGGGTCAATTTATGTGATTATGAATTAATTAAAAAAAGTATTATTATTTTTTTGGAATAAACTAAATGAGTTTATGGGTTATATAATTAAATAATGATAAATAATGTAATAGTGATTTTTTATATTATTCCTTTTGAATAAAATTATTGAAATATTTTGGTTTAATGAATAAGAATGGTAAACATTAATGAGAATGATTGAAAATAAGAGTAATAATGGTTAACATTAATGTACAGAAATTTGGATATGTGTGATATCATGATATATGTTATTTTATGATAAACATGTGTGGGACACATATTTCTACTTAAAAATACTATTGTGATAAATATAGATGAACACATCTTGTACATGGACTAATTAATCAAAAGACAATTGAGATAAATTGATATAGATGTGTGGGATATGGATATGTGCTTCAAAATACAATAACGATAAATGAGTGTGTTACATGGAATCCTTCTCCAAAATCCCACATGTGTGAATTTCTTATAAATATGTGTGGGAAACAGACTTATTTTTCAAAATTCCACTTGTCTGATTGATTGATAAATGAATTTTGGGTTATGGACTACTACTTTAAATACCCATGGGGTGTTAGACATAGTGTTCTAGAACGAAAATGTTGGCATTGGAATATAGTTCCAATTATCCATAATATTAAATGAATTGAAATGATAATTAATAACCTTCATGTTGTGAAAAGTGATATCCCTTCTATATAGTTCGGACGCTGGCACGGGTTGAGGATGGTATTTCTGGTTAGGTTTTCCCTAGAAACATGAGATTTTATGTGGTTAAATATAGATTAATTGAATAAATGTAAATCACTCACCTTATTTATTTTATCATATTCTCTTTTAAAACTAAATACATTGTTATTGACTGGATATTTGTTTAGAAGTCATTGGTGGTGGCCTATTTAATTATACTCACACCCTACTCAGGCTACATAGTTTGTGTTGGAATAGATTTCATGGTTGCAGGATAGGTTAATGGAATGGGTCTTATGTTAGATGGATGATATGAGATGGAGCTTGGATGAGGGAACAAGACTTATTGTTGGGTCCCATATGGGATTCTTTAGAACCATTTTTTATTTTTGGGTTTTCATATTGGAAGTTAAAATGTACTTGGAATGGTATATATACTATTTAGTTTGGGATATTGTATCACGAGTTTGGTTTTTCATGTGATACTATTTTGGTTTGGTTATTAGTAATTTCATTTTGAAAACATTTTTGTTTTCCAGTATTGTGATTCTTTGATAAAAAAGTTATAGTCTCCCTATGATTAAAATTATACCATCGATGATAGTCCACATCCAGTTTTATATGAGGATGAATTATTTTTTTCACGTAGTGAACCTTCTCCGAGAACCAATTTGTGGCACCTGGGTCGAGATGTTATAATGTGGTGTGGGAAGGTTTTTTTCTTTTCTCTAACTATTTGGTAAAGGAATATATAATAATATGAAGATTAATACATAAGTTAAGAGATCATTAATTGGTATATCATTACCTTGTATGATGATAAAATCAAATTAACCTAGGTGGGATTTTTGTTATAGATGTCTGTTATTATAGTTGGATGTTACTTCACCTCAAGTGATGCACTTGTTATGTGATCTGATTATTAATTTCTCATATCTTCTCCGATTTTTCTCATGTATTGAAATTTAATGAGTTTTGATTATTAATTCATCGTCCTAAGGACTCATTATTTTTTGGTGACATGCATCTTTTGAGGCATTCACTTTAAAATAGCGTTTTAAGTAAGTAAATAAAAATAAAATTATTTTCTTTTATTTTGTTAGAAAAATGAATAAGTTATTATTGTGCAAATGAAATATATAAATGATATAAAATGTGTAAAATGTTTTTCTATTGATAAATAATTATAATTAGAATTTGATAATTTTTTTGATAATGACCAAGATGTAGGATAGATAAGGGTAGTCATAGTTCCATGCTTTTTACTATAAGATGGAAAAAATAGGGGATGAATTTTTATAAACTATGTGAATCCATTTAATTAACAATGTTGATGTTGTGTTATGTGTTTTAAGAATTTTTTTTTTGGATTTTGTAGATATATTCATCCATAGAGAAAATTTCTAGAGGACAATAGGAGGATGTGGCTAGAAATGGTCCTCAAGTAGTTGAAGCTGAGGAACCGATAGTGACGGGTGTGGAACTTAGAGCGTAGTACCATGATAAATTTTATCAGTTAATTCATTTCATGGAATGTGACTGAGGGAAGGTTATTAAAATAATTTTTTATCAAACTTTGGAGTTTTAGTTATATCACCCTCTGATAATCACCAGATATGGTGGACCTAAGTTAGTTGTGTTTTGGATTGAGTCTATGAAAACTATACTTATAGACATGGATACTTTTACTGAGAAGTGAGTCAAGTTGGAATCATACATTTTTTTTGTTATGATATGAGGCTGTTTGACATCCATACATGGGATGGAATGTTTGAGACTATGGAGTGGAAAGGAATTCATGATAATTTCGTAGAGAACATTTTTACAAATACTCTAAAAAAGTAGTTGGCCATTTAGTTTTTTATATAGACTTAGAGAAGTATAACTTTTATGTTCTATGCTGGTATCGTTAAATATTTTTCGCACTTTGTTATAACATTGATAGGAGATAATGATATTGTTTAAAATATGGTTCTAGATCGTCTAAAATGTGAAATTATGTCCCAGGTGAATTTTTACAGGTAGAAGTTGTTTCTTGAAGTGGTTAATAAGGATCTCATATCTAAGGGGAACTTGAAGGAGGCTTCCAATGATATAAAAGTGGTTTCTACTAGACTGACCAGTGGTATGACATCTAAGAGTGTAAAATATCATTATGATAATGTTATCAAATTCTGTGTAAAGATGAGTGCCTAGGGGGGATGATCAGTTGAACATGACCTTTCCCAAGTGATTTCCACCACTTTGATAGGTTGTGATACATTCATAGATAGTTCCCCCAACAACTAGAAGAGTGAAGAGCCTACGATATGAAGGGTAATCTGTAGAGGTTCTGTATGAACCCATAAAAGATGGGTAATGATGGAGACTCTTGGAAGAACCAAATTACACGAAGGGGATATTCAACACCATACCATTATTTTAGTTATAGTTCAATTGTTCGTGGATGTCAAAGTAGTGGAAGTGATATTTAATGGAATGATCACCTGTATCAGTAGTTTGGTGTAGCATAGGAGACACAGACATCATTACATAGAATAGGGGTAGGATAATTTAATTTTCATTAGACTGCACTAGTGGATAGTGAGGTTGGACTGTTAATAGTTAGAGCTAATATTCTTGTATATTCTTCACTATCTAGTTACCTAATTTATACTAGTGACACTCATTCTTTTATATCAACACAACTTGTGAATGGATTGAACCTTATGGTGAAGATCATGAGTGTGGTGATGATGATCGACACACCTTTTGGAGTGTGGTTGACGGAATTCTAATTTTCTAAGAGGTGTTCTCTTTGGGTTGTTTAGTATCATTTTCTATAGGATATTTACATCCTTGATATGTTATGACTTTAAAAATTTTTGGGAATGGATTGGTTAGTATCATACAGATCCCACATATACTGTTAACATGGTAGAGTGACTTTTATGTTTGTTAAGGTTAAAAATTATATTCACCATGAAGAGTTGGATATCCAACCAATCTGTGAAATTTCATTTCATCAGCATCTAGGGGAGGTCACCACCCAGGATTCTGTTTTTTTACTCGATGATGTTAGTGTAAAGAATGGTGTATTTCCACCTATCATGGATTGATTTCAATCTGTGTTTCTTAATGACTTATCTAGGGTCTCATCTAAGATAGATATGGAATTCAAAATTGAGCACATGTAGAGGGTTGATCCAGTTTATATTCTTCTATAGAGAATGGTTCCAATAGATGTTCAATATCCCATGACTTATATGGAATATTTGGATAATAAGGGATTTATCTGACTGAGTATGTTGCCTTGGGTTTCTAGAGTCTTGTTTTCAAAAAAGTATAATTAATCCATATTATGGTGTATTAATTTCTAGAAGTTAAATCAGATGGATATAAAGAATTGGTATCTCCTTCCATGTATCGATGAACTATTTGACCACTTGAGGGGAGAATTCATTTTCTCCATGATTTACATGATATCAGTGTATCATTAGTTGACAACTTGACTTTTTGATATGCCAGTGATTTCCTTTAGAAGAAGGTATAACCTTTATCTGTTCTCCATGATTCTGTTTGGATTAAATAACGTACCATATGTGATAATGTACTAGATGAATATAATCTTCAATCCATACCTGGATAAACTTATTATTTTATTTTTTGAGGACATCTAAGATTACTCTAAGACTCATGATGATAATTCCCAACATATTTACATCATTAGTTGTATGTTGAAAAATTGTCGATTATACACCAAGCTATCTATATGTAATTTTTTGATTGATAGGGTATATTTCTTAGGTCACATATTCTCAGTGGAATGTGTTTCAGTGGACCTATATATGGTTCAAGAATTTGTATCTTCGGAAAATACAAATGATATTTTTGATACCTGTGGTTTTTTGGGCCTGAAAGATATTATCAATGTTCATCAAATATTTTTATATATTGATCTCAACACTTTCAGGCTTGGACAAGAAGTGAGTAAATTTTGAATGGTCTGTAGCATGTGAAATATTTTCTATGAGTTGAAGAATCACTTGACGACAACATCATTCTTGATCCTACCAGATCGAGATGAAGAGTGTGTAGAGATTTGTATGCTTTTTGGGTTAGTCAGAGAGTAGTGTTCGTATAGAGAGATTTTTTTTAAGCTTATAGGACAAAGAAATTAAGTCCACGTGAACAGAACATCCCTATGCATGATCATTAGTTAGTTGTAGTGGTTTTTTCATTGAATTGTTTCAGTATTATTTTTTTGGTTGAAAATTCCACTATGTATACTTATGATAATATATTAAATTATATATTTCTGAATTGGGTTTTGAATCTATGGTAGGGGATGTTGGTGGAGTATATCTGATAATTTAATTTCGAGATGAAATATATTCTCGGGAATGGAAACAGTGTCACTAACTCTTTATGTATGAAATCTCAGAATCAAGCAGTTCAATGAGTCTAGTGTCAAGTAGAAGATGATGAACATACTGTATGAGATATATGTTATGGTTCTATAGGTACATAAATAGATTAATCTTGTATTAGTTTTAAAATAGTCTACAATTTTTTGATGGATCTTGGATAAGTTGTATGAAAATCCATAACTTTTGGACATGAAGGAAATCCTTGAAGGCATGTAGTCACCTTCATATTGGACCATAGATGAGGATGAGATATTCCTTTTCTAGAATTGTTTTGTTGTGACTACAATTATATGGGATAATTTCATCGATGAATTTAATGCTTCCAAGTGTGTGGTTTATGATGGTATGAAAAAATGTATTTTGACCCACAGTAACAATTTTAGTGGCCAGATAGAAAAAAAGAGATAGTAGGGCTTGTGACACAATGCTACATCTATTAGAATCTTATGGCTTAGAATCTATTACTAGGAGGTTTAATACAACATTTTCCCATTCAAGAATGTAAGTGGAATGATGTTACCATGTATTTTTTGGTATTTATCTTATGGATTCAATGTAATAATGATGTTATTTTGATTATTGTTGATCGATTAACATTGGAATCATATTTATTTCCTATAAAAGATACTTTTAAACTGGATTATTTGGGATAATTGTACATTATAGAGATAGTTAATCCACATAGTGTTTAATGGACTATAGTTTCAAACCATGAATCACAATTTACATCACCCTTGTGGGATGGATTGTGGAAGTCTCTTAGTACCCATGTTTTACTGGCTGTGAAATTCCACACATAAATACATTAGTAGATAGAATGTACTATATAGGTTCTTGATGATATGATTTGAGAATTTCTCCTATACAGTGGTGTTTCATGGGAGAATCACCTTATATTTATTGTATTTTTCCTCTAGAAAAATTTATCAGGAGACTATTCAGATAGAACTATATGAGGCTCTTTATGATTGATTTTGCCGATCCCCTCTATTTTGGATGGAGGTAGGTGAGACATATTTGTTGATGGCGAGTCTCATCCAAGAGATGTTAGAGCATGTTTACGTGATTCAAAAATTTATATCTATGACTCATAGTATAAAATAGTTATATGTTTATAGAATTTTTTTACCACAGTAGTTTATGGATAGTGGTCATGTATTACATTATGCATCAATTAGATTGGGTCACCTTAGGATATAAACTCATGGAAATTTGTATCCAAGGATTGTTGGACCATTTAAGGATGTGAAGTGAATCAAGCTAGTGGTGTATCGATTAGCTCTTTCATAGAGGTATAGTTCTATACATGAAGCCTTTCATGTACCATAGCTTTAACAGTATCGCCTTGTACATTATCATGTGATTTATGTGGATATTATTTAGCATGATATATATGTTTCATTTTAGGATAATCTGATACACATGTTGAATCATAGTGAGAAGTGTTGCGGAGGAAGACCATGTCGATAGTTTATTTATTGTGGAGAAATGTGCATGTTTCGGTGGAAACATGGGAGAGGGAACTAGATATGGGGGATTAGTTTACAAATATTTTACCTCATAATCGTAGGGATGCTTGTAGTTACAAATCAAGGATGAGATACTCTAAGGTGGGGGGATTGAAAGATCATGACCTTTTTTGGAGATGTCTCAAATTCTTTTTCATGTATTATTTCTCTTTTTTTATAATATCTTATATGGGTTATAGAATGGGTGACTTTCGAAGACATATTTTTTATTTTTGGAAGGAGGAGGGGATGTTCATAGTTGGATGAATATTTTCCCAAAACATGCACCCATTTTAAAAAACCATATGATCCCAAACAGAGGGGATTCACATGGATAGTTAATTGTTTCTCAAACCATGAACCCTTTTAGTAGTAACCATACAACACCCCTAGATGAGGAGCGTGTTTAGGTTCACGATTAGGGTAAACCATCCTCCTAGTATTGGAAAATATGGAATTGAATTTTTATTTTCTAATAACTATTAAAAAAATTCCTTGAACCCCCATCAAATGTCACAAAACACCCTAACATGACCCTAAAATATTTTATCATATTTTTGGAGTTTCTCAAATTGATTCAAAGGCCTTTAAGCTATTATTTATTTATTTATTTCTCTGATTGAAAATATGAACCTCTCTTGATAATAGATTCTCATCCAATGTTGTTTCCAATATCTCTCCCATCATTATCTCATCCTTTGAAAGGGCTTTTTACCTTATTTTTGTTGGATCTAGATCAAGTTTTTGATTGATCTAATCTGGTTGATATGTATATATGTTTTTTATCTATATCTCATTATTCATTACTTTACAAATCATTCCACTTAATTGGGGATTTCTATTGGTGATATTCTTTCAATGATCTTGAGATATGTGGTCTGAGTTATTTTCCAAATGTTTTGAATTCCAATTCTATGTATTCATTGTGAAATTTAAATTGGAATGCTTCATAATTGACCGTTGACTTAAATAAAAAAATTTATTGATTATATTAAAAAATTCCGAAATTAATGGGATTTTAGGATTTTGAAATTTTAAATTTTTTTGGTTAATTAATTAATGGAATATTATGATTGTGGAATTTATTGGATATTGGTTTTGTGGAATTGAATTTACTAATGGGTAAATTAATTAATGGAATGTTGTGATTTTGGAATTGATCAATTAATTGATTGTTGATTTAGTTAATTACTGGGTTGTGTAATGGATTAATTAATATGCTTATGAATTATTTTTCGAAGGGGATTGTGAACATCATAGCATAACCTAAATGTATTAATGGGTTATATAATTAAATAATTTTAAATGGTTTAAGAATGATTTTTCATATTTTTCCACATGAATTAATGAGTTGAATATTATTTTTTTAATAAATATTAATGGTACATTTTAATGATAACTTTTGAAAATAAGGATAATGATTCATAACTACAATGTTTTGAAATTGGAATCTGTGTGATATCACGATACATGTGGTTTTGGGAAAAAATGGTTGTGGGGCATGGAATGCATCTTCAAAATCCAATAATGATAAAACAGATACATGTGTGTTGGACATGGAATACAGATTCAAAAACCCATAGGGATATATATTGATATACATGTGTGGGACATTAACTACTTCTTCAAAAAAACCAAGGTGATTAATGAGTGTGGGACAAGGAATACTTCGTTGAAATGAAATTTGTGTCATTTTTTGATAAATAAGTGTGGAACACATACTATTGCATAAAAATAAAACTTTATTGATTGAATGATAAATGATTTGTGGGTCTCAGACTACTACTAAAAATTTTGGTGGGTTCTATACATGGAGTTCTAAACCCAAAATGTTGGCCTTGGACTATGGTTCAAATATCCAATAATATGAATTGAATCAAAATGAAAATTAATAACCTTGAAGTTGTGACAAGTGATATCCTTTAGGGTTACTTTAGACTCTATAAAGGGTCGAGGTAGGTATTATTGGTTTGAGTGTCCTTAGGAACCCATTAGTTTATGTGTTAAAAAAATTATACTTTATTAAACATAAAATGATTACTTTATTGTGTGTACCTTGTTATTTATACAAATTAATACACTATTATTGATAGGGTATTATATGAAACATCATTGGGGTGGACAAATGTGTGGTACTCACAACCTACTCTGGATTCTGGATCTGTAATAAAATTGATTTCATGGAATCCTGATAGGTTAAAGACACTTGACCACTGTTAGAAGGTTGATACATAATTTAGCATGGATTAATGAACTGTAATTGTTGTCGGGGCCCAAAAGGGAGTTTTTAATGTCTTTTTTTTATTTTGGGATTTTAATATTTTCACTAGGCACGTATTTCGAATGAAATATCGACTGTTTAGTTTTTCATATTGTATCTTCTTATTTGGGCATCATGTGATACTACTTTTATTGTTATTGGTAATATAATATGGATATTATTGTTTTTCCACTATTTTTCTACATTGATAAAGAGGGTATAGTCTCCCCATGATCGATATTTTACCCTCATTTCTACTCAAAAGAATCTAGAGTATGGGGAGGTGCAATTGAGTTCACATAGAAAACCATCACGAGGCATAGGTATGTGTCACCCGGGTTGGGACATTACATCTCTATAGACTATATTAATTAGATCAATGAAGATAAATGGATCATGGTTATGTATAAATAGAATCCCAATATATTCATAGTGTACATACATCATATTGAAGGTTGTCTAGAATGTTCAATCTTTTTTAACCCTCAACTAATGATATTTATGTAAGAGGAAAATATTTGAAAATTATTGTTCTCCTTGCAGTTGATCAAACAGATCACTTTCTAACCAATTTAATGATTCAATGTCCCATATTTTTTGTTAAAAAATTTAACATATTAACTCTATGGTAATACAGTTGGACAAAGTAATCCCTTCTAACAATTCTCATGAAGTGGCTACTTTTATTCATGTAACTCTATTGGGGCCATTATATAAAAATTCTATTAAATAGGAAGAGAATAATGTTTTAGTTTTATTGAAAAACTCAACCCCACAATTCGTTGGATGACTAAGTATTTCTATGAAATATACCATCATATTCTGTAACTATATGAATATAATTGATATTAGGTTTATCCCAAACCATTTGTGACAGATACCCCTAATTTATAGGTAAACAATACCCATTCAATGGATGTATCTACCATTGGAAGTTCATATTCATCCTTACATTGATTTCTACTCATGGATTGATTTGGGATATTGAAGATGTATTCCTTACATAGTATATTGACATGGTATTTATATAGAGAGGGGTAATTCATTCCCAAAATCACATCGAAATCCATTATAGTGAGAATTAAAATACTTGTAGGAAACACATTCACATAAACATCTATCAAAGATGTGATATGGACTAGATATTTTAACATCATATAATTAGGTGTTTTCAAAGATAATTCAACAACTAATTTTGATGGTGTTTATATGATACCATTATAAAATTCATCATAAATAAAAGTGTGGTTTAAAAGGGAATTAAACAATATTCATTCATTTCTAAAGTGGATGATAAATGTAACTTTCATCAATTCATTATAGTTACCCACATCAGTGGTTATGATCATATGTTCTTTTACTATAAATCTTGGATTGAGATGGAGTTTATTATTATTATAATTCTTAACCTTACAACTATAACACTAGTTGTGAAAACACCCATACTCCTTATTGTTGTCACATTGGAATGTGGGTGGTGTGTTTAACTAATGTTTCTCCTCATTCATTTCATCATCTTGAAACTTTTAATATCATTTATATTCACTTTATTTATGAATTTCCTACACACACCTAAAACATTTCTCATTCCCTTTGAGGAAATTTCCCCCCTAATTCTTAAATCACTTTAGAGATAATGTATGGTTCATTTTCATTCATCCATGGGTTAAATTATTTGATTTTTCTTGAAACTAAATAATTCCATTCCTATCAGAACAATGATAATGATGTGATTGTTTCCTTTTTCTTTCTACCATGAGATTAAATGAAATAATTTCTTCAAAGAAAATAAATTTTGTTATGGAATACACCATTTGGAGAGATATTTTTATCCCACTAGATAAATGATTAATTTTTCTTTATGGGTTGAAGATAATTGAAGAATAATACTAGTTAAGAATTTTGAAATATTCACTATAGTTACCAATAGATTCATTATCCTTCTACTTAACCTCAAGGAATTACCTTTATATTTTCACATGAAAAGTTTTTGTTAAGTATTTAGTTAAAAATAAAATACAAATATCATTACATTCATTGGAGTCAACTACATACTCTTTCGTGGTATTAGTAATAAGATTCCATAGTTAATTTGTAACTCCTTCAAAATGATATACCACCAAGACAATGTTTTCAACCTCTAAGCATGGGAGAATGTAAAAGTAATTTTCAATGCTACTAATGAATTTATCTACCACAAGTGGATCAGAGGACCCCTTGAATGATGTTGTATATTGACTCCTAAAACAATAAATGGTGTGAAAGACCCTAAATTTTTTATTTGGAATTAGATAATGATTCATACCCATAGAGTGTTGAATGATGATAACAATAACATTTTTTATTCTATAACATATACCATTCGCTTTTCCAGGAATAAAATAATTGAATTTTTCACTAAATTCATTTTTCTCATGATTTTTCACAATACCATCCATTGACTAAAACCAATATATTATAGTTTAGGAAACAATCTATAATAATATGAATGAGAAATAATATAATTCTAAAAATAATTCTTAACATTCCCTAAATTATGACACATTTTAAACAACATATAAATATTTTGTGGTCACCCTATTTAAATTTCATTTCATAAAATGTTTTTTAGTTATATTTTCATTTTCCTCTTATCCTAATATCAAAAATAGCTAACCCATATTGGATACTGAATGATGAAAACTAGGCATAACATATAAAAAATATTGTAACATTTTTTTTGAATTTTCAATGAAATTCCTAGTAAAAAATGTTTGAGGATTTTAAAATATTAGTGTCTTGTAGATTAATACAAAATCACCTTATTTTATTAAATATCATAAAAATAAAATAGGAATTTCTTCTCTAATTGTACACTTATTTTATATCCTACATCAAAAATTTCTTCATGACGTGGGGGAAAATGGAAACCTAAGAAAGGGTGAGCTCATATACCTAATAATGGTATACATGGTATATATAAACTAATGATCATATATAATAATAACATAATCATAAAGATGTGTTACCATGATCATAGATTAATAATTTTAGTCCAAATTATTTAGAGATAATAAATCATTTTTTATGCCATAAAACATTTTTATTTCCAAATTGAAGACTCATAAGAGTGAGTAACTATCATTAATATATAATGATCGATGAAAACATGTTATAATCACACAAAAATGTCATAGAAACTATAAATTCATTATTATAAAAGAACACTCTTTAATTATTTATTGTTTTCTTCCAAGACATTAAGAGTATAAATTATACCATAATGTATTGGGTTGACTCCACAATCCATTATTTCCATGGTGATGGTTCACCCCAAGATTATAATAGTGGTAATATCCCCTTACTAAATAGGGTTCACTCCCATTTCAATACGGTATTATCTCATGAGATATTAATCATTTCTCAATTCATCTATCACCTATTTAAAATACCACATATATGTGTCACACTATTAATAAAATATGAATCAATTAATTATAGTGTAACCAATGAAAAAGAAATGGTTTCTTAAACATTTCATCATAAATTTACCATAATCCATTCATAGAATGAAAATAGATGACATTATTAGAAAGTATCGCTAGTGTTTGATAAGAAACATAAAATAATGTTGAAATAGATGAAAAATATATTTAAAATAGTATTTCATATTTCATTAAAAACACAGGAAAATATCAATTTATGTTTGTAACTTTACATCTATAATTTTTTTGAATATTTTGAAAAATATATTCTTTTAAAATATACATCGAAACATATAAATGAGTCTTTAAATAAAATAAAGTCATAATAGTAGGAAAATCTATTCATTTTTTGTTATTTAAAATTAATATTCCTTTAACACTTTTGGTGAATTTTCAATAAGTATCTCATTCTAACTAATAGAAATCATTACTTATAAAAAAGTTAAAATAAATTCAAATATGGTTGAAAATTAAATTATATAGTGATTTTATGACATAAAATAACATTATTGAAAACCTTTTACTGAAAATGGAAATGGATTAAAACTTATATTAAAAAATGATGAAATAAGGTATAAATTTCTATAAAATTATGTGGGATTTAAGGTATAAGTATATAAAAATTTCTGACATTGTAAATTTAATATCGACAATCTCAAAAGAAAAGAAATTGTAACATAAACCCTTTCTTAATATCAGGAATTTATTCATATACACTCATAAGGTATTATTTAAATAATTAATATTTATTATACATATATACCATAACAATATTATTACAATTAATATAACATAATATTCCTATATAATTTCTAGTTACCCTTTTATTAAAAATTCTTCATTCTATTCAACATTTAGGTGAAAAATGATATATTTTCCATTCATATTTCAGTTCGATGGTCTAGGTACTTGCACACTAGTAATTTTTTATTGTATAAATAATATTATTCATATCATAATTATAATATTTATGAATTATATAAAATTTTAAAAAAATAATAAAACAAATCTTTATTGACAAATGAATTACGTCATTTAATTGAAATAGTATTATGTATGTACGCATTAGTAAGGTTTATATTTTCTAAGAATTAGAAAAAAATAAATTTAAATAATAATAATAAAATAAGTCACATATTTAATAATTAAATATATGCATATAACTATTCATGTATGGTGGACATTAAAAATAAATTGCATACCTTCATGGTGGTGTTAGTCCACACAAATGCACATAAAATGTTATTAATTATCATAAATGGAAAAAAGATTGAAATCGGTATTAAAAATAAAATAAAAACATGTTTTTATAGTAATTATATGTATTTAATCATTTTAATATGGTCATATCATATTTGTAGAATTTTAGAGATGAAATAAATTTGATATAGACCGATAATGGTAATTACATATTTTTTAGAAATCCTCTATATGATTAAACCCTAAGACATAAAAGGATGGATGTTAGGGAATAAAAATATATATATGATGATGGTATATAAGTTGGTAATGAATTTTGGTTTGAATTTTCTAAGTATTATGGCTCAAAATGTGTAAAGGAGTGAGGGGAAAGTGACTTTTTTTATAATTATGTGGGTTGTAAATACTTATACCATAAAAAATAAAGTCATATTCTAGAGAATGTAATACCACATGGACAAAGGGTGAAATAAAATATAATTTTGTAATGAAATATCTTCAAAATATCAAATTTTTAAATGAATATGTGAAATTTATGGAATTATAATTCAGTTTAACCCCCTCATTAACCCTTTTTAACCTTTTCAAAGGTGACATATTTTACCTTATTAACAATTCGTTATGAACAACAATTAAAATATTCTTATTAAAAAAAATTAAATTATGAATCAAGAATTGAATATTATTTTATCAAATTATATTCATCTTATTGGTATAAATTATATATATAATGAGTGCCAAAAATGAAAAAAAAAATAGATTTCAGAAAAATATATTTTGGGGAAAAAGAATAAATTTATTATAATTCCTAACCAAGTAAAAACCATTCAATCAATTTTAAATTTTTTTATGAATATATTATCTTAAATTATCATTAATATAATTCACCTATTTTGATTTATTTACTTTATTAATCAAAAAACACTTAATACACATAAAATCAATCTTATAAAAATATTTCTTTTTTAAATTAAAATGATATTATTACCATTTAAAATACATAAAAAAATAATTCAATTTATTTATTTGTATAATATAAGTATTCATGAGTTTATCTATATGAGGTTTTATAAAATAATTAAGCAAAAAAATGAAATTCTCATAAATAATATACTTATAAATAGTGCTTTATGATAAATAGTTTTTCTAAAATGAATTATAAATTATTTTAAAGAATTATTTTTCTCTTAAATTCCATATAATTTTATTATTTTTATAATTAATATGTATTATTCACATTATTTCTAGGTTTCATTTTTCAAAAGGTATTGAACAAATTAAATTTTTTAGATATTAATATATTCTATAATCTTAGTGTGTCACTACATACATATTAGTGATCTCGATATGATTAGATTGAAGTAAAAATATTCTATAATAAATACATATCAGTGGGAGAGAGTTTTTTATTATACCGTTTCATTATGTAAATTAGATGAATATTTTCCCTTTAAAAATTATTACCAAAAACATTATATCTATTTTGTGTGACCAAATTCATATACCATAAAGACATAAACAAGTTATCATGTATGTATTCCATGATTATTTTGGTAGGGAATCATCCCAATTATACAATTTATGAATATTTTATAGTTAAGAGTATGCCGAATTATCCAAATCTATTATGTGGATATAATCAACAATATTCAACTTGTATCATAACTATTAGGGATTCCCAAATTGTGTGACCTAAAATAAATGCCATGAATATCACTACTAGAAATCCTACATATAAAAAATCTCCTACAACCACTATTTTGTACAAATATTCGGATACATCAAAAAAATATTCATATTGCAATGGTTCTTCAAAACCATTGGGATAATATAAGGTTATCCCAACGGTTTTGTAAAACCATTGGGATAGATCCAAAAAAAACGTAGTCATATCTTAAAAGTTTTGTAAAATTGATTGGATAGATACAGAAACTAGTTATATCCCAATAGTTCTCCAAAAACATTGGGACATGTTAGGTATATCTTAACATTTCTATAAAACCATTTGGATAGATAAAAAATAAGGGTACATATCCCAATGGATTAGAGAACCGTTGGGTTACAATTCCTTATTTGTTTTATTAATTCTTTTATCACATATCATAAAATAAATAAATATATAAATTATTTATTAATATATATATTTCAAAATATATTCACATAGATTATTATATCAGAAGAGGTTGTGGGTCCAAACCTCAGCTGTGTATTTTAGTTTACACTACCAATCCTAAAGGTTTCCGAAAACTATTTGGATAGGTGTATCCCAACACCAAATTAGCCAACAGACCTCCAAACTATTTGTATAGGCTATACAAAATGTTTGGGGACCAATACCAATTCTTCAAAACCATTTTTATTTTATATTTTTTCAATAGTGTATTCTAATAGAGGAAAATCAAGAGATACTCTTTCTCATCTTGACCAACCCACAAAAAATCCAAAGTTACTTATAATATTGATACCTTACCCCAAATAATATAAGATTACATATATCGATCTCAAAAATAATAGGTTGAAAAATTGTGGTCTTGGCATCTATTTATTTGTAAGGATTAATACAATATGTATTTTATGGGTTTTCCATTTTTAGGTCACACAAATTTAATGTCCATCATATTCATATTATATCAATTACTATTAAATAGGTTTTTAATAATTATATTATATTTTTTTATTCCTATTTGTGAATTCATTATCTTATAATTTTAGTTTTTGTATATCTATTCTAACCAAAAAATTAATGTGTTCAAACTACATTAATATATAACCCTTTAATAAATCCATAGGTCTATATTATTTACCCAAAAAATTTTGGTATACTCGTAAATATAAAAAAATATCACATGCATAAGGATCGTGAACACTTCTTTTACTAGAATATATTTTATTTGAGATTGACAATCCCCACATTAGTAACCCTAAATAAATAGATATCCAACCACATTCACCTTTCTAGAAAATACATATCCCCCGAGCTAGGGGATAGTATGACCCTATTTCCCTCTACACATCACGACATTACATAAGGTATAATTCAATTCATATGAGTATTAACACCTAATATGTTAAAATAATACTTAATAACTACTCTTACGATCATAAAGTAATTTACCAAATGTTGTCGAGGAATATGAAAACTACATTTTTTATGTTTAACCTAGAGTTATATGAAGGGATCTATCCTAAAAGTAGTTTTATGGTTAGACTATAGCATGAAAAACATTAAAATTTAATAAAGAATTTAGTAATATTGAATATCAAAGAATATTAACAAATAAATATACTTTTTAATTTGTTTCTGAAATGATATACATATAGGATATATGCATTCAAATATGATAATTTAAATCATTATATCAATTAATGAAAATATAAATATAATCATTTTATTTTCAAAACTCTACGAAATGTTTCCTTTTATAACTATATAGAATTTCTGTTAGTATTTAAAATAATAATTATGTTAATCATCAAAACCATTTTTATTTTTCCTAAAAAATAAGATTAAATAAAGAATTAACTCTTTAATTGAACAATTTCAAATTAATTAATTTGGAAAAAATCATAATAATAAATACTAAAACATTTTTTAGAGACTTATAATTTATAATGTATATAAATTATTTTTCAATATATATAAATATAAATTTTATTTCTAAATCATATGATATTGAATATAATTTGAAATATTTATTTTTAAAAATTTAATATATAATATTTAGTAATATTTTTTTTATTTATAGAATAGTTAATTAATTATAAAAAAAAATATTATTAATTACTTTTGAAACATTTTAATAACTATTATATCCCAAAATACATTTTCAATTATTTAAAAATGTTTTTTAATCCTTATAAATAAAAATGATATCAAAAAAATTAAACATTTTATGGATTCATCATATATTTTTAAACAATGTGGTGTGAATTTTTATTTTGGACTAAACTACCGAGAGTTAAAAACCATGGAACACCATTGGAAGTCAAGACATGGTAACACCAATGGTTGTAGCGATCTACAATGTTAGATACTACATAATGGTGTCTATGAAATCTCCATGGTTCCTTGACAATCTAAATAAATAATCACCATGATATTGATTACACCTTGGTGTCTGAGATGTATCCATTTTAAATCCACTATGGTTGCACAATAGTCACCCATGTACTATGGTGAGAGAATTTTTTTTAATAGACATAAAAAAAGATTAAATCATGGAAAATCACTCTATAATACCCCCACTAGGTTTGGATGGATCATAATATGAACCTTGTCTGTATAGAAGAACCCAAGACACATAAATTCTATCTACAAGAAATCTTGTGAATAGTATATTAAAAAAATAAAATTAATTATGTACATTATATTCATGGGCATCCCAATATTCTATTTTCATCATCAATGGTGTTATGGGGATGATAATCATGTGGATATTTAAATGAAATCCTCCTAACTATAATTGGAATGGACTGATCGATGGGTGAAAAAATACATCATTAGGATTCTCAAACATTTTAAGGGGTTCCGGTGACCTCATTGAGTGATGAATGATCAATAAGAATATAAGAGACCATATTATTTATTTTAAAAGACTCTAAATATTAATGAACACAATTTTCATTGATATAATATAATTTCATTCTTTTATATAGTGATCATAAATGCATAAATTGTGTTTTCTATATAAAACAACATGGTTTCAATCACATAACATCTATCAATTTCAATTTAATGGTCATCATTCATTGAGTAATTCAATGAATCATTTAATAAATAAATAAAATAACTGACTACTTGATTCAGAATAGATGAAACATGGGGAATAAGGACATCACATTAATGAGTGAAATGAATTAATGTAAGTGTGTAAGAAGAACATAGAATAATATTTATCAAAATATCATGATAGTGTATGTTGTATACGACACAATCACATGAGATAACATAGACCAGTTGTCTCTCATTATAGTTCATATATATATTTACTTCTATTCTTCCCTTTTGAAAACTAAAAATTCTACCCAATCATCTTCAAGATCTAAGGATATCCTTTCATTTTCATTATGGTCAAATGATTCCACAAAATCAATATAAAAAGGTAAAAATTGCTTCATAAAAAATTCAAAATTTCAGGATGGGGATAACTATAATAACCACAATATTCTTTGATAATTAATAGAAGATATCTTTAAGGCCCTTGATAGCATTATCACTACATAATCACCCAAAAATTTAGAGACACCTCAATGTCACTAAAAAAAGAAAATAATTCCATCACATTTTAGGATGGAGAAACCTCTTCGACACCTAAAATCCACTAAAATTTAAGAGAATATTCCCTTTAGGCCCGTTATATAATTTTATCTAAATTAGAACCCATAATATATAGAGATACATTTTGGACACATGAAGATGCAAAAAAATCCCTCACATTGTCTTCAAATTCTAAAATTTCTCCACCAGTTTCCTGTCCTGACAACATTAAGGGATGTTTTAGTTTTTTATAGTGATGAGGAGGTATATTCCGACCTTAAAAATGATCAAAGTATATCTTTTTATGTTTATGAAAATGTGGGAAAAAATTTAACCAATTAATTTTCATATGTTGTGTTACTATCCCCAGATAAACACTAACTACATTTCAGTTGACACATTTTAACTACAATTTCTTTCACATGTTATATATGGAAATAATGGACTTTGATATTTGGCATCCCCTTATCTCTACTCTCATCAACTATCTCATATTTATAGGTAATATACAATCCCCACTATATTGTCTCTATAGGTTTACGATGGTGGTTCACAATATGTGTGGAGTAGAAAAATGAGTGTCACTACCTATTAGGGTTGCTTTCCTTCTCTCATATTGAATTCAAAACTGGTATACTAGAATTCACTATAATGAAAGGGAGAAATATCCCTATATACTACATCAACCTCTCCATTGATAGGTCACTTCAATAATTTATGGCATGATGAAGGCACTGTTTCATTTATGTGTAGCCATGACCACCCCAAATAAAAATTAAATTGTATTCCCTATATAAATAACTTGAATATAGTGTCTGGTATAATTTAAGTAAATTGAATTTTATGTTTAATTATTATAATATACTTTATTCACCTTTTTCGTACCATTAAATGGTATTTGTCTGGGAGAAATGATTTCTCACTATATCCAAAGAATCATAGTGTTAATGATAGAATTATATTGATCTTAATGATAATTTCATTAAGATATTGATGAAAATAGAAATTATAAAACATGCATGATACATATAGGGGAACACGGGTCCGTGTATAGTGGAATCACAATCCTTCATGGGGAATCAGATAACCATATTTAACTCTACAAAGGTTATCACTATATGATACTAATTTTTTCACAAAAACATTAGCCTCAAATTATTGAAAGATTTGAGGGGCCTATATATGGAATTCATTATGTTATTTTGAGTGGATAATATTATCCAATAATGAAATATTATCAAGGTGTATAACCAAATACTTCATGATATTATAATTCTAGGACAAAGAATAGAATTTTTGAATGTGGGGTTGTCTCATAAATTGAATCATTAATTTCAATGAGTTTGTTTCTAATACACCTTTTACATTACTAAAAACGAGGGAATGTTATTCACTTGTGGGTTATGACTTGCTGGAATTCCCACTTGCATATTTTTTTCAAGATACTATACACATATCAACTGATATTCTATGCCATTTGGATTTTATTCACCCATAGATGATTCAAAAATCTATTCATCTTGTTAATAGGCTTACTAATGTCCTCTTTGTCGAGTTTTGGCGACAAATATGGGTTAATGAGAGACATGATCAATATAGTTTTATCTATTATTGGGATGTATTCTGTTATTCCCTTAGTCCCAATGGATTCCTCATTTTACTCCCCTTTTGTGGGTGTGTGACTTAAGATTATATAAATTACAATTATTGGAGAAGGGATCATCCAAGTGAATGACATTGAGAAAGTCAAAATATAATTTTTAATTTAATAAGGACACCTTTTATGGGGTAGTTCCTATGCTCTAGATAATGGGGAAGAGAAAAAAAGAGTTTCTATATTATTTTAGGAGTAGGTTAAAACTAACCTTTCAATTCCCCACTCTACTTCCACCAATTATTCCAACCTCTATATGATGGATTTTTTGATGTGGATATGCAATGTGTATTGATAATTGGGGCCATAAAATGTTGATTAGGTTATGTCTTGAGGATATAATGCACCTCATCTACCGTCTCACAAGTCATCCAAAAATGTAAAATTTATTTTCACCTAGATGGTACTTCCAACTAATTGGCTTCTCCCTCTTTTTGGGTAGTGGAAAAATAGGCTTCCTATGATAGAGGTTTTCCCGACATCACCTAGAAATATTGAATAGATTTTTGGTGGATGTATTTGAAAAAAAATTATTAAATTTTATGGACTAAAATATTGTATAAATTTCAATATTTGATGTTATTATTGTGGATAACATCATAAGTTTTATTAGAGAAAGTAATAATGAGGATATTATTATGCATGGTTCTGATGTAATAAAAAAAACCCTAATCCTTTTATAAATAAATGATTTTGTTTCTTCGATCCTGATAGCACTAATGGACTAATTCTATCATTGGTTTTTTATTAAAGACTATTTTATAATTTGTTTCCCTTTATTGGAAATTTCATGTGTTATAGTTCTTTCCTTAGAATATTGGTGGTTTTTTGGTATTATTTCAAGCATAGTAGTGGTAGTGGTAAATTTCCCAAAATATTTTCCCTAAGTAATATATATATGACACGTTTATGTCTTGGTTTTCAAAATGGAATCCTTTTGATGTTTTTATATGTTTTTAAAATCATTGAGAAGATTATTCTAAATAATAATATATTTCACGTAGAACATAGCACTGAAAACAATGAGAGATATAGATATGGTGTGTTGCTGAACTGATCTTTTTTATATAAATTGGGACGAAACTTTTAGGATATAGGAATTTAAATTATTAAGTAAGGTTGTATTTTTAGGATGTTATGAAACTAGTTGATATTAAACATGTACATATTAAATCATCACTCCACAATAATTTAAAATGATCTAGTACTTCGGAAACTGTAATATCTTCAAAATATGTTATGAAATATATTGATAAAGGGAAATAACCCATATCCTACATAAGGTCTGGAAGTTAGAATACATGGAGATAGTGAGAAATACTAAATATTCACGCAATACATAAGTTATGAATCTTATAAATCCAAAATGAGGGAAGATGAGTTCATTATTGTTATTTTTAAGGCTTAATGGATGTTGATTATATTTTGTTGAAGTGGTGGGAGTGAGGAATCATCCATAAGGAAAAAAAATTATCTTAATCACATTATTTGGTGGTATCATTAATCCATTGGGAACCAAAATAATAACTTATTTAGAGGCATTATTTTTGGGAATCAATATTTTGAAACGTATTATAGCTACCCACATAAATTTTATTTGTTCACAAATTATAGTGTAAAAATCAGTGTCTTGGACTAGATTCAAACACAACAATCAAGTGGTCCTACATACTAGGTGTGAATCTTGTAAAAAATTATCTATTTTGATCTCCCGTACTTATTTAAAACTTTTCATGTAGTCAAGTTTGTTTAGAGTGAATAATAAAATCTATTAAATAAATATTAAATGTAATAGTGGTTCTAATAATAACCATGCAGGAAAATATTCAAGGTGATTTAATTTAATAATATAGGTAAATAAAAATTCAGTCCCCCTCCCCTTTGTGTGAATTCACAATCCATTAGTCTTTTTATGTTTTATGAGGGTATTAATTTCCTCTAATTGTATCTATATTATTTATAATACATTTTCAATGATTTACAAGAAGTGAATATTTCTAAAATTTATTAAGATGCCTTAGTTACAGAAAATAGAAGTTATCTATGTTGATGTGAATAAATGTATTTTGTAAAAAAACATTGAAAAATATAATGAAAAATAGTGGTTATGAATTTAATAGTGTTATATTTTCACAATGACAGGAGGAGAACAAAATATAATTTTAAGGAAATTAAATTGTTAATTGTTTATATGTTTAATATATTAATGTTTATCCTCTAGAAGAATCTAGTTCTGTATATCTATAGTGTGATGAATGTAAAACTGTTTAATCTATGAAATACCTCTACTATTATTTCATTAGTTATATATTGGAATTTTCATATAATGTTATCATATATATATTTACATTTATCTAGGAATTAAATGACGATATGAAATTGATGAAATTGAAATCCAATTAGATATAAATTGAATAAACATTAATTATACACAATTTTAACATTCTTAATATAATTTTTTAAGATGTGGACAAGTTTTTACTACATTGGAATGAAATGTTACCCTTTATTGAAGAATAATTACAACGGTGTGTTTTTTAGTGTTTTCTGTTTCAAAAATTTAACAAATATAATATCCATGACTATAAGAAACACAAAGAGATTCTATTGGTTTCAATAGTTATCATATGAAAATCTATCATAATGGTGTTAAGGGGATTAAAAAATTCTTTCAAGATAAGTGTTTTTTATAAAGATTAAATTAAAAAATGAATATGGACTATTATGTGAGAATAATTTCGGTTTATGTTGAGAAGAATAATTTCAACTTAAAATGTCTTCAACATGATAATGAACTAATAAATATTAAATAGTTCAACCTAAAACATTCTTATAAGGCGAAATATGGGATGTAGTTGTGAATGTTATAAAAATAAGTTTTACTAGAAAATGTCACATTCTCTTTTTCTCAGAGGGTATTAAAAACTAGGCCAATGATTATTAGTATAAGATAACAATTTTTGAAAGGCATAGGATACCAAAAAAAACATGAGTGAAATATGGATGTTAGTAAAACACCTTTTAGTGTAATGAGACATAAATAGAGTAAGTTATAGAAATTTGCATCTAACATATTTAAATATCATCAGAACATATGTGAAATTTGTATAGAAGGTGATTATTATGACAATGACGGATCATTTACAATCACCAAAAATGATTTTGTTTATATAAAAGGAATAATCCAAAAAAAATATGAAGAAAAAATTTAGGAATAAAAATGATGAGTCATAAATAGCGTGTAAATAAAAGTAAAATGAACTATTGAACAAAACCATTATTTATGTAAAAGGAAATTCTACATTATAGAATAAGTTTCTCTAGTATCAGACAAAATTCATCATCATAATCAATTTCAAGATATCCATTAATTCTAAAATTAAATTTATATATCATAATAAATAAAATAATTATTTTTAGAAAGAAAAAATAGATTATTTTAGTAGAATAGATATTTTAGGAAGAATGAAAAATTTAAAATATGTTTCATAAAGATGTTAACATAATGTAAAATTAGAATCTATGTTTAATATATAAATTTGTTGGTCAAAATCTAAATATTTGTATGATAATCAATAGTTATTGGATATGTTTTTGAAAAAAGAGGATTTTATCATCATTAAAAAACTACAAATAATGTTTTTATGAAGAAGAAATATCCACATAAAGAAAAAGTTATGAATTTTTGAAAAATATACATGATTATTTGGACTACTTATTTGGAATTCGAATGGAGGGTAGAGGAAAATAAAATCAATACATGTTCCTCTTTATCTACTATGAACATGTATGGTAAAAAAAATTTAATGGTGACATAATTGTAATTCCATGCATGGGAAAAAATTACAGTTTCTAAATTGAAGGGATAAAGTAGGAAAAAATGTAGTGATGGATTAAATGTAGTTTTGATTATGAAGAATATTTCTCAACCATGTCTCTCAAACTATATATAAAATGATAAATTTACTTATTTATGTATATATTGTGTTCATTTTTTTGTGATTGATGAATTTAAAAAAAATCATGCATTTTAATGTAAACAAAATATGACGAGTTCTATGAATGTTATATATCCCCTATAATATTTCCATTATGAATTGATTTCGTACAATTTTAATTAGGTTACAATATTACAATTCATTAATGGTCATCATCCCTAATGAATTATAGGTATAGAGTTTATCCCTTGAGATGGAGTTGAGTTTTAATAGCTTACCAACATCTATATCTCATGAATTTATAAAATTACGGAGGTGTAGAAACTAGTGTTTTTAGTGATTTAATAATTTCATTTAGAAGATCATAAATTATAGAAAATAATAAAATTGATGAATTTATAATATTATTGTTCTTGATATTAGAGATACCAACCCTAAACGTTATAACTGATGATGATATTATATAAATTGAAATTATTGATATTTAATATCATTCATTGATTATTTCTATTGTTTATACACACTTACGTATATGTGATACATTAATTATAAAAACATAAGGGAGATATGGATTATATGGAAACAAATAATTGATAATATAATTTGGTAGGTCCTACATTGGATTGAATATTTTTAATATGTTTGTTTAGATGGATATAGAAAATAATTATTACCAATATTCCTTTTATAAAATCGAGTATTTCTCAAATTTATATAATGCTAGTTAATATATGACATGTTTCCTTAACAGAAGTGACACCATCCTTATCTCATATAAATCTGGTTTCACTATCAATATAATAGAATATGAGGGGATAATATGAAATGTAATGAATCATGAGATTATTTTATATGCCCACTAGTCATAAACATTTTAATTTATTATCAATCGGGTTATAGGAGGGAAATGGTGGGAATAGATATAGAAACATTATATGATATCACTAGCTTTTGTTTGTATTTGGTAGTGTTGGGTATTAACAATATACAATATAGTGGTGATTGAAGTGCCCAATATAATGTGATGAAGATGTGTGTTTTTTTTCAAAAATTGAATAACCCATTGAATAATAATAAGAGTTTAATGGTTGATTAAATTCAATGAATATAGAAATGTAGAGATTTGAGTTCAAGGTTGAAATACCTAAAAAGTTTTGGAAGTTATAACTCTAAAGCATAAATAAGTTTTATATATACTTTAGAAGATAATAATATGTAATAATGACTGAATTATTTATCCTAATTATGTATTAATGTAGTTCTAAGTGTAATAGTGTTAATAATACTGAGTAAGGATGAATATTATAGGAAACAACTTCATCAGATGATATTTTTTCTAAATATAAGTTAAATAAATGAATATTTTTGATGTTTTATGAAGGAACTATCAAGGACATTTTTTGTATAATGTTTTTAAGAATCCATGTTTTTTTACAATGTATGAGAAACTAATTTTGAGGGTTTAATTACAGTTGTATGACATAGAAGTTGTTTAGAAAGATAATAAATACATTATTGAATTTAGAATACTAAATCATTGAAGATAATTATGTTGGATGATAAATCTTGGATGATGAACTATGAATGTGAATAATGAGTATATTTGGAAAATGAATAATGATCCTAGATATACAGTTGTAATACATCTTGATATAATATAAAAAGATAAATTGTGGATACTAAGCTACAATGAAATTAGAAGATATGTAATTTGAATAATGTTTAGTAATCCAAAAGGATATAAATTTTGGAATCTATTATATTTTAGAATAGAAGAATGATGTAAAAGTGGAAATATTACATTTTTATTTAACATATTTCTCACTGAGAAGTTATATACCCTTAATATTTTAGAAAGGGTAAAACCTTACACAATATTAAAGGGTAACATTATAAAAAATAGTTTATGATAACAAATATTAGAAATTGTTACAACATATATTTAAATGAGAAAGATTAACTATTTCATATATAAAATTCGATAGAAAAATTGTAAGAGTCTATCAATAATAAAAATTATATAAGTTTATGAAATTAAAAAAATATAATCTGAATTTTGTATTTAATGATGTCAAACTAATATTTCAATGTAACAAAAATCGTTGTGATTTTTGAATAGACTCTGATTCATGATATATTAAATTTAAACAAAACAAATGGGGGATTAAAGAAGGATGATTCTGGCAATTGGTAGTTTCAGTTTCTAATGTTGAATAATTTTATGAGAATAAATGGTCTTTATAGAATATAATAATAGAAAAACTACTCTGATTATTCAATGTTATAGAAGATAGATACCAATAAGTCCAAAAAATGTATTCTAATATATTAAATTTACTATGTATATAATTTCATAAAATAAAAATTTCCAGTTTTCATAAGTTATGGAGATCATAATATTAAGGTGATAAAATGTGCAGTCAATTTGATGTTAAGATAATTAGATGATGAGCTGATCAGGATTAATGAAACTGAGATACCAAAATCCAATGATAAAACATGTTTATGAGAAATTAAATGAGGAAATAATAACATTAGTAGGATAATAATATGTTTAAATAATTAACAAAACTATGAATGAATATTGAAAAGTATATGTAAAAAATCTAATTTAGAAGTATAGGAAATTCAGAGGAAGTTTTAAAAAAAATATGGTAAGGTGGTTTCATATATTCTATAAGTGAATTATAATTCATTATCATGATTTTTAGATAGACATCAAAGATAAACAAATTCATGAAGTTGAATTCATGATTCTAGATGTAGTTTTTAGAAGCATGGAACATAATTAATTCTATGGCTTGTAGAGTTTTTTATATAGTGATGGTCCAATAGAGATGGTGGAATTAAATATAGTAGAACCAGATTGATAAATGTGGATGATACAAATATCATAGATTGGTTCAATTGGATAATGGTTGGATATATAATTAGTGTGTTAATCTATAATTTGATGATTAAAACATTTATAAATATAGATAATAAAGTCAAGTATGAGTTCTAATAATTTTTTAGGTTAAAGAATTTCAGGATCAGGATCATGGAGTTCCTAAGGGAGTGGGCGGTTTCCGTAATTTTGGAAAAATTATGTTATTAATCCAAATCATTGTCCAACATCAATTTTTAGAAGTTCAAATTTTTTATTTTTCTTAAAAAGAAGAATATTCATAGAATATTCTCTAAAGTATATTGATAAGGTCTAATAAATCACATCTTGTATAATTTTTAGTGATTAGGCTACCTAGAGATTGTGAGAAAAACTAAATATATTTACAATTATTGAATATTAAAAGGATGAGAACATAAATAAGGTATAAATTACTAATTTATATTAATATAAATTATATGGGGATGTTGATTACATATTGTAGAGAAAGATGGAATACAGAAGAAACCTAAATGAAAAAAGTGATCATACTCACTTAATTTGGTGTAATCATTGAATGATGGGGTGAAATTGAAGGGTTATTTTTTTTTGGAAAATAATTTTTAGAAATGGTTGAAATATTCTCACACCACACATAATATTTTATTGATTATAGTGTATATGTTTTTTGGACTATACCATAACGCATCAAGAATGTAGTCACCTACACTAGGGGAAATCTGTAGAAAATTACATTTTTTATTGTCTCTTGTTTATTTCATTACTTAAATGATTACATGAACATTGGGAGAGCCTAAATAGATCAACACATCACAATAATGATAGAGGATTTAATATTAAAATGTTTATTAATGTATTTTTTGGAATAATTTCATGAAATTGGCCATCATTGATTCAATGCCCCCCCCCCAATGTTACTGCACAATCTATAAGACCAATCAAATTTTTTGTACCTGATATATGATTATTATAATTGGTATCAAAGAATGTTTATTATATCCCTTAGAAACAATAATTATATTAACATGGTCAGATAAATAAACATCTAGAAAATCCTTTAGGAAATTAAATATATTTATCTAGAATTGACAGAATACTTGACATATATATATATAATGTTTACAAATTATATAAAATGATTTGTAATTATAATAACCCAAATTTTTATCAATAGAATTTTTATTCTTCTTATATAATTGTTTAATATATAGTAATTTAGTATTATAAAAATCACATGCACCACATGATAGAGACAATGACAATTTATTAAATACATTTAATAAATAAACATCATCATTACAATTTAAAATATAAAATGGGATAAAAATAGACAATAATATAACTAAAATATGAAAATTTGTATATTCTCAATCAACCTAAATGACTGTAGTCATGAACAAGAATGTAAAAATAAATAAGAATATTAGTATTGAAATATTTTCCTTCTAAATGAAAATATATATATCCTTCATAGAAGATTTTAGTGAATAAATAATGAATGAAATTTGTGAAATCTATAAGAAGAAGATAATCCATATAATGATTTAAAATCTAAACATTGTAATTAAATTTAACAATCCGAATAGTAATCTAACCATTACAAAAAGAAATGTAACTATTAGAATAGTTTCATCACTTATAAAATTATAAAACAATATTTATATTATAAAAACAAAATTTGAATTATTTATATCATGATATAAGTAAATAATTGATTTAAAAATGATAAAATAAGTTGTAGTGTTTTTCTAATATAAATATTTTAATTTAATTTTTATAAGATATTTAGTGATTCAAAATAATTATTATCTTCAAAAAATGGGATTATAAATTCCTATTAAGATTTATTATAATGGTAATATAATTTCATGAGACTAAAGTATTTTTTTAATGTTTTTAATAATTGATCATGATAAGAAAATTGATATTTTTCAAATAAATAGTTCTTTCATTTAAAAATAAATGTTATATTAATTATAAAAATATTTTCAAAAAAAATGATTTATTTTGTTAATCTAAATTTTGAAATTTTTTAGGGTTATTTTTTATTATTTTCAGAAATAGTTGAATTTTTTATTAATAGTAGAATAATGTAAAATATGTTAATTAACATTATATGTTAAATAGATGATTAATTTCAGAAAAAATGATTTAAGAATTAATTATTACAAACTAAATATCACTTTTTTATATATGTGGTAACAATATCCAATACTCATGGGTTTCTGAGGAAAAAATAAAAAACTAATAAATGTAGTATCCAAAAAAACCCATGTCCTCTGTTTATAAATTTCACCACTTCTCCACACATATTATATGCCTTGGATATTTCCAAATATCAACAAAATTATATTCCTAATCATATCCTACACTTCTGGGTTCTTATGTTCTCTCCAATATCATTTCAAGGAGCCATAATGGCTTTTCTATGAGGTGACAACCAAAGGAAGCAGTATAATTATGGAATAACATATTTCAATTTTTTTCATCTTCTACCACCCCTATATTTTATCCATAAAACTAAAAATAATAACATCAGTTTCATAAATATATGTATATATAATTATTATTTTTTAATATCTATATTTAACCCTCACTTAAATTATTTCTTAAAATAAATTTCTATCATGAAATGGTTGGGTTGACACTTACATGAACAACATACGTCATTTTCCCCCACCAAAATCAAGAGTAGCTTTTGAAATATTATTATGGTTAAATATGATTTTAATAATTATTATATAACATATTTTAGGTTCTGTGATGTATAAATATTAATTTAATTTAATAAAACGAATCTAGTTATTCATGTTTGGAAAATCACTTAAATTATGAAACCATATAACATTAATATTAACACATAATAAATCATTCTTATGTCAGAACATATATGGATATTTTGGCAATTTTAATTTATATAAGAAAATTAAAATCATTTAATTTCACTTCTAGATTTTTTTCCCATTTTACAAGAACTTCATTAATTATCCACATGAGATCAGAACATGGAACCATGAAATGAACACCCTCATAACAATGAAATTAATAATTACATGTCATTAAAAGGGTTTAAAATTAATATAATATAATTATAGTAAGTAAAAAATAAATGTAAAATCATATTAATTAATTAATTATTTAGAATAATTTTATAATCAAGGATTTTAACTGAAATTGTATTGATTATGTAACCTAAGGTAAGGGATATCTATGTGAAACCCTATTTTCATTATGATATGTTTTCTCAGTCATTTACCCACATTATACCTCCATTATTCTTATTTTGTTATAATATATTCTGTATATATTTCTTATACATATATTACTATTTAAATACAATTATCATTGATGGGTATAGACATGTTTTAAATTTTACCTCATCAACACTACATAATTAGAAACCCCGATTAAAGGGAACTTCTTTGCTTCTAACCCCATTTCAAATACTTTTCAATAAAATATTGATATACATCCTTGGTTTCTAAAATTTATTTTAATATTATTAGAAAAATTAGTTCCCTTATAGATATATGAAAACTAATATTCATTTCCACTCATTAATGAATATTTAACTTTTTCCTTAAAACCCCTCTTAAGTGGAACATTTTCTATGTTACCTGCAAACAATTTTACCCATCTCCACTTCTGTTGGAAATAATTTTTTTATTATTGATGATTATTTTTACCTATAAATGTTTAATTAATTTATATACCTTCTTCCATGGATTACTTTATGATATTCCATTTTTTCAAACATAGCATGGTTATGTAATACATTCATTTTTATGGGTAATTATTATGTTTATGCATTTAAATATGATTTTAAATTTTGGGAAACATAAGGATGTACATATTATGATGGGTATTCCAAGATAGTTCTTAAATTAATTGGGTAAATTATATTTCTCATGACATGATATTTATGGGATTATCTAGTAATCCAAATCCATGATGTGACACTGACCACTGTGTAATGGTGTCTTGATAGTCGTTATTGCCTTATGATTATGCCATGTATTATGTTGTTTCCATATTCCTATTCTTAAATGATATTATGATTCCAAATTAGTTATATTGTTCTCCCATATGATTATTCATTAGAATTTTCTTTATTGATATCATCTTATTCCATTGGACTCAAATTTTATGCTTCATTGTCATGTTTATTCCCTTAATAGGCTTTTAACCTCACCAATTTTATTAATTCATTACCTAGGTTATATTCTATGGTTTAATTAGATCAATGGGATTTAAGATTATTTTGAGGATACAGAAATGAAGACGTTTATTTGAGTTTCATTTTAAGGTTTTATGTAACTTTTATTCCAAATACGTTAAGCCTCTTTTTCTTTTGGATATATTGGTTAAAAATTATGTTATAAAATATATAAAAATATCGGGACACTGATGATAATATTATATGAAGGTAATGTTTTTTTTTGGGATTTCGAAGATAATATATTTGTAAAAACACTAGGGAAAAATTTATTTATAAGAAAATATATAAGAATATTCGAAATGTTTATTGTTTATAGATTCTAATGTATTAAATATTTGTATGGATACTACAAGTGGATGTGGACTTAGAATAATAATGACAGGGGTAATAACCATTAAAAGGGTAGATTAGGTATTAACTCTATTATTACCTGGTTCATGATAAAGAGGCATTTATACACACCTATTTTTGAGATCCTTGGGTATATAACTATTAAAATTTATAAACTCTTTACAATATATTATGAACTACTTGATTAAATTTATAGGTTAAAAAACTAATAGAAAAATTATAATAGATATCCGAGATTGAAACCTAGAGACACCTAAATTTTTATTTTGTATCCATATATATGTTATTCCTTGAAGTTTAATAGTTTTCCATCTTATATTATATTTTTTCGAGTATTCTTGTCCCTAATTTTATTTCATTTATTTTTAGTAAATGGAGGGAAATAAGAGAAACCCGGCCAACAACCAATATGATAGGAAATGTAATGATATCTCAAATTAGATTAATAACCAAATAGGGGTGCGAGATTAGAAATTTCTGGAAGTACGAGTATAGATAAATCATGTTATTAATAATGACTTGTATTATTTAGAATACCCTATTTCTCATGATATTGTGTATGTTGTTGTCAAGTCACTTATGAAACAATTGCAACTTATAATTTTTGGATCTTTAGATCTCTTTATCATTGAATAATGCATTAACTCAATTGAAAAAGATATTATTTGTACTCTAATTTTACAATCAAGATAAATTCATACTTTCCATTCACCACATGTATGGGGGATGTTGATTCGTGGTGGACATTGACCAAGAACATAGAGTCTAAAATAAAAATTGGTTTCATGGAATAATATAGATTCAATAAATTATTGTTTGAAAATTATTTTCCATGAACACCCCAATATAAAATATATATGGAGTTCCTTGAGGTTGAGTAAAAGGAACATGATTCTATTGAGGTGTTTGAGGAAAAATTTACAATTATTTCAAGGTACGCCATAATATTTTTCATCAACATTATATGTAAGGTAGACTATTTTATTATGGGGTTAAATTTGAGTCAACAAAATGATTTTTCAATTTGAGACTCTATTAGCTATGAATATATTAATTATTATTCCCTTACGGTTAATGTAGAAATTGGTGGCACTCGGTGGTCTCAAGTGTATAAGGATAAAGATTAGAAAACTATGTTTAATTTAGTTGTATTAATGGTTAAATCCTTAATAGGAAAGAAAACGTGATAATTTACATGTTAAAGGTGTATGGATTAGAATCCTGAAAACAATATCAAGGGAGACAATATATATTTCCTATATGTAAAATAAGGCAATTCATATACTCAATTTTGAATAGATATGAAGAAACTCAATAATTAAATGGAAGAAAATAATGTCCATATCAACACTAAACATTAGGTACAGTGTTTCAACTGCACGTACAGAATAATTTTTTTAATTTTCAGAATGAAATATTCTGGGGAATAGTGGGAACCCTAAAAAGGTAAACATTTCACCTTAAAATGGGCCAATTTATCACTGATTCAATATTGAAAAACAAACAACCAAATAACTAATTTCAAAAAGATAAAATGATAACATATTTAAAATTCCAAACCCAAAAACAATAAAATGGAAATCTGGTCACCAGAAAATTATATCAATGGAATGACTCACAAATCATGTGATCCACCCAAAACCCCTGCATAGATAGATGTCACAGTTAGACCAATATATCATTAATATCATCACCACCTTCATCACATCATGTTCATCACTAACATGGAACTTTTTTCTACTCTATGCCTCGTTGCTATAACCGATGACTTCCATCAAGAAGAACCTCACCCAATCCCTTTCCATTTTCTGAACGAACATTCATTTTTAGAAAAATTGTCAATCCAATTGAGAAAAAAATACACATTGGACAACTAAACATCATCATAATTGAGGAAAAAAACTAGAATCCAACACCCTAGCGATATCTATGACCCATATGAGAACCATCATAAAATAATACCTTCAGATGACATCATCATCATGAAGAAAAAAACCAGTTTCCTCCATCACCAGAACAAGGTACTAAACCCAACATTAAATATTTTCAAACATACATTAGTGAAGTTTTATTTTATGTTTTTTCAATGATTTATAATCCTTATATAAATCCATAATCATCTATCAGGATAGGGAGATCACTCTTCGCTTCTTGTTTTATTCACAAATTTTGTTCAATTGTAACGTGGAGGATGAATGTCCAGTAAAATGTTCTTCTCAATAATGGATATTATTTACTTATGAGAATGATTATCCTGCTCAAATGATTTATAAAAATGTATAGAATGATTCTTTAAGAAATTCACATTGTGAGGTACTATACTGATGTATTTCTTAATGTGATTTATAGTATTCTTCTAGACTAATAGGTTGACTTCACAATTAATCTTATACCTAGATATATACCCATGTGTAGGTCATATAAATGATTTGGAAACACTGATTTAGAAGATGAAAATTCTAAATTACAATAGAATATATAAAAGGGTTTTATACAACCAATTTTTTCACTATGGGGTTTTTTGGTCCTCTTCATCATGAATAATGATGGGTCATTTCTCCTATAAATTAGTTGTAATGAACTAACAAACAAAATAAAGAATAAATAGCCCCTAAAATTGATATATTAGTTGTTCTATAAATGAATTGGAAACTATTATTTCGTTATGGGTAACCTTTAAATAGGATATCATCAATTAACGGTGAATAATATCGATATTTGCAAGAATTCCTTTAATGTAAGGTACCAAATCTATGAGTTAATATTAATTCAACATAAAATCATTAATTCATCATTAATATCCATTTACATAATTAATATTTTCTTTAGTGACTACCTTGAAATGAAATTCAGAGTATATTTAGAAGATATTCACATATACTCAATATTTAAAGAGGAGAATGGGGAGAATTAGAATATTATGCTAAACCCATTAACAAAGAAGGAGATATATAATAAGTATAGTATATGTTAGTTCTATATGAAAGAAGTATCATTCATGGTGCATGTAATCACTAGAAAATAGATATATGTGCACTTTTATAAGATACATTAAGTTGAAGAGTGTCTCAGACTATAATCTATAAAGGAGATCCATAGTTCCCTTAGACTGGTTTTGTATTATAAATGATTTATAGAGAATCGTTCATGATAATGAAACCCACTAACCAGGGTAACTTGGATGGGATCACATTTTATTTAGATAATTGAATATTAATTGAGATTCATGGAATTGAAAAATAGGATTATCAATACACCAATACTTATACTGTCATTAAGAAAGGACCTTTTTGTAGTATATTTTGTGCTTCAAAAAATGTCTTTGGTTGTGTGACAATGAAAAATTATTATTTAATAGCCTTTGCCTCCTGGTAGGTAAAATTTCATGAATAAATCTATCAAACTCATGATCAATATTTCTTTAGTAGTTTTATAAAATATGATTTTTACAAATTATCATTTCTATGATAGTCTGAAATATATATAAATCAACATATAAAAATTCTATATTAACACATAAAGAGATTAATATGTGCCCACTGTGATGGTTTAGTTGATCTAGGAAAAACAATAATCAATCAATTACCATCTTAGAAATGAAAATAATGTTTACGAATATATACATATGAAATATCTAAATACCATTTCAATAATGAGAATTTAGTAGGATCAAATGTTCTTATACTAGAAAAGGACTGACATGGGCATCGTAAATGAAGTAAAATTATCATTCCCTTAAAATATTTTTACTCTACTATACCATCTAGAGAATTTAAATGATGCTCAAAGGGATGATGTGGAAATATAGAATAAGCATGAAGAAATAATAAATGTGAATTCCTTAGAGATTAATGTTGATGATGAATTTGTAATATTTTGGTTATGACTGGGTATACCATCAAATATTGAGATACAGAAGAAGATTTGAGGGTCTCAAATAGCTCGACCTTTTCTATACAACAACGTATAATGAATAATTTTCGATACCTTTGAGATATTTTTTTTGGATAATATGAATAATGATATCACAGAGTATACATCACACTTATTGGTATTTAAATATGTGAAGGATGAAATTAAAAAGTCCAAGGAAATGATGTAGCCATTACCAATACATAGATAGAAATGTGAAAGAGATTTAATGGGATTTTTCATTGTTATATTTAATACATAAAGAATAAATAATTTAATGTGGATTTTGGTTTAATTTATTACAATTACCTTTAATTTAATCATTATTCTAGAGGACTTCTCACATAATCAAATAATAAGGATATACATTATAGAAGTTGAGACACTTCATGGAACACCATTAACAATTGAATTCTATCGATATAATAAGTATAACTGTATGTTAGAGAATTTTATCCAATATGTTTTGAACACTATGTTAAACATAATTGTGGACCATCGTCCCCAAACTGAGGGACAATATAAGAGTAAAATCTGGAAACATAAAGAAACTATGACAATATACTTGATGGATTTCAAAAGAGGATATGAATAATATATTCCTCTGGATGAGTTCTATTATAATAATAGATTTCATATTAGCATAAAAATGATACCACATGAAGCCCTTTATTTGAAGATATATAGAACAAATTTGTGTTGGGGGAAAGTTGAAAACAACTACTAGTACATGAAATTTATGTAATTTTCAAGACCATTCAGCAACACATGAGAGTTACTCAATGTTTAAAAAAGAGCTACACTAAAATTATTTGATGACACATTGATATTGAATAAAGAGATAAAGTTTTCTTCCATATATGGAAGAGTGTCATGATATTTAGAAATAAGGGATTCCCAACCCCATGTACATTATCCCATTTGAGATTCTTGGTTGCATTATATTCATTCCTTATTGAATAGAACTCCTACCAACCTTACCTCAAGTGCATGAAATATTATTTGATTTACTATTGGTAAACAACATATGAGATCCCTCAAATTTACTTAATTAAGTGTTTTTATAGTTGGGAAATAACATAAATTATAACGAGTCACTTGTGAAGATATTAGACCGCAGAAAAACATTTCTGCATAATAATTAAACTCACCTAGTCAAATTATAATGGAGGAACAAGAAGTCCGACCATGGGACCTGGGTATAAGAGGATTTGATGAAATAGAACTAACTTTATATTTTTTCATCATTGTGGGGGAAATGAAAATTCAAGGATGAAATTTCTTACGAGGGAATAATGTAACGACCCTAAATTTTATCAATGTTATTCCCTTTCTGATTATATAATTAATTCTTATATATTAATGTAGTATTATAGAACGCACAAGAATCAAATTCTAGAGAGAATTTTTTTTAATTGATTTAAACATTATATTTAGATAATAAACGTAGACATAATAATTGAAAATATTACAGATGGTTAACAAGTTGAAATTAAGATAACAAAAATATGAAAATTCGAATATGCTTAGTCCACCATAATAACAGCACTCATGAACCACACTATATAATGAAAGAAGAATATTAGAAATTTAAAATTAATATGGAAAATGAAAATTTATATAATCATGATAGAAAATGGAAGTAAATTAATAATTAATGATATATAAGGTATTACTAGAATGTACAGAAACTATACGAGTGTTACAAATTTGAAAATTATAATTGTAATATTACTATACTAATATTAATTTGAATATTGTTAAAGTAATATAAATTTTGGAATAGTAATATGACTATTAAAATATTATCATTACTTATTTTAGTATAAAATGATAATTTGTTTTCTTATAAAAATATAATATGACATTTTAATATCATGAAATAAGTAAATAATTTGTTAAAAATTTAAATAAATTCATTTTTATATTTTTATAAAAAAAAATCTATTTTATTTTTATTTTACTAACAGAAATATTAATTTTAAAAAAAAAATTATTTTTAAAAAATGGTATAATAAATTAAAATTAAGATGTATTGTAATGATGATATAATATTATGGTAGCATATTTAATTTCTTAATGATTCTAAAAATCGATCAAAAAATAAATAATATATATATATTCAAATAAATAAGGATTTTCATTAAAAATTATCATTATCATATTTTCAAACTATTTTTCCAAAAATGGATTTAGTTTTTTAAATCTACACAATAAAAAATTTTAGGGTTATTTGTCTCTAAAGGAAATGTTTTTTATGAATTGTTGAATACATTAAATATGATATTTAACATTATTAGATAAATACATGATTAATAACATAAAATGTTGTCTAAAATCCATTAGTTTGAACTAAAATACAACATTTAATTTATATGGACACAATAATAAACACTATTGTAATTCTTAAGGATTTATAATAAACTAATTAATAAAATATTCAAAAACACTATTCTCCTCTACTTATAAATACCTTCCCTTCCCCTCACGTATTTTAATCCATGGAAAATTACAAATTTCGAAAAACAATTCATATCAATCCATTGTCCCATGTATTAGTTATTTTGGTATCACTAAATACCATTTCAAGGATCCATAATGGGTAGTTTAAGAGGATACAACAAAAGGTAGAGGTAAAATTCAAAACCAGCCTCTTTAAATTTTTTTATTGTTTTACCATCCCTATATATTTTACTATAGCAGGGTACTATATCATCACTGTAGCAGGTCACTGTAGAAGTACTCTAGCAGCGGCAGACTATAGCAGCGGTAGCACTATAGCGGCGGAGGGACTGTAGCGAGGTAATATAGCGGTGGCGGTACTATAGCAGGTAATGTAGCTGCACGGGTACTGTAGCAATACTTTTCACCGAGGGGTCCTTTGGGCCCAAAAATGGGCTTTCTTGCCCTATATGCAGGCCACTTGGACTTGGGCCTTCGAGCTATGTAATGGGTCACCCTCTACAAAGTCTAAAGAGGTCTTTTCTTTAATAATAAATTGATGCTTCGACCCCAACCTTTTAAACAAAATATTATGATAATAAGTATAATATATATTATTTAATGTTTTTTATTGTTTTAATAATCACATAATTTAATAAATTTTCTCTGGTTCTTGATTGTTGTTAAAACCGCCTAAATGAACCTATTGTAAAATGTTTACATTTATACAACAAACATATTCTTATATTATAACTCATATAGATATATGGGAACATTTAAATTATTATATTTAAATCAATATTATTTCATTTTATTTTTTTCCCATTTGATTAAAAAATAAATAATTATCCACAAGTGGTCCATCCATGGAGACAGGAAACAAATGCTCTTAAAAAAATGAAATTAAACATTATATGCCATTAAAATAATAAAAATGAATACAATATAATTACATTAAATAAAATATATATTAAAATGGATTTTTATTTAAGTAATTAATTTTCTAATTTCATTATCCATTATTTTAGTGAAATTTATTATGATTCTGAAACCCAAGGTAATGTATCTCTCCGAGCAACCCTATTTTCATTGGGATATACACTCTCTCACCATTCCTCACATTATCACTCTTTTATTCACATGCAATTATTATTTATTATATATATATATATCATTTCATATATACCTAGTTAAATACAATTTTCCTTTATGGGGATGTACATGTTATAAAGGTTCCCTTCGCAATTATATTAGATATGCAACCCCGATTAATGGAAACATCTATACTTCTTATCCCCATTCATGTAGAACTCTGAAAAATATTTTAAAACAAACATAGTTTATAATATGGATCATTTTATATTGGAAAACTTTTTTACTCTTTTTTTTGTATTCTAGAAATTAATATTATTTTCCCCATATTTAAATATTATTTTTCCTTTTCCCTAAAACCACACTTAATTGATGCATTTCTAAAGTTACCTATCAACCAATTTTCACATCATCACTTCTATTATAATTAATTTTTTATATTCAACTATTATCATTATCTAATAAATTTTAATTATGTTTTAATCTCTTATATCATTGAATTATTTATCATTCACCATCTGGTTATGCTACAAGAAATGATTATGCAACCCATTCCTTTCAATAAGTAATTATTATTTTTATTCATTATGTATGGTTTCAAATTATGGAACACATAAGCATTCAAATGTTATGATGGTTTAACATAGAGATAAATCTAAATAATTTTGTAATTTTTATGTCTCATTTGATGATTTTCATGGTATTAGGCAGTAAACCTAATCCATGATGGGTTATTTCCACTTTGTATTATGGTCTTAGAAGTTATCATTTACTTATTCCTGTGTCATGTTTTATGTTTTTCTATATTACTATTATTCAATTATTTTATGATTTCATGTTCATTATATTTTTTCCATATTTATCCTATGCAATTTTAGGAGTTCAATATAATTTAGGACCTAAATATAGTGATTAAAATATCAGCATAATATTTTTGTTTTTTCTTTATATTTTATATACCAATCTTCAAAATAAATTAGGCATATTAATCAATGTTCTATTTTTATTGGATATTTATGTTAAAAATATATAATAATATGTGTAATGTTTTAGGTCACTATAACAATCGATTATATTGTTATCTAAATTTGTAAGTATATTCCATTGTTTAGAAATTCCACCTATTAGAATTAATAGAAACCTTGTAAAAACCTTTAATGAATGTATGGATCCCCCAAGAAATATAATAAATCTTGTTTTGTAGTTATTAAAATTATAAATATATTACTACAGCCTACTTAGGCTATAGTAGATTAGCTTGATTATATATAACATCCTATTTCCCCTCAACATGGTGTAATAACATTGGATCACTTCATTTGAAAAAAATAGAAAAAATTTAATGAAACTACTAATCCACTATTGGATGAAGAATAAATAATGTCTATAGAGAAGATATTTCTCACTTTAGGATGTAATGTATGGAAGAAGGTTATTATGGGTTTGTATCATATAAGGGGATAATTTTATCATTTGTGTCCATTAATTCAAAATACCTAAAAGCATGAAGAGATAAAAACCATAGGGTAGTGTACCATTAAAGTAATATTGAATGAAATGTATTATCTAGGACATTAAATAGATAACATGGAAAAAAGTCATAAAATTAATAAAAATGAATAAGGAAGCTATAATAGAGTATGAGGATAAAATTACAAGGATAGGGAGACATGTGTTTAATTTTTATATAATTATGAATGAAATATGGATTTCTTATTTGACATATTGAAAAATATATTATTAGGTCATTATTCTCTCAAACATTCTCATCATATGAGTATATATTTCCAGTTTCCTTAAAAATAGATGATTATTCAATGTCTTATATTTTCAATGGAAAATAATAGAAGAATTAATTGGTTGAATTCCCTAAAAATATATATATAGCAAAGGAGATTAATGGAAGGGTATAATTTCAAACATGAATTAATATTCAAAAGTAACAACATGGGGATTTCATGAAGGCCTTGGGATTTTTCCTAAAATGTGATGATGACATATTATAAACACATTAGGGAGAATCCAAGAGATAAGTAACTGATTTCTAATGAATTAATTATATGTTTATGGGATATTATTATAATTAATTCCCCAAGCATCAAGGGAATCTACCCCAGAAAAGTCCATGGGGGTATGGATGGGATTGTAAAATTACTAAAGTGGAATACGATTCCTCGAATGGAGTTATAGGATGTACTTTTATCCCAAACACTTAAAAACCATATAAATTGCTTCATTTTGGATCTAAAAAATCCCTAATATCTTAAAATTTTGGTTAGAAGATTAAACCATCACTAGATGAGTTAATGAAATATTTATTAATTAAATATCTTATTGTAAATCGTATTGTAATAAATGTATATTGTGTTTTTTATGTTAATATTCGTAAATATTTTGTAGTTTCTAAACTAGGTGTTATAAAAATGATGGAATTTCTTAAAATCCATGAGATGTAGTGGAATATAAAGTACAATATAAGTAATTATTACTCATAAAAGGATACTATATTTGGGTTTCAATTATAGAATACCATGGGTTTAGAGGAGATAAATCATTTATATATTATTTTATAGAACCACTAAGAGTGGATCATCTTAATGAAATTATTTGGGATAAAGAATATCAAATAAAATCAATAGATGAGATGGATACCATTCAAAAAATAAATTTATCTATTATGAAATATTATATTGTTTTAGTTCCTATTGAATTAGATGGATATACTCTTGACAACGAAATATAATTCTCTATTAAAATTCGACTATAATAAAAACCCATATATAATCCTCCTAATAAAATATATATGAGGGAAGTCGTGGAATTAATAGGGAATCTAGAAGTGTATTTAGATGAATTGTGCATACACACTATTCTCTCACCTTGAGAGAATATAATTGTTATAAAAATAAAAATAGACATCTTTGGAGGTTATTTATAGATTATAGAGAAATCAAAATAATTTCAATTAATAATAAGGACCCTTTATCAAGAATTGATAACTTTTTGGTCAAATTATAGGGGTTAAATACTTTTAAAATATTTATTCATTTTTTGGTTATCATATATTGAAAGATAAAAAAGTATGATATACCGATGATGTATTTTTATATGGGTATTGGGAACTATGAGTTCATAGTTTTCCCTTTTAGATTAAAAAATGAACCCCCTGTGTTTATGGATTTGATGAATAGAGTATTAAGGTATTATCTAGGTAAATTATTTTCCATATTTAGAAATTATATCTCGAAATAATAAAAGGCTTAAGAAGAACAAAATAATATTTTATGAGTTTTTTCAAAAATTACAGAATGAATTTATTTGTGAGATTTATTAATTGTGAATTTTACCTTTAAAATGTTTTCTTTATTTCCACATTAACTTCAAGAATTTAATAGGTGTTAACCCTTATTATATATAAGTGATAAAATACATTCCCACACATATTAATATAACTGATATATATAGTTTTCATATTTTATCAAGTATTTATCGGTGATTTTTTGGAACGTTTAGCCAATTACCTAATCAACTAACCAAGTTGACACATCACAGGGTAAAATTCACATGGTCAAAAGAATGTGAAAAATGTTTTGAGGAACTATATATGAAATGGATCCATGAATTAGTATTAATTTTACTATTGGTTAAGGATGTATTTGGGATATATAGTGATGAATCAATGAATGGATCGGGGTATTTCCATATGTAAAATTATATAGTTATTTCTTTTAGGTTGGGAAAATTAATAAACACTAAACAAAACCATCCAACATATGATATTTTATTGGTGGTTGTAAACACTTACTAGAATACATAGAGAAATTAACTACATAGAGAAATATATGACATATACAAATCACATAGTTTTAAATTATATATTCAAACAAATAGAGAGGTAAATATAAGATAAATGATTTGGATAGAACTACTCAAAGGATACATGTTTATAATACATTAAAAAACTAATAAGGATAAAAAGGAGGATGATGCACTGAGGATGAATGATTATAGAGTTCTATCAATGATGAGGATAAATAATGAACCAATGTTCAGGGATTGAGTAATGTTGGACATTGATTTCATTAGGGAATGAGAAATAAATTTCCTATTAAATTTACTTTCCAACCATAATTATGGGAGAAGATAAAAAATCCAAAATACAGATAATGTTTCTATAAAAAAATTCAGAAAAGAAGGTAAATTAACTAATTTCAACAATGATTATGTTGTACTGATGTTCAGAAAGATACTTTTTTTAAATATGATACATAAATTAAACTGGGGATTTTTATATGAATCTCATAACACAAATTTCCATATACACCCATATATCATTAAGATGTATACAAATTTAATATAATAAAAATTTTAGTATAACATAAACTGTGAAATCACTAACTATTTGTCCAGATACATGGACAACATCCAAAGGGATTCATACAACCACTCTCTATACTGATGTGTAAGCTGCATAATATCAAAATAGAATTTATTTCTCGACTTTTTATGAAATATAAAAGTAATAGTGAAATTTGGTCTATTTTGTATTTCTTTATGATGTCTATATATTCTATAAAAATAAGGGATGATACACCCCTTGACAATATTTTACATATTTATATTAATGATGTATTTAAGAATTAGTATATTCCTTTATCAATTGTATCTCATCATCAAAGCCATTTAATATAAAAATTATATAGGGGTATTCATAATACATTAGACGACATGTTGAAATCATGATCACTCGAATTCTATGGAATATAGGACTAGTATTTACCTCTCATTAAATTGATTTGTGACCACAACATTCACTCATGTGTATAAATTGATCCATATGAAGGCTTTTATGGGATAATATTTCATACTCTAACATGTTGGGATGAAGTTACGAAATGAAAGGTTTTGGTCCAAAACTCATTGGGAAGGAAATTGGTTATCTTTGAACCATCTAGAATCATATCATAATGGATAAAAAAACATACAAATTTGATTTTAATAATTGTGGGAAGGAAATAAAATATCATGTAAGTGATTATATCTTCATTAATATATTTCTATGAAATGGAATTATATGGTCTTGTAAGTAGTCGAATTTTTGTTCATGTTATATTGGGCCTTTTGATATTTTAGAGAAAATTGGAGTTATGGAACATCATTAGGATTTCCCACCCAATATATATAATGTGCATGAGGAGTTCAATTTCTAATTATTAATGACGAAAATTCTAAAACTAATAAACATACTGGAAACTAAAAAATTTGAGTTAAATTCTGAATTTTTATATAATTAATTTCTTATAAAATTTTTTGAACACTAGAAAGAAAGTGATTTAAAATCAGGAAACTCACATAATGAAGATGCACTTGAGGAATAAATAGGTGGAGAGAGTGACAAGTGTGGTTCAGGAAGTGACGAGGAAGAAATACATTCATTAATTTAGGGACTTATGTGTACCCCAAACTTCATTGATGGAATTACATAATGAAGGATAATATAATACTTCAAAAATAACTTATTTAAATAATCATCTTATTATATAAAAAATTCCTTTTATTTAAAAATTATATAAAAATACATAGATAAAAAATTTATTTCATTATAATATTTCTTAAGAGAGGTATAAAATACATTACAAAAAAGGTAAACACAATAATCTTGATATTTGAAGGATCATTCACTAAAAATAAGGCTAAATATAAAAGTCAAATTGTTATTATAAAAAAACAAATGTAAAAGAACATAGAATAAACTAAGAGAAATATATGATTTCTTTTAGATGTTAGATATATATATATATATAAAGGGTAATATTACACTATATGTTTAAGGTTATAGATTGAATTTTAACTTCCAAATATGATCACTATAATAGTAAAGTAACCACTATATATAGAGTCTGATAAAATACATAAAAAATATGTAATAATATAATTCATATATATTAATAATGACTATTGATCGATGAATAGTTATAAAAAACATACATATTTATCAAAAAAATTATCATTAATAAAAAAAAGTTTTTAATTTTTGGTACCAAAATCATGATTTTGGAAAATTCCAAGTGTTGATACAATAAATAAAAATCTAATATATTTAAAATTATTCTCATAAAAATATATTAAAAATTGGAATCAATATGGTGAAATTATTAATACTGAGAGGTTTTTAATTTTCTCAAATAGTTTTTTTTTCTTTTGAAAAATACAGATATATTATTCACATACAATATTTATTATAGAGTAATTTTGATTTAAAAATGATTTAACAACTTATTAAAAAATAAATTCTCTAAATATATTATTAAATTATTATAACATAAATTAATTAATCAAAATCAATTTTCAAACCAATAATGGTGTTTCAAATTTTTAAAATGGAAATAAAGGTTTTATAAATAATTCTTAATAGAAATATAACATTTCCAGAACCAAAATAATATATGAAAATAATTAATGTTTCTAAATCATAAAAATTCCAATATCCATTAATTACTTATAAAATAACATTAATTAAAAATAAAATAAATCACATGGTATTTCATTTCCCATAAAATAGATTTCCAAGGCCAAAAATCCAAAATAACTAAATAATTATAACTTATTTTCTATAGGTATTTACTAATCGTCACTTTCCTATCCACTAAAAAGACAATTGATGATTTTTATAATTTAAAATTCTCTCATTAGATTCCCTATATCGATTTCTTATGTTTATATGGTTTTTTTCTCATTCTTTATGATGTTACATTCTATGCTAAGTGTCTCTAATACACTCTTTCCACTTATTATTCTGCATTATTTTATAACAAAATTTGAAATACTATTTCATATACTACCATGATTATTATTCCCTTGTATTATTACTCATTTCATATTTTATAAATGAAATACTACCCATTCCCTCTCTTTATATTCTTTTCATAACCCATTATCATGATGAAGAAATGGTTTATAATCTCTTATATTCCATTATAATGAATATTAATTTATAATTCCTCTTAAATTCAATATTAAATTTTATTGTGATTCATTTTCATAGATATAATTCTTTAATATTAGTTATATATCACTATTCCCTCCCATTATCACTCTTTGAAAATTCATCGTGATGATAAAACATTTCAATTTCCATTAATCTTAGTTGTCCAAGTCATTATGTATTAAATGTATTTATGTTATTTTGGATGTATAGTTTTTAAGTGTAAACATTATTATAATGATGGATGACTATGATATATCTAATTTGGCCTCTATTATGTCACAAGGAGATTAAACTAAATTTCAGTATAACTACACCTTTGGAGATCAAAGTGTACTCGCCAGGAAGATTTCCTATATGGAAATTTCATATTCCAAATATGAATAATAAATTGGTGAGACATATTATTATTTTAAAGAATGGGTTATTTTATAAAAAAATTTATCTTCTTGATCAACTCCATTATCATATATTTGATAATGATGTTTTTTATTTTGTTGTGGATATAATGTATTTTCTTATTTTATTAATGGATAGTCACCTATATAGGCATTTTATTCCACTTATTATTGAAACATGGACTATATTTATGTATAATATTTCTATAAGGATAATTATTTGTTAATTTTCAAGGATTATGTTTTCAGTTTCTTAAGGAACATTACGTATTTTATTTATTAGTATCTCTATTCATATGATTAATACATTTTACTTACTATGTAGTTGGTGTGGCGTTGAATTATATGGACCCAAAATGTACTAGTAATTGCTATTATTTAAACATTCGGGAGTATTTTTTTGTATTCCTGGCCATTTATGTATGATTTCTTAGTCTATGACAAGACATTATGGTAGTAATTTACAATATTTTATTTTTCTTTTTTATGAAATTTTTTTTCTCCCACAATTGTTTTTATATTATACATGGATAAATTAATATATTAGTACGATTTTTTATGGAATTGTTTGATTATTTATTTTTTCAATATTTTTTAAATCATGGTTATTCATTTTTACATTATGTTGTATGATAACCTTTATTGAGATACTAATCCCACCCCTTTACTGTTTTCTATTCCCCAAAAAACCATAATGATTAAAACATATGAAATAAGGATAATAAATGAAATATAATATAGTTTTAATTTTTTTTATGATGTAATTTATGTTTCCCAGGAATTCTAATATTAATTTACATATCTACTCTCTAGAGACTACAGAAAAACATATCATGTGCATTTTTCTCTATTTATTAAGCACCATTGTAATAAATAACCACTATATTTTGGGTAGTGGATATAGGATTTTTACATTTATTATTCAATAAAAGATAGCTCACAACTAATCCTAATCAACAATGAAGTTTAAAATTTCAACATACATTCAAATATGCCATACAATGCTTAAAACTAAACCAATAGATGTAGACATCCCCCACAATCCTAACACCTATGAATCTACCCTTTTTATCTATAAGAAAGAAATTTATAGATTCCTATGTGTTACTAAAATAATACATAGGGGAATTATCTCAATAATGATATTCATGAATCTTCTCTGAAAAAATATAGGAACTATAACATACATTATCTCATCCGCCTCCATTATGATTGAATTTTGTCCCAAGACTTCTTATACAGGTCTCCCCATATTCCTGATTATATCAACTAACAATTAGTGTCATCATAAAGTGATAAAAATACAATACCCATAGGAATATATAATTATATAACATAGTTGAATATATTTTATAATTAATAGACATGATGATTTAACAAGATGGTAATAATAGAAATTGTAGGTATATGCCTGCCAAAAGTAATATCAACCACAATTGAATTACATAACAAGTTATTTTATATTTTATACAAGTAATACAATTATAAATAGGATCTATGGGGGTAGATGATAAATAATCGGTCTCCAAAAGTAAACAAAATTAATGGGAACATCTAAAAATTTAGAATTGTTCCCTCACCTAGTCTCATATCCCAACACTAAACCTAAATAAAATATCAATCATTTTATGATGAAGGGCCCTTCCCATTACCCATGTCATGAAACATGATGTCTACTTGAGTACCGTGGTACTTGAGAAGGCTATTAGTACAACTAAATAGGTCACCATAAAGAGTATATGAAATAAATCTAGTAATTTCACATTCATACACTATATGAAATTTCAGTAACAAAAAAATTAATTAATTCATAACTTATCGCATCATGGAATGTCTATTTTCTATACCATGTGTAATAATACCTATAAAGTCTCGGACTTATTATATACATAATCTTGAATGTAGTCAAGAAAACACTTCATCTTACATTGAGTATCTTTTCAAGTATAGAGCTTTAGTGAATTGGGACAATACATTCATAATATTACATATTATTATAGAGTGGATACCATAAAAACAGTTTCCATTTTTTTCCAAGTATAAAACATTAAAATTTGAACATGATTAAATAACAATTATTATACATTTAAAATGGATTCCTTCATTTTCCTACACATAAATTAACCTCTGAATATAATTTAAAAACTTCTGATTAGCACAAAATCTCAATAAGGGATGAAAAATAAGGAAATAGCACATTAGTCCATGAATACATGTAATGTATGAAATCATTTTTAAAATATATTCTTGTCACCTATATAAACATACATTGTGTAAAATTATATTTACTCAAGATCCATACAAAACATGATAACATAAATATAAACATAATGTCATCTTAGGGCATTACTTACAGATCATTTTAAACCTAATAGCTACCTTATAATTTGTAACCATCATAGCTGCCTTACAATATGTGTAACCATCATAGTTACACATGGAGTAACCATATAGCCAACCCCCAATATACACAAAACCAATGAATTGGAAGAAAATATAGGTCCCATTAGTCATTATAAACAATTTCCAAGAACCAAAACATAATCATACATCATGAATAATTCTATAAAAATTTTCTTTGTAATTTCGAAAAACCGAATTAAAAAAGTGGGTTTTAAAGGGAATGCCCCTTTTGTAAATCATATATTTGAAGTGAGACATAATATAGTGGTTGGAATATGATTACACACTATAAATAAACATAATTAAACATAACATAAAAAACACATCACACAATCTATTTTAATATCACATAAATAACGATGTAGAAGGTTAACCCAAAGAATGGAAATCGGGTCAAGATTTTCCTTACCTTGGGTTTTTTCTTACTTAAAATTTGTATAAACATCAAGTATAATGGTTAAGAGAGTTTTATTAGTAAATTAAAAATACAGTTTCATGTTTATAACATCTTATATGATCATTTCATAACATCATTTTACCCTTTAATTGTTAGTATTTTGCTCCTTGTACTACTTTGGGGTGAGTTCTTTACATGATTTCCATGACTGGTTCCTGGTGGATGTTCTTGTCGATTGAAAATGAAACTAAAAAATTGGAATGGATTCATATTTACATATTTATAGTAACATAAATTATAAAATTAATCATTTTTTATTTTTACATGATGATGATTCACAAGTTAAAACATTAATGATGTTCGTTTAGATCATTTTAGTAGTTCTTTGATAATAACGACCTCATTTGTTTTATAAATTAAAACCATTTGTACAAATTAATTAAAAACCCATTTATGAGACATAATAAATATAATTTAATTTGGTTCAACCATAAACAATTTTTCATTACCAGACTTGATGTAATTAATGAAAATTTAAATCACATCGTCCACAATGTCGGTAATTTGACACATCACGGAAAATGTTTTTAATTCCTTAAACAAGTGGGGAAGAGAAGAATATTGATGGTTAATTTACCATGAACATGAGAACATACATAATATATAATATTATGGAGCTTTCATGCCTCTTTGATAATAGGATTTTAGGAAAGAAGAAGAAAAGAATGGAATACTGAAAAAAAAACTTTGGAAATTTCCCACGAAAATTCGGCAGCCTAACGACATCTCTTAAAATTTTATAAAAACTTTTTGATGAGAGAAAGGGGATATCTCATCAATAATAAATAATATGGCCATTATGGGGGGATAGGGAATGAAATATCCACACATAATACAATGTAAAATAAGTGAATAACGTAAAATAAATGACAAGATATAAAATGAAAGAGGATGTTTACCTCTTGATCTCTTCTCCATCAGATCCTTCATAAGGGCTTCGGTTTTGGACTTCTGGTGATACCAGAAGCTCTAAGATGTGGGGAAGATCCTTGTAAGGGTTATTGGGGAAAACATAGATATGGAACAAGGTTTGAGAGGTTTTGGAAGAAGAGGGGAGTGGGGGTGGTATTTATAGTCGAGGAGAGGGGGTATTTTTCATTTTTTTTGAACATTATTATATCATTTTGCCCCAGATTATGAACAGTCTTAGTTAATGTGACTTCAAATAGTTATAATGGCATAAAAGTTCAAATTAAGTGTCCTTGTATCACTTATTATGTCATAAATAGTGAATTTTACTGATAATTTGATTATAAGGTATTTTATCGTATTTCACTATTCATTGAAAATTAACGAATTTCAGAAAAATCCCAAAAAAATCACCTAAATTTTTTTTGATGTGTAGAATTCAAAAATGAGGTCCATTTGTTGAAAATAATTCTTTAAATATTGTTAATTTAATTTTTAAATAAAATCATACTTAATTCAAAAATTAACAATTCTAATTCTATAACTACATCTATATCACAATGAAAAATTAACCAAGATGTTATTATCTTAAAGCCTAAAGAAAATAAAATTATAATGAAATTTACTATTCCTTAGGGTTGTATTACTATTAATATTAATATTAACAAGGGTATGTCACTATTAACCAAAAACAGAAGTTGGTTCCAATAGACTCCATATAACATGGTGAACACAATTGTAGATGAATGTTTCTTCAAATTAAAAACATAGAAGTGAAAAAAATCATGTTTTAAAGGCTAGTTATAAATATCTCCTTAAAACAAAGATCCATGAATTTCTATTTATTTTTAGAAAAACTTGGGTTTTTACATTATCTTTACCTTTTGGAAATTATGTCCCCACAATTTTATTTACTTACTAAACAACACAAGGTACTTTTCCCTCTTAGAATTTTCAGACTGCCATGTTGCTTCATCATCCATGGGGTTTCTCCACAAAACCATTACCTGGTGGATTAACATATTCTGCAATTCCTGTTCCCTTCGATCAAGAATCTGAATTGGTTTCTCTTCATAATAAAGGTTCTCTTCCAACTGAACTACATCTGGGTTCAAGACTTGTGATGAATCTGTATCATACATTCTCAACACCGAAACATGAAAAACATTGTGTACCTGAGACAAACTCGGAGGCAACATAACACCATATTCCACTATTCCAACTTTCTCCTAGATTTCAAAAGGTCTAATGAACAGTAGACTTAGCTTCAATTTCTTACCAAAACGCATCACACATTTTCAAAGAGGGATTTTAAGGAAAAAAAGGTCACCTAACTCGAAAGAGAAGTCTTTCCTCATGTTATCTACAATTCTTTTCTTCCTTCTCTGAGCGGTCCTCATGTGCTACTGGATCATCTTCACTTTCTCCACCACTTCCTCTACTAATTTTAGCCCATCAACTTTCTTTCACCGACTTCATCCCAAAATGCGGTATTCTGACAATGCATCCCATACAAATCCTCATAAGGTGTCATCTGTATACTGGAATAAAAACATTTATTATAAGAAAACTCAAATAAATAATGATGACGATTCCAACTTCCCTAATAGTCCATTGAACAACATCCAAGAATATCTTCCAAAGTCTGAATCCTTCATTCTGACTTCCCATCTGATTATGGATGAAAAACTATACTGAAATTTAACTCTATGCCAAACGACTTCTGAAATCCCTTCCAAAAGTTAGAAGTGGACCTGGGAACCCGTTCAGACACAATGGAAAGAGGAACTCCATGTAACCTGACAATCTCTTTGAGGTACAATCGAGAAATATGATCCAATGATATTATATCTCGAATAGAAAGAAAATGTGCAGATTTTTTCAAACGATCCACAATAAGCCAAGTCACATTGTTACTACAATAAGTCTTTGGTAGTCCCACCACAAATTCCATGGATACATTCTCCCATTTCCACTCTGTCACTAACAATTCATGAATCATCCTCTTTGGTAACTACTGTTCTGCTTTAACCTGTTGTCAAGTCAATCATCTCATGGTAAAATAATAAATATCTCTTTTTCTTCCATCCCACGAATAATACTCTTAAAGGTCTCTGTATATCATAGTACTTCCAGGATTAACTGAAAATGGAGAAATATTAGCTTCACACAACAAATATTTCTTCAAATGAGAAACACTAGGCACGCACAACCTTTTTCTAAATCCCAAAACACAATATTTATCAAGATTAAATTATGGAAACTTACCCATCTTAACCAATTAAACATTTTTATGTAGCTCATGGTCTTCATTTTTTGCTCGCTTACTTCTGTTGAACAATGAAGTCTGCACTAAAACCTGAAACATAATAGATTTATTCCCTGCACCAATAACTTTTAATCCAGAATTTATAAAATCTTTGATCAAGGGATCATGTTCCAAATTTAGCATTGTTAATGATGCATGATGTTTCTGAATCAAATAATCATTCACTTTGTTTTCTTTTCCAGGATGGTAATTGATCCTGTAATCATAATCCTTTATCATTTCAAGCCATCTTCTCTGCCTCATGTTCATTTCTTTCTGAGTGATTATATACATTAGACTTTTATGGTCAGTATATATTTTACATTTGGTTCCGTATAAATGAAGCCTCCAAATTGTGAAAGAAAAAACCATAGCTGTCAATACCCTATAATGTGTGGGATAATTTACCTCATGAGGTTTATGTTTTCTCGAATCATAGGCAATTACCTGATCATTCTACATCAAAACACAACTTAGTCCCTTCAAAGAAGCATCACTATAGATGAGATACTCACCATTTCAAGAAGGCAAGGCCCAAACTAAAGCATTCACCAATTTTTCTTCAGTTCCTGAAAACAAACATCACATTATTCTGTACAAAAATATTTAACCTTTTTTCATGTTTACATAGTTATAGGGCTTCATAACTATGAAAATTTCTAAACAAACCGTCAGTAATAACCTACTAACCCAAGAAAACAATGAATCTCTGTAACATTTGTGGGACTTTTCCATTCATCTACCACATTTTTTTGGAAGGATCAACTGTAATTCTTTATTTATTTAAAATCTTCCCTTGAAAATAAATTTTTTGAAACCAAAAATCACACATTATGAATTTTCAATATATTTTCCTTTCTTTTATGGTTTATAAAACAACCCTACGAATATGTTTATGCTGCTCTTTATTTTTAGAAAATACAAGAATGCCATCAATAAAAACTACTAGAAACATATCCAAGAACCCATGGAATACTCTATTCATAATATTCATGAATACAGCATGTGCATTAGTTAATCAAAACGGCATAACAAAAAATTCATAATGCCCATATCAAGTACAAAATGCTGTTTTCGGTATGTCATCCTCCTTCACCATTAGCTAATGTTTTCTGGATCGCAATTCAATCTTGAAAAAGTTCTGTGCTCTCTAGAGGTTTGATCAAACAAGTCATCGATATGAGGATAAGGATACTTGTTTTTACCAGTTATGTTGTTTAAGCTCTATAATCAATGCAAATTCTCATGGAACCATCTTTCTTTTAAACAAACAAAATAGGAGTCCCCATAGTGATGTTCTATGAAGAATGAATCTGTTATCAAATAAATCATATAACTGGTTTTTCAATTCAATAAGATCTATTGGATCCATACGATATGGGGGTTTTGAAATAGGCTTAGCATCCAGAACTATGTCAGTTGGGAATTCAACTTCCCGATCAGGTATCACACTAGGTAACTCGTCAGGAAAAACATCAAGATATTCATTTACCATTGGGACACCATTAATCAGAATAGTTCCCTTGTTTTCAAAAATATGAGCAAGATAACATTCATTTCCCTATTTCGATAGTTTCTCAACTTCCTTATATGTTATCCATTGTATGAGTTCATTCTTGTATAAAAAAATAAGCTCTTTCTGAAAAACAACTTCTTTAGCTCTATAGTTTATCATTGAATGATAAATAGAAAGCCAATCCATTCCTAGAATAACATAAAACTAGAATAAGGGTAAAACAACAAGGTTTTTTGGTAAAGTCTTTCCAAATACCACAATATAAAGATTCATATAATTCCTCTTTGAAATAATATTTTACCCCGATGTTTTAACAACAAGTTTAGGTCTCATTTTTTGAGGTGATATTTCCAATTGACCAAAAAAAATCTCTCAAAGATGAAGGAATGTGTATACCCCATATCAAAAAAAGCATTAGAAAAATCATAGTGAACAAGAAAAGTTTCTAATACATCTTAATTTGATGGACATACATTAGCTAACGTTGTCGCAAAAGATATCACAACACATTTTTCTTCTAGTATGGCTTTTTTGAGTCATTCAGATCTATCTTTTAGTAGGAATTTTCATAATGACCCATTTCACCACATTTAAAACACTTTACAGTCTTCTTATCATGATTAGTCTTAGGATCATTTTCACTGTAGTCTCGGTCCATATTTCCAAACTTACCACATTTAAAATACTTCACAATTTCTCTAATACATTCCCCAGGGTGTTTCTTGCCACACTTTTCCAAAACTAGAAATTGGATTTTCTTACCATCAGATTTCTTTGGTTGATTATTAACCATCATTTTCATCTATACCTCTTCTTAACCTTATTATCAAAATGCACATGTTCTTCAGAAAACTTTATCTCTACCCTATTAGCACAACAGACAAGTTTATCATAACTTCTGAATTCATAGGAGGCCAATGCCCTTTGATTCCTTGTCTTCAGTATGGAGTAAATGCGGTTGATTTTGCTTTCATGATCCAGAATATGATTTGGATCATACCACACAAGTCGAGTGAAGTTCTCTTCATATAAAGCCACTGAATCTTCCTCCTTCCGTTTCAATTCAAGTAATTTCTTCTCTTTCATATGTCGCACTAGCCTAGGAAACTATTTATCAAGGAAAATACATTTAAATTCTTCAAACTATAAGGCATCAAAATCCTCTCTCCCCCTGATATTCCTTACCATTGACCATCACTCATCAGCTTCTCCTTCAAAATGATAAATTGAAAGAATTACATTTTTATTTTTTGAACATCCCATAACATTGAATATCTTTTCAACGGCTTTGATCCGTCCTTCAGCTGTTATAGGGTCCAAAGTTCCTTTGAAACCAGAAGGGTGTTATCTCATATAATGTTGCACTACAGTCATGTTCCATTTTGGTAACACTATTCTTTCTCTTGTATAGATGCCACCACCATTTATTGTCGGCGTTAGCTGAGCCATTACAGTCACAAACATCTCAGTACAAATCTCTACTATTCTGGGCTATAGATACGGAAGGATGACATTCTATTGGTCCCTCTCTTCTCCAACATCCATGTTCCTTGTACGGAAAACCATTCTAAACAAATATATCTTAGATAAATGAACATGGTTATCTTAAAATTATATATCATTTCAAATTAAACATATAGTGAAAATCATTTATTTTATTCTATTAACATCACCCTAACCCCTAATGTTATTTAAACCATCATCGGATACCAACTATAAAAACTCGGCCTTATTATATACATAATCATGAATTCAGTAAAAAAACACATAATCCTACATTGAGGATAATTTTAATATTAGGTCATTAGAGAATTTGGAAAATACATTCATAACATTACACATTATTACAAAGTGGAAACCATAAAAATAGTTTCCATTTTTTCAAAGTATAAAAGATTAAAACATAAACATGACTCCTTGACAATTATTCAACATTTAACACAGATTCCTTATGTATCCTACACATCCATTAACCTGTGAAAATAATTTAAAAACATTGGCTGAGAACAAAATCTATGTAATGGATGAAAAAGATGGAAATATCACATTAGTCCATTAATACTCGTAACGTATGAAAGCATTTTCAAAATACATGCTTGTCACCCATATATAATTTGTGTAACATGATATTTAATGAGGATCAAAACAAAACATGAGAACATAAATATAATAAAAAGACATCTTATGTCATTAATTACATAACATTTTAACCCTCATGTCTACCTTATAATTTTTATCCCTCACTGCTACATTACAATTTTTGTAACCATCACAGTTTATCATGGAGTAACCATACGACCAAACTCCTACATACACAATACCAATGAATTTAAGGGAAATATAGGTCCCAAACATCATCATAAATAATTCCCTAGAACCAAAACATAATCATACAACATGAATAATTCCATAAAAACATTTCTTTGGAATTTTGTAAAACCAAATTAAAAAAAGATTTTAAATGGAAAGCCCCTACATAAATATTATAATTGAAATGAGACATTATAGAGTGGATGGAATATGATTACAGACTATAAATATACATAATTAAATATAATATAAACAAAACCTATCACACAAAAAAGATTAATAAACCATATATAACGAAGTAGAAAGTTAACCCAACGAATGGAAATCAGGTCAAGAAATCCCTTACCTCGGGTTTCTCTAACTATAATCATTTTTAGATTTTTTTATAATTGTTAAAGAAGTGTTATTAGTATTTTAAAAAAAACATTTTCATGTTTATAAAATATTATATGATCATTTCATAATATCATTTCACCCTTAAATGTTTAGAATATTGCTCATTGCACTGTTTTTTGGGTGAGTTCTTTAATTGATTTCAATGATTGGTTCTTGTGGATGTACTGGTCGATTGGAAGTGAAATTATAGAACTGGAATGGAGTCATTTTTACATATATCAAGTAACATAAATTATACAATTTATCAATTTCAATTAATCAATGAGAATTATTCGTATGTTAAAACATTAATGATATTAGTTTAGATCATTTTAGTGGTTCTTTGATAATAATGACCTCATTTGTTTAATAAATTAAAACCATGTGTACAAATTAATTCCAGAACCATTAATGAGACATAATAAATACATTTTATCCTGGTTAAAAAAATGGTTTCATGACCAGACATGAATAAATTAAATCAAATTGAAATCACATTGTCCACGACGTCAGTAATTCGACACATTACAGACAATGTTTTAAATTCCTTGAAAAAGTGGGGGAAGAGAAGAATATTGATGTTTAATTTCCCATTAACATTAGAACATACGGAATATAAAATATTCTATAGATTTCATGCCTCTTGTTTTAGAGGAGGTAAGGAGAGAAGAAGAAAATAATGGGATCGTGAAATAAAAGAAAACTTCAGAAATTTATCACGAAAATTCTGCAGCCTAACGGCGTCTCTTCAAATTTCATAAAAATTGTTTGATGAGAGAAATGGGATAACTCATCACTCATACACAATATATAAATTAAATGGGGATATGTAATGAAATATCCCATCATAATCCTATGTAAAGGAAGAGAATAACATAAAATGAAAGAAAAGAAATAAAATAAGGGGAAGTTTACCTCTTAATCTCTTCTCATTGATATCCTTCTTAAGGGATTTGGTTTTGGTATTTTGGTTAGACCAAAATATATAAGCCATGAGGAGGATAATTGGAATGATTATAGGGTAGAATGCAGGTATGGAACACGACATGAGGGGTGTGGGAAAAAGAGGGGAGTGAGGGTGGTATTTATAGTGGAGGAGAGGGGATATTTTACATCATTTTAGTCATTATTATAATATATTGCCTAATATTATAAATAGTCTTAGTTCAAGTGACCTCAAATAGTAATAATTGTATGTGAGTTCTAACCAAGTGGCTTTAAATCACTTATGATGTCATTAATTCTGAATTTTACTGAAAATTTGATTATACGGTATTTAATCGTATGTCACTATTCATCGAAAATTAATGAATTTCAGAAAAATTCCAAAAATTTACCCTAACCATTTTTCGACACGTAGAATTCAAAAATGAAGTCTATTTTTTGAAAATAAATTTCAACGTATTATTAATTTAATTTTTAAAGAAAATCATACTTAATTTAAAAACTAACAATTGTAATTCTATAACTACTTCTATATCACGATTAAAAATTAACCAAGATATTTTTGTCTTAAATCCTTAAGAAAATTAGATTATAATAATATTTACTATTCATTAGGGTCATATTACTATTCATTAGGGTATGCCACTATTCACCAAAAAACATGTTAGTTCCAATAGACTCCAAATAACATATTGAAAACAATTGTAGATGATAGTTTCTTGAAAATCAAAACATAGTAGTGGAAAAATTATGTTTTAAAGGCTAGTTATAAGTATCTACTTAAAAACAAGTTCCCTTCATTTCTATTTAATTTTAGAAAAATTTGTGGTGTTACAATATCTAATTATCTAATTCTAAAAAGCGATGATATATCTATATTCCAATCACACATCAAGTATAAATGATGTATCACACCTTATATCATTAGAAAGGTGAAAAGTAATTCACTATCATGTAAAAAATGTTATACATCCAAATAAAAATCCAAATTGGTGAAGGATAACTCACCAATTCAGTAACCATGAAGAATGGGTATTTTTTGGCGAATGATGCATCAAAAACTCTACGTGGATGATATATCAACACTAAATATCCATTAGGATTTTAGAACACCAATATAACACATCATGAGTAAAAGGTTCACCATAAGAATAAAATCATTGAGATAATGATTCAACATTATTGTATGTATTTTGGTGAATGATGTGAAACAACTAGAATCCATGTGGATTCATCACCACTGATGGTAATATATGGGTGGATAGTATACAACTAGTACCATCCGCTTAGTGGATCACATAATACTAAATGAAATTTCCTCATGTGGGTGGTTTACCGTTATCATAAATCCCCATATGGATGATGCACCACAATCTATTTTCTTAAAATGGATGGTATATCTCCGAGGAAAAAAATCTAGCTGGATGATAAACCATTGATATGACTTCATATGGTGGGTTATGCACCACCATCAAAAATATAAAACTGGACAGTATACCACCAAGGAAAAATATTGGTGGATGATGGACCATTAATATCACATAAAATGATTTTAATTGATAGAATAAATCCAAGGAAAAACATAATACATGAAGAATCATCCTCACCTGATAATTACACACTCAAAATTTTACTCAAAGGATAGATGAAACCCTATACAAATGTGTTCTCATTGGATTCCTTACTGATGATTATCCTTATACGCCACAAGAATATTATATAGAAATATGTCATGAATAAGAACATTTCTATGGTCTAAATTAATGGTTTCATATTCTAAATATATATGAATGTTCATACCAGTGACCTAGGTGTCGATAAACATCTCTCAAGGGACATCTCACTAGTCTATTAGATTTAATTCATTCAATTAGTAGTGAATAATTTAATATGAGTCAATATTTATTCTGTGTGCAAAAGTGTCACTACGAACATTTCATATGATGTATGCCATGAATATAAATACAAATATTTGATAAGTGGACCACCTTTCTTGGTCATGAGGATTCATTCACATGTAATAATTATGAAATATTTATCTCTAGTTGATTTAGTTATCAAAATCTATAAGAAACACAAAAAGTTGGCATAAGAAATAATAAATGATGGAAGTATGATATAAAATATTGAATATCCTGGGACAGGGGTGGTCTTACCCATGAAAATCACCTTCAATAGAAAAAACCCATGATAGATATATTTTATCTTCCCTTTTTCAAAAAATAATAATATGTAGATGCATAGTGGAACAATGTCTCAATGGAAAAAAATTATACTTGGAGATGTTTTAATAAAACAAAAAAAGTGACAAATTAATTAAAATTTAATAAAAAATCAACATCTAATGAGAATAATGAGTGAATAGTTAAATTAAAATATTAATCTAATGTGAATAAATTCCATTCCACTATTAAATATATTTATTAACCCCACTATAACTTCACTAAAGGATAATAATATCTAGGTAATATTTTGGGTTCTCAATTTCATGGAATTTAATTCATTTGAATATGATGTAAAAATAAACTAATTCCTCAAAAACTATACATTTTTTATTTTAATACCCCATTATAAAATTTATAATAATTTTCCTTAAATTATACATTTAACAGATGAATAAACATAAAAAAATGATGGTGTAAAAAATATTCACTTATCTTTGGAAATTAATAAGTTATACCATTATACTAACAAAAAAATCTTTCCTAGATTTCTTTTTGGATAACATTAGTGGACCAAATATCATTTAAGTACTAAAATATTTATTATCCTAACTATTTTATAGGAAATTGGTCATAGAAACTCCATGTAGGAACATGTCATTTGAATAGAGGATTGTTGTGGCATATGTGTAGATATTACTCTGAGTTTAACAAACTATGGAAGGTTTATCATAGACATGTCACTTTTGGGGAAATATCAATGCATAATATAATGAGTAATGGTACCATGGTATTTTTTAATTCCATTGTAAATAATTTTTTTCTATATTTTAATGGCCTTAAACATAACTTAATTCGTATTAATAAATTATGTTATAATGGTATTAGAGTATCACATGAAAATAAAATATGCAATGTGATTAATTCTGGATTAATACATTTAGTTTAAATATATTAATTTTAAAAAATATATTTTATAAATATAAAATCACATAATAGAAAACATAGATATTATTTGTGTGTTCAAAATAAAGATTCACAGATATTTCATAGAGTCCTTGTTCATTCAATCCCACACAAACACTTTTTAAGCTCAACGATAATCACCATATACTTGATTTTTTTTTAAAAATCATAAGGATACTAAATGGGTGAAACATTCCCAATTTTATAAATATTAATCTTCATAAAAACTCTTAAATTATGTATCGACTACAATATCTCTTGACCATTTTCACTTTGATCATTTCGGTTTAACTAAACTTTCTACTATAGAAGTTAATTTTATTAAAAAAAATATGTATCAAGGATTACATAAGATTTACATGGTTTAATTTGGATAAAATTAATATGATAGGTATTTAATTTATTAGATTTAAAAATAAACATAAAAATGAAATAAAAATATAGCATTGTATCCATTTTAAGTGGCCATGGGTGAGATTTCAAAAAAATTAGTGAACTTTGTGTTTAAAAATTATATAATTATTCATTTTCTACTCCTATAACTCCATGAAAGTGGGGTCATTGAAAGATATAATTAGATACTATAATTTACACTGATAAATCACTTGAATTGTAACACCCTAAGCTTCTATGGTAACCTTCTCTTTGAATAATACAATAGCATGTGTTGTGCGCAACTTTGAGATTCTAACACGCTGCAACCAACCAAAGTAGATGTTATGAATAGTAATACCCATTTTCTAAAATATTATACATTTTATAATTCAAAATGGAATTCATTTTTTGATTTGGAATATCGAAATTATCCTAGGATGAAATGTTTGTACTTTTCGGATAACTTTTATATTTTGATGATTAGTGAAAATTACTAAATTGTAATTAAAAACAAATTTTTTTAATCGAAATAATTAATAGTGATAAATTATTAATTTGTGTGGTTTTAAAGTATATTCATAATATATTTTTATTATTTAATAAAAATTTTGTCATTGGACATAATTTCATAATTAAACCGAACATAAACATGTGTCAATCTTTTGATAGTTATTATCTCTTAAAAACACGCTTTTTGTTTTAACATTGAGAATTAATTTTAAATTAATTTCTGCCACTTCAGTGTTTTGAATTTGGAAAAATGGATTCCATATTTGGAATCAGGATTCCCAAATTTTGTAAATAGGTTAATTTTATTTTTAGACATTTTGAATAATTACTTCAGTAAATATTTTATTTACCATGGTTAAAGGGTAAATCCGGTAAATAAGGGTAAAAAAATTATATTTTAATAATAATAAATTACCCTAAAACGTGTCCTAACCTTAACGGGTGATACATTTCTGACCATTGGCATCATTGGGTCTATTTTGGGACCCCATGGAGCCACTTGTAGGTGATAAGGACACTTTATATTAATTAAGTAAAAATAAACACAAAAATGACATAAGCATATATCATTTAACAAAACCATTTTTAAATAGGGTTACATATGGTGGATTTTAGACTATAAGTATGCATTAGAAATATAAAAATATTTCCTACATAATGGTATTTTATTTATAATTTTTAGACATTTAATAATTAAATTTATTAATGACACAATAATGATGTAGTATTTTCCTTATTAATGAATGAATCAAATAATTGGTATTATAAATGTTAATATAAATATAATTTGAAGGTTTTGATGAAATACATGAATTTTATTGGTTAATATGACATGATATTATTACCTAAATAAATTTGGTTCGAATTAAAAACGTTGGTAAGACTTTAACAAAAATCAATTATTGTATACTGTTAAAATTGACAAAAATAATTTTTTAAAACAAATATTATATTATTAATTAATATTCTATTTCTAAAAATCTAAGGTTCTGACAAAGGATATATAACATGATAGTTTTATCATTAATATACCACTTGGGGGTCTCTCGTATGTATATTGTATGTTTATTAACTATATATTAAAAAAACACATAGTGACATGGTAACTTTTAATCTAATTAACCAACAGTTAAAACTAAAATATAAGGTTAATATAATGACCCAAACAAGTCTAAAATCTATTTATTGAAAGTATTTCGACCCATACCTACCTTATACTTTTAATAATCTTATTTTTAGACATTATAAACCGAATATGAATTTATTATTAATTAATACTTTAAGTTATTCCTAAAGAGCCCCTCGCCCCCCTTATAAAAGGACACCAATTCTAACCAATTGTTCACACCATAAAAAACTTTTTGTTCGGCCAAACCCTGCCCAAACACTCTCTCAACTTCCCTAAATTCAACCTAGATGCCTTAGGTTGATCATAAATCCAAACAATGGAGCCCTTTTGATCAAATCAAAAGGAAGAACCCGAAGAAGATGTAATGATTTCGCCACCCTCTTTCAAGTTATTTTCTTCATCAAATTCTTCTTTACTTGTTATTTCGATTCTAAAATAATAGATTCATTATATTCTATATACTGAGATGTTATTATAAATATGTTACAACCATATTCAGTATTCTATCCATCCTTTGAATGACATGTCACCATACGTGCGTACGTACGGCTTACCGTCTCCACGTCGTGGTGTAATTGTTATTCAATACACTATTATTTGGATGGGTATAATAATGATGTGTAATTAATGTAAATAATAAATATAACATGATAATGATTATGTATATATCATATACCATCCAATTATATATTATTTTAATATCAAAATAATGATATTGTCACTCATGCGTACGTACGGACTACTTTCTCCACGAACGCGATGAGATTCATTCCCCATCATATCATTTCAAGTATAATTCTCATTTGATGATTAAAAATAATCTTTAAGGACTTTATATAATTCTAGATATTATTAAGATAAAATCTATCCATAAAAAATAGTGCTTATATTACAAAACATATTAAATAAAATGAGTAAGTTAACACCCGAAACGATGATAATACTGAGATTTTATTAACAATGGAATACTAAAAGATCATATATGATATCATATTAATATATATGATTATCGAATAATTTAATATCAATTATTTCACAATTATACAAGAATTTAACCTACCATCAACCAAGGAAAATTACAATGTAAGGGTTTATTTCACAATCTCTTCATTATCTGAGGTTGTTTATACATAATTATCTACTTGGACTTCTTTTTCATCCACATATATCATTCTCAAAAATGTATTTAAAATCACTCTTACTATTTTTCAGAATATGGGTCAAAGTCATTTATTCCCATGTTTGAATTTTATAAGATGTTTATAAAGGAATCCTTCCATCATTTTCCAAACAATGTCCTTTTAACCTTTTCGACAAAATTAAGGTAAGAATGTCTCTTTTTAACTTATACGGCTAGTGCGGCTATTTTATACCATTATAAAATTGTCGAACCTTCCCTTACAAACTTATAAGAATATTTACAAAGTAAATATTTTATTTTATAATCTTGTGACTCTTAAATGATTTCAAAATAGAAAAAGATATTTCTCTAAAAAGAGTTTTGATTTCATCTATGTCAACATCCTTAGATGGATTTTTTGTTTATTTGGAGTTGATTTATTATAATAAAAAACATCCTAATTGTATTGAAGGTTTTGTTATAGGTTTGATTTTGGATGTGCTATTTTTATACCATTCATGATTTATGGATTATGTATTGACATTTTGTATGATAGTTTTAATATGAATGTTTATTATATGTTTAAACCTTTTCATATGAGGAATGTATTGGACTTAGTAAGTGACGGGTGGATCACAATATAGCTTCTCGATGCATCGGTAGGTCTCATGAGACAACTATACGTGGCATTAGCCAAGGCCCTTTCCGAATTTTATTTATTTTTTTGGCTGAGGACTTAATCATTTTTAGACGTCCTGTATGAGGCCTTGACAAAATGTTTCAAAATGTCTGGCATTATACATTACCTCATTATGAAAATAATATTGATGGTTCATGTGGTCATTAGACTAGTGGAATACCCATGATTATGTTTTATTATGATATTATATTCTCATATCATATTCTTTCCATAAAGGTATTCATGTTTATTATTGGTAAAGGCATGTGGTTTCAATTATTTACCATGCTTAATATTTATGTCATTTTCTTCTATATTACATACCCTTACTGAGAGTTTGAGCTCACCCCTTTCTTAGGTTTCATTTTCCCAGGATATTAAGAAGTTAGTTATGAGTGACCATCAGGCATAATCTAGGAGGCTTGGATGTTTCTAATGAAATATATTTGTGTTTTATTTTTTCTAAAGTTTTAAAGTTAATCTTGTGTATGAATCATGTTTCCAATAATACAAAACTAATCGGTCTTTCGAGACATGATTTCTTTATGATCATGCCAATGTTATTTAATAAAGCCCCGACTCTGGGTAACTGGGGTCGGGGTGTTAAAGTTCGTATCAGAGGAATTTTAGTACAAACTTTGGAAACTATATTTAGTTATACTCTGATTAGAGCACATAGCCCTATGATAGACTTTGGGTATTAGTATAGAAGAACTTCCTAGAATTTTGGTATTATAGAGATTTTGTGAGTTTTTCAAGAAATACATCCTTGTCTGGATATGAGCAGGTAGAGGCAGCTCGGGCACAGATGTACCTAGGGGTAAAACCCAAAAACACCACTTTGATCTAGACTCGATTGGGAACTGGTGCACGACAACGGGCCTTGCTGAACTCTTGGTTACGACACTCTCGGGGGATATGCTTAGGATAATTCTAACTTACTTTATGGACTATAATGATGGGATTATGAGTGTATACATCCTCAAAGAAAACATTTATATGATTATGGATTATATCCATAAATAGTTCAATTTATGTTATGTGTTTTATAAGTATGGAATTATGAATTTTGATTCATAAACTGATCTAGTTTATTCCATTGTTTAGAAATGGCGCCTAGTAGAAGAAAAGGAAATCGTATCAATTTTGGCACTCCATGTAGGGATTGACATCCTGTTCAAGATAATTATAGTGGAGCTAGTGATGCAACTGGTACTGATCAGCTAATCACCATACTTGGACAACTCACTCAGGTTATGAATAATAACCTTAACCATTTGGAAAACCCTTATCTGCAGTGTGGAGGATCAATGTTAGATCTCTTCCTGAGGAAAAAACCACCAACATTCAATGGGAATACAAATACCCTTGTAGCTGAGCAATGGATATGTTCTTTAGAGAAAGTATTTCATTCTTTGTGGATTAGCGAAAGGGAAAAAGTTGTCCTGGCAGTTTACCACCTCACTGGAGATGTTGACCAATGGTGGTACTTGATTCAAAATACAAAGGAAGATGATGAAGTATCAAATATGTAATGGCGGGAATTTAATGATATTTTCTTAGAAAAATACATTCCTCATGACCATCGAGCTGATATAGAATGACAATTTCTGAGTCTGAGGCAAAAGGAGGATGAGAATGTCACAAAGTATGAGGCTAACATTACAAGGTTAGCGAGGTATGTTGTAGATTATATAAGTAACCCAAGAAGTAAGATTGATCATTTCTTTGGTGGGGTAAAACCCTTTCTCCATCGAGTATTAGTATCACAATCCATCTCATCATACGAAGATATTGTCTCGTGTTCAATCAAGACAGAAAATGAATTCTCTAAGTCTTATGACTTTAAATCAAAGAAAGAGCTGAAGAGATCTAGTAAACACTTTGGGAAAGGAAATAAGGAAACAGGGAAGAAGGTAATAATTTAATTTCCACCCTGTGACAATTGCGGAAGGAAGCACCCTGGTGTCTATCTAAAACGAAAATGACTGTGCTAAAAATGTGGAGAGAAGGGCCATCTAGCTGGTGATTTTAAAGGAAATAAAGAAGCTACTGATGTTCAATGCTACAATTATAGGGATATGGGACATAATGCAAATGAAAGTCTTAAGCGTCAAGGAAACATACCTCATAAAAGGCCAAGGGATCAAGTCCAAGCGTTTGCTATCACTACTGCTGAGATAGAGGCTCCTAAAGACATGGTGGAAGGTAATTTAATGGTTTCCTCAAGATTAGAAAATGCATTATTTGATTCTGGATCATCACATTATTTCACATATTCCTAGTTTTATATGAAAATTAGATATTTCCAATTTGATTTAACAAGGGAGTTATCAGTTAAAACTCCTAAGGGAAGTATCATTGCATCGATGTTTTGTGAATCAGTCCCAATTAGAAACATAAATGTTATTTATCTGTTAATCTCATCGTCATACCTATGATTGAATTTGATATAATCCTTTGTATGGATTGGATTTCAGACCATGATGTGATGATTTATTTTATGAAGAAGTAGGTTACGATTCCTGATGATGATGATTAGGGACACATTATCTTTAGAGAAGAATCATCGCCACCTAGTTCTTATCTAGATCCACCCCTAGTAGATCAACTAAATTTAATTATCTGGGTGGAAGAGACTAAAATAACTATGGGTGAGGAAAGGAATGTCCAAATAGAGGATGTACCTATTGTGAGACAATATTTTGATGTGTTTCTGGGAGATTTACCTAGACATCCTCCACAATAATAAATTGTGATTTCCATTGATTTAATTCCTGGTTCAAGGCCCATATCAAAAAACCCTTATAGAATGGCCACTGTGGAATTAGTTGAACTAAAGAAATAACTGGATGAACTGATTAATAAGGGGTTTATTCACCCTAGTGTTTCTCCATGGAGGGCACTATCCTTTTTTATAAGAATAAAGAGGGATATATGAGGTTGTGCATTGATTACTGGGAGATCAATGCTATAACAATAAAGAACAAGTATCCCCTACCTCGCATTGATGATTTATTTGACCAACTACATGGAGCTCAATAGTTTTCAAAGATTGGCCATCGATCTGGTTACCATCAGTTGTGTGTGAAGAAGGAATACATTCTGAAGACAGCATTTCAAACCAGGTATGTTCATTATGAGTTTACAGTAATGCCTTTTGGGCTGATTAAATCACCCTTTGTTTCATAGATCTAATGAACAATGTTTTCAAGGAATATCATGATGACTTTGTAGTGGTATTTATTGATGATATCTTGGTATTCTCCAAAATCTAAAAACATCATGAAAATCACTTGCACATTATATTTAAGACTCTAAGAAGACATGAATTATATGGGACTTCTAGAAAATGTTAATTCTGGCATCAAGAGATTTCTTTTCTTGGCCATATTGTTTTTAATGATGGAATCTATGTTGATCCTTCTATGACAAGAGAAATCCATGAATGGACAGAAGCAATGAGTATAACTGAGGTACACAGTTTTATTGGTTTAGTAGGTTATTGTCGACATTTCGTCCAGAATTTATCCCGATTGGATGACCCATTAACGAAGCTCACATGTAAAGGGGTTAAATTTGTTTGAAAAAAAAAGAGTGTGAAGAATGTTTCAAAGAACTGAAGTGGAGATTATCCAATACTCTTATATTGACTCTACCATCGTGGAATGCCGAGTTTGTTATTTATAGTGATTCATATAAGAAAGGACTTGGTTGTGTCCTTATGCAGAATGATAGAGTTATTGCCTATACATCACGACAGCTGAAAATTCATGAGATAAACTATCCTACTCATGATCTTGAGTTATCTCCTACAATCTTTTCTTTGATGATTTGGAGACACTATCTCTTTGTTGAAAAATGTGAGATTTTTACCGATCACCAGAGTTTGATGTATATTTTCTCACAGAAAGAACTCAAAATGAGGAAAGGGAGATGGCTTTAACTACTCAAGGATTATGATTTCACGATACACTACCACCCGGGGAAGGAAAATAAGGTGGCAGATGCTTTGAGGAGAAAATATAATGTAGTTTTTAACAAGATGAGCGTTGAAAAGGATCATATATACATGGATCTAGTAAAGAAGGATATGGGAATAACTATGGAAGGTGAAACAACAATACTTTTTCAAATGGTTTCCAAACCATCTTTGCAAGAAAGGATAAATAGTTCTCAGACCTGTGATGAAGAGTTTCAAAAAATGATTAAAGCTATGAATGATGGGAGATTGAATGACCTTGTGTATAAAGATGGAATATTGAAGTTTGGGAAGAGACTTTGTGTTCCAAAAATACCTGATCTAAAAAGGGAATTGTTGGAAGATGCTCACAGTTCCAATTTCTCTATACACCCTAGAATCACCAAAATTTATAGAGATTTAAAGAAACATTTTTGGTGGGACAACATGAAGAGGGAGATTGCTGATTTTGTGTCAAGATGTATGGTTTTTCAATAAGTGAAAGCTGGAAGGCAACAGTGTAGAGACCCAAAGCTTGACGTACATGGACATTACATTACTTTTGCGGAATACTTAATACATAACAAAAACACACACACAAGGATCTTAATAGTTTAGTGTCTTTGGAAACTCGGAATATAATCTTCTAATCGTGGTGAAATATCTTCAACATATCCCATAAAGATCTTCCTTTTCTTTACCTAAAACCTTTATTTATATCCTGGGGAAAAGAAAACATAAAAGGGTTAGCTCAAATTCTCAGTAAGGGTAAACAAAAGAAATATCAATCACAACATTTTCATAAGAACATAACATTTTGGAAATTTTAACCTGCAAAAGAGAGCATAATTTCATAACATGGGATAAATCATAGTAGTGAAATGAAATCACAATAATCATAACTTAAAACATGAAACATTGTGGCATACACACATAATCATATAGAATCATATCTTATTAGTCAACACTCATTGCCAAGACTATCTTAGTGGACAAAGACCATTTCTGAACCAAGTCACCCTTGTTTCAGTCCTGTTTCACTGAACCGGTATAACCTACCGTTCCAACCATATCTATCTCATGAGATATAAAATCTTTACCCAATGCATTAGAGGGAGATATAGGTCCCACCCATCTCATAATGATACCATTTTTATGTGTGCCACAAAATCATAAACCATACATCATAGCATAACCCATGGAATAAAAATGGGATTCTTAAATAACATGACATCATAAAACAATTCATATAAGATAAATGAATTCATTAAAATATTTCCATCGCAACATAATCAAATCCATGTAGTAATAGGGATAGAAACAGAACCCATTATTATCTTAGATGGAAAATAATTTTGATAATACACTTGAACTCCATTCTTGAAGAAAATATCCTTTCTACTTCAAAAACATTTTCCTTTCTTAAAATGTCTTAAAATTTTAAACTAAAAGAAGTTGATTAAAAATAAACTTGAAAACTTGTAAAGGAAGCTTCTTGGAAATAATGTTTTAAAAATCCATTCATGCCGTATAAGTTAAAAAAACATTCATCGTACTTTTGTCGGAAAAGTCAAAAAGTACCTCGTACGAAAAACAAAAAAATATTCCTTTCATATCCTTTACTAAAAACTCACCGAAGGGTAAAATTGGATTTAAACAATTGTATGTGGATGGAAATAATATTACATATTGAGGAAACATGGATTTGGATGATAAAATACACCCCTGTAAATGCCAAAGTATAAACAATCTCGGATAAAAATGAGATTGTGATATTTCCCTTACCTTAGGGTTGTTTTGCTTCGTAAGTGTAAGAACCTCCTGTATAATGATTTAAATAATGTTATTGACTTATTCCATAATCATAATTATTTTTATTATATCATATATGGTCATTTTCTTAGCTTCTTAGTAGTAATATTTCATTGCTACTTGTTATTCGGGTGTTTGTAACTTATTGTTCTTATGCGTGTTTTGTCGATTAAATTCTTATTCTTATCTTTAGGTTATAGATACCTCATTTCAAAAATGTTATTACTGTAATATATATCATATTAATTCATTTAATTCATTTATATAATCATTATTAAATTAAGATCATGTAGAACGAGTCGCATCACATCGTGGAGACGGTATTCCGTACGTACGCACGAGTGATGATATCGTTCCTATGATCGTGGAATTGTATTGGAGTGTATGTATACTATTTCATAATCAGTATCACTTTATAATAGTCATATATAGTCATTATTTACACCATTATACCCATCCAGGTAAGGTGGTGGGGGAAATTAGATTACACCACGGCATGGAGACGGTATTCCGTACGTACGCATGCGCAGTGATTTCCTTTTTCCGTAGGATGGATAGAAGGTTAATTATAGTTTTTTCATATTTATAATAACATATCAGTATATAAGAAATACTGATGTTATTACTTTATCATGAAACAACTAATGAAGAAGAAGTTGATGAAGAATGAAATTGAAAAAGATCGGTAATGGATATTACCTCTTTTTGACGCGCATTCACTTAACCTCCACTTAAAGAACAAAGGATGGTGTTTGAAGAAGAAAAAGACCTCTAGGATGATACTAGGGAAGTGGAGAAGTGATTCGTCCAGGGGTTTACCGAGCTTGAATGATCAAATTGGTGTGAGGAGGAGATGGAGAAGGTTCCCTTTTATAAGGGAGGAGAGGGGCACCTTAGGAAAATCTCAAAATATTATTTTATACAAAGGTCAAATTCGGTTTATAATGGTTCCAAAGGGTCTTATTTCAAAGCTAAAGTGGGGATGGGTCGAAATCCTCTAATCCAACAGGATTTAGACAAGTTTAGGTTTTTATTTTAACCTTATCAATTTTATTTAACTCTATGTTAAATAATTTAACTTTTACCATGTCTTTTTGTTTTCTTACACTATATGGTTAATAAACTTACTATAACAAGACAAACGAACCCCAAGTTGTTTATTATTAATATATATATCCTTATCTATGTAATTTGGCCGAACCATAGATTTTTATGAATTAAATAACAATTAATAATATAATATTTTTTTAAACTAATTTATGTCAATTTTGACACTATTTGGTACATGATTTTTATGAAATTCATAACAGAATGATAAGTTCGAACCAAGTTAATTATATAAACAATAACATGTAATATTAACCTATAAAATTAATTTAAGTCATAAAAAGTCTCAAATTACATTTATTTGGGCATTTATAACATCAATTATGTCAATATTTCATAAATAAGACAATTGTTGCATCATCTTTGTGTCATAATAAATGATAATTATTTAATCCCTAAAAATTATAAATAAATTACTATGATGTAGATAATTGTATTATATTTCTGGATACTACTCATGTTCTAAGTTTCATTAAGTTTATCACTAAATTAAAATTATTATACTTATAAAATTTAAGAAAGTGACATGTTGTCACATTCTTTGATTTTAATAATAATTAAATTATTTTCATGGAAAAAAGACCATAAAATGAATCTAATCCGACCCTTAGGTTATATGGGTCTACTATTAGCCATCCAATAGGATTTTTCAAGTTTTAGGGTAATTTTATAATCTTATATTTACCCTTAATTACCCGATTTACCTTTAACTATAGTAAATAAAATTTACTGTAGTTACTATTCACAATGCCCAAAAATAAAAAGTAGCTTATTAACCTAATTTGGACCCACTGATTCCAAATATGGAATCCATATTTCCAAATTCAATACACAAAAGATGCAGAAATTAAATTAAAATTAATCCTCTTGTCGAAAGAAAACAGTTTTTTCTTTAAAACATTGCAAAAGATTGAATTGATTTAATCTACGAATTCAAGGTAAAATCAATGCTAATGACATACATTATATAAAATGGTAAAAATATATTCTATTTATACTTTAAAACAATTCAATATTATAATTTAACCACATAAGATATTATGATGAAAAAAGTTGTTTTTAATTAAAATATAGCGTGTTTTTACTATTCATTAAAATATGAAAGTTATCGGAAAAATATCAAAACTTTATCTAATGTAAATTTTTTTATCCTGATTCAAAAGAAGAATTTTATTTTGTCAAATTTAACTTATAAAATTTTCAAAAACTAAATTTAAGGTGGGTGCGCCATCAAAAGGCGACAAAACTTCATTTTTTTAAAACTACTTATTTTACCCAAAAAATTTATTTTGTTCTTATACCATGTTATAGAAATGTGTAAGATGAATAATAATGTTATAAAATTCAAAATTTAGTTAACACTATTCATAACAGCTAGTTCATAACAATATTATAATAATATATCGTTGTTTAGTAAAACCCGGTATTGCATACAACACACGCTATCGAGGAAGGTCGTGATTGCGTGTAATGCAAGACAAGTCAGGGTTGCGTGTAGTGCACAACTCCTTTGTTGTTTCGTATAACAGAATCCAACCATATTTCATTTATACATTGAATATATATATATATATATATATACTCAATGTTGCGTAGAATAACTATTATCAAAATTGTTTGTAACACGATCCAAGAATAGTGTTGTGTATACTGCAAGCTAATACGGTGTTTCATATTGCACAAGGTAATCTTGGTGTAACATACAACACAAGACATTAATGAAATTAAAAGAATATTTTTCATAAAATCTCGGGGTGTTACATTCTACCACCCTTAAAATGAATTTTTCCCTCGAAATTCGTCGGGGGTTATAAATGGTTTACTACTCGAAAGTTTGTTTAATTGAAACCCACATCGTAAAAAGGAATACCAAAACATGGCTTTAAAAACTAAAGTATGAAATGTAACAGTTACCCAAATTAACTCATCATTGGGTTTCCATGTATGAGAACATAGGTGAAAATATGGATATGGAAGAAAAATCTGACCATCAAGTTCTGATGGAGAGTGGTAGAGAACCTGACTATGAAAAAGCCAATAATCACAAAGCTATTGATTTGTGATGATCTAAGGTACCATCTGATTCATCGGATAAAAGGGAACTAGGACAACACTTTTGGTTTTCAAGATCATTTCCCTAAAGTTGATGAATTAAAAGAAATACTTGCATGATTTTGGTACAATATCACTGTTGTTCGTGAAGTGAACAATTTCCACTTCATCCCTTAAAGAAATGATGTTGAATTTGTTATTCGGGATGTGTTAGCAGATCATGTGATAGAATGACGGGTCATTCCATCTCTTTCAAACAAAATGTTAGCAAAATTTATAAGTCCATCTTATGGTTAGATTAATCGTATATGGTTCCAAAAATGAACATAAACTTCATATATTCTACCGCTTAATAAAATAAAACTTGTTTCTACTAACCAGGGACTTCATGTAGACCAGTGGTAGGCGATAAAGGCCAGTCGCACTTCGGTTGTGGGTTCGATTCCCACAGCCTTGTCCGACGCGATGGGTTGTCGCCCGTCCTGCAGGTTGTCCTTTTTCTAAAGCTATATTACTATAACATCCCATCTACAATATCAAAAAAAAGTTTTATCCTTAAACAATACTAACTTATGTCCAACATAATCCATTCCAATCTTTAGGCTTATCCATAATACTGCAGTCCACTCTTATAATATAGTGAAAACGATTACCAGAGATTTAATATCATCGTTGATCCCCATATGTCATAAGATATGTCTTGTTGGTCACATTCCAAACATTCGAAGGCCTTAATCATGTATTCTCTTGAAAAATTAATACCCATTGAACCATAGTGAAAACATGATTGCAGTTAAAAGTTAACACTTTCCACATACCAAAATCCTTAAAATTCTATATCCTCAAACCATGATATCACATAGTCCTTATATAAATCATGAGCTCATGAATACTATCAAACATATTAGATTCTCTTTATCCCTTCATTATGTGCATATCATCTGTTTTCCAAAAATATTTCAATCACTTTTCATGGTTACCGATGCCATAAAATTATTGAAAACCACAATAGACCAAAACAAAAATATTCCAATATTCCACGATACTATATACAACATTATTTTGGAATGCCTTTACATAAACACTTAATCATTCTATCACATCGTTTCCATATTCAACATCGCCAATAGTGATCGCATGTGACTTCCCTTTGTCATTTGCCTTAAGCGGTTTCTCATGTCGATCATCACTAACCCTTGGATTAGGGCATTTATTAGCATAATGCCCCATTTCCTTGCACTTGAAGCATTGAAGTGTTTTTGGTGCGTTATCTGTTGTCTTTTCTTTATTCACATCATTAGAAACCCTTTTTCCATTAATTCGACACTCAGATGCTCGTTTATCTTCTTTTCTACACTTAAAACATTTTCTAGACCCTTTAAGACAATCTCCAACATGCTTCTTTCCACACTTTGAGCATAAGGAAACATTCATCTTCTTTTCACCATTATTCTGAGATTTCTCCTTGAACTCCATCGTTAGTTTCTTGTCAAAACTATGAGATGGATAAGTAACACAAACTTACATTTCTACCTTGATAGCACAATGAACAATTTCTTCATAGCTACTGAAGTCTCTTATAGCTAATACCCTTCGAAGATTTGGTTTTAAGCCACTGAAGAATCGGTCAACTTTACTTTCAGGTTGGATGATAAACCCAGATTCATACCTTGAAAGCCTTGTAAAATTCGCTTCGTATATACCAACAGATTCATCATCCTTTTTCTTTAGTTCATGAAACTCCTTCTCCATCATTGTTTGAAAAATACGAGGGAAGTACTTATTGAAAAATAAGTTCTTGAACTCGTCCCATTCCATGGACTCAATTTCATCTCTTTGCTTCGTATTCTTGATAATATTCCACCATTGATCAGCTTCACCTTCCAAACGATATACTGTTATGATGACTTTATCATGTTCAGAAAGTTGAAGAACTGAAAATATCTTTTCAGTGGTACTGATCCATTGTTCAGCAACGAGTGGATCAGAAGACCCACTGAAAGAAGGTGGACGTTGCCTCATGAAGGACTCAATAGAATGTTGTTCCCTTATCTGCTCATTTGGAAGTCTATAATGATTCATAGCTTGTGTAAGTATAGAAATATGACTTTTCACTCCATCTCCCATAACATTTGTTTGTTCAGGAGGACAATCATTGCATTTTCCATTACATTGATCAACACGATTCATTCGAGTTCCAGCCATCGTCTAAAACCCAAAAAGAATAGTGTGAGAGATAAAAATCATGTTATGGAAAACAACATAATAAAGGGGGAGTATCTTCAATATCTTAGGTTAAATTCTATGATCGTTACCATAGTTCTAGGACTGTATCTTATATGTATACTTATCCCTAGGGATATCCCTAGACATACCTTAGAAATATCTCTAGGGATCTAACTAATTTTTTCGCATCCTAGTTTCCAAAGGTTGACTAAACCTTTCCTCTGATACCAACTATAGAGACCCAAAGCTTGACGTACATGGACATTACATTACTTTTTTGGAATACTTAGTACATAAAAAAACACACACACAAGGATCGTAATAGTTTAGTGTCTTTGGAAACATGAAATATAATCTTCTAATCGTGTTGAAAGATCTTCAACATCTCCCATAGAGATCTTAATTTTTTTACCTAAAACCTTTTTTTATATCCTGGGGAAAAGAAAACATAAAAGGGTGAGCTCAAATTCTCAGTAAGGGTAAACAAAATAAATATCAATCACAACATTTTCATAAGAACATAACATTTTGGAAATCTTAACCTGCAAAAGAGAGCATAATTTCATAACATGGGATAAATCATAGTAGTGAAATGAAATCCCAATAATCATAACTTAAAACATTAAACATTGTGGAATACACACATAATCATATATAATCATATCTTATTAGTCAAGACTCATTGCCAAGACTATCTTAGTGGACAAAGTCCATTTATGAACCGAGTCACCCTCGTTTCACTCCAGTTTCACTGAACCGGTATAACCTACCGTTTCAGCCATGTCCATCTCATGAGATATAAAATCATTACCCAATGAATTGGAGGGAGATATAGGTCCCACCCATCTCATAATGATACCATTCTTATGTGTGCCACAAAATCATAAACCATACATCATAGCATAACCCATGTAATAAAAATGGGATTCTTAAATAACATGACATCATAAAACAATTCATATAAGATAAAGGAATTTATAAAAATATTTTCATCACAACATAATCAAATACAAGTAGTAATAGGGATAGAAACAGAACCCTTTATTATCTTAGATGGAAAATAATTTTGATAAAACACTTGAACTCCATTCATGAGGAAAATATCCTTTCTACTTCAAAAAAATTTTCCTTTCTTAACATTTCATACAATTTTAAACTAAAAGAAGTTGATTAAAAATAAACTTGAAAACTTTTAAAGGAAGCTTCTTGGAAATAATGTTTTAAAAATCCATTCAAGCCGTATAAGTTAAAAAATACATTCTTCGTACTTTTTGTCGGAAAAGTCAAAAAGTACCTCGTACGAAAAACGACAAAAGATTCCTTTCATATCCTTTATTAAAAACTCACCGAAGGGTAAAATTGGACTTAAACAATTGTAGGTGGATGGAAATAATATTACATATTGAGGAAACCTGGATGTGGACGATAAAATACACCCCAGTAAATGCCAAAGTATAAACAATCTCGGATAAAAATGAGATTGTGATATTTCCCTTACCATAGGTCCGTTTTGCTTCGTAAGTGTCCGAACCTCCTGTATAATGATTTAAATAATGTTATTGACTTATTCCATAATCATACATATTTTTATGATATCATATATGGTCATTTTCGTTGCTTCTTAGTAGTAATATTTCATTGCTACTTGTTATTCGGGTGTTTATAACTTTTTGTTCTTATGCGTGTTTTGCCCAATAAATTCTTATTCATATCCTTAGGTTATAGATACCTCATTTCCAGAATGGTATTAGTGTAATATATATCATATTCATTCATTCAATTCGTTTATATAATCATTATGAAATGAAGATCATGTAGAACGAGTCGCATCACATCGTGGAGACGGTATTCCGTACGTACGCACGAGTGATGATATCATTCCTATGATCGTGGAATTGTATTGGATTGTATGTATACTATTTCAGAATCAGTATCACTTTATAATAGTCATAAATAGTCATTATTTACACCATTATACCCATCCAAGTAAGGTGGTGGTGGAAAATAGATTACACCACGGCGTGGAGACGGTATTCCGTACGTACGCACGCGCGGTGATTTCCTTTTTCCGTAGGATGGATAGAAGGTTAATTAGAGTTGTTTCATATTTATAATAACATATCTGTATATAATAAATACTGATGTTATTACTTTATCATGAAACAACTAATGAAGAAGAAGTTGAAGAAGAAAGAAATTGAAAAAGATCGGTAATGGATATTACCTCTTTTTGACACGCCTTCACTTAACCTCCACTTAAAGAACTAAGGATGATATTTGAAGAAGACCAAGACCTATAGGATTATACTTGGGAAGTGGATAAGAGATTATGGCAGGGGTTCGCCGAGCATGAATTCTCAAATTGGTGTGAGGAGGAGAGGGAGGAGGTTCCCTTTTATAAGGGAGGAGAGGGGCAGCTTAGGAAAATCTCAAAATATTATTTTATATTAAGGTCAAATTCGGTGTATAATGGTTCCAAAGGGTCTTATTTCGAAGATAAAGTGGGGATGGGTCTCAATCCTCTCATACAATAGGATTTAGGCAATTTTAGGGTTTTATTTTAACCTTATCAATTAGATTAAACTGTAAGTTAAATAATTTATCTTTTACCGTGTCTTTTTGTTTTCTTACACTATATGGTTAATAAACATACTATTACAATCCAAACGAACCCCAAGTTGTTTATTATTAATATATCTATTTTTATCTAAGTAATTTGGCCGAACCGTAGATTTTTAGAAATTAAATAACAATTAATAATATAATATTTGTTTTAAAAACTAATTTATGTCAATTTTGACACTATTTGGTACATGATTTTTATGAAATTCCTAACAGAATGATAAGTTCGAAACAAGTTACTTATATGAACAATAACATGTCATAGTAACCTAGAAAATTAATTTAAGTCATAAAAAGTCTCAAATTACATTTATTTGGGCATTTATAACATCAATTATGTCAATATTTCATTAATAAGACAATTACTGCATCATCTTTGTGTCATAATAAATGATAATTATTTAATCCATAAAAATTCTAAAAAAATTATTATAATGTATATAATTGTATTATATTGTTGGAGACTATTCATGTTCTACGTTTCATGAAGTTTATCACTAAATTAATATTATTATACTTATAAGTTTTAAGAAAGTGACATGTTGTCACATTCTTTGGTTTTAATAATAATTAAATTATTTTCATGGAAAAAAGTACATAAAATGAATATAATCCGACCCTTAGGTTATATGGGTCTACTTTTGGCCATACAATAGGATTTTTCCAAGTGTTAGGGTAATTTTATAATCTTATATTTACCCTTAATTAACAGATTTACCTTTAACTATAGTAAATAAATTTACCGTAGTTACTATTCACAATGCCCAAAAAAGTAGCTTATTAACATAATCTGGACCCACTGATTCCAAATATGGAATCCATTTTTCCAAATTCAATACAAAAAAGATGCAGAAATTAAAATAAAATTAATCCAGTTGTCGAAAGAAAATGGGTTTTTCCTTAAAACATTGCAAAAGATTGAATTGATTTAACCTATGAATTCAAGGTAAAATCAATGCTAAGGACATACATTATATTAAATGGTAAAAATATATTCTATTTATACTTTAAAACCATTAAATATTATAATTTAACCACATAAGATATTATGATGAAAAAAGTTGTTTTTAATTAAAATATAGCTTGTTGTTACTATTCATTAAAATATGATAGTTATCAGAAAAATATCAAAACATTATCTAATGTAAATTTTTATATCTTGATTCAAAAGAAGAATTTTATTTTCTCAAATTGAACTTATAAACATGTCAAAAACTAGATTTAATGTGGGTGCACCATCAAAAGGCGGAAAAACTGCAGTTTTTAAAAAATACTTATTTTACCCGAAAAATTTATTTTGTCCTTATACCATGTTCTAGAAATGTGTAAGATGAATAATAATGTTATAAAATTCAAAATTTAGTTAAAACTATTCATAAAGTCTAGTTCATAACAATATTATAATAATATATCGTTATTTAGTAAAACCCGGTATTGCGTACAACACAAGCTATCGAGGAAGGTCGCAATTGCATGTAAGGCAAGCCATATCAGGGTTGCGTGTAGTGCACAACTCCTTTGTTGTTGCGTATAACATAATCCAACCATATTTCATTTATACATTGAATATATATATATATTCAATGTTTCTTAGAATAACTATTATCAAAATTGTGTGTAACACGATCCAAGAATAGTGTTGTGTAAACTGCAAGCTAATACGGTGTTGCATATAACGCAAGGTAATCTTGGTGTAGCATACAAGACAAGACATTAATGAAATTAAAAGAATATTTTTCATAAAATCTCAGGGTGTAACAAAGATCCTAGAAGAGTCATGCAACCTCTTCCCATACCTGAGTGGAAATGGGATAATATCACTATAGACTTTGTCGTGGGACTACCGAAGACTCCTAGAGGGAACGATGCAATATGGGTCGTTGTTGATCGTCTTACCAAGTCAGCTCATTTTCTTGCTATAAGGGAAGATTTACCAATTGAACGTCTATCAGGAATATATATTATTGATGATCTGAGACCTCATGGAGTACCCATATCGATTGTTTCGGATCGAGATCCCCGTTTTACTTCGAGATTCTAGATGAGTCTTCAGAAGGCCTTGGATACTAAATTTCATTTGAGCACTGCTTACCACCCTCAAACAGATGGACCATCAGAAAGGACTATTCAATCCTTAAGAGACATTTTGAGATCATGCTCACATGACTTTCAGGGTATGTGGGATCAATATTTACCTCTAGAAAAATTTTCCTATAACAATAGCTTCCATTCAAGTATTCAGATGGCACCATATGAAGCGTTATATAAAGAGATGTCACACACCAACCTGTTGGGATGTTGTCGGTGAAAGAAAACTCATAGGTCTAGAACTGAAGGAGGAAATTGTGGAAAAGGTAATGGTAATCCAAAACCACATCAAAGCAGCTCAAAGCAGGCAGAAGAGCTATACTGACAACCGAAGGAAGGATTTGGAATTTCAGGTCGGAGATCATGTTTTAGTGAAGGTATATCCATTGAAGGGAGTTATACATTTCCTAAAGAAAGGTAAATTGAGTCCCAGGTACATAGGACCTTTTGAAATTCTAGAATGAATTGGAGCTATATCTTATCGTTTGGAAATGCTGCCAAGTCTCTCCAATGTTCACGATATGTTCCACGTATCATTATTGAGAAAATACATGCCTAACCCAATGCATGTACTCTCTTATGAGGAATTAGAACTAGAACCCGATCTATCTTATTGCAAAAAGCCCGTAAAGATTCTTGATACAAGATAACAAGTGCTGAGAAACCAGAAGACTCGTCTGGTAAATGTTCTATGGAGAAACCATAAGATGGAAGAAGCAGCGTGGGAACCCGAGGAACTTTTGATGAAGAACCACCCAAGTCTTTTCATGCGGTAGTATTCTAGAAATTTTGAGGATGAACATATTTGAAGGAGGGGAGACTGTAACACCCCAAGCTTCCATGGTACGCTTCTCTTTGAATAATAGAGTAGCATGTATTGTACGCAACTTCGAGATTCTAACACGCCCCGACCAATCAATGTAGCCGTTATGAATAGTAATACCTACTTTTTGAAATTTTATACAATTTATCATTCAAAAATAGACTTCATTTTCTTATTCAGAATATCGAAATTATCTTAGGATGAAATTTTGGTACTTTTCGGATAACTTTTATATTTTGATGAATAGTAAAAATTAGTAAATTTTTATTAAAAACAACTTTATTTATTCAAAATAATTATTAGTAATAAATTATTAATTTGAGTGGTTTTAAAGTATATTTTGAATATATTTTTACCATTAAATCCAATTTTGATCATTGGACATAATTTCACAATTAAGCCGGACATAAACAAGTGTCAATCTTTTGATAGTTATTATCTCTTACAAACACGCGTTTTGTTTTAACAAGGGGAATTATTTTTAAATTAATTTCTGCCACTTCTGTGTTTTTAATTAGTAAAAATGGATTCAATATTTGGAATCAGGATGTCCAAATTGTGTATATAGGTAACTTTTATTTGTATACATTTTGAATAATTATTTCGGTAAATATTTTATTTACCAGGGTTAAAGGGTAAATCCTGTAAATAAGATTAAACAAAATAATATTATAATAATAAAAAATTACCATAAAACGTGTCCTAACCTTATTGGATGATACATGTTTGACCATGGGCATCTTTGGGTCGATTTTAGGACCCCATTAAGCCAGTTGTAGGTGATAAGGACACTTTATATTAATTAAGTTAAAATAAATACAAAAATGACAAAAGCATATATCTTTTAGAAAAACAATTTTTACATAGGGTTATATATGTTGGAAATTCGACTATAAATATTCATTATAAATAATAAAATTCCTTGCATAATTTTATTTTATTTATAATTTTTATATATTTAATTATTAAATTTATTTATGACACAATAATGATGAAGTATTTTCTTTATTAATGAAAGAATCAGATAATTGGTATTATAAATGTTAAAATAAATATAATTTGAAAGTTTTGGTGACATTCATAAATTTTATTAGTTAATATGACATGATAGGATTGTTTAAATTAGTTTTTTATAATTAATAATGTTTTTATGACTTTACCAAAAATCAATTATTGAATAGTGTTAAAATTGACATAAATAAGTTTTTAAAACAAATATTATATTATTAATTGATATTCTATTCATAAAAACTGAGGTTCGGCCAAAGGACTTATTTCATGATATTTTAATCATTAATGGACAACTAAGGGGTCTCTTGGATGTATATAGTATGTTCATTAACTATATATTAAAAAAATACAAAGTGACATGGTATGTGTTAACCTAATTAACCAAGAGTTAAACCAAAAAAGATAAGGTTAATATAATGACCCAAACCTATCTAAAATATATTGTATGAAAGGATTTAGAGCAATTCCCACCTTATACTTTTATAAATATACTTTCTATCCATTAGAAACTGAATATAAATTTATTATAAATTAATACTTTAAGTTATTCCAAAAGAGCCCCTACTCCCCCGTATAAAAGGACACCACTTATAACCAATTCCTCACACCTTCTAAGCCTTTTTGTTCAGCCAAAACCTGCCCAAATACTCTCTCAACTTCCCTCACTTTATCCTAGAGGCCGTAGGTAGTTCAGAAATCCAATCTAAGGAGACCTTTTGATCAAATCAAAAGGAAGAACCCGGAGAAGAGGTAATGATTTCCCCACCCTATTTGAAGTTACTTTCTTCTCCAACTTATTTTTCCTTGTTATTTCTATTCTAAAATAATAAATTAAGTATATTATATATACATAGATGTTATTATAAATATGTTACAACCATATTCAGTATTATATTCATCCTTTGAATGACATTTCACCATACGTGCGTCTGTACGGCTTACCGTCTCCACGTCGTGGTGTAATTGTTATTCAATACACTATTATTTAAATGGATATAATAATGATGTGTAATTCATGTAAATAAAAAAATATAACATGATAATGATTCTTTATATATGATATAACATCCAATTATATATTATTTTAATATCAAAAGAATGATATTGTCGCTCGTGCGTACGTACGGACTACCGTCTCCACGAATGCGATGAGATTCATTCCCCATCGTATCCATTCAAGTATAATTCTCATTTGATGATTAAAAATAATAATTAAGGACATGATATAGTTCTGGATATGATTAATATACAACCTATTCATAACAAACACGACTTCTGTAAAAAAACTTATAAAAGAAAATGAGTAAGTTAACACCCGAAATGATGATAATACTATGATTTTATTAATGAAGCAATGTTAAAATATCATATATGATATCATATTAATATATATTATTATGGAATAATTTAATAACAGTTATTTCACCATTAAATAGGAGTTTAACTTACCATAATCCACGGAAAAGTACATGTTAAGGGTTTATATCACTATCTCTTCATTATTCGAGGTTATTTATACGTAATTATCTGTTGGGTCCTCTTTATCATCCACATCTATGTTTCATAAAAATGTATTTCAAATCATTAATACTATTTTAGAGAATATGGGTTAAATTAATTTATACCCGTGTTTGACTTTTATAAGATGTTTATAAAGTAATCTTTCTGTCGTTTTCCAAATAAGGTCTTTTTTAACCTTTTCGAAAAAAAATTACGGTAAGAATGTCTCTTTTTAACTTATACGGCGAGTGCAACTATTTTCTACCATTATAAACTTTTAGAAGCTTACCTTACAAGCTTATATGAATATTTTCAATTTAAAAGTATTATTTTATAATTATGTGACTCTTAAATGATTTCAAAATAGAAAGATATATTTCTCTAAAAAGAGTTTTGATTTCATCTATGTCAACATCCTTTGAGGAATTTAAGTTTATTTGGAGTTGATTTATTATGAAACAAAACTTCCGTATTTTATTGATTGTTTTGTGATATGTTTGACTGTGGATGTGATATTTTTATACCATTCATGATTTATTGTTAAAGTATAGAAATTTCTTATGCTAGTTTTAAAAGAATGTTTATGATATTTTTAATCCTTTTCATATGAATAATGTATTGGACTTAGTATGTGATGGGTGGATCCCACTATAGCTCCTCGATGAATCGGTAGGTCTCATGAGACTACTAGACATGCAATTGGCTGAGGACCTTTCCCAATTTGATTTATGGTATTGGCCGAGGCCTTAATCATTTTTAGACGTCTTGGCCGAGGCCTTGACAAAATGTTTCAGAATATCTCGAATTATACATTCCCTCATTATGGAAATAATATTTATGGTTCATGTGGTCATTCGACTAGTATAATACCCATGATTATGTTTTATTATGGCATTATTTACTCATCTCATATTCATTCCATAAAATTATTCAATTTTATTATTAGTAAAGGCATGTGGTTTCAATTATTTACCATGCATAATATTTATGTTATTTTCCATTGTATTACTTACCCTTACTGAGTGTTTGAGCTCACCCCTTTCTTATGTTTCATTTTCCCAGGATATGAAGATGTTAGTTATGAGTGACCAGCAGGCATAATCTTAGAGGCTTGGATGTTTCTAATGAAATATATGTGTGTTGTATTTCTTTTCAAGATGTAAAGATAAACTTATGTATGAATGTTTTTTCTAATAATACCAAACTGATCGGTCTTTCGAGACCTGATTTCCTTATGAACATTCCAATGTTATGTAATAATGAACCGACTCTGGGTAACTAGGGTTGGGGAGTTACACGAATTAATTAAAACTCTCTCAATTATTTTTTCCATGTTTATCAAACTAATTTTTATACTTTCAATCAATTCCTTCTAAGATCCTTACACAAGAAAGTCCCATATGCACTCTTGTAAATGTAAGAATACCAATGCTAGTTATATTGAGATATTTTGATGTGAATTTATTATTATTGAGAGAATAAGAAGTTGCATGACTTATTTACCCTAAAAAATGAATATATTTCTATTTGTACTCTAAATCATGTAAATCCTAACTAATCTTAAATAATAGAACCGAAGCCAAAAAATAATCAATTAACATCATGTTTTTTTATTAAATTTACCAAACCTTCACAAAAAATTAATGATTTTGAGGATTCCCTAAAAATGTTGAGAAATATTTTTTAACCTTCTTCATAATAATTTTAATATGGGGATGAACCCCCCCCCCCTATCTATTTTCAAGGGCATGGTATTTATCTCAAAATGATCCCATGGAAAGTTTTATTGGTGATTTATAATTCAATACTCAAACTGGGATATTGGTTTTAAATATATTCTAGAATATATCTAATATGTCACACTTAGAACCCCACAAATATTCTGGATTTAATTAATGACTAATAATGTGTACTTTCTATGAAAGGATATTTAAATTAATACACTTGTAATAAATGTTGGACACCAGTTAAAATACCTAATGACCATCCCAATATTTGGATTTTGTGTTTTTTATAAATAAGGTAAATTTTAAAGGAAACCTAGTAAGTATTAAGATATAATTCAAGTAAAATTCTATATTAATGAAGAAGTAATTTATTATTGTGAAAAATATTCCACCCTTGTTAAACATGAATCCATTTGAGTCATGTTGGAATTAAAATCTCATTTAAATTTTATGGTTTTTCAAATTGATGTTAACATTTCATTCATATATAGTTTCATATTAAAATTTGTATATTCAGAGAAATATCCCAATTTTGAGCATCATTATAAATTATATGTTTATATTTATCAAGGATCTCAATGTAATTAATCACGATCTTTAAACAAGGTATTATAATTTTATAAAATACCTATTTGATAATTAATAAATATTTAGAACTCTTATTCAACCATGTTTTCAAAATTATTATCAAATTATTTATTAGTTTTAAAAATATATTTTTATGATTCAATATTTTGTTCAACAATGGAATATAATTTCTTTTTAATTCATAGATTTATTGACTACATATTTAAAAATGTGTTTTGTGGTTAAGAGAAAGAAATATCATTTTTCCAAATAAATAAAAACAATGATTGAAATTTTATAAAAAGAATCTTATTTTCGAATTAGATTTATGATTATTTTTTCATGGATCTTGTTATGTAAATAAGTGCACTTATGAGTACTTATTGTATGTTAACATTGGATAAATACAATAAAATATTTGATTGTAAGATTTATTGATGTATAATATAGATAATTCATTACCAAACTATGACCTGTGCTGAATTTATATTCATTATTATACTTTGTGATTATTTCCAATATAATCACAAATAATCTCACCTTTAGGCTATTAATTGGTTTTTTAAATATTTCAATGTCACAATTAATATTAATATGTTCTATCTAAAATATATATTCCATTATAAATAGAAATATTTTTAGATTCTAACATTAGAGGATTACATCCTCATAAGAAAATTAACAATGTGAATTATCCATAACATGGAAAATATGTAGTATAAATGAATAATAAGAACAAAAATTTCGTTTCTCTCTCTTAAAATGAACTATAATATATAATTATGAGAATAGTTTTTTATTGAATAATAAATTTATTGGATTTCCTTCTATTATATTCTCTTTCTTATGGGTATTTACCCATTATGTGTGAAAAAAATAGTGTGATTAGTATCTCTAGAAATAATTTTTGATACTCACACACTATGAACATTGACTATAGATGCCACTTACATAGATATAAATTTTAAAAGGATGCATATAGATTCAGTTTATTATTATCTTTCACCAACAAATAGACATATTATCCACACGCCTCGCTAAACAATATTTTGATTTTATTAAAGTAGAGAAAGGTATTTATAGTTTTTAAATCATACATGAATGTGAAATAAATTAAAAATATATACATATATATTAAAAAAATAGCCACTTTTTCGCGAATTATTATTTTTTAACATGATTTAAACTTTTATTTAACTTCTAAGATTTATTTTTTATTTAATTCATTACAAATGATTTATTCATTATTTAAAAACTCTTGACATGATTCATGGATATTATACTGTGGGAAGAAAAATGATGCTCATTATTTGAAATATATTTTCAAAAAATAATCTTTGATTAAGGAAGAGTTAATTTTATGGTTTTAATAATTTTTAAATCAAAATCAATGTTTGTTACTTATTTAAGGAGAATTTTATTTTGGTGTTGATCATGCCTTTTTTATTTCATGTATATTTTGATTTAATTTTTTATCATATACAGAGACTTTCAGTTGTATTAATTAATTTTTTATATTCATTAAATCTACAAAATTTTTATTTAATATAGTTCTATCTTTATCAATAATATATTATTATTTATTTTTTTATGTAAAAAATGGGATGACTGTGTTTGACGATTTTAATTACCAAATATGGTATAATGATGAGTAACTCCATACCAAATTTGTTTATTTCTGTTAATTAATTCATAATCCTTCTTTTATTAATTTATTTGACTGTTTTGATAGTTACATGTTCTAGGACATTGTTTTTCATTTCCTATAAATATGTGTTGTTATTTTGTGTTTTTAATTCTTTATTTTATTATTTTGGTTTTAGTTTATTAGTTTAATATTAAAAATACTATTTTCCAAATAAATTTACCTAAATTGAGTCATAGGTAATTTATTATTGATTAATTAGTATAGAATTATAATTTTATGGTTTCTTATTTAAAATAGATTTTATTTTTGAAGAATTGGATATTATATATATGTTTCATACACATACTCTGAAAATGGGAGAAAACAATCATTATAGAACATTTTAATATTGTATATCATTACATAGATGGTAAAATATATATATGAAGTTACTTATGGGAATAATTTACTATGTCATAAAATCATAATTGATTATGGATAAATATTACAAATTTATTTCAAGAGAAAATGCTATTATTATTTGATTATTTTTTCAAATTTTATTATGTTACATATCCAAAATATAATATTATGTATTTGGTAGAATTTGATGAATATTATTATATATGATAAATTTGGAAAAAAATATTATTACACAAAAATAATGATTCTATCTTATCAAGTTTATTTTTAGATTTATTCTTATATGAGTAATGATCTATTTTGAATCAACATTTAGAAGGAAGTAAATAAAATACCATGGCATCAAAATCAATTGTTTATTCTTATGGGAGATATTTTTCTTTTAAATAATGTTATTATTATTATATGAGAGAGTTTTCACATGATTTAACCTCACAAAACATCTATAAAATTGGAATTAATATAATATTGAATATATTCTCCTATATTTATTTTTACATAAATGATAGAATTGTTTTTATTCTTATGAAACATAAATATTCTTAAGTAATATATTAAACATAATATATAAATGGTTTTGTTTATATAGAATAAATTATTACATGTTATTGAGTAGAATAATGTTATTATTGATTCACGGAATATTTAAAAGAATATTTCTATAAATAATTAAAATGATATATTAGTGAATATTTATATGAATATGATTTCGAATTTGGTCTTATGGGAGGTTGAATATTTCAAAGAACATGTAATATCATGTTTTTAAAATATTTATTGTACTCAAAAGTGATTTTTTGAAGTTTTAGTTTTAGGAATATTTTTAACTAGAATTTATGTGGTTCTTTTTCTAGATTAAATAAGAGTAATTATTATAGGATTTTTAATTAAAAGGGGAAATTTAATGAATCTATTAGCAATAATTGTATTTATTTTTAAATTTATGGAATGATGATTTGGAATAGATATAAATATTCCATATTTTAATGAGAACATAATTAATTTTTTTACAAAATTATATGTTTGAGTAATATATATATCATCTATCAACAAAATTATGGATAACATAAGAAATCATACAACACATCAAACTGATTTTAATGATTACAAACTCATGTGGTTGTTTTTCTTCTTGATTATCATTCTAAATTTACCACTCATTATATCTCCTATATCTTTGATAAAGTATAATATTTTTTTATATTATAAATTTCTCATCATTGATATTGAATTAAATCAATCCATTTATTATTTCTTTTTTATTTCATCAGTTCTCAATACCACCAATGTGAGGGAATTGTGTTTCCTTATTTATATATTAAAAATAAAATAAAATAATAAATTATTTGGTTACTGGTCTACCATTAATGTTATCATATCAAAATAACTCATAAATAAATGACGGGGGTGGACATAGAAACTAATACATACCTGTTTTATAAACAAAGTAACAATTTTGAGTTAATTTTTTATTTATATATCAAACATAATTATTTTAAAATTATTTTTTTAACTTATTGTATTTATATCATTAAATTCAATTCAATTCCTATATTACACCATACATGGTCCAATAATTGGTGTTATAGGAACATTTTATTTCAAATATTTGACCAATTTCCAAATAAAAACTATTGTGATTGATGACATACTCTTCTAACAGTCATGATTCTCCAGAAGGACACTTAATGTCATGAACCATTATTTTATTAAAACAGTTATTGATATTTCTATAATAACTTGTATAGAATTATTATAATCATTTTTATCCAATTTTGAAAATTATTTTACGTGTTTATACACTCATAAAGGAGGAAGTGGACAAATGGAATCCAAAATACATATTTTCTTTTTGAGAATGTTGGTAAAGGCATGAATTGTCTTCATTATTGATTTTATAGGATTCAATTTAATCTTATTTCTACATGATAATTCTCTCCCAAAATTTATTCACAAAATGAATTTACACAAAAAGGAATAAAAAATTATTTAATGTATATGTAATAAAAATAGAAGAGAGTTTGGATGTTTTACCATGTGCTATAATGAATCGAACAATACCATATATATATATATTAGTAACATTGTAAATGGAAGGAAATGTATGGAAGATTTTCTATCATAATAAAATCTATTTAAGAGTATACTTTATTTTATTTGAGATCATGGCCACCACAAGTGACTAAAATAGAAGATGAAATGGATAATATGAGCATGTGTTTAACAGAACACATTGTATACCTAATTACCTTTGAGATAAAATTAACGGAGAAGATAAAAAAGTGAAGGAATTCATGGAAAATAAGACTACTAATTTCAACGAAAATAATGACATATAATTTAAGAGTAGCCCTAAAATTTATAATTATTGTAGGGATATAAAACTTTTCATGAGAAATAATAAATACATTCTACTAGCCAAAAAATAGGATCATGAATTAGATTTTTAAGTTACATGGAATCAAATAAATAGCGTAAAAATTAAATCTTATGGTCCAATTTTTTGTAAAAACGTGAAGGATAAGAACAAAAGAAATAAATCCTTATATTTTTTTAGCTTAGATCAAAGTGATTATTCCCTTTCATTTTTGAAATAAGGACATAATAGTTTGAATAGTCTCATGGTTGAAATATTGGAAAATGATGAGGTAAATTAATAAAGGTCATATTGTTCTAAATTTAATTTGATTAATAATAAACCTAAAAATTAAATTCATCAAATATAGGAATTGTTTTATTAACTTACCAAAACAATAAAAAGTACATAAAAATAAATATATCTAATATTTTTAATGAAAAAATATAAAATACCCAAATAGAAGAATGAATCAAAATCAAAATCAAAATATAATTCATTTGTGGATATATTCAATAACACTATTTAATTTATTTAATAACACGTATAAATATTCAACCAGGTTGAATAATGCCAAGATAAAATTCTAGGTTTTCAATGTGATTGTAAGAAACACTTTGGTGTCGGCTACAATACTCAATCTAGTTCCTCAATAAAAACAAAATTTGTGACTATAACATATCAATATATTATTTGTAATTATTTTCATGAAAAACACTTTTAATTTGTGAATACTATTACAAAATATTATGGGGTTATAAAAATAATTCAATTTTCCAATGGGGTTTTTAGAGATTCCCTCAAACTCAGAAACTATGGGTTTAAAAATCACATTATGATCACATTAGTTAACACAAATTCATTCAGAAACCAAAATATTTATTATATTGATCATCTTATAAGAAAAATATTTCAAGATAAAATCTAATATTGTTTCTTGTTAAAATAATAGTGGGTGATTAAGGAATATATGAGGTGATTACTTTGAGTAAGACACCTAGACTTTCATGAAATTGGTCATGTATATTTTGGTGATAAATCAAGGGGAAATATAGTCAGCATAGGTATAAAGTTTTGTATTAATTCAACCATTACTAAATAAATATTATATTTTTATGTACTTAATCATAATTTACATAAAACTTTTTAACTATGAGATAACAACATTAGATAATCTTTTAAAAATAAAAAATGTAAATTTTTTATTTATGGATGTAAAAATTTATTTTATAAATATGAAATTAAATATTTATTTGATATTTATCAAAAATAAATTTATATAAAACATCTCAAGTTTGTGACGCCATTAGATACATAATATTTGTAATTACGTAGACTCCTTCATCATTATAGTACTACTAATTTTCATAATCAGTAATAATAATTGTATATAATACTTTTGAATGTGTAATTTTTAAAATTTTATTTTGTGAGAACATTTGGAGAATTTAAGAAATAAAAACCTTCCATAATATTTAAAAAAGTATGTATCCAAAACAAATCATGTTAATACTATTATCCATAATAATTTGAATCCTTTTTAAGTATCATGTATAGAATGTAAATCATACTCTTTTGTAAATATCAGGGACTTTACATAATTAAAATCATTTATTTTACAAAAATATAACTCTAAGTATTTCATAACTTTTATTACATTTATTCAGATAGATAAAAATTTAAATTTTATAATATCATTTTAATTTAGAGTGATCATGGGAGAGCATTCATAAATAAGTATTTTAGAGTATTTTATTTACATAGATATAATTATGATTATTATTCTCCTGTAACACTTAGAAAAATGGGTTCTTCAATGATGGAATCAAGCACTGAAACTGATTTCAATAACTCACATAAAATAATTCAATCAACTTTAATTATTTTGGGATAAAACAGTAAATAGAAAATGTTAAAAATTAAAAAAAATTCATATAATATCAGGACTTTTGAAAACACCTAATAATCTATGGAATGGTTATAAAACTAATGTTGGTTTATCTATGAACATTGGATATATGTTTTATATTAGAAACTCTAAGGATAACCTGGGAAATTTTAAACATAAATCAGATTAAGGTATTTTTCATGGTTATTATAACTCAAGTAAGCCTTGTCAAATATTTAATAACAGGAATAATCATATAATATTTGTTCACATTATTTTTTATAATATTTTTTTTAAAAAAATCAACTATAGTTTAATGATGCTGAGGAAGACTGATAAAAATTGAACATTAGTGTTCAACATCCTTCTAACGATGTTGGGGTTGATGTAGAAACCTACTCAAACCCATTTCTAAAGGCCTCGGAAAAATAAAAAGGCTATATATTAAAAAAAAATTATCATTCATTTACAATCCATCACTCAAATTAAGATTTTATTTTTAAATGATATTGATCATATAAATGTTTTCCCCTCCTAGCATCATGAAATACCTAGGTAGCCCCCCATCCGAGAACATTATATGTACCCTAACCTGACCTGATGGGCATTCATGATCTTGATGGTATTAGAAATAGTTTTTTTAGTATCAATGAATAGACTTTGGGATTTTTTTCCATATGATATTATTAAAATTTAAATAAGAAATCACACTAGAAATTTTACCTGATCCATCCATAAGTAGGACTCTCCTAACAAAAAAACTAAATTTAGTTCTAAAATATATGAATAAATAAGAATAAAATACCACAAAACATCAAAATAACTCCACATACATATTATTATTTAAAAATAAAACAAAATCAAATGAATAAATTTGGGTAAATAATAATGGAAAAGATAATGCATACAAAATTCCAAATAAACATAGGAAACCTAAACACTAAACCAAAAATATTTCTATGACCATGGAAAGAATCAATTCATGAATTGAAAGCTAATTCAGGGGTAAACTGAGAGAGGAATCTATAAACCAAAACTCATTTACAACCCAAACATATCCAAAAAAATTATTAGTGTGAAAAAATGTCCTAGTATGTATCCTCCCCACATCCCAAACATAAGATTTAAAATTAAAATCCTATTATTCTAGTTTTAAATTTTATTATAAATATAATTCCTTTTTAATTGAATAAGTAATATATAAAATCTTCAGAAATTCCATTCATTTTTAATTAATTGTTTCCCTTTAAAACAAAATACATGAATGATATTTTTTAGGAAACACATTATTTAGAATGAAAAAAACATTTCAATACAACCCCTAAAAATGACATGTTTTTCAAAAATAATGGATACTAAACACCCTTTGAAATAGTTCATTTTAGTTATGATTATTAATTGAAGAATAAAAATATTAACCTCAAATAAACATGTGTATGAGCATCGAAAGTAAACAAAAATAGTCAATGAAGGAAGAATAAAAGTCTAATCATGGGAATAAATAGTACTCAATATGATGGAATGTAAGTATATAAAAATATGATAATTATGGTTATAATAAAAAGAACCAAATTTAAGAAGAATATTTTGAGTATCCATTGGGAAACTGTGGTTAACTCATCCTAGGAAATTATATTATCATAGTGATCAAAAAATTTTGTCAAACTGATGATAATCTCTTGGGAGAGTCCTCTCAGTTAAAAATGGAAGAGATCAACCCAAAAAGTAACTCTCTAACACATATCATATATGTTATTAGTTACTATTTTACTATAGTCTAATGTTATTCATGACATCTAACTCCAGGAAGCACTTTTCCTTGAAATCCTAATTAATGTCACTAAGTTACCTTGATCAACCAAAAGTGAGGTTAGTAAATAATATAAAATAAATAACAAGAATATAAATTCATATAAAACACTCATCACCTCCTCCTAAATCCCCCCATTCACAAAGGTGTCCCTTTTATCAAAATAATACCATTTTGATATAACCATCAAGATCAATGTTATAAAAAAGGGTAATGTTTTTAAACTATATTTATATAGTGCCAACTGGGATTTGGAAACTATTTGAGACACACTAATCGTGAAAATAATTTCCTTATTCTTTCCAAATAGTACGATAATCAATTAATCAATTATTTGAGTAATTTAAACCTCCTTTTTAAAAACCAAAATCTCTCAATTCTGTATACCCATCACTTTTGTAAAAAAATGTAAAACTTTATTCCAAAATAAACACATCAAATAAACTTATAAGAGAAAAAATAATTTAAAATATAATTATCCATCTTAAGAATTAAAAAAATAATAATAATAATTGAAAAATGACCATGACGGAAAATAAGATTAATCAATAATCAAAACATCTCTGAAATAATAGATTACTTGAAAACTAATTTATATTATTGAATTATTACTTTTTAGATATTAATTCAAGTCATTAGGTTCTTTAAACATCCTTTTAAAACTAAAATTTCATGGTTAAAAATTTTAGACATTTTATTAAACACATATAAGGTTTCAAAATCCATCTTCCACTATGAATATCATATTTACCTATTTATAATGGAATCACGTGTTGATAAGAAAACAAATTCATATGCCTATTGAAACTCCATTATTTAGTCATATAATATGTTTTATATCTTCTTTACTATTTTTTCTGATGAAACTCTCTAATTATCTTCAACATCTATGTAATTTCATCATGATCATTTTTTGGACCTTCTTTTCTAATGGTAGGTGGTCACTAGGATTTCATACTTGGGATGCTTCAGAATTCATGTTGGTCATGAGGTTGGGAGTTCACGAACATCTCAAACATTTAGGGAGAATTATTTTTTCATAATGGGACCCATTATATATTTAATTCATATTCATAAAATCATCAAAAATCCCACTATGGTACTGGTATATCTCTTGCTAGTGATGGATTGGAACAATTTATTTACATAAAAATCTATATATACAAGTTTATCTCCATCTATAAGAAATAATTTATGTGTCAAAGATTATCCATAGATGGTTTCATCTAAATATATCAAATCCAATTCATAGTTATTTTATTAAATAGAGATTTGAATTTCTTTTAAAGTAACATGGGTGTGTAATATAGAGTATATTTCAGTCCAGGGAGGTGAGGAGTGTTCATGGGGTTAGAATTGATACCATAAAAAGGAATTCTCGTGTATCGTTTTGAAATTAATTGGAACCTATGTATTTTGGATCCAATCAACAAGAAACATTGAACCTTTTATGTTTATGGGATGAGGACCAATTACAATAAGTTTCATGTAATATGGATTGGATGACAAGTTGAATCATATATAATAGAGGTTGATTTGGTACTTATGTTGAGTTCCCCTTTAATGTTGTATCCGAAGGGAATGTATCCCGATGGGGATATATTTTTTTTACAATGAATATGGCCATGTGAGATGGTTTAAAAGATTACGGGGATGAGACTACTGAGCAGTATATGGATTCAATAAAAATGGTTTAAAGAATATGGTTCACTGGGGATATGGCCCTAGTAAAGGGTCATCCAAGCTTACAGGGAATATAACCTAACGAGGTAGAATATGAGTGACTTCGTAGGCAGTATGTCCCCATGATGATGTATATGAATGTTTGATTATGTTAGGTTTCATCCAAAAATATAATTCCTTAGTATCTTCGTTAAAAAATAAAACCCCATGTAGTTCATGTTACATAGTTTAGGGTTGTTATGGAGGATCATATCATGAATTTTAATATCATATGTTTAGGACATTATCATTTAGTTTCAGGTCATGATTCCAAGAAATTTTTATATTGTTTTTTATTATCTTATCAGGATATATGTTTCATGAAATTGGAAAAAATTATTTATTAGGACTTATACAATTGGTATACCCATATAGGTTCATTTCATAGTGAGCAGATAGGGATTGGTTCCCTCGAGGTATCCAATAATGGTGTTTACACCAAGAATAACATCTATTTTGTTAATAATGAATAATGATATAATGAGTGGGGGTATGTAAGGATTTGTTTGATTATGATATAGGTTTCGCTAGATCATTAATGATAGAATGTTATGAAATCTTTAATTGAAACAATGTTGGGTCTTATAGCTAGGAAACAATTTCAAGCTCACATGGATCATTGATTGGAATTTGGATTCTAAATACCCAAATTGATCTATGAAATACCACTCCATTTCATTCTAATATGGAACATCCTTATCAATGGAATATATTTTTGTGATTACCATGAGGGTTATGCCTATATATAAGGACTATTCTGAAGACAGCTTTCATTAAGGGAATCAAATATTTAAGGGGGAATTATAACATTCATACTGTGATCATGTATTTATTATTTCATTGAAAAAAATGATAATTTGAATCCAAGATAGTATACATAGGAGATGTAATACTCTACTATTGATGTTGGGGTCTTTAAGATACCCTAATGTGGGAGTAGAAGAGGATCGATTTCCCTAGTGACAGGATTAAATGATGATTTTTCATATTTAATCCTTGAAAAGGTATTTATCCATAGGGAGACACAAAAAATATGTATTTCCCCAATGATAACAAAGAAAAGTGTCACCATATTAGTATTAGGGATAAGTGGAACCAAAATATACTAGAAATAAGTGTAACTGTTGTGAAGGATCTTAGATTAGTCATCACTCTAGTGGTTAGAGAGTTCCATGAATTCCTTTATTTGAATTTATCAATAGCGTATTGTCTTGACATGGACCTTCTACCAAGTACTAGAGAACTAAGTAAGAGGTGGTTTATTATAATGGGATTTATTGTTTACAGTTATAGAAACACAATTTCCCACTCTTTTTGTAATTTTCATTGATTTTAGGATCAAATATTATACCTAAATATCGCTTGGGACTATTCTATAACCTAGGGAGTGAAAATATATGGGTCATCTAATCATCTTTAAAAACGATATAAAATTGGAAGCCCAATAATATTACTTTTAGTGAAGTATATGACCCTAGATGAAGTTATTTTTGGCATGTAGGTGAGGCACACCATATGACTTCCACACTCAACATTGGTTCAAAAGATATAAAACTAGTTCTCTTTGGGTCATTAATTTTACCTACATTATTTGTTTTAGGAAAAATCATAGTGCATATCCCAGGTTCATTCCATTATCATTTTTATAAATTCATCCCTTTCACAATATTCATCATTTTTCCAAAGGGGAGAAGTAATAAAGTGACCACTTAGGAATAAATATGCCTATAACAAAGATGATTTAATCATATAGTCATTGTGACATTGGGTCGAATCCATTTTTAGAAAAGTGGAAAAAAATTTACATAAAGGATAGAGTGGAGAAAATTAATTATGCACACTCACTATGTACAATAGTGGCACACATATGCTGTTGGAAATTAGGACCATTTAATATCCCTATAAGTATATCTTATAAACATTTAGAGACCCACATTTTTTACATTTTCCTTGAAATTAGTTAGAATATAATAATATGTTTGTACTCTAGTGAATTTTTCTTCTCCATGTAGGTGAGTTTCCATAAATATTCACCCTTCCATTATCACAATGATTCCAGAGTCACAACATTTTTCAATCCAATTTACATGGAAAAAATGACCTAAGTAATTGTGTTGGTAGAATTAATTTTCTAATTAGAATAGGAAATGTTGTTGAGAAAATGAATTGTGTGAAGGTATTGGGATAAACAATTATAAAACATTATTTTTACTTAAGAAAATTTTCACCCAATGTTTTCATCCCTTTCCAATATTTTCTAAAAAAAGTTTTCTTACACTCTTGCATTATATTATTAATAAACCATTGATTTTTATTAAAAGAAAGAAATTATTAATGTTGTCATCACCACTTGAAATGTTGATTTATACACTCGGATTAAGGGTTTGATATCAGGTGTCAATCTCGATCTGATTCGTATGCTCACACTGCACTATTAGACTCTTGAAAACCACCTCAAATTTCCTTTTTTGAATTATCCAAAATATAAAACACTTATTTTATATAGATTTATCCTTACATTAAAAACATCATTAACTAACGTTAATCTTTTGTTCATTATTAGTTTTTTATCTTTGGGTATCATTAGATAAAACATTTATCCCAATGAGAAAATTATCTCTGAGTCCATCAGTTATTTTCCATATAACATAATTTTTCATCAATCATTATTGATTAGTAATCTAGAGTCATATTCAACAATTAATTAATCTTTTATATGAAGTAAAATTAGATAATGGATCTTGTTGTGGGACCTCCATCTTGGGGTAATATTTCCAATGAATATTTTTGGCCTTATAAGTTGAAAAAACGTTGTACTAAAAAAGAGGACCACCTAATGAAATATAGACATTATGAGGCTATTTGGGAAAAGAACATGTTATTTTATATACACTAAAATATCATCCCTGAGAATGTTAGTATCTAGTTTCCTAAGAACAACTCTTTTCATTTTCTGCTTGGTGAGGTTGGGTTTGGACTATGGGTGATTCAAAGGTTCAATTGAATCTATATCTCGGTGTAAATGTATTGTGAATTTCTCCCTTATTATATTGTTTTGGATAGTGTTAGCTGAAATAATTATTATAGAGGGTTGTGAGGGTACTGTTATTTGGATATCTAAAGAGTGGGGTGTCTTTTCCCAAAATATTCCTTTGAACACATTTGTTAAAATGTTCATGATTTCCCATGGATTATGATGTAGTGTAAATAGGATAAGGTATTTCCCTATTCAGAATACAAATTGTTCTCAAATTTCTCATTATTATATACATTAACAAATTCATTAGATCATTTGTAGTCAAAAAATAAAAATATACATAGTATATAACATTTATATAGAAATACATATAGCCATGTTCCTCAATGGGTGGTTGTTAACAACCCAAAACACAGGAATTAAGGTAAGGGTAACCACTTTAATAATGGTTTACAAACTAGTCTTGATAATTATGGTAAATATTTTTATTCTAGACATAGGTGTTTAACTAGTTCTTGGTCAGGTTTAGTGTGTTAGATCACCTCCAAATACATGTATCCCTATCCATCTCTGATATTTTATAAAATAGGCGCACCATGGTAGTTATGATCAAAGGCACGTGGCCAAACCTCCATAATTATCTTTCAGAGATGCATATCTGTAAACCAAAGTGTTCAACCCAAAAAATGTATTTTCAATATCTATATCTCTTTATGGAGTCTATTCTCATATTAACTAATGTACCAAGAAATATCCCTTGAGTATTCTAGTTGATGGAATCTATGATTCATCCATTATCAAATCATACAAACTTATGCTATTGTGTTGTTTTCTCACTTAAATGGTTAATAATGTCTCTTCATATGATCTATATGTTCAATTTAGGTTTTGGAGATGTTTTTTATGCATTAAAAATATGGGAATATATTTTTTCCTTATGGAGAGTAGATAGAAACACACAGTGGTCTTGTGATAATTATAGGTAATGCTGACACAAACTAAAAGTAGCTTCACTATCACTAGTCCTCTAATCAAGGATTTAATTGGATTGAATGTGAAATATTCATAGTAATGATTTGATCACAACTAATGAATATCATTTATTAGAGTTACTCAATGATTTCATGGACCACCATTTCACATTAAATAAGAATCTCGATACAAAGAAAAGTGTGATGATAACATTATTGAGTTGGTATTCTTCGCCAATGAAAAAAATTAATCTGATCAGTGATGTGATGTCCTAATATAAGATTCATATAGATATTATTTTTAAGTTGATTAAATATATTTATTTATATCCACTAATGTGTGGGACCCTATTTTTGGTAATTCATCATTAGCATAAGATTTTCTTAGTCCAAAAATCATAAATCTCGTTCTAATAATGTTATCACTAGAGGTATAGACTCATTTAAGGTGTTTATATATCCTATAATCTATTCTTGATATAAATTATTATCCATACCATACTGGTTTGGATTCCATTTTTAATTTACTAATGTAAAAAAGGGAATGAAAAAAATATTCCTTGAGCTCTCATACTTCGATTGTTGAGATGTGGATACAATTTTATCATCTTCATAAATTGTTTTTTGTTTGACTCATATGTGGATTTGACTATCAAGGGAGATAATATATTTTCCCCTAAATCAAAAATTTATGGTAGCGGAAGGAAATTCAATATAAAAACCATTAAAACAAAGACAGTTTGAACCATTATAGAAAAAATCATAGTGTATGTTACATAGAGGCATTTTGGCACCCTAATGATGATTTCCAAATCCTTAAAAACGAATCCATAATTATTAAGGATCTAAAATAATAAAAAAAGGCGTATTTTAAGGATTATAGAAATCATTTAGGATGTGAACATTATCCCTAAGGATACTAAATGGTGGAATCAAAAAAAACTAATAGATTGGAGAAATATATCCTTATCATAATATTGAAGCTGCAAATATTTAACACCTTCAAAATTCAGTTTAAACATATAATCAAGCACTAAAATTCCTAAAGCTTATGGAAAACTAGATTCTATCTTATATATTTTCACTTGGATCCAATTTTTCATTATTTTGGGATGAGACCCTGATCTGAATAATCAATGACACCAGAATTTAATGGTGATGCTATAGGATTTCCTATGGATCAGAAATATAAGGGAAATAATGCATCTACTATTATTCAACATATTATTGATGAAAAAAACAATTAAAATTCCTTGGGCCTCTATATAGGGTATTTCAAAATGCATTTCCATGAATAGGGAATTTTATGTGTGGTTGATCCTTTTTTAATGAATGATATATTTATTTTTGATCAATTGATTTCTATGTTTCAAAAATATTTACACTGAATAGAAATAAATTATGACCCTTTAAAGCTTTAAATTGAAATATTGATATAACATTCACCCACTTGAACATTTAATTTACATGGAACTGATCAATTGTAATATGAAAACAATTGATTTAAGGAAATGATTCCATATTGTGTTTGTCTCTTTAATGGTTATGGAAATAGGTTTTATTATCATACAAATGAGTTTCTGTATTCATATATATAATATTTTCACCTGGTAATGGACTGAAAATTGTTATTCACATATGTTCCATCCTTGTACACTAGATTTTCTCCATTCACATGAGTAATATTTCCTGATGGTCATTGAAAAATGTGGGTATATAAATATTTTCATTCATTTTATATTAATGATTTTAAATTTAGATGTGTAATATTTCCCCCTAGAAATTTATCATATATGGGTATAGTCATCTTTTTTATTACTATAAACAATAGTTAGTCTATTGTAATGTGGACTATTTCCTCTATTCCATGTCTCATGGAATAGTATAGGAATAGGTACCATCACTACATAGAAAAGATAGATTATTTTGATATGGAATGAGATAACTCAATGTGATCAAGATCATGAAGTTGTAAAACAAGGAAAAAGGATTCCCATGATTAGGAAGGTTCATGTTTTCTAAACTCTACAATTTTTTAATTTGGAATAAATATTTATAAAATGTCATGATCTAAGGAGGGTCAAAATTTTTTCCTAAGATGAGTGACCTAGACAACACATCTTAACTTCTTCCATGGTTTTATGGTGGATCTCACCAAATTCCTGTATATTCTTGTTAACCGAAAATTTTTCTTAATCCATATGAGGAGGAGAATTAGTGTGTTAGAACCTATCTTTTTCTTCGAATTCCCTTTTGAGATTTCTATTGCAATGTTTTCCAACTATTTAACCATAAAATAAAACATTTTTTATAGATTACACAATTTTCATATCTAGTGGCCAGTGACACAAATTTTTTCCAAGTCACCCTTTATGGGTTTCTTACATTGAATATTCAGCATCACATTATTAATGCAGTTTTGTATATGAAATTTGAATCCACATGGTTGATATTTAATTTATGAAAAAAATGGATCAATTTGAGTTGATTTATCCAACATGGGAATGGTATGAATCAATATGAATGGAAGAACGTTTTTACGTAAAATATATAGTTCTTCAAGTATGTTCATGTAGTTTAGGTTATTCATGCTCAAACCATAATGAGCTGTTGTTTTAGGTCAGAAATATTTGACCACATATTGTTGTTGTTAAAGTTCTTATAGAATTTGTGTATAGATAGGGAATACTGTATATTAAAGTATTTGTGAAAACTCATCAGCTAAAAGGTCTCAACACTAATATAAATCATCCTAGAAAGGGAAATTTAGTTTATAGTCTTAAAGAACAAACTATCATGTGATGTTATTTAAGGTTATGTGATGAGGGAAAATAAATATTCTTGAATGAAATGTCAAATCATTTCATAGAAGATATGTGCAGTGTGTGAATGTGAAACATATGACGGTATCAAATATATATGTATATTTAGATTATTGATTTGATAAATAATTTATGAAGGTTTTCATATTAGGGGTGATGTGATAGGATATATATGTCATGTAATGAAAAAAAATCAGTCTATTTGTTTTAAATTGTGGATGAATCAAAATGAATATTTTTATATATTTTCTAACATAAACACAATTAAATACTGTTACAATTCAAATTAAAATTACACATCCTAAAATAATATTTATTATAATAGATATGAATAATATGATGAGATTAAATCCCAATAATAGTATTGAAAAAAAGGAAAAATCTATAAGGTCAAGTTAAACCATTATAATTTATCCTTCCATAAAAAAGGTAAAAAAAAATTCGTAATATGATAGACATTTTCAAGGGTCGTATTGAAAATTATTATGTGAAGAAGGGAATCCTAAATTATGAGAGTAGTTGTGATTATATAGTTTGTTTTATGAAATGAGACCATTTGGATATAACCATTTGAAATAATTTCTATTGATTATTAATATTATTGTGAATCAAGACCATTGGAAATAGTGTTCATTGGTAATAAATCCATAATAAATTAATCATTGGATTTAATATATATTGAGGGTAATTATTATAACAGACTGATTTATAAGGGAGAAATATTATCCTCAACCAATATTATCATGACTTATTAACCCCATTTATCAAATCATCGAATAGAGATAACAACATTAGGGTTTGAACATGACTAAGCACAATTAGTGCTTCAATAGGTAGGGATTAAGAAAAATATCATAAAACATAATTTCATGTCAGTGTAGATCACCACTAGATGAATGTTACCTAAAAAAATCATTAATGTTCTATCATCACACACCATATCTTTGAGGATTATGATAATGTAATAAGGGGTTATGTATCTTCACTGTATTTAGTATATTGGTGTAAATTATTTTATAAATGAAATATTGGTAACAAAAATCCAAAATTAGTATTCAATGATTCACCCTTATATAAAATTTAAAATAAAAAATACACATGGATAGATGATGAATATGATAAATTTTATTTTTGATACAAACAAAACATTATTTTCTTTTTGTAAATATATATTTCTATTTTTAATACAATTTGAGACAAATTTATAAATTATAACTAGTATTTAAATTTTATATATTGTATAAAAAATATGTATTCGTATATAAATAAAAACATTACCTTATAAAAACATATGAATATTTTATATGGGAGATAATTTTAAGTATATAATAAAATTAGCATTAAAAAACAATTATTTTATTTAAACATATAAAATTTACCTATTTGTAAACAATTATAATAAAATATAGATCATTTTTAAATCAACATGTTGAAATTATCTAATAGTTAATTTTTTCATACTTTTCTGATACAGTCTAATTTTGGGATAAGAAGTAAAATATCTTATAAGTATATGGTAAGTATTGTGAAATAATAATAATATAAAAGTTATGTAATAAATACTATAATATATTTGTTTTGAAAAAAAAAATATTTCTCTGTATAATAATTCATTTTAAAGTAAAAAATATTAATTCCTCAAATAAATTTATAATCTTCCAAAACCTAGGTATATTTCATGTTTTTTTTATAAAATCATTATGGATTAGAATATTTTCCACATAAAAAACAATATGTTTTAATGGGGTTTGTATCATAAGATGTTACGATAATAAAATAAACCCCCTGTTGGGAAAAAATCAGCTAAATGTATGTAATGGACAAAACTTTTTTGTAGTATTGATTCAAAACCCAATTTTTAGATATCAATAAACTAGTTCTCCTTATTTTATATAAATAATCAACCATTTCCTCATTCATAAATACTATAAACCCAATTAGCATAATGTTCCTATCATTTCCAATCATTATTTTCTTTGGAAGGAGTTTCCATGTCTCCTAGAAGACCTTCATTAGCTTGCGAAGCCACTTTCTGAGTAAGGGATTCTCTTACTCTTCCTTTTAATTCAAGTACTTATTTTTTTCATTTTTTCAAGTTATTGTGTTTTCATACACTTATAAAAAACATTATTGTTAGAATGATAATTTTTTCCTTATGTACTTCCATTCCCTCTCATTAACCACTTTAAATTAACCATTTTTTATAAATATTATGTTTTCGAAATATTTCATTGATTTCTGATGCCACTCTTTTTTATTATGAAAACTGAATCATGTTTCCATTCAAGGGTGTTCAAATAAGATTAATTGTACATCATTGATTATAGATTTACATATATGAAACTCACATACCTTTATCATGGTTTTAAAATGTTAAAAGTATAATTCTTTTAAGTTCATTTAAACTCATTTTCTTTTTATGAAACTCATCATCATTATCTATGGGTTAATTTGTGAAATTACTTCTTATGATATATGATCTATGTGAAACACATATATTTAAAAATATAAATGTTGTTCCCTAATATCCCTCCAATATAATTGGTAATATTTTCATCTAATATTTTCCATAGCATGCTTAGCCTCGAAAATTATCATAGTAGTTGACCTCCTCAGATGTTTCTCAGGTTGTGTGTGAGTGAGGAAAAAAATCACATAAAGTAAAAAAAATAAATTTTGGAATGTTATTATTATTATATGTTTCTCATGTGGTAAATATTATATGATATACTATGATGGAAACAAAGGTATTATTGGATACCATCAGGGTTAGATGATTTGGTTAATACTAAATCAAGTTAGGTTATGTCAAATGGTGTCAACGAAAACACCAAGGTTGAAGTGCAGTCACATTAACTAGGTTTGAGGTGTGTAGTCCCTAATGAGGGAATTGTAATTTTAATTGGGTGTAGTGTAATACCCATAGAATAGTAACAATTAAATGATTAAATACAACTCCCATGTCATCATGGGTCCCCATAAATTTCATGTGTCTATGAAATTAGAACTCAATAGTTAAGTGTGATTATCCTAGAGTAGTGTTGCGATGGGTGACATCCTTGGAAGTTTCCTTTGGTGTGTGTGAGAGAGGGAGATAGAGTAAAAATAATTCGGACATTACATGTGTTGTCCTATGGGTAAATTTGTTAGTATGACAAGTGACCTAAGTGGGTAATATCATATGGTGTTCTTTAGAGGTGGGAAAGTTATTATTGGAACCCCCTACGGTCAAATTTCTAGGTTTATGACTCGATGAGGTTGGGTCATAAAATATGTTTTCAGGTTTTATTTTGTTTGCACATTATCCTTATGTCATGATATTCTAATATAATATTATCCTTCCTATAATTACAAATTTATATTCATTTTTAGACTACCATTATTTGACTTTTTTTCCCATATATATATCATGATTAATATAATTTTTCCCTTACATGGATTTATAAAACACTACTCTTCTTTATAAATTCCCCATGATAACAAATCTAGTATTAAAAGATCAACCGTATATTATAGAAAGTTATTAGGTTAAAGTAAATATGATTTTATTTTTTGAAATGTGTTATATTTAAATATTTAATATTAAAAAGGCATTGGACATCAAAATTGGTTTGTTTTTAATGTATATTTGTGTTAAAAATCATGTAATAAAATGTGTCATGATATATGGGATTTTTTTATTGGAATCATGTTGAAGAAAAAAAATATTTTAATGGAGTGTGATTGATAAAACATTGGTGATAACCATATAAATAAGTATTATTATTATAAAATCACCTAAATTTAGAAAAGTATTAAGTGTGTGTCTTCTTACTAATGATATCCCTATATGGATATAAACAATTGAATTTTGGCCCTATCACAGATTCACCTAGGTTTAATAACCCTAAAATTTTTGTTCTATATCAACTAAATAGTTACCTAATACCTGACAAGGAATCATAATTGTACATCTGGTTTGAAACTCATGTAGTATTTTCTTGGAATAATTCACATTCTCATTACAAAAAATTATGAATGTCTTGAATATATTTTGATGATATAATATATTACTATAGATCCTAGTACGAATATAATCATGAATATCAGTGATTTGAGCCTATAAATTTATAAGCTATAGTAAACGAGCATGTTATGAGTTATTCCTATTAAGATCATATTTTTCCATTTTCATGCTATTTAGTTTATTAATTATCATCTAAATAATTCAATTATTTTTTGAAAATTTCTAGTAATATAAGGAATCATGTTAACAACATATGTGATGATTTCCCTGAAAATTATTAATATGATAGATGTACGAGTTGAGAATTTTTTTGCGGTTCTGGAACACCATACTCTAATAATTAATAATTAATATAATCATGTGGAATTACATCATTTTATTAAAAATAGAAAATGTTATAGTTCATTCAATGAGATAAAGGAATCGAAATTTTAGTGGTTCTTATGATTCTATAATGTCAAAACTTTATAATAATTATATTAAGAATATATTTTTTATCCTCCAATGCTATAGACATGATAATGTAATAAAAATATGTATTTTATAGATGAAGAAGATGATCGGTGGTCTATGATGAAAAAGAACACTAATCCTATGAATGGAATCATATTTATAGAGAATTAAAAATTTCAAGTAAATATTTTTTATTAAATATTTTCTTCACACTCGCTATTTTAAAATGGACATATAATTCCATGGACTTATTGAAAGGAGGGTCAATATATCAGGTCTTATGAGGAAAACATCAATTGGATTGCACGGTACACCTGTGAATTTTTCATTGTCCACTAAAGTAAGTTGGGATGATTCTTTATTTGGATAAAGATGATTCAATAAAATAATTGTGATTCATTACATCTATAACTATGATGAAATTCTATGTTTTCCCATAATTTTGGGATAAATATCAGTGATTCTCAATGGTCTCATGGGACTATATATAAGAAGATAATAATTGAGTTTAACACCATAGTATCATTTAATTATTCTCACGGTGCTAAAAATATCAAAAAACCACCATATGAATAGGGTGGAAAGAAACATCCAAATAACTACATTAGGGGGATAAGGTAATTATTTATGTGTAAAATTTAGAACAAAAAGATTATGTTTTTTATGTTATGTAAAGAAGACCAACAAAATTATGGAATAAAAATGTTTCTTATTAATCCCCATCATATGGTCTATTGATTCAACTTAAATGAACATGAAAACAATAGAATAAAATTCTCTAAGATAAGTCTAATAGAGTAAGGGCATGCTTAATCTATCACTACTGCTAAAGTGGATAATTAATGTGATGTTTTGACATGTATCTTGGTTATTTATTAAATAATAGTGAACATATTACTCGATATTGGTCAATTTATTCTTTCATATCATGAAATTTTAGTAAAACTATCTAAACACCACCACAAAATATAGAATTTGAATTATTGTTAAAGATGGGAGAGGGGGAAATTATTTCATATCAATAATATAACTCCTACCAGATATTACTTGAGTGTTAAATCTCCACGAAAACCTTTTCATAATCCCTTTAATGTAATTTTATTCTATACTTGGCATGGATTGGTTTTCCATATATATAGCCAAAATAAAATTTTAAAACATCGAAATCACATTCCATTTCCCAAATTATCCTCTAATTATATATAAGTGTAAGTATAAGGTTGAATATTATTTGGAAAATTCATCATAATAGTGGATTTCGTATACTTATAAACTAGAATAACTAGTTAAATTATTTAGACAAAGGAGAGTATTGCAACACCAAGATTATTTATGAAATATATTATTTAACTAATTTTAATTCATTAATAGCTTGTGTTGCATGCAATCATGATATTATGAAACCCAAGGGATCCACATAGTAATAAATATCCATTTTAAAATAGTCGTTAGGTTAGTGGGAATTAATATAACTAACTTATGAAAATGTATGGTGAAGCCATTCACTACTAATTATTTATGATAAATATAAATGAATTATACATTTGTATTTTTGTATTAATAAATTTTGTGAATTACTATTAATAAATGAAATTAATGAAATATAAATGTCATATTCTTAATAAAATATTTTTTATATTCATCCAATAGATATTATTGTCAGAGGGTATGAATAAACACTATATGATTTATAAAAACCTATTTTTTTCAAAAGGGTAATTTTCCACCATTTATTTGTTAACACCTTTTAAATTATGATTTTGAAACATTAATAATATTTTTATGATATCATAAAAATTTTCTTTATAAGTAGGATATAAAAAATTACTTTGAATGAAATATTAATTTTTTTTATAACCATCAAATTTTGATGAATAGAAAAAATAGACTAAATATTTATTAAAAAAAACTTTTTTAATAAATATAAATTATATAGTAATATTATTATATATAATTGTTTTAAAATATAAATAGAATATATTTTTATCATTCAATATAATTTATGTTATTAGAATTTATTTTACATTGAATTCAGATTTAGAACATTTGAATCTTTTGCAATGTTTAAATTTTTATAAACCAGTCTCTCCTTCCGACAACAAGATTAATTTTAAATTTATTACTAACAATTTTGTGTCTTTCATTTTTTTCAAAAAAGATTCCATATTTTGAATTAGTAGGACTAAATTATGTAAATAACATTATTTTTTGGAGGATTAATAATAGTAAATTGAGAAAAAAAAATTAATATGGTTAAAGGGTAAACAAGGTAATTGAGGGTAAGAATACTTTTATAAAATTATCATATCACATGTCTTAATATATTTTTACTGGTATGTTACTACCTAAATCATCCTTGGGTCAAACTGGTGTCCTTTAAAATCCACTTGGATGAGATTAGGAAATTTAATTTATTTTTATTTAATGAAAAGTTAAATATGTATAACTGAAATGTTGATAACAAAATAATTTTTATATAAGGTTAGACAAAAGATAAATTTTATCATATACACTAATTTGAGTTACAAAATGTTTCTATTAATCATTATAATTTAATTTTAATTTTTAGGAAACAAATAACTACATTAATGACTTATACTTTAATGATTTAAAAATTAATTAATTTATGAGAAATAAATAAAACAATATTTATTAAAAAAAATAATAACCATAAAAAGAACCAAAAACGTGACCATGTCTTATTTTTCAAGTATATCTCAACCATAACAATCCATGGGGTGACATAGTGACCATTTGGAGCCTTATAGTGGAAATTATAATGATTTTTATTATATTATTTGAAATGATGTTAAAGTTGTCAAAATCATAATTTAATAACTATAACATTTTAAATATTTGATTTTCAAAAACATAAATTCAAAAAAAAATATTATAAAATATATTTTATTTATCTTCATCAGATATTTTTATTTCTAATTTTTCTTCATAAATTAATTATATTTAATAATTACAAAAAAATTATGTACTAACTATTTTATAAATAGTGATACAAAATAAATGTTATTAAAAATATTAAAATAAATATAATATGTGATAATTTATATGGATAATTAATTTTATAAATAAATTTACCTCTTAGTAATATAATAAAATATTTGTTGGGATGTTAAATTCTAATCTCAAATTTTTTTAAAATTAATGAATTGAATAATTTCCGAATGGACACTATTGATTGTTTATAAAAATAATGTTTTATAAAATTATTTAAAAATCATAACACATATTTAAAAAATATATAATAATTATTTTATTTTCTAAAATGCTCTAAGGTATTTATTTATGGATCAATTAATATCAAATAAGTAAATGTTGAACCTTTTTAATGTTGAAATATTTTTCACCCTATTTAAATATTAAATAGAATAACTAAGTGTCAATTAAAATGATAAGGTTTACATTGATAAAATAACATCTACATAATATATTATTTAATAATATTACGATGACATATAATCTAATATTTTAAATTATGACAATTTGGAAGTTCTCGATTGGGGTTTTATTTTATTATAAATTAAATATTTTAGAGATCCCAAAAAGTGTCCCTCGCCTTGATTATAAAAGGGAACCTCATTCGTCGTATATTCAATTTAATTTTAGCATTAAAGATCATCCATCCTAGAAAATTATCCATTATAAACTTTCATAGTTACATTCTAGAGGTTCTGTAATTCTTACAAGACCAACTCTGGTGCTCTAAGAGGAGATTTAAAGGAAGCCCCTCGAAGAAGAGGCATTCTCCTCTACTGATTCTTTCATTCCTTTTTACACTTCCTTTTCATGAGTTGTTTCATTAAAAAGTAATAAATATTATATCACTTATATACTTACATTTCCTTGTGATTATGTAAATATAATATTCCACTTTCTATCCATCCTATGAAAAATGAAATCGCCACGCATGTGTATGTACTGCCTACCATCTCCACGTCGTTGTGTAATCTATTTTTCACCACCACATTAATTGGTTGGTTATAATGATATAAATAATAACTATATATATAATTAGTAAAGCATGATATTTATTCTGAAATATTATACATAATTAATTTCAATACCATTCAACAATTATTGGAATGATATCGCCATTCGTACGTACGTGCGGCCTACCATCTCCAAGATGCGATTACAATGATCCTATAGGATATAAATTTAATAATGATCATAAAAAGGTATATAATTAAAAAATATGACATATATAATTTTAATATAATTTTTAAATGTTATAAATATAACATATGAAAGATAACCAAAACTTATTCCACAAAACATGCATAAAAATATGAAGTAGTTAATACCCAAATAACAAGTGGTAATGAAATTTTGTAAAAAAAAATATAATATTACCATATATGACATCATAAAAATTAAAATGACTATAAAATTATTCAATTATGTTATTTAAATCATTATAAATGATGTTCAAATACATACAAAGGAAATTGTACCTAAGGAAAGGGATAATTTCCCTATCTCAATATTATTCAAGATTTTTTATATGTAAGTATTTAATAAGGTATAGTTATCATCCACATCCACATTTCCTATATATTTAATATTATTTCTATTATTATTCAATTATTTAGAGACAATTTTATCTATTGGTAAATTTTTATTAAATTTTATGAAGGAAATATTTTTTTTATTTTCGATACAAGGTACATTTTAACTTTTCTAGCAAAAGTAATATGAGATTGTTTTTTAACTTAAACGGAATGGACATATTTTTAAATTTTTATAACACCTTGTATACTTGAGGCTTCATTGAAATTATTTATAGTTTATTTTCAAATAAATATTTCTTTTAAATTTAATGGAATTTTGAGAGAAAATATATTTTTGAAGAAGAAATGATATTTCATCAAGAATTAATTTCAAGTGTTATATCAAAATTATTTTCTACCTAAGATAGAATTATCTAATATGTTTATGTTTGAATTATAATATCATTGTTGTTTCAATTTTATTATTGTGTTTATGATATAATTCTATTTGTGAAGTCCATTTTTTAAATGCATTATGTTATAGTGGAATGATGTTTAAAAACCCCCTTTTATTCCTTGCTTTTTGATTAATGATTTATGCTATTGAGGAACACATAATAATGGTTTCATAATGACATGGTTGAGACCTATATGTCCCTCCAATTAATTGGTTAATGATTTATATCTGATGATATAGACATGGATGGAATGGGAAATGGTCTCAGTTCAGTATTACATGGGCTGGAATAAGGAGTGAACTCAGTTCAGTAATGGACCATGTCCACTATGATGGTCTTGGAAATGAGTCGTAACTAATATAAAATGATTTTCTATGCTTATGTGTATACCAAAAAATATCAAGCCTTACTTTATGACTTTTGGTATTGTGTTCATTGATTCTTATGAATATTCATGATTTATCCAATGGAATGATATCATTATCTTTCATATGTATGATAAGATTTTCAAATATTATATTCTTATGTCTTATGATTATGATATGATTGATATCTCCATTGTTTACCCTTAATGAAAATATGATCTCTCCCTTTCATATATTCTTTTCTTTTGTTCATGAAAAGGGTATTAAGTAAGATATGTCAAAAAGGGGTCTAGTTATTATGAAATAAGTGAGATATAATGAACATGTATTATGAATTATTTATTTATGTTTCCTAGTTTCTAAAGACACTATAATATATGGTCTTATCATGGATTTTTCATAATTTGTAATGAATATTCATCAAAGTTGAATTTATATCATTGTATGTAAGGTATGGGTCATTATAGTTGGTATTGGTGGAAAGTTATAGTTTAACTTTGGAAACTATGATATGAGAAAATGTAGTAAGAACCCAATGGATATGTCTATGTATATGTTACAGTCCTAGTGTTTTAAAATTATCATGCATATCCAATGATAAATCCAAAAGTTTTCTAAATTTAAATCTTAAAATTGATTTTGTGGTTTTCCCATTATGATTAGTGTTTCTCATACGAGGGTTCTTGTTTTTATTCAATGGATAAAACCTAATGGAACCGTGTTAAGGATGAATGTGATGGGAAATGAAATGATTTTCCTCCTGAGAAACCAAGTTCTAGGGGAGTTTCAATAAAAAATATTCTTGTTTTTCTCACACAAATGTCTCAAGCTATGAATCATGCATGACTTCCAAAAAAGAAAATGAAAGAAAAAATATTGTTGAGTCCTCTATGAGGCGGTGTGCACATTATTTCCGTGGGAATTTAAATACATTTGTGGCTGAATAGTAGATCATTTCCACATAAAAGTTATTTTAAGTTCTCCAATGTTCAGAACATGAAAATTTCATCTTATCGTTATATCATTTGGAAGGTGAATTTGATCAATGGTGGAATCTTATGAGCAATACAATACAAAGAGATGAAATTGAATCATTGGAATGGGATGAGTTAAAGAAGTTATTTTTCTAATAAGTAATTTCCACATTTTATTTGAACAAATAAGGATAAGGAGTTTCTATAGCTTCAGAAAATGGAAGATTAATCTTTTGGTACCTAAATTTTTTTTATAAGACTCTCAAGGTACTCTACTGAAATTATTATCCAACTTGAGAGTAAAATTTATGTATTCTTTAGTTTATTAAAACCAAATATCCAAAGGGCATTATCCAGAAGGGACTTCAATAGCTTTGATGAAATCATTTTATGTGCACTCATGGTTGAGAAGGAGATTAGAGTAACCCATTAGTCATATGGGTTTGATAAGAAGTCAAATAAGGAATTCAAGGGAAAATATAAAGACCACAAAAAAATAGATCAGTTTTACCTTATGATCATAATGTGAAATGAAACATGGAGGAAATCAACTTAAAGGAACTAGTAAATTTCTTTATGTATGGGAAATATGTTCATCGGGTTGTTATAATTTATGGGGAAAATTTCTAATTATGCGAATAGAAAAAATTCTAGATAGAATAAACCTCCAAAACATCAATGTTACAAGTGAAAGGAAATTAAATACTATCTCAATAAATTCCTTAATACAAGGGTTATTGATTATGATTGATATCATATAAATTTTAATTCCAAAGAAAAATTCAAGTCACAAACGATCACTATCGGCGATGTGGAGTACAATACTTTAGTGGTGAAAGGTACAGTTATCATCCACTATAAAGTACAAAATGTTTTAATTTATTTTGGATCACCCTTCTATTTTATTTATAAAAAATACTCCAAGGGTATCACCATATTGCCTCAACAATATTATGTTGAGTTAGTTGTGACAACTCTTAATGGCACAATAGACGCATCAAATGTTTATAATTATTCTCTGGTTGAAATTTGTGGGAAAGTGATTCCTATAAATCTTGTGATCCTTCCTATAATGGAATTTGTTATGATTCATGGTATTGATTGGATTTCTCTATATGGATCTCGTATTAATTACCAAATAATGGATGTCACATTTCATATTCCAGATCAATCTATGACCATCTATCGACACAAGGATGAATGTAACTTCTACTATAAATTTCTTCCATCTTATTGGTCATGATACCAATAAATTATTATTATCTATATACAATGGTTGGTGAGAAATGAATAATTATTAATACACCCATTATATGGGAGTTTTATGATGTATTTCCTAAATGATTACCGGGTATTCACCCAAATCGTAAAGATGAGTTTTTAATAGAACCCATTCTTGGTGTTATGTCTATTTCAAAGAAACCTTCATAGAATGGACCCAATTTTGCTGTAGGAACCGAAGAAAAAAATATAAGAGAATCCGGAGAATGGATTCATATGCCCCAGTGCATATCCTTGAGGTTCATACATTCTGTTTTTTAAGAAGAAAAATGGATCAATGAGTCTTTTCATAGATTATCGTGAACATAAAAATATCAATATCATGAAAAAAATATCATATTCCCCATATTAATGACATATCTGACCAACTTCTCAAAGCTCAATAATTTTCCAAGATTGATCCTTGTTCAGGATATCATCAATTAAGGGTCATGAATGAGGATATACTAGTTACAGCATTCCAAACAATGTATAGACATAATGAATTTATAGTGATTCCATTGGGTTATACTGATGTCCCTGATATCTTTAGGGATCCTATGAATAGATTCTTTAGAGACTATATTTATTATTTTGTGGTATTCATTATAGATAATATTATTGTCTATTCAAAAGATAAATTAGGAACATAATGGTAACATTAGAATTGAACAAAAGGCCTTGAGAAAGGATAAGAAGTACGAGAAATTTACCAAGTGTGAATTTTGGCATTAAAAAAGGTTCATTTTTTGGGTAAAATAATCCCATGAAAGTAGATATTTGTTGATCTAGTAAAAAGGATGATATTAAAAGTTGGTTGACACCAAAAAAGTTGATAGAAATCTAATGTTTTCTTTATTTTTCTGTATATTATCAATTCTTTATGAATGATGGCTCATTATTATCTTGTCAACTCACCAACATGACTTTGAAAAGAGTTTAGTTCCCGTTGATGGAAAAATTCGAAGAGAATTTAAAAGATAAAAAAATGAATGATATCTTGTGCACCTCTGCTCAAACTACATTGTTTTTTAGAAATTTTTGTGATCTATAGTGATTCATATAAGAAGGGTTTGTGTTTTTTTCTCATGAAAAATGATATGGTGATAGATTATGCCTCACAGTAATTTAAATTCCATGAGAAAAGTTACCCAACTCATGATTTGGAGTTAGTTGTGGTAATCATTATGCTAAATATATAGAGGAATTATCTTTATAGAGAAATGTGTGATATATATACTGATCATAAAATATTAAAGTATATTTTCTTATAAAAGGATCATAATATAAATTAAATAAGATGGTTGGAGTTGATTGAACATTATGACTTCTTAATACATTACCACCCTATGAAAGTAAACAAGGGGGCATATAATCTGAGTCAAAAGGACCATGTTATACAATCCCTGATGAGGATCACAAAAGCTCTAATATTTTTGATATCAAAAAGGATGTATTGTTAAATTTTAAAGGAAGGGGATATATATTATCTTTCTCAAATGAATATTCAACGATCTTTTCATGTTAAGATTTACGAGGCACAGAAGGAAGATGAAGAGCTACTATAGAAGGTAAAAAATGTTCATGAATTCAACCTTGATTTTAATGGAATAATAAGGTTCATGAACTGGGTTTATATTCCTCCCATACCATAATTAATGAAGGATCTATTGGTTGAGGCTAATAGTTCTTCATTCTTTATTCAACCTAAAAGAAAAAATATGTACAAGGACCTGAAAAAGTATTTCTGTTGGTATGGTATGAAAAGAGATGTTTCTGAATATGTATCTCGATGATTGGTTTGTCAGTAAGTTAATGTTGTGTGAAATAAGTTTAATGGGATGTTACAACCATTACCCATACAAGAATATTAATGGGAAAACATCACTATGGACTTTGTCATAGGACTTCCCAAAAAATCTAAAGTTCATGATGTTTTATGGGTTATATTTGATCACCGTACAAGTTAGCATACTTCATTTCAATAAAAGATTATTTCCCTCTTGATCATCTTACAAGGATATATATAAATGTAGTGGTAAGATTTCAAGTATTATCACTTTCCATTATATCAGATCGGGATATAAGTTTTCCCTCGATGTTCAGGAGAATTTTTTTCAATCTCTAGATAGAGAGCTACGTTCCAGAAATTCTTGTCATCCTCCTAAAAATGATTAGTCTAATAATACAATTAAAACCCAATATGGAATTTTGAGATCTTTTTATATAGATTTCAATGGTTAGTGATAAACACCATCCTTTGGTGAAATTTTCATACAACAATATATTTCACTCTAGTATTCAGATGGCTCCTTATGAATCCCTCTATGTAAAGAAGTTTATAACTCCATCATGTTGAGATGAAGATGGGGAATGAAATGTATTAGGACCTAATCTTATTTATGAAATGGCAGATAAGTTCAGATCTATTTAACAACACATAAGTTCATCTAAGAGTCGAAAAAAAGTTATCATGAAAATTGAAGAAATGATATAGATTTTGAAGTGGGTGAGAAGGTGTTTCTATGATTATCTCATTGGATGAGAGTTATGAGATTTGTAAACAAGGTAAATATGTGCCTTATGTATTTCGGTTTTTATTTAAACTCGGGATCGTGGTGGGAAGGTAGCTTATATATTGTCACTACCACTAAATCTCCTAGAAGTTAATGATGTGTTCCATGTATCTCTCCTGAGAAAGTACATAAATTATAATTCACATGTAATAAACTCAGATATCGTACCATTGGATAAATATCATTCTTATGATGAACAACCGATAAAGATTTTGGATCGTAGTGAAAATGTTTTGTGAAACAAGACCACTCATTTGGTTAACGTTTTGTAGCAGAACCACAAATTTTGGAATGCTATGTGGGAAATTAAGGATATAATGAGGGAGATATATCCTCATAAAATTGTATCCAAGTGATGAATTTTTAGAGATAAATTCACTTTAAAGGGGGTAAAATGTAACACTCGTTTGTTTTTATTAAATATTTTCATTAAATAATCTTAAGTCCTCAATTGCTAGAATTGCACACAATCGTGATGTTAAGGGAACCAAAAGGCACAATTTGTATAAAATAACCATTTTATCCTATTCATAATGTTAGTGTTAATAAATATAACTAATTTCTGAAAATGTAAGGTGAATTAATTCACTACCAATTATTTATGAAAAATATAAATCCATTATATATTTCTATTTTTGAATTAATAAATTTAGATAATTACTATTAGTAAAAGAAATTAATGAAATATATATTTTATATATTAAATAAAATATTTTTTATATTTCTCCAATAATGATTTTTGTCATAGGGTATGAATAAATCGTATTTGATCTATAAGAACATATATTTTCCAAAAGGGTAATTTAAATCCTTTTAATGCAGAACCCCTTTAAAATTATAATTTTTATACATTGATAATTTTTATATGAAAACATAAAAAAGTTATTTAAAATTAATATATATAATTTTACATTGGATGGAATTTTAATATTTTTCTGATAACATTCAAATTTTGATGAATAGTAAAAACATAAAAAAATTTAAATAAAATCAAATTTTTTCATCGACTAAAATTATATGGATAATTAATAATATTTAATGATTTTAAAGTCTAAATTGAATATATTTTTATCATTAAATATATGTTATTTAATTATCATTGATTTTTAATTGAATTTAGATGTAAAAACATTTCAATCATTTGTAGTGTTTTAACTTTTAAAACACGTTCGCTCTTCCTGATAACAGAATCAATATTAAATTAATTATAAAACATATATGTATTATATTTTTAGAAAAATATTCCATATTTTTAATAATTAGGTCCAATTTATGAATAAATCTTTATTTTTTAAGAATTACAAATAGTAACTTTGGATATTTTTTTAATATAGTAAAATGGTAAACCGTGTAATTATGGGTAATAATACTATTATAAAATTACCTTAACACTACTCTTAATATCATTGGATGAGTATTTCATGACCTAAATCATTTTTGTGTCTAAACAGTGTCCTTTTGAATCTATTTTGATGAGATTATGACATTTAATTTTTTTATTTATAGAAAATCCAAATATGACTCACTCAAATTTTAATGACTATAATTTTTTATACATGGTTATACAAGAGATATATTCTAATTTTAATGTTAAATTTTCTTTATTAATCATGATAATTTATTTTTAATTTTTATAAAATAAATAATTACCTTAAAGACATACTCTTTGATTATTTTAATAATAATTAAATAATGAGAAATCAATAAAACAATTTTTATTAAAATGATAATAAACATAAAAAGATCAAAAAACATGAAAAATATTTATTATTCAAGTATATATCAATCATAAACATCAAACTGTTGAGTTATTAACCATTTTTATCCATGAATAAGATATTGTAACACTTAGATTATTTTATTCAATGTGATGTTAAAGTTACCAAATTTATAATTTAATAAGTGAGAAATTTTAAATTTTGGATTTTCCAAAACATAAATTAAACTAAAAATATTTTTTGGAAATATGGTGGATTTATCTTTATCTTATTTTTTAATTTTTAGTTTTTATTCAACAACTAAGTATAATAAATAATTAAACCAAATTGATGTCGTAAATATTTTATTAATAGAGATAATAAATAAATGTTATTAATAAGATTACATTTAATTTAATTTGGGATAATTAATATTTTTAATAAATTTTATAGATTAACTTTACCAATTAGAAATATAATAAAAGTTTTTTTTCAAAGTTAACATGTTATGATAATATATTTAAAAATCAATGAATTAATTAGTTTCAAAATTGATAATATTGAATGTTTATCAAAATAATGAATTATTAAATTATTTAAAAATATTAAAAAATATTTTAAAAATATATAATAATGATTATAGGTTTAAAAATGTTCTAGGGTATTTATATATGGTCTAATAAGCAAGAGATAATTAAATATTTAAACTTTTAATATTAAAATATTGGTTACCCTAGTTTAAAAATAAATAGAATAACTAGGTGTTAATTGAAATGATAATGATTTAATTTCCAGTAAAAAAATTAGAGTATATTGGTTGATGAGATTAAAACCAAATATCATACCATATTAAACATTGGGACATTTTGGTGGTTTTTGGATGGTTTTTTATTTTATTATAGATTAATATTCTTGGAGATCCCAAATGTTCCCCTTACCAAAATTATAAATGGTTGCCTGCTCCCTCACCTCTTTATTTCACATTGAACCTTAATACTCGGCCATAACTAGAAATTGTACCATATATGATTTTCTAGTTACATTATAGAAGTTCCCTACTTCTTAGAAGAACTACTCTAGGGCTATAAAAAGAGATTTTGAGGAAGCGTGTCAATGAAGGGGTAATCTCCTATACCGATTCATTCAAAATCCATCCCTCTTCTAATTCATATTCATGACGTGCATCATTATAAATTAATATATATATTATCCCATATATACTAATAGGTTATTATGACTATGGAAGAACTATAATCCATTTTCATTCCTACCTAAGAAAAATGAATTCACCACGCGTGCGTACGTACATCTTATCGTCTTCATGCTGATGTGTAATCTATTTTCCACCACCTCCTTAATTGGATTGGTATAGTAATGGAAATAATAAATATAAATGATTATTATAAAATTTTATTGATTATGAAATATTATACTCCATTCAATATTATACCATTCAATAATTTTTGGAATCATATCATGCCTTGTGTGTACGTACAACCTACTGTCTCTACAATGTGATTCAATTTATTATACATGATCTTTCTTAAAGCATGATTATATAAATTTATATTGTGAATAAATATGATATATATAATGGTAATTTCATTTTTTTAATTATATAACTATGACCTATGAAGGGTATCTAAGACTTATTCGACAAAACAAGCATAAGGAAATGAAGAAGTGAATGCTAGAATAGAAAGTAATAATGAAAATTTATTAATAAATGGATTACAATATGATAATATATGAAATAATAAATATTATTAGTATTCTAAGATAAGTCAATGAATTTTTTTAAATCATTATTAATAAGGTTTGGATACATACAAATTAAATCGGGCCTAAATTAAAGGATAATTTCACAATCTCAATATTATTTGAGATTTCTTATATGTAATGATTTGCTGGGGTATATTTGTAATCCAGGTCCATGTTTCTACTTATGTAATATTATTTCTATTCTTCTATATTTTTTTACTGTCAATTTTAACCATTTGAGAATTTTTATTAAATAGTATAAAATGAATCATTTTCATTTTCAATATGAGTTACCTTTTTAATTTTCCAGCAAAAGAATGAGGAAATGTTTTGTAACATATATGACAGGAACATATTTTTATATTTTCATAATACCCTATTTCAATAAATATTCCATTACATTATTTCATGTTTATTTTCAAATAAATTATATTCTTTTAATATTTTGGGACATTTTTTGAAAAGAAAACATTTTTGAAGAAGAAATGATATTTTATCCTATAATAAATTTCATGCTTTATATCAAAATTATTTTCAATGTACGATAGAATTACCCAATATGTTTATGTTTTAAGAATAATATGCTTATTGTTCCAATGATTTTATAGTTCTTATGATGGAATGTTATTTATGAAATCCATTTGTTTTACATGGATTATGTTATGGTGGAATAATGTTTAAAGAAACCCATTTTATTCCTGGGGTTATGATGAATGATTTATTTTACTGTGGAACATGTAACAATGATTTTATTATGACATGTCTGGTGAATATATCTACATCCAATGAATTGGGAAAATAATTATATATCATGATATAGACATGGATGGAATGGAAAATGATATCGGTTATACTGTACTAGGCTGGAATAAGGAATGGACTCAGTTCAGTAATGGACTTTTTCTGCTATGGTGGTCTTGGAAATGAGCCTTGACTATTATGCAATTATTTTCAATTTTTTTGTGTATTACAAATTACACCATGTCTTATGTTATATCTTTTGGGATTACTTTCGTTGATTCTTACGAACATTCATGATTTATCTGATGGCATGATATCACGATATTTTATATGCAGGATAATATTTTTAAATGTTATGTTCATGTGTCTTATGATTGTGATAGGATTTATTTCTCCCTTCTTTATCCATACTGATCATCTAAGATCACCCTTTCATATGTTTCTTTTCCCCAGGTCATTAATAAGGTTATTAAGTATGATATGTCAGAAACATTCTACTTATGATGAAATTATTGAGAGAAAATAAAGATGTCTTTTAAACTCGTTGTTTATGTTCCTAATTTCGAAAGTCTATATACCTATAAGGTCCTATCATAGATTTGTGATATTTTGTAATGAATATTCTTAAAAATTTATGTAATATCAATGTATTTATGTTTGGGTCATTATAATTATCACCCTAAAAGGCATACCCATTATAAGAGAATATACATATGTATTCTCTTGGGACTTGATTAGATTTCCACATGGATGACAAGTACAATTTCCAATTGAAACTATTCCTACAGATCCACTAATATCCTCGATTCCCTATAAAATAAAATATATTGAATTAGTATAAATAATGACGAAATTGTAATAGAATTTAGATATGGGATTCATTCCAACAACTACATCACTATGGGGCGCATGAGTCCTCTTTATCAAGAAGTATGAGTCAATGAATCTATGTATTGATTAGCATGTGTTCTATATGAACCTGATAAAGAAAAATTATCCCCTAGAACATATTTATGAATTATTTGATCATCTATAAAGGAACAAATAATTCTCTACTGTGGAACTTCAGTTAGGATATCATAAATTAAAATTAATGAAAGTGGATAATCAGTAGAATACATTTCATACATTGTTTTTACACTATAAATTCATATTAATTCTATTCATACTCAAAAATTCTCTATAAATAATTATTTCCATGATGAATATAATTTTTAAACATTTCCTAGTATAATTTTTGGTAGAATTTATAGATAATATTACTATATTCTCTAATGGAATGTAAAATCTTGAGGACCATTTGAATAATGTGATTTAAGTATTTTGAAATGGGAAGTAATATAAAAAATATAGTAAATGTGATTTTTTGATGAATAACGTATAATTATTCAGGAATTTTATCACAAAAAATTGTTTATTTAGGGATCCTTTGAAGAAAAGGGTTATTAAGGAATGGCTTTGATAGAAGTCGATAATCGAGGTCCGTAGTTTCCTTAGTTAATATGTTTACTACCATTGATTTTTGTGGAAAATGTCATGATTTTCAAATCAGTTTACAAATAAAATTTGGAATAGCGTGAAACTTATATAGACTAATGAATGTTAATAAATCTTCTAGAAATTATAGAAGAGTGTAACTGGAACTACTAGAAATATGACCGTTCCCAATGCTTCTATACCAACGGTTTGTAAAAACCGTTGGTATAGGTCCCCTTTCCCAAAGGTTTGGCCAAACCGTTGGGAAAATTCCACTTTGTGGCCACTTTTCCAAACAGTTTTCCAAAACCGTTGCGAATGGGTATGGCTTTCCCAACAGTTTGGCCAAACCGTGGGGAAAAGTCCACTTTGTGGCCACTTTTCCCAATGGTTTTTCCAAACTATTGGGAAAATTATACTTTTAGGCCACTTTCCCAACGGTTAGGCCAAACTGTTGGGAAAGGTCCCCCATAAACCAATATCACTCACAAAATCAAGGACCTATACCAATGGCTCTCAAAACCGTTGGTATAGACCTATACCAACGGTTATGACACCCATTGGTATAGGTCCTTTGATTTTTAATCAAATATTCTTATCGAGAACATTATATAAATCAAAATTTAAAATAATTATGATAATACATATATATATTTTTGAAATTATGTTCACAAAAGTCATGTTAGGTTAGTGGTTAGGTCGTTGAATGATAAACTAGAGGTCCTGGGATCAAATCCCATTGAATGTTTTTTTGAAATATATATACAAATGGTTTTATGGAACCATTGGTATAGGCTTTCATATTACTTATACAAATAGTTTTCAAAACCATTGGTATAGGTTTATACCAAGGGTTTTCCAAAAACTGTTGGTATAGACCTATCCCAATGGATTAATTGACTAAGGTTCTCCAAACAGTTGGTATAGGCTATACCAACAGTTTGGAGGCCTATACCAATGGATCCAAACCATTGGTATAGGTTAGTTTTCCAGTGGTGTGGTGCAACTATACTCACACAACCAACAATTGAGTAAGGTTAATGATTTCTTGTGATTATTTATATAAGAGATCTGGTTTTTTCCTCATAAAAAGTGATAAGGTGATAGCATATTCCTCTCAAAAGTTGAAAATCGTGAGAGAAATTATCCAATTAATTATATAGAGTTGGATGAAATAATATTTACATTGAATATTTTATAATATAAGTGTGATATAAATTTGGATCCTAAGAAGATAAAATATATATTCCCAAAAAATAATATCAATATGCTCAATTTAGATGGTTAGATATGATCATGGATTGTGGATATTCATTCCATTACCGTCCTAGTAAGGGGAATAATGTGGATGATTTTATATAGAGAGAATCTCAAACATCATATCCATGATAAGGATTGATAAAGAATTATTCTTATTCGACATAAAAAGGATGGACATGGGAATCATAAATAAAGGATAATGATCCTTTCTTGCTCAAATCATTTCTCAATTATACCTTCTGGAGAAGATAAGAGTTCTCAATGTAATGATATACACAAATAGATAAAGTTTGACGTTATACAGCATGGGAAAGCATATGGATTTGTTGTTGATGAAGAAGGAGTCGTGAAATTGGGTGCATGATTCTTTTTACCATATAATCATAAAGTTAATATGGAACTAGTGATTGATACTCACAAATCAATATTCACCATCAAAATAAATACCACAGAGATGTATAGAAATGTCTGAGAACACTACATGTGGAGTAATATGAATAATTAAATTAGAAAATATATATTTAATTTCCTTTCATTCCAACATTTTAAGGAAAAAAATAAAAAGTCCCATGGGAAGAAGAAACTATTTCCAATACCAATATGGAATTTGTAGAACATAACTATTGATTTTTTTCATCAATGTTCTAAAGATAACGAAATGAAACAATTATATGTGGTTTGTGGTTCACCATCATAAAAATATGTATCCCATTAGTTATATTTAATAGGGAATATAACTTGACTGAGTTGAAAGGATATAGATTTGAAAAGTGCATATGTAATATGGGGCACTAATATCGATAGCATCTGGTTTAGATTCTTGGTTCACCTCAACGTTATGTCAAATTATTCAATATTATTTAAATATAGACTTGAACATTATTATTTAATATAACCCAAAAAATATGGCTAATATAAATTGAAAATATATACATTTGAGGATATATTGAGAGTTTTATCTATGTACATCAAGGGAGTATGGGATCAAAATCATCCATTAGTTGAGTTGACATACAAAAATAAATTCTAACCAGGTAGTTAGATGGATATATATATGAATACATCAAAAGAAAAAATATATAAATCTAATATGTTAGGATGAGTTCAACAAAAAAAAGATATGGGGAAAAACTTGTAAAATAAATGACGAAAAAGGTCATGGATTTTCAACAACAATAAAAATAGAAAAAATTAAACAAAAGATTTTTTATTATAATTATAGGTAACACCATGAGTTTACTAATAAAGATAAATTGTTCCTCCATATATATACATGTAAGAGGGTGATTTATTTTTTTATTAAGTGAATGATAAGTAAAATATACATTATCACCTTTGATATTCATCATCACAAAAGTATCATTTCTAAATGACTATAACTCCCATGAAAAATGATTCATGTATATATATCCTAGTATATACTTACATATAAACAATGTTGGATAATAATGAGATTGCAAAATTATCGCTTACCAATTTATAATTAGTTGAATATTAAGACTCATAAAATAATTTAAATTATATGCATATAATAACCTTCATAAAAAGAATCATAATAATAATCATGGTCATCATAAGCACAACTCAAAATAAATAGTTCGTGTATAAGGCAAATTTCCCACAGAAATAAAAGTGGGACAAAATAACCCCATACCTTAGGTCTGATATCATTTATATGTATCCAAACCTTCTATATAATGATTTAAATAGTTTCATTTATTTATTCCTAAATTAGAGTCGTTTTTATGATATCATATATTTTCATATTATCATATGTTTGTTAACTATATTATTACCCATCCATTGGGTATTAACTGATTTATTTTCTTATGCATGTTTCATCGAATAACTTCTTATTTCTCTTCATAGACTATATATATATCATTTACAAAATGATATTAGTATATATATATATATAATATTTTTTTCTTTCAATAAATTTATATAATCATGTTTTAATGAATATAATATAGAATCAATAGCATCGCATCGTCAAAACAGTAGGTCTTACGTACAGAAGAGCGACGATATCATTCCCATAATTATGAAATTTTATACTAGTGTATGGTATATATTTTTATTTTTTATCCATATCATGTTATGAAAATCATATATATTTATTATTTCCATCATTATACCCATCCTTGTAAAGTGATAGTGAAAAATAGATTCCACCACGTCGTAGAGATGGTAAGCTGTATGTATGCACGTGTAGTGATTTCATTTTTCATACGATGGATTGAAGGTGGAATATGGTTATTCCATTATTATAATAAAATATTAGTTTATAATTTAAAATGGAGTTATTAATTTATAATTTAAACAACTCATAATGGGGAATTATAATAACAAAAATGTTTGAAGGAATGGGTAGAGGAGATTACCTCTTCTTCGATGTGCTCCCACTAGACCTCGTCTTAATGGTACAACAGTAGGTATTTTGAGAGTTCCAAAACATCTAGAATGTTACTGTAAAAGTTGATAAGGTAAATGGTCAGGGTATTGATGATATTGAAGACTCAAAGTGAAGTGAAGAGGTGAGGGAGGAGGTTCCCTTTTATAATTGAGGTTAGGGGTACTTTTGGAAAGTAAAAAAATATTAATTTATAATAAACTCAAACCACATCAAAAAACCTCCAAGATATATTTATTTCTAATATGAGATGATATATGGTTGTAATATAATAATAAAATAGTTTTTATACATGTTTTTATTTAATTTTAATCCTTATCATTTCGTTTTGCCCTTAATTATTCTCTGTTCATATTAACTAAGGTAACAAATTTTCCAATATTCAAATAGAGTAATTTTAACTTATTTGATATAAATTATAAAATAAATGAAAAATATAGAAACTTTTAGAATAGACTGTAATTAATTTATACTTTTTAAAATATTGAATTATTTTTAAATATTTTATTGAAACATTATTTTGAAAAAATATAAACTGTTTAATTTTGACATTATTCAATTAATGGGTTTTTAAAAAAATCAATATTAGATTTTAACCTCTATAAAAATATTTTATAATATCTATAAGGGGTAAATATCATCTATAAATTTTTTTATATATTTGTTATAAAAAATAATATTTATTTTTTATTTTTATTAACATTATTTTGATATTTCCATTAATAAAATGATAACTACATTAGTGTTGTATAATTATTTAATATACTTACCTATAGATTAAAAAATAATAAAAAATATACTATGATTGTGATAAATATTCTATATTTAATAATAATAATTATATTAGAATATATCTTTTGTAAAATTCTACATTAAAATTGTTATATATATTAAACCTCAAATGTGACAACTTTAACTTCACTTTATATAAAATAATATAAGTGTTATAATCACTTCTATAAGGCACCAAGTGCTCAATAACATGACCCTAGGATGGTTACATTCGATGTATAAAAATCCAATAATATTTGGGAAATTTTTTTCCATATAATGGTTATTATAAATTTATTAATAATTAGTTTATTGATTTCTCATTAATTAATTAAATTATTCATCATCATTGTACAACCATTTAAAATAATTATTTAATCTATAAAAATAATAAATAAATTAACACGATGTATATAATAACATTACATTAATATAGGATATTTATTATTAATGTTTTATCAAAATTATCACTCTATTAAAATTATTATTCTTATAATAAAATAGAGGGCGAAATTTGGTCACATTCATGTCACTTTATTTTATTTTAATAATATTTATCAACTTTTCAGGGAAAAAATTACATTAAATGTGTCCATTAAGATTGTTATGTGTAAAGTGTAAATTGTTACTAATAAAAAAGGATTTTTTCGGCTTTTATTTTAATTTTAATGTTCTTTTCATATTAATTTGTTTCATAAATTACCTGACTTAACTTTAACTATGTTAAATTAAATATTTTGTAGTTACTATTAATATCATCCAAAAAAAGAAGTAACCTATTAAAAAAAAATAATCCCCCTAATTCAAAATATGGAATAAATTTTTTAAAATTCCAAACACAAAAGTTTCAGTGATTAATTTAAAATTAATCCCATTGTCATAAGGAAAATTGGGGTTTTAAAAGTTAAAACATTTCAAAATATAGAAATTTTTTTACAGCAAAATTTATGGTTAAATTACTTCCAATGAACAAAATTATATTAAATGATAAAAATAAATTATATTTTTACTTTAAACCTATTATATAATATAATTTATCCACAAAATTAATTTCGATGAAAATTTTTTCTTTTAATTAAAATATAGTATTTTTTACTATTCATCAAAACATAAAAGTTATCAGAATAATAAAAAAAATCTGTACAAGGTAAATTTTTAAATATTTATTCAAATTAATATGTATATTTTGTTAAAGATAATATATAAATGTGTCAAAACTATATTTAAAATGTATGCCCCATCAAAATACGAAAAAAAACTACATTTTTTTAAAATACTTCTTTTATCCAAAAATATGAAATTTGTTCTTATATAATGTCTAAAAACATATAATATGAATTTTAAACATTATATTGAATATATTACATATATATTGCATTAATAAAATCCATAAAGAGTGGTTTTAATATTTTATAAACATGATTAGTCTCAATCATGAGTGAAATGAGTTCTATCGAAATAACTACAAATTAAGTGTAACATAAGTCAAGCATATTGTTATGTATACCTCAAGATATTATAAAATTGATTATAGAATTATCATAACTTTGGGTATCATAAAACACAATAAATCAATGATATTTAAAATATCTATCTCATACAAATCTCTGGGTCTTATAGAGAGCCCCATCAGTTCCAAATAAATCTCATTTGTATGCTTTAAAATAATTGAAAATCGGATAAATAATTAAACATTCACAACCATAAATATATTTCAACCATTGAATAAGTGAAATTATCTAGTAAATTATGTTCTGTTATGTATAAAGTGTTATTCATGGAGAAACCAACCTACTTCCATGCATTGTAAATGTGAGACCCGATAAAACAGAAGGAGGAAGGCCCATAGAACAGACTTCATGTTTTGAAAATACAATCTAAAATTAATAAGGATCAATACACTCCCTAGAGTTCAGTTAATAAATATATTCAATTTCAAAATAAATATTAAAAATAAGTTATAAATGTGAAATAAAAATATATGTAAACCCCTTGAATGAATGGCATGATATCAAAGAGGGTATCCCAAAAAAGTAGAAGAGGGGGTGGAAAATCGCATACGAAATATTTATTGGTGGTGAATTCATGAATAAAAAATAAAAGAGGCCATGTGGGGTTAAAATTTGAGGGGTTGATTAATATTTTAAATCTTTACAAAAAAGGTAATATCACGTGGTTTGGAATCATTGTTTACCAAACCCTAAGACAATCATGTGTCCCTCATTAGAAATTACAGGGAAAATATATATTTTGGGAATATAACTCAATAATTCATTCTCCAATATTAAAAAACAAACTAATGATGAAATGAATATTTTTCATCAATTTGTATATTATTAGTATTACCTTTGATAATACCTTTTTCTCTTCCCATAAACATCAAAACATGAAATTATTAATGAAAATTCACACAAAACTTGGTGATTATGATAAGAAGCTACAAATAAATAAAATATTATTGATTTTGAATGTTTGGTGGGAATATACTCCCCATCATAATCGATTATTCCCCCATTGAGTCACATTAATTATAGAGGATAACGAAAATAAAAAATGAGTTAATTATGTAAATTAAGAAACACTTATTACAAGACAACTAGATTCTACCATGATCAATTAAAACACTCTCACACAAAAATATACATCAAATTTTAGAATTCAAATATGATGGTTTCATGGAAGAGTAAAAATTTAAGACCCAAAGGGTGTTTTCTAAAAATTCCAGATCAACTCAAATATGGTGAATCAATGAAATTATACCAACTATAGGGAACTACTAGGGAACACCATTCAATGAAAATTTACCTAAATTCCGAACTAAAATGGATTAAAAATAACATTCTAATTAATATATAAATATAATGAGACAAAATAACATTTACCCTCAAAAGGATCACATGGTAAGGGATTCCTTGAAATATAATTCAACAATAATGTCTTACCCAAATAAGGAATTAATGGGTGGAATAAAGAAATTTAAGGTAACACCTCAAAGAGGCTCCAGCAACCTTCCATATAGATTTAATCAAGGACACCACAAACCAAATAATCATCAAAGATACTATATTAATCACAATGGTGTTATTTCTTTATGATTTTCAAATGAGAGTGATTAAAATTCACAAGCTTACCTCACAGGAGAACACAGTGAATCTCTTCACATAAGATAAATGGAAATAAAAAACACTATAGCATAAAGGTCACAACCCCAACTAGTACAAAACCTAGAAATAATCCTCTCCATCATGAACCTATTGATAGCATCATAAATTGAGTTTATCCATAATGATATCAATCCAAAACTGTAACATAATAGGTAAATGAAGAAAAAGAGATTTCATATTTATTAATATTTGTGAATTAAATATTAATTTACTTTAAAAGGATTTCTATGTTCGATATCGTACCCGATTCATAACAACGAGTTTCATTAAAATCTTATGTTGCACACTAATAATATAATATTATTATTTGAAATGGTAGTTAACTCCTAACCGTTGTATTGGAGGGAATGAACACAACTAACTACAATATAAAATACATGTTTCTTAAATGTATTTACCTTTAATCCAATAAAAGTTAGAGGCTTAAAATGTGAATGAATCTAATTTTAAGCATAATTTACATTAAAAGGTTGATTTACTGCCTTTTAATGGAGAACCCTCTTTAAATATAGTTTTGGTCATTTTTATATGTTTTATTTGACACAATTAAATTATTCTTTGGATTTGGGACATCAAAATTTACTTTGGGTAATTTCTTGGTATTTTTATGATAAAGATCAATTTTTAATGAATAGTGAAAAATACTATATTTTAAATCAAAAGTTCCTTTTAATATAATATATTTATATGGTTAGATTAACTTTTTAATTTGTTTTAAAGTGTAATTAGAATATATTTTTTACATTTAATCCAATTTTGGTCATTGGAATTAATTTCACTTTGATTTTGGACATAAACAATTGTTTATATTTTGATATTTAATGTTTCTTCAAAACACGCTATTTTTTTAACAACGGGAATTAATTTTAAAATTAATTAATGACTCTTTTATGTTTTTAATCTGGAAAAACAAACATCATTTTTGAATTTGGAATATCAAATATAGATTAGGCTGAATTTTTTGTATTTTTCTAAAGATCTTCAATTTTTGATGAATTGTGAAACCACTTAGTAGTAGTTAAAAAACTGACTTTTTCATTTAAACGAAATTTTACCACTTCACTGAATTTAATTTCAATAATCCAACATACATGGTTGTTATTATTAGGTAAAATTTGGTTCAATAAGATTAAAATAATTTTTGTTTAATCGTAACATTTGACTTCTTTTTCTGTGGTTAAAGGTAAATCGGGTAATTCAAGGTAAAAAGAATATTATAATCATTCGACATTACCTTAACACTTGTTCTAAACTTATTCGATGAGTAATGGCCAACCATGGGAATCTTTGGGTCGATTTTGGGACCCCATGGAGCCACTTATGAATGAAAATTACAGTTTATATTAATTAATTTAATGTAAAGGAAAAAATGAAATAAACAAAAATATTTTAGTAAATTAATTTTTATATTGTGTTATATAAGTCATATTTTCGACTATAAATATTATTTAGAAACATAAAAAATTTTGGACATGATATTATTTTTTATAATTTTTAGAGTTCGAATAACTTAAATTACTTTTGACACAATATTGATGCCATATTTACCTCATTAATAAATGATTTAAATAAATAATATTATAATGTTTAAAATATTATCCAAAACCTATCCAATTCATATTGGATGATTTCATTTCGACAATGAGTCATCTTATCTTCCACCCTAATGATTTTTTGACCTTTATAAACCAAATATTATTATATAATAAAATAATATTTTCACACTTTCCTAAAGAGCACCTCCTCTCCCTTATAAAAGGAGACCACTTCTAACCAATTCCTAACACCTCTCAATCCTTATGGATCGTCCAAAAGATGCCCAATTAATCTCCATACATCCCTCTCTTATACCTAGAAGACTAACTTTATACAGAAGGCACTTCAACAAACCATTTTGGTTCAAACCAAGGGGAGTTACCCAAATTAAAGGTAACAATTTATCTTAACTTCTTTTTTTTTCTTTTACATCACCAACCCCTAAAATATTTTTATTACATTATTTTATAGAAACACTAGTATCCTAAATATATTAGGGTGTTGTTATGAGAAGGATTTAAACTAAACATACACACACCTCCATCTAATGGGTGAAGAACATAATGTTTCTGTGGTTGGAAAACTAACGCCTCAAGAAATGATGATTGTTCAATTATCTCCTACCACATCTCATTGTGGCCATTATGATGGCACTATATTTATATATGATATATATTATGTTTATTTTTTCTTTTATGTTTATGTATTTTCCATTTATATCATACCTTTTTGGTTCCCATTATGGGTAAATGTGATAATTTCATTTGAGGAAGTGCGGACTGCCGCCCACTCAAAGTGATATGACTCGTTAATTCCATATGTTGGACGTATAAAGGATGGAGTTAATGATATTATATATTGTATTAAAATATTATTATAGTATCAATATGTATCAATATGTTTTAATTCCAATAAAATTAGAAATAGAAAAGAAAGTATCCTTCATGCGTACGTACGGCTTACCGTCTCCATGAACGGTGCATTTCATTTCATACCTCCAAATGTTATATAATATTATAGAAGAATGTATATACTAGATATATATATGATATATATGATATCTAAATAATGAATATCATTTTGGATATAATTTACTATTGACCACATGGACAACTTGTAAATATAAGTTGTTCATTTTTTACTCAAGTACCAAATATTGACAAAACAACCATTTTTAACTTGAACGATTACATAATGTTTATAACATGGTAATAAGTGATATAAAAGGAATAATAAATATGAAAAATGTTTTATGCAAGTAGAAATCAACTTTAGTTTATTATTTAGGAGGTTAAATAATGATCGAGTCAAGTCGGACACGAGTTAAGGGACTTCATCTCAATCTCTTTTCATTGAAGAATATTTTGTTTTAGTAATCGACTTTCTATTATACTCTTTATAGACACCCTTGACATTTCAAAGGGAATATTTTTTATGAATCATTTTACTAAATGAAAAAAATGAATGTTTCTTTTAATGTAAGCGGTGGAAACGACTATTCCGCCACTGCGAGTATTATTTTATCTTTGGCTTCCTTAACAAGCTGTAATGTTTATTTCAAGGAAAATAAATACCATATACTCTATTATGTATTATGGTATTTAAAATGGGTTTGATAATGGATTTGATATGTCAATATATTTAATTGAAATATTTTGATTGAAAAGTTCAAATGTTTTTTTTTCTTTTATATTTGTTTTATGAGTTATTAGTTTATAATGTTACTTTTTCATTTGACCGGTGGTTACATGATAAACTAAATAACTGGTGGTGCCATGATAAACCAGGATGTGTGGTTACATTATAACGTACAATGCATTGTTGTGTAAGTCAGCTATATGACTATTCCATTTAGTGATATGTGTGGAAGTCGATCGTATGGTTATTCCATTTTAGTATGTTTGTGTCCGAAGATACCTTAATATGTTATGTCTTCTTCAAATGGGTATTATAGTAATATTTTGGTTACAAAAGGGAAATTAGTTATCTTTTTTTCAGTGAAGAGTATTTACTACTCCATAAAGGGGAAAATTATTACTTATGTTAATGTGGTCATGGTTTACTTGTTGTTTTTAAAAAAACTAAAAGATTTCCTTCTTTGTGTATCCCTTACTGAGCATTTTATTCTCATCCCTAGTTTTTGAAATGTTTTTCGCAGGACTTAAAGACGATTAGAGTCATGGATGGGATCATGGAAATGTCATGTTATCTTAAACATGGAACTAGACATGGCTGTTTTTTTCAAGAGTTTTTGTTTTGTGAAAAAATTGAAACTGAGTAGAAGTTTCTACTTTGTAATTTTAGAAAACAAATGTAATAGTTATCACCTAATTCCCTAAAACTATTAACATGAAAAGATCCTAAATGTGAATTATTAACTTTATTCAATATTTTGTATGTTTTATGTCTGTGTCCTTATAGTTGGTATCAGAGGTCAATTTAGAGAACTTTAGGTGTTAGGGTATTTTTAAATTAATGTCCCGAAATTAATTTATGGTAATATTGAAATGATATAGAATTAACAGATTACCATGTGGCTTCGCCTATGATATTTCTGTGTTCAGAATGGTTTTCCGCATAAGAAATAGGGAAGCTATATTGGGACGACATCAGGGGGAAGACAACCTTCCAAATCAGCAACATGAGATTGTTATAATTGAAACTGAGCAGTTTGTTGTGGTGATGGAACAGTTGACTCAAGCTATAAATGGTTGCGGTATCCATGCTTGAGATCAGCAAGATCAACAACATAGGAACATGTTAGTAGTGGATCATTTCTTTAGGCAACATCCCCCATCATTCAGAGGTTCATCTTGGCCGATGCAAGCAGAAGGGTGGATTAAAGCACGGGAAAAGATTTTCGATTACATGGGTTGTTCAAAAAATCAAATGGTTAGTCTCACTGTTTACTATTTTGAAGGTGAAGCTGATCAATGTTGGTTGATGGTGAAAAATAACAGGGATAGTGAGGAGATTTATTCTCTTCAATGGTATGACTTCAAATGTATTTTTCTTGAGAAATATTTTCATAATGTGGTAAATCTTAGGATGTAAAAACAATTCTTGGAAATGAGGAATGAGGATGACTCATTGGCTGCTTATGAAGAAAAGTTCACTCGATTGGCAAGGTATGCACCAAATTTCACCCTAGATCTTGATATTAGGATAAATTGATCTTACACATGACTGAATCCACTATATTAAAGATCATTTGCCTTCCATGAGATCAGAAGTTATAAAAATCTTGTTCGATGTGTGGAGAAGGTGGAAATGGATTTTTCTGATGATCAGGTGTTCGTTGATAAACAATAGAATAAGAGGTCCAATTGGTAAGAAATGGGATAGAATTCATCAAAGAAGCCTGGAGGTAAGAAATTTAAATATCCAACTTGTGAGAAGTGTGGTAAAACGCATCCTGGAGAATGTTTATCAAAGCCTAGAAAGTGCTTCTGGTGTGGTAAGTCTGGTCATATTGCTCGTAATTGTAAAGAAGATGATCAAGCAGCCAATTAAAATCCATCAGTAAGATGTTTTAAATGTAATGAAATGGGTCATTATGAAAATGAGTGTCTAGTAAAGAACTCAACTGAGGGAAATCAGCCAGACTACAAGCAGAAAGGGGTGGTGAAATCTTTTTCAACTACTTTAGCAGATGTTGGGCCATCAAATGAAGTAGTATCAGGTACATTGTTTGTTTGTTCAGATTATGCCAATGTGTTGTTTGATTCGGGGTCTACACACTCTTTCATTTATGAGAATTTTTCTAATAAATAGGGATTTCCATCTCAAGATATGAATATGAAACTTATGGAAAAAATACTTGGAGGAAATGTTGAGACAAGAAGAAAACATAAGAACCTTCATGTCCTTGTGTGCGGGAAGAATCTACCTACAAACATTATTGTTTTGCCTCTAGTAGAGTTTGATGTTATTTTAAGCATGGATTGGATATTTTTTATCATTCTAAGATTGAATTTAGAGCTAAAGAGGTTTCTTTTCAGAAATATATACAGTTTGTGTACAAGAATGAACACTTGATTTTGATAACATATCAGGAAGCTGAGAAACTAGTAAAAGATGAAAAATAATGTTACCATGAACATATTGTAGAAGATAAAGTAACTATTCAGATTAATGATGTGCATGTGGTAAATTAGTACCTTTACGTTTTTCTTGGTGAGTTTTCTGGTAAAATACATGATCGGAAAGTTTAATTTACTATTGACTAAGTTCCTGATGCTAAGCCAATTTCAAAATCCCCTTATCGAATTGCTCAAATTTAACTTTTATAATTAAATAATCAATTGAATGAGTTATTAGATAAATGTTTCATTCGACCTAGAACATCACCATGGGGTGCTCTTGTCTTATTTGTAAAAAACAAATATGGCTCAATGAGACATTTAATTAATTATCGAGCATTGAATAATATCACTATTAAGAACAAGTATCATTTGCCTCATATTGATTATTTGTTTGATCACCTCTAGGGAGATCATTATTTTTCATAGATTGACTTCAGATTAGGGTACCATCAATTGAAAGTAATTGAAGAATACATTCCAAATAGTGTGTTTCATACTAGATATGGACATTAAAAATTTGTAGTTAATCCTTTTGGGTTAACCAATGCACCTCATGCATTCATGGATCTTATGAATAGAATTTTCTGTGAGTTCTTGGATAATTTTGTGGTTGTGTTCATTGATGTTATGTTGGTTTATTCTAAAATTAAATAGGAGCATGAAATTCATTTAAGGACTGTCTGGAAAACCATAAATGAAAAGAAATTATTTGGGAAATTCATCAAGTGTGAGTTTTTGTTATAGAAAATGTGTTTCCTTGGTCACATTGTTTCGAAAAATGGAAAAATTGTTGATCCTTCTAAAACAAAAGTTGTTGCATAATGGACAAGACCAACAAATATAAATTATATCTATAGTTTTCTTGGTTTGGAATGTTATTATAGGAGGTTTGTTGAGATATTTTCATGATTATCTAGTACAATGAATAAGTTAACTCGAAAAGGTGTTAAGTTCGATTGGACAAAAGAATTTGATGATTATTTTCAAGAATTGAAATGAAGATTTTTGAATGCTCTAGTTTTGGAACTGCCTTCCAGAAATGGTGAGTTTGTTATTTATATTGATACCTCATTGAAAGGACATGGATTTGTCCTTATTCCAAATGATCAGGTAATTACTTATACTTCACATCAGTTGAAACCTCATTAGTTAAATTACCCTACACATTATTTGGAATTAGTTTTTTTTTGCTTTAAAAAATTGGAGGGATCATTTATATGGAGTAAATTTTGGAATATATATTGACCACAAAAGTTTAAAGTATATATTCACTCAAAAATAATTGAACATGATACATAGGAGATGGATGGAATTAATAAAGGATTATGATTTCATGAGCCATTACCATCCGTGAAAATAAAATAACGTGGCTGATGCTTTGAGTTGAAAAAGTAATGTCTCATTAACCATGCTATGTTTGGAACGAAATCCATTGCTCTTTTATTTGATGAAAATTGAAATAGAAGTTGTTGGTGTAGGAAATTATTCTGTTTTTTTCAGGTGTTAGTGAAATCATCTCTATCAGTCAGAATAAAGAAAGCTCAGAAGGAAGAAAGTGAGTTGCAGAAAAAGGTAGAGTTGTTTCAGAAGGGTAAGTTATCTGATTTTAACATTGATAATGATTATGTTTTGAGGTTTGGGAAGAGATTATGTGTGACTTGTGATTCACAGTTGAGGAATGATTTTTTATTTGAAGCTCCTAGTTCTCCATTATTTGTTCATACTGGTAGTACTAATGTGTACAAAGATCTTCGGGAGTATTACTAGTGGGATGAAATGAAAAGAGATATTGTCGATTTTACTATGAATTGTTTGACTTGTCAACAGGTTAAATCAGAGTGGCAGTTACCATAAGAGATTCTTCAGTCTTTATAGGTACCAAAGTAGAAATAGGAAAATATATCCTTGGAAATTGTTGTGGGATTACCAAATACATCTCCAGGTAATAATGCAATCTGGGTTATAGCTGATCGATTGACTAAATCTGCTCATTTCAATCATATTTGAGATACTTTGTCTCTAGATAAACATGCTCAGTTTTTGGTAAAAGAGATATTCAGGTTGCATGGTTTTCCCCTCTCCATTGTATATGATCGTGATCCCAGGTTAACATCAAACTTTTGGAAAGGCCGTCAGAAGTCGTTGGGTAATGAATTAATATTTAGTACATATTTTCATCCTCAATCAGATGTACATTCAGAACGAGAAATTCAGAACATGGAGGATATTCTACGTGCATGTTCACTATATTACTAGGGATGTTGGGACCAGCATATTTCTTTGGTTGTATTTTCTTATAATAACAGTTTTTATTCCAGTATACATATGGTTCCATTTGAGGAATTATATGGAAAGCATTGTCGAACTCCAGCTTTTTGGGATGAAGTAGGTGAAAGGAAGCTAATGGGACCAGAATTGGTAGAAGAGATAGTAGAGAAAGTTCAGTTAATTCAGAAGCACATTAGAACAACTAAAAGAAGACAGAAAATTTGTGTGGATATTAGGAGAAGGATATTCCTTTTGATTTAGGTTATTGTATATTTCTCAAAGTTTCTCCATGGAAAAGTGTGATGTGTTTTGGTAAAAAGGGAATGTTGAGTCTGAGGTTCATTGGACCTTATGAAATCCTGGATAATGTTGGATCAGTTGCGTACAGAGTGGCCTTACCTCCAAGTTTATCCTAGGTAAACAATGTTTTTCATGTTTCGATGTTGAGAATGTATATGCCAGATCTATCTCATGTTTTGAGTCCAGAGGTAGTTCATTTGGAAAGGAATCTCTCTTATGAAGAACAACCAGTCCAGATTTTTGACCGAAGAGAGAAAGTGTTGCGGAATAAGGTAATTCATCAAGTAATGGTTTGTAGAAAAACTATATGGTTGTAGAGGCAACGTGGGAATCTGAAAATGTTATGAGAGATAAATACCCCAACTTATTTTAATAAGTGAATAAAATTTTCGAGGACACAATTTCCAAAAGAGGGAAAGGATGTGACATCCCAGTTAAATAAAGAATAAGAGATTTTAATATTTATTATTATTTTTGAATTAAATCTTAATTTTACATTAAAATGTTTTCTATGTTCGATAGCGTACCCGATATGAAGCGTCGTGTTTCTTGGAAATCTTATGTTGCACACTAATAATATAATATTATTATTTTAAATGGTAATTAACTCCTAGCCGTTGTAATGGCGGGAATGAAGATAACTAACTATAATATGATTATACAAGTCTGTTAAATGTATTTACCTTTATCCAATAAAATTTATTTGCTTAAAATGTGAATAAATCTAATTTTAAGCATATTTTACATTAAAAGGTCGATTTACCCCCTTTTAATGGCGAACCATCTTTAAATCTAGTTTTTTTCATTTTTATATATTCTATTTGACCAAATAAAAATCTTATTTAGATTTGGGACAACAAAATTTACTTTGGGTAATTTTTTTGTATTTTTATGATAAAGATCAATTTTTAATGAATAGTGAAAATTACTCTATTTTAATTCAAAAGTTCCTTTTAATATACTTTATTTATATGGATATATTAACTTATAAATTTTTTTTAAATGTTTAATTAGAATATATTTTTACCATTTAATCCAATTTTGGCTATTGTAATTAATTACTCTTTGAATTTGGATATAAACAACTGTCAATAGTTTAATAGTTATTGTTTCTTAAAAACACAATATTTGTTTTAACAACGAGAATTATTTTTAAAATTAATTAATTCCACTTTTATGTTTTTAATTTGGAAAAATAGACATCATTTTTTGTATTCAGAATATCAAATATAGCTTAGGAGGAATTTTTGTTATTTTTCTGAGAACTTCAATTTTTTATGAATAGTGAATCCACTTAGTAGTAGTTAAACAAACTGAATTGTTCATTTAAATGAAATTTTACCACTTCTAAGAATTTAATTTCAAAAATACAACATATATTTTTGGTATTATTAAGTAAATTTGGTTTAATAAGATGAAAATATTTTTTGGTGAATAGTAACTGATGACTTTTTTTACCGCGGTTAAAAGTAAATAGGGTAATTCAATTTAAAACAAATATTATAATAATTCAAAATTAACTTAACACATGTCCTAACCTTTTTTAGGAGTAATTTCTGACCATGGGTATCCTTGGGTCGATTTTGGGACCCCATGGGGGCACTTATGAATGATAATGACACTTTAGATTAATAAATTTATTGTAAAGGAAAAAATGACGTAAACAAATATCATTTAGTAAATCAATTTTTATATGGTGTTATATAAGTCCTATTTTAGACTATAAATACTACTTATAAATATACAATGATTAACTACATGATAGTATTTTTTTAATAATTTTTAGACATCGAATAAGTTAAATTATTTATGACACAATAATGATGTAATATTTACCTCAATAATAAATGATTTAAATAAATAAGAATATAATGATTAAAATATTATACAAACCTATCCAATTATTATTGGATTATTTTATTTTGACCATGATTCATCTTATCATGGACTCAAATGATTTTTGGACATTTAGAAACCAAATATCATTATATAATAAAATAATATTTTCACACATTCCTAAAGAGCCCCTCCTATTATTTATAAAAGGAGACCACTTGTAACCAATTATTAACACATATCAAGCCTTTTGTCTTATCCATCCTCTACCCAATTAATCTCCCTAAATCCATATTTTCTACCTATAAGCCTTAACTTTGGAAAAAGGCACTTCAACAATCCATTTTGGTTCAAACCATCGGGAGTTACCCAACTTAAAGGTAACGGTTTGTCTTAACTTCTTTTCTTTTATTTTACTTCTCCAACATCAAGAATCTTTTATTCCTTTATTTTATAGAAAAACAAGTATCATAAATATTCTAGGATGTTTTTATAAGAATAAATCTAACTACATTTACTCACACCTCCATCTAATTGGTGAAGAACATAATGTTTATGTTGATGGAAAACTAACACCTCACGAAACGATGATTGTTCAATTAACTCCTACCGTATCTCATGGTGGCCATTATGATGGAACTTTGTTTATATATGATATATATTATTTTTATGTTTTATTTATACTTTTGTATTTCCATTTATATGATACCCTTATGGTTTCTATTATGGTTAAATGCTATAATTTCATTTGAGGAAGTGCAGACTACCGCCCCCTCAAAGTGATATGACTCGTTAATGCCATATGTGGGTCGTATAAAGGAAGGATTTAATGATATTATATATGATATTATACTGGAATTATAATATACCTATGTATCATTAGGTTTTAATTCCATGAAAATAAGATATATAAATTAAAGTAGCGTTAATGCATACGTACGGATTACCGTCTCCATGAACGGTGGATTTCATTTGTTACCTCCAAATGATATGTACTATTATAAAAACATGTATGTACTAGATATATATGATATATAAATCATGAATATCATTCTGGATATAATTATCTATTGACCACATGGACAACTTGTAAATATAAGGTGTTCATTTTTGACTCAAATATCAAATATCGACAAAACAACCATTATTAAATTGAATGACTACATAATGTTTATAACATGGTAATAAGTGATATAAAAGGAAAAATAAACTTGAAAAATGTTCTCAAGCTAGTAGATATTAAATTTAGTTTTTTATTCATGAGATTAAACAATGATCGATTCAAGTCATACACAACGTAAGGGACTTCATCTCAATCCTCTTTCATTAAGGCATATTTTTTTAATACTCAACGTTCTTTTATACACTGTATAGACACCCTTGAATTTTCAAAGGGAATATTTTTCTATGAATATTTTTACTGAACTACAAAAAATAATGTTTCTTTTAACGTAATCGGTGAAAATGGCCTTTCCACCACCGCGAGTATTATTTGTTCTTTGGATTCCTTAATAGGACGTAATGTTTTTTTCAAGGAAAATAAATACCATATACTATTTTATGTATTTGGGTATTGAAAATGGTTTTGATAATGGAATTTTAATGTCAATATATTTAACTGACATATTCTGATTGAAATGTGCAAATGTTTTCTTTCTTTTATATTTGTTTTATGTGTCATGATTTTATAATGGTACATGGACATTTGACAGGTCGTTACATGATAAACCAAATGACGGGTGGTGTCGTGATTAACCAGGACGGGTGGTTATGTTATAACCTCCAATGCATAGGGTATGTAAGTAGGCCTTATGGCTATTCCATTTAGTGATATGTGTGGAAGTCAACCGTATGGTTATTCCATTTAAGTATGTTTATGTACCAAGTTACCTTTATATGTTATGTATTATTAATATGGGTTTTATGGTAATATTCTGGTTACAAAAGGGTATGTACTGATATTTTATTCAGTGAAGAGTATTTACTACTTCACAAAGGGGAAAATTATTACTTATTTTTAAGTATTCATGGTTTACTTGTTGTTTTAAAAAAAATTCTTTCTTTTTGTATCCCTTACTGAGCTTTTTATGCTCATCCCGTGTTTTTGAAATGTTTTTCACATGACTTAAATATGATTTGGGTCAAGGATGGGAACAAGGAAAAGTCATGATATCTTAAACATGGAACTAGACATGACTCTACCTTTCAAGATTTTTTGATTTTTGATAAAAATGGAAACTGAGTAGAAGTTTCTACTTTGTAATTTTTTAAATTAAATTTAATTGTTATAACCTAATTCTCTAAAACTCTAAACCTGAAAAGATCCTCAATGTGATTTATTAACTTAATTCGAGATTATGTATGTTTTAAGTCCATGTCCTTATAAAAATTACATTCTAGATGATAGTCTACATTAAGAGACAAACATTAATTGAGAACATAACCAATGAATGTAGAAGAACAAACTCACTCAAGGAATGATAAATTAGTACTAAGGGATGAACTATCATGTAAGACTAAAACAACAAGAAATGTTCCACCCCTCAATAGTGATATGAGTCCAGTTAGCGATAACAATCATAGTGTGCCGTACTCCAACCCCAAGAGATATTAACCACTGACAAATTCTAAAGCATAGACTCTCCATAATTTCTTAAGAATTTCTAAGGAACTATAATTGGAATAATAAGTACCAAAATGAAAAACCAAAATAAAAAAACAGAAAACCAAAACAACAAATCACAATAATCACTCATTCACAGCAAAAAATTGAAAAATCAGAGCATGTTATTTTAACTCTTAATCATGTAAATAACCTGTAGAAAAAAATTTAAATATAATATCTAATCCCTAAAATAATTTACACATTACAAAAAAGTAATATAATTTCAATTAAATTGAAAAGTGGATATTAAATTTTCTAAAATAAATATTTCCTCATCAAAATTAAGCATCCATTAAAAAATAACAAATCAAACCCTCATTTAAATTTTCTTCAAAGTGATGTTCTGAAAAATTACCCATTTATATCAGAATCAGTAGGCATAATTCAAAATCAATTTTTAATTACTAAAATCCATTATTGAAACCATTTTTGAATGTGGTAAACATATAATGGTTTAAAATTAATTTTTTAAATCACATTTATTAATTTCAAAAGGTAACACCTTCAATTTAAACCATTTTTTCCAACATAATCCATAAATTAATTCAAACTGAATAATATCAAATAATTATAAATAACTCTTTAATACATTCCATATAAAATCTAAAAAAACCTAGTGTAATTATTAATCAAATATATTCTGAAATTAAAATTGATAGTTGTTAGTGGTTGTGCACCATTTTGATTCATTGTTCGATGGTTCTTGCACTAATGATACAACTTTTATTGGGATCCCATGACAAAACCATATGCATGGTAACACCTTTGATGATTTGTAGTTGAAAGATCTCATTAGACTCTTCCATCACATACCTCTCTTGTTCTAAAATTTCTATCTCTGATCTATTACATATATCCAAATAATATATAATATTGATTTGATGCCATTTTTTCAACATCTAACTCAGTTTTACTCACATCAGAGAACTTTTGTTACCTCATGACATGAATCTATGGGTATTCTCAATCCACATAGGCAAGAAACAAGTTCCTAGTAATAAATAAATTTTCTAAGGTAAAAGTCTTCTCCTAATAATAATAATAAATTATAAAATTGAAATATTGTTGGAAAAAATAACTTGAACCATACAAAACATGGGATCCCGTACCAAAACAAAAACAAATGGTTCTAAAATATGAGGGAAAACAATAAAGGCATAGAAGAAAAGGTAAACATCCAACCACATCTATAAAATCATAAAATAAAATAAAAAAATAAAAAAAATCAAGGTACTAGAGTTAAAAATAGGATTATAAAAACATGATATCATATGGGCAAAGGAAACCGAAACCTCAACCAGATAATCTTCTGGTGACCTTGGTCACCAACTACCCTCATCAAGGGACCCAATTTATGAGAAAATAAATAATTAAATGAATAAAATAGAACTCCTATAGAACCTAAATATAACCAGAAATTTTATATAAGAGTGATAAAATAAACTAGTAGGTATCCTACCCTTTCTTTATTCAAATTTTTTAAATGTAAAATCCTATTATGTGATCTTTGAAATAAAACTATAAAAGTTTTATTTCTTTTTCAATTGAAAAAGTCAAAAATAATCATTTCATGTTGGATTAATAGTTTCCCATTCAAACGAAATCTATTCTTGAGATTAGTTAAGAATAATATCAAATAAAAAAATATGAACCTATTTCAAGCCAAAAACATAAAAGGCCCACTTTTCCCAAATAAAGGAAAATTATCCCCTTTTAAAATAATATCTTTTTATTATATTATATTCAATTATTAATTTATTAATAAAAAATATAAGTTGAAAACACACATCTATAAGAATTGGATGTAAATAGTAATAGTTTAATCAAAAATAATAAATGACTAAACATGAGAAGAAATAGAAATCACTATGAAGGAACATATGTAGATATAAATAAATGATAATATGTTGACAAAATAAAGAACCAATGTTAAGGAGAATCATGGGAGTATCCCCACGGAAATTAAGGTTAATGAATACTAATACCCCATACTATCACAGTGATCAAACCATCATATCCAATTTCATGGAATCACTAGGGAGAGTTGCCTCAAAGTCTAGTAGAAGATATCTCCCCACCAAGTGACTCTATAAAACATATCATATAATTTATTAATTATTGTTATAACATAGTCAAATAATAGTAATAGTGAACCATTCCTTGGATAAAATTGCATAAAACTCCCTTCCTAATTCTCCATGATTTAATAATCAATAGAAATGGAGGTTAGTGCAGAAGTGAAAATAAATCACATAAACACCAAAACACATTTCACATCCCTTACCTCCTATCCAATTCCTGCTTCACTAAAACATCCCCATTTTATCAAAACAAAATATTCTTGACAAAAAAATAAATTTAAAAATAATACAAAAATGGGATATATTCCAAAATACATTCATAATATTCAAATTATTCTTTGATACCTATTTTTGTAACTCAACTCCTAAAAGTACCTTAATGTTTCTTAAAAAATAATTGAATTAATAAATCAATTTCTAATGACTTGTTAACCTCCTTATTAAAAATCAACACTCAATTATTCGAAACAAACACCATTAAATAAAATGTGAACCCTAATACCATAATGAACATATTAAACGTACTTAAATCAAAATCTAATATCATATAAAGTATCACTATTTATCAAAAATTAAAAAACAATAATAAAAATCACAAAATAAAATCAAAGGAACATGACAATCATTAAAAATAAAACCCTCTTATAAAATACGTGATTAATTGAAGAATTATTAAAATTATTCTGTAATTACTTTTAAAAAAGCATTTCAAGGAAATAGGTGACTAAAACAGCCTTTTGTAAATTAAATTTCGTGGGTAAAGAATTTTAGGAATTTGATCCAGGAAATATAAGGTCTCAAAATAAATTTTATTTTATGATTGGCATATGTTTTATAAAAATATCATTCGTAGTCATGAAAATCACTAAATCATGGATAAATAATTACAATTGGTTGACCTTCAGGAAATTAGAACCACATATTAATAAAATTTTGAAATGAACCTATGTTCATAGTGTTTTAAGTGTAATGCATTGATAATATTACCTTAAATCAAGGAAATTATAAGGATAACCTTGAAAGAATATTGATTATAGATCAATGAAAAAAATTGTATTATCTGTCAATACAATCCTCATGAAATTAGATCAAATATCTTCCCAAAGGATAGTGAAACATCAATCCACAATTAGCGGAGAAGGATGTATAGGAAGGAATAATGGATGATGGCAAAGAGATGGCCTAATATTTTATAAATCACTTGGAATAAAATATACTATCCTAAATACTAATGTAGGAGTAAATTTCCATGGGATATCTTGAGTGGTACTTGTGTGAATAAGAGAGATGATACCCAAAGGGGATTAAAATTGGGGGGGGGGGGTAGTTTAGGACATTCAAAAAATTTAAAACAAAGGAAGATCACATGGTTTAGCCACATGGATTACCAAACTGTGTTCCCCACACTGAACAATCTTTTAATGAAAAAGATTTATAATGAATAGTTAAAAAAGCATTCTCAAATTTTGAAAATTGACATTGATATGGAGATTCTTGTTTTACAAGGTTTGTCTCACTTATATTTCTAACTATTCACAAATCATCTATAGTGCACTAAAAATTTATAATTTTAAATTGTCAATGAAATAAATACTAAAACATCATAGAAATGTATAATATAATAAAAAGAATAAAATAACATGGAAAGAAAATGCCAGTTTGCAACACCTTGAACCCATAAATATGGATGTTTCCATTAACTATGAAAATTGTGAATTTTATCTTAAATAATAACTAAAACAATTCCCTAGATATGATTTTATGATTCTTATTTAAATACCCAATGTTCATCCCATTATTGTGACTATGTTTATTTTTTGAACTAAGTTAGACAATCAAGGAAACATTGTTAGAAATAAGAATAGGCTGGTAGAAAAAATCTATAATTGAGAAGAATGTATTGATTATAAAGAATCATCTTCCCTAGTAACATGACTTGAATCTATTCAAATCATTTTTTCATTCACATTACAACTAAATTTTAATCTTTTACATATGGTTGATTAAAGTTCATTCATAAATAAATTGTATTTGAAAAGAAATACGATTACCATCATACTAGTTTTGAGTAATTTAAATTTATAAATCATGTGTTTAGGCTAACAATGAATCGATGTGGATTGAAATAATCTCCTCATGCTTAGTATGAGTAAATTACTTAAAACCACCTGGATAATGAATTCAATATGGGTAAATCTAATTGTACAATGTTTCTAAAATTTTTTAAAAATTATTTTATAATTATGAAAATATATATTGATGATGTAAAATATAGTTCAAATAAGGAATCACTATATTTTTTGGTTTTTTTATTTGAGGACAAAATAATTTAAAAAGTATTTTATGGGTGATTTAAAAATATCATCGTTTTCAAATATATCAAAATAAAGATGGAATTTTTCAAATCCAAATAAAATAAACTATTTATAATATTAAACTTTTTTGCATGGATCTCATTAAGGAAATTACCTCACATATGATTACTTATAGAAAGTAAACATTTGATAAATTTGGGGCAACGAGGGATGATAAATGTTTCTATAGTTTTTTTTTGGGATCATTCATTACCTTATCATGACTGACCTAGATGTGATGTTTCTTAGCTCTCTTTTTCAAATTTTTAAATTCATTCCCAATGAATAGAAACATATAGAACATTAAATAAAATTAAGATAACATATAGATATAAATAATGTAGTTTTGATCTATCAAAAATAAACAACATTTTGAATTAAAAATTTATTTGGATTGTGAATTTATAGGAAACTGACTATATAGGAAACGTAAAAGTGGAAATTTTCACTTAATTGAAAAATATAAAGTCTCTTATACTAGTATGAAGAAAAATTCATTTTATATTTCTTCTCCTGATATAGAATACATAGGCACCAGTAGTTTTTGTCATCTCATTTGGATGAAGAACTTCCTCGAAGAGTATACTCATTCGTATGATCTTGTTCCAATTATATGTGCCAACAAATGAGTTATGAGTTTTATAAAAAAATTATTACACACTCATTCACCAAACACATTGACCAATGAAAATATTGGTAATGGGAAAACAATTGATGATTTTATGTAGGATAAATTAAAATTTTCACCATTTTATGCTATAATGTTGTCATCGATGTGGATCCTCCAAATTAGGAACCGGAAGATCTAATTTGAATAAAATAAGAATGAATCAATCATTTTTTTCACTCTTTTAGATATATATTCTATAAAAACCAAAAATAAAACCCTCTGAATCATCCACATGCACATAAAAATATTGATCAAACATTTACTTTTGAAATCTAGGCTCTTAAAGAGATAATCAAAGGTGATTTTGATGTCAACACTATCATGAGAACATTGAAACATTGATCTTTAATGATTTTCTTGGATTACAGTTCTGAAAATAATCTATTATATTCATGGTGATTGAGAGAGATATTAGGATAAGAGATAATTACAGTGGTGGAATAACCACCTTGAATTTATATAAAATTTATTTATATAGGTAGGTTTAATTTATGAAACATTCACTCTGTCAATTTGATAAATTAATCCATTAATATTAAATTATATCCCACACTTATGATCATTAAAACATCAATAAATTTCATAAATAATTTATAAATTACTTTTATCATTAAAATAATTTTGTATGGTAAATTTTTGATCCATTAACATAACTCATATCTCCTATAAATATTAAAAAACCCTTGAATAAAATATTCATTCATTAAAAAATTTACTTGAATTCACTTAATAAATCAGGAAAACAATGAGTAAATAAATATAACTATCATTTTTCAAGCTCATATAATAATGAATTTATTTATTTCTATATGATCACAAAAACATAGACATTATTTGAACCCTATGATAGGGCCCAAAATTCTCTAAAATCTAATGTAATAGAATTAAAAAAGATTCTGAATATTCTTTTTATCTGACCCTATAATCCCTTATATCGATAGTAGTGAATCATACTCATAGACCAAGAGTAGTATCTAAAAAAAGATTGGCCATAAAGAGATAAGTCTTAGTTATAGTAACAATAACCACCTAAAAGACACTCTATGATGTATAGTTTCTTTTTCTGTGGATATCTCATAATGTATGATGGACACATTGTTTCATCCTAACATATGACATTGTATATTAATTCATGACCTTGATAGATGAATATGCATCTTTATGTCATAAATTTCGATTTAATGTAGGTACTACCATCCTATTCTACTCGATATGGGTTATCTTTTCCTTTTAAATGTCGATCGTTTTATCATGGTCATTTTGTAAAATCCCATTTTTACTTTGAGGTAAGTATCATTATTTTAGATTTAAATTATTCTTTATGTCCTAATGTTAGTTCCGAATGATATCATGGGTGTATTGGGGGTTTATGGGGCTTTTTTAAAGCTTGGAAACCAACTTTTTGGGAAAATGTACAGGGTTCATAGTTAGGATAAACCGTGTGGGGAAAGTCGAACTGTTACACCTAACCATGTAGGCCTTTATAGTTGGATAATAGAAGTCGCATAGTTTGAGAAAACTATTCCACCTCTAGAACACACCCATTTGGAGTGGTCCATGCCTTTATCAGGAGGTGAACGGATTAAGGAAACCATGCGATAATGGGAACACACTTGTAAGAAATGCTATAAATTTTTAATAAAACCTAAAAACATGATTCACATAAGGTTAGAAAAATAGTTCACATTAACCATTTGAGGTTCCCCATAATAATGTGCATAGAAGATGGATGGTGCACGTGTTTTCCAACCGTGAAGACAAACTATTCTACCCAATACTGTGAGCCAAAATGGTCATTTTTTTAATGAGTTATAACATAAACCATATTTTCATTATTTTTCTATTGGACGGAATCTCGTGTGGGATCTCTCTTTAGATGGATAATTGATAAATTCCATCAATTATTATCCATCTGTACATGAAATAAAACAACATCAATTTCATTGGATTTGTCATTCTATGTTCTTCGGTCATCTTTTTTCCTTAATCATTTGATGTCGTATCAGAAGTGTTGTTTATGTCAAAGCTAATTTACCCTATTTATTGTTTTTTCTACTGTTATTAATTTTTTATAATATAAATTGAATCAAAATATTCAACTAGATTTTTTCCCTTCTGTTTATATGTGGTTGTTGGTCTGTAACTTTCCCTCGAGGTTTAGTGTTTTATAAGAATTGATTTCATTATAACGCACACCATAATTTATGCTGGTTTTCTTAAAATGAATTGAATAATTGAATTAGATGAATTTCAACCTAATAGGAAGGAACACTAGTTAAATATTGTTTTATGGGGGTGGATTTTTATTACCTATTCCATTCATTGAGTGGACATTTATATTTAACCTTTTGTTATTCCACCCATAGAGAGCATGTGAGATTACCAAGTAAGAGGAATACCTTATAAATTCAATTGAATTGAATTGGGATATTATGAGAATGATTTCATCCTTTACCATATGATAACGTGATGGGAATTGTTTTAATTGATTAAATGGGAATGGTTATATGAGTTTGAAGATGTCATGGTATGTAATTTAATGTTGAAGGATGATTGAAATGAGATGATTAACTATATCATAGTGTATTATTGGGTTGTAAAACCAGGATCTTGATTCCCTTATATGGTATGGAACTTCCCCCAATTGATTTGTTTTATGGTAGTGGATTCCTTTGTGCAATTTCCTACATGGGTGTTGACCCCGTAAGATGACTTGGGCCTTTTGACCCCTAAAATCTTGAATTATTGGACTCATATTGGACATGTTTTGTGGACATTCTCCTCAGACTCTACACGAGTCTTTATGATGTTTCTATCGAGATGCTTTAGGGTCTCGATGAGGATTCAGTTGTCCTATATACCATGTATCTGTACCGTTATATCATGACATTTGAGATTATGTGGGGACTACTTTTTGGTTGAGTTTATTTTATAAAATGGCCATGATGATTATAATATACTGGATTTTACATCATGGTTGTGATTTTCGTTTCATAGATGGTTTTATGGAGTGGTCATGGTGCATCTTTTGGAATGTTATATTGATTGACCTAGTATGGGTATCTGCTTACAGTTGGTATATGTAATAGCTTTATTTTATTAGTTATATTTTAACATTTCCCTGGATAAGGGTTCATGACTATTGTTGATAGGGAGCCTTATTTGGCTGATAGTATCACTTGGCATGATCCACCATACTTTCAGTATTGTTATGCATGTGATATACGTTGATCACTACTTAGCTTGTATTTTACATATTTGATTTTGATAGATACCAACTGTGGTGTCCTATTGTGTGTTATCTCACACCCTATTCAGGCCATCATTAGGTACCCATATAGTCTATATGGATTTAAGTAGGGACTGGGGAAATCACACACAATTTGATGCATCATTTATGTTATTCCTAGTATAAGGCGAGCACAAGACTAATCCAGGATCGTGATGATAGAATTTATAATTATTATTATTATTATTTAATTTATATACATGTATTGTACTAATACATGTATAAAAGTTTTTTCTTATATGTATATACATGACATAAAACATTATTTTATATGATATTACTTTTGGAATAGGTTTTATATTCATATCTTGGATGTTTATCTTTTGAATTATTGATTTACTGCATCCTCTATGGACTAGTATTTTACTACCATTGTGCTATACTCAGAAATGAGGTCATAGTATCCTCATGGACACACCCTAGGCCCTCATGGTTATTTTAAATCCTCTGTCATTTTGGGTGATTTTATTGAGACCGTGTGACCCTCTGCCTTTGGGAACCATTTAGTGGGATTTGGGCCAGGACATTATAAAGTGGAATTAGAGGGACTTATTTTCTATCTTACTATTTTGAGACAATATAAAGGGTATTATAAAGTTGTTGGAATTTGGTAATGAGTTTTTCTTGGGAGTAGTTAACCATGTATACGGAAATTCTAAATCACCATGGGTGGAAATTGTGGTTTTCTGGATTTTTCTTATTATAATTGATTTGGATTTCACCATTGGGAAACAAACATGAATTTTTATTCTAGAATTTATATGATTGAAGATAGAGTTTTTTATTTCTAAATGATATGAGAGTATTCATATCATGCATCATTTTTAGGCACTACTCAGGATTCATTTTCCATTCATTATTCCATTCTATAAAGGATGCATTTCTTGACTACATGACTTTGTGATATGTACCTTTTGTTATATACCTACTATTTGATATATTATTTATACATATAATTGAGATATATGGTGGGTAATTAGGGTGAATACTAAAACAGAAGTAGTGTTTTTCTAATAAGATATGTCAGACACCCTAAGAATCAAATTATGGCACATTGAGTCATGGACTACTAGTTGCATGGACTGGAATATGTTATTATATAAATGAAGTGGACACAATAATTCGGTTCATGAGATGTATGAGAAATTATAGATTAGAAGTGAAGTTTCATTTGGTTCAACCATTTAAAGATAAATTTTAAATTAAAATTACAATTTTTATGAAATTTAAATCATTGAAATAGAGAACATCACATTGACCCGTATTTTGAGTGATAATTAGTCAATGTATCTAGTAATTTTTACCACTATTTATTTATACCACGTCCCACATTTTTGATCAAGAATAGTTGAATATCTTGTTTATATAATTTTTTTCATGTAATACTCTTTTATATTTAAATTTATATTTGTTGATATTTTCATAGTTTTTTATTTTTAATTGGAGTGACATGCCACTATGATTACCTCTAGTCAAATATCACGAGGGTGATGATGATGATGCATTGAAGGTGGTGATAAATGGGAAACTAATAGATCCTTATATAGTAAAACCTATGGAACTAGATATTTTACAAGACATGACTGATGAGGAATAATTTTGAGAGGTTTTCTATCAATATGCACACTTTTCAGAGAGCACAGTAGTTTACCATGTCGATAGAAGAGGCAACGCGTGTGTTTTTTGAGGAGCATCTACCAACATTTTCAGGGGATGGTGGTCCATAGGCTGCTATGATTTGTCTTGAGACAATGGTTTCAATATTATATCATCTAGAGACACATCCTGTGATTAGAGTAATGCTCGTGATATATATTCTTTGAAAAGAAGAAAAATGTTGATGGGATGTTTAGAACCAAGCTGACATGCTATGAGATATTGTTTAAGGTGATTTGAAAACCATGTTTTATGAATAAATTTTCCAAAATTACTCTAATTGAAGATCGGGATAGTGGTATTATGCATCTATATTAGGGAGAAATCACTATTATGGAACATTCAACATGATTTACATAGATATAGTGTTTTGTGCTGATATATCTTATTGATGAGGTATAAAGGGTGGGATGATTCAAGGAAGTTGTTAGACATGTCATTTGATCATAGGTCAATTTGTTCAGGTTTATGGATACTACTAAAATCCTAACTTATGTGTTTATTATAGATTGGAAGTGTGACTGATGATGGTGAGTGCAGAGCATGGCAGTTTATCCTCATGACCTAGTGGTTCAACATCAAGTCGTATGTAGAAAAGTTTTGAGGGTTCCCCTGGGATAAGTAGCTCCTATGATGATAGTGACGGTGGATCAATTTTATATCACCATTATAGGATATGGGGTTATATGAAGAATCTATATGATCAATAACCAATCATGTTCAGAGATTATGGTAGGGTACACCATGTACAATGTTTTTTGAGGACCTTCCCACCATCAGTTAATGGAAACAAGTCATGTCTGATATTAGGTTCGATAATGGGTTTCGTTGCTCCATGTCAAGATATGATATAGGGTAGTACCTATCAATTAGGTAGATGTGGTGGTCATGGTCGAGGCATCCAGAATCCAGTTTTACCTAGACATTAGAATGTGCATACTCAGGGTAGTGAGGTTTTTTCATAGGGCTATATTATAGGCTATATGTATTACATATAGCCTACACCATATGAGAATAGTGTAGGGCCATCTATGATTATAGGTACAATCTTAGTGTCTTATACTCTGGTATCCACTCTTTTTTATATAGTTTCATCACATAGTTTCAACTTTTAACCTATTATGGGGAGCTCTGTGCTTGTGATTCTCTTTTTATATGGTGTGATGATGCTTGGAACTTCATTGGGGATTATGGTGGAGAAATTACAAAAATATAGGTATTCCTACACTGATATAGGAAGGTGTCTCTTCATATAGTAACCTATTTTTCCATTAAATGACATGGTTTTACATCATACTCATGATGGCCAACTCTGATTCCTATTGAGGTGATGTTGATTTCTTTCAGCAAAGGGTGACATTAACATCACCATTGGGTGTAGTTTTCATTCACATAGCTGAATGGGATGTCCAAGAAAACTCAACTATATCAGATCATCCTGGGTTGGGTGGGGTTATAGTATAGATTTCTACATTTTATATTTATGATCAGGGGTCGTATTAAGATGATTTCCTTTCTATGGTTTCTTATTTCAAGGAAATTTTCATGGATGAATTTTTTGGATTCCCTTCTTAGAGAGAGGTCAAGTTATTTATTAATCCATTCCACGTTCTTCACAAGTCTCCACTCTTCAATATATGATGGATACTAAGGAGTTACAAGAGATCAAAATCATTTAAATGACTTATAAGTAATGGGGTTTATACAACCCAGTACTTCTATTTGTGGTTTTCTGATCCTTTTTCAAAAAAGGTGAATGGTACCCATAGGCATTGTGTGGATTATTATAAATTGGACATATTGATGATTAAGAACTAGTATACCTTTCCATGGATAGACTGAAATATTTTAGTTATGAGGATATTAGGTGTTCTCAAAAAAATTGATTTTTTTATCATAAGATGTGGTTTAGTCTTGAAGACATACCTCATACAGCTTTTTATAGCATGTATCGTCTATATGAATATCTGGTTATACATTTTAGTATCACAGACATTCTATAATTTTTCATGGCACTGATTAACCTAGTTTTATATCCTTATCTATATTTTTTAGTGATGGTTTCCATGGATGATATGATATATCATTATCATAATTGATATGATGATGCCAATTATCTTGAGATCATTTTGGATACACTGAGTTATCGCTTGTTATTTGTTAATATCACAAATTTCCACTTATATGTGAATAAAATTCACTTCCTATGTCATATTATCTCAAATATATAAGTATAATTTATCTAAGAAATGGTGAGGGCTATATTTTCTTAAGAGAACCCAAATAAGGTCTTTGATATCTATTGTTTCTTGGGGATAACTGGATATTACAAGTGTTTTTTAATATAATTATCATAATTCTAATCACTATTGGTATTCTTTAATAAGAATTTTATGATATTTTTATGGTTATATAACTATGATAAAACATTTTAGGAGGGAAAATGGAGGAATAATTTAGCATTGGTTCTGAATATACCAGAGCCGGGATGGAGAAACATTGTGTAATACGATGAATCGGGCATCAGGATAGGAGTACGTTTGATGTAAGGGAAAATGTATTGTGCACAGTTTCATAGAGCATGTGTGTAAAACATAGAGTTGTCCTTTTTTGAATAATTTGAGAAATAGTCATTGGTGATTAGATGTAGTCGAGCACACTATGATCCAAAAAACGGTATTTGTTCCATTTAATTTATGTGCATTGAATAACTCACATAAGATCCTTATGTTGTACTGTTTATCGAATTGTTGGAGACACCAAATCTCATTTCCATAGTGATGGAAATATTTAAATCCTCAACTCATCGGAATTGGTTTCACACCATGGTATCTTCACCACATTATTTCTATGGATGCCTTATGAAAATAATGCTTTACGGATGAATCTATGACACCCATTACTTTCCCATGGGTTAATTATGTGATGGTGAATTCAGTATGAAACTGCTTTATTTTTCACTATCTATGTTATGATGAAGTGATGAATGTTTTGAAGATATTAAAGAAAACATATGTATAGTTTTAATTATCTGATGGGTGGGATACAAATTATGTATCCCTATAATTAATTGGATATAGATTGCTATCTCAAGAGATTATATGGACTGTAATGGGGACTCGACCCATTTTGGTAAGTGACATTGTCCACTATGATAGTGTTGTATGTGAACCGTGACTAATGAAATAATTTAATAGAAACTTCACCCAATCCACTATGTGTCTCTAACTACAATGATATTCTTGGTAGTGAGGCTTGGATCAGAAAATTATAGAACGGGGAGTGAACCCAATCCACTAGGGTACTTTCTCACTATGATAGTCTTGGAATTGATCCTTGAATAAGGAAATTATTTTAAATTCATATGGGTATTCCAAACACGTATTCCCTATGATTATGACATATTCCAATGCCTTTTGATTATTTATTGATGTTTCAAAACTCTTTTAATGCATTAGTTTTGTTATGAAAAATACTTATTCCATGAATCATGATTAGTGATATTTGACTAACTAGGTATTACTTTTATATGTTATTATCATGATATAATAACCTTATACTTATCTTATTCTCCCTTAATATCATTTACTGATATATCCTATGTTTACCCTTACAAAACATCTTATCTCTAAATTTCATATGTTTAATTTTAACTACTGTAAACTTTCCCTATAACAATAGTTTATAACCATTCGTATGGACCATAAAATCATTGGTATATCATATACCCATGGTTCATAAACCCTTAAGTGCTTAAGCCATTTGTATTGGTCTATACCCAGTGTTTCTGTAGAAACTATGTGTATATAATATTAGGTATTAATAATTCCCACATTTTAATGAGATACAAAAGTATATATCTTTACCCATGGTTAGGATAACCATGGGTATATCTTGTCCCCCATACATGATATACCAACTGTTCATTGATCCTTTGGTATTGCTACATGTCCCCAATAAGCAGTAGCAGCCCATCTAGCCACACCACACAATAAATTTCAGAATCTAATAAAAAAATACATTATGTGCTACAAATTCAATTCAATACATATATTGTATATTTTATCATTAAAACAAATTATTATAACAGTTTTCAAACCATTTTAAATACTATAACATACTTATAAATCAACACAATCAATCAATTCAAGTCATTAAAGAACATCCACACATTTCATTAATACTAACTCAAAAATAATGGGGATTAATATCTCCCCCATCACAAAAATTTTCATACTCATCACCATCACCAACATCCTCATCACTAACATCACTAACATCATCTTCTAGATCACCAATATCATCATCATCATTATCATCACCACCACCACCAGTATCATCCCCTCGACAGCCACTAAGACCCTCATTTACATCACTCTGTGAATCAAATATATATATATATATATATATAATTATTGTAATAAATGAATCAAAAACATTATAATCCTATAATGGAAGTGATGGATATATAACTAACATAGATTTCTAGAACTATTCGGTGACATGTTTACCTCCTTCAAGCTTCTGTATAGCTATTTTTCTTTCTCTCGGCTGCTTTTGCATGAGTGTTGTGAAACCATCTGGTGTGAGAGTTTTGAGAGGCCCCCGATAATGAAAAATACCTATTGGGGAAAATTATACTCTCAAGTCAACATTTGTGATGTCTTGGACCTAGCTACCACTTAACAAATGCCCCGATCCAGGTTGGCCTCAGGACCCCGGGCATGCCTCGCCATAAGCCTGGGGCTACTGACTAGAAACATGGGTGTAATGGTATATCAGTGTAGAGACTATACCCACATTCCAAAGTAACACAACATATGAAACAACAAAATTCAATAACATAATAATAAAAAACATATAGATAAAGAAAATAGTGTAATACAAAAGAATATAAAAAAATGCCTCGTATGTAGTGTCTAGTATAAATATGCATGCATGGAATGCTAGTACAAAATGGGTATAGGAAAATATGAAGCATTTATTATAATAAGAAAGTAAAATATATAAATAAATGAATATATTCTCCATAACATCATGATCCTAAGTCTGGTCCTCTACTCCTATGATCCATCTAAAACAAAGTATCATTATTTAGAAGAGTTATTCTTTCCCCTATGCATACCTGTAGGAAAACAATTTTATCAGGTACCAAATGCGGCCAGAGTAGGGTATGAGATAAATATCATTAGGCCACCACCAATGGTGTAAATGTGTAATCCAAGTGAGAACTCCTAAGTAAACATTGTGAAGGTAACAACAAAAGAAAACAATGCTGAATTAATAAATAACCTCCTACTTAGTCCTATAAAAGACACCTGGTTGGTCTACCTGTTTCATCTCAACATTGGTAAATCTGACTAACTCACTATACATATATATATATATATAGTATACATAAGTATATATATGTATATGTAGATATATGTTGGGATGGATTGGGATGTAACTCTCAGAAGTCCAATATCGAGGTAGCTCTCACGGTCTAACCCCTTGACCAACTCCAAGAGCACTCATAGTCTCTTGGAAATACATTAGGGTGCTCATACAGTCTTCCCTACTACAAGGATCTCACATTCCTTGGTTCTATAGATGTAATATCACATATTATTCTACACCACTAGTCTCTTATGGTCGTGGGTCCACATCCTTAAGGAACAAAATTTATATTATATACTGTAAGGCAAGCCATCTAACATCATTTCAATTTAAACAACAAAAACAATGTCTCATAACATTATAAATAATTCAAGTCAAGGTAAAATCCATTCCATCCCTTGAAACCATTTCATTTGATACAATTCATCATTTAGTTTTAGGATTTATCATCATAGGTAACCAATACAAATTGCCTCACATGGAAATATCATTTCAAGGAAAGGTGTTAAGGCTCAAGTGTCATGTCAAATAATCACATGGTAAATTATCCAATTCCAACTGAAAGGTTACAAACATTCATTGATACACCATTATATAAGTCAAATACATATGGTATATGGGTCAATTCAATTTGAAATGAAGCCTGGAATCATAAACCAAAATAGAAAATTTTGAAAAATTGACATAAATGGCCAATTTATGTGGAACCCCCTTGGGAGTCCATATAGAGAAGGAAAGATAAAAAAACCCTTAAAAATTAGTCTATTAACTTATTTTATCCCACTATGGTCAATTATAGATTATGGAATCAATAAAATAGAGGATTTTAGCAATGACTGGCTCACGACAAAACAAGAATAAATATGGAATGGTCAAAACTCAAATTCAATAATATGTGAAAACCTATATTAGGGCCATATATGATGACTTACTGAGTATCATACTAAGATTCAGAGAAGGTTACAGTAGATCTAAGTATCCTTCCATTTCCCTGAAAATAGAGTGAATGATCCTACATCTAAATAGTGAAACAGATGACGAAATTTAGCATGGAAAGAGGATCGCATAGGGTTAGCCTTACCCAAATGGACCTAAGGCCTTATTTTTATTTTTATTTTTCATAATACCACATTAATGGTTGAAGGAGAACCCTTACATGACCCTTTGGACCAAGGAACAGGGCCAATACACAACCTAAAACATCACATAAATGCCCACGATCCCACACACTTGCAATAGTCCTCCCCAAAATCTACATCTTGAAGGCACCTAGTTCTCTACCTCGCATGGATGATTAGCTAGAATTTCCCCATGTAGAGCTGAACAATTCTTGGTCTCGATGGTAGTTCCAATACCCTATCATTCATCCAATACAGTTAGCTTTTCTCTAGTGGTTACTATTCTTTGCTATGAATCCGCTTTTAAGATTGGGCGTGTGTGGTCTATCGGTTTGGTATTTTCTATGGCGTCAAAAGTGATATGGCCCAAAGTCCATTGGTTGATTGAAGTCCCTTAAAACTCGAAGGCCCTATTTCATAATTTCATTTTGGGGGCCCGAAGGCCTTGAGACCTGTAGGGCCAAACGGGTATCCCAAAGGCCCAAATCAGGTGAACACTGTCGGCTGCTACAGCACCAAACAGTACCAGCTATAGTAACGCAATAATTCACCCCCACCCATATTTGATCATGGGTATCTTGGATTCGAATAAAGATCATCTACCAATGGGGTATAGGCACATTCTCCAGGTTTATCCTTAACTCAAGGGATCCAACGCCACTAATAGATTAAATACATGATGGACAAGTAGCAAGGGATTGAAGGATGAGGATCCTTAAGAGCTCAAGGGGAGGAATGTAGGGATGTTTTGTGCTCACAAAAAGGCTAAATGAAATAAATAATTAAGTGGAAGGAGGGGTATTTTAGTAAATTTTCAATTAAGACTAGTTCACACGGTTTCTACGCAATACTAGGGAAACCATGCACACACCATGCATACTTCTCTGCCTCACTGAGAACATTGCATGGCTTCTATGGACGGTTTCACCAGCCATGCGTAGGAACTATATATGGTTTCTAAAACCCCTCTATAACCGGCCCCACGGTTGTGCGCTTAGGTCGCACAGTCGTGCACCTGGGTCACACCATTGTATAAAATCTTTGTGGCGCTATTTGTTTTCCTTTTTTCCTGGTTTCAGGCTCTTGAAAAGAACCATATGCTTTCGTGTCCTCCTTAGATTGATTAAGTCACTATATTAGAACAATTTAATATACTCATTAACAAAAACTAACGATCCATACCTTGGACAATGAGATGGGTCCTTACAACATCCCCTCATAATAGTAACTCAACCTCAAGATTCCATTATGAGGGTAAAGAGGTACTTTCAGCAAATAGTTCTAACCATTGAGATCGTACAACATCTTCTGGCTCCCATGTCTCATCTTCTACCTGGTCGTGTTTTGATATCAACTATAGAAGTGGAACAAAAATAACATGGATTGTATTCATTCTTTGATCAACAATTTGAACTTTGTAATCTTAGAGGGAAGTTTCATATCCAGCTCAAACTCATTAGGATAAAACACATGAGATGGATCAGGGTAATATTGTCGAAGATGAGATATATGAATAAAATCATGCACAGACTGATATATCTGAGGATGTTCCAACTGTTAAGCCACCGGTCTGATCTGATTCAAGACCAAAAAGGTTCCAATGAATCTTAGTGATATCTTACCCAGCTTCCATATATATCTATGGCCAAACATTGGTGAGACTTTCATGAAAATCTGATCTTTGATCTCGATCTCAAGATGTCTGCAGCATCTGTTAGCATTAGAATGTTGTCTAGACTGAGCTGTCAACATATGCTTTCTGATTAGGTGGACATGCTCTGAAGTCTCCTCCATGAGTTGAGGCCCAAGCATAACTACTTCCCCTACCTCTAATCAGCACATAAGAGAGTGACAAGTCCTACCATTCATGTCTTCATAAGGATCCATCTAAATGGTGGCCTAAAATCTTTTGTTATATGAAATCTCAATAAAGGGAATTTGTTTCTCCTAGGAACCCCCAAAGTTTAGAATGCACGAACAAATCATATCCCCAAGAACCCAAATTGTACGCTCTATTTGTCCATTTTTTTTAGGGTGATAGGTTGTGCTCAATAGTACCTACATAGCCAATCCATTCTACAACCATTTCCAGAACAATTATGTGAAATGAGTGTCTCCTTCATGAACAATAAAACAAGGTTCTACATGAAGATGTACCACCTTCTTGACATACATCCTTCCCATATCACCCACAAAAAAATTTCTCTCACAATGGTAGGAAGTGTGTGACCTTCTTTAGATGGTAAAAGACAACCCACACCATGTCATTTCCATGAAGTAATCTTCATAAAATAGTTACAAAGTCTATAAAAACATTGTCCCCTTTCGACTCAGGAATGAACAATAGCTGGAGAATCCATGTTGGATTATGATGGTCTACCATCACCTATCTACATGTGGAGTGTTGTGTAATGAAATCAGATATCTCATGTTCCTTTCTAGGCCACTAATATTGATATTTTAAATATTGATACATTTTTGTGACACTAGGGTGAACCTCCCATGCTGAGGCATGGAAATCCCTCACCGGTTCCTCTCTGATATCTGATGCGACTCGTACATGCCCATGGAATAAAAGAGTATCCTTTCCATTTACAGTCAAACAAAAATATTTATCTTTATCTGAGACAATTTCCCATAGGAAAAGGCCATCATGATCATAGAACTATATTGACATTACATGTTCTATAAGATAATAGGTTATTGATAAAGATGAGAGAATATTCTATCCCTGGTTCTTATGAACCTCAACATCCATCTCTATGAATAATTCCATATTATTTCATTCTTCATTATACTCATAAACTTCTTATGTCTTAGTATTTTGGATCAGGTAATAGGACACTAAATTTCTTTTTCATGTACTGTAGTCATGTTCTAAATCAAACTATTGAAGGTATTAGACCCACTGATGTTGTCCATGATTCAGATCCCACTATGTGAAGATGTATTTGAGGCTCTTATGATATGAAAATAGCATAAAACACTCTCCAAATAAATGGTTTCTCCAAAAAAGTAAGGCATGAACAACATTGATGATATTGAGGTCATACATTAGGTAATTCCACTCAGCAGGTCTCAATTAATGAAGACCACATGCAATGACTTACTCATCCTACATCATTATAGATCCAAGACTAATACCTGATCTGTCATAATAGACTGTATAATCCATACCTAGTTCTGTCAAAATAAGTATCGGTGTTGAAGTATGTCTGCCCCTCAACTGCTGAAAAGATGCTTCAAAAGATTCATACCATTCAATTTTCACACCCTTCTTCTTAAAGGTCCTATGAATTACTGTAAAGTGTGAGAAATCCTAAAGGAAATGTATTTTGTATCTGTAAAGAACCAAGATGCTCTGAATATCAAATACATTCATTGGATGCTCCAAAAATACCACAACCCCAACATTCTCTAGGACAATTGAAAATCCTGAATTTGAGATAATATGACCAAAGAAGGGAAATTTATTGATTTGTAAGTGGAATTTACTGAGCTTAGCATTGAAGTGATTCTCTCTTAGCATATTCATCCAGATCCCATAATGGGTCACATGGTCATGTCTCAAGTGAGAATACAATAAGATATCATCATCAAAGGCAACCAGAAATTAATATAGATACCTTTGGAAAACCCGATTCATAAGATCCATGAAGACCGTAGGAGCATGAAAGGTTAGCCTTAACTCAAGGGATCCATATCCACGTACGGACTGAAGATCAGACCCTGGAAGGAGTAGTAGTAAGGGATTGAAGGAGTATGATCTCTGAGAGCTCAAGGGGGGAGGAAAGTCAGGATACTATGCACAGAATAAGAAGGATAGAGGAAATAATGGTTCAATTTGATGGAGGGATACTATTTGTCATTTTCCATTTAATACAAGTGTGTACAATTTATGTGCATTGTTAGGGAAACTGTGCACAACCTGTGCGTACATCACTACCTCACTAGGCACATTGCAGGACCTCTATGCGTAGTTTCACTAACCATGCATAGACTATGCAGATGGGCTCTTCAACCCCTCTACAATAGGTCACATGGTTTTTCACTTGGGCCACACGGTTGTAGCCAAACCATGCAACCCTGTCTGTTTTAACTTTTTTTAGGGTTTCATGCTCCCGAAATATCCCAGAAGCTCTTGTGACCTCCTTATCTTGATTAGGTGACTCTATTATGACTATTTAAGACACTCAAAAATATAAACTAATGATCCATACCATGGTCAATGATTCATTTCTTTACAACATCAGACTCTCCACTGGAGCACCTTCACTAATACCACTATCAAAGAACCATTTCACCAAACGTTTTCATCTTAATTCTCATCAGGGGCCACCATGGAATATAGTTGAAAATATATTCAAGATATTTAATTATAAATTATGTATAAAAATTGGAAATAAAGATAAAAATTTTACAATCAATTTCTTTTTTTTTTTGCACTAATTACACTTCTATCATTTTTCCTCAAACTCGATAAAAATAATTTAGCTCGAGGTACAAATCATTTGATTCCCAATAATTCTTACTAAAATGACATTTATTACTATAATAGTAAATTATTGAAAAATATGAAATTGATAAACTAGGAATGAATTGAAATTTTAGATTTTGAATAAATCCATAAAATGAAGAAGCATCTAAATATAAATTTATTTATAAGTTTCAAACTAGTAATATTACATATTCAAAACATACTAATTATAATTGTAAACATGGGTATGATATGGATTCCACTAGTACATTCTTTTAGTCCAATTCTAGTTGTGTTACATTATTTTTCAATTTTTTCACTTGTTAATATTTACCATTTAGTCATTAAGTTCATTTTTGGTTATGTAGTCTAGTAATTTGATCATTTAGTCATTTAGACTACGGTTATAGAATTTTTCTTATTTTTTGGTTTGGTATTTTGATTAATTTTTGGGTTATGGTGTTTCTTTAATCAATGATTTATGTCATTTGGTTCATTTCTTAGGTAATATCTTTTGGAATATTTGGATATTTTTCCGTCAACCTAGGTTATTTTATTCATTTTAAGTTAAGTCATTAGGGTTGATTTGGGTTAGAAAATTTTCTTCATTTTTGGGTTATATAATTTTTTTTATTATGGGAAATTTTAGTTTGTTCACATTGGTTAGGGTCTATTTGGTTTATGTCATTTGGCTTATGTTTGGGTTTTGTAATATTTGAGTTATAATTTTTCTTTTAATTTGGGTTATTTCATTTTGTTCATTTCAGGGTTATGTAATTTTTGGGTTAGTTCATTTGGTTATTTGTTTATTTTTTAGTTAAAATTTATTTTTTACTTGGGTTTGGGTAATTTTGTTTATTTTGGGTTCTTTCATTTTTTCACATTTTTTGTTAGGTCTTTTTAGGTTAGTTATTTTATTAATTTTTGGGAGATATATTTTTTATGTTATGTTATTTGTTTTATTTTTGGTATGGTCATTTGATTTATTTTTTTCTTATTTATTTTTTGGGTTATGTCTTTTGGTTCATTTTGTCCATTTGGTCATTATTTTGTTTTTGATTATTTAATTTAATCAATTATTTATTTTTTGGTACGGTTAATTAGTTCATTTAGGGTTAGGTTAATTATTTTTCATTGGGTAAGGTTATTTAGTTAATTTTTTATTATGTTATTTTCTTCATCTTGGGTTATGTCAATTAGTTAATTTTGGTTTTATTCATTTGGTTAATATTTGAGTTATGTTATATTTAAGTTAGGTCATTTAGTTTATTTTGGGCAATTTCATTTGTTTAATTTCAATTTTATGTAATTTTTGGTTAGTGAAATTGATTATTTGTTCATTTTTTTGTTAGATCAGTTAATTTACATGGTTTTTGTTTTTTTGGTCTATTTTTCGTTATAGCATTTCTTTTCATTATATGTTAGGTCTTTTTAGGATTGGTTATTTAGTTCATTTTTTGGTAATCTATTTTTTATGTTAGGTTGTATGGTATATTTTGGATTAGTTCATTTGGTTTATTTTTTTGGTTATCTCTTTTATTGTATTGTTCATTTTGTTCATTTTGGTCATTTTCTTAATATTTTGTTTTGAGTGATGTCATTTGAAAATTTTTTCAATTATCTGGTCTAGTTAATTAATTCTTTTTGGGGGTTAGCTTAATTAAGTTTCTTTCTATTATTTTATTTAGTTAATTTTTTGAGTATTTTATTCATATTTCATTATATCAATAGGTTAATTTTGTGTTTGTTCATTTGGTTCATCTTTGGTTTATGTAATAATAGAGTTAGTTCATTTGGGTTATTTTGTGTAATTTCATTGGGTTCATTTCTTGGTTATATAATTTTTGGTTAGTCCATTAGTTAATTTTTCAGTTAGAACAATTGGTTTATATGGGTTTATGTTTGTTGGTTTATTTTGGGTTATATTACTTTTTTCATTTTTGATAGTTCAATTTAGGTTCAGTTCTTTTGTTCATTTTTGGGTTATCTCCCTTTTTATTATAGGTTATTTGGAATAGTTTTTGTTAGATTATTTGAATATTTTGGGATATACCTTTTTTGGGTTACTTAATTTGGTTCATTTTAGTTGATTAGTCATTAGTTAGTTTTGGATTAGGTCATTTGATCAATTGTTATTTTTTTTCATAGGTTAATTAGTTCATTTTGGGTTAGTTTAAATACTTTTATTTAGGTTTGGTTATTTAGTTCATTTTTTGAAATGGTATTTTCTTCATATTGGGTTATTTAAATTGGTTAATTTTGGTTTCATTCATTTTTTCATCATTGGGTTATGTCATATTTGAGTTCAGTCATTATGTTTTATTAGGTCTTGTCATTTTGTTCATTTCAGGCATATGTAATTTTTGTTTAGTTTCTTTGGTAATTTGTTTATTTTTTGGTTAGAAAAATTGGTTAAATTGGGTTTATGTTATTTAGTCTATTTTGGGTTAGGTCATTTGTTTCATTTTTTGTTAGGTATTTTTATGTAAGGTTATTTTGTTCATTTTTGGGTTATCAGTTTTTTATGTTAGGTTATTTGGTTTATTATTGGGTTTGGTCATTTGGTTTATTTTTTGGTTATGAATTTTTTAGGTTACATAAATTGGTTTAATTTGGTAGTTTAGTCATTAGTTTGACCAGGATTAGGTTATTTGATCAATTTAGAATTTTTTTGGTTAGGCTAATTAGTTAATTTTAAGTTATTTTATTTTTTTTTATTTGGGTTATATTATATAGTTGATTTTTTATTAGGGTATTTTCTTCATATTTTTTTATGTCAGTTAGTTAATTTTGGGTTCGTTTATTTTCTTTATATTTGGGTTATGTCATATTTGAGTAAAGTCATTTGGTTTATTTTGGGTTATTTCATTTCTTTCAATTTTGGTTTTGGAAATATCTGGTTTGTTAATTTTTTAATTTGTTCAATTTTTGGTTAGAATAATTGGTTTACTTAGGTTTAGGTTATTTGGATAATTTTGGGTTATGCCATTTTATTCATTTAGACTTATTACTTTTTATGTTAGGTAATTTTTTTCATTTTTCAGTTATCTCTTTTTTATATTTGTTTATTTGGATTATTTTGGGGTTTTTCATTTGATTTATTTTTGGGTTATGAATTTTTTGAGTTATTTCATTAAGTTTATTTTGGTAGTTTTGTCATTAGATTATTTTATATTATGTCATTTGATAACTTTTTTTTGTTTATTGGCTAAGTTAATTAGTTCATTTTGGGTAAGGATGTTTATTTTTCTTTGTGTTAGTTTATTTAGTTCATTTTTTGGTTAGGGTATTTTCATCATCTTGGTTTATATCAATTGGTTAATTTGTGGTTCGATCAATTGGTTCATCTTTGGGTTATGTCATATTTTACTAAGTTAATTTGGTTAATTTTTTGTTATGTAATTTGGTTTATTTTAAGTTTAGGTAATTTTGTTTGAGTTCATTTGGTCATTTAATCAGTTTTTGTTATAAACATTGGTTTACTTGGGTTTACGCTATTTGATTTATTTTTTGTTATGTCCTTTTTTTCATTTTTGTTAGGTATTTTTAGTTTAGGTTATTTTTATTGTTTTTGTGTTATCTCTTTTTATGTTATGTTATTTGGTTTATTTTGGGTGTGGCCATTTTGTTTATTTTTGGATTTTACCTTTTTTTTATTTACATCATCCGGTTTATTTTGATCATTTGGTCATTAGTTTGTTTTGTATTAGGTCATTTCATCAATTTTTAATATTTTTGGTTCGGTTAATTAGTTCATTCTAGGTAAGGTTTTTTATTTTGGTTTGGGATAGGTTATTTTTTCATTTTTGGTTAGGTTATTTTCGTCATCTTGGGTTATGTTAATTGCTTAATTTTGTATTCATTCATTTGTCTCACCTATGGGTTATATCACATTTGAGTTAGGTCATTTGGTTTATTTTGGGTTATATTATTTGGTTCATTTTAGGGTTAGGTAATTTTTTGTTAGCTCATTTAATAATTTGTTCATTTTTTGGTTATAGCAATTAGTTTACTTGGGTTTATGTTATTTGGTTTGTCAGGTTATGATATTTTCTTCATTTTGGGTGAGGTGTTTTTAGGATAGGTTAGTTTTTTCATTTTTAGGTTATATTGTTTTTATGTTACGTTATTTGGTTCATTTTGGATTAGTTTATTTTATGTATTTATGGGTTATGCCTTTTTTGGGTTATTATATTTGGTTCATGTTGGTATTTTATCATTAGTTTGTTTTAGATGAGTTCATTTTATCAGTTTTTTCGGTATGTTTAATTAGTGTGTTATGGGTCAGGTTATTTATTTTTCTTTCATTATGTTATTTAGTTCATTCTTTTGGGTCTTTTCTTTATCTAGTTTTATTTCAATTTTTCAATTTTTAGCTTATTTGTTTATTTAATCATTTGGATTAGTCATATTTGAGTTAGTTCATTTGGTTTATTTTTTGATATGTCATTTCATTCATTTAAGGGTTATGTAATATTTGGTTTGTCTATTTGGTCATTTTGGAATTGTTTGTTTGAAAAATTGGTTTACTTGGGTTTATATTATTCAGTTTATTTTAAGTTATGTAATCATGTTCATATTGGGTTAGGTATTCATAGGTTAATTAATATTTTTCATTATAGTGTATTACTTTTTTAGTTAGATGGAATTCCCCATTAACTCAAATCTATACGGACATGGGTTTTTAAAAATTCTCTATAAAAAAAATATTATCCATAAAAATATGAGCCAATTCCAAATCAAAATGCCGGATCGAATTTCTAAAAAGTATCAATCACTAATTAAACTTGAAAATTATTTAACCCATGTAAAAAAAATTTCATTAATCCCCAAAAAAGATATTCCAAATATATATTATACCTCAAAAAACACAATTTAAAATAATATTTTACAAAACATTATCCCAAATTACATTACAAAAATTAATCATTTAAATATTACCTCCCCCTTTCAATACTGATTCTCCTTTAAAGAATAATTATAGAAAACAATTTTCTTTCATGAAAAATAACTATTTAAAGGTATTTAACCCATTTCAATAACTTTTCCCCATTAAAAAACATAGAAATATATCCTTAGTGTATGTAGGATTTCTGAACCTTATATTAAAGAGAGTCATCAGAATAAAAGTAAAATTTCAGTATGGAAATATAACTGAATTTTTCATTTCAATCCTTCTATAATAATTTGGAATTAATGGCATTTGGTCTCAGAACAAGTTGAGTTTGTTTTAGGTCTATTTTAATATTGTTTAATTTAATTATAAATTATTTTTATAACTATTTTTATATTTATACTTCTTCAAAAATCCATATGAAATGAAATAACCAATGTTTTGATAATATAAAAATAGATATTATTTAGATTAATAATAATGTACCAGGAACCTCTCACTCTTGGGCATTATAGTGCACCAAAAGTGAAACAAATACATCATCGAATAATTGTTCTTTTTCTTTTTTTCCAAATCATCCTAAAAAATTAAATACAATGAACAATAATTAAATTATCAATGCAAACCATTAAATTTTAATAATACCTTAAACTTATTACACTTCCAATATGTGATCATTTAATGATATTGAATTGTTGGACTATCTGTGAATAATTATACACCATTTAAATCATAAATCAATTTTCTCTTCCAAAAAACATATAAATATTGCTTATATGATTTCCAAAACTTCACCAAGATCCATAAAATATGTGTCCTTAATAGCTTCCCCATCGAGAATGTAAAAACAAAACATCAAAAAATAAGTAAATTCATATTAATACAACAATAATATAGATATAAATTTAATAAATTTTCTTACCCATTTATCCTCCCATGCTTTCTCTTTGATTTCATTATAGATACTCATATATGTGAATGGTTTCACTGGAATGATATTGTTGTACTAGGATACAATTTTCATAAATCATGTACAAATCCTAGAAATTTTACATTTCATTTTACAGTCTTTATTGTATGCCGTCATTATTTTTGTTTTATAATTCATTATTCATGCATATGGGTGCACCCACACCACCTATTAAAATATCCCTCTAAATAAGATAAAAATTAAAAATTAAAAATTAAATCATAGCACAACATTAAAAATGATGTGATATGATTTGAAACACTTATAAAAAACTTGATGATGGATGCTCATTACGCTTTGATGGATCTTTGGGTTGTCCAGGATCTATATCCTATAAAGGATGTTCCTATTCCAATACTTGCACCAGGTCATCCTCATGCAATGGAGTGGAAGATAATGGAATATAATCCTCCGATATTAGATTGATAATAGTAAATGGAGGTCAGATATATATAGCAGGACAAGAATCTAAGGTCTACGTGTGCATAATAGGATATGGGTATGGTATATGTGGGATGATCCATATAGGTGGAATATATATTGTATGAGGGAAGAGACAAGATAAGATGATGATGGAGGCATGGGTGGTAATATCTCGGGAGGCTCAAGTGGACAATAAAATGGTGTGGTAGATGGGGTGTCCTCTGGTGGGTCAGGTTGGGAACATGTATAATGGGTTCTCTGTATAGCTCTAGGGGCACCATGGTCAGAACCACAGTAGTAGGACAAGAAGAAGTAAGCTCTAGATCAGATGAATAACCCTAGAAAAATTTACTAAATAATAAGAACAAGACATTAATAAATAATATAGAATAAAATTATTATAATTACCATAAACACTAAGGGAACCAAATATGGAAAACCTTGCTCATGCATCTATTAATCACTATCAAATAATATCTTCCTTCAAACATCTTCAATGTCTTTCATAATATATGTAAGAATTCAATATAAATTTTTTAAAAATATTTTAAAAAAAATTATACAAATTAGAAGAAAAGAAGTCAAAAAATGTCATAACATGTACCAGAAACTATAATTTATAAACAATTATACATTTTGTAAAATCCCATTTTGAAACTAGATTTATGAATTGAAATAGATTTAAATAATTGAAATAAAAAATAAAAAAATAAATATATCTTCCCAAATTGAAACTAAATTAAAGTAATTGCAATAGTACCAACCTAAGAAACCCACATCAAGGTAAAATTAATTAACTATTGACATATATGGTTGCCCATATATATTACCCAAAACTACATTTGGGTCAACATCAATTCTTACAATGTGTAAATTGGATTCATCAAATACAATATTTTGGTAAACACTAAGGGGTGTCAATGGTTTTAATTTAATTCCCACCACCATGAAAAATATTTCTTGAGATTACATCAATATTTCAACTGTAATTAGGTCTCTGATGATATTTCAAGTAAAAAACTGGATTTCACATTGATTCCAAAAATTTATGGTTCATCAGAATCAAGGAACCAATTCATGTTAATAACTCTAAATACACATTCATAAATAAATGTTTCTTGTCGATTCATTTAATTTAACCATGTATATTTCATCATAGTGACTCAACTATGAGAGTATTAATCCAATAACAGTATTTTATCAACAAGTCCATCACAAAACACATTTTCATATTGATACATACTTTATAATTCACTAAGATAACCATCTCTAGTTGTAGTTAATTTAAATCCATTGTGTTTTTTTTCCTTTTCACTGCTCCATCAGATGTAACAAATTTATACCCATTTAATGTAGTGGTCTTACTTTGATTTCAATTATGCAGGAAACTCTTTACTATGAAAAGACACTCTAATTCTCAAAAGAAATGATTGATGAACTCTACTGAATTTTTTTTTACATTCCTCACATAAAATAATAATTAAAATTTTAGGTACATGTGATATGATAATGTATAATATAACAAATAGATATTAAAATAATCTACTTGATATATTCATCGAACAAACCATAGTTAAATCAGACTATGTGATTTTCTATATCCTGCTCTTCAAGGATCAATGTTTCCAGTGTATAGAACCCATTAATTTATCATATTTGGGGAATATATGGAAATGAGGTCCCAATTTCCCCATACCACCCATATTAATTTCTCAATGTCTGGTTATTTCATTTTCTTACATTTGAAAAAAAACATTGAACAAAAATTCATACATTAGAGAGCTAGATAACCTCTAATAATGGAACCTTTAAGTAGATTCTCTATTTCTAACATAAGACTTAATTTTCACCATATTTATTTGAGTGGGATACATCCACTGAAAATAAATTGGTCACTAAATAAGTTTTTTAGTTGGAATATGAACAATTAAAAGTACCTTGTAGGTGAAAAATGAAGGATGATTTTTTTTCAACTCACACAAAATTAATAAATTCTTTTACAGATTTTTTATCAAGAAATATTTTGATAAAATTTTATAAAAATGTAACAAGTATACCAATTTCAACATTAAATTTTTATATAATAAATATAATATTTCTTTTGAAATCAATTCATTATGAATTATGTTATATTCTTCCGTTTTTATGGATTTTGGGTTCCAAACTCTTGGTTTGACTCAATTATATATGTTTCTGGAATATCCTTTAGTATCATTAATATTCTCCAACACATATATAAATTGAATTTTCACTAATTGATTCATCATTTAATAAGTATAAGAACATTCAATTTGTTTTCACTCATACAAATAGGATGCAATTATGGTCAAATATCAAAATCCAAAGATTCTCAGTGATATCGTACATCATCTTTGGTCTTCCACTTCATATATGGAAGAATTAAATGCAGCATTTCACATATATTTTTTCCAAAGTGCATTACATCTAAATTATTACGTTAAGAGTTGGTAAGCCAATATGGAAACAAAAAAAGTCACTTCTCTTTTTCCTATAGTAAGTGGCTTGAGTGTCCACATTATGCATATTTTTAGATTTCTTTTGAAATTACACTAATATAAAACTAAAATATTTTCAATAATTTTTCACATATGTTCCTAGCATACGTTGAGGTGGTTGTCCGGTGTCAACTATATTATCAACCCTCCATTGATTCTTCAAGTATTGAAGATCCATTTTAATGAATTATTGATACCTCATTACGCTGAGACATTGACAATATTAAATTACTCTCAATCCTGTATCCTTCATACAAATATAACATAATAGTTTTCCCTTAATTATATATATATAAATCATTATATAAGTAGGGATATGATTTATATTCTATAGAATGGATCTGCTCATATGAAATATTTTTTATTGAAGAAACATCGAATGTGTGCCCACCCATATATGAAATCTTATTCAATAGTATTTTTAGAGTTTATAAGTAGATATCTATATAATTTTCATTATTTTAAGGTCAAAATGTTAATATAACAATAAAGTGAATTGTTTTTTCAGACACATCTATTAGAGAATATTATAAACATGAAAAAAAATTGGATACATGATGTGAGCAGTAAGCATCTATCCAATCATTTTAAAACCATTAAAGGATAAACCTAGGCTAATATTATGTACCTTAGCTAAAAAATAAATATGTTATCCTCAAATTTCCTCCATCATAATACATTTGTAATAATAACCATGATGCATTTCCTAGAGATTTAATAATTCACTGTCGTGGTTGAAAAACTAAATAACATTAAGACATTGTAATGTTATACCCGAGGTTCTAACTACTAGATCCAAACAAATGAAAATCAATTATTTCATTTAAAACAAATTCTAACTTCCCGAATGATAAAAATAATTTCAAAATTCTCAAATATATTCAAGATATCACAAAAAGAATCAGTGGATAGGATTCATCGATATAAACAATATGGGAGTGGAAGAAATACCTCAGAATATCTACAAATTCAAAAGTAAGATCTATAGTATGGTAGAGAAATTATATTCTTTGGATAATTAAATCTATAATTTATTTTTTTAGATATCCCATCCAACAGCAAAAATTAATTTTATTTGAAATTTTTAATAAATATGGATTAGAATGACCAATCTAGCGACATTAAGAATACACTAATGATTTTTTTCAGTTTTTATGAGTGAAATTGAAGGAGATTTATTCCATGGTTAAGGTTTCACAAGGTTATTCTCTTCACAAAATTTTGAAGTCTTTACTATCCCTGAAGAAGATTGATCATCCACACTTATTTTGTTGTTACCAACCCTAGAGAGTCATAAATTCCCCAAGGGACCAATCTGTTTTGAAGTTAAAAATATAAAACCCAAATCACTAAATCTATCATTAAGTAGTATAGGATCATGAATGTATCAGGGTTATACTTTATGTAAAAAGATATGTAATTCTCAATTCAATATTTAAAATACTAGACAAATTCTAAAAAGAAAAAAATTCATGAAAATTGAAAGAATAAACATTATTAGTGATTTAAGAGAATGATAGAAAAAATAAAAAACAAGTTAAGTGACACATAATTTCTAGGTTCATGTTCTAGTGACCGTAAAAACATAATGACTTCTTCTTTTAATTGGAATGATGTCTATCCCACCCCCACGTCTGAGTGATTTACTCTCACTCACTTATAAATTCCCCTTTTTAAATGTTCATATACTTTGGTTCATTAGTGAGAATGGTACTAAAATATGATTTTTTAATGTAGATCCTAGCATACACAATAGTGGTATTGAAAATAGTATTCTTGTAACATTATTATGGAATACACCCTTTATAAAAACACAATATTAATCTATTGAAAAATAAGTTAGAGAGATAGGGAAGACAACTCAATGTGAAACACAACTTGAATTAAATAAAAATCTATAGACACACCAATAAAATTCCCATATACTAACATATTAGGATGAAATAAAGATCAATTTATCATGATATCTAAGATATGGTTATGAAGAAAAGGAAATAAATCATATATATTCTGTGATAGAACATAAATATCAAAGATTTAATCCATATATCATAAATAAATATTAAATGAATTATTGGATACACAATTTCAAAGGAAAATATGGAAAAATTATCAAGGAAATACAACTTTTATCAATAAAATTTGGTCTCATTCAACCCCAAAAGTATTATTTAATAAGTAATTAAATTATAATTACTTTTTTTAATTATCAAATTTATAACAATAATATTCAAAATCTATATACATATATATTTGAAAAGATAAATATTTTTAATCTCATATGACATTCAGTCTTAATTAAATTTCTTATTTATCAGCAAATTGAATGATAATTATTTTAACATGTATCTTTTATTTTATGGTTTATCATTGATCACATGGTCAATAGATATAAAATTTCTTTCATAAATTCATAAAGATTGTGTTTCTAATTTTAGTTTTAATGGAGCATTGCAACATGAAAATAATCCATGGAATGAACTTTACATGGCCATCCATGCTCATGATGAATAAATTTACATCATTGAATGAAAAATAAAATATAAAAAATATATTTATTTTTATTTTCATGAAAGAAACATTTTTTGGTTTAGTGGGAACTCAATCATTATAAAGAAATATTAACTCATAACCATTATCCAAAAAATCTAAAATAGCACAAGAATCTTACCCATAATCAAACATCCACACACCCATCCACACTAAGGATTACTGCTAAAAACAACATCTAGAATATTATAAAAAATAGGGTCACCAAAATAATTCATGAAACCAAAATAATATAAAACCACATAAGTGATAATTAGATCATTATAATTTTATTTAAAAATGATTGAATAGTTTACTTCTTCACATGAACAAAGGCTCATAATGTCTAGAGTGTAAAAACATGAATGAAAAAATAACTAAATTTATATTTAACAAGTATAAGAAAGTTAATATTTAATATTTATCAAATAATTATAAATATAAAAATGAAAACAATTATCAGTGGAAGAGAAGAAATAATTGGAACTCATGAATATAATCTTAAATAAGATCTAATTTAATAAATTATTGAATAAGTCGAGATAATAGGAGGAGATTGTAAATCACCACTCATTCGAGTAAGTGAATTAGCATAGGATCATATGTGAATAGGGTGATGAGATATTATGGATATAGGAAAAGTATATAACAATTATTTTTTAAAACATTTGGTATAGATCAATATATTTCAATGATGTTAAAAAAGAAATTGTAATCATTTATCTATACCAATGGTTTGAATGAACAGTTGGTATAACATGGATACAGTAACTCTATACCAATGGTTCATGAATACCATTGGTATAAAGGTATGGAGATATCCACAATTTCCAGTAGTGTTCCTAGGGTTACAAAGAAATTTTTTAATTAGGGTATGTCTAATAATGGTTCTTGGTGAGAAGAAATCTATGGAAGATTTGGAAAATATTCCATGAAATAGTGTTATTATGTATCATGTCTACGAAGTCCCTAATCATTAATGGTTTTGGGAATGTGTTATTTTCAAATGTATTGAATATTCATCTATATTGATGAAATGTTTATATATGTTATGTTATGGCCTCCTTAATTGGTATCAGAGAAGTTTTTAGTTATCTTTTAAGTTTTGGATTAGAAAAAATTGGTGAAAATACTATATATAACTATATGTATTGGATCGTAGTCAAAAATATGTGTAGGACATATATTATGAAGTTTCATAGAAATGGAATCCCTATCTAAATTCAAACAAGTGGATACAGGCTCTGGCACAAATGGAAATTTGGGTGGTAACCCTGAAAAGGTGGGTGAGGTATTAGCTTGACATTCACTTTGCACATGACAAAGATGCCTAACAGCAAACCCAGTTTGAAACCCCTATGGGATATTATCTGGTTGACATACATTCTCTCTATAAACCATTATAATTAATTATAGGATATAATGGATGACATATAATAATCCACATTTCAATTACATGAACTTTAAGTATCATGGTTTTATAAAATATTCCCTAATTTAAGATATCATAATAATTTTTTTAAATAATAATATAATTGTTTACATGGATTATTAGAGTTAAATAATCACATTAAGAATTTCTCTATTAGTCAATGGCTGGAACTAGGTGGAATCTTGTTAATAGTGAATGAGATGGAATATGTAATGATTTTCCCCATGAAAAACCACATGAAATGGGAGTCGGGATGTGAAATATTATGGTTATCCTCACACAAATCTCCCAATATAGAAAAAATAAGATGAATCATGTCGAACATCCAAACAGTCAAAGGATGTAAAAACTTGTAATTGTGTTTTATTTTGAAGGAACGTCTCCCTTCCATTAATGTTTCTCTAATCCACTTATTACTGGGAAATGGATCAATTCTATATAAAAAATATTTTATATTCTACATTTATCAGAAAATAAAATTTTTTATTTTGGTTGTGTATCATTTGTAAGGTAATGATGATAAGTGGTTGATGTTAATCAACAGTATGATTCTTCATGATGAAATTGATTATAATAAATTAGAAGAATTTAAGTGGGTATTTTTTTAGTATGTAATTTCCCTAAATTATTTGAACAAAAGGAGAAATTAAATTATATAACTAAATTAGAAGGATTAAGAATTAATTTTTATCCATGGGGAATATTTCCCATGACTTGGAATGTATTATTTTGGTTTTATCATTGTCCCCGAAAAAAATTTGACCAGTTATTTAGTGGATTAAGACCAAGACATAAAAATAATATACCTAAAAGGGTCTTTTATCAAAATATAGAAATAGTTATATGTAATATAAACATTGAAATGTAGATTTTTTCTCTCATTGTTCTTGTGGTTTTTGGTATAAGAAGAAAACCATTTAATTTTGAGGAAATACTTAATATAAAATTCATATTGGAATGAAAATTAATCTTCCATCATCCTATATCTGTTGAAGGAATCATGATGGAAACTTAATTATAGGGTAGGATAAATGTTTTATCTATATAAAATATGGTCATGGAGTAAAATAATAGTTATTTTATGTGATGTGTCTAGTATATGAACAGAATAGTAATAAATATCAACCAAATGTCCCTCTAACACTTCAATGATATAATTTTAAGGTATGAGCATAAATATAATAAGTGCATATATCTAAGGGTTAGTTAAAACAATCAATTTCACAAAACACTTAATCCTAGAGATAATGGGAAATATCATGTTCTCAAAACTAAAAAAGTGGGTTATAAGAATGAAGTAGTGAAAGACACACTTACCATCTACTCTATGACTAAAAATATCCTATTTTATTCTAGATCTATCGACTATTTTATATATAAATAATTTTATAAGTATATAACATCATGACCTAAATTATTTCTTTTTTATTTATATATAAAAAACATAATGGTATGATGATTAAATATCAAATATATATCTACACTCTTACATAATATTAATGAAATGTGCTTCCTAAAAATCTTTTTATTCATCTTGTTTTTTAATTTGATGTTATGTTGGGTACAGATTGGATTTATTCATATAGATCCCATATCAATTACCTTGTAAGGGAAGTCACATTTGATATTCTAAATCAACAAATAATCATCTTTATATGTGGGGAAGGATATGAATTTTCAATGTAAATAACTTCTATTATATGGGATAAACACCTTATTTATGAGGGTTATTTATCTCAAATGATTGGGGAGAAACTAAACCTTGATGATATTCCTATTTTTTAAGAATATCCATAATTTTTATTGGAATAATTTTCTATTATTCTATTTAAACATGAAATTTATTTTTCAATATAACTCAAACATGGTTTTACACGTATTCCCAACACTCCATTTAGCCTTTATTGAGTTATAAAAATTGAATATTCAACCTTGAGGGAATATAGACATGGGATACATCTTCCCAAGTGCATCTCCGTTGGATGCACCAGTTTTTTTGTTAAGAATGAAGACACTTCAATGCTTTATTCCATTGATTGTTAAGAACATATAAATATCTCTATCAAGAACAACTATCATCTAACCAATATTTATGATGTATTTTATCAATAACATGGAGCTCACTATTTTTACAAGATTGAACTTTGTACTTGATATTTCCCATTGATGGTCAATAAGGATGATATAGCTATGATATCCACGTAAATGAGGTATAGTCATTATGAATTTATATTTATTTCAATTAAACTTTATAATTATTTTGATATCTAAATTAAACTGATTAATATAATCTTTAAAGATTACATTTGCCAATTTTTGGTATTCAATATAGAAATCATTAATATCATTTAATAATTTTTTTGAAAACCTATGGAAATAAAATTTATATTAAAAATTTACCATGTATAACTTTTGGAAACAGAATGTTTTGTTATTGGGTTATATATTCTCATGAGAGGTTATATTAGTGGATCCTTTAAAGACAAAAGTTATTGAGAAGTGTACATAACAAACCACAATGATTGAGATGTATAATTTTCTTGGGACCTAATGATACTACATAAATAATATTATATATTTGAAATAGTTGTCCAATCCAATAAATAAGTCAATTGGGAATGGATCCAAATTTCATTTGATAGATGAATGTGAGGAGAATTCTAAAAATATGATGTGATGGTTGTTCAGTTCACCAATTCCCATGATACCCTAAAGTGGATAAGGGTTTGTGAGCTATATTCATTCATCTAGGATGGTGTTGGGATACATTTTCATGAATAGTTATACGGTGATAGCTTATGCCTCATGGAAATTGAAAATTTATGAGAAAAATTACCGATCATATGGTTTGTCGTTTACAGTAGTAATTTTTTATTTGAAATTATATATGAATTATCTTTATAGTGAATGATATGATATGTATACTAATCATAAAATATATGAGTATCTATTCACACAAAAAGCATTGAATATGAACAAAATCATTTTTTAGGAATTGATTGATGATTATGACTAATAAACAAATAACAACCATGTGAAGGTGAACATGGTGGTTAATGCTCTAAGTGAAAAAAAATGCTTTTTTATCCATAATTTGGCTTGAAAGAGATACAATAATTATGGATTTTCAGAATATTGATTTATGAAATCCTGAGGAAAGTGGATATCATATATTTCTCAAATGAATGATTAATCATTCATCCATTTTAGGATTACAGAGGTGTAAAAATAACATGTGAAACTATAAAAGGAGGTGCGAAATGTTTCTATGGTAATCTATGAATGTGATAGAATGATATGGTTAATGAACTAAGTAATTTTACCATTCATACTAAATTAGAAGAAAGAGTTTTAGTTGAATCATTCATCCTTCATGTGGAAATGTAAATAGATATTTGAAAGAATATTTCTGGTGTGTAAAAATTGATAGTGATGTTACAGAGTATTTATCATGGTGCCAAGTCTATTAGAAACTTAATTCTACGAGATATAAGTTTAATGGGATGTTATAACCATTACCCATACAATAATGGAAATGGGAAAACATGACCATTCATTTTGTCATCAGATTCTATAAAATATCCAAAGGATACAATGTCATATTTCTTATTTACAACCATCTTATAAATTTTGAAAATTTTACTTCTAAGAGATAAGATTTCACTTTTTATAATATTTCCATGAAATACATTGAGTAAGTTTCATGGTTTCAAGGGATACCACATTCTATTGTATCCTATTATTTTTCTAGGTTTACCTTGATGTTTTAGAGATGTATGAAAAAATATTTGAATACATAGATGAATTTTAGAACTGTATATCATCAATAGAAAGATAGTCTGTCTAAGAGGGGTATTAATACACTAGAAAATATGTTAGTTTCTTTTTATTTGTATTTTAAAAGATCGTTGGATCAATACCTTTCTCTAGTATAGTTTTCCTGAGACAATATCTTTCACTCAAGAATTAATATAGATTCTTATGAATCCCTTAATTTAAAAAATTGTAGAACTCTAATGTGTTGGGATGAATTTGGAGGAATAATTTATTGGGACTTGATATAACATAAGAAATGTAAGAGAAGGTTATAGTTATTTAGAATCACATCAAGGAAGATCAATGTTAACAGAATGTTATGATTACAATCATTGATAAGATATAGAGTCTATGAATAGAGATGATTTATTCCTATAAATATCTATTGGGAATAAGGTTATGAGATTTGTGGAGAAAGAAATATTGGGCCAAAGATATTTTTGTCCCGTGGAAATTATATATTTTATCAGGACAATTTCTTATTGCTTGTAGAATCCACTAGATCTCTATCACACTCATGATGTATTAAATGTATCTCTTCTAATGATGTACATAATTGGCCTTCAACATTTACTAAACATATTTTCCTAATCCCTCTTATATGGACTAACTAGTGTAGATTTGGATCGAAGAGAGAATGTACGGCAAAACTAGACCACTCACCTCATCAATATTTTGTAGAAAACCCATAAATTTATGAAATTTATATGGGAACACAATGATGAGTTTAGTAATCAGTACCCTCAGTTTTTTTCAACATAGTATTTTAATTTAAAGGGAGAAGTTATTATGATCAGTAGAATGTAACTCCATGATATTTTATGATTAATTTCTCTTTAAATAAATTTGATATTTTTAAATCTTTTGTAATATGAAAAATGAAGAATAAATAAACCATGATATACTATTTAAATATTATTATTAAATTTTGGTTTTACCTTCTACCCATTGAATTGGTGGGTATGAATAGGACTAACTAAATTAAGAAAATTATGTATAAAAAATTTTCATTATAAAAAATATTGATTAATGCCATGAAATTATTCAATAAATTTTAAATGTAAAAAATATTAACATTTTTTATTCATGAATGTTATATATAATATAATTAGTAAAATATATTAAATTTCATCTAATTGATTTTATTATGAATTTAATTGGATTATATTAAATTTCATGCTTAAAATGGTTTTTTTATAAATGATTTTTATTGTGTTTTTCACAATTGTTTAAAAATAAATTTCTTTATATTATATTAATTGAATCTGATAAAATGGTTTATATATTTTTAATTAACATATAATTTTTATTATTATTTCAATTTTATTGTTCACATTATTAATAGTAACTATTGTAATAATTCATAACAATAGTAAAGGTTAAAAGGGTTTAGGGGGGTTAAATTAAAGTGATATGAATTAAAATAACCTAAAACATTTCTAAATCCGGTTGAAAAAATTGTTGAATACCTTATCACGAACTATAATGGAAAACATTCAAATTTGTACCCAATTTCTCATGGTAGTGACTATATTATATTGTAATATTCTAAATAATTACAAGTGTGCCACAACCCTCACTTATAAAAGGAAACCTCAAATCTTATCTTCTACACACCAGTTTATCCCATTAGATTAACAATGATATTCCCAAATACACTCCAAAAATCCTTATACAAGACCTTTAAAATATTTTATCACCAAAATACCCATACATGAACCCTTTAGGTTTTTTTCAAAGGAGGATTTTTAATGTAAAGGTATATGTACATACTTGTATTTTTCAAGATTAATTGTTCTTAAACGTAATTCAAATTATCTATGATAAATTTTTCTTAATGTTTTTATTATATTTACTATTATGATATTTTTATGTTAATTTTATAGTTATTTTCTATCTCTTTACCATCTATTGTAAAATGAGAACATAGATTGTGAGTAGCTGGGGACTGCCCTCTCCACAAAGTGATGTGATTTTTTTTATCTTACTGTTAACGTGGATGGTAATTAGTATATATTAAAAATTTATTCATATCATATTTATGATATAATTATGATTTTGTAAAATTTTATTATTATTTACCATTCCGTTCATCAAAAAGTGAAAAAATCACCTATGTGTTTGTACGGAAATCGATCCCCGTAGAATGATGTCCTTCATTTTCATCACTAATTTATTTGAATAGATATATAAATGTATATAATGGATAAATAAGATACATATTATATTATTTAGATTTTGGATATGATGAAACTGGGAAAAAGGTGAAAGGATTGAAGCCATCGAACCAACACATTTATGGAAAACGAAAAAATTTCTACATGAATGTTCATTTTAACGATCATTTGTTAAAAAAGATAATTGAAAAATATTATTGAATGGTAAATAGTAAGTTATTTAAGAATTTTTTTGTGAAATAGATGTATAATATATACATATTTATTTCATAGGATTTTTAAACAAGTACGAATCAATATGGTGCATGAGTAAGGGCTTAATTCTTTTCATGATTCTAAATGCTAAATTTAAATAAAGGGAAATTATATTATCATTATCCTATAATACCCATATATATTATTATCTCATGGTTATTCCATGAATTTCAAAATAATAGTACCATATTTATATCGTTCTTATTTAAAATGAAAGTGAATTTTTTTAATAAAATATATCCTTATTTCTTAGACGGTTGATGAAATTTTTCTTCCATGACCATATTCTTCACAATGTATTATAGACATTTTTATCTATACATATATATTTGATAAAGATTAATTTTCTAAATTTTACATTCTTTAATAATTATTAAAAGCAATATTTTAAAAAAAATATGTTTGACTACAATTTTAATATTTATAAACATTTGAAAATAATGTTCTCTTTTAATGAACATAGAATGAAAGTATTTTACCACATTCTTAACTATTTATTATATTGAATATTCCTTTTAATGATTCCTTATTTATTTTGAAATAAATTGTTTGTATTAATATTTATATTAATTGATACTTTAAAATGATACCTAAGCAAAGTGATATGTTTCTAGTTTTCAAATAAATAATCAATTAATATTATAATTTTTTTTTCAACTATCTTAATACCCTTTAATGATTATTATGATTATATGAGGATACAAAATTTTGATACAATCCACTTTATTTTAATTGATATAATAATATAATGATTTTTTGAGGATGATTCTATCAAACCTGTTACATAATTATGCGATGGTGAAATCATTATGAAACCTATTTCATTTTCACGGGTTATACAATAATGAAATAATGAAAGTTTGTATGATCTTATGTCACAGTTATATGTTTTTTTCATTATGTTTTTAATGTCGCTTGTAATGTATATCCCACCAATGTATTGGGTAAGTAATGATATCTCATGAGATAAAATGGTCTAGAATGGGGAGTGAACCCATTTTAGTAAGCAACATTGTCTGCTACAATAGTCTTGTAAGTGAACCAAGACTAAGGAAATAAAGGAATTAGGAGTGAACTCAACCCACTATGGGAAATATTTTACTAAGACATTCTTGGGTGTAAACCATTACTACTTAAATGATTAAATGGGGATTGAACCCATGAAATTTCCGACTATAACAATCTAGAATGTGATCATTTTCCTAGGAAATAATTTTCTATACTTATGTGTATTAAAAAAACTTGTGTTTTAATCATATGAAATGTCCTTATGGATCATGATTGACTATTGATGATTCTATACTCTTATGACTTATTCATTCTGTTCTGTTAAAGAATTGTGTTATGACACATTATTAGTGATCTATGACTAATAAGGAATCTCTTTTATAATTTAGGATTATGCTATCATACCCTTATGATTATATTATTCTCACTTATGATAAATGATTTAAATATTCTATATTTACTCATATTGATAATGTGATATCACCTTTTCTTATGTTTCCATCCCCCATTTATAAATAAATATTTTATGTAGGGTACCTCTCTGAAGGGTAATTTTTGAGAAATATTTTTTGGGATATTGAAGATCTTTTATGATATAAGTTGATTATGAATATAGTCTCTAATTACACAAAACCTTATTGATCTGGTTCATGTATTATTGGTAACGATATTCTATATTCATCAAAATTGATGAAATATTACGTATTTTATGATTATTTATCCTAAATATTTTTCTTATTTATTAGATTATTTTTAAAAAATTATAATTATTGGTTGTTACATTTTTGTTTCCTACACATTCAATATGAAATGAAAAAAAAATCGGTTTTAGAATATTATTAATGTATAATACCTCATGTATATATATGAGTTTTGAAAATATGTTATTTTATATCAGAATTTGATAAGTTTTATAAAAATTATATTATGGATTAATATTATGTATTTAGTTTAAGGGAAAATTTTATTTTTACGTTTTGATTTTTATATTTATGTGTACCTTTACTATAGAGAATGTCACATAAAATTTGGAAGAATATTCACATATTTCATACATTGTTGAAACTTAGAAATATATTTATTCTTATTTTGAAATTAAAATTCATATATATCCATTTTATTCCAATATTTATTCTTATAAAATTTATGAATTTCTCTGATGTGGTGTTTAAAAATATTGAATTAATATGGAATGGCTTAATAATCACATGTCTATTCATGTGTGAGCGATGACACAATATTTTAGTTTTTTTCCTCATATAGAAGGAAGGTCCAGTATAATTTATTCTCACAAAACATCAAGAAAATATAAATTAATCATGAAAAGATAATATATTTTATGATTTAATAGTATAAAATATATTGGAATATGTTTATTCTTATGCAGTATAATTAGTTATAATAAATATATTACATCGAAAAAGGGAAAAAATTACTTATATGAAATAAAAATAGAGATATATTCAAGGATATTCTAATGGATTTATACTCTAGGAATATTTAAATGGATATTTTTATTAATAATTGAAAGGATATTTTAGTGAAGATATAAACATTGATGATTTCAATGTTGGTCTTATGAATGATTAAATCTCTCCAATGATTATGAATATTTTATTTATATTAAGAATATGATTACTCAACTTTTAGGATGTTCATTTTCAATGTTATAATTTTATAATGATTTTGAAATTCTGTTAATGAAATTTTGTAAATAAAAAATATAAGTAAAGTTTAATAATACTACAAATTATATGTTAATATTTAAGGAAACTATTGACCATATCATTTTGTTTTTTTATATCAATAAATAATATCTAAAATAGTCACAAGGATTCCGATTTTCAAGAAGAATATCTTCCATTATTTGATTAAATTATGTTAATATTTATTATATATATCTTATCTCAATGGGATGATTGAATATGGGTGATATACTATAACACAAAAAGCTGATTAAAATTATTAAAACTCCATAAGATATTTTTTAATCTTTTCTATCATTATAATTTTTCATTATTTTCATCCCTTATAAAAAAAATTCGATTATTTTTTTGAGATTATAGATTATTTTCTATAGGATTTAATTAAATCAATATATCCATTCATGAATTTTTATTTATGGTGTTTTCATTGCCAAAAAATAGAGAGTATTGGGTTTCATACATTAACCATTAAAAATAAAGTGTAATTTATCAATTTTGTGTTACATAAATACCGTTAATGTTTATAGATTAAAGGAACACACATAAAATTATAGAGTTTAGATATAGGAATTCGTGAAATGGAGTTTAGATTAAAATTATATAAAAAAATTGTTTCATCTTTAATTTCAATATAAACTCAATTATTTTATTACTTTTTTTAATAACATTTAAATTTAAATATTTATATTAATGTTTGTATATTCAATTCATACCATCTTTCTAACATTTAGATGTAATGATTTTAATATCAAAACCTTAATTGAATTGCAAGCTCTAAATAATTTAAAGCAATAATTTAGAAGAATTACCTCTTCCTTCGACAATGGTGGTAATCTGAAAGGATAATCAATGCGTAGTGCACCATTATTTAATGGAATAGATTATGGAGAAATTAAAATATTCATGTATAATTTTTTTTCTAGAATTTGATACCCCATTTTGAAAAGTGTTATAATTTTTTACACATACTAGGATGTGAAGGAAAATTGGTCTCCTGATAACATGTCCTCTTTGAGCATGATGGTAAACCCGTGAATGCTCATCATTATGGAGAAGTTAAGAATTAATTTAATATTGTTTATAAATGATAAAAAAATAATTAGATATATAAATTACTAGAAGTTACACCTGAGGAAATAAAACATAATGGACACTAGACTTTATCTGAATGGATAAGACTTTGAAAGTGTTTGCATGGACTATAATGAATCGATTACTAAAATACTGATGTGTCTTCTTAAAATTTAAAATTGAAATAAATCTATGTGTGATTTTAAAACTTACTAATATCTAGTGACTATGATACTTTGGTTCATTTCAATCTCAAGGTTTTCTGAAAAGATAGTACTAAAATAAGTAATCGATATCATGACCATGATGATAAAAGAACTTATTGTATATCACATGGCCTATGAGACCATAATAAATAAACATGTTGAAATAGAAATAAGTAATTAAAAATATAACATCATTACTCTAAAATAAAATAACGGAACCTCTTATAATATTGAAACTAAAATTTATAACCATGACTAAAAGTTTATTAAGTTCAATAGAATGATGAAAATATTTTAAAGATCCCAAAGGGGGACCAAATAAGGAGAAAAAAAATTAGTAGTGTCAAATTAGAGAATAATGTAACCATTAAATAAATGACTAATTTTCAAGATAAATATGAAATAGAATAATAAAATCTAGAAATAATTTAATGATTCAAGTTATAGTGATATATATGACTCCATCTACACAATTGAATTAAATTATAATGGTGTTGAATGTGTCCCTGCAAAAATGGAGGAAAATGAAAATGTAAATGTGGATACTTTATATTTCAATTAAATTATTTTAAATTAAAAATTTCTTATAACTTATATCATCTATCTAGAGGATGTTTTTCTAAATTTATATAAAATAACAAGGCGTTAAAAAACATATATATTACATTGTAACGAAAAAATATCACCCCTTCCCGGAGAAGAATTTCTTAATATTAAAATAAAAAGATTAATATAATGTGGAAAAATATCCTTCCGTCATTTAATAAATTTGAGATTCCCTCAAAAAAATTAGCAAGGAGAATAATATCACAATTAAATTACCATTTTTCAATGTCAGGATAAGAAAATATACTATGTATGATTCTACTATCAAACTAGTTCCTAAAAATCTACAAAATTTCTCAGGAAATCCAAAATATAAAATCTGTAATTATTTTCAAAAAAATTGAAAATTGATTTTTTTTCATGTTGTTAAAAAAATTCATTATAGTGAACGGAATATGAATCAATTATCTTTTATATTTTCTTATATATTTCCTAAAACTAAGAAAATATGTGTTCTCAAATAACTTCTGTCTTACATAAGTAGACACAAATTTATTTAGGAACCTAAATATTTAGTATCTTTATTATTCTATATGATATTTCTTTCAAGAGAAAATCATATTTATCAAAAGATTATATGGATAGAAGAAACTTTCAGATTATATATGGTGATTACATTCAGTTTAATTTCCCAGAGAAGCTTGATAGTGGACATGTCATTTTTATGATAACTCAAAGTGAAATAACTTCAGTATGGGGACCATTAGTTGGATTATTTCATGAATTATTAAAAATATTCCCTATATTTATGGCCTTAAACATAATTTAATCAGAATTAGTCAATTATATGAAAAAAATTTAGATTATCCTCTGAATATAATATATTTCATTTGTTTAATTTAGATGTAATCATTTTTTTGTATCTCGATTTAAAATTGTATATATTATTGATCTAAAATCACATACCAGACATCAAGAAAAATTCTTGATTGCACAAAATAGAGATTCATTATTATGGAGTTTATGGATTGATCCATATAGGAGGCACACATGTTTCAAGATCAATCATAAGCATCTTGTATATAACATTCCAAAGCCTCATTTCAGAAAGGATATTTTTCAAAAACCAAGAAAAAATTGTATAAAACAAAAATATTCCTTTAGATCCATAAAGTAAGTAACTAATTCAAATTACATTGATCATTTTCACCTTGATTATTTCATTCTAATGAAATATTTTTTTCAATGTGGAATGTATTACAATTTTTTAAGCTCTTAATTATTATAAAATATTCACATGGTTTTATTTAATAGATCATAAAAATAAAGCTTTTGTATATTTAATTAAATTTTCTTAATAATATAAAAATAAAAAATGGTATAAGTTTACATCCCATTAGAGTTGACATTGGAAGAGTTTGAAAACAAATATATTGATGAAATTGAGCTCTATAAAGATATAATTATTCTTTTTCCAGTACTAGAATCCTCAAAAAATGAAGTTGTTGAAATATGAAATCGAACTCCACTAGAGATTACAAGAACTAATTTGAGTGAATTAAAACCCCCTAAACTCTATTGGGATAATACAGTCAATACCACTTATTATATTCTCAACTCTGTCCTTATGAGGCAATTGTATTATAAAAACCTATAAAATTTTTAAATTTAAGAAACACATAGCTGGTTATTTTATTATTTGGTATGTAAATGTTATATTATAAACACAAAGGTTAATCTTGGAAAATTTGAACCAAAATAATATCATGCTTATTGTCATGTGTACTTTATCTTAGGTAAAAAAAATTATATCTTCTAGGAGAGTACCAAAACCATAATAGAATTAATTTACATCAAGTATTTTGATACTTTTCTCAAAACATATCCAGATATGGTTGTTGTTTAGGAAGATCACGAAAAATCAACAGTTAGTGTTCCAGCTTCTTCTAATAATGTTTTGTATTGAGAAAAAAAATTCATAAATAATTTTGAAAAAGTTAGGAGATAGATTCAATAACTATTCTATATAAAATTTTCATAATGAGTAGAAACTCATTACACAAACTAGTAGTTCAATTCTAAAAGAGTTTGAGAGTGGCGATTTTCTGTCCCACATAGAACTCCAAAATATTTATGATATTGTTAATGAAAAAAATTATTTACTTTAAATGTAAGAATAATTAAATTAATTCACTATAAGTTATGTTTCAACTCATTTTGAAATATAATATGATCATCCCATTATTCACACAAATTACTCTCTTATAAATAAGTTTTATGTGAAAAGAAACATAGATAAAAACAGAGACATGCATATTCATAAATGTTATAATATTAAACAAGGTATTGTTTTTGGTGAAACCATTTCAAATGAAGTTTAACTAGAATCCATTAAAATAATGATATAAATAATATCTCATCTATATTTTATTATTTTTCAAAATGGATGATAAAACTAATTTTGTGAATGCAATTATATCAGAAAAGATATATGTTTAGAGAATATTAATATTTTTGGATTCTAAATATTCAAATCGTGTTCTTATGTTAGAAAAGGATCTATAAGGATTAATATTATATCCTAATTCATTTTTTATGTTTCTAATTTAATTCCTCTTGGATAACAAATTCAAAATTATGAAAATTATTATATGATGTTATTAAAATTTATTTAAAATTATTATTTTTATATAAAAATATGTGTTTGTGAGTTAAAATTTGGTTCAACTAAAGAATTACTTTTATTTGAATTTTTTAATTTAATGATAAAATATGTTGAAATCAGTTTTATTGGTGACATTAAAATTATTCTTGGTTTTCAATTTAATCATAACAAGGTTGGTATTTTTTTAATCCAAATAAAATACACCAATTATGTTTTTTAATATTCTTTCATAAATATGATTGAGGAAATAAATACACTTATATATATTATGTGTATGTAAATGATGGATAAATCAAGTAAAATTAGGGAAAATAAGATTTAGTGAGGTAAAATTGGGTTTTTTCGTTTTATTTTTGTGAAGTAGCCAGACATTGTATTCATTTATGACTTTGTGCATGTTTTCAGGCAAGACCCAATGAATCTCACCATAAGCCTCTTTTGGGAATATTTACGTAACTTAATTCCAAGATGAATTTGAGTATATTTATCATAAAAATCATATTTATAATTATCATTTTATTAAAATACATCTTTTAGAGTATATCGACTTGATTGTAATATTATATGTGGCATATTTAACATACTTCGAAAATAATTATCCTCTTTAATTAGTAAGAAAAATATTTCTGTTTCAGTGTCTACCAATGAAAAATAATGAATATCCTCTGGTAAATTTTGTGATAAACTAATTTTGATTAAGAAAACAATTATATATTGTAGTATTTCTTATAATAATATACCCATTAAGTAGGATAAAATTAGTGTGATTAGTATCTTTATCCTATTTAATATTCATTCAGTAAACAAAACATCCAAAGATAATAATTTGTGAGAGATCTCTATCCAAAACAAATAAAGATTAGATGAAATTATTATTAATGGTGACTGACTAGAAGACATATTCATAAACATCCTCTCTTAATAATTTTTTGATTTTACTAATGCGGAGATTTTTATGGATAGATTATAACTCTATCATAGGAATAAACCCAATTAAAATGTAGATTAAAATATATATTTATATATATTTTCAAATTTGATTGTTTTTCATGAATGTTTGTTTCAGAAAAACATGAATGTATCAAGTCATTAATTTTGAAATATTTGGATACTTATTTAATTCATTGAAAATATTTTATCACTTTTTAAAATATTCATAACATGGTTCATGGAACATTTTTTTTTTATTATCTTATAACAGAGGAGTTCAAAAAATTAGCATTCATTATATTATCTTTTCAAAAACTAAGTATATATTTTGAGGGAGAATATGTTAATTTTTTAATATTTATTTATTATTGAAGACAAATTATTATTATTCATGCATTTAGGTGGAACTATTATTTTATTGGACATGAATTTTTTACCTTCTGATTACTATGATTCAAAATTTTAAAATATTTGAAAAGAAAATATTCTATAAATTTTATTCCCTTCATATTTAATCCAATTAATTTTCTATAAATAAAATTTTATCTTGAACTATAATTTATTTTCTTATATTTTTTATCTTCATAAAAATGGGGACAAGGTGTTTATATTTTTAGTTAACACAAGGGGAATAATGATGGATTTATCCATGAAACTTTGATTTTATGTGTTTGGATAATTACATAATACCTATTTTATTTATTTTATTTATCTTTTTTTGACAATTACATATTCCCTATGATTATTAATTTCTATTCATTGTTACAATTTTTTTATATTATGTGTGTTTCATTATTTAATTAATTATTATTTTTTAATTAATTACATAAATACTTAATCTTTTTTTAATGTCTATACATTAGGTGAGGCTCAGTTTATTTTTTAATAATATATTTATGTGGGGTTATTATTCTAAATTAACTAATTTTAATATATATAAAAATTATATGTAATTGATGTTATGTAAGTGTTTCCAGTTTTTTTTAAAGGATGGGGTCGATGCCTCATGATCTTATTAATGAAAAGAGAAGACCTATTCTGACTGGGTAGAGGGTGAACTATTACATAGATCGAAGGCCCAGAGGAAAGAAATCCCATTTTGGTCCCAACGGTCCCTCAGGTGAACAGTACTGATAAAGTAATCGTGCTGCAATAGTACCTAGACTGCTATAGTACTCGGTCTGGTAGAGTTCCTACTGCAGTACCCGAGCAACTTCAATACCAAGGCTACTACAGTACTTGCAACAATATCTAGGCTGCTATAGTTCGTACCACTGTACTTGTTACTCTATCTCCACCTCTATAGTCCATACTACCAAGTCACTAATCATATATATGTTAATGATAATCTTACATATCCAACAAAATTTACATATAATTCTTATATTTTTTAAATTTAGTAAAGTATTTATTATTATATAGATAGTATTAATCTTATATATCTAATTGATTTAAATATTTATTCCAATAGAAGTGAATAACAATTTTAATTCAGCATTTAAAATAAAAAAATTAATATAAAATGACATCAAAATCATTTGTTTATGCTTACATTATCTAAGTTTATCTGATTTATTATTTTTAGTGTTATACTAGGAAAATTATACTTGTTTAAATTTCATGAAGAAAAAATTAATGTTAAATTAAACTTACAACCCTTCCCTTTTTAATTTTAATTCATGCAAAAAAAATTATATTGGATTTTTTATTCAGTTGTATACTTATTCTGAAGGGATAATTTATATAGAGTAAGAAATAAATTTTATTTCTATACACCAATTATATGGATATTTTCCTTAAACTTAATAGTATATATAATCATAGTATATTTAAATGTAGATTTATATTTAGAATTAAATGGATATTTAATGTTTCATTTAAATGGAGTTTATTGTGTTGATGTTCATAAGGTAGATCAAATCTCACCCTTATTCATGATGATCATTATTTTAAAAGATGATGATTATTCAAATCTGAATGTATTTTTTCCAAAAGTCTGATTTTAGTACGATTTTGACCATATATTAGTAAACTACTATTTTTGGAATAGAGAAGAGTAATTATTTTCATGGTTTTGAATTATATGGATAAATTTATGGAATTGATCTTCCAATGTTATTTAATGTTTTTATTTTAGAGAGAATATCATAAATGGAAATTAATATTCTTAAATTTATGGAGAATATTGTGGGGTTTTTAGTATATTATATATTTATGTATTATATATAGCTTACATCAAAATAATAATGGATAATAGAAGACATCATATGACACATCAAGGAGATTTTAAAAAAATCATACTCTTGAGGCTATTTGATTATCTTTTCTATCATTCTCGTCATTATTTTGTTTTCGAATCTTATATCTTTGTTTAATTATCACATTTCTTGGTGAATATAAATTTTTCACCCTAATGATTAAATTCACTCAATCTATTATTTATATGATTTTTATTTCCTTGGTTCTCATTACTTATACTGTTTAGGAATTGGGTTTTTCTCTTCACCCATTAAAATTCAAATGAATTTCGTCATTTTGGGATATATGAATACCATTAATGTTAATATATTATGTGAAACCTCAAATAAAATAACAAGATGATATGTAGGATCTCGTATAATCAATTTTTTCTTAAACATATATAATAAAAATGTTTTTTCTAATTATGTTCTTTGTATAATCCATTTTTCTAAACTATATTTTAAAAAAAGTATGTTTAAATATTTAATTATTTTCTTAATGTAAAATATACTCTCACTATTTATATATATCTCAGGTGTAATAATATGATCCCCTAGTACACTTGGTGCTTAAATGGTGGTCATCGTGATGGAATTCAACTATAATTTCGGCCCTATCACTTGTATTCCAATTCTATCATAGCTCTAAATATAATAGTTCAACGTAAGAAATAAAAAGCACAAACTAGACTACCCTAAAAACACACACTATGATACAAGGTTCTCAGATATCCACTCCATCATATCGTAACCAATACACTCTCAAGTCATGCACAATCTTACATGGGATTGCATAACATTAATATTATATCAACAGTAGTATGTAGAAATCAAGGGTTATTCACATAAGGTTCATCTAAGAAGTTATAAATGAAAGTACATTGTATGTTATTGTTGAAACATTAGGAAACAAAATCATAATTCATAAACCAAATTTTACTCACATGTAAGAAAAAGAATGTTTGTTGAGAACTATGTGCTATGAACGATCCGTTAATGCATGATCTCACCTTTCCCCAATCCAAAATTTAAGCCTACTAAATTATGAATCACATAACACATTTTTAAAAACCACAAATCCATAATACATGAATGTAATGAAAAACATTGTATCCCCAGTAACATGGATTTCTCTCACACATGGGTTAGCTACATCTAGAAACAATATTAATATCATGATCTTATAGTGCCCTATATCATTTATTCTACATCCAAATTAGTAATAAAATGATAAATTTGGATCTCAAACTACATTGAAACATCTCAGATATGGTTCACCACAACCGTGGTTGAACTGTATCACCAATCACCTGTTGTGAGACACCCATTATTCAAGATTCTATCTTCTAGTTGAAAGGTTCGATATGAATGTATAGGTTAATATACCCTTAGGAATACATAACTATAAAACATAGTGGAATTAATAAAATTAAAAACTCATTGTAATATGTCAAAAACATAAAAATAGACATTGAAGATATGTTTTATAAAAATTAATACAATAAAAATATGACTAAAATTATATGTCATAAAAATTTTACAGTTTTAAACAACATATCATGGGGGTAGATCATAAATGACCTCGTCCTAAAACTAAAAAAATTGATACATCCCTAGAAATTGGTCCTGAGTCTATGATTGGTCTTATCTCCCAATGTTAGATCTACTTAATGAATAAACCATTCAAAGTAGAAGAAACATTTCCCTTATAAGTTTTGGAAAACTGAGTTTTCTTAAGTACTAAATAAATTTATCAGTGTGTGGTTACAACTCAATAGTCCACCACAAATAGTGTCCCTAATATATCCAATAAATACGTAGGTATTCTTTATTTAGAATTTTGATGACAGAATAATCAAATAAATGAACAACCCATCACATTACAGTATGATATAATGATTGACCATGGGTTATAATCCCTATTTTTTCATGTTATAGAATATAATGATATACCCATAGTAATACCACTCATTTAGGTTGAATGTTGAAACCCTCCTCATATCATAATCAAGTTGATTGATTCATCAATTTCATAATCTATCAAGGTGAATGAGAAATCACAACTCATGGAACCATAGATAAAATGTAAAATATTAGTGAATAATGCATCACCAAATCTTGTGGAGGACACACCACCAATATTCTCCTCAAGTAGATGATATTCCACCAACACTACGCAACATCAATGGATGATTCACCACAAAAACTAAATCCTTGGGTGGATGATTCATGAACATCTTCAAACTTTAGTATGATGATCTACCACCATTACTTGTCTCCAATAAAAAATGGAACCATCAATGAAAATCTATTTCTATATGATATATGACTATTACAAGTCTCTAAGTGGATGATACACCACTAAGACTACTCCCATTGGTTGATTGTATACCACTAACAAAAATCCCCAATTGTATGAATCATTACCATTAATAATCTCAAAGAGGATAGTATACTACTAAGGACCCTATTCAAGTGGTTGATGAAACACCAATACCACAACCTATGGTATATGACATACTACCAACTTTCTAACTTCAGGAATATATTGTACCACCAAAAAATGCATAAGGTGGATGACATTTCACTAGTACAACATGGGTGGGTTAGTTAACAACATTTACTTACAAAACTAAATGAGTGATCAAATTTAGCTAACATCTAAAACATTTACTACATAAATGGTGATACACTAAAGCTACTTAATTTATGAAAGTCCCTATCTTAGTATATCCTACCCCATTGTGAGGGTGGGAATTTATTTTCCAAATGATTTACTAAAATTGGCATATACATGTGATTCACTCACCATGATTGTAATTTTATTGTTTCATGTACTATATATTTTATAATGTCTATATATTACAAGACATATTTAAAGGTTATAGTGCTTTCCACCTCAAATGAAAATCTCAAGATACTGTGATATTAATCTTGAGAATATTTCTATTAGTCTGGATATATAATGCTGAAGATACATCAATTATGTTTGACTATCAAGTGTTATAATATCATAATATTTGATACTTATTCTCATTAAGATATCAGTTACTAATATTAAGTATATGAGATCATGATGAGTGTCACACTAATAGTTATAGCACATGTTTTTTTGTGTCATTGGTCATTCTTATCTTCAAACATGTTTTTTGGTATTTAGACTATATTATATTGATAATGTATATCATTGGTCACATTCTTTAATACATGATGAAAACCATGAAATCTTATATCAATTGAAATGTATATTTCATTGGGTTAATCATTAATGATATTAAATTGACAAAATAATAAATAAATGATCTGTCACATATGAGTATGAAGCAAGATATCTCATCCAATTTGACCAAGATAATAGTAACATCATTAAAGAAATATTCATGGTAGATGTATTTAATTCATTTCAGTATGGTTTATGGAAGAATAAATAAATTATATAAAGATTGTTACATAAGTTATGCATCTAGATTTCAGAGATATCATGTAAAATATATCATATCACATAGATAATTTTTTTAGGTATGGTTATTGTTACTTCTACTAAACCCTATCTCTTTATGGGTATTGATATATGGGTAGGCACAAATCCTGGTCTTTGAGTAAAAATCACAAAAATTAATAGAAGGTCCTATAGGTTCACATACAAAGTGATTTCCAGGGTTTTTCAAATTCTAATGAATATGGGGTCTAGATATGGTAATCCCCATGAAAAGGGTTACAGTAATTTCCAAATATTAATGATCATTAGAAAATAAATAAATTAAAAGTTATTCATTTTTAGAATAATAATTATTGGGTTTTTTAAATTAATCACATGATATTATGTGAATACAAAGAAAAATATTTTACAAAAGAATATTGATAATTAAGATTTTCATAGTGGAAAATCATCAAGTTAATTTCTTTTATTTTATAAAATAGATTAATATATATTGTACAAGAATGTGAAAAATATTTATGGCCATTTTTAAATGACTACAAAGTCATATGTGTTATTTATGAATTATTTAGAATGATAAATTTTTTAAAGTAATAAAGTAATATTTTAACAATATTTAACCTAAAAATATTAATTAAATAACAAACATCAAGGATAGTACTAATCCCAAGAATTTTTTAGCTTCTCCCGGATCTATTTAATTTCTTAGTTTAATAAAGGAGTGTTTTCATCACCCCAATACATGATCTATTTTCTAGATCAAGTAATATTTTCTTTAGTTATCTCATGTACTATAACAGCAAGTATTGTTTCTAGAATGAATTACTAGCACTATTTTAAACATTTTTGTTTCATATAGTGTCTTTAGGCCTTGAATCCGTGAAGTGATGATCATCTATATAAATAAGAACACATAAATTAATTCGAATAAAACATGGTCTCATTTTTATTTAGTCTTAATTATTTTTTTAATAATATGATATCCTAGAATTGATAACCCAATAATCATATTCTAGATAAGTGTGTATGATGTTGATACGATATTAAAATTATAAATTTACTTTCGACCATCATTTTGTGGAATACTAGTTACTAAATCACCCCATATCCAAATGTGTTCTCAAGAAATTACTTAACAATGAATAGTATAGGACATCCCATGAGGCTCTTAATGGATGGTTTGAGTCATAGTCAGCCATCCTTTATCCAAATTCATTGTTCCTGTCATGACCCGTCCCAATGGGGCCCAAGATGCAACTCCCCAAGCCTGCCTCAAATAGGCCAGGGGCTGGTGACTAGAACCGAGTAGGCATACTACTAACATGGGAGGCACTGCATATAAACCTGTACACATGCACACACATCATCAAGCCCACAATGATGAAAAGTAAAAAATACATAAATGAAAAGATGCATGCATACACTAAAACCCTACCATAGAGTACGACCGGAAAGTAAAGTACAAGAAAGTAAAACCCTGGGCCAAAAGTACAATCCCACCAAAAAGAGAGTCTGTAACAAAGTTCAACCTATAAGGAAATGTGCTGGGACTGCAGTCTGTAGCCGTAGAAACACACCTCGGCCTGTCTGATCTCACTGAGTACCGTCCGGTCCTGGTCTGCCTAGAATCCTGTCAAAGGATCACTCGTCTGCACAAGACAAGACATGTGCGGGCAAAGCCTGTGCAGGGGTGAGTATAACAATACCTAGTATGAAACCCTGAAACTACAAAGGAATACAACAATGGAAATACCACAATAGAAAGGTACAGTCAGCTCTACACAGTATATGTCTACCAAACATATAACATGAATATCCAGATATACTCATGCATGATCAACTATCGCGAATACCACCACTACAGATCCAGCTCGAAGATTCCACAAAGCATGAAACTGGGAGAACACACTCCTAGGTCTAAAGATAGAGATACGAAGTACTCATTCCGGGAGAATACACTCCACAAGTACCTTGATAACATGATGCTTAGATGAGGATCACAACCAAGTCATGGGGTGATTCTGACAACTCAGTCTGAGCAAATCCTCTAAGCAGAGGATCGACGCCCGGATAAGGTTGGTCACATCGATACCACGAACTCTACCTAGGGTTCCAAGAATGAATAGAGGATCCAGATCCAAGTCTCATAAAGGGGATTCTAACAGCTCAATTCAGGATGTTCTGCTGAAGGGATCATAGTTCTGTACAAAATAAATGATACCAGATCCTTCCGGGGAAAACAAATGGTACGAACCCTATAAACATTTCTACGTCACAGAAGACAAGTGTTGCAAGCCATGATGAAATGGTTACACTGTGTATAGTAAGATTACACGCCATGTTCCTTGACCCTGGTTACTTCTCGTTTAAAAGGCCCGTGTCATTAGTCCAAGCCATGTAAAACCAAACTACACAGCGTGTAGAAAAAGTACACGTCGTTTTCCTTAACCCCGGGTACTGCCCGTGTAAACGGCCCGTGTCATTCGGCTTTTTAGATAGAGAGGAACTACATGGCATGTCGAATAAACACAAGTCGTGTCCTAGCACCAAGGGACTTCCCCGTGTTTGCTAGCCATGTGCCCGTACATGGCCTTTGTCTGTGCCTGTGTTTCCTGCCCATGTGCCAATACACGGGGTATCCCATGTATCTAGACGGTTCTGGCCGGGGAGGGGTATAAATTGCATTTCCTTGGATGTGTACCCAACTCGTGTCTGTGTACTCCCGGAGTACACTCCAGGTGGTTCGCCGATGAACACACGCGGTGTAGTCAATACTATATTGCATGTAGTTGGGAAATTTCTAGAAGCGTTGTCTTCCTCCATATGCCTCGGCCGATTCTCCGAATCTTGATCTAACTGTCCGATCATCACGAAACTCCGGATTTGGGGTCTTCTCACCCCTATGAAACCGATTCCGTCAGTTTTAGGCTCCCGGTCGGCCTTGATAGAGTATCCTCATCCATCCGCAGGAAAACGCTCGAAGAACGGAATTTCCAAACCAAATCGATTTGTCTACCACTGTCGATGTCGCACCTCTGCTAGGCTGTCTTGGTGTTAGATCCTGAATTTCAGATCGCTGCGCCAACAAATGAATGTGCAATGATCGATTTCTTCCAAGAACGCATAGAACGTACCCAAAGAACGTGTCAGAACTGGGGGAGAAAAAACACAACAATAGAGAGGGATGATCCTCGATCGATGTTCGTGTCGATATTGGTTCATCACCTTTATAAGGTTGAACGAAAACCAAAAATAATTTCAACAATCAAATCCCCACGATTCCCGCAAATATCCCATCCCGCAAGAATGATCAATATGTGGGCTAATCTGTTCGTGGATTAGTCCGCATTCTTCCTGGAAATAAAAAACAGGGAAGAAATCACAATTAAAACATCATACTTGGATCTGCGGCGTTCGTTGGCGATGATCTGATCGCCGCGTCGTCGTCGCTGGTGAAAATCGTCAAGAATTGTCATCATCGTGTCGGGGGGTCTTCTTCAGAGCTCTCCAGAGCAAATCAGGGTTATGGGAATTGTAATTCTAACCCTCCGTGTGAAATATCTATTTCAAATAATAAAATATTTCATTGCAACATGGATTTAAATAAAATATTTTAATTAAATATTTTATTACGGTTACGTCCAAAAGCCAGATTTCACCACCGACCTATGCCGGCCAAAGTTAGGCCTCGCCTAAGGTAAATCATTATTTCGAATGCAATGGTGCCCTCAGATTTTTGATCCGATCACCCGTTTGGGAGTTATTCCATTTTTTCAGGAAAACTGCCTGCGTGTGCAATTTAATTATTAAATTAAATCCAAACATTTGTTTCGGGCTCACCGGGCCTTGGAACTGCACACCGTCTCAGAGCTTGGTCTCGAAATAATTCCCATATAATATTAAAATAATACATGGAAAATTCCGGGACATTACATCACACCCACCTTAGGGCTTTCACATCCCCGAAAAGCCAAAACAAGGTCTACTCAAAAAGATGTGGGTACTGCATGAAAATCTGAGCATCCTACTCCCACATGCTCTCCTGGAGATTCCCACGTTTCCACCGGACACACACCAAGGGAATAGATCATCCATGAAGGATCTTATCATGTTGATCCTCGATCTCTACTGGGTACTCTGCAACGGTCTCCCCATCATCGATGTCCATCTCGCCCTAGTCGATAATGTGTGATGGATCGTGCACGTACCTCCGTAGCAGCGACACATGGAAGATGTTGTGTACCCGGTCCGTCTGAGGTAGATCCAAGCGATACCCCGCCTCTCCAACTCTAATTAGAATCTTAAAAGGTCCAACGAACCTCAGAGATAGCTTGCTGCCTCGGCCAAATCTCCACAATCCCCGTCGAGGTGAGACCCGAAGGACCACATTGTCTCCCTCCTCGAACTCCAAGGGCCTCTTCCTCCTGTCGGCATATTATTTCTTCCAACTCTGTGTAGTCTTCATCCACTCTTGGATGACCTAGACCTTCTCTGTAGTAGCTCTCATCATCTCTAGGCCCATGAGTGCTGACACTCCTGAGTCAGTCCAGCAAAGTGGCGACATGCAAGGTCGCCCGTATAGTGCCTCGAATGGTGCCATACCAATAGTGGAATGATAACGGTTGTTTTAAGAAAATGAAACCAGTGGTAGGTGATCCTCCCAGCTATGACTGAAGTCAAGTATGCAAGCTCGAAGCATATCCCCCAGGACCCGGATGGTCCACTCTTTCTGACCATCAGTCTGGGGTTGAAACGTTGTGCTGAATCGTAATTGAGTCCCAAAATCATCCTTCAATCCCTTCCATAATCAGGATGTGAAACGAGAATCACGATCTTAGACTATTTTGTATGGAACTCCATGAATTAGAACTATCTCCTGCATGTAGAGGAATCCCAAGATCTCTACTGAACTCTGCTCCCGTATGGCTAGGATGTGGGCTGACTTGGTGAGTCGATCAATGATCACCCAGATGGAATCGTGTCCCTTGGACGTACGTGGTAAAACCGTCATGAAGTCCATGGATATCCCATCCCACATCCACTCTGAAACCTCAAGGGGTTGAGTCAAACCTCTGGCACCTAGTTCTCAGCCTTTACTTGCTGACACGTAAGGCACCGAGAGTCAAACTCTACCACACCCTTCTTCATTCCTGGCCACCAGAACTGCTGTCAGAGGTCCTCACACATCTCTTCCATGCCTGGATGCACCGCCAAAGGGGATGTATGGAACTCACTCCGAACCTCCTCCCTCAATGACACTGGTACTACGATGCACCCTCTGAGAAGAACAACGTGCTCCCCACCTTCTGAAAATCCATCAGCAGCATCACCCGTGGATATCTGAGAACGTAGAGTATCATAGATATCATCCTCACTATAACGACCCACACTTTACATACATTATTATTACTTCAAAATTGAATTATACTTATTACAACATATAACAAATCCATGAAATGGCCATATAGGTATAGTGTCTTTAGAAACTGGGAAACATAAACAACTGGTTCATAAATCATCTACGTTTTCTCCAATTTATTTCATCATTTGTAGAGTCCCTTTTTGGCATATCCTACTTAATATCCTTATTCCTGGCCTGGGGAAAAGAAAACAAACAAAAGGGTGATCTCAAATGCTCAGTAAGGGTAATCAAAATAAATGTCAAACATAAAATATTTATAAGAACATAACATTTTGAAAATCATACCCTGTAAAAGAGATCATAACATGGGATAAATCATAGAAGTGAAATGTAATCCCAATAATCATAACATAAAACATGAAGCTCTATGGAATACACACATAATCATAGAAAATCATTTCTTAGTAGTTAAGACTCATTGCCAATACTATCTTAGTGGAAAAATTCCATTTCTGAACTGAGTTCACTCCTCGTTTCAGTCCTGTTTCACCGAACCGGTTTAACCTGCCGTTCCAGCCATGTCTATCTCATGAGATATAAAATATTTACCCAATGCATTTGAGGGAGATATAGGTCCCACCCATCTCATAATGATACCATTCTTATGTGTGCCACAAAATCATAAACCGTACATCATAGCATAACCCATGTAATAAAAATGGGAATCTCAAACATCGTGACATCATAAAAATATTTCCATCGCAACATAATCAAATCAATGTAATAATAGGGATAGAAACAGAACCCTATATTATCTTATATGGTAAATAATTTTGATAAAAATCTTGAACTCCATTCTTGAGGAAAATATCCTTTCTACTTCAAAAAAAAAATCTTTCTTAACATGTCATACAATCTTAAACTAAAAGAAGTTGATTAAAAATAAATGTGAAAACATATAAAGGAAGATTCTTGGAAATAATGTTTTAATAATCCATTCATGCCGTATAAGTTAAAAAAACATTCTTCTCGTACTTTTGTCGGATAAGTCAAAAAGTACCTCGTACGAAAAAACGACAAAATATTCCATTCATATCTTTTACTAAAAACTCACCGAAGGGTAAAATTGGATTTAAACAATTGTAGGAAGATGTGAATAATATTACATATTGAGGAAACATGGATGTGGATGATAAATAATCCCCAGTAAATTCTGATGTATAAACAATCTCGGATAAAAATTGAGATTGTGAGATTGTCCCTTACCTTAGGTCCGATTTTCATCATAAGTGTCCGAACCTCCTGTATAATGATTTAAATAATGTTATTGACTTATTAAAGAATCATACTTATTTTTATGATATCATATATGGTCATATTCTTAGCTTCTTATTAGTAATATTTCATTACTACTTGTTATTCGGGTGTTTATTACTTTTTGTTCTTATGCGTGTTTTGTCGAATTAATTCGTATTCTTCTCTTTAGGTTATAGATACCTAATTTACAGAATGGTATTAGTGTACTATATATCATATTTATTCATTAAATTCATTTATATAATAATTATGCAATGAAGATCATGTAGAATGAATCGCATCACATCGTGGATACGGTATTCCGTACGTACGCACAAGCAATGATATCGTTCCCATGATCGTGGAATTGTATTAGAGTGCATGTATACTATTTGAGAATCAATACAACATTCCAATAATCATAAAGAGTTTTTTATTTTCACCATTATACCCATCCAAGTAAGTTGGTGATGGAAAATAGATTACCTCACGCCGTGGAGACGTTATTCCATAAGTACGCACGCGCGGTGATTTTGTTTTTCCTAGGATGGATAGATGGTGAAATAGGGTTGTTTCATACTTATAATAACATATCAGTATATAAGTGATACTGATTTTATTAATTCATAATTAATCAACTAAAGAAGATGAAGTGGAAGAAGAAATAAATTTGAAAGAATCGGTAACGGACATTACCTCTTCTTTGAAGCGCCTCTTTGAGACCTCCTCTTAGGGCACTAAAATTGGCCTTTGAAGAAGACCAGGACCTCTAGGATGTTTCTATGGAAGTGGGGAAGTAAAATGGGTAGGGATTGGTGGAGTATAAAATCTCAAATTGGTGTGAGGAGGAGAGGGAGGAGGTTCCCTTTTATAAGGGAGGAGAGGGGCACCTTTGGAAATATAAGAAATATTAGTTTATATCAAATCCCAACCCCACTTAAAAACTTCCAAAATGACTCATATCCGAAGATTAGATGATATAGGGATGTAATCTCATCAACCAATAAAATTTATACATGTTAGGAATTTATTTTAAACATTATCCACTTGATTTATCCTTATTTATCAATTTAATTTTATGTGTGGTAATAATACTCTAAATTTTAAATTATTATAAATAATTACATATGTGTGGTGAATTTTCCATAATTTGACACTTTATGACATTGTAGACCATATAAATTTTAATTTATAATTTTCAAATATTTTTTGATTTTTAAACAATTTTATAATACGTTATTTTTATAAAATAACAATAGTGTCAATTTTGACACTATTCATTTATTTAGTTTAAAAAAAAATATATATGGAAGATACGTTCAAACTAAAAACATTAATAGATTCATAAAATGTCATATGTATTTATAAAATTAGTGGAGCGCATTAAATAGTTCATATAATATTTATTTTAATATTTTTATAACCATTTATTTGATATTTTAATTAATAAAATAATTTCAACATCATTATTGTGTCATAATTAATGATAATTATTTAATCCCTAAAAATTCTAAATAAATTCCTATGAAGTAGATAATTGTATTAGATTTCTGGAGACTATTCATGTTCAAGGTTTCATTAAGTTTATCACTAAATTAAAATTATTATACTTATAAGATTTAAGAAAGTGACATGTTGTCACATTCTTTGGTTTTAATAATAATTAAATTATTTTCATTGAAAGAAGTCCATTAAATGAATCTAATCCAACCCTTAGGTGATATGGGTCGAATTTTAGTCATCCAATAGGATTTTGGAAGGTGTTAGTGTGACACCCCGAGATTTTCTGAAAAATATTTTTTTTAAATTTCATTAATGCCTTGTGTTGTACGCTACACCAAAAGGAGCTTGCACAACACGCCTCCCTGACTTTCCTTGAATTACACGCAATCACGACCTTCCTCGATAGCATGTGTAGTACGCAATACTGAGTCTCAAAAAATGAGATATTATTATAATATTATTATGAACTAGCCGTTATGAATAGTAATACCCACTTTTTGAAATTTTATAAATTCTATCTTTCAAAATGGAATTCATTTTTGGATTTGAAATATCGAAATTAGCATAGGGTGAAATTTTGGTACTTTTCGGATAACTCTCATATTCAGATTAATAGTGAAAATTACTAAATTTTAATTAAAAACATCTTTTTTAATTGAAATAATTAATAGTGATAAATTATAAATTTGAGTGGTTTTAAAGTATATTTAGAATATATTTTTACAATTTAATACAATTTTGGTCATTGGATGTAATTTCACATTTAAACCAGACACAAACAAGTGTCAATCTTTTGATAGTTATTATCTCTTAAAAACACGCTATTTGTTTTGATGACGGGAATTAATTTTTAAATTAATTAATGTAACTAATATGTATTGAATTTGGTAAAATATACATAATTTTTTAATTCATAATATCAAATATAGCTTAGGCCTAATTTTTGGTATTTTTCAGGAAACGTTCATTTTTTGATGAATAGTGAAACCACTAAGTGGTAGTTAAAAAACTGAATTTTTCATAAAACATAATTTTACCACTTCTGTGAGTGAATTTTGAAAATCTGAGAGACACTGTTAATATCAAGGACTAAAATGTGGTTCAATGAGATGAAAATATTTTTTGGTGAATAGTAACTTTTTACTTTTATTTACCACGGTAAAATGTAAATAGGATAATTAAGGGTAAAATGATATTATTATTACCCTAACACATGTCCTAATTCTATTGGATAAGTGGGATTCGACCAAAAACAACCTTAGGAATAAAATATGACCATTTAGGCCCACTTGGACTCGATTAGGACATTTAATATTAATTTATTTAAAGAAGGGTTAAAATATTTAAAATCAAAGTTTAATAAGTAAATCATTTTTAATATAGGGTTATACATAAGATAAATTCAACTATAAATATTCATTAGAAATATAAAAATATTTCCTAAATAATAGTATTTTATTTTTAATTTTTAGACATTAAATAATTTAATTTAATAATGACACAATGATGATTCAATAATTATCTTATTAATGAAATATTGTCAAAATTGATGTTATAAATACCCAAATAAATGTAATTTGAGACTTTTTATGAATTAAACTAATTTTATAGGTTAATATGACATTTGTTTATTGATTTAGTTAACTTTTTTCAAACTAATCAGTCTGTTATGATTTTTAGAAAAATCAATTACCAAATAGTTTCAAAATTGACATAAAATAGTTTTTAAAAAAAGTATTATATTATTAATTGTTATTTTATTCCTAAAAATATAATGTTTGGCCAAATGACTAAGATAAGGTTATATATATTAATAATAAACATCTTTGGGTTAGTTTTCTTGTTATAGTAAGTTTATTAACTTTATATTGTAAGAAATCAAGAACACACGGTAAAAGAAATATTATTTAACTTAAAGTTAAATCTAAATGATAAGGTTAAAATAGAAACCAAAACTTGTCTAAATTCTATTGGATGAGATTATTTCGACCCATCCCCACCTTAGATTCTAAATTACTCAATTTGGATCTATTAAAAACCAAATATTAATTTATAATAAAATAATATTTTTAGTTTTTCCAAAGGTTCCCCTCTCCTCCCTTATAAAACGGCACCTCCTCCCTCTCTTCCTCACACCACATTGAGCCTTCATGCTCTGCCAACCCCTTCCAAATTCTCTTATCCACTTCCCAAGAAACATCCTATAGGTCCTGGTCTTCTTCAAAGGCCAAATTTAGTGCCCTAAGTGGAGGTCTCAAAGAGGCGCTTCAAAGAAGAGGTAATGTCTGTTACTGATTCTTTCAACTTTATTTCTTCTTCCAATTCATCTTATTAGGTTGTTTCATTATTAAGTAATAACATAAGTATCACTAATATACTGATATGTTATTATAAGTATGAAATAACCCTATTTAACCATCTGTCCATCCTATGGAAAACGAAATCACCACGCATGCGTACGTACGGAATACCATCTCCACGCCGTGGTGTAATCTATTTTCCACCACCACATTACTTGGATGGGTATAATGGTGTAAATAATAATTATATATGATTATTGTAAAGTGATATTGATTCTGTAATAGTATGAATACACTTCAATAAAATTCCACGATCCTGGGAACGATATCATCGCCCGTGCGTACGTACGGAATACCGTCTCCACGACGCGATGAGATTCATTCTCAATGATTAACCATTCAAGAATGATTATAAAGTATATATAATCAGTAATCATGAAATATATGACATAATAATGCTACTTTATTTATGTATATATATATATATAGGTCATCTACTTAATTCCATTCAATTCAATAAGGAAACGAAAACAGCGTTCATGCGTACGTACGGCCTACCGTCTCCATGAATGGTGCATTTCCTTCCATTTATTGATCCATTATATTTATGTATATTATGAATATATATTATATATAAATCATGTTTTACATTCTGGATATAAGTAATCATGATATAAGTAATCATATGAATAAATACAAGTTAAAACACGAACGACAAATGAAACAATTTTACCCAAAACGCTACTTTAACATGAATTTACAAAAGAACAGGTAATATAAAGTCATAATTGAACCATATAAGACATAATAACAATGAATATGATTCTTTAATAAGTCAATGACATTATTTAAATCATTATACAAGAATTTTGGATACGTACGAAACATATCGGACCTAAGGTATTGGATAATTGAGCAAATCTCACTTTTATCCAAGATTGCTTATTCGTAAATATTTACTGGGGTTATTTCTATAATCCATGTCCATGTTTCCTAAAAATATTTTCCTGTATATTTAATGTACCTTTTACCCATTTTTACTTTTAATACATCGTATGTAAGGAATATTTCTTTTGTTTGCATTACGAGGTATATTTTGACTTTTCTGACAAAAGTACGAGGAGAATGTTTTTTTAACATATACGGAACGAACGGATTTTTAAGGTTTTATAAAGCCTTATTTTCAGGAAGCATCCTCCAAAATATTTCATGACTATTTTTGACAAAATCTTTTTCTTTTAAAATTTCATGACGTTTTGTAAAAATAATTTTAGTTTTGAAGAAGAATTGATATTTTCCTCAAGAATTCATTTCTAGTGTTTTATCAAAACCATTTTCCATCTAAGATGACAATATTTCATATGTGTATGTTTCAAGTATAATGTATTTATTATTTACATGTTTTCACTTTTCTTATTATGAAATGATATCCATTTCTTTTATATGGATTATGTGATGATGGGATGATGTTTATGAAACCCATTTTATTCGTTGGGTTATTTTGAATGATGTATATTTATTTTGTGGAACAAGTAAGAATGATGTCATTATGAGATGGGTGGACCTATATATCCCTACAATGCATTAGGTAATGATTTATATCTCATGAGATAGACATGGCTGGAATGACAAGTTAAACCGGTTCAGTAATACAGACTAGAACGAGGAGTGAACTCGGTTTAGAAAGGGACTTTGTCCACTAAGATGGTCTTGACAGCAATTCCTTGGCTACTATGGAAATAATATCATGGTATAAATTGTTTCCATAATTAAATGTTTTATTCCCATGCTATTTTATCATGATTGATGTTCCCTTGTGATATATGCCTTACGTACTTCCAAGATTCATGTCTTTGCTCAAGATTTTGATGTTTAGATTTTATGGTCAAGTATTTGCATTCAAATGTTTATGGATTGGTTTATGTTCTCTATGTTTACCCTTACTGGGCATTTGAGCTCACCCCTTTTATGTTTTATTTTTCCCAGGATATAAAGAAATGTTTTAGGTAAGAAAAAAAGGGAAGATATTTATTGGGAGATGTTTAAGATCTTTCACCACGATTAGAAGATTTTATTCCGAGTTTCCAAAGACACTAAACTATTACGATCCTTGTGTGTCTTTTTTTGTTATGTATTAAGTATTCTGGAAAACTAATGTAATGTCCATGTACATCAAGCTTCGGTTCTCTATAGTTGGTATCATAGGAAAGGTTTATTTAACCTTTGGAAACTATGACGCGAAAACTTTAGTGAGATCCCTATAGATATTTCTAAGGTATGTCTAGAGATTTCCCTAAGGTTATGTATACGTATAGGTTATAGTCCTAGAATTGCGCAAACAATATTAGAATTTAATCTAAGATGTTAGATATTGATGGTACTCCTCCTTTACTATGTTGTTTCCCCTAGCATGATTTTTACCTCTCACATTATTCTTTTTCAGTTTTAGATGATGGATGGAACCCGAAAGAACCATGTTGATCAATGCAATGGATAATGTAATGATTGTCCTCCTGAACAAACAAATGTTATGGGAGATGGAGTGAAAAATCTTATTGCTATACTTGAACAATCTATGAATCATTCTGGAATTCCAAATGAGCAGAGAAGGGAACAATATTCTATTGAGTCCTTCATGAGGCAACGCCGACCTTCTTTCTGTGGGTCTTCTGATCCACGTGTTGTTGAATAATCGATCAATACCATTGAAAAGATATTTTCAGTTCATCAATGTTCTGAACATGATAAAGTCATCTTAGCAGTATATCGTTTGGAAGGTGAAGCTGATCAATGGTGGAATCTTATCAAGACTACGAGGCCAAGAGATGAAATTGAGTCCAGGGAATGGTACGAGTTCAAGAATGTATTTTTCAATAAGTACTTCCCTCGGATTATTCGAACAAAGATGGAGAAGTAGTTTCTTGAACTAAAGAAAAAGGATGATGAATCTGTTGGTGTATACGAAGCGAATTTTACAAGGCTTGCAAGGTATGCATCTGGCTTTATCATCCAACCTGAAAGTAAAGTTGATCGATTCTGCAGTGGCGTAAAACCAAATCTTAGAAGGGCATTAGCTATAAGAGACTTCAGTAGCTATGAAGAAATTGTGTGTTGTGCTATCAAGGTAGAAATGGAAGTTGGTGTTACTTATCCATCTCATAGTTTTGACAAGAAATGAATGATGGAGTTCAAGGATAAATCTCAGAATAATGGTAAAAAGAAGATGAATGTTTCCATATGCTCAAAGTGTGGAAAGGAGCATGGTGGAGATTGTCTTAAAGGGACTAGAAAATGTTTTAAGTGTGGAAAAGAAGGTCATCGAGCAATTGAGTTTCGAAGTAATGGAAAAAGGGTTTCTAATGATGTGAATAAAGAAAAGACTGCAGAGAACGCACCACCAACACTTCAATGCTTCAAGTGCAAGGAAATCAGGAATTATGCTAACAAATTCCCTTATACAAGGGTTAGTGAAGATCGACATGAGCAACCACTTAAGGAAAAATACAAAGGGAAGTCACATGCGATCACTATTGGCGATGTTGAATATGACAACGATGTGGTGGAATGATTAAGTGTTTATGTAATGGGATTCCAAAAAAATGTTGTATATATTATCATGGACTGTTGAAATATTTATGTATTGGTCTATTGTGGTTTTCAATAATTTTATGGTTCCAGTAACCATGGAAAGTGATTGAGATATTTTTGGAAAAAAGATGGTATGTGCATAATGAAGGGATAAGGGGAAAATGAAATGTTTGACAGTATTCATGAGCTCATGACTAATATAAGGAAATAGTTATATCATGGTTTGAGTATATAGAATTTTGGGGTTTTGGTATGTGGAAAGAGTTAACTTTTGACAGCACTCATGTTTTCAGTAAGATTAAATGGGTATTCATTTTTCAAGTGAATACATGATTAAGGCCTTCGAATGTTTGGAATGTGACCAACAAGGCATATCTCATGATATATGGGGATCAAAGATGGTATTAACATGCTTGTTATATGATCACTTGGTAATAGTTTTCACTGTAATATGAGATTGGACAACAGTATTTTTGATAAGCCTAATGATTGGAATGGATTATGCTGGACATAAGTTACTGTTGTTTAAGGATAGAAGTTTTTTTCGATATTATTGATGGGATGTTATAGTAATGTTGTTTTTGAAAAAGGAAAACCTGTAGGATGGGTGACAACCCATCACGTTGGACAAGGCAGTGGGAATCGAACCCACAACTGAAGTGCGACTGGCCTTTATCGCCTACCACTGGCCTACAGGAAGTCCCTGTTTCGTAGAAAATAGTTTTATTATATTAAGCAGTGTGATATTTGAAGTATAAGTCCATTTTAGGAACCATATATGATTAATCTCACTATAGATGGACTTATGTATTTTTTTGATAACTTTTCTAACCTTTTGTTTGAGAAAGATGGAATGACCCATCATTCTATCACATGATCTGCTAACACTTCACGAATTACAAATTCAACTTCATTTATTTAAGAGATGAAGTGGAAATTGTCTAAATAATGACCAACGATGAGACTGTACCAAAATCAAGAAAGTATTTCTTCTAATTCCAATTTCATCAACTTTAGGGAAATGATCCTGAAAACCAAAAATGTTGTCCTAGTGCTCTTATATTTGATGAATCAGATGTTACCTTAGATCTTCACAAATTTATGGCTTTGTGATTGTTGTCTTTTTCATAGCCAAGTTCTCTACCACTCTCTATCAGAACTTGATGGTTAGATTTTTCTTCCATATCCATATTTTCACCTATGTTCTCCTATGTGGAAACCTAGTGATGAGTTAATTTGGGTAACCGTTACGTTTCATAAGTTAGTTTTTAAAGCCAAGTTTTGGTATTCCTTTTTAATATGTGGGTTTCTATTAAAGAAACTTTAGACTAGTAAACCATTTATAATCCTGACGAATTTCGTCGGCGAAATTCATTTTAAGGGGGGGGTAGAATGTAACACCACGAGATTTTATGAAAAATATTCATTTTAATTACATTAATGTCTTGTATTGTACGCTAAACCAAAATGAGGTTTCACAACATGCATCCCTGACTTTCCTTGTATTACACGCAATCACAACCTTCCTCGATAGCGTGTGTAGTACGCAATACCGAGTTTCACTAAACGAGATATTATTATAATATTATTATGAACTAGCCGTTATGAACAGTAATACCTAATTTTATAAATTTTATAAATTTTATCCTTCAATATGGACTTTGTTTTTGGATTCGTAATATCGAAATTATCTTAGGGTGAAATTTTGGTACTTTTCGGATAACTTTCATATTCTGATGAATAGTGAAAATTACTAAATTTTAATTAAAAACAACTTTTTAATCAAAATAATTAATAGTGATAAATTATTAATTTGAGTGGTTTTAAAGTGTATTTAGAATATATTTTTACAATTTAAAACAATTTTGATCATAGTATGTAATTTCACATTTAAACCAGACATAAACAAGTGTCAATCTTTTGATAGTTATTATCTCTTAAAAACATGCTATTTGTTTTGACAATGGGAATTAATTTTTAAATTAGTTAATGTAATTGATATGTTTGGAATGTGGTAAAATAGACATAATTTTTTAATTCATAATATCAAATATATCTTAGGCCTAATTTTTGGTATTTTTCTGGACACTTTCATTTTTTGATGAAGAGTGAAACCACTAAGTGGTAGTTAAAAAACTGAATTTTTTATAAAACTTAATTTTACCGCTTCTGTGAGTGGAATTTCGAAAATCCGAGAGACACAGTTAATATCAAGGACTAAAATGTGGTTCAATGAGATGAAAATATTTTTTGGTGAATAGTAACTTTTTACTTTTATTTACCACGGTTAAAAGTAAATAGGATAATTAAGGGTAAAAATGATATTATTAATACCCTAACACATGTCCTAATTCTATTGGATAAGTCTGATTCGACCAGAAACAACCTTATGAATAAAATATGACCATTTAGGCTCACTTGGATTAGGTTAGGACATTTAATATTAATTTATTTAAAGAAGGGTTAAAATAGTTAAAATCAAAGATTAATAAGTAAATCATTTTTAATATAGGGTTATACATGATATAAATTTGACTATAAATATTCATTAGAAAGCTAAAAATATTTCCTACATAATGGTATTTTATTTGTAACTTATATACATTTAATAAGTTAATATATTTATGACACAATGATGATGCAGTAATTATCTTATTAATGAAATGTTGACATAATTAATGTTATAAATTCATACATAAATGTAATTTGAGACTTTCTATGAATTACACTAATTTAATAGGTTAATATGACATTTTATTATTGATATAGTTAACTTTTTTGGAACTAATAATTCTCTTATGATTTTCACAAAATTCAATTACCAAATGGTCTCAAAATTGATATAAAATTGTTTTTAAAAAAATATTATATTATTAATTGTTATTTTGTTAATAAAAATATAAGGTTCGTCCAAATGACTTAGATAGGGTTATATATATTAATAATAAACAACTTCGGTTCGATTATCTTGTTATAGTAAGTTTATTAACCTTATAGTGTAAGAAAACAAGAAGACATGGTAAAAGAAAAATTATTTAACTTAAAGTTCAATCTAAATGATAAGGTTAAAATAGAAACCTAAAATTGTCTAAATTATATTAGATGAGAGGATTTCGACCAATCCCCACCTTATCTTTGAATAACTCAATTTGGAGCTATTAAAAACCGAATATGACTTTATAATAAAATAATATATTTAGTTTTTTCAAAGGTGCCCCTCTCCTCCCTTATAAAAGGGAACCTCCTCCCTCTCTTCCTCACACCACTTTTAGCCTTCACGCTCGGCCAACCCCTTCCAAATTCTCTTCTCCACTTCCCTAGAAACATCTTAGAGGTCCTGGTCTTCTTCAAAGACCAATTTTAGTGCCCTAAGGGGAGGTCTCAAAGAATCGCTTCAAAGAAGAGGTAATGTCTGTTATCGATTCTTTCAACTTTATTTCTTCTTCCACTTCTACTTATTAGGTTGTTTCATTGTGAAGTAATAACATAAGTATCACTAATATAATGATATGTTATTATAAGTAAGAAAAAACCCTATTTAACCATCTATCCATCCTATGGAAAACGAAATCACCACGCGTGCGTACGTACTGAATACCGTCTCCACGCCGTGGTGTAATCTATTTTCCACCACCACCTTACTTGGATGGGTATAATGGTGTAAATAATAACTATATATGATTATTGTAAAGTGATATTGATTCTGTAATAGTATACATACAGTCCATTAAAATTACACGATCATGGGAACGATATCATCGCTTGTGCGTACGTACGGAATACCGTCTCCACGACGCGATGGGATTCATTTTCAATGATTAACCATTCAAGAATGATTATAAAGTATATATAATAAGTAATAATTAAATATATGACATAATAATTCTACTGGATTTATGTGTCTATATATATATATATCATCTACTTAATTCCATTCAATTCAATAAGGAAACGAAAATAGCATTCATGTGTACGTGTGGCCTACTGTCTCCATGAACGGTGTATTTATTTCCATTTATCGATCCATTATATAAATTTATATTCGGAATATATATTATATATAAATCATGTTTTAAATTCTGGATGTATGTAATCATGATATAAGTAATCATATGAATAATTACAAGTTAAAACACGAACGACAAATGAAACGATTTTACCCAAATGCTACTTTAACATGAATTTACATAAGAACAGGTAATATAAAGTCATAAGTGAACCATATATGAAATAATAACAATTAATATGATTCTTTAATAAGTCAATGACATTATTTAAATCATTATATAGGAGTTTTGGATACGTACGATGCATATCGGACCTAAGGTAAGGGATAATTGTGCAAATCTCATTTTTATCCGAGATTGCTTATACGTAAGTATTTACTGGGGTTATTGCTATCATCCATGTCCATGTTTCCTAAAAATGGTTTCATGTATGTTTAATATCCTTTTTACCCATTTTTACTTTTACTACATTGTATGTAAGGAATATTTCTTTTGTCTGGGTTACGAGGTATTTTTTGACATTTCTGACAAAAGTACGAGGAGAATGTTTTTTTAACATATACGGAACGAACAGATTTATAAGGTTTTATAAAGACTTATTTTCATGAAGCTTCCTCCAAAATATTTCATGACTATTTTTGACAAAATCTTTTCCTTTTAAAATTGGATGACGTTTTTTAAAAAGAAATTTATTTTTGAAGAAGAATGGATATTTTCCTCAAGAATTCATTTCTAGTGTTTTATCAAAACCATTTTCCATCTAAGATGACAATATTTCATATGTGTATGTTTCAAGTATAATTTCTCTATGATTTACATGGTTTCACTTTTCTTATTATGAAATGATGTCCATTTATTTTATATGGATTATGTAATGATGGGACGATGTTTATGAAACCAATTTTATTCGTTGGGTTATTATGAATGATGTATGTTTATTTTGTGGCACAAGTAAGAATGATTTCATTATGAGATGGGTGGGACTTATATCTCCCTCCAATGAATTGGGTAAAGATTTATATCTCATGAGATAAACATGGCTGGAATGGAATGTTAAACCGGTTCAGTAATACAGGACTGGAATGAGGAGTGAACTCGATTCAGAAAGGGACTTTGTCCAATAAAATGGTCTTGGCAGCAGTGTCTTGGATACTATGGAAATCATATCATGTGATTAATGGTTTCCACAATTACATGTTTTATTCCCATTCTATTTTATCTTTATTGATGTTCCCTTATGATATATTCCTTACGTACTTCCAAGATTCATGTATTTGCTAAATATTTTGATGTTTATATTTTATGTTCATGTTTTTGCATTCAAATGTTTATGGATTGTTTTATGTTCTCTATGTTTACCCTTACTAGTGATTTGAGCTCACCCCTTTTATGTTTTATTTTCCCCATGATATAAAGAAATGTTTTAGGTAAGAAAAAAATGGGGAAGATCTTTATTGGGAGATGTTGAAGATCTTTCACCACGATTAGAAGATTTAATCCCGAGTTTCCAAAGACACTAAACTATTACGATCCATGTGTGTCTGTTTTTGTTATGTATTAAGTATTCAGAAAAAGTAATGCAATTTCCATGTACGTCAAGCTTCAGGTCTCTACAATTGGTATCAGAGGAAAGGTTTAGTTATCCTTTGGAAACTAGGATAAGAAAACTTTAATGAGATTCCTAGAGATATTTCTATGGTATGTCTAGAGATGTACCTAAGGATAAGTATATGTATAGGTTATCATCCTAGAATTTCGCTAACGATATTATAATTTAATCTAAGATGTTAGATATTGAGGGTACTCCCCCTTTACTATATTTCTTTCCCTATCATGATTTTTACCTCTCGCACTATTCTTTTTGAGTTTTAGACGATGGATGGAACCCGAAGGAACCGTGTTGATAAATGCAATGGAAAATGCAATGATTGTCCCCTGAACAAACAAATGATATGGGAGATGGAGTGAAAAATATTATTTATATACTTGCACAAGCTATGAATCATTCTAGACTTCAAAATGAGGATAGAAGAGAATAATATTGTATTGAGTCCTTCATGAGGCAACGTCCACCTTCATTCAGTGGGTCTTCTTATCCACTTGTTGTTGAACAATGGATCAGTACCACTGAAAAGATATTTTCAGTTATTCAATGTTCTGAGCATGATAAAATCATCTTAGCAGTATATCATTTGGAAGGTGAAGCTGATCAATGGTGGAATCTTATCGAGAATATGAGGCCAAGATATGAAATTCAGTCCATTGAATTGGACGAGTTCAAGAACTTATTTTTCAAAAAGTACTTCCCTCGTATTCTTCGAACAAAGATGGAGAAGGAGTTTCTTGAACTAAAGAAAAAGGATGATGAATCTGTTGGTGTGTACGAAGCGAATTTTACAAGGCTTGCAAGGTATGCATCTGTCTTTATCATCCAACCGAAAAGTAAAGTTGATCAATTCTTCAGTGGATTAAAACCAAATCTTCGAAGGGAATTAGCTATAATAGAGTTCGGTAGCTATGAAGAAATTGTGCGTTGTGCTATCAAGGTAGAAATTGAAGTTGGTGTTACTTATACTTATCATAGTTTTGACAAGAAACTAAAGATGGAGATCAAGGAGAAATCTCATAATAATGGTGAAAAGAAGATGAATGTTTCCTTGTTCTCAAAGTGTGGAAAGAATCATAGTGGAGATTGTCTTAAAAGGACTAGAAAATGTTTTAAGTGTGGAAAAGAAGCTCATCGAGCAGCTGAGTGTCGAAGTAATGGAAAAAGGGTTTCTAATGATGTGAATAAAGAAAAGACTGTAGAGAACGCACCACCAACACTTCAATACTTCAAGTGTAAGGAAATGGGGCATTATGCTAATAAATGCCCTAATTCAAGGGTTAGTGATGATCGACATGAGCAACCACTTAAGGAAATGGACAAAGGGGAGTCACTTGCGATCACTATTGGCGATGTTGAATATGGAAACGATGTGGTGGAATGATTAAGTGTTTATGTAATGGGATTCCAAAATAATGTTGTATATAGTATCGTGGAATATTGGAATATTTACGTATTGGTCTATTGTGGTTTTCAAAAATTTTATGGTACCGGTAACCATGGAAAGTGATTGAGATATTTTTGGAAAAAATATGGTATGCGCATAATGAAGGGATAAGGAGAAAATGAAATGTTTGAAAGTATTCATGAGCTCATGACTGATATAAGGAAATAGTTATATCATGGTTTGAGTATATAGAATTTTGGGGTTTTGGTATGTATAAAGAGTTAACTTTTGACAGCACTCATGTTTTCACTAAGATTCAATGGGTATTCATTTTTCAAGAGAATACATGATTAAGGCCTTTGAATGTTTGGAATGTGACCAACAAGACAAATATCATGATATATGGGGATCAACGATGGTATTAACATGCTTGTTATATGAACTCTTTGGTAATTGTTTTCACTGTAATATGATATTGGACAGCAGTATTTTGGATAATCCTAAAGATTGGAATGGATTATGTTGGATATAAGTTATTATTGTTTAAGGATAGAAGTTTTTTTCGATATTATTTATGGGATGTTATAGTAATGTTGTTTCAGAAAAAGAACAACCTACAGGATGGGCGACAGCCCATCGCGTCGGACAATGCTGTGGGAATCGAACCCACAACCGAAGTGCGACTGGCCTTTATCGCCTACCACTGGCCCAAAGGAAGTCCCTGTTTAGTATAATATAGTTTTATTATATTAAGCAGTATGATATATGAAGTATAAGTCCATTTTAGAAACTATATATGATTAATCTCACTATAGACGAACTTATGTATTTTTTTGATAACTTTTCTAACCTTTTGTTTGAGACAGATGGAATGACCCATCATTCTATCACATGATCTGCTAACACTTCACAAATGACAAATTCAAATTAATTTCTTTAAGAGATGAAGTGGAAATTGTCCAATGAACGTCCAACAGTGAGACTGTACCAAAATCACAAAAGTATTTCTTCTAATTCCAATTTCATCAACTTTAGGGAAATGGTCTTGAAAACCAAAAATGTTGTCCTAGTGCTCTTATATCTGATAAATCAGATGGTACCTTAAATCGTCACAAATTTATGGCTTTGTGATTGTTGGCTCTTTCATAGACATGTTATCTACCACTCTCCATCAGAACTTGATGGTTAGATTTTTCTTCCATATCCATATTTTCACCTATGTTCTCCTACGTGGAAACCCAGTGATGAGTTGATTTGGGTAACCGTTACATTTCATACTTTAGTTTTTAAAGCCAAGTTTTGTTTTTCCTTTTTAAGATGTGGGTTTCTATTAATGAAACTTTCTAGTAGTAAACCATTTATAACCCCAACGAATTTCGAGGGAGAAATTCATTTTAAGGGGGGGTAGAATGTAACACCCCGAGATTTTATGAAAAATATTCTTTTTAATTTCATTGATGTCTTGTCTTGTACGCTACACGAAAAGGAGATTTCACAACATGTATCCCTTAATTTCCTTGCATTACATGCAATCACGACCTTCCTCGATAGCGTGTGTAGTACGCAATAGCGAGTTTCACTAAACGAGATATTATTATAATATAATTATAACCTAGCCGTTAGGAATATTAATACCCTCTTTTTTAAATTTTATAAATTTTATCTTTCAAAATGGACTTCATTTTTGGATTCGGAATATCGAAATTAGCTTAGGGTGAAATTTTGGTACTTTTCGGATAACTTCAATATTCTGATGAATAGTGAAAATTACTAAATTTTAATTAAAAAAACTTTTTTAATCGAAATAATTAGTAGTGATAAATTATTAACTTGAGTGGTTTTAAAGTATATTTAGAATATAATTTTACAATATTATACAATTTTGGTTATTGGATGTAATTTCACATTTAAACCAGACATAAACAATTGTCAATCTTTTGATAGTTATTATCTCTTAAAAACACGCTAGTTGTTTTGACGACGGGAATTAATTTTTAAATTAGTTAATGTAACTGATATGTTTTTAATTTGGTAAAATATAAATCATTTTTGAATTCATAATATTAAATATATCTTAGGCCTAATTTTTGTATTTTTTCTGGAAACTTTCATTTTTTGATTAATAGTGAAACCACTAAGTGGTAGTTAAAAAACTGAATTTTTCATAAACCTAAATTTTACCGCTTCTGTGAGAGGAATTTCGAAAATCCGAGTGACACGGTTAATATCAAAGACTAAAATGTGGTTTAATGAGATGAAAATATTTTTTGGTGAATAGTAACATTTTACTTTTATTTACCACGGTTAAAAGTAAATATTTTAATTAAGGGTAAAAATGATATTATTAATACCCTAACACATGTTATAATTCTATTGGATAAGTTTTATTCGACCAAAAACAACTTTAGGAATAAAATATGACCATTTAGGCCCACTTGGATTAGATTAGGACATTTAATATTAATTTATTTAAAGAAGGGTAAAAATAGTTAAAATCAATGTTTAATAATTAAATCATTATTAATATAGGATTATACATAAGATAAATTCGACTATAAATATTCATGAGATATCTAAAAATATTTCCTACATAATGGTATTTTATTTGTAATTTTTAGACATTAAATAAGATAATTTATTTATGACGCAATGATGATGTAGTAATTGTCTTATTAATGAAATATTGACATAATTGATGTTATAAATACCCAAATAAATGTAATTTGAGACTTTTTAGGAATTTAACTAATTTTATTGGTTAATATGACATGTTATTATTGATTTAGTTAACTTTTTTTGAAATAAAAATTCTGTTATGATTTTCAGAAAAATCAATTACCAAATAGTGTCACAATTGACATAAAATAGGTTTTAAAACAAATATTATATTATTAATTGTTATTTTATTCCTAAAAATATATGTTTCGGCCAAATGACATAGATAAGGTTATATATATTAATAATAAACAACTTGGGTTCGTTTGGCTTGTTATTGTAAGTTTATTAACCTTATCGTGTAAGAAACGAAGAAGACACGGTAAAAGAAAAATTATTTAACTTAAAGTTCAATCTAAATGATAAGGTTAAAATAGAAACCTAAACTTGTCTAAATTATATTGGATGAGAGGATTGAGACCCATCCCTGCCTTAGATTCTAAATAACTCAATTTGTAGCTACTAAAAACCGAATATTACTTTATAATAAAATAATATGTTTAGTTTCTCCAAAGGTGCCCCTCTCCTCCCTTATAAAAGGGCACCTCCTCCCTCTCTTCCTCACACCACATTGAGCCTTCATGCTGGTACAACCCCTACCAAATTCTCTTCTCCACTTCCCTAGAAACATCCTAGAGGTCCTGGTCTCCTTAAAAGTCCAATTTTAGTGCCCTAATAGGAGGTCTCAAAGAGGCGCTTCAAAGAAGAGTTAATGTCTATTAACGATTCTTTCAACTTTATTTCTTCTTACACTTCTTCTTATTAGGTTGTTTCATTATAAAGTAATAACATCAGTATCACTAATATACGGGTATGCTATTATAAGTATGAAACAACCCTATTTAACCATCTATCCATCCTTTGGAAATCAAAATCACCACACGTGCGTACGTACAAAATACCGTCTCCACGTCGTGGTGTAATCTATTTTCCACCACCACCTTACATGGATGGGTATAATGGTCTAAATAATAACTATATATGATTATTCTAAAGTGATATTGATTCAGTAATAGTATACATACAATCCAATAAAATTCCACTATCATGGGAACGATATCATCGCTCGTGCGTATGTACGGAATACCATCTCCACGACGCGATGAGATTCATTCTCAATGATTAACCATTCAAGAATGATTATAAAGTATATATAATAAGTAATCCTAAAATATATGACATAATAATTCTACTATATTTATGTATATATATATATATATATATGTCATCTATTTAATTCCATTCAATTAAATAAGGAAACGAAAACAGCGTTCATGTGGACGTACGACCTACTGTCTCCATGAACGGTGTATTTCATTCCATTTATCGATCCATTATATATATGTATACTCTGAATATATATTATATATAAATAATGTTTTACATTTTGGATGTAAGTAATCATGATATATGTAATCATATGAATAATTACAAGTTAAAACACGAACGACAAATGAAACAATTTTACCCAAAAAGCTACTTTAACATGAATTTACAAAAGAAAATGTAATATAAAGTCATAAGTGAACCATATATGACATAATAACAATGAATATGATTCTTTAATAAGTCAATGACATTATTTAAATAATTATACAGGAGGTTTGGATACGTACGAAGCATATCGGACCTAAGGTAAGAGATAATTGTGCAAATCTCATTTTTATCCGAGATTTCTTATTCGTAAGTATTTATTGGGGTTATTGCTATCATCCATGTCCATGTTTCCAAAAAATGGTTTCATTTATGTTTAATGTCCTTTTTACCCATTTTTACTTTTACTGAATTGTATGTAAGGAATCTTTCTTTTGTTTATGTTACGAGGTATTTTTTGACTTTTCCGACAAAAGTACGAGGAGAATGTTTTTTTCAACTTTTACGGAACGAACAGATTTTTAAGGTTTTATAAAGCCTTATTTTCATAAATCTTCCTCAAAATAATTTCATGAATATTTTCTAAAAAATAATTTTCTTTTAAAATTGCATGACGTCTTTTAAAAAGAAATTGATTTTTGAAGAAGAATGGATATTTTCCTCAAGAATTCATTTCTAGTGTTTTATCAAAACCATTTTCCATCTAAGATGACAATATATCATATGTGTATGTTTCAAGTATAATGTCTCTATGATTTACATGGTTTCAAATTTCTTATTATGAAATGATATCCATTTCTTTTATATGGATTATGTGATGATGGGATGATTTTTTTGAAACCCATTTTATTCGTTGGGTTATTATGAATGATGTATGATTATTTTGGGGCACATGTTAGAATGATTTCATTATGAGATGGGTAGGACATATAACTCCCTCCAATACATTGGGTAAAGATTTATATCTCATGAGATAGACATGGATGGAAGGGCAAGTTAAACCGGTTCAGTAATACAGGACTGGAACGAGGAGTGAACTCGATTCAGAAAGGGACTTTGTCCACTAAGATTGTATTGGCAGCAATGTCTTGGCTACTATGGAAATCATATCATGTGATTAATGGTTTCCACAATTACAAGTTTTATTCCCATGCTATTTTATCATGATTTATGTTCCCTTATGATATATGCCTTACATACTTCCAAGATTCATGTCTTTGCTCAAGATTTTGATGTTTAGATTTTATGTTCAAGTTTTTGCATTCAAATGTTTATGGATTGTTTTATGTTCTCTATGATTACCCTTACTGGGAATTTGAGCTCACCCCTTTTATGTTTTCTTTTCCCCAGGATATAAATTAATGTTTTAGGTAAGAAAAAAGGGGAAGATCATTATTGGGAGATGTTGAAGATCTTTCACCACGATTAGAAGATTTTATTCCGAGTTTCCAAAAACACTAAACTATTACGATCCTTGTGTGTCTATTTTTGTTATGTATTATGTATTCCGAAAAAGTAATGTAATGTCCATGTACATCATGCTTCGGGTCTCTATAGTTTTTATCAGAGGAAAGGTTTAGTTAACCTTTGGAAACTAGGATTTGAAAACATTAGTGAGATCCCTAGAGATATTTCTAAGATGTGTCTAGAGATGTCTCTAAGGATAAGTATACGTATAGGTTATAGTCCTAGAATTGCGATAACGATATTAGAATTTAATCTCAGATGTTAGATATTGAGGGTACTCCCCCTTTACTGTGTTGTTTTCCCTAGCATGATTTTTACCTCTCACGCTATTCTTTTTGGGTTTTAGATGATGGCTAGAACCCGAAAGAACCGTGTTGATCAATGCAATGGACAATGCAATGATTTTCCTTATGAACAAACAAATATTATGGGAGATGGAGTGAAAAATCTTATTGCTCTACTTGCACAAGCTATGAATCATTCGGGACTTCCAAATGAGCAGAGAAGGGAACAATATTCTATTGAGTCCTTCAGGAGGAAACGTCCACCTTCTTTCAGTGGGTCTTCTGATCCACTTGTTGTTGAACAATGGATTAGTACCACCGAGAAGATATTTTCAGTTCTTCAATGTTCTGAACATGATAAAGTCATATTAGTAGTATATTGTTTGGATGATGAAGCTGATCAATGGTGGAATATTATCAAGAATATGAGGCCAATAGATGAAATTGAGTCCATGGAATGGGACGAGTTCAAGAACTTATTTTTCAATAAGCACTTCCCTCGTATTATTCGAACAAAGTTAGAGGAGTTTCTTGAACTAAAGCAAAAGGATGATGAATCTTTTGGTGTATACAAAGTGAATTTTACAAGGCTTGCAAGGTATGAATCTGGAATTATCATCCAACCAAAAAGTAAAGTTGATCGATTCTTCAGTGGATTAAAACAAAATCTTCGAAGGGAATTAGCTATAAGAGACTTCAGTAGCTTTGAATAAATTTTGCATTATGCTATCAAGGTTGAAATGGAAGTTTTCATTACTTATCCATCTCATAGTTTTGACAAGAAACGAAAGATGGAGTTCAAAGAGAAATCTCATAGTAATGGTGAAAAGAAGATGAATGTTTCTTTATGCTCAAAGTGTGGAAATAAGCATGGTGGAGATTGTCTTAAAGGGACTAGAAAATGTTTTAAGTGTGGAAAAGAAGGTCATCGAGCAGCTGAGTGTCGAAGTAATGGAAAAAGAGTTTCTAATGATGTGAATAATGAAAAGACTACAGATAACGCACCACCAACACTTCAATGCTTCAAGTGCAAGGAAATGCGGCATTATGCTAATAAATACCCTAATCCAAGGGTTAGTGATGATCGACATGAGCAACCACTTATGGAAAAGGACAAAGGGAAGTCACATGCGATCACTATTGGAGATGTTGAATATTACAACGATGGGGTGGAATGATTGAGTGTTTATGTAATGGGATTCCAAAATAATGTTGTATATTGTATCGTGGAATATTGGAATATTTATGTATTGGTCTATTGTGGTTTTCAATAATTTTATGGTACCAGTAGCCATGGAAAGTGATTGAGATATTTTTCGAAAAAAGATGGTATACACATTATGAAGGGATAAGGATAATATGAAATGTTTGACAGTATTCATGAGCTCATGACTGATATAAGGAAGTAGTTATATAATGGTTTGAGTATATAGAATTTTGGGGTTTTGGTATGTGGAAAGAGTTATCTTTTGACAGCACTCATGTTTTCACTAAGATTTATTGGGTATTAATTTTTCAAGAGAATACATGATTAAGGCCTTAGAATGTTTGGAATGTGACCAACAAGACATATCTCATGATATTTGGGGATCAACGATGGTATTAACATGCTTGTTATATAAACTCTTTGGTAATATTTTTCACTGTAATATGAGATTGGACAGTAGTATTTTGGATAAGCCTAAATATTGGAATGGATTATGTTGGACATAAGTTAGTATTGTTTAAGGATAGAAGTTTTTTTCAATATTAATGATGGGATGTTATAGTAATGTAGTTTTAGAAAAAGGACAACCTTCAGGATGGGTGACAGCCCATCGCGTCAGACAAGGCTGTGGGAATCGAACCCACAACTGAAGTGCGACTGGCCTTTATCACCTACCACTGTCCTACAAGAAGTCCATGTTTAGTAGAAACTAGTTTTATTATATTAAGCATTATCATAAATGAAGTATAAGTCCATTTTAGGAACCATATATGATTAATCTCACTATAGATGAACTTATGTATTTTTTGATAACTTTTCTAACCTTTTGTTTGAGACAGATGGAATGTCCCATCATTCTATCACATGATCTAATAACACTTCATGAATGACAGATTCAACATCATTCCATTAAGGGATGAAGTGGAAATTGTCCAAATATAGACTAACGGTGAGACTGTACAAAAATCACAAAAGTATTTCTTCAAATTCCAATTTCATAAACTTTAGGGAAATGATCTTGAAAACCAAAAATTTTGTCCTAGTGCTCTTATATCTGATGAATCAGATGGTACCATAGATCGTCACAAATTTATGGCTTTGTGATTGTTGGATTTTTTATAGCCATGTTCTCTACCACTCCCCATCAGAACATGATGGTTAGATTTTTCTTCCATATCCATATTTTCACCTATGTTCTCCTACGTGGAAGACCAGTGATGAGTTAATTTGGGTAACCCTTACATTTCATACTTTAGTTTTTAAAGCCAAGTTTTGGTATTCCTTTTTACGGTGTGGGTTTCTATTAAATAAACATTCAAGTAGTAAACCATTTATAACCCCGACGAATTTCGAGGGAGAAATTCATTTTAAGGGGGGGGGGGTAGAATGTAACACCTTGAGATTTTATGAAAAATATTCTTTTTAATTTAATTAATGTCTTTTGATGTATTCTACACCAAAAGGAGCTTGCACAACACGCATACCTAACTTTCCTTTCATTACACGCAATCACGACCTTCCTCGATAGCGTGTGTAGTACGCAATACCGAGTTTCACTAAATGCGATATTATCATAATATTATTATGAACTAGCCGTTATGAATAGTAATAACCACTTTTTGTAATTTTATAAATTTTATCATTCAAAATGGACATCATTTTTGGATTCGGAATTTCGAAATTAGCTTAGGGTGAAATTTTGGTACTTTTCGGATAGCTTTCATATTCTGATGAATAGTGAAAATTACTAAATTTTAATTAAAAACAACTTTTTTAATCGAAATAATTAATAGTGATAAATTATTAATTTGAGTGGCTTTAAAGAATATTTATAATATGTTTTTACAATTTAATATAATGTTGGTCATTGGATGTAATTTCACATTTAAACCAGACATAAATAAGTGTCAATCTTTTGATAGTTATTATCTCTTAAAAACACGCTATTTGTTTTGATGACGGGAATTAATTTTTAAATTAGTTAATGTAACTGATACGTTTTGAATTTGGTAAAATAGAAATCATTTTTGAATTCATAATATCAAATATAGCTTAGGCCTAATTTTTGGTATTTTTCTGGAAACTTTCATTTTTTGATGAATAGTGAAACCACTAAGTGGTTGTTATAAAACTGAATTTTTCATAAAGCTTAATTTTACCACTTCTGTTAGAGAAATTTCAAAAATCTGAGAGACACGGTTAATATAAAGTACTAAAATTTGGTTCAATGGGATGAAAATATTTTTTTTGGTGAATAGTAACTTTTTAATTTTATTTACCACGGTTAAAAGTAAATAGGATAATTAAGGGTAAAAATGATATTATTAATACCCAAAAACATGTCCTAATTCTATTGGATAAGTTTGATTCGACCAAAAACAACCTTAGGAATAAAATATGACCATTTAGGCCCACTTGTATTAGATTAGGACATTTAATATTAATTTATTTAAAGAAGGGTTAAAATAGTGACAATCAAAGTATAATAAGTAACTCATTTTTAATATAGGGTTATACATAAGATAAATTAGATTATAAATATTCATTAGAAATATAAAAATATTTCCTACATAATGGTATTTTATTTTTAATTTTTAGACATTAAATAATTTAATTTATTTATGACACAATGATGGTACAGTAATTATCTTATTAATCAAATATTGACATAATTGATGTTATAAATAACCAAATAAATATATTTTGAGACTTTTTATGAATTCCACTAATTTTATAGGTTAACATGGCATGTTATTATTGATTTAGGTAACTTATTTTGAACTAATAATTCTGTTATGATTTTCACAAAAATCAATTACCAAATAGTGTCTAAATTGACATAAAATAGTTTTTAAAACAAATATTATATTAATAATTGTTATTTTATTACTAAAAATATAAGGTTTGGCCAAATGACTTAGATAATGTTATATATATTAATAATAAACAACTTGGGGTTCGTTTAGCTTTTTATAGTAAGTTTATTAACCTTATAGTGTAAGAAAACAAGAAGACACGGTAAAAGAAAAATTATTTAACTTAAAGTTAAATCTAAATGATAAGGTTAAAATAGAAACATAAACTTGTTTAAATTCTATTGGATGAGAATATTTCGACCCATCCCCACCTTAGCTTCGAAATAACTCGATTTCGAGCTATTAAAACCAAATATGAGTCTATAATAAAATAATATTTTTTGTTTTCCCAAAGGTGCCCATCTCCTCCCTTATAAAAGGGCACCTCATCCCTCTCTTCCTCACACCACATTGAGCCTTCAAGATCCGCCAAAACCTGCCAAATTATCTTCTCCACTTCCCTATAAACATCCTAGAGGTCCTGGTCTTCTTCAAAGACCAATTTTAGTGCCATAAGATGAGGTCTCAAAAAGGCGCTTCAAAGAAGAGGTAATGTCTGTTACCGATTTTTTCAACATTATTTCCTCTTCCACTTCTTCTTATTAGGTTGTTTCATTTTGAAGTAATAACATCATTATCACTAATATAATGATATGTTATTATATGTATGGAACAACCCTATTTAACCATCTATCCATCCTATGGAAAATGAAATCACCACACGTGTGTACGTACGGAATACCGTCTCCACGCCGTGGTGTAATCTATTTTCCACCACCACCTTACTTGGATGGGTATAATGGTGTAAATAATGACTATATATGATTATTGTAAAGTGATATTGATTCTGTAATAGTATACATACACTCCAATAAAATTTCATGATCATTGGAACGATATCATCGCTCGTGCGTACGTACGGAATACCGTCTCCATGGCGCGATGAGATTCTTTCTCAATGATTAACCATTCAAGAATGATTATAAAGTATATATAATAAGTAATCATGAAATATATGACATAATAATGCTACTGTATTTTTATATATATATATATTTATTTCATCTACTTAATTCCATTCAATTCAATAAGGAAATGAAAACATCGTTCATGTGTACGTATGGCCTACCATCTCCATGAACGGTGTATTTCATTCCATTTATCGATCCATTATATATATGTATATTCTGAATATATATTATATATAAATCATGTTTTAAATTATTTATGTAAGTAATCATGATATAAGTAATCACATGAATAATTACAAGTTAAAACACGGACGACAAATGAAACGATTTTACCCAAAATAGTACTTTAACATGAATTTACAAAAGAATAGGTAATATAAAGTCATAAGTGAACCATATATGAAATAATAACAATGAATATGATTTTTTAATAAGTCAATGACATTATTTAAATCATTGTACATGAGTTTTGGATACGTACGAAGCATATCGGACCTAAGGTAAGGGATAATTGTGCAAATATCATTTTTATCTGAGAGTGCTTATTCGTAAGTATTTACTAATGTTATTGCTATCATCCATGTCCATGTTTCCTAAAAATAATTTCATGTATGTTTAATGTCTTTTTTACCCATTTTGAATTTTACTACATTGTATGTAAGGGATCTTTCTTTTGTTTACGTTACGAGGTATTTTTTCACTTTTCCCACAACAGTATGAGGAGAATGTTTTTTTAACTTATACAGAAAGAATGGATTTATAAGGTTTTATAAAGCCTTATTTTCATGAAGCTTCCTCCAAAATATTTCATGAATATTTTCGACAAAATATTTTTCTTTTAATGTTACATGATGTTTTGTAAAAAGAAATTGATTTTTGAAGAAGAATGGATATTTTCCTCAAGATTTAATTTCTACTGTTTTATCAAAACCATTTTCCATCTAAGATGACAATATTTAATATGTGTATGTTTCAAGTATAATGTCTCTATGATTTACATGGTTTCACTTTTCTTATTATGAAATGATATCCATTTCTTTTATATGGATTACGTGATGATGGGATGATGTTTATGAAACCCATTTTATTCGTTGGGTTATTATGAATGATGTATGTTTATTTTGTGGCACAAGTAAGAATGATTTCATTATGATATGGGTGGGACATATATCTCCCTCCAATGCATTGGGTAAAGATTTATATCTCATGAGATAGACATGGCTGGAATGGCAGGTTAAACCAGTTCAGTAATACAGGACTGGAACGAGGAGTGAACTCGATTCAGAAAGGGACTTTGTCCACTAAGATGGTCTTGGCAGCAATGCCTTTGCTAATATGGAAATCATTTCATGTTATTAATGGTTTCCATAATTACATGTTTTATTCCCATGATATTTTATCATGATTTATGTCCCCTTATGATATATTCCTTACGTACTTCCAAGATTCATGTCTTTGCTCATGATTTTGATGTTTAGATTTTATGTTCATGTTTTTGCATTCAAATGTTTATAGATTGTTTTATGTTTTCTATGTTTACCCATACTGGTCATTTGAGCTCACCCCTTTTATGTTTTCTTTTACCCATGATATAAAGAAATGTTTTTAGGTAAGAAAAAAATGGGAAGATCTTTATTGGGAGATGTTGAAGATCTTTCACCACGATTAGAAAATTTTATTCCGAGTTTCCAAAGACACTAAACTATTACGATCCTTGTGTGTCTGTTTTTGTTATGTATTAAGTATTCTGAAAAAGTAATGTAATTTCCATGTACGTCAAGATTCGGGTCTCTACAGTTAGGGTAATTTTATAATCTTATATTTACCCTTAATTACCCGATTTACCTTTAACTTTGGTAAATAAAATTTATTGTAGTTACTATTCATAATTCCCAAAAATAAAAAGTAGCCTATTAAAATAATTTGGACCCACTGATTCCAAATATGGAATCCATTTTTCAAATTTCAAAACACATAAGTTGTAGTAATTAATTTAAAATAAGTCCCATTTTTAAGAAAATGGGTTTTAGAAGTTAAAACATTGCCAAAGATTGAAATGTTTTTACCTATGAATTAAATATGAAATTAATTCTAATGACATACATTATATTAAATGCTAAAAATATATTCTATTTATACTTTAAAACCATTAAATATTATAATTTAACCATATAAATTATCTCCATGAAAAAAGTTGTTTTTAATTAAAAATTAGCATATTTTTACTATTCATCAAAATATGAAAGTTATCAGAAAAATATCAAAAATTTATGCAAAGTAAATTTTTATACCCTGATTCAAAAAAAGAATTTTATTTTCTCAAATTGAACTTATAAACATGTCAAAAGCAAGATTTAATGTGGGTGTGCCATCAAAAGGCGGTAAAACTACATTTTTTAAAAACACTTCTTTCATCTGAAAAATTTATTTTGTTCTTTTACCATATTTTAGAAAATGTGTAAGATGAATAATAATGTTATAAAATTCAAAATGTAGTTAATACTATTCATAACGGCTTGTCCATAATTATATATCGTTGTTTAGTGAAACCTGGTATTACGTACTACACACGCTATCGAGGAAGGTCGCGATTGCGTGTAATGAAAGCCAAGTCCGTATTGTTTGTTGTGAAAGATTCCTTTGGTGTTTCATATAACATAAGACATAAAAAACTATTTCTCATAAAATATAAGGGTGTTACATTCTACCCCCCATAAAATGAATTTCTCCCTCGAAATTCGTTACATCATTACAAACAGATGAGGATACCTCTCCCTCATCATATCCTCAAGTTCCCATGTAGCTTCTTCTAATTGGTGGTTACTCTATAAAACTTTCACCAAGCGAGTGGTCTTGTTCCATAGGACTTTTTTGATACGATCCAGAATCTCTATCGGTTGTTCTACATAAGAATGATTTTTCTCCAGCGGTACAACTTCTGAGCTAAGTACATGTGAAGGATCGGGTCTGTACTTTCTCAGGAGAGACACATGGAACACATCGTGAACTTGAGAGAGATTCGTTGAAAGCGCTAATCGGTAAGCTACCTTCCCAACACGATCCGGAATTTCAAAAGGATCAATATATTTAGGGCTCAACTTTCCCTTATTTCTAAATCTCATGACCCTCTTCCAGGGAGAAATTCGTAAGAACACTTTATCACCCACTTCAAACTCTAGGTCTTTTCTTCGGTTTTCGGACTAAATTTTCTGTCGACTCTGGGCTTCTCTTATGTATTGTTGAATAGATCTGACCTTTTCGTCCATTTCATCAACAATATCTGGTTCTAATAGCTTTATTTCCCCAACTTCATCCTATCAAGTTTGAGTCCTGCATTTCTTTCCATATAGAGCTTCATAAGGAGCCATCTGAATACTAGAGTGAAAGCTATTATTATACGAAAATTACACCAAAGGTAGGTGTTGATCCCAACCACCTTTGAAATCTATAGATCAAGCTCTCAACTTAACTTCTAGTGTTTTAATTGTCCTCTCAGACTGACCGTCTGTCTGAGGATGATAAGTAGTGCTGAAACTCAACTCTGTATCTAGAGTATGCTGAAGACTTCGCGATAACATTGAGGTAAACCTCGGATCCCGATCAGATATAATAGAAAGTGGTACTCCATGAAATCTTACCACTTCCTTTAAATATATCCCGGTAGGCTGATCTAGAGAGAAATCCACTATAATAGCAATGAAGTGTGGAGACTTTGTAAGATGATCAACTATGACCCAGATAGCATTATTGCCTTTGGATGTTTGAGGAAGTCCAGTGACAAAGCCCATAGTGATCTTTTCCCATTTCTATTCTGGTTTGGGTAATGGTTGTAACATCCCCTTAGGCTTCTGTCTCTCATCTTTAACTTTTAGACAAACCAATCATCGAGAGACATATTCAGCAACATCTCTTTTCATTCCATCCCACCAGAAGTACTCTTTCAGGTCCCTATACATCTTTGTTCTTTCTGGATGAATAGAGAATGAAGAACTATGAGCCCCATCCAGCATCTCCTTCTTTAATTCAGGGATGGGAGGAACACAAACCCGATTCCTGAACTTTATTATCCCATCACAATAAAGGTTGAATTCAGGAACATTTCTCACCTTCTATTGTAACTCGACATCTTCTTTTTCTGCCTCTTGAATCTTCACATGTATAGATGGTTGAACATTCATTTGAGAAAGATAAGATTTCTCCCCTTCCATTAAAATTCCAAGATCCATCCATTGTAAATCCATAAATATTGTATCTTTTGTGATCCTCATTATGGATAAGCTAGCATGGTATTGTCGACTTAATTCATCTGCCACCTTGTTTTCTTTCCCAGGGTGGTAATGAATTGAGTAGTCGTAATCCTTAATCAGCTTTAACCATCTTCTTTGGCGCATATTCAGCTCCTTTTGTGTGAAAATATACATTAATCATTTCTGATCAGTATAAATGTCACACCTTTCTCCATAAAGATAATGCCTTCAAATCTTTATTTCAAATATTATCGCAGCTAAATCCAAATCATGAGTTGGGTAATTTTGCTCATGGATTTTCAACTATCATGAGGCATAAGCTATCACCATATCATTTTGCAAAAGAACACACCTCAATCCCTTCTTGGATGCATCACTGTAGATCACAAACCTTTATCCACTACAAGGTAGGGTGAGCACAGGTGCACTGGATAACCTTCTTTTCAACTCCTTGAAATTCACTTCACTTTCCTCCGTCCATACAAACTTAACTCATTTCTGAGTCAACTTGGTGAGTGGGTTAGATAACCTTGAAAAATCTTTCACAAAACGTCGGTAATATCTAGCCAAACCAATAAAACATCGGATCTCAGTTACTGTTGTTGGTCTCGACCATCTTTCGATAACCTTTGTTTTTGTTGGATCCACAGATATCCCCTCTTTTGAAATTATGTGACCAAAAAATGCAAATTTTTTAAGCCAAAATTCACACTTGGTAAATTTGTCATAAAGATTCTCCTTTCTTAGGATCTTTATTACAATTCTCAAGTGATCTTCATGTTCTTCCTTTCTCTTTGAATAGACAAGAATATCATCTATAAAGACTACCACAAACTGATCAAGATAGTCTCTAAAGACTCTATTCATCAGATCCATGAAGATAGTCGGGGCATTAGTAAGACCAAATGGCATCACTATAAATTCAGTGTCTATACCTTGTATGGAAAGTCGTCTTTGGTATATCCTCCCTTTTGACCCTTAATTGATGATACCCTAAACGAAGATCAATCTTGGAAAAGTATTGAGCTCCGTGTAGTTGGTCAAATAGGTCATCAATGTGTGGGAGATGATATTTTTTCTTGAAAGTGATCTTGTTAAATTCACGATAATCAATGCAGAGTCTCATTGATCCATCTTTCTTCTTAACAAACAGAACAGGTTCTCCCCAAGGTGATGCACTAGGGAATATGAATCCTTTATCAAGATTCTCATGGAGTTTCTTCTTCAATTCCTGCAACTCAATTGGGGCCATTCTATAAGGTGTCTTTGAAATAGGAAAATCACCCGATACAAGTTCTATTGAAAACTCAACCTCACGATTTGGTGGAAGACATGGAAATTCCTCCGGAAAGACATCATCAAATTCCCGTACAATGGGCATATTATTAATCGTGAGTTTATATCCAACCATATGATATAATTAACCTTCATTTAGTGGAATCAAGACCCATAAGATAGAAGAAATTTCCACTGGAAGGTTATGTTCATCCTTGCATCCATAGACGATCATAGATTGTTCTAGAATATGAAATGTGACTTCCCTTATTTGGCAATTGATATGAGCTCTATATAAAGAAATCCAATCCATTCCAAGAATCACATCAAATTCCACTATAGGAAGGATGACAAGATTTGCAGGAAGCACTTTCCCACAAACTTTAATTGGAGAAGAATTGTAAACTTCTGTTGCGACTGTTGTGCCATTAGGAGTTGTCACGGCCAACTCAACATCTAATTGTTAAGGTAATACGATGATACCCTTAGAAAATTCTTCATAAATAAATGAGTGGGTGGATCCAGAAACAAATAAAAAAATTTCTACTTTAGAGTGGATGGTAAGTGTACCTCTCACCACATCTTTGTCGTACTCCACATCGCCGAGAGTGATTTCATGTGACTTTCCTTTGTCTTTGGCCTTAAGAGTTTGTTGACATAGATCATCATCATCATCCCTTGGATTTGGGCATTTATTGGAATAATGCCCCATCTCCTTGCACTTGAATCATTGAAGTGTATTAAGTTCATTCTGTGTATCCCTTCCTTTGTTTGCATTATTAGACATCTTCTTCCCATTATTTCGACATTCAATTTCCTGATGACCTTATTTTCCACACTTATAACATTTTCTTTTCCCCTTATGAAAATTTTCTCCATGTTTCTTTCCACACATTGAGCATAAGGGAAAACTCATCTTCTTTTCAGTGTGGTCTTTAGATTTTCCTTTTAATTCCATTTTCCTCTTCTTATCAAACCCATGTGACTGATGGGTTAAACCAATCTCCATCTCAGCCTTGAGAGAACATCGAACAATTTCCTCGTAGCTATTGAAATCCCTTAAGGCTAATTCCCTTTGAAGACTTGGTTTTAAGCCACTACAAAATCGATCGATCTTACTCATAGGTTGGATAATAATTCCGGAATCATACCTTGCAAGTCTTGTAAAATTTGCTTCGTAGGTACCAACAGATTCATCATCCTTTTGCTTCAGTTCAATAAACTCCTTCTCCATATTTTTCCGAAGAATTCGAGGGAAATACTTATTGAAAAATATGTTCTTGAACTCGTCCCATTCCATGGACTCAATTTCATCCCATTGCCTCGTATTCTAAATAAGATTCCACCATTGATTAGCATCACCTTGCAAACGATACACTGCTAAGATGACTTTATCATGTTCAGAACATTGAAGAACTGAAAATATCTTTTCAGTGGTACTGATCCATTTTTCAGCCACTAATGGATCAGAAGACCCGCTGAATGAAGGTGGACGCTGCCTCATGAAGGATTCAACAGAATGTTGATCCTTCCTTTGCTCATTTGGATGTCCTTCATGATTCATAGCATGAGAAAGTTGTGTGAGGATGGCTACAAGATTTTGCATTCCAGCTCCCATAACGTTTGGTTGCTCAGGGGGAAAATCATTGCATTGACCGTCTCACTACGCATTAACACAGTTTTTTCGGGTTCCAGCCATTGAATAAAACCAAGAAGAATAGTGTGAGCAACGTTAATTATAATAGGAAAACCACATAATCAAGAATAAAATTTCACACTTAAGGACATATCATAGGTTGTTAATGGCCATTTCTAAAACACTAAGATTGTGTTCTACGCTTAGACATATCCTTAGGTTTCTTACTAAGGCTTTCACATCCTAGTTTCCAAAGGTTGACTATACCTTTCCTCTGATACCAACTATAACGACCCGCACATTACATACCTTGTTATTACTTCAAAATTGATGAATACTTATTACAAAATATAACAAAACCATGAAAGGACCGTATAGGTATAGTGTCTTTAGAAACTGGGAAACATAAACAACTGGTTCATAAATCATCTACGTTATCTCCCATTTATTTCATCATATCTAGAGTCCCTTTTTGGCATATCCTACTTAATATCCTTCTTCCTGACCTGGGGAAAAGAAAACATACAAAAGGTTGAGCTCAAATTCTCAGTAAGGGTAAACAAAAGAAATATCAAACATATCATATGTATAAGAACATAACATTTTGAAAATCATACCCTGTAAAAGAGATCATAACATGGGATAAATCATAGAAGTGAAATGTAATCCCAATAATCATAACATAAAACATGAAGATTTGTGGCATACACACATAATCATATAAAATCATTTCATAGTATTCAATACTCGTTGCCAAGACTATCTTAGTGGAAAAATTCCATTTCTGAACTGAGTTCACTCCTCGTTTCAGTCCTGTTTCACTGAACCGGTTTAACTTGCCTTTCCAGCCATGTCTATCTCATGAGATATAAAATAATTACCCAATAAATTGGAGGGAGATATATGTCCCACTCATCTCATAATGATACAATTCTTATGTGTGCCACAAAATCATAAATCGTACATCATAGTATAACCCATGAAATAAAAATGGGAATCGTAAACATCGTGACATCATAAAAATATTTCCATCACAACATAATCAAATAAATGTAATAATAGGGATAGAAATAGAACCCTATATTATCTTATATGGAAAATAATTTTGATAAAACTCTTGAACTCCATTCTTGAGGAAAATATCCTTTCTACTTCAAAAACGTTTTTCCTTTCATAACATGTCATAAAATATTAAACTAAAAGAAGTTGATTAAAAATAAACATGAAAACTTGTAAAGGATGCTTCATGGAAATAATGTTTTAAAAATCCATTAATTTCGTATAAGTTAAAAAACATTCTTCTCGTACTTTTGTCGGATAAGTCAAAAATTACCTCGTAGAAAAAATGACAAAAGATTCCTTTCATATCTTTTACTAAAAACTCACCGAAGGGTAAAATTGGATTTAAACAATTGTAGGAGGATTTGAATAATATTACATATTGAGGAAACATGGATGTGGATGATAAATATTCCCCAGTAAATTCTGAAGTATAAACAATCTCAGATAAAAATTGAGATTGTGAGATTGTCCCTTACCTTAGGTCTGATTTGCTTCGTAAGTGTCCGAACCTCCTTTATAATGATTTAAATAATGTTATTGACTTATTCCAGAATCAAAATTATTGTTCTGATATCATATATGGTCATATTATTAGCTTCATATTAGTAATATTTCATTACTACTTGTTATTCGGGCGTTTATTACTTTTTGTTCCTATGCGTGTTTTGTCGAATAAATTCTTATTATTCTATTTAGGTTATTGATACCACATTTCCATAATGGTATTAGTGTACTATATATCATATTTATTCATTCAATTTTTTTATATAATCATTATGAAATGAAGATCATGTAGGACGAATCTTATCACATCGTGGAGACGATATTCCGTACGTACACACGAGCGATGATATCGTTCCCATGATCGTGGAATTTAATTTGAGTGTATGTATACTATTTCAGAATAAATTCCACTTTACAATAATCATATATAGTTATTTATTTGCACCATTAAACCAATCCAAGTATGGTGGTGATGGAAAATAGATTACACCACGGCGTGGAGACGGTATTCCGTACGTATGCACGCGCAGTGATTTCATATTCCGTAGGATGGATAAATGGTGAAATAGGGTTGTTTCATACTTATAATAAAATATCAGTATATGAGTGATACTGATGTTATTAATTCATAATGAAACAACTAAATAAGAAGAAGTGGAAGAAGAAATAAAGTTTTATGACTCGGTAACGGTCATTACCTCTTCTTTGAAGCGCCTCTTTGAGACCTCCTCTTAGGGAACTACAATTGGTCATTAAAGAAGACAAGGACCTCTAGGATGTTTCTAGGGAAGTGGGGAAGTGAAATAGTAAGGTATTGGACGAGCTTTAAGGCTCAAATTTGTGTGAGGAGGAGAGGGAGGAGGTGCCCTTTTATAAGGTACGGGAGGGGCACCCTTGGAAATATAATAAATTTTAGTTTATATTAAATCCCAACCCCACACAAAAACTTCCAAAATAACTCATATCCTAATTTTAGATGAGATAGGGTTGTAATATCATCATTTAATAAAATTTAGACATGTTAGGAATTTATTTTAACCATTATCAACTTGATTTATCTTTATTTATCAATTTAATTTTTTTTGTGGTAATAATACTCTATATTTTAAATTATTATTAATAATTACATATGTGTTGTGAATATTCCATAATTTGACACTTTATGACATTTTCTACCATATAAATTTTAATTTATAATTTTTAAATATTTTTCTGATTTTTAAACAATTTTATAATATGTTATTTTTATAAAATATCAATAGTGTCAATTTTGACACTATGCATTTATTTGAATTTAAATAAAATATATACAGAATATATGATCGAACTAAAATCTTTAATAGATTCATAAAATGTCATATGTATCTAGAAAATTATTGGAGCACATTAAATAGTTCATATAAAATTTAGTTTAATATTTTTAAAACCATTTAGTTGAAATTTTAATTAATATAATAATTTCAACATCACTATTGTGTCATAATTAATGATAATTATTTAATCCCTAAAAATTCTAAATAAATCCCTATGATGTAGATAATTGTATTATATTTCTGGATACTATTCATTTTCTAGGTTTCATTAAGTTTATCACTAAATTAAAATTATTATACTTATAAGATTTAAGAAAGTGACATTTTGTCACATTCTTTGGTTTTAATAATAATTAAATTATTTTTATGGACAAAAGTCCATTAAATGAATCTAATCCGACCCTTAGGTGATATGGGTCGACTTTTAGTCATCCAATAGAATTTTGGCAGGAGTTAAGGTAATTTTATTATCATATATTTACCCTTAATTTCCTGATTTACCTTTAACTATGGAAAATAAAATTTACCGTAGTTACTATTCATAATGCCAAAAAATAAAAAGTAGCCTATTAACATAATTTGGACCCACTGATTCCAAATATGGAATCCATTTTTCAAAATTCAAAACATATAAGTTGCAGTAAATAATTTAAAATAAATCCCGTTGTTAAGAAAATGGGTTTTAAAAGTTAAAACACTGCCAAAGATTGAAATGTTTTTTACCTATGGATTCAATGTGAAATTAGTTCTAATGATATAAATTATATTAAATGGTAAAAATATATTCTATTTATACTTTAAACTATTAAATATTATAATTTAACAATATAAATTATCTCAATTAAAAAAGTTATTTTTTATTAAAAATTAGCGTATTTTTACTATTCATCAAAATATGAAAGTTATCAGAAAAATATGAAAAATTTATCCAAAGTAAATTTTTATACCCTGATTCAAAAGAAGAATTTTATATTGTCAAATTGAACTTATAAAAATGTCAGAACTAGATTTACTGTGGGTGCTCCATCAAAAGGCGGCAAAACTGCATTTTGTGAAAAATAATTATTTTATCTGAAAAATTTATTGTGTTCTCTTATCATATTCTAGAAAATGTGTAAGATGAATAATAATGTTATAAAATCAAAAATGTAGTTAATACTATTAATAACGGCTATTCCATAATAATATATCGTTGTTTAGTGAAACCCGGTATTGCATACTACACACGTTATGGAGGAAGGTCGCGATTGCGTGTAATGCAAGACAAGTCTGTATTGTGTGCTGTAAAAGATTCCTTTGGTGTTTCGTATAACATAAGACATAAAAAAACTATTTCTCATAAAATCTCAGGGTGTTACACTCATGTTGTGCTTCCCTGACTCGATGTAAGAGTGTAGGGGTAACAGCCATCAACTAAAGGTAGGCTCCCTCATCTCTACCCACGAATGATAATTGTAAGGAGGTCAACTGCCTCATATCCTCATCTAGAAACTGCAAAATGGATTTCCTAATGAGAGCATCTGCCACTATGTTCCCCTTCCTAGGAGTATAAACTATCTCAAAGTCATAATCCAAGAAGAACTCAAGTCATCACCTCTATCTCAAATTCAGATCATTTTGAGAAAACATATATCTGAGACTCTTGTGATCAGAGTAGATGGTAAAATGCTTTCCAATCAAGTAGTGCCACCACATCTTCAATGTGAAGACTACCGCTGTCAACTCAAGATCATGGATCGCTTAGTTCTAATCAAGTGGCCTCAACTGATTTGATCCATAGGCAATCACCACTTGGCTCTGCATCAGAACACAACCAAGCCCGGTTCCTAATGCGTCGCAGAATACTACGTACTCGACACCCTCCTTCGGTAATCTCAAGATCGGGGCACTCGTCAAACTTCGTCTCGAATGATGGAAGGCTTGCTGGCATCTCTCGGTCCACACGAAAGGCTGCCCCTTTCAGGTAAAAGCTGCCATGGGTGCTGCAATCCTAGAGAAATCAAGGATGAATCTCTGGTAGTAGCCTGCCAACCCAAGGAGACTCCGCACATCCGTCACGCTCCGAGGTGGCTCCCATGCTAGCACTGACTCCACCTTGGAAGGGTCCACTGCTACACCATCTGCCGATATAATGTGTCCCAAAAAATGGACCTCATGTAACCAGAACTAACACTTAGAGAGTTTCCCATACAACTGGTTCTCTCAGAGTGTGTCCAGAACTATCCTAAGGTGTCCCGTGTGCTCCTCCTCGAACGCAGATTACATTAGGATATCATCGATGAAGACCACTACAAAATGGTCTAAATTGGGCTAAAAGATCCGGTTCATGAGTCCCATGAACACGGCTAGGGAGTTCGTCACGCCGAAGGGTATCACCAAGTACTCATAGTGACCGTTCTGACATCTGAAAGTTGTCTTCAGTATATCCTCCTCCCATACTCACAACTAGTGATAGCATGATCGTAGATCAACCTTCGAGAACCATCGTGCCCCTCTCAACTGGTCAAATAGGTCATCGATCCTCGGTAGTGGATACCAGTTCTTCACGATCACCTGATTCAAGCGCCGGTAATCCACACATAACCTCACTCTCCCATCCGCCTTCTTGGAAAACAGTACTAGTTCCACCCAAGGTGAAACACTGGGTCTCACAATGCCCTTCTTCTGCAAGTTTTCTAGCTGCACCCTCAGATAATGAAGCTCTGCAGGAGCCATCTGATATGCTAATGATGATATTGGTGTCGTCCCAAGTTGCAACTCAATGCATAAATCTCTCTCCCGACGGGGAGGTAGCCCGGGGACATCCTCATGAAATATGTCCTCGTACTCAGTCACTACTGCTGGAAACTGGAAACTCGTAACATCTGTTGTTCCGAGGGAAAGGCTTTCCAATAGATTTGAAATCGGTTGTGCCCTTTTATGCATGAGTCCATCCTGTACTGCCTGGGTCTCTTTTTCACTGACAAAAGAGAACCTCGTTCCATCACTGCAGACACACCGCACCCTTCACCTAAAATAGTCAATCTGGGCATGAACTGTGGATAGCCAATCCATACCAAGAATGATATCGTAAGGCCACGACGCTACCACCAAGAAGTTCCAACCGAAACTCTTCCCTCCAAGGGTCAGGTCACACTGTCTATAGAGGTGTGTGATCTCTGAATCTTCTCCAGTCAGTGTTTCTAAGCATAAGGTTTGAGTCAACGGCTCAACTGGAATCTCAAGTTCTCGAACAAGATAAGCAGCCAGAAAGGAATGACTAGCACCTATGTATATCGATATGGAAGATAAAGTAGAAAAGACACAGATAGTACCTCTAATCATTCTAGGAGTACCTGAGTCATAAGCCTCTACCGCCTCCAGCTGTCCCTGCCTCTATCCACCAGCTCCCTGAGCTTGGGGTGGACCTCCTAGGGTTGGTGAGGGTAAAAGATGAAAACGTTGACCACCTCCAGCTACTCTCCTAGCTCCCCTACCACGTCTTCCGCCCATCGGATCTATCTTCTTCACACGTTTCCTCTTCCTCAGTGGTCCATCCACTGCTCCTGTGTCAGTAGTACAGCAGGTTGGACAATCATGAGCGAGATGTCTCATTCCATCACATGAGTAGCATCGCCTCTCTCAAGGCTGGCTGGATACGGCCTGCGAACCCTGGATGGAAGATCCCCTATCCTGGGATCTCCTCTAAAAACGTCTCCCACACCTGGGTCCCTGACATAGGCTCCCTGCTGCCGAGGTCTCTGCACTAGCTCGCCCACTATTGACATCTGTCGGCTGTCTCTGCACTTCCAAGAAGCTCCCAACCACCAGAGCCCACTAAAGCACCCCAGCATAAGTAGGAATTCTCATAGGGATGATGCTAGCTCGGATATATCTGCGCAAGCCCCGTTCAAAAGTCTGAGCTCTGAATTACTGATCTCGTACCATATCCATCGAGAACCACGAGAGGTCGGTAAACCTCGACGAATAGTAAGCCACCATCATGGTTCCCTGCTAGAGCTGAAGAAGATCATGTATGTGCACTTCTCTCAGGGTAACCATTGAAAACTCCTCTCTGAGGTGATGCTCAAACTCTGACCATGCAAGGGTCACCTCGTCGTGAGTCTGGATAACCAAACTCCACCATCGCCTTTTCGAGCCCTACAGAAGTCTCACTACTAGGATCACCATCTAGTTTGCTGGTGTCCTGACCAAACGGAAGACTTTGTCCACAACCTCAAGCCAGTCCTCTGCTGCCTGAGGGTCAGGCTCACCTCAAAACCTGAGGGGTATCTGCCTCTCAAACTCGTGGAGTGCACTCAACTTGCAATCCTCCTCCACTAGTACAGCAGGCACTAAACACTGCTCCACAGGTGGCGGGATAACTGGAACACCACCTGGTGGTAAAATTGGGGGATCGGGTCCCTGTATTGAGGCTTCATCACTGAGGGGGTCATCCCCGTGATCGAGCTACTGGATCCTAACAGGTGCGCGTCGCGGAGGCATCCTTTAAAGAAACAAGATGTATCTCAGTCAGTGAGTATTTCTGGAGAGATAACTCAAGAAGGACATGGAAACCACAACCCATTACTATATGATGCATGTACCATTGTTATCCCCGGAAACTAGTGTTCTCATGCTTTGAGTCGAAATGAAAGTAATCAGAGTCCTGGTGTATGGATATGTCGGCCGCCTACACCATCACTAGGGTCCCTGGCCAGAAAGTCGAAATCGAAACACTTATCATTGTATCCCCAAACAAACTCATAGACTCTCGGTCCTAAGGTAGAATCGACCAACTCTGATACCACTCTGTCACGACACATCCCAGTGGGGCCCGAGCCATAACTCCCCAAGCCCGCCTCCAATAGGCCAGGGGCTGGTGACTAGCACCGAGTAGGCATACTACTAACATGGGAGGAATTTCCTATAAACCTATACACACACACACATCTCCAAGCCCACAAAGATGAAAAGTAAAAACTATTAAATGGAAAATATGCAAGCATACACTAAAACCCAACCATAGAGTACGACAAGAAAGTAAAGTACAAGAAATTAAAACCCTAGGCCAAAAGTACAAGCCCACCAAAAAGAGAGTCTGTAACAAAGTCCATCCTATAAGGAAAGATGATGGGACTGCAGTCTGTAGCCGTAGGAACACACCTAAGCCTGTCTGATCTCACTGAGTACCATCCGGTCCTGGTCCTCCTAGAATCCTATCAAAGGCTCGCTCGACTACACAAGACATGACACGTGAGGGCATAACCCATACAAGGGTGAGTATAACAATACCCAGTAGGCCACCCCAAAACCACAAAGGAATACAACAAATTAAATACCACAACAGAAAGGTATAGTCAACTCTACATAGTATAAGTCTACCGAAAATATAACAAGAATATCCATATATACCCATGCACGACCGAATATCACGAATACCACCACTACAGATCTAGCTCGAAGATTCCACTAAGCATGCAACCGGGAAAACACACTCCTAGGTCCGAAGAGAGTTATACGAAGTACTCGTTCCGAGAGAACACACTCCACATGTACCTTGAGAACATGATGCTCTGATGAGGATCACAACCAACACATGGGGTGATTATGACAACTCAGTCTGAGCTAATCTACTAAGAAGAGGATCGACGCCCGGGTAAAGTTGGTCACGTCGATACCAAGAACTCTACCTAGGGTTCTAGGAATGAATAGAGGATCCGGCTCGATGTCTCATAGAGGGGATTCCAACAACTCTATTCAGGATGTTTTGCTGAAGGTATCATACTTCAGTAAAAAAGAAATGATACGATAACCTTCTGGGGAAAACCAAGGGTATGAACCCTAAGAACTTGTCCATGTCACAGAAGACAAGTGGTTCAAGCCATAATGAAAAGGTTACATGGTGTGTAATATGGGTACACACCGTGTTACTTGACCCCGGGTACTGCCCGTGTAAATGGCACGTGTCATTCTTCCAAGCTATGTAAAACTAAACCACACGGCGTGTAGAAAATGTACACACTGTGTTCCTTGACCCCGGGTACTTCCCGTGTAACTGGCCCATGTCATTCGGCTTATCAGATAGAAAGAAACTACACGGCGTGTAGAATAAACACACGTTGTGTCCGAGCACTAGGGGCTCACCCCGTGTATGATGGCTATGTGCCTGTACACGGCCTCTGTGTGTGTCCGCGTCTCATGCCTATGTGCCAGTAAACGGAGTATCTCATGTATGTGGTCGGGTCTGGCCAGGGATGGGTATACACGGCGTGTCCTTGGCCGTGTACCCAACCTGTGTCCGTGTACTCCCGGAGTACACGCCAGGTAGTCCTCTGACGAACACATGCCATGTAGCCCATACTACACAGTGTGTAGTGGGGAAATTTCCAGAAGCGTCGTCTTCCTCCTCGAGCCTCAGCCGATTATCCGAATCTTGATCCAACCATCCGATCACCAAGAAACTCGGTATTTGGGGTCGTCTCGCCCCTACGAAACCGATTCTTGTAGTTTCGGGCTCCTGATCGGCCTTGATAGCGCATCCTGATCCATCCACACGAAAACGCTTGAAGAACAGAATTTCCGAACCACATCGATTTATCCGCCACCATCATCGTCGCACCTCCTCTAGGCCGTCTCGGTGTTAGATCATGAATTTCAGATCATTGCGCCAACAAATGAATGAGCAATGATCGATTTCCACTAAGATCTCTTAGAATGTACCCGAAGAACGTGTAAGAATCGGGAGCGAAAAAAAAACAATCGAGAGGGAAAAACCACGATCAATGTTCGTGTCGATCTTGGTTCGTCACCGTTAGATGGTTGAATGAAAACCAAAATAATTTCATGAATCTAATCCCCACGATTCCCACAAATATCCCATCCCACAAGAATGATCGATCTGCGGGCTAATCTGTTCGTGGATTAGTCCGTGTTTGTCGTGCGAATCAAAAACGGGGAAGAAATCAAAATTAAAACATCCTACATGGATCTGCGATGTTCATTGGCGATGATCTGATCGCCGCATAGTCATCGCCGGCGAAAATCGTCAAGAATCGTCGTCGCCGTGTTGGGAGGACTTCTTCAGAACTCTCCATAGAAAATTAGGGTTATGGGAATTGTAACACTGACCCTCCCTACGAAATTCTTATTTAAAAGAATAAAATATTTCGTTGCAATAAGGATTTAAATAAAATATTTTAATTAAATATTTTATTAAGGTTACGTCCAAAAGCCATATTTCACCACTGACCTGCGCTAGCCGACGTTAGGCCTCTCCTTAGGTAAAATCGTTGTTCCGAATGCAAAGGTGCCCTCAGATTTCTGATATGAGAACCCGTTCAGGAGTTATTCCCTTTTTTAGGAAAACTGCACACGTGAGCAATTTAATTATTTAATTAAATTCAAACATTTTTTCCGGGCTCACCGGTCTTTGGAACTGCACACCGTCTCAGAGCAGGGTCTCTAAATAATTCCCATATAATATTAAAATAATTCATGGAAAAATTTAGAACATTATAGTTCCACATTCTAAATTTCATGTAAAATTGTCCTCCTTAATATTGATGTTAACTCATGCCACTCATGAGACCACATAGGAGTCTGATAATTTAATCAATTCCATCGACAGTGAATAATTCAATTTAAATCAATTCATAGGGAATATAGATGAAGTTATTCTTCTTGAATTACATATATATTATTTCATGTAATTAAATACCTATTGGAAAGAAATATACCACAAACATGGATCTAGAAGAGTCACTCTCATTTATTTACATTCGTCAATTCTATTTCAAACTATTAATCAATAAAAATCAGTAGGAATCCTTAGAATTAAGCATTAATTATGAAAAAATGAGAAATAGAATTTAAACCTACGAAGAAGGGTATCCATAAACATTGAAACCTACAATTATTGATGGAACAGAAAATAAATAAAATTTGATGGATATTGACTCTTTGGAAGATGAGTATAAAATGGAGTAGGTAATGGGGAGTATGGTCTTGAGGAATATAAAATTAGAGAGGGTGTTTTAATAAAATATACTAATTAATTAATTAATTAAATTTTAAGAAAAAGTAGCATGAAATTAATTCACACCCCTCATTGGACCACCAAGTACACAATATTGGGTCATCATACACTTGGAGGATCACCTAGAGTTATCTCCCACCTACCATACCCATAGAGTACATAATAATAAGCTACTGAGTAACTAGTGGCATCTGTTAAAATGAAAAAAATGCTCTGACACCTAGTTCGATCTCCCAAAATGGACCCCTAGATCCCTTTCAACACATCAAATAATAATAATTTATCAAATCACATGCAATTTTGTGAAATATTATATATAATAAACACCTCATACATATTCTCGGTGTTAAAAGAACAGTATTTGGTTTTGACATAATACATTATCTCAACATTGAAAATGCTTAGTCCCTACATAGTCAAATCTACACCAATCCATATGTATAACCATATACCTCACTCTAGTAGTGAATAAAATACCAAAATATATCTCTCATAGGTTATTAATGTCCTATATCAATGATAGACGTCGTAATTACAATCAATTCTCTCTTTAATTGAACTATCAATTTCAGAATCACAGCCCACAGTGGCTAAGAAGTGATATATGTTACTAAAGGAATATTTATGAGTATAAACCAACTCATTAACATCACCCCACATAAGGGGAACCACTCACATCTCCCATTCTGGTCACCCAAACCCACTTACCAACTCTCTAAATGCCTATAATATATGAAAACATATATAAAGTGGTAATATTAGGAACTGCCTACCAAAACCGTAGAGTTATCCCCTTGGAATCCTCACTCCATCATCATCCCGACTCACCTAATCCACTACTTTCATTGATAGTTAAATTGAGACCCTATGTCCATCGAACATACAAATTCAATAATTATAAACCAATTATAAAAAATTTATTATAATTAATCCATACTAATTAAATTATGAATAATTGATAGATAACTCACCGGATAATGTAACAAAGTTTATAGCACATCCAAAGGGATGAGGTAAACACTTAGATACTACCATCACGTACACTTAAAAAAACACACACCATTTTATGCTATATTGATTCCAAACACATTACTATTTGGGGGGAAAGTAATTAATAAAAAGGTAAATATCTTATTGACAATTAAACAACTTCCAACTATTTCTGATCATCCTCCCTTGTCCTCTACTTGCGTCCCCATGAAAAATCACTATCATATAAGAATGATTTCACTATGATAGAGTGAAATATTATCTCAATCCCTATCCAAACATAAAAAAATGGCGGAGGAAAGATGCGAATAGTATAGGAAAATATTTTATGGAATCCCCTAAATACCCAACATAGATCCCTATAATTAACATGAATCCATGGGTATAAAGGGAGGTAAAGAGAGGGGAAATATAAGAGATCCCCCCCTCTTAAGAATATTTTGAGAGAAATAAATATATCATGTTTTTAAAAGTGAATGCTCAATAAATTAAAAAACAACTATATTTTAATGTGGAGAGTAGGAAGGTCTATTAGAACCCTATTGGGTTTCACTATCCTTCAAATGGCCCATTTTGGTACATCTATCCACCCACTATCCTCTTTGTTGGTTCAAAAGTTTCAAAAACATCATATACTAGAGATTTGGTGGCCCCCAATAGTGTTCTGATTCTATGATTTTGTCGCCACCACATTCCACCTTGTTTACCCAACACCAAAAAATATTATTTAGTCCCTTTCCTTCTGAAAATGTATATCAAAAACATCCTTTTAAACATTTCAGTCACAACTAAAAAAATAAAAATTCCCAATGACTGTTTAAAAATTCAAATTATCCCGAATTTCATTCTTGTTTGAGTCTGGTTTTCCTTTGGTTCTACATACCTACTTCAGTGTAGTGAATCACACATTTAACACATGAATTTTAATGCATAAAACATGATGTTTTTAATAAGATAATTATTTTATTTTTGTTTTTATGCATATTTTTATCAATACCCTAGATTCATTGGAGGATAATAATTTTTATTTTCATTCAATACATGCCACATCATTTATATAAACCAATGAAATTATATCCAAAATTAGTTTTGTATATAATCCAGAACATATTTCTAAGAATTTATATTTCTATTTAATCATATAAAATATATTTTATAAAATTTTGTGCACATCCATTGAAGACTTCTTTTTTATATATCCCAAAACATTTTAAGGTACCTCATTTTGGTTTTCAAAAAAATCCTCTTAAAATTTGTAATCCTGGTTTACATAAAAATAAAGTATGACCTCATGAGCCCTCATAGTGTTTCCAATAACTATAAATTCTGTAATCCATAATTATATACAATGAGCAGCAATTAGTAACATAAAAAATGAAACCTGTAACACAATGTGTTACAGTAGTTTATTTTTTTATAATATAATATATCATTTTTAATTATTTAATGTTTTGGTGACTTATAAGATAGAAATTTAAACTTTTGGACTCTTTTTTATCGATGCATGTTTTGATCATAAGGTTTAGTAAACTGTGTGATTACAATTTGTTTGGGTGTGTAGTAGGATAATATCACATTTAGTGGTTATAAAACTCTTAATTAAACATTCTAGAGTGAGAGGGGAAACTGTATATAGTGTGTTTGAGTGTAAATTATGAATTATTGTGGTTACTACATGGTTTGTTAAACAATGTTGGTTAACCATGTGATTTTCTCCGGAATATAATTTTTCAAAAAACACATATTTTCCTTCCTATAATAAAAAACCCATGAAAAAAATTATACTTTAATATTGTGTATCCACCCTTCACCAGCTTATACACTCAATAAAATGCCTCCCCTCTACAATTATCCTCTCTTATATCATGATTCTCTAGGGATTCTCAGATGAATCCTCTGTATAGGGTCTCCTCTTACTTACTTTCTCCCTCTCTCCATGATTTCATCCCCCTGCTCATACCACCCCCTACATGTGAAGCCCTAGGGTATTATATTGACATGTTTTTTTGGATTTATTTCTTATAGGGTGTGTTATCCGTTTGTTGGTTCTTATTTGACCCATCTTTGATTTTTTTGAACCATCCAACATTGATTTGAGGTAGGTTTTCTACATGATCTAACATTAAATTTTAGAATAATCATTTCATTTGCCTCTATTTTTTGATTATATAAAGTTAGTAACAAATATATTCATCCATTTATAAGAGGGAAAATTTTATTTCCCCTTGATTTATATAGAAATTTATTTGTTTTTTTATTTAAATAATTGTTTTTACCTGATTTATTTAAAAATATCATACTCATTTTTTAAATCATTTTACAAACACTCTTTAAAATTATATTGACATTATAAAAGATATTTTGTGTTTTCTAATTTATTTTTAAAATGTTTTACTCAAAATTTCATGTGGTCATTAGAATACCAATTATTGATAAATTATTTGAAATTATTATTTCAATAAAACATGGGGTATAAGAATATATTGATCACATTTGGTTCATGTGAAAAATTGAAGAGTATTTCTTTATGTTTATAATAGTATTTATACGAGGGTAATTAATTTCTAAAGGGATTTCAAGAGTGGCCCTAAGAGTAATGTATTAAGAACTGTTTTATAAATTATTTCAAATTTTTAAATGAGAGACCTAGTCTTTCATGTATAATTATAAACGGCTATTTAAAACATTGAAATGGTTTTTAATGTGCGTGAGTGTCAATAATCCTCTTCAATATCCTTTTCCCATTTCCTATGTGTTTGGTGAATTGTATGTGGAAACCAAATACTAATGGATTGGGATTTCATTCGTGTGAGGGTGGAATATGAGAGTGTGAGTTATTACTATAAATTTTAGGGTATCTTGGATTGTGATATTTCTAACCGACATCTATTTTATATTTTTCATGGGAACCTTGGTAGTTAACATGAGGTATGGATTTGTGTTAAACTACTGTTATTTCACTGACTAGAATGTTCCCTAGGATATTTTTTCCCTGATAAGGGTTTGTATAATACCCAATCAAACTCGATAGGGTTTTGTATGGTGATTTTCCTTGATACACCTGGGACCTTTGATAGAGTGTATTCCAAATACACCTGGTCTAGAATCATTACAATTAAAACCTTTTGTATATTAATTTACACCACTTATTTGGTTACTTAATTTTTATAATATTTTTACTTTGTTTATTTTAAATCCCTTGCATTATTTATGCGTATGAAATCATTGTTTATTTTCTATATTTCTTACATTACTTATTTTGTTGAAAATTTTCACTTTGGCTAAATATTTTAATTATGTAGTCTATTTCATTTTTCTAGAGTATATTGTAAAATGGTTTTTAAAGAAGGGGTTATCAACTAAAAAATAGTTTCAAAAATATGTTTTGGTGATTTGATTTAAAAGATATATTTTAAATGAATGTTTTTGTTTTAAAAAGGATTGTATGTGTGGTAAATATTTTCAAGTTATTTTATTCTTTTAGAATAAAAATGAATTTTTTAAAATAATTTATTAACATTTTGTTGGATTTTTTGAAATAAAAATAGAAAATCTACTTTTAAAATTATATATCAAACTAGTTTGAAATAGATCATTAATTTAAGGTTTTGAATATGGAATGGTGGGTGTTGGCCTAATGGGTATTTTTTCACAAAACCATATTAAGTTTTATTTTTCAGATTTTATTCAATTATTGTTCGCTCATAGAGAGTGTCCTATATTGGGTTCAGTTAGTGACTAGTAAGGATTTGAGGTTAGTTGTTAATTTTATTATTAGTTTCTTATCATCTAAGTTGAGAAGGTCACTGCTCCTATGATTTATTGTAATTTGCAACTGAACTATACATATAGATACTTGGTGATCAAAAGTGGTTGTTTTTTTAGTGAGAGATTAAGGGTGAACTAATGGATTTACATTATATTATATTTTTATATTTGTTTTCATGTTTATCTTTTTTTGTGGATGTCTAACTTATGGACTGATCATTCCAAATTTTCCAGATACAATTATACTATATTTTCACTCTATGTTTTGGTTAACACATTACAATTATATCTAATTTTCTTGTTCTTTTCCATAATCCATGAACACACCTTAGGTTAGTGGTGAGCTGGGTCTGGTGTCGGTTCAAGTGGAAGCCTAGGTTGGTTTATTATAAATGTTAATAGATATTATTTTCTATTATTAGAGCATAGGTTCACAACTATATATCATATAATTTTGGTGTTACAAAGTAAAATAAAGTATGGATTTTCATTAGAACTTCGGTGGTAGATGAAAGGAGAGTCTATATGGATCATTTCTTCTGGGAGCTTCATGTTTTCAAGGGTGGATAGGATTTGAAATTTAATTTCAAGACTTCATTTTAATTATCAGTGATGATGTATTTATCCTTATTACAATGTTTGAGTTTTATTATGTTGTTTTTGTATTTTTTAAATAAAAATGGAAGAAGGATTAATGGTATGAGGTTGGATTACAAATATTGATAAACTGGGTAGTAGGAAAATGCTTGATTTGAATATTCATGGGAATTGTTGTGTGGTTTGCCCATTTTTTGTCAAAGAATAGAGTCTAGTTAAGAATGGTTCTACATTTTTCTTGGATTTTTTATTTAAACCCATTTATTCTTAGATCTTGGTAATGATAAATGAATCAATGTGGGATATGTGATATTTTGAGAATATAGAGTTAATATTTTTATGGGAATTATGGTGTTATTTTGGATGTGTGAAATTTTATAACTTTTTTTTGAAAAATATGGTGGGATTTTTATTATAAAATCAGTGTTGATAAATTTAATTTTCACTATTTTTATTCTCTATTTCAAAATTTTATTTTTAAAATTTTCTTTTATATATGATAATTGGTTTTTAAATGGTAATGTAAGCCTTCGTGTTTTCCTTTTAAATTTACTGGCTTTCCTTAAATTTTTTCAAATTGTAGTGATGTGTTTTCAATGGAATTTATTATTTTAAATCCAAGGTATTAAATAATAATTGGGAATTGAAGTAGGATTTGTATTTTAAAATGAGTTTTTGAAATTTTGGGAAAAATATTATTTTAGTAAAAAGATTATTTCGTTTTGAGATGAATTGGTAAAATAGAATCTCATTTGATTTCATTGGGTTTTCAAAATAAATTGGGGTTTAATTTATATAATGTGTTTTTGTGTGTGATCATTTACGGTAATGGTTTTAAAATATTTTAATATGGTTATGATTTTTTCTAAAATACAATTTTGGGATGTGTGATTGATTTATCATGTTCTATTGTGTTTATTACTTTGGATATATCATTTATTTATGGTAAGTCTATTTTTATATATGATACATGAACAAGTGGATTACATTTATCATGCTATTTAAATTCCACCTCCCTAAAAATAATGGAAATTATGGATTATTTATTACAATGACAACTATCTTGGTGATTCTATCCCATGTTTGGTGTAGTTCCTCCAATTAATTGCTCTACTCAAACTAGAGATCAAATGGGAGAACCACAAATTTTCTTATATTTGGGATCTAGTATAATATTTATTATGTGACTATTTTTTGTCCACTTGTGTGGTGAAGTCAATTCTTCACAATTATCTTTCAAGAACCTAGATGGATATTGTGGGAGTTTTTTTATTTGTTCATAGTATTAATATTGGTTGTTTTTTCCTTTTTTTAGGATTTGAATTTAAAAGGAGCCTTTAATTTTATTTGAAGAGGGTTGGGCTTTTGATTACTATGTATGTACAATTATAGGATATTGGTTGTTTTTCATTGATTATTGTTCGATGGAAATCATTTCCCTTAACATGAAATGTATTGGGAAAGTACATTGTAGTATAGAATGGATACAGTTTTATTGGGCTATAGTTTGAGTTTGATAGGCTTTTTTGGTTTGTCCTTAGATGGAATTCTATGAGTAAGGTTTTTAGTTTTCATTATTTTTTAGCCACTTAACCCTAGGATAATTCCATTTTTTCATACTACTATATATTTAATATTGAGTGCTTCCATTTTTGGGTATTATTCTTGACGTTTCCCTTAATTTAATTATTGTTTTATCTTCCCTTTCTATGTGATAAAAATGATTTATAGAAGAATTTTTTTTCTTTGATTGTTGTTTTTAGGAAGTGCATAAATCATGTTGTCATGTATTTTGGTGACTGTTTATGCAGTTTCACCACTATTTCAGATGAATTAAAAATTTTGGTGAGACCCTAATAGGGATGGGTTCATATGAGACTTTGCGTCCATTTATTGAAAATTGAGTTCCACTTTAATATAGTGGATGTCATAGGAGGATTGTATTAATGGTTCTGGTGGAATTGTTTTGGTTGGTGATCTATCCCATTAGGATATATCATATATTCTTCATAACATCGTCCACTTTATTAGGGTTTTAGTGTTTTTGTAAGTTATTTCTTAATATCAATTTTCAATTTCCTTCTATGGATAGGAAACATTATGGTGGGTTTATATAAACACACCATGATACTATAGTTTATCATATAATATATGTTTATATTATTTTAATTTCTTTTATGTTTTGTTAAATTATCACTTTATTATTTGGTAATTTTCATATTAGAAATTTAAATTTTTGGATAATTTTTTAGTGTCACATTGTTATCCATCATAGTTTAGTAATCCATGTTGTGATTATCCTCTTAGGTTTATAGTTCGACAGTGTCACTACCAATGGTTAGTGTGTAGTTAATTAAACCATGCGAGGTCCTTGGGGAAACCATGTGGAGTGTGTTTTAGTGTCCAATTTGTTTTTCATGGCTACTTCATGGTTAAGTAAATTGTGTGGGTTAACCATGTGAGTATTCCTGAAACATAATTTTTAAAAAAATACATGTTTTCTAACACATAATTTAAACCGTAAAAACCCTTAATTATCCTCACTTGTTTAATGTTTGACCCCCCCCCCCCCCCCTCCACATAGACCACCTCCCAACCTCTAGTATCCTAACTTATATAATTATTCATCAACTATTTCTCATTATTAATGGTTGAATCCTGTTGGTAAGGATTCATCTTCTTCTCTTTCTCTCTATCGCATTATTTTCCTCCTACCCTATCATCACACCCCCTCCTGGATGAAAACAATGTTTTTTTATTGACATGATATTTATGGATTTCTTACATCTTGTGATTGTGATCAATCCATCGGGTCATTTTAAACCCATATTCAATGTTTTGGACCACCTGTAATTTATTTAAGGAACATTTTCCCCCTTATTTAATATTTAGTTTTAGAAACATTGATTTTTTTCCTTCTAAAATTCAATTTTAATTTTTCTAGTTTTAGTATAAAATTTATTTCTGACTTTTTTAGAGATAAAATTTCATTCCACCTTGATTTAACAAGTAAATGAAGGGTGTTCTTATTAAGTAGTATAAACATAATTTATTTAAATTATTCACACCTATTTCTTATAAAATGACACAAATAGGTCTATAAAAATCATATTTAAGTTACTAAAGTTGTTTTCAATTTTCCAATTGATTCTAATTTTTTTTTGCTTGGTATTTCAAGTGGTTCTTGGAATTATAATTATTAATAAAGGTTTCATTGAATAAAATGTTGGGTTCGAAAATATCGTCACCCTTTTTGAATCTTGTGAGGAATTAAATGGAATAATATTAAGTTATTAAGAGTCTTTATAAATATATTAATTGATTTATAAATAGATTTGAGGAGGTTTACAAAGTTTGATATTATAAAAATTGTTTTATAAAGGATTTAAAATTATTATAATGAGACCATCCCTCATTTGTAGATTTATAGAAGACACTCTTGGAAAATTGAAATGGTTTTTAAAGATAGTGATTTTGTAAAAACCACTTTGGGACATTTTTCTTATTTCCATTATATGGGTGGTGAATTATATGAGGTAACTGGTTGGGGATAGATTGGGTCCACTTTTGTGTGGGGGAATTAGAGGTGAGACTAAGTTATTGTTATAATTGTTTTGGCCTTATTTGATAATAGTATGTCAACTCAACTTTATTTTTATATTGTTCATGGTAACTATGGTAGTTAATAGAAGGTATGTATGCTTGTTAATCTAGTATGATAAAACTCATTTTCAAGTTCACAAGGGGATCTATTCCTTTCTATGAGTTTTAATTATACATGTTACCACAAGAGAGGGTTTCATATAGTGATTTTTTTAGTTTCATTATGTTTCTTATAGATAGAGTTTATTCTAATGATATCAGGTCTCATATAATTCTAGTTAAAACATAAGTAGAATTCAATATATCCTCTTATTTGGTTGGTTAATTCTTATTGGAGAATTCCTTAGTTTATTTTAGATACCCTATTTTAATGATGTATGTGGAACCTTGGATGATTTATTATATTTATTCTATAACTTATTCTGCTGATAATGTTCCATTTTTATTGATCTTTTACTCATGTAGTGTACATCATTTTTCTATAGCATTCAGGGATATGATTTATTAAATTAGGGTTCATTACCGGATTTTAAATAAAAATATGTTTCAGTATTGTGATTTAAAATATCAATTTTAAAACAATTTCTTTTTCAAAATGGTGTATAGTCTTGAAAAATATAACACTCAAGATTTAGATATAAAAAAATATTTTCTTCCTATCAAAACTATAAAATAATCCACATATATTTTTTCAAGAATGTGATTAACCACTAACTTCCCAAATTTTAAAAATTTAATTTGGAGAAATTAATTTCATTTTTTAATTTATTCTATAAAAATTATGTTAGGAATAATTTTCGTTATTTTTTGGAAATAGTTTATTTTTAGATGAATTGGGAAAAATAAAGATTTTGAAAAATTATCTCTTTTATTTCATTATAATTATATAAGAATAAATTTGATTTTTATGAATCATTTTTTATAAAATATATATACATATTTAATAATTAATATAATATTTAACTTATAATTTTCGTCTTATCGTTTTCATAATATAAGTAATTTTTTTGTTCATTTAGAAATTGTTTATAGTTTTTCTATTAAAATAAATTATTTATAAGTTTCCTTTAGTTTAAAATAATAAAATTATTTCCATTATCATAATATTATCCTATTAAGTCTTTAGTTGTAAACATAAGGATGTTTTCAATGAAGAGTTACAGCTCTTAACCGAGTCTTTTTTATTTATTCTTATACAAAATTCAATTCGAGGATAAACATGTTGATATAAAAATGTTAATATATATAATATAATTATATGTTATTTTTTCAATGGAAAAACATTTATTCATATCCTTCTCCCTCAAATGGGAAATGAAAACATTATTCTTGTGTATGTGTGGACTACTGCCTCGCGATGCACTTTATTTTTGTTCACCACCAACATTCCTTGATGGTTATTATGACAGATATAAAATTTATTAAACAATTATTATTATATAAGTGTAATACATCATTTACCTTTTTTCACTTCCACCCATGAAAATAAGATAATGTCGCTCGTACGTATGTCTAAACAACAACCTCAATGCAGCGATGCGATTCTATTTTCATATCATCCTTTAAATAATGATTCTATATATGTCTATAATGAATATTTAAGACATTTATATCGATATTAAAATATATATATAATGTTACCCTGATTAATATTCAACGATCAAAACAACTAATGTGAAACATACATGAAAACTAAAACAGTTAACAATCAAAAATGATGCTTTTAATAATGAATTATTAGTAAATGGGTGTTCAAATCGTTATCAGTGAATAATATATAAAATTATAATCAATTTAAGGATTATGTTATATAACTATTATAATTGTAAATTTAGTATAAAATATTTTAGAAAAACATATGAAATATATAGGACCTAAGGTAAGGGTTTATTTCAGAATCTCTTCCTTATTTGAGATTATTAACATTCCAGTTTTCATTTGGAAAATTATATGATATTTCTATCTTAAAATTAATCTATTTCATTATTTAATGGTTATTTTAGGCAGTTTTATGAATTATTTCCATTTTTACATTTATTGGAACTTAAAAAGACAAAAAAAACTATTTTAAATGAAAAATGGATTTGTTTTTCAATTCGGTTAGGAATATTCATCATCCATGCAAATGTTTTATTTAAAATATTTTTCATTAATGTATTAATATTATAAAAGAAATATTAATGTAATTTTTTCCAATTTTTATTTCTATAAAAAAATTTAAAATAACTCTCCTAGTAGTTTTCCAAATGATGATATTTTTAACGAAGGTGTGAATAGAATTATTGTTTTATCATTTACCACACAAATGAATTTTCTTATAGTGATCTTGACCATAGTAACCAAGATCTGATGTATTCTTTATTATATTCGAATAAGATACAAGGAAGTAAATCCCAAAGTGAAAAATAGTTTATGAGTCATGTTAAACAAGATACCAACATGATTCACATGTTACATTTGAATACAAAAATTATTACATAATTTTTTTTAAAGATCATCATTATTACATCTATAATATTTTTTAATATCTTTTATAGTCCACTTAATGGATTTATATGAACAGACATCAAATATGGGTGATCTCAAATTTTCAGTAAGGGTTAAGTATAGTAGAATAAATATTGAATCAATGAAGAATAATCCACGTGGAAAGGTAAATAATTTACCATATATTCCATTTAAAATAATTAACTATCATTATAGGATAAGGAATAAATAATATGAAAGGTAAATAACTGAAAATGTATTCTATTTAATCGATGACTGAGAATGAAATGCATCCAAGGATAATAATATTTTGATAATCACATGGATAATAATAACTAGATTTTTAATGAAGAAAATGATACATTATTAGATAACATGTATCAGGTACATGATATCTATACCATCATGGAATTTGTCAAGATGGCTTAAACTGATATTGAAAACCCCAATGGGTATGGCCAAATAATCACATTACACCTTAAAAATTTGCCTAATAAGTCCAGCGACTCATTGAGGGTCAATCTATAATTAGTCCCCATCAATGTCTTATATGAACAAATCATTCCTCGTATATAAAATAATCAATTTATTTAATAAACAATGTTCCTTATCATCAAATATTTTTATTGAGTAAATAATACAGATTTCCCAATATTTCCATAGATAAAAAATGAATTTAATTGTAGAACACTATATATATAAATGATATATGATGTAAATAATGAAAATATCCATGATAAATAATATAGATATTTTAGGTAAACTTAATGTCTTATGATCATTGGAAAGTGAACATTTGATGAGAAAGTTATTGACAAAAAATGAATTAAGGAAGTGAATGTCAATACTAACCTTCGTAAAAATAACTATAAACAATATATTTTATGAATAAATATGGTATCAATACAACATATCCCTAGTAATTTATATTAAAAAATTGTTTTTTCATTGATTAATATAAATACAATAAGAAATTAATAAAAACATTCTTGAGGAAAATATCATTTTCATTTGGAAAATATCCTTTCAAAAAAAATTCCCATAAAATTTGAAAAACATTTTATTTGAAATTTAACGTTGAAACATAAAAAGTAATCATTAAAACATTTAATTGGTCATGAGTATGGAAAATTCCATTCTAGTCGTACATGTTAAACCAAATATTCCTTTATCATTTTTTCTAAAAGTCAAATGGTAATTTTTTCAAAAACAACATTAAGATTCAGTTAAAAATGTTTTATAAATGGTAGAAATGGGAGAAAATTTATATAATAAATCATTTTCAAAATTATAAAACCATTTTTGAAAACAATATATTGAGAGCCTATTTTTGGATGATAATAGATTTCCAATAGGAGAGTGTAATGAAGTCAAATTTTCTTAAAAAGAGTTTACAACAATTTTAAGTATCAAAGAGTGGGGAAATGGTAATATTACTTGAAAATTTAATTAATAAACATAGTTGTATAAAATGAGTTGATTTATTAGATAATTATGAAATAATTTCTTTTAATGGAAATTCAATCATAAATAATCTGTATTAAAATAAGATCATGAAATAAACCATCACAAAGATCATAAAATTTATGTGAGAATTAATCAGTGAAATGATTATGTATATCAACTGTAAATACACTTAATTTTTTTAAATAAAACATAAGATAATCAAAATAAATTATACACATAATATTATAAAGTAAAATATTATGTAGAACAAATATTACATAATTTATAAAAATACAATTATGATGTTATTTAACAATTAGTAATGTTTTATCCACCTTTGGTGAAATAATTCAAATTGAAATATAAAATACTTTGAATGCAACATTAGTTTTTTTATTTTGGTGGAATTTTTTTTTTGGTCTGGTATTTATCCTTTAGGTTCCCCATGAATTTGTTATGAATAATAATGATTTTGGGATCAACAGAAGGTGGTGCATGGTTGGTGCACCGTTAGGGGAAACTAGTCACCTGTTCCTAACAAAGCGTGCATCCAAATGTCATTTTGAACTATGGTGATCACACGGTTGGTGCATAGTTATTCCTACTGTGCAGGTTAACCATTCGGTCTATCCCTCTTATATAATGAGGGGTGAAAACAATAGAAATTTAATTTTCTACCCAATTCAATATTAACCCAAATTCTCCACTGATCAACGCTATTCGGGATTTAAAGCCATGGGATCCTCCTCCAAGTTTCCTTAATGCCTTGGAACCTTAATCATTGGGTGGTTCTGACCCCGATTCATCAAAGAAACAACATGTCAGTCTATTTCCTCTTGATTTCTCCATCTTTTAGGGTTCCTCTCCCATATTTATTGGTTTCATATTTTCTAGTTGGTTTTGTGACCTAATGAGGCTTCGTTCTTGTGTTGTTGTGGGAGATATTGATGGTAAATTCTTGACAGTCCATTTATAGGGTCCTATGGTGGTTCATATGTTGTTTGACACAAATTTTCGATAGTTTCCATGTTAGGGGTAGGTGGTTCCATGATTTTACATTATTGGATGACTTTTATATTCCTGCATGAGTTTAGGAATGTGTTTTATAGATTACGTATGTGGTTTGAAGCATGTTTCTGACTCTTTTTTACATATATATGTGAAAAAATAGATTTTATAAATGTAAATGTTTTTGTTCTTATGTCTGATTCATTTTTTCCATCATGAAAATGTTACATGAATTGGGTGAAGGTGTGAAATGTGATTTCAAAGTCACCTGAGGAGTGAATGTGATAAAAATAGTTTTTTCCAGAGGAGTGGATTTTTCTGAAGGTTTTCTACCTTATTGTTCACCTTTAATGCGATTTGTGAATTTTGTTAATGATTTTAGTCACATTTTAAAACGTAATTTGGTTTATGTGTAGATTTGAAGATTGGATTATCCCATAGAAATTATAATATTTCATATTCGTTCATCTTGTTGTGTTTCCAAATGGATTTCAAAAAAAATTAAGTGATACCAAATGTTTTTCCAAATGGTTTTCAATGTTCATACAAAATGGAAATGATTTTGTTTATAGAAAGCGGTGACATTATTTTGTGACCATGATTCTTAGAATGTATATGTGAAACTATTTATTTATGTGATATAATGAAAATGATTTGATCACAAATATAATACAAGGTATCTAGGTGGGAGGATATAAATTGGTAATCTATTGGATTCAGAAGTGTCTAGGCCCTAAATTCCTCTTGAAGGATTGAAAATGAATAAATAATTAAAAATGATATATGATCAGATACAACTAGAACGTTGGATATGATCATCTCTTGTGGATTTTTGTGGGAACATTGATGGACCACTATACCTTTTTATGAGATTCTCTCTAGTGTCTTATGAATGGGAACGCAGTTGGTAGTAGAGTTTGAGGATTTTGATCACTGAGTACAATGTTCATTGTATTTCAAAAATTATAGTTACCTTTAGGGTTTTACTGTGGTGCTCTATCCTGCAGCGTGATAATTAAATGATGTGTTTCTAGTCTTCATTACATTTTGGACCTTGTTTACATTTTTATTTCATGCAAAATTAGTTGTAAAGATGGTTTTTTCATGAAAAACTGTTTCTTGAGAAATTTTTATTTAAATGCTTTTCTACAGATGTTTCAAATTTTTCTTTGTAAATGTTCTTGTTAATTTGTCTTCCAATCTTATAGCATGGATCCTTTTCTTTTGGGTTGCATCCTATAGGTATTTTCTCACACCCTACACACACCGTTTATTATTTGTAGGCTTTTTAGGTATGACCCAGGTGAAGTCAAGGTATATCGTAGTGATGGTGGATCTAGTTGATAATGTTCCACTTCATGTAGGTGGGGGTAGGGGTGGCTCGAGGGAGAAGTATTTCTTGTCACATAGAGGTTTTTGAGATAGTTTTTTGTGTTTCTCATTCCATTTGAGTACATTAATATTTTGGTAAAAGTTGTAAACATTGAATCTGAAAATTGTGGCACCTCATCTTATTATGGTTTTCTATTATTGTGGTTTTTAATTATTTTTTTTTATGACATTATAAATTATTAAAATCATTACCGGGGTATAATATTGATACCCATGAACTATATGACAGCCCATAGGGATAGGGAACACCATTTGGGCCATGCCACGGATCAGGTCAGGTGTAGGAGTGGATGAAGCCCAAGCTTGGTTTGTGACAAAATGTTATCATAAAAGGTCACTCTCAACTTGGATCGAGTTATTTCAAGATAACTCAAGACAGTATAAAATCCAGTATTATTGAGGATTGAGGTTCTAGTTGTGAGTGGGGTTCCTGGATAGCACACCTTGTGAAAATAATTGAGTCTCCATGGGTTGTTGTGATTGATTTTACTTCTAGTACAAGTGAGATGTACTGACTATATACTCTATATGAAAACTAGGTGGGGAGGAGTTTTTTTATTGATTTTTTATTATAATTTATTTTATTATATTTTGATCTATAAAAGTGTTTGTATTTTTATGTGTATGAAATTTTATAGAATTCTTGTTCATGGTTGTATTGATGATTTTCCATGTCTTTTTTACTTGTTGTAACAAAATACCTCCCTAGAGAATTCATGTGCAGTTGTGGGAAGATGTTATCCTGAGTTATACCTATCCAATTGAACAAAAGCTACTTAATGTAGTGGGTTGTGCCTTCTATGATTTGGGACAAGGAGCCGGCTCTGGACCATCTCACGTTTGAGATGAAAAACTATGTCTTGGAAGGGACAATGACCTGGTGTTCCTCAAGAAAAAATCTCCTTTCTAAGGTATCACAGAACCTCGGGAATCATTGGAGTGGCTTGAGAAGATAGAGAGAATTTTTTATATTCTTGGCAGTCTTGAGATGGTATGAGGTATGAATTCCTTGTTTATTTTGGAAGGTACTAAATATAATGTGGTGGGACATCGTGGTGCATGCTGGGAAGCATGAGAAGATGGGTTGCAAAGGCATCATGATCATTTTCAAGTAGTATTTTCCTAAGGTTTTGGACTTGATTAGATATTTAGGGATCTTGGAGCTTATACTGGAATATTGTTCTATGATGGTGTATGATAACCACTATATAGATCTAGTTTGGTTTTCAACTGAGAAAATTTCCAATGATAAAACAAAGGCTCATAGGTTCAAGATAGGGTTGTAGTCAAGGATTCGATCTCAAGAATTCTTGTTCAAAATGAAAACCTTTTCTAATGTGTATTATCATGATATGATGGTAGATATTGATCTTGTATTTAAGAATGGTTTTTCTAGAGTAGTATAAGTAGTGTTCAATGATAGTTCTTCATAGGAGAAGATCATGTGGGATGAGTAGGGGAGAAGGGAGGTGATACTTTAGGTTGTCATTCTTGATTGTGTTTGTATGTGGCTTCAGATGCCAGGTTGGTAGTGATGCATCGGTGTGGGAAAGCAAGGCACATGTGACCAGTGTCTACATATTCTCCTAGATATTATCACTATTTTGGAGTTATGGGGACCATTCATTGATTCTCTAGGATGATATTCCCATATCAAATTTGTGTAAGATCTATTGCTTCTAATGAGATGTCAACTCTGTTAGAACCATCCAAGACAGTGGGATCCTAGTTTTGAGGTCATGGTGGCAATGATATATAATCTTATTGGAAGACTCATTTCATGTTATAGCCATAAGATAGTGGGAATTCTCAACCACATATAGAGACTAGGTAGCTTCATGTAATGGATTGAGAACTGGTGTAATTAGATACAATGACTACAATAATTAGATGTATTGTTCTTTCTGCATTATATTTTTCTATTGTCTTATTTTATACTAGTTTTTTGGATTATTTAATTTTTAATAATCTTTTTGATGTATTAAATTTTACAACTGAGTGTATATTATATGAAATGGAGTTAGTAATGTCATTTGTTAAGAATCAAGGGAAGGGTTTCTGGTATCCATCTTGGGAACTCACCATCTTATGGTTTGAGATGGAATGGAGTTTTTCCATTTGTGGGATGGAACTCTTTGATGCGATCCTTGGTATGGATTGGATGGTTCAATTCCTATTGGAATTGATTTTTATAGGTTGCAAGTGGGTTTTTTCACATGATTGTAGTACCCATGTTTTTTCGGTGAATGGGATCCTCTGTCGGGTTGTGCAGGACCTCCACTTTCAGAATCGGGAACTATTGTTTTTTAGATCTCATCACTTGAATTGAAGTATGGTGATGTTTATTTTGATGGTAGATTACCTCCCTTAGTGAATGAATTCCACAATTTTGTTTCTAGAGGATTTTTTTGTGTTTCGTGTAGAGCAGGATGTGGAGTTCTCTATTTATTTAGAGTTGGGAATAAAGCTGATATCTCTTCCCATGTACAGTATAACCCCACTGATATATGGTAATTAGAGGTACATATAGAATATTTAGAATCCAAAAGATTAATTCATTTAATAATCTCACCTTGGTCCACTCCATCTTTATTTTTGAAAAAAGGTTGATGTATTTCTCTTGTTTTTCATTGATTATCAAAAGATGAATAAAGTGAAAATAAAGAATAAATATACTTTACCATATATTGATGACCTTTTTTATCAAATTAATAAAGAAATGTGGTTTTCTGAAATTTACTTTCTTTTTGGTTTCCTCCAAGTTAAAGTTAAAGAGTTGGATGTTCCGAAAATATCATTTCAATGTATGTATATAAATTTTGATTATTTTTTCATGACTTTATTGTTGGTGAATGCTCCAATGGTTCTCATGGATCTTGTGAATAAGGTGTTCCACTAGTACCGCGATTCCTCTATTGTGATATTCCTGGATGACATCCTAGTCTACTTTAGGACCAATATGTAACATGACTAGAAGTTTAATATTGTGTTGGGAACTCTTCGGGATCATTGTATCTATGGTATGGTTTATAATTTCACCTTATGGAGTATAGTGGGGAAGTTTCTAGGTATGTGATCATAGAGAAGGGGGTTTTGGTGGACCCTGAGAAGATCAGTTTAGTAATTTCATGGGAATACACAAAGATTTTATTTGAGATCCGGATCTTTTTAGGCCCGGTAGGGTATTATATACGGTTCTTTTAGGATTTCAATTTGATTTTTTCATCCATGACTGTTATTAACTTAAATGGGGTAATGTTTTATTAGAGTTCATAATGTTAAGAATACTTTGAGCAACTTAACTGGAAGTTGACCAAATCCTATATTTTGATCATGATGGAATCTAGAAAGAGTTATGTGGTTTATTGTGATGCCTAAAATATGGGTATTGGGTGTGTACTAATGCATGATGGTCATATGGTGTCTTATGGATCTCCCTAACACCGACTAAATGAATTGAATTACCCTACCCATGGCATGTAGTTAGTGGTGGTGATTAATTCTTTGAATATGTAGATCCCTTATCATTTTGGTTACAAGTTTTTAATTTATTCATATCAAAATCCTAGATAAGATCTTCTACTATATTTATTTAAATTTGAGTAAATTTAATTGGGTTGAGTTCCTTTAGGGGTATGATTTTGATATATTCTATACCCTAGGAAATGGGAACATGGTGGAAAATTCCTTATGAAAAAAACTGCTAGTGCAATCTTTAAAAGAGTCTGATGATGAATGGATCATGATGGAGATTATTTCCCAAATGCATCTAGAGATGAAGGAGTACAATAGAGGTTAATTCTTGGCCAAGGTGCATCTAACACCATCTCATTGGGAGTAGATTCAGAAAGATAATACCAGAGATGAGTTGTTTCATTGTTTTATGTAGTTTCTAAATGGTGAGGAAACACATTGTGAATGGTCATTATCTCATGAGTTAGTTTTGTTATTTAAGGGTCACTTTGTTGTGCTGTTTTCATTGAGAAAGGTTGTGATGTTGGAAAACCATCAGTCCCAGTAGTCCATTCATTCTAGTTACACCAATTCGATTTATAAGGAGCTTCAGCAGTTTTGGTGTCCATGTATGAGGTGAGATATAGATGAATTTGTTTCATGTTATTATACAAGTTATTTTGTTATATAAGAGCACCAAATGTGCTCTTTTATAAATCACCATCAACCTATTCTTATGTGGTAGTGGTAAGAGATCACCATGGATTCTATTTTCACCTTAACTCATACACCCCAAGGGAGGAACTCTATTGGGTTAGTGATGGGTCATCTAACAAAATCAGTCCATTTAATTCCAATGAAGGATTCAGCCAAGGTGGATGAGTTGGACCATTTATCTGTTCAGGTGGTTGTGAGGTTCATGGTGTGCTATTGGTACTTATCTCAGAGAGGGGCCCCTATTTTAACTTTCTGTTTTGGGAATTCCATTAGAGGCTGATGGGCCAAAGATCAAATTGAGTATGACATACCATCCTCAAATCGATGGTCAGACATAGTGGGTGACTCAGATCATGGAAGACATGCACCAGGCATGTCTGTTAGATTTTAGAAATTCATGGGATAACCATTTGGGATTGGTTGATTTTGAATATAAAAATATTTCACCATCCTTAATTTTAATAGTTCATTTTGAGGATCTTTATGGCCATCCATTTTTATCTCCCTTGTATTGGGATGAGGTGGGTGAGGAATCATTATTGGGACAAAGACTTTTGCAGGAGACTTCAAAAAATTTATATTGATCAAGAAGTGCTTGTTGATAGCTCAGAGTCATTACATGTCTTTTATTAACCCCAGGCACTGAGATTTTGAGTTTTCAATGGGTGGCCATGTGTTCCTAAAGGTGGTTCATCACTTTGTTCATCTTCATTTTGGTAAAAAAGGTAATATAATGTCGATGTATGTCAGGTATTTTGACATTACTGAGTTGATTAGTGTTGTGTCAGACATACCATCTTGTACCTCTCAGTTTATGTCAATTCATGACGTGTTCAATATATCCTAAATGAAAATTTATAACTGAGATCTATCTCATGTCTTCAATTGGGAAGAGTGGTAATTGGAGCCTGATTTGTCTGTGTTTTAGTAGATACTGGGGATTGTAGATTATCATGATAATTTTATTTGTGGGAAGTCTCTTTTGATGGTTCTAGTTCTTTGGAAACATGGTAATTTGTGCATGAGACTTGGGAGTGAATGTATTGTGTAAAGGAATAGTATCATTTTTGTTATTGTCTCGGTCTTCAAGTTGACTTTATGGGGGGAAAGTTCCTATGATGTGTAGAATAGTTACATCTGTTTTTTTATTTTCCATAAAATATTCTATTTATTTTGGTCTGGTATTTATCCTTTCGGTTACCCATGAGTTTTTTGGTAATATGGTGATTATGGGATCAATATTTGATGGTTCGCAGTTCGCGCACGGTTAGAAGAAACTGTGTTCCCTCACCTAGGGAAGCATGCATACGAATTTCATTTTGGAGAGTGGAGACTGCATGGTTCATTAGAGAGTCTAGGCTAATACTGTTTCTTATCCCTCTAATATAATCAGGGGTGCATGGTTTTGGTACTCTTTGGAAAAATGTGTAGAAAAACTATCCATCATATCCAAGTAATTATAATATAATAATTTACCTTTATAACCTCATCTATATTAATCCTAATTCTCCTCCAATCTTCCCCAGTTAGAATTCTCATCCATGGGATCCTCTTCCGAGCTTCCATGAATCCATGGAACCTCAATCCCTAGGTGGTTTTGACCCTGATTCTTCAATGAAACATCATATATGTATGTTTCATATTAATTTATCCATCTTTTTAGGGTTCCTATAACCTCTTTTTTCGATTCCTATTTTACTGTAGGTTATGTGACTTAGGAGTGTTGGTTTTTGTGTTGTTGGGGGGGTATATTGATGATTGTTGCTCGATATTTCCTTTATAAGGTCTTTTGGTGGTGTGGTTGTAGTTTCGCACTAGTTTTTGGATGTTACAATGTGATAGGTAGGTGGTTCCATGCTTTTATATTATTTTATTGTTTTTATATGCTCTCATTAGTTTTGTAATGTGTTTTTTGGATTACCTATATGGTGAAAAATAAGTATTGTAAGGGTATTGGCATGTATATGTGAAGAAATGGGTTTTCTAAGGGGAAATGGTTGTGTACTTACGTGTCCTCTATTTTTGTGCTTCTTGAAATTTTATATATGAATTAGCTGAATGGTGATAAATGTGTTTTCAAAGGAATGTTAGGTGCGAATGTGTTAAAAATGGATTTTCAAGAAGATTGAATTTTTCTGGCATGGTGGATACCTTATTGTGCACCTTTAATGTTATTTGTGATCTTTTTAAATGATGGGAAGAAATTTTTAATAGGTAATTTTATTTTTGTGCATATTTGAAGAGGGTACTAGGCCATGGAAATAGTTATATTACCTGTTTCTTCTTCTTTTTCTATTCCTAAATAGATTTAATGTAATTCCAAATGTGTGTCAAATGTTTTTCAGTGTTCTTGTAAAATGGAAATTGTTTTGTTTATTGAATTTGGTGATTTCTATCTATGTTCATGATTCTTAAAATGAAAGTATAAAACAATTGATATATTTGACATATGAAAAATGATTTGATCACAATGGGATTCTGGGGTATCTAGGAGGGGTAACTAGAACTAATACTCTAGTTGATCCAGAAGAGGTTGACACCAAAATTCCACTAGAAGGATTGACGAATATAACACTAACATAACATGTGATATGATTGGATACCACTAGAATTATGGATGGGATCATCTCTATTGGATCATGTCTGGGAACACAGTTGGATCACTAGAACATTGGATGAGATTCCCTCTAGTGGCTTGTGCATGGGAATGTTTTTGGTAGTTGAGTTTGAGGATTGGGACCACCAAGTAAGATTTTCATAGAGTTACACCTATGCCAATTACCCTTATTGATTTACACATGGTTCTCCCTACTATGATGTGATGCATATGCGATGCGGTTCTAGCAGTCGGTACATAGTAAACCTTGTTTATATTTTTATTCAAGAAAACGTATTTTTGAAAAATTATTTTAATTTAAAAGTGATTTTTGAGAATGTTTTCTTCAAAATTATTTTTCATAAATGTTTCATGTGTTCCTACTAAAATTTGCATGTATATTTTTTCTCCTAATGTTATGGCGTGCAACCATTTCTTTTGGGAGGGAATCCTGTTGCCCTTTGTCTCAAACCATGTATGCACCTTCGGGTGTATGTAAACAGTGTAATGTATGATCTAAGTAAAGTAAATGTGTATCGTGATGACGAAGAATCTGTTTTCTAGTGTTAAAATTCATGTAGGTGTTAGTGGCAGTGTCTTGAGTGTGATGTCTCTCTTGTCTCAGGGAGGTTTTTGAGATAATTTTATTATGCCTCCCATTCCATTAGAGTACTTCTGGGTTTTTTCTAAAGTTATAAACTTTGAATCTAAAATTTTTCCAACATAATTTGGTTCTAGTTATCAATTATTATGATGTTTAATTCTTTTTTGTATTTATGGTTATATAAATGGTTGAAATCATTTCCATGGTATAATTTTGATACCTAGGCACTAGTTTCTAGTCTGTGGGTATTAAGAACAGTCTTTGGTCCATGCCATGGATCAGGTCGTTTTTTGGGTTGGATGGACCCCTAATATGGATAATAAAAATTAAAAAAATTGTTCTTGATATTATGTTTCAAAGGGAATTTTTATACAATATTTAAAAAAATCTAGGTGAATAACCTTAAAATATTCCTCAATGAAATGAAATTAAGAAGAAATCCCTAACCTTTCCCTTCCTTTTTGTTGAATATGACATAACCTCAATTATATTTATTCAAAAAATGTTATAAAATTATTATAGAACCATATTAATATTTATAATTTCATATATGATCCTTCTTTAACATCTTATCACCCCATTGTTAATAATATTTAATTATTTTGATGGATTCCTTTTTTAATTGTCTGGTTTTCTCATGCGTGTTTTGTCCTAAAAGATCTTGTTCATGCACATATTATATAGAAAAATCATCTCCAAATTATTAATAATGAAATAATAATAATAATAATGTTATAATTATACTTTTATAACCAATAATGAAACATTTTTAAAAAGATTGAATTATGATATGGTCATGGAGATGGTACAACATACATATGCATGAGTAACGCTTCCATTTTCAAATGTTCATTATAGAAAGGTGGAATGAAATATATTATATTTCCATAATGAATATAATATAAGATATTACATATAATTTCTTTAAAATCACACATATATATCATCCATGCGGTGTGCAAATGAGAAGAGAGTCACAACATATTGTGAATATGGTAGTCCACATGTAGATGAAAGACATTATCATGTTTCATTAAGTGAAAATATATGAAATAAAATGATGCATATTATAATTTTATAATGATTCATATATAATTAATATAAAATTGATTTCATTTATATCACATATAATCAATAAATATTTTATTATCACCTTCTATTTAATACATTAGTGAAAGAAGAATCTCATCGCTTTCTGAGGCAGTAGTCTGGTGTATACACGAGCGACGTTATCGTATCTCCTACGCAATAGAATGTAATAATAGAATATATGATATAATGAATCCAGTTGTATCATTATGATATAAAATTCATATATATATATATATACCTTATATACATCATAATACCCAACTATGAGTGGTGGTAAATGAAATATGAATGACATGGGTTGGTTAGGTTGTAATCGACTATACACAAGAATAGGGGTTTCATTACCCATTTGATGGAATTGGGGGTGGTTTTAGGTAATTAAATTAACATCAAAACATGCCATTATATTTAAGATACATATTATATAATATAATTAGGTTTTACGAAAAAATTAACTAACTGGATGATGAAATAAAAAAATTCAAGTTGAAGAACATCACATATTCTTCATGTATCCTTCGTAGGTTTCCACCAATGACATCTTAGGATGAATTTATGCCGAAAATAATTCTTCTAGTATTATATGTTATAATTTTGGAATTTTTTTGGGAAGGTTGTATCTAATTCCATTTGGTTTTAAAGTGTGGAGAATATAGGAGAGTGGGTGACCTCTTATATGTGAGGATAGTGGAAAAGTTTTAATGTTTTGAAAATATTCCATCATACCCACGTTTTTACAAGGCCTAGAGCCTCAATATTTTTAAATTATAAATAATATAGTATATAAGGTCAAAATATTTCCATAAAATTGGTGTTTGAATAGTTTTTTGGACATTTTTTACCCTTATCTTCTTAGTTTAACCACACGGTAAATCCATTTTTACCTTAACCACATTAAATAATTTTTAATATTTTCATTATTAATTTTGAAAAAACTTATATGGCTTTATTAGATATTAGGAATTATAGTTATTATTCCAGATATTCACTTAATTTTTTTAAATTCAATTCACATAATTGGAAAAATATAATTTAAAATTAATCTCACAGACACGATGAGAAATCATATTTTTGAAGAGAAAATATTCAAAATATTACAATGTTTTAATATCCAAATTCAACTTAAAAATGATCCAATTACACAACTTTTGATTAATTGATATATAATTTTACTAATTTTACATTGGAACCAATTTAAAGTATAATTTACCTTGATAAATATTTTAAATGAAAAGGTAGTTTTCAATTAAAATTCAGTATTTTCACAATTTATCAAAAAATGAAATCTTTTAGAAATATTTCTAAAATTCACCCTAAAGTGATTTTTTATTTTTTTATTTAAAATAATTAAGTTCATTTTTACAAATAAATTTTATAAAAATTTTATAAATTGATTTTATAATTATATTCTCAAAGCATTGCTAAACCATTTTTTGTAAAAATGTAGATTTTTAAAAAATATTTCTTTTACGTTTAAAAGATTATTATTTTATTAATAATAATCATATTACTAATATTTAATTTTAAAATAAATATCTTCATAATTTAGTTCATCCTATTCGTACCCTTCATTCTAATGCATGGTAATATATTAAATAATAATTTTAATTGTATGTTGTGGTTCGTTCAAAATCGGTCATGCGTGTAACACAAGCTATCAAAGAAACTAATTGTTCTGTGTAATGAAATATAAAATCAATGATGAATGTGATTATAACTAATTATGATAATAAATATATATATATATATATATATATATATATTAAAGTCTCTTGGAGTTATACTTTCTTATAAACTTGGTGTAGTGTTTCATAAAAACGATGAAGTACAATGTTATTCTTTTAAAACCTCAGCGTGTTGCATTCTAGACAAATTAAATAAATTTCATCTTTTCAATTTAAAATTGATCTTGGAAATAAAGGGTTTTATATTTTTAAATTCAATTATTTAAAATCCCACATCATAAAAATAATTAATAAAATATCTATTTGATAAGATATATAATGAAGTATAAAGTTCATCTATAATAGAGCATAACTAGGCTTCCAAGTAGGAGAACATTGGTTGAATGTGAATATATATATATAGAATAAAATCATAAAAAATTATAGATAGTGATTGAGGTAATTTATCAAAAGAAATTTAATCAGCAATGGAATGTTTAGGACCTCAAAATATATAATTTGTGATGATTTACAAGACAATCTGATTCATCAAATATGAATTTAATTAGAAAATGTTTTTATATAAATATCCTTTTCCTAAAGTTGAGGAAATATTTTACACTATAATAATTTGAGAAAATATAATTACTTAATACATTTTTATATCATAATAATAATTTCATCCTTTGGTTGTGCTATGATCAATTTCCAATTCACCCCTTACTCATGGAAATGAATATCCAAAAATGAGTTTTTTATACATGAATGACATAAATTCATATTTAATGGAATATAAGATCAATATATAAGTGTCAAGTCACTCCTTATATATCTAAAAGTTTCAAAAATAAATATATTTAGAATATTTTCTCTAATATAATACATTAATCTCTTAACCTAAAAAGTTACACCACTGGTTCATCATTAATAATTATTTTTTATTTTTTTAATCTAAGTATAATGAAATATTAACGAGGACATTTCATAGGGTACTGGTAGTCACTGACCCCTTATCCTTCTTTGTTCATTTCTTTAAGACCTGCGTCCTTTATAGATTTGTTGGGATTTCATCTATCATGTGGGTTGTCCTTTTCCTAAACTATATTAATATAATTCCTATAATATTCCAAAAAATATATATGACAGACACCCGTAAATAAAATTAATCCTTAAATAACCTTTTTACAATGGTTTTAAATTCAACATTTGCTTCACAAGGTCTAATAATATAATTTCAATATTATTATAATCTCATTAATGAGTTAAATTTTGTAAATTACATTAATCTATATTCTATAAAAACAAATGATGTTAATCCTAAAATAAAATTTCCTCTAAAAAATGTTTGGCATTAATTTATCCTAAGATATCGTTAATATTGGTATACTCCCACAACAAAAAAACGAACAAGTTGTGTTTATGAATTCAACTAATGATCAAACTTAAACATGAAACCCATGATGGAATCTATAAATATTAATTCAATTAATACACATGTTCTTATGTAATTTAACACAATCCTTGGTTGTTTGATGATTCTTATACCAAAATACCTTTGGTAAACAAAATCTACAATTTAATTCATAAATTCAAATACACTAATATTTCATATATATTATTTCAACTTAGGTACTTCCTTGGTCTATGGGAAAAGAATTGTAAGAGGCAATTGACTCAGATAATGACTAGATTCTCCATATTTAAGAAAGAAACTATAAACATATACAAAGGATGAGATTTATTTCATTCCATCATACTCTTCATTTTTCTTCAGAAATCCTTTTATTTATGCCTTTTTTCAAACATAAAACATTTTCTCATTCCATTGAGAAAATATATTTTCAATTTAATACACCTTATTTTTAACCTTGGACATTAATTATTGTCATCTATTCAAATCCATTAAAATATTTTGTAAATAAAATGTTAATTATATTATTATTATCCCCTAGGAGGGTGATACTAGGTGTATATGAAGGCTCATTTTCATGAAATAGATAAAGACTAGGTCATGACCAATATTCCCTTTTCTGAGTTATTACCCCTAGTTACCTATGTGCTTGAACCACCTCCTCTTGTAGTATCTAAATAGTGATTTATTTCTAGAAAAAGCAGCATAATAAATTCCCTTCCAAAAAAATAAGATTTTATTCTATACTTATCCTCAAAGTATATCATATGGTCATGTTTCCTAAAATATGTTTTCCAAAATATAGTTTCCCAGGTTTCTACTAAACATCCTCTGATACCGATGGTAGAGAGACCAAACCCAATATCCTGGAGTCGTTGTCTACCTTATTACATTGGCCTAGGATATTAGGAATCACATTCTAAAGAACCTAATTGTTTAGTTGTATTAGTAAAATAGATTCATTCATGATTCCCATATTATATTTGAATACAAATGATTAAAACATAATTATTTTAGAATTTAATTACTCCCTCAATCATATTTTGATTATATTTACATCTAGACGTCATGGATTATTGGGAAATGAAAAAAATAAGGGTAAGCTCAAATGATCTTTTAGGGATAATTACTTAGGAATCTATCATGAATCAAAAAATAATAATCAATTTTTCAAGGTAAATATATGAGCACACATTCCATATTAATAACTTGATTATTAGGATAAGATAATTCATAATCATTATGGAAAGGTAAATAACTGAAGACACATTCTTTTTAATCAATAATTATGAAATAAATGAATCTTGAGATAATATAATTTTGAAAATATCATGGATAATAATAACATTATTCTTAAAGAATTATATTCTTAATTATTATAAAACATGTATTAGGAATGTGATACATACTCCATTAATACCATTCACAAGATATTTTAAACTACTGGTTACAAACCCATTAGTTTTAGACATCTAATTACATGGTAGGTCACTTATATACCTCATTATATTGTTGATACATCGAGGGGATATCTATAATCAGGTCACACTAGTGCCTTAGATGTCCAAAGGATTCCTCATATATCCAATAATTAATTTAATTCACAAAAAATGTGTCTTATCATCAAATATCCTTACTTATTACATAATACAGATTTTTCAAAATTTACCCATATTATCAATTGAATTTCAATGTAGAACATCATATGTATAAATGATACATAGTTTTGTAACAAACTTATCTATGATAAATATATATATATATATATATTTATGTGAAATTTAATTTACAATGATCACATGAAAGTGAACAAAACAAGGAAATGTTATTTCCTGAAAAAATAAATCAAGGAAGTGAATGTCAATATTATCCTTGGTAAAAATAATCATAAACCATCTTGAGTAATAATTAATATAGTATCGATAAAAACTATCTCTATTTTATTATTTTTAAAATAAAGCATTTTTTTCATTGATGAATACAAATATCATAAAAAATATCTTTAAAAACATTCTTTATGAAAATATACTTTTCATTTTGAAAATGACATTTTTTTACATAAATTTCAATAAAACATTTTAAAAATTATTTTTTTGTAAAATAAAATTTGAAACATATTAAATAATATTTAAATCATTTTATTGGTCATTACATATAGGAATTTCATTCATTCTATATGTGTTAAAAATTATTCCTTTAAAATTTTTAGTAAAACCCAAATAGTCATTATTTTGAAAAAAATAATTAATAATATTTCCCAAAAAATGTAAAAAATAAAAAATTTGTAAGAAGTTCTTTAAAAATAATTTTTATAAGGTTAAAAAATATTTCATAAAAATATTTATTTGTAAGAATATAGATTTCTGATCGAAGAGACAAATGATGTCATATTTTCTTAAAAACATTTTCTCAGTAATTTTAAGTAAAAACGAGATAGAAAATGGTAATGTTAATTTATATTGTAATTTATATCGATATTATTAAAAAAGCTAAATGGTTTTTAGACAATCATTAAATAATTTCATTTAAATGAAATTCAAGCATCAGCAATCGTGATTAAAATGAGATTTTGAAATAAACCATCACAATGATCAAGACTTTTTTGTTAGAACAAATCAATGAAAGGATTATGTGTATAAACTATAAACCTACATAAAATTAGTGAAAATAAAAAAAATATGTTCAAAAGTCATTAAAAAATAATCTTTAAATATCAATGATTATGAAGAAGTAATATAAACCAATGAAAACAAATTGAGTTATGAATTCATTTACCACATGATGACATTCAAGTTAATTCTTTATGGATTAAATAATTTCAATTGAAACATAAAATACAATGAAAAATGAATTATTCCTGATATTACATTTCAAATTGGTTGTTCATTAACCATATAAAAGAAACTAGGTGCATAACATTGTAATAGGCCTCAATGTAATCTAATCCATTTTTTAGGACTTCTTTTCATTGAACTTATTTAAAATATTATATAAGGGTTTAAAACATTTTATTAAATTATTATATAACCTTATTATTTTTTATAATATCATATATGATCCTTTTATAACATCTTTTAACCTCTTCGTTAATAATCATTAATTATATTCATTGTTATAGGTGTTAATTCCATTGTTTTCTCATGCATGTTTCACAATAAAAGATTTGGATCTTCTGAAGATCATATAGTTATATCAGTTTTATAATAATAATGATGATATAATAATCATATTTATATATGACCAATATATTTTAAACCAGTAATTAATGATGGTTATGAATCATGAAGTATGTAAGTATCATGGAGACGATAGGTCGTACATACACATGAGTAACATTTCCATTTTCAATGAACATTATAGAAAGGTGATAAGAAATATATTATCATTTAAAAATGATAAATATTTCATATATAAAATATATTTTCTTTAAATATACTAATATTTATCATCCATGTTGTGTAGTGATTAAAATAGTCACATCGTTTCTTGAAGGCAGTAGTCCACCCATACATGAAAGACGTTATCATCTTTCATTAAGTGAATATGTAATAAATAAAATGATATGTATTATCTCTTAATAATGATAAATAATTCATTAATATAACATTTATTTCCTGTATATCATGTATAATCATTACACTTGTCCTTATCAACGTCCATGTAATGTGTTAGTGAAAGAGGAATCTCATTGCTTTGTGAGGCGATAGTCTATTGTACACACGGGCGATGTTATCGTATCTCCTATGTAATGGAATGTAAAAATAAATTAATATATAATATAAAAAATACATAAGTATAATTATTTTATTTAAATCAAATATATAGTTTTGATCCATTATCATTCCCAACTTTATGAGGTGGTAATAGAAAAAATAATGACATTGGTTCTTGAGATAGTTGTCCATCATACATAAGAATAATGATTATACATCCCATTTGATGGAATTGAGGGTGGTTTTATGTCGTTAACATAACATAAAAACATATAAATATATTAAATATACATATTTTATTATATCAACAAGTTTTAATATTAATTTAATGGTGTGGATAAAGAAATAAATTAAAAATTCTCATTTTATAACATCACCTACTCTTTGGGTATCCCCATTAAGATTGCACCAAAGCCTTCCTAGGTTTCGTTTCTCTGGAAAATAATTATAAGATTCTAAGAGAGACATTGATAAGTTATTTGGGGAGTTATTGGAAAAACTAATGAGTTTTTAATGTTTCAATAATAGAGGAGAGTGTGGCCTTTTATAAGTGAGGCATGTATAACACATTAAATGTTTTAAAAATATTCAATCATAACCACGTTTTTATCAAGGCTAATGCATTAGAAATGGAAAATTATAGATCCTAGAATATATAAAGTCGAAATATTTCCATCCAGTGGGTTTTTGAAATATTTTTTCATTATTTTAACACATATCCTCTTAGTTTAACACCACGGTAAATTAATTTGTTACCATAACCACAATAATTATTTTTTACTGTTTTCATTGTACATTTAGTTAAAAAATTGACTTCTAATTATTATAAATTATAAATTTTTATTTTTCCATTTATTTATTCAATTTTTTATAATTCAATTCACATAAGTTTAAAATTTTAATTCTAAATTTATCCTGCAAAGGCGATGAGAAACTGTGGTTTTAAAGAAAAAAGTTCAATATTTTACAATGTTTTTTATATCAAAATAAAATATGAAAATGATTAAAACGACCTAAATTGTATTAATTAATATATAATTGATCTAATTTTATTTTTAAACAAATTTAAAATATATTTTATCTTGATTAATAATTTAAAGGATAATGTTTCAATATTTTTCACTATTTATCAAAAAATGAAACTTTTTAGAAAATTATCATAAATCCACCCAAATATTTTTTTATATTATAGTTTAACAAATTAAGTTTATTTTTTTAAATATTTTTTTGAAAAGTAATCAATAATAATTTATATTTTTCGAAAAATGTAAGACTAAACTATCTTTTAGGAAAAATATAGTTTTTAGAACATATTACCTTTTCAATTAAATGAATCTTATTTTAAGAACAATAAATAGATAAATAATAAATTATTGTAAATTATATATTCTCATAATTAAGTTAATTATATTCATACCCTTTTTTCCAACATCTATGAGATATATTAAAAAATTGTTTATACAATATTGTTGTTCAGTTAAACTCAATCATGCATGTAATGAAAGCTATCGAAGAAAATCATTGTCGGGTGTAATGTAAGATAAAATCAGTGTTTTTTTATAATATAATATATTGAATATATTAAATTTATTTCAAAATAAATATATTTTCATGTATACAACTTTTATAGGTTCTTTTATGCTTGTTGTTGTGTGTCATAAATTCTATCAAGTACAATGTTATTATTTTAAAATCACTAGGTGTTTCATTTGCTATAGTCATTAATATTTATTCTATTGAATATTACGTTATAATTTTCCATGCTTGGTTTCATGAATAATTATTTTTCTAATATTTTTAATTTTATAATTATAATATCAGGGGTTTCAAAATTATAAGGGTATTTTTCTCAAGAAATTTTCCAATAATCATTTTAAATTATTTTCAACTAGGTCAACATACTATGTTGTATATTATGTTTTACATGGGATGTTATATATTTAAATTATCCCATATATTACTCTAAACATCTTATGATCATTTTTTATACTTATTAACTGGTAAAAATATTATTATTTCATATTCTATGTTTACTATGTGAATAATTGTGCTTATTATGTATTGAATTTTCATTCATTTTATTCATATGATGAATTAATTAGTCGTAATATGTGATGACTGAGGCATATTATAGACCCTTGATGTTTCTACATTTCTCATAGGATAACATAGTTTGGATATTAGGTATAAGACTTACCTATTTATTTATTATGTCTTGGCATAAGGCCTAGATGGTATGATTATAATGTTTAGAATTATGAATTTAATCATTATAAAACTTTTTATTGTTATCCATTTGTTTATTTGTATTATTATGTAATCTATTGATATATTCCACTTTTATGACATTATTTATATATAATATTTTTTATTATTTATCTATTCCATATTATTCATGAATTTTTTATTATATGATGGCTTTGTCTATATATTTTTCCTTACTCTCCATTTTAAATCCCCATTTTTTATGTTTTCCTCCCCATAGATAAAAATAATCGATGTATGAATGATTTCAGGGGTTCACTCAAAGAAATAAAAAATTACTCACTATAATTTTTTTTTATTTTATGTTTCCAGATATAATTTGAGAATCAAGTCTGTTTCTAGTCTCATAATAATACTAAACTATTCAATCATTTGGGTGGTGATCCCTTTTATTTTGTGAAAATGTAATAGAATAACCACCAGATTTCGGTTATTGGATTCTAGGTGTAATTTTTCGTGTCATAAGAATTAATTATAAACAATGGGAAATAGATTGACGGAAACTTATATTAGGGATCATCAACCTATGATTTACTCTGAAGAAAATACCATGTATATGATAATGTCACAATATTATGGTATAGTGGATATTTTTTTGTTTTTCCTAGAACATACATTTCACATTGAACTGTATCAAGTGTGTGTGTATTTTGAATAGATGCACCTAGGGTTAAAAACTACAAAGAAATAGATTGGGTATTAACTAAATCATCAGCAGGTGTGTGATGAGTGGGACTAAGACTGCACAATAGGATAGAATCTCATGGGGGATATAATTTGGTTAATATATATTTGCATTATAAAAAAATTATGAAACAATTGAAAAATATTTTTAGGATTTAAATGTATTACAAAAGATACTAATCTTATGATTATGATATTATCTATGAATAAATTTTAAATTTATTTTAAGTGCTACTCTAGATTTAGAATCATATACTATGATTTAAATACACTTAATGTTATGAGCTAATTTAGTATATGCCATTGTTTATAAATGGTACTAATTGGAAGGAACAGAATTCATATAAGTGCATGAGATATATGTAAGGATTTCCCTCCTAGTAAAAACGATGAATTTGGGGTTAAATATAATTTTGGAGTAGAAAAAATTATATTTATACTAGGGACACTATCTTAGGTTATGACAAATAACTTTTCTTATATAAATAAACCATCTAAACCACAAAATGGTGTACTTATATTTGAATGGTTGATGCATTAACAACCATTATCCTTAAATGGGGATACTAATCCCTTATTTGGTGAATATTGGATCATGTCACTGGTGAAGATATTTCTCACTTTGGGAAATAGTTAAACAGAGTAAGTAATAATGGTTGTTTATCATCTTATGGAATATGCTAATACATAGTAGTTATTAATCCAGAATACCAAATATTTAATAAATAAAAAGTATTTTGTATAATACATTAATTTATATATTTTATATAAAATATACTTGTATCACGAACAATGAACTGGTATGGATATTTAATTCCTTAATCAAAGGAAAATGGTCGGATAAAATGTTATTCAATATAAAGATAACATCACAAGGTTAATAACTCATGTTGCGGATTATGTACAGAATACAATGAGTAATATTTATCATTTTTTATGGGATAAATTCTATCATTTTAAGCTCATTACTCTATCATGTATTTTTGGTATATTATGATATCTTATAAAGTTTCATCTAGATAGAGAAACAATTTTCCAAGTCTTATGTTTTTTATGGAAAATAAGAAAATAAGTGGGTGGTTGAGCACTCTAGAAAACATAATATGTTAGAAGTTAAAAATGGAAATGAAGAAATTTTCAACATGTAACAATTATAGAATGAAACATCTTGAAATATAAATTATGGTAATTGTAATTTGATTCAACTATATAGGGAATGGGAAGGAAATAATAATTACTGGAGGGAAAGAAGATTCCAATGATTAATTCTTTAACTATAAGGAGATGTGTCACTATTCCAATTAATTCCACAAGTGTCATGGTAATATTCCTAAAAACGGAAAGGCAGAAATACCATGCTTCTAAGATCACTACAACAATTGTTGAAGTTTCAAAAGATGTTGTAATACGTACATTGACCATAGACCAAACTATTTATAATTATTTATTTGATTGTGGATCATCAAAATATTTTATATCTTACACGATTACCAATATATTTCTCTAGTTTCATAAAAATGTTATTTTAAATCAATAATCTTTGAGTAAACCATACTAGAACTAGGAAAAGTTAGTAAGTACTTATTATAACTTGTAGACATACCCTTTTTTCAAACGTTATTATTATACAATTGTTTATATTGATATAATCCTTATAATGGATTAGATTAAAATTTATTATACAAAAAACTAATACTGAGAGAATGATATTTGGATTTGTTATGGGGAAATGAAATCCATTATCTTTAGGGGAAATAATATATCATCTGAATCATGTCTGAATCCACATATGATTGATTTATTTAATTAAATTAATAGATAATAAGAGAAAAAACAACCTATGAATGGTAAATATATCCTTAAAAAATTTACACCTATTGTCTAGGAATACATTGTGGTCTTTTGCAAAGAACTGCCTAGATACCCACCTGATCATGATGTTGAGTATTCCATTAATCTCATCCCTAATAAACTCTCTATATATAAGGCTATCTATATTATGTATATATTGGAATTATTAGAACTAAATAAACAACTACATATTTTTTTGATAGGGGATTTATAATCCCTTGTTCTTCACCTTGGGGAGACCCTTATATTTATTTAAGAATAAAGATGGGTTTATTAGGTTTTTCATTGAATATAGTGAAATCAATTTCATTACATTAATGAACTAATATCCTCTACCCCCCATTAGTTACATATTTGATCATATACAATGAGCTAAATATTTTTTTACAATTGTTATTTTTTCTGGTCATCATCTGCGAGTAATGAAAGCGGATATTTTAAATATGGAATTTCATATGAGATATAGAAAATTAAAATTTATAATAATTTTATTCGGATTGAATAATTCACCATTATTTTATATGGATCTTAAAAATTTAGTATTCAAGGATTATTTCTATTATTTCATTGTAGTATTTATTGATGATATCATCATATTCTCTAAAATCTATTTTTTTGCATAAGAATCGTTTTTTAATCATTCATAAGAATCTTATATTAATTAAACTATATGATAAATTTAGAAAATGTGCATTATTTATTCGGTAGGTTTAATTTCATGTCTATATTTTCTCTATGGATGGAATACTTGTTTATCCCTAAAATGAAAAGGAATTGATGGAATTTCCAATACTAATGAATATAACTAAGGAACACAGATTCTGTGTAATAGCAGGTTGGTATCGATGATTTTTTCTAAAATAAATCCATTATCTAACACATTAACCCAGTTGAAACATAAAGTGGGACGGTTTATATATTCATTAGAATGTAAGTAATGATTAAAATAATTAAACAGGATATTGGTTACTGTAACAATATAAACATTACCATCCGGAAGGGTGTCTTTATGGTATATAGTGATGCCTTAGAGAAAATACTTGGATGTGTCCTTATATATAATGATGTCGTTGTTGCCTATTCATCATGGTAGTTAAATATTCATGAAAAAAATTATCCAGGCCATGATCTTGAGTTGGAAGAAATAATATTTTCATAAAAGGTATGGATATAATGCCTTTATAGTGAATTGTGTAAAATATAACCATATTTTTTAAAATACATGTCTACATAGAAACGTCTAAACATGAGTTAAAGGTGATTTTTTTAACTACATAAGGATATTTATTTATCAAAACACTGCCACATAAATATCTAACATAAGGTAGTTGATAAATTAAGAAGTAAATATAATAGAGTTTTTACTAAAAGTAGTTTTGAATAGAATCATAGAGACATAGATATAGTAAAGTTGTATATGAAAATCATTAATGATGGGGAAACATCACATATATTCCAAATTATTTATAAACCATCCTTATTGGATACAATAAAAAGTTCTCATATCGATGATGGAAATATTCAAAAGATAACAAACAACCATGAATGATGGGAAGTCAGAAAACATTGTATTTGAAGAAATTATGTTGAAATTTGGAAGCATTTTATGTGTTTCATCCATATCAAATATTATGGAAGAAATATTGGATGAATCTCATCACTACAATTTCCTTATGCACCCTAGTTTCACCAAAATGTATCGGTGTTTGAAGGAATACTTTTTATGGGATAATATGAAATGGGAAATTTTTAACTATGAATCATGATGATAAGTCTGTCAATAAGTGAAGGTTGAGTGACAACATTCTAGAGGATTCATGTAACCACTACATATTACTATGTGTAAATATGATAGGATTACTATGGACATCGTAACTGGATTGAAAAATACTCTAAGAAAGAATTACTCTATGTGGGATATTTTTGATAACCTTACCAAGTATGAACATTTCTTCTCTATAAGGGAAGTTCTATTTCATGAGTACCTTATACGACTCTATATTAATTATGTTGTGAGACTTCATGGTGAACCTATTCTAATTATATATAATAGTGCTCGACAATTTACCTTTAAATTTTAGAGGAGTCTTTAGAATGCTCTCAACACCGAGCTAAATTTGAGCACAACCTAATATACTCAAACTAATGGGCAGTATTAAATGAATATTTATAGATTATACAATAATTTGAGGTCATACTAACTTGGATTTTAAGGTAAGTGGGATTAGAATTTAGCCTTTATGGAATTCAAATACAATAATTGCTTCTAATAATTTATTCAAATAGAAACATGTAATGTGTTGTACGATAAGAGGTGTTTTACTTCAACTTATTGGTATGAAATTGGTGAATGGAAACCTGTATTCCCCCATCTAAAGAAGAGTATGATAATGAATGTTAACACTATATAGAATCATATTAATGAGGATCAATGTAGAAAAAAAATTATGCTAATAACCAAAGTAATTATTTATAATTTTAAGTTGGAGATCATGTTTTATTGATGGTATCTCTATGTTACTATGTTATAAGTTTTGGAATTAAAATGAAGTTAAGTCCTATATATATTATGTATTTTTATATTCTGTAAATTATATGAGTTATGGCTTACCAATGCGAAATACCATCTAGCCTCTAAAATTACATGTTGTGTTACATATCACATAATTATGGAATTAAATGGAATACCCAATGCATGTTATCACCTATGATGAAATAGAAATGGAACTAGATTTATCTTATTATGAAAATCCAATAATGATTATTGGAACTATAGAACAAGTGATGTGGAATTGGATGACTTGATTGGTGAAGTTACTTTGAGAAAACTCATATTATAGAAGTGATGACATGGAAACATGAATATTTTATGATTAAGAAATACCCTCATATCCTCATGAAGAAATATTCTATAAAGGTCTAGGATTATTTTTTTAGGGAACAATGCAGCACCCAATATTAAATTATTGTTAGTAATTTTTTCTTTCAATGTAACTATAGAATAATGCGCATGACATTATTCAAGAATGTGATTGGGAAATAAATACTCAAATTTTATAAATTTTATTTGAATAAGTTAATTTTATATTTGATTAATCATTTAAATATTATTGTATGACTAGTTTTTGATATTTTTCAAAAATAGTTGATTTTTATGTGAATAGTAAAAAATACCGATATTTCAAAATTGTCACTATTATGAAATTATAATGATACATGAATATAATTAAGGTATATAAAACTTTTTTTAAGACCAAATATATATTTTATAAGTAAAATAATTATTATAAAAATATAATATTAAACTTATAAATATATTCATATCATTTTTGGAATCTATGTATTTTTTTGTTCAAAATAAAAAAATGTTCTTCTCTTTTAATTAAGTATTTATAAGGTTCCCTATAGTTTTTTTTAATAATAATACAACTATTTTTATTTTATTCAATTAAATTATTTTCATTGAAATAAATATTATTCTTTATTTTTCTTTAAAACATTTCTACTTAAAAATTTATATTTCTTGAAATTTATTTTTCATCATGTTTTGTGGGTTAGTTTTAAATTAATTAACCTATTTATAGAAACTAAATTAAATAAAATTTTCATATATTTTTAATAATAATTATAAAATTATTTAATGAGGCTTCTTTAATTTTTGGTTATTTTGAATAATAAATGGTAAAATGTTAGTTACCACCGTAAGCGTTAAAACGGGTTAAAACATGAATAATAAGGGATAAAATGAACAAAAAATTTCTATAAATCATCTTATTTGTCAATATATAGAACTTACCACATCTATTATTCAAATATGACTCATTTCTTATATTTGTTTCTTTAGTAATACATAAATATATTATAATCGTTTAAAAAATTACAAGTTTATCATCTCCCTCAATTATAAAAGGACACCACTCTCATATCTTATTAACACTTAAAGAGACTATTAAATTGGAATTTACGAGCCCGAATAGTTTCCTAAAATCCCTAAATAGGGTATATATTTATTTTTTTGATAAGAATACCTTAATAATAAGGATTTATCTATAAAACTAAGGAGTTTGTCCAATGAAGAGGTATATCCCTTAATTGAGTGTTTTTATTTTAGTTTTTCTTATTCCTCATTTATTTATATGGTAACAATGATGATATAAAAACATAAATATATACCATATACTAAGATGTTACTATTTCAATGGAATAACCGTTATTCACCTCCTTCGGAAGGAAATGGGAAATTAAGTCATTGTTGGTGCATACTTATGGAATACCGCCTTACGAAGTGATGCATTTCCTTTTTTGTAATCATCATTCATGGATGTTTATTATGATGTATATAGTGTTTATATATTAAATATATTCTATTATTTTGATTTTATATATATAATTTATCATTTAACTTCTCACCATTCCACCCATTAAAAACTATAATGTCGCACATGGGTACTTGTGGACTTCCACCTCCACAAGGTGATGGGATTCATTTTTAATGCCTAAATTTCAATAATGATTATAAATATGTATATAATTATTATATATTAATTTTATATAATTATTAAAACACTGTATATTATTTAACTATTAAAAATAATAATGCATTGAAACATCCAAATCAAAACATATATGAAAAATAAATTAACTAACACTAGGGAAGGATGATTTTAATAATTAATTATTAATAAGAAGGTGTTTATATATTTTAAGTGGATAGTATATGATATTATAAGTATATATACGGTTCTATTATAAAACTATAATAATATAAAATTTATTATACATGATTTGAATATTATATATTAAGAAAATTCGACCAAGTATAAGGGTTAATTTTACATTATCTTCTTATTTGGGATAGTTATTTTAAGTTTCTGTTGGGTGAATTATATGATATATTATCCATTAGACCCTATATAATTTATTTTCTTATGGTTTTTTCTATAATTTTCAATTATATTTTCCATTTTTACCTACTTTTTAACTCAATATTTCCAAGAGAAAGTTTTGAAGGAAAACTAATATTGTTTTTCGATTTGGTTGACAATATTTTTCTTTCATGTCTATAATTTCTTTAAAAAGTTTTAATGATTATTTTTGATATTATCTATCAATTTAATAATTTATGTTCTACCAGTTTTTAATTACCATAAATTTATGAAAAGGAATTTTTATTTTTTCAAATGAGCAACTTTTTACTAAAAGTTTGAACAAAATCCTTTCTTAAACATTTACTACAAGAATTTATATTCCAATCATCATGAATATTCCTTGTATTGAATCTTATTTTATAATTTAAAGTGGTTATTTTAAAAAAATCCGTATTTTCATAACTTTATTTAATTTTTTAAATGTTAATATAAATGATTTCAAAATAAAAATGGTATTTTACTCCCAAAATCATACAATTATCTACTTAATGTTTTTTCATAGATGTAAAAATTAAATGAGAAATCTTGTTATTAATTATGGATATAATATATTGATATTATCAAAAATATTACACTGGATATATTATGATCATATTATTCTATTTATTTACTGTAGAAAATATTAACATTCCATAAGATATTTTTTAAATATCAATGTTTATGTTAATTATGTATTGAATTATTATTAATCTATTTTATTTGATGATTACATTGGACATAGTATGTGATGGGAGGGTCCAATTTTATCCCCTTGATGCATATTTTAGTCTTATGAAATACAATTTTTTTGGTATTTAGAAAGCACTGTTCTTAATTTATTATGTTGTATTGGAACAATTACTTGACATTAATATTGTAATGTTCTAAATTATGTATTATATCATTATGAAACATGTTATATTTATCAATGGGATTTTTTATTTTTTTTATTCCATCCTTGGATATATCCTTTTTGAAGATATTAGTTAGAAGGTTTATATTATTATTGGTTATTTTGTCAAATTATTCAAACTTTTTTATTCTAAGATAGTTATTGTTATACATTTTTCCTTATATAGAATTTGATACCACCCATTACATTTTTTCATTCTCTAGGATAACAAGAAGGGACTGATTTTTAATATAAGGGGTTTTATAGATGAAATAATAAAATATAATCTAGACTTTTTAATTTGTGTTTCATTTTTTAGATGTAATGTTAAAATATTATATGTATCTAGTATCCCAATACTAGTAAACTATTTGATCCTTTTGTTTTAGATCCCTTGTATTTTGTGCCAATGTATTAAAATAAAAATCGGCCCAAGGTTACTAGTGTAATGTTTTTTCAATAAATGATTTCTAAAATTTTATTTTCATTGGTATGAAATTTAATGTAAAGTTGAAAAATAATAAATGAACATTTTATTGTCTTTTCTAAAAAATGATATGGAAACCCTAATTTTTAAATTATATTTCAAAATATCTTTAAATGGATCATTAATTAAATATTTAGAATGTGGAAGGGAAGGTGGTTTCTTAATGAAAATTTTTACTCTCACTAATATATAACATTTTAGTTTTAGGCTTTTATTTTGTTCTAGTTTTCTCATGGGGTGTATCTATCATCAGGGTCATTTTACAAATTGTGTGGATTTGAGGGATGTTTTTTATTTTTCGTTTATTTTTCTTTATCGCAGTAAATAAATATGCCTTTCCTTATTTCTATGTTGGTAATTGGTGAATTCACAATACATGTGGATATTATGAGATATAAATGGTTTTTTATCTGGTGTAAATTGGAGGGTGAGCTGAAGGATTTCATTTTCATTATATTGTTTATATTTACTTAATTATTTATCTAATTCCCATTATTTTTTGTATGGATGTTCGATATATGGGAGGACGATATTATATTTTATGGTGAATGTAACATTTTGTTTTAAATATAAATTAAGGATGAAGTCATTAATATTTCTTGTATTTAATTACCAAAAGATTATTCACATCCTGTGGAGATCTAGAACACCCCTTAGGTTAGTGGATTTCTTGGTGAGATGTTGATTTAGGTGGAAGCCTAGGCTAGTTCATTACACTACCCAAGATATAAATAGATTAGTCATGACCCCAATAAAACAAATTCATTCTCATTCTTTGGTTGACTAATTTTATCACATGCAATATAGATAATCATATAATCCATTTATCAAAGACATTGATTGACCGTGAGACGTTAAGTATGTTAAATTCATATATCCCACTAATATATTCTAGATCTTTTCAATATATACTAAAACTATTAAATATCTAGAGAATTGAGAAAAAATTATATTTTCACACAGTCATTTATACTTATTTTAATTTTTATGTTGTGGTTTAGAAAACATTCGTTTTTATCATTATCAACAATTTAAATCAGGTGTTTTTTATTAGGGGGAGTTCAGGAAAACTGTAATGAGTCTAACACATATGATTTTTTAAACTACCATTAATATAATATACATTGTATATATCTTTAATATATTTAGTGTAATTTCCATCCATAATTTATTTTTTTGGGTGGTTATATTAAGTAAAAATATACCATATTTTTTAGTGGATTTAAGTATTGGAAATAAATTTTACGGAATTCATGGGTATCCATGCAATTAGTGTATTTATATCAGTTGATATAAATTATTCAATACACTATGTATTAATTAATTTTTTCCTGTTAAGGTGATGTTTTAAACTGCATATAATTCAAAAAATGAAAAAAATCAACAACTCATTATATTCATGTTGGTATAAAAAAACTAAACAAAATTAACTAAATAATATAAAAATAATACATATGTTTATCATAATAAAAACAACTCATACTTGGTAACAAAATTTCATAAATAAATATAAATTAATTAAACTATTATCGATGATAACATGTAAAAAATATTTAATATCTATCATGTGGCCACGTAAGGGACCCACCATTTCAGAAACACTATTTATTCAAGTAGGGGATTCATTGGCATAAAAACGTGGAATTCATAGATAAATATTTGATATTTTTTTCTTTTCCAATGTGGATTCCGAGACATGATAAGTGCTAATTATTTTAAAAAAACTATTTCCTTTGGTTCTTATATTTAATAAAAATGAAAAAAAAATTAGTTTGTATTAAAAAATAATAATAACTATATATAAATATATTATAAATATGAAACATTTTTATCTATTGATACTAATATATCATGGATGAAAACACCTCAGGAATTATCATTGTCATGTCAATAATAAATTATGCAAAAGATCACATATTATAGAGAACTTATCAATGAAATATCTCATGTGTGACTCATGTTATTGTAATTTGGTATCCCAAATTTTAATATTATATTGAGATTATAGATAATGACAACTACTGGGACCCATGGTATGATAATGAACTATAGTGAATAATTTCAAGGTCCTACTAAAGAATTGTGATGGGGATGGTATAAAACTCATCATATACACACAACCTTGAAACATATTACCCAGAACCTAGGTAATAAAATTACCCTAGAAAGTCAATGATGACTTTGGGTGATATAAAGCTCATTCTAATTTTAATTAAAACCTATATATAAAATAACATAAAATAATAAATTGAATGAAGAAAATATTATCCTAATTAAAATTGTATTCCACTTTTCTTTTAGAGTAAGTCATTCATGTAACTCTCATCTAACATCATACGCACACCAAACTACATCTCTGTTTTCCCAACCAGATAATCAACCTTATTCACTTATATCATTAAAGTATAAAATTGAAAATTATATACTCAAATCTAATTAATATTCAAAACATATATATAATTCATGATAATTAAAATCATACCTTTCTAGATATTTTCTTTTTCATACTCTTCAACATTGTTATGTGAGATATTATCTATTACACACAACTGAATTAATTTTTATAGAGATTTTCCAAAAAATAATATTATATTACTTAAAATATAGTATAATTTATAAATTGAATGAAATATAAGATTACATTTTAAAGTTAATTTTGTAAATTGGTAGATAAAAACTCTATAATTTACATCCACTACAGTCTATATATCACTTCTTGTATCCAATAATACATATACTATTGGCCTAAAAAGTAGTCATTGAACTCATAATGATAATTCACATTAATCAATATCTTTTCTTTTGCTATAATTATCTATCCCAATCTGACCTTGTTTCATTGATGACTTTGTGTTTTTTAAAATTACAATGATAATGCACTTTAAACTATAATTTTTTTATAATTAAATTTATGAAAATATCAACCATAGAAACTATATTTAAAATAAATAAATCATTAATAATAGTAAAAATTAAATAATTTAATAATTTAATTGGATATTCACTGTACAATATTTTCATTCATAATTTATCATTACACCCTATGTTTTTATTAATTATTATTATTTTGAATAAATTAAATTTCATTAATGGAATATGTTGCACACTACAGAATGTTTATATTTCTGTATAGAAAACACCAAATTAATATTATAATACATGAAACCTTGTGTTTATCCTGTGTAACGTACAATACAATGTTTATCTTCTATTACACATAATAATAAATTTTACCCAACTAAAACATAAGAATATTTTAATTATATAAAATGATAGTCATCGCCTAGCCAACAAAATGGAAGAAATTATTAGGATAAAATAACTTATGAAAATTGTAACACCCCAAGCTTCTACGGTACGTTTCCCTTCGAATAATGCGATAGTGTGTGTTGTACGCAACCTCGAGTTCTAACACACACCACAACTAATTAAACTAGCCGTTGTGAATAGTAATACCTACTTTTTGAAATCATATATATTTTATATTTTAAAATGGACTTCATTTTTGGATTCGGAATATCGAAATTAGCCTAGGGTGAAATTTTGGTACATTTCGGATAACTTTCATATTTTGATGAATAGTGAAAATTTCTAAATTTTAATTAAAAACAACTTTTTTAATCAAAATAATTAATAGTGATAAATTGTGAATTTGAGTGGTTTTAAAGTATATTTAGAATATATTTTTACCATTTAATATAATGTTGGTCATTGGGCATAATTTTACAATTAAACCGAACATAAACAAGTATCAATCTTTTTATAGTTATTATCTCTTAAAAACACGCTTTTTGTTTTGACAGCGATAATTAATTTTAAATTAATTTCTGCCACTTCTGTGTTTTGAATTTAGGAAAATGGATTCCATATTTGGAATCAGTTTGTTCAAATTGTGTAAATAGGTAACTTTTATTTTTAGACATTTTGAATAGTTACTGTGGTAAATATTTTATTTACCATGGTTAAAGGGTAAATCCGGTAAATAAGGGTTAAAACAAATAATATTATAATAATACAAAATTAACCTAAAACGTGTCCTAACCTTATTGGTGGACACATACCCGACCATGGGCATCCTTGGGTCAATTTGGGGACCCCTTGGAGCCACTTGTATGTGGTAGGGACACATTATATTAATAAAGTTAAAATAAAAATAAAAATGGCATAAGCTTACATCTTTTAGAAGAACAATTTTTACATAGGGTTATACATGTTGGATTTTCGATTATAAATATTCATTAGAAAGCTAAAAAGATTTCCTACATAATGATATTTTATATATAATTTTTAGACATTAAATAATTTATTTAATTTATGACATAATGATGATGCAGTAATTACTATAATAGTGAAAAATTAAAATAATTGATATTACAAATACCCAAATAAATATAATATGAAACTTTTAATGAATTAAACTAATTTTCTAGGATAATATGATATATTGGGATTGATTTAATTGACTTTGTTCGAAGTAATCAATCTGTTATGAGTTTCACAAAAATCAACTATTGAATAGTGTCAAAATTGACATAAAAGAGTTCTTAAAACAAATATTATATTATTAATTGATATTAAATTCCTAAAAATCTAAGGTTCGGCCAAGAGACTTATATTATGATAGGTTAATCATTAATGGACCACTTGGGTGTCGCTTTGATGTATATAGTAAGTTTATTAACCATATTATATAAAAATACAAAGAGACATTGTAAAAGTGAAACTAATTAACTTAGAGTTAATACTTAAAGATAAGGTTAATATAAGTACCCAAAGCTGTCTAAATTCTATTGGATGAGTTGTTTTCGACCTATCCCCACCTCATCCTTTGAATATTCAACTTTGGAGCCTTTGGAAACCGAATATGAATTTATTATAAATTAATATTTCTAGCTTTTCCAAAGGTGCCCCTCACCCCTCTTATAAAAGGGAACTCCTCCTTCTCATTTCCTCACACTTCTCAAGCCACTTGGCTCATCCAAACTCTTCCCAACTAAGCTCCCCACATCCCTCTCCTCCTCCTTGAAGCTTCCCCTTAGGCAGAAAGCATTTCAAGAAGTCCTTTGGTTCCAACCAAAGTGAGTTACCTAAATTAAAGGTAACAATTTCTCTTAAAGTATCTTCATTTATTTTTCTTCTCCAACCCCAAAAATCTTTTTATTTCCTTTCTTTTGTAACAACACCAGTATCCTAAATATACTAGGATGTTGTTATAAGAAGGATTCAAACTACACATACACACAACTCCATCTAATGGATGATGAATATAATGTTTCTGTGGATGGCAAACTAACGCCTCACGAAACGATGATTGTTCAAAAACATCTTACCGCCTCTCATGGTGGCCATTATGATGGCACTGTAATTAAATATGATATTAATGATATATATTTTATATATAAGCTTCTGTAATTCCATTTTATTTCATACCATTATTCGTTTCATGTTGTATATACATACGATAATTTCATTTGAGGAAGTGCGGACTACCGCCCCCTTAAAATGATATGACTCGTTCATACCACACATGGAACGTATAAAGGATGGTGTTAATGAACTTAAGTAACATATATAAAATACTATACTGGAATAGTAATATACCTATGTATCATTTGGATTAGATTCTTTTAAAATAAAAAAATTAAATGGAAGTAGCGTTCGTGCGCACGTACGGACTACCGTCTCCACGAACGCGATAAGATTCATTCTCCATCATATCCATTCAAGTCTTATTCTCATTTTGGGGTTAAAAATAATGTTAATATCATTCTGATTATTAATAAGATATAATCTATCCATTACAAACATGTCTTACGTAACCAAACATTTAAGAAGAACGAATCGATTATCACCCGAAACGACGATAATACTAAGATATTATTAATAAAGCAATGTTAAAAGATCATATATGATATCATATTAATGTATATGATTCTTGTATAATTTAATAACAATTATTTCACCATTATACAGGAGGTTAACCTACCCCAACCAAGGAAAAGTACAAGGTAAGGGTTATTTCACAATCTCTTCTTTATCCGAGGTTGTTTATACGTAATAATCTACTGGGATCTCGTTATCATCCACATCCATGTTTCTTCAAAATGTATTTCAAAACATTTTTACTATTTACAATAATATGGGTTAAAGTCATTTATACCCTTGTTTGACTTTTTATAAGAGGTTTTATAAAGGAATCTTTCCGTCGTTTTCAAAACAAGGTCCTTTTTAACCTTTTCGACAGAATTGAGGTAAGAATGTTTTTTTTAACTTGTACGGTGGGTGCGGTTATTTTCCGCCGTTATAAAATCGTCGAAGCTTTCCATATAAGCTTATAAGAATATTTTCAAAGAAAATGTTTTATTTTATATGGATCTTAAATGATTTCAAAATAAAAGGAGATACTTCTTTAAAAAGAATTTTGATTTCATCTATGTCAACATCCTTTGATGGGTTTTAAGATTATTTGAAGTTGATTTATTATGATACAAAACATCTATATTGTATTGAAGGTTTTGTGATATGTTTGACTGTGGATGTGCTATTTTTATACCATTCATAGTTTATGGTGAAATTATTGACATTTCGTATGCTAGTTTTAATACAAATGTTTATGTTATGTTTAAACCTTTTCAAATGGGAATGCATTGGACTAAATAAGTGACGGGTGGAGCCCGCTATAGCTCCTCGATGCATCGGTAGGTCTCATGAGACATACTAGTGTCTTGGCACAAGGCCTTGACAAAATCTTATTTGTAGTCTTGGCAGGAGGCCTTGGCTATGTGGTTATGATAGTCTGGCATTATGCATTCCAACATTATGAAAGTGGTTATTGATTTTTGCATGTGATTATTCGATTAGTAGAATATCCATGTGAATAAGTAAATGGCATTATTTCATTTTATTTATGCCATACCATGTTGAAAGTTCATATTTAAAAGGCTTTTGTTTTAGTTATACATTTCCTTAAGTGTTTATTCTTATTTATGAAAGTTTCCGCTATATTGTTATCCTTATTGGGCATTTGAGCTCACCCCTTTTCTATGTTTTATTTTTCCCAGGTAGTGAAGAAGTAAATTATGATTGACTTGCAGGGATATTATGAGGGGATTATAGTGTGGACGTTGGAAACATTATGTTGTTGTAGTAGTTTTTCATTTTATGATGTAATGTAAAACTTATGAATATATCTAGTGTTTCCAAGGCTACTAAACTAATCGGTCTTTCAGGATTTGATCTTTCTTGTGATCATGCCAATGTTATGTAATAAGGCACCGACTCTGGGTAGCTGGGGTCGGGGCGTTACAAAAATATATCGCATCAATTTTTTAATTACTTATATATTGATTTCAAATAAAGTAAGTATAATTTAATCGAAAAATAAATTATTTCCTCAAAAAAGAAACTTTTCTAAAATATGGGTTAATCATGCTTGGAGAACATAATTTAAAATTAAAGTTTACCAATTTTATAATAATAATTAAAAAAATTCATTTTTGATAAGGTAATATAAAAATTATCCATAGGTTATTTTTTTTGTATTTTTATGGGAAGTTTCATTTTTCGATTAATAGTTAAAAATACAACATTTTAATTAAAAAAACATTTTTTGTTTAAATAATTTATAATGTTAAAATATATTTTTAATAGTTTTTAATGTCAAAATAGTTCAATTATAGATCTATTAGTCCAATTTTTTTCATTGGAATCATTTTCATATTAAATTTTGAAATAAAATTCATAAAAGTTTATATATTTTCACATTAAAACCTTGCTTTATCATCTTGTTTGCGAGATTAATTTTAAATGAAATTTTCCCATTTCTATGATTGTAAATTTTAAAAATGGATAGAATATTTTTAATAATCATAATTTATAATTTATAATAAGTAAAAAAATTGAAAAAAATTTATTAGTGAATATAGTAAAAACTGATTACAACGACAAAGGGAAAACCAGTTTACTAAGCGGTTAAACATAGAATATGAGTTATAATAATGATCCAAAACTTGTAAAACCCCTATTTAATATAAATATGTAAATTCTTATGAACTTAGGATCTAATATTATGAGTTTTTTGACAGTTTTTCACAAAATATACCGATAAAATATGTTAAGTAATGAAAATGACCAAAAAAATTGTACATTTCTTCCTTTTAATTTCTATAACGCTTTGGAATAGGGAAAAATAAGTAGGTTTGGTTATATATATTTTTCTCGAATATAAATTATATTTTATCATTATAATTTATTTTATTTTTTTAAAGATGATATAATTATATTAAATATCTACGCAATTTCAACACATGAATTATTTAGTTAATAATTCAATAAATCAAATTATACTAAAACATTAAAATTGAATTAAATTGAATGTATTATTGTCTTACATTAATTTCTAAAATGAATATATCATTTTAATTATATTTTAACATAATATATTAAAATTCAATAATTTTATAGATATTTATAAATTCAAATTAAATAAATAATGTCCATATTGACATTAATGTTATTTTATAATAAATTTTATTTTATTATATGATTTAAAATTACTACAATTAATATCATCTACCAAGTGATTATTAAATTTTAATAAATGTCTATTATATTCCATTAATAGACCATATTATTTTTTTGATGATTATATTGATCCCTAAAGGGTAAAAACTTTGTTAGCATAATTATGGTTAAAGTAGCATTTTTTGCACACTATATGCGATTCTATTAAAATTATTTAACAAAACGTATGAAATTTTTTATTTTAAAAATTATATATAATATTTATAATAATTGGGTATATGTTTTCTAATAATGATCACTTGTATTTATTTTTAAATAAAAAATTTCCTAGGTTATAAAAATAGTTACCTTAATAAAAACCAAAATGTTGAAGTGGGGAAACATAGAAGTTAAGGAATAAAATTACAAAAATGCAATTATTTTTTAGAATTAAAGGTTTTTATTGACCAAATAAATAATCTCCTCAATAATTATTCAATTTTTGATCCACATGATGTAATGTAGACATATCAATAGTGAATACTTTTGAGTATTTACCAAAATCTCACTTCTCTACAACAATAAAAGTGTACTCACTCCCCCCCCCCCTTATTAACACCTATAAATCCATTTTTCTAGAACAAACCCTAACAAAATCACTTAAAAAATTCCCTAAACTAATTCTAGAGTCATTATTTTGTTTTTAAATCCATCAATTTAATGCTTTAGTGCGATGCTAGGGAGAATAGCTAAAGAAGAGGTAATGTTCTTCAACGAGCATCTCTATTTTATTTCTCTCTCTACCTCCTTCAATTCATTTTATATCATGCTAATATACTATCCTTAATATATTATATATACTTATATACTTTTAGGTTAATTTTATTATCTAAAAAAGCACAAAAATTTATCAAATGGGTTATGAAGTCATCGTTTGTGCATACGGCAGAATACTGCCTCGCAAACTGATGTCATTCATTATTCAATTACCACCTATCTGGATTGAGAATAAAGATAAACATATTATTTATATATGAAATTTATTATGTTTATTATGTTAATTTTTTTATTATTATTCTATAATTTTTAGGTCACACATACCATCATGATTTCCGTTTTCTAGTAATATGATAACTTCGTCCGTTTGTACGGTGGACTACCGCCTCATGAAGTGATGTGGTTTGATCATGCTTTACATTGAACATATTAAGAATGGGTTTAGTAGAAATATTTTATATATATGAAATTATAAATATATAGTAATGATAGTAATGATAATATATATATTTATATATATTTCATTTACTTTTCTTTCTTTTAATATGATTGTTTAATGAAAATAAAATTCATGCGTGTGTGCAGTCTATCGTCTCTATGAACTATGTATTTCATTTCCAATAAATAAATTTCATAGAATACTGTAAATACATATATACTAAATATTTATGATATTTAAATCATTTTAATTATTCTCGAGAATATGAGATCATGATCTATGTAATAAGATCCAGAATATCAAGTCTACATGTATGAAAAACAAAGTGGTTGATACACAAAACATAACATTTAGGTGGAATATTAAATAAATGAGTAATATAGAGTAATAATAAAATAATATATGGTGTCATATATATGAATATGGTGTCATTTTAGATTTATAATAAACTTATATTCATTATAAAGAAGTTTTGAATGTGTACTATGGAAGTAAAAACTTAAGGTAAGGGATTTCCATCTCAGTTTTTACTTTTTTTAGACACATGCTATGTTCCCCACATATTTACTCTATATGATGTATATACTACACATGAATGTAATTTATGATTTTAATATGTAAAATATTCTATATTCACATATCCATTTGGTTATTCCACTTTTATGGAGTTATGGTTTCAAAGTTACCAAAGCAGTAAGGGAATTTTGCTTCAATGTACCTTATTTGAGACAGAGGTGATGTTTTGCACCTATATTCATTTATTTTTTGTGTATTCATACCCTTTGACATGTTATATAATTAATATAATTATATTAATTATATTTTTATCTTTATATAATTTTATTATTTAATGGGGATTATGATTCAATGTTACTAAAGAAGAAAGAGGATATTGAAACAATCTCATTGTTTATCAAGACTGTTTGTGATTATGCATCCACTACTGAAATATTTTGATCTATATCTAAATAATTCTCATGAATTTTCTTATACACTATTTATTCATGATATATTCATTTAATGGTACAATTTTTACCCCATTATTTTATATAATTATGAATATTTTTTATAAAAATTAAATTTATTTCCCTCTTTGGATGGAAATTTTTTTTCTTCAAAAATAATGTTTTCTAAAAATGTTTTTAAAATATCTTTTAATATAATTTTCAAAGAATATTTTTTTTGGAAAATTTTTTATGATTTAAAAACTGGTTTATATTATTTTCAAAGAATCTTTTTTAAGTATTCAAGGTTATTTTAAAAAAAATATTTTTTCAAAATGTTTTATTTTTTAAATAGAATTTTCTAAATTTAAAAACATATTTTCCTCGAGAAATTATATAAATTATCTTTCAAAATTATTTTCCATATAATAATATATATTTTAGTGTTACCTTTTCTTTACTGGAGAAATTATCCATAGATACCCTTCATATTCTATTTCTAAATAGTTTATATTTTGATTTCATGATTTTTAAGAAACTCAGTTCTGTTCCACAGGTTAAACCATAATGAAATGATTTCAAAACCTTCTTATTTTCATGATTTATTAAATCATGTGTTGTTTATGATACCTATTTCATTTCATTGGTTTTTAAAAGATTAATTTTTATGATGTTGTGGAACACATGTGTTTAATTTTCATTATGTGACGGTTGGGGCCTATGTCTCCCTTCAATGCATTATGTAATTATGGATAAATAATGAGTATATATGTAATGTGTGATATTTATTACGTTTTTAAAATATTCTGCGAGAACCAGAATAAATGTTCACAATGGTATGTGTGAAACATATTACACGTTCATTATTTTATGCGTGAACTAGATTACCTTTTCACAATGTTATGTGTGAACCTAATAACTTGTTCCCTATGTTATGAATGAACCTAATTACATGTTAAAAATGTTATACATTAACCCAACATTCATGTCTATAATGATATGTGTGTCCCTATTTGAATGTCTATAAGTTTATGTGAGGGCATGATTTCATGTTCTTAATTTAACAGGTAAACTTATTTATATTTATACATGTTCAGAATGTTATAACATGGTATTTATGCCACAAATCTATGTCGTATGTCACAAATTTCATGTCTTATGTCATTTTTATTCTTTCATGTCTCATGTTCACTGATTATCATATGATTCATATCTTGTAAATAGTAAATCGTTATTCTATGAGTGATATTATGATATCTTATATGTATGGTATGATTTTCAAATATTATGCACATGTGCTCTTACAATTATATTCATGGTATGCATATGTATCTCTTATGTTTACCCATATTAAGAATCTAATATCTCCCTTTATCATTATTCCCTTACCTAGGTTATGAAGAATTTTTTTTGTGTAGGTTATGTCAATGAAATGTTATAAATTTCATAAAAATTTTGGGAATAATTGAGGATCATTCACTATATTGGAATATTATGTTCCACGTATCCAATGGCACTAAATTATTATGGTCTTCAGGATTTTTTTCATGTAAATTATTTAGTATAATTCTGAAAAGATGTAATATCCAGGTATGTTAATCCTTTTTCATTTTAGTTGGTTCAATAGAACTTTTTAACCAAAGTTTTCAAACAAGGATGAGAAAAAATTAGTGAGATACCTAGGGATATATATTAGGATATTTCTAGGGATGTATTTAAGGATAAGTCTATGAATGAGTTAATGTATTGGAAAATTACCTGGAATTTTGGAAAATGTTTTAGATTTTGGTTTCTAATCAATTACATACATCTTTGGATACTACAAGTGGATGTGGATCTATAATAGATGTAATTATGGATAACAACCCCTAAAACATTGTATTGAGTTAGACTCGATCGAGAACCGGTGCATGAAAATGGTTCATACGACACAGTTGGTCTAACACTCCTAGGGGGAATTATATAGAAATTATACAAAAAAATTTATAAACCATAGTGAAGAATTTAAATAGTTTAGGACTATGAATTTCCTAGGGTAAAACTGAGGTGTCATATATTTTCATGGATCTGTAGTTTTCTAATTTAATTGGTGTTTCTCACACTGTGTTTTTTGTCTTAGGTAATGGATGGACCAATATGGAATCACATTAACATTGAATCTTATGGATATTTAGTGACTATAATAAACCTAATTGAATGATTTCTAGAGAGAAATATATTGAATTTATGCATAACCATATATAAAAATATAGGATCAACAATTCGAATATCAGTGAGCTTCCTGAAATATTAGATAATAGGAAGATTTACTTTTAATAAAGTTCATGTGGTAATGGACAAAAAATAATAAAACTCATATTCCAACTTACCAAGAAGGTGGGAATAAAAATACAAATGAATATCTAAAATGGAGGGGGATATGTTATATACGTGTAGAATAGGACTTAGAGTGAAAAATTTTTTAGGATTTAAATTACTTATATATGGAGAACATGGTCATTACCTAACTTAATGTACTAACCCAAGAATTTACTTCTAGACCAAGGAATGACCTATTCCATTTCAATTGTTGTTGTTCAATGATTGAAGTATTTATGTATTTAGATTCATGAATTATGAATTGTAAAATATATAATGAATTTTTAGTATAAGTGTTTTGTTAATGTTTGGAATGAATATTTTGAATGATGTTGATGAACTAGAAAAGTGATTTAAGGGTTGCGTGATATTTTGATTATAGAAAGGTACCCCCAAATATGTTCCCGATGCTGAGAAAATGGTCTTTGGTTTGGAAAAATATATGATTTATTTAAGTAAATTGTATAGTATCTATGACCTCAAAAATAATATTGGATTTATTGAAAATGTAGGTTATTTTATCATAAATAGACATTAAAAAATTGTTGGATCTACGTAATATATTCAATAATATGCGGTTTTATTTGTTGAATGGAAAAGTATTCTTGTTTTCATTAAGGCTCTATGGTAATTCAGGTTGTTAACATGTTTAAAGAGAATACATGATTAAGGTGTTCACATGTTTAGTATGTGACAATCAAGAGCTACTTTATAGTATTTGGGGTATTGATATTATGTTTATTTGAAAAAAATTAGTCACATTCTTTAACCAGTTTTCAATTTTAATCTTTTGGAAGATTCATAAAAAACCATTAATGTAATTGTTTTAGTTGAACAATTGATGAGGATTCAACGACTAATGTACTATGTCCGCATATAATGATTTATTAATAACTTTTTTGAGTCATTTTTTGTGAAAATTTTTAATGATATATGGAATGACTTATCATTATATTTATCAATCTTATAATCAATTGGTTCTTTAGGCATAAAAAATCCACCATCATTCATTAGAATAATAAATAAAACAGAATTTGATCAAGTAATATCCCAAGGGTGATATTGTTCTTATAAAAAGGAATGAAATAAATTATGTATATCTCATTATGAAAATTATTCATCTTTAGAAATAGGAAAAAAATGATATCTGTGTACATTAATATCTAAGGAATCAAATGGACTCCTAAATCATCACATATTTTTAGATTTGTGGTTGTAAACTGTCTCTGGAACACCCATTTTCTTATGATCAGTGATATCTATAACTATATATGATTTTTTTACCTTCTCTTCTATATGTAAATATTCACTTCCCATCTATATTATCCTATGTGGAATCCGATTTTTGAGTTACATGGGTAAATTTTATGTTTCCAATATTCCATTTTAAAAGAAGTTTTATTGATCATTTTTGTGATATGGGTTTCTGTGGAAGTAACTTTCATGTATTAAAACACTTATGACCTAGATGAATTTTTAGGTCATAATTAATTTAAGGGGGGTGGAATGTAACTCCTCAAGTTTTGATGAATTATTATTTTTTAAATTAATTAATATTATTTGATAAATAAAATTTCATGTTTAACTAAGTAAAATTTTATTTATAAAAAACAAAAAATTAATATTTTACAACATACAACACTGAGTTATCTTTTCATACGTGGGACAGTAAGTCAGGATTTGTTTCACAAAACACCTAATTTAAAAAAGCTACAATATAATATAAATATTAATATTTAATCTGATGGTTATCATCAAGAGGATAAAATGGAGGGAAAGAATAGGATTAAGTAAATTATTAAAATATGTAGTTTTCAAATTTTATTATTAATATATTTATTAACGTAAAATAATAAACATTTAAAATAAAAAAATATTCCTTTAGAAAAATAGTATCTTTTCTAAAATATGGGTTATGAATGCTTAGTGCTCATAATTTCAAATTAAATTTTACCAATTTTAGAAACAATATTTCAAAAAATTAACATTATTTTTGAAATTATAATATTAAAATTATACTAGGGTGAATGTTTGGTGTTTTTTAAGAAGTTTAATTTTTTGATAAATAGTGAAAAATACAACGTTTTTATTGAAAATAGTCTTTTCATTTAAATAATTTATAATGTTAAACAATATTTATAATTATTTTTAAATTAATAATTGATTCATTATATATATATTAATAAAATTTAGGTCATTATATGTGTTTTTCATTTTTAATTATTATATAAAACATTGTAAAATTTTGAACATATTCACGGTAAATACTCACTTTCTCGTCACATTTACGGGATTAATTTTCAATTATTTTTTCCACTTATATGATTGAAATTGGGAAAAATGAATTTAATATTTCAGATAATCATAATTCATAATATATAATAATTCCATATGTATTTTTTAACAAAATTAATAGTGAAAATAGTTAAAATTAATTACATCGGTAAAGAAAAAATTGAGATTACATAGTAGTTAAACAAAGAATATAAGCTGTAGGAATGTCCAATACCTGTACAAAAAACCATTAGTTTAAAAATTTTCTACACTTAAGATACTATTCAATAATATATTTGTTTTTGGGGACATTTCTATGAATTTGAACAATATAATATGTTATTTAATGTAAAAGAGTAGAAAAATTTACCATTATTCATTTTAATTTCTATAAAGCTTTCGAATACGGAAAAAATACATTAGTGCAATTATAAATATTATTATTCAATATAATTTAGGTTTTTTATATTTATATTTCTAAAAATATATATATATTATATACTAATATTAAATTTTAACGAAATCTTAACACAAGAATTATTTTGTTAATAAATAAATAAATCAAATGATATTAAAGACATTAAAAGTTTTATAAATTGAATGTATTATTGTATTAAGTTAATTATGTGAATAATTTATAATTTTACATAGGTATAAACTTAATAGATTTAAATTCAATCTTTTTTGTTATATTTTTAAATTATAATTAAATAAATAATTCCAAAATTGACATTAATGTTATTTTATTACAAAATGATATTTAATTAAATGATTTAAATTTAATAAAAACCTTATCTTATTATAATAGATTTTTAAGGTAAATAAATATCAATTATGTTCCATTCATGGTAAAATTGTTATTTTATAATAAACATGTTGACCCATAAACACTAGAAACTTAGTTTTCACTATTATGGTTAAAGTCGTGTTTTTTTGCACTATATGCGCTTCTGTTAAAATTAATTGCCAACATACCAGAGCCTTTTGTTTTATAAATTAGATATAAAATTTTTAATTAGTGGCTATAAATTATCTAATATGTATCAATTTAATTCTATCTTAATTAAAAAATTTCCAAGGTTATAAAATTAGTTACCTTAATAAAAATCGAAATGGTAAAAGTGCATATAATATGAAGTTAACAGAAAATTTTTTTAAAAATTCACTTAAATTTTTTGATGGATGTGTTTCTAGATGAAATAAAACACAACCAAAATTTTGTTTTAATTTTTTTATCCACATTAGTTAAGGGATACCACCCGATAGTGAATACTTCTGATTATTTATAAGAATATCACTCCTCCTCAACTATAAAAGATAACTCACTCTCCCCATTTTTAACAGCTATAAATACATTTGTATCGATCAAAATGTACAAAAAACACTTCCCAAAATTCCTCCCCTAATCCTATAAGCCTTAGTTTCTGAATAAAAACATCATTTTATTTATTTAGTATAAACCTAAAGAGAATATTCAAAGATTATGAAATTTTATTCAATGAGCATTTTTTTCTTTATCCACCTCCTTAAATTATATTTATATTATGATTATATAATACCCTCAGTATCTTAAATATAATAATATTTTTTATGTTATGGGTGATATATAGTACCACAAACACTTTCATCAAATGGGTTTCAAAATCCTCGTTCGTACGTACGATAGTCTACTGCCTCACAAATCGATGATGTTCTATTTTCCATTACCACCTATCAAGGATGAGAATAATGTTGGAGATAATGTTGATATGTTATATTTATTATATTAACTATTTTATTTTGATACTATAATTTCTATATCACATACACTTTCATTCTATCCATTTTTTGAGAATACAATAATGGCGTTCGTGTGTACGTTGGACTACCGTCTCACAAAGCGATGTGATTCGTTCACACTATACATTGAATGTATTAAGGATGAGTTTAATAAAAATATGTGATATATATTACATAAAAATTATACTATAATTAATATATATATATATATAATTTAATTTTCATTATTTCAATACGATAAGAAAATGGAAACAACATTCATGCGTATGTATGGCTTACCATCTCCATAAATGATGTATTTCATTACTTATAAATAAATAATATAGATTACTATAAATACATATATAATTAATATATATGATAATTATATCATTTTTATCATTCTAATGTTTATAAACAATGATCTAAGTAAGAGTACCAAGAATATCATGTCAACACATGTACAAAAAACTAAGTGGTTATTACCCAAAAGATTACATTAACATTGATTTGTTAATAAAATGGTAATATAAAGTCATAAAAATATAATATATTGTGTGATATATATTAATATATATCTTTAGTATATTTATAATTATTTTATTTTATTTTATAGGAGTCTTGACAGTGTACGATAGAATTCTATACTTAAGTTAAGGGATTTATGTCTCTCTTTTTATTTTTGTGAGACAAATTCTATATTCATCACCATTTTCTACTATGTGGTGTATATAATTACCATGAATTTAATTTTTTATTATTCAGAATAAATATTTTTTTTATTTACTTGTCCATTTGAGTATCTGTCTTTTATGGGGTTTTAAATTCAATTTTACCAAATCAGTAAGAAAATTCTCTCTCAATTTACATTCTTTGAGACACATGTTATGTTTTGAAACAATATTCTATTATGTGGTTTATATAAGAAAATTGTTTCATGTCATATCATGAATATCCCTATTTTCATGATATTTTAAGAATAATTTAATTTTATCCTTTCATGGGGATTATGATTCAATTTTACCAAAGTGCTAAGAGGTTATTGCAACAATCTCAGCATTTTTCGATATTATTTATGATTATGGTTCCATTGATAAAATCATATGATAATTTTTTTAATAATTATAATGAATTTTATTCTCGTTTATATATTTATGATATCTTCAAGTAGTGGTACTTTTTTCCAATCCCTGTATATAGGATAATTATGAAAACATTTAGGAAAATATTTAATTATTTCCCTCTTAGATTGGAAAAATGTACTCATCCAAAACCACATTTTCTAAATATGTTTTAAAAAAAATTATTGATATTTTAATATAAATTTTAAGGAAAAGGATTTTAAAAATGTTTTATGTTTTAAAAAGTTATTTAAATTATTTTCAATGCTTCTTTAATTTTTTTCATTGTTATTTTAAAGTAAAATAGTTGTAAAAATGATTTATGTTTTAAAAGGAATTTTTCCAAGAGGAAATAATATTTTCTCCAAGAAATGTTTTAATGGATATTTCAAAATTATTTTCCATCTAATATGATATATGTTATTTTTACATATTCTTTACTAGGGATATTATCCCAGGACACCATTCATATTATTTCTCTAAATGGTTTATGTTTTGGTGTCGTTGTATTTATAAAATCTATTTCTATTCCACAAGTTAAACTATAATGAATTGATTATGAAACCCACTTATTTTTATGGGTTATTCTTGGAAGAAATGTTTATGATACCCATTTCCTTTCATGGGATATTATATGATGAATTTTTATTATCTTGTGGCATGCATCTGTATGATTTTTATTATGGGGCAGGTGGGACCTATATCTACCTCTAATTCATTGGGTAATAAAAGTAAACTCAAGAGTATATATGTTATGTATGAACAAGATCACATGTTTATAATGTTATGAATAAAACTGATTAAATATTCAAATATTTTGTGTGAAACTAATTATATGTTCCCAATGTTATGTGTGGTCTTGATTATATGTTCGCATTGTTATGTCTAAACCAAATTATAAGTTCAAAATTGTTAGAAATAAACCTGATTATATGTTCATAATGTTATGTTTTGACATATGTTTCGTGTCTATAATTATATTCATAGTCCTTGTTGAATATATATAAGTTTATCCATGGCATTGATTTCATGTCATTAACTTAACAATGAAACTATTTCTATTTATACATGTTCTCAATATTATACGATGATATGTATGCCACAAATCTATGTCTTATGCCCCAAATTGAATGTATTTTTCCAATTTTATACTCTCATGGATCATGTTATTTTATTATCTTATGATTCATGTCTTATAAACTACCAATATTTATACCATGATCCATGTCTATGATATTTGATATTTTTGGTATGGTTTTAAAATGTTATTCTCATGTTATCATAACCTTATGTTCATGTTTTGCCTATGAGTCCCTTTTTTTACCCTTACTGGGCATCTAATCTCACAAATTCTTATATTTATTTTCCCAGGGTTATGAAGAATGTTTTTATGTAGGTTATATCATTGATGAGTAAAAAATTAGAAAAAAATTTGGGGAAAAAATTAATATCATACACTAGATTAGAAAATTGGATTCCATGTTTCCAAAGCCATTAAACTATTATGTGTCTATAGGTTCTATAAGGATAAGTCTAATGATTGGTTAAAGTATAGGAAAAGGACCTATAATTTCTTTAAAGGATTTAGATTGTGGTTTCTAAGAAAAAACTCCCTCTCTAGACACTACAAGTGTATGTGACCCTAGAACATATTTTTCTATTTGTAACAACACTAAAAACAACATATTGATCTAAAATCAATCGAGAATTGGTGCAGGATAACGAGCCTTACTACACATATGGTTTTACGCTCCCATGGGATATGCTTTAGAAGTTTTCCAATTCTTTTGGAACCATAATTAAGTATTTAAATAGATTATGACTTTTAATGACATAGGATAAACCAAACATTCCATAGATTAAAGAAGAATGTATCAGGATTTGTACATCCTATAAGTGATTTTCATCATTATGTCGTTTTCTAGTATGATTACTGTTGCTCACAATATTTTTGTGGTTTTTTGATAACGGATAGAACCTAAAATAATCATGTTAATTTTTAATCTAATGTACAATTCAATGAATATGAAAAACCAAATTAGATAATAACCAGATAAAATGATATTGAAATTATGCCTAATTAGTTATAGAGATATATGATTAACAATATTAGCATTAGTAATTTAGATGACACATCAGATAAGGGGAATATTGGATTTTATAAAATTTCATGTGGTAATGGTCATAGAATAATGAATAATAAGATTCTTGCCTATAAATAAGGTGGGGAGCAAAATCTAAAGGAATTTATAAAATGGTGGGGAAGATGTTTTATATTTTGAAAAGGGGTTCATAGAGTAGAATTTTTTTGATGACTTCAATATATTATTTTTAGAGAACATTTTAATTTCTTAACTCAATTACCTAACCCATGAATTATCTTTTATACCATAGAACTAATAATTCCATATAAATCATTGAATTGAAAGTATTCAAGTATTTATCATTTTGGATTATAGAATTATATATTGTGAAATATATAAGGATTGTTTAATATATGTTTTTTATTAAGGATTTGAATGAATATGTTAAATTATACTGATGTTTTATAAAAGTGCTTTGATGGAAATTTGACAATTTTATTATAGGAATGTTCCCCTTAATATGTTCTAGATTCTGATAAAATTTTGTTTAGTTTTAATGAATTGATTATTGAGTTATGTAAATTGGATTGAATAAATGAACTCATAACTGATAATGGAATTATTAAAAAAATAATTTTATTTTATCATTGATAGAGTTTACAGAATTATTGTCTCTATGTAATATATACAATAAATTATGGTTTTATTTGAGTAATGAGGAAGGATACGTTTTTTATTAATGTTCTATGGTATTTCAGATTGTTCCCATGTTTTAAGATAATACACAATGAATGTATTCACATGTTTGGTATGTGAAAATCAAGAGAGAATTTATGATATATGGGGAATTTATATAATTTTTTTTTGAGAAATTCCATCACCTTGTTTCATAAGTTTTTTGTTATAATATTTTGGAAGGGTTGTTAGGCTAACCATTTATGGAATGGTTTTAGTTTATCTTTGGATGAGGCATCAGTGAATAATTTAATATTTTATCATATGAATATTCATGCATAACTAGTTCCATCCATTTTTTGGGATAATAACTACAGATATATGGAATTACTTATCAATAGACTTATGCATATTATGATCTATTACGGATATAGGTAGAAAAAATCCACCTCCATTTCATAGATTAAGAGATGAAGTGGAATTTGATCAAGGAATAACCCAATGGTGATATTATTCAAATTAGAGGGAATTAAATCAAGTAAGTATATCTTCTCAATAAAATTAATCTATTTTAGTAAGAGGATCATGAAAAATTGTTATCCTAGTACCTTAATTTTAGTTGAATCGAATGGCCCTTTATATCATCACATATTTTTGATATTGTGGTTGTGAATTTTCATTGGACCACCAACTTTATTTTGATCAGTGTTCTTCATCACTCTCTATAATTATTTATGATTTTTTTCCTTGTCTAAAACATTACTTCCCACCTAGATCTCCAATGTGGAAACCAAGTTATCAGTTTCTTGGGTAAACAATATCTTTCTAACCATTCATTTTTAATAGAAGTTATATTCTTCATTGTTATTTTTTGGGTTTCTTTGAAATTTTCATTCAAGTATTAAACCATTGATGAACTAGATGAATTTTGAGGGATAAATTCATTTTCATGGGTGAATAATGTAACAACATGAGTTTTTATGAATTTTTTTTCAAATAAATTGAAATTATTTGATGTCTTATGTTTCATTCTACAATAAGTTGATAGTTATTTATATGAAACCCCATGTTAAGAATTCATTACATGAAACATTAATTTTATCTTGTGGTACACACTAAACTATGATTGGATTCTCTTAGACACAATAAAAATATTTTCCAAACAAAAATATTCTATTAATATTATTATCTAATTTGATGTTCATCAATGGATGATGGAATTGAAGGAGGAAATAAAAATAAATAAATTATTAAAATAAATATTTTCCAAATTATTATTACATATTTATTTATTATAAGTACAATAATTATCATTTAATTGAAAAAAATAAATGTTTTCTAAAAAAATATCTTTTCTAAATGATGGGTTAATCCTGTTTGGTGCACATAAGTTAAAATTAAATTTTACCAATTGAATAAAATTTATTCCAAAAAAAATTAAATCATAAAATAAAAAATATTCTAGGGTTAATTTTTGGAATTTCTTTAGACCTTTAATTTTTTTGGTGAATGATGAAAAATCAGAAATTATAATTGAAAGCTGCATTTTATTATAAATAATTTATAATTTTAAAATATAGTTTGAATTGGTATTAAATTAAACATATTTTAATTATAATTCTATTAATCTAATTTAGGTCATTTTATTGTTTTTCATATTGATTTTTGATGTAAAAATATTAATATTTTCACTTTAAAACAACGATTTCTCCTCAAGTTTGCGGGATTAACTTCAAATTATTTTTTCCCATTTATGTGATTGTAATTTGTAAAAATGGATTCTATATTTTCAATAACCGTAATTAATAATGAATAATAAGGCCAAATTAATATTTTTCCAACATGATTAGTGAAAACAGTTAAAAGTGATTATAGTGATTAAGAAAAAAATAAGTTTAATTAGTGGTTAAACTAGAAATATAAGGTGTAAGAATGATCTAAAAACATTTCCAAATTCATTTGATAGAAATATATATACCCTTATGAACATATACTATAATTGTTTGAGTGTCATGACACTTTTACCTAAAATTGACCAATATAGTAAGTTATGTAAAGAAAAAGATAAAAAAATCTGTCTTTATTTTAATTTCTATAAATATTTGGAATAAGAAAAAATACATAGGTTCATGAATAAATATTATTTTGGTAGTAAAATGAGTTTTTTATCATCATTATTTATTTTAATTTTATAGAGATGATATAATTACATTAAATTCTTAAGAAATGTCGATACATGAATTATCTAATTAATAGTTAAATAAATCAAAGGGTGCTAAGAAAAATTAAAGTGAAATAAATTTAAGGTATTATTGTATTCTATTAATTTTTAGATGAATATATTATGTCACACATGCAAGAATTTAAAAAATTTAAATTCCATCATTGACTTGATATTTTTCAATCCAAATTAAATAAATAACTTCAAGATTGACATTTATGTTATTTAAAAATAAATGTTATATTTTAAATAATTTACAATTAATGAAAATACTATATTTAACAAAGTTATTTATAAATGTTAATAAATATAAATTATTGACCATTCATGGAAAATTTTGTCTTTTATAATGAACATTTAACATCTCAGCCTCAGATGCAACTCAAAAGTGCCCGGAGAACAGTTGGCTACAAGAACTCAAGCACATCTCTCCAAATGCAAGATTTTGCGGACTAGAAGCGAGGTACTTGGGGGTTTCCATGAGGAAACTATGACCTCATTAGAAGAGTGTAACAAAATATAATATCAATAATAGTCAATAGAGGAAGTAGTAAAACAGTCAAAAAATAGTTGGAATAGATAACATTGACAGAAGTATCTCATATTAAATTAAGAAAATGTAATGTTCCTAAAAATATCCAAAATAGGATGAAAAAATAAAAATAAAATACATGTATCAAAATACCAAAATGACCAATAAAAATTGATATCTCCAAACAACATCAAAGAGCCTCAGTACGGTCCCATTATCCCATGCTTCTATGCATGGCACAAAATCATGCATCAAACTATAGTCAATTTCCATGGTACCTACCTGCACCCATTTATTCTATTCTAGTACCCAATAGATTCCTGAACATGGTGTGAGATATAATCCCAGTAGGTAACCATCAAAATATCAATATTAATTCATTGTTGTGAGATATAACTTGATTAAGAACTGTTTAATGTAAAACAAGTATGTAGTATGGAAGTACAGTTCCCATTAAAAGTATATTATAGAACAATTAATACTAAATATCCTCATAAGTCTCCCATAACAACAACTTCCAATCTCCAAAAAAAAGTAAGATACAACATAAAATAAAGTAAACACCACAGACATACATGTACACAAAGTCACTTAAAACCCAAAGATTTTCCATCTAACAATAGTGCCATAACATCCAAGGCTGAGTCATATAACCAATCATATCACATTTACCATGGCCACACCATATCATAAAATATATCGAACCTCAAAATTATGGATCCAAGGTATATAAAACCATGGAAGCCTCATTGAGTCTGAGAAGAATCTCGATTAAAACCCGGTGATGACATTGGTGGAGTTCGAGGATCATGTCAAATGTGAGTCCAACAAATCAGATCGAAGGGGTAGAAATTCCCTTTCATGAACTACAAAATGAAGACCCAAGTCTCAAATAGGTCCATGGAATCTTCTAACATCGCATCAGATCCATGGTTGAAGCATTAATGGCATCTAAATGAAATCAGGACCCTTGGTGTGCCAACCAATGCATCCACTGCCATTACATTTCCTATTTTATTTTCATCCATAAATTCAAATTCATTTCAATAATGATTATACCCACTCATATAATATACCACAATTCAAAATCTAAATAAATCAAAATCATATACCACATGGAAAGGGAAGCATAACATATCCTAGTTAAGAGATTCAATTTCATTTAATTAATTATGGGATTCCTCTAACTAGAAAAGCATTAGGGGCCACACCCCTAGGGTGGTTCAATAAGGACAAAAGAAAAGACACACCCCATGGGTGGACATGGTTGGGGAAACAACCATGAACATGACTCAAGGGTTCTAAATGGCATCCAAAACTCATTCCTTTTCATTTAAGTAAATTAATAAATTCATTGTTGGGTCCATACTGAAACGTATGATAGATAAAAAAATGGTATATATATCAATAAATTACCAAACCAAACAGAAAAAGTATAAATCACCTACATTATGTTGGTAACATAGTTATCATCTAATAGCAACTCTTGATTTGACTCAAATTGGAAAAAAATCAAAGAGTGGATGAAGAACATGAAATTAGGGAATATTATCTAGAACATAAATAGAAAATTTGATACTAGTATGAATGAGGAACACCATAAAAAGAGTTTACAACTCACTGATGCGGATCCAACAAGATCGACGACACTCGATTCTGATATCAGATGGTGGAAAGAGATCAAAATCTACCTTTCATCTTCAAGGATGATCTCTCAAGGTGTTGAAGCCAATGGATTAGGAAAGTGAAAAAATAGGTTTCAAATACTAAAATTTTAATTTTAATTTCATATTTTTAGCCAAATTATTGGGCCTCATGGTTTTTCTAAACTTTTTTCCAAACCATTCACCATCCATACACTCTTTTGTTATAGGAAAGGGGACCCATCTGGGTCAGTGTGCCGAGTTTTTTTACCATTCACAATCCATGAGAAAATCAACTGGCAAAAGTCTTCATTATTTCACATGATTGCCCACCCCAAATCACAAGATATATCAATCTGTGTGGCTTTTAGGGATCCACTTTCCATCCTAACATGGTTATATGTAACCATGCAATCTATCCATCGCGGTTTTGGATAACCATTTTATGGTCCAATTTTCCAATAAAAACTAGTTTATGGGATTTGAACGAGCCCCTCACACCCTAGAAACACTTGTGATAAAATTGGGTACTCTGATTAGGCTCTAAATTATAATTTAAACAAAAATATAAAGGATCCACACCTGATACAAAAATCTAGTTTCTTAACATATTCCCCCTTAAATCAATCCATCCATGAATTTCTAGCTCAAGGGTGGTAAAAATTCATTAGAGAATAAATGTATCCACTGAGAAAGTACATTGGACACATTCTCCCATGTCTCATCCTTTAAATTATTGTTTTTACATAGAACCCATTCTAGAAGAAATAACTGGCCTCAGATAACCTTAGTGATCCTAAACACAATATGAATGAGATGCTCCACTAAGGACGAGTCAACCAGAAACCAAGGATCCTATAAATGAAATGTATGTGATGGATCTGAATGATAATTATATAATTGATATATGTGGATTATATCATTCTTAACTCAGTACCTCTAAGCTAACTTCAACTAATAGGCTTCTAGACCAACTCTACCTAGAATCTCGAATGACCAGACATATCGTGATTGATGTCTACAATGTCTCCTAACCATTCTATGTCCGTACAATAATAAAACACATAAAATTTCTTGATCCCTGACCTCAAACTGTAGAGTTTTTCTATGGATATTAGTGTAATATTTCTGTCGATATTGTGTGGTAGCCATCTATTTTTAAATCAACTAGATATTTTCAATGTTGTCCTACACAATATCTGGTCCTAGTAAGGTTGTCTCACCTACCACTAACCTGTACATTGTTGATTGGAATGTCCTTCCATACAATGACTCATAAGGATCAATATGTATCCTTTTTTGAAAACTCTTGTTGTAGGAAAATTAAACATGGGGTAATTCTTCTCCCAAGAGACCCCAAAATCCAAAAGGCATGCTCACAACATGTCCTCAATCACTTCTATCATATGTTCAGACTGGCCATTAGTTTTAGGGTGGTATGTTTTTCATAGAAGCACATGTGCACCTAGTTCCCACTATAGAAACTTATAGAAATGATATGTAAACCAGTCATCCTTATCTAAAACAATAGCATGTGGGACCCCGTGAAGTCCTACTATATCTCAAATATAAAACCTAACATGCTCATCAACACTGAAGGAATCCTTGATCAATAGAAAATGTCTAAACATTGTGATCTTATCAATAACAACCCACATAACATCACTACATTGAGGTGCCTTGGTAAATCTATCATGAAATCATTCACAACATCATCCCATTTACACTTAGGAATAGGAAAATATTGTAAAATTAATTTTTTTCAAGGATGTTCCGCCTTCAACTATTGAAAGGAGAAACATCTCTTATCAAACCCATTTACCTCTCACTTAATACCTAGCCACCCATACTGAGTGTGCAATTCATGGTATATCCTAGTGATGATGAGGTTCACTTACCAAGGAGATGCATGAAAATCCTTCATTAGATGATAAAATATGTCCCCTAGAACACAAACATGACTATGGATACACTGGACCTCATCCTTTCTTAATGCCTAAATAGAATATGAGACCTCACCTTCTACAGTCTCCCATAGGACTAGGCTCTCTGAATATGATATCTAACTCATCCTAACCCTATATATTATGGTATAATTCATAGATAAAGATTAAAGATAAGTCTTCCTCTGACTATCTTGCACCTAGTAGTGGATCTTAATGAAAAAAACCATAATCTTCCACTCAGTACATGCCTGTTAAACTACCTATATCTTAGTCCTCCTGCTCAGTGCATCATCTGTTGCATTTCCTTTACTAGGCATGTAGGGAAGCTCAAAGACAAAGGATAGTAGGTGTTCCACCCACCCTCACCACCTCATATTTATATCAATTTGTGTAAATATTTACATTAGGATTTTGGAGTTCGTGTACAGCAGAAAACACTCTCCCAGTAAGTAATGTCTCCAACAACATAATGCGTGAATAACTATGGATATATCGAGATCATGTGTTAGTTAATTCCTATTGAGTGGAACCAACTACTAATAGATGTATGACATAACTCTATCTCCCTAGATCATAATTACTCCTATACTAATACCCGATGTGTCACAATACATAGTGTAGCTTTTTCCCTTCTTGGGAAGAATCAGGATCAGTACTAAATTAAATCTCTTTTTTATCTCTTGAAAGGCTATATTACATGTATTTGTCCATATAAACATCACTCCATACTTTGTTACGCTTGTTATCAGTGATGATAAAAATAATAAGTTCTATATGAAATGCCTATAATATCTAGCCATCCCAAATAAAATCCATATATCAAATATGTTCTTGGGATGATCCCAATAATCAATAGGTCTCGCCTTCTCTAGGTCTACTAATATTCCTATATCTGATATAATATGACCCCTAAAGTGAATCTTATCTATCCATAAGTGTCACTTTGTGTTATTAACATATTACTGATGTTCTCTCTATGTATCCAAAAATATCTTAAGATGGTTGGAATGGTGATGTTGATTGTGAAAATACACCAAGATATCATACATGTATACCACCACAAACAATTCTAGATAAGGATAGAAGGGTAGGTTCATCAGCACCATGAAAAATGATGGTGTGTTTGTGAGACCAAATAGCGTAACTAGATACTCATATAGACCATACCTACTATAAAAGGTTGTAAGAGCCATAACTGGAAGTTTAACACGCACCTGATGATATATAGACCTGAATTCATTTTTTAAGAACACCCTAACTCCTTGAATCTGATCAAATAGGTCCTCTATTAATAGAAAGTTAAGTCATTTCCTAACCTTTAGCTAGTTTAATTTCATGAAAACAACAAATAGACACCATCCTAGTGTACGAATAGTTTTGAAATTTTTTGAAAACATGTCATGAATTGCATCATCCTAGTCTAGAACATCCCACCATGATTTGATTCTCTCTAAATCAGGTATGTTTCAAACTTAACTCTCCTATCAAGAGGTGTCTCCAGATGATCTAAAATCAAAATTATGGTCTCAATATAGATTTCAGAAGACAGTGGACTCCCATCCCCCCTAACATGGGAAGATTTTACTATTGGAACACACCCATCTGCTCTGCCATAGACTATAAGGCTACAATTCTACCAGAAAATTCATCATAAAATATAGAACTCCTCACAGAACAGTTCTTGAATACATGTGTCCAGAATAAAATATTATGTCTCTCTAGCACTAAAAAATGAACCACCTGTAATCCATGTCCCACTACCTCTAGAGTGTGGTCGTTGCCACCCTCCGGGCATACAAATACTATTTTTTTGTGTGATGCCACTACAATGGAAAACAAACACCTCAAAAAGTAACAATATCAATGTTCTTATATCAAAATAAAAGGACATGTCAAATCATTCATATAAAAAATTTATACCACAAAGCCTTTTTATAAATCCATTACTACAAAAGATAATAGTTGAAAAGTCACTCTAGATACTGCCTACTACCCACTCAAAAATCTGGGACAAGGTTGATTTCTCTACTTACCAGTTTAGTTTACATTTTAATTTAATTTACCTTTCACATTCGATTTTAAATGGTTGAAACAAATGGTTTACCAAATTAAGATCCATAAGGTAACATACTCCTCATGAACTGATATATGGAATCCACCTAATACACTCCACAACACGTTATAATCCCTATGATTCATAGTCCATGACTCAATGTTCAATAATTGGATGATTAGGGTGTCTGTATTAGCCCAATTAGGTCAACACGGCATAGGTTATGACATGCAATCTGGTTACCAACCATGTTTCTTAATTTCAAGCACATAAGTCTATCACATAGCATTCATACCTATCATATCACATACCAAAACATCATGAAAAAAATAAATGCCTCCAATATGGAATGGAATAATATGTCATGTGATTTCTATCAACTTATTAAAATGATGAATGAGATGGAATACCACTATTTCATCTAGTTAAAACAAAATATAACCCGCAATATTGTCAATAATAACATCACAATTCAAGTGTATCACCCAATGACGGTACCCAATAATCTATACTAGTCAAAATCTTAATGAAATCCATTGTCACTCAAGGAAATATAGTATTTTCTTGTACGTGGATTAGTTATACCCATACACATCTCATTACCAAATTACAATTCCATCCAATCCCTTTTATATTGTCTCAAAATTGTAAATCAAAATAGAAAATAAATACTAATTTGATACTACATAGTAATTTCTCGAACCCGGATGCCACTCAATAGTACCCTAAGCCCGTTTTACCACCTGACCTTAAGTGAATCTCCCCAAAGTCCATAGGATACCATCTAGCAGTGAGGATCTTGGTAGTGTTTCTACGAAGACTATTCCATGTATAAAAGAGTGTAACATAATTGGATAACAATAATAGTCAATAGTGAAATTAGAATGAGATTTGGTCCAAAAAAGGTGCACAACATCACAATACAAAACATGTAACAAAATTTAAAAAAAAGATATAATTGAGCACTATCTTCAAAAATATCATGAGCCATAACTCGGTCCCATGATCCCCTACTCCTAAGAATGCGACAAAATCACGTATTGGACTGTGGTAACGTACCTCAGTCCCTACCTGCATCCATACAGTTCTTTTTGGAACCGAATGATGGATAGAATAAGTTGTGAAATATAATCCTATTTGGAAACCACTAAAATCTCTATAAAAAGTTGTGAATGTGTAATATAACAATTTAAAGTAGTTTGTAATGTAAAATATGTAAGTATTATGAAAGTTAAGTGCCCATGGAATGTATACTATGAAACCAGTAATACTAAATAGCCTCACAAGGTTCACTTCCCAACAAGTTTCAATTACTATAATAAGGTAGATGAAAAGTAAAAGATAGTAAACACCATGACCATTCCAGGTACACCTTGTCACATAGAACTTATTAACTTTTCATTAAACCAGAGTATCAAATCATCCATGGCTGAGCCATATAACCAATAATGTCACATTCACCACAACCATGCCATATGATCAAATATGTCAGGGCCATCAAGGCTAGATCTATGGAATATAAGACCAACAATTTACCATCGAGTCCATGGATAATATTGATGGAATCTCGGTAGTGGCAGTAGTGGAGCCCATGGATCATCTCAACAGAACATGTAAAATACGAGTTCCAAAATTTGATCCATTTGGTGTAAATGGGCTTAGAATCCGATAGAATCAAGACCCACGGAGAATATATATCCATGGAACCATATACAGTAACACAAGATCCATTGGTGAAGGGACGATATCATCTAAATGGAATCATGACCCTTGGTGTTCCAAACAATGAATCCAATACCATTTAATTTCAAATTTTCTTTTCATCATTAAATTCACATTCAATTTATCAATGAGTATATACACTCACTAAACTATTCACATTAGAAAACAACTATGGAGTATACCCACCCATATAACATATTAAAATTCAATATTTTAATAAATAAACATCATATACTACATGGAAAAGGGGGCATTAAATAGTTTAATAAAGAGATTGAATTCATTTTAATTAATTATGGGCTTCATATAAATGGGAAAGCTCTAAGGAACATACCCCTCGGGTTATTTAATAAGGAAAAAGGAAAATTCACACCCCATGGGTGGCCTTGGTTGGGGAAACAACCATGAACAAAACTCAAGGGGTCAAAAGTGCATCCCAAAATGTTTTATTTCATTTAATTCCATTAATCAGTTCAATTTTGGGCCATGTCGAAATGATTGCCAAGACTCATAATGAAATCTAGACCAATAAATAACTAAATCAAATGAGAAGAGTATAGATCACCTAAATTAGGTCAGTGGTTGGGTGATCACTCTTGATTTAACTCAGATTAGTATAGAAATGAATAACAAACAATGAACCAGAAATTATATCATATTGTATTGTACCTAAATAATGTAACAAATACTTTAAAAAACTAGTAATGACACAAAAGTAACTGGAAACTCACCAATGCAGATCTAAAAATAATGAAATCACTCGTTTTTTATATCTGATGGAGGAATGGGATCAAAATATACCTTTTGGCCTCAAGGAGGAGGTCTAAAGGTGTTTCAACGAATGGAAGAGGAAATTGAAAAATTAGGTTGAAATTATAATCATTTTAAGGATAATTTCTTATTTTTATCCAAATTACCAGTCCATCCAGTTTGGCCACATGGTTGGCCAAACGGTGCACTATTCATGTGCCATTTTATATAGGAAAGGGGTACCATTCATGGTTGGTGCACACGGTTTGACTAACAGTGTGCAAATCATGTGAAACTCTATTATAAAAAGTCCAACGTTTCATTGCCCAAATATATACCACAAATCACGTGGTTTTTTCGAACCATGATTCCTATAGGACTCCACTATCCAGCCTCATTGATTTATAAGTAATCATATGAAATTTCCTATGCAGTTTCTATTATCCTTGTGATATGCCTATTTCAACCTAAAAGTTGGTTTCCGGCTCCGAACAAGCCCGAGACACACCCAAAACACATGTGATCATATTATGAATTCACATTAGGCCGTAAATAAGAATTTAAACAAAAAGAAAATTGATACATACCTCATAACAATACTCACATTCTTACATAACATATTGAACCGAAAATAGTAAATACTTTGTTAGCATGTAAGGGAAAAAGCATCATCTTTCAGCACTAATGAAATTCAATAAAAATTAACTTCCAACATAAATATGTTTTTAAATTTGTTAATTAGAAATCATATTTTTTAATCAATAGTTATAATTTATCTAATAAGTCTCACTTTAATTTAGTCATAATGAATAAATTACCTAACTTGGAAAATTACATAACATAATAAAAACCAAAAATTGGTACTAGGGTAAATTTAGAAGTTAAGGGAAAAACTATAAAAAAGAACTTTTATTATTGTGTTAAATGTTTTTATTTACCAAATGAACCCTCCAATATATTATTATTCAATTTTGGATCAACGTGATGTAATTTCCCCATTCTAGTATCCATTAAACCGGCACCCTGAGTCTAGTTATCACATGATATCAAGTGCGCCTCCCTATACGCCAGAGGCTACCAACTAGAAGCACAGAACATTAAAGATATGTTGGAGAGACTATATCCATTTATCATAGTAATACCATTCTATAAATTCTATAAGCATATAAAATATCCAATAGGAACAATAAATGGGTTTCATATGATATGTGCCGACAATAACCAAACAAAAACATGATATAATGGTGATATATATACACTAAATGTTTATCAATCCTAAAAATAAAATCCAACACCAACTACTAAAGATCCAAAACTCATACGAAAGCCTCAGTCCAGTCCTTTCCTCTCATGCTCCAACCTACCATCCCAAGCACAATCCAAACAATAGGTCCTTATCCTAAACCATTACCTAAAAACAAGTAACATCTTCCTAGGTACCCAAGTGTTATGGCAGCTCGAGCAGGGTGTAATTACAACTCAGTATGCCACCACTAATAGTTTCTAAATCAATAATAACTCTATACGCTAGTGTATTTGGGTGGAAAGTGTAATAAATAAACAAAGAGAGGTTGGATCATGTTTAAATTTTCACCATTACCCATTTAACCATATATTATAAAGAAAAAAGGTTCACATTTAAACTATTATGAATTAACCATTTTATCCATCATGTTTGTTTGGTTCAACAAACAAACTAACTTGATTTGGCTTTACTAATAGTATATTTCAATGAATAAGGTTTTATATAATTTTAATCATGAGGGAGTTCACTAATCACAAATTACCGACAACTTTAGAGCATTACTGTGGTAACTAGGAAATGTCCATGTGTTTGGGAAGCATAAAATATTAGTTCAAAAACCCAACCCACACTGTGTACACATGTTGGGAAGTATAGATCCTTAGTCCTACATCCTGACAAATCATTACATAAAACTTACCTTGGAGCCTCAGTCCACAGGTAATCTCATCATATAAAATTTATAGGGGCATAGATCCTTGGTCCTCTCCCTAACCCATGAATTAAAAATCGGTGAGGTTTAGAGCCTCAATCTATCCCAACCCATTGGCGTAGAACCTCAAGTCCAATACCCCACAACTACCATAAATCGATAACACATTTATCAAATGCAAACCATAAAAATTAAACAAATTTGTCATTTGTAAACATAACATAGTACACATATATTATTATGACAAAACCAGCCTTATTCAATGTCATAAACTAAAAACATCCATAATTTGTTTATTTCATAACCTGGTTAACATGCCAACATAATTATCTTGGGTTATATATCTCTAACCCATATATTACTTCATTTACTATAGTCTCAAATAGACCTTGAAAACTAGATCATTGAGTAAACCACATTTCCAAATACCCCTTTAAAAACCATATTAATGTCACCCCTTAAAACATTTTTCTCCCTCTTTGAATAACTAAAACATACCCCATGGCCAACGGTTCCATTTAACACTATTCAAAACAAGTATTAATACTTTTCATAAGACTGGGGCCTCACCCCCATTTAAAATCAGAATTTGAAATATCATAAGAAAGTACATTTTTGAAATCACTTTGATGTCAACACCTCCTTTCGAAGAATTAGTCACTTCTAAACGTCATTTACTCTTAATAAATCAATATCCAGTTTAAGGCCCTAAAACACACCATTTAAACCATTTCAAATACTCCTAGAAATTTCCTAAAATCCAAATTATAATTGTTCTAATTAACCCATTAATAATTACCACATATCCATTTACCCTTTTGCAACCCACTCACTATCATAAATCCCCCTTATCAAAGTTTATCAATTTTATTTGACATTTACATGGGTTTGGATTAACCCATTATAACCCTAGGTTTGATCTCACTTCACCGACGGACCTAACGAGGTGCACGAAGGGCTTCTATCTTAAATATAAGGCCCCAATTAACGTTAATATTCATAAAAATTAAAATGCAGCAACGAATTACATTGTATCAACTACATACACATATAAAACATCAATACTATTTGTAAGATATTTGTGGACACTTACCTCAGATTTTCGAAAACCACTCACTTAAACTAGGCCCTTTATTCGAACTCAAACAACCATCAAATCACCATCATAGAATATGCTAGAAAAGTGGGTTTTATAGCTTCATAAAGACTAAAAAATATACACCAATTATCTTCCAAAAAAATGAAAGGAAATAGAGTCAAAGGCATACCTAGAACATCAATTTTCACCAAACAGCACTCTAAATGCCCTAGAATTGAAGAATAATCAACCATGGTGTAAGGGGGGTACTGGTTCATCACCCTTGATATAGGGGGTAAATTTTGGTGATAAAATGAGGAAGAAAGAAACAGATTTAGGCAGGAAATATAGTAAAAATACTATTTTCAAGTGGGACACAATTTGGGAACACCGTTTTCCAAACCATGCATCAAACTTTTGATTCCATCTGTCTAAGAGGGAACTGAGCCACACTGTTTTTCTTTCCACCTTAATGGTTTGAAAAACAATGCAGTGGTCGTATTATCACTATTTTATAAATGTTCCCAAAGCTATATAGTTTCTTGGGCCAGGATCATGGTTTGTACTAACCATGCACTAACTATGCATTTTGAATTATTAGGCTTTATTTCTCCTCCTCTTCTGTCTCATACCCCTTAGAATACTCCCAAAATCTGTTATACACTCATAACCCACTATATTAGTCACAACGAGGATGTTTCAAAAAATTAAACAAGGATGCACCTCTATTCAAAGTTGGGATCTTACAGCTTCCCCACCTTGTAATTGCTACTTGAAATTCTTTTTTTGTGATGGGGTATTTGCTACGGGAAATTGACTCATTGTAAAGAATCCTTGAAAAGGAACCTTTTACGAAATAAAAATTATTTCTTAGAAAAAATCCTTTACTTGCAATGGAATAATTGTTCTATCACAAAATGTTTTGGCTGGACTTCTCGCTGCCCAATTCCAAATATAGTAGTGATGGGAATTTAGGATAGACTCATACTTCATTCACAAATGTACGTCGACTCAAAATTATTTGTGAGGGGAATAAATTCCCTGCAAATTATTTTAACTAGATGAATATTTATGGAGGAATTAATTATGTCGCAAATAGTCTTTCACAATTAATATTTTCATTTAACATGTGTGACCACCCCCTCTTATTTTCCTCCTCTCTTATCCCCCCTCTCCCATAGAGCCTCTCGGTTATGCCACCTACTCTCCCGCACAAACGCTCTTCCATGCTGCTCCTACACTCCCTCTCCAGCACAGCCGCAATCCCACTCCCACACAAGTATGACACAATACCACCTCGGTTCATCCCGCTCAGATCTGCTAGGTATGGACTACGGTTCATTCCATTTCCCTTATTTTTGCGTATTTCGGTTCAATGTCGGAAAATATTGGTCCTTTCCAAATAATGGTTAATAAATTTACACTTTTTTTAATTTATTTTATATTGAGGGATACTCTAAATTTATTATTTTCTATTTGCGTGTTAATTGGTTCCGCATGAGTTTATTTCATTTGATTCATCTATTTTTCTCATTTTTTGATATTTAGATTTAATTTTTTTTTGGGTTTAGGGTTACTGGATTTTATTATTTTATATTATTATTTTAAATATGAGGATTATGGAAATTATTTATAGGGATGTTTGATATCGACAAAGTGTACATAAAAATAGTTAATTGGTCAATTTTATAACATGGTGATATTAAAATAAATTTTTATTAATTATGAAAACTCTTGGATTCGGAAATAGTTGTCATAATAATTTTTTTATATTATGATTGATGTTCCTTTATTTAAAAACATGTAAATATAGTTTTGTAAATGTTTAGATTTATATATGTGTGTGTGTGTGTGTTAGTGTGTGTGTGTTTGTTTGTTTGTGTGTTAACATGCTAATATACATATATAAATGCCTAAAAAATAACGTGTATGGTTTTTGATATGTATATATATATCTGTCTATGTGTCTGTGTCCATGAATGTATGAATATAGATTTGATATGTTAATTTTTCAAAAGAACATGTAGAAATAAATTTTATATACAAAATTTTTTTTAGGAAACTATGTTATATATTTATATATATATAATGTATGAAATTAATATAAATTAGTGTTTTTAATAATGATGAGAAAATTATTTTAAAGAAAATGCTTTAACAAAATGATATTTATAATATTTTTTATAGAAAAATGTCAAAAAGTTGTTTAATTAAAAAATAAAAACAATTTAAAAGATATAATGTTTTTAAAAAACATACATAATAAAAATTTGGATAATTTTTTTTATTCTGTCTCAAAAAAATAACAAATAAAAATAATTATGAAAAATTCATTAAAATATTAATTATTAAAAATATAGTAATAATTTAAATAATTATTAAAAATATATAGATAGTTTATAATATTTAATAATTGTTGGTTCATTATTATTAACAAATTGTAAATATTTATTTTAATTATAATATAATAATCATAATTTGTAATTTTTTTAAATAAATATCAGAACTATTAGAAATTCATAATAATTCATCAAAATGTGGTATTAATTATAATAACCATTAATAATTTTTTTACATGTTGTTAAAACAGCCGATGTGCACAACTATTATAATGCGTAAGGGTTAAAACAAATTAATAAAATATTATTATTTCAAAATACATATTATTTCAAAATATTAAACCAAAATTAATTATAAATTACTAATTCAAGATAATAAAATTTATTTATAATCAATGTTAATTATAAGAAAAATTACTTATAAATTATATATATATATATATATGTGATTTTAATGATTTTATATATGTATATTTTTTTTAAAAAAGGATGAAATTTATTTGATGTATTTATATTAATTAAGAAATCATTATATATATATATGGTAATTGTTAAAAACAAAATCATAATTAAAATAATTAGAATAGTCATTAAAAAATTTGTAATTATTATTTATTATTTATTCAATGTTATAAATAAATAGTAAATATTAGTGTTAATTGCAAATTATTTTTAATAATTTCAAAATTTGAGAAAATTAGGAAAATATGTTGATATTTTTAAAAGAAAACATATAAAATACTATTAATTGTAAAATATTTGTAATATTTATTATAAATTCAAATATAAACAATAAATAATTAGTATTACTTAAAAAATAATTTTCTAAACTATTAAAATTTAAAAGCTATTTCTAATAAATACTAATTTTTTTATAAACCCGTGAAAAAAAATAAAAAAATAATTATTAGAAATTCACAATAATTCACGTATATTTTATGTAAATTAAAAACAATTGAATTAAAAAGTTGTATAAATGTTGTAATATATATATATAACATTAATAAAATATTATAATTGATACCCTTGTGTGCGATGTTACTAAACACCAACCACTGAGAAATGTTCTGTCACACCTAAGGTAAACCCAAAATCCTTGATATAATGGAGGTATCAAATTTCAGTGATGATACACCATTATAGAGATACATCTATTTTTTGTGAGAAATTATAATAAATATATTAAATAAGATTTCCATCATGCATGATGTTACCAAAGTCTTAACACACAAAACTGACTTATCGTGTTTAGGGAAAACGTCAAATCCCATACTCAATGGTGGTCTCTAATTTTTCATATGACATATAGTTTGGGAGATACATCAATTTTTTATATTAAATTATCAAAAAAAATATCAAATGAATTACCACATGTGATATGTAACCAAATATCTAACACACTAAAAAGTAATGTGTCATTTAGGGTAAACCCCACATCCCAGAATCGATAGTGGTCTTTGATTTCTCATATGATACACATTTCATGATATACATATATTTTTTATAGGAAATTTAAAATAAAAATATTAAATTAATTACCCTCATGTGTCATGAAACCTGATACCCAACACAAAAAAAATATTTTGTCGGACCTATGGAAAACTGATCATCCACAATCTAAAAATGGTCTTAGATTTATGACACACTACCCCATTATAAAGATACATCAATTTTCTTGTAAAATATAATAATAAAAATATAAAATGTAATTATGATAATGTGTGATGTTATTAAACTCTCATCATGTATAAATGTTATATCTCTAATAGGTTAAACCTGACATCTTGAACCTAACGGTGGTCTTAGATTACACATATGAGACATTGTTTGAGATATTTTCTATTATTTTCCAAAAAAAATACCATGTGTATTATATAATATATATAATATATTTTTTATACCTATGTCGAGTCTCTACAGGCCCCATAATCCAATTCTAACCAAACACATCACTCTGATCATATTTTATATAATATTTCTAGGTGTTAAAAATATAATAGTAATTTTAAACCATCCAAATTAATTAGTAATAATTATTCATATTTCTGTTATTTTTTAGATAAATATAGACTCATGAAGTACACACTAGTTTCTATTCTAAAATCATGACTGTATAAATCATCAAAAAAAAATCATGTTGATCAGGTATAAATCTTGTCTACATTGAAGGTGATGAAACCTTTATATCAATTTCACCATTTAATTCTAATTCTGTTTCTAAAGGAACAAATTAAATGTTTATGTGAGAAATGTGTCCTTTGGTGATTCATTGTTTTTTATAATATTATAATTAAACTATTGCATTTTGGTTTTCGAAAAGATTATTATTTTGGTATCAATATAGTGAATACAATTAAGTAGAAAATACGAATCTTTTGGTTTTGGATCCATAATTTCATAGTTTAATACAGGAGGCAACATGTGCTTTTATTCTGAAAAAAATACTCATAATGACACTCCAAATATTGAATCAGAACCTTCTCAATTTTACAATTTGTTGAAATATACTAAGGCAGCCTTATATCCCAGACATTAGATGGGAAAAAAAGAAGGTGTTACACAATTTAGGGTATTAAATCAGATTTTGTATTGTCAAATAGTTTTTTTGATCAGATATTATTATTGACTATATAGTGGATTCTATATGGAAATATATTACCTATAGGTTTCTATTCAAGTAAGAGGTCATTTTATAATTTGGTTCTTAGTTATAAGATGAATCATGTGTGTTTAAAATAATTCATACTATATTATGGTGATTATAAATACTTATTTAATTTTGAAACATGTATAGAATTAGGGTATAAAGAGTCACAATAACGATATTATAGATTTACTATGAATAATTTTGGGTATTTTCTATTTACAAGTCATTTTAAACATTTATTTATGTCTCGCAACATATCTTCATTAATGAAATGACATAAATAAAATATTTGTTTCAGTAATATATTAAATCAGTCATGCTATGGTTATTTATGGAAACACCTTGATTATATAAAACATTTTCTTTCTTTATAAACTCATAATAGAAGATTAAGTCTTTCTACTAATGGTTTTTTCCATTTGGTACTTATGGAAGCCAATATTCTTTTTGACCTATATTCATTAATCCACACAAATTACCTCTTTGGATGCTGATGAAGGGATATTATATATATTTGGAACTCTTAATTCTAGGAAATCCAAAGAAGAATATTGATGTTTATTTGAATCCACTAATTGATGAGTTAATTTTAGTATGGAAAAATGATGTCACTATATTTGATATAGTGGAAGATCATAATTTTACAATAAAGGTTTCACTAATATAGACAGAAGTGAATTTTTAGAGGATGGTATGTTATTTCGATGGAGAATACATTGTCTAAAATTGTGTCTATACATAGTGTCTATGAAAAAATAATTTATGCTTAGTAAAGTGAGAAAGACTAATTATTTTTACATTCATAAAATATTTCTTCAAATGGATCACCTTTTTCAAAGAAACATAAATAATTTTAAAAAATGATGAATTGAAAGAGATGAAACTTCAGTAGTGATCTCAAGTATTTTTGTAAAATATATCATCTCTTCTTTACATCCTATTACTTTTTGAAAAAATAAAAATTAACAAAGAAATGGTTTTGGTAAAGATAATAATTAGATAAATAGAGTAAATTTTTGGGATCTTCTATATGGGTCTGTTTTTTTGGATCATCCCATGTCTTATGTAATGCATATTGAGAAGAATTTATTTTGATAACATCTTTTATAACTTGTTGGACACAACCGTTAATACCAATGATAATTTAATGGCATGGTTGGATATTTCCTAGATTTTCATATGTTCTAAAATTGAATTATTTTAAGATGAAAGATCACATAATTTAATGAATCTAAAAGTAGCTTACACAATTTAAAAAAGAACACTTTTTATTATTTTGTAAATGGATTAAAGATTTGAGGTTAATATATAATTTTGTTTCTAAGTTATCTTACTATGTCAGAAATGGGATTATTACCATTTTAAAAGGTCACGACATCCATGATATAGTTGAATTATTACTACCATTTGGTCCTAGAGGGATGTTGAATTATTCAATTTGGGAGGTGTTAAGTGAAATTTTATATTTTTTATAATATATTTTTGCAGAAACATTGGATTATGTTGCATTGTATAATTTGAAAAAGTATTTTGTTTTAATTTTATGTATATTATAGAAAATATTCCCATCATACTTATTTGACTCAATGGATTATTTAATATTTCAATTCTTATATGAATATAAATGTGAGGGATCAGTATAATGATGATGGATGTACCCATTTTAGAGATGTATGAAAAATTTAATGAAAAATGTACATAACAAAGAATCAGTTGAAGGGTCAATTATAGAATCATATTTATAAAAAGAAAATTTTAGATTTCTACTCTTATTATTTTCAATCGAAATATCCTTCAGAACATAACGAGGTGGGTAAAAATGAGAAAAATGTTGATGACATCATAGACCATTAATTGTCAGTTTTCAATCAAACCAAGCCTGGTTTTGGTGGTTATCATGACTAATGGCTTTCAGATGAAGAACTCCACAAAGCTCATACATATGTTCATTCGAATTAAAATGAAATGACATGATTTGTGTAGTAAGTAGTAATTTTTTTTCATATTTTTAAATAGTTATAAAATATAAATTTATTTATATTAAACTTTTTTTGACTATATGATGACCATATCAAAAAAATTAAAATTACATCTGGTTCCCTTGAAGAATGTTGTCATCAAAATTTTTCATATTGGCTACAAATACTGGTAAGTTATGTTTTTTTTATGAAATAAATAAACAATTTTTCAATGATATCTATTATTAGTTATTTTTATTATTTATATGAAACACCACATGAAAATAAAATTGATAGTTGATTATGTGTTCTCAGAAATCCTTTATCAATATGGGTAAAATATTTCAATGGATATGTGGTTAATGGATTTTTATTCCATATATGCATATACAGTGACTCAAATAAATAAATTTGTAGCAATGTTTGTTTGAATGGGTGTTATCATAAATAAAGTGAAGCTTACTTTTTTGGTATGATGGATGAAATAATTTAGTTATGTTATATAGGGCCAAATTACATAACAGTGATTAAATTTAATTGGTTCGATACTGATTGAGGGTTGAGAGTTCATCTAAAACAAGGAGTCGTTGACATTCAATATAACATTATTCTTGGAAAAAAGGAAACATTTATGTTGGCACATCAAGATCATCAATTTTATTATGAAACTTATTGTGATGTTTTGAGATATTATAATGAAAAGAGGAGTGAGATTAAAATTAAATCACATGGAAATTAGTTTATTTAAAAAGAAAATGGTTCTGTGGAAGTGAAACATATAGAAACTTTTTAATAACTATTCCAAAATATATCACCTACCCGATGAGATATAAATATCGATGACGAATCCAAATAGTTAAGGGCCGATGATATAGATAATGTTGATGAAGTAATAAGGGATGATGAAACTAAATGTCATATAAAAGTTAAAGATATAGAATATGGGGATGAATACATTTATCTCAATGAAAATGATGAATAATATAGCAATTGTTGTATTATATTGAGGTATTTATTTAAAAACAATTATTATATTTGGATATTTATTAGTTTTTTATATTTGATATTTGTATTAACAATTTTTTAAATGTAAGATTATTAGATTCTAGTATTTATTAAAGTTTTATATTTGATATTTTTATTAACAATTTAATACAAGTATAAATATTTTATTAAGACAACTGAAGATGATCCTGACAATATATTTCATTCCCTCACTGATGTCAGACTTCCTACTGATGATCCCAATTTAGCTGATCCTCATGATGGTGCACCTATTCAGAGGGGGTATGGTCATGCAAGATTGATGATTTCAGATCCTATTCTTGAGAGACGACCATCTCATTATTTTAATCCTATTTTATGGAGGAATCTGTAATTTTTTAAGACATTTATTTTTTATGAACTTTTTATATTAATTTAGGTAATAATTTTATGATAATTTTTTAAATTGTTTTTTCATTTAGATATTGGGTAGGCTGGTGCGATTCAATGAAATTACTTTTCTTATCCATGGGTGTCATGGGACCTAGTTCACATAACAGTGTACCATATAATGTGAGCTATGAATAAATCTTATGCTACTATTTTCGACCACTATTGTGTCTTCCATCAACCATACTATATATCAACTCAGATATGGGATGGATTGTGCTTGTTCTAGCTAGGAGAGACTTTTAAGAGGAATTCATCATCAGGTTATCAAATCCAGGGAAAGAAAGAGGTTATGCATAGGGCCAAAAGTCCTACATTTGGCATATATTAACAACATATGGTACTTGATATTATTTATTATTTTATATATACATTAACTATAACATGTTTTCTATATTACACTTGCCTCTACTGAAAAATTTATTATAGTGTTTAATGTTTATAAGAAGATGTATATTGATCCCTATACAGGATAGTATTTAGTAAACCAAAAACACCACATTGTGGTAAGTAATTTTTTTAAAAAAATAATGGATAATAATTTTATTGTTATTCTAATATTTCATTATATTTAATAGAAACGTATATGGTTGTGACTTATCATTCATGGGAGATTCATACCAAGAGTGAAGAAGATTACACTGGTGATTTGGGTTTGGATGAGGGGGTCGGATACATGCAACTTTTTATGGTGTCAAGAAAGGCTGGGTGATGGGTATTGGTTCAGACTAACACCAACGATTTATTATCATACTTCTACAATGTCATTAGTGATTTCAAAATCGAGGTCATGGAGAGTCTTCATCGATGCCTATGTTCACTGCACATTATGACGAGAGGTTGAGAGCTTAGGATGAGATGATACAACAGACGCAATACGAGAGAGATGGGGAGCATGAGCAACAATGTTGAAGATATGGGAAGATGTTGGATTATATGTGGTGACGTGCATGTAGAATTGGTAGTGAGTTCTCTCCGCCTGATCCTTCAAGTGATCCTCCTCCACCTGAAGATGGTTGATGATTTTTGAAATTTTATGAATTTTTTAATTTGGGATTATATATATATTATGTTTGAAATGATGTATTACTTTTACAGCTATTTAAATTTATGAATCAGATTCAAATATTTGTAAGTTTCTAATTATTTTTAAATATTTTTTTCCTTATAAATTTTTTTATTTCATTTTAATTTTTTAAAATTATTTTTTAAAATATTATTATTTCTAATTTTTTCAATTTTTTTAATCAATGTTAATTATTTTTAAATATATTTGCTTTTTAAATTTTTTAATTTAATTTCAACTTTTTAATTAGTTTTAAGTTTTTTATTAATTTAAATTATTTTTAAATATATTTATGTTTAATTTTTTTAATATTTTTAATTTTTAAATTTTATTTTAATTATTTTTATTTATTTTTAAATATTTTTAATTTTCTTTTCATGAAAAAAAAAGATTATTTTCATCTGATGAACAGTCTATCTCAAATAATCAATTGTGACAAACTGTTACAATTGATTATTTAAAATAACTATGAACCGTATTTGTGATGGATATTCCATTTGTCACAATTATTCTCTATTTGCGATGGACTATTGGAAATATACACAATAGTGACTTTTTTGTTTTCCATGGCGCATTAGTAACAGACTCCCATCGTAAATGGATTTTTATGATGGTACTTTTTTGAAAAAGATCTTTAAAAAAATGGAAACATTAGTATTGAATGGATCATCCTTGAGTTGTACTCCCAAAGCATCACAAAACCATCACGGTAAAAATGTTGGACCACGAGCCCACCTATCAACCACCATTTCCCTAAGCATTCTTTTGAACATGGCCATTATGTCACAACACTAAATCTAGGGAGGCATTCCTACTGTAATTACCTCAAATGAAACCACCACATCTCATTATTTCCAACATCATCTATGAGGGAATATTTCAGGTAATGAAATTGACCCACCATACAAGAGGGTACCAAAAAGGAAACCCCCCCCCAGAGAGAGAAAATTGGAAAACCATCAGTCTGATCCACTCCAAAACTCATGGACCAAATTTCTTGGTTCCATCACACTATGTTCCCAAAAATCTAATGGTGATCCCAGATCGATGCCTCCAAAGGAACATACTAATTTGAACCACTTTCTTAGACCTACATCTGTTTGCAACTCAAGGCCTAACAAACTAACTTTTTTTTGAACATCAAGAGTAAAATCCCAAGCCTAGAATTCATTTAAAGGTACTCAAATGGTCAAAACTAAGCCAATGCTCGTCACAAACACCACTACACCAAGATGGTTCCCACTCGAGTCCATCTAACTCTAAAGACAGATCACATCATTAATTGACTACTGAATATAGCTATGGTGCTCCCCATCATAGGCTTTAGCTAAACACAACCATCTTCTGATGGTCGGTACCTCCACCATTAAAAGAGCTAACTCAACCACAACTAAACTTCCACAACATACCTAACTCATTTCCCAACTCACCATTCCCAAACATCCTTAAAAACACCATCCAACATTTGGCATCAATACATTCCTTGAAAACCGACATAAATGAACCTGCATTCACTATCCACCACCAACTAAGAAAAACTTGACCTCTCTCAAGTTCACCTCCATTACCGAATCACACTTGTTAAAGGACCCCAAACTAGAGATAGGCTATAACTTACCGAAACTCTTACTTTTTCCAAACCACATCAGACTAGCCACAACTAGCTTTCCCTAAAGGTCTCTAAATGTCCATATTACACTATTAACATGCTACACCCATCTCCTACTCAAATATCCATATCACATAAGGCATACCACCATCAATCGTTGAACCTACCTAAGTCATTCCCTAACTCCTTGTAAAGCTCCAGCATCATGGAACTCGCTACTCTATAAACTATGGTCATGTTGTACAACACCCTTGACACATCTCTAATGTGATCATTCAGATTAATTTTATGACTATCCTGGGCTCAAAGACATCCATCATCTTGATCGACCGCCACATAAAAAACTCACCTAGCCTTCCAAAAGAAACCCAAATGTTATTCTCATAGGTTTCTCATTGGTACCTTGATTCCTCCACATCCACTCCACGATATTCTCCATGCACACATGACTGAAATATCACTACCCACCATAAGAGTATCATTTCCAATGCTTAACTCACAAAATTACAACCATGACTACATATGATTTTATCGTGATATAGGCCCCATACTTGAACATTTCCATATATATTTTCCCATGGCAGCAATACATCACCAACCACTACTTGCTCCAATATTTTGAGTATGAAACCCATGGCATTCTTCAACATCCAGCCAACCCTAAGGACCCCTCCCATGACCGATCAATGGTGCACTTCCAACCATGCATCTCTATATATATATGTCTTTGATTATATCCTCCATGGGATACATTCCCATAAAAATCACATTAGGTTTCTAAGAGTAAATCCAGAGCTCTCTCAATGCACCCAGGATGATTTCAATACATTAGACATGATCTTCTATAGCTATAAGTATGCTCTGATGCCGTCAAAAAATGCCACCACAAACTATCCATGATCAATGTTACCTCTCACCATAGGTACACCTTAAACAATAAGTATTTTCGAGCTCCTCTACCCACCAAAATCTCGTCATCACTCAATCATTACAACTCAAATGTAATTTCCTACCAAATCTCACAACCACTTCACAACCCTCTTCTATGGTGTCATGGACCCCAAAAATTTTAGGAACCACTATCATTACACCTCTTGAGTTCATCTATAATGACCTTGGTGGTTTATATGGAAACACAATGACCATCACACAAATCTAAAACCCAACTCCCTTTCGTAAATTATTCTCTCCCCTCTTTGACTATATAAATTACAATAGAAAATTCTCCCAAGCAACATATTCACCAATCCCAAATAACATTGTTCCTTTCCAACACAATCCTGAATCAAAAAATCTTAAATTCCCTCAATGTATCATATATACCTATGACCATACACAGAACAATACTCTAGATCAGCAGAGTTCTACATCACTAGAGATTGGCCCAACACATACTTACACTCTTCATCATGCCTCTTTGCCAGTCCACCTCATTGGGTATGAGAAATTTTACACAAATTCATCTAAAAAACCAACCATTCATGCAAGAAATCCCAACCATTCCTACAAAACAGGTCAGCTATGTGACCACCACTCACCCTTGGTGTCACCTCCATAACAAAATAATAAAAATATTCTTCAGTTGTTTTGTATTGTCCACCCCAAACCAACATTGATTTTCATATCAAACCACACCAAAACCATAAGTTCACGTCCTCAAATAATCCATACCTTCACAACCAAATGTATTCCCTCATGTTCTCACCTACTATGACACAAATACATAACTGTGCACTTTTTAAAAAAATCATTGATGGCACCCAATGAAATGATTCTACATTTGAATAAACCCCCCATTATTCCTATTTCAAGGAACACATATCACCGGTCTAACCTCTATTGAGATTACCCTAAATTTTCCCCAAAATTTTTACTCATAGCCTCAAATCATGTCGCATCTCCAAAACCATTTAATTTTCCACTTTTACCCCTAGGCCAAAGCCACACTAGACAACACTCCCTGAGTGCCACTTCCAAGTTCCAAGCATCCACTTGTTCCCTAAACACACAAAAGCACTAGAAACCCATGTCGATCTCTCTTGTGGGTTACCCATGATTCTTAAATTATTCCAACTTATTAAGCCAATGTTATACCTAAATATATCCATTAGATCCCCCTATACACCACACGCATGAATCATAAAACAACTCGTTGCACAAGGAAAGAAATAATAACTCCTATCCAAACTCACTGTGTTTAACGCACTAATAAACCATTTACTCTAGGCTTCACACTAGAGATACTCTCACATGAACATTGGTACCACAAACCAAACACCCACTCTATTGTCTAGAACAAGACATACACAATCATATTTAATAATGGTTACAACACCCCTATTACAAATTAAATATCATAACCCAATGGAAACCACCCTACTAGGACACCTAAAGCATGTCTCTTTTACAAAACAATACATCCCAATAAGGCCTCACGGCCCAAGGCTATGGTCTCAAACTAGAGAACTCTCACTACCAAAAGAACTCCTACACAGGTTCCGATCACCACACTATGGATAACTGTTTCCAATATCTCAACATGTTCCATCATTTTCTATCTCCCTTATTAGTTAAACATTATCATTTTAAACCCAATGTTTCACATTTGTAAATTTTTCATTTCCAAATCCAATATATTTACACCACTAGAAACCTCTTATTTTACCAAACTGTATAGAGGAATAAAGTTTTAACTATACTAAAACATCAAACAAAAAATCATTATCAAACATTTAATGGGAAGATCTATAGAAAACATTCAAACAGAAAATGAAACACTTCCAGTATATGAATCGCAAAGAACCATCTATCACAATAATCATATAGATGAACTAATAATATTATGTTCCGAGCATGATGCATGAACTCACACACCATATCTTACAATATATATAAGAAAAAAACCCTAAAAATTTAGTGAATTCATATCTAGGAGCACCACTCTAGGTGAGAATAAAAACGAAATGTAAAATCATCAAACTATACATAAATCCACACCAATGGAAACATGGATTTTCCCCCATACGTGGGGTTACAGACACCCAGAAATGAGTTTTTTACAAGGCCCTGACAAGATCGAAGTCTTATGTCTACCATTTCATAGGTAGTAATACCAATTACATGCTCTGATACCACATTGTAATGCCCCTGGTCCGGTATCCACTAAACCGGTTCCCTGAGCAGGGTCGTCACATGACCTCTAGTACACCTCCCTATATTATAGAGGTTTCTGACTATAAGCAATAGTTTTTGGAGATATGTTTGGGAGACTATACACATATATGTTTGTAATAGCACAACAAAAATATGTTCTTATGATAAAATATCCAACAAGATCAATAAATGGGAAGTATATGATATGTTCCAATAACCACCAGAGGAAAATATGATACAACATTAATATATATACTCTACATGTAAAGCAATAATACAGATAAAATACGTGAAAAACTACCAAATATCTTGAACACAAACCCAAGCCCCATAGTAGTCTTGACCACCGATTACCTAAATCATCATCCCTAGTTGAAAGAAAACACTAGGTCCTTGTCCAAAACCTATACCTACAAACAAGTAGCATATTCTCAAGTAACCAAGTGCTATGGAGTCCCAAGAATGGTGTGTGTAAAACTCAATAGGCCACCACCAATGATGTCTTAATAAAATAACATTTCTATACAATAGTGTGTGTGGGGATTAAGTTTAATAAATAAACATAGTGGGACAGAAACATGTTTCACTTTTCACCATTACCGATTTCACTAGTTCTTATCAAGAAACATGGTTCACATTGTAACTATTATGAATAAATTGTTTTATCCATCAAGTTTTACAATCATCCAACCAACTAACTAGAATCAGTTGCACTGGGAGCCTAATGTATATCATGAAGTTTTATATACTTTTAATCATGACGAAATTCACTAATCATAAATTATCAACAACCCCAGAGCCTCATTCCGATAACATATCCATATACATGTGTTTGGGAAGTATAAAACATCAGTCTAACATGAAAAAACACACTATGTCCACATTTTTTGGAGGCATTGATCTTCGGTCTAACATCCCAGCAAAATGTTACACAATACTTACCTTGGATCCTTAGTCCGCAGGTAGTCTCATCATATGCATCTGTTAGGTGCATTTAGCCTATGTCCTCTCCCTACCATATGCATTAAAAAGGTTGGGGTTTAGAGCCTTAGTCAAACTTGTCCCTTGGTAATTGATCTTCATGTAAAATACCCCACAACTACCATTAAGAAATAAAACATTTGTCAAACAGAAACCATAACCCTTCATAAAATTGAACATTTATAAACATAATTCACTACACATATACCATTATTTTAAACACCCATTTTTCAATGTAATAATCTAAGAACACTCAACATTATTTCATTTCATAACCCTGTTAACAAGACCACATAATCATCTGGAGTTATATCTCCCTAACCCATATATCATTTCATTTACTATGGTCCCCAATATACCATGCAAACCAAATCCCTCAAAAAAAATATATTTCGAAATAACCCTTCAAGAAACATCTTAAATTCACCCATTAAAAGACAAGTATTCCTATATAAAAAACTAAAAAAATCCCCAGGGATACCCTCATATTTCCAACTATTAAAAAAATTATAATTCTCACGAGAAGGGGGGGAAATCCCCATTTCAATTCATCATTTTAAATCTCATAAGAGGGATCATTTTTCAAATCATGTTGAGGTCAAAACCACCTTCCAGAGAGTTACTCAATTTTATACATCATCATGTTTCAATAAATCTATAACCATGTCAAGGCCCCAAAAAAAAATTAAATCATTTCAAAACCTCATAATCATTTCAAAACCTCCTAGTAATTTCACAAAAGGAAACTTATAATCATTCCAAATAACCCATTGACCATGACCACATATCCAAGCACTCTTTTACAACCCATTTTATCTCATAATTCCCATATATAAATGTTTACCAATTTATTCACCATTTACATGGGTTAGTCTTACCCTATGATAACCCTAGGTTCGATCTCACTTCACCAATGGACCCAATAGAGTATTCAAGGATGTTTTTTTACCTCAATAAAAAGACCAAATCACTTTTTATATTAAAAAATATAATAAAAAAGAATGAAATTATATTGGAACAACTACATACACCTATTAAATTTCAATTCTATGGGTATGAGCTTTGAGAACACATGCCTCATGTTCATAGACAATCACTCGCTTAAACCTAGCCCTTTATTTGAAATCCCACAATGATTAAATAACCATCCAATAATCTTTCTAAAAAAATGGTTTTAGGGATTTGTAAAGAGAGTAAACAATAAAACAACTCTCTTCTATAAAATGGATGTAAAGAGAGTCAAAGACTTACTTGGAGCTTCAATTTCCACTAAATGGAACTCCAAATGACCAAGAATCAAACAATAATCATCTTTGGAGGAAGGGAGGGTTGTCGGTTCATCAGCATTGATATAGGGGTAAAATGGGGTTAAAATGGGGAAAAAATAAATTGATTTGGGAGGGGAAAATAGTACAAACCCACTATTTATGTGGCACAAAGTTTGGTTGCATAGTTTTCCAAACCATGCGGCAAACGTGTGGTTCCCTCTATCAAAGAGGAGACTGAACTGCATGATTTGGCTTGACCCACAAACTATTTGAAAAAATGTGTAGTTGAAATGCACTCGCCACAATCAAAAGGGACCCAGTGAAACATAATTTCCTAGGACAGGTTCACAATTTTTAAAAAGTATTTTCCAACCATTCACTTCCCATTGTTTGGTGTCATGTTTCCTCCTCTCATGTCTCACACCACACGGAACACCACCAAAATATCCCGTACACCCATGAACCAATTTATTAGTGACAAAAATGATATTTAACAAAATTTTAAACAATTAATAACCTCTAATCAGGTTCTGGATCACAAACATGAGGTATTGGAGACCTCTTAGTAATAGTGAATAATTTTGTGTATTTACAAGAATGTCACTCGTCTTCATCTATTAAAGGGTACTCACTCTCTCCCCATTTTAATGGATCCAAATCCATTTTCTCAACCAATACTTAAAAAAATAACTTTTGAACATCCATACCCTCATCCTATAAGATTTATTTTGTGAATGAAACCATCAATTAATTGTTTTAGTTGAAATCTTTGGAGAATACACGGAGAATATGTAATGTTCTTCAATGAGAATATTTATTTTATTTCATTCTACACATCCTTCAGTTTTTTTTATATAATTATTATACAATTACTTCATTATATTATTTATAGTGACATATTATTATGTCACATGTTTAATCTAAAACCCCACACACTTCCATCAAATGGGTAACAAAATCATCATTCACGTGTACAGCGGACTCCCACCTCACAAATCGATGTCGTTTTTTTTTCATTACAACCTATAAAGGTTGTAAATAATGTTGTAAATACTATTTATATATGATATAAATGATATTATTATGATTTTAGATTTTTTATATTTTACATACCGTTATAATTTCCATTTTTTGGGAATATGATAATGTTGTTTGTTTTTTCGGAGGACTACCACCCCGTCAAGCGATGTGATTCATTTATGCTTTACAATGTATATATTAAGGATGAGATTAATAGAGATATGTGATATATTTTAAATAAATATGCGACAATAACAATAGTATATATGTATAACTTATTTTTATTTCTTTTAATATCATAGGAATATGGAAATAGTGTTCTGGTATACTTACGGCCTACCGTCTCCAGGAACGGTGTATTTCATTTCATATCACTAAATTTTATAGATTACCATAAAAAAAATATATTAAATATATATGAAATTTATAACTTTTTTATTATTATTGATATGATTAAATCATGTTCTTTGTAAGATTACTAAGAACATCAAGTCAAATTATGTAAGAAAAAATGGTTATTACCAGAAATGTAACTTTAACATGGAAATAATAATAAAATGGTATTGTCAAGTCATAATAAAACCATATATGGAATAATAAATAGGAATATTGTCATATAGATATATAATAAAATTATATTTACTATATAGTAGGTTTGAAAGAGTATGATTGAAATTATGATTTAAGGTAAGGGATTTTCAAGCGACTTTTTACTTTTGTGAGACACACGCTATATTCACCACATATTTCTTCTATGAAGTGTATATACTTACCATGAATGAACTGTATGATTCTTATACATAAAAGTATTTGTATTTACATATATATTTTTGGATCTCCATATCATGGGGTTACGGTTTTAATGTTACCAAAGTGGTAAGGTAATTTTGTCTCAATTTTCATTCTTTGAGACACATGTTATGTTATGAACCTATATTATTTTATGAGTTGTCTATATTGCGCCTTTGAAATTTTATATCATGAATCTAAATATATAATTTATATTTTAATCTTTATTTAATTTTATTCTTTTATGTGGACTAGGATTTAAGGTTTCCAACATGGTGATAGGTTATTGCAATAATCACAACATTTATCAGTATTGTTTATGATTTTTACCATTGATGAAACATGATGAGATATATCTTAATAATTCTAGTGAATTTTTTTAAAATATAGTTATTTAGGGTATATTAAACTAATGGTAATATTTTATCAATATTTAGTATTTCTTATAATTAAAAAAATTAATGAAAATTAAAAGTTATTTTTCTCTTCGATCAGAAATAGGATTTCTTCCAAAACAATGTTTTATTAAAATAATTTTAAAATCATATTTTTAGCTCATTTTAATGTAAATGTATTTTGAAAATTGTTTATGTTTTAAAAATAAATTTAAATGATTTTTAAATCTTCATTTATATGTTTTCAATATTATTTAAAAAAGGTTTTCAATATGTATTAAGTTTTAAAAATCATTAATCAGTGTGGAAATTATATTATCATCAAGAACTATTTTAAATGAAATTTAAAAAAACTTCCTTCTAATTTCATATGAATTTGTTTTACTAGTGCCTTATAAGGGATATTATCCAAGGATTCTATTTATATAATTTCATTTAATGGTTTATATTTCGGCATCATAATGTTTAAGAATCATTTTTCTCTTACCCATGTTACACAATTATAACATTTTTATGAAACCTGCCACTTTTCATGGGTTATTTGTTGATGAAATGTTTAAGATAGCCATATAATGTAATTGTATATGATATGATTAATGTGTTTGATATTCTGTCATATAAGGGTATGATTTTAATTATGTTATGGGTGGGACTTATATCTCTCTCCAATGTGATGGGTAATGATAGATAATTCATGAGTATGTATATTAGGCGTGAACCTGATTATATGTTAAATATTTATTGCGTCAACTTTATTTTATGTTCAAAATATTATTTGTAAATTTATTACATGTTCATAATGTTTTGTGTGAACCAGATTATATGTTCACAATTGTCATGACCCACCTTCACCAAAAGGAGGGAAGGGTCAGCAGCTTGCCAAGCCCTTCCTTCTTTAAGTTGAAGGAGAGATAATGACCCCCGAGACCCGCCTTCAATAGGTCCCGGAGTGCCGACTAGCACCAAGGGTATAGAAATTTCTCACAAATGGAAGGCATTACCCATTTTTGTTTTATAAGATCGAGAGATGAGATGATGAAACTCAAAAACACCAAGGTAAATGAAAATTAAAGCCAAAAATAAACCATTCCCACATGAATGTTCTAAAAGTAAAGCCACAAAGTACAAAGGGAGACTACAAAGGTAAGTACCAAAGAAGAAAAACAGCAACTGCAACAGCCCCAAAGGTCCGAGCTAGTACGGTCTTGCTCGATCACTGAAGTCCTCCTGGAAACCTGAAAGAGGTTTTATATACGTAGGGTGAGCATACAAGTACCCTCAGTATGGAAAACCAAATACTCTCGTGCACAAGTGGGGGAACGTACTAAAGTCTCGTGAGAAAAGGAGTAAACCAAACACCTAACAAGGCAAACTATCCACCCCAGGCCTCACCAAGGAACACTCCCCAAATAACGAAAGTCAAGTAATATATATAATAAGAGCACATCGATGTTTGGGTACCCCGCACCACTTTCCCACTGGTTATTGAGACATCCTACGCATCAGACCAATCCCGCCATTCTCATCGTAGTCACACTGCCACACTCGCCCGCACACACCTGGGCCACAACAACACGCAGTCCCACTGCTGAAATCCTTCCCGCACACACCTGGGCCACAACAGTCACATGTAACCACGCCTAAAAACACCTAGACCAGAACAACCACCACCATGCTCGAAGACACCTAGGCTAAAGGATCCACTGCCACGCCCGAAGACACCTGGGCCTCATCCTAAAGACACATGGGAAACCACCTACCGCACACACCGGTCCAACCACCAAACTACCCCGCCCGAGGGTTCTTGGGCTAATAATGGACCTCGGGCCATCACAGCCTACCCGAAGATACTTGAGCTATCCGAGAAAGGGAGCAGAAAAGGAGCTAATAACCAGCCACTATGAATAGTGTAGGAAAAAACACCCTCCCCCATGAAATGTGGGTGTTCGGCACTAAGTGCTCAACTTGGGTGGGGCGCAAATAAGAAACACAAAGCTACAAGTATATATATATAGGTAACAAGCACTCACCCAAGCTAGGTTTTTCTTCAGAAAGCCTACAGATCACAATAGCACTCAAGTCCGAGTCACGACTCATGCTAACAACCCATTTGTCCCCCTTCTTATTTTATGTTCAGTAATAATGTTTATGTTTAAGCAATACTAGGCACCTAGTAGGCATAGGCATTAGTCCAGGAAAGTAAACAGTCAAACATCAACCAAAACACCCACACCGAGTTCTCAACAACAGAGGATTCCACCCCAATTTGTGATATAAACAAGTATCCACCCGGTCTTAAAACTCACAACCACCGAATCCATACCAACAGGGGATCCCATCCCCAATTTCACAAAACCACCGAGAGTATAAAGATAGGTGATCTCCCACGTCTCCATCAATCTTCCCGTAAAATAAAACAACCAACTACCGCTACCAATACAAGTCAGGGATTTTCAGATTTAAATGACTTAACACACTCCATGATTTCAATTTTCGTGTGTTTTATCCAGGAGTTATCACAAAAGGGTTGGTCCTGGTGCTTTCAATTTATTCAGCCGGATATACGTGATTAACAAATTCACATTTCACAGTAGGAGTTTACAACCACAAACAAGCCATTTAAAACATCCGCAGGGTTCATTAGTTCACAAACAACGACCACCAACGACCTCGATTTTCAGTAGCCATAAGCCATCACAACTCAACAAGATGGTCATAAAAGAAACAAAATCAAAAATAGAAGACAACATCAAGGATCATAGCCCCCCCCCCCCTCTTTCTTTATAGAATTCATTCATTATCTTTAATTACGTCTGGTTTATCCAATTCTACAAAATCAAAAGTGCGCCCACCCCGCATGATACACAAAAGAGAGAGGCAGAGGGGAAATTCCCTACTTGTTGATAGATGATCGACGTTTAGGCCGGGCGCGGAACGTTACGGATAACGATGTGCCCGATGCACCACAAGCAGTTTGTGAAAAGATACGATTGAGGAAAGGAGAAACCACGGCTAACCCTTAGTTTATAAGAGCCACGGACGGTTAAGGTGAGAACATGTAACCGCATAAGGCACGGGGGTCGTTGGTTGACCACGCAGCTGGGCAGTTACACACAGAGGTCCCTTAGTATTTTTATTAATTAATTATGGCCATTAAATGGTTTTAAAAGGAGTAAAAGAATTAATTTACGTCGAAACTTACGTTGCGGGAGCGGAAAAGTCAGGTACTGGAAGAAGAACAAAAGGCTCTGCGAGGGGACACGGTGTCACCCTCATGGTGCCAACGTCATGGTGCCACCGTCACGGTGTCACCCTCACATTTCCACCCTCACGGTTCCACCGTCACGGTGTCACCGTCACGGTGCCACTGTTTTGGTGGAACCTCACTTTTGGCAAAGTAATGGGCCAGGAGGTTCTGGGCCATTACATTAGATACCTCTTAAACGATTCTCATCCTCGAGAATCAAAAAAAACCAAGATGGAAAGAGAGGGTCCGAACAACCACCTCGAAAGATACCTCTTAGAAGTGAACCCATGCTAACCAAAAACACTTCTCTGTCAAGAGACATGAAACATACCATGCCAAACTTCCCAGGCATGTGAGGGTTGGGGAGTCTCCTTCCCCATGTCAATATATTATCCACTTTGGGCGGCACTAACTCGCCCGCACGGGTTTAATCGCATCTACCTTAATGCGTCTTGAATAGGGGTCGGGTTCTCTCCTTCCCCATAGCTGGGGATTTTCACACACAAAAAGAGGAAAGAAAACCAGTACATTTCATGGCCAAAAGACAAAACGTTCTACCACAATAGGTACAACAAGGAACAAAACATCAAAACAACTCTGGGTACTTGGTACACATCTGTGCTTCCCTCTCCCACATACTCTCCTCATGCCCACCATGTCTCCACAACACACGAACCAAGGGGATGGTTCTATCGCGAAGCACCTTTTGTTTGTGATCCTCAATCACCATTGGTTTCTCCACAAAGGTCACATCATCCTCGATGTCCATCTCACCCCATTCAAGGACATGTGAATCGTCGTGCAGATACCGACGAAGTTGGGACACATGAAATACATCATGTATCCTTAGTAGCAGTGGTGGAAACGCTAGCTGGTAAGCCACTTCGCTGACCCGCCGCAACACTTGGAAGGGTCTGATGAATCTGGGAGAAAGCTTACTCCCTTTGCCGAACCTCCACTTCCCACGCCGATGGGAGACCTTCAAGAACATGTGGTCCGCAACCTCAAACTCCAAGGGCCTCCTCTTGGTATCCACATACGACTTCTGTCGGTCATGGGCCGCCTTCATCCTTTCCCGTATGAGATGAACCTTCTCTGTCGTGTTCTGCACCACCTCCGGGCCAAGGATGCCTGCCTCTCCTACTTCGGTTCAACACTCAAGCGAACGGCATGGCCTCCCATACAAAGAATCAAATGGGGCCATACTGATGGTAGAGTGGTAGCTATTATTGTATGCTAACTCTACCAGGGGAATGTGTCACACCCATGATCCTCCTGAATCCAGAACACATGCCCGTAGCATATCCTCCAAGGTCTGGATGGTGCACTCTGTTTGTCCATCTGTCTGGGGATGGAAACCAGTGCTAAGACATAACTGGGTGCCAAACGCATGTTGAAATCCTCTCCAGAATCACGAGGTAAACCGTGCATCCCTATCCGAGACTATAGACCTCGGAACTCCATGCAACCTCACCACCTCGTCCACGTACTTTCATGCCAAAGAGTCCACATTACTCGACTCCCTGATCGCCAGAAAGTGATCCAATTTCGTCAACCAGTCCACTACCACCCAGATGGCGTCGTACCCTCCTTGGACCTTGGGTAGTCCCATGACGAAATCCATCAAGATGTCATACCACTTCCACTCGGGGACATCTAGAGGCCGCAGTAGGCCGCCTGGAACTCAGTGTTCAACCTTCACTTGCTGACACACTAAGCACTTGGCCACAAACTCTGCCACCGCTCGCTTAACTCCGGGCCACCAAAACTGCCTCTTCAACCCCTGGTACATCTGGGAAACTCCTGGGTGTACCGCCAGGGGTGAGTTCTGGAACTCACTGAGAACCTTGGCGTGCATCGCCTCCAGGACAAACAACCTTTGCTAGAAAAGCATCTGGTTCTGACCATCCTCTGTCCATCCTTTCGGAGCATTGCCCTTGTCAACTTGGTCACGCATCCCTTCGAACTCTAGGTATCCCCACTGAGACTCCTCCACTTGCTGAAACAGGGATGACTGCATTGTCATCTGATATAGGTATCCTCTGCCGCTATCCATCCTCGCATCCAGGTGTAAGGCATCCAACTCTTCCATTGCCTTCCAGGAATCTGCCGACTCTCGAACTACATCCTTCTGCGTCCTCCTGCTCAAGGCATTGGCCACCACATTTCCCTTGCCTTCAGTATAAGAGATCTCGAAGTCGTAATCCTGGAGGAACTCCACCCATCTCTGTTGTCTAAAGTTTAAATTCTACTTGGAGAAGATATACCTCTAGCTTTTGTGATCCGTGAAGACCCTAAAGCGTTCCCCAATGAGGTAGTGCCGCCATAACTTTAGCGTAAAAACGACCGCTGCAAGCTCTAGGTCATGGGTGGCGAAATTACGCTCATGGGGGCGTAGCTGCTTGGACCCATAAGAGATCACCCCTTGTCGCTACATCAACATGCATCCCATGCCCTATCCCGAATCATCACAGAATACCTCATAGGCTACCCCTTCTTCTGGAAATCTCAGCACTGGGGCACTAACCAACTTCTCTTTCAGATAGCTAAAGGCTGACTCGCACTTCTCACTCCACACGAAAACCAGGTCTTTCTTGGTCAGGGCTGTCAAAGGGGCTACTACTTGGGAGAAGTTGGGTACGAATCTCCGGTAGTAACCCGCCAGCCCAAGGAAACTTTGGACTTCTGCCACATTCTTGGGTTCTTTCCAAGAAACAACCGCCTCAACTTTTGATGGGTCCACCGCTACCCCCTGCTCGGACACCACGTTCCCGAGGAAGTGCACTTCTCGTGTCCAGAACTTGCATTTTGACAACATCCCATAGAGCTGGTGTTGTTGGAGGACCTCCAAAACTATCCTCAGGTGCTCTTCATGGTCTTCTACTGATCTAGAGTAGACCAGGATGTCGTCGATGAACACAACCACGAACCGATCCAGGTACTCCCGGAAGATGGAGTTCATAAGCCCCATGAACACAGTCGGGGTGTTCGTAACCCCAAAGGGAATGACTACAAACTCGAAGTGTCCATACCTGCACCTGAATGCTGTTTTTGGGATGTCGCTCTCTTTCACCCTCAGCTGGTGGTACCCAGATCGTAGGTCGATCTTCGAGAACCATCCGGCCCCATTCAGCTGGTCGAAAAGATCATCTATCCTTGGAAGAGGGTAGTGATTCTTGATCTTCACCTGATTCAGCCTCTTGTAGTCTATGCAAAACCTAAGACCACCATCTTCCTTCTTTGCAAACAAGACCGGAGCACCCCACGGTGATGCACTCAGACGAACATAACCCCTCTTCATCATATCGTCAATCTATATCTGCAACTCCCGTAGCTTTGAAGGTGTCATCCGGTAAGGAGCCATCGAGATTGGACGAGCGTCGGGCTGCAGGTATATCCCGAACTCGATATCACGTCGAGGGGGTAGATTCGTCACCTCCTGAGGAAAGATGTCCTTAAACTCACAGACGATCCCTGGCAGTTCCACCATTTCAGCATCTACTGATTCCACTGTCAGCTCGGTCAACAAGGAGAGGAGAGGTTCCTCTCTCCTATTTCCCTTCGGACTACTCCACTCGCTGGTGAAGGTAACATGTCGGTTGTCCAAGTCTGAGAACACCACCCTTCTTCGAAAACAGTCGATGATGGCACACATAGAGAATAGCCATTCGATGCCTAGGATGACATCGTATGGCTGAATTTGCAGGAGAAGAAGATCCCTAACCGAATGATGTGGCCCTATCATCAGTCTTCATCCCCGACAAAAAAACAACAAGTTGGTCTGACCTCCGACTGGTGTGCTCAACACTAGGGGCACTAGAAGTCTCTCCACACCTAAACCCAAGCCACGGGCTAGGCTGGGTGCAACAAAGGAGTGCGATGCTCCGGTATCAAACATGGTATATGAAAGAGTGCTAAACAGACTGATCGTACCTCGAAAAACCTCTGGCCCTGCTGGAACTGCTGCCTCTGCGGCGTGCAACTGTCCACGCCCAGCTCCTCTTCCCCTCAGATGCCAGCCACCTCCCCGACCACGCCCCAGTCGAGGTCCCTGGGGAGCGCCCTGTGGTTGGCCTCTTCCTCCTACGTCTGCCCTCGGAGGAGCGGGAGCTCGCTGTCCTTGCTGTTGCTGCTGGAAAGGTCTGGCAGGAAGCTGCTGCTGGGGCGGGTGGTGGGGTTTTCCACCACCACCGTACTTCACCCGGTCTCAACACTGACTCCGGAGATGTCTAGGTCCCCCACAAACGAAGCACCGTGGTCCCGGGCCCGAAGGGAAAGGGCGAGGGTCGGGGGATCGAAACTGAAACTTCTGCGGTCTTCTCTCCGCTGGTCGGAACCTGGACTGTCATGACGCTGGAGGCCTAGTGCTGACAGCCTTTCCCTTTGGTGGTCCCAGCTGGATCCCCTCTCGTGACACTCCTCCTAGAGCGTGCATCCTCTCCACCACTTCGGCCTTCTTCTGGACCTCTAAGTACGTCGGCAGGGTGAAGGGGGTAACAACATACTAGATGGAGGTTTGGAGCGCCTCCTCTAAACGTCTTGACCGAGACTCCTCGTCGGGAAAGGGGTCCGGAGAAAAACGTAGGAGGTCCTTGAACTTGATCCCTAGCTCCCTCACGGTCATACTCCCCTGCTGGAGGGAGAGTATTTCCTGCCTCTTTTCTGCCTTCATCGTCGAGGAGAGGAATTCTGCCCGGAACTCCCTCTTGAAATCTTCCCAAGCCACCTCAGACTCTCTCCTCTCCCCTAGGTAAAGAATCCACCACTGACGCGCCGCTCCCCACATCTGGCTGACGGCCAGAGGAACCCATTACTCGGTCAGGGCCCGAATCAGGCCGAAAGCTATAACTAGCTCCTCTAGCCAGCCTTCCGTCTTCATATCGGAGGTGCTGCCCTCATACTTCTTGTGGGCCTGTCGCTGGAAGGCTCGAAGAGTCTTCTGCCACTAGTCGTCCACTTCCTCCCTATCAGCTCTCGGCCGATCGGCCAATGTAGTCTCTGGGGCCTCGATCTCCTGTACCACATGTGGCCACCTTCCCGGTGCCATAGCTGCATGGTAAACAAGGAATGCCTAAGCCCAAGTAGTGCAGAATATTGTTCTTAAAACTTATTAAAATTTTAAATTTATTCTTAATTTCCCAAGACATCCTAGAAACAGAAGAACACAAGTCATTTATAATTCATGTACCTTTCATAGGGTCTCTACCCTGTAATCATTGTAGCCTCACTTGGTCGTTCAGTAGCTCCAGAGTCTTTGCATCAGATCCCGGGGGGCCCTAAAATCCCATGTCCTAGCCAGTCTTCTATGGCCTAATTCACGCGCCAAGGTCACCCAACAATGTTTCCTTACCATCCCATGAAATCCTCACTATGCCTAACTCCAGACTCCATCCTATCTCTCAACCATAACCTCTGATATCATTCTGTCATGACCCACCTTCACCAAAATGAGCGAAGGGTCAGCAGATTTCCAAGCCCTTCCTTATTTAAGTTGAAGGAGAGATAATGACCCCCGTGACCAACCTACAATAGGTCCCGGAGTGGCGACTAGCACCAAGGGTATAGAAATTTTTCACAAATGGAAGGCATTAACCCTTTTGGTTTTATAAGATCGAGAGATGAGATGATGAAACTCAACAACACCAAGGTAAAAGAAAAGTAAAGCAAAAAATAAACCATTCCCACATGCATGTTCTAAAAGTAAAGACACAAAGTACAAAGGGCGACTACAAAGGTAAGTACCAAAGAAGAAAAATAGAAACTGCAACTGCCCCAAAGGTCTGAGCTAGTACGGTCCTACTCGATCCCCGAAGTCCTCCTGGAATCCTGAAAGCAGTTTTTTATACGTAGGGTGAGCATACAAGTACACTCAGTAGGGAAAACCAAAGACTCTCGTGCACAATTGGGGGAATGTACTAAAGTCCCGTGAGAAAAGGAGTAAACCAAACACCTAACAAGGCAAACTATCCACCCCAGTCCTCACCAAGGTACACTCCCCAAATAACGAAAGTCAAGTAAGATATATAATAAGAGCACATCGATGTTTGGGTACCCCGTGCCACTTTCCCACTGGTTATTGAGACATCCTACGCATCGGACCAATCCTGCCATTCTCACCGCAGTCCCACTGCCACACTCGCCCACACACACCTGGGCCACAACCACACGCAGTCCCACTGCTGAAATCCTGCCCACACACACCTGGGCCACAACTGTCACATGTAACCACACCTGAAAACACCTAGTACAGAACAACCACCACCACGCCAGAAAGACACCTGGGCTAAAGGATCCACTGCCATGCCCGAAAACACCTGGGCCTCATCCCGAAGACACTTGGGAAACCACCTTCCGCACACACCTAGCCAACCACCACACTACCCCGCCTGAAGGTTCTTGGGATAATAATGGACCTCGGGCCATCACAGCCTGCCTAAAGATACTTGGGCTATCCGGGAAAGTGAGCAAAAAAGGAGCTAATAACCAGCCACTATGAATAGTGTTGGTAAAAACACACTCCCCCATGAAATGGGGGTGTTCGTCACTAAGTGCTCAATTTGGGTGGGGCGCGAATAAGAAAAACAAAGCTACAAGTATATATATATAGGTAACAAGCACTCACCCAAGCTAGGTTTTTCTTCAGAAAGCCTACAGATCACAACAGCACTCAAGTCCGAGTCATGACTCATGCTAACAACCCATTTGTCCCCCTTCTTATTTCACATTCAGTAATAATGTTTAGGTTTAAGCACTACTGGGCAACTAGTAGGCATAGGCATAAGTCCAGGAAAGTAAACAGTCAAACATCAACCAAAACACCCACACCCGGTTCTCAACAATAGAGTATTCCACCCCAATTCATGATATAAACAAGTATCCACATGGTCTTAAAACTCACAACCACCGAATCCATACCAACAGGGGATCCCATCCCCAATTTCACAAAACCACCAAGAATATAAAGACAGGGGATCCCATCCCCTTGCACATTTCTAGCAATCTGCCCGTAAAAGAAAAACACCACCTACCACTTCCAACACATGTTAGGGATTTTCAGATTTAAACGACTTAACACACTCTATGATTTCAATTTTTGTGTGTTTTAGACAGGATTTATCACAGAAGGGTTGATCCTGGTGCTTTCAATTTATTCAGCTGGATATAGGTGATTAACCAATTCACTTTTCACAGCAGAAGTTTACAACCACAAACAAGCCATTTAAAACATCAGCATGGTACATTAGTGCACAAACAACGACCACCAACATCCTCGATTTTCAGAAGGCATAAGCCAGCACAACTCAATAAGACTGTCATAAAATAAACAACATCAAAAATAGAAGACAGCATCAATGATCACACCCCCCCCCCACCTCTTTCTTTATAGAATTCATTCATTATCTTTAACTAGGTCTGGTTTATCCAATTATACAAAATCAAAAGCACGCCCACCCCGCATGATACACAGAAGAGAGAGGCAAAGGAGAAATTCCCTACTTGTTGATAGATGATCGACATTTAGGTCGGGCACAGAACTTTATGGATAAAAATGCGCCCGATGCACCATAAGCAGTTTGTGAAAATCCGCGATTGAGGAAAGAAGAAACCACGGGTAACCCTTAGTTTATAAGAGCTACGGAAGGTTGAGGTGAGAACGCGTAACCGTGTAAGGCGCGGGGGTTGTGGGTTGACCACGCTGCAGGGCAGTTACACACGAAGGTACCTCGGGATTTTTAGGAATTAATTATGGGATTTAAATGGTTTTAAAAGGAGTAAAAGAATTAATTTACGTCGAAACTTACGTTGCAGGAGAGGAAAAGTCAGGTACTGGAAGAAGAATGAAAGGCCCGGCAAGGGGACACAGTGTCACCCTCACGGTGCCACCATCACGGTGTCACCCTCACGGTGCCACTGTCACGGTGCCATCCTCATGGTGCCACCGTCATGGTGTCACCCTCACTGTGCCACCCTCACGGTGTCACCCTCACGGTGCCACCGTCATGGTGCCACCCTCACGGTGCCATCGTCACGGTTCCACCGTCACGGTGCCACTGTTTTGGTGGAACCTCACTTTTGGAAAAGTAATGGGCCAGGAGGGTCCGGGTCCGGGCCATTACAACAATATTGTGTATGAACATGATTAAATGTTCACAATGTTATGCATGAACCTGATTAAATGTTGATAATGTTATCCATGGTACTATATTTCATGTTCGTATTGATATTTATAGACATTTTTTAATTTCATTAAGATTATGTGAGGGTGTGATTTCATGTACTTAACTTAATGAGTGAACCCATTTATATTTATATATGTTCATAATTTTATAAGATCATATGTATGAAACAAATCAATGTATTATGACACAATTTCCATGTCACATGACAATGTTAGCCTCACATGTATCATGTTATTAGATTATATAATGATTAATCTCTTATAAACTGACAATCTTTATTCCATGAGTCATGAGTATGGTTTTGATTTACAAGGTATGGTTTTCCAATGTTATGCTCATATTCTAATACCCTAATTTTCTTATTATTCTTAAGTATCTCTTATGTATACCCTTACTAAAAATTTGAGATCGCCCTTTAATATTTTTCACTTACCTAATTTATGAATAATGTTTTTATGTACTATTTTTCTTTTAAATGTACTCAATGGGAAGATATTTGTGGTAAAAATTGAGGATGTTTTTCCAAGTGAGAATATTTTTTTATATAATTTCAAATGTACTAAACTATTATGGTCCTCAGGCATCTATTTCTATAATGTATTTAATATTTATATAAAAATATTTAATATCCATGTTTGTTAATCCATTATCATTATATTGATTATTATCATCCACAATTAACATGATATCCTTTTATTCTACCTCCCTGGAGAGACTAACAGTTTCAATTCCATCTAAGACTAAAAAATAAACCCCTTAATTTTAATAAGGATCACAATAATTAAACCATTATCATATTTCATCAGTCATATTATACAAGTCTCTCGATTTCAAAAAAGGATATATCACTCCAGACATAATCAACTATATCATCAATATAATATTTCTTTTTAAATTTTGAATTAAAAATATATGACCCTTTTTTTACACTCACTAATATTAATCAAATGATTTTCCTTTACATAAGTAAATTTTAACGTATCTTTCTTTATACAACGTTGAATATCTACCCAATTGCATTAAAATAAAATTGAATAAAAATATATATTATAATGTAATTTAATAACATCAATAAAGTTTTTATAATATCAAAAATTTGTGAATTTTTAATAGATTCCAATGTTTTATGTTTTCAAACATTTTCATGATAAATTGTATAAGACTAGAATCCATAATTATTGTAGGAATAAAATCATTCAAATTGATTTGAAGGCCCCAAATATAAATATTTATAGTCATCTAATATTTTATCTCAATTATAAAAATTCATGATCTATATATATGTATACAAAATATTATTATCTATAAAATATAATTACCAATATATTATAAATATAAAACAAAGTATTAAGTTACATTCCATGAAAAACAATCAATAATATATTTTTAAATAATGTTTATTATCTCCTTATTATCTCAAGTTTTATTCTTATGTTATATCTTTAGTTTTTTATTTACTTATTCAATTAATTGATATGTAATATTACTATTTGAAACAAAACAAATATTGTTCCTTGTATTAGCTCTATATGTGTTATTGAAAATGAGAATATATTTCCAATTCCATGACATAATACTGGAAATATTTTTGGATTTATTGAAGGAATAAATATTATTTTAGATATTTTCATCAAAACAAACCCAATTTAATTTTTTCCTTATCTCATCTTAACCCCTATAAAAATATGTTAGAAACTCTTCATTAAGTAACCATTATAAATAGGTCCTTCCGATTGAGCTTGAATATTAACATAAGACATAAAATTATGAATCTATTTAACACATAAATACCTATTAAACAACAAATGTTATGTGTTGGAAAATATATTTCATTAGATAAAAAAATAAAAATACGTCTTTGTAGGTTATATCCACCAATAGTTGATGTTCCCTTCAATATTATCTTACTTATCTAATGGAATAGTCAAATGAATCATCACATTGAACAAGTATGGGGGAAACAACAACTCTACATGATAAAGAATCATTTAAATTATCTCATGTAGTTATTTATGTTCATATGGGCTTAAATGATTCACAAAAATTATCTAAATAACATGGATAACACCATTATTACTATTTTAATTTATCTTCAAACAAGTTATGAAATTTCAATGGTAATATTTTCTCTATAAAAATTTATGAGTAAATAATTTTCAATCTATGTACATTATATTGGATTTTTAAAACATAATGTTATGTTACTTGAATATCCATTATATACATTCACACTTTAAGAAATTGTATAAACATATCTTTTTCTTAAATTTTTTATGTAAAGTATATTTCTGGTAACATCACATTATCATTTCCCCTTAAATAATGATTTATATTAATTTCCTAAGAGTATTGTCTTAAAGTAACTGAATCCTTTCATTTTTTTCATCATTATATACTGTAAAAAATAACATTTTTACACACACTCCTTTCAATGTTCATAAACTTATGAATATAATATATCATCTAAAACTCTAGATAAGTATGTTTAAAAAATAAGGTATTTCTTCAGTTGTTAAATTCAAATTCTCTCTGATGTTGTTTGAAATATTTTTCCATCATATTTTAACTGATAGTATTTCTGCTACTTTGTAAAAAAAATAGATTAATTTTTCTAAATTTTAACTATGATAAATGTTTTGAGGATTCTGAAATTATTTTATCCTTATAATTTTTAATTGTTAAACAACAATTTATGATATACATTCAGGAATTGAAAATGAAATTTATCAAAACCATTTTATACTATAAGACAACCTTTAAGAGTGAAATAAATTTTATAATCTAGATATTTCATGATAGAGTGATTTTTGTAACCCAAAATACATTCCTAGTCATGTAAATTCAGTAACGATTTACATGAGAGATGCATGAGTTTTAAACATATTTTTAATTCAAGATTCATATGTATCCAAATCATTATCCTTTAACTAAAGAAATTTTTGATTAATTAGATAAAGGAATAAATCAGTAAAACTTCTGTTCATTTTTCTTATAGAATTGTTATCAAAATAATGAACAAAATTTGTTACATAAACATACATCGAGGCATATTGTATGGGATCAAAATAACTAAAAATATGGGGCACTAAAATAGTTAAATGGATTAAATCCATCAATATTCAATCCTAAATGTAAATAACTTGTGTTTTAAGACAAATTGAAAAGTGAATTATTAATGTATTTTATTTTTGTTGAGTCTCTTGGATGATATATAAACTCATCACTGTAAATTTTCATAATATGAATCTTTATCTTATTTATTATTTTAGTTAACATTTATAATCATTCCAATCATGGTTTTAGAGAAAATTAATGAAAATTGTATTACTAGTTTTATTGTTCTACTTAATTATATTATTACATTCATTATTACGTATATATTGAATTTTTAATTTTTAACTATATGTATGGATGATTTTACACTCTAATATACTTGAAACATATCCTTAATATAACATAAAATCAATTAGAATTTCATGCATCTTCATATAATTGAGACCCACCTTGTTAATAAATTAATTCAACACATAATGTTTTTCAATTATCACAACTTTTCCAAAATAATAATATAAATATTTCAATATCAGGGGTCCTACATTATTGATCTATATCAGGTATAAGGGATTACATAGCATAAATACACACACACCCAGGCACCCTATTGGGTCAAGCCTTATCCTTCTTCATATGTAATAGAAATAACCCACTTAACCTTACATTATTTTGAATTCCATATAAACACATGATATACTATAACATACATAGAAAAGAAAACATTGAATATTTTTCACATCCTACAAACAAATCTTGATTTCTATCGTCTTTTTGTTCATAAATATCATTTGATTACTCATTTAGGTTTCACTTTTTATTAATCTACAAAAAAAATTCATATGATAATATAATTATATAATTTGATAATTATATTTTTTTTGTTCAAAGATTAAATATATAATATCTAAATATCAATATCTATTATAGTTATAATATCTTGATCATTATGATGTAGGATAAGTTCAAACAATATAAATTGTTTTATTCACCATTCCAAATAAATTTCTCTTATCAAATAGGATTTTTTTCTCTATAAATTATTCAAAGAAATCATGTATTTTGATAGTCATCTAAACGAATAAGAAAGACATGGAAATTTAAGTCTTACATCCATATATTTCCGATCAATTAAAAAATCTAAACATTTATCTAACCCCTTAAAATATTGATATCTATTATAAGGTATTTTAAACCAAATTTTATTCATTTTTGTTCTTTGAGAAAATAACTATAAAACTATTATGTATCATATTATTAAATCGAAATCATTTTTAAAATATATCATATGATTAACGACTTTATAAAATAAAATAATCCGTTTTCAATGTTAAATACATCAACATCTCAATAGAAAATATATATATATATATATCCATGAAATTTATTTTATTATGTACAGTACAACATATCATGATAACACATATTTAACACCAATAGGAGTAAAAAAAATTACATATATAAATCCTTTATGAAACTAATAATAATAATATAAAATTATAATTTACTGTAAACTATAATGAAAATATATATCTAATATCTATAGAAATATAATAATATATTTTTGAGAGTAAACTTAATATAGGTTTATGATAATTTAGTTATGATAAGAATCATACAAGCTCTTTATATTAAAGTGATCGATAGAATGGTGATGTGAACAGACGCATTCAAAATAAGAAAAACCTGAAATATTAGGAATTATTAAATTCAATTATCTAGTTAAAAATTCATACATATAAATATAAAATATTATTTTACCAAACCACTAAAACCAAATAAACTATCCCTCAAGTCCTTACTAATGGAATTTTTACCTAAATGAAAAATTTTAGTTTGAAATTTATAACTAATACAAGTATAAGTCATATTGATAATTAATATTTTATTGAATAAAATAATATTGAACAAAAATAACATATAAAAAAATTATATTTTAATTAAACATTCAATTATTAGATAAATCACTAACCTTAAGAAGCTACTAACTCACCCCATTGTATGATATAAAAAAATTCTTTTTCATTAACATATTACCATATAATCCTAATTAGAATATAATACTGAAATTATAATATTAAAACATTAATATAATATTTTATACTTAAGTACAAATACCCTAAAAAATATTACATTTTTATGATAGATAAAATTCAAAAATTTTGGAATATCGTTGTTTAAATCCCCTTACTACATAGAAATTATAAATTTAAAATTATTTAATAAGACTTAACTTCAAATTAAATGTCATATTTCATATCAATATTTAATCATAAATATGGTCTTCAATATTTAATCTTAAATTTTTTTTCTATTAAACATAAAATAATAAAACCCTTTAATGTTAGATTCAGTTATATGATATTCAAGAAATTATAAAAGAAAGTAAATGAATAAAATGATAAGTAGAGAATTCAATATCTTCCTATATTGATTTATTTTTTTAAGAGAGGATTTAGAGTGGAATTTGGGAAGAAAAGTCCATGAATAGAAAAAAAATATCATCTAAAACTAGGGGAATACCAGAGATAACATCTTTGAAAGAGGATGCTTTATCTAATGTCTGAATCCCATGTAGGGAGACTTTAGAATGTCCTCAGGGGAAGAGGTTATTGATTAAATCATGAGATGAAGAGTAAATAGAGTCATTAGTGATGAAAATAGGGGTTTTATTAGAGATGGTTTCTGAAAACTATTACTAATAAAATAATTTTTTGGATTTTATTAAAACCAATTTTTTATACATAATCAATGGTAGTTAGTTCTAAAATACAAAAAATAATTTAAAAATTATATAGAAAACATTTTTTATCTTCTTAATGTTATTAAAAACATCACAGATTAACTATCGCTAATATTTAATTTTACTATAGTGTCCCTATATTGATGAACATATCATAATTCATTCATCACAATGTGTGATAACATAAAATGATACTAATATAAATAACTAAGAACAACATATTTATATTATATAGGTATTTTTATTCACTTCATCAATATATATCAATCAAGGTATCTGATGTCATACTCTTCAATGAGATAATGAAACTTGTCTGGGATAAACCTCAACTGATGAATTTTTCGGTAACATACATAACACCCTTGATTAGCTGAGTCTTAGAGATGGAAAAAATAAACTTATCCAAGTATCAAGGTTCTCATTATAAATAAATTACCAACCATGAGTAATGGAGTTTAATATAAATCATGAAACCCTAAAATAATAATGTCCTGGTGTATTAAAATCTATATGGTAATTATAATGGATTAACCAAAATAATAAACTCCTTTTTTCTCAATAAAAATTCTATATCACTACCAATCAATGGTAATATTTAGTTTTCATTCCAACCTATAATAATCAATGATGACCATAGATTAGGGCTATATCAATACCATAAATTAATAAGTTAATTATCATTTAAATTTTTCTAGTATATATATGTATAAATATCGAGTAAAAAGGTATAATAAATTTGGAGATTTATTGTTTTAATACCATTAATTTTTTTTATACTTTTAAATTACTTTATAAACACAAAAAAAATAACCCTTAATTATATCCAATTTAATCATATATTATGTGTTGTACCACCAAATTGGTCTTATGTTTTTTTATCTTTATGTATTTGGTAAAAACATTAAATGACTGTATAATAGTATCTATAGGTTTATTGATCACATGAAAATTACACGTACTAAATTTACTCAGTGGGTATTATCTATGAATATATCTTTTTTTATTAATGGTGATATTATGATTTATAATTCTCATTTAAAACTCTTTTTGAATATAATATTAAACACCTTTTCTTAAGGGCACCAAAATTTTATGATGTTAACTGATTATATTATTTTAAATAGTTAAAACAGATCTTATGTTCATTCTTGTCATATAACATTTCCATCCAAACATTTATTTGATATTATTTGGTATAAATTTTAATGTATGTATTTATATTAATATCATTATCTATAAACATATCCTAAATAATTTTGGGATATATATTAACATTCTTATTGAATAAAACTATTGTGATCATTTATTTATTACACTTTGAACTTAACAAAGTCCAAATATAATCTTACTAGCCTCTTATAAAAAATATTTCTTCCAAAATATATTTCTAAAACATTATCTCCATTATGATTTAAAAAAGTAATTATTTCTTTTAGGACAAAATTTTAGAAATAAACCATTAATTACCATATATTATATGGTATTCTATGATTTTTAAAAAATATTTTTAATATAAGATTGTATTATTTATATTATGTCATTATTTTATGGTGTAAAATATTTCCCTTATTTTTTTTAAATAAATTTCCTAAACACTTGTATCCTAGGTAAAAGTACTTTTATTTGTACCTTCTAGTTGAATATGTTATAAAAATTAATCAATAAAAAGCATTGAGTATAAAAACCATAAAATTATATTATTTATTTCAATAATATTATAAAAACAACTTTCTTTTTTATTTAATAAAAGGTATGATAAAAAATATAAATCCCTAAATATGTTCTATTTGATATTTTAAATTAATATTTGGTATCTAAAACCCAACAGTTTTGAAAACCCATCCACACTACTTGAAATGGATAACAAATTTGATGGTTCCAATAGACATCAAGTGTACCACCCAATATTTCATAGGATGTCAACTAGGAGTGATGGTTTATAGGAAACATGGGATGAATTTGTCCACCAGATCAGATAACGATAAATAAAATTGGAGTAAATAATAATAAACCATGATACATTAATGTTTTGACCCAGTAATATAGAAATATATAACAAGTTGTATCAAGATGGATTACCACTATAATGAAATATAGTCACACATAACTAAGAAATATCATGGCATGGATAATCATATATAAGTTGTTAATAATATATGATGTAATGGACACAACATCCAAAACATGATCCAACTCTCCTCTTGGACACATTTTATCTCTTAGCATCAATCTAACTCAACCATCAACCGTGTGACCCATAACCTTTCTTGTACCCCAAGTCATAAAATACGTACATGTAGTGAGATTCGTATGTGTGGTGTGATCAAAACACAATATACCTCCATGATTAGTTTCCATAACCAAATGACAAAATATATTAGGGTATGTATGATGTTACATGATAATAATGATATCATAAATAAATACCCATTGCATTATAAGATTATAAAAAATCCAGCACTGATTAAACATACCTACTCTATTTTTTGTTGGTGTTGAATCTAAATATATCATATAAATATACCAAGCTTCGTAATATCATATACACAAAAATCTAATTTAATAAGAACATGGATATTTGTTTGAAATACATCAAACATATAAAGTATAAATGATATAGGTTGGAATTAAACCCAACACATAATTCTAGGATATCACAATTTGAAATACACATAACATGATTCTTAAATAAACAGTAATGAAAAATATACCCAACTTTTATAACTTATAAAACCTTGGATGTAATTAAATCCAACTCTCATAGCCATACATATTCAGTTTTCATTACACACAACCTATATCACAAGATTTATCACTATTGGAATTTCACCCAATATAAATCACAAGAATAAATGACATTGTAATTACACTCAAACTCATATCCCAACAATTTCCAAGGTCATAATTACACCCAAAGTATATTAAAATATGACCATATTTGGTAATACACCCAACCAACATCACAATGATAGACTATGTTGGTATAACACCAAACCTATATCGCACCAATAACGATAGTTAGTATCACACAAAACAAACATAACATAAATGTTATGGATGGTGGTACACCCAACTCACATCTCTAAAAGACACAATTTTAGTATTAAACCAAACCATATAACATGAATTTCATAATTTCCAATACACGTGACCCTCATAACAAGGATAGTCGTGGTTGGTATTACACCCAACAACATCACAATAATAATCCGGATTTGTTATACACTCAATCACCTAACAATAAAAGTAATAAGACACATTTAATAATATAAATATTCATATCTTGCACCATATATAATTAGACGTTCCATATAATTAAACAACTCATTCAATTTCAAACATGGGTTGGCATAAAATTGAACTCCACAACACTCATTATATTTTGTTGGTTAACCGACACCCAACACACTTATCTTACATTTAAATATCATACGAGGATACAATAAATCTAGACCTATTTTTTATGATCCCCAGCAATGAGGGATTTTATAGGGAATATATCATGGTCAACTAATTCATTAAAAAAATAGAACTTTTGATGGTTATAATAACAAATTATTATTATGAATTTAGTTCGGTGCATAGTCATCAACAACCAAAACATCAACACAAACCACTAAAAAGACCTACAATGACCCCAAACATTATTATAAAATTCATTACATGAAAATAAGAATCATTATGATTAATTACATATCATTAAAAGATGCTTATAAAATCCTTCAAATTATGACAAGCATAAAATTAATAAAAAATTATTGGGAACATAAAGGACCGCATACCTATTTATGATAGGACCCCACTCATCAAATATTGTTCACAAAATATTCCTAAAGATATATTTCCTAAATATATAACAAAATACCCCAGATTAAGGATTTATAGTAAAGGATTAAACAACGATTGATATTAGGAATAAATAGAAAAGAATCGTTATTCTTATGTGTGGTGATCCACTATAATAAATGGAGCATAAATATGAGATCAAATGAGGATGATCTAATAGTATAGGGGATATAAAATAAAAAATAATTGTGTGATTCATTTGGTTGTTGGGTAAAATGAATGAGCGGTGAGGTTTTAATTTTATAAAATTTTATGAAATAATTATTTTTAATAAAAACTAAAAAATTAGACAAGGAGTCACTATGTACCTAGTCCCCTATCACCGAGTACATAGTAACAACTATGTATCTGAATATGGTTTGTAATGTGGTTTATGAACCTCTAGAGATTCTATTTCCAAAACTAAAGACATCGGGTACCAAGTATATTACATCGAGTACCCAATGTTATTTCTCCTTGAGATATTAGATCATACGCTATTTCCAAATCCTAACAAAATGGCCCCGGAACTCTGCCATCTCTTATATATTATAAGACAATAAAAACACACATTTTTTGATAAAAAATTAATCAATAAAAAACCATGGAAAAATTATGTTATTATAACCCACCCACTATATAATGAATAATAATTTAGATATGTTGTTGAGATTTTCCAGAAAAAAATCCCTTCGCACTACACATGTATATCGACCTCTCACTTTCATTTTTATTATAATATTTGATTATGGTGTTAATAAACACAAACCAAAGTTATCTTATTTTTTTTATTATCTTCTTGATTTAATCAATCATATGAACTGGTGATTCCTTCAATGATTCATTGGTCAATAAATCAATATATTCTATACTAGTTCAATTAGTAGGGGTAGAGTGATATATCCAAAGAAAATATATATTGGAAATGTCATCACGACATAAAGTCTATGAGAATGAAATAACAAGTATTACATTGTTCTGATCCTCTCAAAAGCCTCAAATGACCCCATAATATTAGGTTCCAACTTCCCCTACCTTTGAATCTACTATCATACCAATAAAGTAATTACTATAAGGAATACACATTTTCCCACTCGAAACTCTAGAACAAGGCCTCATCAATCTATTTAATATCACTTCATACTTTGAGTGGTCATCAACTACTAATTTCTACATTGAATATTCTCTAACATATCTGACACATTACTCAGCCTAATAATTGTATATTCCCTTGCCTATCATTGGAATATAAGTGACCAAGAAAAAATTCTGTAAAATTCATTAAAAAGTGTAATCTAAATAAATTATTAATAACTATTGTTATAGGATTACTCAGAAACTTTGATATGAATATCACATAAACTATCAAAATCAAATATACATACTCAAATAATTTTCACTAATATTTAGATAATATTTATACAATATCCATCAATTTCAGGTTTATACACTAAAATTAAAAAAAACTAACTAACCAAGGATTTATACTATACCTTTTAGAATAAAGTCATAAATTCGGAATCCTATTCTGATATGATACTCATTATCACACAAAAAATCCATTATACTTCTGAAATATGTAATTTACCCATCTCATCGCTAATAGGGTCACCATCATCAGTAGGATGTGATCAACTATAGTCAACTGATCAATTATAACATATATAACATCAATGTCTCAAGGTGACACTGGTATTCCTTTCATGAAGTCCATCATCACATCATTCCAATTCCACATGGGAATGGGTAGTGGATAAAAAATACATGTGTTCATATAGTGATCAATCATATCTATTTTATGGGTGAAATATTGTGAGATAACCCCATAAATATCATTATTTAATCCATTCCACTAGTATTTCATATGAATTTCCTGATATATCCTGGAAAGAACTAGGTTAATAGCCTATACCAGGGCATGTAGATATCATATAAAATCTCGATGAATAATTGATGGAACCATAAATCAATCTCATATATTAATGATCCCATCATTATCTTTGGATTACTCTAGTGGAAACTCCCCACCATATATATTATCCATCATAACATCATAATTTTATTTAGGGAGCTGACTCTCCTTCACATTATCAATGAGTCTAGAGTAATATCTCATGGTTTTCAGAGTTTCCCAAATATGATACTCCTATTCATACTAATGAATCTATTTTAAGAGGGTTGTAAACTAACACTTTATACTAACCTCTCAAACATCATCATCTTGAATATTTTTACTCAACACATTATCCACAACAATCACCATACCTAGGGTATATAACATTTCAAATTTTAAGAACAAGATTTACTGGACCCATATTTACTACCAACGGATTAGGTAATTATGGGAAAATATATAGTTATGTATCATATGTTTATTAAACACAATTAAACTCACAAAAAATTGTTAATAGTATGAACAATTTCCCACATTCACCAACACCACTAACTCAATATCATGATTCAGGTAGTTTCACTCAAATTGTATCAAATATATACACCCACAAGAGAAAACACACCAATTCAGAAATAGATTTTATCCAATAAAAATTCTAGATATTTCATAGTAAAATGTATACTCCCCACTAAGATTAGGTTAGTTCAAGATCTATGAGGTCATTAACCTCCATTTCAACTCTAGTAAGGCTCAATCATAAGTATCATACCAATTTAAATTTAACCCATTCATGTAGATAGCTTCCATTGAGACTAATAATTATTATAAGTAATAAATAATCTTCCTAAAATATCTTACAAAATGTACAAAGATACATATCTCAAAAAAATTGGGTTACTCGCAAGAAACCATGGAATTTAAAGGGTTAGGTAAAACTAATATACTGACCTCTAATATCATGTGTCCCAATAAGTACACCTCTTAGATCAAAAATCTTTACTTTGGAAGCTTCACATAATATTGATTATCACTTGTTGTGTGGAAAAAATCTTGAGATGCTGAACGTGATACTAACTTCACCGGTATTACAAAAAAATATTATTCAAAAATAAAACCATGAAAAGATTTAAATATGATTGGAACACCCTATTAATTATAATCATAAAAAGTTTGGGTGTTTTTTTATGTTTAATTTCATCATAAGAAATTATTATATTCCATAGCTTATCCTAAAAGTAATGTGAAAAACATCAGCTATCATCAATTACAATCACTGATATAACAACTTTATGTAAATATTAGGTAACCACTTGGATACCTTTAGCTGGATGAAGAAGCCATATATATTTGGGAGGGGATATTATTTCGATATAAACACCTAGTTCAGCCTATGATAGACAATTAATAAGTGAAATAGACTATCTTTATTCATGGATAATCAAATAGGATCACCTTGAACATAAGTTCTTTGTTGAATTAATCCTTTCACCTCAAGTCCCTCTAGGTAGAAATTCATCTCTCTAATATCTATAAAAAAATATACTATTTGGTATAATGGATATAATATTGATGCATGTAATTAGACCAATCATAATCTAGACCTCTCTCATAAGTTGATACACCAAGAAATCAAAATAAAAAATGTTCTAATTTAGTTTGATGATCATAGAAGAGACAATTTTTATCATATCCTCCTAAAAACATAGAGTAACTATCAAAAATTGGGTAGTAATTAACACCAACTATTTCTGGTTTGGTTCTAAATGTCTCACATATAAGTCCCACTCCACAATATAGGGTAAATAGTAACCCATAATATACATAAATGAACACATTGATAATATTAGTCAATGTGTGATTGATTGTAATTCAGTTGGAATATCCCAAAGGTCACACATAAGTTGTCCATCTATAATATAAATAAATCTCAATGATACTTGTAGAAACTAATGAATAACCCCAAATTTCACCCAAAATTCCATATCAATAGTCATAATCCCAAATAGATACTCAAAAACTACACCAAAATCCATAACTAACAAATAAGATAAAAATGATTTTGATACACCCATATAAAATAAAGTTGATGTTGATATAGAGGACACCAAAATATTATGTTGAACGGCTGGAGGTTCTCCCCATAATTAGAAGGAAACAACTCTAAAACATGAAACTAGACTGAACATAAGCCTCTTCCCATGCCTAAAACATCTTCACTATTCATAGGAATTAAAAATTTATACCTATGTTTACCCTAAGGTACATTAACTTTTCTAAATCCATAATTCCTTGAGGAACCCCAAGAAACACTCTAGCATGATCCTCCAATCCCAAATCTAGATCTATATGTTCTACATGATCAAATGCCCAGATATGACTATAGAACACTCAAATAAATGATTTATAGGTGACTCTACATCTCACATGGTGGAAAATCTATAGGATATTGATAGAAATAAGATCACACATAGCTAGTAATTTCACATTGGAAACACACACAAAAAGATATTCTTTATCATGTATGTAATGAATCATTGGTTTGGATACCCTACCCACATCTACCTGAGAAATAAATGTCATACCTCATCTTATTACTACAGAAGAACCCTCTTTCAGTCCATATAGAAGAAAAAACTATCTTGAATACCTACCTTAAATTATGTTTGTATCAGCTATGAGGGCCTAATTCATATCCTCAAAAACAATATGTCAGGAAGAAAAATTGAACTAAACCAAGACTATATGTCTCTACCCATACTCGAAGCACTTGGACCTAGTGTCTCGTATCTAAAAACATCTAATAAAAAATATTAGTAAAAAACGTTGTAATTCATAATTATCATATCGCTTTGGTTGAGATATATAAACTGTTGTTCTATATCAATCCTAAGCATCCTTGGGAAGAAATCCTCATAAAAACAAACATTGAAATCCTTCCATGATAAACCATCGTGTTGGTAGACCAATACTAATACATGCCACTATCATTTATCATGACCTCATAAAATATATGTCAAGTGATTCACCCTCCTATTAGGGTTATCTAAATCTGATCAATAAATATAAAACTAATGGTCTACCATCTCTCATATATAGTGGTGAATACTGTATATAAAATTCCATCATAAAATTGTAAACTTATATACAAACAAGAGTTGATTCATGGTCCATAGAATGTATAACATGAATCATACCATCTCATTTATTCTTATTCATAGTCAATCCCTACATAATTAGAGGCTCTAGATTAGTTACTAATGGGGAATTATGATCCCTACCATCTTAGAACTCAACTAAAGGTCATTAACGCATTTCAATAAAAGTATTTAACATCAATATTTATGATAATACACAATATTCATTTTATACCACTATTTTATACATATTCCCAACTATATAAGGGTGTCACATAACTCTGGTGGTCTCTTCCCTAACTATCAACTATCAGGGTTCCATAAAAATTCAAATACGATCTACATAAAAATCCATGAAAATAAAATCACACAATAACCAATAATAGAAATATGTTCAATTAAAATATTGATAAAAACATATATATGAAAACATTAAATAATTGGATTATAAAATCTTTAATCACTAAAAACTTATTCCTAATAATGTCATAAATAACCTTTATGAATAGGGATGTCATATTAATCCTACAGAAAAAAAATGCATTAACTCGCCCCTCTTCCCACCCGAGGATAAATTTGTCATGAAATATTAATTATAAACCAATAACTTAAAGATAAATATTTATGAAATAAATCATATAGTAATAACATTGAAAAAACATAATAGTAATCCATCCCCTTGCAGCATGGAATTTTTTTGTACATTGGTTAGTCATTCCCAAGAATAATGTCAATCTGAAGATCCAACAACATTTTACCTCATAATTTTAAGACCAAATAGCTAGATAAATGAAAACATGTCTATGATACCACTTTAGAACATCCAAAACAGACTATTAGGATGGTTCATGAATTGGTGGCCCCATAAGACCTAAGGGGAACCTCATTATAGGATAAAGGTGCCAAACTTTTATAAAGGTCATATATGTAAAATAGGGAGACTATACCTTCTGGATCAAAATTCAAAAAATAATAATAGAAATAATAATAATAATAAATCATCATAATAAAATAATATAATATGGGAAATATATATATGTCTTCCACACAAGATGATTATACATGGTGTTGCAAAATAGAATACCATGGTAATTTCATAGAGTAATACGTAAGTAAGAAATATTATCACATGGATGATTGTATATAATATATCTAAAATATATAAAAATAAAGGATATGAAATCAAAAAATATCTTAAAATATCTGTCTAAATCATTCTCCCTCTCTAGAAATTCATCAATTTCATCCATCGACAAAGTGTCCTTTCTCTTGCCAATATATCAGTAGGCACTAAAATATCCTTACAAGGAGTTAGTACAACTTAGTATTCCACCACCAACGGGGTCTTTAACCAAATTCATAATATATAAGTGAATGTATGATATGAAATGGGAATAATAACATAATAAATAAATAACCGTCATATCATAGGGTATTAAAAATGTATCATAGGTTCAACCATACCTACTTCATCTAGTGCTTCGGTCAAGTATGAACATTTAGTATAAATAATAAAATGGTTTAAGTGTTTTCTACCCATAAAGAAACATTATTATGATCAATTATATTATTTTTAAATACAAATAACCTAGAAACTATGAAGGATATCAAATGACATTAAACCCAACACATGGTGAAATGATATTACAGTTGGCATTTCTCCCAAGGATAATCTTCAATGAGAAATGGTTTGAAATATACCCAACATCAATGACCTATAGATACCTTGTTGGAATTACACCCAATTCCCATGACCATGCATATATAGTTAGAATTACATGAAAATTATATAAAAATAGATATCATTGTGTCATTTCACCCAACCAACATCCAAAAATAAATAAATTTGGAAATACACCCAACATCATATCACAATAATGGAAAAAATCAATAAACCTAACCAACAAGGAAACATGACAATGATTTTAAGTGAACCAGAATAGTATCATGATAATATATCATGATCACATTACACAAAGCATATATCAAATCAATATTAATATTGGAATTAAACCCAACAAACATAATTGGACTAATATTTTTTGTAGTGCAGTATACTCTCATTTCTAAAATACCTATGGTAAACATTAACCCTAAACATATAACATGAATAACATAGTTGTAAATATATTATACTCTCATGACAAGAATAGTAAATCTTAACATTACACTCAACTATATCATTAAAATAATAAAGATTAACTTTACACCAAACCACATAATAATCCATGTAATAATATCCATAAAATAATAAAATGCATCCCCCTTGAAATTAAATATAAATAGACAATCAGTATAATTAAAAATATAACCCAATTACAAACATGGATTTGAATCACTTCCAACTAAAATTAATATATTAAATTTGGTTGTATAACTAACACATTACACATTTATCTTACTTTTAAATCTCATCCAAGGATTCCCTAAAAATTGAGAAAATTTTGTGAGTTGTCCAAATTTAAGAGACGTCTTAAATCACTTTAAAGGTCACCTATGTCATAAAAAGCAATGGATACCATTCTTGGGTAGCCATTATAAATTCCCATCATGATTTTTGTAAAATGAATCATCAACAATGATCAATGTATTTAATAACATTTCTCAAAATAACAATAATGAACATATCGATTATTATAATATTCATTGTAGATAAATAAGTTTTATTTGGATTTATTTCAGGAAATTATCAAATTCCCCAAAAAATACTACCCCTTGAAAAATTCATGAAACACTTGTAAATAAATGGGAAAATTGGGGGACCAACTACATTATAGCTATTGGAAACCACACATCCAAGATCACTAGATGAAGTTTATTTAATTGAATGTTTCCAAAAAAAATATTAATTAAGGTATGTATTAAAGAATTCTTAGTGAACACTGAAAATATAATAGGGTTAACGAATAGAAAGAATAGAATTTATATGAATATATATATGGTGATATTATGGGATAGATGATCCACTGATCCAAGATCAAAAGAGAGGGATTTAATATTACATGGGAGGGAATCCATGATTGAATAGAGGGGTTCATGCAACTACATGGTGCAGTGAATGATAGGGTGAAATTTCTAATTTTATAAAATTGTTATTTTAATAATAAAATATAATTTAGGTAGGGGATATGAGCTACCTGATAACCTATCACAGGGCTCCCAATACACATTGAGTAACCATCTAAATAAAATAGGGTATATTGTGGCCTTGAAAGTCATTACCCTCTCAACATGAGTCCACCAAGCATCTGGTTAGTGAACTAGGTGCCTAGTACTATCTATCATTAAGGGTAAATGTCCCAAACTGAGTCTAAATTCTACAAAACTAACCTTGGTTCTTTGAAAACTCCCTAAATATCCCAAATCCATAAAAACTAATACTATTTGAAAAAAAAATTAATTAATTAGACAGATTTGAGAATTATGAATGTTATAATAATGGTTTTTGAAAATTTATAATAATGGTTCATACAAGAGTTTTTTAATGAAAACACCATGGTTTACATCACTATAACCAGACCAGGTTTTTATGTGTCCTTAAGTAGAACATCCCATTGGAAAAAAGCTACTAACTAGTATTGGGGGTCTATGGTGTCACATTGGAGAGTCTTTAAATCCATATCAAATTACAAAACTAGAGAAAAAATAATAATAGAATGTGTAATCAATAAACAAGAAATCATACTATAAAAAATGAATATGTGGAAGAATACATCAATTAAGACTCATGGACCTTCTAGTAAAAAATGATTAATCACCCATTAGGTAAATTAAAATAAACTAAATGAAATAAATAAATTTTATGGGGTATCTTCTACATCCATGATCCATTCTTTATCCAACCCCTATATTTTTCTCTGATTGACTAAAAAGAATCGAGGCCCTAAGCCTCATTCCATGTTGGACCTACAAAAAATGATTTTGGATTGAGTACCAAAGTTCCATAGTTTCATGATCACGGTGTGAGTAAAACATAATAGGGAAATAAGAACTTGGATCCATGCATTACCAATAAATTCAAGGTGTACACATTTGATACACTAAGATGAATTAATAGACAAACTTCGGAAGAGAAAATAAAAAACACAATAGAAATCCTTGGGGTCTAATGATATTATTTGGATTGACCCAAGCCTAAGTTGAGCAGTGTTAGGGTGTCTCAGAGAACATATTGTAATATTACCAACCAATATCATGTACATGGTTGATTCCTCGGAACAATTCCTAGGTAATTCAGCAGTATCAATCTCAATGGAAGATTCTTATGATAATGTCATAGGTAATACAAATATTTTCACATTTGAATATAAGGAGTGTACATAAGTAATTCCAAATCATTAGCTCATTGGAATCCAAGGATAGAGTCAAATTCATTCCAAAATAATATCATAAATGAAGTCCAAATCTAGGGGGAAGGTCCATGGAATCCCATGTATCTCAATACATCTCAATGTTAATTGTGTCCTGCCTGAATCAAAACACAATTATAAAACAAAAAGTTCATATCTGAGTATAAAACCAAAGGAATACCATTTATCTCAGTATATCTTGGTGGGTAGTGCATCCCACTAAAACTATATCATAACTCACATTTCATAAGGGTCAACCTTTTATGTGAACCTATCTTGCAAATTCAAGGTTAGCCTCTCAATTTCACAACCAATCATCATCACCTAACATATTAGCCCCTATAAAATAATTTAGGTTCTAAAGGGGCACTTGAAGTCATCTAAACTCATTCCCATGCACACCCACTTAGGGGCCATCATATCAATGTGGAACCATTAGGGTTCCCAAAGGCGCATCTAAGTATGGACACCCACATGGGTTCCTCTATCTCATTAACATATATCATGTTAAAAATAATCAATAAAAGGGAATAACATCCCTTGGGATCAATACAATCATTTCATGGCCTCTAAGGAAATCCTCATCAGCATTAGCCTCATGTGATGGTATTAGTCCCATATTTATTTATAGGTCATCTTAGGTTGGTCCATTCATTCAAACTATCCAAAATATAAATTTATAATAGAAACTCTATTATTATATACTAGTGTGGGTGAAACATTTTACCCATAGTCATGTCAATTATCTCTTAGTGTAGTAGGAATATCCTAACTCTATCTTGGCCTACATGATCTAATCAATCCAATCCCACACTATCCTCTATAAGGCGATGTCTATGGCTCCAAAATTAAGGCTACTATATTTCATTTATTTAATTTATTTCATACCTCTCAAGGTATAGGTGTTACATTCAATGAAATTATATTCAAGGACTCATCTATAAATGGGTGAGGATTCTATCCCGAGCACAAGGTCCATCATGGTCTTGAGATATTTGTTTTTTTATAGAATTTCATTTTGAAAAACCAATTCATTTAAAATAAAAGTATTTTCACCCATAGTGGTGAGACCAAAAATCACATGCACACATAAACAAAATTCACTTACAAAAGGTATCTGATTATGGTATAACCTACCTCAATACCTAGTTATTCCCTTTTTAAGCATCTCATTGCCTTTCTACCAAGCCCCTCTAAGCATAGTTTCGACTCTAGAGCACCTATCTCAAGGCACATCACATAATAATTAATTATAAAAAATGTATGATTAATTATTAAATTCATATTATAAAAAATTAAAACTAATTTATAAATTAAATCAATTAAGTATATATTTCTAATACTCCTCAGTTATCCTCATCACACCAAAACCACAACCAAATCAACTGAAAAGGCCAATGGTGTACTCCTAGAACCATCTCATGAAAAATACCTATAAAGTGGAATCCATTTAATTTATAAAATATTATATTTAACAAAATGAAAATTAAAAATCTTAACAAATTCACATAAAATTTTATATTTAACCCAACAATATGAACCATCTTGTGATCACCATATTGAAGCACCCTTTAGCCAAGCCTTTAAAATTTCCTGTCATTTAGGATTATTTTTAGCATGTTATATTGTATATATTTACAAAATCCTAAATAAAATATTCCAAAATGAGGGGTAGTGTAATGGGAGTTATAATATATGAGAGAATATGGGTAAATCACCACTAATTGATTATAAAATCACTTCAATATTCCTTAATCTGAGGGGGGAATTGAAGAATATGTGGGAGGAGGTCAGTCAGTCCATGCATGGATGTACGCAGAAGGAATAAAAAAATTGTAATGGGTTTTAAAAATTTCAAGGGAAATGTGTTATTTTATATAAAAAATTTATGGGGGGGGATGCACTACAATATTCCACGGTTCCTCCCTTATTACCATTTTAAATAGTTGCACCACCCTCTGATCATAGAAAAAATCATGATGAAATGCCATGGGGGCTAGGGTGATAAAACATGGTGGCCCAAACATGTGTCATACTTAGTGGATAAAATTATCTCCACCATAATGAAACATATCCCAATACCACTAATTATTTTTTAACAGGCAGGCACACCCCGATCCACAACTATGGGAACCCAAAATACCCAGCCTCGGAATTTTAGCTCCACTTTTTTCAAGGTAGGGATCTCCCAATTACATAACTCAATTAATAAAAAAAATATAAGAATAAATCATATAGTATTCCCCCAATTCAATTTTCTAGGAAGCTCCCCACCAAAATGGTTGTTTCACTGTGTATTTTCCATAGATAAAAGCCTAAGTCACATCACACTCACCCAATCACTCGTCTAAAATCCTAAACACCTTTCAGGACCCTATCATCATACAAAGATATCTCTTTGAGATGTTACCAACATAAAAATATCAATCCAAATAGAAGTAATTAAATTAAACGAACTCTAGAAACCAAAAAAATATTCTAAATTAGATCTTCTAAATGTGAGTGTTTGTACAACCTCCCCGTCATAGAACATATCATCCTCAAAATACCTATCTTGAATTTAAGCCATTAACATCCACCTATCTTAATTTTTAACTCACATCTAACTCATCACATTATAATATGGAATACTAAATGAGTTAAAAATGCACAAATCCCAAAACCAAGGGGTGTTGTTCATTAAAAGTCAATCATTTACTCATATTCAAAATTGTATAACTAAGACCACATTTACCCACACCATTATATCTAAAAATCCATGGTGTCATTAAGGAATCTATCTCAAGGATAATGGATTTACCCACTATAAGGGATTTAACATATGGGTCCAATTCAAATACAAGTTACTCCCCACTATCAAAATTTACTATTAAAATGCATTTCCTATGTTTCATCAAAACACTCGATGCGTTTTCAACCTCACTACACCCAATACTATGGAAAAACATGGTACGCTCCTCCATTATCCAATTAGTGTTGAAATTTATTGACCTCAGCATTCAAAATTATTTCACATTACCTTATCATGATTCATTAACTCTTAAATATATATTTAGATCATTCAAACATCCCCATTAATGATTAAACATGAAATTAGAAGTAATTTCATTGCTCAATCCTCAATTAACCAATCCATTCCTCATGCTCTCACCTAATCCCCAGAACAACATCGATCAAAAACCCACCCGGATCACATAAAACTCATCTTGAGCCGACATACAAATAATAGAATCACTCCAACACTATAATTTTACAACAAATATGGCATTAAATAATGGAATATATAAAATAGTATTTATTTACACACCAAAATAATAGTTCCTTCTCCACCATCAATAGGCTGGTGTTATTACACCCATGACCCTTCTAGAATGAGGGTATTTTATATCTGACCAATTCAATGATCCTACCAAGGGAGTTTTCTTATAATCTCTCTAATAAACCGACACATAATCTCTGAATCCCATTATTTTTAAATTATATAATGTAATGACAATACGTGGTATTTCTAATCATACCCGATTTCCAACATGAATCACCTTCCAACAATTGTTCTCAAGTAACCAAAAACATCATTATTTAAACCCAAAAAATATTCCATTATAAATGTATGATCCTTCAGTGGATAATGGTTCACTCTACACCATATAGGTTTCCATATACCAATCCTTGATCACATTTGAAACAATTTCTATCATTTTTTGTATTTCACTTCTCCTAATCCATGCTCATCAATACTATCAATATTAAAACCATCCATCTTAGGTGACATCATCATCATGAAGGAATGACTCCTCATTATCATAAAATAGATCATACAACAATCTCATAGGTTCTCTATCAACTACAACATACATCGGGCATCACACATCCCCTCATTGATTTAAAATTCAAATAGTTTAGATTGTTACTAGCTTGCGCTACCATAATCCATTTGAATCCAATGGGTGTATGATCTCGTATTTCCCAAATCTATAATATGGATATTTCTACCATGATTCATACATTATTTAATCCTAGGATCACATTTTCAAAACACAAACCATTCTTCTGATTCATGTCATTCAAATCTAACTGGATCACCCTTGGTGCTCCTCATGAAAATCGAGCAATTCACATATTCCATGGTCTGTCACGTGATCACCTGCTAAATGGAATCTTCTCAAAATCATAATATTATACCTATTCTATATCCATTCTATATTCAACCATAAAAGATCATGAACCTCAACCTCATCATGAACCGCTCCCAAAATCACCAAGGTTAGGCATCATTCCCATCCTTCCCTAAAAATAAAACATTCATACCTAAAGAAGTCTATGTTATTTGTCTCATGGAAACTCAAGAAACATCCATGATTATTCTATATACCTAGTAACAACTCACATACAATAATGTAATTATTTAATGAATCTACACATTTTATATATCTAAGGGATCTCACAAGATCAGGATAACCCTTTACTCATATTTCCCTCATATAACCCATCTCATCTTACCCATAATACCTAACTCACCAATATCGTAATCCTTATATCACTTAATTGAGATATCCTACTTATCCTATAGTCAATCATTGAAAAATTTCATATCATTCATAGGATAAAATTCATAGGAAACATTCATGTTCCCATATCAAACATTATATAGAAACTCACATGCTAAAATACACTTCTCAGGTCATCACACATATGTATATTAGGTATCACAGTCCAATTATGTTAGGTTAGATAGGGTAATTCCAGTTAGTTTTAAGGTGGTGAATATACCAGATTTAAAATTAATAATAAAATAAAATGATTAGTTAAATTAATTATTAATGTTAATTATTTTTGTCATTTATTACTAGAAATGAAATAGAGAACACATTAATGATTATATTGGTTTGGTCCAACACAGACATAGTCTATTCTTATATTTCTTTACTCAGTGAGAGATATGTGTGAACTACCTTATTTTTTATGGGGAATCATAAACCATTACAAAATCCATTTCTAGTGGAGGGATAACTAGGAAACTATCATTTTTATGGGGAGTTACAACACTTGTAACACTAAATTTAGATATATGGAGTCATAAAAATTAGATCTTGAATTTAGAATCGATGAGTAACAAACTGAGGAAGAGAAGATGAAATAACATTGTGGTGTTTAAAAGTATAAATAGAAAAATAGAGTGCATGTGAGAGATAAGAAATAGTCGTACAAACTCAAGAAACCAGATGAAGGAGAACATAAACAATAAATCCATATGTACTGGTTCTTGATAGTTGGATTGGAATGTCTCTTAAAGGTAATATAAGTCAAAGTAGAAGTAATCCAACAATTGAGATAATTTCCATGTGATGAAACAGGGTATCACCGGACTTTGAAAATGTAGATTATGTTCAAATTATATATGTTTTTCATGAGGAAAAATTGATTATCAAATAAGAGGTTATATAATATTCGAAAAACATTCCAATCACCTTTAAATATGATCTATAATAAAAAGTAGAAAAAAATATATAAGGATAAAGTATTTCAATTAAAAATGATTGAATTATTCTGGAGGGATAAAATTATCCTCCATAATATTTGTAATGAAATACATTTGAATTTAAAATATAAATACCAATTCAAACCTATTTAAATATCAAGTTAAATGATAATAATAATTCAAATAAATCTCATAAGAATCATAAGAATTTTTAAAAGAAATATTGAATACAATATAATTTAAATCATCATGTAAATAAAATACTTCTTTAAATGGACCAAAATGTGTTAGAATATATTCAATGTCATTAAATAAAAAATTATAAAATATTTTTTCAATGAAATTAACATCAAATATTAATGCATAATTATTTCATAAATGTGTTGTAAACGTATACATGAATAATTGATAAATAAATAAAATTTAAAAACAACTTTTAAAAGTATTTAAAAACTTAACTTGGAATAAATTGTATATATTTTAATTTATAAATTAATAAATCATTAATGAATATATATAATGCATTAAGTCAATCAAAGTCTAAAAATTTATTAAATACAACAAGTGAATAAATCATCTATTGCGTTATAAGAATTATGTAACAGTTAAAAAAATGAGTCACCTTTGGAAAATAATTTGAGTCACAGCTGATAAATAAGTTGAGTCACCATTTGAAATTTTTCTGAGTCACTATTGACCAAAAATAATAAAAATGTTAATGGAACCAACTATTGGAAATAAAATGTTACCCACCATTGAAAATAAAATTTTATCTGTTGTTATTTATAATTTTCCCACCATTTAAAATAGAGAATGACTCTCCATTTAGTGTTGAAATATTATATTTTAGGAATGGGAAGAAAAAAACCAACCATTGGATATAACATAAAGGCCCATCATCGGTAAATATATTTTCATCCACCATTGGTTTTTAGAAAAGAATCTACTATTGGAAAAATATAATAAGTTTTTGTGGGGTTTGAGGATAATACACCCATGGAAATAGTTGAAAGAATGACCATTGGAAAAGGTGGAAAGTACAATGGTTAGAAACATATGAAAGACCCACCATTGGAAACACAAGAAAGAATACCTATTGTGTTTTAGAAAACAACTCATCATCACAACAGATCATTCATTATATTAAAAATAATACGAGTCACCATTCGGGTATTTTTTAGATGAGTGACATATTGTTGATATAGTTTATATAACATTAAATGAATTTCCATTGAATTTAGGAAAATAATTTTTCATCGGATAAATGAGTGAACAACCCACTATTGGAAGGAAAGATTTATGAGTTGGTGTTGGATTCAAATAAATAAAGAGCCCCCACCCCCTAAAGGATGTATATGAGCCTCTACTGCAAAGAGAACTTATACAAGAGTGGTGATATTGAATTAAAAACCATTAATTGAGGTGGAGGATAGTACAATAGATTCTCATGATGATGTAGAAGAATATTTCAGGATCATCCATGGAGAAAAGTGGTTCGAGGTAGGAGATGATGAATAATGATTTACCATTTTATGTTCAAAATGAAAAAATAAACATAGAATTATTTTTAATCCATCCAAGTGACTGAATTTGTAGTTAGTCCAGAAAACTTATTTTTATATAATTTAATTATATTTCTAAATAATAAATAATATCTTAATTACTATAATTATATAATGATTTATCATCAAAAAACATTGAAAACATGTTTAGGATAATAAGGAAACCATTACAGTATTTCAACCCTATTTTAAGGTATGTAAATGACATTTTTAGAGTTTCATATAGATTAATAAAATAATGAAAAAAATTTATATTTATAACATAAAACAGTCTGAGTGATTACAATTAGAATAAAATGATATATCAAAGAAAGAAAACTATTTTTAATTATATAAAATTCATAATTATAGAGCTATGACATGATCTTCGGACATACAGTGCACCCCATACACAATACAATCGGACCATTATTTATTACATTGAATTTAATAAAAATTAGTTGGATTTGAAATGGGAAATTATTAAAAATAATCCAATAATTATAGTTTAATTTATAATTTAAATACTAAATAAATCTATACATTATTTTATATTGAAAATATTACTTTAAATAAAGAACATGATTCATGTTAGGGATAAAATGAAAACATACTAGAGAAAAGATTAGAAAAAATGTTAGTACAATAAAAGTTTGAAAAACTTGTTATATTTCATATGGAACAAGAATTATAAAATTTGGATCACCACAAATTATGTGATAAATAAAATATAGAGGGGTTTTATAAATATTTTATCACAAAAAAATAATAGTATTTTGGATAATTAAAATTATAAAATAACATGAAATCAAAAAAAATAGAATTACATACATGAACATTCACAAATAATATCCCCCTTTTTATTATTACAAAACCAAAACATTTAAATCCAATTTTATCATCCTTTTGGTAATAAACAAAAAGATAACTCCCCCCATTAACAAATGAAATTAAAATATTTTAATTTTCAGACTTTTCAAGTTCAAATTTAATATTTTCAAACTGAGCATAGAGTAAAGGTTTAGTAAATATTTCAAATAGCTGATTTTCCTTGGGGATAATTTGTAAAACAATATCACTTATCTTCACATGATTTCTAAGAAAATGAAATCTATGATTGATATAATTTTTTCAAAAATGTTGTGAACGTTTTTTACAGATATAAATTACAGAATTGTTATCACAGTCAGTAGTAAACCTACCTATATAAATACCAAAAACACATCATTTTTTCTTAATATATAAAATTTGATAATAATTACTACACTAAAATATATACTCATGTTCTTTAGTAGATAGAGTAACAGACAATTACTTCCTAGAATACCAATAAATTAAACATTTTCCTAAAAAATGACACATACCTAATGTACTTTTTATCTACCAGTTATATATCCCCCAAAATCAAAGTCAGAATAAGATATTATATCAAAATTTCAATATTTATATTAAAATAAACCATAATTTTAAGTTCTTTTTACATATCTAATTATTCTTTTTACAGACTTAATATGACTTTCTTTAGAATCATCTTAAAATATAATGCAATAAACAAACAGAAAACATGATATTGGTTCATGATTTAGTTAAATATATCAACCTACCTATCATACCTCAATAAACATTAATATTAGTTTATTTAGAAAATGAATCAATATCTAACATAAAATTAGTACCCATAGAAATCTATATAAATTTACATGAATCAAAACCAATTTTTTTTAACTAATTCTTTATCCTTCTTATATTGATGAAGAAAAATTCCATCTTTTCATTGAGAAATTTGAATTCCAAGAAAGAACTTTAATTCTCCCAATAAACTCATTTCAATCTTAGAATACATCAATGTAGAAAAATAATTACAATGTATTTCACAAGATGAACCAAAAACAATATCAACAACTTATATTTGAACAATTTAAATATCATTAGAAATTATTTTAATAAAAATATGTTGATCGATATTTTCTTTCTTCAAACCATTATCTAATAAAAAAATAAAGAATTTCATACCAAACATGAGGGCCCTTTTTAGGACCATACAATTCTTTAGATAATTTAAAAACCTGATTAGGAAATTTTTCATTTTCAAAACCGGGGGGTTGTGAAACAAAAACCTCTTCAGTTATAAAACTATTTTATAAATCACTGTTTACATCCAATTGATATAATTTAAAAACATGAAAATAAGATAAATCGAACAAAATTATAATAACCTTTGAGCTGGTAATAGGTGAAAATGAATCTTCAAATTCTATACCTTCTTCATGAGAGTATCCTGGAGAAACAAAATCTGGATTTTTTATGGAAAATTTGTCTAGATTCATCCATCTTGTTTCTAAATATCTGATTAGTTCTGATGACAAGATTATCCTTAAGAGATTATACAAAAGAAAAAAATTATTTCTAAAAAAATTATTAATCATTTATTTCATAGAAAAATTCTAGTTATAATCATTTAATTATTTTTTTATATTATTAGAAATAAAATAAAAAATAAATTCATAATTTACACAAAACATTTTAAAATAGAAATTCTAGTTTTATCACTAGAATAAAAATTGATAATAACATTTTGAACTGGATAATATTTATGAATCTTACATGTTCTTAGATCAAGTAGAGAATTATTATGATCCCCCTCAATTGATCAATCATAATCCTGAGGTTTTTCTGTATTAAAATTTAAATCAATAAACTCATTATCAAAAATATTAGAAGCAGAATTTAATTTAATATTATTTTCATCGAACATAACATGATAGTATTTTTCAAATACAATAGTTTTTTTATTATAAACTCTATAGTCATTAATATTATTATAATTTCAGAGAATAAAACCTATATTAGTTTTAGCATGAAATTTATATAAATTATCCTTTGAATTTAAAATAAATAATTCACAGCCAAAAACTCTAAAGTAAGAAACATTATGATTTTAATAATTGAATAATTTATAAGGAATATTTTTTTAAAAAGGTATAATAAGAATTATCTTATAAATATAAAAATAAAAATAAATCATTAACCCAAAAATATCAAGTTTAATTAAATTTACAAAACATAGTTTGAGCCATTTCAATAAGAGTTCTATCTTTCCATTCAACAAAACCATTTTGAGGTGGTGTGCTATGAACAGAAAAATTATGAAAATAAAAATTAATTTCTAAAAATTTCTTAAAATATAAATAACTAAATTCAACTCCATTATCACTATGAATAGATAAAATTATACAACCTTTTTTATTTTAAACTAAATTACAAAAAAGCAGTAAATCTAGTTAAAGTATCATTATTGGGAGAAAGAAAATATACCCATGTAAATATACTATAATCAGCAACAACAACAAAACAATATTTCATTCCACCTAGGAAAGAAATTTGAGTAAGTGAAAAAAGATCAATTTTTGCTAACAGTAATAGTCTATTCGTATTTATTTTATTGATAGGTCTAAAATAAAATTTTCATTTCATCCCTTTCTTGCAAGCGGCAAAAACTTGAAGATGTGCATTTCCTAATAAGGGAAGCTATAATACATTCTCATGTTTTGAGAGCTTATGTAAAATTATTAAATTAAAATGACCTAAGAATGGATTCCAATGGGTTTTTTTCATTTTTTAGAATATTAAAACACATAACATGTTTAATACATTGTTAAGTAAAAACAATAGTATAAATATTTTATTTTCCATTAGCATAAATTAATAATAAATCATCTTTAAAAACTATAAATTTATAATTTTGAAATTTATTTTCCATTCCATCATCACTTAATTGAGATATACCTATTAAATTATGTTTTATTCATTCAATATATAAAACATTAGAAATTAAATTAGAATTTGGACTACCAACTTTTCCCAAACCTTTTACTTTTACCTTAGAATTAACTCCAAAAAATAACAGTGCATCCATCACATGTGTATTAAGTGGTGATATTTGATAGGTCTTTGGTCATATTCTTATAGGATCCACTTTATATATACCATACTTAACTCATGATACTACCAAGGGATTTTTCCTACAAAAATCAATTTCTTGAAACTTTTGGAGCTCATGCTACTTTGGTTTAAATATGATTAGTAATACATTTCTGAGGTACCCATAAATAATTTAAACAAGTATTGCATGGTACTATTGTTAAAAAGTTTTTATAAATATTAGTTTTCATAAATACCAAATATTTTTTAAATCTATGGGAATAATAATTTTCATGGTGACCTTTCATGCCACATTTAAAACAAGTAACAATAGAAGTACAACCATTTTTTGTTTCATCAAAATGGGTTTTAAACATTTTTGGTAATGTTATATAAAAAATATCTTTATATGTAGTTAATTTATTTAATGACATGATTTTGTGATATTTTTCATGAACATGAATAAAATAAGAGAAATATTGTTTAAGACTCCCAACCACATTTTTATAGTTTTCATTTAAATCTTGTGCAGATTTCAAATTGTCATAGACTACAGAATTTGAAGAAGATGTTGTGTTTATTAATATTTCATTTTCCTATAAAATTAATTAGTTTTCAAAAATAAGTTATTAATTATTTTCCTTAATATTTTTATATAAATTAGTATATTTAAAAATACCTTCTCTTAATCATTCAATTTCTTCATATATTTCAAAAATATTTTGGTTTTTAATAATATTCAGAATTAGAACATCCAGAATAAAAAAACAATCACTAACTTTATCCAGTGATTTCATTATAAACATGTTAGCATTTTCTTTTTCTTTTTCATATTTTTCACTAGATTTAGAATATTTTGTATAACTCTAACTTATTTCAAATTCCTTTTATTATCATTTTTTATTTTTTTTGTATTCTTATAATTATGATAGTAAGAATTAATATGGTCCCTCATTATGAACTCAGATAAAATTATAACTTAAGCATGGTAATTTGTACCACTTTTCTTATATCCCCTACTTTTTTATTTTTCAGGGTTTCTTCTAAGACAGTTATTTAATCCTTTCCTTTTCTTTATTTTATAAACCCCAATTAAAATATAAGACATATACTATTTTTAATTTCTTATAGATCATAATCAGAAGAATCAATTGTAACAACCTTCACATATTTTGAGGCTTTGACTTTTTTTCTATTTTTTCCTTGTCAATAATATTATTCTGTTCCAATTCATACTAATGTAGTGATCCAATCAATTCATCCATGGTGTACTCTTTGATGTTCCTTATTTCATCAATGGAAACCTTCTTTTCATTTCATTTTTTTGAAATTCTTATAGGACTCATTAAACAAGTACTAGGTTTTCCAGAGCTTATTCAAGTGAATTTACTAAATTATCATTTTTTGTGAATGCAAATAATTTTTGGATTATTGTTTTATGGTCACCCATATTGAAATCTTGGTATTCAGTACAGAGAATTCTATGATTTGTTTGAATTAACATTTCTGAACCAAGGTGAGTGACTTGTATAATCTTCCATGTTACATGAGCTATATTACAAATAGACACATGACTAAAAACAATTTTTTTAATAAAACAATATAAAATATTAACAGATTTTTAATTTAAAACATATCTAGTAGAATTGTTTCTTATAAGTATATATGGGACAACATTAGGCTATGTGTTGATTTTACCATGATGGACCAATGTTCAATGCTCAACAATCTGAGGTATGAATCAATTTGGGATCTCTCATAGCCATTATAATTTCCATAAAAGTTTAGTATCTTTTGAGAAATCAAAAAATCATTTCCGTTCAATCATGTCATCTTAAAGTCCATTTCCTTTGACTATGAGGTCTATAAATAATTTAGAATAGTTAAAATAAAATTTTACTCTATATAGGGATTGACTTGTTCCAAAATGATAAACCTTTGATTCCAATGTATAGTTTCGAGAAATAGAATGAAAGATCTAAAGTATTATTAATAAATTTATACACTGATACTAATTCTTAAGATAGATAGGGTAATAAGAGATGGTCTAGAAGGGGTTAATAGACCAGATTAAAAAATGTATAAAATAAATTGATTAATAGAATTAGTTATTAAAGTTAATTATTATGGTTAATATGAAGCAAAAATAAAATAAATAAAACATGAATTTTTATACTGATTCAGTCGAAAGTGGACCTAATCTAGTCTTATATATCTCTACTCAATGAGAGATATGTATACACACCACATTTTTAAAGGGGAATCATAACTCATTACAGAATTCTTTTCTATTGGATGGATAACCATGAAACTAATTTTGAATGACTTACAATCCTAACAACACGTCCTTTAGATATATGAATTCACAGCCCTCAGGTCATGAATTTTTAATTCTGGAGTCACAACCCAAGGAATAGATTAATAAGGGATGATTTTGTGGGTAAGATAAAAAACATAAAAAAGTGCATTTCAGATATAGGAAATAATTTCATAGGCTTATAAAAATAGATAAAGGGGAAGATAAAAAATAAAATCAAAGGTAATGGTTCTTGATAATTGGATTGGGACATCTTTTCATGTTATTATAATTCAAATCATAAGTAATCCCAAACATGAGAGAATGTTCTTGTGATGAAATAAGTTATCACAAGATGTTGTAAATGTACAGTAGGTTCAAATTTTACTTCTTCGTTCTCGGGGAAAAATAGAGTAATAAATAATAGGTTTTATAGTTTTCTATGAACTATGATTGTACCTGTAAATATTATTTGTAAAACAAAACAATAAAAACCAGTCTCGGGATAAATCAATTAAAATTCAAAAATGATTGAATTATTCCAGAGAGATAAAATGATTCTCTAAAATAATAGTAACATAATTATTTGGAATTTTAAATATGAAGATCAATTAAAACCCATTTTAATTACTCAGTAAATAATAATAATAATTTAATGCATGTCCATAAAAATTGTAGGAGAGTTTAAAAAAATATTAAAAACAAATTAATTTAAAGTTTCATATAAGAAATAATACATCATTAAATTGAATAAAATGTGTTTGTGTAAATTAAATGTCACTAAATAATAATTTATAGAATAATCGGTTAATGAAATTAATTTAAAATATTAAAAAATAAGTATTTCATAAATGTGCTGTAAGTGTACATGTGAATAAATAATAAATAAATAAAAATTTTAAAACTCCATAAATATTATTTAAAACAACTCCTGTGAATTAAAAATAATATATTTTAATTATAAAAATTAATAAAACACTAAAAAATATAAAATTCTTCCAATTCATCGAAGTATAAAAAGTGATGAATAAAAGAGCATGGAGAAATATTCACTGGCAGTAGAAACAATACCAAGAAGTGGAAACAAATTTCCACTGTTGAAAAATAATTTCATTCACCATTTAAAAATAATTTCGGTCACCGTTGAAAAATAATTTGATTCACCATTGAAATAAAAATAATAATAATAAATTTACCCACCACTGAAATTATAATTTTACCCACCGTTGAAAATAAAATTGTATCCACTATTAGTTATTATTTACCAACTGTTGGAAATAGATAATTACACATCATTGGGTGTTGAAATGAGTCACTATTGGTAAAAGAAGAAAAATAACAACCCCTAGACATAAAATAATGACTAATAGTTGGTAAAAAAATTGTTACCCAATGTTACTTTTATGAAAATAATCCACTAGTGAAAAAATATAATAATCCCCAGTTGGGATTAAGGATAAGCCACCATTTTAAATTGAGGAAATACACACCATTAGAAATATTGGAAAAACATCATTGTAAACATAATAAAGACCCACAATTTTGTTTGAGAAAACAACACATTATTGTAAAAGAGCTTTCTTTAGAGTAAAAACAATTGGACTCACTATTGTGGTATTTTTGAGATGAGTGAGCTACTATAGATGGAGTTCTTGCAACATCAAATGAGTTGATGTTGAAGATATGAAAAAGAATTTTCATTAGATAAATGATTCAAAATACCTCCATTGTATGGAAAAAGAGAAGAGTTTCCATTGTCTTTTAATAGAGAAAGATCCTCCCTTAGAATATGGAAATGAGTCTCTATTCCAAAGAGATCTCTTCCAAGATTGGTTCTACCGAAGTAGAAATCATGAATGGAGGTAGAGGATAATGTCCAAGCTACTGATGATGGATAATTATCTTGAGGGACCATACATGGAGGAAATTGGGTGGAGGTAGGAGATGATGGATAGTGATTTATCATTTTATGATCAAAGTGAACACATAATATTTATAGAATATTTAATCCATAAAATATTCTAAATTTGTAGTTAGTGGAGAAGATTTATTTGTAGATAATTTCAATAGTTTTCGAAATATTAAATGATATCTTAATTGTGAAAAGAATTGAATGAAGTACAACAAAAAAATTGAAAACATGTTTTGAATACACCATAAAACATTGAATTGCATTGGACCTTCTTTAAGGTATGTAACTGTAATTTTTCAAGTTTCATGTAGCTCAATACAATGAAAAAAAAACTTATTAGTTTCCTAACTAGACACCAATTTATTCTTATTATAAAATAATGTGGTATCAATGAAACAAAAGTATTTTCAATTATAGAAATGTTAGAATTGCAGATCTGTTTCAAAATATTCATACATACGACACACCCCTTAAAAATTAAATCATACTCTCAATTATTCAATTGAAGTTAAAATAAATTAGTTGTATTTCAAATGATAATAGTTAATAAATAATTTTATCAGTACTGTGTTTATTAAATATAATATACTAAATATAACTACAACGTATTTTATATTGAAAATATTTCTTGATAGAAAAAAAATATGAATCATGTTCTAGACTAAAGGAGATCATGAAATAAAAAAATGACACAATATTTTTGTTTAATAAAATTTATATAAACTTGATATATTTTACATTAAATAAAAAATTTAAAATTATAATCAATATAACATATTTTATAATTAAAATATTAAGTGGTTTTAAAAAACGTTTTCACATAAAATAATAAAAGGATTTTGGATAATTAAAAACATAAAATAACTTGTAATTAAAAAACAGATTTAAATACATGAACATCCACAAAAAATAATTTTTCATCCATGAAACTATTCTCACCAATAATCCACATATTGTACTACCCATCATTTATAATGATCTTAGGCTAATCCTCATTAGTTTTTCATATATGGGAATCACCACTTGAGGATAACTATCCCCTCCGTCAAAATATATCCATACGTGAATCACAAGAAAAATTCACATCATACAAGGACACTGATCCACACTATAAATCATTATATGAAACTACCCTACTGATGACCATAATCTAATCGATGTAAACACATATAGATAATAGCATCATTCCATGATGATATATGTTGAGTATACTATATCTAAATGGTTTGGTTTTTTGTATTTCCACCAAGAATCTATACTAGAAGACATCCACTATTTTTTTTGACACATTAAATAAAAAAACCTTTATCAAAACATCCAAAAGGGGAATAAAAACTAGTATAAATTCATGTAATGTCTATACCAAACCATTAAGGTTCACTATGAATCCATTCACTAATGGAATTCATATCTTTTTCATGGGACATATCACTATAGATCTACATGAATTATTATCCGAAGAAATTGAAACTATGGTTCACTTGAGTAAAATACCACAATCATGTTATATGGTAAAATTCTATATAATTATTTTTTGACACATTTAACAACTAAAATCTCATTGCACGTTAAATAAATCACACATATATGTCATGTGAATCTTATGTTCCAAATATGATGCATGAACATAACCTCTTTATAATAGGGTAAGTGAAAAAACTAGTAAATCATAAATCCAATATTCATGTTTGTCATGCTATGTGAAATCATACAACCATAAAACATAATCCAACAACATAATCTTCATCACCTATAAACATAGAATTCCTATCAAAAAATGTGTATGTGATGCACCAGTCTAATATCTTTCTCAAGAAGAGATGTGTTTTTATATCACATTTCTTTCGTCTCCCCAAATTGTAACACAAAACAAAAAAAATACACATTTTTATCATTGAAAAATAAATTCATTGATACCAATGGGTAATTTCCCTACTCCAGCAAACTCTATAATAATCGGACTGGTTCTCTATATGACCTTGAGAATTCTGCCTTTTTTCAGAGGGTAACAACAAATAGTGAGGATTTAGGGTATTATTGTGGGGATAATATACCCCATATCAGAGTGTGTACTATAATTGAATGTATCTAAACGGTATCCATGAATGATAATAATAGAACATGTGATAAAAAAAATTCTAAATCATGATATAAAAAACGTACATGTGGAAGGATACAATCATATACACTAATGGTCATGCCATCCCATAGTAACAGATTTCTCACTAGGTAAATCACAATACACTAAATAAAATAAATAAAATGAATTAGGGATTTAATATATACATAGTTCATACCTCATCCACATATTGAATCCTGAAAATCCTTTCACATTGAATGATAAAAACCACAGGCCTCTTTCTAACATAACCTTGAAATAGTGAAGCTCACTCAGGTACCCACGATAAATGGACACCCAAGCTGTATTCGAGTATAACTTAGTAGCAAACCACTAATGTGGACCCATATATATCCATTTAAAAATGGATTACACATGTGATATACTTATAATAACAAATAGAAAATCAAAATATTCATAAATAAAATAAACAACATCAATACTCATGGTCTAACATGACGCTTGGGATCGACTGAAGCCTCCTTTAGCAAGTGAAGATCAGCATTTAAGAATTTAATGTAATTTTTTCGAAAAATATTAGTCCTATTGAATATTATATGGATCAAATCCTATGAAATCTATTAGTATCTACCTCAATTGATGATTCCTCGGATCATGTCCAAGGAAATCCAAATAAAATCCCACTAGATTACAATGATCTTGTCTAAGGGATTCTAAACTGATAAAATATCTAAATCCATCTACCTGTATAAAAAATTTCAACCCAATAACATGAACAAAGTTCAAATAAAAGGATCAGAACCAAGGAATCACATGTATCTCAACACATATTTGTTTGCAGTGCACCCCACCTGAATCATCCCATTAGTAATAGGCACAAAGAACATATCCAAGGAGAGCATCTGATGAATACTGTGTATCAAAATACATATTTATATGTAGTACATACCACCCAAAACATCATATAACACACATATCATAAGAGTCGACCATCTATTTTAACCCATCTCACAAATTAATGATTGACCACTTGAGTTGACGACCTAACATCGGCACATGACATATTAGGTACACACAATCGATTTTATTCCTTAATTGACACCCAAAATCATTTATAATAATTCTCATTCACATACTCTTATGGGTATTTATATCATCAGGGAACCTTATGATTCCCCTAAGTTAAAAAATAGTAGAGGCACCCACATGAATACCATTATCCTATTCTCATATCTCGGGTCAACTCCAATCACATGGAGGAAATAAACTCCATCAAACACAACATAATAATTTCATAGCCTCACTGGTATCCTAAGTAAATCCTCATTAGTATTGGTCTCAATAGATAGTGAAAGTCCCATCTCACATTCATGGTCATATCTGGTTAGTCCTCTCACTCAACCCATCTACAACATGCCTGGGGCACACCCATCAAGTTCTCATATACTAGTGGGGGGGAATACTTGACCAAAGGGCATCCCACCTAGCCCTCAGTCTAGTTGGAATCAGATATCTCTATCATGGAATAATTGGGCCAATAATCCCAATCCATTATTTTCCTTTACTAGGAGGTTTATGAAGGTCCTACACTGAGGACACTAAGTTGTGTTTATTCTATTTAATTTATACCCTTCATATTCCATGTGTCACATGGAATGCACTAAAATTTAAGGCCTTAATCATTGTTTTTCAAGCCTTCTAACTAGTTCAAAATGGTCTATCATGTCCCTGGTCACTTTTTTTAGTCTAGGAATATCAATTTATATTACCAATTCAGTTTAAATAATAGTTTGATCACCTTCAATGGTGAGTCCACATATCACATGAACACATAAACAAAACTTACTTACTAAAAGGGAATGATCAAGTTACTACCAACATGAATATAGATTTATTCCATTTTTATGTGGCTCGTTGAATTATGTACAAGCTCTTCCGGTAATTATATTAAATCTTGATCACCTATTTGATTGAATGACACCCAATAATTAATAATAATTAATAATAATTAATTAATCAATTAATTTTAGAAAAAATTAAAATTTATTTTAAAAATAATTAAATTCTGAATAATTTCCTAATACTCACCATTCAACATAGTCTTTATGAAAATTTGGCCAAACACATGTGGAAGGCATGCATTATAATCCCAACACCATCTTGTAAAAACTCATAAACATGTGAAATACATTTAATCAATAAAATCATTTATTTTAACTAAATTTTAATTAATGATCTTGGAAATTCACATGATAATGTATCTTAAACGAAATTAAGTTAAATATAAATTGATCACCATCTCAAACAATACTATAGTTAAAACATGAAAAATCCCAACCATATCATAGATTTGCACCATGATCTCATTTAAATTATAACCAAACCTTGAATAAAATTTTCTCAAATTTGAGGGGGTAAGGGGAGGAAAAATTGAGCCTAAATTAGGGGAACATTAATATAATAAATTAATAAATTACATTACAAAAACCACAATATGAGTGGTAATATATGGATAATTGGGAGGAGGTGGATTAGCCCATGAATTCATGAGGAAGGAAGAAAAATAAGGTAAGGGGTTTTAAAAATCACCGGGTCGGGAAGGGGAATTTAATAACAAATACTGACCAAATGGGTGGGGGTAAATGACTTACATCAAGGATTATCCCATCCCTTCTCACCATTTAGGATAGATTCACCGCCCCAATATTACAAGCCAAATCACTAGGTGAAATTCCATATGTCGGGGTGCTAGAGCATGGTGACCTATCTAGTTTTCAGGTTCAACTAGGGTGAAACAACCTCCATCACCTGGAGTTTTTCCCCTTTCCCCTCACCATTTTTCACAATGTTATCACACTATTAAAAAAAACCCAAAATTCCTAGTATTAGAGTTTTGTCTCCAAATTCTCCATATTATGGAGCAACTAGGAACCTCACACAAATGAGTAAATGTTTTCCAAGACCAGAGTGTATGGACTTACCTATCACAATTTTCTAGGCATGACAACCAATAAATTAGGTATTTAAAATCAAGTTTCACATAGGTTAAATACCATGTCACCTCACACTTAAATGGAATCTACCTAAGTAACTAAAAACCTTTCATATGTTGATCCTCAAGAAAACTCATCTCATTGAGATGTTTCAAACAAAAAGAACTCGATTTGAACATTGGTTCTCCAATGAAACTGAATCCAAATACCAAAAATTCAATTTTTTAAAAAAACCACAACATTTAAAAGTGCATTTCATTACACTTATTCCTACCACACCATAGTAAATTCCAAAATATAAATGGTTTTGTGCATAGAAATGCATATTTTTTATTATAATTCATGACATGGATTGTTTATTATATATTAATTATAATGGTTAGTTTATGATACCATATAATGAAGTAAAATTGATTTAACCATCTAAATGAATGGACTAAATTTGACAAATTATACATAAAAATGCGGTAAATGTTATAAAGTGTTGTAAAATTATGAAATTTCTCATTTATAGTTTTATATTTTTGGTATATTTATATCTAAGAAGTATAATTGGAGTTCTATTAAAATTGTTTCATTGTTTTTTAAAGTGATAGAAAAGTGTTCATGTGAATACTATTTGATATATTTGAAATAAATTAAAACAAATCTCTCAAACTCTCTTCTTCTTTAACTAATTTTCTAACACATATTGAGGGATAATTAATCCTTTCTAAGCAATGTTCATTTCTTAAATAATACATATAAGATGGATTATTTAACCATTACTATATCTCCATCAATCTCATATGTAAGAACATTGATAGATCACCTCTATATGGAAGAAAAATTATGTTCCTCATTGAAATTTCATTACTTCACAACATAAGATGTCATGATGTTAATAGCTTGTGTGGATTTAAATACATAAAACTTATTCTTATTTTCTCATCAAACATCATAAAACATTTCCTTTAAATAGTTTCATTGATTCCATTTTGGAAACATACTTAAATGTAACACTTTAATTACTTATCATTTTTTAATAATATATCTGAATCATCATTAGGATATAAAGTGACTTTTACATTGAATAAAACTATATAAATAATGTATTTATTACATTTTTAACTTCTCTGTGTATAAAATACTCACACTAACCTTTTAGAAAACATTTGTTTAAAATATTTTTCAAAGATAAAAATATGTTTTATTAGAAAAATAAATCTTTTTTGGTATATTTAAAAATTGAATTTTATAGAAATATCCTATACTCTATTCTATATGTTTATAGAAATATTATAAAAGTAAGAAAATTCTTTAAATTATGACATTATTGGGTGATGGAAACATTTTCCATAATATTTAAAAAAATGATAATGGATTTACCACTTTTCTCAAGGATAAAATATTTTTATCATTATAATCTTTTGAAAAATGTAATAAAATTATATTAATAATAAACCATGTGTGTTTTAGAAACCAAGATTATAGTAACCTTGATTTGTTTTCTAATTTTTTACATTAGCATAGATACAAGGGTTCTAAAACTGAATTACCAATCAGTTTAGTAGTTTTGGATAACTATATATATACATTATATTCATTTTAAATTTGGAATAGAAAATAAAACATAACAAAAAATGCTCAAAATCCTTGAAACACATTAAAATAATTGATCTTCATATCCTATGGAAAGGAAAAAAATAAGTATGAGCTCAAATGATCAGTAATTGTTACGTACTATGGAATCAATCATAATTAATATGGTATAATCATTATAGAAATTCAAATATCATAGAATAAATTCCTTTTATTCGATAATTTAAGAGAAAAATGAATCCATGTATATATATATATATGCAATTATCTCATTGATGATAATTTATAAAAGCACGGTGATTTAAATTCTTGATATTGGATTTAATTATCTTATATATCATTGTATCTATACTATTAATACCTTGTTCCATTACAGTTTAATCGATGGTTGCATATACACCAAAACCCACTTAATTTTTCTAACTTATTTGTCTAATGAGAACTATAAATGAATCGTGGGGAAATCTATAACAAGGCCACACCCATCACTACATCTCTAATAAAATCATGATATATTGAAGGATCAATTATATTAATAAACAATATTCATTATAAATAAGTTTATTTATTTCATAATGAATATGGAATATCAATACTTCTCAAGTCATTTGAATGAAATTAATCATAAAATAGTATAGGTATATATGATCTATGGTATAATAAATAATCATATCCATGATAATTAATATATATGTTTAAGGGATATTTATTTTCCATTTATTAAATGAAATTTAATGTTTTATGAAAAATATAATGACCACAAAATTAATAAGAGATAAGAGTTGACAATATATTCTCTAAAAATATAAGTTTTGAAATAATATAATGTCATTTATTGAAAAAATTAAAATAAAAGATAAATTCTAAAATAAGATATCATTTAATATTTTTCTCTACAAACCCATTAAAGCATGTATACTAAGAAAAATATAATAAAATGGTTAAAGCAACGGGAATGTTTTTTAATGTTATATACATAAAAAACATTACATTTGAATTTTATAAGGAATGTGAAAATAAGACACTTTAGAAAAAAATTTAAATATTCATTTCATACCTTTAAAATATTCAATGATAACTTAATATTTATTAAATAAACCATTTGAGTAATAAAATGTCCTTTTTTATATAAAATTTTCAAAATCTGTATATGGATGAAAAATATACCAGATTAAGTGATAAATAAAGTTTGTTTTTCTTCTAAACATTTCATTACATGATTTGAAATCCAAATAGAGTAAAATTGTAAGAAAATATGAAAATTTATTAAATATTTATAATATAAGATGGTTATTTTATATTATTAAGTATAAATGATAATATTTATTTAGTAAAAATATATTCATTCCCAAAGGAATGTGAGTTCGTAAAATTAATTCTTACCACTTTAGAAACATTTGTATTGTAACCCCTTAAAAGAATAAAATTGAATGAAATAATAATCCTCATAAATAAAAAGGTATTCAAGGTAATTATATCAAATGGGTTGTATATTAACCACAAAAAAGTTAATAGGTTCATAATGAAAAATATGTACCAATGGAGTAAAAATTGACACGGAATTCCATTACCTCACACTTCACATTTAGTTCATCAAGCTTTAACCTCCTATATAATGGGTTTAAAAATTTTATTAATCTATAATATAACATTTTCATATTTATAATATCATATATGATTCTTTAATGACATCTTATCACCTCTTTGCTAAAAAAATATTTCATTATTACTATAATTTTGGGTGTTAACCGCCTTGTTGTTTCATAAATATTTTTTTGTGAAAGTTAGTGTTCTTGATAATAGGATATAGTTCCATAATATCGTGAATTATAATAATGTTATAAATAACATATATTTTTCATTATATACATCTTTATAATCATTATGGAAAGTTGGATGTGGAAAATGAATCGCACCGCTTCATGAAGATGGTAGGTTTTATGTACGCACGAGCAACGATATCATTTCCCTAAAGAATAAAGAGTAATGAATTGGATTATATATTAAATTTAAAAAATCAATATAATTTCATTATTTTCATATATATTAATCATTTTCATCACTAAACAATCCCTGTGATTCGGTGATGGAACCAAATTATATGAGTTCGCAAGTTAGTAGTCGATAATACACACAAGCGATGGTCTTATTTCCCAGTTGATGGGGAAGAAGATGGATAAATATTATTCTATAAACATAATAACATCTAAGTATATGGGATATAATTTTTTATTTTCTTTATCTTTTAATACATAATTCAATTGGGTAAAATAATTAGTAAAAAATAATGGGTTTGGTGAAGACAATTACCTTTTCTTGGAAGAAACTCCTTTGGTTATTTTATTAAGCACCCCAGGGTTGGTCTATCTGAAAGAAAAGAACCTATATAATATTTTAAAAAATTCCTATATATTATTTTAGGTTTTTTTCAAGATAAATTAATTGAGATGTGTGAATAAGTGAGGGGGGGAGGTCCGCTTTTATAATTGAGATGAGTGGTACACTAGTAATTTTTTAAAATATTTAAATAATGGCATATTAATTTATTATAAATATGGGTCTAAAATGTATAATATTCTAATTATAAAAGTAAAATTTATAAATTAAATCAACCAATTGTTTTTATTAATGTTCTTAGGTTATTTTTACCCTTATAGTTATAGATTAATGCCAGGTAAATTCTTTTGATCCTTAACTGAGGTAATTAATTTTTACTATTTTTTATATAAATTATGGAGAAAATTTATGTTTAACTTATCACATAATATTAATTATTATTATTATAAATATTTAATCTATATTTATCAAAATAATTCTAAAAGTTGGAAGAACATAATCTAATGATAAACCAGCAAAACATGTCTAAAAGTGGGTTTTTAAGAAATTCTTTTTCAATCATTTGATGACATTCCATTAACTATATAACTATTAATAATAATTATTTGGATTTAAATTAAAATATTTATATATATCATATTTAAATATAATTTAAATAATTACCCATTAAATATTATTTTAATTGATTAAAATAAATAGCCACTTTGCCTTTAAAACAGTTTTCTAAAAAATAGTTTTCTGAAAAAACACTTTTTACCTCCGAATGATATTATTTTATTTACATAAAATATATAGTAAATAAATTTTTAATCATATATGTTATAAAAAATCTATATATATATAAAATTTTTCATGTTTTTCTCCATGTGTAACCTTCTCTCCGACTCCCTTTACAAACCTATATCCCTCCATCTGTATTCCTTCTGCTAAATTGGCTTCCCATCATGATTTTCCTCTCGAAAATATAGAAATTATATGGATCCATTATTCCTCTCCACATACAAGTTCCATTACTACAGTTTCTATGCCTCTAGGTCCTCCAACTCTACATGGTCCACCTCCACCTCTGCCTCTTCCTCCTCCCAGTTTTACTACGACCTCTATTCCTACTTTGAATGCTTTTTCTCTACCTCCGGATCATCCACAACTGGCTCCTCCACCACTGGCTCTTCTTCCTCCCACCACATCTTTCTCCAGCGACATAACTGTATGCTCTGATGGTCTACTCAGAAAGATTTTTTCAATCATCCCTCCATTTAAAATGAATTGAATCCCTAACTTTTGTCTCATGTATCTATAGTGATCGAAATTTCTATCTTTGTTCACTATAATCCATCTTTTCAATTTCATTCACTGCACATGTTCTATTTCTCCCTTTTTGGAGATGTTATATATCCAAGGGAGATTTTTTGTAATGTTTTGGATTTATTTTGATTTGGAAAGGATGTTATATAAATGAATGAGCAAGTTCTGTACATTTATAGTGTTTCCCCTGAACCAAAAAAACTTAATGCCTCTAGATATGGTCAATCATAATCAATTATGTAGTATGTTAGACTTTTTCACTCTATTAGTTTAGTAGTTAATTGTTTTCATCAAATTCTAGGGAATATGAATGCATGAAAACCATTTTTTGACTGGTAAAATTCACTACATTCTTAATGAAAATGTTCTAATTTTTTAATGCTGTGTGATTTCAATAATTTAATATTACTGAATAGTTTTACATATCTTTCCTATAAGTGTTAAAAATATTAAGTGTTCTCCCTCAAGAAGATTGATATCTCGAATGAAGGGTACAATTTTGTTTAAACATCGGTGAAAACATTAAACTCTATATCCATGTTTTCAAAACAAAATCAACTGTGTCATAAAGAAAATTTCAATTTTCATGTTTCATTTTTTTTATAACCTTTTCTTGTTTGAAATGTTTGATAATTCATGTTTCCAATTTCAATTTGTTTAGAATAAATTTTCATTTCTTACCATATATAATTTATGCTTAAAACTATTGTGGTGATGTCTAAAAACAATGAAAATACAAGTTTGACTATATTGAGTAAAACTTCATTACATTTTATTGAGTGAGGCAGAATTGGATGATTTTAATGAAAATTGAATAGTTATGTGCATTTGGTCTGAAATAATGTTCGATAATGTTATTATTTTCATGTTGTAGTGCATCCTGTCTTTATGTGTTTTTTAGTTTTCATCTATTGAGAAATTGATTTCTCTTTTTTAAGGGTGGATCTTATAGGCATTGTGGGGATGCAAACTGTATTCTATTAAGAAATATGAATCTCATCCGAGAAAATTAGTTGTTGAGGTACATATTTTAGGGGAAAATACCTCTTGGATGGGTCTATATCCAACAAAATACTCTATATGGTTCTACATAACATGTTAATAATGTTCTTGGAGGTAACATGTCGGTTCACCTGCATTCCAATTGGATTGAAGTTTATAGAACTTAATACATGTTATTAAAACATAATATATTTGAGATCATTTATATGTAAGTTTTACCAATTAATTATACATAGTTATTTATGGATTTATTATTGAAGTGTATCCCAATTGTGAAAAAATGGTGTTTTATAGATATCTTATACGGATTTATGGATTTCATATTAATATGTTTCCCTTTTGGTCACATGTAGTATAAGTTATTCTTAAACAAAATTCTATGATATGGTAAACATATTGGATGAATTTGTAGGTTCTTTGGTCCTAGATTATTACATGTTCTTCACCCACTTTAAATCTTTCTCAGAACTAAAATACCAGGTACAACAACAGCTTTGTTTTCTAGAAATTGTTTCATATTTTCATTAAAAAATTAGCATTAAAATATTAATAGTTATAATTAATTTTACTAAATCTGAATTACCATGTTTTAGATTAGTAGACATTTTTACATAAAAGTTATCTTTCTTTTTTATTTTATTAGTGGATCATGTATTTTATTTTAGTAATGGACTATTTGTTAAAATAGTGGAACAAGTTTTTTCATTATACATGTGAATCATTCATTTTTTGTTGCTAGATCGTGTTATTTTTTTGACCAGTTGATAATTTTTTTTATTATATCAACAAATCCTTTTTAATAGAAACGAATCAGGTATTTTATAGTAGTGTCTGTGTTAGGTAACCAATAGAGAATTCTATTTTTAATAAATATTTATTTATGGAAATAAAAAATTGAAGATAATTTTAGGAAAATTGAATCATAGAAATTCCATCGTCGTTATTATTTACTCCCCTCTTCCCTATTTTATAGATGTTAATATATGTCTCTAATATCTGCCTCTTCCATTCCATCGTGTTCAATATTCATCACCATTAGTCTTCAATCCATTTCCCTCCATCACAAGCATCCCACTCACTTTATCATCATTGTTTTATTCTACACCTTATATTGAGTACCATGGCATTATAATTTTTCCAATGACATGTAACCAGATGATTTCAAAGAATACTATTTGGTCATGTGCAATTTTATGGTATGTGTACTAGTTATTATAAATAATAAGAGCAATATATATGTACAATTTTTTATTATTACAAAAAGATTATTTATAAAGAAAAATTTCAAATATTCATTATAGGATTATTTTTACCAAGTTTGTTAAAAATAAATATTCCTCCTATAAAATTAGTATTTTTGTTCAATTAAATAATAAAATGTGTATAGTATTATAGTTTTATAGAAATATAATTTTTAGTTACTATAATTGGTTCTTGGGTGTTCCATTCTACCCTCCTATAAAAATCTCTCCCTTTATATTTTCATGGATATTATCTTATAAAAAAAATTGGGTGGTTATTTTTCATAATGTCATTAGGTTACCATTTTTCTTCAACCATTTTATAATTTCTCAAAATTAACTTTACCAGTAAATTCATAGGATTCCTCAATAGTTTTTATCTAGTGTCATGAATCTATATAGTCTCTTCAAAGTAATCTATATCAAGTTATAATTATACTTCTTTTGAGTTGAAGAGATGCATTAGGTATGGAATTTAATTCATTAAAAATGATATATGGAACACATCGTGTACTTTTGCGAGGAATGTTGTTATTTCCAATAAATAATCCACAGCTCCAATTCTTTTCATAGTTACAATATTTCTTATGTAATTGGGGATTAGTTTTCCGTTGTTAACAAACCTTATAACACCATTCCATGGGGAAATTTTCAAGAAAACATGATCTCATCATTTAACTTCCAAATCATTCCTCTCGTTGTCAGCATAACGCTTTTACGTACCTTGATATTGTTTTATATGAGTTTTAATTGTCTTTATTTATATCATTATCTCTTCAACAAGTTATCGTCCTAAAGGTTTAATTTCGGAAAATTAATGCAAATAAGTTGGAGTACGAAATCTCGTACCATATAAATCCTTATATAATTCTATTTGAATAATTTAATTGGAACTATCTTATAAAAAACTATAGTAATGGTAGTTATTGATCCCACATACCATGAATGTAAAGTGAGCATTATCTCATCATTTCTTCTAATGTACGAATTCTAATTTTGTATTGTCCAACAATTTTATCATATTTGGAAGTTCTCATATTAAGTTTAGTGTAAAGGACATTGGGAAGACTCTTAAAAAAATTTGATGTAAACTAATGGTTATATTCAGATACAATTGAATGATATGTTCCATGTAATATTAAAAATTCATTAATATAGAGTCATAGAAGTTACTCAAGATGTATGTATTCTCTTTTAAAAGAAATTGATGTGTATGTTTTCTTAGGTGATCTATAAAAACTAATATGGCATCATTTATTCAAGGATTATTGGGTTGTACTATGACAAATTCTATATCATTTTCATCCCATTTACATATAGAGATAGGTATAGGCTTCATCACTCTACTAAGATACTATATCTCACCATTTAAATATTAAAAAAGCAAAGAATACTGATATATAATTAGAAATTTCCATATTCATGTTATCTGAGAAAGAATATTCCTTATAATAATTATACATCTTGGTGGTACCATAGTGTATTGATAAATTAATTCTAGGAACATCATCCAATAGTTCCCTTTTTAGATTAGGTATATATGGAACACAAATTAACATTTCAAATTTGAGAATGTTGTCTTCACAAATGAAGTCATCAAATTTCTCATCATTAATAGATTTAATTTTCTTTTGGAAATTCCCATCATAAAATTGAGGAATTCATATTTTTTTCAATAAATATGGATTGGAATTCAATTGAAAACGAGTGATGTCTCCAATTTCTTAATAATTCTGAGGTCCATATTTACAAGATCCAAGAACATAGGATCCCTATAAATCCTAATTTTGGTTATAAATCGATTATATTTACTTCTCAATGCGTATTCTAATTTATTTTCTTTCCTTGAGTAGTTGTGTATTGATAAATCATAATCATTAATTAATTCAATCCATCACTTTTTCACATATTGAGATCATTTTATGAAAAAAGTATTATAGGATATTTTAGTCTATTTATATCTCACATATTTTACAGAAGAGATAATATCTCAATATCTTCAATGCAGTGATTATGTTCTCCAACTCAAGATCATGAGTTGGATCGTTCTATACAGGATTCATTAACTACCTTGATGGATAAGAAATAACATTACCATTCTAGATAAGGTCCCAACAAAGTCCCTTATTTCATGCATCACTATATAATAAAAATCCATCTTTTCTTAATGTAAGATTCAAAATTTTATCAGTCACTAATATCCCATTCAATTAATTAATACATAATTCAAATTCATTTATCCATGTGAAATTAACCCCTTTACATGTAAATTTTATTAATTTGTAATCCAATCGAGACATTTTTTTATAAATCACTGATAGAAACCTTCTAAACTAATTAAACTATAAACCCTAATTATGTTCGTTGGTGTATCCCATGATTTGACTACCTCTACCTTTTCATGATACTGAGATTCCATCCTTGGAGATAATATATCCAAGAAAACAATCATCCTAAACCTAGAATTAAAAATTGATAAATTTCGTATATAAATCATTTCCTTTTAAGAGTCTCAATATTGATTATAATGTGATTCTCATAGTCCTCGTATCATTTAGGAAAAACCAATATATCATTAATGAATACCACAAAACGTTATCCAGATTTTCCTTCAATAACTTTTTTCATTAGATCCATAAAAATATGTGGTGAATTAGCATATCCAGAAGGCATTACATTAAACTCATAATGTCCACACCTCATTCAAAATTTTTTCTTTATAATATCTTCCATATTTACTCAAAAATAATAATACCAAGAGAGAAGGTTAATCCTTTAAAATTATATACTCTATGAGGGTGACCAAATATTTCATCAATGAATGTAAGAGAATACTTTTTATTTATCATAATAAAATTGATTACTATATAATCAATGAACAACCTCATGGATCCAAATTTAATCATAATGAAAAGAACAAGGGGTATCCAATATGAAACAATAGGGATAATGAATCCTATATCACACAATGAATCAATTTTTTTTTAAAAAAAATTACTACTTTTATATTATTCATTCAATTGTGAGTCTTTGATATTGGTCCTTCCTCAGGTATTAAATCAATGGAAAACTTGACTTCACTCTTCTATGGATATCGATGTAATTCATCAGAAAATACATCAATATATTCCTATAAAATAGGTAAATCCCCAATTTGAAGATTAAAATTTACATCATTAGATATTTTTTCTTATTCTTCCCCTATAATATATTTCCAAATTGCTACAAGGAGTGTATTAAGACCTAAATCAAATGATGATATCTCTGATCTAAAGATAATAAACTCGATATATTCATTTTGAATCAAAATTTCATTATTATTATTATAATTTTTTTATCATATATTTATGGCTAGTTCAAAAGAAGTATTATATCATTAATTTTAACCACTGTTATAACAATAACATATCTAAATAGGGAAATTTTATGTTTTATTATGGGAACTACTTAGCACATCTTTGTCAATGTGAGGTTTCAACTATGTTTTTTGAATGGAAAATCAATTTATAAGGTGTTGGGGAAATATATAATTTTTTTCAAACGTGAATGATATAAAAGTTTAGGAGGTTGAAAAATAAAATAAACTATTGGTTATTTTTTAGGCTATTATTAAAGTACAAACCACTATATCTTTTGGAAATTCAACCTCAGCTGAAGATATCACATATTCTTAACCTTTTCCTTATGTCCTCTTATGTGTAAAATTACCATGATTCTTGGTACTAGATATAAGTTAACTATTTATTTACATTACATTCATGAGCCAGATGACCCTTTCCATCAAACTTGTAAAACACTACCATTCCCTTTAAGAATTTTCAAGAATATTTCATTCTATAATTTTCACATAATGGAAATTGGTTCATTTTATTTTTCTTCTTATCTAGGTGTTCATATGACCTCGTATTATCAAGATTATCATTGAATATATAGGATCTAGAAAATACCATTTATGTTTTTATGGCATATAAAACTATTTCATTATTTCCTGAAAACATTTTAGAAACCAATTCACTTCAGAGACATGTCTTAAACCCTTAAAATAAATGGTCAATATTCCATTTTATATTGCATATATAATCCATATAATACTTGTATTGTATTATAATGGTATCATCATACTTTTAATCACTTAATTCTTAATTTTTCCTTAAAATGAGGAACTTTATCTTCATTTCATTTTGTTTCTCCTCGAGGTAATACTAATCGAATAATGTTACTTTAAATAATTCAATTACATTAATTATTTTTCATATTCCTTAATAATATTTTAGATCAATGCCCTAAAATTATCAGTATCAACTTTCATAAAATATAATTACAATATATTTTTTCCTTTTTATTGCATCCTAATTCTAGAAATATCATTCCAAGGGAATTATTTATTACTTATGAACCACTGGATAAGTAGTTCAACTAAATTATTGGGCCTTCTGTCACATAAAATAATTCAATATAGGGGTATCATGCAATAAAAAATCATGATGCTCCATATTTTAAATGTTATTAGTCATAAAATATGATATTTTAATTAATATATCCTTTATCTTATTATCTAAAACACCAGTTATATTATCTTTCTCAGTATAGAAATTTATACATTTAACAAGAGTATCGATACAATTCTTTCTGAAAAATACTTTTCTATAAAATGGAATATAGTCAATTAGTTAAGGAAATTATTAATTTTAAATCATAAATTATAATTCTATATTTGGTGTATCACAAAACATAAATTGAATATTTATGTATTCTTAATTTGGGAATCATAAACATTGCTTCTTTTTGAATTTCATTAAATAATAAAAATATTTTCAAATACTTTATAATGGATTGTAAATGAAATATTAATTAACTATATCATATCCCTTTGAGTTTCAAACCAGGTGTGAATTACTGGAAAACATACCATGCAATAGAGTTTTGGTCAATGAATACTCAAACCAACTCTTTTTTGTGTTATTGACTTTATATGCATTTTTTCCAAAATGTTGTCCATGTATAGTATCCAGAAAGAGTTGTGTTTCATGTAAAAACAAAATAATATATACCTTAAAAAGAAGTCGGGATGTCCTTACACAGTTAGACATATCTTTAAAGTCTATCAGAGTGTTATGTTTCGTAATTTATTTTTTTCATAATCTAGTTCCTAAGGGTTCTACTAAACTAGAACTGATACCAACTGTAATAACCCTAAATCCAGTAACTCAGATCCAGTATCTACTCTATTAAATAGTAATAGATTCAATGGTTCTAATCCCAAAGGACTTTTAATTTTTTCTAGTCATAAATAACTAGATACATACATGATACCCATTTTATATTAATAATTGAATATAAAATACAACAAAATAAAATGATCGACATCTTGGAAACACATTAAAATAAATCATCTCTATATCCCAGAGAATGGTAACCAAATAAATGTGATCTAAAACTCTTAGTAAGGGTTATGTATATCAGAAGGTATCATGATAAAATAAGGTACAATCAATATGGAAAGGTAAATAATTGAAAACATATTCCATTTAATCAATAACTTGAGCATAAAATGGATATATGGATATGTATCAATAAAATACTCTCTTCAATTATAATAATAACTTAATTATCAAGGAAAAGAATTCGTAATATTTTAGAGCATGATATCAGACATCATAATATCTATACCATCAAGCACTAATAGAAATAATGTTTAATCAATGGGTAGGTATAATAGACCATACTTTATATACACACATATTACATTAAAATTTAATAATATTCATTAAAAACATAAAACAACCATTCTAGGACCATAAATACCCTTCTTTATAACCCGAGTAAATGAAACATAAGAAATAGTGATCATAGATTCTCAATAAGGGTAAGAAAGGGAGATATCAATCATTGCATAATCATAAGACATAATAACAAAACATTTTAAAATCTTATCCTATATTTGAATGATTATGATATCATGTCCTGGGAAAATCATAAAAGTTCATAAAGAATCATTGAATTTATTCCCAAAAGACATAACAGAACTCATAGAATTTTTGGAATACACTAATGCATAGAAAATAATTTCATATTAGTAAAGGATTATTTTCAAGGCCATTATAGTAGATAAATTCCATTACTGTACTGATTTCACTCTTTATTCCATCCATGTATTACTAAACCAGGTTTACTTCCTGTTCTAACCCTGTATTACTTAACGAATATCATTTCCTATTCCATCCATGTATATCTCATGAGATATAAATCTTTACCCAATTAATTATTTAAAGATATATGTCACACCCTTCATGTAATGAAATTATTCTTATGTGTTCCATCAAAACATAAATCATTCATCATAGTAAAACCCATCATATAAAATGGGCTTCATAAATGATATTCCATAATAGAAAAATCAATGTAAAATAAATGGATTTAATTAATAGAATTATAGCATAAACATAATCATACTATATGAATAATACAAATAATATCCTTCAAACATTACCTTATTAAATAATTCCATCACAGATGGAAAAATAGTTGTTATAGAATACTTTGAAATTAATTCATGAGGAAAATATACTTTCTTCTTAAAAATTGTTTTATTTTCTAAAAATGAAACTCTATTTTATAATAAAATAATTTATTTGAAAATAAAATTTCAATATTGTAAATTAAATTTCATGGAAATAGAAAATTTTGAAAATGTAAAAATTCATTCATTCCCTATAAGTTAAATGAAAACACTCTTCTCATAATTTTTTCAAATAAGTCAAAAAGTACCTCGTATCGAAAATGGTGAATGATTCCTTTCATGCCATTTAATTAAATTAACCAGTGTGTAAAATTAAATTAATAAAAATGTATAAAAATATAATGAATATGTTTTAATACATATTTAGTAATCATGGACATGGACGATAAGTATACCTGAGTAAATAGCTACATATAAACAATCTCGGATAATAATGAGATTGAAAAATTATCACATTCCTTGAATATGATATCATTTTTATGTATCCTAACCTCATGTAGAATGATTTAAATATATTAATTAAATTATTAAAAAATCATATTACATTTTATGATGTCATATATGATCATATTATCATCCATTTATTAATTACATTTCATTATTACTTGTTATTTGGGTATTAACTGCTTTATTTTCTTATTCGTGTTTTGTGGAATAAGTTCTGGTCATCCTACTAAGGTTATAGTTATATAATTTAAAAACTATAAATATATATGTATTTGTATATTAATAATATACATTTACATATTCATGCATTAATGGATATCTTGAAGAATGAATCACATCGCATCGTGGAGATGGTAGGTCGTACGTACGCACGAGCGACGATATCATTCCCTTAATTATAAAATGGTATGGGAGTGGATGGTATATATTTCGTTATATAATCCATATAATGTTATAATAATCACATATATTTATAATTTCAATTATTATACCCATCAAAGTAAGGCAGCGGTGAAAAATAGATAATACAACTGCGTGGAGGGGGTAAGTTGTGCGTATGCACATGTGGTGATTTTATTTTTCATTGGATGGATATAAGGTGGAATTTGGTTGTTCTGTCATCATAATAAAATCTTATAATATAATTTATATTATATTTATTACTACATGATTGAATCAAATCAATAATAGTAAGTAGAAGAAGAAATTATTTTGACACAATTGGTAGAGGAGATTACCTCTTCATTAACGAGATCCCTCTAAATATCTTCTTAATGAACTATAGTTTTTATTTATAGAATACCATAACCACTTAAATGTGAATAGGGATGTTTATAATGTAAATTTTCTTGGTTTTCCAAGCTTTAAGGAACAAATTTAATTGATTAAGTTAGGGAGGAGGTGCCCTTTTACAATTGAGTTGAGGGGATATTTTGGAATCTTCAAAATTATTAATATATAATAAATTCAAACCCCTTACAAACACCTCCAAATTTTCATATTTTAGAATATCATATGATATATGGTTGCAATATCATAAACAGATATATTTTTGACATGTTTTTTAGTCAATTTAAAACTTATCATTCTAATTAACCCTTAGTTATTCTATTTTAATCATAATTATGGTAACAAATTTTTCAATCTTAAAATATTATAATTTTTACTTATTTGATGTCAATTAAACTATAAATTAAAATTTTATAATATTTTAGACCATATAATAATTATTTTTAATTTTTAAAAAAATTATGATATTTAAATAATTTATCAAAACATTATTTTTTATAAAATATCAATAGTGTCAATTTGACACTATTCAATTCATTGTTTTTAAAAAAATATCTAAATAATTTGATAACATAGAACCAACTTTTTATATCTCTAATTAAACAAGGTAGTCTATCATATTAATTGAATATTTTAATTATTCAAAAATATATTTGTTTTAATATTTTTAATAACATTTATTTGATATTTTCATTAACAAAGTAATTTCTACATCAAATTTTTGTAATTATTTAAAAAACATATCTATTTACTAAAAATATAAAATAAAATACCATGATGAATATAAATCATCAATATTTCATAACAAAATTAATAGTATAATTTATCTAACACATAAAATTATTTTAATAATAATATATTTAGTGAGACATGAATGTGACATCTTTAAAATTATAATAAATAGAACATTATAAATATCATAATATCACCCAAGCAGACCAAAACATCAAAAATATATTCATATGATAAAAATAGTTTTCTTTATGTAACAAAAATGGTATTTAGATTCATTTGTAACATAAATTTGTCCCCATGTTGGAACAAAGGGAGGTTAAAGATAAGGAAAGTTACACTTTGTGTCTTTCTTTGATTTAAATATTATATAAGTAATTTTCATAGAAAAATGTTCATTAAATGACCAAATTTATATCCTTAAGTGTTAAGGATCTAATTTATTTCATACAATTAATTTTTTTACTTATGTTAGGGTTATTTTATTTTATTTTTACCCAAAATTACCTAATTTACCTGTTACCATGGTAGCAAAATTCACCATGGTTAATATTCATATTGGCCAAAAATAAAAGGGGCCTACATACTAAACTTTTACCCTATAAATCCAAATTTGAAATCTATTTTTCATAATTCAAAACATAGAAGTTTTATAATTAAATTTATAATAAACTGGTAAAATGTTATGAAAAAAGGATTTTTTCGAAGAAATTCCCTTTTAAAACACAAAATATTTTTACAACAAATTTCAAAAAAAGTAATAAGATAATTTTAAATAAAAATTAACTAACTAAAATTTAAAACAATCATAAAAGATAGTTTTTCCTTTTAAAAGAAAAAAAATAAATAAAAATTAGTATTTTCACTATTTCATAAAAAAAATGCTTTCAGAAAATTATAAATTTATATTGAGTTAGATGATTATAGGTTTTTTATTCATACTTATTCACTCAAATTTAACTACAGGGCTAAAATTTTCATTTGTATAATAATAATGTCTCATGGTTCGTTTAAACTCAAGATTTCATTCAAGGAAACCTATTAAATAATTACAATTATTTAGAGAGAAATGTTTATTAAAATATCGAGGTGTTATATTATACCAGCCCTAAACAGAATTTCATCCTTGAAATTCATCACTGAGATACAAATAAATGAGGATAAATCAACCTCATCACATATTTAGGTACCCACGTAGCTTCCTCAAATTGGTGGTTCCTCCATAAAACATTAACCAATCGAGTGGTCTTGTTTCATAGAACATTCTCTCTATTATCCATAATATCAATTAGTTGTTCATCATATGAAAAATCATTCTCAAGAAGTATGACTTTTGATTTTATTACATGTGAAGGATTGGGTATTTACTTTATCAGGAGAGATACATGGAACATATCATGATCTTGAGAGAGATTCGGTGGGAGTTCTAATATATAAGATACCTTCCCTACATGATACAGAATTTAAAAAGGATAAATATACCTAGGTTATAGCTTTCCCTTATTTCAAAATAACATTAACCACGTCTAGGGAGATATTTATAGATATGCCTTTTCACCCACTTTAAACTCCCAGACTTTTCAATAGTTTTCAGCATAACTTTTTTGTCGACTCTCAGATGATATTATTTGTTGTTGAATATATATAACATTATCTGCCATTTGATCAACAATATCATTTCCTACTAGCTTTCTTTCACCAACTTTGTCCCAGAAAGTTATAGTTTTGTACTTATTTCTAGAGAAGGATTCATATGCAGCTATCTGGATACTGGAGTAAAAGCTATTGTTGTAATAATGTTCTACCAAAGTTAGGTGTTGATCCCAACCATCTTTTAAATCCAAAGAGAAAGAGATCAACATGTCTTCTAGAGCATGAATTTTCCTCTCAGACTAACCACCTGTCTAAGGATGATAATAAGTGATGAAACATAACTCTTTATATAGATCCCAGTGAGAACATCTCTAAAACATTTAGGTACACCTTAGATCTTAATTAGATATAATGGAAATTGGTAATCCATGATCTATTACCACTACCTTTACACATATCATAGAAATATGATCAAGAGTGAAATCATATAAAATAGAAATGAAGTGTGCAGACATTGTTAAGGGATTAACTATAACCCGTATAGCATTATGGAATTCATATGTTTTGGTGGTTCCAATAACAATGTCTATAGTGATGTTTTTCCATTTCCATTCCAGTTTTGGTAATGGTTGTAACATCCTCTTAGACTTCTATCTCTCAGCCATAATTATTGACAAACCAATCACTGATAGACATATTCGGAAATATCTATTTTCATTATATCCCAATATAAATACTCATTCACGTCCTTGTACATCTTTGTTCTTCATTGATGAATAGATAATGATTAACTATGAGCCTCATCCAACAACTGGATCATTAATTTTGGTATTGGAGGAAAAAAAGAATGATTCATAAAACATATTATTCTATCATAATCAATTTTAATTCAAGATTATTTATCACCTTCTTTTGTAGCACAATATCTTCTTTCTATGCCTTCTTAACATTTAATGATATAGATGGTTGAACATTCTTTTGAGAAACATTATATTTCTCCCCTTCATTTAAAACATTATGATACATCCTTCAAAAATCCATAAATATTATATCTCTTTTGAATCTCATCATGGATAGGCTAGTCTGGTCCTTTTAACAAAAAAATCTTCTATCGTGTTTGGTTCTCAAGGTGGTAATTTTTTGAGTAGTCGTAATATTTAATAAACTCCAACCATCTTCTTTGGATCATATTCAGCCCCTTTTGTGTGAAAATATACATTAAACTTTCATTTTGAGTACAAATATCACCCCATTCACCATAAACATAATTCCTCTATATCTTTAATGCAAATATTCCCATGGGTAACTAAAAATCATGAGTTTAGTCATGTTTTTCATTGATTTTCAATTGTTGCGAGTTATAAGCTATCACCATATCATTTTTTATTAGAAAAAATCCCAACCCCTTCTCGGATGCATCACTTATGATAACAAACCTTTCTCCAGTATAAGATAGTGTGAGAAGAGGTGAAATGTATAACCTTATTTTATTCTCTTTGAAATTTTCTTCACAATCCTCTTACCACACGAACATAACTCCTTTTCGGGTCAACATGGTGAGTGGATTATATATCCCTAAAAGTTATTTAACAAAACATTAATAATATCTATCCAAACAAAAAAAACATCAAATATCAGTTACGATTTTTGGTCTAGGACAACATTTAATAACTTTTGTTTTTTCTAGATCCAAATATATCCACTCTCTTGAGATTAGGTGACTGAAAAATAAAACCTTTTTAAGCCAAAAGTCACACTTTGTAAATTTTTCAAAAACATTTTATTTTATCAGGGTCTTCTGTACAATTCTCAAGTGATCATCATGTTATTCATTTACCATTTAATATAAATGAATATGTTCTATAATTACCACCACAAACGGATCAAGATAATCTCTAAATACTTTATTCATTAGATCCATTAATATATTAAGGGAATTAGTAAGTCCAAAAAGCATCACTATAAATTCATAGAGTCCATACCATGTATAGAATGTCATATTTGGTATATCCACCTTCTTAAACCTTAATTGATGATATCTTGAACAAATATTAATCTTTTAAATGTAATTATATCCATGTAGTTGGGTTAATAAGTAATCAATGAGGGGAAGAGGATAGGTTTTCTTTATTGTGATCTTGTTAGGTTCTTGATAATCAATGCAGTGTCTCATTGATTTATCTTTCTTATTAATAAATAGAATATTTTAACACCAAGGTGATGCACTAGGTTGTAAAACTCCCCAATCAGGATTCTCTAGGAGTTATTTATTCAATTCCTATAATTTAATTAGGTCCATTCTATATGGTTTATTTAAAATAGGCATAGTGCCTGGTATGAATTTTTTATAAAACTCAACTTCACAAATCGTTGGATGACCTATAAATTATTCCATTAAGACATCAAAAAAATCCTGTAAAATATGTTTTATATTAATTGTGATTTTATCCCCAAACATTTTAGATAGATAACCTTCATTCATATGAAAAAGACCTATAAAATCTTATAAATTTCCACAAAAGGTCGTATTCATACTTTCATTGATAAATGATCATAGATTGATCCAGAATATGAAATTTGACTTCTCGCCTTTATAAATTGATATGAGATCCATATGGTGAAATCCAATATATGCCAAGAGTCACATAAAATTACACTAAAGGAAGGATAAAAATATATACAAGAAGCACGTTCCCACAAACATCAATTAGAGAATAATTATAAACTTTTAATGTGACTGTTTTTCCATTAGGGGTTTCCATAGCTTACTCAACATTTAATTACTAAGGTAATATGACGATACCCTTAGAACATTCTTCAAAAATAAAATAGTGGGTGGATACAGAACCAAACAAAATATTTTCTAATTTATAATATATTGTAAGTGTACCTTTCACCGCTTTATTATTGTACTCCACATCACTAATAGTGATCTCATGTGACATGCCTTTGTCTTTGGACTTAATAGTTTATTGATGCCAACCATCATCGAAAACCCTTAAATTAGGGAATTGGTTATAATAATTACTGACATTATTGCATTTGTAGCATTGTAGTGTGGGAGGAGAATTTTGTGTATCTTATTCTCTATTCATATCATTAGACATCGTTTTCCCACAACTTCACCATTCAACTACCAGATTAACTTCACTACCACACTTGAAACATTATCTAGTCCCTTTATGGAAATTTTATCCATGTTTATTTCCACAATTTTAGCATAAGGTAAAACTGATATTATGTTCCTTTTAGTATTTATATTTTCCTTTAATTTCATTTTCACATCTTATCAAACCCATAGGATTGATGTGTTACTCCAATATTATTCTAAATCATAAAATCATGTAGAATGATTTCATCATAGATATTGAATTCCCTTATGGATAATTACATTTGTAGACATGGTTTTAAGCCACTAAATAATAAATCATTTTTACTCTTATGTTGGATAATAATTCTAAAATCATATCTTGAAAGTCTTGGGAAAATTTCTTCATAGGTACCAATAGATTCATCTCCCTTTTCATAAACTCCAAGAAATTATTATACATATTTTTTGAAGAATAAAAGGAAAGTAGTTATTGGAAAATATGTTCTTGAACTCATTCCATTCCAAAAAGTCAATTTCATCTCTTTTCTTCATATTCTCGATAAGATTCCACCATTGATCAGCTTCACCTTCCAAACTATAGACTTCCAAGATGACTTTATCATTTTCTCAACATTGGAGAACTGAAAATATCTTTTTAGTTGTACTAATACATTTTTCATCCATTAGTGGATCAGAAGATCCACTGAAAGATAGTTGACACTACCTAATGAAAAAATCAAAAAAATACTGTTCCCTCTATTGCTTGTTTGGAATTCCTTCATTATTTAGAACTTGATAATGTTTCATGAGCATAGAGACAGTTTTTTTCAATCTAGATCCCATAACATTTTGTTTCATTGGAGAATAATCATTTCATTGTCCATCAAATTATACAATAACACAATTAATTATGGTACCATCCATTGACTAAAAATAATAAGAATAATGTGAGAAACACTAATCATAATAGGAAACCCATATAATCAATAATAAAATTTCAATTTAGGGCACTTTGGGTTTTGTCCAAGATTATTCCAGATAATTTCTAAAATATTAGGATTGTAACCTATATTTTGACATATCCTTAGGGTTCTTAAAAATATTTTCAAATCCTAGTATCCAATGGTTAACGATAAATTTTCTCTGATACCAACTATAACAAACCACAATTTACATACATATATATTACTTCAAAATTAAATATTATTCATTAAAAACATAAAAACCCCATTCTATGACCATATAGGTTTAGTGTTTTTAGAAACTAAGAAACATAAACAACTAGTTCATAAAACATCTATGTTTTCTACCACTTATTCATACATAACAAGAACCCTTTTGGAGAATTTTGACTTAAGACCTTTATTCATAACATGGGGAAAAGAAACATAAGAAAAGGTGAGATCAGATGCTCGATAAGGGTAAAAAAGGGTTATATCAATCATATCATAATCATAATACATGGGAATGTAACATTTGAAAATATTATCTAGCTTATGAAAGATCTTGATATCTTTTCATGGGTTAAATCATAGAAGTTCATAAAGAATAAAAAAAAATATTCCCAAAAGTCATAACCTAAGTCAAGGAAAGTGTGGCATACAAATAATCATAAAAATGAATTTCATATTAGTCAAGGATCATGTCCAATACCATCAAAATGGACAAATATCATTACATAACTGAGTTCGATCCTCATTCTAGCCTTATATTATGTATGCAGGTTTACTTCCTGTTCCAACCATATTTTACTGAATCGAGATCATTTCTTTTTCCAGAATAATATATCTCATGAGATATAAATATTTACCCAATAAATTAGAGTAAGATATGAGTCTCACTGATCTCGTAATTAAATCATTCTTATGTATTCCACACAAACATAAATCATTCATCATATGATTACCCAAGTAATGAAATGGGTTTCTTAAAAATCATTCCATCATAACATAATCCTTTTAAAAAAATGGATTTCATAAATAGAATTCTACCATAAACATAATTAAACCATAATAATAATAGGGATAGTATAATTAAAACATAACCCTATTAAATAATTCCATTTTATATGGAAAATAATTTTGGTAGAGCACTTGAAATTAATTCTTGAGAAAAATATCTTATCTTCTTCAAAAGAAATTATTTCCTCAAAATTACATCCAATTTAAAAAGAAAATAATTTTTTAAAAATAAAATTGAAATATTGTAAATTGACTTTATATAAATAAGGAATTATGAAAATTTTAAAAAAAATCATGTCATGTAAGTTAAAAGAATTCATTTTTCTCGTACTTTTGTTGAAAAAGTCAAAAAGTGCCTTGTACAGAAAATGAAAAAAGATTCCTTTAATATAATTTAAAAAAATTCTCCAATGGGTTAAATTGAATTAAAAAAATTATAGAAGAACATAAATAATATTTTGGAATACATATTTTGGATACATGGATAGAGATAATAAATATACCCCAATAAATACTTATATATAAACAATCCCATATAATAATGAGATTATGAAATTATCCCATACATTACGTTTGATATCCATTTTATGTAATTGACCCCCTATATAATTATTAAAATAATTTAATTTACATATTCCAGAATAATTATCATTTTTATGATATCATATATGATCATATTGTCATCCTTTTATTAATAACATTTCATTATCACTCGTTATCCGTGGGTTAACTGCTTCATTTTCTTATGCATGTTTTATTGAATAAGTTATGGTTATCCATATTAGGTTATAGTTATATAAATTTTAAAATGATATTAATATAATTTATTTCATTCTTATATATTCTATATATTTTTATAATTATTCTTTAATGGATATCATGTAGAATGAATCACATCACATTATGGAGGTTGTAGACCGTACGTACACACGAGCGATGATATCATTCCTTGAAATGGTATGGAATTTTATGGTATATATTTTCTTCCAGAATAAAAATAATGTTATAATATAAATATATAGTTATTATTTATATCATTATACCCATCCATGTAATGTGGTGGTGACAAATAGATTGCCCCATGGTGTGGAGATGGAAAGTTGTACAAACGAACATACGGTTATTTTATTTTTCATATGATGGATAGAAGGTGCAATATGGGTTTTACATAATCATAATAACATATAAATATATTATTGATACTATATTTTTTACTTAATAATGGAAAAAACTCGTGAATATGAATTAGAAGAAGAAAATGTTTTAAAGAATCAGTAGAATAGATTACCTCTTCTTCAACGTGATCCCTCTAGACATCATCTTAATGAAATATAGTTGGTATTTGGAGAAGACAATAAACATTATAATGTTACTAAGAAATTTGATAATGTAAATTGAAAGGGTATGACAGAGAGTTAAGGCTCAAAGTGAATTCAATAAGTGAGGGAGGAGGTTCCCTTTAATAATTGAGGTGAGGGGCACTTTTGGAATCTCCAAAAATATTTATTTATAATAAACTTAAAACCCATCCAAAAACCTGTAATGTTTCATATTTTATATTATGATTTGATATATGGTTTTAATATCATAAACCAATAAATTTTTAACTAGTTTTTCTTTCAATTTAAACCTTATCATTCTAATTAACCCTTAGTTATTCTATTTTAATCATAATTAATCTAACATATTTTTCAATGATAAAAGAGTGTAATTTTAACTTATTTGATATAAATGAGACTCTAAATTTATAATTTATAACATTTTATACCATATAATAATTATTTTATATTTTTTAAAAATGCTTTATCATTTAAAATAATTATATTAAACATTATTTTGATAAAATTTGAATAGTTCCAATTTTCACTATTCATTTCATTGATTTTTAATAGTAATTAGTTAATAAATAACATAGAAAAAATATTTGTATTGTATCCCTAATAAGTAGTTTTAATCTATAAAATAATTATTTTCCTTAATTATTCAATGTTATATTTATTTTAATATTTTTAATAACATTTACTTGATATTTTTATTAAAAATAATAATTTATATATCAAATTTGTGTAATTATTTAAAATACTTATTTATATAATAAAAATTCAAACTAAAATATCATCTTGAATATAAAAATTATATATTTAAAAATAATTTTTATGGTCTAATTTATCTAATTCATAAACATATTTTAGTATCAATATTTTTATTTAAACATGAATGTGATATATTTAAAATTCTAATAAATAAGACATTATAAATATCATAATATCAGCCAAGTGGCCCAGAAGTAAAAATTAAATAAATATCATGAAAATAATTTTTCTTATTTATTTTTCTTGTTTATATCAATTCATAACATAAATAGTTCCCCATGTGGACACATAAGGGAGGTTATAGATAAGGAAAGTGGCACTTTATGTATTTATTTGATTAAAACATTGTATAAGTTATTTTCATGGAAAACAACCCATTAAATGATCTAATTTCGATCATTAGGTGTTATGATTTGAATTTAATTCAGCTAATAAAATTTTTACTTCTGTTAGGGTCATTTTATTTTACTTTTAATCTAAATACCTAATTTACTCTTTACCGTGGTAACAAAATTTATCATGGTTACTATTCATATTGGTCAAAAATAAAAGGGGCCTAATTACTAAATTTGGACCTTATGAATCCAAATTCTACATCTATTTTTCAAAATTCAAATCACATAAGTTTTAGAATTTAATTTTAAATAAACTGGTAAAATGTTATGAAAATACAGTTTTTTCCAGAAAATGCCCTTTTAAAATATAAAATGTTTTTATAACAAATTTTAAAAACAATAATTGGATTATTTTAAATCAAAATTAACTAATTAAAATTAAAAACAATTCTAAAACATAATTTAACCTTATAAAAGAAGATTAAATTTTTAATAAAAACTTGTATTCTAACTATTCCTTAAAAATACATGTTTTCACAAAATAGTAAATTCATATTAACTTGGATCTTTATAATTTAGTTATTCATACTTAATCTTGTTAATTTAACATCTAGTATACAATGGTCATTTTTCTATTAATAGTGTCTCGTGGTTTTTAAAAGAAGCGATTGCATGAAATGAAAGCTATTAAAGAATTAAAATTATTAAAAGAGAAATTTTTATTAAAAGATCAGGGTGATATAGTAGGCATACCCTAAAAACCAAATTAATTTGTAAAACTGATTTTTATCATGAGACATGTTGATGCATCAAGGGGGTATCTATAATCGAACCCCACAAACAACTGCATTTCAAATTAATTCCTCATGTATTAAATTATAAATTTAATTTATAAACAAAATGCATTAAAAATAAATGTACATGTTTCATAAAGAATAAAAAATATCAATATTTCACTGGTCAATCAAATAAATTTCAATGAAATAAACTTCATATAGAAGTTATGTAATTTTTAATCAATAATAATATCCATAATAAATAATATGGATATTTATTGGAAAAGTAATGTCTATTGATCATAATAAAGTGAATGTCTCAAGAGAAATATAATGAATAAAAATTTACTAAGATATAATATTTGACCATAGATTCACCAAAAATATAGATTATAAAATAAAATCATGTCCTTTTTAGAAATAATGAAAATGTAAGATATATATTAAAATAATATTTCATTTTATATTTTTCTCTATAATACCATTTAAAATTTGTATAAAAATATAAATATCATAAATTGGTTTTGGTGGTGGGAAAGTCCCATTATATCATACGTATTAAAATTAATTACTTTTGACTTTTATATAAATATTCTAAAATGACCCTTTTAGAAAAAAATAAAATTATTTATTTGATTCCTTTTAAAAATTCATTGATGAATAAAGTTTCCATAATAATTAATTTGAGTAATAAAAAATAACATTTTAAAAAAATTTGGAAAAATAGGGATAATGAAGAAAATCATAATTGATTAAATGATAAATTACATCATTTTTCCTTCTAAACGTTTTATTTCATTATTTAAGTGATAAAGAGATGAAAATTTAGAATAAAATATGGAAAATATTTAAATATAAATAGGATAAGAAAATTATTTGTTCTTATAAAGAATAAATGATAAAATTCCTTTAAATAAAATATTATTAATCCCAAAAGAAGCGAGATTGTAAAATAAATTATTATATCTTGGTAACTTTTGAATTATGAACCCCTAAAAGAATAAACATAAATGAAACATTAATCATAATAAATAAATAATTATTCATGTTAAATATATAAATGGAAAAGTATATATACCACATACAAGTGATTAGATGCATAACAAAAAATATGTTCCGATGGAATGGAAATTGAGATGAAATACCATTACCTGACACATCTATTTTAGTTAAAGTTGATTTAACCTCATCTATAATAGTTTTAAACATTTTTTTGATTTATAAAATAACCATATTCATATATATTATATCATATATGATCCTTCTATAATTTTTTACCACCCATTTGTTAACAGGCATTCATTATTACTATTGTTTCGGTTGTAAACTGCCTTATTTTCTCATGTTTTTTTGTTCTAAAAGTTCCAGTTCTTGAGAATATGATATTTTTATATCATCACCATAATTATATTAATTTTAAAAATACTATATTTACTAATTATATGAATTTTTTTTCATTTTAGAAAGTTGTATAAGGAAAATGAATCACATCGCTTCGTGGAAATGGTAGATCGTATGTACGTAAAAACGACGATATACTTTCTTTAAGGGTGAATGTTTAAGGAATTGGATTATATATTAAATTTAAATAATGATTTTCATTTCATAATTATTATATATATTCATTATTTAAAACATTATGACTATCTGTGTGAGTCGGTGATGGAAAAAATTACATCGGTTCGCGAGGCAGCAGTCGGCCATCCACACAAGAAATGGTTTTATTTCCCATTTGATGGAGACAAAAATGGATAAATATTGTGAAATAAATATAATAGAATATTATTATATGATATATACATATGTTGTTTTATTTTTATATGACATAATTAATTGTGTTAAAATAAGATGTAAAAAGAAAGAGTTTGTTGGAGACAATTATTTTCTCTTAGAAGAACCTCATTTAGAGATTTTATTAAGGACCCTAGGGTTAGTATTTTGGGAAGACCAAAACCTATAGACTGTTTCTAATAATGTTGGGTCAGGGTTTTTCAAGGGTTTTATGAAGCTAAATTTCTCAAAAGGGGTAAATAATTTAGGGGAGTAGCTTCCCTTTTATAATTGAGGTGAGTGACACACTTGTAATTTTTCAAAACAATTCATTAATTTCATGTTACTTTCTTATACATACGTCTCCGAAATGGATCATATTTCAAGGTAAAAATGATAATTTTTAAATAAATATATAATATATGGTTTTATAAATTATTTAAATCAATTTTTCAATTATCTTTACAGGTTACCCCCCCCCCCTGATAAACTCGTTTTAACCTTGACCATAATAATTTATTTTTTCTATTTTACCATTATTATTGAGAAAAAAACTGTTGACTATATCAAAAAAAATTAATTATTTTTATTCCAAATATGTAATCCTTTTTACCAAATTCAATTTAAATTTTTTAAAAATTTAATTTTTAAATAAACGGAGAAAACGCGTGAAAAATCGAATTTTCAAGAAATCTATTTTTCATGAAAAATATGATATTACAATAATTATATGTCTAGTAATTGTAATTATATGGATTTGAGTTCATATATTTAGATATATAATTTTTTAATTTCATTTAAATAATTTATCATTAAATATTATTTTAATTAATCAAAATGGGTAGACATTATGCCTAAAAAATAGTTTTATAGAGAAAAGGGTTTCGAGATAAGTATCTATTTTTGTCTCCAAATTATATTATCTGTATTTATAAAAAATTGATTGAAAATAAATTGTTAATTATAAATATTATCAATGATTATTGTAACTAAAATTAGGAATTGATAAATAATATATTTTTTATTATTCATAAAATCGTATTTCTAAAAGAATATTTCAACAAATAATTCCTTGAGTATTTTAAACAAGAATGTTAAAAATTGATATTAGTCCTATAAAAATAGTATCTATTTTAAATTAAATAAAAAAATGTGAGTTTTATTATTTTTTACTAAAATATAATATTTAACTAATATAAGTCATGCTTTAATGTTACATAAATTTAAACCATAATAATATATTATTCAGAGAAACCATTGTTTTCAAATAAATTCTCTTATCATGTATACGAAATTAAGATGAAAATTTATTTCCTTTATTCATATTAACATTAACGTATAATTAATATAACATATATACCTTCATGATGTAAAAAATATAGCTTCATCACTTGTAATTAAATTTTTAGTTTCATTCTTTAACGCTTCTATAATATTAAAAAATGATATACTTTACAAAAAGAATAAAATATATAGATAGTATTAAATTCCCATCAAAATAGAATAGTTAAATATTATGATATTATAACCTAAAGTGGGATATACAAAGAGTTTCTTTCACCCTTTATATTATTATGTATATTTTTTCCTCAAATGTTCTATGTTTTCCATAATTGAAATAGTTACCATACTTTTTGATACCTTCATTAGACCCCTCAATATTTTACGTCTGACATAACTTTTTACACTTTTTTACTATAAAAAATTCACCATATATCGAACCTACCATGTCCAAATAAGATATCCTCTACATATTGAGGAAATAAGGTAACTTTTTATAGAACACATTTATGGTGTATTTTATAAATTTTTACATATCTTTCTATAAGGATTTCAGGATGAATTGCTTGGATAAATCCATACTTAGTAGTGACCCTAGAGTCATTTTGTAATTTTCATACCGAATAATATTTTTATATAAGAAGAAATTATTTTTATTTGAAAAAAAAATTCTAAATAATGATTTTTAAACCATTAAATGAATCATTTTTATTATTCTCATGACCATAAATCTATTAAAAAACGGGTTTGTTAGAATTTTCCTTTATATTTAATATTTATTAATATGTTACTATACAATTCAATAATTTAACTTCCATTAAATTTATCCTTCTAAATAATTTATTTCAATTATTTTTTTGATAAAATTGAAATTTTTATCTATAATTTCTTTTTTATCAAATAAATATCATATTTTATAATGATTTAATAATGATTTCTATTAAATTTTCTCCCATAAAAATGATGATCCAATTTAAATTTTATATAATATATATTAGTGGAACATGAACCATATTTTAATGAATTATATGGATCCCCTTTGAATTCATATCATCCCTTACATGTCTAGGTATATCATGGTGTTAGTCATATCATATAATATTATTTAATAGTTTAGTAGAAAAAATATTTTTAAAAATATCATATATATTTTCACAACAATATCCATCTAGGGTCTTATAATTTTATATTTTCCATCTAAGTTTTAACTAAATCTCACAATAAGATTTTGATAACAAACTTTTAGGTAACATATTTACATTGTGAAAATATTTATTAAATAAAATATAAATATAAAACACAAAAACATTGTTTCCCTTAGATTAAATAATTCATTTGAATTGAATATAACATAAGTTTAAAATGTAGGTTTTACAAATTGATACAGATTTTACAAATATATTCTATATAAACTAGATGGAGATCATTCAATGGAAAAAATTATATCTTCTTTTAGGATAATCCATTGGATGTTAGGAATATTCCAATGATTAGAAAAAATTATATCTTCCTCACAGTATATGGAAGCATTTTTTAAAGAGGAGAAGATTACAAGACATTTTATATGAGTATTTTTAAATTTTATTAAATAGTATTTATTTTTACACAACTCTATTACTTCCATTATCCAGGAACCAAATTATATACTCCTTAAATTAATATCCATAAATCCCAATTTTTTCTGAAACATTCATCCATGAATGAAACATTTTATAAACCGTTAATAATATTGAAAAAAATCATAACATTTGTATAATTATTTTATTTAAATATTAAACATTTAAAAATTTATTTGTAAGTATAAACATTTTTTCTATAATCATATGTTATATTCTACTGATCATGATGGCTATGATAGAATAAAAAAGTATTGTTATGGGTTATCTTATAAAAAATGAATCACCACCCCCAAATCAATGGAATTGTAACCTTAATTATGATACAATTTACCTTATCCCAAAATATTTCATGGTTAATACAACCATGTTATAGTTTTAGATTTAGTGTAAATTTCAGTCAATTATTACTATTACTAGGAAATTTTACCATATTATTGTATATAATTAATCATTTGATCAACCATGAAATTATTTTTATTATAGTTATTCTATGCCACTATTGGGGTTTGTTGGGTAAACCCTTATACAAACATAGTTGAGGAAAATAACCAAAAAAAAAAGTTTCCCAAATATCTAACTTTTTTTAAATTGAGTGTCATATAAATGAAGAAAATTCATTTTTATATATGTATTTGATCTATCCAATATCCTTTATATATGATTGATGAATATTACTTAGATGAAAAATTATCCCTTCTAGGATGGTAATCCATATGTTTTTTTCAATTCTCACAATGCTTGGGAATTATTACCTCTTTATCATAACATGTTAGAGACTTGGATAAAGAGACATAAATTATGATGTTTTTGATTCAAGGATTTATATATATTTTCTATTTGTATTCACAAAAATATATATACATCACATTCATAAATCATGAATAATATTATATATCCATTTATGTATGCTCGTTGAATCTTAAATGTTTCTCAAGTGTTCAAATATGAGTGAAGTGGTTCATAATAATTTCTTATGTTGCAAATCTTTGTAACATTTGACTCATAATTATATTTAATTTTTTAATAGTTAAAATTTTATTTTAATATTTATATTATTTTTAATATAATTAATTATATTTTCATATGATCAATATATCTGATATGGAATAAGGAATAAAGACCATGTATTATTATGAAATATATGTACTTATTAGCACAAAACCATGACTTAGTAACCTTCATTGAGATATGGTTTACTCCCATACAATCCATGGCATGGTTAATACCCTCAAGTCATTTTTTGGGTGTAGTTCATATTTCTAACAATATATCACTTGCACTAAAGACTCATAAATTTTTTGAATATTCACACTATATTACATCATTTGTAACCACTAGTGAAATCATTTATAAAAATTGTTTCATTATCCAATAAAACACATTTAATTGAATTTATCATTCATTTTCGCAAAATATTACCTTATATGTAACTACTTGTAAAAATATACATAAATGTTCTTTTGGATATACCCTGAAAACGTTTGAGTAGGTCTCTAAATATTATATAATCATTTTGATAAAAAAACATAATCCTTATCCACAAAACATTAATTTTACCCCATTGGATTTTGTAGAATTCATGAAAGATATGAATTATATGATCCATTCTTATATGGGAAGTGTTTCCAATATAAATATACAAATATTACTAAATATACATAGGTAATTTTCATGATATGAAACAAAAATATGTATAAATGTACTTTTATCTATTAGTTTTATCGTATAAAATATTAAAAAATCATATATTTCCTTTAACCAAAACCTTGAGTTAACTTGGGACATGATGTACATAAATCCTATATAGCCAACTCATACATACTCAATTCTCCATCTATTGACTGACCAGATAGATGAACACACCACGTGTAATTCACCAAAATAGATGATCCAATCACATTCTGCTAATCGAAATAAATAAGACTGTTACTTGTAAATTTTCAAGTTGTAGTGATACATTTCTGAAACTTTGTTCAATAGAGATCCCAAATGTAACACAAATCATTTTAGAGGGGAAATATCATCTTATTTAAACCTAAACCACTAATATGTTCATCAATATAAATAAAAAACCATTATTATATTATTCCATGGTGATTTAATATAATACATACACTGCTATCATAATACTGATATATTATATGGCCCTCTATGTGGTATACATAGATTTTATCCAAAAAAAATATTATAATGTCTCACAATAGAATTTGGTTTATTTAAATAAAACAAAACCAATGATAATTTTCACATGACATCAAAACCTATAACACTCTATGACGGAAATTGATTAGGGTGAATAAAAATTTATAATTTATTTGTTCAATTATCATTTCACTACAAGTAATATATGTATCTAATAATAAAGAATGATAAAGAGGTGATGCAATTTTATATAACAAGATACATTTTTCATATTCATAAACACCAATAATAATACAAAAAAATAAAAAATAAGCATCAGTATAATCATATCTTATATGATAGAAAATGAAATATTTCATATATTTACTAATATTTTAGGTTTTGTTAAACTAATTACATCACTTCAAAATTCCTTCCACATCCCTATATAGTCATCTGAAAATCCCCCCCCCCCCCATTATGTTTCTTAATGGGTAATATCTATGAATATATATTTTTTAAATAATGATGATATTAGGACTAAATATAATCATGCTTAAATGTTTGAATGTAATATAAAAACCGATATAATTCACCAAATCTAGTATAATAATGTTAATAACATCTATTAATTTAAATACATATAACTATTTATAAGTCCATCATAATTTTTGGAGGATTCCATTAAATAATTTCTTTAAATTCGTTTCAAAATGAAGTTACATGTATTAATTTATATTAAGATAATTGTTTATCAATATAACCTAAACTAAATTAGGATATAAATTTAATTTTAATTTGAATTAGTCTGGTATAATCATATATTTTTATAAATTAAACTTATAAATGATCAAACATACTCTCAAAATACTCTTAAAAACTATATAATATCTAATAAAAATACTTTTTGTCAGAAAATAAAATGTATTTACTTTATATAAATATTAAATCTTGGACCTCTCTTTTCTTACTCTTTTACCCTCAATATATTGATAAGATTAAATAACTTTTATTAAAATAATTTATATTTTAGTTAATAATGATCTATCAAACTCTTTCATGAAATGATTATAAGATTAAGAATATTTCTTGACTAAGTCTTCAAAGATATTATGTTCTCTATAATCCATTTACCATCCCAAAAATATTAAGTATGTGAGAAAATTATAAAGATTATTTTGAAGAACCTTGTCCCTTTCATTGAGGTATGTTTTTATTTACCTTTTTCTAGACCTCTTGTATTACGAATTATTGTTTATGTCCTTGAGAAAAGTAAAGGTGTTGTGATTGTTTTTGGAGTTTAGGATTTATAATTTTAGAAAAGAGAAGTTGGGTATAATGTAATCCCACCAACTAGCCAGTGATAAGCCTATAGATATCTAGTGGCCAAAATAAAATCCCTACATCTCTGATGGGATCACTGGCCAACCAATTTCATCGTTCAGTTTGGATGAGGGGCTTCTAGGTGGAATTTTTAATATGGGAAGCATTAAAATTTTACTAAAACATCCTATTTTATATGTCTACTTATTCCCACAACCATCATTTTACATGAACATTCCTAGGGGGATTTTTATGGAAATTTTATAATCCTCCCTTTCAATTCATCTTCTTTTTATGTGTCATTTTTTGTGATAAAGTCCTCTTGGTATGTTTAATATCATCTATAACTTAGATCATATTTTCTCTTTGCTTATTATTTCTAAGACTCTAATATGAATAATTTGGTGCTTGTATAGGGTTATTTTCTCATTATGGTTGATTTTTTTGGACATTCTTGGTAATAAGAAATCATTACACATGATGTAGGTAGTCTTCATTTATCTCTTTATGTATTTTTGTTGTTTATAATATGTATATGATGATGTGTTCACTCCAAAATATTGCACTCCTTACCTTTGCTAATTAATATTTAATTTACACTATAGATTAAATGTGTTGGACTCTCTATAAACCATTAATCATTTATAGGCATGTAAATACCATCTATTAGATCACAGAATAAGGTGCTCCATCATTTGAAAAATTAAAGAACAATAAAGTGGAGACACTATGTATGTAATGTCCTTGAATAAGGATTAGGGATTTTACAAATATTCTTAGGATAAACCCTTAGAATTACATATCTAAAAAATTATTATTTTCCTTTTATGATTTATGTTTTTTACATGATGAACTCTTGGTCAATGAATTTAGATGGATTATCGGCTAATGAATTGATGAAATATTGTATGTGAATTTATAAGAGTGTGGTTATGAAATTGAATATGTTTCATTACTATATATTTTTGGAAAACTATTGATAATGTCCCTTGGATCTGTAATTTAATATTTTTATTATATTTTTGGTGAACAATAGACAATGTTCCATAGATCTATCATTTACCATTATTATTATATATAGTTGGGGTATCTTATTCATAATTATTTCAATACAGAATTATCTATTATTGTTAGGTTCTATTTGGGGACTTTGGATGTGTCTCCTTGAATATTGAAATGATCATTGATATTATATATTGTTTAGGGACCTTGGACATTGTTCCTCATATCTGATGTGTCTGTTATTACATATTGATGGATGAACTTGGACATTTTGTGTAATATTTGGGGTTCCAATGTATATATATTCAATATTTTTTTAAATTTATATGTTTTTATTCATGATTATGGTATTATAGACAAATACATATGGAACTAGTCGAAGCATGTATGCTTTTCCAAGGTGCCAACCTAGACCTGAGGGTTGAATATTGACTTATTATTTGATCATTATGTCAAAATTTATATTATTATTTTTACATAATTGTTTTGTTTTACATAGACTATATATTATTTAGACACTTTTGGTGGTGGCCTATTGAGTTTTATGCATACCCTTCTAGAGCCACCATTGGTACCCATGTAGATTTCATGGTTGCAGGTTAGGACAAGGGAGAGGCCCATATGATAGATGAATGGTCCGATATGTTCGAATTGGATCATGGATGGTGGGATCAAGAATGGGATTAGATTAAATTTTTGTTATTTTCCTATTTGGGATTAATTTGGGTATATATATAGTTTAACTTATATTTCATTCATTATAGTTATATGTTTTCGATTATTTGGTTCTTGTAATGATATTTTTTTATAATGTTATGAGATGGATGATAATATTTTAATTTTAATTATTATTACTACTCTGACTAGATTTTATAGTATCCATGTGGTATTCTCTTAGTCAAACTTTTCTTGTTAGAAACCCTAGTTATGTGTGGAGGCATGATTGAGGCCATATTACGACATTATTCTTTTATTTATGAGTGAATTGGGTTGAGGATGTTACAACATTTGTAATTTTACAATTAAATAATGATTTTAGATAATATATTAAATTTTTTTGTGATTATCACAAGAATATAAATTTAATTATTCAATAGATTCACCAGTCAATTATAGTGGGATATGTTACTCTAACACGTAAATAATTTTGAATTCCTTAAGAACTATTCTTATGTTTAAATTTAGTTTAAGATGTTTCTTCTTGTAATCTTTTCCTTTTCTAAAATTAATCTCAAGGAAAAGTTTGATGATGATGATTCTATTTTAAATATAACATAAATTTATATCAAATGAGTATCATGTAAATTTGTTATATGATAAAAACCTTTGTAATATATTTTCACACAAAAATGATTTACCCTTTAAATTTATAATATATCCATTAGTGGTACAAGATCTTTATTTCACTAATATTTAAACGTATTTATTATTCATATCATCACATGGATATTTAAGAAGAAAATCATATCAATTATATCATATATATATCTTGGATAGTTTACTGAAAAATTCATTTCCCAAATCAATCATATAGATTATCCAAACTTCCTTCCTCTTAGAACACATTGTTATAAGGGGCACCTAGCTAAGTGTATCCCAAATATAATTCTATATAAAGACTCCTAATCTTATTATGGTAACCCATATTTATAATTCCTTCCATTGGACTACATATTTGAGATTTCATACCAATGTGGATGACCTAGGTGTTGATTGGTACATTATTTGAAAAACATTTAAAATTTTCTTTTTTTCAATTTTTTTTTAAAATCTCACCATATTATCTCATTATTATGGGGAACAATTAAGGTGTATTCTAATAAATATCAAAATTGTAATTAGGAATCATAAACATTATACACATTCAACTAATGTTACATTATATATAATAACTTATGAAATCTTATCCAAAAATCATTCTTGATATCCTCTAAAACTCTTTTTTGATAAATGTCATTAATTTTCACTATAGGTTAAATTATATTCAAGAAAATTTAAAAAACCTAAAAACGCATTTTGGATATCCTATAACACTTTTGGAGTAAGTCGTCATGTTTTTAAAAAAAAATTATAAAAAAAATTATCCCCATTGACAGAAAAATAAGGTGTGGATCTTGTAATCAATTATAGATTTGATGACAATTATGAATTCTCTAACTATAATTATAAACAAATAGTTTCCTCTAAAAAAAATCACTGGTAATCGAGATAAAAAGGGATCCTTATTGATCTCTATCTTAAATATGTATCTCCATTTTTTCCATAATAAATATCATATGTAGTATACATAATCATATAATCCCATTTCTAAAGTAATAGATCGACCAAATGTCATAGATTATAACAATAATATATAGATAACTCATATATTTTAATTTCTATAAAAATATAGTAATTAGATAGGTGAAAATAACACAATTCCATTACCCATTTGAAGGGGCGTGTCACATTATTAATTCCCAAATAGTTAAGAACATCACATGGAACTTATAAGTGAAAAAATAGCAATCCCAAAGAACCGTATATCATCCACAAAATATCAGTAGAATCCTATCATTTAGTAAAACCCCAACCAATGAAATGGTCTGTAACATATCCAAGAACCCCCTAATTAGATAATACTCAATGATATTATAAGAATGGTATCAATGTTTAAAGGTTCTCATTCATGCTATCTTTTCAACTATAGGTTATGGGAATTCATTATGAATCATGCACCATAAGAAAACCAAATACATAGTGTAGGATACTCCATGTTGTATGTTATCTTAGTCATATATCATAAAAAACTATTTTTATTCCCCATGAATGAATTTTGAATATTTATATGACTTTCAACCCATTCGAATATTAATATTACATCACAACCTATAGTACTCTCGGATGGCCATAAATAATTGATAAACTCAAAGTCATATTTTGAGATGTATGTTATAACTTTGCATTATGTCATATATTTAAACAGTAAGATATTTGATAATGTGGGAATTGGATTTTTTATAGCATTTAAAATTTTTTATATTCTTAATATCATTTAAGAATATAATAAAAATCATTAATAAGTATCTATTTAATAATATATCATAAGATATACTACTAGATATCCCTTATGATTGCTTCGTTTTTAAGGTTTTTTTGAACTCATTACCTTACAAGATAATTATTAAAAAATATCTTGGAGACTATTTGATAAATACACTCAATAACTCCTTTAAAAGGATAAAATTTATTAAGAAATTTTTTTTAAATGGTTATTATATTGGGATTTATAATCCTCATATTTTACTATTTAAATAAAATATTCAAGCTTATTTACTTCACAATGTATGGTGTTCTGATGTTAATAGATTATATTTATTTGAATACTTAGAAATATTTTTATGTACATCATTATATTGAGATATTTACTATAAAAGTTTTCATTGAGACCATTTGGAAACAAATTAAAATGTATCTCTTTATATTATGATCATTCTTTACCAACATACCCTAACTCATTTTGGTTATAATGTGACGTTAACTTTAAACTAAACTAGTTTAATCATTTTTTATTACACTTTGAACATATCAAAGATAAAACCTATCCCAATAAACTCTTAAAAACAATATTTAAAACAATATATTTCTAATATACAAAATTAATTTGTTATTAAATAGAACTTATTTCATTTACGGTGATATTTAACAAATAAATTATGAACAACTATATCTAAATGGTATTATTTTTGTTTGAAGGAATATTTTGAAAATAAGATGTTATTCTTTAAAATATATCATTATTGGATGATGAGAACCTCATCCATCATAATATAACTATTAATTTTGGTAGGCTCTTTTATTCTAGATAAAGAATATTTCTCCTTATCTTTTTTTAAACATTAAATTAGTAACAAACCATGTGTATCCAAAATATCATCTTATATTATTTATAACAATAATTATTTAAAAAGTACTTCTTTTATCATAGAAGATAAAATATTATGAAAATAAACATCCTTTATTTAGATCAACTTATGCTTTTTTGTAATTAATTTCCTCAACGTCCTTGATGTGGAGACCCATTGCATCATCAATAGAATGAAAACATTAATCATTGTCTATAAAAACATTATTAGTTATAAGATCCTATATATTTATAACTATCGTAAAATATATTGTTGATATAATATACTCTTATAATTAAATAATTTATTTTAATAATATAAATTCCTAATATTTCCTCTTAATAGAGTTTCTTACACCCCTTACGGTAATCTAGATGATGTTGTTATCAATATTTCGGTTTACCAAAATGGAAACACTTTCCTACCTTCTTGAATCCAATTTAAGGTTTCAATGACTTATGATTACTATAGGAACCACCAGTATTCTATTCCTACCTTGAATTTGTACCCTTTTTACTGTCATAGTTTCACTAAATGCTAGACCTTCCATGTATTACTCAATTATCCCCAATATATTGAACTAATCAGGTAAAAATTTATTTAACTCTATCATATTATAATCTTTTTAAAACATTTAATATTTATTTTAATTATTATTGAACTATGTTCTTACCTAGATCCAACCTTACATACAAAAAAAATCTCCCTAAATCCTTAATATACCAAATCATATTGACTACATTAGAAAAGACTGCAGTTATTTTTGTTTTATATAATATAAATAATACTTTTAAAACCTTATACCTCTCATGAACTAATTTTTATTAATATAGGATTTTAGGTTATCTATCATCTTGAACACATTTATTTCCTCATATTAATTGTTAAACATAAATATATGGACATAAGCATGAGAGTGAAAAAAATAAAGGAAATATTTTTTTTGTTCACATTATCATCTAGATCCATTGTTTAAAAAACATCACTTAATATATATTCATTAAATAATTTTTCTGACACATATACCTTTCCATATTTCTTAATAACTATTCTTATGATCGTATACTACTCTAAGAAATTTCTTCCATTAGGATTCTCATTTTCTAAAATTGATCTCAATGACAAGTTTAAAAATAACTGTAACATCCCATACCAGGTTCACCTTCTCCATGATAGGACCAAACTGATTCATACCACGTGCATACCGTCACAAATTCCAGAGGCTAATGACTATTATAAAGTTTCAATTGATGATCATAGGATGATTTTACCAACTTCTATATAAAATAATAAATAACAGTGTATGTAATATAATAAATAGTCATCATAGTATTTCTATCATAATGATAAAAATGATTGTTAATTTTAAATAAAAAGTAAAAAAATCATACCACATGTCATAAAACAATGATCTACCATAATTTCACACGATTCATAAAAATATGAAAAAGATCCTCTATACCGCCATTTCCAAAAATAAAAAAAACATGGGAATATAAAAAATGATGGCCCAAAATCTTAGATCGGTCCCATCCCATGACACTAGATATGCTTTTCTAGCTCACCCATATATATCAGCAAGCCCATTTCCCTTAAATGGATCATAAAACATGAATTTCAGTTAGGTATTGAGGTTCCCAAATAGGATGTGAGAATAAATCAATAGTCCACCACTATTGGTTTCTTTTATCAAATTTTTTCAACATATATGAATGTTTTTGTAACATGATACATTTAATAAATCATGTGAAATAATAATAATTTTCTTATCCTCGGGTTATATCATGACACCCAATATCGACTATACCTACTTAATCCACTGTTGATGTTGATCTTGAAAATGATACATAACAAAACCATGGGTAGGTTTCATGTTTTCCCACCATCTGATCTCACATTATCACAATTAAAAAAATTAATTTACACCTAACTATAGAACTTGGTATGACATAATTGTAAATACACCAAACTCATCCACCTAAAGAATCCCCATATGGTAATACACCCAAACCGAATAAAAAAATGTATCTATAGTTGGCATTAAACACAACACATATCACAACCCTCTTTGGACAGAATTATACTCAACATATTTTAAATTATTTACATGTTTTTCATTAAACATAATATGTATCACATAAATAACCAACACTATAAATACAACAAACCACTTAACAAAAAAACATCTAGTAATAAAGCCAATGTCATGTCATATATGTTTCTAGGTTAGTATTATACCCTCTTATGCATCAATAACCTTTTGGGTTTTCATTACACCTAATCTCATATTAACACATGCCTAAGTGGGCATTACACCCAATATCTTCCAATATCATAATAATTTAACATACTAAACACAATAATCAAATGATATAATCACTGCATAAAATATTTCATATTTAATAATTTTCGGCCAATAAACATTCATATATCATAGAGATCAACATGGGTTGGAAAATAACACAACAAAAGTATGAAATTTAATTTTATATTTCTACTCACAAATAAAACCACGTCCTGATTTACATTATCATTGAAGGATATATCTATGTTAACCTCACATATAATATCCCCCATAATTAAGAAGAATTATAAGGAATCTACAAAAGATCCACTGGGTTACAATATAGTGATGGACACAGTTAAGGGTTAAATTTATATTTTTTTTACAAAATTAACTCTGTCTCACCACCTATAGTGGACATTTAATAGTATTTGTAGCCTATGAAAGAAGAACCATGTACCAAACAAGCCATTCATTCTCTAAAAGAAATAAGGAAACAAATTAACTTAATTTAAAGAAAAGCACATATGGTTAGTATTTTATAATATAAATAGAGTCCTCGAAACATTCATAAACTTTTGAGGAAGGTCAGGGATGACCAATCATATAACTGTTGGAGACTCTCTGGGAAATATCAATGGGAGAATTGACTGTAATCAAGAGAAAATTACTAACTTATTAATAACCCCTAATTTTTGGCATAACCATTGGAAAATAATTATATTTTGAGAGAAACAAGTATTTGAGGGAAAATGAGTGCCTGATATACCCCTAAAACTACAATTTGATAGAAATCACTATAATCCATCCAAGTGAAAAACAATTGCAATCTTGGGGAGGAGGAATGGAATGCTAGTGATAGGGGTATGTGTTTGGATTAAAATAAGTGAGGTTATTTAAATATTTTATAAAATTTAATGTTTAAGCTAAACTAATTAAAATTTTTATTCAAAATTATAATATCTTTTATTGGGTACTTGACACCTCACTAACCACTCACACTAGATTCACTAGCCACGAGGATTACCATGTAAATATACTTCCCCAGAACATACATCCACTATGTATGAGGTAATAATCCTTTATGAATCTTGTGGAATCTTTCAAAATGATATATGTCCTAAAAACATACCCAACTTCCTAACATTGACCACAGAACCACCAATAACACAACCAAATGTCAAATTCCCCAAAAATATTTGAGTCTTGAAAAATAATTATATCAAATTACAAACTCAAAAATATAATGGGTGTTACAACCTACCCACTATATAACACCTCTTACTAGATATTCATTGCCTAGCCTTTCCCATGAAAATCTCCTGCTATTTAAATCACCTATTAACCTCATGCTCTCATGTATCCATAAAGGTATGAATGTGTTTCACAAAAGACATACCATAGGTAATATCTTTCCTTACAGAATATTCTCTCTCTAATAAATAATACAATTTGATCATTCATCAAATAATACACCAAACTACCATTTGATATCATCAACCCTGATCGCATGAGAACAGTGAGGACGATAACTCCTAAGTCAAGATATATGTAATACATTTTAAATATAACTATATCTCTAAGGAAGTACCAATTAGTATTCCATGATAAAAATCCTTTAAATAACCTTAAAAGGACCCACAAACCAAGGATATATCTTCCCTTCATTTAATATATACCTATGTACCAACCAAATTGATACTCTGAAAATACATAGTATCACACATCAAACTCCATAGAATAGTGTCTCAGGTTTGCATATCATTTCTTTATACACAGAGTGGTCACTAATAGATTCTTGGTCAGACTAATATACTTCAATGTCTCCTGTAATAGACACATCTAATAATTGGTTGACTTGTGTGCTTCCAAAAAGTGTAGAGGTGATCAGTAAACCCTACCACACAAGGATATTAATGGTGAAGTATAAATCAAAACATAATTATTATTATTATAGGTGAACTATACACATGAATGATGTTTCTCCCATGATCTTGTAAAATAGAAAACATCTGCATTAAGATTAACCTATAATAACCAGACAATATATTCATACAACCTGTATGTTTAAGGATGGTAGCTAGTGCTAAAATGTATCTATGTGTCTAATTTATTTTATAACCCTTCTAAAAGCAAGATATAAACTGACTATCTCAATTAGATAAGATTACCCAAGGAAAACTATAATGATGAACCATCAATCGAACATATATCTTTCCCAAATCATTAACTAAATAGATCTCTTAGATTAGTAGGAAATATATATCTGGGTTACCCAATAAAAAATAAACCATACTATATCACTACCATAAGAAGACCTCATGAACCTCATCAAAAAAATACATTGGGTCTTCATCCCATTTCCACATAGGAATGGGTAGTTGTTGAATAAGTTCTATGGGTCACTGATATAGATCTTTCACCTGCTACTCAGTGTGGCATCGTGAAACAAACCTCACTAAGTACTTTTTCATCCCAAGAAACTAATACTATTGGTAGATACCATGATATATAATGGTAAAACCTAGGTGAACATACCTTCCCAAGGAATTAGAGTACCACATCAGCCATTTTCCCATTCTCACAAGTACCATAACTCAACATCATAAGTAGAGGGTCTTATCTGCATCTAGGGACAAATCAGGTGGTGGTGCTCCACCGTATATATTATCCCTCATCAACAGACAATAAAAATCAAAAAACTGAGTTTTATTCACTATCCTAAGGACTATAGAGGCAATATCCAAAGAAATAACTATCACTTTACCATGATACCCTAGGATATCTAGAAGTATATCAATGAAGAAGATAATTTACTGCAACTCTATACTCCCCTCCTTAACATCATGTTCATGAGTATTACTACTCAATACATCAATTACAACCTTCTCATTCACTAGGGTATATTAAATATGAAAATCAAAGGATTGCAGGTACCCATCCCACCTCTTTTATCAAAGTATAATTGCATTCCATGATAATACAAATCTCATTCTATTATCAGCAATATATTCCCTAAACCACTTTCCCAATAGATAGTGTTTTCAATATATCAATGTGTAAACTGTCATCACCATCTATTGATTTTGATTCAGATAATTCCAATCATGCAACTTCAACTTCATAGATCTATATAAAACAAAATTCCAATATTTTATCAACATGGATCCCAAAGAAACATTTAATGCATCAAAATATATGGTATAAAGAATAATTAGTTTCTGTAAGGTTAAGATCAATGTAGATATCAACATTCCCATTAACTCCTAAAAATATATTTAATTATAACATGACCACTAAAACATCACTACCTTATTCATTAGGTCCATCATCAAAAATTGTAATCAGAAAAATTTATAAATAAACCATCATTAGTAACATGAAATCTCAAGGAGTCTATGAATCTCAAATACATTATTGGATCACTTCCAAGAAATCATGACCTTGTCTTTATTAGGGTCTAGTGAGACACCTACCTCATATATCATGTTCCCTGTTAAATACACCATACTAATTCAAAACAAACACTTTTAGTTATAGGAATAAATATGATTCTCACTCGGGGTGACCAATAAATTAACTAGATATCGATCATGATCCTCCCATGATTGGGAGTATATTATAATATCATTAACAAAGGAAACCAAAAATAAATCCAAATATGGATTGAAGACCCTATTAATCAATTCAATAAACATTGTATATACATTCGTTACTCTGAACAGAATCATAATATTCCAATATAGTCTATAACTACTTATGAAAGTTGTATGAGTAATATCAGAAGGAATCTTCCACAACTAATGAAAACCTACCAACAATTAAATCTTATAGAATGACTTGGGTCCTATAAATTGGGAAAATATATCTATATGATGTATTGAATATAGGTTTTTGATTATTCCCTAGTTAAACCTTCGATAATCAATACATAATCAAAAAAAATTATCTACCTTATTGTTGAATAACATGACAACGTAACAAGGGTATGTTAAAATGTAAATGAATTATTTAACCACTAGATACTCTGGATAATACTTTATCTCTCTAATATCTACAAGATCTGTCATATATAGAAGAATTAAAATGGGATCCATACCTAGCATTGGCACAATATTATGGTATACCTCCCTCTTGGGTGTCAACACAGAGAAGTACTAAATAATACATCCTAGTGTGGTCAAAAATAAATGGGAGGAATAGAAATCATGTCCCTTAATCACCCAAAATAATATGGGAAAGATATACGGAGAAAATCCTCATATGCCAATGTTTATATCCTAAATGAGCTTCCTTCAAATCCCACTGCCCAACAAGGGTAAAAAATAAACCTCATAAGATGTAAAAGATACTTTTCAGAGTTAATAGTCGATGTATGCTTGATACTAATTTTACTAATCCATTCCAATGATTAAATAAATTTTTTTCATATCTAATATAAATAAATACAAGATAATTATATATCCAATTATCAGGATAGTGTACTCTTGACATATATGAGTACCCTCTAATTTCACCCATAAAAATTGTATTAATTGTAATCACCCCATATAGATAATCTATGGTCAACACAAAATCATAGTGAATTGATAATATATAAATTATTTTTATGATCTTGTATCAAACAAAACTAATGAAACTGTGGGTGCTAAAAAATTACATTGAATCGTCGATGGTTTGATAACATGATCAGTTAGAGCCAACTCAATAGTGTGAAACTATCATTATCCATGGTTATAAGCTCGTATAGTCTGAAACCTTCAAATAGTCCCACCAAACTAAATTGACTACCCATTTCCCTTGTAATTTCATCATCCACAATGACCCAAATAGATATTTGAACCCCAGCTGACACTTATTTGTTTCACTCATTAAACTAATCTAGATATCAGTGTCTAACCAAACCCTTGTCTCTATCTAACTATGAATCATTCTTATAAATCTTCTATAGGATTCCCATATATTGAGTTAACTGGTGCTCTATTCATTATCAATGGAACTGAAGTCACCCATGAACATGACTGTAAAGACCCAAAAATTTCAAGGAAATTTTTTTTCTTAATTTTCTTTGGAATTTTACAGGAACGCAGTTTCTGACGGCGCCTGATTCCAAGGCCCGGTGTGCCCGGAATCATTGGCCAAAGTTTGGCTTAGGTACGTTGAGTGAACGGACGAGCAGGTTTTTCTAACTTTTGAACCGGTGCTCAGAATCGAATTCTGAGGGCACCGATGAAATCACAGCGCCGGTTTTTGCTTAGAAACGCCTCTTCTGGAGTTGCGTTTGCTCAGTGATGGTTTTTAATTTTCGGGCTTAAAGTTAAGAAATAAAATAAATTGTTCGACAAACTTTATTTTATTTCACTTAATCCACTTGAAAGCCACTTAAACTGAGTTGAAACGGATAGGGTACTATCCAAAAATATCCTACCCTCTTGGTAGGATATTTGTGAGGTGAGGCCCGCACGAGCCCCACCGTTCCATTTCTGCTAAGTAACGCACCCGCGAAAACCCGTCATTATGAAAGTCAACTGACACATTTTCTTAAATTCTTAACGCACCATTTAATTGGGTGGTTTTATTCGTGAATTAAATGGGCAGTTTCTTTCATTGAATTAATTCTGCGAATTATTGGGTCGTTACTTACCTCTTTTTTGATTGTTGGCGTAATAATAAAATAAGGCCAACGCCGACTTTTGGAAGATTACACGTTGAGAGGCTTTGACAGAATTCTTGTGCTTTCACCCTTCTTCGCAAAGAACGCGAAGAACTAGAAGAACGAGAACAACGCCGGCCTCTGACGAAGAACGCCGAACCCACGGAAATCGACGACACGACGCCGTGTGCCACGACGCCGACGTTTCCTCTCCCGCGACGTTCTTCTGCGGCGTTCCTTCCTCCACGACGAAATCTTCGATCTTCTGTTTGAGGTAAGAGATCTCAAATTTTTCTTTTAATTTTTCCTTTGTGGTTTTTGACTCAAGAAGGATTTAATTATTATTAATTAAATCTTTTTGTTCTTGAACCTCGGAGTTCGTCGACGTGACACCCTTCTGCGACGACGCGACGCCGGATACCGCGACGACGCGACGATCGCCTCCTTCCACGGCGACCATTTCCGCGAAGAACCAGCGGGCGACGACTTGACAAGGTAGGGGTTGTTGTGAATATTTTATATTCCCATGAACGTTTCTTTAATAAATAAAGAACCGGATTCATATGAACAATTTTATTTTATTAAAATTGTTGGTTCATGTGTTGAATAATTTTCTCCCGTTGTTTTTATCTAACGCGGAGGGTGCGGGCCAAACGAACACGGCCCGACAACCCTCCGCCGTTCTTCGTGGTTGTGCGGATATGGTGGGCGATGGAAAAATGTGATGCAAGGGCATTTTGATGATCCCGCAGTGAAGAACGGAACCCAGGAGGAACAACGGCGCAGACGGGAAGGAAAACGGACCACCATAGCAACTCCGGTGGCCCGCGGAAGCTGCCGGCGGCGCGGGTCGCCGGCGCTGCGGTGGTGGCCAGTGGACCCGCGGCCGCGCGGGTCCATCTTGCCCGTACGGGATGCGGCAAAAGCCGCGTCCTCTTGACAGTGCGGCCCTTCGAGGGTCGCGGCACCTCCAGACGGCGGGGGTAGCGCCCCGCGGCGCACGGCCGCTCGGCCGCTCGGCCGAACCGAGCCAGGCCGGTCCGACCGGCCGAGCCACGCCCTGGCAGGACTGGACCGGGTCGGGTCGACCCGGTTCGGCCGACCCAGGGGGGTCAAGCCAGGTCGGCCCGGGCCCGGACCCCCGTGTTCGGACCATTTTCGTTCTTTTGCCCGTAACTTGAGCTACAGGCCTCCGAACGATGCGCCGTCAGCGGAAACGCTATCCTTTGATCGAGACGGTCGTTTTGATATATCGCACTAAAGGTTTCGGAATACTTTGTGTTCGGCCGGGTTGGTTCGTACATGAAACCAACCAGGCCCTCGGAGCGGAAAGGCTCATATCTTGTGCTACGGACGTCTGATTGACGTGCCGTCGGCTTTGGTGGATTCCTCTAAGTGAGAAGGATCTTTCGGCATACTCCTCCCGAGGTTTGGATGCAGGTGGAGTACGGTCGGGTTGGTTTTTCCTTAAAAAAACCAACCGGGCCCCTGGGACGAAAAACCAATAACTCTCAGACCGGGCGTCCGATTGACGCACCGTCTGCGACGTTGAGTTCCTGTTGACGATACAGAACTTTTGGATACATCAACTCTAGAATTTAAGTCAGTTGATGTATCAGCCTCTCGGCTCGTGGTGCGGACCCTCCCGAACGAGCTTGCTGTGTGCGGGAACCTTAGAGGTGGCTTCTACTACTGATGTGACGACGATGACTGTACAGACATCCTCAGTGGGTTCGACTGCGACGATGATGAAAACCGTACGGGAATTCTCCGTGTTTTCGACAGTGACAACTACGGTACATCTTGGGATACATCAACTTCGGACTACATGTCAGTTGATGCATCGACCTCTTAGCTCGTAGAGTGGACCCTCTCGAAACGAGCATGCTGTGTGCAGAAACCCTAGAGCTGGTTGAGACTTGACGACTGCTGATCGAACGACTCGGTGTGTTACGGATAGCCCGACGAGGGAGCGCTTGGTTGGAGCGGCACATGGGAGCACTTGGTTGTAGCGGCAGACCCATGACAGAGGTGCGCTTGGTTGTAGCGGCACATGGGAGCGCTTGGTTGTAGTGGCAGGCCCACGACAGAGGTGCGCTTGGTTGTAGCGGCACAGGGGAGCACTTGGTTGTAGCGGCAGACCCACGACAGAGGTGCGCTTGGTTGTAGCGACATAGGGGGAGCGCTTGGTTGTAGCGGAAGACCCACGACAGAGGTGCTCTTGGTTGTAGCGGCACAGGGGAGCGCTTGGTTGTAGCGGCAGACCCACGACAGAGGTGCGGTTGGTTGTAGCGGCACAGGGGAGCGCTTGGTTGTAGCGGCAGACCCACGGCAGAGGTGCACTTGGTTGTAGCGGCACAGGGGAGCGCTTGGTTTTAGCGGAAGATCCACGACGGAGGAGCGCTTGGTTGTAACGACGGGGGAGCGCTTGGTGGTAGCAGCAGGCCCACAGTACCCGATAGGTGTAGAACTACAGTAGTCCAAGGTAAGAGGGAAGCGCTTGGTTGTAGCGGCATAACCACTGCACTTGATGGAGAAGGAGTTTCCCAATAGCTTTGGGTTCCACTTCATGATCGAACCTGTGTGAGCTGAATCCTGTTTGCTTTCCTGTGTGGATTACGTTTTGCTTTCCTGTGTGGAATACGTATACTTTCCTGTGTGGACTAAGTTGTACTTGGGCTCGGAGGTTGGATCATATTGGAATTTCTGACTTAGGTATATGTATGGGCATATACCTAAGCAGTGTCGGTTGTTACTTTGTGATTGTGTCTTTCCTTTGTGGTTTATCATTTGTGGATTTTGGGAGACCCTCGGGGGTCTCGAGGTCCCTACTGGGTAGCTTATACTCACCCATGCATGGGCTATGGCCGCACTTTGTTGTGTTGGATGCAGACGACGGACAGCGCTGATCGTGGTGGAGGCTTGCGGAGCAGGACGGTACCTGGAGGTGGACCACTGGGCGGGACGCACTCGGAGTGGTCAGGTGGACCCAAGGAGCAGTGGAGGCTATCTGTACCCACCCTTCAGGTGGGACTTCCAGAGGACAGCTCGACGCTGCAGCTTTTCTTTTCAGTTGCTGTTTTTCCCTTTTAGTTGTACTTTACAGTTGGGCTTGTATTTCCGGCCCCTTTTTACTTTCATCACAGCTTGTTACATTGTTTACTTTTCTGCTTGCTTACTCTATGGTTCTTGTTTACTTTTCAAAGGCAATGCCTTCCCTTTTTCCGGGATTTACGCCTTGGTGCTAGTCGCCAGCCCCTGGCCTATGGAAGGCGGGCTTGGGGTAGTCACGGCACGGGCCCCGAGGACAGGTCGTGACAAATTGGTATCAGAGGTGGTCGGTTCTACCGTAGACTCTGATCTTTCTTCTATGTGAAGCAATAGTGTTTAGCGTATTGGGTGTGGTTATCAGTCCAGGGAGTCCAGTGTTGGTGCGGCGGCCGACGTATCCGTACACCAGGACCCTGACTTCTGATTTCCGACTTAATGCACGAAAACATTTATTTCATGTGTGCTTAAAGTATTCTTTGTGATTACTTGTGTCAGCTCACCAGGTAAACTGTTATGATCATGGCGCACTTGTTTCCTTTTCAGGATGGCCCCACGATGGCAGCCAGCTAGGGTTCCGAGTGATGTGCGTGGCGAGAGCCCACCGAGCGTCGAGGACTCGGTACAGGGCCCTTTGACAGCTGAGGCACCGGCGGTACCTATACCCGCCGAGCCACCGATGCTACCAGCCCCAGCCGCTGACGATGCACGTCGCCTTAGTGCACTGCATGAGTTCCAGCGCCAGTGACCGCCCAGGTTTCATGGGGAGACGGACCCCCAGGCAGCCGAGAACTGGCTGGAGGCGGTCGTTCGAGTTTTCAGGCTAGTGAGGACACCAGCAGACCTCATGGTGATCCTCGCAGTGAGCCTCCTGCACGCGGTAGCAGGAAGATGGTGGAGCTTGATGCTCCAGGTGCACGACGAGACATCTCTCCTCTGGAAGGACTTTGAGAGCATCTTCCGCTCTGAGTTCGTCCCAGCCACCCTTCGAGCGGTGCGCATCCAGGAGTTCCTACAGCTGCGACAGGGCAGCATGATAGTGGCCCAGTACTCGGCGAGATTTACTGATCTCTCGCACTACTCCACAGATATGGTACGGGACTCGTTCTTCCGGGCCCGGACCTTCGAGCAGGGACTGAGGCACGAGATCAGGGCTTTGATGATCTCCCTCAACATTCCGACTCAGGAAGGGGTGTTGGAGTGAGCCCTCTTAGTGGAGAGTTTCCTTGCTGGGCAGTCTCTAGCAGCAGGACCCACCACTTGTCGGCATGTGGCAGATTCTTCTGCAGCGGGCAGTAGATAGATGATGCAGGGGTCCAAGAGGACTAGACCTACAGGTGGTCGACATCATGACTCTGGATCGTTTGTGCGAGGCACTCGGGGTGGACAACGACTTGCCATGATAGGGCAGTGTTACTCCTGCTGTGGGATTGGTCACATGGCTCGTGACTGTCTGACCCGCCATATGGATGACCAGCAGATGGACGAAGGACCCCCCAGGCAGAGGCAGAGGTTCGATCAGGGCGGGCCGCAAGGAGCAGGCGGCCATGGCAGGGAAGCTGGCCGTGCAGCTGGAGGTGCACGATGCTTCGAGGTGTTGCCACCACCACCACCAGGAGGTCCACCCCGACCGCAGGGGACAGGAGGACATGGGAGAGCTCAGCTTTAGGCAGCTGAGGCCTACGATCATGGAGCTCTGAGAGCAGATGGACAGGAGAGGGACTAGCTCCAGACCTGGAGACTTTGGTTCATGTTGCTTCTAGTTTTGTTGATGTATGTTTGTAGATGTTTTGTGTCTTTGTACTTGAGCTGTAGTAATAAAAGGCACCTTTTCTTGTGGCATTTACTTTCCTGTCCTCTCTTGTGTTGTTACTAAGAGGTTCTGGTTTAGACTGTTGACTTGACCCTCACTTGAGAGGTACCTACTGGAGGAGACCCAGTTACCACACACTGATGCCGACAGTGTGACTCAACCCTTGGAGGCGAGAGTAACGGTTGGATCTCTTGGTAGTAGCGTCGAGGCCTTACGACGTCATCCTTGGTATGGGTTAGTATCATCCATGTTAGGATTGACTGTATTAGGAAAAGAACGTGGTTCATCCAGGGGATGAGACTGAATCTCTCTTATTAGAAAGGAAGAAATCATAGCAGCTCTTCTGGACCAGAGGTGGTCTAGGCCACGATAGAGACGGTCCAGGTCATTCAGGAGGCGGAGGCCACTGGAGTTTGAGGATGGCGACCATGTCTTCATACGGGTCTCACCTCGACGTGGATTACGGAGTTTTGGCCGAGGTGGCAAGTTGTCTTCATGCTTCATCGGACCCTTTCAGGTCCTCAGCAGGATTGGCGAGGTGGCTTACCGCCTAGCTCTACCCCCTTTGTATCCCTAGTTTGTGTTGAAGCTTTACGGTGACGTAAATCCCTGTGGTGGGAGTAATTTAAAGACCCAGAAATTTCAAGGAAAATTTTTTTCTTAATTTTCTTTGGAATTTTATAAGAACGCAGTTTCTTACGGTGCCTGATTCTGAGGCCCGGTGTGCCTGGAATCATTGGCCGAAGTTTGTCTCGGGTACGTTCAGTGAACGGGCGAGAGGGTTTTTCTAACTTTTGAACAGGTGCCCGGAATCGAATTCTGAGGCCACCGATGAAATCGCAGGGCCGGTTTTTGCTTAGAAACACCTCTTCCGGAGTTGCGTTTGCTCGGTGATGGTTTTTAATTTTCGGGCTTAAAGTTAAGAAATAAAATAAATTGTTCGACAAACTTTATTTTATTTCACTTAATCCACTTGAAAGCCACTTAAACTGAGTTGAAACGGATAGGGTACTATCCAAAAATATCCTATCCTCTTGGTAGGATATTTTTTAGGTGAGGCCCGCATGAGCCCCACCGTTCCTTTTCCGCTAAGTAACGCACCCGCAAAAACCCGTCATTATGGAAGTCAACTGATGCGTTTTCTTAAATTCTTAACGCACCATTTAATTGGGTGGTTTTATTCGTGAATTAAATGGGTAGTTTCTTTCGTTGAATTAATTCTGCGAATTAATGGGTCGTTACTTACCTCTTTTTCTTTTGTTGGCGTAATAATAAAATAAGGCCAACTGCGACTTTTGGAAGATTACACGTTGAGAGGCTTTGACAGAATTCTTGTGCCTTCACCCTTCTTCGGGAAGAACGTGAAGAACGCGAAGAATGCAAAGAATTCCGGCCTCCGATGAAGAACGGCGAACCCGCGGAAATCGACGACGTGACGCCGTGTGCCGCGACGCCGACGTTTCCTCTCCCATGACGTTCTTCTGCGGCGTTCTTTCCTCCGCGATGAAATCTTCGATCTTCTGTTTGAGGTAAGAGATCTCGGATTTTTCTTTTAATTTTTCCTTTGTGGTTTTTGACTCAAGAAGGATTTAATTATTATTAATTAAATATTTTTGTTCTTGAACCTCAGAGTTCGTCGACGCGACACCCTTCCGCGACGATGCGATGCTGAATACCGCGACGACGCGACGATCACCTCCTTCCACGGCGACCATTTCCGCGAAGAACCCACGGGCGACGACTTGATGAGGTAGGGGTTGTTGTGAATATTTTATATTCCCGTGAACGTTTCTTTAAAAATTAAAGGACCGGATTCATATGAACAATTTTATTTTATTAAAATCGTTGGTTCATGTGTTAAATAATTTTCTCCCGTTGTTTTTATCTAACGCGGAGGGTGTGGGCCAAACGAACACAGCCTGACAACCCTCCGTCGTTTTTCGTGGTTGTGCGGATTTGGTGGGCGATGGAAAAACGTGACGCAAGGGAGTTTTGATGATCCCGCAGTGAAGAACGGAACCCGGGAGGAACAATGGCGCAGACGGGAATGAAAACGGACCACCGGAGCGACTCCGGTGGCCCGCGGAAGCTTCCGGCGGCGCAAGTCATCGGCGCGGCGGCGGCGGCCAGTAGACCCGCGGCCGCGCGGGTCCAGCTCGCCCGCACGGGACGCGGCAGAAGCCGCGTCCGCTTGACAGCGCGGCCCTTCGAGGGTCGCGGCACCTCCAGTCCACGGGGGTAGCACCCCGCGGCGCACGGCCGCTCGGCCGCTCGGCCGAAACGAGCTAGGTCGGTCCGACCGGCCGGGCCGCGCCCTGGCCGAACCGGACCGGGTCGGGTCGACCGGGTTCGGCCGACCAAGGGGGGGTCGGGCGGGGTCGGGCGAACCGGTTCGGCCGACCCAGGGGGGTCGGGCCGGGTCGGGACGACCCGGTTCGGCCGACCCAGGGGGGGCGAGCCGGGTCGGCCCGGGCCCGGACCCCCCGTCTTCGGACCGTTTTCGGTATTTTGCCCGTAACATGAGCTAAGGGCCTCCGAACGACGCTCCGTCAGCGGCAACGCGATCCTTGGATCGAGACGGTCATTTCGGTATATCGCACTCAAGGTTTCGGAATACTTTGGGTTCAGCCGGGTTGGTTCGTACACGAAACCAACCAGGCCCTCAGAGCGTAAACGCTCATATCTTGAGCTACGGACGTCTGATTGACGTGTCGTCGACTTTTGTGGATTCCTCTAAGTGAGAAAGATCTTTTGGCTTACTCCGCCCGAGGTTTGGACGCAGGTGGAGTACGTTCGGTTTGGTTTTTCCTTAAAAACCCAATCGGGCCCCTATGACGAAAAAGCCAATAACTCTCAGACCGGGCGTCCGATTTACGCGCCGTCTGCGACGTTGAGTTCATGTTGAGGATACAGAACTTTTGGATACATCAAATCTGGACTTTAAGTCAGTTGATGTATCAGCCTCTCGGCTCGTGGTGCGGACCCTCCCGAACGAGCTTGCTGTGTGCGGGAACCTTAGAGCTGGCTGCTACTACTGCTGTGACGGCGATGACTGTACAGAGATCCTCAGTGGGTTTGACTGCGACGATGATGAAAACCGTACGGGAATCCTCCATGTTTTCTGCAGTGACCACTACAATACATCTTGGGATACATCAACTCCGGACTACATGTCAGTTGATGCATGGACCTCTTATCTCGTGGAGTGGACCCTCCCGAAATGAGCATGCAGTGTGCAGAAACCCTAGAGATGGTTGAGACTTGACGACTGCTGATTGAACGACTCGGTGTGTTACGGATAGCCCGGCGGGGGAGCTCTTGGTTGTAGAGGCACATGGGAGCGCTTGGTTGTAGTTGCACATGGGAGCGCTTGGTTGTAGCGGCACATGGGAGCGCTTGGTTGTAGCGGCAGACCCACGACAGAGGTGCGCTTGGTTGTAGCGGCATAGGGGGAGCGCTTGGTTGTAGTGGCAGACCCACGCCAGAGATGCGCTTGGTTGTAGCGGCACAGGGGCGCGCTTGGTTGTAGCGGCAGACCCACGACAGAGGTGCGCTTGGTTGTAGCGGCACAGGGGAGCGCTTGGTTGTAGCGGCAGACCCACGGCAGAGGTGCGCTTGGTTGTAGCGGCACAGGGGAGCGCTTGGTTGTAGCGGCAGACCCATGACGGAGGATCACATGGTTGTAATGATGGGGGAGCACTTGGTGGTAGCAGCAGGCCCACAGTACCCGATAGGTGGAGAACTACAGCAGTCCAAGGTAAGAGGGAAGCGCTTGGTTGTAGCGTCATAACCACTGCACTTGATGGAGAAAGAGTTTCCCAATAGCTTTGGGTTCCACTTCATGATCGAACCTGTGTGAGCTGAATCCTATTTGCTTTCCTATGTGGATTACGTTTTGCTTTCCTGTGTGGAATACGTATACTTTCCTGTGTGGACTAAGTTGTACTTGGGCTCGATGATTGGAGCGTATTGGAATTGTTGACTTAGGTATATGTATGGGAATATACCTAAGCAGTGTCAGTTGTTACTTCGTGATTGTATCTTTCCTTTGTGGTTTATCCTTTGTGGATTTTGGTAGACCCTCAGGGGTCTCGGGGTCCCTACTGGGTAGCTTATACTCACCCCTTCACGGGTTATGCCCGCACTTCATTGTGTTGGATGCAGATGACGGACAGCGCTGATCGTGGTGGAGGCTTGTGGAGCAGGACGGTACCTGGAGGTGGACCACTGGGCGGGACGCACTCGGAGCGGTCAGGTGGACCCGAGGAGCAGTGGAGACCATCTGTACCCACCCTTCATGTGGTACTTTTAGAGGACAGCTCGACGCTGCGGCTTTTCTTTTCAGTTGATGTTTTTACCTTTTAGTTGTACTTTACAGTTGGGCTTGTATTTCCGGCCCCTTTTTACTTTCATCATAGCTTGTTACAGTGTTTACATTTCCGCTTGCATACTCTGTGGTTCTTGTTTACTTTTCAAAGGCAATGCCTTCCCTTTTTCTGGGATTTACGCCTTGGTTCTAGTCTCCATCCCCTGGCCTATGGAAGGTGGGCTTGGGGTAGTCACGGCACGGGCCCCGAGGTCGGGTCATGACAATGACTTCAACATTAGTAACACCGCATAGAACCTCCTCCCTGAGGTGGAAGATATGAACTACCACTCATGCTAATATTCCCATCACCACCCTATCACGAACCATAAAATTTTAACATCCCACATTCTGAAGTCCTACTATAGATACCCATTGTATAAGATAACTTCTATGATACCTTACCCGCATTCAGGTTCCTCTTGGTTATGCATACATAATTTAAAAATCTCTAAAATGATGTCATGTGATATATGTAATAAGTATATTTGAGTTTGAACAAATTGTTCTTACATCATTCAGGATTCAATGAATAGTGTATTTAACTTCTAATGTATTTATTTCATAAATTATTATGTTTTAATATTCACTAAAAAAGTCATGTATTTTCAAAAAATCCAAAAATTTATCCAAACCACTTTTCTATGTTTATATTTCAAAAATGGACTCCATTTTATCAAAATAAATTTCTAAATATGTGTAATTTAATTTTTAAAAAAGTTTATTATTTTCTTGAAAATGCATATTTTAAATTTGAAACTTATTTTATAATACTTTAAAAATTAAATGAGGTCTCATAAAAATATCATAGAGTCATAAGAAAACAATATTTATTAAGGAATGAATTTTATGAAAATGAATTTTATTTTAAATAAATTTATTGATTTAAAAAGTTATAACTAATTATTTATTACTCATAAAAATACCAACATTTATTTATTAATTTTTAAAATATTCATTCTCATTTATTAGGTGCTTAAATTATATTTATACTCACATTGGTGAGTTTACTATTCATGAGGGAATATTACTATTAATAAGGGACATGTTACGAACAAATGTATGTTGATCTTATCAGACTCTAAATATCTTACTGATCGCAACCATGTATGTCCGTTTTTTCAAAATTCAAAACACATAGGCGGAAAAATTATATTTAACGGATTTGTTACAATAATAAAATGTTGTTTCTCAAAGATTCAGTGGTTCATTCATCACATTATATATGAAATTTATTTGTAAAACCTTGGGGTGTTGAATTATTCCCCCATACAAAATATTTAATCTTTGAAATTTCCAAAAAATTTCCTCATAAAAAGATTTGGGTAGGTCCTCATCATAAGTTCCTCAAGCTTCCATGTTGTCTCTTCAATTAAATGATTCATCCAAATTGGATTTACAAGTTGAGTCTTATGATTCTTCCTAACTAGTTTTTTAGTGTCTAGAATCCAGATAGGATCTTCACAGTAAGATAATTCAGGTTCCAATTATATTCCTTCATAATTGAGTACATATGCTGGTTCTGGCATGTAATTTCTCAATAATGAGACATGGAACACATTGTGTACCTTATAAATGCTAGGTGGCACAACCAAACGATAATCCACAACTCCGATTCTCTCTACAATTTCAAAAGGACCAATGTAACTGGGGATCAGTTTCCCAGTCTTCCCAAATATTATAACACCATTCTAGGGAGATATTTTTACGAAAACAATATCTCCCACTTCTAATTTCAAATCCTTCCTTCGATTATCAACATATCACTTTTTCCCACTTTGAGCATTATTTATATGGGTTTGAATAGTATTTACCTTTGATATTTTTTTCCCTATAAACTCTAGGCCCACAAGCTTCCTTTCACCAACATCACCCAACATGTTAGTGTATGACATCCCTTTCTGACAATGCCTTAAGTTGTGCCATTTGAATACATTAATGGAAACTACTATTGTAAAAAAACTCCACCAGAGGTATGTATGGATCCCATATACCTTAACAATAATGTGATCCTGATATAAACATGAATTCAAATTTTTGGACCTTCCTTTCTGATTACATATCAGTTTGAGGGTGATAAGCATTACTCAATAAAAGATCATTATCCAAATCTTTTTTAAGACTTTTCCAAAAAATTTATGTAATTCATGGATCATGATTAGACACACTTGAGAGAGAGGTTATCTATGGAGTCTCCAAACTACATTAATATAGAGTTTTTCAAGGAGTTCCAATGGAAATCCTCTGTTATAGCGAGGAAATGTGTATATTTGGTTTTTGATCAACAATCACCTATGTTGCACCATTATTACTTGGAGTTTTTTATAATCCGGTGATAATATAAATTATTATTCTATCCCATTAACATGTAGGTATAAGAAGAGGTTGCATGAATCCTCTTTTATGTTTTCCTTATACCTTTACTCGTAGAAAGACTAGAGATCTTGATACATAATCAACAATTTACTACTTTTTTTTGTCCCACCAGAAATGTTCTTTCAAATCACTATACATCTTAGTGCTACCACAGTGTATAGAGAAATTAAATCTAGGGTAATTATCCAATGACTCGATTTTTAGATTTGGTATATAGGGAAAGCATTTACTTCTCCAAAATTTCATAATTCCATCCTCATACACGAAACCCAAAAACTTTTCACCATTTACAGATTTAATTTTATTTTGAATATTCTCATCATTAGATTGAGAAGTTTTAACGCTTTCCAATAAATATAGTTAGGAAACCAATTGAAAAATCAATGATGCTTCACCTTATTTGATAATTCCCATATCCATCCTCGCTAGATCCATGTACATAGGATTCTTATCAATCCTAATTTTATTCATAACTCTGTGATCCTTCCGTATAAATGCATCATCCACCTTATTTTCATTCCCTGGATGGTACTGTTTGGAAAAATCATAATCCTTGAGTAGTACGAGTCATTGACTTTGCTTTATGTTGACTTATTTCTATGATAATATATAATCCAAGATATTGTGATCAATATATATATCACATTATTCACCATAGAGATAATTTCTCCATATATTCATAGTAGAAATAACAAATGCTAACTCATGTTCATGAGTTGGATAGTTCTATTCAAGAATTTTTAACTCCCCTGATGCGCATATAATAACTCTCTCATTCTGTATAAGTACACAGCCATGTCCTTTCATTGATGTGTCACTATAAATCAAAAATCTACAATTTATCGATGGTAGAGTGAAGATTAGATCATCAACTAGCCTCTTCTTCAATTATTCTAAACATTCTTCAAATTCTTTTTTCCATACAAACTTACCCCATTACAGGTAATATTGGTTATCGGGTTGGCCTATTGAGTGATGTTTTGAATAAAATGCCGATAATAACCAACTAAACTAATAAAACAACATACATCGGTTATGTTCATTGGATTAGGTCATTATTGAACTACCTTTGTCTTTGTTAGATCAACTATGATTCAATTTGTAGAGACAATATGTCCAAGAAAATAAACTGTTTGAAATCGTAATTCACAGTTTCTAAACATTACATATAACTCGTTTCATTTAAGAGTCTTCAGAATAATGTCCAAGTGATTATCATGATCTTTGTATCTCTTTGTGTATACCAAGATATCATCAATAAATACCACTATAAATATATTTATATTTTCCTTGAAAACTCTATTCATTAGATCCATGAAAATTGAGGTTGTGTTAGTGAATTCAGAATGCATTACTGTAAACTCATAATTCCCATACCTAGTTCGAAATGTTGTCTTTGTAATATCTTTCTTCCCGACACACAACTGATGATATCTAGATCGAAGTAAAATCATCAAAAAATATTTGGCTATGTTAATTTGATCAAATAAATCATCAATTCAAAGAATATGATACTTTTTTTTATCATAATAGAATTTATCTACCTATAGTCAATGCACAGCCTCATAGATTCATCTTTATTCATTACAAAAATAACATGATCTCTCCATATAGAAACATTAGGGTCGATAAATTCTCTATAAATCAATTCCTCTAATAGTTTCGTCAGTTCTACTAATTCCACTATGGACATTCTATAAGCAGTCTTTGATATAGGATATACACCCAGAATTAAATCAATAGAAAATTTAATTTCATACTCTGAAGGATGTCCAATTAAATCCTATGGAAGTACATCAATGTATTCTATCAAAGAAGATACATACACAATTTTAATATTTCTTTCCTTACCCATAGATATTGTTTTATCTTCCTCACTGATAATTGAATTCAATAAATCTACTAGCGGAATATCTAGATAAGAATCAAATGACTAGGTTTCTTCTCTAAAGATTGGGAATTCTATATCATTCTCCAAAATTGTAAATTCCTTTTTTTATTATGGATTTTTTCATCATAACGTGAAGGAAATTCATACAAATAATTTTATCATATTAAATCATCGGTAGGATGATAAGGTCAGAAACTAGAGCATGTTTATGTTTCATAAGGGGGACTGATCGACACATATTTGTTGTAATGATAATTCCCTTAGATTTTTTTACTGAAAACTCTTTTATTAAAACAAATTAGAAATGTATAATTTTATTGCAAAAATGGGAATAAATAAAAGAATGAAATGATATAAAATAAAATAAAGTGTTTACTTAGTTTGAGGAAACGATTAAGGTACAAACCACCACATCATTAGGAACTTCAACCTCATTAGTTGTGATTTCATAAGCATAGACTTTCTCCCATGGCCTTCTCTAGGTAATTTTTCATTTACTCTAAGGAAAATCATTTGAATAATTTCCCATATATTTAAAATTGTAGAATTAAACATGTGTAGCTTGTATATTTCCTTTAAAATCATTGTATTGGTGGTCTCTTACTCCATATTTGTAATAGAATCATTTTCCTTTTATGTAGGCTACGCGGTGTTTCTTTCCACGAGTATCACATGTTGTAAAACTCTCCATTTATTCTACCCTTTAACAATTCTTTCCTTCATCACCCTCTTCTTCTATTTCTTTTCTTTTAAAGTCATAAGACTTAGAGAATTCTTTATCTATCTTGATTTTACATGATAATATATATTCATATAATGATAAAGATTGGAAAACCAGTGCGCTTCAGAAGAATGGTTTTAAACCCTCAAATAATTGATCAATCATGCTCCTCAAATTACGTATATAGTCTACATAATGGCTTTATATCCTTGTAATATTAGATTTATACTTCCTAATGTTTTCATTCTCTTTTTGTTTCATACTAAAGAATTGTATCTCCATATCTGGTAATTGTTCTGGAAGAAAATATTTTTCTAATAATATTTATTTAATATAGCTAAACACATTTCTACTACTTCTTCCTCGTTTAAGTTTTGAATTAACGACCACCACTGATCCGCATGACTTGATAGATGATAAACAAAGATGGTAACCTTCTCCATTTCATTACATAAAAAAGAGAGAAATATCTTCTCTATAGAACATATACATTATTCCACTTTGAATTTGTTTTTAGTCCCATTAAATGATGGATTTTGTTGTATCAGAAGGCAGTCTAACATTTCTCCTCCACATTGTGGATAAAGATACTCCATATAGATATGGTTATTATTCGTAACCTGATTCAGTTGTCCCAGTATATTTATAAGTTTCTCTGCACCAGTCACATCTTGAGAAACAACATCATTATTTTTTATTGGAAATAAATCCTTATATGGGATACGTTTAGTCATGAAGTTCCCATTCCTTCCACTAGGTTCCATTTCTAAATAGTGGCATACACTAAATGAGGCTATGAATTATAATGTATAATGTTGAGATAGAAAAATACTTAAAATAAATTGAAATTTTATGCATTTATAATTTCATAATCATAGGCACGGTTTATTTGAGGAAGCATTTACATTTAAATCCTTCATAATATCTTGTAAATAAGATGTGAATTAACCTATGAATATCCCACGATAGTGTCAAACCAGGTGCGCAGTAAGGTGCGTTGTCATGTACCAGGTTACCATGAGTCAAGCTTGGAAAACCTTATTAGATTGGTTACTCCTAGGTACATGTATTTCATAACCACATCTTCTTATAGAATCCATAAAAGGATTTATTTTATAGGAATATCCACAAAATTTATTCCTTACCAAAATTCTAGGATGTTCTTCTATGCTTATCTTCAAAGTGTACCTTAGGTCTTTTCTCCCTAATCTACATTTTCTATATCTAGTTTCCAAGGTTTCTACAAAAATTCCTCTGATACCAATAGTAGGACACAAACTCCAATTTCTTGGATCTGGTTCCATATACTAATATATTATAATGATTTCAAGAAATTTTCATCGTGATGGATTGAATTGTGTAGTAGTTTTAGAAAACATGAGGCAATCATAATTTCAACATTACAACTTGAAATGAAATACTTAATAGTAATTCCATTGGAAATATCAATAACACCTAGATTATGCCTGCAATTCATTCTTTATATTCATATTCAAAACCGATGGACAATAAAACTTAATAAAGGGGTGATCTCCGATGATCTGTAAGGGTAAGTAATAAATCATAATTTATCATAAAAAATAAGCACTATGTATGGTGAACATCTAAAAATGAATTCATTTAAAAATATTATTGCGCATAATATGGCATGCATGAAATCTGATTAAATAAGGACATATATAATGACCATAAAAGAAAGAAACATAACCATTGATATTCTAATTTTCAAATAATAAAATGTTTTATCAATAACTAGGACCATATTGAAGTAATTCATAATTCCTAACATATGAATAATGTTGTCAAGTCCTCGACGAAGATGTCTAAAAATAATAAGTTAAGGCCTCGACCAAAACCCAATTACTTTTTGTCACATGAGAGATAATGATGAATTAAGGGGATATAGAAGGAACCAAAAATCACTTGTTAAGTACAATACATTCCGCATATGAAATATTCTAAACATAAACAACGTTAACATATGAAATAATTTTTCCCAATCTCTACACATAAACAGTAATAATTCTGAGTAGTATGCCGAATGGTATCAGGATATCACATCCATAGTAAAACTGATCATAAACCATTTAATAAAATATTTTTGATGGTATAAATAATATATTAACCTCAATAAGACATAAAATTAAACATAGGTGTTGAAATAGAAAAAAATGATCTAATAAAATCATCGAGATATGTTTCAGGGAAATACATTTTTACTTTGAAAAGAAGAGTTCATTTGGAAAAATATTTTAATAAACCCAAAAAAATAAATAATTTAGTTTTTATATTTTTAAATGAGTGGTTTTATGAAAATAATTGTTTCTTAAATAATATTATAGAGTGACCATGAACATAGTTATGAATTTGAGAAAATTATTTAAGTCGAGCTTGTTTATCGAGAATAATTGTTAAAGATCTTTATAAAACATTTAAATACTCATAAAATAAAGAAGGATTATGATTGGTAAAAATATATTGAAAACTAAAAAATAATTTATGATTATTAAATAATAATATTTAACAATTTAATTGGTATTAAGAGATAAAATGTGTAACTCGAATGAAAATGGAGTTTCGAGTAGAAAACCCTTACCTTATGTCTAAACATGTTCATCATTTGACCATAACATCCAAGATATTAAAATTAAATCCATTAATTAATTAATTATGAACATTATATATATGTATTTTATTCATTATAGTTATATTATGTTTATTTATGGAATTTTTTATGAGTTATAAGATACAATTTTATTGGCTATGAGCATTCGATTCCCTAGTTTTCATGATCGGTATTCCTGTATATGAGTATGAACGTTCATTGGAATTGGTATAATTGTCTATAATTTATTTAATATGATAATAATGAACATCCATAATATTAAATGGTGACATATTTCATTTGGTTATATTCTGTGAGGATGAGTTATTATATTGAACATTAGTGATAACCATTTAGATTATTTTGGAGATATTTTGATTGTTACGAACTAGTACTGTCGTATTAATTAGTATGTATATATAATGGTTACCCGAAATTTAATAGGTTATAGTACACATATTGTAGTCTTTTTCAACCTTAAAAATTGTTTCATGACCATCATTTAAGGATAAATTGAATAATGAAGGATCATCGTTCATGAAAGTTGTAAACCGGAATCTCCCGGACAATGATTTCATTTTTAAAACAAAAGAGAGAGAGAGAGATTGTAGTTTGAGGAAATATATTACATTAACAAGATATAATAACAGTATATAGATTATATGAGATTTATCATGATCATTTTGAAAGAGGACATGAGGAGAATATAAGAAAAATAAAATTAATTGAAAATGAATTTAAAATCAAAAGGAAGAGGGTATACCTCTTGAAATAACATCCTTGAGAACCTCTTTAAGGGAAACAATGTTTGTATTCTAGAAAGACCCACGAGATCATGGATGTGGAGAGAAACTAGGGAACATTATTTTGTAAGAACTTTGAGAATCTTCAAGGATTAAATGAGCAAGGAGATGTGGGAGTGAGGGGTGGTTTTTATAGTAGAGGAGAGGGGTGATTTTTGAATATCTTATTCATTATTTTATTATTTTTTTCAAGATGACCAATATTGATGATTCTTGTGACCAAAAATAGTAAAAGGTTCATGTGAGTTTGAACTAAATGTTCTTACATTAGCAATGAATCAAGTAATATTGTATTTAGCTTCTCATGTATTTATACCATAAATTACTGTATTTTACTATTCGCCAAAAAACATAACAATTTCAGGAAAATCCCAAAAATTCACCCTAATCATTTTTCAATGTTCAGAGTCCAAAAATGGACTCAATTCATTAAAATAAATTTCTAAATCTTTGAAATATATATTTTTTTAAAATTCTTTATTTACATGGAATGTACATGTTTTAAATTTAAAAATGATTTTATAATACTTTTAAAAATTACGTAAGGTCTCATAAAATTATCCTAACGTCATTGGACAAAAAAAATATTTTTTAGGATTATTTTTTTATAAATTTATTTAATTTTATATAAATTTATTAATTTATAAAAATTATAATTATTTATTTATTACTCGCCAAAATACCAACACATAATTTTTAATTTTTAAAATATTCTCTCTCATTTATAAGTCTTATAAATTTAATTTATATTTATATGGGTTTGGATACAATTCATAAGGGTAAATTATTATTTATAAGGATAAATTTACTAAAAATGTAGGTTGATCCAATCAGACCCTCAATATCTTATTGATTGCAACTGTGTGTGTCTGTTTTTCAAAATTCAAAACATAGAGGTGGAAAAATTATGTTTAATTGATAGGTTATAATAAAAAGTGTTGTTTTTAAAAGTCTAAAGTTTTCCTAAATCACATTCTATAATAAAATTATTTTTAAAACTATAGGGTTTTAAAAACATCATGTCAATCATATCATATATGACTCATGGATAACAAACCAAAAGAATCTATATCCAAGTTGATCGTATGTATTATCACAATTTATTCCCCTAGAAATAATAAATATTATGGTTTAATATTTAAGTGCATACTAATTCTCAAGATATAAATATAAATCTAACTAATAAGGTCACCTAACCGATAATATCACTTTATGGTAAAAATGTATTTTTTCTAAAATTGGATTTTTGTAAATATATTTGAAGAAACTAAATATCTAATGCATAAAAATATTATTGGTATAAATAAAATATTAACACTGAATTAAATATTAATATATTATAAATAATAATAGGAATATTTTATAATTTCAAAATTTATTTTCTGATGAAAATAGTTTTCATTATATTTTTATGTTTTTTTAGTTTAATTCTAAAACACTAGATTTTTTTGGAAAAAATGAACTTGATTTTTGAATTTATACTTTTAGAATTACCATAGGAATGTTTTTTGCTATTTTTTTGAAATAATTGACTTTTAGGTAAATGGTGGAAATCCCTATTTTTACAAATATCATGACTTTCGTGACATATTTAGTATATAAGTCTGAATTAGATATTTATGAAAATCATTTCTTTTAAAAATATGTGTTTCATAATAGATTTTATAAATTTAAAAATATTTATTTTAGTTTATAAACATATTATTGATATTGTAGAGATGAAGTTGCATTATTCTCTAAAATTATTTTTAACACATTAAACCATTGTTATTTTAAAATTAAATTTAATCCGTTTTAGAAAATAACTCTAAAAGTTTATGTCCAATTTAGAACTAGAAGTTTCATATTATTAAAAATGACCATTTTATTTTTAGCCATAAAAATTAATTACTTAGGTAAAAACTAGTTTCTATAATAATAAATAGAAGGGTAAAAATGATTCCCCAAAGGGTTGAAATGGATATTATGTTTAAAGAATGATTCAAATTGGGATTTTAGGATCTTTTATCCAAAACATATCTCCAGCTATTATTTTTCATTTTTTAGTATTCAGAGTATGTCAAATATGTGAAATGTTTATATTAAGAAGAAATATTTAGAGAAATGTTATTCTCACCACATAAAAAGGGGCCCTATAACCACCACTTCAAGACCACTTCCAAATTTTGGTTTCCTATTATAACTCTCCCTTCCATAATTCCACTAATGTTTTATGTCCAATTTTGGATATTGATATTGCATGTGATTATTCAACTAGTAGAATATCTATGTGAATATGAAATTGGAATTATTTTATTTATATTGGCCATATTATGCCGAAGTTTGTGTTTAAAAGGATTTTGTTTTAGTCTTATACATTCTCTTAAATGTTTATTCTTATTTATGAAACTTTCTATTATATTTTTATCCATACTGAGCATCTGATCTCACCCCTTTATATGTTTTATTTTTCCTAGGATGTGAAGAAGTATATTATGACGGACCTGCAGGGATAGTCTAAGGCATATGAATGTGGTAAATGGAGACAATGTTGCTTTTTTTTCATTTTATAATGTAATGTAAAACATGTGAATGTATCTAGTACTTACAAGGCTACTAAACTGATCTGTCTTTTGGGATTTGATCCCTTGTGATCATACCAATGTTATCTAGTAATGCTCCGACTTTGGGTAACTTGGATCGGGGTAGTAAAGATCGTGTTTAATGGTTTGATAGCTTTTTATAACTAATGCCTCAGGTTTCCCATAGTTGGAAGCTATGAATAAAAAATCGGTTAATTCAAGATGCAATAAAACATGTTTTTATATAAATATAATTCATGGGTGGAGAGTTCTATTTATTTATAAAGGTTAGATTCCTTATATTGGGGAAAAGAGGGCCTATTTGTATGTGAAGTCTGAATTCCATATTTTAGGGACTATATAGCCTTAATTATTATTATTTATTTCATCCCTTTGATTATCTTTGGATTTGATCCTTTCTTGGTTTTTTTAATGATCTAGGGATGGATGAGAATGGTATGGCTCATGTGATATGGGGTGGGGAGGCCCAGATGATGTGGCAACAGTTGACACCTGTTATGTTGTCATAAATTTGGATATGAATAATGGAGTTATATATGGAACTATATATTATGTAAAGGGTTAATGTTGGGATTACCCATTAATACGATAAAGTAGAATGCTTGATCAATATTAATCTTTTTAGTAGTCAATGGATCTGTTGATTTTTTTTATTTAAATTTCATTCCCCACTTCTTGTGGTTGCGTGATGTGAATGGTTTCATTTCTTTCCCCACTGCTTGTGCTTGCTTAATATTAATCTTTATTGTCACATAATTAATATATGATTAACTTAATCATATTAAAACCTTAATGAAAACAAAAGGTACTATAGTTCAATCCTTATATATATTATTGTCTTCTTATAACCAGAATATAATTCTTGAATCTGAAAACACAAATACATTAATTATTCCACTTCAACTATAGTCACAAAAAAGACATGACCTTGGAACATTTAATTTTTATGAGCTATATTTCCTTGAAGATTTGAAAAATCATTTTCATAATGTCCTATTTCTTTGAAATTGTAGCATTGAACATTGACAGCCTTATTCTTCCACTTACAATCATGATCTTGGTGGCCTATTTCTCCACATTTGTAACAAAATCCCATTTATTTTAGTAAAATACCAAGGTGTTTCTTCCAAAAATTATCACATTCAGGAAAATAATTCATTTCCTTTTACCCTTTATATCTCTCTTGCTCTACTGTTCGCTTCTTCTATTTCTTTACATTAATGTCATAAGACTTAGAGAATTCATTTTCTTTCATGATAGCACCCGAGAATATATCTTTGTACGATGAGAAAGATTGTGAGACCAATGCCCATTGGAATAAAGGTTTTAAACCATAAAAGAATAGATTAATATTACTTCTTGAGTTTTGTATTTATTCTATAGCATGCCTTGATAACTTTGTGATGTTAGCCTCATACTTTATAACATTCTCATCCTCCATTTTCCTCAGGCTCAGAAATTGCCTTTCCATATCATCTCATTATTCACAAGGGAAGTATTTCTCTAGAAAAAGTTCATTAAACTCCCTCCATTACATATTTACCGCTTATTAATACTCCATTGTGTTTTAAATTAATGACCACCCTTGATCCGCATCTCCCGAGAGATGATAAACTTCCATGACAACCTTTTCCATTTTGTTTCTTTCCAAATCAATAAACATTTTCTCTAATAAACTTATCCACTACTCAGTTACAAAAGGATTTTTAGTCCCACTGAATATTGGTGGTTGTTTTATCAGGAAGTGGTCTAACATTTATCCATCATGTTTTGGATCAGGATGCTCCATATGGGTATGGTTGTTATTCATAACCTGAGTCAGCTCTCCCAGTATGGTTATAAGTTTTTCTGTACCAGTTTTTTCAACAAATCCACTATAATTATCTTTCATAGGATGGAAATCAATATATGGATTATGAATGTTGAGATGATTTTCATTTATTCTACTAGGAATCATTTTTAATCAATGGCATACATGAGAATATGTTATTAATCATAATGCATAATTCCAAACTAGTAAAATACATAACATAAATTGAACATTTAATGAACATGTAATCTATAATCATAAATATGGTTCCAATGAGGACATATTTACTCATAAATATTTTATAATGGTTTGTAAAAAAAATATGAATTATCCTGAGCATATCCCTCGAGTGTGTCAAACCATGTGTGATGTAAGGCCTGTTGTCGTGTACCAGGTTACCCCGAGTCATGCCTGGAACACCTTGTATGAGTTTTCACCCCTTGGTACATCTATTCCAGAACCATATCCACTTGTAGAATTAATACCATGATATATTTTCAAATAATACTCACATAATCTCTATTTTAAAATTCTAGGATTCTATTCAATTCTTATATTGAAATTCTATCTTAGGTTTATGATCCAGAATCTAAGTTTTATAAATCTATTTAAAAGGTTGTTTCTATACTTTCTATGTTACCAACTATAATTATTCGACCCTAGATACCCAGATCCAGTGCATTATTTTAATATATTGGCATGATTTTAAGGAATCTAGTTTTGAAGGACTCATCAGTTTAGCAATCTTGTAATATAGATTACATACATGAACGTTACATTACACTTTATAACAAAGACCACTTCATTAATAATCCTTTTAAAATTTAGTTATTCAACTATCTTAACCATTAATATCAATCATAATACTCTTCATGGAATCCTAGGAAAATAAAACATAAGAAAGGGGTGAGCTGAGATGCTCAGAAAGGGTAAATAATTCCGTAAAAGCTACAAACATTTGAGGAAATATGTATAATAAAAACAGAAGCCTTTTAAACATAAACATGAACATAATACTCCAAAAATAAATCAAACATTACCATATAAACCAGAAAATGGATATTATACTAGTTCAATAGTTACATGTAATAACTATTTTCATAATGATGGATTTGCATAATTTCAGACATAATAGCTACTACGTCAAGGCCTTTCCGACCGGACCATTCACAAATATTCTTTCAAGGACTTGTTCTAAGAAACTAGTTTGTCTCTTGATACCTACTGATGCATCGAGGGGCTTTAGTGTGATCCTACCATTACTTACTAAGTACAATTGATTCTTTATTGGAAAAGGGTGAAACATAAAATAAACATTCATATTAGAACTAGCATACGAAATGTCAATACGTTAAGAATACACCATTAATGGTATAAAAATAGCACATCCATGGTGAAACATATCATAAATCATTCAATAAAATATTTAATATTATATTATAATAAATCAACCTCAATCAATAATAATATCTAGTAAAGGATGTTGGCCTAGTTGAAAATGATCAGTAAAACTCTTTTGAGAGAAATATACCTTTTTCAAGAAATTGTTTCAAAGTCACAAAATTTATAACAGAAAAAATTTAAATATATTTTTGAATCAATGTTTTTCCTACCACTTTCAAAATTTTTAAAGGAATAAACATTTTAAAACATTCAAGTCCATATAAATAAATCCTTAAAACCATTTTAAAAACAGATATATTGAGGAGAAAGGTTTAGAATGACAAATATTAAAAACATTTAAAATTATTTTTTAGTTAAATATTCCCTTAAAAATAATCCTTTTGAAAAATATTTTATGAAACATGGGAAATGATGATAAATATGTCCCAGTACATACTTACACATAAACTATCTAAGATAATAATGAGATTGAGAAATTTAACTGTTACAATAGATATGATACTCTCACTATGTTTCCAAAACTCATGTATAAAGTGTTTAAACATATTATTAAATTATATTAGAATCATAATAAAATTTATGATATCATATATGATTATTTTATGACATTATATTACCCATATATTAATTGTACCATGCTATTGCAACATATTGAGTAAAATCACTTTATTTTTCATACATATTGTGACTTTTTATTCTTGATCATGTTACTTAGATCATTAATTAATTGCATCAAGATTGTATAATATGATTTATATATCATATATAATCATTATATAAATATATAAAATAGATTGATAGATAAAATGGAATACACTGTTCATAGAGACGGTAAGTCGTACATACGCATGTACGTTGTTTCTGTTTTCATATCGTATTGAATGGAAGTAAGTGAATGACATATATGTAAATATATATATATATATATATCATTATAGTAGACGTATTCTATCATATATTTCATAACTATGAATATTATTTTTTGTAAACATTCTTGGGTGGTTAAAGTGGGGAATGAATCTCATCGCGTCGTGGAGATGTTAAGCCATACGTACGCATGAGCGACGATATAATATCTATAATGGTTAAATGGTATGTAATTGGATGAAATATGAATTTTAAATAAACAATATACTGTCATTTTTATTATTTAAATCCATTATATTCATCGTTATACCCATATAAATAAAGTGTACATGAAAAACAATTTACACCACGGTGTGGAGAGGGTAAGTCATACGCACGCACTCATGGTGGTATTGTTTTTAAAAGGATTAGTAAAATAAGTAATATGATTGTCCCATAATATTAAATAAATCTTATAATATATTATATTTGGGATTTATTATTTTAGTATGGTAATAACTTACTAAGAGGAAGTAGAAGAAGAAATTAACTTTGAAGGAAGGGATAAAATGATTACCTCTTCTTCGAGTGTCTCCTTTTGATTTGCACAGAAAGACTCCATAAGTTCAATTTATGACTAATGAGTTTCCTATATTATTAAGTGAGGTAATTTGGGTGGATATTTGGTTAGGGTTTGGCTGAGACAAAGGGTTTAAAGATATAAAAGAGAAAAGGAGGTTCCCTTTTATAAGAGAGGTGAGGCCACTTTAGGAAAAGATTGAAATATTAATTTATTATAAAATTATTTTCAATTAATAATAACTAAAAATTCATTTATTTATAGTCTAAGATGACTATGGGTAAAAATCCACTCAACAAATAGGTGTTAGATGTTTTATGTCATTAAATTATCCTTATCTTTTGGGAATAACCCTTAGTTAAACAGTTTAACTCTTACCATGTCCTCTTGTATTTTTATACTACATAGCTAATATCATTACTATAAAATGCCAAAAGAACCGAAAGTGTATCATTTATGAAAAAAATTTCATTATACATTTTATTTGGTCATAATTTATTTTTTTAGTATTTTTATATTATTTAATAAAATATTAGTTGTTTTAAAAAGTTATTATGTAAATTTTGACACCATGTAGTAATTTATTTTTTTATCCATAAAAACTTGATTCCTTAAAACCAAAGGAATTAAATCATACCTCATATATCAATTTCATTATTAAAATTCGTTTATGACATCAAAAATATCAAATTATATTTATATTAATATTTATAATTTCAATTCTTTGATTCTTTCATTAACAATGAAAATACTACATCATTATTGTGTCCTAAATAAATATATTAATCTAATGTATAAAAAGTATAAATAAAATACCATGATGTAAGAAATATTTCTATATTTATAATAAATATTTATATACAAATATATGAGTTATATAAACAAATATTAAAATCAATTTATTAAAACATATGTGTTTCTGTTATAATTATCATTACTTTAAACGAATTCTTATAACAGGTCATTATCACACAAAAGAGGTCCCAAAATCCCAAAATATTGGCATAAGTATGCTCATGGTAGAATATATATCATCCAATAGAATGATTACACATTTTAGTGTAATTTTATATTATTATAATATTAGTTATTTACCCTTATTTACCTGATTTACCCTTTAACCATGGTAAATAAAAATAATTATTGATGTTACTATTCATAATGGTCAAATATAAAAGGTACATATTTAAAAAAATTGGACATTAGGGTTACAAATATGGAACTCATTTTTCCAAATTCAGAACACATATGTTTCAGTAATTAATTTAAAATTAATTCATGTTGTCAAAACCAAATGGCCGGTTTTTAAGAAGTAAAAACTATCAAAATATTGACATGTGTTTATGCCCAATTTAATGTGAAATTACTTCCAAAGACCTGAATTATAGTAAATTATAAAAATATAATCTAATTATAATTTAAAACCATTCTAATTTATAATTTTACACTAAATATTATTTTAATTAAAAAGTTCCTTTCAATTTAAATTTATCATTTTTCATTATTCATCAAAATATAAAGGTTATCAGAAAAGTACCAAAAATTTATCCAAACAAATTTTTTTTATCTTGATTCTAATGAATAATATAATTTCATCAAATTAGATATATAAAATTTTAAAATTTTTTATTTAAGAAAGGTTCACCATTAAATGGTGGAGAATCTACATTTTTTGAAATATAATTTTTAAGAAAATTGAATTTGTCTTCATATTTTGTCGAATATGCACAAAATGTGAATTTAAAAATTATATGGGATATATAAAATTCAATATTGGGTTAATACTATTTATAAACACTTTTTAAATAACTATATTTATAGGTTGTGGTGCACCTTAACTCGGTGTTGCATACATCGCATGCTATTTAATAATTTAAAAAGGAAGTGTACCGTGGAAGCTTTGGTTGTTACAAATATTTTCATGTTTATAGTTTTAGATAATTATTCCATAACTATTACATTACATCTAAAAAATTACAAATTATATGCTTCTACTCTAACCAATTCTTTTCACAATAATAAAACACATTAAATAATACTTGAATTCTTTTCTTGATCAAAATCTTCTTGAATTCTTTTATTCTCTTCCCCTTCCTTATACCCTGTGAAAAAAAATCAAAAACATGGAATGAGCATAAAAATCATAGTAAGGGATATAAAATAAGGAATAAAATATTAGTCCATTAATATATTCAAATCTATGAAATCATACTTTTCAATCATAAAACATGTGCTCTTTAATATACCTCATGGAATCATAATATTTATAAATAACTCCTAGAAATTATAAATCATATAGGTAACTTGGGTAATCCATAACATACTTACATAGTATCTTTCACATCCACATAGGGAGTAACCTTCATGGTTACATTTGGAATTCCCATCAAAGTATATTCCCTATATTTCTTAGGAGAAACATTAACATTTACCTCTGTCACATTACCCAATGGATTAGAGGGATATATTAGGCTCACCCACCCTCAGGTTATCACAGAACCACCCATATATATAATCAATTCCCAGGACTTATAACATAATCATAACACATGAACATGCATAAATTAAAAATAACATTTCTCTATTGCAATCATAAGACATCATTTCAAGATATTGATATAATCAATCCATTATCAAAAACAATTTTCAATACCAAAATACCTAAAAATGAATATGATATCTACTTTTCTTCTAACAAATCATTATGTCATTTATATGAATCCAAATATAAAATAATGATCGTGGTGGCAAAAAGGTCATTGTCGTCACATACATTAAAAAGAAACATTCCTTTTATCATTTTGTAAAATTATTTCTAAAAAAATAATCCATTTTGAAAACTGTTTAATGAAATAAAAAGTAAAAGTGATTTATTAAAAACATTATAAAATAAGTTCTTGTATAAACCCAAATATTCCCCAATGAAAGGATATTGAGACGAAGTCCCTTACCTTGAGTCCAAATCGTTATGTATGTTCTTTTTTATTCCTGAATAATAAACATAAGTTAATTCATACGTATTTCAAAACCTTTTTCAAGTTTATTATTCCTTTTATATCTCTTATTACATTGTTATAACAATCACATAATTATTCAAGTTCATATATGTCTTTCTGTCGATATTCAGTTCTTGAGTTGAAAATGAACTTGTTTTGGTATAAATTGTCTTTGTGGTCAAAATTATATCATCACCAGAATATTATTCATGATTTAAATAACATATATATCTAGTATATATGTATTTATAACATTCTATAACATTTTCAAATAAGAATTTAAATGCATTGTTCTTGGAGATGGTAGGTAGTACGTACGCATGATTGCTACATTCGTTTCTTTGTCATATTAATGGAATGAAAACTAAATGATACATAGGTATGTTATAATTAATTTATAATATCTATGTTATATATGTTACATAATTTAGTTAATCCCATCTTTTATACATTCAATGTATGGAATGAATGAGTCATATCACTTTGAGGGGGCAGTAGTCTGCACTTCCTCAAACGAAATTGTCATATTTAAACATTATGAAAAGCATAAATGAACGTTGTAAATAAAAATTACGGAAGCATATAGACAATATAATTATAATATATATCATATATAAATTTAGTTACATAGTAATTTCCATCATTATAGGTGGTAAAATAAAATTAAATAATCATCATTTCGTGAGGTAGTAATTCGTCGTACATAGAAACAATATGTTAGTATCTATTAGATAGAGGTTTGTGTAAGTGTAATTTGAATACTTATCATAGAAAATTATTGTATATACAGGATACTGGTGTTGTTATTTTATCATATAATATTAATGTAATAGGAATTTAAGAAGTAAAATAAAAGAAAGGAACTTGAGAGAAGACTTTACCTCTAAATCGGGAAACTTCTTTTGATTTGAGCCAAAAGGCTTTCTGGGATTTTCTTCTTCCCAAGTTAATGATTCTAAGAAGAAGAGGGGGATGTTAAGAGATTACTTGAGAATATTTTTGATGATACATCTATCTTGAGAGGGGTTAGTAAGTGGGTATAGGTGGTGGCCTTTTATTAGAGGGAGGAGGGAAACTTTTGGAAAGTCTTGAAATATTATTTTATTATAAAATGATTTTTGTATTCTAATTGTTCTAAAGATATATATTTCAAAGATAAGATGATAATGGTTCTAAATCCACTGAACAAATAGGTTTAAAAAAAATTAGGTCACAAATTTAACCATATTTTTTAGATTTAAACTTTACTTACAAACATTAACGCTTACAATGTCTTCATGTATTTTCATAATATATGGTTACTATAGTTACCATAAAATGCCAAGAGAACCAAAAGTGGATAATTACTGAAATTTTTATCATTATATAAGTCAGTTGGAAAAATAGTATATTTTTTGTGATTTTATATCATTTAATAAATGATTTTATATTTTACATTATTAAATGTGTTAATTTTGGATACTATCCATAATTGACTTTTTAAAACATTCCTAAAAACATGATTTTTTCCAAGAAAAAAAAGAACTAATACTATCATTTCATATTACCTAGAGAATTCATGTATGAAACTGTTTAGGTCAAATAATATATATGTTTATATTTATAATATAATTTATTTTTATCCTTTATTAATGAATAAATCATTTCATCATCATTGTGTCATAATTAAATTTATGTATTTAATGTCAAAAAATTATAAATAAAATATCCTGATGTAGGAAATAATTTTATCTTTATAATTACTATTTATAGTCAAAGATATCACTTATATAACTCTATATTAAAATATATTTAGTAAAAGATATGTGTTATCTTATATTTTTCTTTTAAATTAATTCTTATAACATGTCATTTTCACACCCAAGTGGCCTGCAAATGCCAAAAGTTCAAACTAAGGATTCTCATGGTCGAACATAACTCGTCTAATAGTATTATAAAAAGCTTTCGGTTAGTTTTATATTATTATAACATTATTATTTTTTACCTTTTTTACCTAATTTACACTTTAACCATAGTAAATAAAAATAATTACTAATGTTACTATTCATAACGTCCAAAAATAAATGGTGCATATTTACACATTCTGAGCCTTCTTATTCAAAATATGGAATCCAGTTTTTTAATATTGAAATCGGATAAATTTTGGTAATTAAATTAATATTAATTCATTTTTTCAAAATAATAAAGCATGTTTTTAAGAAGTAAAAACTTCCAAAAGATTGACATGTGTTTATGTCCAACTAAAATGTGAAATTACTTCCAATGAAAAAAAGTGGATTAAACGATAAAAACGTAATCCAATTTCACTTTAAAACCAATTAAAATGATAATCTAATTGTATAAATAAATTATATGAAAAGGCATTTTTGTATTAAAATGAAGTGTTTTTCACTATTCATTAAAAAATGAACTTTTTCAGAAAATTACCAAAAAATTAACCAATGTGAATTTTGTTGTCCAGCTTCTATGCAAGGAGTTTATTTTTTCAAATAGAACATATAAAAGTAATGAAAAATATATTTAAAAATGGTTTCCCATCAAAAGGAGGTAAAACAACCTTTTAAAAATATTTGAGTATTTCATGATTAAAATCTGAGTCATTATTATTTTAATCCTCTAAATTTTATTGGAGAAATGTAAAAAAATTAACAAAAATGGGTATTCATATTCTAGTTAGTTATTTTTATTACCTCCAATATAACGTATAGTCATTAAATACCATTTAAAATGACATTATAATTTTATTATTTTCCAGTATAACTCAATGTTGTGTGGAATATAAAATTTTAGAGAAAACCATTGTTGCGTGTAGAGTACGCTTTCAAAAAAATCTTCCCTTTAACGTAAAATTAATATCTTATTCATAAATATTAATAGATATTAAAATAGTATAATTTTATAAATACCTGGGATCCTATACATTTCTTCGATTTAAAAGATTTTTTAATGACCAACCTATTTTCATGATTGAGATCTTAATAAGGTCCCTCTTTGGAAATATTTTAACTCTTATCATGGTTTTTAAATCAAGCCATATTAACTCATATATCCCCATAATTTATTATTTATTATAATGATTTAGTTATATATATTATAACTTCATCTATATTAATATTTCAAAAACATATAAATATATATAACCCTATACAACTCATGATTTGTGTTACTTTTTAAAATGTAATATTATGTTATGTTCATGTAGGATTTATCACATTTTTAGTTCTTATGATTCAACATTACCCCAAGATTCCCTCTTGATTGTCCTTCTCTTAGGGTATACATAAATATATTTTTTAACATCCTCATTGTTATAGTTATACATTTATGTATTCTTCCCATGGTCTATTACTTTATTTCACTTGTTTATGGTTGTTTTTCATCATCCCACTTATGTAACACCCTATGATTTTGGTATGTATTTATCTTCAAATAAACAGTGTGTGTTCTCTATATTATAATGTTTGAAAGATATAAAAAATAAATAATGATACATTTTATTAAAATAAAATATTACAATTCAAGATAAATATTAATACATTATAAGAATTTAATATGAACCATCATTAAGAAAACAATTATAGAAATAAAACCACAATTAAATAAAAAGACAACAAACATGAAATATTTCTCCTCATGGTTTTTATGGAAGATTATAACTTCAATTATAACTATGAAAGGACTGAAAAAATTAGAAATATAGTACATATTGTTTTTAATTAATTAAATTAATAGTATGAATAATTTTAGATATGTATATAAGGATATATATAGGAATATAAAAAGATAGTTATACAAATGGTCATTAGACATATAGCCATTGGACATATTGCCATTGGAAATATGGTCATTGGATATATGGTTATTATATAAACTTTTATCCAATAATCATATTGAAGTAGTTTAATTTTTATTAAATTGTAAATAATGCAATTCACACATGAAAAATAATACTAGAATGAAATAAAAATATTAGAACTAATTACAATATTTTTTGTAAAAAAAATTATGTATTTTAATTTTTTATATATTATTATTTATAAAAAATTATTTGATTTATTTTTTAAATTATAATAAAAATCCTAATGTAGATAGACTAATAAAATTAAGTGGATATAATATAAATAATTAATTGGTGGTGATCAAAATCATTTAATGTTAAAAAAGCATATTTTTCAAATAATTCATTTTTCAATATGTTAGCTATATTTATTAATAAATTAATTTGATCTCTATTAATGAATGATTAAAAGGAAATTTATTATATATATATTTATTTATTTAATTATAGTAAAATAAATTTCCATTGGTATAATAATAATTATTTGGTAGGGAATAAAAAATATTTTAGGATTAAAAATATATTTTCCCAAACATTGTCTTTAGGCGTCAAACATTTATTATTTTAAATTAATTTTTAGAACTTATAGAAATTTAATCTATTAAAAATGATATAGTATTTTTAATTATAATATCCAAGATAGGGAATACTTTAAATTTCATTTTTTGTCAAAATAATAAGTCATCGATGTAAAAATTAAGTTATGAAAGTAGTGGTATAATGAGGAAATAGGGTTAAACTAAGGGGTAAGGATGTAAAATATCAAAAAACTTTATCTGTATATTTATATATAAATGAGTTATCAACCTAAAATTATCCAATATCAATTATTTTCCCACTTTGAATCCACTTTCCAAGAGGAATTACAGTCCCTATTCATTATGGAATGTTTATTTTTGAAAATGCCACCCTATCTCACCTATAAAAGGAACCATCCACTACCCACATAAACTCACACATTTCCTTAAGATTAAATTATAATTACATCTAAAAATAATATTCTTAACAAGTATCTCTCTAGTTTTAAAACCTCTACACACAAGAATTTGTCCCAAATCCGTCATTGTGTTGAGGCCCATTAGGAAAATATTTAAGTCCTCAATTTAATTATTACCCTCTCCTTAATCATTATTATTTATCTTCTCCATGAAGTAATTCTAAAAAATTATTTACCAATTTAGTAAAATGTTTTTTGATTAATTAATCTTCTATAAAAATTGAAATCATTATTATTCAATAATAAGTTCTTTCTCATCCAGTCATTATAATATGTTCTTGTTTGGGACTATTCTACCACATAATGAAACAATTTCCAACATTTACATTATAAATGACTAATAAAACCAAAATACATGTAATATAAATTAATATTTTATTTTTTATTTTTTATTCATAATTATATATCTATAATATTCCCAATCATATTCACCAATATATTTAATCATTTTATTATATCAATACTCACTGAGAGGGAAATTTTTAAGTGTTTTTTGAAAACCATCACAATTGTTTCATGAAATGACTATGAGATTACATGAATATATAAAAAATATATAAATATATTCATGAAAATTTTTTTGGTTGAAAATATATTATTTAGCATAATGTACTTGAACATTCATACTAAAGATAGCATGTAATAAATAGGACAAATAACACATGAATATTAATTTTTTAAAATTTAACTAATAAATAGTTAATAAGAAATTATGAATGAATTTTATAAAGTAAAATAAATATAAAACAATCTGTTATATATATTAATTACTTTCATAAAGTGATTTTACATGAGGTTAGAGTGAATCTGGCCATATTGGAATTTAATATAATGTTTTTTCATCTCGAATTTCCCTCTTTGAAACATGTTTTTTATTATGCACCTATTTTCATTTAAACATATTTCATCATACACATTTGAAATATTTTATCATAATTATATTCTTGTACTAGTAATTTAAATTTATATTTCAATTTCAATTTTTCATGGGTTTTTTATTCAAAGGTTACAAAGTCCATAGTGGATTTTTTTCCAATCTAACTTTGAAATAGATATTGTTTATAAATAAATTTATATCAAAAGAATATGTATGTTATTTATATTTAAAATATAATAAATTTTCATATATTATTTTTATTTATAGGATTTTAATTTCTTCTTACCATTTCACCTCCCAATGGTTCACAACTAATTCGAAACAATACATGTAAGTGGAGTTGACTATATCTTATATTTTTTGTCATGAATCATTATCATATATTCTCATATTAATTATTTTTTTATAAATATATTTATCTATAATTCTATGATTTATGATGGTTTTTATATTATTTATGAATTTATTTACAAAAAAATCAATGGAATATCTATTTAATATTTTTTTATGGATATTTTTTTATTATATTTGAATTTCATTACAAAATTGTGAAAGGAATATGTTTTCTCACATTTTCCACATTATCAAATTTTATGAAAATATTATTTAGTTTTATTTATGAATAATCATTTCCATGATTTCATGATTTTACAAAGTAATTTATATTTCCATTATTTTAGAAATAATTTTACTTTAAAATAAAATTTTACAAAAACATAATGGTTATTTCTTCTTATTTATAATATAAATTTTTTAACACTATTAATTTTTTTCACAACTATTTTAAAATCCATAAAGATTTATTATATTTCACTATTTATATACTGAAATGATACCATCCAATTTCTTTTTATTTATATAATATAGACATTTTTTGTGGATGTTTTCAAAAAACTCAATTATTTCCCACTAGTTAATTAATATAGAATAAAATTAGTAATGTTTCTTGTTAATGTGGATAACATATGTATGGTTTTCCATTATGTGATGGGTGGGACTGAAATTAGATATCCCACCAAAGGATTGGTTAATTTTTTATATATCATGAAATGGTAGGGAATGGGGAGTAAACCCAAACCCATAATGGAATCTATCCACTATGTGACAGGTAGACGTATAATTATATATCACTTTAATTAATTGGTAAAATCATTATATCTCGTGAAGTGAATTTTCTGTGATTAAGTAGTGAACCCAATCAACTATGATACTTTTTCCACTATATGATGAAATCATTGGCAGTGATCCTTGATGTAAGGAATTATTTTCTAGGATTATGTATATGCTAATTTCTTATGATACATCAAAATGATATGAAAAATACCTCTATTATGTTTTCTTGGATCAGGATTATTGACTCATGTCTCATGTTACACCAAAATCCTTATGTAAAGAATTTTATTTTATGATCTATGTTTTCTTAGGAATGATTTTATTAAACCATTTTCATTCACTTTGATTTTTGTCTCAAACCAACATAATAAACATATTCTAAATTATTATATTTTATTGGTACCACCTACATTCACCCATTATTATGCATCATAGCTCTCACATTTCTTATGTTTCAATGCCCTAGGTTTTGAATAAGAGTATGATATATGATTTGTCTAGAATGAGGTCTATTGTATTAAAACTATATAAAAATGTTTAAAGTGATGTAAAATAAACTTTTTATATATATAATATCCAATACACTAAACCTATAGGTTTTGGGGTGTGATTTATTAAGATATTTATTAAATAATAATGTTAAATGATGTAATATGTATTCATTTTAGGTTTATTTCATTGAAGTTGGTATTATAGTGAGGTTTAGTTATTTTTTGGATTATGTTAAGAATAATAATAATATAGAATATAAAATAACATATTTTGATCCAAAAGTGATTTAGGATGAACAAAAAATCCCTAGGTCAAAATAAATGTGTAATAATTTAAGACACCTTAATATTGATTATCTTCATTATATGATTTTATTCTATAACTATTTTTTATTAATACACAAACTAACCTTTTTTTGTCTATGTGATTGAATGGAACTAGGGGGAATCAAGTAAATAATGACTGTGATGGATACTTTTGTCAAGAACCGAAAATTTCAAAGAAATTTTTGTTAAAAAATTATTTGGAATTTTACGAGTCTGTGGCTTCTGACGACGCTTTATTCTGAGGCCTGGTGTGCCCAAAATCAATTTTTCAAGTTTAGCTCGGGTACGTTCAGTGAACGAACAAGCGGGTTTTTATAACTTTTGAACTGGTGCTCGGAATAAAAAATTGAGGGCACCGATGAATTCACAGTGCCAGGATTCGCTTATGCGAAGCTTAACTTCAGCCGGTAAGGGCCGAGAGGAAAAGTTATTTTCTGGACCTTTCGATAAAAATAATAAAATAATTTAAATGAATTATTTTATTTTTTCCTTCTCCCTTTTTGGGTGGAGGGGCAGAGACAGGGCTGTGACAATGCACACCAATGAGGCTCATTAATGGATCATTAAACTCACAGCGTAACGACACTTTAATGACACCATTATGGAAATGCTACGATGTGGTCCTTTTTATATTTTGGCACATCGAGAATATGTGGAGAAAATAAATTGGAGGATCCTCTGGCGAACCTCTGACAGACTTCCTCCCTAGTGAAGAACAAAGAACGCCGAGAAAACCTCTTCTTCTTCGACGCCTTTTGAATATTGGAGCCAAAAAATGACACATACGCCTTAATTCCCCTTGAGGATGAACGCACGACAATGAACTACTAAGAGGTAGGGGATTATTTTGAGAATGTTAAAATTCCCATGTTCGTTTTCCTCTAAAACAAGAACACGGATCAACTCATTATTAAGTTGATCTGCGAATGTTATTATTTACGGGTTGGGGATTATTATTATTATTTGTGGGAGAATTGTTGGGAATTAATTTCAATCCTAACTAATATTTGTGCCTCGTTTGTCGTTGAACATTATTTTTTTTCGACCCTTTTGTAATCAACTAACATGGAGGGCGCGGGCTGAACAAACACGGTTGGTGACCCTCCACAGTTTGTTTATCTATGCGCGTGTTGATGGGAGACAATGGAACGGGACCGCAATCAGCGCGTGGAAGCCATCGTAGTGAAGAATGGGTCCCGGGAGAGCCGCAGTTGCAGACGGCGGACAAATCAGACCACCAGAACGCATCTGGTGGTCCGCGGAAGGCGCTGCCGGCGCGGCGCCGAAATGGGCCGCCACGGCTTAAGCCGCGGCCGCAGGCAGCCGGATCCCACGGTCGTGCGGAATCTGGAGGAGGATGTGGCGCCTGCCGTGTCTGTGGAGTGCAAAGGATGGGGGACCACGTCCCCCCTGCTCGGGCCGTCGGCCGGACCCGGACCCAGGTCGGGTCGACCCGGTTCGAGCCGAGCCGGGCCCGGACCCCCACTTCGAACTGCTTTCGGCCTTTTGCCCATTACTTGGGCTGCAGACCTCTGATCGATGCACAATCAGTTGAGTTGGTATCCTTGGATCGAGGTGTTCGTTTTGGTATATTACACTCAAGGTTTCGGAAAACCATGGTTATGGCCGGGTTGGTTCGAACTCAAAACCCATCGGGCCCTCGGAGCGGAAATGCTTATAACATGAGCTCTGGACGTCCGATTGACGTGTCATCAACTTTGTTGGTTTTCTCTTTGGGAGACGGTTCTTTTGGATTACTCCACTCGAAATTTCGACGTAGCTGGAGTGTGGTGGTGTTGATTTTAACCTAAAAACCAACTGGGCCCCTGGGACGGAAAAGCCAATATCTCTCAGACCGGGCGTCCGATTGACGCGCTGTCTGTCGTGTTGAGTTCCTATTGATGAGACGGTACTTTGGGATACATCAACTCTGAACTGCGTGATAGTTGATGTATCGACCCCTTGGCTCGTGGAGAGGACCCTCCCGGAATCGAGCATGTTGTGTGCGGGAACCCTAGAACTGGTTGCGACTGCGATGATGACGACTACACTTGGATCCTCTATGGTTCGGCAGCGAGGAAAACTGTACTTGGATCCTCCATGGGTTCAACAGTGACGACGACCGTACTGGGATCCTCTTTGGGTTCGATAGTGATGACTAATGTTCTTGTATCCTATGTGGGTCCGGTAGTATTTGACTCTGTACTTGTATCCTATGTGGGTCCGGCAGAGTAGTTGGTCTTGTATCCTTTGTGGGACCGACAGCTTAGCTCGTCTTTTATCCTATGTGGGTCCGACAGCTTAGATGAATCAGTGGCTACATCTGATCATCTCTATCTCCTTACGAAGTGTATACCTGGGTGAGCTGAGTCTTTATTCTCAATCATTATCATTGATGTGGTTGACATTATTTTCCTGTGTGGATTGGGTTGTGTTTTCCTATGTGGACTGGGTTGTGGATGGGCTCGAGAGCTGGAGCCAAACTGTAATTGATGACTTAGGTATATATATGGGCATATACCTAAGTAGTGTTATTGTTACTTCGTGATTGTATCTTTACATTTTGGTTTATACTTCTGTACTTTGAGATACCTTCAGGGGTCTCAGGGTCCCTACTATGTATCATATACTCACCCCTGCACGGTTATACCCGCACTACGTTGTGTTGGATGTAGACGATGGACAGAGTTGATTGAGGTGGAGGCTTGTGGAGATGGACGGTACCTGGAGGTGGACCACTTGACGGGACATACATGGAGTGGACGGCCGGACCGAGGAGCTAAGGAGACTATCTATACCCACCCTTCGGTTGGGATTTCCATAGGACGACTCGGAGTTGCTGTTTTACTTTCTGTTGCTGTATTTTCCTTTCAGTTGTACTTTACTTTCCGTTGGGTTTGTATACTGGCCCATTTTCTTCAGCACTTAACTTTTATTCAGTTTTTCTTAGTGTTTACTTCACTTGAGTATTCTGTTGTGTATGTTACTTCTTAAAGGCAATGTCTTCCCTTTTTTTGGGATTTACGCCTTTGTTGCTATTCACCATCCCCTGGCATATGGAAGGCGGGCTTGGGGTAGTCACAGCACGGGCCCCGAGGACAGGTCGTGACAAATTGCTATCAGAGGATTCGGTTTTACCACAAAACTCAGGACTCTGATCATTTCCTTCTCTATGGTGAAATAAACTTAAGAGTATTGAGTGTGGTTTTTAGTCCAGGGAGTCCAGTGTTGGTGCGGCGTCAGACGTATCCATACACAAGGACCCTGACTTCTGATTTCCAACTCAGTGCATGAAAACATTAATTGCATGTGTGTTTAAAAAGTTTTCTTTGTGATTACTTTGTGTCAGCTCACCAGGTATATTATATTAACCGTGGCACACCTGTTTATTTTCAGGATGTCCCCACTACGGTAGCCATATAGGGTTCCGAGATTTGTGCAAGACGACAGCCCACCGAGTGACGAGGCCTCGGTGCAGGGCCCCATTACCGCAGAGGCACCGGCGGTACCTCCACCCGCCAAGCCACCGATGCCACCCGCCCCAGCGGTGGAAAGTGCACGCCGCCTGAGCACGTTGCACGAGTTTCAGAGGCAGAGGTTGCCTAGGTTCCGCGGAGACACGAATCCTCAGGTAGCCGAGGATTGGCTGGAGGCTGTCGTCAGAGTCTTCAAGTTGGTAGGGATGCTAGCAGACCTCATGGTGATCCTTGTCGTGAGTCTCTTGCACGCAGCACTAGGTAGATGGTGGAGACTGATGCTCGAGGTGCACGATGAGGCATCTATTCTTTGGACAGACTTCGAGAGCCTCTTCCGCTCGGAGTTCATTCTGGACTCCCTCTGTGCGGTGTGCATCCAGGAGGTACTACAGTTGCGGCAGTGCAGCATGTCAGTATCCCAGTACTCGATGAGATTTACCGACCTCTCGCACTACACCACAAACATGGTACGGGACCCATTCTTCTGGGACTGAACTTTTGAGCAGGGGATGAGGCATGAGATCAGAGCTTCGATGATTCCACTCGGCGTCCCGACTCAGGCGGGGGTGCTAGAGTGATCCCTGCTAGTGGAGAGATTTCTCGCCGAGTAGCCATCAGCAGCGAGACCCACCGCATGACGGCACGGAGCGGAGTCTTCCGCAGAAGGCAGTTGACAGACGACGCAGGGGTCCAAGTGGACCAGCTCGTCAGGTGGGCGACCTCAGGACATGGGTTCGGCTGTGTGGGGCACATGGCGCATAGCCAGCCTTCTGAGGAAAAAACAGTGCTATGCATGCGGCGGGCTGGGTAACATGGATCGCAACTGCCCAACCTGCCATGTAGACGAGCAGTAGACAGTGGAAAGACCTCCCAGGCAGAGGCAGAGGTTCGACCGTGGTGGTCCGCAGGGAGCAGGCGGACGGGGCAGAGGAGATGGTTGAGCAGTGGGTGGTGGACGGCACTTCGAGTCTCTACCACCACCACCTCTAGGAGGTCCACCTCGGCCACAGGTAGCTGGCGGGCAGAGGCAGGCTCAGCTCCAGGCAGCAGACGCTTACGACCACAGTGCACCCGAGATGATTCGAGGTATTATATGTGTCTACTCCACCCTTTCTGCAGTTCTTATAGACACAGGTGTGAGTCATTATTTTATTGTCGCTGCCCTTGTTCGGAGCTCGGAGATTCCGACGGAGCTGTTGGCTCGATCCTTGCAGCTAGAGACTCCAATGGGAGTAGACTCGACAATTACACACTGGTGCTGGCAGTGTGAGCTTACTCTAGAAGGTGAGAGCTTCGGCTGGGATCTTCTTGTAGTGGCGTCAAGGCCTTACGACGTCATCTTGGGTATGGACTAGTTATCTACAGTCCATACCCAGAGAGACTGTATTATGTGCAAGGTGCAGTGTGTCCGCACAGATGGGACCAGGTTCACCTTCACCGGCGAGAAGGGAACCTTCGTAGCACAGGATGAACTCACGCAGAGGAGAGGGTAGCCGATCACAGATCAGTTGACTAGTCTCATCCTCGGAGCAGTCGACGTGCGGAGTCCGTATTTTCCTGTAGTGGTGGACCAATATACGGACGTTTTTCCTGAATATGTTCTAGGACTACCTCCTCGCAGGGAGGTAGATTTCTACATAGACATGTGCCGCGGGACATCACCGATATCCACTCCAGCGTATCGGATGGCTCACTCCATGCTTCGTGGGCTGCGGGTACAGTTGGAGGACTTACAGGGAAAAGGTTTCGTCCGGCCCAGTGTTTCACCATGGGCTTCTCCGGTCCATTTTTCCAAGAAGGCGGATAGGGGCTTGTGACTGTGTGCCGATTACCGTCACCTGAACTAGGTGACAGTGAGGAACATGTATCCACTTTTGAGGATTGACGACCTCTTTGATCAGCTCAAGGGAGTACATTGGTTCTCGAAGATAGACCTCAGGTCAGGCTATCATCAGCTCCGAGTTTGGGATAAGGATGTGCAAAAGATGGCCTTCAGGTGTCAGTACGGACACTATGAATTCTTGGTCATGACCTTTGGTGTAACCAACGCTCCAGCAGTTTTCATGAGTCTCATGAACAGGATATTCCAGCCCTACCTCAATTGGTTTGTCGTAGTCTTCATTGACGACATACTGGTTTACTCAACGACTGAGGAGGATAACGCCTACCACTTACGGGTTGTACTGGATACACTCTGAGAGCACCAGATTAATGGTAATCTCTCGAAGTTCTAGTTCTAGATTCGAGAGCTCCACTTATTGGGGTACTTCATCTCTGAGGCGGGAGTTGCATTGGATCCTACGAAGGTCGAGGCTGTACTTACTTGGGAACCTCCCAGGAGCGTGACGGAGGTGTGGAGTTTCCTAGGTCTGGCTGGGTACTATCGGAGTTTTGTGCTAGACTTCTCCAAATTTGTAGCACTGGTTTCAGCTTTGACAAATAAGGGGAAACAATTCGTTTGGTCAGATAGATGTCAGCAGATCTTCTAGGAGATGAGGTGGAGATTGACCAGTGCACCCATCTTGAGGCTACCGGAGGAGGGCATAGGGTACATAGTTTACTGTGACGCATCAAGGACCAGACTCGGGTGTGTCCTGATGCAGGATCGAGCAGTGATAACTTATGTTTCACGGCAGCTGAGGCCGCATGAGCAGAACTATGCCTCCCATGACCTCGAGTTCACAGCAGTGGCCTTCACCCTAAAAGATGTGGCGACACTATCTAATGGGAGAGTGCTTTACAGTCTACTCTGACTACCAGAGTCTCAGGTACATCTTCTCGCAGAAGGACTTGAACCTGAGAGAGTGGCGATTGCTCAAGTTCTTCCAGGATTATTGCTTTGAGATTGTCTATACTCCTAGGAAGGGGAACGTTGTGGTTGATGCTCTCAGCAGGAGATCGGGCATTCATCTACTTGAAGAGGAGATAGTGCAGTTAGCCGCTTTGCAGATATCCTTCATGGATAGTGATGGGGCAGCCTATCTTCAGCCCCTCAAAGTAACCTCTCCACTACTTCAGTGGGTCAGAGAGGCGCAACATGGAGACATTGACTATGAGGCACGACGGGCTCAGATATCCTCAGGGCTAGCACCCGATGGATTTTCTAAAGGCGAGGAGCACACCATCCTCTTCCGGGGACGTACCATAGTACCAGTTACACTACAGGAGGAGTTGCTGAGGGAGTTCCACACTTCCCCTATAGTGGTACATCCTGGAGTATCGAAGATGTATCGGGACCTCATATAACAATACTGGTGGCTGTATATGAAGAAGGTTGTGGTAGGATTCCTTTCTCAATGCCTCACTTTTCAGCAAGTGAAGGCAGAGCACCAAGTACATGCGGGCTTGGTACAGCCCTTAGAGGTCCCGGAGTGGAAGTGGGATGGGACATCCATGTATTTCATGATGGGGCCTCCACGCACTTCCAAAGGACACGAAGCCATCTGGGTGATCATAGACCGACTTACCAAGTCGGCCCACTTCCTACCGATCAGAGAGCAGGGCTCAGTAGAGAGCTTAAAAAGTCTCTACATTTAGGAGATCATATATCTTCATGGTGTGACATCATCTATCATCTGTGATCGAGATTCTCGCATTACATCCCCACTTTAGAAGGGGTTGTAGGAGGCCCTTGGGATGCAGCTACCCCTGGGCACTGCCTTTCACCCGTAGACAGATGGCCAGACAGAGAGGACCATTCAGACACTCGAGTACATGCTCCGTGCATGTGTCCTTGACTTTGGTCACAGCTGGGAGGATCACCTACCCTTGGTGGAGTTTGCGTACAACAATAGATACCACTTCACCATTGGGATGGCACCTTACGAGGAACTGAACGGCCGACCTTGCATATCACCTCTATTCTGTACTGACCCTAGGGATTCAGCTCTCGTGGGACCAGAGATGGTTCAAGCTATGATAGAGAAGTTTTAGATCATTCAGGAGTGGATGAGGACTGCACAGAGCAGACAGAACTCCTATGCTGATAGGAGGTGGAGACCACTGGAGTTCGAGGATGGTGACCACGTTTTATTACGGGTATCACCTCGACATGGATTACATAGATTTGGTCGGAGTGGAAAGTTATCTTCGTGCGTCATCGGACCATTCCAGGTTCTCAGTATGATAGGCGAGGTGGCTTATCACCTAGATCTACCACCTTAGTTGCACCAGGTGCATGACATCTTCCACGTATCTCAGCTGAGGAGATACGTGCACAACCCGACACATATCATCTATCATGGGGAGATGGACATCAATGACGAGGTGACTTTTACGGAGGTCCTGGTGGAGATCGAGGATCGACAGGATCGGGTCCTATGTGGATGGTTGATTCCTATAGTGCACATCAGGCAACATCACGAGAACCTCCAGGAGAGCACATGGGAGCGGGAGGCTCAGATTCATGCTCAGTGCCCTCATTTGTTTCCCTAGTTTATGATGTAGCTTTACGGGGACATAAATCACTTAGGTGGGAGTAATGTAAAGACTCGAAAATTTCAATGATTTTTTTAAAAAAAAATACTTTTGAATTTTATGAGTCTGTGTCTTCTGGCGGCACATGATTACAAGGCCCGTTGTGCCTGAAATCAATTTTTGAAGTTTAGCTCAGGTACGTTCAGTGAACGAACGAGCGGCTTTTTCTAACTTTTGAATCGGTGCTCGGAATTAAAATCCAAGGGAACTGATGAATTTATAGTGACGAGATTCACTTAGACGAAGCCAAACTTCGGCCGTCAAGGGTTGAGAGGAAAAGGTATTTTCCGGAACTTTTGAGAAAAATAATAAAATAATTTAAATAAATTATTTTATTTTTTACTTCTCCCTTCTTGGGTGGCGGGGCAGCGACAGGGCGGTGACGATGTACACCAATGAGGCTCATTAATGGATCATTAAACTCATAGTGTAATGACGCTTTAATGACACCATTATGGCAACGCTGTGATGTGCTCCTTTTTATATTTTGTCACATCGAGAATATGTGGAGAAAAGAAAATGGAGGATTCTATGGTGAACCTCTGACAGACTTCCACCCCAGCAAAGAATGAAGAACGCTGAAAAACCCTCTTCTTCTTCGATGCCTTTGGAATATCGGATCCTAAAAGCGACGCCGACGCCTTAACCCCCCTTGAGGATGAACACGTGAAAATGAACTACTAAGAGGTAGGGGTTTATTTTGAGAATGTAAATATTCCCATGTTCGTTTTCCTCTAAAACAAGAACGTGGATCAACTCATTATTAAGTTGATCCGTGAATGTTATCATTTGCGGGTTGGGATTGTGGGGGAATTTTTGGGGATTAATTTCAATCCTAATTATTTTTTGTGCATCATTTGTCGTTGAACAGTATTGTTATTCGACAATTTTGTTATCAACTAATGCAGAGGGCGCAGGCCGAACAAACACGGCTAGCGACCCTCCGCAATTTGTTTATCAGTACGCATGTTGATAGGAGACAATGGAACAGGTCCACAATCACAGTATGGAAGACATCGCAGTGAAGAACGGGTCCCGGGAGAGTCGTAGGTGCAGACGACGGACAAATCGGACCACCATAGTGCGTCCGGTGATCCGCAGAAGGCGATGCTAGTGCGTCGCGCCAGTGCAGCGGTGTCGGCGGCCGGAGGCGGCGTCCGACACTAGCTGAACACCTGGAGGCAACGGCGCCCTGGTGCGCCGCCGGCAGGAGCCACCGCGGCCGCTCGGGATCTGGAGGAGGACGTGGCTACCGCCATGTCCGTGGAGCGCAAAGGAGGGGGGACCGCATCCCCCCCCCCCTACTCAGCCCGCTGGCCGAGCCAACGTGCCCCCCCCCCCCGGCCGGGCTGACCCAGGGGGGGTTGGGCCAGGCCGGGCCGGGCCCAGACCCCCCACTTCAGACTGTTTTTGGTCTTTTTCCCATAACATGGGCTGAAGAACTCTGATTGACGCACCGTTAGTTGAGTTGGGATCCTTGGATTGAGACGGTCGTTTCGGTATATTACACTCATTGTTTCAAAGAACCTTTGGTACAGCCGGGGGGGTTTGAACTCAAAACCAACTGGTCCCTCAGAGAGGAAATGCTTATAACTTGAGCTCCAGACGTCCGATTGACGTGTCATCTGTCGCGTTGAGTTTTTATTGACGATACGGAACATTGTGATAAATAAAATTTGTAATTCGTGACAGTTGATGTATTGACCCCTTGGCTCGTGGAGCTAACCTTCCCATAATCAAGCGTGCTGTGTGCGGGAACCCTATAGCTGGCTGCGACTCCAACGATGACGATTGCACTTGGATCCTCCATGGGTTCGGCAGCGAGGACGACTGTACTTGGATCCTCCATTGGTTCGGTAGCGATGAAGACCGTAATGGGATCCTTCGTGGGTTCGACGGCGATTACTACTGTTCTTGTATCCTATGTGGGTCCGGCAGTATTTGACTCTGTACTTGTATCCTATGTGGGTCCTGCAGAGTAGCTGGTCTTGTATCTTTTGTGGGTCCGACAGCTTAGCCTGTCTTGTATCCAATGTGGGTTCGGAATCTTAGATGAATCAGTGGCTACATCTGATCATCTCTATCGCCTTACGAAGTGTATACCTGGGTGAGCTGAGTCTTGATTCTCAATCATTATCATTGATGTGGTTGACTTTCTTTTCCTGTGTGGATTGGGTTGTGATTTCCAATGTGGGCTGGGTTGTGCTTGGGCTCGGGAGCTGGAGCCAAACTATAACTGATGACTTAGGTATATGTATGGGCGTATACCTAAGTAGTGTTATTGATACTTCGTGATTGTATCTTTCCTTTGTGCTTTATCCTTCGTGGATTCTGAGAGACCTTCAAGGGTATCGGGGTCCCCATTGAGTATCGTATACTCGCCCCTACATGGGCTATGCCTGCACTACGTTTTGTTGGATGCAGACGACGGATAACACTAATTGAGGTGGAGGGTTGTGAAGCTTGACGGTACCTAGAGGTGGACCACTTGGTGGGATTTACACGGAGCGGATGGTCGGACCGAGGAGCTGACGAGCCTATCTGTACCCACCCTTCAGGTGGGATTTCCCAAAGACGACTCGGAGTTTATGTTTTACTTTCTGCTGTTGTACATTCCTTTTAGTTGTACTTTACTTTTAGTTGGGTTTGTATACTGGCCCATTTTCTTCAGCACTTACCTTGTATTCAGTTTTTCTTAGTTTTTACTTTTCTTGCGTACTTTGTTGTTTATGTTACTTCTTAAAGGAAATACCTTCCCATCTTTTGGGATTTACGCCTTTGGTGCTAGTCTCCCACCCCTGGCCTATGGAAGGAGGGCATGGGGTAGTCACGGCATGGGCCCCGAGGATGGGTTGTGACAACTTCATTAACTGTCCTAATGAGAAACCAAACAGGATGGGAACTGGAGTGAAAACTAATGTTCCAATTCTCAACCAAATTTTTCAAGATATTAATAATAAAATGAATTATATAGAACTAAAAAATGCACCAAAGAATAAAAAATTATCAATTTATTATTTCATTTGGAAACATCCAATCTCCCTTAATGGGTTTGTTAATCCACTAATTATTGAGAAATTCATAAATACAATTGAAAATATATTTACCAATCTCTAGTTCTTAGAACATGAAAAATTGGATATATCCATTTATTATTTTGAATTTGAGGTAGACCAATAATGGAAACTCATTAAGAATATGAAACATGAGGAAAAAATCATGTCCATATAATCGGAGGAGTTAAAGAATATATTTTTTAATAAATATTTTTCCCATACTCTTCAAACAATAATTTAGATAAAATTCATTGAGATAAAGTAAAATGAGTATGAATCCATTAATACCATAAATAAAAATTTAAAAGATTTGCATTATATACTTCTAGTTTGATCATTGATCTTGAAAGAAAAATTGACCATTTAGTTAGTGAATTATAACAATGTCTTTGAAAAGTATTGACTATAAGGGACTTTGGTAGCTATGAATATATTCTTTGATGTCCTCTTAAGGTGGAAATAGAAATTGAAGTCTATAATTATTCTTTTGGTTTTGGTTAAATTAAGGGGAAATGGATTGTCCTATAAACTCAAACGATAATACCCATGGATGAAGTTGGATCCATCTTTTTTACTTTCCAAAGAAACGGGAATAACCATGTGGGAAATTTACCAAAATAAACAGGTAAATGATTCATGGTTGTAAGATAAATATTCCAAGCTTGGGGATGATGAAAATATGTGAAGATACAAACCAATGAAATATATGAAAATAAATCTTATTCTAATGTAGCACTCGGAGTCCAATGCATTAATTATAATGAGTATGGAAATTACTCCAATATGTGCATCAATCAAAGGGTTAATATTGAAAATTAGTGCCATAAAACTATTAATCCAAGTTAGAAGGTAAAGTATATGTAATCACAATTACTAAAGTGGGTCAATAAAACAATGTTTTTAAATGTACACTCATCTCCCAAAAAATAACAAAATAGAACATATTTGATTCTAGTTTTACACACATCTTCATGTCTATATTGTTTTATAAGGGCTTCAAATCACCACCAAAATGATTATATAATGACTTCTTGGAGAAAACTCTTAGTAATATAACAATTTCATCCTAGGTCTATAACTCATCTCTAATATATGTTTGTGGTAATTTTCCTCCTAAAAATCATAATAATATCCATCTAGACAAAGTTGATGTGATTTTGGGCATGGATTAGATCTTTATACATAGGAAACATATTAATTGTCGGGATATAGAAGTAATATTTCATATACAAAATCTGTCTATGGTTATCTATTAGGTAAAGTATGACTATTAAATCTATGTGTAAATTACTTCCATTTTATGGGGTTTAATACCTATTACAGAGGTATATTTAGCTAATATGGTTTCATATAAACTCAATTTTAGAGATGTGGTTATTATATAGGAATATGTTAATATGTTTCCAAAAGAGTTTCTTAGACTTTGATTCAGTTTTAAGGTTTTGTTTTCTAGATAACTCATATTTTTTGTTATAAATATATCAAATACTCATTATATAATAGACTTTATTAAATTCTAGGAATTGAAGAAGCCACACCAAGAAAGTCTAGATAAAGGTTTTATATGCCCAACTGCTTCATCATGGAGTGAATCAGTTCACTTTATAAATAAGAGAGATGGATTAATGTGTCTCTGCATTGATTATCATGACCATAACAATATTAAGGTCATTAATAAGCATATTATACAATATATTGATTAATATTTTGGTCAACTATGAGGGGTTAAATACATCTCAAAAATATTAAACCATTTTATTCATACCATGATAATAAAATATTTAAACACATAAAAGAGATTTAAAAAAACTTCCCTAAAGACTGTGAATAGATTTTTATTATATTCAAGGAGTAAAATATTTTCAACAATTGAAATATTTTAAAATAATTTAAATATATTATTTTAAACTAATTTAAAATTAAGGATTTTCAAATAATTTAAATTAATTTTTTTACATTTCATAAATAAATGAAATATTTTTATTGAATATTTTATCACATAAAATTAAAGATAAATTTGATACATGAACTTATTTTAAATTGTAAGGCTTTAAAACCCATTCCTACAATAAAAATATTTTTTAATAAATACATGACAATAAAATATTTTAATGTGAATTCTTGACGTTAACAAATTAATTCGAGGAATTAATTTATCACATAAAATAATAGAATGAGAAAAATATTCAAGAGTTTTAATATAAAGATAATTAAATGTAGAGGAAGAAAGATAAAATATTAAAATGTATTTATCCCTTGTATAAAAACATTAGTGAATTTAAATTCAATATTAAAATGAAAAATAAAACACTTCCAAGATTTAATAGTTCCAGCTCTAAAATTTTTCAAATAACAAAAAACATCAAAGATGTTCGTACTTTATAAAATAATTAATAGAAATAACCTTGTTTTTTTTCAACAAACTACATGATGATATAACGATGATGTTGAGTGGTGTAAACCTATAAAATGTTAAATAAATGTACCTTTTGGTACCCAAATTCTTTTAGGTCTAGTGGGGTTAGAAAGTAACGATTTAGGTAACTAAATATATTGATTTTGATAAAAATTTATAATGAAAGCTAGATAATTTTTTCAAATAATAAAAATGGTTTGTCACCATAAAATAAAATTTTCATAAAATAAAATTATTTATCACAAATTATATCAATACCATAATAAAATCATGTAACAATAGACATGATTTTTCTATTTGTACTAGGAATAATACTATTCTTGTATAATTTTATCTTTTCTCCATTACTACTAATACAGAGTTTTCCTTTGTGAATTATATATCTAGAAAAAAATTATTTAAAAAAATTTCCCCTTTGATAAGAATATTAGTGGATTTATTTTTAATGTATCAACTTCATACATTAATTCCATAATTTTAGTTTCACACAGATCACAATAAATTTTGTATGAATTTGATCTTAAATATACCATATCATTAGAAAAATTCTCTTTATCAATTGAAATATAATAAAAATATTTTATATGCTTTCTATGCTCATTAATTAAGGATTAGTTTGTTATAGAAATTTGGTTATCAGTTTCTTATTTCATATCATATAGGTATATATCAATCAATTTTTTAACAACTAATCTAATTCTAAAGTTGGTGTTCCAGGGAAACAACATCAATGAAAACTTTTGTTAGTTTATCAGTCCCTTCATAATAAACTGTTATTATATACCACATCTCGTATGTAGTATCCCATTTTGATACATGAATAAATTCATCCAAACTAGTTCCTCATATAATTTTATTCAAATCTCTTAACTTAAAAAAAATATCCATCTTCTTTCACATCATCCCACTTGTCTATTGTTCTATGGATTTTATCAGTTTTCAAATTCTTCATATAAAAATGAAAACCAATATTTTTCAAAAAAATAATCATGAAATACATCCAACATACATAATTATCACTATTAAAATAAGGATCATGGATTACTGAAATACCTTCTCAGAGATCATTCATTAATATTTTTCTTTATCTGAATCATTAACTAAGGCATGTTAGATCCAAAAGAAATCTTTAATATTTCAAACGAGTCCAACCATTGATACCACTTGTTGTGTTGGAATGTCTATGAAAAACACACAATATGGGTGGATTATTTCATTTAGAAAATCATAACAAAATTAAAATTTCCCTCTTGAAATGAAGTGATCATTTCATTCTCTCTCAAAAAAGAGTGTGTAGTGGAAATAAATACAGAAAAGAACATAGTGACATCTAGTGGGTCTGCGAACAAAAATCCCCTAGTCTACTCAAAAAATTCTATACTCTAAGAGAATAGTGATTTTCACTAGTATTTACTCTTATCTAGAGACCTGTACAACATAATACAGGTAGTTGACACCTTATAAGGATTTTACATGGCCTTATGGTTCTTTTATAGGGAACCAATAATCTACATATTAGTCCACAAAGTTGACACTCCACCTTAACTGAGTCCAAGTAGTTGATACTATAATAAATTAATACAGATTTATTTTATTTTAAAAAATATTTCCCTAATAGTTTTTGAAACGACTAAAAGTTTTATTTGATCTTTAATAATGAATAATAATAGAAAAATTAACATCAATGTCGCATATATTTCAATTAAATAGTAATAGAGAAAACACCAGATAAATGAATAAAAATTTATGTCACCAAAGTGTAACTCTTAAGTCAATGAAACAAAGAAATTTATAATTTCATAGATCTTTATTTTCTAGGAATTTCTCTATTTTTAGAAGATTAATATCTCGATATTCTTCTATCAGTAGAATTACATTAGGTCAAAATAACTCCAACAATACCTCATAATAAATTCAAAATATTTGAATTAAAATATTTAAAATAGATTTTTTAATTACCTTAGAAATTGGAATGATTAAATCCGTTGATTATTATCCTTTCAATAATTCATAAAACCGGTTTAATGAGATATTTACTTTTGACGAGACTTTTGCAGAAAACACAGAATTTATCTTTAATTTTAAACTCTATCATTAAAAAACTCAAATGTATGGATTCTTCTCATAGAAACATTATCCTAAACTAAAATTGACCACATATGGTGTTTTATAAAACTAAATTTAATTAACCTTATGTTTTTTCCTCAAATTTTGGGTATTAACGTGGGGTTCCAACATAGGGTTCAAAAAACCCTCTGAAATTTTGAGGATCTTAACTTTAGAATTCATTGAATTTTTAGATACTCTAAACACCAGATTAATAATTTGCCCTTATAAACTTATTTTTAGTAAATATTAATATATTTATAATGAATCAATAATTTAATTAATATTAAATATAAATATCTATATGTCATTTAAAATCAAAAGAAACACAATTCTGTAAAAACTGCGGTTCTGAAACAATGTTGTAGAACATTGGATTATTTATTGATCAACCAAATGAACTTTTTATCCTTATAGGTAATCTTATTAAATCAGGATAAAATCATTTTATTTTCATTTAACAAGTTTTTGAGTTCTTTTGAAATCTTTATAACATATAGAAAAATTAAAAGTATATCTTTCTAAATCTATAGACTATAGTGTGGTGAAACACTTGTAGTAACTTTAGTTATTTTTTTGAGAAAAGAAAAAACTTTTTCAAACTTCCTCATAAACTAATTAATTTAACACAAATCTCTTATATATTGAAATTCAAAATAATCACATTAAACTATTCACTGTATATTGACATATCATCTAAATAATAGGAGTCTTTATACTGAAAATGTTATTGTCACTTGAATGTTTCATAGTAGATTCGTTGAATTTTTACATCATCAAAAAAACTAAATTTTCATTTGACAGCAACAGATGAAATGAAGATAATATTATAATATTTCTAATGAAACAAACTCTATAAGAGTATAATCATTTTTAAATATTATATAAATAAATATTAGGGCATTCTAAATCTGAAACACTTAAAACAAATTTATTAGAAAATAAGGAATGGGATGAAGTAATTTTCGAAAAAACAAATATGAGAATATCAAGGACCCACTCAACAAGATATACTTTCAATTTATATATCATCAATTAATTGTAAAAATAGGATGTACCCAATATAACCTTACTAAAAAATACAGTCACTGTGAATTCTTAGTGATTCCATTTAGACTTATAAAATCCTTATATATCTCCAGGGATCTCATGAATAGAGTCTTTAGCTATTAGCTCTGTCAATTTATGGTATTATTTATAAATGATATTCTCATATATTATAAGATCATGGTATTTTATAAAGATAATTTTAGGATTGTGCTAAATCCCTTGAGAAAGGATAAATAATATTCCTAATTTATCAAGTATCAATTTTGGATATAGAAATTATCATTATTCAGTAATTTAATCTCAATATATGTTATATATCCATATACCTCAAAGATATAGGCAATTAAACAATTTTCTGGACTAGCCACCGTAAAATATATCTATAATTATATTATATTGGATGGATGTTTTAAATTTTTTTAGGAGTTTCTCATGAAAATAAAATCCACTAGCCAACTTAACTTATAAGGGATTGAACATTCTCTGGATAGATGAATGTGTAGAAAAATATAAGGATCTTAAGATAATGATGATCATTGTACCTATAATCAAGCTACTCTGTAGTCGGGATGGTTTTCTATATATATAGTGATTCATTAAAGATGTTTTTGGGATGTTTTATCATAAAAAATGACATGGTGGTAGTGTATTCAACATACCAATTAAAGTTTCATGATAAAAATTATTCAATGCATGATTTTGATCTAACAATGGTAATATTTTAATTAAATATTTAGAGACATTATCTATATGGTTAAAAATTTGTTATATATAATAATCAAAAGTGATTAATGTATATATTAACATAAAAGGATTTGAACATTCTCCAATAGATATAGGGGACGTTTATCAAGGACTGTTACTATTTAATACAATACAAACCTTGGATGGTGAACAAGGTGGATGATTCTCTACGGAATAAGTATCATGATACATTATCCCTGATGAAGATTCAAATATATCCAATACTTATGTATTTGTGATGGATGGACCAAGAAAACATAAGTTATTGGTATAAATATTATCTTTCAGAAATTACTACTCAACCATCTATCCATGTGAAGATCAAGGTGTCATAGGAGGATACGGACCTAGAAAATAATGTACTTAATTATATATATTTAAACCATAATAAATATATATTTATAATATTTGGGAAATGAATATGTGTCAAATAAATACTATAATTAAAAAAGGAGTTATTGGATAATGTGAAAATCTCATCATTCTCTATCCATCCTGGAAGCACAACTACATGTAGCGATATGAATTAGAATTTATGGTGGGATAACATGAAGAAGTACATTGAGGAGTATATATCTCGATACTTGGTCTACTTACAATTTAAATCTGAACATAAGAAGTCTAAGGAGATGATTCAACCCTTACCGATACTTGTATTCAAATAGGAGAAACTCACCATGGATTACATCATAGAGATTTCTAGGACTGTTAAAGTCTATAATTCTATTTAGGTTGTAGTTAATAAGCATTAAATGTCAATGAATATAATTTCTATTCAATAAAATTTCTCACCGAATAATTCCAAGATATATATTAATGAAGCAGTAAAGATATATGGAATCACACTTTTCATTACATCAGATTGGGATCCAAGATTTACTTCAATGTTTTAGATAATTCTTTAACAAGTGTTTAATATAGAGTTGATCTTCACTATTAGTTATCATCCTCAAACTAATGGTAAATCTAAAAGGACCATTAAAAACATAAAGGATATACTAAGATAATGTTTAATAAATGTAAAAATAGGTTGGGATAAACACTTTACCTAAGTGTATGTAATGTCTTGATATTTTAAAAGAAAGACTATGTTTGATAACATACATAATATGCAACACTGATCTTAAACGAACTGTGAAATGTTAGTATTTAAATATGAAGGTTATAACCATGATGTAAAATTAAAGGGTATTAATAGGATTAAAAAATATATAAAATATATAAAAAGATCTTAGTTAGTGATTTTTTTTAATTCATAGGAAAAAAAGAACTTGTTTTTTAGTAAAGTCGTATTGTTCTTCAAAAATATGTTTTCTATAAAAAGTGGTTTTTATTTATTTTTGTGATAAAATATTATAATTAATTTATGTAACTTTTAGAAAATTAATTTTGTAAAATTAAATTCATCTTTTAAATTATAATGTGAGTAATATCTTACGGTGAAATTTTGAAAATTTTATTAAATGTTTTATTTTTCAATGAATAGTGGAAAATATTGATGTTTACGGAAAACTATATTCCATTTTAATGTATTTATGAAGTCAAATTATATTTTGTATTAGTTTTAAAAATTTTATTATTTACATTTTATTAAAAAAATACAATTATAGTATTTTTAATGAATTTTATTGTTGAATTTAGTATGGAAATATTTATGTACTTAAAATGGCATTTTTCGTAAAAAAACTATTTTTTGTTGTGTTTTTTTGTTTATTTTTAAAATAAATTCTTCCAATTTTTTGGATTGAATATTTAAAATTAATTTTAATATTTTTAATCATTGTTTCTAAATTTGGAAAATTTTAACCTTTTATTTTTAGTCATTATGAATAGTAATCATAGTAAATTTTGTTGTGAGGGTAAAAATAAAATGCTTTCATTAATGGTAAAAATAATGTGGTAAGGACTAGAAAGTAACTATAACACTTTCATTGGTTTTATTAAATTCTTATATTTCATAAATAAGCATATGAAACTTGATTGTGTGATATTTTGTTGCATTATATCCATGAATATGACCTTTATTATATTTTGTATAATGGAAAGTCATTAAAAGTCATTCTCTTTGTTTTATTATCTTTAAATTTTTTAAATAGGGGTAAAAATAATTGATCTTCATTTATGAACATTATATTAAATCATAAATTACTTTTATTTATCATGGTAATTTATTTATAATTTTTAGGGGTGTAATAATTACCTCAAATTTCTACACAATGCCAGTATAGTATTTATTCAACTAATTTAAAATTAAAATAAATGATTTTAAAAAAATATAAAATTTAAATGACTTGAATGGATTTTGGTTTTATGTAGTTTTTTAGATAAAAATGACACATTATATAGGTTTAAATTTACTATATTATAATTCCTTTATTTAATTGTAGTTTTAAAATTCAAATTAAATGAATAGTTCAAAAAATGACATTTATATTATTTTATAATAAATAATATTTTATTAAATGACATAGAATAATATAAAACATATATTTAGGAAAGTGATTTTTAATTGGTTTAAAATATCAACAATCATCCATTTTGGGTCCAATTCTCCTTTTATAATAACTTTATTAACCACTATAGGGTAAAATATTTAATACAGCGCTAATTTTAAAAAATTGTTAACACGGATTAAAAAAATGATAAATATGATAAAATGTAACATTCCGACCCCGCTCACCACTGAACCAGTGGCTAGAATGATCGCCATATGACCTCAAATGTGGCTCCCCGTATGCTAGAGGTTTCCGACTAGCAGCGGAGGTCTATGGATAGTCAGTGGGGAGAATACCCTCTAATCAGAGTCGCATAGTGGTATATCATATTAAATAACAAACAATTGTTGAATCAGTAACACATAATTGAAAAAACATTGGAAGAATAATAGTAATCATTTTATAAAAGTTTCCAACGCCAATTATATAGCAGATGAATGCATAACATGTTATGGATACATAATTGAAAGAAATAAACAATACAACATGCTTTACACATCATGTACAATACAAATAAAAGACACCCAAGCCCTAATGGATTTCAACTCGAGCATCCCGAGCTCCCACTTGGTCCTCTACTATATTCTCATAAGAATTTTCTAACAGCACAATCCTGCAACCAAATAGAATCTACTCAGGTACCCCAGTGCAATGGCAGCCCGAGTAGGGTGTGAGATATAAATCTTAAAAGGCCAGGACCACTGGTTTCTACGCCAAATTGAGACATTCAATAAATAATTTAAACAGCATGAAAGCATGCATAATTAAAGTAAGTAGTACAGTGTAACTATATACCAAAGTACCCGGCTTCAACTCTCAGCCGGTGTTTGAACCTGCATTATACATTTGTCATGTATAAACAATAGTCATCACACATTCATTTTCATTTTTAATTTATTAAAACCTCAATATATTACATAATTCTCGTGATCCATCCTTATCTTGAAAACCCCCATATAAGTCACTCACCACAGATGTCTCTAAATGCCATCTATGTAAACAAAGAAAAGGAAAAATCCAAGCGTGTGATTTGTCTTGGATAATGCGTCATAAGACATTCTATTTAAACTTTCATATAAAAAGTCCAAGCCTTCCCACTAGAAATAGTGATTCGCTCTTAGGTCTGTCCACTAACAGTGATTCACCCAATTCATTTATATTTCCAGACCATTTCTCATATTCAATTCACAAATCATGATGTCACAAAATTTTTCATTTTCCAATTAATTCATTTCATGTAGGACTAATTGGACCCACAATCCAATATCAATTAATGGATGTAGAACATCATGTCTAGCCCCCTTGTGAGTGTTTGGAGTGTTAGTCCTCGTCCCACAACCCATGGGTATTTGGAGCATCACTCCATGTCCCATAAAAAATGTTTGTATTCAAGATGGGGGAAGAATGCCATGTCTAGTACCCCATGAGTATTTGGAGCATCAGTCCCTCTCTCACAACCCGTTTATCCATCATACATAATATTTATCATTGGTGTAGAACATCATGTCTAACAACCCAAAACCATCCATTAATTCATTCATAAATTAATTAATCAAATCCGTTAATTAATTTAACAACTAATTAACCACAAAATGCTTCTGTCAAAAAATTCTACAAGCATTTAACCATTAAGTATCCCAATATTTAATAATTAATTATCAAATAATTATCATCAATTAATTAACCCAAATCATTGACAAGTCTAAACCCATCCACTGAAATAGTGGGTTTTCCCGGACTTTAACAATTAACATGCACGTCATAAACATCTCAAGTCCAACATAAAAAATAAGGACCACATATATAGCAACAATCTCACATAGTATATCATATTTTTAGACAACTCCAACCTAAACAAATTAATGGTTGGAAAATAAACACACAACCAAATTTATTATTGTCCAATATTTATAACAATCCAATCAATTCAAAATCTTAAATTAATGCGTGAAAATTAATTAATTCAATAATCAATTAATTAAATCATTTCTCTCTAACCTGTTCATCAATTAATTAACCATTGATCATTTATCATGTAATAATTAATACATCTATTAATTATTACCAGTTTCTAATTTATATTTCAAACATTTCAAAATATTCAATATTCTCAATATTCAGTAAATGTCACAGTTTTTCCAACTCATGACTTGAAAATTAATTCTTCAAGTAATTATCCTTTTTTTCATTCTACCCCATTCAATCGTTCCATTTTCCAACTAATATATCATCATTTATCTAATTAACAATATGTGACATGGGTTAATAAGGAACACCTAAGGTGTCTAAGTCCATCTCCATTTAATTCTCATTAATAAGGTAGAACCATGGGTGCTTCCTGCTTAGCCTTTTAATATTCATGGTATAATCTTGTCATATTTTCAATAGCCAGCAATACATGCTTAACACAAACACATGGTAATTTCATCATTTATCACATGTTGAATTAATCATTCAATGACATCAAAAGTCTCCCTTAAACATATCATGTATCATCATCATACAAAAGCTCAACCTTAAACAAGTATGATATGACATTACCCTAAACCAGCAGTTTATCTTTAATCATCATTTAAATAAAATTTAGTAGTTCCAAAATCAAGGAAACTCATACTCTCAAATTATTTTAAGAAGTGTATAATTATTAATTTAGGTGATGGAGATTTGGTACCCTACCTCGAGGTGGCACCATTTTTATTCTGCAACTCTTTAATGTACTTGGCGGCAACCAGTCCACAACTGGTCTACAGTCACACGTGTGCACACCTTCATATATATGTATTTAATTATATTTATATTTATATTTATATTTATATTTATATTTACATTTATATTTATATTTATATTTATATGTGAATGTTGTCTACATTGATCAACAAACATTTAATAAATTAAACTGGTACCCAGAATCAAAGTAGTAATGAACAACGCCCCTCTAAATTAGAACCAGTGACTCATAGAAAATTAACAAGCCTTAATTTAACCAGTAAAATACCAGAAAGAGTGTTTAAAAGCCTAATCGAACCAATATCTCCAAATAAAATCAATCCCATCCACCTCTCCCTTGGTTGCGGAAGCCGGAACATATATCTAATGGTCTCTAAACAACATTCGCATATTGTAAAAATTAAAAGAACGTAACAATAGAATAAAATCGATCCTTAGGATTTTGACCAAGAAAACAAGGTGGGGGAGAAGATTCAAATGGTTGATGAGACTCATGAGTAAAATGAAAACAGACTCACCTTGAAGAGGTGGACAATATTCGGGAAGATTTCGAGTGGAATCATCGTGCGCCAAGTGGAGTCTGGGAGAGCGGGTGGCGCGCAACAAGTTCTGCCCGAGAGTGTCCTATGCTTCTACAAGGGGTCCGAACAAGGGATACATAATAGGGATAAGGGGACATGCACTTCTATAGGTAGATCTGAAGGGAAGGTGTTCAGATAGTTGGAGCGCGAGGGCGCTGCTCACCTGGTGCGTCACCTAAGGAGGAAGAAAACAGGGGGGTCGTGTACCTCACATGCAGGTCATTCCTCCCCTTTTTATTTTATTTTTTCCACTAATATTAATCTAATTAATTTTATGTAATAATTAAAATAATAATACTCATTTTATTATTATTATTATTATACACATTAAACAATTATCTAATAAGTTAACCCCCCCCCCCATTAAAGTAAAAACAGTTCTTCATTTACAATTCTCTTAATAAACGTTTCATAATTAATTATTAAATGCCCTATTGATCATTTAATTAAATTATGTTAACCTTTATTTAACTAAAAAGACACAATAATAATAGTAACAACATTATTATTATTATTCCAACTTTCATTTATTTAAAACTATAACCCCCAATTTATTACAATATCATTAATATGATAAAAACTCCAACCCATAACCCCTAATTTAATTAACATAATAATTATTATTATCTCCATCATAAATCTAAAATAATAATAATCTCATTTTTATTATTTTCCAAACCTTTTATAAACCCAACACCTCTATTTAATAATAATGCTTCATTAAATCTGAAACCCCTTAATTAATTAAACGTTTCTTTGAGAAGCTAAAAATCCACATTAAATTCTTTTAAATGTTACTCTCCTTTAACATGTAATTAAAATATCAAAGCATAAAAATAATTTATGACCCCATAATAATATTATTATTATTATTATTTTTAGTACATTCCTCTATTTAAACCTGAAAAACCCCATTTAAGGTTATTCAATTAAAATAAATAAAATATTAAACTTGGTAAGCCACACGGGTTGGACTACAACCATGAACAGCCCATGCAGATCCATTAAACTGAAATTTTCCAAATTTGGTGCTCCCCAAACTCATTGGTATACCCGCTAAAATTTATCAGGTAATTACACATGTCCAAAAAAGACACCTTTAGTTATTCCAACACTCGGAATAATTTTTCAGAGCTCATTTTAAATGAATGACCTATATATAAACTAAAAAAAATTGAAAACCTTCATATTTTAACCCGGTTCAGAAACATGGGACTTTACAATCTACCCAACTTAAAAATTTCCCATCCTTGACAATCCATTGAGAACTACTATAAAAACCCACCAAGGTCATTTAATCACATTAGAACTGTCGCATTGCATTCCCAATGCCAAACACACCTTTAACCATTCACAACCCTAATGGATATTCCTTTAAAACTAGATCCAAAACTCACTTTAGAGCTTAAACACTGAAACATAGCTTATATATGAGGCCATTACAGGGACTTATTCAACAAAAACGGTTAAATATCGATCAACCAATAGAAAATTTTGACTATGATTCCCTTGAAAGAAGTAATGGACTCAATACCCACATCCACCCTTTAATTGAAGGCATGCCTTTAAAACAATTCTAAGACCATCTGCATGTATATTGAAGTCCATACTTGACCTCTAGTGAAATTTCAAAGTCAATCAATCGCAAGGATATTTTAAAAACAATTGTGCCCCAAAAAAATAAACAATTATCCCCAAGAAACCATGCATCACACATACTACCCAGATGACAATCACTCGCCAAGCCTAAAAACATTTAAATTGTAGTGAAGCGTAAGACCGATGCTATCTAAGTGTCTCCATGATGAGGTCAAGATAGAGGGCATGGCCGTCATATTCCGAAGAGTGCACTAAGAGAAAAACCAAGGTAATTAAGAAAATCATTCGAACTACTTCTCGACAACTCTGTTCAACAAGCTTGGCATCTCCTGCCGACACGTTTACCGAAAACGATGTGACACTACACACCTTAGGATTTTCCATGAAATCATAAGAAAATATATGTCACTCATAAATGCGTTATTTTAGAACACATTAATGCATGCATGTGACGATCCTTAAACCACGTTCACCATGTCCAACATTTATCATAAAAGTCGTAACATAAATTTATCGGCATTTCATAACAGCCGAGTCCTAATAAGTCTTCTTGGGCAGTGGTACAAACTTACTTTAATGGCCTAGAACATTCTAATGGTACTACCTACCATGGGTTATACCTTTGAGAAACATAAATTTTGACCATCTCTCCTGGTCACACAATACAAAAATCACAATATTCAAAAGCCCAATTTTCATTTTAGCCATTTTAATCAATTCATTTCAACATTTCATCATTTGAATGAATTTCAACAAACAAAAAAGTACTTTTTGATAACAATTCACTTGGTCTTTCAAAATAACTCCCTACAGAAAAAATAGGCATGCTATTACAAACATCCTCTTTAATCATTTAACATTTAGTGTTATTCAAAATTAAACAGAAAATTTATCATCTAAATTCCTTTTGTAACACCCGATACTTTTATGTTATATAAACCATCAAAGGAATCTTTTTCTACACAACACTTTCTTGGCTTGCTTTGCACGCAATCGCGACCTTCCTCGATAGCTTGCGTCGTACGCAATACCGAGTTTCACTAAACAACAATATGCTATTAAAACTAGCCGTTATGAATAGTAATAACCACTTTTTAAAATTTTATAAATTTTATTTTTCAAAATGGACTTCATTTTTGGACTCAGAATATTGAAATTAGCCTAGGGTGAAATTTTGGTATTTTTCTGAAAACTTTCAATTTTTGATGAATAGTGAAACCACTAAGTGGTAGGTTAAAAACTGAATTTTGCATAAAACTTAATTTTACCACTTCTGTGAATGGAATTTCAAAAATCCGAGAGACACGGTTAATATCAAGGACTAAAATGTGGTTCAATGAGATGAAAATAATTTTTTGGTGAATAGTAACTTTTTACTATTTTTACCGCGGTTAATAGTAAATAGGGTAACTAAGGGTAAATATGATATCAATATTACTCTAACACATGTCCTAATTCTATTGGACAAGTGTAATGCGACCAAAAACAAACTTAGGAATAAAATATGACCATTTAGGCCCACTTGGATTAGATTAGGACATTTATTATTAATTTATTTAAAGAAGGGTTAAAATAGTTAAAATCAAAGTTTAATAAGTAAATCATTTTTTAATATGGGGTTATACATAATATAAATTCGATTGTAAATATTCATTAGAAAGCTAAAAGTATTTCCTACATGATGGTATTTTATTTGTAATTTTTAGACATCAAATAATTTAATTTATATATGACACAAAGATGATGCAGTAATTATCTTATTAATGAAATATTGACATAATTGATAATATAAATACCAAAATAAATGTAATTTAAGACTTTTTATGAATTCCACTAATTTTCTAGGTAACTATGATATATTATTGTTGATTTAATCAACTTGGTTCGAACATATAATTCTGTTATGACTTTCAAAAAAATCATATATCAAATAGTGTCAAAATTGACACAAAATAGTTTTTAAATCAAATATTATATTATTAATTGTTATTTTATTCCTAAAAATCTAAGGTTCGGCCAAATGACTTAGATAAAGATATATATATTAATAATAAACAATTTGGGGTTCGTTTGGCATGTTATAGTAAGTGTATTAACCATATAGTGAAAGAAAACAAAAAGACACGGTAAAAGTTAAATTAATTAACTTAGAGTTAAATCTAATTGATAAGGTTAACATAATACCCTAAACTTGTCTAAGTCCTATTGGTTGATAGGATTTCGACCCTTCCCCGCTTTAGCTTCGAAATAAGACCCTTTGGAACCATTATAAACCGATTTTGACTTTAATATAAAATAATATTTTGAGATATTCCTAAGGTGCCCCTCTCCTCCCTTATAAAAGGGCACCTCCTCCCCCTCCTCCTCACACCAATTTGAGCACTCAAGCTCGGCCAACCCCTGCCATTTTCTCCTCTCCACTTCCCTAGAATAATCCTAGAGGTCCTGGTCTTCTCCAAAGACCAATCTTAGTTCCTTAAGTGGGGGATTCAAAGAGGCGTTCCAAAGAAGAGGTAATATCCATTACCGATCTTTTCAATTTCTTTCTTCTTCAACTTCTTATTCTTTAGTTGTTTCCTGATAAAGTAATAACATCAGTATTACTTACATACTGATATGTTATTATAAATATGAAACAACCCTAATTCACCTTCTATCCATCCTACGTAAAAATGAAATCACCGTGCGTGCGTACGTACGGAATACCGTCTCCACGCCGTGGTGTAATCTATTTTCCACCATCACCTTACAAGGATGGTTATAATGGTGTAATGAGTAACTATATATTATTATTATGAAGTAATATTGATACTGAAATAATATATATATACTCCAATAAAATTCCATGATCATAGGAACGATATCATCACTCGTGCGTACGTACGGAATACCGTCTCCACGATGTGATGCGACTCGTTCTACATGATCTTCATTTCATAATGATTATATAAATGAATTGAATGAATTAATATGGTATATACTACACTAATACCATTCTGGAAATGAATTATCTATTACCTAAAGATAAGAATAATAATTTATTCGACAGAACACGCATAAGAACAAAAAGTTATAAAGACCCGAGTAACAAGTAACAATGAAATATTACTAACAAGAAGCTAATAATATGACCATATATGATATCATATCAATATGTATGATTTTGGAATAAGTCAATAACATTATTTAAACCATTATACAGGAGCTTCGGACACGAACAAAGCAAATCGGACCTAAGGTAAGGGAAATATCACAATCTCATTTTTATCCGAGATTGTTTATTCGTAAGTATTTACTGGGGTGTATTTTATCATCCACATCCATGTTTACTCAATATGTAATATTATTTCCATCCACCTAAAATTGTTTAAATCCATTTTTACCCTTCAGTGAGATTTTAGTAATACGTATGAAAGGAATCTTTTGTCGTTTTTCGTACGAGGTACTTTTTGACTTTTCCGACAAAAGTACGAAGAATGTTTTTTTTTAACTTATATGGCACGAACGGATTTCTACTGTTTTATAAAGCCTTATTTTCATGTAGCTTCCTCTAAAAGATTTCATGACTATTTTCAAAAAAATCTCTTTCCTTTAAAATTGCATGATGTTTTGTGAAAAGAAATTGATTTTGAAGAAGAAAGGATATTTTCCTCAAGAATTCAATTCAAGTGTTTTATCAAAATTATTTTCCATCTAAGATAATAAAGGGTTCTGTTTCTATCCATATTTTTACATTGATTTGACTATGTTGTGATGGAATTATGTTTATGAATTCCTTTATCTTATATGAATTGATTTATGATGTCATGATGTTTCAAGAATCCCATTTTTGTTACATGTGTTATGCGATGATGTATGTTTTATGATTATGTGGCACACATAAGAAAGGATTCATTATAAGATGGGTGGGACCTATATCTCCCTCCAATGCATTGGGTAATAATTTTATATCTCATGAGATAGACATGGCTGGAACGGAAGGTTATTTCGGTTCAGTGATACAGGACTGAAACGAGGAGTGAACTCGGTTCAGAAAGGGACTTTGTCCACTAAGATAGTCTTGGCAATGAGTCATGACTAACAAGAAATGATTTTCCATGATTATGTGTTCATGCCACAAAGTTTCAAGTTTTATGTTATGATTATGGGGATCTCATTTTCACTTCTATGATTTATTCCATGTTAAGATATTATGATCTCTTTTGCAGGTTTTGATTTTCAAAAAGATATGATATGATTTTTATTTCCTTTATTTGCCCTTGCTGAGCATTTGAGCTCACCCTTTTATGTTTTCTTTTACCCAGGTCAGGAAGATGGATATTAAGTAGAGTATGCTAAAAGGGACCCTATATATGATGAAATAAATGGGAGACACTGTAGAAGATTTATGAACCAGTTGTTTATGTTTCCCAGTTTCTAAAGACACTATACCTATACGGTCCTTTTTGGTTTTGTCATATGTTGTAATAAGTGTGCTTCAATTTCGAAGTATTAACAATGTATGTAAAGTATGGGTCGTTATAGTTGGTATTAGAGGAAAGGTATAGTCAACCTTTGGAAACTAGGATGTGAAAGCCTTAGTAAGAACCCTAAGGATAAGTCTAAGCATAGAACACAATCTTAGTGTTTTAGAAATGGCCTTGAATAACCTAGGATAAGACCTTAAGCATGAAAATTTTATTCATGAATTATGTGGTTTCCTATTATAATTAGTGTTGCTCACACTATTCTTCTTGGTTTTAGTCAATGGCTGGAACCCGAAGGAACCGTGTTAATGCGGAATGCGATGGGCAATGCAATGATTGTCCCCCTGAGCAACCAAACGATATGGGAGCTGGAATGAAAAATCTTGTAGCCATGCTCACACAACTTTCTCAAGCTATGAATCATGCAGGATTTCCAAACGAGCAAAGGAGGGAGAAACATTCTGTTGAATCCTTCATGAGGCACCATCCACCTTCTTTCAGCGGGTCTACTGATCCATTAGTTGCTGAACAATGGATTAGTACTACTGAAAAGATATTTTCAGTTCTTCAATGTTCTGAGCATGATAAAGTCATCCTAGCAGTGTATCGTTTGGAAGGAGATGCGGATCAATGGTGGAATCTTGTTAAGAATACGAGGCAAAGGGATGAAATTGAGTCTATGGAATGGGACGAGTTCAAGAACTTATTTTTCAATAAGTACTTCCCTCGTATTCTCCGAACAAAGATGGAGAAAGAGTTTCTTGAACTGAAGCAAAGGGATGATGAATCTGTTGGTACCTATGAAGCAAATTTTACAAGACTTGCAAGGTACGCTTCTGGTATTATTATCCAACCTGAGAGTAAGATCGATCGATTCTTTAGTGGCTTAAAACCAAGTCTTCGAAGGGCGTTAGCCATAAGGGACTTCAATAGCTACGAGGAAATCGTTCGATGTGCTCTCAAAGTCGAGATGGAGATTGGAGTAACCCATCAGTCACATGGGTTTGATAAGAAGAGGAAGATGGAATTCAAAGAAAAATATAAAGAGCACACGGAAAAGAAGATGAACTTTCCCTTATGCTCAAAGTGTGGAAAGAAACATGGAGGGAGTTGTCTTAAAGGGACAAGTAAATGTTTTAAATGTGGAAAAGAAGGTCATCGGGCATTTGAATGCCGTGATAATGGGAAGAAGATGTCTAATGATGCAAACAAAGGAAGGGATACACAGAATGAACCTACTACACTTCAATGTTTCAAGTGCAAGGAGATGGGGCATTATGCCAATCAATTCCCAAATCCAAGGGTTGATGATGATGGTCGACGTCAACAAACTCTTAAGGCTAAAGACAAAGGAAAGTCACATGCAATTTCTATCAGCGATGTGGAGTACGATAACGATGTGGTGAAAGGTACACTTACCATCCACTCTAAAGTAGCAAATGTTTTATTTGATTATGGATCCACCCACTCTTTTATTTCTAAAGAATTTTCTAAGGGTATCACTGTATTACCTCAACAATTAGATGTTGAGTTAGCTGTGACAACACCTAATGGCACAACAGTCGCATCAGAAGTTTATAATTCTTCTCCGATCGAAGTTTGTGGGAAAGTGCTTCCTGCAAATCTTCTGATCCTTCCTTTAGTAGAATTTGATGTGATTGTTGGAATGGATTGGCTTTCTCTACATGGAGCTCATATCAATTGAAAAAGAAGGGAAGTCACATTTCATATTCCAGATCAACCTACGATCGTCTATCAATGCAAGGATGAACATAACCTTCCAGTGGAAATTTCTTCCATCTTATGGGTATTGATTCCACTAAATGAAGGTTATTTATCTCAAATAGTTGGTGAGAAACTCACGATTAAGAATATGCCCATTGTACGGGAGTTTGATGATGTCTTTCCGGAGGAATTACCGGGTCTTCCACCAAATCGTGAAGTTGAGTTTTCAATAGAACTCGTACCGGGTGCTTTGCCTATTTCAAAGACACCTTATAGAATGGCCCCAATTGAGTTGCAGGAATTGAAGAAGCAACTCCAAGAGAATCTTGATAAGGGATTCATACGCCCTAGTGCGTCACCTTGGGGAGCACCTGTTCTATTTGTTAAGAAGAAAGATGGATCAATGAGACTCTGCATTGATTATCGAGAACTTAACAAGATCACTATCAAGAACAAATATCCTCTCCCACGCATTGATGACTTATTTGACCAACTACGCGGAGCTCAATACTTTTCCAAGATTGATCTTCGTTTAGGGTATCATCAATTAAGGGTCAAAAGGGAGGATATACCAAAGACGGCTTTCCGTACAAGGTATGGACACTATGAATTTATAGTGATGCCATTTGGTCTTACTAATTCCCCTGCTATCTTCATGGATCTAATGAATAGAGTCTTTAGAGACTATCTTGATCAATTTGTGGTAGTCTTTATAGACGATATTCTTGTCTATTCAAAGAGCAAGGAAGAGCATGAAGATCACTTGAGAATTATATTGAAGACCCTGAGAAAAGAGAAGCTTTATTCCAAATTTACCAAGTGTGAATTTTGGCTTCAAAAAGTTGCATTTTTGGGTCATATAATCTCAAAAGAGGGGATATCTGTGGATCCAGCAAAAACAGAGGTTATCGAAAGATGGTCAATACCAACAACAGTAACTGAGATCCGAAGTTTTCTTGGTTTGGATGGTTATTATCGACGTTTTGTAAAAGATTTTTCACGATTATCTAATCCACTCACCAAGTTGACTCGGAAAGGAGTTAAGTTTGTCTGGACAGAGGAATGTGAAGAGAATTTCAAGGAGTTGAAAAGAAGGTTATCCAGTGCACCTGTGCTCACACTGCCTTGTAGTGGAGAAAGGTTTGTGATCTACAGTGATGCATCCAAGAAGGGATTGGGGTGTGTTCTTATGCAAAATGATATGGTGATAGCTTATGCCTCACGACAGTTGAAAATCCATGAGCAAAATTACCCAACACATGATTTGGAGTTGGCTGCGGTAATCTTTGCATTAAAGATTTGGAGGCATTACCTTTATGGTTAAAGGTGTGATATTTATACTGATCATAAAAGTTTAATGTATATTTTCACACAAAAGGAGTTGAATATGCATCAAAGAAGATGGTTGGAGCTGATTAAGGATTATGACTGCTCAATCCATTACCACCCTGGTAAAGCAAACAAGGTGGCAGATGCATTAAGTCGACAAGACCATGCTAGTTTATCCATGATGAGGATCACAAAAGATCCAATATTTATGGATTTATAAAGGATGGATCTTGGAATTATAATGGAAGGGGAAAAATATTATCTTTCTCAAATGAATGTTCAACCATCTATACATGTGAAGATTAAAGAGGAACAGAAAGAAGATGTCGAGTTACAAAAGAAGGTGAGAAATGTTCCTGAAATCAACCTTGATTGTGATGGGCTAATAAAGTTCAGGAATCGGGTTTGCGTTCTTCCCATCCCCGAATTAAAGAATGAGCTGCTGGATGAGGCTCATAGTTCGTCATTCTCTATTCATCCTGGAAGCACGAAGATGTATAGGGACCTGAAAGAGTACTTCTGGTGGGATGGCATGAAAAGAGATGTTGCTGAATATGTCTCTCGATGCTTGGTTTGTCAACAAGTTAAAGCTGACAGACAGAAGTCTAAGGGGATGTTACAACCATTACCCATACCCGAATGGAAATGGGAAAACATCACTATGGACTTTGTCACAGGACTTCCTAAAACATCCAAAGGCAATAATGCTATCTGGGTCATAGTTGATCATCTTACAAAGTATGCACACTTCATTGCTATTAGAGAGGATTTCTCTCTAGATCATCTTGCCAGGATATATGTAAAGGAAGTGGTAAGATTACATGGAGTACCACTTTCTATTATATCTGATCGGGATCCGAGATTTACCTCGAAGTTCTGGCGAAGTCTTCAGCATACTCTGGATACAGAGTTGAGTTTCAGCACTGCTTATCATCCCCAGACAGACGGTCAGTCTGAGAGAACAATTCAAACCCTGGAAGATATGTTGAGAGCTTGATCTATGGATTTCAAAGGAGGTTGGGATCAACACCTACCTTTGGTGGAATTTTCTTATAATAATAGCTTTCACTCCAGTATTCAGATGGCTCCTTATGAAGCTCTCTATGGAAAGAAATGCAGGACTCCAACTTGTTGGGATGAAGTTGGGGAAAGAAAGCTATTAGGACCTGATCTCGTTGATGAAATGGCAGAAAAGGTCAGATCTATTCAACAACACATAAGAGCAGCTCAGAGTCGACCGAAAAGTTATGCCGACAACCGAAGAAAAGACCTAGAGTTTGAAGTGGGTGATAAAGTGTTCTTACGAATATCTCCCTGGAGGAGGGTTATGAGATTTGGAAAGAAGGGGAAGTTGAGCCCTAGATATATCGGTCCTTTCGAAATACTGGATCGTGTTGGGATGGTAGCTTACCGATTGGCGCTTCCACCGAATCTCTCTCAAGTTCACGATGTGTTCAATGTATCTCTCCTGAGAAAGTACATACCAGATCCTTCACATGTACTCAGCTCAGAAGTTGTACCGCTGGAGCAAGATCTTTCTTATGAAGAACAGCCGATAGAGATTCTGGATCGTAGCGAAAAAGTCCTACGAAACAAGACCACTCGCTTGGTGAAAGTTTTATGGAGGAACCACCAACTTGAAGAAGCTACATGGGAGCTTGAGGATATGATGAGGGAGAAGTATCCTCATTTGTTTGCTACAAAGTGACGAATTTCGAGGGCGAAATTCTTTTTAAGGGGGGTAGAATGTAACACCCGAGACATTTATGTTATATAAACCATCAAAGGAATCTTTTTCTACACAACACTTGCTTGGCTTGCTTTTCACGCAATCGCGACCTTCCTCGATAGCTTGCGTCGTACGCAATACCGAGTTTCACTAAACAACAATATGCTATTAAAACTAGCCGTTATGAATAGTAATAACCACTTTTTAAAATTTTATAAATTTTATTTTTCAAAATGGACTTCATTTTTGGACTCAGAATATCGAAATTAGCCTAGGGTGAAATTTTGGTATTTTTCTGAAAACTTTCAATTTTTGATGAATAGTGAAACCACTAAGTGGTAGGTTAAAAACTGAATTTTGCATAAAACTTAATTTTACCGCTTCTGTGAATGGAATTTCAAAAATCCGAGAGACACGGTTAATATGAAGGACTAAGATGTGGTTCAATGAGATGAAAATAATTTTTTGGTGAATAGTAACTTTTTACTATTTTTACCGCGGTTAATAGTAAATAGGGTAACTAAGGGTAAATATGATATCAATATTACCCTAACACATGTCCTAATTCTATTGGACAAGTGTAATTCGACCAAAAACAAACTTAGGAATAAAATATGACCATTTAGGCCCACTTGGATTAGATTAGGACATTTATTATTAATTTATTTAAAGAAGGGTTAAAATAGTTAAAATCAAAGTTTAATAAGTAAATCATTTTTTAATATGGGGTTATACATAAGATAAATTATATTGTAAATATTCATTAGAAATCTAAAAAGATTTCCTACATGATGGTATTTTATTTGTAATTTTTAGACATCAAATAATTTAATTTATATATGACACAAAGATGATGCAGTAATTATCTTATTAATGAAATATTGACATAATTGATAATATAAATACCAAAATAAATGTAATTTAAGACTTTTTATGAATTACACAAATTTTCTAGGTTACTATGATATATTATTGTTGATTTAATCAACTTGGTTCGAACATATAAGTCTGTAATGACTTTCAAAAAAATCATATATCAAATAGTGTTAAAATTGACACAAAATAGTTTTTAAATCAAATATTATATTATTAATTGTTATTTTATTCCTAAAAATATAAGGTTCGGCCAAATGACTTAGATAAAGATATATATATTAATAATAAACAATTTGGGGTTCGTTTGGCATGTTATAGTAAGTGTATTAACCATATAGTGAAAGAAAACAAAAAGACACGGTAAAAGTTAAATTAATTAACTTAGAGTTAAATCTAATTGATAAGGTTAAAATAATACCCTAAACTTGTCTAAGTCCTATTGGTTGATAGGATTTCGACCCTTCCCCACTTTAGCTTCGAAATAAGACCCTTTGGAACCATTATAAACCTATTTTGACTTTAATATAAAATAATATTTTGAGATATTCCTAAGGTGCCCCTCTCCTCCCTTATAAAAGGGCACCTCCTCCCCCTCCTCCTCACACCAATTTGAGCACTCAATCTCGGCAAACCCCTGACATTTTCCCCTCTCCACTTCCCTAGAATAATCCTAGAGGTCCTGGTCTTCTCCAAAGACCAATCTTAGTTCCTTAAGTGGGGGATTCAAAGAGGCGTTCCAAAGAAGAGGTAATATCCATTACCGATCTTTTCAATTTCTTTCTTCTTCAACTTCTTATTCTTTAGTTGTTTCATGATAAAGTAATAACATCAGTATTACTTACATACTGATATGTTATTATAAATATGAAACAACCCTAATTCACCTTCTATCCATCCTACGGAAAAATGAAATCACCGTGCGTGCGTACGTACGGAATACCGTCTCCACGCCGTGGTGTAATCTATTTTCCACCATCACCTTACAAGGATGGGTATAATGGTGTAATGAGTAACTATATATGATTATTATGAAGTAATATTGATACTGAAATAATATATATATACTCCAATACAATTCCACGATCATAGGAACGATATCATCACTCGTGCGTACGTACGGAATACCATCTCCACGATGTGATGCGACTCGTTCTACATGATCTTCATTTCATAATGATTATATAAATGAATTTAATGAATTAATATGGTATATACTACACTAATACCATTCTGGAAATGAATTATCTATAACCTAAAGATAAGAATAAGAATTTATTCGACAGAACACGCATAAGAACAAAAAGTTATAAAGACCCGAGTAACAAGTAACAATGAAATATTACTAACAAGAAGCTAATAATATGACCATATATGATATCATATCAATATGTATGATTCTGTAATAAGTCAATAACATTATTTAAACCATTATACAGGAGCTTCGGACACGAACAAAGTAAATCGGACCTAAGGTAAGGGAAATATCACAATCTCATTTTTATCCGAGATTGTTTATTCGTAAGTATTTACTGGGGTGTATTTTATCATCCACATCCATGTTTACTCAATATGTAATATTATTTCCATCCACCTAAAATTGTTTAAATCCATTTTTACCCTTCAGTGAGTTTTTAGTAATACGTATGAAAGGAATCTTTTGTCGTTTTTCGTACGAGGTACTTTTTGACTTTTCCGACAAAAGTACGAAGAATGTTTTTTTTTAACTTATACGGCACGAACGGATTTCTACTGTTTTATAAAGCCTTATTTTCATGAAGGTTCCTCTAAAATATTTCATGACTATTTTCAATAAAATCTCTTTCCTTTAAAATTGCATGATGTTTTGTGAAAAGAAATTGATTTTGAAGAAGAAAGGATATTTTCCTCAAGAATTCAATTCAAGTGTTTTATCAAAATTATTTTCCATCTAAGATAATAAAGGGTTCTGTTTCTATCCATATTTTTACATTGATTTGACTATGTTGTGATGGAATTATGTTTATGAATTCCTTTATCTTATATGAATTGATTTATGATGTCATGATGTTTCAAGAATCCCATTTTTGTTACATGTGTTATGCGATGATGTATGTTTTATGATTATGTGGCACACATAAGAAAGGATTCATTATAAGATGGGTGGGACCTATATCTCCCTCCAATGCATTGGGTAATGATTTTATATCTCATGAGATAGACATGGCTGGAACGGAAGGTTATTTCGGTTCAGTGATACAGGACTGAAACGAGGAGTGAACTCGGTTCAGAAAGGGACTTTGTCCACTAAGATAGTCTTGGCAATGAGTCATGACTAACAAGAAATGATTTTCCATGATTATGTGTGCATGCCACAAAGTTTCAAGTTTTATGTTATGATTATGGGGATCTCATTTTCACTTCTATGATTTATTCCATGTTAAGATATTATGATCTCTTTTGCAGGTTTTGATTTTCAAAAAGATACGATATGATTTTTATTTCCTTTATTTTCCCTTGCTGAGCATTTGAGCTCACCCTTTTATGTTTTCTTTTACCCAGGTCAGGAAGATGGATATTAAGTAGAATATGCTAAAAGGGACCCTATATATGATGAAATAAATGGGAGACACTGTAGAAGATTTATGAACCAGTTGTTTATGTTTCCCAGTTTCTAAAGACACTATACCTATACGGTCCTTTGTGGTTTTGTCATATGTTGTAATAAGTGTGCTTCAATTTCGAAGTATTAACAATGTATGTAAAGTATGGGTCGTTATACCTTTCACCAAGAATGCGACCTTCGAGGGTCCCATTTATTCGAACCAAGTTCTTTAAAAAGCATCCCAACAATAGTTCATTTCTATAAAAACTCAGAAATTTTACATTTATAACCATTTTCAAACATACTATGGTTATATTAGGTTGAAAAAACAGGGGTGTCCGTCAACCAATTGATAAGGCTTCCATACACCATATCATTGGAATTTGGATCCCATTTATCACAACAACATTCATTTAAAATTTTAACTATAGTATCCCTTTAATATATCAAAATCCCTTTCATATATCAAAACATCTCTAAAATATTAGCATAAGTAGTAACACAATGGAATACAATAACACAGAAGCATGGTACAATAACAATACATGCTAATAACTAAGGAAATATGGAATATAATCACTCAAGTATGAAAAATATATCGCCAAAACATGCTATCTACATAGGCATGGAATAGTAGATAAAAACATGTAATTTCACCCATGTAACACAATCCAAATTAGTAGGCATCCTACTAATGTTATTACATGGCATGTTATATGCATGACATGTGAATCTCTAAGTGTCTAAAATGCTATAGGTATTAAAAATGCTTTCCATATCATGACAAGAAAATTATTTTTTAAAAATTCTCAAAATCAATAAGCAGTAGAAAATACAACTGTCAATCAAGGTGAAATCATATCAATCATAAACTCATATAATACAAACTTCAATTCCCATCCCTGACCACATTGTCATTTTCTATACATGGGGTGATCAGTCCCAAGCATGGCTATTATCCCAAAATCCAACACATTCCTATTATCATGTCTACATACCCAAAACTGAAAGACAAAATCAAAAAAAAACCCTTTGATACCACAATATAACGTCCCTACCCGGCACACCCCTGAACCGGTGGCCGGATCGGTCAACAGATGACCTCAAGTGCATATCCTTATATGCTAGAGGTTTCCGACTAGCAATGAGGTTCTAAGGATAGTCTGGGGGAGATTAGACCCTCTTATTAGAGTTGCACAGTGGTATATCAGAGTAAATAACAAAAAATAGTGGAATTAGTAATACATAATTGACAAATCAGCAAAAGACAAATAGTACTCCTTTTATAAAATTGGCCAATGCCAATTATACAGCATATGAATGCATGACATTTTATGGATACATAATTGAATTTAATAAACAATACAACATTATTTACTCATCATGTACAATAAAAATAAAAGACAAAAAAGCCCTACGGGCTTTCAAATCGAGCATCCTAAGCTCTCGCTCGATCCTATACTCTAGTCTCCTAAGAATTTTCTAGAAGCACAATCTGATAACCAAATAGAATCTATTGGGATACCCCTGTGAAATGGCATCCCGGGTTGGGTGTGAGATATTAATATTAGTATGTCAGTACCACTAGTATCTACCCCAAATCAATAAATTCATTAAATAGTTTAAATAGTGTGAAAGCATGCATAATTAAAGTAAGAAGTACAATGTAACTGTATACCCAAGTGTGTGCTTCATCTCTCAGCTAGTGTTTTGACCTGCATTATACATTTTTCATGTATAACCCTATAGTCCTCACACATTCATTTTAATATATAATGTATTCAAACCTCGATAAATTACATAATTCTCGTAATCCGGCCTGAGCCTGATATCCCCCGTATAAGTCACTCACCCCAGATGTCTCCAAAGACCATCTATGTAAACAAATAAAACACTGAATCCAAGATTGTGCTTTGGCTTAGATAATGCATCATAATACATTATATTTAATCTTTCATGTTCAAACTCTTAGCCCTTCCACTAAAAATGGTGATTTGGTTCAGGGTTCATCCACTAAGAGTGATTCACCCAATTCATTGATAAGTGAGAACCCTTTCTCATATTCAATTCACTAATCATTATGTCACAACATTTTTCAATAACCAATTTATTCATTTCATGTATGACCAATTGGTCCCACAATCTAATGTAAGTTAATGGGTGTAGAACATCATGCCTAGGACCCTCATGAGTATTTGAAGCATCAGTCCTTGTCTCACAACCCAGGGGTATTTGGAGCATCAGTCCATGTCCCATAAAAGAATGTTTGCATGCAAGCTGGGTGTAAAAGGCTATGTCTAGTACCTCGTGACTATTTAGAGCATTAGTTCCTATCCCACAACCCATTTATCAATCATACATAATATTTATAATTGGTGTAGAATGTATTGTAAAACACCCCAAAACAAACAATTAATTAATTCATAAATGAATTGAAAAATCCATTAAATAATTCAATAACTAATTAACAACATAAAAATCCCATCAAATAATTCTAAAATCATTTTACCATTCAACATGTCAATAGTTAATAATTAATAATAAATTAATTATTCTCAATTAATTATCCTACATCATTAACAAGTATGAATCTTTCCACTAAAATAGTGTTTCGTCCAGGACTTTAACAATTAACACACACATCGTTGACATCTCAAGTCAAACATGCTAAACAAGGCCCACATATTTAGTAACAATCTCACATAGCATATCATATTTCTAAACAACTCCATCCTAAAAAACATAAGGCATTGAAAATAAACACGCAACCAAAGGTATTATTAGCCAATAGTCTTAACAATCCAATCAATTCACAATTTTAATTAATGCATGAAAATTAATTAATTCAACAATTAATTAATTAAATAATATCTCTTTAACAAGTTCATCAATTAATTTACCATTTATCATTTATCATGTAATTATTAATCCATCCATTAATTATTACCAGTTTCCAATTTATATTCCCCACATGTTAAAATATTCAATATTCTCAATATTTAGTAAATTCCACAGTTCATCCAACTCATGACTTGATAATTAATTCATCAATTAATTATCCTATTACCCATTATGCCCCATTTAATCATTCAATTAACCAACTCATTTATCACTATTTATGTAATTAATATTCCGTGAATGGGTTAAGAAGGAATGCCTAAGGTTTCCTAGTCCATCTCCATTTAAGTCTCATTTACAAGGAAGACTCATGGGTTCTTCCTACTTAACCATTTAATATTTAGGGTACAAGGTCATCATATTTTCAATAGACGGAAATACATGCTTAACACCAACACATGGTAATTTCATCATTTATCACATGTTGAAAGAAAAATTCAATAACATAAAAAATCTCGCTTCAACATATCATGTATTGGAATCATTCAAATGCCCAACCTTAAGTAAGCATGATATGACATTTCCACAAACTAATAGTTTATCTTTAATCATCTTTTGAAGAAAATTTAGTAGTTCCAAAATTAATGAATCTCATACTCTAAAATTATTTTATGAAGAATATAATTGTTAATGAAATTGATAGAGATCTGGGACCCTACCTGAAGGTGTAACCATTTTTATTCTTCAATGATTTAATGTACTTGGTAGAAACCAGTCCAAAACTAGTCTGCAGTCGCACACGCACACACCTTCATATATATATATATCTGTGTGAGTTTGTGTGTGTGTGTGTGTTTGTGTATATATATATGTGTGTGTTGTCTACATTGATCAAAAAACATTCAATATATTAAACTGGTAACCAGAATCAAAGTAGTAATGAAAAACTCATGTCTAACTTGGTACCAAGGACTCATAGAAAATTAACAGACCTTAATCTAACCATTTCACAAAGAAACAATGAGTTTAAAAGCCTACCTGGACCAATGGTTCCAAAGAAAATCTAGCCCATCCACCTTGTCCTTAGCGGCTAATGGCGGAACATGGACCTACGAGTCCGTAAACAACATTCGCATATCTTAAAATTTTAAAGAAAGCAACAACTAGATAAAATCGAACCTTAGGGTTTCGGTTAAGAAACCAAGGTGATATAGAGAATCCAAATAGATGATGTGAATCACGAGTTAAACGTAGATGGACTCACCTTGAAAAGGAAGACTAGATTTGTGAAGAGTCTGAGAGGAATCATTGTGCACAATGTGGATCCCGAGAGAGGGGTAACGCACTACAAGTTATGCCTGGGAGTATTGTGTGCTACAGTGATGGGGGTCTGGCCAAGGGTTTCATGTTAGGGAGAAGGGGCCATTTTCTACTGCAATTTTCTATATAGGGAAAGATCTAGAGCAGTAGGTTTGGTCCTTGGGTACTTCAAGGCTTTCGAGCCACCCAAGGCCTTCGGTCCAGTTCTCTCTCAAGGCCTTCAGGCCACCCCAATGCCTTCAATACACATGAATATGCATATGTACCTGTCAAACTATAAGGGACAAGGTTCCAGATGAGGATCAGAGCTGGCACATTCACCAGAGCATAGCTAACTGTAATTGGAAGAATGAGAGGGTACAGAATTACCATCAGTATCGGGCCAGTGTAGCTCTTCCCAGGATAGCATATTAACCAACCATGCGAATGGGGAGTGTTGATATCAAGACATTTTCTAGGGAGGAGCAGTTCCACATTGTCTCGTCTGGGTGATTTCCTCTAAGACCTACGAGTCATGTAATTATATCTAAGCCATGGAGCCTTGTAAGGGTTCCATCTATCCCCTTGAAAGGTGGATTATCAAAATAATAAATAAAAAACCCTTGAATCCATTTATCCAATTAAAAATTATTCTTCATTTACTATTCTCTTAATAAATTTTTTATAATTAATTATGAAACTCCCTATTGATCATTTAATTCAATTATCTTAACATTTATTTTACTAAATAACCACAATAATAATAATAACATCATCATTATTATTATCACAACTTTCAATTATTTAAAATCCAAACCCCCCAATTAATTACAATATATTTAATATGATAAAAAATCAAACCCATAACACCTAATTTAATTTCCATAACAACAATAATTATTACTTTCATAAATCTAAATAATAATAATCTCATTATTATTATTTTTCAAACCTTTGATAAGCCTAAAACATCTATTTAATAACAATTCTTCATTAAATATGAAACTCCTAATTTATTTAAAATTTTCTTTGAGAAGCTAAAAGGCCAAATTAAATTATCATAAATGTTAAACTCTATTAACATGTAATTAAAATCTCAAAGTATCAAAATAATTTATGACACCATAATAATAATAATAATAATAATAATAATAATAATAATAACAGTATTGTTATTAGTAAATTATTTTATTTAAACCTGAAAAAACCAATTTAATATTATTTAATTAAATAAATAAAATATTAAACTGGGTAAACTGAACTGGTTAGACTGTAACCATGCGCTACCCATGCATATCCATTAAATTATACTTTTCCGAGTTCGGTGCTCTGGAAACTAATTGGGACACCCTCTAAAAATATTTGGGTAATTACACAGGTTCAAAAATGAAACCTTTAGGTATTCCAACACTCGTAATAATTTTCTAGAGCACGTTTTAAAAAAACCAACCCGTTGATAGACAAAAAAAATTTTGCAAACCTTTATATTTTAACCCAGTTCAAAAACACTGGACTTTACATAAAATTACGTTAACTTACCAATTTATTATTTCATGAGATTATTTAGATCCATATTCATATTATCTTATAATTTTATCAATTTTGATCCATTTGAACATCAAAATTATTTTATGTTAATTTAATACATTGTGAAATTTTATGAGTGCACCTCCCCTCACTTATAAAAGGGTACCTCCTATAATCATTTATTTAAACATAAAAAATGGTTCCATAAATAACTATGAAAATCCTTTCCTAAAATACCTCACTATGTCCAAGAGGAATGTTCTTATATTTAGAAAACCCTTCAAAACCATTACTGTAAATTTAAGAGGTTATCCTATGAAGAGGTATAGTTCATAACCAAAATTTTTGGTTTTCTTTCTTTTTCTAACTTCTTAATATATTATTCAACCATTATGAAATAATAATATTATTGTATTATAAATACTTATGTATAATTATTTTAATTTTACAACCTATATATATCCTCTTCCACCAAATGGGAAATGAAAACATTACTTGTGTGTATGGAAGACTACCGGATCGCGAATGATGTAATTTATTTACCATAACCTTATATTATTGATGGTTAAAATAATGGATTTAAGGTATATATATGATATTATTAACACGTTTATCATTCTAAGAGGAAAATATATCATTTAATTTTTTACCTTTCCATTCATTGAAAAATGAAAATTTTATTTGTCTATGTGTGTGGGAAACCACCTCCATGTAGCAATGTGATTTATTTTTACATCACCACATCACATGGTTGATATATGTAAGCATGTTTAATGAAAGAATATGGTATTTATGATATAATTATAATTATGTAAATATAAAATAATAACAACCTTTTCTATAATGGCCTTTGAAAAATGGAAATGTTACTCATGTGTACGGCCTGCCATATACATGATTGTAGCATAGTTCATTTTCCATAACCATATTTCATGATTGGTTTTAAAATTATAAATAATGTATAAAATGATAATAATTTATTGATTATTATTCTGGATATTATGTAATAATGAACACTTTGACCACAGTCAACCTAACAATTTCATTTTTCACATATAAGATGTATATCACTTAAGCGATTAACATAAAATTAATTAATTAAGTAATTGAATAGTGCATAGTAATAAATAAAATAAAATGGAAGAATAAACATTATAAAGGTTATTAATTAAAAAATAATTAACATAAGTTTATTATTAAGAATGATAAAGAACATACATGATGATTTAGACTCTAGGAAAGGGACTTTCTTATAAAAAAAATATGTTAGGGTTTCAATTCAAACCATTTTTATTACAAGTCCCTATTTTTAGAAATATCATATTAATGTATTTATATGGTCATAAAATAATTATAAAGGAAATTTTATATTCTTTTTTAGTTTCTTTTATAGGTTTTCAAAAGGAATATTTTTATGTGCCTTATATGGAATGTTTGGACAAAAACAAAAAAGGAATGTTCAACTTAATATATATGGTGTGAATGAATTTTCTTACCACCATAAGAATTATTTGAAGTTTGGATTATTTTATATTTTTTCATGTTTTGTTTAGAGGAAAAAACCGTATTTTCCATTTTCTTGGTATTTTGGTAATAAAATTTGGTTTTTAAAAGAAAGGGGTATTTTTATATCTAAATTTGTTTTCCTATCTGTTTAAAATATATTTTCATTTATTTTATGTTGAAAAAAAAAACATGACTAAAAATATGTATTCATAATAAGGTACGTGATTATTATATATATATATTTGTGAAATGGTTGAGAGATATATTGTATATATGATGTTTTTATCTCTATTACCGCTCATGATAAATGGTTGAGACCGATGTAGGCTAAACGAAGGGTGAGCCCCATAAAAGATCCCCAATGCATTGGGTAATGTTCTGTGTCATAATAGGACAGATGAAGGAAGTTATTGAATGGTTTATATAATGGATTTCATTGGTCTATAGTTTATCCTAACTTGGGTTATGAATTAAAATATTTATGTTTCCTAAAATATTTTTATTTTCTTTATATGGATGTTAATGGTTTTATTTTAGCCAAAAGTGGGTTTTTTTGTGTAAATTATTTATTCACTCAAAGAACATTGAGGTAAAGGTAAATATTTTATAGGTTTTTTGGTTTTACACTATAATAATAGATTTCTTCTTTTTATTCCCATTAGTGCTATTTTTGTCCTCATCCTACATTGTTGAAATGTTTTTAATAGGTTTTAAGGAAGGCCAAAAGAAAATAAGAATTCATGTTTAAATTAATGAAAATTCTTCCTGAAAATAAATCATATTTTACTTTAAAAGTTTTATAGTGTGTGAAAAATGGATGCTGAGTAAAATATTTCACTTTTTAAAATATGGTAGTATCATATAAGATTTATGACCAAATTCTCTAAAACTATAAACCTAAAATATATCTGAGTATGAAATAAAATAAATTATAGTATAAAGACAATAGAATATGTCTTGTTTATTTCCAGGTATTTATAGTTGATATTAGAGAAAATGAAGGGATTTGATCCTTGGGAACTCTTGTAGGTGGACATTAGGAGAAACATGACTCTCCACACATGGGATTCATGATCAAAGGGCTACCATTATTGATGGTAGTAAGAGTCTCATCTCAGAGGTGTATCTACCAATGGCTTGTTCTGATACGTATCAATTATAGTTAACTGGTTATAATTCCATACTATTATATTTGGTATTAGAGAATGGTTTAGAAAACATTGTAAATTGGGATTTATTTATTTTTGGTTGACTTAAGAGAGATATATACCCTTAGGGGATTATAAGTTTAAGGTTGATCAAAAGTTCATAGGCTTACACACCCCTTTTGAGGGTTTATGTTATGGTATTTCACCATTATTAATAATATTTTGGGAGATGTTTTATTAGGTTGAGGTAAATATTGACGTTAGGTTTAACATGAAATATTATTTCAGAATAATTTTGTTACTTTTTTTGGGAAGTAAGTAGAATTTTATGAGGTAACAATTGAGGTTAAAATATTCTTTAATATTGAATTTATTAAGGTTATTTTTTTGGATTTTTATGTTAAAGTATTATATAATCTCTAGGGGACTATTATTATTTTAACATTAAATAATTCATTTCATGTTCCAATGAAGTTATTCTTTATAGATTAATGATAATTTCTAATTATTAAAGTAAAAGGATCTAACACAACCTTCTTGTCCCTTCCAGATGATTTAGTCATCATTATAATGGACAAAATCTTTGTTCAAATGATTTTAAAATCTTTTTGAACATCCCAATCTCCCTAAAATAAAATATTTGATCTTTCCAATACCTTTTCATTTCCCAACCATTTATATAGATCACAAAATATCTATAATTGGATTTCAAAATCTAAACTCATCCATCTCATTTAAAAATGGATATACCACCAAGGATGTGGCTTTTTATTTTCAAGAGATATGGAGTTCATGAAGTAATTTAAAAGGGATATAATCATCATAAAGTAAAACCTTTATGTTTATATTTAAGGTATGAATTAGTTTATTATGTTATAAGTACAAATCATGATTGACTTGATTTTAAAGAATAATAAGGACATATTTCATGTCACTGAATATAATAAAAAATGATGGTTAAGCGTTTAATAATGTAGTTGAATGAGGGATTTTTTTATCAATGATATTCTGATATATTTTAAATATTATGAGTATAATCAAACATTTCCTAGTATATTTCTTTTCAAAATTTAGAAACTTATTTTATAGGAAATTGATACGGTGTAGCAATAAGGTGACAATTTTGGTAGACAATCATTTAAGAACATATGACAAAGGGATAAATAATCCTTTGAGTTAAAATGTTCTTGATTATAGTCAATTAATATTTTTTTATGGAAAAACAATCTGTATATAAAATATATGAGGCTAAAAGGTGATTTCAAAATTAATGATATTTTTTAGGATTTTTATTATATTTTCTATGATTTTATAGTAATTGTATTAATACTTTTTTAGTAAAAAGAATAACCCATCGCATCAGGCTTGGTTGCGGGTCTTTAACCCAAAACCAAAGGGAGATAAAGATTTATAACCCACCATTGACTTACATGATTTCTTAGTTAGTATAAATTTATAAATAAATATTAATTTGATGTTGATAATATATTTTTTATCTTATAGATATATATGAGAATTTAATGTTATTTGGTGATTAAGTGATTGATGTTTTTTTAGAAAAATATCACTATATTTTTCAGAAATAATATATAATCAAGGTAAAAAAATCATAAGGGATTTTATTCAAATATTAAATCTTAATTTTATTTTTGAAGCATATATGATTTTAATGTAAATTTATGGTTATTCATTTAATTTATGGAAAATATTATCAAATCATAGATATTATAAGACTATGACATATTGAATATTGGTATGAGTCATTAAGAGTGATTGATGTTATTTGGAGATAAATGATAAATTTTTCTTGGAAGAATATGTGATCAAATAATTATAGTATTTGGGTTTCAATCTTAATTAGAAACATGTTGAAAAATTATACGGATTTTCTTTTTAAATAATGATTTAGTTGAACTTGGGGTATTATTGTTAAATTTTGGAGATATATGTATTTTTTATTTACATGAAGGATTATACAATTTTGAAATTATGTTACCATCTTCTAGATATTTAAATTTTGGATAATATTTAAAGACATAAGAAATATATTATTCTAATTTTGTGTAATGAATTTATACATTATAAGTTCACATTAGGCCTTCAGTCATAAAAAATAATTTTTATAGAAATTTATTAAATAATGAAATTAAACTTTTCATATAAGTATATCTCCATGATTTTGTTATTCTAGATGGTAAATGAATTCCTAATCTCTAGAAAAAGAATCTTGGCTAAAATTAATTATCATATTTTATTTATTTCTAATGAATCAATGTTCTTTTTCAAACCTCTTTTTTTTATAGTTTTTTTTGTCATTAACATTATAATTATCATTTACATTCTTATAATCAATGATCCTTATCACTCACCATAATTATTTAGAAATTATTATTTTATTCTATGTCTATATTTTCACTTCCCAATAATCTTTTCTAATTTTGAAACATAGTTATATGTTATTCCAGATAACCTTGTTTTTTTATTATCACTCTTTTCAAGAGGAAGTTTTATTAACCCTTTCTATGATGTGGAATATCAACTTAAGTATTTTTAAATTTCAACCCTTTGATTACCGAGAATAAGTTAAAATTTTAAGACTTAAATTTATTAAAGGGGATAGAATTCAGTATCCCATGATAATTAAAATAAACAATATATTCTATAGAATACACAATTCTCAGTGTTGATCTTAAATGAACTACAAAATATTATTATATTAATATAACCATTATAACCTAGTAATTCAATTGATGGGTATGAATATGAATAAATATGTTCTAATATATATATATATATACTAATAAATTAAAATTTATTACTTAATTCTTAGGAAATAATCACTTAATTTTTAATAAATCCATTTTGTTCTATAAAAATATGTTTTTTTCAAAAATAGTTTTTATTTATTTTTGGGAGAAAATATTTTAATTAATTTATTGAACTTTTAGGAGATTTATATAATAAACCTAACTTCATTTTTTAAATTATCATGTCAATAATATATGAGGGTAAAGTTTTGATAGTTTTCTGAATTTTTCATTTTTTTAATGAATATTGAAAAATAATGATATTTATTGAAAACTATATTTTATTTTAAAGTATTTATAAAGTAAAATTCTATTTTAGACTAGTTTAAAAAATTTAATTAGAAAATATTTATTAAAAATAATTCAATTATATTCTTGTTAGTGAATTGTTTTATAGAATTTGGTATAAAAACATTTTTGTAAATAAAAAGGCATTTTTTCTGAAAAAACTATTTTCATCATGTTTTACAGGTTTTTTTAAATTAAATTTGTCCACTTGTATGATTTGAATCATGAAAAATGGATTCTAAATTTTTAATTAGTATGTTAAAATTTTTTAAATTTTTCCCTTCTATTTTTTCTCATTTTGAATAGTAATCATAGTAAATTTTCTTACCCAATAATAGAAGAATGGGTTAATTAAATGTAAACATAATTTGAAAAGGACTAGAAAATAACACTTAAAACTTTAATTAATTTTATTTTATGAGTTGTATTTATAATATTATTATCCAAAATTATAATATATGACCTTTTATTATCAGATGTCCCTGATTTTGGGCTTTATAATGTTTTATATAATGAAAATACAAACATATCATTCTATTTGTTTAATTATCTTTAAATTTTTGAAGTTGGGATAAAAAGAATTTATGGTTATATGTAAATGTTTTATTGAAATAAAAATGATATTTCTTAATCATAGTAATTTTTTTTAATTTTTATTGATTAAATAATTACCTGAAATACCTTCAAAATGACAATACTTTATTTATTCAATTAATAGAAAAATATAATAAATGATATTAAAAAGTTAAAAGTAATATGGATTGAATGAATTTTTGTGTTACATGATTTTTTTTATAAAAATAAAACATTATATAGTATTTAATGAATTATATCCTAATTAAATTTTATATTTAAGTTTTATATTTCAAATTAAAATGAATAGTTCCAAAATTGAAATTAATGTCGTTTTATAATAAATATTGTTCTATTTAATGATTTCAAAATAAAAAAAATATAATTTAAGAAATATTATTGGGATATGGTTTAACATATCAAACATGGTCAATTTATGGTCCATTTTTTTTATATTTACTTTCTTGACCCCTAAAGAGTAAAATCGTTAATAACACATTAATTGTGAAAAATGGTTAGCTTGAGTTAAAAATGATTAGTGTTAAAACATCACCTAAAATTGTCAAAATTTGTTGGATGAGTTTTTTTCGACTCCTTATCATATTTTATTTTAATTTTATCAATTCATATCCATTTTAACATTAAAATTAATTTATGTTAATTTAAAACTTTTAGAAATTATTATAGTTTTGTTCCCCTAACTTATAAAACGGTGCATCCTCTCTTCTTCTCTTCACACTTAAAAAAAATTGGATAGACCAAGTACTACACAAATCCATTCCTAGAATTCCTCACCATGTTCTAGAGGAATTTTTTTATTATAAAACTATGATAGGAATGATTTTGTTGTAATTTTTTACAGGTTATCCGAAGAATAGGTATAGTTCACAACTAAACATTTTCATTTTGTTTTTTTTAAATTCTTAAAATATTCTTCAACCATGATGAAATAATTACCCAGTACATTCTATATACTAAAATTTTATTATGTTAATTTCATAACTTATATCAATATCCACTTCCACCAAATAGGAACTAAAACCATCGTTCGTGTGTATAGAGGACTACAGCCTCACGAACCGATATAATTACATTTCCATAACCTCTTATTAAGGATCATTGTAATGATGGATTTTATGATGAGAAATTTAAAGGATAAAATGTTTTATTCATTGTATGGCACTTGATAATTATATGTGTGAAATGGGAGATCCTGATATTGCATATATGAAAGGTTGATCACCATTATAACTCATGAGAAACATCTCGATATAGCTTATAAAAAGCGTCAGCCCCATTATATCTCTCAAATTTATTGTGTAATATTCCTTGTCTTAATAGGAATTGAGGGATTTATTTTAGGGTTTCTCAAATGGATTGAACTATGATCCATTTTTTTAACATGGGTAATGAGTATAATTCTTTATATTTTCCTAAAGGTTTTTAATTTCTTGAAATGGGTTTTAAAGATTTTATTTGAGAACATTTTTTTGGTATATCTAATGGAAATGATTTATTCGCTCAATGAACAATGAGATAAATGTAAAAATTACATGGGTTTTTATGTTTTTCACTGGACTAAAGGATTTTATTTGTCCTTTACTAATCTTTTTATTCTCATCCGACATTTCTAAAATGTTTTCCATAGGGTTTAAGAATAGGTAAGGTAAAAGAAGAAGTCAAGTTAAAATTCATGCATATTTTTCCTGCAAATAAATAATTTTTTTCTTTAAAAGTTTTATATTATGGGAAAATAGATAATGAGAAAAAATTTCCACTTTTTAATATAAGGGATTTTTATGTAAGATTTATAGCGTAATTCATGAAAAATCCAAACCAAAATAACCATTGGAATTGAAATATAATTAATTCTAGTCTAAAGACACCATGTTATGTGGTTTTTAAGGTAGATTCATTTCAGTGTAGTTATTATATAATAATATTTTCCATTCAATCATTAAAATTTCAAAATATGAGGATATTTAGGACCAGAGGTGTAGAACTATAACATGTTTGGATGATGTTTGAGAGTGTAATTAGTTTTTACCAAATCTTTCTCAATAATAGTAAGAGAATATTTATGCAATTTAGTGGCACATAAAAACATTATAATGTTGAAAAAACAGATATTCTGGTAAACATTAGTAATATTTGATGTCTAAAGTTAGATACTATATATTACTTAAAATATCACCACGGAATAGGGTTATAAGATTTAAGAATAAATAAAAGTTTATACCTAGATACATTGGAACATTCCAAATCCTTGACATTATGGGGATGATACCCTATAACTTAAAACTTCCATCAAACATATACTAATTATATGATGTGTTCCATGTATAAATTTTGAGGAAGTATATACCTGACCCATCACAATCACTGAACTCATAGGTAGTGATATGTAATTGAATAATATGGTTGATTTTAGTGAAGTATATAAGGATATATTAGAATGTAATTTGATTGTTATATAAATAGTATTTATACATATGGTCAATAAACATATAGTAATTGGAATATAGTTGTTAGATATTTGGAAATTATATATACTTATATCCAATATGTACATTGAAGTTTCATAATTTTCATAAAAATTAAAATTCATAAATTAAAACAAATTAAATAATATGGGAATAAAATAAATAGACAATAATTAATTTTTATATTTTATTATAAAAATATGTATTTTTATTAATTATATAATATCATTTTTACAAAATTATCATTTTTATTTATATAATAAAAATAATTTTTTTAATACTGATATATTGATAAAATTCAATGGTTATAAGATAAAACATTAATGGGATGTGATTAAAAAAATTAATGTCATAATATCATTTTTTTTAAAGAATTTTGTTTTCTATATATAGTGTTGTTTTATTAATAAATTAATCTAATCCTTATTAAAGAATTAATTAAAGTAAATGTTTTGTTTATATATATATATATATATATAATAAATTAAAATTCATTTAATGAATATAATTTGGTATGGAATAAGAATAAATCTATTTTAGACTTAAATATATATATATATTAATCTATTTTTATGTGTTATATTTTTATTATTTAAAAATTAATTTTTCTAAATTATAAAAATTGTATCCAATAAAATGAAGTTCATATATTGAATCTTCATGTCTAAATTATGTAATAATATTAATTTTATTATTATTAAAAACAATAAGTTACTGAGGTAGAAATTGAGTTACCATTATAAAGGTACGATAAGGTAAATGGGTTTAACGAAGGGATACAGAGCTAATATTGCATAAATCATTATCTTAAAATGTGTGTCTAAGGTAATTCTTATATTATTGTTATAATATCTCAATTTTTTCCAAATTTGATCTACATTCAATAATAAATTTCATTCCTTATTCATTAAATAGTGGATATATCTAAAATTGACACTCAAATCCCTTGTTTGCAAGGGGCTCTCTAAGAAAAGATTCAAGTCTTCAGCATAAGTGTTATCCTCTCCATAATCATTATTCTTTATCATCGTCATCTATATCTTCTTAAATATGATTTACCAATTTAATATAATGGTGATTAAATAATTAATATTCTAAAAATATGATATAATTATTATTCTTTATGATGTTATTACTCCTTTAGTCATTGTGACACGTTCTTATTTGGTTTGGTTTTTTCCACCTAAATGATTAATGATATAAAATTTACATTTTTATTGACTAAGAAAACATAAATACCAATAAAAAGATGTAATGATGATTAATTAATGTTTTTTGATAATTCTACAGTTTTAATATGCCAAATTATATTCTGATATATATTCAATTATTTTTTCTGGTTAATAATAACTAAAAATGATATTTATAAGCATTTCACGAAAATCACAGGCATATGTTCCATGAAATGATGATGGGATTCCATAACTATATCAAAAAAATATATTAAATCTACATGAAAAATATTGAGTTGATTTATCCATAATCCAAGAAAATGGAATGGAACCTCCAAACTGAAGCTAGCAAAAAAAACTAGGACAATTAAAACCTGAATATTGATTTTATCAAATAATGAAAAGAAATATGGAATAAGAAATTATTAATTAAAGGTATAAATTAAAATAAATATAAATATATTTTTTTATATTGATTTATAATAAACTTAAATTTATTATATCTGGGGTTAGTGAACATCTGACCAAGAAAGAATCTAAGTTAAGGGTTTTTAATTTCAAATTACTTTCTTTGAGACATATTTCTATTATGCACCTAGTTCAAATTATATGGTTTATATACTACCCCTTTGAAAGAAATTATCAAATTTCCTTTTTTACTCATAGTATTTAAATATCCATTTCAATTTCAATATTTCAATGTATTTTTATTCAAAGATTTGTAAAGTTTTAGGGGTTTCTTTTCCACTATCACAATGAAATTGATATTATTTGTGACTAAATTTCCATTAAAGGAAATTATATACCATTTATATCTAAAATAAAATATATTTTATCATCATTTATTTATTTTTTTTGTTTTATATCCATTTATTCTCCCTTTGTTTCATAACTCAACTAAAATGTTATCCATACGTAGATTCAGTCTTATCTCATTTTTTCAGTCAGGACTCTTTCGATTTTATTTTCGTATTATATATTTTGTTTTAAAAATATACATATCTATATTTTTTTTATTTTATGGTCATTTTATATTATCATTAACATTATTTACAAAATTTTATTGGAATATCTTTTTAATGTTTTTTACAAGGGTCATTTTTTATTAACTTGGACTTTCTTTATAAAAGCATGAAAAGAATATTTTTTTTAAAATTTTAATGATCAAATTAATACACCATTTTTATTACTTTTCATTAAAATAATTCATATTCATTTTTTTATAGTTTTTCAAGCTAATTTTTAATCCCATTATGTTATAATTAATTTAATTTAAATATCTGTTTACTAAAATATAAAAGTAATTTATTTTTTCTCAAAGTAATTTCCTAATACTATTGTAAAGTGATTTTCAATAATGTAAAAATACATTGATTATTTTAATTCTCCACTAGTTATATGATCAAAAGATACAATCTAATGTGGCCATTATTTTATTCATTATTTTCACATTCTTTTTTTGTTTTTGTTGTAAATTTAATGATAAAATATATTTTTAAGTGATTAATTTCATTAATATGATTTATTTTTTGTAAATTAATAATTATTATTTTTTATGACTAAAATTTCTAAATTAATTACATAATAATGAGTGTGTCGAAATTTGTTTATTTTATTTTGTTGTTTCTTCTTCAATATTGTTATAAAATATTTAGTTTAGGTTTATAATTTAATACTAGAGATTATTTTATTATATTATTTCCCTTCTTGGTTTATATTAAAAATTAAATTACTTTTTTTTGTTTTTAAATCATTATATTGTTTTTTAACATCCTATATATTTTGATCTGCGTCATTAAAATAATTTTTTTTTATTTTTTTTTATTATTTTAAATTCATCCTTTATGTTAGGTTAAAGCATTACATAGTTATTTTCCTCTCAAACAATACTTATTTTATTATTTATTAATTTTATTTTAGTTTTTTATTTTAATTATTTTATTTCATTCTTTTTAACTTAATTTTTAGTTAGTTAATTTTTTTATAGTTGTAAAATTTATGTTATATTAATAATTCACTATTAATTCATTTTTTTATTTCAATTTCAAATTTCTTAACTTGTATTTTTATATGATGGGGGAAATAAATTTACACATGCACTATAGAATTATGGTGCCTAATATAAATTTGATTTGAAGAATCATTATTGTATAAATGAATTTACAGAAGTCTATATTCGATATTTTGGACATTCAATAAGATAATTTTAAGCTTGCATAACAGAATCCTGTGTTGGTAAGATAAATATATGGGGAGTACATGCCAAAGAAAATATCATGTTATATAATTTTTCATATGCAATGATGCAAATAATTTTTGGATAGTGATCTTCTGAGCATGAAACTAGTACTACTGAGCTCGAGTTTACTGATAGGACTTCTTATGTGAACCTTTTGAAGAAGATGATGTTTGTTGTTTCCATAGTCATGGGTGATGATACTAAGTTTTACTGACACCATTTAACAAGTATAAGATAAAACATTTTTATTTTAAGAACAATGGAACTAATGGATAAAACCATCTGATGTTTAGATCATCCTTGTATTGGTGCTTAAAATGAGTTAGGTTTCATGAACTGAGATCTAGAGGGAATCTAACCCAATTGAAGCTAATCTATGAAGAAATATGATTAAACATGTAGTGAAGTTGAAGAATAAAATTTTTGAGCCACCATTGAATGTATCAGTCCATCAAAGATTGATTAAGATTTTTTAGGCCACCATCGATTCATGATGTAAATACTTTTTGAGATAGTTTTTTTATTTTAAAATTTGAATTTGGGAGACAAAAAATGGATAAAAAAGTTTGAAAAAAATTGATATATGTGGTATTAGATATGAAAAATAATATATTTTCATATATTTTATAGAGGGGTGGTGTGTGCCTATATACATATAGACATGATAAATAAGCAAGAGGATGGCTGACAAAGAAATAGACACTTTGAGGGGGAATGAAGGGGACGTCGCCTTTGTGGTTTCCCAAATTCTAAAAAAGGCATACAAATCGAGGTGAATATGATGGAATTTGATGATGGTATTAGAATTATCAATGAAGATGTGATAAGAGATCTATAATGTAGATAAAGGTATCAAAACTATTATTGGTTGGGGAGATTAATAAGTGCCACAGTTGTGAGGATCGATCGTATAACAAAATGGTATGTACATGTATGTGTGAAAAAAATCTTTAAGTGAGAAAAAAATTCCTTCAGGTGTTGAGAGAAAACTCATCTGCGTGTTATTTAAAATTCCTTAGGGTGATGTGTGAAATTAATTTTGGTGGAAAATCATACAAGTGGATTTTTGTGTTTTGTAACTGCTTCTGTTATGACATCGTCATCAACCCAAAAAACTAGTATCAAAGGTGGTTCATGGTTCTGACCTAAAATTCAAAATGTAGAAATAAAGTCACATAATTAATTTCATAAGAGATATGAAAATATGACACATGTATTGTGCTCGATGAATCATGGAATTTTTAACATGGATGATCAGATGAAGATAGAGATCTGACTAAGGTGGACTTGATGTGAAAAATCTAATCATGGTATAGTTAGTGATTGTGGATATAACGATGGTGTAGAGATGATGATGGTGTATTCAAATATTAAATCCAGGTTGATATTGTTGGGATATTTTTTTATTTTAATATTTGAGTATGAGAGACAAATAAAATTAATAAGAGAGTTTGAAAAAAAGTCAATATGTGCTATTAGATATGAAAAAATAGATATTTTTCTAAACTTTGATATAGGTGGTGTGAGCCTCTGTATATATTTGGGAATAATAAAGAAGCAAGAAGAGGAATATCAATATATATATCCACATTGAGAGGTAGTAAAGGGTGTGTTTCCTTTATGGGATCCCAAATTCTAACAAAGTCATACCAAGCAAGGTGAATACGATGTAGTGTAAAAATGGTGAGATAATTTTCATTGATATCATATAAAGATATCCATCATAGAGAGCCATGTACTGAAAGACCTCTTAGTTGGAGAGATCATGTGACATGTCCTAGTTGTAATGATCAGTGGTACAAGAAAATGTTATTTCCATGTGTGTGTCTAAAATCCCTTTAGTTGTGAGAATCATTCCTCTATGTGTTGAGAGAAAAATCATTTGGTATATATTTCCTTCATCCATAAGTCTTCTGGGCCCAACAAAAAATCCATTATGGGTTTCCATCTTAAAACCCATGAGTTCTTACAGGAATTTCCCAACCAGGATTATATTTGAGCCACCATTTTTGGGGAATATGTTGTGGGATATTCTTTCCACTCAGCAAACCTCCCCTCAAACCAAATGTCACACAATCGGACCACACCATCAATGATAAGTCAACTATATCCAACTATACTGTGCCATCATTTTCTCAACACTGGGACTCACCAATAGGCCACTGTTATCCAGAAGACTTTCAACATAAGGCACTATAAATTCACATGTTTCAAATTATCCATTATTATCTTTTTTAAAATATTTTGTGGGATTCTCTACCCTACATAAAATTTGGGATATAAATTGGTCCTAGTACCAAATTTAGGATACATTTCCTTTATTCCTAGGTCTTACAGGCCTAACACATCATCCCTTTATAGGGTTCCATACTAAAACCCATGGTTTTTAGGAGGAATTTCCAATGCATGATTATATGTGAGCCACCATCCATTGCATAATTCAATGTGGGACTTGAGATTTCACTCAACAACGATATCCAAGTAGGTCACTTTTTTTAATTTTCATTATTTGAAGCTGAAAACTATGCTTGCATTGATTGATGTAGCCACTGGAAAACTGAAGTATTAAGATGATCTATTTAGTTCAATGATGAATCTTCAATATGGAGAATAATAGTATATATATATTTTTAAATTTTACTAATTACTTTGTCTTGATGAGATAATTAACTTAGAAGAAAACTAACACATAGTTTTCAAGGGTCTGAGTTTGAATCTAAGGTATAGGTTGGTAAAATTAAATAAAAATTAGGGTCACGTCTATATGTTTCTATTATATTTTCAAGAAGTTGAAGGGGATGTTGACTAAATCATTAGGTGTATGGAGAGGGAGAAAATAATGTTTCTAATATTTCAGTGTTTTTATTGTTCATGACACATGATCATATTAAATTTGGATTTATTTCTAGGAACCAAGACTTTCATGCAATTGGGATGTGAAATTTATGGAAGGTGTTTTGTTGGAGTCATGTGGAGAATGGGTTTTTGAGTAATTTTTCCCATGTGAAAGAATTTTTTTTATCTATTTTCATTTATTCTTTTTCTTCTTTAATGTTTTTAAAAATTGTGTCTGATCCTACAGGTGTAAGGGACCCCCATCATTCTATAATTTATTTTTCTCTATCTTATATCCCTCTCCCTTTTTTTCCTCTATCTTCTATAATTTTTATCAAATTTGTAAATAAAATTGTTTGTTACATTTTCACTCTCCTTTATTTTATCTCATAACTCCATACAAGGAGGATTAACTCACTAACCTAGTTCTAGGAGGTCAGTCTCATCGCTACATGTATATTCATTAATATTTTTTATTTTCAATTTCTTCTTCGCTCTTAAAATATTGAGGTCGTGATTCAAGGATATGAAACAACATGCTTTCTCATAAGAATATTTTTTTACTCTCAAATCTTTATTCATGTTTTATATTCATCTCTTGTCTACTTAACCAAAAAATTTAGGAGTCTTCGTATGATTTTTTGACCTTTCAACAATCTCTTCTTCATGAAATTGATTTTGTGAGAAATTAGGTTGAACAATAATGACTTTTCATAGTTAGGAGTGTCTCATGTGTGTGAAGAATTATTGTATATGTTTATTAATTTTCAAATAGTGAGTGTTCAGTGTATCAAGATATTGAGTGTTTTCTTCATGAGGTTGAGCTTTTTCATTTTAATTCTCCAAATCTATTATATAGAGTATAGTGTATCAATATGAAACTAGTTTGTTTTTTATAAATTTTGTTGGAGAAGCCTTGAAAAAATAACATAAAAAATTCTCACAAATTTTCCTAGAGTATTATTCTAAATATGTTCACCAAGAATAGTAAATCCAACCACCAGCTGATGAGGAGATCTAGGAGGTTGAATCATGGATAAATATGAATGATTCTCATATTGAGGAATGTTATTTATATGGAGGGATAAGGGAAATGTAGAATTTAATAAAAATTGATTTTTTTTAACAAACATTTATTTTATTATTTTCACCCTAATAATTTTACTAAATTTGATTATCATCTAATTTTTCCATTATAGAACATGTCAAACTAGATCAAGATACCATCTATTATTTCATGGATGACACTACATATGTGTTTTTTATTTTTTTTATGATAGGATAGAAGAGATTTCCTACCTCACTCTAGACCTATATTCACTTCCAGAAGAAATTTTTGATCAAATGGAAGAAAAAGATGAAAACACTCAGGGTGTTGTAAATTTTATGGAAGAAGCTGAGTTTTTTTAATTATGATTATTTTTACCACGATTTTGATTATCTTCCTCTATATATAGATTTAAAATAAGAAACTCCAATTATTGATCTATTGTAATGTAACGAATAACATTATATTATACATGTAGATAAACTTTTAGTGCTCCCAATGTATATCGAAAATCAATTTATATGATAAAATGAAAAGGAGGAGGTATTGACATAGTGAATTTTGATTGAAGGGGTGTTCATAAATTATTTGTTTTCTAGGAAGAAATATTTAATTGTACTGAATGAGAAAAGAAGTCTCACCTCTATTTTGAAATCTATTTACCCTTTCTATTCCCCAATCAAAGTAAAGAAGTAGGGAAGTGTCCCTACATCTTTTTTTCATTCCTCTATTACCTAACAGATACAATATCATGGATAGGAGATTCAATGAATCTCAATATAGGGAATTCCATAAATTTATACTAACTAAATCTAAAAGGAAACACATGTGGTGGTTCTTATGTAAGAATCCACATCCACCGTCTGATTGGGGATGAACTTATGGTTTTCCAGGTGTTGAGAGTCTAACTAAAGCACCTCTGGGTGATTTTAACCCAAGATTATATTATTTTCATTATATATTAAGATTTTCATTTGTAAATTATTTCTTTAATAAATATTTTTATTTTTTCATGTTGGAAAATAATAACACATTAGTACTTTCCACTATGATTCAAACTATATCAGTTAACAAATTTCCCAACATTAGACTCCCTCATTGTATCATTCTACCATTTATAACCAAGAAGATTATATTATTCTTATAGGATTAAAATTAAGTGTTAGGTAGGGTATGTATATTTCTACTACTCCTAATGTTTTTATTTTTGAAATAAATGTCAATCATGATACAAACTAAATTTTCTACAAAATAATTGATGTTTTCTAATATAATTTAATGCATGTACACTTTTAATTATATTTCTTTTGTATCTGGCACATAATTTTTCACCCTATTGAAGAATAAATTACCTTAATTTATATTTCCATGGAGAATATACTATTTATAGCTACTTTGACCAATATTCCTTAAACTTTTACTATGATATTATTCAATTTTGTACTTTAAAACATAGAATTTAATGCTTGTACTTTTCAGTTTTTAGGAGATACAATTTTCATGCAATGGAGAATTTCTCAAGTGAAAAAATATGAGGTGTATCATGCTGAATATAAAATGTTAAATATTCTAACCAAGGGTATAAAAATTAAGATTATGCTCCATTTATTCAGTTTTTTTTTATCAATATAATTTATTACTTACTATGGTAATTTTTTTAAAATATTATAGAAAATAATGTTGAATGCCTTAAATGAAATTTTAATCTGTTGGTCACTAATTTTTTTGTAATTTTATTATGTTCTAAAAATTTGTATATAAATGAAATTTTATATTCTCATTTGAAAATCATTTATGAATTTTAAATGTGATAGAATGAACCATTTCTATATTTCATTTTTTGATAAACGTCCTTTATATAAACATTAGATTCTTTGTAATTTTTGTGATTTTTTTTGTGGAAAAATTTGTTAAGAATTCTTTCGATCCTATACACGAATTTCCACTAAATATTTTCAAAAGCTTTTAAAAATTAATCTATCAAAATTGTTTCCTATAACTTTTACATTCAACAATGGGTACATTTTTGGGTTTTATGAGAGGTGAAAAGTGTATTACTTATAAAGATAAACTATAAAATAATGTAAATCCCATCAAAACACCTTTACATTTTTCAAAATAATTAGTTTCAATAGATTTTGTTTTTATTTTTAATGGGTAAACTTTTTTTGTATATTGGAATATTTTGATTCCATTTTGATGTGGTTAAATTCTATTACTCCATGGATTGAATTTAGCACATGATTTTTATTTACCATTTGAAAATTTTATCTTCAGTGAAATTTTGGGGGAATATTTAACAATTTTAATTAGATTATAACTTTTCGGTTGGAATTAAACTCATAATAATTTCATTAAAATTGACTATCAAATGAAAATACAAATCCAGGTTAAGCATTTATTATTTAATTATTTAAGCTTATGGATGGTTTATTTATTTTATTTTCAATTATTAAAAATTCCCATCCAAACAGAATTTATATTTGACATGGTATTTAATTATGTGAGTCATCTCAATAAGTGGTAAAAGAGAAGTTTATAATTCTTGTTGTATGTAAGTTTATGTTTGTTTAAATATTTTTAAAAATTAAAATTACAATCATTTTTGGTAAAACATGATATCATTATTTCACGAAATTTTATTTTTAATAGGGAACTCACAATTATAACTTAGAGAGTCTATGGAAGAAAATATTTACAAATAATAATTCAATGTCTCGTTTTAGTATTTCACATTAGATATTTATTTTTCTCCATTGAAATTGATTATGTAATTGTTTGAGGACAATAAATGATTAAATGTGGGGGAATTTGATCTGGCCATTATTTTATGTATTTTTTACATCTTTTTTATTGTTTTTAATGTAAATTTAATGCTAAAATATGTTCTTAAGTGATTAATCATAGTATTATGATTTATTATTTTTAAATCAGTAAATTATAATTTTTCATGTTACGTATGTATAAATTAATTCATGGATAATGATTGTGTAGAACATTGTTTATTTTATTTTTTTATTCTTGATCAATATTTCTAAAAAATATTAATTTTAGGTTTCTAATTTAATTCTAGATATTATTTTAATATATTATTTCTTTTTTTAGTTTATGAAAACAATTAAATTATTTTTTTTAGATTTTGTTTTTTTATTATTTTTTAACATATTATATATTTTGATCTTCATCATTAACAAAAAACATTTCCTTTATACTTTAAAATTCTTAATTTATGTCTGGTTAATGCATTAATTTATTATTTTCTATTCAAACATTTAATTATATTATTATTTAATAATTTTATTTTAATTGTTAATTTTCAATGTTTTAATGGATTCTTTTTAACTTAATTTTTAATTACATATTTTTTTCCAAGTGGTAAATTGTAGGTTACAATTATAATTTAATAGTAATTTATTTTATTTATTTCAAATTAATATTCTTTAAATTATATTTTAATATGAATTGGGTAAGATAGTTTTCATATTTTCATAATAGAATTATGGGGTGTAAGATAATTTTGAGTAGAATGAAAATTTTCAATGTCAAAAAAATTATAGTGGCATATGTGAGATAGTTTGTAAATTCTGTAAAATAATATTATGCTCTTATAAGATAATATTTCACCACTAAGATAAATATATGGGGTGTACATGTGAAAGAAAATATCATGTAATATTATTTATCATATGTGATGATGAAAAGAATTTTGGGAAACTGATCTTCCAAGATTGAAACCAGTACTACTGAGCTTGAGTTTTCTAACATGCCTTCTAGTTTGAACCCTTAAAAAAGATGTGGTTGATCATCATCTTCATATTGGGTGCTAATACCGAGTATGATCGATGCCATTGAAGAAATCCAGGCTAGTCCATTCCAATTTGTAGAAGAATCAATCCAAGGGAGACAACCATCTGAGGCCAATCACATCCTTCTACAGGTGATAAATATGAGTTAGGGTTCATAAACTAAGATTTGGAGATAATTTGAAACCTGTTGAAGTTGATCTATGAATCAAGATGATTAGGCTTAAAATATAAAACATTTATGTTTTAGAGTTGAAGTTACAAGCCATCATTGAAGGCATCAGTCCAACAAAGGTTGATTATGATGATTTGGGATGCCATATATTCTTGTTGGAAAAGGAAGTTAAGGATGTCAATTATTTCTTGATTTAGATCATCTGAATCTGAAGACTATTCATGAATTGATTTTTGAATCCACTATAGAACCAAATGATGAAGATAACCTAGTCATTTCCACAATGAATCTTCAAGGAGGAGAATAATTTCTGACCTCTATTTTTAACTTTGGTGAATTCATTTTTTTTCCAATGAGATCATTACCTTTGAAGAAAACCAACATGTAGCTTTCAAGTCTCTGTGTTCGATTTTGAAGGTGAGTTCAATAAAATTAAAGACGAAACAAGGAGGAGTTATTGTATTGTTGACTAATGTTTAAGATGTTGAAGGGGATGATGAATCATCCATTTGGGGTTTGCAGAGGGAGAAAATATTTTGGGGAACAAGTTATACTTTTTATTGTTTCTAAAAAATAATCATTTAAAAGCTGGAATAATTTTTCGGAATCAACACTTTCATATAATTGGGCAGTGACATTTTCATAAGGAGTTTTAACAGCGTCACATGAAAAAGAAGCTGGTGAGTGAAGGTTTCAACATGGGCTAATTTTTGTTGTGCTATTTAATTTTAGTTTTCTTATTACATTAATGTTATAAAATAAGTTGTCAGAGCCTCCAGGTATAGGGGACCACCATCATTGATTTTTCTCTATCTTTTGTCTCTCTTTTTTAATTTTCTATCCCTTATGTAATTTTCTCTAGTTTGTAAATAAAATTGTTTGTTGCGTTTTTTCTCTCCATTTTTGTTATCTCTTACCTGTAGATATGAAGGACTAACTCATAGACCTAGTTCTAGTTGGTGAATCTAATAACTTCTTGGAGATCATATAATCATTTTTATTATTTATTTCTTCTTCACTCTTAAAAGATTCATATTACATGGTGGGGAGATGTGATGACACACTTTATCAGAGGAACGGTTTTCTAATCTGGTCTTTTTATTCATTTAGAATATTCTTATTTTGTTTACTCAAATAATTATTTACTGATAGGCTGTGTGATTTTTTGACCTAGTGAGAATCTCATTTTCCTAAAATATTTTCAGTAAAAAATTAATTTGAACTAGATATACTTTTCAATGTTAAGAGAGTGATCATCTTCATGAGGCAATATTATATATGTTCATTTATTTTTCAAAGAGTGATTGGGGCATGTATTGAGTGATTGACTTTTCATGGGGTTGAGCTTTGACATTTTAATGATTTAGATCTGTGATATGGAGTGGAGTTAATCAACCCATAACTAGTTTATTCTGTCTAACTTTTCTTCTTCAATTGGTTTCTATTTTTATTACATGTTTTAGTTGTCCTCATTTTCTTTTCAACCATTTCAAACCACTATTTTTTTCATTTAATTATTTTTAGATAGATAAAAAAGAATTATAGAGGCATCACTTGGATCGACCCACATCCTTGTTGAGACTGGCCCATGGATTAACTATTTTGTTTTATCTAGGTAATTATAAATGTATTCTTGATAGCTCAAATGATAGTTTATCACCATACACCTCCTTTATATATATGTATTATGATCATTTTATATAGTGTTTTTAGTGAAACATGTTTCTCTTTCATTGGTTAATTAATCTGTAGTGGAATTATAAATTTTTCATATCCTTTTGGTCTATTATGTGCGGGGTGGTAATAAATTTATATATCCATATAATGAATGTCATAACTTTATATATCTAATTAGATTATAGGTAATTAAGAGTATACCCAAACCCCTAAGGGACTCTATCCATTATTTAATGGTGGACCCATATTCATATATCGCTGTAATACATTTGGTGAAGCATTATATCTTCTGTGTTGACATGTTAGAGATATTGGAGTAATCCCAATCCCCTGTGGGACACTATCCCTATGTGATAATTGTCTTGGAAGTGAACATAAGTATAAGGAGTGATTTTATATGCTTACTTATATTCCACATTTCTATGAAATACAACATAATTATGTTTAGCTTTCATGGATCACGATTATTGATTCATATTTCTACACTTATATGGCTATTGTCTCATGTTATGGAAAAAAATATAATTAATCATGTTTTATGATCTATGTTTTATTGGGTATTATTTTCTTATACTATTTTCAATGCACCATGATTAATTTCTCATGCCCAATTGCTCATCTTATATTAATGTATGATCTTTGATTGATATCTCATATGTTAACCCCTTAATAAGAATATGATCTCACTAATTTATTATGTTTCCATTCCCCATATCATGAATAAAAATATAGCATGTGTTATTTCATGAATGGGATCTGGTGTGGTGCAACTATAGATAAATTTTTATACTGTTTTAAAATAAATTGTTTATATATCTAATATCCACACATACTAAGCCTATAGGTTCTAGGGTGATATTTATTATGAAATATAATAAATATTTATGTAAAAATATATAATATATATACATGTTAAGATTGTCTAATCTCAGCTTTGTGATCATATTCCCCTCTTTAAAGGCCTTTGTTGTTGATGTCTCGTGGCATCTTCACCTCTTTGGTTTTTCTAGAAAGTTCTCAAACCCAAGGTCTTAGATCGTTTTGGGGTCTAAATATATTAGTATATTGACCATAAGTGGTTTTTCTATCTCAAAATAATAATAAAAACCATGTCTTATGATGATTTATGGCCATTTCATAAGGATTCTGGTCCATAGTGGCATTGTCTAGATTTTTATATCTGAAGATGTATTATTTTTAGCAATTTTTCTCATTATAAGGTGATTCTAGAGATTATTTCCTCAAGAATTATTCAAATTCATTTAGGTATAGAGGCGAACCTCAGGATATATCTCATCACGATGTATTTTTATGTTTCTTTTTGGGATCCTATATTTTTGTTCTGTATGGTCTATCTTTATTTCAGTTGTTTGATTCTAGTGTTTTTTAATAATATGGTGTACATATCAGTGATATTTAAATAGTGCTTCCCCTATATCTCAATAGTCACCTAATTTTTAGATAATTATGGTGATTTTTCTCCCATTTTATCACAATGATTCAGCATTCCTCCCTTTAGGATTGCTTTAATGGGAGATTCTAGTTAGTGTACTATGATATTGTTCATCTTTGGAAAAAGAGTCACACTAAGTAAAATGGAATATTCACTATTATTTGATGCTATGATATGACATTTATCGGTTGTTATATTCTTCTATTCTTTTCGAAATGGTGATCATGGGGTTTGTTTTGATTCTGGTGGAAAAGAATTTTAGGATTTTGTGTCCATTTTGTATTCCATTCAATGTTCATGAATTTTTGTTTGTGGCCTCTTTAAGATGTGGTATCTATATCATTGAGTTTCTAATGGAATTGTGGTTTTACTTGGATGGTGGTTGGTGGTGGATTTTTTTGATGCTAATGTTCAGTATATGGTTCCCCAATGATAGTGATCTAATTGTGAAAGAAGGGCCTCATTGTACAAAGGCTGATTTAGGATATTGTCATATTATTATAAGGTCATAAGTGTAGGGGACCCAAGGTTTATTCCATTATTTTTTGGCCCTCTTCATGATGCGTTTTTATCCTCCCTACCCTATTTTGGTTCATCTCGAGTCTCATGTTTCAACTATTTCAGTTTACAAGCTATTTTCAATTTTTTCATGGTGGTTTTTTATTTAGTGGGTGTATGGTCGAAATTAACCCATAAAAGTTATATTCATTCTAAAAAACAAAAAACAATATTTGGATAATTAAATTAACAAGTAAATAAATATATCTCATTCATAAGTTACATGAATTACTTTTAAGTATATGTTTATAATCATAAAAAATTAAATTCTCCCTAAGAGAAAGTATAGTGCAAAGTGTAGAATATCTTTAACTTTTTTATACATTAACAAAGACCCATTCTCAGGGATAATTCCAACCCAAATCCCCATTATCAATAAATCAATACTTGAAAGATACCTCAATTCCAAAACAATAATAACAGGTAATATCCATAAATTGTTATAAAACCTAACTATCGAGCTCATAACCCATAAAAAATCATTTTTTTAGTTGAATTCTACTAAAACATATTTCATACCTAGGTTTTAACTATTTACATTATTGTTATAGTATTTATAAGAAGTTATGTAAACACTTTAAACTAAATCATACATATATTCATAATATAGAGAACTTTATATTCATGAATTAAATTATAGCACCCCAAAGATTATATGGTATGATTCTCCAAAATAATTTGTACTCATTAGATAGAATACATTTCAAAACATGTTTAATTATAGGAGGTATCCATAACCTAGCCATTAAACTTAAACTTGTCAGATCTGTGATTTGAATTTTAAAAATCCTACATACATGGTTGTGTTCAAGATGATATTTAGAGTTTGATAGAATTAACTTAATTTTCGGTGAATAGTAACCTACCTTTATGAATAGTAACTTAACCTTTGAATAGAAACTTACCCTTATGAATAGTAATATGACTCTTATGAATGGTATCTATACCCTTGAGTCTATAAATGAATTTGGACACCTTTACAAATGAAGATGAATATTTTAAGTGTTTGTATATCTTGATTAAATAATTATTTAATTAATTATTTAATTAATCATATTTACAAAAAAAATCGAAAAATTTACTTCATTTTTGGATTCTACATGTCGAAAAATGGTTAGGGTAAATTTTTGGGATCTTTCGGAAATACTTGAATTTTTTATGAATAGTAAAATCCGATAATTCACAATAAATGCTAAATAATGGATTAATTGAGTCATTGATGATGATATGTTGTTCTAAGCCCATTTGGTTCGAAGTCACATGCATATATTACTATTCTTGGTCATGGAATACTCACTATTGGTCATCTTGAGAGGAAATAATAAATTAATGAATTTTATAATAAGAAAACTCCTTTCTCCTCCACTATAAAAACCCCCTTCACCCCCTCTTCTCTTCACTACTCTCAAGCCTTGTTCCTTGCCAACATTATGCCCAAATCACTCCCCATGATCCTCCCCAGTGTCCAAAATATCCTATTCTCTTCAAAATACCAAAACCTTTCCCCTTAAGAGGTTCTCAAAGGAGGAATTCTCAAGAGGTAAATTCATCTTTCAAATCCCTTCTTTTCTTTTATGTTCTTTTATTTTTGTTTCTTTCCTCACCTAACTTCACCATAAAGGTATGAAAAATCCAGTAACATATATGTACTAGAATTTTTTCATGCTAATGGTATATTTCATTAACTTCTCTCCTTTCCCCACCATTTATTCGAAATAAATGAAAGCACCGTTTGAGATGTGCTAATTTAGCACATTCAAGGACAACGGTTTATCAAGTTCTATTATAATATTTCATTATGGTAATGAAAACATTTATGTTATGGTTGAACCAGATTATTATATAGGTAACATATCCTATTTTTAGTTATGTATTCCTTTTGTACAAATTGTATTATGTTATAAAGAAAAACATGTCCATTGTAATCAAACCCACCGATTAACCAAAACGGTTGTCACTAAGGTTATATATATATAATAATTTGACTTCACTCCATGTAACCAAATTAAATTTAAAACCCTGAAATCTTATGGATGTTCACTAATAGTATATAACTTCATTTCTATACAACCAATTCCATCTTTCATATTTATCCGAACTTGAATATAAGTGAACCGATCTTTTAAAACAAGTAAACAAATGAGCACGAGCAATGAAATTGAACCTTATAACCAATCAAAAAGGCCTAGAATAAACTAAAAAGGATTATAATAAATACTTTACATATAAAAGAGGTTATAAAATTATTAATTAATAATCATAATTTGTTTATTCAGTTCTTCAGTAACCAGTCAGGAACCCCTTCAAGCATAAGGTAAGGGATTTCTTAACTCAATTTTCATTCTTTGAGTCAAACATCTTTTTAATAGGCTACATTGTTCCAAGAGTATGTTTAAATGACCTATTATTGTTTTATTCTGTATATCCACTTTTATTGTGTGGGTTTATGTTTGTCACAGATAATTATGTCATTGATTTTTTTCCTCAATCTAATGATACGTTTTTGGTAAGGGATCCTCTCTCTCACTTTTATTCAAGAATCCACCCTATCTTGTGTGATTTTTTTAAAAATTTCAAATGATGGGGTATGTTTTTTCACCTCCCCCATACTACCAGTATGATATATAAATAATGGGATAACCTTTTATAACTCATTAAGCCCTCGCAAGAACACTCGTTACCATGTCAAAATGTTTGTAAGGGGTTTTTCTCATCTCACTTTAAATTCTATGGGATCTCTATTGGTCACCTATTATTTCTTATATGTGGTATAGGTGTAATTAAATTTGACATATTTTATCAGGGTTCTCATTATATTCATTTTAATTTGTGACTCTTTTGTGGTTATTAACTCTTTGTCATATGACCCAATTGAATACAACACAGTAACGAGCTTTGTCTCAATTTTCACTTCGTTGTGACTTGCTTAGTAATTGTGCACCTACTATTTCTTATGTAGTGTACATAATTCCCATTTGAGATCACTTTTAAATTGAAATTATATTCCATTTAAATATCCATATTATCATATCATGGATATTATTATTTTCTAAGCCGCATACCATTTTACATACGGTATTTATTTTGAATGTCGTTTTGACTATGGAAATGTTGATGAATCTGTATCCTCTATTTTATACGGATAATGTAAATACATATTGATCTTGTATTGAATCTATTTATAAAGAATTATTTGGATGTAGAGGTGGGTGGGGCCCACTACATCCCCTCTATGCATCGGTAGGTCTCATGAGACAAAACAGTTTGGTGACACACCCTTTGAGTTTGTTTCCAAAAATCAGACGGGTTTCTACACATAGAACTAAACCATTTTTACAGTATTATAGTACATGTTATAGATACATTATTTCCAATTAATAATCATTATATTTATTCATTATCTGTTATTATTACTATCCATGAGGTTTTCACTATTACAAAATCTATGGATGCAGTTTCATTCTGAGTTTATTAATGGCGTGATTTTTCATTTATTCACCATTCCATATTGATTATAGTTCGGTTAATTTTTTATTCATGCTTCTGTTATTTTTAACCCTTACTGAGCATTTTAGCTCACCCCTTTCATTGTTTACCTTCTACAGGTTATGAAGAGGGGGTCATTTATTGAGTTCTTCTGGATACAGTTTTTGTTTTTAATTGTGTATTGTATCTTGTAACCTTATCCAATGTAATTTGTGTTAAATATATGTATCTAGTTTCTTCAAGACTACTAAACTGATCGTTCCTTTAGGGTTTTCATTCCTTCTAACCATTCCAATGTCACATGTAATCCACCGTCCATAGCCTAGTGGGGTCAGGGTGTTACAGTTGGTATTAGAGGAAGTTTAGTAGGAAACATGGAAACTAGATTAGAAAACATAGATTAGGAACAAATCCCTAAGGTGGTACTTGAGGATGAACATACAAGAACGTCCTTGTATTTTGGTAAGGAATGTATTATGTGAATATTTCTGTAAAATACATCCCTATCTGGATACGAGCAGGTAGAGGCGGCTCTGGCATAGTTGTATCTTGGGATAAAACCTGAAAACACCACTTTAAGCTAGACTCGAATGGAAACTGGTACACGATAATGGGCCATGTTTCAATCTTGGTTATGAAACTCCCAGGGGATATGTTTAGGATAATTCAAATTTTTTTTACAAGACATTATGAAGGATTTTAATGTAAATTTTCCTTATAGGATTCAGTTTGGATAACTCTGGAAAACTAGAACTGAACAATGGAAAACATACTTGAAAAATAATAAGAAAAATTTTTTTTCTTAATTTTCAGATGGAAAAAGTAAATTACTTGTCTTCGGTCTCTTCCAAAAAAATTACTAGTGACCATAGTGAGAAAATCATGTGTAGAAAACTATGAGACTTTTGAAAATATTATTTTATCATGAAAAACCCTCTACTGAGTATCCAACTCTCATCGTGTACTCCAACTTCACCGTGGAACAGGTTTCATCTATTACCTCATGGTGAGAGTAGAATTATCGTTTTATGTACGTCAAGGGAAATACATTGAGGGTATCATAAAATTTTTTACCCTAGATAATAATTTCTTTTCTATTGAGTACTTTGAGGAGGCTGCACAAGGGGGCGACCTCCGGGCAGCATATCTATGTTATATTTTAACCTACAGAATCCATGGTCAAGCAGTGGGCTTTGAAGCCCTTGAGAACGAGACTACTTGTTTGCATTATCAGCATTATCTTTATACTGATGTCGCTCAACGTGATACCTGAAATGCTTCTCTCAATCTGAATTCTAGATGTCCACAGGCGGTTGACCCTAGTTTCACAAGTCGCATCTGGACCAAGGAGATAGAGGAATTTGGAATCACATTGGGGATCTGTTTGTCTGAAAGCTGGGGAAATCCCCAACATCAGTGGAATATATGAGGAGTAATCTTAGAGGACTTCAGAAAGTCCATACTAGTGTTTTGTGAAAGGGATCAAGATATTGCGTGATTTCTTCAGTTTTATAAATCATGTCTAAATGAATGATGTTGTATTCTTTGTTTTAATATGTTATTATAACTTTGTTTAAAATGGATTTTCCATACTGAAAGTTTATTTACTAAAAATTTTCAGATAGAAGATAAGAGTCAACCAACCAATATTTTATCACTACTTACCAAGCTGTTAGATACAATAATTGTCAAAATGTGCTCTGAATAGGACAATCACTATGTCAACGTACGTTTGACTTGTATACTACTCCATCAGGTATCGAATCATCCAAAAATTCTCTATATTTACCAAGGAAGAAATCTGTTCTATTACCATATTACATATGCGCAATTTGTTGTATATAGGAAAAGAGGGAAGTATCATGAAGCTCTTTTTCTATGTTTCACTTTGGCTGATAACTACTGTGCTGTGGGTAAATTTCTAGAAGCTGCATTGGATGGTGACCATTGAGCGGCCCATCTATTCCAGGTCCTGAGTTTTAGTACGTATGGAGAACTTTACGACATCAATATCTTCAAGAACGATGTGGTGGGTGAGAATTATAGGGATTTAGTCCATACTGAAATTTCTGACCTCCACACTTCTCATGCCTCTGTATGGAAGCCTAAGTGCTTTAGGCACAGATTCGACCCTAAATGTTTGCAGTGTGTCTAGGCTAAGGAAATATAGCAGCTGAATACTATATTAGGAATCCACCTGAGGTCGTCAGCACCCTAGCATCGGTGGTATTCCTGGTAAAGGGACTTTGGGAGTGACGTGTGTCTAGCGTTTCATATGGTTCTAGGAGATTGAAATCTTTGGTCAAGTTTTGGGTATTCGTGTATTGGGGTACTGGGGAAACCATTAGCTCTATTTTACTTTTTGAACCAGTGTTTATATAAGAATATAACTTGTTGTCTCTTCTTTTTGTTATCCTTTAATCGGTTATTCCTTTTAATGAGTATCACTAAGTGAACTTTCATAATAAATTTTCAGATGGAAGGACAAACCCATATGTTATCTCTTCTTGTAGAGGTACTGGGGATTATTGCGATCAATACCTGTGAAAAGGAGTACCTACCTCTTGAAAACATGCGAAAAACATGTAAAAACTATATGAAGTGATAGTCTGGACATTCTCCACACCTATCAAGGGAATTCTTCGATTTACTACCGCATAGCCATGACACAATTGGCCGAGTACAGTCTAAGAGGAAAATGCCATGAAGGGATTTTTCTATGTTTCACCCTAGGCTGGACCTACACGACCAAGTTATGTTTTCAAGAGGCAAAATTAGAGGGAAACCATTGTGCAGCCTACATGTACCAACTCCTCAGTTTTATCCTATACAATAATGTCTACGACTTAGATGTCCTTAGTTGAGACATATTTCGGCGATTTCATCGTGTGTTGGTCCATTCGGACATTTTCAAACTTTATACCATTCAAGCCTCCCTCTTGAAGCTTGAGTGTTCGATGCAAGAGTTCAACCCATTATGCCTAAAGTGTGTCTGGGTTAGAGAACTAGAGGAGTTGAGCATCAATTTGGGTTTTCCGCTGAACGCACCTAAGGATCCTCTATGATGGGAGATGTGGTAAGAGCATCAGAGCGCTTTCTTTTGTGGTTATGAAATGAATTACGAGGACGCAATTCTTCGAATGAGGGAATAATGTAGCACCCCAAAAATTATATGGTATGATTCTTGTAAAAAAACTATACTCATTAGATAGACTATATTTCAAAACATGGTTACTTATAGGAGATATCCATAACCTAGCCATTAAACTTAAATTTTTCAGTTCTGTGATTTGAATTTTAAAAATCTGACATACACGGTTGTGTTCAAGATGATATTTAGAGTCTGATAGAATTAACTTATTTTTCGGAGAATAGTAACTAACCTTTATGAATAGTAACATACCCTTTTGAATAGTAACTTACCCATATGAATAGTAATATTACTCTTATGAATGGTATCTATACCCTTGAGTGTATAAATGAATTTGGACACCTTTAAAAATGAAGATAAATATTTTAAGTGTTTATATATCTTCATTAAATAATGGTTTAATTAAATATTTAATTAATCATATTAAGAAAATTATTTTTGAAAAACAGACTTCATTTTTGTATTCTACACGTCGAAAAATGGTTAGGGTGAATTTTGGGATTTTTCTGAAATACTTGAATTTTTGATGAATAGTAAAATCTGATAATTCACAATAAATGCTAAATAATGGATTAATTTACTCATTGATGATGATATACTAATGTAATCCCATTTGGTTTGATTAATCATGCATATATTACTGTTCTTGGTCATGTAATACTCACTATTGGTTGTCTTGGGAGGAAATAATAAATTAATGAAATTTATATTAAGAAAACTCCTCTCTCCTCCACTATAAAAACCCACTTCACTCCTTCTTCTCTTCACTCATCTCAAGCCTTGTGCCTTGCCAATATTCTGTCCAAATCACTCCCCAAGATCCTCTCCCACATCCAAAAACACATATCTTCTTCAAAATACCAAAACCTCTCCCCTTAAAAGGTTCTCAAAGGAGGAAGTCTCAAGAGGTAAATTCCTCTTTCAAATCCCTTCTTTTCTTTTAAGTTCTTTTATTTTTGTTTCTTTTCTCACCTACCTTCACCATAATGGTATGAAAAATACAGTAACATACATGTACTGGAATGTTTTCAGGCTAATGGTATATTTAATTACCTTTTCTCCTTTCCCGACTATTTATTTGAAAGAAATGAAAGTACCGTTTGAGATGTGCTAATTTATCACATTCAAGGACAACAGTTTATCAATTAATATTATAATCATTAATTATGTTCATGAAACCATTCATGTTATGGTTGAACCAGATTATTATATATGTAATATATCCTATTTTTTGTTATGTAATCCTTTTTTACAAATGGTATTATGTTATAAATAAAAACATGTCCATTGCAATCAAACCCACCGATTAACCAAAATGGTTGTCACTAAGGTTATATATATATATAATAATTTGACTTCACTCTAAGTAACCAAATTAAATTTAAAAACATGAAATATCCTTGATGTTCACTAATAGTATATAACTTCATTTATGGACAACCACTTACATATTTTATATTTATCTGAACGTGAATATAAGTGAACCGATCTTTTAAAACCAAGTAAACAAACGAGCACGAGCAATGAAATTGAACCTTATAACCAATCAAAAAGTCCTAGAAAGAACTAAAAATAATTGTAATAAATAATTTACATATAAAAGAGGTTATATACTTATGAAATAAAAAGACTAATTTTTTTTATTCAGGTCTTTAGTAACCAGTCAAGAACCCCTTCAAACATATGGTAAGGGATTGCTTAACTCAATTTTCATTCTTTGAGTTAAACATCTATTTCATTGGGTACATTGTTCCAACAATATGTGTGAATGACCTATGATTGATTTATTCTATATATAGAATTTTATTGCGTGGCTTTATGTTTGTCACACATAATTATGTCATTTGTTTTTTCCTCAATCTAATGATACGTTTTTGGTAAGGGATCCTCTCTCTCATTTTTATTCATGAATCCACCATATCGTGTGTGCTTTTGTTTTTTTTTAATTTCTAATGATGGGTTATGTTTTTTCACCTCCCCTATACTGACATTATGATATATAAATAATGAGATAACCTTTTATATCTCATTAATCCCACGCAAGAACACTCGTTACCACGCCGAAGTGTTTGTAAGGGGTTTTTCTCATCTCACTTTCAATTCTGTGGGATCTCCACTGTTCGCCTCTTATTTATTATATGTGGTATAGGTTTACTTCCATTTGACATATGTTATCATGGTTCTCATTATATTCATTGTATCATGTGACTCTTTTGGTGGTTATTAACTCTTTGTCATACGACCCAATTGAATACAACCTTGTAACGAGCTTTGTCTCAATTTTCACTTTGTTGTGACTTGCTTAGTAATTATGCACCTACTCATTATTATGTAGTGTACCTAAATCCCATTTGAGATCACTTTTAAATTGAATTTATATTCCATTTAAATATCCTTATTCCCATATCATGGATATTATTATTGTCTAAGTCGTATACCATTTTACATACGGTATTTATTTTGAATGTCGTTTGGACTATGGAAATGCTGATGAATCAGTATCCTCTATTCTATAGGGATAATGTAAATACATATTTCCCTTGTACTGAATCTATTTATAAAGATTTATTTATATGTAGAGGTTGGTGGGGCCCACTACAGCCCCTCGATGCATCAGTAGGTCTCATGAGACAAAACAGTTTGGTGACACAACCTTTGAGTTTACTTCCAAAAATCAGACAGGTTTCTACCCATAGAACTAAACCGTTTTTATGGTATTATGGTTCATGTTCCAGATACATGATTTCCAATTAATAATCATTATCTTTATTCATTATCAGTTATTATTATTATCCATGAGGTTTTCACTATGAAAAAATATATAGATGCAGTTTTAGTCTCATTTTATTAATGGCGTGTGTTTTCATTTATTCACCATGCCATATTGATTACAGTTTAGTTACTTTTGTATTCATGCTTCCTCTATTTGTAACCCTTACTGAGCATTTGATCTCACCCCTTTAATTGTTTACCTTCAACAGGTTATGAAGAGGAGGTCATTTATTGAGTGCTTGTGGATCCAGTTTTTGTTTTTCATTGTGTATTGTATCTTTTAACCTTATCCAATGAAATTTGTGTTAAATCTATGTATCTAGTTTCTTCAATACCACTAAACTGATCATTCCTTCGGGATTTACATTCCTTCTAACCATTCCAATATCACAAGTAATGAACCAGCTCTAGCCTAGTGGGGTCGAGGTGTTACATAAATAAGGAAGATAATAACTAAATAATATATAAATTAATAAATTTAGAAATGAGATAAAAGATTATTAACATTTTATGAATAAATATTTATTAACTCTTTATAATTAATATATATATGTATATTATGAATAAATAAAAATAAAAATTTCATGATTACTTTAGTATGAACTGTTTATATTATCAATTTACATTGAATTTTATAAAAAATAATTCATATTCAAAATATATAATATTTAATAAAATACACACCTTTTATATTTCATAATAATATTTTATATTTTATGTAAACACTTTACCAAAATTAAATTTCATGTATTTTATTAGTTTAAACCTTTATTAAATCCACCAAAACCCTTTTGGCATGGTTTAAATAAATTTCTAAACAAGTCCTTTAAATTGGAACATTTATAATTTTTTAAGATTCATAAATTAATATAAGTTAATTTAATTATCCATATTTCATAATTTTTAAACACATCATAAAATAATAAATCATGTAAATATGCTTTTAACCTAGATCATATCCACCAAAACAATTTGGATATGGTTTAATTCCCCCATTGATTCCCTATGAGGCTCATAATAATGAAGACTTTTTATAATTTAAATAAATAATTTTCTTTATAAAATGTAAAGAATCATTTTATTCCACTAAAAATCACGTTTTGGATTTTCCAACGGACAGAAATTTTTAATGAACCGTGATTATTTTCCTTGGGAGAATTTATTTTCATTAAAAAAAGAATTTTTTTTTTACTTTTGAAACCATGATGTGGTTTTTATAAGCTATGTTTTAGTTTTCATTAAGAAAATCTCATATCCACATAAACTATGACTATTTTTTATCCAATACCATGATAAAATATTATATGTTATGATTCTTTATTTTATAAAACTATTTACACACCTTATTTTCTCTAAACCAAAATGTAATTTCATATTTTTTATAAAACATGTTATTTTTCTTAGTAATCATGTTGTCATTTCAAAATTCTTCATGAACTAATTTTTATTCCATAAAATGCATCATGTATCTAGAAAATATAATTTTCTTACTTATTATTCATCAATTTAATCTACAATCCAAATGAAATAAAAGATATTATAATACCACTGGTGGGTTTTTTGGAGGCTATCCCTTTTTTAAACATTATATAAACAAAATACCAATACCCACTTTACCACATGTTCAAACCATTTATTTATACTGAATAAAACATAAATAAAGAATGAATATTTTTCTATTTCAAGGAAATTCGTCTATGTTTTTCTATACAATATTGATGGAGATCCTTCAAAGGTAAAAGTAACCTACCTCTATGTGTACTCCTTAGGTTTTTCTGAATCCCCCAACTCTTAAGAAGGATTTCCTCTTCCTAGTGTCATATTAAAACCTTAGTAAAAGAGGCATATATTATGAGAGGTTTAACCAAAGGTGTTTTACTATCATGAAATAACCCCTCCATGACTACTCCTATGTTGGAAGGAAGATCGAGGGTGACCCCTAAATCCTAACAGCAATCGGACATGGAGTGGTGGTTAGAACCACAATTATATAATAAAACATTTGATAGGCCATACCCTTTTTGAAAACAAAAAAAATAACACAAATAATAATCAAAACCAAAAATATGACAACCATATCCAATGAAATTAAATAGATAGATGTGTGAGTGTAACGACAAACAAGAAAAAATGTGAATTTTTATCTGACATCCCTAAGGAAGGAAACCATCCTGCCACTACACTTACTCACAACTTGATCAACTCTTTCCTAAACTAACATTCCTGGAAACCACCATCAACATGGTACTATAAATATGAAAAATATATAAAAATGAATAAAAGGGTTATAATACAAGTATATTCATTAATTTCTACCTCCAATATACCTCACATAAAGTTAAAAGGCATAATAAATCCTTAGTAAATCATTATATACATGTATTAATCACTTAAGTAAAAAAATGCAAGTATTCCTATAAAACCTGTCATTCACTATCACCACTACATCAAAAAATCACCACATGATGTTTCCCATACCTATAATGGTATTATTTCTAAAAACAACTACTACCTTCATCAATAAAAATAATTATACAATGACAATAATGATAGCTACATTGGGGTAAAAATACAATAAAACAACTATATCCTAGGTGGGAATACAATATTAATCACATCACAAACCCCACTAGGAATACTGAATCCCGCCAATAAACCACTATAGGGTCTAGAAAAATACGCAAAGGAATTTTTACCCAAATCCCCCAAATGAATTGGGGAAAATAATCAAAGAAGAGAGACAACAAAAAGGGACCGGTCCGCGAACTGGTCCATGGAAGCACAACGTGGCCAGGCACCACGAAGCACCCCCTCCGTGAACCATTGTCATTCACGAAATGGAGGTGGAGAGCCTCCGCGGTCGCGAGGCACGATGGGCGCCAGTCCAGTTCACCGTCACGAACCGCCCTAACCGCTGACCGCGTCGACCGGTCCAAACCGCACTCGTTGTCGTTCGCGGAATAGACGCGGAACCCTCCGCAGCCACGGATCACTCCCTGAGTTCACCTCGCGGAGTGGAGGGGATCTTTCAATACCCACCACGAATCACGGATTGACCAAGTCAACTGTGAATCGGGTATTTCGTTATGGTCCTCCTCGAAAGGTGTCGTGTGTCCACAGATACATTCCTATCCCCACTCTATAAAAGGAGACTGAGGGGGAACAAAAAGGGGATCAGAGAACTGGAATTAGATTCAAAGGGATTGGAGATTCGGAAGGAGATCGGTTGAAGGAAGGCTTCAGATTTCTCAAATAGTGAAATTCCCATCTGCGAACCACAGAAGGTATATGAATTATAAAGGAATTGGAAAACTCATAATAATTTGGTGAACCGCGAACCTAAAATAACAAGAGAAGGAGAACCGCGAACCATAACCCCTCCGCGGATGACTTCCCTATGGACCAGGGATTTTATGCCTCTTTTCCAATCTGTCGTACCGCGTAGCACCCCCCTACGCGAGCGAAGCCCCGACCGACGAGCCTCTGATCGGTGTCGCCCTTGGTCGTCGCTGCCCACTTGGAACCCTCTGCGAACCACCCTGGTTCGTGGATTGAACCCAAATCCACGAACTACCCTGGTTCACGGATTGAACCCGAAGCCGCGAACCATTCTGGTTCATGGATTGAACCTGAAGCTGCGAACCACCCTAGTTCGTGGATGGCTTCTCCAGCCACGTGGCACTTTCCCACGTGAAGGGTGCCACCACCGATCCCTCTCGGTGGCTCTCCAAATAATTCGGTTTTCTCATTTCCAGAGCCAGGTAAAATCCTTCTGATCCATCCAGGTCAGTCACGACTCCCTCATTGGCCTATTAATCGGCCCCGTGTCGAGGCCTCTTCCAGAGCCACCGGATCCACATGGTATAACTTTCAGGCGCATCAGCGCGCCATTTTGAGTTCACATACACACTATAAACATGGGAAAAGGGGTTGCCCCAACCCTTGAGAGGATTCCCGAAGCATTCTTGGGTTCACATTCCCACGGTAATGTGGAGTCTGAGCTCGGGAATCCCCTTTCTGTCCCTCCACTTTTTTAGGGTTCCTCAAAGATGGTAAAATACCCATCAGAAGGAAGCCCTCGTGCACTGCAAGAGAGGAGATGGGCACAGGAGCACCCCATTTCCCTCTCCCGCTGGCCTTTGTCGCCCCGGGCGTCCATCTCTGAGTAATCCTCGACCTTCTGGGCCTCCTCAGAGTGTAAGCCCCATTTCGTCACCTTGGTCCACCCTCATGCATAAGCCCCACTTCGCTTCTCACGGAAGCATCATTCATGACGTGATCCTTTGGTCCCTACTGCCTCTTGTTTCTCACACCAAGCATGACTCACGTGGTCATAGAGTAAGCATCGACCATGACATCCTCCTATGGTCCTCCTCAGAGTGTAATCCCCAATCCATCATTCTGGGCTACCTCAGAGTGTAAGCCCCAATCCAATGCGAACTACGTGGACTTTGATCCCTGTCTCCTAGACAGGGTACGTAGGAAGCCTCAAAGGGGTTCAAACCCAACAACCGGTCGATCCAATCATCTCCACATCGGTTCACCGTGCCACTCTTGGTGCCGCCTCAAGCGAGTTCCAACCCTTCGTGGTCATTAATCCAATGAGGGATGCTAAACCTTGGGCATAAATGATTCTGAACCCATGCATCTAGTTGACCGTTTCCCATCAAGGTCAAATCCGTGGATACTATGTTTGGGTATAAACCAAAGATTCGCGAACATGTGAATACGTCTTAAATCTATAAGAGAGTCCTGTAACAGGAAATAATTCCCCCAAAAAAGGGTGAGATGAGCCCAACATCTCATCCTCTCGACCAATGTGAGTTCTTAAGAGTCGTTGGTCAGACCATCCGGCAAACGCCTGCCTTTGGAAAGCAGGTCCATCAATCATTGGATATGGAGTTGTTGGACGTTTTGTGGCCGAAAACCAGAACGAAACAAAAAATGGTGAACCCGACGTGAATCTTTAACCAATCATGAAGGATTTAACCTAATCTCACCCATTCCCCCCCCCCCATGCTCTAAAGGTGGGCCAAGAAAGGTCATTAATTATGCATGGGATTATGAGATGCTGCTTTTACGGGTTTGCTGCTTGTATTTTCTAAAATGTTTCGTAGGCACTACTTTCAGAACTCCCTTCGATCCAATGGAATCGCAAAGGAACTCACAAGTGCGTGCTTCTAATGACGCAAGGATGATACTTCCTCAACAACGGAGGACCCAGTCACCCACCCAGCGTCTTCAATGCTGGGTTTCGGATGCGCTGATCTGAGAGTACCACATGAATGGTACTCTCCCAACAGTGGAGGCAGCCATGCATGCCCTCCAATCCATCAAGGTTCGCCGATCGCCTGCCTAGCAATGACCGCAAAGGCTGACCCAGATATCCCCTATCGCTGTCTCCAACCGTTTTGGGATTCTATCCCCAGAACGGGACAATGTGTACCTCCCCTATCTTAGGGAGGCAGATGAGGTCGATGTTGAGGACTTCATCCCTGTCAAATGGGGGTTCTGCTCTCAGGCCCCCACCGAGAGGCGTCATCGAGGTCACGTCGCGGCTCAACATCCTCGCGCCGAGGAGGATGTTTCCCCAAGGATTCAGGCCCACGCTCCCCAAGCTCCAGCCCCTCGGACCGCCAGACGAGGGCGGAAGACATAGAATCGGGGACCTGTCATCACCCTGGTCCCTGAGGAGGAGCTCTACTGCTCAGCCACGGACACGTACCACGAACAGGCACATACACATGTTCGATCCTCCCAAGCCCACCATCTAGACATGATGGCATCATACGAGCCGGCATGCATCCCCGCCGAGCTCCATCAAGCTCGTCGCTCACGTAGGACGGCACTTACCAGGCATGCACCTCTCCCTGCCTAGGGTCGTGAAGCCCACCAGCTTGACGTTGTGGTGACCCGGCACCTGCCGGACCAGCTCCTGGCAGTTGTTTCAGACACCGTCCATCCAGATATGGTGGTGATCAACAAAGCCCACCACCCAGATGTGGCAGCAAATCATAGGCGGGCACGTCTCCCCATCAACAATGGACACCGACTCGATACTGTGAGAAACCAATATATGTAGGGCCAACTCCCTGCAGATGCAAGAAAAGTCTACCACCCCGATGTGGCGGAAAACGGAGAGAGAAACTGTCGTATCCCAGTATAGGGGCAGACTCATTCACCTACCCTGACACAGGATAATCGCCAGTACCCACTGACCACTGGAGGACCGGAGCAGGATATTCCTACTCCGATACCAGAGTGGGCCTTCATATTCGTTCCTGCCAAAGATGTCTCTCTACATATCCTTCCAATGATGGAGGAGCAGGTATCGATCCCAGATCATATCTTGAAGACTTGCCAGCATGTAATTGCATCGGCGGAAACAACAAGGACTCAGGCCCGTGAGCCTGTCTACCCTATTAAGGCAAATCATCTAAGAGATGAGATAGCCGCTTCACAGCAAATCTGCATCCTTGATTCAGCCCAGGAGGGTCACCGACTATATTCCGCGATGCAAGGGCAACCGGATTGAGCAGCTTCACTCGTTCCAACTGGGGGACACTCGTCCATCACGGTGGATGCTCCAGAACAGGCATATATCCCTGCTAGAAGTCAATATGTTCGTCAGTGTATCCCAGCAATGTCACGGGACCCAATTAGACAGGGACCCAAAGGTGAAGGCCGTTGTCAACATCAGATGGTCCCCGCTTCCCACAAAAGAGCGCCCCAAACATGCCGAAGGCAGCCAAAAAATAAAGAGAGGGTTCATGACTCCGCTCTGCTAGAAGCTGGGGTTTCCAACGCCGTTAAGCATGCATCAAAGGCTCGAAACCCTGGCCACCCATTACCATGTTATGGGAGTGGTAGTAGCAGTTGCGAAAGTCCTCCCCGCAATGTCGCTACCAGCAGCTCTGAAGGTCCTCCCCAGAGCACCCGTGGGGGCCTCCCCCGCGGGCATATAACGATCGGTCTTGAGAGCTTATCTCTTGAAGCGAGTCACAGAAACCCTCCATGTGACCAGAAGATTGAGTAGCAACAATTTCCTACACTTGTTGCGGTCCACCCTGAAGGTCCTCCCCGGGGTATACACTGCAATCACTCTCCATGTAGTGGTACCACATATTATGATGGTAGTCCTCGCTTTCATAGTTGCAACTACGGAGTTCCTCCCAGTAGTGATGTCTCATCACAACAAGAAGGCCCTCCTTTTGTCATGTCCTGCCCTGAAGGTCCTCCCCAGGGGTTATGCTGCAACGGAACTCCATGCATTCAGGCATCAGGTCACGGTGGTAGTCCTTTCCACCCTGATAATGAAGGTCCATCCCATAGAGACGTCGAGCAACGAGAAGTCCCTCCCCTCATTGTGGTACATTTTGGAAGTTGGAGGCCCTCCCTAGGATTTATCCCCCAGATATTCTCCCTGCGGCAGCAGCATTGGTATTCCTTGCCATTGCCGCAGCTGTGATGGTATTCCTCGCCACCATGGCCTCCATCGCAAAGGTCCTCCCCGCAATGGACCCAAGCAACAAGAAGGTCCTCCCCTTGTCTCGGTGTGTCCTGAAGGTCCTCCCCAGGATGCGCGTCGAACGCCAAGCCATGATGGTCATCCTCACCATAATGGCAGTTGTTGTGAAAGTCCTCCCTGTAACAATGCCACGTAGCCAGAAGGTCCTCCCCTTGCTGAAACATACCTTGGAGGTCCTCCCCAGGGTGTGCACTGCAAAATTCATCTATGAAGTGAAGCATCAGGCAGTAATGGTAGCCCTCGCCATTACGGCCATCATTACGAAGGTCCTCCCCGTGATGACATATTATATCGATAGGAAGGTCCTCCTCCTGCTGAATCAAGCACCGAAAAGCCCTCGTATTCCAGGGCACTCAGAAGGACGGGATCGAGCATGCCAATTTCCATCTTCTCGCTAACAATTCTCTTCTTCGATCAGGAGTCGTTCCAGGGATGCACTCATCTTCTGAACCACCTGAGAATCACCCACAACACAATTCAATACCTACCGATACCACTACCTCCAACTATAGTGAGATCCATAGTTGGGATGACCAGGTAGAGGAATCATTGGCATAGGAGTATGCCGATATGTTGCACCTGAGAAAACGACTGGCCAGGAATGATATACCAGTTATGTTTTTTCCCAAGACGACCTCTTAATATGACATACCCAGAGAGTTGTCGGAAGAATGCATGAACGACATCCGCCATAATATATGGACAACCCTCCGCCGGCTGAAATCGAGCTTCCTGACCTATGACGGGTATGTAGACCATGTCAAGACGATAGGGGACCTCCTCCATCACATTGATCTAGGGGCCCTTTCCTCAACGCGACAACAACGCCCCGAGAGGCGCAAAGGGAATATGGAGGCAGCTTGCCTCTGTGCACTGGACCAATTGCGCTGCCTCATCGGCGACCCTCCAGCGGGAGTCTATATCAGGGGCTGGGGGGGACACGTAACTTTACATTTCACTCCACTCCCTGCCCAGAGGAACCTGTTTGGCATGGTGTATTCCAATATCGTCACATCGAGATAGCAATCGGGTGGACTCCCTATTCAGGAAAGGAAACACACCCAATAGAGTCGGGCCTCGAGTAAGTCCCAGAAGCATCAGGCCCGGTGGGAACGAGCCATTAAAAAACTCTAGAATCAGGCCACCGAGAGCATACAACAGGCCTATCGCCTAAGAGAGGCCAATCAACGATATCTTCCTGACTCCCCAGAAGGGACTGATCCACAGGTGAATTTGGCACCAGATCTGGTTCACCCCTAGATGGGGGCATGTGAGATCAGGCAGGTCGCAATAGCTGCATCCACTGCCGCAATCCAGGGTCAACCCCATCCTACAAATCTGGGGGCATTTTTAACAACAAATTCCACCGTAAGACAAATAAAACCAGGAAGAGAATCAACGTCAAGGGAACGGAGCCAGCCCCAGACCTCAGGGCTGGAAGCATTATTAGCCCCTCAATAACCTCCCCCATGGGAGTCGGTATTCTCTCATCTACAGAGGACAGTCAGAAGAGGAGGTTCTCGTCCTATCCTATCTTTTGAATCATCATCCCCTCTAAGAGTAAGGCGCACCGTAAGGTCGCATCAAAGAACTCTCCACATCACCCTTCGCCATGAAGTCCGAAGGCAATCCCAGGTCATGAGAGGGAAGGCCAGCAGAAGACGCGGGAGATCCTCTTCTTATTTGGAAGATGAAGTCCCCTCCACTCTGCAATATGTGTTCATCAATGCCATAGAGTCCAACCCCATGGGTGACACCGTAGAAAATGAAAATCCGGACGGATCAGTAGACGACGGTTCCGGTCAGGCTGTGACTCACAATGAACCCCCAGGTGTACACACCCGGAACCAGAGGGCCACTTTAAATATGGTTGCCCCTTCAGCTAACCTCCCTCTGCCTACCCTACAGGCTTTCAACAAGGACAAGAACAAAGGAAAGGTTGCCCTTAACCCGTCCCCCTTTCTCGATAAAAACGAGCCACTCACACTTGAAGAGAGGTTCGCTCGACAGGAAGAAGAGATGAAAGAATTGAGGAGGCTTAACGCCGAGATGCTCTAGAGGAACCACCTTATTGAAAGAGCATCCCAAGAAGAGCCACATCATGCACTCCTGACATGTGCACCTCAAAGTCTAAGGCTTTCCCTGGCAAACGAAGCATGATCTGGGCGCCTGGCCCGTCCAGCTACCTAGATGTGGATCCGGATGAATACCAGGATTTCCCTCTACTTAGGAGGAAACTAGAGAAAGTATGCCCGAACCCTCCGAGGGTACCCCGAACGGAATATGCACCCTTGGTGCCGGACAATCCGGATCCTCAAGCAATGCCTCGGGCTATGCCTACACAGGACCAGGCCCAACAGGATGTAGACTAGGGACTCACCAATACCATCGAGGCATTAACATCTCGACTGGAAGCGATGGAAGGTCGACTTGCTCCGATACAGCCGCAGCGGAAACCCTACCCAGATTCGTTGACCAACACACCACCTCCACCCAATTTTGGGAGCCATGTATTCCCAATCTTCAATGGATCAGGTGATCCAGAGCAGCATTTGATGCACTACGCATCCTATTGCGACCCTATGATGGGGACTTAGAAACAAAAAGAAGCAGTGAAACTCAGATGATTCGTACGGACCTTGCAAGGATCCGCCTTTGTCTGGTATACGAGTCTGTCGGCCCAGTCGATAAAGAGCTAGGAGGACCTCCGGCAGCAGTTCATGTTCCACTTCAGCTCAACGTTGCCTAAAACAATTGTCAGCGATCTCAAGAACTACAAGAAGAGGGAGAACGAGAGGGTCTCATATTTCTTCGCCAGATGGAAAGGTCTAACCTATTCTCTGAACAAGCCAATGCCTCAAGATGAGATACTAGCCATATGCATCGATAATCTTAGAGATGAGCTGCGAACACCACTCATACCGGTGGAGTGCACCACAGGCCTCCGCCATCTCTCGGCCATTGCCTAGAGAATTGAGGACTCTTTGCAGCGGACTAATTCAAAGTCTCGAATAGCCTCGCAGGCTCCTGCTAAAAGAGCTCCTAGAGCTGAAGCGTCCGCTGTCACACTCAAGTCGGAACTTGTTCCCACTCCGCCGCTCAGGCCTCCACCAAATTGTCAAGGGCCCCCTGCATATCAGTGGTCGCCCCCATTGAAACGGGACGATTAGAGAGGACTGAAACAAAACCAGTTTGAGGAGCGAAGCCAAAAAAGTATACTCGTTCTGAGACGATCAAGTTTGTGGATACTTCATTGCCGCCATGAACTGCAATTTTCTCTGCCTCCCGAAGCCAAGGAAACCTGAAGAAGTCAGCCACGATGACAGGCCAGATTACTTCCCCTACCATCGTATGTTGGGGCATAGTATCCGAGACTTCTTCATCTTCAAAGACCTCCTACAGAGGATGGTAGATTCCGGAAAAGTCGAGCTGGGACCACCCCCAGCACATGTGGCATGTATATCTACCACTGACTCCAGCAAAGAGGAGGGGTGGTAGAAAGTCACCAGCAAGCAAGGGCAGAAATTTGACAACTGGATGACTCGGAAGACTATAAACTGAGCCGAGGGCATACTCCGAGCTCAACTACAGCAGCCAATGTTGCCACCAGTAGCCCCTGGAGCCGCAAAGCCGACCACATTGTCCTCACAACCCTCCACAAGCCAGTCATCCTGACGGAGTCAAAGGAGGATGCAATCACAAGAGGAGCAGTCCGTGACAGGGCCAAAGTTAGTCCCGACCCTAGCAGATTTCATGCCCTTAAATTTGGCACAATGGGCACCAACCCACCAAATGGAACCATCAGAGACAACCAACCAGGTTGACCTGTCAGAGGATAAAGAGCCAATATTTGGTTCTATCAACATCATCCATCTCGTGGAATCATTCCCTGACGAAGGGTATGACTACGAACCCGAGTTTCCTGCATGAGGAGCTGGGAGGAGGAATCGCAGAGGCAGGGGATACAAGGGGAGGCGCAGCTGCGGCCGAAACCAAACCTACAGTTAGACCCCGGCCCAAACCGTTAATACCACGGAATCCTGTGGGAGAGCCCTTCAACGGACTCAGCAGGAGAGGGAATTCCCCTCCACCTCCACAAGAATCCACTCTGGCCCTGTTGTTCTGCGATACCCACCAGAGGAGGAGCAAGTGTCTGGCAGCCTAGTGCGTACAAAAAGACCGGCCATACCAAGTTCTCAAAATTTGGGAACACCATCGACATTCATCCCCATGGTCGGTCCCTCCTCGTCGAATGCTCCAGCTCCCAAAGCATCCACTAAGACTCTCCTGCCAACGGAGAAGTGTCGACCGCTGGAGAAAAAATACGACATCCTTAAGCATCTGGGGTCTGTACCTGCCACGTTTTCAATCCTGGATTCCCGGGGTTTGTCATCCGACCTTAGGGAGGAGCTTATCGAAGATTTGATCAGCTCCCGGGAATTCCAAGCCGAGGTAGCTGCCGCCGAGATTTACCAAGCGGAGACTAGACCAGCTGAATGCAATGCGGTGATTTCCTTCATCGATCAGGATGAAGATTCTATCATGCAAGGACACATCAGACCACTATATGTGTCCGGCACGCTGAATGGTATTGAGATCTGAAAAGTCTTTATAGACAATGGCTCCGAAGTTAACCTCCTTCCCCTATGGACACTCCATAAGTTGGGCTATAGTGAGGATGATCTAATTCCCTCAGCCACAACTTTGTTAGGTTATAACAAGAGAGAGCAGAAACCAATGGGACAGATTAAGCTAAAGACCCATTTTGGTGACCTGGTAGCCTACACAGAATTCCTGGAGGTCCGACAGAGCACAGCACTCAATGCCCTGCTGGGATGTCCCTGACTCCATAAGCACATGGTCGTTCCTTCATCCTACCACCAATGTATCAAATACCGCGTCAATGGACAAAGAGGGATGTTGAACAACAACAAGGCCCCTTTCGAGCTCTCGGAGTCACATTACATCAACGCCGGGTTCTATGAGCAAAAGAGGAAGAAGCCTTTGATCGAAAACGTCAACTGGATCCCCACTCCAAATAGCCTGGAAATGGTCCCCGATGACCCCCTCAGGCAGCTTGGAAGAGATTATGTCCTGGCCATCAACCATGTTGAGAGTAGGAGTTCGAGTCCAGACACGCATTCGGATGTCCTCATGACTTCAGCCACGATGGTCGAGCACGACAATACGGGAACGTCTACCAACCCTCGATTTGGGGACGAATACTCAAGCAAGGATTCCCACGATGCCTCTCCCTCAAACCCTCGAAGGCTCAGACCGAAAACTCTCTCCTCATCAGATCAAGAGGATGAGGACTTGAGAGAAGAATAGGGGGATGATCTCAGAGATTCACCTCCCGTATTTGAGGAGGGTATCTCCACCACTGTGGACGAGCTCAGGGAAATGAACCTGGGTACCAAATATGACCTGAGGCCCACTCTCATTAGCGCAGACATGTCTCCCAAGGAACACGAGGTATATACCTCCTTCCAAAGGCAACATCGGGATGTCTTTGCATGGAATTACACGGAAATGCTAGGACATGATCATGAGGTAGAGACGCATCACCTGGGTCTTCCAGAAGACAATTGGGCCTACAAACAGGCTGCTAGAAGGACACACACCTCACATGCTTCCAAGATAGAGGCTGAAGTCGATAAGCTCATTAAATCAGGATTCAACAGTGATGTCTAGTACCCCATTTGGTTGGCCAACATCATCCCTGTCAAGAAAAAGTATGGGTAAATCTGTGTCTGCATTGAATTCAGAGACCTTAATCGGAATTTTCCAAAAGATGACTTCCCCGTTCCAATCACCGAGTTGTTAACTAATGTGATGGCTGGGTATGAGGCTCTATCCTTGATGGACGGCTATTACGGATAAAATAAAATCAGGATGGCCTGAGAAGACAAAGAATCCACTGCCTTCAGGGCCCCTCAAGGGGTATTCTATTACAGGGTCATGCCCTTTGGTCTCAAGAATGCTGGGGTCACGTATTAGCATGCCATGCATTGGGTCTTTAAGCTGTTCTTGGGGAAATTCGTTGAATGTTACATCGATGACCTAGTGGTCAAGTCCAGACAATGCTTGGATCACCTGTCGGACCTTGATACCATCTTCAACAAGCTCAGACAACATAGCTTGAAGATTAACCCCTTGAAATGCACCTTTGGGGTTACCTCAGGGAAATTTCTTGGCTTCGTCGTACGCCATCACGACATCGAAGTTGACCCTGAGAAGACGAAGTCTATCCTAAGCCTGTCACCCCTAGAAATATCACTGAGCTAAGGGGATTCCAAGTAAACCTAGCCTATATTAGGCAGTTTATAGCCAACCTGGAAGGAAAATGTTTTCCCTTCACCTGGTTGATGAAGAAGGGGGTCACGTACCAATGGACGAATGACTACCCAGAGGCGTTCGAAAACATGAAGAAGTACCTCTTAAGCCCACTGGTGCTCATGCCCCCAGTCAAAGGAAATACTCTCATTCTATATGTGGTGGCCCTAGAATAGTGATTGGGAGCCTTCCTTGCACAGAAGAATGTCACTGGTAGTGAAAATAGTCTCTATTACCTCAGTCGAACAATGATTGATGTTGAGACTCGATACTCAAATATCGAGAAGAGCTGTCTAGCCTTGGTCTTCACGGTTCAAAATCTGTGACATTATCTGCAGCATCATGAGGTCCATATGATCTCATGGAGTAACCCGATCAAGTACATAATTAGTCTCCTGATGCTAACCGGATGCCTTTCCCGATGGGCGGTCATCCTGCAACAATTCGACATCTGGTTCGTGCCTCAAAAAGCCATCAAGGGCCAGGAATTAGCAGACTTTCTGGTAGAGCACCCTTCAAGAGGGACCACTACACCGAATGCTAAACTACCTGATGAATATATCTTCTCGGTTCAAGAGGAGGTCCTAGCATGGGAAATGTACTTTGACGGCGTGTCCCGAAGCCCCACCGGAAGATGATGGAGGATCCCATATTCAACAAAGTGGGACGGGGGATAATACTCGTGTCCCCAGAAAAGGCAGTTTTTCCATATTCCTTCCTCCTGTTAGAGGGATGTACGAACAATGAAGCGGAATATCATGCCCTCATTGTAGCCCTTGAACTCGCACTCTAGGAAAAAGTACAACACCTTAAGGTAAAAGGAGACTCGGAGCTGGTGATCAAGAAAGTCAATGGTGACTATGCTATTAAAAATGAGGATATGATCCCCTTGTTGACCATGACCAAGGGTTAATGGAACATTTCTCCACATAACCAACATTGATTTATATTCCCCAGTCCCAGAACGCTCAGGCTGATGCATTAGCCAACGCGGCCACAGCCCTAGCCGACCCAAACTGGGATGAAACAGTTATCAGTATTTCTCATCGTCGAATGGTATTGACATTTGTTCAAGATAAGAAAGAAGAGATCCATGAAGTCAATATTGTCCCCAATCCATATGCTCCTGCTACCGACTAGATGACCCCCATCATGAACTACCTTCAACAGGGAGCGCTTCCATCAGACAGGGCTGAGAGAGAGCAAATACGGAGAAGGGAAATAAATTTTGTCCTATGTGGCGGTACAGGTCAGCAAGAAGTCCTCTACAAACGAGGCATTGATAGAGTGCTCCTCAGAGGCATTGACAGAGAAGAAACTTTTGTCGTCATGACTGAAGTACATGCAGGAGCATGTGGATCACATCAACCAAGGACCAAGCTCTCCCATCAGGTTAGAAGGCTTGGGTACTACTGGCCCACAATGGCACGAGACTGCGAGAATTATACCGCAAAATGCCACTCATGACAGATCCATGCCAACTTCATACACTATCCCCCAGAGTAACTTCATCAAGATAAGCACTCTTGGCCATTTTCCATCTGGGGGATGGACGTCGTGGGACCATATCCTCCCGCTACGGCCAAACAGCTGAAGTATATCCTCACGATGACCGATTTCTTTTCCAAATGGGCAGAAGCCATACCCCTCAAGGAAGTCGGGGCAAGAAATATTATCAGCTTCGTGAATACTAATATCATCACCAGATTTGGTGTCCCTCATACTATACTGATGGACAATGGCATCAGTTTCTGCTCTGCTGAGTTGGAAAAGCTATTCCATGAGTATGGTATCAAGGCTAACCACTCATCCCGCTACCATCCTGTGGCCAACGGATAGATATAAGCTTTCAACAAGACCCTATCCAATATCCTCCAGAAAATGGTGGACAAAGACCAAAATTCATGGCCGGATAAACTCCTCCATGCATTGTGGGCTTATTAAACCACAATATGCACCACTACTCGGTCTACCCCATACGCATTGGTGTACGGCATGGAGGCGGTCCTGCCCATTGAAATCCAACTTCCCTCACTCCATGTTTCCATATTTGATTGATTATCTGATGATGAGCAGTCATAAAATCAGCTAGGTGAATTGGAACAGCTAGACGAGAAGCGGTTGCACACTCTGCACCACCTGGAAGTGTACCAGAACCGGATCGCACAAGCCTTCAACAAAAAGGTCCGCCTCCAGTCTTTCTTGGAAAGATAATTAGTGCTGGTCCTCCGGACCCCAATGATACCTGGCAAGAATCTTCCAAAGCTGGAGCCCAAGTGGGAAGGACCATATGTTGTACATAAGGTCTACTCCAATGGACCATATACCCTGATCTCCATGGACGGACAATTTACAACCGCTCCTACAAATGCGAGATTCTTAAAGAAGTATTTCACATAGAAACCGTATGGCCCTCATCCTGACCACATGACATTAAACGGTATAGCCCTCATCCTGACCACATAACGTTAAACTGTATAGCCCTCGTCCTAAACACATGACGTTAAACTGTATGGCCCTCGTCCTGACCACATGACATTAAAATGTATGGCCCTCGTCCTGACCACATGATGTTAAACTGTATGGCCCTCATCCTAACCACATGATGTTAAACTGTATGGACCTTGTCATAACCACATGACATTAAACTGTATGGCCCTCGTCCTAACCACATGACGTTAAACTGTATGGCCCTCATCCTGACCACATGATGTTAAATTGTATTCCCTCGTCCTAACCACATGACGTTAAACTGTATGGCCCTCGTCTTGACCACATGACATTAAACTGTATGGCCCTCATCCTAACCGCATGAGGTTAAACTGCATGGAGTTCGTCCTTACCGCACGACGTTAAACTACACAGACAAGGTGATTTAAAAACACCCTCATTCCCTGTGAACGGACCAGACCTGCACAGGGTGTATCGTCATTCAGAGAACAATGTGAGACTTGATTCCTGCCCTCGTAGGATATGTAGTGACGCCAGAATTCCACACCCTGTCCCAGCCACCTCAAAAAAAGAGAAAAAAAAATAAAACAAAAATGCCCATTCCCCCGTGTACGGACCAGACTTGCACGGGGTGTATTTGCATCCTCACCGCATGATGTTAAACTGCATGGATTTCATCTTTACCACACGACGATAAATTGAACGGATGTAGAATAAGTAAGAATACCCCTCCCCCCATGTATGGACCAGACCTTCATGTGGTGTACTCATCGTCCTAAACACATGATGTTAAATTGTATGGACTCTGTCCTCACCGCATGACGTTAAACTGCACAGATTCCATAGAACTACGTACAGATTGATTCCTTCCCTCGCAGGATATATAGCGATTCCAGGATCCCTAGTCCTTGCCCAGCCCCCTGAATTAAAGATAAAAAAATGCCTTCTTTCCCCCGTGTATGGACCAAACCTACACGGGGTGTACTCATTCCAGAGAACTACGTACGGCTTGATTCCTGTACTCGTATGATACATAGTGACGTCAGGATCTCCAGTCCTGGACCAGCCCCTTAAAAAAAGATAGGTTCCCTCCCCCCCCCCCCCCCCCCGTGTGCGAACCAGACCAACACGGGGTGTACTTCTTGTCCTTACCACACGACGTTAAACTGCACGGACAATGATGTTAAAAATTCCCTTTCCCCCGTGTACGAAACAGACCTGCACGATGTGTATATCTTCGTCCTTACCGCATTATGTTAAACTACACAGAAGTTGTCCCCACCGCACGATGTTAAACTACGCAGACCCCCTTTTTCTTTCACGTTGGGTCACCTTCGTCCTTGCCACATGACGTTAAACTGCATGGAGTTTTTCCTCACTTCATGATGCTAAACTGGACGGACTTCTTCGTGACCCAACCAGGACACATGGAGATATGATATGGAGATACTCCATGCACATTTGGATACATCCTTTCCATAAATCAGACTCCACGGCCTAGATAATTGTGGATCTTCATAACAACTCATGGCCATCGGAGGTGGAAAGTCATCGACTCGTGGACACCTTTGTACGACTATGAATACCATGCCCTTAGCGGCTCTGCATATTGATAGCCCCTGGCCTATCTACCAAAGTCATGATTTCCACAGGCGGCACTCTTCCTAGCTTCGTACACTTACCGGCCTCAGAGCCCCCATACCATACCTCTTGATCCAGAAGTTTACGGAGAAGTGGTTTACAAGTTCATTCCCCTTTTCACATTCAGGTGTTGCGAGGGTTTCCCTATCTGCATAGCTTTTGTTTCTTCCAGTGGTTCACATAGAGACCTACATCAACAAACATCAAGCCAGGACTAGGCTACTTTGACTCAATGGACAATTACGGTGAAGATGTTTCTTGTATACCCGGACACCATTATCCCCACGTGTCGAACTCTGCACTATGAGAAATCACAGATTTTCATAATCATTCATGGCCATCGGAAGTGAAAAGTTATCGACCCAGGGACAACTTTGTACGACTATGCATACCATGACATCAGCGGCTCTGCATAATGATAGCCCCTGGCTCGTTCATCAAAGGCAAGATTTCCTCAGGGAGTACTTCTCCTAGCTCCGTACACCTACCGGCCTCAAAGCCCCCACACCATACCTCCTGATCCGGGAAAGCTCAAAGTTACAGTTTTTACCTTCATCCCCCTCCTTGTTCTATGTATATCAGAATATATTGACTCAGTTATCCTTCGAGTGATTGCAGCAATTTTCACCCAATGGTCCGAGAACTATGATCGATAAACTACGAGTACCTCGTCTTTACCGCATGACGTTAAACTGCATGGAATTAAGGCACACCCCCACGCAAAAAAAGTGGAGGAAAGATCAGCGCAGGGGGCTCTTTGAAACTCAACAAGCAACCAGGGACGGATATCCCCGACATGTCCAGACATTCCCCTACCAAATGACATACTTCGTGGCCCGGATAATTGAGGATCGTCATAACCATTCATGGCCAAAGGAAGTGGAAAGTCTTCGACCCGTGGAAACCTTTGTACGACTATGAATACCATTCCCTCAGTGGCTCTACATAATGATAGCCCCTGGCTCATCCATCAAAGGTAATATTTCCACAGGCAATTCTCTTCCTAGCTCTGTACGCTTACCGGCCTCAAAGCCCCCATATAACCTTTCCTGATCCAAGAAGCCCCGGAACCATGATTTACACCAATCAACCCCCCCCCCCCCCCTTCTGGGGCATGTTGAGGTATTCAAGCCCTGTTACATTCTGATGAAGAGAAACTTTTGAAAAGTGTCTTTGTCCTCGCTGCATGATGTTAAACTGCATAGCAACCTTCATAAATGCCTCTCATCCTTGCCGCATGATGCCAAACTACACGGATTATGTCCCAACCACAGGATGATAAACTACAAAGTCATACTCTTCATGGGTTCAATGAGGAACAGAGGATTTTATTCACCTTTCAGTGCACATGTCAGACCTGCACGAAGCACCACCTCACACCAGTGTGAGAAATAATTACTTCACCCATTCTCAGGAAGTTTAGTCTAGATTTTTCCCCTGTATTAAGGCACCCTCTCATCATAAACCATACTCTGTACTCAGAAAAAAAAAGGCAAATTCTCATCAGTGACCCCTGGTGGTTCCAAATCTCAACTTCCCTGAAGTTTCTCGGCTATCAAAAGTGGATAGTCTTTGACTTAAGGACACCTTTCTATGACTATGCATACCATGCCCTCAGAGGCTCTGCATATTGATCGCCCCTAGCCCGTCCACCAAAGGCAAAATTTCCTTAGGAAATACTTCTCTCCATACGCCTCTTGGCCTCTGAACCCCCATTTCTATCCTGGGATTCGAAAACCCTCTAAGTTACGGTTTACCAACCTCTTCCACAATCCTACCTGAATGCGGCGGAACGTCTTTGACGAGATTACCGAGAACCAGGAGAAGTCGTTCCATTTCAAATGATGTCCTAGCTGTATGACTTTAAACTACGTCAATCCTCAACCATCCCTTACGCTAACTAAATGCGTAGGTAGGTGGTCCCTAGACCACGCTCCTGATTGGTACAGATGTTCCCAAAACCCTTTCAGATGTCACACTCCACTTCTGAGCCACCCTTGGTAGTTTTCATAATTTTACATGCCACCCATCGTGGTTTCCATAAGCCGGGAATCCATGAAGTCCCCTGTCCATATGAAATGGATAATTCTTTGATTTAAGGACAACTTTGTATGACTATGCATACCATTCCCTCAGCGTCTCTGCATATTGATTTCCCCTAGCCCATCTACCAAAGGCCAGTTTTCCTTAGGCAATTCTCTTCTTACCTCTGTACATCAGCACGACTCCCATGCCCTGAGACATGCCCTGCATGCCACTCAAATTCAAATATGTTTCCCCCCATGTGAATCTGAAGGGTATTAAGACATATTTTAATCAGTTGAACCCCATTGGTGCCTCACCCCACAGTATTTGGTCAAATTTGTTCGACCTAAAACATCAGTAGTGATAGTCTTGTCGGTGGGACTTTAAACCACTCATGGAAGAAAGAGGAAAAAATCATGTTAGGCCGAAAAAACGAAAAGGGCGACCTAAGAAAAAGTCGGGTTATACCCATTGGGTCCATACCGAATTGTCCCAGGAAAAATCAGGGCATTAAAAGAATAAAAAGGAAAAAAATTTGTAGGGTTTTCTGATAAAACCCTAGAAATAGTCAGACTACGCTCGCTGGATCCCATGGTCCAGGAAAAAGTTAGAGCATGATTTATTTGTTGTCCTGGACTCGGATTATTCTATGTTCAGGGAATTAACATATGCAGTGATCGTATCAAATATTTTCTATCACAGTAAAAGGTGACAAGGGAACTAAGGATAAATGTTTCTTTGTTCCATAACAAAGTGGGTAAGAAGGGCATCCACAATTCAGAGCCTCCTCTAGTGCGAAAGGTGATTACAGGTGTTTTTCGGCGGATTCACAATGTTGTATCAGGCGTTGGTGAGAATCCTCGTTTGTCTGTGAGAGATTCTATAGTAAGGCTATCTCAGCCTCTACACCAGCCCTCAATTCTTCTGCCTCCTGAGTCGCCTTTGTTCTTTCCCTTATTTCCTCCTCCATCCGCTGCTCCCCCTCTCCAATCATGGCGGTGACGTTGGCCTCTTCCTGGTGCAGCCAGTGTATCTCTTTTCTCAACACCTCCAGGGGAGAACACTTCTCAAAAACTTCTCTCTGAAGCCCTATGATGACCCCGACGTGGTCATGAGCCTCTTCTAGGCAGAGCTTTCGAGTCGCGGAAAGGTAGGCTTCATATTAAGTAGCGTAAAGGTGAGATTTGAAATAACCTATCCTCTCCCGATCAGCTACTACCTGCTTGACTATGTCGTAAACACCGTGATAGTCAAAGCCATAAAATACCAGCAACATAAACAAATTACATATCCTTGGTAATTTGGTTGGAATCTTGACCAGGGGCGTTTGATAGATCAGTCTCCAGATTTTCTCCCAAGCCCTTTGGAGAGCAGGTCAGAGGCTGGAGAGGACCTGTTGATCAGGCTCCGAATCATTCCCAGGTGAGGACACATATTCGGGGATGAATGTCACCAAGGAGGGACCCAAGGTGGCCTCACTCGCAAAACCTAGCACTACGGCCGCTTCGCCCCTGACTGGCGACACAATTGTCAGCGCCAAAGATTGTGGTCCTGAAGCCCGAGAGTCAATAAGACAGATGAGTACCCCTGATTAGAAAAGGGAATAAAAAGGAGAAAATGGAAGGAGATCGGGGAACATACTCCTAATCTATGAGGCATCGGCATCCGCAAGCTCTGCACTGTCATGACAGCCACTTGAAGAGGATGCCACATCATCGATAGGCAAGGGAATCTGGGGAGCCCCCAGAGGGGTCCAAGGCCTGAGGCCATGCCTAAGGCCTGCAGTTTCCAAGGTCGTCCCCAAGTGATCACCTACGGAGACCAATCTCGAAGAAGTCACTCCCCCGGTGAACAAGATAATGGCCCGCTCCGGGTTCCCAACAACTGGATTAACGGAAGGATCTTCCTCCATAATCATGAGATCCGTTGGATTTGGGGTGGTTGGCTTCTTCATATCTGGAACCCCCTCAGCGATCATGGGTTCCCAATCGTCATCCGAAATTTAAAGGGTTATCTGATCAGCAGGGGTCTCAGATACCAACGGTTCTTCCACTGGCATATCTCTGACTGGTAAAGGCAGGAGTAAAGCGTCCATATCGTCGGCCCCTCCGGCAGGGCTCACTATCTCATCCTGCCCAGGCGTGGTTACGGGTGATTCCACATACGGCAAGAAGGCGGGAGGTAGAATCACTTGGGTAGCCATAGCCAGATCCCCAAGTGGTATTGCACCATAGGTCAAACAGTTAACGACTAACGAAGTCTAAGAATACAAGTTGGTGAATGAGCAAACGGGAAGTTATGATTACCCGATGTTCCTTGTTTGAGCCGTTCCGATAAAAGGAACGCCTATTGTTGTCTCTGGATCTGCCCAGGGGACAGTTTGGCTAGAATTCTGGAAGGAACGGGAGGAGGAATGACCCTAGTTGAGTCTGTGATGGTCACCTCCATGAGCCTAGCTACACTAGGGGTTCCTTCCTCGATGACCCCTGGGGGAGAAAGCGCATGCTCCCCTGCCGCAGTACCACGAGGGGTATACTCCGAAGAAGGAATCACCCCCTGAGATTATTCGGCACCCTGCATAAAAGGAAGAAACCTTAGAACCTCCACAATAAATGAGGGAAAAGTCAGAATGGGTGAGCAGAGCAACCTCTTCCTCAGGGTTGAACAATTCGTGATGTCTAATCATCATAGACACCCAAATGCTCCCATAGAGACGATTCTGGAGTGAATAATTGTACGCATCCATCTCCTTTAATGAGGCAACTATTTCATCTAAATCCTCTTCCAACTGCAAGTGGGGTGGAGTGAAGATCGTCCAGATACCCGGAAGTTTAAGAGGGCATGTTTGAAGAAATGCCCAAACTTCTTCGTCCGAACCACTGAACCTCAGGTCATCCTAGATTTTTCAAGCCTCCGGTAATGCGGCCATGGCACGAATCACCGACTGTGGAGGATCAACCTGAGAAGGTCAGGTGGCGGTAGAAGCTGGTAAGGGCGCCAATGGCTGTATTCGCGTTTCGGATCCCGCCACCACCCTAGAAATATCTTGGGCTATCGGTGGGCGCAACCTCACAGGTAAGGACGGGAATTCCCTGACTTCAGCCATGATGGGGAAATCATCAAAATCATCACCCCCTGAAGAGTGGTCACTTCCTTCCCCCTCCTCATCAGTCACCAGATGCAGCATGTTCTAGATGCGGTGGGTTAATACCATGTAACCCTCGCGCACATAAATATAGGATTCAAGATCCTAGAGATATCGATTGACCCACTCTGGCTCTACATTATAATGAATGTTAAAAGGGGAGGATATATATCCCAGCTCTTCAAAAGCAACTTCTGATTTCTGAAGGCACTGCCACAGGAAACGGTGGTACTGGCTACGAAAGGCTGACCAACCCTTAAATTTGTTCCATTGGCCCCAGGCCGTTGGGAAGGCAGCATAGCTGGGGATAGTCAACCCCCCTCGAGCATCCTCGAGGGCGTGAGAGGATACACCCATGTTTGTTAAAATCTTCCCCGGAATCACAGGACCAGTCGGGTGACCAAGTATTTTTCCCGGACTAGTTGGAGCACCAACCTCCTTTCACTTCCTTTTTCCCTTTGATGGTCTGGGACTTGAGATGGTGGGCACCAATGTCCATAGCTAGCCATTTGGGTATGATTGTTCCTAGGAGTTAGCATAATTCTTGGATAAGAAAGGCATGGAGTCCGCAAGCATGGGGGTCATAACCTCACAGCTGGTATCCTCCTGGGTAAACATTAACCACAGTTGTCTGGACACCATAAAATGATGGTTCTCGTGGGCACCATTAAGTGCGAAAGGACACTGTTCTTGGACGCAGCCAAATTGACACCCAAATCGGCAAGGCGTGTACCCCTCACAGATCAGTTCTCCACCAATACAAGCCACCAGAATACCCTCTTGGAGGGATAGAAGGTAGCTCCGCTTGCTAAACTCTTCTATTATGGTGTTCGTAATTGCGCCAGCTGGGGATGAAAATGGATGAAAATTGAAAAAGTCATAATTTGAAATTCGACTTGATAGTAGATGCATGTTCGAAACTGTCTATTGATTATCCTTCTCCTGGGTCGCCCACTCTTCGGGCATAACCCCACTGGTCAGTTGCAAGTACGGCCGAAATGTGGTGCCCAGAATCTGAAGAGGGTTGATGAAGGTGTAACAGTTTTTGATGTGTATGCTTAACCATCCCCATAGAATTTAGAAAGGTTCGGCCACTCGGTTTGGCCGATTCCTGTCATTAATGTTACCAAGTAACCGGTAAATCCTGGCCAACACTAGGACGGCTAGGTTGATAGCGTTATCGGTAGCCATGTGTGCTTCCATGACAAAAGTAGTGACCCGCACGCCACCAACCTCGCACACGGGTAATAACCAGCCACTTAAGAACATGTCCAGAAAAGCTGTTAGGCGGAGCAATCGATCAACATCCGGAATAAGCTCCTAGCCCTAGCCACGAAAATCGCCTTGCTCCAAAGTCATCCAATAGCTTCCCACCTATTTATGGGACTCCATTGTAGGTCAAGTCATGGGACTGCATGGGAGAGCCGCGGATTCTTCATATTTGTTCTTTCTCACAAAAGCCTTGACCCATTCACGGTATGCGATGAGCTATTTTGGAGATGTATCCTCTGAGTGCTTCCGAGCCTGGTTAATGAGTCGCTTCACTAGGGGGAGTCCTCTCTTCATTCTCCCACACAGAGGAAGGAGGCAGGAACTCGTCAAACATACTCCCAATGACGGGGACCCCCGAAATCTGAAATACATCCCACAGACTAATGCCCACTTCCCCATGGACCAGATGGAACGTGTTGGTGTCCGGGCTCCAATGACTCATAAGTTTCTTGGCGAGGGATTGAGGCCAGTGGGTATAGGTTTGGGACACCCAGGAAGCTTCATACAAGCCTACGGATCACAACTCTGCCCCAAATATTGTGCAACTCTGGAGAACCCAGAAGGGCCACCCCCAATCCAATGACTTAAATGCTCCTCCCGGTCGGAGATCTAGATTCACTGGCGAGACATGATGGTCTCTTACCATGGAACTTCGGGAAATACTCTGATAGCAGTGGATTATTCCTTCATGTTGATGTGGTTCTCTTGTTGGAGATACTGGAAGGTGATTCAACACAGATCTGACAGCTGTACCCCTCGATGCAGGCCGCCTGCCAGTAGGTATCATGAACTGGGGAATAATGGAGGTAAATATCCACGCATTAGGATTGTTTTCACGGGAGGGTTCCGGAATCGGGGTATCAGACAATAAACTAAACCCATAGGAAGGAAGGCTGTTAGAAAAAGGATATTCCTGCTGTGATTTGGAGAGCCGGTCAGCAAGGAAGGAAGACGGTAGGGAGTGGCGGACTCCATCTTGAACAGAGCCTTCCATGTCCTTTAGGCGTTGATCAGTGATTGAGATGTGCTCTACGGTAGGCCTCAACGCAGAATGAGGGGGAACCATATTTTCTCCCTGTAAAATGAGAGAAATCAGTCTAGAATAAAAATCTGGACAAAATAAATGGTTAAGGAGCCTTCATAATCAAATCCGCAAGGAGGCCTTGGAGGATGGTTCGTGATGACATCATCCCACGAACTGGACTTTCGCGAACTTAGTTCTCTAAGCCCTGGCATGTGGAGCGTTGGCCAGAAAACTATGAACCAAGTTGCTCTGCATAATTTCAATCCCGATTTTATTCAGAAGACTTAGATACTTTTTAAAGTTCAAGAGATTTTAGTCCGCGGAGCATCGAAACCACGAAGCAAGTTCCTCTGCAGCCCGTCATCACTTGCTTTTTAATTATTTAAGAGTAATGGTTTGCAGTCGGGAATTTGGTTTGTGGATGAAGGCGACCGTGAAGAAGGAATGGTTTTTGGAGGTTGCTTCTAGTTCGCGGACGAGGCACTTCACGAAGGAGCAAACACGCGGAGGTGAATGAGATATGGTTTCGCGAAGAATTTGGTAAAGGACAAGTGTGAGGGATCCCTGTATTTATAGGCGTGGTCCCCTACCGGGTCCACCTTTCTACTGCATACCATCACAGTTTCAGGACCACTTTGCATCGGAATGGCCTCCTCTTCATTCTGATCAGACCCCATTCCGATGGGGACATTTTTAGGGTCCTGAATAATCCAAAAAGGAATTTTTACCCAAATCCCCCAAAAGAATTGGGAAAATTTATCAAAGAAGAGAGACAACAAAAAGGGATCGGTCTGTGAACCGGTCCATGGAAGCGCAACGTGGCCAGGAACCATAAGGCACCCCCTCCACGAACCATTGCCGTTCGTGAAATGGAGGTGGAGAGCCTCCGCGGTCACGAGGCAAGATGGGCGCCAGTCCGGTTCACCGCCACGAACCGCCCTAACCATGGACCGCATTGACTGGTCCAATCCCCACCCGCTTTCGTTCATGGAATAGAGGTGGAACCCTCCGCAGTCGAGGAGCACTCCCGAAGTTCACCTCACGGAGGGGGGGGGGAGCGTTCAATACCCACCGTGAATCGCGGACTAACCAAGTCAGCTGTGAATCAGGTATTTGGTTATGGGCCTCTGCAAAAGGTTCTGTGTGGCCACAGATACATTCCATTCCCCACTCTATAAAAGGAGACCGAGGGGGAAAGAAAAGGGGACTGGAGAACTAGAATCGGATTCAAGGGGATTGGATATTCGGAAGGAGATCAGTTGAAGGAAGGCTTCAGATTTCTAAAAAAGAAAAATTCCCATCCATGAACCACAGAAGGTATATGAATTATGAAGGAATTGGAAAATGCATAATAATTTGGTGAACCGCAAACCTAAAATTACAAGAGAAGGGGAACCGCAAACCATACCCCCTCCTTGGATGACTTCCCCATGGACCATGGAGTTTATGCCTCTTTTCCCATCCGTCATACCGCGTAGAACCCTCCTACGCGGGCGAAGCCCCGGCCGATGAGCCTCTGATTGGCGCCGCCCTTGGCCACCACTAACCTCCGTGAACCACCCTGGTTCGCGGATTGAACACAAAGTCGTGAACCACACTTGTTCGCGGATTGTAACCAAAGCCGTGAACCACCTTGGTTCGTAAATTGAACCTAAAGCCGCAAACCACCCTAGTTTGCGGAACTCCAATCAGTCCGCGGACCACCTGGGCTCACGGGTGACTTCTCCAGCTGCGTGGCTCTTCCCTACGTGAAGGGAGCCACCACCCAACCCTCTTGATGGCTCGCCAAATACTTCGGAGTTATCATTTATAGAGCCAGGTAAAATCCTTCTAATCCAGCCAGGTCCTCCGCAACTCCCTCATTGGCCTATTCATCGGCCCTGAGCCGAGGCCTCTGCCAGAGCCACCTGATCCGTGTGGTATAACTTTCAGGCGCATTAGCGCGCCATTTTGAGTTCACATACCCACAGTAAACCAGGATAAAGGGTTTTCCCCAACCCTTGAGTATATTTCCGAAGCATTCCTGGGTTCACATTCCCATGGTAATGTGGAGTCTGAGCTCAAGAATCCCCTTTCTTCCCCTCCACTTGTTGAGGGTTCCACGAAGATCATAAAATACCCATCAGATGGAAGACCTCGTGCACTAAAAGAGAGGAGATGGGCATAGGAGCACCCCCTTTCCCTCTCCCGTTGGGATTTGTCGCCCTGAGCGTCCATCCTGGAGTAAGCCCTGACCTTCTGGGCCTCCTTAGAGTGTAAGCCCCAATTCATCACCTTGGGCCGCCCTCATGCGTAAGCCCCACTCCGCTTCTCACAGACGCATCTTTCGCGACGTGATCCTCTGGTCCCTGTTGCCTCTTGTTTCTCACACCGAGCATGACTCATGTGGGCTTAGAGTAAGCATCGACCAAGACATCCTCCTAGGGGCCTCCTCAGAGTGTGGGCCCCAATCCATCATTCTGGGCTTCCTTAGAGCGTAAGCCCTAAGCCAATGCGAACTAGGTGGACTTCGATCCATGTCTCATAGACAGGGTACGTAGGAAGCCTCCATGAGGTTCAAGCCCACTACCCAGCGGACCACCTGGTCTCTCTGCATCGGCTCCCCAACACCTAAGCGAACTACGTGGACTTTGATCCCTGCCTCCTACATAGGGTACGTAGGAATCCTCCAAGGGGTTCAATCCCAACAACCGGTCGATCTGATCATCTCCACATCGGTTCACCGTGCCACTCCTGGTGTCGCCTCAAGTGATTTCCAACCCTTCGGGGTCATTAATCCAATAAGGGATGGTAAACCTCTGGCATAAATGATTCTGAACCCCTACATCCAGATGACTATTGCCCATCAAGGTTAAATCAATGGATACTATGTTTGGGTATAAACCAAAGATTCGCGAACATATGAATACGTCTTAAATCTATAAGAGAGTCCCGGAACAGGAAATAATTCCACCCCAAAAAGGGTGTGATGAGCCCGACTTCCCATCCTCTCGACCAATGTGAGTTCTTAAGATTCGCTGGTCAGACCATCCAGCGAATGCCTGCCTTTGGAAAGCAGGTCCATCAATCATTGGATACGGAGCCGTTGGGGGTTTTGTGTCCGAAAACCAGAACGAAACAACCACTAATTATAAACCTTCAAATCATGGTTAGTACAATACGACTATATATCATCAACACCATATATAATAGAAAGCATATCAAATTAGTACAATGATAATCATGCCATAGAAACCATTATAACATCTTATAAGATAAAATCACACATACTTCCATCTATACTATCATCCATAAATCATTGGGAAATCCACCTCAACTAACCACCACCAAACAAAAAAATCCATTATGTTATACTACCTTGGAACCATGTATCCCCAACAGTCCCTCTAATATAAATGTGTCAATAGAAAATTTATTGGGAAAACAACAGTAATTAAACAAAAAAGAAACCACTTTGCATGCCTTGTATAAGGATACCATGTTAAATTACTACTTCTGTTTATTCCACTTATTCTCATCATTTAGTATTACTATTTATAACATTAGTTTTACCAATTCCACACTCAAATTACTCAAATTTACCATCATTCCATTAATTTATTTTATAATTCTGACCAAATCCTTACTTTAAAACTCATCTATTAAAATAGATTATATAACATTTAGTTATCCATTAAATAAAAACTAATTCCCTATTATCAAATCAACTAAACTATTCAATTCCACTCAACATATACAAAGTAGAAGTTGGAATCCCCTACCTAAATTTTCTTATCCAATGTCACATCATTGATGATAGGATTTGATTCCCACATACTCATGAATATTCCCCAAAAAACATATGATCCACCAACCACACATCTATCTTATAATTTCCAATTCCATGGACTCATAAGAATAAGAAAGGGAAATATTATAAGAATAACTAGTGACAATTTGCATCAATCTACATTAATTAAACCTCTTAAAAGAAGAAAAATAAATAATCGACTGAAGGGGGTTCTATAGTATTAAGAAGTCTACCAGGGTCTCCAAATTCTAAGATAAATAAAGAGGAATCAATTGGAATAAGAAAAACTACTAGATATTTTGTTTAAAATGAATTCTAAAAAAACATCATGTAGTGGTCAACATTTGTCCAATACATGGGATTTTTCACAAATATTATAAAATCAGGGAGAAAAATTTTCTTACCTCCCCCATATCTCACATCCACCAACCATTCAATTTCTTATCATATCAAGATACACTACAATGAAATTTACCTCATCACACCATACTTTCTGAGACATCCAAAATTCATAAAAAAACATCTCTTCACTTTCAATTTAACAATATAAAAATAAATAATTATAGTGTTCACCAAAATAAAATAGAAATATAAAATAATTAGGGAAAAATAATGATCAAATATTGTTGTGTAATAGGTCTCCAATAACAGTTATACATGAATCCAAATCCTTCCATCCTGAAGAATTATGTTGAAATATAACATATCACACCACAATGACATAAATATTTATATAGGAAATAAGTTTTAATAACTAGAGGTGACACATATTCATTTATCTATAAAATTTAAAAAAATACCAAATAATGAAAAATCATGATGTAGTTCCAACCATCATGGTGTGATTTTTATTCCAACTAAAATTTTCAATTGAAACTAATATTATTTCCAACCATTCACCTCTAAGATGATTACCAATAACTATAGTACATTATAATATCAATCTAATAGAGAAATAAAATTACATTAATCTATATTAGTTACCTCTCAAATTATTCACATATATCAAAGTAAAAAATGAAACTTAGGTAAAAAATATCTAACAAATTGTGACATTAATCTCAAATAGAAATAACAGAATCTAAAAAACACAATATCCACACAAATAGAAACAATAATTAAATCACCTAAATACATAAATCATACCTCAATTAAAATGAAAGATTAAGGATAAAAACGAGTATTGATCCAACATTTTAAATTACTACTCCCATGTACATTGATCCAACAAGCCATGTCTTTGGAAGACATGAACTGTGGTAAAATAATTTATTTATATTAAATTCTCTATTAGATCCTATATATCCACTATTCAAAACAAGAATGTTTCATCCCCTTAAATATACTTCTCACCCCCTTAATTAATTGAGTGTGAGTTGTTAATATATATCCAAATCTATGAAACATGGAATGTTTATTTAATATAATCCATATGTGGTAGGACTTAAAAATTATACACCACCTCACAAAATCATTAAAACACATCAAAAGGATTAAAACCCATAGAGAAATCTCAATGTGTGTATCAAACCTATACTTCCCTTAATGAGGATAAAATTTCATGAAAACATGATCACTAACCTCAAACTCCAAAGGTATACTTTTATGATTTATATAATCCTTATAACAATATTCATTAGCATTCATACTATCTCAAACCTTTTCCATTTTTATATCATTATTTACATTAAATTTAGTTGAATGATTTTTCAATATCTTTATATAATCAAATATAAAGGATATTTGCATGTTTTCCAATAAATTACCTCTAATATATTCAATCAAATGAAAGTGTGGTAGATTTTATTGTTATAAAACAAAATCTAATGTAAATTATTTTCCCATGGGCCTAAAAAATAAATAAAACATGAATATAATATGTTATATAGTGTCTTGATCATCCAACCCATTTTCTCATTAATATATGGATGAATAAACTATATTTAGGAATGTCTATAAGTAAACATCAGGTTTCAGACTCTTTAAAACTCATGAGGTGAACTGAGTATTCTGATCAAATATGTTCATCCTAACAACTCAATCAGTCCTATACAAATCATATATATAGAACCTCACTAAATCATTAACTATACTCATCCCTTAGACCACAAATAAATGAGATGATAATGTCAATTAATCCATAAAACCTCAAATATAAATACATCCTCTAAATTATAGAGATAATGTAATCCAAAAATACATTTATATATCCTATTATTTCATTTGATAAATATATAAGGGTTGTAATATACCATATGGAACATAATTCTTGGATTTTAACCACTAATAAAAAGGCATTGAGATGAAAATATTTCTACCAAATTCTTCAATACAAACCACTAAAACTGATCACTCAAAGCATGATATACCAGGGAAATACCAAAATATATTTCCATATGTTAGATATGAAACCCATGAGGAACTCTCTCAATAATCACAAAAGTAACAAACAGCTTCCCTAGAAACAAAATCTGGTATTTTTAATATTTAATGCACCCCAAAAGTGAATCTATATGAATATAATATCTCTCTACATCTCTGCTCAAGGAACCCTTATCTAATATTCCTCCGCCTAATAAAATAATTTATAATACACCATAATTTAAAATAAAAAATTCTTTACAGGCCACCCCCATGTCCAGATACAATGCTAAAATATCCTCTATTATTATTCACCCATCACTAGACTCAATAAAAACACTTAAATTCTTATTCATGATTAAATAATCATATATTATAATATATTTTTCCATAATATTGAATGTCTCATAGTCCTTTACCTATAAATTCTTTATTTATATACACCGACACGAATTTATATACCATTGAGAAAAAATATACCACAGGTTCTTATCATCTTTGAAGGCCAAAATTCTCTATAATAAGGTATTATCACCAACAATTTATTGAAAACACAACTTTTTGGTACTTTAGTTCATAGGTGTACTAGTTATTTTGTGGGGAAATAATAATGTATCCCTATGAGTGGCCAATTCCCCCTCCTGTATTATCACTAAACCCAAACCTAGATGAGATGTGAAAAAATAAAACACAAAATTTAATCATAATTCCAAAAAAATGAATGATAATAGAACTAATAAACTTCTCTATAAGTATTAAAATTCTTCCTAACAAAGATATATCCACACTAGGGATGGATAATTCTTGGTCAAAGCTATCAAGTATGCTATAATCTAAGATAAATCAAATATAAACCTTTTATAAAAGCCTTCCAAACTATATAAAATGCATACCTCATTCAATATTATTGACTATTTATTAATAAATAACTACCTCAATAATCGAATGATCAATTGAACCACCGTGATAATAGATGACCTACCTAATGAAATACATGTCACACATCCCTGATGTATACTCGAAAAACTTCCCATATATTTATGTCTCTGAAAAATCCATAAAACATAAATTCTTGGAATGATCTTATTATCATCTCAATACATAAAGATATCAACAATGAACATTTCCATCTACTAATAAAATAAATCTCAAAACACTTATTTCATCAATAAAAATAAAACCATTGGTGAATTCTTAAATCTAAAAAAAATTACTACAAACTCAAAATTCCCGTACTGTTATATGAAGGATTGTTTTTAAATATATTTATCCATTAAATCCATATAATTATATCCCAAAAAAATAAATCATTATGAAGTATATATATCCATTTAATTGATAAAATTAGTTACCAATCCCCATCAATGGTAAGTTTATATTCTTTATCACATGGTTCAACATCAAATAATCAATGTGTAGTCACAAACCACCATCCACTTTTTTTTCAAATAACACCAGAGATCAATAAAGAGATACTCTATGATTGATGAAATATTTATGAAATAAATCATCAACTATAATCCATAATTCATGTATATTTAATGTATATATCCTATAGGGAGGCATATAAATTAGTGAAACACTAGGTTATAAATCTATCTTGATCACGATTTCATACTGAGGGGGTATCACCATAACATCTTAATGAAAAATATTTGGTAACATTACTATAAATATAGATAAATCAGTTATAAATGTCTCTTTTTATATCAATATAAATTCATCCAATGATTATTTAATAAATCCTATATATCAGTAGTATATTTTATGTTCCCTCTCATAAATAAATGTCACACGTGCACTGTCTACATCAAATATAACCACTTGTATTTGATGGAAATCAATGATAGAATATAAAAATTTTAATATTCTATTCCAACAATGAAATCATATGGTTATATAAGTTATATAAATATATTAATTATTGATAAATACCACCACATCACTAGCTTATAACTCGGACACACTTCTACCAATCCCGACTGAATTCTAACTAGTATAGACAATGTTAAGGGTCTTAGCAGTATACCATTAATAATCCCCAATGATCATACTATAAAATTAAAAATAAGGGAATTTTAATATAATTTATCAATAAAATAAAATAAATATATATTATAAATATATAGTACCTCAAATAATATATCGTTTATTAGCCAAAAAAATTATTGCATAAAGTTGACTAAAACCAAGAATTCCACAACATTTTCCTTCCCACAAGCCTCCTCCTCAAATTTGATTATTACTTTGAATTAAATAATAAATAAAATTCTTAGGTTGACCTCCAACATCACTACCTTGAATTAGAATCCAATATGCAAATTGTGGATATATGGTCTAAAATGGTTGGGTGAGATATTATGGTTGAAGGAGCAGTATGTCCACCATTAAGCTATGATTTGGGCCAAATTATCCTCCATGATTAGTGAAACACACATACTATCAATTATATATACATATATATGAATAATAAACCAATTCACAACTAATTTCTAAGGGACCTGAGCTACCATCTCTTGAGAATCAGAGGCGACAGGCTCTACAATAAGTAATCAACTATTATAATATTGAGAGCTTCCTTAACCAAACTCAATTATTCTTTACACTCTACTATTTTTCATTATAAACTGATATAATATTGGGTATTTAAGTATTCTATATAATACCATCCCTCTAAATCACCATGGTGTATATGTACAAAGTGAATATATCGATCTTTTTCTAGATCTAAGGTCATAATCCCCTCTAAAAGTGGAGGGATCTATGTTTATTATTAGCTATCATTCAAGGGTAATATCTAAAAAATATCATGAACATTATAATATATTCATGAATATAATATAGGCCTTCAGTGTATCAGAAGAACCCATTGGGTAATAGATTACTCAGCTATTTGCTGTAATCAAAAAATAATCCAACAAATACTTGATTAATACTGTTATGACCAATGAAATTAATTCAAATATTTATTGACATAGACACAAAAATCATGAAATAAAGATCATCCCATATATTTTATAATTTATTTATTTATATAAATAAGTACCTTACATATGATTTTGTTCTTCATTAACAAATCAGTTGACTATTTATTAGTGTACAATCATTATAGTGAGAGGATTCAAGTGTGGAATCCCTCAAACTGTGATCCACATGTTCTTTGAAAACCTTTTAACATCACCATAGAAATCCATGGATTCTAGCATGGAAGACTCTAATGCTTGAATTGTCACGAACCAGACCCCAGGGCCCGTATCCTGACTACCCCAAGCCCACCTTCCATAGGCCAAGGGTTGGAGACTAGAACCAAAGGCATAATTTCCAAAAAATGGGAAGGCATTGCCTTTATAAATCGTAAACACACACATCCAGAGAACAAGTGGAAGTGAACACTAAGTAAAAGTTGTATAACAAGTGTACTAAATGTAATGGGGGCTAGAAAACAAGCCCAATTGTAAAGTACAAATACAACTAAAATCAAGTACAACTGAAAAGGGACAAATAGCTGAAAGGTGAAAGATTCTCCTAGATCATCCTCTGGGGTTCCTACATGAAGGATAGGTACAGATGGTCTCCACAAAACTCCACATTCTTCAGACTCAACCATGTACCGATACGTCGTAAGGTCCTCCTCCAGGTATCGTCCAGTCCTGGTGCTCTCAGCCTCTGTCAGTGTTGTCTATCGTCTGCATCCCACACATTGAGGTGTGGGCATAGCACGTGCAGGGGTGAGTATAAAGATACTCAGTAGGGACCCTGAGACCCTCAAGATCTCACTAAATACAACAAGGATAAACCAAAAAGTATGAATTCAATGAATAACCATTACTTAGGTATATGCCCATACATATACCTAAGTTATCAAGTAACCCATCTCAATCATGAGGAAAACATAAAGGTCATTGACTCAACTGAAACCTGGATTTTCATTATCGAAACTATGAATATTGGAGAAATCCTCCTCTGTTGAGAACAGTGGGCATGTCGTGACATCGAGGCACTTCTCACTAACCTTGGACTGTTGAGGTACTCCTCCTGTCGAGTACTGCGGGTCTGCTTCCAACTACCAGGCAATCCGTCCACTGTGGGTCTGCCGCCAAATACCGGGTGCTCCCCCTAATAGCCTACAGAGGTACTCCTCCTGTCAAGTACCGCGAGGCTGCTGCCAACTACCAGGCGCTCCGTCCGCCATGGTTCTGCCGCCAAATACCGGGCACTCCCCACTGGGCTAGTCGAATCACTCTGAGTCGAATAGATCAAGCAGTCGTCAGGTCTGTCAGCTTACGTCTCCGCACTCTGTCTACTCATCTTCGAGAGGATCCGCTCCACGAGCTACTGGTTGATACTACAACTGTCACGAAGTCTCGCGTTGAAGTATCTCAAAGGACCGCCACATCATAGGGGTCTCAACGTAACATACGACGCATCAATTGGACACCCGTTCTGTGATTTATTAGCCTTTTAGTCCCGGGGTCCCGGTTGGTTTCATGTACAAACCAACCTGACTTCATCTCAATTATACCCCAAACTCTCTTCGGGTATTCTTAAAGGGACGGCATCGTTCCAAGAATAATGGCGCTGCTGACGGTTCTTCAAACGGACACCTGTAGACCAAGATATGGGCGAAAAAATGTAAACGGGCCATAGCGGGTCAAGGTTTGGTCCAACCCGGCCCGACCCGGTCCGAACCGAGGTCTGACCGAGTCCACGGGTCTAACCCGGTCTAATGATGCGGCCCAGACTGAGTGGTCGGCCCAACCCGAGTGGGCAGCCCGAACGGAGGGGGCGGTCCGGCCCGAGGGCGGTTCGGTGCATGGAGGCCCAGCCTGAAGGCGGCATGGCGGCCCGGTTAGCCCGGCGGCCCGATTGGCCTGGCGACCCAGCAGCCCGGCGAGGGTCCGCCTTAGCCGTGGCCAGGGGGGAACCGTGTTCCCCCTGGCACCCGAATGTCTTAGCCGTTCCGGTAGAACTGAACCGGCATCGGGTGGCGTCGGTCCAGCTCACGCGGGACCCAACGGGCTCCCGCACCTCCCGGCTGGCCCGAGTGGCCATCCTTTCCACACAACAGTGCGGCATGACGGCACTGTGCCCCTCTGCCGCGGCATCCTACTGGTCTTTGCGCAGTGTGACGGCGCCGTGCTCTTTGTCCGACCACCGCGACCCTTCCTGGCCACAACCCTTTCTTCCAGCGTGGTGCGATGGCACCGCTCCCTTCCAGCACAACTGCAACCCACCTGGCCGCGGCTGGTTTATTTGCACGGCACGATGGTGGCGTGCCCTTGTGGCATCCCGGGGGCCACGCGCTGCTGGCTTCTTCGTGACCGGCTCGTTGCTGGTCGCTGCGTGTACCGCCTCTGTCATCAACGAACAAGGACAAACAAAAGGGGAGGGTTGGGCCATGTTCGTGCAGTTCGAACCCTCCTCGTTACGGTGATATCATTCAATTATCATACCATAAATTTGTACGACGAAGAACGAGTACAAAACAATTCAAACCCCCTACCTTTCTTGACGATTGTTTATTGAAGAAGCAGCGGGAAAAGGCGTCGTCGTTTCGTTGACGTCGGGAAAGAAGAATATGAGGATGGTATCATCATTATTTGTGGGTGGCGGTGTTTCCTCTACTTTCTCCGGTTGAAGAGGGAGAAGACGTTGCTCATCGTTTTTCAGTGGAAGGAGTGTTCTTTGCGTTCTTCTTTGAGAGGATAAATTTCTCTCTCAAGTCCTACCCGAAAAAATTGCCAACCAAATGAAATAATAGAATTATCTATTATTTAATAATTGGCTTGAATTGAAAATAATTTCAAAGGAGCTAATTAATTAATTGAGAGGGTTTAATTAATTAATTGTGAGAGGGTTGGCACATTAAATTAATTGGGGGAGGTGGAGAGTTTAGCCCACATAAATGGGGGGTTAGAGGTGTTCAAAAATTGATGGGGAGATAGAAGAGTTAATAAAATCATGTGGGCCCCACTAAATAAAATCCTCCCATGGGAGGTACTGTGTGGGTCTCCCCCACCAGTAACCTCTACTTGGAGGTTTTAACCACCATAAATTAAAAATAAGTTATGTCTTATTTTCATTTAATTTTTATTTAAAAACCCCAAAAACTATCTTCCACTCTCGTTATAACACAACTATAGTAAAGTTTTCCCTAAGCATTCACCAACACTGTGAGTTCAACAGTGCCCTTAGATATTAGTTCTGAGCACAGGTTCAAAAGATATAAAATCTTTCTTGTACGTTTACTGAACGTAGACGAATAAAACTTCAGAAATTGATTCCAGGCACACTGGGCCTTGGAATCAAGCACCATCAAAAACTGAGGACTCGTAAAATTCCAATGTATTAAAAAAATTATCCACGAGAAATACGGGTCTCTAAATTATCCCCACCTCAGGGATTTACGTCCCCGTAATCTATAACTCTAACTAAGGGAACAAATGGGGGTATTGAGCACGCATCTGAGCCTCCCGCTCCCATGTGCTCTCCTGGAGGTTCATGTGCTTCCAACGAACGTGAACCATAGGTATCGACTGTCCACGTAGGACCTGCTCATGTCGATCCTCAATCTCCACTAGAACCTTCATGAAAGTTGCGCTGTCATCGATGTCCATCTATCTATGGTCGATGATGTGTTAAGGGTCGTGCACGTATCTCCTCAGCTGAGATACGTGGAAGACTTCATGCACCTGGTGCAACTAAGGTGGAAGAGCTAAGTGGTAAGCCATCATGCCTACTCTGCTGAGGACATGGAATGGTCCTCTGAATCATGGAGATAACTTTCCAACTCGTCCAAATCTTCGTAGACCTCATCGTGGTGAGACCCGTAGGAAAACGTGGTCCCCATCCTTGAACTCCAGAGGTCTCCATCTCCGGTCAGCATATGCCTTCTGTCTACTCTGTGCAGTCTTCATCCGCTCTTGGATGATCTGCACCTTCTCAGTGGTAGCCCATACCATCTCTATTTCCACTAGTGCTAACTCCCATGGGTATGTCCAGCGCAGTGACAATCTGCAAGGTCATCCGTACAAGGCCTAAAAATATGTCATACCGATGGTCGAGTGATAGTTGTTGTTGTAGTAAACCCCCACCAAATATAGGTGATCCTCCTAGCTACGACTAAAGTCATTGACACATGCACGGAGAATGTCCTCGATGGTCTGGATGGTTCTCTCAGTCTAACCATCCGTCTGAGGATGGAAGGCAGTTCTCAAGAGAAGTTGTGTCCTGAAAGCTTCCTGTAACCCCTTCCATAGCCGGGAAGTAAATAGCGCATCACAGTCGAAGACAATAAAAGAAGGTACTCTCTGAAAACGCACAATCTTCGTCACCTAGAGGCAGACCAAGTTCTCTACTGAGCCCTGCTCTCTGATCGGTAAGAAGTGGGCCGACTTGGTGAGTCGTTCGACAATCACCCAAATCGAGTTGTGACCCCTGGATGTACATGGAAGACCCATCACGAAGTACATGGATTTCCCATCCCACTTCCACTCTGGGACTTCCAAGGGATGAACCAAGCCTACGGGTACCTGGTGCTCCGTCTTCACTTGCTGACAAGTGAGGCGTCATGAGAAAAACTCTGCTACCACATTCTGCATACCTGGAAAACAATGCTGTCATCAAAGGTCCTGGTACATATTCGCCACACCTGGATATACCACTAGAGGGGAAGTGTGGAACTCCCTCAAAACCTCCTCCTGAAGTTCAACTGGTACCAAGGTACGTCCTTTGAAGTAGATGACATGCTCCCTACCTTCAAAAAATCCATCATGTGCCTGCCATGTGGATATCTGATCACAACATGTCTTGCAGTCAGTGTCCCCATGTTGCGCCTCCCTGACTCACTGAAGAAGTGGGGGAGTGACTGTAAGAGACTGTAGATAGGCATCTCCATCTCTATCCACAAAGGATATCTATACGGTAGCTAGCTGCTCTGTCACCTCTCCTAACAGCTATATATCAGTACTCCTACTGAGCGCATCTGCAACAACGTTCCCCTTCCCAAGAGTATAGACAAGTCATAGTCTTGGAGGAACTCAAGCCATCGTCGTTGTCTCAGGTTCAGGTCCTTCTGAGAGAAGATATACATGAGAATCCTTTGATCATAGTACATGGTAAAATGTTCACCCACCAGATACTGCCGCCACATCTTTTAGGAGAAGACCACTACTGCTAACTCCAGATTTTGGGTAGCGTAGTTCTACTCATGATGGCTCTCAACTATAGATAACCATACGTGATCACTTCTCGCTTCTACATCAGAACACACCCGATTCAGGTCCTTGATGCATCGTAGTAAACTATATAGCCTACTCCTTCCTCTGGAAGCCTCAAGATAGGGGCACTAGTCACCCTCTGCCTGAGCTCTTGAAAGTTCTGTTGGAATATCTCTGACTACACGAACGGTTTCCCCTTATTCATCATGGAAAAAAGTGGTATTGAAACTCTGGAGAAGTCTGGAACGAATATCTGGTAGTATCCATCCAATCACAGGAAACTCCATAGCTCTGTCACACTCCTGGGTGGCTCCCAAGCAAGTACCGCCTCAATCATCACTGGAACTACTACCACTCTAGCCTTCGAGATGACGTGTCCCAAGAAGTGAACCTATTGTATCCATAACTGGAACCTCGAGAGCTTACCATAAAGTTGGTGCTCTCGGAGTGTCTCCAGTACTACCTGAAAAAGGTAGGCATGCTCCTCCTCAGTATTCGAGTAGATCAAAATGTGGTCGATGAAGACCACAACAAAGCGATCGAGGTAAGGATGGAAGATCTTGTTCATGAGACTCATGAACACTGATGGAGCATTGGTTATTCTGAAGGGAATAACCGAGAACTCGTAGTGGCCATAACGACACATGAAGGTCGTCTTCTGCACATCCTCATCTCGAACTCTGGGCTGGTGATAGCTTGATCTGAGGTATATCTTTGAGAACCATCGTGCTCCCTTGAGATGATCAAAAAGGTCATCAATCCTTGGGAGTGGGTACTTGTTCTTCACAGTCACCTAGTTCAGGTGACAATAGTCAACACAGAGCCTCAATCTCCCATTCGTATTCTTGGTGAAAAGAATCGGGGATACCCAGGGAGAAACACTGGGCCAGATGAATCTCATCCCCTGCAAGTCCTCCAGCTCTACCCTCATCTCGTGAAGCTCGGCGGGATCCATCCAATATGCTGGAGTATATATTGGTGTCGTCTCGGGTTACAGGTCAATGTAGAAGTCCACTTCTATGCGAGGAGGTATTCCTGGAACATCGTTAGGGAAAACATCCCCGTACAACTCCACCACTACAGGATAAGTTGGACTCTCCACATCAACTACTCCGAGGGTAAGGAAAGCCAACTGGTGAGAGATCAGTTTCACCCTCCTCCGAGAAAGTCTTTCTTCTGCTGCAAAGGTTCCATTTTCACCGGTGAAGGTGAACCTGGTCCCATCCGTGCAAACACACTGCACTTTGCACCTAATATAGTCAATCTGAGCGTGGACTGTAGATAACCAATCCATACTCAAGATGACGTCGTAAGGCCTCGACGCCGCAATGAGGAGATCCTAGCCGAATCTCTCACCTCCTAGTGTAAGATCACACTGCCATCACCGGTGTGTAATCGTCAATTCTGCTCCCATAGGAGTATCTATCCATAAGGATCGAGCCAAAGGCTCCGTCAGAATATTTGTGCTCCGAACAAGGGTAGTGGCAATGAAATAGTGACTGGCACCTGTGTCTATAAGAACTGTAGCTATGGTGGAGTAGACACATATTGTACCTTGTATCATCTCTGGAGCACCATGGTCGTAGGCCTCAACTACCTGAAGCTGAGATCTCCCCTATCCACCTGCTCCCTACGGTCGGGGTGGATCTTCTGGTGGTGGTGGCGATAGCACCTCGTATCGTCGACCACGACCAGCTGCTCGACCATCTCCTCTGCCATGTCCGTCCGCTCCCTGCGGACCGACTATATTAAACATTTTCCTCTTCCTGGGAGGTCCCTCAACTGACTGTTGATCTTCAAAATGGCGGTTCGGACAGTCACGAGCCATGTGACCAAGCCCACCGCATGAGTAACATTGTCTTCTCCTAGCATGTCTGGATCTGTCTCCACTCTGGGTGCCCCGCAAAACTGATCCTGATTCATGCAGTCGACCACCTATGGGTCTAGTCCTCTTGGACCTCTGTGCCATATGTCTACTGCCAGCTGCAGAATACTCCACTGCATGTCGACTAGTGTTGGGTCTCGCTATTGGAGACCGATCAGCAAGGAAACTATCCACTATGAGGGATCGCTCCAACACCCCCTGTCTACGTTGAGATGTTGTGGGAGATAACTGAAGCTATGATATCTTTCCTGAGTCCCGACTCAATGGTCCGCACTCTGAATAACGGGTCACTTACCATATTAGTGGAGTAGCGCAAGAGGTCGGTGAACCTCACTGAGTACTTATCTACACTCATGTTGCCCTGTTGTAGATGAAGTAGCTCTTGTATTTGCACCGATCGAAGGGTGTATGGTACAAACTCTGCCTCGAATTGGCCCTCGAAGTCTTCCCATAGAAGTGTTGCCTCATCATGCATCTGGAGCATCAGGCTCCACCATCTACCTGATGCCCCCTAAAGTAGGCTGGCAGAAAGGATCACCATGAAGTTGGCTGGTGTCCCTACCAGTCTGAATACTCTCACCACAGCCTCTAGGAAATCCTCAACTGCCTTCGGTTCTGTCTCTCCCCTGAACCTGGGTGGCCTCCAGTGCTGGAACTCGTGCATTGCGCTCAAATGGCGTGCACTCTCTGCTGCTAGGGCTGGTGGCATCGGTGTCCCAACACGAAGTAGTACCGCTGGTGCCTCTGATGGTGCCTCAACTAGAAGAGGGCCCTGTACTGATGCCTCGTCGCTCGGCGGGCTGTCAGTACGTAAAACTCTCAGGGCTCTAACTGGTCGTCTGCGGGGAGGCATCCTAAAAGAAACATGCGTGACACAGTCAAAAGACTATACCTGGTGAGCTGACCTGGTTTGAGATGCCTTAAAGAAAACTATTGAAAACACACAAGAAATCAGTGTTTTAGTGTACTAAGTCATAAATCAGTATTTAGGGTCCTGGTGTATGAATACGTTGTCCGCCAAACCAACACTGGACTCCATAAACTTAAAACCACACTCAGTACCCTTAACACTATCGCTTCACAGAAAAGAAATATCAGAGTCCTAAGTTCTACGGTAGAACTGACTCCTCTGATACCAATTTTTCATGACCCGTCCCCTGATGCCCGTATCGTGACTACCCCAAGCCCGCCTTCCATAGTCCAGGGGCTAGCGACTAGCACCAAAGGTGTAATTCCCTAAAACTGGGAAGGCATTTCCTTTATAAATCGTAAACACACACAACCAGAGAACAAGTGGAAGAAAACACTAAGTAAAAGTTGTATAACAAGTGTACTGAAAGTAATGGGGGTCCAGAATACAATCCCCGCTGTAAAGTACAAATAAAACTGAAAGAAAGTACAACTAAAAAGGGAAAAACAGCTGAAAGGTGAAAGAAGCTCATGGATCGTCCTTCGGGGTTCCTACCTGAAGGGTAGGTACAGATGGTCTCCACAGCCCTCCACGTTCTTCAGACTCCACCGTGTACCGATACGTCGTAAGGTCCTCCTCTGGGTACCGTACAGTCCTGGTGCTCTCAGCCTTCGTCAGCACTATCTTTCGTCTGCATCCAACACAACGAGGTGCAGGCATATCCCATTCAAGGGTGAGTATAACGATACTCAGTAGGGACCCTGATACCCTAAAGGTCTCACAAAATCCTATAAGGATAAACCAAAAAGTTTGAAATCAATAGATAACCATTACTTAGGTAAATTCCCATAAATATACCTAAGTTGTCAAGTAACTCATCTCAATCATGAGGAAAACACAGAGGTCATTAACTCAGCTCAAACCAGGATTATCATTATCGATACCACGGCTGCTGGAAAACTCCTCCTCTGTCGAGAATAGTGGGTCTATTGTGACACCGAGGCACTTATCACTAACCTTGGACTGATAAGGTACTCCTCCTGTCGAGTACTGCGGGTCTGCTGCCAACTACCAGGCGCTTTGTCCTATGTGGTTCTGCAGCCAAATACCGGGCGCTCCCCCTAATAGCCCAAAAAGGTACTCCTCCTGGAGAGTACCACAGGTCTGCTTCCAACTACCAGGTGCTCCGTCCTCCATGGGTTTGCCGCCAAATACTGGGCGCTCCCCACTGGGCTAGTCGAATCACTCTGTGCCGAATTGGTCTAGCAGAACTCAGTTCTGTCAGCTACTAGGTCTCCACACTCTGTTTTCTCATCTCCGGGAGGATCTGCTCCATGATCTACTGTTCGACACTCCCAGTGTCACGAATTCTCACATGGAAGTATATCAAAGGACCTCCATGTCATAGGGGTCTCAACGCAACAAACGCGCGTCAATCAGATGCCTGATCTATGTGTTATTATTCTTTTAGTCCCGGGGGCCCGGTTGGTTTCGTGTACAAACCAACCTGAGTGTATCTCAACTATACCCCAAAGTCTCATGGAGTATTCTCAAAGGGACAACTACATTCTTAGAATAACGGTCCCAGTGAAGTTTTGTCAAACAGACACCCATAGACCATGATATGGGTGAAATGGTGTAAACGGGCAATAGAGGGTCTCGGTCCGGTCTGACCCGGTCTGAACCGGGGTATGACCCAGTCTGTGGGTCTGACCCGGTCTAAGGAAGCGGCCCGTCCCGAGTGGCGTCATGACCCCACCCGAGGCGGCCCGTTCAGCCCGGCAACCCGGTCGGCCTGGAGACCTGACGGCCCAGCGGGGGTCCGCCTTATCCGCGGCCAGGGGGAACCACAATCCACATGGAACCCGAATGTCTTATCCATTTGGGTAGAACCGAACCGGCGCTGGGTGGCACCGGTCCAGCTCACGCGGGACCCAATGGGGTCCCACACCACCCGGCTGGCCCGAGCGGCCATCTACTCCACACCATAGTGTGGCGCAATGGCGCCCCGCCCATCCCCCACGGCCCGGCCTGATCGCGGCCTCCTACAGGTCTCTGCGTGGCGCGACGGTGCCGCACGACTCATCCGACCGTTGCGGGCCTTTCTGGCCATGGATATTCCTTCCATCACGGTGCGACGACACCAAACCCCTCCGGCACTGCCACGGCCTGCTTGGTCGTGGCTCAGTTCTTTGCACGACACAGCTGTTTCGTGCCCTTATGGAGACTCAGTGGCCATGCGCAGCCATTTTCATTGAGGTCGGCTCGTTGCCGGTCACCGCGTATACCGCCTCCATCATCAATGAAAAATAACAAACAAAAGGGGATGGTTGAGCCGTGTTCGTGCAGTCCAAACCCTCCTCGTTTCGGCGATATCATTTGGTTCTCATACCAGAAATTTGTACGATAAAGAACGAGTACAAAACAATTCAAACCCCTACCTTGCTGATGATTGTTCGTTGACGATGTCGTGGGAAAAGGCGGCGTCATTTCATAGACATCGGGAAAGAAGAAGTAGAGGATGGCATCGGAATTCTTCATGGGTGGTAGTGTTTCCTCTACTTTCTCTGGTTGAAGAGGGAGAAGACGGTGCTCGTCGTTCTTCTGTGGAAGGAGCATTCTTCGCATTATTCATTGAGAGGATGAAGTTCTCTCTCAAGTACCACCCAATAGAATATCCAACCAAATGAAATAATATATTTTTCTATTATTTAATGGTTAGCATGATTTCAAAATAATTCAAAAGTTGCTAATTAATTAATTTCAACGGTTTAATTAATTAATTGTGGGAGAGTTGGCACATTAAATTAATGGGGGGTGGTGGAGAGTTTAACCCGTATAAATGGGGGGTTAGAGGTGTTCCAAAATTAATGGGGAGTTAGAAGAGTTAAGAAACTCGTGTGGGCCCCCACTAAATAAAATCCTCCCAAGGGAGGTTAATGTGCGGGTGGCCCCCACCACTATCCTCCACTTGGAGGTTTTAACCACCATAAAATAAAAATAGGTTAAGTATTATTTGAATTTAATTTTTATTTAAAACCCCCAAAAACTATCTTCCACTCTTGATAAAACGCAACTGTGGTGAAGGTCTTACTAAGAATTCACCGATGTTGTGAGTTCAACAGTGCCCTCGGATTTCAGTTCCAAGCACCGGATAAAAAGATATAAAATCCCGCTCATACGTTTACTGAACGTACCCGAACAAAACTTCAGAAATTGATTTTGGGCACAACGGGCCTCAGAATCAAGTGCCGTCAGAAACTGCAGACTCGTAAAATTACCATGTATTAAAAAAATCCACGAGAAATACGAGTATTTACTTGCATCATACGTTTTTGATATTCATCGGAATATCTTTAATGTAGAAAGATTTTTTTGTTATTTATATACTCAAGAGGGGGAGGAGGAGGATTTCTCTCTAATCTTGAGAGTGTTCTAGGAGAGGAAATCACTTTGGATTTATAGTATTCTATAAATATTTCTATTGTGAAAAATTGAAATGAGTTTAGATATATCATAATTGGGTTTATATAGATTCGGGGTTAGATAAATAATAATTGCACTCATTAACTTCTTATTTTATAAATCCTCAGTGAACCCCACGTCTAAATTAATAATATTATTATTATTTACTTTTCATTTGATAAACTCCCATCTAAAATAAATATTATTTTTTCAAATAATATTGAATATTTAATTTCTCATTGCGCCCTTATCTCAACTCACATCTTTCGTATTTATCATACCTTGAATAATAACTACTTACATAAAAATTTAATATCACTACATTATTCATTTATAAATAAATAAATATTATATTCACTAAAATAGAAAAATAATATTTATTAAATATTCAACTCACATGTATTCTTTTGAATGGATGGTGACTAGATATTGGTGTTCAACTCAACATGAATAATTATTAAAAGATATATGGGAATAATATTTATTCAACATGTTAAATTCAAATATACTTTAACTGAGTTTCGGAATACACATAGTATGTGACCATCTAGGCCCCTTTCTCATTGGCATTAGGTTGTTACACTAAAAGTACAAGGTTATCATTTAAAACATACTTAGGAACCTATATAGAAATAAGTTAAATGTAAAAATAAAAATATCCCCATATGAACATACATTTTCTAATATATTCCATTTATCCTAATATCTCTAATAAAATAGTTTTCATACTGTTGTCATCAATCTATGTGCTCGATGTCTCTTTCTTTTAGCTTACGGAAATGAACTTTCCAACTAAACATCGTGACCATGGATTTAATCAAGTAATTTCATATTCATATAAGGAACTAAGATATAATCTTCCCTTAAAATGGGAAGGAAAAATCATTTCTCATATTATTCATTAATATATATAACTCATGATGCGCCCAACCATCCCTAATTACAATGAACATAAGTGATCAACGTTTTGGATAGTACATCAAAGTATGAGACACATAATAAGAATTATTAAAAATAGTAATTCCATAGGATCATTGCACATGTTTTCATATAGTAACATGAAATAATAAATATATATGTATATTTATTACTCGTGATTCCATTTCTCATAACCCAATTTCTTTAGATTTCTCAGGGCGTACACCACTAAATAGTATCTCAAAGTCATATGAGTCACCACCCTTTATTTCATATATCATTTTTATCCCTTTAAATTATATCAACCATATATAGAATATATATTTAAGAATATTATCATAGAAACTATAGGTTCACATCATAGAGGGGGATAGTTATGACCTTTCATTTTTTTAAATAACCCCTAAGACATTATCGCATATTATTTCATGTAGATGAATGATCATAATGTTCTAATATATTAATAAATATTCAATATCATGAATATTTTTGAAATCGGGTGACTATATTTGCTAGATAAAGGGAAGAAACGTCAATAAACTCTAACTTTAAGAAGATCCAAATAATAAAAACTAAACAAGTTAAAATAACATGATAAATATACTGTTACTGATTCAATGTTATCACTGTTGAGCACACAACACTACATGTGGTTGATTTTCTTACTACAACCCCATCTCTCTGACAAAATCCCTCAAGAGACAATATGATGAATTATACTTTTTTATTCTTTGTAATACCATAAATTGTTGATAATACCATAAATAAAGGTTCATAATTATATCATTGAAATTTACTATCTTGGTAAAACTCCAAAGTCATAAACAAAATATTGTTAAACATTCTTCTTAAGCTGCATCAGAAGTTAAAACATACATGATATAATATATATATATATATAAACTATTGTTTATAACATAATTATTCCTTGAAAACTACCTAATACTTACTATGATAATAGGTAAAATTTTCTAAAATAGAATTATTTTTTATCCCTAGAAAAAATATTATTCTTATTTCTTCATTTTCGTGGAAATCATCTAGTTTATTTCTCTAGTATAATTGAATTGTTTCTCACTACCAGCCAATGTAGTTATCTTTATCTTGTTTAATATTTTCAATATATTCTTTCTATATAAGTAATATCAAATTATTTTACATATCATGGAATGTGAGATATAATTCCAAGTTACTCTTATCCATATGTATTCAAAAGTTGATAATAATACCATGTGACAAAGGAACACATTCTATTGTATTTCTCCATCCTATATTTTTAAATAATATATTATATATGTTGGATGAATTGGATTAGGAAACCCCTTGATCTATGATAGTAAATATCATTCCATAGTACATGATTTTATACTTATGTCATATAGAGGAAACTAATATTAATATTAATTAACCATTAAAATAATAACTTTTTTTCTATATGTTGTCAAACTTATTTCACTTGAAAGTAATAGTTCTCCCAAAAACCTATTATTGACACTTGGTAACACATTCATTTAAAATGAATATCCTATGATCATTATGCATGTTCTTATCCAAGAATGGACCCTTGAATCTTTTATAGCATATTGGTATTTCTTGATGTCAGTGAACTTTTAGGTTGTTTCATATAGACATCTCTTATAATTTTTCATTTAAGGAATGTGGTCCTAAAATCCAATACCTATAAAAATGATCTTAGAGAAGCTATAAAATTAATAATTGAATGAAATTTCACATAATTCGTTGTGATAGTTTGTTATTATAGACTATATCTAGATATTATAAGCCTTTAATTATTGGTCCAAACATGACCATTCATGTATGGTTTCTATTGAAAACCTATAAATGGATTTACATCATCTGTAGAAACAACCAAGATGCATAAATGGATTTTGATACATGGAATGCATCTTTAATTTTAACTAAACTGGTAAATCATAGTTATTTTTTCATTTACTACTTCTCAGATGAATCATTATTCCTATATAATAATATATATCAACCATCACGGTGAATATAAATCTATTAATATGGTTTTACCTTTTCATTGTAGTGTGAGTCTCTTGAATAATAGCTTCCACTAAAACTTATTGATTCCATTGTTCTTAATCCAACAAGTGAACCAAGAGCCATGATTCAATTGAATCCTTTCCTACTCCCATCATCTCAAAATATATGTCTAAATTTCATATATAAAAATTATGTTTATTGTTAGTGTCACCATGTGTGTTGTGTAAAGTAATATTTTTATAATTTTTGTGTTGATATTCAAAGGAATACTTGACATGTGTGGGTGGATAATGTAACCTTTTCTACTATATGTGATGGATGTTTGAAGTCTTTGGGATTGATAATAGGGTGTTTAAGAAGGTTATCGATGATTTTGAGATAAATTGTATACATGTATAAAGTTAATTCATTGCTTAAGCATGTTTCATAAGGGTAATACAAGAAATTTACATGTTGTGTAAAGGTGAACACAAAATTCATGAGTTTGTGTGAGGGTGCATTAAGATTTTCACTCCTATGTAAAGGTAAACCAAATGATATAGAAAAGTAATATTAAAATTAGGGAAGATATAGAAATGTCATTTTGTTATAACATTGAATAAAAAAGGTAATGTGTGACTAAAACTACATAACAAAGGTAAGGATGTGTTGTTGAAGGGTACTAAGAAAGAGAAATATCTACATAAAGATGATATAATTCCTATGTAAAGGTGAGAAAAGGTAGATGTTGGAACCGTGACCATTCTATGCAAGAAATTGAGTATGGTATGTGTTTGTTGTCAATCCATGTTAGAAGTTTAGAATATTTTCCAAGAAAGGGATCATAGAGTTCAAGTGGACAATAGTATTGAAGGTGAAGTCATTTCCTAGTGTTTTCCAATTTTTTGGGCCAGAAAATTGGAAAATTGAGAGATTTGTAGTTGTAAATTGAAGTTGCACAAAATATTTTTTTGGTGCACGAAAAGCATGGAATGTGTACAAAATTGGTTTTTAATTTTTCGCGCAAAGTGTGTTTGTAACACCCTGAGATTTTATGAAAAATATTCTTTTAATTTCATTGATGTCTTCTATTATACACCACAACCAGTTTAGCTTGTACTATACGCAACACCGTATTAGCTTGCAGTATACGCAACACTATTCTTGGATCGTGTTACACACAATTTCATGTTTGTTTTATAATAGTCATTCTACGCAACATTGAATGTGTGTGTATATATATATATATATATTCAATGTATAAATGAAATATGGTTGTATTCTGTTATACGAAACAACGAAGGATTTTTGCACAACATGCAACCCTGACTTGGCTTTCATTACACGCAATCGTGACTTTTCTCGATAGCGTGTGTTTTACGCAATACCAGGTTTCACTAAAAAATGATATATGGTTATAATATTATTATGACTAGCCGTTATGAATAGTATTAACTAAATTTTGAATGTTATAACATTATTATTTCATCATACACATTTTCTAGAACATGGTATAAGAGCAAAATAAATTTTTCGGGTAAAATAAGTATTTTTAAAAAAATGCAGTTTTGCCGCCATTCGATAGCACACCCACTTTAAATCTAGTTTTTGACATGTTTATAAGTTCAATTTTACAAAATAAAATTATTATTTGGAATCATGAAATAAAATTTTACCTTGGATAAATTTTTCATATTATTCAGATAACTTTCATATTTTAATGAATAGTAAAAACACGCTATATTTTAATTAAAAACAACTTTTTTCATCGTAATAACTTACGTGGTTAAATTAAAATATTGAATAGTTTTAAAGTATAAATAGAATATATTTTTACTATTTAATATAATTTATGTCATTATCCTTTATTTTACATTGAATTCGTAGGTTAAATAAATTCAATCTTTTGCAATGTTTTAAACAAAAACTCGTTTTCTTTCGACAACGGGATTAATTTTAATTTAATTTCTGCAACTTATGTGTATTGAATTTGGAAAAATTGATTCCATAATTGGAAAAAGTGGGTCCAAATTATATTAATAGACTACTTTTTATTTTTGGGCGTTATGAATAGTAACAATGGTAAATTTTATTTACCATAGTAGAAGGTAAATTGGGTAATTAAGGGTAAATATAATATTATAAAATTATCCTCATACTTGTCTTAATACAATTGTATGATTATAATTTGTCCTAAGTCATATTTGGGTCGAAATGGAATCCATTAGAACCCACTTGGAGGTGATTAAGACCTTTAATTTATTTTATTTAAAGAAAAGTGAAATATGTCTCACTCAACTTTAATAATTAAAGTATTTTTAATATAAGTTTATAAAGAATATAAATTAGGTTATAAATTCTCATCTTAAAGATAAAATGTTTTTCTTTGTCATTTTAATTTATTTGTAATTTTTAAGAGTTATTTAATTACCTTATTATCTTATACATTAATGATGCATAAATTATTTATTTAGTGAAAAATCAATAATATAGTTTTTATTGAAATAGTAATACATATCAAAAGGCCCAAAAATCTTCCCAAAACTTATTATTAGTGTATATATAAACCCTAATAATTCAATGGCCGAATTTTTGACCATTTCGATCCTTATTAATGTGATTATGACACTTATATTATTTTATTTTAAATGATGCCAAAGTTGTTACCTTCATAATTTAATAAATATAACAATTTAAATATTGTTATTTTAAGATGATAAATTCAAGTAAAAGTATTATTGTGAAATTTAATATATTTATATTCATCATAGGATTTTATTTTTAATTTTTATGAAAAACATAAGTATATTAAATAATTATAAAAAAATGTTCTAGTAATTATTTTATTAAGAGATAAACCAAATAAATGGTTTTAAAAATAATAAAATAAATATTATATTAACTATTTAATGTTCTCCACTAATTTTCTAGATACATATGACCTTTTATGAATCTATTAATGCTTTTACTTCAAACATATCTTCTGTATTTAGTTTATTTAAATTCAAATAAATGAATAGTGTCATAATTGACACTATTGTTATTTTATAAAAATAACATATTATAAAATTGTTTAAAAATCACAAAAATATTTAAAAATTATAAATTTAAATTTATATGGTCTACAATGTTATAAATTATCCAATTATGGACAATTAACTACAAATAAGTAATTATTTGTTATAATTTAAAATTTATAATGTTATTACCACAAATAAAATTAAAATGATTAAATAAGGATAAATAAAGTTGGTAATGTTTAAAATAAACTCCTAACATATATAAATTTTATTGTTTGACGATATTACAACCCTATATCATCTAATCGTCAGATATGAGTCACTTTGGAAGTTTTTATGTGGGGTTGGGATTTAATATAAACTAATATTTTTTATATTTCCAAAGGTGCCCCTCTCCTCCCTTATAAAAGGGCACCTCCTCCCTCTCATATTTACACAACATTGAGCCTTAAATCTCAGAAAACCCCTGAAAATTTCTCTTCTAAACTTCCTTAGAAATATTATAGAGCTATTGGTATTCTTCAAAGACCAATTTTATTTCCCTAAGAGGAGGTTTCAAAGAGATGTGTCGAAGAAGAGGTAATATCTGTTACCGATTCTTTCAAATTTATTTCTTTTTATACTTCCTCTTCTTTAGTTGTTTCTTTATGAAGTAATAACATCAGTATCACTCATATATTGGTATGTTATTATAAATATGAAACAACCCTATTTCAGCTTCTATCCATCCTACGGAAAACAAAATCACCGCGCATGCGTACGTACGGAATACCTTCTCCACACCGTGGTGTAATCTATTTTCCACCACCACCTTACTTGGATGGTTATAATGGTGTAAATAAATGACTATATATGATTATTGTTAAGTGATATTGATTATGAAATATTATACATACCCTTCAATAAAACTTCACGATCATGGGAATGATATCATTGCTCGTGCATACGTACAAGACTACCGTCTCCACGACGCGATGATATTCATTCTCCATGTTAACCATTAATGAATGATTATAAAGTATATATACTGAATAATAATGAAATATATGAAATAATAATGATACTGGATTTATGTATATATGTATTTCATCTACTTAATTCCATTCAATTCAATAAGGAAACGAAAACAGCGTTCATGCGTACGTACGACCTACCGTCTCCATGAACGGTGTATTTCTTTCCATTTATCGATCTATTATATATATGTATATTCTGAATATATATTATATATATATCATGTTTTACATTCTGGATGTAAGTAATCATGATCTAAGTAATCATATGAATAATTACAAGTTAAAACACGAACGACAAATGAAACGATTTTACCCAAAACGCCACTTTAACATGAATTTACAAAAGAATGGGTAATATAAAGTCATAATTGAACCATATATGATATAATAACAATGAATATGATTCTGTAATAAGTCAATGACATTATTTAAATCATTATACAGGAGGTTTGGATATGTACGAAGCATATCGGACCTAAGGTAAGGGATAACTTTTCCAATCTCGTTTTTATCCGAGATTGTTTATTCGTAAGTATTTACTGGGGTTATATTTATCATCCATATCCCAATTTTCTAAAAATGGTTTCATGTATGTTTAAAGTCCTTTTTACCCATTTTTTACTTTTACTACATGGTATGTAAGGAATTTTTCTTTTGTTTACGTTACGAGGTACTTTTTTGACTTTTCCAACAAAAGTACGAGAAGAATGTTATTTTTAACTTCTACGGCATGAACATATTTTTACGGTTTCATAAAGCATCATTTTTATGAAGATTACTCTACAAGATTTTATGAAAATTTTCAACAAAATACTTTTATTTTAAAAGTGCATGGAAGTTTTTGACAAAAAATGATTTTGAAGAATAAAGGATATTTTCCTCAAGAATTCATTTGAAATGTTTTATCAAAACCATTTTCCATATAAGATGACATTATTTCATATGTGTATGTTTCAAGTTTAATGTCTCTATGATTTAAATGGTTTCATTTTTCTTATGATGAAATTTCCATTTGTTTTATATGGATTATTAGATGATGGGAAGATGTTTATGAAACCCATTTTATTCTTTGGGTTATGATGAATGTTTTAAGTTTATTTTGTGGAACAAGTAAGAATGATTTCATTATGAGATGGGTGGGGCCTATATCTCCCTCCAATGCATTGGGTAAAGATTTATATCTCATGAGATAGACATGGCTGGAACGACAAGTTAAACCGGTTCAGTAATACAGGACTGAAACGGGGAGTGAACTCGATTTAGAAAGGGACTTTTTCCACTAAGATAGTCTTGGCAGCAATGCCTTGGCTATTATTGAAATAATATCATGTGATTAATGGTTTCCACAATTACATGTTTTATTCCCATGCTATTTTATCATGATTGATGTTCTATTATGATATATTCCTTACGTACTTCCAAGATTCATGTCTTTTCTCAAGATTTTGATGTTTAGATTTTATGTTCAAGTTTTTGCATTCAAATATTTATGGATTGTTTTATGTTCTTGATGTTTACCCTTACTGGGAATTTGAGCTCACCCATTTCATGTTTTCTTTTCCCCAAGATTTAAAGAAAGGTTTTAGGTATGAAAAAAAGGGGAAGATCTTTATTGGGAGATGTTGAAGATCTTTCACCACGATTAGAAGATTTTATTCCGAGTTTCCAAAGACACTAAACTATTATGATCCTCATGTGTCTATTTTTGTTATGTATTAAGTATTCCGCAAAAGTAATGTATTGTCTATGTACGTCAAGCTTCACGCCTCTATAGTTGGAATCAGAGGAAAGGTTTAGTCAACCTTTGGAAACTAGGATGTGAAACATTTAGTGAGATCCCTAGAGATATTTCTAAGGTATGTCTAGGGATTCCCCTAAGGTTAAGTATAAGTATAGGTTATAGTCCTAGAATTATGGTAAAGATCTTAGAATTAATCCTAATATGTTAGATATTGAAGGTACTTCCCCTTTATTATGTTGTTTTCCCTAGCATGATTTTTGCCTCTCACACTATTCTTTTTGGGTTTTAGAAAGTGATTGGAAACAAGATGATTCATGATAATGGAGGATATGATGGACAATGGAATGATATTCTTAATGAGAGACCAAATGAAATGGGATTTGGAAGTCCAAACATCATTATTATGCCGAATTAGAAATCTCATAATAAGATCAATATACCCAAATTAGGTAAGTTTCCTGACTCGGCTAATAAGAGAAAGACGGAGTTTCATGATGATCATAGAGGAAAGAAAGTTTAATTTCCCCTATGTAAATCATGTGGGAAGAGGCATCAAGGAGAATGTTTCAAAGGAACTGGAAGATGATTTGGGTGTGGAAAAGAAGGACACAAATCCAGTAAGTGCCAAGGAAAAGGTTCAGTTAACACCATGGACAAGGAAAATGGTATTGTTATGACATCAACAATGATTAGATGTTTTAAATGTAGAATGTATGGGCATTATGCAAACCAATTCCCTAAGGGAAAATCTCATGAAGAGAATCAGCATGGTCATATGAGTAGTATTTATGTGGATGATGATGAAGAGACTACAAATGAAATATGAGATGAAAGAAATGATGAAGCTCAATCAGTGGTTTAAGAAGTTAGTGGAATGACAGTATGTTTATAAAGAATAATGTATGGTACTATGGAATAAAGAATCATCTAAGGATTGTTACACTATTGTTTTTCCTAATGTATTTGGAAGTATATGTTGAATGGTACTAGTAACCATGGAAGGTTATTCAGATATTTTTGGAAAGTAGATGATATGCGCAAAATGAAGGGATAATAATATAATGAGATGTTTGATTGTATTCATGAGCTCATGACTGATATAAGAACTAAGTGATATTATGGTTTGATTATATAGATTTTTCTAGGATTTTGTTATGTGGAAAGAGTTACCTTTTGACAGTATTCATGTTTTCACTAAGGTTCTATGGTAATTTATGTTTCAAGAGAATATATGACTAAGGTATTCATGTGTTTGTAATGCAACCAACTAGATATATCTTATGATATATGTGGGATAAATGCTTGTATCCATATTCTTGGTAAATAACCTTTCTAGTAATTCTTTTATTTATACTATGATCTTGGACCAAAGTATTTTAGATAAGCTTAAAGATTGGAATGGATTATGTTGGACATAAGTTAGTATTGTTTAAGGATAGAACGTTTTTCGATATTATTAATGGGATGTTATAGTAATGTATTTTTAGAAAAAGAACCACCTGCAGGATGGGCGACAACCCATCGCGTCGGACAAGGCTGTGGGAATCGAACCCACAACTGAAGTGTGACTGGCCTTTATTGCATACCACTGGCCTACAGGATGTCCCTGGTTATTAGAAACTAGTTTTATTTTATTAAGCGGTATGATATATGAAGTATAATTTCATTTTTGGAATTGTATATGATTAACCTCGCCATAGATAGACTTATGTATATTTGATAACTTTTTCTAACCTTTTGTTTGAAACAGATAGAATGACCCATCATTCTATCACATGATCTGCTAACACATCAAGAATAACAAATTCAACTTCATTTCTTAAAGGGATGAAGTGGAAATTGTTTAATTCACGAACAATAGTGAGGTTATACCAAAATCATGTAAGTATTTATTTTAATTCATCAAATTTAGGAAAATGATCTTGAAAACCAAAAATGTTGTCCAAGTGCCCTTATATCCGATGAATCATATGGTACCTTAGATCATTACAAATATATGGCTTTGTGATTGTTGGATTTTTCATAGCCATGTTCTCTACCACTCTCCCTCAGAATATGATGGTTAGATTTCTCTTCTATATCCATATTTTCACCTATGATCTCCTATGTGGAAACCCAGTGACTAGTTAATTTGGGTAACCGTTACATTTCATACATTAGTTTTTAAAGTCACGTTTTTCTATTCCTTTTTACGATGTGGGTTTCTATTAAAGAAACTTTCAAGTAGTAAACCATTTATAACCCCGACGAATTTCGAGGGCGAAATTCATTTTAAGGGGGGTAGAATGTAACACCCCAAGATTTTATGAAAAATATTCTTTTAATTTCATTGATGTCTTCTATTATACACCACACCAAGTTTAGCTTGTACTATACGCAACATTGTATTAGATTGTAGTATACACAATGCTATTCTTGGATCTTGTTACACTCAATTTCAAGTTCATTTTGTAATTGTCATTCTACCCAACATTGAGTACGTATATATATATATATATATTCAATGTATAAATGAAATATGGTTGGATTATGTTATATGAAACAATGAAGGATTCTTGCACAACACGCAACCCTGACTTCGCTTGCATTACACGCAATCGCGACTTTCCTCGATAGCGTGTGTCGTACGCAATATGAGGTTTCACTAAACAATGATATATGGTTATAATATTATTATGAACTAGCCATTATGAATATTATTAACTAAATTTTTAATTTTATAACATTATTATTTCATCTTACACATTTTCTAGAACATGGTATAAGAACAAAATAAATTTTTTGGGTAAAATAAGTATTTTTCAAAAAATATAGTTGTGCGACCTTTTGATGGCGCACCCACTTTAAATATAGTTTTTACATGTTTATAAGATCAATTTTACAAAATAAAATTATTATTTGGAATCAGGATATAAAATTTTACCTTTGATAAATTTTTCATATTATTTTGATAACTTTCATATTTTAATGAATAGTAAAAACACGCTATATTTTAATTAAAAACAACTTTTTTCATCATAATAACTTATGTGGTTAGATTATAATATTGAATGGTTTTAATGTATAAATAGAATATATTTTTACCATTTAATATAGTTTATGTCATTAGCCTTGATTTTACATTGAATTCGTAGGTTAAATAAATTCAATCTTTTGCAATGTTTTAAACAAAAACTCATTTTCTTTCGAAAACGGGATTAATTTTAATTTAATTTCTGAAAATTCTGTGTATTGAATTTGGAAAAATGGATTCCATATTTGGAATCAGTGGGTCCAAATTATATTAATAGACTACTTTTTATTTTTGGGCTTTATTAATAGTAACAACGGTAAATTTTATTTACCACAGTAAAATGTAAATTGGGTAATTAAGGGTAAATATAATATTATAAAATTATCCTAATGCTTTTCTTAATACAATTGGATGATTATAATTTGTCCTAAGTCATATTTGGGTCGAAATGGAATCCATTACAACCCACTTCGAGGTGATTAAGACCTTTAGTTTATTTTATTTAATGGAAATTGAAATATGTCTTACTCAACTTTAATAATTAAAGTATTATTAATATAAGTTTATACAGAATATAAATTCAGTTATAAATACTCATTTGAAATATAAGATGTTTTTATTTGTCATGGTAATTTATTTGTAATTTTTAAAAGTTATTTAATTACCTTATTATCTTATACATTAATGATGCATAAATTATTTATTTAGTGAAAAATCAATAATATAGTTTTTATTGAAATAGTAATACATATCAAAAGGCCAAAAAATCTGCACAAAACTTATTATTAGTGTATATATAAACCCTAATAATCCAATGGCCGTATTTCGTACCATTTGGATACTTATTAAGGCGATTATGACACTTATATTATTTTTTTTAAATGATGCCAAAGTTGTCACCTTCATAATTTAATAAATATAACAATTTAAATATTGTGATTTTAAGATGATAAATTAGAGTAAAAGTATTATTGGGAAAGTTAATAGATTTATCTTCATCATAGTATTTTATTTTTAATTTTTATGCAACAAATAAGTATATTAAATTATTATACCAAAATGTTTTAGTAATTATTTTATTAAGAGATAAACCAAATTAATGGTTATAAAAATAATAAAATAAATATTATATGAACTATTTAATGTTCTCCACTAATTTTCTAGATATATATGACCTTTTTTTAATATATTAAAGCTTTTATTTCTAACATATATTCTATATATATTTTATTTAAATTCAAATAAATGAATAGTTTCAAAATTGACACTATTGTTATTTTATAAAAATAACATATTATAAAATTGTTTAAAAATCACAAAAATAGTTAAAAATTATGAATTTAAATTTATATGGTCTAAAATGTTATAAATTATCCAATTATGGAAAATTCACAACAAATAAGTAATTATTTGTTATAATTTAAAATTTATAATGTTATTACCACAAATAAAATAAAATTGATTAAATAAGGATAAATCAAGTTGATATTGTTTATAATAAATTCCTAACATGTATAGATCTTATTGGTTGATGATATTACAACCCTATATAATCTAATATTAGTATATGAGTCATTTTGGAAGTTTTTATGTGAGGTCGGGATTTAATATAAAATAATATTTTTTATATTTCCAAAGGTGCCCCTCTCCTCCCTTATAAAAGGGCACCTCCTCCCTCTCATATTTACACAACATTGAGCCTTCAAGCTTGAACAAACCCTACCCATTTCCCTTATAAAATTCCTTAGAAATATTATAGAGTCCCTGGTCTTCTTCAAAGACCAATTTTAGTGCCCTAAGAGGAGGTTTCAAATAGACGTGTCCAAGAAGAGGTAATATCCGTTACCGATTCTTTCAAATTTATTTCATCTTCTACTTCCTATTATTGAGTTGTTTCGATATGAAGTAATAACATAAGTATCATTAATATACTGGTATGTTATTATAAATATGAAACAACCTTATTTCACCTTCTATCCATCCTTCGGAAAATGAAATCACCGCGCGTACATACGTACGGAATACCGTCTCCACGCTGTGGTGTAATCTGTTTTCTACCACCACCTTACTTGGATGGGTATAATGGTGTAAATAAATAACTATATATGATTATTTTAAAGTGATATTGATTATGAAATATTATACATACACTTCGATACAACTCCACGATCATGGGAATGATATCATTGCTCGTGCATACGTACAAACTACCGTCTCCACGACGCGATGAGATTCATTCTCCATGTTAACCATTCATGAATGATTACAAAGTATATATACTGAATAATAATGAAATATATGACATAATAATGATAATGGATTTATGTATATATGTATGTCGTCTACTTAATTCCATTCAATTCAATAAGGAAACGAAAACAGCGTTCATGCGTATGTACAACCTACCGTCTCCATGAACGGTGTATTTCTTTCCATTTATCAATCTATTATATATATGTATATTCTGAATATATATTATATATAAATCATGTTTTACATTATGGAAGTAAGTAATCATGATCTATTTATCATATGAATAATTACAAGTTAAAACACGAACGACAAATGAAATGATTTTACCCAAAACACCACTTTAACATGAATTTACAAAAGAATGGGTAATATAAAGTCATAAGTGAACCATATATGATATAATAACAATGAATATGATTCTGTAATAAGTCAATGGAATTATTTAAATCATTATACAGGAGGTTTGGATATGTACGAAGCATATCAGACCTAAGGTAAGGGATAACTTTTCCAATCTCATTTTTATCCGAGATTGTTTATTCGTAAGTATTTACTGGGGTTATATTTATCATCCATGTACCAATTTTCTAAAAATGGTTTCATGTATGTTTAAAGTCCATTTTACCCATTTTTTACTTTTACTACATGGTATGTAAGGAATCTTTCTTTTGTTTACGTTACGAGGTACTTTTTTGACTTTTCCAACAAAAGTATGAGAAGATTGTTATTTTTAACTTATACGGCATGAATGGATTTTTACGGTTTCATAAAGCCTCATTTTTATGAATCTTACTCTACAAGATTTTATGAAACTTTTCAAAAAAAATACTTTTATTTGAAAAGTGCATGGCATTTTTTGAAAAAAAATGATTTTGAAGAATAAAGGATATTTTCCTCAAGAATTCATTTCAAATGTTTTATCAAAACTATTTCCATCTAAGATGACATTATTTCATATGTTTATGTTTCATGTTTAATGTCTCTATGATTTACATGGTTTCACTTTTATTATGATTAAATTTCCATTTGTTTTATATGGATTATAAGATGACGGGATGATGTTTATGAAACCCATTTTATTCTTTGGGTTATGATGAATTTTTTAAGTTTATTTTGTGGCACAAGTAAGAATGATTTCATTATGAGATGGGAGGGACCTATATCTCCCTCCAATGCATTGGGTAAATATTTATATCTCATGAGATAGACATGGCTGGAACGACAAGTTAAACTGGTTCAGTAATAGAGGACTGAAACGAGGAGTGAACTCGATTCATAAAGGGACTTTTTCCACTAAGATGGTCTTGGCAGAAATGCATTGGATACTATGGACATCACATCATGTTCTTAATGGTTTCCACGATTACATGTTTTATTCCCATGCTATTTTATCATGATTGATGATTCCTTATGATATATGCCTTACGTACTTCCAAGATTTATGTCTTTTCTCATGATTTTGATGTTTAGATTTTATGTTCAAGTTTCTACATTCAAATGTTTATGAATTGTTTTATGTTCTCTATGTTTACCCTTACTGGACATTTCAGCTCACCCCTTTCATGTTTTATTTTCCCCATGATATAAAGAAAGGTTTTAGGTAAGAAAAAAAGGGGAAGATCTTTGTTGGGAGATGTTGAAGATCTTTCACCACGATTAGAAGATTTTATTATGAGTTTCCAAAGACACTAAACTATTACGATCCTCATGTGTCTGTTTTTTTTATGTATTAAGTATTCCACAAAAGTAATATATTGTCCATGTACATTAAGATTTGGGTCTGTACAGTGTTTCGGGATCAAAACGTCTAAAAATTGAAAAGGCATGAGCTGCGTGAAATATATGGAGTTGTGTGCAGAAAACGGTTCCTACGCGAAATTTATTGTACACAGAATGAAATGTTTTTCACGACGCAGTGGCTTTTGTGCATGGGGGTCAGAGACACTGATAAATACGAGGTGTCCCCCCTCATTCAGCATGACTGAAGACTTAGATAAGAACTGAGTTGTGATATGTGTAAAAGATGTGTGAAAAGGTAGTTTCATGGAAAAGTTAAAGTTGGGTGGAAAAGTTAAAGTTATGCTCAAAAGATAAAGTTGAGAAAAAAATCTCATATTTCATGCAAAAGTTAAAGTTGCGTGTAAAGGGTGTAGTTGCATGAAATATTTTCTACGCAAAAAGAAACTCTTGCGTGCAAAAGTCAGATCTTGGGTGCACAGGGTAGCTGTTACGTGCAATTGTCAGTGTAGGATGAATACATGTTCTGAATATCTGGTTTAGTGGTTTAGTGCTTTCAAGTGCATCAATTCAGGACTATGATGTTAGAAATGTCTCATGCTGAACAGAGACAACGACTTCAATGAAAATATTTTGAAGCGAGCATCAAGTCGATAAACTAATTTTGAATTCTCTCCTAGTAGTGAGCTATGGGAGTTGAGGGAAGTGATCTGCGGGATGCAATGAGCTATCCCTGAACCTTTGTTAAGGCAGTGTGCCTGGAAGAGAGTGACTATGACCAAATCTTTTAATCCTGAAACTAGTGAAGATTACTAGATTTAGGTATGACCAACACACTCTTGGTGTATGCTCCTTGGACATATCCCCTTTTGGTGAACCAAGTAAAAGTGTTGTGTCATCTCCCTGCATTCATTTATTGGGAAGATTTAACAAGTTCCTTACAAATCGGTTACAAGATACACAACATTAAAAAGAAAGAGTTGACACCCTGATTCACCCTTCCCCTCTCAGGGTGTTCTTGGGTCCTTCAAGTAGTATCAAATCCAGGTTGTTGGTGTTTGATCTATCTTATACCATTATAGATAACTCATCCAGTGTTAGGGGAGTCCCCCTCTTTTAGGGAAGTAATTTTAAGATTTGGAATAATAGAATGAGATATCATCTAAGATCCCTTGGAATGTAAGTCCTATTTTCCAATTTTCAAGGTATAGATGTTACTGATTCAATTGGGTTGGCTATGACTGATGCATATAGTAAAATTCTTGATGCGGATGCTAAAGCACAGAATTCTCTCACCACGGCCTTTTCTAGTTAGACCTATCAAAAGGTAATGAGTTTCACCTCAGTAAATATCATGTCGTATAAACATGAAAATATTTATAAAGGAGATAGCAAAGTGAAGGAGAAAAAAATACATGTCCTGAACAATAGTTTTGATGATCTAAAAATGTATCATAATGAGAATGTAGACTCCTTCTCCAATCGAATTACTAAAGTGGTTGGCACAATTTGGGGTCTAGGTGAAGAAATAAAATACGTTGACATTGTAAGGAAAATATTGGCAATACTTCCACCCATGTAAAATGAAAAGGTGTCATCCCTTGAAGAAAAAGATCTTTCCAAACTTTTTCTGGATGATTTTCTAAGTAGCCTGGTGGCATATGAAACGAGAGTCAAACCAGAAGATTCTATGACTCGAGTGAGCATTGAAATGGAATTTAAATCCATGGAGAAACTGAAAATTCAAAATATAGTAGTGGTGAAGATGATGAGGAAAAATAAATTATTTCTCTCATTTCCAAGAAGTTCTATAAGGGAAAAGGGAAATTCAAAGGGAAGTACCTCTATCTTTCTTTAGTTGTGGAAAATTTGGGCACATTACCTCTCAGTTCTTAAGAATGATTGATGATGAAGATAGCGAAGCTGAAAATATTGAGAAGCCTCAGAAAAGTTTTTTTTAAAAGGGATAATTCAACTCTAGAAAAAAAGTACTGAAGAAGAGTTTTGTCTGTGAAGAGAAAGATGATGATAATGAATTCTGTGAAGAAGAAGAACCAAAATTTAAAACTGGAAACCATGCTTCCATGATGGCCACTGTTTGAAAATCAGAAGATATGTGTGGAGACAATCAGTTGACAACTAGTCCCAATCATATGTTTCATCTTAAAGATGGTGTTACTAAGCTTAAGATTAAATATAAGAGTTGAAATAAGTGGAAATAAATTATAGAATAATCATCTAAATATGTAGATCACCTCAAAGGTTAAATTGAACGACTTGAATAATTTTTGAAAGTACAGTCTAAAATCCATGAATTTAATAATGATGTAGTGGATCTAAAAATGAGAATTTATTAGTAGTAAAAGGTAACCAATGACCACACCTCCAGATTAGAATAAAATTCCAAGACATTTGAGGGTATTGAGGAGGAAGTTTTTACTCTTAGTAGTAAACATGAGAGTGAGTAAACTTAAATAGAATCAATGAAAAAATACATTTTGGAAGGTTTTTATATGATGAGCTATTGGAGAGAGAAAAATGTGGCTCCAATGGAGTTGAAAAGATTTTAAATGATCAAAGACCCACTTACATGGGAAATAGTGGAATCAGTTGTGAGGATAAATCGTCAAATGTTTCAAATAAAGGTGACTAAAATAAAGGAAAGATGAAAGTGGTTCATGTAGAAAAGTCACCTGAAGTGCTGAAAAATAAATCCTCAATTCAATCTGAAAGAATAACAGAAGTCTATCCTCAAGCCTCTATAAATAAGAGGTGCTCAAAATATTATCACATAGAAGGAGTAATGAGGATAAATAGAATTGATATGAAATTACCTCTCATGAAGTGTCAGTTCTATGGATGTTTGGGCAATACCATGTTTTATTGCGAAGAGGCAAGAATCTATTTGAATGGAGAAGATATGGGAGTTCAAAAAATGAGAAAAAATTAATATCCTAATTCTTTTAGAGGAAACAATTTCAATGGATATTATTTTCGTTGTTATATCTTTGGTGATAAGACTGTTGATTACAGGTAGAGGAGGGACTTGGACACCTCATACCGGAGTCTAAGACAAGTCAAAGCTCATCAACTAGACAATAGTTCTCTTAAAAATAGGTTTGCTCCTCTGGAAGAAGATTTCGACTCTGAAGAACCCATGTACATGAAAGAGATAATTGAATGGTCATAAGTGTTCTACACTCAGTCTAATGTCTCATGGAAAGAAAAGAAGAAAATTGATATATCTAACCTTTCAGAGGTAGCCCTCAAAGCTACAAAAAGAAACAGCACCTGGATTCTAGAGAGTGGTTGTTCGTCTCATATGATAGGTAATGTAATCGAGTTAATGGATGTCAAGAGTAGGTTTTATAGAACAGTACGGTTTGGTAATGATAGAGCTCTGAAAATAAAAGGCAGTGGAAGTATTGAACTAGCTAATAGAGAGATAAAGAAAACTAAAGTCCTTTATGTATATAGACTACGTCATAATCTCTTAACCGTGAGTTAACTCTATGACTCAGGGATTATAGTTACTTTTAATCAGAAAGGGTGCACTATTAAGGGAAAGACAAAAAATTCACTTATGAAGGGATGCAGAACAGAAGGCAACCAATATCTAGTTCACTGTAAAGATAACATTTTCTACATGGCTATTGAGGAAGAAAATAACCTATGGAAACAATATTGGGTCACATCTATCAACAAGACATGGAATCAATATCAAAACTAAATATTTTCATAAACATTCCCAACCTGAAGCATGAATGTGAAAAGTCTTGTGATACTTGCATTCAGGGGAAGCTGGTCTGCAGTTTATATTATCTAAAGAATAAAAGGGCCTATAAGCTTCTTGATCTCATTCATACTGGTGTATGTGGGATGATAAATGTTGTTGGAACTCATTGAGAAATGTACTTCATCCTTTTAATAGATGATTAAAGTAGAATGGCATGTGTAATGGTTATACACAAGAAACAACAAGTGATTGACTGCATGAACACATATCGGTGAGTCACCAATAATGATACAGGACAAAGAATCAAAGTGTTGTGATATGAAAATGGAGGGGAATACAAGTCCATTGAATTTGAAAATTAACTGGAAAAACATGGGATACAATATGAGGTAGCTACTGTGATAACTCCATAGAAAAATGGAGTTATTGACCATAGGAATCAACAGGTGACCAACATGGCAAGAACTATTCTGATTGAGAGTCTTATTCCATGACATTACTAGAAAGAGACCATCCAATCTGTAGTGTATAATCAAAATTGAACATGTATTTATATGGGGGAGAAAAAGACACCATATAAATTGTGTAATGGAAGGAAACCCTCTTTGAAGTACTTTCGTGTTTTTGGAAGAAAACTATTCATCATTAACAAAGAAGGAAATCAAGGGAAGTATGGTGACAATGTAGATGAATGAATTTTCCTACGATACTCAATGAACAGAAAAGCCTACAAGGGTTTCAACATGCACTTAGAAAGGATTATGAAAAGCAGCGATGTTAAGATCATTGAAGAGAAAACCAAAAATGCTTCAAGGATTTCATAAATTGATGTGATAGAAAATGAGGAAGCCACAAAAACAAGTAGAATGAGGAATAACACAAAATCTGCATTTCTTTCTGTTGAGGAACCATCCTCATTTGAAGAAGCTACAAAGGATGAATCATGTGTGAATGACATGAATAAAGAGTTATATCACATTGACAAGACTCAAACATGGGATCAAGTCACGTGACCCAAAGGTCACACTGTGATTCATACAAATTGTATTTTCAAGAACATTTTTTATGAGCATGGAAGTGTTATCAGAAACAAGGCAAGACTAGTATGTAAAGGATATTCACAGATTGAAGGTGTCGATGTGGAAGAAATATTTTCTCTAGTGGATAGACTAGAGTCAATCAGGATTTTTCTTTCCATGAAAATACAAAGAGGATATAAAGTATATCAAATGGATGTTAATACATCATTCTTGAATGGTGTTCTCGAAGAAGAAGTCTACATAGAACAACCAGTGGGTTTTCTTCTTGGTACTGATGAAACAAATGTTTTTAAACTAAAGAAGGCTCTTATGGTTTGAATCTGGCACCATGAGGTTGGTATTCATGGCCGAATTCGTATCTCAAGAAGATGGAATTCAAATTAGGAGGAGTAAATCATAATCTATATGTGATGAATTCTTCAAAAGATCAATTCATGGTTCTAGTTTTCATTGATGACATTGTATATGGTAGAAGAAGGCATAAATTAGTGGATGAATTTTATAATCACATGAAATAAGAATTTGAAATGTCTATGATTAGGGAGATCACATATTTCATGGGGCTGGAGGTGACTCAAAATAAGGATTACACTTTCATTTCTCAAGAAAAGTATGCAATAAAGTTGCTGAAGAGATTTAATTTTCATGACTCTGAACTAATGTCAACTCCGGTTGCGGTTGGAACCAAACATGGAAATAAGGAGGATGGGACCTATATAGATCCCACCATGTATAGGAGGATTATTGGAAGCTTATTATTAATAACATAAACATGGCCAAATATTGTCTTTTCAACTTGCTTACCGGCCCGATTTCGGAGTAATCTGAATGAAGAACATATTATAGCAGAAAAAAGAATCATGAGGTACATTAAATGTACTCGTAATTATGGGTTATACGTTTTTTTGGATGGGATAGTGAATTATCATCATTTTATTATGTTGACTGGGATGGAGATGTAATGGACAGAAATTACACCAGTGGTGGAGCATTCAATATTGGGCAGAAATGTGTTGGATGGTCGAGCAAGAAACAAGAAAGTGCTTCTTTTAATACATCTAAAGCTGATTATATCTCTGCTACAAAGGAATTCACTCAACTACTATGGATGAAGCAAAAACTGACAAATATTGGTGATGAGTTGAAATAACCAATGGTGATTAACTATGATAACAAGAGCGCAATTGATCTTACGAAGAATCATGTTCATCAGTCTCATACAAAACATATTGAAATCAGATATCGCATTTTCATGGAAAAAGTTGAACAAGGTGTGATTAAAATAAATCATGTGGGAACTGATGAGAAAGTGGCTGATATCCTAACCAAGCCACTTTTAGTGGTTGTGTTTGAGAAACATCAGTTCAACCTCCATGTGCAGCCCCCTCCCAGTGCCTAAAGAGGTTACGAAATACCCATATCTGTAGTAATGTTAATTTTTTTTAATCTATTTGTGGATGTGATGAAGCTTTATGGAAGAGATACTATCCAGGGGTGTTTTTGAGCAGTAAAATAAAAAATTACAGGTCATTGGGTTTATTGTCAATGGGGAAGAAGGAATATATTCAGGACATGTAATTCTTTTCTGACACGATGAGAATTCGGTGTTAGGAGGAAAAGAAATACACAGGAACCCAATTCACACATCCCCTAATATTTCTTAAACCGAGAAGCACTCATGTAGACTTAGAGTGTTGGCTGAGTTGATTCTTACATTTTAGGTTTTTATAGTGGATGGTGCTCTATTGAATTTATCTGGAGATTTCCAAAAAACCCAAAGGGGGATATTGTTCTAACCACGACCCTCCTATGCAATAAATAGAGTATGTTTTGTGATTTTTTTCAATCCTTAATGGTAGTTCAGAATGTTTTCCAATAAAGGGATCATATAGTTCAAGTAGACAATAGTATTGAAGGTGGAATCATTTCCTAGTGTTTTCCATTTTTTTTCCTGAAAATCAAAAAATGGAGAGATGTTTAGTCGGAAAAGGAATTTGTATGAAATATTAGAGTGGTGTGTGAAAAGCCTGGAATGTGGAAAAAAATTGGATTTTCATTTCTCACATAAAAGGTGTTTCAGGATCATAATGCCAAAAAAATGTGAGGTCATGAGCTGCGTGAAAAATCTGGAGTTGTGCGTGGAAAACAGTTCATGCGCGAAAAGCATTGTGTGCAAAATGAGAGGCTTTGCGTGACATAGTGGGTTTTGTGTGTGGGGGTTAGCGATGTCAATAAATTAGAGGTAAACCCCCTCATTTGTCACTACTGAGGACTTAGAGAAAATGCAAGTTCGGATTCACATAAAAGTTTCACAAAAAGGGAGTTTCATGGAAAAGTTGAAGTTGTGCAGATAAGTCAAAGTTGCGTGAAAAAGAAAAAGTTGCACCCAAAAGTTCAAGTTGCGTGAAAAATATAAAGTTGTGTATAAATGGTGTAGTTGTGTGAATTATTTTCTGTGCAAAAATAAAATCATGCATGAAAAAGTCCGATCTTGCGCACACAGGGTAGGTGTTGCACGCAATTGTCAGTGTAGGTTGAATACATGCTCTAAATATCTAGTTTATTGGTTCAGTGATTTCAATTTCATAAATTCAAGAATTCGATGCGAGTCGTGTCCCATGCTAAAAAAGGACAAACAATTCAATGAAAATATATTAAAGCGAACATCAGTTGGATAAACTAAGTTTGACTTATCTCAAGGTAGTGAGTTAGAGGGAGTCAAGGGAAGTGATATGAGGGACACAGGGAGATATCCCTAAACATTTGTTAAGGCAGTGTGCCTGGAACAGTGTGACTATGTACAAATCTTGTAATCCTTAAACTAGTGAAGATTAGTGGATTTAGGTACAACCAACACACTATCGGCATATTCTCCTTGGACATAGCCCTTTGCGGTGAACCAAGTAAAAGTGTTGTGTCATCTCTCTTCTTTCATTTGTTTGACAGATTTAACAAGTTCTTTCCTACATGAGAACAAGATCCACAACTTTAAAAAGAAAAATTGGACACCCTGATTCACCCCTCCACTCTCAGGGTGTTCTGGGGTCCTTCAGTTGAGGACCTCCACAATGGTAACACATAGATCCAAATGACTATATCAATGTTTTTAGTATTTGAAAGTGGTTCCAAAACAATAATAGTATTATTTGTTCTAATAAATTAATCTCTATTAACATCTTATTAAATTCTCATGTGTTCTTAAAAGTTATTCAATTTTTAATTACATTTCTTTAAAAATGTTAATTATTTATATAATTGTTTTAAATTGATAACTCATGTTATTAAATTTTTAACTTACATAAGTTAAAAACATTTAAAAAGAAAAATTTTAACTCATCCAAGTGATGCCCCTTGGATATACCTCATCCAAATAGAGGTCCCTTTGGTTCAACCCTGTTGGATGTCCCCCCTAAGGTAGCCCATTAGGTGGAATTGTTTCTTGATGTGCATAGAGCATGAATATCACATGAAGGACCATGTATAAGTCCCATAGTTCATGCCCATTGTTTCATGGGTTGGGCATAGATCACATGTTAAGACCGTAGCATCATGATTGTACATGTGTTAACAGGATCTGGTCTCTGATAGCTAGATTGAATCGAGGATCAACACATATTGATTGTTATATCACTTGTTTGACATATATTCGAATAGATGTGGGACACTCATTATGTATTAATTGTTTATTTGAGTTAAAAACTTGAATATAATCTTACCCATCAATTTATTTTATTTTATTCCATATGATCTATTTTGAAATCCCACCAAAATTTTATTTTATTCTCCCATACATTTTTATTTATATTATTTTTAGACTTCTTCCACAAATTTTTTAAAGACGAAATCCAATACTTTGGTTATCTTTATTTTCTTCATATTTTCTAACTGGGTTTCTTCAAGCCTATAGTTTTATTTTTCTCTTATGGATCTTCTTGCATCTCATCTTAGGAAAAGAGTGGACCAACATCTTATTTTTCTTCGGCATTCCATCTTGTAAACTGATATTTTCTTAAAGGAATCGATAAGAGCCTTTTTTTCATCCAGTTTAAAGTCATTTTTTTTGGTCGCTTGATGGTTTCACTGTTGATCCCTGACAGTGATTCATTAGACACCATTAAAACCCAAAGGTGATTCATGAGCCACTATATGGAATCTAATGGTGATTCATGGTCCACTTACAGAATTCAATGCGAAGTCATTTTAATAACTATTGGACATCAATGGTCGGTCATTTTTTACCCATCAGTTCCTTCTTATTTCTTGTGTACAAGATCTTTCAAGAAGATTGTTTATTCTCCAAAAAGGAACTATTCCTTTTTTATAGTTTTCTACACTAGGTTTCATAGTGTTTTAATTTGTTTTCCAATTTTTATCAAAAAAATAATTAATCAATTATTAATCAATTTATCATCTTGTTATATGGATATGTTTTTTAGTGATCCATTATTTGATAGTTCCAATGGAAGTTCACGATTCACCATTGGACTTAATGCAATGGTGAGTCATGAGTCACCATTGTATTTTCAATGGCAGCAAAATTTTTATTGCTTGTCCTGAAGCATTTGGTTGCAAAGTAACATGGAATTAATTTCATTTTGTTTTCCTATTTTATTTTCACATGAACATCCAATGATATAATTTTCTCTATTTTCAGTGGTATGATGTGAGCCACTGCTCTCTGTTCTAGTGGTTGGTCATGAGCCACCACTCTTTTGTTTTCAGCGGTAGATAAAAGAAGCTATCATTAGTCAAAAATTGGTTCTAAAATTATTATTTATTATTGAAATATAATTTAAAATAGTGTATAAAAATAATTATATCATTATTTTTATGTAAAATTGTTCATGCAGATTGATTCTCATGTAATGCTCTACTTCTACAATAATATGTTTTCTTTTTATTCTGTAAGATTATATTTTTATTTTTATTATTTTAAATTTTAAAATTGTTTAGAGTTTTTGTTCTTAAAATAGTAGAAGTTTTATTTTAATATTTATTAAGGAAACATAAATCTTGATTTTGTATTGTTTTTAACACAGTTTTAACAAACAAAAGTAACAGTCATATTATATTACTTTTATTGACAAACAACTGTCATGTAGATATTGGATACAGATACACTCCTAAATGATTTTTATTTAATGATCTGTTTGGTATCTTCAAGGATAAATAACATATACCAGTGCAGATAATTCCATGGATATATGATGAGATGATTTCTAATTCTATGAATTGATCAATAAAATTATTCTACTTCTTTTCTTTAGATCTACTCATTGAAAATAACCATAAATTTCATCTTCTACAATTGGATTGATCAAAGAACTAAAGCTGCATTAAATTTATACATCAACTTATCATCTATATTTTAAATTTTTTATTTTATTTCTCCATTTTAATTCTTCCTACCATCAATTTTTTCCTCTAGATTTTTGTTTAAGATTTTCCCATCCAAAATAGGCCTCATTGGGTTATCCCTCTTATAGAAAAGAAAGTTCAGGTTGTTCCTCCCATGAAAAAGGAATGTAATTTGTGAGTCCTTCAAGGATTATAGGTTATATGACCAATTATGACAAAAATACATTTCATTTTTATGTAATTGGGTTATCACTCCATTTCAAAAGTGAGGAACTAAATAATACCATTCTACTCATAGAGTAGAGGATATTTATGAAAGGAATATAATATTGGTGATATGAACCTCTATAAAAAAAGTTGGTTGTCTATGTTTATTTCTACAAAATATTTAACACTATTCTAACTCTAATATAATAATATTTGTTTTAATTTTTCAAAATGGACAATTATTCCCCCATTCACTTTGTCCATACCAAAGGACCTAACAATTGGTATTAGTGGGTGGTTCCTTTTTAAGGATTCAGTTTTAGTTATTTCAGTATATTTTTCTCAACTAACCTTTATCCTTGACTTAAAGTTCTTGGAAAAATATCCACTACTTTGTTTTGGAATGCTAAGATTTTGAGATGTTGAATCCCATCATACCACTGCACTTCAATAGAAGTGACTATGTTTACTAGAAGAAACGAATGGAAGTATTTCATAAAAATATAGGCTATGATTATTGGGATATAATTTCAAAACTGTATATAATTTATGATATATATTAAGAAACACTCTCTAGTAATTATGATACAAAATTTTTTACAATTACAAAGTCATAAATTACTTATAATTCCCTCTAAGTAGAAATATGTGTACTCATATTTAATTGGGTAAAACTGATTCAAACATCTTGATAACTTTAAAAGTAACTCATCAAGGAACTAATATGTTGTATTGAACCAAGATAGGTATGCACAATTCTTAGTTTCAAGGATTCAAAATGAAGGATAAAGAAATCATAAATGATATCTACAATAGATTCATCAAAATTTTTAAAAATATGGTTATACTCAGAGAGATCATAAAGAATAAATCTCTCATAAAAATATTACTTCAATCTCTACTAAAGAGATAACATTCAAATAAATTTTCTATTATGGAAAGTAAAGATTTCACTAAATATTCAAGGGATGATTTGATAGGATCACTGATTAAATACAAGTTAGAAATAAATAATGAAAATGTTGATGACCATGATGAAAGGAAAGGTATAGAATTTAAATCAAATATAAATGTTATTGGTAATTCCTTTGATTTTTAGTAACAGTAAAGTGATAGGGTTGAAATTGATAACTTCACCAAAGGAGTTTATAAGTACATGAAGGGTAAGGGAGGATTTCTGAAGAATCCCAAAATAAATCATCAAAATGATGAAAGAGAGGGTAGTAAAAGAGGTAAAAACAAGTAAATATTTTGTTTCTAAATTAATATTTTATGATGGTAGTAAAAAGGACATATAAAATTAGAATATCCCAAATTAAAACAATATATAAAAGACAAGAAAAACAAGAAGGATCTATAAATGTTATATCATGTAGGATGAAATTATACATAAGAGGAAGACTCGAGTATTGATGGTTCTAAGAGAGGAAAATAATCTTTCAATAATTTTTTGATGGATAAAACTTAAAATTATGTACACACTTATTATAAATATAGTTCTATTTATAAATATGATTTTGAAAATGTTAAGATAATGAATTAAATATTAAAAATGAAAATTTTCAAATTGATATCTTGATAATGGATAAACTATATGGGGAACTCCAAAGATAAAATAAGAAGATTAAAGAAGAAAATAAAAAACTGAATGATTCAGTTTTTAGTAATATATAAGAGAAAAATTTTTCAGACTCTGAACTATTAAATGTTAAATATGAGAATATAATAATAAAATATTTATTGTAAAAAATTGATGAAGATCAATATTGAAGATTCAAATTAGTTTGCAATGATTTAGATAAAATTGAAATGTAATGTAAGAATAATGAACATGAAAATGAGAAAAAACAAATATTATCATATTCTCATGTCAAAATATGTTATGACCTAGAAGTTATTCAAAAATAATTAAAACATTTAAAAGAAAATTATTGGATTAAAGGAAACCCTGGCTATCTTTATTCGATGCCAAGATAAATTTGATAAGATACTGAATATAAAAACCCAAAATGATAAAACGGTTTGTGTATATAATAACCACATTCCTAAGATGTATAAAAATATTTTTTGTTAAAAGAAAAAATGGGAATATTTTGTATGTTAATTGTTTTATATGTAACTTGAAAGTGAATTGTGAAAAAATTGTTCTTTTAAATTTTACTCAGTATTTAGGCTATATTAAGACATTAATTTATAAAAATATATCTTCTATATTAACCTAAAATAAATATCTCATATCTATATGGGTACCTAAATTATTTTCTACTAATCTAGTTAGACCCAAAATAGTCTTCGTACCAAAATGACCATCTTCTCAATTTTTTTTGTAGGAAGCCTTATTAAATAGTTCTAAAGTCAAATAATATATGGAGAGTTAGATATCAAGGCACATAACTAGTGAAATATCTAATTTTTTATCTTTTAACTCTTATGATGTGGGTACTTTCACTTTTTTGTAATAACTCTAATGGTATGGTTGATGTTTTTGGAGAATTGGGTATATTAACTTCTATTATAATTTCTAAAGTAGTATTTATAGAGGGATTGAAACAAAATTTAATTATCACATCGCAACTTTGTAATGACGGTATGAGTGTAAATTTTGATGATAATTAATGTATTGTTTATAAATATAGTTTTGTTTTATTTTATTCAAATATAAAATAAAATATATATTCTATTTATTTTTCAGAATCAACCCAATAGAATGTAAAGAGCTTAAATTTTGTAGATACAGATCACATTCTATAGAACAAAAGGTTGGGGCATTCTCATATTTGATAGTTGTAAAAGATGGATAAACATGAAAAGGTTATGGAACTTCCAAAATTTTGTATATCTTAGTATTATGTACGTTATTATTGTCTAAAACTCAAGCAAAAAAATATTTTTTAGATCTGTGAATGTGGTTAATATTTCTGGATTCTTATAAATGATTCATATTGACCTATTTAGACCCATGATAACTTCTACTTTAGGTTCTAAAATATATGTGTTATTAATTTTAAATGATTTAAGTATATATTAATTGGACCATATTCTTATCTCATAAAAGAGAAATTTTAAACAATTTTGTTATATTTTGTAAGAGAATTAAAAATCAGAAATGTCATTTAATTTCTTATATTATAATTGATAGAGGAGGATAGTTTGTTATCTTAGAATTTTAAAAATTGTATGAATCTAATGTAAATTTTCATAATTTTTCCACCCTTAGAACATCACAATAGAATGGTGTTGTAGAGATTAAAAATCAAAATATTGAAGAAATGGAAGGAAAAATCGTTAATGAATTCAACCTTAAAAAAAATTGGGCATGATCAGTTAACACTACTTGTTATATCATAAATAGATTTTATATATGACCTTTGTTAAAGAAAACTCCTTATGAACTATTTATGAATAAGAAACCATAAATTTTTTATTTACATTTTTTTATATACAATATAAATTTCAAATATTAAAGATAATATAGAAAAATTCTATTCAAAAAGTGATAATGGTATCTTTTTAGGATACTCTAATAACAGTAAGACTTATAGGGTAAATAATAAAAGAACATTGATAATTTAATAATTGGTTCTTGCGAAGTTCCTTGTAAATATTGAAAAAAAAGAGTAATGATTCTATTGATATTGTTGAAAATTTGAAATATTTCATCTTTGTTAATGATAAACCTAAAAATAATAATAAAACTATTGTGGGGGAGAATATCATATAAAAATATGGTCCTTTAATTTAGAAAACACACAAATATTACTCTTTATAAAATATTATAGGAAATATTGAATCTATAATTAGGAATGTAAAACATGTTTTAAATTTCTGTTCTAATTCTACCTTTGTAGTTGATTTCGTGCTTGTTAATATTAAATGAGCTTTTATAGATTCTAATTTGGATTAATTTCATGCATGATTAACTTGACCAGTTTCATAGAAATTATGTTTGGAATATAGTTGAGTTACCTAAAGATAAATGGATTTTCTGAAATAAATTGGACGATTCTGGTAATATAGTTAGAAATAGAGTAAGATTAGTTGACCAATTTTATCTTTAAGTATAAGGAATTGATTTTGAATATTTTTTCACTTGTTTCTAGATTATAATTCATTCGGATTCTATTGGATTTTTTAAGTTTTAAAAATTTTAAAAATTTTCAAATGGGTGTAAAAAGTGATTTTTAAATAGTGTAGTTTTGGAAAGGTTTTATGTTAAATAGACAACTAGTTTCAAAATTAATGAATTTCTAAATCGTGTTATTAAACATTGTAAATTATTATATAGTTTTAAGAATGTTTTTCATGCTTGTTATGAAAGACTAAATCTAATTTTAATTCAGAATTATTTTTTTAAAGGTAATGTTGATCCATCCTTATTTATAAAAAGATTTTAAAAGGATATAGTTATTATATAGATTTATGTTGATGATATCATTTTCGGTTCTAAAAATGATAAAATTTGTATTGGGTTATCAAAATTCATTTCAAATTCATTTTCTATGAGCCTAATGCGGGAATTAAAATATTTTCTTGGTTTATTGCTTAATCAAAAGAAAGAAGGTATTTCATAAATCAATCTTAGTATTCCAGAGAACATGTAAAAAAAAATTGGACATGATTCTTGTAAAACATTGAGATCCCATATGATCGCAATTTATAAATTGGATGTGAATGAATCTGTAAATTCTGTTAATGATGAGTTGCATATAGGAAAAATAGAAAGCCTTATGTATCTTACTACTTCTAGGAAAAATATGATGTTTTTCTTATATTTTAAATATTTCAGTCAAACCAAAAATAAATTCACCTAAATTTTGTTAAAATTTTAATTATAAATATCAAGGGTGCTATTTTTAATGGATTGTTCTATTATAATGATAACTATTTTGATTTACTGTCTTACTCTGATTTTTACTTTAGAGGTTGCAGACTTGACCAGAAAAGCACTACATGTATGTGACACTTTTTATGAAAAAACATAATTTCATGGATCTCTAAGAAAAAACATTCTATATAATTTTCATCAGGTGAGGATAAATATGTTGTCGCTTTTAGTTTCTATTCACATAGTATTTGGAAAAAAATAAACTTTGTATGATTTTAATATTATTTTTTTGTAAAATTCATTTCTACTGTGATAACACATGTTCTAGTTTAATTTATAAAACCCCTCTTCAACACTCTATAACAGAACACATTGATGTAATATTTCATTTACTTAGGTATCATGTAAATGAAGGTGATACATATTTAAAATTTGTTCCTACTGAGAAACAATTTTCTGAAATTTTCACAAAACCCTTAGATTTTTTTTAAATTTGAGAAAATGATATTTAAATTGGATAGATTAGAAGCTTAAAATATTTTTTAGTATAATCTATTACCTCAATATTTTTTACATGAGTTCTGTATCTTGGTATTTTCTTTTTCTTTTTCTACTCTTCTTAAATGATAATTAGATCATACATTCAATGAATTCACTATAAAACTATAACATCATCTCAATTATTTTTTCATTGAATATTGTATATTAATTCTTACTCTCATGATAATATTTTACATTAATACTTTTATAGTAATTGATTTTAATTAAAGGGGAGTCCATTTTATATATTAATATACATTTTGATAAATTTTAAAAAGGGGAGTTTTTTGTTAAAAATTTGATAAATATTTTGTTTTTTAATTTAAAAACGGGGGGAGTTTATTAGTATGTGAAAGTCATTTTAATAATTTAATTTTATTGTTTTTTTTTTGATAAATTACTCTCTATTAACATCTTATTAAATTCTCAAGTTTATTAAATTTTAAATTGTTTCTAAAGGTTTTTCATTTTTAATTAAATTTTTTTATAATTTTAATTATTTATGTAAATGTTTTAAATTGATACATCATGTTATTATATTTTTAATTTACCTATGTTTTTTTTAAAATAAAAAATTTGGCCCATTCTAGGGTGGAACCTTGTATATCCCTCAACTAGATAGGGGACTCATTGGGTCAACCCTGTGGGAAGGACCGCCAAAGGTAGAACACAAGGTGGAATTGGTTCTTAGTGTTTAGAGTGCAAGAATATCATGTGTGGGTCCATGTATAAGTCTTAAAATGCACACATGCTGGCATATGGGTTGTAAATAGGTCACCTGCTCGGCTCGTAGGCCCTTGTGTGTGCATGTGTTAACCGATTTTGATCCTTAGTGGCTAGATAAAACCAAGGATCTATGCATTGTGATTTTTATACCACTTGTTCGGCATTTTTAAAAATGATGTGGGATTTGGTTTATGTATTCCTTATTTATCTGACATAAAAATTCATATAACATCAACTTTGGATTTATTATATTTTATTTCATTCAATGTATGTTTAAAACAATCATTTATTTCATTTTAAACACACACACATGTTTATTTCTCCATTTTTTATTCTTCTTCTTTTGTGGTTTTACTGTCAACATCCAATACTATGAGGATCATCATTTTCTCTAATAGTCCTTATTGAAATTCTTCAATCCAGCAGTTTTATTTCATTTTCTTCTAGATCTTATTGTATATTCTATTAATAAAATAGTGACTTGTAATCTTCTTCTTCTTCTTCTTCAGAATTCCATCTTTTCCACTGATCTTTTCTTATAGGATTTGACAACATACTTTGTTCATCATGTTCTAAGTCAGTTTGTTGGTTGTTGATGGTGTCATCGTAGATCATTAACAGTGAGTCATGAGCAACCATTGGAACCCAATGGTGAGTCACTATCCTCCCTTGGAACCCAATTATGAGCCATGACCCACCTTCATATTTCATTGGTGACTCATTTTACTCATTGTTAGACATCAATAGAATGTCATTTTTTTACCTATAGGTTGCTTCTTATTTCTATTGTAGAAGATATTGAAATAATCTTATGTAATATCCAACGATATATCTTCTATTTTTTCTCATTTGATTAAATAGTTTTTCAGTGTTTTAATCAATTTTTTTATTTTTATCAGAAAACTTATTCATATATTAGTCATCTATTTATCATCCTATTTCTTTAATATGTTTTTAGTGGGCTATAATTTCATACTTCCAACTATAGGTCATGAGTCACCATTGGACTTCATTCAATGGAGATTTATGAGTCTCAATTTTATTTTAATTGCAAGAAAAAATTATATAGTTTCTCCTAAAGCCTTTAGTTTCTATGTGACTTGGAATTAATTTTTTTGGATTCCATTTTCATTTTTTCTAGAAATTTCAACTATATTTTTTTATTTGTTTTTTATGATAGGTTATGGGCCACCACTTTTTGTTCCAGCGATGGACCATGAACAACTACAATCTTTTTTCAGAAGTATCTGGAATAATACATCGTTAGTTAAAAAAAATTATAAGATTTTTGTCTCTTATTTTTATTAATTTTGTTAAAATAATTTTCTTTCTTAAATGATTTATTAATTCAGGTTGAAATATAATTGAAAAAAGATCCTAAAAATTATTGTAGAATTATTTTTATGTACATTTTTTCATACATTTTTATACTCATGTGATGATCTATTTTACAACATTCTTTTTCTTTACATTCTGGAAGATTATATTTTTATTTCAATTATTTTACAATTTTAAATTGTTTATAATTGTTATTATTAAAATATTAAATGTTTTTATTTAACATTTCATGAATAATTATAAATCCTAATTGTGTTTTTTTCAACATTACATTAACAAAAAAAGGAAATGATCGTATTATATTCTTGTTATTCTATAACATATTTTTTGTAGATATTGGATATGAATAAACTCTTAAATGATTTTTATTTAATGATCTTGGAGATCTCTTCATGGAAAAATGACATATAGTAGTGAATATCATTACATATATATATATATATATATAATGAGAAAATTTATGTTTCTATGAAGTGATCAAGAAACTTCTTCAATAATGTTATTTATTTTTATCACTGAAAATCTCAATTTCATTTATCTTCCACAGCTGGGGTGATCAAATATATCAATTTGTTTTGAATTTTTGCAACATCTTCTAAGATATAGTTTAAATTATTTCTGTTATTTCTAAATTTTAATATTTACTATCATCTATTTTTCCTCTAGATTATGGTTTATGATTTTCTTATCCAAATTTTGTCTCATAGGGTTATCCTTTCCATCAAAAATGAATGTAGGTTTTTTCTGCCCAGGAAAAAGGAATGTAGGTTGTGACTCCTTAAAAATTAAGGGGTTATACCACCATGTGTGAAAAGTATGATTCATTGTTATGTAATTAGGTTATCACTCCGTTTCAAAATTGAGTATCTATTTAATACTAGTCTCCTCACAGAGTAGAGAATATTTATGAGAGGACTAGGATCTTGGGGATCTGATCCTTTATAAAAACATCTAGTGTTTTCTATTTTTATTTCTGATACATTTTCTGCACTATTATAACTTTGATATTATAATAATAGTTTTAATAATTAAAACTGGACTATTCACCCCGCCCCCCAAGTAATTACTACCATACCAAGGTACAAAACAAAGGTAACATCTATAATGTAAAGGTAAGGTAATATTTATACAGCCTATATAAAGGTAAACTAGATATACTACATCAATTTAAATAATGGACTAAAAAGGTAACATCTCATTTTAATAAGTAATTTAAAGGCAATTCAAGAACAACTATCAATGTAATGATACTTGAAAATGTATAATTTTAGAGAATTCCACATTAAATTAAATGAACAAGGCTATTCCATAATATATTTCCTATAGTAGTTTTGATGGGTGTTTCAGATGAGAAGTACACCTATGAGAAATAGAATACCAATACTATTTCACAGAGATACTCATGGTTTCTCAAATTAGGGAAGAATAAAATATGTAAAATATATCCTTAACTACACCAAAATTCATTTCAAATGGTTTTTTCGATATGTTGGAGATCTAACATGTTGTTTTCGTGAAGATCACGTGTCATAGATGAAACATACATATTCACAGGTGCATGAATGTAATTGAATCAAGTTTTTTAGATAGTAAGAGGTTATTGTTAAATTTATTTATGAGGAATAATTCCAAGATTAATGTTTCTATTATTTTTTTTATGCATAAGTGGTTATTTTAATAACATGAATTAGATTAATGTTGGGGGAGTAATGATAAAATAGTTTATAGTGAAGATTGTGATTATTTACAAACCATGTGAATTTGGGGAAAATACCCAATACTTTTGAGTATTGAAAATGAGATTCATTGAGGAGTATTAATTCATGATCCATTAATAGAATTAAAATAAAAACAAATTTTTTTAGTTATAAGTAGTTATAATGAAGATATCATGGGATACTTGATCCAAATATTATAAGATTTAAATACAAATATTTATAACTATTTTATTATAGTTTGTTTAAGACAATAATAACTAAATATTTATGTGAAATATATATTCATATAGAGACTAGATAATGATGTAGTGTTATCCTTGTGAATAATTTTTAAGGAACTTACCGAGATCTTTTTGATATTTCTATGAGTTGGTACAACATCTGTATCGAAGAGAGATCGGGAAGAGTATAACCAAGATTATTGAAGATCTGGTGAATATTTTTGACACTATTAGTGTTTTTGATGTTCTTGAATATTGTATATGGGACTAATTATAGATCGATGCTGCTTGTGGAGGAATATCAATTTAAATTTTCAATAGAAGTAAACTAGGGCATATCGAGGTCATTTTATTACTAAATCAAAACTAAAAGCTCTTGTGAGAAGGTTGTATAACTAGTTTCTAGAGGATTGTAGTTGGGGTTTATAACCAAATAAATTTTTGTGGTATTGGGGTGTATAACCATATCCTTTTGTAAGATATTATATATTTAGTAGATAATCCATGTTGGGGTGTATAACAAGTATAATAAGGAGTGTGATTTTATGTTGAACCTTATAAATATAATCTATTATATTCTCTGTATTATTTTACAGCATATTATGTGACACTGGGATATAATATTGATTGTATTGAAAAGTATAATTGGTTTAAGAGTATGAATTCAAAAGGAAGATAATTCACAAAATAAGAACACAAATTCACCACCATCCCTTAGTGTTCAACCTGACTTAGGAATCTATAAGTGGTTTCAAAGAAAAGGTACCCTCTAAATATCCCTTATTAATTTTAAGGAATGTAAAATCTTATATTATCCAACAGCTAAGGTGATCCCACATTTGGTGGTAATAATTATAATATGGGGAGGAATATGATTCTACCCAATCTCTTATCACTCGGTCTAGATGTGAGATATGTAGTGACATTTGGGTTCCCATCCATTATTGAAGGTGTTTCCATTAATAATTCTTATAGGAGAAATATGAAGTTATATAGAAAGGACTAAAATGTCATATTAATATCTCTATCAAAAAAGGTATTTACCAAGGACCTGGTTCTTCACATTATTAAAAAAATTTGGAAAAAAATAAAAAAAATTATGATGGTAAAGTAAAAGTAAAAGAACACAAGATACAAGTCTATAGGATATAATTTTAATTCATAAAGATGTTTTATGATGATACTTTCAAGGGTTAATTTACAAGGGTCAGTGATATTTTGGGAAAAATTATGGGTTTTGGTGAGAAGTTTGAATATTCCATCATTATTAAAAAAATTAAAGAGGGGTTTTCTAGATTGATTTAATTCAAAAATATCAACCCTGTAAGAAAGAGGATATTTGACACCAAATGAGTTTCACAAAATACTCTTATCTTATGATATGATAAAAATGATAGCTTTCAATAAGAATGAAAAATATAAGATGGCCATTAAAGAAGAGAAAAAGGAAAAGTTAAAGAAAAATAGATTTTTGAAATAAAAGATTTAGATACTAATGGTGATTAAGGGATTAAATATATTATTTCCTTTATATAAAGAGGGATAAAAAGGGTAAATAGAAAGGAAAAGTAAAACAATTACAAAAATATGGTAATTGTGATGGCATTGGGAACTTTTCCTATAATTATCCAAAAAAAATTGAAGAATATGAATCTAATGAGGAAGGTGAGAAACTTCAGAAACACAAAATAGATAAGAAGAAAAATGAGGTTTCTCATAGTAAGAAAACAAACTTGATGAACAATAATGAGAAACCTGATTCATCTTCAGGTGGTGCTTCAAATGATGAGGCTAATTTCTTTGATAAATTTGAATATTGGTTTGATTCATCAATCATTGATGGTTATAGAGAGGAAAGGAAAGAGTTGGAATGGAAAATGAAGCATCAGTTGGAAGCATGTATTAAGGAGATTAAAAAATCAAGAAACAGAAGAAAAATTTATAAAAGATAAATACAAATATGTTAAAGAAACATAAGGACTAAACAAAAAGGAATATTCATATATTGATGAGATTTGAACTTATAATATAAATGTGGATAAAAAAGAAATAATGTTTTATGATCTTAAATAAAATTTTAATCATAATAAAGAAGGTTTCTTAGATACACAATATATATGTGTTATATTTCATTCTATATTGGAAAAGGATTGAGAAGAATTAAAAAAATCAATAGTTGTTAATAGATAATCTTTACAAGATGATGGGATGAAGTGTTTCAAAAAATTCAGAAAATAGGGTTCTTATGAATCTCAAGATATATCAACTATAACTGATAATATAGGTCTCATAAAGATACCTTTATAAATTTATACCATGATTTATGATGAGATTAATTCATTCCTCTATTATGAAGAAAGTAAGTCAAGAAAAAAACAACTCCTTGTGTAAAATAAGGCTCAAACTGAAAGAATACACCATAGAATTATATATATATATGTACAATCATGTTTAGAGATCATAATTTAGAGGTTATTATTTGTTTTATTTTTGATGTTATAGACACAAATCCTACTCCTATTGATTTAATATGTCTCTTACAAGAATGAAGTAAGATCCATGGGGTGTTTTGTGAGAAAATGACACCAAAAACTCTTAGGAATCAACTTCTTAGACCAACAGGAAATATGTACAAACAAAAAAAATGAGTCTTGAAAAGTGGTTTATGGAATATGTGTACTATAGGATCATCAAGAATAGTTATGCATGACTTGGACACCTAGAGAAATTTCCAATGGAGAGATTTGGAAAACTAACTAGAAAATAAAGGATTTTTAACCAATTCATGTTAATTTTAAAAAGAATTAAATGAAAAACCTAACAACATTGAGCATATCTAGAAAAAATAATTGGTTTTTTTCCAAACCAATTATACAAGGCTAAAAATATGTAGGACGTATAAGAAATTTTTGATTCCAAAGGAAAGAAATTATCTGAATTTATTAAGAAGTATTTGATGGGTGTTGACTTAAAAATACAAAAGATAATAAGTGAAAGTGTGATCATACTAGAAGTAATATGAATAATTCCATGACTATTCTTACTACACAAAAGTAATTAATGAAGTTTTCCTTTAAAGAGAAATAATATGAGTTTACTTTAATCACTATGGGGGAGAAAACTTCTTTAAAATAGTAAAAAACTCAAAATAAATAGACGAGGAAAAAATATTTTGGGGAAAATAAAAGGAGTAAAATTTAAATGAAGGGAAATAAAAAAAAGTTTAGGGTAATGGGAAACTCTCAAACTAAGTGTTTCTTCTTAGAAATAAATAAATTATCTCCATATTTATAATTATCATAGGTTTTTTAAACTAAAAAACGAGGATCAGAATGAGATGCTTTAGGCTTCCATTATCACAATAGCAAGGAAAATGAATTATCATAGAGTTTCCAAACTACCTTGAAGAGAAGATTAGTGCATCCCTTGAAGAGGATAAAACATAAGGTGAATCTATTATTTCACTGAATTTTAGTCAATTTATAAATTAAGGATAAATTTTGAAACTGGGGGTCTAATTTATGGAAATAACACATACAGATTTTTTTATGATTTAATTTAATACACTTATTTTGGGGGATATGTGCTTTTAAAAATAAATGGAAAATGGTGAAGTTAAAATATTTCTACTTGAAATGCATTTCTTTATTTTTGAGAAGTGTGCAAGATACATTTTATTATTTTATATAGCCCTAGAATTGATAATTTCTAAGCATGGTATCACTTTTATAGTAGTTTATGGATGACATAGGAAATCTTGGAAATATCTATATTTTTTCTACACTAGGAAAACCAACAAAAACTTATATTTTCCCAACTAAATACTATTTTCTAAAGTGAAATGTGTGGTGTCATCCTTCTCTCAGATCTAAAAAGGGAGAAGATAATGTGAGTTCCTTAAAAGGAAAAAAGAAAAGAAAAAAATTCCCTTAAATTTACCTTTTGATTTATTATAAATAAGAAGAATAATAATGAATAAATTCATGAAAACATATTGAAGTTTAGGATTTATATAAATTATAAAAAAATTAAAGGGAGATATTGAAGTTCCCAAGTAAGTATTACACTTTTTTAATGTCTTAATATGTGTTTCGTCAAAGGATAGTGTGATGATTTTTGTTATAGTATTCAAATGAATATATTAAATGTGTTGATAGATGATGGAAAATTTTATACTATATGTGATTGAAGTTTTAATGAATTAGGATTGACCATATAGTGTTTGATAAGTGCTTGAGAAGTCCCTAGATGATTTTGAGATAAATTATCTACCTGTGTGGAGGTAATTATTTTCTTATAATGGATATGTAAAGATAATGCAATAAATAATTAAGGTGTGTAAAGTTACAAAAAATCATGATTCTATTTAAGGTTAAATAGATATTTACACTCCTACATAAATTGAACAAGGAACTATGAAAATGTGATAAGGAAATCAGTGAAGCTAGGGAATGGCTATCTAAGAATAACACCAAATGAAAAAAGGTAATGTGTGACTGAGACTACCTATGAAAATTCATTTTGGTGTTGTGTAAGTGTACTATGGAAGACCATAATCTATGTAAAATTGATATAAAACATGTTTAAATTTGATACCAAGTTGAGGAACTCCAAAAAGGTAACTCAGAGATCCAATAAACTATGAGATCTATTTTTTGGATGGGTTGAAATTTTCCAATGTTTTTGGGTTTTTATTTGTACATATGGTTCAAATTGGAAATAAATCATTAGAATGTAATTATTAGAGATTTAACACTATAACTACATTTTTAGATGATTTTTAAGGCACATAATTTTCCTTGGGATTCTGGATGAGTTTAAGAAGTTTCGGGTTTCAAAAGCTTATTTTTGATATAAGGAACTCAAAGCACAATGTTAAAGCACAGTTAGTAAAAATAATTTACCCCAAACCATGTGTCCATTTTTATAGGCACTTATTTTTTTTAAAATTGCTCTAGAGGGGATATATATCCATGTAAATCCTATAACAAATTGCATATGTGAATTGTATGGTGTGTTCACGGTTTTTCGAACTATGTGCCTAAACCATCCAAGCGGTTGGATCTTGGATATTATCCACACATGGTGTATGCAAGGTTTTTATAATCATAAACCTCTACCATGTTAAGTAAATGATCAAAAAAGTGGCCAACACAAGGTTGTTTCATGGTTTTAAAAACAATAAATCCAAACCATGTGCCCCTTTAAAAATATGGAAATGACTATTTTTCATATTTTCTTTAAACCTAATCCAAATTTCTCTTCCCTAAAATAGACCTCACCTCCTCCCACATGACAGATCTCCCCCTCCCCCACCTAGTATTTGATTATCCTTCTTTTATTGATCTCCAATTTGACTATTGTTAATCATGGTGGACCCCTCTCAATTATTTCAAGACTCTTCTTTTTAATTTTCTCAATTTTATTCTCTAATAGTAAAGTTATCATTGTGAAAGTTAATATTACCTATTTATAAGACATTTTTTAAAATTTTTGTTTCCTCTCATTTTGGAATGAAATTAATGATGGTATCAGATGAGTAAATCATCTTAATCCAGATATGGGTGGTTTATTTCTTTACCCTAAAAATCTCACATGTTTATAATGTTTGTACTTATACCATACATCAAACTTTACATATGTGGATACTAAAATTTAAAATATTTTAAATTAAAGTATTATACCATAATTGTGATGTTTCATAGATTCCTTGACATCGTTGGAGGTTCATGACCTCAACTTGTATTACCCCTTTGGGTGATTCCTATTATTTACCCTCACTATTTGTTGTATGTATTTAACCCAAAGAGCATTTAATTGAGTTTTTCTTGTCTCTAAACAATGGTAATGATCAATTTGGACTAAATGAATTCCTAAATGGTGTGGGAAATATTATTTCCCCTTTATACATTTATAAATGTGATGATTAATATACTATAAATAATTTAATTGAATTGTAAATGGAATAATGAATTGAATCATAATGATTAAAATTTTCCATGGATATTTATCATAGCCTAGGTTTAGTTTTTAAATGAAACATGCCTAACTATTATATTTTTCATTAGGTGATACTTGGGTTACTTATATATAATTCCTTGAATTTGCTCATAGGTTAAATGAAATTACATTATGCCTTGGTAGATACTTGGCTTCCTTATACAGAATCCCTTGGATGGGCTCATGGGTTAAATAAAATTACATCATGCTTTGGGTGATACTTGGGTTCCTTATACAGAATTCTTCGAGTGGGTAAATTGGTTAAATGGGGTTATATTATTCCTTGGATGATACTTAGGTTCCTTATATAGAATTTCTTAGATGCAATCATAGGTTAAATGGAATTATATTATTCCTTGAGTGATACCTTGATTCATTATATAGAATGACTTAGAGGGTCTCATAGGTCAAATGGAATTATGTTATTCCTAATTGCTAATTAGACTACCCTTGATTGAAAAATATTTAATTTCATGAAACTTTTATGAAATATTTGTGATTATCATTATACTTGGGAACCTTTTTTATGACTCAAGATCGTGGATTATAGATACATATATTCAAATGTGAAATGATCATATCATTTTTGGCTTGTACTCAAGCAGGTAGAGTCGACCGGGTACCCCACGAGGAACCCAAGATGACATTTTTGATGTTCATTCGATATCTATATTTAATATACCTCCACACTGCTCATTTTATATTCATATATTGGATAGTGTTAGAAATAATTTGTGGTGTCATACTAATTTTTACCTGCACCATATTCAATATATTGTTCGGTAACCGAGAAGATTACTTATATGGAGGTGGGTTTAAGGGAATGTGCCCAAGTATGGGTGGTTGATTTCTTTTTAGGATTGGATCTTGGTAGCGGGTGACTGGTCTAGTTGTCGGGGTTCCTATGGGATTGTTTTTGGTATTTTTTAACTTTATTATAAATGTATAGTATGTCTGGCTTCTACCATGTATTCTTGTGAAACTTTTATATAGACATGAAATCATTTATATATTATACTATTTGTGTCTTTTTTCCTTTCATTTTTATTGTGATGATTTAACACCAAATTTATATTTATATATTATACTTATGTTTCATAGAATGATTTATGATACTTTATTATTATTCCTTTACACTTCACCACTCTGATAAATGGGTTATAATCTACCCATTGTCCTAGAAAAAACTCTCACTACTTGTTAGAATCCTATAGAATATGGTGAGGAATGATTTAAGACATATAACCCCTCTAATATGGTTAATTATGAGTGAACTTGCCCTAGGACATCACAATAACTATATCATGGTAACCTTTTCTATGTAAAGGTAATGAAAGATTTATACATCCATCCTGAAGGTAAACACAAATGAGAGATAAATGGAAAATTTAAAACAAATGAGAGATAAATGGAAAATTAAATTATTGTTAGCACACTATAGGGGATTTATTATTTCCATTCTGATGGGTGTTTCAAATATTAATAACTATTTTATTACAATTTTTTAAAGAATATAATAATTATATATATTGGTGAAAAATATATTCATATTGGATGTGATGAGGATTTGGTTTAATCCTTGAAAATACTTTTGACAAAACACACCAATAACTTTGTGGGATTTCTATGAGACGATAGAGAAACTATATTGAAGATAGATGTAGAAGAGGAGAACCTGTATTACTCAATATCTGGTTAAGAGTTTCAATATTAGTAGTGTAGGTAATTATATTCAATATTATACACATCCAGATCTATTTATCCATCCTACTTTTTGAGAAAGTTCAAACTAAAAATTGGTGCAAAAGCATCCTAGAGAATATTGAGGTCTTTCAATTACTACATCAAAACTAAAGGATATTGTGACTTCGGTGTGTAACTAGTTTTTGGTGTATTCTAGTTAGGACTTATATCCAACTTTTGTTATTGTGGTATTATGGTGTATGACTATTTCTTATTGTATTCAGTTAGAGATTCAGTAGATAATCCATGTTGGGGTGTATAACCAACATGCCATGGAGTATACAATTATATCAAACCTTATAAATATCATGTGTTCTGTTCTCTCTTATTTTTACTACATATGAATTGATTATAAGAGAAACTATTATGTTGATTAATAACTCTAATAGGTTCAAGAGTTTTAAATCAAGTAGAAGGGAATTCTCTAAAAAACAAATGATGATTCACCCTCAACCCCTCACTAGAAAACCCATCATGGGGCCCTAAAATTCCATTCCCACATAAAAATGTAGTTTTTATAATTAAAAATATTCTATATTGGGGGTGTTATTTCCTTAGTAGTAATATAATAATTAATTAAGATGCATTTTTGTTTAATTTTATGATTACTTGAAGCTAATTATATCTTAAAAAACAATTATTATTAATAAAATTAGGATATAACATAATGGAATCCCACCATATCATAACTTACATGTTATAAATTAGTTAATATAGTTTTTTAATGGTTAGTTGTTACACTAATATCATGTAAGATGTTTTTGGAAATGAATCGTGGAAGACTTTTGATATTTATAAGAATCCTCACCAAACTACCATGTATTATCATCACCTTTATTTTGTGAATATGTTAATGTGAGTTTAGAAATATCATTTAATTTACGTTTAATGATTGATGAATACTAGGTTAAGATATATAATAACATACCGTCCTATAGGGTCATGTATCTTTTTGAAAGTGGATTCATTACTTTTATCTATAATTCCTAAAATTTCTTAGTTGAATTTAATTAATTGTGTAATTTACCTCTAACTTTACATTGGAATATTTTACTCTAGGTAATTGAACTAACAATGAATGATTTGTAAGATACCATTATTTCAAAATGTTTCTTTGTGTCAAACTTGGTATGTAAGTTTTTAGGAATAACTAGTTTTTTAGATCAAAGAGAATGTAAACTCTATAGGGTATAAAATTTAAAACTATTATCAGTTATACTTGAGATAGAATTATTTTCATACAATTGGGTATGATCATTACATTTTATATGTCATCATTTATTTCGTGGTTGGATATTTGTGATACAAGATTTACTAAACTATGAGTTAAGTACCATAACAACATTTATTTTATAATTCAAATAAGATTTCATTATGTCAAATAGAATAATGTAATAAATGTATAGGTCACACTTAATGAAAAATAATATTTTAACCTGAATCAATCCTCTTAGAAATTAGAAAATATAAAAGTATCACCCCTAGTATAAAAATCTACCATTTCAGCCACTAAGAGAATTCAACTGTACTTCTTGATGTTTTGTGCTTCCCATTGTTGATATAGTAATAACCCTTCCTCGTCACCTAGGAAAACACACCTTAATTATTATAATTCATCCTTCTTAGTTTTTGTATTTGAATATAATATAGTATTTAAAAACCATAATGTGAAATTAAAAATTACATTCTAGGATGAATATATATTTTAGGTATCTTTATCCACTTACATACTCTTTAATTTATTTTAGTTATTTTTTAAATGAACATTTTATCCATATGTGATAAAAATATACTTCTATTCCTTACACTACCAATAAATCCTTTATTCCATTAAAATACATTAAAAACAAACCATTCTCTATAAAATAGTAATTCACCTTTCAAACATTCCATTCATGTTATTCACCATAAAGTTTTTTGAACTGAGTTCTCCATAATCCTTATCTCCCTAGATAATCTTAGTCAAAAGATTATTGATCAATTCATCCATATTATTCTCTCATAATCTAGATGAATAAATATAATTTAACAGGTATATATGATAACATGATATTAATGTATAATTTCTTATCTATATGGAGGATCAAAATTCCCTAACTGGTCAATTTAATTTAGTATATTGAAAATAATATCAATAGTTAAGTACCCTTTTCTAGTATACACTATTATAGTATAGTGAAAATCTCATTTATCTAAATCCCATCTTTCTCCTTCTGAAGATATAGGATACAGTATAAAAAATATGAAATTTATCCAATTTTATTTTTTTATTAATGACATTTAAAAATGTGATAGGAGAATTTCCACAAGGAAATGTTGAATATTTTTTGGGTTGGTTGTGTTTATTAACAAAGTGAGTTTGTAGGGTAAATTGTAGAATTCCCAAGATATTATTGATAATACATGTTGAAAAAGAACCATGAAAAATGAATGGAAGATCTAGAGGTGGTACAAAATAATAGATACAAGGTGGAACCATTTTCCAGTGTTTTCCAAACATTTGGGGGCCAAAATTTAGAATTTGGGTAGCATTGAAAAATATGGATTTCCTTGAATATCTCATCGAAATATGTAAAAGGCATGAGTTTCACGAATATGGGGTTCATGAATATGGTTTCATAGAGGATATGATAAAGTTGATGATGGTCTCAATGATTACGATGAACTTCACAAATGGAAGAGGTGAAGAGCATTGTGGGTGGAGAATTTTGGCGGCACAAAGTTTTTAAAGGAATCTCTGTGATTATTAAATAAGAAGCATCATGGAGGAACAAATCCTTTGATGGAAGAGTCTGAGATTACGATAAGCATTTTGAATGGGTAATTTCTTTGGAGATTTGCGAAAAAATGGAGCATCATGGAGAAAAAGTGAGAGCTTCATGAAATGGTGATAATGTGGCCTAGAAGGTTCTAGAGTCAATGGAAATTCCTTTAAATATGCATTTACCCACTTCATAAGAAAGATAGATAATCAATGATAATTCCATGTCTCCGGGTTCGCAAAGTATTTTCGCAAAGTTGGTTCATGAAGGTTATTTGCAAAGACATTTGAAAAGGTTGTATAAGCTAACTAAATGTTCTGAGCTTCATGAAAGTAAGGGAATTATCAAATTCTAGTTTCAGCTTTGAGAAAGTGAGGAGCTTCACAAAGGCTAAGTTGAACTTTTTGAAAGTAGTGCACTTTAGAAAGGCTAGTTTGAGCTCTAAGAAATGGTGAGCATCATGAAGAGGATGGAACATCGTGAAGGCTAAGTAGAGCATTGAAAAATAGGGATCTTCTCAAAAGGAATGTGCTTTTCGAAAAGAGTTTAAAATGTGTTGCCCAGTGTTCTGTGGTAAAGTGGTGTTCATTTGTGGATGAAATTGGGACATCAATAGAGCATCTACATACAATGGAGGATGAATTCATTAGGTATAATGAAGGGAACAGAATTTATATAAACTATCATAGAAACTTATGAAGATGTAGTTGGAACACTTTAGTTGAGGGAGATGTGAGATTTCAAGTAGTGATTGGTTGTAAACCATGAGGGATGGTGATTATTCTACAAACATTGGAAATAGTAGGGAAATTATATAGGATTTGGTACATCAGAACATCATTGGTGTATTCTCGTTAGATGTATCCCAGTGAGGGTGAAATAAGTAAAATTTTTGTGCCATGTTTTTTCTTTAAGATCTATTCATACTCTACAACAAGGAGGAGAGAGAATAGAGTTTTGTTTAACAACAAAAAAATATCAAAAAGGGGAATTTGTTTTAATATTTTATACCTTGATCCCCCCCCCTAAGGTTTTTAACCTAGTTGACCTAACAAATTTTCTTAAATGGAATTACCTATGTTTTCTATGAACATAGGGAAAAATTATATCAAAAATTAACCATGTATATAAACATTTATAACTAGAAAAGTTTAAAAACTTCACTAAATATCCACATATATAAACATCACAAATTATACATGTTTATAAACATATCCAATTATGAATATTTATAAATGACACTAAGTATCCTCATTTACACATGTCATTAATTTTCCTTGTTTACAAATATTTCTAATTGTCGACATTTATAAATGTGTCTCGTTAGTGACACTAGGTTTCCTGATGTTTTTATAAAAAAAATTATAATGAAATTAGTTATTTTTTAAAATGTATCAAATACCAAAAAAAATGTGGGTAAAATGATACTTTAACTATTTAATTAATGATATTTTATAATTTATTAATTATTATTTCAATTATTAAATGCATATATTTTTTATTTAAAACTCATTTTTTAATTTTCATTAAAATATAAAATTATAGTAATCTAAATAAAAATATAATCCACCATCCAAAATAAATTCACAAATGAATTGTTTTAACAAAAATGATAAATCTACATAAAATCTAATATTCCCCAAATGTGAGTTTAATGGGTCCCCTTTTAGTAAAAACATATCAAATAGATAATAATCATCAAAAATCTCTAGTTTAAATCCTTAAAATTCCATCACATGGTAGCAGAACCTCTTCACGACAGACCTCTCCACTGTAAAAACAATGAGGACTAAAATGTATAATAACACCCAAAAATTCACATGTACCAGTTTATCATGTAGAAACAAACATGAAATTAATAAATCATCATTCTAATTGAGTTGATAGAGTAGCATTTTAATCCCCAATGAAATATAGCATTGTCTATCTACTTCCACAGTCAGATATCTAAAAAATAAATAATACAATTATGTACTTAAAAAATATGAATATTTTATAATAAAATATTAGAATTATTTAATTCATAAATATTAATACCAATGTCTAAAATATGGGAAAATTTTATGGAATTTGTCTATAGTGATTATGTATTAATAATTGAATCATCATATCCATTAGTATATTTAATTGAACAACTTCAACTTCAACATTCTCATTTGATATAGATGATGAGTTCATCCCATAATATACTTGAGAGGTAAAAATTAACACTTTTGATGGTGAAGGACCTAAGGCCAGCTTCAAATCACGTCCCATGCATTATTCAAAACCAAAATGTCATTTCAGTGAATCACCATAATAAATTTATTAATAAATTAATGTAGATTCATATTCTTTAATATTTTACTAAAAATTAAAAAATAGAAATAAATTTCCCTTTTCTGGAATAACATAATTAGAAAAACATAAAATTCTAAAAATAATTATAATAAGTTTACATTTATCACTAGATTTATCATTAACAAGCCTTCCATCGACTTGTTTATTATTATTGGTCCACTCTACTCTATTAACTTTTCTATGAAAATCTACTTCTTAAAAATTCAAAGTAGATTACATGAAATATAATAATAATAAAATATATATATTATTAATATTAATTTTCACTTACCATTTATTTCCTTCAACGTGAAATGATTTTAGATCCATGATTATGTCGAATCCAACGTAACTTTCTACATCATTTATATTTTTGGATTTAATCTACACAATGAAAAAAATTAATAATTATATCTTAAAAAAATAAAATCATAATGAGAAAATAGTAGTATAAAAATCTCTAGTATTAGTTAATGTTTGAAAAAATATCTTAATGATTAGTATTACACCCATTTGGAACCATGTTGATCAACTCATCCCTAATGTGTGTGCTATCATTACATGAATACCATAAATCATATTGGAACTCTTTCCCATTTTAGACAATTGTTTTGAAAATTAAACTATTTTGAAGATGATTCACAACAATGAAATTAGACTACAATGAAATTTGGAAGAATCAAGAAAATATAAACAACTAAATGATTATCACTCATATAGGAAAACTTTATAAATAATTTTCCCTGGATAATTTTCTTATAGCGCTCATCTTTATATGTAGCATTAAATTTTCTACAAAAATCTTAACATATGGGCAATACTTCAAAGTATCTATCTAAAAACCCAAAGAGCATATTCAATAAATAACCACTCTACCTGATATGATTTCCAATATTAATCCACTCCATTAAAATATTCTCATCAATTAGAGACCATACTTCTTTATATGTGGTATGGTTTGTCTTTTTCAAGTTATTTGTGTGTATAAAAAACAAAAAAAACTCATAAATTAAGACTAATTAATTATAAATACATATATTGTTTTTATTTTCATCCTTACCAATAAATTTAACATATTGGGATATCTTTTTAATAGCAGACGATGTAGGTTGTATATGGCCTACATGACGTTCACTTTCTCCATGAACCTCCTCTATGTGGTTTAACTCATATAGGGATTACTAGTTGACCTTAATTATGTTTTTAGGAAAAGGTAATCAAATAAAATTAATATACATATTGGGAAGAGAATGTTTCATCATCATGGTTCCTAAAAATAAAATAATACTTTTATAAATCAATATCCTCAAAAATATAGATAAAAGGGTTTCACATTTTTATTGATAATATATTCACCTCTATAATAGGAAATAAATTTTCCACATTTTATATTGATTTGGTACCCATTAATTATGATTTTATTTATCCTCCTCACACGTGTCAAAAGGGTTTCTATGATTTAAATGCATAAGGATGGTACAATTTTTATGCAACTCATCTTTAACATAATATAACATTTTAGGATTTTATGCATGCCTATCATGGGGAATGATAAAACAAAATTTTATTACCTAGTATTGTATAGTATTTGACATTGGTAGTATCTCATAGAGTAGTTAACACCAAATTGGTTTGACACTTTTTTAGTTCATTTCAGGATAACAAATGATTTTTGATTTTGGTCATGAATTGGAAAAACTGGAAAGTAGTTCAAGTTGATTAGTTTATAAACAATTGATAAAAGACAGATACTGAAATTGGATTGGATAAACCTATTGTAATGATATTATTATTTAAAATTTTACCAACTATGCTTTTGTTGGATGGTAAGAGACAGATTCTTCTATTGATTTATCTCTCCCCCTTTGGTCAAATGGTGATGGTAATGGAATTCCAAATCAAGACTCAATCACAATTCCTCACACACGATAGTGAATTCTGATCACTTCACAACCCAGCCCTTATTTTTTCTGTATTAAATGTATAGGAATTGGGTGGACGGAGATATGGATCACTGAAAAATGAAATTGAAATAAAAAAGAGTATAACCCTATGAATACATGTATTCAGAATTAAATACATAATAAAATATTAAAAATATATGGTAAAAGGAAGAGAAAAGGGTTTATTACATTAATTATAAAAACTTAAACATAGTAGCTTGTAAAACCACCCCTTTCCTGGTCACTCATAAGAACTACCCATCCATTTATGGGTAAGTAGATTTGATTTGAGAGAGGTGATACATCATAGAATTAAATAAGGAAACTAAATAAAATGAAGGGAAATAAATCTATAGTAGGCCATCATCCAGAGCATCCCTCACTGATCAATCCTCTCAATCTCCCCCTATTGTGCCTCTTATTCATATTCATATATCTTGATCGTTATTTCTTAAATTGACCATTAAGTGGGTAAAAGTCTTCATGGGTCATCCCAAGTTATAAAAGAGTGTAAATAGTATTAAATATCATCAAAAATGATTTTTTTGTGTCTGTCTGGGAGTTACACATCATGTAAGTGATTCATAATAGGTAATTTGTGGTACTATACCATTGATTCATAAAATATTTCACATTTTTAATAGTGGATTCATGATGTGTAATGTTCAAGACTACACTTTTCATAACTTGTCACAAGACTTGTATTTCTTAATGTTACACATCATGAATGACTTACACAACATGTAAAGTTGTTTTCTATATCTTTTCACTTTGAATCAGCTTGGTTTTTCATTATTGATCATGGGAGTTGGTTTTTGATTTTTCCTTGTCCTTGTTTCATCTTCAATCTAACTTAAAAAATCTGTTGTTGCAGTGCATCACAAAACTATGTTGTGCAGTGTTTCTGAAACTCACTATATTCATCAATGTTTGTTTTATCTCAGGATAACTATGGTATCCTTTCATAAGTCACCAAAATAATTAAATAAGAACAAGAATAATCAATTAAATTTTAAATATATTTTTTATATATACAAAAATATTGGAAAAATATGAATCTGTCAGGCTAGGAATCCATGAGATATTTCTCATTAATATTATCATCCTCAGTTTCTATTAACCAGCTAAAAATTAACTATTTAAACAAAAATTAATCAATTACAATTCATCTATGATTAGTTTTCTTTTCCCACATGAATTTTAATAATTTCGCATCAAATTTTCCATGATATCTTGCCACAATAATATCTTCTACATTTCAATGGTAAGAAATTTCTCAAAATTTCATTTGATCATCACTTCTACTTCCATAAATCCTTCTTCGAAATGTACCATATACTCTATGATTTTTGGTTCTAAAGACCTTGATCATATTCTAAAGTGTGAAACTTAAATACATTAACATCATATGTAGTATATTGTTTTGAATAATTAATGGGGCCCATATATAGAAACTTTAGATCAACTTAGAGTTTTCCACATGCATTTCTAATATGTAAGGAAAATATCATGGAAATCATTACACCAAAATTGAAAAAATCATAAAAGGTCATAAAAATTATTATAAGTTGAGGAAATGATTCATCAAATTCTCTATTTATGATCTTGTCTTTCCCAATAGGATAACATCTATGGCTTCCCAATTTTCTCTACACAACATCTATAATTTCCCTATATAAAGTATAAAAATTGATTTTTTTAAATAAATATTTTAATATACAATTGAGAATAATCACATTATATACTCTAACAATGAATCTAAACCTGAAAAAATCAATTCATGATGATTTTCTTGAAACGTTTCTATTTGATAAAGAGTAAAATAATAAAAACCAAAAATAGTCTTTCCATTCAAAGTAAATAAAATGTTAGCATAATAACCACCACTATGAAGATCATTGATACATCCAGTAATATTTAACTCAATCTAAATTAAATTTAAAATATTTGAAAAATGTTAAATCCACATCATCCATGTAACCCTTTGATATTTATCCTTCTAGTTGATCCGTATTACATACATAATACTTTAGTCTCCATAAGTACCAAATAAAAACAATTTATGAAAATATAATATATATATATATATATATAATAAAGAAAAACATATTTTAGAAACATTGATATTTATATTCCTCTCTATGGGATACATCCATTAATATTGAATTTTCCCTGCTAATTAAATTTCATCAACCAAGTGTGTGATTAAATGAACCATCATTTTGAAAAGGTATGTGTAAATAACATTTAAAATTGACATACCTAAGGAAAATATAAATCATATAGAATATAAATTTCATTTACATTTATCACCATATTACATATTTTCTTAAAGAAAACACAAAATTCAACTAAATGTGCTGACACATTCTTAGGAAATATCCTCCTCATGGTCAATGGAAAAAATATGTTCCCTCAAAATGTGTGATTCGTGTATTTTTATTCCTCTAATAGTTCATTGAATTTGTCAATGTGTCTATTGATGTTACTTGAATAGTCATCTTGAACTATTTCATGTTATAATACCAAGAGAAATATATATATATATATATATATTCTAATCAAGTTAGTGACATATCTACCATATTTATCAGGATACCCATCAGGTCTAATGCCTATTTAATAGAAGTCCCTTCAAGAATTTAAGTTATTTTTTTCTTTTATCCACATTAAATAATGTAAATATAAAATTATCACATATGTTTCTTAATATTCATGACATCCAAATTATAAAGAAATATATTGTTTTCTAAGTATAGAATTTGAAAAAATATACACATTTTCACCCCAGTTATGTTTTATATTATATAGTTATATATCTCTATAGTATTTTGGACCCTATTTAAAAATATAGTCTTTACAAAATATAGTATTAACATTCCAAACATTGATAATTATTTTTTCACCTGTTAATACAATAGGTTAAATTCTAATTTCTATTGTTCCATCAAATCACTTTTATGCTCTCCTAAATTAATCTTCAGGTTTGAAAAATCATCAATTTCCCATGAAACATGAAATTCTAAGATGATGAATTCGTAGTGGTGTTGAGTAAAAATTAAAATATGGAAAATCCAATCATGTATGTGAGTTCTATCCAAATAAATTACCAAACATAGGAAATTCACTAATAGACCACAATAAATATGCACATATATTAAACACCCCATTACTAAAATAATAAAAAATTTAGATATGTTTATCCAACAACTCATTCTATTATTCAATTAATGGATGAAGATATACATTAAAATAATTTCTCAAAGATCATTTACCAAGAATTATCATCAAAATCGTGAATAATATTTGTTTTATACACATCTAACGATGAAGATTATTATAATGGCCAGAAAATTTATTCTATGATTAATAAAAAACCTTATTTTTTTATAATTCCCATTTTATTATATTTCACAATGAAAGTACATAGATATACTATTATAAAAATATATATTAAACTTCAGGTAATAATAACAATTAAAATAGAGTATAATATTAAAGGGATATAATAACAAAAGAATATTGACCACGAAATGGTGTACTCCATAGGATTGAACTCTCACATAATGATTAAACCTTCCATGAAAATAGTTAAAAGAAAAAAATAAACATTAGAAATATAATTATAATTATATAAGGAACAATAAAAACCTTTTGGAATCATTTATTAAATGTTGATGAATGGTATACTATATATATAGAGTATGATGGTAAAAGTGACTGTTGGAATTTTACTGTTACATAACCATTGGCCCATATGAATATTGGTAAATATGAGTAATGGGTTTTATGACTATTGGTAATAATTGTTTCATTAAAATTATAGTTTATAAAGGGTGATGAAAAATGATAATTAATGTAGAAAAAATTAAATGACAAACTCAACCAGTACAGTCATGCCTTTTAAAGCCCATTTTTCGGAACTTGGGAAGGAGGTAGTGCCACTGGGGTTTACCCTTGACCAATCCCAATATTAACTCCAATAAGTGAGTATTAAACAAAATAGACTACAACATACGTTCAAATTATTATAGAAAATTCAATTTTAGATGAGACACCACATGAAATGACCACCATCACACACATTTCCCATAGGGAATATGTCGGTGTAAAAAGGGGATATTTATCCAAACCATGGAATTATAAGAATATAATTTCCTTCAAATAAATGAAATATTTACATCATTAATCCCATTATTATTATTATTATTTTATTTAATCAAATACATAAAAATATAATATAAATTTGATAAAAAAAATTTAGATATGAACAAAATATAATTGTATTTTTAGAATATAAATGAACCTTTTTAATGAACTAAAATATTTTAAATAAAATTTATTTTCAAGAAATAGTATTTTCAAAAAATATTTTTTTAATTATAAATGAAAATATAATTTTAAAATTTCCTAGTAAATTGTTATATATGTCTGAAATTTGATTATTTCATAAAAAGTGTCATTTTTCAATAAATAAAGATTTTTTGTTTAAAAGTTCAAATTTTCATATTTAGAAAATTATTTTGATAAAATAAACATTGTATTTTAAATCATCACATTGAAATTATGTTATGGTTACTTTTTGAAGATTTTATAAAATACATTATTTTATATTGAATAGTAAAAATATAGTTATGTGTTTTTAGTATGATTTGTGACATCATATATATTTTATAATTATGTAATAAATAAATAAATATAATACATGACTAAAACATGTTATTTTATTAATATTATGCATTTTATTGTATTTAAATCAATTCCCAAACCTAAAAATATCTTTACAAATTCTAAAATATAAATTATTATTTAAAAACTATATTTTATGGAAAAATCACTTTTCCATTTCCAAAGTAATATTAAAATATGGAAATCAGTTCTAATAGATTAAAATAATATTAAAAAATTCTCAAATTTATAAAACCATGAGCAAAAACCATGGGTAATCCAACGGTTTATTATTTTCCACAACCTAGAATTCCATGACCTATATTTGAAAATTATTGAACAATTCCTCCTCTTTTACTATAATTACCCACCATTCCTCATTCCTCTCTACTGTAGATTCATAATCCAAAAATTTATAATAATTTCGACTCCCAATGAGTCCCTCTAAGCTATCCCTAAGTTCCCAATTTGTCATTTGTATGTTTTTTATAGTAATTGATCAAGGTTAATGAGTTATCCTCTTCCCCTTTTCCATTCGAGTGCCTCTTTTGGTGAATGTATTATAAATATTAAATTACTTTATTTTCTTGAAATTTTTATCTTACCATTACTTCCAAATTAATTTTTTATCAATGGGTTACCGTTGTCTCCTATAATTTTACCCGTTCCTTAATCCATGTTTTATACCCATCATGTTGTCGAATTCATTTCTAGAATTTATTACTTTCATATGAAACATTATTATGTAGTGATTACAAAAACCATTTCCTTATAAATTTTTATTAACATATGTGTAAAAATAATTTATTTATTTGTGTATTTACATGTATAAAACATAAATTTTCTTTATATTTGATAAAAATAATGAAATATTCAAGTCTTTAAGCACTTATGTACAAAATGATTTTATAAAAAACTTGTTCTTTATTCCCCATGGGTTATTGATGAAATAATTTATTATGATCAATGTGACTAACATTAATTAAGACATATAAATGTTTTATCTTGATAACACTCAAATTAATTGGGTAAATAATTAATCTCAAGAGATAACATGTTTTACAATACATTGATAATTATGATTTACGACACCATAATGATAAATCATGTTATGTTCTTATGGATTTATTTTTTTTATGTATTAAAAAAATATCCATGTTATGATTCATGTTATCTATATTATAATATTCTTCAATTTCTTATTCTCATTCATATTTATATATATCATGGTCACATACTAAGAATCTCCTTTGTTTATTTCCCTTACAATGATTTATGATCATCCCTTTCTTTTGATGTATTTCTATAGGATATGGGATATAGCAAAAGTAACTTAGGATGAACCTATTAATAATAATTTCATATATATTATAGGATTTTTGATTTTATTCATGTATTATGTTTCTAATTTCCATGAAACTAAACCTTAGAATATCTGTGTGTAATTAAGTCTTGTAGCATGTAATGAATGTCTTGTGCATTACAAAGGTGGGATTCCATCATTGGTATTAGAGCATGGTTTCTTTATAATCTGAAATTTGTATTATAAATTTTTTAAAAAAATCTTAGAAATAATTATATATATAGAAAACTTCTTATAATTTTGGTGAAATATTAAAAAAGGGGATTCAAAGAAATTAAATCCTTTTCTGGATACTATACATGGATGTGGATCAAATATAGTTTTACCTATGGGTAATATCCATAAAAAGTGAAAATTATGATCTTACTAGATCATCACCTAGTTCATGAAAATATATCTTGTTACACATTTATTTTGACACTATTAGGGGATATTTTTGGTTAATAACATGCATTTTATGAACCATTATGAAGGACATATAGAAAATGTAATTGTTATTAGTAGAGATTAAAAGGATAAAATCTGTAAGGAAATATTTTAGGTCTTAAAATTCCTTTAAAATTACAATATTACAAAAAGTAACACCATTATCACTATGCTTTTCTTCTTCTATAAAAATGGTTGGAAATAAAAGGAACCGCGTAAATGATGAGTATTGTGGATGATGTATTGTCAACCACCCTGACATGATAGAAGATAGAATGGAAAATTTAATGTGGATGATGAATCAACTATCTTAGATTATGAATAATAATTTAAATCATGTTGAGTGGCCGGATTCACCTGGAAGGGAATAACTTATAGTAGAGTCCTTCATGCATCAATGACCACCTTACTTTCATGGATGTATTGATCCATTAATTGTCAAACAATGGATTTACTCTATAGAAAATATATTTTTGAACTCTTTTGTTCAGAGCTAGATATCATCACCATGGTAGTATACCACTTATAATGAGAATCATATCAATGGTGGGAACTGAATAAGAACATAAAGGAAATAGGGGATATTGATTCTATGGAATGATAATAGTTCAAGAGAATATTTTTTAATAAATATTTTACCATTTTGATGAGCACAAAAATGTAGAAGAAATTATTAGATATGAATAATAAGGAAATTGAATCAGTGGGAATCTATTAAATGAACTATAAAATACTTTCTCGATACACCTTTAACTTTGTAATGGATCCAAAGGGAAATATCAAGAGTTTCATTAGAATACTTAGACCCCATATTATGAGGAATTTATAAAATTGACACTATAAGAGCTATGAGGATATGGTATGGAATTATTTGAAGGTTGAAATTGATTTTGGAAATATATGTAGTAGTCACATATGATGAATGAAAAGAATTGAAAAATTGAGACAAACCCAAGGAAGGATTTTGATCGCAAAATGGGAGGAAAGAAACTGCAACTACCCACATGAAAAAAATGTGTGAATAAACATTTGGGGAACATATTTATTGGGAGTGGGGAGTGATAAAAGTGTTGAAGATATGGTAATATATCTCATTATTTTCATACTAAGGTGATCCCTCAACAACTCAATGCAAACAACAAAGGAAATATAGTGAAATCATAGCCTTAATTTCAATACTTCAAGTGTGGATAGCTTCATAACTTTTGAAATAAATTTCCAAATCAAAAGATAATGGTGGGAAACCAGAAACAACTTCACTATAGTCTAAGGAAGAAGGGTCTTTATTTCACAATTACAATGGCTAAAGTAGAGGATCCAAATGATATGGTGGTAGGTACACTCATTTTTCTCTAAAATATAGTAAGTACTCTGTTTGAATATGGATCTACACATTGTATTATTTCAATAAAATTACAAAGAATTTAGAATCAAACCAAGAATTTATATAAGTAGAGTTATTAGTTAAAAGTCTTGAAGAAATTATCCAAGAATCAAAGGTGTATTGAAACTCTAGTATCGAATTTGGAGAGTATGATCTCATAACAAACATAGTCTTCATCACCATAGTGGAATTATACATTATATAAGGGATAGGTTGGATCTCAAAGTATAATTACAAGATAAACTGTATAAGTAAAGAAATTTTAGTAGTCTTGAATGGAAAACCTATAGTTGTTTTAAAAAGATAAATATCCAACCCTGATCTTTTTTTATATTCATGTCCCATAGCTTTCTCTATGATGATGGTTAATGAATAGGGAGAGTAAAATGAAAGTATTAATATATAAAAAGTTACCATTGTTTGGGAATACATTTATGTATTTTCTGAACAGTTACCTTGCCCTCCCCTGAAATTGTAGATAGAGATCTCCATTAAACGCATACCTAGATCCAAGACAATATCAAAGACCCCATATAGAATAAAATCTTGGAGTTACAGAAATTACACAAGCGACTTCAATATATTTTAGGGAAAGGTTTTATTCAACCAAGTGCATCTCATTGGGGGAATTTTCTCTTTGTAGTGAAAAAATATGGACCAATGCATCTATATATTTATTATAGAGAATTAAATAAGATCATATAATAGAAAAAATATCCCCTTCCAAGGATTGATGATTTTTTCAACCAACCTCATGAGGCTCAATTATTTTCCAATATTAACCTATGATTAGGGTACCAACAGTTAAGGGTGAATGAATAAGAGATCCCAAAGACTAATTTCAAACAAGATATGGACATTATGAGTTTACGGTTATTCCCTTAAACTTGACTAATTACCCTATCATATTTATCGATTTTATGAATATAGTCTTTAAAGATTAACATGATAAATTTTTTATGGTATTTATTGATGATATTCTAATATATTCCTAAAATAATGAGTAGCATGGGGATCATATAAGGGTCATATTACAAACTATAAGGAATGATAACCTATTTGGTAAATTTATTAAATTTCATTTCTAGTTAAAATAAGTTCCATTCTTAGGGCACATCATGACTAGTGAAGGAATATCAATTGATCCTTCCAGGAAAAAGGTCATGGAGGAGTGTCAATCTCCTACTATTTCAACTTATATTCATAATTTTATTGGTCTATAAGGATACTATATAGGGTATTTGAAAAACCAATCATGGATTTCTAATCCAATAACCAAGTTACCTCTAAATGGAGTTAAGTTTATCTAAAAAAATGAGTCTGAAGAAAGTTTCCCTAAACTGAAGAAGACGTTGTTTAGTGAAACTGTGTTAACTTTATCATATAATAGTGAAGGATTTGTCATTTATAGTGAAACATACTTAATATTACTTAAATTTTTAATCATGAAAATTGATAAACTTATTTATTACGCATTGTGATAGTTATAACCTCATGAACATAACTATATTTCTTGTGTCCTTGAGTTATCTATCAATATTTTTTATTTAATGATATGGAGGAACTATATCTATTGATAAAAGTGTGACATATAGAAAGAACATCAATGTTTGAAGAATATATACATAGAAAGGGAACTGATTATGAGACAAAAGAGTTGGTTGGATCTTATTAAAGAATATTATTTTTCAATTCAATATCACCCAAAATGGGGAAAAAGTCACTGATAAATTGAGTAAGAAATATCTTGGTGTTATTAATGTAGTGAGGATTAAAGGAGATCCATTTATCAAGGAAAATTTAAGGCTTTACATGGGAATAATAAGGGAAGGGACATCATCAATCCTATCTCAAATGATTTCTCAACTGTCATTACTATAGAAGATAAATAAATTTGAAACAGCTGATCCTTTGATGAAAATGAATATAGAGGCTAAGAAAAATGGGATGTTTCTTGAATTACATATTGATCATGAAGTTTTATGAAAATTTAGTACAAATATATGTATTCCATCTATTCCATAAATAAAGAAAGGGGTTATGGATGAAGCTCATAGCTACAAATTCACTATACATCCTATAATAACTAAGATGCATAGGGACCTTTGTGATCATTATTTGTGGGATGATATAAAAATAAAATTTATTATTGTACTACTAGTTTCATGGTGTGTAAACAAGTGAATGAAGGGTAAAAACAACCAAATGGGGTGTTACCAACCCTATCCATACAAATATGGAAGTTGGATTACATCAATATATTATTTTTCATAGGACTATCAAAGACTTACAAGGGTAAACATTCCTTATAGGTAATTATCAATATATTGAAAAATTATTCCCATTTCATTTCTATAAGATATTATTTCTCCATAAAATTCCCATTTTTTCTCTATATTCAAGAAGTATTGAGAGTCTATGGAGTACTATTAAGGATTTGTTTTACTAAAATCCATGATTTACATCAATATTATAGAGTATCCTTCAAAAGGTTATGAATAAAGAAGTAAACCTAAGAACAACCTATCTTTCTCAAACTGATGGATAGTCTGAGAAGACTATTCATACATTATATTAAACATTACAAGATGACTCAATTAATTTTCAAGGGATTTGGGACCAACATCAACCACTATTTGAATCTTCCTATAACAAAAGTTTCCACTCAAGCATTCAAATGGTGTGTTTTGAAGCTCTATATGAAAACTTTTTATAACACAACATGTTCAGATGAAGTTAGAGAACGGAAACTATTGGGGTTATACATTGAGAAGGATACCATAGAAAAGATACATGTTATTTATAAACACATCAAGACTACCCAGATTCGACAGAACATTTATTCAAAATATTAGAGGAAAGATATATAATTTCATGTTGGGAATCATTTTTTCTTCAAAATATCACTATTTAAGAGAGTTATTAGATTTATAAATAAAAAAAATCTAAGTCCAATGTATATTGGACCAATTTATATTATCAAGTGTGTCATAGAATTTTCTTATCCATTAGCACTATTGCAAAATCTTTCAAATGTCCACAATTTCTTCTTTTTGTCCCTACTTAGAAATTATATGTCTAACCCAACACATATACCGGATACTAATTTTTTAGTGTTTGAAGGTTACTTTTCATATAGGGAGGAAATAATCAAGATCTTGGGCAAAAGAGAACAAGTTTTGAGGAATAAGACAATAAGTCTTGTGAAAGTCCAATAGAGAAATCAAAAGTTTGAAGAGGATAATTAGGAACCTAAGGAAAAAAATTACGGATAAATTCCCCCATTTTATTGGTGGTAATAGTAAAATTTAGTGGATATAAATTATTAGGGTGGGGAAGAATGTAACAACTTGAAAAAAAAATTATGATTAATAAGATCTCTATTTTTTGATAATAGCTATTTTATTATATTTCATAATCTAATAAATAGAAATAATATTATAAAAAATTATATTACATTCTATGTAATAATAAAAATTAAAAGTGCAAAGAATAGTATAGGGATATAAAAACCAAAGAATATCAGCCTCGTAATAGTATACTCTATCAGACCAAACTCTCCTAGAAATATTAAACCTCCTATGAAAGTAGTTAAAAGAAAAATAATTGTTAGGAACATAATAGAAGATATTAAAGGAATTATAAAAACTTTTGGGAATTAATTAGAAAATTTTTATGAATGGTGGAGTATATATATATAGTATAAAGGGAAAAGTGATAGTTTGAATATGACCATTACCTGACTGTTGGCCTATATTGTAGAGACACAAAGCTTGACGTACATGGACATTACATTACTTTTTCGGAATTCTTAATACATAATGAAAAGAAACACACAAGGACCATAATAGTTTACTGTCTTTGGAAACTTGGAAAATAATCTTCTAATCATGGTGAAAGATCTTCAAAATCTCCCATAAAGATCTTCCCCTTTTGTTTTCTTACCTAAAACCTTTCTTTAAATCCTAGGGAAAAGAAAACATATAAAGGGTGAGGTCAAATTCTCAGTAAGGGTAAGCATAGAGAACATAAATCAATCCATAAACATTTGAATGAAAAAACTTGTACATAAAGTCAAAACATCAAAATCCTAAGCAACGACATAAATCTTGGAAGTACACAAGGAATAGATCATAAAGGAACATTAGTCATGATAAACTAGCATGGTAATAAAACATGTAATTATGGCATCCATTAAGTACATGTTATGATTTCCATAGTATCCCAGGCATTGCTGCCAAGACCATCTTAGTGGACAAATTCCCATTCTGAATCGAGTTCACTCCTCGTTCTAGTCCTGTAACACTGAACCGGATTAACTTACCATTCCAACCATGTCTATATCATGAGATATAAATATTTACCCAATGCATTGGAGGTAGATATAGTTCCCACCCATCTTTTAATTAAATCATTCTTACTTGTGCCACAAAATAAACTTAAAACATTCATCATAACCCAAAGAATAAAATGGGTTTCATAAACATCATCCCATCATAACATAATCCATATAAAACAAATGGATATAATTTCATCATAAGAGAAGTAAAACCATGTAATTCATAGAGACATTATACTTGAAACATACACATATGAAATAATGTCATCTTAGATGGAAAATGGTTTTGATAAAACACTTTAAATGAATTCTTGAGGAAAATATCCTTTATTCTTTAAAATCATTTTCTTTTCACAAAATGTCATGAAATTTTAAAGGAAAAGTATTTTGATGAAAATAGTCAAGAAATATTTTGGAAGAAGTATCATGAAAATAAGGCTTTATAAAACCATAAAAATCCTTTCATGCCGTATAAGTTTAAAAATAACATTCTTCTCGTACTTTTGTCGGAAAATTCAAAAAGTACCTCTTATGGTAAACAAAAGAAAGATTCCTTCCATACGATATGGTAAAAGTAAAAAAAGGTAAGAATGACTTTAAACATACATGGAATAAAAGTAAACATTGTATGAAAACATTTTGAGAACATATGGATATGGATGATAAACATTACCCCAGTAAATACTTACAAATAAACAATCTCATATGAGAATGATATTGGAAAAGTTATCCATTACCTTATGTCTGATATGACTCGTATGTATCCGAACCTCCTGTATAATAATTTAAATAATGGTATTGACTTATTATAGAATCATATTCATTTTTATCATATCATATATAGTTTAATTATGACTTTATATTACCCGTTCTTTTGTAAATTTTATGTAAAAGCAGCGATGTGGGTAAAATTGTTTCATTTATTGTATGTGTTTCGACTTGTTGTTCTTGATATTATTACTTATATACTGATTTAGTTAATTACAGAATTTCAAATATGATGTGTATATAATATATATTCATCATATACATATATATATGATAGGTCGATAAATGGAATGAAATACACCGTTCATGGAGACGGTAGGTCGTATGTACGCATGAACACTATTTTCGTTTCCTTATTGAATTGAATGGAATTAAGTAGATGAAATACATATATATATATATATATCCAGTATCATTATTATGTCATATATTTCATTATTATTCATTATATATACTTTATAATAATTCATGAATGGTTAACATGGAGAATGAATCTTATCGCATCGTGGAGACGGTAGTCCGTATGTACGCCCGAGCGATGAAATCATTCCCGTGATCCTGGAATTGTATTGAAGCATATGTATACTATTTCAGAATCAATATAAATTTACAGTAATCAAATATAGTTATTTATTTACACCATTATACACATCCAAGTAAGGTGGTGGTCGAAAATAGATTACACCACGGCGTGGAGACGGTATTTTGTACGTACGCACGCACGATGATTTCGTTTTCCGTAGGATGGATAGAAGGTGAAATAGGGTTGTTTAAAATTTATAATAACATATAAGTATATAATTAATACTTACGTTATTAATTTATAATGATACAACTAAAGAAGAAGAATTATAATAAGGAAGAAACTTGAGAGAATCGGAAGAAGAGATTACCTCTTCTTTGATGCACCTCCTTTAAGCATCCTCTTATGGAAGTAGAGTTGGTCTTTTGAGAAGACCAGAACCTCCAGAATGTTGCTAGGGGAATTGGAGAAGAGAAATGGGTAGGTTTTGGCCGAGATTCAAGGATCAAAAGGGTTTTAAGAGAAGAGGGAAGGGGTGACCTTTTTATAAGGGAGGAGAGGGGAGCCTTTAGAAAAACTTAAAATATTATTTTATAATAAAGTCATATTCGGTTTATAATAGCTCCAAATTTATTTATTTATAAGCTAAAGTGTGGATGGTTCTAAATACTCTCAACCAATATATTTTAGACAAGTTTATGTTACAATTTTAACCTTATCATTTAGATTTAACTCTAAGTTAAAAGAATTTAACTTTTACTGTGTCTTCTTCTTTTCTTACACTATATGGTTACTAAACTTACTATAACAAGCCAAATGAACCCCAAGTGGTTCATTAGTAATATATATATATCCTTATCTAAGTCATTTGGACAAACCTTAGATTTTTAGGAATAAAATCAAAATTAATAATATAATATTTTTTTAAAAAACTATTTTATGTCAATTTTGACACTATTTGGTAATTGATTTTTTTGAAAATCATAAAAACATTATTAGTTCTAAAAAAGTTAATTAAATCAATACTAACATGTCATTTTAACCTAAAAAATTATTTTAATTCATAAAAAGTCTCAAATTACATTTATTTGGGTATTTATAATATCAATTATTTTAATACTTCATTATTGAGGTAATTACTGTATCACCATTGTGTCATAAATAACTTAAATTATTTAACGTAGAAAAATTATAAATAAAATACTATTAGGTAGGAAATATTTTTATCTTTCTAATAAATATTTATAGTTGAATTTATCTTATGTATAACCCTAAAAAAAATTGAATGAGTTATTAAATATTTATTTTAACTATTTAAACCCTTCTTTAAATAAATTAATAATAAATGTCCTAATCTAATCCAAGTGGACCTAAATGGTAATATTTTATTCCTAATGTTGTTTTTGGTCTAATTACACTTATACAATAGAATTAGGACATGCTTTAGGGTAATAATAATATCATTTTTTCCCTTAATTACCCTATTTACTTTTAACCGTAGTAAATAAAAGTAAAAAGTTACTATTCACCAAAAATTATTTTCATCTCATTGAACCAAATTTTAGTCCTTGATATTAACTGTGTCTCTTGGATTTTCTAAATTACAATCACAGAACCGGTAAAATTAAGTTTTATGTGAATTTCCAAATTCTCCTAGGAGGTGGGTAAAAGATGGTGAAAAGTTCAATAAAATTTTTTTATATATATAATTATTATAAAATGACTTCAATTAATTAAATTGAACATATATAGGTATTATGTATTAATTTTTACCTAATTTAAATAAAATAAATAATTATTTAAATAAAAAGTTGGTTTTTAAATAGTAACCCAGTGTTTTCACTATTCATCAAAATTTGAAAGTTTTCAGAAAAATACTAAAATTTCACCTTAGGCTAATTTTGATATTCTGAATCCAAGAATGAAGTCCATTTTTAAAGATAAAATTTATAAAATTTCAAAAACTGGGTATTACTATTCATAACGGCTAGTTCATAATAATATTATAATAATATCTCATTTAGTGAAACTCGGTATTGCGTACTACACACGCTATCGAGGAAGGTCTTGATTGCATGTAATGCAAGCCAAGTCAGGGATACCTATAGTGAAATCTCTATTTGGTGTTGCGTATAATATAATCAGAACTTATTTCATTTATACATTAAACAAAATCTATACTTAATGTTGTGTAAAATAATTTCCACAAAACGAACTTGAAATTGTATGTAAAACGAGCCAAGAATAGTGTTGTGTATACTGCAAGCTAATACGGTGTTGCGTATAGTACAAGATAATCTTGGTGTAGTGTATAATAGAATACATAATATAAATTAAAAATAATATATCTCATAAAATCAAGGTGTTACATTCTACCCCCCTTAAAATGAATTTCGCCCTCGAAATTCGTCGGGGTTATAAATGGTTTACTACTCGAAAGATTCTTTAATAGAAACCCACATCGTAAAAAGGAATACCAAACCCAATCTTTAATAACTAATGTATGAAACGTAATGGTTACCCAAATTAACTAATCACTGGGTTTCCACATATGAGAACATAGGTGAAAATATGGATATGGAAGAGAAATCTAACCATCATGTTCTGATGGAGAGTGGTAGAGAACATGGCTATGAAAAATCCAACAATCACAAAGCCATAGATCTGTGATGATCTAAGGTACCATCTGATTAATCGGATATAAGGGCACTAGGAAAACATTTTTGGTTTTCAAGATCATTTCCCTAAAGTTGAAGAAATTGGAATTAGAAGAAATAATTTCTTGATTTTGGTACCGTCTCACCATTGGTCATTCCTTGGACAATTTCCACTTCATCTCTTACAAAAATTAATTTGAATTTTTCATTCGTGAAGTTATAGCAGATCATGTGATAGAATTATGGGTCATTCCATCTGTTTCAATCAAAATGTTAGAAAAAGTGATCAAATATACATAAGTCTATTTATGGTGAGGTTAATCGTATATGATTCCAAAAATGAAGTTACACTTCATCTATCATACAAGTTAATAAAATAAAACTACTTTATACTAACCAGGGACTTCTTGTAGGACAGTGGTAGGTGATAAAGGCATGTCCCACTTCAGTTGTGGGTTTGATTCCCACAGCCTTGTCCGGCCTGACGGGTTGTCTCCCATCCTGCAGGTTTTCCTTTTTCTAAAACTACATTATTATAACATCCCATAAATAATATCAAAAATAAATTCTAGACTTAACCAATTCTATTTTATGTCCAACTTAATCCATTCCAAACTTTAAGCTTATCGAAAATACTTATGTCCAATCTCATAGTGTAAAGAAAATTATTACTTGAGAGGTCACATAACATGTACGTGAATACCATCATTTATCCCCCATATATCATACGATATATCTTGTTGGTCACATTCCAAACATTCGAATGCCTTAATAATGTATTCTTTTGAAAAATGAATACCCATTGAACCTTAGAGAAAACATTAATGCTGTCAAAAGTTAACTCTTTCCACATACCAAAATCCCAAAATTTCTGTATACTCAAACCATGATATAACTTTGTCCTTATATCAGTCATGAGCTTATTAATACTATAAAAAATATCATTATCTCCTTATCCCTTCATTATGCACATATCATCTACTTTCCAAAAATATCTGGATAACCTTTCATGGTTACTGGTACCATTAAAAATATACTTTCAAATACTTAAGGAAAAACAATAGTGTAACAATCCTTATATGTGTCTTTATTCTATTGTATGATTACCTATACAACATAACTCTTGATAAACATAAATCATTCCACTACCTTCTTAAACCATTGACCAAGCTTCAACAATTCTTTCATCTCACAGATCATTTTTAGTCTCTTCATCATCATCAAAATAAATACTACCCATATATCCATGTTGATTCTCTTTATGAGAGTTTCCCTTAGGTAATTTGTTTGCATAATGCTCGTACATTCCACAATTAAGACATTTAACCATTGTGGATGTCTTAGAAATACAGTTATCCTTGTCCATGGTGTTAACTAATCCTTTTCCTTTGCAATTAATGGCTTAGTGTCCTTCTTTTCCACAACAAAAGCATCTTCCAGTTCCTTTGAAACATTCTCCTTGATGTCTCTTCCCACATGATTCACATGAGGAAAATTGAACATTCTTTCCTATATGATCATTAGGAAACTCCTTGTTTCTATTATTAACCGAGTCAGGAAACTTACCAAAGTTGAGATTATTGATCAAATTATGATATTTCTGATTAGACATAATAATGATGTTTCGCCTTCCAAATTCCATTTCATTTGCTTCATCATGAAGAATATCATTCCATTGCCTATCATATTCTCCATTAACGTGAATCTTTTGGTTTCCAGCCATTTTCTAAAACCCAAAAATAATAGTGTGAGAGGCATAAATCATGCTAGGAAAACAACATAATCAAGGGGATTAATTTTAGTCTCTAACATTATAGGTTTAATACTAGGTTATTCATGATCTTTATAATAATTATAGGACTATAACCTATATTTATACCTAACCTTAGAGACATCCCTAGACATACTTTAGAAATATCTCTAGGGATTTCACTAAAGTTTTTGCATTCTAGTTTCCAAAGGTTAACTAAATCTTTCCTCTGATACCAACTGTAGATACCCAAATCTTGACATACATGGACATTACATTGATTTTATGGAATACTTAATACATAACGAAAATAGACACACAAGGACCGTAATAATTTAGTGTCTTTGGAAACTCGGAAAATAATCTTCTAATCGTGGTGAAAGATCTTCAACATCTCCCATAAAGATCTTCCCCTTTTGTTTTCTTACCTAAAACCTTTCATTAAATCCTAGGGAAAAAAAATATATAAAGGGTGAGCTAAAATGCTCAGTAAGGGTAAGCATAGAGAACATAAAACCATCCATAAACATTTGAATGCAAAAACTTGAACATAAAATCTAAACAACAAAATCATGAGCAACGACATAAATCTTGGAAGTACACAAGGAATAGATCATAAAGGAACATTAGTCATGAAAAACTATCTTGGTAATAAAACATGTAATTATGGAATCCATTAAGCACATGATATAATTTCCATAGTATCCAAGGCATTTCTACCAAGACCATCTTAGTGGACAAAGTCCCATTCTGAATCAAGTTCACTCCTCGTTCCAGTCCTGTAACACTGAACCGGATTAACTCACCATTTCATCCATGTCTATATCATGATATATAAATCTTCACCCAATGAATTGGAGGGAGATATAGGTACCACCCATCTCATAATGAAATAATTCTTACGTGTGCCACAAAATAAACTTAAAACATTCATCATAACCCAAATAATAAAATGGGTTTCATAAACATCATCTCATCATAACATAATCCATATAAAACAAATGGATATAATTTCATCATAAGAGAAGTAAAACCATGTAAATAATAGAGACATTATACTTGAAACATAAACATATGAAATAATGTCATCTTAGATGGAAAATGGTTTTGATAAAACACTTGAAATGAATTCTTGTGGAAAATATCCTTTGTTCTTCAAAATCATTTTCTTTTCACAAAATGTTGTGAAATTTTAAAGGAAAAGGACTTCGATGAAAATAGTCAAGAAATATTTTGGAGGAAGATTCATGAAAATAAGGCTTTATAAAACAGTAAAAATCCTTTCATGTCGTATAAGTTTAAAAATAACATTTTTCTCATACTTTTGTCGAAAAAGTCAAAAAGTACCTCGTACGGTAAACAAAAGAATGATTCCTTCCATACGATGTGTTAAAAGTAAAAAAAAGGGTAAAAATGAATTTAAACATACATGGAATAAAAGTAAACATTTTATGAAAACATTTTGAGAACATATGGACATGGATGATAAACATAACCCCATTAAATACTTACAAATAAACAATCTCGGATAAGAATGAGATTAGAAAAGTTATCCCTTAACTTATGTCTGATATGCCTCGTATGTATCTAAACCTCCTGTATAATGATTTAAATAATTTTATTGACTTATTAAATAATTATATTCATTTTTATGATAACATATATAGTTTAATTATTACTTTATATTACCGGTTCTTTTGTAAATTCGATGTAAAAGCAGCGATTTGGGTAAAATCGTTTCATTTATTGTACGTGTTTCAACTTGTTGTTCTTGATATTATTACTTATATCCTGATTTACTTAATTCAAGAATTTAAAACATGATTTATATATAATATATATTCAGAATATACATATATATATATGATATATCGATAAATGGAATAAAATACACCGTTCATGGAGACGGTAGGCCGTACATACGCATGAACGCTGTTTTCGTTTCCTTATTGAATTTAATGGAATTAAGTAGATGAAATGCATATATATATATATATATCCAATATCATTATTATGTCATATATTTCATTATTATTCATTATATATACTTTATAATCATTCATGAATGGTTAACATGGAGAATGAATCTCACTGCGTCGTGGAGACGGTACTCCGTAAGTACGCACGAGCGATGATATAATTCCCATGATCGTGGAATTGTATTCAAGCCTATGTATAATATTACATAATCAATATCACTTTACAATAATAATATATAGATATTTATTTACACCATTATACCCATCCATGTAAGGTGGTGGTCAAAAACAGATTACACCACGGCATGGAGACGGTATTCCGTACGTACGCACGCGCGGTGGTTTCATTTTCCGTAGGATGGATAGAAGGTGAAATAGGGTTGTTTAATATTTATAATAACATATCAGTATATAATTAATACTGATTTTATTAGTTTATAATGAGATAACTAAGGAAGAAGAAGTAGAAGAAGAAAGAAACTTGAGAGAATCGGAAGAAGAGATTACCTCTTCATCGACGCACCTCTTTTAAGCTTCCACTTATTGAAGTAGAGTTGGTCTTTTGAAAACACCAGAACCTCAAAAATGTTTCTAGGGAAGTGGAGAAGTGAATTGGGCAGGGTTTTTCCGAGCTTCAAGGCTCAAAAGGGTGTGAAGAGAAGAGGGAAGGGGTTCCCTTTTTATAAGGGAGGAGAGGAGCACCTTTGGAAAAACCTAAAATATTATTTTATAATAAAGTCATATTCGGTTTATAATAGCTCTAAATTTATTTATTTCGAAGATAAAGTGGGGATGTGTCTAAAGACTCTCATAAAATAGATTTTAGACAAGTTTTGGTTAAAATTATAACCTTATCATTTATATTTAACTCTAAGTTAAATAATTTAACTTTTACCGTGTTTTCTTGTTTTCTTACACTATATGGTTAATAAACATACTATAACAAGCCAAAAGAACCCCAGGTTGTTCATTATTAATATATATATCCTCATCTAAGTCATTGTGACAAACATTATATTTTTAGGAATAAAATAACAATTAATAATATAATATTTTAAAAAAAAAACTATTTTATGTCAATTTTGACACTATTTGGTAATTGATTTTTGTGAAACTCATAACAGCATGATTAGTTCAAAAAAATTTAATTACATCAATACTAACATGTCATATTAACCTATAAAATTATATTTATTCATAAAAAGTCTCAAATTTCATTTATTTAGGTATTTATAATATCAATTATTTTAATATTTTATTATTTAGGTAATTACTGCATCACCATTGTGTCATATATAACTTAAATTATATGATGTCTAAAAATTATATATAAACTACCATTAGGTAGTAAATATTTTTATCTTTATAATAAATATTTATAGTCTAATTCAACTTATGTATAACCCTATATAAAAATGAATTATTTATTAAACTTTGATTTTAACTATTTTAACCCTTATTTAAATAAATTAATAATATATGTCCTAATCTAATCCAAGTGGACCTAAATGGTCATATTTTATTCCTAAGGTTTTTTTTGGTCGAATTACACTTATCCAATAGAATTAGGACATGTGTTAGGGTAATATTAATATCATTTTTACCCTTAATTACCCTATTTACTTTTAACCGTGATAAATAAAAGTAAAAAGTTACTATTCACCAAAAATTATTTTCATCTCATTGAACCAAATTTTAGTCCATTATATTAATGGTGTCTCTCGTATTTTCAAAATTCCACTCACAGAAGCGGTAAAATTATGTTTTATGTGAATTTTCAAATTCTCCTATGAGGTGGCTAAAAGACGGTGAAAAGTTCAATAAAATTTTTATATATCTAAAATTATTATAAAATTAATTCAATTAATTAAATTAAACTTATATAGGTATTATGTATCAATTTTTACATAATTCAAATAAAATAAAAAATTATTTAAATAAAAAGTCGGTCTTTAAATAGTAACCCAGTGTTTTCACTATTCATCAAAAATTGAAAGTTTTCAGAAAAATACCAAAACTTCACCCTAGGATAATTTCGATATTCCGAATCCAAAAACGACTTCCATTTTGAAAGATAAAATTTATAAAATTTCAAAAAGAGGGTATTACTATTCATAACAGCTAGTTCATAATAATATTATAATAATATCTCGTTTAGTGAAACTCAGTATTGCGTACTATAGACGCTATCAAGAAAGGTATTGATTGTGTGTAATGCAATCCAAGTTAGGGTTGCGTGTAGTAAAAGATCCTTTTGGTGTTGCATATAACATAATCAAAACTTATTTAATTTATATATTAAACAAAATATATACATAATGTTGTGTAAAATAATTTCCACAAACCGAACATGAAATTGTGTGTAACACGAGCCAAGAATAGTGTTATGTATACTGCAAGCTAATACGATGTTGCGTATAGTACAAGCTAATCTTGGTGTAGTGTATAATAGAAGATATCAAAGAAATTAAAAATAATATATCTCATGAAATCTTGGGGTGTTACATATATGACCATTGATCAATTTGGCTTTTGGGTATTATGAGCATTGCTAATAATGTTACCATTATAATTTGGCTTTATAAAGAGTTATAAAAACTGATAATTGATGAATAAATGATAAATTATGTCCTCAACCAGAAGATTCATGTCTTTTTTAATCCCACTTGTCAAAATTTTGGATGGAGGTAGCATCACTAGGGTTTCCCTTAACCAATATCAAGAAGAGCTTCAATAAGTGAGGATTTAAATAAATCAATTATATGATAAGTTTAATTTAGTAGAGATGGCCAGCATGTTATTGTTAGATGAGTCACCCCTCGAAATGATTAACATCACACACCTTAACCTTAGGGAATATGACGATGTAATAATGGGTCATGTCTCCAAACCTTAGAATCAGAAAAGTGTAATTTCCTTTGAATAAATGAAATTGTTATTTCATAAATCCCATTTTCAGTATTATTTTATTTAATAAAATATACATGAATATAAGATAAATTAAATAATATATTTTGGATAAAAATAAAATATAATTGTATTTTCAGAAAATATATACACCATTAAAATAATCTCAGTTATTCTAAATAATAATTATTTTCATGAGACAATCATTTTGAAAAATATTTATTTGAAAATAAATATTAATATAATTTTATAATATCCAAGGAAATTCTCATATGAGACAGAAATTTGATTGTAACAAGTTATTTTTCAATAAATAAAAAGTTTTTTTTTAAAAGATAAAATTTTTATATTTAAAAATTAAATTGATAAGATAAAATTTATACTTCAAATTTGAGCATCGAAATCTGGTTAGAGTGAATTGTTTATGTTTTTCTAAAATGATTTATTTTTTAGTGAATAGAAAAAATTCAGTTTTGTATTTTTTTTATGTTTTATGACTTGGTATATTTGTAATAATGATGCAATAAATAAATATAATCCACGACCTGAAATATTTTATTTTATTAATATGACATATTTTAATGAATTTAAATTAATTTCTAAACCTACAAATGACTTTCCAAAGTCTAAAATAAAAATTATGAATTAAAATACTATATTTTGTAGAAAAATAAATTTTCCATGTCTAGAGTTTTAAAATATAGATATCAATTCAAATAGTTAAAAATAATTTAACACATGACTGAAATTTCTAAAGCCATGAGCAAAAACCAAGGAAAAGCCAATGGTTTTCCATTTTCCACAACCTAGTATTTCAAGGCCTATATTTTGAAATTATTAAACAATTCATCCCCTTTTACTATAAGTAACCACCCATTCCCAATCCCTATCCACTAAAAAACCATAATCCATTAATTTTTGGTCTTTTTTATCCCTAATTGTTCTTCCAAGGTGTTATTAAGCCACCAAGGTACCCTCCTCGTGTTTTAGGAAGTAACTCTTCAAGGTAAAGGAATTATCCTCTTCTCCTTCTCTATTTAAGAACCAATTTTTGTGTATATATTAGAAATGATAAATAACTTTATTTTATTACACTTTTTATATTACCATTTCTTCCAAATTAATTTTTTATCAGTGGTTAACCTTCATCCCCACTAATTTTACCCTTTCCTTAATCCACATTTTATACTTTCCATGTGGGTGAGTTCATTTCCTGAATTTTTCTCATTCACATGAAAATTATTATATTGTGAATACCCAGCCCATTTATATATCCATGAGTATACACATAGATATAAATTTAATTTATTTATTTTTGTATATTCATGTATAAAACCTACTTTCCCTTTTTTGGGATAAAAATGATGAAATGTTTAACTCTTTAAGAACTTATATATGCAATGATTTTATATGAAACTCATTATTTTATTTCCATGATTTATTGATGAAATGATTTATTATGATAAATTTGGATCACATAAATTAAGACACATGAAGGTTTCACACAGATAGCACTCTGATGCACTGGGTAAATAATTAATATCTAGAGATGACATGTTTTATGATATAATTATAAATAACCTTGGTAATTATGATTTACAACACCGTGGTGATAATCCTTTGTGATATTATTATGATTGTGTTTTTCTATATTGTAGACACATTTCCATGTTATGATTCATGATCATTATATTATAATATATTTCAGGATCTTACGGTCATTACTTATTGATATTCATTGTTGTTATTGTAAAGTATCTTTGTTTTTTATTTCCCTTAATGACTATAATGGTCATCCCTTTATTTTGATGTATGTCCCAAAAATATGAGATTCAGTGAAAGTAACTTTGGATGAACCAATAAAAATTACTTTCAAGTGGATTAGATGATTTTTTGTAACATCCTAAAATTTATAATCGTATTTTTATTTTTATAAATATTTTATTAAATTGATTAATTTATGAACAAAAAAACTTAAATTTAGTAGTTAATTTAAATATTTACAATTATATAATATAAATTTAAATTATCTTATGCTTTTTTGAAATTTATATAGAGTTATATTTTAAACTATAAATACTGCTTTTATAAATGCGATCTTTTATAAAAAATAATATTGTTGGATTATTTTTGTATAACAAGTTAATTTTATAAATAATTATTTTGAATTACATGTTTAATAAAAATGATTAAAATATTAATTAAACAAAATAAATGAAATTATGAAAATATTAATAATTTTTTTTATTATTTTTAAATTAATAATTTTTATTATTAAATATATTTTATTTTTAAGAATGTATATTAATAAAAACCAAATATGAGTATTGTTTTGAATTATAAAATTTGTGTAAAATATTTTATATTTACCTTATTAATATATTATTGATGTTCTACTACTTTTTTGAATTATGAAAATTATTAAATTATTATTATTTTCTAAATATTAAATTAATATATATAAATAAATTTACATTAAAAAAATATTAATTAAAAGTACTATATATATATTAAATATTATAACCCTTGTATATAAATGGAATTTTATTAAATAAATTAAAAAAATTATAATGATAAATGATAAATGATTTTTAAAAAAATGAAAAGAATAATAAAAAAAATAAAAAAATACGAGGATAGGGGGATCTCTCTTTTGGAGGCCTAGTGGTTCATATATATAATTCCAAAGGGTGTTGTGGTCTCTATGAATCGTATCTTTATAAGAGAAGAATCGAGTGATGAAGGTTGTTTCAACCACCAGTGAGGATCGATTTCAAAAGGATTTGAATCAAGCTGGGGGGAGATGGGCTTCAATTTGGGAGATACGAGTGAGTTAGAGTTAGACATTAGAATAACTGAGGGTTTTAACCATGTATAGAAAGCGTCTAAGTGTATTTGGAATGTGAAATAGGTCTAAACGTGGTTAGGGCTCAACCACGGTAAAGGTGCAGGCCGATTCTTTGTCTCCTGATTTCAGATCTTTCTTAGGTAGGTGTCTTTTATCTGAATCTTGTTGTTGATATCAGATTGACAATGATATGCACATATTTCTATTATTTTATTCATCGATCACCTATGTTCATCATTGACCTTTTTTTCATTGTGGTCAGCCTTGCTTTTGGACCATGATCAAAAGACATTTTACTTTGTTTTGTTGATGTCAATTCGACCGATTTAGATATCCTATTCAAGTCTTGTAAAATATTTTTTTTCAATCATTTTTCCTCAGTTGTACCTTTAGTGGTAGTTTTAAATCATTTATATCTTTTTTTTGTGATGGGTTTCTTCAGATTATTATAATACAATGATTTTATGAATATAAAATCTAATCGATGTATGCACATTCATCTTTTTCTGAAAGCTTGAAATTATCTCTATTGTAAAATCTATGAGGAACACCTATAGTCTACATTTTAGTCGTTTTCATTACTTTTCAGTAGAGTATATATCTATGAAAGGCTTATACTAATGTGAAAATTACAATTTCTAAACCAATTTTCAGTACAATGTGAGAGTGAGTGTGTGTAAAACAACAACAAAATAAGGTCTTCAGCTTTTTTTATAAATCATGTAAAGGATAAATTTATTTATTTATTTATATTTTTTATTTTACATTTATATGTAAGAGGATTAATTTTTTATGAAATTATGTTTTATTTTATTATTTGTAAGGGATGAATTATTTATTTCTATTTGATTTTCATGCTCAAATTCTTTTGCTATGAGAAAATATTATTTTTAGAATTTAATATATATGTGTTCTCAAAATAAAATTTAAAAATTTATTAATAAGGAATTTATTTTCAAAATTTATATTTTAATTAGGTTTTAATAAAATTGGTAATGTATTTATTTTTATTTTCATTTAAAATCTTTTAATTAATATTTTTGATTTGTGTATATGTAATGTTGTACTTGAAAGAATTTCCAAATTTATACTCTTCAAGTATATATATATATATATATATTATCATGTATTTATTTTAATTAAGTAATTTTTTTATATAAGGGAATTAACATATTTCCAAATATAAATTTTATGAAAATAGTTATGTGATTTACAGCTGTGATTTTATATCTTCAAGTTCTTATATTTTATGACAAAGAGATTATCCTTAATATTAGAATAATTTTTATACTTATGGCATGGTAATATATTTATACTTATATTTATATTGAGATATTTAACCTATAATTCATGATTTTAATGCATAATAAATTCATTTATGAAAATTTGTTATGTTTTAAATCAAGATTATATATGAAATTTATTCATGGATGCAATTTTTTACATAAAAATGTTACATTTTATAATTTTATTTTTTTTTATGATTACTCTAAGAAAACAAAATTATTCTCTGTAAATTTATGAGAATACAAAATTTACTATTACTTTTATTTTATGTGAAGGGTTTATATATATTTACATTAGTATTTTATGCATAAATTGATTAAGAAAATGAGTTTCTAATACCTTTATTCAAGGTTAAGTTTTAAATGATAATGTGTGTTTTTACATGGATGATAGTTCACCATTCATGTATTTATGAAAAGTATAATAAACATAATTTTTTGTTTTATCAAAACTCTTAAGTGTTTTCCTGAAATATTATAATTATAATATATATATATATATATAAGTTTTTGTGTGTGTTGAATAATTATGTTTATAAAAAAACCAATAGAAATTATATATATATATAAGAAAATATGAAAAAAAAATTATAAAAATTGACACTCGGACATGGTAAACATGATAGGTAGTATAGAGTGAACTCGTCCCTTATGAAATTGGGTAGGCCTAGAGAGGATTCTATATTTCAAGTGGCCTCATGGGTTTTTTTCAATGGCTTGCTTAATGTTTTCCAAAAAAATCACTGGATTATTTTTAATAAATTTTCAAACTACCTTTATTTTCAAAGTATTATAGAATTTTATAAAGGTATTTTACACATGTATTTCGCACTATCCCTTCTTAAAAAGTTCTTTACTGGGAAATTATCCTCACCCTTCATTTTAAATTTATTTTTCATAAGTTTGGTAGAATAATCCAAAGGTGTTTGATTCGATTAGAACACACACAATAGTCTTGTCATTTTATTTTATTTATATAGTACTCCAAAGTTTTTTATGTAATTTTATAATTCTCCAAATCCTATACCAGAAAAGGTAATGGTATGTAAAATACTATGTGTATTTTTCAGTTGTATTTTATAAGAAAATAAACAAACTTTTTATGTGTTTAACCCCAAATTATGGGGTTGAGGCATTATATTTTCTATGTTATTCATGTATTGTGTATATAATCTTCAAGAAAATAAACCTTAAAATATCTTGTGTTTTATTAAGTGTTTTACCATGTAATGAATTTTTTATGTATTATAAAGGTAGGATTCTATAATTATAGTTAATTATTACAATAGTTTAGATACTAAAACTCATACATAAAATACTGAATGGATTAAATCCATATGTAGATAACTCAAGATGATCATTTTGAAGGTCTGAAGAAAATTCACGATGCATCTTATCAAATTTATTTCATGATTCAGATTACTATGGACAGACTAGAACACCATCATCATTCCTTTCTAATTCATTCCATTGCATCTAATTGGTTGTTTTAGTTGACAAAAACTCTTTTTTGGAATAATGATTTCAAAGAAAACTATCTCAAAACCTGTATAGGTAATATATCACTTTTTAACTTTTATACCTTTCGTTACCCCTTGGTTTCAATCTATACATACTAAACTTTTTACATATTTTTTTATATGCATCATCTCTAAAATATAACATACAATCATTGGGATACACATGAACTTAAGTATAATTAAGTAATATTTTCATAATGATTTTCTTGTCTTCATAAAACAAAGATGGAATGTCAGAATTATCAAAAAAAATCTAATAAAATTTAAAATATCAAATACATTCTCTTATCACTTATGTTACACAAACATTTTATATGATACAATTAAACAGATAAAGAAAGGTTGGAATATTTTTTACACCCTTCATAAAAACATTTTTCCTATCTTTTAGTATTTCCCAATAGTTGTTAGTGGCATCACCTATATTTTCGAATAACCTCAACTTCTTCTGCACCCATATGTCGTTCATTATTGGGAAAATTGATTAATGAATAAACCAAATAAAACATAGAGTTGATATCAATATTTATTTCTTCACTCTCATGTTATGTTGATGTTGTTTCATCTAAGTATTTTAAGAACTTATCTCACCTTTCCTATGCCATATTTTTTATAAAAAACCCAAAAATATCATTGTTTTATTTAAAATGTGGATAAATTTAAAATTCACCACATTTAAAAACATCACTAAAGAAATGTGTCTAAATTAACAACATTTTTCAAAAAATATATAGAAAAATTTACAATGATTCTTTTTTTAAAAATGTGGCTAAAAATCACTTAATTATACACATTTTTTAAAAATCATGGATAAATTAACAATATTTTATAAAAAACATGGATAAATTTAAAATTAGACACATTTTTAAACATTGAAAAAAAACACCGCTAAAATCTAGATTTTTTATAGTGAGATAAGAGGTCATGGTATATGAATTCATGTCCTTATTTTCCATTTATCATCTCTCTTAACATAACTAATATCCCACCACAAACAAAAATGGGATTATACCCACGTACCTATTGTAGGAATCCTTCTCACCTCCACTTTCTTAGTGAGGTGGCCAAACTAGTGTAGGGGATATCATCATATAATATAGATTTTCTTATTTTCCAAAACAATTGTAACATGCTTGAAAATATGTACTAGTGAGGACATTGTCTTCTACTAAATGATATCAATATAACAATGATTCATCTTCCCATATTATACAATCATTAAAATTATATTTTATTTTTTGTATTGACTATAAAAATATATGATGTATTAAATTTCACTTATTAATTTATTAATCTCCTTCAATTTTATCAAAAACCAATAGTTCTAACCATTGGTTTTGAAACACCCTATCATGTAAATATTCTAGTGAAAAGGATATATATTCTCCTTATCATAACCTAAGAAAGGTCCTACTTAATTACTCAATGGTATTTAGGTAGGTAAGTCTTTGACAGCAGCATTTACTTGTATCACCTTGGTCTATTGAGTGAACTACTCAATCCTAAAATCCTGGAATTGGATTTCCTAAAAAATTGTCTTTGAATTTACACCAAGTTTAACAATGGATACTCCTCTTGCTGTGAATTTGGTTAAGTCAACTCAAAACCATATTATAACCCCATATTAAATAGTATTTCCCATGCAAGGGCTTGGTTAAACACTATAATATACCAATTTCATTCTAAATAAAGTAATGTAAATCTATTCTGACTTAGTATTTTAATTAAATGAATTTAATATTTAGGAAAAAATAGACCATTTTATCATACTACATTACTATTAATATTAAGTGGATTTTACTTAAGTGATTAATGATTTCATGATAAAATTTAAACATATCCCATTTATTTAATTTCATCTTTAATTCTTGTTAATTCATTTATTTAATGTGATTTTCATCTGTTCAAATGAATATATAACAATAAAACTGAGAGAAATAAATAAATAAAATTTTATGATTATGGTATTTATCTAATTTTTGGTTTATCTAGTGGGTAATGAACCAACTCTAACCCTAGGGTAAGAACTTCTTGAACTTATACTAGTTCAAGTTGAAGTATTCCACTTGGTAATCTATATACCACATAGACTAGTTTCACCTTAAATTTATCTTGAACCCCCTCAACTTTCCTATAAGTTTCATTCATTACATATGATTTTTCTCACAAATAGGTGAGAATAACAAAAGGATTAGTTATGGGATTTTCATAAAATAAACTATTGGAATGGAGGTGCTTACATAATAGATAATAGTATGAAACTTAGGGCATCATTTTAATTTAATAATAAATAATCACACAATCATAAAATTAAATTAAATTTAAATGAAACCAAATCATGTCCATCGGTTTTTCTAATCTCGTGATCACTCATACACATGAAACAAATAAAAAAATGAAACTAGCTCGTATCAATTTCAATTCATTTTTTATTATTAATATAAGCACACTTGAATTAATTCAATTAATAATTTATTTAAATGACCATTAAAATAGTCTTGGAGTGCCCACCAAAATTAATCATAAATAAATAAAATTAATTATTCTTGGATTTAATAAGATAAATAGTCATCATAACTATGTGATATCATGAATGATCCTTTATTCGGTATTTAATATATCATGTAATGTGCACAACATTTCACATAATAATTGGTGAGTAGTGTTTCACGAAGAATAAAATTCAACGTATTTAAGAAAAACTTCACTTATAATATATGTGACATGTTTAGATTTAATTATTTTTTAAATATGGTTTAAATGAAAACCATGCATGTTTTGTAGGTATTAATTTATGTGGTAATTAATTAGGATTTTTAAATTTTGTAACATATTATTACACGGTGTGTACGATGACTTCATGATGTGTAGTTGTATGTAATTTCATAATAAATATTTTTCTTCTACTTAATCAATCCAAAAAATTACTACATGGATATCATGTAATCTATATAGATGGTTACTGGTTACATTGCGTGTACAACTAACTACATGTTTTGTAACATATTCTGCGACACACTCCTCACGACTTGGCATGTATATCGAACATAGATATTAAAGAGGTACACTGCATGTATTCTAGATAAAAACCTTATTGTATCCATTTTTATCATCTACCAATCTCACATGACATGTAATAAACACATTACATTACATGGGATTTGTGTATTCTATAAATTTTTCTATGACTATATGCAGACTCCATGATGTGCATGCCAAGGACAAGCCAGGTAATCTCTTAAACCATGTGCTAAGATGGACTAGTCAACTCGTAGTTCATTTAATGAATTTAATTCAAACTAAATGTTATTTATCACTCAGATCATGTAATTTTTTATCCATGTGACATGTCTACATGTGATGCACCTTAGTACACAGTGTGTACTTTACAATTACCTATCATGAAACCATTTATACCTACCAAAATATTTTACACCTTCTGATGGAATCTCTAGTTGTTATTAAATTATTCTTCATCTGTTTAATATCATATTTAATTGATGAAAAACTTTTATAGACTTTTGTATTAATGAAAGAATAAATTTTAAATTAAAAAATATCAATAAATTCATAAAATATATTAATGAATAATAAAATATTTTAAAATATTATATGACCACTCTAATACCACTTGTAGATTCCAAGAACAATAAAAGAACCTATTGGGTAGTATCTAACTCAAATTTTAGTTGTAATCAATAGATAATATGATATGTACATGATTAATAACAATATAAAAAACAAAATTCATTAAAAGATTAATTTACGTGGATGTCATAACCAAGAAGGAAGCATCCTCACATTTGATTTATAATATACTTATTTGTATAAATAGGTACCTTATATTGAATTTTTCTTTTTTTAGATGAATTGGTTGACCACTTCTTAATGTAAAATCATCATGGTGAGATGATTAGGGATTAAAATCCCTATAATGGTGATCTGTAAGTTCTTTGAAAACCTCACAACATCGTCATAAAAATACATGGGTTCTAGTGAGGAAGTATTTAATGCTTACATCATTTATTATTTACGACCTTAATAATCACTTCATAGTGAAAGGATTGTTTCTTATCCCTAGACTCAAGAGGGTATATGAGGAGGATTGATCTAAATTTTTTAGGTCATTCTTGGAGACGAAATCTCTTGGGATTTATTGGATTCTATAGGCTCCTCTTATTCCCTATTATGATTAGGTTTACAAATAACATAATATGGTTTATATAGATCTATGGTTAGATAAATAATAATTTAAAACATGTTGTTATTATTTTCTAAATCCTCAGTGAACCCTATTTCCAAAATAATATTATTATTATTATTTACTTGACATACTCTAAACTCACGGATAAAATAAATATTATTTTTTTTCAAATGAATAAATTAACATTTATTAAAATCATATTTAATATGTCATTTCTTGTTGAGCCCTTACCTCATCATGTATCATCCCTGGTATTTATTGGACCTTGAATAATGGTTATTAATTGACATAAATAAATATCATTGCATTATTATTCAATAAATAAAAAAATATTATATTCACTAAAATAGCTAAAAATACTTATTAAATATTAATCTCACATATATTCTCCAGGATAACTGATGACTAGATTTTTTTTCAAATCAGTATGAATAATTATTAAACATATATACGATAATACTATTTATTCAACATTTTAAATTGAAAAAGAATTTAACTGGGGTACTAAATATACATAGTGTTTGAACCTCTAGTTCTCTTTCTTAGTGGAATTAGATTATTACACCTAATGTCCAAGGTTAGAATCTAGTAACACATAATGGTACCCTTAGATAAATAATACAAATTTTATAGTGAAAATAACCACATATGAAAATATGTAGTGTAATATTCTCTCTTTATCTCGATATCTCTAATCAATAAGATTTTATAATTGTGTCATCAACCTATGTGATAGAGGTGTCTTTCTTTGACTTCCCAAAAATGAACTTGATGACAGAGTTCCATAGTTATGGAATTAATCAAGAAAATTCATTTTCATCAAAAGTATTGATATATTATCTTATATTAAAGAACATAATAGAAGATTCTTTGCTTGAATTATTAATTAATACATATAACTCATGACACACCCAACATACCCTACTTCTCATGAACATATTTTATCACACTTTTGGAAAGTAAATAAAAGTATGTAGATATTAATATAAAATAAGAATAATTTTACTATATAAGAACTATTACACACATTTGAAAATACTAACATCAAATGATACAAGAAAATTAATATTTTCTACTGGGGAGTGAAGTTTTCATAAACTACTTTAAAGAGATTACTAAGGGAATACACCATGAGATAATATCTCAAAGTTCTATTTGTCTCCAAATAGCATAAATTGTATCATTATGTCCCTTAAAATGATAGAATATGTCCATAGAACATATATTTAAGTATACTATCATAGTGCTTTTAGGTTCTCATCATAGTGGTGAATATTCATGAACTTTCAGTGTGATAGATACCCTTAGGACATTATCACATAAAATGTCTTATAGAAGAAAAATCATGTTCTAATAAGATATTAAAAATATTCAAAATCATTAATATTACTATAATCTAATATTAATAGTAATTGGTTTTAGGGAACCAAATCCAATATAGATTAACTCCTATACGAGATAGATAATAAGTCATGATGCCACTATAATTAAGGAGAAGTAATCAATAACTCCTTCAAAAACTAATATTTAAACTTCTCCCACTTAATTATCGATGTGTCATGATCTCTAAAATATATATTCCATCACTACATCACTAGTCCATACAATAAAATCTCTACTAATGTAATACAATTCTCTTCTTCCATGTGGTTAAGTTGAAGATGAATCTATAATTCCTACAATCATCATTTTTCCCCTTATTCAAAATAAATGAACCATACTATGGTAAGTTATATGACTAGAAGTCAAGCATAGTAACCCTTTACACCTCAAAAATTTCTAGGCCATCCCTTTGATGATTGGCCATGGGTGCCTATGTAACTCTCTCTATATCTACCTTTCATTTTTAATGCATGGGTATAAAAACTACTGGCTAACAAACACCTAAAAAATAGACATTGGAGATTTCCAAACTCACACTACTCAAAGTTTATTAAGAATAATAAATTCAAAGAAAAAAATATAAAATCATCGTGTTATAATATATATATTATCTAATAGAAATTATAGAACAAAAAAATTAAAAATGGAAATAAAATTAAACATAATGATTTATCTGGTTTGGGGAAAATACCCTATGTCTATGAAGGGGATAAATAATTCAATATTTTCCTAGGACAGATACAAGGATTTAGGTATAATAGACCAGAACACCCAATTTCTATATTAAAGTACATTTTAATGATGGAAAAATAATGTGTAATAATTTATGAAATTTTATAATCCATATATGTAATTATTTGGGACCTCTTCATCCCTAACATGTCCCCTTGGTCAATATCACATACATGGTTTAGAAAATATGATATCCTCATAAACCCAAAAAAATCCTCAAAAATTAATTTGAAAAACTTCATCTTAAAATACTTTCTTTAATACCACTTTTTCATGAGATGGCCCCACCAAGACTCCTCATGAGCTGGAAATGAGATCCACAGTGACCCTCTAAGACCATATCTATTGGAAAAATAGATAATGAGAAGAACTAATGGTATGAAACATAAAGTATGGTATGAATTAACACTATTGAAAATAAACCAATAACCTACATAATTATCATATTCCTAAATATAATAATCAAATCCCATGAAATTAAGTAGACAAGTGTGAGTATGCCGTTAAAGAAGAAAAAACCAAATTATTGTTTTATAACATCAATGAAAGATAAAAACATGTAAATTTACCTACTCCTAGCTTGATTGAACAATGATAAAACAAACATTTCTTAGCACCACCCTTGATATGGTCCTTTAAATTTGGAAGAAAAAACAAAGGCTAATTGGGTGAGAATATGAGTATATCCACTTGGTTATTCCTCCAAAATCTACCATGTCAAGTGAAAATTAGTGTTAAATCCTCCATGAATTATATATATATATATATATTTGTGTATTGATTAATTACGGAAATTAATCTTAAAAACTCAAGGATTCGTCCACCATATGGAATTCACCACCACCACTAGAAAAATTCTCTTTTTAGAGTTTAAAAATGGGGATAACATTATGGGCTGAATGGGAAACATTAAAATAATTAAAAAATATAAATAAATCACACCACAAAGTTATTTATGAAAACATTCCAAAAAAAATTAAAATATTGGAAATGTGACCCTTTTTGAGAATCCAATCATGGTGAATGTTATCCCACTATGGGCTCCTCATGGGGTAGATCCTTGAAAAAAGAATCTGTCCTTTCCTAGGTATTAAGATACTCATAAAAATTAATAATACCTTAATTAAAACCATGTATTAGAATATGATTTTGATTATTGCTATAATCCATTTTATAATGGTATTGACTAGAATATTTCATTCAAATATCCTACATGTTCCTTCCTCTTAGGATTGAATTTTAAATTTTTCTTCGATCATCTCTTTAGAGTGTATAAGAATGTATGTTCAATGTGTTTTTTCATCCTCTTCTCAATAATTCATTTGTATTACAACTCTATTTCCATGGTCGTGAGTTTCAATTCCCTCGCCTTTAATGTTTGATCTTGGATATTTAGGGTATATTCTATAGGTTTATCCAGGATGATAGATTCTAATGGTCCTATATTGACTTCATGAAAAGTTATTTAAACCTTTCCTATTCAATCTCATTAATAGTTTCTCCAATGTTATCCTTCGGTCTAGTGATCTTTCCTGCCAATTGTTTCCTCATTGGTTTAGAATGATTCAAATAATCTTTAAAATGTTTAATTTTCTTCCCTGTATATACTGAATAATCACTAGAATCAAATTCACCCATCTTCTCATTCTTTACACCAAATCCTAACTAAATAATACCTTATTCTACTCTTCTTTTTCATATGTTGATGAAACCTAAGAGGCTTCATTGATACCTTTCTCAATATTATGGGAAACATCAGTTTAAACTACTATCGAATCCTTAGTTTCTTGTCCATGCTCTAATCCTAGAGCATGATAGTTATTTTTCTTCCTCCTAAACCCCGAAATTTTCCACACCTTATTATAATTATCTAGCGATAAATTTTTTAACCTCAAATATTTATTAAGTTCACAATAACTAATTGAGTACCATATTCTAAATTTTGAGGATTAACCTACCCCTCAAGAGCTTACAAGACCTTACCATTACCATCAGATGAGAACTAAAATCCTTAACTTGTTTATGCATCAGGAGTATAAATGGTAATCAAGAAAATAATTGATAATAATTGTATACATTTTAAAATTTTGGGGATTGGAAACCTTCCTGGGAGATTTATTATTTCTAGTGTGAATTTTTATATCTTCTTCCACCTATAGAACTTTTTATACCTAATGAAATTTAGTTTATCTAAGGGAAAAATATTTTTGGTTGTTGTTTTCATGGATTTGGGCATCATTACCCATGATCATTGATTCAAGACCCTTGTTAAGGTAACATAATACTTGACATTTGGATCCAAGTCCCATACTAGAGAAACTAGCCACTATAGAAGCATATTTTCAGTTCTCGGTCATCAGGAGAACATTCAAAGTGGATACATAATATTGGAAATTTTCCATTGAATAATCCATTATACTTACTATAATTAATCTATCAATATCTCTATCCTGGTAGGAATAAACCATATCCATGTAATTGTAAGTGATAGGCTTGTGCATAGTTGAATAAAAAGTGTGTGATCTAATAGTATATGATCTATTCGTATCACTATCCTGGAAAACTAAATCTTGGGATACATGAATATATTTTGACTATATATGTTGATAACCATTTTGATAGTATCTAAAATGATTACAATAGATGTATAAATTGACCCAAAACTTGAATGTCATATCTTGAGACAGTGGTATTTATTTTCATCCTGAATCTGTATAGACTAAATTGAGTGCTTTGACACATAAACATTAAATGAATCATGGATATATGGAGTGAAAAATGTATTAGGTCATACTATCTAAAAATTAAAAACATAACCAACCAGATTACAATTTAACTTGAGTATCAAAGTACTTTGGAGAAGAAAATTTAATCTAGGGAAGAAGACACATATAGCCATATCTAGGGGATTATGCTTCATGTGAAACTCATAGAACCAATAGAAGATAGAGAAAAAAACTATTGAACTAACATGGGGTACTGGAACAATATAAAATCAAATAATCTTATTTTATCAAATGAATTGGTAGATGATGAGGGTCTAGAAGCCTAATTATAGCTTGTTCTTACAATCCCAAAGATTTAAAGAAAAAAAATTCAAAATCAGTAACTAAGGTGAGTTCCCAAAAAAACGAGACACCAAAGAGTTATTTTGAAGGGCAAAATAATCAATGAACTCCAATGTATAAAGGGGTAACTTGGGGAATCCATGGTAAATAATGGGAAGCTTAGGGATAAGATAAATTTTTGGGGAACCTGGGAGATAGTTGAGATATATGAAAGTGATAAAATCCTTATACTAATACAACTGGGGACTGGTGGTGCATCCCCCTCCCATCCTGTGGGGAAGGGATAGGATTGTAGTTATCACCAAATAATCCATGGAAGACCTAGGTATAAGAGCCATATCAATCCCCATACATAAACCTATAATTTAGCTCATTATTGGACTAAACCCACTTCCATAAATAAACCACCTATACTAAACCAAAGTAATCATCATTTAATGTTAGCCACACCTATAAGGATTTTATCTCCGACCACAAAAAAATACCCATCACAATGCCAATGACAATACAACTAAAAAATTATCAATTTCATATTAATATAGCTATAATTACAATTTCATCCGTGAAGGCAATATTACATCCCTTGAATCCCCACATCCTTTGGGAATAACACATATCTCCATCAACCACATTATCAAAAACCTTCCAAAAAAAAGGTCAGTATATTACCACAACATATCATCAATACCATATAAAATATTAATCATTTCAAATCAGCACAAAAATAATCACATAATTTTAACTATTAAAACAAACATTCATCATGAATCACAGCTACCAACCTCCCAAACCAACATCCATATATCCTCGTAAAACCCACCTCAACTAAAAACCACCAAACCACATAATACATTAGGAATTCATTACCTTAGAACCATGTAATTACCATCATACATATAACTTGAAAATGTCAAAAACATATTTCTAGGGTGTATATAAATAATCAAACAACACTTAAGAAACACTAAAATCATTTACTAAGGTTATCATGTCATATAAAAACTTACTTTTATTACTCTTATTATCATCCTCCATCATCATCGTTCACAACATTATTTTTAACCAATTCTATAATCAAGTTACTATAATTTACCATCATTTCATTATTCCATTATGCCATTCTAACAAAATTCTCACTTCCTTTAACATCCCTTTAACATATTTCATATATAATTTAGTTATCAAATGAAACACAATATTTACATATCGCCAAATTAAATAAAATTAATAAAGATTCTGAAAACATAGAAAATATAATTTAGAATCCCCTACCTCTAACTGTGATTCAATAATCATCTCACTAAAAAACATTACAGTTCCAACATTATATTGAATAATCAATTATAAAACAATTATCCATTAACCTCACATCATTTCTATTATCTTGTTGTCATGTACCCCTCATAAGAAGAAAGAGAAAAAATATAATAAGAACTAAGGGTAAATTACCTCAATTTAAATATACTATACTTTTCAAAAGTGAAAATATTTAAGGTAAATTGAAGGGAATTATAGGGTATTATATTGGCTCAAGGTGTCATTAAAATTCATAAAAAGTAAAAGGAACTGAATGGATTGTGAAAACCCCCCAATTTCACATTTAAAAAATAATTTAAAAAAGCGCTGGGTAATGGTTTACATTATGCCTTAACATGGATCTATCTATTGGATCTTCAAAAATAATAGCTCAACTCTCCCTTATCTCCCCCATATCTTATGACCAAAACCATTCAAATTCAACGATATAAATTTATATTATTGAATAATGAACTATGTTATAAAGAAAAGCTTGAGTTATATAACTTTCATGACACAACATTAGCTTCCCTTTTAATTATAAAAACAACTTGAAAATAATCATGGTGCTTCCATAAAATACCATTTCTTAATAAAAATATCTTAAGAAAATAATAACCAAATACTGTGTATTAACCAATCACTACAACATCCATACTTAAAACTAAATCGTTACACCCTAAAGCCTTTTGATGTAACATAACACATAACAACACAATAACATAAATCACATCATAAGGAACATACCATAATAACCAAATGTGGAACCTCTTCCTCTACACCAAAAAATGAACAAATATACCACTCAATAATAATAAAAATTATAGTTAAATTTTAACCATCATAGCATGATTTGTATGTCATCTAAAATTTTCAACTTAAATATAACCCCCCCCCCCCATTATTCACCCCCAAGCTAAATCCTAACACCACTATCACCTCAAAAATCTCAAATTATAAGACTATGAATAACTCGAGAGTCTATATATACACATTTTCTATTAGTGTTTTCACAAAACTTCATCTATCATTTTCAGAAACCATGAATCGATTATCATATCCCTATAATTATTATCATTGGAACACAAAAGTTTTTCAAATATTCATTTGTAAATATTATATTTGATAACCCATCATAATATTAAAACACTTTGTAATATTAATATCATAATTATGTTTAATTATATAACATTTAAATAATTTATTTTTACAATTTAACCCCTTTCTATATATCATCACAAGATATATTCAACTGATCATAATAACTAATATAGATGGAAAAATTTTGAGTCATGTGTTATTGTATGATGCATGAATTTTTATGCACAAAATAAAGACATGGAGTCATTCTCTTTAACATTAATTATCTTAGAAAAAACCATAACATAATAAATTCAATATAATTATAGTTTTATATTTAGAATATATTATAATAAAATGGTTATAAGATACATCCATTAATCAAAGATCATTAAACAAATTATTATATGTTGATGTATCTTTTATTTATTAGAATGGGTTATATAAAAATATGTTCTAGGCTCACTTCTAGATCATATAAATATGTTAAGACCTTTTTTTAATCAATTATATCAATTATCACTTTTTCCTTGGCTAAAATAAAGTTTTTCAAAGTCAATGAGTCTAAGTGTGTAAGGATCACTTCAATGAATGATAAAACCTGAGAGGGGGTGAATCAGTATTGAATGATAATTTCCTCTTCAAAAAATATATATTTTCATGGTTATTCAATGATATATTTATCTCACGCACTATAGAGATCAAATAAGTTGTATAGAATATTTTTACATGTTTCACTCACAATTTGTGATTTAAACATTTTTCTATTATAGTTATTGTTCAACAACACATGAATTCTATTTTATTATTAAGATGAAACATTTTGTAAGGTAATGTACTTAAACATAATAAATTGATACCACCCTTCAATTCAGTAATAATATACCTATTGAAAAAAGAAAGAGGGATAAATCATCTTAAATAAATATTTTTATAGAATCTCAAGTCTCTATAGTACTAAAAAATTCTGATCATTTTTCATATTACACAAACATATTCTTCATGGATGTCTCTCTCGAATAAACCATATTCTCAAAATGATAATGTATTTTAAATAATATCTTCTAACTAATATCCCTTCACTCAAAAGGTATGACCAAATATCCTCAATATCATTTTCTATTATCTTTCCATGTGTCTTGTGCATTTTATTATGGTTAATTACATCCATTTAAGTAGACCAAGTTTCTCAAAATTCAATCTAAGTCACACCATTTTTACTTCCAACTAAATATTTATAATTTTTATATAAATTACATGATCATTTAATGACGCATTTTATTATGGTGGTTATTAATTTCAATTTTTTCATATTGTGGAGTAATGTTCTCTATTGTAGTGTGATATTCAAGTTATTCATAGATCCACCAAATCCATAAATAATCTCTTCTAAAATTCCTATAATATCATGGTATAATCATTAAAATATTCTCAGTTCTTGAATAAGTTATGGTGGGTATACTTTATTGTATTTTGATATGATTTATCCTTCACTAACTGGTGTATCACTAAAATTTCATGGACTTCTTCACACGACATGATCCTCATTCTAACCACAAAATAAATTTTTTTGAAGTGTAATGTTTATTTCATTAAAATTCTCAACTCCATGTTTTGGAATTGTCAAATTTATTATAGTGTTAAACATTACTCCCTTCTTAGGTTATGTTGCACCAAACATCCAGGTCATCTTCCCTACCACATGGACCTTACCTATAATCCACACTTCACTATAATTTTATTAATACATAGATCTGTTTCTAGAATGATCAAAAATTATTCAGAGTAAATTATTCATTAAAAATTTAAATATATTTATTCTGTTGTTCATTGATAATATCCCCATTATTATGAAAACAAAATGGAATTTAATACATATTTAGTATGTGTGAATATATTGGGATATAAAGTGTAATTGACCTCAAATTCTGTAATTGATAATTAAAATTTTTATTATGTATTAAAATTACATGGAGGGACTTTATTTTTTATGCATTGATGATTTATCATGAAATGGCGTCTGGTAAATAATTGGAAAGATTTTAGATCAAGTGGGATATTAATGAAATGTATAATCAATATAGTATATGTTGAAAAGCCAATATACTCTCATAAAATGCTCTAATGAGGCACTAAAAAGTCAATGGTGTCTCATGAAAGCTCTACACATGTTGTACACATGTCAATTTACTCTCACAATAGATCTAAATAGGGAATCATCTCACTAGTCTAGTCTCATTCTCAAACGTCAATACACACCAGCCTCTAATAGATGTTGTGTTGCTTACCAAAAATCATTCATACCTTAATATAACCTCATAGATTACCCTCACATAGTGTCATCTTCCAATAATTTCCCATGGTATACCATCACAATATAGAAGGACTCCAACATCATATATGTCCCCAAGGCAAGATATATCCCCAATAAAATGTAATCAGCATTGTGATTGCCTATTTTGTGGAAAATTCTTCGACCTCACATAAACAATATCAATATATTTTTACCTCCAATATAATTTCAAGATAAAATTTCATACTCCCTTCTCTAATTGGTCATGTCTCATGTTTCACTATAACACTATGCATGGACATAAAATAGTGTTGAGCTGATCCTAGAGAATAATTTATCACCCCCAATTCACTCTCAACCACAAATGTGGTACTCCACTGGTCAACCAATTCTACCACACCACTGTTATCTCCCAAAGCACTCATGATTCATTATTAAAGGAGAATAAAGATGATAAATCCCTAACTGTTGATGAATGAAGAATACATAAGGAATTCATGCATCCCAATGTGACCATCAAATATTCCTTGTACCTTATTTTTTAATCAAATTGTCAAACTACGTCATGAAAGACCATGTGGAGGATGATCTATAAGAGATAATAGAATGATATCATAGGCACTAAAATTAATAATTTATTATGAGTGAAGAAATCCATATAGAATCTATAAAAATAAAGGGAGAATAATTTATAGATTGTTCTTTATTGATTGTAAATGTGGGTTAATACCTTCTATAAAAGTATTCTAGTTTTTATATTTTTACTTATTTCATTTTATAGTAAATTAATTCAATTCATTTTTAATTTTGTGTTATTTTTATTCTTTATCTATTATCCCTTTTTATAATATGATCTCCAAACTCCATGATGGTGGATAACAAACCTATGTACTTCATCCTGGGGAAGGAACTGGTGTCTTGAGCTTTGTTCAGTATTTACATATTTTGATTTTAATTCTTGGTTAGATAGTGGGGTGTGAGGAGTTTTTTTGTGATAATCAGTATTCTCCCCTTACCTAAACCCTCATTTATACCTCTAAAAAATAATTTATAACTCCCTTCACTCAACTTCTCCAATATATAATGGTATTTGGGGAGTTGAGTGAAAAACATATTGGATAGAGTTTGTAATTGAATATTTGGCTTACTATGATTATGGTTTGCTACTAACTATTCACTATAGAGGATGTTAGATCAAGTTTTACAAAGATGTCTCTATTGTTTAGTAATTTTCCACAAAAATATGCATAAGGATATAGATAGTGATTGATATTGAGTTATCTATTAAATTAATTTAAGATAAAAAATAGTTCTATGAAGGATTCACTAGTTGATATTAGGATCATACCCTTTCTTCATAGCCTATACTAATTTATCTTTCATGAATTTAATTTTTATTAACTAAATATCACAGCAAACATCACATTGATACCTTTCTTAATTATTTACAATAATTTAACAGAAAAACCATAACAATATATATAATAAAATAAAACCATAAACAACTAAGTAATATGTCCTCCTTGTGAGATGAACCTAATCAGCCACTAGAAACATTAGGAGAAATATAAATTGTATGTGATTTAAGGCTAATAATAACCATAACATTAGTGAACCTCAAATTCTTAGCTAATATTTATTATTACATAATCATGTTTTGATTTGGTCTCATCCTTAAAAGAAAAACCTTATATTCTTCAACTCATAACTACAATCGTTATCATATCAATACCTAAAAATCTTAAAATCATATTCAGAAAATATATCACATTATATCTAATAAATAAACGGCTTAAAATAGTATTTAACCTAAAAACATTAATTTATAATAGATAAAACATTAAAAATCTCCCCCTGTGAATTAACTATCAATACGCAATATATACATTTCAATTTTATCTTTTCAAATGTTTTTCACCCTAAATAAATACATCATTCTTCCAAAATTGCATTATTCTTTCTCAAAAATAAATAACTGAAGTGTGAAACATTCATTTATTCACATTATTTATAGAAAAGGAAAAAAATTAAATGGGGGTGATAAAATTATACTTAAATTAATAATCCAAGAATCAATCAAGTCTAAGTATATGTGAGAGTAAATTTGGTAGAAATTTTATAGATTTACTCTGACATCAAAATTTTACATAAAAAATCTATATATGATACTTTTTTGATAATTAATACTTTTAAGATACTTTAATAAAATCATTCAAGTGTTTCCATGCACTCGTATTAATAAATAGATTTAAAATATTCATATATAAGTTGGTTTTCCCCCTGTAACCAATATCTCCCCATTTTTATCAAATAAAAATTATTAGTGGTGGGGAATGTCTCACAAACAAACCTAGAAGTTATTGGGTAATAGGTTACACACCCATATGCTATCTCAAAATCCCATAAGACTACATTATGAGTTTTTTATGACTACATAAGAAAATTTATCCTTGTATAGAACAAGTTCTAGTTTCCAAGTGCTTTCATCCACCTTCTACTTCAAGAAACAATATTTTATATTAATGTAAAATGATGTCAAATATTATACTAGATTATTTGATAAATTAATTGAAAATTGATTGTAAAAACTGTTGACTAGTGGAAACTCAGTTGTAAAATTCATATTTCCAAGTTAGGGATTCATCTATATATTTTGTGTGCATAATGATGATATAGAAACATAGGTTGACTTAGTGGTACTCAATTGGATAGAGGATTTCTTCTTGTAATTTCATGTCCCACATCTTTCACCAATGAATAATCATACTTATAATTTAGACTTATGATAATCAAAATTATTATACATGTATATATATATATAATTCCATATAATTTAAACTCCTGTCTCTTCTTATATAATAGGCCATAATTATATACATTCTAGACATACCTAAGAATCCTATTTATTTCTATAAAGTGTAAATCTTTAGAATTATATTGAAATCTAGCATAAATTGTGATAGAAAATAAAATATATGTCAATTAGGTGATCAAAATAATCAATTTTTTGTATTCATTCTCATATATTCCCCATTCTTCATCATATTCACTAAGTTTTGTTCCTAGTGATATTGGTTTATAAACTCCTCTTGATTCATCCATAGAAAAATTTCTTAATATCTCCATTATATATATTTTGGAGAGATGAAAACATAACTAGTAGCTTGGTTAATTTATAATCCCAAGAATAAATTCAGCCCACCATGTAGAGATATCTCAAATATTCTCTTTATTTGTGTAGAAAACATCCATCACGTAAAAAGGAAATATCATCAATATATACAATCATAATGATTGTTATATTATTGGTCTTGTTCATATGAATGTTGTTGTCTACTTTACATTTTTTGACTTACATTCTCTTTTAATACTAATAAAAATTTAAATTCCAATGTCCTGGGGATTATTTCAACCCATGGAGGTCTTTTTTCAATTTACATACCCTAAATACATCTTAATCAAGAATAAAACCCTCAAGTTGCTCAATATATGCGTCTTAATTCAACTAACTACTCAAGAATGAAAATTTTACATCCATATGATGGATTTTATAGTTTATTTTTTCTATAATGGAAGGAAATAATATAATAATCTCACGTTAGGCTATGGGGGAAACGTTCAATTAATTTTCATTACTTTAATTTTAAAATGGTCCATACAAACTAGTCTATATTTGTTTCTAAAAGACTCACCCTTCTCATCAAGCATGTTTCTAAAAAATAATTTTTTTGAAAATGATGTTATTATTGTTATGCATTGGTAAAATCCCTCATGTTTCATTCTTTTTAATCAAGTTTAGATCTTCATTTATGGATTTAATCCACTTCTTGTTCTCTAAAGATTAATCAATAGTTTTATGTTTAATCTCTGAAAGAAGACTAGTATAACTACTTGTTTCTATTCTTCTTCTTTGTATCGCCCCTTAATTAGGATATCCAATGAAGTTTTTAGAATAAACATGATTTATAAATCTAATATTTATTTTATTGGTTCTCAAGTTCTCATTACCATCACTATAATATTTATAATCTATATCATCAACATGTATTTATGCATTTTCTTAATTATATTCAACAAGTTTAATAGTGATTTCATCAGCCTCATCATCATATATAACTAATTTCTCGATATCATATTTATTTTCAATTAATATCACATAATCCAAATTAATTATCTTCTCAATTTTTTGATTATAACACTAAAATTATTTTTAATTTGTTGTATAGCTAAGAAATTTTTTATCTTTATATTTATCATTTAATTTTTCACTATTTTTTCCTTCTTAATTAATAATGGGATTATAAAATCGTTATACTGTTTCATATTTAGAATCATTTTTAACCACATTTTATATGGATTCATATTTTAATTCATCCTCAATAAACACATATTTTTAATGATTCTACTAGTTATAATAGATTGCATCAAGATTAACCTTGAAATATATTACTCAGTCGGCACAGTTCTATCCATTTTGACATGAATATTATTATTCCTTTCAATTAATCTATTTGTTATAGATTGTATAGTACACTAAACTCATTACTTGTTTTATGTTTTTCAATATATTCTTAGAATCACATGTTGGTGTTCTCACACCCATTTTCAAATCTTTTCCTTTTCAGAGCATAACATGTTTGTTTCTAAAATAGTCTCTTAAAGATTTTAAATATGATCATAGATTAATATTTGGGATATGTAAACATGATTTAATTATTTATAGTAAATTTATTAATTAATGTGAATAAATACTTATCTCAACTATTTTAATTTTCACTCACTTCCCCCACAAACATCAGAATAGAACAACTCCAATGGAATTCACATTTTAATTACAAATCATTTGTGGATTTTACTCACTATATCTCACTTTTTATAATATTTTCATATAGATATAGTGTTTTTTAAGGATGTAACATTTTTAATAGGCTCTTATTTAATTAGTCTTCTTATAAAATTTTTTCCAAGGTGATCAAGTCTTCTACACACTATGTTTTTAAAATCCTATACACTCATGATGTAATCTTTTTTAGCTTCTTCTACCAAAACTAAATTCCTATTTTTTTCTCATCCCTATTAATGTAACTACTCCACCTTTCATAATATTCAAAATGAATCAATTTATTTGAAAAAATAAATTAATTTTCATCATAAAAAATTTATTACATGCACAAACGATTATGTTTCTGCCAATGAATAAATAAGACATTGTTAGAATTTTGTTTCTTCTAGTTAATATTTGTTGCTCAAACACCATTGATCTTTATTGATTTATCATTATTAATGTTAAAAATTACACCTTTCTAATTTTCCATATTTTTTAGTTTTTTTAGATCACCGAATATGTGTGGTGAAAAATCACAAAACAAAATCCATGGGTTCTGAATTTTTTATGCATTGTAAGTAAATACTTCAACAAGTTATTTATATTTTTTATTTATTCTTAATATAAACATTATTTGACATAAACTTAAGTTTAGGCTGATATGATATATTGGTAAGACACACATATGATGTGGATACTTTTCTATCAACTATTTAACAAACTTCTTTTAATTATTCAAACATTTTTTCTTCTAAACATGTAAAGGATATTTTTTCATTTTCTGATTTTTTTCTTTCCCTTGGATATTTATCTATCCATTTTCCAATTAAAAAAAATATTATACCAAAAATTATAATATTTGTGGATGAAAACACAAAAAACCAGTGATACCCTCATTTTTCAATCCAAATTTTTAACATTTTAATAATAAATTTTAACTGTTGTTGATTACTTTTCCCGAATAATTAAATGTTTTATTAAAAAGTTGTTAATTTATATTTGAATAATTAGTTTCGATAAAAAGGAATGAAAATGTGAAATTAGAATATTATTTGTAACATCCTGATATTTTAATATATATTTCTATATAAATAATTTATAGTGTTCGATATCATACTTAACGTGCAAGATTGAGAATTAATAAAATTGAGATATATTATAAAAAAAACTATTATTTAAATGTGACAATTTTAACCTAGTTGTTTAATTGGATATTATGAATATTAGTAACTGTATTATGATATATATATATATATATATATATATATAATTGTCCTAATTAATATAAATATGTAATTTCATATTCCTTACAGGCCCATTACATTGTCAGTTTTGGGTGTTGGAGGTGTTTTGGAGGAGTCTTGAGGAGGTTTTGTGGTGTTTGGAGGTGAAATAGAGATGTTTTATAGAATTAATGTCATAAAATAGATAAATGACATGAATTTTTAGTTCACATTTTGTTTATTCATCCAGTTTTACAACTTGTATGTGGCTGAGGGAGGAACCAGTTAAATGGATTCATGTCATGAAAGTAATTCACATTACGTAATTAAATAAATGCAGAGAGACTGTGAATTTTATTATAATTTTTATTTTTGGGGAAACCCAGGGATTTCAGGTTAGGAATGGAATATATGATGTGAAACTTATGGGTTCAAGGTTATTTTATAACCCTTTTAATCAGTTTCTTTTAATTTGGATAAAGTACCCCCCCCCCCTCTCCCCTTATGGATGAACCCTAGGTACTCCAAAGAGATATTCTTGCCCTATTCCTTATTATTTTATACATCTATTCCAATGGATTATTATTGGTGATCTATGGTGATTTCTCTACTCCTTTCTGTGGATTTTTGTCCATTCATATTTAGAGATCCACTATGGTGGTATGATTTTGGTTTGGTTTGTGCATTGGGTTATGGTTTTGATAACCCCCGATGTATTGTATGTTGATCTATGGGTTTTTCAAGTGGTTATGGTTTGTGGGCATTTATTCTTTTCCCGGTGGTGCACAGCGAGTTGTACAAACTTCTTTTAGGTAGGGATTCTCTCATTTATCTATTTTTAGTATCATGAAGGAGGGGTTTACTCTTTTTTATCTATGGGGATGGTATTTTCTAGCCTCATATAGGTAAATTAATTGGTTAATTAGAATTTAATGGGAAATGGGACTGATTTCACATGATTTTATAGATTTTATATTATTGTGATGTTATGTTTGTATGGGCTAAATGCCCCCATTGAAAATCATTTTTGTCGGGAGCCTTTACTTACGCTATATTTTTTTGATATGGAAACCTTATCACATGTTGTTGTGATATCACTCCAAATTATAAATTGGATAACCAATTATATTTTCTAAATGAAATGGTTTCCCCTAGATTTATGGATTGTGTAATAACAGCCCTAAAATAAATTGAAATGTGATAATATCCATTTTTAATCTATAAAATGGTATCTGATGTGCTTTTATGTGTGTTCGTGCTAGTGGGGCGGTGATTTTTGATTGTTTTGTAGTGTTGGGTGATGTATGGTTTATTTTTCTATGCTTTTGGGTTGGAAAGGTGATGGTTTTTAAGATCATGCTTTTAGGGTGCATAGGTGATGGTTTATTTGTCCATGATTTTGGGTCTATTAAGTGGTGGTTTGTATGGCCATGATTTTGTGGTTAGGAGGCAATGATTTATTTAGACATTATTTTTTTGTGGAAAGTTGATTGTTTGTTTGGTCATGGTATGGGGGCGGTGAGGTGATAATTTATTGGGGATGATGGGATGCTTTTATGAATGAATGTGGTGTGCTAGATTTATAGGTAATAATGGAATAATTATTTAATAATTATTAAAAAGTGTTGGGGTTCTGTTAAGTTAATGGGATGGAAATGACTAATGAAAAAATAAATTATGGTTTGTGTGGTGAAATGTGGTTGTTGGTAATTAATGAAATGAGTGGGTTGGATAATGGAATTGATTGGAAATGTGAAATTTGTCTTGTGGATAATATGCTGTTATGTGTTTAGGGTGGAATTGGAAGTGGGGATGTTGAGAGTTGGTTAGTGTTTTGTTGTGAACCCTAACACTAGGCTTGTGTGTAGTTATGTGTATATACTTTTATATTTCTTTTTATTTCTGTACACACCACGCCCACATTGATCACTATATTCGGGCAACCTTATTTTTTTTATGGTGGGTGTTTTTCCAACATCTTGGTGATGAGGATAGATAGATGGCTACCGACTATTCCATGCTCTCTCTTCCTGGAAAATAGATACGCACAGGCTATGAGGGTCAGAGTTCTATTAGTGCGTTAGGTCATTGACCAAGTGTTTATGGGTGTGATGTGATATGATCATGCTATGGGGAGGCGGCTTAAGTGTCTTCGGTGTGGATGTCATAGGACTATGTTGGGGGGAGGTGGCCCAGGTATCTTCAGGTGGGATGTGATATGAACCTATTTTGGGTCGTCTTATGGTGGGGGGTAGTGTGATGTAGGAGGAGGATATGATGTTGATTTCCTTCATGTCCATGATACCCAATTCCTCTAGTTATGGTTATGATGTGATAACCTAGGTGACTATGGGAAAGATGATATGTGACTGTCTTGTGGGGCAGTGGCATACATATCTGTCGGTGTAATGTGATGTGACTATGTTGTGGGGTTTTGGTATATTTTTTTCAGAAGATATGGGTGTGCTAGTACGTACGACATTGTGGTGTGAGAGTGGAAATCAGTGGGAAATTGGTTTGAGTTATCCTTTATCGATATGATTCTTATTATGTTGTTATACTTGGATTGTATTATTTGGTGAGTCTGCCTTGGTAAGGTTGGGATGGATAGTTTACCTGTTTATGTGTTGTTGGATCTACTATTTTCTCATGAATATATTATTATTATTCTTTCACATTTTCATGAGAGACTTTGTTTGTTCCTACTAAGTATATGTGTATGCTCACCTTACATATATAAAAATATTATTAGGTTTCTAATAGGATTGCATGGATTATGCTAGACAAAACTAGATTGGACCTTTTGGAAAATTTATATGTCTCTTCTTTGGATTTGGTTTTGGGTATATTCATTTGGATACATTTATCTATATCAGCTTTAATTATACATGCATTGTGGGATGGTTTTTGTTTCTTTTATATTATGGAGTTTTCTATGGATGATTCATTGTATATATCAATCCTATATTATTATAGAGGTAAATGCTTCTCATTTCCTAATATTTTTATACATGTGATGCCGGTTTCCAACCAAGGGCCTACTAGAGGTGGGAATCGTAGTTCATTAGGTAGGGGTTCACGAAAGATCAGTATTAGAGGTGTTGGTTGAGAGATTGGATGGAGTTTATAGTTAATCATAATAAGGATTCCATGGTTAGGAATGGAAACAAATCCAGTTTACCTTGGTTTGTGGCATATGTTAGGGATAACATCTAGGAAATTGGATTTTAGGGCCCCATGTGATCTAGTTCATGAAGTATGATCTTATAGAATGACCAAGTTAGGTGGACCTATTTATATAGTGGACATCTATGAGAGGTACATTCTTCATGATGAAGTGTGTTCCTGTTTGAGTTAACTTATTTGGGGAAGGTCTAAAATGAATAAACTGAATTAAAAAATCAAAATAAAATTCCATACTATCAGGATTAGGAAATTCAGGTTTAATTTTCAATTATGGATCCTATATTTCATTTCCACATGGTTCAAGTTGTAAAGGTTTAGAAGGATGATCTAGTTGATCATTTTAGTGATGATCAGATAGATAAAGATGAGTCTTAGAAAAGGTTGTTGCATGATTTTCAATAGTAGGATTTGGGGAAGTATGGGGGCAGTGTTTTAAATATGGAGACAAAGAGCCTGCTGGAGGATCATGAGATTGATTTCAGTTTGATCCGACTCCTAGTGGGGTAATCAGTCCCTTTGGTAGTTATAAATATGTTGGGAGATATTTTTCAATGGTGGATATTGTATATGTGTGAGTGAAATTAGGTATATTTTTAATGGGTAAAAATTCATAAATAGTTCTAGGAAGAGTTTCTTTCATTGACCATGAAGGTAGTGAAGAGGTAGGATATTCTTTCTCTTCAGTAGGGGAGTATGATAGTGTGGGAGTTAAAAAACAATGTCAACGACCTTCTAGATTTTCCCCCAAATCTTTTTCAGGATTAGGAGCCTTGTGTGATACATCTTGAGGAGGCTTTATGTCCTTCTATCTAGTATAAAGTTACTCCTTTTATGTTCCCAAAATGTCAATAGGTTCAGAATAAGATGGTGGTGATCGAGTGGATGAACTATTAAGGAGGTTTACTATAAAATTGGAATAATTCGGGTTCCTTAAGGATAAGGGTTTTCAATAATAGTTATTTTGCACTAGGACCTTCTAGGTTTCGACTAGTGGGGGGTCGACTTCAGCAGCTTCCCTATCAGACATTGGAGGCCAGTGGCTTACAATGTCTTCCTGGGGATATCAGGATAGTGAGTTTTTTATATGAGGTTTTTTTACTCACCAAAATCAGTTCTTAGTGGTTCTTAAATATTTGATTTATTGAAGTGGATAAGTTCAGCGCCAGCCTCAATATCAGTTTCTAGTGAGACCATTTGAGCAGTAGTGGCACCAATATTATGCTCTATTAAGGGTATATGGAGTGGTTAGAGGCTAGTGTTAGTATATTCCTCACATTAACGGTCCTTGAACTGAGTGTCATAGTGGGTGTGTTTTTTAATAGAGAGGTAGAGGATCTGGGTGTGGCCAGTTTCACACAGTGGAGGCAATAACTCTAGAGGGGCAAGAGATCATTCAATGAATGATCATATTGTTATATACCCTTGTTTTTTAATTGTTTGGTTTAGAAGATTGTCACTAATTTATTTCACTCACTCTATTCCATGATATGGAACTAGATGTATAGAGGCTTCTCATATCTTAGGTTTTGGCTACACCAATTGGAGGTCAAACCAGCATGTTTGATGTGTGACGAGGGTGTTGAAAAATGATGGGTCACATCAGTCCTGTGGGGATATTTTGTTGATATGGATGTAGCCATATAATGTCGTCATAGGAATCAATTAGTTCTACTACTTAAATGTTGTTATCAACTAATTCTATAGGAAGGTCATGTTTTTGGATGTGGATGGCCAGCATGTGGTTTTCATCGGTGAGCAGGGTTGCCAGGTGGGTATTCAGTGTGTCGATCCCTTCTTTATTTTGTGGATATTTTTTTGTTGAAATAAGTAGACACTAGGCTAGTACAGGTCCCCAATATCTTTATGGAGTTTATGGATGTTTTTTCAGATGATGTTGTGATGTTACCCCTTGACATGATGTTAATTTGGGATAGAGTTATATTAGGGCATGTCAAGAATTTTGGTGGATCACTATCAAATAGAACCCAGAGTGATTTGTGAGTTAAGGATCCATGTGGATGATATGATGTAGAGGGGTTTTATCTTACCCAGTGTGTCACCATGAGGTTCTCTAGTGTTGTATTCAAAAAAGGATGATGGTTGTCTTAGGTTGTGTATAGACTAACATAGGTTAAATCGGGTGATGGTTAAGAACTGTTACCCTCATCTATGGGTAGATAATATTTTAGACTACATGAAATAGGTGATTTGGTTTTAGAATATCAATCTATTTCTTAGATATCACTAGTTTAGGATGAATGAGTACAATATCCTGAAAATTTCCTTTCAATGTGGGTATGGTTACGTCAAATTTGTAGTCATGTTGTTCGTTGTTATGAACGCACCATCTGTGTTCATGGGAATTATTATATCTATGTTCTATAAGTTCCTGAACAAGTTTACCATTGAAATATTTGATGATATATTGATCTAATCAATTTCAAAGGTTGATCATGTTGAGTATCTCAGAACTATTTTGAAGGTCCTTCGATGCTAATCTCTTTATGTAAATTTTTCCAAGTTTCAGTTTTGTATATAAGAGGTTCCTTTACATGGGAATGTGGTGTCTCATTAGGGTGAGGTAGTGGACCCATAAAAGTTAAAGTAGCTATTTCTTGTGAAGAACCTAAGAATGTGGTATAGGTTCACAGTTTTATTGGTCTTATAGGCAATTATCGAAGTTATGTGCCTGATTTATCTTGAGTTACAGGATCATTGATATCATTGAATTAGAAGGACCGTGTTTTTTTAAGGATTGATCAATTCTAGGTAGAGTTCTATTGCCTGAAGTGGAAGTTAGTTATTTCCCCAATGCTTTAGTTTCCTGAGGAGGGGGTAATGTTTGAGTTGTTTTATAATGCTTCTTGTTTATGCCTGGGATTCATATTGATGAATTATAGGGAAGTGGTCTATTATGGTTCTAGTGAGTAATGTTCCCATGATCTTAACTATTCCACCCATGATCTGGAGCTAGAAAAGGTTGTGTTTGAATTTAATTTGTGGTGTTATTACCTTACTGGTTAGATCTTTGTGGTCTTTATAGATCAGAAGAGCCTGAGGTATATCTATTCTAAGCATGATGTGAATTAGTAGTATTGATGGTGGATGGGGTTTCTTCAAGATTATGATTTTTATATCTCCTATACCTTAGGAAAATCTAATTTATTGACTAATGATTTGATCATAAAATCATGTAAAGATGTTTTTTAGGAGTTTGGGGATGTTTGGAGAGCAATAGAGTTGGAATCCATGAACATAGATGAAAGGGTAGATGATGGTAGAGGTTGTTTGTTTTATATGATGGTGTAGAATTATCTAATGAGGTAGTTGGATGAGTCTTGGTGGGGAGACTCAGAGGAAAAGTTGATATGTGATCATGTTGGCTATGGTGATGCTCTAGAGGGTTAGTTGGAGGATGCATGGAACCATATGATGTTTTGTATGAGCTTTTTCTTCTAGTAGTGGTGTGTAAGGGATTCCTTCATGGGTTTCATAGATCACCTTTAGGGGTATACCTAGGATTTTCAAAGATATGCTGGTGGATTGAGGATGCAATTTTGGTGGCCTGGGATGAAATGGGTGGTTCCGGAGTTCATGACAATGTATCTGGTTTTCCAATAGGTAAAGGTTGGGAATCAAGTTCTTGCTTATTTTTTGTAACCTCTAGAAGTTCTTGAGAGAAATTGGATGAAATTTCAATGGATTTCATCCTAAATTTACCCTAATCTTAGGGAGGTTGTGATGTTATCTAGGTGATTGTGGATCGATTGATCAAATTGTCCCACTTCTTTATGATCTAGGAGTATGGTGCATTGGATGCTTTAGATAATAGGTGTGTGGATAAGGTGGTGTAGTTGCATGTAGTTATGTGGTCCAGTATCTCATACTGGGATGCAAATTTTACCTCATAATTGTGGAGGGGATTGTAGCATGATTTTGGCACTCAGTTACACCTTAACATTGCTTTCCACCCTCAGGTAGATAGCCAGAGAAATTGGACCATAGAGTAGTTGGACGATATGTTGTCATCATTCATCTTAGACATTGATGGATTGTGGGGAAAAATTCCTTTGGTTTATTTTTATTATAATAATATACATAACTCATTGATTAGAACAGTCCGATTTTTGTATTTTTATAGGAAATCATTTCATTCTCTATTTTGTTGGATGGTGATTGGGGAGGTAGCAGATCGTGGTATTGATCTTGTGTAGATAAAAATAGGGAAATTTCTGCTAGTTTGTGACAGGATAAAATCATAGAAGGGCTAGTATAAGGCTTACGCTGATTTCATGAGGAGTCTCTTGGAGTTCAATTTTTGGGACCATGTGTTCTGGATGGTTTCCCCTTGATATGGTAAGTGGAGGTTTGGCAGGGGAGTGATAGTTCTCCCTGGTTTATTGGGAACTTTGCGGTGTTGGGGAAAGTTGGCAAGGAGGCATATCATTTGGTGTTCCCATTGTGGATTTATAGGATCTTTGATGTCTTACACGTATCTCATATTTTTTGTATCTTCAAGATGACTCCCATTTCATTGTCTAGGGATATTTGGATATTGAGGATGATGTGAAATTTGGGGAGTGACTACAAGATATTTAAGATCTCCAAGAGAAGGCACTTCATGGAGGAATAATTCCCTTGGTTTGTGTGTTGTAGAGGTATAGGTCCTGGAGAAGAGTACTTGGGAGTGACATACATAGATTCATGCCCAATTCCCAAAGCTGTTTTGATCTTTTCCTTACTCTATTATTCTTATTATGTGATGTTTGTTTCTTGTTGTATTAGAATATTTTTTTTTTATTAATGTGTGTTGTGTGATAAAGTTAATATATTTGAAAATGGGAGGAAATAATTCCTAATTGATCCGAATTATACTACGATACAGTCAAACCCATATAGAAAATCAGGAACCACCTAGAGCAGATGGTATCTTGAAATTTAATATGCAATTCACTAGTTTGTGTGTCTAGGGTGATACAGATTATTGTTTTTAGTGGTTGTTGGTTTGGGGTTCATGTATGCTGAGAAGGTTGTGAATTAGTTTTTTGGATGTTTTATTTTGTGAAATTTGGTGTTTTGTGGGTTTTTAGTGTGTTTCGTGGATGTTTCTATTAGTGTGTTTGGCTGGTGGTAGCATTGGGGAGTAATGAGATCCTTGAGAGGTATATCTCAGGGTGTTTGTTTGGACCCATTTTTACTTCTGGGCTTGGTTTTGGATTCTCTAAGTAGAGAATCATTTGAGAGGTATCTGGTGTAATGGATTTTTTCATCCCTACACATTTATTAGTTTTAGGTATTTTAGGTGTTTTGTAGGAGTCATGAGGAGGTTTCGTGGGGGTTGGAGGTGCAGTAGAGCATCTAGAGGAAATTCATGTCATAAAAGAGGTACATAATGTGAATTAGTGGTTCATGACTTATTTAGTAGTCCAATTTAGTGGCTAATATTTGGATAAGGGAGGAACCAATGAAATATATTCACATCATGAAATTAATTCATTCCAAGTAATTAAATTACAGTTAAGGAGATTTTAATTTCAATAGAATTTGGAATTTTTGGAAAACTCATGGTTTTCACATTGCAAATGGAATACATGACATGAAACTGGTGTGATCCTGGTTTTTTATAACCCTTTTGACTGATTTATTTCCATTCATCCTCTCCTATCTCTCTCTCTCTCTCATTTTTGATGAACCCTAGGATCACTAAGGAGATTTCATTTCCCTCTCCCTGTTGCTTTAATCTTTTGGTTTTGGTGGATTCTCATTGGTGATATGTAGTAAGTTATCCTCTCTTTTCTCTGTATTTCCTTTTTTTCTTCTTCATATATTTGATTTGGTGGTGTCGTTTTGATTTATTTTATGATTTGGGATGGTTTTTTTATAACCATTGATATTATTTAAGTTGATCTGTGGGTTTTTCATGAGGTTCTAGTTTACGATCATTTCTTCTTTACCCTACGGTGTCTATCGAGTTGGAAAAGCTTATTTGAGGTAGGGAATCCCTTTTTTCTCACTTTTGTTTATCATGATGTTTTAGTTTACCCTTTTCTATCTATGGGGGGTGTTCTTTATTAATCTATTAATTGAAATTGAAGTAGAAATAGGAATTATTTCACATGATTCTATAGATTCTATATTATTGTGATGTTGTGTCTGTATGGACCAAATTCCCTACTAAAAATTAAATTTTTTTGGGATCCTATTATTTTATTATTGTTGTTATGATATAGAAACCATGTTTCATGTTGTTTTTATATCACCCCAAAATTGAAATTTGCTAACCACTTACATTTTTCTAATGAAATGGTTGCTACTAGATTTATAGATTGTGTGATAAATACCCTAAAATAAATTTAAATGTGATAAAATCCACTTTTTGAAATCAATTAAATTGTCTTTTATGTGTTGTGATGTGTAGTTATTATTTTGGGTCATTGATGTGTGGTTGTGATGTGGTGTAGGGTGATATATGGTTTGTTTTTTCTGTGATTTTGGGGAAGAAAGGAGATGGTTTTTTTTTGTTCTTTAGGGGTGGTGAGGTGATGGTTTGTATGGACATGCTTTTAGGGAAGTTAGGTGATGGTTTTTTATCTGTGCTATTGTGGTGATGAGGAGATAGTTCATTTGGACATTATTTTGGGGAGAAAGGGTTACGGTTTTTTTTTGTTATTCCTATAGAGTAGCGAGGTAATGTTTCAATGGGGATGTTGAGCTACCTGTGAGAATGGTTGTGTTGCACTAGATGCCTAGGTAGTGATGGAATAACTATTTAACAATGATTTAAATGGTTGGGGTTTGTTTTATTTAATGGATTATAAATGACTAATTAATATACAAATTATGGTTTGTGTGGTTAGAAGTAGTTTTTGGTAAATATTCAAATGAATGGGTTGGATAATGGAATTGGTTGGAAATGTGAAATGTCCCTTGTGGCTTGTGTGGTGTTATGAATTTAGAGGTGGAAGTGAAAGTTGGGATGTGTTGAGTTTGTTAGTGTTATATTGTGAACCCATAGGTTGGGATTGTATGTTGATATATGTATATAATTTTATATTCCTTGTGATTTCTATAATCACCCCACACACATCAAGAACTATGTGCTAACACCCATATTTTTATATGATGGGTGTTTTTTCTAACATTTTTTTGTTTATGATGGATGGATGACTACGATATCTTCCCCACTCTCACTTCTAGGAGAGAATATATGAATAGTTCTTGATCTCTTAAGGTCTATTTGTGCACTAGTTTATAGACCATGTGTCTATGGGTGTGATGTGACATGACCATGTTGTGGGGATGTTGACCACGTGTCTTCGAGAGGAATGTGATATGAAAATGTTTCCGGGGCAGTGGACCAGGTGACTCTAGGCAGGATGTGACATTACCATGTTGTGGGGTGGCGTAGGTGGTGGTTGTTCATGGTAGGAGGAGGGCACAATGTTGATTTCATTCATGTTAATGATACCCTGCTACTCTGTTTATGGTTTTCATGTGATATCCCAAGTGTCTATATGTGAGATCAGATGTGACCATGTTGTTGGGAAGCGGCCAAGGTGTCTATGGGTGTGATGTTATGTAACTGTACTGTAGGGTAGTGGAAAATCTTATTCAAAAGGGATTGGAGAACTATTATACATGATATTAGGGTGTGAGAGTGGAAAATCAATGTGAAAGTTGTGTGCGGTACCCTTTATTTATATTCTTCTTATTATGTTATTATACCTATCTTGTGTTATTTGGTAAGTGTACCTTGGTGAGATTGTGATGGATAGCTCTCTTGTTTAGGTGTTGTTTGTTCTAATATTTGCTCACAGGTGTATTAGTATGCTTCTTACACATATTCATGAGAGACTTTGGTTTTTCTAATAAGTATACTTATATTCTCACATTATGTATATAAACTAATTATCAGGTTTCTAGGAGGATTGTGTTGATCGTGCTGGATAGTACTACCATAGACCTTTTTGGACAGTTGTTGTCTCACTGATTAGGATTTTCTTTTGGGTATTTACTTTTGGGGACATTTATCTATATTAGTTTAATTTATACATGAATTGTGGGATGGTTTTGGTTTCAATTATATTATGTCATGGATTTTCTTGGGGATGATTCATCTTATCTCTTGATTATATATTATTATAGATGGTGATACCTCCCACTTCCTAATATTTTTATACCCTCGGTGCTAGTTGCTAACCCAGGGCCACCGAGATTCATGACTTGAGGGTCATTATATATCTCCCCTAATTAATATATATTTGGTGGTATGGGTTCATGAAAAAAATTATTGTTAAATTCTTATAAAATAAGCACTCCATTTTTAGGGAAATCATTTTATGATTCAAAAATCTATTTTCATCAAAAGTGATTTTATAGCTTTTTAGGAGTTGAAATTAAAATTAATTTCAACCACTATTAGAAACATTATTTTATAAAATGAACATAATTTTTTAAATTAGCATATCAAAATTATTTGATGGTAAAATTTTCATACTTTTTTAAAATGATTGATTTTTTAGTGAATATTTAAAATATCGATTTTTTGTATGACTGAAATTTTTTTCTTTAAGTCAAGTGATTGCAAATTCCAATTATATTTTTATTTTAAAATTATATGATATGAATTTTTTTAAAATAATTTAATTAATTACTTTGGGATCTTTATTTTACCCAATTTTGATATGAGTCAATTTTAGGCTTAAAGACACATTTTTATGGAAACCAATTTCTCATCGTATTTTTTGGGTTTATTTGAAAATTAATTTCTTAAAATTATAGGATTTTAATTTTATAAAAAATATTATATATTTGGATTTAATAGGTTCAAAACTAATGTGATAAGGGATTAAAAATTTATCCAAAACATGAATTTATATCATTTTATGAGATTAATTTGACCATATACATTCTAAATTTTAATATATGGAATTTTTATTCCATTTTCATTTGATAATTAAATTTACATTATTTTAGGTAATGAATATTCAAAAATGTCACTCTGTTGAAAATAATGCCACTAAAATCTTTACATAAGGATAAAATGAGGATAAGTTTAGTTATAAATATTTATTTTAAATTTGAAATAATTTTTTCAACAAGATAATTTATTTTAAATTTTTAGCGATTTAATGATTACTTTAAATTAATAAGCAACGTCAAGGGACTTTCAACTTTCATTTGAGATGAGATCCTCCGACATCTCAAATCTAGGTATATTTTCTGATCCTTTTTCTAACATTTAAAAATCCTACAATAATCTTGATACTTGAAAACTAGGTTGATATATTTATTGTAGTTTTTTAGTAGATATCGTTCCCTTGTACATCCAATTTATCCTCATATCTATGCTAAAATTGATGTATCCAATCCTCTAGTATTTTTTATGTGGATTCATGTTAAAAAGTAATTACATATTAAAAAATTAGTGTGTTTGAATAATTAAGGGATTATTTGTACTCTTTCCATCATTTGGGTCAACTCAAATAGGTCTATTGGTATGGTAAATTAGACCAAGTATCTGATCCTCCTGCCCATTTTCACAATGATGATTATGTGGGATATGAACCTGTGAGGTCTTATGTAGTTACAGTTTCTTTAACCTCGAGATACAGTCTTGGTTTTCCTAAAACCAATAGAGGTCATAAGAGTATTTCACCTAAAATAGGTGTTAATAGATCTCCTGATCCCATCTAGAATGATTCAAGATACCTAAATTCTGATTTGAAGGTTGTGAACATATTCTATCATTTGATAGGTGATGTGGATGACCGTAGGTCAACTATACAGTGCCTGTATGGGTCAAGGGGGCTGAGGTGGTACACACAATTGATGTTCTGGAATCAAGATCCAACATATAGGTGATAAGAGAGGTAGTTTTATTTATCTGTGAGGTCTATAAGAAGTTATCACCAGCTGTACAGTGGGGTGGGTGAATGTAGTGAACAAGGTACGTCCTAGAAGAAATCTGTCAAATATTAAGTTAAGAACCCACTTTTAAGGGATACAAATTGAAGTTCTGACTCAGGAACAACATGATTCATCTTGAGAAGGGATCTTCACGGAAGGGAAATATCTATCTAGGGAAGAACAGGGTGATGATGTATCTATATAATTCTTAATATAAAGTTAAAATAGAAGGCATGGTAGAGGACTTAACAACCCAAGAAAGAGGAAGGTGGATAAGGGACATCAAGATTCAAGGAGTTTCATTGTGATCAAGCGGAAGAAATGTAAATGGAATAAGGATTATTCTCATTTACCTAAACCAATGGATATAAGTTCGGTCAAAATGACTAGACCCAAGGAGATGGATGGTCAACTAACTACTAAAGAAAAAGATTAGAATAATATTTTAAACATTCATATTGATAATCTAGTTGATAAATGTGGTGATGCTAAGGAACGAGGGTAGGATAGTGGTTTGATGGAAGTTCTGACTCAAATGTAGGGAGACTCTATGGATGTGGTTGTTACTAACTATTTGTATATCACAAACCTAGTCATCCTCGCTAAGGACATACTAGCATTCCCATAGTGTAGGGATAGTGAGGAGGCTACAAAAAAACCATTGTGGCATATAATTCACTCTGAGGAATAAATGGTGGAGGAGGCATTTATGATTAATGATTATCTAGAGGATATTGTGAGGATGAATGATAGGATGATTCTAGTGGATACTGTTAAATATCAGTGTGTGTGGATCAATAAGTAAGCTCACATTTTTATAGGAGGCAAAAAACTAAAGGAAGATGAACTTGAAGGAGTTTATCCAAACATGGTACAACATGGCTTATAATTTTTAATAACTCCTCAAGGATGATATGGATAAAAATTTAATTGCACTTCATTGAAAATTATATACATATAATATTTCTAATAATATCAAGATTACTTTCAATGTTTTTTTGATTTCATATGGTGACCCATGTGTTCTAGTTTAATTTGTTAGGTTTGCAACTTTTTCCATAAAATTAATTTTCAAAATAAAAAATATAATTTTCAAAATAGAAAATATAATTTTCAATCATATTTTTCATGATATATTTAAAGTCAAAATAAATTTATAATGTCAAAATTACATTAATGATATTTTTTGAAAATAATGTTTTATTAAATTATTTAAAAATCATAAAAACTTAAACTAGGACAAGGCAGATAAGATATGTACTAAAATTTCATCCATTGGATATTTTTTTCCATTTTCTACATTATAAGTAAAATTATAACCCTTTAATATTGAAATATTTATTACAACAGTTAAGGTTTAAAACGGTTAACGAAGGGGTTAATCAAAAAGATAAGGTTTGAAATGATGCCTAAAATAGTATAAATTTGATTAGATGATTATACTAGGACCATATACTCCTTATCATATAATCCATGTAATTTTGAAACCACTTGACCATGAATTTGAACTTATTTAAATTTTATATTTTGAAAAATTACAAGAGTGCCCCTCCCCTCACTTATAAAAGAACATCCATTTTCTGTTTTATTTACAACACATTGAGCCATATAGATAAACCATGCCCTAAATCAATATATTATCAACTTAACTATCCATGAATCATAGGTTATATACTTCTTAAAATACCATTCCAATGGTCCTTAAGAGTTGATCTAAAATAAGTCTATCAAAGAAGAGGCGATCATCATTACCGACTATTTCAAGTTTATTTATTCTTCTAATTCCTCTAAATTTTTTGTACACATACTAAAATTATAAATCTAGTATCATAAATATACATAAATTTTATTTTTATTTTGTTAAAACCATTTTTCATCTTTTTTCAATCCTACAAAAAATAAAAACATCATTTGTGAATGCATAAAGCTTACAATCACCACGTATCGATGTAAATATTCTTTCATCATCACTTTAATTGGGTGGTTATAAGTAAGGAATTAATTAATATATATTATATTTATGAAATAATTATTCTTCTGAAATTATATTATCAAATATACCTTCTTACCTACCAATATTTTGGAAAATGAAACTCTGACTTGTGCGTACGAGTGGACTACCACATCCATGAAGAGATGTGATCTATTTCTCATTTATTCTTTACATGAATGGTAATAATGACAGTTTAAATTAAAATGTATGATAAATATTATAAAATAATTATTATATAATGTTTAATTATTATTTAACTTTTTATATTTCCATCCGTCAAAATGTGAAACGGGCGTTCATCTGTATATACAACATACCATCTCCAAGAATGGTGTAATTCATTTTTCTGTATCTATATTTTATAGATATATATATATAATGAATATATATGGTATTTATATCATGATTAAAATTATGTACATTATGGAACAAAAATAAAAGTACAAGGAGAAGAACTATAAAATAAAAGTTTCTTGAAAAATGAAACTATTAACACCTGAAACTGATGATTTCAATAAGGAATTAAAAATAAATGGAGATTGAAATTAATAAGTGTATCATATAAGATATTATAAGTTTTTGAATTAGTTTTATATATAAATATAATAATTTAAATTTATATATAGGAGTCTAGACCACTTTTGAAGAAATTCAAACATCATGTATGGGATTTCAAAGCTCAATTTATTTTCATTGGGTTATATTACTTATTCATTATCTTTGATGTTCTAAGTTTTTCTATATAATTAAATTTGATTAATTCATATTTTTTTTACAATTATTTTATTTGTAATTCTATTTGATACAAATAATTAATTCATTTATTACTTATCACTTCAACATTATGATTAGTTCAGTGGATTTCATAACTCAATTAATTTTTAGTGGGTTATATTACTTCTTCATTGCCTTTGATATGATAAGATTTTGTGTATAATTACATTTGATTATTTTATGTTGTATTTTTAATTATTTTATGTGAATTGAATTTTATACACATAATTACTTCATTTATTAATAATCACTTCAACATTACGATTATTGTAAGGTATTTCGTAACTCAATTTCTTTCCATTGGGTTATTTAACATATTTATTTTATTTGATATGATAAGATTATGTATATAACAAAATTTTAATATTTTATATTTTTCCACTTTTTTATGTGGATTTACATTTGATACACATAATCTTTACATTAATTAATTCTCTCGTCAATGTTATGATTATTGTAAGAGGTTTTTTAATTCAATTTACATTTATTGGGTTATACTTATACATCATTGACTATGTTATGTCATTATAATGTGAGAAATGACATATAATTGTATTATGTTTTATTTATACTTTTTTTTGGGTGGATTTAAATTGTTTACACATAACTAATTCATTGATTAAATTTTCACTCTAATGATATAATCTTTGTAAGGGAATTCATCTCAATTTACACTCTATTAAGACATATTTGATATTATGCGCCAATTTAATTTTATCTGATTCATTTAATTCCATTTTCATGTATCTAGAATTAATATATATTGATTCATTATGATTGATATTTCAATTCAATTTTACACTTTCAGTGGGTTTCAATTTAAATTTTACTAAAGAGGTAATTATTTATCTTAGAAATCACATTTCATGGGATTGTCTTTATTTTTATTAAAGGAATATTATAATCCATCCTTCACACTATTTATCTATATTATTATCCTCAATATATTTAAATAGTTTTATCATTAAATTTTAACATTTAATCTCTTTTAAAATTTAATGAAGAATAAAATGATCAGAATAAAATATAATCCTATTTCTATTTTGATCGGGTATATTTTTCTTCCATATCCATACTTTTCAAGAAAAATTAAAAATGTACTTTTTATTTATGCAATTTATTTATGAAAAACAATTATATTATCCGTGAACTTTTAAAAATGTTTGAAATGAGTGTTTCTCATTTTTTACAAAAGGTTCATTTTCAACTTTCTTTTACAAAAAGTCAACATGAATATTTCTTTTTAATGTATACAGTGTTAATGTATTTTCATGCTTCCATAAAAATTTTATACTATTTAGATTCTTCTGTAATTTTTCAATGGTTTTAAAATGTAAACTATTTAATAAAATATTATTTTAATATTTCACTTTCATTTTATTTATTACTCCAAATGACATGATATTATTATAAAACCTACATTTATGAGGAACTAATTGTCATTTTTATCTCTTATTAATTATGTTTTCGTTAACTTTATCTTGAAACATTCTCATTCTTTTTATTGTTAGACATTAAATTTATATTAAATATCAACATTATTTATATCATAGATATGATTATTTCCAAAACTGTATAACATTTATATATATGGTGTTTTACTATGATAGTAATTTTATTGAATAGGAAATCTTGATATCATGTTACCTTTCCTCGGTATGTATATTTTTTGATAAGTTATATTGATAGTAAATTAAATTGATCAATAAATATATGATAAATCAATCGGTAATGTGGTGATGGTGGGTCCTGGAATTATATATCCCTTAGGTGCATCAATAGGTCATATAAGACTAATTAGTTGTCCAAGTTTATTAAATGGGGCTTTTGTGTATACCTACCCATAGATTAAACTTTTTTAGTGGAAGGCATTAGTAGTAAAGATATCACGATGTCTGAGATCATTATGTCTAATACTATGCATTTATTTTATTCATAATTTAGCTATTATTTTCTATGAGATTACTATATTTATATTATACTGTAAAGACTCGTAAATTTCAAGGAAAAATTTTTCTTATATTCTTTGGGATTTTACAAGTATGCAGTTTCTGACAGCACCTGATTCTGAGGCCCGGTGTGCTCGGAATCAATTTCCGAAGTTTAGCTCAGGTACATTTAGTGAACGAATGAGCGGGTTTTTCTATCTTCTGAACCGGTGCTCGGAATTGAAATCTGAGGGAATCGATGGAATCACAGTGCCGGTAATTTCATAATAGGACCTTTACCGAAGATTTTTTTTCTTGTGAGGAGTTGTTAAAAAAATGTGGATTAAATAAAAAAGTAAAATAAAATTGTGTTACAATTTTATTTCTTTTTCTAAGTGGTTAGATCCTAGGTGTGGGAGTTGGGGTGGGATCCACAAGATACTAACTACCCATGATAGGATAAACGTGAGGTGGGGCCCACACAAGCCCAACCCTTCACATTGCCTAACTCCCTAACTCCCCCCTTTATATGAGTAACTCCTCTCTCACCCTCATTAAACATGCGAACATAACACCCGATTAATTAGACAACTCAAGTTTGATTAATTAAGTGAATTTGTTTTTGAATTTTGAGTTTTTGAAATGCATCGAAAAATAATAAAATAAGGGGAGGCCTTATTTTATTTTGTTGGTTATTGTGTGAGGATTTTGGGAGAGATCTCTAAGTCATCTTGAATAACTTCATCCTCCCGCGAAGAATGACATCCTTTGTCGAAGAACGCCGTCACCACAAGGAGAGATGACGTGCCATTCCTTCTTCTCTCTGCAGCTAGTGTGAGGCGTTGTCCCCTCCTTGGACGCACGCCAACGCCGCCTTTGAAACCTCACCCCGCGATGCCATCTTCCGTGTCGCCGGAAAATGACATCATTTATCGAGGTAGGGGTTAAGTTCAATTTTAATGAATTAAAATTGTGCTTGTTTAATCATTGGGCATCTCATTTATTTTGGCCTCTTGTTATCAAAATAATGGGAGGAGATCGAACCGCACAAACACGGCCGATTCTCCTCCCCTCTTTCTTGTTTGATAGACGTTAACGTTTGAGGCGAAGGCAGCGTCGTGTCATTCAACCGCGCAGGAAGGATGAGGACTGTAGCCAGAGCGTGTCGCGGCGATGATGTGCAGCACCGTCGCGCCATGGCGGTGAGGTCGAAGGAACTGCAGCCGGAGCGGGCTGCGATGGTTGTGCGTGGCGTCGTCACGACACGCCGGAGAAACCAAGGAGGTCGCGGCGGTGGGGAGTGGCACCGTCACGCCTTGCCGGTCGAAGAAGGGCCACGGCCTATGGATTTGGAGGTCACCAGTAGGGGAGGTCGGGCTCGGCTGGCCGCCGACGCTCTAGGAGGCAGGACCCTCGCGGGTCCCGCGGCGGTTCAACCGGCCGGCCATAAAGGCCGGCCGTTTTTCCAGAAAAAACGGAGGGTAGAAACCCACCGACCATCAATTAGGTCGGACCCCACTGGGGGCCACCGATTCAGAAACAAGGGGGTGGCGCCCTCATCGCACCCCGCTTGGCCGAAACCTGAGCCGCGGTCGGCTTCCGAGCCGGGCCGTAGGCCGCGCCCTACCGCGTGTCGGGCCGCGCCCAGCCGAGCTGAGCCACGCCCGACAGGGATACGGACCTTTGATAGACGCATTGTTAGTCGTGTTGGGATCCTTGGATCGAGATGTTAGTTTTGGTATATTACACTTGAGGTTTCAGCGAATTTTGAGTACAGCTGGGTTGGTTCGAACCCGAAACCAACCGGGCCCTTGGAGCGGAAACGCTTATAACATAACGACCGGACATCCGAATGACGTGTCGTCGATCACGTTGAATTACTCTTAGTGAGATGGTTCTTTTTTCTTACTCCACTTGAGGATTGGATGTAGCTGGAGTACGGTCGGGTTGGTTTAAGCTTAGAAACCAATCGGGCCCTTGGGACGGAAAAGCCAATAACTCTCAGATCAGGCATACGATTGACGGGCCCTCTGTCACGTTGAGTTCCTATTGACGAGATTGAACTTTGTGATACATCAAGTCTGGACTTTGTGACAGTTGATGTATCAACCCCCTTGGCTCATAGAGCGAACCCACTCAGAATCAAGCGTGCTGTGCGCGGGAACCCTAGAGCTAGCTGTGACTGCGACGACGATGGCGACTGTACTTAGATCCTACGTGGGTTCGGAAGCTAGTACGACTGTACTTAGATCCTCCGTGGGTTCGGCAGCGTTGAAGACTGTACTAGGATCCTACGTGGGTTTGGCAGCGATGGTTACTGTACTTGGATCCTACGTGGGTTCGGCAGAGGAGATGATTCAGAGGCTACATCTAATAATCTCCACCACTCTTCGTGAGTAGTATACCTGTGTGAGATGAGTCTTTACTTTTAAACATTATCTTTGATATGACTGTCTTTCTTTCCTATGTGGATTGATTTGTACTTTCCTGTGTGGAATGAGTTGTACTTTTCCTATGTGGACTGAGTTGTACTATCCTTTGTGGACTGGGTTGAACTTGGGATCGGGAGTTGGAGCCGAACTGGAATTGATGACTTAGGTATATGTATGGGAATATACCTAATTATTGTTGGTTGATACTTAGTTTTTGTATCTTTCCTTTGTGTTTTATCCTTTGTGGATTCTGGGAGGCCTTCGGGGGTCTCGAGGTCCCTTTTGAGTATCGTATACTCACCCCTGCACAGGCTATGCCCGCACTATGTTGTGTTGGTTGCAGACGACAGACAGCACTGATCGTAGTTGAGGCTTGTGGAACGGGACAGTATCCATAGGTGGACTATCAGGCGGGATGTACACGGTGCGGACAGACGGATTCGAGGAGCAGAGGAGACCATCTATACCCACCATTCAGGTGGGGTTTCCGAAGAACGACTTAGTGGATGCTGCATTACTTTTCAGCTTTTGTGCTTTCTTTTCTCAGTTGTACTGTACGTTTAGTTGGGTTTGTATACTGGCCCATTTACTTTCCCTCACATACTTGTGTACTCAATTTACTTAGTGTTTACTTCAGATTGCGTACTCTGTGGTGTTTTCTTTCTTATATAAATGAAATTCCTTCCCTTTATCGGGATTTATGCCTTTGGTGCTAGTTGCCAGCCCCTGGCCTGTGGAAGGCTGTCTTGGGGTAGTCACGGCACAGGCCCCAAGGATGGGTCGTGAAAAATTGGTATTAGAGGTGTCGGTTCTACCACAGAACTCAAGACTCTGACAATTTCTTCTATGTGAAGCAATAATGTTTAGAGTATTTAGTGTGGTTATCAGTTCAGGGAACCCAGTGTTGGTGCGAAGGACGACGTATCCATACACCAGGACCCTGACTTCTGATTTCCGACTTAGTGCACGAAAACATTGATTGCATGTGTGTATTTAAAAAAGTTTTCTTTGTGATTAATTTGTGTCAGATCACCAGGTATACTATATTAACCATGTCACACCTGTTTCTCTTCATGATGGCCCCACGACGGCAGCCAGCTGGGGTTCCGAGATTTGTGTGAGATGGAAGCCCACCGAGAGACGAGGCCTCGGTGCAAGGCCCATTACAGCGGAGGCACCAGTGGTACCTCTACCCGCCGAGCCACCGACGCCACCACCCCCAACAGCTGAGAGGGCACGTCTCCTGAGTGAACTGCATGAGTTTCAGTGTCAGAGACCTCCCAGGTTCCACTGAGAGATGGACCCTCAGGCATCCAAGGATTGGATGGAGGCTGTTGTCTGAGTCTTCGGATTGGTAGGGACACCGGCAGATCGTATGTTGATCCTTGCGGCGAGTCTCCTGCACGCAGTAGTAGGTAGATGGTAGAGCCTGATGCTTCAGGTGCACGACAAGGCATCATTACTTTTTACGGACTTCAAGAGCCTTTTCCTCTTGGAGTTCGTTCCAGCCACCCTCCGTGCGGTGCCCATCCAAGAGTTACTACAACTGCGGCAGGGCAGCATGATAGTTGCCCATTACTCGGTGAGATTTACCGACCTATCGCGCTACTCCACGGACATGGTACGGGACCCATTCTTCAGGGCCTGGACCTTAGAGCAGGGAATGATGCATGAGATCAGGGCTTCGATGATCTCCCTCAGCATTCCGACATAGGCAGTAGTACTGGAGCGTGCCCTTCTTGTGGATAGCTTTCTTGCTGAACTTACACCAGCAGCGAGACCTACCATAGGGTGGCACGTAGTGGAGTCTTCTGTAACTGGTAGTAGACAAATGTCGCAGAGGTCCAAGCAGACTAGACCATCAGGTGGGCGAGCTTAGGATATAGGTTCGGAGGTGTGAGACACATGATGTAGATCTAGTCATACAAGAGGCAAACAGTACTGTGCATGTGGCGGGCAGGGTCACATGGCCCGTGACTGCCCGACCCGCCATGCATAGGAGCAGCAGACGGTTGAGGGACCACCCAGGCAGAGGAAGAGGTTTGACCGTGGTGGTCCTATAGGAGCAGGTGGATGAGGTAGAGGCTCTGGAAGAGCAGCAGGTGGTGGATGATGCTTCAGGGCTCTACCACCACCACCACCAGGAGGTCCACCCCGACCACAGGGGGCTGGCGGGAAGAGGAAGGCTTAGCTTCAGGTAGTGGAGGCCTACGACCACGGCGCACCTGAGATGATTTGGGGTACTATCTGTGTCTACTCCACCCTTACAACAGTTCTTATAGACACAAGAGTGATTCATTCTTTTATTGTCGCTGCCCTTGTTTGGAGCTCGGATATTTCGATAGAGTCGTTGGCTCGATCCTTACGGCTAGAGACTCCTATGAGAGTAGACTCGATGATTACGCACTGGTTCTGGAAGTGTGAGCTTACTATACAAGGTGAGAGCTTCAGTTAGGATCTTCTTGTAGCGGCATCGAAGCCTTACAACGTCATCTTGGGCATGGATTGGTTATCTATGGCCCATGCTCAGATCTACTGTATTAGGCACAGGGTGTGGTGTGTTCGCACCGATGGGAGCAGGTTCACCTTCACTGGCGAGAAGGGAGCCTTTGCAGTGCATTATGGACTCACACAGAGGAGAGGGCAGTCGATCACCCATCAGTTGGCTAGTCTCATCCTAGGATCAGTTGATATGCGGAGTCCGAGTTTTCTTATTGTGGTGGATCAGTATGCAGACGTTTTTCGTGACAACGTTCTAGTACTAAATCCTCGCAGAGAGGTATAATTCTATATTAACCTATACCTGGGACAGCCCAGATATCTACTCCATCATATCGGATGGCTCTTGCTGAGCTACAAGAGCTACGGGTACAACTGGAGGACTTACAGGGCAAGGGGTTCATCCGACCTAGTGTTTCACCATGAGCTTCCCCGATTTTGTTCACCAAGAAGGCAGATAGGAGCTTGCGACTGTGTGTCGACTACCATCACCTGAATCAGGTGACTATGAAAAAAAAGTATCCACTTCTGAGTATTGACGATATCTTCGATCAGCTCAAGGGAGCACGATGGTTATCGAAGATAGACCTCAGCTCAGAGTTCGAGACGAGGATGTGCATAAGATGGCCTTCAGGTGTCGGTATGGCCACTATGAATTCTTAGTTATGCCTTTCGGCATAACCAATGATCCATCAGTGTTCATGAGTCTCATGAACAGGATCTTCCAACCTTACCTCGATCAATTTTTCATATTATTCATCGACAACATACTGATTTACTTTACTACTAAAGAGGAGCACACCTACCACTTGCAGGTTGTACTGGATACACTCCGAGAGCACCAGCTTTATGGTAAGCTCTCGAAGTTCCAGTTCTGGATTCGAGAGGTCCACTTCTTGGGGCATGTCATCTCTAAGGCGGGAGTTGCGGTGGATCCTGCGAATATTGAGGCAGTGCTAGCTTGGGAGCCACCCAGGAGCGTGACGGAGGTGCGATGTTTTCTAGGTCTGGCTGGGTACTATCAGAGATTTTTTCTAGATTTCTCTAGAGTTGCAGCACCACTTTCAGCTTTGACAAAGAATGGGAAACCCTTAGTGTGGTCAGATAGATGTCTGTAGAGCTTCCAAGAGCTGAGACAGAGATTGACCAGTGCACCCATCTTGAGGCTACCGAAGGAGGGAGTAGGGTACATAGTTTACTGTGATGCATCAGGTACCAGACTTGGGTGTGTCCTGATGTAGGAGTGGGAAGTGATCGCCTATGGATCACGATAGTTGAGGCAGCATGAGCAGAACTACGCTACTCATGACCTTGAGTTAGCAGCAGTGGTCTTCGCCCTGAAGATGTGGCGACACTATCTGATGGGTGAGCGCTTTACAGTCTACTCTGACCACCAGAGTCTCAGGTACATTTTCTCATAGAAGGACTTGAACCTGAGACAGTGGTGATGGATCAAGTTCCTCCAAGACTATGACTTTGAGATGGTCTATACTTCTGGGAAGGGGAATCTAGTACCTGATGGTCTCAGTAGGTGGTCGGGCATTCAGCTACTTGAAGAGGCGACGGAGCAGCTAGCCTCGTTGCAGATTTCCTTCATGGATAGATATGGGGCAGCCTTTCTACAGTCACTCACATCCACTCCTCCATTACTTCAGTGGGTCAGAGAGGCACAGCATGGGGACGTTGACTGTGAGACACGGCGTGCAGAGATATTCACAGGATAGGCACCTGATGGATTTTCTATAGGAGGAGAGCATGTCATCCTTTTGAGAGGGCATACCATGGTACCAGTTACATTACAGGAGGAGGTGATAAGAGAGTTCCACACTTCCCCATTGGTGGTACATCCAGGAGTAGCGAAAATGTACCAGGATCTCAGACGACAGAACTAGGGGCCAGGTATGAAGAAGGTTTTGGTAGAGTTTGTTTCACGATGCCTCCCCTACCAGCAGGTGAAGGTGCACAACCAGGTACCAGCAGGCTTGGTACATCCCTTGGAGGTCCCAGAGTAGAATTGGGATGGTATATCTATGGATTTTGTGATAGGGCTTCCACGTACTTCCAGAGGACATGACTCCATATGGGTGATCGTAGACCGACTCACTAAGTCGGCCCAATTTCTACATATCAGAGAGAAGGGCTCAGTGGAGAGCTTGGGATGCCTCTATGTTCATGAGATTATACGAATACATGGTGTTCCATCGTCTATCGTCTCTGATCGAGATGCTCTATTTACCTCCCATCTTTGGAAGGGGTTGAAGGAGGCATTTGGGATGCATCTATGCCTGAGCACCACCTTTCACCCTCAGATGGATGGTCAGACGGAGAGGACCATTCAGACTCTTGATGGCATGCTCCGTGCATGTGTCCTTGACTTTTGTCGTAGCTGGGAGGATCACCAACCCTTGGTGAAGTTTGCGTACAACAACAGCTACCACTCCACCATCGGGATGGAACCATATGAGGCATTGTACGACCGACCTTATAGTTCACCTTTGTGCTGGACAGACCCTGGGGAGTCGGCACTCGTAGGACTAGAGATAGTCCAGGCTACGACAGAGATGGTGCAGATCATCTAGAAGCAGATGAGGACTACACAGAACCGACAAAAGTCCTATGCTGATAGGAGGCGGAGACCACTGTAGTTCGAGGATGGTGACCAGGTTTTCTTACAGGTATCACCTTGACGTGGATTACAGAGATTTGGCCGGGGTGGAAAGTTATCTCTGTGCTTTATCGGATCATTACAGGTTCTCAGAAGGATAGGCAAGGTGGATTATCGCCTAACTCTTCCACCTCAGTTGCACCGGGTGCACGACATCTTCCACGTATCTCAGTTGTGGAGATACATGCATAACCTGACGCATATCATTGATCACGGGGAGCTGGACATCGATGACAGGGCGACATTTGCGGAGGTTCTGGTATAGATCAAGGATCAACAAGAGTGGGTCCTACTTGGATGGTCGATTCCTCAAGTGGGCATCAAGTGGCATCACGGGAACCTCAAGGAGAGCACAAGGGAGCGGGAGGCTCATATGCGTGCATAGAACCATCATTTGTTTCCCTAATTTATGATGTATCTTTACGGGGATGTAAAGCGCTGAGGTGGGAGTAATGTAAAGACCCGTAAATTTCAAGGAAATTTTTTTCATAAACTCTTTGGGATTTTACGACTACGCTATTTCTGACGGCACCTGATTCTGATACCCGGTGTGCCCGGAATCAATTTCCGAAGTTTAGCTCGGGTACGTTCAGTGAATGAACGAGCGGGTTTTTCTATCTTTTGAACCGATGTTCAGAATTGAAATCTGAGGGCACCGATGGAACGACAGTGCCGATAATTTCTTAATAGGACCTTTACCGAAGATGCGTCTGCTCGGGAGGAGTTGTTAAAAAAACGTGGATTAAATAAAAAAGTAAAATAAAATTGTGTTACAATTTTATTTCTTTTTCTAAGTGGTTATATCCTAGGTGTGGGAGTTGGGGTGTGATCCACTAGATACTAACTACCCATGAGAGGATAAAGGTGAGGTGGTCCCTACACGATCCCAACCCTTCACATTCCCTAACTCCCTAACTCCCCCCTTTATGTGAGTAACTCCTCTCTCACACTCATTAAACTTTCCAACATAACACCCAATTAATTAGACAACTCATGTTCAATTAATTAAGTGAATTTGTTTTTGAATTTTGAGTTTTTGAAATTCATGGAAAAGTAATAAAATAAGGGGAGACATTATTTTATTTTGTTGGTTGTTGTGTGAGGATTTTGGGAGAGAGCTCTAAGTTACTTTTAAGAACTTCATCCTCCCGCGAAGAACGACATCCTTCGATGAAGAACGGCGTCACTACAAGGAGAGACGACGTGCCATTCCTTCTTCTCTCTGCACCTAGTGTGAGACGTCGTCCCCTCCTTGGACGCACGCCAACGCCATCTTCAAAACCTCACCCCGCGACACCATCTTCCGCGTCTCCGGCAAACAACATCGTTTATCGAGGTAGGGGTTAAGTTCAATTTTAATGAATTAAAATTGTGCTTGTTTAATCATTGGGAATCTTGTTTGTTTTCGCCGCTTGTTATCAAATTAATGGGAGGAGATCGGACCGCAAAAACACGGCTGATTCTCCTCCCCGCTTTCTTGTTTCATCGATGTTGATGTTTGAGGCAAAGGAGTCACGATGTCATTGCACCATGTGGGAACGAAGAGGACCGCGGCCAGAGCGGGCTGCAGCCGTAATGCGTGGTGTCGTCGCACCGTGCCGGTGAGGCCGAAGGAACCGCGTCCAGAGCGGGATGCGGCGGTTGTGCGTGGCGTCGCCACGTCGCGCTAGAGACGCCAAAGAGGTCATGGCCAGGAGCGGGCCGCGGCGGAGGGGTGCGGTGTCATCGCACCATGCCGGTCGAAGAAGGGTCGCGGCCTAAGGTCGCGGCGGTCAACAACAGGGGTGGTCGGGTTTGGCCGGTAGCCTGCGCTCCAGGAGGCGGGACCCCTGCGGGTCCCGCGGAGGTTCAACCAGTTGGCCATAAAGGCCGTCCGATTTTCCGAAAAAACCAGGGGGTCGAAACCCCCCGACCCTAAATTAGGGCGGACCCCACCGAGGGCTGCTGATTTGGAAACAAGGGGGTGGTGCCCCCTTCGCACCCCACTCGGCCGAAAGCCGAGACACGACCGGCTTCCGAGCTAGGCCTTAGGTCGCGCCCTGCCATGGGCCGGGCCACGCCTTGCCGGGTCGGGCCGGACCAGGACCCTTATCAGGTCAACTCGGTTCGGGCCGACCCAGGGGGTAATGGACTGGGTCGAACCGGGCCCAGACCCCATATTTTCGGATCAGGTTCTTTCAAACGGCCATATCTTGGGCTACAGACCTCCAATCGACGCACCATCTATTGAGTTGGGATACTTGGATCGAGACGATCATTTAAGTATATTACACATGAGGTTTTGGTGAATTTTGGGTATAGCTGGGTTGGTTCGAACCCGAAACCAACCAGGCCCTTGGAGCGGAAACGCTTATAACTTAACGACCAGACATCTGAATGACGTGTCGTCGATCATGTTGAATTACTCTTAGTGATATGGTTCTTTTGGATTAATCCACTTGAGTTTTGGATGCATCTGGAGTATGGTCGGGTTGGTTTTAGCTTAGAAACCAACAGGGGCTCTAGGACGGAAAAGCCAATAACTCTCAGATCAGGCGTCCGATTGACGCGTCGTATGTCGCGATGAGTTCCTATTGACGAGACGGAACTTTGTGATACATAAACTATGTAATTAATGATAGTTTATGTATCAAACCCCTAGGCTCGTGGAGTGGACCCTCCCGGAATCGAGCGTACTGTGTGCGGGAACCCTAGAGCTGGCTGCGGCTGTGACGACGATGGCGACTGTACTTGTATCCTACGTGGGTTCGGCCGTGAGGATGACAATACTTGGATCCTTCGTGGTTTCAGTAGCGATGAAGATTGTACATGGATCCTACGTGGGTTCGGCAGCGATGGTTATGGTACTTGGATCCTATGTGGGATTGGTAACGACGACTTCTGTACTTGGATCCTACATGGGTTCGGAAGAGGAGATGATTCAGAGGCTACATCTAATCATCTCTACCCCTATTCATGATTAGTATAACTGTGTGAGCTGAGTCTTGACTTTTAAACATTATCTTCGATATGACTGTCTTGCTTTCTTGTGTGGAATGAGTTGTACTAACCTTTGTAGACTGAGTTGTGCTTTTCCTATGTGGACTGAGTTGTACTATCCTGTGTGGACTGGGTTGAACTTGGGCTCGGGAGTTGGAGCCGAACTGTAATTGATGACTTAGGCATATGTATGGGCATATACCTAAGTAGTGTCGGTTGATACTTAGTTTTTGTATCTTTCCTTTGTGTTTTATCCTTTTTGGATTCTGGGAGGCCTTCAGGGGTCTCGGGGTCCCTAATGAGTATCGTATACTCACCCATGCATGGGCTATGCCCGCACTACGTTGTTTTGGTTGTAGATGAGGGACAACGTTGATCGTAGTAGAGGCTTGTGGAATGGGACAGTATCCGGAGGTGGACTATCAGGCAGGACATACATGGTGCATATTGACGGATTTGAGGAGCAGAAGATTCCATTTGTACCCACCCTTCAGGTGGGGTTTCCGGAGAACAACTTGGTGGATGTTGCTTTACTTTTCAGCTGTTGTGCTTTATTTTCTCAGTTGTACTGTACTTTCAGTTGGGTTTGTATACTGGCCCATTTACTTTCCAGTACTTACTTTTGTACTCAGTTTACTTAGTGGTTACTTCAGCTTCTGTACTCTGTGGTGTTTATTTTCTTATATAAAGGCAATGCCTTCCCTTTATCGGGAGTTATGCCTTTGGTGCTAGTCGCCAGCCCCTGGCCTATGGAAGGTGTGCTTGGGGTAGTCACGGCACGGGCCCCGAGGACGGGTCGTGACAGATATGTGCATGCATTTTGTTCTCAAGTTATTTATTAAATGGAATGTATTTTAAGTAATTTAACATTTCATATTGATTATTTCTTATTCACTAATGATATATACAACTATAAATAACTCTTACTAAGTATCTGAGATCACCTTTATTTTGTTTCCTTTCCCTCGGATATGATGAATGAATATTTCAATGAGTTCAGGGATGTATAATTTTTATATTCACTATGTTTTTATATTTTATTACCAATGTAAAATAAGAAGAATGTTTATATCTGGCTCTTCAAGATTTATAAACTATTATTTCCATTAGGATGAAATTTCTTGTATCTATTGTTAATGTAATAAATTAACCACTGACTATAGGCTACTAGGGTTAGGGTTTTTATAGTTTGTATCATAAGAAGTTTAGTAGAAACATTAAGAACATGATTTAGTAAAACGTATATTAGATATCATAACCTTATGACATAATTTTAGGATATATATATATATATATATTTAATTGTAGGATAATTTCATAAAACTTTTGGTATGATAGAGATTATGTTTTTTTACTTGAAATACATCCATGTCTAGATACTAAAGGTGGATGTGATCTTGGAACATATTCTTCTAGGGGTAATAACCCCAACATGATTTGGTCGAATATATATAAATTAGTTATCATTTTGTCCTATGGTGAGTGTGCCCTTACTTCCCACCTAGTTTGACACTCTTCGGGGATATGCTTGGTAAAATTTTGATTTCTTTTATAAACCATTATGATGAATGAGAGAGTATAACTGATAGAAACCTATGATATTCCATACTAATATGGGATATAACTAAAGTGTCATGAGTTGATAAGTCTATTTTTGATCATGTGTTTAAATTCATAGATACCCCTATTGAGGATTCATGTTATTAATGTTTAAGATGAATAAGGATATTTTTAGAGACATTTATCGGAATATTTCCCATAAGTTTAGTATATTTTTTAGTAAAAAAGTTAATTTTAGAAGAATGTTTTATATATTTTGTAGAAACAAGTTTAATGTAATTGATAATATTTTGGGTTAATATGATCACTAATGTTGAGGTAATTATGGTCGATGAGGATAAAACACTTAGTAGATTTTTTGAATATATTTTAATTATATAGATAACCATGGGATTGGAAAGTGTTTTGGTGATTAAGTGGTTATTTTTATTTTTGAATAAGTTAATTATATTATAAATATTATATGATTAAGGTAAAAATAATTTCCAAAATAAATATTGAGTTAACTAATAAAATCATATATGATTTTAATTTGAATTTATGGTGATTTAGGATATTTATTGAAATAGTTGCCATATTTTAGGGAGAATATGATTTAGGTATATAAATTTTTAGCATATGGAATTATGAGATGTTAATAATATTTAGAGATAATATTTAGGTTGATCTTGTAACGCCCCGATCCCAGCTACCCAGAGTCGGTGCATTACTTCGTAACATTGGCATGATCACAAGAAAGATCAAATCTCGAAAGACCGATTGGTTTAGTAGCCTTGGAAACACTAGATATATTCATAAGGTTTACATTACATCATTAAACGAAAAACTACTACAACAACATATTGTCTCCATAATCCACACTCATATCCCCACATAATATCCTTGCAGGTCATTCATAACTTACTTCTTCACTTCCTGGGAAAAATAAAACATAGAAAAGGGGTGAGCTCAAATGCCCAGTAAGGATAACAATATAACAGAAACTTTCATAAATAAGAATAAACTTTTAAGGCAATGTATAACTAAAACAAAATCCTTTCAAACATGAACTTTCAACATGGTATGGCATAAATAAAATGAAATAATGCCATTTACTTATTCACATGGATATTCAACTAATCGAATAATCACATGCAAAAATCAATAACCACTTTCATAATGTTGGAATGCATAATGCCAGACTATCATAACCACATAGCCAAGGCCTCATGCCAAGACTACAAATAAGATTTTGTCAAGGCCTTGTGCCAAGACACTAGTTTGTCTCATGAGACCTACCGATGCATCGAGGAGCTATAGCGGGCTCCACCCGTCACTTATTAAGTCCAATGCATTCCCATATGAAAAGGTTTAAACATAACATAAACATTCGTATTAAAACTAGCATACGAAATGTCAATACTTTCACAATAAACTATGAATGGTATAAAAATAGCACATCCACAGTCAAACATATCACAAAACCTTCAATACAATATAGAAGTTTTGTATCATAATAAATCAACTTCAAATAATCTTAAAATCCATCAAAGGATGTTGACATAGATGAAATCAAAATTCTTTTTAAAGAAATATCTCCTTTTATTTTGAAATCATTTAAGATCCATATAAAATAAAACATTTTCTTTGAAAATATTCTTATAATCTTGTAAGGAAATCTTTGAAGATTTTATAACGGCGTAAAATAACCGCACCCGCCGTATAAGTTAAAAAAAACATTCTTACCTCAATTCTGCCGAAAAGGTTAAAAAGGACCTTGTTTTGAAAACGACGGAAAGATTCCTTTATAAACCTCTTATAAAAAGTCAAAAAAAGGTATAAATGACTTTAACCCATATTCTTGTAAATAGTAAAAATGTTTTGAAATACATTTTTAAGAAACATGGATGTGGATGATAAAGAGATCCCAGTAGATTATTACATATAAACAACCTCGGATAATGAAGAGATTGTGAAATAACCCTTACCAATCTGGTAACTTATGAAACATAAAACCCATGAAAGAGGTATCATACAATGAATATGTAAATACACATAAATTAGAGTGTATTACACAAAGAATATAATTATGGGCAGTACATACACCACACAAAAGGTAATGGTGGCAATATGGCATGAATCTCACGGGAATAAGGAGTGAGATGAAAACCCCTTACCTTGTACTTTTCCTTGGTTGGGGTAGGTTGACCTCCTGTATAATGGTGAAATAGTTGTTATTAAATTATACAAGAATCATATATATTAATATGATATCATATATGATCTTTTAACATTGATTTGTTAATAATATCTTAGAATTATCGTCGTTTCGGGAGTTAACTTACTCATTTTCTTTTATATGTTTTGTTACATAAGCCATGGTTGTTGTATCTTATTCATATCCAGAATTATATAAAGTCCTTAAACATCATTTTTAAATCATCAAATGATAATTATACTTGAATGGATACGATGGAGAATGAATCTCATCACGTTCGTGGAGACGGTAGTCCGTACGTACGCACGAGCGACAATATCATTCTTTTGATATTAAAATAATATATAAATGGATGGTATATCATATATACAGAATCATTAACATGTTATATTTATTATTTACATGAGTTACACATCATTATTATACCCATCCAAATAATATTATATTGAATAACAATTACACCACGACGTGGAGACGGTAAGCCGTACGTACGCACGTATGGTGACATGTTATTCAAAGGGTGGATAGAATACTGAATATGATTGTACCATATTTATAATAACATCACAGTATATGTGAGATACTGGAGTTATTATTTCAGAATGGTAAGAACAAAGGAAGAAGAAGTGGAAGAAGAAATGAACTTAGAAAAGGGTGGTGAAATCATTACCTCTTCTTCGGGTTCTTCCTTTTGATTTGATCAAAAGGGCTCCTTAGGTTGGCTTTCTGATCAAACTAAGGCCTCTAGGTTGTATTGCGGGATGTTGGGAGAGTATTTGGGTAGAGTTTGGCCGAACCAAAAGGCTTTGAAGGTGTGAAGAAATGAGAAGGAGGAGTGCCCTTTTATAAGAGGGGTGAGGGGCACCTTTGGAAAAGTTAGAAATATTAATTTATAATAAATTCATATTCGGTTTACAAAGGCTCCAAAGTTGACTATTCAAAGGATGAGGTGTGGATAGGTCGAAAACAACTCATCCAATAGAATTTAGACAGGTTTGGGTACTTATATTAACCTTATCTTTAAGTATTAACTCTAAGTTAATTAGTTTCACTTTTACAATGTCTCTTTGTATTTTTATATAATATGATTAATAAACTTACTATATACATCCAAGCGACCCCCAAGTGGTCCATTAATGAGGAACATATCATAATATAAGTCTCTTGGCCGAACCTTAGATTTTTAGGAATTTAATATCAATTAATAATATAATATTTGTTTTAAGAACTCTTTTATGTCAATTTTGACACTATTCAATAGTTGATTTTTGTGAAACTCCTAACAGATTGATTACTTCGAACAAAGTCAATTAAATCAATCCTAATATATCATATTATCATAGAAAATTATTTTAATTCATTAAAAGTTTCATATTATAATTATTTGGGTATTTATAAGATCAATTATTTTTATTTTTCACTATTTTAGTAATTACTGCATCATCATTGTGTCATAAATAAAATAAATTATATAATGTCTAAAAATTATAAATAAAATATCATTATGTAGGAAATCTTTTTAGCTTTCTAATGAATATTTATAATCGAAAATCCAACATGTATAACCCTATGTAAAAATTGTTCTTCTAAAAGATGTAAGCTTATGCCATTTTTATTTTTATTTTAACTTTATTAATATAATGTGTCCCTACCACATACAAGTGGCTCCAAGGGGTCCCCAAATTGACCCAAGGATGCCCATGGTCGGGTATGTGTCCACAAATAAGGTTAGGACACGTTTTAGGGTAATTTTGTATTATTATAATATTATTTTTTAACCCTTATTTACCGGATTTACCCTTTAACCATGGTAAATAAAATATTTACCGCAGTAATTATTCAAAATGTCTAAAAATAAAAGTTACCTATTTACACAATTTGAACATACTGATTCCAAATATGGAATCCATTTTTCTAAATTCAAAACACAGAAGTGGCAGAAATTAATTTAAAATTAATTCCCGCTGTCAAAACAAAAAGCGTGTTTTTAAGAGATAATAACTATCAAAAGATTGACACTTGTTTATGTTCGGTTTAATTGTAAAATTATGTCTAATGAAAAACATTATATTAAATGGTAAAAATATTTTCTAAATATATTCTAAAACCACTCAAATTCATAATTTATCACTATTAATTATTTTGATTAAAAAAGTTGTTTTTAATTAAAATTTAGTAATTTTCACTATTCATCAAAATATAAAAGTTATCCGAAAAGTACCAAAATTTCACCCTAGGCTAATTTTGATATTCTGAATCCAAAAATGAAGTCCATTTTGAAATATAAAATATATATAATTTCAAAAAGTAGTTATTACTATTCATAACGGCTAGTTTAATTGGTTGTTAGAACTCGGTGTTGCGTACAACACACGCTATCACATTATTCAAAGAGAAGCGTACCGTAGAAGCTTGGGATGTTTCATTTTAAATTTTAGATGTCCCTATTTAGTCAAAAATTTTAAAATATAGTATTTAAAAAGGGTTCACTATTAAAGTTGATAAAAGTGCAATACTGAAAATGAATTTGTTCTTGCATTATATCTAAGAAACTCATAATATGGATTCTAAAATTATAAGGATTATATAGACATTAAAATTTATCTAATACTATTCATAACCTCTTTTGAACAGCTTGTTTGGTAAGTCATGGTGTGCTTGAACTTGGTGTTGCATGTAGTGAAAGTTATTGAATTATTTTGAAGAAATAACACACTATGAAATCTTGGTGTGTTACATTCTCCCCTCCTTCAATAAATTGCGTCCTCGCAATTTGAAATTGTTCTTCAAAAATAAAAGGTTGAAAGTAGAAAATATATTTGTGGGAAAACCCACATCGGAAATTGGGTTACTAAAATTTAGTCTTAATATGAGGAAAAGAGAAATCAAAGGGTCACCACCAAATTATGATCTCGATTAGGAGAACATTAGTGGAAATTAGAGACATATAATCGGAGGAAAAACGTAAATATTTATATGTAGTGATTGAGGTCATCAATCACAAACAAGTATAAAATTGAGGTCCTTAAATTCATCAATCTATGATGATTTGAAATACCATCGGTTCAACAAAACATAGGGTATTAGGATAACACATTTTTGACGTTTCAAAATATCTTAGTTGAAATCCCACATCGAAAAATGAATTAATGAGGCCTCTATTTAAAATAAAGAGTCGAAAGTATGAAGATTACCGAAAATAACACATACTAGGGTTCCATGTAGTAAAATATGGATATGGAAGAAAAATATAACCATCAATTACCTGATGGAGAGTGGTAGAGAACATGGCTATGAAAAGGCCAAAAATCCCAAAGCCATAAATTAGTGATGATTTAAGGTACCATCTAGGAAAACATTTTTGTTCTAATTTGATTTTCTTAATATTGAGGAATTTTTTTATGAGATTGGATAAGATCATATAGAGATATATTTACTTTATAATTAGAGTTTTATCCATTAATAAATTTCTACCACATACTCATCTTTCACTCTAAAAGATAATAGAATGTAAAAAAAATTCTATTTACACTATTCGTATAGGGTTCCAAAATAAACGAATTTATAATTCATCTAAATGATCTTTTAATAAAAACTACATTATTTAATCCAGGACATCTCGTGGGCCAGTGGTAGGTGATACACCCTTGTCGCCCTTCGGTTGCGGGTTCAAGTCTCGCAGCCTTTCCGGACGCGACGGGTTGCCGCCCGACCTCCAGGTTGTCCTTTTATGGCAATCCAAAATAATCCAAACTAGAACTATCCAAAATACTTCTATCCAAACTCACAGTCCAACATTTATAAGTAAGGTAAACATAATGTAGAACTTTTTTACCCCGTAATAGCATATGAATACCTTCATCATGTATTCTTTTAATACACCGAAACATCCTGAATTACCATATTCCTTATTGATTACATTCATGCTCCCTTATTCCATATAGAAAGCTGGATATACTTCATTAATCCAAAAATGTTTTAAACCCCAACAATGATGGAATATACAAATCATTAATCAGTTCCAGGGTAGTCAAGAATATCCAATATAATTTATCCAAATCAATCATGTATTATTCTAAAATCACTACCTCGGTATCAGAACTATATTATGGTTTATCATTCTCTCAACCATATATTTTCCAAAAATTTATCCTGATGTTGAGTCACCTTTCTTTGTTCCACACAATCTCAAATCCTTAATGAAATAGTACTGCAGTACAATCCTTATATACTCCATAATTATTATAACAAGTACATTGTTGATACAACACTAAATTGACATAATCAACATAAGAACTCTAATCATTCCTCTTCATCTGTGGTAGTATCATAACTTGATTATTATCCAATAGCATCATTTGCGGCATAGTCTGATGACTGGGGCATAGGTTCGCGTAGTGTCCAAACTCCTTGCAAATGAAGCATTGTACATTTAAAACCATTTTCTTACCCTTGCAGTCACGTACTTTGTGCCCTTTTCCTCCACACTTATAAGAAACTCTCATTCCTTTCAAGCAAGTTCCAGGGTGTTTCTTTCCACAGTTACCACATATGGGAAAATTCTTCTTTTCCCTTTTCCCTTTATCCATCTTTCTCTCTTCCATCCTTTTCTTCTCTTGATTCCCTTCAAAGCCATAGGACTCAGTAAACTCTTTACTTATCTTATCAACACATGATATTATTTCTTCATATGATGATAATACATGGGAGACTATTTCTCTTATAAATTCTAGCTTAAGACCATGAAAGATATGATCCTTCCTTCTCTTTGGATCATGTGCATTTCTAGAGTTCTCATTCCTTCTACTGGGCGCCATTTCTAAACAATGGCATACACTAGATCAGTTTATGAATCAAAATACATAATCCCATACTTATAAAACACTTAACATAAATTGAACTATCTATGGATATAATCCATAATCATAAATATGTTTTCTTTGAGGAAGTATATACTCATAAACCCTTCATAATGATTTGTAAAGAAAATGAGAGTTATCCTAAGCATATCCCCCGGGAGTGTCGTAACCAAGAGTGCAGCAAGGCCCGTTGTCGTGCACCAGTTCCCGTTCGAGTCTAGCTCAAAGCGGTGTTTTCGGGTTTTACCCCTAGGTACATCTGTGCCAGAGCCGCCTCTACCTGCTCGTATCCAGATAGGGATGTATTGCTCGCAATACTCACAAAGTCTCTACAATACCAAAATTCTAGGAAGTTCTTCTATACTAATCCTCAAAGTTCATCTTAGGTCTACGTGCTCTAATCAGAGTTTATCTAAATCTAGCTTCCAAGGTTTGTACTAATCTTCCTCTGATACCAACTGTAACGCCCCGATCCCAGCTACCCAGAGTCGGTGCATTATTACATAACATTGGCATGATCACAAGAAAGATCAAATCTCGAAAGACCGATTGGTTTAGTAGCCTTGGAAACACTAGATATATTCATAAGGTTTACATTACATCATTAAACGAAAAACTACTACAACAACATATTGTCTCCATAATCCACACTCATATCCCCACATAATATCCTTGCAGGTCATTCATAACTTACTTCTTCACTTCCTGGGAAAAATAAAACATAGAAAAGGGGTGAGCTCAAATGCCCAGTATTGATAACAATATAACAGAAACTTTCATAAATAAGAATAAACTTTTAAGGCAATGTATAACTAAAACAAAATCCTTTCAAACATGAACTTTCAACATGGTATGGCATAAATAAAATGAAATAATTCCATTTACTTATTCACATGGATATTCAACTAATCGAATAATCACATGCAAAAATCAATAACCACTTTCATAATGTTGGAATGCATAATGCCAGACTATCATAACCACATAGCCAAGGCCTCGTGCCAAGACTACAAATAAGATTTTGTCAAGGCCTTGTGCCAAGACACTAGTTTGTCTCATGAGACCTACCGATGCATCGAGGAGCTATAGCGGGCTCCACCCGTCACTTATTAAGTCCAATGCATTCCCATATGAAAAGGTTTAAACATAACATAAACATTCGTATTAAAACTAGCATACGAAATGTCAATACTTTCACAATAAACTATGAATGGTATAAAAATAGCACATCCACAGTCAAACATATCACAAAACCTTCAATACAATATAGAAGTTTTGTATCATAATAAATCAACTTCAAATAATCTTAAAATCCATCAAAGGATGTTGACATAGATGAAATCAAAATTCTTTTTAAAGAAATATCTCCTTTTATTTTGAAATCATTTAAGATCCATATAAAATAAAACATTTTCTTTGAAAATATTCTTATAAGCTTGTAAGGAAAGCTTTGAAGATTTTATAACGGCGTAAAATAACCGCACCCGCCGTATAAGTTAAAAAAAACATTCTTACCTCAATTCTGCCGAAAAGGTTAAAAAGGACCTTGTTTTGAAAACGACGGAAAGATTCCTTTATAAACCTCTTATAAAAAGTCAAAAAAAGGTATAAATGACTTTAACCCATATTCTTGTAAATAGTAAAAATGTTTTGAAATACATTTTTAAGAAACATGGATGTGGATGATAAAGAGATCCCAGTAGATTATTACATATAAACAACCTCGGATAATGAAGAGATTGTGAAATAACCCTTACCAATCTGGTAACTTATGAAACATAAAACCCATGAAAGAGGTATCATACAATGAATATGTAAATACACATAAATTAGAGTGTATTACACAAAGAATATAATTATGGGCAGTACATACACCACACAAAAGGTAATGGTGGCAATATGGCATGAATCTCACGGGAATAAGGAGTGAGATGAAAACCCCTTACCTTGTACTTTTCCTTGGTTGGGGTAGGTTAACCTCCTGTATAATGGTGAAATAGTTGTTATTAAATTATACAAGAATCATATATATTAATATGATATCATATATGATCTTTTAACATTTATTTGTTAATAATATCTTAGAATTATCGTCGTTTCGGGAGTTAACTTACTCATTTTCTTTTATATGTTTTGTTACATAAGCCATGGTTGTTGTATCTTATTCATATCCAGAATGATATACAGTCCTTAAACATCATTTTTAAATCATCAAATGATAATTATACTTTAATGGATACGATGGAGAATGAATCTCATCGCGTTCGTGGAGACGGTAGTCCGTACGTACGCACGAGCGACAATATCATTCTTTTGATATTAAAATAATATATAAATGGATGGTATATCATATATACAGAATCATTAACATGTTATATTTATTATTTACATGAGTTACACATCATTATTATACCCATCCAAATAATATTATATTGAATAACAATTACACCACGACGTGGAGACGGTAAGCCGTACGTACGCACGTATGGTGACATGTTATTCAAAGGGTGGATAGAATACTGAATATGATTGTACCATATTTATAATAACATCACAGTATATGTGAGATACTGGATTTATTATTTCAGAATGGTAAGAACAAAGGAAGAAGAAGTGGAAGAAGAAATGAACTTAGAAAAGGGTGGTGAAATCATTACCTCTTCTTCGGGTTCTTCCTTTTGATTTGATCAAAAGGGCTCCTTAGGTTGGCTTTCTGATCAAACTAAGGCCTCTAGGTTGTATTGAGGGATGTTGGGAGAGTATTTGGGCAGAGTTTGGCCGAACCAAAAGGCTTTGAAGGTGTGAAGAAATGAGAAGGAGGAGTGCCCTTTTATAAGAGGGGTGAGGGGCACCTTTGGAAAAGTTAGAAATATTAATTTATAATAAATTCATATTCGGTTTACAAAGGCTCCAAAGTTGACTATTCAAAGTATGAGGTGTGGATAGGTCGAAAACAACTCATCCAATAGAATTTAGACAGGTTTGGGTACTTATATTAACCTTATCTTTAAGTATTAACTCTAAGTTAATTAGTTTCACTTTTACAATGTCTCTTTGTATTTTTATATAATATGATTAATAAACTTACTATATACATCCAAGAGACCCCCAAGTGGTCCATTAATGAGGAACCTATCATAATATAAGTCTCTTGGCCGAACCTTAGATTTTTAGGAATTTAATATCAATTAATAATATAATATTTGTTTTAAGAACTCTTTTATGTCAATTTTGACACTATTCAATAGTTGATTTTTGTGAAACTCCTAACAGATTGATTACTTCGAAAAAAGTCAATTAAATAAATCCTAATATATCATATTATCATAGAAAATTAGTTTAATTCATTAAAAGTTTCATATTATAATTATTTGGGTATTTATAAGATCAATTATTTTTATTTTTCACTATTTTAGTAATTACTGCATCATCATTGTGTCATAAATAAAATAAATTATATAATGTCTAAAAATTATAAATAAAATATCATTATGTAGGAAATCATTTTAGCTTTCTAATGAATATTTATAATCGAAAATCCAACATGTATAACCCTATGTAAAAATTGTTCTTCTAAAAGATGTAAGCTTATGCCATTTTTATTTTTATTTTAACTTTATTAATATAATGTGTCCCTACCACATACAAGTGGCTCCAAGGGGTCCCCAAATTGACCCAAGGATGCCCATGGTCGGGTATGTGTCCAAAAATAAGGTTAGGACACGTTTTAGAGTAATTTTGTATTATTATAATATTATTTTTTAACCCTTATTTACCGGATTTACCCTTTAACCATGGTAAATAAAATATTTACCGCAGTAATTATTCAAAATGTCTAAAAATAAAAGTTACCTATTTACACAATTTGAACATACTGATTCCAAATATGGAATCCATTTTTCTAAATTCAAAACACAGAAGTGGCAGAAATTAATTTAAAATTAATTCCCGCTGTCAAAACAAAAAGCGTGTTTTTAAGAGATAATAACTATCAAAAGATTGACACTTGTTTATGTTCGGTTTAATTGTAAAATTATGTCTAATGAAAAACATTATGTTAAATGGTAAAAATATTTTCTAAATATATTCTAAAACCACTCAAATTCATAATTTATCACTATTAATTATTTTGATTAAAAAAGTTGTTTTTAATTAAAATTTAGTAATTTTCACTATTCATCAAAATATAAAAGTTATCCGAAAAGTACCAAAATTTCACCCTAGGCTAATTTTGATATTCTGAATCCAAAAATGAAGTCCATTTTGAAATATAAAATATATATAATTTCAAAAAGTAGTTATTACTATTCATAACGGCTAGTTTAATTGGTTGTTAGAACTCGGTGTTGCGTACAACACACGCTATCACATTATTCAAAGAGAAGCGTACTGTAGAAGCTTGGGATGTTTCATTTTAAATTTTAGATGTCCCTATTTAGTCAAAAATTTTAAAATATAGTATTTAAAAAGGGTTCACTATTAAAGTTGATAAAAGTGCAATACTGAAAATGAATTTGTTCTTGCATTATATCTAAGAAACTCATAATATGGATTCTAAAATTATAAGGATTATATTGACATTAAAATTTATCTAATACTATTCATAACCTCTTTTGAACAGCTTGTTTGGTAAGTCATGGTGTGCTTGAACTTGGTGTTGCATGTAGTGAAAGTTATTGAATTATTTTGAAGAAATAACACACTATGAAATCTTGGGGTGTTACAGATCTTGAAAAAAATATATGGTCAAATCTTTCAGACTTTTGGGTTTTGAACTTGATCATATATATTTTGGAGAAGTCTTAAGGTAAAATATTTATAGAATGGATTATGTTGAACTTTGGGGGTTATTGTTGAGGTTTTAGAGGTTAATGTATTATATTTATCAATATTGGATAACTTTTGCTAAACATTTTAGTTCTTTTAAATATTTATAGAAATAAATAATGAATTTTCATTCTTTTTTGGATCTTATGATCCATTAAAATTTAATTTTAGTGCTTTCATCATGAAAAAATAATCTTAAATATTCATTTCTTAGAATAAGATATGATGTGGAAATTTATCAAAGAACCACTAAAGGATAAAATATGATTATGAAATGGAAATAAATCCAGAAAGTAAATTTTATAATACTCTCTATATTGAGGGTAAAATAACCCCTCAAATTTAGAAAAAAATTCTTGAAATAAAAATCTTATCCTTTTTTCTTTGTTTTTATTTAATTTATGGTCTTCTCACCCATCACTGCATTATAGATTTTTAGTCATTATCTTTCTCATGACCATGTTCTCTATCACTACATATTATTCCTTAGATGTTAGTTTTCTCATAAATTCCTATGTTTTAACTTACCTACAATTTTCACCTTATACAGGAATCTGAATATATGATATTTCATGTAACATTTATGTTTTCCACCTTTTTTTTTAAAAGAAGCATTATTATCCCTCTATACGTTGTGGGTATTCAATATAGGTTTAATCTTTTATGATCAAGATAAAATATTGATGGAAATTATTATTAAAGTGGGTGTATTGTAATATATTGATATTTTAAGGTATATTTCTCTTTAAATAACTCTTTGTGTTCAATATCTTTCTTAATATGCAATATCTATCTTTAAGAGAATTGAGATAAGGTATAAACATATTATTATTTAAATGTGATCATTATAACCAAGTAATTGTATTGGTGGGTGTGAATATGAGTAACCACATTAAGATATATATGAATAATGGTCCTAATCAATAAAAAAATTGATTAATACTTAGAAAATAGTCACACAAATTTTAATGAATTCATTTTGTGCTTCAAAATGTATTTTCTTCAAAAATGATTTTATTGTATTTTGTGTGAAAAACTATAATTAATTTCTAAAAATTATATAAATATTATTTTATAGAATTAACATAATTTTTAAAATAATCATTTAAAAATTAACTTAGGGTGACATTTGGGATTCTTTTTAAATGGTTGACTTTTCAGTGAGTGGTGAAAAATGTCAATTTTTATAGAGATGTCATATCTATTATTTAAATCAAGTAATTTATAATACTAATTATATTAAGAAATTTAAACATATATAAAAAACATTTCTTTCAAATAATTTAATTGATTCCATTAATATAAATATTTTAAATTATTTTGATATAAATCAATTTTAAGCTTGAAATGCATTTTCTGTAAAATCATTTTTCAACTCATTTTGTGGATTTATTTTTAAAATAATTTATAAAAATTATAGGATTTTAATTTTATAAAATGGATCAAATATTTTGAATTATAACGTTCAAATTTAAAAAATTAGACCCTTTTTTAAATATTATGAATAGTAAAAGTGGTAAAATGTATCACTTCGATTATGGGTAAATCGAGTAATTAAAGTTTGAAAATAATATCATAAGGAATTATAAATTTATCCAAAACAATAATTTATTTCATTGGATGAGATTCATTTGACCATATACAAGCATAATTCAGATTTATGTAATTTTTAAGACTTTTTGTTTATAATTAAATTTATATTATTTTAAGTATAGAAAATTATAGACTGTCACTCTCTTGATTTTAAAATCAATAAAATGTTTACATATGGATAAAAAAATGATAAGTTCAATCATGAATGTATATTTTAAATATTAATTAAATTTTTTCCATGGTAATATATTTGGTTTTTTTAGTGACTAAATAATTACCTTTAATGCTTACGCAATGCCGACATAGTATTTATTCAATTGATTGAAAAAATAAAAAAATTATTTTAAAAGTATTAAAATTAATACAATTTGGATGAATTATTATGTTCAAAAAAATATAAAAATATAACATATTTTTTATATTTAAAAGTTTTATATTCAAATTCCATATTTTTCTCGATGCCTTTAAAGCCATATTAAATGAAAAGTATCAAAAAGAAATTAATAATTTTTTATGAAAAAAATATTTTTTCAAATTATTTAAAAATAATAAAAGAATTTAAATAGGAAAATTTGGAAAATATATGGTCTAAAATATCATCCCTTTACCATTTATGAGCAAATTTCTACCTTATAAGTAAATTTCACGACTTGTCTTCTTTAAGATGAGGGAAGGGGAAACAAACTACCATGCCCTGCCTTCTTCATGATGAAGGAGAGATAATGACCCCTGAGTCTTGCCTTCAATAGGACCCTGAGTGGTGACTAAAACCAAGGGTATATAATCTCATGTAAAATGGAATGCATTAAACTTTTTATTGAAAACATCATTGAGAGATAAGATGATAAAATCAAAAATAACACCAATCATTTATATAATGGAAACAAAAATCCAACCCATTCGTGATTAAAACATAAACTGTGACAAAAGTACAACCAAAGCACTAAAGAAAGTTCCAAAAGAAATAGACTAAAGAGAAGCACAGAAACCATCCCAACACCCGAGCCAATAAAGTCCAGCACGGTCCTCAAAGTTATCATGGAAACCTAAAAATAGTTTTACAAATGTAGGTTGAGTATACAAGTATACCCAATAGAAAAACTAAAGCCACCCATGTGGTGGAACATACAAATGACCCTGTCAGAAAATAGTAGAACCTCAAATCACCTACCAAGGAGTACTAACTAGCATAGGCTCACCAAGTCACACTCACCAAATAACGCAAGTCGAGTAAAGTGGTAGTATAATCACATAGACATCTGGGTACCCCGAACTACTTTTCCACTAGTTATCTGCTCATTCCTAAAAGCTAATGTCTTGATGCTACCAATATTCCAAAATGAAATCCCACTACCACAGCCTTCCCACACACACCTTGGCTTCAAACCACACAAAAATCCTTCCCAGAGACACCTAGGACACAACCACACCACATATATCACCCGCAGACACATGGGCCACAACAACCATGCCTCTCACCCAAAGACACCTAGGCCTCATCCTGAAGACACTTGGGGAAAATATATTGTCTCGAAAACACCTACCTGTAGGATCTTGGATTGTGGTTAACCTCAAGCAATTACAGCATTTCCAGATATGCTCAAGAAATAAGAACCTAGAAGAGGGTGAGAGGAAGAAAGTTAGTAAATATCCATCCATCCTCCCACTCGGATGTTGGGAAATACACCCTCCCCATTAAATGGGGTTATTCGGTACATGGTTCTCAACAAGGGTGGGGTACATATAGAAATCATAGGGAACTACAATTTATACATATAGGTAAGAAAAAATTCATGACAACATAAGGGTTTTAGACAAGAAACCATCCCACACAGAACCACATCTTCTGTAACCCATATATGCACAACCACACAAAAAGCCATAATAAAACTCAATCCTAACCCCCTTTTATTTAACCACTTACCATTCTTTATTTAAGGGTTTCACTTTAATTTATTCTAGCACTACTCGGGAAACTAACAATAACAGAAAATGAAACTATTTTCAGAATGCTAAAGGCCACTAAACACTTCCAAGTCAAACATGTACTTAGGGACCAGGGTAAGGAAATCAATTTTAACACCCATTCATAAAAATAATAAATAACAACCAACATCTAGTCCCAATCCACAACCCTTTTTTCCTAAACACCCTTTCAACCACTGCCAAAGATCATTGTTCAAAGTTATCCTGCTCAATCATGCCCTCGAAACCAAACCTAACAACCTCGTTATATAACAACACCACACCCGGTACACCAAAAAACATGAAATCATGACAACCCAGTCTTGGATCCCCGCTACCCATACATTTCTCAGATGCAGTCCCACTTCATAACAAGTCCATCCATTCCATAATCAATCAATCAATAAACCTCATATTATGTCATTACTTCTATACCACCCCATACCCAAATCCCATAGAAAAAAAACCACCAAAATGCAGCCTCGCTGCATAACCATACCCTTCCCCATTCAGGGGACCAACCCCTCTGTCCACCCCTCATACCCATAACAAGGTTTCCAACAGAAACTTCACACAACCCCCACAAAGTAAAAAACCCCAACTAAACACATCACTCAGCCACACCATTAATCCAAGCATATTCATATTTATCAAGTGGGGTTCATTAATTTCACTTTAAATTATAGGGGTGATCACATAAAAATATTCATCTTGGGTAATCTATTTATTTAACCATGTATACATGATTAAGCAGATTTCATGTTACAAACATTTAACAAAGCATCACAAAAAAACAAAATATCCCCAGTGTGCAAGAAAATACCACTAACGACCAAGATTATTAGAAGGCATACATCCAAAACAATCCTTATAAAGGGACAAAGATAGTATATAAAACAAAATGATCAACATCATCCATCTTCAATTACCTTACTGTTATCTTTTAATCATCACTTCCCTTTAATTATTTATTAATAATTTAAGAAAATTATTCACATATTCTTCATAAATAATCATTAGTACACCCACTCTACATGATATAGAAATAATGAGAGGCACAAGAATCCCAACTTGGAACAACTGGAAACCAAAAATCCTCATTGCACCAAGAAAAGAGGATCGCATGAGCAGCAGGAAACTCCAAGAAAAATGAGTAGGAGGGGGCTCTATCATAGGCACACTACTTTTCTATAGATTAAAGCTCTAGGATCATTAAGAGAAAAGAGAACAGAGGACCTCGACTTTTAGAAAAAAAATCCAGATCCTATATCAATAGAAGGAAACGGTTCCAAAGGACATTAACATGGGATAAAGTTCAAGACCGTGCATTTTGAATATCTCAAAGTCCCCGGAGAATTTGGATATTAAATATATACATAATATCCTTTGAATCACCCTTAAAAATTAACAAAAATGTCTTTATACTTATTTTACGTCAAATAAAACATAATAGGGGTGAAACTGGAAAAACTCGGGAAACTGGAAATTTGGTAAAGGGTGAGACACCATTTCGGTGTTCCATTATCACAGTTCCACCATTAAGGTGCCGCCATTTAGATGTGCCAAAATTTCAGTGTTCCAACATTTCAGTGTGCCACTATTTTGGTGCCACCATCATAGTGCCACCATTTTGGTGAAATCATTTGATGAAACTAGATTTTGGGAGAAATCCCTCAACAAACCACTACGAACCGCAAGAACGCCACAAGCACTGGATTCCCACAAAGGAATGGCCCAAGGAAATCCAGGTTATTAAATAAGATACCACTCAAACTATTCTCATCCCCGATAATTTAAAACTAACCATAAGAAATTGGGGTCTCAACAACCACCCCGTAAGATACCTCTTAGGGACAAACCAACCTAAGTTGTTCAAAAACTAGAGAGAAAACCCTGACATCCAAGAACACCTCCTTGGAATCCATCTCTTGAACAACTATTCATTCACTAAGGCCCCACTTTCCAGACATATGGATTAGTGGATCTCTTTCTCCATATCAAGATACTATCTACTCTGGGAGGCATTGACTCACCTGTACAGGTTTATTCGCTTCCATATTAATGTGTCTTGATTATCGATTAGGTAATACCCTCTCTACATGTCGGTACTTTCCAAAAAAAATAGAGAACAAGGGAACAATGCATCTAATAACAAACATGATCAATCGTTACATAATAAAATAAAGAACAAAAGGGAAACATAGAAACAAATCATAGAAAAACTATGGGTACTGGGCATGCATTTGTGCCTCTCACTCCCAATTAATCTCTTCAAATCCATCATGCATCCATAACACATGAACCAAAGGAATGGTTCATCCATGAAGCACCTTCTCGTCATGATCCTTGATTCTTACTAGTCACTCCATGAACGTTGTGTCATCCTCGATATCCAATTATCCCCTATCAATTACTTTGGAGTCATCATGTAGATGCTGATGGAGTTGAGAGATATGGAAGATGCCATGGATCCTCTCCAACTTTGGTGGCAACACCGACTAATATTCCACCTCGCCAACTTGTCCCAACACCTCAAAAGTTCTGATTAACATGGGAGAAATCTTGATCCCTCTTCCAATCCTCTTCTTCCCACGTCAAGGGAAAACCATCAATAATACATGGTCTCCAACCTCAAACTTTTAAGTCCTACTCCTATGATCATTATATGATTACTGTTAATCTTGTTCTACCTTTATACTTTCACAGAAAATCTACACCTTCTTTTTAGTACTCTACACTATGTCCAGACCATGAATAACTATCTCCCAAAATTCCTTCCAACACAAGGGTGAAGGACACAACCTCCAGTGTGAATCTTTAAATGAAAAATTAATAGTTATTATTTTAAGAAAACTCTTACAAGGTAAAATATCACAACCAAGACCCTCTAAAGACCAGAACACATTCTCGTACATGTCCTCCAACATCTAGATGATCTTCTCTATCATTCCATCCATATGAGGGTAGAAAGTAGTGTCTTGGTGTAATTGAGTGCCAAAGTCATGCTGTAATCCCCTCCAAACTCCTCATATAAAACTTGTATCTCGTTCTGAGATAATGGATCTTGGAACTCAATGATGCTGCACCACCTCATCCACATAACTCGGTGCTAAGGCATCCACTGCTCTCAACTACTTAATTTCTATGAAGTGAGCTGATTTTGTCAACTGATCCACTACTACCCAAAGAGAATTACATCCACCAGGAGTCCTGGGTAATCCTATGATGGAATCCATTGAGATGTCATCCCACTTCCACTCAATAATGTAAAAGCGATGCAACATACTAGTGGGGACACAGTTCTCATCCTTCACCTACTAACACACTATGCACCTCGCCATAAACTCCACCACTTCCTGCTTCACCCCAGGCCACCAGAACTATTCCATCAAGCCTCAGTACAATTTAGAAACTCCTAGATGAATTACCAGGGTGACCTATGGAACTCGTCAAGAACTCTCTTGTGCATTTCCACTAGGAAAAATATATTCCCACAGAATAGCCTCTAATTATGACTATCCTTCAATCAACTGTTCGAAAAATCACCCTGGACAGCATGATCACACATCACTTTAGTCTCTAAGTCTCCCTATATAGACACCTCCACCATCTACACCAATGAATATTTTACTCTAATCTGAAATAGACAGCCTCTTCTACCATCCACTCTCGTATCTGGAGGAAAAGTGGCCAACTCCTCCATTTCCTTCCATGCATCCATGGATTTCAGAACTACCTCCTTCTGTAAATTCCATCTTAAGGGATTAGCCACCATATTCCACGTTCCTGATTTTTAAGAGATATTGATGTCTTGTTCCTAGATAAACTCTATCCACCTTCACTATTTCAAGTTTAGGTCTCCCTGGGAGAAGATATACCTCGGGCTCTTATGATCCATGAAAACCACAAAGCGCTCCCAAATGAGGTAATGTTTCCAAAACTTCATCATGAACACGGCTGATATAAACTCCAGATCATGGGTGGAATAGTTATATTCATGGGTAAATAACTTCATATACCCATAAGAGATCACTCCCTATTTCTATATTAGCACACATCCCAATCGTAGAATGGAAACGTCACAGAACACCTTGAACGTTGCCCCTTCCTCTAGCAACCTAAGCACTGGAGAACTGACAAGCTTCCCCTTTAGGTAGCTGAAAACTTCCTAACACTGGTCACTCCACACGAAGTCATGATATCTTCTATTCAAAGTTTTCAATGGATCTGTAACTCAAGATAAGTTGGGTATGAACCTTCGGTAATGACCCACTAGACCCAGGAAACTGCAATCCTCTGCCATGTTCTTGGGTGCTACCCAAAAAACAACTGCATAGACCTTTTATGGATCCACTACTATACCTTGTTGAGATACCACATTTCCATGTAATTACACCTCTCACATCTAGAACTTGTACATGGACAACTTCCCATAGAGCTGGTGGTGTCGGAGGACCTCCAAGACTTCCCTGAGGTGATCAGCATTCTCCTCCTCTGACTTTGAGTAAACCATAATATCATTAATGAACACGATGATGAACTGGTATTGGAACATGCGGAAGATATATTTCATGATCCCCATGAACATGGCTGGTGCATTTGTAACACCTAAAGGAATGACGATGAACTCGAAGTTCCCACACCTGCACCTAAAAGCAGTCTTCTAGATGTATCCCTTCTTTATGCTCAACTGGTGATATCCAGACTGCAGATCAATCTTGGAGAACCAACCTGCTCCCACTACTAAAAATCTATGATATACCAATGGTTTAAAACTGTTGGTATAGGTTGGATAACCGTTGGTATAATATATACCAACGGTTGTCCAAACCTTTGGAAATTACGCCATGGGGATAGACATATCCCAACAGTTATTCATAAACTGATGGTATATTTCAAGTTACAACACATTATACCAATAGTTTTCTATAACGGTTGGCATAACTTTGTACCAACGGTTTTAAACCATTGCAAAAAAACTCAGTTTACATATATACCAATGGTTAACTGGACCATTGGTAAATACTATTACCAATGGTTTGAAGAAGCCATTGGAAAAAAATTTAGTTAACTATTATATACCAACGGTTTGTAAACTATTGGTATAGATTGGATTTTCAAATCTATACCAACGGTTTTAAAACCATTGGCGTAGAGTTTCTACAACTCCAGCAGCACTACCATCCTCCCTTATAATTCTATAATTAAGAATTAATTCTATAAATAATTCGGAATTAATTTTATACCGAATTCAAAATAAAAAAACTATATATAAATCATAATTAATTACCTCCAATAATAACAAACCAATACATAATTACTTGTGAAATTAACTTCAATTTCTATACTCTATACATAATTCAAAATAACACCAATGATGAAAAATATAATCCAAATAGTATTCCATGATAATAACACTAATGCAATTGTAGTACACTATATAGAATTAAGAATAACACCAATATACCCAACAAAATACACCACTTGAAACCAGAACACCCCAAAAACAAACATATCCATAAATACAAAACATGGAAATTTGATCCAAGGGGTGTGGGGTGTGCAATTATTTCTCCATGATACTTAGAGTCACTAACTCTACATTGTTCACATAAATAGTTCTTTTAGTAGGGGAATAATAGCCATTTTTGGTTCAGACTCCACCATTTTTCATGTAGGAGTGGAACAAAGAGGGTGTCCAGGGAGGGGGGGTTGTTCATGGGGGTGGGGGTGTCCAGGGCTTGGAGGGGTTTAGGGGGTGGGGTGGTGGCCAGGGGGTGGGGTGTCTAGGGTGTTGGGGGTGTTGTCCAAAAGGGTAGGGGTGTCCAGGGGGTGGGGGTGCTTAAGGGATGGGGCTGTCTAGGGGGGCTATCCAAGAGGGTGGTGGTGTCTAGGGGTGGTGGCTGTGTAGGGGGTTGGGGGCTGTCCAAAGGGGTAGGGATGTCTAGGGGGTGGGGTGGTGTCCATGGTGGGGGGGTTGTCCAGGGGGTTGGGAGTTGTCTAAGGGGGTGGGGGGTGTCGAGGGGTGGGGTGTCTAGGGAGTGGGGGCTATCCAGGGGTTGGGGGTTGTCTAGGAGGTAGGGGTGTCCAGGGTGTGGGGGTCCAGAGTGATGGGGGTGTCCAAGGGGTGGGGCTGTCTAGGGGGTGGGGTGGTGTCCAGGGGGTAGGGGCTATCCAGGGGTTGGTGGCTATCCAAGGGGGTAGGGGTGTCTAGGGGTGGGTGTGTATAGGGGGTTGGGGATGTCAAATGGGGTAGGGGTGTCTAGGGGGTGGGGGTGTTCAGGGGGTGGGGCAATCCAGGGGGTTGGGGAGGCTGTCCAAGGGGGTAGGGGTGTCCAGGGGGTGGGGGATGTCCAGGTGGTGGGGTGGTGTCCAAGAGGTGGGGTGTCTAGGGGTTGGGGACTATCCAAGGGGGTAGGGGGTAGGGGTCGGGTGGTGTTCAGGGGGTGGGGGCTATCTAGGGGTTTGGGGTTTGTCCAAGGGGGCCGGGGTGTCTAGGGGTGGGGGTGTCCAATGGTGGGGGTTGTCCAGGGGGTGGGGGTAGTTCATGGTGGTGGGGGTGTCTAGGGGGTGGGGGTGTCCAGGTGGTGGGGTGGTGTCTAGGGGGTGGGGGATGTCCAAGGGGGTAGGGGTGTCCAAGTGGTTGGGGGATATCCAATGGGGTGGGGGTTTCTAGGGGTGGGGGGTTGTCCAGGGTGGGGGTTTCCAGGGGTGGGGGATATCCAGGTGGGTGGGGGCTGTCTAGGGGTGTGGGGGTTGTCTAGGGGGTGGGGTTGTCCAATGGGGGTAGGGGTTTCCAGGGAATTGGGGGGGGGATATCCAGGGGTTAGGGGGATGTCCAAGGGGGTAGGGGTTGTCTAGGGGGTGGGGGTGTCCAGGGGGTGGGGTGTCCAGGGGTTGGGGGATTTCTATTGGGGTGTGTGGGTCCAGGGTGTGGGGGATTTCTAGTGGATTGGGGATGGATATCCAAGGGGGTTGGGGGTTGTCCATGGGGGTAGGTGGTGTTCAGGGAGTGGGGGTGTCTGGGGGGCTGTCCAGGGGGTTGGGTAGCTGTCCAAGGGGGTAGGGGTGTCCATGGGGGTGGGGTTATCTAGGTTTGGGGGTTTTCCAGGGGTGTGGGGGTTGTCCAAGGGGGTGAGGGTGTCCACGGGGGGTGGGGTTCACGGGGTGGGGGTGTCCAGCGGAGGGGTGAATCAATCATAGAAAATCAACAAGTCAAGTTTTATTATTTATATATAAAGAAATAAAGATTAAGTGACCTACCTAATCACACATATATTCAGGCACAACAAATCATCAAACATCAAATTTCAATAATATCAGTCAAAAATGTAACAGATCAATATGTACCTCATCACCATCACTATCATAAGCCTCATCATCAGCCTCACCCAGCCCTCATCATCATCCCCATTATCATCCCCTCCCTCCTAAACTCCATCCTCCTCACCCTTATACTCTTACTCGGCCTTCTCTTAGCCCTCCTCTACCCCGTTGACCTCCTCCTCAACCTCCTCCTCTGTCTCTTCCTCCTCCTCACCCTCCACTTCATCTGCCTCGGCCACCTCCTCACCATCCTCTTGACCACCACTAGAACTGTCACCTATTTCACCATATATAGAACAAATCGATGAAATATATTCATCACAAGCTGTGATGGCCTCTGGTGGAATTATTCGATGTAAAACATCCATCAGTTTCAAAAATGTAGTGTTTCCCTAGCAGACTATTCTGCTGTCTCAGTGGCCCTTTTTTAGCAAGTTATGCCTATGCCTTAACCTTCTAGAACTGGGTGGCACTACAAATCGTACTTTAGGAGGTCTAATACCTCATCTGGACTATACTTTTCCCTGGTCGGTAGTGTACTCTTCTAGGGTGCTCATCTCCCAACACCTGATGTAAGTGATCCTTCGTCCCCAAATTGTCAGGTTCCTGGGAATTAAGGGCCTCTAAAGCATATTGTTACAAATATAAATAGATTATTAATTTACAACATAGATATTAAAATTTGAAATCAAAAAATTAAAACTTACAATTTCCTGTTGAGTCAGTTCATTAACCGCACTTTCATCTTTCTTCCTTCGACTTGAGAAAAACAGTTTTGCTTGAGGCACCCGTCCTTCAATATTAAAATTTTCCCTCTAAAATGACAATGAATATAGGAACCGATAACTAAAAATGGGTTAACAATAATTAATTTAATAACTAAAATTATATAAAAATCTTAGCAATCAAATACATTATAGAGGAAACAATAGAAAGGGATAGTTGTAAAGAAAAATTATATAAAACTACCATATGTGCTTCCCCTCAAGATCTGGCATCGTAGTACGTCCTAATGTGTGGAGGTATTTTTTAGCATCATTGTTTTTTTATTTCTTTCAGATGATTCCTAAATAAATTTAAACAATACAAAAGATAGTATTAAAGTAAAACATGAAATTTTTCATTTAAATACCTCAAATGCGATTAATACATTAAACTAGGTAGTCATCCAATGAGTAATAATACGATGATATTGTTCTATCAAATAGTCATCAATGATAGGGACTGCCTCTAACTATGTACCAATTCTAGAACACCATTCAATATACGACTCATGCTTATAGGCTCTCTAAATCTCACCTAAATCCTTTAGACGTGATGGTCATGCACCCTCACCATTGGGGAAATTAAACTGAAGATAAGACCAAAATATTAATTCATATAAATAAAAAACTAATATATTTCATTAAATATAATAGATTTTTTTACCCATATCTCTGACCAATTATTATCCTTGACTTCATTTAGAAATTGTCTTCATGAGAGTGGGCTGACATGATAGATGTCAGAGTATTTGGAAAGCTAATAAAAAAACTCCAACATTTCTGCCATGTTTTTTCAATCATTTAACTATCTTCATTTTAGTACACCATCAACTGTGTGTGGCGGTTCCACACCGCACGCATGCGTTTACTCCCCATCCCTTCCTTCTATTGGTATATGTATCTGTTATGAAGGAGAAATAAATATTTTATCAATACATGTTATAATGAAAAATAAATAATGGAATAAAATTTTGTTAGGGTTCTATAAATATACCTACAGTTTTCAGATCAATGGGTGTCGCTGGATCCGTAGAAACTGAAGGAACACTCTATGAAGGTGGAGTGGGTTCTAATTTATGCTCTGCAGGGATAGAATCTAGCAGATCAAGAGTCGAAGAATATGGAATATGGAAGCTCAGAGAGAAGGAATTATAAGTAAAATAAGATGGCACAGATTATGGGACGAATACTGGAAGGGGAGTGGGAATCATCATCATATATGGTAAAGATGGGTGAGGAGAATCAGATGTAAAGGGTGGTGAAAACATGGGAGGCCTAAATATCTTGTGTGTCCCTAATGACACATCGAGATCAGAATGTGGGATAGATGGTATGTTAGTGGGAGGGGAAGGGTCTAATCGGGTACACCGACCAGATCGGGTAACTCTCGTACCCCCCCCCCTCGTACAAACACCCTAAGTACTGGGACCACTACTAGTACAATTATCAAATAATTGTCACCTAATAGGTAGATCCTGTAAAAAAATTTAAAACAAAATTAATCACATGATATTATATATTATTTATATATATATATATATGTGTGTGTGTGTGTGTGTGAAATAAAATACTCACTACATGCACTAGTGGTGTAATCCCCGTCTCATCCATGCAATGATTGTTGTCCAGTATCATTTTCCATTACCCCTCTTCAATTGGTTTCATTTCTTACATTTAAAAACAAATATAGATGTAATTAGAAAAGGATAACTAATTTGTAACCCAAAAAACAAAATAAATGAGAGGGAATAGGGGGATTCATGGATAATTTAACTATCCATTGTTTTAGGTGAGATTGAATATATATATAATGAATTCCATAAATCGTACAAGATAAAATAAAGAAATTTAATTTTTAGTGGGATGATCATTTATTAGGAAGACAAACCATCATGTTCATAAGGGGTAAAGAACTTGTCAAAATTAATGAAAAATTTAATTTCTTTAGGCCAGGTAGAAGATGCGGGTTTCTATACATGTTTTATAGAAGAAGACAAACCATCATGTTCATTAACTGGTGAAATGTTAAAGGGATGTCATAGAGTTATACTAATCTTATACATGGTCAATAAAGCCTTCAAATGTTCACCAATTAAGAAATTTTGGTTTCATCGGATTAAATATAGTTAAATTTCAAATTAGAAAATGCAATTCAAATAATATCATAACCAATAAAAATTGAAAATTCACATAACATTCAAGTCATATACAAAATATTTTCAATCAGTATTAAATCAACTTGAATATTACCAGCCTTAACAACCCATGTTGAGCTAAACCAAATGAATTCAGATCATGGATGGAATATTTTATATAGTTCCCACCACAACTTTAGGTCCATAGTGAACTCTGACAATTGAGCTATTAGAGTCATCAAAAGTAATAAATTGATCACTTCCAATGGAATTAGAGATGGTGTCAATTTCATTATCACCGTCATCAAAAATATGTCTTGGAATTATTTTAATAATGAGACCAAATTCAGGTCGAAGATGGTCTTTGACATAAAACACTTGTTTCTCCATTGATTTCAATACATATGGTTCATCGGTAGTAAGAGTGTGATTCATATCAATTACTCGAAATCAAAAATCATCAAAAAATGTGCCCTACCTCATCATCAAATCAAACCACTATAATTTCATCATCATGACTCATTCATGAGATTAATAATCTGATATTATTATTTTTTTCAATGAATCCATAATAACATACATTTTCAAATCACGGTCTATTGTCTGATGCCCTGGCATAACACTCTGTTGTGGCAGTAACCATAACACCATCATGTTTTGTTCTCATTTTCTTTTCTCTTTTAGTGATAATCAATCTGTACCCATTGATAATAATCGATTTACAGTCATGAACAACGGTATTAGGACCAAATTCCAAAGATCTTATTTCCTCTGAGACAGAGTCATCAAGAAAAGTCAATACCTTAAATATAAATAAATATTAAACTTAATTAAATATTTATTTAATTATTTTAAATAGTAATATTTTTACCTTCAATTTTATCCAAGCAGAAAACTCTATGCTATGAAAAATATCCCTCCTTCTCAAAGATAAAGAATGATACTTTCTATTTATCATTGCTTTATGTTCCATATAGATAAAAATAGGAATAGTTTAATAGATATATATGTTAGATATACATATATTAAATTTACTTATCTGATGTAGTCATCGAGAAAATCACAATTGAACAAAACTATGTGATTTGACATCTCCTGCTCTTCTCTGCTTAATGTCGTCAATGTATATGATCTAGGAATTTCTCCTATTCGTAGAAATGATAAAAAACTGGGTTCAATTTTCTCAGACTATTCTTCTTCGTTTCTCATTGGTCTATTCATTCTTGTAGTAAGATCAGACAAATACATAGTGCAAAAATCCATATATTCTTGATCCAGGTAATCGTTCACGATAGAACCTTCAGGATGATTCCAATTTTGGAAATAAGAATTTAATGTGTACATATTTTGTTCAGTTGGATATATCCAATGAAAAGAAATAGATCCTATGAGAAGTATTTTAGTTGGAATATGAACAGTCTGATGTAGGACGCATGTGAAAAATGATGGAGGAAATATTTTCTCTAACTCACAAAAAAAATTAATGGGGCATCTGCCAACATTATTTGCAAGAAATACTTGGATAACTTCTAAGAAAAAATATCTCCAAAAAAATGGAACAACCGAATAACAGCCACCCTTAGATTATTGGATAAAAGATGATGAATTTCTATTAGAATCAACTCATGTAGAAGGATGTGATAATCATGATTCTTCAAAGATTTTAGCTACAACTCTCTTCTATTAACCTGTTTAGATATGTTTCATGAATATCCATCAGGAACTTTAATAGTATCCAGTACTTCTAGAAATTTATTTTTTTCTATAGGTGTCATCAAATAATAATCACATGGAACTTTCCATTTATTTCCACTAATATGCACAGGATGCAATTTTGGTTTGATGCCCCAATCCACCAAGTCACACCAAGACTGTAAATCATCTTCTTTCTTTCCCTTAACATTTATAAGAATTGAAAGAAACATTTCACATATATTTTTTCAATTTTCATAACGTCTAAGAAATGACGTAACAAATTGGTTGAACAATAAGGCAAACCGAAGAAGATACTTCTCTTCTTCCAATTGTAATAGGTTTCAGGTGAAATATTCTTTCTATTTTCAGATTTCATTTGAGCCTTCCCAAATGAAAAACTGGAATCTTTCAATTCATTAAGCACATCATTTCTAGACATATGCTGAGGTGGATCATCAGTCTCATTGGTATTTTCAAATCATCGACGATTATTTCTATATGGATGGTCCATTGGAAAGAATCGTTAAAGTCCTATAAAACTAAAACTACAGTGATGTTTGAATCTTCTAGATTGTGTATTCTTCATACAAATAGGACATGATAGTTTTCCCTTCGTGCTCCATCCAGACATCAATTCATAAGCAGGAAAATCATTGATCATCCACATAGGCATAGCACGCATCTTAAATATATATTTCGAATATGCATCGTATGTGCGCACACTTGCATCCCAAAGAGGTTTCAACTCTTTTATTAAAGGTTTAATATATACATCTATATCATTTTTAGGATCAGAAGAGATATATATGAGTATACTCATGAAATTGAAATGTTTTTCATACACAACCATGGGGGAAGGTTGTAAATGTGTATAAAAACCGTCTATGTGTTGTGCGAAGTAAGTATATTCCCAAACAGATTAAAATTTTCACATGAAAGACACAACCTCACATTATTCATGTCAGCTACAAAATTAGGATATCGAGAATTAAATCTCTTCCATGAAAATCCATCTGTAGGGTGAACCAACTCATCATTAGTCTTCTTTCTCTGGGTATCATGCCATCTCATTTTTATTGATATTCCATCACACATAAAGAGATTATGGAGCCTAGGTATTAATGTAAAGCGCCACATTACTTGATGTGGCACATAGGATGGTGTTCCATCAGCTTTTGGATTCTATAAGGATGTACCACATTTTGTACAGTTATTTCGTTCAGCTGTTTCCTCCCAGAATAAACTACAATCTTTATGGAAACCATGAATTTTGTTTCTAGAAAATATAAGTTCCTCAACTAACTTCCATGCCATATAGTGGTATGACTGAATATATGCATCATCTATAAGTAATTACTTCAAGAAGGTAAGAATGTGATTGATGGATGTATTAGAAATATCATACATAGTTTTCCCATGAAACAATCGGACTAAAAATTCCAACTTTTACATTTTACCACATTGTCTATATACTGGAGTCATGGAAGCATCATTCAATTTTTTCACCATGAAAACTTCATAATTTTCATTAAACACATCATGTGTGATCATATATAATCCTTTTTCGGTCGAAATCCTTTATTTTTCATGATGAAGAATAAACAGAAACTAGTTATATAACAAATTTTCCAATCCAGTCCTCTAATTTGGATCATCAGTAATTTGAAATTTTATTTTCAATCCATTGTGATACTACACATAGTAGTTTTCTTGAAAACCATATTTGGTTATGTGGTATCTAACTTCTTCATGACTCAACCAAGGTCTTCCAAAACAATTGTAACATGGGTAGTGTATGTGACCACTATCTGAAGCATTGTGAAATGAAAAATGTAAAAATATCTCCAAATTGTTTTGAAAATCACTGGAGATCTGATCGGTTTCATGCATCCAACTTCTATCCATTATATATAAAAAATTGTTATAATTAATTTCATCAAAAATAAATTCAATAAGATTGAAGTTTAATCAAAAATATATTTAGGTAAAAGATAATTATTCACTTTATATGAAACCATAACTGAAACACTACACTATATGATAATCGTAATATAAATTACAACAAAATACTATATTTATAAAAAAAATATCTTTGAAGAACTATAAATGAGTGCACAAAATCTTTTACACTTGTGGAGGAGAATTATTCAAGAGTTGGAGTAAATTTTAGATCGAAGAACTTTTATATTTTAGTAGATTATTTGAGTGATCACATACATTGACCAAGGGGGTGGGGTGTCTAGGGGGTGGGGGTGTCCACAGGGTGGGGGTGTCCAGGGGGTGGGGTGGTGTCCAAGGGGCTGTCTAGGGGGGGTGGGGTGTTTAGGGGGTGGGGGTTGTCCAAGGCGGGTGAGGCTTTCTAGGGGTGGGGGTGTCCAGGGGTGGGGGATGTCCAGGGGGTGGGGGTGTCTAGGTGGTGGGGTAGTATCTAGGGGGGTTGTCCAGTGGGGGTTGTCCAGCAGGGGTGGGGAGTCCAGGAGGTTTCCAGGTGGTGGGGTGGTGTCCAGGGGGTTTTCGAAGGGGGTGGGGGTGTCCAGTGGTTGGGGCTGTCTAGGGGGTGGGGGTTCTCCTTAGGGGTGGGGGTGTCCAGGGAAGTGGGAGTCTAGGGGGAGGGGTGGGGTGTCCATGGGGTGGGGGTGGGGGGTATGTCGAAGGGGGTGGGGGTGTACACCCCAAAATTAGGTTCATAGAATCAAATCTCTATCCAATTGTAGCATGACTTCAAGACTATTATAGATGACCCAGAAGACTATTAGTGTAAACCATGAATATCATACATATAAATCACAACACACCTAATTGTAAACACACCTCCAAATATCATATGTGGATCGGATTTTATCTTACGCTCTAAATATCATATGTTAATTCTAAAAAAACAAACATAATTGTAAACACACCTCCAAATTTTGATCTAGTTATGTGTCTTATTGGTGCCTTAAGAGGCCAGCTGAGAGATAATTCCAGTTTGTGATACTAGGTGTAAATATAGTATTTTATATGTTTAAAAAAATTTGTTTGTGTGTAAAATATGATCATATGTATTTTTTTTAGGCATATGATCCAACTTTCTATGGGACACTACTCATGGGAGTATGAGCCTTGTTATATCATTATGTGATAAGGAGTTTTATGAATGTTAAATTTTTGTGAGATCAATATGGATAGTGGATAATAACCTGAGTGAGATTTCTTTACAAAGATCACTTATTCTTTGAATGGTAAGAGTGTTTGTTGGTATGGAACTTCAAGAAAATTATTAACATGTGAAGGATACTATACATTGGTTATATATGATTCCTATTTTTTTGTTGAGTATCGGAGTGGACAGTCCAACCCCCCCCCCCCTGCAACCCCCCCGGATAGCCCACCCCCACCTAGATATCCCCCAACCCAACCTAGAAAACCCACCCCCCACATGGACACCCCCCACCCTAGACAACCCATAACCCCCCCCCCCCCTCCCCCACCTGGACAGCCCACCCCCCCACCCCTCATGGACAGCCCACCCCTTGATAGACCACCCCCCCTCCCCCACCTGGATAGGCCACCCCCCCCCCCACCCCTCATGGACAGCCCACCCCCTTAGAAACCCCCCCCCCCCCCACATCGGGATAGGCTACCCCCACCCCCTTGATAGACCAACTCCCTCCCTGTACAGCCGCACCCCCTCCCCCCACCCTGTAGCCCCCACCCACCCATTCATCCCCCCTGGACAGCCCACCCCACACCTGGACAGCCCCCCCCCAACCCACCGGGACATCCCCCCCCCCAGCTAAACACCCCCCACCCCACCTAGACACCCCCCCCCCCACCTAGATAGCCTACCAACCCCACCTAGACAGCCCACCCCTTTCCCCACCCCCTCCCTAGACAGCCCACCCCCCCCCCTTCTTGCAAAGCCCACCCCTTAGACATCCCACCCCCTGGACAGCCCACACCCCCCCCCACCTAGACATCCCACCATGACCCCCCCCCCCTAACAGCCCACACCCCTCCATGGATATCCCACACCCCCTCCCCTACACCCCTACAGCACCCCCCCTCCTACCCACTACATCCCCCCTAACCCCTGGACAACCCCCCCCCCCCCCCCACCTAGACATCCCCCCTACAGCCCATCTTAGGGTAATTTTATTGAAAATCATTTTATTGATTAAGAAGGGAAAACCATCATGCATTATCCATTTCATTAAAAAAATCCAATTCAATTTATAAAAACATGAAAAATTGAATTTATAATGCTCTATGGGTAACTTAAAAATGTCATTAGGGAAAGGGGAAATCACCTACATGGTTAATTCCAATTTAAAAATTAGGCCAAGCACTTAAGAGGTGGTGTGGTGTCCATGAGGTGTGGTTGTGTCCAGGGGGGGTTGTCCAAGGGGGTGGGGGATATCCAAGGGGTGGAGGGTGTCCATGGGGTGGGGGTGTCAACGGGTGGGGGTGTCTAGGTGGTGGGGTGTCCAGGGGATGGGCGGCTATCCATGGGGGTGGTGGTATCTGGGGGGTGGGGACTATCCAGGGGGTGTGGTGTCCAGGGGTGGGGGAGGGGGGAGGCGACCCATGGGGGTGAGGGGTGTCCAAGGGGGTGGGGGTGTCTTGGGTGGTGGGGGGATGTCCGAGGGGTTGGGGGTGTCGAGGGGGTGGTGGTTGTCCAAGGGGGTGGGGTGTTCATGGGGTGGGGCTATCCAATGGGGGGGGGGTCCATGGGGTAGGGTGTTGTCCACGGGGTGGGGGTTTCTAGGGGGTGGGGGTGTCTAGGTGGTGGGTGTGAGGGGAGGATTTTCATGGGGGTGAGGGGTGTTCGGGGGGCTATCCAAGGGGGTGGGTGTGTCCAGGGGAGGTGGGGATGTCCAAGGGGGTGGGGTGTCTAGGGGTGGGGGTGTGCAGGGGTGTCGGTGGCTATCCAATGGGGGTCCAGGGGGATGGTTTGGGGGTGTTTAGGGGAGTAAATACCCATATAATACCTTGAAAATTACCTATACCCAATCCAACCAATATCACAGTTTCAATCCATCACCCAAAGAATAGCCAATTCATCCTCAATATCACTACCCTTCCCATTATTCCTTTAACAAAAACTATAAATCCAAAATTCGAATACAATTTTCAACCAAACTAAAGTCCATAGAAACTACAATATCACCCCACTAAAAAATGGAAAAACACCTAAACCACTACCCCAAACATACCAAATCCATTCAAATGGATCATCCTTATATCCATTACCCTTTACCATCTTTGAGTGGGGATACATCTCACCAACACCCATTAGTTCATATCATTCACAAACTCTACACAGAAAGAGTGTCTATGAAGACTTCAAATAAAAGTGATTTACACAATCATGACACTTGAAGTGTAGAAAAAAATAGAAATCAAATAAAATTATTCGGTATACCATGCCACATACCACACTGAACTCTGGTTTAGGCCAAATCAACACAGAAAACAAAAAATAAATAGATGTGGAACATTAAAACTAAGGAATAACTTAATAATTTTGTGTGTAGAAATAAAAAAATTATTTATTGAAGATGAATCTATCGGGTGGAAGGATTTTCACAGCCTAGGGTAAAGAGAGAGCTTCATGAGAGATTCTGATTAGGGCCTACAATCACACAGATGAGGGAGTTGGGCTACTATGGATTTGGGGGAAACCTTTCCGAAAGATTTTTAAAAACTATTGGGAAGTATATTCTTTACCAATGGTTTTAAAAAACTGTTGGTATATATTGGATAAATTAAATATTTCCCAATGGTTTGAGTAAACTGTCAAGAAATCTTCATTCTAAATACACAATGTCAATGGTTTCTTCAAACCATTAGAAAATGTTGTTGTTTTATAGTATAATAATGGTTTTTTCAAACCATTGGTATAAAAGAATTGGGAAAACCTGAATTTTCACTAGTTCCCCCTCAACTGGTCTAAAAGATCATCTATTCTTGGGAGAGGGTAATGGTTCTTGACTGTTACCTAATTCAATCTCTGGTAGTCTATGCACAAGCTTAGTCCATCATCTTCCTTCTTCACGAAAAAGACTGGAGCACCCCACAACGACACACTCGGCCAGATAAAACATTTTTTCTGGAGGTTTTCAACCTAAATCCACAACTCCTGTAACTATGAAGGCATCATCTAATAGGGATCCATCTAAATTATACTAGAATTGGGTTTCAAGTCTATTATGAACTCAATGTCACGTTGAGGGGGTATAGTCACAAACTCTTTGGGTAAAACATCCAGGAACTCCCCGAAAACTCCCAGAACCTCCACCATATCATCACCCATCAACCCCTCTGACATTTTGGCTAACACTGAATTAAGAGTCTCCACATGACGGCTTCCCTCCTAAATATTTTTCTATCTAACAAAAGTAACACGTTGGCCATCCATATCTGAGAACATGACTCATCCCTAGAAGCAGTCGATATCATCATGGATAGAGAACAACCAATCTATTCCAAGGATGACATCGTATAGATGAATCTGTAGTAGAATAAGATCTTCAATGGACTGATGTGGCCCCATCATCAATCTACATCCCTGGAAAACATCAAATAGACTGATCTGATATCCAAATGGTGTACTAAACACCAGGGGAATGGAAATTATCTCTACATCTAGTCCCAAGGCATGGGCTAGACTAGGTGAAACAAAGGAGTGAAAATATCATGAATCAAAAAAAGGTACACGCAAGAGTACTAAACAGACTGATCATTCCTTGAAAAACCTCTGGACCTGCTGAAACTGTTTCCTCATTGGTGTGAAACAACCCATGCCTATCTCCTCTACCCCTCTACTGTCGACTGCCACCCCAACTATTCCCTAGTCGAGGTCCCTGAAGAGAATCCTGATGTAATCCTTCTCCATCACTATCTACCCTTGGTGGAGCACTAGCCCACTGCCCTATTGCTGGAAAGGTCTGTACGAAAACTATTGGTGGTTAGTTTGGTGTTGAACCTATCCACCCCCACTATAATGATCTTGAACTAGAAATTAGCTCCGAAGATGTCCACAACCTCCACAAACAATGTACCTCAGTCTTGGGCCCATGGGGAAAGGTGAGGACCAGGAGATCGGAAATGGAACTATTGTGGCCTACTTCTTGTTGGCCGAAACCTAGAAGGCCTTAACATTAGAGACCTACTACTGACTTCCTTCTCCATTGAGGGACTCGGCTGGATCCCCTCTCGTGATACACCTCCATGTGAGTGAATTCTCTCCACTACTTTGGCCTTCTTCTGAACTTCTAAGTATGTCGATAGGGTAAAGTGAGTGAAAACATACTAAAGAGAAGGTCAGAGTGCCTCAATCAAGAATATCATCCATGGTTCCTAATCTGTAAAGAGATTCAAAGGAAAGTGTAGAAGATCCTTGAACTTGATCCCCATTTACCTTGCCGACATACACCCCTATTGGAGGGAGAGCATCTCCTACATCTTCTCAACCTTCACAGTCGAGGAAAGAAACTCTACCTGAAATTCCTTGTCAAATTTATCCCATAAGACATTGGTCTCCTTCCTCTACCCTAGGTAAAGCATCCACCACTTACGCACCACTCCCCGCATTTGTCTCACTTTGAGAGGAACCCAGTACTACCTCAGAGCACGGATAAAGTAATCATTATTGTAAGCTCCTTAATTTATCCCTCCATATCTAAGTCTAAAATGACTCCTTCTTCTATCCCTAGGGTCTTATAATGGAAGGTACTAAGGGTATTTTTCTACAATTCATCTTCCTCCTCTTGATCGGCCCTCCGCTGATCAACCAAGTCAGCCTACTGGAACTAAACTTCTTAAACCCCATGTGGATGACCTCTGGGTGTCATATCGAAAAAGGGTAAACAGTGAACTCCTAAGCATGGGTAGTATGGAATTTTCTTTTAATATTTATTTTAACTCTTTATTTAAATAACATTCCCAAAATTCCAAATATACACAATAACACAAGTCATTATGATGCATACTGTTCCTAGGGTCACTACCCAGCAATTAGTGTAGCTTCACTTGGTCATTTAGTGGATCCAAATTTTTTCATCAGATCACGAGGGGCCCCAAAATCCCAGTTCCTAGATGGTCTTCCCTGACCTATTTCACGCACCAAGATTTCCTAATACTGTTTCCGTACCATCCCATGCAATCCTCACTATGCCTAACCGAAACTTCATCCTATCCCTAAACCATCATATTTAATACCAATCTATCATGGCCCGCCTTCTTCAAGATAAGGGAAGGGAAAATGTGTAACACCCCAAGATTTCATAGTAAGTCAGTTTCTTTAAAGCAATTCAATAGCCTGTGTTACACGCAACACCAAGTTCAAGCGCACCACGACTTACCAAACTAGCCATTCAAAAAGTCGTTATGAATAATATTAACTGAATTTTTAATTTTATATACTCCATATAATTTTCAAATCCATATTATTTGTTTCTTAGACATAATATAAGAAAGAATTCATTTTTTCAGATAAAAGAAGTATTTTTCAAAAAATTCAATTTTACCACCTTTTAATGGAAACCCCTTTTTAAAACCAATATTTAACCCTTTTATATATTCAATTTAATGAAATTAAATTCTTCTTTATAATTGGGACATAAAAATTTATTTTGTATAAATTTTTGGTACTTTTCTGATAACTTTTATATTTTGATGAATACTGAAAAATAATAAATTTTAATTGAAAAAAACTTTTTTAATCGAAATAATTTATAGTGTTAAATTATGAATTTGAATGATTTTTAAGTATAATTAGATTATATTTTTATCATTTAATAAATTTTTGGTAACTATAAGTAATTTCACATTTAATTTCACATAAACACATGTCAATCTTTTGATAGTTTTTAGTTCTAAAAACCTGCTTTTCGATTTTGACAACAAGAATTAATTTTAAATTAATTAATGCAACTTATATGTTTTTAATTTGATAATATAGAATTCATTTTTGAATTTGGAATATCAAAATTGTCTTTGGGTAAATTTTTGGTATTTTTCTGAAATCATTCAATTTTTGATGAATATTGAAAAACACTATTTTATAGTTTAAAACCGACTTTTTATTTAAATAATTATATATTTTATTAAAATTTATTTTAAGCCAAAATATATATATGATAACAATATAAGTTCAATTTAATTCATTGGAGTCATTTTTATAATAAAATTAGATGTATAAAATTATATTGAACTTTTTACCATCTTTTACCCACCTTTTAGTAGCATTTGCAAATTTGCAGAAAACATAATTTTACCGCTTTTGTGAATTGAAATTCAAATAGCCCAAAGACGTGGTTAATATTAGTAATTAAAATTTGGTTCAATAAGATGAAAATAATTTTTGGTGAATAGTAACTTTTGACTTTTATTTACCATGGTTAAAAGTAAATAGGGTAATTAAAGGTAAAAAATGATATTATAATTACCCTAACACATCTCTTAATTCTATTTTATAAGTTTAATTCGACCGAAAATAACTTTATAAATAAAATATGACCATTTAATTCAACTTGTATTAGATTAGAACATTTATAATTATTTTATTGAAAGAAGGGTTAAAAGTGTTAAATTCAAGGTTTATTAACTAAAACATTTTTAATATAGGGTTATATATAAGATAAATTAATCTATAAATATTCATTATAAATCTAAAAATATTTCCTACATCATGGTATTTTATTTATAATTTTTAGAGATTAAATATTTAAATTTATTTATGACACAATGATGATGCAGTAATTACCTTCTGAATGAAATATTAAAATAGTTTATATTATAAATATTAAAATAAATATAATTTAAACTTTTTTATGACAGAAACTAAATTTATAGGTTAGTATTACATGTTCGGGTTGATTAGATAAATTTTGTTCTAATTGATAAGTTTGTTATTACTTTCACAAAAACCAAATACTAAATAGTGTCAAATTTGACATAAATTAGTTTTTAAAACAAATACGATATTATTGGTTGATATAATATTCATAAAAATATAAGTTTAGTCCAAAGGGATTAAGTAATATTATATATGTCATTCCAGAACCACTTTAGGTTCTCTTGGAAGTTAAGAGTATGTTTATTAACCATATAGTATAAGAATACAAGAAGACGTGGTAAAAGTTAAACTATTTAACTAAGAGTTAAATCTAAAAGATAAGGTTAAAATGGTAACCTAAACTTCCCTAAAACCTATTGGTTGAGTTTATTTAGACCCATACCCACCTTATTTTAGAAATAATTTATTTTTGAGCAATTGGAAACCGAAAATCATTTTATAATAAAATAATATTTCATGCTTTTCTTAAAGTGACCCCCACATCTCTTATAAAAGGGTACTCCCCCTTCTCTTAATTTCACACCTCCAAATCCATTTGGATCATCCAAACCCGACCCAAATATCTTTCCAACTTCTCTCACTTCAACATATAGTCCTTACTTTGATCATAAATCCAACCTAAGGATCCATTTTGATCAACTCAAAAGGAAACACCCGAAGAAGAGGTAATGATTTCCCCACCCTCTTTCATGTTCTTTCCTTTTTCCACTTCCTCTTTATTTTTTGTTTCCATAACAAAATAATAAATCCAGTAACTTATACATATTGTGATGTTATTATAAATATGGTACAACCATATTCATTATTCTATCCATCCTATAGATGACAAAGTCACCATACGTGTGGACGTACGACTTACCGTATCCACATCGTGGTGTAGTTTGTTATTCAAACACTTCATTATTTGGATGGGTATAATAATGAGTATAACTGATTCAAATAATAAATATAAAATTTTAATTATTCTGTATATATAATATAACATCCAATTACATACTATTTCACCATCAATATAATGATATTGTCGCTTGTGCCTACGTACGGCTTACCATCTCCACAAACAGGATGTGATTCAATCCCCATCGTAATAATTCGAGAATAATTTTCATTTTATGATGAAAAATAATGTGTAAGAATTTAATATCATTATGGATATTAATAAAATACATCCTATACATAACAAACATTACTTATGTAACAAAACAAATAAAGTAAAATGAATCAGTTAACAACCAAAACAATGATACTACTGAAATATCATTAACAAACCAATACTAAAAGATCACATATAATATCATAACTATTTATTTCGTTATTTTATAATTTAATAACCATTATTTCACCATTATATAGGAGGTTAACCAACCCTGTACTAAGGAAAAGTACAAGGTAAGGGGTTTTCTTCTCCCTTTTATTCCCATGAGATTCATGCTATATTTTCCACAATTACCTTTTGTGTGGTGTATGTACTACCCATGATTGTATTGTTTTTTAATATACTTTAATTTATGGGTATTTACATAATCATTGGATGATCCTTCTTTCGTGGGGTGTATCTTTCGTAAGTTACCAAATCGGCAAGGGAATTTCAAATGTCAATTTCCACTCATTTGGTTTTACGCAATCTTCATTGATTAATTTACTCCAAGATTATATGTGAAATCACTATTTATTTACATATGTAGTAATTTTCACTCCACTTTGTGTGGATATACTTTTGATACACATAATTAATCCATTGATTAATTCTCAAGTCATCGATATAAACTTGATAAGAGTAATTTTAACTCAATTTCTATTCATTGAGTTAAACATCCAAGTCATTATTGTTGTCTTTATAAGAATATGTGTGAATGTCCTCTGATTGATTTACACTTAATATCCAATCATATTTAGTGTATTTATATTTGTCACACATAATTATGTAATTTATTTAACCTTAACCAAAGGATACAGTCTCTATAAAGGAATTCATCTAAACTAACATTCCATTGAGACTTCTTTGTTGTTATGCACCAATTCAATTTTATTTGGTGTATATAATGTACTTTTACGTAGTATATCCTAAATCCCTTTATTCTCATGGTATTATAAATTTTTTATTACATCAATTATGTTTTATTCAAGTGTCTCTCATTTGGTTAGGAACTCTAACTAAAATATCATTTTAAATGTTTTAAAATTTTATTCTTATAAATCTTTCACATTAATGTACATGTTTTAAAAATGGTTTTAAGGTTTTATTTATATATACATTAATTTTTTTAAATTGAAATTCCTTTTAAAAGTTTCAAAGTGGTATGGGACACTATGACTCAAAAATCAATTTTAAACAGCTTCTTGAAAAATAGTGATACTTTTAAATGTTTCCATGAAGAAGGGATATTTCCCTCAAAGATTTTTTACTGATCATTTTCAACTATGTCAACATCCTTCACAGGATATTATTCTTGATTGAGGTTGAATTATTATTATACAAATGTTACATACTGTATTGAAGGTCTTGTGATATTTTTGACTGTGGATGTGTTATTTGTATACCATTCATGGTTTATGGATAAATTATTGACATTTCGTATGCTAGTTTTAATACGAATGTTTATGTTATGCTTAAATTTTTTCATATGAGGAATGCATTGGACTTAGTAAGTGACGAGGTGGAGCCCGCTATAGCTTCTCGATACATCAGTGGGTCTCATGAGACAAACTAGTGTCTTGGAACAAGGCCTTGACAAACTCTTATTTGTAGTCTTGGAACAAGGCCTTGACTATGTGGTTATGATGTATGGCATTATGCATTCCATCATTATGAAATGGGCTATTGATATTACATTGGATTATTCAACTAGTATAATATCCATGTGAATAAGTAAATGGAATTATTTGATTTATCTTTTCCATATTATGCTGAAGTTTAAGTTTAAAAGGCTTGTGTTCTGGTCATATATGTTGCCTCAAATGTTTATTCTTATTTATAATAGTTTCCGCAATATTTTTATCCTTACAGAGCATCTAAGCTCACCCCTTTCTTATGTTTTATTTTTCCTAGGATTCAAAGAAGTATATTAAGATTAACCTGCAAGAATAGGCTAATAGATATAAGAGTGTTCAAAGGGGACGTAATTTTTTTCATGATGTAATATAAAACTTTTGTATGTATCTAGTACTTCAAAGGATAATAAACTAATCGTTCTTTCCGGACATGATTCCTTGTATCATGAAAATGTTATGTAATAATGCACTGATTCTAGGTAACTTCGGTCAGGGCATTATAGTTGGTATTAAAAAAAGTTTTTGACAAACCTTGGAAGTTAGATTTAGAAAAAAACTATGATTAGGAAACACTACCCTAAGATAGACATTCAGCATTAGTATAGAAGAACATCCAAAAATTTTGGTAATGTAAATATTATGTGGGTTTTCTGAGCAATACATCCATGTCTAGATATGAGCAGGTAGAGGTGGCTCTAGAAAAGATTTACCTAGGAGTGAAAACTCTAACAAAGAGTTCTGGGATTGACCCAGGGTATCCTGGTACACGACAACAGGACTTGTTGCACCCTTGGTTATGACACTCCTAGGGGTTATTCTTAGGAAAAGTCACATTTTCTTTAAAAACCGATTTAAAATATTTTAATATAATATTAGAATAAATAACCTTGGTTAATCCTAAGGTGTTTTATATTTAAAATGAGGGGTTATTATATTCTCTAAATGATTTTATGACTCACACTATGCTTTCCTGTGTTAGTCAAAGGATGGATTCCAACGAAGTCATAGTAACATTAAACATGATGTACAAGGTGGGAACGGTGGTAGAAATGAGCAATGAAATGGAATGTTGATAGGTGAAAAAGATATCACGTTCATAACGAATCAGTTTTTCAAAAATATGATCAACAACATATACATTAACCAACTCTCGGACTCAACAAAGAAGATAAAGGTGGTGAATAATAAGAGCTCCAGCAGTATAGACCATGGATAAAAGAAAGATCAATTTCCATCATGCAGGGAATGTGGAAGGAGACACCTAGGAAAGTTTCTCACTGAAACAAATAAATTCTTTATGTTTGGGAAATAAGGGAATAAATTAATAAATTTCCAAATAAAAATAAAGATTATTATGGAAGAAAATAAAAAAGATCTCAAGAATCCATTTACAATCATTTTTCATAAATGTAGGGGACCTGGGCATTACCTAAGTGAATTCCCTATTATATAGGATAACCACTTGGTCAAGGAAGAACTTATGTGGAAATTAATGGATGGAGAAATGTTTAAAATTATTAGTGCTCTTTATTGATGGGATTACTTTGGAAGACTTTTCCCTTGTATGTATAACCCTATAGTTTGTTATGTGAAAATTCTATTTTTGGAAGAGTTATCTTTCCAATTATTGATATAGTTATAAATAACCATTTGGGATTATATGATCCTTGAATTTGAGGCAATTACAAGTTATTAAATTTTGGGATACAAATACGAGGTATGAGATAACATTTGTGGGGAAATTATGTTCTGGTTATTTTGAGGAATATATCTCATTTTTAGGAATGTAATAAAATATAGTTTTTGAAAAAGGACAACATACAGACCGTGTGACAACCCATCGTGTTGGAAGAAGCTGCGAGAATCTAACCCACAACCAGAGTGCGATTGGGATTTTTTACCTACCACTGGACTACATGAGGTCCCTGTTTAGTGTGACTAATTCTTTTTAGTTAAATGATTTTATTGATCAATAATATTTTGATTTGGGATCTTATGTCATATCAAATTGATATCTTTAGTATAGGAAAATGATTTGGTGATTAAGTGATAAATGTTATTTTGGAATACATTCACTCTATTGGGAACACTATATGACTAAGGAAAATAGAATAAAATGGGATTTCATTTGAGGAGTAATGGTGGATTTTTATCTATTCTTTTATTGTGGATTTATAGAGATTAGGGTTATTTATAGAAATGATTAATCTATCATAGAGAATATGTGATTAGGTTAATTACTTTTAAGTATGTGACTCTAAGTGTAGTTGATGTTATTTGGAGATAAAATTTAATGTGGAATACTACCTAATCAAATTATTCTTTGTTTTGGGTTTCAATATTAGTTTGGATTATATTTAAGGATTTTAAGTACAATTGTTTTTTGAATGGTATTTGTTGAACTTTGGGTATTTTTTGTTTAATTTTAGAAATTAAGATTAGTATTTCTTTCTCTAAATGATTATCCTTTTTGGGGATCATCTGATCTTGTACTAACCATTTTGGTTTTGGTTAATCTCTAAAGACAAGTTAAATATATAGTTTATCCTTTATGGATTATGTGATTATCTAGAAGTTGATTTTAGTACTTCAGGTGTGACCAAGTCATCTTCAATACTCATCGTTTAAAAAAAGATGAGTTAGTGGTAGAAATTTATTAAAAGATGAATCTCTACTTAAAAAGTAAGTATATCTCTTTATGTTCTTATTCAATCTCATAAATAAATTCCTCAACTTTACTAAATGGAACTTGAAACAAAAAATGTTGTTCGTTTAATTTTTCTACTAGGAAACAAATGTCTGTTTATCCCATCACAAGTTTGTGGTTTTCTTGTTGTTATTTTTCTCCTGATCATGTTTTCTATCACTCTCTATCAGAACTTGACACTTAGTTTATCTTCCATATCCATGTTTTCCTACATGGAATCCCATAATGGGTTATCTTGGGTGACCTTTGTACTTCTCTTTCTTTCTTTTAAAGTGACAGTTTTATGGACTCTTTTTCTGATGTAGGACTTTCAATGAAGTTCCCAAGCCCAATTTTAAAATTTATAGGATGCAATTTTAAAAAGGAGGTAATAATTTAACACCCCAAGATTTCATAGGAAGTTATTTATTTAATGTAATTCAATGGATTGTGCTACACAAAACACCAAGTTCGAGCGCACCACGACTTACCAAACTTGCCGTTCAAAAATCGATTATGAATTTTATTAACTAAATTTTAAATTTATATACTCTATATATTTTTAGAATCCATATTATGTGTTTCTTAAACATAATATAATAACAAATTGTTTTTTCAGATAAAAGAAGTATTTTTCAAAAAATGCAATTTTACCACCTTTTAATGGAAAACCCTTTTTAAAACCAATATTTGACACTTTTATATATTAAATTTAATTAAATTAAATTATTATTTATAATGGTGACAAAAAAATTTATTTTGGATAAATGTTTGGTACTTCTCTGATAACTTTCATATTTTGATGAATACTGAAAAATAGTAAATTTTAATTGAAAACAACTTTTTTAATCGAAATAATTTATAGTGTTAAATTATTAATTTGAATGGTTTTTAAGTATAATTAGATTATATTTTTATCTTTTCATACAATTTAGGTCATTATAAGTAATTTCACATTTAAATTTGACATAAAAAAAAGCCAATTTTTTGATAGTTTTTACTTTTTAAAAACCTGCTTCTAGGTTTTCACAACGGGAATTAATTTTAAATTAATTAATGAAACTTCTATATTTTTAATTTGGTAAAATAGAATTCATTTTTTTAATTAGGAATATAAAAATTATCTTAGGGTAAATTTTTGGTATTTTTCTGAAAACATTCAATTTTTGATGAATAGTGAAAAACATTGCGTTGTAGTTTAAAACCGACTTTTTATTTAAATAATTTTCTAATTTATTTAAATTTATTTTAAGTCAAATTGATATATTATACCTATATAAGATCAATTTACTTCATTGGTGTCATTTTTATAATAAAAATGGATGTATAAAATTTTATTGAACTTTTTACCGTCTTTTACCCACCTTCTAGGAGCATTTACTAATTTGCATAAAACATAATTTTACCGCTTCTGTGAATTGAATTTCAAAAATATGAGAGACACGATTAATATCAATAAGTAAAATTTGTTTCAATAAGATTAAAATAATTTTTGGTGAATAGTAACTTTTGACTCTTATTTACCTCGGTTAAAAGTAAATAGGGTAATTAAAGGTAAAAATGATTTTATAATTACCCTAACACATTTCCTAATTCTATTGGATAAGTTTAATTCGAACAAAAACAACCTTAGGAATAAAATATGATCCTTCAGGTCCACATGGATTAGAATAGGACATTTATTATTATTTTATTTAAAGTAGAGTAAAAAGTGTTAAATTCAAAGTTTATTAACTAAACCACTTTTAATATAGGGTTAAACATAAGATAAATTCAACTATAAATATTCATTAGAAATATAAAAATATTTACTACATAATGGTATTTTATTTATAATTTTTAGAGATTAAGTAATTAAATTTATTTATGACACAATGATGATACAGTAATTACCTTTTTAATGAAAGATTAAAATAGTTTATATTATAAACACTAAAATAAGTAGAATTTAAATGTTTTGATTCCATCCAATAATTTTCTAGGTTAATATAAAATTTTAGGGTTGATTATATTTTTTTTGAAGTGATAAGGTTGTTATGAATTTCACAAAAACAAAATACCAAATAGTGTCAAAATTTACATAAATTAGTTTTTAAAACAAATAATATATTATTGGTTGATATAATATTCCTAAAAATATAAGGTTCGGGAAAAGAGATTAAATAATATTATATATGTCATAAATGAACAACTTTATGTTCTCTTGGATGTTTAGAGTAAATTTATTAACCATATATTGTAAGAATACAAGAAGACACGGTAAAAGTTAAACTATTTAACTAAGAGTGAAATCTAATGCATAAGGTTACAATGGTAACCTAAACTTTTATAAAACCTATTTATTGAGAGTATATTGACCCATCCCTACCATACATTTGAAATAAATAATTTTTTAGCCATTGGAAAAGTAAAATAATTTTATTATAAAATAATATTTCAATCTTTTCTTAAAGTGACCCTCACATCTCTTATAAAAGGGTACTTCCCCTTCTCTTAGTTTCACACCTACAAAGCCATTTGGCTCAGCCAAACCCTACCCAAATATCTTCACAACTTCCCTAAGTTCAACCTAGAGTACTTAATTTGATCCTAAATCCAACCTATATAGCCCTTTCGATCAACTCAAAAAGAAACACCCGAAGAAGAGATAATAATTTCACCACCCTCTTTCATGTTCTTATCTTCTTCCAATTCCTCTTTATTATTTGTTTCCATACCAAAATAATAAATCCAGTACCTTCTACATACCTTTATGTTATTATAAATATGGTACAAACATATTTGTTATTCTATCCATCCTATAAATGAAAATGTCACCATACATGCGTATGTGCGGCTTACCGTCTCCACGCCGTGGTGTAGTTTTTTGTTCAAACACTTCATTATTTGGATGGGTATAATAATGAGTATAACAGGTGTAAATAATATATATAACATGTTAATTATTCATTATATATGATATATCATCCAATTATAAATGATTTCATCATCAATATAATGATATTGCCGCTCGTGCGTACGTACGGATTACCGTCTCCACGAACGCGATGAGATTCATTCCCCATTGTAATCATTCAAGAATAGTTTTCATTTTATGATTAAAAATAATGTTTAAGAACTTAATATAATTCTAGATATGACTAAAATATAGGATATACATAACAAACATGACTTGCGTAATAAAACATATAAAGTAAAACAAATCAGTTAACAACCAAAACAATGATACTACTAAAATATCATTAACAAAGCAGTATTAAAAGATCATATATGATATTATATTTGTTTATTTGGTTCTTTAATAATTTAACAACAATTATTTCACCATTATACATGAGTTTAAACTACCCTATACTAAGGAAAAGTACAGGGTAATGGGTTTCCATCTCACTTTTATTCTCATGAGAATCATGCTATATTTTCCACTATTACCTTTTGTGTGGTGTATGTACTACCCATGATTGTATTGTTTGTGTAATATAATTTAATTTATGAGTATTTAAAACATCATTGGATGATCCTTCTTTCATGGGGTGTATGTTTCGTAAGTGACCAAACCGGTGAGGGAATTTCTAATTTCAATTTCCACTCATTCAGTTTTACGCAAACTTCATTGATTACATTACTCCAAGATTATGTGTTAAATCACTATTTATTTACTTAAGTAGTAATTTCCACTCCCCTTTGTGTGGATATACTTTTGATACACGTAATCACTCCATTTTTTATAATATCAAGTCACTGATATAAACTTGATAAGAGTAATTTTAACTCAATTTCTATTCATTGAGTAAAACATCCAAGTCATTGGTGTTGTTTTTACTAGAATATGTGTGAATGTCCTCTGATTGATTTAAACTAAATATATAATAATATTGAGTGTATTTATATTTTATACACATAATTATGTCATTGATTTATCTTTAACATAAGGATACGGTCTTTATAAAAAAATTCATCTCAACATACATTCCATTGAGACTTCTTTGTTGTTATGCACCAATTCACTTTTATTTGGGTTATATACTGTAGTTTCACATAGTATATAATGAATCCCTTCATTATCATGATATTATAAAGTTTTTATTACCTCAATTATTTGTATTCAAGTTTCTCTCATTAGTTTAGGAACTCAAACTAAAATATCATTTTAAAAGTTTTAAAAATTTGTTCTTCTAAGTCTTTCTCATTAATGTCCATGTTTCAAAAATGGTTTTAAGGTTTTATTTATATGGACGTTAATGTTTTAAAATTGAAATTACTTTTAAAAGTTTCAAAGTGGTATGGGACACTTTGATTCAAAAATCTATTTTAAACAGCTTCTTGATAAATAGTGAGATTTTTAAATGTTTTCATGTAAAAGGGATATTTCCCTCAAAGATTTTTTACTGATCATTTTCAACTATGTCAACATCCCTTATGGGATATTATTCTTCATCGAGGTTGATTTATTATGATAAAAATATTCCAAAATGTATTGAAGGTTTTGTAATATATTTGACTGTGGATGTGTTATTTTTATACCATTCATGGTTTATGGATAAAGTAATGACATTTAGTATGCAAGTTTTAATATAAATGTTTATGATAGGTTTAAAAATTTTCATATGTGGAATGTATTGGACTTAGTAAGTGACAGGTGGAGCCCTCTATAGCTCCTTGATGCATCAGTAGGTCTCAAGAGACAAACTATTGTCTTTCCACAAGGCCTTGAAAAAATATTATTTTTATTCTTGGCACCAGTCCTTGAATATATGGTTATGATGCCTGGAATTATGCATTCCATCATTATGAAATTGGATATTGATATTACATGTGATTATTCAACTTGTAGAATATCCAAGTGAATAAGTAAATGTCATTATTTGATTTATATTTGACATATAATGCTTAATTTTAAGTTTAAAATGCTTGTGTTCTAGTATAATACATTTCCTTAAATGTTTATTCTTATTTATGATAGTTTCTGTTATATTGTTATCCTTACTGAGCATCTGAGCTCACCGCTTTATTATGTTTTATTATTCCTAGTATGAAAACAAGTATATTATGATTAACCTGTAGGAATAAGATAAGGTATATAAGAGTGTTCAAAGGGGACACAATGTTGTTTTTTATATTTCATGATGTAATGTAAAACTTATGTATGTATCTATTACTTCCAAGGATACTAAACTGATCGGTCATTCGAGACATGATTCCTTGTATCATGCCAATGTTATGTAATAATGAATCGATTTTGGGTAATTGGGGTTGGGGAATTACAAAGTGTCACACCCTTCCTTATTCAAGATGAATGAGGGATAATAACCCCCAAGTCCCGCCTTCAATAGGCCCTAGAGTGGAGACTAGCACCAAGGGTATATAATCTCAAACAAAATTGAAGTAATTAAACTATTTTTAATGAAAACAGGATTAGAATATAAGACAGAAAAATCCCAAAGAACACCAAACATTTATATAAAGGAAACCAAAATCCAACCCATACTTGATTTAAATGTAAACTGTGACAAAATTACAACCAAAGAACCAAATAAAGTACCAAAAGAAAGAGACAAAACATCATCACAACAACTACTCCAACACCCGAGCTAGTAAAGTCCATCACGGTCTTCAAAGTCCTCTTGGAACCTTGAAAATAATTTTACAAATGTAGGGTGACTATACAAGTATACCCAATATGAAAACTGAAGACACCCACACACAAATGGGGGAACATACTAATTCCCCAATGAGAAAATAGTAGAACCTCAAAGAACCTACCAAGGATTACTAACCATCCCAGCCTCACCAAGGCACACTCACCAAAATACTCAAGTTGAGTAAAGTAGTTGTATAAGAACATTGACATTGGGGTACCCCAAACAACTTTCACACTTGTTATCTTCTCATTCCTAACGTCTAACATCGTGACGCTACCACACTTCCAAAACGTAGTCCCATTTCCATAACCTTCCCTCATACACCTACGCTTCAAACCACACACAAATACCACCCACAAACACCTGCACCACAACCACGCCACATATCTCACCCAAATACACATGGGCCACAACAACCAAGCCTATAACCCAAAGACACCTTTTCTTCATCCCGAATACACTTAGGAAAAAAATCTTGGTCTTCAAAAACCTTCTTAAAGGATCTTAAACTATTGGAAACCTCAAGAAATTACAGTCTGCCCAGATATTCCCGAGTGGTAAGAACTCAGAAGAGGGTATGAGGAAGAAATTCAGTAACCATCCATCCATCCTCCCACCTAGATATTGGGAAAGAAAGCCTCTCCAATGAAAATGGGGTGTTCGGAACATGGTTCCCAACAAGGTTGGGGTGCATATAGAAATCAAAAAGAACTAAAATTTGAACATATAGGTAAGAAAACACTCAACCCAACCTTTGGGTTTCAAACAAACAACAATCCCACATAGAACCGCATCTTCTGCTACCCGTATATTCACAACCAGACAAACAGCCACAATAAAACACAATCCTAACCCCTTTCATTTAACCACATTCCATTCATTAATTAAGGGGTTCCCTTTAATTTATTCTAGCACTTCCCAGGAAACTAACAAGCACAACATCTGAAACTATTTTCAGAATGCTAAAGGCCACCAAACACTTCCAAGACAAACAATTAAGTAGGGACCAAGTTAAGGAAAACCATTTTAACACCCATTCATAAAACAATATAGAACAACCAACCTCCAGTCCCACTACACACCCCATTTTTCCTAAACACCCATTCAACCACTACCAACTGTCATTCTTCAATGTTTTCCATCTCAATCATGCCCTCATAACCAAACCTGGCAGCCCCGCAGCACAATAACACCACACCTGAAACACCTATAAACATGAAATCATGACAACTCAATCTTGCAGTCCCGCTTCCCAAACATTTATCATATGTTATCCCACTTCATAACAAGTCCATCCATTACACAATAAATCAATCTATCAACATTAGATTATGTCACACCTTCTGTACCACCCCATACACAAAGCCCACATAAAAACACCACCAAGAAGCAGCCCTGTTGAACAAACATACCCTTCCCAATTCATAGGACCAACCCCTATGTCCACCCCTCGTACCCATAACAAGGTTACCAACAGCAAATTCAAACAACTCCCATGATGTACAAAACCTAACCAAACACAACACACATCCATGCTATTAAGCTAAGCATATTCATATTTATTAATAGGGGTTCTTTAATTCCACTTTAAATAATAGGGGTGATCATAGAATAGGTTTCATCTTGGGGAATCCATTTATTTAACCATTTATAAATGATTAATAAGATTTCATGTTACATTTATTTAACAAATACTCACAAAAATAACAAAACCACACTAGTTTACAAGCAAAGTCCACAAAAGTACATGATTTTTAGAAGGCACACATCCACAATAAACTATAAAAAGTGAAAAAGATATCATACATAACAAAATTATCAACATAGACCATCTTTAATTACCTAACTATTATCTTTTAATCATCACTTCCCTCACATTATTTAGTAATCATTTAAGATAAGTATTCACTCATTATTTAAAAATAATCATTAGTACACCCACCCCTCATGATACACAAATAATTAGAGGTAGAAAAATCCATAATTGGAACAATAGGTGACCAAAATTCCTCCTTATTCCAAGAATAGGGGATCATGTGAGCAGTAGGAAACTCCAAGAAAACTCAACATGATGGGGTTCTAGCATAGGCGCATGACTTTTCTATAGAGGAAGGATCTAGGCACACTAATAAAAAAGAGAATAGAGGACCTTGGCTTTTAGAAAAAATCCAGATCATATATAAATGGATAAAAATGGTTCTAGAGGCCATTAAAATGGGATTATGGTCAATATCATGTGGTTTGAATGTCTCAAAGACCCTAGATCATTAATAAATTAAAGATATACTTAATATCCTTCGAAATTCCCTTAAAACGCCTAAACAAGGCTTTAAACTCAGTTTATGCCAAATAAAATGTAAGAGGGGAGAAATAGGAAAAACATAGGAAATTAGAAATTTGGGAAAGGGTGAGACATCATTTCGGTGTTCCATCATCATGGTGCCACCATTATAGTCCCACCTTTACAATGCCACTGTTTCAGTGTGCCAACATTTTGGTGTCATTGTTACGGTGCAACCATTTTGTTGTGCCACTGTTTCAGTGCCACCATTTTGATGTGACACTGTTTTGGTGTGCCAAAATTTTGGTTCCACCATTTCAGTGGGCCACCATCACGGTGCCACCATCACGGTTCCACCGTTTTAGTGAAACTGTTTTGTGAAACTTGATTTTTGAGAAACTCCTGAAATAAACCACTATGACCCCCAAGAACACCACAAGCACTGGAATTTCCCAAAGGAAGGTCATAGGGAAATCTGGGTCATTATAGTAAAATTATGACCATTTAATATTGAAATAGTTATTACTATAGTTGTGGTTAAAAATGATAAATAAAAAAATTATCAAAAAGTTAAGGTTTAAAATGACATCTAAACCAGTATAAATTTAATTGAATGATTATATTAGGAGATAATACTCCTTATACTCTAATATATGTATTTTTAACCAATTTTCTATAAATGTGACCTTATTATATTATAATTTTATGAAAAATTACAAGAGTAACTCTCCCCTCACTTATAAAATGACAGTCCTTCTTTATTTCATTTACACCACAGTAAGCCATCTAGGTAAACCAAACCTTGGAAAATTATCTTATACACCTACCTATCAATTATTTAGAGGTTTTTTATTCTTAAAATACCATTTTAAAGGTTATTATGAATGGATATAAAGGATGTATACTGAAGAAGAGGTAATTCTATTTACTATCTCTTTCAAGCTTATTTCTTATTATACTTCCTAAAAATTTGTTTTAACCATCTGAAAATAATAAATAATTTATCATAAATATACTAATATTTTATTATTATTATGTAAAAAACATTTTTTATCTCTTTCCATCCTATGAAAATCAAAAACATTACTAATTCATACATACGAATTACCATCTCCACGTTGTAGTGTAATTCATATTTCATCACCACTTTACTTGGATGGTTATAAAGGTGGAACTAATTAATATATATGATATATGTTAAATAATTATTATTTTGGAATTATAATATCAAATGTACCTTCTTACCCTCTAATATTATGGAAAATGATAATGTTTCTCGTGTGTACGTGTGGACTACCATCTCCACGAAGTAACGACATATGTTTTTTTATTAAAGATTTAAATGGATGGTAATAAGGATATATTTAATGAAGATATATTATATATATTATATAATAATTATTTCTTAAAGGTGAATTATTATTTAACTTTCTTTCATTACATCATTTGAAAAGTGAAAACAGTGTTCATGCTTGCGTACGATCATTGTCTCCGTGAATGGTGTGATTCATTTATATATATATATATATATATATATATTATGGATGACTACAAATATACATATATATATATATATATAATTAATATATATGATATTTATATCATTATTAACATCATGGTGATGATGAAATCATGATCAAAGTATAAGGACTAGAACATCCAAACTGAATTCTCATGAAAAAATGAAACAGTTAATGCCAAGGAATAATGTTTTTAATAAGGATTTGTTAATAAAGAGTGTAAAAATATTATAATTGGATAATATATGATGTAATTAGTATGAATGTGTCTCTATTATATAGTTTTAATGAATTAAAATTTATTATAATGGAGTTTAGACTTCTTTTGAAACAATTTGAACTTAAGGTAAGGGATTTGATAACTTAATTTCTTTTCATTGGGTTATATTATTTGTTCATTGTCTTTGATATGATAAGATTATGTTTCTAATGACATTTGATTATTTTCTATTCTATTTCCACTTATTTTATATGTATTTAAATTTTATATAAATACTAACTTCATTTATTAATTCTCACTTCAATGTTATGATAATTATAAGGTATTTCATAACTTAATTTTTCTCATTGGGTGATATTACTTCTTTATTGTCTTTGATATTCTAAGATTATATGTGTAATTACCTTTTATTATTTTATATTTTATTGAAACTTGTTTTATAAGGATATAAATTTGTTTCACATAATCACTTCATTGATTAATTCTCACTTCAAAGTTATGATCATTGTAAGGGATTTCATAACTATATTTTTTCATTGGGTTATATTAATTCTAGATTTTATTTGATAAGTTGTTATTATGTATGTTAGGGAATTAGATTATTTTATATAGTACTTACACTTGTTTTATATTTTCTTAAAATTTATACACATTATCACATCATTAATTAATTCTCACTTCAACATTAAGATCATTGTAAGGGGTTTCTGAACTCAATTTCCATTCATTGGGTTATACTTCTACTTCATTGAATACATTATTCCATTATTATGTGTAAAATGAAATTCGATTTTTTTATGTTAAATTTTAAAAAACAATTAAATTTGTTACACATAATAACTTCATTTATTAAATTCTCATTCAAATGATACAATCTGTGTAAGTGAGTTCATCTAAATTTCTACTCCATTGGGACATATTTGGTATTATACACAAATTTACTTTTATGTGGTGTATATAATTCCTGTTTGATATATTTAACAAGAATATATAATTATTAATTTTTATTAATTTATTGATTCTTGTGTACACTTTTAAAGAGTTTCAATTTAAAAGTTACCAAAAATTTATGGATTTATTTTAAAAATCTCATTTCTTGAATTGCCTTTATTTTTATTAAAATAATATTATAATCTATCACTCATAAAATTAATCAAATTTCCCTATTCTATATATATTTAAGGATTTCCCATGTTTTCTTACAACTTTTACACTCTTTGGTACTTAAATAAACCATCGAATATTTAAAATAAAACCCAGTATTATTTATCCTTCAATCAAGTATATTTTTCTTCCTTGTTAATATTTTTCAAATTTGTTTTTAAAAAAACTTTGTATTTAATAAAATTATTTATTAAGGAAATTTTATGTTATGATTTACTTTTTTACAATTTTTTAAAGAAATATTTATAAATATTTCCAAAAGGTTCATTTTCGACTTTCCTTTAAAAAAATCAAAAGGAATGGTTCTTTTTAACATATACATTGTTAACATATTTTCATGCTGCCATAACTATTTTATGATATTTATATTATTTTATAAGTTTACAATAGTTTTAAAAAGAAAAATATAAAATAAAATATTATTTTAATATTTTACTTCCATTTTCCTTATTTCTCTAAAGGATACGATTTTACTATAAAAACTCATTTTCTAATGAATCAATGGTCATATTTTATGTATAATTAATTTTGGGTTTAATAAATTTCTATTTGAACAATAAATTTCATGAAATAATTTGACATTAAACATCAATTAAATGCCAATTTTATTTATATATTAATTATTATTATTTTCTAAACCGTGTAAAATTTCTAGGTAGGGTGTTTTACTAAGAAAATTATTTTATTGACTGTGGAAATATTGATATTTTGTATCCTTTAATCAATACAAACATTTTTTATAAGTAATAGTATTAATTAATAATTAAATATAGGAGGAATTCATTAGGAATTTAGTGACATGTGGGGATTATAATTCTATAACCACTCAATACATCGACCGGTCTCATGAGGCAGACCAGTTGGCCAAACTTATCAAATGGGTTTTTGGTGCATGCCTACCCAAAGTTTAAACCGTCTTAACCCTAGGAGTTAACAATAAATATATCATGATGTAAGTGATAATGAATTCTAATATTATTTATTTCCTTCATTTATAATTTATTTATTATTATATATGAAATTGTGGCATTGATTTTATCCATGGATTCATTTTTTCACAAATTATTGATTAAATGGAATGTGTTTTCAGTTATTTACCCTTCCATGTTGATTATGCCTTATTCAATAATGATATATTCTATTTTACATAACCTATATTGAGAATAAAAGATCACAATTATTTAGTTTCCATTTCCTAGGATATAAATAATGAGTCCTTTAAAGAGTTCAAGGATGTATATTTTTTACTTTCACAATGTTTTTATATTTTACTACCAATGTAAAATGAGAAGCATGTTTTTATCAGGTTTTTAAATACTAATAAACTATACGGACCTTTGGTATGTGATTTCTTGTATCTAGTTATAATTTAATAAATTAACAACCTAATCTAGTGTACTAGGGTCAGGGTATTTACATTATTATTATTTTCATTTTTTGGTTGAAATTTTGAATATGTTTTAAAAAAAATGTGGTAAAAAAGTTTCCAACTACTTGGATAGCCTCATTCTTCCAGGCACTATTATTGTTATTCCCTACAACCTTTATGTACTAACACCAAGATGATTTCTATGGGATTTTCTTCCACAAACATTCCACCATCACTTGATACTACCATCATTGGCCAACCACCAATCACGGCATCATTCTAAATGCTTCTCTTAGTATGAATCTATTGGCACTCATACTATTGGCCAAGTTACCACCAGCCTCCGACCACTAAAACACCACCATTAGGTTTCTACAATCAGGGATTCTACCTTCATAGATGTATCCAACTGGCCCTACTTCTACTGAATCCTACCATTGTATTTTCTATCATTGGGTTGATACTTCCATTTTTCTACGTTCATCTTGATTGTTTCATCCTAATTTTTTCATTGCTACCATTTTATTATTTTATCACCATTATACTAATGTTGTGCTAAAAAATTATTGATTCTAATACCGCTTCTATGATTCATGTACCATTTAACATTCTTCCATTCATGATTGTTTCCATCTCCTACCACATCCTCCTTCCTCTACAACATTTCCATCCTTGATCCCTCCTACCAGGATTTTTACTCCTTAGTCTAAGAAGGTTCCACCATCGAGCTAATACTAAGGGTACCCATTTGAGAAAATTGGTTATTCATAATTCCACCTAATCCTTTTCAAGTAATATTGAATCCATATTTGATCTTTTATGCATAAAGTATTAAAATGATAGGGAATATGGTTCTTTTACGTCGTAGTGAAGCTCGCTTGTGGTCAATAGGAGAAGGGTGAGCTCAAACCACCCATTGAAAAGTCTTGAAGTCCATATTTCATTTTTTGGTTGATATAAATGTATGAATAAAAAGAATAATGAATCATCTTGTTAATTTGTGAAAAAATTTATGAATCCATTTTGAATGAAAATTTTTGAGCTATGGTTTATTCATAGAGAAGGTTACCACTAAAGTAAAATTTTGGTTTGGGTCACATCAATGAATGTACATTGCATTATGATCCAAGGATGGTACTGAGTTAGATGAAATATGAAATTTATCTAAAAGGTAGTGTGAAATAAAATTGAATCAAAATATAGAAAAATTTTAAGATACCCAAAATATAGGTATTTCAATGTTTTGTTCTCTCTCGTCGATAGTAATTTAAAAGGAGTTTTTCAGGAGTATTTAAAAGGAGAATATTTGATCGATTTTAGGATTAGGAAATTATGAGTGGTATTAAAAGGATGGATTTTGGAGATTCCAAAGGTCTAACCTTTGGCTTATAATGACTATAAATATAGATACCATGCTTATGGGAAGGGGGATCAGCTACTTTACTAAGAAATGTGATCAAGTAAACATATTTAGTTTTATTTTGTAGTTTTAGTTATATTTTATTTTACATGTAACTCATATTCAAGTTATAATTCAATTTTTCTTATATTTTATCTCTTTTACTCAGGATTATGAGAAATTGTACCACAGAATGCCTCGGGGGATAAATTCAATGTTGAACCAAAGTCTGTAATTTATGTTTTCTTTGGTTTAATTTGAGGATGATTTGTAGTGATTGTAATTTAAATTGTGGTTAAATAATGGTTAGCTTCTATGTCAGAAACCATTCTCCCTCGATTGAGGTGGTAGATGTGTAGTGTGCTTGGGGATCATTCACTACACTGTATATTTAAAACTATTGTAGGAAAAGGTGTTCACACATATAATGTAGTGTGTTCACAAATTGAATATTGAACATGACACTAAAGGTTATCTCTATATTTCTCTATTTATATAATTTCATTTATTATATAACATTATTTCATTCTACTTCATTACATATTCACATTAAGATTAGTTTTTCATCCACATGATCATCTCATTTTCATTGTTTTCATAAAATAATGAAATCCTAAAAATATAAAAAATTGAATTAGGTATCGATTATAAATATCCTTAAGTTAAATTATAATATTCAATCATTATGATTCATTAGTAAAATATTATATATTTTTCACTACCTTACAACAGGCATGTCAAAACATGGCAACATTTTTTGGGAGCTTATTAGTTCTTTCTCTCACTATTCCAATTCACACTTGGTAAATTGATTTTATTGTTCTCTTAAAAAATATTTTCCCATGATTAATTCAAATAATAATTATTCTATGTTTATGTATTACTAAAAGTTGAAAAAAAATATAAACAAATGTATCATAATTATTTATAATCCCATTTGAAAATGATTAGTGACACAATGCATAACCAGGAGAAAAAAAATGGAGTGGTTCAGTAAATATGTTTGTGCATCCTAATAGAAGTTTCTGGAGAAACCTAAACCTAAATATATATAAGAATCAAGATCATTTGTGTAAGAATAATCCCCACCCATTTTTCAAATCAAATAACCTAAGTTAGAAAATTAGGAAATACTTGATGATCCATTACACCTATCTGAGCCATATCTATAGGAGATTCATAGAGAATAACTTCTTTCTAGTACACTAATGAGATATCAATATGATTTAAATGAATTTGTAGATGAATATGAAAGTATGTAAATGCAACAACATTCCCCTATATACAAAAAAATAAGAATCAGAAACTTTATATCTCTCTTTAACAATGGAAGAAGAAACCACCCAAGAGGCAGTGCTTAAAGAAATATTGGAGGAGACCGACTTCTTACTTCTATCCTACCACTCTACCCTAAGAGTATTTTTACAATAAAGAAGAAATTTAATTCAAACCAATATAGAGAGATAAACTTCATCATTAAATTTTTATCATATAATTTTATTGAAATTTAATTAAGTCTCACCTCTAACATGTTTGAATTTTCATAATAGGACAACACAGGGATTTCCTTTGAGAATGACGAAGAAATAATAATATGGACCTAATGAAGAACACATGGATCTCCAAAAACATGTTGAGCATTTATTATAGGTATTACATGAAGATATCAAAGTGTATTTGACTATGGAAATAGAGACACAAGCTTCCTAAATTGAAAGGATATAATTTAACATTGATTCTTCATGTTTTAATTTCTTTCAGATACAATTTCACTTTAACATTCCCTTTATTTGTTACATTAATACATCATATCTTGAGAAATCACTGGAGAATGAAAAAGGGGGTTTTCAAGAAGAAACTTAAAAGGATGAGGGAATTTCTTTTATCCTACCCCCACCATACAAGTTGTATATTATTTCATTATATTAAAATTAGTTTATTATATCCATGAATTTATTTTCATCAAGAAGAATGGAATGAAACATGGAAGGAAGGGGTTTTATTGTTCAAATCAAAAAAACTCCACCCACCATCATATTTCAAATAATAGCTTGTATTTCCCATATAGTGGTAATCAAACTCAGGGCCCACTTGGGGGTTAATACAAAGATTTATCATTCATTTATTTCATTTTTATTTTATTTATTTGATTTTTTTTTTTGACTTATTTCTTAGGAATTAGTTTTAGGAATATATTAAGAAGTATCCCAACCTCCTACCCTCATTCCATTTTATCTTAATTTGAAATGGATGTTGTGATCTGATGAGTGGATTTCTTTTACAGGTCCATGATGATACTGGTATAATAAATCCCCCATAAGTAATATTAGGAAAAAGTAATAGAAATAAAGAATCATTAAAAATGGATTTCACTACTATATTAATTATCCTTTAACCCCCTATACTTTTAAAAATATGTTTTGAGCTTTAAAATATAATATTCTAACCCACACTTAGACTCTCTACATTACTTGAAAAGTATAGGATACATGACCTAATTAAAAATACCTTGATTCTATAGTTTAGATTTATAATTTAATGAGATTTAATGAGTATAGTAGTGAATTATATTATTAGATTAAATTATAGGATGTTAGTTAGATAAATCATAATTTGAGGGAATCTGTTGATTCATGTAAATGAAAATTCCCTACCATTATTCATGAATTGAATTTATAAAGTAAATATGGATTAGTTTTGTATTATTTTCTATACCATGATTTATTGTACAAAATTTTATGTTCCATTTCTGAGAGGATTTATAGACCAAATACTTTTATTTCTATCCTAATAATATTTCTTGAGAGATATTGGATCATAACACCTACGAGAACTTGTATTAAAACATTTCAAAGTTATGATTATAAAAATTCACATTTAATATGATTGAGACATTTTTCTTTACATATCCCTTATCCATGATACCACCTTTTACAAAAATCCTTTTTCATCCCATATAAATCATGAATTACCTTTCTAGGAATGAGCCACATCAAATTACCATATTTCCCATTCATACCCTACTCTGTGTATATTTTAAGACATTTTAAAGTTGAAGTGTAGGGATTGAGGGAAGTCATGGTTGAAGGGATGAACTAAATTGAATTGATAAAAGTGTGGGTGATATTTTACATATTTATAAAGGTTCATGTTCATTTATGGTACTCTATTTTTTCCCCTCTTGAAAAAAATATAAAAATGAAAAAAATGAAAAAAAGAATATGGGTTGTGATTTGGGAGAATCAAAAATCACGATTATTAGTCCAAAAAAATTTATCATATGCAGTTAGGTTGGGTATTTGATATTTTTTCCAATAATATAATTCAAAAAATTAAATAAATTATAAAAAATAGTTTTAAAAAATTGAAAAAAATGAAAAAAGTATGGAAAATTATAGAGGGTGTGAATCATTAATTAATATTTTGCTAGTCATGAACATTAATTTGACCCTAGGATGGTATTTTTATTTTTAAGTGTATAATTTCATTACACTTTACTTTAGATATCATGAATGATTATTTAGAGTAAACCTACTATTTGAGCCTTAATATTTAAAACATCATTGCCCACAAACCCGAAGTCTCAGAGTCATTAGAAAATTACTTTCAAAGTTATGATGATTTCATGTGATTTTTTTATTTACAAATTGGAGAATGTAGTTACTTTTCAATTTTAATGTAGTTTCATTTATTCAAGGTATGAGAAAAACTCTGGCTCAAATTTTTTCCTTGAGTGATGAGAAAAAAAGAATTTACTATGAGGTAAGTCACAACTTGGATTTCTTAATAATAATAGATTATGATATTTGAATTAATGAAAGGAGAATATTGACCAATTTCCAAAGGGATAAAGTAAAATTCGTGATTTCTTTGATTTATTTTAAAAGTATAAATTTTGATTAATATTTTATATGATTCTTGAAATTTTCATCTCCTCATTCATAAATGTTTTATTTTATTACTTTGAAATTTTAATATTGGTAAGAATGGTGTTCCTATATAATTTATGTTGAGATCCAATGCTTGAGTACAAGTATGAGTATAATTGTGGGGTTATTTGATTCCCTTATTTTCCATGTGAAATTTTTAACACTTTGATAATAAATTTTAATGATATTTTATTATTTTTAAAAAATAATTACTTATTTTATTTAAATGTGGGTAATTTACATTTGAAGAATTAATTCAGATAAATAGGAATGAAAATATAAAATTTTAATTTTATTTGTGATTTTAAATTTTTGGATTAAATTTTTACTACTTGTTAAAAAAAATTAGGTAAAAAATTGGCAATAATCATTTCTCGAACCTCATTTTTCCATCCTTTGTTGCCAACTAGCCCTACCGCCATCATGTTCTACCATCAATATTATTACATCAGGAAGTATTACCACCACCTAGCCACCATATCTTACTACTGCTACTGTCATCCTACCATATCTCATTGATTACATTAATACACTTCTGTCGGAATGAATTTGTTACCACTCCTACCATTGGGTATGCTACCACCATCCTTCGACCACTTTGTTACCACTATCTTGTTGCTACCATCAAGTCTTCTACCTTTATAGATGATTCTTTTGGGACCTCATTCTGTTTTATTCTACTATTTCAGTCACTACCATTAGGATACTACTTCCATGTTTATATCATCATCCTGATTCTACCAACATACATCTTATCATTGCTACCACTATATGATTCCATTTTTGTTCTATCAGTGTTGTGCTACTGTTTCCTAATTCTTATACCACTGGTGTTGTTTTCGTACCATCACACATGATTATATTTATTCTCACTTCCATCATCCTCCACTACCTCACAATCTTTCACCTTTCCAACCATTTTCCTTCCCACCCGCATTTATGCTCCACATTCCAAGAATGTGCCTCTTTCAAACAGAGGTTAAGGGTACCCATTTGAGAAAAGTGTTTTTTATTAATGACACTTGAGCTTTATAAGTAAAGAATAAATCCATATAAGATCTCTTTATTAATTAATTATTAAGATGAGATGGAAGATGGGGCCGATTACACCATAGTGAATCTCACTTGTGGTCGATGGGAGATGGATATGCTCAAAGAACCCATTGAAAATGATTATGTTATAATATTAGCATTCATGAATTAATAAAGAGTGTAATGAAGAATATTTATATGTCACGGATAAATTTATGAAACTATATTGAATAAGAGGTGTGATCTATAGTTTATACACAAATAAGGTTACCTCTAAAGAGAAATTTTGGGTCATGTCACCTCTATTCATGTATATTACATGGTGATCCAAGGATGGTACTGAGTTATATTCTATATTGAATTTATCTTAATTGGATAATGGAAGAAAATTTAATCAAAATGTGGAAAATTTTAATTATATTGACACTTGGGTGAATCAAAACCTCATTCTTTATCATTGATAGTAATTTAGAAGGATATATTCATGAGGATTTAAATGGAAAATATTTAATCAATTAAAATATTAGGAAATTAAAAATGAGATTAAAATATCGAATTTTATAGGTTCAAAAAGTATAGGATTTGTATACCAATTCCTATAAATATAGATACCATGATGATGGGATGGGGTATTTTCCACTAGAATAAGTAATCAAGTTGTGGTTACTTATTTAGTTGTATGCTATATTTTTTGTCTTATTTTCCTTTTCATGTAACTCATATTCATGTTTTAATTCAAGTATTCTTAAATTATCTCCCTTTTACTCATGATAGAGAGTAACTGGTCTGAGGAATATTTGGGGTGATAAATCTGTTGTTGAACCAAATTCCATGATTTATGATTTATTTATGTTAATATATGGAAGATTTATAGTGAGTGTAATCCCTTATATGGTTATCTAAAGGTTATCCTCTTCTTCTACAAACATTCTCTCATGATTTAAGAGGTGGAGGTGTGGTGTACTTACCGATCATTAAGTGCACTATATATTGAAAAATAGGGTACAAAAATGATTTCACACATATGATGTAGTGTGTTCAATATTGAAATATTGAGCGTGGAAATGATGTTTCTATCTATATGACTCTCTCATAAGATTTTAATCTATTCACTAACATGTATTCATTTGTTTTCTTTATATATGCATGTTTATTTTAGCTTTGAATTCATATTCTCATCTAAACATTATTTTTTCAAAAATAATAAATCAAAAAAATATTAAAACAATATTAGGTATATTGTGTCATTGACTTAGAATATACTCACGTGAGATGACACTATTCATAAACTATGATACACTAGGAAAATATTGTAACCTTTTCACCACCCTACAACAAGAATTTAAGCCATAAATAACCCTTAAATATCCTTTATTGTTAAAAAATATGCCTCTAGATGGTATTCGGTTCAACAAATATTTCATGTATTTGATGTTATGATTTCCCCTATCCCTTTTATTTAATAATTACATTAGTATTTATAGAATACATAAAAATTGTTTTATAATTTTTATCCTCATAGGTTTCAGAATATTTTAACATTCCTTAAAATGTTTTGGATGGTAAAAAAATTTAATGCCCACTATATTCAGCCACACATATGATTTTATTTAGAGATATAACTTTATTAGACTCCCTTTATTCACATTAAATCCCTTATGTAATTAGTGATATTGTTATTTATTTCTTGTAAACTTATTAAACTATTGTGAATTGTTGATTTTCCTATCAAAAAACGTATATATTTTTTGTAATTAAAATTGAATTTTTTTCATGTACTACTCAAATTTAATAATTTTCATCTTTAAATTATATATTTCTTCATCATTATTGATGAAAATACGATTCATATCATCAATAAACTATTTACCCTCAACATTTTCAACCTTTAACTTCGGGAATTTATTAATAAAAACATCCTTTTAAATCTAGATGTGTTTTCCATCATCAAGTATTCATTTAAGATGTGAATCGTTATCTCTTATCCTTCCATTATCACTCAATAATATCTTAATCTTAATTCCCATAGTTTAATTCTTAATATATTTTTCTTCTTTAACTATGAATTCAATACCAATTTATGTTTCATCTTCTAAGGATACACTTTCATTATCTTCTTGGGAAATTAGAACTTACATGGTAGTTTATTAAAATATTTCCTCTTCGTAGTTCATCTCATCACTATTAGAAACACCTTATTCAATTAATGTAAAGTTATTTTTAAAGAATTTTTAGGATATATTCTTCTTCCTTTCTTATTAAGGTTGATATTTTTTTTGTAAAATTCACATTTCATGTAGGATTTGGGTGATTCAATTTCTTCATTGGTATTTTTAATTCATGAAGGAATCACTGTATAACAATGATCTATTTTACTACAATTAATATTTTTAAATGCAAAATTACCTTGATAATTACCTTTTTCCCCCTTTTAATTTTTCTTTATTTAAAATAATGAATATCATCAAATCATTCCATGTCCCCATCTTTATTAGAACTACCCTTATCAACTTCAATATTCAAATTTTTGAATGATTTAAATGAAAACTTATTCTCCTTCTTAACTTTTATTTTTATGTGAAGATTATTTTCTCATCTCATAGGTAACTATAGTTTTATAAATTTCTTCAATTGAAAAGTTATCAAGATATAAATATTTAGGATCATATATCTTGAAACTAAATTTATCACGGATAATTCTCATGAATTATCTTAATAGATTCGTCTTCTTTTTTACTATTTTTTTACTATTGTAGATTCATAACTAATATAGTGGAATCATTTCTAAAAAAATTGATATTTAAAAAACACTCTTATTGTGATTAGGGAAGTATTTCTTTATCTCAAAAATTTTAGGAGGTAAATAAGAATAATAAAAATTATAAGTTTTACCACATTATGTGGGATAATCCTTAGTGTATTGTGTTTTTCATCCAATAAAATATAGTTTCTCTAGTTTTATCAGGATTAATACTTGGGAAATGGAAATTCATTGATCCTAATATAATGTTGGCACCAACCAGTTTGAAAAGAACTATATTTTTGCAAATAAAGAAGAAATATAAAATATTCTTGGAGAAAGATCAATTGGGAATCTGAAGTCTTTAAGGAACTAAACTTTTCCAATTGTATTCCTCTATTACAAAGAAATATTCTCCATGGTTTTTTTACTCACATACACAATATTATAATATAGCTAGAGTATTTTATATAAGATCATCAAATTCAAATAGCTTCACTTAAAAGATAAGATAAAATCTCCTCAATCTCTTATTATGTGATCTTTATAAGTGTCCCATACATTTTATAATGGTCAAACATATCCATTTAAGTTGACCAAATATCCCAAAATTTGATCATAATCACCTCCTTTTTAATTCTAATAAAATAATTAAATTTGTTTCAGAAATTACATGATTGATGTCTAAAAACCTTTATTAGAGTGTGGAATACTTAAAATTATTCCATATTATGGCATGATTCCCTCCAATATGATGTAGTATTTAAGTCTGTACGTCCCGGTTCCGAGTGCCACTCAACGGGTGCCCCGAACCCAGTTCACCATGTGACCTCAAGCGCATTTCCCCAAATTCCAGAGGCTTCCAACTAGCAGTGAGGGCCCAGGTCTGATAGTGGGGAAACTATGCCCTCATTTGTCAAAGTGTAGCGCAGCGGAAAGAATAAATCATACAAAAATAGAGGAAGTAGTAAACCATACACAAATGAAATAAACAACTACAATGGATATAACCAACCAGTATATAAGTAACTATGAAACATGCCTTAATTCTAAGAAAATAGCCAGAACATGTTAGATGATCAATACAATACAACTGAAGTACAAGTATAGAAAAGAAAAAAAGAACAGTTCGCGGCATTACGAGCCAATTCTCGGTCCCATGCTCTCCTACACCCCAATAGCAATCAAGTACCGGTATAAGGACCCTTGCCCTTATCTACAACTGTAGAAACGTATTCTGTTTAGGCTGAAAAGGATGGCCCAAATAGGGTGTGAGAAATATATCTCAGTAGGCACCCACCAAAGGCTCATGCCCAACTGTGAAAGCATTCAACAACAATGTACAGTATTAAAATGCAACAAACTAAGCAGTACTCAAAAGTAACTAACTTAACAGTTATATTTCCATTTTAATTATCCATTTTATCATTTAATTTAGTAACATTCTGTGCTCAATAGCACCAAGCCCTCAGGCCAACCAGAACCTTTCCCTCAGGCTAATATAGTAAAACTACACCCTCAGGCTTGCCCTCAGGCTATACAGAATCCAACCCGCAGGTATTTCCCTCAGGAGTAACAGAATCTCTCCCTAAATCATACAAAGTGTCACCCTGTAAAGACCCAGAAATTTCAAGGAATTTTTTTTCTTAATTTCTTTGGAATTTTTCAAGTGCACGGTTTCAGACGGCACCTGATTCTAAGGCCTGGTGTGCCTGGAATCAATTTCCGAATTTTAGCTCGGGTACGTTCAGTGAACGAATGAGTAGGATTATATATCTTCTGAACTGGTGCTCGTAAATTTAAAGACCTGTAAATTTCAATGAAATTTTGTTTTCTTAATTTATTTGCAATTTTTCGAGTGCGCGATTTCAGACGGCACCTGATTCCGAGGCCCGGTGTGCCCAGAATCAATTTCCAAAGTTTAGCTCGGGTACGTTTAGTGAACGAAGGAGCAGGATTATCTATCTTTTGAACCGGTGCTCAGAATTAAAATCTGAGGGTTCCGATGAAACCGCAGCGACCATAATTGCTTAAGAGGACCTTTCCTGGAGGTGCATTTTCTCGGGAGGAGTTGTTTAAAATTGAGGATTAAATGTGAAGTGAATAAAATTTGTGGTACAAATTTTATTTCTAATCTAAGTGTTTATATCCTTAGTATGAGAGTTGGGGTGGTACCCACAAGGTCGTAACTACTCTTGTTAGGATATTTGTGAGGTGTAGCCCACACGAGCCCCACCCCTTCACATTCCTTTAACTCCCTAACTCCCCCCTTAATTTGAGTAACTCCTCCCTCTCACCCTCATTAAGCTTGACAACATAACACCCCATTTAATTAGACAACTCAAGTTTAATTAATTAAGTGAGTTGTGTTTGAATTATAAAATTGAAATTCATGGCTTGAAGTAATAAAATAAGATAAGTCTTATTTTACTTTGGGGGGTTAGTTGTTTTGTGAGGATTTTGGGGGAGAGAGCTCTATTCTCTGGGAGAACTTCATCTTCTTCGTTGAAGAACACCAAGACTCCGAGGAAGACCAACGACTCAGCGACTCCGGTTTTTCCATCCCCTTTCTCCTCTGAGACAAGGGAAGAGACACGGATGTGGGAGTTCTCCAACGGCACGCTTCCATTTCATTCTTCCGTGATGAAAAGGGGAGACGCCACTTCCTCTTCGGACACTCTTCGTCGACGTCTACGGAACCTCACCCGGCAACGCCGTTTTCCGCGATGCCCATCGTCCGAAAATTTTCATTGAGGTAGGGGTTAAATTCATTATTGGTGAATTAAGATTGGATTTGATTTAACGTTTACGTATCTCGTTTAATTTTTCCAATTGTTACCAACATAACGGGAGGAAATCGAACTGCAAAAACACGGCCGATTCTCCTCCCCTTATCTTGTTTATTAACAATGGTGTTTGAGGCGAAGATGGCATGGTGTCGTTGCACCGCGCGGGAATGATGAAGACCGCGGCTGGAGTGGGCCGCGGCGGTGGAGCGCAGCGCCCTCGTGCTGCGCCGGTGAGGCCGAAGGAGGCCACGGCTAGGAGCGGGCCGCGACGGAGGGGTGCGGCATCGTCACGCCGTTCCAGAGCACCAAGGAGCCCCGGCCACGGCGGGCCCCGACGGAGGGGCGCGGCACCGTCGCGCTGCACCGGTCGGACAGGGGCCGCGGCCTAAGTCCGCGGCGGTTTCGAAGGACGCGGTCGGGCTCGGACGGCCATCGGAACACCAGGAGTCGGGACCAGCGGGTCCTGCGGCAGCCACACCTGTCGGCCATTAAGTCCGGCGTTTCCAGGAAGTCTGGGGGTTCAAAACCCCTGTCCAACTCATAAGGGTGGACTCGACGGGTCCACTGTTTCGGGAAATAGTGGGCGGCGTCCCCCCCCCCCTTCCGCGCCCGCTCGGCGCTCGGCCGCCCGCGCTGGGCCGGACCGCCCGCGCCAGGCCAGACCGCCTGCGTCAGGCCAGGCCGCCCGCGCCGGGCCAGACCACCACACCGGTTGTGCCGTGCTGCACCAGCCAGGCCGGGCCGAACCAGAGGGTATTGGGCCGGGTTGTACCGGTCCCAAACCCCCTATTTTCAGACAAATCCCTTCAAACGCCCATAACTTGGGCTACAGACCTTCGATCGATGCACCGTCAGTTGAGTTGGGATACTTGGATCGAGACGGTCGTTTCAGTATATTGCACTCAAGGTTTTGGTAAACTTTGGGAATCGCTGGGTTGGTTCGAACCTGAAACCAACTGAGCCCTCGGAGCGGAAACTGATATAACTTGAGCTATGGATGTCTGATTGACATGCAGTCAACTTTGTTGGATTCTTCTTGATGATACGGTTCTTTTGGTGTACTTAACTCGAGGTTTGGACCCAGTTGCAGTATGGATGGATTGGATTGTACCCGAAATCCAACCGGGCCCCTAGAACGGAAAAGCCGATAACTTTCAGACCGGATGTTCGTTTGATGAATGGTCAGCGGCGTTGGTGATCACATTGAGAAACTATCCCTTGGAGAATACCCCATGAGAGTTCGGGGTACAGTTGAGATACAGTCGGGTTGGTTCGTAAACGAAACCAACTGGGCCCCCTGGATGAATAGGCTAATAACTCACAGACCGGGCATCCGATTGACGCGCTGTCTATTTCGTTGAGACCTCATTGATGAGGCAGACCATTGTGATACTTCTTAGTGGTACTTTGTGATACTTGGAGTATAGACCAGTGGCTCGTGGAGCGGACCCTCCCTGAGACGAGCATACGGAGTATGAAGACCTAGTAGCTGTAGACCTGATGACTGCTTGACCGATTCGAGTCGAAGTGATTCGATTAGCCCAGTGGACGGAGCGCCCGATATTTGGCGGCAGACCCACGGCGGACGGAGCGCCTGGTAGTTGGCAGCAGACCTGCGGTACTCGATAGTAGGAGTACCTCTGACGGCTATTAGGGGGAGTGCCTGGTATTTGGCGGCAGACCCACAGCGGACGGAGCACCCGGTATTTGGCAGCAGACCTGCGGTACTCGACAAGAGGAGTACTTTAGCAGACTAAGGTTAGTGAGTAGCACCTCGGAGTCGTGACAGGGCTTGTGTACTCGACAGAGGAGGAGTTATCTAGCAGTTTTGGACTCGATAATGAAAATCCTGGTTTGAGCTGAGTCATCGACTTTTGTGTTTACCTCATGATTGAGATGGGTTACTTGATAACTTAGGTATATGTATGGGCATATTCCTAAGTAGTGGTTATCCGTTGATTTCCTATGTGGATGATTTCCTGTGTGGACTGAGTTGTGTTTTCCTGTGTGGTCTGGGTTGTACTTGGGCTCATGAGTTGGATCTGAACTGGGATTGAAGACTTAGGTACATGTGTGGTCATATACCTAAGTAGAGTTGGTTGATACTACGTGTTTGTATCTCTTATTTGTGGATATCCTTGTTGGATTTAGTGAGACCTTGAGGGTCTTGGGGTCCCTACTGAGTATTGTTATACTCACCCCTACACGGTCTATGCCCGTACCTCGTTGTGTTGGATGTAGACGACGTACATCGCTGACAGAGATCAAGAGTACTAGGACTGAACAGTACCTAGAGGTGGACCTCACGATGAGGTAGTACCCGGAGGTGGACTTCACGATGAGACGGTACACGGAGGAGGTTGGAAAGCGAGAGCATTGAGGAGGCTATATTTACCTACCCTTCAGGTAGGATCCGAGGTGGACGACCTAGTATCTGCTTATATTTTCCAGTTGTTTGTCTTTTCTATTGTACTTTCGTTCAGTTGTAGCTGTACTTCTCAGTTGGGTTTGTATTCTGGACCATTTACTTTTTAGTACTTTCTTTTTTACTTAGTGTATTACTCCCGCTTGTACTCTGGTTGGATGTGTTTATGTTTTATAAAGGCAATGCCTTCCTAGATATCAAGATTTACGCCATTGGTGCTAGTCGCCAGCCCCTGGCCTATGGAAGGCGGGCTTGGGGTAGTCACGGCACAGGCCCCGAGGATGGGTCGTGACACGCCCTCAGGCACAGAAGTCAATCCCTCAGGCACGAAAGGTTTCCCTCAGGATAAATAGTATGTTTCCCTCAAGATAATACAGTCACGCCCTCAGGCCATAGTAGAACACCGCCCTCAGGCATAAGTAATCGGGCCATGCCCAATATATAAATATGCAATTTACATACAATTCCTCTCAAGGAAAAATTAATTCATAATTTAAACATGGCGTACCCTTGGGTATCCTAGCCAAATGGCTAAACAGAGGAACGCACCCCTGGGGTGGTCCTGGATCCAAGAAATGATCCCAACCAGCATTTTCAAAATTTTATTAATTACCTATATAATTCTAGGTATTCAATATAGCCACGGACTCAGCAACACGACACCCCAAATATGGGTTCGTAGCTCAAAAACACGCAAAAACGCACGACAGTTGGAAAATAAACACAAAGCCACCTACCTTTAACACCAACAAGTTGTATACACGATCATCAATCCCATGAACGCCCAAATATGACGTAGATCTGAGGTAAAAGATAATTCGTTCAAACCCAAATAACTCCCCCTCGGGAAAGAATTGGTAAGAAGTACCTATGGATAAGGAAGCCCTTACTCGTGCGGTTCCAATGAGATCGTCTGAGGCAGAATTTGGTTCCATAAGAGTGCTCGGCAGATCTCTAAAGGTTCGGTCGTCCACTCCATCTCCTTCCTTTAGTTCTAAGCCTTCCCTGTGAACAGGGGAGGCTACTTCCCATTTTAAGTGAAAAAAATAAATTACACAGCGTGTAATTCCAAGTACACGGCATGTATTTCCCATTTTTTTAACTGTTCCTCTGCGGCTTCCCGCCAGCGTGGCATTGTTCACCTGCCAACATGACTACATGGCATGTTTTCATGAGAACACGGCGTGTTCTGTCGCACTGCTATCCATCGCCTTACTATTCACCTACCGATTGACTACATGGTGTGTAAAGGACCACTACACTGCATGTAGTCGGTTCCTACACCTTTCAACGCTGACATGGCCACACGCCCTGTGTACTCATTCCACATGCCCAGAAGTACACGGTGTGTGGAAAAGTACACGATGTGTACTTCCAAAATTTAGTATTTTTCCCCATTTTCCTAATTTTCTTAAAAACACTTAAGGAAAAGAGAAAAGAAGAAACTCGTACCTCAATAATAAGAACCGGGTTCTTACAAATTCAACCATCAATCCTCTAAATATTCCTAGAATATCATTTTAAATTTCTCTAAGAATGTGACATAGTCATATAAATCTTATTAGATCTTGAAAATATTATATAGTGACCTTATTCATTATAGAATGATCTGATTCTTCCATCACAAACCAATGTAGCCGCAAAATTTAATGGTCTTCTTCTCAATACATGATCCTCATTCTCATACTGAACTAATATTTATTATGATGTGATATTCCATTCCATCAAATCCATAACTTATTATTATAGTGTGATTAACATTATTATGGTGTGGAACATAACCTTAATATTAGGCAATATTGAGAAAAAATAATATCCCTTCACTATATTGTGATCCTTCCCCATAAACTACACTTATCTATAATTTTATTCATAAAAATATTTTATTTCATCCTGGAAAAAAATATTGCAGCAAGAACATCAAACCCATAGCTTCTATTTATTCGTACATAAAGATGTTGTTGTGTAGTCTTGTCCTTCCTGGAAAAACATCATCTTCTTCAAATCAAAAATTAAATATCCATCAAAATAATCTATGAAACCTCATAGACTCATCATTAAATATACATCTCATCATGTTCGATAAAAAACTCCTTTAAAGAGGTTTGACCATCAAAACATGTATTAAAATAAAATACAACATCATCACACGTCATCCTAATAGAAGGGGGTTATATGATTAAGAATCGTGATTCCATATATGATTGATCACCTAATAAGCAATGAGTTTTTTATTATTACTTAATATTTTACATTAGTGTTGGACCCTTATCATCATAAAACTATCCCAAAAGAATTTTCATGTGATATTGGAACCACCCTTAAGCCTTGAATATTTACTTCAACTTTGGTAATATCAATGTACCATTGATTTCTACATGGGTTTTCCATCAGAATTAGCTCATTACAAATTCCATATACCTATTTCAATGGGGTTACATAATTGTTTATTCATTAGTTTTATTTCTATCATGGTGTTCCATTGTTATTCATCCACTATCTATCCCCATAAGAAAATCATATAAATTTTCCCCCTCTCAATGCCACCAAGTTTTATTTCATGGAATTTCAACTTAGGAATTAAATTTAAATTATTTCTATTATAAGTATTTAAGGAAAAGGTATTTAATTATTTTTCAAAAATAAAAGGCATATCTCATGGTATTTTAAGTGTAATTAATGAAAAAAATGATTTTCTATTCATGTTTGAAAAATGAAATAGTGGGTTTCAACTAAGTAGAAAATAATGTATGATATATATATATATATATATATATTATAGAGTACAATTATGTGTAAGTAGTGGAATTTATATATCAAATAATGTGGAATAATTCAAAAAAAATGTTATAGAAAGAATATAGGGAAGTGGCTGATGATTTTGATCATAGAATAGGAAATGATATAAATATATCATAGAATATATTCTCATATCAAATAGATTGAAATGATCATAACACACAAAATAATAAAGAGTTAATATGAATTTTTTATTTATTTATTTATATCATATGCTCTAACATGTAATAGTATGAAACACTTCCCATGAAATTTAATATTCCTTATCATATTTTTTAGGATTCATTTTTTCATTAATAAAAGGAATACTTTGGTGGTATAATTGATTAAAAAGATTATTAGATGCTAGAATAAATCAGAAGTGACATGTGTATTAATGAAAAATTCATATTATTTATTCCATGTTAATGGTGGAACATTAAAAATATAAGGTTTATTTTTTGATTTAGTTAAGGGGGATTCTTTTAGTGATAATATTCCAAAAATATCAAAGGAAGATATAGGAAATTCAAATAATATTTTTTGAGGGAAAAAATGCATGGGTGGTAAGGTGATTTAATATTAATAGAGAAATTAAAATAATTTAAATGAAATATTAGAATGTAAATGAAATATTAGAATTTATTTATTTTCTGAGAGAAGATAAAAAGAGAGAGGGAGAGATATAGAGATTAATGAAGAGGATCATGGGTGATCCAAAAATAATAATTGGAAAATTAGTTATAAAAATCCAAACCTATCCATTAGTTATTATGAATGAAATAACTATTTGAGGAGAATAATTGAAGAAAAAATATCCATTTTTATTTAAATAAAATATTATTGACATTGCTACACCCATTTTTTGGGAGGAAACAATCCTTGTATTTAGTATATTGATTTTTTAAATTTCATTTATCCATATATATAATGAATTTTAAATATAAACTTGACAAGAATTAAGGTAGAAGTGGTCACCCATAAATCACATACTAATAAATGTTTTTAATATTTATGTGATTATTATTTAATTATCTCACAACTTATATTAACCTCTCCACTTAAGAAGGTGAAGAGATTATATTATGTGTCATATTTATGATTTTTGTGTGTGTTTAATTGAATTAGATATGATCACATGGTAATAAATTGTTTTTAAATAAATGAGAATGGTATATAGTTATTAAAAAGATAAAATAAGAGTGTTAAAAAAATAAAAAAGTGAACATTGATATAGTTTACCCTCCTATAAGGAATGTGGATGGTGACAAAGTAGGGTAAGGATGAATAAAAAACATATTTCTCTTATCCACATGTGGGAGAACCAGTCTCAAAATTTTCCCACCCCATAACATCAAGGAAACTTAAAACCATAACCTATAATCCACAAGGAACTATAGGGAATTGGTAACCTATGAAGATATTCAAGTATTTAATAAAAATGAAAAAAAAGAGTTCACTTCTATAAAAAAATAACTTTAGAACTAATTCACAATCATTATTACAATAAAATATTATCTAATTAGTAATCTATCAAAAAATAATTATAAAAGAATAAAATTTATATAATCCATAAAATATGTTATAAAATTTTTAAATTGGTCACTAATTCAATAGTAAATTACATGTTGGTATTTTGAATCTTCTTCAAGTTACTTGATTTAACTCACCCTAAGTTTAGACTCTGGAACTTCATCTCAGTCTTTCCAAAACTATGACAGTTGAAACCTTCAACATGAAGTTGAGTTTACCAAATATTTTCATGATTATAATGGTTTGTGTGGATGGGTGTGGTGAACATTGTACTGGCTGAGATTATTGAGTCATTAGAAGCCTCAATTTATAGGTAAATTCAATGAATGATCGACTATGATTCTCTTATATTAGTGCACCTGGTTTTATCAACTGATTACCCCGATAAATGAGATGAGAGACTAGTTATTGATGTTTCTTTTAATTAAATTGAGATTGAACACTGTATAATTATTTATATTGATTCACATCCTTATACATCATAAAATAAAGGAGTTTTCAGTGTTCTTCTATGGATGTGTGATTAAATTCTGAACCACCAAATCTTATGTGTCCATATAATTTTTATTTTTATTTTACTTTAATTTGAGTTAAAGATTGAGAATTATGTTCATATTGTTAGTAATTATTATGGTGTATTATAATTAATTATTTTTATGTTCTAATACAATTCAGGAAGTAACAATAGTAGGAATTCTAAAATACTAAACTATCCGATGAAATTATTTTCTAGCGAACTTGGATTCGAGCATTCGTTGTTTGAATAATTTTTTGGTCTTCTTATGAATAATTGGAATCATGGATTTATTTTTACACACATGGATACTCAGGTGACATTATTAATTTCCTTATATTCGTATTGATTTCAATTGGGATTTACTATTATCAAAAGATATGATGATAAAAAAAGGAAAGCCTCATATCAGTCAGTTTGACAAAACCAACTAAATCTTATAGAGGATAAAGATGTAAGAATACCTTATCTAGAAGCATATATAACTCTAATTGTGTGTAAAAAACCAAATAATATTTATAAGAGTGGATGATAAAATATGGGAAGGAAAATTTTGGGTTTTCTGAGGATAACATTTTCACAAAATGTGGCCTTCAACATCCAAGAGAAGAAGACTAAAACTAAATTTATGGAATCCGTAGGAGACATGAATGAAAATTTTACAACCTAATAAAAATGTTTCCATATGTGGTATTTTTAGACTATGGTTTTCATAAGGATGGTCAGTATAAAATCATGTGAATGACTTTAACATGATCTGAATTTAGATTAAAGTAGTAAGAGTTTCTTTCACTAATGATGTGTGAGTTATACTACTTCTTTCATCTTTACTAAAATATTAGGATGGATTAGTCATAGTGTTAAGTAATTCCTACATAAATAATGATCAATTGTTTGAAGAAATCTAGAATTTTATCCTCAAATATTATATTTGGATAAGAGAGTTCTAAGTATCTCCTAGTATTGCACTGAATAATAACGAAAGGGGTTGCTAGACTCATCAAAATAATCATTGATAACTAGATGACATAAGGAGAAGAGTCATGAAAAAATTACTATTCCTAGACTAACCTACTAAAATTTCACTAAGAAATGAAATATCAATAGGAATTGTAGGAATATCAAGGAAGGAACCAAATGGAAAGCTTCTAGAAGTTCAAATTATATCCGTCAAATGGGTAGAGGGAAAAATATTATACTTAATATTAAAAATTAAGTTGTTTCATTGATGGTTGAACCTAGTATATCCTTCTACTTGATAGAATAATGTAGACTCATGATGAACTATGCATCATTAAGATCTGGTAGAGTTCATATAGTGGATTGTGAAGCTTTAGATAGTGTTTTAAAGGGATATTTAAATCTATGAATGGAGAATAAGAGTATTATTAAGTTAAAGGGAGTGAGACCCATACCAATTCTCTGGAGAAATATCATTTTAGTTGGGCTACTATATGATGAAGGATTTGGAAAAAACTTTCAACAATGATGCCTATAAAGTTACTTGGGGATCCTTTGTAATTGAAAAGGAGTAAATTATGGTATACTTTACATGATAAAAACTTCATGATGAGGTACAATGGTCAGATTTTAATCATTTTAAAATTCAAAGGTCTATCATTATAGACTCGATCACCTTAGTGAGAAGTTCATGAAGGTTATATCAGATAATGTAATTTTGAATCTCAATCACACAACTTTTATAAGTTGTGAGGGTTTGGTTCTAGGAAAGTATAATAGGGTTTTATTTAATTTAAATTGTTAAAATCCCAAATCTTTGAAGAAAGTGTTAGTTCATACAGATTTATAGGGACCTTCCAAATTCTAATATCATGGAGGATCACATTACTTTTTTAGATTCATTAACAACATCATAAATATGTAAGGGATTTATTTCATTAAATATAAATATAATATATTTGGTATCATTATAGAATATAAATCCATGGTGGATTTAGAAAGCAGTCTTAAATTGAAATTAATTATATCCAATAATGATTGATAGGAAAATGGTAGAAATTTCCATAATTTCTACCAAATGAAGTGGAATAGGATTGAGAGAATAGTTCCTAAAACTCCAAAAAAATATTGGAGGTGAATAAATAATGAACCAAAATTTAATATAGAAGGATAAATGTGAGTGTATTCACTCTAGAATTAACAATTCCATATATGAAAATTCAATTAACACGAAATTATACAAAGTAAATATAATTCCAACATCTATAGGGGACAAAGTATGATAGAAGAGTCTTGGTCTGGTAAGTTACCATAAGTATCTCATTTAAAATATTCAATTTCATTGATTTTTATCTTATTAATTAAAAGTATATTAATAAGCTTGAGTAAAACACCAAAGGTTATTTTCTTATAGGCTATAGGAATGAATATTTTGGATACTACGTATGGAATGATGATCAATGGAAGATTATAAAAATTTAATATGTAATTTTTAATGAAATGGTTATTTAGAAATATAGGAACTTGGATAAATTATACGTTTAGGGAAATAGATCAATTGTTGAAGTTCAATTAAATATTGATGAAAGAAACAGAAGATAAAAAATACTAGTCACAACAGATTTCATCATAAATACATCAAAAATTTAACCAACAATAGATGTATGAGAATAATAAATAATTGTAGAGAAATTGATGATAGGAAAACCATATTTTCAAGCATAATATATTCAAGTTCCAAAGAGTGTACAACATTATATGAGGAGAATTTAAGGACCCAAACTTTTATAAATAAAATTTTATTTCAAATGAATAAATTCCTTATTAAGAAATGTAGCTATAGAAAACACCTGCACTACATTGGTTATTTTGGACTATTATAAAATGTACCATGTCATATTTAAAATAAAATTAAGCATCACAACAATTAATAGTATAATCATTCTACATAAATCATTAATATTAGTGGTTATAATAATATTTATTTGACACATAAGGAAGAAGTGATGACCTTGACCAATTGGATTATACCCAATGAATCCCATTTATTAGAGATTCTAAGGGATATGGAATCTCTATGATTTTAACTTGACCATTCCTAAGTTGATATTAATCAACTAAAACATTACATAAACTATTTATGGGAGAAGGTCAATATTTTATAGATCACAGCCCAACCCATGTTTTTTCAACCACGCTAAGAAAGTACCACCATCACACATGTTGTCAACCTTATTTTAATGATCACAAAAATAATATTTATTATCATATTAATTCATTTTATGTTTTATGGTAAAATTTGATAATATAAGGAAGATTGGAAAGAAAAATTCTAAGTGTTGGAAAGACCCATATTTAGACTCTACTCACTACCAGACATGACTCACTATTGAAGATGACTCACCATGAGAATGAGAATTTTACGAAGTGATCAAAAACACCTACTGTGAAATATGTCTCAACATTAAACCATGAAAATTTGTATAATTATAGAAAAGACCTAACATAAGAAATGAGTTACAATTATAATGGAAAATTAGCTAAGTATGAGAAAGAATCACTACCAAAGGATGCCACATTGTCAGAGATTAGCCACCTCTAAATTTGGAAAAACATTTATATGTCCTACTATCATAGGATGATCCACCACCACCGTCAGACTTAAATTATCATCTAAATAAAAAATTGACAACATAATGGAATGACCTAACACCAAGATGAGTCACTGTTGGCATGACTCACCTCCAGCCTAAGTCACTGCCAGAGCTATATAACCATTTAGAAGAGTCAACATCACTATTTATGTTTATTTTTAATTAACTATTTCCAATGGTTATATTATAGAATTTAATGTAGAGGGTTATTTTAATGATTTTTCCTAAAATATTTCAATAATGTATTTAAGTGTGTATTAGTCGATTAGTATGAGGTGTAGAGGATCCAGATGATTCTTCTTGCATCCTAATAATATATTAGGTTGTATAATCCTTTGGGAATAAAATGGAAGAATATTGAATATAGAGAAACACAAAGAGATATATAGAAAATGTGGAGTGTAGTGATCATGAGATATATTTCTAGAATAATAAGAGTTCTAAAAAGTGTGAATCTTTCTGGAGAGCTCACACACCGCATCTTACCTTAAACCAACTATGATAGAGTTGATTTTATAGAACATCTAGTTCATTCCTATATTCAGAACAAATATAGAGCTTATGACACTATTTTTTACTTCTATTTTCAAAAACATGACTCAAGATCCTATTCAATCTACATCCAAGGAGTCATAATATTTAGCGCAAATCAGATCAATAAACTATATCTTCTTTACATATTTATTTTCTTTCTCTATTTATTATATTTACATTTCAAGAAGTGTGTGTTTACTTTGTATATTTAACACAAATTCTATCAATTGGATATTAATCGGAAGATATGTGATATCTTCTTAACTCTCTCCTTACCTTTTTCCATAGTTTTTGGGGAAGAGGTCCTTATGTGGAATATATTTATTATGTTCCCAAAATTATTGTAGAAGAGGTCCCTATATTGCCAGGATAGCTATTTTTATGTTGTATTAACCCAATATATTTTGTGGATAAATATTATATTATATAATATTTTTTCCATAGTTTATTTCCAAGTATATAGGATTATGTCTCGGCTTGAGACTGAACCTCATGTATTTATTCTGATGTGTGTTTTGTTATGTTTTATATGCTTTAAATTTAATTTGTTTTAAACTATAAACAAACCCACTACATTAATAGTTAGTTTGAATTATTGTTTATATAAAGTTTTGATTAAGTAAATTTATTTCAAAACATAATATGATATTCATATATTGTTTTAACTGAGATCAAATTGATTTTTAAAAATATTTTAAAAAAGTGGAACTTATATTGATCTGTTATTTCGATTAATTGGGATATTTTAATTATTTGACGGGTTTTTTTAAACCAATTTTGAATATAAATTTGTATTGGATACTCAATTAACCCCCCCCCCCCCTCTTGAGATACTCACTCTGACCAACATTTGGTGTTAAAATAATTTCAAATATTTTCAACTGTAATTTTAGTTGTTCTTTAAAGATATTAAATATTTGAAAATTCTAAATATAGTTCTTTAAATGGATACCAGACAAGAATTTTTTGATACCAAAATACATCTTTTATTTAATGGAAATAATTATTCTCAGTGTAAAACAAAAATGAAAATTCATATTAAAAGCATGGGTTCCAAATTTGGTCTAATATTGGGGATAATTATGAATTACCTGCAACTTCAAGAGCTGCTTGGGATGGTGCAACTAAACATTCTTATAATAAAAATTAAAAAGATATGAATTATATTTATTTTGATTCATGATATGAATAATTTAATAGTATATATTCTAGATAAACTTATTATGAAAATAGGGATACATTAGCTATTTCTCATAAAGGAGCTACTAATTTGAAAGAGATGATATTGAATACTTATAAAATTAAATATGATACATTCAAGATGAAACCTGATGAGATAATTTCTAATATTAATCTCAGTTTCATTGGGATATTGAACACATTGAGCTCCATGGGGATTATAGTGTTATAAAAAGATCAAATTATGCAGCTATTGAGATGTCTTCTAGATATATGGAGAGGGACATGATTTTCAATAAGATAATATTGTGACATCAGTAGGCTATATGTAAAGGAATTGATTTAGAAGTTAATGATGTATGAGAAAGTTCTTAAGGTTAATCAAGAATAAGATGATGAATCTAAGATTAAATCTATACCCTTAAATACTACTACATCAAAATATAAAGAAAAAAAGAAAAATTCGAAGCTAAAATATTCAGTGATGAGGAATCCACAGTCGATAGTGATGAAGAAATGTCACATTTGTCCATAAGGTTTAATAATTTCTACAAGAAGAATAAAATCCTTAGAAAACCAATAAATAAGGTAAAGTATGATAATATAAGTAATTGTAATAAGGAATATAAAAGATATTACAATTCAAGTGATTTTACCAGTTATGAGTGTGTGAGAAAAGGACATGTCAAGTCAGATTGTCCTAATTTGAAGTATAAGAAAAAGTATGAGGATAAGGATATAATATATAATAAATCCATGAAAGAAACATTGAATACCTCTTAGTATAGTTCTAGTGATTCAAAACTAACTTATTAAGGAAATCCTAACAGAAAAAAATATGTGATTCAGGAAAAATATATATGACGTGCCTATTTTATCTACTGTTCATAATTCTGATCATTTTAAAGAAGAAAATTAAGATGATATGTCAAAAGAGAAAACATTGGAGTATTGAAATATACTTTAATATACCTTTAATGAAATAAAATAATAATATAAATTTTTGAACAAACATCATGTTTTATATTCTAGTATTTGAACTGATCTTATATTAGAAAATGAGAAAATTATAAATTATTAAAAGAAAATACTGAAATAAAATTTTCAAATGAGAAAATAAATAAAGACTTAGTGAGATTTTAAAATGTTAGAGAAACTCTTACTAAAATTCTAGTTAAAAAATTGATCCTAAATTTATTACTCATATAGGTTATCAACCTGGAAAAGGAAGAATTATTAAGTGCACTTTGGTTCTTAAATCTAATTCTTGAAATTCCACTACTAGTTTTTATTCAAGTGGACCTAATATAGTTTTTTTTCAAAAAGTTTATAATCTACTTATAGGAAACCTATCAAGTAAATATGGGTTTCTAAATCCTTAATTACTAAAATATCTATACCCATTAACATCTGGGTACCAAAATCATTCATTAGTATAAAAAATTATAGGAAAACTACTTAAAAATCTCCTATATAAATATATGGTACTTTTATAGTTAATATTACAAACATATGATAGGATATTTCTCAAGCTTCAAGATCCTGATAGAGGTTGACGGTGGACATTTCACCTTTGCTAAAAAGTAAAAATGAAAGATCATTAACCTTGTCCAACTTAGTAAAACTAGCCGAGTTTTAATTTTTGAATTACTTTTTTTGATGGTTTAAAATAAAATCTTCTTATCATCTCACAATTATGTGATGATGCTTTCAGGAAAAAGTTGAAAATAATGCCTATACAATTTTTAACTCAAAAAATTATTTAGTATTTTCTTCTTTGATAAATGAAAATGTTTATGTTGTTAATCAAGATTCTTTATTTCACAAAATTGTTATTGATAGAGTTCCTTTCATGGAGAAGCTTAGCTTTGGAATAGGGGATGAGGACACTGTATCATTCACTCGCTTATAAATTTTACTAGTATGGGGTTAGTTAGATATATACCCAAAATTGAATTTCCAAATGAAAAATTCCTTAAACCTTGTCAAAAAGGGAAAAAAATAAAATTTATATTTAAAATTAAAGAAATGAGTTTCATCTTCTCGACCTCTTTATTTGGTTCACATAAGATTTTTTGGACCATCCATACTTTCTAGTTTAAATGGGAAGAACTATATCTATGTACTTGTAGAATAATTTTATAGGTATACTTGGGTATTATTTTTAGCTCACAAGAGTTAATATTATTCTTATTTTACCAATTATTCTTAATCTATATAAAATATAAGTGGAATTAGAATTAAGACCGTAATAAGTGACCATGGTCGTGAGTTAAAAAATCAACACTTTCAAACATTTTTCTCAGAAAATGGCTATAATCATAAATTATCAACTCATATGACACCTCAACATAATGGATTTGTATAAATAAGTAATATAACACTTCAATAGATATCCAAGACAATTATTAACGAATATGAATTACCTATCTACTCTCAGGCAGAGTATGTGAATACAGCCTTCTATATAACTAATATAGTTTTAATAAGAACTATCTTGAAGAAAACACCTGATTAAATTTGGAATAATAGGAATAAAAAAGTAAATTATTTTAGAGTTTTGGGTTTCAAAGACATTATTCTTAACATAAAGGATAATATTAAAATATTTCCCTCCAAAAGTGATGAAGGAATTTTCCTTGGTTATTCAATTTCTAGTAAATCCTATAGAGTTTTTTACGAAAGAACCAAGACATTGGAAGATTCTATCCATGTCATGTTATTTGAGATAGATCCACATGAACCTAATATCTATTTGGAAAAATATGAGGATGATTTATCCAATTTTAACTTAAATTAAAAACCATCTGATTCTACTGTAAAGAAAGTGGGGAAATCATCCAGTTCAGAGGAACTTTCAGAACCTGAACCTATAGAGGACCCTTAGGTGAATAGACCTTCTTTTTATAGTTCTGTTAGGACTCTTAAATATCATCCTTTAGATTTTTTGTTGGATAATTAGATAGAGGTACATAGATTAGATCTTCTCTAAGAAACCTGTTTGAACATCAAGATTTCTTATCATAGCTTGAACCTAATAACACCACTAATACAATTAATGATAACTTTTGGGTAATGGGTTTGCAAAATGAACTTAATAAATTAGAAAGAATTAAAGTTTGGGAATTTGTTGATATTCCAAAATAAACCTTAACAATAAGCATTAAATGGGTGTTTAGAAATAAGGTTTATGAATTTGGTACAATTGTAGGGACTAAGGATACACTAGTTGCACAAGGGTGTAGTCAATAAGAGGTAATAGACTATGAAGAGACCTTGGAACCTATATCCAGACTTGCATCCATTAGAATAATTCTAGCCTATGCAGCACGTCTAGATTTTAAACTATAAAAAAATTATGTCAAAAGTGAATTCTTTAATGAGAATACATTTGAGGGTGTTTTTTTTAATAACCCCTAAGATTTCAAATTCCCCATTTTTCAAATTTTGTTTTAAAGTTAACAAAAGAATTATATGGTTTTAAAAAAGCTCCAAGATCATGGTATGATGCACTCGGTACTTTTATTATTTCAAAAGGTTTTTCCAAAGGTATAGTTCATTCTACACTATTTATAAAAAAATTCAAAAGATTTTTTAGTTGTTCAAATTTTTTTAGATGATATTATTTTTGGATCTTCTAAAAATTATTTTTTGTACCAATTTTTCAAAAATGATACAGAATGAAATCAAAATGAGTTTAACAGATGAACTGAAATTATTTCATGGTTTTCATATTTTTCAAAATAAAGCAATTGTTTTAAATAAAATTAAATATAATAAATACCCTATAAAATTTTTTAGTTTGGATAGCACTAAGATTTGCGACACCCCATATGAGTACCACCTATAAATTGGATCTTGATGAGGGTAATAAATGTGTAGATAAAAAAATTTATAGAGTTATGGTTGGAAGTCTTATCTACTTAACTTCTAGTCAACCTGAAATTATGTTTAGTGTCTATATGTGCACTCATTTTCAAAAAAAAATCCAATTGAGTCACATTTAATTGCTGTAAAAATGATTTTTAAATTCCTAAAACATTTGACCAAGTTAGTTATTCGAATTCTGAATTTGGTGGTTTCAAGTTAGATATAAAAAGAACCTCTGAGTCATGTCATATTTTGGTAAAGTATCTTGTTTCTTAGTGTAGTAAGAACCAAAAATTCATTTTATTATCTACTGCTAAAGAAAAATACATAGTTTCAGGTAGCTAATGTAAATAAAATGTGGATGAAACACACATTTTTAGACTATGGGTATTTTCTACATTTCCCTATAAATTGTGATAATAAAAGTGCTATAAGTATTTCAAAAAACCTTGTATGTCACCCTAGAACATAACACATTGAGGAAATACATAACTTTTGAGTTTTCATTTTCAAAATTTTGATTTAACTCTTGAATAAATTGGAACTAAACAACATCTTTCAGATATTGTCACTAAGACTTTGAATATTGAGAGAATAAACTACATAAAACAAGAATTAGTCATGATAAATTTAAGTTAACCCTAATTTTTTGGGACCCACCATTAGAGATCACCCACCGTTGAGTTTTACCCGCCATTGGATTTTAGCCACCATTAAGTATTACCCACCATCATAGTTTACCCACCATTGAGTTTTACCCACCGTTGGAGTTTAACCACCATTGAGTTTACCCACTGTTGAGTTTTAACCACCATTTTCAAATGCCTCTCCATTTTTTAAGACACCATTGCTAATTTATCTTTATGGGTTATTTATTTAATTAATTTTTAGTTATATTCAAATTTTATTTCAATTTTAATTTTATGAATCCCTAAATGATATAAATTAGACACTTGTATAATTTCAACATTCACTCACTCACACCATTCTCTTGAGCCTCATCACGACCCTTTATCTCCTAACTGTCGGCATTCCCTTGCCTTCATCCAAACCTTCTGATCTAATCTATAGGGTTAGAATGAAGAGATCCACTGAATCTTATTCGAACAAGTATCATCCTTCAAATAAGTATAAAGGAGATTCAAGTCATTCTGTTGTTGATCCAGTGAACCTAAAGTTTGCTAAGTGTATTGTGGTACCCAAAAAAGAAGTTCACGGTAAATGGTTACTATTGAGAAAGTATTTCGTGCTAAAATTTATTCAAGACCAAGGATGGGTAGAATTTTTTTCTTCAAATGAGATACCCTTTTTTCCTAGGTTATTTCATCATTTTTATCAATGTATCAAGTTCAGTATTAAAGAAGATGTAGACTCGGTGAGAAGTAGAGTAAATGGGTGGAAATTTTTTTTCTCCTCAAAATAATGGGCAAGATATATTAAATTCCCCCACAAAGGTGTCTCAAATGAGTATCAAGGAACTATTCCTAGTGATAGTGATTCCTTTGTTTTTTATGATGCTTTGGTAGAGTTAATAGGATATGGGATAGTCAGAATATATGTTTCTACTCACCTTGATTGTTATTATCATTTTCTTTTCAAGTTTATCCATCATATACTACGCCTGAAGAAAGGATATTTCTCCAACATGAGGTATCAATATGTGTACCCACTATGTCTTATGAAGAGATAGGAAAAGATAAATCTTTTAAGATATTTAATGACTTGCATGATGGATATGTGCAATCCATCCCCGAGATCAAACTCCCTAATATAACCCATGTTCATCTCAGCCATGATGGAATTCAAAGGAATGGTTAATGGAGTAGAATAAATCATGGTTAAGTGTGGAGTATTTTTCATTAAAATGTTTATTTTTAAAAGAATGAACATAAGTTGGAACCCCTAGATTAAGAATTGGTTTAGTAATGGTGAATGGATATATGAGTATTTTAATCCTATTGATCATCCATCAAGACTGAAGAGTATTGTGGATCCTGACTTGGAGAAATATGAGGTGGTTTGATATTTAGATGAGGAAAAAGAGGATACTAATTCAAGTGATGAGGATAAGGAGTTTTCAATGGATGAAGGTAGTGATCCAGATCTACCCCAGAGTTCTCTAACTATTACTTATGGTGATTCTAGGTTTCTCTCTATTTGAGAGACTCTCTTAAAAAAATAAAGTTAAGAGGAAGAAAAAGAAGTCACTTATGAAGAATATTTCAAAATAACTTCTAAATCCTCATAATAAAATTGAAATGGTGATAATGGTGATGAAGAATAATAAAATGAAGATAACAAAGATGAATAAGAAAATAGAGATGGATATGACGAAGATATTGATGGAGGTTCTAATCATGATGGTACTTGTGCCACATTGGTGATGAGTACATTGAGATGCCTCAAGAACATATTTCTTCTCCAAGTTTATCATTTTTCTCTAGATCTGAGGAGATACCTAGTCTAGTTGTAGATATGGATATTACATCTAGATATGAGAAAGAATCATCTTTTGAGGGGGAGGAATCCCCAAGTCTGTACAGTTACCTAGTTGATCATGTTGATGGATTCCATAGTGTGCCCACATATGATGTGAAAAAGTTTGTTGAGAATAAATTTGTTGAAAAATCATTTGATGAGTAGATGTTGGTTGAGAAAATTGTTTTTTATTCTACATTTGTTGAGAAAACAGGTAATGTACAAAGATCTTATGAGTAGTTGGGTTTGGTACCAACTGTTATTGAGTTTACAGATGCATATATTATAGTTGTTGAGACCTATGTTATTCCTTATATCAGATTATTGGACCTGGTTCTTGAGGAATGGGATAAGTATTTATAGTATATCAGACTTGGTCTAGAATACACAGATTAAGATGATGAGAGACCCACTTTTAGATGAGATTCATCCTAAGGGGTATTTGAAGATCAGATAGATGTTATAGGGGAACTGTAGAGGTTTTCTTCTTATATTACTTCACCAACTATTTCCTCTATATCCTTACTCTCACTTTTCATTACTTTAGTACCATTTGATTCTATATCCAGAGTTGATTTGGAATCTTTTAAAGAGAATATGCTCTCTGATTTTGATTTTTGATGAAGAAATCAGGTACCTCAAGTCACTAAGTTGAGTGAAAGATATGAAAGGTATCTATTTGAGATTGTTATACATCATATCCATCCAAATATGAGGCATCACATTTAAGAAGTGGAAATAGAAAATAATAGATTGGAAAATAAGTTCTAGACATTGAGATCTACAGTGGTTGAGATCATATCTTCCTTTGCAGATTTTGTGGCTTCTTTGTTAGAGAGGGTGGGTAATATTTATTATATGGATTCTTTTTTCAATTACCCTCCTCCTTCTATTTAGGTTGAATTGATCTTCTTAGTGATAATATAAGAGCTTAGTGCTACTTTAGGTGATGTACCTGACCTATGTCAGAAAAGTTTGAGAAAAATCCATCATAATACTGATCATTGCATATGATGGTTAGAGATTATATATAGGATATGAAATATAATAAAGAAACTATTACAAATGATATAAAGTATTCTCTATCTCAGATTTATACTAATCATGAGATGAACTCTCATTTAAAGTCCTTGGCTGAGAATCTAAGGATGCCTACAGTTTCTCAAGCCTTTACAGAACAAGTAAATCCGTTGAAGGTGATGACCCTTATGCACAAGCTATTTATAGAAGAGAAAAATTATTTTTTAAGTGATATTAAAATGGGATGAAATATAATTTTGGTCTTAATAAATATCATGAATCCCTTTCATCATGTTTCTGGAACTGTAGTGATGGCTCAGGATTCCATTCTAGTCACTGCTCATCTCAACCCACCAGTTTATGCTCCAAAGTTCTTCCAACCAGATGTTACCCACGATCATAATGCACACTTGTCTACTCATTTATAGCCTTTCAGTCTGAATCCTAGGTAATCAGTCCAACATCTCATACCAATCACCATCAAATAGACTTTTTCTCAACCAGCTATCACTACAGCCATCCCTATAGTTACCTCAGCCTCAACTGTTGAATCTTATATTTCTAACAAAGGGGAGGGAAAATCACCTATTGATCCTTACACAAATCCCAAAAAGGCATTGATATTAGGATTTTGAATCTTTTATAGGGACTTTTGGTATGGATTTTTGTTGTATCTTTTTTATTGTACTACTATTTCTTTTATTAATGGAAATCCTATTATTATTCTTATTCTGCTTCTTTGAATCTTCTATTTTATTCTCACTTTTTAATAATCCCAAAAGGTAGATAATGTTTCTATGGAATTTTTTTACTCATTTTATAGTGATTTTTCTTTGATACAATTCATCATAGTGTTTTCAAATATTTCTTTTGTACTAATAAATTTAATGATCTAAAAAAATCTATCATTTTATAACTTCATTAATGATATTTATTTTGATGTAATGCGTGTTTAATTTCATTATTTGATTCCATATTCTATTTTATAACATTTTTTAACTACATATGATATTATTTACACTTAACTACCATTAATATAATATTTTTTTACTTTATTAACTACATTTGATATTATTTTCTACATAATATCTTTGATACCATTATGATCAAACTCTCTATATATCTTTTTAAAGTTCTAAGTTGATCTATTTTTAAACCCTAGATTTATTATATACATGGATTATAAAATACCATGATTTCTGATCATAAAAAAGGGGGATATTGATGGAACCCTTGATTTATTGATCAAAAAATCATGTTTATTGTGATATTAATGAATTTTTTTTTAATGGTAAAATTTTATAATATAAGTAATATTGGATTCATTTTGGATAAGTGTTGGAAAGACCCACCATCAGACTCTACTCACTGCCATACATGACTTTCCATTGAGTACAACTCACCATTTGGATGATAATTTAACAAGGTTTTGAAAACACCTACTGTCAGATATGACTCATAGTTGAACCATGAAAATCCGGATAAGTATGGAAAATACCTACCATCAGCAATTAGTCTCCATCAATATGAAAAATTTCTAAATATGGTAAATAATCACTCCCATAGGATGACCCACTATAATAACTTAGTCACCTCCAAATTTGGAAAAGTGTTGAGATAACCTATCGCTAGAAGATGATCCAATGTCAGACTTTACTTATCATATGAATGAAAATTTTTCAGGTGATGGAATGACCTACTACCAAGATGATTCACTGTTGGCATGACTAACCGCTAGCCTAAGTCATCACCATAGTTGTATCACTATTTAGAAGAGTTGTCATCAATATTTATTTTTATTTTGAATTAACTATTTATAATAGAAATATTATTGAATTTAATGTGGGGTTTTACTTTAATGATTATTATTAAACTATTATAGGAATGAATTTAAGTGTATGTTAGTCGATCAGTATGATATTTAGAGGATCCAGATAATTCTTCATGCATGTTGTTGATATATTACGAAGAATACTCCCACATGCAAAAAATGGAAGAATATTAAATATAGATAAACACACCGAGAGATACAGAACAGTTTAAGTTTAGTGAGCCTAAAATTTATTACTAGAACAAGAAGAGTATTGAAAATTGTAAATCCTACTGAATATATTACATGTTGCATCTTAACTTCAACCTACTGTGATTGAGTGTACCTTATATAAAATCATGTTCCTTTCCATAGTTAGAACAAAAAGAGAGTTTATGACCCTCTATTTTACTTCCATTTTCAGAAACATGACTTGCACTACTGTTTAAAATACATCCAAGGAGTCATAACTTTTAGGGCACATCATAACAAGAAAATATATCTTCTCTACATAATTATTTTATATATATATTTATTATATTTAAATTACAAGTAGTTTTTTTTAATCTATATATTTAACACTCTCACTGTATCATGTACATTAATGAGAATATACATGATATCTTCTTAACAATCTCTTCACCTTTTCATTCCCACAGTAGTTATAGAAGAGGTCCTTGTGTGGCATGTGTTTATTCTTTTCTCATGGTTTTTGTGAAAGAGATCTTTGTATTGTTTGTATAGATGGTTTGATATTTTATTTACTCGGTCAAGGTTTTATATCAAGATTATATAATATAATCTTCTTGGAAGTAGGTGATTTCCAAGTAGAGAGAATTATGTCTCGTTTTGAGACTAAACCTATTATATTTATTTTTCTGTTTGTTTTGTTTTTATTTTTATATTCTTTAAAATGAATTATTTTTAAACAATAAACAAAACTACTAATTTGATATTTAGTCTTAATTAGTTTTTATATAAGGTTTTGATTAAGTAAATTGATTTCAAATGTTAACGTAATTTTCATATATTGTTTTAACTAAGATATAATCACTCTTTCAGAAATATTTTAAAAAAACAGAACTTATATCGATATGATATTTTGATTAACTGGGCTATTTTAATTATTTAGAGGATTTGGTTTAAACCTATTTTGAAAATAAATTTTTATTGGGTACTAAATCCCCCCCCATCTTGAGATACTCACTCCAACCGACAATGCACCTTACCATTTGGGTGTACATTTGTGTAATAAGGGGTTATGTATCTAAACCATATTAGTATAATTTTTTTTGTTTTATTTGTAATAAAATAATGATTATATTTATAACTTTTAATTATTACTTTATATATATAAATATATGATTATATAATGAGTTTGATTAAAATTATATTTTAATACAAAGAAACTAAAAATATATTTTCGGTAAATGTATAATTTCAATTAAAACACTCTTTTTGATAAATTCAATAATTTTTTAAATAAATTTTATTTTCATGAAATCTTCTTATTAAATAATATTTATTTAAATAAAAATGATAATATAATTTAATGAATTCCAATGTAATTATTAAAATGGTCATAAAGTGGTTATAATAATAAAAACTAGTATTTTTTAGAAAATGAGTGTTTTTTCTTAAAAGTATAAATTATCATATTTAGAAAATTATTTTAGTAAAACAAATTTTATTTTAGAAATCATCACATTAAAATTATCCGATTTTTTATTTTTTTATAATTTTCTGAGATAGATGAATTTTTGGATAGAAATTAAATACGATTTAAATATATGATGTGTATTATGGATTCATAATAGGATAAAGGTGATTTAATAAATACTATAAAGGGGTTATATTAACAAAAGAAATATTTCCCCTTTAAAATAATGTGTTTCTGAATTTATTTGATCAATTTTAAAAACCTTTAATAAATCCTCCAAAACCTATATTATATTTTTAAGTTTTTAAAATCAATTCTTTAGAAACATGACTCACTTACACCTAATCAATGTTATGATTTTAAGTATTTTATTTTTTATACTAATAAAATACTTAATAAAACTCCTCTATGGTAGAAACCATGGGAAAAAACCATGTTAAGGTTTGTGTTTTTTATTATTTTATCACTTAAGAGTCCAAAAACTACGTTTGGAAATTAACAAAGAAGTACCCTCGCTTTGTCTATAAATACACACCAAACCAATCATTAACCTTTACTCCAAAATCATTGATCAATAAGTTACACTCCCTCTCTATAACAACTCGCCCCCTGGGGCCCATTCTGTGACTACCCCAATCCCACCTTCAATAGGACAGGGGCTGAAGACTAGCACCGAGTAGGCATATCCCACAAATTGGAGGCATTTTCCTAAGTACCTGTACACATACACCCATCTCCAAGCCCAAAATAATGAAACTAAAAACACTAAGTAATCAAGCATTAATACTACTGAGATATCAATAACAGAGTATGATAGTACAAAAATAAAAAGTAAACAGGGATAGAAAACATGCCCAACCAAAAGGGAAAGTACAAGCTCATGAATCTCATCTACAGAAAACCCTTCCTAAAGGGTCGGTATAGAAATAGTTGTCTGAATTATCAGAATCGCACCATGTCTTTATGGCCTCTCTCTAAGTACCACATAATCCTAGTCCACCAAGGACTCCATTAAAGCATCGATCGTCTGCACAATACATGACTTGTATGGGCATAGCCCTTGTAGGGGTGAGTAAAAAAATACACAATAGGTACCAAGAAACCACAAAGGTACACCACTAAGAAGTACACGAAGTAAACCAAAAAAGAAAGACATGAATTACACCACAAAGGAAACACACAAAGTAAACCACAAAGTAAAACACAAATTACATAAAAAACACAAGAAGTATAATCAATACAGTTATCTCACACAGGTACAAGTCTAAATCATAAAGAGAAGGATTTCCGTTTTTAGTCCACAGATACCTCAATCTCTATGACACTAGAAGTGTTATTGGTTTAAGTATGATTGATGTAGCACTTAGAATTTATGGAACAAGGATCATTAGTGTCTCTTGGATCGGTGAGGGCCTTTAGGACGTCGATGGCGCATGGAGCGTCGATGAAACATGGAGTGTCGATGGTGCATGGAGTTAGATGGTGCATGGAGCATCGATGGTGCATGGATCATTGATGGAGCACAAAGAATCTATGGTGTATGGAGAATAAATGGTGTATAGAGCGTTGATGGAGCACGGAGCATTAATGGGTCAAGAAATCCCCCAAGTCACATATTCATAGTCAACCAAAGGATTCTACTCATAGAACACTTTTTTTAGTGAACCTACACCTCAAGTCGTTAGTTCATTTGAAAACTTCCACAAAAACTTTCTTAGTATACATAAAAAGGCCCTTCTCACTACAAGGGTCCCAAAGATGAAAACAGATTGTCCAAAAAACACGGTTTGAAAGATATGACCAATTTAGTAAAAAGGGTGTGGTCTGATCGGGGTCTAACCTGACCCGGTCCGACCAACCCGACCTGGCCCCATTTGGCTGACCTGACCTAACCCAGTCGTTCTAGGCCATCTAATTTGTCTGATGGAAAATATCTTGGTTCTCCATCCTAGATCACGTTGCATGGGCCAGTTCTGTACTGCCATATGCGGCTTGCCCAGGTCGCATCCCTCTGGTCCATGTGGTCACCCGACCGCATGGCCAGCCGGCTCCCTTGACAAATGTGGGGCCAAACCGCATTGCGCAGCCAGCCCGCCTTGTCTTCCTGGTCCTGTGTCCCCACTAATTCAGGTTCTTCCTATAATGCAGATTCGAGTCGCACCTCGTCATATCTATTTCTACAGCCTCCTGACATGGTTCCTATCCACCGCTCACAACATGTGTCGTCACTGGCTCCTCCGCCAATGCGGTCCCACTAGACTATGGTTGTGCGCCCCGCCGAAACCCAGCCTTCTATTAGGTTGCACACTTCCCTCACTTTTGGTAGCCTATCGTTCATCATTCCCTCCACCGCAAGCAATTTCACGCCTGATTTCCTCCCGTAGTACCTCCGCAATGTCATTGCGGATCACAACCTTGGGTCTCAGATCGTTGCACCATGGATCATGGGTGCAAAGATCAATCATTTTCATAGGGTTTCAAAGGGTGAATAATGCATGAAAAACATGATAGATTTAGGGGGATGAATTAATCACATAAACACTCAAATAAAAGTTCTTGTCCTCATTTTTTTGTCCTTGATCTGTTTTTGTTAGCGGGATCACAATGAAACCAATAATAGAATAATCACCAAGATATATTCCTTTTAATCCTGAAACAATTATCCCTCCTACAAGAATGATTGAATAGCATATCAACCTTTTCGTGGGTTGGTCTTAATTTTTCATTTGATTATAATAAGAGGAAAATAAATCACAAGGATATTCACTCCCTACCTTGGTGATTGGATCAGTCATTGATAAAGAATGGAGGTTCGTGTTGTCATAGGGAGATATCTTCCTTCTCCCTACCTATGGGAAATTCTAGGGTTTTGAAGATAACCTTGAATTCCTCTGACATGGGTTATTAAAAAGGAAAACCACTTCTATCTCAACACGTAACATTCAATAAAATATTTTTATTAAATATTTTAATGATATCTGCGTCCGAAATCCAACTTTCACTCTCGACCTGCGTCATTCAAGGTTAAGCCCTACCTAAGGAAAACACCCCATTATAAACTAAATAGTGGTCTTGTATTTTCAATCCAAGTTACCATTTATGAGTCATTTTAATTTCAAAATAAAATAATTTTTATTTAATTATTTTCTTTATGGTTACGCCCCTAGGGACTTTTTCTATAGATGACCCACACCGCCCATTTTTAGGTCTCACCTGGGGCAAAACCACTACTTTTAGATCAACGGTGCCCTCAAATCTCTGATCTAGGCACACATTTTAGATTAATTTCACTTTTTCATAAAATTTTCATGTGTGTGCTATTAAAAATATAACATTTTTCAAATAGTCATTTTGGGCACCCTGGGCCTCAGAATTGCACGTCATCTCAGTGCCTTGTCTCAGAATGTTCCCAAAGAATTTCTAAAAAAAATAGTAAAATAAGATTCATTTCACTATGCCTATATAAATCTATCCCAAGTTGTTCCCAATATCTTAATAATCTCCTGCCAAACATTTAGAAGCACCATATCAAGGTAAGGGGTTATCTTATCTTCCTTTTTATCCAAGTACTTTCTTTGTACTAAGCCTTTTTGATTTCCAATTATTCATGTTGTAATAAATTTTTACACATATCCTTGTTATCCTTGTGATTTCTAAGTAATTATATACCACATTTAACTCTCATTAAATCCTTCCTTGAACCTTCATGTACACGTGTTATGATTCTGAAATTATCTCATTATTTACCATGCCAAAATTTTGAATTGTGAATAATCATTCCCATTTCCACACAGGAGTATTCACCTATACATTATTATCATTCATTGAATGGGTAATTTCATTTATATATCCCATATTTCTTAATCATGGGATTAAAATTGATGAAATAAATTCTTATATTGTATGATCTATGTGGAACAAAAATGGATGTACATAATATGAATGTGATGAGTGGGCCCAAAATTATATGGCCCTCCAATGCATTGGGTAAAGTTTTTATATCATGAGATACCATGTATGGTGCATGATAGGTTATCATAATCGCACTATGTTATGATTTATCAGTGTTTATCCCTGACTTATTCTTATAATGTCATGTTTAATGTCCTTTACACATTCCTATGATGCCTCATTGTTATCATATTATTTCATTCTTTAATGTTTATATTTATGATTATAAACCTTATATGTTACCTTGATATTACTCTTTTATTAATTTTATCATGTAATTATTTTATTATTCCCTTACAATAATTCATAGATCTCCCCTTTCTTATGAACACCCCTAGGTTATCCCTTTTAGTTTTAGAACATCAATGGTATTTAATGGAATGTTGTGGAATTTTTAAATAACACATTTGTATCCAAATTTCATGTTGTTTTTCTATGTATCTAAATACTTAAAGACACTAGGCCTCTTGATATTTTTGGATTGTCTTATTTTTATCTTTAAGTAATAACTCATGAATTAAATTCTATAAAAAAATATGGGTAGTGGTAGATGGTACCAAATGAAGGTATAGTTATTTTGGGGGATTAGGATTAGAAAAACTTATTGAAAACATTAGGGATAAGTATAAACAACGGAAAAAATCCCAAAATTTTAGGAAATTATAGAGTAAGTGGTTTTCAAGCAACAAAATATTTGTCTAGATACTACAAGTGGATGTGGATCTAGCATAATTATACTTAGGGGTAATAACCCCAAAAGGGAAACATTTTATATTAACTCAATTATCACTTAATTCATGAAAATGAGGCCTTTATATACAACTGGTTTGACACTTCTGGTTGGATATGATTTGGTAAATTCACAATATCTTTATGAACCATTATGGAGAGACAAAATGCCTTGAAAATTTTATGTCAGTAAATAGACCATGGATAAATTATATTGAAACCTATAAATTCATTGGTTGGGGAATATATTTCATTCATGAGTTATCCCTTCAATGTTCAAGTTTCCTATTTATGTGTTTAATAGTTTTAACATTTACATCCATAATTTTTACTTTATTTTAGTTAATGGCTAGAAATAGGATGAACTGAGTCAATAACTTGTGTGATGGGAAATTTGATGGATGCCCAAATGAGATTCCCAAACTGATGGGAGTATGATTCAATAACTTCATGATATTACTTTATTAATTAAATAAAGTTTTACAAAGAAACATTAATCAAGTGGAAAACCCACATCCCCTTATGAAAGATCTAGTTATAATTGAGACATTTATATGAAAAAGGCCTCCAAATTTTAGTGAATCATCTTATCCCTTAATTGTGGAGTAATGGATCAAATAAAATGAAAATATTTTCTTTTTTCTTCAATTCTCTAAGTAAGATAAGGTATTTCTAGTTTTGTATTCCATTGATGAAGAAGTAAATGAATGGTGGATATTGATTAAGAATATAAATCCTAAGGAAGAAATCAAAGCAATGAAGTTTAAGGAATTTAGTAAAATGTTCTTTAATAAATATTTTCCTCCCACTCTCCAACAAAAAATGTAGAGGGAGCTCCTTGGCCTCAATCAAAAGGATATTGAATCCATTGGAGATTACGAGGAAAAATTTAAAAAGACTTTCAGGATATGCCTCTATCTATTTCATTAAACCCAAATGTATATTTGATCACTTATACAGTGAGATAAAGTAAAACCTATGAAAATAATTAGTGATTCAAGACTATGATAGCTACAAATAAATTTTTTGATGTTACTTAAAATTCAAAATAAATATCTGTGAATATCATGGTTCTCATGGGTCTAGAGAAAGGATGGAAAGGATGGATTTCAATCCTAGAGGAGTGATGTAGAAATATCATGGAGGAAACAAATTCTAAAATCCCAATTGTTAAAATTCTAAGAAGAATTATCCTAGAAATTTTCTGAAGGGGAAAAATAAATAATTAGTGTGAAAAGGAAGGGAAACTATCTATAAAATACCTATAGGAGAAGCCCTCAAATGTCATAGAAGAAAGGAATTATCCAACCAACCCTAAATATATTGTCTAATGTTTTAACTATAAGGAATAAGAACACTACACAAACCAATTCATTAAGCCTGGGGTTGTCAAAGATAACTAGTGAAAAATATCCAAGGCCTGTAGAGTAAGGGAGAGCATATTCCATCAAAAATTTTGAGGTGCATCCTGATAAATAAGTGGTGACAGGTATGGTGGTTACTCATGAAAAAAATATTTAAAGTACTATTTGATTATAGTTTTATTATTTATTTCATATCATGAAAGCTTAGTAAAACTATTCAAACACCACCTCAAAATATGGATGTAGACTTATTAGTGAAAATGGAAATATGGAAAATTATTTCATCCCAATAAAATAACTTCTCCATTGTCAATATTTATTGTTTTAACTTCCCAATGAACCTTGTGATACTCCCTTTAGTATAATTCAATAACATTTTATATATGGATTGGATTCCCATGTATAGAGCCAACATAAATTACTGGGGGGAGGAAATTCCCCTATGTATCATGAATCACCCTCTGATTCTATAAAAGATTAAGGAGAATAATGGATCTCATTTGGAATCATCATCTCAATAATGGATATTATTTCATTACAAGAAATTTTATTTAACTCAAATTATAATGACTAAGGAAAAGATCATCCATGATGGCATGCCCATTATAAGGGAATATGTTGATGTGTTCCCCAAATAATTGTTTTCTCTTCCTCCTAATCAATAGGTTTTTTTCTCAAATGAACTTATACCTAGAGATTTTCCAATATCCAGGACTCCATATATAATAGAAACTACTGAACTTGAAGAGATGAAGAATAAACTATAGGATAATATAGATAAATGGTTTATAAACCCAATTATTTCACTATAGGGTGTTTTGGTACTTTTTATCAAGAAAACGGATGAATCAATGTGTCTTTGTATTGATTATCATGAACATAACAAGTCCAGGGTAAAGGAAAAGTATAATCTATCATGGATTGATGTATTATTCAATCAGCTATGTGGATCTCAGTACTTATCTATGGTGGATCTTCGGTTGGGATATTATCAACTAAAGATGAAGAAGGAGGATATCCCTAAGACTAATTTTCATGAAACAAACGTGCACTATAAGTTCATTGTGATTCCATTTTGACTTAAAAACGCTCCAAATATCATTATGAACTTAATCAGTAGTTTCCTTAGGGATTACATCAACAAATGTGTGGTAGAATTTACAAAAGACATTACTATCTACTCCAAAATAAAGGAGGAACATGAGGATAATTTGAATATTGTAATGAAGACCTTATAGAAGTAAATGTTATATGTTAAGTAAAATTAATTAATTTTTTTGATGAAGAAAGTTTTATCCCAATTAGGCTAAATACCTTGATAGGGGGGTTGAATCAAGGTATAATAGATTAAAACAACTGCCCATTCAAATATTTTTTCATCGTTAAAAACACTATTTTCTCTCTTTACCAAAGAAATATATGAATCGAATTGAAATCATGCATGAGACATAGAAATTTTACATGGTTCACCCTCAATAGTCTATGTACAAGGACCATACAATGATGATGTGTCAATGTACATGTTGGTCGGAGTGGACACTCAAGAGGGGGGTGAATTGAGTTCCAATTAAAATTTCTGTTAAAAACAATTTCTATTAAAATCCCCCAATTTCAAAAACGAATTAAACTGTAGTGAATTTATATAGATTATAAAGGTTCAATTAGTTTCTCAAAGATTGATTAATTCTCAGTTAACTTAATCTTATGATTAAATTAACTTTTGAGACTAACTTACTGATTTATAACAAACATAAACACTTGCGAATTTAATTATCAAAGTAGCTTTGAAGGTAGATTATATTTCAAAGTAATAGCAGCGGAATATGAAATAAATATGTATAGTATGGATAGAGAGTACGACTACAAACACAGAGAATTAACCAAGAGGTTCAGTCTCAAGCCGAGACTTATTCCTCTCAAAATTTTATATAAGAATGATCCACACCCTGGATCGGGGTTAACAACAGTGAACACACTGTCCAGGTCACAAGACCTCTACCACAGTTCTTCGTGGGAAAACAAACAACAGCAGCCAGCTGTTCAGGTCACAAGACCTCTACCACTATCCACAGTGGAAAATGGGGTGCAAAAAGGTTTGCTGAGGATTTACAGATCCTCCAGTGAAAGTACAGCAGTCAGTGTGTGTGTTTAATACAGCAGATAACACACACTGCTCAAAATGTAGAATAAATCACAGAACAAGAGATGTAGAGTTTAGAAGTGGTTCTGGTGATCTCAGTGTAGCTCTTGTATTCGATCAGAAGAGAGTTTGAGTCCTCTTCTCGTTTCTATTTGAGAAACAGAGTGTCGTATGCTTCAGGTTCACAGGTAGTGAGAATGTAGTCGATGAAGTTCTTCAGGGTTATTCTTGTATGCACAGAACACTTCTCGAGTATACTTGATTGACTATATGCTTCTCTGTGTTCTTGATGGAACTCGTTTTTATCTTCTTGTGTTTTTGGTATATTTCGTCCACCACGCACTTCTCTGGTTCGCATCTTTTTTGGGCAGCATAGTCTTCTCGTATTTATCTCCCGACAGGGGACAGAAAAGATTTCTTTTCAGCAGGTACGAGGTACGGGTTCCTGACATCCGACAACCTTTATCAGATATTTGACAAATCATCAAAATGTATGATATGACCGTTAGATAGATTAAATGTAGGAAATAAAGAAATTAAAACAGTGAGTCGAGAATGTATGTCACTGTTGACTTCAACTGTGGTCTTCCAACTGTGGACTTCCTTCTGACTGCTGACTTCAACAAGAGGCTTACTGTCTGTAGGCTTGCAATAGTAGCTTTTACTTCATGTAACTGTAGCCTTTCTAACTGTAGACTTGTAACATCAAATTTGTAGAACTGTAACCTTTGTCAACTGTAGACTTCGATCATCAGTAGACTTAGTAGACAGAAGCTGTCTAACTGTAACCTTGACTGTAGACTTATGACTGTAGGCTTGTTCGTCTGCGAACTTGTTTCAACTGTAGACTTGTTCGACTGTGAACTTGAGCAGATATAACTTTGAACAGAAGTCTTGTAACTGTGACCTTCTTCTGTGAGTTTTGACAATAGATACCAGTAGACTCGTAACTGTAAGCTTGTATTAGTCTTCAACTGTAACCTTGTAACTGTGAACTTTTTGCAACAATATTTAAGGGGACAGTTAGCTGTAACTGTGACTTTGAAAATAAAACTCTGACTGGTAGTTAACAATACTAAACTTATGTAAATGCTATGGTAAGCTGTTACAGTAAAGTTATGAGAGTAGGAATATGAACTGTTTAGAATAAAATACGTTTAAGCATAGAATAATAAGATTAATGCAAAGGTTTAATACATCAGAATTAATGTTTAAGCATGATTTGGGATTATCAAAACAGGTGATTCCAACAATCTCCCCCTTTTTGATAATCACAAATTATGTCAGTATGAAATATAGAAGTATCAGAGAGAAGTGTTCAAAACACAGTATTAGCAATATGAGCACAAAAATTAGGTATAATCCTCAAGGATTTCTCCTCTTTGTATAGGTTCATTTCTCCCTTGAGTTTTCCCTATTTCTCCCCATTTCTCCCCCTATCTATTTTTCCCTATTTCTCCCCCTTTGTGATTAACAAAAAGAAAGACAGAGAGAGAGAAAATAAACATTGTATTAATAAGGAGTACAGTACATGACCCAAAACGTGAATACATGATCCCTATCAAAAAAAATATAAACAGACTCAATCCTCTTCATCTGGAAGTAAGGGATCTTTTCCTTTGGAGGAAGAAGATGGAGCAGGAGGTGAAGGATCAACAGGCTTAGGAAGTGCAGCAGGAATTTCTGGAGGGGCAGCAACAGATGCTCCTGAAGGCCTGTAGTGAGTCACTTGCCGAGGTATTAGTGGTCTAAGGCTTCTGAGGGCATCAGCAGGAGACATTACTGAAGAACCACTGGGGTTGGAGACAGGTAGAGCAGGAGGAACTATGACAGGTGTGCAGTCCACATGAAGAAAAGGTAGGAGCAGATTCCTGAAATCCATGATGATGTTTCCTCCTCTGTCCATGGCAGATAAGAAGTCATCTTTGTTTTCCAAGAATTTATCCAAAGCCGGGGTCAACTCTCGTAGCTTGCTAACTTGTTCTTTGAAAGCTTGAGTTACAGGAGGCAGCTTCATAGTTTCTAGCATGAGCTTGAAGTGATTGTTCAACTGATGCTTGGTGAAAATCCGATCAAAGTAATAATCCACTTTACCTTTGATGGCCTCCTGAGAAGCAGTAGCAGCCTGCAGGTGCTCACGAACAAAGCCACTGACTTCTCTTGTAGTAGCAAGGATCTGTAGGTCTGATGTGTCATTTGCACGGGCCTGAGTAAGCTCTTCTCTGAGCAGGCTTCTAAACTGCTCAAGGTCCACAGGAGAGCTAGATGAAGAAAGGGACTTGACTGAGAATGCCACTGTCTCCTTGAAAGACTGAGTCAGATTTCCAATCACTTTCTGAATGACAGCATCCTGATTGCTAAAGTGTTCTTTTACTGATTTCTTGAAAGCCTCAAATACTTCCACAAACTGCTTGACCACTTCTTTGATATAGCGAATCTCACTGGCCACTTGTGTCTGAGAACTGCTCAGGGCAGTTAAAGAAGCAACTGATTGTCTGAGGGCCACTACTGCTCCAGTCCAGCTTTCAATTTGAGTGTGGCACACTTTCATTTCATCCATCACTTCTTTGATTGGACTTCCCACAACACATCCTAGAGATAATTCTAAGGATTGTTCTACATTTTTCAGCTCATCAAAAAGACTGGTTTTCAATTCAGCAACAGACTGTCTGATGGTCTCCTTCATTTCATTCTTTAAGGATGCAAGATCTTCCTTGGTGGCCAATCTTTCAGTTTCTAACACTGGAGAGCTGTTAGGTAGGATGACTGGATTTCTTGGTGGTTGGTTTTCCTCATCTGAATCCTCATAATTGAGTCCTAACACCATGTATCCTGAATCTGAGGTCCATCCTTCTATATCAAACATTACAGAGACTGAACCAAAACGCTCCCCCTCACTTGGAGGTCCTTTCTGAACACTTTCTACTATCTGCTCAACTCTGGGTAACTCTAAGTTCTCTTCTGTAGCTCTAGCAGGTTCCATATTTGCTTCCTCTGTAGGTTCAGCAGTGAGGTTAGCCTCTCTCTCTGTTGGGTCATCAACCGCTTCCTGGTCAGACACTGACTTGTCTGTATACCCTATCAGAGGGCTCATACTGAGTTCTTTTGTTTCTTCACCACTAATCTCCTCTTTATCTTCTGCAACAGTTTCTTGATTTTCATTTAAAGCTCCAGCCTCTTTTGCTTCGACTGTATTATCCTCATCAGAGGTGTCCTTGAAAAAATATTGAGATTCTTCTTCTTCTTCTTATGTAGACTCAGTCTCACTGTCTCTTAGAACATGTTCTCTACTAGGTAGTTCTTTTGGAGGACTTGCTGCTCCAAACGTCACTGTCCTGACAGGACTGTGAGTAGTATCAGGATCACTCCCTTCATCAATTGGGGTGTTCTATCTTGCAGAGTCACCAACTACTGCAGTCTGTTCATCATCTGAGTATACAGGTTCAGGCTCATCAGGCTTTAAGCCTGGATCTCTCCTATCTCTCGGTCTAGAGGGATGAGTAGAAGGGCTAAATTCCTCATAGATTCTCTCCTCATCATTCACCCATGATTTCTTCCAGGGATTCCAACTGATCTTCATGAATTTGCAGATTACTTTCGAGATACATACACTGTTCTTTGCCACTATCAACTCTTCCTGACTTCCAGCTGCACCTTTCACTTTCAACATAACCGAAATGAGTTTACCATGAAACAAGGCACTTGATTTTGATCTTGCCTTTATCATGTCCTCCATCTGAGCCATCAGCAACCTACAAAGGTTAACCTTCCTTCCATGTTTTAATAAGTACATCAAGTAAATATCCTGGTGCTTCAGATTTGCAAAATCTCCTCTTCTAGGACTCAGTACATGCTGAATAAACTTAAACAGAAGCCTGTCCTCTCCACACATTTCAGCAGCAATAATCTTTTTTACTGTGCCATTGCCTATCAGTTCTTCCAGAGCCGTCTCATGATCAAAGATTCTACTATTTGGAGGAGCCGCTCCAGAATAGTAGTTGTAAATACCCTCATGAGGAACTCTTAAACATGCAGCCCATTCAACGGATGAAAAACTGACTTCATTTCCATTTACTCTGGATACCAGTCTATGCAGATCAACCTCTTCCTCGAACTGTAGATATTCATAGAATTCCTTCACCAGCTTCGGGTAGTACGGTCCATTATTGTTTGCGAAGCATTCGGTCCATACTTGCTCATTAAGCACTGCCAGTACTAATGATCTGCTCGATAAAATCCACTCTTCACTTAGCTCCTTCTCAGCAACTATTTCTCTCTTAGTCAGATGTGGATTGACAGGTCTTATCGAGGCGTTCCCGGTGCCACTGGATTCGACTTGAGTCCTCTTTGGCATTGGTGCATCCTCGTTGACAGTCGGGGGTCGCTTTGTTCTGGCCATTGGAACTGAATGAGGTTTCGAGGTTCGGTTGAAGGTTTAGGGTTTAGGACTTGAGAGAGCAAGGGTCGAGATGAGTGGATTGAGATATGTTCGATGTTCTCAATTTTATCATTTAGGGATTTAGAAATAAAAGTATAAAGAAAAGAAACAGTTCGAATTCCCGCAAAATAAAATAAGGTTAAACAGCAAAATAGCCTGCAGAGAGATGTAACAGTGAGGTACACCGGTGAGGTCTAACTGTGAGGTTTCAACTGTGAGGTTTCAACTGTGAGGTTTCAACTGTGAGGTTTCAACTGTGAGGTTTCAACTGTGAGGTTCTAACTGTGAGGTTTCAACTGTGAGGTTCTAACTGTGAGGTTTCAACTGTGAGGTTCTAACTGCGAGGTTTCAACTGTGAGGTTTCAACTGTGAGGTTTCTACTGTGAGGTTTCAACTGTGAGGTTTCAACTGTGCTATAATTAATCATACCTAACTCATGTTTGATGTAACTTAATCTTTCAGAATTCAAAGGCTTTGTAAAAATATCAGCTAACTGATGTTCAGTGCCAATGAACTCAAGAGTGTTATCACCTTTTTGATAATGATCCCTTAGAAAGTGATGTCTCGCATCAATATGTTTTGTCCTAGCATGAGATACTGGATTTTTAGAAATGTTAATAGCACTTGTATTGTCACACCTTATAGAGACATGTTTGAATTGATATCCATAGTCTAGTAAAGTGTGTTTCATCCACAAGATTTGTGCACAACAGCTACCAGCAGCTATATACTCAGCTTCGGCAGTAGACAATGCAACAGAATTTTGCTTCTTACTACACCAAGATACTAGTTACTTGCCTAAAATGTGACATGTTCCAGAGGTGCTCTTTCTATCTAACTTGCAGCCAGCAAAATCAGCATCAGAATAACTTAATAAATCAAATTATTGTCCTTTTGGATAAAATAATCCCAAATTGGGAGTATGTTTTAGATATTTGAAAATCCTTTTAACAGCAGTCAAATGAGACTCTTTTGGATTGGCTTGAAACCGAGCACACATGCATACACTGAACATGATGTCAGGTCTACTGGCAGTAAGGTACAGTATACTACCTATCATACCTCTGTAATTGGTTTGATCCACTGGTTCACCAGTTTCATCACTGTCCAACTTGCAAGTGGTGCTCATAGGTGTGTCACTGCCTTTGGTGCCATCCAAAGAAAAACGTTTTAGAAGATCTTTAATATATTTACTTTGGTTCAAAATAATACCATTTTTATTTTGAAAGATCTGAAATCCAAGGAAAAATTTGAGTTCTCCCATTAAACTCATTTCAAACTCATTTTGCATTATTTTTGAAAAATCAACACATAAAGAATTTTTAGAAGATCCAAAAATAATATCATCCACATAAATTTGTACTATTAATACATCTTTAGAAATCCATTTAATAAAAAGAGTAGGATCAGCTATCCCTTTAGTAAATCCTTTCGAAATAAGAAAAGAGCTGAGCCTATCATACCAAGCTCTTGGAGCTTGCTTTAAACCATATAAAGCTTTAGATAGTTTAAAAACATGATTAGAAAAATGGGGATTTGTAAAACCAGGAGGTTGTTCCACAAATACATCCTCAATTATATATCCATTTAGAAAAGCACTTTTAACATCCATTTGATATAGTTTGAAATTCAGATGAGCAGCATAAGCAAGTAATATCCTAATGGCCTCTAGTCTAGCCACGGGTGCAAAGGTTTCCTCATAGTCTATTCCTTCTTCCTGACTATACCCTTGTGCAACTAGCCTAGCTTTGTTTCTGATTATATTACCAAACTCATCAACTTTGTTTCTAAACACCCATTTAGTGCCTATGGTAAGAGTGTCTTTAGGTCTTTCCACTAATTCCCAAACTTTGTTTCTTTCAAACTGATTTAGTTCTTCTTGCATAGCCATTACCCAGAATTCATCACTGATAGCATCATTGACATTTTTGGGTTCAAGCTGTGAAAGAAAAGCTTGATGTTCAACCTGATTTCTTAGAGAAGCTCTAGTTTGTGTTCCTCTATCAAGATTACCAACAACAGCATCTAAAGGATGATTCTTTAGAATCCTAGTTGATTTAGTAAAGGTTGGACTAGAGATTTCAGGTTCATTTATAGGTTCGGGTTCCACAGAGGAAGATTCTGGAAAAAGTCCAGAACTGGATGTTTTGATTACAGGTTCTTTAGATTTGTCATTTAAGTCCAGAACAGATAAATCTTCTTCAACATCTTCAAGAGAAGTTTTAGACTCATGTGGATCAGTCTCATCAAACTTGATGTGGACAGATTCTTCCACACATTTGGTTTTCTTATTGAACACTCTATAGGCTTTACTAGACATAGAGTAACCCAGGAAAATTCCTTCATCACTTTTTGGAGCAAATTTATCAAGATTATCTTTGGTATTCAGAATAAAGACTTTGCAACCAAAAACTCTAAAGTAATTAACCTTAGGCTTCCTATTATTCCACAACTCATAAGGGGTTTTCTTAAGAACCGGTCTAATCAAGACTCTATTAATAACATAACAAGCTGTATTAACAGCTTCAGCCCAAAAGTAAACAGGCAGGTCATATTCATTAAGCATAGTCCTTGCAATTTCTTGCAGGGTTCGGTTTCTTCTTTCTACTACACCATTCTGTTGGGGTGTCCTAGGGGCAGAAAAGTTATGAGCATAGCCATTGAGTGAGCAGTAAGATTCAAATTCTTGATTCTCAAACTCACGACCATGATCACTCCTCAAGGTCTTAATCTTAAGTCCACTAAGATTTTCTACAGACTTAGAGTATTTAACAAAGGAAGAGCAGGCTTCACTTTTGTGAGCTAGAAAGTATACCCAAGTATATCTAGAAAAGTCATCTACAAGAACATAAACATAGTGCTTCCCATTTAGACTTGAAATTCTTGATGGTCCAAACAAATCCATGTGAACCAGTTCAAGTGGTTGAGAAGTTGAAACTTCTTTCTTTGGTTTAAAAGAAACTTTGTGTTGTTTTCCCTTTTGACAGGGATTACACACTTTGTCATTTGGGAATTCAAGCTTAGGTAGATCTCTAACTAGGTGTTTCTTAGAGAGTTTTCTATGTGAGTGAATGTTGCAGTGTCCTAATCTTCTATGCCACAGCCAAGACTCTTTATGAAAAGCATTTAAGCAAGTAACATTATGTTTAGCTAAAGTGTTTAAGTCAACAGCATAAACATTTTCATTTCTTAAGGCAGAAAATATTAAAGCATTTTTGGAATTATAAACATCACAAGAATTGTTTTCAAACTTGACATTAAAACCATCATCACACAATTGAGAGATGCTAAGTAGGTTGTACTTAAGTCCATCAACAAATAAAACTTTGGAAATTAATACTGAGTCAGTGTTACCAATCTGGCCTAAGCCGATGATTTTTCCTTTTGATTTATCACCAAAAGTGACATATCCTCCATCAACCTTTATTAAGCTTTTGAAGCACGAATAGTCTCCAGACATGTGTCTTGAACATCCACTGTCTAAGTACCATACCTTCTTGTAATTGCTTTTCAAACAGATTTCCTACAAAACAGATTAGACAGGAAATGACTTTGGTACCCAGATTTTCTTGGGTCCAGATATGTTAGCAATCAAGGATTTAGGTACCCAGATTTGTTTTATGGGTCCCATACAATTAATAGATGCAACAGATTTAGAGAGATATACTTTATTTGATCTACAACTATTTAAATAACCAGTTGAGGCATATGAATTTCCAAAACTGGAACTAGCAGGATTTTTTCCAGACTTAATAAATCGGGTTTTAGTAAACTGTCTTTGTCCAGGTTGGTATCCCAAGCCAGTAGCATACTTAGGTGCAACTTGCTTTCCTAGAAGTTGGGTTAGAGTATCTTTTCCATTTGTGAATGTTTCTAAGTCCTTTCTAGGTTGTTCATTAGATAGTTTCAGTTCTGTATTCTCCTTTAATAATTGAACATTTTTCTATTTTTCTACATCAAGTGCAGACTTGACACTTGCAGTAAGAGAATGTTGTTTCTTTAAAGACATATATTTATCTTTTAGTTCATTACACGTTTCTTCCAGCATATTACAGTATTCAATCAATTCATCTTTAGACATATTTTCAGAATCAGAACCAGATTCTGCTTCACCTTCAGAATAATAAGAGTTTAGAGTGGGAGTGTCTAAGATTACCTCAGATGTGTTTGTCATGAAACACATATTAGCACGATTTCTTTCAGAATCATTGGACTCTGATTCACTTGTGCTGTCTTCTGAAGCACTCCAGGTGGCCTTCATAGCTTTCTTATAATTCTTGTCCTTGTACTCATATTTCTTCTTGAATTTTAACTTAGGACAGTCAGCTTTGATGTGTCCTTTCCTTTTACATTCATAGCAAACTATGTCTTCTTCTTTATCAGTTTTCTTCCAATCTTTCTTCCACTTACCTTGTCTATCATACTTACCCTTGTAGTTTGGTTTTCTGAAGAACTTCTTCTTCCTATAGAACTTCTTGAATCTCCTTGCTATTTGTGCCATCTCGGCATCACTGTCAGAATCTAAGTCTTCACTAGATGAGCTTTCAGTTGGTATATGCACTTTCTCCTTGTCTTTGCTCTTTGATGCAGTAGACTTAAAAGCTACAGATTTTCGTTTTGGTTCCTCATCTTCCTCTTTATTTACCTTGAGCTCTTCTTCGTACATCATCAGCTTACCAATTAACTCCTTGACAGGCAAAGTTCCAATATCACAGGATTCTCTAATTGAAACGGATGTGCCTCTCCATCTGTCAGGAAGACATCTCAATAATCTCATGATTTGCTCCTTTGCTGGAACAATCTTTCCGAGTGAGCTCATTGTGTTGAATATCTCATTAAACCTGAGATACATATCAGAAATAGGTTCATCAGCTTTCATCTTAAAGTTATCATATTTGATAGTGTAAGTATTTAACCGCATTTCCTTGACATTAGTTGTTCCTTCATGAGAAACAGCTAAGGTGTCCCAGATTTCAAAAGCAGTTTTACATGCAGAAATTCTATTGAACTCCTCATCTCCTAGAGCACAGTAGAGAGCATTCACAGCCTTACAATTATTATTGTAAGCTACCTTAGTAGGTTCATCCCAAGTTATTCTTTCAGTTTCTGGAATCTTGTATTGAGACTCTATAGCAGTCCAAATATCAAAACCCATACTTTCCAAATGAATTTTCATTTTGAGCTTCCATTGGGAATAATTTACACCATTAAAGAAGGGTGGCCTGTTAGTAGCAGCACCTTCTAGTCTATTATCCATAAGGAAATTTTAGAAAATGTTTTAAAGAGATAAAATTTAGAACTAACAGAAATTTAAGATCTTTTAGATAAAACTACAATCACAGTTTTAAAAACAGAGAGTTAAAATAAAACTTTGAGCAAGTATAACAGAGATAAACACACCCTTTGATACCAAATGTTGGTCGGAGTGGACACTCAAGAGGGGGGTGAATTGAGTTCCAATTAAAATTTCTGTTAAAAACAATTTCTATTAAAATCCCCCAATTTCAAAAACGAATTAAACTGTAGTGAATTTATATAGATTATAAAGGTTCAATTAGTTTCTCAAAGATTGATTAATTCTCAGTTAACTTAATCTTATGATTAAATTAACTTTTGAAACTAACTTACTGATTTATAACAAACATAAACACTTGCGAATTTAATTATCAAAGTAGCTTTGAAGGTAGATTATATTTCAAAGTAATAGCAGCGGAATATGAAATAAATATGTATAGTATGGATAGAGAGTACGACTACAAACACAGAGAATTAACCAAGAGGTTCAGTCTCAAGCCGAGACTTAGTCCTCTCAAAATTTTATATAAGAATGATCCACACCCTGGATCGGGGTTAACAACAGTGAACACACTGTCCAGGTCACAAGACCTCTACCACAGTTCTTCGTGGGAAAACAAACAACAGCAGCCAGCTGTTCAGGTCACAAGACCTCTACCACTATCCACAGTGGGAAATGGGGTGCAAAAAGGTTTGCTGAGGATTTACAGATCCTCCAGTGAAAGTACAGGAGTCAGTGTGTGTGTTTAATACAGCAGATAACACACACTGCTCAAAATGTAGAATAAATCACAGAACAAGAGATGTAGAGTTTAGAAGTGGTTCTGGTGATCTCAGTGTAGCTCTTGTATTCGATCATAAGAGAGTTTGAGTCCTCTTCTCGTTTCTGTTTGAGAAACAGAGTGTCGTATGCTTCAGGTTCACAGGTAGTGAGAATGTAGTCGATGAAGTTCTTCAGGGTTCTTCTTGTATGCACAGAACACTTCTCGAGTATACTTGATTGACTATATGCTTCTCTGTGTTCTTGATGGAACTCGTTTTTATCTTCTTGTGTTTTTGGTATATTTCGTCCACCACGCACTTCTCTGGTTCGCATCTTTTTTGGGCAGCGTAGTCTTCTCGTATTTATCTCCCGACAGGGGACAGAAAAGATTTCTTTTCAGCAGGTACGAGGTACGGGTTCCTGACATCCGACAACCTTTATCAGATATTTGAAAAATCATCAAAATGTATGATATGACCGTTAGATAGATTAAATGTAGGAAATAAAGAAATTAAAACAGTGAGTCGAGAATGTATGTCACTGTTGACTTCAACTGTGGTCTTCCAACTGTGGACTTCCTTCTGACTGCTGACTTCAACAAGAGGCTTGCTGTCTGTAGGCTTGCAATAGTAGCTTTTACTTCATGTAACTGTAGCCTTTCTAACTGTAGACTTGTAACATCAAATTTGTAGAACTGTAACCTTTGCCAACTGTAGACTTCGATCATCAGTAGACTTAGTAGACAGAAGCTGTCTAACTGTAACCTTGACTGTAGACTTATGACTGTTGGCTTGTTCGTCTGCGGACTTGTTTCAACTGTAGACTTGTTCGACTGTGAACTTGAGCAGATATAACTTTGAACAGAAGTCTTGTAACTGTGACCTTCGTCTGTGAGTTTTGACAATAGATAGCAGTAGACTCGTAACTGTAAGCTTGTATTAGTCTTCGACTGTAACCTTGTAACTGTGAACTTTTTGCAACAATATTTAAGGTGACAGTTAGCTGTAACTGTGACTTTGAAAATAAAACTCTGACTGGTAGCTAACAATACTAAACTTATGTAAATGCTACGGTAAGCTGTTACAGTAAAGTTATGAGAGTAGGAATATGAACTGTTTAGAATAAAATACATTTAAGCATAGAATAATAAGATTAATGCAAAGGTTTAATACATCAGAATTAATGTTTAAGCATGATTTGGGATTATCAAAACAGGTGATTCCAACAGTACCAAATCCACTAAGGCGCGCTGCCAAATTACAAGGTCCAAGATAGATCACTTATATGCCCAAGTACACTGCCTTTACAGGGTTTAGGGTCATCACACTACTTTTTAAAGGGTTAATCCCAAAATCTCTTTCTATGTATCACTACTAGTGGAAAGTATCACATTCTTCCTCTACCTTTTATCACTACATTGGAAGGGCTTCACCCATAGATTATGGACTTGTGGGTCCCTTCATTTGCATGAATGAATGAATCTTTAATTGTTGTTAGATGCTTTGTTGAAGTCCCACTTTACTAAATACTATTAGATTGCGGAAATTACCTTTGTGAACTATTTTAGTCCATCCATGAACTATACTTCATCCTTCATGAACTACCTTGAATCCTATGTTTACTTCATTGCACCATGTGGTGCGAGTTCTTCACGGATGCCTTTTTCTTCCATGAACTGCCCCTACATTGTAGATGGATGATTCCTCACGGACCACCTATGCTACATAATCCCTTTTCCTTTGAAGGATAAATATCCACACAAATTCCTTTCATGAACTATCCTTGTGAACTACTTCCTTCAAAAAAATGATATCTAGTTAACTACTTCCTCTTTCGTGGAATCCTTCCTCACAGACATCTTCTCTTTTACAGAATTATCCCTCATGAACCACTTCCAACTTCACCAAATTCTAATTTTAGTGTCGATATTCTCTAATACAATTTTCAATACTTAATGATTTGATTAGGGGTATTTATATGGGAAAAGAGATCCACGAACCTGCTAATCCGAATTACCCAAAACTTCGATGCGGTGAAACCTTCTCCATGAATTGTGCTATATGGTCCATATAGTGATTTAATCCTTTCTGGAGGCTATTGTATTCCAAAAATGACCACCCTTTGAAGATACTTAAATCACCTCCCCCAGTATGAAAATTATGAGCCTCCCAAAGACGAAGAGCCTCCTAAAAACTATTTTCACTACACCATTCACATAGCATCCTTTTTGGTCCGCATAGCACTACTATGAAGAAATCATCATATGAAATTCCCTTTAAACACTACCTCAAACCACAAAGTGATGTTCCTACTTTGTGGTTCTATATACCTCTTTTTCAGTCTGTGAACTATGCTTTGTGGTCTATGAACTATTCTCCTCAAACTCCCTTGCAGAAAACCTTCTTTTTCAATAAAACATTCGCCCCATTTGGTGGCCCAAAAATTTGGAAAACACTACGAAACTGTGCCACCTTAAATATCTACTATGGTAGCACCAACCATATTGATTCATGTTTATATAGATATTTCAACAAACACAATCACTCCAAAAAAACTGAGGTGATACCTTGAGGGAATTTTCCCAACAATCTCCCCCTTTTTTTGACAACTCTTCACATGTTGATGCCTATTTAAGGATTCTTAAATATTCTTCCAAAATTTACTTCATACGATTAAGATACCAATCAAGTATTTACTGAACACACATTCTAAGCCCACATGATCCATGTTCGGTAAGAAAAATAATAATATAATTAAAATTACATCAATGAAACACTTCATTCCAAAACCTCATAACTCCTTTCATCACAAACATAATCTTTTGTGATATATAACCACTGATCAATCAATTTTATCATCATCATATTTAAATCACCCCTACTTTGCAGATCCCCCTATCACATTTCCCCTATCTTTTTTAATACATTTCCCCCCTTTTATGGCCACAATTTATCCCCCTTTTTCAACAAACCTGAAGGTCACTACGTTTTGGTCTGCAATAGGGTAAAGAATATAGATCATCACTTTAAGAAAAAAAACATCATACCTCAGAGAGAGGGATACAAACATCCACACTTTTTCAAGTGTAGGGAGTTGACTGAACTCCTAGAGATATTCGATATTTTTTGAACACTTCTTTGAGTAAGGCCTTTGATAGAATATTTGTAACCATTAGTTTTTTAGGCACATACTCCTACTTCACAATCCCTTTCTATAGATTCTCCTTGATAAAATGATACTTAATTTCAATGTTATTTTCTCTAAAGTGATGGAGTATATTTTTTCTCAGATTTATATCACTTGAATTGTCACAATGGATTTTGATTGGAGACTTCACTTCAACTCCCAAATCATCAATCTAATGCTTCATCCACAATAATTTCATGTATGCTTGACTAGCTACATTATATTCATCTTCTATAGTGATCAATGAAATACAATAATGTTTCTAGCTTAGCCAAGAAATACACAATACTACAAGGTAGAATGCACCACCTAATGTCTATTTTCTATCATTTGCTAAACTGGCCCAATTTGCATCTTTATAGCCTAATAACTCTTGCTGAGATTTTTCATTGTACAGAAAACCAAAATATTTCATGCCCTTGATATCAAAAATTATTATTTTCACTAAAAGTAAGTGGGTTTACTTGGAATTTCATTTATATCTTCTTTCATTTCATGTTTCAAAGATAATATCAGGTCTTGTCTTTTTCAAGTACAATATACTGCTAATGATTTTCTTGTATTTTATGATATTTATTCAATTTCCTTCATCAACCCGGGATAGTTTCATTATAGTAGCCATAAAAGTAGTAATATCCTTGTAATTATCCATTCCAAATCTTATATGAATATCCTTATCATATTTGGATTTAGAAATGAATGTTTCATTCTTTCATAATGTCACTTGTAAACCAAGGAAAAACCCTAATTCACCAATCATCAACATTTTAAATTCACTTTTCATGAATTCTAAAAAATTCTTACACTAATATTCATATGATCCACCAAATATTATGTCATCATCATATACCATCTCCATAATCCTTTGATAACTATCATGGTTGACATAAATATGGCAATCAACTCCACCACACTGAAAACCAGGCTTCTTCAAAAAACTGATCTAGCCTTGAATATCATGCTCTCGATTCTTGTTCCAACCCATATAGAACCTTATCCATACAAAGAACTATATTTTCATCTTCATTAATGAGAAAACCATCTTGCTTCTTAATATAAACTTATTCTTCTAGAACCCCATTTATAAATACTGACTTGACATCCATATAGAAAACTTTGTACTTTATTTTCACTGTTATGGCCAAGAATAATTTGATTTTCTCTATCCCTGAAACATTTTAAATGTTTCATAAACATTGATACCCTCTATCTGGGATTACCCTTTAAAAATAGTCATTATTTTTTTCAAATCACTACACCCTCTTCATTCATATTGATGTGAAATACCCATTTAGTCTCAATGAAATTCTTATCTGTTGGCCTCAAAACAATCTCCCATGTCTGATCCTTCTAAATTTTTTCAAACTCTTCATTCCTAACCTAAACCTTGTTTTCATCTCCAGTTTCTTCCTCATAACATTTAAGCTCTACCTTTGATAAGAATTATGTTTTCTATAGATTTTTCATCCTCATTTTCATCACTAGTGATTTTTATCACCAATTGTGTTCTTTCTATCAATTTAAAATCTTTTCTTCAATCTTTGTGTAGTTAGTGGTTTATGATCATACTTTTAATTATCTGGATCTTCTTCTGAATTGGCCTCTAGAACTGGAACATCCCATCATCAGTTTATCTCTTCATCACTATCCTCTTGATATTGATCATGTATTTTCTAAATATTCTTCTCATTATCTAATATAGTTACATCATTTCTTTCAAGTTATGATAGATTAAAACAACTTCCCAATAATATCTTGTTTCTTAATTAAAAAAACACTCTCCTCTCCCTTTACCATAATAATTTATGAATGGAATTGAAATAATACATGAGACACATCAATTTTACTTGGTTCACCCAAACTGGGAAATGTCAATGGATCATACAATGATGATGTGTCGATGTACCAAATACACTAAGGCTCACTTACAAATTATAGCTTTGGTATAGATCACTTATATTCTTAGTATCACTACTTTTACATGGTTTAGGGTCGGCTCACTACTTTTCCAAGGGTCACACCTAAACTCCTTTTCTCTATCTCATTGCTGGTTGAAAGGATAACCTTATTCCACTTCTTTTTCTCACTAATCTATAAGAGTTTCACCTAGAGTTTATAGAATTGTATGTCCCTTCATTTGAATGAATGAACACATCCTTAATTTTTGGTTGATTCTATATTTAAGTCCCTCTTTTCCACATATAATTTGTTTGTGGAAATTTATTCTGTGAACTTTTTTAGTCCCTCTGTGAACTATCCTTCATCCTCTGTAAACTACCTAGAATCCTACATGTACTTCATTTCACCATGTGTAATGAGTACTTCATGGACACCTTTTTCTTCCATTGACTACTCCTACTTTATAGACGACTGATGCCTCACAGACTACCTATGCTATGCGATCTCTTTTCCTTTTTGGGATACAGAGCCTTGAAAACTCTTTTCTTGGAATTTCCATATGAATTGGTTCCTTATCTGAAATGATCTCATGTGAACTACTTCCTCTTTTGAAGAATCCTTATTCATGAACCACTTATCGTTCACAGAATTCTCCCTTATGAACCACTTCAAACTCCACTGAATTATTCCAATAGTGATGATATTCTCTAATAAAAAATTCTTTACATAATGATCTGATTAAGTGTCTCTATATTGTCAAATAGTTCTGAAAAACCCCCAAATATAAATTACCCAAAACTACAATGTGTTACAGCCTTCACCGTGAACTGTGATATGCATTCTACATAGTGCTTTAATCCTTTATGGAAGTTGTTGTCTTCTACAAATGACCACCATTTTCGGCTCCTTAAATCACCACCTCCAATCCACAAACGATGTGGCTCCCATGGATAAACAACCTTCTGCATACTCTTTTCTCTACATGGTTTTCATAGTGTGCATTATGGTCCATATAGAAATGCTATACAGAAATCATCATATGTGTCGCCCTTTAAACATCACCTCAAACTGCAAAGTGACATGACTCCTTGGTAGTTCCACATACCTCCGTTTCATTTTTTGAACTATGATTCGCAATTCATAAACTTATTTCCGCAAACTCCCTCACAGAAAAACTACATTTTCCATAAAACAATCTCCTAATTTTGAGGCCCAAAATTTTGGAAAACACTAGAAAACTATGCCACCTAAAATATTTTCTTCGATAAAACCAACCATTCTAGTTCACGGTCATATGGATTTTTCAACAAACACAATCACCACAAAAACATAGAGATGACACCTTGAAGAATTTTTTTCCAATATAAAGTAACATTATTGGGGAATTTTATCACTAATAAAGGGATATATGTGGATCCTTTAAATAAATATTCAATTGAAGGACTAAACATTCCAACATCTAGGACATAAATCTATGGTTTCCTTGGATTATCTAGGTACTATTGTTGATTTGTGAGAAAATTATTTTGATTTTCAAGCCCACTAACCATGCTAACTGATAAGGGAGTGATACTTTTATGGACTAATGAATATGACTATATCTTTAAAGAGTTAAAAAATATGTTAATTATTGCACATCTTCTAAGATTACCCACTAGTGGGGAATTATTTTTGATCTAAAGTTATGCATATAAAAATGGATTGGGTTGTGTGCTCATGCAAGATGAAAAGTTGATAGCCAATTCCTCCCACCAATTAAATATCCATAGCAGAACTACCTAAAACATGATCTGTAACTATCTTTAGTGATCTTCACTATTTAATATTTAGTGAAATTATCTCTATGGGGAGAGGTGTAACATATATATAGATTATAAAATCCCTTAATATATATTTACACAAAATTAATTCAATATGAGTAAATGAAGGTGGTTATATTTGATCAAGTATTATTATTTTTTAATCAATTACCATCCTAGGAAGGGAAACGAAGTGGAAGATGCTCTTAGTAAAAAGGTTACTACAACCCTATCCATGATAAGAATTTAAAGGGATCCAATCTTATTGTACATTTAAAGGACAGAAATCGGAATCATAAAAGAAATTAAATCCTTCCTTTCTCGAATAATTCCCCAATATTCCATTCTTGATAGGATTAAAGATCCCCAAAAATATTATTAGGAGCTACAAAGGAAGGCAATAAATATTATGAAGTTCAAATTTACTAAATATGGATTTATAAGGTTTGGAACCAGGATATGTTTCCCATAAAAATGTGAATTGATTATGGAACTTATAGATAATGTGCATAGATCATACTTCCCTTTTCATCTAGGAAGCACTAAGATGTATACAAATCTAACGAAAAACTTCAAGTGGAATAACATAAAGAGGGAGATTACAGAATTTATATCTTAATGATTGGAATGCCAATAATTCAAGGTGGAATAAAAAAATTATAAGGGTATAATGAAAACATTTCCTATATTAGTATGAAAATGGGAAAACATAAAAGTTTATTTCATCATAAGACACCCAAAGACATCTAAAGGCAATAATTCCATCTTGGCAGTAGTTGATCACCTTAGAAATTCAACACATCTTATTACTATCAAAGAAGATTTATCTCCTAACCATATAGCTAAGATATACATAATGGAAGTGGTATGACTACATAGAGTACCACTCTCCAATGTATCGGGTCGAGATGTGAGGTTCTTTAGAATCCTTCAAGAAGCATTGGATATAGAGTTGAGTTTCAGTAGTTATAATCACCCTCATATGGATATTTAGTTAGAAAAAACCATTCAATATTTAGAGGATATTTTGATATCTTGTTTAATATATTTCCAAGGATGTTGGGATCAACACCTTCCCCAATTGTAGTTCTCATATAAAAATAGTTTCTATTATAGAATTCAAATAGAACTTTATGAGGGTTTGTATGGGAATATGTGTTAGACTTCAACATACTGGGATGAAGTTAGAGAGAAAAAAATGATGGAACCTGATTTTATCTAAGATATGTTAGAGAAGGTTCAAACTATTCAGTTTTATATAAAATCCACATAAATTTTATTGAAAATATATGTAGACAATCATCAATTATACCTATACTTTTATGTTAGAGGTAAATTTTTTGTTTAAATATCATCATGAAATAAATTCATGAGGTTTGGGAAGAAGGGAATGCTTAGTCACAAATACATATTACTCTTTGAGATCCTTGATCGCATCAAATTCATGTTTTATCGACAAGCACTCCCACCTAACCTATCTCAAGTAAATAATGTGTTCTATTTAACCCTCTTGAGGAGGAACATACCATTACACTAATATGTACAAAATCAAAATGTGGTACCTTGGGAAAATGATATATCATATGAGGAGAAATTAGTGAAGATCTTAGATCATGGAGACTAAGATCTACGAATCAAGAAAAATCACTTTGTCAAATGACTATTGTGGAATGATAAGTTTAAGGAAGAAACATGGGAACTAGAATAGGAGATGAAATAGAAGTACCCTTATCTTTTTTATTGAAATTTATAGGGTAAAATTTCTAAAGGGGGATGAATGTAACGACCCAAACATTTAAAGTGAAGTTCTATTTTAAATGAATAAATTCCTAAATTGGTTATTTTAGACCATTATAAAATATAAACTAGTGGATTTAAAAGACCATTAAGAATCATAATTTTCGATAAAATAGTCTTTCTGTAGTGAAAATTATGATGATGGGTTATAATAATATCTAATTTACATGGAAGGAATAAGTGATGACCTTAACTATTAGGATTATACCCTATGAAGCCTGTTTATTAAAGCATATAAGGGATATAGATTCACTGGTATTTTCCTTTGACCAATACCAGGAAAAAATTCAACAAATGATATATGATAGAAACTTTTTATAGGATATGTTCAAGCTCACATAGATCACCACCCAAACCATGTTCACTAAACCACCCAACAAAGTAACACCATTGAACACCGTATCCTTGGGACATATGCCGGTGTAATAAGAACTTATGTATCTAGAACTTAGTAGCATGAAATTTTATGTCTTATTAGTAATTAAATAATTATTATATTTATCCCTTTTCATTATTACTTTATATATATGTAGGATTATTTTATGATTTTCATAAAAATTATATTTTGATTCAAAGAAACCAAAATTTTATTTCTGGGAAATACATAACTTCAATTAAAACACTCTTTTTTGATAACTTAAATCATTTTTGAAATTAATTTTATTTTCATGAAACGTTATTATTAAATATTTTTCATTTAAATATAAATTATAATGTAATTTAATGATGTCCAGTGTCATTTTTATAAGGGTTAAAAAGTGGTTAGTGTAGTATATTCTAGTAAAAAAATTATTTTCATTTAAAAGTTTAAATTATAATATCTAGAATATTATTTTGGTAAAACAAATATAAATTTTTAAATAACCACATCAAAATTATCCAATAGTTAATTTTTCATAAATTTTTGAGTAAATCAAATTTTTAGGTTGAAATTAAATACAGAATAAATATACAATGTGTATTATGACATCATAAGAGCCTACACGTGATATAAAAAATACTACAAAGGGAATACATTAACAAAAATAGATTTACTTAAAAAAATAATTTATTTTTTAAGTTGTTTTATTCAGTTGATTATCCTTTAATTAATCCTATAAAACCTATATAATATTTTTAAGGTTTTGAAATCAATTACTTATGAACAAGACTCACTTCCACATCATCAATGGTATTATTTTAATGCTTTCAATTTTCAGCAAAATAACACATTGAAAACCACTGCTATTTGGTATAAACCATGGTCAAAACCATGGTAATGTTTTTGTTTTTGTTTTTTAACACTTTGCGTGAAAAAAAAGTTATAAATTAATAAGAAATTCACCCCTCTTTTTCTATAAATACCTGCCCACCCTCCCATTCCTCTTCACTCAAAATCCATTAAGAATAAATTTACTCTCTATATTCCTCTCTAAATACCTCTTCAGGTATTCTTGAGATATTAATAAGCTTTTTTCAATCTTTTATAAGCACACTCTTAAGGTAATGGATTATCTCCTCTTCCTTTTTATTCAATTACTTTCTTGGTTCTAAGTCTTTTTTATTTCCAATTTCTCATTTTTTTTTAGTTTGTTTTTACACATACACACGTAACTTATGATTACCAAGTAATTATATACCACATTTAACTCTCATTAAACCCTCAATTTAACCTTTATATGCACATTTTATACTTCTTAAAATATCATGTGATTTTATATGAAAACATTTTGTGTTGTGAATATCCATCTCCATTTCCACCCAATTGTATTCACCTAGATATTCATATCCTTTAATGATTTTTTACTTACATGTATACAACCCACACTCCTTAATCATGGGATTAAAATTTTTGAAATACATTGTTATATTATATTATTTATGTGTCACACGATTTCATGTACATAATATGAATGTGATAGGTAATCCCATAGTTATATATCCCCCCAATGCATTCTGTAATGTTTTTTTCTCATGAGATACCATGTATGGTGCACGAGCAGTTAGTCTAGGAACACTATGTTATGATGTATCGGTATTTATCCTTAACTTATTTTTATGATGTCATATTTTTTTTCACAATCCTATGATGCCTTGATGTTACCATCTTATATCATGATTTGGTATTCATGGTTATGATTCTCACCCAAATATGTCACCTAGATATACCTCTTGTATTAATTTCATAATTTTATACTTTGATTATTCAGTAAATAGGATTCATATATCACCCCTTTATTATATACATCCCCAGGTTATCCAATGCAGTATTAAAAAATTAATGGAATTTAAGGGATTGTTATGTAGTTTTTAAATAATGTTTTTATATCCTTGTTTTAATTTGTTGTGTTTTGTATCTAATTACCCAAATAAACTATGCCTATAATTATTTTGGAATTTTTTTATGTTTATATTTATGTAATAAATCGTAAATTTATGTTTATAAAAAATATGGTTTTTTATATGTATTTTATAGATTTATATGACTAGTCTAGTGGTACGAGGTTGACACAAACTTCTTAATTCTCACTGATGTTGGAGAAAAAAAATATCTAGAATAGGACAAAACTTTCAAAAACTCAAATTTGTGGGCATCATATATAACTTAATATATGAATTCATTAAGGTTCAATGGAACATGAGATCTGAATGAACTATTGAAAGGGAAACAAGCACAAGAGAAAAAATGGGTCTACCATTTGAAAGAAGAATTTGGAGACAGAATAAGGTATAAGGAATGGTTGGTTGTGAAAGGATTCCAACGTAAGGAAGTAATCGAGTTCACCTAAATATTTTTACTGATATTTAAGAATAATACCAATGATATGGTGTCAATAATCGTTAAATATAGTGTTTTACACTTATATAATATGGATGTTAAAACTTCCTTTCATCATAGAAATTTTTTGAAAGATATCTACATGAAATTGACCAAGGGGTTTGAAGATCATTGGAATGAGGTATATGATTTTAAACTAAATTGAATCCTCTATATATTAAAATAGGAACCTTTATACTAGAACCAAAAAAGAATAATTCTAGAATATCATCAAGAAATTTAGTATAATCAGATCTAAATATTTCAAATATCTTCTTGACAAACATTTCAATTTATCCAATATTTAACCACTTTCAACATAAGATGAGGTCCAGTATATGGAGAAACAATCAAATTCTTAAGCTTTCAAAATCTAGATATGTGAGAATATTTATACATGAATTGATATTTCCTTCGTAGTGGGAGTAGTGATTCTGTTAATGTCTAACCCTGGGAAGGAGAATTGGAAAGTTATAAAGTGGATAATACAATTATTAAAAGGATTAGTATATACATAATTATACTTTAGAGAAGATGATCCTTTATAAGTTTTATTATGTGGATTTTTCTGGTGATTCATAAACTCAAAAAATCATAATGGGTTTTGCATTTACATTTGGAATAATAGTGATTTGATAGATGTATTGGTTACAAGCATTTGTTACTTTTTATATAATGAAAGAATAATATTTAGTATCTATAAAAGTTAGAAATAAGTTTTAATGGTTAAATTTGTTTCTAAAGGAGATAAAAAAAATAAAAAAGTGGAATTATATTATGTGATAGTCAAAGTTTTTGGACTACTAATGTTCTTCCAACATATCCCATGTACTTTTGGTTTTGATGATATCAAAGACCCTTTATATATTAATGATTTTTTAAAGTTTTTTCATCATGTTTTAGCTTTATCTAAGTCATTAAACTGTTAAATCTATAAGTTCTTCAAGTTTTCTGTAATTTTTCTAAGTATGAAAAGGTCACATACTGAGGAATTTGTCTACGTGTAAAATTTTCTATGTCATGAATTTAGGTATGTCAATCACCTATGTAAAGGATTTTCTAATGTTAAATTACTATGTTATAGAATCAGCTACAAGGAAATTGCCCACATTGATGGATTGCATACATGTGTAATCTGCTACATAGATCAATCGACTATGTAAATCAGTTAAATTGAAAAATCAGAAGCATGAATAAGGCCTATGAAAATTCATATACGTAGATAATTTAGCTATTTGAAGATGAGTAAATGGATCAATTTAGCTACATGAATTCAAATATATACAATTCTGTTATGTAGTTATCCTTAATCTGCTACATCATTCTTAAAAGAGGTATTTATTTCCATTGGATTACTTTTAGAGTGTTTTAATGTTTATGTGTATTTATTAATTTATGAATTACCTATTTGTGGAAAAACTACTATAATAAAAAGAAATTACCAAGAAATGAAACAATTATAAGGATAATTTAATGTTCAGTACTACTGTAGAGGTCTTTATGAGAAAAGTATGTGAGTTTTTTAATTAGGATCCACAAATTTTATGGATCTTTTAGAGTTCAATTAAAAGATAATATTTTTCATGTGTTTTGGATATTATATGAAGTGTAAAATAGGTATAATAGAGAATAATATTAGTTCCTAATATATCATCCAACAACTCACTCTCAAATATTTGGTTTGTTGCTATGTTTTACATAAAAAGAAGAAGAAGATTAAATATCTACAACTATATAATACTGATCATCTCTAATGTTGTTTTTTAAGACTCTCATAAAGCTACTATATATTCATATCACATATCCTAAACATTACTTATCTTATGTTAGTTGTATTTTATAACTATGATTTCAACCTATAAACACTCTATTTATTTATCTATTTCATTATAATGGTTCATGGTGAAAGAATCTTATAGGATATTGTTTGTAAATCCTTGATAGAGCCCAATTGAAAGATCATATTCTATTGTAACAAGTATTGTATAATTTCACTAAGTCATGCAGCCCTTGGAAAAAGGACTACTAGTCCCTAGAAAAAGGGGAGGGTCTAGTGAAAATCACTAAACTCATGGAGAATAGTGATGTTGGAGTAAACTAGGGTATTTATATTCCCCAAACCAGTATAAATATCTATTCCGATCTCTTTATTTGTGATTTCATTTAATTTATTTCTTATATTGAGGAAAAAATACGAATTTAGTCATTCCAAAAAGAGGGAAGTTTTCTAAGCATATAAAATTTAAAGAACTCAATTAACCCCCCCCCCCCCCTTTAATCTTAGTTCAGTCCTTTCAGTAAAATAATTGGTATCATTGTAAGTGACTCTTAAGTTATTAGTTTTAAAAGGTTGAAGTCTAAAGATCAAATTTCAAATGGATTCAGTGAATGAAAATAGATAAGGTATTTTTATGGTTAGAGATCTATATTTTAATGGTGATAATTATGGTTATTGTATTCTACATATGATCATATACCTAAAGAACCTTGGTCTAAAGTTTTATCATGAAGTCGTGAAGCCCTAAAAAATTATAAAGACACAAACTAAAACATGGTATGTTGACACAAAATCTAGATATGATCTAAATTATAGATATGTGAATGTGATAATATGTAGACTAGGTCCATATGAGTTTAAATATGTTTCAAAATGTTAAAAAGCCCATGGAATATGGACTATTATAGTAGTTTCTTATGAAGGTAAATATAATGTGTGAGATCTAATATGTAATACTTCTATACTAAAGTTTGATACTTTCGTATTTTTGGATAGTGGAATCATCACCCATATTAATATAAGACTTAATAATGTGGTAAATAATGTTTCTAATTTAGGAACACCCATTCCTAAACCTAATCAATCTTTGAAAATCCTCATATTTCTACCATCAAGGTGCAGTAAAATTTTGGTTTCAATTAGACAATCTACATATGTTAATTATTTTAAAATAAAATATATCATTATAATTTTTAGGATGTATGAGGTAGATATGGAAGCTAAATCTAGAGAACATATATTATTTATTAAGTATAATTCCTCTTTAAAAGTTTCAATATCAAAAGATGATAAGAAAATCAAAGAAACTCAAATAATTGAGTCATCGGGTGTAGATAGATCAGGTAGTTCTTCTTAAGATAATGATATTTCTCACATTTATATAAAGTTAATGAAGTTTTACAACAAGATAATAGGTTTTAAAAACCCTTTAAATTATTTCAATAATCATGATGGAAATTTAAAAGAAGTGTGATGATATGTATTGGAACCAAGGGTTTGCACATATATAAATGGTTTGTTTTTTGTGTTTATTATCAATCTACAATGGTTTGATCAAATTATTTTCAAAATAATTGATGTTATGGTGCATGTTGATTCAGTGTTGAAGGTAGAATCATTTCCCAATGTTTTTTAAATATTTGGGGTCTAAAATTTAGAGGAAGATTTAAGTTTCATGAACTATAGATTTCAGGGACTTCCTCATGAAAATATTAAAATGCATGGAATTCATGAATTTTTGGTGTCATGAAGGTCTGGAGATTCATGAAATAATTTTTTTTCAAAATACCACTAATTTGAGAAAGAAAATGGGGGTGAGTTATGTGATTACAATAAGTTTCAAAAATGATAAAAAAGAGGTAAGTTACATGATTGATATAAGTTTTATGAATATAAAATGTAACTTAAGTTATATAAAGATAAGGAATTTCACAAAAGGTAGTTTGTCATTGGATAATCAAGGAGAAATATTTTTTAGTTGTGATAGAGTTTCTCTAAATCTATATAGTTTCACAAAAGGGTAACCCCCTCCTATAAATAGGTTACCACTCATCATATGAGTGTCTAAAAATCTTTTATTGGATGGATGATTACTCTGATTTTATGAAGGTTTTATAAGAACATAATTCTTTCATGAATTGGGTATTTTACACAAACACAAGTTTTGTGAAAATAATGGTAGAGGAATTATTAATGTTAAGTCATTTTAGTGAATAATTTTTGTGAAAGTGGGTTGTATTGAAAAATTTGGGAGTTTTTTAAAAGATTGGATTTTCATGAAATTTGGTAGTTTAGTGAATTTGGGTAGTTTCATGAAATTTGATAGTGTTTTATAGAACATGAGCCTTAGACCAGTTGGTAAGGACTCCGTAAGTGCATCCAAGTGACCAGGGATCAAATCCAGGTGGAGGCAGAATTTTTGGGTACTGTAGCAGTACTGTAGTAGGCACTGTAATAGGTACTGTAGCTGGAACTGTAGTAGGCACTGTTTAGCACTGTAGCATCCAAGAGTGTGCCCTCGTTTAGGCCTTTGGGCCATCGATTTGATCTCTGATTTCTTTAAGGCCTTCGGGCCACCCAGGACTTCGGGGCAGTAAGGCCTTAGGGCCACCTCAAGGCCTCCGGGCCACCTTAAGTGCAGATACAAACCAGACAACCTACAAATAACAAGCTCTACTAGGAGGATGAGCAAGTATATTTCACCACAGCAGAAGCTAAATCGATTGCAAGAATGAGAGGGTATGGCACCTGCCATTGGGACAAGCCTGTGCATGCAAGGGAATGCCTAGCTGAATAGTCCTGCGAAGGTGGAGAGCTGATTTTCCGATGAAGATGCTGGGGAGGAGCAGTTCCAAGTAGTTAGTCTGGGTTGTATGTAATGTTTGAAGCCTACGGGCAATGAATTCCTCTAAGGTCTACGGTCCATGTAATACTTACGCCTACGGGCCTTGTAAGGGTTCCACTTCACCCCTTGAAAGGTGGATTATCAAAAATCAATAAAAAAGGAAGGCCTTCGGGCCATTGGAGAATAGTGTTTTATAAAAAAAGGTGTTTTCATGAAAAATAATGTTTTTTTAAAGATACTTACGTTAGAATACTTGATTTAGGAAAAAAAATTGGAATGTATTGAAGCATCATAAGCGGGTCTATATGATACAAAACATCATCTTCATATTCTTTGATATGGAACCAACCTTCAAGTCAATAAACTGAGAAAGACTTCACCCAAAGCAGTGATCAATGGGGAGTCGATGGAAGTGATATTAGGGAGGTAGTGTGTCATCCCTAAGATTATTATAAAGATAGTGTTCCTAGAATAGAGTGATCATATCTAATTGACTACAATTCACAATATCTAGTGAAGCTTATTGGATTCAAGTATGATAGACACACTTTTAGAATATACTCTTTAGACTAGCCCATAGTGGTGAAACAAGTAAAACTATGGTGTTTTGTTTCCATTTCTATATATGGGTGTTTAGTAATTTCATGATTCCATCATATAAGTTTAAACAGTTCTGACCAATATGGGGATAATATCCATATAATTCAAATAAAATGTTCCCTCCCTGATTCACCCTACCGCTCTCAGGGTGTTCTGAGGTATTACACTACGAATGAAAAAATCAAGGACACGTCAAACCAGATTGTCCATAGCTGTAAGACAATAAAAAGTCAAAGAAAATTTACTCCAATAAATTTATTTACAATAATAAATACAAGAATTTCATGAAATCCACATGGAGTGATTTAGAGGATTCTAGTGGTGAAACATCTTTATAATTAGAGGTTTTACATTTTAATTATAAGGCCAAGATGTGTTTTATGGCACACCCAAATGTGGTAAATTCATATTATTCTTCTAAACATGATTCTGAAGCTGAAAATGAGAACTACACTTATAAGTAAATAAATGAATATTGTACCATTTTGGAAACTAGGTATGAATCCTTAAGAGATAAAAATAAAACTATTAAATATTCCCATGATTTTATTGTTAATGAAAAAGATTAATTTAATAAAAAAACATAATTATAAGCCAAGATGGAAAATTCTACTACATCATGTATTGAAAATTGGAAAAAAATAAAAAAATTACAAAAATAATTTCAATAATTTAAAAATAATTTAAGTGTTTTTACAAAATCTAAAAATATTTAAATAAAATTATTAGAAATAATAAATCTCATAAAAATAATTTTGGTATAGAATGTCAAGGTAAAAATAAAAACTTTTATAAAAAGTATTTTGTGACCAGTTCTATAAACAAAAACATATCTAAAATGGCAAGTTTTCATGGTTGAGAGTTATGGAACAATGCCAATAATTTTATTCAAACAAAACCACAATTAAATGGATTTAACCATACCTTTATTTCAAAAAGTTTTTCAAATTTAAGAACATGGTTTTATAGACTGTACAAACATATTTGGGTCCCAAAGTATTTATTTTTTAATATTGAAGGACCGAAGATAATATGGGTACCATAACAATTTCTTGTTTTATTTTTCTTTATAAAGAAAAATGTCCAAGAAAATCAATGAAAAATGGTATATAGACATTGTATTCTCAAGGAATATGAGTGTATGTTTCTCTAATTTCCACTCCTTATCAAATATTTATAGAGGTTATGTCACATTTTGTGACAATGATAAAGGGAAAAATATTGGAGTCATATCAGTTGGAAATCCAAGATCAGTCATCATAAATAAATTTATTTATATATAAGGATTAAATCATAATCTGATAAGTATTTACAAACTTTTTTATGAAATGAAAGTTAACTATTTAAATTTTGAAACAAAATAATATTGGATTTTCCATAGAAGACTTTAACATTATAATGTCTATTATTTGATAAAATTATCTAAAAGGAATTTATTTTCTGGTTTACATCAACTTAAATTGAATATAAAGAAGTTATGTGATGAATTCCAAATGGAAAAACAACACAAGTCATATTTTAAACCAATTAAATAATTTCATACTTCTAGAGCACTATAACTAATTAATATGTATTTGTTGGGCCATATAGAACTGCAAGCCTAAGAGGAAAATATTTTTTTATGTGTTAGTTCATGATTTCTCAATATTTACATGGGTTTTATTTTTGAGTGTTAAGAGTGAAGCCTGTTGTGTTTTTATAATTTTTTGTAATTTTTTTCAAAAAGATAAATATGCCAAAATTATTTCTTTGAGAAGTAACCATGTAGAATAATTTTAAAATCATGAGTTCAATTCCTATTTTAAATTTTTTGTATAAAACACACTTTCTAACCACAAAGACACATCATTATAATAGTGTTTTTGAAATGAGGAATAGAAAATTATAATAAATTTCTAGAAAATTGTAATGTGAATATAACATGCCTACTCATTTTTTGGATGAATCTATGAATACAACATTTTATTTAATAAACAGAGTTATAATTAGACCTATTTTTAAGAAAAACACCCTATGAGCTATGGAATAATATAAATCCAAAATTTATATACTTTAATGTGTTTGGATGCAAGTTTAATATTCTAAAAACTAGGTATAATCTTGGTAAATTTGATCCAATGTCTTTTGAAGGAATATTATTTACCTATTCTACTACTTCTAAGTAATATAGAGTTTTCAACAAAAAGTCACAGATTATTGAAGAATCAACTAATGTGAAATATGATGAAAGTGATCCTTTTGATCACAAAATGACTCGTGTTGATGAGCTAAGTGATTATTTTGAAAATTTTATTTTTGAACCTATTTTTTATAGTAAAAATTATGAATATTTAAAACTTTAATTTCCAAAACCAAGTCCTGAAAAGATGGATACCAGTGAACTAGAATGTGTGCTGGATAGATAGCCTAGAACCCTTAATAACCATCCCTTTGAAATAGATATAGTAAGGTTAGATGAATAAATTAGTACTAAAAGGAGTCTATAAAATCTTATATAATTTTATACCTTTTTATCTAAACTCAAACCTAAGTTTATAGAAGAATCCTTAGTGCATGAGAGTTAGAAGATTTAAACAAATTAAAAAGTAACAAGGTGTGGGAATTAGTTGATATACCCTATAATTATCATATTATAGGAAGAAAATAATTTTTAAGAATTAATAGGATGATCATGGTGTGATCACTATGAAAAATGTTAGAGTACTTTCAAAAGGGTATAAAGAAGAAAAAGGTATATATTAAAAAGATACACTTTCTCTTGTAGTAAGACTAAAATCCATTAGGATTATCATATCCTATGAATCACATATGAATTTAAAATTATATCATATGGATATAAAATCTAATTTATTAAATGGTTTTCTTATGGAGTAATTTTATGTTCAAAAATCTCCTGGTTTTGAAAATCTCCATTTTCTAAATTCAGTTTTTAAACTTACCAAGGCTCTTTATCACCTTAAACAAGCACCTAGAGCTTAGTATGAAAGGTTATTTTCATTTATTTTATCAAATATATTTTCATTAGGAAAGGAATATCCTACTCTATTTAATAAAACTTCATCTTCAAATATTTTTTTTATTTTAGATATATGTTGATGATGTTATTTATTTTTCTATAAATGAATTGTTTTGTAATGAATTTTTAAAACTCATGAAAAAATAATTTTTAATGGTAATGACGGGTGAGTTAAGTTATTTTGTAGATTTTAATATTTATAAAAAAAATACTTTTGAAATGTGATAAATCAAATAAAATACATACTTGACTTACTTAAATGGTTTAGAAAAGAATGCAGTAAAGTATATTCAAATCCAATGATTTCTAACGAAAATATTGACTTGGATGAAGTAGGGAACCCAGTTGAAAAAAAACTATACAGAGTAATGGTTGGGAGTTTATTTTATTTGAAAACTAGTAGATCAAACATTATATTATTAGTATGTTTATGTTCTTGATTTCAAGAAAATCCAAAAGAATCTCATTTTAAATATTCCAAATTAATTTTAAGGTATTTAAAAGGAAAAATTTAGATTTCCTTACCTTTTTAAAATACTTTTGATTTTAATCTAACTTCATATTCAAACATCAACTTTGGTAGTTGTATACTATATAAGAAGAGTGCTTCAGAAACCTTCCATTTTCAAGGAAAATCTCTCATATCCTAGTCTAGTAAGAAACAACACTATATAGTATTACGTACTACTAAATAAGAATATATTTCTGTTAGTATTTGTTGTGCACAATTATTTTGGATGAAATATAACTTAATGGATTTTGTATTTAATTATAGTCAAGTTTCAATCAAATGTGATAACACTAGTGCTATAAAAATTTCAAATAATATGATAAATCATTCTATAATGAAGAATATAGATTTAAGGCATCGTTTCTTGAGAGATCACACTCAAAAAGGTAATATTACTCTTAAGTTTATATTTATTGAGAATTTTTTACCATATATTTTGACTAAACACTTTCTATGTGTTTGTTTTGATTTTTTTAAAATATAATTGGGTTAATTCATATTTAAATGAAGTTAATTCATCTTATTCTGATAGATTTTTAATTATTATTTATTTATTAATATTACTTTTTTAATGTTTTATAGAAATTAAATTAGTCTATTATGTTTTTACTATTTAAATATCTTCTTTTTAGAAAATAAAATTATTTCGTTTAGTTTGTACTTTATTTTATTTATTTTAGTCAAAATCGATCCAACCCCAAATCAAGTATGTAAGTCCTTTGGGAATCAGGAATATGACCTAATATCTAATCAGCTCTCAACCCTTACACCATTCGTGTATTCTCTTTCCTCCAAAAGTTAAACTCTTACCCCTAACCTCTATCACCCGTGGTTTGAGGTATATAGCCTTTGTTTATGCAATTTTATGTGTTTAAAGTGATTGGGACGAGTTTAGATGAGTTTGGGAGAGTTTGGAATGGTCTTGGATAAGTTTGGAGTCTTTTCTAAGGGTGCACAATTTGATCATGGTTAGGGGAAACTGTGCAAAATCCCTAGGTAACCATGCATGGGGAGATATTGGAATCACACAGTCTACGCACGGTTTTCCAAACCATTCAAGACAACTATATTGGACCCCTTATCTTGAAGCAGTGGCGTGTGCACGGTTAGCACGCGATTTTCCAAATCATGCAGGCTAACCATATAGAAACTTAAAGAGAGGATTTTTAAATCTGGGTTCACTCTGGATTAATATATTTCACTCCAAACCTTCTCCCACTTGAGCCTCACTTGGTATTTTCGATTATTAGGGGTTTTAGGGTCTCTCCCACTCATTTTAGAAGGGATTTTAAGGGGTTTCTTAGTGTTTTAAAGGTGGTTCGTCTCGGGTAAGTCTTCTCTCTTGGTTGTTTTGTGGTTTTCTATAGATCTACTCATCCCCCTCTATTTTTTCTAGATCTACATCTATTGCATGTATATATAGGGTTTTAGTTTTCTAAAGTTTTTATTTTAGGTCTTTTTGATGTTATGGAATATGATCTAGATTGGTTTTGGTGGGGTGTTTTTTTGGGTTTGTGGTGTGGTTGCTTCCAACTTGATTTCACCTGAACCCTAAAGGTAGGTGGATTCTCTATCAACTCCACTTGGTTAGAACTAGTGGTTTTGGTTCTAATTAATTCATTTGTATTGAAATTAATTGTGATAATGATATGAAGATATTGTTCGAAAATCATTTGGTGATGATTTAGGGGATTTCGGGAAAATGGGTTATTATTACAAAAAGGGGATTTGTTGTGTGATTTAAAAAGGATGATTTTAAAATCATTAGTGGTTGATTATGAAAAAGGTTTTTTGAAATTCGGTTTTTAATAAAGATGTTGTTTATTGAAATGTGGTTGGGAATGGAAAGTTGGATAAAGGTTGTTTTCAATAAATGGAAGATTTATTGAAGTGAATTGGAATGTGTTGGAAATGATGGTGTGCTTATTCTGTGGCCTTAGTACTTTATTCTTGTTGGTTGATTAAGTGTTATATATTTTTTTGATTGTGTGGAAGTGGGTGGTAAGTCTCACTATAAAAGGTGATGGAGAGTGGGTGGAATATCCACTGTTATATATAGTGGTCAAGAAGCACCGCTAGTTGGAAATGTAGTGAACGGGTTGGACAGAAGCTCCGCCATTTTGGTTGTCTTGTTGTGTGTTTCTTTGCAAGATGGAATTTTTTGTAATAATTTGAAATAGTGAAGTGGCTTATGGCATGGTTGTTTGGCTTTCCCTTGGGTTTCAGGGTTTTCTTAAGGAGGTTGAGTAAAGGTGTGTTTGGCATGTTGGTAATTGTTGAACTATTTACGGTTTTATATAAATTTTTTTATATAAATGTGATAATGGATTTATCCTAGTGCATGTATAGGGAAGTCATTTGGGGAAAACATACTGAGTATTTGTACTCACCCCCTACTTTGGCACTTTTTTGCTTTTGCAGATGTTGTTTTTCAGGACACAGGTAAGGGTAAAGCGTCTCATTTTGTTAGCAGTTCGACATGAGTCTTTGGTGATGTTGTGGTGTATAGATAATGGAGCTTGGTGTGGAGCTATGTATGGTGTCCTAGTTCTTTGGGGTCTTTTTGTGTAGTCTTACACTTTGTACTATGATTTTTGTTATGTTTGTATTGGTTTTTGGAAACTCTTATGGATGTTTTTCTTGTATTTTTGTAATGTATGAGTTGGGTTGCTTATTGACATTCATCATATAGTTGTTTTTATAATGGCTTGTTTGGTTGGTTGTTCAATTAGAAATTAAAATCATTCCCCAACTATTCTTGAAGACCTAGGAATTTATTTCCAGACTTTGGCGCCCTGGGAACATCGATTAAGGCCGAGTATCATTCCTCCACACTCTCAAGTCAATGGGATGGGGTGGTATGTTACATAACCTCTCAATTGTCACTCAGCCTCCAACCGACCTTTCTAATGTAGAAAAATAAAACCGTGGAGATGAGGGAAGCTTCAGTTCGTCCAAGAAATATATAGTTAGAGGCGTACCATGTAAGGTTCTTGATATAAATTCCATTAATATGGTTTGGATGAAATCTATGGAAATGATGCTGAAGAAGGTGCTTCAGTTTCAAATTTCGGAGTTTTTTATACAAAGAAATATGGTTTCCTTTTTGAAGAAGTGGTAAATTATTTTTTAAGTAATGTTGAGTTCTAGTTCACTGAAACTAATAATTTTATTTCGTCAAGTGTAAATGGTAAGTATGTGCTAGTTTCTTCAGTTTAGTTGGTGGAAAAATTTTAATGTCTCTAAGAGGGGGAGTTTAACTTTATTCAGAAATTTGTTGTTATATGTATATTAAGTCCAATAGAGGTTTTTAAATTTATGTTCAGAACCTCTATCTTTGAGAAGAAACCTATGAAAGACTTACCAGTTGGGAGGAAAGTTTTGTGCAAGTTTGTTCATACTGGGATAGCCCATAGAGATAGAGGTATGGAGAAATTTTTGTTTCATGACATGTATGTGTTTTATATTCTGATTAATAGCCTAAAGCTTAGCCTACCAAGATACATGATGTGTTTCATGCTTTACATCTATAAATAAAAATGAAAATTGAGTTATTATCCTTTTTGTAGAATGATCTCCCTGGTTCTGAAGAAGAAAGAATTAGATCTAAATGAGGGAGATGTAGTAAAGTACCAGAATATTAATACATTATATATAGTTTTGCTGAAGACTATTGGGTATTTCAATCACTTGGGTTCAAAATATTTAAATCCAGTTGGTCATGAGAGAGTCTCTTAGGGGTAGAGATCCCAAAACTCACCACATAGGGATGCAACACCTGCTAATATAGTGTCTACTATGGAGTTCCAAGAGTCATAAGTGGCTTCCATAACAAAGGTTTAATTTTATAATATCATTCCTATAGTGGAATAGACAGTTTGAATTCAATAAGTAGAAGCTACTAGAATTGCTTATGCTTTTCAGCATATGGAGCTAGTTGTTGAGAAAATTATTATAGTTCCAAAAGAGAGTCCAATTGAGATAGTGCCTGGTATTTTTGGTGATAAAGGAAGAGGAGTAGTCGAAATGGATCATCAGTCAGTGGATCCAAATATTCTTGGATCATTAAGTGGTGGAGATATAGTTATTGATATGGTTATAAATGTTTTTGACCATTATTATACACCGCATTTAAATTCACCACCTCCAGTGCATGAGGAAGTACCCTTGGTTAGTAAGAGATCATAAAGTTCATAAATAAAACCATTTGCATCATCTCTTTTGACTGAGTTTGATAATATAAAATGAGGTTATAATGAGGTGAAAATGAGCTAAAGTCATATCAGGATTAGATAAAATAAATCAAGGAGCCTTTTTTTCAAATGATAGTTTTGATAAATTGATTGGTTTAGTGAATATCCAAACAAATCTGATTAATAATATTTAAAAAATTCCTCCTATTCGAAAATCTTTTCTAAAGTAAGTTTAAAATAACTTGAGGAGATGAAAGATATTGTGAGTGGTTTTAAATATGTCTATTATACCAAGTTAGAATTAAATGAACTGGGAGTGATAGTTTCATATAGGATATATATATGTTCCAAAATTTTCCAATGGTACAATCAGATATTTCACAAGATGTTATTAATGATATTAATCCCTTTAGGATTGAAATGAAGGAAATATCTCACACTTTAGAAATTTTTATAATAAGATAGCTTGAGTTCATCAAGAAGTTTTAGCGCTTTGCATCTTCCAAATCAAAATATTTATTGGTTCTAGATTTTTAGAATGTAGTATATCAGAATTTATCATACTTTAATGGCATTTACTCGTAGATTTAGTCCCCAAAATGTGACAAGTTCATACTAGTGTTGATGCAATAGTTAAAGAGAGATCTTGTGGGTGAGTTCCACGATACCATATTTTCAATTAGGAATCTTGGTATTGGAACTGATATGTCCCTAAATAAAATTGTGTGATACTATAAGGAATATGATGGAAAGATAAAGGTGATCCTAAATGTTTCTAAATATATTCAATGAATGGTTTCTAGGTCTTGTGGACCAGTTTCAAGAAATCATTAGTGCCTATTAACTTTTTTGAAAAAAGTCTATTAGGGGGTTCAAGGGATGTATTATGGATCTTTAGAAGAAGAATCATGGTTTGAATATGATTAAATGTAATCTATTCTAGTTTATCATATTGAAAAGGAGTTGGTTTTTTATAGACTTGTAAGGCCTATTCTTTCTATGGCACTGGTTAGCTGGGTCCCTACTATATCTATTCAAGCTACACCAAATCCTGCTACTACAACTGCTCCAGTATCTCAAACTCAATGTAGTTATTTTAAAGAATTAGTTCAAGGTTGAATAAATAAGATAGATAATGTAGATAGGAAAGACCAATCCATTAATGTAAGAGTGATGGGTATGCAAGGTTCAATGGGATGAATTTAGAATAATCTATTAGTAGAAAGTCCATTTGGTTCCTCTACTATTGACCTTGCTCCCACTATCAGTTCTCCTTTAAGTTTCTATTTTGGTCTATTTGAATTTTTCAAGATGTTTCTAAGAAATGGCCTTTCCTTTTTTTTCTAAAATTCTTAAACCGGAATCTTGTATTATTCTTGAGTTATTCAAATCGTATATTATCAAAAGGATAGATATTTTTTTAGGTTCCCTATATTATTTAAAAGGAAGAATAACTCTCAGTCATGGTACATTAGACACATTTAGAGGTACCAAATATAAATTGGATTCAATTTATTATCCGGTATTTATCTATAAGAAATAAAAAACCAGGTTGGATGCCTCCCTACCTACCAATTGTTCTAGATAAGGAACCTCATCATCTAAACCTCTCAAAAAAGTGCCTTTTTTCCTACTATAATATTATGATTTCGGTGTAGATAAAGTTAATCTTTAAAACATTATTTTCCATCCTGCTCAGTGTTCGAAAGTTAAATCTATTATCAATTCATCCAGTGGAGTTACTACAAATATTTGTAAGGAAGTGATGTCATTAACAATAAACCCTCTAACTACCACTAGAATCCAACCTACCTTCAAGTTACCTCCACCTACGGAACCTTCTCAGTTTGACCCTATTCATAATCTTGTGTCTTATGACTAATGTATTGTATTTATATTTTTTCATGGTTGTTGAGTGTATGTAATTTTGTATATGATTGAAAATTAAGGAAATTATTCTTTATTCATTACATATTTTTTCTTAACGCTTTTTTCATTTAATATTTTTAATCTCTTTAGTTTGTTAATTTAATTTCATTCTTGCTATAATTTCAAATTTTATTTTAAAATTATATTCAAATAATTAATTACTCCAAGTGATACATTAAAAATGTTTACCTTATCTTTACCCTTCCTTTTAATGACTTAAAAGGGAGATAACTTTACCTAAATGTCACATTAAGGGGGAGGGTACCCATTCTAGGAGAGTTTCAAATTAAAGAGGAGAAATAAAGGAGAAACAATAAATTTTAAAATATATATGTTTATATATATTCTAAGAAAATACTATTAAACCTTTTAAAATTTCATGTTTAATATATTATAGGTTTTGTGATCATAAAAAATGGGGAGATTGGATGGCTACTAATGTCATTCCAACATATCCCATGTACTTCAGATTTTTATGTTCTCAAAAACCTTTCTTATATTACTAATAATTGTTTGTTTTCATCTGGTTTTATCTTTACTTAAGTAATTAAACTATTAAATATGCAAGTTCTTCATGTTTTTAGTAATTTTTATACATCAAGAAAAAGTGTATATGTGAGTCATTTGGCTATATTGAAAATTAACTACATCAAGAATTCAGATATTTCAATCATCTACATAAAGGATTCACCTATGTAATTTAGCTATGTAGTGTTCTACAATCATCTACACCATTCTAGAGTGTGGTATTTATTATCATTGGGGTACTTTCAACATGTTTAATGCTTTCTTGCATTCATTAATTATTGGATTACCTATTTGTGGAAAAAAAGATATTATAATGAGAATAAAATAATGAGAAAGGAGATATGCAAATGGATAATTTAATGGTCAGTACTATTTTTATGGTATTTCCAATAAAAGTAAAAGATTTTTTAAATAAAGAACTATAGATCTTATGGATCTATTAGAGTGAAATTAAAATAGGAGTTTTTGCATGAATTTTGGATGTTCTGTAGTGTTTAAAATATAATAATAGAGAATAACATAAGTGTCTAATATATTATCCAATAACTTTCTCTCAAAACTCTGGTGTGTAGCTCTATTTTACACAAAAAAATAAGAAGCATCTTAAGGATCTACATTTGTGCTATATCAATTATCCCTAGTGTATTTTTAGAAGACTTTCCTTCAAATATTATTTATTCTTGTCATATCTCCTAGATATTTTTCTCTTCTTTAAGTTGTATTTTATAACTATGATCTCAACCTGTAAAACAATTTTTTATTTTTATTTATCATTGTATAGGTACCTAGTGAAATAACCTTGAAGTTTTTTGTTTTTAAAAGCCTTTCTAGAAACTATTTGAAAGATCGTGTGTTGTTGTAACAAGTATAGGATACTTTCACTCAGTCATGCAGTCCCTGGAAAAAGGATCAACAGTCACTAGTAAAAGGACCAGTCTAGTGAAAACCACCAAACTCATGGAGAAGTGTGTCGGTAGAGTGTACTTGAGGATTTATATTCCCCAACCCACTATAAATCTCTATCTTTGATCTCTTTATTTGTGTTTTCATTTCCACTAATACTCGAGTTAAATAAAATATCATAAATTAGTCATTTCCAAAAGAGGGTGGTCTTCTAAGGGTGGAAAATTTAAATAAATAAATTCACCACCTCAACCCTCTTTATTCTAAGTACATTCCTCTCGGGATGACAAAAGTGTTATCCACCTTTCCATAAATTAGGAATTTCATGCAAGAATGGGACATTTTGACCTGAAAATACATTTTATTTGTAATATTATTAAATAAAAGTTGTTAGATATAAAAAATATCCTAATTAAGAAAAATATATCTAATATTTTCAAAATTTTGTTATTCAAAGATAGCCTAAGGAAGAATTGTGCCTCAGTGGTAATCAGGTATATGAAAGGAGGATAGATAACACTGTATAAATGTGGAAAGAGGATGTGTTTTTCCAAAGTTTTGTAGAATTATGGTTAGGTTCCTTAAATAAATATTAATGTGGGAGATTTTTTTGATTATGAATCTTCTTCAAGTCACCTGATTTAAATCAATAAAATTTCATAATCTAAAAGTTTATCTTGGTCTTATTATAGTAGTAACAGTTTCTACCTTCAATATATAGATTATTTTATTATATTTCTATGTAATTATGATGGTTTTTATAGAATTTTATATGGGTTTGGTGAATATTGTACCATCTGAGATGGTTGAGTCAATGGAATCCTCAATTTAGAATAGAATTTAATGAATGTTTGACCAAGATTCTAGGAGGTTGGTGAAACCAATTTTATTATATGATTTCCATTATAAAAGATATGTGGGACCATCTATTTATATATCTTGTACTTATATTGATTATGAACACTATATAATTAGATATAGTGATTCTCATCCCTATACTTTAGTTAATAAAAGATTTTTTAGTGTCTTCTAATGGATATGGGATGAAATTCTAAACCATGTAAGCTTGTGTGTCCATTTAATTTTCCGATTATTATTCCTTTACTTTGAGTTGAAGAGTGAGAATAGTGTACATATTAGAAGTGGTGATTAAGGTAGGTTTGGCTTCTTAATTATCATTCTCTAATACAAGGTAGGAGGTATCAGTAGTTGCAATTCTAAAACACAAAATTACCGATGGATATGAATTTTTGGTGAACTTAGGTTCGGGCATCTTTTGTTTATATCATTTTCTGGTCTTCTTCCTAACAATAAAATACATGGATTAAATTTATTAATAAATAATAACATAAACATAAAACTTTAATACTTTATATAAGAATTTTATATGTTATGTTATTTGTAGAATGGTACACAATATATAACTCATTAATGGAGAAATTTATAATGAAAAATGATTATTATATCTTTTATATTTAATGTAAATTTAAAATATAATATAAAAATATTTTTTACTATAACATTGGAAAAAATACATTTGATTAAAATTTCTATAAATTTTTTAAAAAAAATATTAATAATTTTTAGTATTGTGGGGCTCTAAAGGATAGGGAACTAAGATATTTCATCATTACTAAAAATTAATTTCATGTAAAAATGTGACTCATGCTTTGTTTTGAGAGAAAAATGTTTCCAAAAATATATATGCCTCATAGATATTTATCTATTGAAAAAATAATTTTCTTCCCTGTAAGAATATAAGTTTATACAAGCCTTTTAAATTCAAGATGAATTTGAATTTTTGATTACTAGATGGGTAAAATTTTGATCAAAAATACGGAAAATAATTATGAGAGGTGGGACATATTAAAGAGATGTTTTTAAATATGGAATGAGGATTGGAAGTTATCTCAGTTTATTAGGTAAGTCTTGAATGATTCGCATTATGTTTCAAAGTATTTTGGAGAACTATGACTAGGGTTTATGGTTTGGGCCACATACTTTAGAGAAAATAAGGAATGTACCCATACATAGAAGGATTTTCTATTATAATTCTATAGAAAATGGTTTTCAAGAATTTTTAGAGCCTAGTTTGTAGGAAACCATGAAGATCTCATAGAAAATAGTGCATCTCAGTTTAGACAATGTAGATTGGTGTATGGTTTGGTTGTATAAAAACTATTCAGAATTATGTAGATAGGTTTTCACAATTAGATCATGGTTTAGAAAACCATGTAGACCGACCTTGCGACGTGTGTTTCCTTGGACTGTGGGGGATGCATGGTTGGTGAATTATTGGGCCAACCATATGGATAAACTATGTGAATCATTAAAGAAGGAAATTTATGATTTTTCACTACTGATTTATTAATAGGGAATCCCCCCACTTCTTCCACCCTATCTCGCGTGTGGCCAAGGGGACTCTTTCCCCTTTATTCCTTCTCCAATCCCCTTCAAGGGGGTGTTTTTTTGTTGGTGTTTCATGCTGATTCGAGGTAAAACTCTACATATGATGATCATTGTTTGTATCCTCCCTATATCAGATCCAATTCTAAGATATATATTTAGGTTTTTTATTTTTTATTCCATTTAATCATGGAGGAATAAAATGTTGATGATGGGTATTTTACTCTTCCAATGAAGAAAAAATCTTTAGATGTCGTATGCACATCACCGTACATAATTTTGGTGAGGTATGTATCTACTATGAATTTTATTAGGTTTTTTCAAAATTTTCAACTATTTTTTAAATTGATTTAATGTTTTTTGTTGGGTATTTTACTCATCATAAGTTCATGGATGTGAGATGGACCCTTGGGGTGTCATTTTATGTGGTTCTAGTGCGGCGTGATGACCCTGTGAGTTATCCATAATTATTCCAAGTTTTAATTAGATCCATTAATTAATTAATAATATGTGTTATAATTAGTTAGATATTGATTTTTGTCTTTATTTAGGATCTCGGGGTATTAATATGCACTTGTTTGATCATATATGGGGCTAGAAAGGCCTTGGAAGCTGCTACTGGCCCTTGAAATAAGTGGTAAAATCTTTTTTATTTGAGGTGGTCTCATGTACACTCCCTAGGGTTTATGCATTTGATTATATGCACTGTGGCATGTGGACTCACCACATTATGGTGATCATCCTTCAAACTAACTAAGTGGTTAGATGAATTAAACTAATTTATATGTTGATAAATATTTATATTTTTAAATTTAATTAAATGTGATGACCATGGGTTGACTGTACAAAGATGTATATGTCCACTACAGGCCCTTAAACATTGAATGGTTTACTCGGTCATCGATGCATGAAGGATTAAAGAATTAATCCATGGTTCATTGTGATACCCATACCACATAAAATATGTTTTTCCTAGGTGGATAAACAATACTCTATGAGTAATGGGTTGGGGAGTAGACCAACCTTATGAGACCTTCAGGACTAAGATGGGTCATGTGATATCTCTTAAGTGTTTCCAATGTAAGATACCTTATATATTCAACGATGTAATGATATATTTATGTTGGTGCTGAGGGACGTAGTGTTCCCCAAGCATCGTTTTTTTGGCATAATACATGGATTGAAAATGAGGACCTTGGTGAGGTTTCCTCTACTATAGTGTGACCTAGGGGGACCAGTGGGTTCCCTAATAATTGACTAATCCTAATCTAGAGGATATGGATTTGTTAGAGATAGTAGAGGATGTAACCTTATAACTTACACTAAACATGTAATATTGTGGTTCTATGGGATGTAGTTATTGTTTTAGGAATTCATCTAAACTTTTACATTCATTATTCCTTCATGTAGTTATTGTGGTTATAGCTATAGTTCCAGATGTGTTTCCTAGAACTCTGTCTATAGGCCAGATGTGATGAAGGTATGGTGGATTTCCAGAGGTGATTTTTTGGATCTAGTGTCAGACCTCATATGATACTGTTATGATATGAATTAATGATGATGTCATTTTGTTTGCCTGACATGTATCATGATATTCAGTTTTTGATCCACATGAAGAATTCACAGGATGTCGGTATTTAAACTCGATTCTATAGGGATTCTCTATATGCCATGAGTACCTAGGATTCCTATCCTATTTAGGATCTAGTCATGTTGGCTTGGGCAGCTATTTTACTATGATATTTATTGTGTATATGAGATTCCTAGGTCATCCTTGAGATTTGGACAGTTTATCATGATGATTTACTAGATCTTGATCAGGATTCCTATGATGCCTAGGATTGTGTCGTTTGGCCATGGTGACATGGGGGTATTTTGATTTAGTGATATCCTAAGATGATTAGGAATCATCATTATGTCATTATTTATACTTAGAGTTTGTAGAAATTCCCAAGATGCTTGGGATCTTTCCATGGTGTCATTCGTGATGAGCAGTTGGATGTTTGAGCCTGGAGATTTGGGATGCCTTGGTTATGCCCTAGGATTTATTATTTATATGGTTGTCACAATATCATAACATGATCAAAAAAACCCTGTAACTATCTAAATTATGAATGGTAAATTTGGGTTAGGGACCTAATGATCTATAATAGTATCGTTATGGTACATGGGTTGTCACAGTCCACATGATGTGCTCATAGAAATTTTGGCATCTGGATGAAGTCAGTATTATTATTTTATTTTATTTATTTTTCATTGTTTTATTTATTTATATTTATCATTTAATGTGCACATATCAATGTATATAATGGTTGGTACATGACTACATTATTGGTTCCATACTGATTGTTATACTCACACCATTCTTGAGCATCCATTGCATATGGATACCTGAGAAGCTCTCACTTAGTTATTATAAAAAAAGGTTGGGAAAAGGAATGGGATATAATATTTAGGTAGGATGGCTCAGATGTGGTTGAATATTGGGATGGGGTGAGGTTTGATGTAGTCATGAATCCATATTATTTTATTTTATTTTACTGGTATATAAATGTGACCAGACCATTGGGAGGTCACTTGTTATATGTATGACATGGTTTTTTGGGACGTTATTTAATTTCATTTATTATCTATCATATTTGTATTTATTTATTACACTTTTAGCTTATTGTGATGGATTATATTTTGTTATTTTATATTCTACTGTTTACACTGATGCATGGAGTATAGCCTCCTCATAGTACATGTTTAGACCTCTACTACTAGTCAACAGCCTCTGGCAATCATGGAGGCATGCTAGAGGACTTGTGGCAGGTTGGGTTGGTGCACCAGTCTAGTAGCCTCCAAACTGAGATATTAAAAATTGGTATCAAAGGTTAATTTATCTATCATTTTACTATTTGGGATATGTTATCTACTCAATATATTAATCTTAGGTATTATCCACTACCAAATGCCACTCTAATAATCCTTCATATCATATTTTTCATACGTGTCAACCCTTCATGCCTCCACGTCCCTCCTCCACTCCCTTTATCTAACATTCACTCCCTCCCACTCCTACTCATGCTCGACCTACCCATCGGGATTTTCCTCTCCCCCGTTATTGTTTTCTATTGCACCTCCCTTCTTCCTTCCACGCTGCCCACTGCCTTCATCTTCTTATGTTTCCCCAATATAGGGTTTCTTCTAATTCTCCATTCTCCGGCTTCACCGCCTTCACCTTCATCCCCCGCACGCGATTTCCCTCCCCTCGTTTAGGTTTTCCTCTCACAATTTTTATTCCCTCATTTCATCTTTAATATGCCTCCTGCAACCTGTTCGAATCAATACTTGTCTCCCGTCATCCTCTTCACATTCTTCATCTCTCTATTGCCGACTGTTCTCGCACCCGTTTCACCTTCACCACGATTCCTATGAATCTTTCTCATGTTTCCCCTCTGACTCCCCTCTTTTGGTTCATGATGGTATTACCTCTCAGACACTGCAACTAGGGTTTTTACTCGTTTATCCCCTCCCATCGCCAGTACCCACACAACATCGAAGTAATATTCCTCACTAATTTTTTCTTCATATACTATGGTTCATCATCCCTAATCCCCTCATCTCCTCTTACATTTCCCACACCTCCCACTCCTTCAGATAATTTCACTTAGAAACCCTCCAGATTCACTCCATCTCATTCCTTAATTCCCTCAAGATCGTGATTTCAATCTGCATCTATAGCTCTCGACTATTTCTACTCAATAAAATATCGACTGAAGTGTTGCTCACCCCGCAAAGGTATGTTCTCCTAATATCATTGAAATAATCTCCACTTCAATTTGCAGTATTTCAATTCACATAAAACTTTTTCATATGTTATTATAGTAAATCTATTTTCCATAAAAAAAATCAGATTTTAGGACCACTGAATCTTGATAAAGCCATTAATTATTTTTATCATTTAAATTCTCCTATGATGAAATACCAACAACATCCAAAACTATATAGATTTTAGGCTCACTGTTGTTTATTTATTTAATGATTCTACCAAATGCGATGTTATTAATGATTTTTACATTGTTTGTACATTGAATGATGATTGTAATGGTGCACAATGTTCTTACATGTCTTCTTTAATTTAGTTCTCTTTATCATCATCTCCAATTTATGAATGAAATGGTAACCCATATTCAAGGTAATTCTCCGGATATCTTTTTCTATTAAGTCAAATTTAAAATTTTGTCACATATTCTACTTACTTAGGTATGTGACATGAAATCATAATGTTTTTAAGGAGGTGCGACATCAACAATGAATAAATATAGTGGCTAAAGGATTCAATGTATTCTTGAAGGTGTGGTTTAATCCTTATAGAAGATTTGATTGGTGAGCATTCGTTATGTTTTGTAATTTCCTTGACTGATTACTTTTAGAATGATATGGATGCTCATGGTTTCAAGACGTCATTTTGTTTTTGAAACCCGTTTAGATAGGGTTGTGCATGTTTTGAATCATTTTTGGAAATTTATTGTGAACTTCATCTCTTTTCATCCACCATTATATGATGAAATTTATAAATATCTAATGTAATTGATTACATGATATTATCCATTATTGATGTTATTGGAAGTTGTTCAATAGTTTTATCTATGTTTTGAAATCTGCTAATTGATTGTGTTCTTTGAGTTGTAAAATAACAAATGGTGATATCTGATTCTTAATTTCATATCTCCTTGTCCTATTATTTATATTTTGGATTCCATGAAGCATGAGAGAGATACTTGAAAGTCTTGATTTATGATCAAGGAACCTGGAATAACTTGAATAACCCACTCTTAAGTATCATTTAAGTTGAAACACCCCAACCTTTCATGGTACGTTTCCCTTTGAATAATGCAATAGCTAGCGTTGTACGCAACTTCAAGATTCTAACACATCGCTACCAATCAAACTAGATGTTATGATTAGTGATACCCAATTTTTTAAATTTTTTAAATTTTATCTTTCAAAATGAACTTCATTTGTGGATTCGGAATACCGAAATTAGCTTAGGGTGAATTTTTGGTATTTTTCTAAAAACATTCAATTTTTGATGAATAGTGAAAAACACTCAGTTATTTTTTAAAATCGAATTTTTATTTAAATAATTATTTATTTTATTTAAATTTGTTTTAGGTCAAAATAGATACATAAAAACTATATAATTTCAATATAATTTATTGGAGTCAGTTTATAATAATTTTAGATATATAAAAATTTTATTGAACTTTTTACCGTCTTTTTCCCACCTCCTAGGGGCATTTTCAAATTTACATAAAACTTAATTTTACCACTTCTGTGAGTTGAATTTAAAAATTCTGAGAGACACGATTGATATCAATAAGTAAAATGTGGTTCAATAAGATGAAAATATTTTTTGATGAATAGTAACTTTTTACTTTTATTTACCACGGTTAAAAGTAAATAGGGTAATTAAGGGTAAAAATGATATTATTATTATCCTAACACATGTCCTAATTCTATTGGATAAGTGTAATTAGAAAAAAAACAACCTTAGGAATAAAATATGATCCTTTAGGTCCACTTGGATTAGAATAGGACATTTATTATTATTTAATTCAAAGAAGATTTAAAAGTGATAAATTCAATGTTTAATAACTAAACCATTTTTAATATAGGGTTACACATAAGATAAATTCGACTATAAATATTAATTATAAATATAAAAATATTTCCTACATAATTGTTTTTTATTTATATTTTTTAGACATTAAATAATTAATTTTATTTATGACACAATGATGATGTAGTAATTACCATATTAATGAAAGTTTAAAATAATTGATATTATAAATATCCAAATAAATGTAATTTGAGACTTTTTATGAATTACACTAATTTTATATGTTAATATGATATATTAGTGTTGGTTAAATGAATTTTTTTCGAAGTAATAATTCTGTTATGAATTTAGTAAAAACAAAATACCAAATAGTGTCAAAATTGACCTAAAAGAGTTTTTAAAACAAATATTATATTATTAATTGATATTATATTCCTAAAAATCTAAGGATTGTCCAAAATAATTATTTAACAATATGTGTATCAATAATAAACCACTTTTTGTTCTCTTGAAAGTATATAGTAAGTTTATTAACCATGTAATATAAAAATACAAAGAGACATGGTAAATGTCAAACTATTTAACTGAGAGTTAAATCTAAATGATAATGTTAATATAGTGACCCAAACCTATATAAAACCTATTATTTGGGTATTTTTCGACCCATACTCACCTTATCCTTTAAATAATTCATTTTTGAGCCATTATAAACCGAAAATGATTTTATTATAATATAAAATTTCTAGATTTTCCTAAGGTGCCCCTCACCCCTCTTATAAAAGGTAACTCCCCCTTCTCTCTAATTCACGCCTTAAAATCCATTTTTATAGAAACAAATTTTCCAAAATACCATATAAACTATCCTTAATTTATTATAGAGGCATTACTTTAGTTATTGATCCATCCTAAGGAGCTCTTTTGATCAAATCAAAAGGAAGAACCCGAAGAATAGGTAAATATTTCATCACCTCTTTCAAGTTCCTTTCTTCTTCCACTTCCTATTTATTTGTTGTTTCCATTGTAAAATAATAAATCATATATATTATATATACTGTGATGTTATTATAAATATGGTACAACCAAATTCATTCTTCTATCCATCCTTTGAATGACATGTCACCATACGTTCGTACGTATGGCTTACTGTCTCCATGTCGTGGTGTAATTGTTATTCAAAACATTATTATATGGATGGGTATAATAATGATGTTTAATTGATGTAAATAATAAATATAACATGATAATTATTATGTATATATGATATAACATCCAATTTTATATTATTTTAATATAAAAATAATGATATTGTCGCTCGTGCGTACGTACGGACTACCGTCTCCACGAACGCGATGAAATTCATTCCCCATCGTATCCATTCAAGACTAATTTTCATTATATGATTAAAAATAATTTTTAAAGACTTAATATCTTTATGACTATGATTAAGATAAATCCTATCCATATCAAACATTACTTATGTAATAAAGAATATAGATGAAAACGAATCAGTTAACACCCGAAATGACAATAATACTAAAATTTAATTAACAAATCAATATTAAAAGATCATATATGATATCATATTAATGTATATGATTATTGTATAATTTAATAACAATTATTTCACCATTATACAGAAGGTTAACCTACCCTCGACCAAGGAAAAGTACAAGGTAGGGCTTAATTCTACAATCTCTTCATTATCTGAGGTTTTTTATTTGTAATTATCTATTGGGGCCTCTTTATCATCCACATCCATGCTTCTTAAAAATGTATTTAAAAAAACTTTTAATATTTACTAGACAAAGGGTTAAAGTAATTTGTACCCTTATTTGACCTTATATATTTTGAAAGGAATCTTTCTGTCATTTTTCAAACAAGGTACTTTTTGACCTTTTTGACAAATTTAAGGTAAGAATGTTTTTTTAACTTATACGGTGGGTGCGGCTATTTTCCGCCGTTAAAACATCATCGAATCTTCCCTTACAAGCTTATAATAATATTTTCAAAATAAATGTTTTCTTAAATGATATCAAAATTGAAATAGATATTTCTCTAAAAAAATGGTTTTGATTTCATCTTTGTCAACATCCTTTGATGGATTTTAAGCTTATTTGAAGTTCATCTATTATGATACAAAACTTCCATATTGTATTGAAGTTTTTGTGATATGTTTGACTATAGATGTGTTATTTTTACACCATTCATGGTTTATGGATAAAGTATTGACATTTTTTATGTTAGTTTTAATACGAATGTTTATGTTATGTTTAAACCTTTTTATATGAGGAATGCAATGGACTTAGTAAGTGATGGGTGGAGCCCTCTATAGATCCTCGATGCATCAGTAGGTCTCATGAGACAAACTAGTGTCTTTCCACAAGTTCTTGAAAAAATATTATTTTTAGTCTTGGCACAAGGCCTTGACTATGTGGTTATGAAAGTTTGGCATTATGCATTCCATCATTATGAAAGTGGCTATTGATATTTTATGTGATTATTCGATTAGTATAATTTCCATGTGAATAAGTAAATGGAATTATTTTATTTTTATCTTTGCCATATTATGTTGAATTTCAAGTTTAAAAGGCTTTTGTTTTAGTCTTATACATTGCCTTAAATGTTTATAACTATTTATGAAATTTTCCACTATATTGTTATTCTTACTGAGCATCTGATCTCACCCCTTTCTATGTTTTATTTTTCCCAGGATGTGAATAAGTATATTATGACTGAATTGCAGGGATAGTCTATGGGATCTCAGTTTTGTCTATAGAGACAATGTTGTTGTTGTTTTCCATTTTATGATGTAATGTAAACCTTATGAATGTATCTATTACTTCCTAGGCTACTGAACTAATCGATCTTTCCAGACTTGATATTTTGTGATCATACCAATGATACGTAATAATGCACAAACTCTGAGATTCTAGGGTCTAGGCATTACAGTTTCTATTAGAGGAAGTTTATTATAAACCTTAGAAACTAGATTTAGATAAAATCTGATTAGAGCACATAGCCCTAAGATAGAATTTGAGGATTAGTATAGAATAACTTCCTAGAATTTTGGTATTGTAGAGATTTTGTGAGTTTTCCAAGCAATACATCTCTGTCTAGATACAAGCAGGTAGAGGAGGCTCTAGCATAGATGTACCTAGGGGTAAAACCCGAAAACACCACTTTGAGCTAGACTCGAATGGGAATTGGTGCATGACAACAGGCCATGCTGGACTCTTGGTTACGACACTCCCGAGGGATATGCTTAGGATAATTATCATTTTTATTACAAACCATTATGAAGGGTTTATGAGTATATACTTCCTCAAAGAAAACATTTTTTATGATTATGGATTATATCCATAAACTGTTCATATTATGTTAAGTGTTTTACAAGTTTGGAATTATGTATTTTGATTCATAAACTAATCTAGTTTATGCGATTTTTTAGAAATGGATCCTAGTGGAAGGAATGGAAATTGTATCAATGCACACACTTCATGTAGGGATTTCCCTCCTGCTCAAGATAATTATAGTGGAGCTCCTGATACAACTGGTGCTGATTAGCTTATCACCATATTGGGACAACTCACTCAGGTAATGAATAATGTAACGTCCTGGCCCGGCTCACCATCAAACCGGTGGCTGGACCGGTCACCACATGGCCTAAAGCACATCTCCCCGTACGCCAGAGGGTTCCGACTAGCAACGAGGGTCTCGGGAGGTGATGGTGGGGAGACTATACCATCTTCTCAGAGTTGAACAGCGGTATCTTAGAGTAAATAACATTCAATAGCGGAAGCAGTAATAGATAAACAATAAAAAAACAACAGCGGAAGACAAATAGTGATCATTTTTATCAAAGGTGTCCAAATCCAGTTTACATGGTACAGGGATGATGAATGATACGATGCGAAAACAGGATACAATACAACATGCTTACAATACAATGTAAAAGAATAAAGAAAAGAAATAAAGGCCCAACGGGCATTCTCCTGAGCATCCCGAGATCCCGCTTGGTCCTTTGCTCCCATCCCCAGGTACAAGCAACACAACAACCAACCTAGGTCTTTCAAATAAAAAGGTATACTCATGTACCCCAGTGAAATGGCTGCCCAAGTAGGGTGTGAGATATAAATCTTAGTAGGTCAGCACCACCAGTGTCTAACCCAAACCAAACAGTGTAATATTAATTAAAGCAATAAACACATATAACAGGATTCAATATGCAGAACAACATAAAATAACAACACCCGTCCTGGTTTCCCAAAGGAAACCTGACGGCTATACCAGCTTCGGCTCGTTGCCGGGATATCAGTCCGTTCATGCCACTACAGTTACATATGTAAATATTTATAAAAGATGGTGTGGGGTTAGCATGCCTCCCACCCATCATCTGAAGATAACGGGCACGAGGTAAGAATGCCTCTCGTCCCTAAAAGATACTGGCAAGGGGTAAGAATGCCTCCCTTCCATCACGTTCATTCAACCGTCATGGGGTATAACTACCTCCCATCTATCACATTCATATACTGGCATGGGGTATAACTGCCTCCCACCCAAAAATGTAATCATCATCATAAGTAAACTGGAAAGGGGTAAGAATGCCTCCCTTCCATACATGTATATAGATCACATCTGGCGTGGGGTAGACATGCCTCCCACCCATACTCAAAATAAGCTGGCATGGGGTATGCATGCCTCCCATCCATAATAATTCAAAGTAGATGGCATGGGGTATGAATTCCTCCCATCTATAATCATGCATAATCATTATCACAGTTGCATTAGAATGCATAAGTCAGTACCTCTTATTCATTTCAAACAGAAATACCACATTCATAATCTACACATTCATCATCTGTTTTTACATCACAATGCATAAGGCAGTACATCATATGAATTTCAAACAACACATAAGGCATTATATATTATGTGCTCCAATTAACAATATCAAATTCACAACCCAACCTATTCAACTATGTCATTCAACGCACGTTCCCTATTCAAATTCATTTTATCCAATTTTCCTAAACATGGAAAATCGGGCAAGGGTTCCACATAAGGTCATTCCATCTAGTTTCCTAAACCTGGATGGATGATTATTAATAAAAGCATCATAGTAATTTCACATAGTTTCCACCATCTCATTTAATCCATTCTAATCAAATTCATTTAACCCCCTTATCTTAAGGACAATTACAATTACACGTGATGCCGAAACTAGTTAGGTGCTTAGGGAAACACACGTCAAATCACTAAGGGAAAGCCATTTAGGAACATTTTTTAAGGCCATATCAAGAAAATCTACGCACCAAAAATGATTTCAATGTATGAGCATGGAACCAAGACAAATAGAGCAGGAAAGCATGTAAGTCTACTTCCTACTTTTGTCTTGAAGATAGTGCACCTCTGATCGAGGGGTTTTATTATTAAATCGTTAGTTTAGTGACCAAACAACCTATTTTATCTTATTCCTGCAATTCACAAGATTTGAATAGAAGCATTTAATCGACTAAACTTTCATAATTAAAATACTAAAACAATGAAGTATTAAACTCTTTAAAGGATTCACTTTAAATTAAAGGGAAAGGAGAGGGACCCTACATCAAGGTGGATCCATCTGTCCACTCCGGCTCTTGGCGCTTTCTAACTAAAGATGCCACTGCTGCTCCCCCATGAGGCATATGTGATTTCACATACGTATAACGACACCTAGCCTCTATGCACACGCCCCGCATGGCCATGAGCGTGCACAAGAAGATCCTTACACATATGCTTATACACATATACCTGTCTCTGCTCACCTGTGCATGACCTTTTATATATGCAATGGAGACAACTAGCCCCGTATGTGTATATTCGCTTCAATTCATGAATATACGCATACCGGGGGAACCCACATACATATAAATATGTACCAACACCTACGCAAGTGAGTCGCCTAAGCTCTGGTAAGGCGAAACACGACCAAAACCACCAACGCACTAACCAGAACACACCAGGAACCCTTAAAACAACTAAAGACATTACTTGGAAGATGTAAAACAACCAATGGTAGAAAAACCTTACCTTGGAAACAAACTGGTGGTTCGAAATCACCGCAAACCGCTACGCCTTCGGCGGCGGACACCATACGCGCACCCACAAGGTCCTGAGGGACCCTCCGCATAACCCTGGAACATGAAAAGCAAGAAAGAAAACGAAATCAAGAACCAATCCCCAACCTAGGGTTCGACCGAACGGGATTAGGGATAGGGAGAAGCCAAAAACCGGCCAATAAAGGGAGGAGACTTGGGAGAAGACCTTACCGCGATGATTCGACGGAGAAATGAACAAAATCGGTGGAGGAATCGCCGGTCGAAGGGAGACCGAGGTGGGGGTCGAACGCGTGGCAGGGAGAGCCCCCTTGGGCTGTTCATTGAGTGAAAGGGGAGAGGGTGAGGTATTAGATATTTAGGTTTTTATTTTAATTCTTTTTATTTTTAATTTAATTAAAATACCTAACACACCCAAACAGCATGGTTTAACCCACACGGTTTTCCAAACCGTGCGCAAACCGTGCAGGGTCTACTGCCTCCAAGACATCCACTACATGGGCTAGGCGCACGGTTTGGTAAAACATGTGTATCCCATGCTCAAGACACTGCCCACCAGATTTGGGATTCATGGTTTAGGTCGCACAGCTTGGTCAGCCCGTGCGCCAACCATGCGCCCTCTGTGACTCTTTAAAAAACTGGGGTCTGGCGCTTCTGAAACCCCTCTGGCCACCCGAGAAACTTAACGGGCCTTCGCCCACACCCAAAAACATAAAAAGGAAGGGTTCCAACCTTCAGAATCTCATTTTGAATCCTAGTTCTAAAAACGACCTGTTCAGTAATTGAAAAAGTTCAAATTTCTCCAATTTTTAACCCGGTTCAAAACACGGGTCATTACAACCTTCCCACCTTAGAACTTCTCATCCCCAAGAAGCCTTTGGGAACAACACACACATCATTTGACCTAAAAGGGTCATTAAGATTCATTCAACGATCGTGTTATGTTTCAAAATGTTCAACGCTCCACAATCATCCACTTAAGAACACGACACTTAAGTCATCAACGCCCGAGCCAACGCTCGTTTCCCCACGAACCAACACTAAATCTCTTACCCGATCCCATTATACAAGAGACATGATCACATCGTCGTCTCATCAAGCAACCAAACAAAGGTACTGCCCACCTTATATTTTTCACGTTAAATGGCCAAGACTCAAACCACAGCTCCACCACCTTTTGAACTGTCTTTCAAAAGCACGCACCAAGCGTTCCAACGACACACCTAGCGTGATTTTGAAACGATCAAACGGTCGATTTCCCCATAGTCCTCTAGGCCCAAGTCAAAAAGAGTCAAGCCACTCTGGCTGACTATTCAAGAAGACATCCGGCTTAGGCGGCCGGCGCTTTACAAGCTGAACAATGATGCCTTCTCCCAAGGAATCCTACATTCACCACGAGGACGTTCACTGAAAAGCTTATACCTGACTCTCAGTGACGTCTCAAAGATCAAACAACGAACGAAACCACGCCTGTAGCATGCAACGCCGAAAGGGAACAACCAACCGAGCTCAACATCTTTTTAAACTTCAGTGCAGCGTAAGATCGGCGCTCTCTTAGCTCATCCAGGATGAAAGCAAGATAGGGTACAAGCTAATCGTGTAGAAGAGTACACTAAGAGGATTGAAAATGGATTCTAGTTATTTATACCCAAAAACTGGAAAAGAGATCAGTCGAACCACCCCTGGTCGACTCTAAAGAAGAAACTCGGCTTCACCTGCTGACACAACAAGATTACTAAACCGATCACAATGACTTTTCCCCACACCAGGAATTCCTTGATCATTCACAATTTACCACTGAAGTCCTCCATGACCAACTGTGTTTCTAAAAAGGGGGTTGCATACACCACCTACCATATCAAAGTCATGTTGTCGAGCAAGCATCGACACATAACGACACCTGTAATCCTCAAAGACATTCAAACAAACCCAACCATTCCCAAATGGTCCTTATTGACGTGTTCCTTCTACCCATAAGGACACTCTTTACTCAACTGGCATGATGCTTCCCACCTTATAAGGGTCGGCGTAATCGAAAGAAGAAATACAAGCTACTCATAAGGAGACTTGTTCATAATTAACTGAACAGATGTGTGTCGCTCCTCTGAGCCACGATCACCACGCCAATCATACAAGGAATCCAAAGCAACAATATCGGCGTGTCAACCACCCGAGTCTTCCAAAAATCACCCTGAGCATTGGGACAACTTGATTCTCAAATGTTCAAGTCACTCTACCATGGAGATGACCCAAGACCGTACACAGTAGTGCAAGAGATACATCCAAACGTCGTATTTCCCCATACGACCATTCGTTTGGATGATGACATGTCAAGTCATCCATTACTGTGCAAAAATAAAGGATCAAACGACCAACAAGGCGACCAACCATGCCCGAGGCATGTCCAACCAACTGATACAGAGCATTACCCGAAGCTCAAAACCTTAACAAGATCAAAATAAGCATGACCACCCATCCAAACAAGGGTGTCATTGGAACTAGAAGTCCTAAACGGGACAACGGTACCCGAACAATACCAACTTCAGAAAGTTCACTGAACAAGACAAGCACATAAGCTCTAAGGGTGCTACCTACCACGGGCTAGCCCCTCATGAAAAACAAGCGTCGACCCAAGAACTTGGTCACGCCCAGCAAAAGTCATCAGTCTCAAAGCCTAACATTTAATGTCATTGCTAAAAGAAACCAGTCTAAGGAAAACACATAAGGTTCCATTCCAAATCACTCATAAGAAAAAATTAGCATGCCCACACACGGGGTCTCAACAGAGGACACCACTACAGGTTCCTTTTTCCAAGACCTTTATATTTATTCACATTAATAATTTAATCACATTAAAATATTAAATTCAACACATCAAGTACCCTTTTCCAAACAAAAATTTACTAGGCACTTGATCAATTTATCAAACAGCTCAAAGCATAATAGGCAAGTTTCAACCAACTTCCTTTTAACCACTAGGCGGCCTATGAGGGTCCCAACAAGCCAAAACATTTCATATCAAGATCAAACAAATTTTACAAATATAAACATCACAAAAAGAATCATGGCATTACATTCCTTATGGGTTGCTGTTTCCCAACCCATGAAGCGCCCATACACTCCATAGATTGAAAAATTGGCTCCCATTAAACAAAATAGATCACATTTTAGAAATTAACATGCTCAAATACAATGATCCAATCATAAGGGTGGCCACCTATGTAACGACCTGAAATTTTTTAAATAAATTTTGTTTCCCAATTTTATGTGTTATTGTTATACTCAACAAAAACGTTTTATTTGATAAACATGATTATAATTAAAATGAGATCAGTGGGTTTTGACTATTATATAACCATCGGTCAATATGACCGCTGTGAACAAAATGTTTTGATTTTTGGTCTCTAAATATATGAAATCTTGGTTAATTATTATAGAAAGAAGATTTGATGGCCTCACCTAGTAGTCTTGGACCGATCGAAGCCCATCTAACAGAGCTTGGGAAGGAGGTAGCACCACTGGGCTTTGCTCTGGATCAAATCCAAGCCGAACTTCATCATGTGAAGCTCGAACGGAATCGCCTTCGTGAGAAGTTCAAACTGATAGAAATTACTACTCGGGCAATGTTGACTGAGCCGCCCCAAGCTTCTATCACCATAGCACACCTTACTCTTAGGTCCTATGCTGGTATTATAAGGGGTTATGTAACGAGACCGTAACTACCTTGTGTAATCCTTGTTTTAAATAAAAATTGGGATTTCTTCTTATGATGAAGTTTACGAATTTTGAAATGACCGGATAAATATAGTATGCATATTTTTGATGAATTTTAGAAAAAGGATATTTTAAATATGTTTATGTAAACCCTAAATAATTAAAAATGTGTAATGATTTTCAAAAAATGGTCTTCTGTAATTATGTTCAGTACTAAATTTAGAGTCTAATAAGATCAACTTGATTTTTGATGAATAGTAAATTATGAATAGTGATTTTATGATTAGGATTAGTAATATGACCAAATGGATTAGTAATCTCACTTAAAGAAAGTTTTAAAACAATCTAGGCACCTTGATTGAGTAATGTGATTCAATAAAATAGTTAAATAACGGTTTCATTAATTATTATTCAAGTATTAGTTTTTTTTCGAGTGAATAGTGTTTTTTAATTAAAAATTTTATTAAAAATAATTAGAAAATTATTTTTTTAAAAATGACTTTATTTTTGAACTCAGAGCATCAATATTATGTTATGGTAATTTTTGGGTTTTTTCCTGAAAAAATGAATTTTTGATGAATAGTGTTTTTATTTAAAAATTAAATTAAAAATATTTAGAAAATTATTTTTATAAAATGGATTTCATTTTTGAAATCAGAGCATTGATATTTGGTTAATGTGAAATTTTGGGATTTTTCTGAGAAAGTTGAATTTTCAGTGAATAGTAAAAATACAGTTTTAGGGTTTCGGTATGTTTAATGACATCATAACGGTGTCATGATGATGTCATGAGATCTTTTGAGGGTTGTCCGGCCAAGGGTGATGAATTATTGTTTTGGGGGCCCCATGTGGCCTAAATCCATGATAAATGACAAGGGAGAGCACATGGGTTTGAGAAAAGCACATGTGAGGTGTCCCTTGGCCATTAATGCCTTGTCCCCTCACTTTCCCTATAAATACCAAGCCCTCCTCTCATCCATTCGACTCCCCACTCATTCCCAACGAATTTCTGGTCTCATAACCTCCCAAGGAGTCCTCCCAAGGTGCCCCCAAGCCCTCAAGGTCCCAACCTTTGAGGTTTAAGAGTTACATTTTATGGTAAGGGATCCGACCTCTCTCTTTCTTTTCAAGTAATCTCTTTTATGTCATTTCTTTTATAATCCATGTTCTTATGTTGGAGGATGTTCTTTTATATTCATCCTACTGCCTATTTCATTTTCATATGATGAGAGACCCCCCCCCTTGCTCTCATCAATTCGTTTTAAGAATGTTTAAGTGGCGCCGTTAGGCTGCCGAATTTTTAAGGGATTCTTTCACCTTCCTCATTTTCAAGTTCTATTTTCATTCAAGTCTTTCAAGTTCCTTTTTGTTATATTGGGGTATGATCTCTATATATATCATACTGGACTCTTATGTTCATATGATGAGAGACCCCATTTGATCGCTTCAATTCAGTATTTTGAAGTTTTAAGTGGCGTCGTTAGGCTGCCGAATTTTTAAGTGGTTCTTCACCCTTCTCGTTTTGAAGTTCTACTTTCATGTCAGTTATTTCAAGTTCCTTTTTGTTATATTGGGGTATGATCTCTATATATATCATACTGGACTCTTATGTTCATATGATGAGAGACCCCATTTGATCGATTCAATTCAGTATTTTGAAGTTTTAAGTGGCGCCGTTAGGCTGTCGAATTTTTAAGTGGTTCTTCACCTTTCTCGTTTTGAAGTTCTACTTTCATGTCAATTATTTAAAGTTCCTTTTTGTTATATTGGGGTATGATCTCTATATATATCATACTGGACTCTTATTTTCATATGATGAGAGACCCCATTTGATCTCTTCAATTCAGTATTTTGATGTTTTAAGTGGCGTCGTTAGGCTGCCGAATTTTTAAGTGGTTCTTCACCCTTCTCGTTTTGAAGTTCTACTTTCATGTCAATTATTTCAAGTTACTTTTTGTTATGTTGGGGAATTATCTCTATATCTATCATACTGAACTCTTATGATCACATGATGAGAGACCCTATTTGATCTTTTCAAATCATTTTTGTTGATGTTTAAGTAACGCCGTTAGGCTGCCGAACTTTCATAAGAGAAATCTAATTTTTTTCTTCCTTCCATGTTTTTCATTTCAAATGGTATGTCCTTGAAATTTCATTACCATGATCATGTATCCTTCTTATTCTGTCCATGTACTATTTTATGGGTCATTTATGAATGTTTGACCCATTTTACCTCTCTTTTAATGTCTTCTAAAACCTCGGAACATTGCCGTTATGCTGCAGAATTTCTGTCTCAAAATGTCTATCTCTTTTTCTAAAGTTCTTTTATTTTATTAAGTGAATACTCAAAGATCTTTCTTCTAAAGGGGTATTCACATATATACCAAAATGTTCTATTTTAAATTCTGGGATTTACATACATGATACCCACCTTCCTTTTCTGTGGGTTTTAAAGTGACGTAAAGATCTTGTCTTTAAACAGTTTTAAAACGTTATGATTATGAAATGAAACCCATTTATTTTATGTTATATGGGTTAATTATGAACTGTTTGATGATGATATATGTGGCTCACATGATAATAAAGGAAAATTTAAGGGTGCGCCCTGATAGCGCTCCAATGCATTGGGTAATGATGTAACCACTAGAGATTACAATTTTAACGATGCCTTGGTGAAAAACCTTGGTAATTTTTAACGACACCTTGGGGATGGACCTTGGTGAAACGAAACGATTGTCAATATTAAATGTTGCAGCCACATCTTCAAGTTATGAAAAAGTTTTATTTTTATTATGATATGCCTCATGATTTCATTTTCACGCATTAAAGTTCTTTTCATGACTTTATTGATGTATCTCAAGTTCATATGTAAAATGTTTCACTTGTTTCCCTTGCTGGGCCTTCTGCTCACCCTTCCTTTTGATGTATGTCCCCAGGTTATGAGATGCAGTAATGAGCCTAGGGTGAACATGAGGAGAAGCCTTTCAAGTGTTTAAGAAGAATGTTTTTTTTTTGTTTCATGTTTTATGTTCCTTGTTTCCAAGACACTAAACCTTAAAGATCCTCAGTTCTGTGTATTGGAATGAAAAGTTATGTTATAAAAAGACGGAATGCTATAGTTGGTATCAAAGGATGGTTTAGTTATTTGTGGAAATTAGGATATGAAAACTCTAGGAAGAACCCTATAGAAAATTTTAATATAGGAAATCTTCCTGGTATTTTGGTGAGTATTGAGTAAGGGGTTGCCAAGCAAATACATCCCTGTCTGGATACGAGCAGGTAGAGGTGGCTCTGGCACAGATGTACATAGGGGTAAAACCCGAAAACACCGCTTTGAGCTAGACTCGAATGGGAACTGGTACACGACAACGGGCCTTGCTGCACTCTTGGTTACGACACTCCCGGGGGATATGCTTTGGTAAATTCATAAGCTTGGTATGAACCATTGTTAAAGGAACAAAGATAAAATAAAATAAAGGTTCACATAAGAATATATGATCATTCATAACCTAGATGGGAACCTAGGAGATCACAAGTTAGGGTATACCTTTCATATACAAGTTATCCTTATATGCTTTCAGTTCCTTTTCATGATTATTAGCTAAGTACTTAAGCCCCTAATTATGCTTTCTCTTCTTAGTTAATGGTCGGAAATGGAAGAACATGTTCCGACAACCAATGTGATAGGAAATGCGATGATTTTCATATTAATATGACAGGGATGATTAGGGGATTAAAATATGATTATTATTTTGGAAGACATTCATTATTTTGGGAACCATATTTGATCGAGGTAAATAGATTACTACGGTATTTTCATTGAGGAGTAAGTTTGACTTATATTTTGAAGAATCGATGAATTTAAGGTGAACTTATAGTAATTTAGCTTACTTATGGGAATGACTAACCTATCTTGGGTAAAATATGTTTAGGTTAGCTACTTTTTTATAAGATGTTAGGAGTGGTTGATGTTGTCTGGAGATGAACAATGAAGTTGTTTTGGAAGACTATGTTATCAAATCCTTCTTGTATTTGGGTTTTAATCTTAGTTTTGTTTGTTTTGAGGAATTTTAAGGACCTTTATTTAGGAAATGGTCTATGATGAAATTTGGGTAGTACCATGGAACTTTGATGATTTAAAAGTAGTTTCCATTCCTATGGGATTCTTTCTTTTTGAAGAGTTGTTTTACCTTAACCTTTCTGTTTTTGGGATAATGTTTAAAGATAGAAGAAATAGATAGTTAATCTTTTATAGATTATGTGATTCTATAGAAGATGATTCTTGTGCTTTTATGAGACCAAGTGTCTTTGAATTCTCATCATTTGGAGAAAAGATTAGTGTTGGTGGGGACTTGTTAAAGGATGAAACTCTACTTGAAGGTAGGTATATTTTCTTATGTTTTTGTTCTATGTAGTAAATGAAATCCTCAAAATTATGAAAAGAAACGTAAAACAAAAATGTTGTTGGTTTACGTTTCCTACTAGGTAATCAAAGACCGTTTACAAACAACATAAGTTTGGGATTTTCTCATGGTTAACTTTCTCCTAATCATGTTCTCTATCACTCTCCCTCAGAACTTGACCCTTTGTTTTTTCCTCCATGTCCATGTTTTCCTACATGGAACCCTAGTGTGGGTTAACTCGGGTGACCTTTGTACTTCCCTTTCTTTATTTTAAAGTAATAGTTTTACTGACTCCTTTTCCGATGTGGGACTTTCAATGAAATTTCAAAACCCAGTTTTAAAATTGCGAGGACGCAATTTCTTAAGGGGGGAAGATTGTAACGACCCGAAATTTTTTAAATAAATTTTGTTTCCCAATTTTATGTGTTATTGTTATACTCAACAAAAACGTTTTATTTGATAAACATGATTATAATTAAAATGAGATCAGTGGGTTTTGACTATTATATAACCATCGGTCAATATGACCGCTGTGAACAAAATGTTTTGATTTTTGGTCTCTAAATATATGAAATCTTGGTTAATTATTATAGAAAGAAGATTTGATGGCCTCACCTAGTAGTCTTGGACCGATCGAAGCCCATCTAACAGAGCTTGGGAAGGAGGTAGCACCACTGGGCTTTGCTCTGGATCAAATCCATGCCGAACTTCATCATGTGAAGCTCGAATGGAATCGCCTTCGTGAGAAGTTCAAACTGATAGAAATTACTACTCGGGCAATGTTGACTGAGCCGCCCCAAGCTTCTATCACCATAGCACACCTTACTCTTAGGTCCTATGCTGGTATTATAAGGGGTTATGTAACGAGACCGTAACTACCTTGTGTAATCCTTGTTTTAAATAAAAATTGGGATTTCTTCTTATGATGAAGTTTACGAATTTTGAAATGACCGGATAAATATAGTATGCATATTTTTGATGAATTTTAGAAAAAGGATATTTTAAATATGTTTACGTAAACCCTAAATAATTAAAAATGTGTAATGATTTTCAAAAAATGGTCTTCTGTAATTATGTTCAGTACTAAATTTAGAGTCTAATAAGATCAACTTGATTTTTGATGAATAGTAAATTATGAATAGTGATTTTATGATTAGGATTAGTAATATGACCAAATGGATTAGTAATCTCACTTAAAGAAAGTTTTAAAACAATCTAGGCACCTTGATTGAGTAATGTGATTCAATAAAATAGTTAAATAACAGTTTCATTAATTATTATTCAAGTATTAGTTTTTTTTCGGGTGAATAGTGTTTTTTAATTAAAAATTTTATTAAAAATAATTAGAAAATTATTTTTTAAAAAATGACTTTATTTTTGAACTCAGAGCATCAATATTATGTTATGGTAATTTTTGGGGTTTTTTCTGAAAAAATGAATTTTTGATGAATAGTGTTTTTATTTAAAAATTAAATTAAAAATATTTAGAAAATTATTTTTATAAAATGGATTTCATTTTTTAAATCAGAGCATTGATATTTGGTTAATGTGAAATTTTGGGATTTTTCTGAGAAAGTTGAATTTTCAGTGAATAGTAAAAATACAGTTTTAGGGTTTTGGTATGTTTAATGACATCATAACGGTGTCATGATGATGTCATGAGATCTTTTGAGGGTTTTCCGGACAAGGGTGATGAATTATTGTTTTGGGGGCCCCATGTGGCCTAACTCCATGATAAATGACAAGGGAGAGCACATGGGTTTGAGAAAAGCACATGTGAGGTGTCCCTTGGCCATTAATGCCTTGTCCCCTCACTTTCCCTATAAATACCAAGCCCTCCTCTCATCCATTCGACTCCCCACTCATTCCCAACGAATTTCTGGTCTCATAACCTCCCAAGGAGTCCTCCCAAGGTGCCCCCAAGCCCTCAAGGTCCCAACCTTTGAGGTTTAGAGTTACATTTTATGGTAAGGGATCCGACCTCTCTCTTTCTTTTCAAGTAATCTCTTTTATGTCATTTCTTTTATAATCCATGTTATTATGTTGTAGGATGTTCTTTTATATTCATCCTACTGCCTATTTCATTTTCATATTATGAGAGACCCCCCCTTGCTCTCATCAATTCGTTTTAAGAATGTTTAAGTGGCGCCGTTAGGCTGCCGAATTTTTAAGGGATTCTTTCACCTTCCTCGTTTTCAAGTTCTATTTTCATTCAAGTCTTTCAAGTTCCTTTTTGTTATATTGGGGTATGATCTCTATATATATCATACTGGACTCTTATGTTCATATGATGAGAGACCCCATTTGATCGCTTCAATTCAGTATTTTGAAGTTTTAAGTGGCGCCGTTAGGCTGCCGAATTTTTAAGTGGTTCTTCACCCTTCTCGTTTTGAAGTTCTACTTTCATGTCAATTATTTCAAGTTCATTTTTGTTATATTGGGGTATGATCTCTATATATATCATACTGGACTCTTATGTTCATATGATGAGAGACCCCATTTGATCGCTTCAATTCAGTATTTTGAAGTTTTAAGTGGCGCCGTTAGGCTGCCGAATTTTTAAGTGGTTCTTCACCTTTCTCGTTTTGAAGTTCTACTTTCATGTCAATTATTTAAAGTTCCTTTTTGTTATATTGGGGTATGATCTCTATATATATCATACTGGACTCTTATGTTCATATGATGAGAGACCCCATTTGATCTCTTCAATTCAGTATTTTGATGTTTTAAGTGGCGCCGTTAGGCTGCCGAATTTTTAAGTGGTTCTTCACCCTTCTCGTTTTGAAGTTCTACTTTCATGTCAATTATTTCAAGTTACTTTTTGTTATGTTGGGGAATTATCTCTATATCTATCATACTGAACTCTTATGATCACATGATGAGAGACCCTATTTGATCTTTTCAAATCATTTTTGTTGATGTTTAAGTAACGTCGTTAGGCTGCCGAACTTTCATAAGAGAAATCTAATTTTTTTCTTCCTTCCATGTTTTTCATTTCAAATGGTATGTCCTTGAAATTTCATTACCATGATCATGTATCCTTCTTATTCTGTCCATGTACTATTTTATGGGTCATTTATGAATGTTTGACCCATTTTACCTCTCTTTTAATGTCTTCTAAAACCTCGGAACATTGCCGTTATGCTGCAGAATTTCTGTCTCAAAATGTCTATCTCTTTTTCTAAAGTTCTTTTATTTTATTAAGTGAATACTCAAAGATCTTTATTCTAAAGGGGTATTCACATATATACCAAAATGTTCTATTTTAAATTCTGGGATTTACATACATGAGACCCACCTTCCTTTTCTGTGGGTTTTAAACGGACGTAAAGATCTTGTCTTTAAAGCAGTTTTAAAACGTTATGATTATGAAATGAAACCCATTTATTTTATGTTATATGGGTTAATTATGAAATGTTTGATGATGATATATGTGGCTCACATGATAATAAAGGCAAATTTAAGGGTGCGCCCTGATAGCGCTCCAATGCATTGGGTAATGATGTAACCACTAGAGATTACAATTTTAACGATGCCTTGGTGAAAAACCTTGGTAATTTTTAACGACACCTTGGGGATGGACCTTGGTGAAACGAAACGATTGTCAATATTAAATGTTGCAGCCACATCTTCAAGTTATGAAAAAGTTTTATTTTTATTATGATATGCCTCATGATTTCATTTTCACGCATTAAAGTTCTTTTCATGACTTTATTGATGTATCTCAAGTTCATATGTAAAATGTTTCACTTGTTTCCCTTGCTGGGCCTTCTGCTCACCCTTCCTTTTGATGTATGTCCCCAGGTTATGAGATGCAGTAATGAGCCTAGGGTGAACATGAGGAGAAGCCTTTCAAGTGTTTAAGAAGAATGTTTTTTTTTTGTTTCATGTTTTATGTTCCTTGTTTCCAAGACACTAAACCTTAAAGATCCTCAGTTCTGTGTAATGGAATGAAAAGTTATGTTATAAAAAGACGGGATGCTATAACCTACCAATCTGGAAAGCACCCATACACCTTACAGTTTGTCATTTGGATACCTTTAATCAAAACCAATTCCATTTTACAATTAAAACTTTAGGATCCCTTTTTTGGAAATCCAATTACACGGGTTACCCTTTCCCAGCTATAAGGCGCCCATACACCTTACAGCTGAAAATTGGCTCGTGTCGTAACCGCAATCACTTAATTTACCAAAATCAACCAATTTCATTTTTGATCAAATACAGCATGTTATCGTAAGCAGTAACACAGAACATGCTATATCACAGTAGCATAGAATAACTACCACAGTACCTATCACAACAGCAGGCATTACTAATGCATCCTAGATGGAAGGGAATAATGCATGGAATGTTACTTCTAACAAAGTTCCTATATGATGCATGAAATGGCATACCCTCGTATCATCAGTTTTCAATGGAAATAGAACCCAAAATTGCATCAACAATATCAACAGAAAACATGTATGTCACCCAACGGTGAAATCAAATCAACCGTAATAATCAAAATCATTAAAATAATAATTGAATACGAGGAAATTTCGATTTTACCTGTGCACGGGGTGGCCAATCCCGAACATAGATCATTAACAAATTCCAATTCCTTCTTATCCCTGTCTAATGTCACCAAACAGTAAAACAAATCAGAATAGAAAACTCCTCTGATACCACTTTGTAATGTCCCGGCCCGGCTCACCATCAAACCGGTGGCCGGACCGGTCGCCACATGGCCTCAAGCACGTCTCCCCGTACTCCAGAGGCTATCGACTAGCAATGAGGGTCTCGGGAGGTGATAGTGGGGAGACTATACCCTCTTATTAGAGTTTAATAGCGGTACCTCATAGTAAATAACATTCAATAGTAGAGGCAGTAATAGATAAACAATGAATAAACAGCAGCGGAAGATAAATAGTGATCATTTTTATCAAAGGTGGCCAAAGCCAATTTACACAATACAGGGGTGATGAATGATACGATGCGAAAACAGAAAACAATACATCATGCTTACAATACAAAGTAAAAGAATAAAGAAAAGACAGAAAGGCCCGACGGGCATTCTCCTGAGCATCCCGAGCTCCCGATCAGTCCTTTTCTCCTATCCACAGGTACAAGCAACACAGCAACCAACCTATGTCTTGCAAACAAAAAAGGTCTACTCGGGTACCCCAGTGCAATGGCGGCCCGAGTAGGGTGTGACATATAAATCTCATTAGGCCGGCACCACCAGTGTCTAACCCAAACAAGACAGTGTAATATTAATTAAAGCAATAAAAAAGTATAACAGGATTCAATAAGCAGAACAACATAGAATAATAACACCCGTCCAGGTTTCCCAAAGGAAACCTGACGGCTATACCAGCTTCGGCTCATTGTTGGGATATCAGTCTGTTCATTCCACTACAGTTACATATGTAAATATTTATAAAAGATAGTGTGGGGTAAGCATGACTCCCACCCATCATCTGAAGATAGCAGGCACAAGGTAAGAATGCCTCTCGTCCCTAAAAGATACTGGCAAGGAGTAAGAATGCTTCCCTTCCATCACCTTCATTCAACCGTCATAGGGTATAGTTGCCTCCCATCTGTCACATTCATATACTGGCATGGGGTATAACTACCTCCCACCCAAATATGTAATCATCATCAGAAATCAACTGGAAAGGGGTAAGAATTCCTCCCTTCCATACACGTATATATATCACATCTGGCGTGGGGTAGACATGCCTCCCACCCATACTCAAAATAAGTTGGCATGGGGTATGCATGCCTCCCATCCATAATCGTTCAAAGTAGATGGCATGGGGTATGAATGCCTCCCATCCATAATCGCTCATAATCATTATCACAGTTGCATTATAATTCATAAGGCAGTACCTCTTATGCATTTCAAACAGAAATACCACATTCATAATCTACACATTCATCATCAGTTTTTACATCACAATGCATAAGGAAGTACATTTTATGCATTTCAAACAACACATAAGGCATTACATATTATGCGCCCCAATTAACCATATCAAATTCATGACCCAACCCATTCAACTATGTCATTCAGTGCATGTTCCCTATTCAAAGTCATTTTATCAAATTTTCCTAAGCATGTAAAATTGGGCAAGGGTTCCACATAAGGGTCATTCCATATAGTTGCCTAAGCCTGGTAGGATGACTAGTAATACAAGCGTCATATTTGTTTTACTTAGTTTCCACCGTCTCATTTAATCCATTCTAATCAATTTCATTTAACCCCCTTATCTTAAGGGCAATTAAAATTACATGTGATATCGAAACTAGTTAGGTGCTTAGGGAAACACGTGTCAAATCACTAAGGGCAATCCATTTAGGAACATTTCCAAAGGCCATATCAAGAAAAGCTACGCACCAAACATGATTTCAAAGTATCAGCATGGAACCAAGACAAATAGAGCAGGCAAGCATGTAATTATACTTCCTACTTTGGTCTTGAAGATAGTGCACCACTGATCGAAGGGTTTTATTATTAAATCGTTAGTTTAGTGACCAAACAACCTCTTTTATATTATTCATGCAATTCATACAATTTTCATAGAATAATTTAATCAACTAAACTTGCATAATTAAAATACTAAAACAATTCATTATTAAAGTCTTTAAAGGCTTCACTTTAAATTAAAGGGAAAGGAGAGGGACCCTACCTCAAGGTGGATCCATTCGTCCACTCCGGCTCTTGGTGCTTTCTAACTAAAGATGTCGCTACTGCTCCCCCATGAGGAATATGTGATTTCACATACGTATAAGGACACCTAGCCTTTATGCACACGCCCCGCATGACCATGAGTGTGCACAAGAGGATCCTTACACATATGCTTATGCACATATACCTGTCTCTGCTCACATGCTCAGGCCCTTTTATATATGCAATGGGGACAACTAGCCCCGTACGTGTATATTTGCTTCCATTCACGAATATACGCATACCGGGGGAACCCACATACATATAAATACGTACTTATTCCTGTGCAAGTGATCTGCCTAAGCTCTGGAAAGGAGAAACACGACCAAAACCACCAAAGCACTAACCAGAACACACCAGGAACCCTTAGAACAACTAAAGAAATTACTTGGAATCTGAAAAACAACCAACGGTAGAAAACCTTTACCTCGGAAACAAATAGATGGTTCGAAATCACCAAAAAATGCTACGTCTTCGGTGGCAGACACAATACGCACACCCACGAGGTCCCGAGGGACCCTCCGCATAACCCTGGAACATGCGAAGCAAGAAAGAAAACAAAATCAAGAACTAATCCCCAACCTAGGCTTTTTCCGAACGAGATTAGGGTGAGCGAGAAGCCTAAAACCGGCCAAGAAAGGGAGGAGACTAGGGAGAAGACCTTACATTGATGATTCGAAGGAGAAACGAACAGAATCGGTGGAGGAATCTCCGGTCGAAGGGAGGCCGAGGTGGGGGTTGAGCACGTGGCAGGGAGAGCCCCCTTGGGTTGTTCGTTGAGTGAGAGGGGAGAGGGTGAGGTATTAGATATTTAGTTTTTTATTTTAATTCTTTTTATTTTTAATTTAATTAAAATACCTAACACACCCAAACCACATGGTTTAACCCACATGGTTTTCCAAAACGTGCGCAAACCGTGCGGGGTCTACTGCCTCCAAGAAACCCGTTGCACGGGCTAGGCGCATGGTTTGGGAAACTGTGTGCAGCCCATGTGCAAGCCACTACCCACCAGATTTGGGCCACACAGTTTAGGCCGCACGGCTTGGTCAGCCCATGCACCAACAATGCACCCTCTATAGCTCTTTAAAAATCGGGGTTCGGCACTTCCGAAACCCCTCGGGCCACCCGAGATACTTAACGGGCCTTCGCCCACACCCAAAAACATAAAAAGTAAGGGTTCCAACCTTCGGAATCTCATTCCGAAGATTAGTTCTAAAAACGACCGGTTCATTAATTCAAAAAGTTCAAATTTCTCCACTTTTTTACCCGGTTTAAAATGCGGGTCATTAAAAACTTCCCACCCTAGAACTTCTCGTCCCCCAGAAGCCCTCGGGAACAACGCACACTTCATTCGACCAACAAGGGTCATGAATATTCATTCAACGATAGCGTTATGTTTCCAAACGTTCAACGCTCCACGATCATCCACTTAAGCACATGACACTTAAGTCGTCAACACCCAAGCCAACACTCGTTTCTCACCGAACCAACACAAAATCTCTTACACAAGCCCATTCCAAAAGTGACATCATCACATCGTCATCTCATCAAGAAACCAAACAAAGGTACTTCCCACCATAGATTTTTCACGTTAAACGACCAAGACTCAAACCACAGCTCCACCACCTTTTGAACTGTCTTTCAAAAGCACGCACCAAGCGTTCCAACGACACACCTAGTGTGATTTTGAAATGATCAAACGGTCGATTTCCCCCATCGACCTCTAGGCCCAAGTCTAAAAGAGTCAAGCCACTCCGGCTGACAATTCAAGAAGATGCCCGGCTTAGGCAGTCGGCGCTTTACAAGCTGAACAACGATGCCTTCTCCCAAAGAATCCTGCATTCACCACGAGGACGTTCACCGAAAAGCTCATTCCCGACTCTCGGTGACGTCTCAAAGATCAAACCACGAATGAAACCACACATGCAGCATGAAACGCCGAAATAGAACAACCAATCTAGCTCAACAGCTTTTTAAACTTTAGTCCGGCATAAGACCGATGCTCTCTTAGTGCATCCAAGACGAAAGCAAGATAGGGGAAAGGATCATCGTGTAGAAGAGTACACTAAGAGGGTTGAAAACGGATTTCAGTTATTTATACTGAAAAACTAGAAAAGAGATCAGTCAAACCACCCCTGGTCGACTCTAAAGAAGAAACTCGGCTTCACCTGCCGACACAACAAGATTCTTAAACCGATCACAATGCCTTTTCCCCACACCAGGCATTCTGTGATCGTTCACGATTTACCACCGAAGTCCTCCACGACCAACGGTGTTTCTAAAAAGGGGGTTTCATACACCGCCAACCATATCAAAGTCATGCTGCCGAGCAAGCATCGACGCATAACGACACTTTCAAGCCTCAAAGACATTCGAACAAACCCAACAATTCCCAAATGGTTTTTTTTGACGTGTTTCTTCTACCCGAAAGGACACACTTTACTCAACTGGCACGATGCTTCCCACCTTAGAAGGGTCGGCGTCATCGAAAGGAGAAAGACAAGCTGCTCATAAGCGGACTTGTTCATAATTAACTGAACGGACATGTGTCGCTCCTCCAAGCCACAATCCCCACGTTAAACGTACTAGGAATCCAAAGCAACAAGACCAGCGTGTCAACCACCCGAGTCTTCCGAAAATAATCCCGAGCATTGGGACAACATGATTCTCAAACGCTCAGGTCACTCTACCACAGAGATGAACTGAGACTGTACACAACAGCGTAAGAGATACATTCAAATGTCTTATTTCCCCATATGACCATTCGCTTGGATGATGACATGTCAAGTCATCTATTACTGTGCAAAAAAGAAAGGGTCAAATGACCAACAAGGCGACCGACCATGCCCGATGCATGTCCAACCAACTGATACAGAGCATTACCCAATGCTCAAACCCTTAACAAGTTAAAAAGAAGCATGACCACCCGTCCAAACAAGGGTGTCATTAGAACTGGAAGTCCTACGCGGGAAAAAGGTACCCGAATAGTACCAACTTCAGAAAGTTCACTGAACAAGACAAGCACATAAGCTCTAAGGGCGCTACCTACCATGGGCTAGCCCCTCATGAAAAACAAGTGTCGACCCAAGCACTTGGTCATGCCCAACAAAATTCATCAAGCTCAAAGCCTAACATTTAACATCATTGCTAAAAAAATAGCCTACGGAAAACGCATAAGGTTCCCTTTCCAAGGCACTCAAAAGAAAAACTTAACCTACCCACACACGGGGTCTCAACAGAGGACACCACTACAGGTTCCTTTTTCAAAGCCCTTTATATTTATTCACATTTATCATTTAATCACATTAAAAGATTAAATTCAACAAATCAAGTACCCTTTTCTAAACAAAAATTTACTAGGCACTTGACCAATTTATCAAATAGATCAAAGCAAAATAGAAAAGTTTCAACCAAATTTCTTTTAACCACTAGGAGACCTACGAGGGTCCCAAAAAGCCAAAACATTTCATATCAAGATCAAACAGCTTTTACACATATAAACATCACACAAAGCATCCTGCCATTACATTCCTTATGGGTTGTCGTTTCCCAACCCATGAAGTGCCCATACACTCCATAAATTTAAAATTGGATCTCATTAAACAAAATAGATCACATTTCAGAAATTATCATGCTCAAATACAATGATCCGATCATAAGGGTGGCCACCTACCAATATGAAAAGTGCCCATACACCTTATAGTTTGGAATTTGTCTCCCTTTAATCAAAACCAATTCCATTTTACAATTAAAACTTTAGGAGCCATTTTTCATAAATCTGATTACACAGGTTACCCTTTCCCAGCTATAAGGTGCTCATACACCTTACAACTTAAAATTGGCTCTTGTCGTAACCGCAATCACTTAATTTAGAAAAAGCAACCAATTTCATTTTTGATCAAATACAGCATGTTATCATAAGCAGTAACACAGAACATGTTATATCACAAAAGCATAGAATAACTACCATAGTACCTATCACAACAGCAGGCATTACTAAGGCATCCTAGATGGAATGGAATAATGTGTGGCATGTGATTTCTAACAAAGTGCCTATATGATGCATGAAATGGCATACCCTCGTATAATCGGGTTGCAACGGAAATAGAACCCAAAACCACATCAACAGTATCAACAGAAAACATGTATGTCACCCAACGGTGAAATAAAATCAACTGTAATCATCAAGATCATTAAAATAATAATTGCATTCGAGGCAATTTGGCTTTTCTCTGAGCAAGGGGTGGCCAATCCCAGACATAGCTCATTACCAAATTCCAATTCTTTTTTATCCCTGTCTAATGTTGCCAAACAGAAAAAAAAAATCAGAAGAGAAAACTCTTATGATACCACTTTGTAACGTCCTGGCCCAGCTCACCATCAAACCGATGGTCGGACCGGTCGCCACATGGCCTCAAGTGCGTCTCCCCGTACGCCAAAGGCCGCCGACTAGCAGTGAGGGTCTCGAGAGGTGATAGTGGGGAGACTATACCCTCTTATCAGAGTTGAACAGCGATATCTCAGATAAAATAACATTCAATAGCAGAATCAGTAATAGATAAACAATGAACAAAACAGCAGCAGAAGACAAATAGTGATCATTTTTATCAAAGGTGTCCAAAGACAGTTTACACGATATAGGGATGACGAATGATACGATGCAAAAAACAGAAAACAATACAGCATGCTTACAATACAATGTAAAAGAATAAAGAAAAGACAGAAAGGCCCTATGGGTGTTCTCCTGAGCATCTCAGGCTCCCACTCGGTCCTTTTCTCCTATCCCCAGGTACAAGCAACACAACAACCAACCTATGTCCTTCAAACAAGAAAGGTCTACTCGGGTACCCCAGTGCAATGGCGGCCCGAGTAGGGTGTGAGATATAAATCATAGTAGGCTAGTACCACCGGTGTCTAACCCAAACCAGACAGTGTAATATTAATTAAAATAGTAAATAGGTATAATAGGATTCAATAAGCAGAACAACATAGAATAACAACACCCGTCCAGGTTTCCCAAAGGAAACCTGACGGCTATACAAGCTTCGGCTCATTGTCGGGATATCAGTCTGTTCATGCCACTATAGTTACATATGTAAATATTTATAAAAGATGGTGTGGGATAAGCATGCCTCCCACCCATCATATGAAGATAGCGGGCACGAGGTAATAATGCCTCTCGTCTCTAAAAGATACTAGCAAGGGGTAAGAATTTCTCCCTTCCATCATGTTCATTCAACTGTCATAGGGTATAACTGCCTCCCAACTGTCACATTCATATACTGGAATAGGGTATAACTTCCTACCACCCAAACACGTAATAATCATCAGAATTCAACTAGAAAGAGGTAAGAATGCCTCTCTTCCATACATGTATATAGATCACATCTGGTGTGGGTAGACATTCCTCCCACCCATACTCAAAATAAGCTGGCATGGGGTATGCATGCCTCCCATCCATAATTGTTCAAAGTAGATGGCATGGGGTATGAATGCCTCCCATCCATAATCACTCATAATAATTATCAAAGTTTCATTATAATTCCTAAGGCAATACCTCTTATTTATTTCAAAGAGAAATACCACATTTATAATCTACACATTCATCATCAGTTTTTACATCACAATGCATAAGGCAGTACATCCCATGAATTTCAAAAAACACAAAAGGCATTACATCTTATGCGCTCCAATTAAGCATATCAAATTCATGGCCCAACCCCTTCAACTATGTCATTCAGTGCATGTTCCCTATTCAAATTCATTTTATCCAATTTTCCTAAACCTGGAAAATCGGGCAAGGGTTCCACATAAGGGTCATTCCATCTAGTTGCCTAAACCTGGCAGGATGATTAGTAATAAAAGCATCATATTAATTTCACTTTGTTTCCACCATCTCATTTAATCCATTATAATCAAATTCATTTAACCCCCTTATCTTAAGGTCAATTACAATTACATGTGATGCCGAAAATAGTTAGGTTCTTAGGGAAACACGTGTCAAATCACTAAGGGAAAGCCATTTAGGAACATTTCTGAAGGCCATATCAAGAAAAGCTATGCACCAAACATGATGTCAAAGTATGAGCATGGAACCAAGAAAAATAGAGCAGGCAAGCATGTATGTCTACTTCCTACTTTTGTCTTGAAGACAACACACCTCTGATCGAGGGGTTTTATTATTAAATCGTTAGTTTAGTGACCAAACAACCTCTTTTATCATATTCCTGCAATTCACACAATTTGCACAGAAGCATTTAATCACCTAAACTTTCATAATTAAAATACTAAACCAATGAAGTATTAAACTCTTTAAAGGCTTCACTTTAAATTAAAGGGAAAGGAGAGGGACCCTACCTCAAGGTGGATCCATCCGTCCACTCTGGATCTTGGCACTTTCTAACTAAAGTTGTCGCTGCTACTCCCCCATGAGGAATATGTGATTTCACATACGTATAAGGACACCTAGCCTCTAGGCATACGCACTGCATGGCTATGAGTGTGCACAAGAGGATCCTTACACATATGCTTATACACATATACCTGTCTCCGCTCACCTTCATAGGAACTTTTATATATGCAATGGGGACAACTAGCCCCATATGTGTTTATTCGTGGCCATGCACGAATATACGCATATCGGGGGAACCCACATACATATAAATACGTACCTATGCGTGCGCAAGAGAGTCTCCTAAGCTCTAGCAAGGCAAAACACGACCAAAACCACCAACGCACTAACCAGAACACACTAGGAACCCTTAGAACAGCTAAAGCCCTTACTTGAAAGCTGAAAAACAACCAACGGTAGAAAACCGTTACCTTGGAAACAAATCGGCGGATCAAAATCACTGCAAAGTGCTACGCCTTCGGCGGCAGACACCATACGCGCACCCACGAGGTCTCGAGGGACCCTATGCATAACCCTGGAACATGCAAAGCATGAAATAAAACAAAATCAAGAACCAATACCCAACCTAGGGTTTGGACGAATGGGATTAGGGTGAGGGAGAATCCTAAAACCAGCCATGAAATGGAGGATACTAGGGAGAAGACCTTACTGCGATGATTCGAAGGAGAAACGAACAGAATTGGTGGAGGAATCGTCGGTCGAAGGGAGGCCGAGGTGGGGGTCGAGCACGCGACAGGGAGAGCCCCCTTGGGATGTTCGTTGAGTGAGAGGGGAGAGGGTGAGGTATTAGATATTTAGGTTTTTATTTTAATTCTTTTTATTTTTAATTTAATTAAAATACCTAACACACCCAAACTGCACGGTTTAACCCGCACGGTTTTCCAAACCGTGTGAAAACTGTGCGGCTTATACTGCCTCCAAGACACCCATTGCACGGGCTAGGCGCAGGGTTTGGGAAACCGTGCGCATCCCATGCGCAAGCCACTCCCCACCAGATTTGGGCCGCACGGTTTAGGCCGCACGGCTTGGTAAGCTCGTATTCCAACCATGCACCCTCTGCATCTCTTTAAAAAATTGGGGTCTAGCGCTTCCGAAACCCCTCGAGCCACCCAAGAAACTTAACGGGCCTTCACCCACACCCAAAAACATAAAAAGGATGGGTTACAACCTTCGGAATCTCATTCTGAATCCCATTTCTAAAAACGACTGATTCAGTAATTGAAAAGGTTCAAATTTCTCCACTTTTTAACCCTGTTCAAAACGCTGGTCATTACTAATAATAACTTTACCCGTAGAGAGCAGCCTAAAACATATCATGTAGGATCAATGTTAGATATCTTCATGAGTCAACAACCACCAACATTCAATGGGATTAAAAATCCATTAGTAGCTGAGCAATGGATAAATTCCTTAGAGAAAATATTCCATGCCATGGGGAGTAGTGAAAGGTAAAAAGTTGTCATGGCAGTTTACTACCACACTGGAGATGTTGATCAATGTTGGTCATTGATTCTAAACACAAAGAAAGATGATGAATTATCAAATATGGAATGGAGGGAGTTTAAAGAGCTTTTCTTAAAAAAAATACTTTCCTCGTGACCATCGAGCAGATATGGAAAGAAATTTCTGAGTCTGAGGCAAAAGGAGGATGAGAATGTCGCAAAGTATGAGGCTAACTTTACAAGGTTAGCGAGGCATGCTACAGATTATATGTAATTCCCCGAGCCCGCTCTTCCAGCCTTGGTGCTAAAAAATGCTTTGTAATTTTTTTTATTATTATAAAAATGACATAACAGTTACACAACACTTTAAACAAACCAGGATCTTTTACCAGTCTAGATTCTAGATAATTAGATAAAACATTACATTTATCATAGTCGAAACAAAAACTATTGTCCACTATGTTTCCGCACACGCTTACTCCAAAAACGATGACATCTACGATAATCTCCTAAGATACCTATGAAAAATCATTTTTAAAATAAAAGGGTGAGCGTTCAATTGCCCAGTAAGGTGTTTTTGAAAACCTTTGATAAATCCTTTTTTTTTAACATCACTTTGATAAATACATTTGAAATATTCTATTAGAAATACATTTTTAAAATAACTCTTTCAAAAATAATTTTACTTTGAACACAGTTTTAAACTAATCCAGTGATTTGGTTGAAAATATTAGGCAAGATCTTAAAAACAAAACAATTGAGGCCACTAGAATCATTGAAGGCTATCATGGGCCAACCCACATGAGGGATGGATTCTCTATCCAATTCCACGTCGTATTTACAAAGTTCGAGTACCGATTTTATAAAACATTTTTGTATTATCTTGCCTTATATATATATAATTTTCACTAGTGTTTTATTTTCGAAAATATATTTATAATCATGCTTGGATGAAATAAATACTAATCTTTACTGAAAATTATATATTCGACTTGGCACAATCAAATCTCATGATCCATGACATTCATAATCACATGAAAGATTAATCATCAATGCACTTAAAATTTCATCCACATTTCCATAAAAATCCATTTTTGAAAAATTTATTTAATAATCAAGTATATATGCATATACCTATATATATATATATGCATATGCATGTATGAAAACATATCATAATCGTGATATGAGTATGACATGCATGTAGATCCATCATTTTAAATTCACGAAATTCCATAAATAAACAATTACTATATATATATTAATAAATAATTAATCAAACAATAATTATTATAATTCATGTGATACATAATCTTTATCTTTACAAAATAAGTTTGAAACATAAAATCATAATTTTGAAATAAAGAAACAAACTATCCCTTAAAAATAAGGTGGAATAGAAAGTGTAAATATAGCATCCGATGATATTTAGTCCCTTACCCCAAAAATATGATATTAAATCAATAATTTTGGAATGAATAAAGTAACATTTACATGAGATGTCTAAAATATAATTTAGATGAACATAAACCATAAATCATAAAAAGATCATTCCACAACCATAAATAAAACTTGTTTTGTAAAATAAAAATAAATCCTTATGGAAGAACCAAAACCTTGATAAATTCTTCTTATTTATAATTTGAAAATCGGTAACCATAATTGAATATATAACTTAAGTTTGATGGTTTTAAACAAAGAAATCTCATACCTATTTTAGAAGAAGAACAGATTGGAAAGGGAAGGAATTATAAAATTTTAAAATAACTTACACAAAAACAATAATAAATAAATAGTCCCCTAAACAATTATAATTTTAAGAAAGAAAAATGGGTTGCTAAAAGAACTTTAAGAAATACATTACGCAAAACAAGAAATCATAAAAATGTAATATTTTCTTAGAAGAAAATTACAATAAATTAAATTTTCCCTTACCCATTTTTTATGTAGATGTGTCTTATGACTTCTTCTCCATCCTAAAGCCTCTTTCCACTCAAATTATCAAAACCAGAAAGGAGAGAAAAACTAGGCACTCTCCATTTTCTTCCCCATGGACTTTCCACACTCACTTTTTATATACTCATAGCAGGATAATATATGTGATTTATTTATTCCATCTTGTGAGGATAGTTTATTTATCAAATTGGTTTGTACTGTAAGCTAATTGATATAAACAACAAGTGGGAAACCAATAATACATTGACATATAGCAGCGGGACAATTGATAAATACATCTAGTATGGAAATTTTATAAGTTAAATAAATATATATATATATAATTATAAGAAAAGGACTGATAAACAGAGTAAAAAAATCAGATCGATAGAACAAAATGAATCTGATTATTGTGAAACTTGGACAAATCCAACCTTTAATGTTGAAAAATGATACACAACATTCAATCGGTAGAATCCAAAACTGTTTTCAAACAATGACATTTGAAGAAAAATCCAAATGGAGCTAATGAAATCCTTACACTCGTGGGATCAGATATTGAAAAAAACACAAGTGGATGGATAAAATTTCGAAATCAAATCTGGAAATCGGATAAAATAGACACCTAATGGATCAGAACAAAACAATATTATATCATTGACGTGCGACCTTAACTCATCCACCAAGATCAGATCTAACTTGAATCACTCATTAGGGGTTTCCATCCACAGTTAATATTTTCTTTCTATGATTGAAATCCTTCCATGATTTTGAACCACTGAAAAATGTTGTGCACCTCTTCGTTCGAACCGTCGATGGAGCTCGAACCTCGAAGGATGGTCTAATAATCTTAATCTGATGATGAACTCAGGTTCTGCAAATCCTCTCTCAGTCTCGCCCTTGGTTCGCGAAGAATAATATGAACCCTACAACATTAGCATCGACCTGGACCGTCGCTCGAGATCGACGAAAACAAGAACAGCTGCTTTGCATCGTCTCGTATAGGGACTCCGCCACAAAACCCTATTACGGCCTACTCAAAACGTAAAACACGGTTATTCATTTTGTTTTTTTATTTCATTTCATCATTTTTTTGTTTTTCTTTTATATAAATTCGTTTAATTCATTTTATATGTATACAATTTATTTTATGTTAATACTTTCATTATTAGTTTAACTTCTTTAATAAAGATTTTATATTTGACATAATTTATAAGAATATGTATTTTTTCCCGTATAATAATTATTCAAATATAATTATAACTATTTTATATTTCAAAATTTTAAATCATTTACGAATATAATATTGATAATCAACTAAATGTATTTATAAAGAAAATTATACTCATAAATAATACTCATAAACAAATATATGCTTGAAATAAATTTATCTGAAATATAAATTAAACAAAATACTGTTTCTTGCAAAATAAAGTATTAAGTTATATTTTGATTATCAAAACATATAAAAATTTTATTAGGTATAAAATATTAAGTATAAAATATTAAGTTATATTTATTAAGTTTGAAGTATCAATTTATCTTAATATTGTTTCTTTGTATTAAGTACTAAGTTATATTTATTCAAAACATATTTTTATTATTTTAAAATATTTCAAAAACCATTTGGTTAAACCAATCTTTAGATAGTTTTAATTTTTTAAATATTATTAAATAATTAATTATTATTTAAATTTTTTTGGGGTGTTACATTCTCCCCCCCCCCCCTTAAATGAATTGCACCATCACAATTCTTTCATCAGACTTAAGAAATTTCTGAATTTTCATCTTCAGAATTAATGAATTTCTAAGGGGACTTAACCGTTTAACAAAAACTCTATTGCGTAGATTTTATTTTCTTCAAAAGACAACATCTAATCTCCAAAGTTGTCTAGACCGTGCCTCTGATACCAATTGTAACGCCTCGAGTCCGCTCTTCCAGCCTCGATGCTAAAAAAATGCTGTCTAATTTTTTTTATTATTATAAAAATGACATAACAGTTACACAACACTTTAAACAAACGAGGATCTTTTACCGGTCTAGATTCTAGAGAATTAGATAAAACATTACATTTATCAGAGTTGAAACAAAAAATATTGTCCACTATGCTTCCGCGCGTGCTTACTCTAAAAAAATGACATCTGCGATAATATCCTAAGATACCAGTGAAAAATCATTTTTTAAATAAAAGGGTGAGCGTTCAATTTCCCAGTAAGGAGTTTTTGAAAACCTTTGATAAATATTTTTTTTAAACATCACTTCGATAAATACATTTGAAATATTCTATTATAAATACATTTGTAAAATAATTCTTTCAAAAATAATTATACTTTGAAAACAGTTTTAAACTAATCCAGTGATTTGGTTGAAAATATTAGGCAAGATCTTAAAAACAAAACAATTGAGGCCAGTCGAATCATTCAAGGATATCAGGGGCCTACCCACATGAGGGATGGATTCTCTATCCAATTCCCTGTCGTATTTACAAAGTTTGAGTACCGGTTTTATAAAACATTTTTGTATTAGCTTGACTTATATATATATAATTTTCACAGGTGTTTTAGTTTCGAAAATATATTTATAATCATGCTTGGATGAAACAAATACTAATCTTTACTGAAAATTATATATTCGACTTGGCATGACCAAATCGCATGATACATGACATTGCATAATCACATGAAAGATTAATCATCCGCGCACTTAAAATTTCATCCACAATTCCATAAAAATCCATTTTTTGTAAAATTTATTTAATAATCAAGTATATATGCATATACCTATATATATATGCATATGCATGTATAAAAACATATCATAATCGTGATATGAGTATGACATGCATGTAGATCCATCATTTTAAATTCACGAAGTTCCATAAATAATCAATTAATATATATATATATTAATAAATAATTAATCAAATAATATTATTATAATTCATGTGATACATAATCTTTATCCTTACAAAATACGTTTGAAACATAAAATCATAATTTTGAAATAAAGAAACAAACTATCCCTTAAAAATAAGGTGGAATAGAAAGTGTAAATATAGAATCCGGTGATATTTAATCCCTTACCCAAAAAATATAATATTAAATTAATAATTTTGGAATGAATAAAGTAACATTTACATGAGATGTCTAAAATATAATTTAGATGAACATAAACCATAAATCATAAAAAGATCTTTCCATAACCTTAAATAAAACATGTTTTCTAAAATAAAAATAAATCATTATGGAAGAACCAAAACCTTGATAAATTCATCTTATTTATAATTTGAAAATAGGTAACCATAATTTAATATATAACTTAATTTTTGTGGTTTTAAACAAAGAAATATCATACCTATTTTAGAATAAGAACATAATGGAAAGTGAAGGAATTCTAAAATTTTAAAATAACTTACACAAACACAATAAAAAATAAAGAGTCCCTAAAACAATTATAATTTTAAGAAAGAAAAATGGGTTGCTAAAATAACTTTAAGAAATACAGTACGCAAAACAAGAAATCATAAAAAATGTAATATTTTCTTAGAATAAAATTAGAGTAAAATAAATTTTTCCTTACCCAATTTTTATGCAGATGTGTCTTATGACTTCTTCTCTATCCTAAAGCTGCTTTCCACTCAAATTATCAAAACCAAAAAAGAGAGAAAAACCAGGCACTCTCCATTTTCTTCCCCGTGGACTTTCCACACTCTCTTTTTATATACTCATAGTAGGATAATAGATGTGATTTAATTATTACATATTGTGAGGATAGTTTATTTATTGGATTGGTTTGTAGTGTAAGCTAATTGATATAAACAACAAGTGGGAAACCAATAATACATTGACATATAGCAGTGGGAAAATTGATAAATACATCTAGCATGGAAATTTTATAAGTGAAATCAAAATATATATATAATAGTAATAAAAGGACTGATAAACAGAGTAAACAAATCAGATCGATGGACCAAAAGGAATCTGATTATTGTGAAACTTGGACAAATCCAACCTTTAATGTTGAAAAACGATACACAAACATTCAATCGGTAGAATCCAAAACTATTTTCAACCATTGACATTTGAAGAAAAATCCCAATGGTGTTAATGAAATACTTACACCAGTGGGATCAGATATTGCAAAAACACAAGTGGATGGATAAAATTTCAAAATCAAATCTGGAAATAGGATAAAATAGACACCTAATGGATCAGAACAAAACAAGACTATATCATTGATGTGCGACCTTAACTCATCCACCAAGATCAGATCTGACCTGAATCACTCATTAGGGGTTTCCATCCACGGTTAATATTTTCTTTCCGTGATTGAAATCCTTCCGCGATTTTGAACCACTGAAAAACATTGTGCACCTCTTCGTTCGAATATTCGATGGAGCTCAAACCTTGAAGGATGGTCTAATAATCCTAATCTGATGATGAACTCAGGTTCTGAAAATCCTCTCTCAATCTCGCCCTTGGTTCGTGAATAATAATATGAACCCTACGACATTGGCATCGACCTGGACCATCGCTCAAGATCGATGAAAATAAGAACAGCTGCTCTGCATCGTATCGCGTAGGGACTCTGCCACAAAACCCTATTACGGCCTACTCAAAACATAAAACACGGTTATTCATTTTGTTTTTTTATTTCATTTCACCATTTGTTTTTTTTTATATAAATTCTTTTAATTCGTTTTATATGTATACTATTCATTTTATGTTAATACTTTCATTATTAGTTTAACTTCTTTAATAAAGAATTTATATTTGACATAATTCATAAGAATATGTATTTTGTTTCACATATAATAATTATTCAAATATAATTATAACTATTTTATATTTCAAAATTTTAAATCATTTATGAATAAAATATTGATAATCAACTAAATGTATTTATAAAGAAAATAATACTCATAAATAATACTCATAAACAAATATATGCTTGAAATAAATTTATCTGAAATATAAATTAAACAAAATACCATTTCTTGGAAAATAAAGTATTAAGTTATATTTTGATTATCAAAACATATAAAAATTTTATTAGGTATAAAATATTAAGTTATATTTATTAAGTATGAAGTATCAACTTATCTTAATACTGTTTCTTTGTATTAAGTATTAAGTTATATTTATTCAAAACATATTTTTATTATTTTAAAATATTTCAAAAACCATTTTGTTAAACCAATCTTTAGATAGTTTTAATTTTTAAAATATTATTAAATAATTAATTATTATTTAATTTTTTTGGGGGTGTTACATTCTCCCCCTCTTAAATGAATTGCGCCCTCGCAATTCTTTCATCAGACTTAAGAAATTTCCAAATTTTTAACTTCAGAATTAATGAATTTCTAAGGGGACTTAACTGTTTAACGAAAACTCTATTGCTTAGATTTTATTTTCTTCAAAAGACAACATCTAATCTCCATAGTTTTCTATATCGTGCCTCTGATACCAATTGTAACGCCTCGAGCCCGCCCTTCCAGCCTCGATGCAAAAAAAAAATGCTGCGTAATTTTTTTATTATTATAAAAATGACATAACAGTTACACAACACTTTAAACAAACGAGGATCTTTTACCGGTCTAGATTCTGGAGAATTAGATAAAACATTACATTTAACAGAGTCGAAACAAAAACTATTTTCCACTATGCTTCTGTGTGCGCTTACTCCAAAAACGATGACATCTACGATAATCTCCCAAGATACCTATGAAAAATAATTTTTAAAATAAAAGGGTGAGCGTTCAATTTCCCAGTAATGTGTTTTTGAATACCTTTGATAAATCCTTTTTTTTAAACATCACTTCAATAAATACATTTGAAATATTCTATTAGAAATACATTTTTAAAATAATTCTATCAAAAATAATTATACTTTGAAAATAGTTTTAAACTAATCTAGTGATTTGGTTGAAAATAGTAGGCAAGATCTTAAAAACAAAACAATTGAGGCCACTCGAATCATTGAAGGATATCATGGGCCTACCCACATGAGGGATGGATTCTCTATCCAATTACCTGTCGTATTTACAAAGTTTTAGTACCGGTTTTATAAAACATTTTTGTATTAGCTTGCCTTATATATAAATAATTTTCACTGGTGTTTTAGTTTCGAAAATATATTTATAATCATGCTTGGATGAAATAAATACTAATCTTTACTGAAAATTATATATTCGAATTGGCACGATCAAATCTCATGATACATGACATTGCATAATCACATGAAAGATTAATCATCCACACACTTAAAATTTCATCCACATTGCCATACAAATCCATTTTTGTAAAATTTATTTAATAATCAAGTATATATGAATATACCAATATATATATGCATATGCATGTATGAAAACATATCATAATCATGATATGAGTATGACATGAATGTAGATCCATCATTTTAAATTCACGAAATTCCATAAATAATCAATTACTATATATATATATATATATTTATAAATAATTAATCAAACAATAATTATTATAATTCTTGTGATGCATAATCTTTATTCTTACAAAATAAGTTTGAAACATAAAATCATAATTTTGAAATAAAGAAACAAACTATCCCTTAAAAATAAGGTGGAATAGAAAGTGTAAATATAGCATCTGATGATATTTAATCCCTTACCCCAAAAATATAATATTAAATCAATAATTTTGGAATTAATAAAGTAACATTTACCTGAGATGTCTAAAATATAATTTAGATGAACATAAACCATAAATCATAAAAAGATCTTTCCAAAACCTTAAATAAAACATGTTTTGTAAAATAAAAATAAATCCTTATGGAAGAACCAAAACCTTGATAAATTCATCTTATTTATAATTTGAAAAGTGGTAACCATAATTAAATATATTACTTATGTTTGATGGTTTTAAACAAAGAAATCTCATACCTATTTTAGAATAAGAACAGAATGGAAAGGGAAGGAATTATAAAATTTTAAAATAACTTACACAAACACAATAATAAATAAACAGTCCCTTAAAAAATTATAATTTTAAGAAAGAAAAATGGGTTGCTAAAAGAACTTTAATAAATACATTACGCAAAACAAGAAATCATAAAAAATGTAATATTTTCTTAGAAGAAAATTAGAGTAAAATAAATTTTCCCTTACCCATTTTTTATGCAGATGTGTCTTATGACTTCTTCTCCATCCTAAATCCGTTTTCCGCTCAAATTATCAAAACCAAAAAAAGAGAGAAAAACCAGGATCTCTCCATTTTCTTCCCCATGGACTTTCCACAATCTCTTTTTATATACTCATAGCAGGATAATATATGTGATTTATTTATTCCATCTTGTAAGGATAGTTTATTTATTAGATTGGTTTGTAGTGTAAGCTAATTGATATAAACAACAAGTGGGAAACCAATAATACATTGACATATAGCAGCGGGACAATTCATAAAGACATCTAGCATGGCAATTTTATAGGTGAAATCAAAAAATATATAAAATTATATGAAAAGGAATGATAAACAGAGTAAACAAATTAGATCGATAGACCAAAAGGAATCTGATTATTATGAAACTTGGACAAATCCAACCTTTAATGTTGAAAAACGATACACAACATTAAATCGGTAGAATCAAAAACTGTTTTCAAACATTGACATTTGAAGAAAAATCCAAATGGAGTTAATGAAATCCTTACACCAGTGGGATCAGATATTGAAATAAACACAAGTGGATGGATAAAATTTTGAAATCAAATCTGGAAATCGGATAAAATAGACACCTAATGGATCATAACAAAACAATACTATATCATTGATGTGTGACCTTAACTCATCCACCAAGATCAGATCTAACCTGAATCACTCATTAGGGGTTTCCATCCATGGTTTATATTTTCTTTCCGTGATTGAAATCCTTCCACGATTTTGAACAACTGAAAAACGTTGTGCACCTCTTCGTTCGAACCGTCGATAGAGCTCAAACCTCGAAGGATGGTCTAATAATCCTAATCCGATGATGAACTTAGGTTCTTCAAATCATCTCTCAGTCTCACCCTTGGTTTGCGAAGAATAATATGAACCCTACGACATTGGCATCAACCTGGACCGTCGCTCGAGATTGACGAAAACAAGAACAGCTGCTCTGCATCGTCTCGCGTAGGGACTCCGCCACAAAACCCTATTACGGCCTACTCAAAACGTAAAACACGGTTATTCATTTTGTTTTTTTTTTTATTTCATTTCACCATTTGTTTTTTTTTCTTTTATATAAATTCGTTTAATTCGTTTTATATGTATACAATTCATTTTATGTTAATACTTTCATTATTAGTTTAACTTCTTTAATAAAGAATTTATATTTGACATAATTCATATGAATATGTATTTTGTTTCCCATATAATAATTATTCAAATATAATTATAACTATTTTATATTTCAAAATTTTAAATCATTTATGAATAAAATATTGATAATCAACTAAATGTATTTATAAAGAAAATAATACTCATAAATAATACTCATAAACAAATATATGCTTGAAATAAATTTATCTAAAATATAAATTAAACAAAATACTGTATCTTGGAAAATAAATTATTAAGTTATATTTTGATTATGAAAACATATAAAATTTTTATTAGGTATAAAATATTAAGTTATATTTATTAAGTTTGAAGTATAAATTTATCTTAATACTGCTTCTTTGTATTAAGTATTAAGTTATATTTATTCAAAACATATTTTTATTATTTTAAAATATTTCAAAAACCATTTTGTTAAACCAATCTTTAGATAGTTTTAATTTTTAAAATATTATTAAATAATAAATTGTTTTTTAAATTTTTTTGGGGTGTTACATTATATAAGTAACCCAAGAAGTAAGATTGATCATTTCTTTGATGGTTTAAAACCATTTCTCCATCGATCATTTGTCTCACAATCGTTCTCATCATATGAAGATATTGTCTGATGTGCTATCAAGACAGAAAAAGTATTCTCTAAGTCTTATGACTTTAAAGCAAAGCAAGAGAAGAAGAGATATTCCAAACACTCTAGAAATGGAAATAAGGAGAAGAATGGAAAATTTGAATATCTATCCTATAGTAAATGGGGGAAGAAACACCCTGGTACTTTCCTGAATGGAATTGGAGTCTGTTACAAGTGTTATGAAAAAAGTCCACCAAACTCATGATTGAAAGGGGAAGAAAGAGGTTGTCGATGTTGAATGATACAATTATAGAGAAAGGGGGCATTATGTGAATGAATGTTCTAAGTGTGAGGGGAACTTATCTCAGAAAAGGCCAAGGGATCAAGGCCAAGCTTATGCTGTCACTACTGCTGAGGTTGAAGCTCTGAAAGATGTAGTGGCAGGTAATTTAATGGTTTTCTCAGTTTTAGAAAATGGTTTATTTGATTCTGGATCATTGCATTGTTTCATATCTTCCCAGTTTGCTAAGAAAATTAGATATTTCAAATTTTATTTAACAAGAGAGTGGTCAGTCAAAACTCTTAAGATAAGTATCATTGCAAAAAAGTTTTGTGAATCAGTCCCCATTAAGGCATATAAATGTTCTTTATCTGCTGATCTCCTCACCATACCCATGATTGAATTTCATATAATCCTCGGTATAAATTGGCTTTCAGACCATGATGTGAAAAATTTATTATAAGAAGAAGTAGATTACGATTATTAATGATGATGATAAAGAACACCTTATCTTTAGAGCAGAATCATCACCACATGATTCTTATCTAGATCCACCCCCAGTAGCTCAACTAAATTCAATTATTGGGGAGGAAGAGAATGAAATAACTTTTGGTGAAAAAGGAATGTTCAAATAGAGGATGTACCTATTGTGAAAGAATATGTTGATGTGTTTCCAAAAGATTTACCTGGAAATCCACCAGAACGAGAAATTGATTTTTCCATTGATTTAATTCCTGGATCAAGGCCCATATCGAAGACCCCTTATGTAATGGACATTGTGGTATTAGTAGAACTAAAGAAAAAACTAGAGGAATTGAGTAATAAGGTACTTATTCACCCTAGTGTTTCTCCATGGGGAGCCCCTGTTCTTTTTGTTAAGAAGAAAGATGGATCTATGAGGTTGTGCATTAACTACAGAAAGATCAATGTTATAGCAATAAAGAACAAGTATCCCCTACCTCGCATTGATGATTTATTTGAAAAAATTCATATAGATCAATACATTACAAAGATTGACCTTCGATCTGGATATCATCATTTGTGTGTGAAGAAGGAAGACATTCCAAAGACAGCATTTCGAACCAGTTATGGGCATTACGAGTTTACAATAATGCCTTTTGGATTGACTAATTCACCCTATGTCTTCATGGATCTAATGAATAGGGGTTTCAAGGAATATATTGATGACTTTATATTGGTATTTATTGATGATATCTTGGTATACTCCGAAAGCTACAAAGATCATGAAAATCACTTTCTCATTATCCTGAAGACTCTTAGAAGAAATGAATTATATGGGAAGTTTAGTAAGTGTGAATTCTAGCTTCAGGAGATTTATTTTCTTGGAAATATTGTCTCTAAGGATGGAATATCTTTTGATCCTTTAAATACTATGGCAATCCAATAATGGCCAGCGCCGACAAGTATAACTGAGGTAAGCAGTTTTATTGGTTTAGCAGGTTATTATCAGCGTTTCATCCAGAATTTTTCCCAATTGGCTAACCCATTAACAAATCTCACACAAAAAAGGGTTAAATTTGTTTGGAAAAAAGAGTGTGAAGAATGTTTTGAATAACTAAAAAGAATATTAGTCAATGCTTCTATCTTGACTCTACCATCGGGGAATGATGGGATTTTTATTTATAGTGATGCTTCAAAGAAAGGACTTGGTTGTGTCTTTATGCAGAATGATAGAGTTATTGTCTATGCATCACGACAGCTAAAAATTCATGAGCAGAACTATCCTACTCATGATCTTGAGTTATCATCTTTAATCTTTGCTTTGAAGATTTGGAGTCCCTATCTATATGGTGAAAAATGTGAGATATATACCAATCACAAGAGTTTGAAGTATATTTTCTCGCAGAAAGAACTCAACATGAGGAAAAGGAGATGTCTTGAACTACTCAAGGATTATGATTTCACTATACACTACCACCTAGGGAAGGAAAATAAGGTGGCCGATGCTTTGATCAGAAAGGATCATGGAGTTTTGAACAAGATGAGAGTTGAAAGGGATCCTATTTTCATGGATCTAGTAAAGATGGATATGGGAATGACCATGGAAGGTGAAACATCCATACTTTTTAAAATGGTTTCCAAAACATCTTTACTAGATAGGATAAAGAGTTCTAATACCAGTGATGAAGAGTTTCAAAATAAGATTAAAGCTGTGAATGATGGGAGATTGAGTGACTTTGTGTATGAAGATGGAATTTTGAAATTTGGGAAGAGACTTTGTGTTCCCAATATACCTGATCTAAAAAGGGAATTGTTGGATGATTCTCATAGTTACAATTTCTCTATACACCCTGGTAGCACTAAGATGTATAGATATTTGAAGTAACATTTTTTGTGGGACAACATTAAGAGGGAGATTGCTGATTTTCTGTCAAGATGTATGGTTTGTCAACAAGTGAAAGATGGAAGGCAACAGCCTGGAGGATTCATGCAACTTATTCCCATACCTGAGTGGAAATGGGATAATATTACAATGGAATTTTTCATGGGACTACTGTTTTTGATGATTTCGTCGGGGTGCGTGCATCCGTCTGTGAGGATGCGCTGTTGTTACCCCGCATTCCCACTTTCCAAAGGCTGGCGGCATTCACTCCTTGTTCAGGGACGTTTTCCCCTTGATCGAAACGGGATTATGGGATGTAGGTTCTTCCTTCCATGGATTCCTCCTCAGAACTCGTTACCTAGTCTGGGTCTCCCTCATAGATTTAATACGTGGTTCGTGAATCTCGGTCCTGGTTCCATATCTTCATGGGTGCCAGTTAATTACGCTACTTATGTCAGGACATTCCATGGGGTCTTGACATGGTAGCAACCTTCGGTCGGAGTAGATGACAACATCAGGCATGTCAGGGCATCTCTGGGTGCATGGACATTGGGGAAACTGTATTCTTCCTCATAAGAGGGCATCTCAAGGGTGTAGAACCCAAGGCATCCCATGTCGAATGTGGGGAATCACATGCCATAGGCATGTATCTGAGGTTTTCCTCAGCTTCCCATGTTTAACAAAGGGTATGTCGCGAGTTTAACATCTTGAGGAGAGTTTTATGCCAAATGCGTGTCATTCGAGGTTTTCCTGATGCATCTCATGTTTATCACGAGGTAGGCCACGAGTTTAACATCTTGCAGAGACGGAATAAGGGTGATCATAATGTCCTGTAGAGACGGATCAGATTGGTACATCCCAAGGAGGGAACACCTGGAATATTTATGGATCAAAACGCCCAATGAGGATGGATCTGAGGTGGTGAGCTCCATGGAGGGAAGATGTCACACCATAATGGATGATCTGAACACCACTGAGGGTGGATCAGGGATAGTGCACCCTAGGATGGGGGACACCATGGTTTACCATTGGCTGGGATTGAACCTCATGGAGGTTTCCTACATACCCTATGTAGAGGATATAGATCATAACCCATGTTGTTTGAAGGGGTGATGAATTGGGGTGTACATAGAGGACAATGACCCGGAGACATACTGGGGCTTACACGTGGATAAAGGCCCAAGTACTGCTAGGAGTAGTGAGGAGGGTGGATGACATGATCCCACTGGGATGTGGCAGCCTGGGTAAGAATTAGAATGGATTATGGAAAGTTGAATGGAGTGGAGGGGGAATGATATGGGACCATCGTGAAGCTGACGGTAGTGATGGGCTTGAGCCTCGAAGAGACCTCCTACGTACCCCCGTGGCAAGGAATCAAATTCTGCGTAGTTCGGATGGTGAGAACCGACGTGAAGGGGGTTAGAGAGACCAATGGGTGGTGGGATTGAACCTCAGGGAGTCCTCCTACATACCATGCCTTTAGATGGATCAAAGTCCACATAGTTCAGAATGGATGTCGGAGAACCGATGTGAAGATGGACCTTGGTCCAATGGGTGACGGACTTAGACCTCAGGGAGGATTCCTGCATACCATGTCTTGACAAGGATCAAAGTCCTTGTAGTTCATGGGTGGGTTTCAGAGAACCGATGTGAAGATGGACCTTGGTCCTATGGGTGATGGGCTTGGACCTCGGGGAGGCTTCCTACAAACCATGCCTTGACATGGATCAAAGTCCCTGTAGTTTGGGTTGGGGTGTCGAAGAACTGACGTGAAGATGGACCATGGTCCAATGGGTGTTGGGATTGAACCTCAAGGAGGATTCCTACATACCATGTCGTGACATGGATCAAAGTCCCCATAGTTCAGGTTGGATGCCGGTGAACAGATGTGAAGATGGACCTTGGTCCGATGGGTGTTGGTCTTGAACCTCTGGGATGCTTCCTATGTACCATACCTTGACATGGATCAAAGTCCTCATAGTTCAGGTTGGTTTCGGGCTTACACTCTAGGCAGTCTAAGGTGTTGGTGAACCGGTGTGAAGGGGGTCGGAGTGACCAATGGGTGGTGGGCTTGAACCTCAGGGAGGCTTCCTACGTACCTTACCTTGGCAAGGATCCAACACCACGTAGTTCAAAATGGTGTGGTACATACACTCTATAGGCTACCCAAGGTGTTGGTGAACCGATGTGAAGGGGTTGGAGTGACCAAAGGGTGGTGGGATTGATCCTCAGGGAGTCTTCCTACATTCCTTGCCTTGGTAAGGATCAAAGACCATGTAGTTCAAAATGGTGTGGGGATTACACTCTAGGCTGCCCAAGGTGTTGGTGAACCGACGTGAAGGGGGTCAGAGGGACCAATAGGTGGTGGTATTGAACCTCAGGGAGGCTTTTTATGTACCTTGCCTTGGCAAAGATCAAAGACCAGGTAGTTCAAAATGGTGTTGGGCTTACACTCTAGGTTTTTCAAGTGTTGGTGAACCGACGTGAAGGGGGTCGGAACAACCAATGGGTAGTGGTCTTGAACCTCAGGGAGGCTTCCTACGTACCATACCTTGATATGGATCAAAGTCCCCATAGTTCAGGATGGATGTGTGGGTCATACACTCTAGGCTTCCCGAGTGTTGGTGAACCAATGGTCGGAACGACCGGGTGGTGGGCTTGAACATCGTGGAGGCTTCCTACGTACCATGCCTTGACATGGATCAAAGTACACGTAGTTCAGAATGGTGTGGGGCTTACACTCTAGGATTCCCAAGTGTTCTTGTCATGGTCAGTGCTTTCTCTAAGCCCATGTGAGTCATGATCGGTGTGAGAAACAAGAAGCAGGGAGGACCTGACGATCATGGCTCAAGGGTGCGTCCCTGAAGTGTGGTGATTGGGATGGAACCTTCATGAGGATGATGATCTTTTTGGGCTTGAGCCTTGAAGAGGCTTCCTACGTATCCCCGTGGTAGGGAATCAAAGTTCACATAGTTCTCCTGATGATGTCTTATCGCCGATTGGGGGTTTCAATGGATTACCATTGGATTGGGTCACAACGGCTTACCACTGGGTAAGGTTGTCAACGGCTTACCGTTGAATGGGGTCGCAACGTCTTACCGCTGGATAAGGATGTCAATAGTTTACCGATTAATGGGGCTGCAACGGCTTACCACTGGATAAGGATGTCAATGGCTTACCACTGAATGGGGTCGCAACGGCTTACCACTGGATAAGGATGTCAACGGATTACCGCTGAATGGGGTCTCAACGGCTTACCACTGGATAATGATGTCAATGGTTTACTGCGGAATAGGATGGAAATGGCTTACCGCTGATTGGGATCACAACGGTGAATGTGGCTTATGCAAGGAAGATGCCCGGGTGCCGCTATGGAGCGGCAATGGTGAATGGGGATTAAGCTAGGAAGCTGCCCGGGTGCCTCTATGGAGTGGCAGTGGTGAACGGGGCTTACGCAAGGAAGCTTCCTGGGTGCCACCATGGAGCGGCAATGGTGAATGGGCTTTACACTAGGAAGCTGCCTGGGTGCTGCTATGGAGCGGCAGTGGTGAACGGGGCTTACGCAAGGATGTTGCCCGGGTGTTGTTATGGAGCAGCAGTGGTGAACAGGGCCTACGCAAGGAAGCTTCCCGGGTGCCGCTATGGAGCAGCACTAGTGAACGGGGCTTACACAAGGAAGCTTCCCGGGTGCCGATATGGAGCGGCAATGATGAATGGGGCTTATGCAAGGAAGCTGCTTGGGTGCCTCTAAGGAGCGGCAACAGTGAATGGGGCTTACGCTAGGATTCATCCCATAATGTCTTCCTCATGTCTGGCCATGAGGGCATCCCAACCCATTGGTTAATTGAGGCCTTCACCTATGCACTAGTGCACAAGAGGGATAATGCCAAGGGTCATTGGAATTATGCCACTGTAATCATGACATTAGGTGTCTTATGCTTGGAGCATAAGGCATCTTTTATTTGGAGAAAAATGCATCCTATGTTTGGAACATAGGGATTATTACAGTTTAATGTCATGTAGAGAGGACTGTTGGCATCTCATGCTTGGAGCATAAGGCATCTCTTGTTTGAAGCAAGAGGCGTCCTATGTTTGGAACATAGTGATTACTACAGTTTAAAGTCATGTAGAGAGTATTGTTGGAATCTCACACTAGGTGCATAAGGAATCTCTTTTTTGAAGTAAGAGGCATCCTATGTTTGGAACATAGGGTGTACTAAAGTTTAGAGTCATATATATAGGATTGTTGGCATCTCATTCTTGGAGCATAAGGCATCTCTTGTTTGAAGCAAGATGCATCCTATGTTTAGAACATAGGGTGTACTGCAGTTTAGAGTCATGTAGAGAGGACTATTGGAATCTCAAGCTTGGAGCATAAGGAATCCCTTGTTTGAAGCAAGAGGCATCCTATGTTTGGAACATAGGGTGTACTACAGTTTGGATTCTTGTATAGAGGACTGTTGGCATCTCATGCTTGGAGCATAAGGCATCTCTTAAATTGTGTAATAGGCATCCTATATTTGTCATATATGGTTCACTACAGTTTAAAGTCATATAGATAGGACTATTGGCATAATGCACCTAGAAATGGTTGGTGTTGGGTCTTGCATAAGGGCGGCCCTTTCTGGTTTAACCTGGCATAGGAGCTAAGTGATTGGGTTTGGAGGAGTTGCCTGAGGAATGGTTCGATTCAAGGTATTCGGGGAATTGATGATGAGAATATCAACTCATGACACGGGAATGAAACCAAGAGTAATATGTCGACTCAAGGTGTTTCATGGTGTGTGGAGGAGGATCTCAAATCATGGTATTCCATAGGCGGAAGGTGGGTGCACATAAGGGCGCAATGGAAAATGTCGACGTTCTGGCCCGAAACATTTACGGTGTGACTCTCCAATTTTCATGGCGGTCTGTGATGGTAGGGAAGGGACTGGCTTGGAGGGCCGGTCCCTTCGCTACCTTCAGAGACCTCAAGTGGGGGTGTGGGGGCACAGCCCCTGCGGTATGGACCTATGGGAGATAAGGTAGAATCCTCACAAAGGGTAGGTCTTCACGAAGTATCTTCGTGGAGCAAAGGGGCTCATAGAGCATGGGGACTCAGGGAGCATGGTATCGCAGAGCATGGGATCGCAGAGCATGTTCTCGCATAGCATGGGCTTACAGAGCATGGTCTCGTGGAGAATGGTCTCACGAAGCATGGTCTTGCGGAGCATGGTCTCACGGAGCATGGTCTCGCGGAGCATGGGCTCGCGGAGCATGGTCTTGCGAAGCATGGTCTCGCGGAGCATGTTCACATAGAGCATGGGCTCATGGAGCATGGTCTCACATAGCATGGGCTCGTGGAGTAGCGACATGAAGGAAGCTGCTCAAAGAGCAGGGGCTCACGGAGCAGCGACATGAAGGTGGCTGCTCGCCGAGCAGGGGCTCACAGAGCCGCTTCGCAAAGGAAAGCGGAGCTCCATGAACCGGGAGATCGGCCGCCCAAGGTGCATCGTGGCCATCCGGAGAAGGGGGGCGAGCTGGGTATTTATAGGCAAGGGGCGCCGCAAAGCAAAGCACACCCGGTGCAAAGACGGAGCTTGCTCTGTGGTGCATCGGAAACATCAAATGCAGTCACGGAGCGTCCCGCCTCTTTGCTTCGCTGCGGGTCTTCACGGCGCATCGCAAACGTCAAATGCTGTCACGGAGCATCCCGCCTCCTTGCTTCGCGGAGGGTCTTCGCGGCGCATCGTGAACGTCAAATGCGGTCGCATAGCGTCCCTCCTCCTTGATTCTTGGCAGGTCTTCACGGCGTGTTGTGAAAGTCAAACGAGTTTGCGAAGCATCCCACATCCTTCCTTCGTGGCGGTGCTCTGCGATCGTAGAGGGGGCTTCGCGAACGGGCTTTGTGAACCATTTTTCCATCCCAACTTCAAATGTCCATAACTTCTAATCTGTAACTTTGTTCGGGCCTTATGACCTACCAAATCGAAGTTTGAGAAATGGGCTATGATCTTGGATCGTGTATGGAATCATTTTGAAAATTTTGGGGACTCGTTTTTCAGTGCCAACAAATGCCACCCCTAAGAACGGAGTCCAACAAGGACGAGGAGGGTGAGGCGGACCACGTTCTGAGGAAACAACTAAGGAAAACACGTGAATCGGTTTCCATTGTATCTTGATCATATTGAGGAGACAGTAGACTAAATCTATAATCCTGCAGGAGCCATGCTCGGTGCAGGAAACAAGAGATAATAGGAGCTCCTGTACGATAGTATAAAACAATGGAAGGCATGAGGGGATTAGCATGGGACATCGATCACCATTTGGGAGAATACTAAAAGATAGAGGGGTCACAGCTGGAGAACATGGCTCTCTGGATAGCCATCCTGCTTCTCCCATCGTGTTGTGGTGCATGAGCGGGGTAACACCAGGGGTGTTATAATCAATCCAAACAGAGGGGAGTGGAAGGTGTGAATCATGATACCCAAAATCCAGAACAATATGAGGGTGGAATGACAACTAAGGATAATTGTTGATCATTTTTGAAACACAGTATCCTTATTGCATTATCCTAGAGTGGGGATAGAAAATGAGGGTCGACCATTGACCATGTTTGAAACACGGGACCTGTCACAAATGCCATCTGTTAGTCTTCTGGAATGTTGGCCCAGGATAGTAGGTGGGCCATAGGCCGAGCATCCATACTGTTAGGGGGTTCCTCTAAACTTGAAAGAGAATGAGGGTCCGAATAAGGGGCACGCAAATCGTCAAATTTGGAGTGAGGGTTTGTCCAAACAGAATACAACACTCTTGGAATTACGCCACTATGGTGGAAGCACGCTAGATGGGCGCATTGGTCTAATCATGGATCATTACTTCTTTTAGACAAAGCCTCTCTGGAGATGGGGGTTGTTTCTTCCCAATGCCATCGTGGGGCATCCCGAACTTGTTCGAGGCAAATTTTCAATTACATGGTTCCCCACGAGGGGTCAGGCCAGGAGGCCAGAAATGGAGAGGAACAAGATTTTATGGTTCCTGGGGCTAGACACTAGGCGAAATACTAGGGTGTCTCTACGTATCACATGAGGATGGGAATCAAGCCATACATAGTTCTGGAAGCATAGTTGAACGCCAGGTAGGACGGTGAGAAGCCTGGTTGCGCCGGTGTACATCCTACCAAAACTACTAAGCCCACGTGAGTCGTGCTTGGTGTAGGAAACAAGAAGTAGTGGTGGGACTTTCCCGACACAGGAAGGGACATGGTAGGGAAAAGGGATGCTTGGTAAATACATGCCCAATGATGCTAACCCATCTATGTAGCGCACCTAGATGCGCGAAGAGGTAAAGCCGAGTATGTCGGAATTCCACTTGAACATGAGAAAGTGGAAATGTGTGAATCATGACGCTCAAAATCTGGATCACAATGATGGTGTCATGACGATAGAGGATAACTGTTGACCATGGCAAAAATGCAGCATCCATGTCACATTATCCTAAAGTGGGGACAAAAAATGAGGGTCAACCGTTGAACATGTTATAAACACGGGACATACTGCAAATGTCTTCCGAGATCCTTAGGGGCGTTGGCCCAGGATGGTAGTTGATCTGACGTGGCATATGACCAGGCTGTTAGGGTCCCCTTCGGCTGTGGAAGAGGATGAGGATCCAAATAGCGAGGTCACGAAGCTTGGACATGGAACGAGTGGAATGTCCCCACGAAAATTACACACTTCAACGCATCTAAATATGACAAAGAGAAGTATTAGATAGAGGGAGTTGAGTCCCTTCCTATAGGGAGATCTTAGTTTAGGGTCATAGAATTCGGACCATAGATGGTAGGATACACGAGAGGCATGAGGTGGGGTAAAAAAAATACCTGACGTGAATGGGAACTGGGGGTTCTAACCATCACGTGTTCCTCGGAGAGGTTTTTGGTCGAGGGGCCAAAAACAAGAGTTGAGTTGGGCCTGAGGAAAAGTGCAAAGGCATTCCTACGCACCCCGTACGGATGGGGATCAAGCTGCATGTAGTTCTTGAGGTGGCACGGTAGGGTACTAGTTCTAGGGAAAAGGGGGAGCTTGGGCATGGCCCTCACACCTAGAGAAGCGGTATTTCATAAATATTTTTTGTTCTTTAAGGTGAGTGGGTTTTTTGTGAAGCGATAGGCCAAGGGTAGCAGGCCCTAGCATGGCCACAAGAATCAAGTCGTAGCAGGCATTGACAAATGGAATGGCATGTGACCAATACCAAACATGGTGTCTCCTTGGGGACATCACGATGGAGTGCTATTTTTTTTTCATGTGACCAGGATGATAATGTCACGGTTTTGGGTCATTTGATAGGACCAAGCATGCATTTTAACGTCGTGCAGTGCAGACTTAGTATAGATGATGCTAGGTGGGGAAAGTGTATGGAGCCATAAAACATAACCAACATGAATGGGAAAATGATCCCACATCACACCGTATGTAATTCCGAGAGGGGAACCTCGGTCCAAGGGGCCTGAATAGGGGTGATAGTGAAAGGGGCTGAAGAAACTAGCTCCCAGTTAAGCTGAACCAGAAAACGAGACATCCGGGTGGTCCTACGTATCCCATAAGGATGGGAATCAAGCTACACGTAGTTCTAGAAGATTATTTTTAATGTCATACAGGATAGGAAACAGAAGGGATAATTCTTAGAATGGGGTGCGCATGGTGCGACTATTGCAAACCTGACATGAATGAGGACATAATCTCATACCATACCATGCGGTCCCGTAGTCAAAGTCCCGAAGGTGGGACAGAAAAGGCAAATTATCAGAACTCAATCTAGACCCAAATATAAGAGGTATGGGCGTTCCTACGTATCCTATTAGGATGGGAATCAAGTTGTACTTAGTTCTGGGGAGATCCTAGTTTATGGTCTTAAAGCTCGGACCATAGGAGCCTCGAAGGATGCTGTATTGCAGCTTTGTCCCCCAAACGTGCAGAGGTGCACTGGGGGATAGCGCCAAGAGTGTCTAGATTCCACCTGAACATAGTGGGGTGGAACATAATGTGAATAATGCAACCAACATCCAAAGCCTGAAATAGCTGGCATGACGATGGAGGATTACTGTTGACCATGTTCACAACACAGCATCCTATCGCGTTAGCCTGAAATGGGGACAAACAAATGAGCATCAACCACTGACCATGCTCACAAAGTGGGATTTGTATCAATTTGTTATCTGAAACCCTCGAGGGCATTGGCCCGTAACGGTAGGAGATTCATTAAGCATGGTATCCATGATGTTCTTGGGGGTCCCATCGGGTGTGAAAGGTGATGAAAGCCCTGATGAAGGGGAACAAAAAGCCTGAAAAGCGGGTGAAAACATGTCTGAGAAGAGTCTGACATTCTGAGTACTAAACCAGAGTACCCTTAGGCACATTGGTGAACCGTCGAAAAGGGTTGACGAAGGCGTCCAGGAGGGAGGTGGTAGGCCAAGGGACCAAGGTGAAATGAAGCTTTCCAGGAGATGGGGCTAGTCCTGAATTCTAGACATTCGGGTGGTCCTATGCATCCCATAAGGATGGGAGTCAATCCATACATAGTTCTCAAAGATACCCGGGGGTAGGACACCCTAACGAGGATGTGTACAGTGTGGCGAGTAACCTGATATGAATGAGGACATAATCCCACACCACACCGCACAGTCTCGTAAGAGAGAACTGGGGCCAAGGGCCCGAAAAGTCCAAGGGGCCTCGGTCAGGAAGGCCTAACCAGCTTGCAGTTTAACGTCTTGTAGTGAGGATGAGGGTGGGAGTAGGATACCATAAAACAAGGGAGGTGTACGGCACGATGAATAACCCGACATGAATGAGGACATAATCCCGTACCATACTGCACAATTCCATGAGAGAGAAAATTTGGTCCAGGGGCCCGAAAAGGCCAAGGGGCCTCGGTTAGGAAGGCCTGACCAACTTTCAGTTTAACATCTTGCAGTTAGGACAAGGGCTGGGGGCCCGAGAAGGACAAGGGGCCTGAGGCTGGGCCTCGGTCATCGAGGCCTAACCAACTTGTAATTTAACGTCTTGCAGTGAGGATGAGGGTCAGGGGCCCGAGAAGGACAAGGGGCATGAGGCTGGACCTTGGTCAGGGAGGCTTGACTAGCTTGCAGTTTAACATCTTGTAGTGAGGATGAGGGTCAGGGGGGCTGAGAAGGCCAAGGGGCCTGAGGCTGGGCCTTGTTCAGGGAGGCCTGACCAGCTTGCATTTTAACATCTTGTAGTGAGGACGAGGGCCGGGGGCCCGAGAAGGCTATGGGGCCTGAGGCTGGGCCTCGTTCAGGGAGGCCTGACCAGCTTTCAGTTTAACGTCTTGTAGTGAGGACGAGGGCTGGGGGCCCGAGAAGGCCAAGGGGCCTGAGGCTGGGGCTTGGTCAGGTAGGTCTGACCAGCTTGCAGTTTAACGTCTTGCATTAAGGATAAGGTTCATGGGCTCGAGAAGGCCAAGGGGCCTAAGGCTGATCCTCGGTGAGGAAGGCCTAACCATCTTGCAGTTTAACTTCTGGCAGTGAGGACGAGGGCCGGGGGCCCAAGAAGGGCAAGGTCCCTGAGGCTGGGCCTCAGTCAGTGAGGCCTGACCAGCTTTTAGTTTAACGTCTTGTAGTGAGGACGAGGTCCAGGGGCCCGAGAAGGCCAAGGGGCCTGGGGCTGGCCCTCGGTCAGGGAGGCCTGACCAGATTTTAGTTTAACGTATTATAGTGAGGACGAGGGTTGGGGGCCGAGAAGGCCAAGGGTCCTGAGGCTAGGCCTCAGTCTGGGAGGCCTGACCAGCTTGTAGTTTAACGTCTTGCAGTGAGGACGAGGGCCGGGGGCCTGAGAAGGCTAAGGGGCCTGAGGCTGGGCCTCAGTTAGAGAGTCTTGCCCAAATTTCAGTTTAATGTCTTGCGGTGAGGACGTTGGTGATCTTAGTTTAAGGTCATAGAGCTCATATTGTTTTGTAGTTTACTGTCATGCAAGACGATAATGAGCAGTTTATCATCATGAAGGACGATGATGTAGTTTAATGTCATGTAGGATGACGATGCAGTTTAAAGTCTTGAAGGACTATAATGAGTAGTTTATCCTCATGATGTATGATGATGATCAGTTTAACGTCATGACAGACGAAGATGAACAGTTTTACATCATGTGGGACGATGGTGTAGTTTAAAGTCGTGCAGGACGATAATGATCAGTTTAACGTCATGACGGACGAAGATGAATAGTTTTATGTCATGCAGGACGATGGTGCAGTTTAATGTCATGTAGGATGATAATGTGCAGTTTAACGTCATGACAGATGAAGATTGTTATGCAGTTTAACGTCGTGCAACTAGGACATGGTTGCCATGCAATTTAACGTCATGCAACTGGTACGTGGTTGTCACGCAGTTTAACTTCATGCAACTTGGACGTGAAACCACACGAATTTTTTCAGTAGAGGAATGGTCATCTCTACCCCATTCTGGTGGATTGGGATGAGGGGGAATCATATGATGGGATTTCCCTATAATTCCCTGATCATAATGAACCTTCCCCGAGTTGGTGTCAAGGCCACGGGGAGGACCTCTGTGGTTGATTCAACTTGGTAGTTGGGATGAAACAAAGTGTCTCAAGGGTAGTAGGGATTACTACATTCCCTCAGCCTGGAGGGACGAAGAAGCCAGGACTGTGGGTACAATGGGGTGATGGAGCCAGGAAGGCGTGAAAGCTTGGAACGTCAGTACGACGAGGTGATGGAGCCTAGGAGGTGTGGAATCCTGCAACATCGGTACGATAGGGTGATGGATCCCAGGAGGCGTGGAAGCCTGGATTTTGGTACGACAGGGCGAGGGAGCCCGGGAGGCGTGGAAGCCTGGAACGTCGGTGCGACAGAGCGATGGAGCCCGGGAGGCGTGAAAGCCCGGGTGCCAAATGGTGGCGGTATGGGGAGCACCTCCGTAGTGGCTGGTGAATATTACAGTTCTAGGAGGACCTCCACAATGTCTAACAGTGGCAACGGGGAGGACTCCCGTGCCGATGAATATTGCAGTGCGGGGAGGACCTCCGCAATGTCTGACAATGGAAACGGGGAGGGTTTCTGTGCTGGTGAAGATTGCAGTGCGGGGAGGACCTACGTAATGTCTGAAAATGGCAACGGGGAGGGCTCACATGCCGCTGAAGATTGCTGTGCGGGGAGGACCTCTGTAATGTCTGAAAATGGAAATGGGGAGGACTCTCGTGCCGGTGAAGATTGCAGTGCGGGGAGGACCTTCGTAATGTTTGACGGTGCTATTGGAGATGTGCCATTGGATTGGGGGTGGTTTCACCCTGCATGTCCCTTGGGGAAGCGGAGTCAGAGAGGAGCAAATGGAGTCAGGGTAAGATGTCCCTTGCAGGACCTCTTAAGGTGGCGGTGGTGGCGAGGAGCCGATGGAGTCGGGTGGCAGACGCCACCTGCGCAGCCTCTTACGGTGGAAGACTTAGCGAGGAGCTGATGGATTCTGGTGGTGGATGAAACCTGCGCGGCCTCTTGAGGTGGCAGAGTCGGCAAGGAGCTGATGGAGTTGGGTGGCGGATGCCACCGGCACGGCCTCTTGAGGCGGCGACATCGGGGAGAAGCCAATGGAGTTGGGTGGCAGATGCCACTTGCGCGGCCTCATGAGGTGGCAGTGTCAGTGAGGAGCTGATGGAGTTGGGGTGGAGGATGCCACCGGCACGGCCTCTTGAGGTGGCGGAGTCAGCGAGGAGCCGATGGAGTCGGCTGGCGGATGCCACCCGCGCGACCTCTTGAGGCGGCGGGCTTGGCGAGGAGCCGATGGAGTGGGGTAGCAGATTCCACCTGCGCGACCTCTTGAGGCAGAGGAGTCGGCGAGGATTTGAAGGAGTCGGGTGACGGATGCCACCTGCATGGCCTCTTGAGGTGGAGGAGTCGGTGAGTAGCTGAAGGAGTGTGGTGGAGGATGCCACCTATGCGGCCTCTTGAGGCAGCGGAGTCGGCGAGGAGCCGATGGAGTTGGGTGGCGGATGCCACCTATGCGTCCTCTTAAGGTGGCGGAGTCGGCGAGGAGCCGATGGAGTGGGGTGGCGGATGCCACCTACATAGCCTCTTGAGGTGGCGGGCTCGGTGAGGATTCTAAGGAGTCGGGTGGGGGATGTCACCAGCGTGACCTCTTGAGGCGGTGGGATCGGCGAGGAGCCGAAGGAGTCTGGTGGCAGATGCCACCTCCATGGCCTCTTGAGGCGGCGGAATCGGCGAGGAGCCGAAGGAGTCCGGTGGCGGATGCCACCTGTGTGGCCTCTTGAGGTGGCGGGATCAGCGAGGAGCCGAAGGAGTCGGGTGGCGGATGCTACCTGCACGGACTCTTGAGGCGGCGAAGTCAGCGAGGATCCGATAGAGTGGGGTGGCGGATGCCACCTGCGCGGCCTCTTGAGGAAGCGGAGTTGGCGAGGAGCCGATGGACCGTAGTCTTTAAACACCGGATGTTACTCATCCTCTCACATATAAAGGAGAGGGTATTCACATGGGTGATGCCTCAATTTTCCTGACACATTTGGTCTACTCACTACTAAAGGAGAAGAGATTCATTTTGGGTTCACCATTTCTGTTTCTGATGCTTTCGCCGGGGCGCGCGCATCCGTCTGTGAGGATGAGATGTTGTTACCTCGTATTTCCACTTTCCAAAGGCTGGCGGCATTTGCTCCTTGTTCAGGGATGTTTGCACCTTGATCGAAATGGGGTGATGGGATGTTGGTTCTTCCTTCCGTGGATTCCTCCTCGGAACTCATTAACTAGTCCGGGTCTCCCTCGTAGATTTAATATGTGGTTCGTGAATCTTGTTCCTAGTACCATATCTTCATGGACACCAGTTAATTATACTACTTATGTCAAGACATTCCATGGGGTCTTGACATGGTAGCAACCTTCAGTCAGAGTAGATGACAACATCAGGCATGTCAGGGAATCTCTGGGTGCGTGGACATTGGGGAACCAGTATTCTTCCTCATAACAGGGCATCTCAAGGGTGTAGAACCCAAGGCATCCCATGTTTAATGTGGGGAATCACATGCCATAGGCATGTATCTGAGGTTTTCCTTAGCTTCCCATGTTTTAAAAAGGTTATGTCATGAGTTTAACGTCTTGAGGAGATGATTACGCCAAAGGCGTGTCATCCGAGGTTTTCCTCAGGCATATCATTTTTATCACGAGGTAGGCCGTGAGTTTAACATCTTGAGGAGATGGAATAAGGGTGACCAAAATGTCTCATAGAGACAGATCAGATTGGTACATCCCAAGGAGGGAACACCTGGAAGATGTAGGGATTAAAACTCCCAATGAGGATGGATCCGAGGTGGTGTGCTCCGTGGAGGGGAGATTTCACACCGTAATGGATGATCTAAACACACCTGAGGGAGGATCAGGGAGAGTGCAGCCCATGATGGGGGACACCATGGTTTACCATTGGTTGGGATTGAACCTCATGGAGGTTTTCTACATACCCTGTGTATAGGATAGGGATCATAACCCACGTAGTTCGAAGGGGTGATGAATTGTGGTGTACACAAAGGACAGAAACCCGAAGACATACTGGGTCTTACACATGGATAACGGCCCAAGTACTGCTAGGAGCTACAAGGAGGGTGGATGAAATGATCCCACCAGGATGTGGCGGCCCAGGTAAGAATCAGGATTGATGATGGAAAGTTGAATGGAGTAGAGGGGGAATGAGATGGGACTGTCATGAAGCTGACAGAAGTGATGGGCTTGAGCCTCGAAGAGACCTCCTATATACCCTTGTGGCATGGAATCAAAGTCCATGTAGTTCAGATGGTGAGAACCGACGTGAAGAGGGTCAGAGCGACCAATGGGTGGTGGGCTTGAACCTTAAGGAGGCTTCCTACATACCATTCCTTGAGATGGATCAAAGTCCACATAGTTCAGAATGGATGCCGGAGAACTGACATGAAGATGGACCTTGGTCCAATGGGTGATGGGCTTGGACATTAGGGAGGCTTCCTACATACCATGCCTTGACATGGATCAAAGTCCTCGTAGTTCATGGGTGGGTTTTGGAGAACTGACGTGAAGATGGACCTTGGTCTGATGGGTGATGGGCTTGGACCTCAGGGAAGCTTCCTACATACCATGCCTTGACATGGATCAAATTCCATGTAGTTCGGGTTGGGGTGTCGAAGAATCGATGTGAAGATGGACCTTGGTCCGATGGGTGTTGGGATTGATCCTCAGGGAGGATTCCTATGTACCATTCCTTGACATGGATCAAAGTCCCTGTAGTTCGGGTTGGATGCCGGTGAACAGACGTGAATATGGACCTTGGCCCGATGGGTGTTTGGATTGAACCTCAGGGAGGCTTCCTACGTACCATGTCTTGACATGGATCAAAGTCCTCGTAGTTCGGGTTGGTGTGGGGCTTACACTCTAGGTATCCTAAGGTGTTGGTGAACTGGTGTGAAGGGGTTCGGAGTAACCAATGGGTGGTGGGCTTGAACTTCAGGGAGGCTTCCTACGTACCTTACCTTGGCAAGGATCAAAGACCACGTAGTTCAAAATGGTGTGGGGCTTTCACTCTATAGGCTGCCCAAGGTGTTGGTAAACCAATATGAAGGGGGTCAGAGTGACCAACGGGTGGGGGGCTTGAACCTCAGAGAGGCTTCTTACGTACCTTGCCTTGGCAAGGATCAAAGACCACGTAGTTCAAAATGGTGTGGGGCTTACACTCTAGGCTTCCCAAGGTGTTGGTGAACCAACGTGAAGGGGGTTGGAGTGACCAATGGGTGGTGGGATTGAACCTCAGGGAGGCTTCCTACGTACCTTGCCTTGGAAAGGATCAAAGACCACGTAGTTCAAAATGGTGTGGGGCTTACACTCAAGGTTGCCCAAGTGTTGGTGAACCAACGTGAAGGGGGGTTGGAACGACCAATGGGTAGTGGGATTGAACCTCAGGGAGGCTTCCTACGTATCATGCCTTGACATGGATCAAAGTCCATGTAGTTCAGGATGGATGTGTGGGGCTTACACTCTAGGTTTCCTGAGTGTTAGTGAACCGGTGGTCGGAACGACCGGGTGGTGGGATTGAACCTCATCGAGGCTTTTTACATACCATGCCTTGACATGGATCAAAGTCCACATAGTTCAGAATGGTGTTGGGTTTACACTCTAGGCTACCCAAGTGTTCTTGTCAGGGTCGGTGCTTGCTCTAAGCCCACATGATTCATGCTCGGTGTGAGAAACAAGAGGTAGCGAGGACCTATCGATCATGGTGCAAGGGTGAATCCATGAAGGGTGGTGATTAGGATGGAACCGTCATGAGGATGAAAATGGTTTCGGGCTTGAGCCTTGAAGAGGCTTCCTACGTATCCCCATGGTAGGGAATCAAAGTCCACGCAGTTCTCCTAATGATGTCTTACCGCTGATTGGGGGTTCCAATGGCTTACCACTGGATTGGGTCACAACATCTTACTGCTGTATTGGGTCACAATGGCTTACCACTGGGTAAGGATGTCAACAGATTACTACTGAATGGGGTCAAAAAGGCTTACCGCTGGATAAGGATGTCAACGGCTTACCGTTGAATGGTGTCGCAACGACTTACCGCAGGATAAGGATGTCAACGGATTACCATTGAATGGGGTCGCAACGGATTACCGCTAGATAACAATATCAACAGCTTACTGCTGAATGGGGTCATAATGGCTTACCGTTGGATAATGATGTCAACAGCTTACCGCTGAATAGGATCTCAACATCTTACCGCTGATTGGGATCACAACGGTGGATGGTGCTTACGCAAGGAAGATGCCCAGGTTCCACTATGGAGTGGCAATGGTGAATGGGGCTTACGCTAGGAAGTTGCCCGGGTGCCACTAAGGAGCGGCAGTGGTGAACGGGGAATACACAAGGAAGTTTCACGGGTGCCGCTATAGAGCGGCAATGGTGAATGGGCCTTACGCTAGGAAGCTACCCGGGTGCCGCTATGAAGCGGCAGTGGTGAACGGGGTGTACACAAGGAAGCTGCCCGGGTGCCGCTATGGAGCGGCAGTGGTGAATGAGGACTACTCAAGGAAGCTTCCTTGGTGCCACTATGGAGCGGCACTGGTGAACGGGGCTTACGCAAGCAAGCTGCCCGGGTGCCGCTATGGAGCGGCAACGGTGAATGGGTCTTACGCAAGGAAGCTGCCCGGGTTCCACTACGAATCGGCAATGGTTAATGGGGATTATGCAAGGATGCAGACCATAATGTCTTCCTCATGTCTGGCCATGAGGGCATCCCAACCCATTCGTGAATTGAGGCCTTCACCTATGCACTGGTGCACAAGAGGGATAATGCCAAGGGGCATTGGAATTATGCCACTGTAATCATGGCATTAGGTGTCTTCTGCTTGGAGCATAAGGAATCTTTTATTTTGAGTAAAAGGCATCCTATGTTTGGAACATAGGGATTACTATATTTTAAAGTCATGTAGATAGAACTGTTGGCATCTTATGCTTGGATCATTAGGCATCTCTTGTTTGAATCAAGAGGCATCCTATGTTTGGAACATAGGGATTACTACAGTTTAAATTCATATAGAGAGGACTGTTGGCATCTCACGCTTGGCGCATAAGTCATCTCTTGTTTAAATCAAGAGGCATCCTATGTTTGGAACATAGGGTGTACTACAGTTTAGAGTCATGTAGAGAGGACTGTTGGAATCTCATGCTTGGAGCATAAGGCATCTCTTGTTTGAAGCAAGAGACATCCTATGTTTGGAACATAGGGTGTACTACAATTTAGATTCATGTAGAGAGGACTGTTGTCATCTCATTCTTGGAGCATAAGGAATCTCTTGTTTGAAGCAATAGGCATCCTATGTTTGGAACATAGGGTGTACTACAGTTTAGAGTCATGTAGAGAGGACTGTAGGTATCTCATGCTTGGAGCATAAGGCATCTCTTAAATTGTGTAAGAGGCATCCTATATTTTTCATATAGGGTTCACTATAGTTTAAAGTCATATTAATAGGACTATTGGCATAAGGCTCCTAGAAATGGTTGGTGTTGGGTCTTATGTAAGGGCGGACCTTTCTGGTTCAACCTAGCATAGGATCCAAGTGATTGGGTTTGGAGGATTTGCCTGAGGAATGGTTCGACTAAAGGAACTTGGGGAATTGTTGATGAGAATCTCAACTCACGACATGGGAATGAAACCAAGAGGAATATTTTAACTCAAGGTGTTTCATGGTGTGTGGAGGAGGATCTCAAATCATCATATTCTATAGGTGGAAGATGGGTGCGTATAAGGGCACAATGGAAAATGTTGACGTTCCGGCCCGAAAAGTTTGTGGTTCGACTCTCCATTTTTCATGGGGGTGTGGGACGCTAGCGAAGGGACCGGCCCTCCAGGTCGGTCCCTTTGCTACCGTCTCAGACCTCGAGTAGGGGTGCGGGGGCGCATCCCCCTCGGTATGGACTTGTGGGCGTGAAGGTAGAAGCCTCTCAAAGGGTAGGTCTTCACGATGTAGCTTCACGGGGCAAAGGGGCTCATAGAGAATGGGGTCTCGCGGAGCATGGTCTCGTGGAGAATGGGCTCGCGGAGCATGGTCTCACGGAGCATGGGCTTGCGGAGCATGGGCTTGCGGAGCATGGTCTCACGGAGCATGGTCTCTGGGAGCATGGTCTCGCACAGCATGGGCTCACAAAGCATGGTCTGGCAGAGCATGGGCTCAGGGAGGATGGTCTCACGGAGCATGGTCTCGTGGAGCATGGTCTCACAGAGCATGGTCTCGCAGAGCATGGGCTCGCGGAGCATGGTCTCATAGAGCATGGGCTCGTGGAGCAGTGACACGAAGGAAGTTGCTCGCAGAGCAGTGACACAAAGGAAGCTACTTGCAGAGCTGGGGCTCGTGGAGCCGCTTCGCAAAGGAAAGCGTAGCTCCATGAACCGGGAGATCGGCTGCCCAAGGGGCGCCGTGGCCATCTGGAGAAGGGGGGGTGAGCTGGGTATTTATAGGCAAGGGGTGCCGCAAAGCAAACCATTCTCATTGAGAAGAAGGAGCTCACTCTGCGGTGTATCGCAAATGTCAAATGCGGTCAAGGAGCGTCCCTCCTCCTTGCTTCACGGAGGGTCTTCGCGGCGCATCGCGAACGTCAAATGCTGTCACGGAGTGTCCTGCCTCCTTGCTTCGCGGTGGGTCTTCGCGGTGCATCGCGAACGTCAAATGCGGTCCTGGAGCGTCCTTCCTCCTTCCTTCATGGCGGGACTTCATGGCGCGCCACAAACATCAAACGGGTTCACAGAGCTTCCCGCCTCCTTGCTTCGTGGCGGTGCTTCGCGATCGCGGAGGGGGCTTCGCGAACCAGTATTCCAGCCCAACTTCAAATATCCATAACTCCTTATCTGTAACTTCGTTCAATCCCTATGACCTACCAAATCAAATCTTGATAAATGGGATACGATCTAGGATCATGTATGGAAGCATTTGGAAAATTTTTGATACACGTTTTTCGGTGCCAACAACTACCAAAGACTCCTAGAAGGAACGATTCAATATGGGTCATTGTTGATCATCTTACCAAGTCAGCACATTTTCTTGCTATATGAGAAGATTTACCACTTGAACATTTAGCAAGACTATATATTAATGAATTTTAGGGACTTCATGGAGTACCCCTATCGATTGTCTTTTATCATGATCCATGTTTTACATCAAGATTTTGAAAAAGTCTTTAGAAAGCCCTGGATACTAAACTTTGTTTGAGCACTGCCTACCACCCTCAAACTGATGGACAATCATAAAAGACTATTAAAACCTTAGAATACATGTTGATATCATGATCACTTGACTTTCAAGGTATGTGGGATCAATATTTACCTATGGTAGAATTTTCCAATAACAATAGCTTCTATTAAAGTATTTAGATGACACCATATGAAGCGTTATATGGAAAGAGATGTTGCACACTAACCTGTTGAGATGATGTTGGTGAAAGAGAACTTGTAGGCCCAGAAATGGTGGAGAAAATTATGTAAAAGGTTAAGGTAATCCAAAACCACATCAAAGCAGGTCGACGTAGTTAGAAGATCTATGCCAATAACTGAAGGAAGGATATGAAATTTCATGTTGGAGATCATGTTTTCTTGAAGGCATCTCCATGGAAGGGTGTTATACATTTTGGTAAAAAGGGTAAATTGAGTCCCAGGTACATCGGACCTCTTGAAATTCAAGAACAAATTGGGGTTGTATCTTACGGTTTGGAAATGCCACCAAGTCTCTCCAAAGTTCATGATATGTTCTATGTATCACTTTTGAGAAAATACATGCCTGAACCAACGCATGTACTCACCTATTAGGAATTAGAACTGGAACCCGATCTGTCTTATTGCGAAGAGTCTGTCAAGATTCTTGATACAAGAAAACAAGTGCTGAGAAACTAGACGACTCGTCTGGTAAAAGTTTTATGGAGAAACCATAAGATGTAAGAGGCAGCGTGGGAACCCGAGGAACTTATGATGAAGAACCACCCGAGTCATTTTATGCAGTAATATTCTAGAAATTCTGAGGGTGAAATTATTTGAAGGAGGGGAGAATGTAACACTTCAATCTTCCACGATACATTTCCCTTTGAATAATGCAATATCTTGCATTGTATGAAACTTCGAGATTCCAACACATCGCGACCAATCAAACTAGCCATTATGATTATTAATACCCACTTTTTGAAATTTTATAAATTTTATCTTTCAAAATAAACTTCATTTTTGGATTCAGAATACTGAAATTAGCTTAGGGTAAATTTTTGGTATTTTTCTGAAAACTATCAATTTTTGATGAATAGTGAAAAACACTAAGTTATTGTTTAAAACAAACATTTTATTTAAATAATTATTTATTTTATTTAAATTTATTTTAGGTCAAAATATATATATAATACCTATATAAGTTTAATGTAATTCATTGGAGTCAGTTTATAATAATTTTATATATATAAAAATTTTATTGAACTTTTTACCGCCTTTTACCCACCTCCTAGGAGCATTTGCAAATTTACATAAAACTTAATTTTACCTCTTTTATGAATTGAATATCAAAAATCTGAGAGACACAGTTCATATCAGAAAGTAAAATGTGGTTTAATAAGATTAAAATAATTTTTTGTGAATAGTAAGTTTTTAATTTTATTTACCACGGTTAAAAGTAAATAGGGTAATTAAGGGTAAAAATGATATTATTATTACCCTAACACATGTCCTAATTCTATTGGATAAGTGTAATTCGACCAAAAACAAACTTAGGAATAAAATATGATCTTTTAGGTTCACTTGGATTAGATTAGGACATTTATTATTATTTAATTCTAAGAAGAGTTAAAAGTGTTAAATTCAATGTTTAATAACTAAACCATTTTTACTATATGGTTACACATAAGATAAATTAGACTATAAATATTCATTAGAATGAAAAAAATATTTCCTACATAATGGTATTTTATTTATATTTTTTAGACATTAAATAAATAAATTTATTTATGACACAATGATGATGCTGTAATTACCGTATTAATGAAAGATTAAAATAATTGATATTATAAATATACAAATAACTGTAATTTGAGACTTTTTATGAATTAAACTAATTTTTTAGGTTAATATGACATATCAGGTTTGTTTAAATGAATTTTATTTGAAGTAATAATTCCGTTATTAATTTAGAAAAAACAAAATACAAAATAGTGTCAAAATTGACATAGAAGAGTTTTTAAAACAAATATTATATTATTAATTGATATTATATTCCTAAAAATCTAAGTTTCAGCCAAAATACTTATTTAATGATAGTTTTATCATTAATTAACCACTTGAGGTTCCCTTGGAATTATATAGTAAGTTTATTAACCATATAATATAAAAATACAAAGAGACATGGTAAATGTCAAACTATTTAACCAAGAGTTAAATCTAAACGATAAGGTTAATATAGTGACCCAAACCTGTCTAAAACCTATTGGTTGAGTGGTTTTAGAACCATATTCACCTTATCCTTTAACTAATTCAATTTGGATCTATTAGAAACTGAAAATTATTTTATTATAAAATAATATTTCTAGCTTTTCCTAAGCTGCCCCTCACCCCTCTTATAAAATTGCACCCCCCCCCCCTTCCCTCTAATTCACACCATCAAAGCCATTTGGCTCGTCCAAAGTCTGCCCAAATACCATCTCAACTTTTCTCTCTTCATCCTAGGGGCATTACTTTAGTTATAAATCCAACCTAAGGAGCCCTTTTGATCAAATCAAAAGGAAGAACCTGAAGAAGAGGTAAATATTTCATCACCTCTTTCAAGTTCCTTTCTTCTTCCACTTACTCTTTATTTGTTGTTTCCATTCTAAAATAATAACTCAAATATATTCTATATAATTTGATGTTATTATAAATATGTTACAACCAAATTCATTATTCTATACATCCTTTGAATGACATGTCACCATACATGCGTATGTACGGCTTACCGTCTCCACATCGTGGTGTAATTGTTATTCAATACATTATTATTTGGATGGGTATAAAAATGAAGTGTAATTTATGTAAATAAAAAATATAATAAAATAATTATTCTTTATATATTATATACCATCCAATTTTATATTATTTTAATATCAAAATAATGATATTGTCGCTCGTGCGTATGTACGGGTTACCGTCTCCACAAACGAGATGAGATTCATTCCCCATCATATCCATTCAAGACTAATTTTCATTAGATGATTAAAAATAATTTTAAAAGACTTAATATAATTATAAATATGAATAAGATACATCCTATCCATAAAAAACATTACTTACGTAACAAATCATATAATGGAAAACGAATCAGTTAACACCCAAAACGACGATAATACTAAAATATTATTAAAAAAGCAATATTAAAAGAACATATATGATATATTATTAATGTATATGATTATTGTATAATTTAATAACACTTATTTCACCATTATACAGGAGGTTAACCTACCCTCAACCGAGGAAAAGTACAAGGTAAGGGATAATTTCACAATCTCTTCATTATCTGAGGCTGTTTATTCGTAATTATCTACTAGGACCTCTTTATCATCCACATCCATGCTTCTTAAAAATGTATTTCAAAACACTTTTACTATTTTCAAGACAATTGATTAAATTAATTTATACCCTTATTTTACCTTATATGTTTTGAAAGGAATTTTTCCGTCATTTTTCAAACAAGGTACTTTTTGACCTTTTCGACAAATTTAAGGTAAGGCTGTTTTTTTAACTTATATGGCAGGTGAGGCTATTTTCTGTCGTTATAAAATCATCAAAGCTTCCCTTAAAAGATTATAATAATATTTTCAAAATAAATGTTTTATTAAATGATATTAAAATAGAAAGAGATATTTCTCTAAAAAAGGGTTTTTATTTCATGTATGTCAACATCCTTTGATGGATTTTAAGCTTATTTGAAGTTGATTTATTATGATACAAAACATCCATATTGTATTGAAGGTTTTTTGCTATTTTTGATAGTGGATGTGTTATTTTTACACCATTCATGGTTTATGGATAAAGTATTGACATTTCGTATGATATTTTTAATACGAATGTTTATGTTATGTTTAAACCTTTTCATATGAGGGATGCATTGGACTTAGTAAGTGGCGGGTGGAGACAGCTATAGCTCCTCGATGCATTGGTAGGTCTCATGAGACAAACTAGTGTATTGGCATAAGGGCTTGACAAAATCTTATTTTTAGTCTTGACACAAGGCCTTGACTATGTGGTTGTGAAATTCTGGAATTATGCATTCCATCATTATAAAAGTGGCTATTGATATTGCATGTGATTATTCGACTAGTAGAATATCCACGTGAATAAGTAAATGGAATTATTTGATTTTTATCTTTGCCATATTATTCTTATGTTCATGTTTAAAAGGATTTTGTTTTAGTCTTATACATTACCTTAAATGTTTATGCTTATTTATGAAAGTTTCCACTATATTGTTATCCTTACTGAGCATCTGATCTCACCCCTTTCTATTTTTTATTTTTTCCCACGATGCGAAAAAGTATATTATGACTGACCTGTATGGATATTTTATGGGATCTCAGTGTTTTATATTGAAACAATTTTGTTTTAGTTTTCCATTTTATGATGTAATGTAAACCTTATGAATGTATCTAGTACTTCCAAGGATACTAAACTAATCGATATTTTGATACTTGATCTTTTGTGATCATGACTATGATATGTAATAATGCACCGACTCTGGGATTCTAGGGTCGGGATGTTATAGTTGGTATCTGAGGAAGTTTAATACAAACCTCAGAAACTAGATTTAGATAAACTCTGATTAGAGCACATAGCCCTAAGATAGACTTTGAGGATTAGTATAGAATAACATCCTAGAATTTTGGTATTGTAGAGATTTCATGAGTTTTCCAAGTAATACAACCATGTCTGGCTAAGAGTAGGTAGAGGCGGCTCTGGCACATATGTACCTAAGGGTAAAACCCAAAAACACCTCTTTGATCTAGACTCGAACGGGAACTGGTGCACGACAATGAGCCTTGATGCGCTCTTGGTTTCGACACTCCTGGGGGATATGCTTAGGATAATTCTCATTTTCTTTACAAACCATTATAATGGGTTTATGAGTATATACTTTCTCAAAGAAATTTTATTTATGATTATGGATAATATCCATAAATTGTTTAGTTTATGTTAAGTGTTTTACAAGTTTGGAATTATGTATTTCGATTCATAAACTAATCTAGTTTATGACATTGTTTAGAAATGGTTCCTAGTGGAAGGAATGGAAACCGTATCAATACATGCACTCCATGTAGGGATTTCCCTCCTTCTTAAGATAATTATAGTGGATTTGGGGATACAACTAGTGCTGATCTGATTATCACCATACTAGGACAACTAAATCAGATTATGAATAATAACCTTACCCATATAGAGAACCCTGATCCACAGCGTGGAGGATCAATGTTAGATCACTTCATGAGGCAACAAACACCAACATATAATGTGAGTACAAATCCATTAGTAGCTGAGTAATGGGTAAATTACTTAGAGAAAATATTTCATGCCTTGGAGAGTAGTGAAAGGGAAAAGGTTTTCATGGCAGTTTACCTCCTCACTGTAGATGCTGATCAATGGTGTTCATTGATTCAAAACACAAAGGAAGATGATGAAGTATAAAATATGGAATGGATGGAGTTTAAAGATATTTTCTTAGAAAAATAATTTCCTCCTGACCATCGAGTAGATATAGAAAGGCAATTTCTAAGTCCAAGGAAAAAGGAGGATGAGAATTTCGCAAAGTATGAGGCTAACTTTATAAGGTTAGCGAGGCATGCTGCAGATTATATACATAACCAAAGAAGTAAGATTGATTGTTTCTTTGATGGGTTAAAACCATTTCTTCATCAAGAATTAGTCTCACAATCCTTCTCATCGTATGAAGATAATATCTCATGTGCTATCAAGACAGAAAAATAATTCTCTAAGTATTACAACTTTAAAGAAAAGTAAGAGAAGAAGAGATCTTCCAAACACTGTAGAAATGGAAATAAGGGAAAAAGGGAAAAGTTGAATATCCATCCTATAGTAAATGTGGGAAGAAACACCCTGGTACTTTCTTGAAGGGAATGGGAGTCTGTTACAAGTGTGGTGAAAATGCCACCAAGCTCGTGATTGCAAGGGGAAGAAAGAGGTTATCGATGTTGAATGCTACAATTGTAGAGAAAGGGGCATTATGTGAATGAATTTCCTAAGTGTTAAGATATCTTACCTCGAAAAAGGCCAAGGGATCATGGCCAAGATTATATTATCACTAATGCTGAGGTTGAATCTCTGAAAGACGTAGTGTCAGGTAATTTAATGGTTTCCTCAAGTTTATCAAATGCTTTATTTGATTTTAGATCATCACATTGTTTCATATATTCCCAGTTTTCTAAAAAAATTAGATATTTCCAATTTTATTTAACAAGGGAGTTTTCAGTCAAAACTCCAAAGGGAAGTATCATTGCAACAAAGTTTTTTGAATCAGTCCCCATTGGGGAATATAAATGTTCTTTATCTTCTGATCTACTTGTCATACCCATGATTTAATTTGATATAATCCTCAGTATGGATTGGATTTCGGACCATGATGCGAAAATTTATTGTAATAAGAAGGAGGTTATGATTTTTGATGATGATGATAAAGAACACCTTATCTTTAGAGAAGAATCATCACCACCTGATTCTTATCTAGATCCACCCCCCAATAGCTCAACTAAATTAAATTATTGGGGAGGAAGAGAATGAAATAACAGTGGGTGAATAAAGGAATGTTCAAATACAGGATGTACCTATTGTAGAAGAATATGTTAATGTGTTTCCAGAAGATTTACCTGGACATCCTCTAGAATGAGAAATTGAGTTTTCCATTGATTTAATTCATTGATCAAGGACCATATCAAAGACCCCTTATAGAATGGCCACTGTGGAATTAGTATAACAAAAGAAACAACTAGAGGAATTGAGAAATAAGAGATTTATTCACCCTAGTATTTCTCTATGAGGAGCCCCTATCCTTTTTGTTAAGAAGAAATATGGATATATGAGGTTTTGCATTGACTATAGGGAGATCAATGCTATAATAATAAAGAACAAGTATCCCCTACCTCGTATTGATGATTTATTTGACCAAATTCATGGAGCTCAATACTTTTCAAAGATTGACCTTCGATCTAGATATCATCAGTTGTGTGTGAAGAAGGAAGACATTCCGAATACAGTATTTCGAACCAGGTATGGGCATTACAAGTTTACAGTAATGCCTTTTGGATTGACTAATACACCTTCTGTCTTCATGGATAAAATGAATATGGTTTTTAAGGAATATATTGATGACTTTGTAGTGGTATTTATTGATGATATATTGGTATACTTCAAAAGCTATGAAGATCATGAAAATCGCTAGTGCATTATCTTGAAGACTCTTAGAAGAAATGAATTATATGGGAAGTTTAGAAATTATTAATTTTGGCTTCAAGAGATTTCTTTTCTTGGACATATTATCTCTAAGGATATAATATCTTTTGATCCTTCAAATACCAAGTAAATCCAAGAATATCTAGCACTAACGAGTATAACTGAGGTATGCAGTTTTATTGGTTTAGCAGGTTATTATCAGCGTTTCGTCCAGAATTTTTCCCGATTGGATAACCAATTAATAAAGATCATGCGAAAAAGGGGTTCAATTTTTTTTGGACAAAAGAGTGTGAAGAATGTTTTGAAGAAATGAATATAAAATTATTCAATGCTCCTATCTTGAATCTACCATCTAGGAATGATGGGTTTGTTATTTATAGTGATGATTCAAATAAAGGACTTGGTTGTGTCCTTATGCATAATGATAGAGTTATTGCCTATGCATCACAAAAGCTAAAAATTCATGAGAAAAACTATCCTACTCATGAGTTGGAGTTAGAAGCTGTAATATTTGCTTTGATGATTCAGATACACTATCTCTATGGTGAAAAATGTGAGATATATACTAATCACAAGAGTTTGAAGTATATTTTATCACAGAAAGAACTCAACATGAGGAAAAGTAGATGGATTTAACTACTCAAGGATTATTATTGCACTATACACTACCACATAGGGAAGGAAAATAAGGTGGTATATGCTTTGAGCAGAAAGGATCATGGAGTTTTGAACAAGATGATAGTTTAAAGGGATCCTATTTTCATGGATCTAGTAAATATGAATATGGGAATAACCATGGAAGGTGAAACATCAATACTTTTTCAAATGGTTGCCAAACCATATTTACTAAAAAAGATAAAGAGTTCTCAGACCGGTTATAAAGAGTTTCAAAAGAAGATTAAAGCTGTGAATGATGGGTGATTGATTGAATTTATTTATGAAGATGGAATTTTGAAATTTGGGAAGAGACTTTGTTTTCGTGATATACCTGATCTAAAAAGGGAATTGTTGGATGTTGCTCATAGTTCCAATTTCTCTATACACCCTCATAGCACTAAGATGTATAGGGATTTGAAGGAACATTTTTAGTGGGACAACACGAAGAGGGAGATTTATGATTTTTTTTCATGATGTATGGTTTCTCAACAAGTAAAAGATGGAAGGAAACAGCCTGGAGGAGTCATGAAACCTCTTCCCATACCTGAGTGTAAATGGGATAATATTACGATGGACTTTTTCATGAGACTACCAAATACTCCTATAAGAAATGATGCAATATGGGTCATTGTTGATCATCTTACCAAATAAGCACATTTTCTTTCTATAAGATAAGATTTACCACTTGAAAATCTAGCAATACTATATATAATGAAGTTTTGAGACTTCATGAAGTACCCCTATGAATTGATTCTGATCATTTTTCGTGTTTTACATCAAGATTCTGGAAAAGTCTTCAGAAATCCCTAGATACTGAACTTCATTTGAGCACTACCTACCACCCTCAAACTGATGGACAATCAGAATAGACTACTCAAACCTTAGAAGACATGTTTATATCATGCTCACTTGACTTTCAAGGTATGTGGGATCAATATTTACCTCTGGTAGAATTTTCCTATAACAATAGCTTCTATTAAAGTATTCAGATGGCACCATATGAAGCATTATACGGAAAGAGATGTCTCACACCAACCTGTTAGGATGATGTTGGTGAAATAAAACTCGTAGTCCCAGAACTAGTGGAGGAAACAATGGAAAAGGTGAAGGTAATCCAAAACCACATCAAAGCAACTCAAAGTAGGCAGAAGAGATATGCCGATAATCGAAGGAAGGATTTGGAATTTCAGGTAGGAGATCATGTTTTCTTGAAGGTATCTCCATGGAAGGGTGTTATACATTTTGGTAAGAAGGATAAATTGAGTCCCAGGTACATCGGACCTTTCGAAATTCTAGAACTAATTGGGGTTGTAGCTTACCGTTTGGAAATTCCACCAAGTCTCTCCAAAGTTCATGATGTGTTCTACATATCACTGTTGAGAAAATACATGTCTGTCCCAATGCATGTACTCACCTATGAGGAATTAGAACTGGAACCCGATCTGTCTTATTGCGAAGATCCTGTCAAGATTTGTGATACAAGAGAACAAGTGCTGACAAAATGGATGAATCATCTGGTAAAAGTTTTATGGAGAAATCATAAGATGAAAGAGGCAACATGGGAACACGAGGAACTTATGATGAAGAACCACCTGAGTCTTTTTATGCAGTAATATTCTAGAAATTTCGAGGAAAAAATTATTTGAAGGAGGGGAGAATGTAACACCCCAAGATTCCATGGTACGTTTCCCTTTGAATAATGTAATAGCTTGCGTTGTACATAACTTTGAGATTCTAACACATCACGACCAATCAAACTAGTTGTTATGATTAGTAATACCCAGTTTTTGAAATTTTATAAATTTTATCTTTCAAAATGAACTTCATTTTTGGATTTGGAATACTGAAATTAGCTTAGGGTGAATTTTCAGTATTTTTCTGAAAACTTTCAATTTTTGAAGAATAGTGAAAAACACTGAGTTATTGTTTAAAACGACTTTTTTATTTAAATAATTATTTATTTTATTTAAATTTATTTTAGGTCTAAATAGATACATAATACCTATATAATTTCAATGTAATTCATTGGAGTAGGTTTATATTAAATTTAGATATATAAAAATTTTATTGAACTTTTTACCATCTTTTACCCACCTCCTAGGAGCATTTGCAAATTTACATAAAACTTAATTTTACCGCTTCTGTGAGTTGAATTTAAAAAATATGAGAGGCACGGTTGATATCAGTAAGTAAAATTTGGTTCAATAAGATGAAAATAATTTTTGGTGAATAGTAACTTTATACTTTTATTTACCACGGTTAAAAGTAAATAGGGTAATTAAGGGTAAAAATGATATTATGATTACCCTAACATATATCCTAATTCTATTGGATAAGTTTAATTCTACCAAAAATAACCTTAGGAATAAAATATCATCCTTTAGGTCCACTTGGATTAGATTAGGACATTTATTATTATTTAATTCAAAGAAGAGTTAAAAGTGTTAAATTAAATGTTTAATAACTAAACCATTTTTAATATAGGGTTACACATAAGATAAATTCGACTAAAAATATTCGTTATAAATATAAAAATATTTTCTACATAATGGTATTTTATTTATATTTTTTAGACATTAAATAATTAAATTTATTAATGACACAATGATGATGCAGTAATTATTGTATTAATGAAAAATTAAAATAATTGATATTATAAATATACAAAAAAATGTAATTTGAGACTTCTTTTGAATTAAACTACTTTTCTAGGTTAATATGACATATTAGGGTTGGTTAGATGAATCTCATTTGAAGTAATAATTTTGTTTTAAATTTAGAAAAAACAAAATACCAAATAGTGTCAAGATTGACATAAAGGAGTTTTTAAAACAAATATTATATTATTAATTGATATTCTATTCCTAACGATCTAAGGTTTTGAAAAAATACTTATGTAATGATAGGTTTATCATTAATGAACCACTTGGAGTTTTCTTTTAAGTATATAGTAAGTTTATTAACCATATAATATAAAAATACAAAGAGACATGGTAAATGTCAAACTATTTAACTAAGAGTTAAATATAAACAATAAGGTTAATATAGTGACACAAACCTGTCTAAAACCTATTGGTTGAGTGGTTTTTGACCCATCCCTACCTTATAATTTAAATAATTCATTTTTTATCCATTATAAACAGAAAATTATTTTATAATAAAATAATATTTCTAGCTTTTCCTAAGGTACCCCTCACCCCTCTTATAAAAGGGCACTCAACCTTCTCTCTAATTTACACCTTCAAAGTCATTTGGATCATCCAAACTCTCCCCAAATACCCTATAAACTATCCTCCCTTAATCCTAGAGGCCTTCATTTATTTAGAAAGCCAACCTAAGGAGCCCTTTTGATCAAATCAAAAGGAAGAACCCGAAGAAGCGGTAAATATTTCATCACCTCTTTCAAGTTCCTCTCTTCTTCCACTTCCTCTTTATTTATTATTTCCATTATGAAATAATAAATATAGTATCTTATATATACTGTAATGTTATTATAAATATGTTACAACAAAATTCATTATTCTATCCATCCTTTGAATGACATGCCACTATAGGTGCGTACGTACAGCTTACCGTCTCCACATCGTGGTGTAATTGTTATTCAATACATTATGATTTGGATGGGTATAATAATGAAGTGTAATTGATGTAAATTATAAATATAACATTATAATGATTCTTTATATATGATATATCATCCAATTGTATATTATTTTAATATCAAAAGAATTATATTGTCGCTCGTGTGTACGTACGGATTACTGTCTCCACGAACGCGATGAGATTCATTCCCCATCGTATCCATTCAATACTAATTTTCATTATATGATTAAAAATAACTTTTAAAGACTTAATATCATTCTGAATATTAATAAGATAAATCCTATCCATAATAATCATTACTTACGTAACAAAGCGTATAAAGTAAAACGAATCAGTTAACACCCGAAATGTTGAGAATACTAAGATATTATTAACAAAGTAATATTAAAAGATAATATATGATATAATATTAATGTATACGATTCTTTTATAATTTAATAAAAATTATTTAAACATTATATAGGAGGTTATCCTACCCTAGACCAAGGAAAAGTACATGGTAAGTGTTAATTTCACAATCTCTTCATTATCCGACGTTTTTTATACGTAATTATCTTCTAGGACCTCTTTATCATCCACATTCATGCTTCTTAAAAATATATTTCAAATAAATTTTACTATTTAATAGAAAATGTTTTAAATTCATTTATACCCTTAATCGACCTTAAATTTTTTGAAATGAATCTTTGCGTCGTTTTCCAAACAAGGTACTTTTTGACCTTTCTGAAAAATTTAATGTAAGAATGTTTTTTTTTAACTTATACGGCGGGTGCAGCTATTTTCCATCATTATAACATAGTTGAATATTCCCTTACAATATTATCAGAATATTTTCAAAAAAAATTATTTCTTAAATGATATAAAAATATAAAGAGATATTTATCTAAAAAAAGGGTTTTGATTTCATCTATGTCAACATCCTTTGATAGATTTTAAGATTATTTGAAGTTAATTTATTATGATACAAAAATTCCATATTGTATTGAATTTTTTGTGATATGTTTAAATGTGGATGTGTTATTTTTACACCATTCATGGTTTATGGATAAAGTATTGACATTACGTATGCTAGTTTTAATACGAATGTTTATGTTATGTTTAAACCTTTTCATTTGAGGAATTTTTAGACTTAGTAAGTGATGGGTGGAGCCCGCTATAGCTTCTAGATGCATCGGTAGGTCTCATGAGACAAATTAGTGTCTTGTAATAAGGCCTTGAAATAATCTTATTTTTAGTCTTGGCACAAGGCCTTGACTATGTGGTTATGAAAGTCTGGTATTATGAATTCCATCATTATGAAAGTGGATATTGATATTGCATGTGATTATTCAACTAGTAAAATATCCTTGTGAATAATTAAATGGCATTATTTGATTTTTATATTATACATATTTTGCTGAAGTTCAAGTTTAAAAGGCTTTTGTTTTAGTCTTATACATTTACTTAAATGTTTATGCTTATTTATGAAAGTTTCCTCTATGTTGTTATCCTTACTGAGCATCTAAGATCACCCCTTTCTATGTTTTATTTTTCCCAGGATGTGAAAAAGTATATTATAACTGACCTACAGGGATATTCTATGGGATCTCAGTGTTTTCTATGGGAACAATGTTGTTTTTGTTTTCCATTTTATGATGTAATGTAAACCTTATGAATGTATCTAGTACTTATAAGGCTACTAAACTAATCGATCTTTCAAGACTTGGTCTTTTGTGATCATGCCAATGATACGTAATAATGAACCAACTTTGGGCTTCTAGGGTTGGGGCATTACATAAGTAGGTTGGTGTACTCATCCATTTCTTTTAGAGTCATATCACTCTACTAGACTATACATTAATTCAATAGGTTTAGTGGAAATCATATCTATCAACCATTATTATATCTCTAAATCTAAATATGGTCTGAATAGATTTTCCCATGATGATGCCCAGATAGAAGATACACAAGAAAAATAATGGGAGTGATCTTTTAGACTTGATCATCACCACTTGAAGTAGCTATAGAAGTATCTTGATAGCAGACTGAGCGATGTTATTGAGAATAAGGTCATTATTTCAACCGCTACCTATCCATTTTCATTTCCTTATTCATTTTATTTTTCAACTTCTACTATATATATTGTCTACCCTATAAAATTATATTTATAAAACTCTAATGTTCTTCAAATAGTTGGAAATACTAATCATGATGGCATGTTATATTTTTGAACACATACCACATCCAAGATTCATTTTACTCTGGTAGTTCTTAAAATGAATTGTAACATTTTGATGTCATTTTATATTTGTGTTGATCAAAATTTCAACATGACATGGTATTTCTAATTAATCATTAAAGTCAATTCCTTTCTTGAAAGAATCCTAGAGTGGGTGGTACATTAATAATCTTTCAGGTTCATGAGCTGAGGAAATTTTCATAAATTTGTATTTCCTTAGTTATTTTAATTCATATCTCATTTCATTACCTCATCTCTCTTCCATCTGCTGAAAGGTGCACCGAATTTTGAGGGGATCTGCCTTTCCTACCTAACAACAACTGTGCTACCCAGAATTGATCAAATAAATAGATTAGGGAGAAGGGAGATAATCTGATGACAACTCAAGTAGATACTCAAGTTCTGCATAGGGGAGCTTCTAAGGTTGGCCATTCACTGAATCCTTGAGGTTTTTTCTTTTATAATTTCTTTCTTAATTCATCTTAAATTATTTCCATATGGATTCAAAAAAAATTATCTAATACATCTTTTGTGAATGTATATGGAAGAGTTAGTGTGGCTTAAATTATAGTGTTAACTGGTTCCAAAATTATATCTGTAAAACCAAATGGTAACAACACCACCAAATCTTGATTACATAAAAAATGAATACTTATTACCTTTAATGACATTTCAGTTTTTTTTTTGAGAAAAAAGTGCATTGATTTTTCAGGTCATTTGAAATATTTTGATAGTTCATTTCATCTTGTCATTTCCCTAAATCATGACGTTCATGATCGAAAACAGAGCTTTAAAGGAGAAAAACTTTTGGAGGTAATTCTTTTTATATAGCCATGATTTAATTTTTACTTTTGGTGTTTTTTTTGCTATGTAACTTTATGTTACCCAACACGAACTACTTCATCACCATATACATAATCTGTACATGCACACACACATGACACACACACACACACATGATACACACACAGTGCAATCCTTTTTTAACATAAACATTCCCTACATCTATACTTACCGAACAGACATATATACATATATGGTTTCTAATTTTTTTTCATATTATATATATATATATATAATGTGTATTGGAAAATATTTATGCCAATTTCTCTAAAACATATATATGTTACTTATTTTCAAATGATTTTTTCAGTTGAGGCATCCTATTGAAACTTGGGATCATTACCTTAGTGTTTTATCTTTGTTTTTCTAGGATGCATTAAAATTCCTGGATAATATTCTATTGTACATATTTTCACTTTTTTGTGCTTCTAATTTTATGAGTATTTTGTTTGTTTATCCTTCAAAAATCATCACTACTCTTTCCATGAAACAGAGAGCTGGTGGGATTCTATTGAAGTTTTCTTAAAGGCTTCAGGATACCTTAAATGGGATGTTTAATGTTTATATCAATATTCACCTTTTATAAGAATGATTACTCAATAGATAGGGTTAGAGGAATTCTTATCATTTAACCAAGTGAATGTGTTGATTGGTAAAATCAATGGAAGGGAATTTAAAGTTTGTACCATAGTTTGATGTGGCTGTTGTTGGTTCTAATGCAGACACATTAGCGTGCAACCCACAAACAAGAAGGAATATCCATTCTTGGAAATGGGAATCCATGTGCACTTAACTTCTCAATTATTAGTTTTGATCAGAGTGAACTTAACATATAATTTTTTTTTTTGAGTAATTTTCCAAACATAAAATATAAATTTAATCATAGTTTTATGGTCTCAAATGTAATATCTTTTTTATGAGAAGAATTTTATAGTACTCAATTGTGGTTCTTAATATCATTGTATCACCTTATTTCTTCCATTAACCATTTATAGTTTAATGAAGATATGGTGAAACAGGTGATGAAATTATTGAAGCTATAATTTCTAATAGTTCAACTTTTCAAAACAAAACATTTTTATCCCAAGAAATCTTTGATTTTTAGTTCTTGCATGTACTATTTTTTCAGGATACATGTGTGATTTCATGCACATAAACAAAACATTTAATATTATTTTTTATCTTATATGTATCAGGTTTACACATATTAATGTTTTTATATTATTTGTGTAACTTATATGTATTCATAATTGAAATATTCAGGTTCATATTTAATTCAAAATTGAAATATGTAGGTTCAGAATTGAAATATGCAGGTTCATTTTTAGTTCATAATTTAAATCTACAGGTTTATAATAATTTCAGGTTTATACATATTAATTTTTGAATATTATTTGTTTAACTTATATGTGGTTTGAAGCTTTCCATTCTCTAATTCTTTAATGCCCTATCTTGATGTGGTTTTGAAACTTTAGGTAGACTAAAAACACAAAAGATAAAACCAATTAAGTGGAATGATGATTTAGATTTTACTGCATTTTTTTAATTTTAGTACGTGGAATCATATTTGTGAATGTTTTGGATATATTTCAAAATTTATTTTGGGATTAAATTTTCAAATTGTGAATGTTTTGGATGCTTAGAAATTTTTGTACATAATTATTGTTTTATGATCCTAATTATTTGTACATATTTATGGTTACAAACCTGTGAATTCTCTCTAATGTTAGGTGGACACCTCCATACATGCCTTCCTTTCAATGATCTTTCCCATGTTCACAAAGGTTGTTCAGGTTTTGACCTCCTCCACATCACCTCTCAGGTGTCAACCTCCTCCACGTCACCTCTCAGCTGTTGAAATTATTATTCCATATAACTCTTTATTCTATTCATGTAGTATCATCATACCTTTCTTGAGAACTTGTCTTATAATACTAACGAATCCCATACATTTCTTATTTTATATTGTTTTTTCTAACACTAAATAGACAACCTTTCATTTTACAGGTGATGAGAATACTAAGGTCAGTTTTCTATTAATTTCCTACAGTTTTATTTCACTAAATTTAACTATGTTTCATATTTGTTTTTTAGTGCTAAAAATATTAAATATTCCAAACACTACTACTATTAATGATATAGTTATTAGTTCTTTTATTCTCTTCTTCGATGCATGAAATTCAACTGTATATTATTATAAAAATTGTCTTTTCATTGTTGGCATGAATTTATTTTCCATCACATTAACTTTTCATGTTTTATTTTATACTTTCTATCGTCTACTCGCTTGGTTAGAACAATTAATTACATTTTAGGGGCTGAAAAATGAAGATCACCCATAAAACCCAAGTTGTGATGATTGAATTCATATAGTAAGGAAATTTTTGAATTTTTTAAAATGCATGCACTTATGTTTCATTGAATATTATACATGTACTTATTATTTATATGTCTTCAAAGTAGAATTGAATGGTGATGTTGATTATCACACTACTACAATATTCAATTTTTCTTTAAATATATATTTTAATTCAATTTCATGTTCTCAGGTATTCTGAAGTGGTTGAAAGATCTATGTTAAAGGTTCTTGGCATGGGTGAATGTCTACAATTAGTCAGAACAAATATGGAAGCCCGTTTTCTGCCCTATTACATGTCTCTATTCAGGCGAACTTTAAAACCAACAACACAATACTCTTGAGCTGCTTCGAAGGCCTAGGTCAGTTTTTCATGCATGCTGAATGTCCAGTTTCATTTTTATATTAATTATCATGAATTGAAAATTAAAATGAATAGGTTTTTCTTCATTTATAATAATATAAATAGGAAAATGAATGATCAATATTCATCTATGCCTTTTAATTATGACTAAAATTACCTTTAGGCTTTCGTATTTCAATAATAGAGGGATTAGTAGTATTCATATTCCATGGTTTACACTGCAGTCTGGACTCGGGCATTCATAAAAGAAACTATTTAATATTTTACAATTATTTATAATAAAACAATATCATTTTCATGCTTCATTATTTCATATTATTTTCAGGATTATGAACTCTCTATTTTTTCATTGAATGTATTCTAATAAATAAATAAACAGGGTCGTTATCTTTGTTAACCAATTGAAGAAACTATCTGTAAGAATTTTATATGTTTTGAATTTTCGATTTAATATGTTTATTAATCTATTTTTAGAATGGAAAAAACACCAATATCAACTTGTCATTATTCTACATGAAGTGCATCTATATTAACTAAATAATGGGTTGTTTTTTGAAATTTGCAAGTACATTTTTCTCCAGTACTTATAAACTTGTTTTTATTCAAACAAGATGCATGAATTAGTGTTTTTTTTTCAAAATGCTTATTAATCGCGTAAGGTAAGGTAATACAATTTTATTGGTAATTAAACTATGTTTCTTCAAGTTCTGTAACTTATTTTTTAAGCGTTATGTACAGATTCAACTCTTATGGAAGGAGAAAATAGGGATGTTCTAGCAGGTGAAAGCAAAGAGATGACAGTTGAAGGAAGATTATGTACACATTCAACTCTTCTGGTACAACTTATTACAGCTGATACTGCTCATTGTTCAAAGGCATGAGAACTCTTTCATTAAGCTATAATTCTTCTTTATGGATTAATTGTTCACTCCCACCACCATTTCTGTATCTTTTATTCATTTATTGTGTATTTTTCAATTTTGATTCAAATATTTTCAATATAAATATGAATTATTAAGTTTTATAAAAAAAATTCAATTATTAATAATAATAATTTATTTATATTTTCGTGTGAATTCATGGGAGGAGTACTAGTTCATGATATTTTGGACTATTTTGACACTTGTGATGGAACCCATACTGGTGCATCTTAAACACCTTTCTTGGTGGAAGTCTGGGTTACCATGGGTATGATATTGATATTCTTACCTTTTTCTGTTATGGTTGTTTGTGACTTTTACCCAGTGTGAAATGCATGATGTTTAATTTTTATGATTTATGTTTCATTGATCCTAGATCTTGTCTTATTTTTAAGAGTCCAGTTATTGGGTTTTTGAATCTTAGACTATAAAGGTATAGGTATCTCATGTAACATATCAGGCACATAGGATTCACATGATATAGGCCTATTGGTGTTAATGTTTCCCTTGAATATTGAGCCTCAACTATTTAAAGTGTCAACAACAACTCATATGGAATTTTCCCTTATAATTAATTTTTTTAATTCTACTCAGTTGGGATGACCTATATATAAATCTCTTTCTTACGGAAGGTCATTTGGATCCTATAATGAGATGCTTTATGGAGACAATGGCGATGATCAATCTCCTTGGTATAGGAAATGGGAGACCCTAGTAGTTCATTTTAGGTATGGTTATTTAACGTTCCAGTAGCAACCTATAATGATTTTTTCCAATATAGATTAGAATGGTACTCTACTTAATTGGGCTTGTAATTGCATTCTATTGGGCACATGTCATCTTGGATGGAATCATTATTTATGGAACCAATGAAAGGTGAGACATAATTATTCAATAGGGAGTCCTATGTGGGGATAATTAGTCGGAATTTCTTCCCTTATAGGTGGATGGTTTGGAACATGTTGTCAGGTTATATTGTGTGAGACCTTATAGTGTGTGGTTTGGAATGTGAGTTGTCCTATGATGTTAATATAGGTACAGTGAGTACTATACCATCATTTTTAACCCATCATGAGACATTATTTGTATGGATTGGAGGGAGACCCGAGCGTCCTTTGAGATGTGACTCAATATTAGTGATTCAAAGCCTTGAAAAGATATATGTCTACACACAAGAGGGGGTTGTCTAGGTTTTAGTATTTCCCTTTAGTCTAGAAGCATGGGTGAGTTATTTGAGATATTTTTTTGATGTATATAGGTACATTTGAATATTTAGTATAGGCATGGTGATGCCTTAGATTAATTAGGTAAGTCACCTCAAGTGCTAGTGTTTTGGATGCACTACTGAGTGTGGTATGAGCATGGTTAAACTCTCAAGGATTTGAAATGACTTCGGGTGCTGGCTAAGAGTGTGTTCATCTTGATGAACTAACATAACAAGGAGCATGCTCAGATATGTTGTCATGTCAACCAGGTTTGGGTGACGTATGAGTCATAGTATCATGGTTTCAGTTCAAATATTGATTGGTGTGAGATCATATATTTTTTTATTTACATATCAAATCAAGGAAGAGTGTGCTAGTGATAATGATGCTTATTGGAACATGGGTCAATGAGTAGTCATGACTGGGCCATGATCAATAGTGAGTTTTTTGTGGGAATGGTGACCTAGAGATTATAATGAAATAATGGAAGAGCCTCTATGGTGGGTGATATTTTAGAAAGGGATTGGTTATGGTTATATGATCGATCTAGGGTTTAGTAAGGTGATGTCTATAATGGAATGAGTGTGATTCAGAAGAAGATGCATGCATTTTCATATGATCAAATATGTTGAGGTGGCGCTCTAAGAGTGTTGTAAGGTAATACATATGGTGGGGATTCAACCATAGTCCATATGAGGGCATGAACCTCATTATGACTTGGTATTTTGGTTCGGTATCATGATGATAGGGGCACTCTTATGGTGGGGAGTCTAATTTCAGTCATGGGTGACATGAACCTCATACTAAAGGGATTCAGGGGTGGGGAATTTTCATTAGAATATTATTTTGGCATTATAATTCTAGTGGGTAAATAGACATAGAATCTTATGGATTCCTCAATTAATTCGAGGTGAAAATTCAACTATGATATATGGTGGATTCTGAGCATGGGTATTGGGATCGAGATTGTTTCAAGGTGAATCAAATGTGGTCGAGTTAGTGGTGTGTTAATTCTCTCAGTATGGCTTGATAATGGGAATGGGTATTGATGGTTCAACCTTGGGACATCACTATAAGTCATTTATAGGATTTAGTGAGTGTTCTTGGACAATAATGGGATGTATTTTTCAGTAAAGTTTTTGTGATAAAGTATTTGGTAACACATCAATAGTCAGAGTCCAGAGTTCGTGAAAAGCATTGGTAGAGGAGATTTGACCGGTGTCTTCAGATGCGATCATATGTAGTTAATTATTGACCACACTCATTATTTCATGTGGATTCATGAAATATGTTAGTATATGTGATTTCAGAAGTAGGGTGCATTATGTATTATAATTTTTCCTTTTTAGATAAGATATATAATGGGGAGAAAAATAGGATATATCATCAATTGGAAAATTAAGTGGTCATTTCTAGATATAGTTGGGTGTCAATGAGTATTGTCATATAGTTTCATAAAATATATATGATCATTAGTTTGTGTTTTGGTGGCTTAAATTCCATAAATTGGAGGTTGTGATTTAGAAGTACATTTATATTTTCAAATTGTAACAAGGAAATTTGATGGTTAATGGATGAAAAATATGGGTTGAGTTATATTTATGGGTGACCAACAAGACTACTCAGGGACAAGATGTGTTATGGTAAGTAGAAGATAATATCTTTTGTCTGTATAGGCCTTTGAAATTCAACAAGAATTTTAATTTCCAATTACTAGATGGGTTGATTTTTTATCATATATTTTGAATAGAATTTAGATAGTTGGGATGTATTAAAGTGATTTTTTTAGATGTGTAATGAGGTCCATAATGTATCTCGGGTTCTCAAGTAAGTCTCAGAAGCTTCGAGTTAAGTTTCGAAGGTTCTTGGAGAACCTTGACAAGGGTGCATGATTTGGTCCACGTGGTTTAGATAAAAATTTTCATATACCCTTATGAAGTAGGAGTTTCAATTAGAATTAAATAGTGCTCTATTTTCTAGAATTATTAGAGAATGGTTTTGAAGAAACTGTTTGGATCTCAAAAGAACCTGTGTGGATCATTTTGGACTTTGGGTCTTGGAACATAGTTTGTGCATGGTTGCTAAACAATTGTGTGCAATGTTGAAAAGGTGTTTGAAAGGTTGGCACATGGTTTGAAAAACTATATGGACAAACCATATAAGGTGTGTAGACTTGGACAGTGATGGATTATCTATTGGTTCATGGTTTTTCTGTCTATGCAGCCAAACCATTCGACTCATTAATGTGTGAAAATTATGATTTTCCCTCCTAATTTCTTAATAGGAAAATACTTTATTCTTACTCCCTCCCTAAAACACATCCAAGGGGCCTATTTCTCTATCTCTCACTCAGCCTAGGAAGAGGATGTCATGATATGTTGTCTGTATGTCATCTCATGGAATTTCAGTCTATTATGAATTTTCTTAGGTTTTTACTCAATTTTAAATTGTTCTAAAAATTTATTTGGTATTGGTATTTGGGTATTTTTCTCAGTGTAGGTATGGGATGTGAGATGGACCCTTGGGCTGTTTTTGGACATGGTTCTAGTGTTTTACAATCACCTTGTGAGTTATCTGACATAATTGTAAGTTTTAATTGGATTAATTAATTACTTATAAGTGTTATAACTGATTAATTATTGATGTTCAGATTGAGTTATGATCTCAAGGTGTTGAAATAATCTTGGTTGATTATGGATGGTCCTAAATAGGCCTTGGAAGCTTCCTTCATCCTTTGGAATAAATGTGTAAATCTCTTTATGAGTTAGATGGTCTCACATACAAACCCTATGGTTTGTTCATTTGATTATATGCATTGTGGCATGTGAAATCACCACCTTAGGGAGATCATACTTGGAACTAACTAAGTGTTTAGATGAATTAAATTAACTACTAGATTGATAATTATTTAGATTATTAAATGTAATTAAATGTAATGATTATGGGTATGTTGCACAAGGTGTCCAGGTACACTATAGGCCCTTGGACACTGGATGGTTTCCTTATCCATCGATTGTATAAGTCTTAAATGATTAATCCATGGTACTCGATAATACTTAAACTACTTAACATTTAATTTGACTAGATGGATAGACCATAAACTATGGGGGGTGGGTTGGGGAGTGGATCAACCTTGTGAGAACTTTAGGAATGAGATGGTCCATATGTTATCTCTTGAATGTTTCCAATGTGAGATACCTTGTATAGCCGGGTAGTCTATATTATATTGATGGTGGTGTCTAGGGATATAGTGAAACCTGAGAATTGAGTGTTGAACCAAGACTTGGATCAATAACAAGGACCCATTTGAGTGTACCTCTATTATACTATGACTTAGGAGGCCCATTGGGTTCCCTAATAACTGACTGAACCGAAGCGAGAGTGTATGGCCTGGGTAGAGATGGTAGTGGGTGTCACCATATAACTTAGAGAAAATGTGTAATCTCATGGGGGTGTGGGGTGCAGTGATGGTTTTATATGTTCATCCATCCCTTGACTTTCATTTATGCCTTTACATATTTATTTTGGATGTAGCTATGGTTCTAGAGATGACTCTTAAAACCCAGACTATGGGGCTGATGTGATGATGGTATAGTGGATACCCAAAGGTGATTATCGGGATCTTTATTTCAGCCTCATATGATAATGTTATGATACAATATATATGATGAAATCATTATGGATTCTGGATGTGTATCCCCTGATATGGTTTTTGATCCATGTGAATAATACCTAGGATTACAAGATTTGACGTCATATCTATATGGGACACCCTAGATACCATGGGTCCCTAATATTACTATCCTTTCTAGGATCTGTCCATATAGAATTGGGAAATTATTTTATTATGATATTTATTATGTTTATGAGATGACTAGGTCATCCCTAGGATCTGGCCCATCAAACCTGATGATTTCCTTGATCTTCATCAGGTTGCATGGGATGTCTAGGATCTGACCATTAGGTATGGTGACTTGGGGGATGTTTTAATCCAATGATTTCCCGAGGTTCTAAGGAATCATTATTGAGAAATTAGTTATACCTTGAGTTTGGACAGATTCATACGATTCTTGGGATCTATCCATGAATCCATTCATGATGAGAATTTGACTATTTGAGCTTAAGGATTTGGGATATATACACCCTAGGATCAAGTATTCATATGGTTAGAACAATATCATGGAGTGATTAGAGGCACCCTACAAATATCCAATGAAAATATGGTTGATCGGTGTCATGAACTTAAGGATTGAAAATGGTATGGTTGTGAAACATGGGTTAGCATGGTCCATGAAACATACTCAAATACAATCCAGCATCAACATGTAGTAGTTATTATTACTTTATTTTATTTATTATTCATGATTTTGTTTATTTATATTGATATGTCATATGAAATTATCACTACATATACCAGTTGTTACTAGACCATGTTGGTGGTTCCCTACTGAGTTTTATACTCACACCTTGCTCAGACCACTATTGCACATGTGTACCTAAGCAACTCTCACTTGATTTTTTCAAGCATGGGTTGGGTAGAGGCTCGAGATAGAATATCTGAATGCAATGGATCAGATGTGGTTAGAGATTGGTATGGGTGAGGTTTAGTGTAGTTTTGGATCCAGCATCTTTTATATCTATTATAATATTATGTATATGTGACCATCCCAGTTGAATATCACATTTTGTATGTATGGAATGGTTGTTTGAGCCTTTATTACATCTCATTTGTTATCAAGTATTATTCATATTTATTGCTTCTACTTTTATCTTATCATGATGGATTATATTTAGTTATTTTATACTATACAGCACACTCTGATTTATGGGGTATATATATTAGATCAATACTAATGGAAAATATAAACAATATGGGGTTAATAGTCTTTTCAAAAATTTAAAACAAATAAACAGTTATAGTTTTATTATAGAATAAATCAATAATGAGTGTGGTGTTCAAGATATATAGTGTAGAAGAAATGAAAGAACAAACATAGTATTTATATAGTGTATCAGATCATCATGATCTTAGTCCACTCTTCGACCTTCTCTACTCCATGAGAAGATCATTAATGACTAAGATAAAATCACTTTTAGAGGTGTGATAACCTATTTTATAGACTCTATCTATTACAATACCTAGAAGCACAACCCTGAGATTTTATAGGAGTCGCAACCTAGTTTGGAACTGACTTTTCTTTGGGATTCGCAACCCAAGAGCATCGTTTTGGGTGATAAAATACCCAATACTGGCCCACTTTTCATTGGGAAAATCATAAACTGAGTATAAAGATCACAAACAGAATAAAGAAAGATAAAATGATGAAAAACATAAAACAATTTAAACTGGTAGATATTGGAAGATTAGGATGATGTCCCTTGATGATCTTTGATCACTTAAATAGTATAATTTTGTGCATTGAAGTTATTTTTTGATCTTAGTAAAGGAAAAGTAGTCAAAAAAGTTCTTGATCTTATGTGCTACCAAATTGTATCTCACTAGTGTGCCTTGAAAAAATTGTGTGAAGTTTATCTTATCATGTTCTTCCATGATATAATTCTAATTACTTAATCCTATAGTATTAATTCTATTATATTCTAGGAGTTTATAATTAACCAATCACTGCATTCCATGAGTTATAGAATAAAAAAACATAGAATAGTGTTGTTTCCTGTAACTTAAAATATCAAGCTCAATGTCATAGAATTTTGGTGCTCTTTTATTCCAACCTAAAATAGCCTTAAAAAACTTCTAATATGAACATAAATAAAAATATTTATATCACACTTTAATAAAACAATTATAATATTTGAATAAACTTTTATTTTATTGAAATATAAAAAATGTTACAAAATAGAGCATCGTAAAAAGTATAATACATGTGTTTATGTATAGAGAATTTATGCATGGAATATTTAATCAAACACGTAATTGTATTTTTATCAAATTATAGCAATTAAAATATTTTTATATAATGTGGTAATTAAAAAATAAAAATTATATACTTTTATAAAAATATAATTATCCATATATTTTTATAATTAATGGTATAATAAATAGCTGGAGGTATTAAAAAAATTTAATTGGTGTATTTAAAAAATAAATTGAAATGGAGTTATTAAAAAATAACTGGAGGTAGAAAAAATACTTGTTGGTAGTAAGAGTAAGTTATCACTATTTTTATGTTGAAGTACATACTACCACTATCATTGCAGAAGGAGGTCGCATGTTACCATCGATTAGAGCGGCCGCTACCGTTGCAAGGAGGAATGTGATACCACCACATTAACAGTTCTACCACTAAAATAAAATATATGATTATGATTATACTTCTATAGAAAAGAATTTTCAACTGGTATTGTGCTAACTTATAAGTAAATGGAACATTTCTATAGTTGTAATATGGTAAGTGCAATTATCGTTACTTTAATAACATACTACTATCAAGAACATGGTTAGATGTTTCTGGTAGTGTATTGTGTTGTCGTTACTATATAACTAGTTGTGATACTATGAAAACATTAAAGCCTCTACCATCATCGATGGTTGATGATACTACCATTGATTAGTTGAGGCATGATACCATTACTTCTGTCAACTAAATATTCCATGTTCATTGAGGATGAAAATGTTGATTCTACCAAAGGTACTACCATGTGATTTCATCATGCATCCATGGATGAGGATTTGTTTAATTTAACTGTTATGAAGGTGATATAATCATATGAAAAACTTTTCATGATAGATACACCGGTGTTGGTCAGATTTGCGGTGTGCGCGTGTTTTCTAGTTTATAGTGAGGGGGGTTTATGTGTAGAAGATAAAGTGCCATTAAAGTTCAATAGAATATATGGTGTTTCGTACAAGTGTAATGAACGAGGTGGATTTGCGAAATGATATCGATTTAGTTAAGTGAGGGTGAGATTCAACGTCACATACACTAGTACTGAATGTTGTTTGAGTGCCATCTGAGATAGTGGAGTACTGCTGGGATAAGTAGGTGTTGCATGGTGTCATATAGTTCCAATAATGATCTGTTATAGATGAAGTTACATGTATTTTGGAACCCAAATGTAGGTTCACTACAAGGTGATACCATGTCGAGTAGAATGGAGGTATGATGGTGTACTATAGTAGAGATGAAGGTGCTCATCCGTGAACAATAAATTAAAGTGGAGGTTATCCATGCAAAGAAGATGAACAATGATATTGTGTATATATGTATATATGTATGTATGAATGGATTCAAATATAAAAATAATATATATATATAATGAAATATATAAAATGAATAAACATAATATAAAATATGTTTTATGAAATTATAATACTAAAACTAATTAAGAAAATTTAAAGTATTATAAAAAATAACTAGATGATTATAAGTGAATAATAAAATATTGATGTTTTATAAGAGTAATACGATATTTATTCTATAATTAAAAAATTTTAATCTTATAATTTTAGGAAGTATTATTAAAATATTTTAAAATTTAACACATGGAATAATATGATGAAAATATAAATCAGATGATTAACTATAGAAAAGTAATTATAACATATGTTGATAAAATAAAAAACTGACATGACAAACATTGTCACAAAAAAATGTTTTCAGTATATAAAAAAACATATGAGTTATTTGAAACTTAATAAAACAAAAATTACAAAGCATTAACATTTAAATACAATAAAAAATGAGTATTATCAATTAAACAATCTTCAATAATGAATTTTTTAAAATAAAGTAATTTTTAATTTAACAAAAAATACAAATTCAATTCACAACAATAAAAATCTCCTCCATTTTTTAAATTCGAAAACTAAAACTTTTATTTAAAAACATCAAATATTCTCCACCTTTTTTAAATTTACCAAAAAAGATAAAAATTTAAACTTTAAGAATAAACCAGGTATAATCACTCTGTTTAAAAGGAATCTTATAAACAAATTATGGATAATTAAAAAATTTAAAGAATAAAACTCCAAAAAAATAAAATATTTAACACACATTAGAGAAAAATATTAAAGTTCATTAAAAAATATTTATAACATGATAGAAAAAAACCAACACCCATGACCAAAATAAAACAATATACTCCAAGGGATAAATCAATTTTCTTTAAAAGTTTAAAAACAAACTCCCCCAAAGTTAATCATCTAATATAACTAATTAAAATTTTACCATTTTATAGAATCAAAGAAGTCTTCACATAATTAAAAATTATGAACTAAATATAGATGTTCAAACATATTTATAAGACATTTATAATAAATAATAAAGACTAAAAGAACTAAATTTTAATTCATAAAAGAAATTTAAAAGTTTATAGAATACTTACCTGAATCATAAGAGTTCAAAATTTGTGTTCCAAATAACCACTGCATGAAACTAACTATTAAATCATTATGTGTGTAAAATCCCAATATTTTATAGTATTCCACTTTTAAAATTTTATATATTCGATAGATTATGTTTCAGGCAACACTGAGTTTAAAACCATAATATACTATTAAATATGGCCCTTGGAATAGTAATGTGACCATTAGGAATAATAATATGACCAATAGACTAGTAAAATCACATATGAAAGTATAAATAGAATTTATAATTTATTATAAATTAAAATATGGTATATTTATATCATGGATATGTAAATAAATGTTTTAAAAATGATAAATTATGTGTTGGTATTTTTGTGAAACATAAATATTTATTTACAATTTTGTAATTAATATAATAATTTAAAAGAATTTTTATTTTCATAAAATATATTAATAAATTGATATTTGTTTATCTTATGATTATAATATAATTCTATGAGATCTTAATTAATTTTTCTAAGTGTTATAAAATCATTAAATTTTTTAAATGGGTATTTTTTGAATAAATAACAATTTTAATTAAAAATTAAAATTATCATATTTTGAGAATTATTTTCAAAAAATTGAGTTCGTTTCTTAATTTTAAACATCTAAAAATAGTTATGGTTGGTTTTTGGTATATTTTTAATATAGTTTAATTTTTTCTGAATAGTTAAATATGGCGATTTACGGTATATATACATTATAAGATAAATACAGTATTCCTTGATTCATGAATGATGTAATAACCATAATCTATAACTTACCTTAATTATTTAATATATTTAGTGATAATTCTCAAACTATTCAGAGTATTGAGACAAAATAATAAACTAATTATTAAACTAATCAAAAAAACACCCCTCTCCTCCACTATAAATATGACCCCTCACCACCTCTTCTCCTCACACTTCCAAAGCCCTAAAGATTGCTTATATTCTACCCATTTACTTTACAAAACCTATACCCTACATTCCAGTATTTATGGTATCACCAAAAGACCATTTCAAAGTTTCTTAAGGGGGGCCTTAAGGAGAAGAATTCAAGAGGTAAATCCTTTTTCATTCTCTTTCAATTTCTTTTCATTTCTTTTATTCTTAGTCTATCCTTATATATTCTATATATAAATGCATCATAACTCCAGTATATTATATATATTGTAATATTATTATTTTAATTTAATATTCATCATCAAACCCCTTCTTCTCCCCACTTTCATTTTAAAAATAAAAAACATCGTCCGCGATGTGCTGATTTACCGTCATCGTGAACAATGTGACTTCATTTTCCATTACCGCCTTCAAGGATGGTTATAAAACCATAATTATTGATAAACCATATTTTATTATAAAAATTATAAGTCATTTATTGTTCTATAACAAGTATATATACATTATATTAATTAATAAGACAAAAGTAGTTTGTGACTATCGAAAAACCGCCAAAATAATCTAAACGGTTACCATTAAAGTTCAATCTAATCAATAATAATCATATCTGGAAACAAAATAATATATAAGACCATTAAATATTCTTTATGTTTATTAATAACATATAATTTCAATTATCTATAATTATTTCTATTTTACATGATCTCGCATACATGTATACAAGTGAATCAATCATGAAAATCAAGGAAACGAACACTCTTGAATGATGAAATTGAATATTATAACTACTCAAAAAGGAAATAAATGCACTTAATAAAATTAAAATAAATAAAATACATGTTTAATATGTTATGAATTAAATTATTAATTAATCAAATTTTATTATCCAGGACATTAAGTATAAGCTAAGAACACTTTCAGGCATAAGGTAAGGGATTCTACCCGAACCTCCTTTTTTCATTTGGGTTATGTTTCCATACTCTTTAACCAAATTTAATTATTATTTATTTTTATATAATTCTTATAAATTATATTTATATGTTCTAAACTCATGTATCTAGATCATTTCATCTTTCTTTTATGGGGAAATACATGTTTCACTAGGTTCCCTTTTTCAATTCATCCTGTTAAGAAAGATTAATTAAAGGGAACTTCCCAATTTTTTACCCATTTTCAAGTAAAATCCATAATATATTTTAAGAAACCATTATTTTTATAAAATAACTCATTTTCATGAAAAACTATATTTTTTAATTTCTATTTTTATACAAACAATTATGAATTTTCTATTTTAAATACTCTTTTATATTTTCCCTTAAACCGCACTGAAGTGGCCCATTTGTAAATTTTATTAAAAACTATTTTTACATGTTTTAACTTTATTTGAACATCATTTATACCTCAAAAATAATTTTATTTTACTTCCCTTTTAGTTTCTAGGATATTCATGTTTAAAATCTTATTTTATGATAAATAAAAAATATTTTCTAGAAGAACACTTCTTTTCGAAGTAAAAGGATATTTCTCTAAAGAATTTATCAATGATTTTATTATAGTATTTTCATCTATGATTATGATTCAAATATTTAAAAGTGGTATGGAACACTTTTATTTAAATATTTTTTTTTAAAATTTATTATTTGATACAATAAGAATGCATCAAACTTAGTAAGTGATTGGTGGGGCCTGTTATATCCCCTCAATTCATCGGTAGGTCTCGTGAGGCAAACTAGACTGGGTTTTAGATTAATCCTTGCCCATATATGTATACTTATTGTTAAGGGACATGATATTAAATTTATGATGTCTGATATTATGAATTCCCTCATTAAAATATTAGTAATTAATAATCCATGTGATTATTCGACTATTATAATATCATGCTTCAAATAGTTTCTTTTCTTTTCATATTGTCTCTAAGAATGGAATCTCAGTTGATCCTGTGAAGAAAAAGATATTCTAAGAATGGCCTACACCAACGAACATAACCATGGTACATAGTTTCATTGGTTTAGTAGGTTACTATTATCATTTCATTCATAATTTTTCCTGATTACCTAACTCGTTAAACAAGCTTACTCATAAAGGGGTTAAGTTGGTATGGACTAAAGAATATGAAGAATGTTTTGAAGAGTTGAATAGGAGATTAGTGAATGATCTGATCTAAACTCTACCATTGAGAAATGGTGGATTTTTTATTTATAGTGATGCATCAAATAAATGACTTGGTTGTGTCCTTATATAGAATGATAGAGTTATTTCCTATACATCATGGTAGTTAAAAACTCATGAATAGAACTATCCAACTCATCTTGAGTTAGAAGCTACACTCTTTCATCTAAAAATATGGAGACACTATCTCTTTACTGAAAGATGTTAGATATATATAGATCAAGAGAGCTTAAAATAAATATTCTCATAGAAAGAACTCTACGTGAGGTAATAGAGATGGATATAGCTACTCAAGGATTATGATTGTTCAAAATACTACCACCCATGGAAGGATAATAAGGTAGTAGATGCATTGAGTAAGAATTATCATGGAGTTTTAAAGAAGACGAGGATTTAAAATGACCCTGTGTACATGGATCTAAAAAATATGGTTATGAGAATTATCAAGGAAAATGAAACATCATTACTTTTTCAATTTTTTTCCCAACCATATTTATTAGAAAGGATTACAAGTTCTCGTACTGATGATGAAAATTTTTAAAGGAAAATTAAAGCTGTGAATGATGGGAAGTTGACAGAATTCATGTATGAGAATGGAATTCTAAAATTTGTTAAGAGGATATGTGTTCCTTATATAACTGAGATAAAAAATGGAATTATTAGATGATGATCATAGCTCTAATTTCTCTATACAACCTAGTAGAACTAAGTTGTATAGAGATTTAAAGTAACATTTATGGTGGGATAATATGAAGAAATAAATTATTGATTATGTATCAAGATGTTTAGTATGTCAATAGGTGAAGGATGAAAGACAACATCCTAGAGGAGTCATGAAACCTATTCCTATTCCTACATTGAAATGGGATTACTTTACTATATATTTTGTCACTATATTACCTATCATGACCCGTCCCCTAGGGCCCGTGCTGTGACTACCTCATGCCTGCCTTCCATAGGCAAGGGCCTGGCGACTAGCACCGAAAGGTGTAATCCCTAAAACTGGGAAGGCATTGCCTTTATAACCTATAAGCACACGTAACCAAGAACACATCAAGATACAAACTCAAGTAAACTGAATAGTAAACATAGTGAGTACAATAAGTAAATGGGGCCAGAATACAAGCCCAACTGGAAAGTATAAGAAACTGAAAGTACAAGTAAACTGTAGAAAAAATAAAGACAGATGTTGGGTCATCCTCCGAGGTTCCTACTTGAAGGGTAAGTACATATCGCCTCCTAAACACTCCATGTATGTTCGTCTTCTCCATGTACTGACTCATCGCAAGGTCCTCCTACGAGCACCGTCCAGCCCCGGTATCCTCAGTCTCGATCAATGTTGTCTGTCATATTCACCAAACACAACAAGGTGTGGGCATAGCCCATGCAGGGGCGAGTATAACAATACTCAGTAGGGACCCCAAGACCCTCAAGGTCTCACAAAAACACAAAGGATAAACCTCAAATCATGAATTCAACTGTCAAACCTACTTTGGTATATGCCCATAAATATACGCAAGTTATCGAGTATACTCATCTCAATCATGAGGTAACACAGGGTCAAACCCAAAATCCCAAAGATCGATTGTTTCACAAAGGAAGGAAAACCACAAAGGCAAGAACCACACAGGTACGCCACACAGAAGAATACCACCAAGGTATTACCACGAAGAAAAGTACCACATAGGTATGAACTCAGCTTACACCAGGTATAACTTAGGTACGGTAGTAGAGATGATTAGTTATAGCTACTAAATCATCTTACTCTGTGAAGAGACTCTTCTGCTAACCCATAAAGAATTTCTAAGAGCTGACCCACATAGGATCGTTGGGAGATGACCCACACAGGATCGCTAAGAGTTGACCCACACAGGATCACTAGGATATGTCCCACACAGGATCACTAGGAGCTGACCCACACAAGATTTCTAGGAGCTGACCCACACAGGATCTCTATGAGCTGACCCACATAGGATTGCTAAGAGCTGACCCAGACAGGATCGCTTGGAGATAACCCACACATAATCGCTAGGATCTAACCCACACAGGATCCCTAGGAGCACAGGTTCTCTAGGAGCTAACCAACATAGGATCTCTAGTCATTCTTCTCATCACAGCCATCAACTAGGTTCTCGCACTATCCACCCTTGTCTCGGGGATGATCTGATCCAAAAACCACTGGTCGATACTCCAACTGCCACGAAGTCCCACGATGAAGTATCCCAAAGGACCACCATGTCATAGGGGTCTCAACCCAATAGACATTGCGTCAATCGAACACCCGGTCTGTAAGTTATTATCCTTTTAGTTCTGAGGGCCTTGTTGGATTTGTGCTCGATCCAACCCGACTGTTTCCCACCATTATCCAAATCTCTAGTGGGGTATACCAAAGGGACTGTCTCGCCAAAAGGTTTCCATCATCACTGGCAATTAATCAATCGAACGTTCGGTGCCAAATATATGGCCAAAAGAGAATAAATGGGTCGAAGTGGGTCTGAGTCCGGTCTGGCCCGGTCGGGCCTACCCAGCCCAACCTGGCCCGACCCATGGTGCAGCCCATCCCACATTGGGTGGCCCGGCTTGGTGGTGTGGAGGTTGTGGGGCCGCAAGGGCAACGAAGCTGCAGGGCAGCGCAGCGGGGCGGCGTGAGGTGTCATGGCTGACAAGGCTGTGGGGTGGCATGGGGTGTCATGGGCAGCAAGGCTGCGGGATGGCACGGGGTGCCACGGGCGGCGTGGCCACAGATGGTGGAGTGCCACAGGCGGCATGGATGCGAACGACAAAGCGTTGTAGGGGGTGTGTCCATGGATAGAAGAGCGCCGCAGGGTACAGAGGTCGCGGGCGGTGGTGGCCACAGATGGCGGAGGCTGCGGGCGGCATGGCCGTGAATAGTGAAGGCCACAGACGGCGGAGCGCTGCAGGGCAGTGGAGTTCTTGTGTCTTCGTCGGTGGCCAGCTTGACCTGCTGCCCTTCATTTTTTGCCTTCGTCATGGTTCTTGAGTTCCTCCGGTGCCAACCACCGGCACCGGTCATCATCACCATCGCGAAGAACACACAAAAGAACAAAGATTTGCGGAGAGGACGGGCCATGTTTTTTTGTCCCACACTCTTCGAATTAGGGTGGTAGCAAGTGGCTATAATTTCTTCCTTGATTCACAAATAATTGACAAGAATGGGAAGAGGAAAAAATCAACATCCACCATACCTTGATGATTTAGTTGAAGATTGTTCATGGTTGAGATGCTTTGGCGTTTATCGATCCCGCAACAAGTCTCCTTCAACAACTTCGGTGAGGAGAGGAAAAGATGAGGTTGGTGACGACGGTGTTTCCTCGAACATTGGTTCATTCATCATTTTAGATCCTTCGATGGAGTTTAGATAAATGTTCATCGAAGGAGAAGAGTTATTCATTGGCATTATTCATTGGAGGATGTGTTCCTCCAAGTTATCCCAAACTCCAACCTTTTCTAATGATTAATTTTCCCCAACCCACCAAAAATAAATGGTAGCCAATATAATAAAATATGTTGGCATAATTCCAAATTGGAATAATTAATTAATTGAGTTGGTGTATTAATTAAAAGGGGGGTGGAATAATTAATCAAGGGGATGTTCAAGAGACTTCCCCTCATTTAATTTGGAGGTTCAAAGGGGTTTCAATATCAGGTGGTCCCCACCACCATAACCTCTCATGGGAGGTTTTAGGTTCAGTGGTCCCCACCTCCATAACCTCAAGGGGAGGTTTAATTATGGTGGTCCCCAACTCTCAACATTCACAAGGATTTTCAAATAAAAATAAAAATAAATGTTACACAACTTTATTTTTATTTTATTCTTTCACAAATATGTGAAAAGCTAACTTCCACCCTCGACCTACTGCAGTTGAGGTGAAGTTCTCCTTAAGAGAATATTGGCGCTACGAGTTCAACGGTGCCCTCATATTTCGATTCCGAGCACCGGTTCAAAATCTAGAAAATCATGCCCACACATTTACTGAACATACCCGAAATAAAGTTCAGAAACTCATTCTGGTCACTCTGGGCCTCAGAATCATGTACCGTCAATTTTCGCAGACTCTTAAAGTTCCCATATATTAAATAAAATTTCAAGGAAATTCCAGGTCTTTAAATTCTCCCCACCTCAGGGTTTTTCATCCCCGTAATCCACAACTCAAACTAAGGAAACAAGTGGGGGTAGTGAGCACGAATCTGAGCCTCCTGCACCCATGCGCTATCCTGGATATTCTCGTGCTTCCAACGAATACGGAACGGAGGTATCGACCGCCCACAAAGGACCCGCTCTTATCGATCCTCAATCTCTACTGGAACCTCAATAAAAGACTCCCCATCATCGAAGTCCAACTCTCCATGGTCAATGATGTGAGAAGGTTCATGTACGTATCTCCTCAAGTGGGATACATGGAAGACGTCGTGCACTCGGTGCAACTGAGGTGGAAGAGCTAAGCGATAAGCCACCTCACTAACTCTGCTGAGGATCTGAAATGGTCCAATGAACCTCAGAGATAACTTACCACCTCGGCCAAATCTTCGTAAACTTCGTCGAGGTGAGACTTGTAGAAAAATATGGTCGCTATCCTCAAACTCCAGATATCTCTGTCTCCTATCAGCATACGACTTCTACCTACTCTATACTATCTTCATCCACTCCTGGATGATCTGCACTTTCTCTGTGGTAGCCTTTACCATCTCTGGTCCCACTAGTACTGACTCCCCTGGGTCATTCCAACACAAAGGGGATATGCAAGGTCGACCGTACAATGCCTCAAAAGGTGTAATCCCAATGGTGGCGTGATAACTATTGTTGTATGAAAATTCCACTAAAGGTAAGTGATCCTCCCAGCTGCGACCGAAATCGAGGACACAAGCACGCAACATGTCCTTGAGGGTCTGAATGGTCTGCTTAGTCTGGCCATCCGTCTGAGGATGGAAGGCGGTGCTCAAACGAAGATGTGTCCCGAAATCCTCCTGCAACCCCTTCCATAGCCGGGAAGTAAACTGTGCATCCCGATCAAAGACAATCGTCGAGGGTACTCCATGTAACTGCACAATCTTATGCACATAGAGGAGTCTCACGCTCTCTACTGAACCCTGATCTCTAATCAGTACGAACTGGGCCGACTTGGTGAGTCGGTCAACAATCACCCAGATAGAATCATGACCCATGGATGTACGTTGAAGTCCTGTTATGAATTCCATTGATATCCCATCCCACTTCCACTCTGATACCTCTAAAGGCTGAACCAAGCCTGCTGGTACCTGATTCTCCACCTTCACTTGCTGATAAGTGAGGCACCGAGAGACAAACTCTGCAACTGCTTTCTTCATTCCTGGCCACCAGTGCTGTCGTTAGAAATCTTGGTACATATTCACCACTCCTAGATGTACCGCTAGAGGGGATGTGTGGAACTCCCTCATCACTTCCTCCCGAAGTGACACTGGTACCATGGTACGTCCTCTAAAGAGGATGATGTGCTCACCATCTTCATAAAATCCATCAGGTGCCTTCCCTGTGGATATCTAAGCACGTCGAGCCTTGCTATCAATGTCCCCATGCTACGCCTCCCTGACTCACTGAAGAAGTGGAGGATTTACTATAAGAGACTGAAGGAAAGCTGCTCCATCTTGATCCACAAAGGATATCTACAAAGTGGCCAGCTGCTCTGTCGCCTCACCTAACAGATGTATACAAGATCTCATGCTGAGTGCATCTGCTACAACGTTCTCCTTCCTATGAGTGTAGATTATCTCGAAGTCATAGTTCTGGAGGAACTCAATAAAACGTTGTTGTCTCATGTTTAGGTCCTTTTTAGAGAAGATATACCAGAGACTCTTGTGATAAAAGTACACTATAAAGTGTTCGCCCATCAGATAGTGTCGCCGCATCTTCAAGGCTAAGACCACTACTACTAACTCCAGGTCATGGGTAGCGTAGTTTTGCTCAATTTTCCTCAGCTGTCATGAACCATAAGCGATAACTTCTCACTCGTGCATCAGGATACATCCGAGTCTGATCCCTGATGCGTCGCAGTAGGCTACGTACCCAATGTCTTCCTCTAGATTCCTCAAGATGGGGGAACTAGTCAGCCTCTGCCTCTACTCCTAAAAACTCTGATGGCATATCTTCGACCATGCGAAGGGTTTCCCCTTCTTCTTTAACACTGATAAAGGCGCTACAACTCTAGAGAAATCTAGCAAAAACCTCTAGTAGTATCCAGCCAAACCCAGGAAACTTCGTACCTCTGTCATACTCCTAGGTGGCTCCCAAGCAAGTATCACCTCAATCTTCACTAGATCCACTGCAACTCCATCCTCTGAGATGACATGTCCGAGAAAGTGAACCTCTCAGATCTAGAACTGGAACTTCAAGAGCTTACCATAAAGCTGGTGCTCTCGAAGTGTGTCCAGTACTACCTGAAAATGGTAGGCATGCTCCTCCTCAGTAGCCGAGTAGATCAGAATGTCTTCGATGAATACTAATACAAAGCGATCAATGTATGGTTGAAAGATATTGTCCCTAAGTCTCATGAACACTGATGGAGCGTTGGTTACATCGAATGGCATAACCAAGAACTCATAATGGTCATACCAACATCTAAAATTCGTCTTTTTCACATCCCTGTCTTATACTCTGAGCTGGTGATAGCCTAATATGAGGTCTATATTCGAGAACCATTGTTCTCCCTTTAGCTGATCAAAGAGGTTTTTAATCATCGTAAGTGAGTACTTGTTCTTCACAGTCACCTGGTTCAAGCGCTAAAAGTCAAAAAAAAGTCTCATGCTCCCATCCGCCTTCTTGGCGAGCAAAATCGGGGCTGCCTAAGGTGAAACACTGGTCCAAATGAATCCCTTCCCCTATAAGTCCTCTAGCTATACCCGAAGCTCATGAAGCTCCTCGGGAGCCATCCGATACGCTAGTGTAGATATCGGTGTCATCCTAGTGTAAAATTAAATGTAAAAGTCCAACTCTCTACAAGGAGTTAGACCCGTAACATCATAAGGGAAGACATCCGCGTACTCGTCCACCACTATAGGATAACTAGGACTCTCTACATCAACCTCTCTGAAGGTATGGATAGCCAATTGATGAGTGATCGGCTTCACTCTCCTCCGGGTAAGTCCATCCTATGCTGCAAAGGCTCCCTTCTTGCATGTGAAGGTAAACCTGGTCCCATCTGTGCGGACACACCGCACTTTGCACCTAATCTAGTCAATTTGAGCATGGACTATAGATAACCAATTCATACCCAAGATGTTGTCTTAAGGCCTCGATGCTGCTACTAGGATATCCCAGCCAAAGATCTCACCTCCTAGAGTAAGATCACACTTCCGGCACCAATGCATAATTGTCGAATCCTCTCCCGTGGAAGTCTCTAGACATAATAATCAAGCCAACATCTCCATCGGAATCTTCGAGCTCCGAATGAGTGCAGTGGAAATAAAAGAATGATTGGAACCTTTGTCTATAATTACTATAGCTAAGGTAGAGTAGACACGGATCCTACCTCATATCATCTCTAGAGCGCCGTGATCATAGGCCTCAGCTACTTGGAGCTGAGCTCGCTTATGTCCTCCTACTCCCTATGGTTGGGGTAGACCACCTGGGGGTGGTGGCGGTAACATCTTGAATCATCGCCCACCACCGGCTGCATAAACAACTCCTCCGCCACGTCTACCTTCTCCCTACAGACCTCCTCAGTCAAATCTCTATCTCTATCTAGGTGGTCCTTCGACCATCTGTTGATCATCCATACGGCAGGTCGGACAATCACAAGCCATGTGACCCTACCCGCCGAATGCATAACACCGTTTGCACCTGGCTTGACTGGCTCCACCTTGGGTTCCCCGCACAACCAATCCTGAGTCATGCAGTCGTCCACCTTTAAGTCTGGTCCTCTTGGACCTCTGCAACATCTGTCTGCTACCAGCTACAGAAGACTCTGCTATGAGATGATTGGTGGTGTGTCTCACTGTTGGTGACTGCTCAGGAAGAAAACTCTCCACTAAGAGGGCTCTCTCTAACACCTTCGTCTGTGTCAGGATGCTGAGTGAGATCATCAAATCCCTGATCTCCTGCCTGAGTTCCTGCTCAAAGTTCTGGGCCCTAAAGAATGGGTCTTGTACCATATCTGTGGAGTAACGTGAGAGGTCAGTAAACTCACTGAATACTGAGCTATAGTCATGTTGCCCTGTTGCATATGAAGAAGCTCCTGTGAGTGCACTGTGCGAAGAGTCATTGGAAGAAACTCTTCCCAAAACAGGCTCTCGAAGTCTACCTAGAGAAATTTCACCTCATTGTGAACCTAGAGCATCAAACTCCCCCATCTGCCTGCTGCTACCTGTAGAAGTATGACGGAAAGGATCACTATGAAATCGGCTGGTGTCCCTACCAGTCGGAAGACTCTCACTAAAGCCTCCAACCAATCCTCATCCGCCTATGGGTATGTCTCTCCCCTGAACCCGGGCGGCCTCTCATGCTGGAATTCATGCAACGCGCTCAAGCGGCATGCACCCTCTACTGCTGGGGCTGGTGGCATCAGTGGCCCAACGGGTAATGGTACCACTGGTGCCTCTACTGGAAGAGGGTCATGCACCGAGGCCTCATCGCTCAGTGGGCTATCAGTGCGTACAAACCTCAGAACCCTATCTGGTTGTCTTCATGAAGGCATACTGAAAAGAAACAGGTGTTCCATGGTCAATATGTTATACCGGGTGAGCTGACTCAAGAGATCACAAAGAAAACCCTTGAAAACACACACGCAAACAATGTTTTCATGCATTGAGTCAGAAATCATAAGTCAGGGTCCTGGTGTATGGATACACCAGCCGCCGCACCAACACTAGATTCCCTAAACTAAAAACCACACTCACTACACTTAACATTATTGCCTTTAAAAATATCAGAGTCCTATGTTCTACGGTATAGCTGACTCCTCTGATACCAATTTGTCATGACCCATCCCCCGGGGCCTGTGTCGTGACTACCCCAAGCCCGCCTTCTATAGGCCAGGGGCTGGCGACTAGCACCAAAAGGTGTAATCCCTAAAACTGAGAAGGCGTTGCCTTTATAACCTGTAAGCACACACAACCAAGCACGCAACAAGATACGAACTCAAGTAAAATGAATAGTAAACAGAGTGAGTACAATAAGTAAAAGGGGCCAGAATACAAGCCCAATTGGAAAGTACAAGAAACTGAAAGTATAAGTAAACTGGAGAAAAAAAGGAAGAAAGATGTTGGGTCGTCCTCTGAGGTTCTTACCTGAAGGGTAGGTATAGATCTCCTCCTCAGCACTCCACGTTCTTCTGTCTCCTCCGTGTACTGACTCTTCATAAGGTCCTCCTCCGGGAACCGTCCAGTCCTGGTATCCTCAGCCTTGATCAACATTGTCCTTCGTCTACACCAAACAAAACAAGGTGCGGGCATAGCCCATATAGGGGTGAGTATAACAATACTTAGTAGGGACCCTGATACCCTCAAGGTCTCACAAAAACACAAAGGATAAACCTCAAAGCATTAAGTCAACTGTCAACCCTACTTTGGTATAAACCCATACATATACGTAAGTTATCGAGTATACCCATATCAATCATGAGGTAACACAGGGTCCAACCCAAAATCCCAAAGCTCAAATATTCCACAAAGGAAGAAAAACCACAAAGTCAAGTACAACATAGGTACGCCACACATATGAATACCACCACTGCATTACCATGAAGAAAAGTACCACACAAGTACGAACTCATCTTACACCAGGTATAACTTAGGTACAATAGTAGAGATGATTAGTTATAGCTAATAAATCATCTTACTCTATTAATAGGTTGTGCTACTGACCCACACAGAATCTCTAAGAGCTGAAACCACATAGGATTGCTAAGAGCTGACCCACTGATGTGGTAGGGTTTTAACACTATTTTCCACATCCTTTTTGAATTTTTATTGACTTTTTTTATACCAAAATGATTGTTTTTAGTAAATATTTGATAATTGTTGTGTTTTTGTACTTGCTGTGTAGAATAATTAGTTTTTAGTTTAAAACATGTGTTTTAATGTGCATTAGTGTCATTTTAAATAGTTCTTAAATTAACTTAGTCTTGTGAATTAGACTTTTATTTATTTATTCTTTTATTTTTATAATTTTTCAATCTAGTTGGTTTATTAATTCATTTATTAAATTAATTAATGATTTATTCTTTCAATTGTAAATAAATAACTCTTTTTGGTGTTTAGTCTTTTAATAATTTAATTAGTTTGAACAATTTAGTTTTATTCATTTAATATTTTTTATTCTTCAATTTAATTAATTATTTAATTAATTGGTCAAATAATTTAAGCAAGTTGCTGTAAATATTTTAATTTGTTCTTTAAGTAATTTGTTTATAATTTTTAACCCAAATTAATTCATTCTTTTAAATAAATTATTATTAATTTTATTATCTAACTTTGTGTTTTTAGTTTTTAATTCCATTATATTTAATTTATTTTATTTATTTATTTATTTTTAGTTTTATTAAATTATTCTATTTATTTAATTTTCCTTGTTATGTTTGTTCGCAGGTGTTGTGGTCGCACGGTCATGTTCATTAGTGGTGACCTCCTCACCGTTTTCATTTCCCCTTCCTCACCGATACACCTTACCCCACTGTTACTTCGCTATTTTTCCTCACCGTTAGCCCTTTCTATCAGTAGCCTTGATACCGGTTCAAACCTCACTGATACACTCCACCTCACTGTTAATGTATCCTCACCGATTCCCTTCCTCACCGTTAGGCTTCTCAACCAGTGCCTCCCCTCTCGCACTCCTCTGTCACCGCCGCAGACTGCATCCACCCTGTTGGATAAACCCTAAACCAGCCGCAGCTCCTGCATCACCAACGTGACCCCAGACCCCTACCGCCATTCTCCACCCACCTTGCACACCCATCGCACTCTTCCATCTGCGCCTCCTCTTCCCACGGCCGAACCTCCCTGGACCTCGCCAGCCTTGCCTCTGCTCAGTCGAACCCGCATCCCCTTCTCCGCCGGAGACTCTGCCTCCTTGTCGAGCTGTTGTGACCTCCTCCATCCCTCCTCCCGCTGCTGCAAAACGGCACCCCAAATCCCTCATCCCATGTTCTTCCGAGTCCCTCAACCGCACAGCAAAGCTGAGCCCCTCCTCTCCTTCTTTCAACGCCGCACAGACCCGCACCCCCCTCTCTTTTCATTTTTTATTTTCATTTTCTTTTAGTTTTTATAATAACGTATAATATAAACATAATATATCATAATATATATATCTTATATTATACAATAATAATAATAGGTGTTATAATTAATAGTATATAAGTTTTTATATATATCATAATAATATATGGATTAATTAAATAAAATAGTTATTAAAAATATATTACTAATAATTTAGGTATTAATAAGTTTTTTTAAGTATTAATATTAATATATAGTTTATATATATAGAATAGTTTCATTTTATTTGACTCACGTGCGTTTCTTTATATAGGGGGAGTTACTTGCAGAAGGGGGATTAAAGAAGTAGTTCATGGGAAAGGCGCGAGAATATTCACGAGTTCGTTGCAGGGGAATTTGGTGCACTCACTAGAAGTTCACTAGGAGCTAGTGACGAGCATAGTTAAAGTGCACCACGTGGATAGACACTCCCTGTCCGTTTTAGTTTTCTATTTTCATCTCTAAATAAGAGGACGCTCGACTCCTCTTGGCCACGAAGAGCAGAGTACCCGGGGGGGTCATTCAGTAGTGGTGGAGGAGACTCCACTACCGTTCGTGCACCATTCCATAAAATTTTCACCAGAATAGAACTCATCTTCAACCTGAAGACGGGTTCCCGCTCCTCCATTTCATCCATCCTCCAGCTGCTCTGTTTTTGGTGTTCTATGTTGAGTCTATAAATACACTCGTAGTGTTTCATGTTTAGTTAATTGAATTGTGATGTTAGTTATGTTTAATTTTTTGTGTCGTTTCTTCTTTCTCATCTTGCGTTACGATCTAGAATCTCCAGAAATGGAGATCTAACTTGCGGGTTGGATCCAGTTTATGAAACCCGACACGATCTGGATATCCACACATTAATGCGATCGTATTCTTTCTATTTTTCTTGGTAGATCGCGTCTACGAGTTAGATTAAGTGAGAGCGAGATCTTGCATAGGAATATTTCTCACTTTCTTGTTTAATTTCTTCTCCCTTCTTGTCTAGATTTCTCGAACTGAGAATCAAGATTGGTTGTGTGATGTGATGATATTAGTGAAATCATTCTGGATTGTGATAAATTCTTTCCAGAATGACTTTGTTGGGTGATTCACCTTGCAGTTCAGAGGAACGCTTGAGTATTGAAGAACATCGATGCTTGAGTGTTCAATTTTCTAGGCGAGATTGGTGTGTGACCTGAGACATCATTCATGCACTGAGTGAAGTGGAGAATTTTTGATCAATTTCTTAAGTTGATCTATGATAGGGAGTAGAGGTTGAATTAACCTGGGTCCGGCCTTTGTCTCTCTGACTACTATCTTGTCCCGGATTCATCTGTTTGTTATGTGTCTTGTGTTCTATTTGCGCCTGCTTTCTTTCTCTGGTTTTGTCCTCTATTTCTGTGTTATTCACTTTTTCATCATTGTTTCTCACTCCACTGTACTCTTCAGCACTGATTAGTAATTTCTTAGGAGTTGTGTTTTTATGTTTTCAAAGTATTTGAAAATACAAAAAGTTTTTCGGAATAGACCACTTAGGCTCTTGACACTACTTCCTTGAGAGTAACCCCAAGGTTAGCCAATGTGATATATCTTGGGTCTTTATAAATGTAAGCTTGATCCTCCTCGCGACAAGGACGCCTCGTCAAATTTTGGCGTCGTTTCCAGGGAAGCAACGAGTATCTCAGAGGTTTTTTCAATTTTTATTTTATTAAAAAACATAAAAAACATAAAAAAAACACAACAACAAAGAAAACACACACACATACATAGTGATTAACTCTAACAAATCCGATACAATGTCACTATTTGACCCGGTTCAAGAGCTTGAGGAAGCTGTTTCTAAGTTTCAATGTTGGATGCATTAAAGACAACATCGAGAACTTACGGATGAGGAGACAACTTATTCTCATGAGATCATGCAGTTTATGCAACAAGCCATGGATAAGTTCAAGGGGTACCAAGATGTAAGTGAAGTACCACCACCTCCCATTGAAGCCCAACATTCTGGAAAACGGTTTAGAAAGAAAGATAAAAGAAACAGAAGAAAGAAAAAGTTTAAGTTTCCCAACATTGATATGGATTTGTTCCTGGAGTCAAAGCTGAAAATTCCAGAACCAATTTTCGAGGATGTTTTCAAGGGCCTGTAGGAGATGGAACTTGCAAAGACTCGTGATGCTAGGCATTTCTTTTATGATCATTCTTTCCCTGATTTCCATTCTATTGATTTTTCTTACTATAACTATTCTAATGATTTTTCACTGCTTCAACATTTGGAACCAGCACATGCAATTATATCATTCTCCTTCAAATATTCAGCAAGTGAGGTGGTGTGTTTTGAAGAGAGGTTGGAGGAGGTTGACTACCCCACTCTTTCCCTGGACCCTCTCCCTGGATCATTATTCCATCACGAGGAGGAACAAGCATCACTGATAAAGGGAGTTGACAATTTTATGGAGGAAGCTATATTTTTATTCAACTTGTATTACATTGAAGCTGATTTTAATTGTGTTTCTCCCTGTGTAGGTTTTGAAGATGCATCTCACTTTTGTGATTTCCTGGAGAGTGAGGAAGTTGAGGTTGAATCTGCTGAAGAGTTTATGGAACATCCAATTCTGGATGACACTTCTAGTTTGGGAGTTATTTTTGAAGATGAATTTTTGGAGTTGTGCACTGAAATAAAAGTTGATGATGACATATTAATTAGTTTCAAGGAGAAAATGTTTTATTGGATTCAACCACAAGACAATTCACATCCATGTTTTCCAACATTTCCAACATTGCAACTTGTGCACACTCAACCTCAAGAAGAAGAGGGGAAGTACCCCTATATCCTATTTTCCCCTCCACCATTCAACATGAAGTATATCAATGCCCATGAGGGGAATTTGGTTGAAGTTGCACATGGGTTACTCCAAAGATGGAAAGTGACTGAAGTTGGAAGGAATCACACCTGGTGGTTCTTAAGCAATAAGTTAAATCCCCTATCCAACTATGGTTGATCTGAGGACTGTCCAGCTGTGGAAATTCAAACTACAGCACCTCATGGGGGGTTATCCCAGGATTATCCTTTTTAATATCCTCCTTTACATACTTATTGCATGCTATTTTTTTAAATTTAGTTTTTTTTAGACAATAAACTGTCATTAGATTCCACGTGGATATCATTCAAGTCCTAGAAGAAGAGTACACTGAAGATCATGGATAACACTCCCTAACTCATACTCTATGGTTGCTTTTTATTTGAACTTAAAATCTTGACCACTAATGTTAAATTGTTTCATCGTGTAGGTGACAAACTGGAGCAGCCATAGTTCATGAACATGGAAATCAAAGGGATACTTTAGTAAATTTGAGAAGTTGAACATTCATGGGAGTATTGTTTTATGTTGCAATGTTTTACTCTTCACATTTTTATTGTATACTGCTGTGAACTAAGTGTGGGGGTCATCCCACTGATTTTTGAAACTCTTGGACTGTGTTTTATTTTTGGGTGTTAGCTGCTAACATCTACTTAGTTGAAAATGAATTTTGATCTAATTTGTGACACATTCTTGCACCCACTGTTTTCAATTTCATTATGTTGTTGTTGCACATCATTACTAAACATGCTACTATTTGAAGTAAATTGTTAAAATCTTTTTTCTTCTCACAATGATTCAAAGCATGAACATTTTAGGAATAGAAATTCACTTGGTTTCTGGTGATGGTTGGTGGGTTTGGGATCTTCTGTGTTCTTTTGTTTTTTTTTATTTTCATTTACTTTTTTGTGTGGCAAAGAAAATTTTTGAATTTCATTGATACCCCTCCATATCCTTGTTCAGCTGAAATTTTCATCTATTTTGAACTTAAACTGTCTCCCACCTTGAGAGTCAACATTGGGGACAATTTTGGGTTTTAAGTGTGGGGAGAGGGGTCATTTTAGTGTCATGTTTAATTCCCCCTTCTTGAACTTGAGTTTGTGGTTGTTTAAAAAAATGGTCAAATGTTTTCATTTTTTCAAAACAAAATGGTTCAAAATTCCTTTAATTTTTTTTTTCAAATTCTTTCATCATTCTATGGTCATTGGAGGTTCACTAGTATTTAAATCATGCCTTATTTAGTGGATAAGTGTTTGCTGGATATTGAGAGTGGCACTTAGTCATAAACTGTTAATCATGAATGATTGCTGAGTGAAACTTTTCACTGTCTCTATGAACATTTCAATTTAGGAACTGAGGATGAGAGTGTGACAGGACCGGTTTTGAGGGATGATGATCATGACTTAGAGTAACTTGTTGTTCTCACTAGAACCTAGGGGACTCACATTTTTATTAAATAATATTCAATCACTTTAGGAAGTCAATCTAGGCCAATCCATTTTTTTATTTTTTAAGAAGCCACTTTTTTGGAAAAGTGGGAACCATACAAAAACGTCCCCAAGTACCTGCACATCCCACTTAGATGATCACCATAACATACAAAATACCAAATTCAAAATCCACACCAGCCAAACCCTACCGCCACTACAGTGAACCAAAAATCCACAAAATTCAAAATTCAAAATAAAGGCATCACGATCCATCATGAAAATAAAGTCGTCTCATCACGCGTCGCCTGGAATCTCGATCCATTCCTCGAGTCTCGCACTAAACGCGACAGCCGCCCAGTCCGCATCAATCGCCGGTGAACTCCACCGGCATCCACCGTCACCGTCGAAGAAACCTTTATCTTCTCAGATGCAGAAGTCGAAAGAATCACCAGGCAAACCTCATACAAATCCATCATCATAGAAGGAACACATAGATCTTCATCAAAACTAAGAAACACAAGTCGCGCGAGAAGCATAAATCGCCGCTAGATCCCACCTCCCAAAACCTTTGAGGAACCACCATTCTAGCTCCAACTTGGAGAGGAGCAGAGGTCCTTGGGGTCAGGGCAGGGATGAGAGCGGGTAGTGCTTGGTGCGCACAAGAAACCGGCTTCAATCATGTTAAACATGAAATCCAGAAGGTCTTCAATGGAAAATCCACAAAAAACCACACACAACTCAACTGATCACATTTCATATCGGGATAGCTTAACTCAAATCGGCTTCAAGCTGCTCGGTTCAGCACAAATCACCCTGAACCAAAATCCCGAACACCAAAAATCCATCACTGGTCGCCAGAACCGAAGGCGGATCCTGACATCGTCAACACCGCGCTCCACCAAGAACACTGAACCACCAAAACAAAAAAATTGCAGACAAAAGTTCAAGAAACACAAAACAAACCAGAAATTGGAACCTCTTAAATCCCAAATCACAGGAAGAAGCCCCCTTCGCAAACTGGAGAAGCAGATCCAGATCCCACCGCCGCCTTCAAAACCGCAGTCGGAGACCAAATCCTCCCTACACACCCGAAGACGGCACGAAATGCGACATTAACCCCCAACCCGCAGTAATTGGAACTCGCACCCTGGACCAACACCGCGCCGCCATGGGGACCCCTAGCCTGTTTTAAGTTTAGGGAGAGAGGAAGTACAACCGTCGATGAGGTTCACTGAGGATACTGAGCCCACACGGCGCCGCCACTGGAAGAGATCTCACGTCACGAACGTGTCGAACAAATGCACTAGGGAGAGTCGGCCCGAGACGGTGGAGAGGAAGGCGGTGGTAGGGAGAACCAAGTGACGTGGCGTGGAGCCCCTTACAGGCCCCTTTAGGAAGTCAATCTGAATGATTATTAATTAAGTCCTTTGTAACTAGAGTAAAATGGGAAAATGGTATCCCACGGTGAGTATCTGAGATAAGGTGCATTGGGTGTATTTCTGTGAATAAATAAAGCCAATTTCAATCTTAATAAGTGCTATGCACGGTGCTCTGCACATGGAATATGGCTGGGAAAAATAGAAATAAAGTGCCCTTGTCAAAAATGAACTCATTAAGGTGAGAGGAATTTTGAACCCAGATGAAGAAGGGAGCAATTGACTTGGTTAATTTTCATTTGGTTTGAATCAATAAAGTGATCAAATTAATGGACTTTAATTTTTGGAAACTGGGGGAAGGTGAGAATGGAAGGTTTACTTGGTTAAGTTTAGAGTTCCACTTCATCTAACATGTCAACACTCCTTGAATTAGAACTTGAATTGGAAGGTGAAGTAGGACGGTTAATGATTACACATAGGAGGCATGACACACTTGACAGTGTATGAGTTTGTGACGATTTTTATTTCTAGTGAGTATTTGAAGCTAGGCAAGACAACATTTTTGAAAACCTTTGGATAGCCTGACTCATTGTTTGGTCTTGCTCCTCCAGATTTTAAAGTTTAATCATGCACCTTTTAAGCTGAAACTCACTAAACTTCTTTCTGTTTTAAGGTCAAAGACATGAACTTGTTTGAGGAAAAACAAAGCTTTAAGTGTGGGGGAGTTTGATGTGGCGGTGTTTTAACACTATTTTCCACATCCTTTTTGTATTTTTATTGACTTTTTTATACCAAAATGAATGTTTTTAGTAAATATTTGATAATTGTTGTGTTTTTGTACTTGCTGTGTAGAATAATTAGTTTTTAGTTTAAAACATGTGTTTTAATGTGCATTAGTGTCATTTTAAATAATTCTTAAATTAACTTAGTCTTGTGAATTAGACTTTTATTTATTTATTCTTTTATTTTTATAATTTTTGATTCTAGTTGGTTTATTAATAAAATTATTAAATTAATTATTTCTTTATTCTTTAAATTCTAAATAAATAACTCTTTTTGGTGTTTAGTATTTTAATAATTTAATTATTTTTAACAATTTAATTTTATTCGTTTAATATTTTTTCTTCTTCAATTTAATTAATTCTTTACATAATTGGTTAAATAATTTAAGAAACTTACTGTAAATATTTTAATTTGTTCTTTAAGTAACTTGTTTATAATTTTTAACCCAAATCAATTCATTATTTTAAATAAAGTATTATTAATTTTATTATCTAACTTTGTGTTTTTAGTTTTTAATTCCATTCAATTTAATTTAATTTATTAATTGATTTATTTATTTTTAGTTTTATTAAATTATTCTATTTATTTAATTTTCCTTGTTATGTTTGTTCATAGGTGTTGTGGTCGCAGGGTCCTGTTCATTAGCTGTGACCTCCTCACTGTTGTCGGCACTGTTCCTCCCCTCTCGCACTCCTCTATCACCGCCGCTGACCGCATCCACCCTATTGGCTAAACCCTAAACCATCCGCAGCTCCTGCATCACCAACGTGACCCAATACCCCTACCGCCATTCTCCGCCCACCTCGCACACATGCCGCACTCTTCCATCCGCACCTCCTCTTCCCATGGCCAAACCTCCCTGGACCTCGTCAGCCTTGACTCTGCTCAGTCAAACCCGCATCCCCTTCTCCGCTGGCGACTCTGCCTCCTTGTCGAGCTGTCGCGACCTCCTCCATCCCTCCTCCCGCTGCTAAAAAACATCACCCCAAAGCCTTCATCCCATATTCTTCCATGTCCCGCGACCGCACAGCAAAGCCAAGCCCCTCCTCTCCTTCTGTCAACGCCGCACAAACCCGCACCCCCACTCTTTTCATTTTTTATTTTCTTTTTCTTTTAGTTTTTATAATAACATATAATATAAACATAATATATCATAATATATATATCATATACTATACAATAATAATAGGTCTAATAATAAATAATATATAAGTTTTTATATATATCATAATAATATATGGATTAATTAAATAAAATAGTTATTAAATATATATTACTAATAATTTAGGTATTATAATATATATATATATATATATATATTAATAAGTTTTTTTTAAGTAGTAATATTAATATATAGTATATATATATATAATAGTTTCATTTTATTTGACTGACGTGCGTTTCATTGTGCAGGGGGAGTTACTGGCTGAAGGGGGATTAAAGAAGTAGTTCATGGGAAAGGTGCGAGAATGTTCACGAGTTCGTTGTAGGGGAATTCGGTGCACTCACTAGAAGTTCACTAGGAGCTAGTGAAGAGCGCAATTAAAGTGCGCCACGTGGATAGACATTGCCTGCCAGTTTTAGTTTTCTGTTTTCATCTCTGAATAAGAGGACGCTTGACTCCTCTCGGGCGTGAAGAGCAGAGTACTCAGGGGGTTCATTCAATAGTGGTGGAGGAGACTCCACCACTGTTCGCGCACCATTACATACCATTTTCACCAGACTAGAACTTGTCTTTGACCTGAAGATGGGTTCCTGCTCCTCCATTTCATCCATCCTCCCGCTGCTCTGTTTTTGGTGTTCTATGTTGAGTCTGTAAATACACTCGTAGTGTTGCATGTTTAGTTAATTGAATTGTGATGTTAGTTATGTTTAATTTTTTGTGTCATTTCTTCTTTCTCGTCTTGCGTTGTGATCTCGAATCTCCAGAAATGGAGATCTAACTTGCAGGTTGGATCCAGTTTATGAAACCCGAAATGATCTGGAGAGCCTCAAATTAATGCGATCGCATTATTTCTATTCGCCTTGGTAGATCGCGTCTGTGAGTTAGATTAAGTGAGAGTGAGATCTTGCGTAGGAAGATTTCCCACTTTCTTGCTTAATTTATTCTCCCCTTCTTGTCTTGGTTTCTCGAACTGAGAATCAAGATTGGTTGTGTGATGTGATGATCTTAGTGGAATAATTCTGGATTGTGAGAAATTCTTTCCAGAATGACTTTGCTGGGTGAGTCACCTTGCAGTTTGGAGGAACGCTTGAGTATTGAAGAACTTCGATGCTTGAGTGTTCAATTTCTAAGCGAGATTGGTGTGTGACCTGATACATCATTCATTCACTGAGCGAAGTGGAGAATTGTTGATCAATTTCTTAATTTGATCTAGGATAGGGAGTAGAAGGTGAATTAACTTGGGTCCGGCCTTTGTCTCTTTGACTATTGTCTTGTCCTGGAGTCATTTGTTTGTTATGTGTCTTGTGTTCTGTTTGCGCCTACTTTCTTTCTCTGGTTTTGTCCTATGTTTCTGTGTTCTTCACTTTTTCATCATTGTTTCCCCCTCCACTGTGCTCTTCAGCAATGATTAGTAATTTCTTAGGAGTTTTATTTTTATGTTTTCAAAGTATTTAAAAATACAAAAATATTTTCGGAACATACCACTTAGGCTCTCGATATTGCTTCCTTGAGAGTGACCCCGAGGTTAGCCATTGTGCTATATCTTGGGTCTTTATAAATGTAAGATTGACCATCCTCTCCCCAGCTAATTTAAAATGTTGATGTGCTCGATGTCCCACACAGGATCTCTAGGAGCGGACCCACATAGGATCTCTAGTAGCGGACCCACACATGATCGCTAGGAGCTGACCCACACAGGATCGCTAGGAGCTGACCCACACAGGATCGCTAGGAGTTGACCCACACATGATTTCTAGTAGCTGACCCACACAAGATCGCTAGGAGATGACCCACACAGGATCTCTAGGAGATAACCCACACAAGATCTCAAGGAGCTGACCCACACAGGATCTCTAGGAGCTGACCCACATAGGATCGCTAGTCAGTCTTCTCATCACAGCCAGCTACTGGGTTCCCGCACTATGCTCGCTCGTCTCTACGAGGATCTTCTCCACAAGCCACTGGACGATACTCCAACTGTCACGAAGTCCCACGAAGAAGTATCCCAAAGTATCTCCATGTCATAGGGGTCTCAACGCAACAGCCGGTGCGTCAATCGAACGCCCGGTTTGTATGTTATTAGCCTTTTAGTCCCGAGGGCCCAATTGGATTCGTGCTCGATCCAACCCGACCATTTCCCAACATTATCTAAATCTCCATTGGGGTATACCAAAGGGACTGTCTCTCTCCAAGGTTTCCATTTCTGATACAGGTTCTTCAATCGGACATCTGGTGCCAAAGATATGACCAAAAGAGCATAAATGGGTCGAAATGGGTCCGAGTCCGGTCCGACCCAGTCGTACCGACCCGGACCGAACCGGTCGGGGTCTACTCGTCCGGACCCATGGTGCGGCCCGGCCCACTGGGCGTTCCATCCCGCTGGTCCGGCCCAGCCCATGTTGGGCGGCACGACCCGGTGGCGCAGCGGCCGTGGGGCTGCGAGGGCGGCGAAGTCGCGGGGCGGTGCAGCAGGGTGGCACGGTGGGGCCGCAGGTGGCGAGGCCGCTGGGCGGTGCGGGGTGCCATGGGCAGTGAGGTCGTGGGGTGATGCAGGGTGCCGCGGGTGGCGAGGCTGCGAGGCGGTGCGGGGTGGCGTAGGCGGTGAGGCCGCAGAGGCCAAGGGACAGCGGAGTGCTGCAGGGCGCAGAGGCTGTAGGCGGCAGAGCACTGCGGGTGGCAGGGCCACGGACGGTGGAGCACCACGGGGTGCGGAGGTTGCGGGTGGCGGTCGTCGCAGACGGCGGAGGCCGCGGACGGCATGGCCGCGGAAGGCGAAGGCCGCAGACGGCAGAGCGCCGCGGGGCAATGGAGTGCATGTGTCTTCATCGGCGGCCGGCTTGACGATCTACCCTTCCTTCCTTGCCTTCATCACGGTTCTCGAGTTCCTCCGGTGCCAAACACTGGCACTGGTCGCCATCACCATCATGAAGAACACGCAAAAGAACCAATATTTGAAGATAGGACATGCCATGTTTGTTTTTCTAAGACTCTCCGCATTAGGGCGGTAGCAAGAAGCTATAATTTCTTCCTTAATTCACAAAGAATTGACAAGAACATGAAGGGGAAAAATTCAACATCCACCCTACCTTGATGATTCGGTTGAAGATTTTCCATGGTTGAGACACTTTGGCGTTTTTCAATCCCGCAATAAGTCTCCTTCAACAACGTTGGTGAGGAGAGGAAAAGATTAAGTTGGTGATGACGACATTTCCTCGGTCATTGGTTCATTCGTCATTGGAGATCCTTCGATGGAGTTTGTAGAAAGGTTCGTTAAAGGAGAAGAGTTCTTCATTCGCGTTCTTAATTGGAGGATGTGTTCCTCCAAGTTCTTCCAAGTTCCCACCTTTTCCAACGATTAATTTCCCCCAACCCACCATAAAGAAAACGTAGCCAATATAATAAAATATGTTGGAATAATTTCAAATTTGAATAATTAATTAATTGAGTTGGTGTGTTAATTAAAAGGGGGGTGGCATAATTAATCAAGGGGGAGTTCAAGAGACTTCCCCTCATTTAAGTGGGAGGTTCAAAGGGGTTTTAATCTCAGGTGGTCCCCACCACCATAACCTCTCATGGGAGGTTTTAGGTTCAATGGTCCCCACCTCCATAACCTCAAGGGGAGGTTTAAATCTGTTGGTCCCCACCTCTCAACATCCACAAGAAGTTTCAAATAAAAAATAAAATAAACGTTACACAACTTTTTTTCATTCTTTCACGAATATGTGAAAAGCTAACTTCCACCCTTGACCTACTGCAGTCGAGGTGAAGGTATCATTAAGAGAATATTGGTGCTACGAGTTCAATGGTGCCCTTAGATTTCAATTCCGAGCACCGGTTCAAAAGTTAGAAAATCCCACTCGCATATTTACTGAAAGTACCCAAAATAAAGTTCAGAAATTCATTCAGGGTACCCCAGGCCTTGGAATCGCGTGTCGTCAATTTTCGTGGACTCATAAAATTCTTATATATTAAAAAAATTACATGGAAATTCCTGGGTCTTTACATTACCTAAAACTCCAAGAAATAATGATGCAATATGGGTAATTGTTGATCGACTTACCAAATTTTCACATTTCCTTGCTATAAGGGAGGATTTTTCACTGGGTCACCTTAAATTAATCTATATTAATGAATTTGTAAGGCTTCATGGAGAAACTCTTTCTATTGTTTCTGATTGTGATCCACAACTTACATTGAAATTCTATAAAAGTCTATATAAATCTTTAGACACTAAGCTTTACTTGTGTATAGCTTATTACCCTCAAAATGATGGGAAGAATGAAAGGACCATTCAAACATTTTGAGAGACATTGAGATTATGATCACATGACTTTCAAGGTATGTGGGATTAGTATTTACCTTTGGTAGATTTTTCTTACAATAATAGTTTTCATTGAAGTGTTGAAATAGCACCATATGAATCATTGAATGGAAAGAGATGTCGTATACCAACTTTTTGGGGTGAAGTTGGCGAAAGGAAGCTTGTAGGCCCATGACTTTTGGAGGAAACAATATTAAAGCTAAATACTATTCAAACCCATATCAAAGAAGCTCAAAGTAGAAAAAAAATCTATACTAATAACCAAAGAGAGGATTTGGATTTTCATGTGGGAGATCATGTGTTTCTAAAAGTATCTCCACGGAAGGGTGTTATATGATTTGGAAAGAAAGGTAAACTAAGCCCCAAGTATGTTAGACCCTTTGAAATCCTGGAGAAAATTAGAGTTGTGGCTTATTATTTGGTAATTCCACCTAGCCTTTCTGAAGTACACAAGGTGTTCCAAATCTCCTTGTTAAGGAAGTACATGATAAATCCAAGGCATGTCCTCACTTATTAAGGAATAGAATTGGAACCTGATTTATCTTACTATGAAGAGCCTATCTGGATTCTGGACACTAGAGAGTAAGTGTCGATAAATCACACAACTCTATTGGTAAAAGTACTTTTGAAAATTCATAAAATTAAATAGGTTATGTGGGAACCAGAGGAATTTATGATGAATAACTATGCATATATTTTTATGAGGTTACATTCTAAAAATTTCATGGATGAAATTATTGTAAGAGAGTATAATGTAAAACCCCAAGATTTTATTGTATTCTTCTTTTAAAATTTAATATCTTAGATATTTTATGCTTCACGCAACACCTAGTTTAAAACAATAATATACTATTAAATATGATCATTGGAATAGTAATGTGACCCTTAGGAATAGTAATATGACCAATAAAATATTAAACTCACCTAAGAAAGTATAAATAAAATTTAGGTATATTATAAATGAAAATATGGTATATTGATATCATGGAATAAGTACATAAATGTTTTAAAAATGATAAATTAAGTGTTGGTACTTCTGTGAAACATAAATATATATTTAAAATTTTATAATTAATATAATAATTTAAAATAAAAGTTATTTTCATAAAATAGATTCATAAATTCATATTTTATTGTCTTATTATTATAAGATAATTTTATGATACCTTACTTAATTTTTCTAAATTTCATAAAATCAGCTATAATTTTCAAATTGGTATTTTTTGAATAAATAATGATTTTAATTAAAAATTAAAATTTTCATATTTACAAAATTATTTTCAAAAAATTGAGTTCATTTTGGAATTCTACACGTTTAAAATGGTTATGGTGATTTTTTGGGATTTTTCTGAAATAGTTAAATTATTTGTGAATAGAGAAATATGGTAATTTATGGTATATATACATTATATGATCAATACACCATTCCTTGAGTCATGTATGATGTAAGAACCATAATATAAAACATATCTTAATTATTTAATATATTTAGTGATAATTATTAAACTATTTATAGTCTTGAGCTAAAATAATAAACTAACGATTAAAATAATCAAAAAAATACCCCTCACTTCCAATATAAATACCACCCCTCACCACCTCTTCTCTTCACACTTCCAAAGCCTTTAATCTTGATTATATTCTGACTATTTCCTCTCCCAACCCTTTCTCCAATGTTCTGGTCTTTATAGTCTCACCACAATACCATTTTAAAGTTCTTTAAGAAGGTTCTCAATGAGAAGAATTCAAGAGGTAAATCATTTTTCGTTCTCTTGAAATTTCTTTCAATTTGTTTTCTTCATAGTCTATCCATAACTATTCTATAAAAAAATTCATGATAACTCTAATATCTTATATGTAGTGTAATGTTTTTATTTTAATGTAATTTCTATCATCAAACCCCTTCTCCTCCGCCATTTTATTCTAAAAATGAAAACATCGTCTGTGATGTGCCGATTTACCACCATCGTGGATGATGTGACTTCATTTTCCATTACCACATTCATTTATAGTTATAAAACCATAATTATGGTTAAAAAGTATTTTATTATACATATTATAAGTTATTTATTGTTTTTTAACTATTATATATGCATGATATTAATTAATAATACAAAACTAGTTTGCGATGATCGAAAAACCACAAAAATAATCTAAACGGTTATCATTAAAGTTATATATAATTAATCATCCTAATATCAAGAAAAAAATAATGCATAAGGAAATTAAAAATTATATATGTTTATTAATAACATATAATTTTAATTCTAGAGAATTATTTCCATTTTACATGATCTTTCGTACATGCATACAAGTGAATCAATCATGAAAATCAAGGAAACAAACACTCCAGAACGAAAAAATTGAATATTATAACCCCTAAAAAAGGCCATAAATGAACTTAATAAAAGTATACTAAAACAAATAAATGTTAAATATGCTTTTAATTAAATTATTAGTGAATATAATTTCATTATCTTGGAAATTAAGTACAAGTTCAGAAGACATTCGGACATAAGGTAAGGTATTCTACCCAAATCTCCATTTTTCATTCGGGTTACGTTTTCTTACTCTTTACCCACAATGTAATTATTCTTTCTTTTTATACTCATAAATTCTAAGTATATTTTCCAAAATAATTTATCCAAATAATTTCATCTTTCTTTTATGGTAGAATTCATGTTTTGTAGGGTTCCCTTTTCCAATTCTTCAAATTAAGAAATCTTGATTAAAGGTAACTTTCCAATTTCTTGCGCATTTTCAAGTACCATCCATATCTTGTTCTAAGAAACAATTATTTTTATAAAATTATTATTCTTTAGAAAAACTATCTTTCTTCATTCCTTGTTTTATATAAATAATTGTGAATTTTTTTTCATTCTAAGTAATATTTTATATTTTCCCATAAACCGCACTGAAGTGACCCATTTTAACGATTCTTAAAAACTCTTTTTACATGTTTTCACTTCAGTTGAGTAAAATTTATACCTAAAACATAATTTCATCATACTTCCCTTTTCTTTTCTGTGATATTCATGTTAACAATCTAATTTTATGACAAATACAATTGATTTTACAAAAGAACTCTTTTTTTCAAAATAAAATGATATTTCTCCCAATAATTTATCAATGATTTTATTAGAGTATTTTCATCTATGATTATGATTAAAATATTTCAAAGTGGTATCATATAATTTCATTTAAGTATATTTTTTCAAATCTATTATTTGAAACGTAGGTAATTAATTGGACTTGGTAAGTGATGGGCGGGGCCCGCTATAGCCCCTTGATGCTTAGGTAGGTTTCATGAGACAAACTAGACTAGGTTTTGGCTAAGGCCTTACAAATTTATGCAGAATTCTTGGATGAGGCCTTTATCATATGTTTATGATGTCCAACATTATGTATTCCCTCATTCTGATATTAGTAATTGATAATCCATGTGATTATTCGACTAGTAGAGTATCCATGGTTAAGTTTCAATCTCAAGTGATTATTTATATAAAATTATGTATTCAGATTTTATTCCTACCATATTATGCTCAATATTATTCTTTAATGGCATGTGTTTTTATTCATTCACCTTTTTTATTGTTTATGTTTATATTATTTTCTGTTCTATTACTTACCCTTACCAAACATCTAAGTTCACTGGACGGTCTTTTCACCGAATTTATGTTATCGATGTCCCAAATTGTTATTACCCACTCTTAAGCTAGTATAGTGCAAGTACGGGGTCGATCCACAGAGAACTTGGTGAGTGCGTGAATTCAATTGAGTTTAGAATTAATTTGGTGAATTATGCTGAATTTAGAGTGGGTTTTTCTTTGTTTTGGATTAAGGAACTTGTTTTTATTACTTGGAAATAATTATTAATGATTGCGAAGAAAACAAAAATGGTTCTTAATGAGATTTGTAGAAAAAGAGCGTGTTGGGGCTATGGTGATTATGAAGATTTTATGCAGATTTATTATATGGTTGTTTTTTTCATGATAATTCAACATTTTGGCTCTTAATTATGACAATATTCCCTTGGTCCGGTTGATTTTGTCTTGGAATTGAAGAAATTGACTCCTTGGTCCGGTAGACAGTGTTTCACAATTCTTACTTTTAGTTTAGCCCATTTATGAATCGACGAATACCTTCAATGATCTTGAAGTTGTTTCATCGTTATTATTATTTTAGATCCCTAAGAATTCTGCCGTTGGTCCGGTTCATAATTCCCAGTAGTAGTTAACAAAGGTTTAAGAAGAATAAGAATAATTTTAAAAGAAAAAATACAACCACATAAATCATTAAAACATGAAATCCTTCATCATACATAGCCCCAACACAAAGGATGTTTAGTTACACATATAGTACATAATGAAAACAACACCTTTGATACTCGATGAGTTCATCAGATATTCTAAGAAAGAGATAAGTGTCGGACGGTGGAATGGAGGGGTAGCGGCACAACAGTGGCTTGGGAGGAATGGAAGCAGAACTTCCCCCTTTTCTTCAAGTGTTTTTTCCTCTTAAAATCCGGAGGCCAAGGCCTCTATTTATAGAAAAATAAAGTACACTGTGTGTATGAAAAGTACACGTCATGTACTTTCGTCAACGCGTTTTTGGCCCTGTTTTTCTTCGGTAGGTGGCCAGCCACGCCTCCTTTGACTCACACGGCGTCTACAGTCAGTTGGTGGAGGGTACACGGCGTGTAGCGCCACCACACATGGCGTGTAGTATCAAGCAGGTGCCACCAACCGCATCTAGAAGCTTGTACACTGCGTTTATATGTAGAACATGGTGTGTCATCTTTGGCCGGCCACATGGGCGTGTAGACTCTTCTTGGCCACCAACTATTTCTAGAATGTCTTACACGGTGTGTATTAATGTGAACACGGCGTGTACTTTCTTTTGGTTACTTGGGCATGTGTTTGTCCCAGTTAACCCATCTCTGAGCTTGAAAGGACACGACGTGTATATAAGTACACGCCGTGTAGTTGGAATTTTTTGCTCTATTTTCCTCCTTTTTGTGCATTTAGCCAAAAACCTTCTGAAAATGAACAAGATCACCAAAATCAAAGTATTTGTCCACTAGGCAGTAGGTAAATGATGAAAACTTGTTCTTATTTTTCAATAAAGTATATGAAAATGTATGCACAAATTAGGTGTATCAAAATTCCCCATACTTATTCATTTTATTTCCCTCAAGTGAATATAAACATCTAATTAAAATAATCTATATTGTAAAAGTAATAACTTTAGTTAATCATAAATGTAAATAATAAGTGACAAGAGAAAATTTCAAAAAAGAATACAAATTAGTTTTCAATCCAGGAGATATTCTAATCATGCCTCATATATAATTCAATTAACTACTTTCATCCTCTTTTAACACATGTTTCAGCCTTTCAAATATAATCAATCCACTTGATGATTTACCTCACCAAAAATATGCTCAACACTCAAGATGTTTTTAAACAAAGTTATACTCAATCAAAGATATATACACTCTATCCATAGGTTTGCACGAATTCTAGTTCTCCAATTTAGAAAATTTTATTTACAAAAATCATGAGGACTTTTCAAATAGGATCAGATGTTTCTGTGGCTAAAGGTTGGTAGGTAAAGATGTGAAAAATAATTCTGAGGCTTGAAAAAAGAGGCTATATTCTTAAATAACATTGCATGATATTCAAAATTAAACTCAATATAAAAACTTCCTTAACAAGCTTTATCAAATGATTTCATCACCACCATCTCCTTTAGCTGAGTGGGAGTCACAAACCAACAAATGTGTATAAGGTCCTTTTGTTTGTACCATTTTTTTTACAAAGGAAACCTTTCTGAATTTTCAAAATAGAGTTTCAGAACTCTTTTCTCCCCAATTGATCAAGAGGCACTCTCCCATACATCATTTCTTGAAAATTCATGAATTTATACCATGTGTTGTCAATCCCTTCTTTTGAGATCAAATAAATAATCATGAAAAATCATAAAAGAATTAGGGTAGGAATGGAAATAGGCTTGTAATATGGCTTCCTATAAAGTTTATTCATGGTCTCTATGGGCTTCACAAAGATAATATGTAGGGTAGGCTCAAGAAAAAGGGGTTAAAACAATCTTATGTATCAATCATTTTAATGTAATTCAAAAATTCCTCATGTTTCGAAAAAAAACTTGCAATTTCTGGTAGTTATGTATATTCTAAGAATCTCTCAAGAAAGAGGGTATTAGAAATAATATGACAAAGGGGTTTAGAATACCTCTCGGGAGTAGGAAAAATAAATAAAGAGATAATCAGGCCATGACTTTCAAAATAATTGATAAGTCTAATCGATTTAATTATCCAACGATTACAAGTATGTAATTTAAATAATATCAGCAATCATTTTAAAATACCTCAGAATCAAAATAAGAATGCAATTTTTAAAATTTTCCACTTTCAGCTTTATTATTTAAAAATATGATTAACCAAAAATATATTCATGTTGTCAAATATATCTTCTAATAATGATGTCTTATAGAATTTGAAAAGGGAAAAGACTAAAGAGGTTGAGAGACACCCCCCCCCCATACTTAATATCGCATGTGGTCCACCAAGTGCCCAAAAAGAAGAACAAGTGGAGGTGGGGACACAATAGTGGACCAGACTGAGGGGAAGTAAAGAAAGAAGGAAACAAAGAAAGAAAAGAAAACAAAGGAAAAAAAGAATACACCCCTTGTGTCTAGATGTAGGAAAATGGTATGTGATGGAAAAGCACAGCCCAAAACATGCCAGAGTACCTGTGAGGGGGAAATAAAAAGAACACTGCAAGGAGGCATAACAAACACAGGAACAATATACAACAAATATATATATATATAATGAAAAGTAGGTGTCCCAAAACTAGTTAGGGGGTTGCCTCAGGGGAAGGCACATCCGATACAGGTGGGTCGGCAGCAGTGACCGTAGTAGGGGAAGAGCTAGGGGCCTCGGCCTGTGGGAGGCTCACTACTGCAAGAGCATCTGGAACTGTGAGCTCAGCAAGAGGCGATGGATCAGCACCTGTAGTGAAAATGATAATGGAGTTCGTGGCTAAGGCAGCATCAGCAGGCGGGACAGGAGTAGCTGTAGGCGTGGAGGAGGAAGCAGCCAGTACAGGAACGGGAAGCTGAAGATGCTGTAAGATCAACTCCGTCATCTGCTCAAGATAGACCTGGCACTAAAGGATATCAGTATGCTGATACTCCATGCAAGTCAGGTGAAGGGTGATCTCAGCTAGGCGGAGTTGGATGGGAGTAGAACCCACACCCTCGGACAAAGTCAGAGAGGGAAAGTGAAAAATGGCGGCCGCCTAGCAGAAATCGAACTGTCGGGACGGTATCGCTCGGTGTCTCCCAGTACTTGGGTCCATCGATCTCGAACGATGCAGAAAAATCCAAAAATAAATCTCTATAGATAGGATTTATGACCTGAAAGATATCCAGCAGTGATGTGTGGCCGAGGAGCTCCTCCAACTCCTCCCAGATTCCCAGCTGTTGAGGCACAGTAGGGTCTAGATAGCGACTGCTCAAGGGGATCGGGCGGCGAGAGAAATGTCGTACTCTGTCATGTGCCAAGTCGATAGTTGGGAAAACCATACACGGATAGGGGATACTAGTAGGAGCTGGTCCAGGTGATGCTACAGCAAGGGAGGGCTCTGGGGGTGGATCAGCTGCAATAGGTGAAGGCTCGGTGGAGGAAGCGGTCGATGTGGGGCCATCTGCTGATGAAGATGGCACAGGGAGAGTGGAAACAGATGTAGAAAAAATGGTGGTTCTCGAAAGCTCTGTGCTGTAAGGTAGAGGTACAACAGTGTTAGGCCTGAACTCTACTGGGGCAGTGGGTGGGGGAAGAATTTCCAATGGAGGGAGTTCATAGAACAGAGTGTCTAGGTCTGGTTGCGTTAGAGGTCAGAGTCGAATCTGCTGAAAAATGGGCCTCTCTCCCTCAGTGGTGGAGGTCGCCCGCTTCCCCCAGGAAGGATCATGATCTTCCAAAACCTGAAAAAGAAAGAAAAAGAAAAAAAAAAAGAAAACAGAAGGAAAAGAAAAGAAAAATAAGAAAAAGAGAAAAATGTGAGAAAAATAAGAAAAATAAAAGTACACAGTGTGTACTTCCAGAGTACACGACGTATAGTGGTAACGGGAAGCAACCCATATATTCAAGAAAGACACGACGAGGCGGTGAGTCACTATCCATGGAAGGGTACACAGTGTGTATTTACATTGCACATCATGTATAAGCATACGAGTTCCTGGCCGTGTGGGAACTACAAATGTATTGGGCCATAGAATACACTACACGGCATGTACCGAACATACACGTCATGTAGGGGAACATGGGATGTTTGGCCGTGAAAAAGGGAAGACTCGGGCATGGCTTTGGATAGTACACGGTGTGTACCGAACATACACATCGTGTAGTTTCAAATTTCGAAATGTTTAGAGTGTGGTCGTGTCCATGAGTACACAGCATGTGTTCTTCATGCGTGCCCGTGTACTGTCAGAAGCTGAATGGGAGAGAAATCAAAAAACACCCTAAACGCTAAAAAAACTAGGAAATAAAGAGAGAAGAACGGCATTCCTGATCCGACCAGTGAAATAAGGAAGAAATCGCGCCTTAAAACGTGGTAAAATGGTGGATTTTAAAGAGGTGGGCCGTTCAGCTTCTGAAGGAAGAAAATGGAAAGGGGGGCTGCACGACACAGACAATGGCCGCGTAGGGTGTCCGACTTTTATAGCCGGACTACAGGGCATGTACTTTATCATACACGCTGTGTATTTTTTTAAACAAACAATATATATATATATATATAATTATTATAGTAAACTTTATAGTAATTAGTATTAATAACTAATATATATATATATATATATATAGATATATACATATTTTATTACAAATAAAAATATACACGACATGTATCGGGAAATACACACCGTGTGTTTTAAAATTGGAAAAAGAGAAGTACAACCTTTGGTCCACTGCTTGGGGTGAGGTTTGAACCATCGATTGGTCATTCCGAACGAAAGCCCTCATCCACTGGAGCGAAGGTTGTACTTCTGCCCATATTTATTATTTATATACAATTATGGTATACGTATTATACTACACAAAAAGAAGAAAATGCACGTCGTTTTTTTTAATTATATAAGAAAATGATGAAGCATGGAGATTAGCCGAGTTCGAACCCGGGTCTTTGGGATCCAGGGCAGAGACTTTTCCAATCTACCAACTTCATCCTCATAAATTTATTTTATAATAAAACATTTTAAATTTAGAAAGGAAACATATGGAACAAACGATGTATATCGAAAGACACATCATGTGGTTTTATTAAAAGGGTAAATGATGGAAATGGGTCGGTTGCCAGGATTCAAACTCGGGTCTTTTGGAACCGGGTTACGATCGTGGCCCACTGATCCATCCCCACCATGGGTTTTCTTATAAACAAATATATATATATATATATATATATAATTACAACACATGCCGTGTAAGAAAAGGAGGAACCCCATGCCGAAGGTATGTCGGGAGGATTCGAACCGGGGACAGCTCGATAAACTCCAGTGACCTTACCATCGGCACCGGCATCATCCCTGTTTATTTATTAGTTACTCTATAGATTTATACTATTTAAGATTAAAAACTAAAAAGATAAGTACACGCCATGTATATAAGTGGGACACAACGTGTAACCTATGGGTTTCCTCCCAGGAAGCGCCTTTGTTTTAGGTCATTGGCTCGACCGAATTACCTTTTCTTACCTGATATTTATGGTGGATAATGGTCCCAATAGTAGCCACCCTGGCCTTCTAGGAATTCCAAGTTCTCTGGATCTTCTTTAATGGGAATGTCTGGAAAAATCACATCATCTGAAATGGAAGAACATACCAGATCATCTTCTTGTTCGCGTAGTTGTCCATCCATGGTAGTCACTACATAGCAGTCCTCATGTTCAGATAGTGATTCTTGTTTGACGGCCTTTAGAACATTGTAGGAAACTCTTTCATTCCCTACCCATAAAATCAACTCCCCATGGTGCACGTCGATCAAGACTTTCCCTGTGGCCAGGAAAGGTATTCCCAATATAAGAGGTTTCTTCTGATCCTCCTCCATGTCTAGGATAATAAAATCTGACGGGAGGATCAATCTTCCCACCTTCACCAATACATCCTCTAGTAGACCCTTTGGATATTTAATGGATCTGTCAGCAAGTTGAAGGGAGACTCAGGTAGGCTTCAGATCATGGAGTCTAATCTTTTGGAAAACTCCGAATGGCATGAGGTTGACACTAGTCTCTAAGTCGCATAGAGATTTTCCAAATTCACAGGGTCCAATTGTACAAGGGATAGTAAAGCTACATGGATCCTGGAGTTTTGGAGGAATGGAATGTTGTACAACTGTGGAGAACTCCTTTGTCATTGCAATGGTGCCCAAATACTCCATCTTCTTTTTATTCAAGAGGATTTCCTTCATGAATTTTTCATATGTGGGCATTTGAGTCAGAGCCTCTGCAAATGGGATGTTGATGTGTAGCTTTCTTAATACTTCCATGAATTTTCCAAACTGGTGATCCAACTTCCTTTGCTTCATCCTTTCTGGAAAAGGTAATGCAGGCTCGAATGGTTTGACGACCTCCTTTCCTTTTCCTGGTTGAGCCTCCGATGATGGATTTTCAAATGAAGAGGGGTCTGAAACTATACCTTTGTTGTCAGCAGAGAGTTTAGGTGCAGTTGGATGTGCTAGTTCTTTCTAATGAAGATTCTTTCCACTTCTCAGTGTTATGGCATGGGCCTCCTCCCTTGGGTTCTTCTTGGTGTTTCTTCATAGTGTACCAGGCTGTCTCCCTGAGAGCTGGTTTGCTAACTGGACGATTTGGTTTTTGAGGCCTCGAATAAAATCCTCCTGGTTCTGAAATCTGGTCTTAGCAGTAGATATGAATTTTTTCATAAGATCCTCTAACCTTGAGGTATTCTCTTGCTGAGGTGGTTGTGCAGCTGGTGGGGGTGGTTTCTTCCTTGGCTGTTGTGGGTGAGGGTTTTGATACCCTTGTTTCTAGTAGAAACCCTACTGATTCTATTTTTACCTTGGGTATGGGTTCTGATATTGTGGATGACTGTAGTTGGGCAGTCACTGGGGCAGAGGATTCTGCTGCTGTTGGCCCCATCCTGTGTTCTGGCTTTCACACCATGTCAGGTTCTGGTATTTTTGATACTAGTTTGACCCTCTGTTTTGAGAAACATAGCTCACCTCGCTTGCTGAAGGGTCAACTGAAGGTCTCGGGCATTCTCCCAGGATGTGGTTGTTACCATAGTCACCGCATTATGGATGGTTCACCGCATGGACTTGAGATGCACCCTTGAGATTCAATGCATCGATCTTTTTGGATACTGCATCCAACTGGGCAGCAAGCATGGTAGTAGCATCAAAACTATGCATACCGCGTTTTTGTGTCCCCTGCTCAGAATGCCACTGGAAGCTGTTGGATGACATATCTTCCAGAAATTCAAATAATTCTTCGAGGGAATTTTTCATTACTGTACCTCCAGTAGCTGCATCCACCACGGAATTTGTATTTGTTGTGAGTCCTCCGTATAAGGTTTGGACTTGCATCCAAAGTGGAATTCCGTGGTGTAAGAATTTACATAACATATCCTTGAAAATTTCCCAGGATTCGTACAACGATTCGGAGTCATGCTGCTGGAAGTTGTGGATATCATTTCGTATGGTTACCGTCTTCGAAGGTGGAAAATATTTGGACAGAAATGTATGCGCTAGCTTCTCCCAGGTGAGGATGGATCTTTGTGGCAACCCTTTGATCTAGTCTTTCTCCTTGTCCCGTATAGAGAAAGGGAACAGGCGAAGAAGAATGGCATCCTCAAACACTCCATGGTAACGGAATATATCGCAGATCTCCAAAAAATTGGAGAGATGGGCGTTCGGGTCTTCACTAGGCAGGCTGCTGAATTGAACAGTGTTATGGATCAACTGCATGATAGTAGGCTTGATCTCGAAGTGTTGGGCCTATACTGGAGGATGAACGATGCCCGTATCAGCTCTATGGATCGATGGCAGGCCGTACTCCATAAGAGTACGTTGTGGAGGTGGCTGCTGAGGGAGTGGAGGTGGCATGTACTGCTGCTCTTGAGGGGCGAAGTAGGGCTATTGGAAGAGCTGTCGCTACTGCAGGGGTTGGTCGTACTGCGGAAGTGGTTACTATGGCAGTTTCTGGTAGTCCCTCGGGAGGAACTCCATGAAACCTCTAGGTCGAGCCTGCTCTGGTATACAAGCAGTGGGAGGCTGCTGGTCCTAGAATGGTTGTCCAGCTATAGCTTCAGTGGCTGGTGCTCCCTCTTCCTTGTTCGCCATGGTTCATGGATTCTGATTGTGCATTTCCACCAATGCACATTGATGAAAAAGCAAAGTCCATTCGATTTCCGGGTCAAACGGAAAAAGATCTGATGACTCGGTGCTCCTGGACCGTGCGAGGCGTCTGTTCATGAACCTGTGATCAGGCATAAACAAAAAACAAAACCCAAGCATAAAAGGGAAAATAAAAGAAAAATAGAAATGGTATTAGGAAAGAAATTTTTGGGAATTTTTTATTTTTATTTTCACTTAATTAACTTCTAACGCAATTAAATTTCTGCACTTGAACCATATGGTTCCCTGGCAACGGCGCAAAAATTTAGATGGTCGTTTCACCAAATTTATGTTATCGGTGTCCCAAATTGTTATTACCCACTCTTAATCTAGTATAGTTAAAGTGCGGGGTCGATCCACAGGGAACTTGGTGAGTCCGTGAATTCAATTAAGTTTAGAATTAATTTGGTGAATTATGCTGAATTTAGAGTGGAGTTTTCTTGGTTTTGGATTAAGGAACTTGTTTTGATTACTTGTAAATAATGATTAATTATTACATAGAAAACAATAATGGTTCTTAATGAGATTGGCAGAAAAATATCGTGTTGGCTATAGTGATTATAGAGATTTTATGTGGATTTCTTATATAGTTGTGTTGTTCATGATAATTCAACACTCTAGATCTTAATTATGACAAGATTCCCTTGGTCCGGTTGATTTTGTCTTGGAATTGAAGAAATTGACTCCTTGGTCTGGTAGACAGTGTTTCACAATTCTTACTTTTAGTTTATCCCATTTATGAATCGATGAATACCTTCAATGATCTTGAAGTTGTTTCATCATTGTCCTTGGTCCGTTTCTGAATTCCCAGTAGTAGTTAACAAAGGTTTAAGAAGAATAAGAATAATTTTAAAAGAACAAATACAACCACATAAATCATTACAACATAAAATCCTTCATCATCCACATCCCCAAAACAAAGGGTGTTTATTTACACATATAGAACATAATAAAGAAAACACCTTCGATACCTGATGAGTTCATCGGATAAGCTAATAAAGAGAGAGGTGTCGGATGGCGGAATGGTGGGGTAGTGGCATGACGGTGGCTCAGGAGGAATGGCAGAAGAACTTCCCCATTTTCTTTAATTGTTTTTTTCCTCTTAAAATCCGGAGGCCAAGGCCTCTATTTATAGAAAAATAAAGTACACAGTGCGTATGAAAAGTACACGCCATGTACTTTCGTCAATGCGTTTTTGGCCCCGTTTTTCTTTGGTATGTGGCCAGCCATGCCACCTTTGACTCACACGACGTCTACGGTTGGTTGGTGGAGGGTACACGATGCGTAGTGCCGCCACACACTGTGTGTAGTCTCAAGCAGGTGCCACCAACCGCATCTAGAAGCTTGTACACGGCGTGTAGATGTAGAACACGACATGTCATCTTCGGTCGACCACATGGGTGTGTAGATTCTTCTCGACCACCAATTGTTTCTAGAATGTCTTACACAGTGTGTATTAATGTGAACACGGCGTGAACTTCCTTTTCATTACTTGGGCATGTGTTTGTCCTGTTCAACATGTCTCTTAGCTTGAAAGGACACGGCGTGTATATAAGTACATGTCATGTAGTTGGAAATTTTTTCTCGGTTTTCCTCTTTTTTGTTCATTTGGCCAAAAACCTTCTGAAAATGAACAAGATCACCAAAATCAAAGTATTTGTTCACTAGGCAGTAGGTAAATGATGAAAACTTGTTCTTATTTTTCAATAAAGTATATAAAAATGTATGCACAAATTGGGTATATCATTCACCCTTTTATTATGTTATATTTTTTCCCAGGATGCAAAGATGTGTGTTATGAATGAATTGCAGGGATAATATAAGAGTTTATATATGTTTCCAAAGGATTTTCTTTGTTTTATTTTGTAATATATCGGGTCTAGGTGCCACTAAATTGGCGCCCCATACCTGGTCGGCCACAAGTCCTCAAGCGCATTTCCCCAAATTCCAGAGGCTTACGACTAGTAGTGAGGGCCTAGGGTGTGATAGTAGGGAAACTATTCCCTCATTGGTAGAGTATAACACAATAGAATAATAATATACAATAATAGAAATAGCAAACAACATACAACTAAAATAAATAGTGAAATCCTGATAAGATAAATAACCAAACATCATTCAATACAAAAAGATGATGTAGCATGTTATGTTCTAAGAAAAAATCCAAAATAGGTACACCACATAAATCCATAATATATGTTCCAAAAGAAAAAATAAAAAATGGAAACTAATAAGCATCGCAAGCCTCAGCTTGGTTCCATGCTCTCCGGCTCCTAAACATCATCTCAAGTACCTGTGCAAGGGCACTTTCCCCTATCGACACTTACAATAACATAAACTGTTTGGGCCCAAAAGAACGACCCAAATAGGGTTTGAGAAATAAATCCCAGTAGGAAACCACCAATGGTCTATGCCTATCTATCAGTGAGTATATGCAATAAGTAGTGTACAAAAAGGAAAACTAGTAAACTCAAATGTACACAATATTAAACAATCCAACATGTCATGTTTTCTATTTTAATTAATTGTGTCTAGTTCAACCATTTAATTACATTGAAGTATATAAGTCTCAAGATCCAGCCTAAGCTCGTAAATCCCCTATATTAACAATTCTCAACAGATAACTCATCAGGATATCTAAATAAATAAAGTGAAGACCGAATCCAAGATTGTGCTTTGTCTTGGAAGACTTGTCATAAGTAAATATATTTTAATATTTAATTCAACATCTCGCTCATAGGAATAGAAAATCCCCACCCAGAGGCATAACCAAATCCTTGCTCGCAGGCATAACAAATCCTCATTCACAGGCAAAACAAATCATTTCCCGTAGGCATAACAAATCCTCACCTGCGGGCATAGAAATCAATAGGGTCGAGCCCAATATATCAGCATTTCATCATAAAATAAAACACATGTAAATTACGCTATTAAAAGTTTAACATAATAACAACTCACATAGAAATCATACAAATCAATAAATAAGTGAATTAGACTATCACACGACTTACACGATAATTGGAATATCATGGGGAAAAGGGGAAATCACTAATTCAAAACCCTTTAATCAAATAAATCACAATTTATCATAATTTCAATTCCATTATAAATTTAATTCATACTTAACAACCCAATAATGGAAAACAAGGCATGCCTTATAAACAACCTCGACCAAATAGCCATAAACGGTCATTCTAAGGGAATACACCCACGGGGTGGCACTTAATCAAACCAACAAGCTCAAACATGCTTAAATTAATTTAATTCATGACCTAATAATCATTAGGAAACAAAAAGGGTCAATTTCCATTCAAGGTTACACCCTAAACATGGGATAATGGAAATATGGCACATATAAACAACTAGGTATTGAGCGAAAGGCACAAGACCACCTACCTCATTGTAGTACGACTCTCCTCATCTAGCATCGGGATTTTATTTGCCCTAGAATGGAGTATATCTACAAAATATGTATAATTTTTCAACCTTAAATAACTAGATAGTGTGATGAAATCAGGAATAAAGGCTAAAGAGGAATCGAGATCTCACCGATCAGGTTCAAACGTATCCGGCGGCGAAGGAATCAGGGGTTTAGATGATCAATCGAGAAGGAAAATCTTGTCAGGTACTATTGTTCATGTAATGGGGTGATCCTTCTGTCCATATGATGAAAAAGGATGCTACTACCCAATTTAATCAATAAAAAAAGTACACGGCCTGTAATTGAGAACACATGTCGTGTCCCTACAAATTCTGGTGAGACCATTATATGGTCGTGTACGGAGATTACATGGTGTGTAGCCTTTCATACACGGCATGTAGTTCCCAATAACATCATGTAATAGGCATGTATCTGTCCCTTAGACCTATTTTCCTTCATTTTATTAAGTATAAACTAAAAAGGAAAGATCCATACCTCAACAGAAGAACGGGGTTCTTACAAATTTTCTCCCTTAAAGCAATTTGTCCCTGAATAGCCCTTCCAGGGGTGGTGAATAAATATCTAAGAACAAATCTGGCCACTATGATTGTATGTCATCTTCCCTCTCCCAAGTCTCATCATGCACTTGGTCGTGCTACCATATCACTCGTACCAAAGGAATAGATCGTCCATAGAGAACCTTCCTGCTATAATCCACTATACGAATTGGATTCTCCTAAAAGGATGAATCTTCCTACAACTCCACTTCCTTGGGCTGAAAGGTGTGAGATGGGTTCAAAATGTAACTTCGCAACTAAGAAATGTGGAAGACATCATGCATATCCATGTACCTATGAGGTAACTACAATCTATATGCAACTGGCTTGACCCTCTACAGAATCTCAAATGGACCGACGTATCTTGATGAAATATTACCATGTCTCTTGATCCTCTTGTGTAATACCATCCGCACGACATGTACGAAAACTAGATTCCCAACCTTGAACTCCAAAGGTCATCTTCAGCAATCAGAATATGATTTCTGATGATACTGCGCAATATCCATCCGCTTTAGAATCAAATTAACTTGCTCATTGTTCTCCAGGACAAGACGGGGTCCTGGCATCACTGTATATCCTACCTCCAGTCAACACAGGGTGATCGGTATAGCCTATCATAAAAATTATAATAAGGTTCCATTTTAATATTACTCTGGAAGCTATTGTTGTAGGAAAACTCAACAAGGGGTGTGTGTGTCTCTTAGGAACCCCTGAAATCTAGGATGCATGCCCTATGCATGTCCTCCAGTACCTGAATTGTACATTCTGAATGGCCATCAATCTGAGGGTGGTATGTTGTGATCAGAAGAACCTATGTACCCAGCACCCTATTTATCCCTTTCCAAAAAATATAAGTAAAACGATCATCCCTATCTAAAATTATAGATTGAGTAACCCTGTGTATTTGTACAATTTCTTGTATGTACAAACTCTCAAGCTTGTCAACATTGAAGGTTTCCTTGATCGGTATGAAATGTGAAACCTTTGTAAGCATGTCAACCACAACCCAAACTACATCATTACCTCAGAGTGACCTCGGTAACCCTGCCATAAAATCCATAATGACGTCATTCCATTTTCACTCAGGAATGGGTAGCTACTACAAAAGTCCTACTGATCTTTGGTGTTTCGCCTTCACCTGCTGATAGGTGGAACATCTCATGACAAAACCAGCTACATATCCCATCATTGTTGGCCACCATTACTAATGATGTAAATCCTGATACATCTTACTGACACCAGGATGCACTTACCAAACTGAAGCATGAAAATCCCACATCTTCTCCTCACACATGCCTTCCGAAACCCATTTGTGACCCTGTAACCATAGAAAATCATCCATGTCTATGGTCTAACCAAGAGGAGGGTCCTCTCCTAACATACTCTCACATAGAACTAGGCCTTTGGAATCCAATAGTTGCCTCATCTTCACTCTATCTAGTAAGGTATAGGTAACAGCTAAGGATCTAAGAAAATTCCACCCCTACCTATTGTGCACCTCCATATTCATCTTAGAGAACAATTCCATCAGCTACCACTCACTACTGGCCTGGTGCACTACCTGTATTTGAGTCCTTCTAATCAGTGCATCGGCTACTACATTGCCTTTCAAAGGCATGTAGGCAAGCTCTAAGTCAAAATACAGAAGTTATTCCACACACCTTTACTACCTCAAATTTAGATCACGCTGATTAAAGATGTACTTTAGACTTTTGTGGTATTTTTACACCACAAAATTTTCACCTAGTAAGTAATGTCTCTAATAGCGTAATTCATGAACAACTGAGGCTAACTCAAGATCATGCTTCGGGTAGTTCCTCTCATGTGGCCTCAACTACCGAGACCCATACACAACGACTTGATCCACATGTATAAGCACTACTCCCAGCCTAATACCTGATGTGTCGTAGTATATAGTATAACTCCTTCCTGGCTCTAGAAAAATTAGTATCGGTGCTGACATTAATATACCTTTCAGCTCCAGAAATGATATCTCACAAAAATCTGACCATACATACTTCACACCCTTCTTTTTCAAGCCCGTCATTGGTGCTTCTACATGTGAGAATTCCTATATGAAACGTCGGTATTAACTAGCTGGCCCTAGAAAACTCTACACCTCAAATATGTTCTTGGGATACTCCCAGGTAACTACTACTCTCACCTTCTCTGGGTCTACTGATACTTCTATCTCTGAGATGACATAACCCAGGAAGTGAATTTGATCCAACTAGAAGTGTAACTTTGAGAGCTTAGCATATAAATGATGATCTTTCAGTATACTCAAAATGATCTCAAGATGTGTGGAATGGTCAGTTAGATTATGAGAATATAATAATATATCATCCATGAAAATAACAACAAAATAATCAAGATAGGGATAGAACACTCGGTTTATCAATGCCATGAAGACTACTAGAGTGTTCGTGAGACCGAACAACATAACCATATACTCTTATAGACCATATCTGATTCAGAAAGTTGTGCAGGGTATGTCTGATGATCTAACATGCACTTTATGATAACTAGTTCTCAGGTCAATCTTAGAGAATACCTAATCTCCTCAGAGATAATTGAAGAGAATATCTTTTCACATAATAGGATACTAGTTCTTTACCATTAAGTGGTTCAATTTTTGATAATCCATGAATATCATGATGATACTGTTTTCCTTTTTTTCAAAAAGGATTAGAGAACCCCACAAAGAAGTACTGGGTCAGATGAAACCCTTAGCTTCCAAATCCTCTAGCTGCTTCTTGAGTTCTTACAACTTCATCATAGCCATTCTATAATGAGGAATGGATATCGGTACAACTCTTGGTACTAGCTCAATAGAGAAATCTACCTATTTTATTGGAGGTAAACCTAAAATTTCGTCTTGGAATACGTCCCTGAAATGGTCAACCACTGGTGAAAAGTCCATCTAACATATCCCTTAGTCATACTGATATAAACTGGAAATATATGTTGTCATCCCACTCAACCCACATTTCTCGGGTCCATCTCGACTTGCCTGGACATCCCAGTATTCCCTGTATAGAAATGATCCACCTTTTGGTGATGTAAAACTCACCCTGTGGAGATAGAAACCAACAAAGTCTTGAAAAGAGACTAACCAGTCCATTCCAATTATGAAAACAAAGATTGTTATCTCTAAGACATAGATATCCCAAAAGAAGTGACACCCAGTAACCTCAAGGGGGAACTCCTTAAACTGACACACACCTACCGTCCTTATCCCTAATGGAGTTTCTAGTGTCATAACATCATCATAAGAGAAAATAAAGATCTTGAGGCTCTCTACAACGGGAATAAGTATAAAACTATGTGAATCCCCTGTATCAAATAGTCCATAAGCTAAAACAGAGGCGACTAGAATAGTACCTCTGATAATAGAAGTTCATGGATCCTCCACCTACTGGGTCTATTGCACTACATAAGTCTGAACTATACCACAGCCCTAAGACACTATCTAGATACCCCGAGATGACCCACCCTGATGTTTCTGAGATATTGTGGTCTGGCTACCACAACCACGACCACCACATTGGCCTAAACGGCCTGGTGTATTCCAATTCCCTGACTGGTGAGAATTTGTTAACCCTTCTTCGGAACATGGAGTCAGTGTGGAACCTCTCACTAGATTCTTGTGGAAAGACCCTACAGAAGCAATGTAAAAGGCCCATACTGCTACAAGTTTGGCACTCGACTAGGTCCATCGGACACTAAGGTCTCATATGCCCAGCTTTTCCACACTGGTAACACCTATCCTGGATACTAGAAGAAACATTTTGACTACTCATATATCTGCGAGAAATCTCCATATGATGCTTCTTTCTCCCGATCAAAACAGTACCAAATCTTGATGCTGAACCACCCTGGTTCGCACCTCCAGCTTCCTATGGATTATGCTCAGTAATCAATGCCTAATTCACGATGGAATGTGTATAAGGAAACCTAAAAACATTCACCTGTAATCGGATGTCATACCTAAGACCAACCTCGAATCACCTAGCCCTCGATATATCGTCACCCATCAGAATAGGTGTGAATCTCTAAAGCTCGCTGAAATGGGAAGAGTATTTCATCACTGACATAACAACCTTCTCCAGATGCATGAACTCTCAAGATCTATCATCCCTCAGCGTCCATGGAAATAGTATTCATAGAATACCATATGAAAATATCCCCATTACAAATCCCAATGAAACTCTGTATGTGTGATAGCATCCCACAACCTCTTGGCCGAATCACGCAGCATTTAAGTTACAAGATTGACCCTCCTCTCAGGAGGCGTCTCCAGATGCTCGAATATCCTAAGTATGGACTCTAGCCATAACTCTGTAGCATGTGTTCCACCATCCCCTGAAAATATAGGTGGATACTGCTGCTATAATACTTGTGTTAGTTCTTCCATAGACATTCCAGGTTGAGGTACTCCCTAGATGGTCTGCATAAACCTCATAAATCCTTCACGGAACTATGCATCACTACCTGCATCTGATATAATATTTGGTGCCACAAATGTCATGACTAGAGTATCCTCTAGTAGCCCATGTCCTACCACCTCCATGGTATGATCATTTCCACTCTCCTAGCATACTACTGGAGTTTTTCATGGTGGCATTTCTCTTTAAATTCCAGCACACACACCTTAGTATAATCTTATTTATCAAGGTACACAGTTCAAGAGCACAAGAACAAAACAGGAGAAGAAAATACTATAAAGTTCACAAAAGGAGAGTATAATGTGTGCAGTAATCATACATGTCATGTACTCTTAATCCCTTACATGGTTGTGTACTCCTTTTGGCCTGAGCGTGTAAACACCCCAGGTACACGACATGTAGGGACTATAAATGGCGTGTACACTTAATCTATTACATGGTTGTGTAGTGTAAACACCCTAGGTACACGATGTGTTATTCAGGTACATGGAGTGTACACAATTATTCCCTCCTAACCATGTACCTTTACATGGTCAGAGCTACATGGGTCTTCCTATGTAAAACTACACAGGGTGTACATAATGTACACAGTGTGTTCTGATCAAAACTTGAAAACCCATGTTTTCTCTCACTAAACTGGTGACACATTCATCTATCACATGGAATTTAATGATAGTACACGGTGTGTACTTGGAAAAGTTATTTTCTTCCCAAATAGAAGAACACATGGTGTGTGTTCATAGGGCTACACACTGTGTTTTCTGGTTTTCAGACAATAAGCCTCGGAAACTTCCCCAAAACCCTTTTTTTTAAATAAATAAATGTTGTGCAAAATTCCAATATGTGGGGGGCCATACTCCTCATGAATTAATCTTGGCATCCACATATAGCACATAATAACACAATTCATATCCCATGTCCAAAACATGATCCACCAAATTCTGATTCAAGAGGGCCCATACTTCTCATGGAAAAAAATTTGGTGTCCATACAATTCAACCATAACAGGTACCAATACAACTATCAAAACAGTAGACATATCTATCATGGTATCTATCACAACATCATGCGTATCTATCTCAACATCTATCACAATATCATGTAATCAGTAACGATCTTTAAATGGCACGGTAAGAATGTATGGCATGTGATTTCTAACAAGTTTATATATAATTCATGAGATGGAATACCCTTATCTCATTGGGTTGTAACAAAATATAACCACAATGATATCAATAATAACATCAAAAAACAAGTGTGTCACCCAATAATGAAATCTAATCAACTGTAATAGCTCAAAATCCAAAAATCATAATTCCATTCTAGGTGATTTGTCTTTTCCCTATACACGGGGTAGCTACTCCTAGGCACATCTAATTACCAAACTCTATTTCCTTCCTATCCCTTTCTAATGTCACCAAATAGTAAGAAAAACCAAAAAACAAAACCTCCTTTGATACCACTTTGTCACATCTCGGGTCTGGGTGCCACTCAACTAGTGCCCCATACCCGGTTGGTCATATGGCCTCATGCGCATTTCTCAAAATGCTAGAGACTGCTGAATAGCAATGAGGGCCTAGAATTAGATAGGAAGGAAAATATTCCCTAATTGGAAGTATGTAACATAGCAGAATAATAATATACAATAGTGGAAGCAGTAAACATCAAACAACTAAAATAAATATCATAAGGCTGATAAGATAAATAACCAAACATCATTTAATACAAATGATGATGTAGCATGTTATGTTCTAAGAAAATAGCCAAAAAAGGTACACTGTAGAAATCCACAATATATGTTCCAAAATAAAAAAGGAAACAAAGGAAAATAATAAGCATCGTAAGCCTCATCTCAGTCCCATGCTCTCTGGCTCCTAAATAGCATCTCAAGTACCTATACAAGGGAACTTTCCCTTATCGACACCTGCAACAATATAATCAGTTTGGGCCCAAAATCATGACCCAAACAGGGTGTGATAAATTAATCCTAGTAGGAAACCACCAAATATTTGTGGATATCTTTCATGAGTATATGCAATAGGTAGTGTACAAAAATGAAAATCAGTAAATTAGGAATCACCCAAAAGTGAACAATCCTACAAGTCATGTTTTCCATTTTCATTCATCATGTTCAGTTAAACCATTTAATTACATTTAATTATATATGTATTGAGATCCAGCCTAAGCCCATAAATCCATCGTATTAATAATGGTCAGAAAATACCTCAGAAGGCTATCTAAACAAATAAAGTGAAGACCAAATCCAAGCTTATGCTTTGGCTTGGAAGATGCATCATAAGTCAGTATATTTAAATATTCAATTCGAAATCTCTCCTGCGGGCATAGAAAATCCCTACCCATAGGCATAACCAAATCCTCTCCCACATTCATAATAAGTAATTTCCCACAGGCTTAACAAATCATCGCCCATAGGCATAAAAAATCCTCGCTCGCAGGAATAGAAATCAACAGGGTTGAGACTGGTATATCATAATTTCATTAGAAAAGAAAAAAAAATGTAAATTACACTATTACATGTTTAACATAATAACAACCCATGTGGGAATCATACATATCAAGAAAAAAGTGAATTAGATGATCACAAGGCTTAAACGATAACTGGCATATCATAGGGCAATGGGGAAATCACTAATCCCAAACCTTTTAATAAAATCAATCCCAATTTATCACAATTGTAATTCTGTTATAAATTTAATTCATACTTAACAACCCAATAAGGGAAAACAAGGCATGAATCATAGGAAACCTCGTCCCAATGTCCACAAATGGCCATTCTATGGGAATGCACCCACGGGGTGGCCCTTAATCAAACCAATATGGTCGAACATGCTTAAATTAATTTAACTCGTGACATAATCATAATTAGGAAACAAAAAGGGTCAATTTCCATTCAAGGTTACACCCTAAACATGAGCGAATGAAAATACGACACAAATAAACAACTCGGCATTGAGTGAAAGGAACAAGACCACCTACCTAGTCATAGTACGACTCTCCTCATCCAGAATCAGTCTTCGATTCACCCTAGAATGGAGTAGATCTACAAAATGGGTATAAAATCTTGACCTTAAATAACTAGATCAAGATAAGAAATCAGGAATAAAGGCTCAACAGGAATCGAGAGCTCACCGATCAAGTTTAAACGCAACCGATGGTGAAGGAATCGAGGTTTGGATAATCAATTAGGGAGTAAAATCCCATATGGCATTGCTGATCGTGTAATGGGCCAAGCCTTCTGTCCATCTGACGAAAAATGATGCTACTTTCTGATTTAATCAATAAAAAAATATACATTGCATATACTTGAGACTACACACCATGTAACAACCCAATCTTTTTAATTATATATTTTTCCTAATTTTGTGTGTTATTTTATTTTATACTCAACAAAACTATATCCTTTAATTAATGAAGTGGGTATAATTAAAATGAGATTGTTGGGTTTTGACTGTTATATGACCATTGGTAAATATGACCGTTGGAAACTATAATCTTAACATTTTGTTTTTATAAATACGGTTCTCTTGGTTAATTAAAATAGAAATAAGATTGAATGGCCTCATCCAGTAGACTTGATCCATATGAAGCCCATCTGTCGGAGCTTGGAAAGGAGGTAGCATCACTGGGCTTTACTCTGGACCAAACCCAAGCCGAACTTCAATGTATGAAGCTTGAACGGAACCACCTAAGGGAGAAGTTCAAGATGATAGAATTCACCACTTGGGCAATGTTTTCCAAGCCACCATAAGATTCTATCACCATAACACACCTTACACTTAGGTCCTATGATGGTGTTATAAGGGGATATGGAACGAGACCTTAGCTGCTTTGTGTAATCCTTTTATATAAATAAATTGTTATTTCTTATTATGGACAAGTTTGTGAATTTCAAATATCCGGATAAATATAGGATGTGTATTATTGACGAATTTAGGAAAAAAGGGTATTTTAAACTATTTTTGTATTCATTAAATAATTAATAATGTGAAATGATTTTCAAGAAACGGTCTTCTATAGTTGTGTTCAGTAAGAAATTTAGAGTCTCATAAGAACAACTTGGTTTTTAGTGAATAGTAAAGTAGGAATAGTAATGTACCCATATGAATAGTAATGAATGGTAATGAATAGTAATTTGACATAAAAAAATATAAACTTCACCCATGAATGTATAAATACATTTTAGACATCTTAAAAGTGAAAAAATGATCATAGTTTAAGTTTTGGTATTTTTTTATGTCATAAATATTTTATTTGTAATTTTATAATTAATTTAATAATTTAAAATGGAAACTTATTGTCATAAAATTTAATCATAAATTGTTAGTTTATTGTCTTATAGTTATTCAATAAATTTATGGGACCTTGATTACTCTTTTATGGTGTTACAAAATGAGTTATAGTTTTAAAGTTGCATATTTGGGATAAATAATGATTTTATTTAAAAATTAAATTAAAAATATTTAGAAATTTATTTTCATAAAATAGACTTTATTTTTGAATTCAAATCATCGATATTTGGTGAGGGTGAATTTTAGGGATTTCTTTGAAACAGTTGAATTTTCGGTGAATAGTAAAAATATAGTTTTGAGTTTCGGGTGTTTAATGAAATCATTAATGATGTAAGATTTCTGGTCAACTTATGAATAGTGAGATATTCTATGAGATGTCCCTTGGAAATTAATAATTTATTCACTCACTTTTCCTATAAATACCAAGTCATTTCCCTCATTCATTTCATTCCAAAATCGTCCTCAATGAAGTTCTAGTCTCCTTACCTCACAAGGAGTCCTCCCAAGGTGCCCTCAAGCCTCCCAAGGTCCCGAACTTCAAGTTTTCGAAGTTACTCTTCAAGGTAAGGGATCTGTTCACCCTCCTCCTTTAAGTCATGACTTCCTTTATGTTATGTCTTATGGTTCCATTTTATTATGTGGGGGATTGTTCTTCTATATCTTTTCTACTGTCCATTTCACGTCCAAATGATGAGAGACCCTTTCTTCTCTCATCGATTGATTTTCTGAATTTTAAGTGACGCCGTTAGGCTGCCAAATTTCTCGTAAAAGAAATCACATCTTCTATTTTATTTCATGTTTACTTTTCTTGTGGTATGTCATTCAAATATCCATACCATGATATTATTATGTACCCATACTGTATTATAAATTATTTATGAGTGTGTGACCCTTGTCGCCTCTCTTTTCAATGTTTTCTAAAACCATGTTATATAGCTGTTATGCTGTAGAAATTCCGTCTCAAAATTTCTATCTCTTCCTCTCAAAAAATTATCTTGTTTTATTTATGTGAATACTCAGACCTATTTCATTTCTATGGGTGTTCATAAATATATAAATATGATATATTTGATTCTATAGTTGACATACATATAACCCTCACTCCCTTTCCATGAGTTATAAATGATATAATGATCTTATTTTTAAGAACTTTTTAAATGTCACTATTTTGAAATGAAACCAATTTCTTTTATTCTCTATGGGTTATTTATGAAATGTTTGATTATGTTCTATGTGGCACACATGAAAGTAAATACATATTAAGGGTGCGCCCTGATAGCACTCCAATGCATTGGGTAAAGAATTAATCTCTATATATGGCAAGTTTCATGATACCTTGTTGAATAACCTTGGTAATGTTTATGACACCACGGGGATCAACCTTGGTGATATGTTCATGAATGTCTAAATGAAATGTTGTAGTCACATTTCCATGTTATTATTCAAGTTCTTTTTATTATGATATGTTTATACTTCCATTTCCCATGTCCTTATGTTTTTATTCAAGTTCTTATTGATGTCACAAGTAAACTGATTCCCTTGTTTACCCTTATCGGGCCTTCTGCTCACCCTTTCCTTTGAATGTATGTCTCCAGGTTATGAGTTGTAGTAATTGTACTTAGGATGAACTTACGATGAGTCCTTAAAAGTGGATTATAATAATGTTTTATGTTGTTTTTCTTGTATTATGTTTTTGATTTCCAAGACACTATACTTTAAAGATCCTCTTTTTGTAAAATGTAATGAAAAGATATGTAATAAAAAGGAGGGATTCCATAGTTGGTATAAAAGGATAGTTTAGTTATTTATGGAAATTAGGATATGAAAACTTTAGGAAGAATCCTATAGAAAATATTAAATATAGGAAAACTTTCTGGTATTTTGGTGAGTATTAAGTAAGTGGTTTATCAAGAAAATACATCCATGTCTGGATACAAGCAGGTAGAGGCAGCTCTGGTATAGAGGTACCTAGGAGTGAAAACTCTGACAAGGAGTTTTAGTCTTGACTGGGGTGTCCTGGTACACGACGATGGGCCTTGCTGTACTCTTGGTTACGACACTCCTAGGGGATATGTTTGATTAATCATTAGATTTTTATGAATCATTATGAAGGATTTATAGAGAAATGTAATTGTTTAAAGAAGTTTTAAGACATAAATACTTTATAGTTAAAATATTTGTAAATGAAATAAGTTTCTCATTAATTTTTTATTCTTTTAGAAATGGTGGGAAATAGGAGGAATTGTTCAAATGGTGACCGCAATGGACCATGTGTTCACAGCCCTCTGATGGAATCTGGAATGGAAACATTCATGTGAATGATGAACCAACTGACTCAAGTTATGGGAAATAAATTGAATCAAGATGAGAGGCCGATCTCACTGTGAAGGGAACAACATTCTGTTGAGCCCCTTATGCGTCAACAGCCACCAAAATTCAGTGGATCGACTGGCCCATTGATTGTCGAGCAATAGATCAGCTCGATCGAGAAGATATTTTCTGTGCTCCACTGTTTCAGAGCAAGAGAAGGTCACCCTGGCTATCTATCGCTTAGAAGGAGAAGTTGATTAGTGGTGGGAGATGATTAAAAACATGAGGAAAAGAGTGTAAGTTGAAGCTATAGAGTGGTAAGAGTTCAGGGGGATTTTCTTTAGTAAGTATTTCCCTCGATCCATGAGAACAAGAATGGAGAAGGAGTTTCTCGAGCTGAAGCAGAAGGAGAACGAATCTGTCGGAAGCTATGAGATGAACTTCACCCAACATTCACAATATACCTATAGCTTTTTCATGGATCCAAATGGTAAGGTTGATAGATTCTTTGGTGGACTGAGACCTCATCTGCAAAAGAATCTAGCCAACTGAGACTATGATAGCTACGAGGAGATCGTGTGGAGTGCAATGAAAGTCGAACTAGAGTTTGGTGAGACGTAGTGGTGTCATAAATCCAATGACAAAAAGAGATATATGGAGCCAAGATTAGGGAGTAGCTTTGATCAAGGAAGATGAGGCAAGCAAGTGCAACATCCCACGTGTAATAAATGTGGGAAGAAGCATTCGGGGAACTGCCTGCTCGGGAGAGGGAAATGCTACAAGTGTGGAAGGAATGGACATATTGCGAGGAATTTTCATAGTGAGGTGAAACCTCAAATTCCAAATACTAACGACAAGGGGAAGATGGTGCAGGCCCTACCTTATGTCCAGTGCTTTAAGTGTGGATAAATGAGAACTTTCCCAATCATTGTCCAAATATGAGGGCAGTGGAGGGGAACCACCATCAGCCTCAGCAACGGCCAAGGGAGCAAGGTCGTGCTTTTGCTATCACGATAGCTGAATTTGAATCTCCAAATGATTTGGTAGCAGGTACTCTTGTTGTTATCTCAAATCTAGCAAGTAATTTTTTTAATTCTAGTTCTACGCATTCCTTTATTTCTTCCAAGTTTGCAAAAAATTTATAATCAACTCCTGATTTTCTAAAAGTAGAGTTATCAGTCAAGACTCCTGGTGGGATTATCCAAGCATCATCAGTGTTTAGAAACTCTAGTATTTACTTTGGTGAGCACAATCTTATCGTAAAACTAGTAGTCATTCCCATGCTGGAATTAAACATTATACTAGGGATGTACTGGCTCTCAATGTGTAATGCTAAGATCAAATGCAGAAGTAAGGAAATATCAGTAGTCTTGAATGGAAAACCTACAGTTATCTTCCAAGGAGAGATTTCTCAACCTGATATTTGTCTAGAAGAACCTCCTATATCCTTTTTTATGGAATTGATCGGTCAAGAAGATGAAGGAAATGAGAGTTCGAGAATAGAAAATGTACCCATCATCTAGGAATATGTTGAAGTATTTCCTGAGGAGTTGCCTGGACCTCCCCCAGAAAGAGAGGTAGAGTTCTCCATTGAACTCGTACCTGGATCTCATCTGATATCAAAAACCCTGTATAGGATGGAAAATGTGGAGCTAGAGGAATTAAAGAAACAACTCCAAGATCTTTTAGAGAAGGGGTTTATCCTCCCAAGTGTGTCTCCTTGGGGAGCACCTGTTCTCTCTGTGAAGAAGAAGGATGGATCTATGCGGCTATGAATTGATTATAGAGAACTGAATGGGATCATAGTAAAGAACAAATACCCTCTTCCAAGAATTGATAACTTATTTGACCAACTTCGTGGGGCTCAATTCTTCTCTAAGATTGATCTTCGATCTGGTTATCATCAATTGAGGGTGAAGAAAGAAGATATTCCAGAAGATGACTTCTGATCAAGATATGGGCATTATGAGTTTGTTGTTATGCCCTTCAGACTGACTAATGAACCTTCCATTTTTATGGATTTGGTGAATAGAGTCTTTAAGGACTACCTTGATAACTTTTTAGTAGTTTTCATTGATGATATTCTGATATATTCCAAAAGTCATGGGGATCATGAGGATCATCTAAGGGTTATTTTTCAAACTCTTCAGAAGGAGAGGCTTTTTGGAAATTTCAGCAAATGTGAATTCTGGTTACAACAAGTTGCTTTCTTGGGGAACATTGTTACCAATGAAGGAATCATAGTTGACCCTACAAAGACAAAAGTTGTGGAGGAGTGGCATCATCCTACAACAATAATTGAGATTTGTAGTTTCCATGGATTAGCAGTATATTATAGGAGGTTTGTGAAATTTTTTTCACGAATTTATAATCCATTAACCAAGTTAACTCGAAAAGGGGTCATGTTCATTAGGACAAAGGAGTGTGAGGAATGTTTCCAAGAGCTGAAGAAGTGATTGGTTACTGCACCTGTGTTAACTCTTCCCTCAAGTGGAGAAGGATTCGTTATTTTTAGTGATGCATCTCTAAAAGGTCTTGGGTGAGTCCTCATGAAAAATGACAAGGTCATTGCTTATGCATCTCGACAGTTGAAGACTCATTAGAAGAACTATCCTACGCATGATCTGAAGCTGGCTGCAGTTGTTTTTTCTCTGAAGATATGGAGGCACTATATTTATGGGGAGAAATGTGATATATACACATACCATCAAAGTTTGAAGTATATTTTCACACAAAAGGAATTGAACATGAGACAAAGGAGATGGTTGGAACTTCTTAAAGACTAAAATTGTTCAATTCATTATCATCCCGGAAGACCAAACAAAGTCGTTGATGCATTAAGCAGGAAAGACCTAGTTGTTCTATCCATGATGAGGATTCAAAGAGATCCTTTGATCAATGACCTAGTAAATCTGGACATGGGAATTATAAGGGAAGGGAAATCATCAACCCTAACCCAAATGATTTCTCAACCGTCACTACTATAGAAGATCAAAAAATTACAGAAAGAAGATCCTTTGTTACAGAAGAAGTTTGAGGCTGTGAAGGATGAAAAGTTTCCTGAGTTCAATAATGATCAAGAAGGTGTACTGAAATTTTGTATAAGACTATGTGTTCCATCTATTCTGGAAATAAAGAAGGAGCTGATGGATGAAGCTCATAGCTCTACTTTCTCTATACATCCTGGTAGCATGAAAATGTATAGGGACCTTCGTGATCATTATTGGTGGGATAATATGAAAAAAGATATTGTTGACTACACATCAAGGTTCCTGGTATGTTAGCAAGTGAAGGCAGAGTGACAACTTCCTAAAGGGGTATTGCAACCACTACCCATACCAGCATGGAAGTGGGATAGTATCACTATGGACTACGTCACTGGTCTCCTGAGAACTTCCAAAGGAAATAATGCGATATGGGTTATTGTGGAACGTCTCACTAAGACTGCCAATTTTATCTCCATTTGGGAAGATTTATCTCTTAACCAACTTGACAGGATTTACCTGAAGGAAGTGGTAAGGCAACATGGAGTTCCACTTTCTATCATATCTGCTCGTGATCTAAGGTTCACATCAAAATTCTGGAGAAGTCTTCAACAATATATGAGCATTGAATTGAATTTTAGTATGGCCTATCACCCTCAAACTGATGGCCAATCTGAAAGGACTATTCAAACACTTGAGGACATGTTGAGAACTTGCTCTATGGAATTTAATGGTGGATGGGATCAACATCTCTCTTTAGTTGAGTTCTCTTACAACAACAGCTTCCAATCAAGAATTCAAATGGAACCCTATGAAGCTCTTTATGGGAAGCAATGTAGAACTCCTACTTGTTGGGATGAAGCTGGTGAGAGAAAGATTCTTGGGCCTGATCTTGTGCAAGAGATGACATAAAAGGTCCATGTCATCCAACAACACATTAAGGATGCTCAGAGTCGGCAAAAGATCTATGCCGACAACCATCGAAGTGATTTGGATTTTGATGTTGGTTTCAAATTCTTTCTTCAGATTTCACCTTGGAAGAGAGTCATGAGGTTTGGGAAGAAAGGGATGCTCAGCCCTAGGTATATTGACCCATATGAAATCCTTGATCATGTGGGAGTAGTGGCCTATCGGCTTTCACTTCCTCTAAATCTAGCCCAAGTTCATGATGTCTTCCACGTATCCCTCCTTAGGAATTACATACCTGGCCCTTCACATGTACTAAATCCAAAGGTGGTACAACTGGAACATGACCTCTCTTATGAGGATTATCCAGTGGGGATCTTGGATCGTAGAGACAAGGTTCTACAAAACAAGACTACCCACCTTGTTAAGGTGTTGTGGAGGAACCAAAAATATGAAGAATCCACATGGGAACCGAAGGAGTCTATGAGATAGAAGTACCCACACATTTTCCCATCAGAGGGTATGAGAAAATATTTCGGGGATGAAATTTCTTAAGGGGGAAAGAATGTAACGACCCGAACTTTTTAATTATATTTGTTTCCTAATTTTGTGTGTTATTTTATTTTATACTAAACAAAACTATATCATTTAATTAATGAAGTTGGTATAATTAAAATGAGACCATTGGGTTTCGACTATTATATGAACATTGGTCAATATGACCATTCGAAACTATAATCTTAATGTTGTGTTTTTATAAATATGGTTCTCTTGGTTAATTAAAATAGAAAGAATATTGAATGGCCTCATCCAGTAGACTCGAGCCATATGAATCCCATCAGTCGGATCTTGGAAATGAGGTAGCATCACTAGGATTTTCTCTGGACCAAGCCCAATCCGAAATTCAACGTATGAATCTTGAACGGAATCGCCTATGGGATAAGTTCAAGCTGATAGAAATCACCACTCGGGTACTGTTGTCTGAGCCACCCCAAGATTCTATGACCATAACACACCTTACACTGAGGTCCTATGGTGGTGTTATAAGGTGCTATGTAACGAGACCTTAGCTTCTTTGTGTAATCCTTTTATATAAATTAATTATCATTTCTTATTATGTCCAAGTTTGTGAATTTCAAATATCAGGATAAATATAGGATGTGTATTATTGATGAATTTAGGAAACAAAAGGGTATTTTAAACAATTTTTTTATTCATTAAATAATTAATAATGTGAAATGATTTTCAAGAAATGGTCTTCTACAATTGTGTTCAGTATGAAGTTTAGAGTCTAATAAGAACAACTTGGTTTTTATTGAATAGTAAAGTAGGAATAGTAACATATCCATAGGAATAGTAATGAATAGAAATGAATAGTAATTTTTACACAAAAAAATATAAACTTCACCCATGAATGTAAAAATACATTTTAGACATCTTAAAAGTGAAAAAACGATCATAGTTTAAGTTTTGGTATTTTTGTATGTCATAAATATTTTATTTGAAATTTTAAAATTAATTTAATAATTTAAAATGGAAATTTATTTTCATAAAATTTAATCATAAATTGTTACTTTATTATCTTATAGTTATTCAATAATTTTATGGGACCTTGATTACTCTTTTATGGTGTTGCAAAATGAGTTATAGTTTTAAAGTTGTATTTTAGGGATAAATAATGATTTTAGTTAAAAATTAAATTAAAAATATTTAGAAACTTATTTTCATAAAATGGACTTCATTTTTGAATTTGGATAATTGATATTTGGTTAGGGTGAATTTTGGTGATTTTTCTGAAACAGTTGAATTTTCAGTGAATAGTAAAAATGCAATTTTGAGTTTACGGTGTTTAATGACATCATTAATGATGTAATAATGATGTAAGATTTCCGGTTGACTTATGAATAGTGAGATATGATATGAAGTGTCCCTTGGAAATTAATAATTTATTCACTCACTTTTCCTATAAATACCAAGCCATTTCCCTCATTTATTTCATTCCAAAATCATCCTCAACGAAGTTCTAGTCTCTTTACCTCCCAAGGAGTCTTCCCAAGGTTCCCTCAAGCCTCCCAAGGTCCTGACCTTCATGTTTTATAAGTTACTCTTCATGGTAAGGGATCCTTTCACCCTCCTCCTTTAATTCAAGACTTCCTTTATGTTATGTCTTATAGTTCCATTTTATTATGTGGGGGATTGTTCTTCTATATCTTTTCTACTGTCCATTTCATGTCCAAATGATGAGAGACCCTTTCTTCTCTCATCGATTGATTTTATGAATTTTTAAGTGACACCGTTAGGCTGCCGAATTTCCCGTAAAATAAATCACATCTTCTATTTTCTTTAATGTTTACTTTTCATGTGGTGTGTTATTCAAATATTCATACCATGATCTTATTATATAACCATAATATATTATGAATTATTTATGAGTGTGTGACCCTTTTCTACTCTCTTTTCAATGTTTTCTAAAACCATGTTATATAGTCGTTATGCTGTAGATATTTCGTCTCAAATTTTCTATCTATTTCTCTCAATAAATTCTCTTGTTTTATTTATGTGAATACCCAGACCTATTTCGTTTCTATGAGTGTTCATAAATATATAAAGATCATATATTTTATTCTGTAGTTGAAATACATATAACCCTCACTCCCTTTCCATGGGTTATAAATTATATAATGATATTATTTTTAAGAACTTTTAAAACGTCACGATTTTGAAATAAAACCCATTTCTTTTATTCTCTATGGGTTATTTATGAAATGTTTGATTATGTTCTATGTGGATCACATGAAATTAAATACATATTAAGGGTGCGCCCTGATAGCGCTCCAATTAATTGGGTAAAGAATTAATCTCTAGAGATGACAAGTTTCACAATACCTTGGTGAATAACCTTGGTAATTTTTATGACACCTCGAGGATCAACCTTAGTGATATGTTCATGAATGTCTAGATGAAATTTTATATCCACATATTCAAGTTATTATTCATGTTATTTTTATTATGATATGCCTATACTTACATTGCTCATGTCCTTATGTTTTTATTCAAGTTCTTATTGATGTCACAAGTAAACTGATTCCCTTGTTTACCCTTACTGGGCCTTCTGCTCACCCTTTCCTTTGAATGTATGTCTCTAGGTTATGAGATGCAGTAATTTTACTATAGGGTGAACTTATGATGAATCCTTACAAGTGGATTATAAGAATGTTTTATGTTTTTTTTCTTGTATTATGTTCCCAATTTCCAAGACACTAGACTTTAAAGATCCTTTGTTTGTAAAATGTAATGAAAAGTTGTGTAATAAAAAAAGGTGGGATGTCATACGCCGTGTCTCTACAAATTATGTACAGACCATTACATGGTCATGTACTAGGATTACATGGCGTGTATCCTTTCATACACAGTGTTTACCTATAAGTACATGGCGTGTAGTTCCTATTCACATCATGTAATGGTCCTATAGCCATCCCCTCAACCTATTTTCCCCCATTTTCTTAAGTATAAACTAAAAATAATGATCTATACCTCAAAGGAAGAACTGGGTTCTTACATATTTCATTTCAAGTTGAAATGTAAAACTTATGTTTGCATCTAGTTTTCTAAAACTACTAAACTATTTGGTCCTTCAGGATGCATCTTTCTTTTTTATTATACCAATGTAATAAAGTAAGATACTGACTCTGGACAACTGGGATCAGAGACTTTATAGGGTGGTTAATTAATTTAACAATAAAAAATTTCCACACTAAAGTGTAAAGTCAAGAAATTTTAAAAATAATAGATAGAACATGAGTTATTTCTTAAAAATTAAATCAGTTGTTGAAAAAAATATTTTAGATAGAATAATAAAATTTTAATTTCTTCAAATAATAATTATTTAAAGACTAATTTAAAACTTATATTTCAATATATTAACTAAATTAACATGAATGGGGTAATTCCCCCTAAATTCATGCTCCTAAAAAATATATCAAAACTTTTTACAAATGAATTATAAACATATAATTAGAATATATGAAAATGAAAGTTTTAACTAATACATCATGTTGACTTTCCAAAACAAGATAGATGTTAATTCACATGCCTAAAATTTATAAATTAAAATAATCATCATGAATTATATTAGATAGAATGTATAATAGCATATAAATTTATGAAACAATATATAGTATTAATGTTGAAAAAAACACTTTCCTTATCATGGTGAACAACTTAGGTCCTATAGGATTTTATTAACATCCATTCGGTACCCATGTTGTCTTTGATATACCTAAATTCATAGTAGTGTTTTTATCCACCCAAATAAATTTCAAATATCTATTTTTTTGTTTGAAAATAAATCTTAGATAAAATATTTTTAGTATGAACAAATGATTGAGTAAATCTCAAAGAGTATTTATAGGCATAATTCCCTTGCATTCTACATTAAAAACATGTTATAGTAAAAATACTCCCTTTTTGAGATTCTAATAAAAGTATTCTTATTTATCCCTGGTGATATATTGTTTTAACCAAAATCATTCTTGTTATAGTTTTTTATCTTAGATATCATTTTATCATATTGTTCTTTCCCTTTAACAAAAATATATAAAGCTTCTTTAAGATTTGTAACTTCCTTTTTCAAATTCAAATTCTTTGTTTAAATAGATTTAAAATCAGTTTAAATTTTTCCATTATATTAAGAAGTTGTATTTATCAGTTTCTTATTTTATTTATTGAGATTATTACATTCATTCTCAACATTATCTATATCATCCAATACAAATTAAGTCCTATTTATTGATCTTTATTATTTAATATTAGAAAGTATTTAATTATATCATTTTATTCTTTTAAATTTAACATACCAAAATCACAATTCATCTTACATTACTCATCTTGGGAAATAAAAATATTAAAATTATCAAAATCTCTTTTCAGTTTCTCATTTTCTTTAATAAAATTCAAATTTTTAATTTTTATGTCTGTATATTTTTCAATAATCCTGACATCATCATTTTTTTAATTCTTTATTTTCATTAAGTAGTTGTCTAACTTTAGAATTCATAGAATCATAATTATAAAAATAATTAAAATTGTTTGATATTTAATCTTCACTAATATCATTATGGTCAACATTATAAGGAATAATTAATTTAATGAAGAAAGAGTCGGGTGTCTCACATTGTGCACCCATCAGAGCATGGTTAATTATTTCCTTTTCAATCCATGACTCACTACTTGAATAAAAACTATCTGAATAGTACCATCCACCAAAAAAAGATTTATTTTATTTCTTCTTTTATCTTTTTAATTATTTTAATGCTTGATTTTGGGGAAATTAGAACTGATGTCACCATTATTCCTACGCACATAATGTTTTAGATCTGAAACATCATTGTTATTACTAGAATTACCTTTCTTGTACTCCTTTTTAAACTTTATTTTGAACTTTATATTTCCACCTTTTTTCATAAATTTGAATATTTTATTTATATAATGATTCATATATTTTTCACTTTCCTAGAACTCAGATTCAGAAGTGTTAGATGATTCATTAACATTGGACATAAAAGAAAATACTTTTGTATTTTTTCACTCCTCATTAGAAATATTCTTTAGTTAAATTTCATGCTATGGGAGAGATCTAATTAGTTCATATAAAGTATAATATTTATAATTATTACTTTCATTGATCGCCACTTTCTTTACATTCCATGTTTTTTGTATATATATTAATACACTTTTAACTTGATTTTTATTTTCTAGTAATTTACCAAGTTCACTCATTCCATTTTTTATTCTTGTAAACTAGTAGAATACCAGTTGACTGACTTATCTTCTACCATCTCGAAATCATGGTATTATTCTCATAGCATTCCCAACTTTCTTCTTTTAATATTTTTTGTCCCATAGTGAGTGAATTGAAGAATCCTCTAGATTGTAGGGTATGTCTTACAGGGTGAAATATGTCTATATATGATTATTATTATAGAAAAGTATAAAATATTTCTTACTTTATAATTCACAACATACTTTACCATTTAATTACCTACAAGATTCTCTAGATCATCCATGGGTAACTCATATGATTTCTCCATGTTGGTCTCATGATCCACACTCAACTAATTTATGTAAGATTCTATTCGATCATTATAGTAGTCATAGTCTCTTACATTAAAAAATGGGTTCTTTTTAGGGATACATACATCATTATAATTAATACCTTCAATGTTATATAACTTATGTTTATTCGTTAGACATTAGGGTCTAGGATATTCAGGTTAAAAATAAAAAAGATCTAATACCAATTGTTTGGTATCAAATTAAAACAATAATAGGTGTTAAATAATCAAAGACAATGCTCTAATACCAATTTTTAGACTATGATTGATAGAAAAAATAAAGTAGAGGGGTGTTAGTAGAATTTTTTTAAAAAAATAAACTAATATAAAGTTAGATTATTATTATAGAGTAAATCAATAGTGAGTTTATTATTCTAGATATATAGTACAGTGGAAATAAAAGAATGAAAACAGTATTTTTATAGAGGTTTAGATCACCAATATCCTAGTCCACTCTTCAATCTTCTCTACTCTATGGGAAAATTGGTACACACTAAGAGAAACTCACTTTTAAAGGTGTGATAACCAATTTTATATACTCTTCCTCTTACAATTACTAGAGGCATGACCCTACCTTTTTACAAGAGTCAAAAATTAGTCTGGTACTAACTTTTATTTGAGATTCATAGGCTAATAACTTCTTTTGGGGTGGTACAATAACCAAGATAGTCCTGGTTTTTATTTGGAAAATAAAAAACTGACTATAATAATTAAAAATTGAAGAAAGAAAGATAACACAATGAAAAAATAGAAAAAAAATTAAACCATTAGATATTAAAATATTAATTCCATGTTGTTCAATGATCTTTGATCACTTAAGTAGTAGGGAGTTGAATATAGAAGTTCTTTTGTGACCATAATAAAGGAATTGTATTCACTAAAGTTCTTGATCTTAGGTGCTACCAAATTGTATGTCACCAGTGTGCCTTGAATAAATTGTATGAAGTTTGTCTTATTACCTTATCCCTTAATCTCATTCCAATGGATTAATCATATAGTATTAATTTTAACATCTTTTAGGATTTTATAATTAACCAATCATTGTATTTCATAAGTTAGATAATAACAAAATATAGAATAATTTTGTTAAATGTAATTTAAAATATCATACTAAATATCATAGAATTTTGGTGATCTTTTATTACTGCATAAAATAGCCTTGAAACACTTCCAATATGATTGTAAAAATAAATATTTTATCAAAAATTAATAAAAAAACTATAATAAACATGCAGTTTATTGAAATATAAAAAATGTCACAAAACATAGCATCAAAAAAAGTATACTTCATGTGTGTGTGTGTCTACAGAATTTAGGCTTAGAATATTTAATTAAACACATAATTGTATCTTTAGAAAAATATAGTAATTAAAATATTTTTATAGAATTCAGTTATTAAAAAATAAAAATTATATATTTTTAGAAAAATATAATTATCCATATATTTTTATAACTAATTGTATAATAAATAATTGGTGGTATTAAAATATTTGAATTGGTGGAATAAAAAATTAATTTGAAATGGTGGTATTAAAAAAATTTGTGGTATAAAAGTTACCTGCTGGTGGAAAGATGTTTTTCCATGACTGTTACTCTCAAGTACATGCTACCACTACTGTTGCAGAAGGAGGCTACATGCTACCATCGAGTAAAGTAGTTTCAGCTATTCTAAGGAGGAATATGATGTTATCACATTAACAGTGTCACCAGTCAATGAAAATAGAGGATGGTGGTGGTAGTTTCTAATACCATTATTTCAAATACATTCAACCATCGATCACATGGTCAAAAGCTACTAATAGTGTATTTTTCTACCATTATTGTTGAACAATGTGTGATACCATGACATCGATGAAGTCTCTACCCTTGTTGACGGTATATGCTACTACTATTGAGTGGTCAAGGAATGATACCCTTGATTCCTTTGACTAAAGTCACCATGTTCGTTGAGGAAGATGATGTTTCTTATATTGGAGGTGCTACTATGTGACTTCATCATGCATCCATAAATGAGGATATTTCATAGAAAACTGATATGGAGTGTTGAATGATGACTAAAAATGCCACCGCCAAAGATTACTCGTAGAAAGAGTTGGGTGACCATCAGGGATGACCATCCGCCAAAGAAGACCTATTGTAGATGCTTGGTGTTGCCCGTTTATGATCTGTATAGGATGGTTCCACCAAATAAGAATTGATACAGTAGTTGGTGACCGCTCAGAGAAAACTTGCACCAACCTTGTTTTCTCCTCCACGTTTCTATCAATTAATATGGGTTGTGATGTGTGGAAAGATGCATGGATGTTCCCATTTTTGATATGAGTCAAATATGGGGAATTTTAAATTCATGTATTCTATTTTGAATATGAAGTTTTAGCTACCTTCCCTATGGATATAGGTCATCTGACCGAAACATGCTAAATTTGTGTATCCCCTTGTGTTTTTATTTCTCTGTTTTTGTGAAATTCTTGAAAGGGTGAGGCTTTCACACAAAAAATTAGTATCAAATGTTTGATTTTGATTACTTGGAAACAAATCACATATTTCTGAATCTTCACTTGTCCACAATGAAACATTTACTGATGTCAATGATCTATGCCCCTTGTGTGAACCTCCAACTACTAGTGTCCATGTTTCCTACTCAGAGGTGGAGTCTTAAAATATAGATCTTTCCCTGAGTGTTGTTTTTTTTATTCCTACTAAAATCTAGTGTTCAAATCTAGATCTTCCCCGAGAGGGATACCATTTTTTTCTTGAAGCTTCCATTTCTGATCCATGCCTCTTGTGCATTCCATGAAGCTCGCTACACTTTTGCAATGCACTATGTGAATTCCTATTATGCATGAGGTAAGGATAACTTTTGGAAAGTGTGTGGATAAGAAAAAAAGTGAGAAGTAGAGTGGAAAAAATTTTGGGGCATGGAAGGAAATTAAAATTTCGTGTCTGTTTTTTTTTCTTTATTTGTTTTTGGATTTTTGTGTATTTGAAATTCAAAAATGGTAAAGTGGTTATTAGGTTGAGGGTGCATGATTAGGCTATGCCCACATGAAAAAAGAATTTTTTTTTTTCATTTCTGAAAAAAAGGGTGGAACCTTTTGTTTGAAAATTTTTGAGTGGAAATTTTTTGGGAATAAATTTGGACATTCATTTGGAATCCTTTTTGGGAAATTTTTCCATTTTCAACTATTTATAATTCAATAGTGCTGTTTGTTTTTTGAAATTCTGATCTATTTTTATGATGGAGAATCCCCAAGACAAAATTAGTATGGTACCTACCCATATTTCTATTCCCGCAACACATATCGGTACTAAAAGTACTTCCAAACATAGAATTATGGTTCCAATACCAAATTTTAGGTCGAGAAATTTGATGAGATTCACAACATCGGCATGTGGAAATCTAAAGTTTTGGATGTTCTAACTCAATAAGAGTAGGATATTACCTTGTAAGAAAAGCCCACTAACATCTCTGATGGTTATTGGAGGAGGCTCAACCATCAATCCTACGGTACAATATGCTTTTGTTTGGATAATGATCAGAAATATAGTGTGATGCAAGAAAGTTCAGCAAAATCATATGGAATATTTTGGAAAATAAGTATATGGACAAAATCATTGAAATTGATTGTACTTGAAAAATAAATTATTCAAATTTTAGTAAAATCATGGAATGTCTATGATTGAGCACCTATATTATTCTAATAAAATCCTGGAAGATTTGAAAAGTTTGGAAGTAACAATTGGAGATAAAGATAAGGCACTGCTGTTGATGAACTCTCTACTAGAGAGTTATGATGACCTTACTTCAATGATGTTGTATGGTAAGGATGAGGTAAAATTTATTAATGTTTAAAATGACTTAGTTAACAATGAGTGTATATGTAAGGAAAAGTATGACCATAGAGATTCCGCATCAGAGTAATTGATGGAAACTAGTGGAAAATCATTTGATAGGAAATCTACAGAATTCAGAAGAGATGAATCATGATTGACACCAACAGGTAAGTTCATCTTTAGACATCCAGTGAAATATGAGTGTGTATACTATCATCAAAAAGGTAACTAGTAGAAGGATTGTCCCAAAATTGGGAAACTAAAGTCAAATGTTGTACAGAGAACCGAGGATGTTGAAGATACTGCTTTCTTCATTTCCTTTATGGTCAACCATTCAGAATGTTTGATTCTTGATTCAGGTTGTTCATTCCATATGTGTAGGAATTAAGATTGGGTTTCATACTATAATTAATTAGATGAATTTGTGGTGATTATAGGAAATAACCACCATTTCCACACTATATTTATTGGAATAATGCTATTGAAGATCCATGATGGTCCAATTCAATGCCTTACAGATGAAAGATATGTTCCAGAATTAGAGAAGAACCTCATATCACTTGGAGTTTTGGATAAGCTTGGTTACCAGATAACCATTGAAGATGGATTCAAGAAAGTTATCTATTGTTCACTCCTTATAATGAAATGAATTCAAAAATGTTCTTTTTATTATTTGAATGATGAGACTATTACAAGTGGAGCAGTGATATCAGATAAGATTATTACCACTTATAGAATGCGAAGGACAATACAGAGACCTTCTAGGTATGAAAAATAGGTTAGTTATTCTATTTGTGTAGTTAAATATGGTGTTACAGATATATATAAGGATGTTTTGGATAGAAAATAAAAGAACCAGTGGAAGTCAAGTATTAAAGAAGATATAAATTCACCGCATCAGAATATGACATGGGATCGTATTCCTCCTTCGAAGGACAATAAGGTAGCTATAGGGATCAAGTTCCAACATTTTTTGGACTTGATAAATATGTATCATACTTGATATTCCTACAAGAATCAGGAAATAAGAAACATCTAGAATATTTTTTTGCATTATGAAGTTTTTCTTAAGTGGAAACATGGTGATATTTTTCATCAAGGTAGAGATTGTTGAATGATGACTAAAAATATCACCACCGAAGAAGACTCACATAAAGAGTTGGATAAATTCCATGGATGACCAGCCACTATAGGAGACCTGCTATAGATTTTTGGTGCCACTCATTGATGATCTTCAGATGGTGGTTCCTTCGAAGAATAATCATTGTAGCAGTTGGTGACCACCCGGAGAAAACTTGCATCGGCCTTGTTTTCTCCTCCGCATCTCTATAAATAAATATGGGTTGCGATGTGTGGGAAAGATGCATAGATGTTATCATATGTGATATTCACTACTACAAATTAAGAATTTAAAATCTCTAAAATGGCCTTTATCATCACTATAGAAGCATTGACTATTGGAGTGAGATTAAATTCCCTAGTCTTTTATCAGCGCTTTTAAAATCGCTGATAAAGGGGCATACTGCAGTGTTCTATAACAGCACACCATAGCACCAAAAACACCACAAAATCATAAAAATAAATTACCAATATATAATTTAAATGAAATAAAATTTGAACATGAAAACAAGAAAAAACAATATATTAGAGATATTTCAAACATTGGTTTATACAATTATATAAGTACAAATTGTTACATACATTCAAAAACAGCAGTCTTCCTCTGTCTTTTGATCCCAACCCATGATCAAGAAAAAAAAGCACATTTATAAGAAAAAAAATTATTATTTTACTAATAATATAAATAAATAACATAAATTGTTAATTTTAAACTAAACTTTGAGTCGTACAAGGAACTTTGTGTATCAGATTGAGTTGTGGTTGATTCTTACACGACACACCATTTCTTGTTCATAATCAAGAATTATATCTATAAAAATTAAAAAAATAAGTATAAGATAAAAATTATAATTAAATTAATTAATTAATATCAGATAGAATGATGAGAAAATAATCTAGACTCGTTTTCTCAGTTTTGGTGACATGATGCGTGTTTTAAACTAAAATGACACTTATATATTGAAAAGACACACTTTCAATCATACTGGTCACACTATGAGATAGATTGAGGTTCAAATAATTCATACACATCTCAAATGACTTATGGATCATTTTCCTAAAGTATCAAAACAATATAAATGTTTTTTCTCGATTTTGAGTATGTCGCTTGTCTTTTTTTTACTAAACTATCATTTTAAACTGGAAACATGCACTTTCACTCATACCGACCACATCGTGTGTCAGTTTGATGTGATATCAATTCCTACATGTCAAAAATGACTTAAGAATCATTTTCCTAATTTATAAAGACAATTCGAGCATGTTTTCTCAGTTTTTAGTCAGTGACACTTTTTGAACTAAAATGACGATTTTAAACTGATAACGGACACATTGAGTCATACAAGACACGTCATGTATCGGATTGAGGTGTGGAAAATTCCTACAAATCGAAAATGACTTATGGATTGTTATAATAAAGTGTCAAAATAATATGAATATTTTTTTTGGTTTTGCGTAGGTCAATTGTCCTTTTTACTAAAATTGATGTTAATTTTAAATAAAAAGACGCACTTGGAGTCATACCAGTCACACCATGTGTTGGATTGCGGTGAGGATAATTCATACACATAACAAATAGATTATAGATAATTTTCATAAATTATTAAAGTAATATGAATGTGTTTACTCGTTTTGGAGTATGTCACTTGTCTTTTTTACTAAAATTACATTTTAAACAGGAAACATGAACTTTGACTCATATCGATCACATCGTGTATCAGTTTGACATGAGACCTATTATTACACATAAAAAATTACTTATGAATTAATTTCATAAATTATAAATAAAATCTAAGTAGGTATTTTTTGGTTTTCTGTGAGTGACATTTTTTGAACTAAACTGTCGATTTTAAACTAATATCGGACACATTGAGTCACACCTAGCACATCTTGAATCATATTCAGGTATGACCAATTGCTACAAGTCAATAATGACTTATGGATCATTTCACTAAATTGTCAAAATAATATGAATAAATTTTCTCATTTTTGAGTAGGTCAATTGTCCTTTTTACTAAAATTTATGTCAATTTTAAATAAAAAGATCAACTTGGAGTCATATCGGCCACACCGTGCATCGGATTGAGGTAAGGCTAATTCCTACACATCAAAAATTACTTATGGATTGTTTTAATAACTTATAAATCCAATCTGAATGCGTTTTCTTAGTTTTGAGTATGTCACTTGTTCTTTTTACTAAAATCGAAGTCAATTTTAAATAAAAAGATGCACTTAGGGTTATACCGGTCACATTGTGAATCATATTGAGGTGAGACTGATTCATATATCTCAAATATGATTTATGGATCATTTTCCTAAAGTATCAAAATAATTTGAATGTTTTTTCGTGGTTTTAAGTAGGTTAGTTGTTCTTTTTGCTAAAATTGATGTCAATTTTAAGTAAAAACATGCACTTGGATCCATACCAGTCACACTATGCATCAGATTAAGGTGTGTCTAATTCCTACACATCCCAAATTTTTTATGGATCATTTTAATAATGTATCAAAACAATCCAAATTTTTTTACTTGTTTTTGAGTAAGTTACTTGTCTTTTTTACTAAAATGTCATTTTAAACTAGAAATATAAACTTTGAATCATACCGATTACATCATGTATCGGTTTGACATAAGAATAATTCCTACACCTAATAAATGAATTATGAATCAATTTTCTAAATTATAAAGAAAATACAAGTGTGTTTTCTCAATTTTCATGAAGTGACATTTTTTGAAGTAACCTGCTAATTTTAAATTGATAACGGACACATTGAGTCATATAGGGAATATTTTGTATCAGATTGAGGTGTGGATGATTCCTAATCATCAAAAATGACTTATAGATCATTTCCATAAATTATAAAAACAATATGAATGTTTTTTCTTGTTTTTTAGTAGTTCAGTTGTCCTTTTTACTAAAATTGATGATAATTTTAAATAAAAAGGCGCACTTGGAGTCATGTCAGTCACACCGTGCGTCAGATTGAGTTTAAGTTGATTCCTACACATAAAAAAATACTTATGATCATTTTCTTAAAGTATATCAAAACAATATAAATTTTTTTTCTCATTTTTGAGTATGTAACTTGTTTTTTTACTAAAATGTCATTTTAAAATGGAAACACGCACATTGACCCATACCAATCAAATCTTGTATCGGTTTGATGTAAGACTGATTCCTACACATCAGAATTGACTTCTAAATCAATTTCCTAAATTATCAAGAAAATCCAAGTGCATTATATTTTTTTTCAGTGAGCGATATTTTTTGAACTAAACTTCCAATTTGAAATAGATAATTGACACATTGAATAATAATGACCATACTATGCATCTAATTGAGGAACGGATGATTCTTACATATATCAAATGAATTATAGATCATTTCCCTAAATTATCAAAAATAATCTGAATAATTTTTCTTGCTTTTGAGTATGTCAGTTTTCCTTTTTACTAAAATTAAAGTCAATTTTAGATAAAAAGAAGCACTTAGAATCATACCAGTCACACTGTATGTCGGATTGAGGTGTGGTTGATTCATACACATCCTAAAGACTAAGAAAATAACATCCAATGTAACCATTTTTTTATTATATTTCTATGTCAAATTTACAAAATTTTATATTGACTCATTGTTCTTAGCTAAAAAACCTTTCTCTTTGTTGAAAGTAAGAAGAGAAGAGGAAGCTCATGCACCCATTATATCATGATAAGTCACCGAAATGGGTGAATGAGCTTCCTCTAATCATATGGATTTAAAAAATGAGAAAGGTTTCTTAGCTAAAAACATAGAACCAATATAAAGTGTGTGGAGTTTGACAAAGAAAGATAATGAAAATGGAAAAGTTGGTTACATTGGAATAAAAAAATAATTTTATCTCTTTTTTGGATTATTGTGGATAGTTGAAAGAAAAATATGACTTCCTAAAATATCTTTGAAAAAAAATAAATAAGTATTAGATAAAAATGATAAGTAAATTAACATAAAAATAGGAGATAAAATGATGACAAAATTAATTAAATAAGTAGTATGAATTAACCTTTTTCTAATGGTTGTATTGTAGGACCCCGAAACACCCTGAGAGGGGAGGGGTAAATCAAGGTGTTAGATTTTTTCTTTTAATAAGATGGATCTTTCTTTCTATGTTGGTAGGAACTCATTAAAGTTATTTCATGGATTCGATCAGTAATAAAACATTCACATGTAGAAGGAAAACACAGTAGTTTTACTTGGTTCGCCACTAAGGGCTAGCCTAAGGAGAATATGCCTACAATGTGTCGATCGTACCTAATTCCACTAATATTTATTATATGGGGAATACAAATTTCAGAAATATTCACTCTATTCCAGACTCACTAACATTAAAATATTTCAAGGATAGCTCATTGTGTCCCATAGAATACTTCTATTGACTCCCCTAGCTCACTACTTTGAAAGAAGTCAAATGCAGTTTATCAACTTGAAAGTCGATTCAATGGATTGACATGAAATCTTTGTCCATGACTTATCACAAGACTCTACTTGAACCATACACCTGAGTTGATTCTCTTTGAAATCCCTACAATTAAACTTGATTGTCAATACAGCCTTTCACGAACCCTTTGTGAAGTTACATGCCTTCACAAAACAAACTGCCTTCGTGAAGCTACCTGCCTTCACAGAACTAACTCCCTTCGTGAAGCTATCTACCTCCATGGAACTAAATTCCTTCATGAAGCTCGCTGATTCAATCTAGAACACCCCATCATCATGACACAAACTTTACTCAAAATCATTGTCATCGGTCAATACTTAATGGTATTTTCATGATGACCAAGCTTGCATGGAATTTCAGTTTTGCAGAGCTCCCCTAGCTTTGAAAAATCAAAGAGATTCCTGATTTTCTATGAAACACTTTTCTATAAGTAAAGAGGGGTAACTTCATATTTATAGCCTTGGATGTTTTTGAATCTCCAACACTTCTTTATATATTTTTTGAATCTTTCAAAATCATCTTCCTGTAGCTCCTTATATCATGAAGCTCCATGGAAATTTTCTATTCGCGTATCTCTTCGTAACCATATAGCTTTCCATAAAAATCATTAATGGTGTTTGTTGTAATTGTTGATATCTCTGTCACCGACTATGAAGATCCAATTCTTATAATCGCAAAGAACATAATCTCCGTTCATGATTCCCATCATAATTGTAGATCACACTATTAGAATTATTTATTCATTCACGAACCACAAATCACATAGCCCACCTTCGTGAAGCTCATGACTTTTATATATTTTCATAAGTCCATCAAGAAAAAACCAATTTTCACATTGAAATCAATCCTCAAAATTTTGGACCCCAAAAATTTGGAAAACATTGGGGAATGACACCACCTTCAATATTGTTTTTAACTTGAACTATAGAATCCCTTTTCTTACAAACTTCTGCATCTTCCATATGAGTATTGAAAAAAAACACAAACCATAATCCATTTCCATCAATGAACAGTCATGGTTACGATAATATCCCCCTTTGTGTTTGTTGTCAATCTACAGATAAATAAAATGAAGCATAAACCACCATCAAAACCTGATACATAAGAAAAAACTCATCCAGCACTCTAAGTATACATGAGAAAAGATCAGTGTAGAAAAAAAGATGAGAATTAATTGGGTTCTTGTATCTTGGAATGCTTAAAGATGTCCATGCTAATCTATAACTATTTCATTATAACACAAAAAAATCTCCATTCTTATTCCCCGACTTTTCAACTCATCATGTTTCCATTATCCATTCTCAAGAAACCAGAAAACCATATGTTTTTCATTATCATTTTCATTTTCCTCCTTTGTACCATTGAACCATTCAGTTTATCCATTCTACCCCATTTTCAATAAACCCAAAGAGCCAGATTGTGACATATACAAATCAAAACATACTCCCCAAGGATTATATCTCCCCCATAAACCAGCATAACTTTAACAAAAATATTGAAACAGTTAACACAATTGGGGAGAGGGGAAACAAAATCTACCACCTCATGCACTAGAAAGTGGTTTAACACTGAAGATCAACTGATGTTTCTCAAACATAGCCACTTCCAGTGGCTTGGTTAGAATATAAGCCACTTGATCATCAGTTCCAACACGATCCATTTTAATCATGCCTTATTTTTCCTTTTCCTTGATAAAGTGAAATATGATTTCAATGTGTTTTTTATGAGAATTATGAACATGATTCTTAGTAATATTAATTGTTCTCTAGTTATCATAGTGAATCACCATTGGTTTTTTCACCTCATCTCCAATATTAGTTGGTTGTTGCTTCATCCACGGTAGTTGAGTACAAGACTTTGTCGTAGAGATATACTCATATTCTACAATACTTAGAGAAGTTATTTATTTTTTATTACTCAAATGTACCACACATTTTTTTCCAATAAATAATACACCACCACTTGTGAACTTTATATCAATAATATCTCCATCCCAATCAACAAAAAAAAACACTGATAGTTCACTATCTCTTCATAAAGAAAATTATAAGCCTTAATTGTGAGTACATTGAATGTACCTCATGATTCTTTTAACTAAAGCCATATGTTCTTCCTTAGAATTACTTTATTCCCCAATAAGTATGTGAGTTCACCAATAATAGATATTTCAAATTATTATTTCATTTGATTGGAAAAATTTTCCATTGATCCCTTCCTATGAATTATTCATGTAGAGATTATGATTGACACCTCCTCTTTCAAATTGAAGATTCTTTAGATTAGAATCTATATGAGAATATCATGCTCGTGGTGTCAGTCATTCAAAGTAGACTTCTTCTTAAAGAATTTCATTTAGGAATGTTGTCTTCAATGTCCATCTAATAAACTTTATTTTCTCTTTGAATTTATATAGAAAGAAAAAGAGCTGATCGACTCCAGTCATGCCACTGGAGAAACTCTTTCTTTGACATCAATTCCTTTGACCTGGGAATAGCCTTTACACACTAGGCATGCCTTGTTTCTGATCACATTTTTATTTTCATAAAAAAAAATTGAAGATCCATTTGGATCTAATCACATTGTGATATTTAGGTCAAGTAACATGATCCCATGTATGGTTCTTGTCAATCTGATCAATTTATTCATTCATGGATTTATCCCATGATTCAAATTCTACAGCTTCTTAAAATGAGGTTGGTTCCAAAATTGATAGGAATAAAAATTGTGCATCATTCCTCATTCTACTTATATGTGTGGGTCTGTTCCAATCCCCAATGATGTTGTATTGAGCAATTTTGGATCTTTTATTTCTCTTATGAGGTTTAGATAAAGTTTCTTCAACCATTGTTTCTTCTTATAATTCCGCTTCCAAATCATATTCTTTGGTTCATACTAGAATATTTTATAATCCTTCTACAATTTCAACATATGAATCTATCCCATGAATACAAATCTTGATACCAAAAACTCCTTTTCAAATGAATTTATCTTCATGCAATTTTCAGAAAAGTATAGTTAGATAAAAATTGAAATAATGATTCTAGAATCTTCTCAATCATTCTTCATTTGTCTCCCCATCAAGGAAAATACTTCTCAGTATATTCAAAATGGTGGATCTCATCAACAATGGATTTCCAGAAATTTCTATATGGAGAAAACACCATAATGGTTCTTCATCTTGGGACTACACACATTGGATAACTTCCTCAAATTCACCGAGGATATTCTTCTTGAAAACATATTTTTTAGCCAGAAATAAGATAAGGCCAAGATGGTACCTTATTTATCCTAGTTATCTTGAGTAGAGAATCTTCATCCTCATCCAAAAATGATCTTATATCGTATTTTTATTTGGAGGAATCATTCAAATATGGTGACTTCTTCAGCTTTTCTATCAAGAATTTTCAGCCCATCTACTTCTCAAGTTCTCATCTTGAGAATCCACCTTCAATTACATTCATTATAAAAACACATACAATAAAAAAAGATTAAGGGAATAAGGTGGATTATAATTGATTCATAAATACAAACTGGAAAATTGAGATGTTTTTTCCAACCAAGTTCCTCCATTTACACCATTCTTCATGCTTTCACATCTGAACATATGTTTTGTTTTTTGTTGGAGTGGCATGGATCTCTTCACATTCTCTTCTAATTTTTGTGGAGAATTATTATTCTTAACACCCATCATGGATAATATATTCTTACTCATCTTAAGGACTAATTATTTCTCTAGTATTAATGTTAAACATCCTTTTTCAATGTGACCAGATTTCATGCATCTATCACATGAAACTTATTTAACACATGAGTTTACTTTTGTTTGAAAACACTCCGGAACTTTGTCTTTATCATGCGGAATCTTTTATTTTACTTTTTCACTAGCCTTATCATGTGAATCTTCAAGTTCCCTCATTCTTTCCAAATCATCTATCCAAATAACTAAAATGTCATTAAGAATTGTGGAGGTAAGTTTCGATCTTCCACATGGGTTCATCTGAGTGCCATCCCTCTTAGTAGTTGTTTTGGATGAATTACCCTTCAACTTCATGGATTTAAAATCCAAGGTCTTCTCAGATTCCTTAATTGAGATATTCTTGGGATATTTTGTGTTTGAAATAATCTTCTAATTTCTTCCTAAGGTATCTTCTTCATTCTTTTCCATCATTTAGGGTATTATTTTCTTATCTACAATGAATACGTGTTTAGATGAGCATGTAACAACCTTGTGACCACTTCCATTGCATACATCATATATTTTTTCAAGCATTCCAAATCTATTTTTAGTAAATATATGTTTTTGGATATATGGATGTTGTTTATTCATCTCTGGATTTATCCCCCAAGTGATATTCTTCCATTTTTATTTTACATTTTGAGGACCAACAATTTAGTGCATAATTCCCAAATCTATTGCAGCACTAACAATGGACAACAAATCTTGATTTATTTATATCTCTTATATATGGTTGTTAGGTTTTATTCATGACTTGTTGATATATTTATGGGAAAACAGCCTCCATATTCTTTTTCTTGCCCACACTAGTCATGGTGTAGGGTTTCTTATCTCATTTATTCATCCATACTTGTCCAGTATTTGTCTTACAACCTGAACTATTTATGATAATAGTTTTAGATGCATTAACAAAATATGGTTTGGATGGTACCTGTTTCTTCTCAACTTCATGAGAAAGATCATCAAAATATTTCATTATCTTCTTATCACATGTTGGAGGTCTTTCAACTTTAAAATACTTCTGTGAGGATTTAGTAGAAACAGCAAATGTTTCCTTCTTTTATGAAATCTCCATATATGTCTTCTCAATATTGACCAAGTGGGCTTCCAAATATAGACAATTCATATTGAGGATGATTTTATGATCCTCAATCATAATCATATTTTCTTCACAAGCCTTATGTATTGTAATAACTTTTTCCTCTTATAGAATCACTATATTCTGAATCAAAGAGTCAAGTTCCTTGATCTTCTTGGATATTTTATTCAACTGTTGACACTTGAAATTGGTTTTATTTTTCAATTTCTCTTTGATCACATAGATCTTTTCTTTAAGATACTTATTTTTTTTCTTCAAACGATTTAACCTGTCTGGAGGGATTTAAACATTCAATAACTTTTCCTTATAATCCATTTTCTATACAATCAGATTCTCCTTCTAGCTAGGTGATCTCTGTCTTCATATATTGAAATATTATACAAATAACAATGACTCTTTCTTAGGGAATATCATGAAGATATTTTGGTAATATTTCAATTTCATATGAGGTTGTAGATTTATCAATATTCACACTTGTGCTATGATATTTATCTTGAGGAAATTTTTCAAAGGTGATAACAGAAACTGCTAGATCATTTGAAAATATTTATTTACATGAGATGGAAAGATTTTTATTATATTTGGTGGAAACCTAAGTTACCTTATCTTTAATTTCCAAGAATAATATTTCTTTATTTTTAGAAGGGGATGGAGAATCAATTACTGCCTATTCTTTAGATAAGAGGTACTTCTTCAACTGTCTCTTATCTTTACTTTATTGTTCATCATGGTCTTGCGGGATACAGACTTCTTCTCGGAATATTCATCAAAACTTCACTTCATTGTTGAATCGGGAAAGAAACTAAAATATTCAAATGAGAACAACTTTCTTTTATAGAATCCAAAATAGGTTAACCTTTCCTCTAATACCACTTATAGGACCCCAGAACACCCTAAGAGGGGAGGGGTGAATCAGGGTTTCAAATTTTTTCTTTTAATCTGATGGATCTTGTTCCCATGTTAGTAGGAACTTATTAAACCTATATCATGTATTAGATAAAAAATCAAACATTCACATACATAAGGACAAATCTGTAGTTTTATTTAGATCACCAAAAATGAATAGTCCAAGGACCATACACCGACAGTGTGTCAGTCATACCTAAATCCACTAATCTTCACTAGTTATGGGATATAAAGTTCAGACATAGTCACTATGTGTCAGGCTCACTATCTTTACAATATTTCATGGATATCCCTTTGTGTACCTCGTAATACTTCTGTTTACTCCCCCTAGCTCACTGCATTGAGATATTTCAAACTTAGTTTACCGACTTGAAGGTCACTTCAATGGATCAACATGAGATATTTTTATTTGTCTTAGCACGAGACTCTTCTTACACCATACACCTGAGTTGATGCTCTTTGAAATCCCTATCCACTTAAACCTGATGCTTGATACTGCCTTTTGCAAAGCTCACACCCTTTGCGAAACTACATGCCTTCACATAAAAAACTCCCTTTGTGAAGTGACCTACCTTCGGTGGAACTAACTCCCTTTGCAGATCTATCTGCCTTAGTAGAACTAACTGCCTTTGCAAAGATCAAATAGCCAATGAAAAATACCCCATCATCGTGAAGCACCCTTCACTCAAAAACATTGGCATTAGTCAAGACTTAATGGTATTTTCACAATGCTCAAGTTTTCATGGAATGTCAGTTTTATGGAGCTCCCCTAGATTCAAGAAATTAGAGAGATTCCAAATTTTACAGGGAATATTTTTCTAGAAGTGAAGAGGGGTAGCCTCCTATTTATAGTCTTGGCTGTTCAAAAATCTCTACTCCCTCCTTGTGGATTTTCTAGATCTTTTATAATAATATTTTCATAGATCCTTTTGTCAAAAATCTACATGGAAATTTTTTGTTCGGAAATCTCATCATAACCATGTAGCTTTCCATCAAAACCCTTCATGGCACTCATCGTAATCGCAGAGCTCTCCTTCACTGACTGCAAATCTCTATTTCTCATAATCATAAATAACACTATATCTATTCACCATGCCCATCGTAATCGTGGAGCACACCATCAAGATTCTTTATTCCTTCATGAAACACAACTTCCATAGCCCACATTCTCAAAACTCGTTACTTTTCCATATTTTCATAAGGCCTTCAAGAAAAAAACACTTTTCACATTGAAATCCATCCTCTGACTTTTGGACCCCAAAAAATTAGCAAACACTCAAAAACGACGCCACCTTCAATATTGTTGTCAGCTTGAACTATAAGATCACTTTTCTTGAAAACTATCGCATCATCCTTATAAGGAATAAAAATAAACACAAACCATAATAACAACATTGGTTCCAACATGTATGCATTCTTGGTGCATTTCCTTGTTTTAATTATCTCAGTCGTAGGCTCGAAGTCCAATACCTCACGAGCAGGAGCAGCTTTGAACAAACAACCCCAACTCAAACAAAAGAATCCACTTGTACAAGGAAAAAATTATTATACGAGTATTACTAAAAATAAATAAATTAAATATAAATATGAAACAATACATTAATTCTTTGGATAATGAATTTACTATGAAAAAATTATAAACCACATGGATATGCTGATGGTAAAGAAATAATGATGATAAAAAAACGTGAATAAATATAACTAAACAACCAATAAATGAGTTAGGAGGATGAGTAGAAAATAAGATACATTGTATTGAAGCTTTTTATTGCACGATAGAAAGTAAATATATCTTATTGGACTTGTAAAATATTCATTTTTTGTAATAAATAAATAAACACACATAAGATATTCATTAAAAAAGGTGAAAGTTATAGATAATTATAATAAGGGAAACTATTTTTTCAAATAATTTCAGTATGATTTGAAGAAAATGGGTAATAGAATTTAAGAAAATAATTACTCCACTATGGTAGGTGTTATCCTCTGAATTCATATAAATTTCAAAGTTATAGAAAATTTTCATCCTCATCAACACATCTTCTGAATAGTTATCATTGCATTTTATTTTTTGTAACTCATCCTCCATATCTTGTGGACATGCATTTATGTTCCTTGAAATACTCAAATAAGTGGTCATCCATATCATGACTACTGCTAAAATTAGTGCAAGAAACATAAAATAGATGGGGGATGAGTCCAAAGCAACAAGTTGGAATAATAACTATTTGGGAGATGGAATTGATGAGGATTATGACAACCCTGCTTTTTATTACAACTTAAACATGATTTATTACATAAATATTCACTTGATAAAACAAACAAGATCGAGAGTTTTAGTGTATTTGGGGCTTAGGATCATTACATAAAAACTTAAAACATGAAATAAAACATCTTTATTGAAAACTTCCTTTACATGACCACTACATTCCTTCGTACTTAGAATCGCATGGGATAACCTGAGGACATGCATAAGAAAAGGGTGAGCTATAAATCCCAGTAAGTGAGTACACATGGAATAAAATTAGGAGTAAAATACAAGTTAGAAAATAGTAATATCAATATAGCATAAGAAAAACATGAACATAAAGGCATGATAAAGCATGAAAATCATAACATGGAAATGTGGCAGCAACACTTAACATGGAATTAGCATGAGCCAAGGCTCATTGCACATGGAGAATAAGTAAATCCTCATTGCACATAAAGCACGATTAAACCCTCGTTACACTTGAATTATTATGAGTCAACACTCATTTCAAATAACGTATCATGATACTATACTTTACCCAATGCATTGGAGCGCTATAAGGGGGCACCCTTCTTAAACATTTCATTTCATGCATAAGTGTTCCACATGGATCCTGAATTTATAAAACATAATCATTTATTCCATGATAAAGGAATGTGGAATTAATACATGAAACTTTACAATCAATAAGTAAATTTTCATAAAGGTTAATACCCTTGATGGAGAAATGGGCATGGTATTCACTACACAATGACATTGGCTTAGAAAATCGGTGCGATTTCGGCAGCGTAACAGCGTGACATAAGAATTCATAAAAATGGTTGATGAGAGAGAAAGGGGTTACTAATCACATTTAAATGTAATAGACAGTAAGTAGGTCATATAGATACATGTCCCAACAATTTTAATGGAATTTAGATTCATGATACAAAAGTATTGCTTGAATGTAAAAGAGGAGAGAGAAGTTTCTTTCGGAATTTTGGCATAGTAACGGGTGTACATGGGAGGAATTTAATGAGAGAGAAAGGACATCCCATCATTAAAACATAAATAGGGAAGTATTAGGGAGGTTCTAAACCGTACCCCAACATTTATAATTGAAATTAAAAGGGCAAAACAACTTAAAGAAAATTGGACAAAAATGAGAAAGGAAGAAAAAACCCTTACTTGGAAGTGTGCTTCCAAAGGCTAGAGAGAGGCTTTTGAGAGGCTTATTGGGAGATTGTGGCACCTTTGGAGGATTATATAGAGAGTAGGGCAGAGGTTTGACTAACTCCAAAGGCTTTTAGTGAGGAGGAAGTGGGATCTTGGGTGGGTTTATATTGGAAAGGTGAGGGAATTCTTTATTATTTAGGTTTGGGACCCCTTATATTAAATTAATCCAAAACACAAACCATACCATGGTTTTTGCCCATGGTTTTTGGAAAAGGGAAGAGTAAAATAATATTTTATAATTCCAAGGTCCTAAATTCTTAAAATATTAGGGTTGCTTATGTGGAGGTGAGTCACACTCCCATGGAAATTAATTTAAAAAGACAAGGTGTTTAATAAGTCATGAGGGGTCCATTAATGCTTTGAAAAGTAAGCCAAACAAACCCAAAATCACATTATTTTAATGGTAAAACATATATTGGTCGAACATAAAGATTATAGTATTTTATTACATCACTATTGGGTCATTATGATGTCATAAAACACATTATATATTTAAACGGTATTTAATTTTTACTCAAAAATTTGACTGTCTCAGAAAATTATGAAAAATTCACCGTTGGATAATTTCGATGTCCTGATTCCAAAAATAACATTTAATTTATCTAAATAATTTTCTAAATATGTTAATTTTCAATTTTAAAATAAAAACCGACATTTATAAAAAATTCACGGGTTTTGAAAAAAATGGCTTTCAAACCTTAATAAAAATTATAATTGCATTCATACAATTACATGATCATATATATATAATAAAATTAATCTAATAATAATAATAATATTTTATTAAAATATTATTTAATTCAAAAATCCCTTAATTTAATAAAATAGATTTCTCAATTAAATAATAACTAAAAACATCATTTGTACTTTAAAAACTAATTACAATGTATCAATAATTAAAAGAAATTATATTCATTATTATTTACAAAAATAATTTACATGAACATAGTACTATAGATTAGTTATATAACCCCTTAAAACAGCCACATAAGACCTAAGGGTAAGGTGTGCGATGGTGACAGACTCTTGGGGTGGCTCGGATAACATCGCTTGAGTGGTAATTTCTATCAACTTCCACTTCTCCCATAGACGGTCTCGTTCGAGCTTGACATGGTGAAGCTCACCTTGGTCTTGGTCAAGAGAGATGCCCAAGGACTCCAGCTCTTTTCCGAGCTCAGATAAATGGGCTTCGTATGGGGTAATTCTACTGGATGAGGCCACCTCTTCCTTGGTCTAAGTAAAATTGGATGTGTTAAAGCCCTATATTTATACTAATCATGTGATCACTGTTCAACAGCTATAAAATTAACGATAACAATTATTATCATAAAACCAATGGAGTTGACATTTTATAAAAACATTTTATATAAAGAGACATTTAATAAGATCAAGAGGGATTTTACATTAATGAAACTTTGGGTCGTTACAATATTCCCCCCTTAAGAAATTTCTCCCTCAAAATTTTCCTTTTCCCACACTAAAATAGATGTGGGTAACTCAGCTTCATCACTTCCTATGATTCCCAAGTTGCTTCTTAAAACTTGTGGTTTCTCCACAACACCTTGACGAGGGGCATTGTCTTATTTTGTATAAATTTTTCTCTACGATATAAGATCTTCACTGGTTGCTCCTCATAAGAAAGATTGTCTTCCAATTGTACCACCTCAGAAGAGAGTACATGTGAAGGGTCCGGTATGTACTTTCTTAAGAGGGATACATGAAAGACATCATGTACTTTGGCCATAGTAGGCGGAAGTGCTAGTTGATAGGCCACAGCCCTGACACGATCAAGAATCTCGAAGGGTCCGATGTACCTTGGACTTAACTTCCCTTTCTTTCCAAACCTCATGACCTTCTTCCACGAAGATATGCATAGAAAAACCATGTCTCCAACTTTAAACACAAGGTCTCGTCGACGATTATCAGCATAACTCTTCTGTCAACTCTGGTATGCCTTGATATGCTGCTGAATGGTTTTCACATTCTCCACCATTTCCTCGACCATTTCTGGTCCAAGCAGTTTACGTTCACCGACCTCATCCCAACATGTCAGTGTTCTGCACCTTTTCCCATATAGGGCTTCATATGGTTCCATTTGGATGCTCGAGTGGAAACTGTTATTATAAGAGAACTCAACCAGAGGAAGATGTTGATCCCATCCTCCTTTAAAGTCCATTGAGCACGCTCTCAACATATCCTCAAGTGTTTGGATAGTCCGCTTGGATTGGCCATTAGTTTGAGGATGATAGGCCGTACTAAAGTTCAGTTCAGTATTCAGAGCATGTTGAAGACTCTTCCAAAACATAGAGATGAATCTTGGATCTCAGTCAGACACAATAGATAGTGGTACTCCATGTAACCTTACCACTTCCCTGATATATATCAGTGCCAGTTGATCCAATGAGAAATCCTCCTGAATAGAAATGAAGTGCGCAGTCTTTGTAAGACGATCCACAATAACCCATATTGCATTGTTGCCTTTGGATATCCTCGGAAGTCTGGTGACAAAGTCCATGGTGATGTTTTCTCATTTCCATTCTAGTATGGGAAATGGTTGCATCATCCCCTTAGACTTCTGCCTCTCTGTATTAACTTGCTGACACACCAGGCACTTTGATGTATATTCAGCAATCTCTTTCTCCATATTATCCCACCAAAAGTTTTCTCGGAGATCTTGATACATCTTTGTGCTCCCTAGTGAATAGATAAATTTGAAATATGTGCATGATCCAAAAGTTCCTTCTTCAGCTCCGGACTTGATGGAACACATAGTCTTTTCCCAAACCGCACAATTCCTTCTTAATTAACATTAAACTCTGAGGATTTCCATTTTTCGATAGCTCCCACTTTTTATGGAATTCCCACATCATCCTTTTGAGCATCCTTTAACCTTTCCAAAAGAGACGGTTGAGAAATCATTTGTGAAAGGATTGATGATGTTCCCTTCTCTATGATTCCCATGTCCATCTTCATCAAGTCTAAGAAGATTAGATCCTTCTCAATTCTCATCATTGATAGAATCGCTGGATCCTTTCTACTTAGGACATCTACCACCTTGTTCCCTTTCCCAGGGTGGTAATGGATTGAACAGTCATAATCCTTGATGAGCTCTATCCATATTCTCTGGTTCATATTAATCTCTTTCTGTGTGAATATATATTTAAGACTCTTGTGGTCAGTATATATCTCACATTTCTCTCCATAAAGATAATGCTGCCATATTTTCAAGGCAAAGATCACCGCCACCAACTCCAAATCATGCGTTGGATAGTTTCTCTAATGGATTTTCAACTACCTTGAGGCACAGGATATCACTTTATCATTATACATTAGCACACACCATAAGACCTTCTTTTAAGCATCACTAAATACCACAAAAAAGATCCCCACTTGTGGGTAAAGTGAGCACAGGTGCATTGATAAGCCTCCTTTTCAACTCCTTGAAGCTTTCTTCGCATTCATCACTCCAAGAAAACTTTACTCCCTTTCGAGTTAGCATGGTAAGAGGGTTGGACAATCATGAGAAATTTCTCACAAATCGTCGATAATATCCAGCTAACCCCAAGAAGCTACGAATATCTGTTACTGATGTTGGCCTCGGCCATCCCTCAATTGCATCTGTTTTGGAGGGATCCACAAATATCCCATTGCTTGTGATGATATGGCCCAAGAATGAGACCTCCTTCAAACAGAACTCACACTTGATGTACTTTGCATAGAGATTCTCCTTGCACAAAGTATCTAATACAATTCTTAAATGCTCCTCATGATCCTCCTTGGTTTTGGAGTATATTATAATATCATCTATAAAGACTACCACAAATTTGTCTAGGTAATCTCTAAATACTATATTCATCATGTCCATGAAGAATGCTGGAGAATTGGTGAGTCCGAAAGGCATTACTATGAATTCATAGTGCCCGTATCTTGTACGAAAAGCAGTCTTGGGGACATCTTCCTTCTTTACCCTTACTTTATAATATCCCGACCACAAATATAACTTGGAGAAGAATTTTTCTCCATGCAGCTAATCGAACAAAGTCATCAATTCTTGGGAGAGGATACTTGTTCTTTATCATGATTTTGTTAAGTTCATGATAATCGATGCAAAGTCGCATTGACCCATCCTTCTTCTTAACGAAGAGGACTGGTGCACCCCATGGTGAAGCACTTGGGCGTATAAACCCTTTATCCAGATTCTCCTGTAGTTGTTTCTTCAGCTCTTAAATCTCTACAACAGCCATTCTATATAGAGTCTTGGATATTGGTAAATCCCCGGGTATAAGTTCAATTAAGAATTCAACATCCCTTCTATGAGTAAGACCAGGCAGTTCCTCGGGAAACACTTCAGCAAATTCCCTCACAATAGGAATTTCTTCAAGGATGGTTTCTTCCTTGGACTCAATCATCTGAGCCAGATACGCGTGCTCATAAGGCAGTAATATCTACATTTGAGATGATTGAGCTAAAGAAGATTCATCTTCCTCCTTACACTTGTAAAGAATCGGGGGTCGATTCTCCATATGGAGTGTGATTTCCCTCTCCCGACAATTTATGTTGGCTCTATATAAGGAAAGTCAATCCATGCCAATAATTGCATCAAATTCCACCAAAGGGAGTATGACGAGGTTCTCCGGGAAATTCAATCCACAGATTATGACAGGGGAGGGCTTATATTCATGGGATGCAATGATTTCCCCATTTTCCGTACTCACTGACATCTTCACTTCCATGATTTGTGGTGGTGTTGGGATTGTTCTACTAAGCTTTCGAGATATAAAAGAATGTGTATAACCTGAATCAAAAATTGCATTCACTATTATTGAATGAATAACTAGCGTACCTGTCACCACTTCATTTTCAGGGTTCACTTCGGCAGAAGTGATGGAAAAAGCTCTTCCTTGCTGCCTTGGAGGTTGTTGGTTGTCTCCAAAAACCCTTGGATTAGGACACTGATTTGCAAAATGACCCAGTTATTTGCATTTGTAGAATTGAACAACACGTTGAGGTTCGAACGGAGCGTTCCTCTCCTCTGTCGCAGCAGCGGGTCTTTCTTGCCGATAGTTAACAGCTAGGTTCCCTTCTCTTCCACACCTGAAGCATTTCCTCATCCCCTTAAGGCAATTTCCAGGGTGCTTCTTTCCGCACTTTTGGCAAGTGGGGTGCTGGATCTTCTTAGCACCGTTGGATTTATCCATCGGCCCACCAGTATTGAAGTCCACCTTACGCTTCTTATCCCCATGATACCCCTGTGATTCTCCGATCTCTATTTTGACCTTAAGGGCACATCGGACAATTTCCTCATAGCTGTCGAAGTCACAGATCGCTAATACTTTCCACAGGCTAGGCTTCAGCCCACCAAAGAAGCGGTCAACTTAGCATTCTGGGGTAACAACAAAGATGAAAGCATATTGTGCAAGCCTTGTGAAGTTTTCCTCATATGCTCCAACATATTCTTCATCTTTTTTCTTTAGGTAAAGGAAGTCCCTTTCCATCTTAAGACGGAGGGTGCGAGGAAAATATTCATCGAAAAACATCTTCAGGAAATCCTTCCATTCCAACGCCTCGATCTCCTCCTCAGGCTTCGTATTTTTGATCAACGTCCACCATTGATCATCTTCACCCTCCATACGATAAGCCGCTAGGAGAACCTTATCTTGTTCAGAACATTGAAGGATGGAGAAGATCTTTTCAATGGAGTTGATCCATTGTTCATCGATTGTGGGATCAGATGATCCACTAAAAGTAAGAGGCCTTTGTCTCATGAAGCTCTCGATAGTGACTTGTTCTTTCTTAGGGGGGGTTGAACATTCCTCTTGACCCTTTTCTCTATTCAAAACTTGAGTTAGTTGAGAGATAAGTTTGAAAAATTTCGTGATTCCCTCTCCCATTGGATTGGGCATCTCATTAGTACAGTCATCACACTGATCTTCACAATGGTTGTTAGCCCGAGTCCTCCTATTACCGGTCATTGGCTAGAATAAAAGGAATGTTATGGGTAACACATAAAGGGTAATCCAAAGACAAAATTTGATGAATTATAAATAAACTTTCATTTCCTTAACTCATGAGTCTATAGGCTTCAATCTAGTCTTTTCATGATCTACTTTCTAACATATATTCTTAGGGGCATTTTTTTAATTCCCTTAATAAGGGTTCATACTAAGCTTGAGAATTTACCAAAGCATATCCCCCGGGAGTGTCGTAACCAAGAGTGCAGTAAGGCCCATTGTCGTGCACTAGTTCTCATTCAAATCTAGCTCAAAGCGGTGTTTTCGGGTTTTACCCTTAGGATACATTTGTGCCAGAGCCACCTCTACCTGCTCGTATCCAGACAGGGATGTATTTGCTTGATAACCCACTTACTCAATACTCACAAAAACTTTGGGACGTTTTTATTGTACTTAGTCTTGTATCTAAGGCTTTACTAGGGTTTTCTAATCCTAATCCCAAAAATAACCAAACCTATCCTTTAATACCAACTATGACAACCCTGCTTTTTATTACAACTTAAACATGATTTATTACATAAATATTCACTTGATACAACAAAGAAGATCGAGAGGTTTAGTGTCTTTGGGGCTTAGTATCATTACATAAAAACTTAAAACATGAAATACAACATCTTTATTGAAAACTTCTTTTACATGACCACTACATTCCTTCGTACTTAGCATTTAATAGGATAACCTAAGGACATGCATAAGAAAAGGGTGAGCTATAAAGCCTAGTAAGGGAGTACACATGGAATAACATGAGGGGTACAATACATGTAGACAATAGGAATATCAATAGAGCATAAAAAAAACATGAACATAAATGAATGATAAATCATGATAATCATAACATGGAAATGTGACAACAACACTTAACATGGAATTATCATGATCCAAGGCTCATTGCACATGGAGCATGAGTAAATCATCATTGCACATAAAGCATGAGTAAACCCTCTTTGCACTTGAATTATCATGATTCAACAATCATTTCACATGATGTATCATGATACTATACTTTACCCAATGCATTGGAGCTCTATAAGGGCGCACCCTTCTTAAACATTTCATTTCATGCATAAGTGTGCCACATGGATCATGAATTCATAAAACATAATAATTTATTCCACGATAAAGGAATGTGGAATTCATACATGAAATTTTAAAATAAATAAGTAAATGTGCATAAAGGTGAATAGCCTTGATGGAGAAATGGGCATGGTATTCACTACATAATGACATTGGCTTAGAAAATCGGTGCGATTTCGGCAGCGTAACAGCGTGACATAAGAATTCATAAAAATGGTTGATGAGAGAGAAAGGGGTTACTCATCATATTTACATGTAATTTATAGTAATAAGTTCATATAGATACATGTCCCAACAATTGTAATGGAATTTATATTCATGATACAAAATTATTGCTTGAATGTAAAAGAGGAGAGAGAAGTTCCTTTCGGAATTTCGGCATAGTAACGGGTGTACATGGGAGGCATTTAATGAAAGAGAAAGGGTCTCCCATCATTAAAACATAAATAGGTCAGTATTAGGGAGGTTAAAAACCATACCCCAACATTTATAATTGAAATTAAAAGGGAAAATAACTTAAAGAAAATTGGACAAAAATGAGAAAGGAAGAAAAAACCCTTACTTGGAAGTGTGCTTCCAAAGGTTAGAGAGAGGATTTTAATAGGATTATTGGGAGATTGGGGCACCTTGGGAGTATTATAGATAGATTAGTTCAGAGGTTGGACTAACTCCAAAAGGATTTGAGTTAGGAGGAAGTGGGAGCTTGGGTGGGTTTATATAGGAAAAGTGAGGGAATTCTTTATTATTTAGGTTTGGGACCCCTTATATTAAATTAATCCAAACCAAAAACCATACCATGGTTTTTGCCCATGGTTTTTGGAAAAGGGAAGAGGAAAATAATATTTTATAATGCCAAGGTCCGAACTTCTTAAAATATTAGGGTTGCTTATGTGGAGGTGAGTCACACTCCCATGGAAATTAATTTAAAAAGACAAGGTGTTTAATAAGTCTTGAGGGGTCCATTAATGTTTTTAAAAGTTATCCAAACAAACCCAAAATCACATTATTTTAATGTTAAAACATATATTGGACGAACATAAAGATTATAGTATTTTATTACATCACTATTGGGTCATTATGATGTCATAAAACACATTATATATTTAAACGATATTAAATTTTTACTCAAAAATTTGACTGCCTCAGAAAATTATGAAAAATTCACCGTTGGATAATTTCTTCATCCTGATTCCAAAAATAACATTTATTTTATCTAAATAATTTTCTAAATATGTTAATTTTCACTTTTAAAATAAAAACCGACATTTATCAAAAATTCACGGGTTTTGACAAAAATGGCTTTCAAACATTAATAAAAATTATAATTGCATTCATAAATTACATGATCATTTATATATAATAAAAGTAATATAATAATAATAATAATAATTTATTAAAATATTATTTAATTCAAAAATCCCTTAATTTAATAAAATATATTTCTTAATTAAATAATAACTAAAAACACCATTTGTACTTTAAAAACTAATTACAATGTATCAATAATGACAAGAAATTATATTCATTATTATATACAAAAATAATGTACATGAACATAGTACTATCGATTAGTTACATAACCCCTTAAAACAATTGCATAAGACCTAAGGGTAAGGTGTGCGATGGTGACAGAATCTTGGGGTGGCTCGGATAACATCGCTCGAGTGGTAATTTATATCAACTTACACTTCTCCCATAGACGGTCCCGTTTGAGCTTGACATGGTGAAGCTCAGCTTGGGATTGGTCAAGAGCGAAGCCCAAGGACACCACCTCTTTTTTGACCTCCGATAAATGCGCTTCGTATGGGGCAATTCTATTGGATGAGGCCATCGCTTCCTTTGTCTAAGTAAAATTGGATGTGTTAAATCCCTATATTTATACTAACCATGTGATCACTATTCAACGGATATAAAAGTAACGGTCACAATTCTTATCATAAAACCAATGGAGTTGAAATTTTATAAAAACATTTTATATAAAGAGACATTTAATAAGATCAAGAGGGATTTTCCATTAATGAAACTTTGGGTCGTTACAAGGATGACAGTTTTACTCCACCGTGTTCTCTAAAAGGGGTAATTCCTCCCATTTGTGAGAATTAAATGGATAGTAATTAGAGATTCCTAAGGGTGGAACCAAAAGTAAATGTTAAAGAATGGTCTTTTTTAAGATGGACTAAAGTAAAACATACATAGTGTTTATTAGATGCATTATGAAACAAATGAAGTGGTTTTTAAGAAGTATTAATGAGTGGGTTATCATTTCAAAGATGGAGATGTTTTTATCAACTGTAAGATATACAAGAAAGGATAAAATCAATGAATAAAATTCCATTGGTGATCGGAAAGTTTCAGTGAAAACTTGGAGTAAGACTCTACAAAAAAACCTCATTTTTTCGAAGTCGAGACTAAATAAATTGGAGAGTCCAAAAAGGTTGATAATTGGATAAAATCTATACATGAGGAGCTTGATCCGAATAAGAACAATGTTATATGAGAAATTGTTCCAAGGATGGAAGACATAAATGTTATCAGAACCATGTGGGTGTTCGATAATAAACTCATTGACTATGGAAAAGTGACTCAAAATAAATAATGGATAGTGTTTAGTGGGAACTCCTAGATCAAAGTAATTTATATTTATGATAATATTCCTCTCATATCCTGATTGGATACTATTTGAATTTTTGTTGATATTTTAGTGAAAATGTAGTTAAAAGTATACCAAATAGATGTCAAATCTGTATTCCTCAAGGAATTTATTAAGGGGGGAGTGTACATTGAGAAACCAGATGAGTTTATTATGGAAGAAAATGAGATAAAGGTGTGCTAGTTAAAGATTTTTTTGTATAAGATAATGAAATTATTGAGGACTTAGTATTTAAGGTTGGATAAATACTTAAGAAATCTTGGTTTTTAGCAAGGTAGAGTTGATCACCCCCTCTATATCAATAAGGAGGATGATCAAAGGATTTTGGTACTCATATATGTCGAAGAAATTATATTTTAGGAATGTTCAAAGAAAAATGAATTTTTTTGTGGATCATATGAGGTATGATATTGAGATTTCTATGATTGGTGAAACCTTTTCCTTGGTTTATAGGAAAATCAAGGAAATCATGGCACGTTTCTCAACCAAAATATGAAAAAGAGGTTCCCAAGTGAGTTGAAATGGAATATTCCAAACCAATGACAACACCAACCACTATGTGGATAAATTTTTCAAAAGTTATTTATTGAAAAGAGGTAGATGTCATGGAATAGAGGTATTGGGAGCCTACTATACCTCACAACAACATGACCCAATATTGGTTTTGATATATTTCAAGTCTCATAGTACTAATATTGTCCTAAAGAGATCTGCATGCTATCAGGGAAGGTGATACTTCAATATATCTAAAAAATAAAGAATTTTCGGTTGTTTTATTATAGGATAGTGAAACTTGACTTGTTGGGATACACGGATGTGGTATGAGAAGGTTCAGTGGATAACTAAGGGAAATTAGAGATATCTAAAAATCTATATTTTGTTTGAGCCTTGGTTTTGTTCCACCCTTGAATCACTCGAGCCATGGATTCGAGCCTTGGAATAGTCGGATCCTTGATTCTAGCCTAGATTCGAGCTTGGATTTGAAAATGATGAGTGTCAGCAGTAGGTCACTTCTGCAAAGAGCTTCAGATATTGTGAACTAGTTCACGATGGTTAAGGTTCTTAAAATAGATCAGGATACTTTTATCAACACTTCTAAAAAATCATTGATAAAGATACATTTTATCAACGCTAAGTTAATAAGCGCTAATAAAATTAATCTTTATCAATGCTTTTTTTAGCACTGATTAAGAATGATTTTATCAGCACTTTGTTAGCGCTGATAAATCTTTATTTTTATCAATGCTAAAAAAGCATTGATAAATACGTATAATACTTTTTTAAAAGAAATAATACTTTTAAAAAAAAATTATAATTATTATATATAATTATAATACTTATAATAATTCTTTTTATAAACTAATAATTTTATAATTCTTTGAATATATAATTATTTATTTATAATTATATAAATATTTTTATAAATAATAATATTTATATCATTATTTATATTTATATAATTATATAAATAAAAATATAGTAAATATATTCATTACTTAAATAAATTTATTATAATTTTATAATTATTTATTTATAATTATATAAATACTTTTTAAACAAATATATTTTATTTATTTATAATTATAAATATTTAAAAATAGTAAATATACATTTATAAATATATTTATTTATAAATATTTTTTTACAAATTTATTTCTAACATTATTAAAGAATATTTAATCTTAAGTGCATGCATGTTAAAAATGAGTAAAATCGACTAATTAAAAATGAGTAAAATATTGAAAATTTGGATAAGTTTGATTAATATAAATCATTAAAAAATAGATATATATTGAAATAAAGATGAATACATATTGAAAATATTAAAACATAGTAAATATATATATATATATTAAATAATATAAATTGATTAAATTCCCAAAAAAATATTTGTGTGAGTGCATATGTATATAAAAATACATTAATTGAGAATATGTGAAATCAATATAAAATGTATGCTTGATCTATGTTAAATTGAAAAATCAAAGGGCATTCAATTATGTCCATTACTTGATGCAATTAGTTAGTATTTTTAATTCATATTAATTTTTAATTATAAACCATTATTCACTAATTATATCACTATTTAATGTAAATCATAAATAATATTTTGTAATATATAAATAATATTTATCTAAATTCATATATATATATATTTAATATATACTATTTATTAACATTATCAATAATTATTTAATTAATAAAATGTTTAATATTTTTCTCAATTTACTTATTTTTTATTTTTATTTTATATATATCTATATATTTAATATATACTATTTATAATTTATATATAGTACAATCAATTTATTCATTTTTATTAATAATTATTTAATTAATAAAAAATTTAAGATTATTTTAATAAAATCATTTTTTATTTTTAATTTATTTAATTATATCATTTTATTTATACTTTTATTAGCACTAAAAACCCTAATAAAGGATTCCTTTATGGGCGCTAAAAATAAAGTTTTGATAAAGGGTTTTCTTTATCAGCGCTAAATATAAAGCGCTCATAAAGGAAACTCTTTATCAATGCTAAAAAACTGCACTAATAAAGGTTGTCTTTTATCAATGATTATTTTAGGACTGATAAAGGATACCTTTATCACCACTTTTTTCTAGCAATGTTAAATGATTGTTTTGTAGTAGTGATGAGATAAATATGGAGAATTTTTTATTCATGTATTCCCATTTGAATATGAAGTTTCGGCTACATTTCTCTTGGATGTGGGTCATCCAACCGAACCACTTGCGCATCACCATGTGTTTTTATTTCTCTCTTTTTGTGTGCGATTCTTGAGAGGGTGAGGCTTCATCACAACATGGAGCTACTATACTCACCTAAAATATCATTTATAGGAGATACACTGGTGCTGATTGGATTTGTCGTGCATGCGTGCAAGCTATTTTAGAGTGACATAGGAGTTGATGTGTAGAATAAGGTTCCATGGATAATCGATGGTGAAGATGGTGAATCATCCATACATGAATGAAGGAGGTAGAGTTACAAAATGGTTCCAAGTTGGTAGAGTGAGGGTGAGTTGAGGCGTCACATGCGCTAGTGCTGGAATATGTCTAAGTTGTTATCCGTGATAGTGGAGCACTGTCGGGATGAGGAGGTGTTTTCTGGTGACATGCAGTGTCATTTTTGATCTTATATGGATGAAGTTGTATGAATGATTGAAGTGTAATGGAGGTGCACTGTAAGGTTCTACCATGCTGAACATAATGGAGGTGTGATGGTGTACTGTAGTGGAGATGAAGGTGCTCTTCAGTAAAGGAGAAATTGAAGTAGAGGTTGTCTAAGCGAAGAAGATGGACAGTGGTATTGTATATATATATATATATATATGATTTCAAGTATAACATAATATATATCTATATTTATATAATGAATTATATAAAAATAATAAAACTAATAAAAAATATGTATTTTGAAATTATTGTAGTAAAAACCAATTAACAAAATTAAAAGTCTTAAAAAATAAAAAGATAATTATAAGTGAATAATAAAATACTGATGTTTTATAAGAGTAATAAATTATTGATCCCATAATTAAAAAAATTGTAAGCTTAAAATTTTAATAAGTATTATTAAAATATTTCAAAAATTAACACATGCAATAATATGATAAAAATATTTAAATCATTTTATTAACTTTTGAAAAAACATTATAACAATTTTCAATAAAATAAAACACTCACATGCGAAACATTAACACAAAAAATGTTTGTTAGTATGTAAAAAAAAATTGTGTGAGCTATTTGAAATTTAATAAAACACAAATTATAAAGCATTAACATTTAAATCTAATAAAAATGAGGAATATCAATAAAATGATTTAAATAATGATCTTTTAAAAAAATGGAATTTTCAATTTAATAAAACAATATAAATAAAATTCCCAACAATAAAAATATCCTCCCCATGTTTCCTCCTTAGACCCCCACTGTAAGTCAACAGTCTCTAGCGTTCAAGGAGGCACACCTGAGGTCTAGTGGCAAACCGAGTTGGGGCACTAGTCTAGTATCCTCCATACCAGGACATTACACTCCCCATTATTGTCTTTATTTAGGACACATCACAGTATTGGTACCTTGGTTATTTTCCACCAACAATCAAAAAACTATTGAAGAAAACGAAATCATTAAGTTATAAATTCCTCATTTTCTTCATTTATGATATTTATCCTAAAATATCTCTCAATAAATATTACCAATATGTTTTTTTAAATTCCCCAAGTGGATAAATGATCAACACATAGATAGGGAGAGATAAGTTGAAGCAGTTTTGGCTATTTTTACTATTTTTTCACAAACTAAACCTCTACACTTATTAAAGTTCCTAGATCTCCTTTAAGATTCTTAATTCATAAATATTATTTAAAAATTAAAACAATCACAACAAGTATATAAATGTTTTTCAAGGATCTCCAAATTTTAAATAATAAATCCTTATTATACATGATAAAATCTATAGCATAGTGATCCACTTATTTTATCAAGTGGATTACAATAGGATGGATGATATCTTTGAACCCCTATAATTATAATAGAACACTGATTATACAACAATACAAAATTCATTCATAAGAATCCATCTTGCTTTATTAATATTTGGATGATAAATAAATTCCTCCTTGATATCTTATGGATCTTGTAAGATTTTGGGTTTTCCTATGAGATTCAAATATTTTATTTTTAGTTTAATTTTTTTTATGGCCTAATGTGGGTACCCAATGAGATAATGGGTGTACCGGGGGTGTATGGGGCTTGTTCAGATCCTAGACCCCAACTTTTTGGAAACGCAAGGTAGGTCTCACAGTTAAAAGAAATTGTGTGGGGTAGGTTACACTATTACTTCAAACTATGTGAGGTAGTTAAGGCCTCTGTTAGGGGGATAACAGTTTAAGGAAACCATGTGGAAGGGGTACATGCATGCACAAGGGGTTTTACAATTTTTGATAGTTCCAAATTAATATATTTTTTTACAATTTTCTAAACTATGTGCACTAACCATGTGAGCCCCCCCCCCCCAAGCAGTTATGGGCGCATTGTTGGTGCATGATTTTCCCAACTGTGCATCCAATCCATGCGGCCTAGTAATTCTTGGGAAAATTTCCATTTCACCATTAAAACTTATTAAAACTCAAGCTTATTTTATTTCTTTCTCTATTTGATTGAAACTCGTGCTTTCAATCTCCTTTGAAATCCAATCTATTGGCTTTGACACTGATTCTCCATCTAAACACAGAATCGAACACTATCAGTCTCATTGGATTCACACTAGAAAATTATTAATTATTCTTGTGTTATTATTTTGACTACATATTGATTGAGTTATTTAGTTGTAAGATAATATTACCCATTTTCCAATTCTTCATTCATTCTTCCTTTTTATTCTGATCTGGATTGAATGAGAGATCGATATTGGATGATTTCTCTACTAAGGACCTAAGGTAGGTAGTTTATACCTTTCCCTTGAGGTTTAATATTTTATAATCTTAGTTTCTATTGTTTCATACACTATAAATTCCAGTAAAAATCCCTTTAATTAATTAACTGGTTGAATTGAACTAATTGGAACTTGTTATTGATTCCCACCAGTTCCACTAAGATTTTTGGAGGTTGTTGCCCAAGCATGGGCTACCCATGGGGTACACCTTTTATTATTCCTTTGTTATACCACCATGGGGTGGTTATGAGATTTTTTAATTAGAGGAATCCTTTTTAATCTAAATGATAATTGAATTGATTAATAGGAGAGATTTGATGCCTTCTTGATATATGATGACATGTGTTTTCTTTTTATTAGATGGTTTATATGGGAATTGTGGAAATAGGTTGATGAACTCATGAAATGTAATTGATTATGAAATATTATATGATTAAAATGATGAATTGAAATGGTGGTGGATTCCATTTTTGGTATACCTTGGATGCTGATTCCGTAGATTCCATGGATGTTTCTCCCATGGATATTATTTATAGTAGTGGATTTATTAGAGATGTTTTCTCATTGGGTATTGATTCTAGAGGATTAATTGGGCCTTGATACCCCTTAGATCCAAATTTATTGGGCTGATAATGTGTATGGTCTATTATTATTCTCCCTAGACCTCACCAAAGTTTTTATTGAGTTTCCATCGAGATAATCCTAGGTCTCAACGTGGATTTCTTGGTCTTCTATAACTTGGATCCAACCCTTCGTGGTATGATTCTTTTTATTACATAGAAAGGTCATTGTGGATGATATGATTATATGGAAAGGTCATGATTTATTTTATAGTGGATGATTGTATAATTGTTTTGGATGTTTTGTAGAGACATGACATGACACATCATATTTTATATGAGATTACTTTTGGAATTGTTTATATATTCCTATCTTGGATGATATATTCAATCTGGTTGTTATCCTACTTCTTATGTTGATATGATATGATATTATATTATATTACACTCTGAAAAGAGGGAATAGTCTCCCCAAAACACACCATAGGCCCTCACTACTAGTTGTAATCCTCTGACATTCTGGGAGATGCGCTTGAGGCCATGTTACCCATCGGTTTGAAGAACTAATTAGTGGAATCTAGGTTGGGATGTTACAATGTGGTATCAAAGCCTTTCTTATTTGGTTTTCAAACTATTTTGAGACAATATATAGGGATTAGAAAGATATTGTAATTTTTTAATGAGATGTACCTAGGAGTAGCTAACCCACGTATAGGAGAACACCAAATTTCTTGGAATGGAACATGTTTTTACAGATTTTTCTTATTATAGTTTATTTGATTCCACCATTGGGTGATGCACTTGAATTATTATGTTTTCATTGGTACGATTGAGGGTCTATTTTACCATCTCGGTGATATGAGGGTATGCACCTCATGCATCATTTTAGGCACTATATAGGATCTGAATTCCATGCATTATTCCATGCCATATAGGATGCATTGCTTGATTGTATGAATTTTTGATATATGACTTGTGTGATATATCTACCATTGATTGAATATTTTTACAAATAATTGAGAAACATGGTTAGTAATTATAGTGTCTTCCATAACCTAAGTAGTATTTTTCTATTTAGGATGTAATAAACACCCTAAGCAGTCAACTATGGCATGTTGAGTCATGGACCATTGGTCACATGGACTAGAATGTGTTATGGTATGGATTAAGTGGATGACATATTTCAGTTTTTGTAGTGTAAAAGCCCTTATGGATCGAAATTGGTGACCCATTTTATGAGTGGGTTTCACAACTCCATGTCATACTGGGAGATATATTAGTACCGGTCATTGAGGCTAAGGTGGTGGGTGTGTCCAATGCATCCAAACACCAGTTTTACCTAGATAGCAGAGTGTTCCTCCTTCGGGAAGTGAGGTTATTTCATACGGCTATGGTTCAGGCTAGATATATTCTGTATAGCCTAAACCCAAGGATTAGAGCATCAGGATGTATATGGTAAGATGTATGATTTTATTATCCTCTACTCTTGTATCTATTATTTTTTATATAGTTTCATCACATAGTTTCATATTTTTACCTATGGTGGAGAGCCTTGGGATAATTGTTTAGTTTTATGAGGGTGTTATGACACTTTATGCTCCATTGGGGATCGTAATAGAGAATGTACGCCAATGTAGGGAGTGCCCCTTGAGATAGTTGGGTGTCACTTCATATGGAATATTTGTATCCTAGAGATGACTGAGTTTGACATCATATGTGGGATTGAATGGATATTTTCTTATCGAGCCTATATTGATTTGTATCTCTAGAGGGTTACCTTCAAATCATCAGAGGGTGGAGTTTTTATTCATAAGGGTGAATAGGATGTCTAGGATATATGATCCAGATGAGAGCATTGTGGGATGGGTAGGATGATAGCCCATATTTCTAGTTTATATTTGGATGATCAAGGATCATGTCAAGTATATTTCCCTCCAGTGGTTGATCATTTCAGGGTTGTTTTCTTGGTTTATTTTTCTAGTTTACCTCTTAAGAGATAGGTGTATTTCTCCATTTATCTAGTTATATGAGATACACAGTTATCCATTTCTCCTTACAAAACATCTAAAATGGAGTTTCATGAGCTTAAGAGGTAGCTAGAGGATTTGGGGCGAAGGGGTTTATTTGACCGAGTGCTTCTTCATGGGTTCACTAGTATTTTTGTGAAAAATGTTGATGGTACCCTCATGATATGTGTAGATTATATAAAATTAAACCATTTGAAGGTTAAGAACCCTTATAACCTTTTACATATAGATAATATCTTTGACCAACTAAATGGACCTCATGTTTTCTTGAATATTTATTTGAGGTCGAGTTATCATATGGTTCATGTTTGGCCGCAGACATACCTCATACATCTTTTCGTAGAAGGTAAGGTATATATGAGTATATGGTCATTTAGTTAGATCTCACAAATGATCTATTAGTTCTCATGGTGCTAATGAACTGATTTTTTCATCCTTATCTAGATTAATTTGTGGTGGTATTCATGGATGATATCTTGGTGTATTCTCAAAATTCACACAACCATCAAAAAAAATTTAAGATCTGTTTGGATGCACTGATAGAGAATCAATTATATACTAATATAACAAATTGAATCTTTTGGATGGATAAGATTCACATCATAGGTTATATTATCTCATAGACAAAAGTATCATATGGATTAGAGAAGTTTAGAGTTGTGGTTTCCTAGGAACATCCCAAAAACATCTTTGACATATAGATTTTCTTGGGGTTATCTAGTTATTACAGGCATTTCATATAGAATTTATCATGTTTATAAGAACATCTATAGGGATTGACTAAGAAGGATGTGAAGTTTGTATGGATAGATTACTATGAGGTAGACTTCTAAGAGATGAAATGGAGACTGACTTCTGGATCAGTCTTGATTCTTCTAAATTAGAGAAAGAGATACACTATGTATTCTGATGCATTAGGTATCAAGGTAGGATAAGTTCTGATATAGGGGATGGAATCATGGAATACGGATCCCATCAGTTGAGTCCACATGAAATTAATTACCCATTACATGATCTCGAGTTAGCTATAGTTGTTCATGTTTTTCACTATTGGAGAAATTATATAATGGGAGAGAATTTTGTGGTGTGCCCAGATCACAAAATCCACAAGTACATTTTTACACAATGTGATATAAACCTAAGGTAGTGATGGTGGGTTGAGTACCTATTTTGAATTTGATATTACCTATACACTTGGAAAGGGAAATGCAGTGGTCGATGCACTGAGGAGGAGGACTCAGATATAGGCAATTTAGGACGTTGTTAGTGAGTGGAAACTTATGGACTTACTTTCATAGATTCACTTGGATGTGTAATATTTTTAGGGAAAGACTTTTATTTTATCCTTATCTATGATATATACCCTTCTAGATAGAGTGATAATAAGTTTGGTATTGAATTACAAGGGCCTAGTCTTATGGGAGAGTGTGGTAGGTGAGGACTTGCCTCCTGGTTAAACTATGAGTGAGGGTGAAATTATGTGTATTCATGGTCACATATGGGTTCCAGTAGATATACCTGAGGACATGATGCAAGAGTTTCATGCCTTTCTTTGGGAAATACATCCCAGAGTTATCAATATGTATCATGATTTATGTTTCTAGTATTGATAGTCGAGGATGAAACATGAGGTAGTTGGTTTTGTCATGTGGTATACCACCTGTCATCAAGTGAATACAGAACATCAGTGACTAGCAGGGATATTATAGTAATATAAAATTCTTGAGTGTAAATGGGAGGATTTTGTGATTAGATTTTGTGAATGGTTGTTTGAGGTTGCCTCAAGGTAGTTATTTCATTTGGGTTGTTGTGGATAGGCTCGCAAAGTTTGTTCATAACCATCCAATTATAGAGACCTATCAGTTGAAGATATTGGGAGGTTATATATCTTAGAGATATTTTGGCTTCATGGGGTACCTCTTACAATCATTTTAGATATGGATTCTCAGTTTATGTCTCGTTTCTGGTAGAGTTTGTAGAGGGATTTGGGTACACAAGTTCTTCTGAGTGCAGCAGACCACCCTCAAAATGATGGTCAGTCAGATTGTATGATTCAGGTGCTTGAGGACATTTTTTGAGCATGAATCATGGATTTTAGGGGCTCTTGGGAGTGTTGTATACCCCTATTTTAATTTTCCTACAAAAATATTTATCAAGTGACTATAAAAATGGCACCTAGTGAGCCTTTGTATGGTAATCCATGTAGATTTCCCTTGTTCTAGTTAGAGATAGGTGGGCAACTTTACTAGGACCACATCTCATGTAGGATAATTTAGAACATGTCTAATTGATTAAAAAAGTGTATTTCTAGTGCACGGTATAGATATAAATCCTACATTTATTGATGTCTATGACCTCTAGAGTTAAAGGTTGGGGATCGAGTCTTTTTATGTACCTCATCGAGGCTGGAAAACATATGGATTAGGAGATAGGGTAAGATTTCACCGCAATATGTTGGACCATTTGAGATTTTGGAGAGAGTCAAGAAATAATCCTATCAGTTGCAGTTACTTCAGAGGTACCAAAATATGCATGAAATCTTCCATATATCTTAGTTTTTCCTTTATCACTTAGACCTGTCTCACACTCTACATATGGATGAGGAGGAGTTACAGGTTGATGGATCCTTTGAGGAGCATCCTATATTTATTGTTTATGAGAGCATGAAGGTTCTTTTAGGCTGGTCAGTTCATATAGTATAGGTGAAATGGAAGAATGGTCATTTACCTGACCAAACTTGGGAGTTTGAGGTTGATGTACATGCTCAATGGCTAGAGTTATTCTCATGTGATTCTTGACCACCCTTGAGAGGTAAATCCGGGAACGAATTTATTTAAGGGGGATATATAAGATATTGATTTTTCCTATGAGTTATGGATCTTTTCTCTATTTAAATTCTTTTATGGCCAAATGTGGGTACCCAATGATATCATGGGTGTACTGGGGGTGTTCGAGGATTTCTTGGAGCCCAGTGCCTGACTTTTTGGAAAGACAAGGTAGGATGCATGGTTAGAAGAAATCATGTGGGGTAGGCCACAAAGTTAATTATAACTATGTGAGGTGGTTCAGGCCTCTTTCAGGAGGTTCATAGTTTAGGGAAACCATGTGGAAGGGGGTGCACACCCATGTGAGGGGATTTATAGTTTTTTAAAAAGATTGAGACATGGCTTGTGCACTGTTTTCTAAAACTGTTCCCACTAACTATGTGATGTCCCCCCTTAAGCAGTGAAGGGTGAACAGTTGGTGATCGTTTTGGCCAAACATGTTTTCAAAACATATGGCCCAGTAATTCTTGGTTAAATTACCATTATGACCTTAAAACTTATTGAAACTCAAATATGTTTTATTTCTTCCTCTGTTGGATAGAAACTCACACTTAGAAACTCCTTTGGAATCCAATCCATAGGCTTTTCCACCAATTTTCCATCCAAAATCAAAATCAAACATTGTTAGTCTCATTGGATTCACACCAGTAAGTTCTTCATTCCTCTGGTTCCATTCTTTATTTGACTTCATATCTATGGAGTTATTTAGGTTCAAGATAATATTCCCTATTTTCAGTTTCTTTATCCATTATTAATTTTTCTTCTTATCTATATCAAATCAAGGATCAATACTATATGAGTGCTCTTCAATGGACCTACTATAGGTGGTTTATACCTTTCCCTTGAAGTTTGGTGTTTTATAACATAATTTTTCATTGTTCCATGGGACAAAATTTCCAGTAGGTCTACTTTAATTAATTAAATGGTTGAATTGAATGAATTGGAACCTCTTAGGGATTCCCACTAGTTCCAATGAGATTGTTAGAGGTTGTTTCCCCTACCTAGGTTACCAATGGGGTGTTCATTTGATTCTTATTTTTTATACCACCGTGGGGTGTGTGTGATATTTTCTAGTTATAGGAATCCCTTTTAAACTAAATAATAATTTAATTGATTAATAGGATATATTTGATGCCTCCTTAATATATGATGACATGTGATGACATGTGTTTGATTTTTATTAAATGGATTATATGGGAATTGTGGAAATGGGTTGTTGAACTCATGAAATAAAATTTATTATGAAATTTTGGATTAAAATGGTGGTGGATGCCTTGGTTGGTATATAATGGACCCTGATTCCACAGATTTCATGGATGTTTCTCCCATTGATTTATTTATGGTAGTGGCTACCTTGGACTGGTTTTCTCATTAGGTCTTGATTCCGTAGGATTCCATTGTCCTTACTACCACTTGGATCTTTTATTCTCGGGATTACGGTGAACATGGTCTATTGACATGATCCTTATACCACACCCAAGTCTTTATCGAGTTTCCATCAAGATGCTCCTGGGACTCAATGTGGATGTTTTGGTCTCATATACCCTAATCTAAACCTTTGTGGTATGAAACTATTTATTACATAGAAATACCATTGTGGATGATGTGATTATATAGAAATTACTTGATGAATTTTGTAATGGATGATTGTATACCTATTTTGGTTGTTTTGTTGAGACATTACATGACACATCATATTTCATATGAGATTAATTTAGGCATTGTTTATATATTCTTATCTTGGATGATATCTTTTATCAGGTTGTTATTATGTCTCCTCTATTGATCTGATATGACATTATAATGTGTTACACTCTAATAAGTTGGAATAGTATCCTCAAAGACACACCCAAATCCCTTAGTGCTAGTTGGCAGCCTCTATCATTAGGGGAGATGAACTTGAGGCCATGTGACCCACCAGATTGGGGCACCGATTAGTGGAATTTGGGTTGGGATGTTATAGATATTCCAAAGGGTTTTAGAGGGATTATTATCATTCAAAGTTTAGTAGAATACAATTCAAAAACCTATAAAACCCAAAATATATCTATACATTTGGAATGAATAATAAAATTAAGAAATAATGGTGTACCTTATTCTTTGTTGACCTGACTCATCCAAATGAGTCTAACAATGATCATTAAGAAGCATCCTAAAGACTCTTTATTCTTAAGGTTTCCATGTTCTATACAAATCTCTTGATTCTTGAGAAGAATATCTCTCAATATACTGTTTTATTAAGCCATAGGTTTTATGGTTTGAGTGAAAAGAGAGTTTGATCATCTTAATACTGAATAATTTTAATGATTTATCACACTTGAATGTGGTTCAATCCATCTTATATAGGTATAAAATAACTCCAACATTCAACCTATATTAATTTTATTATTTCAAAAAACACTCAAATGTTTTAATTCATTGAAAAATATGGCTCAAACTCTTCATTGATTGTTTTAAATTTAAAAAAACAAACAACATGTGAAAACTCCTCAAATTCATCATCATATAATGAATAATAAAGTATTATAATTATTGGGGATAGATTGGATCAAATATAAAACATTATTACATTACATGATAATTCAATACATTTTACAATGAAATAGTGACCCCTTTTGTTTCATGCTTCACACCAGTAAAGCTCCATAGTATAGTGTCTTTCACTATGTCATGCTCTATCTTGTAGTGTACATTTCAAAAAATCTCTCACTAACACTAAATCCTCATAGACTTACCATTATTTAACTTTATATCACATCATATGTGAAAACTTGTGAAATAATATCCAAAAGTCATTTTGGATATCTTCCAAAAAACTCCATTTTGGAAAAGATTTCATTAATTTTACCCTTAAGCTACATTATATGTAATAGATCATGAAATTCCATCCATAACATCTTCTATATATCCTACAATACACTTCTTGGGTATCTCAAAAAAATTTATAAACTGTATCCTTAATCAAAACCCCTCAAAGTGTGTCCCCACAACACCTTGTAGCATTGTAAACCATTATGAATTATTTAATACATAAATTTAAGCAAAGAGAGGCCTCTAGAAAAGTGTTGATGATACTCAAGCTACAAAGGGACCAGGAATTATCTCTATCAAACACATATATCTACACACCTATGTCCACTATCTATATCGCATTAAATTATGCATAATCATATAATACCTTCATCCAAGACATTGAGTAACCATGAAAAATAGAGTATGTCAGTCCCCTATAGCATACTCATATATTATCGATAGTTCTAGTATAGACTAACTAAATGGATGAACACATCACATGTTATTCACCCAAGAAGATGAGCACATCATATGTTCCTTATCTAAAAAGATAATCACACCACATGTACCATATATAGTAATGGTAATAAACTTCCTCATTCTATCTTAACTGAGGTCCCGTATGTCATACTCTTTATAAAAGAGGAAAAATATCATCATAGTTAAGCCTCAACCAATGACATGATCAAAAATATATCCAACCAATCTCTAATTAGATAATACCCAATACTTGGGCATGAATGGTATCAAATTATAATTATTATCATGCAAGGTATCTTACTAACCTAGTCTGTGGGGATTCAAAGTGAAACATGAAACCCTTGTATACCAAAGGCGTAGTGTCTGACACTTGATGTGGTATACTTGGTGAGTCATACATCACAAAAAACTCTTTGTATTTCTCATGTGGACATTTTTTATGTAAATATTAAATCCTACCCTTTTAACTTGAATAATTTTCCACAAAATATAATAATCCATGATGAACATAATTAGGTATAACTCAAATAATTCTTTGAGAGGTTAATTATCATTTAACATCACATAATATCTACAAAAAGTGTGAAATAATGATAAAGTGGAGACTACCTTTTGCATAACATTATATATTTTATTTTTTTAAACTATTTTAATAATACTAAAAAAACCACACATAAGTTCATGTGTAATCATATCATATATAATAGACCAATAGATAGGCCTTATATTTAATCAACTATTAGGGTTTTTTTAAACTCATCACATCACTATGTAATTCATGTCATAGCTCTATAAAACCATCTAATAAAATATTTTGACTAAAATCCTTTAGTGAGTAACATATATAAAGAAATTTTATTTGAATAATGGTGAGACTTATGAAACATATTCTTAATTTTCCAATTCTTTGAACATTGTATTCAAACTTCTTTACTATACCAAATAAAATGTTATATTTTTAATAAATTTTATTGTCTACTTAGAAATATTTTTGAGTTATTTATCATCATTTTTCTTGTTACTTTTCCATTAAAATTTTCTTTGATATAATTTAGTTAAAAAACATATTGCTTTTCATTAATATTTATTTTCTAAAATATATTAAACTCATTTAGGATATAAAGTTATATTCAATTCATTATGGTAACTAAATGTAACACTTTCCATTTCTCTTTTTCTAGCATACACTAAATTATTTTAGGATATTGATGGACATTCACATTGAATTTTGATAGTCATAATATTTTAATTATTTTACTTGAACTTCTCTATGGTAAAATTTTAGTGACTTTTTTTTGACCAATAAGACTTTGGAATATTTATAGAACTATTTCCAAATCCAATAACTGAGTTGGAACTGGATTTTGGGTCCCAGAGAGCCTCAGTGAAGTGATATTAAAAATATTAAATATATTTTATCATATGTTCATGGATTCCTTGTAAACATAGAATAACTCCTGGGAGAAGTCTTCGATCAGAAATCTGAGACTACAGTTGAGTTCAAAACATGAATTTTACCCTAGGCACGACATAAAGTTTGTCAGAATCAGGAGCTCAGTTGAGGGCGTGTTGGTGGATGAGTTGATGATATTAGTTTATTAAAATAAAATAATATCCTCTCCCACCTCCCCTTATCATGAATAGGAAAGGGATAGGAGGAGCTCCCCCTTGAGTAATGGATGACCCAAGGCTAAACTAAAGTGAGGAGGTATCGTTGATCCCTGTTTTTTATGTCGATCATTACCGGATCATGGTGTAGCAGCTTCCAAGCATTGTTTTGGACCCCAAATATTTTGAGTTTCACCAATAGGTAGGAATATTTGATTTTTAAGTCTTGATCCCCATTTTTATGCATTTTTTTAAGATTTTAGAGCCCTATTTTGACTTCTATAGATCCCTTAGGGGTCAATCTATATTTTTTATTGAAATCGGGGTGTTTCAGGTAGATCTTAGTTAATTATCATTCATAATTCCCAATCACATGGTGTGTAGTATAGGAGCACATGTAGTGTGTTATTCCTATTTAGGTAAGATGAATTTGGGGGACTACATGTCGTGTACTAGGGATACATTCCATGAAGTGATCCTAGGTCATGTGGCTGAGGGACATGGATAGATATGTCATGTTAAGGGATATGGTTGTGTGCACATACATGGATGGAGTATATAGTCACAAGGTTATAGACATGTGAATATTCTCAGGACATAGCCAAGAGTCTGGTTAGCTAGAGCACACCATGTACCATGGGTAAAAGTCGTGTGGAATAGATGGTTGATTGATCCGTGTGGGGAAGGACATGTCGAGGGGCCCGGGTGAGGCGATGCATGTTATGTACACCATGTACATTCCATGTATGCTCACATGGACAGCCAAGTCATGCAGTGGAGTACACTTCTAGGTGTTTAGGTGTGGTAAAATTCCATATGGACCCCAGTACATGTTGTTTACTATTCTTGGGAACTTCCAACTAACATATCTTCTTCTTTGGGGATCAGATTCAGCACTTTTAGTAGCCTATCCTGAGCATTTTTTCATGTAGAATGTGATGGTGGCCTTTGTGGTGGATTTTTAGATACATCACAGCCTGATTCAATAAAGATAATGCATTAGTGGTGATTAATTGTGGGTAGTTATTAGGGTGGATCACTGGAGAGATGTCGATGTTAGTACCCTTCTCTATCATCTTAGGATGTAGGTCCCCCTATACTCTTTATGTCAGTAGATTGGTACTCCCCTATCATATTAGGGTGTGGGAACCCTACCCATGGAAGTGTTTGTGATGAGAATGGAACTCCTTCCAGTGGTGTGTGGTCGATGCTTGAGTTCATTTTGTTTTATCAGAGATACGTTGGGACCAGTACTCCCATGTCATACTAGGGGTGGGGTTTCCTTACCTCTCAAATTGATAGAGACAGAACTCCCCAACAGTGGGTGTGGGTCCTCTACCCATGGAGTAGTTCTCTCGGTGTCGATACTCCCCTGTTGGGATAGGGTGTGGGTCCCCCATATCATTCCTATTGAAATCAACAGAGCTCCCTTAGTGTATTATGGCATGAGTCCTATCCACTCATTGTGTAGATGGAATTGGTACTCCCCTATAATACTAAGGTGTGGGTCCTCTATAAATGGAGTTGATACTCCCATGTATCTCCAAGTTTTGGGTCCTCTATATGCAATGTTAAGATAGATTTGGTGCTCCCCTATTGTACCAGGGTACGGGTCCCCTGTTTCGGGGTGGGTACTCCCCTATCATGTCAGGATGTGGGTCCCCCATTATGGTCAGATAGGTAGAGACATAACTCCCCTCTATACATGGTGTGGGACCTCTATCTATAGAGTAGTACTCCCCCATCTTAAATTTCTAAAGGGGATCAATTCCTCCATAGGAGTTATAGGTCCCTTAGTTGTGGATCACAGTTACAAGGATAGGGACCCTCCATTTGTTATGCATGAAACCTAGTTAGGAGGACGTTCCCCTCGATGTGGTGAGGTGTGTGCTTATCCCTGCAGGTACTTCATAGGTTTCTCAAGATGGTTAAAATTTAGTACTCCCTCAACTATGGGGAAGTGATGTGCTGCAGGTCCCTTGTTACTCTCTATTTATATAGGATGCATGTGGTGCATAGTCTAGAGTAGTGCTCCCTCATTTTTGTGTTGTGGAAAAGAGTGGTAATCTATTACTGGGTTCCTATAAGATTTTTAGGGTGTAGGATAGTGGTTATCAGACCTCTGGGAATGGGAACTAGAGTTGGACCTAGAGCAATTCCTATTAGATCTTGTTCTCTTGGGTGGGCCATTAGGGATGGTAGGGTTGTTGCAGATGGAGTGTACCTATCATACATTCCATCTAGGATGGCAGTGCTCATGGATTGTATTCTCTTGGATGATCATTACCCTTGATCCTTGATTAGAATCATGTGTATGGATATGGGGTCAGGACATCATGAGACTTGGAGTCTGAGATGAGTATATTTGTGTGATTTCTGGGAGTCCATGTATTGATGTAACATATTGGGATTCACATAACATGTGGAATGATCTAACTAGTAATGTATAGCTGAGGAGTGGTCAGGATGGAGTTTCTCTCTCACTTGGGTTCCCTCTGTATTCGGTCGAGCAGGCTATTTCCTATTAATTACTCCCTGTTATTTTTGGGGAGGGGTTTTGGGTCACCTATTGGGTATTGTTATACTCACCCATGTATGGGATTTTTCCACACATTTCATTTCTTATGCAGCTGACAGGCCTCTCAATAGAGTCCCAGAAGGATCCGGAGTAGGCAGAGCATAGAGAGCTAGACAAATTGAGGTGTTTATTGGTGCTTGAATAAGGTGTGTTCTGGTGGTTTCATTTCACAGTAGTCCCCTTATTCTAAGCATGCTGGAATCTTTTGCAGTTCTGGTGGGATTTTATTTTTCCCTTTTTTTACATTCAATAATTTTGTTGTTTTTTGATTGTGGGATAGATGTATTCATGAATTTTTAATTCTATGTTTTTTCTATGAAATATTTCATGGAGATGTACTAGGGTGAATACATACAGGTACAATAGGATAAGTCCTCACACATGTGTGATATTCTTACTCGGCGCTGCCTGTCAACCCTTGGCTTATTGGAGGTGGGATTGGGGTAGTTGTGGATCCGGCCCTAGTGGGTTGGATTATGAAAGAGTGATATTATTGAAGGTAATTCCCTAGGATAGAAGTCTGTGAGATAGGTTTGGGATTTATGATGATAGTGTTTAAAGTGTTTTGAGTTCAAATTTCAAACCAGGGACTCCGGTATTGGTGTGTCAGCCGACATATCCATTCACCAGGACTCTGATAACCTTCTTGTTGACTTGGTGCGTTAGGGAACTAGTATAGGGAGATTTTGGTACATACATCATATAAGACAGTGTTGTGGGTTCCATTTCCTTCTTGAGTCAGTTCCCTAGATATACACTTTTACCATGGTGAGTCTTGATTCTATTTCAATATGCCACTGTGATGATAGATAGATAGGGTTACAATGTGGGATTGTGATGATAGATAGATATGCCACTAGTCGAGACACCACCCGTTGATCAACAGGTTGCGCCAAAAGTTCAAGATGAGTATGTGCGTATGTTGAGTGTGTTACATGAGTTTCAAATGTAGTAATATCTAAGGTATAGGGGTAATCCAGACCCCTAGGAAGTTGATAACTATCTTGAGGTAGTCACACTCATTTTCCTCCTTATGAGAACACCTTCTAATCAGATGGAGGTCCTAGCGGTGAGTCTTCTACAGAGCTCAGTTGGGAAATTGTGGAGTCCGATAACATTGACCCATGATGATATGGAAATCACTTGGCTCTTCAAGAAAGATTTTTATCTAGTAATTTTGAGATTGGTTTATATCCAAGATATTTTATAGCATTGAAAAGGTAGCATGTTTTTGTAAGAGTGCTTAGTGAGGCCCGCAAACCATTTTTGATGCTCCATGGATATGGTTCAAGATCTATTTTTTAAAGCCCAGACCTTTGATCAGGTCCTCTGTAGATACATCCATGCAGGTTTAGTCTTCTTGTTCCTTTTCTCTTGTATGGGGGTGAAAGAGAAAGATCTAGTGATATAGAACTTCCTAGAAAGAGGGTCAGGTAGATGGGGCCAGCACTGGTGATCATGGGGATGAGTCGTCTGCAACATCTGGAAGATCTTAGTTGATAGGATCACAACGCAGGAGCCATAACCATACCCAAACATAGACAAATGGGTTTGTAGTGCATGATTCATGATAGGGATCTAATCATCCGTAAGAGAAGCAGTATTACACTTGTGACATTCAAGGACATATTGTGAGAGATTTTATGACCTTTCATGCTACATAGTGGGAGATGGTTGATGGGTCAACCTAGGAGAGGAAGTGTTTAGAGAATGAAGTTTTGAATGATTTTGGACATTTCATAGGAGTAGAGATAGAAGTATGAGGTGACATATGGTTTGCGATGTTTCCACCACCACCCCCAAGTGGTCCACACTAGGCTCAGGGAGTTTGAGGATGGGGGAGAGGAAAACTGTAGTCCACAGAGACCAATGACCCAGGGGATTCAATGATTATTAGAGGCACACTCTGAGTTATTTTTACTATTGAAGTAGTATTTTTAGAAATTTTTGTGAGGTACTCTATTCTTTCCACTTCTTTTTGAATGATTATCTAGGGTGACTCGGGGAGTAGGTAGAGCCTTGTGATAGTGTTGTTTGATGTAGCTTCAGACTCAATAGAAATAGGTATGCTTTCCCCTACCAAGACACATTCTTATGACACTTTATAAAATTGTTTGGTCAATTCAATTCCACCCAAAGAGGATAGTGGTGAGGAGTGGTGGATGTGTTCTTGTTACTTGTGTGTCGGGGGGGTTTCATGTTAGAGTGTTGGAGAAGACCCTGCCGATACCGGTGGATCCTTTTTGGTCAACCAATATGCTTAACAACTCTAGTGGATGTAGATCCTTTCATAAATCCTTTCCATGGAGGGGGTGATAGGTCTTATGATGTTTCCTTAGTGTGAAATGGTTTCCTAAAATCCATGCTTATATAGTTTATTTCTATTGTATATGGTAATGTTTTTGGATATGTGTGTTGTGTTATAGTTGTAGATTTGTAGACAGAGGGTTCGATATGACCTAGTGTGTACACATGGAAAACCTTGTGTTGTTCATTGGTAACCTTGTGTGATCAACATTAGATTTTTAAGTGATATTATTGAGGTTGGAATGGGGAAGTTCATCTAGGGGTGGATGAGAACTATCGGTTTATGTCAGTATCTGTGATGGGTTAGTAAGGTGGTGTACCACTAGAACCTAAGACTACAGGTGGACCGGGTGCTTGGTTCTCACCACCAGTCACAGCTAAGTGGGACATGTGTATACTTTATTTAATTATGTTGAACTAGTTTTATTTGGACATTGGGTGTGGTGTCCTATGAGGTTACCCTAAGTGTGTGTTTGTAGACATCATAGGAAGCTTTTTTACTAAGCTCACCGGCGTGGGTGTCCCAGTTGAGAGCTTAGTTTTTACCCTTATGCCTAGGATTTCTCTTTTTAGGATGAAAATCCATAATTTGGGGAGAGTGTATCAACTATGGTTTTGACCTGTAATACTTTGGAATATTTATAAGAATATTTTTGAAGCTAGACACTAATTTGGAATAGTATTTCAAGGCCCAAAGAGCCTCGGTGTGGTGATATTAAAAATATTAAATATATTTTATCGCATGCACACATTTTCCTATTAAATGTAAAATAACTCTCAATCAGAGTCTCAGATAGGAAATTTGATACCAAAATTGAGTTCAAAACATTTGTTTACCCTAGGTGTGATCTAAAGTTTGTTAGTGTTGGGAACTTAGTTGAGGGCGCATTGGCAGTTGATTTGTTGATATTAGTTTATTAAAATAAACTAATATCCCTCCCCATCATGTGATAAAAAGGGATATGAGAAGATCCCCCTTGACCAATGGATGAACCAAGTCCATACCAAAGTAAGTAGGTATCGTTGATCCCTTTTTTTTATGTTGATCATTATCGAATCATGCTGTAGTGTCTTTCGAGTGTTGTTTTGGACCCAAAGATTGAGAATTTCACCATGATGTAGGTGGATTTGATTTTTATTTCATAATCCCCATTTTTCTAAGGTTTTAAAACTCTATTATGAATTCCAGAGATCCTATAGGGGTTTATCTGTAGGTTTCAATGGAAATTGGGGTGTTTCGAATGGCTTGTATGGAATCCCCGTTCGGAATTCCTGATCACACAACATGTAATGTATGAGAACATGACATGTTTTCTTCTTATTTTTGAAAGATGAATTTTGGGGACTACATTCCATGTACTAGGGAAACATGTCATGTAGTGAGCCCAGGCCATGTGCCCAAGGGACATGGATAGACATGATGTGTTAAGGGACATGGTCATGTGCAAGGACATGGCCCGAATACATGAGCATGGGGTTCCGGACATGGGAACTGGCTGAGGAGATTTCCAAGAGGCTAGTTATCCATAGAACTCCATGTACCAAGGGTAAATTAAATGGGGAATACATGGATGGATGATTCATGTGGGGAAGGACACATTCAGGGGCGGGTGAGGGGAGACATAGTGTGTACACCATGTAAACGATGTGTAAGATCACATTCCCAGCCAATCCATGTGTAAGAGTACACAACAAGGTGTTCAGGTAGGTTCACACACCATTTGGACCTCATTACACTCCATTTATTGTTCTTAGGAACTTCCTCCTATCATATCTCCTTCTTTGGGGCTTAGTTCAAGCCTGTGAGTAGCCTATTTGGAGAATTTTTACATGTACAATATGATGGTGGTATCCGTAGTGGATTTTGAGATATGTTGTGGTGTGATTCAAGAATTAAGTTGAATTAGTGGTTCTTAATCATAGGTAGTGATCAGGTTGGATCATTGTAGAGACATTGGGTTCAGTACCCTTATCTTTCATCTCAATATTTGGGTCCCCCTAGACTCTTTAGGCTAGTAGAGTAGGGCTCCCCTATCATATTAGGGCAAGGGTCCCCTACCCATGGTAGTGTTTTTTATGATCATGACACTCCTTTCAGTAGAGAATGAATGATGTTGTAGGTCAATTTAGTTTATCATAGAGATTTTGGGACTTGTACTCATCTATCATAACAGGGTGTGGGTTTCCCTTTTCTCTTGGATCAGTTGAGATGGAACTCCTACAAAGAGGTTACAATTCCTCTGCCCACAAAGTAGTTCTCCCTAGGTCAGTACTCCCTTGTTGGATCAGGATGTGGGTCCCCCATATCATTTTTTTAGAAAGATATGAATCTCCCCTTTCATATCTAGGCATGGTTAATCCATACTCATTGTGAAAGTGGAGTTGGTACTGCCATATCATACTAGGGATTGAGTCCTCTATCTATGAAGTTGGTACTCCCTTGTTTCACTAGGGCATGGGTCATCCATATGTGATGTTCAGATATATTTGGTACTCCCCTTTTTTACCCAGGTGTAGGCCCCCCATTATGATTAGTTAGGTATAGACGGAACTCCTCTCTACATAGGGTGATAGTTCTTAATCTATAGAGTGGTACTCCACTATCTTCTAGTTCGAATAGGGAATGGTTCCTCCACAAGAGTTAGATCTACCTAGGATATGGAGCATGATTACAAGGAGTAGGACCCTCCACTTGTTATGCATGAAACCTATTTAGGATTTAGTTCCCCTCGATGCGGTGAGTGTAGGCCAATACATATGTGTACTTCAGAGGTTTCGTGGGATGGTTAAAAGTTAGTACTAACTCGAATGTGGGGAAGCAAAGAGGTGTGAGTCCCTCCTTACTCTCTCTTTATATAGGATTCACATTGTATATAGTTTGGAGTAGCACTCCATCAATTATGTGTAGTGTTAAGGGGTATGACTCTTCCCTTGGGTTTCTAGGAGCTTGCACAGGGTGTAGAAAAATAGTTATTGGACCTCTGGTGTTGGGTACTAGAGTTGGACATAGAGTCATTCTCGATGGAGAGTGTTCTCTCATATAGGCCATCGGGGATGGAAGGGTTGTTCCTAATGAGTGTATCTCTTCAATATTCCATCTAGGATGGAAATTCCTATGGATTTTTTTCTCCAGGAAGAGAAATAACTTTGATCCTTGATAGAATCATGTGGATGGTAATGAGGTTAGGACCTCATGAGACTTGAAGTCTGAGATGAGTATATTCTGGTGATCTCTAGGATTACTTGTAGTGATTTCACATATCAGGACTGACAAACCATATGGACTAATCTAACTAGTCATGTGTATCTGAGGAGTGGTTATGATGGAGTTTCTCTTTTTCTTGGATTCCCTCTAGTTTGGGTCAAGAAATTTATTGCCTTTCAATTTATCGCTTTTATTTTTTAAAATTTTTTGGGGTGCCTAATGGGTACTATTATACTCACCCCTACATGGGATTTTCCCACACCCGTTGTCTCTTGTGTAGAGAACAAGCCCTTCAATGGAGTCTAAAGAGGACCTAGAGTGGGTGGAGCTTATAGAGATAGATAGATCAAGGTTTTTACCAATATTTGATCATGGTGTGTTCCAACGGTTGTGTTTGATAGCAATCCTCTCCTTCTAAGAAGGTTAGAATATTTTGTAGTTTTAGTGAGATTTTATTTTCCCTTTCTATACTTTCAGTACTTCTATTATTGTATTATTATGGGATAGATGTATGCATTCATTTTTATTACAAATTATTATCTATACACTATTTCATGGAGATATATGAGAGTGTTTGTGTATAGGTACCCTAGTCTAAGGCCCCCATATGTGTGATATACCTACTCAATGATGGTCATCATCCTCTATCATATTAGAGGCGTACTTAGGGTAGTCATGACTCGGGCCCTAGTTGGTCGGTTGATGAAACAAATTTTCTCCAACTTTCATCTTATAAACTATATTCTCTTCAAATTGTCATGATAAGATACAAAAACTCTTTTGAGTTAGGAAATAACACGTATTTCCTCTAGTGATAATATTTAACAAATAAACTATTAAAAATCCGACCTAATATGGTATTATATGTATTTGGGGGAATTATTTTGAAATGAAAACATTATTATTTAAACTGTATCACTAAAGGAGGAAGAAAATGCTTTCCCTCATATTTTAATATACTTCTTAGATGAAATATTTTATCCTAGATAAAACTATATTTAATATTATTTTATTTTCAAGAATGTTATAGAATTTAATGAATCATAAATCATGTGTATCATCTCTTTTATTCATAACAACTAATTTTTAACAAATAACATACCTTACCACATTATATAAATAAGATAACTATACACATCATTTATATATATTCACTAAGTTTAAAATACTATTTTACATTCCAAATATCCATAATAGAAACCTTTTGTACTATATTTTAATGTATAATATAAGATTCGTCAATTATTACCTTGATTTTTAACTCCTCAAAATTTAAAACATTTATAAAAGATATATTTGGTATTATGTATGCTTTAAAAATTAAATAATTGATTTTGTAACACTAATACCTAACATAGACCCTCCATTGAGTTTCTTAAACCCACTTCTAGTATCCCTTATAATTACAACCTATGGAAATATTTTTCACTTCCTAATACCTATTTAAGGTTTTATAAACTTTTGATTGGATACTTAAATAAACATTATTAGACTTTCCAATAAACTTTTCTTCTTCTGGATTGAATTTTTTCCCACATGGACTTCAATACAGCACTCAAACCTATACATATCATTCCCAATTCATTTGTCCTGAACACTTTTAGAAAACAAGGTAAAACTTTAATTGAACTCATTCACATTATTATAAAATTTCCAATGATTATTACATAATGAATTATATAGTCAGAACAATCCTTAAAGGTAACCTTAAGTCTCTATAAGTCATTAATATACCTAATCATATTGAATGAATAAGTGAAGACTAATGTTTCTTTGTTATATTTCATTTAATAAATTCCTTTGAAAAGTTAATTGAATTCATTTATGATTCTCCTAAGTATCTAGATCAACCAATTAAACAACTTCAACATTTGGTTACTAAGTAAGGGGCTTCTCTAACGCATGGAATTTTTCTTCTTGAGGATGATTGTCAGGTTTATATACAAGTCTAAGATGTTGGGTCCATTATGCTTCTATTTATCAATGATTCGTCTAAAATTCTTGTTTGATGATGATTAATCCATTTATATGAAATATAATCTTTCATTATATGAGTAACATTTTTTGCATTTATTTAATAAGGACTTTTATTAAATACGTTCCCACTAAAATGATAACCTAATTTAATTATATCATACCCACTGGTGGGATGAGATAAATATTTCACTATTAATTGGTTATATTTATAATTTATTCCATAACTTATCTATTTAGGTGGATAATCATATCAATCATATCAAATATGACTCTTGGATAGTTGATTGGATAACTCTTAATCTTAATCCATATTATGGTTTCACTCAACATTATTCCTCTTGTATCCCAATACTATTAAGGTTTCTTAGATAAGTGTAACCCAAAACATAAATAATATATGAATATAAAATCCTATTAGGGTTACCCATAAAATTATTTCATTACATAGGATAATCCATGTGCACCCAACTTTTTTATAACCTACCTGATTAGATGATCGAGGTCGTGATAAGTTTTCACTTTATAAGTGTCATGATTCATCCCAAAGGGCCCTATGCAGGAATTCCCCAAGACCACATCCAATAATCCAAGGGATGAAAACTAGAACAGATTTGGCATATCACTAACATGGGAGACCTTATCCTAAGTAATTTTATATACACACACATATTCAAGCCTATAAAATGATGAAATGTAAAAAAATGAGCAACCATGCATGTATACATCTAAATATCACAACTAGAGTGAAATGGGAAGAAAAAGTAAACAGGTCCAAATACAATCCCACCATAAATATTCTAAAACAAAAGTCAAACCTAAAAGTAAGTACTAGAGTCTATTGTCAAAAAGATGCAGAAACACACCTCAGTCTGCCTGGTCTCACTAAGCATCATTTGTTCCTGATCCATCTAGGACTTTGTCAAAAGGTCGATCATCTGCACAAGACATGACATGTGTAAGAAAAAACCCATGAAGTGGTGAATATAACAATACTTAGTTGGAAAACCAAAAACCACAAATAATACAATAGATTAAATACAGATAGATCTACATAGTTATATTTCTACAACACATATAACAAGAACATCCAAATATACTCAATAAAGACACATAGTCTAAAGGTAAGTCACAACCATATTATACCAACCTAAGATTCCAACTCAAATATTCTACAAATAAATCATCTGGGAGAACACACTCTTGATTTTGGTAGCATTGATGATGTATGTCCTAAAGGTAGTTTTCATAGGCTCTCATCATTAGAAGTACACATCAAAGATCTGAATAGAATACTATACACTGATGAGGATCACTTCAAAGTACATGGGGTTATACCAAAAACTCAATCTATATTAACCTGATAAGTATAGGATCGACTCCCATATAGTTTTAGTCACGATGATACCAATAACTCCACCTATGGCATGAAGATGAATAGAGGATATCATTTTGGGCCTCTTAGAGGGATTTTAATGACTCTATCTAAGAAGTTATGTTAAATGGATCATAGTCCTAAGATTAGGTGATGATTAAATAACAAACCTCGGGGAAAGGATAAGGGAAAAATACCCTAAGGAATATTTTCCAAGATATGAAGTACAAGGGCTCTAATCCATGTATAAAAAGGTATATGGAATTTAGTAGGGGTTACACATCGTGTCCCTTGAACCCAAGTTCTGCCCGTGTAAACGGACTGTGTCTCTTGCTTGTGTCGGTGTAGAATTAGATGGGGTGTAGGTTTCTTGTGTAGTCTATCTGTGTTCCAGTACATGTAATTGGACCATGTACATGTTCCTATGTACCAATACACAGCTTAGTCGTGTACTTGGTCCAAGTCATGTCTGTGTGGGGGAGTCACGGTGTGCTCCAACCTGTGTACTCCAACCCATGTATGTGTACCCTATGAAGTAAAAACCAAGTATCTAGGGGGAGACCACCTATTGTGGGATAATTAAGTTTCTCCGGAAACCATAGCTACCATGATGGGGTCCCCACACAGTGTGTAGATCCAGATTACGCACTGTGTAACATGGATGTTTTTAGAAATCCAGATCCCACTCTGTGTATCCCAGCCATTGTTCGGACCTTTGATCCAACAATTGATTTTCTGAAGAAAAAAATGTAGATCAAGATTATTTGAGTCATTCCATCACTAAATCAACAATATTTGTACCTTCGATCTTCTCATAAAATGGGATCATCACCGTTCTTCTATGCACGCTAAAGAACATAAAAATCATGTATCAATGTCATTTGATTCACTACCGTTTATTTCATCACACCACCATCATGTCATGTCAGTCCTATATCTATGATATTGGATCAGTGCATTAAGAAATGGGTGTGTAATGATTGATTGAATGGGATATGTGAAACCCTAATCCAATTGAAGAATGCCCTTGGTGAAAGTAGAGTCGAGTGAGAAAAGCACAAGAACAAATGAGAGGAAAAAACATTGATCAATGTTTGTCTTGATATAGATTTTTTCCATGATAATGAAAACCAATAAATCAATAATTCAAAGTAATTCTCCCAAAATCACCCCATAATAAAACCATCCCACAAATACACATGATCCATGGATCAATCCATTGGTCGAATGATCCATTTTCATTGTAGTAATAAAAAACGGGGAAGGAATCCAAATGAAACAACTACCCTACCTTGGTTTGGATCAATCATCAATGAATAATGATTTGGTGTCAAGTTAGTTTATGAGATCCTTCAATTTCATCCTATTTTGGTCATCGGTCCTCGATTTGGCAGTCATCTACCAATGCAATCTCACTCCACACTCTCCAATGTCTCTCTAAAAATTTGTAGGTTTATGCAAATAAACCTGTAAATTTTTTATAAGCATGAATTTAAAGAGGTAAATTATGTCATTGTGTCATCAAAAAATAAAAAAAATTATTCGAATTATTTTTTTCATTTTTTTCATTTTTTTCATTCTACACCCACAGAGGATTTTCACCAAATGAGTTGCGCTGATGGAGTTTAAGTTATGCCTAGGGTAAAACCCGAATTATGAATTCAATGGTTCCCTTCTATTTTTTATTTGGGAACCCATTTAGAAGTTATTCCACTTTTTTAGGAAAACTATGTTTTCATTCTATTTAATATATTTAATATATTTAAAACATTTATTCCAGTCACACAGGGCCTCAGAATCACACACTGCCTCAGTTCTTGGTCTCAAAAATAATCCATAAATAAATATATGGAAACTCAAATTCATTACATTCTCCCCACCTTGGGGATATATGTACCCAAAAGAACCAAAACAAGGGATACTCAAAAATATATGGGTACTAAGAATGAATATGAGCCTCTTGATCCTATGTGCCCTCCTGGAGATTCTCATGCTTCCACTATACATGCACTAAATGAGTTTCTTGACCATAGAGCATTATCTCCTGCCAATCCTCAATCTCTATTGGGTAATCATCAAAGGTCGCACCATCCTCGATGTACAACTCTCCCTAGTTGATAACGTGTGATGGGTCATGCACGTAACTCCTTAGTTGTGACATGTGGAAGGCATCGTGTACGTGGTCTAACTGTGGAGGTAGAGCTAAGTGGTATGCCACCTTAAAAAATATACCCAATATCTATAAAGGGACAATGAACCTCATAGATAGCTTTCCACCCTATCCAAATCTCTGTAATCCATGTCAAGGGGAAACTCATAGGTACACATGGTCTCCATTCTCAAACCCCAAAGGCCTCAGTCGTCTGTTAGCATAAGAATTTTGAAAGCTCTATGTAGTCCTCATCTACTACTAAATAATCATCACCTTCTCAGTAGTTTGTCACACCAAATCTGGGACCATGAGTGTTGACTATCTTGGGTTATTCCAATAAAGTGGTGACCTACAAGGTCATCCATACAAATCCTCGAATGGTTCCATACCAATGGTGGAATGTTAACTATTATTGTATGAAAACTTCACTGGTGGTAGGTTATCCTCCCAAATATGACCAAATTCCAACACACAAGCTCGCAGAATATCCCCCAGAACATGAATGGCTCACTCAGTCTAGACATAAATTTGAGGGTGAAACATTGGGCTCAAGCATAACTGAGTCCCAAATACCTCCTGTAATCCCTTACACAATTAGGATATGAAACGAGCATCATGGTCAAAAATGATCATTGATGGAACTCTATGGAGTTGGACTATATCTTGAACATAGAGGCATCCCAATGCCTCTAATGAACTCTTATCCCATATAACTAGTAAGTGTGATGAATTGGTGAGTTGTTCTATGATCACCAAGATGGGATCATGTTCCCTAGATGTGTGTGGTAATCCCTTAATGAATTCCATGGATATATCATCCCAATTCTATTCTGGAACCTATATGGGTTGATCTAAACATGCTAGAACTTGGTTACCAGCCTTCACATACTAACAATTAAGGAATCGAGAGACAAACTCTACAAATCCTTTCTTCATCCCTAGCCACCAAAACTGATGTTGGAGGTCTTGGTATATCTTTTCCACACCTGGATATACCACCAAATGATATGTATGAAACTCTCTAATAATATCCTCCCATAAGGTCATTCATACAATTGTGCATCCTCTGAAAAGAATGATGTTCTCCCCACCTTTAGAAAATTCATCGAGAGAATGTACAATAGATATCTAGGTACGTAGGGTCTAACAGTAGGTCCCCCCAAGTTGTGCCTCCCTAACTCACTGTAAGATATGAGGGGTAAAAACCATCAACTAGAGGTAATCTTATCCATATCCATCCATAAAGGATAACTGTAATGAGTCTAACTACTCTGATGCCTCATTCAACAACCACAAACAAGATCTCTTGGTGAGATGATATGCTACCATGTTCCCCTTATTAGTAGTATAGACAATTTCAAAGTCATATTCCTAGAGTAACTATAGCCATCACCTCTATCTGAAGTTAATATCCTTCTGAGATAATATGTACTTAATACTCTTGTGATAGTAGTCCCCAATAAACCACTCACCTATTAGGTAGTGTCACCATATCCTTAGTGTGAAGACTAGCGCTGATAACTCAAGCTCATGGGTCATGTAGTTTTACTCATGTGGTCTCAATTGGTGTGAACTATAGGAAATCATTGCTTGCCTCTGCATTATAACAAAACCAAGACCAGTTCTAGATTCATCACAAAACACTATGTACTTGATACCCTCCTTTAGAAATATCATGATGGGAGCGCCCATCAAACTCTACCTCATCTACTAAAAATCCTTCCAGCACCTCTCTATCCATATGAAAGGCTTCCCCTTTCAATTAAAATCTATCATGGGTGATGATACTTTGTAGAAATTAGGAATGAATCTATGGTAATAGTCTTTTAACCCAAGGAATCTCCATTCCTCCATCACGTTCTTGGATGGCTCCCAAGATAACATTGTCTCGACCTTGGCTAGGTCCACTACCACTCCATCTACTAAGATAACATGTCCCAAAAAGTGGACCAACTAAATCAAAAACTATAACTTTTAGATCATTCCATAAATTTGGTTCACTTAGATTACATCCAAAACTATCCTCAAGTGACTCATGTTCTCCTCCTAGGATGTTGATTACACAAGGATATCATCTATGAAGACTACCATAAACTGTTCGAAGAAGGGCTGAAATATCTGGTCCAGGAGGCCCATGAACACTTATAGGGAGTTCTGCACACCAATGGGAATCACCAAGTACTCATAGTGACAATAGTGACATTGAAATTTCATATTTGGTATATCCTCATTCTGTACTCATGACTGGTGATATGTTGAAATGAGGTGAAACATCGAGAACCATCGAACCCCTATCAACTGTTCGAAGAGGTCATCAATCCTCAATAGTGGATACTTGTTCTTCACAATCACCTAGTTCAAGATTCAGTAGTCCAAACACAACCTTAAAATTATGTTTATCCTCTTTGAAAACATAACTGGGGATTCTCAGGGTGAAACATTGTGTCTAAAAAATCCCTTACTCTACAAGTTCTCTAACTACACCCTCAGCTCATGAAGCTCTATGGGATCCATCTGATATGCTGGTGTAGATATTGGTTCCTTCCTAAGGGTAGATCAATATAGAATTATATCTCTTGGTGGGGAGGTAAACCTGGAACATCCTCAATGAAGACATCCCCATACTCTTCCACCACTGTAGAAAATTGGGAACTCATAACATCCACTACATCGAGGGTCTGGCTATCCAATTGATCAGAAATGGCTACCCCATACTATTCATGATACCATTCTATGATGTCTGGGTTTCCTTTTCACTAACAAAGTAAAACCTGGTTCCATCACCGCAGACACACTACATACTTAACCTAAAATAGTCAATCTAGGTATAAACTATAAATAACTAGTTCATACCAAAAATGAAGTTGTAAGGCCTCAACGTTGATACCAAGATATTCCAATTGAAACTCTCACCTCTAAGGGTCCGATAACATTTTAGAAAAAAGTGTTTGATCATTGAATCATCTCCAATAAGAGTCTCCAACCATAAGGTTCGATCCATGGGCTCAATTGGAATCTCTAAGTCTATTACAAGGTATGCGGAAAGAAAGTAATGACTAGAACATGTTTCTATCAGTGTTTTATTTAAGGTAGAAAATATATAGATCATACCTAGAATCATTCCCAAAACCTCTAGGTCATAAGCTTTGACCGCCTGTAGTTGTCCCCACCCCTATCGTTCAGCTCCCTATGTCAGGCATGGACCACCTGGGGGTGGTAGTGGTAACAAGTGAAAAAGTCAACCTCCACTTATTTCTCTACCATCTCTTCTACTACATCCTCTTAACTATGAACCTGTTTTCTCCTAATTCTAAATCTACCTTGGTGGACCATCTACAGTCTCTCTATCAACTATAAAGTGGGTCGGACAATCTCGAGCAAGATGTACCCTACTTTCACATGAGTATCACTACCTCTCTCTAGGGTGACTGGACCCACCCTGTGATCCCTGAAATGTAGACCCTTTATCCTATGACCTCCTCCTAAAATGTATCACACATCTAGGACCCTGATACTAATGTCATATCCTTGTTTCCGATGTATATGCTTCTGATTTCCCACGGTCAGTAACCACTAGTTATATCTACTCATCCAAGAAATTCTCTACCAAAAAATCTCACTCTAGAACCCCAGAATATGTAGGAATTCATAGAAGGATAACAATAGATCACATGTCTCTTCACAAACCTCACTCAAAGGTTTGAGCCCTAAATAACTGGTCATGAACCATATCCATCGAGTACCAGGAGAGGTTGGTAAACCTCAATGAATACTCAGCTATTGTCATACTACCCTTTCAGAGCTACATATGCTTCTAGATACACATAGCTCTTAGAATATCTAGTTATAAATACTCTCTTAAAGGTAAATCAAATTTTGACCATTCTAGAGTTGCCTCATCATAATACAAGGTCACTAACCCCTACCATCACCCTATTGATCTATGAAGAAGGATCTCTACCAGGACCACCATATGATCTATTGGTGTCCTGAATAGACATAAAACTCAGGTTACCAGCTCAAGCCAGTCCTAAACTACCTATGGGTAAGTATCACCTCATAACATGAGGGGTTTATGTCACTAAAACTCATGAAGTGTGATCATCCTATAAACCTCATCCGCTAGTATTCTGGGTACCACGCATTTCCATACGGGTGGTGGTATAGTTGGAGCACCACCTAAAGATAACACCTTAGTAACTGATCCTTGTATCAATGCATCATCACTGAGGGGATCATCCTCATGGTCATTTTCAATCCTAAATGGCATATTTCATGGAGGAATCCTGAAACTAAACAATATGTACCATGGTCAATGAGTATATCTAGAGAGCTGACTCAAGGACACAGAAACCAAAACCCATTCCTATATGATGTATATACCATTTGAAACCGGTGTTCTTATGCATCAAGTCAAAATCTAGTGATCACAGTCATGTCGTATGGATATATTGGTCTCCGCACCAACACTGGAGTCCCTAGACTGAAAGATGAACTCAAAACACTTAACATAGTTTCCCCAAACCAATCTCACAAAATTTGGTCCTAAAGTAGAACTGACCCCCTCTGCTACCACTCTGTCACAACCCATCCCAAATGGTCCCATTCCACAACTCTCCAAACCCTCAACCAAAAGGTCATGGGTTGGATACTATCACGGAGTAGGCATATCACTGACATGGGAGGCCTTAGCCTAAGTACTTGCACACACGTACATGTATCCAAACCTAGATAATGTTGAAATGTAAAAAAATGAACAAAAATGAAAGAATAAATATAAATCCCACAATAAGGGTTTTATAGGATGTAAATTAAAGTAAATAGGGTCAAATACAATCCCACAAAAAAATAGTCTAAAACACAAGTACAACCTGAAAGTAAGTACTGGGGGCTACGATCAAAAAGCTACAGGAACACACCTTGGTTTGTCTGGTCTCACTAATCACCTTCTGGTCCTGGTCCATCTAGGAATCTATCAAAAGGTGGATCTTCTACACAATACATGACACGTATGGGTAAATCCAATGTAGGGGTGAGTATAGAAATACTCAATAAGAAACCCTGAAACCAAAAAACATACAACAAAGGAAATTAAGTTTGGTCTATATAGGTATATTTCTATAGTTTATATAATAAGAACATCCAGATATACTCAAAAAATAAACACAGTCTAAAGGTAAGTCACAATTGTAGTATACTAGCCTAGGATTCCAAATCAAAGATTCCACAAATAACTCATCTGGGAGAACACACTCCGGAGTCTGATAGCACTGATGACATATATACAAGAGGTAGTTCTCATCAGGTCTCCTCGTTATATATACACATTGAAGGTCTAAAGAAAATGAGATACACATATGAGGATCACTACCAAGGACATGGGGTGATACCAACAAATCAATATGGATTAACCTACTAATTTTTGGATCAGCACCCGCATAGTGTTGTTCATTGAGATACCAAGAACTCCACCTTGGGCATGAAGATGAATATAGTATCTCACTCTAGGCCTCTCAGATGAATTCCAATGACTCTATCCAAGAGGTCCTTTGGAAGGGATCATAATCCTAGGAGTGTGAGATTATTCTATACCAATCCTCAAGGAAAGGATAAGGGGAATCTTCCCAAATGAAACTTTTCCAAGATATGAAGGACAAGGGCTCTAATCCATGTATAAAAAGGTACACAGCGTGTAGTAGGGATTACACATCATGTCCCATGACCTCAGGTTCTACCCATGTAAACACCTTGTGTCTCGTTCCCATGTTCGTGTAGAATTACATGACATATAGGCTTCCCATGTAGTCTATCCATGTGCCATTACATAGCTTTATCCTTTGTACATGTTCCCTTGTACCAGTGCATAGCTTATCCTATGTACTTGGTATAGGTTGTGTCTATGTGGGGGAGTACATAGCGTTCTCCAACCCGTGTACTCCAACCCCTGTCTATGTACCCTCTTAGGTACATACCGAGTCTTTGGGGAGATATCACATTTTGGGTTATAGGGTCACACATCATGTGATACTTAAGTTTCTATTAAAACCCTAGCTTCTACACAGAGGCCCACATGGAATGTAGATCCATATTACACGCCGTGTAATGCATATTTTCCCAAATTTCTAGATCCGGCTCTATGCATCTTGACCATTGATCGAGCCTTCGATCTAGTGATTGATTTTCCCCAAAAAATAGATCAATCCTCATCAATTCATCCCATCACTGAATAAAAAATATTCCTTTCTTCGATCCGCTCAAAAAAGAGGATCATCATCATTCTTCCTTGTACATAGAAGAACACAAAAATCAAGTACCTACATTGTCTGATTCACTATCGTCTCCATATTCAAACCACCATTATGTCATTTTGATCCCAGATCTATGATATCGGATCATTTTTTCAATAAAATGTTTCTCAATGATCGATTAATCAATATATGTTGAACCTTGGGCCAAACGAAGAATACCCATAGGTAACGAAGAGCCAGGGGATAAAATCACAATAAAAATGAGAGGAACGAACATCGATCAATGTTAATGTCGATCTAGATTCTTTGACATGATAATAAAAATTAATAAATCAATAATTCAAAGTAATTATCCCAAAATAACTCCCAATTAACTCATCCCACAAATACACATGATCCATGGATCAATCTGTTGATTGATTGATCTATGTTCGCCATAGGGATAAGGAACGGGGAAGGAATCCAAATGAAACAATTTCCCTACCTTGATTTGGATCAATTTTTGATGAAGAATGATGTGGTGTTGTAGTTATTAGTGATATATTTCAATTTCTCCATATTCTGGTCATCGATCCTCGATCCAATCATTTTCCACCAATAGAATCTCGCTCCACGCTCTCCAATGTCTCTCCAATGATTTGTAGGGTTATGTGGTTAACGCTAAAAATTTTCTATAAAAATTAATTTAAAGAGATAAATTAGGTTGTTTCATCATTAAAAAATAAAATAATTCATTTAAATTATTTTATTCATTTTATTCCCACAATGACTTTTCCGCAAACGACCCACACCGACTAAGGTTAAATCATGCCTAGGGTAAAACCCACATTCTATACTCAACAGTGCCCTCATATTTATGATCTAGGAACTCGTTTAAAAGTTATTCAACTTTTTCAGTAAAACTAAGTGTGCGTGCAATTTAATATATTTAATATATTTCAAACATTTATTCTGGGCACATTGGACCTTGTAATTGCACGTTGTCTCAATGCTTGGTCTTGAAAATAATCCATACAATATCCAAAAATAATACTTGAAAAATATAATTCATTATAAGAAGGATTATACTGTTAGTTTTTATAGGGGATTTATATAGTGTCCCTAGCCTTTTACACATAAAATTTCATGATTTTAAGCATAATTATACATTAGAGTACATGCCAAGGATCATTAAGTCTAGTTTCTTGGAAGACTAGGTACAAAAAAGACATAAAAAATGGGGATAAAAAACACTTCTTTATTTAATCTCCATAAAAAGATCCTAACTTACTTTGATCCCTTACAACTTCCTAGGGTACCCTGGGGAACACATGAATAAAGGGATGAGCTAAAATCTCAGTAAGGGAATGAATATAAGAATAAAGCTTAAGCACATGATCTAGGAGGCATGACATAATGATATCAAAATCATGGAACATATGAAATCATAACATATGAACATGGGATCATATAAAAATGGAATCATATAAATTTGGAAGAATCATAAAACATGTCCTTAGTATAAGTCAAGGCTAAATGCCAATCTCGTTTCCCATGGTAGTACGGGTTAAGGCTAACTGCCAATCCTATTTCCCATAGTAGTATGGGTCTAGGATAACCAAAAATCCTGTTTCAAATCGCATCTCATGAGACTTAACTTTACCCAATGCATTGGAGCTCTATCTGGGTGCACCCATCTCAAAGTTTTCATGAATATTCTTTCCACATAAATAATCATACATAATCAACCATACATAAACATAACGGTACCCATGGAAAGAATCGGGTACCGTAATCATGACATAAAGCATAACTAATGGGCATATCACGAAAGTGTCCACAAAATAAAGGGATTAGAACATACATGGAAATTCATAGAGTAAAATATTCATATAAGATGTTAAGTGATGTCAAATAGAAGTGGCAATATATAAGAAATGTATTTGAGAAACATTAGCATTAAAACATTTTTGTGTGGTTTTAAGAAAAATACTATAGAGATTTTAAAATATAAAATAGGAATATCCTTTATATAAAACCATAATTGAACCAATAAGGTTTTCATAATAAAAATAATTATTTTATAAAGACAATGGTTTCTTAAAACAGAGGATAGAGTGCACTTGAAATTGGGTAAAAATTTGGGATGTTCCCTTAAAACAGGTTTGATTATCAGAAAGTACTAAGGAGGGAATATTTTAAAAACATGTATATCCTTGAAAGAGAGTTATGAAAGGGTCTTGATAAATTAATTTTTTAAAACTAAACATCATTTATAAGATTCACATAAATAGACAAGATAAATCCATTTTGATATAAAGAAAGATAAGGCAACCTGAAAAAACAAAGGAGGTTCGAGTAGAATTCGTTACGGATTATCGGCATGTTATTAAGTGTACCTAAGAGGGATTTATGAGAGAGAAAAGGGGTTTATCATAACTTATAAATCATGAGGGTGGTATTGGGGATGTTCAAAATCATACCCCATCATTTTTTATTACACATGAAAAGGCATATCATAGAGAACAATCTCGATTAAGAGTGAAATGGAGAGGATCCCTTACCTTAAGTCTGGCGGTGTTATCCACATGTTATTAATGAAATGAATAAAGAAATTAGGTTTATTAATTAATAATTCCATAACCTATTATAAAATTAATTGATTTAGTGTCACCCATTTTAGTTAATTCAAGACCTTTTTGTCGGTTATATGGTTCAATTTCATTGTTTATGTCCATTTGCTTCCTTGGTTTTAATGATCGATTCATGTTCGGATAAATACGTATGATGATAGTGATTGTCCAGAATTTAAGTTGTATGTTATTAGTGAACATACATGAGATTATATGGTTAAAAATTTAATTTGGTTACTTATAGTGAAGTTTAAATATTATATAAAACCTTAGTGATAACTGTTTTGGTTAATCGGTGGCTTTGATTACAATGAACGTGTTTTGTTTTATAACATAATACCATTTGTACAAAAAGAGTATAGAAACTTAACTAGGATATATTACATATATAATAATCTGGTTCAACCATAACAAAAATTTTTTCCTAAACATAATCATATATGATAATAGAAACTTATAAACTGTTGTCCTTGAATGTGCTAAATTAACACATCTCAAATAGTGTTTTCATTTATTCCAAATAAAAGGTGGGAAAAGGAGAGAAGATAATGAAGTATCCCATTAGAATAATATAATTCCATTACATTTATGTTACTGGAGTTATCATACCATTTGGGTGAAGTAAGGTGAGGAAAGAAACAAGAAAAGAAAAGAACTTAAAAGAAATTAAAGAGTTGGAAAGAGGAATTTACCTCTTGAGTCTAACTCCTTTGAGAATATCTTAAGGGGAGAGGTTTTGGTATTTTGAAGATACTATGGGATTCTGGATGTGGGGGAGGATGTTGGGGAGATATTTGGGTAGAATATTGGCAAGGCACAAGGCTTGAGAGTAGTGAAGAGAAGGGAGAGTGAGGGGGGTTTTATAGTGGAGGAGAGGAGGGTTTTCATAATATTATAATCATTAGTTTATTATTTTTTCACAAGACAAAAAATAGTGAGTATTCCTTAACATATAATAGTGATAAATGAATGTGATTTATAAATAATGGTCATTTACATCATCCATGACTCAATAATGATGCAAAAATTCAGGTTTTAGCATTTATCGTGAATTATCGGATTTTACTATTCATCAAAGATTCAAGTATTTTATAAAAATCCCAAAAATTCACCCTAACCATTTTTTGATGTTTAGAATCAAAAAATGAAGTCCATTTTTCAAAAATAATTTTCTTAATATGATTAATTTAATATTTAATTAAACTCATAATTTGTTATTAAAAAACCAGTTTTAAAACATTCATTTACTTATTCTAAAATAGAGGTACATCATACTTTCACTTGAATATTATTTTTATACTATCATAGGTGAGGTTACTATTCATTAGTGTATATCACTATTCATAAGGGTTTGTTACTATTCATAAGGGTAGGTTACTATTCACCAAAAATTATGTTTTCCTTATCAGAATCCAAATAACTAACTGATCACAACCATGTATATCATATTTTCAAAATTTCAAACACAGAAGTGAAAAACTTATGTTTAAAGGTCACGTAGAACTTAGTAGTTCATTATGTTTTGATTTCATGACATATTTATAAGAAATTAATTTTTATTTATAAAACATTGGGTCATTACATTCTTCCCCCCTTATGAAATTTCGGCCTCGAAATTTCATTTTACATTCAAAGCCAAAAACAGTTGCGGGTACTTTTCCTTCATTGCCTCCTCTAGTTACCATGTTGAATCTTTGTAATTGTGGTTCTGCCACAATACTTTGACCAGGTGAGTAGTATTTTTATGTAGAAATTTATCTCTATGATCCAAGATCTTCACTGGATGCTCCTTGTAAGAAATATCATCCTTCAATTGTACCCCCTCTGAAGAGAGTAAATGTGAAGGGTCTGGTATGTACTTCCTTAAGAGGGATATATGAAAGACATCATGTACTTTCGACATGGTAGGTGGAATTTCAAGTCAATAGGCCACAGCTCCAACTCGATCAAAGATCTCTAAGGGGGTGATATACCTGGGACTTATCTTTCCTTTTTCCCAAATCTCATGACCATCTTCCATGGAGATATGTGTAGAAATACCACATCTCTAACTTTAAACTCAAGGTCTCATCGACGGTTATCTTCATAACTCTTCTATCAAATTTGGGATACCTTGATATGTTGCTGAATGTTTTTCACCTTCTCCACCATTTATTAGACCGTTTCAGGTCCTAGAAGCTTATGCTCATCGACTTCATCCCAACACGTCAGTGTTCTGCACCTTTTCCCATAAAGGTCTTCATATGGTGCCATTCGGATGCTGGAGTAGAAACTGTTGTTGTAGGAGAATTCAACTAGTGGAAGATGTTGGTCTCATCCTTCTTTGAAGTACATAGAACATTTTCTCAACATATCTTTCAGTGTCTGAATAGTTTGCTCAGATTGGCCATCAGTTTGAGGATGATAGGCCGTACTGAAGTTTAGTTCAGTGCTTAGAGCATGTGGGAGACTTTTCTAGAACATTGAGGTGAATCTTGGATCATGATCAGATACAATAGATTTTTTTAATCCATACATCCTTAACACTTATTTGATATATATCTGTTCAAGTTGATCCAATGATAATTCCTCTCAAATCACGATAAAGTGAGTTTTCTTTGTAAGACGATCCACAATAACCCATATAGCATTGTTTCCTATGGATATCCTTGGCAGTCCACTGAAAAAGTCCATGGTGATGTTCTCCCACTTCCACATTGGTATAGATAGTGGTTTCATCATCCCCTTATACTTTTTCCTATCATCCTTCACTTGCTGATATACTAGGCACTTTGATGTATATTCAAAAATCTATCTTTTCATATTGTCCCACCAAAAGTTTTCTCAAAGATCTCGATACATCTTTGTGATCCCTGAGTGGATAGAGAAGGTCGAGCTATGCGCATAATTCAAAATCTCATTATTTATCTCTGGATCGGATGGTACACATAATCATGACCCAAATCTTACAACTTCTTCCTCATCAATTTTGAAATCAGAGGATTTACCATTTTTTGATAGCTTCCACTCTTTTCTTAATTTTCACATCTTTTATTTGAGAATCCTTTATTTTCTCCATGAGAGATGGTTGAGAAATAATTTGAGAAAGGATTGATGATGTTTCTACCTTAATGATTCCCATGTCTATCCTCTGAAAATCTAATAAGATCAGATCCTTTTCAATTCTCATCATTGATAAAGATGCAGGATCATTTCTACTTAGAGCATCTGCCACCTTGTTTGCCTTACCAGGGTGATAGTAGATTGATTAGTCATAATCCTTGATGAGATATATCCATATTCACTAGTGCATATTAATCTCTTTCTGTGTGAATATATATTTTAGACTCTTGTGATCAGTATATATCTCACACTTCTCCCCAATGAGATAATGCCACCAAATTTTCAATGAAAATATCACAGCCACTAACTCCAGATCATGTGTGGGATATTTTTTCTCATGGATTTTCATCTTCCTTTAGTTTTAGGCTATCACTTTCTCATTTATCATTATCACACATCCAAATCCCTTATTTTAAACATCACTATACACCATAAATAATTCTCCACTTATTGGGAGTGTGAGTACTGGTGTAGTGATATGCCTATTTTTCAACTCCTTAAAATAGTCTTCACATTCTTGAGTCAAGAAAAACTTTACTCCCTTTCATGTCATCTTGGTCATTGGGTTTGACAATCTTGAAAAGTTCTTTAAAAATTGTCGATAATACTTGGCTAGACCCAAAAAGCTATGGATCTCCATTACAGATGTTGGTCTGGTCCACTCTTCAATTGCCTTTGTCTTGGAAGGGTCCACAGATATCCCTTTGTTGGTGATAACATTCCCTAAGAATGATAAATCCTCCATCCAAAACTCAAATTTACTATACTTTTCATACATCTTATCCCTTTTCAAAGTTTTTAGCACAATATTAAAATGCTCCTCATGTTCCTCCTTGCTATTGGAGTATATCAGAATATCATCAATAAAGACTACCAAAAAATTTTCAAGGTAATCTCTAAAGACTCTATTAATTAAATCCATGAAAATTGATGGAGAATTAGTGAGTCTAAAGGGCATCACTATGAACTCATAGTGTCTATACCTTGTTCGAAAGGTAATCTTGGGAATATCTTCCTTCATCACCTTTAGTTGGTGATATCCCGACCAAAGGTCCACCTTAGAGAAATAACAGGCCCCATGAAGCTAATACAACAAGTCATTTATCCAAGTAAGGGGATACTTGTTCTTTATCGTGATTTTATTGAGCTTGTGATAATCAAGGAAGAGGTACATTGATCCATCCTTCTTCTTGACGAAGAGGACTAGTTCACCCCAAGGTGAAGCACTCGGGCGTATGAAACCCTGCTCCAAATTCTCCTATAACTGCTTATTCAGCTCTTCCATATCTATAGTGGTCATTCTATAAGGTTTCTTTGATATAGGTAGAGATCCATGAATAATTTCAATTGATAACTCAACCTCTCAGTCAGGATGAAGACCATGAAAGTCTTCAGGGAATACATCAGTGTAATCCCTCACAATGGGAATGTATTCAAGAATGATTCTCTCCTTTGTCTCAATAATTTGATCTAGAAATGCTTTCTCATATGGAATTAATACCCACACTTGAGATAATGATTCTAAAGTGGATTCATCTTCCTCCTTACACTTGTAAAGAATCAGATGATGCTTTGGGATGTGAAGAGTGATCTCCATTTCTTGACAGTTGATGTTGGCTTTGTATAAAGATAGCTAATACATGCCCAAGATAGCGTTGAACTCTACTAAAGGAAGTATGATGAGATTTTATTGGAGTTTTAGTCCACAAAAGTTAACTAAGGATGAGTTTTAAACCATGGATGCAATGATTTCCACAATCATTGTTCTCACAAATAACCTTTCTTCAAAATTTTGAGGTGGTGTTTGAATAGTTCTACTAAACTTGCAAGATATGAAAGAATGTGTAGAATCCGAATCAAATAGAATATATGATATTATTGAATGAATAACTTGCATACATGTCACCACATAATTATCCAGCTCCAACTTAGCAGTAGTGATAGCATAATCCCTTCCTTGTTTCCTTGGAGGTTATTGTTGATTTCCTCTAACAACCCTTGGCTTTGGGAAATTGTTTGCATAATTACCATGCTCTTTGAAGTTGTAACAGTGCACCATTGGCTGATAATTGATCTGAACCTTCCTTTATTCTTCCAAATTAGTAGTATTTTTCATATCCCTTCGATAATTCTTAGCCAGATGACCAAACTTTCCACATTTGAATCAATTATTGGTTCCCTTCATACAGTTCCCAGGATTCTCATTCCCGCAACTTTTACAAGGGTAAAATTCAAGATTATTTCCATCATGGTTTTTTCTTATTGAACCACCCATGTTGTTGTCCATTTTTCACTTCTTGTCACTGGTCCCACAAGACCACTGAGAGTCTCCAACTTCCATTTCAACCTTGAGGGCACAATGTATAATCTCCTCATAACTTTTGAATTATGGAATCACCAATGCTTTTCATAAACTTGGGTTTAGTCCGCTAAATAAGCAATCCACCTTGATTTTATTGTTCAAGACAAACCCAGAGGCATACCATGAAAGCCTTTTAAAGTTTTCATTGTATGTCCTGATGGAATCATCTTTATTCTTCTTGAGTCTGAGGAACTCTCTTTCCATCTTGAGATAGAGGGTTATAGAAAAATATTTTTTGAAAAATATCCTCTTGAATTATTCCCAATCCATGGAATCAATTTCCTATTGGGAATTTGTATTCTTGATCAATTTCCACCACTGATAAGATTCCCCATCAGAACGATAGACCACCAGTATGACTTTCTATTCTTCCAAGCACTGGAGGATGGAGAATATCTTTTCAATGGAGTGAATCCATTGTTCTGTGAGGAGGGGATCATATATAAGATCCACTAAACATGGGAGGCCTTTTCCGTATGAAGGATTCTATGGAAAATTTCTCATTCCTTGGAGGAGGAGGGAATTCCACATGATTCAAGTTATTATTCATAACTTGATCCAGTTGAGAAAGTACTATCATGAAGTTTTGAGAACCTGTTCCCATCATATCAAGCATATAATTAGATAAATCTTCACAATGCCTATCACATTGATCATTGGAACGTGTTCTTATATTTCCCTCCATTAACTAAGAAAAGGGACATATAATTATAGGATTGAATACTTAGATATTGAGCATAAAAATGGATACTTTGAATATAAAAGGATAAACTTTTAAAGGAGAAGTATATCCTAACTTGTGATTCCCTATGTTTCAAAATAGGTTATCCTTGATCTATTTCTTATCTTATATTCTTATTGGATTTGTTTATTCCCTTAATAATGGTTTTTACTAAGATCATGAATTTACCAAATCATGTCTCCTAAGAGTGTCAATACCAAGAGTGCAGTAAGGCCCATTTTCATGTACCGGGATACCCTGGATCAAGCCCGAAACTCCTTATCATAGTTTTCACTCTTAGGTACATCTATGCCAGAGCTACCTCTACCTATTTGTATGCAGATAGGGATGTATTTTAATGATAAACCACTTACTCTATATGTACCAAAATTTAGGGATGTTTTCTTATACTTTGTCTCATACTTAAGATTCTCACTAAGGTTCTCTATTCCTAATATCCAAAAATAACTAGACCATACTTTGATACAAACTATAGCATCTCTAGCCTTTTACACATAAAATTGTATGATTTTAATCATAATTATACATTATAGTACAAGCCAAGGATCGTTAATTCTAGTGTCCTGGAAGACAAGGTACATAAAACATAAAACATGGGGCTAAAAAAACACTTCTTTATTTAATCTCCATAAAAAGATCATAACTTCCTTTTATCCCTTACATCTTTATAGGGTACCCTAAGGAACACCTAAACAAAGGGATGAGCTAAAATCCCAGTAAGGGAATGAACATAAGAACAAAGGTTAAGCACTAGAGTGAGGAGGCATGAGATGATGATATCAAAATCATGAAACATATGAAATCATAACAAATAAACATGGGATTATATAAACATGGAATCATATAAATATGGTATAATCATAAAACATGTCTTTATTACGATTCAAGGCTAACCTCCAATCTCGTTTCCCAAAGTAGCACGGGTCAAGGCTAACCGCCAATCCTGTTTCAAATCACATCTCATGAAACATAACTTTACCTAATGCATTGGAGAACTATCTAGGCACACCCATATAAATTTTTTCATGAATATTCTTTCCATATAAATAATCAAACATAATCAACCATACATAAACATAATGGTACCCATGTAAATAATTGGGTACCACAATCATGACATAAAACATAACCAATGGGTGTATCATGAAAGTGATCACAAAAGAAAGGGATTAGAACATAAATGGAAGTTCATAGGGTAAAATAGGCATAAAACTTGGTAAGTGATGTCAAATATAAGTGACAACATTTAATAAATTTATTTTAGAAACATTATCATTAAAACATTTTTGTGCGGTTTTAAGGAAAATACTATAAAACTTTTAAAATAGAAAAGAGAAAAATCTTTTATATAAAACCAAAATTGAACCAATAAGGTTTTCATAATAAAAATACTTATTTTATAAAGACAATGGTGGATTAAAATATAGGATAGAGTTCACTTGAAATTGGGTAAAAATTCAGGAAGTTCCCTTAAAATATATTTTCTTATCGCAAAGTACTAAGGAGAGAATCTTTTAAAAACATGTATATCCCCAAAATAGAGTTATGAAAGGGTATTAATAAATAAATTTTTTAAAACTTAAAATCATTTATAATATTCACATAAATATACAAGATAACTCTATTTTCATATAAAGAAATATAAGGCAACCTAAAAGAACAAAGGAGGTTTGGGTAGAATTCGTTACGGCTTATCAGTATGTTACCGGGTGTACCTAAGAGGTATTGATGAGAGAGAAAATGTGTTTATAATAACTTATACATAATTAGAGCAGTATAGGAAAGGTGATAAATCATACCCCATAATTTGGGATTACACATGAAAAGTCATAGCATAGAGAACAATCTCGATTAAGAGTAAAATGGATAGGATCCCTTACCTTAAGTCTGGTGGTGTTCTCCACTTGTAATTAATGACCTGGATAAAAAATAGTTTTATTAATTAATAATTATAGAACCTATTATATAATTAATTTATTTAGTTTCACCCTTTTTAGTTCATTAAATGCCTTTTTGATTGGTTATAAGGTTCAATTTCATTATTTGGGTCTGTTTTCTTTCTTGGTTTTAATGATCGGTTCATGTTTGGATAAATATGTATGATGAAAGTGATTTTCAAGAATTGAAGTGTAATGTTATTAGTGAACATCCAGGATATTACATGGTTAGAAATTTAATTTGGTTACTTAGAGTGAAGTTGAAATATTATATAAAACCTTAGTGATAACTGATTTGGTTAATCGGTGGGTTTGATCACAATGAACATGTTTTGTTTTATAAATTAATACCATTTTTACAAAATTATTACTGAAAATTAACTAGGATATATTTCATATATAATAATCTGGTTTAACCATAACACAAGTGGTTTTCTGACCAGAATCATAGATGATAATAGGAACTTATAAACCGTTGTCCTTGAATGTGCTAAACTAACACATATCAAATGGTGTTTTCATTTCTTTAAAATAAAAGATGGGGAAAGGAGAGAAGATAATGAAGTGTCCCATTAGAATAATAGAATTAAAATAAATTTATGTTACTGAAGTTATCATACCATTTGGGTGAATGGAGGTGAGGAAAGAAACAAGAAAAGAAAAGAACTTAGAAGAAATGAAAGAGTTTGAAAGAGGAATTTACCTCTTGAGTCTACCTCCTTTGACAACCTCTTAAGGGGAGAGGTTTTGGTATTTTGAAGAGACTAGGGGCATTTGGAAGTGGGGGAGGATCTTGGGGATATATTTTCACAGAATATTGGAAATGAATAAGGCTTGATAGTAGTGAAGATAAGAGGGAGTGAGGGAGGATTTTTATAGTGGAGGAGAGGAGGCTTTTCATCGTATTATAATCATTAGTTTATTATTTTTTTCATAAGACAATAAATAGTGAGTATTAATTGACCTATAATAGTAATTAATGCATGTTATTTGGAACCAATGTTCATTTACATCAACCATGACTCAAGCATGATGCAGAAATTCAGGTTTTAGCATTTATCGTGAATTATCAGATTTTACTATTCATAAAAAATTCAAGTATTTTAGAAAAATCCCAAAAATTCACCCTAACCATTTTTTGATGTGTAGAATCAAAAACTTAATTTAATTTTTCAAAAAAAATCTAAATATGATTAATTAAATATTTAATTAAACTCATAATTTATTATTAAAAACCCTGTTTTAAAACACACATTTACTCATTCTAAAATATAAGTACATCATACTTTCACTTGAATATTATTTTTATACAATAATAGGTAAGGTTACTATTAATTAGGGTATATCACTATTCATAATGGTATGTTACTATTCATAAGGGTAGGTTACTATTCACCAAAAATTAAGTTTTTCTTATCGGACTCCAAATAACTAACTGATCACAACTGTGTATGTCATCTTTTTTAAATTCCAAACACAGAAGTGACAAAATTATGTTTAAAGGTCACATAGAACTTAGTAGTTCATTATTTTGTGATTTCATGACATATTAATACGAAAGAAATTTCCATTTATTAAACATTGGGTCGTTATAATTTAAATCTTGGAATCTTATATCATGTATTCCCCTTACATGTATGCATGCTTCTAATGATTTAGTTTAGAATATATATTCCTTCCACCAAATAAATATATTACATCCATATTTATAAGTAACTCTTTACACCAATCATAGCATGTGTTGTTAGATCAAATGAAAATATGAAAATATTTTTACATATTCAAATGCATCACATGCATAAGTTATATCAAACCCTTTCATATAAAATATTAGACTCATTTGAATTAAATAATCCCCACAAGAGTAAGCAAGTTTTGATGGGTAGACATCCCCTACTTTTTTAAGATAGATCCTAAGCTCTAAATCCAGTGAGTAATCCAACCAAAAAGTCCCTCTACCCATGATATTTACTCAATATAAACCTCAATTTCATTATAATATTAACACCAAATATGTATAAAAATAAAATTAACTTCTTAATTCAAGATCATAACCTAAAGAAATACAAATTCAAGGTAGAAGAAAACTAAATCAACTATCATACCTTTTATGTAACTCCTGAAATAAACGATTGATCATTTATAGATGTAATTTAATATTTTAAAATAAACCATGTAGAAATTAATAATATAATAATTTTATGTATATAAATAAAAAATAAGTAAATAAAATTAATTAAATGAATAATTCATAAATTTATACTTGAGATAAACATTTATGAACAATTCATAAATAAATTATAAACACTTTTCATTAAGGCATAGATAAACCTGAACAATTCACTTTTATCCAATATAAAATTTATAGATTATCATTTATATGGTTTTAATATTAATTCCTTCATATTTTATAAATGAGTATCATGTATGGAAACTTTTATTATTAAATAATAAACATTTCATGAATTATGAAATCATTAATGTAATCACACATATTTCAAATAAGGTTACCAATATAAAAAGTTTGTATTTATATTTATGGTATAATCATAAATTAATATAAAAAATTTTATATTTCACTTTATTTTAACCATTTAAATACACTTTAAATGTATATCACATCCATAAAAATATTTTTTGTACGATTACTTCACCATTGGAGGTTTTTTCTAATTTTAACAAAAACTAATTTTCTTTAAAATTTAATGCACCATGATTTGTTAGCAGGGCCATTTTCAGGGAATTTTTGTGTAATGGTCATACAATAAACCATGACTACTATAGAAACCATTTTTATTATTTAATTTTGGGTAGAAAATATTTTGATTTATCTATGCATTTTTGGGAATACAATGGATATTTTAAAAAATAATTTATTATTGGCCTTGTTATTTTAGACATTCTATTTTGAGGGAATTATTTTGGTAACAAAACCTATTTTAAGTAATCCAAACTATTTTTTACATTCAATTTTAAGGATATTTTTGGAGTGGTGGCCACTAATATTATGGAATCACAAAACATAAAAACCATGACCATTTTCCGCCAGATCCAATCCATTTTGTGAAACTACTTTTCAATTTTTACTATGTTTTGGTTTGTCCTTGTGGTTAAGGCCACCATGATATATTAAACTATAAATCATTCCATAGTGTTATCAAAATGACACTATGTTTTTTATGAAAAATTTAACACGTTTTTCAATTAAACTGTAGCATGGTATTATAAGACTATGCTCATTCCCAAAAAAATATGTTGTAGTCTGTAGAAAACAAGAATGAAAACAAACATTTTGAGATGGGCTATGTTTGTGTTCCTGAAAACTTTACAATTTTATTTATTCATTTTAATTTTAATAAAAACATTAATATATTAGCTTCAATACCACTTAAGGGTTTTAGAGGTATGACTATCATTCCAAATTAAATAGAATAAAACTTTAAAACCTATTAAGCACAAAATATATCTATACATTTGGAATGAATAATAAAATTAAGAGAAAATGTCACACCTTGTTCTCTATTGATCTAGATCACCCATATGAATTTGATAATAATCATGGAGAATTATTCAAATGAATCTTTCCTCCTAGGATATCCATGGGATGTAAGAATTTCCTAATTCTCAAGAATAATCTCTCTAAAATGATGGTTTTCTAGAACTATATGTTTAAAATATTGATATAAATAAGATTTTGATGATCTCAACTTTTAGAAATTATAACCCCCCCCACCCACCCACACACACACACACTAACTTTTATGAGATTTGAACCATATTATATAGACATCCAATAACTACAACATTTTTATAATATTAATTTAATCATTTTATAAAATCTATAAATGTTTCAACACATTGAAATGTATAGAAAAAACATAAATTTATTGTTTAATTTTTAAAAAATAATTTAAGATATTAAAACCCCTCAAATTAATCATAATATGATGAATAAGTTATTTTGATAGTCATTATATAATGACTGGATTGATTCTTTAAGGTTAATACATATCGTGATAATTCCATGCATGGAACCATGACACAATAACCCTCACTAAATCATGGTCCACACTAGAATTTCTTCATAGTTTAGTGACTTTCAATATGTCATGTTCAAGCCTTTAGTGAAAATTTCAAACATATTAAACTATTAATATATGTAGTATCTCATGGAATTATTTATTTAATAAATATCAGTTAGAATAGATATAATCATCGTCTTTCCACAAACTGATGCATGAAAATACACATGAAATAATAGATTCCAATCACTCTTTATCAACCTCATTCCACTTCTTTACATTTTTTTATTTTATTCTTATTCTTTTTTTTATTATTGAGTTATCATAGATTTTATTTAAAAATAGTAATAGAAAAAATCTATATAGAGTTCTATTATGGTTCTCTTAGGAATTCTCAATTTTGTGCCATAGAGCACAACAATAGTATCCTCATTTTATTCTCATAAACCTCTTAAATAAATATTATAATTAATTTAATTTAAAATCCCTGAATAATATGATATATTTTGAATCATATTATAGAAACTTATTTCTATAAAACTTTCAATAAATTACTTCACATTTCCTTCAATAATTTTCCATGTATCTCAGACAACATAGCCCCATTAAAATCAATAAAATCATATCCCTTTAAATTAGTATTTCATTCAAGTGATCATAAAATATAACTCTAATAAATCCTACAATAATTTTGATAAATATTTCATATTTTAGTAATGAAACCTTATTTAAGTGAATAATCTTATAAATTTTCTTAATTGAACACTTCCACAACCTTTATAAAAAAATTACACTTTTACTCAGCATCATCTCGATACTTACACAACTAGTAAAAACTTTATCTATAGATTATATACCATCATCTTAGTTCATCACAATATCAAAAAACTTTTTCATAACTATGATGGATCCTCAAAAACCATCAAAAAAACCTTACACATATTCAGTTTACTATTACACAATGTTTCTTCAACCCTTACATGGATTTTTCAAATTATTTTTCATAATTAATCAAAGATCCAATAGATTTTACACAAAATTAACTAATGTTTACATAAATAGTTCATTTTGAACATCACCCTAACACAGATTTTAGATTCACCAACTCAAAAATACAAAACATTTAGAAATATCATTAACTGTTATGCACACTATAGATCACTCACATGAAAACTTTTCATTTTTCATTTAACTCTTAGGTAATTAGATTAAACTCAACTTTACTCTTATGTAGATCCATTAAACTTCTATATTCAAATGTAAACATAAAAATTGACAACAATAATTTAGTTTAAAAAATTATATGTTGTTTAAATTTAATCTATGGATTTAATTTGAGGTTATGGTCTAGTATAAATGACATTCCATGCATTGTTTGAAGTTTTGAGTTGAATTCCTCTTGGCAGCAGATGTTATAGGGTATTTAAAAATAGAAAGAAAAATATATATTCCTATATATATAAAAAATAATAAAAAATAAATTAATGATCCCCCTAGAACATTTCATTAGGAAAAGGATATTGGTATCTTTGATTTCATGGTTCAAATCCTAATGGAATTATAAATTTTATAAGAAACTATAGTATCAAAATATAGTGACACACTATAGTGGCACCCAAAAGTATGTATTTTAGAGACAACCTATGACTATTCACTGTATCGTATACTATAACATATATCCTAAAAATATAGGGTCTTTATTTCACCTAAAAAATATAAGACCTATGGACCAAACCCTCAAAATGTAAGGATTTGGGACAATTCTTGGAATTCGAGTGGTCCCTAAGGCCTCTAAGATACAGCCAAAAATATAAGGAATTAGAGCCACTCCTAAACCTCTAGTTAACCTCTAAAAATATAAGGTCTTTTTAACACCTCTATGCCTTGATATCCCATAATAATACACCCCCACCACCTCACACGCATACACACAATGTAGGATCTTTAGAATCCCATGAGTCCCTTAGGACCCTTTTAAGAAAATTATTTTGTCAAGATAATTATTATGGTACTTCCTATATATCACCATGTGAAGAACCCATGGGATTATTGAAGGTATGGTATTTTTTTCAACCTTGTGTGTGAGGATTTTTTGAGAAACTTTTGTAGGTGGAGATATTAATCTCAAAGGACTAAATCTTGATAATATGATTTAAGGTGGTTTGATTATGAATTTAGATGTTACCCATGTTCTAGAACTAGAAATTACATCCATTGAGATTAGTTCAACTTGTTTGTTGGGATTATGATAAAGGAATATGTGTTTATGGATGCTTCATGAATCTATAAGTATTTTTAAGAAACAATGATAGGTTATGTTTTGAAGCATTCATAATTTATAGAGAATCCATGTTTTGATAAAGGACTTTATACATAAGAGTTATTAGTGATACACTAAAAATAGGGATATTTTATTTTATGATATACCTAAATTATAACTGGTTATATAGGCATATTTATTATTATATTAAATCCTATTATAGGATAACAACATAGTTTATAATGGGGGTGAGTGATATATGATATCACATACATGAATAACTACCAAATCATCTTTTGGTTTTCATCAGTAATGAATTGATGGTGTTGATTCATTAAATGGATAAACATGCATAATATATTGATGAGTTCAAATGATTATGAATATTCATTAATTCGAACTAACATGGGATGAATACCATGAGATGGAATATGTTCCTCTAATGATTTGAATCTATTCAATTAAATAATAGAGTCTATAAAATAGAATTGATCCCTCTCATTGATGTTTTCTTAATACATATAATCTAAGATGAGACTTCCTTGAAGATCTCATTTCTTGATTCATATTCATCAAGGAAGGTGTTAGAAAGCCTTACAATAACATTAATCCTATCATTATTAATGAGGATCCAAGGCTAGTTTAATTCCCTTAGAGGCAAGATCTTTTTGTATGTTTATTCAGTGATCCCCATCTAGAATACTGCATCACATATGATATATATAGAGATCATAATAGTAAATATATTACTATATTTATCTTCTTAGTATACATATTGTATCTAGTGAAGATAGATAGAAACTTTCAGGGGATTCTTTAACTATAAAATTTTATTATATGAGCACTATAATCACATAAATGGTATGAAATCCTTGTTCTTCAATGGATCAATGTGTTAATATACCTATTTTTCAAAGAACATGTTTATCATAAAGAGTTTGAAGTCAAATCATAAAATATGATATAATAAAATTCTTATGTTTTTTCTGGTTGTATAATATGAATGAACCATATCATAAGGTATGTATATATAAAACCCATATATTTTAACAATATGTGAGGATATGATATAAGATATCATAAAATATGAACAAATCTCAAGTTTCATAAAAATATAGTATAGATGGTATTGTAAAATACAATTGAAGCATTATAATATCACCATCCATAAGAAGAGATACAAATCATAGAGTATGATTGGTTATATTATATAATATTATTGATATGCGTGGCTATTATTTTGTATCAATTATAATTTATGACTGATAACTCCTATTATCCATCATAAAATATGATATTGGTCAAAATGTTAAAAAATTAATATTTTGATATATTTTCTTATGGTTTATAAATTTTTTATAAATTATAAGTTTTTTTCATTGTAAAATGATATTTTTTATACCTCAGTTAAATATGAAAAGTTCATATTTTTGTCTCATGTTTTAGAAAACAATTAAATATTTTTTTGTTTATTCTATTAGAATATTCATGTTTATAAAATTTTTATAAAAATTTGAATATTATTTATGGTAAATTTATATAATAATTTACTTCTAAAATATTGTTATTACATGCATTAAATTAAAGGTACAGTATCATAAAATTTAGCTTTCCTCTACATTGACCTTGATTTATTATTAAATTTATAAACTTGAATTTATCTATTAAATATATTTTGTACATATTAGGTTATAGAATTGTTATGAATTAGATTCACCCATGAGTAAAGTATCCCAAGGTAAAGGTACTTTTAGTCTAACTTCCCACTATCCTAGAGGCTTGTTTCTTATTCTAGAATGGTGGGGGTTGGTTATTTGTGGCTCTAGTCTTACTTATATAGAGATTATCAATATTATTTAATTATAATCCTTAAAATTTATGTATAGGTTTTATCTGGATGTGTATGAATATTTTTGGATTCTATATGTGGGTGAGTAACATAATCTTGTGGTTTGTATAAATATTTACACATTAATATGGTTTGAATATATTAATTTAGTGTATGGAAAAGGGATTATAAAAATAAAGTTTTAGAAGCATTCATACATGAAGTAATAAAACATGAGATGATAAAGATTTCATATGATGTAAGATTTATGAATATAATATGCATGTGATTTATATTAGGTTGGCAGGTCTTTTAAAAGAAATCCCCTCAAATAATAAGTGTGAGATTCCTTCTAAAGAAAACACATTTCAAGACCTCAATTATCCAACTGGGTAGCTTCTTCCAAAGCAAGGTACCTATATATTATCTTTTATTGGGATTTTTAGAAATGTCTAACCCTAAGAGTTAATTAACCAAATACTATTTGTGGTATTTGGGTGATAGTAAGGTAGTAATCCCTGAGAGAGAGTATGGAAAGGTAATATAATTTAGTTTATTTATATGGTGGATTTAGGAAAATAGTTGTCCACTAAACTATACAAGAGTCATAACTATTATGATTGGGATGATGCCCTACTAAATAACTAAGTGGTGAGTGTAATGCCAAAGTGGACCCATTACTTAGTGAAACATTTATCTCAACTCACTAAATGGATATGATGCATGGGGTCACCATTTTTAGTGGGAGTAATTTCATTAAAATTACTTAATTAAAAGATATAAAAAATGATACATTCTCATATATATATATTTTGTATATTATGGAACATATAATGTTAATTATTTTGAGATCTATTATAGGGATGACCTATAAAATAGTTAAAAATTGGTATCTGAGGTTGATAAGTGTTTTATAAAGAATCATTCTAATAATTTGAATGTGAATGTTATAGAGATCAATTTCTCTAACTCTAAATCATGGGCATTGGATACCAGGTGTACATTACACATTTGTGTTGATAAACACAGACTCAAAGATAGTACATAATTGATAAATAGAGAAATATATATTTTCAACATTAATGGATCAAGAATTATTGCATTAGATGTTGGAACTTATCATTTAATTCTACCAAGTGGATTAAATCTATAATTATATAAATTTTATTATGTTACCTCCATTAATAGAATGTTTATTTTTATATTCTTTTTTTAATATGGGTTTTTCATTCATTATTAAAAAAAGAGTTGTTATATATATAAGGATAAACTATTTTATATAAGTGGAAAAATAATAAATTGTTTGTATAATATAGATATGGATAATATTGTAAATTCTATTCATAACATGAATTTCATGGTTCATTCTAATCCCACCGACCTTTGGAATTGTCTCCTTGGGTATATAAATTAGTGACACATCCAAAGACTCCATAGATATGGATTATTGGACTCATTTGATTATGAATCATTTGTCACATGTGAATCTATTTTATTAGTAAATATGAACAAATAACCTTTTAGTAAAAAATGTGAAAGGTCTACCGGAATATTGGATCTTATACATTGTGATTCATATGAACCATTGAGGATATAAGAAAGTTTTGGTTTTAGGTACTTTGTAACTTTTACCGGTTACTTTAGTTAGTATGGTTGTGTGTTTTTTATGGGACAAAATTATGAAACCTTTTAAAAATTAAAATAGTTTTAGAAAGAAGTATATCATCAAATGGGTATAATTATTAAGATTTTAAAATCAAATCAGGGTGTTAAATACTTGAGCCATAAATTCATTAAACATTTGATAGATTATAGAATTTTTCTATAACTCACTCCTCCTAGGACACCATAGTGGAATGTTATGTATAAGAGAATGAATTATTCCCTATTAAACAAGGTTCAATCGATAATGAGTTAGTATGAACTTTCTATTCAATTAAGGGGTTATGTTGGGGAAACTAATGCATTCTTAATTAATTATGTTCTATAAAAATAATTCATAAAGACATGATATGGGATATGTAATCAGAAACATACCAATATGTATTTTTTGAATATTTGGGGTTGTGAAGCATATGTTCGATGTTTTTATTTTGAAAAAATTTACCACGAGTCTAATAAATTTTTATTTATTGGTTATCCTAAAAAATTTAAGGTATATTATTTCTATAATCCTACTAATCACAAAGTGTTTGTGGCTCAATTTATTACATTTATTGATAATTAATTTTTCAGTAAAGGTATCAGTGGGAGTAAAGTTAAACTTGGAGAAGTTAAAGACCAAAAAACATGAAGTGTTACAAATATAGAAGTTGAGCCAAATCCATAAAAAGTTATGGAAGAAGAAAAAACTCAAGTTACACAATAACCTAAAAGGTCTCATAATATTTTTCTGGATCCCAAGAGATATTTATTCCTTATGGTTAATGATGATGAATTAATGTTCATAGGAAATGAACCTACTACTTAATAGCATGATGTTAAGATTTTTGGTTCTAAGAAATGATTATAATCCATATAATTTGAAATAGACTTCATTTACACAAACCATGTTTGGGTCTTTTTGGATACAGCTAAAGGGGTGAGACCTATAGGGTGAAATTGGGTATTCTATAAGAAAACAAACATTTATGGTAGATTTTATACCTATAAAATACACTTGGTGGGAAAGGGTTATAAAAATATTTGTAGTATTGACTATGAAGAAACCTTTTCACCTACTATAAAGATAAATCCCATTCAGATATTTCTTATTGTAACTAGTAATTTTGATTATATGATATATAAAATATATGTCAAAATGACATTCCCTAATGGGAATTTAATCTAGGATGAATATATGGTATAACCCGAAGGTTTTTAAGTTTTAATATTATTCTAAGGTATAAATTTTTAATAGGATAAGTGTGAAATGTATTTTTTCAATAGGGATTCTAGGATTGTGTCAATTTTTTATCCTCTTCGCTGATGAGGATTACTTGGGTAGGGCGTGGTCAAGAAATGGAAAAGTCTATTCTGGGTCTCCATTTCGTCTTCTCCGATGGTCCTTTGAGTATCATATGAACCGCGATTCTCCTAACTTGGCGATTTGGCTGCAGCTACCTGGTCTTCCTATTCTGTTCCAAAATTCTGGGTTGCTCAGGTCAATAGGTAATTCAATTAGACGGTTCATATGCTATGATCAAAGGACGGGTTCCATGACAAATCCTTCAACTATGAGGATATGTGTTGAGATGGACCTCTTAAGGATTCCACCTGAAGTCGTGTGGATTGTGGTCGAAGGAGAATATAGGTATGCTCAGAATATAATTTATGATGCTTGGACTCCTTACTGCTCTAGTTGTCATAGGAAGGGACATGATCTTAATAAGTGTAGAAGGAGGGTCATGGATGAGCGACCGGGTCCTACCCCAGATGTGGTAGTTGATGTTGCAGCGTCGGATGTTGTTGAGGTCCCAGTTGGGAAATGGCATGGAGGATCTATCCTAAAGGAGACTAGTGGCCATGCGGGTGTGTAGTCCCCATTAGTAGTGGAGGTCTTGAGGCAGGAAACCAAGAATCCTATGAGTTCATCTGCCATGGAGAGACAAGATAGATTGAATCAGAATGGAAATAGGGATTCCTCTTGTGAAGTTGGTGATGATAATCCTGTAGATGGGTCTAATGTGCATATTTTGGCGAATGATCGATCTGAAAAAATGAGTCTTGGTGCTGGTGGAGTGGGCATGGATACTAAAAATTCTGACTTTCAATTTCTGGGCAGGGGTTTCGAGCAGAAGCAATCTCTTGATGATCCTGTGGATCCAAGTCCGAATGCACATTCTGTTTTGGTGCAGGTAAATTCTGCTGAATTAAGAATTTTCTCCAATAATTGTTATACAACCTTGGAAAATGAAGAGGTTCTGGAGGTTGAAGAGGGGGAAAGGGAGGAGGTTCACTGCCCTCTATCTCACGATAGCTCTTTGGATTTTGACACAACTCCTGCTAGATATAATGCTGGATAGTAGGGTGGTGTGAGAGTGGACAGGTCTTGTGATGAGGAAAAGAACCCAACTGAATGTGTTTCGGCAGGACAATGCAAATGGAGAATGTGCAGATGAACTCCAGACCCTCTTTCAGTGACATTGTGAAGATTGGGAACAAAGAGATGTCGAGAAAGGTGATAAATGGGAAAGCACAAGGTAGGAGGAAGCCGCAGAGGGACTACATGGATCTGCCAAGGCCAATGGAGACAAGATCTTCCTATAGGAAGGGTGAAGGAGAGGACTATGACTTGATAACAGGAAATGGTGGAAAGCAAACATACAAGGAGAAACTAACCAAGGAGCAACTTGTCCGCAAGAAGCAGTACATTGAACTCTTTAAGAAATATGAGTCTTCAGAATGGGAATCAGCGACACTGGATGATGAAGGATCTGATTATGGGGATGGGGATGAGAATGGTTTTGAGGTGATTTAGTTGATTATGTTTGTTTCTGTCTTGCACTCTACTTTCTTTTTTAATATATTTTGGGGATCGAACTTTTGTCTGATCTGAACCTTCCTGGTAATGTTTTGAGGTGTTATGAAGTGATTTGAGATATAAAACCTTTGTAATATAAAATTATTAATATAAAAAAGTTTTTTAATGATAATTTTTTAAATCCATAATTATGAGAATATGTTTATGAAGATACAAATTCAGTATGTGATGTGAGTTTGTGACATCAGTATTCAGATGAGTTGTATATGAAAATCCATGCAAATGTTAGTTTTTAAAGTAAGGTGGTGGTGATACTATGCATGGAAAGTGTTAAAATAGAATCATTATACATGAATGATCATATAAAACATGAAATATAAATTATTATGAAATGATCATTTGTAAATATGAGTTTATGAATGAAGTTTTTAGAGTATGTTTTATGAGTTCATTGTTGATCAAACAATATAGTACACAGAGTCACTATGTGATTCCTTGTATATTAAGTTAGTATGTGAACATGATTCATGAGGTTAGTTCCATATGCATACATGTGCTATGGGATAAACATATAAATTGTTTTCAGAGAACATTTGTTTGAGATATCAAAAGTATAATGTGACAAAAACATATAGTATGAGAATGAGGTGACTGCACATGAGGTGCATGTGAGGTTTATCATAAATAGGTCTTCTATAAAAAATAGGTGGAATTTGTTTCAGTGTTTTATTAATATGAATAGTTAACCAAGATTTTTTAAGGATATAAGGGATATCTGCATTCACTCTATCTTATAAATACCCCTAAAACTAATTTTTGATAATTACTAATCATGGTGAGAGGATACTGATGAAAGTTAAATATATTATCTCCAAACTCATATGAGTGATGTACAAAGTAGTGTCTATATGATAAGAATCATTATATGAATATAAGGGATTTCATGATAAAAATAGTTCATTAATTGCATGTGTGGGATAATATTTTAGGATAATGAAGTGTTATTAAAAGTTCATGCATACACAATATTAATGGATTGCTATGTGAAGTGAAAAAATAATATTTTTGTAAAAAAATGTTATGTGAATCAGTTTAATTTTCTATGTACCAAGTGTTACGTGAAGAATAATTAAAAAATTGGTAAATAAATATCATGAAGTAAAGTAATAAGTAGTTCCATGAAGAAATTGCACAAAGTAAAATATTGAAACAAGAATAATAGAGAGAAAAGTGACTAAAGTCAGGAGTTCTAATAAAGGAGAATAATACTTGCATTCCTGAGTATTCAGTGAATTAAGGAGGGTATGATCATTGAAGATCAAAAGTTACTAAGTTATATCGATTTTCCTAGTATATATTATTAGAAATATAAGCTCTTAAAAGAGTAATCATGAGAGGATTATTTTATCTAAAAGTTTCATGGAGGACTATCTATATGAATTGGTGAAAAATCAACCAATATTCAAAGGTGAACTTTTTTTTGGTTTAAACATTGTATTGTTGGAAGTGGGAAGTTTTATTCTCCAATGGGGATATAGAATGGGTACATAGTTATAATCTATTTTTATAAGACTATTAAAGATTTTAGTGTAATCACTTACGTTTATATTGTAGAATATGTAATTATAGAGTTTAACCAATCATAATAAAGAGTAGATTCTCACATCGAGGTAAAACCTTGTAATAATTATTGTGTCATCTTCTATTTACATTCAACAATATTCAAGTGAGGCTTTGAGACTTAAAAATTACAGTATATATATCTTAACTTCTCTCATAGGTTTAATTTAAATAAATAATTTATAAAAAGTGATCACTGATTCACCCCCCCCATTGATGTAACAATATATAGGCACTCCAATTGGTATCAGAGATAACTCAAGTTACTTATATCATATCTAAGATTTTATAAGGATAGATAATCTAAATTAAATTAATATTAGTAGTATTCTAACATTATATTGAAATAATTATCATAGTTTGAATAATATGATGTTTCCCTACCTTCTATCTCTTATCCTAAAAGTAATAGATACAACTACAGTGGGATTTCCACCTCCTTATGAGGATACTCCTATATCCCTTTCAAATAAGAAAAATATATAAGTTTATTGAAAATATAAAAATTCCATTTTGATGTATCTTTCATAAAATTTATACAAAAACGTCACGGGACTTCAAAATATTAAAAAAAATGGAACAAATTAAAGATCAGTTATGAAGGAAATTTGAAATTCAAGGAGGCTGAATTACATATTTTCATAATCCAGTTTGAAGATATTAAGATGGATGATGATGAAAATAATGGTGACTAATTTATAAGGGTTAATGATATTTTCAATAGTATCCTAGGATTTGGTGAGAAGATGGATGATTTTATTATTATAAATAAGTTTATGAGAAACTTTCTAGATAGTTTTGACCCTAAAGTTTCAACGTTAGAATATTTATAATACCTCTCTCTAGATAAACTACATAATATTCTCATTTCTTATGAAATTAAAAAGGATTTATCTTTTGAGAAGAAATCAAAAGATGAAATAGCATTTGAATCCACGATAAATCACAAAATCTAAGATAATAAAGTTATCGAATGAAGTTATTATGATAATTAATAAGATTATTAATATTTAAATAGAATTGTTTATCCTCTATAAAAATGGATGAAATTGTAAAATTGTAAAGGAAAAAAATCCAGAAACCACAAAAGGGCTATAACTATAATGGAATTAGATAATTTACCATTATTTTAACAATTAATAAATCTATAAAATATAATTTATAATTATATTATGATAAATCTTAGAATAATAATTATGGTAAAATATGAATAGATTCAACTAAATATGTTGGAACAAAAAATAAGTACTTTAGTAGAAAAAGAAGAAACTTGATGTGAAAAAAATAACCAGATGAATATTTATCAAGAAACAAGTTAAAATATGGATTTAATTTCATGGATCTTGTTGAAAAGGGTTTTTATACCTCAAGAAATAATGATGATGATGAATGAGAAAGAACATAGTTTGAATGCATGTTTAAAAATGAGTTAGAATCTTTTATTAAGTAGAACACATATCCCAATAAGGAGAAGATGAAACTAATAAAAGAAAAGGATAACATTCTTAAATTAATGGAGTAATATGTTAAGTAATAATTATTTTATATTGATGAGATCAATAAGTTCAAGTTTAATGTTGTTGTGTGGGGAAATGTGATGCAATATCTTGAAGTGAAACTCACTCTTAGAGAAGAATAATTTTCCAATACATAATCAAATTGTATTGAAGATCAAAATGATTTTAATATGATCATAAAATAATTCAACAATTCATTTTAGGATTAATTAGATTCATCTTAATCTATTTAAAATATGGTTTTAAAGAGGCAAGTTAATTCCACTCCCAATGAATTTCAAAATAAACCTATTATTTCTAATAGTGGAGGTTATATGACCAAATATGGACCATTTTGAAATAAGAATACCAGTGTGAAACCCTATTGTATATCAATGTAAGATATGAATAATTCAAGAATATAATTTCTTCCTGATCAAATATATACATATTTTATGTCAATATAATCGAAACAATATTAATAATAGAATTGTTATTAGTATAGAAAATAAATGTTCAAAGGATACTACTACTGTTGTGGAGTGTGTGGTAACAATTCATATTCATGTAGGTATAATATTCCACTAACAAAAAATAGGGAATAAATAAGGGGGAGATATTCTGAGAATATGAAAATATATTTTTTAGTAAAAAAATTATAACTTGGAATTTATTCAATGTTCCAACAAAAAAAAAGAAAAAATACATAGAATAAATTTGTGGTAGATGTTATCATTAGGGTCAAATTTATGAAGTCTGTGTACCTAGACTATATAGAAAGATTCATTATAGTGTGAGAGGGAATATAATTCATAAGGTGGAGGAAGATAAATCATAATTTGATAAATATTTCAAGAAACCATGTGAAAACCCCAAGAAAGGGGATAATAGTAATAAGGATTTCTTAATTATTTTTCTAGACCAATTGGAAATATATAGGAAAATGGAGAAGGCATAATAAAATTCTATTGCTAAATAGAATCAAGTTATTTCACATAAAGAAAATAAATTTCATTAGAGGTTTTCTAAAAATGATGACCCAGAGTTATAAGAGAATCTTTGTGGAAGGTGCAACCAAGATGTACACGGTATAAAGGACTGTATGACTACCTTACCACCTCAAGAACAATTAATGAAAAAATGATTAAATTATTAGATAATTAATTTTCCTTGATGGATTATTTAAATAATATAGCTACACATAATGAAATATTTTAAAGGTATAAAATGATGTAACCTATGAAGACTCGTAATATGAAAGGGGGAATAAAGTATTCTACCCATAATGAGATTAAAAGAAATAAAAGACATTGGTTAAGAGAAAACTCTCAGACTATCTATTTTAATTAAGAAACTAAGATATTCCTCTTTATTCCTTTATTTCTTTTATTTGTACTAATATGTATGGAATTAAATAAGATGAATTAAAGGGTAATATTGATGAGTATTGTATTATTTGAACAATAAAAAGAGGTGATCACCATGGAATGATTTAACTATTACGATGAGTAATGAATTTTATCCCTTTAGTGTGAGATTATATATGGAAGAATATATCAAATAAAAGTTCTATTTTATAAATCTAGAAATAGAAAACATCTAAAAAATTTGGAAGATGTAGTATACAAATAAAACTTTTATAATCATGTTTTAATTATGATATTTAAATTCATAAATAAGGAGTGATGGTTGATGGATAGGAAATGAAAAAGGGGGAGTTATATATCTTTCACTTTAATTTTTATAATTTTTTTGGTGAATATGAGTACATTTTATACTTGTCTTCTTGAATATACATGTAAAAAACATAGAATAATAATGGTGAAGTGGTATCACATACTGAATAGGTTAATGGAAAAATGTGATTTCTATGTTTATCCACTCTTATTTTATACATCATGTTATCCTAATTATAATTATAATTTAATGGATAAGAGATGATTATTAAGACACATGTGATGTATTCCTTCTCTAAAAAATATTGTGCAAGATTTGATTCTGAATGGAAATAGGAGAAGAAGTTGTCTTGAAAATAATAAAATGTGGTTAAATATGAGAATAAATTCCCTTATATTTACTTTACATTTATTTTAAATGAGGGGGATAATAAAAAGACACACATATTGATATAAATATTTTTTGGTATTGAAAAAAATACAGTGGTAGAGATTGAAGTGCCCGAGTGTGAATTATATTTATTATCTATAAAGAACATTGTCATTATAATAGAGTATTAAATATTTTTTTGGAAGATATTAAGTGTTTATTAAAAATAAAATATAAAAGGGGTAAACTGAGGTGACAATGTAGATTTATACATTATAAGGATTCTTGAAGGATGAATTTACATGGATAAGGTTGGAAAAGATAAAATTAGTCGATACTTGTACTTATCTTCAAAGAATCAAATATCACAAGGGACATTTTTATTTAAGTTACATTATGATAATAATTAATCCATATGATTGGATAGATGATTTTTAGTGTGAATATATTCAAGTGCTAAATTTATCATGAAGTATGGACTATAACATTTTTTTAAAGAAATTATAGTAGTTGAAAAAAGGTATGTTGAGTCTTATATTAAAGTTTTATTAATGTTTTTTGAGGTTTTATGAAGTTATTTTAATTATTTAAGAATAATATTATATGATTTGATAATACCTTGGTAATATAGACTTAATATGGTGATAAAAAAATTTCTCAAGTTTTTATTTAAAAAAAATATGTGCCAACCATAGCTAGCCACCCAAGTGTCACAGTACCAAGGTGAGGCTCACAAGTGAAGAAAATCATGGGTCTATTCATGGAACTGGAGCATTGGGTGGAATGTAAGAGAGAAAATCCATGTTGGGTCAGTATGGAGGTAAGGTTCATGGAACTAGGTCGGTTTCGTTGGTTTTCATCAATGTATTGTGTCACATGTGGGGTAATTAAGAAACACCAGCCTAGAAGAACTTTCAAATTGGGATTCTCCCTTTGTAAGTCATTATTCCCATTTGAGTATGTGAGAATATTTTATTGGGTACAACAATGTATTTGTTCATAATCTTCATCCTAATGAGTCGGGTTTTAAGAGTTCACAGTGAATCTATTCCACGCATGGTTTTCACATAGTGATTTTGTGTTGTGCATACAAATTAACAAGTGATTCACATGATATCAAATAGATCTTGAAGTGGTGATGAAAATGAGAAGGTAAATATGTTCACATACCTAGTATGTGATAATTAGTACTATATAGTTTGTTCATATAGTTTTTACATGGTGTAATAATAATTTCATATAAACTAGCCATGTGGTTTTTGGTGATTATTTTGTAAAAATTCCATCATGAGAATGTGTTTGAGAAGCTCCAAAGTTTTCATCTGATGTCAATTTTTGTTGTTGGTATACAGATCAGTTGTTTTTTAATATAGTATGTGAAAAAAAATAAAAAATTTATCTTGTGAGGAAATTTGGTGTTACTACAATGCATGGATAGTATGTGAATAGATTCATGCTACATGAATGAACATGCAGTTTTTTGGATACGTTTAGTATGTGAATATCAAGTAGTACATGATAAAAATTTGTAAAAATGGGTTTTTGAATGTATTTTATGGATCATGTTTCATGAGACTAGTGTGTAATCAAGTGATATAGTATGTATATATTCTACATGATTCTTTTTATGTGAAGGCGGTATGCAAACCTAATTCACAAGATTAGTTTATAATGCATGCATGTGTTATGTGATGAAGATGTAGTATGTTAACATGAGGAATGTTTGAAATTAACATTTTCATGTGATTTAATAATGATATAATGAATTAAATTTTTATTATTTTAATTAGGATACTATACAAGAAGTATATGTGAGGTTTCACATGAACATGTCTTTTAAGAATAAGAGGTAGAATTTTTTTTAGTATGGAATTAAGATAAATGGTTAACTATGGTTATCAAAGGATCAAAGAAATAACCATGTTCACTCTAGACTATAAATACCCCTATAACACATTGTTAAAAAATTATAATGATATTGAGAGGAAGTGAAAATTTAAATATGTTTTCTCCAAACTCACATGTGTGTTATATGAAGCAATATCCATATGCAAAGTAGCACTATGTGAAGTGAAGGGTTTTTATGATAAAACTAGTTCATGAATTTCATGTGTGAGATACTATTCTATAAGAATAAGTTGTTTTTAAATATATATAGAATTTTATGAAAGTTATAAAAAATAATAATTCTATAAAAAAATCATTAAGCAGTTGATTTTTCAATGTACTAAGCGTTATGAAAATAATAATTAAAAATATTATAGGTGAATCAATAATGCAATGAAAAGTGAGAATAATTTGTGTGAAATGGTTTCACAAAGTAGTTTATTGAAGTAAAATGTTAATATGAAAATAAAAGAGAGATAAAATATACTAAATTCAGGGGTTCTCATAAAGTAGAAGAAGAATTAAATGATTGAGTATTTGATTAATTGAGGAATATCTTATAATATAATATCAAAATACACAACAAAATACTAGTTATTTTGATCTAAATTAATAGAAATAAAAACTCTTTATTAAGTGAGCATAATAATATCATTTGATCTAGGAGTTTCATGTAGGAAGTTTGATATCTTTTGGTGTAAAAGAAATCGGGGTCTAAAGGTGGTCTTTCTTGTTTTGTAATGGGAAATGGAAAGTTTTATTCTCTAGTGGGAATCTGATGAGGGGATACAGTGGTACTTTATGGTGACAGTAATAGGAATTTACTTAGTTTAACAACTTTTATTTATAGTGTAAAATGTTTGATTGGGTAGTTTAACCAATCATAATAAGGAGTGGGTTCTCACATCGATGCTAAACCTTCTAACAATTGTTGTCTTGTGTTATTTACTTTTAGAAATATTTGGATGTGGATATGAGACTTATAATTGAGATGATAATGATATTAACTAGTCAAAGAGTTTTAATTAAAATAAAAAATTCATAAAAGGTGATCATCAATTCAACCCTCCACCCCCTTGTGATTTAACCATATTTGGGAACTTCACCAGTTGCAATAGTCCATTTATGGGTTGAAGAAATCTTCTTGGAATTGGTATATCTAGTTTGATGATGTGATCAAAGATTTTGGTTTCATAAAAAACATAGAAACCTCTTATATATATAAGTGTATTAGTGTGAGTATTATAGTATAATTGATATTTTTTGGATGGAATACTTATTATTAAAAATTATATCTTGAATTTATACTATATAAATATATGGTTTGTTAAATGCTTCTTTATAAAATACATGAGTGAAGTAGATTACATAATGGGTATAAATATCTATATTGACATCTCTAAGAGGTTGTTTGGACTTAGTCATGATGCATACATTGGTAAAGTGATAAAGATTTTTAGCATGGAGAACTCCAAAACGGGGTTGTTACAAGTATTGCATAGAATAAATATTAGGAAGAATAAATATCCTTATAAGCTGTTAAAAAAGATATATGGAGTTACCCATGCATTCCCCATAGGCTCTATCATGTATTCCATGTTGTAAACTCAACCTAATTTCACCCATGATCTTAACATTCCCAATAGATACTAATCTAATCCAAGTGAGAGTTACTAGATTATTGTTAAGATCATCATTAATTACTTAAAAGGAATTAAGGATGTGTCCATGGTCCTTATAAGAGGGGATGATCTTTTTGTTAAGGTTAGCACTAATGTGATTTTTTAATCCCATGTAGATGAAATGAGATCTCAATCTAGTTCTATGTTTTTCCTAATCAATGGATATATCATTTGAAAGAGTTCTAAAAAAACCATTATGGCATACTCAATAATATAAGAAAAGTACATCACTAAATCACATTCTATAAAGGAATTTATTTAGATTAAGAATTTCTTTACTAAAATTGGAGTGGTTTCTAGAATCAAGGGATTAATAAAGGTTAACTATTCCAACAATGTATCCATTTATTATGATAAGGAATCATATTCTTACCAAAGTGTGAAACACATCCTTTTAAAATACCATCTCATATGAGAGATCATTGAGAGGGGTGATGTTAATATTTATTGGGTTTCTAAAGAGGATAATATAGTAGATTTATTGATGAAACCATAAACATAGTAGAATAATGATACTCGTGTTGAATATATTGGTATATGATACATAAGATATTGAATGTAATGTTTATATAATGTATCATGAATATATAATAAAGAAAATATATTTTTATCATTCATTTATTTTTTCAACAATTTATGTTAGATGAACAGTAGAATGATAACAACCCCTCAAATTATGACATTTATTTTTTCCAAATCAATGATCATTATAGAGTATTATGATTTTTAACAATATTTTAAGATTATCATGAGTAATTCAATCATGATATAATAAGTGGATTCTTACTATTTTTACTAACCCATTAAAGTATATCCAATGGAATTTCATATAGTCATCGATATACTTAGGGGTCCATGTTTATTTAAAATCATTTTAACCTGAGGATAGAGATATACCAAGTATGATAACCTTCATACTTTGATACATTTATTTAAAAAACCTTTAGTATTAACTAATAATGGATTTTTTGGGTGTTTTTTTAATCATTTCTTTAGTTAGAGCTCAACTAAGATGAGATTTCTCCACTTATATTATGGGAAAATACATCCAAGCCATGATTTAATTAGACTATGTAAATTCATGTCCATTAATATTTGAGTGACATGATATGTTCTCAGATGCATGGATGTGTTGGGACCAAGTTGGGTGATGAATTTTTAGGATGCATGAAGTATTGTCTTTTGTTGTCAAGGAAGTTTGAGAAGAAAGGAAATCACTTCACTTTGTATAAGTGAGTGAGGAAACAAAGTAAATTTACAATACTTTCCATGATAAATCTGACGATGCTTTGCTGGTCTGTATTTCACAAATATCATAAGTTGGTTGGAGAATTTGTGATGAAATCATTATGATGGAAAGGTGGAAAAACTATGTTGTCAATCAGCATGGTTGGTTTTGGAGAAGCAGGTGTCTAAGGTGGCACAGTTCTCTAGTATTTGCCAAATTTTTGGGGTCCAAAATTTAGAGTTGGGATAGCATTGAAAAATGTTTATTTCCTTGAATATGTCATCAAAACATGGAAAAGGTATGAATTTCATGAATATGAGATTCATGAATTAGATTTGGTGAATACATGCAGAATTTTGACGGTGTGCTTCACGATTATAATGAGTTTCACAAATGGTAGAGGTGAATAGATTTGCAAGTGAGCATTGCGGCAGTAAAGAGAATTGCGAGTGGAGCATTGTGGAAGTGAAAAGGAAGAAGGATCATTGCGGTGGAACAAATTATTTGATGGAAAACTTCACGATTACGATGATCTTTGTGAATATGGAAAATAGTCAGGGTGCTTTGCGAAACAGAGTGAATTTCGGAAGAAATTTGGGAGCTCCGTGATTTGGTGCTGACATAGAACTGAGGTGGATGGAAGGTTCTAGAGTCGGTGGGAAACACCTATAAACAGGCCTATACCCCATAAAGAAAAGTATAGTGACTTAACAGTAATTTTAGATCTCTCTAATTGCGAAGAATGTTTGTGGAGAAAAGTGAGCTATGCGAAGACAGTAAGCTCCGTGAAGGAAAGGAGCTTCATGGCAAGCCATTGAGCTTTGAGAAAGAAGTGAACTTCGAAAAGAACCATATGTGATCTGTGAAATAGTGAGCTCTACGATCTAGTGATATTTGTGAGCTAGATATCTTTTTGAACTAAAGATCTTTGCTAACTAGAGTGATCTGCAAAGTCGGGAGCTTCACGAAGGAGCTCTGCAAAGGAGCTCTGCAAGGTGAAGATTTGAGTACCCAAATTAAGTGATAAGTGTTTTCAAGTGGGTCAAGATAATATTGGGGTATAGAACTAAGTATTATTAGAAAGTCTATATAGTTCCTATCAGCTTATAGATAGAAAAGAGAAGAGTTGTTTTTAAATATCATATTTGTGAAGATTGGTCAAGAAGCACAGAGATATTGCATTACCCTATTTGTGCTAAGAGGGTGCACACACACATGAGGATTATCTCCTAGGTTCTACATGATTGTAAGGTTATATCCTAATCATTGTATTCCACATAAAAGGATTGTTTTCTAGTGGATTTGGTGGTACTGGATTATTTTTGTACCCTACCAAGGACATAGCTACTCTTGTTGATTAGTGAACCTTGTAAATATTGTGTTCCTGTGTTTGTGTGTGTTCAGTAGGGAAAGATCTCTTTAATAGGATTCGAAGTTTGTTTCAAAATAAAGGAAACATAAAAGGAAAATATATCACTAATTCACCCCGACCCCTCTGAGTCGTACTTGGATCCTGACTGGGTAACTTCAGGATGAAGGACATGTGATGTGCTTATTTTCTAGATGAATGACATTTGAAGTATTTATCAGTTTGGTTAGTCTTTTTTATATAATTAGTAAATTGTGGGGTGGACTATGTAATATTGAAATTTTTCCATGTCTAGTGATCACTCAATGTCATGGAAAATATATTATATAGGTATATATGTGATTTATGTGATACATATTATGGTGGACATGTTCATATGAAGATATGTGTATGTTTGATGGACATCACACCAGGATCATTAATAGCTTGAGTAGCACTAATGTTTTTATAAATAATGTTCTTTACTTACATTTATAAAATCAAGATTTCATATTATTTATCAATGCTACTAAGGACCACAAGTTCTCATAATTAGGCCTTTGGATAAAGATTAAATTTTTGGAAAAGTGTTTTTTCTAAAATGAATAGAGTTAAATAAATTGTATCCAAAATAGTTTCAAATGGATTCACAGGGAGTTTTGAAGTTTTTTTATAAAGTCCTTATGGGATTTTATTATAGTCAGGAGATTATTAGTGATGTAATAAAAATATGGGTATCTTATTTTATGATATACTTGAATTTTAACTAGTGATATAGGCTTGAAGATCTCTATATCAAAGCCTATAATTATATACCATTATAGTAGATAATGGGGTTGTGTGATATATGATATTTCATGAAAAAATAACTTATAAATATTCTCTTGTTTTCCATCAGTTATGAATCAATTGTATTGATTAATTAAATTGATAAACATGAATAATCACTTAAAGATTTCAAAAGATAATGAATATTCATCAAGGGGAAGTAGCATGTGATGGATGCCATGAGATTGAATTTAATACTCAAGTGATTTGAATTTATTTATTTAATAAAGAGATTCTATAAAATGGATATGTTCCCTCCCATTGAGGTACTATTGATGCATGTAATATATTCCAACACTCTCTTCAAGATTTTTTTCTTCATTCATCTTCATTGGTGAAGGTTTTAGAAAATATTTGAAGGCCATGAATCACCTCATTACAAATGAGGATCCAAGTTCAGAATAATCCCCTCATAGGCAGGGTATTTTTTGTTTTTTCTTCAATGATCACCATCTAGCATACTAAATCACATATAAAAAATATATATATCACAAAAATAAAGGTACTCTTGTATTTATATTATTCATATACATGTTTTATCTATTGAAGATAGATCAAATATTTCATGGGACCCTCTTATTTCCAAATATCAATAGATGAGCACCCTAATCCCATTAGAGTCACTCTAAATTTTCTATGAATATGTAAGAGTGTCCATAGATTTATAATGAATTAATAAGTGTGCCTAGAAAGGGATATATAAGGGTTCATGTACTATTATTAGGATTTAGTCCCATAGTGATACGTATAAGTTATCTGCTTTAAATAAATTGATATTTCCTAAAGAAAATTTCAAAAATGAATATATTCATATGATTCTATGTTGATCATTTAAGGTAACAAAAATAATTATTTTTAGAAAATTTTATAATTAATTTTGAATCTATAAAATGAAGTATTTATTATACTGAAGGCAACATATCTAGAAATTGGAATTTGGGGAAGAAGAGATAAGTTTGAGATAATTAGTAAGGCATGTTATGATCCATAGATTAGTTTTGGGAGTTGAAATGTCGAAATAGTTGAGATATTGAAGGTTAAATCCAAGATGAGTAGAAGTGGAGAAGACAAGTCCGAGTTAATTAAAAATTTATTGGTGACTTGAATAAAAGGAATCATATTCATAAAATAAATTTTAGAGTATTATAAAGTCCAAGATAGTGATATTTAAAATGGAAGTAATTAATAATACTAATAAATTTAGTTGACATAAATATAAAATTGTTAGATTAATGAGAGTATAATTGACTTCTATAGATGGAATCAAAGATAAATAAAACAATAGAGACTAGTGTAGATCAATTAAATCAAAATAGAAAGGTAAAATTGTAGTTAAAGTTATTTGAGTTAAGTATGGAGGGTATTTCAAGATGACAATTTTCCTAAATCTAGAAAATACAAAGTTGAGAAGATCTAAAGATACAAATATGTGTTGTGTAAAAGTAGCATGAGATATCTTAATCCATAATTTGGATGATGTTTTGAATCCATTTAATAAGAACACTAGGATATCATGAGGTATGGTATATTAAGTTTTAGGATCTAAAGAATAATGGATGATTCAAGGACTACTGAAAATAATTGTAGAGAAGTATGGATATCTTGAAGCATAAGTAGAAGAGGGAGATACATGATTTGGATATTTTAGTAATATATAGGAAAAGGAAGAACTAGAAGAAAAATTATAATGATTTTGATATCATAATTTTTTTGGGTCTATAGATGTTAAAGAACTAGAAGATGACACATCTTTAAGATATTTTGTATAAAATTTAATTCAAGTAAATGTTAGTTTGAAAAAGATAATTTATACTTCAAGGTATAAAAATCACAAAGTTGAAATTGTGACCTTTAACCAATATTTATAGAATCTTGGAATACAGTTGTTATAGAGTTTTGGAGCATATTTATTGAATTAAAATTTTGATAATTTTATAGATATTCAAGGTATTTTAATAAAGCTTTGAGTAAGTGGAAATTTCAAATTTAAGAGCCTGTGTTCCCCTTATTTATTGAATTAAATATGGTTATATAAAGGGTTTCTTAATTTAGATCTTGGTATTGATAGTTTTGAGAGTATATATTAAGAGGTAATGACCTACAAATTTTGTAATATCTATTAAGTAAAATAAGGGTAGTTGTTATTTTTTAGAATCTCATAGAAATAGAGGAAGAGAAAAAAAATTATAAGAACACTAAGTTGAGGGACTATATATTGAATATTTAAAAAACATAGTTTTGGATGGTGAAGTTTTAAAATTATAGTTTTTTAGTAGGGGATGATTCTTATTAATCTAAATTCTTAGATTAAAATTGTTTTTATTATAGAATCACTCTAGATTTAAAGTGATCTTGGTCATTTCATTTAGTGGTAAGTTTGTAAACTGGTTGGACCCAATATAAGACATTTTAGGAGACATGAGTGTTTAGAAACACTATCAGTTAAAGGGTGATACCTTTCCACACCACTTGTAATCTTTGTTGATATTAGTGGAAATTCAATTTCATGGACTCAACCTAAACACAACAAGGACATAGTCATCCACAATAGGGTAACCTTATAAAAATATTGTATATCTTGTGTTTATTTATATTTTTGTTTCATATGAATAAGGGTGAGTTATAGAGTTTGAGAGGATCAAGACTCTAATAAGTCATAGGGGTTAATTTTAGTTTAAATAACATTATACAAGATTATAATTGATTTATCCCCATTCACAGTGGTACATCATATTCCTAGGCACTTTTCCATGAATCATCATTATATGAGTAGGGTCTTATTCAACCCAAATATCTTATATATCCTTTTTTAAACATGTGAACATATATATTTTTGGATTTTTAAGTTTTCAAAATATTCAAATATATATATAATTCTTATTTAAATGTGAAAATTTTTAAAATCAAACATTGAATAGTGGGTTAGATTGGGCTCCTCTTTATAAGGGGGAACAATTTTGTCACTATTTAAAATTATAAAATGTGAAGATAATAATACTATAGGGGACGGTTCATTTCACTTACCACAAATGAATGTGATTGTACAATTTGGTTCTTTGATGAAACACTTTTCACTTTCCATATTGTGTTAGTGAAAGGTTCTTAGAGTTGCATTTATTTTTTTTACATATCGATAGGTTATATCAATTTAGGCCTAAGACCAAAATGGTACATCCATTGGGTCAACCTAGTTCACTAAACATGCATTATTTCTACCATTAATTATATCAAGACAATATAAAAAACACATATTTTGGATATTAGGTGTGATCTAGGATACTTTTTTAATTAGGTTAAATCCAATAGATATGATTAATTCTAATAAGATAGGAATTTCTGGAATAGGTATCTACCCAATTCCAAGGGGTGGGATGAATTATATAAATGGGTATTCCATTCCAATAAAATGAAGTCCCTATTGGAATAAAAAATAAATTCCAAACAATGAAATTACTATTACAAAATCCCTCCCAAATTGGGATTCCTTTAAATTCTTTCACAAGTGTAACACCTTAGACCAAATCACCTGAATAGAATCCATGAGGGGGTTTCTCCTTGGCCTCAAGAGAACCTCCCCATATGAAATATTCCACTGACTGGTAGTGAGGAACTAAAATATTTGTGGGGATATTATACCCTCTAATATAAGGCATGGGTTTCATGCCTAATTCTACAAAAAAAATCAACATTACCCATCCATATATTAGACATACAAAAAATAAATGTTGATATAAACAGGGATCCCACTATTCACCTTCAGTTCAAAATGGAAAGAATTAAAATAGTCTATATGATTCATAATCTATAAAAGATAATTACTAGAAAATAAATAAATAAAACATGAATCATATATAATAGCAGAACTTTAGCTAATACATGTTGATCAATAACTAAAATAAAACTATAAAGTAAACTGGACTTCGTACCAACTCAATATAACCCCAACTATTGATTCCACATCCTCCACAACTTGATATATATGTATCTTGTGTCCAGATATAAGTAGAATATGCATCCTAATAGAAAACAGGAATATCTATCCATGTACATCGAGACCCATTTGTGCATATTGATATGGGTGAGTCCATTTACCCAGTATAAAATCCCCAATGTATCAAAAAAGACTTAGTATTATTGGGATCAATTGGATGTTCATGAAATACATATATAAAAGTGAAGTATCCCATGCAACACACCCACTTAGGAAATATCATGTAATGCACATAAATATAAATGATGGGTTGTTAGATGTCAAAAGACCATATTGAGCCTCAACCATACATATTTTAACCAATGTCAGATATCTCTGAACATAAATAACTATTATGGGTGGACCAAGTCATACCTAAAATCCAATACCTGATTTCATAATTTCTTCAGTCAGGTCTATAATTTCTTTGAGCACATCATATAACTTTTCCAACCAATACTGGCCATGACTAATCCAGTATTCACAGGTTCAATATCCAATTCCTTAGATCATGTCATTGGTAATCCAAAAAAATACCATAGGAAATGTAGAAGGGTTGGATCCCCTATCATAATTCCAATTAACTCATCCATGTAAATCCAAACCATCTATCCATACAAATCCAAGAAACTCATCCAAATAATTCCAAAATATGCATGTAGTTCACATGGGAGGGTCACATCCCCTATTTATGATTCCAATAAACTTATCCAAGTAAATACAAACTAGTATCAGGAACAAAGGTTGGATCAAATTAGCTATTCCAAGGCATCTCATATATCTCATATATATCTCAGTAGGCATTTCATCCCATTAAAATCATATCATGTAATGTATTCTGATGGTTTTCTATATGCTTGAACATATCCCTTGTCACAATGATTTTCTTCTCAATTATATGAACTATAATCATATTATCCATAATAGGCTCACAAATCAGATTATGTTCCTAAGGTGGAACTCTTAATCACATATAATTATACTTTGTATGCACCCTTTCTAGGGAAACATAGCAAGGGGGAACCCATAGGGGTCCCCTGGGTCACATCACTATATAGAAACACTAAATAGGTTCCTCAATCATGCTTCCATATCTCAGTACCAAATAATCCTTCAAGGTATAAAATAAACATTAGGATACTAATATACTCAAATTTATGGTTCTTTTTAGTTTATTTTTTGAGTTAGGGGAAATCGTGCAACATCTTGAACATGGGTAACTTTTCAGTTAATTTTTTAAATCACATGGTTGATGTGAAATGTGAGCGTGTGGTTTGGAGTAAACTATGTAAAATTAAAGGATAATTGTGTGATTTGGTTTGGTTTTAGGGGTTTGTGTATGGTCATTACATGGTTTTAGAAAAACCATGAAGGATGTATAATTTCAATTATAGAGGGATTTTTCACAGGTGTAACACGGTTCAGTAAACTGTGTGGCCCAACTATGTCATTTGTGTTTCCTTAGACAATAAAGGCTACATAGTTGTCTCATAATTTGGTAAACATGGGGGAAAACTATGTGATATGGTTTTTCTTGGATAGTGTCTACTACACGGCTATCACATCATTTGGAAAACTATGCAGCCAAACTATATGGCTCATTAAATTTTTAAAATTATGATTCAACCCCCACTCCAAACCTTTTAACCTAAAACATCTCATTTCCACCTCCTTCCAATGCATGCATGCCCAGCTGACCTCCCCCTCTTCTTCTCCTTCAAAAAACTTCTATTTTGGGTGTTCTGGGTGTGATTATTCAGTTTTATAAGGTTAAATATTCTTTATACCCTTCAATTATTCATTCCCCTTGATGTTATTTTGATTTTAGTTGTATTAAGTTTAGGTTTTATGATGATATCCAGTATAGGATTGTGTAAATCATCCTTCTTCTCAGTGGATTTGTGTGATTTTCCTAAAGGAATTCCTAAGAGGATATAATTAATACATAGTTCATCATTTCTCATGAGGTATGTTTCACCACAAAGTTATTTAAGGTTTTGGATTAAAATTAAATTAAATTGGTTATTAAATCAATGATGGTTGTTGGGGATTTTTCCCAGAATAGTGTTGGGAGCATGTCGTGGACCTTCTGCATAGGTTTGGTCACTGTTTTGGTGTGATTAGGTTATTGGGTGAGGTTATAGGATTTATAAATTTTAGTTTTGAATTTTAATATTAATTTAAATTTTAATAATTAATTTAATTAAATTGAAAAATTAATTATAAAGTGTTATGATTAATTTTGTGTGATGTTGTGGTTTGAGATTGGTGTCTGGGTGTTAGGGAAATGCTTGGATGACTATGGGTAAGGGTGGTTGAGTTGATAATTATTATAAAATATATTGATTGAGGTAGGTGGACTTGACTTTGCTAATTCTTTGGTTTGATTGGTGATTTTATATTCATGTATCTTCATCATTATATTGCCTTTATATTGCATTGACTTTTGGAACTCCTCTATAAGGTTAGGACTAGATTTTTTCATTATAATAGTCAACATGGATCATATATCCTTCTAAATAGTTTTATGGTGTCACCCTAGTAGAATGAGTGTTGGTGGCCCTTCTTATGGTGTGTTTAGTAGTGTGTGCTAGATTTTAAATAAAATTACTTCAATTTTAAAATTTGATTTTAAAAAGATGAATGAAATGACATGGAGTTTAATGTAAAATAGATGATTTGAAAAAAAAATGTTCAAAAATGGTATTTTGAAACATATATTAAGTTTTAAATAATTATTGAATGGTTTTTGGCCATGGACCTGACATGGGTAAAATGGAAAGTGATGCATTTTTAAAATGGTTTGAAAGAGGTTTTTGGTTTGATTTTTAAAAGGAAAGCTAAAAGGGATTGTCTCGACATGTTATGGTATATTTTACCTCATGAGAAAAAGACCCTATTTTTATTAGGTATGATTTATTTTTTGTGCATCCCGTTTGTGGTTTCGTATTGTATGGAGATGTTTAGTGTTTGTGTGACCCTATGAGAACTTTATTATGGTATAAAAGTAGTTGGTTGATCTATAATGATGAGATAAACCATTAGAGGGTAGATACAGGTTTGAAGGGCCCTTAAGGTCATTAAGAGATGGAATTACTCAAAGGATAAGTTGGGATCGATGTATGTAAGTGTGGTGGATGAAACCATGTAAGGTGTTCATGTAGTTATGTGACCTAGGGGACCTCGATGGGTTCCCTAAAGCTATGTTGACCCAAGAGAGGGTACATGAAAGATAAAAGTATAATATATTTCAGGAGCCGCATTAGGAAATTTGTTTGATGTTTGATCCTACTATGTCTAAGATAGTGATGGGTCATTCACTTTATAGGAAAACATTTTTTATGAGAGATGGGTTTGGGTAGATGGGAAACCCATTAGAATTTGATATGGTTTGGATGGAATGCACTACCCGCTGAGATGTATATGTGATACATGGGATGTATTGTAATAGGTCATTGGATACAGCCTTCATGTTTCATACTATTTGTTATTTCCTTGAATGAGTTCCTTATAATTTATGATAAGGTATATGACCCTCCCATGTGGCCTATGGGCATGTTTTAAAATTTCCTGGATGAGTTCCTTAGATTCATATGAATAGCCAGTTTATATTTCTTTATACAAGTTCCTTGGAATTGGGATCTGGGATGCATCCCCTCCATGTAACCTATGGGAATGTTTTGGATTTCCTAGGACATGCTCCTTGGAATCAGTTGGTTAGAATGAGAATACTATATTGTCCATGGGTCGGGTACTTGGTTGGAATAGTTTTGAGATGTTCCTATAGACACTATAGAACTAATTGAAGAGGGTTTGATATTTGGTATTGGTTTTATGGTATGTTTCAACCCCTATATGTGGTTACTTATGGGTGGATAAATCCAACATTGGTTGAAGCAAGTATGGTTGGGGTTTGGGGTGGTATGTCTGACATTAGATGACATGAAATTTATATTTTATGTGATTGCATGCTATGTTTTTGGGTGGGTGTGTTTCATAATTATGATAACACCCTTTATATATGTATTTCATGAAACTCCACTTGATCATAGCAGCACTCAATATTATCTAGGCATTAGATATTCCTACTAGGTCATTATACTTACCCTTACCCGTGTACGTGATATGGGTTTTTATGTATGTGGGTAGATCTTAATGTGTTCTCTCAAGACATATGTACTATTTGGATTTGGATTCTTGGAACAAGTCTAGTGATTTTTGGAGACTGAGGTTCTTGGTAGGGTTGATTATAGTGAGTTGTTTCATATACCAATTTACTTTTCAGTTTTATTTTAGTTATTAATCAGTGTATACTATCCAGGGTGTCATTATTATATTTGATGCATGTTTTATTTATTTATTTTCTATTTCTACTGTATTATGGTTTATACATCATATGGTTTGTTTTACTACTTTCTATTCTAGACTGTGGGGGGGCCCAATAGGCTCCCAATTTTGTGCCTATAGGTTTTTCGGATGTCTGATATATGGAAGGGTCATGTAAAATTTTCATTAGAATCAAACATGGACTCTATGACTTATATCAGATGGAATATTCTCCCCACAACTATCTTAGGCCCTAGCCACTATTCAACTGCCTCTAGAGTATAGGGAGTCCCACTTGAAGTCAATTAGCTCCCCCACTTGGGTGTCATTTAGGAACTCTAGTTCAGTTCATTAAAAAGTGGTATCAAAGCATGTTTTGGGATATGATAGTTTTAGTTAGAAATAGTGTTAGGTTTTTAGGACTTAGGATGGTGATTGAGCAAACATATAGATAGCATGACATTGGCTAGTACCCAAGTCACCAGGGGATGTCTAGTTTTTTTAGTAGGAACTCTAGGATGATTGAGGTATTGGATTTGACCAAGAATCCCAAAGTGGGATGGATGAGACTTGTTATGAGTCATAGGTCTTGGTTCGGAGCTAGTGGTTTGTTCATGCATCATGATAGTGTCATGCTTAGGGAATGATACATGCACTTATGCGAGGTATTTTTTAAATGAAACATATTTAGAATTCATTTTTAATTAAATCACCTTGTAATACAAATGATATTTTATCACATATATTATAAGGGGTGAATAGATTAATAATGGATTAGAGGGACTTGTTTGATTGGTTATTTTATTGGATGTGATTGTGATGGTGTTTTTTTTCCTGCCATAGGTATATGGTTTTTAGGATGGTTAGGTTTTTAGGAAAACCCAATTTTGGAATAAAGATCATGTATTGGTGAAAGGTGTGTGTCAAATGGTTTTGAAAGTGGTTTTTATTGAAATGGGTCATAGAGTTGGTGATTTTAAAATAGTTTTAGATTTTTGGTTTTTGGAAAAATGTAAGTAAATGGATTTTAAAATAATATTTTGAAATTATTTTTGGAAAATGGGAATGAATTTCAGAAAATAGATCATCTAGGCTAAGAATTTTGGGTGATTTCTATTTTTAGTGAAAAACCCTTGGATGACATGGGGAATTTTGTAAACTCAAGTGACTTTTGGTATATTTAAATATTTTTTGGAATGGGTTTTAAAGAAGGTGATCAGTGCCAATGTATCTCAGTATTCTTGGTTTTTTTATGCTTAGGCAAGGGTGAATCAGTATGTTTGGTTTTCTTATGCTCGACTGAGGGAGAATTTATATGTTTGATTTTATTTTTCTCAATCAAGTTTGAACCAAATATTTTGTTTCTTTGTTCTCAACTAAAGGTGATCCAGGTGCTTGAATAGTGTCCTTGTCTTAAGTAATATGTTATTTGGAAACCACCAAGATAAGTTTGAGAGTGTATTTATAATGATTAGAATGGTTCTTAAGAAGTAATCAAAACCAATATTTACTAGTTTTTTGTGAATACACTAGTTGGTTGAGAGTGACCTGGGTGGTTTTTTCATATTATATAGTTATTCTTTGTTTATTTTGAGAAACTCATGAGTGTTGATCTCATGAGGTAGAAGTATAAAGTTGGGATCGAGTGGTAAATTTCATGTTTTGATGGATTATATGGTTTAATCTAGTTGATTTAGAGTTTTCAAAGGATATTATTATGGTAGGGAGAACCATAAATATAGAATGAATCAATAATTGATGTTTTAGTGTTAGGATTTATGGGCATAGTTGGGGACTACCTTGGTATTTGGTGATCAAATGTTTAGGTCCTATAAGGTGATAATGAGAGTACTCATATAGTGGGTAGTGTCATATCAGTTGATGGACGGTTATAATAACAATGGGATACTAGTGAGAGAATAGATACAAATTGATAATTTAGGTTAATATTAGATGGATTCCATGTTTCGGTGGTGGACTTGGGATAAATTGATAGGATCTCAGTGTGATTCAGATATGAGATGCATTGGTGCTCATGGATAGAGTGTGATAGTAAGATGGGTCGATTGAGGATATAACTGAGGAATTACACTGAGTCATATTAGAACTTTTATGTGATTGTTCGGATAGTTTAGTGATTACTTTGAGTATTAAGGCATCATGATCATGTGATATGGTCGTGTGGTGATGCATCAGTGGTGCAGTCAAGCATTTAAGAAAAGTCTTCTAATGGTGTACTGACTGGATTTTTTTGTTAAATTGGATCTTGTGAGTTGTAAATCACATCAATATTGACATTAGATTTATGGTTAAGGTGGTTTGGGTATAATACTATGGTTTTTTAGGAAAGTCAGTGTGTTTGGATTTAGTGTTCCGAGATGCGCGGTGGAAGTGTGTCTGTCATTTAGAGAGGGAACACAACTATATAGCAGTGAATTAATTAACTATATAGTTCAAGACCAGTGACTGAATTAGTGGTGAGGATTCTCAATGATGATAAATGTTATAGTGGGGAGGTTGTAAATACTCGCTCCTTAACAAGTTATGAATTTCAAGGAAAGTTTAAATTATCTGAATTTTGGAGTAGGGGTCATTTTTTGAATTAGGATTTGAAGAAATCTGGATATGAATCAAGACTAAATAGGTAACTATGGTGTGATAGGTCAAGTATTAGGAGCTTCAGGTTTATTATTTTATAGTTTTTTCAGGATTGTTCCTTGGGTGAATGGTTTAGGGGAAACTGTGCACACCTTGAGTGTGGGGATATTTTGAGTTTATTTTCTAAGGTGCATGGTTGATGTACATGTTTTTTTATGGTTTGTAGGAAAAATTTTGAAATTAAATGGTAACCTTGTGGTTTAGTTTTATTCTAGGTTTTGGCTCAATATCACCACATGGTTGCAGACAAATAGTATAGGTTTTATAATTTCAATTGTAGAGGAATTTTTCATAGTTGATGCAGGGTTTGGTAAACCATGAGGCCTAACTTGGTGGAGTGTGTTTCCTTGGATAGTTAAGACTATATGGTTGTTTCAAGTTTGGGTAACCATTTGACCAAACCATGTGAAATGGTTTTATTTGAATGGTACCTACTATACTATTAGTGCATGGTTTTGAAAACTGTGTGGCCAAACCATTTTAGTCATTAAAAGTATAAAATTATGACTCTAACCCCCCCAACCTTAATCTATTTACACAAAGAAACCCATTTCTTCCTCCATATAATTCATGCATTCCCAACCAGCCTCCCCTATCATTCCCCTTCAAAACTCTTTGATTTTTGATGTTTTTTGGTGTGATTTAAGGTAAAATATTCTCCTTATCCTTATATTATTTATTCCCCTTTATTTTATTTTGATTTTAGTTTTCTCTAGTTTTTGTTTTCTGATTATTTAAACCGTATCATGGTGTAAATCATTCAACTTCTTGGGGATTTTGTATGCAGCTCATAAAGTATGTCCTAAGAGGATGTAATTAAGTTTTTTTTCACTATTTCACTTGATGTATGTTATTTTTCATATTTATTGAATGTTTTGTATTAAAATTAAATTAAATTGGTTATTGAATCAATGTAGGTTGTAGTTAATGTTTCCTATAATTGTGTTGAGAGTGTTATATGGATCATATATGTGGGATTGGCTTCTATTTTGGTGTGATAAGGTTGTTAAGTGAGGTTTTAATATTTATGTTTTTTTTAAATTGTAAAATTAATTATAATTTAAATAATTAATTTAATTTAATTTTTTAATTAATTATAAAGTGTTATAATTAATTAATTATGATTTTTTGGTTTGAGATAGTTGCTTGGGAGTTGGGGTAATGCTTGTATGAGCCTAGGAAGTGGTTGTCAGGTTGCGAATTATTAGAAAATAGTTTTATTGAGGTAGTTGGCCTTAACTTTTCTATGTCTCTTAGTTGATTGGTGATTTTAGATTTCATGTGTCTTAATTATTATATTAAATTAATATTTCATTTAATTTTGTGACTCTGTCATAAGGTTGGGATGAGATCACATTATCCTAATAGTCACCATAGATCGTATATATTGATAAATGGTTTGATGGTGGATCCCTGGTTGAATGAGTGTTGGTGTACCTATTTATAGTTTGTTTGGTGGCATGTGTTTGGTTTCAAAGAAAATGAATTCCATTTTAAAATGTAAATTTTAAAAGAGGAATGGAATGAAATGAATTTTAAAGGAAAATGGATGATTTGATAAATGGGTTTGAAAAATGAGATTTTAAAATGGGAAAAAATTAAAGAATGCTTGAATGGGTTTTCTCCAATAGACTAGCATGGGTAAAATGGAAAGTAATTCCTTTATAAAAAGTTTTAAAAGATTATTTTTTATTTTATTTTTAAAGGAAATCCAGAAGGGCTTAGATTGAATTTTTTTAGGTATATTTGACCTTAGGAGGGAAAGTCCCTATTTTTATGAAGTATTATTTATTTTTTATGATTACCATTTTTGGTTTCTTATAGATTTTACTTTTTACATGATGATGCATGTTGTGTGTGTAGACCTATTATAACTTTCTTGTAGTTTTAAAGTAGTGGGTTGTGTAGCATCCTAAGATTTTGTGAAATATTTTTTCAAATAAATTTACACTTTTAGATATTTTTCATTACACACAACACTAAGTTTATCTTTAATTACATGAAACACAAATTTTTTCTTGTGTTATACACAACATTGAGTATATATTTTGTTACACACAACACTAAGTTTAAATGAAATGTTACATGATATTAAAATATTATTATTTAATATGATATTTACTACATAGACATTGGAATAGTGGGTATGAATAAGATTAACTAAATTATAAAAATATATGGTTTACGTATGTATATAATGAATTATTTTGTGACCGATTAATTATAATTTAAAATAAAAACTATTTGAAAACAAAGGATATCTTTTTCTGAAAAAAAACTATTTTTCTACAAACAAACACGTTTTACCTCAATAAATTAAAAAAATAACTTATATTGAATGATTTTAGTGAAATATATATACATATATATATATGATATATTCATTCAAATTTTTAACATTCATCTTATGTGTTTTATAGACAAGAGATAATAACAAATCTAATTTTATGTTTAAAACTATATTTTTCTAAAAAATTGTATTATCTCCTTTTGTGCACTTATTTTAAAATTAATTTTTGACACTTTTTGAAAATTTATTTCACAAAATAAACTAAATTTTTTAAATCATCATGTAAAAATTATCTTAGGGATAATTTTTTTCAATAAACATAGAAGATAAAATTTTCAATGAATAGTGAAAAATCCTGGATTTTTTTAAGAATTGTCATTTATTTTAAACTATTTAAAACTTAAAAATTGTTTTAATATGGGTTTAATGGTAAAATTAGTTAAATTATATATCTATTAATCTAATTTAGTTCATTGTAATCAGTTTCATATAGAATTTTGATATAAATGTTTTTAAACTTTTAAAAAATTTCTTCATAGAAAACATCTTTCTCATCATGATTACGGGATTAATTTTAAATTAATTTTTAAAAGAAAATCAATGGAATTTAGAAAAACTAATTCCAAATTAATAATTATAGTAATTTATATTATCTAATAATTTCAAATGAATTTTTTACCATAATTAATAGTAAGATAGTAAAAATTATTTACCGTGGTTGTGGTAAAAATGGGTTTATCGGGGGTTAAGATAAAAAGATAAGGATAATAAATGACTCAAAAGTTTTCCAAAACCCATTTTATATCCATATTTAGATCCTATATCTTATATTATTTATAATTTCCCATTCCAAATATTTGTTCTTATGAAAAACATGGGTAAATATTTTTCTTTTCAAAAATTACATATGTGTCACTCACCTCACTTATAAAAGGCCACCCCCTCTCCTCTCCTCTTCACACTTAAAAAACACATTGGTTCAGACAATAAATACCCAAATAAATTAATTAATTCCATCCTATAATCCTATAATCCTTATTTTGGTTAGAAATATATCCTAGGAAACCTCTTGGTTCAAACCAAAAGAATTTGTCCAAAGAAGAGGTAACATCCCAAACTGAGAATTATATTTTATTTCTTCCTCCACATAATTAAATTATTATCAAAACATAATTATATAAAAAACTTAGTATCTTAAAAATACTTATATTTTTTATATTAAGTTTATGAACTATATTTATTTCCTCTTCCATAAAATGGGATACGAAATCATCATTCATGTGTACGGCGGACTACCGCCTCGCGAACCAATGTTATTAATTTACTATAACCACCTATAATGGTTGGATATAATTATTTATTTAATGTTTATATATTATTTTTATGATATTATTATACCTCTATAATTATAATTCCATATATACCTTCTTATCTCCTACCCCGTTGGAATACGATAACGGTGTTCATGTGTATGGAAAACTACCACCTCACAATGCAATGAGATTAATTTTTCACATACACATTACATGGAAGGTAATAAGGATAGGTTTAAATAAAAATATGTTGATATATATTTAATAAAATTATTATTTAATGGTAACACATCATTTACCCTTATTTATTTCATTCTTTCAAGAAAATGGAAACAATGTTCATGTATACATACAGCTTACCATCTCCATGAATAGAGTATTTAATTTTCTATCTCTAAATTTTATGGAATGTGATAAATTAATATATACTGAATATATATTATATTAATATAATGTTTAAAATTCTTTAAATTATGTAACCATGGTCAATTTAAGTGGATCAATAAAACAAAACCAAACCATACATGAAAAACGAAGTAGTTATTACCTGAAATGTAATTTTAGCAAGAAATTGTTAATAAATGGGTAATAAAAGTTTGTAAGTAAATAATATATGGTATTATATATATAATTATGTTTTTATAATATATTTATAATAAAATTATATTTATTATACAATAGGTTCGAATATGTAAGAAGTAATTTGATACATAAGGTAAGGGATTCTCGTCTCACTTTTTAATTCTATGAGACACATGCCATATCCACCACCTATTTATTTAATATGGTGTATATAGTGATCATGAATTTATTTTATGATTATTATCCTCAAAATTATTTTTATTTACATATCCATTTTAGTATCTATCTTTCATGGGGTTTACGGTTCAAAAGTTTCCAAAGCGGTAAGGTATTTTTGTCTCAATTTTCCTTCTTTGATACATATGTTATGTTATGCACCTATCTTATTTTATGAGGTCTATATACAGACCCTTTTAAATATAATATAATGAATTTATTTATTATCATGATATTATAAGTTTTATTTTATTTTATTCTTTCATGGGGCTTACGACTCAATATTACCAAAGTGGAAATAGTTTTATAGTATAATCTTATAGTTTATCTAGATTGTTTATATTTATGCTTCTGGTGATGAAATATTATGATCTTTATCTCAATAAACTCTTTAAAATTATTATTCTTTGGTTATTTCATGATAATACATGTTCCCCTTCATTTTCCTCTCTTTATGTACTTAAGAGTTCAAAAGAATGTTTTAAGAAAAATCATTTTTATTTTTATATTAGGTCAAAACACGTTTTCTTCTAAAATCATGTTTTCTAAAAATGTTTTCAATTTTTTTAACATTCTTTAAATGATTTATTAAATACATTTTTACCCATGTTTTACTTTTTATGAAAAAAAATAAAGTATTCTTCATGTCATTTTCCAAACAATTCTTGTTTAGATTTTACCCAAAATATAAAATGAATCTTCATTTTAATGTGTAAAAAATAAAAGGAATTATATTCCATAATGAAAAATATTTACTTTTAAGATTAATTTATAATCTTCCAATTTTATTTTCAAAGAAAATAATTTTGAAATTTTTTTATGTTTTAAAAAAAATCCTCAAGAAATGTTTTAAATTATTTTTAAAGATTTCATTATAATTTTCAAAGTTTATTTTTATAATAAAATTATTTAAAAAATATTTTATGTATATTTAGTTTTAAAAATTGATTTTATAAAAAAATTATTTTCCTCAAGAAATTTCCCAAGTGTATTCTTAAAATAATATTCCATCTAAGATGACATATGTTGATGTTAACATGACTTAATGGGGATATGATCCAAGGATACCGTTATTATTGTTTCTTTGAATGGTTTATGTTTATGATGGAATGATGTTTATGAAACTTGTTTCTACTCCACATGATATACCATGAGGTAATTCTTATGGAGACCACTTCTTTTCATAGTGTATTATACAATGAAATGATGAAATGATTATTAAAACTATCACTTTTCCATCGGTTAAGATATTATGAAATTTTTATGAAACCCATTTCATTTCATGGGTTATGATATGATGACTTTTTTATGATATTATGGAACAAATACAAATGATTTTCATTATTTTATCAGTGGAACCTATATCTCCTTCCAATGCATTGGGTAAAGATTTATATCTCATCAAATAGATAGGATTGGAATGGAGAGTGAACCTAGTTTAGTAAGAGACTTTGTGCACTATGATGGTCTTGGGAGTGAACCTTGAATATTATGATGGTTTGGGGAGTGAAACCAATCCACTATGATAGCCTTGTAAGTGATCCTTGAATACAATAGAAATTATTTTCTATTCTTATGTGTATGCCACAATTCCATGTCTTATTCTACTGTTATGCTCTCATGTCTTATGTTCCTTGATTCCTTTATGATTAATCTCTTATAAACTACCAATATTTATTCTATGTATTAATATTATGATCTTTTATATAAAGGTTATGGTTTTTAAAAGTTAAGATCGTGTTATAATGACCTTATGCTCATATCGTACTTATGTGATCATTTATGTTTCATTTATTTTCATTATTGAGTATCTGATCTCACCATTTCTTATGTTTCCTTTCCCTGATTTATGAAGAATGATTTTAAGTAGGGTATGTTCAGGAATAATTGTTAAGGGGGGAGATCTTTATGGGATATGTTTAAGGTATTTCACCAAATTAAAATATTATTTTACTGGTCTCCAAAGACACTAAACTATCATGGTCCTTAAGAGTATGTGTTTTATAATGTATTGAATATTCATATAAAAATATGTAATATATATATATATATATGAAAATATTGGGTCGCTATAGTTTGATACCTATATATATGAAAGGCCTTTATAGAGAAAATATAGGTCTGAAGGACTCTGATGGTTTTTTAGAAATTTTATGCCTCGAAGGATGAGTTGAGACTAATAGATAGAAGTGTGATTAAAGAAACTATGTAGGGTGCCTATGTTGTGAGGTAACCTAGGGGACCCCAGTGGGTTTTCCTATGCTATATTGACCCAAGAGAGGGTGCGAGTGAGATATGAGTATAGGAAATTTTGGGTGCCACCTTAGGACCTAAATCTGACGTGTGGGCATATTATGGATGACATGGTGATGGTATGTTCACTTGAGAGGACAACCTTTGTGATGAAGGATGGGTCTGGGTAGATTTCCAACCCGTCGAAATACATCATATGAAATTTTTTGTTTGGGATGAAATACCAACCAAGATTTATATGAGATATATGGGATACTTTGGAATTTATCTTTGGATTTATCCCTTATGTTGGATACTATTTTGGATTTCCATATATGGGTTCCTTGGAATCACGAATGGGGGATGCAACCCTACCATGTGGTATATAAGCATGTCTTGGAATGACTTCATTGAGTTCCTTATATTCATATGGATAGATAGTTTGTACTTATTTATATGAGTTACTTGGAATCAGGATAGGGTATGTGAGCCTTTCTTGTGTATTATGTGCATGTTTTGGATTTACTAGGAAATTCTCCAAGGAATCGGTTATTGAGAATGAGACTATTGGATTTTCCATGGGTTGGGTACTTGGTTGGCATGGTTTTGTGATTTGATCATAGTCACTCTAACACTAGATGAATTAGATATGATATTGGGTATTGGATTCATGGTAGGACTTGGTCACCATGGGTGGTTACTTTTGGGTATAGACGTCCAGCATTGACCTAAGTAGGTATGGTTGAGGTTCTTGATGATTTTTCAAACACCTCACAACCCAATTTCTATATTTTGTATTCCTTAATTTCATGATTTTGGGTGGTTTTGTTTCACAATATCAATCAAACTCTTTATATATGTATTACACGCACCTCCATTTGAACACAACAACACTTAGTATTGTCAAGGCATTTTGGAATCCTATTGGATCATTGAAATCACACCCTACCAATGTATATGATATTTTTTTTTATGTATAGGATTAGATATTCCTTTTTATATTAGAAGATAGATACTACTTAGATTTGGATGATTGGTGTAGGTCTAGAGAGTTTTAGAGATATATTTCTCATTAGGTTGGATTATAGTGAGTTGTGTTGGAGGTTAGTTTTCTTTTCAATTTTATTTTAGTTATTGATCATTATATACTATCAAGGGTGCCATTATTATATTTTATTCCTATTTCATTTATTTATTTTCTACTAATACTCTATTATGGTTTATGTATCATATGTATTATTTTATTACTTTCTATTATAGACTATGGGGTCCCATTGGGATCCCAGTTTTGTGCCTATAGGTTTTTGGGATGTATAATGTATGGAAAGTTCATGCCGAATTATTTGTAGAATCGATCATGACCCATAGGCCTTATATCAAATGGAATAGTCTCTCTGTGACTATCTTAGGCCCATTCCACTAGTTTAGAGACTCTGAAATATATAGATCATTCCTGAGGTCAAGTAACACCCCCATTTAGGTTTCATTTATTCACTTTGGACTGGGGCATTATAAAGTGGTATCATGTGTTTTTTTGGGATGGTATAGTATTAGTTGGAAATTGAGTTTGGTATTTGGGACTTGGGAGGTGGGCTGAGCGCATTCCTAATTAGAATGACATCGGTTGAGATCTAATTCACTAAGGGATATCCATTTTTGGGACTAGGATCTATATGATGAGTGAGTTGTTGGATTTGATCAGGAATATCAAAATGGGATGGATGAGACTCATGATGATTCATAGGGCTCAGTTGGGAGCAACTAGTTTGTTCATACATCATGATAGTTGCATGTTTGGTCATGATACATTCATATATGGATGATGTTGTTTGAAATAACACCATCTCGGAATCCATTTTTAATTGAATAAACTTATAATATAAATGATGTTTTCTTGCACATATTTTAAGTGTTGATTAGATTAATAATAGATTAGAGGGTATATTTATAATAGTTTTTTATTGAATGATATTGTGATTATTTTTGTTCATATTTCATGGGGAAATGGTTTTTGGGATGGTTAGGTTTCGAGTAAAATCCATTTTTGAAAGAAAAATCATGCAGTGGAACGAGGTGTGTGTAAAATAGTTTTTAAATTGGGTTTATAGAAATAGATCTTGGAGCCTATGATTTTGAAAATGTTGGATTTTTTTGGGTTTTGAGAAAAATGTAAGGAAATGGATTTTCAAATGGTTTTTAGTAAATAAGAATGGTTTTGGGGAAAAATACTGGCTAGGCTAGGGATTTTGGTTGATTTTGATTTTTAGTGAAAAAACCTTGGATTCTAAGTGGTTTTTTGAAAACTTGGGTGAGTTTTGGTATGTTTAAAGATGTTTTGGAATGGATTTTAAAATAAGTGGTTGGTGCCTATATAGCTCAGTATGATTTTTTTCTTATGATCAAATAGGGTTAAACAGGTATGGAAAGTTTTCTTATGCTCGTCTGGGGGGAGAACTATTATGTTTGATTTTATTATACTCGATTGAGGGTGAACCAAATATTTTGTTTCTTTTTTCTCGACCGAGGGAGAATCGGTTTCTTGAATATTGGTCTTGATTTAAGTGTTATGTTATTTTGAAACTTCTAAGAGATTTTGTCTGGTGTGCCTAGAATGATTATCATGGTCAATTGGGAGTAACCAATGCTTATGTAGGCTAGTTTGTTGTGTTTCTAGTGGTTGGATGAGAGTGAACTGGGTGTATATTTTTATATATTTGTAATTTATGTCTTATTTATTTTGATAAATTCATGAGTGGTGATCTTTTGAGGCCAACATATAAAGTTAGGCTCAAGTATAAAGTTGTGTTTTTTGATAGGGTATATGGTTGGGACTATTTGATTTCATGTATCTATAAATGATTATTATGGTGGGGAGTTCCATAAGGCTCAAATGAACCAATAGTTTATATTTTTTTGTTAGGATCGATGGATGAGGTTGGGAACTATCTTGGTGTTTGGTGATCAAATATTTTTGGTTCTATGAGGCAATGATGAGAGTACTCCTATTGTGGAAAGTGTCTTACTAGTTAATGGATGGTCAGAACATTAGTGGGGTGATGGTGAGTGAATAGACCCGATTTAAGGATTTAGGTTAATATCAAACAGAGTCTGTGTGTCGGTGAAGAACTTGGGATATATTAATAGGATCCTACCATGAGATAGATATGTGATGTGTATATTCTCATGGAAAGAGCATCATATTTGGATGGTTTAATTGAGAATCCAACCATGGAATTACACCGAGTTGGGTATAGACTTCATTGTGAGTATTTGGATGGTACAGTGATTCCTTTGAGTATTAAGGCTTCATGATCAGGTGAATGGTGGTGTGGTGATTTTTCGGTGATGTAGTAAATTTATTTAGAAAATTCATCCAATGGTGGATGGACAACTGCTTTGTGAGAAATTTGATGTGGTGAGTCAAAAACCACATTGATATAATTATTCATCATACGGTTGTTGTGGTTTTAGGATAACACTAGGCTTTTTAGAGTAAATTTGGCTTGTTTGGGATTATTGTTTAGGGATGCATGGAAAAATCATGTTTTCTATTAAGAGAGGGAACACAACTGCTTAGTGGTGAATTAATGACTAAGATAGTTCAAGACCTATGAGTGAATGTTTTTTTAGGAATATTGATGATGAGAAGTATTATTTTAGAGATATTGTAAAACCCTTCTCATTCATGAGTTATGAATTTTAGGGGAATTTTTAATTTTTTGAATTATAAAGCAGAGGTCATTTTTTGAACTGAGATTCAGATTGAGAACCCAAGAGTTTGGGAATTTTGATTTAATTTTTTTGGATATGGATTTAGGCTAAGAGGTTTCTAGGGATCTTAGGTAAGTCTTGGATGATTCGGGTTTATTTTTTAGATGTTTTTTTAGGATTATTATTAGGTTACATAGTTTTATATGCATGATTTAAAGGAATCTATGTCATGCCATGATCTTGGGGTGATTTTAAATTTATTTTCTAAACATCATGGTTGATGTGAATGATTAATGCATAGTTTTGAGGAAACTATTTAAAATCAATGGATAACCATGCGGCTTGGTTTTTTTCTGAAGTTTGGCACACAGTCACTACATGGTTGCAAACAAACTATATGGGGACTTAATTTCAATTATATAGGTGTTTTCCATGGTTTTAATAGGTTTTGGTAAACTGTGTGGCCTAATCATGTGGGTATTGTTTCCTTGGATATTAAAGGCTTCATGGTTGGTGCACGATTGGTGCATGGTTTAGAAAAACTTGTGGCCAGGCTATGTGTTTCATTAAAAGTGTAAAATTATGATTCAACCCACCAACCCCCCCCCCAACTTTTAATCCAAAACTCCCCATTTCCTCCTCCCTCTCATGCATGCATGCTTACTAAACCTCCACCTCCTTCCCCTTTAAACCCCATCAATTTTGGGTTTTTTGGTTGTGATTCATTAGTGTTCTAAGGTAAAATAATTTCTCACTCATTTTATTCTTCATTATACTTGATTTTCTTTTGATTTTGGTTGTCTCCAATTTAGGTATTATGATGATTTATAATAGTGCATGGTATAAATCATCGAGAGTCTTAGGGGTTTTGTGTGTGACTCATAAAATAGGTACTAATAGTATGTGATTAATCCCAAATTCATCGTTTCACTTGAGGTACATTGCACCATGTATTTAAATAAGGTTTTGGCTTGAAATTAAATTAAATTGGTTAGTCAATAAATATCACTTGTTGTGGATTTTTCCTAGAATGGTGTTGGGAGCATGTTGTGGACCTTCCATGTGGGGTTGGTCATTATTTTGGTGACATGAGGTTATCAGGTGAGTTTTAAGGCTTTATGCCTTTTGTTTTAAATTTTAAAATTAATTATATTTGAAATAATTAATTCAATGGAATTTAATAATTAATTATAAAGTGTTGTAATTAATTAAATGTGAAATAATGGTTTGAGATAGGTTCCTGAGATTTGGTGTGGTGTTTGGATAATCCTAGGAAGTGGTGGAGGGTTGCGAATTATTAGAAAAGAGCTTAATTGAGGTAAGTGGACTTGACTTTTATAAGTATCTTTATTGATTTGTGATTTTTTTTCATGTTCCATCACTATTATACTATCTTCATATTTGATTTAATTGTGTAACTCCACCATAAGGTTGGGATATGCTCTAATCATCCTAATAGTAAATATGGACATTATATCTTGATAAATGGTTTGATGTAGGCTTTAAAGTTGAATGAGTGTTAGTGTCCCTCCTTATGGTTTATTCAGTGGAATATGTTGGGTTTTGAAGAAAATGATTTTCATTTTAAAATGTGATTTTAAAAAGAGGAAGGGAATGAAATGAAGTTTAAATTAAAATTGATGATTTGATAAACATGTTCAAAAAGGGGATTTTAAAATGGAAGAAAAGTTTAAATAATTATTGAATGAGTTTTTTACATGGGCCTAGCATGGGTAAAATGGAAAGTGATGACTTTTTAGAATGTTTTGAATGTGGGTTTTGGTTTTATAGTTAAATGAAATCCATAAGGGCTTATTTTGACATGTTTTGGTCTTTTTGAATTTTTGAGGGAAATACCCTATATTTTTAAAGTATGGTTACTTTTTTTTGTTTCCCATTTTTTGTTTTCTTATGGATTTTACTTGTTACATGATGATGAATGTTGTGTTTGTATCCATATGAGAACTTTATTTTGGTGTCAAAGTAGAAGTTTGATACCTATAGAAGTGATAGATCCTTAGAGGATAGAGACAAGTCAAAATGACCCTGATGGTTGTTGAGAGATGTTATTTCTAGAATTATGAGTTAGAAACAAGGTATGAAAGTGTTATTGATGAACTCGTGTAGGTTTTATGTGTAGTGATGTGACCCATGGGACACTAGTGTGTTCCCCTATTCTATATTGTCCTAAGAGAGGGTGTGTATGAGATACAAGTATAGAAAATTGTAGGTGACACATTAGGATATAAATATGATGTGTGATACTATTATGTCTGAGATGGTGATGGGTCATACACTTGATAGGTCCACATTTTTTATAAGGGATGGGTTAATGTAGATGACCCACCCATCAGAATATTTTATATGAGACGGTTTGGGAGGGATTCACTTCCCACCAAGATGTGTATGGGATACATGGTATGCCTTGGAATATCTACTTGGATCCAACCTTCATGTCTGATACAGGTTTATATTTCCTCGTATGAGTTTCTTATAATCGTTTATAGAGGATGTGAACCTACCATGAGGCATACAAGAATGTTTTGGAATGACTTGGATGATTTACTTGGATTTTTATAGACAACTGGTTTGGATTTACTTGGAATCAATATAGGGGATTTGACTTCTCTATATGGCATACAAGAATGTTTTGGATTGCCTAAAACATGCTCCTTGAAATCAAATGTTGAGTATGAGACTACTGGATTGGACATGATCTGAGTACCTAGTTGGAATGGTTCCATGACATGCTTAGAAACACTCTCAAATGAGTCGAAGTAGGTATGATATGGAGTATTTCTTTCAGGGTAGGACTTTCTCCCCCTGGGTGGTTACTTATGGGCAGACACAACCAGTGTTGGATGAAGCAGGTATGATCAGGGTTCGGGGTAGTCCTTCTAACACTAGATGACATGACATTTATATTTAATTTGATTTTATGTTATACTTTTGGTTGGGTTGGTTTCATGATCACAACCTATCTATTTATATATTTATTTCATAAAACTCCACATGATCATGTCTTAGTATTTTTCTGGCATTGTAGATTCTTATTGGTTAATTTAACTTACCCTATACCCATGTATATGAAATGGGCTTCAATGTATGTGGGTATATATTCATGTTTTATCTTAGTAAATAGGTAATTCTTAGAGTTGGATGCTTGGTACAGGTCCAGAAAGTTGTGGAGGTTGAGTGCTCGATGAGGTGGATTATAATGAGTTGGGACGAAGGCCATTTCACTTCTCAATTTTATTTTTATTATTTATCATTATTACTGTACATGGTTTCATTATTTTATTTTATTCATATTTTATTTATTTATTTTCTTCCATAAATCTGTTATAGTTAATGCATCATATACGCTATTTTTCAGCTTTTTATTCTAGACTTCAAGGGGCCAGTGGGCTCCCAATTTCAATCCTAAAGGTTTTGTAGATGTTTGATATATGTAAATTTCAAGCTTAATTTTCCGTAAAATAAAGCGTGGACTTTAGTTATATATAAGAGCACATAGTCCCCTTACAATTATATTAGGACCTCTCCACTAATTAGTAGCCTCTGGTGTACAGGGAGGCACATCCAAGGTCAATTAGTGTCCAAGGTTAAGTGTCATTTGGGCACTCCATGTTGGGGTGTTACACTCCAAGTCTCATATCATCAATATGAACCCTGATTCGAAAAACAACCCATACTCCAAAACTCTAAAAATTCTAATTTCCATTGAAATTCATAACTCATGAAGGAGAATGGTTTTACAACCTCACCTCCATAATATTTCTATTCCTTGAGAATCCATCGAAAACCTTTCAAACACAAACCCTAACCTATCTCAGTTTTCAATTCACTACTAACTTGCTACACTTCACCTATAATCACCAAATGAACTTCCACAATGCAACTCTAAATACAAAGCCTAAAAACAATGACTTTACTTTGAAAATATTGGTCTGATTCTCAAAAAACCCTAACCGAATACTAAAATACATTCTCATGTGATTTTAATCAATAATACTTGGCCTAACCCACCGATGCAACACCAAATCACTTATCCATGATATCTTAACACATGGAGGCATTTCTAAATTGTTCAAATACTCACATCAAATTAAAAAATTAGTTCTTGGTGTAATTATATGATCAAATTCCTAACCAATCTATTAATTTTTATGCTTTGTCCATGAGAACAGATTCATCTCTAATTTGACTCATGCTTGGATTCTATCAATTCTTCCCAATTTATTCACCAATATATGAACTTTGTCCAACACCACATCCAAATATAGACTGGGTATAACTACTTACCATAATTCCACTATCATTACAACCATCCATTAAACAATAAAATTCTCCCCATAATAGGAATATTCTGATCATTTCCTCATAGTTCCAAAATATCTAGTCTCCATGATTTATACTTTGTTCATTACCAAGATTAATGATAGGAGTTGGTCACTCCACCCAACCTAAGAACCAACTCACAAATCCAATCAATAAGTACCAATATGGTTTCCAACAGCACCAATTGATCCTAAAATTTCAAAACACCACAATAAATTAATTTATGGAATTATGGTTCTCCCAACCATAATACTCCACTGAATAACTTATTCCAACTAATAGCACTCTCTACCATAGGAATTTTCAAATTAAATCTAAATCAACTAGCAATAACCATGGACCTAATCAAAAAACTCAATTGGATACTTGAACCCAACATCACACATCCATCTCACAAGATTAATCCATGTGACTCCCTCAAAACAAGAATAAAATAACTACTGTATGCATAATTCAAACATCCGGGTCACCCCTGGTCAACCACTAATATCATGGTAAACTATTCTATAAACAAAATCAATTAATTCAAACACACCCACCAACCTCACTTGGTAGTGACCATGAAAATACAGTATATCATACAAACACAAAATTCAATCATTTGGTTTGCCCCTAGTTGAGCATAAATAAAATAAATAGTTGGTTCACCACTGGTCAATCATAATAAAATATTACATATTGGTTTTCCCCTGGTCGATCATAAATAAAATCAATAGTTGGTTCACCCCTAGTCAAGCACAAGAAAACCACACATACCAATTCACCTCTAATCAAGCATAATAAAAATTGTGTTTAATGAGCTATATATATAGGAACTGATCACCTATATTAAAACCCATTCCAAAAAATCTTTAAATATACCAAAACTCACTCAGGATTTTATGATTCCCCTTAGATTCCAATGGTTTTATCTAAAAAATAAAATCACTACAGTCCTTAACATAGTCAATCTATTTCTTGAAAATAAATATCATTTCAAAATCTATTTTGAAATCACATTTCAAAACCTATATGAAATCCAGTTTCCAAAACCCATTTTTCTTAATTTTTACAAAATCCAAAATTACTAAACCATTTAAAAATCATCGAATCTAAGATCCATTTCAAGTAAAATATTCCTATAAAACCATTCCATGCACTCATCATTCCACTGCATGATTTTTATTTCAAAACCATGTTTCCCTCAAAAACCAACCATCTCAAAAATTATTGTCCTGTGGAAGTCAAACAAACACAAGAACAGTCACATTAAATTAAAAAAATCAATCAAACAATACATTTCAATACATTATTAATATAATCACCCATTATAATACATGAGAGAAAAAATTGTATATATTATAATTCTCTTCAATTAATAAAGTATGCTGATAATGCATCATATCAAACAACACCACCCATAGGCATATATATAATTCCCTAATCATGCCACTAACATGATTCAAGTATAACTCACTGGATCTCAGTTGATCTCTATGACTCATCCTAAGTATCATCCATCCTACTTTTTAATTATTGGTTAAATCCAACACCTCACTCATACTATAGTTCCTAGTATTAAAATTTGACATCCCCGAGAAACTTGGGTTTCAATCGATGTCATATTATCCAAGAATTCACTCGATATACCTATCATTTCCTACAAATATGTATCCATTTATAACCAACCCCATATCATCCCAATACATTCTATTATACTACTTTTTAACACTCTAGATTAGATCTCTTGAATAGTATCCAATTGAGGGTCTCTACTTGAAATTATGTGCACCTCCCCATATTCCAAAGGCTTCCGACTAGGGGTGAGGGATTATGATAGTTATGGGAAGACTATTCCCTATATAGTTAGAAATTATTAGAATCAATGATTAAAATCCCCTTATGGTTTGGAACCACTATCATTACTTCAGAGAGAGTAAACTCCACCAAGAACCTTTGGCTATGATACATGATGCATAGACCTATCATCCTTCCATAAAAGATATTGTATACTCTATATCATTGCCTTGTGGATTTTTCCCCCCTTAGGTATCACTTCCTATAACTATAAAAGTATTCTTATAGGGGTAGCTACAATGTGATATATATATATATATGATAGTATAGAACTCCCAATCGCTCGATTTGGGACTCTGGATATAGAATTATAATGTGACCGGTTAGTGTCATGATCTGATTCTTGGAAGTCACATGTGAGGGATGTTGAACCCATTTCATGAACCTCAGGGCATGCTTGAACCCATGTCTAATAATCTCTCCCCCCCCCCACACACACACACACAAAATTACTTGAGTAGTTCAAACCCATACCTATATCTGAAATGATATGTATATACTCATCATGCCTCTACACGAGAGAGTGTAAACTCTATCTTGCTATCTCATAGATTTTTTTCCCCAAAGGATTATTTCCCATCATTATAAAAGGACTCTTATAAAATTATAATACCCATATGATATATATATATATATGGTATCATGGAACTCCCCCCTTCCGGATGTGGGACTCAGGATACAATGCCACGGTGTGACAAGTATCATGGAACAACACCTAGAAGTAACTTTAGAGGGTTGTTAAACCCATTTCATAAACCTAGAGGAGCACTGGAGCCTATATAAAATGGTTTTAGAATCAAATGATTTATTATTAGTTGACACATTTATTGAATCAAGATATGTTATTTTGATGAATCTAGGTTTACCTATTTACCTAAGAAAGTCCAAATAGATAAATATAGTTCAAATAAAAGAGTATATTAAGAATATACAATCGAGGAGGTTTATAAAATTAAATGGCCTCAAATGACCAAGATATATGGATTTTATTTCTATATATACTTATTAGAAGAAATTAATGATCATATTGTTACAAAAAATCCATTTTTGTTGAATATTGAGTCTAATCTAAAAAAATCACAGAAGTTATGTCATATTCTGATGTATCTCTTAAGAAGGAAGATATAATTGATTAAATGGACTATATAATTGGAAAAAATACTTAGATATTAGTTGATATTCTTTGAGTTTACAATCTATAGGTTGTAAGTGGGTATTTAAAAGAAAACAACTGGTTGATTATAAAAATAAAAAATACAAATCTAGATTGGTAGCCAAGGGATTTTCTCAAATGGAAGGAATCGATTATTTTGATATTTATTCTCTTGTGGGGAGGACTACTTATATTTAAATTATTCTCACTTAAACTTACATATTTAATTTTAAAATTCACTAAATGGTTGTTAAAACATCATTATTAAATGGTATATTAAATAAAAAATATATATAGAACAACTGGAATGATTCATAGTACCTAGAAAAGAAATTAACCTTTAAAAATTGGTATGGTCTCTATATGGTTTAAAATAATCCCTAAAACAATAACATGATAAATTTAATGAAGTAATTTTATTAAATGGAATTGTAGTTAAACAAAATTATAAATGTGTTTATTGTAAAAACTAGAATAACCAGTGTTATTATTTGTTTATATATTGATTACAAGTTAATTTTTGGAACGGATATGAATTAAGTAGGTGATTATAAGTCTATTTTATCTAGAAAATTTGATATAAAAGACTTAAGAGAATCTAATTTCATTATAGGAATCAAAATTATTAGGAATAGGAATTTTATTTTTCTTTCTCAATGTCATTATATTGAAAATTTCTTAAAGTGGTTCACACAAATTGATTTTTCACCAATTTCTAACCCATATTCTTATGGAGGTAGGATTCTACCAAATATTGGTATAATAGTTTCTTAACATGAATATTAAAGGGTTATATAGTGTCTCATGTATTTCATAACAAGTATAATATTTGATATTGCAAAGGTTGTCAGAAAGTTGAGTAGTATAAACATAATTTGGATTATGCATAATGGAATATGATTAAAATATTACTCAAGGGTATTAAAGATATTATGTACTATTATATATATTTTAGTGGAAACCCAAGGTTTTTATAAGGATTTATCTATGTAAGATGTATTTATAATCTAAAGTATCACTCTTCAATAAGTGGTTGGGTTTTTATACTAGAAGGTAGAGTGATCTCTTGGGGATCAAAGAAACAAACCTATAAAATAGAATCTGTAATGACTTCTAATTTTGTTAATTTTGCAGCTACTATAAAATTTTAAGAATATATTAGATATCTTTTATCAAATCTTCCATCATGGTATATTTTTATGCCTCTAGTTTCATTGTGGTAGTCAAGAAATTTTGTCTAGGGAATATAAAAATACTTATAATGGAAAATTGATATACGTTGGTCTCAAAAAAATCTATGTAATGTAGATAATACAAGATAGTATCATAATTATGGAATTTGTTTGATTTCGGTATAATTTTTTGGGTCCACTAACAAAGGGACTTTCAAGGGAATTAGTTCAAAAACTTCCTTAGGTATGGGTTTAAATTCCTTGTCAAAAATTCACCAATGATGGGACCATAACTTAACTACTGATAAACTTTTATCTATGTGTTTAATGTAAGAAATTATATTATATGTGTGAAACAAAAACCAAAGGTACATTAAATCATATAAAAATGATTTTTTGTGACCCTTAGTATAGTAGGGTGAGTTTAAAATTATTAATGAACCAATGAAATCAAATTTTTATTGAAAATTTTGAACATATTTTGGTTCACCTATATGAATGTTAAAGTGGGGAAACTCCAAAGAGCTTATGATTTTTTATCTCAAACATTCATGGAAGGATAATTTATACATTAAAACAATGGTTTCTAGGAGTAAATAAAGAAGTAAGTAATTTTAACTGAATTATGTAGGATAAATATGAATGATAATAAGGGTTATATGTTCAAGGCCATGTTTTCATGAATCAATATTCATATTTTATTTTTTACTATTATATAAAGGTTAAAATCTAGAGATACCTTTATTTAGGAAATTTTTTTGCAAGAGATTATGATTATGTATTTTTAAAATTTATTTTTTAATATTTTAAAATATTTTGGGATTTTTTGGATTTTTAACTTTAAAAAACACCAGATTTTTTTTATTTTTAGATTTTAAAGGGGAATACTTTTGGAATACCACATTAAAAAGTGGTTTATAGTGAGTTTATCTTTATAAAAGGAAAAAATTTATCACTATTTAAAATAATAATGTGTAGAGGGAATAATTTTATGGGTGTATTATATTGCACCATCCATGTGAGAATGTGTGCGATCACACAATGTAGCGCACTGATGGATTTCTTTTCACTTTTCAAGATGCGTCAATGTGAGGTTCTTTAAGGTGTCTTTATTTTTTCCAATGTATTGATAGGTTTTATATTTTGGTATCATTCCTGAATGGGTGTGTCTAATAGATTGACCAAGTTCATTGAATGGGTGTGATCTAGACTATTGGTCAAATAAATCATGATCTAACAAACATGTTTGTTCTCTAGTGGGTTCAATTTGGGCCACTTATTTTATTGGTTCCAATTTGATGAATATTCTTAATAGAGATAATACATGCCTTTATATAATAAGTATATATTCAATTCCAAGGGGGAGTATGTTTTATAAAAATGGGCATTCCCATGACTATAAAATGGATTCTCTATTAGATTGAAAATTCAATTCCAAGAAATGAAATTTCCATTCCAAAATACCTCTCCAATTGAGACTCCTATCAAATATTCAATATGTATTAAAGTCTATTTACTAGTGAAAAATAAAAAATACCTTTCATTACTCTCTTGATTACGAAGCATCTTCAAGGGTTTCTCTCCACTAAGTAAAAGTATAGAATAATAACCCATCAATTTATCCTAATTAGGATTCACTTGCAACCCATTTTGTTATTTATTTGGTGGGGGGAATATACTCTTAAGGAGAGTGAAATTGTAACATGCCTTAGTGAGATCCATCTACTACCATCTATAAAAATATCATACCATTTCCTATTTATATCCCCAATATTATTAATAATAGATTCCTATAAATATAGATATGTAAATGATTATAAATATGATGAAGGTGAAGAAATTTGATGGAAACAATTTCAATAGGTGTAAAAGTATGATGAACATGCTACTTGTGGCTCTCAAAGTGGTGTATGTAATCACAACTCCAAATCCACCCACATCAAAGATGAGAAGCTCCATATTTCCTACATGAGGAAAAAATTGGAGAATAAAGATCTTATGTGTTAATGACACATGCTCAATGCCTTAATTTATTATCATTTCGACACTTACCAACACCTCCTCATGAAAAAGGATATCTAGGGTACTTTGAATAAAAAATAAATTACCAAAGATGCAATGAGAAATAAAGTCTGAGTAATCAAGTTCATTTCAAAAAAAATGGAAGATAATAGATCTATCATAAATAATTTCTATTAAATACAATGTATCTTATAATATTTAAATAAAAACAAGATGAACATAGATGATTTCATCATAGCCACATCCATCATATATAAACCCCACTCTTCTATGAATAATGTTAAACATTCACTAAAAAAAATAAGGAATATAATTCCTTCAAGGAGTTACTCAACAACCTAAAAATTGAGGAGGAATATAAAAATCAAGAGGAGTAAAATATACTTAAGGTTAATAAATCCAAGGTCTTCATAGTAGAGGTGGTGGGTCCATCTAGGTCTTCAAATGGGTTAAAACATTCAAACCATACATAACAAGTAAAGGTAAAATTAAAGAAGAATAAAGGGTTGTGCTACTTTTGTGGAAAATCAGGACACTTCAATTGAGATTTTTGTCTCCATAAGAAGAAATATGGGAATAGTTCTTCAAAAAATCACTTTACATGAATGATCTTCAAGTAAAATGTGATCGAAGATAGATATTCTTGGTGGATAGATTAAATATCTACACAAAACTTGTGAAACAATAAATCTCTCTTCAATAAGATAGAGTAAATCAAAGATTTTATATCACTCTACATGTGGAAATCTTCATGCATAAACATATAAGGGAAGTGTTTAGTTGATATAGAGTTTACCTTGAGAAATATCCTCACTTTAAATGATGTCTTTTTTGTTTCTAAAGTTCATAGGAACTTATTTTTGGGAATATTATTGAATTATCATGGGTTCAATATTTTATTTTATATAGATATCATTTTTATTTACTAGGGTGGGATTGTTTTTAAAAATGGTCACTTGTATGATAGATTATTCAAACTAAATATAAATGTTTTTTAGTTACTTATTATAGTATTTTGATTTATAGCATAATAATTTAGTTAAAATAAATTATAAATAAAAACATGGCATGTAAAGAATTGATTTATTACTTAGTATGGATAAAAATTATCATAAATATGTGACTTTCATGAAAACTAAAATGGTTAGGAATCCATTTCTATATATAGATTGGAAAATAATGTTTTAGAATTAATACATATTGATGTATGTGATTTTCATGTTACACCGACCATAGGTAATAAAAAGTATTGTGTAACTTTTATTAATGATTATTCTATATTTTTTAATTTATATCTATTACATGATAAAGATGAAGTTATAGATAATTTTAGTATCTATAAAAGTGAGGTTGAAAACCAAAATGGGGTTAAAATTAATGCATTGGATCTGATAGGATAGGGGAATATTTTAGTCCTTAATTTCTTGAATACATAGAGATAAAACATGAAGTGGAATCTCCTTATACACATCAATAGAATTTTTTAGTTAATAGAAATAAAATAACATTAATAGAAATGGTCAATTTCAAGATGTATATCTTAGATCTCTAGAGAGGATTTGGAGGAGAGTCATTATTAACCACATTTCACATCCTAAATATAGTTCCCATAAAAGGAATATTGTGGATCCATTTAAATTATTGAATCATAGGAAAACAAACCTATATTATTTAAATTTTTGGTGTTTTCATGAAATTGTAAGAGTACTTGAACCTAAAAGGGAAATTTGGATAAAATAGGTATGATTTCATAATTACTCGATATGAAAATCATTCAAAATATTATAGATTCATGGTTATATAATCAAATTATTTAGTGATTAGTGACACAATTATTGAATCAATTGATGCTATATTTGATGAATCTTGGTTTGTCTCTTTACCTAAGTAGGTTTAAATAAATAAATATGGTTCAAAGAAAAGAGTATCTTATAAAGATAGAGTTGAGGAGGTTTTTAAAATTAAATGACCTTGTATACCCAATACATATGGATCTGATTTATATATTTACTTATTGGATGGAACTAATGATATTATTGCTATTAAAACTATGTTTTTTCTTAATATAGTATCTAATAAAAAAACTTTCAAATAAGTTATGTGATCTTATGATACATCTATTTAGAAAGAAGCTATAAATGATGAAATGGACTTTATAACCAATAAAAATGCTTGTATATTAGTTGATCATCCTCAAGGTTCAAAACTTAATGGTTGTAAGTGGGTATTTAGAATAAAATAAAAATTCAATGGTATAGTTGAAAAATAAAAATTATGATTAGTATCTAAGAGTTTTACTCAAGATTAAGGAATCGATTATTTCTATACACATACTCTTGTGTCCAGGATACCTTCTATTAGAATTTTTCTCAATTTATATTTCATATATAATTTAAAATTTCACTAAATTTATAATTAAAATGTATTCTTAAATGGTGAATTTTATGAATAAATATATATATGGAACAATTTGAAGGATTCGTAGTACTTAGAAAAGAAAAGAAGTTATGAAAAATGGTATAATCCCTATATAGTTTAAAACAAGATCCAAAGAAATTCCATGAGAAATACAATGAATTAATTTTATTAAATGGCTTTGTAATTAACCAAGTTGATAAATGTGATTATAGTAAATTCAATAATAATCATGGTTTAATTATTTTTTTATATGTTGATGACACGTTAATTTGTGGAAACAATATGAATTAAGTAAATGAGGATAAGTTTATTTTATCTAGAACCTTTGGTATAAAAGTATTAGGTGACGATAGTGTGATATTGGGATTCAAAAAATTTAGGAATAATAATGTTATTTTTCTTTCTCAATCAAATTATATTGAAAAGGTCTTGAATTGGTACAAACATTTTTATTTTTCACTGTTTTCTACCCCATATGCTATTGGGATTAGGATTATACCAAATCCTGGTAAGAAAATTGATCAATAATAATAATAAATGGTTATCGGGTGTCTCATGTATGCCATGACAAGTGAAATATTTGATATTTTATATGTCATTGAAAATTTGAGTTGTTTTACAAATAATATGGGTTATGCACAATGGGATGTGATTAAAAGAGTACACAAATATCTTAAGGGTATTATGGATTAATGAATATGTTATTGTGGAAACCCAATAGTGTTATGAGGATTTTATAATGAATGTTGGATTACTGATCCAAAGGACCACACTTCTATGAGTGGTTGGGTTTTTATACATGGTAGTGGAACGATCTCTAGGGGGTCAAAGAAACAAACATATATAATGGAATCTTTAATGGATTATATGTTTGTTGATTTTCAACTATTATAAAATAAATTTAATGGGTTAAATGTATTTTATTATATCTACCATTGTGGTCAATATTTTTGTCTCAGGTAGATATACATTAAGATAGTCAAGAAATGTTTCATAGGGCATATAACAATACTTCTAATGAAAAACTGAATCACATTGGTCTCAAATATAGCTTGATGAGGTAGTTGATACAAGATAGTATCATAAATATGGAAATTGTTAGATTGATCCATAATTTGGTAGATCCATTAAATAAGGGACTTTCAAGGGAGTTGGTTTATAAAACTTCCATAGGGATGGGTTTAAAGTCCCTGTCAAAAATTCACCATTGATGGAGCCTCAACTTAACCTATGATAACTTCACATATATAAGTCCAATATAGGAAAAAATTTATATGAGTGGAGGAAACTCCAAATTTATATTACATCCCATGAAAATGGTTTTTGGTTCCCATAAGAAAAGGAGGGTGAGTTTAAAACTCTTAATTAACCAAGGAATCAAATGAGTGTTGAAACATGGGAATACTTTTTGGCTCACCTATGTGAATGTAGGAGTTGGGCCACTCAAAAGAGATTATGAATTTGAATATCAATTATTCATGAAAGGAAAAGTGAAAATTGTCCATAATGGTGTCTATAAGTAGATAAAGAATTGAGTAATTTGAATGGACTTGTATATGATGAATCCAGCTAATAATAAAACCTAAAAATTCAAGATAGTTTCCACTTGTTTCTATATTAATATTTTATTTTTTAATACTATATAGGTTCAAATTGAGATAAAATTTTATTTATAAAATATATTTCCATGATTATGATGTTTTATTTTCAGAATATGTCTTTAAATGTTTTAAAATGTTAAGTATTATTGGATTTTTTTTTTTTAATTTTTTTTTTGTTTTTAAAGGAAAATACTTTTGGAATCCCATGTTGAGAATTAGGTTAGAGTGGGGTCATACTTATAAGGGTTAAAAATTTTATCACTATATAAAATGGTAAAGTTTGGAGAGAATAATACTATGGTTAATGGTGCACCAGACCTTCCATGTGCACGCATGTGATCGGGCAATGTGGCACTTTGATGGAACATTTTCCATGTTTCACTCTGCATTGGTAATATGTGATTATAGGTATCTATATTTTTACCAATGGAATTATATGTTATACTAGTTAAATCTTAGACATGAATAGATACATCCTTTTGGTTGTCTTAGTTCACCGAATGGTTATGATCTGGACCGTCTATTAGATCAAGAATGATCTAACTGACATGCCTGCTCACTAGCAGGTGTGATGTGGGAAGCTTATTTTATTGGGTGTTATGCACTATATAGGATGAATCTAGATAATATATGACTTTATTTATTAGGTATCTAATCAATTACAAGGTATTTTATGAATTATCTAATTGGGTTCTCCCATGCCTATAAAATGGAGCCTCCATTAGATGAAAAATTCAATTCCGAGCAATGGAATTACCATTCAAAAATCCTTCTCAAATTTATATTCCTATAAATTCTTAAAAAAAACATCAAAGTATATTTATTTGTGTGTAAAAATAAATAACTTTCATTAATATCTTCATACAAAATCCTCTTCAATGGTTACTCTCCAGTAAATACAAGTGTATAGTAACGATCTACCTTTGTATCCTAAAGAGGATTCTCTTGCAACCCATTATACCACCGATTTAGAGGGGGTATACTATTAAGGATAGATACATAGTAGAATGCCTTAGTGTGATCCATCTATTACCATAAAAAATTCTATATAATTACTCATCTTTATCCCTAGCATTATTAAGAGTAGACTCTCATCAAAATAGATATGGAAATGCACAATACCATGATGAAGGTGGAGTAATTCGGTAGCAATAAAGAGGTTGAAAAGGAGGATTCAATTGATAATTTTGACTCTATAAGTGGTATATGTAATCTAAACTCTAAATCACCCCGCATATGAAGATGAGACACTCCAAGTTTCTTGCATAAATAAAAAGTAGGAGAACGATGATCTCATGTGTTGAGGACACATACTCAATGCATTAACTGATGGTCTATTTGATACTTACCACCAATTATAGGTGAAAAATAGATCTTGAATTCTTTTTTAATGTCTCATATTTTCCGTGTATTATTTTTAAATATTATATGGTATTATTTTGAGACCAAACCTTTCGACGGCGTGCGATTCTAAGGCCCATAGTGCTCGGAATAAATGTTTGAAATAAATTAAAATTTTAAATAGCACGCGTGAGCGTTTTTCCTGTAAAAATGGAATAACTTTTAAATGGGTTCCCGGATTAGAAATATGATCACACCGTTTCATTCATATCAGTGACTTTACCTTAGGTGGGGCTTAACATTGACCGGCATGGGTCGGATGAAAAAGTTAGTTTTTGGGAATTTTAGAAGGAACATTTTAGAAGAAATAAAATAAATTAATAATTTATTTTATTTTCAAATGTTTCCATAATGCAATGACTCTTATTTTATTTAAATGAGAAGGAGACTAGGGTTAGACTCATAACCCTAGAGTTTTCCCCTAGAATCCTTTAGATATTTGGAGAGGAGCCAACCTTGGAGTATTTTTGACAAACGACGATGCGTGAATCGTTACACAGTGAGATCGAATCCCGACCGATGACCAATCTCCATCTTCATCGACGACTGAGGTAGGGGTTTGTTATTTTGATTATTATTTTCCTTGTTCATGGATTGAAATGACGAACGCGGATCAACACACGAACATGTTGATCCGTGGATCGTACATTCTTGCGGGAGGGTTATTATTTTATTTTATTTGGGTTTATGAATTAGGGATTTTAATCCACACTAGATTATTTTTGGTTGTTTTTATTCTTCTCCATTTTATCCTACTATCAGGAGTGGATAAACGCTATAACGAATGACGGTGGGGGTTTGTTCCTCAATTTGATTTTGGATTTATTCCCTTTTTTACTTGTGTTCTTCGCGTTCTTCACAGGGCAATGAACAACGGATCGTTCTATATCCATTCTGCAATATAATGATCCCAAATTAAAGATCCAACATCATAATGACCTAGAAGAGGTGCGAAGGCGATGGCGGCAGACTAATCAACACGGTTGGAGAGTTCTTGTTCTTTGATCATTCTTCGCGCGAGTGGATCGGAATGCGCTTTTGGGGCCGATCGGAGGCCTGAAACCAATGGAATCAGCTTCTTGATGGTAGGACAACCTTAGATCTTGAGTTTCGAGGTGATCGAGTGGCCGTATTGAGGATCGGAGTAGAAACTAGGGCGTGGCGGTGATGGGCATCGTTTTTGGAAATTCTCGAAGAACACGGCATATATCCCTAAGAACGTGCCATGTGGGATAGGCTCGGCGGTGGCTAGGGTTATACGATGCATGAAGTAATGACACAGTGTGTTCCCAGAAGACCACATCATGTGGGTCCTTATGCAGACTCGGCGTGTATCCCGGGTGATACACGGACATGGGATGTAGTACACAGCTATGTACTCCACCACACGGCCAGACTAGGCCGGCTGCACGGGTTACCCCATGTACCGGTTACACGGGATGTCACACATGGGATAAAGTCATGTATGAGCACATGGCCGCGTACACAGAGCCAACCCCAATTACTCAAACATGGCGTGTGATCTGTATTGCACGTCATGTAATGACCTTTCTACACGACAAGCCTTGCAACACGGGTTGTTGTACACAAGTAGTACCCAGGGTCAGAAGACACGGCGTGTGACACTTATACATGTAGTGTACCTTTCAGTACATTGATTGATCTTCTTTTCTACCGTATCTTGGACATTTTTTTTGGGTTAGTTTCCCTTTTTCTCATTCCCCTGAAGTTCAGTTATCGTTTCCATTCACAGGAGTATGATCCCTTCAGTAGGACTTTCTAAGATAGAGTCAGGTATCCCTCTGAGAGGCCTAGAGTGAGATACTCTATCCAATATTGACCCTAGGTAGAGTCAGGTATCAACATGACTATTCCCATAGGGCGTCGATACTCTACCTATCAGGTGAATCCATATGATTCGCGGTATCCTCTAAGGCCCTGGAAGTGATCTTCATCTATGTATTGAGATCTTTCCCCACTCAGGAGTGTGTTCTCCTAAAATGAGTGTATCTATCTCTCGTGACTCTTCCCTACAGACATTACTTCTCGGACGGACGACATATGAGATATAATACTCATGGATTGATTTCTCCCAGATGAGTGCTTCGTGGAATCTTCAAACTGAATCTCTAGTGGGGGAATGTAGTTGTGTGACTTGTCTCTAGACTACGGGTCTAGGTTTTGAGTATATCTGGATTTTGTTACTCTTTTTATATGTTTAGAATACATATACTATGTAGAGATTATTGTACCTTTCCTTTGTGTATTTTCTTTGTGGTTTTCAGGGTCCTCTACTGAGTATTTTTATACTCACCGCTTCACGGGCTTTGTCCGCACACGTCATGTCTTGTGGAGACGAGCAACCTTTTGACTGATTCCAAGGTAGACCAGGACAGGACCGATATTTATGACTTCCCTATAGGCCGAGGTGTTCCTACAACTATGAACAGTAGTCCCAGTACCTCTTTGTGTTCACAGGTTGGAATTTGTATTTTTCAGACTCTTGTTTTTGGTGGGCTTGTATTCTGGCCCAGTTTAATTTTAGTACTCTACTTTACGTCGTACTCTATTGGTTGGGTGTAGTTGTATGCATGAATTCTATTCCTTAGTGGTTTTTCTTACATTTCATCATTTGTGGTCTTGGAGATGTGTGTGTGTGTACAGGTACTTAGGAAATGCCTCCCATGTTAGTAATATGCCTACTTGGTGCTAGTCACCAGCCCCTAGCCTATTGAAGGCGGGCTTGGGGAGTCGTGGAATGGGCCCCCACTGGGACGGGTCATGACATAGTGGTATCCGAGGTGGTTGGTTCTACCTTAGGACCAAGAGTCTGTTAGATTGGTTTGGGGTAACAGTGTTAAGTGTTTCGTGCTCGGATTTCAGGCTAGAGACTCCAATGTTGGTGTGGGCGGTCGATGTATCCATACACCAGGACTCTGATAACCTGCTTTCCGACTCGATACATGAAAACACTAGTTGCAGGGATGTAAAAGAATGGTACATGCATCATATAAAAATGGGTTGTGTTTTCCATGTCCTTTGTATCAGTTATCCAGATATACTCTTTGACCATGGTACATATTTTTCATTACAAGATGCCTCTGCGATGAATACCCACTAGGATTCAGCAACACGATCACGAGGATGACCCCCTCAGTGATGAGACTTCGATACAGGGACCAGTTTTCTAGGTGTTACCTCCAGGTGGTGTACATATTATACCACCACCAGTGGAGCAGCTCGTGGTACCTGTAGTACCGAAAGACGAGGGGCACAGGCTGAGCGCACTCCATGGATTCCAGAGACAAAGACCCCTTAGGTTCTGAGGCGAGCCCGACCCTCATGCGGATGAGGACTGGATTGACGTGGTGACCAGAGTTTTTCATCTCGTGAGGACACCAGCATACTAGATGGTGATCCTAGGAGAAATCCTCCTTCAAGGTTCAGTGGGATGGTGGTGGAGTCTAACCACACAGACTCGCGATGAGGAGACTCTTTCATGGATGGAGTTTGACAGACTCTTTAGGGAGGATTTCTCACCGGTTACGCTGATAGAAGTGCATATCTAAGAGCTTCTTTAGCTCCACTAGGGTAGTTTGACGATGGTTGACTATTCATTGAGGTTCACCAACCGCACCAGGTACTTGATGGATATGGTTAGGGATCATTAGTTCAGATCTTGGGCCTTTGAGCGAGGTCTATGAAGTTACATCTGAGCTATTGTCATGCCTATATTCATTTTGACATATGTTGTAGTGCTCGAGCAGGCCTTGGTGATCGAGAGATTCTTGACAGAGCAGACACAGCTGACGCCAGTCAGTAGTAGGCAGACAGGTGCGGAGACCACGGCAGCAGGCAGTCGACATCAGGGATCAGGACATAGGAGATGTCACAGGAGGACCCAGAATAGGGGTTTGGCTATCCAAGGCTCTCAGGCTGGATGCAGTCAGACTAGGGAGAGGTGATGCTACTCGTGCAATGGTAGGGGACATCTCGCTAGAGATTGTCCGACCAGTCGAGATGCTAACAGGGAGATTGTGGATGGACCACCGAGGTAGAGGCAGAGAGTGGAGAAGATAGACCCTCTAGGTAGAAAACGTGGAAGGGGAGTAGGGAGAGCTACAGGTTATGGTAGACGCTTCGATCTACTTCCACAACTACCCCCAGGAGGTCTGCACCAGGCTTAGGGAGTTGGGGAACAGGGGTGGGGACAACTGCATGCGGTCGAGACGTATGACCCAGGGACTCCAGGGATGATCTAAGGTACAATTTGTGTCTTATCTACCTTAGTTGTCGTACTTATAGAAACAGGTTCTAGTCATTCCTTCCTCGCCACATGTCTTGTGAAAAACCTTTAGATTCTGGATCCAGTCATTGACTCGATCCTTATGCTTGGAGACACCTACGGAAGGAGACTTGATGATCACACACCTTTGCAGAAAGTGTGATCTTACCCTTGGAGGTGAGAGTTTCGGTTGGAACCTCTTGTTGGAAACGTTGAGGCCTTATGATTTCATTCTCGGTATGGATTGGTTATCCTCGGTCCATACCCAGATTGACTATTTTAGGTGAAGAGTGTGGTGTGTTCGCATCGATGGGATGAGGTTTTCTTTTTTCAGAGAAAAAAAGACCCAGGAAACACGGAATGGGATCATGCATAGGAGGGTGCAGCCGATCACTCATGAGTTGGCTAGCCTTACCATCGAAGCATTAGATGTTGTGAGCTTCTAGTTCCCAGCAGTAGTGGTGGAGTACGAGGATGTCTTTCCCAAAGATGTTCCAGGACTACCTCCCCACCGGGAAATCGACTTCTACATCGACTTACACCCCATGATAGCACTAATTTCCTCACCAACATATTGGATGTATCCTATAGAGATTCACGAGATGAGAGAGCAGTTGGAGGATTTGCAGAGTAAGGGTTTTGTAAGACCCAGCATTTTACCCTGGGCGGCCCCAGTTTTGTTTGCCAAAAAGGCAAACGGGAGTTTGAGGTTGTGCGTAGATTACCTACACCTGAACTAGGTGATGGTGAAGAATAAGTATCCACTTCCTAGGATCAATGACCTCTTTGATCAGCTGAGAGGGGAACAGTAGTTCTCGAAAGTTAACCTTCAATCCGGTTATCACTAATTATGATTAAGGGACAAGGATATACCGAAGACGTCTTTCAGATGCCACTATATTCACAATGAGTACTTGGTGATGCCTTTCAGCGTGAAGAATTCCCCCACAGTGTTCATGGGACATATGAACTGGATCTTCCATCCATACTTGGACTGGTTCGTAGTGGTCTTCGTCGATGAAATCGTTGTGTACTCGACGTCAGAGGAGGAGCATGCGAGACACCTACGGATGGTTCTAGATGTACTCTAAGAGCACCAACTTTATGGGAAGCTCTCAAAGTGCCAGTTTTGGATTTGGGAGGTCCAATTTCTGGGACATGTCATTTCAGAATATGGAGTAGCTTTGGACCCAATCAAGGTGGAGGCAATGTTAGCATGGGAGCCACCTCGAAGCGTGATGGAGATGCGGAGATTCCTTGGTTTGGAAGAATATTACTGGAGATTCATTTCTGTTTTCTCCTGAATATTATCACCAATGATAGCCTTGACCAGGAAGGGGAAATCCTTCATGTGGATGGAGAAGTTCCAGCAGGCTTTCAATCAGTTGAGGTAGAGTTTGATGAGTGCCACGATCTTGAGATTACTAGAGGAGGGTGTCGAGTACGTAGTTTTCTGCGACGCATTGGGGACTAGGCTTGGTTGTGTCCCGATGCATATATAGGCAGTGATTGCTTATGGGTCACGCCATCTTAGGCCAGATGATCAGAACTATGCAACCCATTATCTTGAGTTGGCAGCGGTAGTCTTCATGTTGAAGATGTGGAAAAACTACCTTATGGGCGAGCGGTTCATCGTCTACTCTAACCAAAAGATCCCCAAGTACATATTCTCATAGAAAGATCTGAATATGATACAGAGGAGTTAGATAGAGTTCCTCTGGGACTATTATTTCGAGATCATCTATACTCCTGGGAATGGGAACAAGGTGGCAGATGCCCTCAACAGAAGGTTGAGCTCGCAGCTGTTGAGTGAGGCGACAGAGCATCTAACCACATTGCAGTTATACTTCATGTACATAGAGGATGCAGCTTACCTATAGTTGATGGTTTTCACCCCTCCACTCTTACAGCGAGTTAGGGAGGCACAGCTTGGAGATGTCAACAGTGAGGCTTTACGTTCTCAGTTATCCACAGGATATGCTCCTGATGGATATTCACAAGGTGGGGAGCACGTAGTTCTTTTCAAAGGATGCATTGTTATACCAGTGGAATTGTGGGAGGAGGTCCTGAGGGAGTTTCATACATCCCCCTTGGCGGTACATCCTAGAGTGGTGAAGATGTAATAGGATCTCTGATGACAGTTCTGGTGGTCAGGCATGAAGAAGGCAGTAGTAGAGTTCGTTTCTCGATGCCTTACATGGCAGCAGGTGAAGGCTGAGTACCAGGTTCTAGTAGGATTAGCTCACCCTTGGAAGTTCCAGAGTGAAATTGGGATGGAATATCGATGGACTTCATAATAGTATTACCAAGAACGTCCAAGAGGCATGATTCCATCTGAGTGATCATTGACCGACTCACCAAGTCATCCCACTTCCTAGCTATTAGAGAACAGAGTTCTGTAGAGATCTTGGGATGCCTCTATGTAAGATATTGTTCAGCTTCATGGTTTCCCTTCGACAATAGTCTTAGATAGAGATGCCCGCTTCACATCCTAGTTGTGGAAGGTATTGCAGGTGGCTTTTGGGACTCAGCTATGCGTGAGCACGACGTTCCATCCCCAGACCAATGGTCTGATGGAGAGGACCATTCAGGTTCTGGAGGATATGTTGTGGGCCTATATCTTGGACTTTGTTCATAGTTGGGAGGACCACCTACCACTGGTGGAGTTTTCATACAATAACAACTACCACTCCACCATTGGTATGGCCCCGTTCGAGGCCTTGTATGGGAGACCCTTCCGGTCACCGCTTCTCTGAACCGACCCTGGAGAGTCAGCACTCATGGGTCCAAAGTTGGTATGAGCTACCACTGAGAACGTGCAAATCATATGGGAGTGGATGAAGACTGCACAGAGCTGGAAGAATTCTTATGCTGATAGATGGAGGAGACCTCTGTAGTTCGAGTTAGAACACCATGCCTTCCTTAGAGTCTCAACTCAACGAGGGTTATGGAGATTTGGTCAAGGCGTCAAGCTATCTCCAAGTTTCATCGGACCTTTCTAGATACTACACAGAGTTGGTGAGGTGGTGTACCACTTATCTCTACCGCCACAATTGCACCAGGTACATTATGTCTTCCATGTGTCACAGTTGAGGAGGTACGTGCATGACCCATTACACATCATCGACTGGGGAGAGCTGGACATCGAGGATGGAGAAACCTTTGCTGAGAACCCGGTGGAGATTGAGTATCAAAAGGAGAGGATCCTTTGTGGTTGATTGATTCCCTTGGTTCGCGTCCGATGGCAGCACGAGAATCTTCAGGATAGCACGTGGGAGCGGGAGGCTCAGATCCGTGCCCATTACCCACATCTTTTTTAGTAGCCTTTTATTTTGTCATTCCAGGACATAAATCCCTAAGGTGGGGAGAATTTAATGTCTTTTATTTTATGTGTATTATTTTTAAATATTATATGGAATTATTTTGAGACCATACCTTTCGACGGAGTGTGATTCTGAGTCCTAGAGTGCTCGGAATAAATGTTTGAAATAAATTAAAATCTTAAACAGCACACGTGAGCGGTTTTCCTATAAAAGTGGAATAACTTCTAAACAGGTACCCGGATCTGAAATCTAAGGGCACTATTTCGTTCAGAGTAGCGAATTTACCTTAGGTGAGGCCTAACATCGACCGGTGTGGGTCGGCTTCAAAAGTTAGTTTTTGATCGTTTTAGAAGGAACATTTTAGAAGAAATAAAATAAATTAATATTTTATTTTATTTTAAAATGTTTCTATAATGTAATGATGATAATTTTCTTTAAATGATCAGGATACCAGGGTTAGACTCATAAACCTAGATATTTCCCCTAGAATCATCTGGAGCTTTGGAGAGGATCCAAACTTGGAGGATTTTTGATGAACATTGATGAATGACGATGCGTGGATCATTGTGCTATAACGACCCACCTCTTTGGAAAAGGTACGGATCATTAGTTTTTCTTTAAAATCTTTCCTTTGATCTTGTTTAATGTGTGTAACATACTAAGGAAGGTCTGGGGATTGTCTGGGGTTGGTTCGGAGCCCGAGAGTTTGAGAAATGGGCTTGCAGAAAATGGTGCACGGCCTGCGCACGACCTGCGCATGGTTTCAGACAAACCGTGTGGCCTTTAGTCTGGAGGCAGGGAGGTGCACACGGGTTGCGCACGGTTTGGGTAAACCGTGTGCCGAAACCGTGCGGCCCTTGGTTGTGAGGTAGTGAGGTGCGCACGGTTTGGTAAACTGTGTGCTGAAACTGTGCGGCCCTGTTCTAGGTAAAATTGCCATTTTTCCCTTGTTTTGTTTTAAAATCCTAAAGGCTTTCTTTCTTCCTCCAGCGGACAGAACTAGAGGGGAGCCCTCTTTTGAGATCCAAACCCTCTCCTCTCTCAATCTCTTTCTATTTCTTCATCCGGTGACCGTTCTTAGATCCGTCGAAGGCGTTGGATCACCCTCGGAAAGGCTTACCTCATGCACCCCTCTTTCCTTGGAAAATCTTGCCTTCTGTCTTGTTATTTTGATGAAGTCTCATATGCCCTATTTCCAGGTCATTGGACTAGAACTCAGATCTCTTCCAACCTACTGCAAATCTGAGGTCGATATCAAGCGAGCCTACACCTACAGATCTAAGGTAGGTGGTCACGTGGTTTCCATTTTGGGTTTTCGCCTTTTTGAGTTATTATCGTCATGTCGTGGTTTGTCTTTCGCCAAACCCCTTATTTATATTGACTGCTTCATATCTAAATGACTTGTGTGGTATGAGATTGATGAATCTAACCTTGTTAGGGTGTTTAGATTTGGTGTGGACTGGGAGTGGTCAACCATAGGTGATATGCCATGAGATTTGGCCCCTTTTCACCTTTGGACCTTAACGATATGTCTTTAAAGGAATTTTACATGTTAGGCAAATGAGATGACTTGGTTAGAGGTTGGATGGGATGAGATAGCCTGAACCCCTTTAATAAATTGAAATGCATGTTGCCTTGAGATGTGATTATGTGATAATGTGATTGGGAAATGCCATGATTTGTTAATGTGATATGATATAAGATGGATTGTCTTATATATTATGATTTGAATGGTTATTCCATATTGTGTTGACATGATTGTGATAACCTGTGTGTGGGAGGGAGGCATTCTTACCTCATGCAAGATGAATCTCCGTGTGTGGGTGGGAGGCATTCTTACCCTGTGCCAGATGAATCTCCGTGTGTGGGCGGGAGGCATTCTTACCCCGTGCCAGATGAATCTCCGTGTGTGGGTGGGAGGCATTCTTACCCCATGCCAGATGAATCTCCATGTGTGGAAACGAGGAATTATTACCCCATGCCAGATAAATATACGTGTATGGGCAGGAGGTATTCTTACCTCGTGCCAGTTACAGTGCTTATGGATGAGATGCATGATTACCTCATGCCAGTGATAACATATATCTATGTACTCATACCCCCTGGTGTTTGTTCAGGATACCAGCCATGAGCTGAAGTAGTTAGACCCACCAGGTGTCCTTCTAGAACCTGAGCGGGAGGGTTGTTTATTAATTGGCTTTACTTACTTAGAGTTTACTACATACTGTTTATTTTGCGAACACCTATTTGGATTACACGTAGACCCTGTTGGTGGTTGGCTACTGAGACTTGTCTCACACCCTACCCGAGCGGCCTCCTTGGCACCCGTGTAGACTTTACTGTTGCAGATACTAATAGAGGAAAATTCCTAGCTTCAGGTTGTTGATACATGTATGTGCTAGCGGGAGATCCAGAGTAGAGGACTGAGCTTGGCTAGGGATGCTCGTGGACTAATTTTTTTGTCTTTTTGTATTATTGTATAGCATGTTTTACATCTATTTCCATTATATCAGCATGTCATACATCCATTTTGTATCAGACACTGCCTATGTAGATTTTGTATATCTATCAGGGTTTTCCTTACTTCTGTTGTTTGGTTTGTATGTTTCCCTTCTTCTCCTGTTTACCATTGGTTGTGCTTCAGCTATTTTTACTACTTTGCTGTTATACAACTGTGTACTCTGACATGGGGGTACAGTCTCCCCACTGACTTACCATTACACCCCCGCTGCTAGTCGGCAGCCCCTGGCCTATGGGGAGACGAGCCAGGGGTCATGTGGCCAACCGGGCTCAGGGCTCAGGTTGAGGGGCAGCCGGGTCCAGGACGTCAGAATGTGGTATCAAAGGTTTCTTTCTTTCTTTCTTTACTATATGGCGATGATAGAATTGGAGACTGGGAATGCGTAGGGACTTAGCCATGAGTCGTGCTTGGGCATCGTGAACCTATGTACGTGGTATGGGCCAAGTTTCCTATTTTATTTTGTTATTGATTCTGCTATTTACTGTTGATACCGCTTCACCGTTGGGTGCTTCACATGTTTTGTGATGTTATTGAGATTTTCAATGTTGGAATTTGAATTTCAGGGTTCGACCCGATGAAATGAGGGCTATGAATTAGAAAATTCATCATGATAGTCACAATATGATTAGGCTATGCATCTTTCCATGCCATGTTTAAATTTTCAGTGAGAATTGTATGTTGTTTATTTCCATGCCTTGTTAATATGTGTGCAATTGTGATAATCCTTCATGCATGTTGTGAATTGAGGAATGATGTGGTTTTAGTGGGTGTCACTCTTTGGTTCATAAGGTGTATGGGCCCTTATGGATCAGAAAATGAAATTCCAACTAAACCAATCATTTGCTCTAAATGAAATTAAAATACTTAATTAGCACAAGTAAATGAGAAATGGCATCCAATTGTGTGTCATCTTTCAGTTCACGAGGAGTATGGGCCCTTATGGGCTGGGAAATACCATTTCACTGGATTAAGTTTAATTGGAACAATTTTAGGTTTTATTAAGAATTCATATGGGTGTGGATAGATGATATTAGGGGTAAGAAGTCTTAGTACCTGTCCTAGCTTCTAGAGTTCAACCTTTAATTTGTTGGTTTCTTATTTTGAGATGTTCGTTTGTCATTGTAGCGCTATGAATCCGAGACTTCCTTGAGTCGCGTACACTGAAGGCGGTGACGATCACGTTCCTGAGGTGGCGGGCCCTGAGCCTCCAATTGACCTTCTTGTCGAGCCACCTATGGATCCTCTTGATGTTCCTGAGATGGGTGTTGATGCTCAGTTCCATGAGAGATTCTTGCGTATGATGCAGAGTATGCAAGGTGGAGTGCGCCCTGCCCCGAGTATGGCAGAGTTGACCCGCGAGTTTCAGTCACAGCATCCTCCTACATTTACAGGATATGGAGGACCACTTGCTGAAGAGTCCTATTTGGAAGCTATTCGGACCATCTTCGATCACCTTGAGACGCCTCTAGAGCGTAGGATCAAGCTCGCAGCTTATATGCTACGTGGTTCAACCAGGAGGTGGTGGGATGTAATCACCTAGTCGGGAAAGTAGAGAGATATGATATAGACTGATTTCCAGACCGTCTTCTATGATTTTTTCTTTCCCCAAACTTTGAGGGATGATAGATTTAGGGAGTTTATGAATCTGTAGCAAGGAACCATGACAGTCATGGAATATTCGTCCAGTTCCACTAAGTTATAGTGTTTTTCTCCTACACTAGCTAATTATGATCTCACATCCACTAGGTGTTTTGAGGATGAGTTGTGTTACGCCATTCGTTCGTAGGTTAACGTGTTCAGGCTGACGACCATTTCAGAGATTGTCAATCGGGCTTTGATCACAGAGAGGAATTTGAGATAATCGGATAGTGTGAACTAGGGCGGTTCGGCACCTAAGGGTTCCATTGGATCCTCTTCTAGGAAGAAGCGGAATTTTTAGGATTCTCATGGTTTTAGTGGTGGTCAGACCCTTTTCTCAGGCGTTACTCCTATCTGTCACCAATGTGGGGTGCCAGGACATTTGAGGAGACAGTGTACGCGAAATCCAGTGGAGTGTAGAGGTAGTGGTAGTTTGGGTCATCTCTACCGTTCCTGCAGGTATTTTCCCCCAGGGTCAAGTGAGCAGGGATAAGTACCTACTCCACGATCTGGTGCTAGATCGGTAGGATCGCGTCAGTCAGGTGGCTGGAATACCACCGGTCGATCAGGCCGTGGCGGCAGTCGAGGCAGAGGTAATCAGGTGTATGACTCTCAACAGCAGCGGGGCGGGTCTGCTCAGGGTAGTTAGGTTGTGACTCAGGGTCGTGGTACCGGCTAGTTGTATTCAGTCGAGCCTACACCACAGGAGCAGTACGCCAGACCATCTATTGTATGAGGTATGATTCTAGTTGCCTCTACATTAGTATCTGCTTTGTTTGATATAGGTTCTTCTCACTCCTCTATATTGGAGGCAATTATCGGAAGTTTGGGCCTAGACTTTGAGTCATATCACGGCATGATCATGTTAGATACCCCATTAGGTATCTATTCAGAGGGAATTCATTATTTTCAGAATTATCCCCTCGAGGTGGGCAGTTACCTTTTCATGTGGAACCTATATGTTTTGGATATGACATGTTTTGATGTAATAATCGGGATGGACTAGTTAGTTCCCTATAGAGCCTGGATTGACTTCTATCATCAAAGGGTGGCGTTTACGTCACCATAGGGTGACACGCATATGAATAATAAAGAATGGGATCTTAGTGTGACATGAGTAGGACCAGAACACCAAAGTTTAGGTGGTTTCACAGCACAGGTTTCCCGTCTTTATCTTGTTGACCAAGGGTTACAACCCTCTATTTATCCTCCGGTGGTGGAGAATTTCGGTGATGTCTTTCCTGATGATTTCTTTGGTCTACCTCTAGTGCGAGAGGTGGATTTTACTATTGATCTTATACCTGGAGTAGCACCAGTGACCATTCCTCCTTATAGGATGGCACCTAAGGAACTCCTGGAGCTCAAGAGTCAGCTAGAGGACCTGGAAGCAAAAGGCTTTATACGTCCCAGTACTTCTCCTTGGGGATCACCGGTTCTTTTTTCCAAGAAGTCAGATGGTACCCTTATTCTTTGCGTGGATTATCATAAGTTAAATCAGTTGACTATTAAGAATTGGTATCCTTTACCTCTAATTGATGACCTCTTCGATCAGCTCCGAGGAGCGAAGGTGTTTTCAAAGATAGATTTGAGGTCGGGCTATCACCAGGTGCGTGTTAGGAATTTGGACATACCTCGCACAACGTTCAGGAGTATTTATGGTCTCTATGAGTACCTAGTCATGTCGTTTGGGCTTACGAATGCACCTAAAGTGTTTATGGATCTTATGAATCGGATTTTTCACCCTTTCCTTGATTCTTTTGTGGTTGTATTTGTGGATGATATCTTAGTCTATTCATGCTTGAGACATGACCATGCAACCCATCTTGAGATTGTTCTAAATATGCGAAGAGAGCATCATCTTTTTTCTAATATTAGTAAATTCCACTTTTGGATAAATAAGGTTCACTTCCTGGGTCACATTATTTCTGAGTCTGGAGTTTCAGTTGACCCTAAGAAGGTGAGTGTTGTGATTTCTTGGGAGCAGCCCAAGAACGTCTTTGATATCATGAGTTTCTTGGGGCTTACTAGATATTATAGGTGGTTCATTCGGGACTTTTCACACCTCACAGCACCTCTTACATCTTTGACCAAAAAGGGGGTGAGATTCGATTGGTCAGAACCTTGTGAAGTAGCTTTTCAGGAACTGAAGGGAAGACTAACTTCAGCACCAATACTGATCTTGCCGGAGCCAAGCAGAGCTTATACGGTCTATTTTGACGCATCAGGTATTAGGCCTGGAGATTTCTTGATGTAGGATGAGCGAGTCATTGCGTATGGTTCTCATCAGTTAAAGGCTCATGAGAAGAATTATCCGATGCACGACCTCGAGCTCGTAGCGATTGTACATGCCTTACACTGTTAGAGACACTATTTGTTGGGATAGAATTTTGTGGTATTCACTAACCACAAAAGCCTCAAATATATATTCACTCAGCAGGATCTAAATCTCAGGCAATCCAGGTGGGTCGAGTACCTGCAATCCTTTGATTTCGAACTGGCCTACACTCCTGGGAAAGGAAATTCAGTAGCTGATGCGCTAAGTTGGAAAACTCAATCACAAGTGGTTCAGGAATCTAATGAGGAGTGGAAGCTGATGGCCCTATTTTCGGAGAAGCACGTTGAGATTCAGGAGGTTAAGGGTCATACTATTCTCTCAAACTTTGTGGTGACATCTACTCTTTTGGAACGGGTTAGGGAAAGATAGTTATCAGATCCGGAAGGACTTGTTCTACGAGAAAGTGTCGTTGATGATGCCTCTATAGATTGGACCGTGGATGAAGGTGATACTTTATTGTTTTGTGGGCATGTATGGGTCCCAAAAGACATCAGAGAGGAGCTGATGAGGTATTTCCACGCCTCAGCATGGGCAGTTCACCCGAGAATCACCAAAATGTATCGTGATTTGCGACGACAGTACTGGTGGCCAAACATGAAGTGGGAGATAGCTGGTTTTATCACGCGTAGTTCCACCTGTCAGGAGGTGAAGGTGGAACATCAGCGTCCGGTAGGGATTTTTCATCCGTTGTCCATTCTGTAGTGGAAACAGGACAATGTTTCTATGGACATTGTAACCAGTTTACCCAGGTCACCTCATGGAAATGATGCAGTATGGGTTATCGTCAACCGTCTGACGAAGGTCGCACATTTCTTACCTGTGCGGGAGACCTTTACGACTGATGACTTGGGAAGACTGTATGTTAAGGAAATAGTGCGCCTTCATGGAGAACCTTGTTTTTTTGTCTCGGACAGAGATCCTTGTTTTACATCTCGGTTCTGGAAGGGTTTACAGAAGGCCTTGGGTATGCAGGTACTTTGGAGCACGACCTATCACCCGCAGACTGACGGACAGACCGAGCGGACTATACAGGTACTAGAGGATATGTTACGTGCATGTTTTTTTGATTTTGGAGGTTCATGGGAGAAACACATTCCTCTTGTCGAGTTGAGTTATAATAATAGCTTCCAAGCTACCATTGAGATGGCTCCCTATGAAGCCTTATATGGTAGGCCTTGTCGCTCGCCTTTGTGTTGGCTTGAAGCAGGGGAGGAAGATGTTATAGGACCATGTCTTGTGCAGGATACTACAGAGCATATACAACTTATTAGGAAGCATATGCAGACAGCTCAGTCTAGAAAGCAGTCCTATGCTAACAAGCATTGGCGACCTCTTGAGTTCGAGGTTGGGAACCAGGTCTTCTTGAAGGTCTCACCCAGGTTGGGGCAGATACATGTACGGAAGTAGGGTAATCTTTCACCAAGGTTTGTAGGACCCTTTGAGGTGATGAAGCGAATCGTAACAGTAGCTTACCAGCTTGAACTTCCGTAGAGATATCAGGCCATGCATGATGTTTTTCATGTATTTTAGCTACACCGGTACTTTTCAGATCTGAATCATGTTTTTCATCCAGATGAGGTTGAACTGGATATGGATGCTTCTTTCGAGGAGTATCTGATGTGAATTGTTGACCGGAGCATGAAGACACTTTGTGGGAGGTTCGTTCCTCTTATACAGGTGTTATGGCAGCACGGCCGGGTACAGGACGAGACCTAGGAGTGAGAGGCTGATATACGTTCTCAATGGCCATAGATTTTTATTGATGACACCTCAGTACCCTCGGAAGTCCAACTCGGGGACGAGTTGCTTTAAGGAGGGGAGGTTGTAATGAACCGAATCTTTGGAAAAGGTATGGATCGTTAGTTTTATTTTAAAATCTTTCCTTCGAGCTTGTTTAATGTGTGTAACATCCTAAGGAAGTTCTGAGGAGTTTCTGGGGTTGGTTCGAAGCCCGGGAGTTTGAGAAATGGGCTTGCAGACAATGGTGAATGGCATGCGCACGGCCTGCGCATGGTTTCAGACAAACCATGTGGCCTTAGTCTGGAGGCAGGGAGGTTCGCACGGGTTGCGCACGGTTTGGGTAAACCGTTCGCCAAAACCATGTGGCCCTTGGTTGTGAGGTAGTGAGGTGTGCACGGTTTGCACACGGTTTTGTAAACTGTGCGCCTAAACCGTGCGGCCCTGTTCTGGATAAAATTACCATTTTCCCTTGTTTTGTTTTAAAAGCCTAAAGGCTTTATTTCTTCCTCTAGCATACCGAACCAGAGGGGAGCCCTCTTTTGAGCTCCAAACCCTCTCCTCTCTCAATCTCTTTCTATTTCTTCATCCGATGACCGTTCTTCGATCCGTCGAAGGCATTGGATCACCCTCGGTAAGGCTTACCTTATGCACCCCTCTTTCCTCGACAAATCTTGCCTTCCATATTGTTATTTTGATGCAGGCTCATATGCCATATTTCTAGGGCATTAGATTGGAACTCGGATCTCTTACAACCTTCTATGAATCTGAGTTTGATATCAAGTGATCCTGTGCCTATAGCTCTAAGGTAGGTGGTCACGTGGTTTCCATTTTGGGTTTTCACCTTTTTGAGTTATTATCATCATGTCGTGGTTTTTCTTTCACCAAACCCCTTATTTATATTGACTGCTTCATATCTAAATGACCTGTGTGGTATGAGATTGATGAATCTAACCTTGTTAGGGTGTTTAGATTTGGTGTGGATCGGAAGTGGTTAACCATAGGTGATATGCCTTGATATTTGGCCCCTTTTTCACCTTTGGACCTTAACGATATGTCTTGAAAGGAATTTTCCATGTCAGGAAAATGATATGACTTGGTTAGAGGTTGGCTGGGATGAGATATCCTGAACCCCTGGAATAAATTGAAATTCATGTTGCCTTGAGATGTGATTGTGTGATAATGTGATTGGGAAATTCCATGCTTTGTTAATGTGATATGATATAAGATTGATTTCCTTATATATTGTGATGTGAATGGTTATGCCATATTGTGTTGACATGATTGTGATAACCTGTGTGTGGGAGGGAGGCATTCTTACCCAGTGCCAGATGAATCTCCGTGTGTGGGCGGGAGGCATTCTTACCCCGTGCCAGATGAATCTTCGTGTGTGGGTGGGAGGAATTCTTACCCCATGCCAGATGAATATCCATGTGTTGGCGGGAATCATTCTTACCCCGTGCCAGATGAATCTCCATGTGTGGGTGGGAGTCATTCTTACCCTATGCCAGATAAATCTCTATGTGTGTGCGGGAGGAATTCTTACCTCATGGCAGTTACAGTGCTTATGGATGAGAGGCATGCTTACCTCATTCCAGTGATGACCTATATCTATGTACTCATACCCCCTGGTGTTTGTTCAGGATACCATCCATGAGCTGAAGCAGGTAGACCCGCCAGGTGTCCTTCTGGAACCTAAGTGGGAGGGTTGTTTATTAATTGGATTTACTTACTTGCAGTTTACTACATAGTGTTTATTTTTCGAACACCTATTTTGATTACACGTAGACCTCGTTGGTGGTGGCCTACTGAGACTTGTCTCACACCCTACCCGGGCGGCCTCCTTGGCACCCATGTAGACTTTACTGCTACTGGTACTAGTAGGGGAAAAGGCCCAGCTTTAGGTTGTTGATACATGTATGTGCTAGCGGGAGATCCAGAGCAGAGGACCGAGCTTGTCTAGGGATGCTCTTGGACTACTTTTGTTCTCTTTTTGTATTACTGTATATCATGTTTTCTATCTATTTCCATTGTATCATCATTCCATACATCCATTTTTTATCAGAAACTTCCTATGTGACTTTTGTATATCTATCAGGGTTTTCCTTACTTCTGTTGTTTGGTTTGTATGTTTCCCTTCTTCTCTTGTTTATCATTGGTTGTGCTTCCGCTATTTTTACTACTTTGCTGTTATACCACTGTGTACTCTGACATGGGGGGTACAGTCTCCCCACTGACTTACCATTACACCCCCGCTTCTAGTCGGAAGCCCCTGGCCTATGGGGAGACGAGCCAGGGGTCATCTGGTCAACCGAGCTTGGGGCTCGGGTTGAGGGGCAGCCAGGTCCGGGATTTCACATGCGTAGTGAGATCGAATCCCAACCAATTACTGATCTCCCTATTCATCTACAACTGAGGTAGGGGTTTGTTATTTAGATTCTTCTTTTCCCCGTTCTTTGATTGAAATGAAGAATGCATATCAACCCACAAATAGGTTGATATGCGGATCAAACGTTCTTGCGGGAGGGATATGATTTTCTTTTCTTCGGGTTTCTGATTCATGGATTTTAATCCACGCTAGATTATTTTTGTCTGTTTTGATTCTGTTCCATTTGATCCTACTAACGGGAGTAGATCATCACCGTGACAAATGATGGTGGAGGTTCGTTCCTCAATTTTCTTTTGGATTTCTTCCCCTTTTTACTTGTGTTATTCGTGTTCTTCACGGGGAAACGAAAAATGGATCATTGTGCATCCATTCTGCAACGCAACAATCCCAAATTGAATATCTGACATCGTGACAACCTAGGGGAGGTGTGACGGCGATGGCGGCAGATGAATCATCACGGTTCGAGAGTTGTCATTCTTTGAATGTTCTTCGCACAGGTGGATCGTAACGTGTTTTCAGGGCCGATCGGAGGCCCAAAACCGATGGAATTGGCTTCATGATGGTAGAACAACCTCAGATATTGAGTTTCGAGGCAATAAGGTGGCTATATTGAGTATAGGAGGAGAAACAGGGGTGCGGTGGTGATGGGCATCATTTTTGGAAATTCCTAAAGAAAACGGCGTGTATCCCTAAGAACACGTTGTGTGGGACCGTCTCGGCAGTGGCTAGGGTTCTGCAATGCATGAAGTGATGACATGGCATGTGGGTCCTTACACAGACTCAGTGTGTATCCTAGGGGATACACGTACATGGGATGTAGTACACAGTCATGTACTCCACCACACAGCCAGACCAAGCTGGCTGCACAGGTTACCCTGTGTACCAGTTACACAAGACGGTGCACATGGGATAAAGCCGTGTACGAGCACACGGGAACATACACAAAGCCGACCCCAATTACTTAGACACGACGTGTGATCTGTACTACATGTCGTGTACTGACCTTTCTACATGACAAGCCTTGAGACACAGGTCGGTTTACACGGGTAGTACCCGGGGTCAGAAGACATGGCGTGTGACACTTCTACACACTGTGTACTTTTCATTACATGGCTTTATCTTCTTGTCCACCATATCTTGTAAATGTTTCATTTGGGTTGTTGCCCCTTTTTCTTATTCCCCTGAAGATCAGGTATCATTTCCATTCATAGGAGTATGATCCCTTCGGCAGGAATTTCCGAGATGGAGTTAGGTATACCTCCAAGAGGCCCAGAGTGAGATCCTATATCCATTCTTGACCCTAGTTAGAGTCAGGTATCGATGTGACTATTCCCATGGGGTGTTGATCCTCTACTTAGCAGGTGAATCCGTATGAGTCGTGGTATCCGCTAAGGCCCTGGCAGTGATCCTCATTTGTGTATCGAGATCCTTCCCCACTCAGGAGTGTGTTCTCTTGGAATGAGTGTATCTATCTCTTGTGAATTTTCTCAATGGATTGTACTTCTCGAACAGATGACATCAGAGATATCAGACTCGTGGATTGAGTTCTCCTAGACGAGTGCTTCATGGAATATTCAAACTGAATCCCTAGCAGAGGAATGCAGTTGTGTGACTTGTATCTAGACTACGGGTCTGGGTTTTAAGTATATCTTGATTGTATTACTCTTATTATATGTTCAGTATACATATACTGTGTAGAGATGATTGTACCTTTCCTTTGTGTATTTTCTTTTTGGTTTTTGGGTTCCTCTACTGAGTATTGTTATACTCACCCCTGCATGGGCTTTTTCCGAACTCATCATGTATTGTGTAGACAAGCATCCTTTTGATAGAGTCCAGGGTAGACCAGGACAGGACCAAGTTTTCTGAGTTCCCTATAGTCCGAGGTGTTCCTACGGCTATGAGAGACAGTCCCAGTTCCTCTTTGTGTTCACAGGTTGGACTTTGTAGTTTTCATACTCATTTTTTTGGTGGACTTGTATTCTAGCCCAATTTACTTTCAATACTCTACTTTCTGTCGTACTTTGTTGATTGGGTGTAGTTGTATGAATACATTCTGTTCCTTAGTGGTTTTTCTTACATTTAATCATTTTTTGGCTTGGAGATGTGTGTGTGTGTGTAGGTACTTAGGTAATGTCTCCCATGTTAGTAATATGCCTACTCAGTGCTAGTCACTAGCCCCTAGCCTATTGGAGGTAGGCTTGGGTAATAGCGGTATGGGCCCCCACTGGGATGGGTCATGACATATTTTGAGAAAAAACACATTATCGATGATATAATGAGAAATAAATCCCTAGTAATAATGTTCATTTTATAAATAAATGGTAGGTAATGGATATATCATAGATTGGTTCTATGAAATAAAATGTATCATACAACAACTAAAGAAAACAAGATAAACATGGATTATTTAATCGTTGTCACATACATCATCACCCCCCCTCCTTCTTGGAAGAATGTTACAAATTCTCTAAAACATAATAAGTAATATATTTCCCTCAATTAGTAACTTAACAACCTAGAAATTTAGGAGGAATATAAAAATCATGAGGAGGAAAGTAAACCTAAGGATGATAAATCCAAGGTCCTTATGGTGTAGGGGGTGGGTACATATAAGTTCTCAAAGGTAAAAAATCCAAACCATAATTAAAAAAAAGGAATGGTATAGTTCAAGAAGAATAAAGGGGTGTGATAATTCAGTCAAAAGATGGGAAACTTCAAGAAAAAATGTTATCCCCATGAGAATGAAGATAGAAAAAACTATTCAAAGGGGAAATTTATAGTCATGATCTTTGAATATAATGTGCTCAAATATATATCTTATTGGTGGATTGATTATAGATATATAAGAAACATGTTCAATAATAAATATCTCTTAAAGTGGATGGAATCAATCAAATATGGGATGTCACTCTACATGGGGAACTCTATAATCATAAACATATAAGGTAAGGGTGTTCTTGATCATGAATTTACCTCAGGAATGGTATTAACTTTAAATGATGTATTTTATGTGAATAAAATTTATAGTAACTTGTTTTTGAGGAGTTTGTTGAACAAGCATGGTTTCATGCTTGATTTTGAGGTAGGTAACATTGTTCTATCCAATTATAGAATATATGTTGGAAAGGGTCACTTATATGATGATGTATTTAAATTAAAGATATATTTTGTTTCATATTACCTTTTAAGGTATTTTTATTTAAGGTATAATCATTTTGGTCACATAAATTATAAAAAAAATCACGACTTTTCATAAATCAAATCATTACCTAGAATGGATAAAAATTATCATAACTATGTGACTTTCATAAAAACTAATATTTTTAGGAAACCATTTCCAACTATAGAAAATAAAATTAATTTTTTATAATTAATACAAAGTGATGTATGTGATTTTCATGTTTCACCCATCATAGGTAATAAAAAATACTTTGTAACTTTTATTAATGATTATACTATATTTTCTCATGTCTATATTTTACATGATAAATATTAAGTTATAGATATTTTTAGTATCTATAAAAATGAGGTTGAAAAATAATGTGGGATTACAATTAAATTCCTCTAATATAAAAGGAGAGGAGAATATTATAGTCTTAATTGTTTAAATCCCTAGTAATCATGCATAAAGTGACAGCTCCTTATACTCCTCAACAGAATGGTATAACTGGGATAAAGAATACAACATTAATAGAAATAGTTAATTCCATGATGTTTATATCAGGTCTCTCAAGTGGATTTTGAGGAAAAGAATTTTTAACTATGTATTGCATCCTAAATAGATTTATCACAAAATAGAAGTCTATAACTATATGAATTATTGTAGCACCCCCAGTTTGAGGTGATTTTCCTTTTTATTAATATAGAGTTCCTATATGGTTTTGGTGTGTATTTGAAGCATTTTTTAGGGTGAATTATTTGAGCATGGTTAGGTAAAACCATGTAGATTTTCTAAGAATCTAGGAGTCACTGGGCAGGCACATGGTTGGAAGATGTTTTAGCCAAACTGTGTGACTAATCACAAAAATTGGGAGTGGTGGAATAATTCCATCACATGTTTGGTGAACGGTTTGTCAAACTGTGTAGCAACCTGGGTGTTATCTAGTAGCACTCGCACAGTCAACACATGGTTTGTTAAACTATGAAGCCTAATCATGTTATGTGCATTAATAATATCTAAAAATTAGATTTTAATTTTATATTTTACCTTAAAACTATCATTTTTATTTTTTTGGTCTCGTATCTTGAACCAAATGATTCTTATAGGAAATTTTGGAAACCCTTGTCCCTCTGGAATCCATTTTCAATGATTCTAAGTGTGTTGGATCTCCATAATTAGCGGTAAATATATATTTTCTCTATCTCTCTAGATATTCTCATCACCTCTAACATGGAGTGTTAGATATTATTTTTTAGGGATAGTTTTATGTTCTATGATATTTTTTATGACATCTTGATTGAATTTATTAAAGGAAATAAATTTAAATCCTAAATCTAGAGGTTTCATTGTGTCATTCTTTGGTTTCATAGCCTGTTGTGAGGTAAGTGGATTCTCTCTCTTCCCCAATTGTTTTTTAACTTAAAGGATTAGTTTTTATTAAATGTTTTACTTTTAATTTCAAATTAAACTCGTATTTATTTCTTATTCAAAATCCCTTTTCTTAATGATCTAGAAATTGTGGATTTAATGGTTTTTTAAAAAATATCTTGTGTTCCATGTTTTAAATTTCGAATTTGAGATAATGTAGAAAAGGTTTTTATTAAATGATTTAAAAAAGAATTATGATTTTATAAATGAATTTTTACGAGAACTTGATATACATAGGTGTTGTGTGATCATAATTACATTGGACATGGCCTTTCCATTATGAACTTGGTGTGAGGTTCCAGATTGGAGGCACCTAGAAAATGGTCACCTAGTGATGACTTGGTGAATCGATGAGTAACCGCTCATGAGTATGGGACTATCACCTATAATGCATGTGTACATGTGTAAGAGGATGTGTTTTGGGTATTCCAATTATAATTAATGGATATATTTTTTCTACTTTTATTTTAAATTGTGTCAAATTGGTAAACTTATTTGATGTTCCTATCTTTTTTTAAAATTATATTTTTTACTATGAGATAATGTGTTCCTTTCCTAGTGGAATGAGTTTGGAAATCACTTGGGTAATGTATACTAGATATGATTACTCACCCCCTACATATGAACCTTGGTGTGTATATAGATGTTTCTCTTCATGACATGGGTAAAGGAAAAATATCTTATTTTCCTAGTGGGGCATCATGATTATATATTCTTAGGATGGTGTATGGATCTTAGAGTTTTCTTATGGAGTGATTGGAGTGATTATTCATTAGTGTTTCCGCATCGGTATGTCCTTTAGTTTTTTTGAGTCCCCTTATTCTACCATCTTGCCGCAACTTTGATATTTTTGTTTTACTAGTGTTTCATTGAGTTGCATTATTTATAATTTATGCATCATATAGTTTTTTTGGTTGTTTTTATTTTTTCTTAAAAAGTTGTGGTTGTTTAAAGGTAAAATAATCCCCCTAATGTTTTAGTAATCCCTTGGAATTTATTTTCAGCCTTAAGTGTCTTGGGGACATCACCAAAGTTTTGTGGGTTTTCCTGTCTTTCCAAGAAAATGGTTAGGGTCAGGATGTTACAAATGGTATCAGTTTTGGTCGTTCCATCATATTAGGATGGTGGTAAAGAGATAGTAAATTTCAGAACTTTAAATTTATAGTATAGAAATATATATCTAACCTCTTTATGTTTAAATTCAAGTTACCAATGTGATCCATGTACAAAATGTGTTTTTGGGAAACCTATAGGAGTGTTTTTATCTCAACTTCATGGAGTTAACCAATGAGTATAGCATATCATGCATTAGTAATGAGACTTCCGACTATGACTAAATTTATTATATTATATTTTATGATTCATGGAAATTTGTTATAATGATTACTGAATTTTTATGATTTGGAATATTCTAAGCCTTTAGTTTACTAGTAAGTGATGACTCGGTGGTGTTTTGTTCTAACTATATATAAATGTAATTGGTTATATGACCTAGAAAATTTTAAGAAGAGGCCAAATAGAATATGGTTTCACTTAAACCACATTTAAACCAATAGCTTCTTCAAATCATTATTCAAATTTTTTATGTTGTTTATAAAGTGAATTTGAATGAAAAACCATGACATTCCAATCATTCCGAGTGGTTTTAGAAACAAGGTCCACCAATCTTTTGGGGGGATTCAGAACCTAAAAAAATAAAAATTTGGCTTAGTAGAATTAATTGGATCTTTTATTTCCTTAGAATCAAGGATTATATGAAGGTTAAGTTAGTAGTAAACATGATATAGGATCTTTCCCAACAATGGTGGGATTTATATATCCAAGAAAAATTCTATAAACATCTTACATGGGATGGATTTGAAAAAAAAATCAATAAAAAATTCTACCCAAAACCTTAAAGATAAGAAAAAAATGGATTTATTTAGTATTAAGAAATAAAATCTATTAGTGATGGAATATGAAGCTAATTTTATGAACTTTGTTTGTTTTTATCTATAAGTGGTTGCTAGAACATCCTTTATGGAATGCATATTTGAGTCTAGAATATAACCACAAATTCATTCAAAGATATTTTTTCTCTTTATTAATGATTATACAGAGATGATTAATTGAGAGATAGTGGTAGAAAAGGATATTATTGGGAATATAACTAGAAGAAGAATTTTTTTCTACATGGGTACATTTTGGAACTATAATGTTGGGAATAAGTGAAAGAGGGAACCTACTTTTAAGGTAGTAGATCAATAAAAAATAAACCCATTGGGTTGATGAATCATGTCTTACAATAGTACCTATACTATTTCATTGTGGTATTTTTGGATGATATTTGTTTTCTTATTAAACTTTAAAATACCTGAAGAACATTTAGAGATTATTTTTATCATTTTTAGAGAGCATTGGTTATATGAAAAATTATCAAAATGAAATTTATGGATACAAGAATTTTATTTCCTTATCTATGTCATTTCTGAGAAAGACTTATCATTAGATCCTAAAAAGATAAAAAATTTCATCTCTTGGAAACCTTCAAATAACATCTTTTAGATATGCATATTTTTTGTCTTAGTAGATTATTATCATTACTTTATTCTGGACTTATCACATCTATCATCTCTTATGATAGTTGTAAGGCCTGAATCACTAAGTTTGAGTCAAAGTGTTATATAGCCTCATGTGAACCTCCCCATATTCAAGAGGTTTCCAACTAAAATTAAGGGTTTTAGTTCCATTAGTAGGGATATTATACCCTCGGTAACAATAAAGGCAGGAATAAATAATAACAAAGAAAAATAAACAAATAGAGATGAAACATATGGCATGTATTGTATATCAAATCATATCAAAAACAAACCAAGAACCCCCAAAGTGGTAGTTTTACAATGATAAAGGAAAGTAAATAAAAATTGTGACATCACTCTTGAGTATGTATCGATATCACCACTAATAACCATGCTCTATCTCCTAACTCCCAATCGCTAGGACCTTTACCTTCCCTGTATCTATAATCATGAAGTTTTAACATGCATCGAGATATCTATGAAGGATGTGAATATAAACCCAGTAGGACACTACTAGTGTGTCCTTAACACAAGTTCACATGTATAAGAGTGTATGTCGTGATAATATATAAATGTGAAAGTAAATAAAATATGATCATGTATCAAGTGTTTGTGCTCTAACCAAGACGCCACAAACCCCCAGTCATGTCTGCTTTGGATTCATGTTGATAACATAATCATAACATAAGTCATGAACTAAGGTATGACCACAAGGTCACCATATGTACTCTATATAATCCACAAGGATAACAAACCTCGTGTCAGGTCACATGGCTGTCAAGTCCCATCTCTCATTCATAGGTCGGGCTATAAGGCCATCATTCCCTGAAACTAACTTCAAGTTAGTCCACAAGGTATGATGTCCCAAAACCATGTCCTAGGTTAAGTCATGGAAGACCATCATTCCCCACTTTTTCCTCTCAGGTCAGATCACACAAGACCATCATGCCCCTAGGTTTGTCCACAAGTCCATCATTCCTCATAATCCAACTTGTTCCTATCATCATGTCACATGCTACATCTAAACACGCTCTCTTGTAGGGCTATCAAGTCACAATGGTTCCACCTACTACTTTGGTACCAAGCATAGAACAACCACAATATAGTATATACCAAATACTTTTCATGGTCATAGGTCATAACCTACTGAGCCACAACATGCATAATAAGAATGATTATCAGTAACCATATACATACACATATAATCATACTCAATCATGGTCTCATAAGCTATGCACACACACACACATGTGATCAAACATCAAACATGATCTCGTGGTCTACACACACACACACATGTGATCAAACAACAAACATGGTTTCACGGTCTATGTACACATACACACATGTGATTAAACACCAAACATGGTATCACGAGTTATTCACGCACACACATGTGATCAAACTCAAACATGTACTAATTCATATAATCATAAAATGTAATATCATGCTAAAAAATATATACATTTCCTCTACATGGTAGGAACTTCCTATATTAATCATGTTGACATCAAAATCAATAATTTTCAAGATTCAATATCCAAATCACACCTACACTCCAACTAGATCAAGCATGTACACCAAGGATCCTAGATTCTCTAAGGATCAATCCTCTAATGTCAAGGATGAATCCAAGAGTTAAAATCTTTGAGGATCTCTTGAAGAATCCCCAAAGTCACTCAAATTTAAAAAGGAATGTAACATAGAATTTTGGGTTTGATGGGACTCAAATATTTATAGGCATTCTTGAAAAATAGGCCCCACGGTAAAGAACATAGTTCTATGTCATAGTAGGCCCTAAAATAAAAATGGGAAAAACATAAGGAAGGTGGCCATGCTGTAGTGGTGTCTAGTCAAAAGCATGTCTAGAATCCACATCATGATCAATGAAGATGTAATGATTTAGATTTTCCATGTATTATTTTTAAATATTATACAGATTATTATTGAGACTAGGCACTAAGACGTTGTGTGATTCTGAGGCCCGGTGTTCCTAGAATAAATGTTTGAAATCTATTAAATATATTAAATAGCATATGCGAACAGTTTTCCTAAAAAAGTGGAATAACTTATAAAATTTTTCTTGAATCATAAATATGAGGGCACCATTGATATTAGAATGTGATTTTTACCCTATGTGTGACTTAACATTAGTCGGTGCGGGTTGTTTGTGGAAAATTCATTGCAGCCAAGAAAATGAATAGAATAATTCAAATAAATTATTTTATTCCATTTTTTAATGAAGCAATTTACTCATATTTAAAAATATTATTCTAGGGTAAATATCAGGGTTATCTATATAACCTTGGAGACATTGTAGGACCATTGGATATATTTCTAGATAATCCTCTCAGATGAACAATGGCAGATCGTGGATCAATGATCGACGTACCTCAGATTTGACGGATTTTGCCTACAACAATGTTGCAACAATCATTCTTCATTAGTGAGATGTCCAAATCAAGGTATAGTGTTTTTTTAATAGGTTTACTCCCTATTATTTATTTATACAATGAATGTGAATCAATCGATGAATGAAATGATTCATAGATTGTGTGTATTGCCAGTTAGGATTATATTTGCGGAGTTTTGACGGGAGATTGATTTCTTTGATTATTTTTCTATTTTATTTTCATTATAATATAGAAAGATCTATATTGATGTGAACAACAATTGAGTTTCATTCCTTTCTTTAGTTCTTGTGCTTTTATCCCCTGATTCATCATTCGTCACGAGTGTTATTCGTTTATCCCGTGACTCAACACATCCTGATCAATCGATCGTTGCACAACCAATTCTTAGTGAAATGATCCAATATCACAGATCTAGGATCAGAATGTCACAATGGAGGTGCAACGATAGAGATAGAATGATTCAGATGACGGTGGATCCCTGAATTCATGTTCTTCGTCACGGAATGAAGAACAGTGATTTGATCCGTTTTGCAAGAAGATCAGAGGATGAAATGCATTGTTTGATGATGAAATGTCTTGAAAGAGATTAGATCTTCTATTTCATGGTGAAATGATCACCAGATTGAAGGCCTAAGGTATCGGATCAAACACAGAAGGATGAATAGGATTTCTGGAAAATATCGAACAATATGGCATGTAAACTGTGTCTACACGCCATGTGGGGCCCCCTGAGTAGCGTGTAAGGTTCTAAAGGAAGGTAAAAATCACACGGAGTGTGGCCCCTATCACACAGTTTGTGGTCCCTCCATGAATAATCAGTGTGTACTTTGGGAATTACACTAACATAGGGTAGATTACATGGGTTTCCTACATGTCATATATTCCCCCCACATTACACGGCCTAGACTAGGTACATGGTCAAAGCCATGTACTGGTACATGGGCATACGTACATGAGCTGGAGCTATGTATTGAAACACAGGTAGACTAAATGGGCAGTCTATATGCTATATAGTACTACACATACACAGTTTGAATGACATGGGCTCTTTACATGGGCAAAACCTGGGGTCAAGGGACACTGTGTTTAACCCATATACATGCCATGTACTCTTTATTACATAGCTTAGATATATTTTCTTTTGCATCTTGAATAATTTTCATTAAGATTAATTCCCATTATCTTTTCCTTGAAGGTAATTATGAATCATTTCTTACTCCTAGGACAACAATCCATTTAGCAGGACTTCTTAGATAGAGTCGTTGGAATCCCTCTGAAAATATCAAAGTGAGATCCTCTATTCGTCTTCATTCCCTAAGTGGAGTTCTTAGTATCTATGTGACCAACACTACCCGAGCACCAATCCTCTACTTATTAAGGTTGATCGATATCGATTTTATTGGTATCACCACATGCCCTTGGCAGTGATCATCATCTTTGTATCATATTCTCTTCAGACCTATAAATGTATTCTTTCTCATGATGAGACTCGGCGAGCAGTACCTCTTCGATGGACATCATCAGTGCTATTGGACTCAGAAGTGTGTTCTCTTATATGAGTACTTCATGGAATATTTGAGTTGTAATCCTAGGATATTATACCATGGTTGCGGATTACCTCTAGACTGTGTTTCTTAGATTGATTATATCTGTATAATCTAGTTATATGTATTGTAGACATATACCTATATAGACCTAACTATATTTCCTTTTTTATATGCTTTGTGTTATCAGGGTTTCCTACTGAGTATTTTTATACTCACCCATGCATGGTATTTTCCCTCACATTTTTTGTCTTGTGCAGACGGTCGACCTTTCGACGGATTCCTAGGAGGTCCAAGACCATATGGTTTTTAGTAAGACCAACATAATGAGGTGTGTTCTTGTAGATTTTAGACATCATTCCCAGTACCTTTAGTTTCATGTTGGACTTGTGTTATAGACTTCTTTATGGTGGGATTGTATTTGGCCCTGTTTACTTTATTTACTTCATGTCGTACTCTGGTTGTGGGATATAGATGTATGCATTCATTGTTTGTTCAGTTGTTTTTACATTTCAGCATTATTGTGGGATTGGAGTTGTGTACATGTGTACAGGTAATTAAAAAATGCCTCCCATGATAGTGATATGTCTTCTCGATGCTAGTCACTATCCCCTAGCCTATTGGAGGCAGGCTCGGGGACTCATGACATGAACCCCACTAGGAAGGGTCCTGACATAGTGATATTAGAGGTGGTTAGTTTTACTTTAAGACTAGGAGCTTTTGAAATTGGTTTGGGGAAATAGTGATAAATGTTTCAAGTTCATATTTCAGGCTAGGGACTCTAGTGTTGGTGCAGTATCTGATTTATCCATACACTAGGACTCTAATCACCTATTTTTTTACTTGGTACATGAGAACACTAGTTATAAGGAAAAAATGGTACAGGAATCATATAGTAATGGGTTGTGGTTTCCATGTCCTTCTTGAGTTGTCTCTCTAGATATACTCATTGACTATGGTATATCTTGTTTATTTTAGGATGCCTCTATAATGTATATCATCTAGGATTCAGTATAATGATTATAAGGATGATCCCCTCAGTGATGAGGATTTTATATAGGGACCAGTTCCTAATATGTTTCCTCCACATGGTGCACTAGCCATACTACCTATATAGCAACACATGGTACCTGCAGTACTAGCGGATGAGGTGTGTAGGCTGAGCATGCTTCATGAGTTCTATAGACAGTGACCCCCTATGTTCTGAGGCCATCCCAACCCACAAGAAGCTGAGGACTGGCTTGAGGTGGTCACCCAAGCTTTTTGTCTAGTTAGGACACCAGCAGATCAGATGGTGGTCTCGGTAGAGAACCTTATTCTTGGATCAGTAGGGTGATGTTGGGGTTTAGTTATCTTGTCTTACGATGTGGTAAATTTTTCATGGATAGAGTTCATGTGCCTTTTCATAGAGGATTTCTCACCAGTTATGATAAGGTTTGTTCATATCCATGATCTTATGAAGCTTTAGTATGGCAGCATGATGGTAAATGAGTATTCATCTAGGTTTACCAACCTTTCTAGGAACTCGATTGATATGGTTTGAGATCAGTTTTTAAAGGCTCAAAATTTAGAGTGAGTTTTACATAGAGACATCTGATCCTATTTTATTCCTCTATGTATTCCTAACTATGTTGGAGTTCTAGAGAGATATTTGGTGGTTGAGAGTTCTTGGTTGAGTAGATATAGTCGGTAGTTTTAATCAGTGGGAAAGTAGGGGCAGAGACCTAGGCAATAGGGATTTGATGTCAATATTAGAGACCTGGACATGGGGAAATTTTTAAGAGGAGGTCTTAGGATAGAGGATTTGCAATTTAGGGCTCTCATGGTGGGTCCAGTCCACCCAGAGAGAGGTGGTGATACTCATGTGATGGTAAGGTACATCTCTCTTGAGATTGTCTGACCCACCGAATAGCTGACAGAGAGACCATGGATAGGTCGAAAAGGTAGAGACAATGGAAGGAGTAGGTAGGTCCATAGTATAGTGGATGTGGAAGAGGAGATGGGAGAGAATAAAGAGGTGTGTGAAATCTCAACTTATTACCACCACCACCCCCAGGTGGTCCATGCCAGGTTTAGAGAGCTAGAGGATAGGGGAGGGGACAGCTACTTGTAGTCAAAGCTTATGAACCAGGGGCTCTAGGAATTGTTTGAGGTACGATCTATGTATTTACTACCTTAACTATAGTATTGATAGACATGGGTTCTAGTCATTCCTTTCTCACCACATGTATTGTTCAAGACTTAGAGATTCTGGTTGAATCGTTGAATCGACCCTTATGCTTAAAGACTCCTACTAGATAAGACTTGATAAACACGCACGTGTGCTGATAGTGTAACCTGACTCTTGGAGGTGAGATTTTTGGTTGGGATATCTTGGTAGCATCATTGAGGCCTTACGATTTCATTCTTGGTATGTAGTGGTTATCCATAGTTCATGCTTAGATTAAATATTTTAGGCGAAGGGTGTGGTGTGCCCATGGTGATGGAACTAGATTCTCCTTTATTGGTGAAAAGGAAACTTAAGCAGCGTGGGATGGACTCATACATAGGAGGGGGAATCTGATCACTCATCATTCAGTTATCATAACCCTTTGTGAAGTGGATGTTATGAGTTTCTAGTTTCCTATAGTGGTGGAAGAGTACAAAGACATCTTCCTCAAAGATGTTCCAGGTTTACCTCCCCACCGAGAGATAGACTTATGTATTGATCTACACCCTGGGAATACATCGATATCTACACCATCATATTAGATGGATCCGATAGAGCTTCACATGCTGAGGGTGTAGTTAGATGACTTTAAGAGAAAGGTATCTGTGAGACCCAGTGTTTCACCCTAGGCAGCCCCAGTTTTCTTTGCCAATAAGGTAGACAAGAGCTTAAAGTTGTGTGTAGACTACCGACACTTGAACCTAGTGACCATGAAGAATAATTACCTACTACCAAGGATTTATGACTTCTTTTATTAGTTGATAGGGTCATGATGGTTCACAAAGTTTTACCTCAGATCAGTATATCATCGGTTGTGAGTACGGGATGAGGATATACTAAAGATGGCATTCAGATGTTTCTAAGGTCACTAAGATTACTTGGTGATTCCCTTTGGAGTGACAAATGATCCATTAGTAATCATGGGACTCATGAACCGGATCTTCTATCCTTTATTAGGAAAGATCAAGGTAGTATTCATCGATTATATCCTTATGTACTCAGCATCTGAGGAGGATCATGCGAGACACTTAAGGATAGTTCTGAATGTACTCCAAGAGAAATTTATATATGAAAAGATCTCAAAGTGCTAGTTCTAGATTCAGGTAGTCCACTTTTTGGGTCATATTATCTCATAGGATGGATTGGTAGTGGACCTGGCCAAGCTCGAGGTAGTGTTATCTTGGGAATCACCTAACAGCATGATATAGGTGTAGAGATTCCTTGGGTTGGTAGGCTATTACTGGAGATTCGTACCTAATTTATCTATAGTATAAACACCCATGATAGATTTTACTTGAAAGGGGAATCATTTCGTGTGGTTAGAGAAGTGATAGAGGGATTTTCAACAGTTGAGGTAGAGTTTTATGAGCTCTCCCATCTTGGGATTTCCAAAGGATGGTGTCGAGTAAGTAGTGTTCTGTGATGCATTAGGAACTGGCCTTGGTTGTGTACTGATGCAAATTAAATTGGTGATTAACTATGGTTCATTCCAGTTGACACCACATGAAAATAACCTCATGACCCACGATCTTGAGTTAGTAGTGGTAGTCTTTATTTTGAAGATATGGTAACACTACTTGATGGGTGAGCGGTTTATCGTCTATTCTAATCCCAAGAGTCTCAAGTATATCTTCTTGTAGAAATATCTTAACTTTAGGTAGATTAGATTGATAGAGTTCCTCCAAGATTATGACTTTGAAATTTTCTATACTCCTGGGAAGGGGGATCTGGTAGAATATACTCTCAATAGGAGATCTAGTTCATAGTTTTTGAACTAGGCGTTAGATTATTTTCCCTCATTGTAGTTATCCTTTATGGATTGAGGTAAAGAAGCTTACCTCTAGTCGATGGTTGTCACCCCTCCACTCTTACAGTGATTCAGGGAGTCATATCTTGGGTATATTGATAGAGATACCCTACATACTCAAATATCCATAGGGCATGCTCCTGATGGATATTCAAAAGGTGGAGAGAATGTCGTTATTTTCATAGGATGCACTATGGTTCCAGTGATGTTGCGGGAGGAGGTTTTGAGAGAGTTTCACGCATATCCTTTATCAGTACATATAGGTGTGGTAAATATGTATCAAGACCTCTGACATTAGTTTGTTGACTGGGGATGAAGAAAAGAGTTGCATAGTTTGTCTCTCAATGCATTACTTTTCAACAAGTTAAGGCTGAGCACCAAGTTCCAGCGGGACTAGCTCAACCCCTTGAAGTACCAGAATAGAAGTGGGATGGGATATCTATAGAAATCAAGATGGGTTTACCATGTATTTACAAGGGACACAATTCAATCTAGGTGATCATATACCGTCTCACCAAGTCATCCCACTTCTTATCTATCATAGAACAAAGTTTAGTATAGAGCTTTGGATACCTCTAAATTTAGAAGATATCCCGACTTCATAGAGTTGTATTAGTTATTGTTTTGGACCATGATCCTCACTTCACATCTTGGTTGTTAAAGGGATGGAAAGAGGCATTTGGGACTCAGTTACACTTGGTAATAGTGTTTTTCCCCCAAAATGACAGCCATTCTGAGCGACCATTCATGTTTTGGAAGACATGTTGTGAGCTTTCATGTTGGACTTTTTCCATGGTTGGGAGGATCACCTAACATTGGTGGAGTGCACATAAAACAATAGTTACCATTCCACCATCAGTATGGCACCATTTTAGGCTTTTTATGGGTGACCCTATAGGTCGCCACTTTTTTTTACTGAGCCGGGAGAGTCCTCACTTATGAGCCTGGAGTTGGTGTGAGGTACAATAGAGAAGGTGTAGATCATCCAGGAGTGAATGAAGATTGCACAAATATATCATTAGTCTTATACTAACAGGAAACATAGGCCTTTATAGTTTGAGTAATGGTATCATGTGTTTCTATAGGTTTCACCTCGATGTGGATTGCAGATATTTGGTCGGGGCGGAAAACTATCTTTGAGATTCATTGTCCATTTCCAGATAATGCATAGAGTTGATGAGGTGTCATATCACTTAGATCTAACTCTGTAGTTAGACCAGGTACACGACATATTCCACATGTCACATCTAAGGAGGTACGTACATGTCCCATTGCATGTTATCAACTGGGGCGAGCTGGACATCGAGGATGGAGAGACCATTATTGATTACCCTGTGGAGATCAAGGATTAGCGGGATGGGATACTTTGTGAGTGATTGATTCCTTTTGTGTGTGTATTCTAATAGCATGGGAATCTCTAAGAAATCACATGGGAGTGGGAGGCTCAGATTCATTATCAATACCCACATATTTTTGGGTAGCCCTTATTTTGGATTTCTGAGACGTAAATCCCCAAGGTGGGGAGAATGTAATGACTTGGATTTTCCATTTATTATTTTTAAATATTATATGGATTATTATTGAGACTAGGCACTGAGATGGAATGTGATTCTGAGACAAATTTTTCCCAAAATAAATGTTTGAAATATATTAAATATATTAAATAGCATGTGCACATAATTTTCTTAAAAAGTGGAATAACTTATAAATGGGTGTCGGGATCATAAATATGAGGGAAATTTTGAGCTCAAAATGTGATGTTTACCCTAGGAACAGCTTAACATTAGTCAGCGTGGTTCATTTGTGTAAAATTCATCACAGGCATGGAAATGAATAAAATAATTCAAATCAATTATTTTATTCTGTTTTTCCAATGTAGATATTTACTTGAATTTAAAAATAAAATTATGGGGGATATAACAGGGTTATCCACATAACCCTATAGATGTTAGAGGACCGTTAGAGAGAGATCTGGAGAATCCTCTCAGATGAAATAAGGGGGATCGTGGATCAATAATCGACATACCTCATATTTGATGGATATTACCTATAATAATGATGAAACAATCATTATTCATCAGTAAGTGATCCAAATAAAGGTAGGAAATATTTTTTAATTCATTTATTCCCCGTTATTTATTTTTACAATGAACTTGAATCAATCAACAAACGGATTGATTCCTGGATCATGCATATCACGGGTTGGAATTATATTTGTGGGGTTTTGACAGGATATTAATATTTGTGATTATTTTTTTATTTTATTTCCATTCTAAAGTATATGGATCGATATCAACATGAACATCGATCGAGGTTCATTCTAATCTTTGGTTCTTCTGATTTTCTCCCCTAAATCGTTGTTCATCACAGGCGTTCTCCGTTTGGCCCACGACTTGATACATCCCGATCAATTGATTATTGTGTACTCTATTCTTAATACAATGATATGATATCATAGATCTGGTATCGATACATCACGATGGAGGTGTGACAATAGAGATTGAGTGATTAGGAGGATGGTGGATCCCCAAATTCTCATTCTTCATCATTCTTCGATGTGGAATAGAGAATGGAGTTTTGATCTATTTTTCGAGAATATATGATGATGAAATGAATTGTTTGATGATAGAACAGCTTGGATGAGCTTCAATATTTTATTTAGTGGAAAAATGATCATTGGATCGAAGGCTATAGGTTCCGGATCGAATAAGGAAGGAAAAATAGGATTTCTGGAAAATATCGAACAACACGACGTATAAAATGGATATACACACCGTGTGGGGTCCCTTGATTAGTGGGTAGTGTTCCAGAGGAAGTTAAACATAACATGGAATGTGACCCCTATCACACAGTGTGTGGTACCTCCATGGATACTCAGTGTATAGTTTTATAAGTACATGAAAATGGGGTGGAGTACACAGGTTGCCTACATAACATGTACTCCCCCACATGACATATCCTAGACCAGGTACATGGGAAAAGTTGTGTACTGGTACATGGGCATACGTACATGGGCTGGATCCATGTATTGATACATGGGTAGACTACATGGGTAGTATATATGTCGGGTAGTACTACACAGACATTGTTTAAATGACATTGGTTGTTTACATGGGTAGAACCTAGGGTCAAGGGACACGATGTGTTAGCCTTCTACACACCATGTAATATTTTTTACATGGATTATATATCTTTTACTTATTGTCTTGGATAAGTTTTATTAGATTTTGTTCCCATTATCCTTTCATTAAAGGTAGGTATGAATCGTTTCTTACTCTTAGGACTATGATCCCTTCATCGGGACTTCCTGGATAGAGTTGGTGGAATCCCTCTGAGAGGTCTAGAGTGAGATCCTCTATTCATATTTATTACCAAGGTGGATTTCTTGGTATCAACATGACCAACACTACCCTGGTGTCGATCCTCTAATTAGAAATTTTAATCCAGATTGAGTTTTTTGGTATCACCCCATGGCCTTGGAAGTGATCCTCATATGTGTATTGTATTATCTTCGGACCTATCAGTGTATTCCTTTTCATGATGAGACCTGATGAGAACTACCTCTCAAATGGAAATCATCAGTGCTATCAAACTCAGGAGTGTGTTCTCATGGGTGAGTGCTTCATGGAATATTTGAGTCAAAATCCTAAGTTATTATAATATGGTTATGGCTTACCACTAGAATGTGTGTCTTGGATTGATTATATCTAAATATTCTTATTATAAGTATTGTAGACATATACTTGTATAGAGATGATTGTATTTCCTTTGTTATATGATTTATGGTTTTATGTTTTCCTTTTGAGGATTGTTATACTCACCCCTATATAGGTTTTTCTTGCACGTATCATGTATTGTGCAAATGTTCAACCTTTTGATGGAGTCCTAGGCATACCAGGACTAGACGACACTTAGTAAGATTGGATAGACTAAGGTTTATTCTTGAAACTTTCATATAGTAGTCCCAGTATCTTTAATTTCAGGTTGGACTTGTGTTACAGACTTATTTGTTTTGGTCTTGTATTTTTTCCTGTTTACTTTATTTACTTCTTATCATAATCTGGTTTTGAGATATAGATGTATGCACGCATTGGTTGTTTAGTTGTTTTTACAATTCATCATTTTGTGGGAATGGAGATGTGTTCATGTGTATAGGTACTTAGGCAATGCCTCTTATGATATTTATATTCCTACTCAGTCCTAGTCTCCAGCCCCTAGCCTACTAGAGGCGGCCTTGGGGAGTCGCAGCACAAGCCCCGCTAGGAAGGTTCATGACATAAGATGTCTTATAAACTGGTGAAAGGACCATCATGAAATGGCCATCACTATACTATATCCTCTAATTCCTCACATGGACGCTATGTTTTGGTCATTTATCCATGGTGTGTTGACCTATAAATTGAAAGAAATCCCTAAACTCCACCTTTTAGCCTCCACACTATAACCCATACTCCATGTTGCAGTTATTCCAAAGTATCCAAAATCATCAAAAATTGATGTTACACCATACTATCCCAACCATTCCAAAACTATGACCTCCATGGTGAATGATAAGAAACAAATCATAAAATCCATGGATACCTAGAAAAAAACAACTCAAATTTCCATTTTTTCTCTAAAAACAACCTTAGGCTATTCCTTAAAAAAGTGAGGGTGTTGCAATAGTTCTAGTGATAAAGGGAACTCCATTCCATAAAGTGAAAATTTTCAGAAATCCTTTTTTATAACTTAAGGTTGATCTCACTTCATCACCCAATATTTTCTTTACAAAACTTGGGAAAGGTTATGTTGTTTTTTTAATGCATCGGGATCTAAACTCGGCTTTGTTATCATGAAAGGAGGTCATTCCATATATTTTATATCATGATAGTTACAAATTCATTAAATGAATTATTTAACCCATGACTTGGAATTGGTTGTGATGGTTTTTTCTTTGAAAACATAGTGTCTTTATCTCTTTGGAAATAAGTTAATTGTGTTCACAGAACATAATAGATTAACCCACTTCATTTCAAAAATGGATTTGAACCTGATAAAAAGATGAGGGATGGAATATATCTATATTTTTTACTTTAACTTGGTTTATACATCAAGTAAATGAAATTCCATAACTTATGATTTAATACAAAATTCATATATTCAATTGTCTAGAGAAACTTTTGATCAGTTGAAATTGATGAGTATGATTGTTGATATTAATTTATACTATATTGAGTAGAATAAAGTCACAATCTTCTTTATGGTGATACTCATACTTTATTTGGTTGGGAAATTTAAGGGAGACCAAATATTGGATTCTTATTTTCTTACCATTATATAAAAACTTAACGGTGGGGAGACTATTGATGGATGGAAACAAGATACAGACTTGGTGTTTTATTTTCAAGATCAAATCGTCATTCTAGCCTCTTATCAAGAATAGCTTTTTTTTCTTATCACTATTCTAAGTGGACAATTAATACAAACATCCAAAAGATGTATAATTCTCTAAGGAAAAATTTTAGGTGGTTAGTTATGAAAATAAATGTATTTGATTATGTTAGAAAATGTCTAACCTATCAATAGGTTAAGACTGAGCACTAACAACTAGATGTAATGTTGAAATCTATATCTATACCTGTGTGGAAATGGGAGTAGATAGTTATGGAATTTGTAAAGGTTTTATCAAGAAATATTTGGAATCATGATTCAATATGGTTGATTTTAGACCAACTTAAAAATTCATCCCACTTCATCCTGATTCATGAATCCAATACAGTAAATGGATTGCAAAAGAACTATATTCGAGAGGTGGTAAAATTTTATAGAATACCAGTTTTGATCATCTCTAACTAATAACCTTTATTTACCTCTTAGTTTTTGAGATCTTTTCAACAAGATTTGGGTATCCAGTTGAACATGATCACAACGTACCATCCTCAAATGGATGGGAAATCAGAATAATTGATTTAGAAACTAGAATGCATGCTTTGATATTGTGTTATGGATTCTAATAGATCATGGGAGTATCATTCGTTCTTATGGAGTTTTTTTATAATGGTTATAATTTCACAATATAAATGGCTTTGTTCGAGGAATTATACAGCAATCCATGCCGATCTATACTTTTTTGGATAGATACTGGAGAAAAATCACTATTGGGACATAGCCTTATTCATAAAAGAACTATGAATATTCAAATGATCAAGAAAATAACGGTTTATACCTAAATCCATCAAAAAAATTATGTGGTTCATCAACATAGCCCTTTATCCTTTTCTTTAGGATATCATGTATTCTTGAAAGTATCTCCAAGGCTAGGGAATCATCGATTATATAAGAAAGAAAAACTTACTCCTCAATATATTGGACCTTTTGAAATACTTGAAATAATTGGTGATCTTTCTTATCAGTTGGCTTTACCATCATAGTTTGGTTTGGTTCATAATGTCTTTCTTATATCACAATTGAGAAAATACCACCCTGATCCTAGCCATATTATTTGATGGGATTATGTTGATCTTGAACTAGATGTTACATTTATTCATGTGAAAATTCATATCTTGGATAGGTAAGACAAATTCTTTCATGTAAGACATATTCTATTAGTTCAAGTATTATGGAAACATAGTGAAATTCAATAAAATACATGGGAATACAAGAAATAGATGTTGGAACAATGACCATAACTTTTCCAAAGCACTGGTAATATTTATCTTTTTTAGGATGGAAAGGTTAATGATGTGGATAATGTAACATCCCTAGTTTGAGTAATTTCACCCTTTTATTATTTATTTTCAAGTTATATAATGTTTGGGCTGATTTCTAGGATTTTTTGGATAGTTTTTGTGTTTTTTGAAGCATTTTTGGGGGTACACAATTTTAGAATAGTTATAGAAAACCATAAAACTTCTCTATTAAACCATGAAAATGAATCTAGGAGTATCTGAGAAAGTGCACGGTTGGTGCATGGTTTGGAAAAATCATGCAACTAACCATTCAAATTAGAAGTATTGGGAAACTAGCAACGCATGGTTGGAACATGGTTTGTTAAACTATGCGGTTAGTTGGGTGTTTTCCAATGGAACATGCATGATTGGTGCACATTTTATTAAATTGTGCATACTAACATTGTGATGTGCACTAATAACATCCAAAAATTGAATTTTAATTCTATTTTGTGCCTAAAACTCTCATTTTTCTTCCACTGATCTAGGTTCTCAAACTATTGGATTTCTCTAAAAAAAATTGGAAAATATTATCCCCTCAAAACCCATTTTTAATGAATCTAAGTGTGTTGGATCTCCAAAATCAGTATTGAGTCTCTATTTTCTCTCTTTCTCTCTAGATTTTCTCATCTCGTCCCACATAAAACATTAGATCTAATATGATATGGATAGATCTATGTTCTATGATATTTTTTGATGAGATCTTTATTAGATTTATTGAATTAAAGAAATTTAAAGCATGTATCTAGATGTTTTTTTGTGTCATTCTTCGATTTCATCACCCATTGTGAGTTAGATGACTTATCTCAATTTTCCACTTGTTCTAGAACTTGATGTCTTAGTTTTTATTAAAAAAAATTATTTTAATTTCAAAGTAAACTGGTTTTTATTTATTATTGGAAATACCTTTGCTTGATGATATGGAAATCTTGGATTGAATGGATTTTGGAAAAAATCTCTTTCATTCCATGTTTTAAATTGTGAATTTGATATGGCATAGGAACAATGTTTGATTAAATTATTTAAAAATAATTATTGATTTATGAAATAAATTGGTGTGAAAACATAACATATGTGGTTGGTGTGTGTTCATCATTGAATTTGACATGGCCTAGATATTATGGACATAACACTAGGTTAAAAACTAGAGGAACCTAGATAATGGTCACCTAGTGATGACTTGGTGGATCAAAGAGTAACCATTCATGAGTATGGGACTGTCACCTAGCATGCATGTGTGCATGAGTAAGAGGATTTGGTTTGGGTATTCCAAGTGGAATTAATAGATATTTTTTTCTTTTAATTTAAATTCATTTAAATTGGTAAACTAATTTGATTTTTATCTCATTTATTTTAAATTATATTTGGAACTATGATATAACGTGTTATTATCCTGGTGATGTGAGTTGTAAAGTCTCTTGGGTAATTCCTACTGGGTATGATTACACTCCCCCTATATATTCACCTTGGTGTGTATGTAGATTTGGTTCTTCATGACTCAGGTAAAGAAAAACTATCTTATTTTTCTAGTGGAGAATCAGTATGATACATTCTTGGGATGGTGGTTGAATATTAGAGTTCACTTATAGATTAATTTGAGTGACTTCACATCGGTGTTGTTGCATTAGGATTTCCTTTAGTTTTCTTGGGTTTCCTTATTCTAACTTTTTACTACTACTCTGATATTGTTTTTTTTTTGGTGTTTCACTGAATTTAATTATTTATACTTTATTCATTATCTATTTTGGTTTGGTTGTTTTTATTTTTACTTAAAATTTTTTGGTTGTTTAAAGGGAAAATCATCCTGACATTTCATTAAGATCTTGGCATTTATTGTTAGGATTTGGTGTCTTGGGGATGTCACATAAGGTTAGTGGATCCTTGTCTCTTTCCAAGCTAATGATGAGGGTTAGGATATTAAAATTCATTAAGTGACGTCTCTTTATACACATAAATGGAATATTATATCTAAGATAAAGAATACAACATTAATGGAAATGGTTAATTCTCTAATTTTTAACTTGAGTCTCTCAAATGGATTTTGAGGATAGGAAATTTTAACTACATTTTACATCATAAATAGAGTTCTTTCCAAAAATAAGGATATTACTATATGAATTTTTAGAACATATAAAACCAAACCTAAATTGTTTAAATTTTCCAGTTTGTCATGAAATTATAAGAGTTCCTAGACCTAAAAGGGAAAAGTTGTGTAAAAGAGGTATTAATTTTATATTTTTTTAATATGTGGAGAATTAAAAATATTATATATTCATGGTTATAAAATCAAATGATATATTAGTTTTTTACATAATTAGTGAATCAAGAGATTTTATATTTGGTGAATCTAAGTTTACCTATTTACTTAATAAGGTCTAAATAGATAAATTTGTCTCAAATAAAAGAATATCCTAAGAAGATATGGTTGAGGAGGTTTGTAAAATTAAATGACCTCAGATTCCCAAGATATCTGTAACTGATTTATATATGTACATATTGGAAGGAACTAATGATAGTATTGTTATACAAAATCTGTTTTTCCTTAATATAGAGTCTTATCTAAAAAAAATTATAAAATCTGTGTCATCTTCTGATGCATCTCTTTATAAGGAAGCTATAAATGATTATATGGGATCTATAGAAAAGAAAAATACTTAGATATTAGTTTATCTTACTCTTAATTCACAACTGATGGGTTTTAAGTGGGTATTTATAATAAAATGAGAATTTTATGGTGTGTTTGAAAAATATAAATTCCAATCAGTGGTCAAAGAGTTTACTTAAAAGGAAGGGATAAATTATTTCTACACTTATGATCTCATGGTTAGGAATGATTTTGTTATAATTCTTATCAATTTAGCTTCCATATATAATTTTTAAATTCACCAAATGGATGTTCAAAAATAATTCTTAAATAATTAATTAGATGAAGAAATATATATAGAACTATCAAAAGGACTCATATAATCTAGAAAAGAAAAAAAGGATTTCAAATTGGTATTATCTCTATATGGTTTAAAACAAGATCCAAAATAATGGAATGAGAAATTTAATGAAGTGATTTTATCAAATGTCATTTTATTTAACCAAGATAATAAATGTTATTATAGTAAATTCAAGAATAGTAAAGTTTTTATTATTTGTTTATATTTTTATGGCATGTTAATTTTTGGAACAGGTATGAATTACGTAAATGAGGTTAAGTCCATTTTATCTATAAAATTTTATATAAAATATTTAGGTCAAGATAATTTCATTTTTGGAATAAAAATTGTTAGGAATGATAATTTTATTTTTCTTTATAAATATCATTATATTGAAAGGGTTTTAAAGTGGTTAAAACAATATGATATTTTACATGTTTTAACCCCATATGATTATGGTAGTAGGATTTTACAAAATCTTGGTAGGAAATTTACTCAAAAAGAAATGAAAGGGTTATTGGGTGTCTCATGTATTCCATGACAATCACAGGATCCAATATTTCATATGTTGTTAGAAAGTTCAGTGGGTATACAAGTAATATAGGTTATTCACAATGGGATGCTATTAAAAATACTCAAGTATATTAAGGGTATTATGGATTATTGTATATGTTATAGTGGAAACCCAAGGGTGTTGGAAGGATTTTCCAATGAAATATGGATTACTAATATGGAGGATCACTCTTCTATAAGTGGTTGGTTTTTACACTTGGTGGTGGGACAATATCTTAGGGATAAAATAAAAAAACAAGTATAGAAAACTTCATAATTGATTATAAATTTTTTGAATTAGAATCTATTGTAAAGGAATAAGAATTGTAACACCTCAAGATTTTGTGATTTTTTTTTTGAATTAATTTAATCTTTTGATATTTTTCATTCCATGAAACACTGAATATATCTTTTGTTATACTAAATCACTATGTGTGGATTGTGTTATATGTAACACCAAGTCAATATTTCACTACATGAAACACTTAGATTATCTTATGTAAAATTAAACACTATGTTTGGCTTGTATTACACACAATATTGAGTCCCTTCAAAAGATTGTGTTACATGCAAGGATGAGTTTTTACCGAACTACATGATACTATTAATATTATTATTAAAATATTATTATAGCTACCACCTAGCTATTAGAATGGAAGTTACAAATAATATTAACTAAATTGTGAAAATATGTTTTACATAGGTATATAAAATTAATCCTTTGGTTATCAATAAGTATAAGTGATTGAAAGAACTATTTGAAAATAAATAAATTACTTTTCTAAGAAAACTATTTTTCTTTGTAAAAACTCAATTTTATCTCAATAAATTAAACAAACCACTTATGATTAATTTTTTCAATTAAATTAATATATTATATATTCAATAAATATTTTTGATACTCATCCAATATATTTGATAGTTATAAGATAATAATAAATCCAATTTTATGAATAAAAATATGTATTTTTCTAAAATGTAATTTTACTGCCTTTTAATAATAAATGTAACACCCTGACCCTAGAAACCTGAATTTGGTTCATTATTTTATTAAATTGTCATGATTACAGGGAAATTAAATCCCTAATCACCAGTCAGTTTAGTATTCTTAAAGAAACTATATACATACATGGAACCCATTTTAGATTGGGAAAGAAAACAAAATATAATACATAACAAAAACTAATAAACTACATCCTTAAAAAGTCAATAAATGGTCTCTTCTTCATAACATGGGGAAGGAAAACAATTTAAAGGGTGAGCTCAAATTCTCATTGAGGTTTAAATATATTGGAATCATGAATCAATAATAAGTGAATCATAATCAATTAGACATAATCAATATGGTATGGTGAATAATTGAAAAACGCAAACCATCATCAAACTGAGAATGAAAATGAATCCATGGATTTTTTTCATAGTGAAAACCTCATGGAAAGTAATAACTAAATACTAAATAAGGATAATGATTATTATTTGGACATAATGTATCTATAACATGAATCATCATACCATCAAGATAGTTTAATTTTGTGGGTAGATAACCATCTGATTATTTTTTAGAAACAAACTCAAAGGGTTTGTCGCCAACTATTTTATCTCATGAGACTTGTTGATGCATCCAGGGGATATAGTGGGCCCCAACCATCACTAAAATTCAAAATAATTATTTATAAATATATTTAATTCAATAAAAATATGTCACATAAATATCTTTATTGATTAGAATATACGGATTCATCAATATTTCCCCAAACAACATTCAAAATAAACATCATGTGTAAAATGGTATAAAAATAAGAAAATAATAATATCCATGACATAAGAATATGGATATTTAATAGAAATTTAATTTAAAATTAAAACTTATCTCAAAGGGGGTAGTAGATACAATGCATAAAAATTATTAGGTGCACAATACTAAGTAAGTCTCAATGAAATAGAAATTGAGATGAAATCCCTTACCACATTGTAATCGATCGAATCGTATGACCAAAAATTAATAATAATTAAATGAATAATTTAATACCATGAATATAGATGGAATCATGATACTATATATAAAATTTTAGTATACATACACCACATATAATAAATAAGTGGCGAATAATGGAAATCTTACGTAAATAATAGTGATATGAGAAACCCCTTACCTTATATCTGAATGTGTTATGAACTTGATCTTAATGTCTTGGATAATCAGATTAAATACATTAATTAATTAATTAATAACCTTTTAAAAATTTATTTGATTCATTATATATTTATTAATTTCATTTATAGACTTATTTATGGGTTATACGATACAATTTTATCGCTCAGGATCGTTCGTTTCCTTGGTTTTCATGATCGGTTTACTTGTATACATGTAATGAAGTTCATGTAAAATGGGTATAATTATCTAGAATTGGAATTATATGTTATTAATGAAAATAAAAAGTTTTAAATGGTTATATATATCATTTCATTATAAGGTATGAGGATGAATCGTTAAATAAAATTTCAGTGATAATTGCTTAGATTATTTTGGCGTTTTTTCGATCATCACACACTAGTTTTGTATAATTAATTAATAATATGTATATATAATGGTTAAAAATAATTAAATTGTATGTAATACATATTTTATAACCTGTTTCAACCATAAAAATTGTTCCATGACCATCCTTGAGGTATAAATTGAAGAACAAAAATTCATTGTCCATGAAGGTTGTAAATCGGCACCTCACGGATGATGATTTCGTTTTTAAAATAAAAGAGAGAGAGAAAGGATTTTTGTGAAGGGTATTCTATTAAAATAATATCATTATAGTACATATATTATAATAGAGTTATAATTCTCATTTTTACAGAGGATGTTAGGAGATGAATTGAAATGAAAATAAACTGAAATGAATTTAAAAGAAAAAGGAAGAGGATTTACCTCTTGAATACTCCTCCTTGAGAACCTCCTTAAGGAAAGGGGTTTTGGTATTTTGGTAAGAACAAGAGCTCTTTAAAATTATGATATAATAGGTAAGAGGATTTGGGAAGGAATTTGAAAAGATTCATGGCTTATAGGAGTGAGGATAAGAGGGGGTGAGGGGTGGTTTTTATAGTGGAGGAGAGGGGTGATTTTTCATTATTTAATTCATTATGGTATTATTTTGCTCAAGATAAGATATAATGTTGATTATTATCAATAAATATAGTAATAAGTGCATTTTAGTTCTAACCAAGGGTTATTACATCATTCATGATGTTATTAATAGTGTATTTAACTTACAATGTATAAATACCGTAAATTACCATATTTCACTATTCACCAAAAATTCAACTATTTTAGAAAAATCCAAAAAAATAACCCTAACCATTTTTCAACATTTAGAATTAAAAAATTAACTCCATTTTATAGAAATAATTTTATTAATATGAGAAACTTAATTTTTAATTAAAATCACCATTTACTAAAAAAATAGTTTTTAAAACTAAAAGTGTTTTTATAATACCCTGAAAAATTAACTAAGGTCTCATTAAATTATCCTAAATTCAAAGGAAAACAAAAAATTGATTTATGAATACATTTTATAAAAATAAATTATTTTTTAAATCAATTTATTAATTATAAAATTATAATTAAATATTTATTACCCATAAAAATACCACCACTTAATTAATAATTTTTTTAAAAAAATATTCATTTACTTATACTATGATATAATTTTATCATAATTTCATTTATATGGTGCCTAAATTTTACTTATACAATCATGAGTGAGTTTACTATTCATTTGGTCGATCTACTATTCATAAGGTTTGTGTTACTATTCATAAGGGTACATTACTATTTCAACAGGTCAAGTTACTATTCAGAAAAAAAATAAGTTGATCCTATAATATTATAAATATATTACTTGTCACAACTTTGTATGTCCATTTTTTGAAATTCGATTCACAGAAGTGGAAAAATTATGTTTAATTTCTAGGTTATAACATAATTGTAATAACATAGTGTTGTTTCGCAGTGGCTCAGTGTTGTGTGAAATATAAGCTATCTAGTGAATTGAAATTATTTATAAAGAAATATACCATAAAATATCGGGGTGTTATATTCTTCCCTCATTTAATAATTTCATACTTGAAATTTTTCATGTATAATTCCCTCTAAAAAGATGTGGGTGGTTCTTTTTTATAACATCCTTAGGTTCCCACATTGCTTCCCCCATTTTATGGTTTCTCCAAATAAATTTTACAAGTTGAGTTGTCTGATTTATCAATACTTTTTATCTAGTGTCAAGAATCTCATTAGGCTATTCACAATAAGATAAATCAAGATCCTGTTCTATTTCCTCCTAGGTGAGTACATGCATTGGGTTTGGCATGTACTTCTTTAATAAAGACACTTGGAACACATCATGAACCTTGGAGAGACTTGTTGGCATAACTAAATGGTAAGCTACAGCTCCAATTATTTCCATAATTTCAAATGGTCTGATGTACTTGGGGCTTAGTTTCCCTTTCTTTCCAAATCTTAATACACCTTTCCATGTATATACTTTTAGAAAGACATGATCTCCCACTCAAAATTCCAAATCCTTTCTTCGATTGCCAAAATAACTCTTTTTTCTACTTTGGGATGCTTTAATATGGTCATGAATTGTATTTACCTTTGAAATTGTCTCTTCATTAATTTTTGGGCCTATAAGTTTCCTCTCACCAACTTCATCCCAACAAGTTGGAGTTTGACATTCCTTACCATATAATGCTTCATATGGAACCATTTTAATACTAGAATGGAAACTATTATTATAAAAAAAATCCACCGAAGGTAAGTACAAATCCCACATACCTTGTAATTAAAGTTATAATGTTCTCAAAATGTCTTACAATGTTTTAATAGTCCTTTCAGATTGTTCGTCGGTTTAAGGGTGATAAGCATTACTCATATGAAGCTCGGTATCCAAAGCCTTCTAAAGACTCTTCCAGAATTTTGATGTAAATTGGGGATCTCAATCAGACATAATCAATATAGGTTCTCCATTAAGTCTTAAAACATCATTAATATAGAGTCTTTCCAGGCACTCAAGTGGTAAATCTTCTCTTATAGTAATGAAATGTGCCGATTTTTTAAGACGATAAACAATTACCCATATTGTATCATTACTTCTAGGTGTCCTTGGAAGTCCTGTTACAAAGTCCATTGTAATTCCACCCCACTTCTACATAGTAATAGGTAGAGTTTTCATGACTCCTCTGAGATGTTGTCTCTCAGCCTTCACTTGTTGACAAACTAGAAACCTTGACACAAAGTCATCAATTTCCAACTTCATGTTATCCCACCAAAAATGTTCCTTCAGATCTCTATACATCTTGGTGATATCAGGTTGTATGGAGAAATTTGAGCTATAATCATCATCTAATAGTTCCCTTTTTAGATTTGGTATTGATGGAACACATAACCTCTTGCCAAATTTCAGAATTTCATCCTCATACACAAAGTCTACCAATCTCCCATCCTTAACGGATTTAATTTTCTTTTGAAAATTCTTATCATCAGATTGAGAGATTTTTATATTCTCCAATAAATATGGTTTAGAAATAATTTGAAAAGGAAATGATGTTTCTTATTCCTTAAAAATAATCATATCCATCTTCACTAGATCCATAAACATAGGATCTCTCTCAATCCTCATTTCGACCATAAGCCCATGATCTTTCATGCTTAATGAATATGCTACCTTATTTTCCTTTCCTAGGTGGTAGTTTATTGAAAAATAATAATATTTGAGTAACTCAAGCCATATCATTTACCTCATGTTGATTTATTTCTATGAAAAATTGTATTTTAAACTCTTATGATCTGTATATATCTCACATGTTTCGCCGTAGAGATAGTGTCTCTATATTTTCAGAGAAAAGATTATGGTTGCTAACTCAAGATAATGAGTTGGATAATTTTTTTTCATGTATATTCAACTAACTTAATGAATAAGAAATAACTTTATCATTTTTCATAAGGACACAACCCAATCCATTCTTTGATGCGTCATTTTATATCACAAACTCATCATTTCCAAATGGAAGATTCAGAATTGAAGCATTGACCAATCTTCTTTTCAATTCTTTAAAAAAAATTATACACTCATTTTTTCATACAAACTTAACCCATTTACATGTGATCTTGGTTAACAGGTTATCCATTTAGGTAAAATTCTATATGAAATGATGATAGTAATGTGTTAATCCAATAAAACTATGTACCTCAATTATTTTTGTTGATGTAGGCCATTATTGGATTGCCTTTTTATTCATAGGGTCAACTGAGATTCCATCCTTAAAGACAATATAACTAAGAAAAGAAACTATTTGAAGCCAGAATTCACTTTTACTAAACTTAACATATAACTATTTTATTCTAAGAGTCTCCAGAACAACCTATAAGTGGTTCTCATATTCCTCGTAGCTTTTGGAATATATCAATATGTCGTCAATAAATACCATAGAAAAATCTACAAGATATTTCTTAAAAACTATGTTCATTAGATCTATGAAAACATAGGGTGCATTATTCAATCCAAAATTCATTATTGTAAACTCGTAATGTCTTTACCTGGTTTGAAATATTGTCTTTGCAATATCTTTCTTCCTCACACATAATTGATGATATCTAGATCGAAGTTCAATCTTCGAAAAATATTGAGCTTCATGAAGTTGATCAAATAGATCATCAATATGAGGCAGAGGATACTTTTTCTTTATTATAATATAATTTATTTCTCTATAATCAATGCACAGACTCATGGATCCATCTTTCTTCTTGACAAAGAGAATAGGGGATCCCCATGGAAAAATACTAGGGAGAATAAATACATTGTCACTCAATTCCTCTAGTTGTTTATTGTAATCTACTAATTCCATAGTGGTCATTCTATATGGAGTATTTAATATAGGTTTGAGACCATGAATTAAATCAATAAATAACTCACCTTACCTCTCTATAGTATTTCTAGGTAAATCCTATGAAAATACATCAATATATTCTTACACAATTGGTACATCCTCAATTCAAATATTACTTTTCTCATCCCTATATTTTGTTTTCTCTTCCACCCTAATAAGTTCATTTTGTAAAGATACTAGAGGTGGATCTAGAAAATAATTAGATGATGAGGTTTTTGCTCTGAAGATGAGGGATTCTACACCTTTCTCAAAAATTATAACTTCCTTATTCTTGTAATGAATTTTTTCATCATGGTTTGAAATCCAGTTCATACTGAGGATTATATCAAACTCAATCATAGATATGATGATAAGTTCATAAACTAAAGTACATTTATGTGTCATTAAGAGGACTGACTGAAATATATATGTTGCAATGATACTTCCCTTAGGAGTTTTGACTGAAAATTCCTTTATTAAATCAAAATGGAAATGTCTTATTTTCTTGGAAAACTAGGTTGATATAAAATAATGAGATGATCTATAATCAAATAAATCATTGACTAAATTTGAAGAAACTATTAAAGTACCTGCCACCACATCATTATTAACTTCAACCACTAAATTTGTGATTGCATAAGCTTGTCCATCTCCCCTTGGACTCTTCTATGGTAGATTTCCATGATTATTGGGACATTGATTTGAATAATTCTCTATTTAATTATAGTTAAAGAATTTAAAATCATTGATTTGTTGTTTTCCCTTGCATTCATTAGCTCAATGACCCTTCTCTCCACACTTATAACAAACTCCCATGCCTTTCAAGTATTCACCAGGATTATTCTTTCAAAAAGATTTACATAATGAGAATTTATTAATTCCCTTTTTCTTTAATGCTTCACCCTTTCCATGGTTATCAGAATACCTCTTCTTATCTTGATTTCCCTTGAACAAATTCGATATATAAAATTCCTTCTCTGTTTTGATGGCACTTAATACTATTTCATTGTATAATAAAAATGTTTGGTTATAGAGTTTAATTAGATAAATTTTACATAAATTAAACCAATTTAGGTTATTTGAATCAATTTCACATTGAAATTTGATATAAAAACATTTCAAACTTTTGAACATTTTTACTTTAAAAACCTCTTTTTTGTCCCGTCTGTGGGATTAAATTTAAATTAATTTCTTCCAATTCTATGATTAGAATTTTGAAAAACGTATTCAATGTTTGGAATCATAATAATTTATAATATATAATAAGGTAAACTTAGTTTTTGACCAAAAATATTAGTGAAAGTGATTAAAATTAATTACAAAGATTAAGAGAAAAATTAACTTAACAAAAGACTAAACCTTAAACTTAAGGAAAAAATGACCTATAAACTTTTCCAAAATCCATTTTATATTCATATTTAATCCCTATCATTCATTTTATATTATTTTTACTATTATTTGAGCCAGTTGAAATAGTAAAAACATGGGTGGAATTATCTTTTCAAAAATTTACAAAAAAGGTCACTCCTCCTCCACTGTAAAAAGGAACTCACCCCTACCACTTATTCACATCTATAAAGATATTTTTATCACCCAAAATATAATCAAATAATCTACCAACATTCCTAAATTCATACCATAATCCTCCCTTTTGGCATAAATCTAACCAAGGAATCCATTTGGTACAAACCAAGAGGAGTTTCCCAAACAAGAAGCAATATCATTCCTCAAGATCCTTTATTTTATTTTCATTATACACCCCCTAAACTCTTATTATTACAAGATTATATAATAAAATAATTATCATAAATATTATTCTATGTTTTTATTTTAAGGGTTTTACCTACACTTATACACACTTCCATCTAATGGGCAACGAACTTATCATTCTTATGTACGGTGAACCACAGCCTCATGAAATAATGTTGTTCATTTTTCATTTACTACCTATCATGGTTGTTAATTATGATGTAAAATATGTTTTTATATGATATTTATGATATTTATGATTTATTTAATCTTTTCTAATTATTATATAAAGCATACCTTCATGATTTCCATTTTTTATAAATACGCTAACTTCGTTGACGTGTGAAATATCGCCTCCTCAAAGTGATGTGATTCATTCACACTTTACATGGAACGTATTAAGGATGGGTTTAGTAAATTTATATTATATATTTGAAATCATAATTCTACTTGAATTATAATATATATATATATATATATGAATATATGTCACTTACTTTCTTTATTTCAAAAAATATAATTAAATAGAAACAGCGTTCATGCGTACATACGGCCTATTGTCTCCATGAATGGTGTATTCCTTTCCATATTTATATATATTATAGATTATCATCAACACATATATAATTAATATAAATGATAATTATATCATTATTTAATTTTTTAAAATATTTAAATCATGATCTACGTAATAGGATCAAGAATAACAAGCCAAACATATACAATAAACAAAGTAGATATTACCCAAAACATAACATTAGCATGGAGTTGTTAATAAACAGATAATATAAAATAATAAATAAATGATATATGGTATTAGATATAATAATATGGCTATTTTTTAGATTTATAATAAACTTATATTTATTATACAAGAGGTTTTAACAGGTACAAATAAAGTCAAGACTTAAGGTAAGGGTTTTCTCATCTCGCTTTTATTTTCTGCGAGACACAAGCCATGTTCACCTCCTATTTTCTTGTATATGGTATATAATACCCATGAATTTATTATATGAGTGATATAATTAAATTTATTGGTATTTACATATCTATTTTATGATCTTTATTTCATGGGTTTTATGGCTAAAAAGTTACCAAATTGGTAGAGTAATTTTGTCTCAATTTTCCTTCTTTGAGATACATGCCATGTTATGAACCTATATTTTTATATGGGGTGTATATACTTACCATTAACATGTCATGTTATAAATATAATTATTTTAATGATATTTTAATCTTCATTTAATTTTATTCATTTATAGGTATTATGATTTAAAGTAACCAAAGTGGTAACAGTTTATTAATACAATCTCATAATTTATCGAGATTGTTTATGATTATACTTCAATTGATGAAATATTATGATCCATCTATAAATAACACTCATTGATTTTATTATCCACTATTTATTTATTATATATTAATGTTTTATTATAATCCTTCCACTATTTGGTACTTAAGATAATTAAGAAAGTGTTTTTAAGAAAATCTAACTTTATCTCTCTCTTCAGTCAAAAATTTGTGTTCTTTCAAAATCATGTTTTATAAAAAAAATTCAAAAATGTTTTATTATTATCCTATGATGTTTAAAGGATATTTTTTCCCATGTTTTACCTTTTAAACATAAACTTTTTTAAATAAAAATTTATCTTCTAGTTGCTTTCTAATCGAGGTACTTTTCTAAACTTTTTATAGTGCAAAATGGATGTTTGGCATGTATGGATTTATCTGTCATAGAGATCATCCTTACTTTGAAGCTTCATTTTCAATTTTAAAAGATTCATTTTTAAGAAGAAAAAAATTCCTAACATTATGAACATTCATTGTTTTAAAAGTGATTTTAAAATAAAAAGTTTTTCAAAAAAAATTATGTTAAAAATGTGTTTTAAATAATTTTCAAAGATTCCTTTATATGTTTTCAAATTTTTATTTTCAAAGAAAATGATTTAAATTATTTAAAATATTCTTTTATAAGTTTTTAAATTATTTTCAAAGAAAATTTTTTTCCAAAAAAAAACAAACCTTTTTTATAAGTTTTCAAGGAAAAAGGTTTTCAAAATGTTTTCAAGGAAAAAGGTTTTCAAAATGTTTTGTGACGTCCTGTACTTAGATACCACTTAATAGGTTCCCTGAGCCTAGTGTTCCATATGGCCACAAGTGCATCTCCCAAAACTCCATAGGCTACCGACTAGAAGTGAGGGCCTAGGGTGTGTCCATAGGGATATTATTCCCTCATTACCAAAGTGTAGCATATATGATAAGTATAAATAGAGGTAAATAACAAAAGAAATGTAAGTAAATAGAAGGCGCAATAGAAAATAGATACAATGATAACAATAACTTTAATAATTGGAACAACATACAAGCATACAACAATTGATGATGATATTTCATGTCACTATAAAACTGGAAAGCATGGATACAAGATAGAAGGAATAACATGTTCCTCCAAAGTATAAAAGAAATCAAAAGATTGTCCCAAGCATCTCAAGATCCATCTCGGTCATCTACTATCAAGATCTATCCTAAATAGTAAGAAATCAAGTGTTCAAAGTCGTATGCTCCACTTTATCAACACCTGCATTCATGTAATTATCCTTGAGTACCAAACATTTCCCCAAGAGGGTGTGAGATAAATCTAAGTGGGCCACCACCAATGGTGTCTATAATATCTGGCTCGTGTAATGGAAATATAATAGTGTGAAAGTATGCCTATATAAAGTAAAGCAGTATAATGTAACTAAATAACCAAGTACCCGCTTTAGCCCTCAGCTGGTGTCTGAACATGTAACCAATTCATTATTTGATTATTACCATTTTATAAACAAGTTTCACATTATCAATAGTTAAGGTTCCAATATTTAACAAGGCAACCTGTAATGATATTTAATAATGGAGTTCCAAGGTAATAACCAAGGAAATGTAAACCTCAAGGGTTTACAACTCAGTAATTACTGTAGTTTGGATAAGGTTAAGAGTGTAATCCAATGATCATAGTCCAAGGAATTCCATAATAATATGCCTATTGAGTCCCAGGAGTTCATCCAAGGTAAAATGGGGCTAAGAAATAACTGGGTCTGATAGGATTTAACCATGGAACCTACTTGTCAATGCTATATCCAAGGGGTGTATCCAAGGTATCCTATAATACTACATGAGGGATCCTACGGTGTCATACTGGGCATCCAAGGATAGACAAGGATTGGGTTCCGGGTGGGTCTCTACCAAGGAAAGTTGCATCCTTGAATCAGAATGGGGTTCCGGAGTGCTCAAGGCATTCCCTATGGAATCCCAGGCCAGATTAAGTCGTTCCACTCCTATTTTTATGATGAATTCATATAATATTTTAATTTGTTCAATTATTTTCTTTCATTAGTTTAAATAGGACAAGTAGCATAAAACCCTTTAATCAAGTCATAATTAATTGATAAATATACTCGGTTCAAGACTCACCTTTCATTAGTGTGACAAGACCAAGTAACATGAAATTGTTCATTTAATCCATTTAAGGAATATTCTATAATCAATGTCCATTCTACTACCTTCCATTAATGTGGTAAGGGGTATTATGGACATGAAACCTATTATTCAATTACATTTAAAAAGGGAAATTCGTATACTTATTATACTTTCCAATTTCCATTTAACATTAGTTTTTCAATTGAAGCACTTACCTTATATGGTTCAAGTGGTGAGAATACATGGTACTTTACATTATGTGATTCTCAGTATAAATCTATCCATTTAATATAAAAAATTACCCTTAAGAAGGTCAAACTGAGGCACACCTGAATGGTGGCTCAAACGTGTCAAAACACTAAAGTGGCAATTATGGAAAACATCCTACATGGGATGGATGGAGTTGTGGGTGTAACCACTAAAAACTAATCATATATTTGGAAATATCATAACCACGTGGTTCTAATGATTATAAGCATGGAATATAAATTTAATAAACAACACCCGATGAAATTGGTGGGGCCCACACGACAATTCCAAAATCAATGAACTTGAGGGATGAGTTATAGACCACCCAAATTAGGCTATTTCTCTAGTATCATCCTCTGATTTGACTTGTAACGGATTAGATCTAAGAAAAATGGGAAAACACTCACAACTTGATAACTAAGTCGAAAGAAAGAGAGAAGAAGAATGACTCAAATGGACTCGAGTAATTATCGTTGCACATACAATGTGATGAAAGGAAGTTTGAATGGATCAAATATGAAGAATATATCTTGAACCCTATATTAGGCCTTCAAAATTCTCCAAAATGAGCGTAAAGGAGGCTAATCCCGATGGAAATCATATTATGGAGGAAGGAGAAGCTTAATTAGATCATTAAGGGAAAAAAGGTAGAATCACCCAAAATTTAGCTTGTGCACAGTTTGTCCGCACTGTTTTCCAAACTGTGCGCAGACCATGCATGTGTACCTGGGAAAAAGGGGCACTCAGATGGTTAGGTTGAACATTTAGAGAAACTATTCACCAACCGTGTAGAATGGATCTACCTAAAAATGAAGACCTTCTGCACGGTTAGATCTAACCATGTTCCCTACCTGTACGGTTTACTCTAACCATGTGATAGGGATAGTTTTCCTAAAAAGATGGGTTATGGGTTCTAAACAATCCCCAAACACCCCTGAGACCTTTTCTAAATCATTAGGAATCCATATTAGGTCCAAAATAATAATTAGAACTAAATTTAAAGGATCCATACTTGAGTGAAAAAACGAGTTCTTACAATATTACCCCCTTAAAAGAACTCATCCCCAAGTTCACCTTCCAAGGGTAGTGAAACACTGTCTCAAAATAACTCTGGCCATTGGGGACATATGTCAACCTCTCACTCCCAAGTCTCATCTTACACGCAGTCGTGCTACCATAGCACCCACACTAGAGTGACAGACTGGCCTTGTAGAGCCTTTATTCTCTGGTCAACGATGCGTACTGGATACTCCAAAAAGGTATCATCGACATCTAACTCAACTTCCTCAGGATCAAAGGTATGAGACGGGTCGACATGATATTGTAAAAGCTATGAAATATGGAAGACGTCATTCATGGCATGGTACTTTTTAGGTAGTAGAAATCAATAGGCTATTGGACCAACTCTCTCTAGAATCTCAAATGGACCTATATAATGAGGTTATAGATTTCCTTGATTTTTTAACCATCTATTCCCTAGCCTAGGAAATACTTGAAAGAAAACATGATCCCCGACCTCGAACTCTAGAGTTCGTCGATGGAGATCAGCATAAGATTTCTATCTATATTGGGCAGTATTCATATTCTTTCTGATCAATTGAACCTTCTTTGAAGTCTCCTAAAAGAGATGAGGAACTAGTAGTGTTTCCCCACATGCCTCTAGCAAGCATAGGGTTGAATAGCACGGCCTACCATATAATACCTCAAAAGGATCCATCTGAATTATTTCCTGAAAGCTATTATTATAGGTGAAATCAATGATAGGGATATTCTTCTCACATGAACCACTGAAATCAAGGACACAATCTTGGATCATATCCTCTAGAATATGTATTGTCCGTTCCAATTTTCCCTCAGTCTGAGGGTAAAAATTTGTACTTAGAATCACTTGTGTTCCCATAGATTTCTACAATCCCTTTCAAAATTGTGATGTGAAACAAGCGTACCTATCTAAAAAAGTAGTAAGAGGGACCCCATATAGTCGTATGATCTCACGGACATATAGTCTTCCCATCTCATCAACTGAGAAATTATTCTGAATAGGAATGAATTGAGCCACTTTCATAAGTCTATTAATGAAAACTCATACAACATCTCTACCTATAGGATACCTAGTTAACCAACTAAAAAGTCCATGGAAACATCTTCTCACTTCTATTTTAGGACTGTAAGGGGTTGTAACAAGCCTACAGGTCTCTAGTGCTCCACCTTCATATGCTGACATGTGGAACACCTAGTGATAAAGCCTGCTATATGATGCTTCATCCCATGCCACCAATACTGGTGTCACATATCTCGATACATTTTGGATATTCCTAGATGAACTGCCCACTAAGAAACATGGGACACTTTCATTAACTCCTCTATGATATCTGTAGGAACCCAAACACATCCATGCATGCACAATATGTTATCTTTATCTATAGATAAATCTGTAGGTAGGTTATCTCTTGATATAATCTCATATATAACCAAGCCCTTAGGATATAAAACTTTTCTACCCTTCACCTTCTCAAGGAGAGAAGAGGTAACTGTAAAAGATGAGAGGTAAGAGTTCTTGTGAATATCATGAAACTTTATATGTATCTAATAAAAGAGGTTCAATTAATTATATAAAAATATATATTTGAGAATATTTTGGTCCATGTATACCACAAAGCGCTCACCCAATAGATAATGTCTCTAGTTACATAAGGCATGGATAACTGCTAATAGATCAAGGTCGTGTTTTGGGTAATTTCTCTCATGATCCCTCAATTGATGAGGTCCATATGTAATTAATATGTCATCCTACAATATCACTACTCGTATTATGATTCTTGATGCATCAAAAAATACTATATAACCTCTTCTAGGCTCTAGTAGAATTAGAATAGGTGTTGAGACAAGCCTCCCTTTTAGCTCCTAAAAGGCTTTCTCACACTTCTGACCACATGAACTTAACACCCTTCTTGGTAAGGCCAATAAGAGGTGAATAAAGACATTAGAAGTATTTTATGAAATTACTGTAATATCTAGTCATCCCCAAGAAACTCCATATATCAAACACGTTCTTGGGATGATCCCAAGAAACTACAGCACTATCCTTTTCTAGGTCAATAGATACTCATGATTCCAATATGATATAACCTAAGAAGTGAACTTTATCGATCCAAAAGTGGCACTTAGCAAGCTTGGGATAAATTTTATTCTCTCTCAATGTACTCATAAAGATATCAAGATGATTGGCATGATTGTTACAATTATGAGAATACACCAAGATTTATTCCTCAAAGACTACGACAAAAGAATCCAAATAGGGGAAGAACACCCTATTCATCATAACCATGAAAATAGTGGGTGTGTTTGTAAGATTGAACAGCATAACAAGGTACTCATATAGACCATACCTACTATAGAAATATATACAAGGTATGTCTGATGGCCTTACTCACACTTGGTGATATCCTAACCTCAGGTCGATCTTAGAGAAGACCCTAGCTCCTTGGAGCTAGTTGAAGAGATTATCTATTTGAGGTAGTGGATACTGGTTCTTGACTATAATCTATTTCAACCATATATAATCCACATATAGACATAAGGTTCCATCCTCCTTCTTGGTGAAAAGCATGGGAAAACCCCAAGAGGATGTATTGGGACATATAAAACCTTTTCCATCTAAATACTCTAACTAGAACTTGAGCTCCTGAAACTCTGTATGTGTCATCCTTTATGAATAAATGGATACTGTATATGCTCCTTGAACAAGCTCGGTTATAAACTCTACCTCTCTCTTAGGAGGTAAGCCAGAAAAATTTTCGGGAAAGACATCCATGAAATGATCCACTCCTAGATGGAAATCAAATTGATGTAAACCCTAATCCTTCATAAAAATATTAGCAATTTGGGCAGTCACTCCACCTAGCCCATAATCCTCTGGTCCTACTCTACTAGCCTAGAAATCCCACTCACCCGTATGTAGATAATTTTTTCCCTCTAGTGATGTAAATGATACCCTTTGATGATAGTAGTCTACTAAAGCATGATACTGAACCAACTGATCCATCCTGAGAATGAAATCGAATCCTATCATCTTGAGAATGAAGAGGTCCCATAAGAAAGGGTGACTACCTGCCTCAAGGGGACAATCCCTACACTGGAATATTCCCTCTGACTATATTCCCAACGGTGTATCTAGGGTCATTACACCATAGTAATATTGTATCTCAAGTCCAAGACTCTCCATGATATATATAGAGATAAAAGAGTTTGAATCCCCTATATCAAATAAAGTAGATACTATAGTAGATTCTACTAGAATAGTACCTTATACTATAGATGGTCCCGCAACCTAATCCCCAGGTATTGACTGTAGTGCATGCAATTGGCTTGATCCATAGCCCTGTGCAACAGCTATACTACCATGATCATAACTACTCTTTTGGAACTACTAGTGATTAGGTATTTTCCTACCATTGCCACGAACTCCTCCTCGACTAGTCCTGCCGATGCTATTCCAACTTCTCTCTTGATGCAGTGCAAAATAACCCGCTCCTAAAGTTGGATCTCACATAGATTATTTTCCACTCGAATCTAGTGTAAAAGTCCTACAGAATCTCTAAATATTCCCCATGTGGATGCAAGCATGGCACTCCAGTGGGTCTCTATCACACTAAGTATTTAGGTTCCCCCTTCATCCACACTGATGACACACCATAAAGCTATCAAAACAGGTTCTTTGGTTGTCACTACCCTAATGATAAACCTCAAGGGAATACTTCCTGCATCTGAGAGAACTATTATTCTGCTGCAGCACTAATCCTCTATGTCCAGTGATATTTCCATCCCTCAGGTTATGCTCAGTGATAAGATCTTGATTGACTATTTCAAAAAAATTATTCAGGATAAAAACATTCACCTACGTTTGGATGGGGTACACAAACCCATCCTTGAAGCATATAGCACACGAAATCTCATCACCAGATAGAAATGGTGCAGAGTAGTGAAACTGCGTGAAACATGCTGAATATTCCATAACTGAAATAGAATCCTTCTTGAGATTCATGAACACTTTGGCTTTGTCATCTCTCAATATCTGAGGAAATAACTGATCATAGAAGGTAGTCTATAAATCAACCCATAACATTCCCTAATGATGACCGTCCTAGGTAATCACATCTCACTAGTGTTTGTCCAAATCCTAAAGCTTGTATGTGGCAATATTGACCCTCCTCTATAGAGGCATCTTAAGGTACTCAAAGATAGATAGGGTGGCCTCTATCCAAGACATAGTTTTCTGTGGACTACCATCCTTTGAAAAAGTAGGAGGATGATGTTGTTGGAACTCACAATTTAGATCATCCATAATATGTGCAACTCATGGAGAAACATGCATGCACTGAATTAGACGTAGAAAACTATCACGAACTTGGGAATCAGTGACCACCACATCTGAATTATGGTCACTTCCACCCTCCTGGCATATGATATGAGGACGTCATGGCAAAATTGTTCTATAAATTCCAAGAACATGCCTCAAAACAAGCTTAAGCAGAAAGACAACATCACTAGCAGAAGTTGAATGTAAGAAAACTCACTACCCAAGGCATACTACCCCAACTACTTGCTTAAATGACCACGTATCGTTAAGTTCACAAGTCTAAGTTTCATTTCATTTTACATTAAATTACCAGGTTCACTCATTTACCTTTCATAAACATGGAAAGTCGGGATAATTATGTGCAACCATTTCATTTTAAATGTCATGTTTAATTTTATTATGAATATCCATTCCCATTGAATCAATTATCATACACCTTATCACTAAAAATGACACCCATTTATTTATAGAATAATGGTTTGACTTGGTAAATTACTCATCATAACCCATGAGGGCCCATACACCTCATGAACTGAGATAGTCAATCACTCAATCACAACCTAGAGTAATACAATCATAAGTTAACTATCATAGCATCACTCAACAATCACAGGCATATCAAGCAATGAAAGTAATAAAATGAACCTATATGGAATGGTAATATGTGTGACATGTGAATTCGAGGTGCCTATAATGATGCATGTAACAATGATATTTTCCCTCATATCATTGGGCTAAGGATAAAATGAAATTCTCAATCGAAGTAATAATAATAACCACAACACAACATGTGTGTCACCCAATGGTGAAATAATATCAACTGTAATAGGAAAAAAATAGAACTATAATTATAATTTAGGAAACTCATCTTTTACCCTAAAAATGGGTTCGTGACACCCAAGAATAGATTATTAACAAGTTCCAAGAATTCCTAATCTCTGATCTATTTTCTCCAAATAGTAAATCAATAAAGAAAAACCTTTGATAGCACTTTGTGACATCCCAAACCCGGATTCCACATAATAGGTGCCCCGATTTTAATGGGATACATAGCCTCAAGCACATATCCCCAAATTCCAAAGGCCCCAATCCTGATGGGATACATGGCCCCAAGCCCATCTCCCCAAATTCCAAAGGCTACCGACTAGCAAAGAGGGCCTAGGGTGTCTGTGGGGAGACTATTCCCACATTAACAAAGTCTATTGTAACAACTGGGTCCTGGTGATATCATAGACACCCTTCCATAACATGGTCGTCGGGTCCTGGCCCGCCAGGTACCACCAATTTCCCCACAGACATGTGGTCCCCACCCTGGGGCCCACCCACGTGCCCGAACAGGTCATATGACTAATGATAGTTCCCACATTCCAACACATGTCCTTTCTAGTGTGATTTGTACTCACTCACACACACCCTAGGAAAATTCCTAGAATTTCACCCATCCTGATCACTACTCCAAGACAATCACGTTTAATTGTGGAGTTCTAATCATGTAGGCTCCCGAAAAGGAAGGTGCATCTTGTTGACATGAGTCGTATCATTTTGTCGTTTAACCCTTTACCTTTTGGGGGTGTTACAATCACCCCCCCCCCCCAGAGCACAACATCCTTGTTGTGGGCCCTATATCTCAACCGAGGCAATACACCTCACTTAAGGTTGGGTACCACCTCTGATACCAAATGTAATATCTGGGTCCTTGTGACAACACTGACACCCCTCCTTAACATGGTCGTCAGGTCCTGGCCTGTCAGGTACCACCAGTTGCCCCGCAGACACGTGGTCCCCACCATGGGGCCCACCCACATGCCTGAAACAGACACCCCATCTTAACATGACTGTCGGGTCCTATCCCGCCATCAACCACCAATTTCCCCACAGACACGTGTTCCCCACCCTGAGGCCCACCCACATGCATGAACGGGTTATCAGACAAATGATAGTCCTCACATACCAACACATGTCCTTTTCAGTGTGCTTTGTCCTCACTCACACACACCCGAGGAAACTTCCCAAAAGATCACCCATCCTGATCACAACGCCAGGACAAGTACGCTTAATTGTGGAGTTCTAATCATGTAGGCTCCCGAAATAGATACCCCGCTTTAACATGACTATCGGGTCCTGGCCTTCCAGCTACAACCAATTTCCCCACAGACACGTGTTCCCCACCCTAAGGCCCACCCACATGCCTGAATCGGTTATCTGACTAATGATAGTCCCCACAGGCCAACACATGTCCTTTCCAGTGTGATTTTTCCTCACTCACACACACCCTGGGAAACTTCCCAAAAGATCACCCATCCTGATCACTACTTCAGGCCAAGCATGCTTAACTGTGGAGTTCTAATCATGTAGGTTCTTAAAAAGGAAGGTGCACCTTGTTGACATGAGTCATATTATTCATTAATTTAACCCTTTATCTTTCGGGGGTGTTACAATCACCCACCCCCCCTAGAGAACAACGTCCTCATTGTGGGCCCTACATCTAAACCCAAGTAGTACACCGCACTTAAGGCTAGGTACCACTCACACACACCCTGAGAAATGTTCCAAAAGATCATGCATCCTGATCAATACTCCAGGCCAAGCACGCTTAACTGTGGATTTTAATCATGTAGGCTCTTGAAAAGGAAGGTGCACCTTGTTGACATGAGTCGTATCATTTAGTCATTTAACCCTTTATCTTTCAGGGATGTTACAACCACCCCCCCTCCCACACACACACACCCCCTTAGAGCACAACTTACTTGTTGTGGGCCCCATATCTTAACCCAGGAAGTTCACATCACTTAAGGATGGGTACCACCCCTAATACCAAATGTAACAACTAGGTCATGGTGACAACATAGACACCCTGCCTTAACATGGTCGTCAGGTCCTGGCCCACCAGGTACCACCAGTTTCCCCACAGACACATGGTCCCCACCATACCCACCCCCTTTAGAGCACAACATTCTCATTGTAGGACCTGCATCTCAACCCAGGCAGTGCACCTCACTTAAGTTTGGGTGTTAATCACACACACCCTGCGAAACTTTCTAAAAGATCATGCATCATTATCACTACTCCAGGCCAAGAACGCTTAACTGTGGAGTTCTAATCATGTAGGTTCCTGAAAAAGAAGGAGCACCTTGTTGACTTGAGTAGTATCATTTATTCATTTAACCATTTATCTTTCGGGGGTGTTACAATCACCCCCCCCCCCCCCCCAGAGCACAACGTCCTCATTGTGGGCCCTAAATCTCAACCTAGGCAATGCACCTCACTTAAGGCTGGGTACCACCCCTGATACCAAATGTAACAACTCGGTCCTGGTGACAACACAGGCACCCCTCCTTAACATGGTCGTCGGTTCATGGCCCTCCTGGTACCACCAGTTGCCCCGCATATATGTGGTCCCCACCATGCCCCCCCCCCTTTAGAGCACCGCATCCTCATTGTGGGCCCTACATCTCAACCCAGGCAGTGCACCTCACTTAAGGTCGGGTACCACTCACACACACCCTAGGAAACTTCCCAAAAGATCACGCATCCTAATAACTACTCCAGGCCAAGCACGCTTAACTGTGGAGTTATAATCATGTAGGCTTCCGAAAAGGAAGGTGCACCTTGTTGACATGAGTCGTATCATTTAGTCATTTAACCCTTTATCTTTCGGGGGTGTTATAATCACCCCCCCCCCCCCCCAGTGTACAACGTCCTTGTTGTGGTCCCTATATCTCAACCCAGGTAGTGAACCTCACTTAAGGCTGGGTACCACCCCTGATACCAAATGTAACAACTGTGTCCTGGTGACAACACAGACACCCCGCCTTAACATGGTCATCGGGTCCTGGCCCACCAGGTACCACCAGTTTCCCTACAGACATGTGGTCCCCACCATGGGGCCCCCCTTTAGAGCACAACGTCCTCGTTGTGGGCCCTACATCTCAACCCAGGAAGTACACCTCACTTAAGGTTGGGTACCACTCACACACACCCTGGAAAACTTCCCAAAAGATCATGCATCCTGATCACTACTCTAGGCCAAGCACGCTTAACTGTGGATGTAGGCTCCTGAAAAGGAAGGTACACCTTATTGACATGAATCGTATCATTTAGTCATTTAACCCTTTATCTTTCGGGGGTGTTACAATCACCCCCCCCCCCCCCCCTTCAGAGCACAACGTCCTCGTTGTGGGCCCTACATCTCAACCCAGGCAGTGCACCTCACTTAAGGCTGGGTACCACCTCTGATACCAATTGTAACAATTGGGTTCTGGTAACAACACAGACACCCCACCTTAACATGGCCGTCAGGCCCTAACCCGCCAGGTACAACTAGTTGCCCCGCAGACACATGGTCCCCACCATGGGGCCCACCCACATGCCCAAAACAGACACCCTGCCTTAACATGACCGTTGGGTCCTGGCCCACCAGCTACCACCAATTTCCCCATGTGGTCCCCACCCCGATCCCCCCCCCCTAGAGCACAACGTCCTCGTTGTGGGCCCTATATCTCAACCCAGGTAGTGCACCTCACTTAAGGATGGGTACCACCCCTGATACCAAATGTAACAACTGGGTCCTGGTGACAGCATAAACACCCCGCCTTAACATGGTCATCGGGTCCTGGCCCACCAGGTACCACCAGTTGCCCCGCAAACACGTGGTCCCCACCATGCCCTCCCCCCTTTAGAGCACAACGTCCTCGTTGTGGGACCTACATCTTAACCCAGGCAGTACACCTCACTTAAGGTTGGGTACCACTCACACACGCCCAGGGAAACTTTCCAAAAGATCATGCATCTTGATCACTAATCTAGGCCAAGCATGCTTAACTTTGGAGTTCTAATCATGTAGGCTCCTGAAAAGGAAGGTGCCCCTTATTGACATGAGTCGTATCGTTTAGTCATTTGACCCTTTATCTTTCAGGGGTGTTACAATACCCCCCCCCCTTTAGATCACAACTTCCTCGTTGTGGGCCCTACATCTCAACCCAAGTAGTGCACCTCACTTAAGGCTGGGTACCACCTCTGATACCAAATGTAACAACTGGGTTCTGGTGACAACACAGACACCCCGCCTTAACATGGTCATCAGGTCCTAGCTCGCCAGGTACCACTGGTTTCCCCGCAGACACGTGGTCCCCACCATGGGGCCCACCCATGTGCCTGAAACAGACACCCCGCCTTAACATGACCATCGGGTCCTGGCCCGCCAGCTACCACCAATTTCTCCACGTGGTCCCCACCCTGATCCCCCCCCCCTAGAGCACAACTTCCTCGTTGGGGGACCTATATCTCAACCCAGGCAGTGCACCTCACTTGAGGCTGGGTACCACCCCTGATACCAAATGTAACAACCGGTTCCTAGTGACAACACAGACACCCCACCTTAACATGGTTGTTGGTTCCTGGCCCACCAGGTATCACCAGTTGCCCCGCAGACACGTGGTCCCCACCATGGGGCCCCCCTTTAGAGCACAACATCCTCATTGTGGGCCCTACATATCAACCCAGGTAGTACACCTCACTTAAGGCTGGGTACCACTCACACACACCCTGGGAAACTTCCCAAAAGAGCATGCATCCTGATCACTAATCTAGTCCAAGCACACTTAACTGTGGAGTTCTAATCATGTAGGCTCCTGAAAAGGAAGGTGCACCTTGTTGACATGATTCGTATCATTTAGTCATTTAACCCGTTATCTTTCGGGGGTGTTACAATCACCCCCCCCCCCCCCTTCAGAGCACAATGTCCTCGTTGTGGGCCCTATATCTCAACCCAGGCAGTGCACCTCACTTAAGGCTGGATACCACCTCTGATACCAAATGTAACAACTGGGCTCTGGTGACAACACAGACTCCCCGCCTTAACATGGTCGTCAGGTCCTATCCCGACAGGTACCACTAGTTTCCCCGCAGACATGTGGTCCCCACCATGGGGCCCATCCACGTGCCCGAAACAGACACCCCTCCTTAACATGACCGTCGGGTCTTGGCCCGCTAGCTACCACCAATTGCCCCATGTGGTCCCCACCCTGAGGCCCACCCACATGCCTGAACGAGTTATCTGACTAATGATAGTCCTCACAGGCCAACACATGTCCTTTCTATTGTGCTTTTTCCTCACTCACACGCACCCTGGGAAACTTCCCAGAAGTTCACCCATCCTGATCACTACCCCAGGCCAAGCACGCTTAACTGTGGAGTTCTAATCAGGTAGGCTTCTAAAAGGGAAGGTGCATCTTGTTGACATGAGTCATATCATTTATCCATTTAACCCTTTATCATTCAGTGGTGTTACATGTATCACATCGGATAATTATAAATATAGGTAAATAGTGAAATCAATATAAGTAAACAGAAGGCACAGCAGAAAATAGGACAGTAGTTACAATAACTATGATAACTTGAATAACATAAAAACATACAACAACTGATGATAATATGCCATGTCACTGTAAAACTGGAAAACATGGATATAAGATAGCAGGCATAACATATTCCACCAAAGTATAATATAAATCAAAAGACTGTGCCAAGTATCCTGAGCTTCAGATCAATCATCTGCTATCAAGATCCATCCTAAATAGCAATAAATCAAGTGTTCAAAGTCATATTCTTCCCTTTATCAACACCTTAATTCGTGTAATATGCCTCGGGTACCAAATGGTTCCCAGAGAGGGTGTGAGATAAATCTTAGTGGGCCACCACCAACAGTGTCTATAACGTCCGGCCCGTGTGATAGAAATATAACAATGTGCAAGCATCCATATATAAATTAAATTAGTACAATTTAATTAAATACCCAAGTACATATGTCATCCCTTGGCTGGTGTTTAAACAAGTAACCAATTAATTATTTTATTATAACCAATTTATAAACAAGTCACACGTTAGCAATAGTGAAGGTTCCGAGATGTAACAAGGAAACCTATAATGATATTTAATAATGGAGTTTCAAGGTAATAACCAAGGCAATGTAAACCTCAAGGGTCTCCAAATCAGTAATTATTGTAGCCTAGATAAGGATAAGAGTGTAATCCAAGGATCATAGTCCAAGGAATTCTATAATAAGATGCCTAACGAGTCCAAGGAGTTCATCCAAGGTAAAATAGGGTTAAGCAATGACCGGGCCTGATGGGATTTAACCATGGAACCTACTTGCCAATCTTGTATCGAAGTGTTGTATCCAAGTCCTCCTATAATACTATATGAGGGGTCATACCGAGCATCCAAGGATAGACAAGGGTCGGGTTCTAGGTGGGTATCTACCAAGGTAAGTCGCATCCTTGAATAGGAATGGGGTTCCCAAGTGTTCAAGGCATTCCCTATGGAATCTCAAGTGATCTTGAGTCAGACCACTCCTATTTTGATGATGAATTCATATAATATTTTAATTGGTTCAATCCTTGCCTTTCATTAGTGTGAATAGGCCAAGTAGCATGCAACCCTTTAATCAAGTCATAATTAACTAATAAATCCACTTGGTTCAAGCCTTTCCTTTCATTAGTGTGATAAGGACAAGTAGCATGAAACCATTCATTTAATACATTTAAAGAATATTCCATAATCAAGGTCTATTCTACTACCTTCCATTAATGTTTTAAGGGGTGATATGGATATGAAACCTATTATTCAATTACTTTAAAAATGGAAAGTCATATACTTAGTATACTTTCCAATTTCCATTTAACATTAGTTTTTCAACTAAAGCACTTACCTTAGGCAGGTCAAGTGGTGAGAATACATGATACTTTCCATTATGTGATTCCCAATATAAATAAAGACATTTAATATAGAAAATATTACCCTTATGAAGGTCAAGCCAAGGCACACCCAAACGGTGGCTCAAACGTTTCAAAACACTAAAGCGACAATTATGGAAAAACATCCTACATGGGATGGGTGGAGTTGTAGGTGTAAACACTAACAAATAATCACATATTTTTAAAGAGCATAAACACATGGTTATAATTATTATAATAATGGCATATAAATTCAATAAACAGCACTCGATGAAATCAGTGGGCCCCACAAAACAATTCCAAAATCAACGAAATTGAGGGACGAGTTATAGACCACCCACCTTAGGATTGTATGACTCTCATCCTCCAGTATTAGCCTATGATTTTTCTTGTAATGGAGTATATCTAAGAAAAAAGGAAAAAAACTCACACCTCGATAATTAGGTTGAGATCAAGAGAGAAGAAGAACAGATCAAATGGACTCAAGTACTACCATTATGCATCTGACGTGATGAATGGAAGCACAAATGGATCCCAGATGAAGGAGATATATCGATCCCTAACTTAGGCCTTAAAAATTCTCCAAAATGATAGGAAAGGATCCAATCCTACTGTAAATCGGATTAGGGAGGAAGGAGGATCTTATTTAGATCATTAAGGGAAAAAGGTAAAATTACCCAAAATTTATCCAGTGCATGGTTTTTCCGCACAGTTTTCCAAACCATGTGCCATCCGTGTAGAATGGCTTTACCTGAAAATGAATACCTTCTACATGGTTAGATCTAAATGTGAGCCCTACCCATATGGTTTACTATAATCGTGTTACAGGGACAGTTTTCCCAAAAAGATGGGTTCTAGACTCTGAACAAGACTCATACACCCCTAAGACCTTTTATAACTCATTAGGCATCTATATTAGGTCTAAAATAAGAATTAGACCAAAATTTAAAGGATTCATACCTGAGTGAAAAACAGGGTTCTTACAGTTTTCTAGGATTCCTTTATAATTTTTCAAATCTATTTTCAAATAAAAAGGTTTTCAACATGTTTTCAAGCTTCCTTAATAAGTTTTCAATGAAAAAGGTTTTCAAAAGGATTTATGTTTTAAAAATAATTTTTCAAAGAAGAAAGGATATTTTTCTCAAGAAATGTTTTTAAAATATATTTCAAAATTATTTTCCATATAAAATGACATTCTTTGGTGTTACTCATACCTTTTATAGGGATATTATCCAAGGGTTTCATTCTTATTCTTCCACTAAATAGTTTATGTTTTGATGGAATGATGTTTATGAAACCTGTTTCTCTTTCATGGGTTATATATTTATGAAACATTCTTATTTTCATGGGTTATGATTTGATGAAATGATTATGAAACCTATCTTTTTTTCAGAGGTTATGATATGATTACATGTTTATGATACCCATTTCATTTCATGGGTTATGATATGATGAATTTTTATGATATAGTGGCACACATATGTATGATTTCATTATGAGATGGGTGGGACCTATATCTCCCTCCAATGTATTAGGTAAAGATTTGTATCTCATGAGATAGATATGTCTAGAATGGGGAGTGAACTTGGTTTAGTAAAAGACTTTGTCTACTAAGATGGTCTTGGGAGTAAACCTTAACTACTAAGATGATCATGGGAGTGAACCATGACTACCAAGATGGTATGGGGAGTGAACCCATACTTCCAATATAGCCTTATAAGTGATGACTTAACTACTATGGAAATAATTTAATATGATTATGTGTTTTCCACAAATTATATGTTTTATTCCTATGTTAGGGTCTTATGGGTCATGCTCTTGATTCCCTTATGATTCATGTCTTATGAACTACCAATATTTTTTCCATGACTCATGTATATGATGTTTGATATTAAGGGTATGATCTTAAAATTTCATTTTCATGTTCTCATACCCTTATTCTCATGTTATGATTATGTATATCTTCTTTTACCCTTACTGGGAATCTAAGCTCACCCCTTTCTTATCTTTCCTTTCCCGAAGTTATGAAGAAATTTTTTAAGTAGAAGTACTAAAGGGTAAGATATTTGTGGGAAACATTGAAGATATTTCACCAAGTTAGAATATTTTGTTCCAAGTTTCCAAAGACACTAAACTATTATGGTCCTCAGGAATTTATTTTTTTAATGTGATGAATATTCATCTAAAATGATGTAATATCCATGTATGTTAAGCCTGGGTTGATATAGTTGGTATCAAAGGAAAGATTTAGTCAACCTTTGGAAACTAAGATGAAAAAAATTTAGTGATATCCCTAGGGATATTTCTAAGGATATATCTAGGGTTGTCTTTAAGGATGAGTCTAAAGACGAGTTGATGTTTGGGAAAGTGTCCTAGAATTTTGGTAAAGGGTAGAGTGGGTAGTTTCCTAGTAATACATCCATGTCTGGATACTACAAGTGGATGTGGCTCTAACGTGGATGTACATAGGGATAAAAACTACGAAAACACCATATTGATCATGACTCAATCAGGAACTGGTGCATGAAAATGAGCATTGTTGCACACACGATTTGAAACTCCTGGGGGATATGCTTTGGGAATTCACAAACACTTTATGAACTATCATAAAGGATTTAAATAGAATATGATTATGAATAACCTAGGATAAACCTAAGGTGTAATAGATTAAAGAAATATGTGTCATGATTTAGACATCCTATAAGTTATTTTTCATGATTATGAGGTTTTATGCTATGATAAATGTTTCTCACACTATGATTTATGGTTAACTATCTTAACATTGAATGTGAAAAAAAATTTCTAATGATAATTCAAATGGGGTGATCATTGGAGAAAAGGAAATTGTGATCATGCCTAATAAGTTTTCACGGAACATGATTAACAATGTATACCTTAATAAACTCTCAAAAATCACCAAGGAAGATAAGGAAATAGTTTTCTTAGAATTCTAGTAATGGAAAACCTGTAGGAAAGAAGATTCAGTTTCCTACATTTCAAGAATGTGGGAAGAAATGACCAAGTAAATGTATCAAAGGAACAGAAATATGTTTTTACTGTGGAAAATAAGGACACAAAGAAAGTAGTTGTAAAGGGAAAATGAAAAGTTTAGTTAACACAATGGATGGAAATATCAACCTCCCTAAGGTATTATCAACATTTTAAGGCTTTAAATGTGTAATGAATATTCATTATGCAAATTGATGTCCTAAGTGGAAGGATCACAAATGGAATGAGCAAGGCCATATGAGTAATGGTTATATTGATGATGATGATGAGACTATAGATGAAATATGAAAGGAAATAGGTATTAAGTAATGGGATGAGGTATCCTTGTTAATGTATTAAGGATAAAGTAGAATAATCTAAGTGTTTATATATTTGTATTCAAGAATTTTGAATTGTGAAATATATAAGGATTTTTCAGTTTATGTTTTTCACTAAGGATTTATAATAATATGTTGAATGGTTTTGATGGACTAGAAAAGTGATTTCATGGAAAGGTGAAATTTTGACTAAGGGAAGATAACTCTTAGTATGTTCCTAATATTGAGATAATGATGTTTGGATAAAGATATGTGGGATGTGAATGGATAAATTGGATGGTACTGATTACCTTGGAACAAATTAAGGGTTTTTTGACAAGTGGTTTATGTTATCATTGATGAAGTTTACAACATTTTGGGATTTAATTAATATATCCAATAAACTTTGGAATAAGGAAACATGCATGTTTTCAATAAGGATTTTTGGTAATTTAGGTTATTACCGTGTTTCAATAGAATACATGATAAAGTTATTCACATGCTTGGTAAGCGACAAACATGAGTTAATTTAAGATATATGGGGGATCAATGCTAAGTTATTTTTGAGAAATTTAGTGATCTTATTTCTAAAGTTTTGGAATTCTATATTTTATAAGGGTTTTAAGGTTAATCATTTATGGAATGGTTTAAGTTAAACTTTGTATGAGGTTTTAGAGATTAAAGTGTTATCTCACCATATTAGGATTTATGCATATTGAATAACTTGTGATGAACATTTTGTTATGATACTAACTAAATTCATATGGAATGACTTATCATTCTACCTCATGATCTGTTAGTACCTTAGGAATTAAAAATTCACCTACATTTATTAGAATAAAATATGAAGTGGAAATTGATCAGGGCACAACAAAGGGTGAGATTTTGCTAAGATCAAGTGAGTATATCTTCTCATGAAAATTCCTTAACTTTAGGAAAAGGGTCTTAAAATAAAAAAAAAATCTATTATCATCATTTTTTATGATATCAATGACCTCTTTCACACTTCTTCATTTTATGGTCTTCTTATTGTTAACTTTATATGGATCACCCACTTTCTTATGATCAATGATCTTTATCAATATCTATGATTATTTATGCTTTTCTTCCATGTCCTTGTTTTAAATTCCCACCTATGTTCTCTTATGTGGAAACCTAGTTACATGCTACTTTGGATAACCGTTATGTTTCCAACTTTCCTTTTTTAAAAGAAAGTTTTAGTATTCATTTTTACGATGTGGGTTTTTATGAATAGAACTTTCAAGTATTAAACCTTTGATTACCCAAAAAAGAATCAAGGGAGAAATTCATTTTAAGGGGTTATGTAACACCCTAATATTTTCTGAATTGTTTTTTTAATTAGTTTAATCATTTTATATTTTTCATTTCATGCAACACTGAATATAGATTTTTTTATACGAAATCACTAAGTGTGGCTTGTATTGTATGCAACACCAAGTCAAGATTTCACTACAACACAACACTTAGATTAGCTTGCAGCACACACAACACTATATTTGACTTTTATTACACAAAATAATGAGTCCCTTAGATATCTTGTGTTACATGTAAGGCCAAGTTTTTACTGAACTACAATATATTATTAATATTATTATTAAAATATTATTATAACTACCACCTAGCCATTGGAATGGAAGTTACGGATAAGATTAAATAAATTGTGAAAATATTATTTATACACATATATATATATAATTAATCCTTTGGTTATCAATTAGTACAAGTGAATGAAAGAACTATTTGAAAATAAAGAAATTATTTTTCTAAGAAAACTATTTTTCTATGTACAAACTAAATTTTATCTAAATAAATTAAATAAACCACTTTTAATTAATGTTTTCAAAAAAAAATTATGTATTATATATTCAATAAATATTTTTTATACTCATCTAATAGATTTAATAGGTATAAGATAAGAAAAAATCCAATTTTATGAATAAAAATGTGTATTTTTCTAAAAGGTAATTTTACTACCTTTTAATGTAGAACCCATTTTAAATATGATTTTTGAAAATTTTTAAAAAATTATTTGAAAATTTAAAATTCATTTTTTTAATATGATTATCAAAATTTACTTTGGGTGAATTTTTGGTATTTTTCTGAGAAATTTCATTTTTTTTATGAATAGTGAAAAGCACTAAATTTTAATTCAATACTATTTTTTTCATCTAATTTATTTATATAGATAAATTATATTTTATTTTTGTTTTAGAGTTTAATTAGATCAATTTTACATCATTTAATACAATTTTAGTCATTTAAATTTGATATAAAAACTTTTAAAACTTTTGAACATTTTTACTTTAAAAATTTTCTTTGTCGTCCCATTTGTGGGATTGAATTTAAATTAATTTATGCCACTCCTATGATTATAATTTGGAAAAATATATTAAATATTTTTAATCAATATAATTTATAATGTCTAATAATTTAAATATATTTTTTTACCAAAAAAGATTAGTGAAAGTGATTAAAATTAATTACAGCGATTAAGAGAAAAAATAGCTTAACAAAGGACTAAACCTTAAACTTAAGGCCCAAAATGACCTAGAAACTAGTCCAAAATCCATTATATATTCATATTTATACCCTTTACTCCCTTGGATCTTATTTGGATTATTATTGGAGCCACATGACATAGGAAAAACATGGGTGGAATTCCCTTTTCAAAAATCTACAGAAATATCACTCCTCCGCTATAAAAAGACACTCAACCCTCTCACTTATTCACACCTATAAAGCCATTTGGATCGCCCAAAATATACTCAAATAATCTCCCAACATCCTTACCTTCATCCTAGAACCCTCCCATTTGGAATAAATCCAACCAAGTAAGACCTTTGGTGCAAACCAAGAGGAGATACCCAAAGAAGAGATAACATCCTTCCTCAAGCTCCTTTATTTTATTTTCATTCTCCACCCACTTGAATATTATTATTTCATGATTATATAATAACCTAAATATCCTTAATATTCTGATATGTTTTTCTTCTAAGTTTTTGACCTAAACTTATACACACTTCCATTTAATGGGTAACGAACTTACTGTTCTTGTGTATGGTGAACTACCGCCTTAAGAAATGATGTTGTTTTTTTTTCCTTTATCACCTCTCATGGTTAGAAATTATGATGTAAAATCTTTTTTATATTATATATATGATATTTATTATGTATTTAATATTCTGGAATTATTATATAAAACATACCTTCATGCTTTCTATTTTGTGTAAATATGATAACTTTGTTTGTGGACGTGTGAACTACCGTCTCCTCAAAGCGATGTGATTCGTTCATACTTTACATGGAACTTATTAAGGATGGGTTTAGTAAATATTTATGATATATATGAAATAATAATTCTAATATAATGATAATATATATATATATATATATATATCATTTACTTTCTTTCTTTCAAAAAGATAATTAAACGGAAACATCATTCATGTGTACGTACGGTCTACTGTCTCTATGAACAGTGTATTCCATTTCATATTTATATAATTTATAGATTATCATAAATAAATATATACTTAATATATATGATACTTCATTATTTACATTCTTAAAATAATTAAATCATGATCTAAGTAAGAGGATCAAGAGTAACAAGCCATAACATATACGAAAAACAAAGCAGATATTACCCGAAACGTAACATTAACATGGAGCTGTTAATAAATCGGTAATATAAAGTCATAAAAAATAATATATGGTATTAGATATAATAATGTGGTTATGTGGTAGATGTATAATAAACTTATATTTATTATATAGTAGGTTTGAATGTGTACAAATAAAGTCAAAACATAAGGTAAGGTTTTTCTCGTTTCACATTTATTTTCTGTGAGACATAAGTCGTGTTCACCTCCTTTTTTCTTATATGTGGTATATACTGAATATGAATGTATTATATGATTCATATAATTAAATTTATTTGTATTTACATATCCATTTTATGATCTTTCTTTCATGGTTTTTATGTCTCGAAAGTTACAAAATCAGTAAAGTAATTTTGTCTCAATTTTCATTCTTTGAGATACATGTCATGTTATGCACCTATATTTTTCTATGGGGTGTATATACTGTTTATTGACATGTTATATCATTAATATACTTATTTTAATGATATTTTAATCTACAAGTAATTTTATTTTTTCATGATTATTATGATTCAAATTTACCAAAGTGGTAACAGTTTATTGCTACAATCTCATCATTTATCAGGATTGTTTATGATTATAATTCCATTGATGAATTATTATGATAAAACTCTCCAGAACACTCATGAATTTTATTCTCCTATGGTTAGTCATGATATGTTCATGTTTTAGTACCATTTTTCCATTCTTTGGTACTTAAGATAACTAATAAATTGTTTTTAAGCAAATATGACTTTATCTCTCTCTTCGGTCGGAAATTTGTGTTCTTTCGAAATAGTGTTTTCTAAAAATGTTTTTCAAAAATGTTTTAATATTATCCTATAATTTTTAAAGGAAAATTTTTGTCATGTTTTATCTTTTAAACAGAATTTTTTTTAAAAAAATGGTATCTTCTTGTTGTTTTTTGATTGGGGCACTTTTCTAAACTTTTTACAACAAAAAAGTAATGTTCGGTATGTATGGATTTATCTTACATCATGACCATCCTTACTTTAAAGATTCCTTTTCAAGTTTAAAAGATTAATTTTTAAGAAAAAACGATTTTCCTAATATTCTGTACATTCATTGTTTTCAAAGTGATTTTCAAAGAAAAAGGTTTTCAAAAAATGTTTTATATTTAAAAAGTGTTTTAAGTGATTTTCAAAGCATCCTTTCAATGTTTTCAAAAAAATATTTTCAAAGAAAATGATTTAATTGATTTAAAATATTCTTTTATAAGTTTTCAAATTATTTTCAAAAAAAATGTTTTCAAAAATGTTTTCAAGCTTCTTTTATAAGTTTTCAAGGAAAATGATTTTTAAAATGTTTTCAAGATTCTTTCATAATTTTTCAAGGAAAAAGGTTTTCAAAATCTTTTAAAAGATTTATTTATAAGTTTTCAAAATATATTTTCAAATAAAATTCTTTTCAACATGTTTTCAAGCTTCCATAATATGTTTTCAAGGAAAAAAATTTCAAAAAGGATTTATGTTTTAAAAATCACTTTTCAAAGAAGAAAGGATATTTTCCTCAAGAAATGTTTTTAAAAGATTTTTCAAAATTATTTTTCATCTAAGATGACATCTTTTAGTGTTACTCATGCCTTTTTTTGGGATTTTATATAAGGGTTCCATTCATATTCTTTCTCTGAATGGTTTATGTTTTGATATCATGATGTTTATGAAACATGTTTCTCTTTCATAGGTTATATGTTTATGAAACCCACTTCTTTTCACGGGTTATGCTTTGATGAAATGATTATGAAATATGTCTCTTTTCTATAGGATATGATATGATTACATATTTATGATACTCATTTCATTTCATGGGTTATGATATGATGAATTTTTATAATCTAGTGGCACACATATGTATGATTTCATTATGAGATAGGTGGGACTTATATCTCCCTCCAATGCATTGGGTAATGATTTATATCTCATGAGATAAACATGGCTAGAATGGGGAGTGAACTCAGCTCAGTAAAGGGTTGTTTCCGCTAATATGGTTTTGGGAGTGAACATTGACTACTAAGATGTCCATGGGAGTGAAACATTATTGCGAAAACACCAGGAGCAATGAAATGAAAAAACAATTCACAGAAGAGTAAAAGGGAAAAAACATAAGAAGAAGAATAATAATAATATCTTGGACACAGAGATTTAAGTGGTTCAGGAAATGTTCCCTATGTCCACAGAGAGACAGAAATATCACTATGAAATCCTGGAGCACAATTACAAGGAGATCTCTCAGAATTTCTAACAACACAGAAACCCTAACTTGAAATGGTCTAATAAGGATGATGAAGCATTATTCCACCAACTGAATAGAAAGTCCACTATTCTACAGTGAATGGAAGCTATAATTCTACATCATAATAGTTTCGTGGTCAAAAAAGTCTTAAGTGCTTCAAGCATTCATCCCAACATCATCGAAAGAGGATCGGGCTACACCAATCCAACAATCTCCCACTTGGAGCCTGATCTGCTATAGTGGCCTGCTTTGATGCCACTAACTTGTAAGATTTTGTGTCCTAGAACCAACTTTTTGTACTTTGATTGCATGAATATTTAATATATTTAAATATTAAACATCTTATTACATATTTTTCATTGTTTTGCATGATTATAGTTTAATAATGTCCTGGAGTATTTTTCTCATTAGCAAAGTCATAGAAGTTCCCCGCTATGATGAGAACCTTGAAGTGCTATGACAATATTCTTAAATATAGTTATGTGGTTGGATGACATACTATGATGGGACACATAGTATACAAATAGCCAGGTGCGACTACTCATAAGTATATGAGACTTATTCTCATGAAGTTTGCACATGGTAATTTCCAAGATGGGAGATTATGAGAACAGACCTACTAGTAGGAATTCTGCATGTTTTGGTGTCATCATATATTCCTATTTGTGAGCATTTTTAATGGTCCTTAGACTTTAATATTATCATCAATACGTTTCATGACTCATGCACTTTGATTTACTAATGAAAATCGTCATGCAGACAATTGGCGGGAAGTATAGTACATTGGGTGTGTCATGAATGACATGTTATTAATGGATAAGTCGAGGAAGGATTTGTCCCTTCTATTTATGGAAGTTGATATCTTGGTCCTTTGGTTGAAATAGAATTGTCGCACAAAATTTCATGGCCATGGTATAACAACAAGTTTATTTTAGGTAGTCAGAGAACGACATATCAAGCATAATGGTTGATGACACTATCATGAAACTAGATTGATGAGATATTGAGATAAAGGGATTATATTACACAGTGATAATTTGTATGTAGATGTCATTGTTTCAACTTTAAGTTCTTTATCTTGGGTGTCTTGACCCATTGCTAGACATTACTCTTAGACTTTAGGAAAACTCGTCTAATTCCAACAAGAAATAATCCTAGAGGGTCACACACTAAGTGTTTCTGGTGGTCTCAGTTAACTTTTATTTGAATTTAATTAATATAATAAATATTATTCTCAAGATATTGGAATAATTTTATTCAAGTTAAAATGATTGCATAAATTAAATAAATATTTGTTCACGGGATTGTGAATAAAAATATATTTATCTATTTTATTGAACATTTAATAAATATTTATTTACTAGTTTGTAAATAAAATATTTATTTAAGATAATAAATTATTTATTTATTTATTTGGATGTTTAATAAATAAAAATGAAGTTTGAGCGGACCAAGGTCAGTCCGGTAGTAAAATAATTATGTGTAGAATGGTAAATAATTATTTAACTAGTTGGTACAAAACAAAATAATAATAATGTTGTTATAATTATGTGGAAAGGGATTTCATTTATGATTCTGTTTTTCGAAAGTTGGCACACCAAAAATAATTATGGGGTTATTGTTATTATGTATCATGGGTTTTCTCTAAGGTTATAAATGTATTTAATTGTTTTTATGCAATTAAATATTATAATTGAATCCCCATGTCAATAAATAAATAGGTATGTCTATTGTGCCATGTACGTGAAACTGATGATGTAAGGGCAATTCCAAGTCAGTAATTTTTTCTCAACTCCTCTCCTCTCTCCCTCTTAAGAATGAGAGACCTTCTTCAAAATTAAAGAACATGTAATCAAGATTGATCGATGAAAGACATTCGCTTCGCCACGCTATCACCTGAAAAGCGAGTGGCATCAATCGGAGACCATTGGAGCATGTATGGATTACTGCTAGAGGGATTATGGTTTGGATCCTCACAAGCGCAATGAGACAATCTGAAAGGGTCATCTCGGACGATCAATATCATCAACGAAGAAATTACCAAAGAACCAGGTATTTTATTTCTTCAGAAATTAAATTTAAATTAATTATAAACATGATGTGCAAGATCCTCTCTAAAGGTTTCATGCCTCTTCCTTCTTTATCTAAATATTTGATTTTATTCCATGGATACTGGTGTTCATCATCATATTGAACCTGGAATAATCATTGATCATGGTAAAAATTAAAGTTGGGTGTCGTCTCAATCGCGCTTCTATTATGCCCGAAACCTGCATAACTAAGACAACTTACTTAATCTTAGCTTCTCCTCTTCTTCAATTATCAGAGGCATGTTTTCCATTCACAACTTCAATTTCAAGTTGACGATTCATGAAATACCAGTTATTTTCATTTGTTCTCTCATTGTGTCCTCCCTTATTCTACCTCCCATCCTCTATTCATCAGTGGAGACCAACAGAGGCACAGTAGTGCCTCAACTTCTATATTATCATTGGCTTCGTCAACGCATCTGTCAGTTTGTTGGTTCCACAAATCTTTTGCAATGTCAGCAACTCATCCTGTATCAAACCTCTGATGAAATGATACTTCAACTGAATGTGCTTCATATGGGCATGAAACATTGGGTTCTTTGCAATATTTATAACACTCTGAATGTCATAGTGCAATACATTCTCCCCTCGCTTTCTTCCCAACTCATACAAGAATTTCTTCAGCCAAACCATCTCCTTCTCAGCTTTAGTTACAACAATGTATTCTACCTCTATAGTGGATAAATCACCACCTTCTGTAATTGTGATATCTAACTTACCGCATTTCCTCTATAGGTAAATACATAACCCATGGTACTCCTCCTGTTGTTTATGCCACCTCGAAGGTTAGAATCCGCATACCCCTTCAATGAATTTAATTTTACAAAACACAGAGATACCTCCTTACTACCCTCCAAATACCTCAGTATCCACTTCACAGCTTCCCAATGTTGTTTTCCAGGGTTAACCATGTACCTTATCACAAATCCCACTACATGAGCAATGTAGGATCGAGTGTAGACCATGGAATACATTAGGATTCCAACATCTGATGCATATGGAACCTTTGTCATGTACTCAACCTCTTCTTTCGTCTTTGGTGATTGCTCCTTTGATAGTTTTAAATGGTCTTCCAGGGGGATAGAGACTGGTTTTTCTTCCAGCATACTGAATCTTCTCAGAACCTTCCTAATGTAGTCAACCAATTATAACATCAAGGTTCCAACTACGTGATCTCTCTTGATCTTCATCCCCAAAATCTTGTCAGCTTCTCCAAGATCTTTCATCTCAAACTCCTCAGCCAACTACCTTTTCAACTCATGAATCCTCTTCATACATGATCCTATAATGACCATGTCATCAACATATAGAATTAGTATAATATATTCATCACCAAAGGACTTGATGTAGCAACATTGATTCATGCCACATCGTTTGTATTCATTTTTAGTCATGAATGCATCGAACTTATTATTCCACTGCCTAGGTGTCTGCTTCAATCCATATAAGCTCTTATAGAGTTTTCACACCATTTCTTCCTTCCTAGACTCAACATATCCCTCTAGCTACTGCATATAGATGTCCTCCTCCAGATATCCATGAAGGAAAGTCGTATTCACATCAAGATGATCAAGATACAATTCTCCTAATGACACAATGCTGAGAACCACCCAGATGGTGGTAAAATTCACCACCGATGTGAATATTTTAGTGAAATCCACTCCCTCCTTTTGTTGGAAGCCTTTCACCAGCAGTATTGACTTGAAATTCCTTTTTCCATCATTTTATTTCTTGATCAGGTACACACATTTGTTCTACAATTCTTTATTCCCTTGTGGAAGATGTGTCAACTCCCAAGTATTGTTGTAATGTAGTGAAGAAATTTCTTCATTCATGACCAACTACCACTTTCTTGACTCCTTCAACTACATTACTTATTCAAATCATTCTGTTTCTCCACTATCGGTCAATAACAGATAATTTAAGGATAGTGAATACCTCTACATAGGCCTTCTCACCCTTATTGATCTCCTCAAATCCACTGGAGTAGTAGGTTCCAATAGTTCTAATGTCTCATGCTCGGGTACACCTTCAAGCTCCACTTTCTCTTTGAACTCTAATTCTTTGTTCTCATTTTCATCTTTAGCTGCATAGTGATCCTTGTACATGACACTTTCATTAAATACCACATTTTGGCTCCTGATGACCATCTTGTTTATATCATGACAAAAACAGTAACTGGATCCTCAACACCATAGCCAATAAAGAAACATCTTTTAGACTTAGCATCAAGCGTGTCCCTTACATCAGCATCAACATGTATATATTCCAAACAACTAAAGACTCATAAATGTGAGAGTCTTTCCTCCTTACTAGACTAGATCTCCTTGGGTAGACATTCTATCATTAGTACAGATGGACTCCTATTAATGATATATACTTCCATGTTCACTGAATCATCCCATAAGTTCTTGGGTAACCCCGAATGTAGTCTCATACTCTTGGAATGTTTATTAAGTATCTTATTCATCCTTTCAGCTACATCATTCTGTTGTGGTGCTCCTGGGATAATCTTTTCCCACTAAATTCCCTTATTTGAATAGAATTCCCTAAACTCATTACTGTCGTACTCTCCACCATTGTCAGAACTCAATCATTTCATCTTTAATCCTAACTCATTCTCCACCATGACCTTACACTTCTGAAACATCTTAAACACATCATATTTTCTTTTCATAAAGTAAACCCATACCTTGTTGAGTCATCAATAAATGTCACATAATATTGTGACCCTCCAAGGGAATGTACTGGTGCAGGCCCCCAAACATCAGTGTGCAACAGGTCCAGCTTCCCAAACTTTGGTGTTCTACCTCCTTTTGAAAATGATACCTTCTTCTTCATTCCAAGGATGCAATATTCACATAATCCAACTTCCACCGACTTCAGCTCTAGTAGCGGCTCTTTTGTTGTTAGCACCTTCAAACCCTTCTCACTCATGTGGCCTAGCCTATAGTTCCATAGTTTAGAATCTCCAGAAGAATTTATTGATGCTACCATGTTCATGCAAGTCTCTGTCATGTTGTACAGGGTACTATTTTTTTCTCCCCAAGCTATGACCATAGCTCCCTTGGTAGTCTTCTAGGAACCACTAGTAAACACGGTACTGAAGCCTGTATCATCAATTTTCCCAATAAAAATTATATTTCTTATTAAACTAGGGATATACCTCATGTTTTCTAGAACCAAAAAACTCCCAAAATTGGTCTTGATTCATGCATCTCCTTTCCCCGAAATCTTCAAGGGTTCATCATCAACAAGATGTACCTTGCCAAAATTTCTAAAAAAAAATTTTCAGGAAACCCTTATCCGGTGTGGAATGGAAATACGCCTCTGAGTCTAAAATCCAAGACTCCATGGGGTTATCCACGCTTAGCAGCAGCACATCTTCAGTTCCTTCAACCGTTGTGTTTTCTCCACTAGTTTTAGGTCCCTTCAATTTTTCTCTACACTCTTTCTTAACGTGTCCTTTATTCCCACAAATCTAGAAGGTAGGACCAATCCTCTTTGACTTGTCTTTTCTCCTTCCTCTTGACTTTGATCATCCTCTACGGTTGTCTCGCTACGCATATCTTCCTCTTCCTTCAACGTTCAGAGCAGAACCATAGAATCTGTCCAATTCTCTTCTTCAGATATCCTCACTAGGGACCAGGTCTCGTACATCCTTCAGAACCAGCTTGGTATTCCCCAAATAATTGCTCATTATTGTTACAATCACTTCCCAAATGTCAGGTAATAAAGATAGTAAAACCAGTGCACATACCTCATCACAAATCGCAATGTCCACCGATGTCAATTAACTTATGATGGTTTTGAATTTTTTTATGTGATCTGCAACAATTCTCCCTTCAACCATTTTCAAGTTGAACAATAATTGCATCAAGTGCACTTATTTTTCCGCAGAAGGATTCTCGTACATATTCGAGATAGATTGCATCAGCCCAATCATCTTCTTCTCCTCTATAATGTTGAACGCCATGTTTTTTTTCTAATTTAAGGCACACAACACCCAGAACTTGTCAATCCAGTAGCTCCCACTTTGACTGCTCCATGTCTGTTGGCTTTAAAACCAGAAGAGGCAAATGAATTTTCGTCTGGTAAAGATAGTCTTCGATTTTCATCCTCTAATAGCTGAAGTTAGTTCCATCGAAGAGGTAGATCTTCACTTTGCCTTCTTCCATAGTCATCATTCAATTTGAGGAATCTGAACTCAACCTTTGATACCAGTTGTTGTAGAAATTTTGGGAGCAATGAAACGAAAACACGATTCATAGAAGAGTAAAAGGGAAAAAATAAAATAAAAGGAGAAGAAGATCTTGGACATAGAAATTTACGTGGTTCGGAAAATATTCTCTACGTCCGTGGAGAGACAAAAATATCACTATGAAATCTGGGAGCACAATTACAAGGAGATCTCTCATAGTTTCTAACAACACAGAAACCCTAGCCTGAAATTGGCTAATAAAGAGGACAAGGAATTATTCTGCCAACTACACATAAATTCTATTGTGCTGTAGTGAAAGGTAGATGGGAGTCCGCATCACAACAGTGTCGTGGACACACAAGTCTAAAGTGCTATAGTGGATATCGGCTGGAAGTCTGCATTTCTACAGTACTATTGACTCCAAAGTCTAACCTGCTACAGTGCCTTGTTGGTGTCGGTTGGTCATCTCTGTTATAGTGGTTAGAATTACTACAGTGCCTCAAAAATTTGGGTCAAGGGCCTTCGGCTCCAGGACCCCCAAAGTAGGGGCATGTTGCCCCCTGTAACCCCCAACGAGCTCACCGTGAAGCTCGACCCACGGAGTTGCGGCCTGGTGCACAGTATGGGATGCAAGCATTCATCAACATCATCCAAAGAGGATCAGGCTACACTAATCCAACAACCATGACTACTAAGATGGTATGGGGAGTGAACTCATACTACCAATATGGTCTCGATAGCGATGTCTTAAGTACTATAGAAATCATTTTATCTGCTTATATGCCTACCACAAATTCTATGTCTTATTTCTATGTTATGGTCACATGGATTATTCTCTTGACTCCCTTATGATTCATGTCTTATAAACTCCCAATATTTATGTCATGACTCGTGTATATGATCTTTTATATGCAGGGTATGATCTTCAAATGTCATTTTCATGTTCTCATACCTTTATGCTCATGTTATGCTTATATATCTCTTTTTTTACCCTTACTAAGAATCTAAGCTCATCCCTTTCTTATGTTCCTTTTCCCCAGGTTATGAAGAAAGATTTTAAGTATATGTACTAAAGGGGAAGATCTTTGTGGGAAACATTGAAGATCTTTCATCAAGTTAAAAGATTTTGTTGAAAGTTTCCAAATGCACTATACTATTACGGTCCTCGAGCATGTATTTTTGTAATGTTCTAAATATTCATCTAAAATGATGTAATAACCATGTATGTTAAGCCTAGGTCACTATGGGAATAGCTTAGATCTCTTTTATCAGATCTACCATTAGGGCCTATGTTGATGTATCTGGTTGTTATACATTATAATAGTCAAGAAATACTGGATGGGGCATATAACAGTAGTTATATTGGAAAATCAAGACAAAATGGTCTGAGACATGGCAATGTGAGGCAGTTGATACAAGATGGTATCACAACTGTGAACTTTGTTAGATTGAGCTAGAATTTTGTGGATCCACTAACAAAGGGACTTTCAAGGGAGTTGGTATATAAATCTTCCTTTGGGATGGATTTAAAGTTTTTATTAAAATTTCATCAATGATGGAACCTCAACTTAATATGTGATAATTTAGAATGTATAAGTTTAATGTAGGAAATTCTATAATATATGTGAAGGAAACACCAAATATATATTACATTCTAGGGAAATGGTGTTTGGGATCCATGAGAAATGGAGGGTGAGTTTAAAACTCTTAATGAACCAAGGAAATCAAACAAGTGTTGAAATATGAGAACACGTTTTTGATCATCTGTGTGAATGTAGAAGTGGGGCCACTTCAAAGAGCTTATGACTTTGACACTCAAACATTCATGAAAGGAAAAGTGACACCTTTTCATAATGGTGTTTAGGAGGTGATGAAGAATTTAATAATTTGAATGAACTTGTGTAGGATGAATATGGTAGATAATAAGAATCAAACATTCAAGATGATGTCCACCTGTTTCTCTATTCAGCTTTGATTTGTCACTACTATATAAATGTTCAAATCAAGAGATACCATTATTTATACAACTTCTTTCCAAGAGAGTATGATGTTTAATTTTCAAAAGGCGTTTTAAAATATTTTAAAATGATGAGGGATTTTTGGATTTTTAATTTTTAAAAACATTTTAAAATTGTTCTTAATTTTTTGTTTTAAAAGGGGGAGATTATTAGAATCTCACATTGAAAAGTGAGTTAGAGTGGGGTCCTCTTTATAAGGGGGAACATTTTTATCACTATTTAAAATGATAATGTGGAGGGAAAATCTTGTTGGGGACAGTGCACCGCACAACCCACACGCATGTGATCACGCAGTGTGACACTTTAATGGCGTGCTTTGCATGCCTATAAAATGGAGTTTTTTTAAAAAACAATAATTGTAGAATTTTATAAAAAGGGGGAAAATCAGGGTGATACAAAGTTAAGTCTAAAATAGTTAAATCCCAAGAGCATCACCGTGAATAATATCCATGCCTTCCTGGGTTAAGGAACTCGTACTAGAGAAAAAAGTGATGAGGTCGTCCAAGGGGGGCTTAAAGGCAAGGAAGTCTACCGATTTGTTCCCCTCACGCCACGTATGCATGATATCAATAGTGTCACAGATACATTATTTGCTCTTACGAATCTGGTATGAAATGGCCCAGGGTGTTGGGTAGTGGCCATGAAGAGTTATAGTGAGGGGGTCCATTTCCACGCACGCTAACTTAATATTCCTAGCAATACATATCTCCAACCCCATCATCAGCGCATTGGCTTCAGCTTGTATAGATTCACCATGTTCGAAGGGTGCAAAGAACGCAATGGTAACTGGCCCTCTAAATTAAAGAATTAATTCCAAGCAAAGTAATTACCATTCCAAAATACCTCTCAAATTGAGATTCATCTCAAATCTTCAATAAGTAACAAAGGATTTTTGTTGGTGGGAAACAACAAAGACCTTTCATTACTCTCTTGATTTCAAATCATCTTCAAGAATTACTCCCCTCTAAATAAAAATGTAGAGTAATAAGTCGTCATTGTATCTTAAAGAGAAATCGCTTGCAACACATTGTACTAACAATTTGGTAGGGGTGAATCTACTCTCAAGCTTTGTTGGGTATGATGGAAAAGGGGTTGGGAATTGGAAACTATGAAGGAAAGGGGTGTGAGACGCATTTGGAAAACCAAAATTCCGTTTCCATAAAACCCCCAATTCAATACGATGGGAACATGGTTCCTTCTATAATGGTTTTCACCTATGACGCCCATTTTCCTCCTTTAATGGAAACAAATATTTTAGAAAAATATCTTTATATCAGTTTCCACCTATGACCCCCATTTTCAGATTATTACCGGCAACCCCTCGACATTGCTCCACCACCAGCCACCCCATCTCATTCTCTAGCAGATGACAACTAAATTACAGACATCGATCTGCCAAGGGCTTCCACAATGTAGTGGGGCTTGTGGTGGAAGAATCTTGGGTAAGGAGTTGTATCAAGGGCCTGTGACAATGAGGTCTGTGATAGAGGTGGAGTTGCGACGACATCCTACTCTAGGCTACAGCAACAGGGGCCTGCGACCATGTCCAAGGGCTGCCATGGAGGAGATGCAAACATGTCCAGGGGCTGCCATGGAGGAGTTGCAACGACTGCGAGGGGCTACAATGAGGGGATGCCCAACATGGATTATGATGAAAGGCAAGGAGCTCGGACGACAGGGTGTGTAGGTGACCAAAGGATTTGCAGGGGCATACTGATTTATTAATATTTTCATGACTTATTATATACTCCCTTTACTGATTTTATATGAAATGTGCATAATTTGTGTGAAATATTAATGTTTTAATATTAAGTATAATTTTTGAGCATTTTTAGAAGTAGTTCAATTGAGTCAGTTTACTGTTTTAATAATAACTATCACTATATTGATCTGAATTGTTTGATTCTTGTTTTGTAGGATTCTCCTTTCAATATAAAACATTTCATTAGAAGGTACCATGAGCCAATTCTGCCATTTGAAGGGTCATATGGTCCTCACAAACAAGACCAAAGAATCTGTGAAAAAACTGGACTATTCATGAAGATTGATTTATTGGGCTAAATACAGAAGTCCAAATTCCATTATTCTCCACCATAGTTCGGGGGACAATTTAAGGAGTCCAGGATAAAAATTCCAAGGCCTAATAATAACAACAAGGGGCCCAAAATATGCATTGAAATTCAGCCCACCATTCTGGATGAGAAATAAAAGCAGCACACAAATATTGACATTTCTCCTGATGTGGACATCCATTCAAGCTGAGCTTTTTCAGTGTGAAAGAGAAGATATGTCCGGACAACTCTTTTGAAGAAATGATTTTTATTTGAGGGCATATTACTATGCAAAAACCCATTCACATTTTGGCCATTGGAAAGTCTATATTGAAATAGACAGAATGACATTATTTATTAAAACCGCCATAACTTTGGCTACAAAAGTCTATTGGTGGCAAATTTTTGAGGGTGGACAGAAGACATCAATATCTACATCTTTAAAGAAGACACCAACTCATGATTCATCTGTCTAGATTGGTAAATCTGCGGTTCAAGTGAAGGGACAGTTTTGGAATGCAAACAGTCCACTCCTTGGGCTATAAATACTCTCACCTTCTCTCCTTGAGAGGGGTTGGCAATTCAGCACTTAAGGAGGTTTGGCATTACTAGAGTCTTGACAAGGTTCTGGGAGGATATGTTTTGATCTTGTTTCAACAAGAGAGACCTCTCCTCCACTTCTATTTCATGTTTGTTTATGTTTGGTTTCAATTGTAATTGTGTAACTTTGTTTTCATTTCAATCAAATTTTAGTGCTTGTTTATTCTTCTTCACCTTCTGTAGTATAATATTAATGGTCTTAAAATAGTTTGAATCATTTTAAATTACAGTCTCTTATTTTGTTTCCTCATTCAATCGAAATTCCATTTTTGATTCTCAAAATCTTTCGTGTGTGTGTTCGGCACACTACTCTTTTCTTATCCCTTTCTTTTTCTAATCTTTTTAAATCGTCACCATAAACATTAAACCCAGATTATCAACAATCCTAATGGCTGAGTAAATCTACCATTGGGGTGAGTTATAATTTGGGGATGTTAAGTGATTGAGAGTTTTTTCTCGATGAGTATTCTTTAAATTAATATTGTGTATGTGAAACTTAATATGTCATAGATTAATGATATGTTTTGTTTAACAAGTGGTTTCCATGAATTATTGGAACCATAAATACACTATCATAAATAAGTTTTGATTGGGATTAGAACCTTAAGTTATGTCTAGTCTTGGATTAAAGTCTTAACACTTAGGAATTCCAATTAACGTCAACTTATGACATGAGTGTTAATTTAATGCAATAAAAAAAAAGGCTCAATGATATCACAAGAACTCTCCAATAATGAACTCACCCCAATCATTATCAATTTGTTAAATCAATCATAATAAATTAGTCATTTCAATCCAATCAGAAAACAATCAACTAAAAACAAACGATTATTTCAAAGTATCATCGTCGAGAATTCGACCCGAGTGCTGCTATACACATTAATAGAGCACCGGAACTTTGACCGATTGATAAGCAACAATCGACCGTGCATTTCACATACTATATGTTTTATTTCAATTTTTAACATTATCTTCTCCATTTCCCTTAATATATCAAACGTCATTTTCAACCTCATTTTCCACCTAAAGACGATGACATCTTAAGGGGCTCCATCTACTACCATCAGTCTTTACCATTACTCATATATGTCATTAACATGTCACACAAAGTATTAACATGATTAATTAATTCGTTCATCTCTCTCTCTTTCTTGTCCGGGCACTTTGGTTGTTTTTCACATCATATATGATGTCTACAAAACACATGAACTTGCATTTTACTAACCCAAAAAGAAACAATAAGCCATTTCGCAAACAAAAAGAAACAGTCCCATCAACAACAACATCAACACTCGTCGCCAGAAGTATCAAATTAGATGCATCAAGAAAAAAGGGCAGATTGATTCACAAACAAACAGGAGAAGAAGAAATCAGAGCGTGCGCTCCCTCTAATTCTCCTCGTCTTCGGTCATCTGTTGGAGTACCGCGGGGCAGTCGGAGAGGGTTTCCGCGGCCATGAATCCCAGCGAGTTCGCGAAGCGCAAATCGGAGGCGATGCCGTTGGAGTTGGTGATGGTCACGAAGGAAGCATCCCGCCCAGCAACCGGCTCGCTGCATCCCTTGAAGGAACTCCCAACCAGCGCGACTTTGCAAATTTCATTAACATAATCGCCTGAAACTTTGATGGAGTAGGCTCCGGTAGCGTCTGTTGTGTTCCTCAGGGAAAGCACAGGCATCTGAGTATATCTGCCAGTGCAATTGAGTTCAACAACCGCACCTGAACATGTAACGGAACACGGAAAGCTCGATATGAGTACATCGCCATCATAATTCAATCAAGAAACGGAAAAAACTGTTACAAAAGGCGTAAGATAAAAAGAATTGATCAACAGTTTGGAATGACGGAGATTCGCTATAAAATAATTAATCGATGAATGCAGGCAAACTCGAATGACGTGAAGTGAACATCGAGTAGATTTTAGAAAAAACAGATCAGATCAAAATCTCAGGAATTCGGAAGTGTAACACAAGATCTGCTAGAAATAGTTGGAATTCTTAGGGAAAATACCGTGGAGATTCCGCCAAAGTTATATGACGGGAAGGGAACAACGCATGGAGGTCAGAAACAGGAGGTCAGACCAGGATCTGAAGGATTAGGAACTCCGAGACATAATCTACCAGAAATAGTTGGAATTCTTCATCAAATGCCACCGAAATCAGAATCAGAAATAGGAAAAATAGGCTCATACGTGAGATCTAGGGCAGCAGTTCGGTTAGAAAACATCATTCCACTGTCCAAGAAAACGAAGCGTAGGGAATATTCAATGGATACAAACAATAAAACTGAGGCTCGCTCATAAAAACAAGCAATCAAGTGCACGGATCTCGAAGATCGAAGGATTGAAAGCCGATTAAGAAATCTTAACGCTTCAGATGCCGCAGAAACAAAGTGCACGAGAAGCGTCTCGCTGGAATGGGGGGAAGGGGGTGCGCACCTGCAATGTATGTCGTGAGCTTGGTCTCAAATCCGGCTCGGCAGGTGTCGCAGAAAACAGTCCCAGTGATGAGGAACTGATTGGGCAAAGGGCGAGCTGCGCTAGCGACTGCAGGAAGAACGCACAAAGCAAACAACACCAGAAATCTGGCCATGGCGATGAAGATCGACGAGCGAAGGAGACGGAGACGGAGACGGAGACGGAGACGAAGGCGGAGGCGGAGACGGAGATCCCGCGAAGCAGATGATAAGATATAAGAAAATTATGCGCGGAGGGAAGGAAGGGAAAGCGCGGTGGCCAGCTGTGACGCGGCAGGCATTGATAACCGTCGGTGGTGGTATCCGCCGCGTTGCGGCGAGCTGACGCCGCCGCTATTTGTGAAACTTCAATTAATTTCACATTTTTTAACTTGTTTTTCACCTTTAGAATTTGGTTACTTGATAATTAAAATAAAAGATGTTACAGAAATTTATAAAAATTTCTGAAGTTTAATTTTGTATTATGACATAAATAAAATAAAATTAACTCTAAAAACCTTTAAATTTGATATTAGATTCTGGTTTATATTTCAACTAGCATTTTTACACTTTCAAAGTTTGATTATATAAATGAATACTAGGTTGAAGTAAAATTAATTGTTTAAATTGACGTAAAAATCTATAATGTATAATCTATAATTATACCAATTTTCATTACCCTCTTCCCGCTTCTTGATTCATAATCCTTTAGGATCGCAGTTTTGCCAATTGTGAAATTTTAAGCATATCTCGGTACTCTTTCAATTAATTTTTGGGATATAGTAATCTGCAGGCTATAGATGAGCTCTTTTTTCTTATTCCCTGATACTACTATATCATATCACCAATGGCTCGAAGGCCTTCATTTTTTATTGATTTTTGATAATCCACCTTTCAAGGGGTGGGGTGGAACCCTTACAAGGCCCGTAGGCGTAAGCATTACATGACCTGTATGTCTTAGAGGAATTCATTGCTCGTAGGCTTCAAACATTACATACAACTCAGACTAACTACTTGGAACTGTTTCTCCCCAGCATTTTCATCGTGAAATCAGCCCTCCACCTTCGCATGACTGTTCGGCTAGGCTTTCTCATGCATGCACAGACTTGTCCCGATGGCAGGTGACATACCCTCTCATTCTTGCAATTCGTTTAGCTTCTGCTATGGTGAAAGCTCATTGTTTCTCATCCTTCTGAAGCTTGTTCCTTGTAGGTTGTCTGGTTTGCATATGCACTTTAAGGTGGCCCGAAGGCCTTGAGGTGGCTCGAAGGCCTTACTGACCCGAATGTCTGGGTGGCCCGAAGGCTTTAAAGGACTCGGGGACCAAATCGGTGGCCCGAAGGCCCAAATGGGGGCATATTCCCGGCTGCTACAGTGTCAAATAGTGTCTGCTACAGTCCCGCTATAGTACCTGCTATAGTCTGCACAGTTCCTGCTATAGTGCTGCTACAGTACCCGGAAATTACCTCCCACCTGGATTTGATCCCGGGTCTCTTAGATGCACTTAAGGAGTTCTCACCAACTGGGCTGAGCCTCATGTGCCACTATATCATATTGTATCTTAGAAAACCTTTATATGCATTTACATGATGAATATAATATATTTCATTTATGCACACTTCATTTATTCGGTATATGCTCATTGCATATTGTTTATATGAAAACTGTATATTCGGTGCATACAAGATCATAATTAGTCTTTGGAATTTTTAACCTTTTAATTGTTACTCATTTCATATTTAAAATCCATATAGCATTCTCTTTTATTTTTGACAAAACTAAACAATTTTTGAGATTTTTTATATATTTATATTCAATTTCATATACTACTTTCTTTTTCCTACTATGATATAGGTTATGTGACACCCCAAGCTTTCACGATACATTTCTCTTTCAATAATGCAATAGCTTGCATTGTACGCAAGTTCGAGATTCTAACACACCGTGACCAATCAAAGTAGTCGTTATGAATAGTAATACCCACTTTTTGAATTATATAAATTTTATATTTCAAAATGTACTTCATTTTTGAATTCGGAATATCGAAATTAGCCTAAGTTGAATTTTTGGTATTTTTCTGAGAACATCCAATTTTCGATGAATAGTGAAAAATACTTAAAAACAACTTTTTTAATCAAAATAATTTATAGTGATAAATTATACTATTGAGTGGTTTTGAAGTATAATTAGAATATACTTTTACCATTTTATCCAATGATGGTTATTAGAATCAATTTCACTTTGAAATTGGACATAAACAATTGTCAATCTTTTGATTGATATTGTTTCTTAAAAACACGCTATTTGTTTTGACAACGGAAATTATTTATAAAATTAATTAATGCAACTTATATGTTTTGAATTTTGTAAAATAGATATCATTTTTGAATTCAGAATATCAATTATAGCTTAGGGTGAATTTTTGGTATTGTTCTGAAAAACTTCAATTTTTGATGAATAGTGAAACCACTAAGTGGTAGTTAAAAAAACCGATTTTTCATTTAAATGAAACTTTACCGCTTCTATGAATTGAATTTCAAAAATCCAACATACATGGTTGTCATTAGTAAGTAAAATGTGATTCAATGGGATGAAAATAATTTTTAGTGAATAGTAACTTTTGAGTTTTATTAACCGCGATTAGAGGTAATTAGGGTAATTTAAGATAAAAATGATATTATAAGAATATAAAAATATCTTGACACATGTCCTACTCTTATTGTATGAGTCATGGTCGACCAAGACAAACCATGAGATGATTTTTGGGATCTCATGGAGCCACTTGGGTAAGATAATGACATTAATACCTTTTATTTAAAGTAAAAATAAAAATGTCACAAACATGTATTGTTTTACTAAAACAATTTTTACAAGGGGTTATACAAGTTATATTTTCAACTATAAATATTTATTGGAAAGATAAAAAGATTTCCTATATCATGGTAATTTTTTTATAATTTTTAGACATTAAATAAATAAATTTATTTATGACACCATGATGATGTAGTGATTACCTCATTAATGAACGATTTAAATAAAATGAAAAGATAAGGTAAAATCTAAGACTTACACTTGTCTAAAGCCTATTTGATGGGTGGATTTCGAACCCTTATCACCTTATCCTCGAAATATATCATTGCAGGACCTTTAAAATCTGAAAAGCATATCATAATAAAGTAACATTTCAATCTTTCCAAAAGAGCACCTCCTCTCCTCTTATAAAAGACCTCCACCTCTACCACCTTATTCACACCTTCAAAGCCATTTGGATCGGCCAACCTCTGACCAAATACTCTCTCAACTTCCATCTTTTACTCCTAGAAGCCTCACTTTGGGCAGAAGTCTTCCCAAGAAAACCTTTGGCTCAAATCAAAAAGAGTTACCCGATTTTAAGGTAATGTCTTCTCTTATGTTCTTTTGTTTTATTTTGCTTATCCAACCCCTTAAAACCTTTTTATTCCATTATTTTGTAACAACACCAGTATATTAAATATACCAGGATGTTGTTATGAGAAGGATTTGATTTACACTTACACACACCTCCGTCTAATGGTTAAAGAACATATTGTTTCTGTGGGTGGCGGATTACTGCCTCACGAAACGATGATTGTTCAATCTTCTTTTAACACCTTTCATGGTGGCCATTAAGATGTCACTATATTTATATATGATATATATTATGTTTATGTTTTCCTTATACTTCTGTATTTTTCATTTATGACATACCTTTATGGTTTCCATTATGGGTAAACACGATAATTTCATTTTAGGAAGTGTGGACTACTGCCCCCTCAAAGTGATTTGAATCGTTAATTCCATATGTGGGACGTATAAAAGATGGAGTTAATGATATTATATATTATATTATACTATAATTATAATATACCTTTATATCATTATGATTTCATTCCATTAAATATGAAATATAAATGAAAGCAGCGTTCATGCGTACGTACGACTTACCGTCTCCATGAACGATGCATTTCATTTCTTACTTCTAAATGTTATGTAATATTATAAATGCATGTATATACTGGATATATATTATATATATGATATCTACATCATGAATATAATTCTGGAGATAATGGATATTTTACCACATAAACAACTTGTAATTATAAGAAGTTTATTTTTGACTCAAGTACCAAGGATCGACAAAATGACCGGTATTAAATTAAATGATTACATAATGTTCATAACATGGTAATAAGTGATGTAAAAGAAATAATGAACTTGAAAAAGGTTCTTAAGAAAATATAAATTAACTATAGTTTATTATTCAGGAGATTAAAGAATGATCGAGTCAAATCGGACACGAGGTAAGGGACTTCGTCTCAATCTCCTTTTATTGAAGCATATTTTGTTTTATACACAAATTTCTTTTATACGGTGTATAAACCCCTTTGACTTTTACTTTTATTCAAAAGAAATCTTTTTGTACGAAGCGTTTTACTAAACTACAAAAGGAATGTTTTTGTCTTACGTATGTGGTGACAACGACTTCTCCGCCGCCGTGACCATTATTTGTGTTTTGGCTTCCTCTACAAGCCATAACTTTTTTTAAATGAAAAATAAATACCATGTTTTACTTTTCTTTTATTTTGGTATTGAAAATGGTTTTATTATATCAATGTGTTGTATTGATATATTGTGATTGAAATGTGGAAATGTTATGTTTCCTTTATGCATGTTTTATGTGATACGATTATGTTATGGTTTATGATATGTTTAAACCTTTTCATATAAGGAATGCATTGGACTTAGTAAGTGACGGGTGGAGCCCGATATAGCTCCTCGATGCATCGGTAGGTCTCATGAGACAAACTAGTGTCTTCGCACGAGGCCTTGACAAAATCTTATTTGTAGTCTTGGCATGAGGCCTTGGCTACGTGGTTATGATAGTCTGGCATTATGCATTCCATCATTATGAAAGTGGTTATTGATAATGAATGTGATTATTAGACTAGTAGAATATCCATGTGAATAAGTAAATGACATTATTTCATTTTATTTTTTCCATATTATGCTGAAGTTCAAGTTTAAAAGGCTTTTGTTTTAGTTATATATTGCCTTAAATGTTTATGTTTATTTATGAAAGTTTCCGCTATATTGTTATCCTTACTGAGCATCTGAGCTCACCCCTTTCTATGTTTTATTTTTCCCAGGATGTGAAGAAATATTTTATGACTGACCTGCAGGGATAGTCTGAAGGGGATATGAGTGTGGACTATGGAAACTATGTTATTGTAGTTTTTAACTTTATGATTTAATGTAACATTTATGAATGTATCTAGTGTTTCCAAGACTACTAAACTAATCAGTCTTTCGAGACTTGATCTTTTTTGATCATGCCAATGTTACGTAATAATGCACCAACTCTGGGTAACTAGGGTCGGGGTGTTACTGGTTAACAATTCTGAATATCATGATTGTGGTACCAATAATCATACTATACCTTTGTATGGGTTTCATTTGCTAACTTTGTTTTCCCCTCATTAGTCCTCAAATAAAAACACCTATAAAGTTTTATTCATTTCAAAAAGTAAAGATAAAACCACAAAATTCCAAACAACTATTGAAAAACACAGGTATTTCACATTTTCTTATTTAAAAACTATACATATATAAATTCATACTTTTTATTTCAAACTATCTTTTTTACTGGGATCATGCCAATGATAGAATGTCATAAGGTTCCGGGCGTAGCGGAAGCGTTGGATGGAGCATGCCCAACTTGGCCTTTTATCGTAATCGATGATTAATCCGAGATTTACACGGTGATATACGTCGTGATCAACGAAAATGAATATTGTGAGGTTGGTCTCGAATCCAGGTTGATAGGTGTCATAGAAAACCTTCCCAGTGATGTGGAAACAATTGGAAAAAGGGTGAGCTCTGCTAGTGAGTACATGAAGAAAGCACAGAGCAATCAAACACCATAAATTTAGCCATGGCGATGAAGATCGACGAACGAGAGAGACGGAGAAGGAGACAGAGATATCGTGTAGTAAATGATACGATATAAGAAAATTATGCATGGAGGGAGGGAAGGGAAAGCACGGTGGCCAATTGTCACTCAGTAGGCATTGATAACTATCAGGGGTGGTCGTCGTCGCCGCGATTTGTGAATCTTGAATTAATTTCGTGTTTTTTACTTCATTTTTCACATTTATATTTTTTCATCAGTTGAAAATTAAAATAAAAGATGTTACATAATTTTATAAAATTTTTTGAAGTTCAAATTCGTATTATGGCATCTATAAAATAAATTTGACTCTAGAAACCTTTAAATCTAATATTGGATTCTGGTTTACATTTCAACTAGTATTTTTACGCATGAAAAGTGTGATTATTGTATTGACCCAAAACTCTATTAATGAATTCCCCTTCCTATGTTTATTTCATATTATAGATCACATATAATCACTTATATAACACAATACAAACTTTATAAATGAAGAATGAATGAAATAAGAGGTATTTCAAGATGTTAAGGAACCTATATCGATGAAATAATAACTTACCCTTAGGAATAGTAATATGGCCATTATGAATAGTAAATCGGTCTAATGAATAGTAACATTGCCCATGAAAGTATAAATAAATTTTAGGCATCTCATAAGTGAAAGTATGATATAATTATATCATAATAAAAGTAAGTGAATATTTTAAAAATTAATATTTAAGTGTTGGTATTTTTATAAGTCATAAATATTTAATTACAATTTTATAATTAATAAAAATATTTAAAAGAAAATTAATTTTCATAGAATGGATTAATAAATCAATATTTTTTTGTCTTATGATTTTAGGATAATTTTATGAGACCTTAGTTAATTTTTGAAAGTGTTATAAAATCAGTTTTAAATTTAAATCTGTATTTTTCAAATAAATAATGATTTTATTTAAAAATTAAGTTTCACATATTTAGAAAATTATTTTCATAAAATGAAGCTAATTTTTTAATTTTACACGTCAAAAAATCGTTAAGGTGAAGTTTTCATATTTTTCTGAAATACTTGAATTTTTAGTGAATAGTAAAATACGACAATTTACAATATAAATACATTATAAGCTAAATACATTATTTCTTGAGTCATGGAAGATGTAAGAGCCCTTGGTTCGAACTCACATGCACTTGTTACTATATATATTCATAAGAATCAATATTATTGGTTTTCTTGAGCAAAATAATAAAATAATGAATAAAATAATGAGAAATTACCCCTCCTCTACTATAAAAACCACCCTTCACTCCCTCTTCTCTTCACTTCTCTAAGCCTTGAAGCATGTTAAATGTATTCCCAAATCCTATTCTATAGTCTCTCCCCACATTTAGGAGATCTTGGTCTTGCAAAAATACCAAAACCCCTTCCCTTAAGGAGGTTCTCAAGGAGGTTAATTCAAGAGGTAAATCCTCTTCCTATTTTTTTTATTTCATTTCAAATTATTTTATTTTATTATTACCTCCTCACATCCTCTTTTAAAATGATCATGATAAATTAAGTTTCATTTATATACTGGAATTATATTATGTTAACGAATGATCCATCATCAATCTTCTTACTCTCTCTCTTTTATTTAAAAAAAATGAAATCATCACCCGCGAGGTGCCGATTTACGACCTTCGTGGACGACGAACTTTCATTCTTAAATTTCTTCATCAAGGCTGGTCATGATACAATTTTTATGATTTAAATAGATTATAAAATATGTATTTTATCTTATGTAAGGTTTTGGAACCATTTTATATACATGATATTAAATAATAGAACAAAACTAGTTCATTGTGATTAAAGAACCGGTAAAATTAAGCTAAACGATTATCATTAATATGTTATCTAATGATTCAAACTCATTTATAGAAACAAAATAATAAATAACACCAATTACACTTCTATTTGTTCATTAATAACATGAAATTTCAATTCTGTAGAATTATACCCATTTTACATGAACCCCATTACTTATAATCAAGTGAACCAATCATGAAACAAGGAAACACATACTCTGAAATTACATAATTCAATCTTATAACTTATCAATATGTACATAAATGAACTTAATAAAACTACAGTGAATCAAATATATATAGATAAGGTTCTTAATTAATTAATTAATGTATTTAATTTGATTATCTAGGATGTCAAGGTCAAGTGCAGAACACATTCGGACATAAGGTAAGAGTTTCTCCCTGCACCTCCATTTTCCATTTGAGATTACACTTTCTCTCTCTTTACCTCAATAAAATTCTTAATTATTATTATGTAATCATTCTAAATTCTATGTGAGTTTTCTATATATATATACCAATCATAATCCTTCTTTATTTTATGGGGAGTTTCATGTTTTAAAATGATCTTTTTCAAATTCTTCCAGATAAACAAGCCAGATTCAAGGGAACTTCTTGAATTCTTACCTATTTTCAAGTGCACTCTATAATATATTTTAAGCCACCATTATTTTTCTAAAATCACTCATTTTATTATAAAAAAACTATATTTTTTCACTTCTGGTTGTCGACAAATATTTTTCCAAAAGAACCATTCTTTGCAAAGTAAAAGAGTATTTCTCTCAAGTATTACTCGATGATTTTATTAGAGCATTTTCATCTATTTCAACACCCCTATTGAATATTATGTTTTATTAGGATTAACTTATTATGATTATAATCTAACATATTTTATTAAATAGGTTATGATGAGTTTGATTGTGGATGTTCTATCTTGATACCATTCACCATACTACTCATAATGATTAGTGTTTATGTGTATAGATTGGGGAAAGTTATTTCATATGTTCATATTGTTTATGTTTAACACCATTTATATGAGGAATTCATTAGACTTAGTAAGTAATGGGTGGGGACCTCTATATCCCCTCTATACATCGATAGGTCTCATGAGACAAAACAAAATTGGGTTTTGGCTGAGGCTTTACCCAAGTATTTTCTGACGTCTTGGCCGAGACCTTAACAACATGTTTCGGATGTCTGACATTATGAATTCCATAATTATGAAACTAATAATTGATAATCCATGTGATTATATAACTATCATAGTATACATGGTTATGATTTATGATAGAATTATTTATTCAGCTTTTATTCTTTCCATATTATACTCAAGTTTATGTTTTAATGGCTTGCATAATTTTATTTATTCACCATGCCTTATTACTTTTTATTCTTCTGTATTACTTACCCTTACTGAGCATCTGAGCTCACCCATTTCTTATGTTTTATTTTTACCTGGGATGTAAAGAAGTATATTATGAATGATTTTTAGGAATAATTGAGAATTTTATGTGTGATTCAAAAAAAGTTGATATGTTGTATTTCATTTCAAGTTGTAATGAAACTATTATGTATGTATTTAGTTTTCCAATGATACTAAAATATTCATTTCTTCAGGATGTGAATTCCTTGTTTATATTCCAATGCAATAAAATAAGGCACTAGAACTGGACAACTGGGGTCTGGGTCCTTACAGTTGGTGTCAGATGAAGTTTAGTAGAAACCTTGGAAATTAGATTTAGAAAACATAGATTAGGGAGCATAGCCCTAAGATAGACTTTGAGGTTAAGAATACAAGAACATCCTAGAACTTTGGTAAGGAAGATATTATGTGGATCTTCCTATAAATACCTCCCTGTTTGGATACTACAAGTGTACATGGTTCTGTCATAAATGTACCTAGGAGTAAAAACTCTGACAAGGTGTTCCGGGCCTGACTCAGGGTAACCTGGTATACGACAACGGGTCTTGCTACGCACCTGGTTTGACACTATCAGGGGATATGTTTAGGATAATTCACATTTTATTTACAAACCACTGTGAAGGATTTAATTGTAAATATCTCCCCAAAGAATCCATTCATATTATTATGATATTAGACTTTCATAAAATTACAATTTATGTTATGTGTTTTACTAGTTCGAAATTAAACATTATGATTCATAACCTAATTTAGTGTATACCATTATTTAGAAATGGATCCTAGTGGAAGGAATGGAAACCGCATGAATGCACGCATCCCATGTAGGTATTTCCCTCTTATGAAAGATAATGTTTTTGGTTTTAGAGTCGTGACTGGTTCCAAGAAACTTATAACTATAATGGGACAAATGATTCAGGTTATGAATAATAAGCTTACTCGTATGGAACATCATGATCCACAACATGGAGGAGAAATGTTAGACTGCTTTATGCGACAACAACCTCCATCATTCAATGGGACTAAAAAATCATTTGTAGGGGAACACTGGATAAGTTCCTTAGAGAAGATATTTCTTGCTTTGGGATGTAATGAAAGGGAGAAGGTTATCATGAAAATTTATCATCTATCAGGAGATGCAGATTAGTGTTGGTCGTTAATTCAAAACATGAAGGAGGAAGAAATAAAAGAAATGGAATTGAGGGAATTTAAGGAAATATTCTTAGAAAAATATTTTCCTCGAGAACAATGAGCAGATATAGAGAGGCAATTCTTGAGTTTGAAACAAAAAGAGGATGAAAATGTTTCTAAGTATGAAGACAATTTTATAAGGCTCTCAAGGCATGCTATGGATTACATACGTAATCTGAGGAGAAAGATTGATCGATTCTTTAATGGTTTAAAACCATTCCTATGAAGGTCATAGGTTTCCCAATATTTCTCATCATACGAAGATATAGTCTCATGTGCAATCAATACATAGAAATAATTCTCGAGAAGAAGAGGGTGGTGGGGGAAGTAATGGATAAAGGGAAGAATAAAAAGGGGAGTTTTCTAACATGTGATACTTGTGGAAAGAAACACCTCAGAGCCTGCTTAAAAGGAAAAGGATTCTATTACAAATGTGAAGAAAGAGGCCACCAATATTGTGATTGTAAGGTAAAGAAAGAAGCTACCAATTTTCAATGATACAATTGTAAAGAGATGAGACATTATGCCAATGATTTTCCTAAGTGCCAAGGAAACATTACCCAAAGAAGGCCAATGGAGTAGTGCTAAGTTTATGAAATCACAACTGTTGAGGTTGAAGTTCCTAATGGCATGGTGATAGGTAATTTAATCATTTTATTTAACTTAGCCAATGATTTATTTGATTCTGGATCATCACATTCTTTTATATCTTCCCATTTTTCCAAGAAAATTAGACACTTCCAATTTGATTTAATAAAGGAGTTGTTAGTCAAAACTCCTAAGAGAAGTATCATTGCAACAAAGATGTGTCGATCAGTCCCCCTTATGATACATAAATATGATTTAGTTTCTGAACTTATCATCATACACATGATTGACTTTGATATAATTCTTGGTATGAATTAGATTTAAAGTTATGATGCAAAAATCTTTCACAAGAAAAAATAAGTTACAATTTTTGAGAATGATGTAGAATCCCTTATCTTTAGAGAAGAAAACTCATCATTTGATTCTTATCTAGATCCACCCCTAGTAGCTATACTAAATGTAATTCTTGGGGAGGAAAATAAAATAATATCCATGGATGAGGAAATAAATTTTCAAATTGAGGATATACATATTGTGAAAGAATATAGTGATGTATTCCCATAGAATTTACCTAGACATCCTCCAGAGTGAGAAATTGAGTATTCTATTGATTTAATTCATGGTGCAAGGCCTATACCGAAGACCCCTTATAAAATGGCCATAGTGGAATTAGTGGATCTTAAGAAACAACTAGAGGATTTGAGTAGTAATGGGTTTATTAGACCTAGTGTTTGTCCATGGGGAGATCCCGTTCTTTTCTTTAAGAAGAAATATGGATACATGAGGCTGCACATTGACTATAGGGAGATCAATACTATTACGATAAAGAAAAAGAATCATATTTCTCACATTGATGATTTATTTGATCAAATTTTCTGAGCCCAATAATTTTTAAAGATTGAAATTTGATATGGATATCATCAGTTTCATGTGAGGAAGGAAGATATTCCAAAGATAGAATTTCAAACTAGGTATGGGTATTACGAGTTTATAGTAATGCCTTTTGGACTAACTAATGCACCCTATGTTTCATGGAGCTAATGAATAGACTGTTCAAGGAATATCTTGATGAATTTGTTGTGGTATTTATTGATGATATCTCGGTATACTCAAAAATCTATGAATATCATGAGAATCAATTACGCATTATTCTGAAGACTCTTAGAAGAAATGAGTTATATGGGAAATTTAGCGAGTGTGAATTCTGGATTCAAACAGTTTCTTTTTTGGGCCATATTGTCTCTAAGGATGAAATCTTAGTTTATCCTACGAAGGCATAGGCAATTCAGTAATTGCCTACACCAACGAACATAACTGCGGTATGTAGTTTTATTGATTTAGCAGGTTATTATTAGTGTTTCATTTAGAAATTCACATGATTATCCAACTTGTTAACTGAGATTACTCATAAAGGGGTTAAGTTCGTATGGTCAAAAGAATGCAAAGAATGTTTTGAAAAATTTAATAAGAGGTTAGTGAATGCTCCGATCTTGACTCTACCATCGAGAAATGGTGGATTTGTGATTTATAGTGGTGCATCAAATAAAGGACTTGGATGTGTCCTTATACAGAATGATAGAGTTATTTCTTATGCATCAAGGCAATTATAAATTCATAAATAGAACTATCCAACTCATGATCTTGAGTTAGAAATTGTAATATTTTCTATGAAGATATGAAGATACTATCTCTATGGAGAAATATCTGAGATATATACAGATCATAAGAGATTAAAATATACCTTCTCATATAAATAACTCAACATGAGGAAAAGGATATGGCTTGAGCTACTCAATGATTATGATTTTTCAATACACTATCATCCGAGAAAGGAAAATAAGGTAGCTAATTCATTAAGCATGAATGATCATGGAGTTCTAAACAAAACGAGGATTGATAAGGATCCTATGTACATGGATCTAGCAAGGATGGATATGGTAATTATAAAGGAAGGTGAAACATCATTACTTTTTTCAATTGGTTTCCCAACCATCTTTATTGGAAAGAATTAAAAGTTCTTAATCTGATGATGAGAATCTTTAAAAGAAAATCAAATCCATGAATGATGGGAAGTTTCCAGACTTTGTGTGTGAAGATGGAATTATGAAATTTAGGAGGAGGCTATGTGTTCCCTCTATACCCGAGATAAAAGGGGATTTGGATGATTCCCATAGTTCAAATTTCTCTATACACCTTGGTATAACTAAGATGTATAGAGATTTGAAAGAACATTTCTGGTGGGACAACATGAAGAGGAAAATTGCTGATTATGTATGAATATGTTTAGTCTATCAATAAGTAAAGGCTGAGAGACAACATCATAGGGGAGTCATGTAACTTCTTCCTATTACTACATGGAAATGGGATGACATTAATAAGGATTTTGTTACTATATTACCCAAAAATCTAAGAAATAATAATTAAATATGGGTTATTATTGATCGACTTACCAAATCTGCACATTTCCTTAGTATAAGGGAGGATTTACCATTGGTGCACCTTGAAAAACTCTATATTAATTAAGTTGTAATAATTTATGGAGCACCTCTCACAATTGTGTCTAATCATGATCCATTATTTACATAAAAATTATGGAAAAGTATTTATAAATACTTGGATACCGAGCTTCATTTGAATACTGCTTATCACCCTCAAACTGATGGGCAGTCAGAAAGGATGATCCAAACTTTATAAGACACATTGAGATCATACTCATTTGATTTCAAGGTATGTGGGATTATTATTTACCTTTGGTAGAGTTTTTCTACAACAATAGTTTCCATTCCAGTATTCAAATGACACCATATGAAGCGTTGTGTAGAAAGAGATTTCATACACCAACATGATGGGACAAAGTTGGTGAAATCAAGCTTGTAGGACCAGAGCTTGTGGAGGAAACACCAACAAAGGTAAAGACTATTCAAACCCATATCAAAGCAGCTCAAAGCAGGAAAAAGAGCTATGTCAATAATCAAAGGAATGATTTGGAATTTCAAGTAGGAGATCACATTTTCTTAAAAGTATCTCCATGGAAGGGTGTTATAGGATTTGGAAATAAAGGGAAACTAAGCCCCATGTACATTGGTCATTTTAAAAATTTGGAGAGAGTTGGAGTTGTGGATTATCATTTTGTGATGCCACCTATCCTTTCTAAAGTATACAATGTGTTTCATGTATCATTGTTGAGAAAGTATATTCCATACCCAACACATGTACTCACTTATGAAGGTATCAAATTGAAACATAACCCATCTTACTGTGAAGTGCCTATCCGGGTTCTGAACACTAAAGAATAGGTGTTGAGGAATCATATGACTTGGTTGGAAAAAATCATAAAACTGAAAAAATCATAAAATTGAAGAGGCGACGTGGGAGCCTGAGGAGCTTATGATGAAGAACTACCCAAATCTTTTTATGAGGTAACAATCTGAAAATTTTGAGGATGGAATTTTTATAGGAGGGGAGAATGTAACAACCCAAAACTCTATTAATGAATTTCCATTCCTATGTTTATTTCATAGTGTAGATCACATATAATCACTTATAGAACACAATAAAAACTTTATAAATGAAGAATGAATGAAATAAGAGTTATTTCAAGATGTTAAGAAACTTATACCGATGAAATAATAACTTGACCTTAGAAATAGTAATATGACCCTTATTAATAGTAAATCATCCTAAGGAATAGTAAATTCACCCATGAAAGTATAAATAAAATTTAAGCATCTCATAACTGAAAGTATGATATAATTATATCACAATAAAAGTAAGTGAATATTTTAAAAATTAATATTTAAGTGTTGATATTTTTATAAGTCATAAATATTTAATTAAAATTTTATAATTAATAAAATTATTTAAAAGAAAATTAATTTTCATAAAATGGATTCATAAATCAATATTTTTTTATGATTTTAAGATAATTTTGTGGGACCTTAGTTAATTTTTGAAAGTGTTATACAATCAGTTTTAAATTTAAATATGTATTTTCAAGTAAATAATGATTTTATTTAAAAATTAAATTTCATATATTTAGAAAATTATTTTCATAAAATGGAGTTAATTTTTGAATTCTATATGTCAAAAAATGGTTAGGGTGAATTTTTGGGATTTTTTTGAAATACTTGAATTTTTAGTGAATAGTAAAATATGATAATTTACATTATAAATACATTATATGCTAAATATACTATTCCTTAAGTCATGTATGATGTAAAAACCCTTGGTTCGAATTCACATACACTTATTACTGTATATAGTCACAAGAATCAACACTATTGGTTGTCTTGAGAAAAATAATAAAATAATGAGAAATTACCCCTCTCCACTATAAAAACAACCCCTCACTCCCTCTTCTCTTCACTCCCCTAAGACTTGAAGCATGTAAAAGTTCTGACCAAATACTATTTTTTAGTCTCTCCCCACGTCCAAGAGATATTTTTCTTTCCAAAATATCAGAACCACTTCCCTTAAGGAGGTTCTCTAGGAGGTTAATTTAAGAGGTAAATCCTCTTCCCATTTCATTTAATTTCATTTCAAATTATTTTCTTTTATTATTATATCCTCACATCCTATGTCTAAATGATAATGATAACTCTAGTATCATCTATATACTGTAATTATATCATGTTAATGGATGATCCATCATCAATATTCTTATTCTCTCTCTTTTATTTAAAAAAACGAAATTATCGTCAGGGAGGTGCCGATTTATGACCTTCGTGGACGATGAACTTTTATTCTTAAATTTCTCCTTCAAGGCTGGTCATGATAAAATTTTTATGGTTTATCCATATTATAAAATATTTATTATATCTTATTTAAGGTTATATAACCATTTTATATACATGATATTAAATAATAGAAGAAAACTAGTTCGTTGTGATTGAAGAACCGCTAAAATTAAGCTAAATGATTATCATTAATATGCTATCCAATTATTCACCCCCAGTTATGAAAAAAATAATAAATAAAACCAATTAAACTTATTTTTTATTAATAACATTAAATTAAAATTATTTATAATTATACCCATTTTACATGAACTCCATTACTTATAATCAAGTGAACCAATCATGAAATCAAGGAAATGAACACTTCGAAAGAAAGGAATTCAATCTTATAACTTATCAAAAAGGACATAAATGAACTTAATAAAACTATAGTGAATAAAATATATGTATATAATATTATTAATTAATTAATTAACAGATTTAATTTGATTATCCAAGATGTTAAGGTCAAGTGCAGGACACATTCAGACATAAGGTAATGGTTTCTCCCCGAGCCTCCATTTTCCATTCAGGATTACACTTTCTCTCTCTTTACCTCAATTAAATTATTAATTATTATTATGAACTCCTTATAAATTCTATGTTATTTTTCTATATATATTTACCAATCATAATCCTTCTTTATTTTATGGAGAGTTACATGTTTTAAAAGGATCTTTCTCAAATTCTTCCCGATAAACAAGCCCGATTCAAGGGAACTTCTCGAATTCTTACCTATTTTCATGTGCAATATATAATATATTTTAAGCCACCATTATTTTTATAAAATAAATAATTTTATTATGAAAATAGTATATTAGTTAAATTCTGGTTTTATGAAAATATTTTTCAAAAAGGACTATTCTTTTCAAAGTAAAAGAGTGTTTCTCTCAAGTATTACTCAAGGATTTTATTAGAGCATTTTCATCTATTTCAACACCCTTGTTGAATATTTTGTTTTATTGGGATTAAACTCTTATTATTATCATATAAAATATTTTATTAAATTTTTTATGATTATTTTGATTGTGGATGTTATATCTTGATACCATTCACCATGCTATTTAGAATGGTTAGTGTTTATGTGTACAGTTTGGGGAAAGTTATTTCATATATTCATATTGTTTATATTTAACCCCATTTATATGAGAAATTAATTGGACTTATAAAGTTATGGGTGTTTCCCTCTATATCCCTTTGATGCATTGTTAGGTCTCATGAGACAAAACCAAATTGGGTTTTGGCTTAGGCCTTACCCTAGTATTTTTAGACGTCTTGACCGAGGCCTTAACAACATGTTTCATATGTATGAAATTATGCCTTCCCTAATTATGAAACCATTAATTAATATTCCATGTGATTATTTGACTAGTAGATTATACATGATTATGTTTTATTATGGAATTATTTATTCAACTTTTATTCTTTCCATATTATGCTCAAGTTTATGTTTTAATGGAATGCATACTTTTATTTATTCACCATGAATTATTTCTTATGACTTTGCTGTATTACTAACCCTTAATTAGAATCTTAGATCACCCCTTTTTTATGTTTTATTTTTCCCTAGGATGCGAAGAATTATATTATGAATGATTTTAAGGAAAATCAAGGAGTCTATGTGTGGTTAAAAAGAAGTTGATATGTTATATTTTATTTCAAGATGTAATGAAAATATTATGTATTTATATAGTTTTACAATTCTACTAAACTATTCATTCCTTTGGGATGTGACTTCCTTGTTTATATGCCAATGTAATAAAATAAGGAACCGACTCTGGGCAATTGGGTTCTAGGTCCTTATAATTATATAATTGAATACTAAGTTGAAATATAATTAATTGTTTGATTTGAAGTAAAAATATATAATATATAATCTATAATTATACCTATTTTCATTACCTCCCTATTTTTAGATTCATAATACTCACTGATACCTCCCCTCTCAGCTTCTGAAATCCATATTCATCTCTTCTTCACATTTTCATCACTACCTATCCACTTCCCCATATCCCAGCTCTTGTACTCTGTTATTTCTCCCAAAAATAAAACTTAATTTTCCCCTCTCGAGATCTCGTTCTCATTACCATCGAACTTATAGTCACCTTCAAGACCTTCGATTTCCACCCTCAAGGTTTCTCAGATCACGCTTATATTTCCTCACTTCACACTACGACATTTCTATTTACTCATAGCATCCTTCAATTTATGTTGTTGTTGTTTTTTTAATTAATTTTGATTTTAACCATTCCTATTAAATCTGATATATGATTTCAGATATCCTCTTGTTAGTGTCCATCCACTTGAAGCAATTCCTTCAACAAACCTACACGTTTACTATGATTTTCTTCCTTGCGTTGTTTTCTACAGTGATAGATGTAATCAACCTATTATTATATCTTAATGTGGACCTCATTGATCATCATGACTTCCACTAGGTAATTTACACTAACAAAAAGTTACACTAATCACCCAATTCCAGGTTTATGGTTTGATTATGCTATGTTTTTTAGGACATTGGCACCCCTGATTTTCTAAAACTATAATATTATTTTCTTATCCTCACACAATTTATGTGAAGGAAACACTTCGACATTCATTTTTTAGATTCTATTCATTCTTTGGTGACACATGCATCCCTAATTGTTAAACCACCTTAATTATTTATCTTCCAAAAAGAAAGTAGTTCTATGTTCGTAGTTTCATGCATTTTTTATCTTTTAGGATTGTAGTTTTTCCAATTGTAGAACTATAACCATATCTTAGTCTTCTTTCAATTAATTTCTACAATATAGTAATCTATGGCCTATAGATGCACTCTTTTTTCTTATTCTCTTATACCACTAAATCATATTGTATCTTAGAAAAATATTATATGCATATACCTGATAGATATAATATATTTCATTTAGGCATACTTCATTTATTCAGTATATGCACATTACATGTATTTTCTATGAATACTATATATCCGATACATACAAGATAATAATTAGTCTTTAGAATTTTTAACCTTTTAATTGTTATTCATAACATATTTAAAATCCATATACCATTCTCTTTTATTTTTGACAAAACAAAACAAATTTTGATATTTTTTTATATTTATATTCAATTTCATATACTACTTTCTTTTTCCTACTACGTTATATGTTAAATTTTTTGAATATCATGATTGAGGGATCACTAAAGACTTCCTATAGAGTGGAACCCCCCATTAGCATGGGTTTAGATCCTCTACAATTACTTACCAAGTGGAACCCCTATCAAATAGGGTGTGGTTCCTCAATGACCATAGTGGAACCCCCCTGTTTCATTTGGGTGTGGGTGCTCAACCTTCCAAGTGAAACCCCCCTATCGGATAGGGCATGGTTCCTCGATGACCAGAGTGGACCCCATTTCTCATCAAGGCATGGGCCCTCGACCTTCCGAGTGGAACCCCTATCATATAGGGTGTGGGTCTTTGATGACTAGAGTGGAACCCCCTATCACATTAGGGCATGGGTCCTATACCTATTGAGTGGAACCACCCAATAGGATAGGATGTGAGTCCTCTATGTATACTTATAGAGTGGAACCCCCCTGATGCACTAGGGCACAAGTCCTCTACTTGGAGTTTGTGGACCTCAACTGTTAGGCACAATGATGAGGTGTGGTTCGACTTGTATGGTTACTTCTAGGTAGACGTGTGAGATTTTGGTTATCACTGATAGAATTTTTAAATTATTGGTGACTCTTCTTCTTAGGCTGAGCTGTGAGATGAAGATCCCCTTACACTATCATTTGTGATTCTTTTGGATGAGAATATATATATATAAATTATATATCCATACCTTTGGATTTGGTTACTCTTTTTTCCATGAGATGCGAAGACAAACATGGTATTCCATATGCTTTCTATGTTTATATTCTCATGGTTAGATGAGTCTAATATCCTACTATATGTGGAAAATACTCGATGTGTAGTTCATTTGCATACCGTGTTGAGTCCCTTGTGTTTGGATGAGGTTACTCTCTCTTAGTTTGGGTTGATCTATTATTTTTCAATGATTTCTATATCCTATGATACCTAAAATCTTTCTATTCCTTTTGTATCTCTTATTTATCCCCCTTCATCTTTTAGGGCATCCTAATGGGTATGTATATAGACAACCCTATATGGGATTTACCCGCACGTTTCATGTCTTATATAGATGATGGACAAGTCAGTGGTGACTTCAGAGGATCTTAGGGATACCTGGTACTTTGGACAGTGTACGGTGGTTTTATCTTAGAGATCAGGAGCTGGGACCTCTAAAAAAGTTATTTTTTTCTAGTTTTTTTGGTTGGGACATATTTCTGGTTGGGAATGTATTTTTCCCCTTTACTTTTCTATTTACACTATCACACTCTTATACTGTCTAGTGGTTTTTCATGCATGGTTATTCCCTTAGCTTTCTACTTCTTTTACTTTTACTCCCTATGCACTTTTTCATCAAGATTAATGTGTGTGTGTATACAGGTACGTAGGAAAATTCCTCCCCATATTAGTTATGACTTCAACACTGGTCGCTAGCCCCTAGCTTATGGAGGTGGGTTGGGGTAGTTACGGCTCGAGCCCTGGCTTAGGTCGGGTTGTGAAAAATTACTACCAGAGGTGGTTAGATCCTTGGGGAAGTGTTTGGAGTAGTCCCCTTATGAGTATTTGGTTGGGATTAGGGAAATTGTGTTAGAGTTTCTCAAGTGTGGCTCTCATGCTAGGGAATCTGGTGATGGTACAGGAGGATGATGTATCCATTCACCAGGACCTTGACTACCTGCTTGTCCACTCGACATGCTGATACATTAGTTGCATGGATAAATGGTACATGCACAATTCCCCCCTTTTTTATTTTATTTTCCTCTTAATTTTCTAGTTTATTGTGTAAATATCAATGATTTTTAATCTTTATCCCCTTTCTTATAATTTATTCATTCAAGGAAATCATTTATTACTTAAATTTATTATTTTTTGAATAAATTTTTTACTATGAATGAATAATACACTGAATGAATGATCTCTAATTGATCTATAATACCATGTAAGCATTTTATCTCTCCTTCATTACTATAAGAGTATCTTACACATCACTAACTTGATGTTACAAGCACTTCATAAATTGAATCTCTATATTCCTTAATCTAATTTTTGGAATCTAAATATCTAGATGCATATGAATCTTCTATAAAATTATTACAATTATATTTATTAAAACAATCAACAACACTTACCTTTATTTATGTGCCCTTCTTCTCAGTGGATTCTTTCTCATTACTATTCCTAATATTTCCTTTTTTACATTAGGAAATTTTCAGAAGATTCTATTTATAACTCACCACCATAATACATGAAATCTTATCATGAAGAAGGTATCTTAACATCTTTGAATCCCATTAATTTCCTATCAATTCCTTCTAAATACATCCATATATAAAATACAATTTCATAATGAACGGTTTTTCTAAATACCTCACTATTTATACCTCTTATCAAGATCATTTTTGTCTCTACATGATGAAATATATTACATTGCATTCTTAAGTCAGATCATGATGTATATACTCCAAAAAATAATCACCACAATCTTGTAAAAACTAATGAAACTACATTTTCTAACCATTAAAACAAATAACATTAAAAATAAGAGGCTTAATGAATTAATCCAATAATGAAACAATTACAAAAAATATATTTTGATAAATTTATATCCCTGTTAGAATCTTTAAGCTCAAATACCACTTTTTGGGACTATTTGGTTACGATTTATGTAACAAGGCACTTGAGAGAGGGGGAGTAAATTAGGGTTCTGTACAAATTAATATTTTTTCTCTATTCTAGCCCACATTCATTATAGTATCATGCTCCCTCATTGGAATTAACATGTTCAATCTATCACTCTCCCATCATTACTTGAAAAAAAATTCAATGATTAAAATGTAATCGAATACACACCAAAGTATAAATATTTTACTTAGTTTACCTACACTATCATATGTTTAAGAATAATTCACATAATGATACACTAATTTACTAAAATCCACAACCACAAAAAATGAATTTGATATCTTGGTTTGACTATAATCACTCAACACTGAGGATCTACATCAATACAAATAGTTTAGTGATAGTTTACTACCTCCAAATGGATACTTCATAACCTTTCTCCTCTATGCAATAATTTAGGAGAGTCTTTAACAAATTATAGACATGATGGTTTATCTATTATTAGTATGAGAAACTAATTATCTATGGGTGTTCAACTCTAGATTTTATAAAGAAATAAAATCCACCACATTATGTTTTTCTATTCCAAAATTATATTTTATAGTGAACCAATACTTGTACACATATTATTACAAGATTTTTAACATAAACATCCACCAATTATAACCCAATGATCATGAGGCCTAGTGTATTTGGAAGAATAGGTTCATAATACATCAAAGTGTGACAAAAAAAATATTTATGTTATTCTCCATAATGAGATCCTAAATCCTTTTAAGATGATAAAACATCATGGGATAACCTATGGAATACATAGAAAAAGTGGATGAGCTAAAAATACTATTAAGGGAATAAACATGATAAGGAATCATAACTTGTGAGTTAAGGGTAAAATATGATATCATAAAAGAGAAGGCTCATAAGTAATCACATGGAACCATACCATAAATAATATGGTAAAATAAAATCATAGAATCATAGGAAAATTTTCATCAACATATATCATGACATAAACACGAGTCAAAGATAACTACCTAGATAATATTACATGGTGGAAAAAGTCCCATAATGGATTAGGTTTACTCCCAAATCCCCTATATGACTCCCCATGAGACTAAAAATTTACCCAATGCATTGGAGTGCTATCTAGGAAAACCAATCATAGAATGTTTCTTATTTATATCTTCCACATAATGGAAATTAATCATAAGGAATGAAATAACAATTTCTCATGGAATGAAAATAGGTTTCACAATCTTTCCTCGTATCATAATTGAAGGAAATTTCATAATGAAAGCATTTGATAAATGAACATAAGGTATGTATTATCCCATTAAAGTAAGGGAGAATAAGATAGGTATATATGTGAGAGAAATATATTCATAATTTATAATTAATATATAACATCAAAAGGTTGTAATCATTGATGAAAATTTCTTCAAAATATTATATTGAATATTTCTTGTGGAAATACACTTTTTTTACTTTGAAATCACTTCTTCAAAATCTAAAAATTTCAAAAATATTATAGAAAAAATTTTATTTAAAAAATAAATGGAATATTTTAATTGAAACTTCAAATAATTGAGTGTTCATGATGGTTAGTAATTCTTCACTTGTCATATAAGTTAAAAAAATTCCTTTCACACTATTGTAAAAAGGTTAAAAAGTACCGCAATCAAAAAATGGAAAAAATATTCCTTTCAAAACATTTTATAAAAATTAAAAAATGGGTAAAAATCATTTTTATAATGTTAAAAATATTCTTGAAAATATTTTTAGAAAACATGGATATGAAATAAAAATGATTTTTGACCAAAAAGAGAAATGAATTAAGCTTTTCTTAAAACCATTTTCAAAAAAATTTCAAGTAATAAATAGAGGAAAATGGAAATATTACTTGAAAAATTCATGAATAAAACTAGAATAATAAATTTAAAGGGTTTTATTATAAAATTAACAAATAATTTCCAATAATGAAAATTCAATCATAAACAATCCCAATTAAAAAGAGATTTGAACATAAACCCTTACCACTATGGAAACTTTTGAATCATAAATACCATGAATGAAGTAAATTAATTTCAACTTAAAATATAATTAATTACTAAATATTCATGATACGATATGTAAATAGGAATTATATACACCATTTAAAATAAATTAGGTGCATAAATGAACATGTGTCTCAAAGAATTATGTTTTGAGATGAAACCCTTACCTCGAGTCTAGAATTTTTCATATATGTATTTTATATAATATATAATAAACATATATCAAATATTTTCTTTATTAAGAAACTTTTCTAGGTTTAATACCTAATAATTAAATCATTTAATTCATTTATTTTAATGATGTATTTAATTACTTTATAAGTTATGTCAAGATCAGGCATTCTAATGACAATCTGTTCATAATTTCAAAACAATATTAGTGTGTAAACCATGGTCAAAGGGTTCATTGTTACATAATCTATAGAATAATAATAATGAAATAATTATAATTTTAATACAAAAATTATATTTTAAAAATAACTATGAATTATGGTTATGAAAAATTAACTATGTTACAATCATAGAGACAGAAGGTCATACATACACATATGTAATGTTTCCATTTTTAAATGATCATTATGAAAAGAAAGAAAGAGTTATTTTATATTTAAATAATTATAATAATATCATATATATTATATCATTTATTCAAATAAAATTACATATTCCATCTATGTTATGTGGTAATAAAAACTGAATCACATTGCATTGTGAGGCAGTAGTCCGCCATACACATGAATGACATTATCATTTTTCCTTGGTAGGAAAGGTAAGAAAATATATGATATATTAATTTTAAATAATTATTAATATGTCATACATATCATATATAAATATTAAATCCATCATAATAAATATTCATTATATGTGATGATGGAAAATTACATACATCAGTTTGTAAGGCGGTAGTTTTCTATATACACAATCGATGGTTTTGTTTCCCATTTGATAGAAGAGGAAATGGATTTTAGTTATTAAATTCACATAATAAAATATTATCATATCTTATAAAATAATTTTATTATATCACCATGATTTATTAATATTTTAAAGAGGTTGAAGAAGAAGTAAAATAAAGATGCTCAGTTAAGAACGATACCTCTTATTCAGACCACAACTTTAGGATTATACCTAAAGTCTCACTAGATTGTATTTATGATTAAAAATATCTCTATGATGTGGTGAGGGAATAATGGAAGGTATTTTTATAGGTATTGGTTGAACCAAAATTCTTTTTAAGTGTTTATTAGACAATAAAAACACATATGTTAATTAAATTTTAATGGTATTAAATGTTCATTTTTGATCTTATGGGCCTGAGTTAGTGGATTTTAATTTTGAACATCCATTCTCATCATTTGTGCACTTTGTTCCTAATGTACACCAATTTAGGCCTAATTATTCATCTAATTTTAAGGAATTTAATTATCCATATTTTAATTTTATATTTTGATAAATTTATATGCACTTTAATATGAACATTTTTCATTTAGGTACCAATGGATTATTCATAAAGGATGATGGTGATATTTGGTGATGAAAGGAAACAATTCTAGAGAAGACAGATTGGACACCATCCCACTGATGAGAATGTGGGGCCCATAATACTAGCCCAATAAAGTCAAAATTTCATGAGATGATACAATACATGTATAGAAACAAATCATTCTTAAGGAGTCAGTGCTAATTCGGCCTCCATGGTGGTTATTAAGGCGGCCCAAATAGAAGATCAAAATCTGGGCCAGAATCTGCGACCCCGAATTTTATCCCACTAAAGAGGCCATAACTCCAGATACACAACTAAAAATAGGCCAAACTTTTACAGAAGTCTAGAAGACATACTTATACACAAAATACTCTTCTATGGACCACCCATATTCGGCGATATGCTTGCCCATACAGGACAATATTTTTAGGGGAGACAAGGAGGATAAAAGGTCAAGGAGGGGATCAATTTCTCCACTAATTTCCACCACCCTAAGGCCTAAATTAATTTAATATTTGGGAATAAATTGATTGAGGCTCGTCATAAGGATTCCCAATTTCCTATTTAAGGCAGTGGTGGTGAGGGGTAATACATCTCTTGTTTTTTTTAATGTTATTATGCCAAAGTTCCGTTGTAATGTTCTCAATTTCCATGTAAGTTTCTTTTTGTATTTCTATGTTCTTAATCAACATATTTCTCTCATATTATTCCCATTATCTCTCATTAAAACTCACAAAGCACAATGATATATCTATGTTGTGGTGAATTAGTTCACACATAGTTGTGAATTTCTTTCACACACACAGAGGAGTGCTCGTTATTTCTGAGATTTTAATTTCTTCAATCCAATTCTTGTAAGCCATCTTCCGCCCACCATTGAGAGTATACCATCAATGGAGGGATAACCATTTAATGGGTTGATCATAGGATGATGAAAAGTCTGGATTGAATATTATTTTATGAACTAATTGTTTTTAATTGGATAATTAATTCAAGACTTCCATTCTTCAATTATTCCACTCTTCATCTTCACTGTGTTTGAGGAAGCTAAACCCAAGTACTAAAATGACCATACACCTTGGAGAGATCATGAATTTGGTTATCTAAGTGTGTAGGGGATTATTAATTGAGTTTAGTTAGCATAAAACCATAAAATTATGAAGTTAGTGTTATTTTGAAAAATGGATTCATTAATAATTAATAAAACCAATTTTTTTTAAAGAAGTAAAATTCATTCAATTAACCCAAAGCATAATCCTAAGATCAACCCATTTTCATTAAATTGAATTCACTTAGGTTTGTTAGTGTTCTTTAAAACCATATAAAATCAAAACCAATTTGGCCACTTCATATCCAAAAATCCATCTCATAGGTTGTGTGTCTTAGGTATCTTCTTAGGTCTCAGTGGATTCGACAACCCAAGCTAGACTACAAGGACCATTCTACCTTCATCTCTTGGGTAAATTTGAGGGTGAATAAAATTTTGGCACCATTTATGGGGACATAAGTAAGTAACTTAGACCAAAACCTTATTTCCTAACCCCCATTCTTATATTCTCACCCAAGATCTCTTATCTTGTCCCTTTCTCGTTTTTTTTTCTGTAGGTGCATATCCGCCTACACCCGTGATAATTCAAACAGACTAGTTAGGATGAAATTTGTCACGACCCGTCCTCGGGGCCCGTGCCGTGACTACCCCAAGCCCGCCTTCCATAGGCCAGGGGCTGGCGACTAGCACCAAGGCGTAAATCCCAGAAAAAAGGGAAGGCATTGCCTTTGAAAAGTAAACAAGCACCACAGAGTAAGCAAGCAGAAAAGTAAACACTAAGTAAAAACTGTACAAGCTGTGCTGAAAGTAAAAGGGGCCGGAAATACAAGCCCAACTGTAAAGTACAACTGAAAGGAAAAACAAAAACTGAAAGGAAAAACTGCAGCGTCGAGCCGTCCTCTGGAAGTCCCACCTGAAGGGTGGGTACAGATAGCTCCAATGCTCCTCGGGTCCCGCCGTCTGCTTCGAGCACGTCTCGCTCAGTGGTCCACCTCCAGGTACTGACTCGTCGTGTAGTCCACCTCCGGGTACTGACTCGTCATGTAGTCCACCTCCGGGTACCGTCCAGTCCTCGAACACTCGGCCTCCATCAGCACTTCCTGTCGTCTGCAACCAACACAACGAGGTGCGGGCATAGCCCGTGCAGGGGTGAGTATAATGATACTCAGTAGGGACCCCGAGACCCTCAAGGTCTCTCTAAAACCAACAAGGATAACCACAAAGAAGATCTCAACATATAACCTCTACTTAGATATATGCCCATACATATACCTAAGTTATCAAGTAACCCATCTCAATCATGAGGCAAACACAAGGTCAAAAGTCTCAGCTCAAACCAGGATTTTCATCATCAAAACCATAATTGCTGAAGAGCTCCGTCTCTGGAGTGTACAGTGGTCCTGTCACAACTCCGAGGTACTGCCCACTAACTTAAGACTGCTGTAGTACTCCACCTATCGAGTAATGCGGGCCAGCCGCTACAACCAAGCGCTCCCATGTGCCGCTACAACCAAGCGCACCTCTGTCATGGGTCTGCCGCTACAACCAAGCGCTCCCATGTGCCGCTACAACCAAGCACACCTCTGTCGTGGGTCTGCCGCTACAACCAAGCGCTCCCATGTGCCGCTACAACCAAGCGCACCACTGTCGTGGGTCTGCTGCTACAACCAAGCGCTCCCATGTGCCGCTACAACCAAGCGCACCTCTGTCGTGGGTCTGCCGCTACAACCGAGCGCTCCCATGTGCCGCTACAACCAAGCGCACCTCTGTCGTGGGTCTGCCGCTACAACCAAGCGCTCCCATGTGCCGCTACAACCAAGCGCACCAATGTCGTGGGTCTGCCGCTACAACCAAGCGCTCCCATGTGCCGCTACAACCAAGCGCACCTCTGTCGCACACCGAGTCGTTCGATCAGCAGTCGTCGGGTCTCAGTCAGCTACACGGTCTCCGTGCTCCGCCCGCTCGTCTCCGGGAGGGTCCGCTCCACGAGCTACTGGTCGATACTCCAAGTATCACAAAGTCCCGCAAGGAAGTATCTCGAAGGACCACCTTGTCATAGGGGTCTCAACGCAACAGACGACGCGTCAATCGGACGCCCGGTCTGTGAGTTATTAGCCTTTTCGTCCCAGGGGCCCGGTTGGTTTCGTGAGCGAACCAATCCGGCCGTAACTCAACTATACCCCGAACACTCACAGGGTATACTCATAGGGACCGTTTTTCAACGTGATCACCAATGCCGCTGACGGTTCGTCAAACGGACGTCTGGTCTGAAAGATATCAGCTTTTCCGTTCCAGGGGCCCGGTTGGATTTCAGTGCGATCCAACCTGGCCACTATCCATCTGCATCCAAAACTCGGGTGGAGGATGCCAAAAGTTCCGTATCATCAAGAGGAACTCAACGCAATAGACGGTGCGTCAATCGGACGCCCGGTCTGAGAGTTATTGGCTTTTTCGTCCCAGGGACCCGGTTGGTTTTTAAGGCAAAACCAACCCGACCGTACTCCACCTGTGTCCAAACCCCGGGCGGAGTATTCCAAAAGATCCGTCTCACTTAGAGGAATTCAACGAAACAGACGGCGCGTCAATCGGACGCCCGATCTGTTAGTTATTGGCCTTTCCGTCTCACACCCACCCTGAGAAACTTCCCAGGAGGTCACCCATCCTGATCACTGCTCTATGCCAAGCACGCTTAACTACGGAGTTTTAACTACGTAGGCTCCCGAAAAGGAAGGTGCACCTTGAGTATAGTATACCAAAACGACCGTCTCGATCCAAGGATCGCGTTGCCACTGACGGCGCGTCGTTCGGAGGCCCGTAGCTCAAGATACAACCATTTGAACAAAAACGTCCGAAGAAGGGGGGGGGGGGGTACGGGCCCGGCCCGACCCCCCCTGGGTCGGCCCGAACCAGGTCGACCCGACCCGGTTGGCCCGGTCCGGCCCGGCCGGGGCGCGGCCCGGCCGGTCGGACCGGCCTGGCTCGGCCCGGCCGGGCGGCCGAGTGCCAGGCGCCGCGGGCGTTGACCCGCGGCCTGAGGAAACCGCGGCCCGCGTGGGCCACGCTGGTGAACCGCGGACGCGGCAGAGCCGCGTCCCGCGTGGGCGAACCGGACCCGCGCGGCCGCGGGTCCGTTGGCTGCCGCCGCCGCGGCTTCAGTCGCGGCGGGCTCGTCCGGCGGCGCGCCGGGGCGCCGCCGGCGAGTTCCGCGGGCCACCGGGATCGCTCCGGTGGTCCGATTCTCTTTCCGTCTGCGTCATTGCTCCTCCCGGGATCCGTTCTTTACTGCGGAATCGTCAAACATCCGCTGCGGCACGTTCCGTCGTCGCCCGCCAAATCCGCACAAAACGAAGAACGGCGGAGGGTCGTCAGGCCGTGTTCGTTTGGCCCGCACCCTCCGCGTTAGAGATAAACAACCGGGAGAATTTTATTCCACACGGGAAAAAAATAACAATTTTAAGAAGATTAAAATTGTTCACAATTCGGTTCTTTAATTTCTTTAAGAAACATTGACGGGAATAAATTAAAAAGGGGTAATTCCCATAATAAATCCCTACCTCGTCGATCGTTGCGTGCGGGCGTTCTTCGTGGAAAAGCTCATCGCGGAAGAGAGGGATCGTCGCGTCGTCGCGGGGAGGCGTCGCGTCGTCGCGGAATCCGGTGTTGAGTCGGCGAACTCAAGAAGCCGATCGAAGATCTGTCGCGGAGGAAGAGACGTCGCAGAAGAACGTTGTCGGCGATGCGGATCAAGGCGTCGCGTCGTCGATTTCCGGGTTCGGCGTTCTTCGCGTTCTTCGCGTTCTTCGCGTTCTTCGCGAGGGAGAAGAAGAAACAAGGATCCTCTCAAATCTTCTCAAAATATTTTGGGGTGGTCTTATTTTATTAATATGCCAACACACGAAAACAGGTTAAGAAACGATTGAATTAATTCGTTGAATTAATTCAACGAAAGAAACAGGCCATTTAATTCACGAAAGAAATAGCCCATTTAATTCACGAAATAAACCGCCCAATTAAATGGTCTGTTAAGAATTTAGAAAACGCGTCAGTTGACTTTCATTAAGACGGGTTTTCGCGGGTGCGTTTCTTAGCGGAAAGAAACGGCGGGGCTCGTGCGGGCCCCACCTCACAAATATCCTACCAAGGGGGTAGGATATTTCTGCATAGCATCCTATCCAGTTCAATTCAGTTCAAGCCGCCTTTAAGTGGCTTCAAGTGGCTTCCAAGCGGCTTAAGTGAAATAAAATAAAGTTGTCGCAAAATTATTTTATTTCTTAACTTTAAGCCCGAAAATTAAAAACCACACCCGAGCAAACGCAACTCCGGAAGCGGCGTTTCTAAGCGAATACCGGCGCTGCGATTTCATCGGTGCCCTCATAATTCGATTCCGGGCACCGATTCAAAAGTTAGAAAAACCCGCTCGTCCGTTCACTGAACGTACCCGAGCCAAACTTCGGAAAATGATTCCGGGCACACCGGGACTTGGAATCAGGCGCCGTCAGAAACTGAGTTCTTGTAAAATTCCAAAGAAAATTAAGAAAAAAAAATTTCCTTGAAATTTACGGGTCTTTACAAAAATTCCTAGGATATGGGAGTCAAGTACACCAAGGGAACTCTTTCCATTAGATCCTAATCTTCCTAATACTCCAGAGTCCAAAATTGATCTCATTTCAATGGAAGGTCTTCAAAGAAACCAACTCATAAACCTAGGTGGAAACCAAAATGGAAACCCAAATGAGGCAGCCCCAAACTTGGGGAATGCTTTTGATCAAACCATGAATGACTACCTCACACCTTCCTGAACCAATTCCCCCTCAATAATTATACACAAATACCTAGTATATTCCAACTATATCTTTAAACCCCATATATTAAACCATATTCCCACATTCCATGGAATGGAGTCCGAAATTCCCTACCTTCACATTAAGAAGTTCAATGACATTGTGGAAAACATGTGTCCCCCAAATCAACTAGAATCAGATAAGATGAGGCTATTTCCTTTTTCTTTAAAGGATCGAGATAAAAATTGGCTAAAAAATTTGAGACCATCATCCATCAACTCTTGGTACCAACTATAAAGAGAATTCTACAAAAAATACTTTCCCCACCACAAAACAATTGCACTTAAAAAGAGTATCCAAAACTTTTTTGAAAAAGAGGGAGATCCATTCTATGAAACATGGGAGAGGTTCAAAGACACTATAAACATGGTTCCACACCATGGTTTTTCTATTCCTGAACAAGTGAGAATTTTCTATGAAGGGTTGGGTCCGGGGAACAAACAATTCATTGACATGATTTGTAATGGAACCTTTAAAAACAAAGCCCCAAATGATGTTTACGAGTATCTAGAAAGCCTTTCTGAACAAAACAAAACATGGGGAACTTCACCTTATTCTGAAAATCCACAAAGAAATACTAGAATTCATACACTTAGAGAAGAAAAAAACCTTAGGGCTAAACTCGTAGCACTCTCTAGGAAGGTTGAAGAGATATACCTTAGAAAAGTCCATGAAATCCAAACTATTGAACCCGTTTGCACAATTTGTGACAAACATGACCATAAGACAGACAACTTCCCAACAATTTCATCCATCAAGGATGTTCTTTTAGGAGGACCCCTAGCGGAAGTAAATGCTTTGAACTTTCAAAAGCCTCAATACCAAAACAACTTCAACCCAAAGTATAATGACCACCCAGGCTTCCGCTGGAAAGATAACCAACAAACTAGCCAACCACAGGGACAAAATCCTTACCCCCATCAGAACTACCAAACCCATAACCAGTTCCAAACCCAACCTATCCAATACCAACAGCCACCGGTCCATTTTAAACAAACCATCCCACCTCCAAAATATCCCCCTGAGATAAACCAATCTTCTCAAGCACCAACCCAAACTGTTCCACAAAGCCTACTAGAAAAACTGTGAAAACAAATGGAAAGGATGAACTCAAAAGTCTCTTCCCTTAAACAAGAAATTCAAACCATAAAAACTAGAAAGGAACCCATTCCTACTCAGGCGGTACCATCCTCAACTTCAAGGGGAGAGTCAAGTTGTACTCAAAAAAATCATGAAAAACTAAAGGCTGTGACTGTTTTAAGAAGTGGGAAATCAATTGAAAAACCTGAACAAATAATTCAGAAACCATGTGAAGCTTAAAACTCTAATGAAAATTCAAATGAGCCACAAGATCAAACTGAGGAAACTGATAAAAATGTTAAAGAAACAACTCTTCAACAAACAACCACACAACCTGCACCATTTCCTCAACGCATGAGGGGGAAAACCAAGCCTAAATTGAGTGAAACATTGAGGGAAATCTTCTCACAAGTCAAGTTGAAAATTTACCTTATCGATGCCATCCAAAACATACCTTCCTACTCAAAGTACCTTAAAGACTTTTGAACTTTTAAAAGAAAATTTTCACATAAAAACCAAGTCCTTTTGGCTACTAATGTGAGTACCACCATTCAAGGGACCATTCCTCCTAAGTTGAAAGACCCGGGTTGACCTTACATCAATGTTGAACTAGGAAAGAGCAAAGTTATCAAGGCCTTGTGTGACCTAGGTGCTAGTTTCAATCTCATCCCATATGCTGTGTACTTCCAGTTAGGCCTAGAAGAGCTCCAACCCACATCTGTCACACTTCAACTTGCTGATCGTAGCATTAGGGTTCCAAAGGGAATTTTAAAGGACGTTCTGGTAAAGGCTGAAAACTTTATCTACCCTGCTGACTTCATTGTCCTTGACAACCATCCAAACTTAGGAAATAAGGAACAAACCCCAATCATCCTTGGTCATCCTTTCCTTGCAACAATCAACTCTGTTATTCGAGTACGAAATGGGAACATGACCATCACTTTTGGAAACATGAGTCTAGACTTGAAAATCTATAATGCAAGCTCACAAATAGGGTATGATGAGGACATTCTTGAAGTAAACATGATAGTAAGAAATGATAATGAATCCATAGAACATCAAGGAATATTTGATGGATGTTTAAGTCAGGATGATATTGATTTATTTTGTTCACATGAAGGAAGTTTATCTCCTTGGATTGAATCGTTTTTAAATTACTCTTATGATGAAGTCTTAGGTCCAACAATTAGTGAAACCTTTTAGGAAACCACATTCATGGAGACCAATCAAACTTCCTTCCCTAAATCTGATCAAACCAATCTTGTAGATGAAACTTATATATTTGGGGAATCAATCCTATCTGAAACTCTAAAAAAAGAAATTGATATTGATCCAATGTCCCAATATTCTGCTGAAATTATGAACCAACCTGATCTTGAATTGAAGGAACTTCCCGCTGCACTCAAGTATGCCTTACTAGGGGACAATCAAACACATCCTATTTTAATTTCTTCTTATCTTGAAGCCAATCATGAGAGGATGCTTATAGATTTCCTTTGGAAACATAAGAAAGACATTGGTTGGACCCTGTCTAATATTCCTGGGATTAGCCCCGTTATTGGGACTCATAGGATTGTTCTGGAATCTGATTCAAATCCATTTCATCAACCTCAATGATGAATCAATCCTAATATCACGGAGGTAATAAGTAAGTAACTTCTAATTTTTTTAAAAGATGGTATCATATATCCCATAGATGAGAGTGAGTGGGCCAACCCAATCCAAGTGGTTCCCAAGAAGGCAGGAATCATAGTGATAACCAATAAGGATGGAGAGATTCTTCCAACTAGGATGAGTAGTGGATGGAGGGTTTGCATTGACTATAGTAAGCTAAACTCATTCACCAAGAAGGACCATTTCCCCTTACCATTCATTGACCAATTCCTTGATAGAGTGGCAGGTCATGCCTTCTACTGTTTCTTAGATGGGTACTCAGGGTATAATCAAATTGAGTTCTCCCTAGAGGATCAAGGGAAGACTACATTCACATGTCCATTTGACACCTTTTCTTTCAAACGCATGCTCTTCGGGTTATGCAATGCCCCTGGAATCTTCCATTGGTGCATGATGGGAATATTCTCAGACATGGTAGGGTATTTTCTTGAGGTCTTAATGGATGACTTCCCTATGTTTGGGGATACATTTGAAGGATGTCTGAGGAATGTGGAGAGTCTTGTCAAGATGTGAAGAAAAGAATCTGATCCTAAACTGGAAAAAATTCCATTTCATGGTTAAAGAGGGACTAGTTCTAGGCTATCTAGTCTCAGGTAGGGGGATTGAAGTTGATAAATCCAAGTTTGACATCATTCGTTACCTTCCATCACCCAAAAATGTCAAGGAAGTGAGGTATTTCTTAGGACATGCTGGTTTTTATAGAAGATTAATCAAGGACTTTAGTTCAATCTACCATCCCCTTTGTGCTCTCTTAATAAAGGATGCTCCATTTGTTTGGACAAAAAGCTATGACGGTTCATTCTCAACCCTCAAATCCTCTCTCACCTCTCCTCCCATTATTAAATCTCCAAATTGGAACCTTCCTTTCGAACTTATGTGTGATGCTAGTGAATTTTCTGTAGGATCTGTGTTAGGACAATGTTGTGATAAAACTCCTTATGTCATTTCTTATTCATGAAAATACTTAAATGATTCCCAAATCAACTACACCACTACTGAAAAGGAGTTACTTGCTATTGTGTTTTCCTTAGATAAGTTTAAGTCCTACCTCTTAGGATCCCCCATCATTGTGTTCACTGACTATTCTGCACTAAAATAACTCTTCCAAAAACAAGATGCTAAGGATAGACTGATTAGGTGGGTCCTTATCTTACAAGAATTTGACCTCACAATAAAGGATAAAAAGGGCATTGAAAATGTTGTAGCTGATCACATCTCTAGGATGGAATTCAAATATAACTCAAATCAACTTTTTGTGTCTGATTCATTTCTTGATGAACAACTATACTCTGTGAGTGATTGCCCTTGGTATGCCGACATAGCCAATTTCTTAGTTATAGGAGTCATTCCAAAATTATTAGGGACTCAAGCTCGAAGGAAATTTCTTTATTATGTTAGACACTATGTGTTTGATGATCCATACCTATATAAGTTATGCCCTAACCAAGTCATTAGGAGGTGTGTCCCAAAATATGAACAAGAGTCCATCCTTAAATTCTGTCATAGTGAGGTATGTGGAGGTCACTTTTCCTCTAGGAAAACTTCTGATAAGGTTCTTCAGTGTGGTCTCTTCTGTCCCACCCTCTCAAGGGACTCTTAGACATTTTTTCAAAGCTTTCCTAGGTGTCAACAAGTAGGGTCCATCACAAAAATGAATCAAATGCGACTCACTCCCATATTAGTGGTTGAAATATTTGACTATTGGGGAATTAATTTCATGGGTCCCTTACCAAACTCTAGGGGATATCTTTACATTCTTTTAGCTATCAATTATGTCTCCAAATGGATTGAGGCCATTCCTACAAAATCCAGTGATCATCAAACTGTGATTAGATTTCTCAAGGAAAACATCTTCTCTAGATTTGGAATTCCTAGGGCTATCATTAGTGATCGTGGAACTCATTTTTGCAATTGTCCATTATCATCACTCATGGAAAAGTATGTAATTTATCACAAAGTGTCCACTGCTTACCACCCATAGACCAATGGTCAAGCTGAGTTAGCCAATAGAGAAATTAAATTGATTCTTGAGAAAAATGTTAATCCATCTAGGAAAGATTGGTCGAGAAAACTATTATATGTCCTTTGGGCCTATCTAACTACATATAAAACCATTTTAGGAATGTCCCCATATAGTTTGGTTTATGGTAAAGCATTCCATTTTCCAGTGGAGATTGAACATAAGGATTTTTGGGCAATTAAAAAAATGAATTATGACCTCTCATTGGCTGAAACAAAAAGGAAATTAGATCTCAATGAACTTGAGGAACTTAGGATGGAGGCTTATGAAAATTCAAGGATCAATAAAGCTAAAGTACAAGCCTACCAATCTCAAAATCTTAAAACCAAACACATTGAACTGGGAAAACCTGTTCTTTTGTATAATTCTAAACTTTACTTACACCCGAAAAAATTGAGGTCTAGATGGTCAGGTCTATACATAGTGCATAAGGTGTACCCCTATGGGGCTATTGAAATTCAAGATCCCACCAATGGTCAAACATTTAAAGTTAATGGTCATAGAGTCAAACCATTCATAGAACCATTCCAAAAACATGAAGTTGATGAGACTTGTGTAAAACTACCTTAGATGATGAAAATAATTAATCGATTAGGGGTCCAAGTCAAGCTAATGACATTAAACAAAGCACTACATGGGAGGAAACCCATGGTTTTCAATTTTCCAATCATTTTGTTATTTTAATCAACTTTATATTTCAAATAGGATTAGTGGATCATTTTGATATAACTTTATTCTAACTCAGACTATTGACCTGTTCTTCTCTTATGAGTATGGATGGGTATAAAAGGAGAGCACCGTATTCATCCGTGTCACATGGTGTGATCCCTAAGTACTACCTTACCCAAAAATTAAAAAGAAGAAAATGTATCATCATTTGATTTAAAAAAACAAAAACAAAAGGAAAACCATAAAAATGATGAGACTTGGTATTAAATAAATTGTTGTGTTGTTTTTTCTATCTAGTTTGTTCTTGTTTGTATGGTTCAGGGACTATTTTTGGGTGATACATATTCAATAAAGGAGGTGAATACATCTCCCATGAGAACAAAGAGTGATTTGGGAGCACCACAATCATTATTATTAAGCCACCAGGTGAACTTGTTCCATGCCCTTTCCAACTCATTCCCCCCACCCGCTTTCTCCTCTCTTTTCTTTTTACGAAACTAGGGACAATTTCATTATACGTTGGGGGGTGTGGAAACAAAATTTTTGTTAAAAAAAAGAAATAAAATTCCTTTATCATTCATATAATAATATCTTTGCTCACATTAAAACTACATAGCAAATAATTTTTATTTCTTGGACTCTTAATTTAATTCATGATTAAGTTTACAAGCATTGATTTTGTAAGTTTGGTTGTCCAATGAGAATTTTCATCATTTTTATTTTCATATATTAAATCAAAATGCCACAATTCACATCCTCTAGATTGTGGGGTACCAATTTGAATTCTCGGGGTCCCACAATAAATAGCATAGGCTGGTTTGATTTTTATGAATAATATGAGTATTCAAAAAAAAATTAAAGTAAAAATAAAAATTTGTGTGTAGAGCAATGGATTGATAAAATGTGAGGCTTTCGGCACTTGGGGATCGTGACTCCAAAGTTTTCTAGCCCTGAGTTTTTCACTCTATCTCTATTTATGGTAATATGACTTTGTTTTTGATCAAGTTAACTCGAGACGATACCCGAGTATATGGGCTTCACTTGGTGCCCTAAGGACTTTGAGTCTGGGAGTCGTTGGCAAAGTCTTGCTACATGGGTTAATTTGATTAACTGAAATCTCAATTACTATGGAAATATTGCAAAAAAAAAAATCAAAAAAAAGGAACGACGAATACTCATATTAGGATTAAATGTGATTCCACCTAATGCTTCCATGATTTCCCCCTTGAATGAAAATGAACCCCCATATCTATTGTGATTGACAACACATCATTTCACCTAATTTAGTTGGATGAAGTATGATGATGGATTTTATCAAAGGAATGGGATTGGGATTGGTATCTTCTTTTAAATTTATCATTTTTTAAATTATTTTTATAGGTTATAAAGATATATTTGTGTGTAGTTTACATTGTGAGAACTGTTTGTTATAATATGTTTTAAAAAAAAAGAATTCAAATACAATCTTTGAATTATTTGCTCGGGACTAGAAAATCTCAAGTTGGGGTGTGTGATTAGACAATAAAAACACATATGTTAATTATATTTTAATGGTATTAAATGTTCATTTTTTATCTTATGGGCCTGAGTTAGTGGATTTTAATTTTGAACATCCATTCTCATCATTTGTGCACTTCATGCCTAATGTACACCAATTTAGGCCCAATGATTCATCTTATTTTAATTAATGTAATTATCCATATTTTAATTTTATATTTCGGGAAATTTATATTCACTTTAATATAAACATTTTTCATTCAGGTATCAATGGAGGATTCATAAAGGATGATGGTGATATTTAGTGATGAAAGGAAACAATTCTAGAGAAGGCAGATTGGACACTGGCCCACTGATGAGAATGTGGGTCCCACAATACTGGCCCAATAAATCCAAAATTTCGTGGGATTCTATAAGACATGTATAGGAACAAATAATTCTTCAGGAGTTAGTGATAATTCAGCTTCCATGGTGGTTATTAAGGTGGACCAAATAGAAGATCAAAATCTGGGCAAGAATCTGCGGCCTAGAATTTTATCACACAAAAGAGGCCATAACTCCCGATCCACAACTCCAAATAGGACCAAATTTTACATAAGTCTAGAAGACATCAGGATACACAAAAGAGTCTTATATGGCCCACCCATATCCAGCTATATTCTTGCCCATATAGGATTATCTTTTCATGGGAGACAAGGAGGATAAAAAGTCAAGGAGGGGATCAATTACTACACTACTTTCCACCACCCTAAGGATTAAATTAATTTAATATTTGGGAATACATTGATTGAGGCTCTACATAAGGCTTTAAAATTGCCTATTTAAGGCAGTGGTGGTGAGGGGGAATACATTTCTTGTTTTTTGTAATGTTATTATGCCAAAGTTCCGTTGTAATGTTCTCAATTTCCATGTAAGTTTCTTTTTGTATTTCTATGTTCTTAATAAAAATCTTTATCTCATATTATTCCAATTATCTCTAATTAAAACTCATAAAGTACAGTGATATCTCTGTGTTGTGGTGAATTATTTCACACATAGCTGTGAATTTCGTTCACACACACAGAGGAGTGCTCGTTATTTTCGCAATTTTAATTTCTTCAATCCAATTCTTGTAAGCAATCTTCCGCCCACCATTGAGAGTTACCATCAATGGAGGGATAAAACTTTAATAGGTTGATCATATAATGATAAAAAGGTTGGATTGAATGTTATTTTATGAACGAATTATTGTTAATTATCTAATTAATTCAAGACTTCCATTCTTCAATTATTTCCACTCTTCATCTTCACCGTGTTTGAGGAAGCTAAATCCAAGTACTAAAATGACCATACACCTTGGAGAGATCATGAATTTGGTTCTATAAGTGTTTAGGGGATTATTAATTGAGTTTAGTTAGAATAAAACCAGAAAATAATGAAGTTAGTGTTATTTTGAATAATGGATTCATCAAGAATTAATAAAACCAAAATTGTTTAAAGAAGTAAAATTCATTCAATTCACCCAAAGCATAATAATAAGATCAAACCATTTTAATTAAATTGAATTCACTTAGGTTTGTTAGTTTTCTTTAAAACCATCTAAAATCAAAACCAAGTTGGCCACTTCATATCCAAAAATCCATCTCATAGGTTGTGCATCTTAGGTATCTTCTTAGGTCTCAGTGGATTCGACAACCCAAGCTAGACTACAAGGACCGTTCTATCTTCACCTATTGGGTAAATTTGATCATTAATCAAGTGTAAATAGTATAGGGGAGTGGGTTCTTATTTTCTCATAAATATATGGGTGGATTTTTTACAGTGGTATAATTTTGGGGGGTTTAATGTTATACACATTCATTCACATTGAGAGGATGAGAGGTCGATCTCATCACACCCTTTTGGGGATAATTTTTTCCTACTCCAAGATTCTGTTATAGATTTAAGATATGTTCAAAAATCTCTTCCTAATCCCGAGTTGGGACCGGTTACCCTTTTATATGAAAAATAAGGGGATCTCATTAGTGAATCTATCTATATATATCTGAGGTTATTCATCCATTTTCCTTTGGTGGGTAGCTTCTTATATGTTGAAGTTATACAACTAGACACTCTAGAGTTTTTTATTATCTAGGGAGGTGATTAATATCTTGAGGATGGGATTGAGCTATTATGTGGAATTCAGTGTATCATATTTTATAATAGGAATAAAAACCCACATAGTTCATAAAATCTTTGTAGTTTAATTTTATATATAAAGGACATATATGCGGGCACTTGGTATTTGAGCTTGAATCTCGAGGAGGTATCCTACGTATCCTAGTTATAACAAGAATCATAGTTACCATAGTTCGTTCACACCCTTGAGACTTGACCTAAGGTAGATACCATTGTATGTTGGGTAATTATATCATTCCATTGATTATGAAGTAAAAACTGAGGTTTCCCTGGATGGTGTTGATTCATGATGCTAATGATGTGCACATTGCAACTCCCTAGGCCCACGTGAGCTATTCTCGGTGTGAGAAACAAGGGATAGAAAGTAATCAGCCTCATTGCATATGGATATGGGGATTATGTGATGGGAAAACCCATTGGATGATTAATATAGGGCATAATCCTTTGGAAGGCATCCTATGTATCCTGGTCATAGAAGGAATTAGAGTCATCATATTTCAGTGATTTTTGAATCCGTTGGTGTATGAGGAAAGATAATCATCCCATGGGAGATATTGGGTCTGGATGGTTGGAATGTCGGAGACATGGAGGGACTTACACTGAAGTGGATTCTCATTTAAGTTTGAGATAAAGCCTTAGGAAGGCATCCTATGTATCCTAGTTATGACAATAATTAGAGTCTTTTTAGTTTAATGAGTTCTCAATATATTGGTGGAAGAGGAAAGATGATTAGACCATGGGAGAGATTGGGTCCTGATGGTTGGAATTTACAAGACATGGAAGGACTTCAACTGAAATGGATTCTCATTTGAGTTCAGGATCAAGCCTTATGAAGACATCCTATGTATCCTGGTTTTCATAGAAATCAAAATCCTTGTAGTTCAATGAGTTGGGGATTACACACCAAGGGTTCCCTTATATGTGGGACATATCATATTATACTGTTGATCAGGGATTACACACTAAGGTTTCCCTGATATACTAGACATATCACATTATACCATTAATCAGGACTTACACATTGAGGTTGATCGTATATGCAGTACATATCATATTATACCATTGATCGGGGCTTACACTTTGAGGTTGTCGTTATATGTGGGACATATTATATTATACTATTGATCAAGGCTTACACATTGAGGTTTCCCTTATATGTAGGACATATCATATTATGATTCTGATTGGGGATTATACACTGAGGTTATCCTTTTCCTGATAGAGGCTTGTAACACAAATGATATGATCATTATGACTCCCTAATCCCACATGAGCTATGATCAGTGTGAGAAACAATGGATTACAAATAATCAGTCTCATTGCTTGTGAATGTAAGAATTATGTGATGGGACTACCCTACTGATGTTTTAATATAGATCTTGGGAATTTGGAAGGGATCCTATGTATCCTCATTATATCAGGAATTAGATTCATTGTATTTCAATTGTTCAGGGATTACACACCGAATTTACCCTTTATAGAGGCTGGACAAGGTTATCAAGTACTGGGATGCCCGATTGACCAAGCCTGATTGTCTTCTTAACATGCATTTATTGTATGATCTACACGCCTCAATTGTCTACTTGACATGTCAGAGGATGTCTACCTAACATTTTTAAATACAATCTCATGATCCGGTTGACTTATTTGTGGGACATCACATAATCTGGATGTCATGTTTGAAGGCCATTGCATGACCAAGGCTGACTTGCCTGGAGGACATCGCAAGACCCAATTAGCTTGTCTTGGAAGTCATTGCATGACCAAGGTTAACTTTTTCGGAGGAAAGTGCAAGTCCTAGGTGGATTGTCCTAGAATACATTGCATGATCTTGGCCATCATGATTAGATGGAATCACATGATCCAACTGACTTGCCCTGGTGTCATCACGAATTCTGGATGACACACTTGGAGGGTGTCATGAGAGTCAATATGGTAGGTTTGGAGGGTTCCACATGTCCTGGATTACTTGGCTAATTTTCATCATGAAAGATGATTGACATGTTCAGGGGATGTCGTAAGAACCAACTGACATACCTAGAGGGCATCATAGGATCTAGTTGGCTTGTCTAAAGGATGTTTTGAGATCCATTTGACATTCCCCAAAGCCATATCAAGACTTAGATGACATACAATGGTTCCACTGTATGATTTGGGTGACATTTTGAGAGGTCATCATGAGGTCGGAGGGTTTTGTAAGACTTGGGTGGCATTCCAGAAGGGTTCCATATAAACTTCTCTAACACATCCAGGGGACTTCACATGATCTAAAAGGTATACAAAGGGAGCATCACATTATCTGGGTGACATGTCCTAGTGTTGTATCATGACCTGTTTGGTTCATGTGAATTTAATGAGTATCACCATATATGTTTTTCACATAAGTATCTCATATTTTTAATCTTCATTCCATCATTTTATTACATATGCCTTAGAGTTTTTTAGTGATAGATTGTTTTAAGTCATGCATGATCTAATAGGTATATGGGTTTTTCTTTGTGTGACCCTCTAGATTTCCTTCACATGATCTATGAGTGATAATGTGAAGTTCCTATGCATTCTGCATGATCACTTCGATTGTTATCCGGATATTACCTGATGAAAAATTTTCTCGTTCCTAAGATTAGATGGTTTGAGAAATATGATCTGATGCCTGGGTGCACCAGTGCAAGGTTCCAAGGTAGAAGTCATTTTTTAATGCTAGGGTGGGGGATTTATAGGACTCTCAAACCTAGTTATTCATTTCTTTTTTTAGCATATATTGAGAAAATCTAGGCTAGAGTCAATGGAGGGATTTGATGTCATGCATTTTTGCAAGGTCTTTCCATAGGTCATTCTAGGGGAATCACATGATTTTTAGATACCATGATATCATCCTATCAACACCCCATTTATTGAATTATGTTCAATTAAATAGGTCTTATCGAATCATACTAATATGCCGATGGACTTTCATAAGGTCAGACTGATATGTTCAAGGGGATTTGCAAAAGTAGGGCACTTGTTAAAAGGCCTTCGAATGATTTTAGGTGACTTATCTAGGAACATTCATGATACAATTATGAATTTCTAGAGGGCCTTCATGGAATTAGGCCATCATGCTGAAGGGATTTTGTGAGGTCTTACAAAGCGCATGAGCACGTCACATAAAGTTTACAACCACAAGAGGATCTATCCTTTTCTCTTCTATTTATTTCTTTTATTTTTCAAAGCCTTGGGGATTTTGAGATCTTACACAAGTGTTGTTAAAGACAACCACTTTCCCCATTAGTGATGTTACGTGTGATCAACAAAAGGTCTTGTGGTGATTCATGATCACTTCATGGATAAACACTTATGATTATTTTTGGATCCAATGGGGGAGTGCGAGACTACCTGGACATGTTCGATGCCTTTCACGTGATAGGGGTAAAATTACAATGGGATTTTTCACAACTAGGATAACATGTCACTGGGGGTTATGCGGTGTCTCTTAGGCTACATTGGTGCATCTTGTGAGTTTTACAACCGCAAGAGGATCCCACCTTTTTGATATTTTTATCCCTATTTTCCAATCATTTTTGGATGGCTTGTCAGGCATCTGTTGCTTGAAAATTTGTGTGACTTTGGGGTTCTTGTCTAGTAGCCATTGCATGATCAAAGATCATCTATAACACCTTCTTAAGATAATAAAGAATTTTCAAAGGGACTCTATGGGATCCACTATAGGTTATGCATTGCACATGGATCCTTCACATGACCTTTTAAGGTCTCATTATTGTATGTATCTTGGAGGCTCACATGATCCGCACAATCCTAAACACCTTCTTCTTCCATTGATATGTGGGGAAAATAATGCCCATATTCAGGTATTTCTTCTCTCATGAATTTTTTGATGCTCATTTGGTGGGCGTCAACAAATGGTCCCCCTAGAAGTGATGTCTATAGGGATAAGGGATCACTTTTAAGAAAAGTAAATGTCTGCCTGAGGATTTTTCAATTTTTCTAATTGGTATATTTGGGTGATTCTTAGTATTCCAGGTGAAATTTGGTATTCCAAACAATTCCCTATAAATAGGGGAATGAATATTTGTTCATTCACTGACTACTCCATTTCTTATATCTCTTACGCCCAACCTCTGTCATGTAACCCTTCACAAGAACCTTCTTCAAGAACTGATCAAAATATCCATTTGCGAGACCTTCCCATGAGAATTGATTTGAAAGACCTATTTTCCTAGGAAATTGTTTGAATCAACCATGAACTAAATTTTATTAATTAGTTGAACTTTGGACATAGGGATGCATGAATTCCTTTAAAGTTGTAGCATGATCTACTATCTCAATCACGTGATCCTTTTCAACTATTTTGCGGCTCACATAAACATGTAAATGTCACATGATCACGAGTCTTCTGAGGGGATATGATTTTACATGATGTTCTATGGGTTTATGTGGTCCATGATATTTTTGATAGCTAGGTGATTAAAGAATCCTTTATGGGATCATGAATGCTCTATAGTTCATGCGATTCACATGAAGTTGCTAGAATTTTATGACTTTAATTTGAAAATATTTTATTTTATCTGTCTAACATATACCACTTACCTTTGTTTAGATGAATTCTAGCTCTTGTCATAGTTCCTCTATTTTGGCTAATCAAAGGGCCATGATTTCTAGAAACCGAAATTTTGACCCTCAGTATCACGTGAATTCTAACAATGAGGTTCTAAAACAACTTCTTCTATTAAATATACAAAATCATCCTTTATCACACGAGCTTCCTTTATATGGTTTTGGATCGATGGATGATGTTTTCATTCCTTCCACAAACTATAATCTTCTATCTTACTGAGTTTCAACTTCTCTTGAATGTATTCAGAATAAAATTACCGAAGATGGATGAGTAGTCATAGCTCGATCCTAGGGGTTATCTAATATATTGGAAAACTCTCTCTTAGATTCAAACAGATGTTATTTTTCTCACGGACACGTCGCTTAGATATATTCAAGTATATTTGTCTCTTCTTTGAGAAACCTTTATGGTTGATGGATCTATAAATGAGATCTCTATCCTGGTGGTAACATTTATAATGAATGGGTGTGACCATGATGGGTCAAACAAAGCTACTTAGAGTTTGCATACCAGTTATGTGATGTCTATATTTATAAATAAGTATGGAATTACCAATTTATTATCTATCACTATCTTGATCTTATTAGAGAGATAGTTAGATGTTGGTGTCCTGGAACCAACTCATTTTATCTATCCCATAGAGAGGTGGTAATAATTCTATGGGATATCTTCCAACTGGGTGGGATACCCCCTCTTGGAGAGATGTATGATGAGTTCCTTCCTATCATAGATTTATGGGATGAACCTTTGCAGAATTTTGTCTCAGCGAGGGAGATTCTCATCATTGTGAAGTAAAATTTAATAAAGTAGATAACTATTCACTCACTTATCTCTTTCAAAGATTGGATCAATATTTTCCTTAGTCACAGTGGATCTAGGCTGACTGCTATGCACCCAAATTGGTGCCCTTATTGATAAGTTTGTGACATTACTGATTTATATTGGGACATTTTGGAAGCTAAGTATCATACTTAATGGGGATATTGAGTGAAGATAGAGATCTATATAAGCCTTAGGTTGGAGGCATTCATGGACATGTTCCTAAATGGGTGGATTTTCCCATCCAGGGACACGTATTCAAGAATCTGGGTCAGTAAGCTGGTGATGGAAGCACAATTAGTGGGGGTAAAACACCTTAATCTAAAAGTGAAAACCCTTACACACCTTTACCAACTTATGGGAAACATTTATCAAGGTAGTATTCCCTATAGAATCAGTGTTCCATTCTATTTATTATTTTTCTGGATAGGGGATCATTTCCATTGCTACGAATACAATAATTCCACCAAGATCCCAAATGCCATATCTCGTCCTAGGTTATTGAACATATCTAGGGTTGGGGATATGTCACTAGGATCCGATGAGGTTACCTATGTGTTGATTCAATCTGGTAGATTTTATTTCACCCCTGATCCTACACTGACTGGTCCAATCATTAATAATGGCAGTGACTCTCTTAAAAAAAGTTCATAAAAGATATCCCTTAGGGATGGGGATCTTGTAGCTAAGATGGGCGATCTGATCATCTACGATCCATATACATCTTATTAGTTTACTCACCAGTTTGACTATACCCAATGGGTCTCCCCTATTTATTCAGTCGGTGTGCGAGGAGAGTGACACCCTAGGATCATCCTCTAGTTTTGGATGATGTTGGCACATGATGACACTGATTCTGCGATCATTCTTCAATCTATTGATGCTCTTATCTTTTTATCTTATGATTATTACAAGGATTGGGTAGCATCCTATCTAGGTGGTGTGTTAAGATAACTGGTTCTTCATGTGTAAAATCCATTTTCCTCACCAACCCCTTTCTCCATAGTAATGATGGAGTTGATTAAAGAGTTGTATGAGACTTCAAGGAAGTGACCTCATCCTGGCGATGACCATCTTGATAGTGGGATAGAATTTGTTGAGAAAATTAGACCTTAGACACAAGAAATAGATGATAACTCTGTTGAATGGATGATATATGGAGCCTCCTCTCTTTCCCTCTTTTCAGCTCATCCAGATGTTCCTCCTTTTAGTATGCCCATCCCATCAGTCACAGAAGCTCACATACGATGTAGGCTAATATGGTAGTAGATTCATGCCTTGATTAACAAGACTCCTTTAGAACCATTTACTGACCAAGAAGAATGCCTTCATCATCTATTTATTGAATTGGGGGTGGATGGATTTGATCACCAACCACTATATGAAATTATAAGGCCAATTATCTTTACTCAACAATATTTCGACAAAAATGAGTGGGACTTATGAAATATTGAAGATGTAGTTCCCCTTACCAAATATATTAAGGAGGATTCAGAGGCATTAGAGTAGATTCACCCGTTTATATCTAACTTTCAAGACCAGATGGATGTATAGTTTATATAGATATGGATATATGAGGAAATCATATCTTGAATGAAGTCTGACTTCTCAGTGTCATCATCCTCATTGGAAACCACTCAAAAAAAGAGGTTAGGACCTGACTAATTTAGTCTATACTCTCTATTTTGGGGAAGAATAAGAGGAGATAGGGTGAGCGACACTTTAGTGTTCAATTGATGCTTCTCATCAGACTCTTGTCAATTTGTCCATCTTAGACAATTGAATATTATTATAGTTTTATCATTGACATGCATTCTATTTTTGATGATATTCTCATAGAGACTCTGAAATGTAGAGATTAATCCTATTTCATGCTATCAATGAATGGATTTTATGAACCTTTCATGTTGCTGGCCAATTTTTCTTTCATTCATGATGCGCATGAATTTTTTCTAATCTGATGTTATATGAATCACCAACGATACTCATCCTATTTCACAAGATGACAATTGGGTAGAATATATGTCATAGAGGGATAATTCTCTATCTTTTTTCAAATACGATAGTATTAGTGAGCATAAATTGATTTTTTCCAATGTTATATAGTGGTACTTAAAATATTTTACACCCTTAAAGACTCAATTGATATTGTTCTATATTTTAGGGTCTTTTAGCTCAGATCTTCTATCACTATAGTTTAGGTTATTTTAGCCCGGACCTTATATCACTATAGTTTAGGGTATTTTAGCTCAAACCTTATATCATTGTATTTTAGGTCCTTTTAGCTCAAAAATTATATCACTATAATTTAGGGTCTTTTAGCATGGACCTTCTATCACTTTAGTTTAGGTTCTTTTAGCTTGGACCTTCTATCGCTATAGTTTAGGGTCTTTTAGCTCAGACCTTCTATCATTGTAGTTTAGGGTCTTTTAGCTCAAAACTTTTATCACTGTAGTTTAGGGTCTTTTATCTCAAAACTTAAGACTCCATATAGTTTAAAGTCTTACTATAAGGACATGATTGATGATTATGGGATATGGTTAAAATATGCCAAGAATGAATCAAAACACACTAGAATGCTAAGTTAAACCGTGGCACTGCCAAGGCTCATGGGGATTAAATCTCCTTTTATGCAAGGAGGAGATGCCTTTGGTTGGTAGGTAAAATCCCCTATGTGTTATTAAAATTACCAAACATAGGTGTCTCCACTCTTTTACAAGGGTTATGAAAGATTTATGAGGGTAATATTGGTTGATGTATAAATACTAGGGAAGCTGGGCTGACCTGTATAGTTGGAATATGGGTTATGTAAGTCAAAAAACAAAAGTTTGAGTTGATGAATATGGGATGAAGTATACATGTCGATGATGACCCATAACACCCTAAAGTTTTAGGTGACTCCATGATGTTTCCAAGGCTCACAAGGTTTGGAGTTCATTTCCTTTAAGGAAGAGATTCCTTTAGTTGGTAGGTCAAATCCCTTATGTATGGATATCATAGTCAATAAAAGATGATATCCACTCCTTTTTTAGGGGCATGAAAGATTTATGAACAATAAAATGTTTATATGATGAGTTTGGTTACAAAATAAAGCTATCTAGAAAGGGTTTTGGAACCCTAGGTTAGTTCAGTTATTAACTGTGAAGCTCAAGCCCTACGCCCTGTGGTTTCAAATCATGAGGTGTGGGATATCAAAGGTTCATGAAATGAGTCTTTCATTCCTTCTTTGAGAAAGGGTAAAAAACATATTTACATAATGTGGAGGATGTTGAATCCTATTGGATATTCTAGTACATGGATTGTAAATCATGTTCCAAAGTGCTTGGTTCTGGAGGATGATCTTGGAAAATCATACTAGGAATGGCCTAAAACACACTAAGGTGTTGATTTCTTCTATAGTGATATTAGGTCTCACAAGGATCCGAAATCCCTTCTTGTATAGTGTCACGTTTGGTTGATGACTATAGATGCATATAAAGGAGCCATATGCATACATAAATAGTCAAACAAAGGGTCCCTTGAATCCATGTTTCCATTTTCAAGGGATAAATAAGGTTTATGGTGATCTGAGGTGCTCAAATCATGAATTTTGATTTATGGAAAGTGTAATATCCAAGAAGGGTTCAAGCACCCTAAAAATTGTGTCACCACCTAGCGAAAAAATTCTTATGGAAAGGAGATGTGAAAAATAATTAATCTAAAATTTTCATAAACTAGGGGGTCTAGAGAGTATATATTGGCTTTTACTAGGTCTAAAGTGTAGACCCTATGATATTTAAACCTTATTTATTCATGCCCTAATTTTTTCCTAAACTCTGGAGATGAAGAGTTTAGCGAGAGAAGGCTTGAATTTTTCTTAGGATGCCCTTTGTGGGATTTTAACTTGACAAGTTTTGTGTCTCTTTCATTATTAGTTTAAGGTCTTATGATTTGGACCATTATGGGCTAGAGTTTAAGGTCATACATATTTGACCAAAGTGTAGGCATTTTATGGTCACGAGGCATATGGACATAATATAGGGAATGATACATAAGAATCCAATTATGATACCCAGGGTCAAGAGCACTCCAAAATCCTTCTGAGCAGGAGATAAAAAATATTTTAAGCTAGGTATTAAGGTTCCCAAGTCATGATAAATGATATAGGAGAATCATATTGGGGATGGACTAGAAGAAACTGAGGTTCTGAGTTCTTCTATGGTGATGTCAGGCTCATAAGGATTAGAAATCCCTCCTTACAGAGCAAATATTTCTTTGGTTGGTAGGTTTTATTCCTTATGCATTGATATAATGGTCAAACAGAGAGTTCCATTTTCCTTTACAAGGTCCCTAAAAGGCTTGTGGAAACTTGAGGTGCTCGAGACATGAAGTGTGATTTATGAATTGAGGTGCTTAAAAGATGGTGGAAGAACCCTATACTATGATTTAATGGGGTAAGTATCTTATGGTCCTTTGATGAAATATGATAATGGATGATGGTATGCATGGTTTAACAATGTGTATATGGGAAATAATTTCTTTTGTGTTGTTTAACGTCATGCGGTACATACATTTTCCTTGTAGTTTAACATCATGCGGTAAAGACGTATTTGTTGTGAAGTTTTATGTCATATGACCAAGAAGTTTTCCTTGAAATTTAATCATCATGAAGTAAGGACATGATAACCAATGAGAAAAAATGTCAAAATATATTATATTCACAAGCAGGTCGCATATAGATCTGACTTGTACATAGGAAAAACGATCTTATATGGATCTTCCCTATGCAGTCAAGGTGATTTTTTTATTGGTTATTGAAACTGAGCCTAGGATTGGAGATCTAGGTGTCACTATATATCTTATGATAATAGGAATCAATCCATATGTAGTTATTAAATAGAAAACTCTCTACATAGGTCCAAACCATATGCAGAGGTGGGCATAGTTTCAATTGATTGTTGTAGCTGGGCCGAGGATTAGAGATCCAAGCAACACTACATATCCTATGATGATAGGAATCAAACCACATGTAGTTATTTAATGATAAACTCCCTATAAAAGTATGAACCATAAAAAGAGGTGGAAATTGTTTCCATTGATTTTTATAGCTAGAAACAATATTGGAGATCCAGACTTCACTACGTATCCTGTGATGATAGGAATTAAGACACATGTAGTTCTTGAGGAACCGTGTAGTTTAACATTGTGTAGAAAGGATGTTGGATTCCTAACATGAAAAGAGGTATTTTGGATGGACTTGAGGATAGAAATATGAGAATAACTATGTATCCCAAAGTAATAGGAATCAAACAACACATAGTTCTTAAAATAAGAGCTTCATATGAAAGTCTTACCTATACACATAGAGGGAGAGTTTTCATGTTTATTTGTTATTAATGGACCCATATTTGGAGGTTGGGGAATCACTACATATCTTTTGATGTCAAAAATCAAGTCACACATAGTTCTTTAATAGAGGTGTGGTAGGATACCAACACCAATAATAGTGGTCCCCTCGAGCAAGGTCCATAAGAATATGAAATTTTATGTTGTGAAAAGGACATAAACCATGAATTTAAACATAATGTAGTGATGATTCATTGTATTAGTTTTTAGTTATTTCATTTTAGATCATGATGAAATTTTCATGAGCTATTATGCTTTGTTCATGCGGGGAACCCCCTACTAAAATTACTATGCTCACGTGAACTATTCTTAGTGTGAGAAACAAGGAATGGAAAGGGTTTCTCTCACAATGAAAAGGCGATTAAAGATATGACAGAGGGATTTTGTATCATGTGGTGTCTAGAACAAGATATAGGATCAAGGTGTCCCTTCACATCTCATTGTAATGAGAATAAATCCAAAAGCAGTTCTAGAAACCTGTATAGTTTAATGTCGTGCAACAAGGACATCAACCGTGCAATTTAACGTCTTGTGGTGAGGAAGAGGGTCACTCAATGTGAATGAATATGAACCATCAAGGGATTTTTTTAGTTTAACATCATGTGGCAAGTATTTTCTCCATACAGTTTAGTGTCTTGTGGTTAGTACATACTTTCTTAGTTTAAAATCATACGACTAGGATGCCTTTATACAGTTTAATGTCATACAACTAGGAAAACACCATATAGTTTAACGTAACATGGTCAGGACCCGTTCTGTATAGTTTAACATCATTTGGTTAGGACATGAGATATTATGTAGTTTAAATTCTTGTTTTTAGGACTTGAGATGCTGTAAAGTTTAATATCTTTCTGCCAAGATGAGGGGTGATTGATGATAGATATGCAATGTATTTCTTGAGAAACCTCACGTTGGTGGGGGGCGTGACATGTTCCCTATCCATTATTGAAAGTGAGTAAGATCCATTTTGATAGACCTTATGTATGATTTAAGGACATTTCCATTTGGGTTACATCTTTGAAGGATTATTTTATGGTATCATTGGTTTCCTGAGAGACAACACCAGTTCTCCTTGGAGGAATGAATAGAGGAAAGCCTTCTTATTAAAGGATCATGAAATCCAATTTTGATGAACTTCAAGGTTTTGAAATGTATGTAATCTATTATCATTGAGATAATTCAATTCAACGAGATGATTTTGATATTTCTAATCATCAAAGAGTTTACCATAAATGGATATTTAGAGTGAAGATAGATGGAATTCTATGGGTAACACTACCTCAGTCCCATACACCAATGAGTATGGAATTTCTTGTGTAGTAGTATGCATGGTGATATGGTAGGAATATAAAGCATCAAGGATCTTGTATGAATAGGTCTTCTTATCCTTATTCACTATCTTCTAGATTATATTTGACAAAGTCTTATTGAATTCCTCTATCTATCCATTTTTCTATGCATGATAGCGAGATAAGTGATTAGACTTGATATTGTACTCCTAGTATAGTTTCTTCAACTCTATAGAATAGAATTTGGTTCTATTATCCATCAATATTGTATGAGGGACTCCAAACCTAGTGATGATATGGGACTTTACGAAGTTGATTATATTATTCATCCTGACTTCCTTGAGGGGTATTTTCTTATCCCATTTGGAAAATAAGTTAGTAACAGTAAGGATGTACTTGAACTTCTTAACTATGGTTGGGGGATATAACCCCACAACATCCATTCCCAAAAAATAAAACATATAAGAATATTTAGCTGTATGTATCAATTCAAGGGATTATGGATGAAGTTTTCATGGATCTGGAATGCATTACATTTTCTGGTGAATTCCACATAGTCCTTTATCATGGTTATCTAGTAATAACCCAGCCTCCTGATTTGGTGGTAGATCCTGATCCTAGTCTAATGAGCATTGTACGAGCCTTCATGTAATTATTTCATGATGGAGTGAATCTATCTTTATACTATTAATATGAGGAGTATTCCTTTAAATCCTCTCTTATATAGGTATTTATGCTAATTTATGTCATCTCATAGGGTAAAGTTCATTGTACAACACCGAATCTGTTCCTTTCCAGATCAGTCTATTGGGAGAGTACCATTTTGGAGATAACTAATTTTAGGCTCCATCAATATAGGTATGGATATAGATTTATCATGCTCTGGGGCGGTGTTGACCTGATTGATTTATTCCACATCACATATGATGATTGATAAGACCATTCTTTGGTGAATTATATAGAAGATTGATTCCTCCTGATCAGGGTCAACCAAGATTGTGGCTATATTATCCAATGCATTGGTACAAGTATTCTATGATTGGGTAACATAATGCAATGTGGACTCGAAAGGTAATTCTGACATTAGTCCCCTGACGTAGAAAATGAGAGGGACAAATTATCCCTTTTTGATGGCATATTCTCTATTTATCTACTTTATCACTTGTTCTAAATATCCTTTTATATTCAAGTAGGATATATTTAGCTGTAAGGAAGTTCCAATCCAGTGATGAGGGCTTGGAATTCTACCTCATTATTTGTGTAGCCATTGGATAGTGAGAAAGAGTAGTGAAAATTTTCTTTTTATAGAGAAACAAATAAAATCCCTAAGACAACCTGATTGATATTATGATTTCCAACCTTTTTCTGATAGGACTTAGGGAGGATCCATTAAAATATATCTCCCACATATTTGGAGTGTCATGGGCATAGAAAAACTCCTCATCTGGGAGTTTGGTGTCCACTTGTGTACTTTATAGAGTGGGATGTTCCCTAAGGAAATCAGTCAGGGATTTCCATTTACTACCTTATATGACACAAACTGGATGTCATATTGTTGTAGAATGATCGACCATTGGGCTAGATGTCTAGTTAGCTTTTGGGCGGCCAAGCATGTACTTGAGAGGATCAATATTAGAGACTAGATGGACTTTATAGTGTTGCAAGTAATTCCTCATCTTCTGCACTGAAAATATGAGTGCGAGGCAGTTCTTCTTGACATTTGAGTATCGGGTCTTAGTACCTATCATTGTTTGTATGTGGTAATAGAGACTGTTCTCACTCCCTACATAGTGCTTCTATGAGAGGAGGGAACCTAGTGATCATTCCATGACGACCACATATAATATGAGCATCATCCCTTACACTAGAGGAATCAGAATTAGTGGGTGCAGATACTACTTGAGACTTAAAAGGATTCTTGGTAGTTCCCATCCCATTAGTAGGTGATTACCTTCTTCATTATCCCGGTGAAAGGGATAGATTTTTTGGCCAAGTTGTCTATGAATCATTGGATGTAAGTGAGGTTCCCTTGAAGTCCCCTTAGTTATTTAAGATTTCCAGGGGGGTGACTTTGCTAAAATAGCATTAGTCATCTCTGGGTCGACCTCAATGTTATAATGGCATATCAAAAATCCATGGAACTTTCCTAATGTTACCCGAAAAGCACATTTTAGTATATTCATCTTTAGACTATGCTGGCACATCTTATCGATGACTGTTTGAAGATCCATGAAGTGATCACATCTCTATCAGGATTTGAAAACCTGGTCTTTAATATAACATTCAGCTATCCTTCCTAGGAATGGATTGAAGAAATGATGCATGACATATTGATAAGTGGTTCCAGCATTCTTTATGATAAAGGGCATGACCTAATAGAAAAATATTCCTTGGGGAACTATGAAGGTAGTGGATTATTCATCTTCAGGGTCCATATTTATCTGATTATACTCTGAATACCCAACCATGAAGGAAAAATCTTGGAATCCAGTAATTTCATTGATCAAGAGTTCTGTTATCGGTAATGGGAATTCATCCTTTGGACAATGTCGATTAAGGTCTCTAAAATTGATGCAAACCCTAATATTCCCATTCCTTTTCCTAATGGGGATAATATTAGAAATTCATATTGTGTATTTCAATTTTTGGACAAAGTTTGATTTGATCAATTTTTCAACTTCTTCCTCTACAATGGTGGCATGAGAGGGGATCATCCTCCTAGCTACCTACTTAAAGCCTCAATGGTCATCGAGTAAGCCGAGATGGTGTATAGCCACATCTGGATTCAATCCATCCATTTCTGTGTAGTTCCAAGAGAACACATATTAGTGTTGATTTATAAATTCAATATACATATCTTTCTCTTTGAGGGTCATGGTGGCACTAATCAGTGTAGGCTGTAGGTATTCTTATATTCCCAGATTTACCTGCCCGAGATCATCAATGGTGGTGAAGAAACCTTCCTCAAATATGGGAGGGGAGTTCCTATGGTCATCCTCTTCTTTTTCCACCTCTGAGTCTATGGAGGCATTCTTAGATGGATATGAAAATCTGGGGGCATCTCTATCACTTTCAAGGTGAGAAATACCATGAGAATAAACATTATCATACCCTACTACCAGAGTCATTGCAGAGAGATGCTGGAACTGATTTTCTTTTACACTATCACTGGGGACAGGATGAGACCCATGGTGTAAGATCTATTACCTCAACCAAATTTATGAGGAGAACATAGTCACTATCAAGCAAACTATAGGGATTTATAGGGGCGATCCCCAAGTTCTTGGGGGATAAAACCTCTATATCATCATCCACCATTGGTTGTTTTACTCCCATTTTATAGAAACTTACTTCAGAATATATGTCTTTTCAAGTCTCGAAGGGGGAACTGTCACCATGTAGTATGATGACCTTTCCATCGATGGGTTATTTCAGACATTTATGGAATGTTGAAGGTAAATCCATGTGACTGTGGAGCCAGGTTCATAAGAGAAGGACATTTTATGTGGTGTCTTGATGGATAACCATAAAATCAACATTATATGTGAGATCTCCAAACTACTCTTTGAGTTTTATCTTCCCGATAGGTCTTTTGTCACACTTATAATTCCCTTTAATGATCATCTTTTTAGGATAAAAATACCCTTCACTATATCCCAAACATCAGAGGGTTCAAATTAGGATGAGATTGATCCTAGATTCATTCAGATATCAACATCATCGAGTCCAACTAAAACATATAGGGGTATGATGTGTCCTTGGATGACTTCTTCTTGATCATGCTCTGTGAATGAGATGACAACATGAAATTATACTAACATGGTCTCCATTTGATAGACCTCAAATGAAAATAATTCCATCTCTAATTCCTATTGAATTTAGGGGGTTTTAACAAGTTACTCTTTGAGTTCTTTTGAATGATGGAGCACATACAGGATTCAAAGATTGGTTGGGAAAACCACCATCTGTTTCAAAATCATGTACTTTTATGCTAGAGGTTGGTGCTTCCTGAGGTGGATTTTCTCATTGACATGTGGATCAAGAGATGAGGAATTTTAAGTGGATGAGCCTAGTATTGTGCAGAGGTTGAGGGAGTATCTGATTCTAGTGGAATGATTCATGTTGGAATTCCCCATTTCTTGGGATGACCAGGTAATAGAAACCCCAATAGGTGTTCTTGTAAGATAATTAGGTGTATATGACCACCAGAGGGTGATAGGATACCTCCATGTCTTTTCTGAGATTTCTGGATTGATTTCCCATGGGTCCCACCTACATATATGTTCTTTGTGGGGATGTGACCAAAATATTTGGTCTGACCATGCCTGGGCTATCCCCTATATTCTCGGTTCCTACACATGTGGCCTGCTATTTCTTGGTTTGGTGTGGGGAACTCATAGTTGGAGGCATATTCATCATCAGATAATGGTTCAACCAAGTGTATAACATTGAAAGAACCAAAGATGAGATATTTTTATGATGAGGTTTCCATTTGATGGGGTGGTTCCCATGTTTTAGATGTTGTAGGGAAGAAATATTCAAAGGCCAGAGCTTTCATTGAAGTAGAATATGACTCTTCCTCTTCTGTATATTCTTGTATCTGGTGGTCATGCCCAATTTTAGGAGAAATATCCGATGTCACCTTCTTTAGTGGTGGATTTACTGTGGTTTTGTGAAGATATTCTATTAGGGTGGCATGACCTTGGTCAAATTTTTGCTTTGTGCTTTTCTAGTTTTGGATCCCAGACCATGGAGATAGTAGCCAGGTACAACTAACAATAGAGTATATTGATGGTTTGAAGGTGAGTCTCATACCCTAGATAAGGGAAGTGTCTAGTCTTCATTTTCTGATGAGTATCCCATATGTTTTGGCATAGATAAGGCATGCACTTATTTTCTAGATTGTTTGAGATATCATAGTCAGAAGTGGAAGGAGGAAAGAACATGATGGGGAGGTTGTTTCTATCCAAATATCTCTATATATCAACTTCAGTTTCCTCTTCATCAAACTTACATGCCTCCATCCAGTTAGAACACATAAGAGGCTTCTTGGGGTCACCTTCTAACTAGAGTTGAGTGCTAGTAAAAGTTGATGGGGAACTATATACAGTTAACCCTGATGTTTCAAGCACCTATATATATAAAGGCATCAAATTTTTGAACATATATTTATATAGAGGTGTCTGGGAAAGGGTAATATTTCTTTTTTCTATGGGAGATATCATTGTGGAGAGGTTGACCATGATGTATGTCAGGAGTAGAGTCCCTGATCCATCTCCATACTACCACGAGGAGGACTATCACGATAATGATTGTCTTCTATTTAAGTTTAAGAGTTGATAGACCATTGGGGTGTTGATAATGTTTCTCTAAAAACCTCAAGGACAATAACATTGATAAGATTATGGATATAAGCCTCATTCTGTATCATGGATAGAATATGCCGACCTACCTTCTGGAATTTTGTAAGGATATGATCCCGCTATATGATGGTTTCCAGACCTTGTTTATAACCATATGGTGTTGTGAGAGTATGATCCCACTGCTGATAATCTTCTAGAATATTTCAATGATATTCTTTATTATTGATAGTAATATGATCCTTTCTCAAGGCATGTTCCATTTGATCACACTATGATTCACTATTTCATTTTCACACCACTGTGTTAAACTAATTTTTTATCATAAATAAAAAATTTAATAACAAATTGAACTTTATGTTTTATTAATTTATTATGTTCTTATCATTTTTTAAAAGTTAATTTTACTTTTTTGATAACTACATTGTTTATGGAGGTGATTTTGAGTGCCCAGGATAAAGTGAAAGAAAAATGGGCCAAACTGTGCATGATTTCAAGCACACCAGTGGACTAAAACAAACACTAATACTAAACCGTGCAAAAAATTGGGATGAAATTTTGTGGAAAGATCCAAAATTTAGTGGTCTAAAATTATTCTTAATAAACAAAATCCCAATTAGTCCACTAAGATTCCCATAAAAATTGATCTGTCTAGGGAATCAAATCTATACAAAGTCAAAAGTGGTGTTCTATATTCTATCTATATATCAAGATTTAATTGTAAAAATGGTGACAAATTTTTAGTGAAGATATTAAATAGGTGTGGATAATAATTTTTAATTTTATCCATGTAGTGATAAGACTATCTAGAAGTCTAAAACCATGGGCCAAGTGGTTCATCTAAATTTGGGGGCTCAAAACCACCTTCCAATTTTCCTATAAAATGTTACCTTGGGTATCCTATTTGTAAGTTCGACCAATGAGTGAAGTTTTTACATTTTATAGTTATATAGGAGTCATATACTCATCCTAGAAGTTTTTGAGGCCCCTATCCTCATATCGGTTTCATGTATGAAGAAGAAGATCCACCCGAGATTCCTCCTCCTCTCAATGTTGGGATAAATGGCGGGGGTTCATTGTGAGGGATATATACACATGTAAAGAGAGTTCTGATGCATATATTATCTACTTTTTTAGAGTAATTTGGGTGTTAAAACATTTTATTCCATGTATCCTACATTATTTCATATTTTAATGCTTGTTATAATGCATGAAAATGTTATGCTCTTAATTTCTAACCGATCAGTGTGAGGTTTTGAGTGTGTGACTTGTGTTATTCTGATTAGACAACACAATAATCCTTTTCTTACCCACTCTATTTAGATTTAAATATAATTTAGAATCTCTTATTCCATGCATAAGTTTTGGACCTTGGCGATATGATTATTATGCCAAGGTTCGGTTCTTCAAGCATTGAAATAAAATATTAGGAATTAATCAGGATTCCAATTAATTTCAACCAAAGAATTACCCCAAACTTAATGAATCTCTAAGAAAAATGAAATTTAAATTTGTTTAGTGAAATCAAAATGACACCTCAATCTCATATTTTTTTTAAAATACACTCGGTTTCTCAACTATTAAACTATTTAAATTAAGTTACTTTCTTAAAACTATTTTCAAAACCACCACTATTTTAGTACTTCTTATTAGAAATAAACATTCTAAACCTACCAAAACTCCTTGAGATATGACCTAGGGTCTTACCTAGACTATAAAATAATCTTTAAATCACAATAAATTTTATGTTTCTTGAAAATGTATTTAAATTTTGGCCCAGTTTACAGGGAGTGCTTCAATTTTTAGTGAGTGTTTTTTATAAGATATTTGTAAATTTTTTGAATATTTATTTGTTTAATATTCTACATTTGCATATATTTTTGTGTTCTGATTTATTTCTTGTTTAGTTTTTGTGCATGATGCATTCTACTCCAATAAATTTACCTCCTTTAGAACTCAAAAAGAAGAGCATCCTACGTCAGTGACACCGAGACGTACAAGACAACCCTTTAAAGGAGGACACACCACAACTTGAGACTTTTCTAAACCCATCTTCTGTTAGAACCAAATTAGAAACTAAAATTAACATGTATAACATGGCTGAAAATAATATAACACTAAAATAATTAACCTCACCCGATGTTTATATCCAACCCTCTAATATTCAAATGCAAGGATAAGCACTACACTTTGAACTAAAATCCGGTCTAATTCACTTATTTTCAAGATTTCATGGACTTGCTAGAGAAGACCCATAAAATAAATTAAAATAATTTCACAATGTATTTTAGAAATTAAAAACTTCTAATGTGAATGAAGAACAAGTAAATATTAAGGGATTCCCTTTTTTCCTTTGAATACACTTTAAAATATTGGTTGTATTATGTTAATTCCCCTATTAGAGGTAGGGAAGACATGAAATGCCTTTTTATTGAAAAATACCTCCCAAACTATAGAATTACAATAATAAGGAAATAAATTTTCAGTATAAGAAAATTATAAGTGGAAACACTTCATGAATACTAGGAAATATTTAAAAGGCTTTGTTCAAGTTTCCCACACCACCAAATTAGTGATCAACTTTTAATTCAATATTTTTATGAAGGTTTAATTATTATTGATCAAAACATGATTGATGCTGCTGTAGGTGGTGCAATAGTTGATAAAAATCCAATCACTACAAGGGCCCTAATTGAGAACATGGCGTAGAAGACTCAAAAATTTGGTTCAAGGTCCAATATAACCAATTGAGGTGTCCATGAGGTGAAAATTACTAAATTCAAGAAGAAGGTGGGAATGAAGTTTGAAGAGGTAAGTACCCTTCTTTGATAACTTGATCTTTCATAAGGGAAATTAAAATATCCTCCTTCTAACCATTATGGAATCTTTTCTTCTGACACCCACTATTCTGACTAATTCCCTCAACTGAGAGAAATATCTAAGAGTTATGAGACAATCTTTCCAAGATTCTCGTATAACTAACCATTTAGGAAATAACCTTACTATCCCTCCAAACTTGGGTGGAAATACAACCAAGACTATAGGAAAGGGGGTATTCAAACAAATCTCAACAATCATGGAAATAACCAGGGTTGATTAGTCAACCACCACCACCCATAAATCCTCAACCACCATAAAGAACTTTCGAACACCCCCTAAATATGAGCCTATCTGGGGAAATCCAAAGTCACGGGTTAGGTAAACTACCCTCTCAACCACTAGTCAACCCTAAGAATAAGGGAAATGTTAGTTATATAACCCTTAGGAGTGGAATAAAACTTACAATCCAAATGGACCCTCCATTAGATTCATCCCATCTTAAGAAAACTACTATCCCAACCATTGAAAATGATCTAAATGTGGAAAAACCTTATCATGATAGAATCCCTTTCAAAGGAAATAATGTTTCATTTGATGAAACACAAAGACCAACCATTTCTCTTCCATTTCTTCAAAGTGACACCCAACCAAGAAAACAAAAAGAAACCAAAATTGATAAATAAATCTTATAAACTTTATAAAAAGTGCAGGTTAACATCCCTTTGGTTGATGTTGTGAATTAAATTCCAAGATACACAAAGTTTCTCAAGGATATGTGTACACACCAAAAGATACTTTGAGGTGATGAAAAGGTGATATTAGAGAGGAACATCTCATTATTTTTAGATCTATCAATTCCTACCAAATGAAATGATATTGGAACATTCTTGATTCCATGCACCGTAGGGGAGTATTTGTTTTCCAAATATATTATTGATTTGGGTACTTCTATAAATGCGATGTTTTACTCCATTTAATATTCATTGTAGGTAGTAGAACTGAATCCCACAAGAATTGTTCTTAAACTCGCAAACTGGAGTACAACACACCCCACTGGTGTGTTAGAGGATGTTTTTATGAGGGTGAAAATTTTAATTTTTCCTACCAACTTTTATGTGCTTAAAATAGAAGATGATTGGATGAATGGACATGCCTTGATTATATTGGGGAGACATTTATTGAAAAATACCAAAACCATAATTAATGTCCACAATGGTATATTATCTATTGAGTTTGGTGGTGAAATTTTCCACATAAATATCCTTGATTCCATAAAGAACCCCTTAGAATAACATTCCTATATCTCTATTAATTTAATTGATGTACTCCCTTACTCTGTAGAAAATTATTTTATCTCCCCTAATCCACTTTATAAGTTTTAATACTTGAAATAAATGATAGGTAATAAATCATGAATTGAATTTTGTACCTATCTAGAAACATTTAATTCAAGTTTGTTAATTGATGATTTCTTGAGCACTGAATATTCCATGACCATTGATGATATTTCTAATACTGTAAAATCTCATTACTCATCTAAAGATGAAACAATTTAGTATTTAGATGAGATTATTAACCTACGATTATCACATTCACTCCAATAAATCAAATGTCCACCTAAATTGAAACTTAAAAAACTACCTCAAGATTTAAAACATTCCTATCTTGAGAATGGAAAAAAGATACCTGCCATCATTTCTAGTTCACTCCCTCCAGTGTATAAATTGTGGCTGTTTGAAATTTTGAGGGAGTATAAACAAGCTTTGGGATGGACACTTGCTGACATTAGTAGTATTATCCCATTAATTTTCACACATTATATATTGTTAAATTATGAGGCTAAACCAATGAGGTAGGCACAATTTTGACCGAACCCAAACCTCTTAGATGTTGTTAAAAAGGAGGTAATGAAATTATTGGTCACTGGAATCATTTAACCCATCCCTGACAGCCAATGGGTCAATCCAGTTCAATTAGTTCCTAAAAAAACTGGTATTACTGTAATTAAAAATTAAAATAATGAATTGGTTCCAACCCATGTGAAGAATAGTTAGCATGTTTATACAGACTATCACCGACTAAACCAACACACTAGGAAAGACAATTTCCCATTGCCATTCATTGACCAGATTCTAGACAGGCTAGCGAGGAAGTACCACTACCATTTACTTGATGGGTATTATAGATATTTTCAAATCCATATTTCCCCTGAGGATCAGGAAAAGACAACCTTTACTTACCCCTTTGGTACATTTTCATATATACAGATTCCATTTGGTCTATACAATGCTCCAGGTACTTTCCAGTGATGCATGGTTAATATTTTTGCAGATTACTTGGAGAATTTCATGGAAGTATTTATGGATGATTTCATTATTTATAGAACCTATTTTTATGAATGTTTGATTAGTCTTGATTCTATCCTACATCGCTTTATTTAAAAAAATATCATATTAAATTATGAGAAATTCCATTTTATGGTGTGACAAGGTATAGTATTTGTACATGTCATTTCTGAGGATGGTATCCAAGTAAATAAATCAAAAGTGGATGTCATTTCTTCCCTAACATTCCCCAAAAAATGTGCGGGATGTGCGGTCATTCCTAGGTCATACTGAATTTTACTGTCATTTCATTCATGAATTTAGTAAAATTGAACTTCCCCTCTACTAATTTTTCCAAAAAGAAAAATAATTTATTTTTGATAAAGAATGTGAGGAATATTTTAATAAATTGAAATAGATTCTCACATCACTCCTAGTAATCTAACAACCTTGGTGGGATTTACCATTTGAGATCATGTGTGATGCTTTTAACTGTATAGTTGGGGTAGTCTTATCAAAATAGGTTGATTGGGATCCACATGTCATAGCCTATGCCTTATGTAAACTGAACCCTGCCTAAGAAAACTACACCACAACTAAAAAATAATTCATTTACATTGTGTTTTCCTTAGATAAATTCAGGTCATTCCTTTTAGGGTTCAAATTCATTGTGTTCTCAGACCATTCAGCCCTTCGGTATCTCTTTAATAAACTGAAATCCAAACCATGCCTCATTAAATGGATGCTCCTCCTTCTGAAATTCAATCCAGAAATTAGAGATAAAAAAGGAGCATAGAATATGGTGGCTGAATATATCAGTAGGATCCTCTCAACCTCGGATAATGAATCATACAATTGTATTCCCATAAATGACATATTTTCAGATGAGAGATTGTACCGAGTGAAAGATGTTATTCCTTGGTTTGCTGAAATTGTAAATTATTTAGCATCATCTTGCATTACTGCTGATTTCAAGAAAACCCAAGATGACCATCTAAAACATGAGTCTCATTGTTACATTTGGGATGACCCCTACCTTTGGTGCACATGTAGTGATTAAGTCCACAGATGTTGTGTTCCCAATAGTGAGTTTTAGTCTGTACTTAGGCTTTTCCACACTCACACTTGTGGGGCCACTTTGGTCCCCAATGGATTGCTGCCATGGTCCTCGATTTTGGTCTCTTTTGGCCAACATTATTTTAGGATGCCCATGATTTTTGTAAATCTTGTCCTCACTATCAAATAATGTGGAATGTCTCTAAAATAAATGAAATTCCACAACAACCATTTCTCTTTCATGACATTTTTTTTGTAGGGAATTGAATTTATGGATACATTTATAAATTCCCATGGAAACTTGTATATTCTTATAGTAGTTGATTATGTGTTAAAATGGATAGATTCATGGGCCACAAGGATAGATGATTCCAAGATAGTTTTGTATTTTTTGATAAACCAAATTTTCTATAGCTTTCGATTACCTAATTTCATCATCAATGACTAGGGTTCTTATTTCTATAATTGAACAATACAATCACCTTTTCATCGGTATGGGGTCAGTCATCGAGTGTCTACTACATATCACCCACAAACAAATGGTCAAACTGAAATTTATAATAGAGAGGTAAAATAGATACTTGAAAAAATGATTCAACCCAATAGAAAAGAGTAGACTCTTAGACTCGATGATTCATTATGGGCATACCATACTGCCTTTAAAACCCCCATTGGAATGTCACCCTATCAGCTCGTGTTTGGAAAGAGTTTTCACCTCCCTATTGAGATAGAGCACTGTGACTACTGGACCATTAAAAAAAAAATTCATTTTTAATCTTTATGGTGCAGGTTCTCAAATGAATCTACAAATTTAGGAGTTGGAGGAAATTCATATAGATTCATATGATAACTCCCATATTTATAAGGGTTGAACCAAGGCTACCCATGACTGTATCATCATTCATCATTAATTCCACATTGGGAAGAAGGTCCTATTTACTATTAAAGGCTGAATTTTTATCCAGGTAAGTTTTTTACCACTAGTTTTTCCCATAAACTATTACTAATGTTTATCCATTTGGAGTTTTTAGGAAGAAAATGAAGAAATGAAGCAAACCTTCACTATCAATGGGTAGCAGCTGAAGCAATTTTACAATGCCATTCTAGAGTCCCTGATAGAGGAAATCCATTATCAAGAAGAAACCTATGAATAAAACCCACCAGTTTTTATCCTTCCTTCCCACATTATATTTTTTTTACAGTGAAGAAACTGCATACTCTAGGTGTGGGGATGGGTATATTCCTAGGTTAGTTAGGAATCTTCATCATCTTTCTTATTTTTCTATTTTTTTCTTACTGGATAACATTGTTACCTTCCCCCCCTCACTTTTGTACCATGATGTTAATTTTTATGCCCACTTTATCATAGAAAATGATTCCCTATTAATCATGGAAGTTATTGAAAATTCATGAGGAATTTATCTATTTTATATTGTTTAAAAAAATCAATGATAGAATGTGTGTCTTGGAATGAATTTAATATTGAGGTGTGATTTTTTCTTAAAAATTGGTTGTTAATTAATGGTATAAATGGTTATATCACTTTGAAACATTTTATAAGAATGTTACCCTTTGTGTGAGTATTTTATGGGAAAATTGTGTTGCTTAATATCACCACACATCTTTGCACCCATCCTTGAAGTTTGAATATTTCTTACTTAATAAAAGGTAAATATAAGTTATCTTAATTTTTCTCTAATTTACAAAATGATTTATCCATACATTCATTCTTTATCTGATCTATTTCATTACTGTACCATATTGACCTATGCATGTGTACCTGTTATCCAACCATTGTATGACCTAAAAAAACAAAAAAATAGTAATAAATGAGGGGAGTGATGAAATGTACAACATAAGGGTATATCTTGGTTGGGATCTTAAGGTTTGACTTCTAGGAATGCTTAAGTTATTAGGTATTGAAATTTTATTATAAAGGATATAGGGTAGGTTTGGTGGATAAAATCATTTAAGCATATTTTTTTTAAAATAACTTATATTTACTGGACAGAAATTGGAAATAAGAAATTGTTATTAGAAACATATATGGAGAATTAGTGACATGGTTAAATTTTTAATTATATGCCGATATTGGTATCATGAATCTCTTATATTTTCACTCTAATATAATTTTTGAGATGTCTTTTTCCATTATCACTGAGAATAACTCCTTGTTGTGATTTTTGATTTAATTACATTTCTATCCGGAATTAAATTTTTATTGAATGTTAAATCTTCATGAAGTTGGGAATATCTCAATGTATAATTTTTTTGGAAATTTTACTTTTCTCAGGAGTGAAAATTTTAGGTTTGGGGGTGTTATCGCACCATGATTCACTGTTTCATTTTCACCCTTTTACCACAGTGTTAAACTGATTTTGCATCATAATTTCAAAATTATTAAAAAATTGAACTTCACGTTTGATTAATTTATTTTTTTATTATCACTATTAAAAAGACAAATGTTACTTTTTTTGATAACTACATTATAGGTGGAGGTGATTTGGATGGCCCAGGATGAAGTGGGAGAAAAATGGGCCAAACTGTGCATGATTCCAAGCACACCAGTGGACTCAAATGCACAATGATACTAAATATTGCATCAAATTGGAATGTTTTTTTGGAAATATCCAAAATTTAGTGAGTTAAAACTCTTATGAAGAAATAAAATCCCAATTCATCCACTAAGAGGCCCATCCGAATAGTTCTTTCTAGGGAATAAAATATGCACAAAGTCAAAAGTGGTGTTCTGTATTCTATCAATATCTCATACTATAGTTGTAAAAATGGTGAAAATTTTTCAGTGGATATATTAAAGACGTGGGGATAATTTTTTTAATTTTCTTCAAATCAAGATAAGACTTTCTAGAGGTCTAAAACCATGGTCCAATTGGTTTTTCGAAATCTAGGGGCTCAAAACCACCTTACAATTTTCCTATAAAATAATACATTGGGAACCCCATTTGTAAGTTTACCAAGGAGTGAAGTGATACCATTTTGGAGTTCCATAGGAGTCCTCTCATCATCCTAGAAGTTCTATAGGAATCAATCCTCATGGGGGGGGGGGGGGTCAAGGATGAAGAAGGATATCTAACCGAGCTTCCTCCTCCTCTCAATGTCGAGCTAAACGGTGGGATTTCATTGTGAGGGAGCTATAAATATATCAAGGGAGTTAAGATGCATATATTAGATAATGTTTTGGAGTAATTTTGGTTTTAAAACATTTTATTTAATTTATACTACATGATTTCATATTTTAATGCTTGTTTTGATGCATGTGAATGTTATTCTCTTAATCTCTAACCGATTGGTGTGAGTTTTTGAGTGTGTTACTTGTGTTGTTCCGATTGGACAACACAATAATCCTTTAATTACCAACTATCTTGATATTTAAATCTGATTTGGAATCTTTTATTCCATGCATAATTTATTTAGTTTTTCAATATGATTATTATGTCAAGGTTTGGTTCTTCATGCATTTAAATAAAATATTAGGAATTAATTAGGATTCTAATTAATTTTAACCAAGGAATTAATCCAGACCTAAATTAATATATAAGAAAAATTAACTTGAAATGTGTGTAGTGAAATCAGAAAGATGAATTAATCTCATATTTTTCAAAATCCACTTAGTTTCTCAACTATTACTCTTTAAATTAAGTTATTTTCTTAAATATTTTTTCAAAACCACCCCCTATTTTAGTACTTATTATTATAAATAAAAACTATGAACCTATAAATGATCCTTTATAGATGATATAGGGTCTTCCCTAGATTATAAAATCATCTTTAAATCATAATCAATTTGACGTGTCATGACGATGCGTTCACCATTCTCACTTGGTGATCCTCGATTAGAACGTTAGTATGGGACCGATTCTAAGCCTTTGGAACATGTTGCTGGTATTTTATTGTAGGAATATGAGAATGTAATGAGGCATATGCCATTATAACTTGGTGATCTATTATTGGAATAGAAATATGATCCCAGTCTGAATATGTATTCTTCACCAGAATGGCCAACAAGCCTCCTAAATGGGATAAGGGATATGAACCTCCTCCTGTATTGCCTCAAAAGGATGCTGGTGTAGTCATTCATCAATTAAAGTATGAATATATTCTTAGCCTTTATGATCTTCTGGAATATGGCTGGAATATTCATTAAAAAAAATATGACCATGTCCTTTGGCATGTTCCATTATCATTGTGAGCCCCACCCAAGATGGGGATATGATCATAATCCTAGTTCTTTAGAGTATACCACTGGTTTTCTTCTACATAAATATAATCTTGTCCTGAGACATGTACCCCTATAACTTGGTGATACCTAGCTAGAACATGGATATGAGCCTAATCCCTAGCCTTTAGAATATACCACCAAACTTTTTAGGCAGGCATGTGTCTCTATCCCAAGGCATGTGAAACACTCACCTGGTGAGCCCTAGTTAGAACAAAAATATGATCTCAGTATGACGCCTCGTCCTTTATCGGATTATGTCGATAATCCTCCGGGATGGGATCAAGAATGCGTGATTACTTCAGAGAAACCACTTGATCATAATGATCTAAGTTTTGAGCTACCCTGGATGTAGGGATATGAATATGCGCTTGTCCCTGTATCTATATTATTATCAGAATATGATGACAGAGTTATTCAGCTGTTTCTAATATGTAAGGTAATTTTAGAAAAGTATGTTCAGGGATACAAGACTACACATTTTATTTATCCACTATATACTGGTAGATATCTTCAATTTAAGTAAGGATATGAGACCACTTTTTTCCTCCTTATGCCACTAGAATATGTCGATGGAATTCTTGCACAAGGTATGGATATGTGCCTCCCCCATGCCCTCTATAGGAATATTCCCACAAACTTATTCCTAGTGAGTAGGGATATGATCCTGCTCATTGGTTACTACCAAAATATGATGGAAGACATCATCAATGGGAATGGGGATATGATCCCACTCATGGTTATCCAGATCCTTCCTCACCCAATATGACTTCTTTTTTACCCATTCATGGGTGTCAGAGGTGTCATTGTGTCAGGTGGTACCTTCAATAGAAGACTGATGGGTAATAGTGGTATGGAACTGGTGACGATGGTTGATAGGAGCCCTCCTCAATATCCCCTAAACCATAAGAGATTCATAGTTTTCCCCTGGTCCACCTTCATCAGATACTGAAGGCAGTGATCATCGTGCTCTGGGGATAATATTTTAAAGCAGTTGGCTATAGTAACGAGGGATGCTCGTAATACTACAACTTTATTTGGATGATGCAAAAACGTTAGTTTCACTATTTAAAGACCTTGACAGGAAGCCTCGATGGTCGGTATTGTACCATGTCAATGGAATTCCCAGAACATTGCATTATCCACCCTATGCTGAAGATATTGGGTGGGTGAGGTCATCCTGAGGCCTGCAGGGGTTGTTTTTGGAGCTGATTTACCATAACGGTCACTCGATAAAGATATTATATCAAATCGATGTGCTGTTGATGAGATATTTATCTGCAGTCATGTAGAAAACAATGAATAAAGTAACCAATTAGTGCAATATCATAGGCATGATGCATGATCAATAAGATATTTATGGTTAACACAATTATCATTTTATTACTAATCCATCCATTCTTCTCTAATGGACTTATCAAAGTTAGGATGGACTTATTTCATGGGGAACCTAGTTATATAGGATCAACTGTAAGATTTATGTTAGGATTATAAGCTTTGTGTAGGATATCCCAATAATGTAGCCTGACATATGGAAAACCAACCATATTTTTATTTGAGGTTTTTACATCAGACTCATAATTTTTGTTTACATTCATTATGAAAATAATTTTGGACCAATACATGATTAACTAGTCATTATGTTATTTGAGATATTTACATCAGGTTCACTATTTTTGTTTCCTCATAAAGATGTGGGTGGATTTTTTCAAGTGGTATGATTGTGGGGAGTTCAATGTTCTTCATAATCATTCATGTCAGGATCACCATTTTTTAGCCTTTAATAGAAATTACAAACAATTCCTACATCCATAATTGGGTATGAACCTTCTTTCTAAAGGATGACAATCAGTTAGGGTTTTGGACCCAATGATTCTTAGAAACTCACATTATTCGAGAGTATGGGAGGTAAAACTCATCACACCCTTTGGGGGGGGGTATTTTTACCTACTTTGGGACTCTATTATAGATTAAATATATGTTCACAAATCTCTTCCTAATCCCGATATAGGATAGGTTACCCTAATATAATGACCATTGGTTAAACCCTTTAATATAAACAATATGAGGATCTCATTAGTGAATCCATCTATATATATCTGAGGTTCTTCATCCATTTCCCTTTGGTGGGTAGCTTCTTATATGTTGAATCCATATAACTAGGGACTCGAGAGTTTATTGTTATCTAGAGAGGCGATTAATATCTCAAGGATGGGATTGATCCATTATGAGGCATCCTATGTATCCTTTTCTATAATAAGAATCAAAACCCACATAGTTCATTAAACCCTTATAGTTTAACATCATACAAAAATTAAATATATGTGGGCACTTGGGAACCTGTTATTTGAGATTGAACCTCGATGATACATCCTATGTATCCTATTTATAGTAGGAATCAGAGTTACCATAGTTCATTCATGCTATGGAGACTTTCCCCAAGGTAGAAACACTTATATGTTGGGTAATTATATCATTCCACTGATCAAGGCATACACATGGAGGTTTCCCTGGATGGTATAGATTCATGATTCCAATGATGTGTTCATTCGAACTCCCTAATCCCATGTGATCTATGCTCGGTGTGAGAAACAAGAGATAAAAATTAATCAACCTCATTGCATATAGATGTGGGGATTACATTCTAAGACAACCCATTAGATGATTAATGTTGGTATTGGGCCTTTGGAAGGCATCCTACGTATCCTAGTTATGGAAGGAATCAAATCCATCATTGTTTAGTGATTTATCAATCCATTGGTTTATGAGTAAATAAGATCATCCCATAGAAAATATTGGGTCATGATGGTTGGAATGTTGGAGACATGATGTGACTTACATTGAAGTGGATTCCCATTTGAGTTTAGGCTCAGGCCTTAGGAAGGTTTCCTACATATCTTGGTTATATAAGGAATCATAGTCCTCATAGTTCAATGAGTTCTCAATCTATTGGTGGATGAGGAAATATGATCAACCCATGGGAGAGATTGGGTTATGATGGTTGGAATTTCAGAGACATATCTAGACTTACATCGAAGTGTATTCTCATTTGAGTTTGGATTTGGGCCTTAGGAAGGATTCCTACATATCCTGGTTATGGAAGTAATCAAAGTCCTCTCATTTCAATGAGTTGAGACTTACACATAGAGGCTGATCTTATATACAAGACATATCATATTATGCCACTAATCAGGTCTTACACATTGAGGTTTCCTTAATAAATGGTACATATCATATTATACCATTGATCAGGGTTTAAACATTGAGGTTTCAGTTATATGAGAGAAATATAATATTATACCCCTGATTAGGGTTTACACATCGAGGTTTCCCTTATATTCATGACATATCATATTATGCTTTGTTTGGGGATTACACACTAAGGTTGACCTTATATGTTGGAAATATCATATTATGCTACTGATTAGGGTTTACACACTAAGGTTAACCTTGTCCCGATAGAGGCTTGTTATTCGAATGATATGATCATTGCGACTCCATAAGCCCACGTGAGCTATTCTTGGTGTGAGAAATAAGGGATGACAAATAATTAGTCTCATTACTTGTAGATGTAGGAATTCTGTGTTGGGACTGCCCTACTAATGTTTTAATATATAGATCATGACTTAGAAAGGTGTCCTACATTTCTAGTTATATAAGGAATCAAAGTCATTATAGTTCAATTGGTTGGGGCTTACACACTAATGTTTCCCTTTATAGTGGTTGGATAAGGTTATCAAGTCCTGGGATTCCCAATTTACCTGACCTACTTGTTTTCCTGACATGCATTTATTTTCTTATCAACATGCCTTGATTGTTTACATGAACTATCATAGGATGTATGGATTACATTTACAAATATAATCACATGATCCAGTTGAATTATTCTAGGGACATCACATAATATAAATGGAATTTCTGAAGTTTTTCATATGACCAAGGATGACTTGTCTAGAGAACATCATAAGACCCAAATGGATTGTCCTGGAATCCATCACCTGACCAAGGACGACTTGTTCAAAGGAAATAAAAATATCCAATTGTATTATAATAGAATCCATCACATGATCTTGATCGAAATTCTTAGAGGGTGTCGCATGATTCAGCTGACTTTCCCCGGTGTCATTGCAAAAGATGGATGACACACTTGGAGGGTGTTGTGAGAGTCAATATAACATGTCTATAGGGTGCTGTATATCTTGGATGACTTGTCTGGGTGTCATCAAATAATCTAGCTAACATGCCCATGGGACGTCGTAAGATCCAACTGACATACCTAGAGGGCATCGCGAGATCTGGCTAGCTTGTCCGTAGGACATCATGAGAGCTAGTTTACATGTCTTGATTCCATCGTGATACTTAGCTAGCATACATTGAAGATGCTGTATGATTTTGGAGTCATGTTTATAGGTAACCGTGAGGTATGTATTGCGATCCCAAAGGGTTTCTAAAGACTTAAGTGGCTTTATCAAAGGGTGCCATATGACCTGCTCTAACATTTACAAGGGACTTTTCATGATCCAAATGGTATAACAAAGGAGTATTGTATGATATGGGTAACTTATCATGGTGCTATCACATGACCTATTTGGTTCATTAAAATCACATGAAGATCTGTGTATATGTTATTTGAATAAGTATCCCATATTTTTAGTATTTATTCAAGAGTTTTATTGTATTTGTGTTATTTTTTTTCAGTGTTAGCTTATTTTAAGTCTCACGTGATCTAGCAGGTATGTAGTATGTTCTTCACATAACCTTCCAAAAGTTCTTTGTTTTATCTATGATTGATCACACAATGTTACTATTCTTTTTGTATGATCACTTCAGTTGTTCTCCAGATCACACCTGATGGAAAACATTCCCTATCACAAGATTATACTCTATGATAAATTCACTTTGATACCTAGGTGCACTAGTGCAAGGTTCAAAGGGGAAAGTAACATTTTCATGACAAGGTGGGGGATTTATTGGCCTCCCCACCCTAGTTATTATCTTATTTGCATGGTTCATATTTCATAAATCCATGTTAGAGTCGGTGGATAGATTTGATTTCATGCATTCTCATGAGGTCTTGTTATAGGTTATTCTAGGGGAATCACATGATTTTCAGTGACCATGATATCATCCCATAAACACCCCATTTATTGAATTATGTCTAATTAAATGGGTCTTGGAGAATCACGCATACATACTGAGGTACTTTCATAAGGTTAGTCCAATATGTCTAAGGGACTTCGCAAGATCAAGGCACCTATTAAATGACCTTCATGTGATTTTAAGGGAATTATTTGGGACCTTTATTGAGATAAGGATGTATTTCTAGTAGGTTTTCTCGGAATCGGGTCATTATGTCAAAGGGATTTTGCGAGTTCCTGCAAAGCGCATGAAGTTTATGATCAGAAGAGGCTCCTTAATTTTCTCTTTTATTTCATTATTTTATTTATCAAAGGCTTCAGGATTTTGTGATCTTGCATAATTTTTTTCAATACAATCAATTTACCCATTTGTGTTGTGCTGCGTGACTAACAAAAGTTCTTGTGGTTATGTGTGATAAATTCATGGAAAAAACCATCAACTTATTTTTGGAGCCAAAGGAGGGGGTGTGAGATTTATTAGACACGTCCAAAGCCTTTCACGTGACAGGGGTGACATGAAAATAAAATTTTTTATGACCATGCAGACATGTCACATTAGATTATGTGGTGTCTCTTGGGATTAATTGGCATGTTTCATGAATTTTATGACCACAAGAGGCTCCCACCTTTTGGATACTCTTATCCCTATTTTCTAATGATTTTTGGATGGCTTGTTAGGAGCCTGATGCCTGAAAATTTGTGTGACCTAGGGGTGCTTGTATGGTAGCTTCCACATGTTCAACGACTATCTAATATGCCTTCAAAATATCATAATGACTTCTAAAAGGGGATCTGCAGGATTCACCATAGGTTATGAACTGCACATGGCTGCTTTGCGTGATCATTAAAGGTCTCGCGATCGTGTGTTTCTTGGAGCCTCATGTGATCCATGTGATATTGAACACCTTATTCTTAATTTTATTTGTGGAGAAAATAATAACCATATTCAGGAATTTATTCCCTTGTGGATTTTACGATTCTCATTTGGTAGTAATAAATAGTTCCTTTTAGAAGTAAGGGAGATGTCACACTTGGAATTTTTAAAAAGAAAAGTTATACCCACATTTTACACATTCTATAAGGATTAAAAATGGATCATTATCAAGACTTAGAGGATATAAGGTCTAAATATGTCTATAAAATAAAATTTTGATAGCTTTCTAGGTTATTTTAACCCTTATATATTAATTTTAACCCTTGAGTAAACTCATTTTAACCTTAACCGTAGTAATTATTTTTTTCTATTTTTAATATTCATTATGAATACAAATTAAGTTGAAATTATTATATAATATTAAATAGTCTGATTCCAAATATGGAATAAATTTTTACTAATTCAATTTATATAAATGGTTGAACATAATTTAAAATTTAACCCACTGACACGATGAAGAATAGTTTTCCTAAGAAAAAGTTTTCATATGCATAATTTTTTATATATAATAATTTAATATGAAATTGATTACAATGACCTAAATTATATTAATAAAAACATAATTAAACTAATATAAATTTAAAACTAATTTAAAATAAAATATAACTTTTTAAATGGTTCAAATAAAAATTTAGTTTTCAATAAAGACCAATATTTTTCACTATTCATTAAAAAATTATTCTTTTTAGAAAAATCCAAGAAAAAAATCCTAATATATTTTTACATGTTTATTCCAAAAATGAATTTTATTTTTTTAAATAAATTTTCTAAAAGTGAAAAAAATTAATTATATTATTTTTCACAAAAAGATATAATTTATTTTTTGAGAAAAGGGTATTTTCAAAGCCTATAAAGGCTTTACAAAAAATTAAGTACCTATTTATCAATATATTTTCTTTATCCATCATACTTAATTTTTAAAATGTGTTTATTCCTATTAATAACTCAAGGTTTAATGTCTAGGTTATAATGATCATGTTTAAATATTTATATTTTAATAGTATACCATGGTTCATTTAAACTCAGTGTTTCTTGTTGTATATGCTACAAGGAATAGTGTTATTTTAAAATCTATAGGTGTTACATTTACCCCTTAAATAAATTGAATCTTTGAAATTTTAAATTGTGATCAGTAATCAAGGTTTTTAAATTTGAATATTCTATTATGTTAAAATCCACATTGTAAAAAGCGTTAATAAAAATATCTCATAAAAATAGGGAAAGAGAAATATGAAGGTCATAACATAACTAAGTTTCCACATAGGAGAACATTGGTGGGATGTAAAAACATGGATTTGGAAAGTAGATCCATTAAAAGATAATGTTATACCTTATTTTTTGTGAGATGATACCATTTATTTATAAAAAATAAATAATATTTTTATTTCAAGATACTTTTCCAAATGTTGAGGGATATTTTTACCTTCTAGATTATAAACACAAGGAAATATACTCACATGGAAAGTTTAATTTCATTAATTAATCATTTTCTACCACAATATCATTTGTTAATCAAATGATGACTATTCAAGATGATTTTTTTATGCCTATGGAAATAAAATTAACTTCTAATATATTATATGATTCTAAAAAATTATACGAAGATATTCCTATTTTATTTAGTAAAAAACCAAAGTGGTTAACATAAGGTAAGAAAATTCCCAAAATGTATAAAACATCATATTAATATATAAATACAATGTTCAAATTAAATTATTCCATTACTAAATAACCCTACATCTTATATAACCTCAACATTAAATGATTTAATTGTGTTCTTCCCAAACAATATTTCACATTAAATCACATGTTATAACTAAGGGTTATATATACCTCATCCTAATAAAATTGTCCCAAAATATCATTAATCACCTAAAAAACCAAAAAATATAAAAAATATTTGATCTTAAAATATGTTTCCCAAAATAAACATAATTTTTATCCATCAAATAATTTAAGTAAAAACATTTTCATACTGACCTATACATCATGAATGCTAGTGGTAGGTGTTTTACCCTTATCCCCCTTCAGTTGTAGGTTCAAGACCCATGGCCTTTCCAGATATGATGAGTTTTTTCATGACATGTGGGTTATAATTTTTCAAAAAATATATTAATATAATTTCAATAATATTACCAAAATTTTTATAAACATCCTCAAAATAACATTAATCATAAAATCAGTTTTTAACCACTAAATACTTATATATAACTTATTTTTTTTCAAAAAAATAAAATAATGTTAATTGACTATAATTGCATCAACATCAAAGAACATATAAAATATTATATTTTCCTAAAACATTTGTTTTCTATAATATATCACCTTATCATTAAATTAACTTTCTAGGTAATTAGTACCATTCAATATATTCTTGAAAATACTTAATGAAAAACTACTGCAGTATAATCCTTATAAGTTTCATGATTCATAAAACTTGTATAATATTGATGAAAATACTTCAACAACATGATTCTTAGGCACCCACACCTAAAAAATTAAATATTTACACTTCAATAATTTCCATAACATATTCCCTTAGGAATTAATCATTGGATTAGGGAATCGACTCAGATAATAACCAAGTTCCTCACATCTACAACATTGAATTTTTAGTAGTGAATTAGGTTGAAATTTATTTCCATATGTATCATTTAATATAATATTCATTTTTATTTCGAAATTGGATTATTTATTCCCTAATTTTCCACATTTAAAGTATATTTATGTTCCTTTAATTCATTTTCTATGGTGCCTCTTTCCATGTTTTTTATATGTAGAAAATTTAATCTCAAATTCTTTATCATCTACAACACTTGAACTTCCACGTGACTCCATACTTATATTCTTTGATGTTATTAGGTATTCAACTATGTTAAATTTTTTAATCATAATTTAATATAACATATTAGTTATGATAATAGTAATTATAACTTCCATTACCATTTTTTTAGAAATCTCATTAGGAAAATTGTTACATTTCCCATCACATTGGTTGCTGTCATGGTTTCTACTACTTCCTGTCAATAAATAAAAATAATAAAAGAAACATTATTAGAGTTCATTAACATATAAATATAGAAACTTATAAACCTATAAGGAATAACTTATAAATGATAAGTATATCATGGCCTATGAGTCTCTAGATTTTAATCTAGGTGATCCATGGTAACATTTCATGTTAGGTTTTCTAATGTAAAATTTTGTTCAAGTCCTTAATAATGGTTCATAAAAGGTTTCTTAATATCCAAATAATATCCCTAAAAGTGTAAAATAAGGTGTGAAGACAAGAACATTTTCATGTACTAGATGATGTTCTATTCAAATCCTAATACAACCTTTTCAAAGTTATTACCCCTAAGTACAAATGTTCCAAAGCCACATCCACTTGTATTATCCATACATGGATGTAAATTCTTGTAAATATCTTGCTTTAAACATAAAAAAATTCATGATATTTTCCTATACTTATTCTTATCCATATACTAATCCCTAGGATTCTTACTAAATTCTTCTAGTCCTAATTCTCAAAAATTACTAGATCCTACTCTCATACAAATTATAGTAACCCAAGCCTTTGAAACATATTATGACATGATTTTTAAAATAAAAATCCATTAATTACAACCCAATGATCATGAGGAATAGTGTATTTGGATGAATAGGTTTATAATACATCAATTTGAGACAAAAAACCTCATTATTTTATTCTCCATAATGGGTTTCTAAATCCTTCTGAGCTCCTAAAGCTACATGGGATATCCTGGGGAATAAAAAGACAAAGGGGTGTGCTAAAAAGACCAATAATAGAATAAACATGATAAGAAATCATAAAATGTGAGTAAATGGTATAACATGATATTATAAAAGATAAGGCTCATGATTAATCACATAGAAGAATAAAATAAAAAACATAGTATCGTAATATCATAGAATAATTGGACATGTGGAAGTAACATATAATATTATATAAACAAGATTTAAGGATAACTTCTTAGAAAACATTACATGGTGAGAAAAGTCCTATAATATATTATGTTTACTCACTAATTCCATGCATGATTCCTCATGATAGTAAATATTTACCCAATTCATTTTAGTGTTATCTAGGCGCACCCATCATAACATGTTCATGATTTATGTGTTTAGTACCCCTAGTTTATAGTATGTAGACCTTTATTTATGCTTTTTAAATTTATAAAGTATAAGAGTAAAGTTTAAGAGAGTTTGGATATCTTTTAAAGTTTTTTTGGGGATTTTCTATAGGTGCACAATTTGTGGAAACCATGCAACACTTTCAAGAAACTGTGCACAGTTAGTCAAGGACAAAAGAGTAGGTGCACAGGTGATTAATGGTTTTTACAAACTATATAGATGTCTAGTAATAACTGTGTGCTTTGAATTATGGATTTTTTATTTTTGAGGTATTGTCTTCAGCATGATTAGAACATAGTTTGGGGACCATGTGAGGAAACTGTGCGAGGTCTCCCATAAGGCAGAAGTAGGAGCATAATTAGTGCATGATTTATCTAACTGTGTGACTAAACCATGTATGGGTCAAAAGATAGATCCTTAAATTTCGGATCAAATGCATTTTTGCCTCTAAGTGTCTCATTTTTTCCCAAAATATCCCTAACTCAGAATTTTGGTCTCTCAAAGGTTGTAGAACCTCTCCCAAGAGAATTGGAAGTAATCTAGAGCTATACCTTGGTGCGTTGAAGCCTGATTCTTGTGGTAAGGCTTCATCCTTCATTTTTCTTGATGAGTTTTCTTATATCTACTTCTCACTCTATAATTTTCTTAGATCTATGTCCTATGGGTTAGATATAAGTTTGTGAATACCAAGTATGTTTAGATTTGGTCTTGGTGATGATGGGGGAAGATATTTAAGTTGGGTTCATAGAGATTCAACCTGGTTATGTGATGTTTTTCATGCTGTTTACCATTTTCGCCAAAACTCTTGAGGTAGGTGGCTTCACTCTTGACTCCACTATTTTAGAACTTGAAGGATTAGTTTCAAATTTATTTATTTGATTGAAATTTATTGTTTATCCACTGTGAGATCATTTTTGAAACCCTAATAAGTGACGGTTTGTGGAAATTTTGAAATTTGGTGTATTTTTGGATAGTTTTTTCGATAACATGATTTTAAAATGATGATTTTAAAATAATTTTTGTATTTATGAATGAAAAAATGGTTTTCAATAAAAACAATGATGTTTTATTGAATGGTTTGAACACACTCTTATTTGAAATGAGTTGACATGGTTGTGTGGCATGTGTTCACATGCATTGGGATGGATAAGGGTGCAGAGTACCCCCATAAGAAGGTTGTAATGTATATGGGTGTGAAGTACCCCCCATAAAAGTGTTCCACTATGTGGAGGATTAGTAGATAGATAACTCACCACTCATGAGTATAGGTAGGTCCAGGGATTTCATGCATGGTTGGTTTTTTGGTTGTGTGGAAAAGAAGGGGTTGTACCAAAATAGAATGTTAAATGATTGAAATAATTTTTTATGAAATTTCCTTGGAAAATGTTTACTATGGATTTTGTTTATAATTTTATATAAAACATTTAATAAATAATTTTATATAAACCATTTTATATAAATGTTTCTAATGTTTTCTATCCTAGTGGTGTTAGTTGGGAAGTCATTGGGGAAAACATACTAAGTTTTAGTACTCACCCCTACTTTGGAACTTTGGTACTTTTGACGATGTCATCTACCAAGATACAGGAAACGGTAAAGTATCACACATATTTATCACTACTTAATGATTATTGGGATATTTGGTGGAGGTGGAGCTCGAAGCATGTGGAGGTGTGGAGTTGTGGTTATCTTGAGTTTTGTTAGCTTTATAGTCTCCCACTATTTAATTTGATGTTAGTTGTCTTTTTCTGTGGTAATTTTTAGTTGGATTTGATATAAATAAAAATTTTGAGTCATATTTCATTTTTATTATGCATAATGTAGTGTTTTTATTTGGTAATTATTGTCTGTTGGTTGTTTGTGTTCAAAGGGAAAACCCTTAACTAAATTACGAATGAAACCCTCGACATATATTTCCAGCCTTTGGCATATTGGGGATGTCACCTAAGGACTAGTAACATCTCTCCACCCTCTCAATCCAATGAGAAGGGGTGGAAAATTACAAATGGTATCATTTTTGTTCGATCCAAAATCGGTTGAGATAAGTGGTCATCTATTATATCAGTTTTGAGTTGAATTCATTCTTGTTTATTTCATGTTTTGGATTGGTAGAAAGGAGTATGATTATCATAACTTGAGATGTAGAGCATAAAAATACATAATTGACCGTTTTATGATGAACTTCAAGTTACTAGGGAGTTGGGTACATAAGTGTTTTGGAGACACTTATAGGTTTTAAATCTCATTGTCATGGTTTTATCCAATGAGATGAGCATGAAATTCATTAGAGGAATGAATTCCCACTAGGAGTGCATACATCATTATAAGGAATGATTTATGATTTTGGGTAAAAGTTTTTGATTTTTGAAAATTGTGAAAGTGTTTCAAATGAAAGATTTTTAAAAAGAGTGTGATTATAGTATTTTTAAAATAGTTTGATTTTCAAAACCAAATAGTGAAATTGTAAAAAATGGTTGAACATGGTAAAGGTTTATTTTGGGAAGTAATGTTGTGATAGTTGATGTGGTGGAATTTGAAATTGTTAAGACTTCAGTTGATATGAAGTGAGACTTATGGCATGTTTTTTTTGTATAGAAAATGGCACTTAGTAGGCGTCGTAGAAACGAACCGGAAGAAGTTGCGGAGAATGTGGTTTCACCTGAACCACAAGTGAACCAACAACTAGTTCAAAGTATCATCTAAGAATTCCAGGCTATAGTAATAGGGAACCAGTGGGATGAGTCAGGACATGTGGATCATTCTATCCAGTTCCATAAGTAGAATCCACCCATCTTCAAGGGTGATTCTAAACCAGAAAAGGCAGTGGTGTGGCTGAATTGGATGAATTGTATCATAGATTTCATTGGAACACTAGGGTATATGAAATTAAATATAGCAATGTATATGTTAGAAGATATTTCATGCTAGTGGTGGGATCTAGCAGTCTAGGCTAAAGTGAATCAAGTAATTAGTTGGGAGGATTTTGAAGAATTGTTCAACAAAAAATTCTATCCTCACACATTCAAGATTCATAGAACGATAAAATTCTTTAGTTTGAAGTACTAAAATTAATATTTCATAGAGTATGAAGATAAATTCTTGAATTTAGTGTACTTTTCACCTGAGGTTTCTTCAAGTGAATCCTTAAAGCAACACATCTTTGAATCCGGACCGAGATAAGAGATTCACTCAAAGATAGATGTGCTCTGTATTAATGATTATATAGAGATGGTTAATAGAGTAATGGTGGTTGAAAGGGACATATTAGGATCTATGGGAGGAGGAAGTATGTTTATACCCATGATAAATGGTGAGAACTCTAATGCTAAGAGTAAGCGAAAGAGGGACTACTATTTCCAAGGTGGGAGTGTGAATCAGAATCATATGGCTGGATCAGTGAACCTTCCTCTACGATCCAATATAAAAGTAGGATGTTTCCAATGTGGTTTGCTTGACAATATAAAGAGAGAGTGCATAGAACAACCTATATCATGCCACAACTACAATCAGATGGGGAATCTTTAGAGATATTGTCATAGTACTCTAAGTTTAGGTGCCTCGGAAACGTCTCAGGTGTAGTAATCATTATATTCTTTGACGGGGAAAGGGAAACAACATAAATCTCATTAGAAGAACAGATCTAGCCATGGCGATTATAGTAATACCATGAATCCTCAACAAATTCAATCTCAACAGGGCAGTAAAGACCAAAGTGGAGTGGTAAAGAAATTATATGGAGCTGATAAGGTGATTGTGGATGATTAGGCTGAATCATATACAGTGAGAGGTATGATTATTTTGAATTCTACCCTTATAAAAGTAATTTTTGATACTGGTGCATCTCATTCCTTCATTTATTCTCGTACTATTTATTTTTTTAGCTTAAAACTTGAGATGATTACCTTGATGATAAAACCTAAAACACCTCTTCAAGAAAGATAATGTCAAGCCTTTCTGTGTAGAGAATGTTCTATAAACTTTGATGGATCTAAAATAAAATGATACTTCTCAGTACTGGATATGAATTTATAGAATGTAATCCTGATAATGGATTGGTTGATAATGTTCAAGGCTCATATTGACTATTATAGAAGGACTGTTAGGTTTGTGACTGAGGATGGTGTTAAGCATCTCTTTAGAGGAGAAAATGATGTAAAGATAGGTACAATGGGATTTTTGGCACTAGAAGTGGGAACGATCTCTTACCAGTTAGAGTTGTTGACATTGGTGTCGATGGAAGAGATTTAGAATACCAGTTTTCCAACAATCTTGGACCAATTTCCTAATGTATTTCCTAAAAATTTCTCTTAGTTACCATCAGTAAGGGAAGTGGAGTTTATAATTGATATCCTCCTAGGGACAGTCCGATATGACTTATGTCTTATCAAATGGAACCAACATAATTAAGGCAGTTGAAAGTGTAGTTGGAAGAGCTGGAAAGTAAGGGTTTTATTTGGATGAGCACATATTTGTGGGAAGCACCAGTCTTGTTCGTGAAGAAATAAGATAGAACTATGTGGCTGTGTGTAGATTATCATAATCTTAACCAAGTTATGATAAAGAACATATATCCACTTCCACACATTAATGATCCGTTCGATCAATTGAGAGGAGTTCAGTAGTTCTCTAAGATTGGCTTACGAATTAGATATCATCTATTTGTGAGTTCAGAAGGAGGATATTCTGAAGATATATTTTAGAAGTAGATGTGGCCATTATGAATATGTGGTAATGCCTTTTGGTATTACAAATTCAATAGAAGTATTTATATCATGACTTGTCCCCTAGGGCCCATACTGTGACTACCACAAGCTCAACTCTCGTAGGCCAAGGGATGGAAACTAATGTCGAGTAAGAATATCCTAAACAAATGGAAGTAATTTTACTAATTACCTGTACTCACACACATAACTCCAATCCATAGATTTTGGAAAGTGAAAAAAATATGTAAACAAGAACAAGGTATGATTGTTGAAAATAGAAGTTAAAAGGGGATATAATAAAATTCAAACAAATAGGAAAAGTAAAAGTACAAGTATCTGTAACTTCTATGAAAAAGACCCTACCTGAAGGGTAGGTACCAAAACAACTGTATAAATCCGTTGAAGCATACCTCATCTATTAGGTCACTCTAAGCACCACAAAGACCTGATCTACTAAGGACTTCGTTAAAGTGTCGATCATCTACACAAGACACAACATGTGTAGGCAAAGACCGTGCAGGGGTGAGTAAAACAATACTTAGTAGAGAAAATTGAAACAAAAATTAAAATACCACAAAGAAAACACCACTAAGAAGATATAGTCATCTCAAAATAGGTATGTGTCAATAACAAATATAACAAGAACATCTAGGTATACTCATAAATGATTCCAAGACTCAAGGTCTCCTCTACTACCAGCTATATGGTCCAACTCATAGCATGATCGATCGAGAAGATATAAATCCTAGAGCTATATGATAGTAAGAATATAGAAATAGTCTACCAAAAGTATATGAAACAAAACATAGTCTCAGTATGTCATGAAGTTTCTCTAAGACATCTGGTCTCGCTAAGACAAGGAGTCTCAATATCACTACCAATAGAGTCACTAGATTCCGGTTACACAGGTACATGTATATAGCATGGAAATACATAAGAATGTCTAGGAATATTCAAATATGATGAGAAATATAGTCTCTACAGGGGACTCACTTCTCATCTTCATAGGATACCTACTCTGCATCTTCATAGGAGACCTACTCTGCATCTTCGTAGGGGACCTACTCTGTGTATTCATAGGAAACCTACTCCGCGCCTTCACAGGATACCTACTTCACATATTCATAGGAGTCCTACTCGGAATCTTCATAGGATACCTACTCTGCATCTTCTCCAGATACTTACTCCACGTATGTCACAGTTCGTAGGAGACTTACTCCGCGTAGGTCTTAGCCACATGATTCTACTCTTAGCATGCTCGTTCTGGGAGCACCTACTCCTCAAGCCAATAGGTCATATTCCAACCTCTATGAAAAATCATGTAGAGTATATCAGAATGACCATTCATCATGAGGGTCCCAACACTATAAACGGATTGGAAAATGGACACACCATTTGAGAGTTATGACCTTTTTTTGTAAAAAAGGCCCGGTTGGGTATGGATCTGACTCGACCCAACCCAGTGCGGCCGACCCAACCTGATCGGATCTGGGCCAACCTGAACTAGCCCTGACCATCATCTAGGCCATGAGGCAGACTAGTTCTCCTAGTTCAGCCCACATTGAGTGAGCTAGTTCTTCCAGCACGTGGCTGGGTCGTGTGCCACGTCAGCACACACGGTGCGCGCTACCCTTGTCCAGCCCGGTCAGCTCACGCGGACCAACTATTCCGCATGCGGCTCAACCCCGTGTGTCTGGTCAGAATGGGAACCTCCACAGTCAATGTAGTGGGATGATGCATCCTGAAAGCCCCATGACCTCCGTCACAGGCTCCCACGGCCGCCGCTGGCACACCGGTGGTCCCTTCTGCGGGCAACCAGGTTCGCTCCGATGCTTTGATTCTCGATCTAAAAGTTGTTCCACGATCCATGGTCCACCACCTTCACTTATGTGGGTCTGGATCCATGCCAAAATCCATCACAATTCAAGGTTAATCAAACAATGATATCTTCCACACCACTTTGATCCATTCGACACTGTCGTCGTTGCACCTTCGTCGTGCCGTGTCAATCCCATATCCATGATATCAGATCATTGTACCAAGAATCGGTCACAAAACGATCGATTGATCATGAATTGTCAAGTCAAAGGCCAAACCAATAACACCCATGATGAACGAAGAGCATAGGGATAAGATCATGAACCAATAACGATGAATAGACCTTAATCAATGTTCGTGTTGATCGCGGTTCATTTCCATTAGAATAGAAATTTGTAATCCAATAACAAATTCAAGATCAATCTCCCACAACCCCACAAATAGGTAAAACCCATCCCACAAAAACGATCGATCCATGGAAAATATTTTTTTGGATTGTTCCATGTTCATCATAGAATATTAAGAACAGGGAAAGGAGAAATTAAAATACAACACCCTGCCTTGAGGTTTGGATCTTTCATTGGTGAAGAATGGAGTTGCGTTGCCATCGTTAGTCAATCCTTGATCCTCAATCCACGATCTGCGATCTGTGATCCACGATCCACGATCTATGATCCTCTAAAATTAATCTTTGTTTATTGTTTTCCAATGGTATGGAAAATACAATTCCTTTATCTAGATTTTCTAGGGAATTCCAGGGTTATTCGTTAACCTTGAATTCCTATTTAATTAGGGAGAAAAGAAAATGTGTCAGCCCGTTGAAGCATTGCAGCATCGCCACAATGTTTCATTTAAGAAAAAAAATGGGACGACTCATCACTGAATCATAGAGTCGCTACATTTCTGAAAAACATTTAAAAATAAATAAAATAAACATTTTTAAGTTTATTTTATTCTTATTTAAAACATCCAAAAATTGAATTTCGCAGTCGACCCGCGCCGGTCGATGTTAGGCCCCACCTAAGGAATACACCACATTACAAACTCAACCATGGTCTCAAATTTCCAATATGATTCACTATTCATTAGTTATTAAGATTTTAAAATAAAATAATTTTATTTAATTATTTTATTTATGGTTATGCCCTTTTTAGGTTTTATCCCTGGAAACTCGTACCGACTAAAGTTAAGTCACGCCTAGGGTAAAAAACCATTCTAAATGCATCAGTGCCCTCAGATTTCTGATCTAGATAACCATTTAAGAGTTATTCAACTTTTTCAAAAAAATCACTCATGCACACTATTAAAAACATAACAGTTTTCATCAAACCATTCAAGACACACTGAGCCTTGGAATCGCACGCCGTCTGAATGCCTAGTCTCAAAATTTTTCCATAATTTTTCCAAAATTAAAACCATAAAAATATGAGTCATTACATTCCCCCACCTTAAGGATTTACATCCTCAAAATCAAAACCAAGGGATACCCAAATAGATGAGGGTATGAGCACGAACCAGATCTCCCTACTCCCATGTTCTCTTCTAGAGATTCTCACTCCACCACTAGGCTTGTACTAAAGGAATTGACTACCAATGGAGGGTCCTCTCCTACTGATCCTCGATCTCCATGACCAAGATGCGAAGTGAGAATCCTGATCAGAAATTATTGTCTATGGGATTCCATGTTGTCAAGATATCTCCTTCATGTAGAGGCATCCCAAGATCTCTATTGAAATCTTCTCATAAAAACCTAAGTGGATGAATTGGTGAGTCAGTCAACAATCACCTAGATGGTATTGTGTCCCCTATACATATATGGTAAACTCATTACAAATTCCATCGATATCCTTTCTCACTCTCTTCCTATCATCCCAAGGAAGAAAAGCACATCCCCTTACGAGAAAAGGGGCTCAACATGGTGAGTTGACAAACCATGAAACTAATTCAAAAAATCTCTCAACTTTTATATCAATAGGTAATCCCAAATTTAACATGTTACTTCATCCCCATTTTCTGCCTTAACACCAACATTTGTATCCCAATGCATCTAGAAAATCTAGAAATCCGCTACTACTACTATGCATCCTATGAAAGGAACGATGTGATCCCTACCTTTCTAATATCCACCAAGGGAATTCCCCATAGGCAACTGATTACATAAAGTCTCACTATTAGTATCACCAAGATGTGCCTCCCTAACTCACTATAAGAGTTGAGGGGTAACAAACACCAACTAGAGGTAAGATTAATCATCTCTATCCATGAAGGATAACTGTAACAAGGCTAACTGCCACGTTTCCTCATTCAGAAACTACAAATTAGATCTCCTACTAAGAGCATCTGCTACCACATTTCCCTTACTAGGAGTATAGACTCTCTCCAAGTCATAGTACTTGAAAAACTCTATTCAATGCCTCTATCTCAAGTTCAAAACCTACTAAGAGAAGATATACTTGAGACTCTTATGGTATGAGTAGATGATAAACCTCCTACCCATTAGGTAATGTCACCACATATTCAATGAAATGACTACAATTTCCAACTCAAGATCATGGGTCGCGTAGTTCTTCTCATGTGGTCTCAACTGACATGAACCATAGGAAATCACTGCTTTTCGCTACCTCTAAACACAACCAAGTCTAGTCCCTGATGCATTATAGAACACTACGTACTCGACTCACTCCTTTGGAAAGATCAAGATCAGGGCACTCATCAAACTCTGTCTTAACTACTAAAAAGCCTACATACACCTTTCTATCCATGTGAAAGGCTGCCCCTTTCAACTGATTGAATTTTTCATCAACCCTTTAGTAGTGGATACTCATTGTCCACAATCTCTTGGTTAACGTGCCAGTAATCTACACATAACCTCGAACATTGGGTCTTATTAAGACCTTCCTCTGTAAGTCCCCCACATACACCCTCAACTTTCAAAGATCTATGAAATCCATCTGATATACTGATGCTGATATCGGTTCCATCTCAGGGTATAGAAAAAACAGAAGTCTATCTCCCTGCGAGGAGTTAAACTTGGAAACATCTCGTGGAAAGATGTCTTCATACTCCACCACTACTGCTATGAACAAAAAACTCATAACACCACTACCCCATGGGTAAGGCTAGCTGACTCAAGAGTGATTGGCTGTACCCTCCTATGCACGAGTCTATCCTATGATTCTTGGGTTTCCTTTTTCACTAACCAAGGAAAACCCCATTCTATCACTGTAGAAATACCACACCATTTTTACTAAAATAGTAAATCTGGGCAATGAATATCGATAACCAATCCATAACAAGAATGAATCTATAAGGACTCAACACTGCCATCAAGAGGTTCCAACCAAAACTCTCTCCTCAAGGTTCAGATCACACTGTCGACATAAGTGTGATTATTGAGTCTCCTCCCATAGGTATTTCTAGATGTAAGGTTTAAGTCAATGGTTTAACCAAAAACTCTAGGTGTTGAAAAAGATCTGTGAAAAGGAAGAATGATTAGAACTTGTGTCTATTAATACGATAACTAAGAGCAGACACAGATCATACCTCTAATAATTCCTAGATCCCTTGGGTCATATACCTTGACCGTATGAAGCTTCCCCTTCCCTTGTCCTCCAGCTCCCTATGCCTGGTGTGGACAACATATGGGTGGTGGTGGTATCATGTCAAAATGTATAACACCTCCTGTGACTCTCCTAACTCCTATACCATGTCTACATCCATATATATCCATATGTTCCTATCACTATCTCTACCTCAATGGCCCATCCACCATTTCCCTATCAGCAACATGATGGGCTATAAAATATCTAGCGAGATTCCCCCTACCATCTCATGAAAAGAATTGCCTCTCTCTAGGATGAATAAACTCACCCTATGAGCCCCAAGCAGTAGATCCCCTTTCCTAGGAACTCATATCAGAATGTCTCACACATCCAAGTCTCTAAGATTGAAGTTAGCTTCCTGTTCCCGAGGTCTCTACTCCTTCTTTCTCACTTCTAACATCCATTGGCTGTATCTGCTCACCCAAAGGAATTTCAACCACAAATATTCTATCTAGAACCCTAGCATAATTTGGAATGCATTGATAAATAATGTTAGCTTGGATGTCCCTAAGCACACCTTGCTCAAAGGTTTGATCCTTGAAGCACTGGTGATGTATCTTATCCATTGAGTACCTGGTAAGGTTGGTATGCCTCGATGAATACTCAGATACCGACATGTCATCTTTCCAAACCTTTAGAATCTTTTGGGCATGTATATCCCTTATATTTTATGGTGAGATCCCCTTCTCTGAGAAAGGTTCTCAAACTCTGCCCACAGAAGAGTCACCTCATTGTAAGATCGGGTAATCTAAACCCTGTAATTTTCCTGCTAATCCACATATAAGTCTCATTTCTAGGACCAATATCTAATCTAATAGTGTCCCGACTAAATAAAAAACTCGGTCACCACCTCAAGCCAATTCCCAGCCACCTTAAAGTTGGGATTATCTCAGAACCTGAGGGGTCTTTGTTTTCGAAAAATTTGAAGTGCGCTTAGCATGTGAATCTTGTCTGTTGGTACTATGAGTACCATGTGCTACTCTATGGGTAGTGGTATAGCTGGTACACTACCCAGATATGTTTTCACTAGTATAAATCTATGTACCCATATCTCATCACCTCACGAATCATCCTCATGATCATGCGGTGGAATATTGGCTGACTGTCTATGTGGAAGCATCTTGAAGCAAAACAAGATGTACCAAAATCAATAGAGTATACCCAGTGAGATGAATCAAGAAGGACATGGAAAACAAAACCCATTCCTATACAATTCATGTACCATAGTTTTCCCGACAACTATTTTTTTCATGTACCAAGTTGAAAAGTAGAATTCAGGGTCCTGGTGTATGGATACGTCGGCCACCGCACCAACACTGGATTCCCTATCCTAAAATCCAAAATTGAAACACTTAACACTATTTCACCAAACCAAAATAATAGACTCTATGTTATTAATGTAGAACCAGCCTCCTCTGATACCACTATATCATGACCCATCCCTCGGGACCCATTCCGTGACCACCCTAATCCTGCCTTCCATAGGACAGAGTCTGGAAACTAGCACCGAGTAAGAATATCCCAAAAAATGGGATTCATTTTCCTAATTACCAATACAAACATACACAACTCCAAGCCACATATACTGGAAAGTTAAAACACTAAGTAAACAAACACAAGGTACGACAGTAGAAAACTGAAGGTAAATGAGGCTAGAATACAAGCCCAACAAAAAGGAAAAGTAAGAGCACAAGTCTTTAGAACTTCTTCAGAAAAAACCCTACATGAAGGGTAGGTATAAAAATAGTTTTCTAAAGCTGCATAGGCACACCTCATCTATCTGGTCACTCTAAGAACTACCTGGCCCCAATCTACCAAGGACTCCGTCAAAGTGTTGATCATCTGCACAATACACGACATGTGTGGGAAAAGCCTGTTCATGGATGAGTAAAAAAATACTCATAAGAGAACCCTGAAATAAAAACAAAAATACCACAAAGTAAACACCACTAAGAAGATATAGTCATCTCAACATAGGTATGTGTCAAAAAAACATATAACAAGCACATCCAAGTATACTCATAAAGGATTCCAAGACTCAGGGTCTCATCCACTACCATCCATATGGTCCTTCTCATAGCATGATCAATCCATGAGATCTCACTCCTCGAGCTATTTGATAGTAAGAACATAGAAATAGTCTACCAAAAGTACCCAAAACAACACCTGGTCTCGATATTTCATGAGGTTTATCTAGGACATCTAGTCTCGGTAAGACAAGGAGTCTTGATATCACAATAAATAGAGTCACTAGAGTTTGGTCACACATGTACATGTATATATCATGAAAATACTTAATAATGTCCAAGAATATTAAAATATGATGAGAGATACAGTCTCTATAGGGGACTCACTCGGCATCTTCACAGGAGGCCTACTCCGTGTCTTCACAAGAGACCTACTCCACATATTTGGAGGAGACATACTCCACATTTTTATAGGAGACCTACTCCACATATTCATAGGATACCTACTCTAAATCTTCATAGGATATATACTCTGTGTCTTTGCAGAAGACATACTCCACATCTTCGTAGGACACATACTTCGCGTCTTTTCCGGAGACTTACTCTGCGTATGTCACAGTTCACAGGAGACTCACTCTGCATAGGTCTCAGCCACAAGATTATGATCTTAGCGTGATTGTTATGGGAGAATCTACTACTCAATCCAATATTTCATATACTATCATCCATGAATACTCAAATATATTAACTCAAAAGTATCACCTCATCGCGAGGGTCCCAACACCGCAAATGGATCGTCAAATGGACACACAATTTGAGAGTTATGATTTTTTTGTAAAAAGGGCCTGGTTGGGGATAAGACTGACCTGAACTGACTTAGTTCGCCTGACCCGGTTAGATCTAGGATGGACCAAACTAGCCTAGTCCATCAGCCAGGCCTGTTGGGCCGTGCGGTCCAGCCTGCTGTGCCATGCAGTCTAGCCCGCCGGGCTGCCCGGCGGCCTGCTCGACGAGCTTCCCAGTGGCCTGACCAACGACTCAGTTCTCCCAGTCCAGTCCGCATCAAGTGGGATGAATCCTCAACCACATTAACCAACCAAATTCCACATCAACATGTAAGGGGTGTGCCTCCCTCATCTAACCCAGTTTTCTCACACTGAGTGAACATCCTGCACGCGACTCAGTTGTGTGTGCCTGGTCAGCACGAGCGCCACAATTTCCAATGCGGTGGGCCACTGCATCCTGCCGGCCTTGTGACCACCAATTTGGGATCCCATAGCCACTTCCAGTACACTAATGGACCCTTCTATGGGATACCAGGTTCGCTCTAGTTCTCCTATTCTCGATCTGAAATTTTTTCTGTGATCCTTGGGCCGCCACCTTCACTACCGTGGGATCAGACCCATGCCACAATTCATCCCGATGCAAGGTCACTTGAAAAAAATATCTTATGCACCATTTTGATCCCTTAGACACTGTCTTCATTGCACCTATGTCATGCCGTTTCAATCCCAAATCTGTGATATCGAATCATTGCACCAAGAATCGGTCACAAAATGATCGATCGATCGCGAGTTGTTGAGTAATGGGACAAATAATTAAAGACCATGATGAATGAATAATGGAGGGAGAAAATATTGAACCAACAAGGAGGAATGTATCTCAATATATGTTCATTTTGATCACGGTTCATTTCTATTAGAATGAAAATTTGTAATCCAAAAACAAATTCAAGATCAATCCCCCATAAACCCACAAATAGGTAAAACCCATCCCACAATAATGACCGATCCGTGACCAATATTTTTGTGGATTGGTTCATGTTCATAATAGAATATTAAAAATGGGGGAAAGGAGAAATCAAAATACAATACCCTACCTTGAGGTTTGGATCTTTCATTGGTGAAGAACAAAGTTGCACCACTGTTGTTCGTCAATCCTTGATCCTCAAGCCGTGATCCATGATCTGTGATCCATGATCCACCAACATTCTTTGTCATTTGTCATTTGACAATGGGAGGGAATGACCAAATCCTTTATCTATAGTTTCTAGGTAATTCCATGGCTATTCATTAACCCTGAATTCCTATTTAAATAGGGAGAAAAGAAAATTCATCGGCTCATTGCAATGTTACAGTATTGACATACTATTTCATTTAAGAAACAAAATGGGATGAATCATAACTACATATCTATGTCGCTATGAAACATTTAAAAAGAAATAAAATAATATTATTTAAGTTTATTTTATTCTTCTTTAAAACTTCCAAAAATAAACTTTTGTAGTCGGCCCATGCTGGTTGATATTAGCCCCCGTCTAAGCAAAACACCACATTACTAACACACCGATGGTCTCAGATTTCCAATCATAGTAACCTTTCATGAGTTATTAAGATTTTTAAATAAAATAATTTTATTTAATAATTTTATTTATGGTTAAATTATTTTCAGGTTTTATCACTGGAGACCCACACCGACTAAATTTTAGTCATTCTTAGGTTAAACCCACCATCCTAAACGCAATAGTGTCCTTAGATTTCTAATCAGGTCACTTATTTAAGTGTTATTTTACTTTTTTAGGAAAATCACTCATGAGTGATATTAAAGGCATAGAATTTTTCATCAAACCATTCAGGCACACTGGGCCTCAGAATCACATGCTATCTTATCTCCTGACCTCAAATTTTCCTAGAAAATTTCTAAAAAAAACTGGGAAAATCCGATTCATTACACTTTATAGAATTGATGAATTGGATATTTCAATGATATCTCGATTCTTTTATTGTGGTATTTGTGGATTAAATCTTGGTGTATTCAAGGACAAGGGATGTGCATGAGAAACACTTGAAAAGAGTGTTAGGAATCTTGAGAGACCATCAGTTGTATGAGAAATTATCAAAGTGTGATTTTTAGATACAAGATCTATGCTTTCTTGGCCATTTATTCTCTAGAAGAGGTGTTTTAGTGGATTTGAATAAGATGTAAGCTATTATCTCTTAGAATCTTCTGAAGAATGTCTTTGAGATACGAAGTTTCCTTGGTCTAGTTGGTTATTAACGATGCTATATTCATGACTTCTCACAACTAGATTCACCCATTACAAATTTGACAAAGAATAATGTTCCATTCCAATGGAGTGAGTAATGTCAGAAGTCTTTTCAAGAGCTAAATGTTCACCTTACATCCACAACAATCTTTATTTTTTCAGAATCAGGATAAAGGTATGTGGTGTATTGTGATTCTTTAGGATCTAGGTTGGGGTGTGTTCTCATGCAAAGAAACCATGTTGTTTTTTATGTCTTAAGATAATTGATGGTTCATGAGAAGAAATACCCAACACATGATTTGGATTTAGTTGTAGTTTTCCATTCTTTAAAAACATTGCATCATTATATATTTGGTGAGAAATTTAATACGTTCATGAATAATAAGAGTTTAAAGCATATTTTATCACAATTGGATTTGAATTTGATGAAAAGGAGATGGATGGATTATCTCCAAATTTTTGTCTTTGACTTAGTGTATACATAGGGGAAAGGAAAGTCAGTGGTCTATGTATTAATCATAAATTCATATGCTCATTTAGAGAAATAAACATTAGATGAGTGGTAGCTGATGTCGGTCCTAGCCGACAAGCATGTGGAATGTGATGACCGAGGCGATGTTTTGGTTTTCCTTTCTATTTTTATTATTTCTAATTTGTTAGATATGGTAAAGGATGAACAAAAATTTGATGAAGAATGTGTTTCAATGAGTTCAAAACTCAATGGTGGGGAGTCCATTGAGGGATGGAGGTTGGATGAGAGTCCAGTTTTGTGGTTTTGGGATCGGATGGTCATACCTATGGATTGTTTGGAACAAATTATTCATGCTTACCACCATTTGAGATGGTTTGTTCATCCTGGAATATAGAATATGTATAAGGCATTTAAAGCACAATTTTGGTGTGTCGACATGAATAAAAAGGTGGCTGAGTTTGTTTCAAGATGCTTAACTTGTCAGCAAGTTAATGCAGAACATTAGTGACCAGATGATATGTTGTGATATTTACCTATTGTAGTGTGAAAATAGGAGTAGATAACAATGGATTTTGTTACAGGACTCCCAAGAATGGTTTAGAAGCATGATTCCATATGGGTGATTGTTAATCAACTCATAAATTCATCCCATTTCATCCCTATTATTGAAACACATATGGTATAGGATCTATCCAAAATTTATATCAGACAAGTGGTAAAGAGAAATGGAATAATAGTTTCGATCATATCAGACAAATATATGTGGTTCACATATTATTTTTTGAAATCCTTACAGAAATCCATTGGGACTCAGTTGACGATTAGTATGACGTATCACCCTCAGACAAATGATAAATTTGAACAGATGATAAAAATGTTGGAAGACATCTTTCATGTTTTTGTAATGGATTTTTGTGGCTCATGGGAAGAGCATGCGCCATTGGTGGAGTTCTTATATAACAACAATTATTAGGCCTCGATACATTTGGATTTGTTTGAAGAGTTCTATGGGAAAACTTATCGTTCTCCACTTTATTGGGTGGAAATAGGTGAGACTTCACTAGTTGGGCAAATACTTATACAAGAAACAACAGAAAAGATACAGTTGATCAAGAAAAGGATGGAGACGACCCATATTCTACTGAAATCATATGCGGATCATCACTAATGACCTTTTTTCTTTGTAGTGAGTGGTCATGTGTTCTTAAGGGTTTCTATAAGTCTTGGAAATCGATTTTTTGAGAAGAAAGTAATGTTATATACTTGATAAATAATCCCTTTTGAGATACTAGAATGGGTTATAGAGGTGTAATATCGGTTGGAATTACGACCACAGTTCAGTGCAGTGCACAACATGTTCCACACATCTCAGTTATAAAAGTATCATCCTGATATTTACTATGTGATTAGATGGGATGAAATTTACCTAGAGTCAGATGATTCATTGGTATATATCCCAGTATATATTGTGGGTATACAAGAAAAAGTCTTTCATTGAAAAAGCATCAGTCTAGTGTGGGTTTTTTGGAAACATGGTCAGATTCAGGAGGAGACTTAGGAATGTGAGAAGTAAATGAAAGAGAAATGTCCAAATATCTTCTAGGGAAATGATGTTTTTATACTTTATGAGGATGGAAAGACCAATTGTGGGTAGAATGTAGTACCCTCAGTTTCTGGTATGTAACCTTTTATTTAATCTTCTTAAGTGTATAAAGTATAAGGTTAAATTTTGAGAGAGTTTAGAGATATTTTAAAGACTTTTTGGGGATTTTATAAAGGTTCACATGTGGCGCATGGTTTTTGGAAACTGTTCAAAACTTGTAGGAAACTGTGTATAGTCAATCTATGAAAAAAAAGTAGTCACACAGGCGATGCATGATTTTTCCAAACCATGGATATTTCTATTAGTAACCAAGCGATTTGAAGCATGGATTTCATCTTTTTTGAGTTAGTGGATTCAGAATAGTTGGCGCACAGTTTTGTGACCATGTGAGGTATCCTTTAAGGTAGAATTAAGAGCATGGTTAGTGCACAATTTATTTAACTGTGTGATTAAACCATGTGTGGTTCAAAAGTTAGATCCTTAAAATGTGGATTTAATAAGTTTTTTCCTCTAAGTGTATCGTTTTTTCCCAAAAAGACCTAACTCCATATTTTGCTCTCTCAAAGGTTGGATAACCTCTCCAAAGTAAATTAAAAGTGAACCAGAGATGTCCCTTAGTGTGTTTAATCTCGATTCTTATGGTAAGGCTTCGTTCTTCATCGTTCTTGATGAGTTTTCTTAGATCTACTTCACCCTATCTCTTGGATTATTATACCTACACCCACTGTGGGTAGATATAAGTTTTTGGATACCAAATATGTTTATATTTGGTCTTGGTGATGATAGGAGAAGAGATATAACGTGGGTTCATGGAGATTCAACCCGGTTGTATGCCATTTTTCATGCTGTTTACCATTTTCACCAAAACTTGAGAGGTTGGTGGATTCACTCATGACTCCCCTATTTTATAAATTTAAGGCTTTGTTTAAAATTGATTTATTTTATTTAAATTTATTGTTTGTACACTATGATAATTTTTTTGAAACCCTCTTGAGTGATGGTTTGTCGAAATTGGGAAATTTGGCGTGTTGTTGGAAAGTGTTTTTGATAACATGATTTTAAAATGATGATTTTAAAATAATTTTTTTACTATATGGAAAAATGGATTTGAATAAAAATAATAATGTTTTATTGAGTGGTTCGAACACACTTGGATTTGGTATGAGTTGGGATGGTAGTGTGGTGTGTGTTCATATGCATTGGGATGGATAAGGGCATGAAGTACCCCCATAAAAATGTTTAGACAAATATGGGTGTGAAGTAACCCCATCAAAGTGGTACACTAAGTGAATAATTAGTGGAAGGATAACTCACCACTCATGAGTATAGGGAGTTCCATGGATTTCATGCATGGTTGGTTGTTTGGTTGTGTGGAAATAAAGGGGTTATTCCAAAATAGAATGTTAAAAGATTGAAAGAATTGTTTATGCACTTTCCTTGGAAATTGTTTACTATGGATTTTGTTTATAATTTGATATAAAATGTTTTAGAAATAATTTTATATAAATAGTTTTATATAAATGTTTCTAACATGTTCTATATTAGTGGTGTGAGTTGGGAAGTCATTGGGGAAAACCTACTGAGTTTTAGTACTAACCCCTACTTTGGCGCTTTGGTTCTTTTGCAGATGTCATCTATCGAGATACAAGAAAAGATAAAGTATTACACATATTTATCACAACTTATTAATACTTGGGATATTTTTTAGATTTGAATCTTGGAGCATTTGAATCTATGGAGTTGTGTTTGTCTTGAATTTTGTTAGCTTTGTAGTCTACCACTGTTTACTTTGATGTTAGTTGTCTTAAGATGTGGTACTTTTAGGTTGGATTTGATATAAATGAAACGTTTGAGTTATATTTATTTTTTATCATAAATAATGTATTGTTATTATTTTTTTTATGTTTATATGTTGGTTGGTTGTTTTCAAATGGAAAATTGTCCCCCAAATAACGAATTAAGCCCTTGGAATTTGTTTCCAACCTTTGGAATCTTGGGGATGTCGCCTAAGGCCTAGTAACATCTCACCGCCCTCTCAAGAAAATGAGAAGGGGAATGATGTTTCAATTTATTCCACATATATTAAATCAATCATACAACATAACAAAATAATTAATCATGGAAATAAAATGGGTTGTATAATCTTGCCTCATATCACAATTAAAGGAAATTTCATAATGAAGGAATTTGAGAAATGAACATAAGGCATGTATTATCTTATAAAACTAAGGGATAATAAGATAGGAATATATGTGAGTGAAATATATACATAATTTATAATCAATACATAAAATCAATGGTTTTTTTTTGTTGATGAAAATTTCCTTAAAATATTACATTGAATATTTCATGAGGAAATACACCTTTCACTTTGAAATCACTTGTTCAAAATCTAAAAAATTCAAAAATATTGTAGAAAAAATTTTATTTATAAAAATTAGTGGATAATTTTAAAATAATATTGAAATAATTTAGTGGTCATGGTAATGGGTAATTCCGTATATGCTGTATAAGTTAAAAAACATTCCTTTCACACTATTATAAAAAGGTTAAAAAGTACTTTTTTGAAAAAAAGAATATTTATTTCAAAATTTTAAAAAAAAATTAAAAAATGGGAAAAAATATCTTTGAAAATAATTTATATAATGTTAAAAATATTCTTTAAAATAATTTTATAAAACATGGATACGGAAGAAAAAGGGTTTTCGACCAAAGAGAGAAATGAAGTCATCTTTTCTTAAAAAAAGTTTCTCAAAAATTTTAAGTACCAAAGAGAGTAAAAGTTACTATTGCTTAAAAATATCATGAATTACTAGAGGATAAAAAATAGAATAGTTATATTATAAAACTGTCAAATAATTTCTTACAATGAAAATTCAAGCATAAACAATCCAAATTAAAATGAAAACGAAACACAAACCCTTACCACTTAAGTAACTTTTGAATAATTAATATTGTGAATTAATTAAATTAATTATAACATAAAATATCATGAATTATAAAGGATTCATCAAATAATATGAAAATGGGTAGTATATACACAATTTAAAAGAAATTAGATGTATAAAATAAGATGTGTCTCAAGGAAGGAAGTTTTTGTGATGAAACCCTTACCTCAAGTCTAGAATTTTTTATGTATGTATTTTATGTCTTGTATAATAAACATATATCAACTATTTTTTTCTTAAGAAACTTTTCTAGGTTTAATACCCTTTATGTAAACCATTTAATTCATTTATTTTAATGATATATTTAATTACATTATCAGTTATGTGCACGTCAGGTGTTTCGAGGATGCTCAATTCATAATTTCAAAATGGAACCAGTGTGTTGACCATGGTCAAAGGTGTTATTTTCTCACAATATCAAGAATAATAATAATTAAATAATTATAATTATTATAAATAAAATATAATTTTAAAAATAAGCATGGATTATGGTTATAAAAAATGATCTATATTATAATCATGAAGACGGTAGGCCATACATATTCATGTGTAACATTCCATTTTTCAACGATCATGATAGAAATATTGTAAGTGTTATTTTAAATTTACATAGTTATCCAAATATAATTAATATAATATTATTTATTCAAATAAACTTACATATACCATCCATGTGATGCGGTAATAAAAACAAATCACATTGCTCTGTGAGGAGGTTATTCACCGTACACACGAACAACAATATAATATTTCAATGGATGGTAAGGTAAGAAGGTATATGATATATAAATTTTGAAGAATTATTAATATTTAATTAATATAATATAAAAAAATTTAATTGATCATAATAAATATATTTGAGAGGTGATGATGGAAAATGTATTATATCGGTTCACGAGGCGATAGTCTTCTGTACATACGACTGCTGATTTCATTTCGCATTTGATAGACGAGAATATGGATTTAAGTAATTAAATTAATATAATAAAATATCAATATATTATTAGATAATTATTTTATAATATTAGTATGACTGAGTATGATTTTAAGGATTTTTAAGAAGAAATAAAACAAAGATTCTAAGTTAAGAATGGTACCTCTTCTTCATACCACCTCTTTAGGATTATACCTAAAGACCAAATAGATTGGATATCTAATAAATAAAAGGAATATAGTAATTTTTAGGGAATTAAGAAAGGTATTTTGGTAGGTATTTACTAAAACATAAGTCTATTTAAGTGTAAGGATGATAGGAGAGGGGGTTCCCTTTTATAAGTGGCGGAGAAGACATAATTGGAATTTTTGAATAGAAAAAGTTATACCCATATTTTACACCTTCCAAAAGGCCCAAAAATGGATCATTATAGAACCTTAGATGATATAATTTCTAAATTTTTCAATAAAATAAGATTTTGACAAGTTTTTATGTTAGTTAAACCATTATCATTTTAGTTCAACCTCTGATAAACCCCTTTTAACCGTAATCACAATAATTAATTTTTACTATTTTTACTATTCATTATATCCAAAAATTAAGTTGAAATTATTAAATAATATTTATTATTTTGATTAAAAACATGGAATCAATTTTACCAAATTAAATTCATATATTTTTCAGAATTTAATTTAAAATTATACCTACCGACACGATGAAAAACTATTTTCCAAAGAAGAAGTTTCCATAAGTATGAAATGATTTTATATAAAAATTAAACATGAAATTTATTAAAATGAACTAAATTGGGTTAATAATAAAATTATTTAACTAATTTTACCTTTAAAATATTTTTTTAAATATATCTTTTTAAATGATTTAAATGAAAAGGTAATTTTCAATTAGAACTAGTATTTTTCAATATTCATTAAAAAATTAATCCTTTTAAAAATATCTAAAAAATTCATATTAAGATAATTTTTTTTCATTTTGATTATAAAATGAAGATAATTTTCTCTAAGAAATTTTATAAAATTGGAATCAATTAATTTTATTATTTGTTCACAAAAAACAATAAATACCATTTTTTGAGAAAAAATTCTTTTCAAAACCTATAAATACTTTACAAAAATTAAGTACTTATTTATCAATATATTTTCCTCATACTTCATAATTAATTTTGAAAATTTGGATATCCCTATTCATACCACCATTTTTAACTTCTATGTTATAATGGTCACATTTAAACAATAATATTCTAATAGTGTATCACGTTTCATATAAACTCGGTCTTGTGTGTTGTATGAGCTATCAAGCATAGCGTTATTTTAAAATCTTAGGGTGTTATATATTTTATCAAAATATCAATGGGGGAGTTGAATTAGTTTATTTTAAAAAATATTCATTCAAAATTATTAACTTCTATGAATAAAAAAATTAGAAAGAAAATAATATCATTATTCTCCTTCATCTTCACAATCCGTCCATGTGTGCAATGTAAAATAGTTTTTTCAAATATATCCAAATAATTCATGTATATCTATAAAATATCAAGACATATTATAGTGAACCTGTCTTAACATACATGGATATTACATTATTTTACATGAATATTCACCACATTACAAAATTACATGCCTGAGGACCGTAATAGTTCAGTGTATTTTGAAACTAGGAAAAATAATCTTATAACATGGTAAAAGATCTTTCAAATATCCTATAAAAATATTCTCCTTTAGTAATCATACTTAAAAACCTTACTTCATAACCCTAGAAAAAGAAACTTAATAAAGGGTGATCTCATATGCTTAATAATGATAAGCAAAGGAGATACGTAAGAATAACATGAACGTAAAGGTATGATAACATGAACATAACATTATAATATCATACCATATGTATCAAAGATCATAAACATGAATCATGGAATAAAGATTGCAGTTCATAAGACAATAATCACAAGGAAATCAAAGAGTATAAGTCTTGACAACATAACATTGGCATATGATATGAAATTGTGGCAAACACGTAAATATATGAAATGAATTATATAATATTTAAGGCTCACTGACAAGTCCATATTAATAGTATGGTTTCACTCCCAAAACCATCTTAGTAGTTAAGTTTAACTCACAAGACCATATTAGTAGTATTGGTTCACTCCCCAAACCATCTTAGTAGTCAAAGTTCACTCCTAAGACCATCTTAGTAGTATTGGTTTACTACCCAAACCATCTTAGTATTCAAGGTTCACTTCCAAGACCATCTTTGTAGTATGGGTTCACTCGCCAAAAAATATCAGTAGTAAAAGTTTACTCTGAAGACTATATTATTTGTATGGGTTCACTCCTGAAAACATATTAGTTGTCAAGTTTCACTCCTAAGACTATCTTAGTAGAATGGGTTCACTCCCCAAACTATCTTAGTAGTCAAGGTTCACTCCCAAGACCATCTTAGTAGAAAAATTCCTTTATTTTACTAGGTTCACTCCCTATTACATCTATATCTATGTCATGATATATAAATCTTTACCCAATGCTTGGGAGATATAAGTCCCACCTATCACATAATGAAATCATACATACGTATGGCATAATATAATAAAACATTCATCATATCATAACCCACAAAAAGAGATAGGTTTCATAAAAATAATTTCATAACCCATGAAATGAAGTGTGTATCATAAACATTTCATCATATAATAACCTATGTAAAAGTAATAGGTTTCCTAATCATAGAATAACCCATGAAAGGAAGTGGGTTTTATAAGCATTTTATTATGGTATAACCTTTTCAAGATAAATATTTTTCATAAAAAACTTTCCGTATTAATCATAAACTAATAAAATAAATAATAATAAAAGCATCCTTAGATCATATACTTCGTAAAGAATAAACTATATCAAAGGATATCATTTAGATGGAGAAGGATTTTGAACGAACACTTGGAATAGTTCTTAAGGAATATAACCTTTTTTGAAAATCATAAAACAATTTACAAAATAATTTTCTTTGAAATCCACATTGAAAACTTATGAAGTAAGATTTTAAAACCATTTAAAAAATTTATTTATGAAAATATCCTTTTCATTTTGAAAAAACCTTTTTATAACATTAATCATTTCAAAAAACTTTTTTTTAAAAATAGCTTTCAAAACTTATAAAAGAAGCTTTGAAATATTGAAATCCTTCTCTTTGTTTTTTTTGAAAACATATAAAGAATGATTTGAAAATAATTTAAAACACTTTTTAAACATAATTTTTTTGAAAACATTTTTCTTTTAAAATATCTTTAAAAAAATAAAAATTAAGCTATGAAAATTATTTAAAACACTTCTTGAAAATATATTTTTTTGAAAACTGTTTTCTTTAAAAACCACTATGAAAACAATGAATTTCCATAATACTAATGAAAAAAATTTTCTTCAAAAAATATCTTTTAAACTTGAAAAGGAAGCGTCAAATAAAATATGGACATGACGGTGGATAAATTCATACATGTCGAACATTCCTTTTTCACCATAAAAAGTTTAGAAAAGTGCCTTAATCAGAACACGAAAAAAACATTCATTTTTAAAAATCATTTTTTAGAAAAGTGAAAAAATGGATAAAAAATTAATTTCAAAGATAATATTATAAAATTATAACATTTTTGAATACATTTTTAGAAAACTAATTTCTGAAAGAACATGTTTTTTCGACCGAAGAGAGGTATAAAGTTGGATTTTCCTAAAAACACTTTCTTAATTATATTGAGTACCAAAGAGTGAAAAAATGGTACAATTAATTGAATATATAATTAATAACTAGAATATAATTCATGATATTTCTTGATATATGGATCATAATATTTCATTAATTTAAGAATAATCATAAACAATCCTAATAAATGATGAGATTGTAGCAATAAAGTGTTACTAATTTGGTAACTTTGAATCATAATCCCCATGAAATAATAAAATTAAATGAAGCTTAAAATATCATTAAAATAAGTATATACATGATATAAAATTTAAAAGGGAAGTATATACGCCTCTTAGAAGATTATAGGTGCATAACATGACATGTGTCTCAAAGAAGGAAAATTGAGATAAAATTACTTTACTGATTTGGTAACTTTTGAACCATAAAATCTTTGAAAGAGAGATCATAAAATGGATTTGAAAATAAAAATAAATTTAAGTATAAGAATAATATAATACATTAACGGTAATTATATACACCATACAAAATAAACTATTGGTGAATATGGCAAGTCTCATAGAAACAAAAGTGAGACTAGAAATCCCCTAACTACATGAGTAAATTTTGAATCACGATATCCATGAAAGAATAACATAAATTGAATATTTTTAATATCATAAATAAACTAAATTAATTATATAACATGTCATAGGAAATTATATACACCACACAACAATAATAAGTGGTTAATATATCATATATCTCCCAGAAAGAAAAGTGAGACATGAAAACACTTACCTTAAGTATTAACTTTCTTCGTACACATTCAAACCTCCTGTATAATATATATATTTTTATTAAAAACGGAAAATAGAATCATCTTTAATATATATCATACCATATATTATTTTATTCTGAATTTATAAGACCCTTTTATAAACAATATCAGGTTAATGTTACCTTCCATGTAATAATCACATTGTTTTTTTGTATAAGTTTTGAATAGTTATTCTTGATCCTCTTACTTAGATCACGATTTAATTGTTTCCATAATTGAAAAAATGATTTAAATATAATATATATTCCATATATATGTATTTATAATAATCAATAAAATATATAAATATGAAATGGAACACACCGTTCATGGAGACGGTATGTCATACGTACGCATGAATGTTGTTTTCGTTTTCTTATCGTATTGAAAGAAAGAAAGTAAATGAAATATATGTATATATATAATATAATTATAGTATAATTATTATGTTATATATATCATATAAGTTTACTAAACTTATCCTTAATACATTCTATTTAAAGTTTGAATTAATCATATGACTTTGTGGAGATGGTAGTCCACACGTCCACAAATGAAGTTATCATATTCCCACAAAATGTAAAGCATGACTGTATGTGTTATATAATAATTAAAGAAGCATAAATGAATCATTAATATCATATATTTAATATAAAAATAGTAATTCTATAATTATTCACAAACTTTAAATGTGGAAATGGAAGAACGAATGATATCTGTTCGTGAGGCGATAGTCCATCATACACACAAATGATGATTGTGTATCCCATTTGATAGAAGTTTGTGATGGTATAGGTCATAAACTTAACAAAATAAAAAATTATTATATTGAGGTTAATGAGGTTATTATATAATCATGTAATAATAATAATTTAATGGGTGAAGAAAGAAATAAAACCAAAGTTATTATTGAAGGATGTTACCTCTACTTTGGATAACTCTTTTTGGTTTTCACAAAAGGACCACCTTGGTTTGATTTATACCCAAATTTAGGATTCTAGGATGAGAGGAGGGATTTTGGTAGCTTATTTTATTTTTCAGATTTTGGATGATCCATAGGTCTTGAGATGCCTGAATAAGTGAGGGGGTGAGTTCCCTTTTATAGTGGAGGAGGAGTGACATTCTTGTAAATACAAAAAGGTAAACACTATTAAGAGGTATCCCTTACATCATGCACCTAACATATTGGTCCATTTTTATCTAAGGTAGAATGTGATAAAAATATTCCTATAAAAATTATTTTGGACATGTTTATAGGTTATTTTTCCCATTAACTTAAATTTTAATCACTAAGTAAACTTGTTTTTACCTTAATCAATATAATTAATTTTAATAGATTTCACTAATATTTTTAGTCAAAAACTAGATAGACTTGACTAGAAATTATAAATTATTATGATTAAAAATATGGAATCCATATTTATAAATTCTAAACACAGAAGTTTTAGGAATTAATTTAAAATTAATCCTATAGATGGATAATAATTTTTTAAAGTGAAAATGTTCAAAATTTTGAAATGATTTTATATCAAATTTCAATGTGAAATTGATTTAAATGACCTAAATTATATTAATAGATGTGTAATTTATATAAATATACTTTAAAAAAAATTTAAAATATAATTTATCTATATAAATAAGTTATACAAAAATGAAATTTTCTATTAAAATTCAGTATTTTCACTATTCATCAAAAAAATGAAACTTCTCAGAAAAATACAAAAAAATTCACCCAAAGTAAATTTTGATATTATGATTAAAAAAATAAGTTTATTTTTTCAAATAAAATTTATAAAATTGTCAAAAATTAATTTTAAAATAGGTACACCATTAAAAGGCGGTAAATTTACCTTTTAGAAAAAAATATATATTTATTCGTAAAATTGGTTTTATTCTTATCTCTTATCTAGAAAACACATAATATGGATTATAAATAGTGTAATAGATATAATATGTATATATTTCATTAAAATAAATGATCAAAAGTTATTTAATTAATTTATTGAGGTAAAATGTGTTTGATTTCATAAATATATTCTTTCAACAAAATATTTCTTTTATTTTAAAAAGGGTTTTATTTTCATTTATAGTTAATTGGTCACAAAATAATTCTTATTATATACATGTGTAAACCATATTTTCATAATTTAATTAATATTATTCATAATCACCATTCCAATGTTTATGTGACAACTATAATAAAATATTAATAATAATATTAATAGTACATTGTAGTTTTATAAAACTAGGTCTTGCATGTCAAGAAAGTTATTGAAGGAACTCTACATTATGAGTAACATAATAAAAAAATATTTTTGTGTGTACTAAAAGATAATCTAAGAGTTTCATGTAGTTCAATATAGACTCAGTGTTATATACAAAGTAAGAATAAATTGGTTCTTTCATATAACACAATCTATATTCAGTGTTGTATGAAATGAAAAATATAGAAAATATTAAATTAATTAAAAAAAATAATTTACAAAAACTTGAAGTGTTACATTCTACCCCCTTAAAATAAATTTCTCCCTCAAAATTCATCTAGGTTATAAAATAATTAATACTTTAAAGTTCCTTTTATAGAAAACCATATCGTATAAATGAATACTAAAATAACCTTTAAAAAGGGAATGTTGGAAACATAAAGGTTACCCAAAATAACTTATAACTGGGTTTCTACATAGGATAACATAGGTGGAAAGTGAAAACATGGACATAGAAGAGAAATCTAACTATCAATTTATAATGAATAGTGATAGATAACATGGTAAAGATAAAGAGAATGATTAAAATTCCATAACCAAAGAGGCTTCAAAAGGTCATTAATATCCTATAAAATGACGATAACATGATAAAATTTTATTTCCAAAACCTTTTCCTAAAATTTAATAATTTTCATAAGATAATATAATTACTTGATTTCAACACAATCTCACCCTCTGTTGTGATTTGATCAATTTCCACTTCATCTTTTATTCCAATAAATGAAGGTGAATTTTTCATTCCTGAATCATTAATAGATCATGAGATCTATAAATATAATGATAGATCATTCCATCTATCTTTATCACAAAAAAATGTTTAGCACAAGTTATCCAATATACTTAAATCCGCATATGAAGAAATAATAATTTAATCTAGAAAACATCATATGAAGTTTAATATATACCATTTCATAAATGGTTAACCTTATAACACTTATGACATATGAAAGTACAAAACTTTAGAAATAAGGTCGCTAAATTTCTCAAAATCAGCTTAGTATTGACCCACATATATCATAAAGTAGCCCTTATTTTTCACATAACAAATAGGTGAATACATTCATCATTTATTATCTTAAAATGTGGTAATAACATGAATTACCATAAATAATTATTAAAAACATGAATTTTTCCTCATTCCAAAGTTTATTGGAAATATTACTTAAATCTAAAAAATTCTGTAAACTTCATCAATGATATCATAAACCACTTTGTCAAAAATTCATTAATCAGTTCTAAGGTAATTAGTACCATCTAGTTTACTTTATCCAAACATAATTATATAAACATTAAGAACATATTAAGGGTTATATTTACCTTAATCACGTGTTTCCCATGAATATCACCTTTCCTTTAAATCACTTTTCTAGTCCATTAAAACCATTAAATATAATATTGTAAACCCTTATAAAAAAACTGAACAATCCTTATATATTTTACAATTAATATAACATAATTATTGAATAAAAATACATAAACACTTTGATTATTCCACTTCATCATTAAGAAATTAACAAGGATACCTCATCCTATTACTTAATACCTATTTCCTTTAACATTTCACCTATAGTATCATCATCATCAGTAATATAACCATTACTCGTACCACTTTGCCGAATCTCTTTGTGAGATTTCCAATTAGTACATTGATTTTTATAATTCCCATTCATTCCACCTTTAAAGAATTCAACTGTTGATTATATCTTAGGGATTCTATTATTCTCATTCATTGTGTTAAACAATATTTTAATTTTTCCTTTGTAGTTACTTTCTTTGTGTCCTTATTTTCCACAGTAAAAAAATATTCTTGTTCCTCTAAGACATTCACTAGGGTGCTTATTACCACATTGTAGACATGTAGAAAAATGAATATTCTTTTCTCTATGGTATCCATTACCTGAATTATCAGAAAACTCTTTCCATCTATTCTTTGGTGAGTCTGAGAGTTGATTAAGGAACACATTGTAAATCATGTTACGTAAAAATTGGTTAAGAATAATCATAACATCCTTCAATCTAATGATAATCCCATTTGACTAATCCTAAGAAATTATTTCATCACATTCAATATCAAACTAGTTCCTTATATTTATTATCATTAACTAAAACCATAAATCATAGTATGAGTAACACTTATCATAGTGGAAAACCACATAATCATGAAAAATCAATTATAGTATTTCTAAATTATGACACCTTATTTAATACATGATACCTTAGTTTCATATTAGGTTATTCATAGTCATATTATTTTTAAATCCATCATGACAGTTCATGAAGAGTTTGTAAATTTCCGAAGCATATCCCCCAAGAGTGTCAAATTAGGTGTACAATAAGGCCCATTGTCTTGCACCAGTTCTCAATCGAGTCTAGTAAAATATGGTGTTTTTAAGGTTGTTACCCCTATGTAAATCTATGCTAGATCCACACCCACTTGTAGTATCCATAAATGGATGTATTTCTAGGAAACCACTTTCTCTATCTTTTACCAAAATTCCAGGACATTTTCTTAAACTTTGACTCATCCTTATATTTATCCTTAGAGACATCCCTATATATATCCTTAAAAATTTCCCTAGGGATCTCACTAAAGTTTTCTCATCCTAGTTTATACAGTTTTAGTAAACCTCTCTTTTTATAACAATAATAGAGTCCCAGGCTTAACATACATGGATATTACACCATTTTAGATAAATATTTAACACATTATAAAAGTACATGCCTAATGACTATAATAGTTTTGTGTCTTTGGAAACTGGGAAACAAAATCTTCTAAAATGGTGAAAGTTCTTAACATCTCCAATAAAGATATTCCCCATTAGCACTCCAACTTGAAATCATTTATTCATAACTTGGGGAAAAGAAACATAAGAAATGGTGGGATTATATGCTCAGTAAGAATAAGAAAATTAGATATGTAAGAATAACACAAACATTAGGGGTATGAGAACATGATAATAACATTAGAAGATCATATCCTGCATATCAAATATCATAAACATGAATCATGGAATACATATTGGTAGTTCATAATACATGAATCATAAGGAAATCAAAGAGCGTAAGTCATAAAAACATTACATAGGCATATGATATAAACTTGTTGAATACACATAAACATATGAAATTATTTCCATAGTAGTCAAGGCTCACTGCCAAGGCCATATTAGTAGTAGAAGTTCATTCCCCAAACTATATTAGTAGTCACAGTTCACTCAAAAGACCATATTACTATATGGGTTTACTCCTCAAACCATCTTAGTAGTTAAGTATCACTCCCAAGACCATCTTAGTAGTATGAGTTCACTCACAGAACCATCTTAATAGTAAAGGTTCACTCCCAAGGCTATATTAGCAGCATAAGTTCACTCCCCAAACAATCTTAATAGTCAAGGTTCACTCCAAAGACCATATTAGTAGCATGGGTTCACTACCCAAACTATCTTAGTAGTCAAGGTTCACTCCCAATACCATCTTAGTAGTATGGGTTCACTCCCCAAACCATCTTAATAGTCATGGTTCACTCCTAAGACCATATTAGAGGAAATATTTCTTTACTGAACCAGATTCAATCCCCATTCCAGCCATGTATATCTCATGATATATACATATTTACACAATTAACTAGAGGGATATATAGGTCACACCCATCACATAATTAAATCATATATAGGTGTGCCATAAGACAATAAAACATTCATCATATCATGACCCATAAAAAGATATGGGTTTTATAAACATCATATAATGACCTATAAAATGAAATGGTTATCATAAAAATTTCATCATATCATAGCCTATGTAAAAGTGATAGGTTTCATAATCATAGAATAACCTATGAAAAGAAGTGGGTTTTATAAGTGTTTTATTATGGTATAACCCATGGAAGATACATGGGTTTCATAAACAACTTATCATGTTAATCTTAAACCATTCAAATAAATAATAATAATGTTTTAATTGGATTATATCCCTAGTAAATCATAAACTATATCAAATGATATCATCTTAGATAGATAAGGATTTTGAAATATCATTTGGAAGAGTTCTTAATGTATATAATATTTATTTGAAAATCATAAAACATTTTTCAAAATCATTTTATTTAAAAACCACATTGAAAACTTATGAAGTAATCATTATAAATCATTTAAAAATTTTCTTGAGGAAAATATCCTTTTCAATTTTAAAAATTCTTTTTAGAATTTAAACATTTTGAAAAACTTTTTATTTGAAAATTGATTTTAAAAGTTGTAAAAAAATCTTTGAAATCATTGAAATACTTTTATTTGAAAATATTTTTTTTAAAAAATATAAAGTAATCTTTTAAAATAATTTAAAACACTTTTTAAACATATATATTTTTAAAATATTTTTCTTTGAAAATATCATTTAAAACATATAAAGGAATCTTTGAAAATCATTTAAAACACTTCTTGAACATACACCATTTTTGAAAACTTTTTTCTTTGAAAACCACTTTGAAAAATATGAATGTTATGAATATTAGGAAAAAAAATTTATTAGAAAATTAATCTTGTAAAATTGTAAATAAATAATCAAATAAATTATGGTCATGATGACAGATAAATCCATACATGCTGAGCATTCCTTTTATGCCATAAAAAGTTTAGTAAAGTGACTCTATCAGAAAACAATAAGAAGAATCCATTAATTTTTTTTAAAATGTTATAGAAAGGGTAAAAATTTATTTTAAATATCATGTGATTATAATATAAAGTTTTGTAAAACATTTTTAGAAAACATGGTTCTGAAAGAACCAGATTTTTGGCCGAAGAGAGAGATAAAGTCTAATTTTCCTAAAAACACTTTCTTAATTATCTTAAGTACAAAAGATTAGAAAATGGTACAATTACTTGAATATATCATGAATAAATATTGGATAATAAAATTCATGAGAGTTATTGTGATATGGATCATAATATTTTATCAATGTAATCTTAATAAAAAAATCCTGATATACGATGAGATTGCAATAATAAATTGTTACCACTTTGGTAAATTTGAATTGTAATTCCCATGAAATAATAAAATTACATAAAGATTAAAATATAATTAAAATAACTATATTCATTATATAACATTTCATAGGGTAGTATATACACCTCGTAGAATATTATAGGTGTGTAACATGTCATGTGTCACAAAGAAGGCAAATTGAGACAAAATTACGTTACCAATTTGGTAACTTTTGAACCATAAACCCTATGAAAGAGATATCATAAAATGGATATTTAAATATTTATACATTTAAGGATAATAATAATATAATACATTCATGGGTATTATATACACCACACAAAATAAATGAGTGGTGAATATTTCATAAGTCTCGCAAAAATAAAAGCGACACTAGAAATCCCCTTACTACATGAGTAACTTTTGAATCATGAGATATATGAAATAATAACATCAATTTAATCTTTTAATATAATTAAATAAATTAAATTAATGATATAACATGTCATATTGAATTATATACACCATAAAATAAGAATAAGTGGTTAATATAACATATATCTCACAGAAATAAAAGTGAGATGAGAAAACCCTTACCTTAAGTATTGAATTTATTTATAAACAATGAAACATCCTATATAATAAATATATATTTATTATAATTATATAAAATAATCATAGTATTATATATCATACCATATATTATTTTATTATGACTTTATATTAACCATTAATTAACAATTTCATGTTAATGATATGTTTCAGGTAATAACCATTTTGTTTTTTTGTATATGTTTTGACTTGTTATTCTTAATCCTCTTACTGAGATCATGATTTAAATATTTCCAGAATTTTACAAATGATTTAAATATAATATATATTCATTATATAAGTATTTATATTAATCTATAAAATATTTAAATATGAAATGGAATACCCCATTCATGGAGACGGTAAGCCGTATGTACACATAAATGTTGTTTCTGTTTTCTTATCGTATTGAAATAAATAAATTAGATGAAAAAAATATATAATATAATTAAAATATAATTTTTATTTCATATATATCATATATCTTTAATAAACCCATCCTAAATAAATTAGAGGTAAAGTGTGTACGAATCACATCGCTTTGAGGAGACGGTAGTCCACACGTCCACAAACAAAGTTATCATATTACTAAAAAATAGAAAGCATGAATGTATATGTTATATAATAATTAAATAAGTATAAAGACATTATAAATATTATATAAAAATAAAAAAACATTAATTACATAATTATTAACAACCTTGAAAGGTGTTAATAGAAAAATAGATGACTTTGGTTCGCGAGGTGGTAGTCTACCGTACACACAAATGATGATTGCACATCCCATTTGATGGAAGTGTGTGAAGGTGTAGGTATTAAACTTAACATAATAAAATATAATTATATTGAAGATTATTATTTTATTATATAATCACATAATAATAATAATCATGTGTGTTAAGAAAGAAATAAAACAAAAGTGCTTGTTAAAGGATGTTACCTCTTCTTTGGGTAACTCCTATTGGTTTTCACCAAAGGAAAACCTTGGTTTAATTTCTGAAAAAAGTGAGGATTATAGAATTATATTATGGATTTTAGGATCTTATTTGGTCATGTTTTTTCTGATCAAATGGGCTTTATATGCGTGAATAAGTGAGGGGGTGAGTTCCCTTTTATAGTGGAGGATGAGTGGTATTCTTGCAAATACAAAAAGATAAGCACTGTTGAGATGTCTCACTTACTTAATGTGACTCCAATAATGGTCCATTATCGAGAAAAGGGAATATATGATCTAAAATATTCCCATACAATGGATTTCGTACATTTTTCTAGTTTATTTTTTCCCTTAAGTTAAAGTTTAACCCTAAGTAAGCTCATTTTTACATTAATTATTGTAATTAATTTTAATTGATTTCACTAATACTTTTAGTCAAAAACTATGTTTAACATAAAATAAATTATAAAATATGATGAATAAAAATATTTAATATATTTTTTCAAATTATAAACATAAAATTGGAAAAAATTAATTTAAAATTAATCCTATAGATGGGATGAGACAACAAGTTTTTAAAGTGAAAATGTTCAAAAGTTTGAAATGTTTTTATATCTAATTTCAATGTAAAATTGATTATAATGGAATAAATTGAATTAATATATGTATAATTGATCTAATTATTCCTTAAAACTAATTTAAAATATAATTTAACTATATAAATACGTTATATGAAAACAATTTTTTCAATTAAAATTTAGTGTTTTTCACTATTTATCAAAAAATTAAACTTCTCAGAAAAACACAAAAAAAATCACCCAAAGTAAATTTTTATATTAGCATTTAGAAAATGAAGTTTAAATTTTCAAATAAAATTTAAAAAAGTGTCAAAAATTATATTTAAAATAGGCACACCATTAAAAGGCAGTAAAATTACCTTTTAAACAAATATATATTTTTATGCATAAAATTGGATTTGTTCTTATCTATTGTCTAGAAAACACATAAGATGAAAATTAAATTGTTTAATTAATATAATATATATATATTTCATTAAAATAATTTATAAAAATTGGTTTAATTAATTTATTGTGGTAAAACGTGTTTAATTACATAAATATAGTTTTCCAGCAAAAGATTTACTATATTTTTAAAAGAGTTTTATTTTCATTTCTAGTTAACTGATCACCAAATAATTCTTATTATATACATTTTTGCACCATATTTACATAATTTAATTAATCTTATTCATAAAATCCATTCCAACAGCTAGGTGACAACTATAATAATATTTTAATAGTAATATTAACAGTATATTGTAGTTTGGTAAAACTAGGTCTTGCACATTATGAAAGTTATAGAAGGAACTCTAAATTGTGTGTAACACAAGGAAAACATAGTATTGCGTATAACACATGCTCATATAATAGTTCTTTATAGCACAAGCTTAACCAGGTGTTACGTACAATGAAAGAATAACTTGGTAGTTTCATATAATACAAGCTATGTTTAGTGTTTCTTGAAATGAAAAATATTAAAAAGATTAAATTAATTCAGAAAAAATTGTGTAAAATCATGGTGTTACATATATCTTACATTTTTTAAATACAAATAAATCATCAATATAATATTCTATTTATGATATCATTGTGTATTAAAATTTGGTGTGGTATGATGTCCTTCGACTTTAACATAATATGAAATAACCAATATCTTTATGGTATGGTACCCATTCATAGTTAAATAATAATATCTTCAATTAAATATTATTTAAATCTCATTTAAATTCTCAAACTAATCATCCAAATAAACATGGGCCACAATATCATTATGGAATGACTATATGATTCATGGCACAATAACTAATTCAAATTGGAAACTAAATATTCATTACTGTTTATTAGGGAACGATCATTTATTGTTGATAACTAGATATCTACCTTATTGTGGCATGATTTACATGATTCAATGTGATTTTATTTAGTTAACACTAACCAAAGATGAACCATGTTTTCAAGGATTACCTTATTATAACACAACCTTATATTTCATGGCATAATTCATTATGTTTTTTTCATGACATTACAATAGTTATTATTATATATAATTTATTTTAATCCTATATTATAATCAATTAATGGGAATCCATGGATTTTCACATGATTTTTTTATTCTTCCACAAATTTATTTTTAGTTTTTTCCAAATACTTCCATGTATAATCACACTTTATCCAAATCTATTCTATGAAATAATAGAAAATGATTACTTCATCATAGCATCCACAAAATATAGATCAATCCATCATTATTTAAGAAATCTATATCATCCAAGATAATTTTGTTACAGTGATATTCAAGGAGAACTTCACTTTTTATTTTCTATATACTTGATGTAGTTATTGTAATTATTCCAATACATAATGTTTGAATTTATAAAAAAAATTCTAAGAGAATAATTATATAAAAATTATACATATGTCAACGATAATGATAAGTCTACCATTTTTACAAAATTCTCAACATTCAAAATTCTATAAATTAGATGGTCATCCTATAGACAACCATTAAGTTTCTTTTATTTTTAACAACTTTGGATATTGTTTAGATTTTCAACTTAATCATATTTATATATCCATTAAAAAAATATTTATTGTTGTAACATTCTCCTTTTATTAATTAATCCAAATTTTAGAGTAAATTTGATTATTTACATCTTCATCATTAATATCTATACAACTTGATTATTATCAACATTGATTTTCAACAAGCACTAATAATAAATATATTGAATATGAAAACTTATTTTAAACAAATACACTAGATAATATAATGGTTTCAATAGATACTCAACAAGTTTTTTACTATAGAATATTCTCACTAGACAATTTCTATTCTCTCAAGGTGTCTTAGGGAGATATAAAATCGAGTGAGAGCAAAGATGGGCAGTGCCTCCATTTATAAGGTTGATATTGGATTTGGTGTAGAAAAAGTTTTTCTTGTTATATAGGTATATTAGAATGAGATACTATTTTTATATAAATGTTAATAAAATATTCTTAAGATATTTTTAACACCATTACATTCTTGGGTGGCTATTAAGAAATATAAAATTTAGTTTTTTGCAGCAACTAGTTTAAAGTTAATGATAATGATAAAGAATAAGAACAACTCGATATAATATGTTTGATTTAAAATAATTAATGGTGGATTAAACAATAAATCACGGGTGGGATAATATAGATGAGTGCACTTTGATGTTGGAGTGATCTTGATCTCATTCAGTGACCTATAAACTCAAGTATGGTATATATTTATATTTTTATTGAAATGATTTTGATTCTTTATTGTATTATTTACATCCTCATTGTGTCATTTGTTAATGAATTTTATGTTTCATGTTTTTAGGGAACTATTACTTTTTGGTATTACATATATTAATAAAAAAGTGATTCATAATGGTGATTATATATGTGTGGTAGTGTATGAACACTTATAGAGAATGAGATCATATATGTTTGATGAGAGGACAAATATATATTGTTAGATTGGTTTAATGTTGTGGGAAGGTACCACAATATAGATTCCATGCATGTATTGAAGGGAGTTTAGTTTTTTTACATTATGCATTTTGATCATGTTACATATGCATGAGTTTTTTACTATATCAATAAATTTGATGATAAAATACTCATTGTTTACTTTTTATTGATTTTTTTTTAATTTTATAAACTTATCCTTTTGACTGGTTAGTAGGTGTTAAGTAGTTACCAATTATTTGGTTTGATATAGTCAACCCAAAAAATTATTCATTCAAAATGTGGGTTTGATTTTTTTACATGATCTTGGTAAGGTAATGTAAACCATGATTAAGGGATGTATGATACTAGATAAAGATGTATGTTTTGTTTTGGATAGGATTATGACCATATTTTACTGGATATTCCTGAGAATATTTTGTCACTTATTTTGAAATTATTTCATAATATGTCTATCACATATTTATAATACTTTTTGTATTCTATTTTTGAGTAATATATAATTTTATGGAGTTTATCATTTAGTCTAGGTAGATAATTTTATTTTTTATTTTTTTTGTATACTTTGAGTTTTTATACACACTGAATGAAGTTTATATTATTATATAGGTTAAATAGGCACCCTTGAATGAACTGTTTCTTCCCATTTGTGTATAGGTTTTTGTTTTTAATTTATTCAAAGTATGCATACTCCATGATAGTTTTATAAATGTATTGTTATGTGTTAATTAAATTCTAAAGTAGGAAATTCATATCTAAAAATACCATAACCACCCCTCAAAATTTAAGCTACCCATTTGTGATTGGGAAATGAACCTAAGGTTTTCTCATAGATTAATCTAGGGAAATAGATCATACATGTTGGGTCATTACAAAATTTAATTAGTGCTCACTTAGGGAAGTTGAGTTTGAAATTAACTATGATATAAAATCATTGAGACTATATATGTAACTTATAAATATGCTTATATAGTATAATTTTTGATGAAATATTGAATTATCAAGGGTAGTCATGGTTTACAATATTCTCACTATAACATCGAATCATTCTTTATGAGCCTCATTCATTATGAGTAGTCATTTATAGATAGTCACTCATGGGAAACATGATATTTGGTATTCTAGTCTACATTTAACTATATATTTCTGAAATCATATAAAGGATAATATAAATTTATTAAAATATAAAATAAATAATTTATTCATATTTTTTATTAGTGATGAATAGATAAATATAAATCCTTAATTGATTTATTTATTATTATTCTTAACTATATATCTATTCTAATAATGAAAAATTTAGGCTAAAACCATATTGGTTTAAGTTTACTATTTTATAAGAGAATAATAAATGACATAAATGGGGGATTGGGGTGGGGGTTTTATCATGTAAATTTTAAAATTATACCTAAAATAGATATGTTATGATTCTTGGAAGGTACGTTTCTTATCTTTTTAAACTTCACTATACACTTCTCCCACTTGGATTATAATTTAGCCAAAAGTCCTAGAGAATGTTTCTCAGCTACATCGATCTGAATGATAAGGATTTACTATATGTTAACCTACTAATAATAATGTATTGTGGGATTCATAAATCCATCATCCTCCAACAGTATTAGGAAATGTATCATCACATAAATTTAAAACATGGATTAAATATATTGATTTTATTTATAATATTACTAAATCCATTGAATAACACAAAGTAACATTATTAACATTTATGGTTGAAAGGAATGAATGTTATTTATGGGATCATATGGTCGAAGAAAATAAAAACTAGATGTTAGAATATGATAGATACTCAATTAGAAATAAGTAACATTATAATGAAATAGTTTAAGATGCATACTTTTAAAGAAATAAGAGGGTTAACATTTCTTGTACATCTAACTCAAGGAGACCACTAGTTCAGTGATTTCATTAAGTAAACTTAAAAAACATTATACCATATTAAAATTTTCAAGTTATGAATTTTAAATTAGGATCAATATGAGAACATATAAATATTCTGTAGAGATACGCCTTTAGAGAGCATGGGTCACTGACTCCAAAAGACTAATATAACTCACACTTAACCTAATGGGTAGTCTATTGGGGGGTATAAACATCTTATAGGTAGACCTGGTCAAGGAAATAGTTAGTAAGGTTGGTTCCAATAATCATTGGCATCGCCTTTTGGGTAGTAATTGCAACTGTAGGGTTATAATAATAATAATAATAGAGTATTTAGAACCAAGTATTCCACATTTCATATTTTAGATAATCCTTATATATTGAGAGGTACTATTTTAGTACCATTTACTATTACTAATATATCTTTTATGCATTAGTTATTTATTTATTTATTTCCATGAAACATAGATCTAATATAGGATTTAAAGTAAATGTATCATAAAAAATAATGAATATAGACACTTCATATTGTATTCTAGGGGAAATATAAAGTGATATCCTTTTTATCCTACTTTGTTTGTTTCATTCTAGCATCGCTAGAATTTTCACACCCTAAAAATGAAAATCATTGATATTTTTTGGGATATCAGTTGGTTATCCTAGTTAAAATCTAAAATTTAGATCTATAGAAAGTAGGTTTTCTTTTCCTCTCTAGTTAGTTATTGATATAATATTATTAGAGAATTGGAACTTTATATAGGTTGAGATGGTAATAATTAGGGAAAGATTGTAATGATATCCTAACAGATAGAATGTTTGATTCTTGGTTGAGTTGAATATGAAAAAAAGGAAATTACTCCTATGTTTGGTTTCTTTCCCGGTGCATTATCTATGGATTTTTTAGGATTTACTCCTAAATAAGATGCATAATTATAATCAAGTTATTTCTTAATATAGAGATGATTTCTATTATACTATATCATATAGATTTTAATGAAACTAGATAACTAAAAATTAAATTATAGGATCTGGAATCTAATAGTTTTATATATCATAAAACCTCTCATTGTAGTGATTATATTATTTTTTATAAGAAATATGATAGAATATTTTAGTTTTATATAGAATATATCAAGTTAAACAAAATAACTGTTAAAAATTGTTTTTTATTTACTTATACTAGTGATTTAGTTAATAAATTAAGAGATCCAAAATGGGTTTTAAAGATTAAATTGTGATCAAGTTTTTTATTAGCTTCGATGAGATCATATGATTTAAAAAAAAATGTTTTTTATTGATTATATAGTCAATTTGAGTACTTAGATATAAAATTTATATTGAAAAATAAACTAATTAATTTGTTGGATTTATTGAATATGAGTTTTTATCCATTCTTAAATTCCATCATGTTTGTGTTTTTTTTGATGATATCCTTATGTACTTGAGGATGCATGAAGATAATTAAAAGTATCTCTAGGTGATATTATAAATATTAAAAGTGAGAAATCTTTATAATAATCTATATAAATGATTATTTTAGATTCATTATATTGTATTTCATTATGACACCATTCCATAATACAGATTTTTGGTAGGTATTAATAACGAAGAAGTGGTTATGCATTTAGAGGTAAATAATAATATCTTTTAGATTTAGTTTTTCCTAGGACTTTATGAATAGTATAATTGTTTTATCATTAACCTTTCCCAAAAAAACTTCTTTTTTGGCTACTCAGATGAAAAAAGTGCAATTTTTTTCCTATATGATGCAGCCATTTAGGAGTGAAATATTTGACCCCAATATTTCCAAAGTTAGATAATGGGTTTGATGTTTATTAGGACACCTATTCTATGGGACTTTGATGAGTTTTTATGCAAGAAAATTCTGTTGTGGATATATTTATAAATAAACCTACACACAATAAAGAAATTAATTAACCCATGACCTAGACATACTTATTGTAGTGTATTCCTTGAAATTATGGTGGAACTATATATTTAAGGACATATCCATGACATATAAGGTTCAAAAAATCCTCAAGTATGTTTTTTCATAGAGAAAAATATGATAAAATATTGGTGGATATAATACTATTAATAGTTTTATTATTATATTCTATATACACCTTGAAATATAAACATGGTAGTTTATTCCCTTAATAGGAAGTCTTAACCTTATATAGCATAGAAGGCAATCAAATAATAGTTTATGATGTCTATTCTAGTATATATTCCCCTCGATATCTCTAAGTATCAAAATAATATATGTTTATATTATATTAATATTATATCATCAGTGGTAAAAAGAATAAAGAATTATTAAATTTAAGATCATGATTGTATCATTATTCCATAGATATTAGATGATAAAGATATTTTCCAAGGTTGGTATCAAAATTCACATTATATAAATTATATTCAAAAAAGTATCTTGGTTCCAACTAGAATAAAAAAAGAAGAGATAAGGGAATATCATCATATTTAATAGTTTTTATCCTACCACATATCATATATATCATGATAATTGTATGTAGTTATGGTGTCATAAAAAGAAGTGGGGGATATTTGGTTTTGTTTCCCAATGTTTCATTATCTGACAAGTTATTTTAAAACATCATCAATCCTCTAGAGAATTAAAACTACTCACTATTTTAGTATAGAAATCAAACAAGAATTTGATTTATTTCATAACAAGCTTTCCTTAATCTCAGAGTGGATAAAATATAGTGTGGGATATTTTTCATTACCTAGAAATGATAAATCATTTTATTCCTATCATAGAATCATATTATTTTGATGAATTGAGAAATTTGAATTCCAAAGAGATAATAAAGCTTCATGGGGTGATTCTATGATTTTTTTTTCGAATCAAGGTTTAACTCTAGTTTTTTGTAAGGGTTGTAGTATACTATTCATACTTGAGTGAAATGGAGTTCAACTTATCACCCTTAGATGAATGTCTAATTAGGGAAAACCATCCCCAAATGATAGTAAATTATTAGGATATGTATCCTCTATTTTTGTGGATTATGGGTAAATAATTAATTTTCTATTGAGTTTTTCTATTATAATAATTATAAGTTATCTATTTTGATGGATCTATTTGGGAATTTATATGGTATGTATTTTCCCTCTCCTTTATACTAGATAAAGGTCAATGAATCATCTATTATTGTTTATAGCAGAATTCAAGGGATTAATTCCTAGATAAATACGTTTTAGAAAAACTTAATAACTACACATAGTTTCTATAATTATTATACAGATTATAGAAAACGACCATTGGATATTTGTATTGGTTTTCATATATTTCTTGAGTTTTATACTTGAGCAACATACTAAATGTTAACAGAGTATGGAAAATTAACTACTAGATTCATTGATCCCTTTATGTTCCTGGAGTGTATCAAGGAGAATTATTATTTACTGCCATTTCCTCCTCTGTTTAGTAACATGAAAATTTCATTATATGTTTGAAAATTAAAAAAGATATATACCAGACCCTACTAACATTATTCACTTTTATGATACAAAATTTTATGTTTATAATTCCTTCATGGGTAAATCTATTTGTATTTATTACTAAAGAAATAATGTTGTAAGAGAATAAATTATTATATTGGTAAGGATATGTTGTTAGCATGTTTAGATTAGAGATGAAGAATGGGGATGCAAAGATGAGTTATAAGATAAATGGAAAAAGTCATTCCTTTTTTAGGATTATTGAATCTTTTTAATTGTGAGAATACTAATGATGTGTTTTTTAATGAATCTCACCATTTCTTGTTAGTAATTTTTTTTAATTTTCAATGTATTATATATTAAATTGAAAAAAGTTATTGTCTAAAAAGTATCTTAAATTAAGGGAAGGAAGACTAAAGAGAGGGGGATTTGTGTAAGTATAGCATAATGTACCCAGTAGTAGGGTACTGTCTATCCAATAGAATGTAGTATGACATACAGTGGATACTAATGTAGCCACAAAATAACTGGTTTCTTTTTCCTAGGTACCTAGTAAAAACATGAGATGTTTTCCTTAAGAGGTTTAAAATGGAAAATTTACTTTATTAACATTAAACCTAAAAAACATGATATTGGTTTTCTCCTCATTTTCACTATATAGACACTACCTAGGAGACTCACATTTATTCCTTTTTTCCTCTATCAAAATCCTCTTTTTTTTATTTGTTTAGATCAATCATGTAGGTGATACAAGGCCTACATATTGGAAAAGGTAAGGTGGGATGACATATCTTTAGTTTTTTTATATGTTTATAGTAGTGACATGAATCCCTAACCTCATAATCTATGTAAGTTTTTAAACAAATATTATTCCATCATAATTTACATTTCAAGTGAAAATAGTAAATTATTTTTAATGAACTTGAGGTAACAAATCATTTCATTCTATTGATATATTATATTATTAATGATAGAGAAAAAATTACAAATTTCCATTTACCAAAATTTAGTTAATCTATCAATATCTTCTTTATTAGGTTTTTGTTTTGGAATTTAATAAATAATTTTCTAATATAATAATATTTTTATCTCTTATTTTCATAACGGTAATTGTATAAAAAATGTGGGGGAAGTGTGATAAATAAATAGAAAATTATTTTATATTAAATAATCTATTAAAAATAGGGTTTTCATCAGACAAATATCTAATAAATAGTTATTTTACTATGATTTAATGAATATTATGTCTTGATTATTCCTTTGTATATTTATTTAAATTATTTAGAGTAGGTCTTTAATATATTGATTATGGATTCATGCTACAATTATATATGCGATTCCATGATAATATTATTTTATTATCATGATGTTAGTTCTTGATATGTAATCCATGATATAGTTTTCTATATATATTTATTGAAATTAATACTTTGATTAGATGATTGAATATAAGGTGTTGGATATGTAGAGCCCTAATATTGTTTTATATTGCATATACAGGTATTTTAGGTATTGATTACAATAGTTATGTATAGATACATATATGTATATCGATTTTGATAGATAGATTCATATGTTCCATCCTATGATAACAAAGGCCTTAGATGAGAGGATATATACATACATAAATACATAAATTCACACACACACACACACACACACACATATATGATCAATTTCTTATATATGAATATCAAAGATTCCTATGTGATGATAGGTGTGTGTGTGTGTGTGGTCTTATATTGAACATGAGATTATACAAGAATCCATGTGTGGATAGGTATCAATGGGAAGATAGGATTCTTTTAGTGGATAAGTACTAATACTTTGATTTAGAGCATGGATCTAATTAGGTTAGGATACATGAATGGAAGATAAATTTTAGTCTCTATGACTTTAAAGACACCTTTTCCTAGGTTTGGATAAAGATTTATGGTTTAAATTGGGTTTTGTGGCATTCTGAAATTCTATATGACATCGCCTCTGCGATAGGCATTCCAATCTGGATTGATGTGGCTACTGAAAATGTTATCTATGGGAATTTTTCCAGAATTTTAGTTGAGTTATATTTAAGCTCTACCATGGTTGATAAGGTATTCTATCCACACCACAAGATGAAATTAATCTTCGTATTCTGTATGAAAAGTTGCCTTTGTATTGTGAAGTTTGATATATGATTGGACATTCAAGGTCCAAATGTCATTCCAATACTTCTTGTTCTAGATACATGTTGAAGGGGAATGATGAGGCTCATTGCATAAGGACAGAAGGTAATAAATTTCCCCAAGGGGCTGATGTCCAATCTTCAGAACAAGCTGCAAATGAGATTTCTCACAGCTCTCCCAACAGACTTGTTATCTCTGAAAATGTGCAGATAGAGATGAAGTCTCAAACTGAACTGCTGATCAAGGATCATAGAAAAAGCCCCAATTTGGACTCTACCTATGTCGTCCTGAAAGATGTAGAGCCTCCTACATTTCAGTTGACTGATAGACCCAATGTCACTTGGGCTGATTTAGGAGAAGAAAGGGACTCACCAGAAGTGGGACTATCTTTTAAAGATGTGCTGATTAGAGACATAGACCAAGATCAAAATGAGATAGAATTTGTGGACAGTAAAATAGAGATAGATATTCTAGCACAAAATGAGGCTGATGAAAGAATTAGGCAGGAGCAAACTCCTTTTTCTTTAAAATACAAAAAATGAAACACATGTTAGAGACAACGACCTCAAGCAAGGTCAAGAATAAAAACAAAAACAAGGAATCCAAGGAAGTGAGTTCTGATAATGGAAATACAAGGGTCTCCTACCCTACCAAGTCCAAGGAGGATGATATTTTTATCCCTTCAATGGATTTCCAGCAAACACAAGGTGCAACCTCAAGAAAATATTGTCTATCGAAACCTGCTCCTACTGTGGGAAGTGGAGTTAAAAGGTTTCCTACAACTGATAGGGTGCTGCATGTTCCTATAAATATGCAATTTTTGAGTTTGATAATCAACCCCCTATAGTGGGAAGTGGATTTAATCACTCTACTTCTGAATTTGGACCCAAACTGGTGCCCAACCCTCACCCTGAAAGTACTCTTGCTAGAAATTCCATAGGAGTTCATGGCATGAATGTTCAACCAACTTGTGTGGCATCTAAGTTGCCCATCGATAAGAAGTTAATGGAGAGTTTTAAGATACCTAGAACAAGGGAAGGGGTGTTTCCTACCCAAAATCATCCATCTCATAGTGGAAAGAAACCAAGGCTGAGAATCCAACCTGATTCTTATATGGTGAAAGAGTCAACTCCTTATCAAGAGGAGACAAATTCTACTCTAAAAAATGATCCTCTACCGGACTCCATATCTGTTTTGGGTGTTTCCAAGCCAATTTTACATAAACACAATGTGACTGTGTTAACTAAAATGCCTCCTACATAAAAAGAGGCACATACACCTATGAAGAATGTTGAACTGTTGAGATCAAAGGTTTCTACCTCTCTTACAAGCAGCACCCTGCCTCAAGCATCGAGGACCCAGAAAATAGAAATGTTGGTACTCATAACACTTTTTAAATCCTTTCCCCGCTTAGCAGTGATGATGATGTAAATAAAAGTGATAGAGTGAATAAAGATGAAACCATAAAGACTGATGCTGTTGCGGAGCACCTTGATGATGTTGATGGTGAAGGTCCATGGATACAAGACAGGACCGGGAGGAGAGGTCAGAACTGCCGTGGCAGGGGTGGAAGACTTATTTTTCATAGTATTAATACCCGTTATAAAATGGGTTGATGTCCTTTTAGGTATTGTGTTATTGTATCTCCTCTTAACTTTCTTCTTTTTCTTTATAATTTAAATAAAGTGGCCTTTGTGACCTTAAAAAAAATAAGTAGGTTTGGTTGGATTCCATTACTCTTATGTATATGTTACTATAGTAAAATTTATTTACTCTATTCATAATATTTCAATAAACTATCTAATTTTTACTTTTCTTCGTGACTACTTTACATTATTTCAACATACACATGTCATTATTACGTACTGGTAGGAGTTTGGTGGTGAATTTCTATTGGGTATGATTTACTGGAACCCTACAAATGTTCCTTTGGAATGCATGTAAATTTTTTATATGTGGTCAATATAAGGGAATGGTTCCTATACATGAAGGTTGATTCATATGGGATTAATAAGTTTTTGTGTTTTGGATCTGGTGATTATTTTTGGGTACATAGATAGCTGTGAGTATATTTTGCAACTCTTATTGATGTTTTTTCTCAAGACACTTATAATATTTTCTAGAAATTGTTTTATTTTAATTTTAGATCATGTATATTTTTATATTCATTTTATTTTGGTTGAGTTAGACCATATTTATTGATTTTTTTTCTTAGAGTTTGAATAAAAATAGAATAGAGTATATGTTATTATATATGTTGGATAACTACCCTCCATCACATTGAATCATTCTATTGGAACATAGTTTTTTATTTTTTAATTGGAAAATGTACTCATTGGTCATCCATTTTTATATAAGGATTTATTTATGTTTTAGTTAAATTTCAAAGAGGAAAATCACTTATCAAATGTACACTAATAATCACTCATTATTGATTATAGAATCCATTAATTTTTAAGCGTGGATAAGATTTTTTGGTGAATTAGTTTAGTTTAATAGGAAATTTTATTCATTAGGTACATGTTTCATGCTAGAATGAAAAATCCAATACATTTTAAATTCTTCAGATGAAAGATATATGTTAATAATATAGAAGTATAGTAAGTAAAATATAGTGATGTGGTGGATGAATTAATATTTAACCAAGATTAAATCCTATAGGTGATTTAATAAATGGATTAATAATACTATTGAAATTGATGACATAAAATACACTAAATAGAAGTATGTAATTTAAGTTATAAATTCTAATATTGTGGAAATATTTAAGGAAGGGGATGTTCATGTAATAATTTCTATAAAACATCAAAACATTCTATTGTCATTATAAAATGTGTTCTATGATCTTTTTTGATAAATAAATGATACCTTCCTCATTCAGAAATCACAATTCATGTGTAAGAAAAAGAAAATTTATGTGCTTGAGGAAGACATAAATGGATCTCTATGTTCCACATTAATAATCACACACCAAGGGGTATATATACTTCAAAAAATATCAAATTAAATTGATTTGGTGGTGAGAAAATCCTACTAGGTGTAGACCTTTTATTTTATCCATTAGTAATAAAAATGGTTTTAATAACCATAATACCCATTTTTAGAGTATTTGGGAAACTTTTTGACCTTGAAAAACACCTTTAAAAGTGGTACCTTGTACTGAAGTGATTTTTTTTCGTTTCATAGGCATTTATTTAACTACTCATGGAGCTAAATAATACACTCAGATGAAATGTTATGTCTGTTTTAAGATGATATTTTTTTCACGAAAGAAGTTCAATATTGAAATCATCTTTTTATACCTTACATATTCTATAATCTATGTGCGCTATAAATAGATGTACATATTAATTTTCTTAGCACCACACACCTAGTATCATGCAACTTAATCTACACACCCTATTATAATGTTCTTAGATAAACATATGTGTGTGTTATTAGACATATACTTGGGTGCCTAGATACACATATGGGTTCCTGAGGTGGTTATCTTCATACCTTGGTGCTTAGGTTAGGGTTTCCTATAAAATAACCCCCACTAATTCCTCTCATTTTCAAGACCCACCACTAAGATATATAATAGAGATATCAAATGGGGGTATATAGATAACTTATCTGCATACCCATACATTCCTTTGATGATAAAAGGTGATTTATAAATCAAAACCAAATGATAATGAGTGATATATCCATACACAAGATCTATTAATTTGAGTGGTTCCTTGGGAATCATACCACCTTATTTCCCAAACCTAGGTACTAACTACCAAGGCACACAACCATATAAGCAATAAGTCACCAAAGTGATAAGGAACTTGAGATTTCTGGCATATGAGAACTGGGAAACCTGAGTACACATTCTCTCAGGCCTCCATACTAGATAAATCAATCACTAAGGCCTATATATGATGGATACACTTTCCATAGTCCTTATTACTAGTTAGACACATCTTCCTATCATTTATACATGGGTTTCACTTTTCCCAATATTAAATATTTTGGAATTTTTTTTCCTATGCCTCTATACAAGGGAACAAATTTATCCGACCCTCAATAATTAGATAACACTATACCCATGCCTCAATACTTAGATGAAAATAATCATAGGTATCCATTATAGGGAGACAATTCGACCATGCCTCCAATATGGGCACAAATTCTCTCAGGTACACTGCATGTTCACCCACTTATTCTAGGTTTTCTACATAGGTTCCAATTTTCCAAGGCCTATTACTTGAGAACCACTTCACCCAAGCCATCTGAATGAATTCCCACTTCACCAAAGCCTCCTACTTGGGTTTCCAGTCATACCATATACACCTCAAGTCAAGTTACTCCTTTTATTTTCTATATATTATATGATTCAATATTATCCTCTTGGTTTTTATATTTCTTGAGTCAAGATACTAATTATTAATTAATAAAAATACTTTCACTTGGATTAATTTCTAGTTGAACTAGTATGGTCATCTTACTAGGTGTAAGCCCCAGTACTTCCTCACTAAGTTATAATCCCCATGAATTAAGTCTTATTTTATTGTCTGGTAACCAATTGTAAAGACTCAGAATTTCTATATTTTTTTTAAATATATGGGAATTTTATGAGTCTGTGAAAATTGACGGTGCGTGATTTTGAGGCCCGGAGTGCCTGGAATGAATTTATGAACTTTTTTTCGAGTATGTTCAGTAAACGTAGGAGCAGGATTTTGTAACTTTTGAACCAGTACTTGGAATTGAAATTTGAGTACACTGTTGAACTCACAGCACCAGTATTCTCTGAAGGAGACTTTCACCTCAACGACAGTTCGTCGAGAGTGAAAGATAATTTTTTGTTTTTTCATGGAAATAATAAAATAAAATAATCACTCATTTTATTTTATTTGTTGTAACCACCCTCTTGTGGATTTTATGGTGGTGGGTACCACCCAAGGATTGAAACCTATTGAACTCCCTTTTAAGTGGGAATAAATATCTTGATCTCCCCACTTAATTATGCCAACCCTCCCCTTAATTTATCATGCCACCCATCAATTAATTAATTAATCGAATTTGAATTATGCCAACTTAATCTATTAAGTTGTAAAATCCTCATTTTGGGTGGAATTAGGGGAAACTCTTGGCAAAAAAGGGAGAAGCTTGGAGAATTAGGAGAAAATCTCTCCAACGAAGAATGCCAATGAAGAATGCCTACCTAGGCTTCGACTTTCTTCCTCGGGACATCCTCCAACGTGGGATGTCTTCAATCGACGATTGTATTTCCCTCACCAATGACATCATCTTCTCCCTCATGATCTTCGTCGATGAATCCAATGAGGTAGGGGTTTATTTCTATATTATTATCACTTCCCATGTACCCCCATTCTAATTCTTTTACTGGAATGGGAATAGAGATTTATGAGGGTTGTGGGGATTTATGTTTTTAAATATCTTCCATACTCGTTCTTGATTCATGATTACGTTGAACCGCTTGATACCGCTTTAATGCGGAGAGTGCATGCCAAACAAACATGGACCATCCTCTATGAAATTCTTGTGATGAATTGTGGCGTTCTTTGCGAAGGAGGAGGACGACGGCCAACCAAGAAGGGACATGAGGTTGGCGGCTGACACCACCACCGAACGCGGCGAAGGCGACGACATAACGGTGCTGCTTCGCGACCACCGCCGCCGTGGGATCAACGCATCGTCCCGGCCGAACCGCCGCCACGACCTCCCCGTGCCGCCCCGGCCGAACTGCCGCCGCAGTCTCGCCACACCGCCCTGGTCGAATTGCCACTGCGGCCTCACTGCATTGCCCCAACTGAACCGCTGCCGTGGCCTTGCTACACCGTCCCGACCGAACCTCCGCTGCGGCCTCGCTGCGCCGCCGCGGCCGAACCGCCGCCGCGGCCTCACCGCGTCGCCTCAGCCGAACTTCCGCTGCGGCCTCACCGCGCCACCCCAGACGAACCGCCGCCACAGCCTCACTGGCCCACCTCGGACGAACTACCACCATGGCCTCACCACGTCGCCTCACGGCCTCGCCGAGCCGCCCTGCGGCCGGCTATGCCGCCGCGGCCTCCAGCGGCCCTCCGCGGCCCCCTTGTTGCCTCCGCGCCCTCGTGGCCTCCGCAACCCCCGTGGTCCCTCGTGGGTCGGGCCACCCAGCGCTGGCTGGGCTGGACCCAACGGGCCGGGTCGGACCAGACCCGGACCAGATACGACCCTATACTTTACTTAGACCATAACTTTGGCACCAGACGTTCATTTGATGAACCGTCAGTGGCGCTGAAAAACTTGGAGAGAGACGGTCCCTTTGGTATGACCCACTGGAGTTTTGGATAAAGTTGGGAAACAATTGGGTTGGATCGAGCACGAATCCAACCGGGCCCCCAGGACTAAAAGGATAATAACTCACAGATCCGGCGTCCAATTGACGCGCCGTCTGTTGCATTGTGACCCCTATGACGTGGTGGTCCTTTGAGATAATTATGAATGGGAAATCGTTCTAGATAGATAATAGATCAGTGGCTTGGGGAAAAAACTCTCCTGGAGATGATCTAGCCTAGTACGGAAACCCAATAGCTGTCTGTGACGAGAAGAGAGCTCCTAGCGATCCTGTGTGGGTAAGCTCCAGCGATCCTATGTGGGTAAGCTCCTAGAAATCCTGTGTGGGTCAGATCCTAGAGATCCTGTGTAGGTCAGATCCAGTGATCTTGTGTGGGTCAACTCCTAGAAATCCTGTGTGGGTCAGCTCCAAGCGATCCTGTGTGGGTCAGCTCCAACGATCCTGTGTTTTTCATCTCCTAATGATCCTGTGTGGGTCATCTCAAGTGATAATATGTGGGTCATCTCCTAGAGATGCTATGTGGGTCATCTCCAGCGATCCTATGTGGGTCAGATCCTAGCGATGCTGTGTGGGTCAGCTCCTAGCGATTCTGTGCAGGTCAGCAGCCGAGCCTCTTAATGGAGTAAGATGATTCAGTAGATATAACTAATCATCTCTAATATCGTACATAAGTTATACCAGGTGTGAGATGAGTCAGAAACTCTGTGTTTATTCATGTTTCAGATGAATTACTTGATAACTTAGGTATATGTATGGGCATACACCTAAGTAGGGATATCTGTTATTTTCATACTTTGTGGTTTATCCTTGGTGGATTTTGTGAGACCTTGAGGGTCACGGGGTCCCTATTGAGTATCGTTATACTCACCCCTAAACGGTCTATTCCCACACCTTATTGTGTTGGATGCATATGACGTACATCACTGACTGAGGCTGAGAGTACGAGGACTGGACGGTACCCGGAGGTGGACCATACGACATATCAGTACGCAGAGGAGATGGGTGGATGTGGAGTGCTGAGGAGGCGATCTGTACTTACCCTTCAGGTAGGAACCTCAGAGGATGATCCAATAGCTATCTTTTCTCTTTCTTCAGTTGTGTTGTATTTCAGTTGTACTTGTATCTTTATATTTTGGATTTTATTCCAGCCCCTTTTACTTTCATCACTCTTTTTTATACAGTTTTCTTGTGTTCATATCTTGCTGTGTGCTTGGTTACATGAGTTTATAGGTTATAAAGGCAACGCCTTCCCAGTTCTAGGGAATTACTCCTTTGGTGATAGTCTCCAGCCCCTGGCCTAAGGAAGGCGGGCTTGGGGTAGTCACGACACGGGCCATGTGGGACGAGTCATGGCACCAATAGTGTAATATCATAGACTCAAGAAACCTGGACCTAAAAGTTATATTACATTTCAGGAACATAATACAAGAGTTCCTGAAGTATCCAATATCTTAGTAGTCTTAGAAGACTATATTCATACATATATTAATTTTGAAAATATAAGACATAATAAGAAAACATCGCAAGAAAATTAATATCCTTTACATAGAATCCCTAAAAACTACACATAGTTCTATTCTAGTTTTCCTATAGAAAGGAAAAAATAGGGATGAAATTATATGCTTAGTAAGGATTAACATATAGTGAAATATATCACAACATAAACATTTCATAAGTGATACAATATGATTAGATATATAACATAAATCCAAAATCATCTAAAAACCGATGGCATGTTATATCAATTATAATAAATGAAAACATGGATAACAATTATAATTCATCTCATACTGATGGAATTCATAATGTTAAATATAAAAAATTATTTTCAAGGCCTTGTGCCAAGACACTATACTGCTAAGGGGAGAGGTATAAACCCAAACCCATATTGTTTTGACTCATGAAATATATCAATGAATCGATGGGATATATAATAACAAGCCCCAACCATCACCTTATTATGTCTAATGAATTCACTATAAGAGTAAACTAGACATTTCATACCATTCCCTAAGGAACCTCTGGGTGAATAATAACATGGCTATTTATATAATTAAAAATATAGAAAATAAATACTTCCCCAATCAATGGAATAATGTGTATGTTTAGGAGAAAATAACTTATTGAACATTTATGTTATGATTTATCTTCAAATTAATAGTAAATACCCTTATCAAAGAAATATAGGGGTGATAGTACTTTCAATATGTTGGGTTATGCATGGAAAATAGTGGTTAAGCCCATTCATTATGCATCAGAGTGATGATTAATTCAATTATCTACCCACAATTTTTAAAATTATTACCCCTAGGTAAATATGTTCCATATAATCATCCACTTTTGAGTATATATTTAATCATGCATTATCTAGGAACTACAAATACCTTTACTTTACCAAAACTTAGGATGATTTTCCATTATAGAAAATATTGAATCTTAAAATGGTTTTGGTAACTGTTAAATCAAAAGAATATGAGGGGAGGATAATAATATTGAATTTTAAATCCAATTAATTAAATGATTAATATGGTAAAATGTAATTTGTTTCAATATTTATGATACAAAAGGAAATGGGTGGTGAAAATAACATGAGTTCCAATGAATAAAAATTTAGATAAAAAACCACACAAATGGATTGGCTAGTAATTCAATCAAAACCTCTTGAAAGAGAGAGATTAAAATTGATCATCAAATAACATGAATAAATTAAATTCATTATATAATATCTCAAATAGGTAGTATATACACCACATAAGGAAAATTAGGTGCATAATACCAAACATGTCCAACAAAGTGAAATTTGAGATGAAAAACCCATACCTCTTATCCTGACTTCCATGAATATATCACAAACTCAGGTATAAAAAACACAGATATGTTAATAAATTAATTAAGAATATTATTCATATCTATTTTTTATCATGTATTGATTCAAAATTTTTGTTAATTTCTTTCTTGTTTTGATGATCACAAACACCCACATTTATGTTACTAATAAATTTAATCTTAAGTGAATTTTAAGAAAATGATATTCATTTGAATATTTATTCTGGAAGCATACAAAAGTTATTGATCTATGGATGGATATTTTTTTATGTATTATAAACGTGTTTTAAAATTATTCTAGAAACACTATTTGTACCATATGTTTGTAAGAATAACGTATGGTTTGAAAAATCTACACTTGGAAGAGAATGTATGGATAAAAAAACTTACATTTAGAAGAAACAATACATTTAAGGAATAAACATAATGTTCATGAACCCTATGTTTGTGAATAACCATACATTTGCAACCATAATTTTGGATTTTTTTCAATATGTGGAGGAACCCTATGTTTTACTATTCAAATGATGAAGTTTTAATTAAAGATATTATCTATAATTTGTTCAACAGTATCTTTAGAAGTAAATATATCTTCAAAGATATTTATGATTGATTATAAGGTTCTTATTCAATATATTAAACTGTTCCTATTTCTATAGGAATTTATGACTCTCTTGAATGATTTTGAATTCAAATATTGACAATTTAATATGTTGTATTTAAATATTTGGTTTGACCTGGAGCTATTTGACCTATTGTATAAATACTACGATGATCATCTTATGAGGATATAAATATACAACATATATATACAAAGATATATGTAGAGCTGTGTGGTTGTAAATAAAAGCATATCACAACCTTCAAAGTTACACTTTGGAGATAGACATGTTAAGATCTATCTGATTGACTCACTGCTGTTGTTGTTGCTACTTCTGTATCTTATTGTTACATATTCTTGTGTAAGTTTAAAAAAGTATTTGTAAGAATGAAAATTAGGAGACATACTTGTTTATATATCTATATGGTGTTTTATCTATCGCTATTTTTCGAAATAATGTGCAACATTAAATATTAATTTTCTGTTAATATATGTTATTGAAGATCAAATACATCTATTAGTTTCATGCTGCAACTATATAAAAAACATGTTTTCTCAATCAAATCAATCTCTATTGATTTATTGGAGTATCAAATTCTCAGACTTAGTCATGTAGGTGATAGAGTATCATCTTCTCATAAAAATTTGTGGATTTACAGTGTAGCAACCCTATCCTTTTTCACATAACATTACATGATTTTAAGAATAATTATACATCAGAGTACAAGACAATGATTGTTAAGTCTAGCGTCTTGGAAGACTAGGTACATAAAAAATAAACCATGGGGATAAAAAACACTTATTTATTTAATATCCATAACGAGCTCCTAACTTCCTTTGAGCCCTTACATCTTCATAGGGTACCCTGGGGATCACATTAACAAAGAGATGAGCTAAAAATCCCAGTAAGGGAATGAACATAAGGATATATCTTAAGAACATGAGTTAGGAGGCATTAAATAATAATATCCAAAGTATGGAACATATGAAATCATATCATATAAGCATGGGATCATATAAAAATGGAATCATATAAAATCATATCATATCAGCCTGGGACCATATAAACATGGAATCATATAAAATAATATCATATAAGCATGGGATCATATAAACATGGAATCAAATAAACATGGAAGAATCATAAAACATTTCTTTAGTATGGGTCAATTATAACCTTCAATCCTATTTCCCATTTTATTATGGGCCAAGGATAACCACCAATCGTGATTCCCATTTTAGTACGGGTCAAGGCTAACCTCTAATACTATTTCACATCACATATCACGAGACTTAACTTTACGTAATGCATTAGAGAGCTATCTGGGTTCACCCATCTAAAAATTTTCATGAATATTATTTCCACATTAATATTCTTACATAATCAATCATACATAAACATAAGGGTACCCATGGAAAGAATTGAGTACCACAATCATGACATAAAGCATAACCAATGGGTATATCATGAAAGTGTCTATGAAAGAAAGGTATTAGAACATATATGGACTTTAATAAGGTAAAATAGTTATATAAAATGGTAAGTGGTGTAAAAAAAAGTGATAGTATATTAGAAATGTATTTGAGTAACAGTAGCATTAAAACATTTTTGTGCGGTTTAAAGGAAAATTCTATAGAGATTTTAAAATAGAAAAGTGGAAAATATTTTATATAAAACCATAATTTAACCAATAAGGTTTTCAGAATTAAAATAATAATTTTATAAAGACAATGGTGGCTTAAAATAAAGGATATATTGCACTTGAAATTGGGTAAAAATTCATAAAGTTCCCTTAAAACGGGTTTTCTTATCGGAAAGAACTAAGGAGGGAATATTTTAAAAACATATATATACCCCCAAGAGAGTGATGAAAGAGTCTTCATAAATGAATTTTTTAAAACTAAACAGAATTTATAATATGTACATAAATAGATAAGATAAATTCATTTTGATATAAAGAAAGATAAGGCAACCCGAAAGAACAAAGAAGGTTCAGGTTGAATTCGCTACGGTTTATCGGCATGGTGCCGAGTGTGCTGAATCGGGATTGATGAGAGAGAAAAGGGGTTTATCATAACTTAGAAATCATGTGGATAGTATGGGGGAGGTGTGTAAACAGATCCCATCATTAGGTATTACAAATAAAATGTCATAGGATAGAGGACATCTTGATTAAGAGTGAAATGGGGGGGGGATCCCTTACCTTAAATCCGGTGGTGTTATCCACTTGTTATTAATGACCTGAATAAACAAATTAGGTTTATTAATTAATAATTCCATAACCTATTATATAATTAATTGATTTATTTTAATCTTTTTTAGTTCATTCAAGACATTTTTATTGGCTATGAGGTTTAATTCTATTGTTTAGGTCAGTTTGCTTCCTTGGTTTTAATGATCGGTTAATATTCGGATAAATACGTATGATGAAAGTGATTTTCCAGAATTGAAGTTGCACGTTTTTAGTGAAAATATAGGAGATTACATGGTTAAAATTTTAATTTGGTTACTTAGAGTGAAGTTGAAATATTATATAAAAACCTTAATGATAACCGTTTTGGTTAATCAGTGGGTTTGATTACAATGAACATATTCTTATTTAAAACTTAATACCATTAGTACAAAAGGATTACAGAACCATAACAAGGATATATTACATATATAATAATTTAGTTCAACCATAACACAAATGGTTTCATGACCAGAATTAAATATGACAATAGAAATTGATAAACCGTTGTCCTTGAATGTGCTAAATTAGCACGTCTCAAACAATGCTTTCATTTTTTTCAAATAAAAGGTGGGGAAAGGAGAGAAGATAATAGAGTATCCCATTATCATAATATAATTACAGTAAATGTATGTTTCTGGAGTTATCATACCATTTTCATGAAGGGAGGTGATGAAAGAAAAAAAAATAAAAGAACTTAAAAGAAATGAAGGAATTGGAAAGAGGAATTTACCTCTTGAGTCTTCATCCTTTGAGAAACTCTTAAGGGGAGAGATTTTGGTATATTGAAGAGAATATGGTTCTTTGAACGTAGGGGAGGATCTTGGGAAGATATTTGGGTAGAATATTAGCAGGACACAAGGCTTGAGAGGAGAGAAGAGAAGAGGGAGTGCGGGGGGGGGGGGGGGGGGGGTGTTATAGAGGAGGAGAGGAGGGTTTTCATAAATTTTTAATCATTAGTTTATTAATTTACCTCAAGACTAGAAATAGTGATTATTAAATGACCAAGAATAGTAATAAATTCATGTGACTTCAAACCAATTGGTCTTACATTAGTAGATCATCATCAATGACTCAATAAATCCTTTATTTAGTATTTATCGTAAATTATTGTATTATACTATTCATAAAAAATTCAAGTATTTCAGAAAAATCCCAAAAAATCATCCAAACCATTTTTCAACATGTATAATCCAAAAAAAAATCCATTTTTTAAAAATAATTTTCTAAATATGATTATTTTAATATTTAATTAAAATCATAATTTATTTTAAAAAAACAGTTTTAAAATATTCATTTAATTATTCTAAAATATAGGTACATCATACTTTCACTTGATTTTTTTTAATATCATAGGTAAGGTTAATATTTATTAGGGTATAATACTATTCATAAGGGTATGTTACTATTTATAAGGGTAGGTTACTATTCACAAAAAAAAGTCAGTTTTTCTTATCAGACTCCAAATAACTTACTGATCGCAACCGTGATTGTCAGATTTTTGAAATTCCAAACACTTAAGTGAAAAAATTATGTTTAAAGGTCACATAGCACTTAGTAGTTCATTATGTTGTGTTTTGATGTGATTTTATGACATATTTATAAGAAGGTAATTTTCATTGAAAAACATTTGGTCGTTACATTATTCCCCCCTTAAGAAATTTAGCCCTTAAAATTTTATCTTAAATTCTAGGCCAAAACAGGTGCGGGTACTTTGCCTTCATTTCTTCTTCTAGTTCCCATGTTTTCTCTTCATACATATGATTTCACCATAGTACCTTGACCAAGTGAGTAGTCTTGTTACGTAGAACTTTTTCTCTAGGATCCAAGATCTTCACTGGTTGCTCCTCATAGGAAAGATCTTCCTCCAACTGTACCACATATGAAGAGAGTACATGTGAAGGGTCTGGTATGTACTTCCTTAAGAGGGATACATGAAAGAAATCATGTACTTTCGACATGGTATGCGGAAGTACCAGTCGATAGGCCAAAACTCCGACTTGATCAAGGATCTCAAAGGGGACGATATACCTGGGACTTAACTTACCTTTATTTCCAAATCTCGTGACCTTCTACCATAGAGATATGCATAGAAATACCATGTATCCAACTTTAAATTCAAGGTCTCATCGATGATTATCTATATAACTCTTCTGTCAACTTTGGGCTGCCTTGATATGATGCTGATTGGTTTTCACCTTCTCCACCATTTCTTCGACCATTTCATGTCCTAGCAGCTTACGCTCACTGAATTCATCCCAACATGTCAGTGTTATGCACCTTTTCCCATATGGTTCCATTCAGATTCTTGAGTGGAAACTGTTATTATAGAAGAATTAAACCAGTGGAAGATATTGGTCTCATCCTCATTTGATTTCTATAGAACACGCTCTCAACATGTCTTCCAGTGTATGAATAGTTTTCTCTGATTGGCCATCAGTTTGAGGATGATAGGCCGTACTAAAGTTCAGTTCAGTGCTTAGAGCATGTTGGAGACTTTTCCAGAACTTTGAGGTGAATCTCAGATCATGATCAGATACAATAGATAGTGGTACTCCATGCATCTTTTCCACTTATTTGATGTAAATCCGTGCAAGTTGATCCAATGATAAGTCCTCTCAAATCGTGATAAAGTGATCTATCTTTGTAAGACGATCCACAATAACCCATATTGCATTTTTTCCTCTAGATGTCCTTGTAAGTATAGTGAAAAAGTCCATGGAAATGTTCTCCCACTTCCACATTGGTATGGGTAGTGGTTGAATCATCCCCTTAGACTTTTTCATCTCAGTCTTCACTTATTGACATATCAAGAACCTTGATGTATATTCAACAATCTCCCTTCTCATATTGTCCCACCAAATTTTTTCTCCATGATCTCGATACATCTTTGTTTCTCCTTGGGTGGATAGAGAAGGTTGAGCTATGTACATCATTCAAAAGATCATTATTTATCTCTCGATTGGATGGTACACATAATTGTTACCCAAATATTAAAACTCCTTCCTCATTCATCTTAAAATCTGATTATTTCCCATTTTTAACAGCTTCCACCCTTTTCAGAATTTCCACATCCTTTCTTTGAGCATCCTTTATTTTCTCCAAGAGAGATGGTTGAGCAATCATTTGAGAAAGGATTGATGATGTTACTCCCTTAATGATTCCCATGTCCATACTTTGAAAATGTAAGAAGATCAGATCCTTTTCATTTATCTTCATTGATAAAGATGCATGATCCTTTCTACTTAGAGCATCCACCACCTTGTTAGCCTTTCCAGGATGGTAGTGGATTGAGAGGTCATAATCCTTGATGAGATTTATCCATCCTCATTGGTGCATATTAAGCTATTTTTTTTGTGAATATATATTTGAGACTCTTGTGGTCAGTATATATCTCACACTTCTCCCCATAGAGATAATGCCGCCAGATTTTCAACACAAAGATCACAACCGCCAACTCTAGATCATGCGTGGGATAGTTTTGCTCATGGTTTTTTAGCTACCTTGAGGAATAGGCTATCAATTTATCATTTTTCATCATCACACAGCCTAATACCTTATTTGAAGCATCACTATACACTACAAAGAGTTTTCCACTTGTTGGGAGTGTGAGTACTGGTGGAGTAATAAGCCTCTTGAAGTTCCCAGTCAGGATCCAAGTATCACTGAGAGGAGGAGGGGGGAATCAGTGATATCTATTTATTTTTATGTTTACTTCTTTTTGAAACAACCTTATCCTCCCATTAAAGAGTTTTTTCCTTTCTGAACACACACAACCATAGGAACACAAGATTTACAAGGTTCACTACTCAACAAGAGTAGCTACATCCTTGGTATGGTACAGAAACAATCCAATACAACATAATACACTATAAAAAAATCATTTGATGTGGAATACAATGAGTAAGATATACCCTTACAATTGTGTATCACATGGAAAACAATACTCAAGTGTGTGTTCACCCTCTTAGCACAAATAGGGAATTACAATATTTCAGTGCTTCTTTACAATTGAACAGGTCTATTCTCTGAAGTACAACTCTTTACTTTCCTACCTAGAAGCTGGTAAGAACTCCCTTATGCAAAAATGAATACGTATGAAGAACCCAAATATTTCATGCACCCTTTTAGGTTTCTTTCACTCAAATTTTATGCCACACATGCAAGATTTAACTTTTGTTGCGAAATACCTATTGCTCGCAACTCTCTTCTTGCTTGTAACTTCTCCTTCTTGCGCGAAACTTTATTTCTTTCATGAACTCTCATTTTATTAATATTTTTTCATGCCTCAGAGCTTAGGATTTCTATAAGTGTCGAGCATTTATAATGTTAGAGGGTCACATCTTATTTATAGACCTCATTGACCCCTACGTGAAAAAACCCCAATGTGTCGCATAAGATCCTGACACATCGCGCAAAACCCCATTTGACATCATGTTGGGTGCGTAAGTCATGCGTCGTGAAAAACTACATTTGATGTCGCATTGGGTGAGTATGTATCCTTTGAGGCAACCTCATATTTTGATCACTTCTTTAATCTTTCACACACTTCATGCCTTTTCCATTTTTCAAAGTTTGGACCTCTAATCATGCCTTGCATGCAAGATTCCAAACTCCCTTAAATCTTGCACGAAAAAACCAATCTTGCACACAAAACTAAATCTTTCGTGTAAGCCTCTCATTTTCTAGATTTTTATTTTTAGATCATGGAACTTAACTTGTACACAACATACCAATCCATATTCAAACTTGTGCGCAACATACTTTTCCAAAAACACATTTCTTCATCTCTTGATTTTCAAGCCCTAAAATTTGGCAAACACTGGAAAACAACGCCACCTTAAAACGTTCTTTTATGCCGTCTCCAGATTTTCCATTACTTTTCAATTTCATTCTTCACTGCATCCTATAACCATTCTTTATCTTTCATCACAATATCAAATATCTTGATATGTATCCTTTGATCAAACAACTTTAGCATCGTCAGATTTTCAATGGGATGTACTGAAACTTCCCTATCTTCCAGGAACATAATTTCTTCCAATCAAAACTGTATATGACTAACATCATATTTTCTCCCCATTTCCTTCATAAAGATTTCATCACAAGTTATCCTAACTTATGATATTTTTGAAATACATATCCGCAAAACATCATATGATTTTCAAGTCCTTTACAAAGTGAATTAATTTATCTTCTTTGATAAAAAAAGACAATACTATGTAGCAGAAAACTCTTCTTACTTCCTTATCCATCCAAATTTGTCCCAATATCTCTTTTTCAACTCCTTAAAATAGTCTTCACATTCCTGAGTCTAGAAAAACTTTACTTCCTTACATGTCATATTGGTCATTGGGTTTAACAATCATGAAAAGTTCTTCACAAATCGTCGATAATACCCAGATAGACCCAAAAAGCTATGGATCTCTGTTCAGAAGTTGGTCTGGGACACTATTCAATTGCCTTTTTCTTAGAAGGGTCTAAAAATATCCCTTTGTTGGTGATAACATACCTCAATAATGATACTTCCTCCATCCATAACTTACATTTACTGTACTTTTCATACAACTTCTCCCTTCACAATGTCTTTAACATAGTATTCAAATACTCCTCATGTTCCTCCTTGCCCTTAGAGTATATCAGAATATCATCAGTAAAGACTAATTTTTTTTTCGAGGTAATCTCTAAAGACTATATTCAATAAATACATGAAAATTTCTGGAGAATTAGTGAGTCTGAAGGGAATCAATATGAACTCATAGTTTCTATACCTCGTTCGAAAGGCAGTATAGGGAATATCTTCCTTCCTCACCTTTAGTTGGTGATTTCCCAACCGAAGGTCCACCTTAGAGAAATAACTAGCCCCACGAAGATAATCAAACAATTCATATATCCATGGAAGGGGATACTTGTTCTTTATTGTGATTTTATTGAGTTCACGACAATCAATGAAGAGAAGCATTGATCTATCCTTCTTCTTGATGAAGAGGACTAGCGCACCCCATGGTGAAGTAATCAGGTGTATAAAACCCTTCTTTAGATTATCCTGCAACTGCTTCTTCAGATCCTCTATCTCTATCTTGTCTATTCTGTAAGGTGTATTTGATATAGGTAGAGATGTAGGGATAAGTTCAATTGAGAACTCAACCTCATGATCAAGAGGAAGACTAGAAAACTCTTCAGGGAATACATCAGTGTAATCCCTCATGATGGTCATGTATTCAAGTATGATTCTCTCCTTTGTCTCAATCATTTGAGAAAGATATGATTTCTCATAAGCCAACAATATCCACACTTGAGACAATGATTCTAAAAGAGATTCATCTTCCTCCTTACACTTGTAAAGAATCGGAGGATGCTTCGGGATGTGAAGAACGATCTCCCTTTTCCGATAGTTGATGTTGTCCTTGTACAAAGATAGCCAATCCATGCCCAAGACAGCGTCAAAATCCACTAAAGGAAGTATGACAAGATTTTATGGGAGGTTTAGTCCACAAGAATTAACCAGGGAGGAGTTATAAACCATGGATGCAATAATTGACCCATTAGCTATTCTCGCAGATAACTTTTCCTCCAAATTTTGAGGTGGTGTTTGAATTGTTCTACTAAACTTTCAAGATATGAAAGAATGCGTAGAAATAGAATCAAATAGTATGTTTTATATTCTTGAATTAATAACTAGAGTACCTATCACCACATCATTGTTCGGATCCACCTCAGTAATAGTGATAGCATAAGTCCTTCCTTGTTTCCTTGGAGGTTGTTGTTGATTGCCTCCAACAACCCCCGACTTATAGATATTGTTCACATAATGACCATGCTCATTGAAGTTGTATCACTTCACTGTAGACTAAGTGTTGATATAAACCTTCCTTTATTATTCCACATTAGCGGGATTTTTCATATCCCTTCAACAGTTCTTGGCCGGATGACCAAAATTTCCACATTTGAAGAAATTTTTGGTTCCCTTCGGAAAATTCCCATGATTATTCTTCCCAAAACTTTTACAAGGGGAGAAGTCAGGCTTCTTTCCATCATGGGATTAATTTGATGAACCACCCATGCTGTTCTCCATTTTCATATTCTTGTCACTAGGCCCATGAGACCACTCAGAGTCTCCAATATCCATTTCAACCTTGAGGGAACAACAAACAATATCATCATAACTGTGAATGTCTTAAATCTCCAATGCTTTTCATAGACTCAGATTTAGTCCGCTAAAGAAGTGATCCAGATTTCTTTTGGAGTTCATAACAAAGATAGAGGCGTACCTTGAAAGTCTTGTAAAGTTTTCTTCATACGCCTCGATGGACTCATCTTCCTTCTGCTTGAGTCTGAGGAACTCTCTTTCTATCTTGAGATGGAGGGTTCGAGGAAAATATTTGTTGAAAAACATACTCTTGAATTCCTCCCAATACATGGAATCAATTTCCTCTTAGGACTTTGTATTTTTGATCAGTGTCCACCACTGATTAGCTTCCCCACCAAAATGATAGACCGCCAGTACAACTTTCTCTTCTTCTAAGCATTGGAGGACGAAGAATATCATTTCAATTGGGTTAATACACTATTCTGCGAGGATGGGATTATAATATTTTCTGAACATGATAGGCCTTTTCCGCATGAAGGATTATATGAAAACTTTATCTTTCCTTGGAGGAGGAGGGCGTTCCATAGGATTGAAGTTATTAATCATAACTCGAGCCAGCTGAGCAAGTACTATCATGATGTTTTGAGAACACTCTCCCATCATATCAGGCATATCATTAGGGAAATATTCACATTTTATATCAAATTGGTTGTTATAATGTGTTATTCTATTTCCCACCGTTAACTAAGAAAAATAACGTATAATTAGATGGTTTGAATACATAGTTATTGAACATAAAAAGAAAACTTTTGAACATAAAAGGATAAACTTGTAGAGGAGAAGTATATCCTATCTTGTGATTCCTCAGGTTTAAATATAGGTTATCCTCAATATATTTCTTAACTTATATTCCTATGGGATTTCCCCCCCTTAATAATGGATTGTACTAAGCTCATGAATCTACCAAAGAATATCCCCTAGGAGTGTTGTAACCAAGAGTGTAGAAAGGCCTGCTTTCATGCACTAGTTCCCGTTCAAGTCTAGATCAAAGTGGTGTTTTCAGGTTTTACCCCTAGATACATCTGTGCTAGAGCCACCTCTACCTACTCGTATCTAGTTAAGGAGATATTTTCTTGATAAAACACTTACTCAATACTAACAAAAATTAAGGAATGTTTTCTTATACTTAGTCCCATACGTAAGGTTCTCACTAAGGTGCTCTATTCCTAATCTCCAAAAATAACTAGACCATCCTCTGATACCAACTGTAGATACCCTAGCCTTTTTCACATAACATTACATGATTTTAATCATAATTATACATTAGAGTAAAATCTAAGGATATTTAAGTATAGTGTCTTGGAAGACTAGTTACATAAAACATAAAAAATGGGGCTAAAAAACACTTCTTTATTTAATCTCCATAACAAGTTCCTAACTTCCTTTGAGCCCTTACATCTGCATAAGGTACCCTAGGGAACACGTGAACAAAGGGATGAGCTAAAAATCCCATGAAGGTAATGAACATAAGGATATATATTAATCACATGAGTTAGTAGGGATTACATAATGACATTTAAAGCATGGAACATATGGAATCATATCATATAAGCATGGGATCATATAAACATGGAATCATATAAAATAATTTCATATAAGCACGGGATCATATACACATGGAATTATATAAAATCATATCATATAAGAATGGGATCATATAAACATGTAATAATATAAATGTGGTAGAATTATAAAACATTTCTTTATTATGGGTCAAGGCTAAACGCCAATACTGTTTCCCATTTTAGTACGGGTTAAGGCTAACCACCAATCCTGATTCCCATTTTAGTACGGGTCAAGACTAATCGCCGATCCTGTTTCACATCGCATCTCATGATATTTAACTTTACCCAATGCAATGGAGCGCTATCTGGGCACACCCATCTCAACATTTTCATGAATATTATTTCCACATAAATATTCTTACATAATCAATCATACCTAAACATAAGGGTACCCATGGAAAGAATTGGGTACCAAAATCATGACATAAAGCATAACCAATGAGCGTATCATGAAAGTGTCCATGAAATAAAGGGATTATAACATACATTGATGTTCATAAGGTAAAATAGGAATATAACATGTTAAGTGGTGTCAAACAGAAGTGATAACATATAAGAAATGTATTTGAGTAACACTAGCATTAAATTTTTTTTGTGTGGTTTTAAGGAAAATACTAGAGTTTTTAAAATAAAAGAGAATAAAATATTTTATATAAAACCATAATTGAAACAAGTAGGTTTTAATAATGAAAATAATGATTTTATAAAGACAATAGTGGCTTAAAATAGAGGATAGAGTGCATTTGAAATTGGGTAAAAATTCAGAAAGTTCCCTTAAAACATGTTTGCTTATCAAAAAGAACCAAGGAGGGAATATTTTAAAAACACGTATATCCCCAAAAGGGTGTGATGAAAGGTTATTCAATTTTTTTTTTTAAAATAAACAAAATTTAAAATATGAACATAAACGTATAAGTTAACTCTATTTTGATATAAAGAAAGATAATGCAACTGAAAGAACAAACAAGGTTCATGTTGAATTCGTTACGGTTTATCGGCATGGTGCCGAGTGTGCCTAAGAGGGATTGATGAGAGAGAAAAATGGTTTATCATCACTTATAAATCATAAGGAAAGTATGGGTAGGTGATTAAACAAACCCCATAATTAGATATTACACATAAAATGGCATAGCATAGAGGACATCTTGATTAAGAGTGTAATAGAGAGGATCCCTTACCTTAAATCCGGTGGTGTTCTACACATGTTATTAATGACATGAATAAAAACATTAGGTTTATTAATTAATAATTAAATAACCTATTCTATAATTAATTGATTTAGTGAAACTATTTTTAGTTCATTCAAGACCTTTTTGATTGGTTATAAGGTTCAATTCCATTATTTAGGCCCATTTGCTTCCTTGGTTTTAATGATCAGTTCATGTTCAGATAAATACGTATGATGAAAGTAATTGTCCAGAATTGAAGTTGTATTTTATTAGTGAAAATAAAGGATATTATATGGTTACAATTTTAATTTGGTTACTTATGGTTAAGTCAAATTATTATATAAAAAACCTGAGTTATAACCGTTTTGGTTAATCGGTGGGTTTGATTACAATGAACATGTTTTTCTTTATAACTTACTAACATTAGTACAAAAGGATTAAAGAACCATAAAAAGGATAAATTACATATATAATAATCTAGTTCAACCATAACAAAAATGGTTTCCTAACAAGAATTAAAGATGACAATAGAAATTGATAAACCGCTGTCCTTGAATGTGCTAAATTAGCACATCTCAAATGGTGCTTTCATTTCTTCCAAATAAAAGGTGGGGAAAGGAGAGAAGATAATGAAGTATATTATTAGCATAATATAATTACATTAAATTTATTTTACTAAATTTATCATACCATTTGGTTAAATGTAGGTGAGTAAAGAAACAAAAATAAAAGAACTTAAAAGAAATGAAGGAATTAGAAAGAGGAATTTACCTCTTGAGCCTTCCTCCTTTGAGAACCTCTTAAGGGGAGATGTTTTAGTATATTGAAGAGACTAGGGGCCTTTCTAATTGGGGGAGAATATTGGGGAGATATTTGTATATAATATTGGAAAGGCACAAGACTTGAGAGGAGTGAAGAGAAGAGGGAGTGAGGGGGGCTTTATAAAGGAGGAGAGAAGGGTTTTCACAATTTTTTAATCATTAGTTTATTAATTTGCCTCAAGACCAGCAATAGTGATGATTATATGACAAATAATAGTAATAAATGCATGTGAATTTGAACCAATTGGGCTTACATCAGTATATCATCATCAATGACTCAACAAATCTCTTATTCAGCATTTATCATAAATTATCGCATTTTACTATTCATAAAAAATTCAAGTATTTCAGAAAAATCCCAAAAAATAACCCAAACCATTTTTCAACAGTAGAATCCAAAAATGGAATCCATTTTTTAAAAATAATTTTCTAAATATGATTATTTTAATATTAAATTAAACTCATAATTTATTATTAAAAACCCAGTTTTAAAACATTCATTTACTTATTCTAAAATATAGGTACATCATACTTTCACTTGAACATTATTTTTATAATATCATAGGCAAGTTTACTATTCATTAGGGTATAACACGATTCATAAGGGTATGTTACTATTCATAATGGTATGTTAATATTCACCAAAAAAATTAATTTTTCCTTATCGGACTCCAAATAACTTACTTATCGCAACTGTGTATGTCAGATTTTCAAAATTACAAGCACAAAAGTGACAAAATTATGTTTAAAGGTCACATAGAAATTAGTAGTTCATTATGTTGTGTTCTCATGTGATTTTATGACATATTTATATAAATATAATTTCCATTGAAAAACATTGGGTCATTAAATACAGTTCCTTGTAAAAGAACCAGAAGGCCTTCTGAAAGACTTATTATAAAGGTATTAACTACCTATAATCAGTTGTGGAAGTCCTTGGTAAAAGTAATTACTAGTGAAATATACAAAATCACTGAGAGATTGTTGGTGGAGTGGGATAAGGGGTCTTTATGCCCCAAACCACCATATATTGATGTGTTCTTGTATTTATTTATTTTGTCTACATCTACTTTAAGAGAGAAAAATAAATAATCACAACATGTGAGGTGGGATTCTTTAAATTCATAAAATATTTTTAAGGATCAAAATTCACCCCCTATTGCATCTTATTCTTATTCATATCTAAAAAAACAAATGATATCAAAGGTTGGACTCTCTTGATGTTATTTGGAAATCTATTTATACCCAAAATCAACAAGTAGTATTAAAAGAAGGGCTTTACTACTATATTCATTTTTTTTTGAAATATATGAATATTCTGCTGACAATAAGTGATATTAGAGGATAAATATCTATAATTATATATTATATCAACAAATGTATCAGATAATAAAAAAATGAATAAAAATAATTTTTATAATAGTTTTTAACTCTTGTGAATTTTTAAAGATTTCTTTTGGCTCTAACAAGACTGAGTTAAAGATTTAGATAAAGTAAAATCTCAAAATGACTAATCTTAGAGAAGGTATGTCAATGATCCATGCTCTTAAATTAAATAGTGATAATTATGGATTCTTGAATTCTCTCATGATTATATATTTAAAAAATCATGGAATATAAGTTTATTTAAAGTTTTTAAAGCCTTATGAAATTCCTAAGGAAGATTTAGAAAAATGGGACAGTGATCAAGAAAAAAAACATGATCTCAATTCAAAAATAATGAATGCTATTTTTTATGGATTAGGAATTGATGTGTTTAATATATTATATCAAAGTTATAATACCTATGAAATGTGGAAAACTATTTTGGTTTCCGATAAAGGAACTTACAATATCACACAATTAATATATACTACTGAAAATTTTAAGCTTGATACTTTTAGAATGAATGATGGTGAAATAATCACTCAAATGAATGGAAGAATAACTGAGATATTCAATAATATTTCTACCTTGGGAGATCCAATTTCACAATTAGATCAAGACTTAAATGTTATCATAGTTTTACCTAAAAAATGAAAAGGTATATCTACTACTATAGAAAAATACACACTAGTTATGCAATTCATAATAAAATATATGATTGGTACATTGATGATGTATGAAGATGAGATGCAAGCTGAAGTTGAAAATAATATTTCTATCAAAAGTGATGAATATTATCTTATAAATACTATGGATGAATCATATGGTTAAATATATAAATAATCAAACAAATATTTATCATATCTCTCTAAAATATTGAAAAACTATACAAAAGGACAAAAAAAAGGATAAGAAAGATAGATATTATGAATACGAAGAAAAAAGACACACAAAGTCTGTATTTCCTACGATTAAATATTAGGGGAGATATAATTATGAAAGAAAAGAAAATAAATCTATAAAGACAATCTAGAGTGCTAATTTTGGTTTGAATGATGAATCTACTATAGACCAAGATATTAAGCATACAAATAAAACATTGAACATATGTATTATGGATCATTATAATGAGGTACAATATTATTTCTATCAAAATTATAATTCATAAAAAGTTTTTTATGATGAACTTAATAGATAATTTTTCATGCTTCAAGATAAGTATGAATCCTTAAAAATAGAGCATAAATCTTAGAAAATATTATAACAATATTTTTATCAAAACAACTTTAGAATTTAAAATCTAATACTTCTAAATTTTCATGTGTTATTTATAAAGTTAAAATTAAATAATTGATAAATGAAGTTGATACTTTAAACCATTCCTAAAACATACTTATTAAAGGATAAAATTATTTAAATAAAATTCTTGTTAAAAATAAAATTCATAAATGAAAACATGGAATTGGTAATAATGGTTAAAGGCCAAAATTATATAGGAATTATTTTGTTCTTGGTTAAAATAAAAAAATCATATCTACTGTTAATTTTTTTATTACAGTATTAATAGAAATTTTTTAAGTTACTGTTGCTTTATAAATCCTCAAATTTATGGTGTTAATAATTTTTATTGTTAAAAATATTTATTTAATTTGAATAGTATAATTTCTACAGAAAATAAATATATTTGGTTACCCAAAACTTTAGTTTCTAACAATGTGAGACCCAAAATAATATGGGTACCAAAAGACACTTGTGTTTGATGTTTTTATAGGAATACACTACTAAACTATATTGTAAAATTATTAAAAATTAGATGTCTGAAGTGATGTATGGAAATATATACCAAAGGAGTGATCAACTCTGAAGTAGTTTGTTATCAAAAACCATTCAAACTAGAATTTATGATCTATGAAGTATTTCATTACTATTTCCATATATAAACTTCTAGTGAATTAACTATTTTATACAGGGGAGATAAATATTTTATGTTTAATTGATAAATAGTTCTGTACTATTTGAATCAATTTATAGTTTATATAATTACATAATTAATTTTATAAATTTTTAAATTTCTATAAACATTGTTTTAATCTTTAGATGATAAAGTACTTGGTTAATTATAAAAGGTTTATATTTTCTTAATTAATATTTTAAACCAATGGTTATCTTTATATTTTGTGCTCTTAAAATTTTATTTTTTAGGTAATATTTACAATTAGAAAATATTTCTTACATAATAATGTCTTTTCAAAAATTAAAATTTATAATTATTATTGTGTATTTTTGACTCAGGAATATAAAGCATTGTATATATATTTTTAGAAAAAAAAAATTTCATTTTATCTTTAAAACCCTATAATCTTATTATTAAAACCATTTAAATTATTTAGCATTATTATTCAAAATATCCTTTTCAAGACTTCTAAAATTAGTCTGAGAAAAAATGAAATGACCAAGAACTTCATGTTTAGAGTAAAGTATTTCTAAAAATAAAATGAAATGTAATACAATTTTTGATTTTTTAAAAGAACAATTGGTTCATATGTTAAAGATTTATTTGAAAAATATTCTAAAAATGATAAGGGAATTCATGGTTATAAAGAACCAGAAGTTTAGTTTTCTAAAATATTAAAATGTAAAATGTCCTATGAAGAGCTTCTGTTTAAGGTTTGTACATTAAATAAAGAAAAAGTAAAGCTATGTATTGATTTGGATTCATCTATAAAGTCATATGAGGAACTAAAAAAGGATTATTATAATGTGAAAGAATTTCCAATTTCAAAATAATATTTTGAAGCATTCAAAAAGGAAATGTTAAGTTAGATGGATTTACTCATAAGGGAAGCTGTTACTAAGATAGATCTTGATAAACTGAGAGTATTTTAGGTTGAACAATGTTCGTCTTCTTCACATTATAAAATAACTGCAAATGTTCAAAGAAGAATCGAACAACCATCAAAAGTTTTAGTATATTTGAGTGAAAAAGTTGAAAGTTTGGAAAGTTTGTATGACCGATCTAATCCTTCCTAACACCCCAAATTTTATTAAATATTGTATTTTACTATAAATATTTTATCTTTTTGATTAAATATTTTGTTTATTGTAAATGTTTTATAAATTGATTCATAATTTATTTTTAAGTTTTATACCTTTATTGTTTATGTTATGTAAACATGTATTTAATATTTGATTATCAAATTATACTTGATAAATTATTATATTACCGTGAGTAATGAATAATTTTGATTGGATACGACATGAGCATAAATTTAGTTTAAAATTTTCCTTGAAAATATTTTAATTCCTTGAACATATTTTTCAAATATTCTATGTATTAGGGGGGGGGAGTATTTTAATAATTACATGAAATTTGTGATTTAACATATTCATTAAATACTCATTTTATTCATATATTCTACTTGTTTAAATTTTTATATCTTTTTTTAAAGGAATCTTGAATTTAGGGAGAGTTTATATTACTATATTTTACTCTCATCATTTTTGATTTCACAAAAGGGGGAGAAGTTTATATGTTTATCATTATGGGGGAAGAGTTTATATAGGATAAATTTATATTTTTTATAAATTTATATGTTTATTGTCATAGTGGAGGAGTTTATATATGAGAAATTTATTTGTTTTATATGATAAATTTATGAGAAATATGAAATGGGAGAAATGTTCTTATAATTTATATTTGTGGAAATTTCTTCTTCTAAAACTTGTTATAATTTTAATATTTATTTTATGTTTTTTTCAATGGGTTTTATGATCTTAAAAAGGGGGAGATTATTGAGAATGTGTTGATTCAATAATATCATTTATTTCCTTTTTATTTTGATGATCATAAACACCCACATTTATATTACTAATAAAATTTCTCTTAAGTGAATTTTAGGAAAATGATATTCATTAGAATATTTATTTTGGAATCATACATAAGTAGTCAATCTGTAAAAGAATATTTGATTAAGTATTATAAGAATATTTTAATATTATTTTGGAATCATTATTCATACCCTATATTTGTAAGTGTACATACGGTTTGGAAACCCTACACTTGGAAGAGAACATATGGATCAACAACCCTATGTTGGGAAGAAACCCTACGTTTAAGAAATAAAATGTTCACCAGCCTTATGTTTGTGAACAACCACAAGTTATCAACCCCATGTTTGGATATTTGTCTCTATATGGAGGAACCTTATGTTTGACTATTCAAACAATTGAGTTTTAATTAAAGATATTATTCGTGATTTCTATAATAATTTTGGTAGAAGTAAATATCTCATCAAAGATGTTTACGACCAATTCAAAGGCTTATACTCAATAGATTAAAATTTTCCATTTTTATGGGTAGTTCCAACTCTCTTGAATAATTTTGAATTCAAATATTCGCGATTTAATATGTGGTATTTTTGGAGCTGGTTTGACCTAAAGCTATTGCACCTACAATATAAATATTAATATGATCACCTTTTGAAGATATAGATATACAACATAGATATACAAAAATATATAAAATGATGTGTGCTTGTAAATAACATAATATCATCATCTTCAGAGTTAGAATTTGGAGAGATACATGTTAATATCTATCTAATCAACTCGCTGCTATTGTTGTCACTAATTTTATATCTTATTTTTACATATTATTTTTCAAGTTTGACATAGAATTTTTCAGAGTTACATTTTGGAGACATACATGTTTATCAATGTGTCTGGTGTTTTCTCTATCGACATTTTAATAAATCCTGTGCAATGTTGAAGATTATTATTTTTCCACTGTATGTTATTGAAGATCAAATACATCTGTTAATTTCATTCTGAAACTATGAGAAAAACCTGTGTTCTCAATCAAATCAATCTCTATTGATTTATTGAAGTATCGGCTGATCGAAATCAGTCATGGATGTGAAGGATTATCAGATTCTCATACTATATTGTGGATTTATGGTTCCTTATAAAAGAACCATAATTCCTTGTAAAATCCATACTGTAAAGGTATCAACTTCCTGCACTGAGTTGGGGAAGTCCCTGGTAAAAGGACTTTCTAATAAAATCACCGAAATAACTAAGAGAGTGTTGGTGTAGTGGACTAAGGGATCATAGTTTCATGAACTAATATACATCACTATGTTATTGTATTTATTTATTTACATTGTATACTCGACTATAAGAGAGAAAAAGAAATAATCAATGCTTGTGAGGAGGGATGCTTTGAATTCATAAAATATTTTAAAGGATAATAATTCACCCCTCTTGTGTCTTTGTCTTATTCATATATGACACAACACATTTTCATTAATACTCTTTATAAATTTTCATTTTTTATATCAATTATACCAACTATATTCATTGGGACTTTATAGTTTTGATTGTTTTTTCTAATTTTGTTATAATTACTTCCATACTCATTATTCTTCAAATTTTCATCATTAAAAGGAAATTAAAGTTATTTTTATGGATTATTTAATTTTTTTAAATTACATTAATGGGTTTTTAGTGTTTATCCATGAATATGAAATTGAAAACAAGTATGTTTCAATGATTCTTGATGACCAATGGGTGTTTTAATAATTAATGAATTAAATATTAATTTAATATATCCATAATCAGAAACAAATAATTAATTACAAATTTATATTATATTATACCCATAATTATATTCCCATAGTCATTCATGATATAAATTAATAGTATTGTTCAAGTATGTGGTTGGGCTGACCCAAACATGAATATATCCTGATTTAACGAATGATTATTAGGTGGTTTTATCATAATATCCTTATACCATAAGCATAATGATCCAAATTAGTTTAAATTAGAATGTTATATAAGAGTTATAGAGGATGTAGAAGAATAATTTCTGGATATGAAAATATTACATAATTTGAATAAAATATTTTCATATTAGCATTAATGATTTAAAAAATTGAATTAATGATAATCATTTATTGGTCATATCATTAATATAACACCCTGATATTTTATGAAATATATTTTTTTCAATAGATTTCATTATACACATCATTGATCCTAAACGAACTGTGAAATATTACTATTTAAATATGAAAATTATAACCTAGATATAAAAATTTGTGGGTATGAATAGGATTAACTACTTAATGACACACACACACACACACACACACACACATATAAATTCCCACTCAATCTAAATTTATTCATAAATTCTTAGTAAATAATAACTTAACTTTTAGTAATTGCATTATATTTTTCGAAAATCTATTTTCTTCAAAACTAGTTTTTATTTCCGGAACTTATAGAAATTTTATTTTATAAAAATAATATAACTTTAGAAATAATAATATCAAAATGATCTAATGGTGAAAATTTGAGATTTTTCTAAACAGTTTTATTTTTCAATAAATAGCGAAAAATACTGATTTAAAAAAAAATTATTTTATTTTGAATATTTCAAAATTAAAATTAAAATTTGAATTATTTTGAAAATTTAATTAGTTACTTTTTATTAAAAATAATCCAATTGTAGTCTTTATAATGAAATTTATACTTGAATTTGGTATAAATTTTTTTTATATTTAAAATGGTATTTTTATTAAGAACATTTATAAATTTCATTTTTTTAATGTTAAATTAATTTCTTCCACTTATAGAAATTGAATATTAAAAAATTTATTCTGTATTTTTAATCAACAGGTTTAAATTTGGAAAATATTACCCCTTTTATTTTTGGTCAATATGATTAACAATCATGGTAAAATTTATTAACTTATTTAATGGTAAATCATTTTAATATAGGTTAAAACGCAATGATTAGATAATAATTTTTCATCCAAATTCTTATTGGATTACTTTAATTTAACCCTTATCACCTTAGACTTGAAATTTATTTTTTTTAATTTATATTTTTCCATGAAAATTTCATACATAATATTTAAATCAATGAAAGTTAAAAAATGTAACTCTCTTAGTTTTAAATATCTATTATGTGTTCAGATAGGGAAGAATTAATTCAGTGAGAAAATATTTATTATGATTTAGTGAATAATGGAATTATATTCATGATGGTAATTTATTTCTAATTTTTATTGAATAAATAGTTACCTTAAATTCTTGTGCAACACTAATATAATATTTATTAAATTAATAGGAAAATAAAATAAATACATTTTAAAATATTACAAGTAATATAATATGAGTTATTTATAGTGTTACATTATTTTTTAGATAAATATAAAACATAAATGTTACGAAAGAGGATTATATTCAAATTTAAATTTTTTATTGGTGTCGTTAATGTCAAATAAATTAAATAGTTCCAAAATTCAAATTAATAATATTTTATAAAAATAATATTTTGATAAATTATATAAAAATTATAATATAATTTAAAGAGGAAAAACTAGATAAGAATTTATGTAAATGTTATACCTTTTTCATTTATGATCCAATATATAACTTATAAATGAAATTATAAGCCTTTAAGCGTGAAAAAGTATTTACTGTGGTTAAGTTTAAAATTGATTAAACTAAAAGATAAGATTTAGAAAACAACACAAAATTTTCCAAATTCTATTGGTTGATTGGATTATAGAAAAATACCACATTTTATTTAAATATATTTCCATTTTAAAGTATTTATCTTGAAAATGAACTTACTATAATTTAATATTTTTAAACATTCCAAAGGTTTCTCTCACCACAATTATAAAAGGGTACCCCCTGCATTATCCTCATGACACCACTTTGAGCCTTCTAAATCAACCAGACCCTATCCAATTATCTGCTAAAATTCACTATACACATTCTAGAGGTTTTGGTATCCCCAAATAACTAACCTTAGGGTCCTTAATAGGATATAAAAACGAGTTCTTTCAAAGAAGAGGTAATCGCCTTAACCAATCACATTATTTTAAATTCTTATTTTACCTCCTATAAAAATGTTGTATATATATATCATAAACTAATAAATATATTATCCTCAATTTAATAAAATTTTATTTTCATTGTTAATCCACCATTATATACTCTCTTTCCTATTAAATGGAAAGTGAAAGTATCTCTCATGTATACATACATCTTACTCTCTCCACGTAGCGATACAGTTAATTTTTTAGCATCATCATTTATGGATGGGTTTAATGATTATATATTATATTTATGAAATAATTATTATTCATGAATTATAATATCACATTTTTCTTCTTACCTTCCAATTCATTGGAAGACAATAATGTCTCTCATGCGTATGTGTGGACTACCACCTCCATAAATAAATGTGATTCATTTTTCATTTCTATTTATATAGATAGTAACAATGATGAATTTTATAAATAAATATGATTTATATGTTATTAAAAATATTATGTAATAGTGAATTATTATTTATTATCATTTCATTCATATGTTGAAAATAAAAAATAACATTCATGCATACATACGACCAACTGTCTCCATTAACAGTGTAATTAATTTTTCTATCTATAACTTTATAGAAGACACTAAATATAGATATATAATGAATATAAATTATAAAATATGAATTTAAATGATTATTTTATATAGATATAATAAATTTAAAATTATTATATTAGACGTTAAAAAAGTTTTGTAGCAAGTCAAACTTGAGGTATGGTTTTATCGTCTCAAATTATCTTCTTTGGGGTATATGTTATGTAATGCACCTATCTTATTTTTAGAGGTGTATATACTAACCTTTGAATTTTAATAACATGATTGTCATTATTTTCAAGATATATAATGTTTAATTTGATGTTATTATTTCATGTGGATTACAGTTCAAATTTTACCAAAGCGGTAAAAGATTTATGTTTCAATCACAATTTTTTTTGCTTGAATTTATATCAAGAAAATTATATTATTATTATCTAAAAATTCCCTTTTTAATCCTATAGTTATTTTAGAAGAATAAATTTTCCATTCACTTTCCTCACTTTAATTAATCAAGAGAATGAAGGAATGTTTATAAGGGAAAACCAATTTTAATTCAATATTCAATCAGAAAACGTTTTTCTTTTATATCCATTTTTTTAAGAAGTGTTTTAAATAATTTTTTCAATATTTCCTTATCATTGTTTAAAGTCATTTTTAACCATTATTTACATTATAAAAATGTTTTAAAAGTAAAATTTTGATGATTTATAATTGAGGAAAGTTTTGACTTTTTCTAAAATAGTGTGAAAGGAATGTTTTCTTTTAAACTATATTATATTAATAGAATTTACCATTATCATAACTACTAAATGTTTTAAAGATTCCTCTATTAATTTACAAGGTTCTTTTCTAATAAAAAAATTTATTATATATATAGAAACTTTTTATATATTGAATAATTTATTTCATAAATAAAAAGTTTATTTTCCTTATAAAATATTACAATGATTCTTTTAAAGTAATTTTCATCTATGATAATATTCTTTGACGTTAATTATGTTGATAAGGGATATGATCCTGTGATACCATCCTTATTCTTTCTCTGGATGGTTTATGATTATTATAACTAAATGTTTATAGAAACCATTTAATTTCCATAGGTTATTGTAAAAACCCAAGTAATGATAGAAAAAATCACTCTAATTTTTATTAATATAGTTATATTAATTATAAAAGTACTAATTAATTTTTAAATAAAAAATGAAATAGTTTTAATTAAACACTTTTCTTATAAGGTTTCATTTAAAAGTTTAATTTATAAATTTTAGAATTTTAATTTGAAAAAAGGAATATAATTTTTTAAATCATCAAATAAAAATTTAATTTGGGTGAAATTTTGGTATTTTTTGGAAAATATTGTTTTTTCAATAAATAGGAAAAAATTCAGGTTTTTATAAAAAGAATTTTATTTTTAATAAATTAAGTAATTTAAAAGTACCAATATGTTTTGAATATGTTTTCAAGTAATATAAGTATTATTTATTTATATTTAATTTACTTAATCACTTTTTTATTAACTTTATATTGGTTTTTAGTATAAGTTTTCTTTTGTGTTTAAAAATGGTATTTTTCTAAAAAATATTTTAAAATGAATATTTTTCTAAATTTTTATTAATAAAAACAATAAATAATTAGATTTTTTTCAAATAAAATATATAAATTATATATCGGTAATTATTAATTTGTTTTCATAAAATTATTTTTATTAGTCATTGAGTTAATATAAAACCATCTTTTTCTCAAAACATACTCTACCTGAAAACCCGATTTCTCACCGCCTGTGTGAGTTTTGTTTTAAATTTTATTTTGAAACTTCTAAGAGTTGAATTTGGTTAAATTTATTCTATATTAGTAATAATAATAATTTATATTTTCTAATAAGTTCAACTTAATTTTTGACCAAAATGAATAGTGAAAACAATAAAAATCAATTACTGCGGCTAATGTAAAAATAGATTTACCTGGGGGTTAAACTAAAATAATAAGGATTAAAATGAACTAAAAAATTGTCTAAAATATATCTTATTGAAATATTTATACCTTATAAATTCTATTATTGAAAATTTTCTGTTATTGGATCCTTGTGGCATGGAAATGTTTTTGGGTGGAATTCATTCTTTTCAAAAATTACAAGTGTTCCAATCACCTTACTTATAAAAGGCCATCCACTCTCCACCTCTATTAAAAACATAAAAACACATTTTTTAGGAAAATAACTACCCAAATAACTTATCTAATTACCTTATATAATAATATAATACTTATTTTGGAAAAAAATCAAGTCATGGAAGGCCTTTGGTGCAAACCAAAAAAAGTTAACTGAAGAAGAGGTAACATTCTCTAAAGAGTGTTTTTATTTTATTTATTCTTCCACCCCCTTGAATTATTATTAAAAAATGTTTATATAATTTTTTTTATTAAATATAATTATATATTTTTTTATTAACCTAAATAATTTATCTCTTCCATCAAATGTGTTATGAAATCATCAATCATGTGTAAGGCTGACTACCGCCTCACAAAATGATGTCATTTGTTTTTCCATTACCACATCTCCCAGTTGGGTATGATGATGAATTGAATATATCTATGATATTTATAACATAATTATACCTATGGTTTCATTATATCATATGTAAGTTTTTTTACTTTTCATCCTATATGGGATACGATAACGTCATTCGTGTGTATGGTGGACTACTGCATCGTGAAGTGATATGATTATTTTTCACTAATTCTATACATGGAAGGTAACAAGGGTAAATATAAGTAATATATGTGATATAAATGGAATAATTATGATATTAATGACATATTTATCATTATTGAAAGATAATATATCATTTTATTTCTTACCTTTTCACTCACTTAAAAAGTGATAATTTCCTTCGTGTATGTGTGGATTACCACATTCATGAAGCGATGCGACTGTATTTTCATAAAAACACCACATGGATTATATACATAAATATATTTAAATATATAATATTTAATATATGATATAATGATAATTTTTTAAAGATAAAATATTACTTCCTTTTTGTAATGATAATTGAAAAATGGAAACGTTACTCATGGTTATATAAGACCTACTGTCTCCATGATGATAACACAGTTAATTTTTAATAACCATATTTTATGATTGATTATAAAAGTATAATTTATGTATAAATACGATAATCATGTTAATATTATTATTCTATATATTTTTAAATAATGATCTCTTTGACCATAGTTAACTTATCAAAGTTCTTTTTGACAGAAAATCATAATATGGTCAAAACATATAACGTAAAATTAATTTATTAAGTAATTTTATATAAAATGGTAATAAGTGAAGTGAAATTAATAATAAAATTAAAAAAAATTTATTAATAAGTTGAATAATTAACATAATTTGATTATTTAGGAATACATGAAAACTCTCTCTTAATATAAGGGACTTTGTCTCAATTTCCTTTCCTTGATGAATATTTTGATTTTATGCACCTATATCCTTTTATGAGGTGTATATACAGCCCCTTTGACATGTTTTATCATGAATTTATATACTCTCATGGTATTTGAAGTTTTTTTAATGTTATTATTTCATGGCTATTAGGATACAAATATTTCTAAAGTGATAATGTACTTTTCTTTTAAAAAACCCTCTTTTAAAGTTTTCCTTCCAAATATATATTTTCCATGACCATGCTTTTTAAAATGATATTATTAAAGTTTTTATATAGACATAAAAGATTTATAAATTAAATTTTATGTCACTTTTACTTTATTTCAAAGGTTTTCAAAAGGATTATTTTTATGTGTTTTATAAGGGACTTTTTGATAAACGAAAAAATGAATGTTCTATTTTAATGTCTATAACAACAAAATTTTTTCCTCCATAATGACCATTATTTTATTTCTAGATTAACTTATATTATTTCATGTATTCATCAGAAAAAACCATTATACATTTTTTTATTTTGGTATTGAAAATGGATTTTCAAAAGAAAAGGGTATTTTGGTATTGAAAATGGGGTTTTAAAAGAAAATATTATTTTGATATACAAAAGTGATTTTTTATGATTTTAAATGAGTTTAAAATGTTTTATTATATAAAATTGAAAGAATAATATTTTTTTATACATTATATAACACTTGAGCATTATATATGGGAAATATGTGCTTCCAAATAGCACATAGTGAGCCTGTTATAGCTTATATGATTGGGTAGATTAGACAAAATCGGGTGATCCCATTACCGATTGTACGATGGGGTGGACCAAATAGCACCGAGTTCTCCCATTATAGATTAAATGATGGGTGATATTATATAAAGATATAATTAATTAGGTAATGTTTCTTATCATAATAGGCATGATAGAGGGAGTTACTAAAGGATTTATCCTAAAGATCTAAATGGGTTATAGTTACTTCTTACATATGTTTAAAATGGGTTATGAATGAAATTATCTATGTTATCGATATGGAGTTTTAATTAATTTCTATCAGTTTTAAAGGAAAAATTTGAGAAAAACATGTGTGATATTTTCATGTGATAATTTTTTATTTATTTCACTCAAAAAACATTGATATAAAGGTAAATATTTTATTAGTTCACATGCTTTCACTATACTAAAAATTTAATTTTTTATATTTCTTACTATTTTTTTTTCTCATTCCATATTTTTAAATATTTTTCATAGGATTGGTAATGGAAATAATGAAGTCAAGTTTAATTTTATAAAGTTTTTTCATAGAAAAAAATAATGGTTTATTTTAAAAAGTTTTATATAGTGGGAAAAATGGGTACCGATTGGAAGTGTCCACTTTGTATTATATAGTTTTGTAATGTATGAGTTATGACCTAATTATTTCAAACTCTAAACCTAAAAATACCCTTAAGGAGAAATAAAGTAAATTACTAACTGAAATTGAATATTATATAATGTTTATGGTCAGGTCCTTATATTTGGTATTAGAGGTTGGTTTAAATAAATTTATAGATTAGGATAATGATAATATATTAAACTTGAAGGATTTTACATTATGGTTTCGTTGAAATGATATAACATTTAAATATTACCATGTTAGTTCATATAAACTAATTCTTTTTAGAATTGTTTTCTATAGATTAAATAGGAAGCTATAGTAGGAAGGAACTAATAGGAAAATAACCTTCCAAATTAACATCTTGAGATGGTTGTAATTGGAAAAAATATTTTTTTGTGGCGATGGATTAGTTGACACAAGCTAAAAATGTTGGTGGTATTCATTCTAGAGAGGATCCCAATCTACCATGAAGGAATATGTCTATTTTAGACAATTTCACGAGGCAATATCCCCCACCATTCAGTGGATCATCTTACCCCACAATATCTAAAGGTTGGATTGATGAACTTGAGAAGATATTTGAGGTCATGGGTTGTTTTTAACATCAAAAGGTAACTCTTTCCATTTATCATTTTGAAGTTGAATCTGATTGATGGTGGTATTTGGTTAAGAATGAATAGAGAAAGATCATTTTTATGCCATGAAATGGGAAACACTTATAAATATTTTACTTGTGAAATATTTACAAATGGTTTTTTGACTTTGGATGGAAGTTTTTTTTCTATAATTTAGGTTAAAAGTTGAAGATTCTATAGATTCATATAAAAAAAACTTCACAATATTGGCCAGGCATGATCCAAATTTTATTCAATACACTGGTAGAAAAATTAATAGAAATTTTACAAGGATCATTATTTTCATGATAATTTAAAAGTTATGAGATAATGGTTTGTTGTGATGAGAAAGTTGAGATATATTTCTCTATCACATATATTCCGTGAGAAAAAAATAGTAAAAACAGGGAAATGTGGAAGGAAATAGAGAAGAAACTAGATAAGAAGTCTCTATGTTATCCCTAAATATGTTCTAAGTGTGGAAAATGATATTTCAAGGAATTCTTGATAGGATCAAGGATGTTTTTTCAGTATCTTCAATTCAGTCATATAGCTCGTGACTGTAAAGAAGATAGTTCTAAACAACCAAAGAATTGGGTAACTAATATATACCCAATGGTGAGGTGTTTTAGTTGAAATGAGTTGGTTCATTATGCTAACATGTGTCTGATGTTAGTTTAACATGATGGAAATCATCATGATCAAAAATAGAAAGGTGTATCATAGTCATTTGCTACTACTATAGTTCATGCTGGGCCATTAAATGAAGTGGGGACATGTATAATTCTGGTTTATTTGAATTATTCCAATACCATATTGGACTATGGATCTTCACATTATTTCATTTCTGATAAATTTGAAAGTAAATAAGTAACATCACCTCTTGAAAGTAAGATATAACTTTCAGTGAAAATTTCAAGTGAAAATATTAAATAAACCAAGATTTATAGGAATATTCCTATTGTTTTTAGTGGGGTGGTATTTTCTGAAGATATTATTTAAATATACATAATATATTTTGATATAATTATTTTTATATATTGGATTTCAGATTATCATTTTCACTAACCATCCCCTAAGGCTCGTACCGTGACTACCCCTCCCATAGGCTAAAGGCTGACGACTAGCACTAAGTAGGGGTGAGTAGAACAATACTCAATAGATAACCCAAACCACAAAGGTAAACTACAAATTAAGACACATGGTAGACTACCAAATAGGTACTCAAAGTGTAGCCTCTAATTATTACAGTCAAGAGAATCACTAGAGTTAGCTCACACCATGATATATATACTAATAAAGTCCAGGAATATCCAAATCCAATGAGATATACACTCTTCGTAGGAGACCTACTCTGTGTCTCCATAGGAGATATAATCCGTGTCTCCATAAGAGACATACTTTGTGAATCCATAGGATACCTACTCCACACCCTCATAGGAGACCAAATCTGCACCCTCATAGGAGACCAACTCCACACCCTGGGAGGAGACCAACTCCATGCCCTCATAGGAGACCAACTATGTACCCTCGTAGGAGAATTAATCCATGTACTCGTAGGAGACAGACTCCACGTCTTCATAGGAGACCGACTCTGCATCTTTGCAGGAGTCCGAATCCGCATCTTTGTAGGAGACCCACTCCACATATTTTCCATAAAAAGTCACATGATTCCATCCTTAACATGATAATTCTGGGAGAACCTACCCCTTTAGCCAATAGGCCATATTCCAACCTCTATAGAAGGTCACATAGAGTATCCCAAAATGATCAACTTGTTGTTAGTGCCTCAATGCCTCAAATGGCTAGTCAAACTAACTTACAATTTAGAAGTTATGGACATTTAAGTAAAAGGGGCCGGTTGGGTCTAGGTCTGATCCAACCCAGTGGGACCGACCTAACCCAATCTGGGTCTCACTTGAACCAACCCACTGGGTACAACCTAACATACTAGGTTGACCCAACCCATCAGATTCAGCCCGGACCACTTGAGCGCTCCGGTTCATCCGCCTGGGACGCGATGGATGTCACGTCCCTGCCTGATTAATGCAGTGGTATGCTACGTGATCACTCCATGACGGTTGTCATGGGGTCCCACCATGGTCCAGCTAGATCGTAGTCCTCTACTGAAAGACACGGTCTACTGCCGCATCCGGACGAGGCCACCATCGACCATTGAAACAGCATCCCTATCCGCTGCCCGTGGCCGCTGTGCCATGGGTTCCCACCGGGTGGCCGCGCCACCACACGCCACCACCAATGGTTCCATCTTCTATGGGCCACCGCTATTTTTGTGGTGGTCAATTCTTCAAATCATGGATTTCATTGAAAACCTCTAGTCATCACCATCACTGACATGGGCGAAAGATTATCTTGTCATTTCTCTGGGGGTCCGGTAACATTCGAAACCTCCCAGAAAATCTCGACGCATCCACGTGGGTATGTTGGTGAAGAACACAATGATGAGGAAAAAAAAGTCACCAAGAACACCCAAGGGATGAATTTAGGCCTTGTTATTTTTGGAATTCTTTCATCCTATTAAAAAAGGGAAAGGAATAACAAGAGAAACACCGTGTTTTTAACCCTTGAAAACCTCATAGTAGGTAACCCATACTGCATGAACGATCGACCCATGGATAAACCTATTTGTGGGTTGGTCCATATTCATCATTGAGAAAAAATAATGAGGAAATAATTAACTTGAAAATTATCCCCCTACCTAGAAAGAGGATCATCCAGAAGAGATAATTAGTCATTGATGGTGATCGTTCCATGAACTTCCTCAATCTGATGTTCTTCAGTGTTCTTTATTTGTAGATATTTGATCTGAGCTTCGATCTACAAACTGTCATCACTGGTGAGAGAGATTCCTTCTCCCTGACTCAAGTAAACTTCAGGGCTCCAAGGAAAATTATTTAACATTATGAATTTTAACACTAGTTCCTGCCTCTGTTTAATAGTGAAACGCATTAATGCGTTTCATCATTTTAAACATGTTTCATCTTTTCCACGACACTGCATTGCAGCGTCACTGAGTCACCAAATCGTAGTGTTGCAGATTTACTGTGTAACATTGAAGAAATAAAATAAAATAACATTTTTAAGAATATTTTATTTTTCTCTTAAAATGTCCATCAATTAACTTTTGCAGCCGACCCGCACTGACCGATGTTAGAACCTTCCTAAGTAATACACTACATTATGAACTCAATGGTGGTGTCAGATTTCTATTCCGAGTCACTATTCATGAGTTATTAGGATTTTAAAACAGAATAATTTTATTTAATTATTTTATTTACAATTACGTCCTTTTCGGGTTTTCTCACTAAATACTGGCGCTGACTAAAGTTAAGTCACACATAGGGTAAAACCGAAAATCTAAATGCAACAGTTCCCTTAGATTTCTGATCCGAACACCATTTTAGAAGTTATTCCACTTTTTTAGGAAAACCACTTACGCACACTATTAAAAACTTAACAATTTTTGTTGAACTATTTTGGGCACACCGGGCCTCAGAATCATGAGACATCTTTGTATATGGTCTTGTAAGTTTCCCATATAATTTCTTAAAATAATATAGAGAAAATACGAGTCATTAAAATCATGTTAAGATAGACCATAGTGCTAATAAAGTTCTGTTCAATGATTTCATTCCTTTTAAAACTTACTAAGAAGCTGATAAATTGATTAGAGATGATAGTGAAAGTTACCTATCTCATATTATTAAAAATAAAGAAACTTTTCAAATTATTCATGTGACAGTAGTAAATGAATACACGGATTTATTTATTGATGATTCTTCTAGTTTTATTACTGATCGAGAAGTTGGGTTTACTATTGACATAGTTTCTGATGCTATGAATTTTTCTAAACCCCCTTATTGAAAGGATCAAGTTTGACTTTTATAGTTGAAAAATAAATTATAGGAGTTATTAAATAAAGGCTTATTCTATCTTAGAACTTCCCCATGGGGTGCTTCTATTTTGTTTATCAAAAATAAAAATGGATCAATGAAACTTTTCATTAATTATAGATCCTTGATTAACATCACTATTAAGAATAAGTATCATTTACCTCATGTCAATAATTTGTTTGATCAGATATAGGGATCTCAGTATTTTTAAAATGTTGACCTGATATTTGGGTACCATTAGTTGATGTTGAAGGAATATAAAATTGTCAAGACCGTGTTTTTGACTAGATATGGGAACTATGAGTTTGTATTTATGCCGTTTGTGTTTTCTAATTCACCTTCTATATTTATGTACATTATGAATAAAGTTTTTCATGAGTTATTAGGCAAGTTTTTGGTGGTGTTTATTGATGAAATTTTGTTATATTCTAAAATTCCAGATGAACATGGAAGAAACCTATGGATCATTTTTCAAACCTTAAAAGAAAAATAAACTACATGGGAAATTTAGTAGGTATGAATTTTGATTTCAAAAAATTTATTTCCTTGGAAATATGCTGATAGTGGGTTCCCTAAACCCAATTTGTGTTATACTTTGATTACCACTACATGTATACAATTTGTTATATATATGCATGTGTGTTTATCTTTCCATAATAGTGTAGATACTTCTACATCCACTTAGTTTATGACAATTCCCTTAGATTACATGTTATATCAAAGAGTTATAGAAGATCCCAGGCTATAATGAGAACCTTGTGATTCAATGAGAATAATCCTAAAGTAATGCCCTATGGTTCAGTTACATCATTCTGAAAGGACATAGATGATGTGCGACTATGAGGTGTTGGGGGATCATAAACATTGATACTTCTTCTCATGAAGTTCTCACTTGATGATCTCTAGTAGTTGAGATCATGAGGACTAACCCGAAAAATAGGAACACCACATGTTTCAGGGGTCATTGGGCATTCCTATCCACGAACATGTGTAATGGTCTCCAAACTTGAGGTCATTATCCATGTATGCCATTTAATTATGGACTCTGATGCAAGGAAAAAACCATGGAAATGAAATCATGGTGAGGTAGTTTGTTTTGGGTACGTCATTGGTGACATGACATTGATTGAATGATAAATATAGGATTTGTCACTTTCGAATTGAGGAAGTGATATCTTAGGCCTGATTGATTAGGATTGTAGCACCTTCATTAAATCCATGTCCATGGTAGTCGAAGGTAAGACTGTCCAGAAAGATCAACAAATAAAATAAATCATGATAAAGGATGATGACACTAGTGTGCATTTTAATTTCTTGAGATATCAATGATGAAGAGATTATATTACAAAGACCATGTTCATAGGGAGGTAGTCATTGCTTTTACTTTTTTCCTTATCTCTATAGAGGACTCGATGGGTTTTTAGACTCTGCTCTTGGTCGGTGTATACTAATCACTGCTATTGAGATAAGTTCCTAGAGGGTCTCACATAATAGAGCTTTGAGAATCTACCCTATTTTTTGGAATAGGAATATAGAACTTGATGGGACCCACAATGGGGTTTTTGTATTATCTAACTTCTATGGATCATCAAGTAATAAATAAATTTTTTAATTATTCAAGTTTTGAATAATTCATTGAATTTATTTATAACATGTACTTACAAGTGATTAAGTAAATACAAAGATAAAATTTTATTCAAAAGGATTTAAACATCCTAGGTTCATTTAATATTATCAAGAGATGTGAGTCGAGTTAAAGACTTAAGTTTATCACACAATATATATTGCAGTTAGTGATAAAATTATAAATATTATTTATAGAATAACTTAATTTGTCATAAATAAATATTTATAATACTTATACTGGTAATATTTATTACATGGGGGTTGGGAACCCATATTGGGTATTTTAGATATTCCCTATATAAGTAAGAGAGAGGATTATCTCATGTAACTATTTATTTATTGGAATTGAGAGCCTATATCTCCACCTTCATTCTAGGGAGAGATTATCTCAAGCAAGTAAGATATTCAAGTTCCTTATTCTTTGATCAAAGATTCTTTCTTGTTGTGATCATCCCTGCATCAAAGTTATTTTTGGTGTACTGTGCTAGCACTCGAATTCTGAGGAATGACGTGCAAGTAGATTTAAGAGGTGCGTGTGGATGATCTAGAGGGCTTCGACTTCAGAGTCTTCGAGCAATGGTCCCTGGAATCCTGTGATGGGATTGCACACATCAGATTCGAATGAGGTAAATTTTAGATTTTAGATTTTTGCTTTGTTAAAACCATACGTGGTCCTCAGAATGTACCAGGAAAGGATCATTGGAGTCGAAGATGTTACGTCACTCCTGTGACACAAATTTTTTAATTTCCTGGTCCATCAGCTTCCACTGCCCGTCTCAGTACCTAACAATGGTATCAGAGAAACGCGTGGTCTTTCAGAGTCCAAAAAAATTAAATTACATTAAAATTAAAGCACGGGGTGTTAAAAAGTTTCCATCGGATTTGACCATGCTTCATTCCATTTTCGAATGACCAAGTAACGACCATTTGAAAGTTTTTAATTGGATCAACATCATCAGATTTAAGTTCTTTGAATTTTTATTTTTGAAGAATGAATTTTTAATTTATTTATGTGTTCTTCAAAGTACTGGAATCTGACCAGGTTTTGGTCAGAATCTTTTCATCAGAATTTTTTTGGTGGACTTGTTTTTAGGAGTTAGATAAAATATACTATACTATAATTTTATTTTATTTTTCTCAAGTAAGAAGAAAATTCATGTTTCTTTTGTAAAAGTTTTTCCATAAACTTTTATATTTTAAAAAAAGGAAGACTATTATACTTTTGGTCACATCTTCCTATTATTTTATTAAATTATTTTAGAATTTATATTTTTTTATAAAAAAGGTCTATTAGACTTTTTGAAAGGATGACTGAAAAAAAACAAAGAAGAAGACCCATGGGTCTTCTTCCATGCGGAGGCCACACCTCCCAACCCTATCCTGACCCCCCCTTTCCCTTCCTCATGGATGGACCAGCAAAGGAGTATCCCTAACTTCTCTTTTGGTCATAGATAGACCATCACAGGAGTGTCCCTCCCTCCTCCTTTAGTCGTGATCAAACCAGTGCGACCCCCCTTATTCCCTCTGATCTTGCGGGAGCCCGCGTCGCCCCATCCTCCCCTCACCATGATGCCGACTGGGTTCGCATGCCACCCTTGACCGCTACTTCTCTAGGGTCCCATCACCACTGCCACCATCGAGGGTTCCCTGGGCCACTCCCCTCCTCCTTCCTGATGCTCCGCTGCCACCGTCTCAGCCACAGGGCACATCCCCGCCTCCCTCCGCACATCGCTGGAGCCCAACACCGCCACCCCTGTGTGGTCTATCTACAGTCGACCACACATTTCTAGAGGATTCTGTAGGCCACCTCTATGACTCACTGGAGGATTTCTCCGCCACCGCCCTCTACAGGCCACGCGCCTCCCTTTGACCTACTCGCCGGTCCGCTGCACTTTTCCAGAGCCAAAGGACGCCACCACCACTTCCTAATTGGCCGCACCTCTCTGCCCAGAACCAGTGTAGACCTCCCTTTTCCACGAATTTTACTGTGGGGGTGTTGTTAGAGCAGACGGACACGACACGATCATGTTGCAGTTACGCCGCAGTCACACGACGATTCAGCCCTGCTCTAGTTATTCACTCTTGCGACAGTTTGAAATCCTGCTGAACTCCTTCCTCGACCATAGGTAACCCTTTTAAATTTATTTAATTAATTTATTTTTTAAATGAAATTAATTAGAATTAATTTTGGGGTTTAAAATTAAATAGAATCCAAAAATTTAATTTAATTTAAGATTAAATTAAATTAATAGTTTAATTTAATTGTTGTAATTAAAATTAAATTAAACAATTGGAACTAATAAATTAATAAATTTAATTTTTTTAAATTTTTTTAATTTATTAGAACACCCTCATACTATTTAAATTTATTTCAGTTTAATTTTAATTGTTCATTATATATATTGAATGGTCTTGAGCTAGTGACCGACTCTTGTATGTATTGTTTTATTTATTTAATTATTTATTCAATGCATGCGATGATTGTAATAATTAATTATATAAATGACGGTCTAATTTTTTTTTAATTCAAATATTTATAAGGGCATGCACGTCCAATGAACTAGTTGTATTTTGTACCCCTATACCCCCTTTCCTACACACAAATATATTTGTTAAAATATGATCACATTTTAAGACGTGGACCCTGCCGAGTTGAGGTGGAAATCCAGACAGGAGCCGAGCACTATGCACTTAGGGAAAGCTACGATACGAGTCAAGTTTCGACTCAGGTATGAAATTCCCTAGGTTAATATTGATCTATTATGGATCGATCATAGTTTAATGCTCAAGACTAGTCATATTGCATGATTTACCTTTATGCATTGTTTATTATTTTATGAAAGTGCATGATTATTGATTGATCACATAGAATAGTAAACAAGATAAAAATGCATAAAGACGTGACAAAAATATTTCTATTTCATGTTTAGTTTTGAGTGTGACTATCTAGTTTGAACATATAAATATAAAATGATTATATTCTTCAATAAATATCAAAATCCATCAAAGATATATTAAGTCTTAAATGCCTTCCATTACTCACATTTTAACAAAACTGGGTGTTTGGGGTTCTCATCAGCCATAGTTGAGAGTGCCTCTTACTACCGGGGCATTTTCATGAGATAATTGGGATGAATTAGCTAAAGTGAGTAGTCAAGGATTATCCATAGATAACTTTCTATCAATTTAGAGTCAATATGTTGAGGGAATCAGGTTCAGATTCCAAAAGTTAGGACTTTACTCAACATGTAAAAGGAACCATGGGTTAAGTGGTTGGCCAGACTAGTGCCTACCATGAAACCCTTTTAGTAGTGGCATAGACATATCTTGTAGACTATGAGGGAGGTTTTTAGGATCCTTGTCTCTAGAGTACTTAAGTGACAAAGTATTATGAATCTAATAGTGAGGGCTATTAAGGTTTTCTAGAATAGAAGGATACATTAAAATGATATAATAATTAATTAATCATAAATGTAAAAAGGTAATCAAGATAAATTACTAATTTATAATGTTTATCTGATATAGGTCTAAAATGGAAATCACCAAAACCACAAGTACATTTTCACTGCGATCAATTTTGGATAAAGAAAATATCCTTACTGGAAATAACTTCTAGGATTAGTACAGGTGATTGCCCATAATACTACGCGAAGAAAGGAATATTTATATGCTGTAATCCTCAATCCCTACTAAGCCTCATTAGGGAGTAAGTAAGGAGGAAAAAGATAAATGTAAAAATCATGTAGAGGATGCAATTGATGTTTAATGTATCATGTGGTTATCCATGTCCAACCAATTGTAGAAAATTAATGAGTATGAGGATGCCTACAAGATGCTCTCAAATATCTAAGAATTATATTAGGAGAGGTCCAGGTAGGAAAGGTATGTGATCTAAAGTTCCAAATATAAGTTAAGGCTAGTAGAAGGTCACCAAGACAATCCTCATATACTCAATATGATTGGTTATATTGAGAGGCTAGAATCCATTGGGTTCAAATTGAACCAAGATCTAGCAGTGGATCTCATTCACGCCTCTTTAAAACCAATATTCTCAACTTTCATTATCAATTATAACATGAATGATATGACAAAGTCACTCCTGAACCATTTGGATTTAGTTTTCTAAGATAAAAAGGATATAAAAAATACCAATTCATCTATCCTTATGGTGAATAAGAGAAATAAGGGCAAGGAAAAAGGGTAAAAGGCCAAGTCAAGGCCGAAGAAACTAATGCATCATCCTACAAAGAATCCAAATATTCAAAGGAAAAGTAATGAGATAAAGGATTTATTATTTGGATGTGGCAAGAAAGGTCACTGGGAGAAGAATTATAGAGCTAGGAAGAAGAAGAAAACTATTGCTTCTACTTCAAGTATTTTTGTTATTGAATGAAATCTATCTTTATCTATAAGTTGGGTATTGGATACGACATGTGGCTTACAACATTTGTATTCATATATAGGAACCATGTAGGTTCAAGAAGATTGAAAAAGGTGAAGTGGATCTCCGAGATACAAATGGTGCAAGTATGGAAGCCTTGGCAGTGAGAGACTATCACTTAACCTTTCCAAGTGGTTTAATTCTATTTTTTTAAATAATTGTTATTATGTACCTTCTATAATTAGGAACATAATATATGTGTCAAGTTTAAACACTTTTATTTCAAGTTTTAAAGTAAATGTTGTCTCTTTTATAGGGATAACATATGTTATGGTATGTCACATATTAAAAATGGTTTATATATACTTGAACTCGAGAACCCTGTAATGGAAATCAATGAAAAAACCAGCCAACATGACTCATATATCACCCGCCTATGGAACTTCAGGTTAGGTCATGTAAACGAGATGCGATTATGAAGATTACATCAAGAAGGGTATTTATACTCGGCACATTTAGAACCATTGGATGTATGTCAAGCTTGTTTACAAGGAAAAATGACCAAATCATCTTTCTCAGGGAAGGGATAAAGACCCAATATAGTAATGGTATTAATTCATACTGATGTATGTGGTCCAATTCTAGTAGGGGAAAGGGGTGGGTTTTCATACTTCTTTACTTTTATCAATGACTATAGGAGGTATAGATATATCTACTTAATGCGGTATAAGTTTGATTCTTTTCGGATATTTAAGGAATACCAAAATGAAGTAGAAAACCAACTTGGTAAGAAGATAAAAGAACTCCGCTCAGACCGAGGTAAAGAATATCTTAACCAAGATTTAATTGATCACTTAAAGGAGTGTGGGATAATATCCCAACTCACTCCTCCTTATACACCATAATGGAATGGTGTTAGTGAAAGGAGTAATAAGGCCTTGATTGACATGGTCGGAGCAATGAAGAGTCATGAAACTTTTCTATTATCCTTTTGGGGATACAATTTACAGACAGTATCATATACCCTTAACCGAGTACCAAATAAAGCTATAGATGGGATTCCATATGATCTATGTTATTTAAGGAAACCCATTCTAACACACATACGTGTATGGGGGTGCGAGGAATTTTTCAAGACTTTACTAAGTGAAAAATTAGCATCCAGAAGCATGAAGTGCATATTTATAGGTTATCCTAATGAGACTAAAGGATATTAACTATATAACTCTTTAGATATAAAAGTTATTGTGGAAATACATGCCACATTTCTAGAAATTGAACACATTTATATTGGAAATAGTGGGAGAAATATTGACTTCTATGAAGTTAATGATCCAGATGCACAAGAGTTGGTATGAGAACAATATCCACAAGAGAAAGTGGAATAAGAAAAAAAATACTATATAGGTCTATGTGAGAGGTTAGAGAACCCAAGAATTATAGTTTTCTTATCATTGAGTCAGGTGACACATTACTCCTTGAGGATGATGAAACTCTAACCTACAAGGAATTAGTAGAAGGAAAAAAAGCTGCTAAATGGAAAGAAGCCATGCATTATGAGATGGAGTCCATGTACCAAAATCAAGTTTGTATTTTCACACACCCTCTAACTAATGTAAATCCCATTGGATGTAAATGGGTATTCAAAAAGAAGCTGGGCATGGATGGTAAGGTTACCATCTTTAAAGTAATACTGGTTGCAAAGGGTTTCAGGCAACGTCAAGACATCAAAAATGATCAAGCCTTCTCACCATTAGCAATGTTTAAATCCATCATAATATTGATTAAAATAGAAACCTTTAATTATTTTGAAATTTGGAACATGGATGTCAAGAATTTTTTCTAAATGGGAAGTTGGTTGAAGACACCTATATGACTCAACCCGAAGGTTTTGTCAATTCAAAGAACACCAATAAATATGCAAGCTGCATAGATCCATTTATGGGTTGAAGAAGATATCACAGTCATAGAATGTTCATTTTGATGAGTCCATAAGAGAATTTGGTTTTGTCAAAAATTAAAGTCAACCTTATGTCAATAAAAAAGTTTAAGGGAATGACATAATTTTCCTAGTATTATATATTGATGACATATTAATTATGGGAAATGATGTGCAAGTATTATAGTCAGTTAAGACTTGGTTAAATGAATGATTATCTATGAAAGAATTTGGTGAAGCAGCCAACATTATAAGGATTAAGATCTATCGAGATAGATCTCAAATACTTATTGGGCTAAGTCAAAGTACATATATTTACAAGGTACTAAAAAGGTATAATATGGAACAATCCAATAGAGGGTTGTTTCCTATTTCACATGGTATTAATCTCTCTAAGTAAATGTGCCCACAAACATAGGAGGAGATTTAAGGAATGAGTATAATCCATTATTCATCTATAGTGGGTTCTATCTTATATTCCATGCTATATACTAGGATTGATGTTTCCTTTTCTTTAAGAATGTTGGGTAGATATCAATCCAGTTTCAGAGAGATACACTGGGCAGCTATTAAAACTATCCTAATGTACTTGAGGTGTACAAAGGATATATTCATTATGTATTGAGGAGATGAAGAAATAGTGATGAGAAGATACACTAATTCTAGTTTCCAGGCAGATCATGATGATCTGAAATCATATTCAGGCTACATATTTTTCCTGAATGGTGGTGCAATGAGCTGAAGATGCTAGATGTAAAATGTGGTTGCCGATTCTACAGTAGAATCTGAATATATTGCAGCTTCTGATGTAGAAAAGGAATAATTCTATATACATAGAATTATCTTATACATTGTTTTTGTGACTAGAATTGTAGACCCTATTCCAATATATTGTGATAATACTTTTAAAGTGGTGTTTTCCAAGGATCCCGAGTCTCACTAGAGGACAAATAATATTCTTCATAAGTTTCATATATTGAGGGATTTTACTCAAATAGGTGAATTTGAAGTTAGCAGAGTATCCAGAGAGGACAACGTGCTAGATCCCTGGACTAAAGAAATTTCTCAACAGAAGAATGATTCTCATGTGAGAGCTAGGAGATTGAGACGTGTTAGTTTTTGGATCTAGTGAAAGTGGGAGTGTTGAAAGTTGGTTCCCTAGACCCAACTTGTGTTGTAATTTGATTACCACTACATGTATGTAGTTTGTTAAATATACATGTGATTATATTACCATAATAGTGTAGATACTTCTTCATCCACTTAGTTTATAGTAATTTCATTAGATTAGATGTCATATCAAAGGGTTATAGAAGATCCCAAGCTACAATGACAACCTCGAGATGCTATGACAGTAATATTAAAGTAATGTACTATGGCCAAGTTACATCATTATAAAAGGACACTGAGGATGTATGACTATCAGGTGGTGGGTGCTCATAATAATTGAGAATTCCTCTCATGAAGTTCACACTTGATGATCTCCAGTAGTTGATATCATGAGGACTGTACCGCAAAATGGTAACACCACATGTTTCATGTGTCGTTGGTCATTCCTATCTACAGACATGTGTAATGGTCTCAAAACTTTAGATCATTATCAATGTATGTCATTTAATTGCATAGTTTGATGCACGGTGAAAGACATGGAAATGAAGTAATGGAGAGGTAGTTTGTGTTGGGTACATCATTGGTGACATGACATTGATTAAATTATATAGATAGGATTTGTATCTTCCGAGTTGAGGAAGAGATATCTTGGTCTTGGTTTATTAGGATGGTAGAACCTTCATTAAATCCATGGCCATGGTAGTCGAAGGTAAGACTGTTCGTACAGATCAAAAAATAAAATAAAGTAAGATAAAGTTTGCTCACACTAGTGTGAATTTTGCTTTATTGAGATATCGATGATGAAGAGATTATATTATACTAAACATGTTCATAGGAAGGCAGTCGTTGCTTTGACTTTTTTCCTTATCTCTATAGGGGCCTCAATGGATTGATAGACCCCTATCTTGGTCGGTGTATATTAATCACTACTATTGAGATAAGGGCCTAGAGGATCACACACATTAGCACTTTGAGAATCTACCAAATTCTATGGAATAAGAATATTTAACTTGGTGATACCCACTACATGGTCTGAGTATTATCCAAGTTCTATGGATCACCAAGTAATAAATAAATTCTATAATCATTCAAGTTTGTAATAATTCATTTAATTTATTTATAAGATATATTTTCAAGTGATAAAGTAAATAAAAGGATAATATATTATTTGAACAAATTTAAATATCCTAGGTTCATTTAATATTATTAGGAGATGTGAGCTGAGTTAAAGACTTAAGTTTATCACGCAATATATATTATAGTTAGTGATGAAACTCTAAATATTATTAATGGCATAATTTAATTTTTCATAAATAAATATTTATAATACTTATACTAGGAATATTTATTACACAGGGGCTAGAAACCCATTCTTGGTATTTTAGATATTCCCTATAGAAGTAAGATAAAGGCTCATCCCATATAACTATTCATTTGTTGGAATTGAGAGACTCTCTCTTCTCATGAATTCTAGAGAGAGATTCTCTCAAGCAAGTAAGATCTTAAAGTTGAATCTTCTTGGATCAAAGATTCTTGCTTGTGGTGATCATCGCTGCATCAATGAGGTCATCGGTTTGCCGCAATAGCACCTAGATTTCGAAGAAATACACATAAGCCAATTTAAGATGCATGTGTAGATGATCTAGAGGGATTTGAATTCGGAGTCTTTGAGGGACGATATCTGGCATCTTGTGATGGGATTGCACACATCAGATTCAAACAAGGTAAATATTTGATTTAATTTGTGCTTTGTTAAATCCATACATGGTCCTTAGACCTTACTTGGATAAGATCACCAGATTCGATGATGTTACGTCGCTCTGATGATGTAAATTTTTGAATTTCCATCCCATAGGCTTCCGCTGCCCATCCTAGTACCTAAAAAAATATTGTTTCTAAAGATGGATCAACCATTTACCATACTAATACAAAAGTTGTTGAACAATGATCAAGACCCAAAAATATCAGAGAGATTCAAATTTTTATTAGATTAATGGGTTACTTCCAATGATTTTTTTTTAAAAATTGGTCATTTTTCAAGCCCAATAAATAAGTTAACTCAAAAATAAGTTAAATTAATCTGGAAAAAATAATGTGATGATTTCTTTAATAAACTAGAAATAATATTAGTGAATGCTCTATTTTGGCCCTACCTTCTAGAAATTTTGAATTTTTCATCTATAATGATTATTGATTTAAAGGAATTGGTTGTTTCCTAATGCAGAATGATAAGGTAATTTCTTATATTTCATGTCATTTGAAACATCTTGAGTCAAATTACCCTACACATGATTTGAAATTATCTCATGTCAAATTTTATTTAAAAATTTGGATGCATCATTTGTATTGAACAAAGTGCGAAATATATACTAATCACAAAAGTTTACATATATATTCAATCAGAAAGAATTTAACATGAGATAGTGAAGATTCTTTGAACTAATCAAGGATTATTATTTCATGATTAATTACTATCTTGAAAAAAAAACAAATTGGATGACAGTTTGAGTCAAAAAAAATAAAGCCACATTATCTATGTTACATTTGGAATGAGACCCTTTGGTTAATGATTTGATAAATTTTAGCCTATAAGTTTTGGATGTAGGGACATACTTTATTATGTTTTAGGTTTATATACAATCAAATTTTTTAGAAATAATTATTCCATCTCATAAAGTGGATAAATATTTGAATAGAAAGAAAGAATCCATTAAGAAGGGTAGGTTTCCGAATTTTAATATTGATTAAGATAGTATTTTATGATTTGGAAAAAGATTATGTGTTCCTTTTGATTCTGAGTTGAGGAAATAGTTTTTTAGTGATGCTTATAGTTCTACATTTTCCATTCATTTGGGTATCACTAAAATGTACAGAGACCTTCAGGAGTATTAATAGTGGGATAAAATGAATATAGATATTTCTTAATTTACTATGAAGTGTTTCACTTATTAACAAGTTAAAGCAGAACAAAAATCACCTAAGGATATGTTTCAACCTTTACTAGTTCTAGAGTGGAAATAGAAAAATATATCAAAGGATTTCATGGTAGGATTTCCAAATACTTCTCAAGGAAACAATGGGATTTGGTTTATTGTTGATCAATTAACTAAATCTAACAATTTAATTCCCATTAAAGATAAAATTTCTTTATATTGCATTTATTGATTGTATCTAAATGATATAATCATGTTACATGGAGTGTCTCCATTACAATAAATTCATAGTTTATCGGTAGTTTTTAGGGGTGTTTTTATAAACCATTGTTTAAAAAACTATGAGTATTTAGTAGTTATTTTTTAAAAACTACCACTAAATTTTATACATTTATTAAAAACATAGTTTTTCTCCTCTTGATCCCCCCACTTCTCCCCTAAGAACCCCCCATTCTCCCTCGAGAACCCCCTACCCTGAGCCCTCTCCAACACGCCCCTTGATGGACGTTATACTCATTTCCCCCCTCACTAGTTATATCTATCACTGGTGCTCTATTTCCCCCTGTTCCCCCTGATCCCAATCCATTTTCCATGGTTCATTACCCCCTAAGCCCCCTCACCCTCGACCTCTCCAGCACTGCAATTTCTCCTTATCCTCATCAGTCACTTCCCTCACCTATTATTTTTACTAATTTCTTTCATCATCACACCCCTTATTGTAAGATATCATTCTCTTCCTATGGCTTACATGTTTTTACATAAATCCATAGAATTTTTTATTAACTTTTTGTGTCACCAATAATAACCCACAAACCTTGATCTTCTTCTCTTAGTTTCTATTTGGACTTATTTTAATAATAAATAATTTTTAGTTTTCTACTCTATTAGTGGGATTCATTTTTAGGACCCATTATTCTATATTTTCTCACTTCCATCATAGATTTATTAGTGGATTTATCTCTATTTCTATTCATCATTTTTTTATATATTTATATTTCATACCTGCACTATATATATAAATAAAATTAATAAAATTTAAATTTTCTGATATTGATAATTATTTTTTTACATTGGTGCTGCTAAATATTGATCATTATATGATCTCAAGATACTTATTTCAATAGATAATGGAAATTTTAACATAAAACATTTTAGAATTATGTGAGGTATAAACTCTCATTTAAACTTTTTTTTAATAGTTAACATGAATAATTTTTATATTTAAAACATTGACTTTATGAACTATATATTTTTTATTAAGGATGTTTATCTTTATTCTATATTCATATTCAATTCTGATTGCTTCAATATTTTTCTTAAAAACATAATGAATCTTGGTTTTCTCTTATAATTATTTTTCATAATTCTTTATCATAATTGATTTTATATCATGTTGGGTGTTTTTAACATGAATGGAATTATTATAATTTTTATCAAGTTTATAGAACTTCCTAGTAATTGTTTAATTGGACTCAAATTTCTAAAAATTTTCTTTGAGTAAATCCTTTACAACAATGGATAATATTTCTTTAAGCTCTATATTTTTTGCATTATTTCCATTTCATTGTTTTGTGACACCAGTTAACATCATTAAATTTTGTTATTGTACATTTTTCATCCTAAAAAATTCTTCTTCCTAGTAGGTGATCTTCTTCTTCAAGCATCTAAAATAGCCGTAAATAAAAGTGAGTATATATTTTTTATAGTTTTAAATAATATATTAAAAAAAATTAATGAGGAATCTTATGAATAATTAAACTTTTTATCTCCCCCACTTTTTATTTATTCTTATGTAGTAAAATTTTGGCAAGAAATATCAGTTACTCATTTGTTTCAAAATATTTGTTTGATATTATCAAAGTCAATAAAATTTCATTATCCGTAGTAGTTAATATAACTACAATATGTTCATCTTATTCCTTTCTAAAACAATATCAAATATAATTACAACATGGGAAAAGTTAATATTCAATTTATTTCTTGAATAGAGATATATTATTTATTTTTCTTATTTCCTTTATATTTTGGTCATCAGTGTTTGTAAGGATATTTAATTCTAATAAGAAATCTATAAATCCTATCTTCAACTAAAATTAATTATTAATTCATAAATAGAACCTAAAACCAAAAAAAATTAAACAATTATACTATTGAGATTCTAGTTAGATGTTTATCTTGATAATATAATTAAAAATGTTTGGATAATTGTGGTATTTTTCATACATTTAGAGGGTGCGAATCAATATAGAATGAATTATTACAAAATAAAACATTATAAATTCTTTTAAAACCGTAATTGATTATATGAATTATTATTTATTTTAAGATAATGATCTCATGGTTTTATATTATTTATTTATTTATCCATGTTTGGGAAGTAATGGTGATATTATTTGATTCCACTCTTTATATGTTCTATTTTTTACAATATATATAATTTTTGAATCATATAATTTGAGATGGTGATATATTGATATGTAACTTTTTGTTTCTATACATTGATGTACATGTGTGTCATGATAGTATTATAAATTTTTTGTTTTATATTTTGTTGTTATGAATCTGAAAAATTCATGGGAATCCTTGGGTATATAAGTGGGAGTTATAGGTACAAGTATTATAATTTTTTGATTTAATTTTATTGATACCCATAGTTATAATTTCAATCTAGCTATTAGAATTCACTCTTAATGAGGACAAGAAAGAGTATGTTGGGGTGTGATGATAGGATTTCATTATACCCTAGTGATATGGTCATGTGTGAGTAAAGTACTAGATTGTTTCATTAAGATTGTGATAGGTATCCATTGATATTTAATGGTTATTTTTTTATTGATTTATTTTTTTAATGTTGTAAAAATTATATTTATTTTGAAAATGCTTAATAAATGGATTGTTTATTTTCTTTAATATCTCTTAAAAATATAAATATATTTTCTAATTTGTCTTCAAACTAGTATATATGGTTTACCATATCATTGAAAAATGGGTTCTTGACACTAGTTGACTTCCTTTAAAGAGGGATGTCTTGCCTTCAAAATTGATTTTATGGAAATAGTTAGATTTTTAAATTAGTTTTCAATGTGTGGTTTTATAAATTATTTTCAAAGGACATTTGAAATGTTGTTTTCTTAATGATTTTATTATTTTTATTTTGCTTCTATTTTATATAATACCATCCACGATTGATTTTATTTTTTTTACTTTAAATTTTTTATTACTTATATGAATATTATTATAAATAATTGGTTTGTGTTTTTTTCACTTCCATTTAATTATTTTCCTACTTAGTAATAGTTATGTATTTTAGTTTTTTTAATAAATTGTAGTAACATTGTGATATATATAGATAAAAGATAAACCATATCATCGAGGAACACATCTCAATATATTATGGGTTTAGAGGAGTTTTTAGATTTTTCAATTTCTAATCGATACATTGATGCGACAATAAGATTTCCATGTCCAAAATGTAAATTTAGAATATGGTTGAAGAGAAATAAAGTTTATAAACACTTTATATTGAAACATTCCTTGCTCAATATTCATGTTGGATATGTAATGGAGAATAAAAAATTATAGAAAGTTTGAACATCAATGTGAATAAAAAAATGAGCTTCCTAATTCATAAACAATGGAAAATGAAATGAAAAATATTTTACAAGATTGATTTCATCATTGAAAGACAAAAACATCAACAAAAAACATATCAGAACAACCATTTGAGGGTACTACAAATAGTGACATAAAAAATGATGTTTTTGGGAATACAAGACAACCGGATCAAGATTGTAACAGATCATTGGATCCTTTTATTGATTCCATAGAGACTAATGTAATAGATAACTTCAATGATAATACAAATGAGTTTCCTGATTTAGTTGATGATGAAAATCAAGAGCTGTATAGTGGATGTTTTAAATATTCAAAACATTATTTTCTACTAAAGTTTTATCATATAAAATGCCTATATAGAATTACAAATAAGGTGATATATATTATATTAGAATTTTTGTGTGATGAATTTCCTAAAGCTAAGATCCCTGAGTATTTTTATGATATGAATTTTTTTTAACAATCTTAGTATGAATTATACAAAAAATCATACTTGTCTCAATGATTGTATACTTTATTGGGGAGAGGATTAAATTAGATAAGATTGAAAAAATGTTATTCTTATATATGGAAGTCATTGTGTGATGTTGGAAGTATGAATCAATATAATAATATAAAGAATAATAAAAATAACACACATATAAAAGTTTTTCATTATTTCCATTTGAAGCCTCAATTGCAAAGATTATTCATGTCATTGAAAACTACCAAACACATGAAGTGGAATTCTATAGATATATAAATGATGAGTTAATGTGACATCTAATAGATTCATAATCAGGGAATACATTTGATTTATTAAATAATGATTTATCATATGATCCTAGTAATATGGAATTAGGATTTACTACTAATGGATTCAACCCATTTGGGACTTTGGGCACCAGTTATTGTATTTGGCTAGTTGTTTTGCTCCCTTAAAATCTACCTCTGTGGATGTGTATTAAACAAACATATTTTATCATTTAGATGATTATTCCTAGAAAAAAATTTCTGGAACTAATATTTATGTATACTTGCAGCCTCTAATTGATGAATTAAAGGAGTTATGGAGCAAAAATGTTGATAAATACAATGAATCTTCAAGAAAAATGTTTAAAATGTATGATACTCTAATGTGGACCATTATTGGATTCCCTAGACTTGGGAACTTAGTTGCTTGGAACGCTTACACAAGTTTGGATTGTCCTATTTGTAACTTTGATCTTGATCCCAAATGACCACCTTACAGTAAAAAATGGTGCCTGTTGTTTCATAACATATTTCTCATGAATATCATATATTTTGGTTGAACAAGTCAAAATTAAATGCTTCTATTGATCATATACCACCTCTAAAGTTTTTGACATGTTATAAAATATTGGAACAACTTAGAAATGTTGACACCAAATTTGGGAAGGTGTATAATTTGAATGATAGTGGGAAACAAGTTTGAAGTGCACCGTCAAATGAAATTAGAATGCAAAAATGGAAGAAAAAAGTATATTATTAAAACTTCTATATTGGAAATTTAATTTGTTGCAGAATAATCTTGATGTTATGCATATTTAGAAGAATGATTGTGAAAATTTGATCTTTACATTGCTTAATTAGCATGGAAAATAAACGTACCATCTCAATGATGAGAAGGAATTACAAAAAATGAACATAAAGCATGATCTCTAGCCAAATAAGAATGGAAAGTATGTTAGAACAATTTTTTGAAATGAAAAATATGGATAAATATAAATTCCTTTGAATTTTAAAGCATGTGAAGGTATCTGATGGGTATTAAAGTAACATATCAAGGTGTGTTGAATTAAATCATCATAAGTTACATGGATTAAAAATCCAAGATTTAATTTTTTTTTACGAAAGTTACTACCATTGGCACCATATACATTATGACTTGAAAATGTTACTACAGTTGTATTCTAGTTTTTCATAGTATTCAGACAACTATGTGAGAAAACTCTTTAACCAGCTGATCTTAAAAACCTTTAGGAAATATTTTTATTGGATATTTGTTAAATGGAGATGATATATCCTCCATAAATTTTTAATTTCATGATGTATTTAACTATGAATTTGGTCGAGGAATCTAAATTAAGAGACCCAGTATATAATAGATGGATGTGTCCAATTGAGAGGTAATTTATTTAAATATTTTAAATCTTAAGTAAACAATTCTAGGAACTTAATTAAATACATAATTATGTTTTATTTATTTTATTTGAAAGATATATTGTCCATTTTAAACCATACATGAAAAAAAATGTCAACATGAAGGCTTTATTTATGAAGACTATTTAGTAGAGGACTATATTAAATTTTTTTCCAGATACTTGGATTATATCAAGATAAGTTTCAATCGAGTTGGATGTGTTGAAAAAACATTGAATCAATCTCAAATACATGAGAAATAAAAAATATTTCCTACTATTGGCAGATCAATTAGGATGATCTCGATTTTTATACTAACAAAAATGGAATTATTATATGCACATAAATATGTGATGAATTTTTTTGAAATTTAAGATCCATATATTGAAGAGATTAGGATAAAAAAGATACATATGAGAGTCCAAAAACAAAATTATAAAGATATAAAAAGCTATTAATAAAGAGCTTGAATAAGGGTTTTCACGTTGTGTAAGTTCATAAATATTAAAATAAAAATATATTTTATATTGAAACATATTTTGTAAATCTAATAATGTATATTTATTTTTTTAGATCATGAATACTGATACTAAGGATAATTTATCATAATATTTGAAGTTTTTAGCTTGAGGTCCTCTAAAATAGGTTAGAAAATTCAATTCTTACAGTGTCATTAGATTTAATTTTCATTCAATTGATCGGGAAGAGGGTTTGAAAACACATAATAGTTTTATATTTATAGTTTTTAAAATTGGATACTATAGAAAATTGAATGATATTATCGAATTGAACTACTATAGGAATTTTTCATTTGTTTTATTCAAATGAAAGCAGGTCGATATTAATTGGGATATTAAAAGACATTCCTTTAAATTTAATTCTAAAAACTTATCTCTCTTGATGGATGTTAGTTACAATGAATTACATAATTCATATATCTTCTCATCTTAAGAAAAAATGTTATATTATGTGGAAATTATTGTGGATAAAGGGTGAAGTGTAGTTGTTCACATAAAACAAAGATACTTGTATAATATGGATGGTTAAGTGGAAGATTTTTTATCTGACATTGAATCCCATAAACAAAAAGAAATGAACATATTTTTCCATTACGATATTGAAAATATTAGTCTTACAAGGGTGGATGAAGTAGATAAAGTAATTATGGAGCATAATAATGAAATGATTGAAGGAAAAGATGATTGTATGGGAAGTAATATATTAATGTATCAACCACTTATGTTATATGTGTAGTAATTCATTATCATAGCTATGAATATTTTGGTTTTTAGTATTGTACATGTGTTTTCATTTATATTTCTTTCATGATTTTTTTGAAATATATTTTATAAAGTTAATTTTATTTGATTAAATGATATAAATTCCAAGGAAGAATCATTTTAATAATCACAATTTACATTCCCTAAACCACATCGATAAATGATGATCCATCAGTCTCCCTCCCTACAACATATGATACACTCTTTGTCTAACCCATTTAGTGTCTCTCACACCCTCCATTCCATCAACATCTTACACACTCCATCCCATTAGCATCTAAGATAGTGCCTCCCCATTAAATAGGTTAAAAAACGAGGGAACATTTTTTCACTCATGTTTCTTCACATGGATATTTTAGAGTGACAGTTATAGGTATAAATTTTAATGTGAATAAAGTTATTGAACCTTTTTTCCACTTCTATCTATTTTTTTTATAAAATATCCAAACAATGTTACTATAGGGAGAAATATGAATAGTTCAGATGTATGAAATCTAAATGGAATAAACATAGTTTTTCTATTTGAATATTATGGGGTCCCCATAGATAATTCCATAAGATTATTTTTCCAGATTCTAGGACTGTTGGAGGTGGAGCCAATTTCCCTTCTCATTACCTATGTTGAATGGAGGCATCTTCCTAAATATTGGAAAATAATGACTTTGATTCCTAGATAAAGGTAATTTTAATAAATTATTGTTTAATTAAATGTCATTATGTTTTTAAATTATAAAATTTGAAAAATCAATCTCTTTGTATAGATGTTATTCCACTTTACCACTGCAAATATTATCGCATGAAAGTAGACATTGAAATTTTTTATTAAGAAATGGAAGGATTTTAAATATAGATAATGGAATGAATTCAACGATGATTCATTTAACACTAAACATATGTATGATAAGGTACCTAGATGGGTTTCTAGAGAGTAATGGATGGTGTTTTTAATATCCATTTCTAGGAGAAACACGTGGTATTGAAATATATATTATTATATTAATTTCATTTTACATATATACATGCATATGACAAGGACATGATATTGAATACATTACAATAAAATAAAATTTTATTTATTTTAGGATGTTTTGAGGAAAAATAAATCATGTTGAGATAAATAAATCATCCCCTACACTACAGGGTCAAATAGTTTTTCCATAAATAAATCGAAAATGGTAATATTTTTATTATTTTAAATATTTATAAGATATAATTATCTATTTCTTATATTAATTTTTTGTTTTATATTTTATTAATAGAGTCAAATAATTTTGGACACCAAGTCTACCAAATATAAATTTGGTTGGATGTTCATAAAAAATCTTATGAGAGTTATGTTAATGAGCCCACTAAAAAAGTTTGGGTATGAATTCCTTTTTCATTGTAATAACTTATTATCAGTTTTAACTATGTTAATATGTATTGATTAAAATATGAATAATATTTTATTTATTGGTTAAAATTAAAGAAATATTATATTCCAATCCTATGTAGTCCTTCTCGGTCTCTAAGGATGATCCTGTTTGTCAAGTACCCAGGAAGGAACATCGTGGTCACATGTGTGGATAAGGTTTTGGACCATTACCATGATAGGTCTTTGTAAATCCACTGGGGATTGCATTAGCATCTAACTCTAATTTTAGTCATTCACTAACTCTATATTATTAGAGTTATTTTTTTTGCAGTGCAAAGAAAAATTAAAGAATCGAGAGAACATATAAAGATACAAGATGAAAAGGTCATTTCTCTATAGAAAGAATTGATTATATTATATTATAATACAACTGGATCTATCCCTGGTGATATTTCCTCAATGGATGGTAGTGGGAAGGTAAATCAAGAAACTTCAAAATCATTTATTACAAAAATTTTTATTGGTTTAAGTTTATATTTAAATATAAAACTATGTTTAGTTTTCAACATAATTGTAATGGAGGTGTTGATAGAAAGAAGTGGAGACAAAGATGGTGAGGGTATCAATCAAAGTCAATTAGGTAGTTATTAGTGTTCAATTTGGATTCATATATGACGTGTAACTAAAATTATGATAGTATAACATTAATATGGTGATTCAGAAACCATTTTTTGGTTTCTGGTGGGGACATTTGTATTTAACTTACATTTCATGAAAATCTATATGCTTGGTTCATTTTCTATGTTTTATTACAAAGTTTAACTTATGATTTGTTTTCCTTGAATATTACATAGATGATGAATCATGAAACCCACATGACACTCTTATACTCAATATGATATAATTACTGGTATTTTAAATTTTTAAGAGTTTTGAAATTCAACTATGACTTTTCAGAGGACTTTTTCTAATGAAAGGTTTCTATATGGATATGTGTAGTTGTGCATAGAACCTTATGTTTGGAAAAAAATGTATATGAATATTGCATATGGAATTTCCCTATAGAACAAGGTTAGTTTATGAACATGTGAGTTTGAGTAGTAATCATGCAGAAATATATACTCATGAGGGTTTTAGTTCAATTTGGTGTAGTGTCCCATTAAAGAAAAACAACCCCAGATATCCAAAATTATGATATGATAATTCAATGAGTTCATGAAACCCTCTAATTGAATCTATGGAAAACTTCCTCTAAAAGAAAATATGCACTGAGTTATAATACTTTGACTTTTTTGAAGTCCTATAAACAAGTTTTTCCATGTACCATATCCATAGTCTCACTTCATATAGTCATTTTATTTTTACGAAAATAGCCCCAATGATCAATAATCCCAGTTCTGATGACACATATATCTCTAATGAGACCAATAGAATAGACCTCTATCTGACACTCTACCTTCTATAATGTATAATGCTATTAGAATTATGAAATCCCATTGATCCTTACTCTATGTGAACCATGGAAACAAAGTACATTTCTACCACTAAATCCATACAATGATATTATCAGATGTTTTCAAGTTTTTATTACTTTTACTAACTCATTATGAATCTTGAACACCTATAACTACTTCTAAATACCACAATCACAACCATTAAATTTTGAAAAAAATCATATAGTATGCAAGTATCTGTATCCTTACTTCCACTCATTCTTATGAACTCATGAAAACTATTCCATAAAACTATATTACTTAGATCTAAATGTTTTAAATTCCATTACTCCATGTAAAATATTCTTCCATAGCTATAAAATTATAAAAAATCAACATCAACCATAAATCCCCCACCCAGAATCCTAGTTCATTTAAAAAATATTCATATATTCATTAGTTGATCTTTTAGGACCATCCCATACTCATTATTTCATTTCAAAACTTGAAAGAACCACCACTCTAATAATCATGAGGTTTTAAGAACATGCCACATGACCCCCTTTCAAAAGTTGAGTGATAAGAACCCCTATATCCCTTATACTGACTCAAAGTAGGATAAATAACTCATGGTAGAAATGATAACCATTACCAAATCATATATAGAATTTATAAAATATTTGGAAACTAATCCATTGAAGAATATAACTTTAGGTATTATGATGTTTTATCATAATATCTCTTTTCTCAATAGAACTAACTAAATTGCATCGATTTGAGAAACTAAAACATCAGATAAACTAATAATTGAAACTAGCTTTATGGAAATCCATAAATCAAGCTCATTACACTATATGGAATAATTTATCTATTCTTTATATGGTTTTTTATGTTGATCTAATCATTATTTTTATAATTATATTATTATTACTCTTGATTTTTCTGTTTTGTATATTATTATATCTATGTTTTTTGTTTGGATTTTCTGGGGATATAGATTCTGTAGATATATTTTTTTTGAAAAAAAATATTTAGGCTGTTTAAATTTCCCCTATATAAGGTCTAAATTTGTTTTAGCAATAGTTTTTTGGTTTTAGAAGTGGTTTCCCCTCTTAAAAAATGGTGAGTGGATAGCAGCGGTTTAGACCACTACTATTTTTTCGATATTTTTTGATTGGGAAAACCACTGATAAAAGAAAAAAAAACGTCACAATATAAACCTTATATGAAGTTTCCTAGAAAACATCATTAGGTAGATGTAACTGACATGATTTGGATTCTGATGCCAAATTTATATGTGGTTTTTGGAAACCATTGCAGAACCATATAGTAGCGGTTTAAATTAACATGAAATAAGAAAAAAACTACCACTATCAATCAATGTTGTTATAGTTCACTCTCTATTATATTAGACCATGATCCTAGGTTAACATATTATTTTTGTAAGGTACTTTAGAAGTATTTAGATAATAAATTAAATTTTATTAAAACTTTTTATCTTAAATAGGATGGATAGTTTGAGAGAGGAATTTGGACCATGGAATATATGCTTCATTCTTATTCAATGAATTATCAGGGAAGTTGGGATCAACATATTTCTTTGGTTTATTTTTCTTATAAAAATAGTTTTCATTCCAATATACTGATGGAATCAGTTGAGGAATTATATGGAATGTGGTGTCAGATACCAACATTATGGGATGATTTAGGAGAAATAAATTTGATGTGAATAGAGTTGTTATAGGAAATGGTAGATAAGGTGTAGATGATACAACAACATATTAGGACAAATCAGAGCAGAGAAAAAAGTTATTCAGATAACCAGAGGCAAAATATTTCATTTAAGGTTGGTAATAATGTCTTTCCCAATTTTTATTCATGGAAAAGTGTTATGGGTTTTGGTAAGAATGGGACATTAAGCCTATAACGATGTGATATTTTATAAATAAAATTCCCCTTGTGATTTAATTAAATGCATTACAATATATTATGGAAATAGAAAATGCATGAACTTATTTGGTTTCATTATATCCAATTAGATTTAAAAGGCCATTAATTATCATTACCGTTGAAAATATAACCATTGAACAATGATATTATTATTAGAATAAATATAGGGTTTTAACAAATCTAATTAACATAGACAAAGGAAGTGATGTCGTCAACCAGTAGGATCATACCTTATAAAGTTCATTTATTAGAACTTCCCAAGGGATATATAATATTTTGGATTTTCCCTTGACCAATACCTAGTTGAGATCTAATAACATAGGCTTGAGATAAACCGTTTACGAGATAAGTTCAAGTTCATCAAAATCATGGCCCAAACCATGTACGCAGAACCACCCCATAGAAGTCTCATCATCACACACCTTACTATTAGGGAGTTTTATGGTGTATTAAAAGGACATATATCAAGACCATAATAATATGATTATTTATATTGCATTTTCAATATAATAATGGTTATATTTACTTCTTATCATTAATTTATAAATGATTTTCATTTCGATACAATAAAACACAATTTTTATTTTTAGGTAATAATAAAATTCAATTAAGGAATTTATTTTGATGAAGTAATGAATTTTTAAAATAAATAATATTATATTAAAATATTATTATTAAATAATTTTTTATCAAATATAGATGATCACATAATTTTTATGAAGTAAAAGGTAATTTTTATAAGGGTTTGAAAACTGTTATTGTCAAAAAACCCAACATTTTTCAATAAATGCCCATTGTTATTTTGAAAGTGAAAATTCACATATTTAGAAAATTATTCGGATAAAATAAATATTATTTTTGGAATTAAAAAATCTAAAATTTTCATTATTTTCTCAAATATTAGAATTTTTCGGTTAAAAATTAAATATTGTATAAATATATGGTGTGTATTATGACATCATAATGACCCAAAAGTGATGTAATAAATACAATAAAGTGTCTCCATGACCAAATCTATTTTGAACCTTTAAAATAATGTGATTTTAACTTTATCTGATTAATTTTACAAATCTTTTATGAATCCTCCAAAACATATAATACATTTTAAGGGTTTAAAATCATTTCTTTAAGAGGATGACTCACCTATACAACACCAAGGGTAATATTTTAATTATTTCATCCCTTGGACTTATAAATTAATGAAAAACACTCCCTATAAGAATAAATAATGGGAAAAAACCATGGTAAAATACCATGGGAAGGTTTTAGGTTTTGGTTATTTTCTTATACGGAGTCCAAAACCTATGTTTGATAAATGATGAAGAATTTCTGACTACTTTCATATATAAAACCACCCAAACTACCATATCTCTTCACTAAAAATTCATGGATCATTTCTATACTCTTCCCTACCCTCTCTAGAGTCCTACAAAGGTTCCCAAATCTCTTAATAAGATCTTCCCAAGAATTTGAAATCACACTCTCAAGGTAAGGGTTATTTTTTATCCTATTTATTCAAGTATATTCATTATCTTATGAAATTTTAATCCAAATTCTAATGTCAGGATATGGTATTCCATATCCCCTATACTTATCCTATTATTACTAAATAGTTATATACCCCTTACACTCTCATTAACCCCTTACATGAACATTTATACACCCCTGTTATGCTTTCAAAATTTCATTGTGATTTTCCTTGCCAAAAAAATTAGTAGAGAATACCCATCCTAGATTCCAATCAATGGGGTTCACCATTATGAACTTATACTTATTTTATATGGTACTTACATGTATTTATTCCAAAATCCTTAATAATGTAATAAAAAGTGAAGAAAAATGATTCCATGTTTTATGATCAATTTGGCACACATAAGCATGAGAATAGAATGAATGTGACGAGTACACCTTGAATTATATTGCGTTCCAATGCATTAGATAATGTTTTAGTCTCATGAGATGACTTTAAAGGGATTAGAGAGTGAACTTAAACCATCATAGGACCTTTTCCATAAATATATCTTGGAAGTTAGCTTAAACTATGTTTATGATGTAGTATTTTAAGTTTTTTCCATGTCTCCCATGTTGCCTTTATATTATCATGTTATATCATGCCTCATTGTTAATGTTTATAATGCTCACCCATTTTATGTTTCATTGATGTTACTATTGTCTAATTTTTTTACATTCTTCATGTTATTCCATGTTTATCACCTTACTAGGATTTATATTTCACCCCTTTCTTATGTATATCCTAGGGTTATCCTATAAAATTTTACATATGATCGTATAAAGGAAGTTTTTAATAAATATGACATATTTACTTTTTTAGTTGTTATGTAATGTACCTAATTCCAAAATATGCTATAATTTTTTATCTTTTGGGTCTAAATATGTGTAATATCATGTAATAAATCATGAATTAATGTGTAATAAAGAGAAGGTTTGTCATAGTTGGCATCAGATAAAAGTTTAGTTATTTTTTTGGATTATGATTAAAAAACTCTAGAAAAATTCTTAGGGATAAAACCAAGAATAAGAAAATATAACTATTTTTTTAAATATAGAGTAAGTGGTTTATCAAGAAAATACATCCCTGTCTAGATACTATGAGTGGATGTGGCTCTGGAACATATTCACATAGGGGTAAAACCCAAAAACACCACATTGAGCTAGACTCGACTGGGAACTGGTATGAAAAAACAGGCCTTGCTACACACTTGATTTGAAACCCTAAGGGGATATTATTTGGTAAATTTATAATCTCATTAAAAACCATTATTAAGGGAAAAAATTACTATAAGAACATATGTTAGGAAATAGATCATTGATAACATATATTGAAACCTATAAATTCATAAGTTAAGGAAATAAATGTAATTTATAAGTTATCTCTTTAATGTTATTGGATTACTATTTATGTTTTTAATAGTTTAAAAATATTTATCTATTATTTTTTCTTTAGTCTATCCAATGGTCATAAATAGGAGGAATCAGGTAAACAACTAATATAAAGGGAAATGTGATAACTTCCCCAATGAGATGCCCAAATTGATGGGAGAAAGAATAGAAAACTTTACGATGATACTCTCTCTACTAACTTTAGTTCTAAATAGAAATTTATATTTGGAGGAGTGACTGAATCCCCCTAAGAAACAACAATATACAATTGAGACCTTTATGTGAAAAAGGCCTCTGAATTTCAATAGATCTTTCAACAGAACAATAGATCAACTCCCTTGAGAAGATCTTATCCATCCTTCGATGTTTTAAGAAAGAGAAGGTTCTACTGGATATTTATCATATGGAGGGAGAAGCAGATCAATAGTGGAAATTGATCAAGAATATGAATCCTGAGGAATAGATCAAAGTGATGGTGTGGAAATAATTCTATATTTTTTTTATAAATAGTTTCCTCAAACTCTCCATCTTAAAATAGAAAGGGATTTACTTTACCTTAATAAAAAAGTGATGAATCTATCATGGATTATAGGAAAAAATTCACAACAATTTCATGATATGCCTATGGATTTTACATTACCCCAAAATTCAAGGTTGAAAACTTATTTGGTGGGATAAAACCTAGTCTATGAAAAGCCTTGGCAATTTAAGACTTTGATACCTATGACGAAATTTTATGATGTGATCTTAAATTTGAAATAGATATCAGTGAATCTCAAGGGTATCATGAAAATAATAAGTAGAAAGTTTTGCTAATTCTTGCAATCTGATGGAGAAATATAATGGTGTTAAGAAATTTTGACATCACACTTGTCAATGCTGTGGAAGGAAGCACCTTGAAAATTTCTCAAGGGGGATGAGGAAAAGATTTAGGTGTAGGAAGCAAGGGAATATAGATAGAAATTTATGATGAGAGATACCCATTAATGAGATATATAAAATGAATGCTTCGGTAAACCCTCAATTATTTTCTCATTTCTTCAACTATAAGGAACCATGGAACTTTGATTACTAATGAACTAAGCCATGGGTTTTGGAGACAACCAACAACCTCCCAGGTAGGAAGGGTGAGATTATTCTATCAAAACTACTAAGGTGGATCTCAACAATAAAGTGGTGAAAAGTATTCTAGTTATTCATTTAAGAATAGTGGACATACTTTTTGATTCAGGTTCTACACATTCCTTTATATCACAATAGTTTAATATAACTATTCAAAAACCACCAGAAAGCATGGAAGTAGAGATGTCAGTGAAAACAAAAAATGGGGTAATTATTGAATCCCAAGTATATTACTCCTACCATATCAAAATTTGAAGGATAAAATTACCAATGAACCTTATGATACTTCATTTGGTGGAATTTTATGTAATTCTAGGTATGAATTGTCTTTCCCTATATTGAGTGAACATAAATTTGCACAAGAAGGAAATCACTATCCATATTGCGAATCATCCTCTGATTCTATACAAATGAAAGGAGATGGATGAATATTATTTAGCACCAACATCTCAAGTACGGATATTATTTTTCTATAATAAAGAATATCTAGCTCAAATGATTGAGTCTTAGGAAAGGATCATCCTTAAAGACATGCCCATTGTGATGGAATTTTCTGTAGTGTTTCCTAAATAATTTTATGGTCTTCCTCCCTGATGAGAGGTTTAATTTTCAATCGATCATATACCAAGGGCGTTACCATTATCCAATACTTCATATATAATGGTTGTTGTGGAACTTGAGGATCTAAAGAAACAACTACAGGAGAATCTGGATAAAGGGTTCATACACCCAAGTGCATAACCTTGGGGTGTATCAGTCATCTTCATCAAGAAGAAGGATATTCCAATGAACATTTACATTGATTTTCATTAGCTCAAAAAGATCATGATAAAGAAAAAATATCCTCTTCCATGGATTGATGAGTTTTCCGACCAGCTACACAGAGCACAATACTTCTCCAAGGTGGATCTATGGTTGGGGTATTAGCAAGTTAACGTGAAAGAGGATATCCCCAAGACCACTTTTCAAAAAAGTTATAGTCACTATGAGTTCATATTAATTCCATTTAAAATCACTAATTATCTAGAAATATTTATGGACTTGATGAATATATTATTTATTGATTACCTTGATTTTTTTTTTATTCTTTATGGTCAGTATTCTAATATACTCTAAAAGTAAGAAGTATCATGAGGATCATCTAAGAACTATGCTAAATACCTCACAAAAGGACAATCCTTATGAAAAGAACAATAAATGTGAGTTTTGGTTGAAGGAAGCCTCATTACTAGGTAATATTATCACAATTAATGGGATATATATAGAACCTTCAAATACAGAAGAAATTTAACTTTGGTTGAGGCCAACATTTGTGATATATATCCATAGTTTCCTTGATTTTTGTGTGTACTATTATTGATTTGTGAGAAATTTGTAGCAATTTTCAGAACCTTTGACCAATCTAACTTTAAAGGGGTTATGTTTTCTTGGAATGAGGAATCTGAATAGAGATTTAAGGAGTTGAAAAAGATTCTTATCGCTAAAACTATACTCACATTGGACATAAGTGTATAAATTTTCATGGTATTGAGTGATGCTTCAAAGAAGGGATTATGAATTATGTTAAAGAAGAATGAAAAAATAATATCATATGCTTCAAGGCAGTTGAATGTTCATGAATAGAACTACCCAATGCATTATCTTGATTTGACTTAGTGATATTAATTTTGAAAATATGGTGGTATTATATCTTTGTGTAGATGTGTGAAATATATATGGATAAGAAAATACACAAAATATATTCACAAAGAAAAAGAAGAATTTGCACCAATGAAGATAGTTAGAGATGATCAAGGACTATGAATGCTAAATCCACTACCATCCTAGAAAAATGAATAAAGTGGTAGACACTCTAAGTAGAAATTATCCATAAATTTTATCATTGGTGAGAATTAAGAAGGATCTGATTTTCTTATATTTAAAAATATTGACATGGGAATCATAAAGGAAAGAAAATCATAAAACCTTTCAAAAATGAATTCTCAACCATCCCTTATAGATAGGATAAAAGATGATAAAAGAAATTATGTGATAATTCAGAATAAAGTGGATGATATAAGAAAAAAAATCCTCAGAGTTCAATTTTAATGAAGGAGTTGTGAGATTTGGGTCACAACTCTATGTACCATCAAATCCTGAGTAAAATAATGGACTATTATATGATACACATAGTTTGACTTTCTCCATCCATCTGGGAAGAAAAAATATGTATCGAGATCTATAAGATAACTATTGGTGGGATAATATGAGGAAGGAGATTATGTAATATACATTAAGATGTCTTGTAAGTCAGTAAGTGAAGGTTGAAAGGAATAAATCCATAGAGATGATACAACCATTACCCATACCTAAATTGAAATTTGAAAACATCACAATGGAATTTGTCACTGGTCTTCCAAAAACATCAAGATAAAATAATTATATATGGATTTTGGTGGATTTTATTACAAATACTGCCCACTTCATTTTGATTTGATAGGTCTTATCACTTGATCAACTTGCAAGGATATATGTTAGAGAAGTGGTGAGGATGCATCAAACACTATTGTTGATTGTATCTGATTGAGATGAAATATTTACCTGCATGTTCTCGGGGAGTCTCCAAAACACTCTAAATAATGAGTTAAACTTCAGCATGACTTATCACCCTCCAACTGATGGCCAATCTTAGCAGACTATCCAGAAACTCGATGATATGTTGAGATCATGCTCAATTGACTTCAAAGAAGGATTAGATCAACATATTCCTCTGGTTAAGTCATCATACAATAACAATTTTCACTCGGGCATCCACATATATCCCTATGAAGAACTTTATGGGAAGAGGTTAAGAACAATTTCATGCTAGGATGAAGTTTGGGAACACAAACTTCTAGGTGTTGAAATGGTCAAGGAAATGGTTGAAAAGGTTAAGATCATTCAGCAGCACATCAAGGGTTCTCAAAGTTGAAAAAATATATATTATAACAATCATCAATGAGACCTAGAGTTTGAGGTTGGATATATGGTATTCATATACATATCTCTATGGAATAATTTCCTGAGATTTTGGATTAAGGGAAATATTAGTCCAAGATATATCATTCCCTTTGATATGCTTGATCACATTGGAGTAGTGGCCTATCTACTAGCACCCCCACCTAACCAATCTCAAGTACATGGTGTATTACATGTATCAATCTTGAGGAAGTAAATATGATACCCCTCACATGTACTTAATCTAGAGGTGATACCATTAGAGAATGATCTCTCATACGAGGAGCATCCAGTGAAGTTCGTAGATCATATAGAAGAAACTTCTATGAAATAAGATAATTCACCTGGTCAAAGTGATGCGGAGAAACCAAAAGTTTGAATAAGAGACATGGGAACAATATAAGGTAATGAAATAGAATTATCATTATATTTTTTAGTATATGAAATGAAAATTTTTAGGGAGAAATTTTTAAAGGGGGAAAGATTGCAATAACCCCATATTTTATAAATAAAATACCCCTTGCGATTTAATTAAATACATTACTATATATTGTGGATATTGAAAACAAATACACTTATTTAAATTCATTATATACAATTATATTTAAAATACTATTAAGTATCATTACCATTGATAATATATCCATTCAACAATGATCTTATGATTAGTATAAATATAGGGTCTTAAAAAATCCAATTGACATAGACAAAATAAATGACGACCTCAACCAGTAGGATTTTACACTATGAAGCCCTTTTATTGGAGCTTCCAAGGGAGATAAAATATTTGATACTTTCCCTTGACTAATACTAAGATAATATCTAATAACTTTATCATGATTGAAACCATTTACTGGAGAAGTTCAAGCTCATTGAGATCATGGCCCAAACCGTGTACACCGAACCACCCCATGAAAGTATCATTGTCGTACACCTTACTCTTAGGGTGTTTGATTGTGTATTAAAGAGATATGTATCAAGATCCTAATAATGTGATTATATATATTTTATTTTCAATATTATAAGGTATATATTTACTTATTATCATTACTTTATAAGTGATTTTGATTTGGTATAATAAAACACAAATTATATTTTTAGGAAATATTCAAATTCAGTTAAGGAATTTATTTTGATGAATTAATGGATTTTAGAAGTAAATATTTTTTTATTAAAATATCATTATTAAATAATTTTTATCAAATTAAAATTATTACATAATTTTTATGAAGTAAAATGCAATTTTTATAAGGGTTCGAAAACTGTTATCATCATAAAACCCAAAATTTCTCAATAAATACCAGTTATTATTTTAAAAGTGAAAATTCACATAATTATAAAATTATTCAGATAATATAAATATTATTTTTGGAATTATAAAGTATAAATTATCCAATGGTGAAGTTTTCATAATTTCTTGAGATAGTCATATTTTCAGGTAAAAATTAAATACCGTATAAATATACAATGTTTATTGTGACATATTAATGATAAAAAAGTAATGTAATAAATACTATACAGTGTATCCATGGAAAAATATATTTCCCCCATTAAAATAATGTGATTTTAATTATATTTTATCAATTTTATAAATCCTTTATGAATCCTCCAAAACCTATAATATTTTTTATGGTTTTAAAATCATTTTTTAAGAGTATAAATCTCCTCGACATCACCAAGGGTAATATTTTAATAAGTTTTTCCCATGGACTTATAGAATAATTAAAACCCCTCCACTTTATTAAAAACCATGGGATGATTTTTTCTTTTATTTATTTTATTCTACAGATTCCAAAACCAATGTTGGAGGATTGATAAAGAATTCCCCACTCATTTCTCAAATAAACCCACCCAAGATCCCATTTATCTTCACTAAGAATCATTGGATAATGTCCTTACTCTTCCGTCCTATCTATAGATTCTTTCCAGGGTTCCCTCAAGCTCTCAAGAAGCTCCTCCCAAGAATTTGGAATCACACTCTTAAGGAAATGGTTCTTTTCTTTCTTCTCTTTATTAAAGTATCTTCATTATCTTTTGAACTTTTTATCCAAATCCTAATATTGTGATATGTTCTTCCATATCCCCATTAACCCCCCTATAATTTATAGATTATTATATTCCCCTTCCAATCTCATTAATACCTTCCACGAACAATTATATTCCCCCATTACACTACCGAAATTTAAACGCAATTTTCTATGCCAAACAAATGTGTTGTGAATAACCATACCCAATTCCTATCAAGGGTGTTCATCTTTATGAACTTACACTTATTTTATTAGAAAATCACATGTATTTATTCCAAAATTATTGACCATGTAATAAAAAGTTATGAAAAATGATTCTTTGTTTTATGATCTACATAGAACATTTAAGCATGAGAAAGAAATGAAAGTGATGGGCGTACCCAAAATTATATAGTGATCCAATGCATTGGATAAAGTTTTATTATCATGATATTTCATGAAAGGGATTAGGTAGTAAACCTAATCTATAATGGGAATTTTTCCATCAAGATTTATTGGTAGTTATCCTTGACCTATGTTTATGATGTAGTGTTTTAAGTTGTTTCCATATTTCCCATGTTGCCTTTATGTTATCATGTTATATTATGCCTCATTATTCATGTTTATGATACTCACTCCTTTTATGACTCATTTATATGACTAGTATCTAACATGTATAACATTATTCATATTGTTCCATGTTTATTCCCTTATTAGGCATTATTTCTCACCCCTTTCTTATGTATGTCCCCATGTTATACGATGCAGTTTTAAGTATGAGAACATAATGGAAGTTTTTGATAAAGATTATGTATTATGTATTTTATGTTGTTATGTAATGTACCTAATTAACAAATACACTAGACTTATCAATATTGTAGATTTTAATATGTGTAATATTATGTAATAAATAATTAATTAATTTGTAATAAAGATCAAGGTTATCATAGTTGGTATCAGAGGAAAGTTTAGTTATTTTTTGGATTATGATTAAAAAACTCCATAGAACGCCTTGGGGATAAATATAATTATAAGAAAATATCCCTAAATTTTTTTAAACATAGAGAAATTTGTTTATCAACTAAATATATCCTTATATGGATACTTCAATTAGATGTGGCTCTGGCATTGATGTGTATAGGGGTAAAACCTGAAAACACTGAATTAAGCAAGTCTTGACCAAGAAATGGTGCACAAAAATGGGCCTTACTTCACATAATGTTTGAAACTCCTAAGGGATATTCTTTGGAAAATTTATAATCTCATTACATACCATTATTAAAGAAATAAAATTCCTATAAGAATATATTTTAGGAAATGGATCTTGGATAACATAGATCGAAGCCTAGAAATTAATAAGTTAAGGAAATACAATTAATTTATTAGTTATCTCTTTAATGTCATTGTATTCTTATTTATGTGTTTAATAGATTAAAAATATTCATCCCAAATTTTCCATTTATTCTATCCAATGGCTGAAAATAGGAGGAATCAGGTAAACAACTATTGTTAAGGGTAATGTGATGACTGTCCCAATGAGATGCCCAACCAGATGGTAGAAGAAATGATAAACTTTATAATGATACTCTCTTAGTTGAATCAGGTTATGAATGGAAACCTAGATTCATAGGGGTGACCAAATCAATCTAATAATTTAGAATCTTCAATTTATACCTTTATGTTATAAAGTCCTCTGACATTCAATTGATCATCAAATCCCTTAATCATGGAAATATAGATCAACTCTATTGAGAAGATCTTCTATATCCTTAAATGTTCTAAGAAGAGAAGTTTATAAGGGATAATTATCATTTGGAGGGAGAATCTGATCAGTGGTGGACATTGATAAAGTATAAAATCTTGAGGAAGATATCAATGTGATGGTTTGGAAGTAATTCCAAAAAATGTTTTTTTATAAATATTTTCCTCACACTCTTCATATTAAAATGGAAAGGTGTTTCATTTACCTTAAAAAAAGAGGATGAATCTATCATTATGTATGAGGAAAAATTTACAATACTTTCATGAAATATCTATAGCTTTGTCGTTACCCCAAAATTCAAGGTTGATCGCTTCTTTGGTGGGATAAAACCTAGTCAATGAAAATACTTCGTGATCTGAGACTTTTATAGTTATGAGGAAATTGTCTGATGTGACCTCAAAGTTGAAATAGTGATGGAAGAATCTCAAGGGTATCATCGGGATAAGAATAGGAAAGTGGATTTTAATTTTAGATGTATGATAGAGAAAAATAATAGTACTAAGAAATTTTTACATCCTACATTTCAATGATGTGGAAAGAATCACCTTGTAAATTACCTAAGGGGAAAGAGGAAATGATTTAGGTGCGGGAAGGAAGGACACCTGACTAGTGATTGTTGATGGTATAATTTGACTAATGAAATAGAGGAAAGGAATACTTCAATCAAAACTCATCATTTTTTTTTCATTTATTCAAATGCAAGGAACCAAGGTACATTTAATACTAATTTACTAATCTAAGGGTTTTCAGAGACAACCAAAAACCTCAAAGGAAGAAAGGGTGACCTTATGATATCACAACTACTGAGTTGGATCCTGAATGTGAAGTGGTGATAGGTACACTTATTATTCATTCAATAATTGAAAACATACTTTTTGATTCAAGTTCTACACATTCCTTTACATCATGTAAGTTTTCTATAACTATTCAAACACTACTAAAAATCATGGAAGTAGAGCTATCAGTGAAAATGATAAATGGTGAAGTTATTGGATCCCAAGTATATAACTCCTCCCCTATCAAAATTTGTGGAATTAACTTCCCATATTACCTTGTGATACACTATTTCAGGGAATTTGATACAATTATGGGTATGTATTGGCATTACCTATATAGATTTGGCATAAATTTCCACAAGAAGGAAATCACTATCTGTATCTCAATTCATCCTCAGATTCTATACAAATGCATGGAGATGGATGAATCTTATTTAGCACTAAAATCTCAAGTATTAATATTATTTTCCTATGAGAAATCATATATAGATCAAATTATTGAGTCTAAAGAAAGGATCATCCTTGAATACATGCCTATTGTGAGGGAATACTGTGAAATGTTTCCCAAAGAATTGCATGGTCTTTCTCTTAGCCAAGAGTTTGAATTTTTAATTGATCTTATACCTAGGGTGTTACCATTATAAAAGAATTTGTGTAGAATGGATATTGTGGAACTTAAGGATATAAAGAAACAACTATAATGGAATCTAGATAAAGGGTTCATATGCCCAAGTGCTTCACCATGGGGTGCACCAATCCTCTTCATCAAGAAGAAGGGTGGATCAATGTGCCTTTGCATTGATTATTATGAGCTTAATAGGATCACAATAAATAAAAAGTATCCTATGACATGGATTGATGAATTGTTTTACTAGCTACATATATCACAATAATTCTTAAAGGTGAATTTATGGTTAGGGTATTACCAAGTTATGGTGAAGAAGGAGGATATCCTCAAGACTACTTTTCATAGAAGTATGGGCATTATGAGTTCATTATAATGCCATTTGGACTCACTAATTATCCGTAAATATTCATGGACATGATGAATAGAGTCTTTAGTGATTACCTCAGAAAATTTTTGGTAGTCTTTAAAGATGATATTCTAATATATTCCAAAATCAAGGAGGAGAATTAGAAGCATACACGTACCATGATAAAGACTTTATGAAATAAGAAGCTTTACAAAAATTATAGTAAATGTGAGTTATAGATGAAGGAAGTAGGATTCATGGGGAATATTATCATAACCAATGGGATATCTATATACCCTTCAAATAAAAAAGCTATTAAAGGTCGGTTGAGATGAACATTTTTGACATATATCAGTAGTTTCCTTGGATTTTCTTGGTACTATCGTTAATTTGTGAGAAATTTGTCACAATTCTCAAAACCTATTACCAAGATAACTCTAAAGGGAGTCAAGTTTTCTTATAATGATGAATATGAATAGATCTTCAAGGAGTTGGAAAATATTATTATAACTAAACCTATAATCACACTACCCATAAGTAGAGAAATTTTCAGGGTATTGAGCGATACTTCAAAGAAGGTATTAGGCTGTGTGATAATGAATAATGACAAAGTGATAGCCTATGATTCATGGATGTTGAATTTTCACTAATAGAACTACCCGACACATGATCTAGAGTTGGATGCAGTGATCTTCTATTTGAAAATATTGCGGTATTATCTCTTTGGGGAGAAGTGTGAAATATATGTGGATCAGAAAAGCCTCAAGTATATATTCACACAGAGAGAGATGAATATGCACCAAAAAGATGGTTAGAGATGATTAAGGACTATGAATAATGAATCCACTACCATAATGGGAAATGAAATAAAGTGGTAGATGATCTAAGTAGAAAGGAACCAACAATTTTATCATTGATGAGAATTGAGAAGGATCTGATCTTCTTAGATTTGAAAATTATGGACATGAGAATCATAAATAAAGGAACATCATTAATACTTTCACAAATGGTTGATCAACCATACCTTTTGGACATGTTAAAGGATTCTCAAAGAGTTGATGTGAGAATTAAAAATAAAGTGGATTCTATAATAAAATAGAAATCTTCAAAGTTCAATGTTAATGAAGGAGTTGTGAGATTTGGGTCACGACTATGTATACCATTAAATACCGAGTTTAAGAGGGAGATGTTGGATGATAAACATAGTTTTACTTTATCTATCCATCTAAGAAGAAAAAATATGTATCTTGATCTAGAAGAGTGCTATTGGTGGGACAATATAAAGAAGGATATCATGGAATACACATCGAGATATATTGTATGTTAGGAAGTGAAGTTTTAAAGGAACAAATCAAGGTAATTATGCAACCATTACCCATACCTAAATGGTAATTTGAAAACATCACCATAGAATTCTTCATTGGTCTTCTAAGGACATCAAGAGGAAATAATACTTAAGGGGTTATGGTGGATCATCTTACAAATACTGATCACTTCATTGATACTCAAGAGGACTTATCACTTGATGATCTTGCAAGGATAAAAATTATATAAGTGTCGAGGCTACATTAAACAACATTATTGATTGTATCTGACTAGGACAAAAGATTTACCTCTATGTTATTAAAGAGTCTCTAACATGCTATAAATAATGAGTTGAACTTCAGTATGACTTATCACCCTCCAAATGATGGCCAATCTGAACAGACTATCTAGAAAATCAAGGACATATTGAGAGCATGCTCAATTTAATTCAAAGAATTTTAATGTGAATATATTCCTTTGGATGAGTTCTCATAGAATAAAAATTTCCAATCAAGTATCCAAATAGATCCCTATAAATCTCTTTATGAGAATAGGTGCAGAACACTTGCATGCTTGGATGAATTTGGGGAACATAAACTTATAGGTCCTAAAATGGTTAAGGAAATTATGGAAAAGGTAAAGACTATTTGGCAGCACATCAGATCTACTCAGAATCAACAAAGATCCATGCTGACAATCATTGATAAGAACTAGAGTTTGATGTTGGTGATATGATATTATTTTACATATCTCCTTGTAATAAATTCATGATATTTGGGATGAAGTTAAAGATTAATACAAGATACATCGGTACATTTGAGATCCTTGATCACATCGAAGTGGTGTCCTATCGACTAGATTACCCACATATACTATCTCAAGTACATGGTGTATTCCATGTATACCTCTTGAAGAAGTACATACCAGATCCCTCACATGTAATCAATCCATAGATGGTACCATTGTAGAATAATCTTTCATATGAGGAGCATCCGGTGAAGATCTTAGATCATAGAGACAAAGTTCCATGAAATAAGATGATGCACCTCGTAAAAGTGTTGTAAATAAAATACATGTTTGAATAAGAGACATTGGAACTAGAGGAGGTGATGAAATAGAATTACCATAATTTGTTTTATTGTGTGAAATGAATTTTTTTAGGGTGAAATTTCTAGAGGGGGTAATTTTTTAATAAACCAATATTATATAAATAAAATTCCCCTTGTGATTTAATTAAATACATTACCATATATTATGGATATAGAAAAAACCTGAAATTATTTGGTTTCATTGTATCCAATTGGATTTAAAAGAACATTTATTATCATTAACATTTATAATATATCCCTTGAACAATTATCTTATGATTATTATAAATATAGGGTTTTAAAAAATCCAATTGACACAGAAAAAGGAAGTTATGGCCTTAACCTGTAGTATTAAACATTATGAATCCCAATTATCAGAGATTTTGAGGGAGATAACATCTCTAGAATTTTACATTTAAAAATAAAAAGTTGAGATACAAAAAATGAAGCATGATAGAAACCTTTTATGGGAGAATTTTAAGATCATTGAGATCACAACCAAAACCAAGTATGGAAAACCACCCCACGAAATTCTCACATTCACGCACCATAATCTTAGGGTGTTTTCTAGTTTATTAAAGGGATATGTATCAAGAACCTAATAATATGAATTTTTTATATTTTATTTTCAATATAAAAATGGATATATTTAATTCTTATCATTACATTATAAATGATTTTGATTTTGATACAATAAAACACAAATTATATTTTTGGGTAATATTCAAATTCAAATAAGGAATTCATTTTGATATATTAATGGATTTTTTAAATAAATAATATTTTATTAAAAAATTATTATTAAATATTTTTTATTAAATATAAATGATTACATAATTTTTATGAAATCAAATGTAATTTTTACAAGGGTTCAAAAACTGTTATTGTCATGAAACCCAACATTTCTCAATAAATTCCCATTATTATTTTAAAACTGAAAATCCACATATTTAGAAAATTATTTGGAAAAAATAAATATTATTTTTTCAATCCTAACATCAAATTATCCAACAGTTAATTTTTCATAATTTTCTGAGATAGTAAAATTTTTAAGTAAAAATTAAATACCGTATGAATATATGGTGTGTATTATCACACAATAATGGCCCAAAAGTGATGTAATAAATACTGTAAAGTGTATACAAAAAAATATATGTTTTCCATTTAAAATAATGTGTTTTTAATTTTATTTTATTAATTTTATAAAGTCTTTATGAATCCTTCAAAACATATAATATATTTTAAGGTTTTAAAATCATTTCTTTAAGAGTATGAATCACCTCCACATCACAAAGGGTAATATTTTAATAATTTGAGACCTTTTGTTTTAAAATAATTAAAAAATCCCCTTTAGTATAAACCATTGGAAGAAACCATGGAAAGGTTTATGTTTTTTATTATTTTATTATATAGAGTCCAAAACCTATGTTTGATAAATGATAAAGAATTCCCCATTCATTTCCTATATAAACCCACCAAATATCTCATTTATATTCTCTAAAAATATTTTTAGAACATCCTTAGTCTTCTATTAACTCTCTAGATTCCTCACAAGGTTCCCCCAATCTCTCAAGAAGCTCTTCCCAATCATTTGGAATTACACTTTAAAGGTAAGGGTTCTTTCTTCCCTCATATTTATTCAAGTATCTTCACTGTCTTATACCATTTTCTCCAATTACTGATATTGGGATATGTTCTTAAATAAACTCCTTACTACCCCTATGATTCCTAAATTATGATATACCACTTACAATCTCATTAAGCCCATACATGAACATTTATACGCCCCTGTTATGTTTCCAAAATTTCACCACATTTTTCAATTCCAAAAAAATTTGTAGTGAAAACCTATACCCAACTCCAATAAAGGGTGTTCACCTTTATACACATATAATTATTTTACTACCTAATTACATGTATGTATTACACACTCCATTATCATGGAATAATTTTTTTTAAAAATTATTCCATGTTTTATGATATATATGGCACACTTAAGAATGAGAATGAAATGAAAGTGACGGGTGCGATTGGAATTATATAGTAGTTTAATACATTGATTATTGTTTTAGTCTCATGAGATGTCATGAAATATATCTGAAAGTGAACCTAATTCATCATGATAATTTCTCCATCATGATTTATTATCAGTTAGACTTCAACTATGTTTATGATTAAGTGTTTAAGTTGTTTCCACATTTTCCATGTTTCCTTTATGTTATCATAGCATAACATGCCTCATAATTCATGTTTATGATACTCACCCATTTTACATATCGTTGATATTACTATTGTCTAAAATGTATTAATTCATTCATGGTATTCCATATTTATTCCCTTACCGAGATTTATATCCCACCCATTTATTATGTATATCCGTAGGTTATCCCATATAGTTTTAAGTATGAGAATATTAAGAAGTTTTCAATAATAATGTTTTATTTCATGTTTTAAGTTGTTATATAATGTACCTAATTCCTGAAGGCTATATAATTATTAATCTTCCAAGTTTTAATATGTGTAATATATTGAAATAAATCATTAATTGATGTGTAATAAAGAGTAGGGTCATAAATTTCATGGTTCATAGGACCATATTAAATCATGGAGAAAGTCAGATCATTTTCCGACTATTTGTACTTACCTTCGAGTTTATCCTAGGTACACAACATTTTTCTTATCTAAATTTTAAGGAAATATGTTCCAGATTCATCTCAATTTTTAATAATAGAATAAATTTTGTAGGAAGATAATATTTCTTATAAGGAACAACAAATTCATATTCTTTACCATATAGAGAAAATGTTGTAGAATAAAGTGATTCATAAGGCTAAGGCTTTATGAAAAAACTATATGGTTGAAGAGGAAAGATGAGAATATAAAAATTATAAAAGGTAAATATATACACACTTTTATAATAAGTGAATAAAATTATGAGGATTAAATTTATAAAAGTGGGGAATAATGTAATAACCCAGGTAAAGATATAATATATCACTCTCATGTTTATTAATATAGTTATATTTATTATAAAAATATTAAGTAATTTTTAAATAAAAAATGAAAAAAGTTTAATCAAAAAATTTTATCATAAGGTTTTATTTAAAATTTTAATTTCTAAATTTTATAATTTTAATTTTAAAAAATCATTATCATTTTTGAAATCATCATATAAAATTTACTTTGGGTTTAAAAATCATATTTTTCTAAAAACTATTTTAAAATCAATATTGTTTTTGAATTTTAATTAATTATGAAAATACCTAATGAGAAATGTTTTATTTGAAATTTATAAATTAGATATCAGAAAATATTAATTTTATTTCAAACAATGATTATTATTTTTCATATAGTTAATATAAAAACATCTTTTTCTAAAAAAATACTTTTCTTGAAAACCTGCTTTTTCATCACATCTATGGGTTTTGTTTTAAATTAAAAGTTTCAAATTATATGTGTTTAATTTGAAAAAATAGTTTAAATATTTGGAATAAGTATAATTTATATTATCTTATAAGTTCAACTTAATTTTTGACCAAAATTAATAGTGAAAACAATAAAAATTAATTATAACGGTTAAGGTAAAAATGGATTTACTGGGGGTTAAACTTAAAATATAATGGTTAAAATCACCTAAAAACTTGTTTGAAATATATTTTATTCTCATATTTCTACCTTATAACTTAAATAATCTATAATTTTCTATTATTGGCGCCTTGTAACCTGAGAAAAACATGGGTGGAATTCATTCCCTTCAAAAATTACAATTGTGCCACTCACCTCACGTATAAAAGTCTACCCACTATCATATCCTATTAACATTTTAAAAACCCATTGGTTTGGAATATAAATGACCAAATAAATTCTATAATTCCATCCTCTCATACTAGAATCCTTATTTTGTTTATAAACCCAACTAAATAAGTCCTTTGGTGCAAACCAAAAGAAGTTATCCGAAGAAGTTGTAACGTTCTCGAACGACTATTTTTTTTATTTCATAGTCCACCCCATAAATTTTTTATTGAACCATGATTATATAATAAACATAGTAAATTAAATATAATGATACATTATTATGTTACTATAATAGCATAAATCATTTCCCTCTTCCCTTGAATGGGTCATGAAATCATCATTCATGTGTATGTCGGAGTACCACCTTGTGAACCGATGTCATTCATTTTTCCATTACCAAATCTCAAGAATAGGTATTGTGATGTATAATATATATAAATATATTTATAATAAAATTACACCTTTATAGTTATTATATCATATATACATTTTTTACTTTACATTCTGTAAGGGATAAGATAACGTTATTCGTGTGTACGGTGGACTACTGCCTCGCGAAGCGATGTGATTCATTTTCACTGATTCTTTACTTGGAAGGAAATAAGGGAAAAGATAATGAATATATGGGATATAAATGAAATAATTATTATATTAATTACACATTTATCATTATTAAAATATAATATATCTTTTTTTATTACCTTTTCACTCACTGAAAAAGTGATAATGTTGTTCATGTATGTGTGGACTACCGCCTTCACGAAGTGATGTGACTCTCTTTTCATCACCACAAAAAATTTATGATATATATAAGTATATTTAAATATATAATATGGTTCATATAATATCATTATTCTTATGTAAATATGGAATATTACTTACCTCCATTCTATAATGATCATTGAAAAATTGAAAAGTTACTCTTGCATACGTACAACCTGCCATCTCCATGATCATAACATAGTTTATTTTTAATTAACATATTTAATTATTGGTTATAAAAGTATAATTTATGTATAAATAATATAATTATTTAATTATTATTATTCTATATATTTTTAAATAATCACCTCTTTGACTATAGTCAACTTACCTAAGTCATTTTTGACTCATAAGCTGAATATGGTCAAAACATCCAATGTAAACTTAATTGATTAAGTAATTGTATATAATATGGTAATAAGTGAAATAAAAGTAATAGTAAACAAGAAAAATAATCTCAAAAAATTAAATAATCATCATAAGTTTATTATTCAAGAAGATAAATACACATGTGATAAGGAAGATTCAAAGTAAGGGACTTCATCTCAATTTATTTTCATTGAGGCATATTTTTTATGTTATGCACAAATATCTGTTTACAAGGTTTATATACATCCCCATGGATAGGTTATATCACGAATTTATCTACTATAATGGGTTTTAAGGCGTGGTTTAAAGTTATACATTCATGGGGCTTATGATTAAAATATTTACAAAAATGATAAGGGAATATTCTTTTAAAAAACCCTCTTTTAAAGTTTTTTTTCAAACTATTTCTCTTCCATGAAAATGGTTTTTAAAAGGATTTTACAATTTTTTTATATGTACATAAAATATTTATATATTACATTCTATGTAACTTTTAATTTATTCTAATGGTTTTAAAAGGGAATATTTTTTTGTGTTTTATATGAAATATTATGACAAATAACACAAGTAATGATCTATTTCAGCATTTACAAAGATAATCAATTTTTCCTCTATTGTAAATATTATTTAATCTCTAGATTTCTTTTCAAGATTTATTATATTATTTAAAAAAACTTTCCCATTATAGTTATTTTTGTATTTAAAATGGGTTTTCAATAGAAAAGGGTTTTTTTGTTTTTAAAATGGTTTTTAAAAGAAAATGGTATTTTGATATCAAAAATTGATTTTTACAAGTTTAAATGAGTTTTTTGAATGTTTTATGTTGTAAAAGTGCAATAATAAAAATTATTTATTCATCATATAATACATAACCATTATACATGAGAAATGGGTGAGCCAAAATTACGTTAGGTGAGCTCGTTATAGCATATACGATGGGGTTGTCCATATAGTGTCAGGTGAGCTTGTTACAACAAATATGATGGGGCAACCCAGATAGGGCCAGGTGATCCCATTATATCATAATCTATGGGTTTCACTAGATATAAATTTAACGTATTAGGTAATTTTACTTATTTTATAAAGAAATAAATAAGGATTTAAAAAAGGTTTTCTCCTAAGTATTTAACTGGGGTCTAGTTAATTAGGACATGAGTTTAAAATAGGTAATAAATGTGATGCTCAAATCCATTGATAAGGGCTTTTAATATTTTACTATACATTTTAAATCATTTCTTTGAGAAAAAGTGTGTTTGTTTTTCATGTGAAAATATTTTATTTATTTCTCTCATAGAACACTGATATTAACCTAAATATTTCATGGGTTTTAATGTTTTCACCTGACTAATGGTTTCATTTTTTATATACATTTTTTTTCTTTTATGCTCATGCAACGTTTGTAATTTTTTTTCATAAGATGGGTAAAATAAAGGATGACGTCAAATTGAAATTCATGAAGATTTTTCATAGAAAAGATAATTATTTGTTTTAAAATGTTTTATATGATGGGAAAAATAGATACTGATAACAAATGTCCACTTTAAAATATATGTTTTTTAATGTATGAGTATGACCTAATTATCTAAAACTAAAAAAAAAGAATATCCTCATAGTGAATGAAATTAAATTATTTAATAAAAATAAAGATTATGTATTTTTAATGCTAGTTCCTTATTGTTATGTTTTTATGATCTTTTAGAAATTATATAAATGGATTATGATTATATGACAGTTGGGTCTATTAAATCCATCCAATGCATTGGGTAAAGATTGTTATCTGATGAGTTAATTATGCTATGTGTGAAACTAGTTTCATATTCACAATTATATGCATGGACCTGTTTTTCATGTCCATAATTTTATGCATGGACCTAGATTTTATCCATAGGTTTTTGCATGGACCAAAAATCCATGTTCATAAGATTATACATGAACCTAGTTTCATGTCTTTAAGTTCATTTAGTGGCCTAATTGTATGTCATTATCATAATTAATTTACCAATTTCTATTTTATTATGTTCACTATTTTATAGGTTTTTTCCACATTCCAATATTTATGTTATGTCCTCATGGGTAATGTTCTTTGATTCCTTCATGATACATGTTTTATGAATCTACAAGATTTATGCCATGATTCCTAATTGTAATCTATGATATGTTAGGTATGATTTTGAAATTTTTAGATCAATTTCTCAAACACTTTTTCTCATGTTATAAGTGATCATTGGTATCTCCCTTTTTTATCCTTTCAGAGAATATAAGATCACTCTTTCATATGTTTATTTTATCTAGGTTATGAAGAAAGGTTTTAAGTAGGTTATATCTCAAAAGAGTATTATATGGGAATATATTTATGGTTATTATTAAATTTATTTTATGATATATGTAGGAATTATATATTATCTCAAAATACACTAAAACTTTATGATCCTCATGATTTTTTTTCTGAATTGTATTGAATATTAATATCAAATTATGTGAAATCCATGTATGAAGAGCCGAAAACATTATAGTTAGTATCAGAGAGAGGTTTTATTATACATTTGGAGATTTGGATTAAATAAATTTAGTGAAAACCCTAGGAATAAGACTAAGTATATGATAACATCCTAATGATTTGGTATGATAGAGATTATATGGTTTTACTAGTAAAGCATCCCTATATGGATACTAGAATTAGTGGTGGTTTTGGTACCGATTCATCCCAAGGTAATAACCTCAAAAAGGAGCTGTTCTAGTATATCTCGATCATTATTCATATACATAGTGGTTGTTCCCATACTGGGAACTTTCCTTGACACTCTATAGGGATATGATTGGGTTAACTAACATTTTTTTATGAACCATTATGAATGATTTGAATAAATTATGACCATATATAACTAAGGTAAAATTTATTGTATCATAGATTGAAAATAAGGTTTCATTATTTAGACATAATATTAATGATTTTTAACTTTTACAAGATTTATCACTTTGAATTTTCTTTCCCACACTATAGTTTTTGGTTTTAGTAAATGGTTTAAACCCAAAGGAATCATGTGAAAAATGAATTTTATAGCCAATGAAATGATTATCTACATGAGAAACCAAGTTTATTAAAAGACAAAATGCAATATTTTGTGACTATTATCACTCAACTCTCCCAAGATATGAGTGGTAAAACATGTCATGTTGAACTTATGAATACACCAAGGAGGGATAAACATGCCATTGAATCATTTATGCGATAATGTTCTCCATACTTCTATGGGTATTATAATCCACTGGTTTTTGAGTAATGGATTAATATTATGGGAAAGATATTTTTCATTCTACAGTTCTCGGTCAATGAAAAATTTATCCTAGATATTTATTGTTTGGAAGTTGAAGAAAATAAATGGTGGATTCATATTAAGAATATATGGGAATATTTAAAAATTGAAAAAATGGAATGAGAAGAGTTTAAGGTAATATTTTTTAGTAATTACTTCCCTCGTATTCAACATAAAAAATAGAGGATTAATTCATTGTTCTTAAAGAGAAGGATAATAAATCCATTGGTTTCTATAAAATAAATTTTACAAGTCTTTCAAGGTATGTTTCAAATTTAATCATTATCCCTAAATTAAAAATTAATCAATTATTTTGTGGCTTGAAACCATGTATTCTAAATGAATTATCCTTAAATTACTTTGGAAGAAATTAAGAAATCATTCAATGTGCTCTGAAATTGGAAATAGAGGCTTCAAATTATCAAGGTTCTAGTGATAAGAAAATAAATATAGAGCTTCATTGAAGCTTCTATATTTTATCACAGGGTGATAAAAAAAAGTTTCAAACTTTTATTTTTTTAAAAATATGGGAAGGATCATTTAGGTGAGTTCTTGAAAGGAATAATAATATCTTTCAAGTGTTGGAGGACTATAAATCAATAAATAGAGTTTAAAAGTGATGCGAAGAGGCTATTCAATGAAATTAATGGAGAGAGATCTTAACAGAATACACCACTCACACTTCAATTCTATACATGCAAGGATTTTGGGAAGTATGTGAATCAATTCCCTATACCATGGGATATTGAAGATAATAAGACACAATAACCTCTAAAGTTAAAGGGAAACAATATTTCTTATGAAATCAGGATAGTTTATGTGAATCATTATATTTAGGGCATACTTATCATCCAATATATAATTAGGGACACCATTTTGATGTTTTCATGAATAATAATTATGAATATATTATCCTTTAATGTAATTTAATGTGTTTATAAGCATTGGTTATCTCTCCCTATATAGATTCCATATAAATTTTTAGAATAAGAAAATCATATTGTATTATATATATCAACCCATACTAATTTATTATTGCAAGGATGATCCCAAACCTACGATGGAAATATTTCTATCCAAGATAATATCTTATTTATGTAATATGGGGTGAATTATCTTTTGGGAGAAAATATTATTTTATTTTGATTTTTTTGTGAAATTATTAGTAGATATTGGAGAATATATGATCAAGGTATATACATTTTGATATGAGACTTTATGAGTGATTAAAATAATTTTTAAGTTAGTCATGGAAGGATATGAGATCAATTAATTTTAATCTTTTGGTTTCCATCATGGTTAATTTTTCGAGGAGTCTTAAGGATAATTATTTTTGGAATGGATTGTGTTGAAATCTGGGAGTTATTATTTGAAGTTAAAGTATGATTTATCATATTGGATAACCTGTACTAAGAATTTTGGTTTTGGAAAATATATAGAAATAATGAATGAATTATCATTATTTTATGGATCTTATGAATTGTTAAAATTTAATTTTAGCGATTCGTGCATGAAAATCCATCTTGAATATTCATTTCTTGGAGTTAGAGATAAATTGAAAATTTATTTAATCATACTAAAAGGAAGAAATTGTGCTTATGGTATGGAAATAAATCAATTAAGTATATTTTATCATGTTATTTATCTTGATCCATATACTTTAGGAAAATGATTTTGAAATAAAATGTTACACATTTACCTTTATTTATAATGAATTTATGATATTTTCAACCATCATAAATTTATGGTTTTGTAGTTGTTAACTTTCTTCTATCCATGTTATAAATCAATCTCTTTCAGTCTTTAGGCATTATTTTTCTCTTTTATGTCCATATTTTTATTTCCCACTAATGTTCTCCTATTCAGAAACCTAGTTTTTCTTTCTTTTAGATCATCTTAATATTTCCCTTTACCGTTTTTATAATGTGGGTTACTAAAAAGGAATTTTTAAATATAAAAAATTTGATTACTGATCACAAGTTCAAATTTGGAGGATGAAATTTATTAAAGGGGGAGAATGTAACACCCTATTATTTTTTGAAATATATTTTTTCAATATATTTCATTACATGTAAAACTAAGCCTAAATAAAAAATAAAGTATTATTATTTAAATATCACAATTATAAACAATATTTTAAAATTATAAGGTATGAATATGTTTGACTACTTTATGAAATATATTTATAATGGTCTGAATCAATATAAATGTGTTGATAAATTCATAGTAAATAATCACTCAATTGTTAATAAATTCATTTTATTTTTCAAAAATATATTTTATTAAAAATTATTTTTTTTCAAAGACATTAAGAAATTTAATTTTTTTAAAATGATATCATTTTTGAGATTGGAATTTTAAAAAATTATCTTATAGTGAAATTTTGAGATTTTTCTTAAAAGTATGATTTTTCAATGAATAGAGAAAAATACTAATTTTTATTGAAAAATATATTTTAAATGAGATTATTTACAAAGTAAAATTATATTTTGTATTTATATTAAAATTTAATTACTTCTTTGTTTTATTAAGAATAATCCAATTATTGTTTTGGGAATGAAATTTATACTTGAATTTGGTATAAAAATAGTTTTTTACTTAAAAAGGCATATTTATTAAAACATTTTTCATTGCATTTTGTGTTTTAATCCAAAATAAATTTCTATCACTTATATGAATTAAATATTGAAATTGTTTCCCATATTTTTAATCAAGATGTTCAAATTTTGAAAATAGTCCCCTTTTATTTTTGGTCAATATTAATAGTAACTGTCATAAAATTTATTACCTCTATAAAAGGTAAATAAGGTTAATCTTGGTTAAAACTAAATAATAAGGTCATAATTGTTCACAAATATTCTTTTTGGATGAATTAAAATATATCCTTGTCACTATTGTCTTGTAATTTATTTTTTTATTGGGCAAATTTCCCTGAAAATAAACTATATAATATTTAAATTAAAGAATGTTACAAAATATCACTCTTTTAGTTTTAAATTTCTCTTATGTGATCACAAAGGGACAAAAGTAAATTGGTGAATGAATATTAATAGTAATTTTTTTCATAATTAAATTATCTTCATGTTTTAATTTATTTATAATTTTTAGTGATTAATAATTATATTATATGCCTGTGCAATTCAAATATAGTATTTAATAAATTAATTGAAAAATAAAATAGATGAATTTAAAAATATTAAAAGTAATGAAATTTGAGTGATTTATTATGTTTAATGAATTTTTTAGTTAAATATTACACAATATTAGTATTTAAAAGGATTATATTTTAATATAATATTTTTGTTGGTTTCTTTAAAATAAAATTTTAAAAATAGTTCTAAAATTTACACTAAAAATATTTTATGGAAATAATATTTTATTATATTATTTAAATTTTGTATAAATCATGAAATATAAAAAATAGGATAATATATGGTAAAATAGTTCTTCCATTTTTCTTTTATGAGTCAATTGTTTAATGATAAGTTAAATTACAACCCTTTAAGAGCGAAAATGTCGTTATCATGGTTAAGGTTAAAATGGGTTAACTAAGGGGTTAAATGAAATTATAAGGTTAAAAAACCCACATAAACATGTAAAAATTGTATTTGATTATGGTATTACAAACAAAACCTACCCTATATTCAAATATATGGCCATTTGGAAGTATTTTTCTTCATAATTACTTCATTATAATTTAGTCTTTTAAAATATTTCAAAAGTGCCCATCACTTCAATTATAAATGGGTACACCACCTTTCTCTTATTCACTTCAAATTGAGCATTTCAGGTCAACCAAAAACTAGAAATTTACCGTCTAAAATTATCTATCCACGTTATATAGGTACTTTTCAACCCAAAATACCAACCCTATGGTCCTTAATAGGAGATCCAAAGGAGTTCTTTCAAAGTTGATATAATTGGCTTAACCAAACACTTTATTTTTAATTATTCTTATACATCATCTAAATATATTTTATATATGTCATAAAATAATAACCACATTATCCTAAATATAATTAAATGTCATTATTATCATTAAACCACAATTATACTCACTCTCTCCCATCAAATAGAAACTCAAAGTATCACTCGTGCGTACGTACACGTTATCACCTTCACATTGAGATACAATTCTGTTTTCATCATCTTATTTTATGGATAGGTATTATGATAGAATTAAAGTTTATATATAATATTTATAATATAATTATTATTATCTAATGATAATATCTTATATACCTATGTACCTTCTAACCTGTTGGAGAATGATGACGTCGCTTGTGCGTATTTGTGGACTACCACCTCCACAAAGCGATGCAATTTTTTTTCATTTCCATTTTACATAAATGGTAATAAGGATGGATTATTTGAATATATATGATTTACATGATATTATAACTATCCTGTAAAGGTTAATTATAATTTACATTTCTTTCATTTCTTTCATCGAAAAGTGAAAACAACATTCATATGTATGTATGGCCTACCATCTCCATGAATGGTTTAATTAATTTATCTCTCTATAAAATTATGGATGAAATTAGATATATATATGTCATGAATATATATTATATAATAATAATGTACATGATCATTTTTATATGTATAATCAATTTTAATTGTTTATACAGAAGGTTAAAGAACATTCAAAGTAAGTCGATCTTGAGGTAAGGGTTTATCGTTCGAAGTTATCTTGTTTGGGACATATGTTATGTCATAAACCTATATTATATAATGAGGTTTATATAGTTCCCATTGAAATTTAATATCATTATTATCTTTATGTTTATGATATTTAATATTTCACTTGACGTTATTCTTTCATGGGGCTTATGATTCAAATGTTACCAAAGTGGAAAGGGATTTATGTTTCAATATTATTTTAATTGGTATTTTTTATGATTAACTTTACATTAAGAAATTATATGATTATTATCTAATAAAACCCATAAATTTTTATTATACCTTTATTATTTATGAATATTACATTATTTACTTTTTTTCCACTTTAATCACTTAGGAGATTGAGAAAATGTTTTTATGGGAAACTGAATATATTTCTATCTTTTATCGAAAACACTTTTTATTCCATCTACATGTATTCTAAAAGTTCTTTCAAGAATGGTTTTAATATATAATATTAATTTCAATGCCATTTTTATCCATGATTAACTTTTTACAAACTTTTTAAAAGTGATATTCTTGTCATTTTCCAAATGAGGTACTTTTTTGACTTTTTCTTCAAAATTATGAAAGGATTTTTTTCATTTAACTTATACTGTATGAATGTAATTTCTCTCCACCATAGCTGATCAATTATTTTAATTTTCCTTAGAAGTTTACAATATTATATTCACTGAAAATATTTTTCTTAATTTTTGGTACATTTTTATATATTGAATAAGTGATTTCAAAATAAAAAGGGTATTTTCTTCAAGAAATATTCCATTGATTATTTTAAATTAATTTTCTTCTATATTGATATCCTTTGATATTAAATATTTTATACTATGTATATTATCTAATGATACCATCCATATTTTTTCTCTATATGGTTTATGATTATGGTGATGAAACATTTACAAACCCTTTTTATTTTCCATGTGTTATGAGTTTATTATATTGTGGAAATTATATGTATCTATTTTTATTATGTGATGTTTGGGTACATTAATTTACTCTAATGCATTGGATAAATATGGATATATCTTTATTTAATTATATTATCTTTTATTTTGGTTTTATGTTCACAATTATATTCATGAGCATAGTTTTCATGTCTAAAAGTTTATGTGTGGACTTAGTTTTTATTTCCATAAGTTTATATGTTGACCTAGATTTCATGTCCATAATATTATGTGTGGAACATGTTTCATTACCATTGGTTTATACATGGGATAGATTTATTGTCCGTTACATACTGATTGAACCCGTTCCAATTTTAACATGTTTAAAAGGTTATAAACTTTTGTTTTTTTCCATATTCCTCTATTTATGTTATGTCATCACTGATCATGTTATTTTATTCCTTTTTTGATACTTGTATTATAAAATTACAAGATTCATTACATGAATCATTATTATAATATATTATATACTGAGTATTATTTTCAAATGTTAAGCTCAAGTTATCATACTCTTATTCTCATGTTATAAGTGATCATTAATATCTCATTTATTTACCCTTACTGAGCATTTGATCTCACCCTTTCTTAATTTTCCTTTCTCAAGGTTATGAAGAAAGGTTTTAAGTAGGAAATGTCTAATAAAGGTACTATGAGAGAAGATATTAATGGTATATGTGGAATATATTTTATGAAATAAGGATATTTTGTATCTAGTCTCCAAATACACTAATCCTTTATGTTCCTCGGGTGCATTTTTGTTAATTTAATTGAATAATCATCTAAAAAGATGTGATATCCATGTATAAATATTCTAGTTTGTTATAATTAATAGGTTTTACACCAACGATCCCATACCCGAGTGGTAAGGGCTTCTGCTTGGCATCCAAGAGACCCGAGTTCAAAATCGGGTGGAGGCGAATTTCTGGGGTACTATAGAAGTTTTGTATTAGGTACTATAGTAGCCAGAACTATTCACCCTATTTGGACCTTCGGGCCATCAGTTTGGGCCTATGGTTCTCAAGGGCCTTTGGGCCATCAAAGGCCTTCGGGCCACAGGGCCTTTGGGCCATTGATACTATGGAGTAGCCCAATTCACACAGAGCAGGCCCCAGAAGAGGATCAGAGCAACAAGAATAGAAGTCACCAGAAGCAGAGCTAAACGGATTGGAAGAATGAGAGGTTATGACAACCGCCATCGGGACTAGGCATCGTGCAACTTTGTATGGGGAAATTCTAGTCGACCAACAATGCAAGGTGGGGAGCTATGCAATCAATGATGAAGAAGCTGGGGAGGGGAAGCTCTAGTGGGTTGGGCCTACGGGTCATGTATTGGGCCTGGTATGCCTTTGGGCCTTCAGGTCATGTTTTGCAAGTCATGTCGGGCCTTTTGCCTTGGGCCTACGAGTCATGTATGGGTTCCCCTTCAACCCTTAAAAGGAGGATTATCCACAATAAAATAAAAAAGAAGGCCTTCAGGCCTTTCAGAGTATAATTAAAAGGTTTTACAATTAGCATAAAATGTCATTAATTATATCATAAACATTATATTTACTCATAATATCAATTCTAAAAACAATCAATTATGGGTAGTGAAGAAAAATGAATTTTGTATCTTATTATGGTGGTTTCCCACATGTACAAATGAACAACAATTTTATTCTTCTTAATGGATGAGATAGATGAATATAAATTTATAATAATATTAACATAGAAAAATTATAGTATATAAATTATTACAATATCATTATATTAGTGTTTTTATAATAATTATTACTAATGATAATTAAGAATAAAATCTAAGTATTTGATAATACTCATGTCGAAGACTTGAATTTTACTTGGAAGTCTCCTTAGAAGACGAAGTCCTTATTCTAACTAATGGTGAAAAGAAGATTTTGAAATAGGGATAGTTTTTAGGAGGATAAAATTGAATGATTTTAAATTTTAAATTATAATGTATGGTTCGTCATGAAGTGACGTAAGTTTAACCCTTTTACAAGTGAAGGGAAGGGTTGTTTTGAGATTATCCCTTACATTTTCTATAATGTAAAGTTACTATTCAATAGTCAATTGATGAAAAATGGAAATAAGTGGAGGGTAAAGAGAGCATGGGATGGAAATTACCTTAATAAATTATTTTTGAGACAACCTTTAGGGTTTTAAAATTATTTATTTTAACTTTTTTTAATTTTACCCAACTTTACTTTTACCTTAGTAATTATTTTTTAACATTAGTAATTAAAATTAACAATAAAAATTAAAAATTAAAATTTTACATAATTTTATACTTCCGATTTTAAATTTTAAAATCATTTTAGTGAATAAAATTTCTAATGGTGTAAAAATTTAATTTTAAAATAAGTACAGTTTACTCTGTAAAATATTTTTTTAGAAAATTAAAATTTTTAATCATCAAATTTATTCATTAGATAAAATTATTTTTGGCATTTATTTTAATAAAATAAATTAATTTATTATAAAAAAAATTATTAGAAATTTAGGGAAATATAAAGATGATTCTCCCCTTGAATATACTTGATTGAAAGAAGATACCATAAACCGTTTTTTATTAAAGTGACATTTTAATTGCTTCTAAAAATGTTGTACATAGGATTGATAATTTAAAATAATATTTCAAAAATCATAATTTTATTAGATTAATATATAATTAATTCTTTAAACTGTTTTTTGATTAATATTTTATGCTTAAATTCAAGATATGTCATAACAGTTACAGTTTTAACAAAATGGTATTTTCACTGTTCTCTTAAAAATATTCCTTTTTGAAAAAGAACAAAAAACCATTTAAAGATAATATCATTAAGTTGAATTCATTTTTTATATTTTTTTAAAAGCATAAAATTACAAAATTCATAAATTAAAATTTCAAATATACTTATTAATAATGTTTATTTAGAGTGCGCATTGTGAGGTAGTTTAGGATATGGAATTTACCTGCTATAGTAGGGTCTTGGGTATTACATTATCCCCCCATTAAATAATTTTTTCCATGAAATCGGGGTATATGTAATTTATTGAAAAATGTGTATTTTTATTCTTTGTATCTTCTTTAGGATCCTTGGTTTCATCTACTAATTTTGGATTTCTCTAAATTACTTTCCCCAATGAAGTTTCCCAATTCCACAATACTTATTCTATAATTTAAAGAATCTATATAGGCTCCTCATTATAAGACAAGTCAAGTAATAACTCTATTCCCTTATTTATGAGAACATGAATTAGATCTTTAATGTATTTTATTAGTAATTAAATACGAAAGACATCATTTACTTTATAAACGATTAGTGGTATAACCAATTGATAAGAAACTAATCCAATTATTTCAAGTATTTGAAAAGGCCCAATGTAACTAGGGCTTAAATTCCCATTTCTACCAAATCTCATAACTCCCTTCGATAGTGAACCCTTCATGAATACATGATCTCCAACTTTAAATTCCACGTATTTCATTATATTATCATCATAGAACATTTTTTCTCTGGGATTCTTTAATATGATCCTAAATAGTTCATACTTTAACTGTCATCTCCTCTATAATATATATGAAAACTAAATTTAATTCTCTAACTTCTTCCCCAAAATCTAGTGTATGAAACCTCTTCCCATATAATGTTTCATGGTTTCATCTGGATGATCTATTGAATACTATTATTTAATGAAAATTATACGCAAGGTAGATACTGATCCCACATTCCATGGAAGTCAAGAGAACATGATCTATGCATGTCTTATAAAAATTAGATCGTCCTTTTATACGTCCCATGAATTTGGGACTTATCTATCTTTTCTCATAAGTATGGTTTATAAATTTCTTATAAAAGTAATTGTAGATACCCTTTCCTAAAAATCACCATATCTACCTTTAATACATCCTTATATACATGATCCTTGTTAATCCTTATCAATGACAGAACTCCATTGTCCCTCTTATTTAATGCATCAACCAATATGTTTTCATTCACATGGTAATATTGTATCAAGATATCATATTACATGAGTATCTACTACCATTTTTTCTTTCATGTTGAGCTTCTTATGATAGAAGATACACTTAAAATGCTTTTGGACCATATATATAATGCCCCAACCCCAGAAACCTAGAGCCGTTGCATTACTTTATTACATTAGCATGGTTACAAGGAATCAAATTATGAAGGAATGATCAGTTTAGTAATTTTTAATACCATATTATATACATGATACCTATAATACATTGGGAAGTATAAAATACAAAAACAATACATAAAAAATTCTAATAAACTGCATTCTTGAAAACTCATTCAAAAATATATTCTTTATAATCCAGGGAAAGAAAATAAAATAAGGGAGATCTCAAATTCTCAGTGAGGGTTAAGTATAGTGGGATAAATAATGAATCAATGATAATAAATCAACATGGAAAGGTAAAAAACATAAAACACATACCATTAAAATAAATGATAAGGAATAATTAATATGGCATGGTAAATAATTGAAAAAAATACTATTTAATCAATAAACTAAGAATGAAATGAATCCATAGATAATTTAAAAGTAAAAATATATAGGATAACAATAATAATAAATGTATTCTCAATAAATGAAATTCTTAATTATTTAATTCCATGTTTCCTAGGTATAAAGAACCATTACCATCAAGACCTTTCACAAGACATTTTAAAACATACTGGTTACAAACCAATTTGGTTTTTCCAACCTTAAATCTAAAATAAATAGAATTAAAAATATATTTTAAAACATAATAGTTACAAATATGAAGGGTTTTTATAACTGAATTAATCACATGAGACTATCTATGCATTGAGGGGCTTACTTTAAATGGCCCCAACCTGTTTCTTGCATGTCAAAATCATTCCCCATATGTCAAATAATAAATTTAATTAATTAGAAAATCCAACTTATCATAAAATATAAATATTATATAAATATTATGGATTTATCAATAATTCCTTAGTGTATGATAATTAACAAATTTTTTTGTTTATGTTGACAAATAGAAATACCATTGAAAGATCATTAAAATTATTATTGAGAAAAATAATCTTTAAACATTCCAAAGTGTCCTACACCACTTTGAAACATTTGAATCATAAGCATGATGAAGAAATAACATTAAATGAAAGTTTTAAATACTATAAATATAAAATAATTCATCATATAATATATCAAAAGGGGTAGTAGATACACTATACAAAATAAGTAAGTGGTGAAAATGGCATATGCCTCATGAAAATAAAATTGAGATAAGAGTCCCTTACCTTGAGTTTGACTTTTCACATGTGTCTTTATATTCCTAAATAATAAAATTAAGTTAATTATTTACTTACTTCATAACCTTTTTCATGTTTATCATTAATTTTATTTCAATTGTTACAATGTTGTAAATTACTACTTAGATAATTAAATTAAATCAGGTGTTTTGACCATATTCAGATTATGTGTCAAAAAATTAATTTGATAGGTCAACTTATGATAAACGGGTCATTATATGAATATATATAGAATAATAATCATGAAATAATTATCATAGTTATACATCAATTATACCTTTAAAACTAATCATAAAATATGATAATGGAAAATGAACTAACGTTAGAGTCGTGGAGACGGTAGGCCGTATGTAGATAAGAGTAATGTTCCCATTTTTCAATGATTGTTATAAAAAGAAGTTAAGTAACATTAAATATTTTCATAATGATAATAATATTATAAATAACATTTTATTTAATCATATATAATTATATATACAATTATTTTGATGTAAAAGTTATATCATGTCGGGGAGGTGGTAGTTCGTATGTCCACGACCAACGTTATCACTTTTTAGCATGTAAAAAAGGTAATAAAGAAAATGATATGTTATATTTATAAAATGTTGATTATTTAATGAATATAATATAGATTTAATTTATGTTATATATGTTTAATTAAAACTATCCTTTATAAATACTATGTATAGTTTGAATGAATCACATCGCTTTGAGGAGGCGGTAGTCCACACTTACACAAACGATGTTATCATATTCCCACAAAATAGCATACATAACGGTATGTGTTACTAAATAATTTTAGAATAATAAAGAAATTAAAAATATCATATATATCATATATAAATAATATTTCCATCATAATTACCAACCATGATAGGTAGTAAAGGAAAAATGAATGACATAGTTTTGTGAGGCGGTAGTTCGCCGCACACAGAAATGGTAAGTTTGTTATCCAATATATGGATACATGTGTAAGTGTAGGTCTAAACATTTGAATTAAAAAAGCTTAGTAAATTTAGGATACTGATGTTATTATTAATCATGGAATAATAATACTTTATGATATGGAGAATGAAAATAAAACAAAATATCTCGAGGAAGGTTGTTACCTCTTCTTTGGGTAACTCCTTCTTTTTTCACTAAAGGGATTCCTTGGATGAATTTATTCCCAAGGTGAGGCTTCTATATTTAGGTAAGTGATTTTGGGATATTATTTTATCAGATTTTATGTAATCTAAAGGGATTGATAGATGATAATAAGTGATAGGGGTGAGTTTCTTTTTAAAGCGGAGGATGAGCGTCATTATTGTAAATTTTAGAAAAGGAAATTAAACCAATGTTTTTCATATTAAAAGTGGAAAAAATAATGATAAAATGTATTATAGGGTCAAAATATGGCCAAAAAAATAGATTTTGGACAATTTTATAGGATATTTTGGCCCTTAAGTTTATGTTTTAGTCCTTTATCAACTTAATTTTTCTCTTAATAGCTGTAATTAATTTTAATCACTTTCACTAATATTTTTGGTCAAAAAATAATTTAAATTATTTTAAATTATAAATAATTATTATTAAAAATATTTAATCCATTTTTTAAAATTAAAATCACATAAGTGGAATAAATTAATTTGGAATTAATCCTGCATACTCGATGATAATACATGGTTTTAAAGAAAAAATATTCAAAAGTTTTCTATATTTTTATATCTAATTTCAATGTGAAATTGATTAAAATGACATAAATTGGATTAATTGATTTATATTTGATCTAATTTAACTTTAAAACCAACCATAAAAACATTTTTACCTTATAAATAAATTCGATAAAAAAGTAGTTTTGAATTAAAATTCAGTATTTTTCACTATTCATCAAAAAATGGAATTTCATAGAAAATTATCAAAAATTAACCATAACCTAATTTGTTTTGTTTATATTTCAAAAATGAATTTTATTTTTTCATATTAAATTTATAAAAGTTTGAAAATTCATATTTAAATTAGGTGCACTATTAAAAGGCGATAAAACTGCTTTGACCAAAAAATAGGTTTTTATGTGTAATATTGGGTTTATTCTTATCTTATGTATATTAAATATAATGGATAAATATCATAAATATTTTTTTAAGATACAATATATTAGTTTTATTAAAATCATCCACTAATATTAATTGATTTTACTTATTATGATAAATCACCTTTTGCACATAAAATTAGTATTTTATAAAATCATTCCCTTTATATGTAGTTAGTTTCTATATTAATTTATAATTAATAGGTAACCAATGGATTCAATAATATATTTTTATAATTTTTTTAATGATATTTATAACCTTCAATTTAATTTCTAGGTTATATCTTATTATATTAAATAATAATATTTCTAATAATATATTATTATGTGGTAAAACTTTGTCTTTTGTGTCATACAAGCTATCGAGGAAAGTCACTATTATTTGTAATACAAGCTAAACTTGGTGTTTAGTGTAGAGAAATCCAAAATTTATTTCATATGTATCATTAAATTAACTTTGTGTTTTGTATAAACCAATATAGAACAAAATTAAATTTATTCTAAAAGGAATATATTGTAAAGTCTTGGGGTTACATTCTCCTCACATTAATTAAATTGCATACTCAGAATTTAAACATGATCTTGGTAATATATGGCTTGATATTTGAAAATACCTTTCTTGAAAAAACCCATATCATAAATAAAATTAATAACACACATTTTTAATAAGATAGATAGGGAAGTATCAAGGTCACATAACTAGGGTCCCAAGTAGGAGAACATAGGTGGGAAATAAAAACATGGACATGGAAGGAAAGCATAAATAACTATAGTCTATGGTCATAAGAAATTTAGTGATCAATGAAACGATAAGGGCCTAAAAACCATAAATATGATATAATCTAAAGTATCATTTGATTCATCATATATGAACTTAATAGGATAACATTTTTATTTCAAGAAACTTTTTATAGAGTTGCAGAATCCTTTCACCCTCTAAGAATATAAGTAAATATATGATTCTATAAACACAATATATTCATTTGATTGTTCCTTGAAATATTTCTACATCATCTTTTAGCACAATATGCTTCATATAGTGAATTAATATAATAATATCTAAAACCTCATCCAAATATTAACTCAAACCATTTCATAAATGGTTAATCTTATGACTCTTCCAAGTATTATGAACAAAAACATTAGAATCTATTCTAAGGTAGTTAGTAGTATCAAATTTAATTTATCCATATCTATAATATCTTTATATAAGCACCATTTTCTCAACATATGGAACATATTAATGGTTATCTTTCCCTCAATCATGTGTTTTTTTCCAAAAAAGTTTAACTTTCCACTAAATCACTTTTCTTGGTAATATTTAACATATGATCTCAAATACTTATTGAAATAGTACTATAGTAAAATCATTAAATATATCATAGTTCTTATAACTATCAGATCACTGATAAATATAATTTCATAACATTACTCAAGTATCCAAATACATAGGAACATTAATCATTCCACTTCAGCAATATCAATAACATAATCTTGACCCTGATCCCTTAGATGCTTTCGAGGTATATTCCCTTGTTGTTTGGTAAATTCATTTATATAGTTCCCAAAATCCTTATAGTGGAATAATTGCACATTTTAATTTTATTTATTTCCCTTTAAATCATGAACTTGGTGGCCTTTTTATCTAAACTTGTAACAAACTCTTATTCCCTTCAAGGAAGTACCAATGTGTTTCTTTCCACAATTATCACATGTAGGAAATTACTTCGTTACATTCTTTCCCTTATCAATTTTCTAATATTACATTCTCTTATCCTATGTATTCCCTTAAAATCTATAATACTTATATAATTATTTGTCTTTCTTGATAGCACATAAAATTGTTTCATTATATGATAAAAAAATGTGTGAGACCAATTCCATTCATAAACTTTGATTAAGCCCTTAAAAAAGTGATAAATCTTACAATCCATGTTGTGTATATAATCTGTAGCATACCTAGATAACCTTTTAAAGTTATATTCATACTCCAAAAACATTTATTGATTATTTTTATTTAATCTAAGTGAAGTTCTCTTCATCTTAGTTTTTTTCTCACATGGAAAATATTTATTGAAAAATTTCCCCTTAAAATATTTCCATTCCATGAGTTACATTTATTCATCCTCCCTAGTATTTGGGATTAGAGACTACCAATGATCAATATCACCTTTGAGAAAATACATTTAAAGTGTAAACTTTTCCTTTTTTTCATCCCAAATCAATAAATATCTTATCCAAAGACTAAATCCATTTCTTAGCTATCACTGGATTAATATTCCCACTAAATGACAAGGGCCTTTTTTGTATAAAGAAATCCTACATCGAAGAGTCTCATTATGGAATAGGTTTCTCTATCCGGTAATGGTTTTGTGTCATAACCTAATTAATTTGGCATAATATATCCATAAACAACTCAGTTCTAATACTATATACAATTAATTTCTCAATAGGGAAACCTCTGCATTGGCCATGAGTATTGATACACTTATTCCATCTAGGTTCCATTCATAAATAATGGAATATACTAAAATAGATCAGAAAATTATTAAATTTTTATAATTCAAAATATATAACAACACTTAATATAAATTAAAAAATTTACTCATAACTAATCTCATAATCATGAGCATCATTTGTTTGGGGATATATTTAATTTTAAATTATTTATAATTATTTTTAAATAAAATTTGAATTATCCTAAACATATCCTCTTAGAGTGTCAAACTAGGCATGCAGTGAGACCCATTTTCATGTACTAGCTTATGATTGAGTCAGGCCTAACATAGGTTTTTTAGATTTGTTACTTCTAGGTACATATATGCTAAAACTATGTTCACTTTTAGTATCCATACTGAGATGTATTTATAGGAATACCCATATAATATCTACCATAAAAAAATAGTAGGATGTTTTTCTATAATTATCCTCAATTTTAACCTTAGGTTTATGTTCTATAATCTATGTTTTCTAAATCTAGTTTACAAGGTTTCTGCTAAAATTACTCTGATACCAACTGTAATACCCTAACCATAGAAGCCTGGAGCCAATGAATTACTTTTCTACATTGGAATGATTAAAAGGAATCAAATCCTAAAGGAACATTCAATTTAATAGTTTTGGAAAACCAAATTATACATATGATACTCATAATACATTGGGAAATAGAAAATAAAATTTAATACATAAAAAAGGCTAATAAATTGTATTCTTGAAAACTTATTCAAATATATATTCTTCACAACCTAGGGAAATGAAACAAAATTAGGGTGAGCTCAAATTATCAGTAAGGGTTATGTATAGTGGAAGAAATATTGAATCAATGAGAATAAATCAAAATGGAGAGTTAAATTGTTGAGAATACATTCCATTAAAATAACTGGATAGGCCATAATCCATATAGCATGGTAGATACCTGAAACACCTTCCATTTAATCAATAAAACTGTAATTAAATGAATCCATAGATAATTTTAAAGAAAAAATATTGAGAATAGTTATAATAAAAACTGAATTCTCAATAAAAATTCTTAATTATTGGAGGCTATGTTTCTTAGGTAAATGGAAACATTACCATCAAGTCCTTTCATAAGAAGGTTTAAAACATATTGGTTACAAAACAATTTGGTTTTTAGAAACTTAACTCTACTATCAAGACCGTTCACAAGACATTTTAAAATATATTGGTTACAAAAGAGAAGGGGTTTTCCGACTAAATTTATCCCATGAGTCTACCTATTTATCTAGGGGATTAATTTAAATGGCCCCTAATCCATGCCATTCATGCCCAACACCTTTCTCATATATCAAATAATTAATTTAATTAATAAAAAAATGTTCCTTATCATAAAATATCCATATTTAATAAATAATATGGATTTATTAATAATTAATCTTTGGAGTATAAGTAACAACAAGGGTTTTTGATATTGATGATTTGAAATAACATTGAAAGGTCATTAAAATTAATCTAGTGGAAAATAATCTTTAAACATTCCAAAGTGTCCCATACCACTTTTAAACATTTGAATCACAAGACTCATCAAGGAATAAAATTAAATTAAAATTTTAAATACAATGAAGATAAAATAATTCAATATATAATATATCATAAGGGGCGGTAGATATACCACATAAAATATGTAAGTGGTGAATATGGTGTATGCCTCATGTAAAGAAAAGTGAGACAAGAATCCCTTAGCTTGAGTGTGAATTGTCACACGTGCCTTTATATTTCTGAATAATAAAATTACATTATTTATTTACTTTCTTAATAACCCTTTTCATGTTTATAATTAATTTTATTTCATTTATTACAATGTTGTAGACAACTACTTTAAAAATTAAGTTTACATCAGGTGTTTTGACCATACTTGGATTATGTGTCAATAATGACTTTGGTGGGCCACCTTATGGTCAAAGGGGTCATTATATAAACATATCCAGAATAATAATCATGAAATAATAATCATATTTATAAATCAATTATAATTTTTAAAAAAATCACGAAATATGGTTATGAAAAATGAACCAATGTTACAATCATGGAGATGGTAGGTCGTATATACACAAGAGTAACATTCCCATTTTTCAATGGTCACTATAGAAAGACGGTAAGTAACATTATATATTTAAATAAGTATCATAATATCATAAATACCATGTTATTTTTTCATATATACTTGTATATATAATTCTTGAGATGTAAAAAGAAATCACATCGGGTCGGGGAGGTGGCAGTCCACATGTCCACGACCAACGTTATCATTTTTCAATGTGTGAAAAGGGTAACAAAAAAATTATATCTTATATTTTTAGAAATTTAAATATGTAATTAATATAATATATATATAATTTATGTTAAATATTTTTAATTAAAACCATCCTTTATAAATTCCATGTATAGTGTGAATGAATTACATCACTTTGAGGAGGTGGTAGTCCACACTTCTACAAATGATGTTATCGTATTCCCACAAAATGGATTACATAAAGGTATGTGTTAATAAAGAATTAAGGAACCATAAATAAATTATAAATATTATATATTTCATATATAAATAAGTTTCTCATCATAATTCTCAACCACGATAGGTGGTAAAGGAAAAACGAACGACATCATTTTGTGAGGTGATAGTTCGACGTACACATAAATGGTAATTTCATTTCCCATTAGATGGTTGTGTGTGTAAGTATAGGTATAAAATTTTTAATAACATAATATAAATATATTAATGATAATTATGTTATTATTTAATCATATAATAATAATATTTGAGGGGGTGGGGAATTAAAATAAAACAAAAGAGCCCGATGAAGGATAATGATGTTACCTCTTATTTGGGTAACTATTTTTGGTTTTAACCAAAGGGATTCATTTTATGGATTTATTCCAAAGTTAAGACTTATAGGTATATAAGAGTGATTTTTGGAGATTATTTAAGAAGTGTTTCAGAAAGACAAAGGGACTGATATGTGTGAATAATTGGGAGGGGTGACTGCCTTTTTATAGTGAAGGAGGAGTGACATTATTGTAAATTTTGGAAAAGAAAATTCGACACATGTTTTTACTATGAATTTTGGCTCCAATAATGATAAAAATATAATAAAATTTATTATAGGGTAGATATATTTCCATAAAATATCCTTTTTAAATGTTTCTAGGTCATTTTATCCCTTAAGTTTAAGGTTTAGTCCCTTATCATGCTATTTTTTCTCTTAATATCTGTAATTAATTTTAATCACTTTCACTAATATATTTGGTAAAAAAGTAAGTTGAACTAATTATAAATTTAAATTATTATTATTATAAATATGGAATCTAATTTTCTAAAGTCTAATCACATAAGTGGAATAAATTAATTTAAAATGTATCCGACGAATAAGACGATAATACAAGCTTTTAAAGTAAAAATGTTCAAAAGCATTCAATGTTATTATATACAATTTCAAAGTGAAATTGATTAAAATAACCTAAATTGGATTAATTTATCTAAAATTGATATAATTTAACTTTAAAACCTATCAAAAAAAAATAATTTATCCATATAAATAAATTTAATGAAAAAGAAGTTTTGAATTAAAATTTAGCATTTTTCACTATTAATCAAAAAATGGAACTTGGTAGAAAATTACCAAAAATCTACCCAAACTAATTATGTTGTTTTTATTTCAAAAATTATGTTCATTGTTTTATATTATATTTATAAAAGTTACAAAATTCATAATTAATGTATCTGAACCATTAAAAGGTGGTAAAACTCATTTTATAATAATATTGGTTTTTTATGTGTAATATTAGGTGTGTTATTATCTTATATATATTTAATATAATGGATAAATATAAAAAATATTTGATTTAATATATAATATATAAATTTAATTAAAATCACACACTATTATTAGTTAATTTAATTTTATAAGATAAATCACTTTTTGCACATAAAAACAGTCTTTTATAAAATCATTCCCTTCATATTCATTTGGTTTCTATATTAATTTACAATTAATGAATAACCAATTAATTAATCTATATATTTTAATAATTTATTTAATCCTAATCATAACTATAATTTTCATGACTAGGTTATATCTTATTATATTAAATAATAATATTTTTAATAATATATTATTATGAGGTAAAACCCAGTTTTTCATGTTACATAAGAAATCAAGGAAATTCATTATTGCATGTAACACAAGATAACATCAGTGTTACATGTAGAGAAAGATAAACTTTATTTTATGTGTAACATAAGATTAACTTGGTGTTTTTTATGAATAAATCTAGGAAAAAAATTAAAAATATTCAGAAAGGAAAATATTGTAAAGTCTTGGGGTGTTATAGTATATATATATACCATATCTTTCTCCATAGAGGTAGTGTCTCCATATTTATAAAAAAATAATATTCAAGCTAGTATCTCAAGGTCACGAGTTCAATAGTTATGTTCATGTATTTTCATTTGACTATATGCATAGAAAATCACTCTATCATTCTATATAACTATACAACCAAGTCCTTTCTTAAATGAATCAGTATATATATTAAAAATCCTTTCTCTAATGGTGGTAAAGTTAATATCAGTGAATAAATTAGTCTCTTATTAAATTATTCAAAACACTCCTCATATTCCCCTAACCATGTAAAATTATCAACTTTATATGTTAACATGGTAAAGGGGTTTCCCAACACGAAAAAATCTTGAACAAAGCACCAATAATAATATACTAAAACCAAGAATCATTAGATATCAGTTATGTTCAAATATATAAGCAATTCATTTATTTAATTTTTCTTTTAAGGGTCAATGGATATTATATCCTTGGATATAATATATCCAAGAAAATAAAATTAGTCGATTTAAACTCAAACATAATATATTTTCAATATAATTCTTCTTTTCTGAGGGTCTCCATAATTATTCATAGATGAAACCCATTCTCTTCATAGATCACATATTATATCATGAAATATTCAATGAATACCACTATATAGTTATGATGATAATACTTGAATACTCTATTCAATAGATCTATGAATACATAAGGTGCATTATTCAATCCAAAAAGAATTACCATAATGTCTTAATGTCTATACCTTATTCAAAATGTCAAATTCTTAATATCATCCTTATCAACCCTTTGACGATGATAAAAAAATTGAAGACAAATCTTTTAAAAATATTGGGATCTATGAATTTTTAAATAATTCATCAATGTGTTGTAAAGGATACATATTATTTATAATAATAGATTTTATCTCCCTATAATTAATGTATAATCTCACATACCCATAAATATTTTTTATAATTATAAGGGACTCCCCATGATGAAACTCTTGGGTGTATAAATCCATTATCATAAAACTCATATGTATTTTTATTAAACTACACCAAATAAATTGGTTACATTCTATAGGGAGTTTTAAATATTGGTCTTTAATTAGGAATGAGTTAAATGCAGAACTCAACATCACACTATAGAGTATATAAAAGTAATTCTTATGGGAAAACATCAATTTATTTTTATACCATAGGCACATATTCCATTCTTTTGATATCTTCCTTATCTATGGATAATTTTTGATATTCTGCTATTCCAAAATTTCATTAAGGAGAGTTATTGGGGGTTGGTCTAGAAAAGTATCAATAGATGAAGTCTCTCCATTGAAAACAATTCAATCTATCCCACCTTTAAATATAGAAATTTTCATTCAGGGGTCACCATATTTAAACAATGGCATATGCTTAATTATGTCATGATATTGAATTGTAAAATAAAATACCTATTATGATTTCTCTAGTGTTCTCTATAAATAATTATTGATTTCATAGTAATTGTTCTATCTAACTATTTTTCTCTAAATCTTGTACCCAATATTCTTACAAAACGTCTTCTGATACCAACGATAATATCCTGGACACCAGATACCAAGAACTAGTAGATATAATACATTATTAGTACATAATATAAGAGTTACTAAATGATGTAACATATTAGTTGTCTTGTAGGACAAGATAAATACATACATTACATTTAAAACCCTAAGACACATCATTAAAACATTTATAGAACATTATTATCTATTCCATCATATCCCTAAAAATTACACATAATTCTCTTCTAAGATTTCCAGGGAAAGGGGAAAAAAGGGTGAGAGGATATTCTTAGTAAGTAATTTCATATAATGGAAGCTATCATAACATAACACGGAATAAGTGACATGAAATGAATAAATCAATAATATTAATCCATAACCAAATAAAAGTGAGGGAATTATTTAGTTGTGATAATAAATGAAAATATAGATAATAATAATCATTGATATCTTATTGATGGAATGCATAATGTCAGACATTAAAACATTTTTTCAAGGAATTAGTCCAAGACGCTGTAAAAATATGGAGAGTTTTATAAACTAAGACCCATATTGTTTTATCCCATAATAATTTTCAACTCATCAAAGGGGTATATAATTTCATGCCGCATCCATCACTTGAATGAGTCCATTCCATTCGTTATAGGAGTCAAAAATACACTTCATACTATTAACTAGGGAACCTATATCTGAATAAAATATAGGCTATCCTTATAATGAAAGATATGGAAAATAAATACTTCCCTATTAAATATAATAAATTTTATGTCTAGGATAATATCCCTTAATCAACATAAAATCTATGTGGTATCATCAAAGTAATAGGAAGTGCCTTTATAAAAGAAAAATATGGGTGATGATACATTAAATGTGTTGGGTAATCCATGGATGTTATTTTTGGGATGAATAGTTTTGATTGGTAGGATAAAAAGAAAATAGTAGAAAAAATCCTTCATCATGGATCATAAATACCATGTGAATATTATAAATAATATACCCTAATAGTGTCCAGCCAGGTGTGCAGTCTAAGGCCCATTCCTCATGAATCAAAGTGACAATTGAGACAATGATCAACCAACATTTTTTAGAGTGATTAATCTTAGGTTAATCTATAAAATAGACACATCTACTTTCTAGTATCTAGTAAGGGATATGTTTTCTAAGAACAACACACGATTTTACATTACCAAACTATAGGATGGGGTTTTCACCATGGAGAAGTTTTATTTTTTATAATGATTTTTGGTAACTCTTGAATAAAAAATAATATGATTGAGGGATAATAATATTGACTTTTAAATCCATTAAATTTAATTATTAATATGGTAAAAATTATCCAATGTCAATATTTTCAACACAAAAAATGAAATAGGTGGTGAATATAATATAAGTCCCAAATAATGAAATTTGAGATGGAAAAACTCCACTTCTGTGTTGGGTAGAAATTCATTCAAAACCTCTTTAAATAGAGAGAATAAAATTTATCTTCAAATACCATGAATAAATTAATTTCATGACATATTATTTTAAATAGGTAGTATATACACCAAATAAATGAAATTAGGCGCATAATACCAAACATGTCCTAAGGAAAGGAATTTGAGAAGGAAAACCCATACCTCTTGTTCAGACTTCTACAAACATAACTTGAACTCCCATATAAAAAAAACTATATTAATCACTTAATTAATAACTATAATCATATATTTCATCATTTATAATATTCATAAATATTAATTCACAATATAAATTTTATTGATTTTCCACAATGGGTGTTTATAGTTTTGATCATTTTTAATAGTTTCATAGTAGAGGTGTTCATATTCACTATTATTCCAAATTCCATAATTACCAGTTCATTAAATTTACTTTTATGGAAAGATTATAACTATTTATGATGTTTCAAATTTTTTTAATAAGTGTTTTATTATTTATCCTTGAAGATGAAATCATCAATAAGTAGGTTTAAGTGATTCTTGATGATAAAAGGGCACTTTCTTAAAAAATGAATTAAATAATGACATAGCATATTCAAAATAAAAATAAAATATTTTTTACACATTTATAATATATCATACCATTAATTATTCTAATATATTAAATACTGATATAAATTCATAGTATTGTTTAATTAGGTGGTTAAACTGACCCAAACATGAACATACCCCTATTTAATGAATGATTATGAGGTGATTTTATTTTAATATCATTATGGAAAGAATATAATGACATTATTTAGATTATAATAGTGTGATATATCAGAATTATTAATAATTTATAATAATATATAATGAATATTAAAATATTTTATAATGTTAATAAAATATTTTCCTCTTAGCATACTTGTTTTAGATTATTAAATTAACAAAGATCATTTATTCATATTATCAAAAATAGATTATCCTATTTTCATACCATCACCATAATTATATCATAAAAAATCATATTTTCTCATGGAATATATTCTAGAAAATTATGGGTGGTGATGAATAATTAATTTTATTTCTTTGGTGGTGGTAGTGCTCATGTATGCAAAAAAATTATTTCATTTTTCTTAATGTATGTAATAGATGGGAAAAATGATAATACCAAAAATATGAAATGTTATAGTATATAAATTATAATAATATAAATATAATAGTATTTTTATAATAAATTATAATGAATATAATTAAGAAAAAAACCCAAGTTTTTGATAATACTTACAACGATGACATAAATTTTCCTTGGTAGTCTCACTGGAAGATGAAGGCCTTATGATGACTAATATTGATTGGAAGATTTTGAATATGGGAGAGGGTTCTGGGAGGATAATATTAAAAAAATTTAAAGGATAATTTATAAGGGAATAATAGTCATGATGTTTTGAATGTGTTACCCTTTTATATATGAAGGGAAGGGTAGTTTTGGGAGTAACCCTTACATTTTCAAAAATGTAAAGTTATCATTCAAGGTACAATAGAGAATTGTTTTTCAAAACAAGAGTTTTATGTGATTTTGGGTTAAAAATAACCATAGAAACTATTTTTTTGAGACAAACTTGAGTGTTTTAGGTATTTTTATTTTGACTTTTTAACTTTTACCCTAATTTACTTTTACCTTGGTAATTAATTCTTAACTTTAGAAATTGTTTTTAATGAAAAAAAATATTATTGAAAACTTTACTTAATTTGATATCTATGATCTCAAATTTGAAAATCATTTTATTACAATTTTTTTATAAAGGAGTGGAATGGTAATTTTAAAATAAACATACTTAATCGTGTTAAAACTATTTTCAGAAAAATTACTTTTTATGTTTTAAATTTATACATAAGATAAAATTATCTCATATAATAATTTTAAAGACATAAATTGATTTATTATAAAAAAAATAAAAGGTACGAGTCTTTCATAGAAAGAAAGAAAATCCACACCTTGAAAATACTTGATTCAAGAAAAATACTAAAAATCATTTTTTATTAAAGAAACATTTTAATTAGTTCTAAAAGTATTGGACATAGGATTTTTATATTAAAGGAATATTTTAAAATGAATAATTTTATTTCTTAATTAAATATTTTATCCCATAAAAGGTTTTTTGTGTTCTATTTTATGATTATATCCAAGATATTTCATAGTATTCGTGGTCTTAACAAAAATGGGATTTTCAATATTCACCTAAAGAATCATATTTTTGGAAAAAAACCCCATTTTCATCTTATGATAATATCATAAAAATTAATTAAAAAATGAAGTTTAATTTTATAAAAAAAATGTAATTTTATGAAATTAATCTTATAAGAATACCGATAAATAAAGTATCTTTATAGTGTGAATTGTGTGATAGTTTAGGATATGATGTTTACCCACTACAGAAGGATCTCAGGTATTACAAACATACATGAGGTGAACATGCTCATATGGGTTTTCTAATAGGTATAAGTCCCATTACATAATCAATGGATTATGTTCCCCATGAACCCATCAATTCTTCCCTGTTTACTTACAAATGAAAATGATGTTGAAGTGCATACATAGACTTTCTATTTGGTGTAAGTGCCACTCATACCTTCTCCTATTTAGTTAAAAATAAAAAATGGATTAAGAAATATTTCCCATGCATGATACCCACTCAATATCTCATTATATACCTTCTTCATGACCTAATAGTACTTAATTCATGATGTTAAACCATAGACATGTCCTAACATATGACTTTTTTCTATGTAATTGGAAGTACATAGTTTTTTATTTCTATCCCAATAGAAAATGCTTGATTCTACCCTAAGGATCAATTCTAGAACTATTACCATGTCATATCCCCCTTGGGATGTAATATCTCCTAAAAAATTACTAGTAATATTATTTGAGGAGTACAAGAAACATATAATAATATATGTGATGAAAATAGTATTCCTAACGTGATGATCAAAAGATAAACTATTCTTATTTATGTGGTGATTTTAATATTACTTATGTGATTAACATAATATGACCCATGTCTTTGTTCCATACAATAAAATCATAAAATTCCCCTATATCCTAACTGGATGAAGATAAAATGGGCCTCACACTACACCAAAATGAGAGTTTAGCGACGTTTTTTTTAAACTGCTACAATTTTTTTAAAAAATAATTTAGTGGAGGTTTATTAAAAAATGATGCTAAACCTTTTAATTATTTAACAACCCAAAACTTCTCCCCCGACCCAAGATGCTTCACCCCCCGACACCCCGACCCCCTGAAGCCCTACCCGAACCCCTGAATCCTAGCGCCGATCCTGACCCTCGCTAACCCTTTCCACAGATCCCGACCCTCGCCACGTTGGTCCTAACCCTCACCCCCAACCCCTACCCCCGTCACCCTTCACTCTCAGTCCTGAACTAATCACTCACTGCCCCTCTCTACCAGTCATGACCTAGCACGTTGCTGCCCCTCAAAGGTCGAGTGGTAAGTGAAATGGAATTTCTATCAAGCTCTTTACTGTATACAAATTTGATTTACCATGGGTGTTTTGGAATTACATATTGATTTAAGTTTTATTCTTGGGTATTTTAATATGGTTTTATGTGATTAAAAACTATTACGAGTAATTGTGTAGTGTTTATTTGGTTTTTTCATGGGAATATTAGTGTTGATTTGGTTTTTGTATTAATTTTTTTTATCATTTTTATAAAAATAATTCAGTTTAGGACTTGGGGTTGATTATCTTTTTTGAAGTGGGAATAATAGTGTTGGTTTGGTTTTTGTCTTAATTTGTTATCATTTTTATAAAAATAATTCTATTTAGGACTCTGGGTTGATTATCTTTTTTGAAGTTTTATTTGATTAGGGTTTCCATGTCATCTCATGTGGTAGTTGTTAGTGATACAATTGAGGTAAAAAATCTAAGAAATTTACTTCATTATTCTAATAAAAATCCTAGAATTATCATGATTTTTTTCATGATGGTATGAATTAACATAAAAGATAATGAATTCTATAAAAGTAAAATGACGGGATGTGGGTGACTCACATGTTTTTTTATCAAATTTCATGATACTGATTATATATTTTATATTTTTCAGATGATTCTCATATTTGTTTGATGGTATATACGTTGTTTTATTAAAATTATTTTCTAGAATCACCCAAAATATAGGTTTAATAAGTAATAGATGGAAATAACTTGTATGTCATGTGATATTGAGTTATTAAGTTGGCGTTGAACATGAAATTATTTATTTACAAGAAATATTTTTTGAATAATGGTTCTTCAATGTGAAATACCACTATGCATCCCATTTCTGTTTTGTTTCAATGGGGTATATTTGATAGTTATTTGAATCCATATGATATTTTTATAGTTGGTGGGGTGGATGTGGAAGAACTATTGATGTGTTAAAGATATTTGGGGTACTATAAGGTTATGGTAGTGGTGAGAACATTTGTTTTGTGTAAAATAATTATATTCGTGGCTGATGTGGGAGATATTGACAAGTTTTGTGGGGAAATTTATATACTAATAAGATCATTTATTATGTGGTTGTGTTATATAATCCCAGTATCATGTAATGTGGCTATAATTAAAGAATATTGAAATTGGTGGTGTTATTAAATTGATAATTTTTAGGTTGTTAATGTTTAGTTTATTATGGATGAAACAAAAATAACTAATGAATTATTTATATTATTAAATGAATGATACTAGAATGGAATTAAATATTTTAATGATGAATATCTAGAAATGAGACATTATTTAATGAATGGGTTTAAATTAGAAATGAAAAATTCCATGTAATAATTAATGTGATGATTCTGGTAAATAGTATATTTATAATTTAATGAATAATTTGATGAAATGGGTGATAATGAATTTTCATATAGATACCGTTTGTGGACATATAGGGTTTTTTGTAATATTTATGATTATGGATGACAATATGTGGTAGTGATAGTGATATGGATTTAGTATACAATTTTAATATTTTCTTTCTGTCAACCCATTAGTTGGGATTTTTTGGGATTATATACCCATTGTATTTCATATCATTTAATATGAACTAAAATCCATGTTTGGTAACTAGACTGATGACACCTTTAGGGTGTAGGCCATAGGTGGGTTTATAATATGGGAGGAAAGGTCATACCAAACAACAATACCAAGAATATTCGATGATTTTCACCAATGTTGGCGATTAGTTTATATGTTGCATTTTTGTGGGATTCCTCCTTAGAGCAGAATGGTTGGGTAATTTCACACTAAATGCTCATAGTTGCAGTTGGAATTATTCAAGGGAAATGGTCACATTACTTAGATGATAAGAGATTCTTATATAGAAAATAAGTCTTAGATTAGGACCAATTTTGGGCATTTATATTTGACAGATCATGTGGTAGATTATTCAAATGTCAGACCAGAAACTGTGATATATATGATATTTCACTTCACATTTTTAAAAGTTTCTCTTGAATGTGACATGTATGTATGTATTTTAAGTCAATGTTAATTTTTTTTTTCAAAATGTTATTTTATGTTTTCAACTATGTTTAAATTTTATATTCAAAAGTATTTAACATTATGTAATTTATGTGTCACGACCCGCCTTCACCAAGATGAGATAAGGGATAATAGATTCCCCGACCCTTCCTTACTCAAGTTAAAGGAGAGATAATAACCCCTGAAACCAGCCTTGAATAGGTCCCAAAGTGGTGAATAGAACCAAGGGTACAGAAACAAACAAAAAATGGAAGGAATTACCCTTTTTATTTATTAGGATCAGAAGATAAGATAATAAATCCCAAACAACACCAAAATTAGGGGTAAAGGTAAATCCAAAACAAACCATTCCCATATGTATGTTCCAAAAGTAAGTGCTACAAAGTATAAGAAAACTCCAAAGGAAAGTACCAAAGAAAAGAAAAGGAGAAACAAAAACTACCCCAAAGTCTGAATTAGTAGGGTCCAACACGGTCTTAGAAGCCCTCCTAGAAACCTGAAAGTAGTTTTATATACATATGGTGAGTATACAGGTATGCTCAGTAGGGAAAAACAAAATCTCTCGTGCACAAGTGGGGAGGCATACTAATGTATCATGAAAAAGGATATAACCAAAGGACATAACAAGAAAACTATCCACCCAAACCTCAGCAAGGAAAACTCCCCAAACAACGCAATTCAAGTAAAGTAATAATAAAACACATCGATGTTTGGGTACCCCATGCCACTTTCCTACTGGTTATTAAAGACATCCTACGTGTCAGACCTCCCCTTCCATTCTCACCCAAGTCCCACTACCATACCCTACCCACACACAAATGATATACCACAACCACACATCCTGCCCGCAGACACATGAGAAACAACAGCCAAACATAACCATGCCCACAAACACCTGGGCTAGAACAACTACCGCTACGCTTGAAGACACTTGGGCCTCATCCCGAAGATACTTGGGAAACAACCTGCCTGCACACACCTGGGCCAACTACCACAAAGTACCCTGCCCAAAGAATCTAGGGCTATAATGGGCCTCAGGCTATTACAGCCTACCAGAAGAGTCTTGGGATACTTGAGAAAGGGAGCAGAAAAGGAGCTTATAACCAGCCACTCATAGGAGTGTTGGGAAAAACATCACCCCCAATGAAATGGGGGTGTTCGGCATGAAGTTCCCAACTTGTGTGGGGAAAGAATAAGAAACATAAAAAATAAATTATACCTATAGGTAATAAGAACTTATCTCAGCCTAGGGGTTCCAAAACCATCCCACATACAAACACCCTCGTTACTATTCATTCATAAGAAGCACCCCAACCACAAACATTTCACAATTCATTACTGGAAAAAAAATCCCCATTTAACCCATTCTTGTTTTCATATTCAAGTGACTCCATTTAGATAGGTTCTTCACTACTGGGAAACTAACAGGAATAGCCACAAGCCAAGGAAGGAAAAAAAACCAAACAATAATTTAAGCATTCACACCCGGTTCTCTTGTAAAGTCACAACAAAGAAAGGGATTCGTGAGATCCATCAAAGTAATAGAACCAAACCAAGCCCCAAAAACTACACAACAAAAGAGGATCCCATACCCATTCACGTCACCTCAAAAGAATCAACCGTAAACATCACCAGAATAGAGAAAGAGTGTTTTCAAATTTGAATATGCCATTCATTTAGATCCATTATTATTTTTAGTTAACTGGGGTGATCACACAAGGATTCTTATTCATTGGGAATTCATTTAATCAACCGAGTTTACATGATATAACAGTTTCAATGTTACAACCATTCAATCACATAACTATCCCGAAAAAAGAGGTTCATTAATGTGCAATAAAGGACCACCAACGAACACAATTCTCAGTGGACATAATCCCATTCAATTCACAACATATAGGAAGATATAAAGGCGTACAATAACATTATCAAACACACCCCTTCATTCTTTTAAATACATTTATTATCTTTGTTAAGGTTTGGTTTCATCCATCCCTATAGGAATCATTTTCATACCCACCCCGCATGATACATAGTAAAGATATACAAATAACCCTACTTATATGATCAATGATTGAAGTTTTTATCCTTGTACCAAAAACTTGGGATGCACGACTTTCAAGGGAGAAACTCAGAGGACTCCAAGAATGAGCAGGAAAGGCTTTGGAACTGGCGCACCACTATCCATGGGAAAGAGGACTCCAAATGAATTAAGGAAATAAATAAACTATCCAAGAAGAAAAATAAATAATTCTAGTGCGATAAAAAGGGAGAGATCTTGGAGTTACGAGATATGAAAATATTGAACGGCTTTAAAGATGGATCGTGGTTTCCCCTCGCGGTTAGACGTTTTCTCATGATGGAATTAATTATTATTTAAATAATTATCATCAGAGGGGTGGCCAAAATAGTTGTGTGCTAATGGATTTTATTTAAAGAGAGGAAAATGAGTCTGTTGAGGGTCTCCCCACTCCTAGGGGATTTTAAACGTTGTTTATGGTGCTAAAATTACTTTAAACCACTTTAAAAAGGTTAAAAGACTTAAAAGTGGTGTTATGGGAAAAATGGGGAAGGAAACCCCGATACCCCTCTATGGTTGATTTTTGAGACTCATAGGTGAAACCGATCAGAGGAGATGATTGGGTAAAGCTGATCCCGTAAAGGTGATCTATGAAACCGATTTGGTGAAACTGATTTGTGAAACCGATTTGGTGAAACGGATCTGTGAAACCGATTTAGTGAAACCATTCTATGAAACTGATTTCGTGAAACTGATCTGTGAAACCGATTTGGTGAAACTGATATGTGAAACCAATTTGGTAAAACCGATCTGTGAAATCAATTTGGTGAAACCAATTTGTGAAATAGATTTGGTGAAACTAATCTGTGAAACCAATTTGGTGAAACCAATCTGTGAAACCGATTTCATGAAACTGATATGTGAAACAGATTGGGTGAAACCGATTTGTGAAACCGATTGGGTGAAATCGATCTATGAAATAGATTTGGTGAAACCGATCTGTGAAACCAATTTGGTGAAACCAATTTGTGAAACATATTTGGTGAAACCGATCTATGAAACTGATTTTGTGAAATTGATATGTGAAACCGATTTGGTGAAACTGATCTGTGAAACCAATTGGGTGAAACCGATCTGTGAAACCGATTTGGTGAAACCCATATGTGAAACCGATTTGGTGAAATCGATATGTGAAATCGAATTGGTGAAACCGATATGTGAAACTAATTGGGTGAAACCAATTGGGTGGAACCAATTTGGGTGACACCGATCTATGAAACTGATCTATGAAGCTGATTTGTGAAGCTGTTCAGTGAAGCTGATCTGTGAAACTGATCAGTGAAGCTGATCAGTAAAGGTGATCAGTGAAGGTGATCAGTGAAGTTGATCAGTGAAGCTGATCTGTGAAACAGATGGGTGGGAGTGATCGATGAGTCCAGGACACCCCAACCCTTAGAATTTGTCAAGGTAATGGAACATGAGGGTTTGGGTCATTACATCAGATACCTCTCAAAAATTATTCTCGCCCTCGAGAATATAAGAGTAACCCAAAAAAACCCTCCAGAAGATACCTATCGGGGTCAAACCATCCCAAACAGCCATACAGATCCTATGGATCTCATTGTCGCAACACACAGATCGGGGAGTTCTTTCATCCATGTCAAGATACTATCTGCTTTGGGAAGTACTGATTTTCCCACACAGATTTAATCACATCCTCCTTAATGCATCTTTATTAGGGATCTGTTCCTCTCTTCCCCACATATCAGGACTTTTCATAAACATTCACATGGTAAAGAAACAAAACATATCGTAAACTAACAAGGTCAACATTACATCACAGGAGGTCATAAAAACAAGAACAACAAGGAAGTCTCCTAACGGCAACTCAAAACAGCTTTGGGTACTGGTCGCACATTTTAGTTTCTCGATCCCAAGTACTCTCCTCGTGGCCACCGTGCCTCCACAACACACGAGCCAATGGGATGGTTTGTACACAAAGAACTTTCTCTATTCAATCCTTGATCCTCACTGGTCGCTCCACAAATGTAAAATCATCCCCTATATCCAACTCTCCCCTGTCAATGACATGGGAGTCATCGTGTAGATATCGACGAAGATGGGAGACATGGAAAACGTCATGGATCCTTTCTAAATGAGATGGCAATGCTAGCTGATATTCCACCTCACCGACTCGCCCTAATACTTAGAAAGGCCCGATGAACCTAAGAGAGAGCTTTCTCATCTTGCTGAAATCATGATGCCCACATCGAGGGAAACCCTCAAGAACACATGGTCTCCAACCTCGAACTCCAAGGGCCTCCTATGATTAGAATATGACTTATGCTGGTCCTGGGATACCTTCATTCTCTCACACACAAGCTAAACCTTCTCTGTTGTTCTCTGAACTACCTCTAGGCCAAGAACACCTGCCTCTCCAACCTTGGTCCAGCACATGGGCAAACGACACGACCTCCCTTACAAGGCTTCAAATGGTTCCATGCCAATAGTAGAGTGATAACTATTATTGTAGAAAAACTAAACTAAAGGAAAATGTTGTTTCCATGATCCCCTAAAGTCCAAAACACATGACCGTAGAATATCCTCCAAAGTCTGGAAGGTTTGATCTGTCTGCCCATCTGTCTAGGGGTGGAAAGTAGTGCTAAGACGTAGCTGAGTGCCAAACGCATGCAGAAATCCCCTCCAGACTCTTTATGTAAACAATGCATCCCTATCCAAGACTATAAAACTCCGAACTCCATGCAACCGCACCACCTCATCCACGTATCTTTGTGATAAGGAATCCACCGCACTTGACTCCTTGATTGCTAGGAAGTGAGCTAATTTCATCAACCGGTCTACCACTACCCAGTTAGAATCACAACCTCCTTGAAACCTAGGTAGTTCTATGACTAAATGCATCGAGATGTAATCCCACTTCCACTTGGGGATATCTAAAGGCTGCAAAAAACCTCCTGGTATAAGGTGTTTAACCTTCACCTGCTGACACACCAGACACCTTTCCACAAACTCTGCCACTGCCCGTTTTACCCCGAGCCACTAAAACTGTTCTCTTAGGCCTCAGTACTTCTTGGAAACTCCAGGGTGTACCAATTCGAGTGAGTTATGGAACTCACGGAGGAATCCCTCATGCATCACCTCTGGGACAAACATCTTCCCTCAGAAAATCATCTAATTCTGACCATCCTCCAACCACCCTTCCATAGCATTGCCTTGGTTAACCCAATCATCCAACACTTCTCCCTCTAAGTCTCCCCACTAATACTCTTCCACCTACCACAATATAGAGGACTACACTGTCATCTGAAACAGAAAACCTCTACCACCATCCACACTTGCATCCTGGTGTAGGGCAGCCAAATACTCTATTTCCTTCCAAGCATCCACATATTCTTGAATAACTTCCCTCCATGACTTCCTACACAATGCATCAGCCACAACGTTCCCCTTACCTTTAGTGTAAAAGATCTCGAAGTTTTAGCCCTGAAGAAACTCCACCCACCTTCATTGTGAAAAGTTCAGCTCCTGCTGGGTAAACATATGTCTCAAACTCTTGTGATTTGTGAATACCACAAAGTGCTCCCTGATGAGGTTATGCCTCCACAACATCAATGCGAACACTACCTCTATAAGCTCTAGGTAATGGGTGGCATAGTTATTCTCATGAGGACATAACTTCCTAGACCCATAAGATATCACTCCCTACTACTGCATCAGAACACACCCCAGGCCAAGTCCAGAAGCATACCAAAATACCTCATAAAACACCCCTTCCTCTAGAAACCTGATCACTGGAGTACTAACAAACCTTTCCTTCAGATAGATGAATGCTTCCCGACACTACTCACTCTATACAAAGGCCTGGTCCTTTATGGTCAAAGCTGTTAAAGGATATGCAACTCAAGAGAAGTCGGGTACGGACCTCTGATAATATCCTACCAAACCTAGAAAACTGCGAACCTCTGTCACATTCTTAGGTTCTTCCCAAGAAAAAACTGCTTCAACCTTTGATGGATCAACTGCTAATCCTTGCTGAGACACCACGTGTCCAAGGAAAAACACTTCTTGTGTCATGAAATTACACTTGGACAATTTCCCAAAGAGATGGTGATGTTGAAGGATTTCCAAGACCATCCTGAGGTGCTTAATATGTTCCTCCTATGATATGGAGTAGATCAAAATTTCATCGATGAACAAAATAACAAACCGGTCCAGAAACTTGTGGAAAACATAGTTCATGAGCCCCATGAACACAAAAGGTGCATTTGTAACACCGAACGTCATGACTACGAACTCAAAGTGCCAATACCTGCACCTGAAAGCAGTTTTCCGAATATCACTATCCTTCACCCTTAACTGGTGATACCCAGACTATAGATCAATCTTAGAGGACCAACATACTCCCCTCAACTGTTCAAAGATATCGTCTATCCTCGGGAGAGGGTAACAGTTCTTGACCATTACCTAATTCAGTCTCTAGTAGTATATGCATAGCCTAAGACCACCATCTGCCTTCTTCGTGAACAAGATCGACGCACCCCATGGTGACACGCTAGGTCAGACAAAACCCTTCTTCATTAGATCATCAATCTGAATCCACAACTCCATCAACTCAAAAGGCACTATCTGATAAGGATCCATGGAAATTGGACGAGCACTAGGTTGTAAGTATATCCCAAACTCAACGTCATTTCAAGGGGGTAGAGTCACAACCTCCTTGGGAAAAATGTCCAGGAACTCTCTAAAAACTCTCAAAACATCCATTATCTCCACATCCTCTGATTCTACTAAAAGATAGTATAACTTAGAAAAAATAGGCTCCACATGACATCTCCCCACCTAAAAACCCCATTCCCCAACAAAGGCCACACACTGGCCATCCTCATTGGAGAACATGACTCATCTTTGAAAGCAGTCCATAAAGGAATGCACCGAAAATAGATAGTAGATTCCTAGAATGACATCATATGGCTGCATTTGTAGCAGAAGGAGATCCCCACTGGACTGATGTGGACCTAACATCAGTCTGCATCCTCAAAAAACATCAAATAGGATGGTATGTCCCCTAACTGGAATACTCCGCACTAAGGTTTTGGAGAGTATCTCTATGTCTAGGCCCAAGGAATGAGATAGACCAGGTGTAAAAAAGAGTGAGAAGCTCCTAAATCAAACAAGGCTCAAGTAAGAGTGCTAAACATGCTGATCGTACCTCAAACAAATTCTGGACCTACTGGAACTACTGCCTCTGCAGCATGCAACTGCCCATGACCAGCTCCTCTGCCTCTCGGTTTTCAGCCGCCTCCCCGTCCAAGCCCTGGTTGTGGTCCATGAGGAGCACCCTAGGGTTGGCCTCCTCCTTCCACGTCTGCTCTCTGAGGAGCAGCAACTCACTGTCCCTACTGCTGCTGCTGAATGGGCCTAGCTGGAAACTGTTGCTGCTGAGGTGGGAGCTGAACCTTCCCACCCCCACTATACTACACTATGTCTGGGCATTGATTCCGAAGGTTCCCCTGAATCCCACAGATGAAGAACCTCAGTCCTGGTCCTGCGAGGAAAGGGTGAGGACCTGGATATTGAAACTGGAACTGCTAGGGCCTGCTCCCCACTGGTCAAAACCTAGAACGCCCTAACACTGGAGGCCTGCTGCTGACGGACTTCCCCTTTGATGAGACCAACTGGCTCCCCTCTTGTGGCACACCTCCTAGAGTGTGCATACTTTCCATCACTTCAGCCTTCTTTGGGATCTCCAAGTACATCGATAGGGTGAAGGGAGTAACATCATACTAAAGAGAAGGTCAGAGTGCCTCCTCTAAACGTCTCACTAGAGACTCCTCATCCGGAAAAAGGTCCAGAGAAAAATGAAAGAGATCCTAGAAATTGATTCCCAGCTCCCTTACTAACATTATTTCCTTCTAAAGGGAGAGTATCTCTTGCCTCTTTTCTGCCTTCATTGTGGAAGAGAGTAATTTCGCCTGAAATTCCCTCTCAAAGTCTGTCCACAAAACTTCAGCCTCCCTATTCTCCCCAAGATAGAGAGTCCACCACTAACACACTGCTCCATGCATCTAGATTACAACCAGAGGAACCCAGTACTCCATAGGTTCCCAGATAAAGCTGAAATCTATCACTAGCTCCTCGAGCCAACTCTCTGTCTCCATGTTCGAGACGCTTCCCTCATACTTTCTGAGGGTCTGCTGCTGAAAGGAACACAGTGTTCTCTGCCACTGGTCATCCTCCTCATCTCAACCAGTCCTCTACTGATAATCCAAAAGAGCCTCTTGGACCTCGATCGCCTGCACTACCCTTGGTCACCATCCAGGTGATATATCTACAAAGTAAACAAGGAATGCCTAAGCCCGAGTAGTGTAGAAGTTTTCCTTAAAATTTTTGCTTAAACTTATTATTTATTTATTTAAATTCCTAGAACACCTAGAACACATAAGAAAAGAAGTCATTATGATGCATGTACTTTTCCTAGGGTCTCTACCCTACAATCAATGTAGCCTCACTTGGTCGTTTGGTAGGTTCAGATTCCTTGCATCAGATCACAGGGGCCCCTAAAATCCAGTGTCCTAGCCGGTCTTCCCTAGACTATTTAACACACCAAGATTGCCTAACATTATTTCGCTACCATCCCATGCAATCTTCACTATGACCAACCCTGAGATCCATCCTACCTCTCAACTCTCTCCTCTGATACCATACTTTCATGACCCGCCTTCACCAAGATGAGGGAAGAGACAATGGATTTCCAGACCCTTCCTTCCTCAAGTTGAAAGAGAGATAATGACCCCCTAAACCTGCCTTCAATAGGTCCTGGAGTGGAGACTAGCACCATGGGTATAGAATCACACACAAAATGGAAGGAATTACCCTTTTTATTTAGTAGGATTGGGAGATAAGATAGTAAATCCCAAACAACACCAAAATTGGGGGTAGAGGTAAAGCCAAAATAAACCATTTCCAAATGTATGTTCCAAAATCAAGTTCCACAAAGTACAAGAAAACTCCAATGGAAAGTACCAAAGAAAAGAAAATAAGGAACAAAAACTGCCCCAAAGTCCAAACTATAGGGTCTGATATGGTCCCCGAAGTCCTCCTGGAAACCTGAAATCATTTTTATATATGTAGGGTGAGTATACAAATATACTCAGTAGAGAAAAACAAAATCTTTCATGCACAAGTGGGGTGGAATACTAATGTCCCGTGAAAAAGGAGATAACTAAAGAACCTAACAAGAAAACTATCCACCCTAACCTCACTAAGGCACACTCCCCAAATAACTCAATTCATGTAAAGTAATAATAAAATACATCAATATTTGGGTACCCCATGCCACTTTCCTATAGGTTATTGAATAAATCCTACGCATCAGACTTCTCCTGCCATTCTCACCGCATTCCCATATCCATACCCCACCCACCACACCTGGGCTACCACAACCACACCTACTTCCCATAGACACCTAGGCTAAAACAACCAAACGTAACCACACCCATGGACACCTGGGCCAGAACTACTACCACTTTGCCTGAAGACACATGGGCCTCTTCCCAATGATACTTGAGAAACAACATGCCCGCACACACCTATGTCAACTAAAATAAAGTACCCGACCCAAAGAATCTAGGTCTATAATAGACCTCAAGCCATCACATCCTACCTGAAGAGTCTTGGGCTACCCAGGAAATGGAGAAGAAAAGGATCTAATAACCAACCACTCACAGGAGTGTTGAAAAAAAACCTCCCCCATGAAATGGAGGTGTTCTACACGAAGTGATCAACTTGGTTGGGGAGAGAATAAGAAACATAAAAACTAAATTATACCTATAGGTAACAAGAACTCATCCTAGCATAGGGGTTCCAAAACCATCCCACATACAAACACCCTAGTTACTATTCATTCATAAGAAGCACCCTAGACACAAACATGTCACAACTCATTCCTGGAAAACAAATCCCCATTTAACCCATTATTTTTTTCATATTCAAGTGACTCCATTTAGATAAGTTCTTCACTACCAGGAAACTAACAGGAATAGCCACAAGCCAAGGAAGGAAAAACAACCAAACAGTAATTTAAGAATTCACACCTGGTTCTCTTATAAAGTCACAACAACAAAAGGGATCCGTGATATCCCTCAAAGTACTAGAACGAAACCAAGCCCCAACAATTTCACAACAATAGAGGATCCCATTCCCATCCACGTCATCTCACAAGAATCAACTGTAAACATCATCAGAACAGATGAAGGGAGTTTTCAAATTTGAATTTTCCATTCCTTTAGATCTGTTATTCCGTTTGGTTAACTGGGGTGATCACACAAGGATTATTATTCATTGGGAATCCATTTAATCAACCAATTTTACGTGATATAACAGTTTCCATGTTACAGCCATTCAATAACATAATTATACAGAAAAACAGAAGTTCATTAGTGCACAAGAAAGGACCACCAATGGACACGATTTTCATTGAACATAATCCCATTCAATTCACATCATATATGAAGAGATAAATAAGTACACCAGCATTATCAAACACACCCCTTCATTCTTTTAAATCCATTTATTATCTTCATTATGGTTTTGTTTCATCCATCCCCATAGGAATCATTTTCATACCCACACCGCATGATACATAGTAAAGAGAGACAAAGAACCATACTTGGATGATCAATGATCGAAGTTTTTACCATCATGCCAACAATTGGGGATGTGCGACTTGCAGGGGAGGAACTCAGAGGACTCCAACAATGAGCAAGAAAGGCTTCAGAACAGGCACACCATTAACCTTGGGAAAGGGGACTCCAAATGTACCATGGAAAGAAATAAACCTACTCTGAAGAAGAAAGAAAGAATTTTAGTGTGATAAAAAGTGAAAGATCTTGTATTTACGGAATATGAAAATCTTGAATGGATTTAAATATGGATCATGGTTTCACCTCATAGTTAGATAGTTACACACGATGGAATTAAATATTATTTAAATAATTCTAATCGGAGGGGTGGCCAAAATAGTTGTGCGTTAAAAGATTTAATTTAAATAGAGGAAACAGGTCCATTGAGGGTGTCCACACTTTTAGGGGATTTAAAACGTTGTTTATGGTGGTAAAAATGGATTTGAAAAACTTTAGAAAGTTAAGAAGACTTAAATGTGGCGTTACGGAAAAAATATAGAAGGAAACCCCGACACGCCTCTATGGCCGATTTGGGAGACTCATAGGTGAAACTGATCGGTGGAGCTGATTGGGTGAATCTAACCCTATGAAGGTGATATGTGAAACCTATTTGGTGAAACCGATCTGTGAAACCGATTTAGTGAAACCGATCTGTGAAACCAATTTAGTGAAACTAATCTGTGAAACCGATTTGGTGAAACCGATCTATGAAACTGATTTGGTGAAACCTATCTGTGAAATCGATTTGATCAAACTGATCTGTGAAACCGATTTGGTCAAACCGATCTGTGAAATCGATTTGGTGAAACCGATATGTGAAACCAATTTGGTGAAACTAATATGTGAAACTGATTTGGTGAAACCGATCTGTAAAACCGATTTGGTGAAACTGATATGTGAAACTGATTTGGTGAAACTGATTTGTGTAACTGATTTGGTGAAACTGATCTGTGAAACCGATTTGGTGAAACTGATCTATGAAATTGATTGGGTGAAACCGATCTGTGAAACTGATTAGGTGAAACCAATATGTGAAACCGATTTGGTGAAACCGATCTGGGAAACCGATTTACTGAAACCGATTTGTGAAACCGATTTAGTGAAACCGATCTGTGAAACCGATTTGGTGAAACCGATATGTGAAATCAATTGGGTAAAACTGATTTGGGTGAAACCGATATGTGAAACCAATCTGTGAAGCCGATCTATGAATCTAATCAATGAATCTGATCTATGAAGCTGGTCAGTGAAGATGATAAGTGAAGATGATCAGTTAAGCTGATTATTGAAGCTGATCTATGAAACAGATGGGTGGGAGTGATCGATGAGTCCAGGACACCCCGCCCCTTATAATTTGGCAAGGTAATGAACCAAGAGGGTCTGGGCCATTACATTATGTTACATGATTGATCCTTTCATAAATATAATTAATTATAATTTTTGTGATTGAACTCGCAGAGTCATGAAAATTGATTCTTGATTCCTTCTTGTTTAACACCATTTGAAGATTCATCATCAAGGATGTTTTTATATGTAACAATTCATTTATGATTACTTTGTTGTAAAGGGGGTAAGTTATTTTGAAACCAATAACCTTCTTTCTTAGAAAGGATTATGAGATGTTCATTTCTATCATAATAACAATACACCACTTCAATTATATTTCCGAATCATTTGAAGTGATTAAAAATATTGTTTTTTAAATTGAATATATTTTTGGAATACCCAATTATTTAATCCTTTAATTTAATAGTGAAAACTTATATCTCATACATATATTGAAGGTGGAATTTATTGTATTAGAAATATACCCTTTATGCGGGGTAAATATAATAATATTTAGTATTTTTATTGAATAGTATTTACCTATAATATTCATTATTTACCATATGTATTTATATAGGAAAACCTTATTTAATATATTCTCATTTTTTTCAACTAGTATGAGTGAATATCTTTTAATATTTAGTAATATTTATGTGTTTTAATTTTCTTAATAATGTGTAGTCACATTTTGATATATATATATAGATAAAAGCTGGATCACATTGCTGTGGAACACACCTCAGTATGCTACAGGTTTGGAAGAATTTTTAGAATTTTCAATTTACAATCGATCCATTGATGGGATAATAATATGTATTTTTCCTAAATGTAAATTTATAAGATGATTGAAGATATATTATGTTTTTGAACACCTGAAATTGAATCAATTCCCTGCTCAATATTTGTGTTAGATTCATCATAGATAATCGAACATTACAGAAAGGTTGAGCACTGATTTCAATCCACATAATAAGCTATCAACTTCATCTATAATGGAAAATGAAAGGAAAAAACTTATAAATTATTTATTCGGAATTGAAAGACACCAACATTAACATCAAAACATATCAAATCAACCAGTTGAGGGTGCTTTAAATAACAACATGACAAGTGATGTTTTTGAGACTATAGGAAAACTAGATCAAGATTGTAACATATCATTGGATCCTCCTCTTGATTTTGTGGAGACTAATTTAAGAGAAAAATTCAATGAACAGATAGATGTGTTTCACAGTTTAGTTGATGATGGAAATCAAGAGTTTTAGAGTGGATGTTTGAAATATTCAATTTTTTTTACTGAAGTTGTACCATATAAATGATTATGTGGAATAAAAAAAATAAGACAATGTTCATGATATTATAATTTTTTCATGATGCATTTCCTGAAGTAAAGATACCTGATTCTTTTTATGATATGAAAAAAAGTTGTTAACAATCATGGTATGAATTATACAAAAATACATGCGTGTCCCAATGATTGTATGCTTTATTGGGGAGAGGATTCAAGTATACAGGATTAGAAAAAATATTCTTCTTCTATATGGTAGTATATGGGTGATATTGGAAGTCTGAATCAACATAATACCTTAAAGAAGAAGAAAAGGAACACACTTGTAAAGGTTTTGAGTTACTCTCCTTTAAATCATAGATTGCAAAGATTATTAATGTCATCAAAAACCACAAAACACATGAAGTAGAATTCTGTAGATAATAAAAATGATGGGTTTATGAAACATCCAAGAGATTAAAAATCATGGAATACATTTGATAAATTATATATAGATTTATCATTTTATCCTAGGAATGTTCAATTGGGATTGACTGCCGATGGATTCAACCCATTTGGGTCTTTGAGTATCAATTATAGCATTTGGCCAATTGTTTTGATGCCTTACAATATACCTCTAGGGATATGTATGCAACAAATGTATTTTATCACTTCGATGATTATTCCTAGAAAAATTGCATAGAAATGATATTAATGTATACTTTGTTTCTTTAATTGAAGAATTATATAATTTATAGAGCAATGGTGTTGAGACATATGATGCATATTCTAGAACAATGTTGAAAATGCAAGCTGATCTAATGTGGACCATTAGTGACTTCCCTGGAATGTAAAATTTTGCTATTTTGAACAATTACATAGGTTTGGATTATCCTATTTGTAACTTTTTTTTGAGATTGAATGAATACCTCATAGTACAAAATGGTGCTTCTTATGTCATCGAATATTTCTCTATGCATCTCATAGATTTTAGTTGAACAAGTCAAAATTAAATGGTTTCATTGATCATAGACCAACTACAAATTTGTTAATATGTTTTGAAATATTGGAACAACTTGGAAATGTTGAAACTAAATTTGGGATGGGGCATCATTTGAATGATAGTGGGAAGAAAGTTTGAAGTGCATCATCAAGTGAAATCAGAACGCAACAAAGGAAGAAAAAACTTATATTATTTAAACTTATGTATTGGGAATTTAATTTTTTGTAGTATAATATTGATGTAATTCATATTGAGAAGAATGTTTTTGATAATTTGATCATCACATTTCTCAATGTGAATGGAAAGTCAAAGTATCATCTAAATGCTTGGAAAGACATACAAGCATTGAACATAAAGCGTGATCTCTGGCCAGATGAGAATGGATAGTATGCTCTGACAATTTCTTTAATGAATAATAGGGATAAATATACATTCTATCAAATTTTAAAACATTTAAAGTTATCTGATGGGTATTCAAGTGACATATCAAGGTGTGCTGACTTAAATCATCATTGGTTACTTGGATTAGAAAGGCACGATTCATATATTTTGTTGCAATAGTTAATTCTATTAGCATTGCATACATTATTAACTGAAAACATTATTGCAGCTGTACTTAAATTCTACAATTTTTTTAGACAACTATGTGAGAAAAATCTATATTCATTTCATCTTGAAAACCTTTAGGAGAGATTTTTATTGACACTTTGTGTAATAGAGATGATATTTCATACATCATTTTTTACTTTCATGATGCATTTAACTATGCATTTGGTTGAGGAAGCTGAATTAGGAGGCCCTGTACATTATTGATGGATGTATCCAATTGAGAGGTATTTTATTTATATGTTTTTTTTGTTTTAGTAAACAATTCTTGGCACGTAATTAAATACGTAATTATGTTTTTTTATTTTATTTTATAGATATCTTGGGTATTTGAAATCATACGTGAAAAATATAGCTCAACCTGAAGGCTCTATTTATGAAAGCTATTTGGAAGAGGAGTGTCTTAAAATTTATTCTAGATACTTGGATGGTATTGAGACAAGATTCAATCGAGTTGGATGTGTTCAAGACACATCAAATCAATCTGAAATCCATGGGAAATAAAAAATCTTTCCTTATATTGGATTATCAGTTGGGAGGAGATCAAATGTTATAGTAAAAGATATTGAATTATTACAGGTGTTAGGTCCACAAGGCTAAATACCCTGAGAGGGGGGGGGGGTGAATCAGGGTATGACTAATTTAAAATTAAATCCCATTCTGATATTTTTTTTCTGTTAATAAAAACACTATTCTCTCTCTTTCCTGTTGCACAATATAAATAGAAAGTAAAGAATGCATAGGACACAACTATTTTTACTTGGTTCACCCTCACTGGGCTACATCCAAGGAGCATACGCTGACAAGTTTCCGGTCGTACCAAATTCCACTAAACTTCACTAGCTGTGGATACAAGGTTTGGGTACAGTCACTCTGTCCTAGGATCACTGCCTTTACAAGATTTAGGGTCAGCTCCCTGCTTTCCCAAGGGTCACTCACTATTTCGCTTTCACTGGCTCACTGCTGGGAGAAAGGATTACCTTGTTCCTATTCCTTTGCTCACTTCACTTGGAAGGGATCCACTCACAGTTTATAGACCTATAGGTATCTTCATTTACATGAATGTATGCATCCTCAACTGTTTATAGATGCTCTGTTGAAGTCGAGATTTCATCCACTGATGAATAACCCTTTTCCCCTAAACACAAGGCAACTGCCTTTGGAAATGCCTTCGCAAAGCACCCTACTTTGCAAGGTTCTCAATTTCATAAATCTCAAACAAGACTTCACGAAGATCCTGACTTTTCGTGAAGCACTCTCACGAAGCACTATCACGAAGCTCAAGTCGTTGCAGATCAAATTCCCTCGTGAAGCTCACTGAGCCAACGAGGAGTGCGCAACTTTCACAGAGCTACAATAGCCGCTGTGAATCTCTTCTTTCGCGAAGCACATGGGCTACGTGAACTACCTTTGCAAAACGAGAGAGAAAGATATTCTTCAAAAATTCTCTACTTATCTTGAGGGGGTCGACCTCTATTTATAGGAAATTCCACTGACCCTCAACCCTTCCACGTGAAGTCCGTGCCACGTCATCTCAAATCGTGAAGCTTCGAAGTTTCCTCCGGAATTCTGTCAATATCACGAAGCACCACGACAATTTTCCGATGGCGGAGCTCATCGTAATTGTGGAGCATAACCGTCAACATTATTTCATGCCTTCTCCGTGAAGCTCCCTTGCAAATCCCCTCACCACTGTGATGCACTTCAACCTCTTCCGTTCGCGAAGCTTTGACGTAATCGCGAAGAATCACCGCCATCATTCTTCTAGTCTTCGTGAATTCCAAACCATGAATCCTCTCTTTGCGAAATTCAGGGCTCTTCCATATTAAAATATGATCATCATGGAAATCCTATTTTCGCGATGCTCACCAACCTCCAAATTTTGGACCCCAAAAATTTGGCAAACACTAGAAAACGGCGCCACCTTGTACTGCTCTTTTGTACCGCCTCCATATTGTCCTTTCCTTTTTCATCATTCTTTTGTGAACATTGATTGTCAACAACTTCTTTGGAACTCAACAATTTTTTCATGGAAACCTGCTTTGTCAACAAACACAATCAACCCAAAAATACTGCAATGTTACCTTGAGAGATTTTTTCCCAACAACAGGCACATTGATATGTGCTATTGAATAGTGAAATTTCATAACCATTTATTTAAGGGTTGAGGATACAAACAAATATACAAATGATAGGACAAACATGAAATGAGAAAGATATACCAAAATTTGTTAATAAAGTTCTTGTAGAATGGTTTGCACGATGTGTAAGTTCATAAATATTTCAATTAATACCGATATTTGGTTGATATATGTATATTTTTAAATCTAATAATGTATATTACTTTTTTAGATCATGAATACTAACACTCTAGAAGAGTTGTTAGAATATTTGAAGTTTCTTGCTTGAGGTCCTCTAAAAGAAGATATAAAGATTGATGCTTACAACGTGAATGGCTTCAGATTCCATAAAGTTGATCAGGAAGAGGGTTTGAAAACACAGAATAGTGGCATATTTATGTTTTCTGAAGTGGAATACTATAGAAATTTGATTGATATTATCAAATTAAACTAACACTGACATTTTTTAGATGTTTTATTCAAATGAAATTGGGTGGATATTATCCGGGGTGTTAAAAGATATTCCTTTAAATTTACTTTTGTGAACTTCTATCACTTGATAGATGTTGGTGAGCATGAACTACCTGATCCATATATATTATCATTATAATTGAAAATGGCATATTATGTGAAAGATATTGTGGATAAAGGGTGTAGTGTAGTTGCTCACATAAAACCAAGAGACTTGTATGATATGGGTGATGAAGTGAAAGATTTTACCAATGGAATTGAATCTCATCAACAACAAGAATCAGAATTATTTTCCATCACGATATTGAAAATATTAGTGTTTCAAGGGTGGATGGAGTAGATAAAGTAATTATCGAGTAGTAAAATGACTTGATTGAAGGATAAAATGATTGTATGTGAAGTTATCCATTCATTTATCAACAACTTTTGTCATTTGCGAAGTCATTCATTTCCATTTTTATGTATATTTTTTTGTCAGTACAATGCACATGTTATTATTTCAATTTTTTTCTAAATTAATTTTTTGAAAAATATCTTCTGAAATTAATTTTATTTGATTAAATGATAGGAATGATATGGAGGAAACTTTATTCTAATTTTAGTTGACTCTCAGTCACAATTCCATTGACCACTCTGATAGATGATGATCCATCTATCTCCCCCCTATAGAATCAAATACACCACCTACTTTCCCTTTATACACCGTCTCTCACACCCTTTAGTAGCATCCAATTATTATATTAGTCGATACCTTCCCGTTTAGTAGCTTTAGTAGTGAAAGAGAAGGGTGCCACTTTTAGTTCTTCACGAGGATACTAGAGGGTGACTGTTATAGGTAAAAAATTTAATATGAATAAATTCATGGCACTTTTTTTATACTACTAGGTATTTTTTCATAAAAGATAGAAAAAAATGATACTATAGAGAAAAATATAAAAAGTTAAGATGTATGGAATCCGACCGTACGAAAGTTATTTATCCCATTTGATTCATAAGGGATCCCTACGAATGATTCCACGAGATTACTTGGCCAAATTCATGGCCATCTGGCAGCAACACCGGTTACCCTTCCCATTACATATGATGACTGGAGGCATAAGCCTTCATCTTGAAAAAAATAAAGATTTTGATTGACAAATAAAGGTAATTTTAATACATTATAGTGTAATTTAATGTCATTATGTTATTAAATGATAATATTTTTAATATAAATCTCTATGTATATATGTGTTCCCACTTTAACATTGTTGATATCCTAGCACGAAAGTAGATATTGAAAAATTTGGGCAATAAATGGAAAGATTATAAATGGATATTATGGAATGAAGTCAATGATACTTCGTTGAGAGCCTAAAAAATGTATGATAAGGTACCCAATGGGGTACCTAGAGAGAAATGAAAAGTTTTTATTGATAAGTATGGTGATGATAAAAACATGGTATTTAAATATATATTATTATATTAATCTCATTTTACATTTATACATCTATATGAAAAGGAAATGAAATTTAATACATTAATATTAAATTAACTTTTATTTATTTCAGGATATTTCAAGAAGAATGTATGAGTCCGGCTAAGAAAATAATCCCTCACACTATGAGGTCCATTTTATTTCAAGAAGTCGATCGACCCTGGTAATGTTTTCATTATTTTAAATATTTATGAGAAAATATTATCTGTTTAATATATTAATTTTTTTATTTATATTTGTTTAATGTAGTCACAGAGTTTAGGCCACCCAACATCCCAAACATAAGTGTGGTTGGATGTCCATAAAATATTTAATGGGAGTTTTATTAATGAACCTGCTAAAGAAGTAGGGGTATGAATTCATTTTCCATTATAATAACTTATTATCATTTTTCACTATGTTAATATATTTTTCTTCTAATATGGATGATATTTGATTTATAGGTAAAAATTAAAGAACTATGGTATGAAAATCACATGCAGTTCTACTCAGTCTCTGAGGATGACCTAGTTGGTAAAGTTCTTGGGAAGGATAATCCTAGTTGAGTGCACAGGATGGTTTTGGGACCAATACTATTTGAGGTATTTGGAATGAAAAGGGGGATTGTAGGTGCATATACTCCTGGTTTTAGTATCCCCTACCCCAAGATTCTCAGATAAAGTTTGATTCTATGCAAAAAATGATTCATGAATAAGGGATTGTGATATCCATTTTTAAGAAAGTGTTGTTTTATTTATATCAGAAGACGACCAGATCTGTCCCCGAGGATTTTGCAGTGGTAACTGGTGGTGATCAGGTAAATCACACAATTTTAAAATCATTTTGTTTACAAACTTTCATTGATTTTATGTTTAAATATAAATATAAAATGTTTAATTTTTAATATAATTTTCTTACAAGTTTCGGTAGTAGGAAGTAGAATTGGATATGAAGAGGGTAACAAGTAAAGTTTATCATTGGGAAATTATTAGTAAAGAGGGTTTGTTCATGTAAAATGTGTGTATTTTTTATCTTTTTATTATATTTTAGATGGAATTAGGAAACGGTTGCACTATGTATGTGTTGTATAACTTTTTGTCTATATGCTATGTTTCAACTGGCTATGAAGATTTAAATTTTTTTATGATCATAGATGATGTTTAGTTTCTTGTCTCTTTTACATATAAATTAATCTAACTATTATATTCTAATATTTACCACTTTCTTTTCATGCTTCCTTACTAAGTATGTTTTTACTCACACCTTCATGGGCCTTACATGTATGGATTTTTTCTTATATAGACATCTAGTAGATTGGTGGTGTCCTTAGTAGACCTAGTATCTATGGAACATATAAGTAAGTGGAGAAATTGACCATGTTTGGTGGACATACTTAGGGATCTTGAGTTGGGAACTCTTACTTTCGCTTTTAGTTGTTTCTATATTGGGATGCACTTTCCTCCTTCTTGGTTAGGCATGCATTTTACACTATTTCTTGCCTAGATATTTATCTATATTATTCTGATGTGTTTTTTAGAGGTTACTACATTATTTTTTTACATCATAGAGGTTTTATTTTTTTATACCTATGCACTATTTCATGGAGTTGAGTGTGTGTGTATTCATGTATAATAGGACAATGCCTCCCACTTTAGTGATATTATTACTCTGTGGTTCTCTCTATACCTTTACCTATTGGGGGTGAACATGTGGCATCACTCTTAGCATACTAGTGTCCCACATAAGACCCCTATAGGCCAATTCATGTCATGAAACCCCATGGTTTTCTCAAAGACCATAATCTCTATCTAACCCCAACCATTACAGGAAAGTCTACACCCTTTTCCAAATCTCACATCATGACCCAGTCCTATTGACCAAGGATCCTTATATGTTATTTCTCACCAAACTAAGGGCATATATCCCTTGTCCATACAATGATATATCAAGCCTATAACATATAAGATAACCAATATCTATGAAATCCTATGTTCAATTATTATCCTCTTGTTTTATCCTTCTTGGTTAGATCTCAATCTTGATGTGTTGGGTGATCTCTCTCTTGGGATATTTTTGTGATATATTTGTGCATGGAACCTGTTTTTTGAGATATGTCTTGTTGGTATTGGGTAGGCCATGTGGATGTAATCAGGTAACCCAGACTATGTGGATTATTCTCCTACTAGGCACATAGAGGTATCAATGTTGTTTTTCGTGATCTCATCAAGGGGTGGGATCAGTGTTGGAAGTCCAAGGATTTTATTAAGTATTTAATCATTGTATAAAACCAAGAAAGTTTTAATCATCTCTTATGGGATTTTAGATTATTTATGGATATTTAGGGTGATTTCTCTTTTTTCCAAGCATTGTGTATTGGGTTTGAATCATAAATAAACCTTTTGATGAAAATAGTATTCTTGATGGATGGTTTCATATTGATAATTATGTATTTATTATTGAATTAATTTATCTTATTTTTAATTTTGATGGATTTAGTTCTAACATATGAAGCCTCATTTTAATTAAAGTAAATTGATTATTTATAGATTGTTTTAAATGTATTCAATTTATGTTTTCCTTGGAAATGTGTTGTGTAATAGTTTAAAGAATCAACATACTTTCAATGAGAAATTTATTGAGAAATGTATTGAGAAATGTATTATTGATTAATAAAATGTGTTTATTATTTCAATGTATTTATGTATTATTGATTATTTTAATTTTTTGTGTCTTATTTGATTCTCTCAATGTATTGAGAAATGTATTATTTCTTTCAATGTGTTGTTTTCCTTAGTCAATGTATTGATTCCATATGTTTTAGTGAGAATCAATTTACATTGATTATTTAGTTTTAACATGTGTTGTTTTCCTTATACATTGATGATATATTTGATAATCTATTCAAACTGTCATTCTTATTCTTATATGTTATGGTTGCAGGTTTTGGGGATATAGAATCTGTAACTTGTTTTTTTGTAATTCATGAATTAGTGGTGGTTTAAATCGCTGCTAGATATAGTTTTTATTTTTGTATGGAAGTTTAAACCACTTTTATATTATGGTATTTTTTTGGGGTGGGGGTTATAATCACCACTAAATATGAATTTTTTTATTTAGTAGTGTTTTAATCCATTTTATTGGTGTTTTTTTTCTCTTTAAAAAACCTCAAAATTTTGTGGTGGGTTTTAACCACTGTTATATTCTTGATATTTTTTTAAACAAAAATTGATGTTAAAACTGATAAAACCATCGTGAAAAAAAAATCTATGAAAATTTCTAGAAACTACCACTAAATAGATGGAACTACCATATGTTGAATACCGACACCAATTTTAGTAGAGGTTTTTTGAACCTGTCGTAGAACTATGTAGTTGCAGTGTAAACCATCGCGATATAAAAAAATGCTTCTAAATAGAGATTTTGTTGTAGTGACATAATAGGTGTAAGACCCAAAATTTAAAGTCTTACTTTATTTTATAGTTACTAATATAATGTAGGTTGAGATCCATATTTGGGACTCCTAATTGATGTAATCCCCAAACTTTATAGTTGTACTAACTCATCTAGTTACCAATAAATTGAAGTTAGAAATCCATATATGGGTCTCTTACAAGGTGTAAACTCCAACCTTTCTATTATTCTAAACTCATCTAGTCACCATGAGACAGGGGATAAAAATATAGATATGGCATACTAGTAGGTGTATCTTGAAACCGCTTATGTATTCCTATCTCAACTAGTAAACAATAGGCATGGGGTAGAAAACCACACTTGGGCCTCTAACTAGTTATAAGCCCAAACCATTTTAATATTCTTTCCACATATAGTTACCAATGGTCATGGGGTAAACTACCATATACTGACCTCTTAATAGGTGTAATCCCCAACCATATATCCTTCTATTTAGTTACCAATAGACATGATAAACCATAATGGACTACATATACATAAGTCCCACACAAACCATTACTAGGTACATTTAACTTAGTAATCAACTACGTATGACATTAAACTACTTGGAAGTGATCATCGATTCACATCCTTAAAATGCACCACCATGGAAATTATCATAGGACAATAAAAGATATGAAATGTCTCTTAAATATAACTAAACTATGTAGGTTATTTTTCACTTGATTGGGAAATATATGAAGCCCCTTTCATGGGCTCAATCCTAACAACAAAAAACATTCTATATCATTTCACAGGATCCTAATGCCTCCATATTTGAAGATAAATCCCAAATTTCCAACCTATATACCTTTAATAAATAGTATTAACAAATAATTTGATCAAATGAGAGGCAATATAAGTTTCATGTGCAATGCACTCTTAAATTATGGTTTCCAATAAATTAATTTCTTAAGGGTAACTTGTATTCTAACATGGAAGGATTCATGAAAAAGTATTAAATCTATAATAGAGTCATAAAGTATACAATAATTCCGCAAAAGGTGATATGAGTATGAAAACCCACCCTATTGACTACATAAATAACCCAAAGTGTCGTTGGTAAATTATCAATAACCACCTACATTTGGAAATTAGGTTTCCACCAACTCAAAGAACCGTAGATGCGGGGGCATGTTAGAAACAAAACCAATTGAGTAAGATTAAAATATTGAATTAGAAGAGTCTGTGGGAGTTTAAGAGTGTTAAAAACTGACTCAATATAATAAAATGAGTGATTTAATTTATGATTCCATTATCATTTATAACAAAACTACACTATAATAAACTTTTTTAATAATGAGTGTTGAGAAAACATATCTTTTATCATAAGTGGATCCAAAATATTTTAAATATGTAAAAATGATAAACATTGGTTAAATAATTGAATGGGAATCTGAAATCAAATAAAAAAGAGTCTGAATTAAGAGTATGTAAATGGGTATAACGATCACTATGAAAAATTGGTTGGTAATGTTTACGCTTAGATTGAGGTAATTGATAATGATGAGGAATTTTCCCCATTTTAAGGCTTAAATAAATTTGATTATTCCTAGTAATAAAAATTAAATGAAAATTCATGATTTATCACAAGGATATGAAGATGATATCATTTCATAGAGAACATAAATATGGGTCCTACATGAAATAACTAGTTGGTTTTCAACTAAATAAGGATGGAAACATGGTGTTTCATCTCCAAAATGATTTATATGTCTTAATGAAATAACTATTCCTAAGGTATGCATAAATTGATTAATATTAGATTATGGGTTCAAAAGTTCAATGGTTAATCACTTCCTCTCTATTAAAATATTAAATGGAGGACAATTCATGGTATTCATCTATGTTTTCAATATCATAATTACTGGAAGAAAGTATGAAATAATGGATGAGTTTTCAAACATGAGAATATCATAGTATGAAATATCTTTGATCTAATAACTTGCTTATTATTTCAGTTTTATAGTAAATTTAAACGGTAAATGTACTTTTATCTCCCATGATAATGTGTAATAGTAGTTAAAATGTTCAATATAAAATATTTCAAGCCAACTTAGACTCGAATAATTTCTTGAAATAAACATGGAATTCATGAAGATGGAAAATTTTCAATCCAAAATTATTCCAGAGAGTGATTTTAATCCATATTTATTCAAAAGGTATAGGAACAAAAATTTACTACATAACATGTTTTGTTGTAAGGATTAAAACTAATTTGAAAGAGTAGTATTTTATATTATTAAAAAAATCATATTGAAGGAGAAATTATTTATTGATTATAGTTTAAAATTTGGAGTTAGAAAGATTTAATATTTGTACATATATTTATATATGCATAAAGATAATGTAACTATGGATAGAATATCCATAAGGGTTAGAGTATTATTAATTATAAGTAAGTGAATATGTTTGTATATAAATATGTAAGAAATAATTTATCTCATTATAAATAAAGTAGATTTTGTCTCAAAATTAAATTCGTATACTCAGATGATTTGGGTATAGAAAGAATTGTACTGTATTAGTGATGAAGTGAAGATATAATTGGATAATAATATTAAAATACAGGTCTATTTTATGAATATAAAGTTGAACACTAGTTTATAAAAGTATATAATATTTAAATAACATAATAAGTGGAGAATATTTTGTCAAAACCATTGGAAACACTAGTGTTTGGAAATAATCGGTTAGATATAGATATTAAATTACCCCTGCAGCTTTAGAAGGTTAAAAAATACCCTCTCCCTAGATGTATTTATTATTTAACCAGGTTTTTTATATATGAACTAATGATAATTTAATTATCATTTGTTATTATTTACAAAATGGGAGAAAAAATTAATAGGGAAATCAATGAAATCAAAAAAATAGCATATATAGAAATATTATATCAAATCATGTGTTTGATAAATCAGTGAAATTTTTAGCAAGTAGTCTATGGTAGTATGTAAATTTTACTCACTCATGTTAAGGGGGAATTTACACTGTAGAGGGATTATCTTATCATAATTGGAATAAATAAAGGGGATATATTGTAAAGACCTGGAAATTTCAAGGAATATTTTTTCTTAATTTTCTTTGGAATTTTACAGGAACGCAGTTTATGACGACGCCTGATTCCGAGGCCCGGTGTGCTCCAAATCAATTTCCGAAGTTTAGCTCGGGTACGTTCAGTGAACGAACGAGCGGGTTTTTCTAACTTTTGAACTGGTGCTCGAAATTAAATTCTGATGGCACCGATGGATTCATAACGCCGATAATTTCTTAAGAAGATCTTTTTCGGAGTTGCGTTTTCACGGGAGGAGTTGTTAAAAATTTATGGAAGATAAAATAAAAATTGAGTTACAATTTTTATTTCTTTAAAGTAGTTATATCCTTTGAGTGGAAGTTAGGGAACTACCCATGAGAGATTCAGAGGGTGGTGGGGCCCACACGAGACGCTAACCCCCCTTGATCTTCCCATAACACCCTTGACCTTCCATAACTCACATCGCACTTTAATTTTGTAACTCTCAAAAAGAAACCCCCCCTTTTTAAATAAAGTCAACTCCTTAATTGTGTAGGTTTTTCAAGTAATTAATTCTTGGATTTTTTTGAATTTTAAATGAATTCCTTCGACTAGTGTGTTAATTAAATAAGGCTAAGTCTTATTTCGTGAGAGAATAGTTGATGGTGTGAAAGGATTTGAAGAGAAAGCTCTAAGATTTGAAGAACTTCTTCTTTCTTGAAGAACGCGAAGAACACAACTCTCCGACGAATAATACCGACACCAAAGAGCGGAGACGTACCCCTTTCTTCCTTCTCTATGACAAAAAGGGATACGTCACATTTTGAGTACACTTGGGCAACGTCGGGCCTTCCAAGACCTTCGACGAAGAACGCTTACCGGTCTCCATCAAAGGAGGAGACACCGCCGTGGAAAAATCTCAAACGACGACGTCACCTTCCGACGTCAACGAACGACGCTACCTCTCCGCAGATCCATCGAGGGATCACGTCACGAGGTAGGGGTTTTATGCGTTTCTATTTCTTGATTACTTCCGTCATTTTCTTCCTTTCAAATTGAACCGCCTGTTATCGTAATAACGGGAGGAGGTCAGACCGCACGAACACGACCGACACTCCTCCCCTTTTTGGTTATTGATATTGATGCGGCATGAGCAAGGCAACGCGATGTCGAAGCACCCTGTGGAAATTGTTAAAGGAAGGGCGGAGAAGCGCGGCGCCGTCACACCGCGCCGTTGGCAACAAACTTATCCGCGGCGCCGTCGCGCCGCGCCGTAGAAGAGGTACAAAGGAAACGACGCTGTCACGTCGCGCCTGAAAAACCAAGGCCGCGGCCGGTTCCGGGACGCGGCGATGCAGGGGAAACCAGCGGCCGGTACCAGGCCGCCGGTGTTGGAGCAAGGGTACCGGCCTTACCGGTCCCGTGGCGGCAGAAGCCGGCCGACCGAAGCGGGCCGGCTGGACCGTGGAAGAACCGGGGGTCCGAGACCCCCGGCTGGCCGGACGTGAGCGGCCCCATTAAGGGGCCGCAGTTTCCTCATGCAGGGGCAGCGCGCCCCCCGCCAGCAGCGCTCGGCCACAACGGCCGAGCCGGTCGCCTGGCCACCCAGCCAGCGCCAGCGCACCAGGACGAGCCGCCGGGACGGGCCGCGCCCAGGCCGGGCTGGGCCGCGCCTAGGCTGGGCCGGGCCGCGCCAATCGGGCCGGACCCGGACCCAGTTCGGGTTGACTCGGTTCGGGCCGACCCTGGGGGTATCGGGCCGGGTCGGACCGGGGCCGAGCCCCCTATTACCGAACCTTTTTCGGTCTATTGCCCATAACTTGAGATAAAGGCCTCTAATCGATGCAACGTCTGTTGTGATGAAATCGTTGGATCGAGACAGTCATTTTGGTATATTAAACGCAAGGTTTCGGAGAACATTGGGTTCTGCCGGGTTGGTTCGGATACGAAACCAACCGGGCCCTCGGAGCGGAAACACTTATATCTTGAGCTCCGGACGTCCGATTAACGTGCCGTCGACTTTGTTGAATTCCTCTTGACGAGACGGAACTTTTTTCTTACTCCTCTCGAGGTTTGGATGTCGTCGGAGTGCAATCGGGTTGGTTCCCTCACGAAACCAACCGGGCCCCTAGAACGAAAAAGCCAATAACTCACAGACCGAGCGTCTGATTGATGCGCCGTCTATCTCGTTGAATTCCTCTTGATGAGAAGGATCTTTTGGAATACTTCGCCTGAGGTTTGGATGCAGTTGGATAGTGGTTGGGTTGGATTGCACACGAATCCAACCGGGCCCCTGGAACGAAAAGGCTACTAACTTTCAGACTGGACGTCCGTTTGAGGAACCGTCAGTGACATTGGTGATCACATTGAGAAATGGTCCCTATGAGAATACCCTATGAGAGTTCGGGGGTACAGTTGAGATATGTCCAGGTTGGTTCGCACACAAAACCAACCGAGCCCCTGGGACGAAAAGGCTAGTAACTCACAAACCGGGCATCCGATTGACGTGCCATCTGTTGAGTTGAGACCCCTATGACGAGGCGGTCCTTTGAGATACTTCTTCGTGGGACTTTGAGATACTTGGAGTATCGACCTGTAGATCATGGAGTGGACCCTACCAGAGACGAGCGTGCAGAGTACGGAGACCGTGTAGCCGGATTAGACCTGACGACGGCTTGACCGACTTGACTTGGAGTGAGTCGACTAGCCCAGTGGACGGAGCACTACTTTGTTTGGGTGCAGACCCATGGCGGATAGAGCACTACCTGTGTGACAGTGCATACCCGAGGTACTCGTCTGGAGAGTCCCTCTGCAGGCTACTAGGGGGTGTGCACTACTGTGTTTGGGTGGCATACCCTGGCGGGAAGCTCTACAGTGTTTGGGTGGCTGACCCGCGGTACTCGATAGGAGGAGTACCTCAGCAGTATTAGGTTAGTGAGAAGTACCTCGGAGTCATGACAGGACCACTGTACACTCCAGAGACAGGGCTCTTCAGTAGTTACTGTTTCGATAATGAAAATCCTGGTTTGAGATGAGTCTATGACCTTTGTGTTTACCTCATGATTGAGATGGGTCACCTGATAACTTAGGTATATGTATGAGCATATACCTGGGTAGTGGTTATCCGTTGATTTCATAATCTTTGTGTTTCCTCATGATTGAGATGGGTTACTTGAGAACTTAGGTATATGTATGGGCATATACCTAAGTAGAGGTTATCTGTTGAGATCTTCTTTGTGGTTATCCATGTTGGTTTTAGTGAGACCTTGAGGGTATCAGGGTCCCTACTGAGTATCGTTATACTCACCCCTGCACGGGCTAGGCCCGCACCTCGTTGTGTTGGTTGCAGACGACGGGTAGCGCTGGTGGAGGCCGAGTGTTCGAGGACTGGGCGGCACCCGAAGGTGGACCACACGACGAGTCAGTACCCGGAGGTGGACCACACGACGAGTCAGCATCCGAAGGCGGACTTCACGGAGAGACGACACTCAGAGGAGGTTGACGGGCGAGAGCGTTGTGGAGGCTATCCATACCCACCCTTCAGGTAGGATCCGTGGTGGATGATCTAGGAGCTGCGCCATCTGTACCTACCCTTCAGGCAGGATCCGAGGAGGATGACCCAGGAGCTGTTTCCGTTATTCCAGCTGTTGTCTTTTTATGTTGTACTTTCGTTCAGTTGTAGTTTTACTTTCAGTTGGGTTTGTATTCTGGCCCATTTACTTTTCAGCACTTTCTTTTGTACTTAGTGTTTTACTTCCACTCGTACTCTGTGGTGTTTTGTTTAATTTTATAAAGGAAATGCCTTCCCAGTTATCGGGATTTACGCCTTTGATTCTAGTCGCCAGCCCCTGGCCTATGGATGGCGGGCTTGGGGTAGTCACGACACGGGCCCCGAGGACGGGTCGTGACAAATTGGTATCAGAGGATTCGGTTGTACCGCAAAACTTATAACTATGATATTTTCTTTCTGTGAAGCAATAGTGTTAAGGGTACCGAGTGTGGTCTTCAGTTCAAGGAGTCCAGTGTTGGTGCGGGTGGCCGACGTATCCATACACCAGGACCCTGACAACTGATTTCCGACTTTGTACACGAAAACACTGATTGCGTGTGTGTTTCCAGAAGTTTTTAAATGTCAGCTCAAACCAGGTCAGCTCACCAGGTATAATCGTTTGACCATGTCACGTTGTTTCTTTTAGGATGCATATTTATGGACGACCAGATAGATCCCAGAGGGATGTGCGTACTGATAGCCTGTCGAGCGATGAGGCTTTGGTATAGGGACCTCTTGCAGTTGAGGCACCAGCGGAGGCACCAGCGGTACTACCGTACGTTGGGCCACCGATGCCACCAGCCCCAGCAGTAGGCGATGCACGCCACTTGAGCATGCTGCACGAGTCCCAGCGCCAGAGGCCACCCAGGTTCCGGGGAGAGACAGACCCGCTGGCGACTGAGGATTGGCTAGAGGCTGTGGTGAGAGTCTTCAGGCTAGTGGGGACGCCAACAGACTTCATGGCGATCTTTGCTTCCAGCCTCCTTCATGAAGCAGCAGGAAGGTGGTGGAGCTACTTGTTCCAGTTTTGCGACGGAATGAACTTCACATGGGAAGACTTCAAGACCTTGTTCAGGGTGGAGTTTGTGCCAGTAGCTCTACACCCCGAGCATGTATAGGAGCTTCTGCCTTTGCCGCAGGATTTTCAATTAGTATCCGAGTCATCTGTGGGTAGTAGAAAGATGATGCAGAGGTCCAAGAAGACCAGAGCCAGCCGTACGAGGAGCATGAAGTGTTATGAATGCAGCAGGAAGGTTCACCTGGCACGTGACTATCCGATTCCTCGCACAGTTGATCCACAGGATTTGGAGGATCCACCGAGGCAGAAGCAGCAGCGGGTGCTTGAGCAACAGCCGAGCAGTGGACAAGGCAGTAGAGCTCCGGGAGTAGGTGGACATGAGAGTAACTAGTGGATACGTCCCTTTTAATTCTAGTTCCATATTGTTGTTGTATTCATGTCTTTGTACTATGAGCTGCAATAATAAAAAGACACTTATATTTGTGATGTTTGCTTTCCTGTCCTTTTGTTTGGTTGATTCTGAGTGGTCCCGGTTAAAACTGTTGACTTGACCCTCACTTTCTAGATTTCTATTGGAGGAGACCCAATGACCTCACACTGATGCCGACAGTGTGACTCGACCCTTGGAGGTGAGAGTGACAGTTGGATCTCTTGGTAGTAACGTCGAGGCCTTACGACGTCATCCATGGAATGAATGCATCATTCATGTCAGGATTGACTGTATTAGGAAATGGGCGTGGTTCATCCATGGGATGAGACCGAGTTTCTCTTTTCGGAAAAGGATACATTTTAGCAGCTCTTTCAGATCATAGGCAAAGAAGGTGCAGATCATCCAGGAGAAGATGAAGACTGTACAGTGCAGTAAGAAATAGGAAACTGGCGCCAGTCTTAGAGACTCAGGCGTATTAAATGTTTCAAGAAGAGAAAGCTTTAAGGAGAGATGAGTCTGCGAAGCAGAAGATGTGGAGGCAGATCTAGGAGAGCAGCATGAGGTGGTGTACATTTTAACATGCTACAACCACCTTACTTAGTTTTCCCCGCCAGGCTTAGGGAGATGGAGGACGAGGGAAAAGTGCGGCTGCATGCGGTCAAGGAGTGTGACCCAATGGATCTAAAAAATGATTCAAGGGACAGTCTATGTCCACTAATAGCTATCATAGTAACAGACGTCGATATGAATCATTACTTCCTTTCACAAATCTTTTCCCAGACCTAGAGTTTCCGGTAAGCCGTAGACTTGACCCTCAGGTATGGAGATACCTTGGGAGAAGACTCGATAATCACACTTATGCCGACAGTGTGGTCAGACCCTCGAGGAAAGAGTTTCGGTTGGAATCTCTTGGTGGCAGTGTCGAGGACTTACGACGTTGGTTTGAGTATGGAATGTGCAATCACAGTTCATACAAAAATTGACGGTATTAGGCAAAAAGGATGGGGTTTAACTATGATGTTGGGATGGGTTTTCCTTGGTCGGTGAAAAGGAAACCCCATGCAGCACAGGATAAACTCATGCACAGGAGGGTCCGACCGATCACTCTTGAGTCGGTCAACCTTACCCTCGTGGCAGAAGTAATTTTGAGTTCCAGTTCTAACAGGAATTGGAGACCTCTAGAGTTTGAGGATGACGATCACGTCCTTATACGGGTCTCACCTCGACGAGGATTACGGAGATGTGGCCAAGGCGGAAAGTTATCTCCGAGGTTCAGTGGACCATTCCTAGGTCCTCAACTGGGTAGGTGGGGTGGTTTACCGCTTGACCCATCCACCTTAGTTGCACCAGGTGCACGACGACTTCCAGGCATCTCAACTGAGGAGATACGTGCCTGATACTTCACATATCATCGACCATGGGGAGTTGGACGATGGCGATGGGGTGTATTTCACGGAGGTTCTAGTGGGGATCAAGGATCGACAAGGGCGGGTCCTATGAGGATGGTCGATTCCTCGGGAGCACTTTCACTAGCAGTACGAGAACCTCTAGGTAAGCACATGGGAGCGGAAGGCTCAGATGCGTGCTCAGTACCGCTTTTGTAACCCTTGTTTGTGTTAAAGCTTTATGAGGAGGTAAAGCCCTGAGGTGGGAGTAATGTAAAGACCCGGAACTTTCAAGGAAATTTTTTTCTTAATTTTATTTAGAATTTTACAAGAACGCAGTTTCTGACGGCGCCTGATTCCGAGGCCCGGTGTTCCCGAAATCAATTTCTGAAGTTTAGCTCGGGTACGTTCAGTGAACGAACGAGTGAGTTTTTCTAACTTTTGAACCGGTTCTTGAAATCGAATTCCGAGGGCACCGATGGTTTCGCAACGCCGGTAATTTCTTAAGAAGATCTTTTTCGGAGTTGCATTTTCACGGGAGGAGTTGTTAAAAATTTGTGGAAGATAAAATAAAAATTGAGTTACAATTTTTATTTCTTTAAAGTAGTTATATCCTTTGAGTGAAAGTTAGGGAACTACCCATGAGAGGTTAAGAGGGTGGTGGGGCCCACAAAAGACCCTAAACCCCCTTGATCTTCCCATAACCCCCTTGAACTTCGATAACTCACCGCCCACTTTAATTTTGTAACTCTCAAAAAGAAACCCCCCCTTTTAAATAAAGTCAACTCCTTAATTGTGTAGGTTTTTCAAGTAATTAATTCTTGTATTCGTTTGATTTTTAAATGAATTCCTTTGGCTTGTGTGTTAATTAAATAAGGCTAAGTCTTATTTCATGGGAGAATAGTTGATGGTGTGAAAGGATTTGAAGAGAAAGCTCTAAGCTTTGAAGAACTTCTTCCTTATTGAAGAACGCAACTCTCCAACGAAGAACACCGACACCAAAGAGCGGAGACGTACCCCTTTCTTCCTTCTCTGCGACAAGAAGGGATAAGTCACATCTTGAGTACACTTGGGCGACGTCGGGCCTTCCAAGACCTTCGACGAAGAATGCTTCCCAGTTTCCATCAAAGGAGGAGACACCGCCGTGGGAAAATCGCAAACGACGACATCACCTTTCGACGTCAACGAACGACGCTACCTCTCCGCAGATCCATCAAGGGATCACATCACGAGGTAGGGGTTTTATGCGTTTCTATTTCTTGATTACTTCCGTCATTTTCTTCCTTTAAAATTGAACCGCCTGTTATCATAATAACGGGAGGAGGTCAGACCGCACGAACAGGGCTGACACTCCTCCCCTTTTTGGTTGTTGATATTGATGCGGCATGAGCAAGGAAACACAGTGCCGAAGCACCGCGCAGAAATTGTTAAAGGAAGGGTGGAGAAGCGCGGCGCCGTCTCACCGCGCCGTTGGAAACAAACTAATCCGCGGCGCCGTCGCGCCGCGCCGTCGCGCCGCGCCGTCGCGCCGCGCCGTAGAAGATGAACAAAGGACGCGGCGCCGGACGAAACAAGGCCGCGGCCGGTTCCGTGCCGCGGCGATGTAGGGGAAACCGGTGGCCGGTACCGGGCCGCCGGTGTCGGAGCAAGGGGACCGGCCTTGCCGGTCCCGTGGCGGCAGAAGCGGGCCGGCCGGACCGTGGAAGAACCGGGGGTCCGAGACCCTTGGCTGGCCGGACGTGAGCGGCCCCATTAAGGGGCCGCAGTTTGCTCACACGGGGGTAGTGAGTCGCCGCTAGTAGCGCTCGGCCATAACGGCCGAGCCGGTCGCCTGGCCACCCGGCCAGTGCCAGCATGCCCAGCGTGCCAGACCGAGCCGCCCAGGCCGGGCCGGGCCGCGCCCAGTCCGGGCCGGGCTGTGCCGACCGGGCCGGGCCACGCCCAAGCGGGCCGTACCAAGACCCAGTTCGGGTCGACCCGGTTCGGCCCGACCCTGGGGGTATCGGGCCGGGTCAGACCGGGGCCGAACCCCCTATTACCAAACCTTTTTCGGTCGATTTCCCATAACATGAGCTACGGGCCTCCGATCGACGCTCCGTTAGTTGCGATACGATCCTTGGATCGAGGCGGTCGTTTCGGTATATTACACTCAAGTTTTCAGAGAACTTTGGGTTTGGCCGGGTTGGTTCGGATACGAAACCAACCGGGCCCTCGGAGAGGAAACACTTATATCTTGAGCTCCGGACGTCTGATTGACGTGCCGTCGACTTTGTTGAATTCCTCTTGATGAGGCAGAACTTTTGGCTTACTCCGATCGAGGTTTGGACGCCGTCGAAGTGCGGTCAGGTTGGTTCGCTCACGAAACCAACCGGGCCCCAGGAACGAAAAAGCCAATAACTAACAGACCGGGCGTCCGATTGACACGCCGTCTGTCTAGTTGAATTTCTCTTGATGAGATGGAACTTTTGGCATATTTCGCCTGAGGTTTGGATGCAGTTGGATAGTGTCCGGGTTGGATTGCACACGAATCCAACCGGGCCCCTCGAACGAAAAGGCTAGTAACTTTCAGACTGGACGTCCTTTTGACGAACCGTCAGCGACATTGGTGATCACATTGAGAAACGGCCCCTATGAGCATACCCTATAAGAGTTCGGGGTACAGTTGATATACAGCCAGGTTGGTTCGCACACGAAACCAACCGGGCCCCTGGGATGAAAAGGCTAGTAACTCACAGACCGGGTGTCCGATTGACGCGCCGTCTGTTGCGTTGAGACCCCTATGAAGAGGTGGTCCTTTGAGATATTTATTCACGGGACTTTGAGATACTTGGAGTATCGACCTGTAGCTCATGGAGCGGACCCTCCCAGAGACGAGCGTGCGGAGTACGGAGACCGTGTAGCCGGCTGAGACCTGACGACTGCTTGACTGACTCGACTTGGAGTGAGTCGACAAGCCCAGTGGACGGAGCACTACTTTGTTTGGGTGCAGACCCATGGCGGATGGAGCACTACCTGTGTGACAGTACAGACTCGCGGTACTCGTCTGGAGAGTACCTCTGCAGGCTACTAGGGGGTGTTCACTACTGTGTTTGGGTGGCATACCCCGGCGGGAAGCACTGCTATGTTTGGGTGGTTGACCCACGGTACTCGACAAGAGGAGTACCACAACAGTCTTAGGTTAGTGAGCAGTACCTCAGAGTCGTGACAGGACCACTGTACACTCCAGAGATGGGGCTCTTTAGCAGTTACGGTTTCAATAATGAAAATCTTGGTTTGAGCTGAGTCTATGACCTTTGTGTTTACCTCATTATTGAGATGGGTCACTTGATAACTTAGGTATATGTATGGGAATATACCTGGGTAGTGGTTATCTGTTGATTTCATAATCTTTGTGTTTCCTCATGATTGAGATGAGTTATTTGAGAACTTAGGTAAATGTATGGGCATATACCTAAGTAGAGGTTATCTATTGAGATCTTCTGTGTGGTTATCCATGTTGGTTTTAGTGAGACCTTGAGGGTCTCGGGGTCCCTACTGAGTATCGATATACTCACCCCTGCATGGGATATGCCCACACCTCATTGTGTTGGTTTCAGACAACGGGCAGCGCTGGCGGAGGCCGAGTGTTCGAGGACTGGGCGGCACCTGGAGGTGGACCACACGACGAGTCAGTACCCGGAGGTGGACCACACGACGAGTCAGCATCCGGAGGTGGACTTCATAGCGAGACGACACTCGGAGGAGGTTGACGGGCGAGAGCGTTGTGGAGGCAATCCGTACCTACCCTTCAGGTAGGATCTGTGGTGGATGATCCAGGAGCTACGCCATCTGTACCTACCCTTCAGGCAGGATCCAAGGAGGACGACCCAGGATCCATTTCCGTTCTTCCAGCTGTTGTCTTTTTTCTGTTGTACTTTCGTTCAGTTGTAGTTGTACTTTCAGTTGGGTTTGTATTCTGGCCCATTTACTTTTCATCACTTTATTTTGTACTTAATGTTTTACTTCCACTCGTACTCTGTGGTGTTTTGTTTACTTTTATAAAGGCAATGCCTTCCCAGTTATCGGGATTTATGCCTTTGGTGCTAGTCGCCAGCCCCTGGCCTATGGAAGGCGGGCTTGGGGTAGTCACGGCACGGGCCCCGAGGACGGGTCGTGACAGATATGATCCATGAGGAGTGGTATAAAAGTGGATCTAAGATTGAATTAAAGTATATAAAAGTATACCTAATATTTTTTTGTAACTATTGATTTCTACAATTATCATGTAACATGTAAACTAAAACTAATAGATTTTATAATTCTATATATTTTGAGGATTTTCAAAGAAATATTTTGAATCAGGAAATATTTAATAATTTCTAATGAAACCAAAGGGGAATAAATTTAATACCCAATTTTATCAAATGAATGGAATGATGAAAAGTACTAAAAATATTTATAATCATCTTTAATTGATCTTAATTGTGGTAAAATAATTTTATTTAAGGACAAAAGATGTTTGGATATGTGTTGTGGTGTTTTGGAGTTGGTTTAGTGATGGGAGAAAAAGTATTAAATGTAAAGACCCCAACTCTAGTATCTTAGACCCAGTGGTTACTTTATTATACTAGAATAATATACAAGTGATCACATACTAGAGGAATGAATACTTTATTAGTCTTGTTAAACTAGATACATACATGAATCTCATATTACATTTTAAAACATAAATAAAACATAGTGAAAGTAATATTATTTATCCTTGAACTCATTAAGAAATTCCTACTTTATATCATAGTAAAAAGAAAAAAAACTAAGGGTGAGATTAGATACTTAGTAAGGGTTATATATAGTGGATTTTTCAATGAATAAATAAGTCATAATCAATAAATAATAGTAAATAACTAAAAACACATTCTATTTAATCAATAAATTGAGTATGATGAATAATATAGTAGGATTAAATGGTGATTAAATAATTGCATATAAATAATCACATGAACTTGAAACTTATCCATGGATAACATAACTATTCAAATAATCATTTGAAAAATAATAAAAAATTTCATAATTCTAGAATGTATAATGTCAGACATCATAAACTTACAATCAAGGCCTCATTTCAAGACATCTTATATAAATGGGAAAGGACTCGACCAAATACCCAAACTAGTTTAGATCATGAGACCCACTAATGAATCATTAGTCTATAATAGTCCTAATCCATCACTTACTTATCTAAATTAATTCCTCATATGAAACAGGTGAATAACATAATCAATATAAACATTTTTATTTAAAAACCATCATATGGAATGTTAATATTTTCTATAGTCAAATTGATCATAAACGATCCAGATAAAGAATAAGTATGGTATCATTAAATCATATACCCATTGTATTATAAATAAAATAATTTGTTTTTCATTAATATAAATACCATAAAATATCATTAAAAACATTCTTATGGAAAATTCCCTTTTCACTTTGAAAATTAATTTTTATAACAATTTTTTTATATATTAGGAATAAAAATTCCCTTCAAAAGAATCATGAAAATTTTAAATGTAAACTTCGAATAATTTATCTTTAATTATGGTAAGAAATTCCATTCATGATGAGTACATTAAAACAAATATTCTTTTCACATTTTTTGTAAAAAGTCAAAATGCACCTCATTCAGAAAATGAAAAGAAGATTACCTTTATACAATTTTGTAAACAAGAAAATTTGGGTAATATTGCATTTAATAAATATTTTTATAATAATAGAAAACATTCGTTATATTTTTTAAAATAAAATATATACATGTAATAATAACATTCCAGAATCATTATAAAACAAAGTTAGTTTTCCTTTAAAAAATTAGTTTGGCATCTTGAGTACTTAAAGAGAGTAAAATAAAATATTTTTTTTAAATTTTAATAAATAAACATAGGAGAATAAAATGGACTCTATTTAAGATAAATATATCAAATAATTCTTCCAATAGAGACTTAAAAATAAAAAATCACGAATAATGATGAAATTGTGAAATAAACCTTTACTAATTTGGTAACATTCAAATCATATCCCCCATGAAAGAAATAAAACAAAAAAAATATAAATATGCCTAGATTCGTGATATAAAATATCAAAGGGGTATTATATACACCTCATAAAATTATATAGGTGTATTACATAATATATGTCACAAAGAATAAAATTTGAGATAAATTACTCTTACAGAGATCATATAATTAAAGTGAGAATTAATAAACAGAGTGATTATGTGTGAAAAATTTATATCCAAAAAAACATTTTCAAATACAATATAATATAATTGTATATAATTTCACACATAATAATGGCATAACATAGTAAATTAATTAGAATTATAACCCAATGAATTGAAATTGAGTTAAGAAACACTTTACCCCTTGGAAAATTTCATGTCAAATACTCTTGGATGTAATAATTTAAACTGAATCTTAAACTAAGATTACTTATTAAATATTCACAATATAACATGTGAAAGGTTATTATATACACTATAAAAAAATTGGTGCATAATATAAAAAATTCCTCAATGAATGAAAATTAATACAAGATCCCATACAATGATCATATCATTTAAGTTATAATTAATTAAAGAAGTTATTATGTGTAAGAAATGTAAATAAAAATATAAGTGTAAACATAACATAATATAACCATAAACAATTTTAAACATAATCATGAAATAACATACTCAATGCTGAAGAAGTATAACCCAATCAATAAAAATTGGGTTTAAAATCCACCTACAACTTGGTAACTTTTATGTTTATCCCCCTTGGATAAAACAATTAAAATTATAACTAAAATACTATTAATTATGATAGATTCATGATATTATATGTAAATTGGGAATTATTTACATCATATACAAGAAATTAGGTGCATAATAATAAAATATTCCTCAATAAAGAAAAATTAAGACCAAATTCATTACCTTAGGTCTGAATCCTAACATGAATGATTTATCATCCTAAATCATAAAATAATGTTAATTATTTACATGATTAAGAAACTTTTTAATTTTTAATTTTTAATTTTTATTTATTAATAGGTTTAATTTATTAACATCATCAGTTAAGTTCACATCGTATGTTTTGATGATATTTAGTTCATATATCCAAAATGAATTCAGTAGGTTTGATATAGTAAAAGAGATAATTATTACATCATAAATAGAACAATAATAATAAAAAAATTATAATTTTTATAAATTAGTTATACTTTTAGAACCAACCATGAATGATGTTTATAAAAAATGAACTACAATACAATCTTTGAGATGGTAAGACGTATGTACGTATGAGTAACATTTCCATTATTCAACGATCATAATGAAAATAAATTAAGTATTATTTTATACCTATATTATTATAATTATATCATAAATATGATATAATTTCTTCAAATAAAATTATAAATATATAATCTATCTAATGTGGTGATGGAAAACAAATCACATTGCTTCATGGAGGTGGTAGTCAACACATACGCACAAACGACATTATCATTTTTCAAAGGATAGAAGGGTAAGAAATTAGATGATAAATTATGTTTAAAAATGATAAATATTACATTAATATAATATATAAACATCAAATTCAACATTATAACTATATATAAGAAGAGATGAAGGAAAACGAATTACATCAGTTCCTGAGACGGTAGTCCATCGTACATACGAATGATGGATTCCATTACCATTTTATGGTGGTTAGGGATGGATATTGGTTGTTACACTAACATAATAAAATCATAGTTTATGGAATATATTTATTTTGTTATTTATTTAGTTTTTAATTAGATTTTAAGGAGGGAGAAGAAGAAATAAAAGTTACACATATGATTAAAATTTGGACCTCTTCTTCGGACAACCTTCTTTACTTTACAAATTAATCCCTCTAAGGTTGCTATAATGAACAAATAAAACCTCTAAAATGTGTTAAGGGATATTAGAAAGGTATTTGGGTAGGTATTAACTAAACTAAAATGTTCTTTAATTGTAAATAAAATTGGATAGTGTTGTCCTTTTATAATGTGGGGAGGGGAATTCTTGGAATTACATAAATTATAACATTAATATAAAATAGTTTTCATGTTAAAATGAATAAAAATTAATAAAATTATTATATAATATGTCTATTATTATAAATCATATCATATAGTAAATTTTGGAAAAGTTTAGATGATTTTTTCACCTTTATATTTTTGCTTTAACCACCATGTCAACCTTTTTCACAATTCCTACGATAATATAGTTTTTATTATTTTTGGGTAATGAAATTTACTATTAAAGAAAAAGTGACACATAAATGGAACATGGTTGATATTTTCAGCCATGTCACATTTTCATTGATAAATATACAATTTTTATGACTTTCAAATATTTTAATAAAATATTATTTTTTCTTAAAAATCTTTAATGTAATTCTTAGAAATACATGAAATAATATAATATAATATGTTTATAACTCATTTAAAATGGTTTAAAAATGAAATGTATTAAAAAATAAGTATTAAAAGGTATTAATATAATCAACCAATCAAATTTAGATCATTTTAGATACTAGTTTAAACCATATAATTTGGTTTAACAACTTTATTAACAAATTTTAACTTTAACTATAGTAATGCATTTTTCAATAATAAAGGGTTATAATTATATAAATAAAGTGAAAAGTGGGTCCTAAATTGAAAATGGATGAAATTTTAAACCAGTACTCATCCTAATTTACCTCATTCATGATATTTATAATTTTTAAATAATTTAATAAATTATATTTAACATAAAATATCATTTATTTAATTTTTTACACACTTCACATAATTTGACTTTGGAAACACTATGAAAATAATGGAATTAGAATTTTAACCTTTTAAACAGCTATAATCTATTATTATTATCATAAAAATAAATGGGAAGCTTTAAACCACTGACAAAACCATATTTTTCATCTTTATTTTGATATTAAATGTATTGTTTTTACACTTTAATTGATTAATTTTTCTAATATTTAATAGTTTTTATAATTCATGGAAGGATATAGGAAATGTTATAGAATGGGATAAAATTTAATGACTTGATAATTCAAATGATGGTCGGTAAAAAAGGATTAGTTGAGGCCCTAGAAGAAACTCCAAACTGAAGAGTCAAGTGACAGAGGGGATGGATCTACGGAAAAACACATGTTTACATCACAAATAGTGAATTTATGAAGTAAATATTGAAGGATTTAGGTTTTAAATCAAGAAATAAAGGAAAAAATAGCATTCTGAAGATAACCATCTTGTGTCACAGTGTGATAAATTTTCATCACGTTTTAACACTTCAGTTTTTTCAGGACACAATTTCATGTCGTAAAATATACCTAGGGTGATAAATCAATGATATTACATTGTAAAACCATCTTATACAATGTAAATATGTTTTTGGGAACTAGAAACATCCAGATTTGGTGAATTAAATGACAAGAACCCTTTTTATGACACCCTTACGACCCGAGATGACTTTTAACCATTAAGTGGAAACTTATGATGCATTAGGGGGTGATATAAGAATATAAATAGATAGAAATGGGTGGATTTAAAGAAGGTGATAATATATATAATTATATAATGAATTCAGGAAGATAGTTCTACTGATTTTATGTGTTATTTTCTATTTTTATTTTCTTTTATTTATAATGAAATTACAAAATCATATTTTAATTCAAGTGTTTCACCTTTCTTATTCTATTCAACTTTTTTATCTCAATATTTATCTATTTCCCTCATTCTTCCATGATCTATTACACTTTAAATAGATAGAGAATGACTAGAAGATTTTCCTTGGGGGAGGATTCAAAACATTCTAAATTATTTCACTTAAATTATTAAATTTTATAATTATATTTTTGGTGGATGGGATAAAATTTCACAAGTGAAACGACTGTCCATCATGAATTTATTTTGAAATAAATTTCATTAAAAAAATCTACAATCTCTCCCTCCATTCATTCAGTTAAAATATTTATAAAATGTAATTGAGTATACCCTATGGGATGAAATGACATACAATGGATTAGGGTCTTTAAGGTTATTATATTCTCAATTGAGGTGTTATCATATTTGGAAATTGGAGGAGGTGGTATTTAGTGTAAAAAAGTTGTTTCATAAGAAATATAAAATTTCAAAATAAAAAAATTAAAGAAAATTAATTCATTTATGAGAATTTTAAAAATGATTTAATAAATAAAATTTAAAAAACATATAAATAATTTTGTTACCCACATAACCAAACCCAAAGGGCCAATTCCATTATTTTTAATTTATTATATTTTCATATGCATATTAGGATAGTTTTAGTTTTTCAATGAATTTTTTTATATAATACCATTGTTTTCATTAAATATAAAAAACAAAAAAAAATTGTAGACTAGGTGAATTAGAATTAGTGATTGATTGACTAAAATGTTTCTCAAGTGAGATAACCCTAGTCAACCATTATGCTATATTAGTGAAAAGATTTATTTTGTATCATCTTATGATATCCACATCAAAATGAGCACCATTTTTGGGTAGATAAGCAGTTTTCTCATTCAAAATTGAAATAATCAATTTGTAAATATTTTATTTTATTTATTTTTTTTGAAAATATATATCTAATAAATATATTTCCAATGATATATTCAATTTTTTATTATTTCTCATGGGTATATCACTATCATGTTTAAAAATAAAATTAAGAAGAGGTTGATTATGAATTATCCTAAATGGAAAAACTTATAGAACACATAGAACAACTGAAGAGAAAATATGAAATGGTGTTTGAATATGTTCATGTATTAATGGAGAAACTCAATCCTAAACCGAAACAAGAACCTGAGTTAGTGGTAGAAGAGATTTTTGCACGCATATTTAATGAAAAAGAACCAAAGCATGTAAAAGTGGAGATAACTAAAGATTAATTATACTTTTTAAAACCATTTTTGGGGAATATAGATATAAGAGACTCACATGTTGGTTTATGAAAATGAGATTAAGTAAATTTGGATAAAATTTGGGGTTATTAGGTAGAAATTGAACTCAAACATGATCTCCCCATATATGAAACAGTAAAAACACCAAAACTACTCTACCTTACTCTAGAAATGAAATATAAAGAATCCGACCAAGTTGTTGAAATAAAAGATAGACTGGGGGAGCTTGAATACCTAACTTCATCTTGTTAAAATAAATGACAAGATACACTTTCCCCCATAGAACTGATTGATGCCTAACCAACTCATGAATTTGATCCTTTCTTGAACACTATATCTTTTGTTTTTTGGGAAAATTTAATTGAGTATTCCCCCTATTAATTTTGAATTTACTAATATAATTAACTATTATTTTATATGGGAAAAAGATGAAGGATAATATGATGTACATATTAAGGAACACATAGATATCCTTAAATAAGTTAATCATTAATTAGAGGAAGCCTGGGATGAGATCCAAGTAGATCTATATGAAGATCCAAAGACATAATCTTATTAAAATAAAAAACAATATTTTTATATTAAATTTATAAATTTAATTTTTTTTTCAAATAAAAATACCTTCCAAATTTCCATTTGACTATTCTTTTGATACATCACATATGGAGAAACCACAAGATAGTGAAGAAATGATACATAAGTAGCACTCGAGAAAGTGGAGAACACATTCCTAATCCTACCCATTCCATGAAATATATACCTTATTTTAAAGGGGGTTTATAGCAGCCTAATATTTTAAAATAATACTATGTTTGACAATGTATATGACACAAAACAAGCCTAAAAGAACCCACAAATATTATTATTTAAATAGGCCATTATAACCTAGAAATTAATATGGTGGGAATGGATAGTATTAAACGAATTATGAAATATATATAAAGGACCTACTAAATGAAAAATAATTTATTAATTCATAATAAATAATTACTCAATTGTTTTGTAAAGTTATTTTATGCATTAGAAATACTTTTTTTTTCAGAAATCAATTTTATTATTTTTTGTGATAAAGTATTATATTTATTTCTTAGAACTCCTATAAATTTTATTTTATAAAATTAATATTTTTTTTAAAATTATGATACCAAAGTTATATTATTGTGATTTTTTTATATTTTTCTAAAAAGATTTATTTTTTTAGTGAATAGTAAAAAATACTCATTTTTATTAAAAATTATATTTTTGTTTCAAGATTTTAAGAAGATCCATTTTATTCAAAATTTTTTTAAAATTAAAATTAGTTATTTTATATAAAAAATATCTAATTAGGTTCATTAGAATAATTTTTATTATTTAATTTTTTATAGAAAAATTTTATACATAAAAAGGCTTTTTAGAAAATTGTATTTTTTCAAAAAAAAAAAGGATTCATCACATTTTGCGTACTTATTTTAAAATTAATTTCAAAAACTTATAGTTACTAAATTGAATAAAATTGACGAAATTTTTTTAATTAGGGGGTCTAAATTTGGTAAACAGTTCCATTTTATTTTTAGAAATCATGAATAGTAACTCAAGTAAAATTTATCACCTCAATAAAGGGTAAATCAGGTCAATCTTGCTTAAAACTATGTGATAAGGAAATATTTTTTCATCATAATTATAATTTAATGAATTTAATTAGACACTTATAATATTATGAAAAAATATATTTTTTATTGATATTATCCTCTTAAAATGACATATTTAATATTTAAAACAAAGAAAGTTACAAAATGTCACTATATTAGTTTTAAAGATCTATTATAAGTATAAATAAGGAAAAAACAAAGTTTTAATCAAACATAAATGTCCATATTGATATTAATGAAATTATTTTCATGATATAAATTTATTTATAATTTTTATAAATTATATAATTACCTTAAATGCTTTTGAAACGCTAATACAACACATATTAAAGTAATAGTAAAATAAAATAAATGATTTAAAAAATATTTAAAGTTATAAAAATTGAATGCGTTAACATGTCCCATTAATTTTAAAGATATGTGTTACATATTAGGTAGGTTTTAAGGCATTATATTCAAATTACCACTTTATCTTGATGTATTTAAGGGAAAATTAAATAAATATTGTTAAACATGATATTATTGATATTTTATAATAAATAATATTTTATTAAATGATTTAAAATTCATAAAAATATTATATATGTAAAAATTAAAGGTATATGGTTTTCAAAATAAAACATGGTCTATTTATTAGCTTTTTAATTTTATAGTGATATTTTTAATCCTCAAATAGTAGAAAACATTAATATTATGGTAATTGTTATAAGGGTTAATGAATGTTTAATAAAAGATGTGGGTAATTATGTGATGAAAAAAAGTAAAAATTTTATTTTATGAGAAATGTTTTACTAATAATCATTTTATATTCAAATATACTCAATTTTTGTCCTTTTAGAGACAAAAATTAATTTATATTAATTCAATATTTTTTGATATTCCAAAGGTGCCCCTCCCATCTATTAAAAAATATAACCCCTCCTTTATCTTATTCACACCACATTGAGCCATCTAGATCAACGATACCCCTCCGAAACCCTTATCAAATTTGTTATCAACATTCTAGAGGTGATTTTACTCATGGATTACTAAATTTAGGATCCTTAATAGAAAATATAAAGGATTTAATTCAAAGAAGAGGTAATGGGATTAACTAATCACTTTTTTTTAAGTATTATTTAAACTCTAATAAATCTGTTACACTATTCATAAAATAAAAAATTAGATATAATAAATATTCTTAAATGTTGTTTTTATTTTTAATACAAAATTTTCCGCACTCTTTCTTATCAAATGAGAAGTGAAATTATCACTCGTGCATACATACAACTTACAGTCTTCATATGGAGATACAATTTATTTTTCCTTACCAACATTTATAAAAGAGTTTTTTGGTAGATTTAAATTGTTTATATGTTATTTATGACCTAATTAATACTATATAAGGATAATATAATACCTATTTTCTTACCTTATAAACATTTGGAAAATAATAACACCAATCATGCATACCAGTGGACTACCACCTCTAAAAAGTGATATGAATCCTTTTTAATTTCTAGTTTACTTGGATTATAAAAAGGATAAAATTTATGAATATATTTTTTTATGTGATATAATAATTATTATATCAAGATTAATTATTATTTCAATTTCTTTTATTCCATCATTCGAAAAATAAAAACAGGGTTTATGTGTAAGGAAAATCTACCTTCTCTATGAATGTAGTTATTCATTTTTTATATCTACCATTATAGATTAATATAAACAAAAACACACACATATAATGAATATATATGATATAATAATAATTAAAATTATAAAAGTAAATATTTATAATAAATTTAAATTTATTATACAATAGGTTAAATAACTTTAGAAGCAAGTCAATCTCGAGGTAAGGGGTTTTCATCTCACTTTTATTTCTATGATATACATGACATATTCATTAATTATTTTTTATGTGGTGTTTATAATTCTCAGTAAATTTTCCTATGATTATTATTATGAAAAATATTAGTATTTACATATCCATATAAGATTATTTATTTAATGGGTCTTATGGTTCAAAAATTACCAAAGTGTCAAGGGTTTTATATTATAGTGTCATTGTTTATTAGGATTGTTTATGATTAAGAATTAAATGATGAGAAATTATGATCTAACTAACAAAAAACTCATAAATTTACTTATCCTATATTTAATTCATTAAAATAAATTCATTCCTTTCATTTTCTCACCTTAAGTACTCAAGTGATCAAAAATACCTTTTTAAGGAAAATTGACATTATTTATCACTTTGGTCGATTTTTTTTCCATATTCATGTTATCTAAAACTATTTTAATTAAAATGTTAAGTATTCTCCAAAAATTGTTTAAATTCATTTTTAACCATTTTGAACCATTTTAAAAAATGGGTTTAAAAGGAATTTTTTTTCTTTTTCTAAATGAGGTACTTTTTTACCCTAAAGTATGAAAGAAATGTTTTTTTAACTTATACCGCATAAGGGGAATTTACCACCATTATAACCACTCAGTGAATTGATGGATCCTTTACAGGTTTTCATGGTTAATTTCAAAAAGTTTATTGTCCAAAATATTTTCTAAATATTTATATTTTAAATAATTTATTTCACAATGGAAAGTATTTTTTCCACATGAAATTATATGAGTGTTCTTTAAAAATAATTTTCAATCTAAGATGAAAACCTTTGATGTAACTTAAGATTTATTGGGGATATTATTTAAGGATACCAACCTTATTCTTTCTTTAGACGAAAATGGTTATGATTAAACATTTTTAGGAAACCTGTTCCCTTTTCCATAGGTTATACTATAATAAAATGATTATGAAATCGTTTTCTTTTCATGGGTTTTGAGTTGATGAATGATTTATGGTCTTATGGTAAAAATATTTTTTTTTATTATATGAAGGGTGGGGACTATATCCCTCTCTAATGCATTGGGTAAATTTGGATAACTCATGAGGTAAATATATTATGCATGAACGTGATTTCATGTTCTAAATTTTATGTGTGGAACTAGTTTTCATGTCAATAAGATTATGAATGAAACTAGTTTTCATGTCCATAAGTATATTCATGTACCAAGATTTCATGTCCCTAATATTATTTGTTCATCAGGTTTTTATGTCTGTATATTTATGCGTTGGCCTGAATTTCATGTCCATAAGATTTTTTATGGACTTGGTTTCATGTAAAAAATTTTATACAAGGGCTTAATTTCATTTCCTTAACTTAAAATGTGAACCTATTTTTATTTATAAATGTTCAAAAATTTATAATTTTATGTATATTCTCTAATTGAATGTATCATTCCATTATTATGATATCATGTCTCTTGTTCTTTTATTCTTTTATGATTATTGTCTTATGAATTTACAATATTTATTCCATGACTCAAAATTATGATCTATTATATGTAGGGTGTATATTTTAAATGTTAATCTTGTGTTCTCACACCTTTATCTTATTTTTATGCTTATGTGATCATTGATATATCAATTTTTACCCTTACTAAGAGTCCGATATCACCCATTATTTTTTTCATTTACCTAGGATATGAAGAAAGGTTTTAAAAATGAAGTTTCTAAGAAGGATACTAGTTCTGAAAAAATTTCTGGGAGATAATGTTGATCATTTATAAACCAGTTGTTTATGTTTCCTTGTTTACAGAGTCAATAGGAAAATATGATTTTCTCATGGATCACTATATTATGTAATGAATATTCATCTACTAAGATGTGATATATATGTACAAAAGGTATTTATCACTATAGTTTGTATGAGGGTAAGGTTTAGTTAACCAATAGAATATAGGATGATAAAACATTAGAGAGAACCATGGGGATAGGTCTAAGTATAGGATTACATCCTAAAGTTTTGGTAAAGATCATGAACAATTAATGTTAAAATTATTTTTTCATATATTGAAAATAATATGTCATGATTTATCCATATAATGAATAATGTTTTATAATTATATGGTTTTCACTATGATTATCATTGCTCGCACTATGATTTTTTGTTTTAGTAAATGGATGTAACCAAAATAAATCATGTAAACAATGAATTTGATAACAAATTATATTATTTTACTCATGATAAATTGAATATATTAAGAGTAACGATTAAATATATTGTGACTATGCTAATTCAAATATCTCTAGCTATTGTTTGTAACATGTATCATGTTGAAATTTTTAATGCACTAAGGAGGGAGAAATATGTTATTGAATATTTTATGAAAAAATAGCCACAATCCTTCTATGAATTTTCTAATGTATTGGTTTTTGAAAAATGGACCAATTCTATGGAAAATATATTTTCCATTCATCAGTTCTAAAACCATGAAAAATGTTTATTAATTGTTTATCATTTTGAATTATAATAAGAATAATGGTGGAACCTTATTAATAATATGATGAAAGAAGAATAAATTGACTCCAAGGAAGATAATGATTTTTGTGGAATATTTTTTAGTGTGTACTTACCTTATATTCTACATATAATAATGGATAAATAATTCCTTGATCTTAAGAAGAAGGATGATGAATTCATTAATACCTATAAAGAAAATTTTATAAGACTTTGAAGGTATGATTTAGGTTTAATCATCAGCCCTGAAATCAAAATTAATCGATTCTCTAGTGGATTAAAACCGAGTCTTAATAAGGAACTATCCATAAGGGAATTTGGAAGCTATTAGGAAATAATTCAATGCGAACTAAATGTGAAAATGGAAGCAGGAAACCCTCAAGGTTCTAGTGATAAAATAAGAATGGTGGAGATTCATGGAAGGTCTAATGATTTTTCACATGGTCGGAAGAAAAAAGTTTCAACCTTCTACTTCCAAAATATGTGGGAAAGAGCACTCAAGTGAATGGCTCAAAGGAAGAAGAAAATGTTTCAAGATATGGTATGAATGGACATCAAGAAAAAGAATGTAAAAGTGATTTAATGAGAATAGTTAATGAAATGAATGGAGAGATATATCAATAGAATAAACTACTCACACATTAAAGATAAAAATGTATAGAGTTGGGAAATTATGAAAATAAGTTCCCTAATACGAGGGATAATGAAGATAATAAGCTACAATAACCTATAAAGTAAAAAGGAAAATGGATTTTTTTTGAAATTAAATAATTAATGTGAATTATGATATTTAGGGAACATATTTTCTTACATATAGAATTGGTAATTCCATGTTGATGTTTGTATGAATAATCCCTATGAAAATATTATCCTTTAGTGAAATTTTATGAGATTATAATAATTGATTAGGTATCCTTATATTTTTTTAAAGGTTGGGGCCGAAGCCTCATTTATTATTAAAGGAAAGTAAAGGCCTCTTTAACTAGGTAGAGGGAGACCCATTACATAGCTCGAAGGCATGATGGGAATTTATCCCATTACCTGGCCCATAGGCCTAATTTTTTGGCCCAAATCCCATTATTTGAATAGTACCACTGTAGTACCTGCGCTGTTACAGTACCGCACAGTTCCCGTCGCTGAAATAGTACCCTACCGCCACTACAGTTACCTGTCGCCACTATAGTAACCTGCTGCCACTACAGTGCCCACCGTTGCTTCAGTGTTGCCTCTACTACAATACTACTGCAGTACCCTATGCCTAATGGGTTTTAAAACCCTATTTTTGAATCAATATACGATCATCTATGAAAGCATGGATGAACCCAAACCCCTAATGGAAATATTTTTTAAAAAAATAAGATACCATTTTGAGAGTAAGAGGTGGATTGTATTTATAAGCAATTATGATTTCATCATGAAATTTTTGAAAATGATTAGTAAACATCAGATAATATATGATCAGGTTATATATAATTTTGTATGAGACATTATGAGTGATTAAAAGTTTTGTAATTTTGATCGTGGAAGGATATGAGATCAATTAATTTTTGGGTTTTAATTTTGGTTGATACTTTTTTAGAAGATTATTATTGTTAAATACATCTATAATGGATTTAGTTGAACTTTGGATATTATTTTTTTTGGTCAAAGTATGAATTTTCATAACTCATACTACCCATTTTGGTTTTTTAAATATTTAGAGGCTAAAGGAATGAATTATAGATATTATGATTCCTTAAAAGTTCTTTACTAATGAAAAATTCATCTCAAATACCCATCTTCTGGTGTAATAAATGAAGTGGAAATTGATCGAAGAAAAACTAAGGGATGAGATTATTCTTATGAAATGAAAATAATCAAGTATGTTTATTTCCATGAGATCTTTATATGTATAGTAAAAGAATAATTTGAATATAGGAAGTGTAACTTGAAATAAAAACAATATATATTTTCTTTTCTTACTGAGAAATCAATGGTCTTTTAATCCATCAAAAATTTACTGTTTTTTAATTCTTAAATTTCTCATGAGCATGTTATCTATCACTCTTTATTAATCCTTAGGCATAATATTTATCTTCCATATCCATATTTTTTACTTCCCAATATTGTTTTCATATTCTAAAAATAGTTTTTGTTATAACCTTCATTCTTCCTTTTCCATCTTCCTAAGAAGTATTTTTGTTAACCCTTTTTATGATGTGGATTTCACATAAAAATATTTTGAAATGTTAAACCCATGATTACCAAATAATGTTAAAATTACAAGGGAAATAACTAATTAAGGTGGGGGTAGGGGGAGAATATAACACCCTAAGATTTTAAAATCACACTATGTTTGATATCATCTATGACACACAACATCGAGCCTAAACGAAAACCAAAATATTATTATTTAAATATGCCCATTATAAATCAACCCTAAAATTGGTGGGTATGAATAATATTAAATGAATTATTAAAAATATATAAAATATCTACTGAATTAAAAACAATTTTTTAATAATTAGAAAATAAAAACTAAATTTTTAGCAATGTTATGTTATAATCGATAATTAGATTTTCTTTAAAAATGTTTTTATTATTTTTGTGATAAAGTATTAAAACTAGTTTATAGAAAATAAATAAATTTTATTTTATAAAAATAATATCATTTCTGAAATAATCATATAAAAATAATATTAAGGGTGATTTTATCGATTTTTTTTCTAAAAATATATATTATATCGTAAATAGTGAAAAATTATAGTTTTTATCAAAAATTGTATTTCTATTTAAAGAATCTATAGGGTATCATTTTATTTTATAATGGTTTAAAAGTAAAATTATCTCTCTTATATTATTAATATACAATTAGTTTAATTTGAACAAATTTTATTGTTGAATTTGGTATAAATTTTTTTTATAAATATAAAGACATTTTTCAAAAAACTATATTCTTCTAAAAAGTGGTTTCATCACATTTCTCATACTTATTCAAAATTAATTTCAAACCATTATAGTTTTTGAATTGGATAAAATGGTTTCCATATTTGTAATTTGTGTGTTAAAATTTAGTGAAAATGCCCTTTTTATTTTAGGCATTATGAATTGTAATTTTGGTAAAATTTATCACCTCAATAAAGGGAAAATTGGGTTAATTTAGGTTAAAACTAAGTGATAAGACCACAATTTTTCATCTTTTTTCTTATTAGGTGAGTGAAATTTGACCCTTATCATATTATTATTGAAATATATTCATAGTATGGAAATGTTTCCATGAAAATGAACTATTTAATATTTAAATCAAAGAAAGTTATAAAATGTCATTCTCTTAGTTTAAAATATCATTTATATGTCCACATAAGGACAAAATAAAGTTTTAAATGAATAAAAATGTCTATTTTGAGATAAATTAAATTATTTTCATGGAATTTTTTTTAATTTTTATAAATTATATAATTATCTTAAATGCTTCTGCAACACTGATATAATATTTATTAAATTAACATGAAAATAAAATAAATGATTTTAAAAATATTATAAGTGATAAAATTGTAACGAGTTAATGTGTACCATAAATTTTCTGTATATATATGAAATATTAGGTAGGTATGAAAGAATTATTTTGTAATTCTCTGTAACACCCCGAGCTTCCACGATACGTTTCTCTTTCAATAATGCAATAGCTTGCATTGTACGCAAGTTCGAGTTCTAACACACCGCAACTAATCAAAGTAGCTGTTATGAATAGTAATACCCACCTTTTAAAATTATAGAAATTTTATATTTCAAAATGGACTTCATTTTTGTATTCGTAATATCGAAATTATCCTAAGTTGAATTTTTTGTAATTTTATGAGAACTTCTAATTTTCTATGAATAGTGAAAAATACTTAAAACAACTTTTTAAATAAAAATAATTTATAGTGATAAATTATACTATTGAGTGGTTTTAAATTATAATTAGAATATATTTTTACCACTTTATCCAATGGTGGTCATTAGAATTGATTTCACTTTGAAATTGGACATAAACAATTGTCAATCTTTTGATATATATTGTTTCTTAAAAACATGCTATTTGTTGCGACAACGGGAATTAATTATAAAATTAATTAATGCAACTTATATGTTTGGAATTTTGCAAAATAGACATCATTTTTGAATTCAGAATATCAATTACAGCTTAGGGTAAAATTTTGGCATTGTTCGGAAAAACTTCAATTTTTGATGAATAGTGAAACCACTAAGTGGAAGTTAAATAACTGATTTTTCATTTAAATGAAATATTACCACTTCTGTGATTTTAATTTCAAAAATAAGACATACATGGTTTTCATTAGGAAGTAAAATGTGGTTTAATGGGATTAAAATAATTTTTTGGTGAATAGCAACTTTTAAGTTTAATTAATCGCGATTAAAGGTAATTAGTGAAATTTAAGGTAAAAATGATATTATAAAAATATGAAAATACCTTTCCACTTGTACTACCCCTATTGGATGTGTAATGGCCGACCAAGACAATCCATTGGTCAACTTGGGGACCCCATGGAGCCACTTTGGTAGGAAAATGACATAAATAATTTTTATTTAATGTTAAAATAAAAATGTCACAAACATGAGTTGTTTTACTAAAACAAATTTTAAACAGGGTTATACTAGTCATATTTTTGACTATAAATATTCATTAGAAATATAAAAAGATTTCATACATCATTATATTTGTTTCATAATTTTTAAAAATTAAATAAATTAAATTATATATGACACCATGATGATGCAACGATTACCTCATTAATTAACGATTTAAATAAAATGAAAAGATAATGTAAATTCTAAGAATTACACTTGTCAAAAAAATATTGGATGAGTATATTTCAAACCCTTATCACCTTAACCTATACATATATAGGTTTGGGACCTTTAGAATCCGAAAAAGCATTTCATAATAAAGTAACATTTCAATCTTTCCAAGAGTGCCCCTCCTCTCCTCTTATAAAAGGCCCCCACCACTCCCACCTTATTCACACCTTCAAGCCTTTTTTCTCAGCCAAAATCTGCCCAAATACTCTCACAAAGTCCCTCCCTTACTCCTAGAAGCCTCACTTTGGGTAGAAGTCTTCAAAAAGAAGCCTTTGACTCAAATCAAAAAGAGTTACCCGATTTTAAGGTAATGTCTTCTCTAATGTTGTTTTGTTTTATTTAGCTTCTCCAACCCCTTAAACTCTTTTTATTCCTTTATTTTGTAACAAAACCAGTATCTAAAATTTAATAGGATGTTGTTATGATAAGTATTTGGTTTACACTTACACAAAACTTTGTCTAATGGTTAAAGAACATACTGTTTCTGTGGGTGGCGAAATACTGCCTCACGAAACGATGATTGTTCAATACTCTTTTAACACCTCTAATGGTGGCCATTTTGATGAAACTATTTTCATATATGATATATATATATCATGTTTATGTTTTCCTTATGCTTATGTATTTCTCATTTATGGCATACTTTATGATTTCCATTATGGGTAAATGCGATAATCTCATTTTAGGAAGTGCGGACTACCGCCCCCTCAAAGTGATTTGAATCGTTAATTCCATATGTGGGATGTATAAAGGATGGAGTAAATGATATTATATATGATATTATACTGGAATTATATTATACCTTTATAATTATAATTTCATTCGATTAAATACGAAATAGAAATGAAAGTAGCGTTCATGCGTACGTACAGCTTACCGTCTCCATGAACGGTGCATTTCATTTCTTACCTATAAATGTTATGTAATATTATAAATTCATGTATATACTGGATATATATGATATAAATGATATCTACATCATGAATATAATTCTGGATATAATTCATATTTCACCCCAAGAACAACTTTTAATTATAAGAAGTTTATTGTTGACTCAAGTACCTAAGATCGACAAAATGACCGTTATTAACATAAATAATTACATAATATTCATAACATGGTAATAACTGATATAAAATGAATAATAAACTTGAAAAAGTTTCTTAAAAAATTATAAATTAACTCTAGTTTATTATTCAGGAGATCAAAGAACGGTCGAGTGAATTCGGACACGAGGTAAGGGAACTTCTTAACCCAATTTCCATTATTTGGGTTAAACTCCTACTTTCAAATTATGTCATGATATTATTATGTCCTATCTTGTATTTTTAAATTATTTATGTGTAATTATAGTGAATACACATAATAGATCTATTTTATTTAAAAAAATGATCTTTTAAGGGACTTCGTCTCAATCACCATTCATTGAGGCATATTTTGTTTTATTCACAAAGTTCTTTTATACGGTGTATAAACCCCTTTGAATTTTACTTTTATTCAAAAGGAATCTTTTTATACGAAGCGTTTTACTAAACGACAAAAGGAATGTTTTTCTTTTCGTATGTATGCGGCGACAACGACTTCTCCACAGCCGTGACCATTATTTGAGTTTCGGCTTCCTCTACAAGTCATAACTTTTTTTTAAATGAAAAATAAATACAAAGTTTTAATTTTCCTTTATTGTGGTATTGAAAATGGTTTTGAGAGTGTTTTTATTATATCAATGTGTTGTATTGATATCTTGTGATTGAGGTGTGGAAATGTTATGTTTCCTTTATGCATATATTATGTGATATGATTATGTTATGGTTTATGATATGTTTAAACCTGTTCATATGAGGAATCCATTGGACTTAATAAGTGACTGGTGGAGCCCGCTATAGCTCCTCGATGCATTGGCAGGTCTCATGAGACAAACTAGTGTCTTGGCCCGAGGCCTTGACAAAATCTTATTTGTGGTCTTGGCACGAGGCCTTGGCTACATGGTTATGATAGTCTGGAATTACACATTCCTTCATTATGAAAGTGGTTATTGATATTGCATGTGATTATTCGACCAGTAGAATATCCATGTGAATAAGTAAATGGAATTATCTCATTTTACTTCTTCCATATTATGTCGAAGTTCAAGTTTAAAAGGCTTTTGTTTTAGTTACACATTGTCTTAAATGTTTATGTTTATTTATGAAATCTTCCACTATATTGTTATCCTTACTGAGCATCTGAGCTCACCCCTTTCAATGTTTTAATATTTTCTAAGATGTGAAGAAGTATTTTATGAATGACCTGCACAGATAGTCAGAAGAGGATATGAGTGTGGACTATGGAGACCTTGTTATTGTAGTTTTTCACTTTATGATGTAATGTAACATTTATGAATGTATCTAGTGTCACCAAGGCTACTAAAATAATCGGTCTTTCAAGACTTGATCTTTTGTAATCATGCCAATGTTACGCAATAATGCACCGACTCTGGGTAACTGGGGTCGAGGCGTTACATTCTCCCTTTGTGTTGATGTATTTAATGTTAAATTAAATGAATAGTGTTAAAAATGATGTTAATGATATTTTATAATAAATTATAGTTTATTAAATGATTTTAAATTAATAAAAAACATTATATTCATCCAAATGAATTATATATATGGTTTTAAATATAAAAAATGGTACATTTATTGGTTTTTTTCATTATATTTTTACATTTATAACCCTTAAAGAGTAGAAACATTTAATATTATGGTAATCATCAAAATGGTTAGCAAAGGGTTAATACAAAAATATATGGGTAAAAAATGTTATCCAAACATGTCTAAATATTATTTCATGAGATAATTTTGACTCATAATCATATTATAATATTATTTTATCAATTTGGTTCTATTTCTATATCAAAAATAACTTATATTAATATAATATTTTATGAAATTCCAAAGTGTCCATACGCTCAATTATAAAAGGGCACCCCTACTTTATCTTATTCAAACCATATATAGCCTTATATCTCAACAATAACCTAAAAAACCAGTATTTACTTCATTATAAAAATTATAAAAATTCTTTAATTCCCTAAAAACCAACCCTAGGATCCTTAAGAGGAGATCTAAAGGAGTTGTTTCAGAGAAGAGTTAATCCCCTTAACTGATCACATTATTTTTAATTCTTGTTTTAAATCATAAATATATTATATTTTCTTATTGAAATAATAAATTACATGTAATTAATACAATTAAATGTTATTATTATTATTATGAAAAAACCATTATCTACCCTCATTATCATCAAAAAATAAATGAAAGTATCTGTCGTGCGTACGTATGACTTACTATCTCCACATAGAGATATAATTATTTTTTCAATACCATATTTTATGGATGAGTATTAAGATTGGTTTAAAGTATATATATGATATTTATGAACTAATTATTCTTATATAATGATAATAAAATATCTAAATTCTTACCTTCTAAATCATTGGAAAGTGATAATATCAACCGTGCGTATGTCTGGAGTACCACCTCCATAAAGCGATGTGATACATTATTCATTTATGTTTTGCTTTTACAATGGTAAGGATGGAATTTATAAATATATTTTACATATATGATATAATAATTATTATTTAAAGGTGAATTATTAATTACTTTTCTTTCATTCCATCCATTGAAAAATTAAAAACAATGGTCTTGTGTATGTACGACCTATCGTCTCCATGAATGGGGTAATTCATTTTTCTCTCTACCATTATAGATGAATATAAAAATATATATTTTTATATAATAAATTTTTATCATATAAAAAATATTTAAATTATTTTTTATAGAATTATAATAAATTTATATTTATTATACAGGAGGTTAAACAACTTTCGATGTAAGTTGATCTCAAGGTAAGTGGATTTCATCTCACTTTTATTATTATGAGATATATGAAATATTAACCAATTATTTATTTTATATAGTATATATACTTATCATGAATTTATTTTATGACGATTCTTATGAAAATTATAGGTATTTACAAATCCATATAATATTATTTCATTCATGGATTTTATGATACAAAAATTAATAAAGTGGTAATATTCTTATGTTACAATCTATTTTTTTATAGATATTGTTAATGATTAAGTTTATGACGATGAACAAATATGATATAAATTTCAATAAACTCAAGAATTTTATTATCATCTCGTTAATTCATGAAAATAATTGATTTCTTTTCATTTTTTTCACCTTAATTACTAAAGAGATTATTTTTTAAGGAAAATCCACTTTATTTCTCTCTTCGGCCAAAAAACATTTTTATTCCATATTCATGTTATATAAAAAAATAAAATAGAGTTTTTAATACTCTCCAATGACTATTTAAATTCATTTTTATGCCTGTTTTTACTCGTAAAAAAACTAAATGGAATATTCATTTCATTTTTTGAATGAGGTACTTTTTACTTTTACATATGTATGAAATAAATGTTTTTTAATTTATAAAACATGACCAAAATTTCCTACTGTCATGGACACTCAATGATTTTAATATTACATTATAATTATTCATGTTTGTTTTAAAATAAAATTATTTCTATAATATTTTTTGAAATTTTTATAGCTTAAAGCAGTTATTTGAAAATATAATGGTTATTTTCCTCAAGAAATGTTCCAAGTGAACTTTCAAAATCATTTTTTATATAAGATGATATAGTTTTTTGTTATATAAGATTTACTAGGGATATGATCTATGGATAACATCCTTGTTATTATTTATCTATATGTTTTATGGTTTTTATTAAATGATGTTTATGAAACCTATTCAATTTTCCATGGTTAATACAACGATGAAATGATTATGAAATCTGTTTCTATTCACGGGTTCTAGGAAAATGAATGTTTTATAACATTATAGAATAAATATTTATAATTTTAATTATCTAATGGGTGAGACCTATATATCCATAAAATGAATTGGGTAATAATGGATAAATCATGAGATAAATATGTTAAATGTGAAAATGATTTCATGTTACCAATTTTATGTTTGGACCTAGTTTTCATAACCATAAGATTATTCATAGAACTAGTTTCATGTCCATAATTGTATGAGTTGGCCAAGATTTTATGTCATGTCCATATGTTTATGCATGTACATGGATTTAATTTTAATAATATAATGTGTTCACCTTGTTTCATGTCCATAAGGTTATGTGATGGATTTATTTCATGTCCTTAAAATAATGAGTGAACCTATTTATATTTATACATTTTCAGAAAGTTATAAGTTTATGTGCATGAAAAAATTAAATGTCTTATGCCAATGTTATGCTCTCATGGATCTTATTACTTGATTATTTTATGATTCTTGTCTTATAAACTTCCAATAATTATTCCATGACTCAATATTATGATCTATGATATAAATGGTGTTGATCAAAAATGTTAAGATCATTTTCCAACACCCTTATTCCCATGTTACTCATATGTGATCATTAACATCTCTATTTTTTACTCTTATTGAGAATTTGAGTTCACTATTTGTTATGTTTCCTTTCCCTTGGTTATGAAAAAATGTTTTATAAATGATATGTCTATGAATTTTACTAGTTACGATGAACTTAGTGGGACACGATGTAGATCATTTATGAACAAATTGTTTATGTTTCCAAGTTTCCAAAATCACTATACCTATTTGATTTTGGAATAGATCATTATGTTATTTAATTAATATTCATCTCATAATATGTGATATATTTATATTAAAGGTATGGGTTTTATAGGGTGGATCTAGTGTACTCTGGCCATGAAGTCCTTTATAACCAACAAGAATATGCACAATATAGATAATGCAACTTGTAGTGGTTCTAGTATAAGAAAATATACCCACCAAAAAATTATATAACAACTGGTAATTCAATTTTGGGGGTAGTCAAAAACCTAGGGCCAACTTTGTGGATCAAACTAAGATTTATCCTTCTATTATTTTTTTATGAATTTAATTTTCAATTTATTCTAGGAATATATGAGGATGCATCCCAATCCCTATATTTGTTTTTAAAATTTATTGATATAGTCTTTTTTATTTGATGATTGATGATATTTCATAGGTCCATAATGTGGATGGTACAAGGAATATCCTTAAACGTCAAAATATATAGGACTAGAGCTTCATCACATGGTGGTTATGAGTTTAAATTCATTATTTTAATTATACTACCCATAATATTTAATCTTTTTTAGCTTTAAAAGAGAAATTTCACTCCCCACATTGAAATATTAAACTACAGTATCAATTTTGGAGACATAATTATCTTAGTATATTAATTATTCCATGTTCTAATTTTTACTATTTATGTGATTAGATGAGTGCAATGGTAAAATGAATGTCTAAAGTTATACATGAGAGGAAAAATTTTATTAATCCCAATTCTAGGGAATAATTGGATTTTTCTAAATGAAATTGTTCTTATATTTGGAATGTTATTAATTTAAAAAATTGATATGAATTGGTTTATTATTTTTGTTAATTTCCATGAGTAATTGACTTGAACCATATGATCTTATCCCTGAGAAAAGATTTAAACCAATTTTCCCATTATTTTTATAGTTTATTTCTTTAGAAGGAATGATTTATTCTTGAACTTTCTTGGTATCTTACCGATGTTATGACAACACAAAATCATTTTTAACATGTTTGGGGAATTTTAAATTTTTATCAATTTATCTTCAAACCAACCTCGACATCAATTCTTTTTTTTTAAATAGAATACATGAATGAACTTGTTATGAGATGTGTCATATTACAAGTCTATTATATCCATTCCTACCCTACTAATAGTATGTTTCATTATATTCAAAAGACCAAATGTGGGAGAGAGTTTGGGCATGATTGAAAGGGATGTACTAAATTGAGCATATTTTTATGGGGGTATTCATGTTATACTTAGTATAGTTCATATGATTATTATTTACTATTTATTATTATTCACCTCTCTTTAAAAAAATAAAAAAAATAAAAAAATTGGTTTAATAAGATAAAAATCAACATTTCTAGATGGAAGATATTTTGATCATATAGGGATAGGTGGTGGATCTGTGATTTTTCTTCAAAAAAACTTTTGAAAAAATAGAAAATAAAAAGAAAACAAAAACAAATAGATGAAAATTCATTTATTATGGTTAATTGTATCAGGTTTATACATTTAACTTTGGGGGTTGGAAGATGATATATTCATCATTGTAAGAGTATTTTAATTGATCATGTATTTTGATATGACATGGTATTTTAAAGATGAATCCATCTTTTTGAGATTTATTTTTCATTACCAACCATCCTTAAGAATCTGGTACATTTGAACCTTAATGTAAAGTTCTCATGATTAAATTTTATTTCCGTATTTACCCGATGGAGATTCTAGAAGCCATAAAATTTTATGGTGAGAGACATGTATGTGAGGTATGAGGAAAAATTTATTACATTTATTACATTGATTTATGATTAAAAAAGAATTAAATGTTATATAGATTTAAATTTGAATGTACATAAATGATGAATTATGAAATAAAAAATAAAGAATGAAATGGCATTATTATTTCAAGAGGTAAATTAAAATGCATGATTAGATATGTTTCTTTGAAGAGTGATGATTTGAATTAATTCATTTATTGAAATTTGAATGTTTATTTGGAATCAATTTTTTTTTGATATATATATATATATAAGTAGAATAAAATGCTTTGTGACATTATTGAGGTTAAATTATTGAGGATAATAAATTTTTAAGTGTGGGATAATTTAAAGAACTATATTTTACATGTTTATTTTAATATTAAATGTATATTTTTACACATTAATTGATTAATTATTATCATATTTATTTTTCTTATAATATATGATAGGATAATGGAAATGATAAAATATGAGTTAAAATGAAATTATTTAATGATTAAAAGGATTGCCGATGACAAACAATTGGTCAAGGACTAATCTTGAATCTAAAAAATGAAGAAAAGAGAGAGAGAGGGGATAAATTTATTATAAAACACATTTTTACAACATAAATAATGAATTTATGGGTAAATCATGAAGTATTTAGGGCCTAAATCAAACCATGAAGGAAAAAAGAGGATTTGGTAGAAGATCATCATGTGTCACGGTGTGACACATATATGTCACATTGTGATTCTACTTCATTTTTTTTCCATAATTGTAGGACATAAAACATTCCAAGGGTAATTACTTGATGATTTTATATAATAAACCCATATTTCATGACATAAATTTGTTTTTTGGGAACCATAAAGGTTTATTTTTGATGAATTTAATGCTTTAATCTGCCATTAGGACCCCATGATGGACACATATGATTTTGAACCATTTATTAGAATATTATGAAAACCTGGGTGTATCTTAGGATAATAAATAGATAGATATATTTCGATTAAAATAAGGATCTAATCTAAGGAATCAGTTGATGAACTGAGGAAGTGGGTTTACTGCTTTCGGGTTTTATTTTCTTTATAGTGTAATTTGAAATTTATATTTTCATTTAAGTGTTCACAATTTCTTATTTCATTATTCATTATAATCTAAATATTCATCTCTTTACCTATTTCCACTATGATCTATTATGCTCGCAATGGAGAGAAACTGGCCTAAGGTTTGTCCTTGCAAGAGGTTTTAAATAAATATAAATTATTATCATTACATTATTAAATGTTTTAATTTTATTTATTGTGGATGCAAGAAACATTCATGGGTGTCATGATCTTCCACCATGGCTTGATTTATAAGTAATGTTTTTTAAATTTACAATCTTTCCCTCCCGTCTCTCAGGTAAACTCTTCATATGAGTGATTTGAGGATACCTGAAGGTATGAAATGATATATAGTTGATCTAGGTATTTGAGGATATTACATTCTTGGTTTAGGTAATCATACTATTTTTATATTAGAGGAGGTGGAATTTGGTGTGCCAAATAGTTTTCCTTGGCATTATAAAATTTGACACTAAACAAATTAAATAAAGTTAATTTATTTATGAGATTTTGTAAAGTGACTTACTAATTGAATTTAAACAATAAATGAATAATTAAGGAACTTGCGTAACAAAACCCTAATGTCCATAACCTTCACTTTTGGATTCATTCTATTTTCCTCTACATTTTAGGGTGGTTTTAGTTTTTAATTTCATTGTTTTTTCCAAAACCATTGTTTTTATTAAATTATAAAAAGACAAAAATAGTAGAGTAGGTAAATTAGAATTAGTGATTGATTGACTGCAAACTTTGTCAATTGAGACAACCCTAGTAAACCATTGTGTTTGAATAGAAAAAATAAAATTTATTTTTTACCTCTATATAAAATTCACATCACTGAACCAAATAATATTATTTTTAGAGTTTTTAAAATAATTTAGTTGACTTTTCTATTGCCTTTATAAGCAACATGTTAGTGTTGATTAAGTATTTAAGGTAATTATTTCATCATTATAAACTATAAATAAATCACCATGATAAAAAATAATTTTTCCATCAAAAAAATATTTATAACTTAACATGAGTTATTTTTATCCATGCCATAAAATATTATAGATATTAAATACAAAAAAGGTGCTTTTTTAAATTTATCTTTTATTTAAATATAAAAATGGTCAAAATCAAAGAAACATTGTACCATGTATCTATATTTATGAAATTTTATGGACATTGAAAAAATTTAATCATCCAAAAGGATTTATGAAAGCTTTAGGATCATTTTTTTAGTACTTATCATATTTTTTTACTTTAATTACCAGATTTACCCTTACCATAGTGACAACTACTTACTATTGTTTCTATTCATAATTTCCGAAAGTAAAAGGGAATTATTTAGAATACACGAACCTACTTACTCTAAATATGGAATCCATTTTTAAAAATTCAATCTATATGAGTTGAAAAAAAAAAGATTAACATGAAAAACCCAATGAAAAATTTTTCTCATAAAAATTCCATTTAAGTATAAAAATGTTTTTATACTAAATTCAGCCATAAAATTGATTCCAAAAAACTTTGTTGGATTATTAGTAATATAAATTTACTAATTTTACTTTGAAACCATTTCAGAATAAATGTAACTTTGTGAATTCTTGAAACAAAAATAATTTCCTCAATAAAAATTAGTATTTTCACCATTCACTAGAAAATAAATATTTTTAGAAAAATCTTAAAAAATCACTCTATGATAATTTTTATATTCTAAATTAAAAAGTATAATATTTTTATTGAATAAAAGTTCTAAATTATCTTGAAATTAATTATAACATTTTGTCACAAAAATTAATAAAAACATTTTTGATGAATTTTTTTTTGATGAATAAAATGATAGATAAAAGTTGAGTTCTTATCTTTTACACACTAAAAAATAAATATATATTGAGTAGTAAAATTATATATTTTTTATAATATATTTAATTAGATTCATTCTTGTCAATTCAACAACTTGGTTGTAACTATAACATTTAAATAGTATTATTTTTTTGGTTCGTTTTGGAATAGTGTTGTGTGCCATATATTCCATAAAAGATAATATTGATTTTAAATACTAGAGTGTTACATACCTCCCCACTTTAATAAATATTTTCTGTACAATTTTAACTTGATCTCAATAATCAAGGATTTTACTTTTTAAAATATTTTTGTTCAAAAATAACATCATAAAAATGGTTATTAAAACTTTTCCTTAAAAAGAGTGAAAGGAAAATAATAAGGCCATATAAAATATCACATAACTAGGTCTATAAATAGGATAAAATTAATGGGAAGTGCATATATAGACATAGAGGAAAAAGGAAATATTCTAATAATGATCAAGAGTGATAATGAAAATTGATCATAATAAAGATAATTATAAAGAGTGTCACTCCCCGACCATGATTTATTAATTATTTAATTATAATGGTATTTTTTTTGAGTTTTGGGTCGAAAATATTTTAAAATTTAAAATTTGGGGGTTTTTAGAATAGGTGCATAGTAGGAACAAGGTTAGTAGAAACTATGTGTGGACCATGCAAGGGTTTATGTAATTCTGAGAGATCCATTTTTCCTGAATTCCTTTTGGGTTTTTAAACCATGAGACCTCTTAAGGGAAACTGTGAGAGGGGTACCTTTCCTAGGTAGTGTCCGTTACATAGTTGATGACCTATTTTGGAATAATGTGTTTCCAAATCGTGTGTGCTTTCCATTTTTTAAAATTCTGATTTTGATTTTATTTTTTTCTTTCCCCTTTTACCCTTAAGAGGGTTTATTCCCTCTCCTCCGTTTGAGCTACATGACATCCCTCCTTATCTGGAACCCCCTCCTGACTCCCTATTCTCTACAAATAATCCACCACATTTCATGGGGATTTGTGGTCAATCATTTAATATTGGTTCTCTAGCTCCCTCCTCCTTCCTTGGATTGGTTTTTTACTCTCCCCATCAAACCTAGTTATTCTACTAAACCCTAAGTCAAAAGGAAACTTTGTTATTTTGGTTTTATTTCATTATTAGGGAGTTCAATGATACTCTTAGGTTGTCTTCATGTGTGTTTCTCCATACTCCACTGAAGTTGAATCGTTTTGGTTCATTTCGGTTCACCAACCACATTTTTTTGTACTATTTTTTCTCTTTATTTAGCCCAATTTTATTTTAGGGATTTTGTAATTTTTGGATTCCTTGTATTTTTCTTGTATACCTTGGACCCCTTTGGGTTGGATTTGGACCTCCGTTCATGAATGGGACTTAAAAATATGAATGAGTAAGCAATATATATATATATATATATATAACGTTTTTAGATATCCCCCATGGAGAGGGGAATATATACATCGTAGCTAGGGGTGTTTATATATATATATATTTATAAATTCATGTGTATGTAAGAATAAATAGTTGATTCAGGTTTCCATGTCTAAGAACCTTGAGATTAAGGTAGGTTTCTGTTTTAATTTGAAATTTAAATTAAAAAAACATTAATTTCTTGTTTTTTTCACCTTTTTTTGATAATAATTAGTGATATGTAATATTTAGAATAATTTCTTGGAAGGAAATCATGTTTTTTTTCTCATTAAACTAATTTGGTTGAACTTTTTTTATGTCCTTACACACTGTGAATTTGATAAAAATGTATAGTTATCCATTGTAAATGTGTTTTGAATTGTAATGGGTGGATTTTAGTTTCTCAAATGGGTTATTAAGTGAATTTATGGTTATGTATGTAGTGTGTGTTGGATCTTTTAGAAATGGTTTTATCTTAATGATATCTAAGTCTCAGTTGGCACTTTTTAAATGATTAGTTTGGGAAATCAACCTTGGAATTTGTACCTAACTTTGTTCGATGTCAAAGAATTGGGGGAATCCTTGACATGGGACTCCCCTTGTGTATTCATAGTTTAAAGGAAAGGTATTGTTGATTTAGGTGGTTCCATTTCAAGTGACTCTCAGGAGATGTCTTGTGTGATGGTTCATGCTTGTATATATGTTCAGTTTCTTCAATTTGTTTGGCTCAACCCTATTTTTGATACATCATGGGAACCTAGAATAACTAGTGTAATATCTGAGAATGATTTATTTACTAGTTTAGGCTTATACTATGACTAGTGTACCCTTAACAAGGACACACTCTACTTTGGGAATGGTGCCCCTCAGTTAGGCCAGGTATAATGTGACCAAGTGTTAGGGCTGTTTGATTACATCAGACACCCCAAGAAGATAGATTAGTTTTAGTATGTTCTCGATTTTCCCTTGAGCTCCCGAGGTATTCCCATGTCCCCTGACACTTGTTTATCGGTAGTGGATATTCTAAGTGCCATATCCGATTTGGTTATTGAGTATCGCTTTCTATTTCCCTCATTTTCTATCCTTTCCACTCTTACATATATGTGGTTTATTTCTTTGATAAAATTGAATGGTGATTTTTAAGTGTTTTTAGAAATAATTTTAGGAAAAATGTTTCATTATCCATTCCACTATTTTTACAAACAACTATATCATTTTAATTTTATTTATAAAATGATTAGACCTATTGTTTAATGTAAATCCTATTTTAAATGAATAGGGAAATAGAACCTGATATGTTTTAGAAATAAGTGTATAGAAAAACTATGTTTATATATTTTATTTCAAACTAGCCGTAAGTGAATATTTTAATTAAAATAAAATCATTAGGAATAGTTTACTTGGGAACTACTACTGAGTTTCAATACTCACACCTTTAGCTCTATATTTTTTTAGATTATTTTTTTGATTCTATGCCAATATCCATCACTATGGATCAATGTTAGTTCATTAGTTGGTGGTGACCCATAGGGTCACATGGAGTTATGTGCAGTTTTATTTATTTCTACTGCTAGTGTTTAATTTAATTATAGTGTTTATATTTGTTTATTTGTCTTTTTTATGGGATTAATAATTCCCACCTGAGTAAATTTTATGTATGTCACTAGTTTTTAATTTGGGAGGATTGGGAATGCCTCTCAATATTTGTGGTGGGTTGGCTTGAGTGACCGATTTGGGGTTGACCCAAGTTGGTTCATGAAAAAGTGAAAGTTAATAACCAAGAAACCATAAAGAAAAGAGGTGTGAAAATGACCATAAATTCATTATAAATGAAGATAATAGGTCAAAAATTTTGTTTCAATGAATTTTTTCTTGAGTGAGTAAATAATTTACCATCTAAAATAGGAACATAAGAAATTATACTTAGATATAAAGTAAAATTTCATCCTTTAATCAATTTCCACTACAATTTCATCTTTTTCTCTAAACGATGAGTATTCAAGGTTATTTTTTATATCTGAATCTATAAAATAAATTTATAGTGGATTAAATATTCCAAAAAAGGATAAAATTATATTCCTCATATCTTTTAATTTTAACTAGAAGTAAAATGTTTACCAAAATCTATGATAATATACAAAATGTATAAGCCTTCATATAACAAAATAAAAAATTAATCTATAAGGCCTGAACAATAACACCAAAAGTTCAATATTAATAATTTTTTAAATAAATACCTTTAAATTATTCTAAATATTCCTAACGAAGTTAAAAACTGAAAATCAAAAGGATTTGATCACATATTATTTTGATATTAATTTAACATTTATCTCCAATCAATATTAGTTTGTCATATACATAAAAATTTATATTTTTAATGATATAATATCTAAAAATATGATAATAATTTACCTAAACAACATGAATCACCATAGAGACACATTAAATTCATATATTCTTATAATTTATAGCTCAAAATTTATCCCTAAAATAAGATCACCACTTAGCCAAAATTATTTCTATTTACATTAATCATATAGTGAACTTATGATTTAATATTAACAACCTAGTAACCAATTTTTTTTAAATATTATAGTTATTTATATGATAAAAAATATGTTCCTAAACTATAATAACCCATAATTACCTTAACATCAAAGATCATATAAACCATAAATGTTATAAAGGCTTTTAAACTTATGTCCATAATATAAAAACCATTATTCCTTAAATAAACCTTTCACTAAAACATATTCTAAATACATGTTCTATATAACCATAAATTTATCCAAAAATAATCTTAATCATATTATAATTCCCCCAATTATCACCTAAAAAATGCATATCTATGACTTTAATCTTATCATCAACCATAGACTTATCAACCAAATATACTTTATATTTATCCCATATCACTATAGAATTTCATAATTTTTCATATTTTTTTATTCTCTAATTTATTATAATAGTTCATAGAGAAAAGGTTAATTAACCCAAGAATATCCCTCAGGAGTGTCAAACTAGGTGCACAATAAGGGTACACTAATAATTCATCAGATTTATGGTGAAATTTATTCAATCAACTCTTTCTGAGGTTATTAGCACTAAATGAATCTATAAGAAAACCAAACCAACTTATATTATCTAGAAAGGTATGTATTGCTATAGAAAACCACAAAATCCATACCTTACCAAAAAATTATTATAGTATCTGATAATTATATATATCCTTAAATTTTTTCATAGAGTTATGTTCTATAATATATGTTTTCTTAAATATAATTCCCAAGGATTCTATTTAACTTCATTTGATACAAACTATAAAGACCCAGAACCTTGTTTCCCAGAGCTATTGGTAAATTTATTGAATTGAAATATGATATAAGAGATTAAATCCCAATGCAATGAGTATTTTAATAGTATTGGTAAACTAGATACATACTTTTATCTTACATTTCATTTTAAAACATAAAATACAACACATTAAAAATAAATATTCAGAATCCTTGAACTCCTTAAAATATTCCATATTCATATCCTTGGGAAAGGGAAAAAATAAGGGTGATATCAAATTATCCATAAGAGTAATATATAAAATAATTTATCATCAAATATATAAAGCATAATCAATATAGAAAGGTAAATAACTGAAAACACATTCCATTTAATAAATAATATGAACATGAAAAATAATACTGCAGGTTTAAATAATGATCAAATAATTCCATATAAATATTCACATGATCTTGAAACATATCCATGGATATCATAACTATTCAAATGATCACATATTCATCAATAACTAACATCATAAACATTCCATAATTTCCAAGTGATAAGACATCTTATATAGATTTGTAAGGACTCCTCTAAATATGAAACTTGTCTGTATCATGAGACCTACCTATGCATTGAGGGGATATAAAAATCCCCAATAATCACTTGCTATGTACAATTAATTCATTATATTAAATAGATTAATATGATAATCAATATAAAAATTTATATTTAAAAATTAGTGTAACGCCCCGACCCCAGCTACCCAGAGTCGGTGCATTAGTTCGTAACATTGGCATGATCACAAAAGATCAAGTCTCGAAAGACCGATTAGTTTAGTAGCCTTGGAAACACTAGATACATTCATAAGTCTTTCATTACATCAAAAAGTAAACAAACTACAATAACATGGTCTTCATAGTCCACAATCATATCCCTTTCTGACTACCCCTGCAGGTCATTCATAAAATACTTCTTCACATCCTGGAAAAATATTAAAACATTGAAAGGGGTGAGCTCAGATGCTTAGTAAGGTTAACAATATAGCGGAAGCTTTCATAAATAAACATTAACATTTAAGTCAATGTATAACTAAAAAAAATCCTTTTAAACTTGAACTTCAACATAATATGGAAAAAGTAAAATGAGATAATTCCATTTACTTCTTCACATGGATATTCTACTGGTCGAATAATCACATGCAATATCAATAACAACTTTCATAATAATGGAATGTATAATGCCAGACATTCTGAAACATTTTGTCAAGGCCTCGTCCAAGACGTCTAAAATGATTAAGGCCTCATCCAAAACCATAAATCAAATTGGGAAATGGCCTTGGCCAATTCCACGTCTAGTTGTCTCATGAGACCAACCGATGCAATTTTTTTTAGAATATAATTACATTTAAAATTGCACAAATATACTCCAGTGTTTTTCTGAAAACATTATGCAAGCTTCTGAAAACAAAATAACTAATTCTGAGACTGGTCGACTAATTACAGGCCATGATGGGTCCACGCCCAATCCCTTCCTGTCTACCGCACTCGAGAGTCGGGTTTTCTGAAAACATTTTTAAGCTTGCGTTAAATACATATACATTTTCACTGGATGTTCATATATTTGAGAGAAATATATATTTTTGAAATCATTTAAAAATCACATAATTATAAAATAAAACCTTTTGAATAAATGTAAAATTCAAAGGGTTTTATACACCGTATAAAAGAAATTTGTGTATAAAACAAAATATGCCTCAATGAATGGAGATTGAGACGAAGTCACTTACAAATATCCTTTTTTTAAAATAAAATAGATCTATTATGTATATTCACTATATGTACACATAAATAAATTAAAAATACAATATAAGACATAATAATATCATGACATAATTTGAAAGTAGGAGATTAACCCAGAGATTGGAAGTTGGGTTAAGAAATTCCCTTACCTTGCGTCCTGTCCTGACTCGACCGTTCTTTAACCTCCTCAAAATCAGGTAACTCTTTTTGATTTGAGACAAATGATTCCTTGGGAAGAATTCTGCCCAAAGTGAGGCCTCTAGGAGTAAGTGAGGGATGTTGGGAGAGTTTTTGGGCAGAGGTTGGCCGAGCCAAATGGCTTGAAGGTGTGAATAAGGTGGGAGTGGTGGGGGCCTTTTATAAGTGGAGAGGAGGGGCTCTTTTGGAAAGATTGAAATGTTACATTATTACACAATGCTTTTCGGATTCTAAAGGTACCACACTTATATAATTCGTGTCTAAGGTGATAAGGGTTTGAAATATACCCATCCAATAGTCTTTGGACAAGTGTAAGCCTTGGATTTTACATTATCTTTTCATTTTATTAAAATTGTTAAATAATGAGGTCATCGCTGCATCATAATGATGTTATAAATAATTTATTTTATTTAATGTCTAAAAATTATATAAAAAATACTATGATGTATGAAATATTTTTAGCTTTCTAATGAATATTTATAGTCAAAATTTGGACTTGTGTAACCCCACTTAAAAACTGTTTTAGTAAAACAACTCATGTTTGTGTCAATTTAATTTTAACATTAAATAAATATATATTAATGTCATTTTCCGACCAATGTGGATCCATGGGGTCCCCAAGTTGACCCATGGGTTGTCTTTTTCGGCCATGACTCATCCAATAGGAGTAGGACAAGTGTCAAGCTCATATCATATTATTAAAACATTGTTTTTACCTTAAACTACACTAATTACCTCTAATCGCGATTAAGAACTTAAAAGTTACTATTCACCAAAAAATTATTTTAATCTCATTGAACCACATTTTACTTCTTAATGACAACCATGTATGTCGGATTTTTGAAAATCAAATCACAGAAGTGGTAATATTTCATTTAAACGAAAAATCAGTTATTTAACTACCACTTAGTGGTTTCACTATTCATCAAAAATTGAAGTTTTTCAGAACAATGCCAAAATTTCACCCTAAGCTATAATTGATATTCCAAATTCAAAAATGATGTCTATTTTACAAAATTCCAAACATAATAGTTTCATTAATTAATTTTATAATTAATTCCCGCTGTCACAACAAATAGCGTGTTTTTAAGAAACAATATATATCAAAAGATTGACAATTGGTTATGTCCAATTTCAATGTTAAATTAATTCTAATGACCACCATTGGATAAAATGGTAAAAATATATTCTAATTATACTTTAAAACCACTAAATATTATAATTTATAACAATAAATTATTTTGATTAAAAAAGTTGTTTTAAGTATTTTTCACTATTCATAAAAAATTGGAAGTTCTCAGAAAGTTACAAAAAATTCAACTTAGGATAATTTCGATATTACGAATACAAAAATAAAGTCAATTTTGAAATATAAAATTTCTATAATTTTAAAAAGTTGTTATTACTATTCATAACAGCTACTTTGATTAGTCGCGGTGTTTTAGAAATCGAAGTTGCGTACAATGCAAGCTATTGCATTATTGAATGAGAAGCGTATCGTGGAAGCTCGGGGTGTTACATTCTCCCCTCCTTCAATAAATTGTGTCCTCGCAATTTGAAAATTTTCTTTGAAAATAAAAGGTTGAAAAGAGAAAATACATTTGAGGAAAACCCACATCGGAAATAAGGTTAATAAATACATAACATTAAAAGAAAGCAAGATAAGTACAAAGGTCACCCGATATAGCCCATTCTAGGATTCTATGAAAATATGGATATGGAGGAGAAATAAACCATCAAGGTCTGATGGAGAGTTATAGAAAATAAGATTAGGATAAAGTTTAACTACAAGAAAATCACAAACTTGTGACTGGTTAAACGATCATTGAATCCCCACTTGGAAAAGTTAACCGACAACATTTTTGTTTTAAGTTACCTTTTATAATGTTGAGGAATTTATCTAGGAGATTTACTAAGAACGTAAGGGAATATACATACTTGTTATGTATACTTTCATTCGTTAATAAATTTTTACCACAAACCCATCTTTTACTCCAAATGGTAACGAAACTCAAAAATATTCTTTTTATCCTAATTTTATAAGGTTCCAAATATTAACACATGCCATTTAGATTAGTAAAACTATTTTTTAATAACCAGGGACTTCCTGTAGGCTAGTGGTAGGAAATAAAGGCCTGTCGCACTATGATTGTGGGTTCGATTCCTACAGCTTTGTCCGACGCGACGAGTTATGCCCCACCCTGCAGGTTGTCCTTTTCCTAAAACTATAGTATCATAATATTCCAAAAATAATCTTCATAAATTTTTTAACCTTAAAAAATACTATCCAAAGATCAACTTAATCCACTCCAACCTTTATAGTTATCCAAAATACCTCCGTCCAGACTTTCTCTAAAAGGTCTCCAAATTCCAAAATCAATTGTAACATCAGATTCCCCAAACAAAGAAAAGTTTCTCTTATTGTCACATACTAAAAATATGATTACCTTAATAATATTAAAACCTTACTGAAATCAAAAAGTACTACAGTACAATCTTTATATATATCACATTGTTCTTATAACCAGAATATAATCCTTGAGTCCAAAAGCACCAATACATTAATTATTCTGCTTCAACTGTAGTCACAACATAAGATTGGCCCTGATCCCTTGGCCTTTTCTGAGGTAAGTTTCCTTGACGCTTAGGACATTCATTTGCATAATGCCCCATTTCCCTACAATTGTAGTATTCAAATTTGACAGCCTCTTTCTTTCCCTTGCAATCACGAGCCTGGTGACCCTTTTATCCACATTTATAACAAACTCCCATTCCTTTTAGGCAAGTACCAGGGTGATTCTTCCCACAATTATCACATAATGGAAAATCCTTCTTTCCCTTTTTCCCTTTATCTGTCTCTTGTTCCACCGTTCTCTTCTTCTCTTGCTTTACTTTGTTGTCATAAGACTTAGAGAATTCCTTTTCTGTCTTGATAGCACACGAGACAATATCTTCGTATGATGAGAAGGATTGTGATACTAAAGATCGACGGAGAAATGGTTTTAACCCATCAAAGAAACGATCAATCTTACTCCTTGGGTTACATATATAATCGGCAGAATGCCTCACTAACCTTGTAAAGTTAGCCTCATACTTTGCGACATTCTTATCCTCCTTTTGTCTCAGACTTAGAAATTGCCTTTCCATATCTGCTCGATGGTCGCGAGGAAAGTATTTTTCTAAAAACAGATCTTTGAACTCCCTCCATTCCATATTTGATACTTCATTATCTTCCTTCATGTTTTGAATCAATGACCACCATTGATCAGCATCTCCAGTGAGGCGGTAAACTGCCATGATAACTTTTTCCCTTTCACTGCTCCCCAAAGCCTGAAATATTTTCTCTAGGGAATTTATCCATTGCTCGGCTACTAAGGGATTTGTACTCCCATTGAACGTTGGTGGTTTTTGCCTCATGAATCGATCTAACATTGATCCTCCACGCTGTGGATCAGGGTGCTCCATATGGGTAAGGTTATTATTCACAACCTGAGTAAGTTGTCCCAGTATGGTGATTAGCTGATCGACACCAGTTGCATCACCAGCCCCACTATAATTATCTTGAGCAGGAGGGAAATCCCTACATGGAGTGCGTGCATTGATACAGTTTCCATTTCTTCCACTAGGCACCATTTCTAAACAATGGCATAAACTAGACCAGTTTATGAATCAAAATACATAATCTCATACTTATAAAACACTTAACATAAATTGAAATATTTATGGATATAATCCATAATCATAAAAATGTTTTCTTTGAGGAAGTATATACTCATAAACCCTTCATAATGATTTGTAAAGAAAATGAGAGTTATCCTAAGCATATCCCCCAGGAGTGTCGTAACCAAGAGTGAAGCAAGGCCCGTTGTCGTGCACCAGTTCCCGTTCGAGTCTAGCTCAAAGCGGTGTTTTCGGGTTTTACCCCTAGGAACATCTGTGTCAGAGCCGCCTCTACCTGGTCGTATCCAGACAGGGATGTATTGCTCGGAAAACTCACAAAATCTCTACAATACCAAAATTCTATGAAGTTCTTCTATACTAATCCTCAAAGTTCATCTTAGGTCTACGTGCTCTAATCAGAGTTTATCTAAATCTAGCTTCCAAGGTTTGTACTAAACTTCCTCTGATACCAACTGTAACGCCCCGACCCCAGCTACCCAGAGTTGGTGCATTAGTTCGTAACATTGGCATGATCACAAAAGATCAAGTCTCGAAAGACCGATTAGTTTAGTAGCCTTGGAAACACTAGATACATTCATAAGTCTTTCATTACATAAAAAAGTAAACAAACTAAAATAACATGGTCTTCATAGTCCACAATCATATCCCTTTCTGACTACCCCTGCAGGTCATTCATAAAATACTTCTTCACATCCTGGAAAAATATTAAAACATTGAAAGGGGTGAGCTCAGATGCTCAGTAAGGTTAACAATATAGTGGAAGCTTTCATAAATAAACATTAACATTTAAGGAAATGTATAACTAAAACAAAAGCCTTTTAAACTTGAACTTCAACATAATATGGGAAAAGTAAAATGAGATAATGCCATTTACTTCTTCACATGGATATTCTACCGGTCGAATAATCACATGCAATATCAATAACCACTTTCATAATGATGGAATGTATAATGCCAGACATTCTGAAACATTTTGTCAAGGCCTCGGCCAAGAAGTCTAAAATGATTAAGGCCTCAGCCAAAAACATAAATCAAATTGGGAAAGGGCCTCAGCCAATTCCACTTCTAGTTGTCTCATGAGACCTACTGATGCAATTTTTTTTAGAATATAATTACATTTAAAATTGCACAAATATACTCCAGTGTTTTTCTGAAAACATTATGCAAGCTTCTGAAAAAAAAATAACTAATTCTGAGACTGCTCTACTAATTATAGGCCATGATGGGTCCACGCCCAATCCCTTCCTGTCTACCACACTCGAGAGTCGGGTTTTCTGAAAACATTTTTAAGCTTGCGTTAAATACGTATACATTTTCACTGGATTTTCATATATTTGAGAGAAATATATCTTTTTGAAATCATTTAAAAATCACATAATTATAAAATAAAAACTTTTGAATAAATGTAAAATTCAAAGGGTTTTATACACCGTATAAATGAAATTTGTGTATAAAACAAAATATGCCTCAATGAATGGAGATTGAGACGAAGTCACTGACAAATATCCTTTTTTTAAAATAAAATAGATCTATTATGTATATTCACTATATGTACACATAAATAAATTACAAATACAATATAAGACATAATAATATCATGACATAATTTGAAAGTAGGAGATTAACCCAGAGATTGGAAGTTGGGTTAAGAAATTCCCTTACCTTGCGTCCTGTCCTAACTCGACCGTTCTTTAACCTCCTCAAAATCGGGCAAATCTTTTTGATTTGAGACAAAGGCTTCCTTGGGAAGAATTCTTCCCAAAGTGAGTCTTCTAGGAGTAATTGAGGGATGTTGGGAGAGTGTTTGGGCAGAGTTTGGCCGAGCCAAATGGCTTGAAGGTGTGAATAAGGTGGGAGTGGTGGGGGCCTTTTATAAGTGGAGAGGAGGGGCTCTTTTGGAAAGATTGAAATGTTACATTATTACACAATTCTTTTCGGATTCTAAAGGTCCCACACTTATATAATTCGTGGCTAAGGTGATAAGGGTTCAAAATATACCCATCCAATAGTCTTTGGACAAGTTTAAGCCTTGGATTTTACATTATCTTTTCATTTTATTAAAATCGTTAAATAATGAGGTCATCGCTGCATCATAATGATGTTATAAATAATTTAATTTATTTAATGTCTAAAAATTATATAAAAAATACTATGATTTAGGAAATCTTTTTAGATTTCTAATTAATATTTATAGTCAAAATTTGTACTTGTGTAACCCCACTTAAAAACTGTTTTAGTAAAACAACTCATGTTTGTGTCAATTTAATTTTAACATTAAATAAATATATATTAATGTCATTTTCCAACCAAAGTGGATCCATGGGGTCCCTAAGTTGACCCATGGGTTGTCTTGGTCGTCCATGACTCATCCAATAGGATTAGGATAAGTGTCAAGATCATATCATATTATTAAAACATTGTTTTTACCTTAAACTACACTAATTACCTCTAATCGCGATTAAGAACTTAAAAGTTACTATTCACCAAAAAATTCTTTTAATCTCATTGAACCACATTTTACTTCTTAATGACAACCATGTATGTCGGATTTTTGAAAATCAAATCACAGAATTGGTAATATTTCATTTAAACGAAAAATCAGTTATTTAACTACCACTTAGTGGTTTCACTATTCATAAAAAATTGAAGTTTTTCAGAACAATGCCAAAATTTCACCCTAAGCTATAATTGATATTCAAAATTCAAAAATTATGTCTATTTTACAAAATTGCAAACATAAAAGTTTCATTAATTAATTTTATAATTAATTCCCGCTGTCACAACAAATAGCGTGTTTTTAAGAAACAATATATATCTAAAGATTGGCAATTGGTTATGTCCAATTTCAATGTTAAATTAATTCTAATGGCCACCATTGGATAAAATGGTAAAAATATATTCTAATTATACTTTAAAACCACTAAATAGTATAATTTATCACAATAAATTATTTTGATTAAAAAAGTTGTTTTAAGTATTTTTCACTATTCATTAAAAAAATTGGAAGTTCTCAGAAAGTTACAAAAAATTCAACTTTGGATAATTTTGATATTACGAATACAAAAATGAAGTCCATTTTGAAATATAAAATTTCTATAATTTTAAAAAGTGGTTATTACTATTCATAACGGCTACTTTGATTAGTCGCGGTGTTTTAGAAATCGAAGTTGCGTACAATGCAAGCTATTGCATTATTGAATGAGAAGCGTATCATGGAAGCTTGGGGTGTTACAATTAGCATACAAAATGCTAATATTTTTCCCATTCAATTTTATTATAAACCATCCAGAGAATTAATAAATATGATATCATTACAACATATACCTTTTGAATTATAAATAAAATAAAGTGTTGTTGTTTATTAATATAAATACCAAAAGATATCATTTAAATTTTTTTGAAGAAAATAAAATTTTCAATTTTAAAATCACTTTTAAAAAATATCAATTTATAAAATATTAGGAAAAAAATTTTCTTTAAAAATAACAATAGAAACATATAAATGAATCTTAAAATCATTGTTTGGTCATGATGTCATGAAATACCATTCATTTGGAGTATGTTAAAACAAATATTCATTTCTCTTTTTAATTAAAAATTCAAAAAAGTACATCTTTCATAAAATGACCAAAATATTCCATTTAAACCATGTTTTAAAAACTAAAACATGGGTAAAATTTTCTTCAATAAATCATTGGAAATTATAAAAATATTTTTTAAAACATTTTAATCAAAATATATACATGGAAGAAAATGCTTCTCAATATAATTGAAAAACATATTCGGTTTTCTATAGAAACATTATTTCTGTATCTTAAAAAGTTAAAGAGGTAAAAATGAATGGGAATTATATAATTTACAGGAATAAATAGAGGATAAAAAAAATATATTGGGTTTGATATTGAATATTAAATAATTCTCTCAGTGGAGACATAAACATAAACAATCTTGAATAATGACGATATTATGAAATAATCCATTACCACTTTGGTAAATAGATTTACTAATAAAATACAATAATGTGGAAGTAAATACATATAATAAAAGTTGATATCTTTCTTACGTAACATATATACCAAATAAGAGAAGCTGATATGAAAACACCTTACAAAGATCATATCATTAAAGTGAGAATTAATCAATTAAGTGATTATGTGTGACAAATGAAAATCCACAGAACACATGTGTAAGTATAAGATAATACAATCAGAGTTCATATCACTCCGAATCATAGAATAACATAGTCAATTAAGTAGAATTACAACCCAATTAATGTAAATTGAGGTAATAATCCCCTTAACATTTGGTAACAATCATGCAAAATGCCCTTGGATGAAATAATTTGAATTAAAACTTAAAATACCTTGAATTATTAAGGATTCATGATATAACATTGTTTTTCGTCCATTTTTGGGACTTATTATTGAATGAAATTTATTTATTGATCCAGAAACACCCAATGATTCATATATCTATGACATTATTGTGATTTCCAAAGGTAGACACCCACTAGACAATTTTCTAATGATTCTTAAGGAATCAAATTGGTTGAGAGGATGGGTGGTCATGCTCACCACATTGGTTTAGATGAATTATTAAATATTCATGAATTCTCTTATATATTTTATTCATATTCATGAATCCTTTTTAAACTTTAAAATAAAGATATCCACCCTTCATATTTGTAACCAATCATTTATATCTATATAATTAACCATATGTATGTATTAGAGGTTCTCCATCATTGGAACCATCTCTATGTATCATAGGTTCTCCATAAATGGAACCATATATATATATATATATGAGGCTATCTATCTTATTATTTACATGTTAATACTTTATTTTGAAGTATTATGGTTTAAAACCTCATTATTCATCACTCTTGAATTTATCACCATCCTGGGAGGTGGTTGGACCATTGATGTTGAGACCAGGCCCATGAGAAAAAATTTCTAAATATACTTCTGAAAAGAATCAGGACCCATGTAGTTTGGTTCCACTTAATGGGACATATTACTTTATTTAGGGTCATGTGATAAGGACTAGACCCTATAGTTTAATGTCACGTGTGAAGTAATTCTAGGAGAAAGGTTCCAAGTCAATGCTGGTGTGGGACCTATGCAGGAGTTTCCCTTGATGGTTGATCCTTCAATAAATATATCACTATAAATATATACCTCACCGAGAATATGGGATGATTAGGATGGGATGAATAGTACATGGAAGTAATATAACATTCCATGTGGGGGAATACCAATTAGGAATATTGTTTAGAGAGAAGGATGGTGGATTGAAGGTTTTGGGATTGATCCTCATGAGGTTTTCCTAGATATCTCATTAGTATGAGAATAAAATATCATGTTGTTAATTAATATGGTGATTAAACCTACTATAGAGTCCCATTTGGGATATATCATCGCTTCGGCGATGTAATCACCATTGATCTTTAAACCCACATGAGTCATGATAAGTGTGAGAAATAAGAGACTATAAAAAATCATCACATTACATAGTCATGTATGGGAAGGGACTTACACCTGGATTCGAAGGCAATGTTATATTTTCATCCTCATTCTCTGGTGGATGATTATTGGGATATATAAGGTAAGATAAATATAGGGTCTTATAATAAAGGATATGGGAACTCTAGGATGGATTCCAATTGGGATTTGATTCCCCTTGTTCATTTGTGGATGAGGGAATGGATATGGTGGGGTAGTAAATAAGAATTACTAAGGATTCATGTTATGTGTTTTCTTTCTTATTTATAAAACCCTCACTAGGACTTACATATCTATTAACTAGAAAAAAATATGCATGGATACATCCTGATTCACTTCATGTTTCTGGTAGAAGATACCGCTACCGAACTGAGAAATTTCCCTCTACCACCGTCGAAGTTGGGATCCTTATTACCATAGTAATGCATGATTGTGAACATTTAATGGATACTTCCTATTTGGTTTGATAAATACTAGAGTTTTATTTACTATAATAATTCATGATCTAGAGGACAAGTCATTGGGTTCCATATTATGAACATACACATTTAGAGGCCTTAGAGGAGGTATTGATCTAGTATCCTTCAGTTGGGATCCCTATGTAAAGGGGTTCCCCTCCATTGGTGATAATTTTATGACTTTGATATGAGGGTGTTATTTTTCCATGTGATACCTAGGCAAGCTGGCTTGGCTCTCGCCCAAGTGATACCATGGAGAAATGGATAGTGCTTGACCCAGGTTCTAGTTAGATTAGTTGGGAGGTACCTTTCCCAAGTGATGCCTAGGTGAACTAAGGATAACTTCTTAGAAAAAAACACCCTTGGAAACCACAATTGGGTGAGACCTTGATCTGATATCCAAGGGATTATTTAGGTTCTCATGGAAGATTGGTGCTAAATCTTTGAGCCAAATTTGGTCCCTTCACCCCAGTGTTTTTAGACAAGGGTAAATGGTTCCTTCTGTAAGTACTTGATGTTTTATACCTTTTAGGAACTATAATCAAATTAATCATAATAATTACCTCTTATTTTGTAATCTAAAAGAGATAACGAAGGGTTTAGAGGACTTAAGAGAGATACTAGGGTGAGTATAGATTCAATCTATCATATTGTATTGTATGAGTACAAAATGGGGATCCTAAGGGTCTTATTTATAGGAAAAATGGGGATGTGGTAGAAGTGGGTGATTCCACATAGGTCACTCACATAGGTTATTTTCAAATACAGGACCAACATGAGGCACTGGACATACAAATGATAGATCACATAGGATGAAACTATGGGAGGTGCTTATATAGACCCCACCAGTGCCTACCCCAAGGAATTCATTATGTTCCTTCCATTTCATGTATTCTAGGAATTCATCATTCAAATATGTGTTCCTTATGTGAAATAGGAGTGTCAAAAAATTCCCCATAGGATTGAATTTGACTGAACAATGATGATTTAATCTTATGGGAGAGAGAAACACTAACATGGGTTTATGGAACCCTCATTCACTAGGTATCACATGTATATTAATATTCATGTTTTGGTCCTAAAAAAACATTTATATGTTTTACTCTCATGAAATTCCATCATGTTGGCTCTTTGTCACAAGTCATTCACACACATAATTCATGGATCTCCTTTCTGAATCTCTTTTTCATATGTTTCCATGCATATAAATAGAAATTCCTATTATGTTCTTCCTTTCATGATTTTCTAAAAATCTTGTGTTCTCTAATTTTATATTTTTATGAATGTATTCCATGATTACCCTCTGTGATGTTTCATCTATGTGATCACAAGGCACAAGGTTATTTCATTGTTTCATTCAAGAATTAACTCACAAGAGGTCACTTGGGTGAGTGAACCATGTGAGGTCACTTGGGTGAGTGACCCATGTTAGTTCACTTGGGTGAGTGACTGATGTGAGGTCACTTGGGTGAGAGACCCGCGTGACATCACTTGGGTGAGAGACCCACATGATGTCACATGGGTGAGTGATTGGTTCATGGTAAATTTAGTGGTCGACCTATGCAAGGTCACTTGGGTGAGAAAATAGCGCACGATCACTTGGGAAAGTGACTTGCATGAGGTCTCTTGGGTGAGAAACCAACATGATATCTCTTGGCTGAGTGAACTGTGTGAGGTTCTACCTTTTTTAAAATTTACTTCAAAATCACTAAATTAAAACTTTACTTCTAATGAAAATACTTTTGTTTCCTTACATATTTCCTATTACTACTCAAAGGGATTATGTTTTTAATGAACAAGTTGTTTCACACATCAAGGTTATGATAGATATCATCGGGCCATAATATCACTGACTATACAACCTAACCATTCTAGATCATGCAATGAATTTGAATAAGAATCATCTCAAGTATCCAAATAATGGATAGTTTCTACAATAGGACCATGGGTTATTAATTCAAGTACTAATCCAAATCCCTAATAAATAATTTCCACATTTATAGTTTAAGGAGTACAAAAACCTCACCACCACCCAAATACCACCCAAGGATTATTTTATCATTGATAGAAAAAACCCTCTATATATATCATGAACCATAGTTCAAGAACCCCTGATATAAAACTATATACTCATAATATGAAACTGTACAGTTATTCTTCTATCATCAATGCTTCCATGATTGCTAAATGGAAGGGTTGGAATGAAGAATGAGAATTTTTCACCCGAGAGGGAGTGAAACTAGAATGGGTGTGGAAATATTGGTTGCAAAAGTCCTATTTATAATTCAAAGTTGAACTGAAAGTGATTAGTATTTATGAATATTTCTACGTGATGTAGATATCTATGAACAAACATCCCATTATAGTTCCAAATATTCTATTATCGTGGAGACCATATAATAATACCTTCCACCTGATTCCTAGATAAGTAGGTAGGAGTTTATGGGATGTTTAGAAAATATCAGGATCTCCCATCCCTAGTGATATATATGAAGAATTTATCCCATAAAAGTTTATGTGGGATAAAATTTAATAAACACCTACCATAGTTCATGAGTTGTTAAAATTAACCAAGAGGTCATAGATAAAGACCCTAACCCAAGGAGAAACATTCACCCTAATGCATGGATGAAAGTTTTCTTAGAGAAAAAAAGTCATGGTCCTAAATTCCAGTGTCCAATAGGGTTTCCCTAACTAGAAAAGTGGGGAATCCCAGGTAAATATTGTATTGTATTGGAACAAGGTCAATATAACCAGTGGGGATATATAATCAAGTTAGAGATACCCACCAAGATCTGTCTCACTAGATTTTTATATATGTGGATGAGTATCAATATGTTGCTGGTTCATGAATCCAACAATGGTGTTTGGATAGAGAAATTTTCATAGTATACGAGTTAGAAGAAGGGGGGAACATAGGGATAAAAGAATATATTTTGGTGAATATTTACCGATTCTTACTATATTCTTACATGGGGAGTTCCCCCTTTTGAATTTTAGGACCATTACTAGTTCTATAGGGACGGATCACAATGAATTTTAGTTCTTATGTAATTATAAGTGAGGTTAGAATTCCTAGATGTAGGTTTTTACCATTATTCCATGATGTTTCTTGTATCATACACTTTTAATGGGCTTGTGGGCTAGTTATGAATAATTTCAGCTTATCTGGGGACTTCAATTTCTAACCATACAAAGATCCACCCACCAGAATATACACAAAAAATATCCATGGTAATGATGAGATGAGGTCACACAAGATAACTTTCACGAATCATGTGTTGTAAACACATATTTATGGTGTAGTTATTTATGAAGTCTACATGACCTATAGTTTTTTGTTTCAATTTATATGCTTGAAATAACAAAGTTTATCCCCTACCACCCATATATGTTCATAGAAGAACCTGATGGTGGCCCGACATCTTTGAGTCCTCATGGATTTTGTGGTATCTTAGGTGGTGATCAAGATAAATCCATCGAGTTCATTTTTTTGGGTTGAATCCCAAGTATCGTAATACATGGATCTATTCACATAATCATGAGTTAATGGAAAATAAAATCCTCAAAATTGATGTTGTTATAGCTGATTGATGATCCAAGCATAATACAAAGGTCCATATCAAGGATGACTAAGATGAAGCCCCAAGATAATCCAATTGATCTTGAATACGGGCCAACCAATATAATAGTTTGGAAAATGATACACTTATTGAGACAAGACAATGTAGTTATTATCATCAAAAGGAGATTTAGGATTTGAGAAATTTAGTGGGGCCTAAAAAGGTTGTTCCTTCCACAACATCAGTGGGAGGTTTGAATGGGGTGGATTTAGGTCCTGAACTAGACATCTCAAATGTCTCCACTGGTGAGGACACCATGATCCATGAGATGTTAGTTAATGGAATAATGGAAATAGAGGATATTATAAAAAAATGATATCCCTACATCTCTTGAGGTGTTCAGTAACATCAATATGGATTCTAAAGAATGTGATATTTTTTTTTTCACACACAACCATCCTTCCAATGTATTATGTATTTATCAAGAAACCGAACTCGTGAAGCATTATATTTAGAAAATATTTCTGAATAAATCCAAAAAATATAGAACCTAGGTATCTCCAGCTCCTAATATTGAGGTATTTCCTAATCAAGATCTTAGAGTGGGATATTATCATGAGCTTTCTACCCTTGGCTATGTGAAATCTCAAGAATGTGCTCCTCATCCGGTGATTCCCATTAAAACTGATAGATCAAGGATGCTAGGGGAGATTAAAATTGAGTGTTTGACCAATAAATGGGTGTTAATTATCATCTTTTTTAATTTTATATCTTATATTAACCTCATTCTATTATAATGTTGATGAAAATTTCATTTGTTTCTCAGTGCCATAAACTTCAATTGGTGAGCCTGAAGAGGATGGCTCAACCCTAACTCAGCAAACGATGTAAGGAGATGGTTTCATTACCCCTGAATAAATGAAACAAGTAGATTCTATAGTTGAATTGATTCTATGATACATATCCCATTATACTAGTTCAAAAGTCAACTAGGAGGCTCAGAATACTTTCCTACTATCTCACTGATTCATTTTGAATGATATATGGGAACTAGTCTCAAAGATTCCTTGGGGAGATCTACCTTCACAACATTATCATCCCCATAACATGTTATACACACTGGGGTATAGGGGGTTTTAATATTACTTGGTCTATTATGATGTGTATGAATTCATTCAGTGTAGGAGTAGGAAAAAAGAACTACTGGAAAAGAAGGTTTTACCAACGGTTATAAACCGTTGGTATAGGCTGCAAAACCATTGGTATATCCTATACCAACGGTTTTCCAAACCGTTGGCTAGTAAGCTGTGAGGAAAGCCTTATACCAATGGTTTGATCCAAAATGTTGGTATATTGGTTATATAAATTTAACCCAATGTATACCAACGGTTATAAACCATTGGTAATGCATTTTAGGAAGTATTATACCAATGTTTTTAAACCGTTGGTAATGTGATTTTCAAGAAAACTTATACCAATGGTTTACAACGGTTGGTATTGGTTTTCCAGCAACACCTTTACCAACGGTAATAAACCGTTGGTATTGGTTTTCCAGAAATCCAGAACACCTATACCAACGGTTTTAAACCGTTGGTATAGTGTATTTCCAGAATTCCAGCACCCTTATACCAACGGTTTATAACTGTTGGTATTGAGTTTTTCCAGAACTGCAGCCCAGCATCCCCCCCCTCTAGTAGCCCCTCCACTATACACCTGCATAAATAAAATCACAAAAACCACATACAGACTTGAAACAATATAAAAAACACCTAAAATAGAAAAAAAACACATAAAATCATCAAACTCTTCCAACCATGTCATGTACAACAATTCCCTATTTCAATCTTCATAAGACAACAATCATCCAGTAGTAATTCAACTCACCCCTACACAACCCCCCAACCAGCATATCCCCCACCTCCCCATAAAATTATAATAGGCATAATAGTATGAGAAATACCTACTAGAGTTGAATAAAAGTTTGAAATTGGATCATATCCTTTTTTTTTTATGATCCAAGATTTGGGTATGTAATGATTTGTGATGAATTTTGCATTGAACTTGTATTGTTTATAATATATGGTGAAAATGTATTTTCTTAGGAGTCTCATCACTTATGAACCCATGAGTGAAACTACCCAAATCATGAAAAAGATTTTGCGACTATCGTTGATAAGTGTCAATTTCAGTTGTATTCACTTAAAATGATGTCCTTTTTCAAACACAAGAAAGACACTTTTAGTGGTAATGGCCACACCGGCCCTCGTATTGAGGCGGGGTTGACTCGTACACATCACAAATCACCCATGGATCGTTTTCCTAAAGTTTCAACAGAATCCGAATGCGTTTGGTTGGTTTTCCGTATGCCGGTAGTTGTTTTCACTTAAAATCCTGTCCATTCCAAATAAAAGTGAGATATTTTGAGTGGTACCGGCAACACCGTGCCTCAGATTGAGGCGGGGTTGACTCGTACGCGACATAGATGACCCATGGATACTTTTCATAATGTATCAACAGAATCTGAATGCGTTTGGTCTGTTTTACGTATGTTAGTTGTTGTTTTTACTTAAACTGTTGTCCATTTCAAAGAAAAGTGAGACACTTTGAGTGGTGCCGGCCACACTGTGCCTCAGATTGAGGCGGTATTGAATTATACACATCACAAATGACCCATGGATTGTTTTCCTAAAGTATCAACACAATCCAAATGCGTTTGGTCGGTTTTCCGTATATCGTTTATTTTAATTAAAAGCGCATCCATTTTAAACAAAAGAAAGACACATTTAGTGGTAATGGCCACAAAGACCCTCATATTGAGGAAGGGTTGACTCGTACACGTCACAAATGACCCATGTATCGTTTTCCTAAAGTTTCAATAGAATCTGAATGCATTTGGTCGGTTTTCCGTATGCCGGTAGTTGTTTTCACTTAAAATCCTGTCCATTTCAAATAAAAGTGAGACAGTTTGAGTGGTACCGGCCACACTGTGCCTCATATTGAGGCGGGGTTGACTCGTACATGACAAAAATTACCCATGGATACTTTTCCTAAAGTATAAACAGAATCCGAATGCGTTTGGTCCATTTCCCGTATGTCAGTTGTTGTTTTTACTTAAACTGTTGTCCATTTCTAAGAAAAATGAGACACTTTGAGTGGTGACGGCCACACCGCACCTTGGATTGAGGTGGGGTTGACTCGTACACGTCAAAAATGAGCCATGTATAGTTTTTATAAAGTAGAAAAACAATCCGAATGGGTTTGGTTGGTTTTCCGTATGTCATTTATTTTAATTAAAAGCGCATCCATTTTAAACACAAGAAAGAAACTTTTAGTGGTACCAGCCCCACCGGCCCTCAGATTGAGGCGAGGTTGACTCGTACACATTAAAAATGACTCATGTATTGTTTTCCTAAAGTTTTAACAGAATCCGAATGCGTTTGGTCAGTTTTCCGTATGCCGGTAATTGTTTTCACTTAAAATCTTGTCTATTTCAAATAAAAGTGAGACAGCTTGAGTGGTACCAGCCACACTGTGCCTCAGATTATGGAAGGGTTGAATTTTACATGACATAGATGACCCATGGATACTTTTCCTAAAGTATCAACAGAATCCGAATGCGTTTGGTCCATTTTCCGTATGTCAGTTGTTGTTTTTACTTAAACTGTTGTCCATTTCAAAGAAAAGTGTGACACTTTGAGTGGTGCCGGACACACCGCACCTTGGATTGAGGCGGGATTGACTCATACACGTCAAAAATGACCTATGTATCATTTTCCTAAAGTATCAACACAATCATAATGCGTTTGGTCGGTTTTCCGTATGTCGTTTATTTTAATTAAAAGCGCATCCATTTCAAACAGAAGAAAGACACTTTTAGTGGTACCGGCCACACCGGTCCTCGGATTGAGGTGGGGTTGACTCTTACACGTCAAAAATGACCCATGGATCGTTTTCCTAATGTTTCAACATAATCCGAATGCATTTGCTTGGTTTTCCATATGCCGGTAGTTGTTTTCACTTAAAATCCTGTCCATTTCAAATAAAAGTGAGATAGTTTGAGTGGTACCGGCCACACCGTGCCTCAGATTGAGGCGGGGTTGACTCTTACACAACGAAGATGACCCATGGATACTTTTCCTAAAGTATCAATAGAATCCGAATGCGTTTTGTCCATTTTTCGTATGTCAGTTGTTTTTTTTACTTAAACTATTGTCCATTTCAAAGAAAAGTGAGACACTTTGAGTGGTGCCGGCCACACCGCGCCTCAGATTGAGGCGGGATTGACTCATACACGTCAAAAATGACCCATTTATGGTTTTAATAAAGTATCAACACAATCCTAATGCGTTTGGTAAGTTTTCCGTATGTCGTTTATTTTAATTAAAATCACATCCATTTTAAACAAAAGAAAGACACTTTTAGTGGTACCGGCCACACCGGCCCTCAGATTGAGGCGGGGTTGACTCATACATGTCAAAAATGACCCATGGATGGTTTTACTAAAGTTTCAACATAATCCGAATGCGTTTGGTTGGTTTTCCGTATGCCGGTAGTTGTTTACACTAAAAATCCTGTCCATTTCAAATAAAAGTGAGACAGTTTGAGTGGTACCGGCCACACCCTGCCTCAGATTGAGGCAAGGTTGACTCGTACATGACACAAATGACCCATGGATACTTTTCCTAAAGTATCAACAGAATCCGAATGCGTTTGGTCCGTTTCCTGTATGTCAGTTGTTGTTTTTACTTAAACTGTTGTCCATTTCAAAGAAAAGTGAGACACTTTGAGTGGTGCCGGCCACACCGCACCTCAGATTGAGGTAGGGTTGACTCGTACACGTCACAAATGACCCATGGATCGTTATAATAAAGTATAAACACAATCCCAATGGGTTTGGTCAGTTTTCCGTATGTCGTTTATTTTAATTAAAAGCGCATCCATTTTAAACACAAGAAAGACACTTTTAGTGGTACAGGACACACCGGCCCTCAGATTGCGGCGGGGTTGACTTGTATATGTCACAAATGACTCATGGATCTTTTTCTTAAAGTTTCAATAGAATACGAATGCGTTTGGTCGGTTTTCCGTATGCTGGTAGTTGTTTTCACTTAAAATCCTGTCCATTTCAAATAAAAGTGAGACAGTTTGAGTGGTACCAGCCACACCGTGCCTCATATTGAGGCGGGGTTGACTCGTACATGACACAGATGACCCATGAATACTTTTCCTAAAGTATCAACAGAATATGAATGCATTTGGTCTGTTTCCCGTATGTCAGTTGTTGTTTTTACTTAAACTGTTGTCCATTTCAAAGAAAAGTGAGACACTTTGAGTGGTACCGGCCACACCGCGCCTCAGATTGAGGCGGGGTTGACTCGTACACATCAAAAATGACCCATGGATCGTTTTCCTAAAGTTTCAACAGAATCCGAATGCGTTTGGTCAGTTTTCCGTATGCCAGTAGTTGTTTTCACTTAAAATCCTGTCCATTTCAAATAAAAGTGAGACAGTTTGAGTGGTACCAGCCACACCGTGCCTTAGATTGAGGCGGGTTGACTTGTACACAAAAAAATGACCCATGGATCGTTTTCCTATAGTTTCAATATAATCTGAATCCATTTTTAGTGCACTCTAAGCCACCAACCATAAACTAAAAGTGCTGTCAATAATTGATATTAAGGGTGAAATATAAACTCTTCATATTTTTCATATTACATATGCAAAATTTTCACATAATACAATATAAAAATTTCTCAAAATTACTCAATTTAATAAATATAAATATTATAAGTAATTGGATATTTTTTGTTTGTAAATTATATTCAAAATCAATGAAAATATATAAAATAGAGAATAAAAATGTTAAAAATAAATTTTTTAACCAATGAAATTAACCAATATTTTATTATCATTAAAATCCATTTATCAAAATCAAAAAGACACACACTTATTTATATTTTTTAACCATGGGAATTCATCACCTAATAAATTATTTTCCACCTCAAAAACCATAATTTTATTAGACTAATCATACAATAAGAATCAAGTGCAGAAAAAAAAGATCTGATAAAAACATCCCTATGAAGCAGAGGAAACCCCCGGAGTGGAAAACCAGGTTCAAAAATAAAGAGTTATACAGAATTCAAAAATGAAATGGATCAATCTGCCCCTGATCACCATCACCATCACCACTATCATCATCAGCCTCATCCTCGCCACCATCTTTATCCTCGTTGTCATCCTCGTCATTGTCCCCATGCTCATCGTCGGCCTCATCCTCGTCGTCAACCCCATCCTCACCCTCGGCCCCATCATCGCCCTCGGCCCCATCCTCACCCTCGTCCTCATCCTCATCCTCGACCTCATCCTCTTCAGTATCCTCGTCATCACCAGGAACGTCATGATCTCGATCGCCACTAGAGCTGTCGCCTGGTGCATTGGATAATGCACCCATCGACGACATAAATGTCTGACAAGCCGCGCTAGCATCTTGTGGAAGTGATGAAGATAAAGATTTCATTAGTTTCATAAATTCTTTGTCCCTCGTTTGAACTTGTACTTCCAACTCTGTGACCCTTTTATCATATTTTCTTGCTTTCTCCTTGACCTGTTCCAACTCAGTCGTACTAGAATGGATACCTGGAGAGGACCAATACCTCATCAGGACTATATTCTTACCAGGTCGGTAGCGTACTCGACCAGAGTGCTCCTCTCCCAAAACTTGATATAAATGATCATGTGGCCCAAAATTGTCAGGCTCCTGGGCATCAAGAGCCTCTAAAGCAGCCTGTTAAAAATATTAATAGATTATAAAATTTCAAAATAGATATTAAAATTTGAAATAAACAAATTAAAACTTACAATCTCTTCTTGGGTTGATTCATTTACCACAGTTCCATATTTTTTTCTTCTACTCGATCAAAACAATTTTCCTCGAGGGATACGTCCTTCAATATTAAATTTGTGCTTCTGTAATGACATTGAAAAAATATAAAGTGCAAGTATAATCATATATTCAATATTCAATAAATCACATAATTTAAGTAGGAAATAATAAAAAGGGAAAGTCCTAAAGAAAAATTATAAACAACTATATCGTACTAGCTACCTCTCATGATCTGACATAGTTGTGTGCCCCAAAGTGTGGAGGTATTTCTTTGAATCAATGTTTTTTTTTGTTTTTTTCAGAATATTCCTAAATAATGTTTAATAATAAATAATATTATATTAATGAAAAATATGAAAACTCTGATTTAAGTACCTCAAATGAGATTAATACCTTAAATTTGGCAGTCTCCCAATGGGTAATCATTTGGCGATATTTCTCTATCGGGAAGTCATCCACGATAGGTAATGTCTCTAAATCTGTGCCCACCCTATCACACCAACCAACATACAGGTCATGCTTATAAGCTCTCCAAAGCTCTCCCAACTCTTTTAAACGCGCTGGTCGTGTACCTTCGCCATCAGAGAAGTTAAACCGAAGCTAAAACCCAATAGATTAGTTCATATAAATAAAAAAAATACTACATTAAATCCAATAGATTTTTTACCCATATTTGTGTCCACGCGTTATCTTTGACTTCATGTGGCAGTTGTCTCCAAGAGAAAGGGCTGACCGGAATGATATCGGAGTATTTGTCTAGCGTCGCCAAAAAACCCCGACATTCCTGCCCAGATTTCTCAATCATTTGTCCATAACCATTATATTCAACCATCAATTGTGTCTGGCGGTTCCATACCGCACGCAAGCGAGTACGCCCCCTCCCCCGCCTCCTATCTGTAGATGAATCTGTTATTAAATAAAAATAATATCAGTACAAGTTATAATAAAATAAAATTTGGTATAAAAAATTGATAGAGTCAGATAAATATACCTGTGGTAGTCAGATCAATGGGCGTCACTGGATGTGCAGAAGCTGAAGGAATATCCTGTACAGGTGGAGTGTCCCTCAGTGTACACTCCTCATCCACATACTGTGTCACATCAGGAGTCGAAGAAGGTGGAATATAATAGCTTGGAGATAATGAACCAGAAGAAAAAGATGATGACATAGACGTCTGGACAACTGGTAGTGTAAACATCGGAGGTCTAAATATCCTGTGTGTCCCTGGAGACACACCAGGATCAAAATGTGGTGAAGAAGATACGTCTGTGGCGGTGGATCATCTAACTCTCACCCTATGAGCTCTCGTACCACCGACCTCAGTACCGGGCCCACTAGATGATCGTCCATCTCTGACACCACCCCCCCTCCTACCACCAGCCACTCTACTAGGAGCAATATCAGTCTCCTCGTCAGATATCTCTCATCTAGGGGGTCGATCCTGAAAAAAAGTTTAACACATAAGTAAACACATGATATTATAAGTTATTGAAATATTTATATTTGAAACAAAATACTCACAACAGAGATGAGTAGAGGAACACCCATCTGTATCATGCAACGATTAATATCTGTCATCTTTTTCTGTCGCCTCTCTTCAATGGGTGTCATTTCCTGCAATGAAAACAAATATGGAAGTAATTAAAAATAGATAAATAATGTGTAACCCAAAAAAAATATAGAAAAACCATTCTGATAAAAAACCCAAAGTAAAAGAAGATTTATGGTGGTTTGAAGGTAAGTACTAGGATACACACTATAAATGATGTAGGTGAAACATGTAGGTGAGAACACGACTGTATGATTCTATATATTTCCCACCACAACTTCAGGTTCACAATCAACTCTGACAATTGTGTCATTGGCATCATCATAATTAATAAACGGATTGCTTCCAATTGTAGTAGGGATAGTGTCAACTTCATCATCACCATCATCAAAAACATGTCTGGGATTTACTCTAATAATTACACCGAATTTAGGATGACGATGATCTTTGACATAAAAAACTTTTTTCACCATTGATGCCAATACATATGGTTCATCGGTGGCAAGAGTGCGAGTCATGTCAATAACTCGAAATCCACAATCATCAATAAAGGTGCCTTAACTCGTCATTGAATCAAACTATTGACATTTCATCACCGTGACTCGACCATGTGAGTAATAATCCAAAATTATTATTTTCTCCATGACTCCATAATAAGAAACATTTTCAAAATGAGGTCTAATATCCGATGAACTGGCATAACAGTCTGTTGTGGAAGTTAGCATAACACCATTATGCTGTGTTCTCATGTTTCTTGCTCTTTCAATGATAATAAATTTGTATCCATTGATCACAAGTGATTTACAAGCATGAACCATTGTATTAGGACCAAAAACCAAAGCTCTTGTTTCCTCAGAAACAGAGTCTGCAGGCAAACTCAATACCTGAAATATAAACAAATAGTAAACTTAATTAAATATTATTTTTATTTAGTTATTACAGAAATATTTTTACCTTCAATTTCAACCAAGCAGAAAACCCTTTGCTATGCAAAGTCTCTTTCATTCTCAAAGATAAAGAACGATGCTTTCTATATATCAATTCTTTATGTTCTCTGTAGATAAGAATAATAATAGTTTAAAAAATATTTAAAATTACAAGAGATAAGATAATAGATACATGTACAATTTACTTACTTGATATACTCATCGAACAAATCACAATTGAACAACACTGTGCGATGTGCCATCTCTCGCTCTTCAAGGCTTAATGTCGTCAATGTATATGATCCCAGAATTCCTCCTGTCTGAGGAAGTGATGGAAAACTGGGTTCAATTTTCCCATACTGTTCTTCTTCATTTCTCATTGGGTTGTTTACTCTCGTAGTAAGATCAGACAAATACATTGCGCAGAAATCCATACATTCTTGATCCAATTAACCGTTCACAATAGAACCTTTGGGATAATTCCTGTTCTGAACATATGATTTCAATGTGCACATGTTTCTTTCAGTTGGATACATCCAATGGAAAGCAACGGGTCCTCTAAGAATTATTTCTGTCGGAAGATGGACAGTCAGATGCGACATGCATGTAAAAAATGATGGAGGGAATATTTTCTCTAACTCGCACAAAATTAATGGTGTCTCTTCCAACAGTTTTTTCAAGAAGGATTTGGATAGCCTCTTAGTACAAAAATCTCTAAACAAATAGCACAACCGAATAACTGAGACTCTAACATTATTGGACCAGAGATGATAGATTGCTATTGGAATCAACTCCTGCAAAAGGATGTGATAATCATGAGTCTTCAAAGATTCCAGATTCAACTCTTTTCTGTTGACCTGTTTGATATATTGATTGAATAGCCATCAGGAACTTTAATAGTCTCTAGCACTTCCAGAAATTGATTTTTTTCAACAGGTGTCATCACATAAGAAGCACATGGAACTTGCCATTTATTTTCACTGATACAGACATGATGCAATTCTGGTCTTATCCCCCAATCTACCAAGTCACGCCGAGATCGTAAATCATCTTTTGTCTTCCCCTTGACATTTAGAAGAATTGAAAGCAACATTTCACATATATTCTTTTCAATGTGTATTACATCTAAACAATGACGTAACAAGTTGGTTGACCAATACAAAAACTCAAAGAATATACTTTTCTTCTTCCAATTGTAACAGGTATCATTGGAAACATTTTTCCTCTTTCTAGATTTCATTACACCCTTCCCAAATGAATAACTGAAATCTTTTATTTCATTAAGAACATTAGTTCCAGACATACGCTGAGGTGGAGCGTCATTCTCCATGGTATTGTCAAATCTTCGATGTTTATTTCTATATGGATGGTTCATTGGCAAGAATCGTCGATGTCCCATAAAACTAAAACTACAAAGATATTTCAGTCTTCTCGATCGAGTATTCTTCATACAAAAAGGAAATGACAATTTTCCTTTAGTGCTCCATCCAGAAATCATTGTATAAGCAGGAAAATCATTGATCGTCCACATAAGCACAGAATGCATATGAAATATGTCTTTCAAACATGCATCGTATGTGGGCACACCCACATCCCAAAGAAGTTTCAACTCTTTTATTAAAGGTTGCATGTATACATCTATATCATTGTCGGGGTTAGAAGGGCCAGATATCAGTATACTCAAGAAAGTTTAAGGCTTTTTCATACACAACCAAGGGGGAAAGTTTTAAATGTGTATGAAAACCGACCATGTGCTGTGCGAAGTAAGAATATGGCCAAATGGATTAAAACCATCACATGAAAGACCCAGTCTCACATTACGCACGTCGGCTGCAAATTCAGGATATCGAGCATCAAATCTCTGCCACGCAAATCCATCTGTAGGGTAAACCAACTCTTCATTATTCTTTTTTCTCTCGGTGTCATGCCATCACATTTTTACGGATATTTCATCAGACATGAAAAGGTTCTGTAATCTGGGTATCAATGGAAAGTGCCACATTACTTTTTTTGGCACACGATATGGTGATCCATCATCTTTTGGCTTCCATCAGGAGGTTCCATATTTGATACAATCATTTCTTTCAGCAGTTTCCTCCCAAAATAAGCTGCAATCATTCGAGCAAGCATGATTTTTTTTGAGAATCCGAGTTAATCAACTAACTTCCATGTCATATAGTGGTTTGAGGGAATATCTGCATCATCTGGAAGTAATTCCTTCAAGAAGGTAAGAATATAATCAATTGAAGTATTTGAAATCCCATACATAGTTTTCCCATGAAACAATCGGATTAAAAATTACAACATTTTCATTTTACCACATTGCTGATATACTGGAGTCGTCGCACCATCATTCAATTTTTTCACCCTATCAACATCATCATTTTCATTGGACGCATCATGTGTGCTTGTATCGAAATCTTTTTGGCTGGACATCCTTTCCTTCTCATGATGCCGAATAAATGGAAACCGATCATATATCAAACTCTCGAATTCAGTCTTATCATTTGGATCATCAACATTTTGAGATTCCATTTTCTCTCCATTGTGATATCACACATAATAGTTTGTTTGGAAACCATATTTGGTTATATGATAGCTAACTGCGTCACGACTCAACCAAGGTCTTCCAACACAATTAAAACATGGGAAGTGTATGCGACCACTATCTAAAGCCTTGTCAAATGAAAAATATAGAAATCTATTAAAATTATTTTGAAAATCGGTTGAAATATGATCAGTTTTTTACATCCAACTTCTGTCCATTTTGTAAAAAAACTGCAATAATTCATTTCAAAGAAATTCAATAATATTGAAGTATAATCAAAAAAATATTTAGGTAAATGACAATTGTTTACTTTATATAAAAGCATAAATGACACATTACTCTATATGAGAATCATATTAAGAAATAAAACAAAATACAATGTATATAAGAAAATAAGATACATAATTTCTAATGCCTATATTCAAGGATTTCCCAGTAAGATATTGGAAGTGGATCAAGGAATACATAATCCTTAAGGATCTTGTTCGGAGTACATGAGTTTTATACTTTAAATTCTTCAGGGAGATCAGGATGAGGAGTATGATAATGATCAGGGGAGTGGTGGGACTGTCTAATGGGGGTGCGGGGTGTCCAGGGGGGGTGCGGAGTGTCTGGGGGGGGGGGGGCGTCCGGGGGGTCGGAGGTGTCCAAGGGGTCGGGGGGTGTCTAGGGGGGTCGGGGTGTCCAGGTGGGAAGGCTGTCCGCGAGGGTGTTCAGGCTGTACAATGGGGTAGGGGGAGTCCAGGGGGTGGGCGGGCTGTCCAAGGAGGTGAGAGGGGTGTCCAGGGGGTGGGTGAGGCTGTTCGAGGGGGGGGGGGGGGTACAGGGTGTCCAGGAGGTGGTCTGTCCAAGGAGGTGAGTGAGCTGTCCGGGGGGGGGGGGGGGGCTGTCCAAGGAGGTGAGCGGGCTGTCCGGGGGGGGGGGGGGTACAGGGTGTCCAAGGGGTGGGCTGTCCAAGGAGGTGAGCGGGCTGTTGGGGGGGGGGGGGGGCTGTCCTAGGAGGTGAGCGGGCTGTCCGGGGGGGGGGGGGGGGAAGGGTTTCCAAGGGGGGTGCGGGGTGTCCAGGGGGATGGGCGGGCAGTCCAAGGAGGTGAGCGGGGTGTCCAGGGGGGTGGGTGGGGCTGTCCGGGGGGGGGGGGGGGGTACAGGGTGTCCAGGGGGTGGGCTATCCAAGGAGGTGAGAAGGCTGTCTGGGGGCGGGCGGGCTATCCAAGGAGGTGATCGGGCTGTCCGGGGGTGGTACAGGGTGTCCAAGGGGGGTGCGGGGTGTCCAGGGGGGGGGGGGGGTGTCTAGGGGGTGGTGGGGCCGTCCGGGGGGTTAGAGGTGTCCAGGGGGTCGGGGGGTGTCTAGGGGGGTCGGGGTGTCCAGGTGGGCGGGCTGTCCGCGGGGGTGGTCAGGCTGTCCAATGGGGTAGGGGGAGTCCAGGGGGTGGGCGGGCTGTCCAAGGAGGTGAGCGGGGTGTCCAGGGGGTGGGTGGGGCTGTCCGGGGGGGGGGGGGGGGGGTACAGGGTGTCCAGGGGGTGGGCGGGCTGCCCATGGGGGGTACGGGGTGTCCAGGGGGTGGGCGGGCAGCCCATGTGGGTGGTAGGGTTGTCCAGGGGGGGTGGGCGGGCTGTCCACGGGGGGTGGTCGGGCTGTCCACGGGGGTGGCGGCGTTGTCCAGTGGGGTCGAGGGTGTCAAGGGGGTGGGGGGGCTTTCCAGAGGGGGGGGGGGGGCTGTCCACGGGGGGTGGTCAGGCTGTCCATGGTTGATTCATTTGATGACATAGTATAGGTATATTTATATGAAAAGAATACCCCCACAATAATCATGCAGCCTTGTCATTAGTCTAAACCCCTAGAACACATAAAAGAAGCTAGTATGGACATTTACTATAATATTTAACACCATAAGAATAAAAATACACTCTAAATATAGTTTGAGAGTATACAATGGTGTGTGTGAAAAAAATGATATTAAATCAATTTAAATGAATATGGAACAAATGAGGGTTTACAATACACTAAGAGTACCTCATACAATCCAAAACCACTATAGCGCCACATATTTAACTTCATGAAACAGGACCTAAAAATCTTACCTATGTCTTTACTGATTACCACCTAATAGGAACACTATTTATAGTTCTTGAACACAAGGAACAAACTATGTTTGGTCTCTACCAACTCAATCACCCCCTCGTAGATCATAATCTTGTTTCCCCTTATACTAAAATGGTCTCACTGGAAGATACTTCTAATGCTGTCCCTAAACCATTCATTCTCCAAAAAAAAAATGATAAAAGAATCATTGGGCACATCTTAATGATGATACAATCTCATCACATAAACACATCAAAACAGGAACAAAAACATATAGGATGGGTCTAAATCAAAAACATAAATAGATAAATTTCAATTAAAAATAAGGTACCAGTTAATAAGATACCTTAAACACATCAAAATAAAAACAAAAACATAAACACATCAAAATCAAAAACACAGAAACAAAAACATATAGGATGGGTCTAAATCAAAAACATATAGGTTAAATAAAAATAGAAACAAAAACATAAACACATCAAAATCAAATCTAAAAAACTGAAATATTAGATAAATTTCAATAAAAATAAGGTTCCGGTTAATAAAATACCTAATTTAGGATGGGTCTTATGAGATTCGGAAGTAGATTCAACACCTTGGATGGGATGGAAGAAGAGGAACCTGAAGGAGTTCGAAGATCCAAACTGGTCCGGCAGAAGGAGCTCCAAAATCGCCTGTTGCTCCCCTTTAGGGTTCTGTATCGCGAATGGGGGAGAGGACGGGCCGCTTCCAATTTGGGGGAAAGTTGTGCCAAAGGTTTTTAAAAACCTTTGGTATATACTTTCAGGGCACACCTATACCAACGGTTCTAAAGAACCGTTGGGAAAAACCTCCCCCAACCACATTTTTACCAACGGTTCAATGAGAACCATTGGTAAAAATCCCCTAAACACATCAATACCAACGGTTTACTAGAACCGTTGGTAAAACCTTCCCTAAACCATCCTTTACCAATGGTTCTATGAAACTGTTGGTATGTAAGTGTGGGGAAAAACCCACATTCCAGTAGTGAAGGTCACAACATCTTTTTATTAAAGAAAAAATACAGACAAAAACCTATGATCTCAAAAATTCACAATCCTAAAGAGAGAATAAACATGATAATGAGATGGAGGAGTTCTACAAACAAATATATGGGAAGGACCATTAAGTGATATGTATCCAAAAAGAGTTATATTCCACCAAATGGAAGCTCATACAACTACACTGATCATTGGAAGATGTCAAATATCAGAAAAAATAAGTTATTATTACTATACTGAAGGATCTCCACCTTAATAAGGAGAATGAGTCTAATAAGAAAACCATGTTTCAATAGATTGTTGATGAGGCTTGAGTGGTCCCCTAACATCTAGAAATTTATGTTGATATAATATTGTAATCTGTGACTATAATGAAGAGATACTCCTATTTGGGGATGATCATTTATTTTTTGATCTATAAATAAAAGGAACTATAATCTTGATCATTTTTTCATCACTATTACTCTTATTATAATTATATATTAACATTTAAATTGAATCATTTTAATGAACTCCCTTATGTTAGTGGGTTCAAATTGAAATTATAGGTATAAGATAATGCTCTAATTTTTTTCCTATGTCATGGGGGAAAATGAGCCTAATTTGATTATCTTTAGAGTAACCTGATGAACCCCATAAATTTTAGGTATTCTATATAATTTTCCTAACTTTTTCCTAAGTATGATACAAAGAAGAGTTAGAGTTCAATACCTGTATTTATATTAGGCTTCCATTTGTGGGGTTTCAAACTAATGAGTTTTAGTCCTTTCCAATTTCAATTTATTAATTTTTTATAGATTATTTGGAGTGTATGTCAGGTGATGTAAGAAATGAATTTCTTCCAGGGTTCCACATTTGAAAGGATTTAAACATATATAGTAGTACATATCTTTTCATTGATAGTTTAGAGACTTGAATGATAGACTAATGCAATTGATGTTTAAGGTCAAACACCATTGACTATGAGTTTTTTGAATAATAACCCAAGCATGGATTTCTGGTCAAGAATTATCTAACATACTTTGGATATAAGGAAGGAAAATTTTAATTCATAATATCAGTGTTCTCATATCGAAATAAATGGACTGAGATAGGTGTGTAAGGAATGACTACAAACTATTTTTGAAAGGTAGATTCCATTTCAATCAGGTCAAAGTGTATGAAAAAAATAAATTTATCCTTAGGATGAAGATTCTTGTGTTTGATTGTCCACTATTTATAGGTGTATTATAAAAATCCATATTTTAAGAGTATTATTCTTAGGAAAAGAAAATGTTTCGTTTGGAGATGGATTCTTCTGTCAACGATAGCTAAAAAAGGTTTATAGGGGTCTAAGTTTTCCAATGTAATGAAGTTTGTTCTATTGAAAAGAGGGTATATCCAAGAAGTATGATGTGGTTCATTTTAGATAGTAATTGGAATAATTGGATGAAAAATTACCTACATAGGTCTTTCTATTAAGTAATGAATGAAGAGTTTTCTCAAATCATGCATTCACAAACAAGGGTACCAATGCTGACATTTCCCGTATGGATCGAGGCCATAGACAAGAGAGAGGGGGCATATATATTTTTTATATTGAGGATAGAACAGGATTTAGGATCCATGTATCACAATGTATCTCATCACAATGAGTATCTTTCCACACATATTTTTAAAGTGGAGTCTCCTCACTTTGATAATGTTCTTTATATTAGAAGAGGTCATTTTTATTATTTTTCAACTAGAACATGATGTAGGATCAATGTTTCAATTAATATCTCATCACAATGAAAATAAATCCACATGTATTTTAGAAAAGAAATTTTGTATTGTGGTAGGATACAATCACCAAGAATATTGGTCCTCTTAAGTGATGTCCAATGGATCACATAGTTTAATATCACGTGACATGAACATGGAATATGTAGTTTAATTCCTTGCATTCAGGAAATTGGATTCAAAGTTTAATGTATTATGACATGGACATTTACCTATAGTTTAACATCATGCAACTAATACATAATATTGCTTCAATTTAGGGTCATATAGCTTTGACACAAAATTTTTGGCGAGGTAGTCTATACAGTAAGGCAAATGAAAATACCCAACATGAATAGAGAGCCCAAATTCTTGTATAGAATACCCATTGAATATTTTCACTTAGATTAATGTCACAATTCTAGGAAAGATGGGTGGATAGAGTTTAATATTGCATTGATTTGACCTAGTTCCTATTTTGGTTTTGCATCTAGGACCATCCATGTGCCCTAATGTTGTGTGAAAAGAACCTATAGTAAGTCCTGGTAGAATCATGGATTAACCATGAAAATTGGAATAATTTACCAAAATATCTATTACCATGTGAGTTATGCTCAATATTAGAAACAAGTTAATTTCTGGATTTATCCAAATTATACAGAAAAATTCCAATCAGGGGTGTTTTTGTTGGGAACAACTTTATTTTCCATTTCATGGCGATCCAACGAAGAATTATATGTCATTTTTTGGGTGTGAAAGGGGAAAGTTATAATATATATTGTCAGGGATCTTTGATATACAAAAATGAAAGGGAAAACTATATAAGGAATGATTGCAGACCATGTTGGAAAAGAGCTAAAGGATCTTCTCCTATGGAAAAAATTTCATCGGGTTGGCAGGATGCATTGGGGGAACACATCATGGTGGGACAAGTTTTTCATAATATGTATTGTCAAAACATAGTTTCCCTTTAGAGTTGAAATTTTTTTAACCAATATACAAGGAAAGATTATGGAGATCTGAATTTACCAAGACATGGAGTGTGATTTTTGAAAGGAAGGTTTCTGAGTATAAAAAAAGCATTTAGACCCGAATTGACTAAGAATGGGTGGAATGTTCCATGAACAGATATGACTCATATTTAAGAAAGGGTATATTTTTTCTCAACTAAGGGAGATTTTTTTATGTTATGGTTGGGAATTGGATTTAAGATCTAAGTATCACTATGTATCATGTAGTAATAGAAATCAAGCCACACTTAGTTCATATATGGAAGATCCCCCTACGCATTCAGGTTTGACGCATATGTAGGGAGGGTGATTTTTTAGTTTTTACTTTTTTATGAATGGGCCTAGTATTTAAGATATGGGTGTCACTATTTATTTCATGAGAGTGGGAAGCATGTCAAACATAGTTCTTGAACATAGTTCAGTAGGTGACCGACACTGTAAGGGGTTGTATCTTCTCTGGTGAAGATGTTAGATAATCTCATATTGGTCATATAAGGTACCTCATGTTTATTACAAATGGAAAGGATTATGTTTAACTTCATGTGTTGAGGATTTCATTTTATAGTTTAAGTTCTTATGACTAGGATGGTATGGTTCATGGCATTTATTTTTTTCTGACAAGGTCCATTGATCATATTGTTAACGATCATATGACAAGGAAGTCTCCCTACAATTTAACATTGTGTGGAAAGGAAGATTAAATTGTCTTTTATCACATGAAATACTTCTTGAGATACCTTGAATTAATGGGAGAATAGTATAATCATCATCTATAGTAATCAATTAATATGAAACATTAGATTAGAAATTATGGATTGCAAAATACCCCTCTCATTTTGGATTAAGCTTCATAGGATTCTTCTTGGGTATCAATGGAACATTGAGATCCAAAATTGGTTCTCCTTGTAGGATTGAACAAAGATGAGTTTTCTTATTAAAGGCTTATGTTATTCATTTTTACTGAATATCTAAATGATTTAAGGAATTTAGTATCTTTTCACCAATCCCTTCTAATTTTTCTAATCACCTACGATATTTCTCATCTATAGATAATTGATTTCATATAGAAATGTTGAGTGAAGAAAACTAGACTTCAATGGAAAAACTACTTCTATCCCTAATTTTAGTTAGTACAATCTCACCATCATAGTTGTATAAGTTGTAGTCTTGTAAGACCAAAACCCATGTTGAAGATTTTCAAGACAATACTTATTTTATTTTTCAACCATTTTTTGGATTATATTTTATAGAGTTTTATTAAAAGACTATATAAGTCCACTTAAAACTACATGATAGTGGTATTAATGGTTTTATTTTATGTTATGATCTGAATATAACCTTTTCAATTTTAATGAATATAAATTGGTGTCTTTTTTCGTCATTACTGTGCGAGGGATGGAAGATATTGTAATGATATTGTAATTCCCAGAATTTATGATATTCCACATCCTAAATTCTTTGAGAGGTATTTAATTAGACCATTTGAAAAATAATTTAGTATAAGTGAGGTTATAATTAAACTTTTAGGGAATAGTATAAGGGTATGTCCCCATGTAATCCATTCTTCTATATGGAGAATGGTCAAGATTACTTTTTATTTGGAAAAATCTCCGTGGGTTTGTTTCCCTCAGAATCCGGGGATTGACCGCCTTGATGGGAGGTTCAAACATTCCGATCGGTTTCTAATAGGTTTGTTTGTAGAACTGGAAACATCCAATGATTCCACATCCATTTAGACCTACTTTCCAAAGGTAGGCGCTCATTAGTTTGTGGACTGATGAGGCTTAGGAATTTGCATTGGTCGAGAGGATGGGAGGTCGGACTCATCACACCTTTTTGAGGGGAATTATTGTCTACTCCGGGACTCTCTTTATAGATTTAAGTTATGTTTGTGAATCCTTATTACATTACCAAGTATAAAATGAGGTTTCCTTCAGATCTGACAATCAATGATAAAATATGTAGGAAATTTATAGAATCTTTTTTATGTATTCGAGGTTCTTCATCGATAGAGAATCATCTATATTTATTAGAGGTTCTTGGTCAATGGTATCCTTCGAAACATTTATATAGAAGTATCTTGGTCCTTATGATGATCATGATGGTTTTAAAGCCACTTAGTGGGGAACTTGATGTTTATTTCCATTCAGAAGGACATGGATTATTTCAGAGTTGGGATCGAACCCGTAGATGGGCTACCTATGTATCCTTTGTTTAGAAAAGGAATCAGAACCCACGTAGTTAGAGTAATGGAGTATGATTTTTATGATTGATGGCTCAAAGAAGGATATCATAATCACTTTTACACTCTAAGCTCACGTGAGTCATGCTCGGTGTGAGAAACAAGAGGTATTGGTAAAAATTAGACAATTGTTCCATAAAAGATGAAATCATAAGAAATAATGTGGGACTTATGAATGTATGACTGCCCTGATAAATGAAGATTAGGATTTACTTCAGGGAAGAAATCCAAGAATAGGGTCCATAAAGGTATATGTGCTTCATGGAGATTTAAATACTCTAACTCAGGGCTTACTCCTAAAAAGGAGGCCCAAATTAGGATAGGACTTGTGATTGGGTTTTACTCATGAGAAGGAATCCCAGATCAAAGGTAAATTAGGACTGGTTAAGAAGAATTAAGACTGGGTCTTACTTCTGAAGAGGATGCCCATATTTGTGACTGGGGATTATTCCTAAGGAGGATGCCCAGATTAGAGGACTTGGACTGGGGCTTACTTCTGAAAAGGAGGCCCAGGTTAAAGGAATTAAGGTTTGGGGAATACTCCCGAGGAGGATTCCAATAATTTGGGGAATTATGACCGGGGATTACACCTGAAAAGGAGGCCCATGTTAGGGGATATGGGGCTTACTCCTAAGGAGGATACCCAGATTAGAGGACTTGGGGCTTACTCCTAAAGAGGATGCCCAAATTTGAGAATAATGACTAGGGATTATTCCTGAAAATGAGACCCAGGTTAGGGGATCTGGGGCTTACTCCTAAAGAGGATGCCCTGATTAGAGGACTTGGGGCTTACTCCTAAAGGGGATGCCCAAATTTGAGAATTATGACTGGGGATTATTCCTGAAAAGGAGACCCAGGTTAAGGATTCTCTCATCTTAAAGGATGAGGTTAAATGAATGAAATCTCAATCTTTAGTGAGATAAAGATGTGTAAATAACTAGGTTTTGAGAGATATTCCATAGAATTCCTTTCAGATAAAGAAGTCAAATGAAGAAATCATGCCATAAATGGATTTGAAGAGTGTCTTGAAGATTGAATCTTGAATAGGAGAGGTGGAATGGCTTAAGAGGGGTGAAATAGGCAAGAAGGGGACCCAAAAAGGAAGGGGCGTGCAAGTCATGGCAGGCGCGCCGGTACTGCGTGGGCGCGCAAGTGCTGGTCGCGCAGGTATACCTGCGCGACCTATAAGTACTTCCGCATTTGTAAACCAGTGAGGTAATACTTGAGTGATCCTTGACAAATGACTTTATAATTATCCTGAGGTACTTCCAGAAGAGAGGCGCGCAAGTTTTGGTGAGGAAGTAGGGCGGTGCGCAAGTATGTTCATTACCCTTAAGGGTAAAACACCTTAGGCGCGCAAGTGTTAGTGAATTCTAACACTTAGACCTTACTCCTCTTGTTTAGACCTTCCATTCTAGGTAAAGAATTACCTTAGAAGTGTTCAGAAGACCTGGAGAAGAGACTTGGGAATTCAGAGCTTTAAATATGAATTCTGGAAAAAATCCTCCCCCTATGGGGGGCCCACAGGGTCTATTTATAGGCAGGGGAAGACCCGGGCGGTTATCCTTTAGGTCGCGCAAGTCACTTGCGCAACCACTAGTTGGTGCGCAAGGGGACTTGTGCGACATTGATAGAAATTGCGCGACACATGTGCTTTTGATCCCTTGTTCACGTCTTTGTCGATTTTTGATGTTTTCTTCAAAGGATGAATCAATTTGTGCTAAGTCATTTCCCTTTACATTATTTTATACAATGTGACGTAAAGGAGCATCAACAAAAGTCCCCCATCAGAGTTGGATCCGGAGAGAAAAGATGATTTGACTTTGAGGAAAAGAAGAATTAATGGAAAGGCGGTGCACAAGTTTGGGTGCGCAAATGAGCTTCGGGCGCGCAGGGTTTGGCACGCAGGGGTACGACCTTTAGTCGCCCAGGGTACGACGCACAGGGTTCTGGCCGCATCTATAAATAGAGGGCCTCACTCCCATACAAAGCATCCAGATTTCCGGATTTCAGACCTTCGAGATCTCGCCGCGCAGGCCACCTTAACCACACAGGTTGCACTATTTTCTGGTGTTTCCTTGATGTCGCGCTGCTGTCAAGGTATCTGGATTTGTATGATGATACTTGCGCTCCAAATACTTGCACGAAACATTCATACTTGCGCGCCATGTTTTAGACTTGCGCGCCTTAATGCCTTTTCAATTTTTCTGAATTCTTTCACAAATTTAATGAAAAATAAACCCATTTAAGAGTTAGTTTATTCAACTTTTGTGTAGATTCAATGGCTCCCAGTAGAATCGGAACGGCTGATGAACTGTCCAGCAAGTGGATTGATGACATGATGAACATTGTTGGCCATGATTACTACAATATCTGCGACAACACTTTCCCAAATTTGGCTAAGTACTTGAAGAAATATCATCTTAATTTCCCACAGAGAATCTACCTGTCCCTGTATGGTCATGGTCATCTGCAAGGAGTCAATGTTCCAAATGCAAAGAACTATACACCTAAAATGTAGCTGCACTGCTACTCCTCTATTTCGGTTATGCTGTGCATTAAGAGCAACAACAATGGTGTGAACATTCAAATTCTCCTTCCATACCATTTCCTTGAAGATATGAAAATGGAAAACCCATGGGCTGAAATGTTTTCTGCTGTCAGTTGGTGGAGAGAAGACAAACATGGAATTAGAGAAATATCTGAAAAGAGTACTCTCTCCAAATGGATCTTTACTTCCAATGCTCCATTCTCAAATCCATGTATCCATCTTCCAAGTATCTTGGATAGAAACAGAGTCACTATTTGATCAGCAGAAAATTTTCCTCAAACCGCACTCAAGAACTTCCTTTTACAACTGTTCCAAGAAGAGTTGGTATTACTGCATCTCTTATTGTATCCAGTTGAATGAATGAATTCCAAGTGGTTGCTGATGAAGCTCGGGATGCCGTAAATCAAATGAAGAGTTATGTTGAAAGTCTTTTGTAATTCCTTGGAAAATAGAAGAGACTCCAATCTGTGGATATCCTTATAACTCTTGTGAATCAATGAAAAACACTTTAACCTTCACACATTTGTACCTGCATTCTCTTTTGCTACATTCTTTAGATTTTACCTAATCCAATGGGCCTAGTAAGCATAGTTTGATTTTTACTAGGATTAATGTAAATAACCCTACAAACTTCGAACCTTTTAATTTCTCAATATTACCTAAATCATACAAAATGTACGTTTAGTGAGCTTGGAAATTGACTTTTATTCAGAGTTCCTTTGAATTTTGTGGCTAGTTTAATGTCATGCACGTCGGACATAAGGAGGCTAATGTTTTAAGGTCGAAATAGCTTTAACCGAATGAATTAGAATTGACTCAATTCCTTGAAAATTCATATGAAAACATAGTACCATACTCAAGTATGAGGGAAAAATATGTAAACTATGAATTAAGAATATTTGAATATGAGGAATGATATGAAAGAGAGATAAAAGGCATTAGAAGAAGTAGTTCCCAAGAATGAAGTTACTATTATTCAACAAACCCGTTAGGGGGTTAAATTATGCAGGGCCACCTAAGGGCATTGGCAACATAGTTAAATAAAATAGTATCTTTTGGCTAACAAGTCTATTATGTAGACTGTTTATGCAAGGCCACCTATGGGCATGTGCTGCATAGTCAAGCAAAAGAACTCTCAGAAATTTACTTTCCTAGTGCTAAAATCCAGTGAAAGTTTATGGAGATTCAAATTTTCCAAAGTATAGAGTTTGTTGTATGGAAAGAGGTACTTGAATATGGAGAAGATATTTCCAAACAAGATTATCAAAGAACTGAATAGATATCACTCCTATGAAGGTCTGACCCAAACTTAGGGAAGGAGAATATAAACCACATACTTGAATACTTTTCAAATCATGAAAAAGGATATGGGACAAATATGTTAAGGAGGGCTATTTTTACGGATCCCTACATACTGTCATTTAAGACAAATAAGGACAAAAGAGGCATTCTTCCCAAGAATGAAGTTACCACTATCCGAAAAACCCGTTAGGGGGTTGAATTATGCAGGGCCACCTAAGGGAATTGGCTGCATAGTCAAATAATAGTATCTTTTGGCTAACAAGTCTGTTATGTAGACTGTTTATGCAAGGCCGCCTATGGGCACATGCTGCACAGTCAGGTAAAAGAACTCTCAGAAGTTTGACATTTTTGTAACTAGAATTCATGAAAAGGGTTATGAAGATCCGAAAATATTTAAGGTTAGGATTATGACACATAAAGATTGTTATTGTCCAATGTATACAGAGATAAACAGATCAATGCTAACCATAATCATGTTGTGGCTGGGTCCTGAATTGAAATGTTGGACTTCACTACGTATCCCATAAGGGTGAGAATCAAGCCATATGTAGTTCTTAAACTATAGTTTAACGTCGTGTGGTACAAAAGAATTAGAGATCTTAGTTTAGGTCCATAGATCTTGGACCATTATAAGAAATACACTGTGTGTGTTTTCATGGGGAATTTTTAGCCAAGGGACTAAAAATGAAATTTGGTGTTAGGCCCAAAGACTTTGGGCTGAATTCGAGGGACAATCGAACATTCCTACGTATCCCATTAGGATGGGAATCAAGCCCATGTAGTTCTAGAAATACCCTATGTACAAATTTGGTTCGTACATGTGAAGGGTGAAAGGGGACTTTAGTACAATGATGGTTTAACCCAAGATAAAAGGTTTGGGCATTTCCATGTATGCACGTAATCTTTGAAATTACACATGATTGAAAATCAATGTAAATAATTATTCCTTCTCAAGTGAGGGTATCAAAGAATATTGTAGTTTATTGTCATACTGGAAAAAAGTGTTGTATAGTTTAACGTCGTATAACAAGGAAGAAAGTGAACCAATGTAAAGATATTTATTCTAGGGGAATTTTCATTAATCAACATCATATGAGATGGAGGTGATCCGATGTGAGGAGATTGGTTTTGGGCTTGAAACTTGGGAGGTTGCCTACGTACCCAGCCTGGAAGGCAAGGATCAAAGTCTACGTAGTTCAATTAAGGAATGAATTAATGATCAAGTTGTTTTTGGGGACAGCGACCTAGAAAATGATATTGGGACTTACACATGGTTAGCGGCCCTGAGAGAGTATTATGGTTGAGGTTTTATATAATCTCATATGAGTCATACTTAGTGTGACAACCGGGTCCTAGTGACAGCACAGCCACCCCGCCTTAACATGGTCGTCGGGTCCTGGCCCACCAGGTACCACCAGTTGCCCCGCAGACACATGAGGCCCACCCCAGGGTCCACCCACGTGCCCGAACGGGTCATATGACTAATGACATTCCCCATAGGCCAACACATGTCCTTTCTAGTGTGCTTTGTCCTCACTCACACACACCCTGAAAAACTTCCCAGGAGGTCACCCATCCTGATCACTATTCCATGCCAAGCATGCTTAACTGTGGAGTTCTAATCAGTCAGGCTCCCGAAAAGGAAGGTGCACCTTGTTGACATGAGTCATATCATTTAGTCATTTAACCCTTTATCATTTGGGGATGTTACAATCACCCCCCTTTAGAGCACAATGCCCTCGTTGTGGGCCGTACATCTCAACCCAGGCAGTGCACTGCGCACTTAAGACTGGGTACCACCTCTGATAACAAATGTGACAACTGGGTCCCAGTGACAGCACATCCACCTCGCCTTAACATGGCCGTCGGGTCCTGGCCCACCAGGTACCACCAGTTGCCCCGCAGACACATGGGGCCCACCACAGGGTCCACCCACGTGCCCCAATGGGTCATATGACTAATGACATTCCCCATAGGCCAACACATGTCCTTTCCAGTGTGCTTTGTCCTCACTCACACACACCCTGAGAAACTTCCCAGGAGGTCACCCATCCTGATCACTACTCCAGGCCAAGCATGCTTAACTATGGAGTTCTAACCAGACAGGCTCCTGAAAAGGAAGGTGCACCTTGTTGACATGAGCCATATCATTTAGTCATTTAACCCTTTATCATTTGGGGATGTTGCACTTGGTGTGAGAAACAAGAGGTAGCAACAACCTTAACGATACACAGTTTAACGTCATGTAGGATGTATGAAGGGATTTCTGTACAGTTTAGCGTCATGTAGTTAGGAAGATGGGGACAATATAGTTTAACGTCATATTGGACGAAAGGGGGACTGTGCAGTTTAATATCATGCAATGAGGACAAAAGTGTACACCATTTAACGTCATGTTGGACGCATCGAGGACTTTTTTTTTTCTTCCCACAGTTTAGCGTCATGTTGGAAAAAAGTGCGAATAGTTTAAGGTCATATTCCTGGACCATGGATGGTTATGTAGTTTAACGTCTTTCCAGACATAAGGTAATTTTATACAGTTTAGCATCATGTAGTTAGGACGTCGGGACTTGCAAATAATTTAGGGTCATATGCATGGACCGTTGATGATGCAGTTTAACATCTAGCTGGACCAAGTTGCAGTTTAAGGTCATACCAGACCATGTTGGGGACACATTTTAACGTCATGTTGGACCAAATGGGACTGTGCAGTTTAATGTCATGTAGTGAGGACAAAAGTGTACACCATTTAACGTCATGTTGGACGCATCGGGGACTTTTTTTTCTTCCCATAGTTTAGCGTCATGTTGGAAGAAAGTGCAAATAGTTTAAGGTTATATGCATGGAACGTGGATGGTTATGTAGTTTAATGTCTTTCCGGATGTAAGGGACTTTTATACAGTTTAGCGTCATGTAGTTAGGACGTCAGGACTTGCAAATAATTTAGGGTCATATGCATGGACCGTTGATGATGCAGTTTAACGTCTTACTGGACCAAGTTGCAGTTTAAGGTCATACCAGACCATGTTGGGGACACAATTTAATGTCATGTTGGACCAAGTTTCGATGTATTTTGTGTTTATACAAAATACTTCTTAAAAAATTTTGCATTTGTTGGAGTAGTGATGAGTTCTCCATCCATCAAGATTAATGAATAAGCTCCATTGGAGTAGACCCTATGTATTGAGTAAGGTCCTTCCCATTTTGGATCAAGCATTGGAGGTTTCATTCCTGGTATCATTGGAGTTTTGAGAACTAATACCAATTCTCCCTGAGTGAATGAACGAAGACAAACTTTTTTGTTAAAAGCCTGTGCTATTCGATTCTAATAGACTTCCAAGTGGTGAAAAGTGCACAATCTTTTTTCATCTAACCATTCCAATTCATTCAATCACTTTTGAGATTGTTCATCTATAGATGACTGATCACAAATGGCTACTCTGAGCGAAGGAAATTGAACTTCAATGGGAAAGATGACTTCTGTTCCATATACCAGTGAATATGGAGTAGATCGGGTTGCAGTGCGGGTGGTAGTCCGATAAGCCCATAAAGCATGAAAGAGTTTATCAGGTCATGAACTCTTATATTTATCCACCATCTTTTGAAGTATATTTGAAAGAGTCTTGTTAAAGGATTATATCTGGCCGTTGGACACTACATGATACCGAGATGAATGGTTGGATTTGATGTTGTATTCTTGATACAACTTCTTCACCTCGGATGAACAGAAATTGGTACCATTGTCCGTCAATATGGTATGAGGGACACCAAATCTGGTAATGATGTTAGACTTTATGAAGCTAACAACACATTTAGAACTGACTTCCTTGAGAGGTATTGCCTCTGACCATTTGGAAAAGAAGTCAGTAGCAGTAGGAATGTACTTAAACTGCTTAGCCGTAGCCGAAGGATAAGGTCCCACCACATCCATTCCCCATGTGTCAAATGACCATGATTATTTAGCTATATGAAGCAACTATGGAGGTTGATGAATAAAATTGGCATGTACTTGACATGAATGACACATCTTTGTGAAATCAACACAATCTTGTATCATTGAAGGCCAAAAGTATCCAAGCCTTCGAACCTGATCAGACAGTCTATGTCCAGATTGGTGGGCACCACAGACTCCTGCATGCACTTCTTTTATGACATCCATTGTCTCTTCACCATAAATTCATCTGAAGAGAACTCCATCAAAACTACGTTTGTAGAGAATTTTCTCTAAGTTATCTAGGCTATCATAAAGAGTAAAATTGACCACACGTCGCCAGATTTGTTCTTTCTCGGCTCTATCAGGTGAAAGTGTTCCATTTTGAAGGTATTTTTTGATAGGTGACATCCATCCTGTAGTATGACCATACAGTTCAGGAATGGGACTAATTTCATTAATTTCCTCGGTTTTGATTCGAACATAAGGTGAAATTGCATGATGGTGGGTAATACTGATGGTTGTCTCGTCCCGATTTGGATCTTCTAGAGCTGTAGCTATATTAGTCAGTGCATCAGCTTGAGCATTTTGTGATATTGGGATAAAGAAAATTTCGGTTCCGAAGGGAATTCTTCCATTAAATCTCTGACATAATCATACAAAGGGATTAGTTCTTCTTTTCTTATGGCATAATCCCCATTGACTTGTTTGATTACCTGGTCTGAATCACCTTTCACTTTTAAGTGATTCACTTGTGCTTGAAGCGCTAATTCCAAGCCTGTGACGAGAGCTTAGTATTTGGCTTCATTATTGGTACCACCTTCCCACAATAAGAAGGAATAAGGTAACACTGCCTTCTCTAGAGAAATGAGCACAATTCCTAAGCCAACTTTGTTGAATTTAGGATTTTCCATTTTGCTCCCTGTTGGACTTCTGGAAGCACCATCAAAATACATTTCCCATGCTTGAGGACTTTCTTGAACAGAGAAGACTTCCTGACCAAAGAGTTCAATATCTAAAGATGTGTCTCCTACTGAAGGGTGTTCAGCCAGGAAATCAGCCAGAGCTTGGTCCTTTATCACCATTTGAGAAAAATACTGAATATCGAATTGCTGCAAAATAACTGCCCACCTTGCCAGACGTCCTGTAAGCATTGGACGACTAAGGATGAATTTGAGCGGGTTATTGCGAGATACCAATTGGAATTCGTGATGTTGCAGATAGTGTCTCAACTTCTGAACTGCAAAGATTAATGCCAGGCAGCACTTCTCAATACTTGAATACTAGGTTTCTTCTTCAAGAATAGTTCGACTGAGATGGTAAAGGCTGTTTTCATTCCCAGCATCATTCTTCTGAGCAATAAAGGCACCCAATGATTGCTCTAAGGCTGTCATGTAGAGGATACGTGGTCTTCCTTCAAAAGGTGGCATAAGTACTGATGGAATCAAGAGGTATTTCTTGAGAATATCGAATGATTCTTGACATTATTCAGCCCACTGGTAAGTGACTCCATTCTTCATCAATTTGGTGAAGGGTAAACTTTTTCCTGCCAAATTGGCGATGAAACACCGAATATAGGCTAAGTGTCCTTGAAGTCCTCTTAATTCATTCAAATTTCGAGGAGGTGACATACCAAGGATTGAATTGGTCTTCTCAAGATTGGATTCAATACCACTATGGCATATAACAAACCTGAGGAATTTTCCTGAGGTTACCCCAAAAGCACATTTTAAGGGGTTCATCTTCAAATTATGTTGTCGAAGACTGTGGAATATGACTTCCAAATCAGCCAAGTGATTAGAATGTTTCTTGTATTTAACCACCAAATATTCTACATTTCATTCAACAAACTTCCCTAAGAAGGTTTTGAAGATACTATTCATGGCACGTTGATACATTGCACCTTCATTCTTTAAGCCAAAAGGCATTACTCGGTAGAAAAACACACCCAGAGGGGATCTGATGGCTGTGGATTCCTCGTATTCTGGGGCCATTTGAATCTGATTATATCCAAAATATCCATCCATGAAGGAAAGTGCTTCATAGCCAGTTGTTGCATCAATTAAAAGTTCTGTAATCGGAATTGGGAAATCATCCTTAGGAAAATGCCGATTAAGATCTCTGAAATCGATGAAAACTCTAATTTTTCCATTATTTTTCTTTACAGGGACAATATTAGCCAACCACTTGGGATATTGAACTTCTCTGATGAAGTTAGATTTGATAAGATTATCCACTTCCGCCTCAATTTTGGAATCATAAGTTGGGTGTGTTCTTCTCGCAGCTTGCTTAAATCCTCGATGTTCTTCTGGTAAACCCAAATGATGAGTAGCAACATCAGGATCAAGCCCAGAAATTTCTGTATAGTTCCAAGAAAATACATCTCTATTTTTCTTTTGAAAAGGAAAATACATCTCTTTCTATTCAAGAGTCATGGCCGCACTGATTAAAGTGGGGCGTGGATCTTCTTTTGTACCCAGATTTATTTCTCTGAGTTCATCCACAGTGGTAGAGATACCCTCTTCAAATGCTGGAGGAGCATCTATGAGATATTCCTCTTCTTCTTCATCATGTGTTATTTCTTCCATTTCTACTTGCATAGTATATGATAAAGCAGAACTTTCATGATTAGAAGAGATGTCACAATTTGCACATCTTGAAGAAAAAGCTTCCATTTTTGACCCGATTGATGACAAAGGGTCTTCTTTGGGTATTAAATAGGAGACGATGGATTGAAAATCGACATCATTGTTCACCTCTGATGTTGCTATAACTTCTTCTGGTCTAATTGGAGAAGTATATACTTGTTGGATTTCAGAAGATGAAATGATGATGTCACCATTTGTGCTATCATCACTGCTTGGTGGGTTACCAATTTCTCCCACGTTGTCTGGATCGATTGGCGTAATTAACATTATGGATCTTTCTATAAGAGTATTTTGATTTTGATATATCTTGTTAATTTTACTGATAGGAAACACATAATCTATACTCACATGTGTAAATGGATTTACTGGAATCTTCTCCAAACCATATGAAGCATTAACTTTGGTAATCTCCTTTGTTATGGATTTCTCCCTTCCCTTCATGTGATAGAATTCCGCCTCATTGTATTGAGACTCACATGTCTTGAACGAGACCTTATCATCATACAATGTCCCAACTTGACCATCAAAACAATATTTGAGACATTGATGGTATGATTAAGGGATATCCGCATGCTGATGTAGCCATGGTCTTCCAAGTAAGATGTTGAAGGCTGAGTCTTGATCAACAACCATGAAATCTGAATTGGACAAAAGATCTCCAAACTGAGTTCTAAGTGTAACTTCGCCTAGTGGTTCTTTTTTATTTTTATCATATCCTTGTAACATCATGTTAGAAGGAGATAAATCAGATTCCATGAGGCCCAATCGACGAAGTGTAGGAATGAGCATGAGGTTGACTCCTGAACCATTGTCAATGAAATCTCTTCGAACATCTACACCATTGACCTTGCCAGAAAAGTACAATGGTCTAATATGTCCATAAAAAACATCATATTCATCTTCATCGGTAAAAGATATTATTACATGGCATTCTGCAAGATTATTCTCTATGTGATAGACTTCAGCTGCAGCAATTTCAGTTTCAAACTCCTGAGGACTTGACAAAGTCTCGATGAGTGCTTCCCGAAGATCTTTTGACAGATTCAGATCATCCAGAATTGATAACATAGCTAGTACTTGGGCCAAGTGTTTCAATATATCATACTTTTGATCCAGAGGTCTGCGTTTCCCAACAGGAATATGTGGTTTAGTAGGTACCTTGGAAGCAGATGCTTTGGAAGTTGATGCATCTTGTATCAAAATAGGAGCAGACAATATCCCTGATTTTGGAAGATTAGACCGATTATATCCATTTACTTGCTGAGAGGAAGAGGATGGATCCTTCAATCGGTCTTCCAAAATAACTATGCCAGGACTGAAATTGCTATTGGTAGAAGAACTTTATTGTTCTTGATGAGCTCACTAAAGGGCTCTACCACGAGTTTCCACTACGTACACAGTTCTAGCATGGGTAGAATTGGAGTAGTGGCTTCTGAAAGATCCACGTCTTCCCCTATATCCTGAGCCTCTGGAACTTCCTCTGATTCCCTTGTTTGATATAGGGAATTCAGGCTCATCGAAATTGAAACTGCGACTGGCATATGGATCTGTTAATTGAATCATATTAACAGAACTGAAGATTAACTCTTTGTCTGATGAAGACTCTACCTGATTAGCCTATTTAGGCTGTGCTGTTTGGTGGGGCGGTACCCGTGGATTTGAAGTAGATGGAATGAAGTCTGCCAGAGTCAAAAAAAACTTAGGCTTCGACACATACTCATCTTCTTCTGATTCTTTTTCTTTCTTTGAATCATACCATTTCTTTGAAGAATTTCCCTCTGATGAAGTGGGTTTTTCCGCAACATTCATGGCAGAATACACAATCGGTTTCTTTAATTGTGTTCGCAAAATAGCATGAGTTCGGTTGATTGTATTTCTGACCATCCAATCATCATACTTCTGTGCATTTTTGCTTTTGACTTATTTCCATTCACCTTCCTCCTCTAGAACTGTAGTAGTGACACATGCTACCTGGGCTGAGGAGCCTTTCAATGTGACTTTTCCCAAGTCGACCATCTTTTGCAAGAGGTCTTTGAGGACAAAACACCCCTGGATGGGATGCCCCAACATTTGATGAAAGCTGCAATAATTGGGACGATCTTCAACTCCTTCCTTATTTGGCCTCTTGGGCTTTGGCAGTAGAACCATATTATTTTCCAGAGTCGAAATGAAGTAACCAGGAACTTGTTCATTTCGGAAAGAGTATGTTTTGATCTTCAAATAATCAAATTGTTTTCGTCTTTTATATCTTTGATCATATTGACGAAACGGTCTCTGTTGTTGGCGCTCAGAAGGTGGAGCCCTTCAAGAAGATGAAGGTTTTGAAGTAAAAATAGGTACAAGTGCTTGTTTAAGACTAACTGTAGTAGTTTCTGCTTTACCCATTCTCCTTCCTGGAGATGATGGAATTACACGAGATTTATCCTTAGCCTGTATAAGGGAATATTCAATCTACTGAGCGATTGAAGTAAGGTCTCGAAACCCTCCTGTATATTTCACAGGGATCAACGGCATGCGTAATTCGTCATGCAGATTTGCCACACAGATTGGCAACAATTCCTCTTGAGGAAGTGCTAAGCTTAGGGAATATGTTAATCCCTTCCAGTGAGCAATGAAATCTGAGACCCTTTTATTCTCTATTTGCTTACAGTTTGTAAGATCAAAAACTTTTGTATTTGGCAAAGTTGAGCTGAATTGAAGAAGGAATTTTTGGCGAAGATCCTCCCATCCGGTAATTGACTGGGATTGCACGCTTTTATACCAGACAAAGGTTGGTCCTTGAAAGGTCTGTACGAATCATATGAGTTTTACTGCTTCTTTCTGCCCAGGAGTTCCCATAATAGGATCACAACAAGACACATAATGCATAAAATTCTATTCAGGGTTTCCTGATCCACTGAAAATAGGGAATAAAGGGTTTCCAAAACTAGATGTAGGAGAGATTGAATCTACCCATTCAGGGTAAACTTTATTTTCTGGTTGAACCTGCGCACGTTTCCCTTCCATAGTTTCTAACCGAGATGTTAATAACTCAATGGTATTTATTAACTTTTGAGAAACATCTGTTTGAAATTGGACTTGGGTAGGTGCAATGACTGGAGCTTGGACAGAGGTGGTGGCTAGTGCTGCAACTGATGGTAGCACTGCCAAATGTTGTTGCACTTGACCCGTAGGATTAGGCCTATGAGGGTGTACTGATAGAGGAGGATATTCCTGATCCATCTCATTATATACAACAAATTCCCTTGGCTGACTGACTCCAACACGCTCACGAAGAAGACTACTCTGAAGTAGTTCTGCATTCAACCTTCTTAATTCCTTCATTTCTTCCTCCTGTTGTGAAAACCTTTGCTCTAGTGAGAGCGATTGGACTTCTCCAGAGGAAGGATATGTAACCAGATTCTTTCCCCTCCTTTTTTTGGATCCTTTTAGAAGAGGGGGAAGTGGGTTACTTGAAGGATTACCTAGGATCTGAGTAATCCTTTTATTTCGTGTACGCACAACTTCTTCATTTTTGTCGGTACATACATCTTCTTGAGAAGGACCCTCTTCATCTATGTCCCATGAGTGAACCTCATTTTGTGGATCAACAACAACGACATTGATGACATTAATTGATGCACAATGCATCACATCCCTTCTATCAGTATTTCTGTGATATTGTCTTCTTCCATGTCTTTGATGAGACATCGCCTTTTTTTGATTCGATCCCTCAGGAACTTCTTGACGGACCATAATTTGGAGGGAGTCTCCTGATAATTTGGCTCTTCGTTCCTCTTGAGGTTTCTTCCCCAATCGAGAAAAGAATGACTTTATCTGAGGAGGGGATTGATGATTTAAAAAAGTCCCCAGTCTGGTGGACTGGGGATGTTCCTGTTGTTCTCGCTCAACTCATCGAATCCTATTTGTTGATTCTGAGGGTTGGTTTAAAAGAGTCCCTAGTCTGGCAAGCTGGGGTGGCTCTTGACATGGTATGTCTGAGACTTTCTTAAAAGCTCTCCTGATCTTGCAAACCTTAGTCCAGAAATTAGATGGATGCATTAACCTGTATCCACTTTTATCACTCGGTTCAAAAAACCATTGGATGATTTCTGACACTTCTGTCACTTGGTGACGTGCTTGCTCTAAACGAGAGGCCTGTTCAATATTCTCATTTTCTTGATGCAAGAGTAATTCAACAACTTGTTCTATGTATTCTTGATTTTTAGAGGAACTAGTTGAAGCCTGTTCTTGGGAAAGATTTTGATTACAAACAAAGCTCATTGACTGTGGCCAGCCATGGGCAATAACATTGCATGATACCATTTTCGGTGGGCTTTGCTGACTAGAGAGCACCGTGAAATGCAGTGCTCCATGAACACCCCATCCTCTGACATGAATAACAGATGGGGCATTGTCAATTAACTGACACAATATTCTTAGTGCGCCAAGGCATGAACGTTGAAGTGCTCTCTGCTGCTTTTCAGTCTTCAGATATCGAGATACTGATAGAGACGCCAAATCAATCTGACGCTGTAAATATTCTATTATCTTAAGATGATTTTCATATTCATCATAAGATAATACTTTCTTTTTCAACTGACAATGAGTTTTCTATATGTTGAGACAAATATCATGAATTTCATCTTCCGTCAACATTTCTGGAATGTCATACTGAGAGTTAGCCAGAGGCCAAAACATGACTGGTACTTCATCTTTTTCCATTTGTTTTCTCATGTTCAGCATTTCCTCCTTATCATTTGATGAAGATTATTCTACCTAATAAGACCAGAGTTGGTTTTTCCTTGTTGCTTCATTGGATTCAACAGGATTGGTAGAGAAATCATTGATCAAACTAGAAGATGCATGAATTAGGGGTGGTTCAGAGAGTGACCTACACCTTGGGCTATCTTCTGATTGAGAAAGTATTTCACCTACTAGAGATGAAGAATCAGACATGACTGGTTTCACATTTGTAAGCTCCTCAAGATAAGAGGGCTTTCTCGGCACTACATTGGTCACTAGAGCATTTTCCGGGCAATGTGCATCACTACTGTGGAGAGTACTTTCGCAGTGAAATTCATCATCATGGGGAGGACCACTATAATGGGTTACAACATAAGATGAGATCTCTTGCTCCTTGGTCTTCTGACCACACAGAGGGTTCCTATGGCTCTCATATTAAGACTAAACTTCAAGATCGACCGAATTTTCATAAAGAAAGCCTTCATGAGGAAGTGTCTGTTGAATACCTTCAGAATTAATATTTCCATTATTGGGAACTGAGGGAGTAGAATATTGAATTCTAATAGATAACTGTCTAAGGGCTTCAAGAACACCAGCATTGAGAAAGGCCTTGTTATAGATTGGCTCTTGATCTCCTGACTTTCCTGGGAATGTCTTTTTCTTAGACGCCTTCTTACTTGCCTTGGAAACCACTTGTTGACGAAAGTGGCTGCTCTGAGCAGGTGTATGTGCCTGATCAGGAAAGATGGCCAGGTTTGGATGACGATCTCCACTCAAATCAGGTGTATGTGCCTGACTTGGTTGTCCGTATGATATGGGGGCATATTACCCACAACCCTATTGGATTGGAACAGATGTGTGTGTCTGTTCCGGAGTGAATTGTTAATGTGTCACTCCACTGGTAGGGAAAGATTTATGTGTCTTTCCTTGAGATGCCTCTGAAGTTGTTATAATATCCTGGCAGGAATCCAGAATATGAGCAGGGATTTTCTTCTGCTCTTTCACCATTGATAGAATATTCTTGGTGACTTCCACTGCCGGAACGAGAATATACGTCCATTCCGGGCATGGAGTAGGTGTATGTGCCTGCTCCTGTCCTCCTTTTCCTGTCAGTGAATCCTGATAGTACTCAAGTGTAGGGGAAGAGAGTTGAGTCTGCCTCCTGTTTGTCACCGGGGATTTCCAACTGACTTCTCCGAATGCTACCAAGCGAGACTGTTGGTAGGCTTGATTAATATTAGCAGGCGTATGTGCATGCTGATTGCACTTCGCCAAACGTGGTTGATGAGATTCATCATATCTAGTCAGACGAGCCTGATGACTAACTGATGATGTATAAACAGGTGTATGTTCCTGCCAATAGTACTCCACCAGAATTGCCTGGCGGGATCGGCGTGATGCTGCCAGACGAGTCTGCTGGACAGTGGAATTAAAACGGGCAGGTTTATGTGCCTGCTCGTTGCTTTCCACCAAGTTAGGTTGGTGGACTTCTCCGGAGATGGCAGAGATGAGAACCTGCTCACTGTTGACCGGATTCCACCTCTGGTGGTTCTTCTTGCTTGCTCGGGTTCAAGGAACCTGAGCCAAACGCCTGGAGTCAGTACCCTCATCATGTTGAGGGTGCACTGCCGCATGAGTCTGGCGGCGATTGTTGGTGGGAACCCTCGGGAAGGACTCCTGTATACTTGAATTAAGTCCCTGAGGGACCTTCTCATTCACCTCATCAGAATAAGGGAGTGAATGGTGATTGTGTTCCGGGGATAACGACCCGAAACGGTTGCAGATGGTAGTCAGCACCGCCTGCTTCTTGATCACTGGTCATCGTTGTTTGGACGACTGTTGTGAGTTGTTCACTTGGAGGGATTGTCGGGAAGCCTCCAGAGTTGGGATGGTACCGTGTTGATGGTACTCCTTAACCAGCGCATTTGATACCCAGCGTTGAAGACACTAAGTAGGTGATGTCATCCTCAGAATGGATGACGATCCAGCAGGAGTAGTAGCAATGGCATTTGCAGCAGCAGCATTCACAGGTGTGAATTTGAGAGCAGCCATTCTAGAAATGCAGAAGATCTTGGAAAAGAGTGCCTGTTTGATATAACAGATGTAATCAAGATAAATTCAGACACTATATGTTTTGGATGAGTACATATGTCAATGATTGTTTTTTTGTCCCTCTCATTGAGTTTTAAATAGGGGCCTAACAAATAGGTAAAACATCATTTTAACTTGGTTAAGGATTCACGTCGGGTTCACCATTTTTTGTTTCCCTCGGAATCCGGGGATTGACCACCTTGATGGGAGGTTCAAACATTATAATCAGTTTCTAGCAGGTTTGTTTGTAGAACCAGAAACATCCAATGATTCCACATCCATTTAGACCTACTTTCCAAAGGTAGGTGCTCATTAGTTTGTGGACTGATGAGGCTTAGGAATTTTCATTGGTCGAGAGGATGGGAGGCCAGACTCATCACACCTTTTTGAGGGGAATTATTGTCTACTCTGGGACTCTATTTATAGATTTAAGTTATGTTCGTGAATCCTTATTACATTACCAAGTATAAAATGAGCTTTCCTTCAGATCTGACAATCAATGATAAAATATGTAGGAAATTTAGAGAATCTTTTATAAGTATTTGAGGTTCTTCATCGATAGAGAATCATCTGTATTTATTAGAGGTTCTTGGTCAATGGTATCCTTCAACACATTTATAAAGAAGTCTCTTGGTCAATATGATGACCATGCTGGTTTTAAAGCCACTCAGTGGGGCACTTGAAGTTTATTGTCATTCAAAAGGACATGGATTATTTCAGAGTTGGGATCGAACCCGCAAATGGGCTACCTACGTATCCTTTGTTTAGAAAAGGAATCAGAACCCACGTAGTTCGAGTAAGAGAGTATGATGTTTATGATTGATGGATCAAAGAAGGATATCATAATCAATTTTACACTCTAAGTTCACTTGAGTCATGCTCGGTGTGAGAAACAAGAGGTATTGGTAAAAATTAGACAATTGTGCCATAAAAGATGCAATCATAAGAAATAATGTGGGACTTATGAATGTATGACTACCCATATAAATGAATATTAGGATTTACATCAGGGAAGAAATACAGGAACATGGTCCATAAAGGTATATGTGCTTCATGGATATTTGAATACTCTAACTTGGGGCTTACTCCTGAAAAGGAGGCCCAGATTAGGATATGACTTGTGATTGGGTTTTACTCCTGAGAAGGAATCCCAGATCAAAAGTAAATTAGGACTGGTTAAGAAGAATTAATACTGGGTCTTACTTCTCAAGAGGATGCCCATATTTGTGACTGGGGCTTATTCCTAAGGAGGATGCCCAGATTAGAGGATTTTGAATGGGGCTTACTCCTGAAAAGGAGGCCCAGGTTAAAGGAATTAAGGTTTGGGGCTTACTCATGGGGAGGATGCCCATAATTTGGGGAATTATGACTGGGGCTTACTCCTGAAAAGGAGGCCTAGGTTAGGGGATCTGGGGCTTAATACTAATGAGGATGCCCATATTAGAGGACTTGTGGCTTACTCCTAAAGAGGATGCCCAAATTTGAGAATTATGACTGGGGATTATTCCCGAAAAGGAGACCCAGGTTAGGGGATCTGGGGCTTACTCCCAAGGAGGATGGCCAAATTAGAGGACTTGGGGATTACCCCTAAAGAGGATGCCCAAATTTGAGAATTATGACTGGGGATTATTCCTGAAAAGGAGACCCAGGTTAAGGATTCTCTCATCTTAAAGGATGAGGTTGAATGAATGAAATCTCAATCTTTAGTGACATAAAGATGTGTAAATCACTAGGTTTTGAGAGATATTCCATAGAATTCATTTCAGATAAGGAAGTAAAATCAAGAAATCATGCCATAAATGGCTTTGAAGAGTGTCTTGAAGACTGAATCTTGAATAGGAGAGGTGCAATGGCTTAAGAGGGGTGAAATGGGCAAGAAGGGCACCCAAAAAAGTAGGGGCGCGCAAGTCCTGGCAGGCTGGCAGGTACTGCGTGGGCGCGCAGGTATACCTGCGCGACCTATAAGTACTTACGCGTTTGTAAACCAGTGCGGTAATACTTGAGTGATCCTTGACCAATGCCTTTATAATTATCCTGAGGTACTTCCAGAAGAGAGGCACACAAGTTTTGGTGAGGAAGTAGGGTGTCGCGATAGTATGTTCATTCCCCTTAAGGGTAAAACACCTTAGGCGCGCAAGTGTTAGTTAGTTCTAACACTTAGACCTTACTCCTCTTGTTTAGACCTTCCATTCTAGGTAAAGAATTACCTTAGAAGTGTTTAGAAGACCTGGAGAAGAGACTTGGGCATTCAGAGCATTAAATCTGAATTCTGGAAAAAATCCTCCCCCTATGGGGGGACACATGGTCTATTTATAGGCAAGAGAAGACCCGAGCGGTTATCCTTTAGGTCGCGCAAGTCACTTGTGCGACCAGTAGGCGGCGCAGAAGGGGACTTGCGCGACAGTGATAGAACTTGCGTGACACATGTGATTTTGATCCCTTGTTCATGCCTTTTTCGACTTTTGATGTTTTCTTCAAAGGATGAATCAATTTGTGCTAAGTCATTTCCCTTTCCATTCTTTTAGACAATCTGACAAAAAGGCACGTCAACAGGGTTGATGGATGAAGTTGGTTTTCACTTGATTAGAATGAATTTTTTTGGTGAATTTTGTACAATCCTATGTAATTGAAGGCTATAAATACCAGATTCTCCTAATTTAGTGAGAAATAAAGGTTCCCAACTTATGGGAACCACAAGAGACAACATTGACTTTTTTTAGTAACATCAATTTCTTCTCCATCAAAACAACTGATGGTGACTCCATCAGATGACCATTTAAAAAGGATCTTATAATGATCCAAGATATCATAAATTTCAATGTTGACTACCCTATGTTGGATTTTCTCTTTCCTAGATCTGTCTGATGGATGTTTCCCATTTTGAAGGTAGTTAATTATGGGAATCATCAAATCACTTATAGAATTTTATGGTTTAGGGATGGAAAATATTTTTTTGATCCCTTCTATACTAGTATAAATGAAGGGTGATGCTATTCTATGGTGTGAAATGTTGATGAATATTTCATCTATATCTGGGTTTTCCAGGGCTATAGACACATTTTATAAGTCCTCTACCAATGTGTTCTGTGAGTATGGGAAATGAGTTAATGTTGGTTCTAAGGGGAATTCTTCCATCAACAATCATATATAATTAGAAAGGGGGAGGGGATCAACTATTCTTTTATGTTGGAGTAATCACCAATAATTTCCCTGATTTCCAACTCTAAATAACATTTTAATTTTAAGTGGGTCACTAGTATTTACATTTATAATTATAATAATACAATGGGGTCCTGATATCATACCTCATTGTTGGGGAAACCTTGTGACAACATGAATGAATAAGGCTTGAATTCATTTTTGAGAGAGATAAGAATGACTCTTAAAATGAATCTGTTGAGCCTGGGGACTTCCAACTTATTTAATGTTAGAATTATATATGAATCATCAAAATACTTCTCCTATATATGAGGGGAGTCTTGTATAGAGAATATTTTTTTGTCTGTTAGTTCTATATTCCTCGACATTTTTTTATAAAGAGGTAATATCTGTGAGAAAATCTACTAAAAAATTTCCTTTTATCATATTATATGGATGAAATAAACGTAAAAATAATACAATATGACTTAACACCATGATAAAAATAAATTAAACATAGGATGGTTAAGGATGTAATTGAGTAGGAAATTTTTATAGACCAAATGGACCTCATGGTGCTGCAGGTAGAGCCTGATTTTCTGAACCACAAAGATTATCACCGGACCATTCTTCTCGATATTTGAATAATGAGTCTCAATATAGAGCATGAACCAATTGATATAATATAGGATTTTTTTCATTCCCAATGTCATTATTTTATGAATTAAAATAACCTAGTTATTATAGAGACCCAACACTTTTTCACATATTATTGTATGTTTTTTAATATAAAAATCCATTGATTACAAACTAAGGATAAAAATGGACTAGTTTCTTTGGAAGGATATGAACCAAACAAATTCTTTATTTAAATATTTATAATGATATCCTAAATATATTCATGCTTTTAAAACTACATTGGATAACCTAGTTAATGTGTGAATGAAATCAATGTGCTAAAAATTCAAGTAAAGATATAAATATGACAAGGAAGCATAACATGTGAGTCACATGTATAACATGATATCATAAAATTGGAGGCACAAGAGTGATCAAAAGGAAACATAAAATATTGAAAGTTGTATAATATGACCATATAATTAGAGGAAAGTGAAAAAACCATATAATATAACATAAACAAGAGTAAAGGCTAACTGATTAGAAAACATCACATGGAAGAAAAGGTCCTATAATGAATTATGTTTACTCATTAATACCGTACATTATGACCCATGAGACTAAATATATTTCCCAATATGTTAGAGTGAAATATTAGTGCACCCATCATAGAGGACCCACACTCTAGTTCATCATAGTAATATCATTCTATAGGTAGGTACATGACCCATTCCCTAGTCTATCAGGGGGATCCTAATTGGTTAATAGATAGTGTACCCATGTCGTAGTCTTCCATGGGGATTCCACCTAGTAGATAGATAGTCGACCCATGCCCTAGTCCATTAGGGGAATTATACTTAGTAGGTTGATAGAGGACACACACCCAAGTATATTATGTAGATTCCTCCCCATATATAGATGTAGGACACACACCCTAGTCTTCTAGGGGGATAAAACCCAGTAGATAGATGGAGGACCCTTGCCCTAGTCATTCAAAGGGATTCCAGTTAGTAGATAGATAGAGGACCCATTACCTAGTTAGTTAGTGGGATTCCAATCAATAGATAGATAGAGGACCACAACCTAGACTATCAGGGTGATTCCACTCAGTAGATAGATGCAATACCCAAAACCTATTCTAACAGATGGATGCCTCTCAGTATATAGAGGCCCCATGTACTAGTCCATCATGTGGATTCCCCTCAGTAGGCAGAGGAACCACAACCTAGTCCATAAGGGGAATTATACTCTATAGGTAGAGGACCCATACCTCAATCTATGAGGGGGATACCACTCAGACCAGTGTAAGAAGTATATGGTACCCACACCCTGGTACGATAGGGGGTTTTCAGCCCTAACACCTCTTTGATGATCCTTATCGATCCATGATGCCATCAAGCATCACCAGAAAAATATTCTCACTTAGAACATCTCACATCATATCTCAATAGCCATTACGAGTTCCACCACAATGTTCAATGTGGGAAAAAATCAAGATGGGCTACTCACAGGCTAAAATCCTAGTCTAAATAAAGGATATATGAGAGAAATAAGTTCTGAAGGGAAGTACACGATGTGTATGGGGGTCCAAACAATGTATGACCCCACATCCTCAAATTCACATGTCTCATATGGGCATAACATAGTGGCCATGTCACCATACATGGAGTGTACGAGGACAACATGGTGTTTCATACCCACTCGAGTCCTTTATGTGTGCTTCTGGCCATGTTTGTGTCCTTCGATTCATGCTTGTATACTTGGATGTGTACCTGGATATGTACTCATGATATAAATTACAGACCACCAACACTGGGATCACACAGTGTGTGGGGGGTCCGACATGGCATGTGATACTTATCTCCACCCAAACACCCTAGCCACCACAACTAGAGTACCATACAATGTGCATTCATTATAGTAAACTATTCTGAGTAAACATTTTCATAGAAAGTATGATCCATTATGCAAATCCTAGTTCTACTATTTCCACTGAAGTTCTCTCATGGTTGACCACCAAAATCCCCCAAAAATGTTGGAATTATTTCCAACTATTGATTTCTATTCTCCGGTTGCTAGAAATTGGGAATCTGAATAGGCCGTATGATGATGAAGATCCTCCCAACGTATCTCATAGAAAACATGAGTCCAAAATCCATGATTGAACACCATAAATACATATTGATTTATCTATAAACACATATCTAGTTATTATATACACATCCACTATGAATTTAGGGGTCCTATTATATTCATACATTCCAGAGAATGTAGAACCGTGGTCCCATATGCCAATGGAAAAGAACGCGAAGAAAAATTATTGGAAAAGGCACAAAAAAGGTGCATAAATTGTTATCCAAGTGTTCTTGGAAAGTTATAATGGATCAGAGATATTTGGGGTTATAAATATGGAATAATAAGAATAAATCAAATAAACAATTTAATTCAATATATGGGATCATTTTAAGGGTTAAATTAATTATAGATCAAATAATAATAGATAAGAACATACCTAATATTTTAATCAAGGGGGGACACCTAAATTAGAAATCCCTACCTCAATATTGGATCAATTATTGGTGAAGAATGCATTAAAAAACAACGAGGATGATCCCCTACCTATTGATTCACCTCGATCCGATCATCAGTCATCGTCTAATATTAATATGTAAATGAAGAACGATGGAACCTACTATCAACAATACCAGGGTTATGAGGCTCACCCAATATATTTTCCATAGAATTTTATATATAGAGTGAAATATAGTTTTTCAATTTAATGAATGAATAAATTAATTTATTAATTAATCCTCTTAGAAAACCTTCCAAGGAATGCCTCATCTGATCATTCAGCACCGACTCACTTTAGGCCACAAATAGGGTAAACCCCTTGTTCTAGATTCAACCATGGTCTTATATTTACAATATGAGACCCCATTAAAGAGATATTCAATTATATATAAATAACTATATGTTTTTTATATAAATATATTTATTATTTCTATAAAATTTAATTCTGGGATCATCAGGCATTGGAATCATGTGTCGTCTCAGTTCCTAGCACCAAAAACATTTCTTAATGTATTTTAAATTATTGAAAGAAAACAAAACATGAAATTATTCCTTATAAATATTTTTTTCCTTAAAAATCACAGACTAAGAAAATATATGGAGATATTTAGTTATAAATTGAGTCACCCACTCCAAGATGCTCCCATAGTGGGTTCCCGTGATACTAAAAAAGATTCACCGAAGGAAAAAATTTAACCATGAAGGGAATTTTAGTACTAGTTATTAATGATGTAATATCCTTGAAAGATGAAAATACACTATCACAAACCAACATACCCAAGTTGATTTCATACAAATATTCTTGCACATACCTCATAAGTAGTAATATATGGAAGTCATAAGAATCAAATAGTACTGTGGTTATAAGGTTAAGTGGTACACCACCTCACCGACATAAAATAATTGTAGGAAAAAGAAAGGGCATAAGAATGTTCAAGATAACCTATTTCCCATATAAAACTCCAATACTATCGAACTCCAAAAAACATTTTTTAGTCTATAATTAACTCTAGATGTTTCTTGGGTAGTCCTCCTACACCCTTAGTTGAACTACACCCTCTCAGCCATCATAATAACAAAACTAGGACCCAACTGATGCAACCCACTAACTCCAACCATTATGATAGTGACCTACAATGTCCCTTATACATGGCCTCAAAACGTTTCAACTCTGGAAGTGGAGTGATAAGAATTATGAGATAAAAACTCCATCTATGGTAGGTAATCCTCCCAGATATGTCCCAAAACCAACATGTGAACTTGAAACATATTTACCAGAACCTAAACAATCCACTTTACCTAGCTAACTGACTGGGGTAAAAAATTGTACTCATCTAAATTTTTTTCCACAAATACTTCCTGTATCCTATCCCTAATCATTCCATAAAGTAAGAATCATAGTCTTAAATGATCATCAATGCAATTCCATGAATCCAGATGACATACTACACACACAAGTGTCTCAATCCATCCAAAAAGATTTATTGACCATCACCCCGAGGTAGGCCAGAGAAAATGAGTATATCTTAGAATATTTTTGAAGATACCTTGGATTCCTAATAGATGCCACATGAGCATGTTGAATCATCACCTTCACCAGATGTACTTCGAAGGGAAAACAACCTCCTCAGTACCTTCCATAGCATAACTGGTGTCAGCATCCATCCTTGAATAATAATTAAAAAATTACCACATTTGTAAAATCCATTATAAATATATCTAGTGTATATCTAGTAATGAAACATATTGAAATCGATATATCTTAGTTTTACCTCCCTAGATATCTAAATATGTGGAGGGGATAAAATATTTACTGGAGGTAAACTATATCATCCTCAAGTGTCTCGTGTGCTCCAACTCATACACTAGGAACATAGGGTTTTCATCAAATAATCACACTTTGATCCGATCTATAATGGGTTAAGGATCTAATCCATAATTCATACAACTCTAATAAGGCATGAAACACAACTAAGACTGTCACTACCAACTCAAAACATCCACAACGTATTTGGAAAGACACTGATGGTATATCCTTCTTGGAAACCAGATCTAGTGATAACCTGTCTCAAGGTCAAACTCTAAGAACCACTTCACCCCAAACCATTGGTTTAATAACTGAATGATTATTGGGAGTAGAGAATCTTCCTTGAGTCACCTAGTTCAAGTTACACTAATTGAAGACCATCCTCAAGCACTCATTCACATCTTAGGCAAACAACCCTAGGCTTCCTTGGTGAAAAAATTTCATCTTAAAAAACCCATTTATCTGCAATATTTTTATATCTACTTCATATTATAAACCTCATAGTGTTTATTATGAAATGATGTTAAAAAATGTAGGGGTTCCCTTGGAGTTAGTCCTTTCAGAATCCTAACTTTTGGTGTAGAGTTAATCCCATATCATCTTTAGGAAAGACATCCTCATACTCCACCACTACTAAAAGGAAACAAGATCATAAAATCCACTAATCCAAAGTTATTACTATCAAATTGATAATAATTATTTCATAACCTCTTATTCATGATCTCATCCTGCTCTTCCTCAAATCACTTATTATCAAAGGAAGAAAACTACATCCCAGCAAAAAAAAAATATTACCACAATCACTAGTGGGAGAAAACTAATAATTTATGGTATAGAACCAGTATATATTGAGGATAATTTCATAGGGTATCACTTTTACTATGAATGGATTCTATTTAATGCTCTCTTTCTCATTTAAGAGTCTAGTCTCACTATTGGTTGAAGCTTTTGATCACTGATACTCTCTATAAAATCCTAAAAAACAAGGGTCAAGAAAAAAGGATCCACTAGTATAACTGTGTATCTTATAGGATATATTCTTAGGGATAAAGTGATTTACTACTCTGAGTTAAAACAAAAAATGTGGTGGTGAAGACACAAGTCGTACCTTGAACTACACTAAAAGCCTATACAAACTCTGATAGTTTAGAGCTCTCCCTTCCCCACTTTCTTTCTGTTTAACACAACCATCTCTTTCTTTGATACCTTAGAAAAAACAAACTCAAATAAAAATGTTGCAGGAACTATCCACCACACCTCAACCCTATCCTCTTTGGGAGGAACTAATCTACTCACATGGATTTTGGATCACATCTCAAGAATGTGTCCTGATGGGAGAATTTTACCTCTTCCTTGAATTACCAAAGTCATGTAAAACATCAACAATAGAGGACTCTACTAACTCCTCACATATCCTTAGAAAATACTCAAACAAACTAGAAAAAATAGTGGCAAGTACCTATGTCTAATTTTACTATAAACATGTATAAGGATCGCAAATTGTACCTAAAAATACACCTAGATACTCTGGGTAAATAACCTCCAACACCAGTAGCTATCCCAAACTCTAACTACCTACTTCCTAATACAGGATTGGTCTACTTTGCGGTGGTGGTATCATCAAACCAAAGTGGAAACCACATCTTACTACTCCCTTAACTCCTCTATCATGTTAGCTACCCTATGGAACTCCTTACTCCAGCTTCTTCCTCTACCTAGGTGGTCTATCAAATGTATCTCTAACCATAGCATAATAGGTAGGACAATATTGTGTGATATTTCCTCTTCTATTACAAGCACAGAAACATCTAAAACTTAGATAACCGATCTATCCATGAGGTATCAAATGAAACCTCATGTTTTTTTGACTTGAATAACATTTTAGATATTAGTGGGTTCTGATTTTCCTACATCCCATGTGATACCTTCCTCAAATTTTCATGATACAAAATCAATCCCTACACATCATTATCTTAAACCAAAAGAGACTTTCACAAATTAGTCTGACATAGTGAATGAACATAAACCATAAGAGGTGGGTCTAGAAACTCATCAATAGAGAAATGTTCCACCTACTGAAAATCTTGGAAAAATACCACCTCATTATTAATCCCCTTTAGGGAGTCCCCATCACTCATTGTGTAACACTCTCAACACTTCTATGGAATACTCATTGGATTTCGTCATGTAAAAATAATTTAAGAGAAAAGACCTACCATGATCAATGAGTATATATATATTATTAGTTGACACAATAAGTACAACTAAAGGAATCAATACTATATGATACATGTAACAAGGTTCTCTATAAACAATGTCTCTGTATGCGAGTCGATAAGTAGGTAGTTAGAGTCCGGGTGAATTGGAACAATCTACAATACACCAAAAATGGTTTTCATGGCCTAAAATCTACACTCAAGACAATTCAAAGCTATTTCCCTAGGTTTCCAACCAAACCCCATAAGGGGAAATAAATCCAAACAACATCCTAAGGTAAAAATACCTTTGACACCCATATGTAATGACCTAGCGCACTGAGGCCATCTTGGATGGTGGAAGACTGGGCCACCACAAGCACAAGACCACCTCTATAAGCCATAATATTTTAACAAGAACTGAGAATTAATAAATAATTTGGGAGGCCTTTTTTTAATGTACCTACACACACAAACCCAAACATCTCCAGGAATAATTATAGAGTAAAATAATAAATGAAAATAAAATCTAAAGTAAAAAACCATTCATGTAATAGCCTTTAGGGAATACAAATTTTTTAGAGAGAGTAAAAAAAATTAAGAGGAAAAAATGTATTCCCACCCAGGAATAATGTCCTAATCCTATAATAACTGGAAATGAAATTTTGAGATATCCTGACTCCAGGTCTCCAAGCCCAACCATTGTACGCAGTATATGCACTTAATTATCCCCAAGATCCACCAATTTCATCACTGATCCATCTATCATCTTTATAATACATGAAATGTGTGGTAAAATCCCATGCTTGGGTGAGTATATACATAAATAGTAGGACACCATGAAAACTGAAGAGGGAGAAATAAAATATAAGTATTTAGATCAAACCAAAGAAAGATGGAAATGAAATAAAAAAACACACACACACACACATATACATACACACACTCTCGTATAAGAAACACAAATGATAGAGAAAAGTGATATCCATCTAAAATACCATCCCATGATAAGGTGTTTTCTTGTTGCTTCAAGGTCCATCATCGATGCCCAACATATTTCATGTCCGTCTGAATATTTAATCACGTGGATGACCCAAAACTTGCCACTATGCCATATAGTCGAGGGGGAACAATATCCATGCATAGGAGGAACTCTCTAGTGTGTGAGGGGGATAACCCTCAGTACATAGATTAAGGAACCACACTCTAGTTTTTTATGAGGATTCCACTTAGTAGGTAGATAGAGGACCCACTCTTAGGGGGATTCAAATCAGTACAAGGATAAATGACCCACACCCTAGTTCATAAATGGGATTCTACTTAGTAGATATATAGAGGAGCCAAAACCCAGTCCATCAAGGGTATTACACTCAATTGGAAGATATAGAATCCACACCTCAGTCCATCATGGGGATGTGACTCAGTATATAGATAAAGGACCTACGCCTTATCCCATCAGGGGGATTCCACTTTGTAGATAGATAGAGGACCCATGACCTAGTACTACAGTGATATTCCACTCAGTATATAGAGAGAATACCCATACCCTATTTCATAAGGGGTATACTTTTTAGTATATATATATAGGACCCACATCCAAGTATATTAGAGGGATTCCACTCAGTAGATAGATAGATGACCCATGCCCTTGTCCATTAAGGGGATTCCACTCTGTAGGTAGAGGACCCACACCATAGTTTATTTGGGGGATGACACTTAGTATGTTTAGGACCAAATCCTTATACCTTTAAAAGTTTACCAATTAGTTTATAGAGGACCCATGATCTAGTCCATCTGGGGGATCCCACCCAAACCAGTGTGCAGAGTATAGGAGTATAGGGAATGTATAATTTTTTTAAAGGTAAGTACATAATGTGTATGGGGGTCCACATAGTGTGTGATAAAACATATTCAATTAACCATTTCTCCCCTAGAATCATATTTCTTTCCATGACACTATGAAAGGTGTGTATGAGGACAACACGACATGTCTTGGCCACTTGGGGCTTGACTGTGTGTTCTAGGCTGTGCTCGTGTCCTTCTGGACCTGCCTATATACCTAGAAATTCCCCTAGTAATATACTCCCAATGTACTCACTCGGCTTCCAGCACTAGGTCACACAGTGTGTTGGGTGTCCCACATGGCATGTGATACTAATATCCACCCAGAAACCCTATCCACTGCAACTATAGTACTATATGTAATGTGTTCATTCTAGTACATGCAATATTGTTCAGATTTTAAACGAAATAAATATCTATCATGTAGAATCAGGTTCCACTATTTCCACCCCATTAATGCCTATTTAACCTTTAAAATCTACCAAAAAATGTAGGAACCATCGCTGAATATCGATTTTGGGACTCTATTGCCTGGAAATTGCGAATCTGAATATCCTATATGAGGATGTAACACCACCCACTGACTTCCATAAACACTAACAGTCCCGAATCCACGAAGGAATGCCCAAAATCCAACCTAATATTTCTAAAAAATACTAATATAGTTATTGTTCACACACCCACTACATATTTGGGGGTTTGATTGTTCTTGGTCCTTCCCAAAAAATGTCAAACCGTGGCATCTTAGGCCAATGGTGAAGAACATGAAAATATGTGGGGGGAAAGGCACAAGAACAAAGATTCATGAATCATCAGCCTATAATTCTTTGAAAAAAATCATGGATCAAGGATATTTAGTGTGAGTAACATGAAATGATGATAATAAATCAAATCAAAATTTTAATTTGATACACTAACTCATGTAAAGGATTAAATTAATCACAGATGAAATAATAAAAGATAAGAACATGGTCAATATTTTAATCAAGTTTGGAAACCAAAATTAACGAGACATACCTCAATATTGGATCAATAGTTGGTGAATAATATTTTTTCCATTGATAAGGATGATCTGATGTATGTTATTTATCCTCTATTTGATAACTGGCCATCGTCCGATCTCGATCCACCAATGAAGAATGATGGAACCTTCCCTAAACGATCCTAGAGTTATGCGGTTGACCCTATAGATTTTATATATAAAGATACATATATAGGGAAATATATTTTTTGCATTTAATATATTAAAATAATTAATTAATTAATTATTCCACTTAACATACCCTCTAACATCTACATCATCCAAACGTCCATCGTTGACCAACTTTAGTTCATGCTTAGGGTAAACCCTAGAATTTGGATTAAAAAATGGTATAAAAATTAGAATATGAGGTTACATTAAGGATATATTCTATTATTAATAAAAAATAAGTGTAAAGGATATAAATATATTTAATATTTTTATAAAATTTAATTCAGGGCACCCTAGGCCTTGGAATCATGTGCCGTTTCAACACCTGTCTATGGAAATATTTATTAATATATTTTAAATTCATACATGGAAAAAACAAATTCTCTACATGAACATACCAAATTATTTTTTCCTTGATGATTTTATCTACTTCAGCTTTGACTTCAGTAGTGTTAGTTGGATGTCTTTTTATATATGCCTATTTGTATCTACAATGATCTTGTAGAAATCCCACGTGGTGGGTGGCCACATTGGAATCAAGTATTGGAATTTCTATGTAATTCTAGGTGAAAAAAACATGATACTAATTTAAGAATTATGTATATACCTCTTTCTCTATGATGGGAATATATTTGATAATCAACATAGGTCATAGATCCTATTCTGTAACTAGGTTTATCTACAAGAGTCCATCAATGGTAGAAGATATACCCTCCTAAAATGTTTGTGGTTTATCATTGAGGTCATATTTCTCTTTAGCTTCCTCTTCCTATTCCTCTTCCTCTTCCTATTCCATTTTATTTTTCATACTCACCTTAAAAAATATGAGCAATAAAGGGGAATCCACATAGTTAGAGGAGAAGTTAGTGTTTTGACATCCATAGGATAAAGGAGAGGTATCCATGATCTCTATATATGATGCAAGGGATTATTCTGATATAGCTGAGAGCATTGGGGTCCAATGAAGATACCAGGAAAAATTAAGGGATTTGTCACCTTTCATGTTTCTTCTGTGATGAAGTTATAGGCGTCTTCATCATCAAAAGTTCTGGTCACCATGAATGATATCATGAGAGTCGATGAGTACGTACCCAAATCTGAACTCATATTTTTAATATAGTCAGTGGGAAGTATATATTCATCCCTAATATATTTAAATTGATTATATGTGGTCATTTATAGAACATTTTGAGCCATAGAATAAGTGACGTCATTAATCATAGGTTGTTTCACTTCTCTCTAATAAAATCCTACATCGATATATTGATATTCACAAGATTGGAAAGGAAATTTGTCATTGTGAAATGTATCAATTTTCCCATTGATGTAATATTTAAGGTATTGGTGATATGATGAAGGTATTGTATCTTGTCGGTGAAACCAAGGCCTTCCTAGAATGATGTTTAAGGCTTTATCCTATCGGAAAACCATGAATTCAGAATTAGACACTAGGTCCCCAAATTACATCTTGATATTGACTTGACCAAGGGGTTTTTATTTACTCTTATAAAACCCTTGATGTTTCAAAGGGTATGTGGACTTGTAAGCTTATTTTTATCTTAGTCAAAGAATTTTTTGTATTTTAATGATATTGAATCATGAGCTATTATCAATGAAATGTCATATGATGTTAATGTCATCCATATTTCTAGACATGTACAAGTGTCAAATGTGTCCCTTTATAATAACATCCATGTATTTTTCAATGAAAGTTACAATAACATACAACTCTACTAGTCTAGTCTATTCATGATATACATCAACAATAGTGAATTCATCTTTGAACTCTTGAGGGCTTAGTAGGGCCTCCTCAAGTGAATCACAAATATCATTTGAAAAATTAAGAGAATCCAAGATAAGGTTATGGTTGGAACTTCAACCTACTATTTTGGGATGTCACAATTTTGAACCAAATATATATTCCTTCCCAATAGAGGATTATCCCTAACTATAACTTTTGAGGATGAAGTGCTCTAATTAGATGGGACATGAGGTATAATAGATGTTTAGGGATTTTTTTAATACTATTGGATTAGGTTTCCATGGCTCATCTACCGGCCTGTGGTGAAAAAACTGTTCTACCAATTCCTGCCAATATTCTAAAAATAATTTGGATTCTAAGGATCTTATTGAATGTGAGGGAATTCTATTTCTATTTATGTGATCATTGAAGGAATTTTTAGTGAGTTTCAGAATCATAAATATCTCTAGTGATGATGTGGCCAGAATTTTTGGTCCAAATGCGATTGATTCTTAATTTAACTCCTAATGTTTTTTGGATTATGGACCTATTCAGAGATCATGATAAGGGATCTCAATTTCAGAATCATACTCATCATCAAAAGTGGTCCATGATATGTATGATGTTAATGGAACCAAATAGAAATTCTTCATATGATGAGTATTCAGTTTTATGGGATGGTTCCCATGCTCTTAGGACTAAAGGAATTAAATCTGATAGAGTCAAGACTAAATTTGGCATATGTACAATCTCATATTTTTTCACCTGATTTTTTATTCTTCATTTGTGTTGTTTCTTGGAAGTACGTGTCTTGAAGGATTGGTGGGATGAAAAGTTGGTCGTGCTATGTCAGAAGAAATTGGGAGAATAATTGGTTGATTTAACTATTACCTAAGGACATTATGAGTTTTATTTATTATCTTTTTGGTCATCTAATAATTTTAATTTTGGGAATTCCTTCTTGTAACCTCCTACCACCTTCTTCCTCTAGAGAAGCAGTAGAAACACATGCCACCTGCGATTGTATTTTTTCCCGTTTTATCTATCCAAAGTCAACACCCTTATGTAGAATGTATTTAAAAAAAGAATCTTTGATGGTGTAGCCCGAGATTCTATGAAATGCGAAATAATTCATGTGGTCAATGAGACCAACATGATTGGTCATATTAAACTCTGGTAGCCTAAATAAATTGTTCTCCATGGGTGTTATAAATTACCTAGTGACTTATTCATCTCAGAAGGAATAAAAATTTATATTTGAGTCTTAGAATTGAGAACTTTTTGGTTTCATTATCTAAGCCTATACTATTTCTGATATTTTCATTTTGGAGTAGGTACCACACATTGTTGTAAAGGATTCGAAGATAGATCACTCACTCAAAAATTTCTTTTTATTTATTTATAAAAACCAAAACAGGTGGCCAAGGCCCAGACAATCAAGGTGGTGGTAGTGATGAAGGCCAAGCGCATCACCCATAACAATGAGATTACAATCCCTAGGAAGAGATCCAAGAATATGGTAGATAACCAGACTATCATTAGGAACTCCTTTTTTTATCAAGTCTATCTACAAAAAATTTACCTTCCATAAAGGTATGAGCCACGTTCATGCCATTACAAATGAGAGACTTTCATTCCTTTATGAGATAGATGAGGTCCCATGGGGGATTGGTGTTGTGATGAATGAAGACCATAAGAAGCTTCAAGTCAGTTTCAATCTCCCTAATGTTGATTTTATACAGCATGTATAAAGACAATCCACTAAAAAGGGATATGGATTCTGCCTTGATTGTGTTACATAGGCTGTAATAAGTGCTGAACCCAATAATCACCGAAACTATGGCATCACGAATGAGGATACCACCTCTAATGATTACCTGAGAACATGATACATTCACATTGAGTTTGAAAACATCCCTCGGAGGATTCCACTTGATATAGGTCCCAAGGGCTGGTGAGACATCTGGGTTTGGACCCCAGGAGAAGAGGTCCCTACTAGTTTCCCACCACTATCTTCCCTTCATAAAGAACCTAAGCTCCTCCAAAAGATAAAGAAGATGGATCTTCCACAGGTGATGGTAAATTTTCCTCCCTCTACATCTGATATTTCCCCTTTCCTTAATACCCAAAAAATAAAGAAAATAGCATACCTCGTGTCATTACATCAAGCGCTCGAACCTATGACCCCTGAAACCAGCTAAGAAAAAAATATTACAGATTCCCCACCTAAACCTGTGGATTTAGTCTCTGCCTAACCTGATCCAATGTGATGTGATCCCCTTCACTATCAAAGAAGAGGTTCCAAATAGTTTCAATGCAAGGGTGAACACAACACATGCACTTTGTGGACAGATGAATCCCTTTTGATGGCACATTCTTGTCAGATGGAATAACTTTGTTGTGGAGTCTCCAAACTAGGAAGTTCATATTTTTTGGAATTTCTTTTAACAAGATAGAATTCACCATAAGGTCTATCTAAAGGTTAGATCAAATAGATCTAAGAAAATCATGGTAATTAACAGAGACAGAAGATGATTCTGTGAAAATTCATTTATTGGGTTCATCCACAAGTAAGATCATATCGTGTAGAGATTTATATTCCTTTTCGAGAGTCATCGAAATGAGCCTTAGGTAAGTGGTCACCTAGTTAAATGAGATCTCAAAGATATGGAATCTTGGAAAGTAAAGAGGCTGACCAGCCCAGTTCTCCCCCCAATATCTGATATCACCCCTTCCAACTGCCCAAAGATCCTTTCCTTCCAACAAAGTGAGAAATTTTTTCATGTTACGTGATAGGCTGGTAAGTTTGACTAGTCTATCGTCTTATAATCTCCAATATTCCCCATATTGTTTCCTCACGAAGGTAACCCAAATAGAGATCCCTTACACAATCTCCCATACTAGTATGGATTGTATGGATTGCATGAATTTAGACACATTTCTCAGGTTGATCCCACCTTCCGCAATGGGTTTCTTCAACCGGTTCCATGAAGCCCAGAGATATTTCCCGCCTGCTTAAAGTCGAAGATGAAATAATTAATGATTTTTTCAATTTTTTTGATGGTACACTCCAGAAGCGTGATGATAGAGAAGATTTAAAAGGTCATGGATGATAAGATACTGTTAGTGAGAGGGATTCTACTAGAAAATGATATAATTTTGATTTCCAGTCAAGGATTATAGATGTCAATCAGCTGGTCTAAGTATATAAGAATGTTCTTTTGATCCTCCCATCATAAATTGGCACACCAAGGTACTCCATTGGAAGATTTATTCTTTTCATTCCCAGTTTACCTTGGATGCATCTGACCCTTGGGCAAACATTTGGGTAGTAAACATTTATCTTCCCATAATTGATTTTCCATCTACTCTAATAATTGTAAGTATCCATCATGATATTGAAAAACTCAAATAATTTTTTTCTCCCATTGATGAAGTAAAGGATATCATCCACATAAATTTTTTGGGACAATGGGTCTATCCCATTTCTATTTCTTTAGTGTTGAATGTTTCTACTAGCAAGTTACAACTTGTTTTTTCACGAGAGGGCCTCTTGAGAAAGAATGAATAGGTTTGGAGAGAGAGGGTCACCCTGCCTCAAGCCACAAGCCGATTTGAGGAAGCCAAAGTGTTTATCCATTAATGAAACTGAGATCCATGGGGGTGAAAAACACATGAAGATTAGATCATGAGTTCAGGAACTTAATCCCAACTTTTTCATGATCTTTAAAATGAATCTCCACTCCATGTGGTCATACGCCTTATTGATGTACATCTTGATCATAATGTTGAACCCAATGTTCTTCCTTCTAATCTAATTCACCATCCCCATCACAATACCAATCACTCCTTGAATTATTCTACCCTTTAAGAATCCATGTGGTTCACTTGAAATGATCTTAGGTAGGACCAGATTCAACCTTTTGTTGATGATGTTAGTTAGAATCTTCTAAGAGAAGTTATAAAGGAAGATTGGTTGGAATTGGATAATGGAATTGGGCTCCCTGACTTTTAGAATAAGGATCGTATTTGTGGCACTAATAACTATAGTGATACTCTCGCCCTGAAATAAATCCCACATCACATCAATAATCTGTTTCTTAACAACTTCCCAAGAGAAAACATAAAAAGTACACGGAAAACCATCAAGGCTAGGAGAAATTTTAACCTTAAAGGAAATCATTGACACCTTAATTTCCTTATCATTAGGGGAAACCTCCATCTCATAGTGGTCATTAGAAATTATCACCCTCTGAATATTGTTGAAAAAGTTAGAGTCTCTTCCTTATCTAAATCTATTCTCCTTATGGAAGCTCCTCAACCCTAGTAAAAGATCCACAAAGTGTTTCTTAGATTTATTTCATACCACCTCCACATCAGTAGTGTAAGAAACACACACGAGCATAATTTTGATCAATATTTTGGCCTTCCTCTATTTGATGAAAGCATGAAAAAACCTAGCATTTCTATCACATTCTTTGATACAGAGAGCCCTGGATTTCAATATAGCGACCCTTTTAAATTTCAGAAAGATTCTCCATCAAAATGTTTTTCTTTCCAATTAGATATGAAAAGAACTCATCATCCCACCTATCCTAGAGGTATTATTTAAGGTTTTTTATGTCATGTTTTAGGTCCTCGATCCCGCTATCACCATTAGGTCTCCCTTTGTTCCACTATTGGAGGTTCTCCCTAAGCTCTTTTAATCTATCAATGAGATTACTTCAAACATTTCCCATGATGGGATGATTTAAAAAGTCATTAAAAACCTTTAAGAAGACCTTAGTTCAGGTATATCTCTCTGAAAAGCAGAAACACAATGAACTATCACTATTATCTTTGAGTTGGATCGGAAGAGGTGCACGATCAGAAAAGATGTGTGGAAGATAAACCAAATCAGCATGGGGTATGAATCAACTCCGTCGATATTTTTAGGACCCTTGGCATGAGGTTCACGCTTTTTATTTCAAACAGTGTGGTGTGGAATTATCTTATCCTTATTCACGTTAGGTTTACCATTTTTGTTTTTGATGCTTTCTGCAGGGGAATGCATCATTATTGGGATGTGCTGATCGTTGCCCCACATTCCTTCTTTCTAAATTTGGGAGAAATCCATCAATTCTTGAATGATATCTACTCCTTGATTTAAATGGGATTATGGGATGTTGGTTCCTCCTTCCATGAATTACTCCTAGGAACTTTTTTCCTAGTCTAGGTATCCCTCATAGTTCTGAGTCGTTGTTCATGAATGTTATTCGAGGTTCCATATCTTTTTGGACACTGATTAATTACACTGCTTCCATAAGAACATTCCATGGGGTCTTGACAGGGAAATAACCTTCAGTCAGAGTAGATGGTAACATCTGGAATGTTGTGGAATCTCTGGATGCTTAGACACTGGTCAATTTTATTCCTCCTTATAAGAGGGAATCTCAAGGGAAAACAACCCGATTCATCCCACATCGATCACATGGTATCTTATGCTAGAGGAATTTCTCTGAGGTTTTACTCAGTTTCTCATGTTTAACATAGGGTATGATGCATGTTTAACATCTTACAGATACATATCAGATTGGTACATCTCTAGGGGGAGAACCTGGAAGGTTTACTAGATGTATGAATCAAAATGTCCAATGAGGACAAAACTGGGGTGGTGTGTCCCAAAAATGAAAGATGTCACACCATGAAGGACGATACAGACAACACAAAGGGTGGATCAGGGAGAGTTCACCCCAAAAAGTGGGACTCTGGATGGATGGATCAGAACACCCAATGAGAGTGTACCTAGGGTGGTGTGTCCCAAAAAGGGAAGATGTCACAGCAAGAAGCTTTATCTGAACACCACTGAGGGAGGATCATGGAGAGTGCATCCTAGAAAGGGGGACACAAGGTGGATAAAACATAATTCCCAATGAGAGTGGACCTAGGGTAGTGTGTCCTGAAAAGGGAATATGACACACCGTGAAGGCTGATCTGAACACCAATGAGCGTGGATTAGGGAGAGTTCACCCTAGAAAGGGGGACACCGTATGGTTGAATCAAAACTCACAATGAGTGAAGATTTAGGGTGATGTATCCCCAAAAGGGAATATATCACATCATTAAAGCAGATCTAAACACCACTAAGGGAGGATCAGGGAGAGTTCATGCCAGAAATGGGGAAACATAATGGGTAGGTCAGAAGAGTCAATAAGAGCAGACCCAAGGAGGTGTGTCCCATAAAGGGAAGATGTCACACCATGAGGGATGATATGGACAAAAAAAGGGTGGATCCAAGAGTGTGAACATTGGAAAATGGGAAACTGATGTTTACTATTGGCTGTGATTGAACCTCGTGGAGGCTTCTTACATACCTTGTATAGAAGATAGGGATCAAAATACACATAGTTTGAAGGGTGAGACATGAAATCAGGGTGTACAAAAAGGACAATGACTCAGAGGCATATCGAGAATTACTTATGGTTAGAAGCCATCGAACGAGGGACACTCTTGGTTGGAGGATTATGTATTGATCATGATACTTATACATGGTTATCTACCTGAGAACTGGTTTGAAACCACTAAGGGGTAGACCAAGGATGTGGGATCAAATAAAAGAGATGCTGAAGTTTACTAGTGTCTGGGGTTGAACCTTAGGAAGGCTTACTATGTACACTGTCTAAGAGATAGGGGTTAAAACACATGTATTTCAAAATCATATAGTTTAATGTCATGCGAGAAAAAAGGGTCATATTGTTTAAGGTAATGCGGGATGAGGGTGAACTGGTGTGAAGTGGTCGGGACCAATGGGTGATGGGATTGAACCTTGAGGAGGATTACTATGTACCTTTATTGGAAATGGAAAGGATAAAAGTCCACATAGTTCGGTAGAAAGGGGCACGAGGCTTACACACTAAGGTGACCCAAAGATAATTTCATTTCCACTATTTAATTTAAGTTCATGTGAGTCATGATCAGTGTGTAAAACAAGAGTCAACAAAAAAACTAATGACTGTGGTGCAATGGTGTGACCACAAGAGGTGATGTGGGGCCTACACATGGTTAGAATACCAAATAAAATGCAAAGTATTATTCTTGGTTAGAGGCCAAGGAATATAGAGATTTGGACTTACTCTAGGAGGGAATCCCATGTGTTCCACTTAAGAGTGGCAATAGTGGATGGAGATTACACATGGAAACAGCTCAGGTGCCGCTAAGGAGCATCAATGATGGATGGGCCTTATGCATGGAAGCTGGCCGAGTTCCACTAAGGAGAGATAATGATGGATGTGGATTATGCATGGTAGATTCCTGGGTGCCACTAAGGAGCGATAATGATTGATGGGTCTTACGCAAGTAAGCTACCCAGGTGCCTCTAAGGAGAAGCAATAATGGATGGGGCTTACGCATGGATGCTGCCCTGGTTCTGCTAAGAAGTGGTAATGATGGATCGAGATTATGCATATAAGATTCTTGTAATGTCTTCCTCATGTCTGGTTATAAGGGAATCCCAACTTGCTGATGGGTTGAGGAATATAATTAGGAAATACACCTATATTCTAGTGCATGTGCAGGATAACGCTAAGGGTGTTGAAATCAGTCTAAACAGAAGGAGATGAAAAGTGTGAATCATATTAAAAACATTCGGAACATAATGAGGGAGGTATGAATAAGTGAGATAACTTCTGACCATTTTCAAAACAAAACATCAACATCATGTTAGCCTAATATGGAAGAAAACAAATGAGGGCCAACTGAGGATCATATCCGAAACATGATGCCAAACTCAAAGTGTCATCCAATGGTTTTTGGGGTGTTGTACTAGAATGGTAGGTGAGCCCATGAGGCATGGGACCAGGCCTTTGGGGGTCCCTTAAGATGTGGAAAAGGATGAATCTCCAAATTTTGGACACACAAAGCAAGAGGTGGAGTGATGGAATGCTCGAATAGATTCAAACACTCTTGAAATTACTCCACTATAATCATGGAATGAGGAATCATATGCTTATCACATAAGGGCTCTCTTATTTAGAACAATAGGCATCCTATTGTTGAATGATAGATAACGGTACATTTTAAAGTCATGTAGTGAGTACTATTGGAATATTATGCTTGGTGCATAAGGAATCTATTATTCAGAACATGAGGCATCCTATGTTTTTCATAGAGGATGTATTACAATTTATAGCCATGTATAGAGGACTATTAGGCATAAGTCACCTAGAAATGGCTGGCGTGGGACTTATGCATGAGATTCCCTTTCTGGTTGAACCTGACATGGAAGCTAGGTGATGGGGGTTTGGATGAGTTTCATAAGGAATAGATCAACTCAAGGTACTCAGAGAATTGAAGATAAGAATCTCAAATCACAACATGTGAAAGGGACCAAGAGGAATTTATTGAATCAAGGTGTTTCATCAAGTGTGTGGGAGTATCTTGAATCATGGTATTCCATAGGTGAAAGGTGGGGAGTGAATAAGGGCACAAGGTAAAATGTTACTGACCCAACCTAAAAAGATCATGGTGCGGCTCTTTATTTTTCATGGGGGCAATGGTGGTAGAAAAGGGGCTGACCCCTATTCTCTTTCCATGAGCTTTTAACATTGGTAGAGACTTATATCTAGTTATCAAGATGGAGTATTTGAATCACTGATCAATTACGACAAGGTCCTGAAACCCTCCTGTTTATTTTAAAGGAATGAGTGGTGTCTGTAACTCATCATGAAAATTCCATATACAAAGACCCAAGAAGTATTTATGAGGAAGTTTCAAGTTTAGGGAGTAAGTCAAACCCTTATACCTTGTAGTAAAATATACAACTATCTCATTTTATCACTATTTTCCTTTTTAGAGGTAAATTAACATTCTTCGCCACAATATAGACCTTAATTAATAATGAAATTGACAGTAGAGGTCTTCCTATCATTTGATTGACCCGACCAGTAAACTAGTGTACTAGATGATGGTTGGTCCTTCTAAGGTCTTTAGAATGCACTTGAGTTTAGATTATTCTTATTGTTTGCTGTTACCCATCATGGGATCACAGTGGGACATAAAATGTTTCAATTTCTCTTCAAGATCACCTAAACCATTAAATGTCAGAAATAGGATTCCCAATGTTTGGTGGGAGAAGAGTTGAATCTACATATTCGAGGTAAGGCTTTGTCTCTGGCTAAACTATTGCACACCATCATTCAATTTATTATAATCAAGATACTAATAACTTAATAGTATTTTTGATCTCTGGAGGGTTGAACAACTGAGGAAGATCTTTTACAAGGGGAATGATGGGTTGGGACAGCTATGAAGGCTACGTATATATTTGTGTTTGATAAACTACCTAACCTGGCCTGTAAGGATTTTTATGACATGGTACTCATTGTTTCCATAGTGGGGGTAACTCATGATAAATTTCTTCCATTGGATAAAAATAAATTTTTTGTCTATATATCATTTTTAGGGGGATTTTTACTTATACTCTCACTGGTATGAAAAACCATTCTTATTGAGGGACATCTATTGGGAATGTGATACGAATTTCTTCTTGAAGAATTTATCCATTAGGGATATTACCTCTGAGTAGATTGGAATTTAAATTCTTCTAATCCTTCATTTCAATATCATATTGAGAGAATATCTATTCTAATGTAAGTGGTTTAACTCTTTCGATTAAAGGATGGGATTCAGCCACACTATTACCATTTTCTTTAGTTGAAGCTATTCAATGGAGTGGTAGTTGATAATTTGTATGAACCCCAAATTATTTGGTGAGAATTTGATTTTTATTTCACACACCTTCTTATGTTACTTAAGTGTGAACCGTGTTTCAAATGGAAACATCATCCTCTTATTCCTCTATATCGGCTTCATGCTCTATATCATCTTCAGGGGAAGTGATAATAATGTTCATTACCATATGACACGTTACATGTTTCTTGTTATCATTGTAATTATAGGAGGGGTGATTTCTTTGGGGATATCTACTAAAATGGTTGTGATCTTCAAGAGAAATTATAACCTTGATATATAGCTTTTTTTACGACCACCATTGGGAATCACCCTTAATTTAAAGAATTTTCTTAGACCCCATTATAGAAGAGTGATAAAAAGGGAATATCTAGATAAGTAGATCATATATGTGCCTAGTGAGGAAGATGGTTCATAAAATGATATGAACTAGTAGGACTCACTTTGATAATATCCTCTTAAATTGTAAATGACTAATTTTTATCGATGGATAGTTTGAGGAAAAAAATTCCCCCATCTCTACCGGTTAGGATTTCCCCTGACGCACTTATGAATCCCTTAGAGTAGTATTTAGTGATATTAAAGGAGTTTGTTTTGGTAAATATTTTACTAGACATGAAGTTTAGGGATTCTACTACATCACTGTGGTTTCAGCTTCTATAACCTCTTTCTTGATCGTACATATATTTATGAGATCAAAAGATGGGTATAATATATAGTCTGCACATAATATATTTTACCCTAAAGGAATCATTGATATATATTGATTATCTTCCGTTAATAGAAAAGATTACTCAATGTTTCTTGATGCTTGATGAATGTTTCTTTCAATGGATCTCTCTCATTCGGACCAATTTTTTGAGACTTTTTCAGGGGAAATTATTGCTGAGTGTACTATTTATTTCAAGAAGTTCTAGCTACTGAGATCTAACTAGAAATGATTACATTTTTTGAGGACCTCTATAATGATTTGTTGATCTAGGAATAGAGTGAAATATAATGATTCATGTTTTCCCCATCCCTAGATATGAATGTTGTATGTGGAATCATTGATCAAATAATACAATTTTTACAAAAAATTAAGATATAATAATTGAATATCCTCATAATGTTTTTCTAATTTCGGGTGTCATGCAGCTGAAAGGGAAGGTAAGTCAATATAATAATGATGTTATTATATTTCATTGATGTGAATTTAATATCCATCATATGTTAAGAACTTATCTTTCAAGTGATAAATAATTTTCTAAAGTTTTAAAAAAATATAATATTTGCATTATTTTGAGAAAATATTGGGAATATCATACTTTGGATTATTAAAGGGACAAAACATGACCAGTATGTTGCCTTTGGTGAGTCGTTTCCTTATGAGCATTATCGAATCTTTATATTCTACTAAATATTTCTCCACTTGGTTTGAAAAAAGTGAGAGTTTCCCTATTACTTTATTATAGACAGTGTGATTACTAGGGAACTCCTATGATATTCTATAATTAAGACATTCTAAGGGTGGTTTAGAGAGTTAATGATACTTTGGGGTGTCTTTTGGTTGGGGAAGAACATCATTTTTCAATGATAAGTTATTAAGTATGGTTGTCCTTATCTTCCCAAGAGCCACACTATATGAGGTATTTCTCATAATTAATTTAGAAAGGAGAGGAAGTAATTGTGAAAATGAAACATCTCTATGGGGAGGAGATTCATATTGAACACCATCATGGGAAGGAATAAAATCATGGATTAATGTATAACCATAGGGAGGATTCCTATGCCATATAAACTGGAGAGGACCTTTAGGGTCAATGATAGCAATGGGAGGACCTTATTATAATTTGATCTTCTAACCATGATGAGTTATTTTATGGAGAACATCAAGAGGTGGTTTCTCATGACCGATAATCTTATGACCATCAAGGATACCTTCGTTGTAGGGACCTCGAATCCAGTAACCTAGAGCCTATGTCTACTTTATTACATTGTCACTTTATATATGGAATCAAATCCTGAAGGACTTAAAAGTTTAGTAGTATTGTAAAATAAGATAAATATTTGAAATTAACATTACATTATAAAAATATAATACAAAATACTTTTTCTTTGTGAATTCCTTTATCCCCCTTATAATATCCCTGTATATCAATAAAATAACCCTCAAATTTTCCTAAGGAATATAAGACAAAAGAAATTGGTGAGATAATATGATTAGTAAGGGTAAGAGTATAGAAATATCTATGAATAAATAATAAATAATTAATATAGGATGGAAAATAACCGAAACCCTTTCCTTTTAATTTATAACATGATCATAATGTGGTAGGATTAAATGATTATCAAATAATTCCATATAAATAATCACATGAACTGAAAAAATTAAAAATAAATATTCTAACTAATCAAATAATCACATGTAATATAAATAAATAAATTCATAATGATGGAATTAATAATTTCGGAAATCTAAAACATACCATCAAGTCCAATTTCCAAGCCATCAAAATAAACGGGTAAGGCCTTCACAAAAACCCAATATAGTTTGTATCATGAGACCTATCGAAAAATAGAGGTGTTATAGAGGTCACTTACCATCACATACTAAGTCTAATTAATTACTCATTTGAATAGGGTGAAGCATAATCAACATAAACATTCATATTGAGAAACTAACATATGAAAGATGAATACTTACCACAATCAATAAACATAATAATAAACCATCTAGAGTAAAATGGAGAATGGCGATGAAATTTTACATCCCCAGTCCAAATGATCATAAAACATCCTAAAAAATAATAAGGATGGTTTCAATAAAAAACATCCCCATTGGATAATAATTAAAATAGATGGTTTATGTTGACAATGAATATATATTCCATAAAAATATCCTTAAAAATATTTTTGATAAAAATTACAGTCTCATTTTGAAAATAACCTTTTAAAATAAAAGTCCACAAAATTTTTTGAAAACAATTTTCATTTAATATAACATTTTAAAACTTGTAATGTAATAATTAAAACATTGATTGGTTATGATGTTTGAAAATTACATTCACATTGTACATGTTAAAAAAAATATTCCTTTCACATTTTTGATAAAATCTAAATGATCATTGTTTTAAAATGATATAAATATTCCTTTATTTTTTTAAGAAATTAAAATAGGTAAATATTTATTTAATAAATCATTTTTAAAAGTTGAAAAAAAATTGAACCCATTTTTTGCAAACATGGGTTTTCATGAAAAATTATTTCTGATCGAAGAGGGAAATAAATTTGGATTTTCTTAAAAACATTTTCTCAATAATTTCAAGCATAAAATAGTGAAAAAATGGAATGATTACTTGAAAATTTTATTTAATTTACATATTTTAATAACATATATTTATTTTAAGATAAAAAAATTATATAAATACCCAAAGTGATACATAAACGTAAACATTACTGAATAATTATGAGATTGTGAAATAAACCCTTACCACTTTAGTAACTTTTGAATCATAAGACCCATAAAAATGATATCAAATAAAACATTAACTACCATGAATATAATTAAATTTATGATATAAAATTTTAAAGGTTAATTATATACACCACAAAAATGAAATATGTTTTGAATATGCACACGTCTCATGGTAGTAAAAGTGAGATGAGAAACCCTTACCTCATGTCTGATTTCTTTGGTACATATCCATAACTCCTATATAATTGTTTTAATATTTTTATTGACTTATATAAAAACCATAATAATATTTATATTATAATATATGATCCTATTATAATATTTTACCACCACTTGTTTAATAATATTAAATTATTTTCATTGTTTCGATTTTTAATTGTCTTGTTTTCGCATCCGTGTTTTGTTATGAATATTCCGGTTCTTATGCATTGGATATATATATATTTATATATAAAAATAATCTATATAATTATTATAATTTTATAAATATCATATTTAATCACAAGATACATTTTTATAAATATTTATTAAAGTTGTAAATGGAAAATGAATCACATTACTTCTTGGAGATAGTAGGTTGTAGAAGTGCACGAGAGATGATATCATCCCCTTAATGGGTGAAAGGGTTTGGAAGTTGGTGATATATTAATTTTTATGAATCAATATCATCCCATATATTTATAATATATTAATTAATTTTATTCTTATTACATTCCTTGTAAAGTGTAAGTGAAAAATGAATCACATCACTTCGTGATGCGGTAGTTCGTCATACATGCGAGCGACAATGCAGTATTTGAAAAAAATGGGAAGTAAAAAAGTTTTATATGATACTAATATTAAATAATTATGATAATTTCATAAATATCATATAATGTTTTTAAATCCATCATTATATCCATCCTTCAATGGTGGTGATGGAAAATTATATACATCGGTTTGCGAGACGGTAGTCCGTTGTACACATGATAAATTTTTTTCATTTCCCATTTGATGGAAGAGGAAATAGATATAGGTAATTACCTTAACATAAAAATATAAAAATATATTTATGATAATAATGTTATTATATAACCAATTTTTAACAATAATTTATTGAGTTGGAGGAAGAAATTAAATAAAACGCTTGTTTAGGGTTGTTACCTCTTCTTAAGAGAACTTCTTTTTATTTGGACCAAAATCCTTCCTAGGATAGATTTATGAAAAAATAAGGATTATAGAATGATAGTATTTATTTAAAAGTTTTAATTTTGTATGTATTTACCTATCCAATGGGTTTTTGATGTTTTAATAGAAGAGGACAGTGGGTGGCCATTTATAAGTGTGGTGAGTGGCACATTTGTAATTTTTGAAAAGAAAAAGGTTCACCCACATTTATCACATTGCAAAAGGATAAAAAATTGTATATTATAGAAAATAGAAGATATAGCTCTATAATATTTCCATCTTATGGTTTTTGGAAAAGTATTAGTTAATTTGTGACCCTTATATTTCTAGTTTAACCCCCGATTAACCCAATTTTACATTAATCACGGTAAACATTTTTTTACTATTTTTACTATTGATTATGGTTAAAAATTAATTTTAATTTATTAGATAATATAGATTAAGATTATTACGATATTGAATACATTTTTCCAAATTATATTTATATTACGGGAAAATTTTAATTTAAAATTAATTCTACAGACGTGATGAGAAAGCGGGTTTTCAAAAGGAAAATGCTCAAAAGTTTACAATGTTTTTATACAAAAATTCAATATTAATTTGATTATAATGAACTCTATTGGATTAATATATATAAAATAGAACACATTTTTTTAAAAACCATATTTAATTAAAATTTATCCTGTAAAATATTTGAATTAAAATGAAGGTTTTTAACAAAAACATGCATTTTTCACTATCCATTGTAAAATTTATCTTTTCCAAAAAATTATCAAAAACTAACCCAAATATAATTTTTATATTTATATTTAATTTTTTTTTCTAAATAATGTTTTGGAAATTGTTAAATATTTATTTTAAATTACTTGAGAAAAGCGCGACGAGACCACCTTTTAGAAAAAATATAGTTTTTTAGAAAACATTTATTTTTCTTTTAAATGGTTATTATTTTATTTATAATAAATATATAACCATATAATTTATTTAAATAATATGTAAAATAATATTTTTTATAATTTAGTTAGTACTATTAAAATCTGAAAAATTAACATTGAAGTTATAATGATCATGTATAAGTAATAATATTTTAATAGAGTATTATGTTTTGTTTAAACCTAGTGTTTTGTGAATAAAAAGATATAAATTATATTTAATTTATTTAAAAATAAACATATTGTAAAATATTAGGATGTTATACTATATTCTAATCTTAGTGTTTCATGTCATACATTCTATGGAACATCATGTTCCTATTTTAAAAATCTCAGGGTGTTACATTATCCCCGATACATAAATAAATGTCATCTTTACAATTTAATATTTATCAAGATAATCAAGGGTTTTACATTTAAAAATACCTTTATTAAAAACCCACATAATTGAAATTTTAATAAACCATCTTATTTATATGAGATAAAGGGTTGTAAGTGTTGTACCTCTCGTACCCCTCGTGGTTTAATTTTCATGATCACAATCACTCTCTTATTTATCTAATCTTGTTTTAAGTGTTTTTGGATGATAAGCATAATTTCAGGTTGCCAAGGAATTGGGCCAAGAAGGCCAAGAAGGCAAAAAGCCAAAAGTGGACTGAAATTCAGTCCACTGGCCAACCGGTGGAAGACCACCGGCCAGCCGATGGAGGCCTGGACAGAAGGCATCTTTCTGTCCAGACCACCGGCCAACCGGTGCCTCACCAGCGGCCAGCCGGTGGCACCCAGCCAGAACAGTGTCAGCCACTGCCTCAGCACCGGCCAACCAGTGGCCTCCTCACCGGCCATCCGGTGGCACCTGGACAGAAGCCCTCCTCCATTTTGCACACACCGGCCAACCGGTGGCTCTGCACCGGTCAGCCGGTGGAGCCAGTCAAACTAGCCGTTGGGCCTTTGACCAGACCTGTCCACTTGCCTCCCAACGGCTCCAAAGCCTTTCCCAACGGCTCCGAAGACCTCCAAAGGCCATATGAGGGTTCCCCCTCTATAAATAAAGGACTAGGAATCCCCGGAACATCAAGTAAGCCATACGGAAGCCCACGGACACATTTTTGATCATTTGGCGAACCTCCGGCGGATTCCTCCAAGGAACCTCAAATTGCTCCAACTCATTTCCACATCCAAGGAGCACCTTCAAAGAAGCTTGGGAGTTCTCTTCATCAACTCCAATCTATCCTTTGGCGCCCAAGACTTCCCCATTACGGTTTTTCATTGTTTTATTTATTTTGAGCATCAATTTGGGTTTGTGCCTACAAACCCCTCTTTCTCTCATCTCCCTTTCATTTGGTTTCTCACACCACCTTCAAGGTGTGAAGAGGTTGGTCAATCCTTTCCTTTAAAAGGATTGAGAAAGAGGTGAGCTAGCCTTCACCTGTAAGAAGGCTAGTGGGTTCTTGCTCAACCATTGAAAGCAAGTGGGTTCTTGCTTAACCATTAAAAGCAAGCTGTAATAGGTTCTAGACTAACCTTAAAGTCTAGTGGGTTTCTTGCTAAAACCATTAAAAAGCAAGAGGTAGTAAATCTCTCAACGGTTGAGTTGGAAGCGGAGACATAGGCTTGGGTTTAAGCCGAACTCCATTATCAAGTTGTGTGTTTTGCCTCTTTTATTTCCGCTGCACTTTCACTTTGTTTTTAAATTGTTAATTATTTTTTAAAAAGGCAATTCACCCCCCCTCTTGCCATCACTTCCCTTTCTTCTCCGGCCAAAAGTAAGAAGGTTATCTAAAATAATTACATAACTTGGTTTCTAATAATAAGAATATAGGTGGGAAGTAAAGATTTGGACATGGAAGAAAAGTATAAAAAAATATAGGGTATGTTTAAGATAATTAATCAAAAAAAGTGTCTGAACCAAAGAAGGTAAAATACCAAAAAACCAAAAAATAATTAAAGTTTTAAATACCATCAGTTCATCATACATGATGGTATTTTGATTTTTTTATTTCAAGATCCTTTTCATAGAGCTAAGGAATTCTTTTACAATATAAACTGATAACATAAACAATTTTAGTGAATTGATATCTTTATATTGGCATAGTTTCATCCTTGCGATTTAGTTCAATCAATTTTTACTTCATACCTTACTCCAAGAAATGAATCTCCCATAGGAATTTTTATGCCTGAATAACTAAAATTAACAATTAAGAGATCATTAGGTAAATAAAAGAAAAACAAATCATTCATACTCTCTCTATATATTTTATAGGGCCAAAATGATTAGAAAAGGTTATACAATAACACCCAAATTTAAACTTAATATATTCCATTAATATTTATCCCAAAGACTAATCCATGAATTTTCTGTCCAAATTCAATATCCAAATTTTTTGAAGGAAGGTCACTAAATTAACATTATATTCCCCATAAAATTTAAAGTGGATCTTAATGTCACATTTCTAATGTGTGAACACCTTGATCTCAGTAAAACCATAATGAAAACATGAATGATTATAAATATAAAATCTCAGGTATTTGATTATAGTCCATAAATCAATACTTGTAGTAAACTATAGAAAATAAAACATTAACATCAAGCCTCTAACCAATTTTATGGTCACCAACACTATACCATAAACATATATTTTTTTATCTCAAAATCTAGATAATATTATGATTTATACTCCCCAATAATGTATTATCAAAGCGGTTTAACTTGTCATTGTATCAATTTTCTTGGTCATTGATACCATTCAACATATGCTCCCAAATCCTTTTTGAAATAGTACTATAGTAAAATCATTATAAATTTAATGATTTTTATAACCATAATATCATTGATAAAATACTCTTATAAAATAATTCTTGAATCCAAACATAAGAACATTAATAATTCCACTTCATCTATGTTAATTGAATATGCTTAACCATGATCCCTTGAATTAATTTGAGGTATATTCCCTTAATTCTTGGGGAATTCACTTGATTATTTCCCCATATTCTTATAATTTAGTCATTTATAATTGGAAATTTTTTTTCCATGCCCTTGAAATGGAAATCATGGTGGAATTTCTCCCCAAACATGTATCAAAATCCCATTCCCTTAAACAAAGTATAAGAGTTTTTCCCCACAATTATCACATATGGGAAATACCTTTCTTTCCATTCCCCCCTTATCAATTTTTTATATGTCACCCTATTATTATCTTTCTTACCTTAGAATCCATACTACTTGGATAATTGTTTCTATATCTTTAATGGAAGGAAGTCATCCCTTGTTAACTTTATGTAGATCATGTTGATTTATGGTAACCTAAGTGGTCAAGGGTTAAGTCCAGGAATAACAATGTATTTATATAAAAGAAATGCACAAGAAGAAGGATTCAGAGTATTCAAGACATTATAGTAATCCAGTATAAGAAGTTACCTATGATGTATCCAGGGGCACCCATTTCTAATGGTCGAGTGAAAAATATTTTCTTTGAGGATCTCATTAAAATAATTCATGGGAGGGTTCTTAAGTGGAAGAAAATGTTTCTCTCTATTAGTGGATGTGTGTAGTTTATTAATAGTGTGATTTATTCCTTATTGATTCATGCCATGTACATTATCACTCCTCCTGAAGGGATTATCTCAACAATAGAGAAGCTGATGAACCGATTCCTTTGGGATGAGAACTCTTTGGGAAGATCCCATTGGGACTCTTGGTATTTGGTGGTGAATCCGGTGGAGGAAGGAGGAGTTGCTCTCAAGGATGTCAGCACTTCTATAAATTCTATGCAGGATCATCTGACATGGGATTTCATTGTTGGGGGATTGATGTGGGCTAAAATTCATAGAAATATGGAAAGAACTGGGAGGATTAAGACTATATGAAGCTATCCAGTTTGGGGAAAACTGTGGCGTTTCACCTGGAAATTCATTAGGGGTGTTCCCACTAGATGGTCAAATGAGAGGATATAAATTTGTGGAGGGACAATTGGGTGGGGGAGGAATAGTTTTTTCTGAACTTTCCAGGACTAAACATGTTGTTAAGAGAATCCAGCCAATGCCCAAGTATGGTTGAATCCATCCCGAGCACAAAAAAGATGAATACTTTTTACTAAGTTTTATTTAATGAGTATGTCGAATGATGTTTCTTTACAGAGTTAAGATAGGGTTTCTTTAATGCGTATTATTACTGTAGATTGATTTAGTAGGGAGAGGTTTATGATGAGTGGGGATCACATTTGTGGTGCAAGGAGGTCCCCACAAATATGTGTTCTCTGGTTTGGAGTGTGCAGAATCAGGCCATACCTATAGAGGAAAATATTCAAAAAAGGGCTTTCACCTGGCCTCATGTTTCTACTACCGTAGTAATTTCCAAGAGGAATCAACGGTTGATCTATTTATCATTGGTGAATGGGAGGTAAGCCTTTGGTGTATGATGGATAAATGGGAAAATTACAATGGAACATGTACAACCATGCAGAACTTCTTTGTGAGTGGGTTTTTGGGTGTGGAACAGAAGGTGATGGAGGCCAAGATTTGATGTCTCATTTCTAAAATGATATTATGGACACTTTGGGAGGCAAGGAACAAAGAAACAATGGAGGTTAAACCACCTATTTCCTTGCTTCATGTATGAATGGAGACTCTACTTCATAAACATGGCTCATTGGTTAAAGGTGGAAAACAGTCCAGCTGTCTTTGCAGTCTTATTAAGAGACCAGTGGCACGTCCAAAATCATAGGGTTATTAGTTTAGATGGTATCCTCTGAGGAATTATTTCAAATTAAATTTCAATGGATTTTTAATTAATGGTTATATGAATGGGGAGGCCTGGTGTGGGACAATATTGTTTTAGTTATTTTTTCTTATAGTAGCTTACATGTTATGGGAAGTTCGTTAGGGGTGGAAGTAAGAGAATTTCACATTGGTGTTAGGCTTTGCAAAAGATTCTCACTCATATTTTTGGAAGTAGAATTGGAATCTGAGGTACTGATTTGGTCTTTGAATGGGAAAGTTAATCCGCTTTGGAAGTTGACTTACCATTTCCAATGTTGTGGCATGGGGATTCCTAACGGATGTGTGGTTCATCATATTCCAAGACATGCCAACTTTTCTGTGGATGCACTTTCTCGAGGGAGTAGTCCTGAGGAACCCTTGGTGATTTTATCTAGAATGGGGTCATTACCTCAGTATTTTAATGATTGTTTCTTGGTTATTCTCTAGGGCTTCATCACTTTAGGCCTCCATGATTTTTTTTGTTTTTTGTAGGGAGTCTTCTCCTTTTAATAATAAAAATCAATTTTTGATTGATCATTATTACTCTTTGGATTACATGCATTGATACGATTCCCATTACTTCCACCAAGATCCACTTATTCATGATATAATACATTATATTAGATGATAACATTATGAAACATAATGTATAATCTCAAAAATAGTGAAACACTTAACATAAATTTAAATATTTATGCATATCCAATCTCATAATCATAGATATGATTTCTTTGGGGATATATTTATCATAAAATCATTCATAATGGTTGGTAAAGAAAATATGTATTATTCTAAGATTATCCTCCATGACTTTCAAATTTGGTTTATAGTAAGGCCATTTTTCATGCACCATGTAATTATTAGGTCAACCATAATGCGCCCTTTTTAGAGTTATTACCCCTTGGTACATCTGTGCCAGAACCACATCCACTTCTTTTATCCAGGTAGGGATATATTTCTAGTAAAAAACATATAACCTATTCCTCACCAAAACATTTTGATGTTCTTAAATACATATCCTTAGAGTATATTATAATGTTATGTTCTGTAATCAATATTTACTAAATTTAGTTTCCAATGTTTCCATTAAACATCCTTTGATAGTAACTGTAGCGACCTTGACTCCAGTAACCTGGAGGTGGTGTCTACTTTATTAAATTAGAACTAGATACATGGTATCCCATATAGAAGTAAAAAATTGTTTATTTTTCATATTAAAGTAGTTAAATACATAAAATTCACATTACATTTTAAAAATATAACAAAAAACTATTTTCTTTGTTAACACCATTATCCCCCTTAGCATATCCTTACATATCAATCAAAAAACACTTCTTAGTATCATGGGAATAATATAACATAAGAAAGGGGTGATATTATATTCTTATTAAGGGTAATCATATAGTGGAATATATAATTAAATAATTCACAATCAAAATGGTAAGGTAAATAAGAAACACATGAAATTTAGTCAATAACTTGAGTATAATATTCTAGGAATAAGTGGTGATAAAATAATTCCATATAAATAATATCATGAGTTTTAAAACATAACAGTTGATATTTTAACTAATTAAGTAATACCATGTAATATCAATAAATTAATTCATAATTATGGAATTCATAATAATTTTTTAAGACAATCTTTCTAGTTTTTGTTCCAAGACATCTAAAAAATTTGGTAAGGCCTCGACCAAAACCCAATATAGTTTGTCTAATAGGACCTATTGATTCATTGGGGGATATAGAAGGCCCCTCCCATCACATAATAAGTTCAATGAACTCCTCATATAAAATGGGTTAAACATAATCAATATAAACATTCATATTGAAAAACTAATGTATAAAATGTTAACACTATCCCCAATCAATAAACATTATTATAAATAAGTAAGAGTAAAATGGTGAATGAAAATAAAATTCACATCCCTAGTTAAATTTCTCAAAAAAATATAAATAAATAGTAAATATTATATCAATGAAACATATGATCATTGGATTATAAGTAAAATAGAGGGTTCTGTCATTTATTAATATAAATATAATGAAAATATTCTTAATGTTTTTTGAGAAAAATAACTTTTACAATTTAAAAAATACCATTTAAAGAAAGTTCAAAAAACATTTTAAAAATAATTTTCCTTGAAAATAATATTTTAAAACTTTTAAAATAATAATTAAAACTTTTATTTTTTATGATGTTAGAAATTTTTGTTCATTCTGTACACGTTAAAATAAATATTTATTTAACATTTTCAGAAAAAAAATGAATGAAAATCATTCTGAAAATGATATGAAGATGCCTATATATTTTTTATAAAATGTGAAATTAGGTAAAAATTTATTTTATAAATAAATTTTAAATGTTTAAAAAATATTTTGAAAATATTTTTAGAAAACAGGGGTTTCGATAAAAAGGATTTCTGACTGAAGAGTGAAATAATGTTTGATTTTATTAAAAACATTTTCTCAATAATTTTAAGTACCAAATTTGTGTAAAAATGATACTATTACTTCGAATAAATATTTAATTAATATAGGTGAATAAAAATGATTTAATTTTTGATAGAAGTATAAAATAATTCCCTTATGGGAGATGTAACCATAAAAACACCCAAATAATAATGAGATTGTGAAACATACCTTTACCACTTTGGTAAATTATGAATCATAAAACACATAAAATAAATGAAATAAAATGAAACATTAAATATAATTGATATAAATAGATTCATTATATAACATATTAAATGGGTATTATATACACCACATAATCTAAATAAGTAGTGAATGTAGAATGTCTCACAAAAGTAAAAGTGAGAAGAGAAACCCTTACCTCAGGCCTGATTTCCTTTGTATGTGCCCGTATCTATTGTATAATGGTTTTAAATTTTTTTAATAATTTAAAAAATAACCATTATCATATTTATAATTTCATATATTATCCTATTATAACATTTACCACCCATTTGTTAATAATATTTCATTAATATCATTGTATCGAGTGTTAGTTGCCTTGTTTTCTCATGCATGTTTTCTCATGAATGTTCTGATTATTATAAATAGGATATATATATATATATATCATTTAAATAATTATAATAAATTTATAAATATAATATTTGATAATTATATAAATTTTTGTAACCATTTATCAAATTTGGACATGGAAAATGAATCTCATTACTTTGTGGAGACAGTAGGCCGCATGTACGCACCAACAACAATATCATTACTTTAACAAGTGAAAGGGTAAGGGTGTGATATATTACTTCTAAATTATAAATAAAATATAAAATATAAAATATATAATTTATATTCATTAATTATATCCCTATTTCATTCCATGTAAATTATAAGTGAAAAAAAATCACATGGCTTCGTGCGGTGGTAGTCCGCTACACACTTGAATGACATTATCATATTTGAAACGAAATAGAATGTAAAAAATTTATATGTGATATTAAAATTATATAACTATAATGATATTATAAATATCATGTAAATGTTTTAAATTAATCATTATATCCAACCGTGAAAGATGGTTATGGAAAATAAACTACAGTAATTCACAAGGTGATAGTCCGCCATACACATGATCGATGATTTTGTTTCCAATTTTATGGAATAGAAGATGAATATAGGTCATTATATTAACATAAAAACATCTAAGTATATTAAAAATAATGATTATATTTTATATAATTTTTTAATAACAATTTATATAGGTGATGGAAGAAATAAAACAAAATTCTCTATTAGGGATGTTACCTCTTATTCAAAGAACTTCTTTTTGGTTTTCACCCAAAGCCTTACTAGGTTAAAATTATAACCAAAATAAGGATTATAGGATCATAATGTTTAATTAATTAAGTTATTTGGTAGGTATTTTATTAACTAATGTGTTATGGATGTGTGAATAGAAGAGGAGAGTGGGTAATCTTTTATAAGTGAGGTGAGTGGCACACTTGTAATTTTTGAAAAGAAAAAGGTGTAACCAATTTTTTCAAATGAAAATAGGCTAAAAAATGGTCCTTTATCAAGAATATAAGTTATAATGACTAAATATTTCCATAAAATGGGTTTTGGACGTGTCTTGGGTCATTTTAACCCCTATTTTTTAGTTTAACCATATGTAAACCCATTTTACCCGAATCACGATAATTTTTTTCTATTATTACTATTAAGTTTGGTTAAAAATTAAGTTGAACTTATTTGATAATATAAATTATTATGATCCAAAATATTTAATCCATTTTTATAATTTATTATTTATATAATTTGAAACAATTAATTGAAAATTAACCCCGTAGACACGATGAGAAAGCAGGATTTTGAAATATAAATTTTTCAAAAGTTTACAAATATTTTATATCCAAATTCAACATAAAATTGTTTCTAATGAATTATATTGTAATAATACATATAAAAGTTAAATAATTTTACTTTTAAAATTATATTATAAAAAAATTATCTTGTAAATTCATTGAATGAAAAGGATGTTTTTAAATAAAAATCAGTATTTTCACTATTTATTAAAAAAGTTATCATTTCAAAAAACTCTCAAAAATTTATGTAAAGATAATTTTGAAATGTATATTTCAAAAATAATGTTTTAATTTTAATTTTTTTTAAATTGTAAAAAATTAATTTTGAATTATGTGAGAAAATAACGACTAGGAAGCCTTTTAAAAAAAGATAGTTTTTTAGATTTTTTTTTTCTTTAAAATGGTTCTTATTTTATATATAATAAATAAATAATAATTGATTTTATTTTATACATGGATAAATGATATAATTTTTATAATTTATTTTATTCTATTCATACCCTCCAACTTAGTGGATATGTTATTATGGTCAATTTTTAAATAATAATATTTTAATGGAGTATCTTGTTTCATTAAAACACAGTGTTTCATGCATTAAAAGATATCAAAGAGATTGAATTTATTTAAAAATAAATGTATCATAAAGTCTCATGATGTTATATTCTATTTTATTCTTAGCGTTTCTTTTCATACATGCTATCAAACATGATGTTACAAATATAAAAATATCAGGGTGTGACATTTATAGTAAATATTTTTGGGAGGAACTCCATAGTTACTAGTGGTAATGTTATGAGGAGGAACTTTATAAATATGATTGCCACTTTCATAATTTGGTAATGGATCAGAATTTTATGTTGACACTATTGATAGATTATTGAGGGATTCAAGAATGACATCATTAACTTGAGTAGGGTTGTTGGCATTCCCATGATTTTAAAATTTCTTTTTGTGAGACTTATTTTTAGATTATCTATAATAGGAAGACATAATCTCATGTGAAAAACATTGTATTTCACATATGATAGCCTGTATGATAAAATACTATGTCTAATTCAGGTTTTTTGGACATGTTTCTAGGTTTTCTATAGGAATATATACCTTCCTAGGTGTGACCACTATAATGAATCGATGATCTCTAGTTGTAATGTAGGTATATTTCTAATCCTACTGTTCATTTGTCATGTTATTTTACCAAAGACCCTCCTTAAATGGAGTTATAATATGAATCTCTTCCCAAGTTAAATTCATATTGTGATTATGAGATACTTCAATTGTAGCAGCAGGGTTGCGTGCCTTACTCCTAACCATTACTGATGCCATAATTATATCCTAGAAGGGTTATAGTATATGGGAAGTGATATATAATTGTCCTTACATCATTTATAAAATGTTTTGGGTATTTAATGTTAATAAATTTCCATTTTTTGGTTGATGAATGGATTTATCCCTCCTCTTTTCCTCTATATCTTGATAAGATATTCCGATAGTGATCATGTGTATGGGAAAAGATATGGATATTCCCCTGCTTGTCACCAGAATAGTTTAAAGACCCTCTTGAGGTGTTGACAGATTGTATTTTTAGGATTGATGAATATGGTAAGATATATGTGCTATATTGTTGGTTTCCGCTATAATTTGTAGGTGGGGTTATCTAGATATTATGAGGATATGATCCCAATATCGGTTAATTATTTCCACCCATAGAGGGTATTATAAAGGATTTTGGGTATGGGTGACATGAGTTAGAGACTTCAGGGTAGCCTCCACAAGAGGATGAGGGTTTGATGTCATATGGAATTGGTGGTGGAGGCTGCTGGCTGGAGCCCATTTGCATGACCCCTATGTTGTTAAAATGAGCCTATTTTTGACCAGTTGATCTTCCTCCCTCAAATATGAGAGTAAATTTTTGTCACCTTCTTGGGAGAGACTCCAAAATAGATTGATATGAAAATAGGTGTCATATACTTATTGGATACTATCCATCATTTGGAGGATGGTTTGTGGGGATTAATGTCCTAGAGGATATTATGTATGGACTATAAGTTGCAACAATACCATATATTTATTACTCCTAAATAAGAGCAATTGATACTTGGATTCGGAGACATTGGGTGGGTAAAGACATCCTCTAGATGGTTAAGGACCTAGATTTTATGAAAGCTGATGAGTATGCTTGATTTTAAAGTAAATATACCATTTGGATTGAATAGAGTTCCAGTGAAGGTTCCTTAAATTTTAATAATAGACATGAGAAAGAAAACTAATTAGAGTACCATTACAAATATACATAAATTCGTAATCGGTTTCTTTAAAGGAATAATTTTTGGACAATTTCTTTTTCAAGAGTATGAAAGGAATTAACATGTGGGAAACATAGTTTTTTTGGTCAATGAAACAATTCAATTCATGTTCACCATTTTTTATTTCACATCTGCCTTCAGAACTCAGTATCCAACAAGGTTCATTCGTGGAGTCGAAAACACCTATAAGTTCTTCTATCCATTATATGGACCTACTTTCCAAAGGCACATAATCAATAGGAACTTTTCTAATGATTGTTATAGACTTATGTTGGTCAAGAGGATGTTGGGATGGGCTCAAAACTCCCTTTTGGGGGGATTATTGCCCATTATGATAGTCTATTATTGATTTAATTCATATTTTTTAATACTTTATAAAAATTAAAATAATTCTGGTCACCCTTCACATTTGTAACTATTGATGCCAAAATATATGTTTCATGGGAGATGACAAAGAAGGAATAGTTAGTTCAAGGAAAATTCAGATCAAAACATCCAAAAAATGGACTTAAGGATTGGATTCATGAAAGTCCCCATCTTTACAAAGGGTTGTGCCTTTAAAAATGACCATCTACACAATGGTTTGGAAGCCATATCCATGTAGTGTAAGTCTAGATTTTCTGAGCTTTATTTCATGAATGTACAAGGATTTGATAGTAACCTTCACATAGTGTAGCTATAGTTCATAGTTCCCCTCTATTCATGAAGCTCATAATGTCTTGTGAGTTCCTCTATCATTCACGAAACCCGTATCCCCACTTCGATTAGTCCTATAAAAACCCATTATGCCTAAATTTAAAGGGGTCATGAACTTTAAGCTTCTAAGAAAATCTATGAGTTCACTGTACTCTGAATATTTGTGAGCGAGAGAGAGGATGGGTCTCCCAAGGTAGAAAACGTTCACAAAACTGCCCCCATGGGTTTCTGAGACCCACATTTCTGATAGAGATTCCTTTTATGAAGCTCCATGGACACCACATAAGAATAAAGCCCTTTTAGGTTAATGAATATCATGAGAGACATATCTTTCATTAAACCAACCCAATGGGAACCAAGACTTCACCCCGAGATGGATTCACCATATTTTTCAAAATATACTCCTTCACAAGACCCTATAACCTATATGAAACCATTCTTCTTCACAAAGCACTAAAATTCATGAATCCCCATCCGTCTCAAAAGCCACCCTATAGGCCTCTCCATGGTTCCTCCTTTATATGACCTTATTTTGTGAAGGTTTATTTCTTGGGTCCTTTATGATCATATAGGACTAGTTTAACCAAACCTTGATTGCATGTGTGACAGGTACCATCTACTGTTGTATCCACCCACTTTGCTCTGAGTGTGTCCTGGGCCTCCATCCTACCTATCGCTCCAAAGAATAGGTACCCTAATTACTATCACTCCTAATAATAGGTATAATAATATAAGGCCTCCTGATTTCTACTCCTCCATGGTATTACTAACACCTTACCCCACCCAGAGGCACATGAGAAAAGGTCACAAAATCCCTAGAGGTGGAATCATCATGGGGAACCATTGAACTGTATTGGTGGGGATTACTTTTGATGAATATCTTCCCACCTTAACAAAGACCCCCCTCTATGTGTAATCCCAATCCATATATAAGATTCATTATATAAAACTACATAGATTTACATCCTATTTGTGTGATGTAAAATTTCATGATAAAGTCCTTAGTACATGATGCAAAACTATTGTCTTACCCTATTGTATGAACACAAGATGCATCATGTTTGATCATCATAGGATGTGAATTTCTCCCCCACAAGGGAAGAAATCCCAAAAATAGGGTAAATTCCTTGTAAAATTCTTACACCATACTTCCCCACCAGAGCATGAGACACCCACAACAAGAAGCTTCCATGCCTAATCCCCAAACTTTCCTCCCTCTATGTGGGATGAAACACCTACTAAGGGTAGATTTCATGTGAAATCTCCAGACCATCACTCAATGATTCTTATTTCATGACATAATCATATTTATAACATGAAGTTAAAATACATGGGATGGTCTTGTCACATGACCTTAAACTATAACATCAAACTATGTGTGTTTTGATACCTATCTCATAAATAGGGTACATAGGATGCCTCCTAGTGGTTCAATACCGACATCATCCAAGTGTAAAATATTCCCACATAGTGACACACCCAACTTGTCCCTACATGATTCTTAATCTACACCTATCATTTCCCCTAAATACATTAAAAATTCACCAAACCTGACCCCACAATAAATTAAACATGTTCCTATCATTTCCTTGTAATACATTAAACTAACACCCAACCTATATCCGTAAGTCATTAAGCATGTTCCTATTATGTCCCCACACGTAATTAACCATCTTACCCTCTTCAAAATACATTAAACTCATTCCTTGATCCAGAATCCATAAATCATACAATATAAATGATATACTTGAGTTAAAAATCTTTGTAAGATGTACGCCCTTGGAATGAACTACCTCGTGATCAACACATAATGTCTTGGGTTATGTTCTTAATATGCCTTACAAATGAGAGTACCTCCAAAGAGAAAGATTTTATATTTTCATAATATAACCAATTTCTATACATTCCCAAACATTCCCAACATGAATAATCATCTGGACCTAAGATTTATTCTCTATTGAGACAAAAGAAGCATAATTAACTAGAATCCACTTCGATATAGCACTGTGAATGAGTTCCAAAAACATGATTTAAATCTATCAGGGATAGACGAACTAAGAAATGAACTCCAAAGAGGTATCCATGGAATGAATCAACTATATCCCCATAATTCCATTTCTATCTAGGATAATAAATCACTGATGAAAGTGATGAAATCCATCCACCTTTGGAAAGAGGGAATATGGGGAAACAAGAAGGAAAAATTCCAAACATAGGAAGAGGGACAACACGATTCCTAGGAGAACGTATTAGAAATAGAATTGGTGAAACCAATGTGAAACTAATCTCATAAAAAATTGGGACTAGAATCAATTGGAGAACCTATGTATTTTCATGTCACCAAATTAAGAAATTCAGCACCAGGACCCACTATGAAAATGATGGGCCCAACATGGAACTCACCTTCTTATTGAGGCAGTTAACATAGGAGGTCCTCAGTCTATGACCTCATCAGTGTGGATACCTACCCTATTTCAAGAATATTGGATGATGATGGGAAATTTTGAATCTCTTTCCCTATAACTGTAAAGATGGATAAATCCAAATAACTTACAAGTCTCAAGATATAGGAATCCAACGACCCCACACAAACAAGAACTGGGGATGGGAAAACATTGATACGACAATCCTATATGACTATAACCTTACCATAAAATCAATCATGACTTCAGCTATTGGATTCTCACTCCATGACCTACCCTCAGATATCATCAATAAGAGGGTTATCAAAATTCTGGAGCACTCGTTTGAGAAATAATGAGTCATCCCCAATATGAATATGGACTAACAAGATCTCTAGAATTCAGTTCCTTTCCAAAACCACCATCCTCGAAGGTCGCATAGGGGGACCCCCTATTATGACAATGAAATGCTTCAAGAGCCTCTCCCTGGAGCACTCTAACATCTCAATTCCTAACACAAAAGAGGTAGGTGATTTTATAGCCATGCTTTCTATGACCACTTATTAAGAGTTCCCCAGGTGAGCTCCCAGTAGGTTGTTCTAGTGCCAGCATCAACAAATATTATAGGATGAAGTGCATGTTGACCTCATCCCCACTATGATGTCCCTAGTCTAGATCACTCAACATCAATGTAAGGGGTAGAACCAGGACACTTCCCGTAAGGGAAGTCTTCTACATCTCTTATGGCGCCTACCACTGCTGGAATATCCCCAAAAATCCCCAAAAATGTGGAAAGGGATATTTATTTTATTTTTTAGGATTGAGACCCCAACCAAATCACAGGTTGGATAGGTTGACTATATGAGTTTTTGGAACCACTAACTTCCATTATGGGTGATTTAATGATGAGTAAAATCAAAGGAGAGGTCCTCCCCACATATCCATTGGCCATAATAAAGGTCTACCCATGCTCCCATCAACCAACATGGAGGTCCTCCCCATGCTACTACTAACTGAAGAGGAGGTCCTACCAAATATATCAATAATAATTGTAGAGGTCCTACCCACACCACCACAAAAAATCATTCAGATCCTCCCCATGCTGAAGACATACCCTATAATAATGAACCATCCCAGGGAAGGAGGAAAAAACATACCATGAAAGGTGGAACTCTAGGAAGCATTATTTTATCATTGACCTCTCAGATTATATAATGAACCATAATTTATATATATATATATATATATTACTTCATAATTGAAGTAAATTCATTACAACATATAACAAAACCATGACATGACTGTCTAGAAATATTGTCTTTAGAAATTGAGAAATATAAACAACTGGTTCATAAAACATCTACATTGTCTCCCAATTATTTCTTCAAAACTTGAATCATTTGTGGAATATCTTACTAAATACCCCTCTTCCTAACCTGAGAAAAATAAACATATTAAAGGGTGAGCTTAAATGCTCAGTAAGGGTAAACAAAGTAAAAATAAATCATATCATATTAGTAAGAATATAACATTTGAAAATCTTATCCTGCATATAAAAGATCATAATATCAAGTCATGAGATAAATCATAGAAGTTAAATGTAATCTGAATAGTCATAATATAATACATTAATTCTTTTGGAATACACACATAAGCATAGAACATCATTTCATATTAGTCAAGGCTCATTTCCAAGACCATCATAGCGGACAAATTCCATTACTAAACCGAGTTCACTCCTCGTTCCAGCCATGTATTACAGAACCAGATTCTATTGACATTCCAGTCATGTCTATCTCATGAGATATGAAATATTTACCCAATTAATTGGAGGGATATATAGGTCCCACCCATCTCATAATTAAACCATTCTTATGTTTTCCACAAAAACATAAAAAAATTCACCATAGAAAAAACCATAAAATAAAATGGGTTTCTTAAACATCAGTCCATCATAACAAAACCCATATAAAAGATCATTACAAAATTAACAAAATAAAATCATATTAATAATTGGGATTGAAACATAACCCTATTTAAGAGTGTCATCTTAGATGGGAAATAATTTTGGTAAAACACTTGAACTTAATTCTTGATGAAAATTTCATTTCTTCTTAAAAATGTTTTATTTTCTCAAAATGATGTGAAATTTTAAAAGAAAAGAATTTAGTTGAAAATAAACTTGAAATAGTGTAGAGTATGATTCATGGAAATTAGGATTCATTAAATTGTAAAAAATACATTCATTATGTATAACTTAAAAAACATTTTTCTCGTACTTTTTTCAGAAAAGTGAAAAACTACTTCATACCGAGAACAAAAAAATATTCCATTCATATAATTTAGTAAAAATTCACCAATGGGTGAAATTTAATTTAAAAAATTATATAAATATATAAATAATATTTTGAAATACATATTTTGGAAACATATATGTGGATGATAAATATACCCTAGTAAATACCTACGAATAAACAATCTCAGATAAAAATGAGATTTGAAAAGTTATCCCTTACCTTAGGTATGATATGATTCGTATGTATACGAACCACCTGTATAATGATATAAATAATGTTAATGAATTATTAAATAATCATAATCATTTTTATAATAAAATTTATGATTATATTTTTATCTGTTTGTTAGTAACATTTCATTGTTACTCGTTATTCAGGTATTAACTTGTTTATGTTCTTATGTATGTTTTTTCAGATAAGTTCTTATTACACTTTTTAGGTTATAGTTATATCATTTAAAAAATTGTTTTAGTATAATATATATAATATTTATTCATTTAAATAATTTATATAATCATGGTTTAATGAATAATATGTAGAATGAATCACATCGCACTGTAGAGACGGTAAGCCGTACGTACATATGAGCGACGATATCATTCCCATAATTGTTGAATGGTATTGAATTTGATGGTTTATAGTATCTCATATTTAGTATCATTTTATATAAATCATATATAGTTATTATTTCCACCATTGTACGCATCCAAGTAATGTGATGGTGAAAAACAGATTACACCATGACGTAAAGACTTTAAGCCATACATACGCATGTGCGGTGATTTCATTTTTTTGTAGGATGGATCAAAGGTGAAAAGGGGGTTTTTATATTTATAATAACATATTAGTATATAATTCATACCTATTTTATTATTTTATAATATAACAACTAAATAAGAGGAAGTAGAAGAAGAATGAAATTTGAATGAATCTGTAGAAGAGATTACTTTTCTACAACATGCCTCCTTTAAATTTCCTATTAAGGCACATGAGTTGGTATTTTGAGAAAACCAGAACCTATATAATGTAACTAGGGAATTTGAGAAGATAAATGGGAAGTGGTTGGCCAAGCATGAAGGCTCAAAATTGAGTGAATAAGAGAGGGTTACTTTAGGAAACTCTCAAACATATTAATTTCTGATAAAATCAAACCCTACCCAAAAAACTCCAAAGTATCCAAAATTAAAATATGAGATGATATAGTGTTGTAATATCATAAAAAAATTTGGACAACTTATTTTATCCTTTAAAACCTTATCATTTTAATTTTCACTTAGTTATTCTATTAAATTTTAATTTTGGTAATAACATTATAGATATTTAATGGTAGTGAATATTTAATTATATTGTGTTAATTGACCATAAATGCATAATTTATTCCATTTTCAAACTTATAATTATCAACTTGTAATTTTTAAATATTTTCATGAATTTTAAATAATTTAATAAAATGATATGTTTATTAAATGTCAATAGTGTAAATTTTGACACTATTTATTTATTAGACTTTAAATAAAATTCAAACAGAAGGTAATTTCGATTAAAAATATTTTATAAACTCCTAAAATGTTATAGTTACATATAAAATTCTTGTAGAATATTAATTAGTTCATATGATATTTCGTTTAGTATTTATAAAACCATTTATTCGATATTTCTATTAATAAAATAATTTCCAAATCACTATTGTGTCATTATTAATGGTAAATATTTAATCTCTAAAAATTTTAAATAAATTTCTATGATGAAAGTAATTATTTTATATTTCCAAAAAATATCTATAGTCTTTTTTATCTCTATGTTATACATATATTAAAATTAATATACTTATATAAAATGACATTGTGACATTTTTTCCATTTCATTAGTTTTAATTAAATTCATGTCATTTGCATAGGTAAGTGACCATAATGTGAATCCATTTAGAAAAATAGATGATAATAGTCTAATTTATTCATCCAATAGAATTTTTATAGGTGTTAAGGTAATTTGATAATATTATTTTTTCCTTCAATTACTAGATTTACCTTTAACCATGGTAGGAAAAAATAATTACCAAAGTTACTATTCATAATTCCCAAAAATAAAAGTGTCCTATTAACATAATTTGGACATACTGATTATAAATATGGAATCTCTTTTTAAAAATTCAAAACAAAGAAGTTTATGTAATTAATTTAAAATTAATCACATTATTGGGAAAACAAGTTTTAAAAGTTAAAACATTACAAAAGATTGAAATGTTTTTACATATTAATTCAATGTAAAATTAATGATATTGGAATAAATTATATTAAATGGTAAAAATATATTATATTTATAATTTAAAACCATTAAATATTATAATTTATTCATATAACTTATCTTGATGAAAAAGTTGTTTTTTATAAAATTTAGTGTATTTTTACTATTCATCAAAATATTAATGTTATCAGAAAAATATCAAAAATTTATGAAAAGTAAATTTTTATATCCCGCTTCAATATAATAAGTTTATTTTGTTATATAAAAACTATTAATGTTTAAAAATTGTAATTTAAAATGGGTTCTCTATTCAAAGGTGTAAAATTGAACTTTTTTTAAAAATACATCAAATAGGGTTTTATTCATAATATATGACTAAAATATACTTTGGATGAATATCAAAGATATTTTATTAAGTATATAACACATATATATCTCATTAATTTCCTTACCAAAAGAAATTCACTCTAAAATAAAAATATCTAATTGATTTATATTTTTCATAAATATTTGATTGTCAATGAATTCATAATGAATTTTCATAAGTTTGTTATAATTATTCCTGATAAACTAATAGATATGCTATAATGGTAATTTTATAAAAACTTTATCTCATAGTTCATTTAAATTCATGATTTCATGTAATTAAATCTACTGAAGAATAAAAATTATTTAACAAAATTATTTTATAAAAACATCCAGGAGTTACATTCTACCCCTATTAAACTAAATTTCTCCCTCGAAATTCGTCACTTGGTAACAAAAAGATGAGGATTCCTCTACCTCTTCATGTCATCAAGTTCCCATGTAGCTTCTTTAAATTGGTGGTTCCTCCATAAAAATTTAACCAAGCGAGTGGTCTTGTTTGGAAGAATTTTTTCGTTACGATCCATAATCTCTATCGATTGTTCTTCATAAGAAAGATCTTAATCTAGTGGTATGACTTCTGAGCTTAGTACATGTGAAGGATCAGGTATGTAATTTCTCAAGAGAGATATATGGAACACATAATGAAATTGAGAGATATTTGTTGGAAGTTCTAATCGGTAATCTACCTTCTCAACATGATCCATTATTTTTTAAAAGGACTGATATACCTAGGTCTCAGCTTTTCCTTCATTCCAATTCTCATTACTCTTTTCCTGGGAGATATTTGTAAGGACACCTTATCCCCCACTTCAAACTCTAGTTCTTTTCTTTGGTGGTTAGCATAAATTTATTTCTGACTCTGAGCTGCTCTTATGTGTTGTTGAATATATCTGACCTTTTTTTCCAATTTATCAACAATATCAGGTCCTAATAGCTTTATTTCGCCAACTTTATACCAAAAAGTTGGAGTTTTTCACTTATTTCCATAGAGGGATTCATAAATATCCATTTGAACACTAGAGTGAAAGATATTATTATAAGAAACTTCCACTAAAGGTAGGTGTTGATCCCAACCACCATTGAAATCCATAAAGAAATCTCTCAACAAGTCATCCAGAGTCTGAATTTTCCTCTCAGACTGACCATCTGTCTGAGGATGATAAGCAGTGCTAAAACATAACTTTGTATCCAAAGCATGCTGAATAATTCTCCATAACATTGAGGTAAACCTTGGATCCTGTTCATATATAATGGAAAGTGGTACTCCATGCAATCTTACCACTTCCTTTATATATATCTTAGAAAATTGATCAAGATATAAATCCTCTCTAATAGAAATGAAGTGTTACGACTTCATAAGATGATAAAATATAACCCGTATAACATTATTTCCTTTGGATGTTTTGGGATTTCCGATGACTAAGTCCATAGTAATATTTTCCCACTTCTATTCTGGTATGGGTAATTGTTGTAACATCCCTTTAGAATTCTATCTCTCTACCTTAACTTTCTGGAAAAACCAAGCATCGAGAGATATATTTGACAACATCTATTTTTATTCCATCCCTCCAGAAGTACTATTTCAAGTCCAAGTACGTCTTTGTTCTTATTGGGTGAATGAACAACTCTATGACTCATCCAATAACTACTTCTTTAATTTTGGTATGAGAGGAATACAAATCTAGTTCCCAAACGTTATTATTTTATCACAATCAAGGTTGAATTCAGGAATATTTCTCACTTTGTTTTGTAACTCTACATCTTCCTTCTACGCCTCTTTAATCTTCACTTGAATATATGAATGGAAATTCATTTGAGAAAGATAACTTTTATCCACTTCTATTATAAATTCAAGATCCTTCCTTTTAAAATCCATAAATATTGGATCTTTCATGATCCTCATCATGGATAAGCTCTCACGGTCTTGTCGACATAATGCATCTTTCACCTTGTTTTCTTTCCCAAGATGGTAATGTATTGAGAAGTCGTAATCTTTAATAAACTCCAACGATATTTTTTGGTGGATATTCATATCCTTTTTTGTGAAAATATACTTTAAACTTTTATGATCAGTATAAATATAACACCTTTCACGATAAATATAATTCCTCCATATATTTAATGCAAATATTACCACAGCTAACTCCGAATCATGAGTTGGGTAATTTTTCTCATTTATTTTCAACCGTCGTGAGGTATAAGCTATCACCATATCATTTTGCATGAGAAAACACCCCAACCCCTTCTTGGATGCATCACTATAGATTAAAAACCGTTATCCACTACAAGGAAGTGTGAGAAAAGGTGAACTGGCTAAACCTCTTTTTAGATCTTTGAAATTCTCTTCACATTCCTTCATCCAAACAAAGTTAAAATCTTTCCAATTAAACTTGGTGAGTGGATTAGATAATTGTGAAAAATCTTTCACAAAAAGTTGATAATTTTCAGCCAAACCAAGAAAACATCGTATCTCAGTTAACGTTGTTGGTCTCAACCATCTTTCAATAACCTCCGTTTTGGGCGGATCCATGGATATCCCCTATCATGAGATTATGTGACCCAAAAATGAAACTTTTTGAATCCAAAATTCACAGTTGGTAAATTTGTCATAAGGATTCTTCTTTCTCAGGTTATTAAATACAATTCTCAAGTGATCTTCATGTTCTTCCTTTATCATTGAATAGACAATAATATCATCTATAAAGAATACAAAAAACTGATCAATATATTCTATAAATACTCTATTAATTAGATTCATGAAGATAGAAGGGGAATTAGTAAGAACAAAAGGCATCACTATAGATTCATAGTGTCCATACCTTGTACAGAATTCCTTCTTTGGTATATCCTCCTTTTTGAACCTTAATTGACGACATTTTGAACGAAGATAAATCTTGAAAAAGTATTTAGCGTTGTATAGTTGGTAAGATAAGACATTTATGCGGGGAATATGATATTTGTTATTGATAGTTATCTTGTTATGTTCTCAATAATCAATGCAGAGTATCATTGATCCATCTTTCTTCTTAAAAAACAGAACAGGTGATCCCAAAGGTAACACACTAGGGAATATGAATCCTTTATCAATATTCTATTGGAGTTGATTCTTGGTTTCCTATAACTCAATTGGGTCCATTATATAAGGTGTATTTGAAATAGGCATAGCACCTGATATGAGTTCTATTAAAAACTCAACTTCACACTTTAGTTGAAGACCTGATAATTCCTATGGAAATACATCATTAAACTCTTATACAATGGGCGTATTCTTAATCATGAGTTTATCCTCAATCATTTGTGATAAATAACCTTTATTTATTGGAATCAAGACCTATAATATGGAAGAAATTTCCACTGGAAGGCTATATTCATACTTTCACCTATATATGATCATAGATTGATCTAGAATATGAAACATGACTTTTCTTAATTGGGAATTGATATGACCTACAAATAAAGAAAGCCAATCCATACCAATAATCTCATCTAATTCCACTATAAGAAGGATCACAATATTTGCAGGAATAAAATTCCCACAAACCTCAACTGAAGAAGAATTATAAACTTTTGATGAAACTACTGTGACATTAGAAGTTGTAAAAGCTATCTCAACATCTAATTGTTGAGGTAATACAGAGATACCCTTAGAAAATTCCACCATAATAAAAGAGTGGGTGGATCCAGAATCAAATAAAACATTTTCTAATTTAGAGTGGATGGTAGGTGTACCTTTCACCACTTCATTATCATACTCCATGTATCCAATAGTAATTACACGTGACTTTACTTTGTCTTTGTACTTAAGAGTTTATTGATGTAGATCATCATCAATAACCCTTGGATTAGGGAATTTATTGAAATAATGACCCATTTCCTTGAACTTGTAACATTGAAGTGTAATAGGTGAATTTTGTGTATCCTTTTCTTTACTTTCATCATTTGATATCTTTTTCCCATCACTTCAACATTCAATTGCTCAATGACCTTATTTTCCACACATAAAATTTTTACTAGTCCCTTTAAGACAATTACCTACATGTTTATTTAAACACTTTGAGCATAAGGAAAAACTCATCTTCATTTTAGTGTGGTCATTATATTTTCCTTTGAATTCCATTTTCCTCTTCTTATTTAACCCATATAACTGTTGGGTTACTCCAATCTCTCTATCAAACTTGAGAGCACATCAAAAAATTTCCTTGTAGCTATTGAAGTCCCTTATGGATAATTCCCTTCAAATACTTGGTTTACGCCACTAAAGAATCGATAAATCTTACTCATAGGTTGGATAATAATTCTAGAAGCATACCTTGCAAGTATTGTAAAATTTCTTCATAGGTACCAATGGATTCCTCATTCTTTTTCTTATGATCAATTAACTTATTCTCCATATTTTTTTGTAGAATACAAGGAACATACTTATTGAAAAATAAGTTCTTGTACTCGTCTTCATCCCGTTTCCTCATCTTCTTGATAAGATTCCACCATTGATCAACTTGACCTTACAAATGATATAATGCTATGATGACTTTATCATATTCAGAACATTGTAGAACTAAAAGTATATTTGTAGTGGTACTAATCCATTATTCATCCACTAATGGATCCGAAGACCTGTTGAATGAAGGTGGATGATGTATAATGAAGGTCTTAACAGAATGTTTCTCCCTCCTTTGCTCATTTGGAAGTCCTGCATGATTCATTGCTTAAAAATGTTGTGTGATAATGGCTATAAGGTTTTAGATTCCATCTCCCATAACATTTGGTTACTCAGGGGGATAATCGTTGCATTGCCCGTCGCATTCAGCATTAACGTGATTCCTTCGGGCTCCAACCATTGACTAAAACCACGAAGAATAGTGTGAGAAAAACTAATCATATTAGGAAGACCACATAATCAAGAATAATATTTCAATTTAGGACACTTTATGTTTTATCCAAGGTTATTCATGGTGATTTCCAAAACACTAGGATTTTATCCTATACTTAGTCATATACTTATGGTTCTATAAAAGGAATTCTTATCCTTGTTTCCAATGGTTAACTATACCTTTCCTATAATACCAACTATAAAGACCCATACTTTACAAATATTGACATTACTTTAGAATTGAATTAAATTCATTACAACATATAAAAAAACCATGAAAGGACCATATAAGTATAGTGTCTTTAAAAACATGGAAACATAAACAATTGGTTCATAAAACATCTCTATTGTCTCCAATTTATTTCTTCATAACTAGAATTCTTTTTGGTATATCTTACTTAATACCCTTCTTCCTAACCTGGGGAAAAGAAACATGCGAAAGGATGATCTCAAATTCTCAGTAAGGGTAAGCAAATGAAAAATCAATCATATCATATTCATAAGAACATAACATTTGAAAATCGTATTCTGCATATAAAAGATCATAATATCATGTCATGGGATAAATCATAGAAGTGGAATGTAATACAAATAGAAATAATGTAAGACATGAATTGTTTTTGGCATACACACATAAGCATAGAAAATCATTTCATATTAGTCAAGGCTCACTTCCAAGACCATCATAGCAGACAAAGTCCATTACTAAACTGAGTTCACTTCTCGTTCCAGCCATGTATTACTGAACATGATTCACTTGACATTCTAGTCATTTATATCTCATGATATATGAAATCTTTACCTCATGAATTTGATGGTGATACAGGTCCCACCCATCTCATAATGAAACCATTCATACGTGTGCCACAAAAACATAAAAACATTCACCATAGCAGAACCCATGAAATAAGATGGGTTTCTTAAACATCATTACATCATAACATAATCCATATAAAATATCATTCCATCATTAACACAATAAAATAATATTAATCATAGGGATAGAAATATAACCCTATTTAAAAGTGTTATCTTAGTTGGAAAATAATTTTGGTTAAACTCATGAACTTAATTCCTGATTAAATCATCCTTCCTTATTAAAAAATGTTTATTTTCAAAAAATGCCATGAAATTTTAAAAGAAACGAATTTATGTAATACCCCAAGATTCCACGGTACGATTCTCTTTGAATAATGCAATAGCTTGAATTATATGCAACTTTGAGATTCTAACACACTGTGACCAATCAAACTAGCCGTTATGAATAGTAATACCCACTTTTTCAGAATTTATAAATTTTATTTTTCAAAATGGACTTCATTTTTAAATTCAGAATATCAAAATTATCTTAGGGTAAAATTTTGGTAATTGTTTTTAAAACATTCAATTTTTGATGAATAGTGAAAAACACTAAATTATTGGTTAAAACCGACCTTTTATTTAAATAATTATTTATTTTATTTAAATTTATCTTAGGTAAGAATAGATAGATAATATCTATAAATGTTCAATTTAATTCATTGGATTCATTTTATAATAATCTTAGATATATAAAATTTTTATTGAACTTTTTAACGTCTTTTACCCACCTCCTAGGAGCATTTGAAAATTTGCATAAAACATAATTTTACCACTTCTGTGAGTTGAATTTAAAAAATCTGAGCGACACAGTTAATATCAGTAAGTAAAATGTGGTTCAATAAGATAAAAATAATTTTTGGTGAATAGTATCTTTTGACTTTTATTTACCACATTTAAAAGTAAATTGGGTTATTAAGGGTAAAAATAATATCATAATTACCCTAACACAAGTCCTAATTCTATTGGATAAGTATAATTCGATCAAAAATAAATTTATTAATTAAATATTACCCCCTTTGGTCCACTTGGATTAGATTAGGACATTTATTATTATTTTATTTAAAGAAGAGTTAAAATAGTTAAATTCAATGTTTAATAACTAAACCATTTTTAATATTGGGTTATACATAAGATAAATTTGACTAAAAATATTAATTATAATGATAAAAAGAGTTCCTACATAATTTTATTTTACCTATAATTTTTAGACATTAAATAACTTAATTTATTTATGACACAATGATGATGCAATAATTAACTTATTAATGAAAGATTAAAATAATTGATATTATAAATATCCAAATAAATGTAATTTGAGACTTTTGATAAATTAAACTAATTTTTAAGGTTAATATGACATGTTAGGATTTATTAAATAATTTTTTTCGAAGTAATCACGCTGTTATGATTTTCACAATAACCAAATACTAAATAGTGTCAAAATTGACATAATTGAGTTTTTAAAACAAATACTATATTATTAATTGATATAATATTTATAAAAATATATGGATCGGAAAAAATACTTAGATAAGGTTATATATTAATAATTAACCACATGGTGTTCTCTTGGATAGTTATAGTATGTTTATTAACCATATAATATCAAAATACAGGGAGACATGGTAAATGACACACTATTTAACTAAGAGTTAAATCTAAATTATATGGTTAGTATAGTGACCCAAACCTATATAAAACCTTTTGGTTGAGAATTTTTTGACCCATACCCACATTAGACTCTAAATAAATTATTTTGGAGCCATTAGAATCTGAAAATAATTTTATTATAAAATAATATGTCAAGCTTTTCCTAAAGTGACCCTCACCTCTCTTATTAAAGGGTACTTCACCTTATCTTAATTTCACACCTCCAAAGCAATTTGGATTGGCCAAAACCTACCCAAATATCCTCCCAACTTTCCTCCCTTCATCATAGAGGCCTTAATTTGGTCAGAAAGCTGACCTAAGGAGCCCTTTTGATCAAATCAAAAGGAAGAAACTGAAGAAGAGGTAAATATTTCATCACCTCCTTCAAGTTCTTTTCTTCTTCCACTTCCTCTTTATTTTTTGTTTCCATTATAAAATAATAAATCCATTATATTCTATATTATTTTATGTATTTATAAAAATGGTACAACCATATTCATTATTCTATCCATCATATTAATGACAAACTCACCATACATGCGTGCGTACGACTTACCGTCTCCATGTCGTGGGGTAGTTTGTTATTCAAACACTTCATTATTTGTATGAGTATAATAATGAGTATAAATTATGTAAATAATTAATGTAACATGTTAATTATTATTTATATATTATATACCATCCAATTAAATACGATTTTACCATCAATATAATGATATTGTCGCTCGTGCATACATACGGATTACCATCTCCACGAATGCGATGAGATTCATTCCGCATCGTAATCATTCAAGAATAATTTTCATTTTATGATTAAAAATAATTTTTATAAACATAATATAATTATATTTATGAATAAAATACATCCTATACATAATAAACATGTCTTACCTAAACAATCATATAAAGAAAAACGAACCAGTTAACACCCGAAACGATGATACTACTGAAATATTATTTACAAAGGAATATTATAGGATCATATTTGATACCATATTTATGTATATAGTTCTTTTATAATTTAATAACAATGTTTTAACTATTATAATGGAGGTTAACATACCATCGACTAAAGAAAAGTACAAGGTAAGGGTTAATTTCACAATCTCTTTGTTATCCGAGGTTGTTTTTACGTAAGTATCTATTGTGACCTCTTTATCATCCACATATGCGTTTTATTAAAAATGCATTTCAAATTTTTTTAATATTCACTATACAATGGGTTAGAGTAATTTATACCCTTATTTGACCTTATATGTTTTGAAATGAATCTTTCCGTCATTTTCCAAAAAAAGGTACTTTATGACCTTTTCGATAAAATTAAGGTACGATTGTTTTTTTAACTTATACGGTGGGTGCGGCTATTTTCTGCTGTTATAACATCATCGATGGTTCCCTTACAAGATTATAAATAATATTTTCAAAATAAATGTTTTTTTATAATTACATGACTACTAAATGATTTCAAAATAGAAATAGTTATTTATCTCAATTTTTTTGATTTCTTATATGTCAACATTATTTGATGGATTTTAAACCTGTTTGAAGTTGATTTATTTATGATACAAATATTCCATACTATATTTAAGTTTTTGTGATATATTTGAATTTGGATGTGTTATTTTTATACCATTCATAGTTTATGGATAAAGTATTGAAATTTATTATGCTAGTTTTATTTCTAATGTTTATGTTATGTTTAAAAGTTTTCGTATGATGAATGAATTGGACTTAGTAAGTGATGGGTGGAGACCACTATAGATCCTCGACGCATTGGTAGGTCTCATGAGACAAACTAGTGTCTTGGAATAGGTCCTTGAAAAAATCTTATTTGTAGTCTTGGCATAAGGCCTTAACTACATGGTTATGAAGTCTGGCATTGTGCATTCCATTGTTATTAAAGTGGCTATTGATATTGCAAGTGATTATTAGACTAGTAGAATATCCATGTGATTAAGAAAATGTAATTATTTGATTTTATAATTTTTATATTATGCTAAAGTTTAATCTTAAAAGACTTTTGTTTTATTCTTATACATTACCTTAAATGTTAATGCTTATTTTTGAAAGTTTCTACTGTATTGTTATCCTTACCGAGCATCTGAGCTCACCCATTTCTATGTTTTATTTTTCCAAGGATGTGAAGAATTATTTTATGGTTGACCTACAATGATAGGGTAACAAACTAAGTGTGTTTAAAAAGGGGATAAAATGTTTTTTATGTTTTTATTTCACAATGTAATGTAAAACTTATGAATGTATCTAGTACTTCCAAGGCTACTAAACTAATCAGTCTTTTGAGACATGACTATTTTTATCATGTCAATGTTATATAATAATGAACCAACTCTAGGTAACTGGGGTTGGGGAATTACATTTGGTATCCGAGGAAGTTTAGTATAAACCTTGGAAACTATATTTAGAAAAACTCTAATTAGAATACATTACCTGAAGATAAACATTGAGGATTAGTATAGAAGAACTTCCTAGAATTTTGGTAATGTAGAGATTTTGTGAGTTTTCCAAGAAATACATCCCTGTATGGATACGAGTAGGTATAGGAATCTCTAGAACAAATGTACATTGGGGTAAAACCTGAAAACACCGCTTTGATCTATACTCGAATGGGAACCGGTGCACGACAATAGGCCTTGCTGCACTCTTGGTTACGACACTCCCTGGGGATATGCTTAGGATAATTATGATTTTCTTTAAAAACCATTATGAAGGGTTTATGAGTATATACTTCCTCAAATAAAACATTTTTATGATTATGGATTATATCCTTAAACTGTTCAATTTATGTTATGTGTTTTACAAGATTGGAATTATGTATTGCAATTCATTAACTAATCTAGTGTATGCCATTGTTTAGAAATGGATCCTAGTGGAAGGAATGAAAACTGTATCAATGCACGTAATCCATTTAGAGATTTCACTCCTAATCAAGATAATTATAGTGGATATGGTGAGGAAACTAGTGCTGATCAGCTTATCACCATACTAGGCGAACTCATTCAGGTTATGAATAATAACCATACCCGTATCGAGCACCCAGATCCACAATGTGGAGGATCAATGTTAGAATGATTCATGAGGCAACAACCTCCAGAATTAAATGGGAGTACAAATCCATTAGTATATGAGCAATTGATAAATTCCTTCAAGAAAAAATTTTATGCTTTGGGGAGTAGCTAAAGGGAAAAAGTTTTCATTGAAGTTTATTACCTCACGGGAGATGCTGATCAAAGGTGGTCATTAATCCAAAACACAAATGAAGATGAATAATTATAGAACATGGAATGGAGGGTGTTTAAAGAGATTTTTTTGGAAAAATACTTTCCTCATGACCATTGATCATATATGGAAAGAAAATTTCTGAGTCTGTGGAAAAAGGAGGATGAGAGTGTCACAAAGTATGAGGATAACTTTACAAGGTTTGCAAGACATGCAGTAGATTATATACGTAACCCAAGGAGTAAGATTGATCAATTATTTTATGGTTTTAAACCATTTATATATCAAGCATTAGTCTCACAATTCTTCTCATCATACAAAGGTTTTGTCTCATACGCTATCAAGATAGAACATTAATTCTCTAAGTCTTATGACTTCAATGAAAAGTGAGAGAAAAAGAGATTTGCTGAACGCTCAAGAAATTAAAATAAGGGGAATAAGGGAAAAATTTGAATATCCATCATGTGGTAAATGTGGGAAGAAACACTCCGATACTTGCATGAAGGAAATGTGAGTATATTACAAGTGTAGTGAAAAATGCCACCCAGCTCGTGATTGCAAGGGGAAGAAAGAGGCTGTCAATGTTGAATGCTACAATTTTTGAGAAAAGGGTCATTATGAAAATGAATTTCCTAAGTTCCAAGGGAACATACCTTATAACATGACACGGGAGAAAGGCCAAGCTTATGAAATCACTACTGCTGAGGTTTAAGCTCCGAAAGACATTGTGGAAGGTAATTTAAAGGTTTTCTCAAGTTTAACCAATGATTTATTAGATTCCAGATCATCGCATTGTTTCATATCTTCCTAGTTTGCTAAGAAAATTAGATATTTTTAATTTTACATAACAAGGGAGTTGTCAGTAAAAACACCTAAGGGAATTATCAATGCAACAAAGTTTTGTGAATCAGTTCCCATTATGACATATAAATGTTCTTTATCTGTTGATCTCATCATCATACCCATGATTGAATTTGATATAATCCTTTGTATGGATTGGTTTTAGGAACATGATGTAAAAATTTATTTTAATAAGAAGGAGGTTACAATTTTTAATGATGATAAGGAGTATCTTATCTTTAGAGCATAAACATCACCACCGGATTCTTATCTAGATCTGCCCCTAGTAGATCTACTAAATTCAATTATTGGGGAAGAAGAGAATGAAATAACTATGGGTGAGAAAAATAATGTTTGAATAGAGGACGTACCTATTGTGCAAGAATATGTTTATGTGTTTCCAGAGGATTTACCTGGACATCCTCTAGAATGAGAAATTGAGTTTTCCATTGATTTAATTTTTAGTTCAAGGACCATATCGAATACCCCTTATAGAATGGAAACTGTGGAATTAGTGGAACTGAAGAAACAACTAGATGAATTGGGTAATAATGGATTTATTCAACCCAGTGTTTCCCTATGGGGAGCCACTGTCCTTTTTATTAAGAAGAAAGACAGATCTATGAGGTTGTGAATTGACTACAAAGAGATAAATGCTATAACAATAACGAACAAGTATCCCCTACCTCACACTGATGATTTATTAGACCAAACTCATAGAGATCAATATTTTTCAAAGATTGACCTTCGATCTAGATATAATCAGCTATGTGTGAAGAAGGAATACATTCCGAAAAAAACTTTTCAAACCACGTATGGGCATTACGAGTTTACAGTAATGCATTTTGGATTGACTAATTCACCCTCTGTCTTCATAGATCTAATTAATAGAGTTTTTAAGGATTATATTGATGACTTAGTAGTGATATTTATTGATGATATCTTTGTATACTCCAAAAGATACGAAGATTAGGAAATCACATGCACATTATTCTAAAGACTCTTAGAAGAAAAGAATTATATGGGATGTTTAGCCAATGTGAATTCTGGATTCAGGAGACTTCTTTTCTTGGACATATTGTCTCTAAGGATGGAATATCTTTCTATCCTTCAAAGACCAAGGAAATCCAAGAATGGCCCGCACCAACAAGTATAACGGAGGTACACAATTTTATTGGTTTATCATGATATTATCAACATTTTTTCCAGAATTGTTCCCGATTGGCTAACCCATTAACCAAGATCACACATAAAGGGGTTAAATTTGTTTGGAAAAAAGAGTGTGAAGAATGTTTTAAAGAAATGAATAGAATATTAGTCAATTATTTTATCTTGACTCTATCATCAAGTAATTATGGGTTTGTTATTTATAGTGATGCTTCAAAGAAAGGAATTGGTTGTGTCCTTATGTAGAATGATAGAGTTATTTCTTATGCATCACGAAAACTAATAATTCATGAGAAAAACTATCCTACTCATGATCTTGAGTTAGCAGCTATGATATATGCTCTAAAAATATGGAGACACTACCTTTATGGTGAAAAATGGGAGATTTATACTGATCATAAGTGTTTGAAGTATATTTTCTCAAAAAAAAACTCAGCATGAGGCAACAGAGATGGCTTGAACTACTTAAGGATTTTGATTACACTATACACTACCACCTAAGAAAGAAAAATAAAGAGGCCAATTCTTTGAGTATAAAGGATCATGGAGTTTTGAAAAGGATGAGAGTTGAAAAGGATCATATTTTCATGGATCTAGTAAAGATAGATATGAGAATAACCATGGATGGTGAAACATCAATGCTTTTTCAAATGGTTTCCAAACCATCTTTACTAGAAAGGATAAAATATTATCAGACTGATGATGAGGAATTTAAAAATAATATTAAAGCTATGAATGATGGGATATTGATCGACATCATATATAAAGATGAAATTTTAAAATTTGTGAAGTGAATTTAAGTTCCCGATATACCTAACCTAAAAAGGGAATTGTTGGATGATGCTCATAGCTCCAATTTCTCTATACACCATGGGAGCACCAATATGTATAGAGATTTGAAGGAACATTTTTGGTGTGACAACATGAAGAGGGAGATTGCTGATTTTGTGTAAAGATGTATGGTTTGTCAACAAGTCAAACCTAGAAGGAAATAGCATGGAGGAGTCATGAAAACTCTTCCCATACCTGAGTGTAAATGAGATAATATTACGATGGACTTTGTCATGGGGATACCAAAGACTCCTAGAAGGAATGATGAAATATGGGTCAATGTTGATCATATTACCAAGTCAGCACATTTTCTTGTAATAAAAGAAGATTTACCATTTAAACGTATCAAAAGAATATATATTAATGAAGTTTTAAGTCTTAATGGAGTACTTGTATTGATTGTTTATGACCGTGATCCCCATTTTACATCAAGATTCTGGAAAATTATTCAGAAGGCCTTGGATACTGAACATCGTTTGAGCACTGCCTACCACCCTCAAACTGATGGATAATTAGAATGAACTATTCAAACATTAGAAGACATGTTGAGATCTTTCTCACTTGACTTTCAAGGTATGTGAGATCAATATTTACCTCTGGTAGAATTTTCCTATAACAATAGCTTCCATTCAAGTATTCAGATGGCTCCATATAAAGCGTTATATGGAAAGAGATGTCGCACACCAACTTTTTGGGATGATGTTGGTGAAAGAAAACTCATAGGCCTAGAAGTTGTTGAGGAAATGATGGAAAAGGTGAAGGTTATCCAAACCCACATCAAAGCAACCGAAATTAGGCAGGAGATCTATACCGATAACCAAAGGAAGGATTTGGAATTTTAGGTAGGAGATCATGTTTTCTTAAAGGTATCTCCATGGAAGGGAGTTATACGATTTGGTAAAAAGGGTAAATTAAGTCCCATGTACATTGGACCTTTTGAAATTCTATAATTATTGGGGGATGTAGCTTACCATTTGGAAATGCCTCCTAGTCTCTCCAAAGTTCATGATGTGTTCCACATATCACTGTTGAGAAAATACATGCCTGACCCAATGCATGTACTCACCTTTGAAGAATTAGAAATGGAACCTGATCTATCTTATTGTGAAGAGCCTATCAGAATTCTTGATACCAGAGAACAAGTGTTGAGAAAATGGATGACTCATCTGGTGAAAGTTCTATGGATAAATCATAAGACAGAAGATGCAACTTGGGAACCTATGGAATTTATGATGAAGAACCACCTGAATCTTTTTATGCTGTAATATTCTAGAAATTTCGAGGAATCAATTATTTTGAGGAGGGGATAATGAAACACCCAAATCTTCCACGATGTATTTCCCTTTGAATAACTAAATAGCTTGCATTGTACGCAACTTCGAGATTCTAACACACCGCGACCAATCAAACTACCCGTTATGAATAGTAATAACCACTTTTTGAAAATTTATAAATTTTATTTTTCAAAATGGACTTCATTTTTGAATTCCTAATATCAAAATTAGATTAGGGTGAATTTTTGGAATTTTTCTGAAAAGTTTCAATTTTTGATTAATAGTGAAAAACACTACGTTATTGGTTAAAACCGACCTTTTATTTAAATAATTATTTATTTTATTTAAATTTATTTTATTTTAAAATAGATACATAATACCCATATAAGTTCAATGTAATTCATTGGATTCATTTTATAATATGCTTAGATATATAAAAATTTTATTGAACTTTTTACCGTCTTTTACCCACCTCTAAGGAGCATTTGAAAATTTGCATAAAAAATAATTTTACTACTTATGTGAGTTGAATTTCAAAAATTCAAGAGACATGGTTAAAATTAGTAAGTAAAATTTGGTTCAATAAGACGAAAATAATTTTTGGTGAATAGTAACTTTTGACTTTTATTTTCCATGGTTAAAAGTAAATAGGGTAATTAAGGGTAAAAATAATATCATAATTACCATAACACATGTCTTAATTATATTGTATAAGTATAATTCAAATAAATAGAACCTTAGGAATTAAATATGACCCCTTTTGGTCCACGTGGATTAGATTAGGACATTTATTATTGTTTTATTTAAAGAAGAGTTAAAAGAGTTAAATTCAAAGTTTAATAACTAAGACATTTTTAATATAATGTTATACATAAGATAAATTCAACTATAAATATTAATTAGAAAGATAAAAATATTTCCTACATAATGGTATTTTATTTATAATTTTTAGAGATTAAATAATTTAAATATTTATGACACAATGATGATGCAGTAATTACATTATTAATGAATGATTAAAATAATTGATATTATAAATATCCAAATAAATGTAATTTGAGACTTTTGATAAATTACAATTATTTTATAGGTTAATATGACATGTTTGGGTTCATTAAATAATTTTTTTTTCGAAGTAATCACACTGTTATGATTTTCACAAAAACCAAATACTAAATAGTGTCAAAACTGACATAATTGAGTTTTTAAAACAAATACTATATGCTTAATATATATCCAAAAATTATATATGATGATATTAATAATGTTAATGATTTATTACATAATCATAATAATTTTTATGATAACATTTGGGATTATATTTTCATCCATTTTTAGTAACATTTCATTGTTACTCATTATTCAGGTATTAACTAGTTTATGTTCTTATGTATGTTTTGTCGGATAAGTTCTTGTTCCTATTTTTTAGGTTATATTTATATCATTTATAACATGGTATTATTATAATATATATCATATTAATTCATTCAATTCATTTATATAATCATGGTTTAATGAATATTACGTAGAACGAATCACATCGCACTGTGGAGACGGTAAGCCGTACATACGCACGAGCGATGATATCATTCTCATAATTAGTTAATGGTACTGAATTGGATGGTTTATAGTATCTTAGAATCAGTATCGTGTTATATTAATCATATATAGTTATTATCTCCACCATTGTACCCATCCAATTAAGGTGATGGTGAAAAAAATATTACACCATGACGTGGAGACGGTATGCCATATGTACACACACACACAATGATTTTGTTTTTTCATAGGATGGATAAAAGGTCAAATAGGGTTGTTTAATATTTATAATAACATATAAGTATATAATTGATACCGATTTTATTACTTTATAATGAAACAACTAAATAATAGGAAGTATAAGAATAATGAAATTTTAATGAATCCGTTGAAGAGATTACCTCTTCCTCGATGTGCCTCCTTTAAATTTCATCTTAGGGCACTAGAGTTGGTTTTTTGAGAGGACCAACACCTATAAAATGTTACTAGGGATGTTTATAAGAAAAATGGGAATGGGTAGGCCAAGCATGAAGGCTCAAAATGGAGTGAAGAGGAGTGGGAGGAGGTTCCCTTTTATAAGAGATGAGAGGGGCACTTTAGGAAATTCTAAAACATATTAATTTATAATTAAATCAAACCCTACCCAAAAAACTCCAAAGTGTCCCAATTTTGAAGATAAGATGAGATAGGTTTGTAATATTATCAACCAATAAGTTTTTACAACTTATTGTTTCAATTTAAACCTTATCATTTTCATTGAAACTTAGTTATTCTATTAAATTTTAATTTTGGCAATAACATTATAGTTATTTAATGGTAATGAATATTTACTTATGTGGTGTTAATTGACCATTAATGGATAATTTATGAAATTGTAAAAATATATTTATCAATTTGTAATTTTTAAATATTTTTATTATTTTTAAATAATTTAGTAAAATGTTATGTTTATAAAATGTCAATAGTGTCAATTTTGACACTCTTCATTTATTAGACTTTAAATAAAATTCAAAAAGAAGATAAATTTGATCCGAAATATTTAATAAAGTCCTAACATTTATTATTCACCTAGAAAAGTATTGGAGAAAATTAATTAGTTCATATGTTATTTATTTTAATATTTTTAAAACCATTTAATTGATATTTCTATTAATAAAATAATTTCTACATCATTATTGTGTCATCATTAATGGTAATTATTTAATCTCTAAAAATTATAAATAAATTTATATGTTGTAATTAATTTTTTTTATATTTCTAGATATTATCTATAGTATATTTTATCTCCTGTTTACCCATATATTAAAATTAATATACTTTTATAAAATGATATTGTGACATTTTTTCCATTTCATTAGTTTTTATTACATTCAAGTCATGTTTATAGGTAAGTGGCCATAAAGTGATTATATTTCAAAAAATAGATGATAAGGGTCGAAGTTATTCATCCAATAGGATTTTAACTAGTGTAAATGTAATTTTATAATATTATTTATACCCTTAATTATCCGATTTACCTTTAACCATGGTAATAAAAATAATTACCAAAATTACTATTGATAATGTCGAAAACTAAAAGTAGCATATTAACCTAATTTGGACCTATTGATTTAAAATATGGAATCCATTTTTTAAAATTCAAAAAATAGAATTTGCAGTAATTAATTTGAAATTAACCCCTTTGTTGAGAAAATGAGTTTTAAAAGTTAAAACGTTGCAAAATATTGAAATTTTTTTACCTATGAATTCAATGTAAAATTAATGATAATGAAATACATTATATTAAATGGAAAAAAATATTCTATTTATACTTTAAAACCATTAAATATTATAATTTAATAATATAAATAATCTCAAAGGAAAAATTTGTTTTTAATTAAAAGTTAGCATATTATTACTATTCATCAAAATATTAAAGTTATCAGAAAAATATAAAAAATTTATCCAAAGTAAATTTTTATATCCTGCTTAAAAATAACATGTTAATTTTGTCATATAAAAATTTTTAATGTGTCAAAATCTTAATTTAAATTGCTATCTCTATTAGAAGGTGTAAAATTAAGCTTTTAAAAAATACATCAAATAGGGTTTTATTCATAACCTATGACTAAAATATCGATTGGATGATTATAAAAAATATTTTATTAATTATGTAACACACATATATATAATTAATTTCATTAAACAAAGTAATTCACTCTAAAATAAAAATATCTAATTGATTTATATTTTTCATAAATAATTGATTGTTAATGAATTCTTAATGAATTTTCATAAGTTAGTTATAATTATTCCTGCTAATCTAACAGATAGGCTATAATAGGAATTTTATAAAAAGGGAATCTTGTGGTTCTTTTAAAATCATGATAGTGTTAAATGAATGATACTGAAGAATAAAAATTATTTAAAGAAAATATTTCATAAAAACATCTATGTATTACAGATTATGAGGTGACAAATGAATCAATGAGGGAATATTCACCCAAATTTCAAGATTCTGTAGAATAAGCCCAAAAATTGAGGCTTACCATTCTAGAATATGAGGTCTATAGGATCACTTGACCACCCATAGATACCTACAGGTGTAGTATGTTCTCGTTCTCTTCCAAGGACTCACAATGCGAATGTGTCTTTCTCTACAAGTTAAACTCCTCTCTACCTACACATAAGAATTTAAAGGGATTTCAGGGTCTGGGTTGACACCCTCAGATGATGGTGAGAACTCCGCTGATCTCATGACGGAAATCACTTCCCTCTCACATGATGCAGTGGTGAAAACCCAATCCAACGTGAACATTCTCTTGAAGTTGGCACTGCTTCCAAGATACGCCCCATCATGCATTGACTATTTATCATGCATTAAACTCCCTCTTTTGCAAGATAATCTACACAGCACGTGCACATCGCTTCTACCACCCTTATCTTGTCCTATTCCAATTGAGGTTTGGCCCAACCAAGATTAATAACCTTTCTCGGATAAAGAGGTCTTATGGGAGGTTCTAACCACCGACTGGCTATCAATGGTGTTCTGGCCACCAGAAAATCCAAACATTTTCATCAAAGAGTCCCTTATAGAGGACCCAAAAATTTATTTCCACCAGATCACCTAGATGATGTATCACCGCCTCAATAATCAGAAATTGACATACCCAGGGGACAATTAGTACCTTGATGTCATCAACCGGTAGTGTAAGAAGTTTGAGATCGTACCTCACATAGTATCTTGACACCCTGATTAATATGGATACCACTAGATTGTCTAGTAGAACTTTATAAAGAGCCTCAATATGCTCTATTGGTTTATCGAATAAGTGTCTCATCATGTATAGATCAAAGGTTGGGGTAGTATGATTCCCTCCACTTCATCCCTATCCTGCAACAACAACGTGACCAACTGGTCAGCCTATCTTCCAATGGTGAATAATTCCATTTGACTACCAACATGGTAAAAATTGTCGTCACCATACCTCTAGAGGATCAAAGGAGCATATCCACCGATGTAGGTTATGTTTGAGAAGACCCACCCCAAGGGGAATCAGAGCACTAGATAGACCCTCTAGAAGGTGTCCTCACTCATCAAAATAGGCAGTAAATCAGCCTCATAAGTCTCCCCAATTAAATGTTAGTGCCTATATATTGGTACATTGAAAGTGAAAGGGGAACTTCAAACCCATTAACCTATCCAAGGTTGTGCAAAAAGTAGAGATAGAACCCATGGTAGTCGTATTACTCTAGAAGATTGAGGAATACAAAAAAATAACTACTAATATAATTAATTAAAAGTTCCTAAACCCTAATTATTCACTATGTGGCCCCATTTCTCATATAGTGGGGCACCCATTCCTCCTTGGTTAGACACCACTGTTTAAATTTGGTGGCCCCATGTATCCATTGAGGGAAAAATATGGGGGATATGGGGAGTGACCAAGGTATGATTCACCCACCCTACACAAGCAGTGTGATTATCTACATTGGGATAAAGTTCATATTATTCCCAGAGCCAATGATCCTTCCAATTCACTAGTTTTTAGAGACCTTTCCCATGATGATGTGATAACTGCTCTCATTTCCTTCCTCGAATATCTGGAGATGCAACATGTGGGAATCACACACGATGGAAATTAATAACCTGTATGGATGGACAATGTATGAGTACTACTACAGTTTTTAAATCCTATATTCACCCCATTCAATGGGATGTGTGACCTACTACAAAATCTGGACCACTTAGCCTCATAGTGTGGCTAATGTTGCGAACTATAGAACAGTAGAAGGTGTTGAAAATCTGATGATTCATCCAAATACTGGAAGGGAATTCATTTTTATGGTATATCCAGCTACCCATATAGACTATCTTGGTTGTGAGGATATTATAAAATAGTTCCTCTACCAATTCCGCTCCACCACATGTAAGATGAGCATTGAAAACCAATTTAAATACAGGCTGAAGCCTGATGAGAGAGTCTCTGAATTCATCGCCCGGTGAAAGGGGCTCATTTATAATCTTTACATGTCTCTATCCTAGGAATATATGCTCATGATGTGTTTCGATAATTTTAGGAATGAGCTGGTCCTTACCCTCATATCCTTGAACTACCCTGGTGAATTTCTAGCGTTCTCTACAAAGACTAAGTGCATGTAAGAATCATTGAAAAAAACTAAAACACAACTTCTCCCATTACACCTTCCTGCTCATGGGAGAATTCCCCTAAAATAAAAGAATATATTCTTTGTTTGAATAGAGGTTCCTGATTTATTACACCTACTAGCCCCTTTTCAGAATGATCCTCACCGAGTGAAGCCCTAACAAGCACAACCTCACCCAATACAGAATAACTTGTCACAGCCTCACTAAGCATAACTGCCTTGATAAGAGAAAGTGAATATATCCACCATCATGGTCAGGATCATATGTCTCCATTTCCAGATTGAAGAAATATGAAATACTAATTTAGGTATTCAAAGGTCCAAGGGTACATCATCTACACCCTTGATATTGGAATTATGAAACTTCTAGAATAAAAGATACCCCAAGAGGCTAGAATCACTGGTCATCTTGATCATTTCCCATTCGGCTGGATCCTCATAAACACCACCAATGAATGATTCATGTTAAAATATTGGCTCTAGGACTAATTGGATCATGGATTATTCAATTTGGGAATTGTTGCAGTATAGGTGAATCATGTATCCACTGACCCTGGCAGTGGCCGTGAAGAATATAGAAAGTGAAAATAGTCTCCTATCCATGAGACAAATAATTATGATGAATGTTTGGCTCATAAAGAATTCTCTTTTTCTCATGGCATCATATTTTCCCATTTTAGAAAGCTATAACCTCTTATAGTCATTGATTCTCCTCCGACAATTGCCTTCACATCATCATTGTAGCAGTCCAAGTCTCAAAAGAATAGACTCTAATAGAAAATGTTAAATCAGAGTCCCCCACTAGTTCCGAATCTATCTTGAACCCTTGGGAACTCCATGAATCCATAGATAGTAGAGGAATATAGGGTCCACCAAACCCCAAAATATTCCACTACTGATGATGAGTAGGAGTACACCTATGTGAATACTATTGAATTGGTATACCTCTTCATGATTCTTGAAAGTGAGGCCTTTGGATAATTATTTCAATGGATAGGTAGAGGAAACACAAATAGTTAGAACTATTAAGACAATGCTTCAAACTAGATTGTTCATGCTACTAAGACCAGGAAACATGTCTTGCATATAGCCCAGCAAGGACAATCTGCCCAGTACACATCATCAGGTACACCACTGTAGATGACAATGTTAGTTTAATTTGTAGATCATATATGACCGCATTGTGATTAGACATACATCCAAATAAAAATATCAACCGATTGATATTCAACCAACAATTCCATAGAGTAGGTAAGATAGCTAGCAAAAGAATATTTCTAGCACTGTCTAGGCCTGATCAGTTCAGACAACCATATCTGTTACACCCACTTCCAAGGAATAGACCCCCATGGGAAAAAATATTCCCATATACTAGAAGTATGATGTTTCATTTCAAATTTATGGCATACCCAAAATGATTTTTATCATCTAGGAACTCCTTTTATTGAAAGGAATGTGTTAGTCCCTTGTTGAATCTTTGAAATTCCATCTCCAGTTCAATTATGATGTAGCTGTTGTAGAGACCTACTATGAAGAGGATATAGAGCATGAGTAATTTTGAGCCATCATCTCATTTTCTATAGAATATGAAGTTTTATTCATGGAGGGGAACCTGACTGATGTATATCATGGGTTCGATTTATTTCACAGAGATTCACCAATTCTTAGTGGATACTAGATTTGAGAACAAACTCATCATGAACCAGATGATCCATAATCTGGGACTGACAAAAGAAGATCCAACTCCCTCCAACTTCATAAGTTATGGGTATGATAATAGTGATAATAAAACATGAGGTAATATTCAACTAAGGAATCATTTCGGTGGTTTGATATCAAGCATTGAATTCATGGTAGTCTTATTGGACACTACATATAATAAATTTCTAGGTAGACCCTAGCTTCATTTTCTTGAAGCAATACCCTATTCATACCATTATGCTTCAAATACTCCCCCAATGGTCATTAAGGAGTACTCCAAATAGATGTGTCCCCATTTGACTCTTATGAGGCTAGTTATATGGATTTAATTACTATAAATGAGAGAGAAATCAAGTTTATACCAATAGGGTTTAGTGCTTTAACACTTATAATTATTTAACAACCACTATAGCTGATCCTTGGGTATAACATAATGATTGATCCATTCTCCTAATTCATTGATTATATCCCACAACGCTATACCCAGGGGTTATTTAATTGTCTCTAAAAAAGGTTTTTGTGTCTCTGTGAAAAATGAGCACACATAGATTACCTCATACTTCTACACTAGGAAGGGCTAGATGATACTTGAGGACCCTACTCCCATGAAGTATTGATATGTTTTCACTATGTCCACTAATATAAAGATATCCCATAGGTTACATAAAGAATTGTTGAATCAATGAAGAATGAATTGTTTCTATTGCTTCAACATCATTGGTAAAACATGTAGTTAAAATCAAGATGGAATTGGATTGGAGTCTATTTCCACCACAGTCTTCCAAGAGTGGGAACCTATCATCCTGGTCCCTCTATCTATCTGAGTAGGCACTAGTTCTTACCCTAAGTCAAATGTCCTGTAAGAGCTACGTAATCCCATCAATTCTTCTATATCTGATGATGAATAGGATTTGGAAGACAGACTTAGGCATTTAAAGAGGTTATTTCCACCACCATTGATGAGTTAACCCAAGTGAACCATGGTACCAAGGAGGATCTGAGTCCAACATTGGCCAGTTTATCCATGTCCCTAGAGGAGCAGCAAAAATATATGGAATTATTGAAATAGCACCACAATGTATTCATTTGGATCTATGATGAGATGCTAGGGATGGACTTTCAGGTCTCTATTCATTATCTTGGCCTCCCAATGGGTCATCACAGATTCAAACAACCTACCAGAAATATGAACCACTATTACCATGTTTTGGTAAAGGATAAATTTGAAAATATTATCAAATAAAAATTCATTAGGTATGTCTAGTACCATAGATTTATTTCCAACATTGTCTTAGTAAATAAGAAGTATGGGTAAATAAGGGTCTGTATTGACTTTTGGGACCTCAACTACCACATATGGAAGGGTGATTTTCCCCTTATAGTGACATAGCTATTAATTGATGCTGCAATAGTGTTACAAGCTCTCTCCTTCATGGATGGATATTTCTAGTATAATCAGATCTAGATGACCCCTGAGGATAAAGAGTTCAATACAATTAGGGAACCCCAAGGGACTTTCTACTATCGTCATATGCATTTGTATTGAAAAATGTATGATCCACTTATCAATAGTCCATGAACCACATATTTAATCCAATTATTAGGACAATTGTGGAATGCTATGTAGATGATTTGGTGGTTAAATTCCACCAGTGTAAAGACCATATCAAGTACCTCAAGAGAGTTTTTGGATTCCTCTACTCCTAACACTTGAATATTAACCCCTTGAAGAGTGTATTTAGGGTCATATCTTGTAAATTTCTATTTTTTTTTGGTAAGATTCAAAGATAGTTAAATTGACCCATTAAAGAATAAACCCATCATCCAGATGACTACCTTGAGAAATATCTATAAATTATAGGGACTCCAAGGCCACTTAGCCTACATAGAGTAATTTATCACAAATCTTGTTAGAAAGTGTAATACCTTTTTAATTTTAATGAAAAAAGACACTGTTTATTAGTGGGATGAGGAGTGCCAAACAATATTTGAGGATATCAAGTAGTACCTACTACAACCTCTTGTTGAGATTCCACATATCTTAGGAAAGTCTTTGTTCCTCTACATGACCACCCATGAATGGTCCTTCAGAACCCTTCTATCCTTGATAAAAAAGTAGGGAATGGGAAAAACCATACTATCTTAATTACACAACCCTTGACATGGATAAAAGATACTCCCCTATCGACAAGAGTGACCTCACGCTAGTTTTTCTATACAGAATTTACAACACTATTTATAGAATGACGAGTTACAACTAGTGCCCCGAGTAAACCCACTAAAGCATATCCTCAATTTCCCCATGATGACGGGATGATTGGAATGTTGGGTAGTGATTATCTAGTACTTTGACATCATTTTTTCCCATAGAAGGACATAATTGGTAAGACATTTGTAGACTTCATAGCCACACATCCATCCCCAGATGAACTGCCCCTAGATATTGATTTCCTAGATGAAGCTATTTTATTTGTGGATCAGGATGCTCTATGTTGGCAGATGGATTATGGTGGTTCCTACCAGAGCCCTATTGATATAATGCTCAACAATACCAATCTTAATAGGGTTGGAATGGGAGTTTTATCCATCACTTTGGAATAATTCACCTTGTCATACACATTAAAATTGTCATAAGAATGAACTAGAAATGATGAAGACTAATAGGCTCTAATTACAAGTCTTTATTTTGCCCTTGAGATTGATTTCCCCTACCAACATATAAATGGAGACTCTGAGTTAGTCTACCAGTAGATCAAGGGTGGCTATATCATCAGAAAGAAAAATACCATGCCCCTACTGAAATTCACCCACCAGCTGATGTATTAGTTTCCTTCATAGATGAAGGTGATCCATATTACTTGATCACATAATGGTTTAGCTAACACCTTGTTAAGGTTGGCCGCGTCTCTTGTCAAACCCGACCAGGGTGATCTGGTTAATCATCTGTAACATTAGTGGGTCATTACCCCTACCACTTTAGATTATGTAAACAAATAGGTAAAATTAATAGATGATAATAATCATATTCTAGGGCCCTTAAGTCTCCCCAAACTCCAAGAAACTCCAAATTGGACCACTCCCTTTGTTGAGTATCTCTAATATGGAATTTCCCCACCATATCGATCTGAGCGTGAGAAAATCCACTAGTGTGCAACACATTTCACTCTCCAGAGTGTGAATAACCTATAAAAAACCATCAATATGAACATGTTTAATGAAATGATCCTCTAATAAATCTAATAAGATAAGACACCTTATGTTTCTCAATAGTTCCTTGTCAGATCCTGTGGCTCCCATCAAGTGGGACTGAATCTCTCCCACAAAATTCAGAGGGTGGGATACCTCTACCCCCATGTTTTACAACTAAATTGAGTTAACCTAGAGGTATCACACATGTCAGATCCATAATAACTTTTTTCATCAACTAAAAGATATTATTCACACCACCAATTATTCTTTACCCTTTTAGTATGGTGACATGACATTTTGGGACCATACCCATCGACAACAACTCGACAGTGTAGGTTCTTCTTGACCACAACTGATTTATTCACCACATAGGAAGAAAAATATCCCTAAAGTAAGTAAAGACCTTATATATGATTTATTTTTTTAAGATCCCACATCATCCATCTATTTAGATTTCATCACATTATTCTCATAGACAATGACACCAATTTATGAGCTACTAAGTTGAAGAAATTGAATTCCAAGTACAGAATTCGGTCGAACCATACTTATCGTCAACATGTATAAAAAATGGATAGTTTGGGGAATTAACTAAGACTCTATGTAAAATTTTTACAAAACATTGTGGGCTAGAAAAAAATTAATTTTCCCAAAAATATTCTCGATTCCCTTTTGTCCTATCACCACCACTCGAAATTCTACCCAGGTGACCCCAAATGTAAGATCCAAAATTTTTTGGAGGTAAATTACTGTTTAAATTTTGGTTTTAATACCTTAAAGTTAGTCAATTAAATGTTCAACAGGTTTATGTGGAATCTCAAGGGTGTTATGGGGGTTTAGGACACGAAATAAAGAGAAATTGGGCCATTTTGTGCATGTTGCATGGTTGGCATACTGTTAGAGTTAACTGTGCGAAGGGGAAATCCAAACCATGCAGTTTGGGAGAATATCATTCTACACAGTTTTTCAAACCATAAAAGCTAACCTCGTAACTTTTTGAATTATCCCTCATGGATATAGGCTGGCACATGGTTTGGAAAACTATGTTGCCAAACTGTGCATCCCATTAAAAAGTGAGAATTTACAAAACTACCCCATTAGGATTTTATGTTTCTCTCCAGTTTCATCCTTAATTTCTCATCTAGAAACCCTATAGTTGAAACAAACACTACCAATATTTCCAAGGGTAAATCTCCATTGATTATAGGTTGATTGGAGTGCCGTTGGTTGGGGATCAAATCTTTTGGTAATTCTAACCCTGCTCTTGCTTCTCTTTTCAGGATTAGGGATTTTAGATTTATTATTCTTCTTCTGAAGCTATAAAACCATCTTTTTCTAGTGGATATTACGTTTGGGACTCAAATGTTTATTGAATCAGGATATTAGGCTAGGTTTTAGGGTGAATTCATCATCAGAGTAGAGTTTGGTTGTCTACATGTTATATCCCACATTTTATTGTTGATTTGTACATGTGTGGTTCTGATATCGGTTCCCTCTTGATGTGCATTTTATTCCTTTAGTAATATTTGGTAAAATGGTTGTAAAAGTAATAAATTGAACCCCTAATGATCCCAATAGGATTCATTGAGGTTGATTTGATTTGTTATGTCCCCCAATGGGGTGTGCCGACATTTCCGAACAAGGTAAATGAAGATGTTAAGAACAAAGTTGATTTTTACTGAAATAGATTCCATGATAAAGATGATGACATGCAAGATAAATTTTTATAGAGGCAATAATTTTAGTTTCATATATATTTTTATAATGGAATAAGGTATTGTTTAGAGTAATGTGAAAAAAGGCTAAAAGTTAAAAGTGAATGTGTCAAATGGTTTAGGAATTTGTAATGAAAATGCACAAGTGAATTACGTCATATGAAATGTTAAATGTGTTAAACGTGTTAATTCATGGGAATTTTTGAATATGTTAAATTGGACGTTAAAGGGAAATGGTAAATGTTTTAATGAGTTAAGGCATAAAAATGATTTATGTGATAAATGAAATGTGAATATTAGGTGTATTGATTTTTGGTATGGATTGTGATATGATATATGCGATGAATTTATGAGTAATCAAGTGCAAATGGCTTGGTGGTGTCTGATAAAGGATCGAGGATCCTACAACTAGTTAGGTTGGAATGATCATCTAAACATTCCCCTTATAATGCATGGGTTAGGGATTCAAACTGATGCTCTAGGCCCCTAACAGTTGCATTGGATGAAGCAAGCCAGACCGATGCTCCAAGGTAAGTGTGATGTATTGTTTATGAAAATTTTATCCCTAGTGAGATATGGAACTTTATTTACTCCACTATGTATCATAATGGACCAAATTAGGTCATTGTGTAAATGATTTAAAATCTTAACTCATGTAAGAAGTGATGAAATTGAATGAATGATCAAAATAGATAAAGTGAATATTGTTAACAAATGAAACCAGAGTTATTCCTTTTTTGTATTATAATTTTTTTTATTGAATGAACTATATGTTTAGATTGAATATTTTGTAAAAATCATTGGTGGTGGACTACTAAGTTATAATCACACCCTTCTCAGGCCGCCATTGGGCACCCGAGCAAAATTCATGATTGCAGGTTTGGAAAAGGGTAAAGGTCCTATTATAGGGAGTCGAGTTGGGCTTGGGATGTGAATGGTTGAGGATACACAATTAGAGTTAGGACCCATTTTAGGGATTCATATATGGTATTTATTTTTGGTGTTCTTTCAATTTCATCACTTTTATCATGAAATAACATATTCATCATTTTAGTATGGTCTAACCATGTTTGAGAACGATTAGTAATGCATGTTTTTAGTTTATTTCTTACTGTTCCTTTACTTAATATGTTATATGCTATGGATTACTCTTGTAAATAGGGTATATTCTCCCCATGTGATCTATTAGACTCTCATTGTTAGTCAGTAGACACTGGTATACAGAGAGTTTCACTTGATGTCATGTGGTGACCCGACTTGGGGCATCGATTTATTGGCTTCTGGGTTAGGGATGTTACAAAGCGGTATCAAAGGAGTTCTTTTTTTGTGGTATTATTATTTAGGGGTGGTATATTTGAGATTAGTATTTGTTGGGTCTTAGAAATGAGCTTATTCATGGGAGTATATAATCCATGTATGAGAGAAAACCCATGTACCAAGGGTGGGAATTGTTTTTCTTGATGTGTATTGTTATGCTTGGATGACATTTCACCCTTGGGTGATGCACTTGTTGTGTTATGTGACTATTTTTTTTCATATTTTAATTGTGGACAAAATGGAATGAGGTTATGTATTGAATCATTATTATAATAACCTACGGATATTGGTAGAATACATCATGGTAGGCACACATGGGATGGGTACGTGAGACGTAAATGGTCTAATTAATTTCAATTTATTAAAAATTTATATAAAATCATGTTTAATAAATATGATGCAAATGATTAAATGTAAAGAATTATTAAAGAAATTTTGCTTAATGAATGGTTTCAAGTGATTTAAATTATTGGTTGTAACATGTTTTCAAACGGGAACGGTGCCTGAAAGATAACGTTTTGTGTTTAGAATGAAAAAATTGTATAAGAAGGTGTCTAATGAAAGATTTTAAACTATGTAAATTGATTTACCCCAGGTTAACCATGGCCCTCATTAGGAATGGTTGAGGGTAGTGTTCTAGAAGAAATGGTGATAGTTGGTATAATGCATATGAATTAAGTTATTTATGGCTAGTGGAGAGCCATATTTTTCATAATATGTGGAAACTTTTTGTTATGTATTCTAAGACTCGTGTTTGGAATTATAGAGAAATTACTCCATGATGATGTGTGTTAGTTGAGAGAAATTAAGATATCACCAAGAATTATCCTCCAAAAGTGGAGTAAGAAAATCCATTGAACCATTGTAACAGAGGAGAAGTGTAGTTATGTGGGAACTTCTCCCATTTTATGCAAATGATGGAACATGACCTAGGATGAGTTGTATCATGTATGTTTGAGATAAAAAGTGAGTTTTAGCTATGAAACCCTCCTACTATTGATGTAGAGGGCAGACCCAATGCACTAGATTTATGGATAGAGTACATCCAGATGATTTTGGACCACTTAGAGACTCCTCTCGAGAAGAGGGTCAAGATGGTAGCTTACATGTTGTGAGGTCAAGAAAAGTTTTGGTGGGACATCTTGGTTTAGACTGAGTAAATAGAGGGTATTATATGAAAGGGTATCCAAGAAATGTTTCTAGGGCATTAATATCCAGAGACCAGGAGGCAAGACAAAACTTTAGAGTTTATGAGGTTTACCCAAGGGTCTATGATAGTAATATATTATGCAGTCCATTTTAATAACTTATAATATTTTATTCCATCTTTGGTAGGGTATAAGGAAACTATGGTGAGATACTTCCAGGATGGACTTAGACATTATATCATGTCCCAAGTAAATATCTTTCTCTTAAAGAGGTTTACAGAGGTTATGGATTAGGACCTTATCTTAGAGGTAAATCTCAAAGAGGCTTTAGGTGGAGGACATGTGGTTTTAGATGGTGGATTCAGTGGTGCTACTTTTGATGGGAAGAAGCATTGTTTTGAGAGTCTTCACCAGGTAAGTGGTGGATAGTGTAGTCATAAAATTAAAAAGGTTTCTCTGGAAAACGATCAAGTCTACTATTATCAATTTGGTAATTTAGTACATGTGTGGGGTTAGTGCCCTCAACCACCAGTTGTGTGCCAAGTGTGTTCTATAATGGGACATGCTCAGAGATTCTATAAGAACCCTCAATAGCTGGTAAATGATGGAGGGTCGAGGATGATGTCGAGCATAGGTAGGGGTCATTTACCCCTTATTAGTAATATAGTTATAGATCTACTGGTCATACCCATAGAAGTGGTGGATGTCATACTTTGGGAAGGGAGTGTCTAAATTAGTTGGAAAGTACATCACTAGGAATTCAGACAAGGTTATAGGGAAAAGGGTAGGCCAACTTCACTTAGTTTAGTCTACACATGGAGGTGGGGAGGCTAGACCATTTAGGGTTTGAGGTATGATCCTTTTAGCTTGGACACTCTCTAGTACATTATTTGATACTAGAGCTTCAAATTATTTTATTTTTACTTATTTTGGGGTTATATTGGGTCTTGTGGTGGAGGGTTGGTGTGGGGTTATGTAGATTGATATATCATTAGTGATACAAGCAAAAAATATACGCTAACGTAAGGGGTGTGATCTTGAGGTTGGTGGGTACTGTTTTCTATGGAACTTGTTTTTGATTTAGATTTTAGTTTTTGATTTGATTTTTTGTATGGACTACCTAGTGTTATACCAAGAACATATTGATTTTTACCACTCTATGTTAACGTTCATGTATCTTGAGGGAGGCACATGTGTTCCTCGTGCAGAGTGTGATGTTCAGGCATACCATATAGGTCTAGTTTGTTAGCAGTTTGGTGAACTCACAGCCCAAGTGGATTTTCCTATGCTTGATTATGGTAAAGTAGAGTAGCCCATATTTTCACTAATGATGGATTAGTTTTAGGATGCGTTTCATGAGTAATTCTTAGGGTTGTCACCTAAGATATATGTTGAGTTCACGATATAGTTTCTTCTAGAAGCAGTAATAGTTTCCATTCAACTATATTGAATGGAATAGATAGAAATTTAGGAACATAATACTCAAATAAGAAGAACTAGAGAATAAGGGGTTCCTTCATCCTATCATTCCACCTTGGGTGGTCTCTAGTGTTGTATTCTAAGAAGGATGACAGATCATTGCAATTATGTGTCGATTATAAGAATCTAAATCATATGAAATTCAATAATAGATTCCATCTTCGTTGAATGGATAATTTTTTTGACCATATGAGACGTTCTTCAGTGTTCTGAAATATTTATTTGAGGTTAGAATATCATTATCTGAGGATGAGACCTTCTGATGTACCTCAGAGTTCCTTTAAGAAAAGGTATGGGTTGTACGAGTTTGTTGTGATTCCGTTCGGGTTGACCAATGAACCAATTGTGTTTATGGACCCAATTAACTAAATTTTTAACCCTTACCAAGATCAGTTTATAGTTATCTTTTTTGATGACATCTTGGTGTACTCTAAGACACATGGAGATCATTCCAAAAATCAGGATATCATTCCGAGTACACTATAAGAGCAAAGACTATATTCTAAGCTATCCAAAGGTAATTTTTAGATCAATAGGGTGCATTTATATGTTTAATATAATTTCATAATAAGGCATGAAAGTGGACCTAGAGAAAGTGAAAATAGTTGTGTCTTGGGAGCAGCCTAAGAATTTCTTTGATGTACATAGTTTTTTAGGATAGTAAAGTTATTACTGAAGGTTCATCAAAGACTTTTCCCATTTAGCAGCACCAATTTGAAACTTTTCCAAGAAGGTCATAATGTTTTAGTGGTATGATATGTGTGATAATGAATTCCAAGAGTTGAATATGTGGTTGAAAATTGCACCAATTCTAATCTTTCCTGACCCATTTAAGAAGTATACCTTGTTTTTTGATGCATCTGGTGTTATACATGATGCAGTGTTTAGGAAGGATGATCAAGTTGTGTTATATGGGTCATGATTGTTGAGGAATTTTAAGAGGAATTACCCTACACATGATCTTGAGTTGGATATAGTAGTGTATTCTTTAACGTGTTGGCAACATTACTTCTTGGGAGAGCGGTTCACAGTGTACACTAACCATAAAATTCTTAAGTATATCTTTTCTTAGAATGATCTAAATCTTTTGAAATGAATTTGGGTTGAGTACATATAGTATTTTGACTTTGAGTTGGTTTACACACTGGGAAAATGGAATAGAAATGCATATTCCTTAAGTTAAATGACTAAAAATCGGGTGTTTGAGGAGTCCACTTTTGGGTAGAGGATGATGGTGTTGTTCACTAAGATGAATACAGAGGTGTAGGATGACCAAGGTTAGATGACCCATGCATCCTCTGTAGTTGAGTCCACAATTATAAGGTAGATCAAGGAGAAGCAGTGTGAGGATCCAGAGTGCTTGGCTTCGAGGGAAAGTCTTAAAGGTGGAGAGTCACCTCTTGGTTAGAACATTGGAGATGATGATATCATTTATGTTTAGGTTGTATTATTGTTCCAATGTGTATGTGAGAATAATTGATGAATTATTTTCATTCATCGAAGTGGGAAGTGCATCTTGGTTTGATCAAAATGCATCATGATCTTCATGGGTAGTATTTGTGGCTAGGGATGAAGAATTAGGATGCATGTTTTGTATCACGATGCCTTACCTACTAGTAGTTAAAGGATAAGAATCAGTGTATGGGTGGTTTTTTGTAGCCATAGAGCATTCTATAATGAAAATGGAATTACGTGATGATGGATTTTGTGGTAGGACTTTTAAGGATGCCTCATAAGAATGATGAAATATGGGTGGTTGTGGACTGGTTGACTAAGTTGTCCCATTTCTTACCGATTCAATATACTTTCACCATGGATCATTTGGGAGAGTTGTATGTTTTAGAGAGATTTTAGTTTCTTGGTGTGCCATGGAATTTAGTTTTAGATCCCGATCCATGATTCACATCACACTTCTAGTAGGGATTACAGAAGGCTCTCAGTGCCCAAGTTTTATTCAGTATAGATTTTCTCCGACAATTAGATGGGAAATCAGATAATAATATTTAGTTACTATAGTAAAAGTTGATGGATTGTGTCCTAGATTTTGGTGGATCATGGGAAATGCATCTAGAACTAGTTGAGTTTTCCAAAAAATAATAGTTACTAGGCTATGATTCAGATGGAACATTATGAGGGGATATATGGTAGATCATGTAGATCTCCATTGTGTTGGTTAGAGGTTAGAGAATCAGAGTTATTGGGACAAAGTATAAATTAGGATACATTAGAATAGGTTCAAATGATTTGGAAGTATATGGAAATGGCTTAGAGTAGGAAGAAGTTTTGTGGGTATTAGTGTAAGTTTATAGTGGGTGATCATGTGCTTTTTTCTAGTGTCACCAATGTTGGGTCACCATCAGATTTAGAAACATGGTAAGTTGTTGCCTAGGTATGTGGGGCCATTTGATATTGTGAATAGAATTGGACAGGTGGTGTAATGATTGAATTTTACATAGTGGTATAATTTTATGCACAATGTTCTTCATGTTTTATAGCTTCAATAGTATCACCCTAACCCATCTCACATGATTGATGTTGAATATGTTGAGATTGAGGCTAATTGATCCTTTAAGGAGAATCTAGTGCGTATTTTAGATCATAGTGAAAAAGTTTTGTGGGGTAATATTTTACCTTTTGTTTGAGTCTTGTGGAGACATTATTATGTGTAGTATGAGACCAGGTAGGTATCAGAAAACATGCAGGACAAGTGGCCTAATCTTTTTTGCTTCAGAAGCTCAGTGATGTTTGGGAGTGCGGCTCGAGGATGATTTGTTATAAGGTGAAGAGGTTTTAAGATCTTGGACTTTTTAAAGGTACATTATTTTTTAAATTTTTGTTTGAATACCTTAAATTTGATTAATTAAATATTTAATGCATGTATTAGGAATCTTGGGGGTGTTCCAGGGGTTCGGGACATGAAGAAAATGGAAATTGGGTCATCCTATGCTTGTTGCAAGGTTTGCATATAGTTAGAGTAATCTACGTGAAGGGGGAATCCAAACCGTGTGGTTTTGGAAAGTTGCATTCTACATAGTTTTAATATAGTTTTCCAAACCATAGGGTTCTCCCCAAGTAATTGTGTGACTTATCCCTCTTGGGTAGAAGCTGGAGAACATTTTGGAACATTGTGAGACCAGACCATGCACCCCATTAAAAATTGAAAATTTACCAAACTTTCTCTTAGGATTTTATGTTTCTCACATTATTTCTTCTCCAATTTCTCTTCCAAAAACCATATAGGTGAACCAAAATCTCCCAATATTCCCAAGGACCTATAGACTTTGTTTCTATTCTATTTTAAGTGTCGTTGGTTGTGGATCAAAGCTTCGGGTAAGTCCAACACTCCGCTTACTTATCCTTTCTAGATTAGGTCTTTTAGATTTTTTATTCTTATTCAAAATACCTAAAACCCTCTTTTTTATAGTAGATTATATGTTGGGGATTCAAAATGTTCTTGAATCCGGATCTAAGGCTAAGGTTAAGGGTGTGTTCATCTTCAGATTTGAGGTAGGCGGTCTACAAGTTACATCCCCCAGTTTATTATCGATTTGTGCATTTTTGGATGTGATATTTCTTCCCTCTTGATGTTCATTATATGAATTTAGTAATATTTGGTAAAATGGTTTTACAAGTGATAAATTGAACACCAAATGACCCCTTGGTATGTGTTTTGGTTTATTTTATCAGTTAGGGCCATCCATGGGGTGTTCTGACATTTCCGAACATAGGAAATGATGATATTAAGAATAGAGTTAATTTTTATTGAAATAGATGCCAAAATAAATATGATGTAATAAAAATTCAATTTATATAAGTGAATCAATTTTTTTCATGTCTAGTTTTTAATAATAGAATAAGGGATTGTTTTGAATATTGTGAAAGAGGGATAAATGTTAAAAGCGAATGTGTTAACTGGATTATGAATTTGTAATGGGAATGCGTAAGTGAATTACAACTTATGTAATGATGAATGTGTTAAATGGGTTAATTAATGGGAATCAATTAATATGTTAAATGTTATATGAAACGGAAATGGTAAATGTGTTAATGAGTTAAAGAATAAAGATGATTTATGTGCTAAATGAAATGTGAAATGTGAATGTTATGTGTATTGATTTTGTTATGGACTGTGATATAGTATATGTGATAAATGGATGAATAAGAATGTGAACATGGATTGGTGGTGTAGGATAAGGGAGTGAGACTCTTTACACTGGCCGGGTTGGACTGATTCTCAAAACACACCCCTTAGTGATGCATGTTTCTAGTTTTTTTCTTCTTGTTCCTTTAATTCATATGTTATCTACTATGGATTTCTCTGGTAAATAGGTTATAGTCTCCCCATGTGATCTATTATACAATCACAACTAGTTGGCATCCTATTAAGTATAGGGATGTGTTCTTTAGGTCATGTGATGAACCATCCTAGGGTATTAGTTTAGTGGATTCTAGGTTGGGTATGTTACAACAAACTCCATTGTGTATGGAAGAGATGCAGTCTTACCCAATTAAGTTTAGTTTCCATCTCTCTGAATATTTTTTTTCACTGGAAGATGAGAAAAATAATAGAATTACCCCTTCTAGATGAGTTGGAATCCCTTAGGGAGAAAAGTCTTTAAGAATTTCACAACCTTAATAGGAAATAGAATAGGATATAAAGAGAAATCAAAAATAAGTTTTTCCTCCACTCATTCTTCCAGGGTGACATGGTACTAGATCTTAGAATGCCAATGATAACCAAAAAAAGGATAATGAAGTTGGAACCCAAGTGGTGAGGACCTTACATCACCCATAAGGTCAATTCTATTGGACTCTACTCTTTATCACCATGGAAAGAGAGAATATCACACCTTCTACTAATTCTATGTTTCTCAAGCAGTACATCAAGTGAATTTCCAGTGTCCCAGCTCTGTGATCTTAAACTAACTATAGCTATATGGTCTATGTTATATGACCATAAACCAATTTCAATTGGTCCAAACTCTACAATCTTAAACATGTATTCGTGGTTGAATAATTATGACCTTAAACTATTTTCATCCCTATAGTTTGAGATCTATGAGTTTAAACTAGAAGAAACCACAATCTGAGTTACAAAAATTTAAAATTTAAAATCCCAATGTCATCAGTATAACAAATTAAACCATATCTTTACCATATATGAAATTGGGATGACTCATATGATAGATATGAGATGACTAAAAACCAATGCCCCAGTGAAAGATGATAAACTATGATCTTACCTTGTGAAATACAAATAATATGCCTCATACAATTAATATTGGATAAAAAGGTGAAGTTATTCTGTCCACAATGTTAAACTATATCTTTACCTCATGTCACAAGTACAAGATACCTCGCAAAAATCATGGGATGCTTCAATTCCATCATTAGAGTGATTCTACACTACTTAAAACATTTTTATCATAATACTGCATGTTCTAAAACTATGTTTTGATTTATTCCCATAATTATAGGATACATAATAATTCCAAGAACTTCTTTCTGTAGGTCCATACGAAAGTTTAAAAACCCTTTATCTCCTTGGACCCATTTATTGTCCAATAATTATGACCTTAAACTATGCATAGCTGGATTTAGGATCACTTTGTGTGGCACATAACCATCTGGGATTATTTCACACAGGATTTAACATTTTTGATGCCACCTGATCATCCTTAAAGTACTTTCCCTGAGTTTGAACTCTATGACCATAACCTAAAATTATGGTGTCAAAGATATATAAACATAAACTATGAGACCTATTTCAAGAATTATGACCTTAAAATATACACATCCTTCTCTTATTTCCCCCTGTTTCCATGGTTTTATTTATCCCTAGTGTTTCAAAAATCCAATTCCACCAAAAATTTCTATAAATATGTGTGGATTTATTCATATTTCCATGGGATACATAGTGACACCTAAAACACCAATCACTAGGCCCAGTCATGGAATCACTTCAAACCACCCATCTTGCATTGTATTATTTCCCCAAAATCCCCCATGGGGATCCTCTTCATCTATAATCCCCATTCATATTCCATGTACCATTAGTTATTTGATATTCCATCATAACTTGACATGATGAAGAAATTAATGAGAATCTCCATGCATACACCCCGCCAATATCCACAACACAAGACATTATATAGTATCTTTACCCCAAATGAAACAAGGATTCCCCATATGATTAATATGGGATTATTAAAAAACTTTACCACCAGGATACCCTATAGGATAAATATGGGATGATCAAAGAAAAATTAACCAATATGAAACCATGATTCTCCATACGATGAATATGGGATGAATAAAGCATTACCCCGTACAAAATAAGGACTTATCATATAATGATAATGTGATGATCGAAAAACTATACCCCATACAAAATCAGGATGCCTCTTGATATGAGATGGTTTGATATCATTATTAGAGAGGATGTTACACCTTTCCGCATTAGTCTCTTACCTGATAGATTCCATAACTATATAGGGATTGATTCCAATCCTTATGGGATACATTGAAAATCTAAGATATTTCATCATAGGCCCAGACTGACCATAAAAACATTTTGGGTTATTTAACTTATGATATAGGTTGGATTTTTACCTACTGAAAAATTATTTCATAACATTTGAGCACATGATGGAATAACTCCCAAGGAACCAAAAGTGCCCTCCAGAACATTACCTATTTCTTCTTCCGTGATTCATGATTTATCTTATTTGTATAATCATCATTTTTGTGATTCAAAAAGGCTCCCTAATGGAATGGTCCTAAGCCACACTATCTCCCTTACCATATTAGGACCACACTTCAAAGGATATTCAGTAATAATTAGTGGTCCCCTTGTTTTAATCTAGGTAATTGGTCGATCTAAATTCCCCCATATTAAACCAATGTGGGAATGTAACCCATGTTTTGAACATGGTAAAAAGTTGTTCCCTTATCATATTTATTTACCCTTTCACTACCCATTTCCATAAAATCATGATCACCCCCACAGATTTTTTTTATCTCCATATACCCTAATTTTATTCACCCCTATAAATAGTTGAAAATCCATACCAACCCTTGTTTCTAACATCGATCATGGTTCACGAGATCTTAAGAGAAGGGAGAGAGTTTTCTTCAAGAAAGTTTGAGACACATGAGTATTGATTAGTCCTAACTCTAAGAATTTAAACAAGGGGATTAGGTATAAGAATCATCACCATATTTTTTTCAAGTTTTCATAGAAACAGTTTGTGTGTTGTTAGGTGTCCTCGAATGTCCCTCCATTCGTGTCAAGTGAAATTCCATTGAAACCATCCATGTTCTTTTAAGAGACAAAGTCCCTATATTCTAAGTATTATTTTAAGATCTCGACCATTCTTAATGTGTCTCGTAATATTTTTCTGGTAATATTTTACCCTTGTTTTGATCATACCTAGGTTGGGTTTTTTAATGGGGTTGTTTTAGGTGAATTTGAATAATTTTGGAAGCCCATGGGGATATGAAATTCTAGTGCATTGTTACTGAAAACTGTGTGGATTTCCCCAAAAAACCATGTACCCTATTTTGAGCCATAGAAGGTGGAACACTGTTTGCAAAAACTATGCATCCACCCTATGCAAATCATTAACCCTCAAATATATGGGATTATCATGGTTGATGCACATTTTGGAAAACCATGCCCCCACCTTGGAGTAAACATGCACCCCAGACAGTAGGGATTCATGGTTTGGAAAGCTATTCACCCCATCCAAGAAACCATGAGCATGAGATTTTAAACCACTCAAATTTTATTTAAAAATCCCCGAACCCCTTATTATTATCCTTAATCACTCTATTTTGATCGAATATGGTTTCCACCAGTTATGGTGTCTCTCAATAGGATTCGAATCTCCTAGTATATCTTCAAGTGTGAATAGAAGATTTGATGGAAGAATTGAACTCTTTTCCAGTATGTCATATATTCTCATTAATATATATATATATCCCATCTTTCCCTCCACTTTCAGAGGGATTTTTCCTCAATTTTCATTTGTTTAGATCTGGGTTTTGAAAGATCTTGTTTTTTTGGATCCTAGTCCATGGTTTAGATCCTAGAATTATTTTTTACATTGTGAATTTGATCGTTCTATATAAAATTTAGGTTTATGATTTGGAAATAATTTTTAAACTATCTTGAGGTAGGTGGTATAATTGATAATTTCCATACTATTTATTTTAATTATGTGCATGTAATTATTTAGTTTTTCTATGTTGTGAAATTTATTTTAAATTAAAATGGTAAAATTAAATTCTTGAAATCTTGAGAACCTTCCTGGATCCCATTGGGCCCATTGGTGATTATGAGATTAACATGATGTAAACCCATGAGGTGTGCTAATTATCCTTGAAATGATATGTATGAAATGAAATATGGGAATAATTGGTGAATGAAATTGAGTTAACCTGTTATTACATGTTTGATAAAGGGATTTAAATAGTTGACCAGTTCAACCTTTAAGGGTTAATGAGTTGTTAAATAAATTAATTGATACTCCATGATGAAAATGGATGATAAATGAGTTATAAATGTGAAACCATGATATATTATATTTTTTAATGATTAATCAAGGATTTGTGGGTCAGGGATTGCTTTTACAAATACCTATGGGGTTCTAGGTGTCTACTTTAGGACCCCAAGATATAAAAACACACACACACACACATATATATAAATACATACATATATACATACATACATACATACATATACACTTATATTCATGTGAACAATGTGTTGTGGGTTAAGGAATGCAACTCCAAATACCCATGGGGTACCAGATTGATGTTCTAGGCCCTCGACGTATAACTAAGAAATTGAAATTAAATGAATTATTAAAGACCGTGAAATAATGAAGTATGATATTCTTATGTTGTATGGTTTAGATTGTGACATAGGTCAAAGAAGGTATGATGGGTTCGAGTGTCACCATGAACCTAAGGGACAATGTGGTTAATTAATGAATAATTTAATATGAAACCTATTTAGTTTTTTATTTATTATTTAATATTTATAAAATTACATACACTATTATAGACTGTATATTTCTTTAGATTCCGTTGGTGTTGGCCTACTGAGTTGTACTCACTCCCTACTCAGGCTACTCGATTTGTATCCGAATAGACATAATATTTGTAGGACATGATAAAAAATGAGCTCTATGATAGATGGATGTGTTGGGATTTATGATGGGGCATGGATTATGGGAACCATACATGATGTCAGGATCTGCTTTCTATCTTTCAATGTGTATTTATTTTATATTTTCATTTGACACTTGAGACTTAAATGGAATGACAAATCTACTTTCTAGTTCACTTTAATTTTACCTATTTTGAGTTTATTCAGGTGATGTTGGTGTATTATTGATTATTGCATTATATTTTGTCTATGGTTTATTTATTTTTTCTATAATTCTACTATGATAAGAATGGTAAAGTCTCTTTATTTTACATATTGAACCCTCACTGCTAGTCGGCAGCCTATGACATACATGGATGTATTCTTGAGGTCGTGAGGAGAACCGGATCGTGGAACCGATCTGGTGGACTCCTCAGAACCTCTTTTCATATTGGATGGCCTTCCTTCAATGTCACACATGTTCCATCGAGACACATACAACTATATTCCATGAATTATGAACTTAAACCTTTTTTGATTGGTCTGAACTATATGATCTTAAATTAAGAGATTGACGTCCTAGTCATAAGATGTTAAACAATATGAATTGACATCTAAATCAAACATTTTCAAAATGTGTGATACATAATTATCATCCTAAGATGTTAAAATTCATGTTGGTCCCCCTCACTGTATGACATTAAAATGTGTTTCTATCGTACCTATTGCATGACATAAAACTTCAGAGAATGTTATTCTGTATCCTAATAATCCCCTTCCCTCCTTTGGTTCCCTTCACCCACCCATCGTTCATGTTCTTTGAATGTCGCTCGACATCTGAGATGATGCTCCCCTTTGAAGAAAAGTCTGAACATTTTCCAGACTGATACACCTACCCAATGTGGTCAAACCTACAATGGAAGAATTCTAATTATGTTGAAATCCATTTCATCATTCCATCGCGTCATGTCCATGATTTGTGCATTAATTAACTGGGATACCCATCGTCCCCCACTTCTGAATGGGACCCGCTTAATGGAATTGTCCCATGCCACACTGGCTCACCTACAATCATAGGAACACTCTCTAAAATAGTCCGATGTAATTTTGAGATAGGTACAATGTTTTGAACATGTTTAGGGGAAAAAAATCATTTTCCCCATCCCTGGTAAAAAGATAATTGATTTTGTGTTTCAAACATGGTTCGAAATTATCATCCATTATCATGACACTCCCCTTTTGTTCCAAATTTTTGGGCCTCTTGATTCATGATCTTCAATCCCACTTTTCTGGGTAGAATTAAATTCCCTTGTCAGTACTCCATTTGTGCACTATAAAATATTGAGAAATAAAATTGGTTGTTCGAAGAGCCTCACCCTCTATCCATTACTTTCTCATTTTGGACACTCATAGGGGTCTATAAATCATTTTTGGCCCTGAGAATTGAACCCCTTACTAGCACTCTCATATAAATGAGAAATATTCCATTTTTACCTTGTTATCCAGACCACGTATGAATTGACTGAGCTTAGGGATTGATGGTTGGTTATCATGTTGATGTGATTGAGATGCAATAAAAAGGGAAAAATAAAAAACCTCAAGGCATGTGAGGAATTAAAAAAATTCAACCAAAGTTTAGGAGGATCATCCACATATTGGAACCACACCTTTATTTTGGGATAAAATAAGATCCCCATAAGGTTTTACCGCAAATATTGAGCAATATATCTCAACAAACCTCCATTGAGTATACTCCATTGTCCTATACCACTCCACCAAATCTTCCTACAATTCCTCACCGTTAGGATATACTTATTTGACCTTGATCTGCATTTGGTTCCTCTCGGCCCGACATTTAGCCAATAGAGATGCCACCTATTCTTCCTTATCCTTAGCTACTACAAAATAATACCTTATATGGTTGATGAACTTTTATTGAGTGGTAATTATAGCCACATGCTCCTTTACTATCCCTTTTAAATCAATGATCTCCTTCTCATCCACTTGAAGCACCTAGGTACCACTAACCTTATTTTTTTAGGAAACATCCAACACTTTTTACTAAACTTGCACTCGATTGAAGAGGAAGTCCCGAGAAAGTGAATAGAAGATGTTGGATTCCCCCCCTCTAATCCCTAGACTGATTGTAAAATTCCTGATAGTTCCCACCTGATATGGTAGGTCAAGAAATGGGGCACATGTGAGGAAGATCTGAATGTACACACACACCATGTGATAAATGGATTGGTTCTCCTTGGTGGAATCTAATTCAGAATACTCCAAGTCCTCTGGTGGAACAAGATCATACAGAGGAAATAATGCTAAGGTGTTAGTGGATGGGAAATCCATAGGAATTACTTTAAATCGGATGATATCCATTTACAAGGGAAACAGTTCCTCACCAATACCCACTTGTTCAACAGGAGCCCTAGATTCCTCCTACAACACCTCTATAGTAGATGATACCATCTGAGCGTCATCGACCACCACAATTGGTGGAATAATCTCAATCAACATCATTGATAACTCATCTATAATAGGTTTCACTATCAAAAGTTTTGGGGTAGGTACATTTATTGAAGCGTCCTTGATCATATCATATGATGGTTTTATTTTCACATCATCTATAGAGGTTTAATCTCCAATGGCCACCTACAATGGAACTTAAAACCCATGATTAACCACCATAAAACCTTCAGATATCCCCATTGTGGGCACCATATTGACTCCTTATATTGAGGACATAGTCTCTATAGTACCTTTTTGTGACACATCCATGGTTGGAATAACAATCACGTCCTCCCCGACCATCTTCACTAGGAGTGTAGTGCCCAATTTCACTACCTCTACTTCAGGAACCGCTTAACCATACATTGGTATTGGAAGATAAGCCTCCCAATTCCACTTGAAATTCCATTTAAACATGAATTAGTAAGATGTAGGAAGGAAAAACTTGAATGAAAATGGAGGAAAGGGAATACATGAATATTAAAACAAGATGAGAAGATCAAAGAGGTTCATAGGAAATCCCCCCAATGAGGGAATTCCCCCAAACGATTATCACCTCAGTCACAAGTGTTTCTCTAGATTATGGTTGTACACTCATGGCCACTACATTAGGGAGGGGGTCAATGGTTACCCATTTAATGGTTGAGGCTCCCTCAACCTCTACTTAAGGTTCACTACGAAACTCCATCTCCTATATGCTTTCCAATTCTTGCACAAGTAAATAGAAATTATAATACACTCTTGGGGGTTTAGTAGTGTCCAAAACTTATAAGGTTAGAATATTCACCTAATCAATGGCCTAATAATCAGCTGAACCCCTTCCACATGGGAATCCCAATAGTAATCACATCCCTAGGATTAATCCAACCCCTATTGTAGTGGGGTGTTAGAAACTAACTAACATTATGAGAGATCTAGGGGAAAGCAAATTTCTATTAGCACCACTACTTGACCTTTCAAAGGATTCAAAGTTCTTGAAGAGTGGATCAAATCCTCTAGATTTATTATATATTTCACAACCTAATCTTAGGGAGCATAAAAACTTTTCTTGGGGTGACCTAATATAGTGAGGAAGATATTATCTCTGTTGAAGTACTACCAAATATCATGGAGGGTAGTGATTTTTTAATAGACTCCCTAGTTTTCCTATGCATTAGGTAAAATGACACTCTTAGGAACATACAAGAAACAAAGACACTTTCCTAGAACTTGAAAAATACCCTTGGAAATGTTCTAGAGGGTTAGAATTACTTCCAAGAACACTTTTCTAGTAGTGTAGATCATGTTTTCACTCCTCTCCTTATAGCCTACACCTGTTCAAGACTAAGAAGTTCTAGATCTATAGCTGCTTCCCTACCCATTTGGATAGCCTTGATTCCATAGTGTTTTCCAACCATTTCTCTCCCTTGGCCCAAAATTTTTGGATCCACTCCTTCATTGGACTTAGAAGTTCACCACCTCATAATCTCCTTAGGACATGTGCTATCCCAACTCTATGAATAGCCACATGTGATCTCATAAGTAGTAGTAGGTGGTGGTATCTCATTCCATCCATTTCCATATTCATGCGTAAACATGTTCTATATCTATATAGGTGTGCATAAAACACATATGTATGAAACTTTAGTGTCAAGTAATAGAGGAATTGAAATCACCTCATGAACTGATGTGGGGAATATGGTTCATCAATCACAATACAGTTGACCCTCACCACCAGTACCCCACCATAGAAGGCTAGCAGGTATGACCACTACTCGATAGTCCTCATGCCATAATTGGTCATCATCCTCATGAGAATGGAGAATATGTGTAAAATAAAGTGATCTAATTTACAAATCCTCACAACATGTCCACTGAGCCTGAGCTGATAGGGTGACTCCTAGTGATGTTCAGAATCAACAACCAGATGTTCACTCTAGGAGGAGATATGGGGTTCAGATAATCGTATCCCCCCATGTGTGTAGCTACCAAAAAATACAAAAATTGGAAGCAACTACACACATAGAGAGGATTATTCCATTGGATGACATGATGAAGAACATATTATAGCTTCACCAATTCCAGGATAGCCAAGTTGATGCAATTCCACATAGCTAATATCACATCCATGATGAAGATTCTTAGTCGTACAACCATGTGCACATAATTCACTGGGAGCATCCATATAAAGATAATAATAGTGATAAATACCACCAAAATGACCATTAGATCATAAATATTCACCTTATATCCCCAAATTTTCCATTTTCTTAACTCTAGAATCCTCTAGTAGGAGTGCTCCTTGCCTCACTAGAATGCCCTGAGGCATTGTTGTAGCATATTGGGTAGCCTTCCCACTAGATTTTTTATAAAGTACCCAAAACACTACTTGAACACAATTTCCTTCATCCCCCAATTATTATTTCTCATCCCTTCCACCAAATGTAACATTTACCTTCCCACGGATGGCAGCTTATCCTACTCCTCCCAAAAATTTTCAATGGGGAAGAATTCATTGTCCATCATTCATTTGATCAAGAAACCAGTAATATAGTAAAGATCCTATAAACTGATTATGACATCCCCATGGTGTATATGAAAAGAATTGTAACTGGGTTAACACCTTCTTAGTGGCTCTAGCATGATTTATGTGTTGTGGTAGATGTAAACTATCAGGCCCATGCCGCTTTGCAGAGCCAAAACTACTTCATACATACTTCAAAATCATAGTATGACTGGCATGACCAATTCACCTAGTCCCACTCATATATGATGTTTTTCCCTAGAGTCAGTCCAAAATACCTTTCCACCATATAGGGTTCCACATATCCACCTTGATAATTTTCTTATGTTGAGGATGAGAGTCCTCTTCCTCCAGGTAAACCTTATTGATGTTGTTCAGGAGGTTCTAGAGACTGTGCACCATGAGAGACTCGTGGTCCCTTAAGATGTGTCCTCTAGGGACCCTTTTCTATTTATAGTCTAGTTGATATACTGAACCAGTAAAAGAGATCATATTTATCAACATTGGGGATGCAAAAACTATCCCTCATTTCAAAGACATGCAATGGAAGCCTCTTGCAGATCATATACTGTTTTTGTTCCTCTGTCTGTAGTACAATAATCATATCATGGTATGGAGAACTAGGAAAAGTACTTTTAATGGGTTGAGAAGGTTTTTTTATGAATTTCAGGTTCATATAATTTTTATTTTTTAAGGTATGGTTGTCAAAATATATTTGAATACTTTTTATCACAAACGTCTATCATAGGAAAAAGTTTGTTGAATGATTGAGTTTCCTGAGTGGTGAGGATCTAAATTGAAAAATTCTTATGAAAGCCACAAGATTCATGAAAGTAGAGAAATATTCCTATAATTCATGAAAATATTATGGTCCCCTAAGGGACCCCTTCCCCTATTTTTAGCTTTACAGACAACTCATGTTTCGTGAAGAAGTTTTGTAAAGGGTACCATCCAACTTCCCATTTTTGGTGGATTTCAATTTGAATAAAAACCTTCATCCCCTATCAAATCAAATTATAAGTGTGAATTTATTGATACTAGAATATGTGTTTCTTGTAAAATAATAAATAGTCCATGGTCAATTCAGATAAAATTTGAATCATAATAGTCCAAAAATCCGCATAAGGGTCTAGATCTGTGAAAGCTCCCACCTTCGTGAATGACTGTGGCTCGAGAAAGTCTCGACTGCACAAAGGATTGAAAGTGACCTCTATGTAGTGTAAGTCTAAATTCATGGTTCTCCCTTTCAAAAATTCATGGTGCTTTGATGATCTCTTTTTTACATCATAACTCTAGTTCACAGAGCCCCTCAGTTCATAAAGATCTTAAAGTTTCTCAAGGGCCTCCATATTTGGAAAAAACCACATACCTAACTCAATTGGGCCTATAAATACCCCATATTTCTTATTTTCAATGGTATTTTACCTTTCATATTCTAATAAAATCACTAAGATCGTGATACCTTGAATCATCATGATAAAGAAAAAGGATGGATCTCTCAAGGTAGGTCCCTTTTGTGAAACCACCTCCTATGATTTTTCAAGACCCTAAACCCATGGTAAGTATATCTTTCATGAAGTTCCATGAACTTTTAATAAGATGAAAACACTTTTAGGTACTTGGGGGTTCATCAGACACCTATCATTCATAAAACCAACCCCATGAGAATCAAGATTCTACCCCAAGGTAGGGTCACCCTATGTCACGAAAGATACTCTTTTATGAGACCCCTGATCTCCATGCCCCACTTGGACTTCGCAAGGCTCCAAACATCCCTGAATACCCAAACCTAAGAACAACCATCACCAATTCCTCTCCATGGTTCCTCCTTCCATCAAACCCTCTTTCACAAAATTTGAGTGCCTGGGTCCCTTGTGATCATCTATGACCAGTTCAATCACACCCTAAATGCATGTACAACTAGTTATGTCTACTATTGCATTCACCCACTTTTCTACGAGTGTATACTAGGCCTATATCCAACATAATTCTGCTAATAATAAGTACCCTAATTCCTATCAATCAAAATAATAGATACCCTAACATCATGACTCTTGATTTCCACTCGTCCACGGCAGTGCCAACACAATTTCTTTCCCAGAGGATCATGAGTGGTGGTCATGTAATCCCTTGAGATGGAATTATTATGAGAAACTTTCTCACTATATCAGGGGTTATTTCTTATGAAAAACCTATTCCTACATTAACACAGTTCCCTTGAGGTGTAATCCCCATCCATTTTTGATCTACATGATATGAATCTACCTGGATCCATGTTATAGTCATATGATGTTTAAATGAATGAACAAATCCTCAGTACATTACATAAAATTATATCATTACACTATCCCATGAAATATGGATGCTCTATATATAGTCATCATGGGATGAAACCTTCTCCCCCAAGGATTAAATCCTAACACTAGTGTAAATTCATTGCATAATCCCTACACAATCATTCCCCATCGGGGTATGAGACACTCATAATAGAAAAATTCCATGTATAATCCCCACACTTTCCTCCCTCCATGTGGGATGAAACACATTCCAAACGCATCTTCCATGTGTAATCCCCACACCATCCCTCATCAATTCTCTTTATGAAATATGAGTATCCTTACTACATGGCATTAAACTACAAATACCACTCGTATAACACAATATTAATATGCGACATTGAACTAACTAGGTTTTTATATTTGTCTCATAATTAGGATACGTAGGACGACTCCATGAGGTTCAATCACAAAATATTCCATGTTTGAAATCATCACTCCTAGGGATAAACCCAACCTATCCTTGAAATAATTTAAACCTACACATATCATTTCCCTAATGTAAATTAAACATGCACACAAACTATCCCCATAATAAATTAAAACTACAACTTTCATATCCCTAAAAAAAATTAAATATGTGCCAAAAATATCCCCACAAGATGATAAGACCACACATATTTTTCCCCAAAATACTTTAACATTGTGCCCGTGTTCAAAATGCTTTAAATTGATGCCTTGATCCATAATTCCAACACAATGATATGGACATGGGATGCCTAAGGTAAAAATCCTTAGAAGACTAATTCCATGAGTGTCAAATACCTTATGATTGACACAAGATTCCTCAGGTTACACACTTAAGATGCCTCACAAATTATATTCCCTTCAAATAGGAAGACATTACAAGTTCCCAATATACCCAATGTTCAGACATGCCTAGACGTTCCCAATTTGGGTACTCATCCTAACTAAATTTTTCTTCCCTATCGAGATAGAATAATCATTATTATCTAGAGTCCACTTCGAGATGGAATCGTGAATGAGTTTCATAAACACAACTTAAATATATGAGGGGGACCTGAACTAGGAAATTATATCCATGGGGGAATCAATGGAAGGGGGAATAGACATCCCAAAACCTTATTTTTATTAAGGAGAATATATCATTGATTGAAGTGATGAAAGTCATCCACATTTGGAAAGAGAAAATGTGGGGAAATATGAAAGAATCACACAAGCTTCCAGGTGGAGGGATGGTGATATGACCCATTGAAAGCATCTGTAAAAGTAAGTAATATTGTATAAGTGTAAAAGTAACCATTTGTGTATAGAAGAGGTTCTACATAAATAGAACCATATTTATGTATCTAAGGTTCTCCACTAAAGGAACGATATGTGTGTATCCTAGGTTCTACATATAATTATTTACTATTTTAATTATTTATTTTAATGTATTATGTCTTAAAACCTTATAATTGGGACCATTATAATTTATCATCATCTAGGGAGGTGGTTGGATCATTGATGTTGGGATCAGGCCCATGATAAAGAATTCCTTTCTATCCTTTGGAAAGGAATCAAAACCCATGTAGTTTAGTTCATCTTAACAAGACACATCTTACATTTTAGGGTCACTTGAAAAGGATACGACCATGCAGTTTAATGTCATGTGACATAGACATATAGGATAATGGTTTCTAGCTATGGATGGTGTGGGAATTACACATGAGAAGATATTTATGGTAGATACTATAAGGGATATAACCCTATAAAGATGTCCCAGATCAAGAATATGGTCTAATTTTATGGGATGAAAATAGCCTTGTTAGGATATCACCTCCCAGGTAGGGCATGGTCCTTCGGGGAACAATGTCCAGTGAGGAGGATGGTGGATTAAAGGTGTTGGGTTTCATAATTAGGGAGGATTCGTACATATGTCATTAGGATGGAAGTCAAATCCTATCTAGTTTATAATGATGGGGCTTCAACCTACTAGGGAGGCATATTTTGGATATTTGATCATGCTAGTGAAATAATCACCACTGATCTATAATCCTATATGTTTCATGATCAGTGTTAGAAACAAGAGATAATAAAAGATATACATGTTGCACAATCATGTCTGTGAAGGGATTTACACATGGATTAGAATCCCATGTGATATTTTCTTCCTCATTCAATAGTGGACAAGGACGGTGATATAGATAGTTGGATAAATATGTTTTCATGTAAGAAAGGCTTGTGGATTACTCCATGAGGGATACCCATTATGATTATATGTGCCTCATTCACTGGTGGATTAGGGAAAGGCTTTGTTAGGGTAGTCTGAAAGAAAATATAGGGATTCCCATTAATAATTTTATTTCATATTTCAAAACCCCCCACCGTGAATTGTGTATCTATTAATTGGAAAGAAATATGCTTGGATAAAACTAGATTTTCTTTACAATTTTTGTAGGATATGTTTGTAACTAAACATAGAGATTTTCCACTTCCACCATTGTGGGTAGGATCATTATTACTATAGGAAGGCATTATTTTGAATATTTAAATGGTCCTACTTATTAGGTAGGATAAATTTAGAACTTAATTTAACCTAAGAATTCATGACTGAGCAGACATTCTAGCATGTCCCATATTCTGACCATACAAATTTGGAGGCTTTTGATGAGGTCTTGATCTAGTATCCTTCGAATGATATCACCAGAGAAATGGGTTCCCTATACTTGGTGATAGTAGGATGGATAGAGGCATGTTTTTTTATTCACCCAATTGATACTTGGGAAAGTTGGGTTACCTGTTTCCTTGATGACACATGGGTGAACTGGAGAGTGCTTCACCTTGGTGCTACTTGGACAAGATGAGAGATATATTTACCAAGTGATACATAAAAAAACTATGACCAATGTCTTTGAAAAAAACCTAGGAAACCATTATTGGATTATACCTTTATATGAACTCCAAAGGTCTCCTCATGTTCTCTTGGAAGATTGACACTCATATTTTGAACCAAGGATGGTCCCTTTACTCTAGTGTGCTTGGAATAGGGGGAATAATTCCTTCCATACAAAATTGGAATTTTTTATCTTTTAGGAACTATAATCCCTTGAATCTTACTAAATACCTCTTATTTTTTAATCTTAGAGAGATACCTAAGGGTTTATAATAATTGGATAAGAGAATAGGATGAGAAGAGTTTCAATCTTTCTTTTTGTCCTCCAAGAGAATCAAATGGGGAGCCCAAGGATTCAACTTGTAATAAATGTTGGGAAATTGGGTGAGGTGGGAGGTTTTACATAGGTGAAACATGTGGGTTCATTGCACATAATATACCTACATGAGGAACTGGCCATGAAGATGATGGCTTGCTGAAGCTGAACCTATGTGTGGTGCTTGTGTAGATCCCACTAGTTCCAACCCTAAGGTCTTTCTCATGTTCCTTCATTTTCATGTATTTCATGAACTTTTAATTTAAATAATTATTCCATATGTAAAAAAGGAGTACCAAAAAATATGTAATATATAAGTATATACACCATAAAAAAATATTAGTTTATAACATAAAAAAATCCCCAATAAAATAAAATTGCAACAAAATCCCTTACAATGACTATAACATTTAATTGTGATTAACCAATTAATTGATTAATTTTAATTTATTCAAATATAAAAAAATAATTGGAAATAAAATATAATAATATTAAATTACAATTTATAGATAATCATGGAATTTCACAGTCAATTAAGTAGAATCATAACTCAATGAATGGAAATTGAGTTAATAAATCCCTTACCACGTAATAACTTTTAATTCAATTCACTTTGGATAAAATATTCAAATTTAAACTTAAATAACCTTGAGGTATGAAAGATTCATGATATGACATATATAATGGGTTTTATATACCACATATAAAATAAATTAGAACCATAATACTAAAATATACCTCAATGAATGAAAATTGAGATGAAATCAGGTCCCTCATGTCTGAATCATTATGGATATTATTTCTCTTACTGAATAATAAACTTATGTTACTAATTTATTTTCTTAAAAACCATTTTAATTTTTATTATTTATTTTATTTTATTCATTACCAAGTTATATTTATTTTTTTTTTCAATAAAATTAACATCGTACATTTTGTTGATATTCGATTTATAAGTCAAAAATGACTCTATAGGTTGACTATGGTAAAAGTGGTAATTATTAAATCATCTCCAAAATAGTAAAAAAGAAATAATTATAATTTTTAAACATTAATTATACTTTTATAACCAACCATGATATATTTTTATTAATAATTAACTATGTTATAATTTGGATATCGTAAGCTATAAGTATGCATTAGTAATGTTTCCATTTTTTAGTGATCACGATGGAACATAGGTGAGTGTTAATTTATCTTTCTATAATGATCATTATATTGTAAATACTATATTAATTATTTAAATAAACACACACACACACACACACACATATATATATAATCCATGTGACGTGGTGATGGAAAACGAGTCACATCGCTTCACAGAGGTGGTAGTCCACACATATGCATGAATGACATTATCATTTTTCAATGGTTGGAAAGGTAATAAATTAGATGATAAATGATATTTTTAGAATTATAATTATTTTATTAATATCATATATAAATATTAAATCCATATTTATAACCATATCTTCAAGGCGGTGATGGAAAATGGATTACATCTCTTCACAAAGAAGTAGTCCAAAAAACATATAAACGATGATTTCATTTCACACATGATGGAAGAGGTTATGGATATATGTTATTAAATTAAAACAACAAAAAATAAGTATATAAAATATTTATTTTTATTATATTATCATATATGTAGAAAATTTGATGGATGTATTAGAAGAAATAAAACTAAACCATTTGGCTAAAGGTTATACCTCTTCTTTGGACACCATTTTTTTCATCAGACCTTAAGCCTTGTATGGTTAATATTCATCCCAAAATAAGACCTATAGAATTTGGGAATAAATTTTAAGAAGTTATTGGGTTGGTATTGGATAGGAAAAATTATTCATTATGTGTGAATAAAATTAGAGAGCAGGTGTCCTTTTATAATAAGGGGAAGGGAATTCTTTAAATTTCTTAAAGTATTAAATTATTATAACTTATTTTTATTGTTTAAATGGATCCAAAATATTATATATAGAAAATAATATGATTATAAGTATAAATAATATCTTAAAATAAAATTTTGACAATTTTAGGTGATTTTATGCATGTCTTTTTGTTTTGACCCCCACATTAACCCTTTTTATAATTACTGTGACAACATTTTTTTTATCAATTATGGATAAAAGGTTGATATTAAAGTAAAAGTATATTACAAATGGAAAACATTTTATATTTTAAAATATTTCACATTTAATTGGAAGAATATATATTTAAAATAATTTTAAATCCTTTAATAAAATATTATTTATTATAAAATACCATTAATGTCATTTTTGGAAATACAAGAAATAATATAATATAATATGTGTCAAACTCATGTAAAATAGTTCCAAAATGAAATTTATTTTAAGATAAGTAATAAATGGTATATATATAATCTCAAAATCAAATTTATATTTGTTTATAGACAATTTTAAATCATATAATCTGGTTTAACCCCTTTGTAAACCAATTTTTCCATTAGCTGTGGCAATGAATTTTTCAATATTAATGGGTTATAATATTAATTAAGTTAAAAAAATCATAAATGTACAATTGATTATATTTTATAACATTATAGAAACTAATATCTACCTTTTAATATTTTATAATTTTTAAATAATTTATTAAAACATATTCGACATAAAATATCATTTATGTCATATTTAAAAATATTCATATAATTAACTATGATTTTTTAGAGAAGTGGAATTAAAATTTATTCCATTAAAATGTATCTAATATATTATTTTTATCTTTAAAATTAGTGTTACACTTTAATTCACCAAAACATAAATACAATTACTGTTTTAAAAATCATTGACTTGATTTTTCTATTACCTGCACAATCATTGTATAAATGTTTCTTAAGTATTTAAAGAAATTATTTTATCAATTAAAATTAAAAATAAAATATTATGAAAAAATAATTCTATTAAATTTTTATAATCAAATATAATTTAATTTTATCTCTCTTAGTAAATATTATAGATACTAAAAGAAAGAAAATGGAATTTTTGACTTTATCTTTTCATTAAATATTATAGTGGTCAAATTAAAAAATATATTTCATCAAGTTTCTATATTTTAAAAAATTAAATGTACTTGGATGAACTAGAATCATAAAATATGATTAAGGAATGTTTTATGGTCATTTTTAAGTATTTATAATAGTTTTTTACCTTAAATACCTGGTTTAACCTTACCATGATAATAATTATTTAGTATAGTTAGTATTCATATTGACCTAAAATAAAAAAGAACTTTTTAAAAAAGAAATTACACTCAAATTAAAAATATGGTATCCATTTTTTATTCAATTTATATAAGTGGTACAAATTTATTTAGTATTAATATTTAAAACGCAATGAAAAAATGTTTTCTAGAAAAACGTATTTAAAGTATATGAATGTTTTTATAATAAATTCAATAATAAAATTAATTATAAAAAACTAAATTGTACATAATATAATAGAACTAATTTTAATTTTAAATCTTTTTAAACAAAATGGATCTTTGTATATTATTGGATAAATAATATAGTTTTTAATAAAAACCTATAGTTTTCATTATTCATTAGAAGATAAATCTTTTCAGAAAAATTCAAAAAATTTACTCTAATGTAATTTTTATATTACGATTTAAAATATTATATTTTTTATTAATTTTTTTAATGTTACATAAATTAATTATAACATTTTTTCATAAAAATATAATTTTTTGGAAGAAAGCACGAGTTTGAACAATAAGATGGCCGCTAAAACTAAGTTCTTATTTTATAATCATTAAAAAAATATGTTTTTATTAAGTAGGAAATTTATATATTTTTCATAATACTATTAATACTATTGGTGGCCTCCAATTAAATGTCTAGGTTATAACTATAAAATTTAAATAATAATATTTTTTTTGTTTTTTTAGGTTCAATGTTGCGTGTCATATACTCTATCAAATGTAGTACTATTTTTAAAATATTAGGGAATTAAAATAATGTAATAATTAGTGTTACTCTATGGTTTAATTATTCTATCATTGAAAATTATGTGGAATGAAATAGTAAATTCAATTTCTATTGCTAATGTTTTCATCATAGGTTCATTGGGATTGATTTCATGGGGATTACATGATGATATCAAGAAGATGGATGGTTGAATCATCCCATATAAGAGATTATTTTCTCTTCAAACACTATAATATTTATTTAATACATTTTCATTAAATCATTTACATTAATAATATTGAATATCCTTATCATGAATATAATCTATTGACACCATGTATATATGATAACTCCGCATTGGAGTTATTTATCATCCCTCAACTATTGATTATGATATCTTTTGAGGTTATATAGTTAGAAAAACTTCAATTTGTCACCATATAATGAGGAATGTTTTTTTTGTGTTGGTATTTAGGTATTGATAGGGCCTTTCTATGTATCCCCATGAGGCGAATCAAAAACCATGTATTTTTTCCATTTAACGAGGCATGCTATACCTTTTAAGGTCACGTGACATTGACCAATGTGGTTACTATTAAGATCATGGATCCATTACTGATGGACTAAATTATATTGTCATGTAGAATGTAAGACCATTTATTAGAGTTAAATTATGTACCACTAGGACCACTTATGAGTGTTTTAATATGTTGAGGAATAAACTATAAGTTGAAAGGTGTGTGGTAATGATTTGTGTGGGACTTATATATAATTATATGGTTCTATTTTCAACTAAAATATGAGTAATGTGAATGAATTATTGGGGACTAAACTGGGCTGGAATACTATTTATAACTTTGGATTATTAATTATACAAAAGTGTGATAACCCAAGAAGTCAAATTAGAGTTTGGTATACTCTAGGCTAGTCCAGAACAACCATGATGGGTAAGATAAGCTAAGAAAAGTTCTATTGGTTTCCCCAAAATAGGGATCCATGTTATCAAGGGAATAAATTATTAACTATACTCACTTTTCTATACCTCATTGGGAGAAAAAAAATAAAATATTAATTTTCAATAGATTTTATGATCATAAGGGCCAACTTAATGTTGATGATACCCTATTCCTATATATAATATGTCTATGAAATAAGGCTAGTTGAGGTAATAATTTTTATAAAGGTTCCTAGTTTAAAAGTTTATAATGAGGTCCTAAAGTCCAATAGGTTGAAGGGGTTCCACCTATCCTATATAAGTGACTTGGGTGACGTTGTTAAATAAATTGACTTGCGTAGGCTAGAGTAAATTCACTTGAATGTGTAAGACTATCCATAGTCTTTGATATCCCATGATGGTTGTGTCTTATATGAAAATGGAAGGTATCGATGAATAATAACTCTAATTAATTCCTTGAAGGCTGGGTATAACATCCTATACTTAGAGAACCATGGGCCTTATGGCTAGAAACCTTTGTTTCTTAACATCACTTCTTAACAAGGTTTATTTACCCTATCCAACATATAGGCTTTGAAGAAGTAGTATTTTTTCATGTTTCAATTTCCAAAGTGTTTGAATAACTCTAACACCATATATTTATATTAATTAAACAATGTTTTTAAATAAATATTTACATGAGATCGATTTTATAAAAAGTGGTCACACAAATGTGCACTCAATTCATTCTTGGTCTGGCTTTTAAAATATTAGTGGAGTTTGGTATCAACTGGTGCACGAATAAAAGTATAGGGGCTAATTTTATAGGTTAATAGAGGTTGGGGGGATCTTAACCACACAAAAATTCTCTAAGATTCTAGGTGAGAAATCCAACACATGTAATAATTAAAGGGTGGGTGGGAGTAGAACATGGGTACATGGAAGGTCACATGTGGTGTGGGGATAGTCACAAGTGAATAAGGTTGGGAATAAGAGGCATGAAACCATAAGGCTTGGTTTTAGGGGAATAGACTTAACAGAGTTCCAAGAAAATCCCTGGGCCCCTCTTATTGATTTTAAAAATTTTAAATTCATCTAGGGTATTTATAGAGCTATCTCCAAATAGAATATATGTGTCAAAAATCTTATAAAGAGAAATCAATATATAATGGTTATATGGTATAGAATTTATTATTGAAGTAGAATTATAGGTATTTTTTAATTAAATAATGAAATTAAATGTATAAAAAATTATAATTAGGATAGAGTTCAATTTTTTTAAATATGGATTATTTTATAATTATTTTTTTGTGATTTGTAAAGAAATGGTTTTTAAGAGAATTGCACTATTTTATGAATCATACTCAGTGATACTAGTCCATAAATAATGGACTTGATTCCTTATAGAATAATATACTATAATGTAATATTTTTGATTAATCCATAATGTTTTTATCTAAAAAATTTTATAAGATTATTTATTTTATTATTTTTAGGATACATGTTTTATTATGATATGATTATCAACATTTTTGGTACCAATGGAATATTATATTTAAATATTCAATATTTTTTTCATTTTGATGAATATATATATATATATAACATTAAACATATAATTTTTTACAAAATTTAATATTTGATAATATATAACTATAAAAATGTAGTTTTTTTGAAGAATACTCATGTGGATACTTATGGCATAACATTTTAAATTTTTTGTAAGAGATTTATTAATGAGATAAATGGAGATTATTAGAAAGAAATTTTATAAATAGAATAAAACATATAAAATATAGGGAATAAATTAATAGAGTAAATATTTCAAATATATAATTTTAAATGGGCTTTTGAAAAACTTGTATTTGAATAATGGTAAAGATATATTCATCGAGGTGATGTAGAATAGAAAAACCAATGTTGTATTGGTGTAATAGCTTTATTTTATTTCTTAATTGTAGTGACATTTAAGAAAATTTCTCGAGGACCTTATATTCAGATGTTGATAGAATAGAATAAGTAGTGGAAATCCTTAGAAATGGCAGTGAACAAAATATTTCAAATTTTATTTCTTTAATATTACATTAGATTATTCTTGGTACATAAGGACGTCATTAGTTTATTAATATTAGATGTATCCCTTATATATATGAATTGAGTAAAAATACCCATTTCCATTCACATCAATTTATAATATTTAGAAAAGTTTCATTTATATTGAACCGTACATTTCATACGTAGATATTACATCTTATTTTATGAATATTCATTACATAACATAATGATCCATGACAAAATTGTATAGGTAAGGTATATTTAAAAACCAATATATATAAATAATTGGTTCATAATATATCTACATCATAACCAACTTAGTTTGTTATAACTATCACCCTTCTTATATATTTCATACTAAATACCTTTAATTATAACCTAGGGAAAGGAAACATAAGAAAGGGTAAACATGAATTCTTAGAAAGGTTAAACAAGGGAGATATAAATGATCACAAAAACATGACATGATCATAAGGGTATGAGAACATGCAAATAATATTTAATAACCATACACTGTATATAAAAATTATAATTTTTAATAATATAATAAATAATGTAATTTCACATGACATGGTTCATAAATGAATCAATGATAATCCATTATAGCATAACATTTTCATAAGATATAGAATTTTTGAATACACATAAGCATTGAAAATAATTTTCATAGTAGTCAAGGTTAATTTCCAAGACTATCATAGTGGAATGGGTTCACTCACAAAACTATAATAGTTGTTATAGTTCACTCACATGTCTATCATAGTGGATAAAATACCAAAATTAACTAGGTTCACACCCCATTCTAGTCTAATTTATCCAATGAGATATCTATCTTTATCCAATGAATTGGAGGGCTATATAATTCTGATCCCACTACCCAGATAAATAAAATCATAAATATTTATGAACAAATATCATAAAATATCATATCATAACCCATGAAAATAAATTAGTTTCATATATACTTTATTAAGATACAAATCTTGGAAAATTAATAGGTTTCATAATCATTTCATCAATTCATCATATCATAACCTATTGAAATTGAAGGGATTTCAGAAACATCTTATTATAGTAATCATCAACCTCCCAAATAAATAATAAGGATTGTATCATTTGATCATATGACCATTAAGGATTAATAAATATCAAATGATGTCATCATAGATGAAAAACTGATTTTAAAATCCCATTTGGGAAATTTATTGAGTAAAATATCCTTTCCACTTTGAAATCAATTATTTAATATCCAAAAAATTATAAAAATTATAGAAAATATTTTATTTAAAAATAACCTTACGAAAATATAATGTAAACTTCAAATAATTGATTGGCTATAATGGTATAAAATTTTATTGATGACATGTATCTTAAAACCAATATTCCAATCACATTTTATATAAAAAGTCAAAAGTACCACATTCAGAAAAAGAAAAGAATATTACTTTTATTTTTTTAAAAAAAATTCCAAAATTGGTAAATTTTTTTTAAAAAAATAATATGGTAATAGTAAATACAATCTTGAGAATATCATTTAGGTACCATGGATTTGAAATAAAATCGTTTTGATTTAAGAGAGAAATAAAATCATTTTTCCCTAAAAAATCTTTTAGCTTTATAAGTAATTAAATTATAGAAATTGAAAGTAAAAAATATATTCTCAAGAAATAACCATATTATAATAAAATTCACTAGTTTTATAATATTTAGATCATAATATTTTGTCATAATAAACTTAATTATAATCATTTCCGATAAGAAATGAGATTCTAACAAAAAACCCTTACCACTTAGGTAAATTTTGAATCATAATATACATGAATGAAAAAACGTATATGTATACGTATAACTATTAAGTTTAATGATAATAATCATAAAATTCATTAATTGGATTTATATAAACCACATAAAATAAAAAATGGTGAATATGTCATGTGTCCCTTGGAAATAATAGTGTGACGAAAATCCATTACCTCAGGTATGAATTCTTTTCTAGGTGTTAAAACCTCATGTTTGATATATATAGATTTATTATAAATATATACCAAAAACTTACTCATATATATAATACCATATTTTATTTACATATAATTATTTATAACTATTTTCTTAGATTTTTTTATTAAAATCACTATTCTAGGTGATAACTACTTCATTTTTTATATAATGATTTGTTTAATGATTTTGGTCTGTGTACTTTGATTATGGATTTTTAAATAATTTTATTAATGATATAAATATAATATATATTCATTATATATATATTATGATTCTTATATAAATTTATAGTTAGAAAAATGAATTACATCTTCCATGGAGACTGTAAGACACACAGACGCAATACCACTATTTTCATTTTTTGATGGATGGAATAAAAGAAAGGTAAATAAGAATTTAAATTTAAATAATAATTACTATGTTATATAAATCATATATATTTATAAAATCGATAGCTATTACAATCCATGTAAAATGGAATGTAAAAATAGGTCACATCAGTTTGTAGAAGCGGTAGTCCACAAATACTCATGAGTGACATTATCATCTTCAAAGGAATTGATAGTAAGAAAGTAGATGTTTTATTGTAATAATATAAGAATAATTATTTCATAAATATTATATATATATATATATATATCCATCAATATATAAATTCATTAGAGGTTGTGATTGAAAACAAATTACATCTTTTCACGAGGAATCAATATATCATACACACAATCTGTGGATTCATTTCCCATTTGATAGAAGTGGACATGGATATAAGTTATTTTTTTAGAAAAGTGAGACATGGGATAGTTTCCCAACCCATATCCTTGCAGAATTTATTAAAAAGTAATGAGTTACAAGGAAATATCAAGGTGTAATGATGCTACACCAGAAAAAAAGAAAGCGGTTACATAGAGATAGAATAAAAAACACATACCGATTAAAAATAGAGGAACTGTAAGTCTTCAAAAAAAATCCATCTTTCATCCTTTTGAAATCCATAATCTGTAGCTATTCATGGGAAGTACATATCATCATAGCAGGAAGGTACAATGTGAAGTAGCAATTATTAAAGAGAAGAATATGTTTAGAATCCCATAATTCCATCCCATGTGACATGTCAACATCAGGTTAGGAAGAGCATTCATGCACCTCACCAGAGCAGAGTCTCCTCTTGGATTCTACCTGCTGTTGATCCAAACCAGAAATATGTATTTTACAAAAACAAACGAGGTTCAGCTCCCAATAGTCAATCAAAATATCCATGAAGAGTTCATAATACCGCAAACTAAATCTGCTTGAAGTGGACCAGGAAAAGGTGAAGATCCAGAATCCTCACTAGTTCAGAGCACAAACAAACCAAATAAACACTAAGTTATCCCGAGCTCCAAATTTCCTTTCCACATGAGGAACATGTTCCATAAAAACTGAGAAAATAGAATCATTGAGTCTTGAATTTCCACACTAAGGGTAAGGAGAACCTGTAGGATTCATTTCCATAATATTTCCTTGAAATTGAATTCTGGATTTTTCTTAAATACTTCCACTACTTTAGTGAACATTCTTTTTCTGAGTTGAAGGTAATCATCAGAAGAAATTTCATCATTTTTATATTGATGGAATAATAATGCATAATTATCAACCATCTAAGAGTCTAGATCTTTAGATAAGTCCAATTTCTCCTCAAGTTGATAAACATCCCTCATTATAGGTTCATTATAATCTTCACAACTATTGCCATCTGAATTAGTTTCTTCAAAAGATGTATACAGCTGTTCAACAACCACATGATATGAAGGAGTGATTATTTTAACATTCCTAGAGGATTATAAGGATCTTGTGATGATTTTCCCTCAATATTAGAGTAATCTCTATGTTTTCGACATTTTTTGATATTTTGAGTGATGAAGTCATCAGTATCAACCAATGATTTTTTACCATTTTTAGCACTTGATTTCATGAAGGCATCTTCAATCTGACATGAATTTTCATAATCATCATGAGATGATTACCTAGATTCTGAGTGATCAATATTTTCCTCAATTTGTGGGGGATGAGCCATTTTAGTAGTCTCAAGTTCAGAAGGTTCAGATTTATTAGGAATCAATTTAGCCTCATTGCTAGGTTGTGCCTTATGCACTACCTTCAGAGAATCCACGAGATCAACTTGGGGGATATTAAAGGAACAAGATATATTCTTGTTATATGGAATATATTTTTGATATTATTTCAAAATAGTTTAATAATATTTTAATTATTTGGAAGAATAAATAAAACAAAAAATCTCACTTAAGAATTATACCTCTTCTTCAGACAACCTTGGTATGTTTGCACCATAATCCTTCCTAGGTAGTTTTATAATAAAAAAAGGCATTAGGTAAGTGTTAAGGAAATTAAGGAATGGATTTTTTGGGTAATTTTATAAACTAAAATAATTTTAATGTGTGAATAAATTAGGATAGGAGGTTTCCTATTATAAGTGAGATGGTGCGACATTTTTGTAAATATCCAAAAGTATTCAATAATAAGAAGTGACTTTGAACCCAGGTGCCTTAGAAATTGAAAAATGTTGAAGTGTAGAAAATATAAGGTCTAGAAACACCTAAAACACTAAAATATATTTTAAAAATTTTATTATATTTACCTATAAGATTACTCACTTTTCCCAATTTTGTTTTCCGTATAGTAAATAGTTTTTTAAACTATTAGATTTATCCTTTTAGACTAAAGGTAAAATGAGACTTATTAGTTATTTTATACCCAATTATTCTAAATATAGATTTCAATTTATCCTATAAATACCCTATGTAAAATTAATTCTAACACAAGCACATGTAGTGTGTAAAACCCAATTTTAACCATAATTAGGGGAATTATATTTTAATATTCACTATGAAAAAAATTATGTTAACCTTATTATCTTGTATTAGTTTTTTTAATTAAAAATATAGAATAAATTTTATCAAATTATATTATTATATGTTGGAGAATTTAAATTAAAATTAATCCCACAATCATAATAAAAAAGATATTTTCCAAAGAAATTGTTTTCTTATGTATAGAAAGATTTTGTATCAAATTTAAATATTTAATTAAATACAGTGAAGTAAATTGGATTAGTAATAATAAAACTGAAATTTTTTAAACATATTTTAATTTTATGAGAAAATTTACCCATTTAAATTCTTTTAAATAAGAGATAATTTTAATATAAAATATTATTTTTATGATTTCTCGAAACATTAATACCTTCATAAAATGATTAAAAATTCACAAAAAGATAATTTTGATTTTTTTTAAAAAAATATTTTCATATTTTCAAATAAATTTTCTTAAAGTGGAAAAATTTAAATAACTGCACAAAACATGATGAAATCGATTTTTTGTAAAAATATGTTTTTAAGCATAAAACTTGATTTATTCTTATCCCATACTTAGAAAATATATTATATTATTGGTAAATTTTTTTGTTGAATAAAAAATATATAAATTTCATAAAAATCATTAAATAATAGTAATGGTGGATAATTTAATTTATTAAGATACAAATACATTAGGCTTATAAAAACTTTTTTTAGAAAAATATTCATTTTACTTTCAAATAGTTTATATTTTCATTTATAATCAGTTAATAACCAATTATATTATTTTATAAATGTTTAAAATATTAATTTCTCATAATTTATTTATTCCAATCTCTAATCTAACTTCTATGAGAAAACATTCACATTAAATAATAATATTTTTATAGTTTATTATGGTTTATTTAAACTCCATCTTTCATATAATGGAATCTATCAAAGAAATTAAAATTATATTTTGAAAAATATACTTTATAAAATATTATGGTACTGAATCATGGATTATTTGGTTTGATTTATTTGATCGTACTTTCTTAAAAGTGAAAAAATCCATATGCCGAGAAGTGACAATAACCATAATCCACCGCCAATGATGATTGGGTACTTGTTAGTTTAAATGAGTTAAAATGTCTGATACTAATTAATATAATATCTCTCAAAATAATTTATAAGATTATAGTATTTAGCGATATATAAATCCACATTTTTTTATATCACCAAATAAATGAAAATTTTGTTTTCTACCATGATCAAGATTTTCTTAGTTAATATGATGACTATATAATTAATTATTATGATATCTTACCTAACTAATTTTTTAATAATTTTCATATCAAGAGACATATAATCATCTCTTTCCATATAAAATCTATCATTTTATTGATAAGTTTTCAATATACCAAATATCAACATTCTCCTCATTTAGAATTCATGTAATTGAATTATAATACACAATTTTTCATTTGGTTTTAACAAAAGGTCATGAAATAACTATTACATAATAATTATCCATAATTTCCAACAAAATTTTAAGTCTAATATTTACCAAACTTTTAGTATGAGGGGGCCATATATAGAAAATTTCCAATATATACTTGATTAAATAACCTTCTCCCATTTAATGGGAGTATAAAACCATAGTATTGGAATTTAAATTAAAATAATTTCCAATACACATTCCTTGGAACACACACACACACTCTCTTTATCGCACACAAATATATATATATATATATATGTATATTAAGTAATTAATAATTGATGTTAAAATAATAATCACCCACAATTAGCCCTATGAAAAAATTGAATATAAAATATCATAGATAAAAAGAAAAAAATAAATCATATTTGATCATTTCAATAATATAATATAATAAAAGTCAATTACCAAAATATATACCCAAAAAACCTATATAAATTACAAAATGAAAAAATAACACACTAAACCTCCTCCAAAGGCCAAATAAGTTTTTTATGGGTTAATATTGAAAAATTGAATACATTATTTTAATCACATCATTAAAACAATATAAATGTACACATAGGGTATTATCATATGGGTGAGTAAATCATACTCAATGGATTGAATTTTCAGATAAATTGGTAGATAATTGTTCCCTGTATTTTTTAATTAATTTAATAATTCATGATGAGGTACAGGGTTAATAAAAAATTAATATAACCATGTTGAGTTACTGGTTGTGAAAATAATCTATGAATGGTATTCTTCAAGGTTTATTAAATTTGAAAAATAAGTATAACTTTCTTAGAAACATGTTAAAATTTTAGTATATTAATTATTTATAACTTTTTCTTCCCTCATTTACTGTAGTACATGATACAATTTATAAAAGGTATTACTAAATTTATATTAATTTTTTAATATTTTTTTCTCCATTTTTTTTATATTAATCAATCATGGATTTGATGTTAGGGGTCCTAAATAAAATCTATTCCTTTATAATGTTATTATTTTTTCATAGAACTATATCCATATGGTTTTAATATTTTTATATATTATTGTTTCATAGTAAATTTGTGGTTTTTTGTTTAATTATTTGTGTATTTTCATAGGTCATAATTCTACTCCTAGATTAGTTTTATCTAAAAATCCACTTGTATAACACCCCCACACCCACACTTTTAGACTTAGTCGTATAATTATATATATATATATATATATATTAGATATATATTTTAAAAATTTATTAAAATAATCACTTTGAAATTTCTGAGTTTAGTCTTTATAGAAAATAATCATATTTTACATCATAAAATTTTTCAATACTATATTAATGTATTAAAATCCTCCATAATGGCTCATAAATTGCATGTGAAACGTCTAAAAGAATATCCCCCATGAGTGTCACACCGAGTATATAGTTAGGACCTCTTGTTATGAATCAAGTGAAGGTGAAGCTAATACTGAAAAAAAATATTTAGTGTTATCACTCCTAGGTAAATTAGAGTCAGATCATATAAGCACTTATAGTATCGAGATATAAATTTCATTTCTAGTAAACTACACACTCTTTACCAAAATACTTTTATCTTTTTCTATATTTAATTTTTTACAATAGGGTTTCCACTATTATATTCTATCCCTAATTCCTAATTCAATTTCACCTATAATTGATACCAAATATTGTAACTCGAGTTTTATACAAAATTTTTTATTTAATTTTAACTTAAAATACATAAAATACAACCCAAAAATCTAGAGTTCTAGTTACTTTCCGAGATTATAAACATAAAAAAACATAAAAATAAGATACTCCATCATTATTTTGATCTTTAAAATGTGATCATAAATATAATCAAACTTATATTGATATATATGGAACCCTGGGTAAATACATAAAGTAAATGTGTGAGATATAAAACCCAGTAAGGGATTAATTAGAGGAAATAATATTGAGAAATTAGTAAATAAGATCTTATGTAAATATCATTTTATTACAAAAAGAATGATCACAATCATGGAATCATGGAATAATGAAATACTTTCATAATATAATGGTATTTTAAATATATAGAAAATTCCTAAAACATGAAATCATAACATAAGTCAATGATCACTACCAAGAAAATATAAAATAGTGTTCTAGGATTAATTCTTGTTTACCATACATGCTATATTGTGAGGTGAAAAAATTACCCAATTCATTTGATGTTTATATAAATATGGGACCACCCTTTATGTCATAATATGTGTGTGAATTTATGTTCTATAAGAATAATTCATATATAATGTATAAGAATAAGAACAACCCCTAAGAAAAAAATGGTTTACAAAACCTTGTATTAATAAATAACCAAATGAGATGGATTCCAATGAGAAAAACATATTAAATCATTTTTAATTTTCATATGTGTATATATAATTTAAAAGTGTAACGCATGATGAGGAATTTCGGAATAAAAAGGATCCCTTTTAACAGGTTAGTTTTAGTGAAATATTGAGAATTTAACTTGAAGAACATATCCCCTATAAAGAAATGGAAAATAAACTATACATGTGAGAGAAATATATACATAATATATATTAAATGAATGAGAATAATAGAGACATAATTTGAGGTACTGATGGGGAAAGTGTAACCCAAAATAAAGCTAGGTGGTTCAGAAGTTCCCTTTCCTCAAATACCAACTCTCTTGGTACAAGCACCTAACCTCTTAAATAACTAAAATAATATTATTTAATACCTTCTATAAACATCATTTCATGTATATATTTTTTTATTATGGTCTATATATTATCATACACAATTCATTTTTATAGTTTTTCCTCTCATCGGCCACATTGGGTTATTCAGAAAAATTTCTTTAGTACATTCAACAATACCAAATTAGTTATCAAATAGATAAATTAAATTAAAAACTTCACATTTATAAATTTTTTTATCACTTTAGTTATATAATATTCAAAAAATTATATAAATTATCCAAAACAAATTCAAATTTGGAAGGATACCTCAATATTCTCATTTTTTGGGTGGTTAAAATTACTATGATAATTTATTATTAATATCATTAATATAATAAAGAATTTATCAATATAAAATATTATCCATGTAATAAATATTTTATTTATTCATTAAATCAATTTATGAAACCATTCAAGTATTTTAGTGCCAATAACTGTACTTTTCTATCCCTGGAGATAGTGAACCGAGCATTACATGTGTGATGTTTTTTAATTTTTTTAATTTTTAGGATAGATAATAAGAAGGTAGATGATGGGTATTAAATTAACATATTAAAATTATAGTATAACAATGATATTTTTTTAATTTTATCAATATGGGTATAGTTAATTTATAGTAGGTAGAAGAAGAAAATACAAATGAAAAAAGTAATTAGAAGCTCCTACCCTACTTATTTGTATGATTACTTTAGAAATAGTATTATAAATTTGAAGAGTGGTATTTTTATTGTACCATAAACTCAATATAGTGGATAATATTTCTTGATTTTTTTTTCTATATCTTAATTTATATAATAATCTTATGGTGTTAAGAGTAGTGGGGTGGTTTTAACATCCCGACCCGAACCATCGAGTCCGTGCTGAAATGCCACATGTTCTCATTCATGCCTCCCCTTATGCAAGAGTTTACCTACTAGAAGCAAGGTTCTTAAGTGGAACCTTTGGGAGACTATACCCTATGTACCATGTCGTATAATCGATAATCAATAAAAATAATATAAATAATCAAAGTAAAAATTCAGAAATATAAATATGACATACATGTCATACAATAAAACAACTCCCAAAGTGGAAAGCATATCAAGAGGAAATAAAGAAGATAAAGATAATAAATAAACAATAGATCCTCCAGAGTCAATCTCAATATGCTACTAGCTCCATGATTCTCCACTCAGTTATCCACTATAGGCCCCCTTCCCTCTGCCAGATCCATCATGCAATCTATAAGCACATCAAAACTCCCAAGTAGGGTGTGTGTACAAGAGTAAGTATAACATCACCAATGAATACATAACATGATATTCAGATGTATAATAGTGTATTCCATAATAATAATAAGTGCATGAAAATCATAAATATACAATAAAAAATTGAGTTGTCATGCGATAACCAAGCCGCCAAAACCCCCAACAAGTCCTTATTTGGATCAATGCTGTAAATATACACTATGTTGATAGGTATCCAAAGGAATCCACAAGGCTCTTAGTGAGTCATTCATAATCCATAATGCATAAAGTAAAAACAACCTTATAATAATCCATAAGGAATCAGGTAGTACTCAAAATCCACAAGGCATCAAGTATCTGTAACCTATCGAGAATCCACAAGGAATCAAGTGACACTCGAAATCGACAAGGTGTCATGTTCCAGACATAAAATTAGAATACACAAGGCATATAGTAGATGTCAATTTATAAGTTTATCATGTTGCATTGTCATCATAGCCTCAAACCATATGCATAACCCACAAGGAGTAATCACACCACAATGTCCAACAATCAAGTATACACATACTGATCCTCTAAAGAAAAAAATGACAAGTCATAGAAAGATAAAAACCAAAGAAAACATCATGAGAAATATAGCATCATCATATACATTAAAATGTGAGTAAAACATCATCATGGAATCAATCTATATCACCAATCTCATGGAATAGATTCAAAACATATCATGGATATACACATAAAACATCATCACAAGTATGGTAGCACTGCAATACATGTGATCATCATCGAATATGAATACTAATCTACAAGGTACTCATAAAAACAACTGTCACAAAATGTTCTTATGGATTCACACACACCCACACGCAATCACAATCAATCAAGGTAATCAACCATATCTACACATAAATATAATTAAGGGAACACATGTAACAATTCCAAAAAATGTAAAAAAATCATATATCAAAATTTGTTGATGTTAAAGGCAAGTATAAACCAGTAAAGAACACCTCTTTATGACCCTATTATCAAAAAATTAACACTATAGGTTTTCTAAGGGTCCCTAAAACCAAAAACAACTATTTTATTTCAAAAATAAATAAAATATCCCAAGGAATTATATAATCTCTCTTGGATAATTTCCAAACTATCATATTATAATTATATTTTGATAATTTCTGACAAATTATTCTTTTAAAATTATATTTTGAAAATTTATCTTAATGTATCCTTTTATAATTATATTTTCATAATTCTTCATAATTTATCAATTTATAATTATATTTCAAAATTTTTTCTTAAATTATTCTTTTATAGTTATCTTGGATAATTTTATCATAAATTATCCAATTATAAAAATATTTTAGTAATTTTTTATATATTATCATTTTATACTCATCTTTTGATAATTTCCCATAAAATATCCTTTTATAATTACATTTTGATAATTTATATTAATTTTTTTTTTATAAATACATATTTATAATCTATAATTTTTTTTTAATTTTAATAATTATAATATGATAATATATTAAATATTATTTGATAATTTTAAATAATTATCCTTTGATAATTTATATAATTATATTATAATTATTATTCCTTAAAATTATCATTTCACAATCATATTATGATAATTTGTTTCAAAAAATTATCATTTGATAATTTGATTCAATTATCCTTTAATATTTTTTTGATAATTATTTTTTATAAAACATGTCATTATACATTAATAATTAAAATAAATTATCATATGAAAATTTTATAAATTATAACTTAATAAATAAAAGTGATTATCCTTTGATAATATATTTTCAAAAATCCATTTAAAATGTGAAAAATTGGATCAAGTAATACCTTGTTGCATTTAAAACAAAAATATTATTATTCTTCTGCTCGACAAGAATAATATAGTGGTACCAAAAATGTGTACTTTTGATCAATAACAAATAAGTTATCAAAGACAGAAGTTTGAAACAAATAATAAAATATAAAAATTAAAAAAACAATCACATTATTCCTTGGTTATAGGTGGCACACCAAGTACGAAGAGACCCCCTATGCATGCCCATATATTCCTTCTATGAAACCAACTTTCACATGCACAATATTTTTTTTCTAATAGAATTCAATAGGACAAATCCAATATAAACATTAAAACGTATCAACTATTTAAAGAACCCCACATTCACCCCTCTGCTCAAAAATTGGAACTCTTCATTAATCCACCGTTTAAACTGAATAATTAATATGGAGTGTATAATTTCATGTCATTAGGATTTATCTAATTTTAACCAGTAAAAAAACACATGTTATGAAGGATTCAGATATTTATTAGTCCATTAATGGAGGTTTTGTATGTTTTGGGTAAGAAAAAGATACCCCCAATGATTTTTAATTAATTAAATTAATATAAAAATTATAAAAATTATTAAATAAAATTTAAAATGTTATTTTTACGAGTGACCTAACAAAAAGATCAATGGTCATTAATGTTATACCCTTCTAAGGGTAAACCCCATATTCCGAACCCAACAGTGGTCTCAAATTTCTCATACGATGAATTGTTTGAGAGATATAAATTATTTATTATTTTTAAATTGAAATAAATAAATAATTTTAAATAAAAATGATTTTACTCCATTCAATGTTATCAAACACATGGAGCACATATAAGTTATACCCCTTCTATGGTAAACCCCACATTTCCAACATAACGGTGGTCTACGATTTCTCATATGATTCACTGTTTTGGATTTATTCAATTATTTTGAATAAATTGCGTGCATTTAATATAACATATTTAATATTTTTATTCTATCACCACCGAGACTTTATGAGCCATAGAGTCTCTCACTAACTCAATTTATTACTTTGAAAATATTTGAATGAATATTCCAAATTGTTTACTAGTATTTTCCCTTATGAAAATCCTCTAACACAATTTAAGTTATTTTTCACTAATAAATAATTTTTTAACATATGAAATTTATAATTTATGAAAATATAGTTTTTATTATCATTGTAGAAGTTAGGACGTTACAATTCTCCTCCTATATCGAATTCATGTCCTCAAGAAGTATTTATGGAGGTATTTATTGAACAACTTAGGATACTGAGATCTAACATCATACACACGCTCTCACATCTCTTCCTTGATCCTCCCATTCTACCACCAAATCTATAATAGTGGTACGATCTTCTATGGTAATTCCTTCTATCTTTGATCAATGATCCACACCGGACACTCATCATAAGATTCTTGAGTATTCAGATCAATTTACTTGCAATTAATAATGTGCGCTGGGTTGGGTATGTTCCTCCAAAGGTATGATACATAGAACACATTGTACATACCTCGATATCGAGAAGGGAGGTATAGATGATACACCACTTCCCTTATCCACCCAGGGATCTCAAAGGGTCTTAAAAACATGGTGCTGGCTTGCCCTGCTTCCCTAAATGCCTATGCCCCAACCAAACAGTCACTCTCAAGAAATCCTGATCTCCCATAGAAAACTCCAAGGGTCTTCTCATATGGTCAACATATTTTCTCTTTCTTCTCTGAGAGATGATCAATCTATTCCATATCAGGTGCACTATATCGGAGGTCTCTAGAACCATACTTGATCCAAAAACTGCCGCCTCACCTTCCTTATGCTAACAGAGTGGTGAGAGACAAGGCCTCCCATAAATAGCCTCACAAGGTGTTATCTGAATAGAGACATGATAATTGTTATTATATGAAAACTTAGTCAAGGGTAGGTGATCATCCCATACTCTACCAAGATCTACCATAGAAGCTATAAGAATATCATCTAATATTCTTATGGTCTGCTTAGACTATTGATCAGTATGAGGATGGTATGTTGTTCTCAATATCAGTTGTATCCCCAAGATTTTTTTTAAAACATCCAAAATCACGATGTCAAAATTACATTTCTATATAAAACAATGGTTAAAGAGACTCAGTCCACGTGCATGATATCTTGGACATAGAGCTTTCCCATATCCTCTACTGAATGAGTGTGTTTGAACGATAAGATGTAAGTAAACTTTTTTAACCAATCAAAAATCACTCAGACAGTGTCATGACTCATCAATGTCCGGGGGAACCACATTAAAAATTCCATCATGATGTCTTCTCACTTACACATAGGTATTGTGAGTGGCGGTAACAACCCCCTAGGACGCAGGCGCTCGACCTTCACCCTCTTATAGGTGAGGCATTGAGAGACAAAACCCACAATATATATCTTCATCCTAAGACACCAAAATTATTTCTTGAAGTAATGATACATAATTTATCAACTTCTATTTTATGGAAGTGGGAACTACTACTCACCCATATTCCAATATCACATCTATGTCATCCATCAACCATTAGAGCATTGAGTGATCACCAGCTAGTTTTTTCCTCATTACAGCACACTCTGAGTCTGACTCCCATTCATCTTTTACCCACTCCACAAGTGATGATATGAATAAGAAGGGAGTAAAAATTTCAACTCATTAGAACAATTTAAAGAGTCTTAATATTAGTGAAGCTGTCCTTTTATATGTGATAGGGGTGTCATTTTTTAAGATATTAATTTATTTATATAAAAAGAATGTCATATTCAAGACAAGTGGATCCAAAATTTATCATTAGAGAGTATGATGTTATATAAGGTAGATAAATCCATATTCTATGAAATTATGGATGTTTTTGTGATATTTTGTGATATTATCGAATGATTTAATATGTTCACTTCATTTTAGCATAAATCGTGGTGAAAATCATTTAAATAGGTAACTTATTTTTAAGGCCCTATATTTAAATTAACCTTATTAACTAATTTCTATTATGATAATTATACATATTATATACATTTTATTTAATTCAATTTCTAAATGTTATGAAAATTAATATTAATATATGTACACATACCGTTATAAAAATATTTTTTAGAAGAAATGTATTTTTAAGCATAAAAATACTTATTTAAGCCAAATGTTATGAACTAAATCAATACTCAAGAAATTTATTAGTTTATGATTAAATATCTAAGAGTAATATGAATTTCAATATAGTACCAAATTGAATAGAATCATGTGAATACTTAATTAAACGAAAATGATAAAAAGTAATTTTTTATTATAATAAAATATAACTTAGGTTCCAAAATTTCAAATATATTTTTCTAAATTAAATATATTATTTTTTAATTCACTATTTTACACTTTAAATACTTATTTAGATGAAAAAATATTTCCTAAATTTTTAATCCTTTATTATATCATGACTATTTAATAAAAGTTGTTTTATTTATACAAATGGTATTTTTACTATTCACCAAAAAAATAAAACAAATTAGAAAATTCCTAGAAATTCACCTTGAGATAAATTATATGTAATGAATCAAAAAACGAAGTTCCTTTTTTTATATTTCAAATTATAAAATTTTATAATTTAACTTTTAAATGAAAAAATAATACATAATAAAAAAGTGTTTTTATAAAAAAATGACATTTTAACTTTAATATTTCTTAATATTATTTCATTACAATTACTAGTTAAATTACTATTAATATATTTTAATTTTTACATTGAAGCATTTCATTATAATAATCATTTAAAAATGAAGATTTTAAATTGTGATAAAAAAATAATTCATTTTAAAATAGTTCTTTTTTAAAATAAACTTTTTCAAATTAAATGATTTTGTTCTTTATTCATTATGATTGATTACTTTCCTAATAAGCATTAATTGAATTTTATCAACACATTGAAATTGAATAAAACTATTATTTCTTAATGAAATTAATTATTTAAATTTATATATTTATGGAGATTCGAATTGCGTTAAATACATGTATCAATATTTTAAAATCATAATTAAATGTTTATATCATCCCAAATTATACATAGAAATCCTCTTAAGGAAACCACATAATACCTAAGGGTAAAATAATAAATTTAGGTAGTTATAGAAGTTGATTTAGACAGAATTTATCACATAGTTATTTCCATGACCATGAACTTCTATTAGAAACAATTTCATTCAATCCATAATTTTTGATGTTTATCCTAGAATTTGATAAGGGAAAACCCTAGTGATTATACCTCATTTACAAGATAAAAAATTATACCTTTAAATAAGACTCCCACTAATTAATTTCATTAATTCTATTTTCTATCTATAATTTATAATTTTGTTAAATATATTTATACTCACCAATTCTACAGTTATATTATAATGGTCACATTTAATACATTTTCCACGTAAATATATTGTGGTTTATTTTAGTTAAATTATTTTCTTTAAAACAATATCTTAATCATATTATTTATTTAAAGGAATTTTTTTATAAAACTCTCATGGTTTTCCATTATACCCCCAATTAAATAAATTGTGTTCTCACAATTTTACTCATTGATAAACACTTATTTTTACTATTTTCATGAATATCATTAACAAACCCAAATGTTAACTATTATGTTATTTACGGTAAATACACATCATAAATACCTAAAAATGTTAATATTATGTATCCATTATAGCTATAATTATCCTATTTATCTAGAGAAAATGGAAATCTATCTAAGTATCTATACCAGAATATTCAAAATCCTAATTCCCAAAAATATCAATACTCCAATATGATACCAACTATAACATCCCGAAACCCACACTTCTTGATTTGGAGAAATGATTACACACTTTATATATAAAAATTTAAATTTTATTTAAAAAATAATTGTTATTTTATATTCAGTAAGACCTAATCATAAGTTGCTATATCAAATTTGAAAATACTATATCAATGTATTTAAATCCTTCATAATGGTCCATAAATAAAATATGATTAATTCCAAATAATATCAATTAATAGTGTTAAAGCAATTGTATAATTAATCCCTCTTTTTGTACAATGATTGAAGATCCAATTAATACCCAATAAAATGTTTTCAAGGTTATTACCCCTAGGTGAATTAGATCTAGGGTCTTTAACCACTCATAGTATCTAGATATGGATTCCACCATTATGAAACCACACACTCATTACTTTACCAAAATTTTAAAATGATTTACTATATTTAGATTTATCACTTGGGTACTTAGTAATGTATTTTATTATGAATTTATTATAATAATTAAACATTAATTTGATACTAATTATAGAAAATCAAAAAAAATATTACATAATTTTTAACACCAAATTCATAAAATACAACCTAGAAATATATAGGTCTAGTGTCTTAGGGAGATTAGAAAGATTAAACAATAACTTAAAAATAAGACACACCATAATTATTTATATCTAAACAATGTTATCTAAATTCCCATTTAAAATATATTATTACATAAGTTACCTTGGGGAAATATATAAATGAAAAATGTGAGCTATAAATCCTAGCATGTGAATAATCAGAATAAATAATGATGCGGAAGTAATAAATATGAGTCAGGAGGAGTTTCATGATATCATAAAGACGATGATCATAATCATGTAATCATGGAATAATATAAATAATATATCATGATCATGACATTATAAATGTGTTGAAAAACCTAAAACATGATAACATAACATTTTTAAAGATTTACTACCAAGATAACATAACACAGTGTTCTAGGATTACTACCCATGCACCATATATGGTATCTCATGAGATGAAAACAATATCTAATACATTAGAGAGTGAGATAATTTTGTACCCAGCAGTCATATTATAATATGTATATTCATATGTGTCCTACATAAATATTCCATATATAAGGCATAAACATAAGAAAAACTAATGAAAATAAAATGATTTACCTAAACTAGTCTCGAAGAACAACCAAAGGATACCGATTTATAATATAATATTGAATTAGTGCATTTTACATGTTTATATATAAATAAATAATTTAAAACAATTACATGTGAGGAAGAATTATGGAATATTAAATATTTTTTTAAACATGTTAATTTAAGTGAAATATTGAAAGTGAAATATGAAGAACATGTAAAACCAAGGAAATGAAATTGAAAATAAAATAGGTTTTTATGTGATATAAATATATATATGATATTGAATAAATACATTATAATAATTGAGACATAAACTGAGGTATATAGGGATAATGTATAAAACAAAACAAAAGAGGGTTATTCTGATGTTACGTTACATCAAATCATGAATTTCTTGGTATATGCATATAATATATTGAATAACTAAACTAAAATTATAAAATACATGAGTTAAAAAATTATCAATGAATATTTCATTTTTTATAGGTCCATTTTATATCATATTTCATTCATTTATTGTATAGTTTTTTTCTCTCATTGACCACTTGGTTATGTTCCATCAATCTCTCCCAATTTTCTTATGTGCATTTATCATGGTCATAGGATTTGTAAAATAGTTTCATAAAATCAATAAATTATATTTATATTTTATTTAATATTACCGATTTATAATAGTAATATAGTTACATATATTATCCAAAATAGATTAAAAATATTAAAGATGTCTCTATATTCTCATTTTTGGTTGGTTAGAAATAAAATTATCATTTATTGTTAATATCATTGTTAAAATTCTAGATTTAGATTTTTTATAATATTAATAATGTCATAAAAATTATATATATCTATTAAATCCAGTTATGAAACCATATTACTTTTAGTGACAAAAAATGAAATACATCGCCCATAGTGTCGGTGAACCAACCATAACTAGTGAGTTGTATTTTACGTTTTTTCTTTTTAGAATAGATGAGTTGTATTTAAATAATGTGTATTAAATTAACATAATAAAATTTTAATATAATAATGTAAATTATTCTAGATTATTATTTTTGTAGAATATATTTTGAGGAGGTATAAGAAGAAAAAATAAATGGAAGTGTAATTAGATGTTCTCACCTTAATTTTTTAGGGTGACTCCTTTACTAATATGATTATTCTTTTTAAGGGTGGTGTTTTGATGAGATAGAAACCTTTATGGAATGTATAAGAGTTTTGCAAAATGGATTTGAAATATCATGTATAATATAAGAATATTTTGTGGGAGGATAAGTGGTGAGGTGAATGAGTCCTTTTTATAAGTATGAGGGGTGGATATTTTTGTAAATATTAATTTATTTATAAAAAAATAATTTCATATTTAAGGAAAGTGGATCTTAAATTTGTAATAAGAGAGTATTATATGATTTAAGTATATGAAATCCATCTAAAAAAAATAAATAGATGAGGTTTGGTGATATTTAGTGACTTTAACCCACGATTCAACACTTTTACATCATTTTAATAATTATTATTGTGAATAAATTTTTCCTTGATAATATAATTTTATTACATAAAATTAAAATAAATTTTTACCAGATTGTAATAATGATATTTAAAAATATGAAATAAATTGTATTAAATTAAATTTATAAAGTTTATAAAAATTTATATAAATATAATTAATCATAATGAAATATTGTTTTTAGAAAAAATGTTTGGATTACCATAAAAATATTTAATTTGGCCAATGATTTTGGATAAAATTAATGACCATGATATTTATTGTTTTATAATTGTGTAGAGGAGGGTTATTTGACATTAAATACAATCCAAAATTGTTTTAAATATTAATAATACTAAATCAAATGAAAATTCCCAAAATAGTTTTCTAGAATTAAATATAACATTGTTTAAAAATTGTCAAACAAAGTTTTATAAATTCAAAAAATTATTTTCAAATACATTTTTTACTGCCTAAAAAATTATTTATTCGAAAAAACGTTCTAAAATTTTTTTAATCCAAGATTATATCATGATTATATAATAAGAGTTATGGTATTAAAAAATAGTATTTTTACTATTAAAAAAATCCTTTTATAAAATTCTAAAATATCTACCCTATAAAAAATTAAATTTGATGAATTCAAAATTTATTATTATTTTATGTAACTGAAATAAAAAACTTTTAATTGAAATCATAAAATATAATGTAAAATTATTATTATAAAAAATTCCTTTCAAAATTTAAGTGTTATTAATCTTCCTTAATATAAATTTCTAATTTATATGTGTTTTAATATTTTTTTACCTTGAGGAATTTTATTAGAACTATTCTCTAAAATTGATGAATTTAATTTAACATAAAAAATAACAACATTTTAAAACCAATTTTTAGAAAAATATCCTTTTTGACATTAAAATATTTTATTATTAATTTTTTTTAATACTTATCACGTATTTAATAATAATAAATTATTTGTTATTTATAAAATTTATTAAATAAAACAATTATTATTTATTTTAATTGTAGTCTTTAAAATTATAATTATATGAAAATTCCAAATGAATAAAATGAATATATTGACATAAAATTTATTACATTTATAATTATACGATTTCATCATCCTAAAATTTACATAAAAATACCCTCAAGATCACCACATAAGACCCATGGTAAGATAAGAAAATGTGGAAGTCATGGACAGGGATTCAAAAAAGAATGGGTCCCATAGTGATTTCAATGAGCTTAAACTTATTAAATAGATTATTTCACTTGTGTCGTACTTTTTGAAGACCAACATTAGTTTACTCTAGGGAAATCCTTGGTGATTCTTCCTCCATTCTGAGCAAAAAAATAATCTCATAAGGAAGAATACCACTACACGATGTCAATGATTCTCTTTTATACATAGTGTTCCAAAATTATGTTACTTCTATTTATACCATCCAAATATATGATTATATTATAATGATCACATTTAATAATTTTACCTCATTAATATATCTTATTCTTTTTTATTATAGTGATTGTGGATGAAAAATATTTTCAATTTAGTATTTATTTAAAGGGAAATTCTTAATAAATTCCTAGGGAGGTACACCTTAGTGTTCATGGATCCATTTTTTATTTATATACTAAAACATTATATGCATTTTTTAATGTTATTAGAAAAATAGTTATGATAACTCAAAAATTTCATAACATATCTTTTTTTATATTATATTTATTATACTCTTAAACTTTTTTTCATGAGTAATAATGTTTGTTAAAAATGAATTTTTTATTTTTCATGTGAGGGACAATCCATATGTTGTTGGGGATTGGTTTAATTTTGTGATAAATGTTTTTTGTGGGTTTTAAGTTATATAAAATTAATTTTATTTAAATTTAATAACCTATATAACATTATATAGGACATAGTAAGTTTTATTAATAATGTTTAATTAATTAAATGGGAATATGGAATAGAAAAGAGATGTTTGACCATAACACTAGTGTTTCTATACTCCATATATAAGATATATTTTATGTTTTTTAGGTTGAGGAATAAAAATTGGGTTATATAAATTTATTCTTTCCCACAAGGATTTCCTATTTTTATTACTATTGGTTGTATATAGTTATTCTCGAGTTAATTATAATTAGGTGATTTTTCCTTAAGAAACTAGTTGTAGGGTTCATAAGTCTTTTGGATTTTTTTGACTTATTATTCATTCATGGAATTATTTTTATTTCATTATTGATTAATTTATTTTAAAATATATCCTATTATTAATGTTTTTATAATAATTTTTTGAAAAATTATTTATTTATGAAACATGGACAAACATGTATAATTTTCACAGGCATTAAGAAACATTTAGGATCTCTTGGGGATATCATATTGAGGATTATTTACCCAAACTCTACATGCACACTATTTACATCGATATAGATTTTTTTCCCAATACATTTTAAACAAAATACTTTTTTATTTATTAGCGGTGTTTTAATAACATTCCAGTCATAATTTTTTTTATGGTATGGTGTGTTGGTTCTTTACAAAATGCTCCATTTTCTAGTTTTTGGTTTCTTTTAGTATTGGATGACTTTTATTTTAGAGTGGTTTAGAAATAATCATATGGGAATATTTTTTTTACTTTTTTCATTAATATATTATATTATAATTTTTATAAGGTTTTATTGTGTGATATATGTTGTATTGACTTTAACTATTTCATTATTTATTTACATTTGGAAGGTTATGTAAAATGGAATTATATTTTATTTAAATCCAGATACATATAGATTATAATCTATATAAATGTGATAAAATTTTCAAACATAAGATTGGATTGTATCATATAAATATATATCATACAAAAATATTGAAAAAATATTAGTATAAAGAAATTAATTTGTAATAATATATCATTCCATGATAGTTATTTTAAAGCCTTAGTGTGTGTAATTTACTAAAGTATATTAGAGAATATTATTGAGGCATTATAGAGACCCTATGAAAAACATCATGTATTCTCTATGTTGGGGCCTTAATAATTATGTTTTATGTGTCAAAAATTTACAAAATAAAAATAGAAAAAAATATAATTTTTTTTTCAAATCTAAAAACTTCTAGATATAAATTGCAAATCATTTAAATATTTACAAGGTAGTGATATAAAATAACTTCTTCATTGTTTTGGATATTAGAAAAATACTTAATGTAACTCGATGTATAATGGTTAACCTAATTCTATTTCATAATTGAGACCCAAACTCCATTGAAAAAAACAATGAAACATCATTTTAATATTCCCTTGAAATTATTATTTTAACATAATTTACCTTATTAAAATAACTGTAAATTGATAATAAACATTATTATATTTCCTTAAATTATTATATTATTGGGTATAAACCTTTATAAATTATTTCTTGTACCATTTAATTTAAATATAATAATAAAGAAAAAAAAACAATCCAATTTATATTATTACTTTAGAACTTATTCTTCGATATTTTTCAATAAAGATAAAAAAGACTTCTAATATTTCCAATTATTAAACCAAATTCATTCTATTTTTGATTCATTAAACTCATCATGTTCTTTTAAAACTATAATACCATAATTTAAAACCCTTATAAAGAACCATTAAACTTTTCAACAACATCCTATTATTAATGTCGAACCTCATCACCATTGGGATAACTTGAATATTTTTCCTCTACATTATATCAGAAAAATAACATAGATCTAAAGGAATATATATTATGTTAATTTTACTCTCATGGATAGAAATACAAAATAATTATCTTGAATAGAATTTAAGAGAAATAATAACTTATTCTCTTACAATAGTTTTCAAGGGTAACCTCATGTCCTACTGTTTATCCTAGATATTAGAAAATCCTTTAAAACAATCCCTGAAACCTTAAAACATGTAATTATTGAAACCATAAAAAAAATAGAAAAATTATAGTTCAAATTCACAATCCTGATCATATATCTCGATGGCCACATAACTTAATATATGAAACCGATTTAACGATGAACTAACCCCTATAAACATTCAACAATCCAATACGAAATCTCATAACATTATCACTATACATGAGAAGAACATCTACAAGAATGTGATGAAATAAAAACATGTAAAAAATGAAAATATAACAATAAAAAATTAAGCTATTTATTTGTAAAAAATTATGATAACTGCTATATCACTCAATACCATTCTAGAGAATTATTTAGAATAATAATGTATACAAAATAAATATTTTAAAAATGTAATAGAATTTTTTACCACATGAAGCTGTATCTTTTATATATTTTTATTCCTCACTGAGTATGGTGTCTATAAAATATAATGTGGATTCCACTATAATTGATGTCATTAAATATAATATCAGGTAATACATTAAATGATTGGTTAAAGTTATTTAATATTCAAGTTTCTTTGACAAAGTCTTCAAAGAGTAATAAAATTTTAATTTTAATTGATCCAAACACATTCCTCCTATCGAAGAACACCCAAAAATGTTTATATACATTTTATTTAGGATTTTAAATTGAAATACATTACAAAATTTATTTTAAATTATAAAGTTTTACTATTTATATTTATAAAAGTTAAATTTTATTTAAAAAAATGAATAAAAAATAAATCGTGTTTTGATCACATAATAAATTAAATTTATTCCAATTTAAAATGTAGATAAATAGAATTTATCATAGATAAAAGAATTTTTTTTATATAATTTAAGATCATAAATATTAATTTTAATGATTTATTATGGGATATTTGAGAAATAATAAACTCAATAATGTATAAATCAAAATAAATCAAAATTAAATATAATAAAAAAATCATGTAGTGAATATAAATCATAGAGAAGTTTGAGGAAGTCTAATGCATAAAATCAATCTTTTAGGATCACTATTTATTATTAGAGATGATATTTTCTTTATAAAGAATCAATAAAATAAAAACATTAGAATAAAATTATTTTAGAAATAGGATAGTGGTTAAGGATGGATTTTTAGAAAACACGCATAAGTTTCTTGAGTCCACTTGTGTGTCATGAAAAATTTACTACCTCATTACAATATAATACTTAAACTCTAGGGTTAATAAACTATTTAAATATCAATTAAATTAAAGAAAAAAATATATCTAAATATGATAATTCGTTAAAAATTTGCATTTCCACATATTTTTAAAAATAAATAAAATAACAATGAATTGATTAAAAAATTTAGGGGAAGCATTAGAAAACTTTTGGGTTTATAAGTCCTTCTCTATGTTTTAAATCCTTGTTTAATAATATATGATATAATACCCCAAATAATGTAAATTAGATCAAGTATTTTAAAAAAATGAAACTTATTTTTGAAATAAAAAATTATGATAATTAAATATAAATATATAACATAAATGATTAAAATCTATAACATATCATTTAAGAGAAAAATCATAAATAATGGAATACTTAATATTGAAAATTAAAAAAACTATAATTTCATCTAAACATATATAAATAAAATACTAATTTTTCAAAATCCTATTAGGATAGAAAATAAATATAAACTATCATTTCACTTACTAATCCAAAAAAAACATACTAAATTATAAAAAAACAAAATAAGAAAAATTATGAATTGAATAGAAACAATATCTTAAGAAAAATAACTATGGGGAAACAATATACATCATCTTTATTACTTCTAATATTTCTTAATTTTAGAAGTTAAAAATTATATTAATAGGTAATATTATTTATTTACCATGGCTTATATTAAATCCCTAGCACTACATAAAAATACCCCATTTGAAAATGGTGTCTTAAAAAACTAACATACCCCAGTACTTTCCAAAAATTATTACATCAGTGCATACCAATTATAACTACACTATATCTTTTACACATATAAAATAGATACAAAAACCATATTAATTCAATCTAAATGATTTTCTATTAATTCTATATAGATAGTCATTTGAAATTTTTATAGCGGATACCTATGTTTAAGAAGAAAACGAACGTTGGTGTTTAATGTAAAAGTTGTAAAGAACAATCATACACTCCCTATGAATAAAAATACCAGTGGTACACATGATTAAGATATGATATAATTTGTTATATAGTTTATAAATATCATATTATTTATATATTTAATCCAAAATCCTTTAGTTTGGATCTAGATAGTAGTATTTTTTACAAAAAGTATCACGAAATTCACAACCCACAAAAATAAGAAAGTGTAATTTATCAACTTCATAGTGTCTATAAGATATTTAATTTTTATGATTTTTTTTAAAATGAGATATAAAATCCTTGTGAACTATTATAATGGTTTAATATCTCATGATGATCATGAATTAGTTTGATAGAAAAACCCTTTTGATTCTCCAAAAGTTCTCATTATACCTCTACCTAAGAATCAATGAGACTATCTATCCTTAAAAATAATAACTAAAATTAATCTAAGAATACGATAAATCATCTTAGACACTTTAAATCAAAAACCACCATAAAAATTCTATAGTATAAAAAAATTATCTATTTTTTTCATAATTGAGTTTCTGTTTTATCAAAATTGAATGTGACCTCTTCCAATTGTTTCAAATACTTAGATATATGAAATGATATACATAAAAATAACCTCAATATTATTTTTATATTAAAATTAAATTTTACTACTTTTATAATACCATTTCCTTTTGAATAAACATCAAAAAATATTTTATTCACTCTAGACGGTTTGTGTATTGAATGTACCAAAATTGGCTGGACCCTCGCTTGAAATATTTAGGCCACAAATATATAATTTTCATGAATGAAATTATATCAATGTATATAAAAAAATTTAAATATAAAAAATTATATCTTTACCAAACTACTCCTATGTATATGATAGTAGAAAATTTATATTTTGACCGATCCTATGTGAACTATAAGAAAAAATTATGATACCTGAAATTGTCATGGACTTCATTAGACTAAATAATACATGATATCATAGCTAAAAAAATTAATTTATAATTTCCACTCTTCCTATAATCATAGTTATTATATAATCAAGGTTCATTAATATGGATACAATTTCTATTAACATTTATCATTGGATTCCCTTATCTAATATCCATCCTATAGTTAAGATATAACTTATTTACCATCATAATGTACTTAATACAAATAAAAATCATACAAATATCATTAAGATACTACTTTAAATCATCCAAAAATTTCTAGGAACACATTATAGGATCACTTTCTCAGATGGAATTAATACTAGGTAGGAACCTCCCCATGTTTACTTCTATAGGTCCAGGGTTGCAGGCATGGTCAATGTTATAAGTTATATACATGTGATTTATTTCCCTCTATATAATTAAAAACTTATTTAAATCTTGTAAGTAAAAACATAAAATATATATTTTAAAGTAATTAATATTAAATATCTATAATATCACATTTAAAATTACAATTTTTTTATTAAGATTTAAATTGGAAAATAATACCCACTAACATCCAAAACAATAAATTAATTTTACTAAGAGGAAAATAAAATTTCATAAAAGTTTATATATATATAATTTTTTTCTTTAATAATTCAAAAATTCTAATGTTAAATTTAATAAAATTAAATTTAATAGTGGAATGGGTCCACAAAATAATGCATTGGTAATGTTCATCAACACTCTTAGACTCAGCCTTGTGATGATATTGGTATTCATTTAAAAAAGATTGGGAAAATATGACATTATCTTGTCCTTAATATTATGTCATGGGATTTTATTGTATCATTTTATTAATAATATGTTGATGTATGAAAATGATAAACCTAATCTATGATCCATTAATAATGATCCTTTGATTTTAAATTTCCCCCCCAATTAAAACCACTCTTTCAAAAACCCAGGGTTGATTCTAGTATGATTCATGTTTCTTAATCACATTTTCACCCACATATAGTTGGGGTTCTTAGAAAAATTTCATGTGTTATTGGTAAACACTTATATATTAATATATTTAGCATATTTAGGTTATGCCTTTACTTTGTAATGGTTTGTATTTTTTTAAAATTAAATGATTAATTCAGATAAATGAATCTATAGAATTACAAAAATAAATTTATTATAATAAAGTGTAATCTTGGTTAGTGATGTACATGTTACATAATTTTAAATTATTTAATCACTAATTAGATATATTTAAATAAGTTAAAAATATCCACAAATTTATTTTCCAAAATATATTTATGGAATCGGTAGTGGGGGGGATGTTAGGGTTTAAATGATTTTATAGGTTCCTCTAGTAATATTATATGGAAGTGATAGAACAATTTAATGTTTAGAGATTTTGAAATCACGATTTAGAGGTTTTTTTAATTAAGAGTGTTTTAGTATAAGGGTTTAATGTAGGAAAAGGTAAAGGTAATATTTAAATAGATATTTTTAGTCAGGAAGTAGAGGTGTTAGCTCTGGCTTCCCCCTATTAAGAAAATGGAGAGGATTGTTCTTGTTTGAAAAAACTATATAATGATTCTAAAAATCAGTTAATTTATGAATATGATGATTACATTATTTTAGTTAATTTATATAAATATATTAAAAAATATGATAGGTTTTATTGGAGTGATATGTTTATTGATATGGTTATTAAATGGGATTCTATAAAATCTTCAATGATATTTTCTATTATAATAACAGGGAATAATTAAACATATAAATTGATCGATCTTATGGAATTTATATATATTATAATGATTTTAATTTTGTATAACATTGAACCAAGAGTTCCTTCAGATAATAGGAATGGTACTGAAAATATTTTTAATAGTCATAATTGGAAATTTATTTATAATTATAGTTTTGTTATGAATACATTATTTTTAATTATATAGAATTAAATTAAGGCTAGTATGGAATAAAGTTTCTCTTAAACTTAATAGATCCATTGTACCATTAAGTTTCCTCAATAATGTTTTATAACATTAATTATCAATTATATTAATAATATAAAATATATATTTTATATTAGAATATTTTTTAATTGATATTGATACTGGAAATTTATAATTTTTAGTTATAGGATGTTTTAATTAAATAATAGATAAAAACGACCACCATTATTAGAAAATTTTCTTTTTTAAATCCCTCAAGTGATTTTGTTTAATATTACCATAAATTATATGATCATGCATCATTTCATGTGTTTAATACATAGTATAATATTAAAAAAGGTTATTATCACATTAATACTAATCTAAATTATGTTATAGTATGTAAAAAATAAGACTCATCTTGTAAATGATCTATAGGGATATGAAGCCTTGATCAGATCATTGGATGTTTAGAGAACTAAAATTTCAATCATTAGATTTTTTTTTTTGGTAATTTTAGTTAGTGAATAAGGCATGAAATGATGTGAAGGTAGTGATAATAAAAATTCTATAATGGAAGTAGGATTAATAAAGGTTATCTTATTTTTATTGGTCTATGATAGATTACTGAGAGGTTTGAAAGTTCAAAAGAGTTATTAGATAACTTGAATGTTAACCGATATTAGGATGTCATGTCACTTTATATAGGGTTTTAGGGTAGTAATTTTAACTTATTTTACCCATTTTTATTAGTATATAAGTTTGTGGGATCTCTAGTAAAATGTGTGGAAAAGTGTGGTTCAATTGAGAATTTATTGGAAAGATGAGAAGTTGGTAAGTATTATATGTATTTTTAATCTGTTTTTTTACCTGTAAAATTTCAATATTAATAAAAATCAAAAATTTGTGTGATTCCCCCATGCATACAGTCCGTAGTCCGAAAGACATTGAATTTTTTGTTTTAATATACTTTTTATATTTCCATTGAATGTTTTCCATTGAATATATTTTTGATACTTTGTTTATTTTTAATAATACACGAGTATGAGGTTGAATTAGTATGGTGGGTAGGGTAAAATGAATTACTAATTTTTTTAATATTATTATATGATAAATCATTATTTCAATGTTTTGGGTTTTTGTTGCACTGTTATGTGTAGGAATATCTAGTGGTATATCGATTATCCTTCTATTGGTTTCATTTTAAGCATAGAAATTTGAATTTCATGATTTATTTCCCCAAAAATATGGTATTATAATAGAATATTTTGTTCTCCAAATCTAAAACACTAGTAGTAGCATATTAATCGATTCAGTTGAAGGATACATACTCCTTAATAAATTCAATGGATCAGATGTTGGATTTTTTAAAATGATATTAAAATATTATCTCATTCAAAAATAAATATTGGTTCCCTTGTCAAAAATTAAAATTTTAATAATGGAGACAGATAAATTGGAGTGATTGGATAGAAAATAAATATGGCTAGTAAGAATGTATCTTATAATAAATCTTTCTTTTAATATTTGAAATAAGAAGACTACAATGGATTTTATGATGGCATGAGTGGAAATCTCGTGAAAAATCGATGGCCCATAAAAGTGTATTAATGGTGATATGGTTTATATTAATATTTATGGATTAAATAACATTTTATTATCATGTAAATGAATATAACATGATTCGTAGGTTCTCAAATTAGTAAAGGTGACTTTTTTGTTGATGTATAGGTGTTTCTAATATTATCATCACATTAGAGAGTTGTAATGAAATGTTTACTATATTTAGTAAATACTATGGAAAAGATATACCTGGTGTTTCATTATATCAAGAATATAATACAGAATAAATAAATTCAATTGAGGGAAGTTTAGGTACCAAAATTTTGTACCCTTAATACTGATGGAAGAGGACTTTCACCTCAATGGAAGAAAATATACTAGAATAATCCATCAGATGTTATATCTCAAAAAATGAAACTGGATAATAGATGAAGAATTTATATTGGTCTTGGTGTAATCTACAGTAAATGGGGGAATAAAGTAAAAACCAATAAATATCACAAAAGCCACAATGATTAAACAAAAAAAGCTATGAATGCTAAATAGTTTAGATTTTATTAATACAACATATGATAGAAAGAATTACTTTAATATAACTAGTACTCTGATAGAAGATTTGGTAATTAAATCTAGAGCATCATATTATTCCAATTGGGATTAATAATTTATAGGTAATTGTAAATTTGAATTTTTTTCTAAATTTCATCTGGAAGATTGTGAAGGCCTTGATTTTTTTGAAAAAAACTGAGGTCAATATTGGGATGATGAATGAGGGATTCATGAATCTATTTAATGTTCATGAAAGTCGGGGTTTATTGAAGAATATTATTTTATTAGGATAATTTTATGATGAAGGTTCAACAATTAACTTAAAAAAAAGGTTATTTGTAATGTTACTCAGGGATCCATGGTAATTAATAAAGGTGTAAATTATGGGACCCTTCATTTGATCAAGAATTCAGTCCAAATTGAAATGATGAGAAGTTTAACATAAAATGATCCTTATCGATGGTATTATATATTTGAAAACCTCCATTAATGTTCAAAAGGATATGGTAATTATAATTCTTGATCACATGGAAATAGAAAAGTGTGAAAGTTTTGTGCTTGGAAAGTGGAATCACATTTCTTTTAGCTTAGATGGTTGAAATCCCATAAACCAAAATAAGAATCCATTACATTCATGCATTAAGGGACCTACCCTTGATCAATACTATGGCGTTTGTTCTTAATTTATTAATTTCATTGATTATTCTATAAGTAATTTATGGATTTACTTTTTGAAGAATAATTGTGATGTATTTTAGGTTTTTATTCACTAGAAATCATTGGAAGAAGGGGAGAATTGTTAGAAGTTTATCTGTATTTTAATAAACAATGGAAGTGAGTACATTGGAAATAACTTCTAGAATTTATATAATAAATAAGGAATAATACATGAGAATATGGCACTCAAAATTCCATAGAAAAATAGAGAACTTGAAATTATGAATAGGAATATAGATGATAACTCTAGTAGTATAAGGATTTACTCATGAATTCCTATGGAGATTTTAGAAAAGGTACTCAATATGACTATTTATCCAACCAACATAAGTCCAACATCATTAGTTGGGTAGGAACTTCTAGATAAGTTATGATGAAGAAAATTTCTAGAAATTTATCATGTCAAATTATTTGTTAGTTTAACATATGCATATATAAATTCATAATATAGGGATAAGTTTGATTTTAAATCCGAAGTTTATCTTAGTTATGGAGATGAAAATTTTAGATATCACTTTAAATGTAGTGAAAGAAAATATATAATCATAAGTGGGGATTTTGTCTTTGATGAATTTTTTTTGGATTGACCAAAACATAGTGGAGTAGAAAGTTGATGGTGATTCAACTATCAAATCATTGTTTGATCAGGGCACTGGTAGTTCAAAAAAACATTAGAGATTTGATATAGGATACTAAGGTACTAAAATATGAGACTTATACACATTGAAATAACCAAACAGTTATAGGGAAGATGATTCTAAGTTGGGTGAACCATACTTGCATGCACCTGAAGATTAGCTATATGATGTTTACATACTAGTGGCTAGAGTAGAGATAGGAATATCAGAATAGTTGATTTAATTGAGACGATTGACTAAAATTTGAAAACCCTTTCAGAGTTATGGGGTATATAAGAACTTTCCACTCATAAATGATGTTGGAGAACGTAAAAATATTTTTTAAGGAACATTATATTAGTGGAACTAAGAAGTGTGATTATTCCACGAATGAGGATATATAGTCATTAAATTTCAACAGAACATGGGACATGGTTAAACTACCAGAGGGTAAAAAGATACATGAGAATAAGCGGGTTTACCAGATCAATGAAGTGGATGATGAAAAGAAGATATACAATGAATTAATGTTAGTGAAAGGGTTTCCAAAAAATGACGGAGTACATTTCTTATGAATCTTCTCACCAATAGTTAAACATTCTATCATAAAAAATGGTTATGTATAGTTGGATCAAGAGATCAATATTTGGAGTAGATGGATGTCAAGATAGTTTTCGTTTATATTGAGTTGAAAAAAAAATCTACATGAAAAGATAGGTTTACTAGATGTTGGGAATTGGAATTTGGATTATAGATTGAAGAAAACCAAATATGGGATAAAAAAATCCCCATGACTGTGGAATCAAAAATTTTATTTGTTCATTTTAGGGGAGGGGTTCTATAGGTAAAATATATATTATGACTATTATCATAAGCAATTGGAATATATGGAATTCTACATATTTCTTTTATCTATGTGTAATATATTAATAGATGGATCAGATGCTTGGAAAATCCAAAATTTGATATGTGATTTTCCATGGAGATTTTGGATTAAAGATCCTGGAATGAAATATATATTTTGGGGATAAATACCGAGAGGCATTGGAAATATGTTACTTTAGGTCTGTCTTATTAAGATTCAATTTATAAGATCATAAAAATATTTTGGATAGATATAAGTAATCCAATCTTAATTCTTATTGTAGATCACTTCATGTTTTCTATGTCACAAGCACCAGTAATGGACATGGAAGCCAATTATATATAGAAAGTACCATATAAATCAATAGTCATAAGTTTGATATATGAAAAGTTTTTTACTCATCCAGACATTTCCCATGTAGAAGGAGTTATAAGTCAGTACATGTTGAATTATTGGAATGTTTATTTGGGGGTTTTAAAGTGGTTTATAGAGTATATGATAGGATTGGAAGCTCAAGACCCATGATATGTAATAAAGGAATTGTTACTAGGATTCATGGACTCAGACTTTGTGGGTGAAATAGTTACGAGTAAAAATAAAACTAATTTTGTTTTTTTACTTTTAGAGGAATAATTGCCAGCTGGTTTTCAAAGTTTGAAAATATTATTACTCTATGTTCAATGTAATTTAAGTATGAAGTTATAATAGAAAATTTTAAGGATTTTATATTGATGAATTAATTTTTGATGGAGCTATAAAGGGTTCAATTAGAAGAAATTCAATGATGTGGTAGCCAAAGTGCAATTCACTTTGCTAAAAATCCAATGCTCCTTTCCCAAAAAAAAACATATCAACCGAAAGTATTATTTCATAAAATATTTATTAGTGGAAAAGTAAGTAGAGATATAAAAGATAGTATTAATACAAAATATTATAGACATATACCCCAATGTAGTATTTCAGGAAAGCCTATGGTAGCATCAATCCTTAGTAGGACTTGGGTAATGGAATGAAATGAATGATAATGTTTTTGAATGATATGTATTTTAGGATTTATTAGGTTTACCCAGTAATAAGTATTTATCTATCACAACCCATCCTCGGGGCCCGTGCCGTGACTACCCCAAGCCCGCATTCCATAGGCCACGGGCTGGCGACTAGCACCAAAGGCATAAATACCGATAAAAAGGAAGGTGTTGCCTTTATATAAGTAAACAAATAGAACAGAGAACTCAAGATGAAGTAAACGCTAAGTAAACTGAGTACAAAATAAGTGCCGAAAAGTAAATGGTCCAGAATTCAAACCCAACTGAAAGTATAGTACAACTGAAAAGAAAGTATAGCAGCAGTAAAGTAAATCGGCAACCACCGAGTCGTCCTCTGGCTATCCCACCTGATGGGTGGGTATAGATGGTCTCCTCAGCTCCTCAGGTCCTTCCGTCCACTACCTGTACGTCCCACCAAGTGGTCCACCTCTAGGTACCGTCCCGCTCCACTAGAATCCACCTTGATCAGTGCTGTCTGTTGTCTGCATCCAACACAACGTAGTGCGGGCATATCCCATGTAGGGGTGAGTATACGATACTCAGTAGGGACCTCGAGACTCCCAAAGGTCTCCCATAATCCACAATGTATATACCTCAAAGTAAAGATATATAACACGAAGTATCAACCAACTCTACTTAGGTATATGCCCCTAGATATACCTAAGTCATCAATTCCAGTTCGGCTCCAACTCAAGAGCCCAAGTATAACCCAGTCTACACAGGAAAGCACAACCCAGTCCACTCAAGAAAGTAAGTCAATCATATCGATGATATTGATTGAAAGTCAAGACTCAGCTCACACAGGTATACTACACACGAAGAGGGGTGGAGATGAAAGATGTAGCATCTGAATCATCTCCCCTGCCGAACCCATGTAGGATCCAAGTACAGAAGTCATCGCTGTCGAACCCACGTAGGATCCAAGTACAGTAACCATCACTGCCGAACCCACGTAGGATCTAATTACAGTCGTCATCACTTCCAAACCCACGGAGGATCCAAGTACAGTTTTCCTCGTTGCCAAACCCACATAGGATCCAAGTACAGTCGTCATCGTCGTTGCAGTTGCAGTCATCTCTAGGGTTCCGACAGACAGCACGATCGATTCCGGGTGGGTCCGCTTCACGATCCAAGGGGGTCGATACATCAAATGTCATGAAGTCTAGAGTTTATGTATCCCAAATTTCCATCTCATCAATAGGAACTCAACATGATAGACGACACGTCAATCGGACGCCCGGTCTGAGAGATATTGGCTTTTCCGTCCCAGGAGCCCGGTCAGAAATATGCTCATTTCTAACCCGAATGATATCAAAATTCATCCAAAACTCACTTAGAGTATCCCAAAAGGATGGTATCGTCGAAAGAGTCATAGTTCCATAGAAGGCGCGTCGATCAGACACACGATCCTTATGTTATTCACGTTTAAGTGAATAAAGGGCTCGGTCCATTTAGTTTAGTAAGCCAACGGGTTGGGTTGAACTAGTTTGACTGGTCCGACCCTTCAGGGGTGTCAGACTGCTCTGAAGAATTACATAACTCATATCGAAGGGGCGCGGCCCGGCCCAGCGGGGCATGACCTAGCCTGGCCCGGCGTGGCGCGGCGCGGCTCGGCTCGGCCTGGCGTGACCCGACTGGGCGCGCGGCCCAACTGGCTCGACCGACTGGCTGAGCGGCATGACCGAAGCCGAGTGGGTTCCGAAGGAGTGGGGGCGGGGTTTCCGCACCGGCGGCGTAGCCCTTCCCCAAACCGTCCGGCTAGACCAACCGGTCTTCTGAGCACACGACCAGTATGGGCGGGCCGCCGATCCTTCAGCATGGCACCCTCTTGGCGTCCCGGTCCAGCCCTGCCCTACCGGCCAACGGGCCTGCCGGTCCTCTAGCGCGGCACCCTCCTGGTGTCGCGACTCCTCTTCACCCGATCGGCCGACGGGCCGACCGGTTCTCCCCCAAAGCATCCCATGTAGCCGGCCGTGTTTCTTCCAGCAAAACCAGTGCGATGGCGCCGTCCTCCTTTGTCGCATTCCTAGCACGGCGCGACGGTGTCATGCCTCCTCCGCCTTTGCTTGCCAATTCTAAATAAAATAAACAAGTTCAACGGAGGGTCTTCGGGCCGTGTTCGTTCGGACCACGCCCTACGCGTAAAGCGATATCAAATTTTAATGGTAAACAAGATGCTCAACGACAAACCAAAGCACAATTTTAATCCATTAAAATTGAACTTCAACCCTATCTCAATAATCTATGTCATTCTCCAGGCATTGCGGAATATGGTGTCGTTTCCTTCGTCATCGGTGTGCACCCGAGGAAGAACATTGTTCCCTCTCTCGTCACGAAGGAGAGATAATTAAGGTGCATCATCGTTGGAGAATTCCCCACATCAGTGTCTCCTCTCTTGTCGCGGAGGAAGAAGAGGATGAGAACCATGGTCGCTGAGTTGTTCTATGATGAAGGGTCGATATTCTTCCTTGGAGAAGAACCGTCCTTCGTTGAGGATGACTTCTTCAAAAACTCCAATGTTCTCCCCCAATTTCCCTAACACAACAATTTCCAACCAAAATAAAATAAGTCTTCTCCTTATTTTATTTAATCATGCCATGCATTCAAAAATACAAATTCAAACACTCAATTAATTAATGAAAGAGTTTCAATAAATTAATTATGGTGTGTGTTGGCATGAATTAAAGAGGGAGATAGGGGAGAGGAAGATTTACTCAATAAAAGGGATTTAAGAAGTTTAAGAGGGGGTTGCCATGTAATTAACATGGGAGTTCAAAGGGGTTAAGATGTTATCTAATGTGAAGAGTTCGGGGTCATGTGGGCCCCACCTCACAATTATCCTCACATGGGTAGTTAGGAGTTTCTGGGTCCCATCCTAACTTCCCCATGTAGGATATAACCACATAAGATAAAGAATAAAAATTGTTCCACAATTTTTATTCACTTCTTATTTAAACCACAAAATTAAGCTTCTCCTCCCATGCAAACGCAATTGCAGTAAATGTCCTCTTAAGAAATTACCGATGTTGCGAGTTCATCGGTGACCTCAGATTTCAATTCCGATCACTGGTTCAAAAGATAGAAAAACCCACTCGTTTGTTTACTGAACATACCCGAGCAAAATTTTGAAAATTGATTCCGGGCACACGAGGCCTCAGAATGAGGTTCCATCAGAAACTGTGTACTCATAAAATTCCAAAGTTTTTAAGAAAAAAAAATTCCTTGATATTTCTGGGTATTTACATTACTCCCACCTCAGGGCTTTACATCCTTATAAAGATACATCATAAACTAGGGAAAAAAATGAGGGTACTGTGCACGCATCTGAGCCTCCCGCTCCCATGTGCTCTCCTGGAGGTTCCCATGCTGCCAACAAATGCACACCAGAGGAATCGACCATCCACATAGCACACGCTTCTATCGATCCTAGATCTCCACTGGGACCTCCGCAAAAGCCTCCCTATTATCGATGTCCAGTTCCCCATGATCAATGATATGCATTAGGTCATGCATGTATCTTCTCAACTGAGATACGTGGAAAACGTCGTCCACCCAGTGCAACTGAGGTGGAAGAGCCAGACGATAAGCCACCTCGCCTACCCTGCTGAGAACCTGGAATGGTCCGATGAAGTGTGGAGATAACTTACCGCCCCAGCCAAATCTCTGTAATCCATGTGAAGGTGAGACCCGTAAGAAAACATGGTCTCTATCCTCGAACTCCAGTGGTCTCCGTCTCCTATCAGCATAAGAATTATCTCTGTTCTGTGCAGTCCTCATCCGCTCCTGGATGATCTATACCTTCTCTGTCATATCCTGAACCATCTCTAGTCCTGCAAGTGCTGACTCCCCAGGGTTAGTTCTGAAAAGAGGTGATCTGCAAGGTCGGCCATACAATTCCTTGTATGGTGCCATCCCGATGGTGGAGTGGTATCTGTTGTTGTATGAAAACTCCACCAAGGGCAGGTGATCCTCCCAGCTACAACCAAAGTCAAGGACACATGTACAGAGCATGTCCTCGAGTGTCTGAATGGTCCTCTATGTCTGGCCATCCGTATGAGGATGAAAGGCGGTGCTCAGGCATAACTATGTCCCAAATGCCTCCGAAAACCCCTTTGAAAGCCGGGAAGTAAAGCCAGCATCTCAATCGAAGATGATAGATGATGGCACACCATGAATTCGTATGATCTTTTGAATGTAGAGGTGTCCCAAGCTCTCCACTGAGCCCTGCTCTCTGATAGGTAGGAAGTGGGATGACTTTATGAGTCGGTCAAAAATCACCCAGATGGAGTTGTGACGTTTGGATGTACGAGGGATCCAAATCATGAAATCCATGGATATCCCATCCCACTTCCACTCCGGGACCTCTAAGGGCTTCACCAAGCCTATCGGTACATGGTGCTCTGCCTTTACCTGCTGGCAGGTGAGGCATCATGAAACGAACTCTACCACAGCCTTCTTCGTACCCAGTAACCAGTGCTGTCGTCTAAGATCCTAATACATCTTTGCCACTCTTGGATATACCACGAAAGGGGAAGTGTGAAACTCCCTCAGCGCCTCCTCCTGTAATGCAACTGGTACCATAGTATGTCCCCTGAAGAGGATGACGTGCTCTCCTCCTATAGAAGATCAATCAGGTGCCTGTGCTGTGGATATCTGTGCACGTCGCGTCTCACAGTTAATGTTCCCATGCTGTGCCTCTCTGACCCACTGATGTAGTGGAGGAGTGACTATGGGTGACTGTAGAAAGGATGCTCTATCTCTATCCAAGAAGGATATCTGTAATGTGGCTAGTTGCTCCGTCGCCTCTCCAAGTAGCTGAATGCCCGATCTCCTGCTGAGAGCATCAGCCACTACATTCCCCTACCTAGGAGTATAGACTATCTCAAAGTCATAGTCCTGGAGGAACTCAAGCAATCACCACGTTCTTAGGTTCAGGTCCTTCTATGAGAAGATGTACCTGAGACTCTAGTGGTCAGAGTAGACTGTAAAGCGCTCTCCCATCAGATAGTGCCGCCACATCTTCAAGGCGAAGACGACTACTGCTAACTCCAGGTCATGGGTAGCATAGTTATGCTCGTGATTCCTCAACTGTCGTGAGCAATAAGCGATCACTGCCCTCTCCGACATCATGAAACACCCGAGTCTGGTCCCTGATGCATCGTAGTAAAATACGTACCCTACGCCCTCCTCCAGTAGCCTCAAGATGGGTGCACTGGTCAATCTCTGTCTCAGCTCATGGAAGCTCTGCTGACATCTATCTGACCACACGAAGGGTTTCCCATTTTTTGTCAAAGCTGAAAGTGGTTCTGCAACTATGGAGAAGTCTAGCACAAATCTTTAATAGTACCCAGCCAAACCAAGGAAACTCCGCACTTCCATCACACTCCTGGGTGCCTCCCAATAAAGTACAGCCTCAATCTTCGCAGGATCCACCGAAACTCCTACCTTAGAGATGATGTGCCCCAAGAAGTGGACCTACCGAATCTAGAACTAACACTTCGAGAGATTACCATAAATCTGGTGCTCTCGAAGTGTGTCTAGTACAACTCGTAAGTGGTAGGCATGCTTCTCCTCAGTATTCGAGTAAATCAGTATATCGTTGATGAAGACTATGACAAATTGATCGAGGTAAGGCTGGAAGATCCTGTTCATGAGACTCATGAACACTGTTGGAGTGTTGGTTACGTCTAAAGGCATAACCAAGAACTCATACTGGCCATACCAACACCTGAAGGCCGTCTTCTGCACATCCTCATCTCGAACTCTGAGATGATGATAGCCTGACCTGAGGTCTATCTTCGAGAAACATCGTGCTCCCTTGAGCTGATCAAAGAGGTCATCAATGCTTGAAAGTGGATAATTGTTCTTTAGGGTCACCTGATTCAGGAGACGGTAGTCGACACATAGTCGTAAGCTCACATACACCTTCTTGGTGAATAAAATCGGAGAAGCCCAGGGTGAAACACTGGGTTGGATGAATCCCTTGCCCTGCAAGTCCTCCAGCTGTACCCGCAGCTCACGAAGCTCAGCGGGATCCATCCAATATGCTAGCATAGATATAGGGGTTGTCCCGGGGTACATGTCAATGTAGAATCTACCTCTCTATGAGAAGGTAGTCTTGGAATGTCGTCAGGAAAAACGTCTGCATACTAATCCACCACAACAGGAAAACTCAGACTCTGCACATAAACCGCTCTGAGGATGAGACTAGCCAACTGATGTGTGATCTGATGCCCTCTCCTCTACATAAGTCGATCCTATGCTGCAAAGGCTCCCTTCTTTGCCGGTGAAGGTGAACCTGCTCCCATCTACGCGGACACACCACACTTTGCGCCTAATACAATCGATCTGAGCATGGACTATAGATAACCAATCCATGCCTAAGATGACGTCGTAAGGCCTCGACACCACTACAAGAAGATCCCAGCCAAAGCTCTCATCTCCTAGAGTAAGCTCACACTAACCGCACCAGTTTGTAATCATAGAATCTTTTTCCACAAGAGTCTCTAGCCATAAATATCGAGCGAACGGCTCCGTCAGAATCTCTGAGCTCTGAATAAGGGCAACGACAATAAAAGAATGACTCGCTCCTATGTCTATAAGAACTGCAGCAAGGGTGGAGTAGACACAGATAGTACCTCGAATCATCTCAGGTGCGCCGTGGCCGTAAGCCTCCACTTCTTGAAGCTGAGCCCGCCTCTGTCCGCCAGATCCCTTTGGTCGGGGTGGACCTCCGGGTGGTGGTGGTAGAGCCTTAAAGCGTCGCCCACCACCCGCTGCTCGGCCAGCTCCTCTGCCACATCCACCCTCTCCATGCAGACTGCCACAGTCGAACCTCTGCTTTTGACTGGGTGGTCCCTCAACCATCTACTTCTCCTCTGCATGGCGGGTCGGGCAGTCACGAGCCATTGGCCCTGCCCGCCGCATGCATAGCACCACCTGCCTCTCGTATGACTGGCTTTGCTGCGTGTGCCCCACACCTCCGAACCAGTATCCTGAGGTCTCCCACCTGATGGCCTGGTCTGCTTGGACCTCTGCGACATCTGTCTACGACCAGCTACAGAAGACTCCACCATGTGTCACCCTGCGGTAGGTCTCACTACTGGCGTAGGCTCAACAAGGAAGTTCACTACAATTAGGGCATGCCCTAGTACTCCTGCCTGTGACGGAATGATGATGAAGATCATCGAAGCCCAGATCTCATGCCTCAATCCCTGCTCGAAGTTCTGGGCTCGGAAGAATGGGTCCTATACCATGTCTGTGGAGTAGCACGAGTGGTCGGTAATCCTCACCGAGTACTGGGCTACAGTCATGTTGCCCTTCCGCAGCTTTAGTAACTCTTGGATGTGCACCGCACAGAGGGTGGCTGGAACAAAATTCAAGCGGAAGAGGCTCTCGAAGTCCGTCCAAAGAAGAGATGCCTCGTCGTGCACCTGGAGCATTAGGTTCCACCATCTACCTGCTGCTGCATGCAGGAGACTCGCGAAAAGGATCACCATAAGATCTGTTGGTGTCCCTACCAATATGAAGACTCAGACAACAGCCTCCATCCAATCCTTGGCTACTTGAGGGTCTGTCTCTCCATGAATCCTGGGCAGCCTCTGTCGCTGAAACTCATGTAGCACACTCAGGCGGCGTGCACTCTCCACTGCTGGGGATGGTGGTATCGGTGGCCCAGAGGGTAGAGGTACCGCTGGTGCCTCCTCTATAATGGGGCCCTGCACCGAGGCCTCGTCTCTCGGTGGGCTGCCATCTCGCACGCAACTGGGTACCCAAGCTGGCTACCACCGTGGGGCCATCCTAAAATGAAACAGGTGTGCCACGGTTAATACAGTATACCTGGTGAGCTAACATAATGTAATCACAAAAAAAAATTTGAAACACACATGCAATCAGTGTTTTCGAGCACTGAGTCGGAAATCAGAAGTCAGGGTCCGGGTGTATGGATACGTCGGCCGCCGCACCAACACTGGACTCCCTGGACTGACAAACACACTCAATACCCTTAACACCATTGCTTCACATGAAGAGATTATCAGAGTCCTATGTTCTGCGGTAGAACTAACTCATTTGATACCAATTTGTCACGACCCGTCCTTGGGGCCCATGCCGTGACTAACCCAAGCCCGCCTTCCATAGGTCAGGGGCTGGCGACTAGCACCAAAGACATAAATCCTGATAAAAGGGAAGGAATTCCCTTTATATAAGTAAACAAACACAATAGAGAACACAAACTAAAGTAAACACTAAATAAAATGAGTACAAAAGTAAGTGCTGAAAAGTAAATGGGCTAGAATAAAAATCCAACTGAAAGTACAATACAACTAAAAAAAAGTATAGCAACAGTAAAGTAAATCAGCAACAACCGAGTCGTCCTCCGGTTATCCCACCTGAAGGGTGGGTACATATGTCTCCTCAGCTCCTCGGGTTCGTCCGTCCGCTCCATTATGTCCTGCCAAGTGGTCCATCTCCAGGCACCGTCCCGATCCACTAGACTCCACCTCGATCAGTGCTATCTGTCATCTCCATCCAACACAACATAGTGCTGGCATAGCCCATTAAGGGGTGAGTATATGATACTCATTAGGGACCCCGAGACTCCCGAAGGTCTACTAGAATCCACAAAGTACATATCACAAAGGAAAGATTTATAACACAAAGTATCAACCAACTAAACTTATGTATATGCCCATACATATACCTAAGTCATCAATTCCTGTTTGGCTCCAACTTAAGAGCCCAAGTACAACCCAGCCCGCAAAGGAGAGAATAACCCAGTCCACACAGGAAAGTAAGTCAATCATATCGATGATATTGATTTAATGTCAAGACTCAGATCACACAGGTATACTACACATGAAGAGGGGTGGAGATGATAGATGTAGCCTCTGAATCATCTCCCTTGCCGAACCCACATAGGATCCAAGTACAGAAGTCGTCGTTACTGAACCCACGTAGGATCCAAGTACAGAAGTCATCGCTGCCGAACCCATGTAGGATCCAAGTATAGTAACCATCGCTGTCGAAACCTTGTAGGATCCAAGTACAGTCGTCCTCACTACCGAACCCACATAAGATCCAAGTACAATCATCATCATCGTCGCAGTCGTTGCTAGCTCTAGGGTTCCTGCACACAGCACACCCTATTCCAGGAGGGTCCGCTCCACACGCCAAGGGGTTCAATACATCAACTGTAACGAAGTCTAGAGTTGATGTATCCCAAAGTTCCGTCTCATCAATAGGAACTCAACGAGACAGACGACGCGTCAATCCGATGCCCTGTCTGAGAGATATTGGTTTTTCTGTTCTAGGGGTCCGGTTAGAAATACGCTTGTTTCTAACCCGGATGATATCCAAATTCATCCAAAACTCACTTAGAGTATCGCAAAAGGACGGTCTCATCTATAGAGTCCTAGTACCGTAGACGGCGCGTCGATCGAATGCGCGATCCTTATGTTATTCACGATTAAGTGAATAACGAGCCTGGCCTGTTTCGCCCAGTGGGCTGACGGGTCGGGTTGACCAAGTTTAACGGGTCCGACCCAACATGGTTGTCGGACCGGTCCGAATAATTACATAACTTGGCCCGAAGGGGTGCAGCCTGACCCGAAGATGCGCGGCCCAACCTGAAGTGGCACGACCTGACTCGTCCCGGCCCAGCGCGGCCCGACTGGCTTGACCGGCTGGCCGGGTGGCTCGACTGAAGCCGAGCGGGTTCCGAAGGGGGGGGGGGGGGGTGGGGGTTCTGCACCAGCGGTGCCAGGCGACACCACCCTTACCCAAACCGGTCGGCTAGACCGGCCGGTCTTCTGCGCACGCGGCCTGCCGATCCTCCAGCGCGACGCGCTTCTGGCGCCACGGTCCAGCCATGCCCAGCCAGCCAACAGCCCGACTAGTCCTCTAGCATGATGCCCTCCTGGCACTGTGGCTCCACTTTGCCCGGCCGGCCGATAGGCTGGCTGGTTCTCCTTCGAAGCGGCCCATGTAGTGGGCCGCGTTTCTTCCCGCGCAACCGGTGCAACAACACCGGCCTCCTTCGTTGTGTTCCCAGCACGACGTGACGACTTTGTGCCTCCTCCACCTTTTCTTTCCAATTATAAATAAAATAAACAAGTTCAATGGAGGGTCGTCGGGACGTGTTCATTTGCCCCGCGCCCTCCACGTAAAGCGATAGAAAATGGCCGAGGTGAACAAGATGCTCAACGACAATCCATAGAAAAATTTTAATCCATTAAAATTGAACTTAACCCCTACCTCGATAATCGATGTAGTTCGCCGGGCGTCGTGGAAGATGGCGTCGTTTCCGTCGTCGTCGGTGTGCACCTGAGGAAGAATGACGTTCCCTATCTTGTCATGAAGGAGAGATAATTAAGGAGCGTCATCATTAGCGAATTACCCACATCAGTGTCTCCTCTCTTGTTGCGGAGGAAGAAGAGGATGAGAACCATAGTCACCGAGTTGTTCTATAATGAAGGGTTGATGTTCTTCGTCAGAGAAGCACCACCCTTCATTGAGGATGAATTTTTCAGAAAACTCTAGAGTTCTCCCCCAATTTCCCTCACACAAGAATTTCCAACCAAAATAAAATAAGGCTTCTCCTTATTTTATTTAATCATGCCATGCATTCAAAAATACGAATTCAAACACTCAATTAATTAATGAAATAGTTTCAATAAATTAATTATGGTGTGTGTTGGAATGAATTAAAGAGGGAGAGAGGGGAGATGAAGAGTTACTCAATAAAAGGGAGTTAAAAAGTTTAAGAGGGGGTTTCCATGTAATTAACATGGGAGTTCAAATGGGTTAAGGTGCTATCGAATGTGAAGAGTTGGGGATCATGTAGGCCCCACCTAAAAATTATCCTCACATGGGTAGTAAAGAGTTTGTGGGTCCCATCCTAAGTTCCCCATGTAGGATATAACCACTTTAGATAAAGAATAAAAATTGTTCCACAATTTTTATTCACTTCTTATTGAAACCACAAATTTAAACTTCTCCTCCCGTGAAAACGCAATTGAGGTAACGGTCCTCTTAAGCAATTACCGGCGTTGCGAGTTCATAGGTTCCCTCATATTTTAATTCCGAGCACTGGTTCAAAAGATAGAAAAACCCGCTCATTTGTTTACTGAACGTACCCGAGTTAAACTTCAGAAATTGATTCCGAGCACACCGGGCCTCTGAACCAGGTTCCGTCAGAAACTGCGTACTCGTAAAATTCCAAAGTTTTTACGAATAAAAATTCCCTTGAAATTTCCAGGTCTTTACATTATGTGGGAGGTTTTTAGGATGATAAAGCTTTTTTTAGTTCATCATAATTTTAGAGAAAAAAATATTATTCATTAGATCTTTGTTTATTGATATTTCAATCATCTACCGGAGGATGGACTCATTGTGAAGGAAGTGATAAGAAATCTCATTCAATTGTAACAACTCCATAAAAAGTATACTTGTACCAATGGTTTTATTATGGAGACATGAGTGGTATAGAAGTTTCATAAAGCTAATGGGTCATCGTGTTTTTAAACTAGCTAATGCAGTCATGACTCTTGTTCAAAGTTTTCAGGGGAATAGTTTTTAATTTTTTTACCCCTAGTTCATAGTATTACAATATATGGGACCCTTAGGGAAAAGTGTATAAAATTTTGTTTCAACTAATAATTTATTTTAATGATGAGATATTGGGGAGGAATACATGTATTTGTAATAAATTTATATTCACATGAGATCTTTTAGTTATAATAAAAAAATCGTATGTCTGATTCCCCATTCGTATATGACATTGTCAGAAGCATGTTAAAAATTTTGTGTTTTTTTTACTTTCTAAATTTCCTTTTATATTTTACCATTAAATGTATTTTTGGTAATTTTTTATTGAGGTGTGTGTGAGGTCTACTTAGGGTCATGGCTAGGGTGTTGTTACATAATACTTCTTGGAAACCTTTTCAAATATGAAGATGAGTTTCATCGGTTTTGTTTTGAACTGCACTAATATATATAGAAATTTCTAGTGGTCTGACGATCATACTTATATTGATTTTATTAAAAGCATGAATATCCGTATTTTATAATAGTTATGTCTTAGATATGATCTACTAGTAAATTTCATTAATTTAAAATATTTAACCAATGTCCTTGTATTGTATCTCATGATCCAAATAATATTTTTAGTGCACTATTTAAATTATGGAATTTATTGTATTAGGTAGAGGGATTTAAAATACATATTTATATGTTTTGAATGATAAATTTTATTATAATTCTATTATCAATGACATATATACATTGAAACTGATGAAAATAAAAGTTATATCTTAGTTTTAGTGAGAAATCCCTAATCATAAAAATAAAAGTAAGGATTCTTGAAATGAGTATATAAATACGAAATGTTTAATATTCACAGGTAGTATTGTGGTAATTTCACTTGATCATAACAATAGGTTATAGAAAATTTTAAAAAAATATTAAAATTTTAAATATTTTCATAAATCCAAGATAAATAAAACCATATAATTTTTTAGGGTGACTAATATTATATTTTCATAATTTATTTTATTAATTTTATTGATGTAAGAAAAAATACAAAATATTTTCCTTTCCTTTCTAATTAACATGAATGACTAGGAATTGATGAGGATATCTTTAATAATATATTTTATAATAATACTTTGATTGATAATAATTATTGATTGATTTTTTTGGTTCTTTTTTTTGAGAAATAAAATGAAATTTTTTCCAATAGGTAGTTAAAAATATCCTATGGCATATAAAATTTATTCATTTTTAATAATAAATAAGAAAATTTAAGGGTATAATTTTTGAGGATATGAGGTGGTTAGATATAAATAATTATTTACCAAATTAATTTAGTTCCACTATCAATTATTTTAACAATTTTTTTTTAATGTGTAATAGAGGTATATTTATAATATTACCATTAACCAAATGAAAATGGTTATTCCTAAAATTATTGATAAAGAAGACGGGTTCTTTTCTTCAGAAATTTTGATTTATTTTAATCAATGACTTTATAGTTTATTAATAGAAATAAACTATTTTAATAAGATATTTATCCTTGGATATCACTATAAAATTCATTTATCAAATTCTTATAATTTTGTTTCATGTCAATACTTGAATGTAATTCTCATGGAATGTAAATTCATGTTGAAATTTAAAATTGATTTATGGTTTGTGCTAATTTACACTGAAATATGAGGATTAATTATTTTGGTAACTTCATTATAATGTAAGGGATTAGATAGGATATCCTATTTCTATTTTCTTATTTATTTTAGTCATTAAATTTCTATATATTGTTTTTGATCTTTAGCAAGAAAAATGGGTTTATATTCTGTCAAAGTTGTTGTTGGTTTAAAATTACCCTTTTTACATTTATTGATAATATTTTTATTTTTTATGGAATGAAATTTTTTCATTTATAATTTGGGATAATATTATATTGCATTTCTTGTAATTTTTATTGCCAAATTTAATATTAACAATATAAGATTATTTTTCATGGATGATATTATGAAAAAAGGAAACTCATCATAACGTTTTGGAATTTAATAAAAGTTAGGTCATAATTCATGTACTTAGTTATTCCTTTTTCATCAAAATATTTATCATTTTCTCACTACCTTCACCTTTTTATATAACTATCTCATGCATCTTATCATGTTCAATAGACTTTTTAAGTTCAAAAAGCTTGCAAGTATTTGTGAAATTGGTAACAACATCACCTTTTTATTTTTTTTGTAATATATATAAGTCATTGATAAATATATTTCAAAAACCTTAAATATACTTCATATGAGTTTTATTTAATTAAGAAAATAAAAATTTAGAAAACATATATTTCATAGAAAATAATTAGTCATCCAATAAAGAATGTTGGTATCATTATTCAATGTTATTTTAGAGTAAATATAATTCTTATTATATAATATATTATGATTATATCTTATTTAATGATTCATTGTTTGATAATAAATTCAACACTACAATTTCATAAAAAATAATTTTAGATATTTATTGGTATTGAATCCTTCTCACAAGACATTAAAGAATTTAGTTAATTTTGTGGATAAAGACACTAAATATGTTATATTGTAAGATAAATATGTTATTTAGAGTGAAATTGGTGAATATTTCTCTTCTAATGCAACTAAAGAAACTATTTTTAGATAAAAAGTATGTATAAATCATGCACGAGTTCTTCTACATGACAGATCATTCATAAGAAATTTTTTTTTGTGTGTAGTTGATTATTGAGAATAGCGTTTTATACCTATAAAAAATTTCTAAAATTATCATATTATAATTATATGTTATAATAAATATAAATTATTATGCTATAAATATAAGAACATTAATTTTTCAATTCTATTTTCTTAAAAATATGTTTGAATTTTTGTAAAATATACTATTTATTTTATTTTATTAAGAGTTTAAAATCATTTATAGGAATATATTATTAACCACATCGATTTTTCATGTACATTTATATTAATTTATTACAATAATGGTGAATGATTTGATGTATGTTCTATGGAAAATTAAACATAACATTATGTGGGATAAGACATAAAATATCTTTAATGATATTGATTTTATTTGAGGTTCTATTTCAATATAAATATAGATAGTACTTAAAAAATTATAGATAAATTTTTAAATGAATTAGAAAATAACTAAAAATTTATTCCATAATTTTTTGTTAAAGCAATTTAATTTTCCATGGGATTGTTTCTTAATGTCAGTTTATAGAGGCTGGTTTAGATATTTTGGATTGCCTGGGTGGGAAGGGGGTTATAGAATATTTATTTCTATAGTTATCATTTCTTTAATTTCATAATTTAATTTGATTGATCTAGATGTTTAGAATTATTACTAGTGAATTATGGATAATGAGTTCATGGAATTAGATGATGCTAATTCTTATTATAGGTTGTAATAAATAGTTTTGGATTAGAATGTAGAAATGGTTTGAAACATTTATTTCTTAAAAGGAGGATAGGATATATATATTTTTCCCTCCATATAGAATAGATTTAAATAAATAGTTTTTATTTAAAATTGTTTCCATGTCAATATGTTTGAAAAAATTGGAGTCCCTTTATATCTAGATAAAAAAGATATTAATTTTATTGGTTGATTTGGTTGTATAATTCACGTATTATATGATATAAGTTAATGGTTTCATTTATTTTGGGTGTGTGGAACTGGTCAAAGTATTTTAGGTTTGGGTTTTTTGAATTTAGATTGGGAAGGGTATTTTTTCTTTCCAAACTTTTTACTATACCATGTGGAATTTATAAGGGTATTATAATCATATTTCTCAAATTAAAAAACTATTACTTATTCAAAAAAGAATAAAGAAACCTCATATTTTTTGATCATTACATACTTCCCATTGTTGACGTTTTAAACCCTAAATATTTAACATTTCCCAAGATAATTAAGAAAAAATAAAGGATCATCAATAAAAACAACTTATTTAGTAATAGATAAATTCATGGGAATGAACTATATATATAAAATAGAAAAAAATAATAATTCCCAATATTATATTTACAATTTGATGATCCAAAGGAAAATCAATTGGGGGAATAACATGTATAATAAGAAAATCATTTAAATTATACAAAAGGAAAGCAATTTTTTATACATACAATTTGAGAGAAAATTTATTGAAAAAGTAACCAAATAGATGTTTTCAAATAAAAAATTGTTATTAATATCACCATAAAATAATATTACAAGGAAATACATGAGGGACCATATATTCAACTAAGATTATTCAGGATAAAAAATATACAAAAAAAGTTGTTATATCATTATCTATACTAGCTCAACGGGATATAATTTATGAAAATGTATTCAAGTCCATGTATCTTCTCATAGAAAAATCCATATAAGTATAGATCCTTGCTACCCTGGACTCCAACGACACATGCCTACTATGGTTATGTTAAAGGAATCTAATATTTCCACTCTTTTTATTGATGATCTTATGTGTAATGACATGAAACATCCTTATTTTTTATCTACCCCATATCCCTTAATCAAATACCCTACAATAATGAATATTTAAAATTCCTATGGTACATATATAGATGATAAATAAATTTAGTTAATCCTACTACTTGATGGATGGAAACTCCAAAATTATAGTACTACAGAATATGTACAAAAAAGACACACATTACAATTTCCTAATCAAATATAACCATAATAATATTAAATCTATCCCACTATTTAGGATTATTCATTTCTTTAACACTATTAAAATAAATCTTTATTCGAGTGCATCCTATTCAAAAACTTAAATGAAATGAAAACATTGTTCATTACCTTGTTGTAAAAACTCAACCTGATAATACTGATATGTTACAAAATTTATTGGTTTAATGAATCATTAAGATGAAAAACTTATAATTCCTATTTAATTATATTATCATGAAAATAAATTATAATATTATTGAACAGAGTAAAAAATAAATGTATACTATAGTCACCATGTAGAAATTCCCAAATCTTTAACCAGTGTTAAAAATTAAAAGTTATTTACTGAATATTTCTAAATATAGTAACAAATATTATATTGATAACTCTTCTCTATATTTTAAAAATTAGATGAAAGTAATAAAACACAATAATATGTAGTAATATAATTGGACAATCAGAACAAATAGGATATAGGGTATACACAAACCAAAAAATAGACATTAACCCCTTTAGTCAATCCACATCAATCTGGTTTGTCATGACCCCCCTAAAACTAAAAAAATAATACTTTTAAAAATATGATAATATTATATTCTAAAAAATAAGTACTATTTTCCTAGAGTTAAAAAAACTTGTTGTATGAGAATAATTTCCTACCCCAAAACTACCTCATTTAATACTTCCCTCTCATAAATAACTAAATAAATGTACCCCAATTTTATAAAGAGAACTTATATATAATAAAAATAATAACATATCCAAAATTAAAAGAAAATGATATAAAAAAACTCTATAAATTTACATTGATGTAGAGAATTATATACCTTGTTCATCCTCATGTGAATAAGAACAAAAGACATAAGCTTTGCGATGTTTGTAAAAATAAATTAAAAATGATCCCATGTATAATATAACTATAATATAAGAAGTATATTCACAATTTTACCATATTAAATAGATGATTTAATTCTTAATATTAGGTTATAATGTCTATCGGTATACACTAGTTAATTCTATAGTCTACATCCAATCCTTTGTTTAGGAATACCAATATATTTACATCAAAACATTGTTCTTAAATTTTCCTACTATAAAAAACCCAAAAATATCACTCTAATGTCATTATAACCTGAGCTAACCTCACTAGAACACCACTCTAGACGAATGATGAGACTGGGTAGGCGCATTCTCAGTCTTTCTTCCAATAAGAGATAGGTTTACAATAAATTCATTTGGTATAAATTAAAAAAATTTGAGACATTAAACTCTAAGAAATATGTAACATCCAAATACTAATAATTGAAAAACCCAAATTAACAAGTAAAATAACTTTAAATTGAATATAAATTGTAATATTAAATCCGATTTTAATGTATTTGAATATTCCAATAACAAAATAATGTACATACCAGAACATACTCTCTTAAACCACAAAACTATTTAAAGGGAATAGGGGAAATCGAATTACCATCTATCCCAACTACATATAGTTAAAATCTACACCTAAAATAACTCCAAGACACATCTCAAATATTATTTTTAACACCTATACGAAAATATCAAACAAAAAATAACAATAAAACAAAATTGTGATATAGTATGGTGCATCATTTCATATATATAAAGTTCATTCCATATCAACAATCACATCTATATCAATATTAATTAAAAAGACAAAATGAAAACACGATAACACTAATCAAAAAAATCAAAAAACATGACCCAATCCTAGTATATAGTTTCTGGATCCATCCACAAGTCCCCACAATCAATCCATAAACTATTTTTCAAAACATAATGAAATTATAATTACTAGATAAATACCTTTGGTATTCTCATTAGAAATCAAAATTGCATTGATCAATAAGGTTTTTATAATCTTCATGGATAGTAATTTCCATAAAATAAGGAATTCATGCTGGTTGGGAAAACTATCAAAAGAAACACTGTAACATGTATATGACATCTTGGGAGAACTCTATAGGAATAAATCAACTCCTTCTAAAATAATGATTAAAACAATTCTAAACCAATTACCATATATATTAAATAATATAAAAATGTGACACCTATTTCCACCATTTTTCATACCACATTGAGAACTGTTTGTGAAAATATAGATAGCCATATCATGGTATTTTTAATATAGTATATTTTTGTCACAAAAAATGTAACATTAATCTTCCTTGAACCACCAAGTAGTGTTGGAATGATGGTTTCTACTGTAGATCAGGAGCATTGATCAGAACACCAGAAGATACTCACTAAAAATGGGGGTTGAAGGAGGTATCGTGGGGAGTCTATAACCCTTATATTAGAGTGCACAATCATAAATAAATATCCAAACATCACACACACCAGTGTATAATGAGTTAAAATAAATGAGTGGTATAATTAAAAAAATATAAGCATGAAATATGATAAATGAAATGAAAAAAGGCCTAAAAAAGCTTTTCATTTCTACATAGACCACCCACTAGGCCAGTTGCATATACATACCAATGAAAAAGAAATAAATAAAATTAGATTCATGATTACACTAATCCATAATCAATCTTTCTCTCTGATCCCAATCTCATCCAATGCATCCTCCTCAACCAAATTATCATAGGCTTCTTCCAAAACCTATGCTAGGAAAAACCATGTGAGAGATACTCAAGTACCCATGTGCAGTGGTAGTCCAATCGGGGTGTGAGTATATAACTTAGTATGTCACTACCATCATAGTCATGTACCAACCAACATATGAAGTGATATGTGGACATGAAATTCTCAAATTAAATAAAAAAATTATGAATAATAAATATAATAACCCCCAAAATTGATTCATATTGATGATGAAATATATATAAGAATTTAATTAAATTATTTCCACAATATTTTAAATAAAATCCACTATATGATTTTTCTTTATCAATTTTAAATTCCCAAAGGTATTATATGCCTATCCCATGGGAGTGTTCTCATCGGATTATATGCCACATAAGTACCACAGACCTAGATAAATGATCAGTTCAATATACTAGAAAAGAATCAACTCGAAAGATAGAAATCCCCAAGAAAATATTAGGCTCTAAGACACAATCATAAGGCCTATACATGGATAGAATGTGATGGCCACCAAATAATCATGGATCCAAATATATAGAAGCCCAAAAAAATCAAATATATAGATCCAATAATGATCCAATTGTAGGACCCCGGGGCACCCTGAGAGGGGAGGGGTGAATCAGGGTGTCAAATTTTTCTTTTAAACTGATGGATCTTATTCTCAAATTGGTAGGATCTAGTTTAACCTGTATGATGGATATGAGAAGAAATCAAACATTCACATGCAAATAGAAAACACATCACTTTTTACTTGGTTCACCACTAACGGATACGTCCAAGGAGAATACACCGACAGGTTGTTAGTCATTCCAGATTCCACTATTCTTCACTAGTTGTGGATTAAAAAGGTTCGAGAATAGTCAATCTGTCCCAGGCTCACTGCCTTTACAACTGTTCAGGGATAGCTCACTGAGTCTCTCGGGTCACTCCCGTTGACTCCCCCTGTCTCACTGCCCTTGGTGAAGTCACAATCAGTTTATAGACGTGAAGGTCTTTTCAATATATTTTCATTAAAGTCTTTGCCTCTACTTAGCATGAGACTCTGATTGCATCAATGTCTGGTAATGATGCACTTGTATTCACTGAACCACTGAACCAGATAACAAGAACATGCAAACAAGTTTCCCTGAAAATTTTGCGCAACACCAACCATTTTCATGAAAGACCTTACTATTGCATGAAATATTTTATTTTCACATGGAAAAATATTTCACGCAAAAACACCCTTTTTCACTTAACTGAATCTTTTACGTGCTGCATCAATTGTTACGTGTAGCTCTGACTTTTTCAAACAGCCTGATGTTTTTCACGCAACTCGGATTTTTCGCGCAAACCGGAATATTTCGTGCAGTGCGGAATTTTTTGAGCACCTCAAAATTTTTCGCGTAAACCAGAATATTTCGCGCAAGCCACTTTATGTGAACCTTTTATGCACATCAGACCTCAGATCTTCTCTAAGTCTTCAACCATACAGAATGAGGTGGGTCACCTCTTATTTATAGGCATATCTGACCCCCGCACGTAAAACCCCGTGTGGCACGAAAATCCTCAAATTTGGCACATAATATTTTGCACAGGTACCATTTTTCACGTACATCTCTAGATTTTTCGCGCAGCCCATGCCTTTTCCATTTTTCAACGTTCTGATTCTGAAACACTATTTGAACGAAAAATCTTGCTCCACTTTTTCAGGTACCACGCTTTTTAGTGTGCACACCACTGTTGTTTGCACACACCTTCCTTATTTAGCTCACCACTTCTGTTTTGCACGCACCTCCTCTTACCAACAACCTATGTCTTCATTTTCCAATTTTCAGGACCAAAAATTTGACACACTTGGAAACGACGCCACCTTCAATACTATTGTATACTTGAACTATATGATCACTCTACTAGTACACATTCTGAACTTCAACTGAGGATTGACAACAAATACAAACCACACTCTATTTCATGGAAATAACAACCATGGTTCCAACACCAATCATATCTGAATCCAAATCATATAATCCCTTATATATATGAGCTCTTAATCTAAGGAATATAAAATCTTATCCGGTTTAAACTCATGTCTTCCCATCATATATCTCCACTAGAGGAGTTTCCTCATATTGGGAATAAACCCCACCAAGTATCTTGTACCTCTCCTATGTGAGTGTTCTTATCCTAACACAATCCCTAAGAGTATCTAAACTCACCTCACATATAGTTGTATCCCATCCATCAAATCACCTTGCAATTTATAACATACATAACAGAAAACCACCCTAAGGAATCCACCATTGAAAACCTTCTTAGATAACTCATATGAGTGTTTACTAAAATAGGGTATAGGTATGCCAAACACCTTATCAAACTGAGGTAGAATACCCATATACCATATATTCCTTCTTATCTCAGTAGAAGAATCCTAGGAAGAATGCATGGAAATACCAAACACACCATCATTCCTTACAGGTATAGAGGTTGGGTTCTAGGAAACACGTCCTGGCATTCTTATCTTCAACAATCATAAAAAATTGAAGCATAAATACAAGGAAGTGGTTGAAAAAAAACAAATAGCCTCACCTCAATCAATATCCCCTTAAATCACATCGTCAGTATGGGTTCTATGGTGACACCTAATGTCATCCCTACCTAATGAATCATACACCAGCTCATGGATATCGTTTTCATCAGGGACCCATTGGGGTACCCTTTTCATAACACATAAGAGGAACCCTCACTCGGATCCTCTATCTTAGTCATATGTCAATGCCTGAGGAATACTATATCCCTTAACATAATCACGAAGACAAAACTACTATTATATCCATATAGGGTATCATAATTAGAAAAAATCAGAATATAGAACATATCTTATCTTAGTTCTTAAGGTCTCAAAAATTCTGTTCGCTCCACATCCCTCCATTATAGCCTATAGTCTATCCACCTAGGCTATGAATAACACATGTCATGTCCTTGAACATAAATAGTCATGGATAACTATATATTACCAAGGTCTATTGGGGCTGTAGAAATTTTTCTATCGTATTCAATGATTTTTAATTAAATGTTTTAAAATAATTATATAATTAACCAATTAAATTATTATATTAAAATTATGTAGTTCATTTAATTGAACAAGTTGATTTCTATAGCGTAGATACCACATTAAAAAAACATAAATCAAAATAATAAATACCATAAAGGATGATACAAAAACAACCTACATTTCATTTATATCTTTCTATTTAAAATTGAAAGGGCCAGTATCTCTACCAAGGACCTCCAATGTCTTTAATCACTCAATAATACACCAACAATGGTTTTAGTTTCCTATTCTATAACAAGGATCCATGTATAAATAATTATAAAATTTTATAATTAATTTTACCATTTAAACGAATACAACATAGTGCATAAATTAACACCAGATGTTGTCCACATGCTAGAAATGCATCTAATGGAACACCAACAGACCGTCTCATAGTCCAACACCGATGTCGAGAAGAATCCACAATAAAAAGACACTGAATCCATTAGAGATTTAATTTAAAATTGGGGAAAACTAATAAAATTATAAACAATGCCATACCTCATTGAATATCAAACAATCTGGTTGAAAATAAAGTCTACAGACTTCCTCTATATATGTATAACAAAAACGTCATTGGAAACACCTGATTCCACCATGATCTGGTGGAATCATAACAAAAAACCCTAATAAAATAAGGTGAAAAATTGAACATGAGTTAGAGGGATAAAAAGAGGCCAATAGAGGAATAATCATACTAAAAAATCCAAGAAAACACATAAAAGAACACACAAATAAAAGGAGAAATAAATTATGGGGATGAGGTTGGCCAACTTGTGGTGTATATACTCAAGGTAGAAAGAAAAGAGGGATAAGACATTAAATATTTAGAGGAAAAATTCTAAAAATAAATTTTTAATAATAAGTATGGTTTGTTTGAACTGTTTTCCAAATTTTTCACAAACCGCACAGTTTTTATTTTCAAAGTGTAACCCTTTCACATGGTTAGTCCAGACTTATTTTCAAAGTATGCGCCAACCATGCAAAGTGGAACTATCTTGGTCTGCGATATCTCAAGCTATTTATTTGTAACTATATACCAACTATGTTCCAAGCCCATGATCCAAGCCTCCAAAATTGGTTTTCTCTTATGTTCACATAGTTTTCCCAAGGCCATGTTCCGATTATATTCCTAGAGCATGTTCTATTGAAAAATATATTAAAACCTCCCCATGCTGAGTTTGTTTCATTATTCCTCTAAACTAGGCATCCCAACCCATCCACCTTGGCTATAAACATCTAAATCTCCTGAAACATCACTCAAAGCTCTCAATACATACCCAAACACTTGAGCTAAATTTTAAGCCAAATTAAAAATCTAAAAATATCATATTTATATTTCAAAAATCTTATAATTCCATTATTAACCTTGATTTAAAATTCATCCCATACACTATTTGAATAGTCTAATACTTTCTTAAATTTTAAACTCATATGGATGTGGGATATTACAGACAACCATGATAAAAGGTTATATATGAATATTGAACCTCAATTTTATTAGGATAATTGTAATTCTATTTCATCATTACAACACTATATATTTTAAAACTCATCATAACCATGTCTTCTGTAAGATCAAATGAACTTTTATAATTGTGATTTTTTATAAATTTTTATAATAAATAATTGAGTAAATGCACATGAATATTGAACCTCAGTACCATTAATTTATTATGATTACCCAACCACTATGTTATAACCCACTACATAACACAAGGGTAATGGTCTATATAATATATCCATAATCCATCCATCACTAAAAAATTGATAAATGAATATAAATAATGAAAAATATAACAATTAATGATGATAACCGTAACCTCACATCCCACGATCCATCACGGTACTCAAGAAATATGTGTAAAAAATTACAGAAACCATTTTCTTTGAAATTATTAACAAATTATGTATCAATTTGTGCGAAATGGGATGGGCTTTTTTAATTTTTATATAAATGCCAACTAACCCGTTTTAGGTGGGTAAATAAAATTTCAACTCAAATTCATTATCCCTAAAAATTAATTTATAGAAAAATATGAAAGGTGAAACAATTTAGATAGTGGAAATTTTTGAGTTTGAAAAATTTAATGACAAAAAAGATAAATACATAAAATATATAATTAATAAAAATAAATAAATAATTATTTTCAATAATTCTAGTAAAACCAATAAAATAAAAAAAATATTTATTTATCAATTCCATATTTACATATAACTATTAAATGGTAAAAGTTTCTTTAATTAAAAAATAGTTATACATTATTAAATCATATAAAAAGGGAATTAATTGAGGGTATAAAAATATTATACAATGGATTTTATGTTTTTGTATAATATATTTTCCCAGAAAATCTTGGATAACAATATCACCCCACAATCCTACCAGACAAAGCCTAAATATAATAATCAACTTATCTATTTTTAGGATTTTTTTAAAGTATTTTTTGATAGGGGTGAATGAAATATATTTTAAATAAAATAAAAAATTAATAATCAGTGAAGCGTTATATATTTTTATACAGCATCAGTATTTTCACATGTCATGTTAATTTAAAAATATATAATATCACATCCTGGATTTAAGAACATAAATATAATATAATAAATTTATTTTTTGAAAGAAAACAATGAAGAAAATAACTGACCCTAAAGTAATATATCAATAAAGTATTTTGGAATATCTAATCAATGTGATTTATGTTAAAAATCAAAAATTAAAACCAAAAAAATATTAAACACCATGATATATAAGTGACAAGGTTGTAATTTATATTACCATGAATTGAATAAATATAAAATAAATCAATGAAAAAATTAATTAAAAATTAGTTAATTTATTATAATCCCTTGGTTAAACAATTAATATATAATCACAATTATAATTTATTACAAAGTCTAGATAAAAAAAATCAATAATTGGGTTATATGAAACCATATTTACAATTGATAATTCAAATATAATAAATTATCATGAATTAACTTGAACTAATTAGTTTAAATATTTATTTGTAACAATTAAATTTATGCGCAATGGTCATAATAAATAATTTAATATTGAGTATAAATCAATAATAAATATAAAAACCCAATATAAACATTATGGTAATGAATCAATAAATAACCATCAATCAAAGTTATGTTGCATTCTAAATAGAATAAAGTTAGCTACCCATGACTATATTATTATCCATGAAAATAATAAAAGATTCACATATCATGAAGAATAAAATTCATTTCCTTTTTTCAATGTAATGATGGATCATGAATTCTCTATTATTTATATAAAATTATGCCTCCATTATATATATATATTTTAATCATCCAAAAAATTTTATTTATAATTTTTTTGGTCAAATAAAATATAACATCAATGAAATAAATCCAGGTTATTATATGAATATATATATATTTAAAATATATCCGTAAATATTCTCCCTGATCCATTACATATATATCCAAATTTTCTTTTTTATATCATATATTTAAATTTACAATTAAAATATGAAAAATGTGTTTTATAAAAACCTAATATTATCTTAATATATTCATTTCAAATTTTCTTATATAATTCTTCTTAAAAGAACTGTCTCATTTTTTCATTCCTGTTTGAATAATCCCCTAATCCATCAATAATACATTTTAACATATAAAATATAATTTTTATTCAACCAATACTGATACTTGATAACCTCATCCTATATAAAATTACCTTAGAACACCTTTATATTAACCCTCTTTGATATTTTACTGAATATTTTATGTCTAATTTTTTATATCCTTCATCACAACATGATTAAAATTCACAGGATATGTTTTTATCTTTTAGATAATCAAGATTATCTAAAATTATATTAGTGTAACATTTTTATATATTTCAAACAATATATAAAAATAAATAATTATAGCAAAAATAAGCCCATAACATATTTAATATAAATACATAGATAGATTATCAATTTTTTGTTTAAAATTTCACCATACATAAATCAAATTTTTTTGCTTCAGTGAATGTGGTTCACATTCCACCTTTAGAATGCACAAGTATTTTTAAATTTTCAAAATATTCACTAATTGGAGGATGTTACCATCCTCTATATCCCCCATTTCAGTTGGATAATACTTTTAGTTTTGATTATGTTATAACTTTTTTGATTCCTAAAGCCCTACTCAAACTTGTGTTATTTTCTCCTACATCTCCCATACTGTTAGTGGCTAATTTTTTTAAAGATTCTCAAGGACCAACACTTTATTATATGTATATATCATTCAATGAAACAATCTTATATACCATAACTTCATATCTAACTATGTATATCTCATTGATGTTGGGTTTTTCTATTTTTAAAATATTTAATAGTTTTGATTTTATTTTTTTAAAGGGGATGTTTTTGGGGAATCCCATAATTGAATGTAGCCGGAGTGGGGTTTATTTATTAATAGAGGTGTTTTAATTACCATTTAAAAATAATAAAGGAAAAAAGGTATAATATTATGTGGGATAATTCACTACACCATTCTAAAATTCCTTCCCCCAAATATATAATGTGGCATCTTGACTGTGCACTTTTCATGACACAATGATGCGAGGGGCTTTGAGGTGCCTTAATTTTTCATCACAAATCGGCAGGTCATACTATTTTGATCCCACGATTGAATGGGTTTGTTTGATGAGTTGAACCAATTAACAGAATGGGAATTATTTTTACAACCAACTGTATTTGTTGAGATCTAGTAAATATAATTGTTAGTTTGTGGGTGCGATCTGAGCGTATTTATCGATCAGTTATGACCAAACATATAAGAATAAATCTAGAAACAAAAATATCCTTATAGAAAAGATAATATACCCATTTTAATGGGTAGGATAAATTATCTAAATTGTTACCTCTATTTTTATAAAATAGATCTTTTATTTTATGGTAAAATTACTTACAAGTGATCAATAAATTCCTCAAACTCATCTTTTTACATATATTATTCAAAATCCATTAAAAAAGTATCAAAGGTACATTGGTCTTGTGAAACAACAATGCCCTTTACAAAGTTATATTATCTCCAAATCATCCACAAGAGATTCTCCACAATGTATTTATATTTAGTATCAATCTACCATTGTATCCTAAAGAGGATTAAATATAAACCAATAATATTATTGATTTTCTATGGTAGAATATATTCTCATAAATAGAGATAACACAACTTACCTCAGTGAGATTTACCTAATAACATAAAAAATTAAAGAAAATTTGCATTTCCCACTAATATATTCCTATAATATTATGAGAACATTCAATAAATATGGATATGAAGATACTTAATAATTCAATGAGGGTGGAGAAATTTGATGACAACATGTACAAGATGTGGTAAACGAGGATTGAAATTTATACTTGCTACTATTAATTTACTGAATGTTATCTCAACTCTAAATCCACAAACATCCAAATATGAGATTATTAAAGATCAATCACAACATAAAAATTGGAGAAAAAATATCTCCTAAGTTGAGGGAACATCCAAGGATGAGATGCTTCAAGTTTTCTACACACATAAAAATGGGAGAACAATCTAATGAGTCAAGGGACCATACTCAATGTTTTATCTAATGAAATATTTAGCAAATATCAATAGCTTCTAACCAAAAAGTATTTTTTAAATATTTTAGGGTAATATTACCTCACCAAGTTTGTAGATAGAAATAAATTACTAGTAATGAAAATATTTTAATAATAAATGAAAGAAAATTGATCTATCTTAGATAAATTTTATTAAATAATATGTAGGTTAGAACACTTTAATCCAATATAGATTAGCATGAATGATGATATCATTCATATATCCATTATATAAATGCTCCTTCCTTCTTGGATGAATTTTAAACATTATATAAATCATAAAAAACATATATATTTTCTTCAATTATGTACTCAAATATTTACTAATTGGGGATTAATATAAAAATAATGAGGAGGAAAATAAGCCTAAGGATGAAAAATAAAAATTCATCATGGATGCGGGAGTGGATCCATCCATGTCCTCAAATGGAAAAACATCAAAAAATCCTTCAAAATAAAAATTTTAATTCAATAATAAGGAATGATCATGATACTTATATTTTAAGCTAGGAAAAGTCAAAAAAGATTTTTCTCTTTGTAAGAGAGAAGATAGAAACAATTATTTAAAAGGGAACATCGGGGACAAGGTCTTTGAAGAAAATGTTACCATGGATAACTATTCTTTGTGTATAAATTCTAATACTATATGACACATGTGAAATAAAAAATTTATCTTAAAGAGGATCAAATTAATAAAAAATGGTACATCCCATTATATGGGGAACTCTATAAGAATAAACATACAAGGGAAATGAGTGGTTGATCTTGAGTTTACCTATGAAAAGATCAACCCCATTAATTATGTGGTGAATGTACCCAATGTTTTTAGGATCATAATCCTGTGGAGATTAATATATAATAATGTGTTTAATATTTTATTTGAGGTAGATAACTTTGTTCTTTATAAGGGCGGGATATTTGTTAGAGAGGGTCACTTATATAATGGATTATTTAAATTAAATACAAATATTATTTCTAATTTATTTCTTGGTTCATTCAATTTCTGTAATAATAATTTAGGGAATGATTATTTTAATACAATAATTTATATTTAATTTTTTATGATCTATAATGGATAAATATATAAATAAATGTGTAAAATTCATGATATCTAAAATACTAAGTTCACCATTTCCAAATATTGAAAGTAAAAGAAACTTTTTTATAATTAATACTTAGTGATGTATTTGATTCAAATGCTAAACCTATCGTAGGTAATAAAAAATATTTTTTAACTTTTATTGATTATTTTTTTAATATTTTTTCATTTATATCTTTTAAAAATATAAATACGAAGTTATTTAAAAATTTATTTTCTATTAAAATGAAGTTGATAACCAATGTTGACTTATAATTAAAACCCTTGTATTTGATAGAGGTGTTTAATACTATAGTCCATCATTTTTAAAATTCATATGGAACTTACATGAGGTAAAATATCTCTATACACTTCAAAAAAATGGTACAAATAAGTAAAAGAATTGAACTTTAATAGAAAATTTTAACTCCATGATGTCTATATCAGGTGTCTCAAAAGGTATTTGGGGAGTGAAAATATTAATAGCACATCTCATCCTAAATTGGGTTCCAAATAAATGTAAGGCTATAAATATATATGATTTATAGAAGAATAAGAAACCAAACCTAATTTATTTAAATGTTAGTGGATGTCATGTGATTTGAGAGTACCTGAAGAGAAAGGGAAAATTGGGTAAAATAGGTATTGATAGCATATTTAATGGATATGTGGAGAATTAAAAATATTATAGATTCATGATTGTAACATAAAGTGATCTGATTGATTTTAATGTGGTTATTGAATCTAAAGATTCTATTTTTATTAATTCTAGGATTACCATATTTTATAATAAAATCTAAACAGAGGAATACTATATAAATTAAATAGAATATCAAGAAGATACAGTTGAAGATTTTCAAAAAATTAAACAAACTAAAATACCCAAGATATATGGTTCTGATTTCTATATGTACTTTTAGAAGAATCCAATTATAGCGTGGTAATACAATCTCTAATTTATCTCAATATGGAGTCTGACCCAAAAAACATTCAAAGAGGTTATGCCATCTCATAATGAATCACTTTGATAGGAAGAAATAAATGATTAAATAGACTCTACTACTCAGAATAATAATTATATATTTAATTTATCTTACTCAACATACAAAACCTATAGATTGTATTTGGATATTTATACGAATACCAAATTTATATGGTATAATTTAATAATATAAACCTAGATTGGTAGACAAAGGGTTTAATAAAAAAGATGGAATAAATTAATTTTATATCAATGCTTCTATTGTTGGGATATCTTTTATTATATTTCTACGTACTTAAGAATCTATATATAATTTTAAAATTCAAAAAATGGATGTTAAGAAACAATTATTAAATGATTAATTAGATGAAGACATATATATAGAATAATCCAAAGGATTCATAGTATTATGTCATGAAAATGATATTTTTAAAATTTTATGGTCCCTATATGGTTTATAGAAAGATCCAATAAATGGGATGAAAAAATTGATGAATTAATATTTTCGAATGGATTTATCATTAACCAATACGATTAATGTTGTTGTAGTAGTTTCCATAGTAACCATGGTGTTTTTTTATTTTTGTATGGATGACATGATTATGTTTAGAATTTATATAAATGAAATAAATGATTTTAGGCCTATTTTTTATAGAAAATTTGATATTAAAAACTTAGGTGAATATAATATTATTTTTGGAATCCAATTTTTTTGAAATAATATTTTCATTATTCTTTATCAATCTCATTATATTGAAAAAATGTTAAATTGGTTTGAATAATTTGATTGTTCATCGGTTTCTAACCCATTTGATTCTTGGTGTAGGGTGATATAAAATCCTTACAAGGTAGTTTCTTATTTGAAGTATGAAATCGTGATTAGGTTTATCATGTATTCTAGGACATGTACCAGATACTCCATTTCATATGTTGTAATGTTCAACTTGTATATGAGTAATCCAAGTCATGCACAATGGGATGTAGTTAAAAGTGTACTCTAGTATTTAAAGGGTGATATGTAATATTGTATTTATTTTAGTGTAAAACCAAGGTTATTGGATGGTTTTCTCGAATGTGATCTAGATAAATATTATATAGGATCACTCTTTTAAGAAATTTTGGAATTTTACATTTAGAGATCGAGAGGTTTTTTGGTGTTTATAGAAAAAAAACTTGAATAATAGTCACCATAATAACTTTTAGGTTTGTCACATTAGCAGCTCAGATAATGGAGTAAGAATGGGTTTTATCTCTTTTATCAAATCTTATATTTTGGAATATATAGATATATCTAGTTTTTAAACACTATGGTTATTAGGAAACCTCACCTAGGAAACAATATAATACTTATAATAGAAATTTAAGATACATTGTTCTCAAACAAATATATACGATGTAGTTGATACAATATAGAATCATAAATGTGGACTTTAATAGATTGATCCAAAATCTAGTGGACCCACTAAAAAGTGACTTTTAGGTAAGCTTTAAACAAAATTTCCTTAGGGATGGGTTTATAGACCTATTATAAAATTCACCAACGATGAGTACTCAACTTAAAATGTGATAAAGTAGAATGTAGAAGTTCAATATAGGATATTATATAATATATTCAAGGGAAAAACCAATGGTATATTACATATTAGGAAGCTGGTGTTTGGTTCCCATGAGGAAAAGCAGGGTGGGTCTATAACTCTTAATGAACCAAATATCCAAAACAATTGTTGAAATATGGGAATACTTTTTGGTTCACCTATGTGGATATAGAAGTTTGGCCTCCCCAAAGTGATTATTTGAATTTTTCACTCAAACATTCATCATAGGATAACTGAAACATTAACATAATAACATCAAAGTGTATATTTGGAACAATGTAATTTTAATGGAATTTTTTATAATAAATATGATTGATAACAGGAGCTAAATTTTTATGGATGTTTCCACCAATTTATCTATTAAACTATTATTTTTATTTACTCTATAGAGGTTTAAATCAAGAGATACCCTTGTTTTTGTAAGTTCTTCCCAAGAGAGTATTATCATTTATTTATAAACATGGTGGTTTAAATATTTTATTTTATATTGATATATCAATGGGAAATGGAAACATCATTTATTTTTGAATGATAGTAAAAAGATATCATCAAGGCTTGTTATGTTGTTTCTCTCCTTAAGAGTAGATTCACCCACACCAAAACAATACTATTATGGGTTCCTGGTGAATCCTCTTTAGGATATAATGGTTTCTTGATACATGACAAATTTACTCTGTGGAGTTTATACTTTGAATTGGGATTGAAAAAAATGATAGCTTTGGAAAGGTATATTTTATTGCACCGAAATAAAATGTGACATTGATTACCGTTGAAAGATTTTGAGGATTTTTTTAAAGTTAAGAGTTGGATGAGTGGATTGATAAATTGGGAGTAATTTTTCCAGTCATTAAAGGATATATTTTATAGATCTGCATGATCCCATTTTAATATTTCATCCCACCCATTCGAGTCAATCATGAATAATTAATTCACTTCTACATAGTTAACAATTATTTGAAATATAATGTTAAAAATATTCCACTAAAGATCCACATTACACCTTTATGAACATGTTCACACATGTGGATAGTGTGGTGAACCATCCCAAATAATATTATACCCATTTTCCTTTATTTATTTTAAATAAGAAAAAAAATTAATCCATTTATATGAAAGAAACCACTCCTCATTCTTTCTAATGTGGGATTCCAAAAAAAACATTCCCCTTTAGAAACATCAAAACAAAACCTTTAAATATTTTAAAAACAATAAAACCCAACCCTCCATCCATATGATCCAATTATCTTCATTTGAGGATTGGTTCAGCGATAATATTCTAAACATCAAGATATACAATGAATATTTTTAATCATTTATAGATTATAATTAATGGACCTTGGTATCCATGTTTGGGAGTGACAATATCCTCTAGAATTGTTAATATTCATTATATATTATTTGGATATATCCTCCTAGGTAACAATATCTATACATAACCATAGGTATTTTAACATCAAATTTGTTTCTAGGGATAAATTTTTTTGTTTGGTACAAGGTATCTTAAAATAACGGTAAGTGTATGTTTATATTGTTTTGGGGTTTTTTGGATATCCATGATGGTAGGAACCCTAGATCTATTACATATTTTATTCAGGTTTTTAAGCTTCCCATTACTTTTCAGAACCCATATATTCTTTAGAAAAGTAGACACTCCATTGGGTATGTCATTTGTGTGTATGCTGTAATGATGTTAATGATTCATAACATGGTCCACCATATTTATGTCATGGTGGATGTCTCATGACCTTTAACTTAGTGTGTTCTTATAGAAGTGGGTTGTTTGATATATTTCTATAAAAAAATATATTTCTATAATGTGGGATTCTTTCATAACTTTAATCTTCAAGGTCACTCTAACTTATATTGTTAGGGTCAATGTCATTTGAAGCTTGTGGAAGGGCTATCTCAGTGTCTTCGTTATGAGTGGTATTACTCCCAATTCACTTTTCCCCATCCTATATGAGGTATTGATTTAAACAGATTCTCATTTGGCCTCTTTCGTACATGTTACCCACCCCAAGACCCTTATGACAGGACTTAGGTTAATGGTTGGGGTATCCTAACCCCTCTAACCACATGAGAGGTTGACATAGAAGGGTGTGTTTCTCTTCATCATACTCCTTAGGATTTTCGTTCTCCTGGTGGACCTTAGGTTCCTTTTAATTTAGAATAGGATGTCTCCTAAGACTATGTTTCATTTGTTATTTCCCCATTACCCATAATTTTTCTATCCTCTCCAGAACCCTTAGATCCTTCTGTCTCTCCTTGAGATGCTTTGGCTAGTGTGGAGTATTTCCTGGAATGGGACCCCTCCTTAGGGACCCCTCTCCAACCTACTTTTAGAAAAATACTTCTATAAGTATGGATGAGATTTATCTATTTTATTACCCAAATATATTTTATGTTATGTAATAAATATGTGAAAAAATATAATATCTAACATCCTATAGTGGCCAATATATTCAAACTCCGAAGGGTCCTATTGGATCAGAACATATGGAATACATTTGTTCTTCTCAATCATTATATTGTTATAAAGTGTGCCGATTAACTAATATTAAATCAAAGGGAAATAAGCCTACTTCATATTCTTCTAATTGAACTGTATACTCATATATAATGATTGATAAATGGGGGCCTCAAACAAGTGATAGTTTTTATCTAATGTAGTTAACAATATTGAATAGAATCGTTGATGATTATATTCATTGTTGATTTGGTTACACATTTTTCATGAGTTTTGTATGACTATTCACCCTTATTACTAAAGCTACACAATATTGAATAGAATCATTGATGATTATATTTATCTATATATTAGTCCCCTAATATAGAATTCATGAATATGTTTCAGTTATACTACTGAAGAATCATGTAGGGTTATCCATAGGTGGCCCATAAGAATGAATTGTGGGGGATTAAGGAGGATATTCTTAACAATTTAAAAATTTATCCAAGTAACCATAAAAATCATAAATATTTAAAAACTAAGATCATCCACTCTAATAAATAAGTCATAAAATTGATGGGGTGATTATTTTTTTGACCATGGCTAATAAACGAAACATCTTGTTAGATAAAATATTGTATAAAGAATGGAGGTGTAGATAAAGTCCATGAGAATCAAATTTATGGTAAATCATAAACTACAATCAGAGGATATATCCTACATCAGTGACATAGAGGCTCTAGGTCCTCCTATTGTATCTCATATTTCCTACATGTTTTTATCACATAGTTTAACATTTTATGTGGATATACCATAAAGACAAATCAATAGTTATTTTTTAATATTATCTCTTTATTCATAAAAAGTGATCAAAATTTAATTATAAAGACCATTATTTCAGGGTAATAAATTAACGGTGTGGTGCATGAACTTAAAACTAAAATTTCTCTAGGACCTAATGATTTTTTGGGTTTTTTCTATATTAAAGAACATGATATTATCAAATATGTGCTCGTCACACCTATAAAATATTTTTAGAAGAGGATCTCTCGCATTGGTCATTTATTCTACTACTTTGATACTCATCTTAAAGGTCCATCATCATATATTCTTTATTAAATATTGATTTGTTAGAGTGTGTAACTATTAACAAAACATGATTTCCAAAATATTAAATGATATGTTTTCTTAATTTCTCCCATTAATGATGTGGTGGGAACAAGATGGATTCTTCATGGTCATGAATATTTAAAGAGTTATCAACTTAGAAAAAAATTTACTGTATGATATTATACAGAATGTGCGAATGAATGATACCATGGATACAATTTATGTGTCTAAAAAATATAGTTTAATTTAAAGGTATTTGATTTGAAAGTCTTAAAGAATATGTTGTCTCTAAGAATGGGATTGTGATTTTTTCTTCAAATGTTATTCCTCACATTGGTTCTCAGATTTCCTCATGGGAGGAAATTTTGTTTCTAAATCACTATAAAGTATTTTTCAAGGTGAATCTCTATCCCCTATAATATTCATACCCACCCAAGACTTTTCTAGTAAAAACATCAACACAACTATCCTAAATGAAGAAGTTTAGACTTTTAAAGGCTGGTTCGGTCTTTTAGGATTTTTTTGTCTATTTTTAATACATGATATTTATTTATTTTGTAATGGGAGGTTTCAATATATAAAATAATTCTTTTTGTATTATCATCAGATATGGTAAATTGACTGGTAAAATGAATATTAACTCTAAATTAGATGTTTTTAGGTGGAAATATTCAAAAAAGTTCCCCATCCTTATTGAATGATGAATTGGTGTATCCAATGGAAAATAATCAATGACCAATATAAGGGATCTTTTATCTTTGGGGAGAGTTAAAATTCATCATGTTGGTATTCTAATTGAAAAAATCATTAGATGGATCTCTTACTAGAGAATTAGGTTTCTATCATTCATAGATAGGATCACTCTAATCAATTACGTGATATAATCTATACCACTATTTATTTTTTAAATTATCCTCCTAATGTCTTTATTAGGAACATTAAAAATATATATAAAAAAATATATGGGAATATCACCTGGAAGGTTTGTGTCACTTGTATAGTTAGTCTATGTAGGAAAATTAATAAAATGAACTTAGTATAAATGTTAATATTCCTGAGAATCTTATTTCGATCATGAAAGTTAGAATTTCTTTGAACATTCAAGGAGAAAAATCACTATGTTATGTATTTTTTAAATAAGAGATATTGAGGATTGAAAGAAGGTGGAACACATGAAGATTCATGCTATTGGGGAAAACAATAAGTGTATTTCCTTTCAAAACATCCCAAATCAACAGATAAATATTTATATTCAATGAAGTATACATATTTGAATGGTATTTTGTAGTTATAATGATTTTGATAAAATAATAATTGAAAAGTGATGAACTGGGATGAGTTTAAGTAGTGAAATTAAAATAGGAAACATGTTTAAGATAATGAAAAAGTTATAACAATGTCACAAGAAAGCAGTAAAAGAGGAAAATATGTTCACTAGTACAATTTTATTTCTTTGGTTTTTTTATATTTTTAACGTTAGTTTTGAGGTGACGTTATTGAAATCAACTTTTAAAAATATATATTTTTTACATCAGTAATTTAATAAACGACCAAAAAATGGAGTTTTATGGTTTTTATTATCGGTTTCTAAAATACGAACGTGAAGTACGTTCTAGAAAATATTTTAAAAATCCATTATTTTATGTCAGTTTTTTAAAAAACTGAACTTAAAAGTCATTTTTAAGTTTGTATTTTAAGAAATAACATTAAAAGTCATTTTTAACATCGTTTTTTAAATAACCAATGGAATAAATGTTAAGAATCTTGTATATAATTTCCTAGGACTTGATTTGACAGGTCCTATACCTCAAACGGATTTACGGATCAAATGTTATGACCATAAGAAGTTTGATATATTTTTTTTGAGGAAAGATTGAATAAGGCAACCATAGCTTCATCTTAAAAGGAATTTTAGAGTCTGAAGGAAGATTTTTAGTTTTACGATTATATAAAGAATTATACATAATTATAATAAAACAATAATCATTAAATGGTATCTAAATTAATAAAACTACTTATAAAATATATAAATCATAAAAAAATAATTAAAAATACCTTGATGAGATCGTAGAAAGAAGAAATAGTGGATTCATGTGGAAGATCAAACAAGTCGAGTCGGTGGAAAAATGATGGTTGAAGGAAATGATCTTTAAATGTTATATCAATTTTGAAAAAAATCATGAAAACCATAAATCATGGATAAATAATTACAAATACCATGACGAGATCGTCAGAAAGAAGAAATAACTAATTTACTTTGAAGATAAAATGACTCAAGTTAGGGGAACAATGATGGTTGAAAGAAATTATCGTTAAATTAGAATATGTTTGTAATGAAAACATAAAATTGATATGATAAAATAAAACACTATATTAAGAATAGTAGGTGGAAATTGGAAATTTTGATCTTGAGATAAAAAACATGAAATTTTGCGTTGGCGGGATATTAAAATTATATTCCTCATCAATTTTATGATAACCATCATGAAAAGATATTAATATTTTTATTGATTTTCCATGTTGGTTATTTTATAACCGACATGAAAAAATTATTTTCATCACTTTTTCATGTCGATTATTAAATAATCGATGTGAAAAATCAATTTTCGGGATATTTTCATGTCGATTATTTAATAACTGACGTTTAAAGATATTTTTCACATCAGTTATTTAATAATTAATATGAAAAATGTTTACAAACATTTATTACATTTCCCAATATTCAATTTTATAGGTCACGAAGCTCAAATGAAGATTCAGATTAAAAGTTATGGCCTTTGGAAATTGGTCTTCCTTAAGTCTTCGTTTAGAGATGATCGATTTTTTATGACCATAAAATTTGATTTGTAACTCTGTTTGTGCTACGTGATCTTTCAAATCGAAGATTAGGAAATTAACTATGTGTTTGAATACATTTTTCACATTTCTTATGAGATAAACAATGTGGAAATTATCTTTTAACGTCCGTTATTCAATAACTGACGTGAAAAAGTCAAGAAAATTGATTTTTCACATCAGTTATTTATAAATGATGTAAAAAAGTCAGGAAAATATATCTTTCACATAGGTTATAAAAGAACTGATTTAAAAAATCTACAAAAATGGATTTTCAAATCGTTTATATAATAAATTACGTGAAAAATCATTTTTAGAGATTTTCACGTCGGTTCTAAAAAGCCGACGTGAGAAAGGAGGAGTTAAAAATAGTTTTTTTACTAGTGGTTTAAAGTACTTTGGAACATTTTATAACTATGTACACGATAATAAAACCAACCACAAATAAATTTTATTAAAATAAATTTCAAATATATATAAGAAAAAATACAATAGAATAAATTTAAATAAAAAATAATGTGATAAAATTCTCTATATCTAGTATTAAAAAATATAAAAAATAATTATATTATCTATAGTGAATATCTTTAGCGGTCCTAATATCTTCATGCTACTAGAAATAATTACTCTAGGGTGATAGAAGTACTAGTAGAATACGTGGAATCTAGATCAGAAGATTGGAAATTCTCTGAGATATTCTATATCAATTGAATTTCTACATATATTCTACATGAAGGGTAATTTTTAGCAGTCCTCTATAAATGGAATATGAGAAGTATCCATGTAGGATGACTGATCGAGGGTTAATGTCACATGAAGCAGGAAAAAAATGGATGAACTAGGGTTTATACATAGAAAATGAGAGCCAAAACACCATGATAATGTAGAATGATAAAGTCGAATATAAAAGGATAGAGTGTGCAAGGGTGATAAATTCCACTAACATAACACTGTGCATCGAAGTGAAAAAAAACAGGAACTAAAATTCACAAAGAAGAACAACAAAAAAATGTTAGAACCCAAAACCCCATGTATATGGAATTACAAAATCAAAATAATGGAAATCCAATCGAATACAATGGTATATCCCATAGAGCATCGATGACTACTTATAATTAAGATAGCGAGGGATGAAGAAAAAATAGGTTGTTAAAACACAATGTCCCAAAACATTATCTCACTCGAGACCCCAACATCCCACTTCAGAATAGAAGATACTATTAATATATTGTGAATAAGAATAATAAAAGAAAAATTAATTCTATTTTTTCTTGAATTAATTTTAAAGGAATATAAATAGTACAATATTATAAATACAATTTGAAGATAAAGACATCTAAATTCAAAAATCATAACCATTTTAATTTGAAATTGGAAATGTTCTTGAACCTATGGTTATTGAATGGAAACTAAATTCATATTATCTAAATATCTTTTATATTTTGATAATACCATGGTTTTAGTCAAACTATCATCCAGGGTATTATCAGTATGTATCTTATTGAAACATACGGTTCTGAATTCAATGATACATCTAATAAAATGTTACCTAATGTCTATGTGATTTTATTTTCCACAAAATACATGATATTTTGATAATTGAACAGTATAATATCTATCACTATAAATAGTAATAATAGAATTATAATGGTTAAATTTAGAATTATAACCCTTTATCCATAATGGTTTTATAATATATTTAGTTAGGGAAATATGTTCATCTTTTTTCGGTTAAAAGAGAAACCACATATTTCATTTTATATTTGTATGATATAGGGCCTCAACAACTAGTGATGATATATCTATTTAATGTCTTTTTGGTATCAACATTGCCTTTATAATCAATATCTACATATCCAATAATAAATTCAACAATATCAACATTATTTATATAACACAAAGACATGGATGATGTGTGTGGAATTTACTGAAGAAGTTACTTTAGGGAATACAAATGTGACTTCATTGGGAAAATCACAATTCTTCTTAGAGTGCATATTTCAAAGGCTAGGTCAAGTCTAGTTAAAATCATGGAATACATAATATTTCCAAAAATTTTGGCATAAGGAATATTGGACATGTGTTCAAAATCAGCTGTGGCGGTAGGTGATTGAGTTAAATAATGTTTAAATTTGTGTAAAATGGTACATTAGAGGTACAGTTTTCATTCCAGTATAATGATGGATCTATTTGAGTCATTATATGGGAAGCGATGTTGAACTCCAGCTTTTTTGGGATGAATTAGGTGAAAGGAAATTTATGGGACTAGAATTGGTAGGATAAATGGTCGAAAACATTCAATTGATTCAAAATAACATGAGAATATCTCAGAGCAGGAAGAAAAGTTATGCAGATAATTATAGGAATGATCTTTTTTTTAGGTAGGTGATCATGTCTTTCTCAAAGTTTCTCCATGGAAAAGTGTGATGTTTTTTTCTAAGAAAGGAAAGTTGAGTCTGAGGGTCATTAGACCTTATGAAATCCTAGATATAGTTGGATTATTTGCATACAGAGTGGATTTACCTCCAAATTTATCCTAGGTACACAATTGTTTTTCATGTTTCAATGTTGATAAAGTATATACCGGATCCATATTATGTTTTATGTCCAGATGTAGTTCAGTTGGAAGAGAATCTTTCTTATGAGGAATAACCAGTCCCAATTCTTGACCATAGAGAACAAGTGTTTTAGAATAAGATAATTCACCATGTAAAGGTTTTGTGAAAAAACCATATGGTTGAAGAGGCAATGCGGGAATCTGAAAATTCCATGAGGGATAAATAACCCCATTTATTTGATAAGTAAATAAAATTGTGAGAACATAATTTCCAAAAGGGGTGAAGGATGTCACATCCCAGGTGAATAAAGAAATATGTCATTTTCATATTTATTAATATTTGTGAATTAAATATTAATTTTACTTTAAAGAGGATTCTATGTTCGATGGCCTGCCCGATACGCAACAACAAGTTTCTTTGAAATCTTACGCTGCACAGTAATAATATATTATTATTATTTTAAATGGTAGTTAACGCCCAACCGTTGTATTGGAAAGAATGAACAGAACTAACTACAATATGATTATACATGTTTGTTAAATGTTTATACATTTATCCAATAAAAGTTTGATGGTTAAAATGTGAATGAATCTAATTTTAAACATAATTTACTTTAAAAGGTCAATGCCTTTTGATGGAGAACCATCTTTAAATATAGTTTTGGTCACATTTATATGTTATATTTTACAAAAAAATATTATTCATTAGAATCAGGACTTAAAAATATAATTTGGATGAAATTTTGGAATTTTATAGATAAAGTTTATTTTTTAATGAATAGTAAAGAATACTGTATTTTAATTCAAAATTTCCATTTAATATAATTTATTTATTTGGTTAGATTATATTTTTAATCTGTTTTAAAGTTAAATTAGAATAAATTTTTAACATTAAATCCAATTTTGGTCATTGGAAGTAATTTCACATTGAAATTGGACATAAACAAGTGTCAATCTTTTGATAGTTATTTCTTAAAAACATGATTTTTGTTTTGAAAGTGGGAAATAATTTTAAAATAATTTCTTCTACATATGTGTTTTGAATTTAGAAAAATAGATTTCATATTTGGAATTTGGAGGTCCAAATTGTGTAAATAGGTAACTTTTATTTTTAGATATTATGAATATTTACTTCAATAAATATTTTATTTACCATGGTTAAAAGGTAAATCAGGTAATTAAGGGTAAAAAATAATATTATAATAATATTAAATTACCCAAACATGTGTCCAAATACTATTTTTTGACACATATCTAGCCATGGGAATCCTTCAGTTGATTTTGGGACCCCATGGGGCCACATGGGAGTGATAATGACACTTTATTTTAAATAACTTAATGTAAAGGCCAAAGTGGCATAAACAAATATCTTTTAGTAAACAAATTTTTACATGGGGTTATATAAGTTATCTCTTTGAAAAAAAATATTAATTTCAAAGCTAAAAAGATTTCATACATCATGGTATTTTTTTTATAATTTTTAGACACCATATAAATTAACTTATTTATAAAACAATAATGATGCAGTGTTTACCTCATTAATAGATGATTTAAATAACTAAGATTACAAAGATTAAAATAATATCCAAAACCTATCCAATTCTTATTGAATTATTTTATTTCTACATTAATTCATCTTATCTTTTACTTTAAAAAGTTTTGGACTTTTAGAAACTGAAAATCATTATATAATAAAATAATATTTTCACAGTTTCCTAAAGAGCCCCTCCCCCCGTATAAATAGCAGTCACCTCTATCCAATTTCTCAAACTTATAAATCCCCTTGTCTCATCCAAAATCTACCCAAATAATCTCTCAAGATATCTATATTTCTCCTATAAGACTTAACATAGGAATAAATCACTTCAAGAAACCCTTTTGATTCAAACCAAAGGGAGTTACCTGATTTAAAGGTAATGTCTTCTCTAAAGTTCTTTTGTTTTATTTTACTTTTCCAACCCCCTGAACACTTTTTATCCCTTTTTTATAAAAAAACAGTATTATTAATATACTAGTATGTTTTTATGAGATTTATTTTAATTACACTCACACACACCTCCATCTAATGGGTGAATGACATACTGTTTCTGTGGACGACAAACTAACACCTCATGAAACGATGATTGCCCAGTTATCTCCAACTTCCTCTCATTGTGGACATTATGATAGAACTGTATTTATATATGATATATATTATGTTTATGTTTTCCTTATTCTTCTGTTTTTTTCATTTATAACATAGCTTTATGGTTTCCATAACGGGTAAACACGATAATTTCATTTGAGGAAGTGCGGACTACCGCCCCCTCAAAGTGATATGACTCATTAATTCCTTATGTGGGACATATAAAAGATGGATTTAATGATATTATATATATTATATTATACTAGAATTATAATATACCTATGTATAAATATGTTTTAATTACATTATAATATGAAATAGAAATAAAAGTAGCGTTCATACGTATATACGGTTTACCGTATCCATGAATGGTGCATTTCATTTCTTACCTCTAAATGTTATTTAATATTATAAATACATGTATATAATGGATATATAAGATATATATGATATCTAAATCATTAAAATCATTTTGGAGATAATTTTCTTTTGACCACATAGACAACTTTTAAATATAATAAGTTTATTTTTGACTCAAGTACCAAATATCGACAAAACGACCATTATTAACTTATATGATTACATAATCTTTATAACATGGTAATATGTGATATAAAAGGTAGTATAAACTTGAAAAATGTTCTTAAGAAAGTATAAATTAACTTCAGTTTATTATTAAAGAGATTAAAGAACGAACGTGTCAAGTCAGACCCAAGGTAAGGGAGTTTATCTCAATCTCTATTCATTGAGGCATATATTGTTTTATACATGACTTTCTTTTATACACTGTATAAACACCTTTATATTTTCATTTCATTAAAAGGGTATCTTTTTCTACGAGGTGTTTTACTAAATGAAAAAAATAATGTTCATTTTTAACGTACGGGGTGACAATGAACTTTCCGCCACTGCAGTTATTATTTGATCTTCGGACTCCTTAACAATCCATAATGTTTTTAAATGACAAATAAATACCATATACTCTTTTACGTATTTTGGTATTGAATGATTTTTGGATTTATTATTTCAATATCTTGTTAATATCTTGAAAAGATATATTGTGATTGCAACTTGGTAATGTTATCTTTTCTTTATTCTTATGTTATGTGTTATGATTATATTATGTTCCTTGGGCATTGTTTATGTATACGTGTGGTTCCATGATAAACCTAGGGTGGGTGAGCCAGAGATATCTATCCAATGCATTGGGTAACGTGAAGGATGTAAACGTGAATGTTTTTTCTAAGAGATTTATGGAATATACTATGATGGGTATTCCAAATGTAACTCCCTATATAGCTGTGATAGCTACAATGTAAGTATGATATTGATTTCACAAGCTACCTTTATAATTTATGTTTTTTATGTGTTATTAATAAATCTTATGATTTCATGACGTATGTTAAAGATATTATCTTATGTATATAATGACGAAATAATGTTTTTATTATTTATTTTATAACCCTTACTGAGATTTTTATGCTCATCCCATGTTTTGAAATGATTTTCATAGGACTTAAAGATGAATAGGGTCAAGGATGGGATCAAGGAAAAGTCATGCTACCTAAAACATGGAACTAGACATGACTTTTTTATTTAAAAGTTTTTATTTTGTGAAAAAAATCAAAACTAAGTAGAAGTTTCTAATTTGTAACTTTTGAGATATAATGTAATAGTTATGACCTAATTCTCTAAAAATATAAACCTAAAAATATCCTCAATGTGAATTATTCATTTAATTCGAGATTATGTAATGTTTAAGGCTATGTCCTTATAGTATCTACCCCATAATCCTACATCACTTCCACAAAATGATTAAAACAATTGACATAACTAGAGAGATGGGAATAGTCATAACCTCCTCATGCACTGGGAGGTGACTAAAGAGCAAGGTTCAACTAATGTTTCTCTAACACATGTGATTCCAATAGCTTAGTCAGAATGTCAGCCACTTGGTCATCAGTTCCTACATGATCCTTTTTAATTATTCCTTGTTAAATTTTTTCCTTGATAAAGTTATATCTAATTTCAATATGTTTTATACAATAATGTTGAACATGATTATTTGTAAGATCGATCACATTCTTTTTATCTCATTGAATCACCATTGGACATTTCATATCATCACCAATATCAATTAGTTGTTGCTTCATCCATAATAGATGAGTGAAAGCCTTTGAAGTAGAGATTTAACTAGATTCAGTAGAACTAATAGAAGTAATTTCCTATTTCTTACTAAACTAGACCACACACATCTTTCTAATAAAGAGTTCTTCACCACTTATGAACTTTATATCAACAACATCTCAAGCCTAGTTAGTATCAGAAGACACTGATAGTTAACTATCTCTTTCTACAGAAAAGTATAATTCAGAATTATGAGTACCTTTAATGTATGTCATGATTCATTTAACTGACATCATATATTATTCCTTCAGATTAATTTGAAAGAGGGCCACTAAGAATGTTGCAAAGACAATATCTGGGCATGTAGCTATTTTGTACAATATGATTCTGATGATTCTCCTATAAGTGGAGCGATCTATAGAAGTCTCATCCTCAGGCTTTCCATGATGAGTTCCAACCGCAATCAGAGTCGACATTGTTTTGGAGTCATGCATATTGAATATATTTAAGTCCTCTCTTTTATAATTTTCCAATCATAGAAATTTCAAATTTTGATTTCATGTCATTGGAAAATTATTCCATAGATCTCTACCTGATTCCACAAAATATAATATAATACACATACACCAGCACCATAAATTGATCTTCCTTATAATTCTTCACATAAAAATTATGGTTGACACATACCCTTTTATATTCGAGCTTCTTCAAATAAGTATCCAAATGATAATACCATGATCTTTGTGGATACTTTAGACCATAGAGAGCCTTACTTAATCTACAATCATTTACTTCATCATTTAAAATTATAAATACAACTATTTTTTCAATTTATAATTTTCCTTCAAGAACTCTATTTACAAAACCAATTTTTACATCCATATGATAAAATTTGTAACATCATGAAATTTCCCAAGAAAGGAAAAGCCTATTAGACTCCAATATTTCCACTAGGTAAAACATTTCTTCAACATCAATTAATTATTCATTTTAATTTATTCCATTTTCACTAATCATGATACCTCATGGGATGAGAAAAAATATACTTGTCTTCAAGTGTCATTCTGTCTCATTCCAAGGTTAAGATACTAAATGTGATAAAAATATTTTTAGAATATTTAACCTAAAACTCTTTTAACAATAGCATGATCTTCCTGAAATTTTCAGAATAATCATGTTTGATAACAATTGAAATAATGATTTTGGAAGATTCATCATCATTATTAATTTTTCTTCTCTTGAAGGGAAATATTTCTCAGTATCTTCATAACGGTGAATCTCATCAGGAATGGATTTAAAGAAATTTCAGTATGAAGAATACACCAGAATGGTTCTTCATATTGTGACTATCCACATTAGATAACTTTCAAAACTTCTCAAGGGATAATCTTCTTGAACACGTTTTCTCCAAGATACTAGAAATAAGATCAATAAAATATCCCCACTTATTTATCTTAGTTTTATAAAATAGAACGTCTTTATTTTCATCCAAAAAATTAATCCTCCATCATATTTTTATTTGAACAACAATTTGAGGAATCATACAAAGATGGTGTCTTCTTCAACATGGATACATAAAAAATCACTGCTTATCAGATTATCCTATTGAGAAGATGATTCACATTTCAATTACATGCATTATGATAAATAATAATATAACCAAAGATTAAAGTAATAAGGTGGATCCTTCTTGCTTCAACAATATTCACAAAAAGTTTTAGATGACTTTATCAACAAAGTTACCCCATTTACTATAGTGTTCATGCTTGCACATCTGAACATATGTTCTGATTTATGTTGGGGTAGCATGAATCTCTCCACATACTCTTCTACTTTGTGTCGAGAATTTTTCTTCTTAAGAACCTTTATGGATGATAAATTATTAATCTTCTTCAAAATTTCTTCTCGTTAAGGTAATAAGGTTAAACAAACTTTGGCATTGAGACCAAATGGTTTGCATCTCATACACAAAAACTTTTTAACACAAGACTTTCATTTTGTACACAAGATTTTCATTTCGTTAGAAGACCCTCGTGGATGATTTACTGATCATGTAGAACTTTTTCATTTCCATTTTCACTTTCCCTAGGCTAGGAATCATCACATTTCATCATTATTTCTAAATCTTCTAGATAGATAAATAATACATCATTAGAACCTATTGGAACAAGTTTAGATCCTCCACATCGGATATTATGAGTTCCATCCCTCTTAGTTGTTCTTTAAGATTCAATTCCCATCAACATCTTGGATTTGGAATCCAGGGTCTTCTATAATTACTTACATATGATCATCTTGGGAGAATTTGTTTTCAAAATATTCTTATGATTTTTCCCATGGTAGATTCTTCATACTTATCCATCATTTATGGTTTTATTTTCTTATCAAAAATGAATGCATATTGAGATAATAATGTTCCATCCTTGTGACCACTACCATTTCATACATCACATATGTCATCAAGCTTTCCAAATTTATTTGTAGTATAAATATTCTTCTGGACACCTTGATGTTGATTTATCATTTGTTTCATGCTCCTCCTTGAGATAGGATTCCATTTTTCTTTTTTATTTTGAGGATTTTACTAACAATTTAATACACAATTTCCAAATGTTTTTTTATCACAATCTTTAACCAAAAAAATTCTGATTTTTATATCTATTATATAATGTTTTTGGGTATTTTCATAACTTATTGTTCTCTTTGTGTGAAACTGGTTTCTATACTCTTTTCTCTATCCACCCTAGTTCTGGTGGTTGGTTTCTCATAAAAATTATTCATCCATACTTGTCTTGGGTTTTTATTACCACCTAAACTCTTCATGATAATAAGTTTAGAGGAAATAACACATGTTTGTATGGATGGAACCAATTTATTCTCTGTTGCATGAGATAAAACATCAAAAGATGTCATTATCTTCTTGTCACATGTTGGAGGTCTTTCAACTTTTGATTTCACCAGTGAACATTGTGTAGCAGCAAAAACTATTTCCTTATTTTGTGAATTATTAATATGAGTCTTCTCAAGATTCACTAATTGGGATTCCAAATCTAGACATTTCATATTGAGGATGATTTTATGCTCTTCAATCATAATAATCATTGCTTTACAAGCCTTCTTCATTGTAACAACTTCTTCTTCATGCATCTTCACTTTATTCTGAATGAACGAGTCAAGTTCAGTGATCTTCTTGAACATTCCATCTAATTGAACACCCTTAACATCAGTGCTATTTTTTAATTTCTCTTCAAGTACATAGATCTTTTCTTAAAGATCCTTTTAACTCCCTCTTTCTATTAAACATATTTGATTCCCTTTGAGGAACTTATTTCAAGTTCCCTGTTTGTTTCCTCAAATAATCCAACCGGTCTGGAGAGCTTAAAACATTCAAGAATTTTTCTTTTCATCCCTTCCTCCATATAATATTTTTATTTTCTCACTTGAGTGATTTATGTTTTCATACATTGAAGGATTTTACAAAAAATAATAGCTCTTTATCCCAGAATATTATAAAAATAATTTCTTAATCTATTAATTTCAGATTCATGTGAGGTGGTAGATTTATCAACATCAACTGTTCTGAAAGGATATTTATGGTTAGGAAAAAATTCAATGTTTACAACACATACCTCCTAATCACTTGAATATGTTGATTTACATGAGGTTGAAGTGTTTTCATTTTATTTGGTGGAAACTTGATCCACCTTCTCTTTACATTCCAATCCGGGTATATCTTCATTATCAAAAAGCCAAGGAGAAATAGACAATACCGCTTCTTTAGATAATAAGGACTTCTTCAACCACCTCTTCTGTTTAATTTTCCTATTTATCAGGGTCTTGGTGGATATAGACTTATTCTTAGAGAAAAATAGATCTTTATCAAAACTAAACATTATTTTTATCTAATGAAAGAACATAAAATCTTAAACTGAGAATAACTTTACTATTGAGTATTAAATACACATGGACCTCACTCTAATACAACTCATAGGACACCAAAACACCCTGAGAGGGAAAGGATGAATTAGGGTGTCAAATTTTCCTTTTAAATTAATGAATCTTATTTCTATACTTGTAGGAACTTGTTAAACATGTATGATGGATTTGATCAGAAATCAAACATTCACATACAGAAAGATAACATAAAAGTTTTACTTCGTTCATAACTATGGTCTAGTCCAAGGAGCATACTCCGACAGTGTGTCGATCATAACTAAATCAACTAATCTTCACTAGTTTTGGAATACATATGTTTGGACATTGTCACTAAGTACCAAACACACTGCCTTTAAAATATTATAAAGATAGATCACTGCGTCCCTTAGAACACTTCCATCGAATCCCCCTAGATCACCAACTTGGGTGAAGTATTACTTAGTTTATCGAATTGAAGGTAACTTCAATAGATTGGAATTGAAGTCTTTATCCTAATCTAGCATGATAACCTGATTTCACTATAGACCTGAGTTGATGCACATTGAAATCCCAATTCACTAAAAACTGATATTCAAAACTGCCTTCTACGACGCTCCTTTATGAAGCTCACTACCTTCACAAATCTCACTGCCTTCAGGGAATAAATTGACTTCAAAAAGCTCACCACCTTCACAAAAGTAACTTCCTTAACAAATAAAACTACCTTCTTGGAACAATATCTTTCATGATTCTCAATGATTAAACATGTAATACCCCATTATCATGAGGAACAATTTACCTAGAAACTTTGGAATCAGTCCAGACTAAACTACATGATGCTCAAACTCACATGGAATGTCAATTTCATGGAGCACCCCTATCTTTTTGAAATTATAGTTATTCTGGATTTTACATGAAAAAATTCATATGAGGTGAAGTGGGGAAACATTATATTTATAGGCTCAAATATTCATGATTCCCCACCACCACTTAGTGTATTTTCATATCATTTGAAACCACTTTCACATTTCTCCTCTATTCATGATGCTCCATTATGATGTGACAATTTCATGATGCTTTCTTTCAAAACGTCATGCACCATGATGCTCCAATTATCTTAATCACTGATATCTCCATCACTATTTGTGATGATCCAATTCCTCATCATTCACGATGCTCATCCCTGTCATATAGATCACCATCAACATTCTTTGATCCTTGAGGAACACAATTTATAAATCCTATCTTCTCGAAACTCATGCCTTTTCCATATTTTCATAAGGCCTTCATTGATGTTGTTATCTTGAACAGTAAGATCTATTTCTTTATAAACTCTCCAATCTTCCATGTGAGGATTAACAACAAACACAATCCATACTCTATTTCTAGCAAAGAACAACCTTGTTTCTAACAAAATACACACACTATCTAAAAACAATTTGTCACATTGACTAACCATATAAAAAATTATTGAAAAATAAATGGAAATACAAAGAATATAGTAAAAAAGAAAATTTACATGACATAAACTTTATTATTTAAAACCATTACATTTTGACTTTAAAATGTTAATGAGAATATTTCACATTGAGTATTATATGAAAAATTATATATTTTTAAAGTATTATTAATTATGTTATTATTATTGAATATTATTACTTACATTACTAAAAAATATTATTTATATCATTATAATTTTACAATAATTATATTGATAAATATGAAACATATTTAAATAATACTTATAATGTGGTTAATAAGTAGATTTAAAATAAATTTTAATAAAATTAGTAATATAAAAATATAATTATTAATAATAATAATTTTAGAAATTTATTATATGTTTAAAAATATTTTTAATTTACTTATAAATAAATATTTATAACTATATAAATATAGACATATAAATATATATTTATAAATATATTAATAAATATAATTTTTTTCAAATACTTAATTTTAAATAAATACGTATTTATATATTTAAAAAATTTAAATTATCTATTTATAAATATAATAATATATATATATATATATATAAATATGAATTTATTTATATAAATATATATTTACAATTATAAATAACTATATATAATTTTAATATATATATATATATATAATTATAAATTACTATATATAATTAACATATATTAATAAATAAGTAAATTTAAACAGTATAATTATGAATTTGTAAATATAATTATAAATAAATATATATATATAAATAAAAGTATATTTATATAAATATATATTTACAATTATGAATAAATATAATTAAAAATACATATGTAAATATAATTATATATATATTAAATATATATTTAAAAAATATGAATTTACTTTTATAAATATATAAATAAATAAATATAATATATATATATATATAATAAATATATTTATAAATATATTTATAAATATATTTATTATTATATAATTCTAAATCATTCGTTATAAATAAATATTTATTATTATATAAATATAAAAATATATTTATAATAATATAATTATTAAAATATATTTATAAATATATTTAATATTTATACACAAAATCTTACATTTATTTATAAATATTTATATTACAAATATATTTTTATAAATATATTGGTAAATAAATATTTCTAAATGTATTTCGGTTTCGAAACCCGCATAACTAGGTTTAAAAAGGCTTCGAGTTTAATAAATATTTTTTGAACACACCCAAACTAATAAATAACTAATAATTTTAATTTTAACTTAGTATATATATATATAAATATATTTATATATAAAAATATTTTAATATTAATAATTATAATTACATAATAACATATGTTTATCTAAATTATATATATTTATTTATAATTTTAAATATATAATTATATGCCAAAACTGCTCAGCCATGGGTTTGGAAACAAAACCCATGACTGAAAGTTTATTAATAAGAAAATGAATCATACAATAAAAGAGAAGGGTCAATTAGGAAAAAATTCCCACATTAAATGACTTTATAGATCCCAAATTCCTAGGATATATTCCTCTTCCCTTTGGGTGTTGAGCTCTTCTCCATGTCTTAGCCTTTTATGATGGATCACATTCTTCATCCGATGATGATTAAGAGGATTCCCATAGAACGTAACATATCCTAAATTTCCAAGAAAGGTCCGGAATATCCATCATTGAATTTGATTGAAATATATCTTCTAGCTTAATTGAAAATAACTTCTAAACTATTAAGTAATCTGTGAAAAAAATATATTTATCTCTAACATAGAGAATGTTACTTCAATTTGTGAGAAGTATCGATCTTCTGCTTCTTCAGTGAGGCCATAAATAGTTCTTTCACCTTATTGATCTTATGGATCTTTTATACTAGAGTACTTGGCCGATGAAATATCAAATTTTTCATTAGATTACTTGAAAAAAATAAGGATATGAATTTTTCTTCAGATTAGTAAATTATGAAGGATATGTCCACCCCACATTCCCAACACCACTAGCACTCCATTAATGAATCTACATTAGGTCCAGAGCAGATAAAACCTAAAAATATTATATTTGGATCATATACATTGGAATTATGAGGGATGATGCAATGGACTAGAGGTATCTAGTCTATTCCTTTGTGAGAATCTAGTTTTCGAGGTGTTCTGGGTGGTCTCATCGGCTTATTCCCAACACTTTGCAAGATTTAAAGATCTATGAATAGTGTTTCTAGTTTTCTGAACAGTTTTGTTAGCGAGTCATTTGTAAATAGTTTTGCCGGTTATTCACTTGTGAATAATACTGTTGGTGATTTATTTTTGAACAATGCTGTCAGCAAGTCATTTGTGAACAGTGATGTCAGTGATTCATTTGTGAACATTGGTGTAAGTGAGTAATTTTTGAATAATTTTGTCAGTGAGTCATTTATGAACAGTGGTGTCAATGAGTCATTTGTAAATAGTTTTTTAGTGACTCATTTGTGATCAGTGCTGTCGAGGAGTCATTTGTGAACAATACTCTTAGTGAGTCATTTGTGAATAGTGCTATTGGTGAGATAGATGTGAACCGTGTTTTCAGCTCCCTACAGTTTCACCCCTTTAACATTTTATTTGATGTAAAAAACATTTGAGACATTTTTAAGGTATTTAAGGCCGATTAAAATACCATAACTCATATCTTATTATTCCTAAGTGTTAGAGTTCCTTTACTCAATCAAACCATATAATCTTGACCCGATCTTCCATTAATGAAAAATCTATAACCATATCGAAACTGATGCATAGTTTATATTTTCAAATGGCTTAGATAACTTCTGCCTTTTTCTTCATTATTTTTCCCCTAGAACTAGACTCATAGAGTTTTCCCTCCCATATGATTAATGTGATCAAACCATGATCCTTGGATTATTTTCCTTGGAGTCTTTACACTACTAGCACACCCCCTATTTGGGTGCAATAAGTAAGTGTCAATCTTTTTTATTTAAGGTAGGTTATACCTCCATTATTATAGGTTCATCTACATATATTTATCCTTTCCATGTTATGGAATGTGATATCCATGTTTCTAATGGATTTTTCTTAGGTGTTGGTTAGTGTGTTGGTGTCTCTGCATCCTCAGGTGGATGCAGTCTTCCATGAGAGGTGATCATGATCCGTTGTATTGGCATATTCTCATGCAAAGGATGTCAAGAACCTTTTGAGGTACAAGATTCATGGATTCTATTTTATTTTACATTCAGTTTTAGAATAAAAATGTTTTAACACCCAGACCAAAATTAAATTGACATAATAAATATTTGAACTCGATTAATGAATTGGAATCGATCTTTTGTTATTTCATTATACCGTGATAGGAGTTTTCCTATTGATTAATAAATCATGTGATATCTAGGATTTTATTGTTATCATGTCATTATTTATGTAATTGGAAATGAACAAAAAAAATGGGAATAATTATAAATTAATTGGATAAAGATAAAGAGGCATGTAAATGAATCTAGTTGTTGTTGTAATTTTATGATAATAAAATGGATGTAGTTATGCATGTTTAATATAATTGGTTAATTCAATATGGAATAAAGAACCATTTGGGAAATAATGGTAATTCCTTAAAGGGTTATGAGTTACCCTTAGGCTTCTAGAGTCTAAGAACCTTATTTTTTGAAGTGTGAGTTCTCGTTGTGTGTGACAGTTGAATGCCTTGTTTAGGGACAAAAGCCCAGTTTCTATGTTATTTTTATCCTACTACTTGTGTTGTGGTGTGAGCCTATGATGGATGATCATAGAGGGATGTTGTGGTATATGGTAGTATGGAGGCCCAATGGTCATGGTTCTAGAATTTGACACCTAGAACGACGACATGCATAATTTTATGAACGTGGGTGTCTGGGAGGACACCAGAGATGATGAAATGGGTTGGATGCAAATGATTGATGCTTATTGAATCATGTTTTATGTTTATCATCTTTACAGTATCCTCTTCTTGAGGTAGCTGGTTTTTATTACTCTCCTTCTAAAAGAGGCAATGAAACATGGGGTATGCCATGTTCATTCCTTATTTATATTCTCTAGTATTGATGGGTCTACACTCATTCTATAGGTGGTAAATACTCGATGGGGAGTTCACCTACTCACCCTATTGATCCCCTTGTGTTTGGTAACATAGAATGATTTTTCTATAAGTCTTAGGGATTTGAGAAAGTAAAAATAATGTTAATAAATGATTTAATAAATGATGTTAAACCATGGGGTTGGATCTTTCTGGGATGCAATGTTATAGTTAAAATTTAAATTAACTATGAACTTTCTTGGTTATGCATGGTGGGCATGGAACTTTGTTAGGATGGTAATGAAATGTAATGTGGGATTTTTAAAATAGTTAATTAATGGTTAAATAATTAATCAACATCAAGTGAAACTAATTAAAATATACAAGATGATTTAATGTACATCATTAAATGGTTGTGTGCTTATAGGATATATACTCTTAGTAGTGGCAAAAAAGAGTCCATTCGATGTTAGATGAGGTTGAGTATAAGACTAGGTTTTTCCAATAGTGCGGTTCAGAGCTATATTATATTATGTACTTCTTGTGTTTCTATACACTACCCCACCTTTTCGGTTATGGAGACTGACACCACAAGGATTCTAAGCCTTGGGGGGGGGGGTGTTTTCCCTAACATTACAGTGGGAGGATGGATGGATGACTACCCCCTTATGGCCTCGTTCTCTTATCTTGGTAGTTACTTGTGTTGGTGTGAATGACAATTATTTTTCTCCATATATATGTATAGAGTTCTGTAATGGCTTGTGTTTATTCACACAAATATATTATAGATATATTATCCTATGTACTACTATAGGTGCAACCTGTATAGGATGTGATGGCCTAAGGATCCTTACTTAGTTTATGAGCTGTAATGGCTTGGGGTATAATATAAAATGTATGATAAACGTTATGTGAGATGTGGTGGATCCCAAAAACTACCAGGTTACTTTGGTTACACGGAAATATGGTTATGTTTCCCAAGTTTCATGTTTTGGGGTTATTCCCTGGTGTCTGTGGTAAATCCATTTTGGAGAGAGATTCTTAGGATGTATGATGTTGGGAAAAATCATAAAACCAGTGGGGAAGTGGTAGAAGTCTAACCTTAATATTTTTTATTATATTTTATACACATATATTCTATAATTGGTGAGAGTATCCATGGTGAGGTTCCAAACATAGTATACCTATTTTGGTGGGAAATTAGCTTAACTTGTTGTTTAATGTGATTTAGAATTATTTCTTTACTTTTTCACAATTGTCTCTAGGGAGGATCCTACTGAGAATACTATTATACTCACCATACGTATATATAATTTTTTTTCAGGCCAGTTGGAGATGGTTGGAGATCAAGCTGACTACTATAGCTCGGGGTTATAAGAGTTGTTTGGGATTTGTGGTTGATGTTGTTTTACTTTCTCTATGTACTTGTAGTTTTCCCTTTTAGTTCTTGTAGTTCATGTATAGAATTAAATATATGTACTTGGGATTTCTATTATATTACAGTCTGAGTTGGATTTGATTGGTGTTTTTCTTATCTCTATCTTTCACATGTGTTCTCTTAGAGGGAAATGTCACCCATTTCTGTGTTTACTATACCCTCATTGCTATTTTCAAATATCGTCCCTATTGGAGGTAGAAATCTTGTGTCACTATCTCACTCCTCTCATTTCTGGTTAAGGAGGGGTAAACTTTGTGGTGAGGGGGTCATGACATAATGGTATTAGAGGTCTGGTTGACAGATAGGATGGTGCATGGAATTAGGAATTGGTGAGGTTCCCTGGATTTGTAGGGAAACAATGTCATCTATGTTTGAAAATAACTATAAACATTGGAGACTAGATAAGACACAAGTATTTAGGCCCCCTATGATCTGATACATGAACCTTTAAGTTTATAGTTGCTACTAAACATTGTAATACTTGTTACAGGGTAGAGACATTAGAAAGGGTCATGCATCATCTTCTTTATGCTTGTGTTTGAATGGGTAGAACTTGAGATAGGTAAACCTAAAATGAATAAAAGAAAATAATTAATTAATTAAGGTTGAGTCTCCCATATTCTTGGTTTATAAGATCTAACTATTGGTTTTTTGTAGGTATGGATCCAAGTCGACGTCCTCATCAGGTTGACACAGAAGACATTCAGTAGGTTGTGCCAACCGATCATCATAGAGTAGTGGATAGTGAAAATAACACTTGTAGGAGGAAAATACAAGAGTTTTAGTGCTAGATATATTAGAAGTATGAGGGATCCATTTTAGATGCATTCAATGAATATTGGTTGGGGGAGGTGGAGATAGCTTTCAACTCGATCTATGCTTGAATGAAGAATTGGATATCATTTTTTGCGATGATTCAGTGTGGAAAAGAAAGTCAGTGGTGGTTCTTATTCCTTAGGGATCGTGAAGGGGTGGTAATATTGTGGGAGGAGTTCCATGACATGTTTAGAGCCGAGTCTCTTTTTTTCACCATGATGACGACTAGTCAATAGGAGTTTCTTACCCTTAGAATGGGTATCTCTAGTGTGTGAGAGTGTAGAATCTATTTCAGAAAACATTTTTTTGATATTATTTAGACCAGTTTCTAGATGATGAGGATATGTTGAAGCATTTTGACAAGGCTTTACGTCTAGAGATCCAGCGCCAGGTCACCCAGTTTATGCTGAGGATATATATTGAGGTGTTGGAAAGGGAAGAGGTCATCAAGAGAATGTTATGAAAAACTGGATCATTATGAGAGGGGAGTCATCATGATTCATGATGATGTAGAGTTATTGTCTGGGGTTCTTGATTTTCAGTGTAGAAGAGTTTCCGTTGATCCGAGGGTAGGTCTCATTGATAGATATCTCATTTATCTAGGGTCAGTTCCTCTCAGACATATTTCAAGAGATCATGAACTTGTTTTTCTTGTGGAGGATGAGGTCATCACTAGAGATAGTGCCCAACCTTTCTGAGAATTCAACGTGCTCTAGGTGATCTTCTTTAAGTTCCTCCATTGAGGAAATTTCATTCGTGGCAGCACCAGTAGGTTGAACCGACTTTGGATCAACAGAGGGAAGATGGGGGTAGGCAGTGTGCATCCTCGGAATTTTCCCCATACATAGAGAGTAGATCATGACCATGGCGGTGGTAATAAATAGGGTTAGAGAAGATTTATAGAAGGTCGTGGTTAGCTTCAGGCTTTATCGTTTCTAGTGTCGGGCGATCCAGACATCATTTAAGGTACCCTTTTCTTATTTTCTATGTATGAGTATGCCTTGTTTGATTCAGGATCAAATCACTTCTTCATATCACCTACCCTTATCCATTTTTTGGGACATGAGGTAGAGAGACAAATAGTGCCCTTGGAATTGACTACTACAGTTGGGGGCTAATATGACTTGTTTGAATTATGTAGAGACTATGAACTTGAGATGGGGAAGCACCGCTCTTGGGGAGATATACTATGTTTACGAATAAACCCATATGATTTCATCCTCAATATTGATTGGATGTATTCAATGCTGGATATCAAATATTTATTCATGAGGTAGGTGGTGTCCTTTAATGTTTATGGATATCTAGCGATGTTTGTTGGTGAGAGATACCCTCAGATGGGTCAGAGGTGTGTTCCATACTTGACATCCTTCATGGATCATCTGTTAATGAGTTCATCTGAGGTTCATCAATTGGATTTTTCCATAGTCATGGAAGATTTCCCCAATGTATTCCTAGAATAGGTTGTAACATTACCCCCTATACAAGAGACATAGTTTGGGATCGAGCTACTGCTAGGAGCATCTCCTATATCAACTTAAATGTATAAGATGCCCCCTTCAGAGATGTGAGATATGTATATACATCTCGATGGTATTTTTTAATGTAGTTTTTGTTCAGATGAGCATGTCACTATGGAGTGAACCCATTTTGTTGGTAAATAAGACTGATGACAGTTTTCGGTTGTGTTCCAATTATCGTTGCTTGAATTAAGTGATAGTGGGGAATCACTATCCTTTTCCAAATATTAATGATTTATTTAATAAAATTATGGGTGAATGTTGGTTCTCAAAGATTGACTTGTGGTCATGATATCATCAAATGCATGTAAAGGATGAGGACATCCAGAAGACTGCTTTCCATTGTTGTCATGGGCATTACATGTTCATTGTGATTCCATTCAGTGTGATGAGTGCTCCAGCTGTATTCATGGGGTTGATGAATGATGTTTTATGTTATTTCTTGGATATGTTTGTGGTGGTCTTCATCAATGACATCCTTGCGTACTCCTTATCCGAGGAAGTGCCTGTAGAGCATCTCCATTCCGTTTTGGTAGTTATCCATCGACAACATCTATTTGGGAAGTTGTCGAAGTGAGAGTTTTGGGTTTGAGAATTTCGTTTCTTTTGGCATGTTGTATCCTATAAGGGAGTAGATGTGGATCCTTAAAATATATAAGCATTTTTGTCTTGGTCAACCCCCAAGATAGTGGAATAGGTGTGAATTTTCCTTGATCTTGCAGGATATTACCAGAGGTTCATAACCAATTTCTCTTAGGTTGTGAATCCTCTAATTGTGTTGACCAAAAAGGATATGGTGATCATGTGGACCGACCAACGTTAGGAAGCTTTTGAGTCTCTAAAGGAGAAGTTGGTCTGTGTCCAATTCTTAGTGTTCTAGTAAAAGGGGTTCAATTTGAGGATTTCTATGATGCTTTACATTTTGGGTAAGACTGTGTTCTGATGTAGCATAGATTTTTCATTTCTTATGGGTCTCGTCAGTTGCATCCCCATGAGAATAAATATGCAACCCATGATCTAGAGTTGGCAGCATTGGTGTTTTCTATGATATTTTTGAGACATTACCTCATCAGAGAGTGTTTTGTGGTCTTCACCCATCATGAAATCCTAATGTATGTTTTCTCACAACGTGACTTGAACTAGCAGAAACATCAGTGGATGCAGTTATTAAAGGATTACGACTTCAAAATATCTTATATAATAGTTAATAGGAATGTTGTAGCTGATGCATTGATTAAGAAGTTGTGATGTGATGTAGTTCATGAATTAGGTGATTTCTAGAGAGTAAGGAAGAGATTTCGCCATTACATCTGGATATGGGAGATGTTGGGGGAAGATGTTGTTTTTTCAGATGATGGTGCAGTCATCATTGGAAAAGCAAGTGGAAGATTCCTAGATGGGGGATCTTGAGGTGGTGGTCTGGAGAGACTGAGTTATTTGTTGTGAGGCCCCTAATGGATGGTCTGAGGATGACCCATATCGAGTGTTATATCAGGGAAGGAATTTTGTTCCTTTGGAGATGCAAGGGATGTTTCTAAGAGAGTTCCAATGTTCTCATTTAGCGGAACATCCTGGCATGATGAAAATGTACCGATCCTTGAGGTGTCTGTTTTGGTGGTCTCGGATGAAGTGAGTAGTAACCAAGTTTGTGTATCGATTCTTGGTCTTCCAGAAGGTAAAGGTCGAGCACCGTGTTCCCAGTAGTTTTCTCCAGCCATTAGATGTTCCTCAGTGGAAGTGGGAGGACATCTCGATGAACTTTGTTACTATTTTACCTCAATTTTAGAGAGGAAATGATGCTATATGGGTGGTAGTGGGTCATTTAAAAAAATCACCCCACTTTATAGTGATCAAGGAGTCGATCTTAGTGGAGGTTTTATTGAGGCAGTATCTGGAGGTGGTGGTGAGACTCCACAGAGTCCCAAGGATGATCAATTTATATCATGATCCTCATTTTACCTCCAGGCTGTGGAGAGGTCACAAGCATGGTTTTGGTTCACAAATATGGAATAGCATTTCATTTCACTTTTATATGGATGGTTATATGTATCTGACCATCTAGGCTTGTGAAGACATGTTGTGATCATGTGTCATGGAATTTGGAGGTTTGTGGATGAGGTCGTTACCCTTGGTAGAGTTCATCTACAAAAACAGTTTCCACTCCACCATCGGTATGGTGATATTTAAATCCATGTATGTATGACCCTTCTATACTCTATTACGATGGATTGGGGTTACAGAGTTAGTAATTCTTGGGACATAAATTTTACAAAACATGATAGATAAGGTTCAGGTGAAACATTAGGGGATGAAGTTGTCACAATATTTTTAGGAATCCTATGTTGATTATAGGAAGTTACCTTTGGAGTTTGAAATTGGGATCATGTGTGTTTTGAAGGCGACTCCCCATCATGAGCATCAATGGTTTGGTCGTGGGATTAAACTTTACCCCCAGTTAATTGGGACTTTTGATGTGTTGGAACATGTTAGAGTTGTGGAATATTGTGTAGCTCTTTTCCTATGATGAGAAGGATAATTTTTTCTTTTCACATGTCGCATATCTACCATTATCTTCATGATGGCTCTCACATTATCAATTGGGGGAAGATCGATGTGATAATGATGAGACCTTTGAGGAGTGGCCTGTTGAGATCCAAGATCACAAAGAGAAGGTGTTTTATGGGCGTGATATCCCCTTTGTTCATTTCTTCTGGAGGCATAGTGGAATGGAAGAGAGTATTTGGGAACGTGAGTCATAGATATGTGTTCAGTACTCTAAGATATTTGATGTTTATATATTTCTTATAATGATGTTTATTTTGTTTTTGTAGACCTTTCCAATTTATGAGATGTCTTTCTTTTGTCTCTTTTTATAGCTTGATCTCTTTGGAGATGTATCTTCCCCGAGATTGTGTTTAGGATATGGTTGTGGTTTTCTTATGGTTTCACATGTTATTTTTTGAAGTGTTTGAGCATCTTTGGTGGAAAGATCCTTGATTTATATCTTGAAGGGTGTTTGTTTAGAACCCTTTTCTTGTTTCCTCTCTGGGTTGGTTTTGGATTCTCAAGGATGAGAATGTTTGGAGAGGTATATAATGTAATGGCTCAGACCTCTCAGTTCCATTACATTGTAAAAATCGTGCATTTAAGGTGTTCTAGGAGGTTAAGGCGGCATATTCCCTACAATATTCAAGATTTCAAGTTACTTCAACAGTGTTTCTAGTTTTGTGAATAGTTCTATTGGTGAGTCATTTGTGAACATTTTTGTCAGTAATTCATTTGTGAACAATAGTGTCGATGGGTCATTTTTGAACACTACTGTCGGTGACTCATTTCTGAATAGTTTTGTCTGTGAGTCATTTGTGAATAGTGCTATTTTTGAGTCATTTGTGAATAGTGCTCTCAGTGAGTCCTTTATGAATAGTGCTGTCGGTGAGTCGTTTGTGAACAGTGCTGTCAGTGAGTCATTTTTGAACAGTGTATCTAGATTCCTATAGTTTTACCCCTTTAACATTTTCATTGATGTAAAAAAATTCAAGACCCTATTTTAAGGGATTTAAGGCTAATTCAAATCCCATAACTCTTATTTTAATATTCCAAAGCATCAGAGTTCCATTACATGGTCAAACTGCATAATCTTTACCATATCCATCATTAAGGTAAAATCTAAAAATGTATCTAAACCAATGCTCTGTTTATATTTTCAAAAGCCTAATATACCTTCTACATTTTACTTCCTTCTTTGTTTTCCCTAGAACTAGATGCCCAGAGTTCTTACTCTTATAGGATTCATGCAATCGAACTACGATCTTTGGATCATTTTCTTTAGAGTCTTCCAGCTACATGCGTACCTCCTCTTTTGGTGAAATAAGGAAGTATCAATATGTCTCTGATATAAGGTATGTTCTTCCATAGTTCATATGGGTTCCTCCCCTTCCGTTTATCTTTCCCATATTATGGCATGTGATATCCGTGTTTCTAATGGAGTTTTCTTGGGTGTTGGTTGGTTTGGTGGTGTCTCTGCATCCTCTGGTGGATGTAGTCTTCCAGGAGAGGTGATCACAATCCGATGTGTTGAAATATTCTCATGTAAATAACATAATGAAACTTTTTATGTAGTGGATTTGTGTATTATATATTCATTTATGTGTAGTGGTATAATTATCATGTCTTAGACACTGGGCCACAATGAAATTGACATAATATATATATGAACTGGATTACATAATTTGAATCGATCATATTTCATTTCATTATATCGTTATTTCAGTTTTCTTCTTGATTACTAGATCATTTGATATCTATGATTTTCTTGTTAGCATGTCATTATTGATGGAATTGGTAAAGAAAATAAATATGATATTAATTTTAAATTAATTGGCTAAAGATAAAGAGGCATGTAAATGAATCTAGTTGTTCTTGTAATTTGATAATAATCAAATGTATGTAGTTACACATGTTTAATTGAATATATTAATTCAATACGGAATAAAGAACTTATTTTACAATAATGATAATACCTTGAAGGGTTATGTGTTACCCTTCTTCTTTGAAAGGTACAACACCATATTCTGTGGAGCGGTGTGTGTTCATTGTGTGTGAAGGTTAAATGACATTTATTGGGACAAGATCTCAGTTTCTATGTTTTGGTTTCTTGTATGTTGATCCTGGAGGGAGGTTGTGGTATGTTGGGGTAGGGAGGACTAGTGGTTATGGATGTATTCTTTGATTCCTAGAGTAGTGAGATTCATTAGTTTATGTGTGTGGGTGTTGGGAGGATAAGAGTGATAGTGGAACAAGTTGGATGTGAATGTTGGATGCTTCTTGAAACTTGTTTTTTGTTTACCTAATTTATTTTCCCCATTTCTTGAGGTAACTAATTTTTCCTACTCTCCTTCCAAAATAGGTGATGAAATGCATGGTATTCCATGTGATTTGTGTGTTTAGATTCTCAAGGATAGATGTGTCTACTCTCTTTTTATATGTGGTCAAGACTCAATGAGTAGTTCACATACTCACCGTGTTGAGACCATTGTGTTTGGTAGCATAGAATGATTGTTCTAGAATGATTGGGGATATGGGAAAGTAACATTGATCTTAGTAAATGATGTTAACCCATGGGGTTGGATCTTGCTGGGATGCAATGCTGAGGTTCCAATTTAAAGGAACTATGGACTTGGTTGGTTATTCCTGGGGGGCATGTAACTTTGTTGTGATGCTAATGAATTTTAATGTGCAATTATTCTATTGGTTGATTAATAGATAAATAATTAATCAACATAAAATTAAACTGATTAAAAGGGGAAAAGTAATTTAATGTAGCTCTTTAAATAGTTGTGTTCTTATAGGATATCTAGTCTTAGTAGTGGTAGTTGGGAGTCCAATTGACCAAAGTTGTTGTTGAGTCTAATACAAGGTTATACCCATAGTGTGGTTGTGAGATATATTAAATTCTATAATTTTTGTGTTTCTATATGCTACCTCACGCTATCGGCTAGGGTGAATGTCACCCTAGGGATTCTAAGCCTTGGGGGTGTTTTAGCCAACATTCTAGTGGGAGGATGGATGACTGACTACCCCCTTTGGCTCTGCTCTATTCTCTTGGTAGTTACTTGTGTTGGTATTCATGGTAGTTAGTTTTACACATATATGTGTGTAGAGGGATATAATGTCTTGTGGTTATTCACAAACATATATTCTGGATATAGTTTCCCATGCAATACTATAGGTGTAACATGTATAGGATATGATAGCTTGAGGATCCTTACTTGGTGTATGGGCTGTAATGGATTGAGGTACAATATCTGACTCATGCTACATGTTATGAGAGATGTGTGGCTCCTGGAAGATACCTAGTTACATTGGTTACATGAATATAGTGGTTTTGTTTCACGAGGTGCATGTTGTGGTACTATGACCAGGTGTCTACGGGCAAGCCTTTTTGGAGAGAGATACTTAGGATTAGCGATGTTGAGGAAAAGTGGAAAACGTGTGGGAAATTGGTAGAGAGTTACCCTTAATATTATTAATTATATTTTATACTCATGTATGCAATAATTGGTTAGAGTATCCATGGTGAGGCTGGGAACATATTATAACTATTTAGGTGATGAGTTAGTTTCACTTGTTGTTCACTATGCTTTATCATGCTTTATCTACTCTTGCATGAGAGGATCCAAGGAGGATCCTACTAAGTATAATGTTATACTCAACCTATATATTTTTTTTGACAAGAAAGAAACTAGGCTTCATATAATTAATGAAAAGAAACAAGGGTTACAAAAGTCTGAAGCAGGGAATTTTAGATTTATCTCTGTAAAGGTTAGGGAGCAACTCACGAGGAGTATTGGAATGAAAGGTGCAAGTGTCACCTGAGGCTTCTATGTTTTCCAGGAAATCAAACAGTTGATTGGATTCCCGGTAGACATGTGTGATAATATAATACATTGAAGAAAGTGTGTCGAGGTACATAATCTATTTCGAAGTAAGTTTCCAAGCCAAGTGAATTTGACCCATTCTAACCGCTTGAACAACTGTGACATAATCACCTTCAAACAAGATTTTCATCCAATTTTTTCTTTGAGAAAAAAAAATAGCCTTGATGATAGCCATTATCTATACTTCAAGAGCCATGGACAGACCACACATACCGTGACCCCCATTCAGAAAGTCACCATCATGATTCCTGAAGACAAAACCGTAACCAGAAGGACCTGGATTACCTCTCGAGGCTCCATCCAAATTGCATTTAATACAACCTGCAAAAGGTGGTAACCAAAATACTTCTATGGTTATGAGAGGACGAGGATAATTACCTCGCACATTCAGTTTTTTTAGAATAGTGAAATACCGAACTGAGTTGTGACAATTTTCAGCACGTGAAATATTTTCTTATTGAGCTGCCAAAATAATTTGAGAGAGTAGAAACCTATTATTAATCCTAGAATTTGTGTATTGGGCCTGATTTCTGAAATTCCATATGACCTTAATGACTTAAACTCTTTCAGGAAGGAAAATAATATGCACATATTTGGATAATTGAATCCATGGGAGTAGCAGTAACAGATCCTTGATGCTGTTCACATGCTGCGGATTAATCTCTAACCATGTGAAAACTGTTTTCCAGAGAGAAGAGGATATTTTACATGATAAGAACAGGTTATTAACATCATCACAGCGCTGATGATAGAGGTTGCATCTAGAATATAGGGAGACCCCAACCTGGTGCAGATTAGAGTCCACTGGCAGTTTATTGAGATGGAGGCGCTAGAGGAGATTGGCACGAGATAGTAGCAGCCATTTTTTATTGTAATTCATAGCGCCATTAACTCTACCTTGAGTGAGATTATTATATAATCATTTTGGAGTTAATAATTCCATTAGATCTCAGTTCCCAAATAAGAATGTCATCTGCATCCAGAAAGTCATAGGAGGAGACAATGTTCTCAATCTGAGATGGAAGTTGATAATAATGCTCAAGCTGGTTTCGAATAGTGACATTGTGATTTGTAGGAAGTTTCTGAATATTGACACTATCAATCAGTGTGGTACCGGTCCATTTATCTATCCATAATTGGAGGTAGGAGTTCCTACTGACTAACCAGTGAGACTACATTTTAATCTTCTGAAAAGTTTATTTTTGAGACCTGGCAAAAACGAGGATTGTATGTAATTCATGTTGCCTACAATCAGCCTTCTTAGAAGTTTATATATGAGGAAATTTAGGGACTCAGATTTATCATTGATAAGACTCCAAAGGAAATGAGCCTGAAGAGATTGGTTAAAGGGCTTGATGTTCTTAATTCCGAGGCGTCCCATGCTCTGTGGCAAGCAACAAGTCTTCCATGGGACTGTTAAAATTTTCCTTTATAGAATAATTCCACTCCACATAAAGTTCCTCATGAGTGTGTTAACAATTTTAAGGATGGAGGCCGGCCAAGAGTACACTATGAAGGAGTAAACAAGCTTAGAGACATTCACATGCTTAACCATGCAGATTCTCCCTAGCATTGAGAGTGTCTTACCCTTCCAAGTGGAGAGAGTTCTTCTAACTTTTCCCACAACGTCAGTAAAATAAGAGGTCTTGGGTTTTCCATGAAACATTGGAACTCCAAGGTAAGTGAACTCAACCAATATATATATGAACTGTTTTTAGGTCATTTGGAGTAGGATAGAGATTGGGTTTGTTAATAACATCTTGGGGTTGCAGGATATGTTCAGGCTTTGTGGTTGCTTCTGTTTTAGTTTCTTTCGGTACTTACAGTTTTCCATTTTAGTTTTATTAGTTCTTACATGAAATTACATACGTGTACTTGGGATTTAATTTATATTGTAGTCTGAGTTGGGGTTAGTTGGTGTCTATCTTATCTCACTCTTCCTCATGTGTTCTCTTAGAGGGTAATGCCTCCCATTAGTCTGTTTATTATCCCCTCAGTTTTAGTTTCCAACCCAGGGCCTATTGGTGGTAGGAATCAAGTGTCACTATCTCTCTCCTATCATTGGAATCTGAGAAGGGGTACAGTTTGTGTGGAGGTGGTCATGATAAATGACCAATTGGAGTCCATCCTCATCCAACAAATTTTTCTTCCCTATAGCCAGAGACACTTACTGAGTTCCCTTTCTAGTGCCTTATCTAGAAATGTCCACTACATTACATGATACATTTTTCTACAACTTATTTTTACATTTTCTTTTAGAAATGGCTACATAGTGTTCCTTTCACATTTCATAATCAACTTCTCTTTATACATCAATCTCAAAATCTATTTGAGCATCAGATAAACTAGATTTTTTGGACATTATCTCCCCATTCCTGCACTAATCAAATCTAGTAGATATTTCACTAGGTTCCGGTATCTTTTTATCATCTACACAATATTCCCATAACATATTTTTAACATGATGTATGATTCACTCTATCTTAATAAACATAATGTAAATGATCCCACCTAGTCATGCAATCTATATTTTAATTTCCAGTAGGCTTATGGATAAGATCAAAAGGGCGAAAAACTATAGATACCCTCTACTACAGCCTTTTCATAGGAATAATTTTCCTTCCCCTAGTCTAGATTCATTGCGAGTGTTTGATCCCCATCAGGATTATAAAGATGACACCCATGGAAAGCCCTCCCATTTTGAGTCCTACCTTTATCACTAATAGGATCATTAGGTTTTGTAATTTTTATCATCTTCAGACATTGATTCACATCGAGGCCTCATTAAGAAGAAAATAAGCATACAATAAACCTCCTATAATCCATCATTTCATGTTTGACCATTATATAGTCTAAAAAGGGGGATTTTTTCCATATTCAATCCAAAATTCGACTTACTCATCTTCAATAATGAGGAGAACATTATCAACAAGATTTGTGGATAGATCATTCTCAACTAAAAACCCTTGTTTAATGAGTAAACCTCATTAACTCTATCTCTAGGTCAATTTTAATTAGAATTACAATCACAATAGCAATTTCATACAAAATATGTGTGTGCCATAGTATACAGTTTAACCCATGATCCTTGACCCATGATTGAATAATGGAGTTATGTACTAGTAATAATTTGAACTCATGATCTCATTCCTAAATATGAAGAAAACCCATCTCGAGTGAAAGAGAAACAAATCCCCATGGTTTCATCATTGATTCATATATGGGGAATATGATATGATAGAATATATGATTAAAGGAGACACCATTCTAGTTCTAAAATCCCCAAATATTCGATAGATGTAGATATAGGTTACTTATTTTCATGGGTTGGAACCCCATAGTAATAGAATTTAAGAAAGGAACAGAGTTTTTACCTTTATCCTGATACTCCAAGACTACATGTATATTGATTTATTTATTGGGATGCATTTTATTTTTTATAGTATTACTCACCTAAGATTGTAGCATATTGTTTCTTCTCTAACTACACTAGTTCCCATGGAAAATCACCTGCTGTAGCATATCTCTCCTCAGCTACATCGATATCAGTTCCTTGGATTTGTATGATAAGATCATACACAATTAATGGTAGCGGAATAATGCTTTTGTAACATGGAATCTACCTTAATTTCACCACCACATTTGGATTGATAGTACCACAATAGAATATAACTCAACCGATAGTGACTCGACCCACATGACAACCTACATCCTTTTAAAAAATACCTACCCTCTAACCATCCATATTTTTTACAACATTTAATTTTAGTGGTAAAAAATAGTAAAAAATAGTAGTGGTAGTGGATGGTGATCATAGAGATTTCAGTATAAGAAGAAGATTCATATCACTCCCTTGTTTTCTTCTTTACAGTAGCATCTAGTTTTTTATAATGGTATCTAGTATTTATCCCTTCGATGGTAGGATTAGTTTTACCCATGGTAGAACACCTTCAACCACTCAATTATAGATCCTCATTTACCAGAAGGTAGTAGCACTACAAAGAATCACTAGTGGTACCATATATATAGTAGTGGAATTATAACAATGAAACCATTGGATCGTCTGTTTCAGTGATAGAAGTAGCAAGAACCTAATTCCATCATTAATAAAATTCGTATATATTGCACAGTATTATGAACTCAACCGGTGTTATTTTTTATTAGATCAACTTATAGAAAATATTGTAATTTCTATATTATTTTGTAGAAAATTATGTTTTCTAAATGTATTATTATATGATTCATTAAATATTTTTTGTATGGATTTTCTATACAAACCCATAAAGTATTTGAGTATCCATTTTCTTCTTAGTGATTTTTTAATTTATTAATAAATTTCCATTTTATTAAATGTATTATAACTATTTTATTTCTTCATAAAATACATGTATAATCTATTTAATATATTGATAAGTGTTATGTAGTGAAATATCATGGGAACTATTTCTTTAAATAATGATTTAAAAATTATTTTTTACTCTATTTTACATATTTTTTGAATTAATCAATTACTACAAGTTTATGAGAGTAGTTTTTTTATTATTTGAAAAGTCCTCATATATATATATATATATATATATGTGTGTGTGTGTGTGTGTGTATTAAAGATAATATTGCAATATTTATTAAATATTTCAATAAAGGAATTAGAGCATGGAGAAACTATTCATTGATTATGTGTGATGATTAAACAAGTAATGATATGTTTCTTTTTTTATTTCTGATTTTTGAATGGTGGTGATGAGTTTAGAAAAATCCCTTGTAATGAGAATAAATGGAGATCAATGGATGTTGGTGATTTTTCAATATATAAAGACCACAACATGCTATGAGGTATGGTCATAACACAAGAATGGGATATTTTATGACTACTTATTCATTGGTGTGATCACAAATAGACTTCAACGTTCAACTATCTAATATTGAAGTGGTGGGTTACAATCGACCTAAATTGAATTACAAATATTGTATTCCCTATTGGTCTCCAATATTTTATAGTTTTCAAAGTGTTATATTTTATTTGATACATTTTTCATTAAAATCATCAATTTATGTTTTTATACATTAAATGATAGTATGGTGTTGGTTCTTCTACAAACCAAAAGGAAGGTTTTTTTCATTATGACTCCTAAATAAATGATAGGTTAGTATATATTGTGACTCATATAAAATATAGGTTTTCTTACCTCCTATAATTGTAAAATTTGGTGTCTATAAATAGGTCATCACACCTTTAAATGTCATTTTTCATAGAGGGTACCGATCTTCTCATCGAGAAGAGTAGATTGAAGAGTAATGTAGGATACTTGTTATCTAAAATACTATAAAAATAATATGTTCATATTTTATTTCCACTGTATTATATTCTGAATAATTAACAACACTAATACTTTATTTAATATTAATCTATAATTTATTATTTCTTTTAAAAGTGTTAGTTGACTATTCACCTCTCATCTAGTATATTTCTTCCATCTACCTGGGACTAATAATTAGTATCAGATAGAAATACTTTAGGATATAGGTGTTTTTACTTATTTTACTACCACACTAACCAGAATCTCCTAAAACTAGTAGTATGATAAATAAGATCCTTGATGGTGTTCGGTATTAATTCACATGATAGTTGGATTCTTCCAAACTACCATTTTGTGGATGTAATTATGATCATTGCTAAGATCAAATAGAATATTACTTGAAGTAATTATGTATGGACCATTGGAAAATCTTGGAGAAATTATAAAAATTAATTGAATATGACCTAGAGACACTTGTAGATAATTATATGGAATATTATTTTTTCAACTACAGTATAAAGAATATTTTTTTAATATTCAATATGTATAAGAGTGTATATTCATGTTTTATCATATAAGACATCCCGTGAAATCTGGAAAATTCTGAAAGTCACTAATTATAGGATAGAAACACTTAAAATAACCAATCTGGGAATGATATAAGAAAAATAAATTGATTTTAAGATGGGAGAAGGTGAGTTAGTGAAAAAAATGTTTCATATCTTAGAAGAATTTAAAATGGAATGAGTTCACTTGGTGAAGCACTGGATAATACATATATACTTGTAAGGGTACTGATAGAATTTCCAAAAATATGGTTAGAAAATAAAGTGATGATTGATGAAAGTAAGATTTTTAAATAGTATACTTTAGATGAATTAATTTTTTGTTTTCTAGAATAATAACTTGAATTAAAAAACAACACTAAATAAGATTCAGAAAATAATAAAGGTATTTATCTTAAGTAATAAATAAATGAATTATCTAACTCTTTTAAATTTGATTCATAGTAAAGTGATATAGTTTTGACTAAAAAAATAGAAAGGTTTTCAAATATATGAAAAAATGTTTCAAGGAGTAGTTTAGTAGGAAGAATGAAAAATAATATAACAAAGGTAATAATATCGATAATAATTTTGTTTTAGATATAACATATTTTGAGTGTAGGAACAAAGGATGCATGCGATCAAATTTCAATAATACCATTTATTCATTGAAATAAAAAGACAAAAAGAGAAAGGAAAATAAAGAATAGTTTGGATGAATTGATTGTTTAGACACTTATAATCCAATAAGTAACTCAGGAAGTGAACATAAAACTATAACCCTTTCATTGATAGATACACATTTTGATGTACCAAATTCATTATTCACACAATTTGAAAAAATTACATGTAATTTTCCAATGGATGAATTTTTCAAAGATCTTGAATCAAATTCTACTATGAGACCCATAAATGTTGATAATGATTCTAGTAGTGATAATGATAAATAAATTTATATTTATTCAATTTGTGATTCTGATTCTGATAATTGTTTTCACGACCCACATTCTTCAAGATGAGGGAAGGAATGACAAAGTTTCACACGCTTCCTTACTCAAGATTAAGGTTAGATAATAACCCCCAACATCACATTTATTAGGCCTCAGAGCAGTGACTAGAACTAAGGGTATATAATTTCAAATAATTTGGAATTCATTACCCTTTTTATGGAACCTGATTGGGAGAAGGGATGGTAAATCCTAAGAAACTCTAAATACTAAGAGTAAAAATAAATCCAGAATGCATTCCCACATGCATGTTCAAAAGAAAAGCTGACACAAAGTGAAACAAAACACCAATGTAATGTACCAACAGAAAAGAGACTAAGCAGTGACAACAATAAATATTGATGCTCGAGATTGTAGAGTCCATCGTGGTCCTCAAAGTCATCATGAGAACCTGAAAATAGTTTTATATACCTAGGGTGAGCATATGTGTATACTCAGTAGGGAAACTAAAGCTACTCATACACAAGTGGGGAAACATACTAATGTACCTGTGATAAAATATTATAACCTCAAATCACATACCAAGGAATAATAACCAGACTCGCCTCACCAAGGCACACTCACCAAATAATTCAAGTCAAGTAAGTTAGTAGTATAAGAACATCTAAATTTGGGTACCCCGCACCACTTTCCCACTAGTAAATTACCCATCCCCAATAGATAAAGTCTTGATGCTACCACTATTTTCATATGTATTCCCACTTCCAAAACCTACTCTCACACACCTGGGCCTCAAACCATATACAAACGAACCTGCAGACACTTGGTTCATAATAATCACGCCCCTTGCCTGAAGAAACCTGAGACTTATCCCGAAGACACTTGGGAAAACAATACTGGCCTGAAAACACCTTGGCCTCTCATCCATAAGAAATATTCATGAAGGATCTAGGACTATGGTAAGCCTCAATTCATTATAGTCCTCCTAGATAGGGTTGAGTGGTAAGAACCCAGAAGAGGGTGTGAGGAAGAAATTCAATAATGAGCCATCCATTCTCCCACTGAGAAATTTCGAAAGGTACCCTCCCCCATGAATTAGGGTGTTCGTAATATGGTGCTCAACAAGGGTGGGGTGAATTTAGAAATCAAAAGGAACTAATATTTATACTTATAGGTAACCAAACACTCTGCCCAACCTATGGGTTTTAAACACCCATACAAATGATCCCACCAAAACCAGTTCTACTGATACCCCTATATGAACAACCACACAATAGCCATTGAGAAGTGTAAAACCAACACATTTTCATTTAACTACCTTCCATTTATTTATTTAACGGATTATACTTAATTTATTCCAGCACTACCAGGAAATTACTAACCATAACCATATGAAAACTATAATAAAACCAGATTTTCAGTCCCACTTCACAATGTCGTTCGATAGCCACAACACAAAAAATTCATTCCCACTGCCTACAAGTCCACCCATTCACTAATCAATCAGTCTCTAAACCTGAGACTCCAACACACCACACATACCAGCCCACACACAAAACCTACAACAACTACCATTAAATCACAGCCCCGCTACACACGCATACCACACCCTTTTGATATAACCAACTCCTTCATCCACCCCTGTACCCATAATCATGCTCCCCAATAGTAGAACCACAAAACTGACACAAGGGAACAAAACCCAATATAATTAAACACTCAGCTACACCTATCCACAAGATATATATATATATATATATATATATTTGGATTTGGTAAAAACTATTCTTTAATCTACTTTATAAACATGGGTGATAATATAAGGGTTTCCATCCTGCGATATCCATTTCAATTAACCAAGTGTATGTGTTTAAACAGATTTCATGTTATGTGGGATTGCCAAACATCATAAAAAAATAAACAGAACACCACCAGTTCATAAGAAAATACCACCAATTACTATGATTTTCATAAGGCATACAACCATAAAAATATTAAAGGAACCAAATATAACAAAAAAAAATGATCATCATCAACCCATCTTCAATTTCCTTCCCTTTATTATAATAGGTCTTGTTATATTTTTTTATAAACTTTCTCTTCCCTTATTTATTACTTTTTAAAGAAATGTATTAAGTTGTTCTTCATGAGGAATCATTAGTAAACCCACCCCTTATGATGCATAATCTAAATAGAGACAAAATAAATGCATACTTGGATGATCAAAGGATCAAATTTCTTTATTGTGAAAAGAACATGGAATCGCACGAGCAGTAGGAAGAACTCCAAAAAATTGAATTGGAGGGGCTCTATAATAGGCACACCAATATTATAGGGATTAAGTATCTAGATGCACCATTGAGAAAGGGAAAACACACTAGGAAGGGATGATCCAGGCTTTGAAGAGTTATATCCTATATTAATGTAAGAACGGTTTCCAAAATCCATTGATCATGGGATCATGGTCAAGATTCCGTGGTTTGAGTATCTCAAAGCTCCAGATCATTAGGATAGTAAAGATATAATTAATATACTTTAAAAAACCCTTAAAAACACCCAAGGAATACTTGAAACTTGTATTATGTTAAATATGACGTAGGAGGGAAAGAACTAGAAATATTGTAAAAACTGGAAATAAGATACTGATGGGTGACTCACTGATGCCGAGCCATAGACGTATGAGCTACCAAAATGACCTACTAACACCTAGAACATCCGGCACCTCGACCTACCGACGCCTCAACCTACCAATGCTGATGACTCTAACTCACCAATGCCGACACCGCTGACTCACAAATTCAATAACATTCCGACGAACATACATGATGATGCATTGATATGCTGATGCTGACACCTTGTGTCCCCAATGGAGAAAATAAATATTTTAAAAACTCTTGAAATGAGTTTCCATTACCTCCCAGAACACCCTATACACTCAAATTTCACAAAGGAATGACCCGGGTAAATCCGGGTTATAACATTAGATACCTCTCAAACTATTCTCATCCTTGAGAATTCAAAAATAACCTAGAAGAAATGGGTTCTGCACAACCACCCCATAAGATACCTCTCATGAGATAACGACCTTGTGTTATTAAAAATATAGAGTGAAAACCTATAAATCTAGAGAAACCAAATTGACATATATCTCCTAAAAAACTATGCAAACACTAAGTCCCCATTCCCCCAAACAACAACACAAACACCAAAGGCCATGCTATCTAGACACATGTATTAGGGATCTCCTTACCCTATGTTAAGATATTATCCTCTTTTGGAGGCACTAATTCTCATGTATAGCTTTAATAACAACCACAATAATGTGTCATTACTACGTATTAGGTCACCCTCTACATTGTCCAGACTTTTCAAACACATTTAAAGAATAGAGAAACAACTCATCTCATAGAAAACAGGGTGAAGTAATACATCATAAGGAAAAGAAAAAAAGTAAAACACAAAATAAAACTCAAAACGGATCCGGGTACTGGGAACACATTTGTGCCTCCCTCTCCCAAGTACTCTCCTCGAGGACACCATGCCTCCAGAGCACATGAACCAAATGAATGGTCCATCCACAAAGCACTTTCTCTTCATGACCCTCGATTCTTACCGGATGATACACAAACATTGCTTCATTCTCAACATCTTACTCTCCGAAGTCAATGATGTGGGATTCAACATATAAATACCAAAAGAGCTGAGAGATATGGAAGTAATCATGTATCTTCCCCAACCGTGGTGGAAATGCTAGCTGATCTGCCACCACACCAACTCATCCCAACACCCCAAAGGGTCCGATGAACCTGGAAGAAATATTCATTCCCCTTGAAAACCTTCACTTCCCAAATTTATGGGGAATCGTGAAGAATAAATGGTCATGAAACTCAAACTACAAAGGCCTAATCATATGATCGACATATGACTTATGCTGGTCCTGAGTTTCCGTCATCCTCTCACTCACAAGATAAACCTTCTCTATCATGATTTTCACTATCTCTAGTCCCAGAAGGGTTGATTCCCCAACATTTTTCTAGCATACTGGTGAATGAAACATTCGTACATACAAGGAATCAAATGGTACCATGCCAATGGTAGAGTGATAGATATTATTCTAAGAAAACTCTACAAGAGGAAAGTATTGTACCCACGATCCTTAGAAGTCTAGAACACACAAACCTAGAATTTTCTCCAATGCCTGGATGGTCATCTCTGTCTAGCCATTTCTACTATGGGTGAAATGTATTTCTATGGTGTATTTGGGTGCCAAAAGAATTATGTAAAACCCTCTATACTTGTGAGGTAAACTATGTGTCACAATATGAGATGATGGATCTTGGAACTCCATGAAACCATACTACCTCACGTACATACCTCCTTTACAAGGAATACATTGTGTTTGACTCCTTGAATCCTAGGAAGTGAGCTGATTTCTTCAATTGATCCACCACATCCTAAATATCATCATATCCTCCCTGATCCATGGGTAGTACTCTGACGGAATCCATTGAGATGTCATCTCACTTCCACTCGGGAACATCTAAGTGTTGTAACAGACCACTGGGAACTAAGTGCTCTGTAGAGACCCGAAGTTTTATGTACATGGAAATTGCATTAATTTTTCAGAATACTTAGTACATAACAAAAACACACACACAAGGATCGTAATAGTTTAGTGTCTTTGGAAACTCGGAATATAATCTTCTAATCGTGGTCAAAGATCTTCAACATCTCCCATAAAGATCTTCCTTTTTTTTACCTAAAACCTTTCTTTATATCCTAGGGAAAAGAAAACATAAAAGGGTGAGCTCAAATGCTCAGTAAGGGTAAACAAAAAAATATCAATCACAACATTTTCACAAGAACATTACATTTTGGAAATCTTAACCTGCAAAAGAGAGCATAATTTCATAACATGGGATAAATCATAGTAGTGAAATAAAATCCCAATAATCATAACTTAAAACATGAAACTTTGTTGCATACACACATAATCATATAGAATCACATCTTATTAGTCACGACTCATTGCCAAGACAATCTTAGTGGACAAAGTCCATTTCTAAACCGAGTCACCCTCGTTTCAGTCCTGTTTCACTGAACCGGTATAACCTACCGTTCCAGCCATGTTTATCTCATGAGATATGAAATCTTTACCCAATGCATTGGAGGGAGATATAGGTCCCACCCATCTCATAATGATACCAATCTTATGTGTGCCACAAAATCATAAACCATACATCATAGCATAACCCATGTAATAAAAATGGGATTCCTAAATAACATGACATCATAAAACAATTTATATAAGATAAAGGAATTCATAAAAATATTTCCATCACAACATAATCAAATCCATGTAATAATAGGGATAGAAACAGAACCCTTTATTATCTTAGATGGAAAATAATTTTGATAAAACACTTGAACTCCATTCTTGAGGAAAATATCCTTTCTACTTCAAAAACATTTTACTTTCTTAACATGTCTTACAATTTTAAACTAAAAGAAGTTGATTAAAAATAAACTGGAAAACTTGTAAAGGAAGCTTCTTTGAAGTAATGTTTTAAAAATCCATTCATGCTGTATAAGTTAAAAAACCATTCTTCGTACTTTTTTCAGAAAAGTCAAAAATTACCTCGTACGAAAAACGACAAAAGATTCCTTTCATATACTTTACTAAAAACTCACCGAAGGGTAAAATTGGATTTAAAAAATTGTAGGTGGATGGAAGTAATATTACATATTGAGGAAACATGGATGTGGATGATAAAATACACCCCAGTAAATGCCAAAGTATAAACAATCTTGGATAAAAATGAGATTGTGATATTTCCCTTACCTTAGGTCCGTTTTGCTTTGTAAGTGTCCGAACCTACTGTATAATGATTTAAATAATGTTATTGACTTATTAAAGAATCATACTTATTTTTATGATATCATATATGGTCATTTTCTTATCTTCTTAGTAGTAATATTTCATTGCTACTTGTTATTCGGGTGTTTATAACTTTTTGTTCTTATGCGTGTTTTGTTGAATAAATTCTTATTATTATATTTAGGTTATAGATACCTCATTTACAGAATGGAATTAGTGTAATATATATCATATTAATTCATTAAATTAATTTATATAATCATTATGAAATGAAGATCATGTAGAACGAGTCGCATCACATCGTGGAGACGGTATTCCGTACGTACGCACGAGTGATGATATCGTTCCTATGATCGTGGAATTGTTTTGGAGTGTATGTATACTATTTCAGAATCAGTATCACTTTATAATAGTCATATATAGTCATTATTTACACCATTATACCCATCCAAGTAAGGTGGTGGTGGAAAATAGATTACACCACGGCGTGGAGACAGTATTCCCTACGTACGCACGCGCGGTGATTTCCTTTTTCCGTAGGATGGATAGAAGGTTAATTAGAGTTGTTTCATATTTATAATAACATATCAGTATATAATAAATACTTATGTTATTACTTTATCATTAAAAAACTAAAGTATAAGAAGTTTAAGAAGAAAGAAATTGAAAAAGATCGGTAATGGATATTTCCTCTTTTTGACGCGCCTTCACTTAACCTCCACTTAAAGAACTAAGGATGGTCTTTGAAGAAGACCAAGACCTCTAGGATGATACTAGGGAAGTGGAGAAGAGATTATAGAAGGGGTTTTCCGAGCTTTAATTCTCAAATTGGTGTGAGGAGGAGAGGGAGGAGGTGCCCTTTTATAAGGGAGGAGAGGGGCACCTTAGGAAAATCTCAAAAAATTATTTTATATTAAGGTCAAATTCAGTTTATAATGGTTCCAAAGGGTCTTATTTAGAAGATAAAGTGGGTATAGGTCGAAATCCTCTCATCCAATAGGATTTAGATAAGTTTAGGTTTTTATTTTAACCTTATCAATTAGATTTAACTCTAAGTTAAATAATTTAACTTTTACCGTGTCTTTTTGTTTTCTTACACTATATGGTTAATAAACTTACTATAACAAGCCAAAAGAACCCCAAGTTTTTTATTCATAATATATCTATCCTTCTATAAGACATTTGGCCGAACCTTAGATTTTTAGGAATTAAATAAAAATTAATAATATAATATTTGTTCTAAAAACTAATTTATGTCAATTTTGAAACTGTTTGGTACATGATTTTTATGAAATTCATAACAGAATTATAAGTTCGAACCAAGTTACTTATATCAACAATAACATGTCATAGTAACCTAGAAAATTAATTTAAGTCATAAAAAGTCTCAAATTACATTTATTTGGGCATTTATAACATTAATTATGTCAACATTTCATTAATAAGACAATTACGGCATCATCTTTGTGTCATAATAAAGGATAATTATTTAATCCCTAAAAATTCTAAATAAATTCCTATGATGTATATAATTGTATTAGATTTCTGTAGACTATTCATGTTCTAAGTTTCATAAAGTTTTCACTAAATTAAAATTATTATACTTATAAGATTTAAGAAAGTGACATGTTGTCACATTATTTGGTTTTAATAATAATTAAATTATTTTCATGGAAAAAAGTCCATAAAATGAATCTAATCCGACCCTTAGGTTTTATGGGTCTACTGTTATCCATCCAATAGGATTTTTCCAAGTGTTAGGGTAATTTTATAATCTTATATTTACCCTTAATTACCCGATTTACCTTTAACTATAGTAAATAAAATTTACCGTAGTTACTATTCACAATTCCCAAAAATAAAAAGTAGCTTATTAACATAATTTGGACCCACGGATTCCAAATATGGAATCCATTTTTCCAAATTAAATACAAAAAATATGCAGAAATTAAATTAAAATTAATCCCGTTGTCGAAAGAAGACGGGTTTTTCTTTAAAACATTGTAAAAGATTGAATTGATTTAACCTACGAATTCTAGGTAAAAACAATGATAATGACATAAATTATATTAAATGGTAAAAATATATTCTATTTATACTTTAAAACCATTCAATATTATAATTTAACCACATAAGATATTACGATGAAAAAAGTTGTTTTTAATTAAAATATGGCGTGTTTTTACTATTCATTAAAATATGAAAGTTATCGGAAAAATATCAAAACTTTATCTAATGTAAATTTTTATATCCTGATTCGAAAGAAGAATTTTATTTTGTCAAATTGAACTTATAAACATGTCAAAAACTAGATTTAAAGTCGGTGCGCCATCAAAAGGCGGCAAAACTGCATTTTTTGAAAAATACTTATTTTACCAGAAAAATTTATTTTGTTCTTATACAATGTTCTAGAAATATGTAAGATGAATAATAATGTTATAAAATTCAAAATTTAGTTAACACTATTCATAACGGCTAGTTCATAACAATATTATAATAATATATCGTTGTTTAGTAAAACCCGGTATTGCGTACAACAAACGCTATCAAGGAAGGTCGCGATTGCGTGTAATGCAAGCCAAGTCAGTTTTGCGTGTAGTGAACAACTCCTTTGTTGTTGCGTATAATAGAATCCAACCATATTTCATTTATACATTGAATATATATATATACTCAATGTTTCGTAGAATAACTATTATCAAAATTGTGTGTAACACGATCCAAGCATAGTGTTGCGTATACTGCAAGCTAATACGGTGTTGCGTATAGCGCATGGTAATCATGGTGTATCATACAACACAAGAAATTAATGAAATTAAAAGAATATTTTTCATAAAATCTCGGGGTGTTACATTCTACCCCCTTTAAAATGAATTTCGCCCTCGAAATTCATCAGGGTTATAAATGGTTTACTACTCAAAAGTTTGTATAATAGAAACCCACATCGTAAAAAGGAATACCAAAACATGGCTTTAAAAACTAAAGTATGAAATGTAACGGTTACCCAAATTTACTCATCACTGGGTTTCCACGTAGGAGAACATAGGTGAAAATATGGATGTGGAAGAAAAATATAACCATCAAGTTCTGATGGAGAGTGGTAGAAAACATGGCTATGAAAAAGCCAACAATCACAAAGCTATTGATTTGTGATTATCTAAGGTACCATCTGATTCATCGGATATAAGGGAACTAGGACAACATTTTTGGTTTTCAAGATCATTTCCCCAAAGTTGATGAATTAAAAGAAATCTTGCATGATTTTGGTACAATCTCACTGTTGTTCGTGAATTGAACAATTTCCACTTCATCCCTTAAAGAAATGAAGTTGAATTTGTTATTCGTGATGTGTTAGCAGATCATGTGATAGAATGACAGGTCATTCCATCTCTTTCAAAAAAAAAGGTTAGAAAAAGTTATTAGTCCATATTATGGTTAGATTAATCGTATATGGTTCCAAAAATGAACTTATACTTCATATATCATACCACTTAATAAAATAAAACTAGTTTCTACTAACCAGGGACTTCCTGTAGGCCAGTGGTAGGCGATAAAGGCCAGTCGCACTTCGGTTGTGGGTTCGAGTCCCACAGCCTTGTTCGACGCGATGGGCTGTCGCCCGTCCTGCAGGTTGTCCTTTTTATAAAGCTATATTACTATAACATCCCATCAACAATATCAAAAAAAGTTTTATCCTTAAACAATACTAACTTATGTCCAACATAATATATTCCAATCTTTAGGCTTATCCATAATACTGTAGTCCACTCTTATAATATAGTGAAAATGATTTCCAGAGATTTAATACCATCATTGATCCCCATATATCATAAGATAAGTCTTGTTGGTCACATTCCAAACATTCGAAGGCCTTAATAATGTATTATCTTGAAAAATGAATACCCATTGAACCATAGTGAAAACATGAATGCAGTTAAAAGTTAACACTTTCCACATACCGAAATCCTCAAAATTCTATATCCTCAAACCATGATATCACTTAGTCCTTATATCAATCATGAGCTCATGAATACTATCAAACATATTAGATTCTCTTTATCCCTTCATTATGTGCATATCATCTGTTTTCCAAAAATATTTCAATCACTTTTCATGGTTACCGATGCCATAAAATTATTGAAAACCACAATATACCAAAACATAAATATTCCAATATTCCACGATACTATATACAACATTATTTTGGAATCCCTTTACATAAAAACTTAATCATTCCACCACATCGTTGTCATATTCAACATCGCCAATAGTGATCACATGTGACTTCTCTTTGTCCTTTACCTTAAGCGGTTGCTCATGTCTATCATCACTAACCCTTAGATTAGGGCATTTATTAGCATAATGCCCCATTTCCTTGCACTTGAAGCATTGAATGGTTGTTGGTGCGTTCTCTGCTATCTTTTCTTTATTCACATCATTAGAAACCCTTTTTCCATTACTTCGACACTCAGATGCTCGATGACATTATTTTCCACACTTAAAACATTTTCTTGTCCCTTTAAGACAATCTCCACCATGCTTCTTTCTACACTTTGAGCATAAGGAAACAATCATCTTCTTTTCACCATTATTCTGAGATTTCTCCTTGAACTCCATCTTTCATTTCTTGTCAAAACTATAAGATGGATAAGTAACACCAACTTCCATTTCTACCTTGATAGCACAACGCACAATTTCTTCATAGCTACTGAAGTCTCTTATAGCTAATGCCCTTCGAAGATTTGGTTTTAAGCCACTGAAGAATCGATCAACTTTACTTTCAGGTTGGATGATAAACCCAGATGCATACCTTGCAAGCCTTGTAAATTTCACTTCATATATACCAACAGATTCATCATCCTTTTTCTTTAGTTCAAGAAACTCCTTCTCGATCATTGTTCGAAGAATACTAGGGAAGTACTTATTGAAAAATAAGTTCTTGAACTCGTCCCATTCCATGGACTCAATTTCATCTCTTTGCCTCATATTCTTGATAAGATTCCACCATTTATTAGCTTCACCTTCCAAACGATATACTTCTAAGATGACTTTATCATGTTCAGAACATTGAAGAACTGAAAATATCTTTTCAGTGGTACTGATCCATTGTTCAGCAACAAGTGGATCAGAAGACCCACTGAAAGAATGTGGACGTTGCCTCATGAAGGACTCAATAGAATGTTGTTCCCTTCTCTGATCATTTGGAAGTCCAGAATGATTCATAGCTTGTGTAAGTATAGCAATAAGATTTTTCACTCCATCTCCCATAACATTTGTTTGTTGAGGAGGGCAATCATTGCATTTTCCATTACATTGATCAACACGGTTCCTTCCGGTTCCAGCCATCATCTAAAACCCCAAAAGAATAGTGTGAGAGGAAAAAATCAGGCTAGGGAAAACAACATAATAAAGGGGGAGTATCCTCAATATCTTAGGTCAAATTCTATGATCGTTACCGTAGTTCTAGGACTCTATCCTATATGTATTCTTATCCTTAGGGACATCCCTAGACATACCTTAGAAATATCTCTAGGGATCTCACTAACATTATCGCATCCTAGTTTCCATAGGTTGACTAAACCTTTCCTCTAATACCAACTGTAGAGACTCAAAGCTTGACGTACATGGACATTACATTACTTTTGCAGAATACTTAGTAAATAACAAAAACACACACACAAGGATCGTAATAGTTTAGTGTCTTTGGAAACTCGGAATATAATCTTCTAATCGTGGTGAAATATCTTCAGCATCTCCCATAAAGATCTTCCTTTTTTTACCTAAAACCTTTCTTTATATCCTGGGGTAAAGAAAACATAAAAGGGTGAGCTCAAATGCTCAGTAAGGGTAAACAAAAGAAATATCAATCACAACATTTTCATAAGAACATAACATTTTGGAAATCTTAACCTGCAAAAGAGAGAATAATTTCATAACATGGGATAAATCATAGTAGTGAAATGAAATCCCAATAATCATAACTTAAAATATGAAACTTTGTGTCATACACACATAATCATATAGAATCATATCTTATTAGTCAAGACTCATTGCCAATACTATCTTAGTGGACAAAGTCCATTTCTGAACCGAGTCACCCTCGTTTCAGTCCTGTTTCACTGAACCGGTATAACCTACCGTTCCAGCCATGTCTATCTCATGAGATATAAAATCTTTACCCAATGCATTGGAGGGAGATATAGGTCCCACCCATCTCATAATGATACCATTCTTATGTGTGCCACAAAATCATAAACTATACATCATAGCATAACCCATGTAATAAAAATGGGATTCTTAAATAACATGACATCATAAAACAATTCATATAAGATAAAGGAATTCATAAAAATAATTCCATCACAACATAATCAAATCCATGTAATAATAGGGATAGAAACATAACCCTTTATTGTCTTAGATGGAAAATAATTTTGATAAAACACTTGAACTCCATTCTTGAGGAAAATATCCTTTCTACTTCAAAAAAAAATTTCCTTTCTTAACATGTCTTACAATTTTAAACTAAAAGAAGTTGATTAAAAATAAACTTGAAAACTTGTAAAGGAAGCTTCTTGGAAATAATGTTTTAAAAATCCATTCATGCCGTATAAGTTAAAAAAAACATTCTTCATACTTTTGTCGGAATAGTCAAAAAGTACCTCGTACGAAAAACGACAAAAGATTCCTTTCATATCCTTTACTAAAAACTCACCGAAGGGTAAAATTGGATTTAAACAATTTTATTTGGATAGAAATAACATTACATATTGAGGATACATGGATTTGGATGATAAAATACACCCCAGTAAATGCCAAAGTATAAACAATCTCGGATAAAAATTAGATTGTGATATTTCCCTTAACTTTGGTCCGTTTTCCTTCGTAAGTGTCCTAAACTCCTGTATAATGATTTAAATAATGTTATTGACTTATTCCAGAATCATAATTATTTTTATGATATCATATATGGTCATTTTCTTAGCTTCTTAGTAGTAATATTTCATTGCTACTTGTTATTCGGGTGTTTATAACTTTTTGTTCTTATGCGTGTTTTGTCGAATAAATTCTTATTATTATCTTTTGGTTATAGATACCTCATTTAGAGAATGGTATTAGTGTAATATATATCATATTCATTCATTAAATGCATTTATATAATCATTATGAAATGAAGATCATGTAGAACGAGTCACATCACATCGTGGAGACGGTATTCCGTACGTACGCACGAGTGATGATATCGTTCCTATGATCATGGAATTGTATTGGAGTGTATGTATACTATTTCATAATCAGTATCACTTTATAATAGTCATATATAGTCATTATTTACACCATTATACCCATCCAAGTAAGGTGGTGGTGGAAAATAGATTACACCACGACGTGGAGACGGTATTCCGTACGTACGTACGGTGATTTCCTTTTTCCGTAGGATGGATAGAAGGATAATTAGAGTTGTTTAATATTTATAATAACATATCAGTATATAAGAAATACTGATGTTATTACTTTATCATTAAACAACTAAAGAAGAAGAAGTTGAAGAAGAAAGAAATTGAAAAAGATCAGTAATGGATATTACCTCTTTTTGACGCGCCTTCACTTAACCTCCATTTAAAAACTAAGGATGGTCTTTGAAGAAGACCAAGACCTCTAGGATGATACTAGGGAAGTGGAGAAGAGATTATGGCAGGGTTTGGACGAGCTTGAAAGCTCAAATTGGTGTGAGGAGGAGAGGGAGGAGGTGCCCTTTTATAAGGGAGGAGAGTGGCACCTTAGGAAAATCTCAAAATATTATTTTATATTAAGATCATATTCCGTTTATAATGGTTCCAAAGGGTCTTATTTAGGAGATAAAGTGGGGATGGATCGAAATACTCTAATCCAGTAGGATTTAGACAAGTTTAGGTTTTTATTTTAACCTTATCAATTAGATTTAACTCTAAGTTAAATAATTTAACTTTTACCGCGTCTTTTTGTTTTCTTACACTATATGGTTAATAAACTTACTATAACAAACCAAAATAACCCCAAGTTTATTATTATTAATATATATATCTATATCTAAGTCATTTGGAAGATCCTTATATTTTTAGGAATTAAATAACAATTAATAATATAATAGTTTTTTTAAAAACTAATTTATGTAAATTTTTACACTATTTGGTACATGATTTTTATGAAATTCATAACAGAATGATAAGTTAGAACCAAGTTAATTATATCAACAATAACATGTCATATTAACCTAGAAAAATAATTTAAGTCATAAAAAGTCTCAAATTACATTTATTTGGGCATTTATAACATCAATTATGTCAATCTTTCATTAATAAGACAATTACTGCATCATCTTTGTGTCATAATAAATGATAATTATTTAATCCCTAAAAATTCTAAATAAATTCCTATGAGGTAGATAATTGTATTATCCTTCTGGATACTATTCAAGTTCTAAGTTTCATGAAGTTTATCACTAAATTAAAATTATTATACTTATAAGATTTAAGAAAGTGACATGTTGCCACATTCTTGGGTTTTAATAATAAATAAATTTTTTTCATGGAAAAAAGTCCATAAAATGAATCTAATATAACCCTTAGGTTATATGGGTATAATTTTAGCCATACAATAGGATTTTTCCAAGTGTTAGGGTAATTGTGTAATCTTATATTTACCCTTAATTACCTGATTTACCTTTAACTATAGTAAATAAAATTTACCGTAGTTACTATTCATAATGCCCAAAAATTAAAAGTAGCTTATTAACATAATTTGGACCCACTGATTCCAAATATGGAATCCATTTTTCCAAATTCAATACACAAAATATGCAGAAATTAAATTAAAATTAATCCCGTTGTCGAAAGAAAATGGGTTTTTCTTTAAAACATTGCAAAAGATTGAATTGATTTAACCTACGAATTCAAGGTAAAATCAATGCTAATGACATAAATTATATTAAATGGTAAAAATATATTCTATTTATACTTTAATACCATTCAATATTATAATTTAACCACATAATGTATTACGATGAAAAAAGTTGTTTTTAATTAAAATATAGCGTGTTTTTACTATTCATTAAAATATGAAAGTTATCGGAAAAATATCAAAGCTTTATCTAATGTAAATTTTTATATCCTGATTCAAAAGAAGAATTTTATTTTTTCAAATTTAACTTATAAACATGTCAAAAACTAGATTTAAAGTGGGTGCGCCATCAAATGGTGGCAAAACTGCATTTTTTGAAAAATACTTATTTTACCCGAAAAATTTATTTTGTTCTTATACCATGTTCTAGAAATGTGTGAGATGAATAATAATGTTATAAAATTCAAAATTTAGTTAACAATATTCATAACGGCTAGTTTATAACAATATTATAATAATATATCGTTGTTTAGTAAAACCTGGTATTGCGTACAACACACGCTATCGAGGAAGGTCGCGATTGCGTGTAATGCAAGCCAAGTCAGTGTTGCGTGTAGTGCACAACTCCTTTGTTGTTGCGTATAACAGAATCCAACCATATTTCATTTATACATTGAATATATATATATATATATATACATATACTCAATTTTGCATAGAATAACTATTATCATAATTGTGTGTAACACGATCCAAGAATAGTGTTGCGTATACTGCAAGCTAATACGGTGTTGCGTATAGAGTAAGGTAATCTTGGTGTAGCATACAACACAATACATTAATGAAATTAAAAGAATATTTTTCATAAAATCTTGGGGTGTTACATGCTCAGCCTTCACTAGCTGACACACTAGGAACCTTACCGCAAACTCCACCACTGGTCATTTCATATAGGGCCACCAAATATATTCCCTCAAGCTTCAATAAATATTAGAAACTCCAGGATGCACCACCGGGGGTGAGCTATGGAACTCACAAAGAACTCCCTCACCCATTTCCATTGGGATGAATAGCTTATAACAAAACAACATTAGATTCTAACCATCCTCTGACCATCCCATTGGGGCATCGACTGGGTCAACAAAATCAAAAAGCACTTCAGTTATTGAATCTCCCCACGAAGACTCCTACACCTATCACACCAAAGAATATTGTACTTTCATATGAAACAGACATCCCCTACCGCTATCCACTCTTTCATACAGACACAAAGTGGCTGACTACTCTATCACCTTATACGCATCTGTGGATTCCCTAAATATCTCATTCTGAGACTTACTACTCAAGGGGTCAGACACCACATTCCATTTTCCTAGGGTTTAATATATCATGATGTCACAGTCATAGACAAACTCCATCCACCCCCACTTTCACAGTTATAGGTCTCGGTGGGAGAAGATATAACTCATGCTCTTATGATTTTTGAAGACAAAAAAGCACTCCCTAATAATGTAATGCTTCCACAACATCAGCACAAACACAACTGATGGAAGCTACATGTAATAGGTGGCATAGTTAAATTCGTGAATACATAACTACCTAGACCTATAAGAGATCACTCCTCACTACTGCATCAACACACACCCTAAGCCTAGACTAAAATATCATAAAAAACAACTCAAATAACACCCCTTCCTCTAGAAACCTGATCATTGGAGAACTGACCAGCTTCCCTTTTAGATTAATAATGGTTGTCCGAAACTACTAACTCCACATGAAGGCCTGGCATTTTCTAGTTAACGATGTCAATAAAGCAGAACCTATAGAGATTTCAGGCATGAATCTCTGGTAATAGCCTGCCAGACCAAGGAAGCTACGACCCTCTGCCACATTCTTGGGTATATACCAAGAAAAAACTTCTTAAACCTTTGATGGGTCCACTGATACCCCTGATGATACACTAAATTTACAAGTGCACCTCTTGTGTCTATAACTTGCACTTGGACAAATTTCCCTAGAGTGGGTGGTGTCAGAGGACCTCCAAGACAGTCCTCAAATGCTTGGTGTAATCCTCATTTAAAATTTAGTATATCAGGATGTCATCGATGATCATGATGAAAAATAGGTCCAATAACTCATAGAAAACAAAGTTCATGAGCCCTGTGAACACTGCTGGTGAATTCATTACAGCGAAGGGCATGACCAGAAACTCAAAGTGCCCATACCTGCACCTTAAAGCATTCTTCAGGATATCACCCTCCTTCACCCTCAACTAGTGATATCCATACCAAATTTTGATCTTATATAACCATCCTAATCCCATTAAATTATTGAAAAGGTAATCGACCATCGAGAGGGGGTAACAATTCTTGACCATCACCTGATTCAGTCTTTGGGTGTCTATGAAAAGTCCAAGAGTACCACCTTCATTCTTCGCGAGAAAGACTGTAGAACCCCATGATGACACACTTGGATAGATAAAACCCTTATTCATCACATCAAAAACCTAAATCCACAACTCCTATAACTCATAAGGCACTATCCGATTGGGAGCCATCGAAAGCAGATGGGCACCAGGTTGCAAGTCCATCCCTAACTCAAGGTCACGTCAAGGGGGTAAATTCACAACCTCTTTGGAGAAGACATCCATGAACTCATTGAAAAATCCTGGAAATTACAATAACTCTGCCTCTACTGACTCCACTGATATCTCGGCTAAAATGGAAAGAAGAGTCTCCACACGCTGGTTGCCCACCGAACAACACCTCTCACCAATAAAAGCTACACGCTGGTCCTCCATATCTAAAAACACGACCCATATCCAGAAGAAATTGATAACAGTGTGCACAAAAAAAAAGTCAATTCTTAGGATGAAATCATACTACTTCATCTATAGTAGAAGAAGATCCCCACAAAACTGATATAGTCCCATAATCAGTCTAAATCCCCAAAAAACATCAAATAGATTGGTCTATCCTACTATTGGGGTACTCAAAACTAGGGGCATGGAAAGTCTCTCAACATCTAGACCAATGAAATGGGATAGATTGGGTGAGACAAAGGAGTGAAAATCTCCCAAATCAAACAAATCACACGCAAGGGTACTAAACAGACTAATCATAACTTGAAAAACTTCTGCCCCCACTGGAATATATGCCTTGGTGGCATGCCACTGCCCACACCCAGCTCCTCAACCTCTCTACTATCAACATCCACCCTGACCACACCCTGTTCGAGTTCCCTAAGGAGCACCTTAATGTCGGCCTCCTCAGGCACCATATACCCTTAGTGGAGAGGGGGATCGCTGCCCCTGCTGTTGGAAACACCTTACTAGAAATTATTGCTACTGAGGTGGGTGATGAACCTGCCCACCCTCACCATAATAAACTAGAACTCGGCACTAGTTCAGAATATTCACATGGTATCCATAGAAAAATAACATTGGACATGGCCCCATGAGTAAAGGACGAGGACCAAGAGATCATAACTAGAACAGTAGAGGCCTACTCCCCTTTGTACAATACCTGGAAGGCCCTGACACTGGAGACCTGCTGCTGATTCCCTCCCACTTAAATGAGCTCGTATGGTTCCCTCTCATGGTACACCTCCCGGTGATTGCATTATCTAAACTACTATGGCTTTCTTCTGAACTTCTAACTATGTCAGTATAGTGAAAGGAGTAACTGTATACCGAAGATAAGGTAAGAGTACCTCCTCTAAGTGTCGCTCTCAGGACTCCTAATCCAAAAAGAGATCAGGTGTGAAGAGTATGAGATCATTGAACTTGATCCCTAGTTACCTTACTGATATTATCCCCTACTAGATGGAGAGTAGTCCATGCCTCTTCTCATCCTTCATCATGGAAAAAAGGAAATATTCCTAAAACTCCTTCTCAAAGTCAACCCACGAAACATCTATTTCCTTCTTCCCCCCTGGGGTAATACATCCAACACTAACACAACTCTCCCCACAACTGGCTCAGTACCAGTGGAACCCAGTACTCTATTAGACCTTGAATCAAACTAATGATGATTACTAGCTCCTTGAGAAAAAACTCTGTCTAAATGTCTGAGATGCTGCCCTCGTACGTTCATAGAGTCTATCGCTGGAAGGAATGAAGAATCTTCTACCACTAATCATCTTCTTCATCTCCATCGACCCTCCACTGATCAACCAGTTCAACTTGATGGGCCTCAACTACTCATACCACATGTAGTGGATGTTTGGGTTCCATAGATGAAAATTATACAATGAACTCCAATGCTTAGGTAGTGTGGAAATTTTCATTTAAATTCATTTTAACTATTCATTTTTTATTTAATTAATAAAACACCCAAATTAAGTTAGAACTCAATTCATTATGATGCATGTACTTTCCCTGGGGTCTCTTCCCCATAATTGATGTATCCTAACTTTGTCATTCAGTAGGTCCAGAGTCCTTTCATCAGATTACAGGGAACCCTAAAATCCATGTCTTATCTAGCCTTCCCTGGCATATTTCACACCAAGATTTCATAACTCTATATCCATAGCATCCCAAGAAATTCTCAATATTCATAACTCTAAACTCTATCCTACCTCTAAAACACCCAAACCTATCCTACTATTTATACCATTTTGTCATGACCATGCTTCCTCAAGATGAGGGAAGGGATGTAGAAGTTTCACGCCCTTCTTCAGTCAAGATGAAGTTGGGATAATTACCCCTAAGTCATACCATCAATAGGCCCCAGAGCAACGACGAGCACAAAGGGTATATAATCTCATATAATATGGAAGGTATTACCTTTTTTATGGAAGAATATTAGGATATAAGATGTAAAATCCCAAGAAACTCCAAATACTAAAAGTAAAAGTAATGGTAAAATCCATTCCCACATGCATGTTAAAAATTAATGATGATAAAAAGTACAACAAAAATCCAAGGTAAAGTGCCAAAAGAAAATATATTAAGAAGAAACAACATCTAATCACAATAACCAAGCCACGAAGGTACAACACGATCTTTATTTTCTTCCTAGAAAATTGAAAATAGTTTTACATACATAGGGTGAGAATATGAGTATACTTAGAAGGGGAACTAAAGAAACCCATGCACATGTGGGGGAAACATACTAATGTCCCTATGAGAAAATTATAGAACCTCAAAGCATCTACCAAGGAATACTAACTAGCCCAGACACACCAAGGAACACTCACCAAATAACACAAGTCAAGTAAGGTAGTAGTATAAGAACATCGACATTCGGGTACCACACAACAATTTCTCACTAGTTAACTATTCACCTGTAATGGATAATGTATTGATGTTACCAATCTTCCCATCCACAATCCAACTACCACAACATACTCGCATACACCTAGGCCTCAAACCACATAAAAACTCACCAACAGACACCGAGGCCACAACAACCAAGCCTCTCACTTGAAGAAACCTGGGCCTCTTCCCCAAGACACATGAGAAAAAAATCTTGGCCGACAAACACCTAGGACTTTTATCGACAAAATACCTTCCCAAAGGATCTAGGGGAATGGTATGACTCATTCCATTACAACCTACCCAGATATAGTCGAGTGGTAAGAACCCAAAAGAGGGTGCAAGGAAGAAAGTCAGTAACCAGCCATCTATCCTCTCACTGAGATGTTGGGAAAGACACCCTCCTCCATGAATGGGGGTGTTCGGAACATGGTGATCAACAAGAGTGGGGTCGGTTTAGAAATCACAAGGATCTACAATTTTACATATAGGTAATAAAACACTTTTCCCAACCTATGGGTTTTAAAAAACCAAACAAACAAACCCACCAATACAACTTTTACTACTACGTCTATATGCATAACCACAAAATAGCAACTACCGAGCATAAAACCATCCACTTTTCATTTAACCACCTTCTATTTACTTAAATAATGGATTAAACATAATTTACTCCAACACTACGGGGAAACTACCAACCATAACCATACCAAAACAAAAATAAAACCAGATTTTTAGTCCCACTACAAAACATTGTTCGATGGAAAAAACACAATAAAGGAAATCCCACTATCTATAAGTCCATTGATTGCACAATAAATCAGTCTCTCAACATGAGACTCCAACAAAACACACATAACACCCCACCCACAAAATCCAAAACAACTACTATTAAACCATTTCCCCTCTACACACACATCCCACACCCATCTCCTTGTACCAACTCCTTTCTCCACCCCAATACCCCTAATCGTGATCCGCAACAATAGCACCACACAACTCACACAAGGGAACAAAACCCAACAAAACAAAACACTCATCCAGAACTATTAACATGATATATATATATATATATATTCAGATTTTTTAAACACCATTATTTAATCTACTTGATAAATAGGGGTGATCATACAAGGATTTTCATCTTGGGGCATCCATTTCAATTAACCAAGGGTACATGCTTAAGCATATTTCATGTTACGGATGATTGTCCAACATCATAACAAAACAAATGCAACACCACCAGCGTGAAATAAAATACTACCAACAAACATGATTTTCAGAAGTCATACATCCATAACAATCAAAAATAAACCAATGATAAAAAATAAAACAAGTGATCATCATTAACCCATCTTTAATTTCCTACCTGTTATTATAACAGGTCTTTTTATCTTTTTATTATCAACTTTCCCATCCCTTATTTAATACTTGTAAAATAAAAGGATTCATTTCTTCTTCATGAGGAATCATTGTTACACCCACGCCTTTTGGTTCACAATTCATAGAGATACAGAAGAAATCCCTACTTGAATGATCAAAGGATAAAAGTTATTCTTTGGGCTATGAACAAGGGATCACGTGAGAAATAGAAAAGTATCAAAGAAAACTGAATAGGAGAGGCTCTACCACAGGCGTATGACTCATCTAGGGAGGAAGTCTCTAGACACCCCCAAAGAGAAGTGTACACTAGGAAGGGAAGATTCTACCTTGAAGAGCCAGATACTATATTAATGGAAGACCAGTTTCCAAAAGGCATTAATCATGGGATCATGCTCAAGATTATGTGTATTGATTAGATCAAAGCTCTAGAGAGTTAGGATATTATAGTTATAATGAATAAATGTTAAAATTCCCTTAAAAACACCTATGGAAAGCTAGAAACTAGGTTTACCTTAAATAAGATGTGGGAGGGGAGAAACTAGAAAATTGGGAAAAACTAGAAATTAGTCACTGATGGGTGAGTTACTAACACTGATCCACTGAAGGGTGAGCTACTGACATGAGCTAAAAATGATGATCCATCGACATAATGACCCACCAAAGCAATGACCTACCAATTCTTTGACCTACTGATGCCTCAACCTATTCATGGCTTGAACTACCGAAGCCTCAAACTATCAACGCCTCTACCTACTGATGCTGACACGCCTAATATACATATGCTGACACCCATGACTCCCCAATTCACTGACATTCCGAAACACTGAAATTATGATGCACTAACATGCCGCTACCCACACCCTGAGTCACTGATTAAAAAACGGGAAATTTGGAAAACACTTGAAATGAGCCACTATTGCCTCCCAGAACACCTTAAACACCTGAGTTTCACAAAGTCATGACTTAGAGAAATCCAAGTTATTAAAATTTTAATATTAAACAACTCTTTAAAGAAAATGAAAAATTTAGAAATGATAGTATCAAAATTATTGAAAAATCTAGTGATTTTAAATGTTAAATTAATAAATTTTCCAACGAAAAGGAAAATCTTAAAATGGAATGTGATAATATGAATAATATTTTTTCCTAGAATTCGGAATTTAAAAAACAATTTGGGTATGACATATTGAAGTTAAAATGATAAAGTAATAGACTAAAATATTTTTTATAGTTAATGGGAAAGATAAATAATAAGGTTTAATTTAGTCTTTGAGGCCATGAATAAAGTTGATATTGAGCGTTAGAAGCTTAAGCAATAAAATAGAAAATTTAGAAATATAGCTTCTGTATCTAATAGAAAATTATAGAATGATTTAGAAGTTACTCAAAAATTGAAAATGGATTAAAAAAGGTCATTTTTAATCTAAAATAAACTCTTTATATTTTTATCCATGGAAAATTGAAATAAGATAAAATGATTTCTGTAATTAATCCAAAATATAATGACAATAGTTTTGGATATAAAATCATTCCACAAATAATGAATAAGATTAATTTTATGAAAATGTCAAAGGGGGTATTTTGAGTGTAAAATGTTTTTAATGTAGAATGCAAGGGAATTGTGCTAATGAATTCTATTTGAGATTTACTCAATCGTTTGGTCATAATAAAACATTTATCAATAAGAATTTATTTTCAGTAATACACAAAAAATTTATTTTTGAAATCTATTTGGGTAGAAAAATGTTCTTATATAATTCAGGTGAATCCGATACAATATAGGAACCAAAAGGATCTTACTCAAATCTTATTGGACCTTATCTTGTCAACATGCCCAGGTATGTTTTTTTGTCCATTATATATATTATTTATTTTTCCATAAATAGTTATGATGGAATGCATAAAATATAATATCCATTATCATGTTTCTATTATTTTACATATTATTCTTTAGAAATGTACCTTATCATTTTCTTGGTTTTTTCTATTCTAATAAAGCATGTCATAGATTATTTTGTTTAAAATGTTTGTTTCATATATATTGACAATGTGTTTATATTTCAAATAAATTGAGTTATAATTTTCTTATCTATATGTAGAAAGGCATGAATTTAGGAGGTGTACCCCCTTATTTTCTAAACCAATTAATATAATATTGATTGAGTTGTAAATTAGTTTTCAAATGATTAATATATGAAGATTTTAGTTTTGATTAATCTATTGCAATATTTTTAGTAATTGTTTGATTTTTGAGAAATAAATCATATTTTGTTTATTATATTCTAAAAACTTGATTTTACATGTTTATGTGAGGAAGTTTTTATTATTAAATAGTTAAATAACTCATTTAACAATTTTTTAAGGTATTCATTTAAATATAATTTAGACACTTTTGATTCAAGGAATTGTTTTATAATTTTGAAATTTATCTTATGAATTACAATTTTGTTTCTCAAAGTTTTTATTATAAATATATTGAATAATTTAAATATATTTTTATTTAATATAACATACACATTGGTATCCCCAATACTTTTATGTTTAATATATGGGGAGAAATTATTCCATTAGATTGAAAATATATTTTTACTTTTTTTATGGTTGAAAAATTTCTGTTTTGATCATATATTTTATATTCTTAACTCAGGGGGGCTAAACCCTTTAAAAAACTGTATTTAACAAATTATTCATTTATATATGGGTAGTTAAATGTGTGTGTGTGTATTTATTATTTATTTATTAAAAAAAGAGATTTAAATATTTGGAGATTTTATTTTTTACTTTTTTATAAATAAAAAATTGGGGGATAATTTTTACCATTTCAATCAAATGGTTGGTTTTATAATTTTTAAAAGGGTTGAAATTTTTAATGTTGGGGAGATTTTTAAGGGTATTTTTATAATATTTGGTTAATTTAAAATCCTGAAAAATTAATTAAATAATGGTTATTAATATAGTATGCTATTAAAAACATTATTAATGTTTAGTATGTTACTACCCACATTTACACATATATATTTTTACTATTTCTATGTATTGTTAATAATTCAACATTTAATGTTAATTAGTGAAATTATTGTCTAACCATGTTTTTAATAGGTTTTATCATTTATTATATTTTTATTTGGTTATGATAATGAAAATTTTAAATTCATAGAGACTTAAAAATTGACTTTCATGTATTATGATAATTACGATTTACTAAAATGAACTTTTCACAACTAATCTTCCTATTTTTCATTGAAATACATTTTTCAAAATAGTGGTATTCACAAATCCAAAATTTTGATTATATTAATGTTTTAATTATTTATTCCTTATTAAATTTCGAATAAATTACATTTATTTTATTTTAAAATTTCAAACATTTATATTTTGGCTTACTAATGTTTTTTACCACCTCTCTCTTGTTTTTTAAGTTGTTTTAATTTTTTATTATATTTTTTACGGTATTAAAATTATACATATATATTTAAATATCTTATTATATATTCTATATATATATAATTTCTTTTATCACAGTTATATATAAGTATATATATATATATAATATTCCTCTCCTCTAACGAAGACCTCCCTTATGGCTTCATAGTAGCAAACTATTCCTGGCTCACCCTCTTCATCTGCTAGACATGTCTTTTATGCCTTAAAAATAATTAGACAAACTATTAAAGGTAGAAACTTTCCTATATGACATCAATATCCAGTTCATGGTACTAGTGAGCTAGATCATCTGATTTACTCTGTACACTTGCACTACATGATCATAACTGCTTGAATAGTGGTCTATTTAATTTCTTAAATAATTTCTAATTTAATTATGCTAATATGAAATAATAGTTCAATGATGATTTCCCAAACTATAGAAATTTAATCATTATGAGGGGCTTGTCAAGAATGTATATTTTTGGTTGGAAGAGGACTGGCCCGAGGATAATAACGCAGTTCCAAAAAAATAATTATGAGAATCACCAATGTAAATGAAACAAAAAATAAAATGGTGGAAAATAAATGGGAAAAAATATTAATGTGAAAAAACCTCAAATGTGAATGATTCAAAAATAATGGGGAAACATTGTGAAAATATAGTAATAATCAAAGAGTACCTAGAATCCATGTAAAATCCCAAACATGAATTAAAAATACAGAGTAAAAAACATGTTTTATAATCCACACACAGATACGCATCAATTGCCTCAAATATAATAGTCTCATGAAAAAAAATCACATTTTGATTATAAAAACTGAACCAGTGGAATCATTGCAGAAATTTTTAAATGACCTGATTTTTTTACCGCTCACTACTACCCACATCCTAATAATTCAACCCACATATCTACTGCCAAATACTCTTAGTGTATCATTGTACACCACCTACTTCACAACCCTCTTGATTATATTGTTGATGATTCATTGTATCCCTCACTTTTACATCCATATCTATCCTCTTATCACGACATAATTCAAAAAAGGATTCACATTGATCTAAAATGTCTCGAGGGAAATATACATAAAGATAAGGATATGAGTCAACCATTTGAATTTTATACTTGAAAATATATCTTCAAATATAGAGAAAAAACATCCATGATCCATGGGATGAAACCCATCAATCTCCCCTTTCATCCCATCAAAGAAGGATATGAAACTCAATAAACTCAGTTGGATTGTAAACCCTATTTGTATCACACCAACTATCATCCTCTATGGAAAATATGACACGCCTCATTTATATCATTGATGGAAATGTGAAAGATCTCTCTGAAAAAGAAATCCAAAGGAAACATTCCTCATCATACCTATGTCTGCACTACCAATAACCAAATCCATAATATCTGGCACCCTTATTACTTTGATCGCCACATAACCTAGAGAACCTATAGGAATTAATTTCCCCCAATTCCCTACACCCTCTAAGAAGTCTATAACTCTCAATACATCACCCGAATCCTTTATTTTAAATCATTATCAGTAGCTATACTCTATGAAAAAAATAATTATGTTTAAGACATATGAAACTTGACCTAACTTGCATTAGCTTCCAAACCATATTCATCTTTGTCAATTTCCTTTGAATCATGCACAAATTTATGTGTGCTACAAATATGATGAAGTCCTCTTTATAACTTCATTCATCACATAACCACCCACATTTGCATCCATCTTTTAAAGTGTGTCATCCATTCATCCTCATGCATAAACCATCAATACTAAGCAAGATTTTCATCATCCATTTTCAAACTAATAGGAAAATCCATCAGTATCAAGATCCCAAGAAGATTAAAAATTATGGAGACCACCTAAAAAATGTCGCATATCCCTCAAAATCAACATACATGCTATATTAATAGTGATACAAATATCACCAACACCAATGACACCAGTAGAATCTCCTTTTCCCATATTTAATATACCAAAGTCCCCTACTTTGTTTGACTAAAATACTTCCCTATTTGGTGAAATACGTTTTGAAACTACTAAATAATCCACCTTTTCAGTATTCAAACCCAACCCATGATAATCAACACCAACTGACATTAAATTACACTCACAGTGAATAAGAATTATGCTGATATCCTTATAATTGAGGGCATATACTTTCTTTTCTTTCTTATAATTTTTCAATTTATAGAAATTTATCTACACATGAATCTACTTGTTATAAATAAAGAACGTGACTATTATTATTATGTTTAACTGACCTATCTAATTACCACATCCATCTTTCAAATCCATAATATCACTATTACAAAAAGAATCACCATCATGGGTGTTTTACTGAGTCTTGTTCATCAATAATGATGAAATAAAGTCATCTAACCTCAATGTGTCTTTTCTGAACTGCAATGTGGAGATGAGATTATCATATGAATCATGAAATGATACCAAAATAATCAAATATTTGTCTTTTTATTCCATTTCAATAGGTACTTCCTTTCCTTTATCATCGATCTTTACCTTCACCAAAGAGAACACTGTTAGAAGTTTTATGAACTCATCCATATGGTCACCTAAATATCCATTATTTAGTATTACCAAATGATATAACCATTTTTTAAGATTTAAATGATTTACAAGGGATTTTGATTTATACATGCCTTCAGGCTTCACGTAGATCTCCTATGGATCTATCAGACTCATCAATTATTATAGAGTCTTATCATCCAAATAAATTTGAATAGTACTTTTTTTACAACTCTCTCATATCCTAAAAATAACATTCACTCATCATATCTGACTATCCTAAATTTTTCTTCAACACCTTATACATCTTATCATAGAACTAAATATTTTTAACTCATCACTTCCAAAGAATAAAATAATTTTTCTCATTAAATAGTATAATGGGGGATGAAATCACATGATGTGAATCACCCATATTAAATTTTCACGAAAAATGGATAAATCCATTTTATACCAGATGTTGGGTCAGTAGTAGATCGACCCTATGATAATAGCACAATCATGAAAAAATAATTTTGAAAATCACTAACATAAATGAAACACAAAACTCAAAACAATAAAACAAATGGAGACCCATATTTTAATTTGGAATCACCATCCAATGCGGAGAATTAAAAATACATGGGGGGGGGGGGAATCTAAGAAAATACACGAAAAATAAAAGAGTATATATAATCCATGTAGTAGCCTAAACATGAATTAAAAATACAATTTAAAAAATATGTATGATAATCCACACATTTATTTTAACATCCTAGGTAAATAAATAACATGAAATTTTTTATATTTATTAATATTTGTGAATTAAATATTAATTTTACTTGAAAGGGTACGCTATGTTTGATGGCGTACCCAAATTGCAACAACATGTTTCTTTGAAATCTTACGTTCCACATTAATAATATAATATTATTATTTTAATTGGTTGTTAACGCCTAGCCGTTATAATGGTGGGAATAAATATAACTAACTAAAATATGACTATACATGTTTCTTAAATGTTTTTACATTTATACAATAAAAGTTGGAGACTTAAAATGTGAAATAATCTAAGCATAAATACTCTAATATTCTTTAAAAGGTCGATTTACCACCTTTTAATAGAGAAACCTTTTTAAATCTAGTTTTTGTCACTTTTATATGTTCTATTCGACAAAATGAAATTATTATTTAGAATCGGGGCACCAAAATTTACTTTGGATGAATTTTTGTTATTTTTCTGAAAATGTTCATTTTTTAATGAATAGTGAAAAATAATTTATTTGAATTCAAAAGTGCCTTTTAATCTAATTTATTTATATGGTTAGATTATCTTTTTAATTGGTTATAAAGTGTAATTAGAATATATTTTTACAAGTTAATCCAATGTTGGACATTGGAATTAATTTCACTTTGAAATTGGACATAAACAAGTGTCAATCTTTTGATAGTTATTATTTCTTAAAAACAAGCTTTTTGTTTTGACAGCAGGAATTAATTTTAAATTAATTTCTTCCACTTCTATGTTTTGAATTTGGAAAACTGGATTCTATATTTGTAATAATTATGTAAAAATTGTGTAAATGGGTAACGTTTCTTTTTAGACATTTTAAATATTTACTTTAGTAAATATTTTATTTACCATGATTAAAGGGTAAATATAATAAATAAGGGTAAAATATAATATTATAATAATATTAAATTACCCTAACATGTGTTTTAATACTATATACTGATATATATCCATCCATGGGAATCCTTAGGTCGAATTTGGGACCCCATGAAGCCACATATGAGTAATAATGACAATTTATATTAATTAATTTAAAGTAAAGACAAATATGACATAACCAGATATCTTTTAGTAAATCAATTTTTACATGGGGTTATATAAGTTATATTTTAGACTATAAATATTTTTTAGAAGGATAAAAATATTTCCTACATCAGTTTATTTGTTTTATAATTATTGGACATCAAATAAGTTAAATTATTTATGACAAAATAATGATGCAATATTTACCTCATTAATAAAAGATTTAAATAAATAAGATTATAAATATTAAAAAAAATCCAAAACCTATCTAATTCTTATTGGATGATTTTTTTGACCATTTTTCATCTTAAATTTGACGTTAATGATTATTTGACCTTTTGAAACCTAAGATGAGTTCATAAGAAAATAATTGTTTCAAACTTTCTTAAAGAGCCCCTCCTCTCCCTTATAAAAAGCCCACACTTCTAATTATTTACTCACACCTGTAAAGCCACTTGTCTCGTCCAAACCATGCCAAACAAATCTCTCACTATCCTTCTCCTCCTTCTAGAAGCCTTACCTTAGGCAGAATGAACTTCTAGAAACCCTTTTGGTTCAAACTAAAGGGAGTTACCTGATTTATGGGTAATGTATTCTCTTAAGTTATTTTGTTTTATTTTACTTCTCCAACCCCTAAAATATTTTTATTCCTTTCTTTTATAAAAATTACAGTATCCTCAATATACAAGGATGTTGTTTTGAAAATTATTTAAACTAAACTTACACACACCGCTATCTAATGGGTGAAGAACATACAGTTTCTCTGACTGGAAAACTAACTTCTCACGAAGCGATGATTGTTCAATTATCTCCTACCACCTCTTATGGTGGCCATTAAGATGGAACTATATTTATATAAGACATATATGATGTTTTTGTTTTGTATATAATTTTTTAATTTTTATATTCAAACATACCTTTATTCCTTCCAATATGTGTAAACACGATAATTTCATTTGAGGAAGTGTAGACTACTGCCCCGTCATGGTGATATGAATCATTCATGACATACATGGAAGGTATAAAGATGAATTTAATGAAATCATGTAACATATATATCATATGATATTATAATGGAATTATAATACACCTATGTATCATTATGTTTTCATTCCATTAAATATTAAATAGAAATGAATGTAGCGTCCATGCGTATGTACGACTTACCATCTCCATGAATGATGCATTTCATTTATTATCTACAAAATGCTATGTACTATTATAAATAAATAAATATATATATATACACTGAATATATATGATATATATTTTATATAAATCATTAATATAATTCTGGAGATAATGGAGTTTTGACCACATGGACAAATTGTAATTATAATAAGTTCATTTTTAACTCAAATTCCGAATATTGAAAGAATGTCCGATATGAACTCAAATAATTAAATAACTGTTATTTCAAGGTAATAAGTGACATAAAAGTAATAATAAACATTAAAAAGTTTATTAATCAATTATAAATTAACTTATGTTAATTATTCAGGAATAACAAGGAACATATGAGTCAAGTTGGACACGAGGTGAGATATTTCTTTTCTCGCTCTTAATTCTATAAGATTTCTGTTGTTCACCACTTATATATTTCATGTGGTGTATTTTTTAATTCCAATTGATATATATTATCATGAATCTATTTATATTCATGTTATTCTGTGATTAATTTGGTGGTTATTAACTTTTTCTTATACTACTTGATTGATTACAACGTGGTAAGGTTTTTTCATCTCACTTTTTATTCGTATGAGATTCATGCTATATTATCCATTATTTCCTTTTGTGTGGTGGATATACTTCCCATGATTTTATTTTTTGTGTAATATAATTTAATTCATGGGTATTTACATATTCATTGTGTGATCTTTCTTTCATGGGGTGTATGTTTCGTATGTTACCAAATCAGTAAGGGAACCTTTCACCCTTCTCTTTTTAAAAGAATTATGTTTGTTATGTCTTTTTATTTACATCTTATTATGTTGGGATATTATATTTTATATCCTTATTGATGGAAATTTTAGGTCCAAGTGATGAGATATCCTTTTCTCTATCATTAACATATTTTATGAATTTTAATGTGACACTGTTAGGCTGTAGAATTTTTGTAAGAAAACTTATTAACCCAATTTCAATTTTTGGGTTAAACATTTACTTCTTGATTATGTCGTGATATGAATATTTATGCATAAAATATGATTGTTTTACAATTAATATTCACTTATATTGGTGTATTTATATTTTTCACACGTAATTATGTAAATTATTTATCTTTAATCTAAGGATAACTTATTTATAATGGATTTCGTCTCAAATTATATTTCCATTGAGAATTTACTATTGATATGCACCAATTAACTCTTATATGGTTTATATACTGTTACTTATCATATTATATAATGAATACATTTATTCTCATGATATTATTATGTTCTTATTAAATGTTATTCCTCATGTATTCGTATTATAGGATCTCTCATTTTGTTAAAAACTCTTTAACTAAAATATCATTTTAAATGTTTTAAAGGGTTATTATTCTAAATATTTCACATTAATTTCCATGTTTTAAAAATAGTTTTAAGGATTTATTCATATGGACATGATTTTTTTGAAATTGAAATGTATTTCAAAAGATTCAATGTTGTATGTGACACTTTGATTCAAAAATCTCTTTATTTAATATTTTAAATGGTTTTGAAATTGGTTTGATAAAAGCATTGATTTTGTCTAAATTTTGAAATGATATATTTTGATTTCAATGTGTGAATTTTATCTTTCCACTATTTTTGTTTTATGGGTTATGATTATGTTATGTAAATTGGGCATTGTTTACATATATGGGTGGTTCCGTGATAAACCTAAGGCATGTGAGCCCAAGATAGCTCTCCAATGCATTGGGTATCGTGACAGAGGTAAATGTGATTGTTTCTCCTAAGATATTTAGGGAATATAATGTGATGGGTATTCCAAATTTGACAGCCTATGTAGCTATGATGGCTATAATATAAGTTTGATATGGATTCTACTGATTTTTTATTTCTGTGTGTTATTCAAAAATCTTATGATTTAATGTGGTATGTTATGATAGAAAAGTATGGTTTCATTGTTTTGTATTTATTGATGGGATAATTTTTTCATTATTTATTTTATATCCCTTACTAAGATTTTAATGCTCATCCCTAGTTTTTGAAATGTTTTCTACAGGACTTAAAGATGAATAAGGGTCAAGGATGGGATCAAGGAAACTTCATGCTGCCTAAAACCTGGAACTAGAGATGGCTCTTTTTTTCAAGAGATTTTTATTTTATGAAAAAAATGGATACTGAGTATAATTGTCTACATGTAATATTCATGTTGTTATGTGAATGTTATAACCTAATTCTCTTAAACTCTAAACCTGAAAATATCTTCAATGTGAATTATCCATTTAATTCAAGATTATGTAATGTTTAAGGATGAGTACTTACATTGATACACCCTCATAAACTCTCTTATAATATTCTCATGAAAAGATGTCACCCTTGATATATCAAAACTGAACATTTGGTGATATTACAACACCACATTTCACAACCATATTTTTCCGTTGCTTGCTACTACCAACATCTTAAAACAGTCACCCATGTATCTTCTCCCAAATATTATTGTTATGTGCACACCACCTACTGCACAACACTCTTGATCTTTTTATGAATGAGTCTCTATCTTCCTCCCTTTTTAATTCATTTTTATCCTCTTCTCTCCAACTCATTAAAAAATAGTCAAATAGATATAAAAATTATTTAGTGAAACTGTTGTGTAGATAAGGAGATGCAGTCCCCATTTGAATTTGATATTTGCAAAAATATCTTCAAATCTATAGAAAAAAATCCATGATATGTAGGATGAACCCCATAACTATAGATGCTTCAAACCACAAGCATATTAATTTATATATTGTGATTCACTTTAATTTCTATGGTAGTTATCACCTAAGATAATAGTGAATGATTGCCTCTTCCATTGCACTGGTTTCCTTGGGAAATCGTGCACAATAGCATATCTCTCATCCTTTATTTCACCGTTATAAATTCCTTCAACTGATAGGGCAAGATCTTATTCTAATAATGGTAGTAGAAGCATGATTCCATCGCATGTAAGCTCCCCTGTTCCCATCCTCTCGTTTATCTTGACAACAGAACAATGGAATGTGGCTTGATTAGTAGAGACTTAACCTACACAATAGCCAATACAATTCTCAGAGGCATCTTAACTTCGACCATCCATAACACCACATCCTTATATTCTAGTGGTAGAATAAACAATATCCATGGTGGAAGGTGGTGGTAGCAGTAGCGATAGTGAAAGGAACATCCTAATGTTTCCTTATAGCACATGTTTTTCTTAATGGTAGTATGTATTTCTCCCATGGATGGTAACAAATATTCACTCAATGGTAGAATCCTTCATGCACTAAATACAATATATATGTTTTTATAACGAAAATAGTGGTGCAATATAAAATAGTATTATAAGGAATATGATGGTATAAGATCTTTTATTTTAGTGACAACAGTAAAAAAAACCTTCTTCTGTCAGTTATAAAATGTGTGACCGTTGAACTGTAGCATGAGCTCAAATATTATTTTTATTTTTATTTTTTGAACTTATAAAAAATATTTTAATTGTTATATTAATTTATTAACTAATTATATTTGCTAAAATTATTAGTAGATTCTTGATTAAATATTTTTTTACATAATTTCATTATACAAAGACACATATTATTTATGTAACAATTATTTATATAGTAATATTTTGATGTTTTAATAAATTACAAGTTTATTAAATTTATTTTATCTTTTTTATTTATTTTTAAAATTCATGAATAATACAATGAATATATTGAGAATTTTTGTAGATAAATATCAGTGATATTTTTTTGGAATTAAAGAGTTACACATTTTTTCCAAAGTTATTATTTTTTTGAATTAATAGTTTATTGAAATTTTGGGAATATAGTTTTTATTATAATTTTTTATTTATAAAACTATAATATATACTAATGAGAATATTGTAATATGTATTAATTATTTAAGGGGAAGAATTGAATCAAGATAAAAGTATTCATTGATTATGTATGATCATTAAACTGGTTACTATATGTTTCTGTATTTTCTATTTCTCACTATTGAATTCTATTGACGAGTTCATAAAACTCTTGTATAAAAATAATCAATTTTGGTAATGATCATTGGTTATTTTTCTAAAGACATAGATCATGAAATTCATTGAGATATTTTCTTGTCACCTGAATTCTATTTTACCTATCTACTATTTCATTGCTGGATTCAAAAAAAAAACATCAATGTTTGAATCACAACTACTGAAGTGGTTGAAGATCATTGAGATATATTGATTTTGAAATCTTTAGTTCTCTTTGGGTTCACATTGTTTTCTAGTTTTTACAGTGTTATATTTTATTTCATATGTTTTTAATTGTAAGCATAACATTTTAATATTCCCAATCAGAAGCATGTATGATATTGGTTATTCTATAAACAAAAATGAAGGTTCTTGGGCTATGAATCTTGAAATTGGTCAGGTTATTATACTTTGTGACTCTTATAAAATTTTATTTGGGTTGTGCCTTTGGGTATTATGAAAGTTAGATTCTATAAAAAAGCTATCATATTATTAAAATTGATGTGTCTTAGTGGGTACTGATCTTCTCAGTAAATAGAGAAGATTTAATAGTAGAGTATTCTCTTATTTATTTGAACTTATATAAAAATATTATGATTAATTTTTTTTTACTAGATTAATTTTGGGACACTACACTAAATTTTTCCTTTATCCAATGTTAAACTATAATATACTATTTTTCTTATATGTTTCAAATTAATAATCACCCCATGTATTTCATTATTTCAATATACTTAGGACTAACAATTATCACCATCAAACATTTTGATTTTATAGTTTTTTAATCTATATTTATCTAAAGGCTCTATTAATATTTCTTGGGACTATAATATGAATATTACATAAGAAATAGTCAAGATTAATAGATAAACACTTGTATTCAATTGAGAATATGAATTCAAAAGGTATTTTGTGGGTACAATTATTTTTATTACAAATAGAATAGAGGATTTATTAATTAGGATGATTTCAAGAAGAGGAATTAAAACATGAAAAAACATTTAGACGCGGAAGAAATTTGAACAAATAAGCAAGAGAAAAGTAAAAGAGGGTAGAAGATTTAATCCTATTGGACCTGTTTTTAGAAATATGGGAATGATTAAAACCTGACACAAACACAAATTTTATTAAGTTCAAGTACAATGAAATTCCACAAACATTATAATAATTTAAATATAAAAGAAAAAATAAGGGATTAGAAGCTCATTATTCAAAAATTAAGATCAGAAAAGAATACTTACATGCACAACAGAAAATATTGGCATTATCAAAACTAATCAAAGGTTTCATCATTGATTAAAAATCACTGATATTATAAGAATCTTTAAAATTAGTTTTTTATCAATGTTAACAATGGAATGATAAAATATCCCATCATTGGTACTAAAAAAGTACTGATTATGGGAAATTTTATCAAAATTATTCCAAGAGATGATAAAATCCATGATACTACAGTGTGATGCTATAATTACAACACACTGGAGTAGAAAATACAGAATTTAATTTCAACTAAACCTACATCAAAAATAAAATAAAATAAAATATTAAAAAATTCAAGCATTGATTTTTATAATGAAATTGGTATATAAAATTTATCACATACATTAATTAATTAAAAAACATTAATGTTTCATTATCTATAGAACCAAACCGCCTCTAAAAAGATATTGATCATAATAGCTATTGCTGATGAAACAAACCTATTCAAGAAATTTTAAGTATATAAAAAATAATTCTTTTATTAGTAATAAAATAAATAAATAAATTAAATATAAATATGAATAAATGCATTGATAAAATGACACTTCAGAACAGAAAACATACCCTTTAAGTCATATTGGGTACATAATGCGTCATATTAACATGTGGTTGATTCCTAAATGTTGAAAATGAATTTTGAATTAGTTTCCTAATGTATCAAGACTATATGGGAAAATTTTCTACATTTTATTTATGAGACATGCGTTTTGAACACAAATGTGAATTTTTAATGAAAACATGCACTTTGTGTCATAATGGACACACCAACTGTAATATTTATGCGAGGATGATTCTTAAACATAAAAAATACTTTATGGATTATTTTCCTAAATGATCAAGAAAATATGAGTTATCTTTCTCTGTTTTTAGTGAGCAAAACCCATTATTTACATAAATTCTATTTCTAAACTTGAAACACACACTTTTAGTCCCAATAGTCACACCGTCTATCAGATTTATGTGTGGTATATTCATACACATAAAAAATGACTCATGGATCATTTTTATAAAGTATTATGACTGTCCAAAATCATTCGATTGTTTTTAGTGAGAGATATATGGTTTAACTAAAATTCTATATTTAAACTGAAAACACACATTTTGATTAAAAATAGTCACAACTTGTATCATATTGAGTAATGTATAATTAATATTCATCATAAATGATTTATGGATCATTCTGATAAAGTGTAAAAAAAATATAAAAGTGTTTTTATTAATTTTGATTATGTTATAAGTATTTTGAACTAAAATAAAAATCTTTTATAAAAACACACACACTATGAGTCGTATTGGTTACACCATGTGTTTGATTGATGTGATTTTGAATCATTAAAATAAAAAATGACTTATGTGTAATTGTATTAACGTATAAATAAAATTTTATCACAATTTCTAGGTTTTGAATATGTGATTTGTGTTTTGAAGTAAAATGTTAATTAAAAAAATGTAATTTGAGTCTTACCATCCACACCGTATGTTAGATTGACATGAAATTGACTTTTACACATCAAAAATAACTTATGGATTATTTTTTATAAATTACTAAGATAATCTGAGTGTGTTTTCTTGTCTTTCAATGAGTGAAACTTTTTTTACCTAAAATTTCATTTTAAATTGAAAACACAAACATTGAATAATATCGATCACTCTGTGTGTATGATTGACTTGAACTTTATTTCTATACATAAAAAATGTCTTATGGATAATTTTAAAAAAGTATCAATATAGTATGACTGAGTTTTTAGTTTTTTTAGTGAGTGACATACATTTTTAACTAAAATTTTATTTTTAAACTAAAAGTAACCACTTTGAGTCATCCTAGTCACCTTTTGTGTCTGACTATAATGAAAACGATTCCTACACATCACAAGTAAATTATAGATCATTTACAAAAGGTATCAAAAATAAATTAGTGTGTTTTATTGGATTTCATAAATTAAAGAACATTTTAACTAAAATTTAATTTTTAAACAAAAAATACAAATTTTAATTCATACTAGTCATACCATATATCAAATTGAGGTGAGTTTGATTATTATATGTGAATAATGAATTATTGATCAATGAAATAAAATATTAAAACTATAGGAATTAGATTTCATTGTTTTGAGTATTTCACACCTATTTTGAACTAAAATGTTAATTTTAAATAAAAACACACACTTTGAGTCATATTAGTCACTCCACGAGTCATATTGACACATGTTTTATTTATACACATCAAAAAATGACCTATGGATCAGATTCCTAATGTATCAAAGAAATAAAACATCATTTTCTCAGTTTTGAGTATGTGATGTGTGTTTTGAAGAATAATGTCAATTTAAAATAAAAACTTACACATTGATCCATACCAGAAACACAGAGATTCATATTGATGTTTAGTTTTTCATTATATGGAAAAAATTACTTAAGAATACTTTCCCAAATTATAATATTCTAGTTTGTTTTCTTATAATTTTCTGAGTGGAAAACATTTTTAACTAAAATGTCATGTTAAACTAAAAACATGCACTTTGTGCCAAATGAGTCACACAATGGGTCATATTGATGTGAAATTGATTCATACACAACAAAAATGACTCATGGATATTTTTTAAAAATCATCATGACAATATGAGCATAGTTTATATATTTTTAGTGAATAAACATTGTTTTTAATGATAATGTCATTTATAAATTGAAAACATGCAAATTGAGTCATATTGATCACACAAAGTGTTAGATTGATGTAAACTGATTCTTACACATAGAAAATGATTATTTTATTATTTTTCAAAATAATCATGATAATAAAATAATGTTTTCTTAGTTTTTCAAGAATGACACATGGTTTTCACTAAAATGTCATTTTTAAACTAAGAACATGCACTTTTAGACCTACTGATCACATCATGTGTCGCATTAATTTATAATTGAATCCAACACATAAAAAATAACTTATCGGTCATTTTCAAAATGTATTAATACATTATGAGTGTGTTTTATTAGTTTTCAGTGACTGACACATGTTTTTAAATAAAATATCATTTTTAAAACAAAAACAAGAAATTTGATTCATATCATTAAAAAGTTATGTTAGATTGACATGGAGTTGATTCCTACATGTAAAAATGCATTATCAATCATTTTTTGAAATTATAATGATAATATGAATGTGTTTTGCCATTTTTTATTATTTTCAGGTGCTTTTTTAACCAAAATTTCATTTTGAAATAAAAAACACACACATTGTCTCATAATGATCATACCATGTTCTAGATTAACATGTGGTTAATTATTAAACATTAAATCTTCTTATTAATCATTATCATATGATATTAATAAATTTCATGTAAATTTGATCAGTTTTGAGTATATGCCTTGTGTTGGGAACAAAATGGTACATTTTAAATAAAAACATGCACTTTGAGTCATTCTCACCACACAATGTGTCATATTGACATATATATAATTCATGAATATAAAAAATGACTAATTTATTTTTGTAAAAATGTACCAATACAATATAATTTAGTTTTCATGTTTTTATTGAGGGGAACAAGTTCATAACAAAATTTAAATTTAAACTAAAAAAATGAACATTGAGTTATTTTTTAACTAAAAACACACTACTAAATATAAAAAATCAAATAATAAAAAATATCTATATAAAGAGAATAAACTATACCTTAGTGTATCATACTTGTTGATACTTTCTGTAGAATTTTTTTTCTCTAATGATTTTAATCTTAAAATATACCTTAAAATGGTTAAAGTTAAAAATTACTAGATAATGTTATTTCTTCATTAAATCTATATAAATTATCTAAATAAGTATTTTATAAAAATGAAAAGTAAATTAGTTATAATAGAGGTTAAAATGATGATAAAATTTAATAAATAAGTAGGTGGAAATCACCTTTTCATGACATATGTATACACTATAACACTATGAAGTCTTCCCATTTAATTCGAAACAAATCATTTTTTACTTTTGAATACATGGAATTTCAAAAGACTCGGTAATAATGGAATAATATAAATAATTAAAGGATTAATAAATATTTAAAAAAATTATATTTATCATAAATGTAATTACCATAATATTTACCATTATTTTATTTCAAACACTTCAGATACACTGAGAAAAATAAATAGATTGTTTTGACATGGGTTTGTATATTTAAATAGTATTATATATACCCTAATACATATCCACCATTAAAATTCGATAGGCTAATTTTTCTCACAAGATGTTCTCATGCCATGATTTTGAGGATATTTAAATTATACCTAATCATAATTTTTTTTATTAAAAAATAATCTAATATGTACAATTTGATGTTTATTTATAAAATTTTTCATGTATTGTATTAACAATTAATAAACATCATCATGTGGGGTTAATTTTTTAATACATACATTTAATCTAAGAAATAAATATTTTGAGTATCTAATTTGATTTCAATGAGAAACCAATACTCAATAAAAAGAGGGAATAAATAATAAATAATAAAAATATATTTTATATGATTAAATTAAATATTTTTACAACTGTATCATTTTTATTAATAAGATGTTATATTTTGTTTTTTTCAAATGTTATAGCCAATTTTACCACTATTACTGAATATTCCACTTCTTCGAATGATTTTTTTAACTAGAAGTAATATGAGGTCTAATGATTATATTTTTTTATAAGGGGTTACCATTAAATATTAGTGATATATTAACCCATAAAAAATATGAATAATGTTTAGTTATAATTAACATAGTATTATAGCTGTTGGAAAAAAATTATGAAAACACTCCTCATGTATAAATTTATAACTAAGACTCATAGTCATCTATTCTCGTGTATTTAATCTCTATTATAAGTAAAAATAAAGACTGTAATAGACTATCCACACATTTTCTATTCAATATCAATGATTTTCATATCAACAACATTTAACATCATATTAACATGAACTTGTTATATAATTAAATAAAGAAGATGAGCTTATGGGGTAAAGGTAATTTTCAAAGATCTTTTTGATTAATGGGTTTGATCATTTAGATTGTTTTGATTCAACCTTCTATTTCCCTATAATGTTATATATACATAATAACATTACCTGATTAATTAATTTTTTCATTATTTATTAATGTTATTTCATCAAAATTTAATTAGAAAGGAGTACATCCTCATTGGATAGTATTTTTAAAAGATAAAATGACTATGATACAAAAGTTCTAATAACAAGTTCAACCATGTGAACATCCTGATCAATAAAGGGAACATGTAACTTCGTTATTGGTTTTTATATATGTGAATCCCTACTCTATCATGACCTTTTGGAAGTTTTTGTGTGTGTAAAATATGTCCTTGGTAATTTTACGCTTTACCCCTTGCTATAAGAGAATGATTGGGTTCTCATACATATAAGTCACAATAATTTTCACATTATATAATAATAATACATGAATGGTATCAGTGTCTGTCTGATTCACACATTTCATAAACAGTTATGATTTTTAAACTCTTTTAAGGAAGAACATGGAGGGGAATAGATCTCCTTAATGATTGGGGAGGGTCTTCATGTACATCTTTTTGTTTTGTTGTATATTCTCTTTGAGTCATTCTCAAAACATTATATAACAATCAAGAATACCAAATATGTTTTTTTCTATGTATGTGTTCATGTATTCATATACTCTATTTTCTTATCTTTATCACCATGTGCATTTCTTCTCTCAAAATATGTTTTGGGTGACACTCCAAAACCCATAACTCTAATGTATACATATTATTCTAGACACTTAAAGTCCACTGAAAGTGGTTTATTTTCATGTACAAATAATGATGAATCTTATATCTAAACCAAAAAAACATGGGAAAATAAGTTATCATTAGTATGTAATACCTGTTAATAAAATTTATTACATCATAATTACACATGTTTCCAATACTTTTTTCTAGTTTTAAACTATTAATATTACTCCTATATTGATGTGAACATCATTCCATAGAACATGATGTGTGATGAAAGTGGCTTTGGATTTTGATTCATCAATATACATAATACCAAATGAACATAATTATGTGGTTATTTAATACCATATAAAAGTATTACTATAGATTTAAAATACATATCAATTTTTTCATGTGAGGAATAACCCATCCTTTATTTACGGTAGAGTATATTGCTATTGATGAATACTGCTTATTTTCAGTACTAAATTATTATTTGATAAATAAAAAATTCATAATGATTATGATTAATACTTGTATTTTAATGTAATTTATTATCAATCACAATCTACCTAAAAATCTTCCTCCTCATGATCACCAATAAACACATTAAAAATATCTTTTTTTTATCATGTGTTCATAATCTATTTTGGTTGTAGGTTTAAATAACCTTGAGAATCCATGAGATGATGCTTTATAAGAATTGTATGAAAGCCTCTAGAAACAATTATAGTTACCCTTAATAAGAATTTCATTGTTCATTATTATAGTATAAATGAACTATATATGGGATAAAAAAGAGTAAATTGACATTTTATTATTATTATTTTTTGAAAAATAATGAATGTATATCATGATGTTATTGAAATATTTTCTCAAATTAGTTCCTTAACAAAAAGAACAAAATTGTGACAAGTCTCCATATCAATAGACATGTGAATTCAAGTGGATAACCCAATGTATCTAATGAAAATGGACTTATAGGGGTCAACATGATGGTCACATGCATTCCAACCAACCTCGAATTTTATGCCTCAACTTCTCACATAAATAATTTTTGATAAAACCACTATTATATGAAGAAAATATTTTTAGGGATATAGGCTATTCATATTTTACAATTTAATGAGTTTCAATATCATTAATATATTGTTCCATGGGATTTTTAGAATCAACAGGTGGAGAAATATTTTTCCCTCTGTATTGAGAGAATTAGTATGTTGAGAAACATGTTGTTCCTCAGGATTAGAAGCATCAACATGTGAAGAATCTATTATCTATTGAATTTGTTGAATATTTAATTTAGATTATATAAATTTAGTAGTGAAAAAATATTAATATGAGGTAACAAAATGAATATTAGGGAAAAATTTACCTTTATTATTGAACTCACTTTATTTTCTTTAAATGTTGAAGGGATTTGACGTCTCTTTCGAGTATCCAATTCCTCTCATGATGTTATCCTTTGTCATACAAGGCCTAGTTTACATTTTAACCACCATAAAATGATTTTAAAATTCCAATGGAAGTGTTATATTCAGTTGAGTTAACATTTATTTGTTATGTGGTTTTAGTTGATAATAGAACAATTGTGAAATTTTTTTATAAGAATAGAAATATAAAATACCTATAATTCCAGTCATTCTATTATTAATGGTTCATCCTTATACCATTTACTACTAAATTCTCATTTACCAAATACTATTTCATTGAGTTAAACATCACTCATATTATCTACCCACATGCATTAAAAAATCAGAACTTATAATGTTGTATAATCTAACTCCAATAATCCCTCAATGATGCTAAAGAATGTAATCTTCACTTAAATTGTACATCTTCCCTTGGTACTATATACATACATAACATCATCCACAACAGTAATGAAACTATTTTTCGTGGTACTATATTCATAATGTTTCATTATAGTGAAACTATAATCATTAATTATGTAACCATTATAAGATAACACCTGAAAACATAGTCCTCTCTCTATTCATAGATATCATTAAAATATTGAATTGAAATTTTTAGACGACTATTAAATAATATAGTTTTGAAACCATGATATAAATTATTTATTACTTGTTTTTGATATCTATATTTTATTCCTTAATGGATTAAAATGCCTATGAATTACATTACGGGTTTTAAAATATGAATCAACCTCTAAACTATGATTTAAAACATAAATGTGAGCCTCTATCAAAAATATAATAATAATTTTTACAAAATTTATTTTTAAAATTACTTCACCCACAAGTCACCCTATGTGTTGATATTTGTTTAGAACAATTATTTCCACAACAGATAGGTAGTCAGTATATAATTTAATGTGTTATAGAACAATATATTTTTTACAATACTAAATTCTAAGAAACATTTATTTTTGACACAGCCTATAAAAATATTCATATAATTTTAAATAAAGTACATAAATCTATAAATTATAGGACCACATAGTCAGATCTCTCAAAAACGTTAACCATTAAGTAAAACAACATATCAAAGTATGACCATGGGGAGAACATATCCAATTTATATAATATGATATAAATTTATTTTCTTGAAGTTGTCAATTTTTTCGGGTCTATAAATTTATGACATAAATATTTGAAAAATAAATAAATATGTTTTATTGTATGATGAAAATTTTTCAAGAAAATATGACATAAATCAAAATTCATTATATCTTTCATCAAAACATTACAATCATGTGATTTTGGGGCCTTTAACTTTAGATCAGCCAATGACACAACATTATTGATATTTAATTAATACCCCACTAGAATATTTACATCATTGAGTATACTGATAAAATAAAATTTATCTTTCCTATAAAGATTTTATACATATAGAAGAAGAAAAATATATCTTTCACACTTTACTGGTGCCAACTCTTCATGTATCCCCATGTCAATCATATCCAACCTAAACATTACACCATTAGTTTTTTAGGTGCACTTAGTAACATGTCATTGAAAATATGATATAAATTTTTTCACACATGCATTCCATCAATAAAATGTTTGACATACCAACAATTACAATATATTAAATCAAAAAATATCTCTTTTTACTATCTCAAACAGTTGATCTCATGCTAGTGGAGATAGTGTTATACCTTATTCTAATTTCCCATTGAATGATGTCCTCTATGGTCATTATTTATTTCAATAGTGTATAAATCCATGATATCTAAGAAATATATTATTTGATGAATTTTTCAACCTAACTGAGTGTTTACATTGTTCATAAATAGAGAAACCTTAAGTTCTTTTAATGATATATCCTAATGAATTTACATAAGCTGAAAAGTCATTTACCATCTCATAAAATGTGTATCTCAATGTGAAATATTTTTTTATATATACATCATAATACATAACATCGGAATCCCACATTAATTTTAAATCATTAATCATTGGATCCAAATAAACATCAATATCATTACCCTGTTGTTTTGGTCATGATATTAGTAGAGAAAACATAATTTATTTTCACTTCATGCATAACAATGGATAAAATTTTTAATTTTCAAATATTATTAGACATGTACCATGAGTATATATTTGTAAATAGAAATGATTCACTCCTTTTACTGATAGTGAAAATTAATGTTTTCTCATATCAATTCCAAATTCAAGATACTTGTAATCAATTTTCTTCCACCAAGGAGAGTCCACTAGGTGATGATGTTTCCCATATAGAATTATTATATTTGTATAACACATAAATTACCTTAAATTATCCTCAATTCCATATAGGCTCATAAAACGTGAAATGATTAGAATATACCAAACAATCTTTAAAGGATTTTATTAATCATTCCGGTATCGAGACACACCACACTTTAAGAATTTTTTATGTGATTGAAGGTCCTTAAAAAATACTATAAAATCATTTGTATGTAAAATTATTCTTATATAGACCGTACCAATTAAGTGTAACATTATTTTATAATATTATATTCTATAGGAAATCTCATTATCTTCAGGTATAAAATCATTCAAAAGAGTATATAATTCAGAAAAGTAGGTGTCACTCTATATGATTCTAGATTTTATATTTTTTAGATTCATTATGGAAAAAAATAATCAATATTTATTATGAATAGCATAAAATTACATCATTGTAAAACTATTTAACATATGAAATAATTTTTTTACAATCAAAACTTTCACCTTCAACAGTCATTTTTATTTAAAATATATATCTTTTTCACCATTCACAGATATAGTCATATCCTTGATAGGGTCTTCATCATTTTTCACACATGTAATAATATAAGATGGTCAAAAAATTAAATTTTATCCCAATAAATAGCTACATTTATTTATTCCATGTTTTATGTTCAAAAGATATAACTTTGATCTATTCCATAATATATTATTTATTAGTCTTTAATACTAACAATGTAAATATGGTTAAATGATTAGAGAAGGGTATTATACATGATCTTTTACAAACACGATGAACTCTCTCACCCTATTCTCATTATATTTTTTTATATAATTAGAATCCAACCATTTTTTATTCATATCCATACTATTTGATTCTGTGATATTCATATTTGAAAAATTGGAAAATACACAGAAAGTATGAGCTTAAAACCCTAAACGTTTATTATTTTTATATAAACACATATAGTCATCATATTTGATATAACCTGAAATTTCATCATCAACATGTTAGAACATATAAATAAAAAAAATTATATGAATTTTAATTATTAAAAAACATATTTTAACAAAAAGTCACATATCATAAATCATTATTCATGAAATGGATTCTTCAAGGGAGGTTATTCATTCCCTAAAACTATAAATGTTCACAAGAAACCATAGGAATTCTAAAACAGGATAAGTGTTAGGGTATATATATTAATATTTCACTACCCAAACATACATTAAAAATAATAATTTATTAAAAAAAATTATAAGTGTTTAAAACTATGTAGTCACATCGATTATGGTTATTACATTTGTAAATTTATAAAATTTAAAATATTTAAAATTTTCATTTTGTGAAAGAAGATTTTGTTGCATTTAAACTTTATTTGTCACTTATTTTAAATTTAATCACCTCAACATATTCTACTATTGGACCAATAAAACATTGTTTTTTTAAATAGAGAAGGATCCCACTTAAAATTATAGGGTAAACTAGACTAAAAATGATTAATATTACAGTACCCAACCATAATACTTGCACATGCATACTATTGGGAACCCCATTTCCCATGGACATTTAATAATATGATCTTCTAAGCTCGTCCCTAGTCTTAAATATTTAATGTGATTCCTTAAAAAAGTTTGAAATATCATACCTTCAATTTTGAGGTTTTATTTTTCCAAAATGATTGAATTCAGCTATAAAAGAGCTTCAGTTCTATGAGAGATTGAGCACAATGTGAGGAAGATGTGGTGATAGGTTTATTTTATAAAGAGGCTGAATGTTTTTATCACTGATTATTAAAATTCATCATTCAAATTGTATTTTATTAATGATAAAATCATAATCAATGATCAATACTACTTTTTTATCACTTTATTAATGTTGATAAATCAAAACATTCATTGGAACTAAAAAAGGGTTGAAAAAAGTTTTATTCATTAGCTCTTTTGTTTTATCACTTATAAAATAATCTATTATGAGTGCTTAAACTAAAAATTAAATAATGTAAAAAAATAAAAATTAATAAATAAATAATATTTTTTAAAAACAATCTGGGGCAAGAACCCTTTTATTGAGAAAAGAAAAGAAATCTCTTTTAAACTCAGTTAACAAAGAACCCATTACAAAACCCTAAGGCCCTGATGCATGGGGGTGTTAGAACATTAAGGGATCAAAGGACCATTGGATGGAAGGTTGAATACATGGTAACTATTTTCACATTTCTTTTTCACCCTGCCATGCCACTAATCATAAGCTATATTGCCCCTTCAAGAGTCATTGCACCAGTGGTACCAGAAATGAATGATGTGAAGTACCCCTAATCAATGTCGTTGCATCATTGTTGACTGATGCACTATGATAGGGCATATTTGCATAAAAGAATGTATCATGGGAGGATGGAAGGATGATAGGTTCCAGTACACCTATCTCTCTTCAGAGTCATACGCTCAATGATGCTTACATGGAATCCCGCATCTTTTCCAACCTAATGATTCATATCATCAAACTAGTACCACTATAGAATAAGTACAATAAGGGAACAAATACATCCCATATTAGACTAAATATATCTAGATTATAGGGGTTTGTAAACTCATCCCTATTTCAAAGTCTCCCACCCAACAACACAATCTTGTGAAGTATGTTCTTCTTGTCAAATTTGGCGAGCTGCAACAATGTCTCGACATGTGCCTTCTTAATATGAAATTATTAGCCTAGAGGATGATGCTTAAAAGGATGAATGAATAAAGGCGAAAAGACAAATTTAATCACAAGATTAAACCATAGGTGAACCACCACCACTCAACAATAAAGAAATTATATAACACTCTAACATTTTTGTGAATTTTTTTCAAATTAAATTAATTTTTTCGATATTTTTCACTTCACACAACACTGAATATATATTTTTTAAAAGAACTATGATTGTATTGCATTATTCACAACACCAAGTTAATCATGAACCACATACAACAATTAGAATAGATTTTGGTATGTGAAACACTATGTTTTATTGGTTACACACAATGTCATTTTCCTTTGATATCTTGCATAACATGCAAGGATGAGTTTTTACCAAACTATAATATAATGTTAACATGATTATTAAAATATTATTATAGATACCAGCTAGCCACTGAAAATGAAGTTACGAAGAATATTAAATATGTTTTAAAAATAATATTTATACATTTATATAATATAAATATTTTGACTATCAAATATTATAATTTAAAGTAATAATCATTTTAAAATAAATAAATTTCTTCTCTAAGAAAACTATTTTTCTATGTACAAAAAAATCTTATATCAATAAATTAAAAAAACAATTTTTATTAACATTTTTAATAAAATTTACATATTAAATATTCAATAAATATTTTTTCTAATCTTCAAATTTATTTTATAGGTATATGATAAGAATAAATCTGATTTTATGAACAAAGGGATGCATTTTTGTAAAAGGTAATTTCACCTACTTTTAAAGGAGAAACCATTTTAAACATACTTTTTTATACATTTAAAATTTTTATTTTATAAAATAAACTTATTTTTTGATATCAAAATATAAAAATTTGCCATGGGTGCTTTTTATATTTTTATGATAAACATTATTATTAGATGAATAGTGAAAAATAATGAATTGTAATTCAAAACTGATTTTTCATCTGATTTTGTAATATATTAAAAATATATTTTATTTTGGATTGAAATTTTAATTATATCAATTATAAATAAATTAATATAATTTAGTTAATTTTAAAAAATGTTACAATGATATTGGATATAAAAACATTCCAATCTTTTAGACCTTTTTACTTTAAATACCTATTTTTTGTCTCATCCGTGAGATTAAATTTAAATTAATTTATGCCATTAATGTGACTATAATTTTTATAAATAGATTAAATATTTGAAATAATAATAATGTAAAATTTTTAATAATGTCAAATTTGTTTTTTGAAAAAAATTATTTGGTAAAGTAATTAAAATGTTTTACAGCGACTAAGAGAAAAATTACTTTACTAAAGGACAAAGACGCAAACATAAGACCCAAAATGACCATTATACTAGTGAATATGAAAATGTATGACCATTTATCAATAAAATACTCCATTTTATCAAATTTATATCATTATTGGACCCACTTAACTTGGTAAAACATTCATGTAATTCCCACTTTAAAAAAATTACTAGAATGCCACTCCTCCTTCACTATAAAAAGTCACTCACCCATCCCAATTATTCACAACTCTAAAACACATTTAGTCACTCAAATATGCATATATAAGCTCCAAATATCAGTTAATTAATCATATAATACTCCCTTTGGGTAGAAATCCATCCAAGGAATCCATTTTAAGAAAAAAAGGAGTTATGAAGAGTTAACATCCTTCCTCAAGCTCTTCTATTTTATTTTCATTATCCACCCCATAAAATATTATTATTACAAGATCATCAAAACAAATATGTATAATAAATATACCTATATTGTTTTATTATATGGTTTTGACATAAAATTACACACACTTCCATCTAACAGGCAATGAAATTACTATTCTCCTATATGACGAACTACCCCCTAACGAAATGAGGTTGTTCGTTTTTTTCCTTTACCACTAATCATAGATAGTAATTATGATTGAAAATATGTTTTTATATAATATATATTTTATTTAATATGTATTTAATTTTCTATAATTATTCTATAAAACCAAATTTCATCATTTACATTTTTTGAAAATAAGATAACTTTATTTGTTGACGCGTGAACAACTGCCTCCTTAAAGCAATGTAATTCATTCACACATTACTTGGAATGTATTAAGGATTAATTTAATAAAATTATATAATATATATGACATAATAATAATATTTTAATGAGATATATATATATATATATTCATTTATTTCATTTACTTTATTTCTTTCAATACGAAAATAAAATTGAAACAACATTCATGTGTACGTACGACCTACTATCACTATGAATAGTGTATTCCATTTCATAAGTCTATATTCAATATATTATTATAAATACAGATATAATTAATATATATTATATTTATATCATGTTTTATATTCTTTAAAGAATTAAATCGTGATCTAATTAAGAATACCAAGAATAAAAAGTCAAAACATGTATGAAAAATAAGTCGGTTATCACTCGAAAGATAACATTAACGTGGAGTTATTAATGAAAGATAAATAAAAAATGATAAGTAAATATTAAATGATAATATAAATATATATATATAGTTATCTGATGGATTTATATTAAACTTATACATATTATACATGATTTTTGAATGAGTACAATGAGAGTCAATAAATAAAGTAACAATTTTATCGTCTCATTTTTATTTCTATGAGACTTATGCTTTATTCACTAGTTATTTTTGTTGTGTGGTTTATATACTGAACATGATTTTATTTTATTATTGTTATAATAAATTCATGGGTATTTACATTTTTATTTTATGATATTTTTTTGTGGGGGTCATGTTTCAAAATTTACCAAATCGGTTAAGCAATTTTGTATAAAATTTCATTCTTTGAGACACAAGTTTTGTTATGAACTTATATTATTTTACTACATTTATGTATTTTCATTTGACGGGAAATATCTTGAGTATCATTATTTTTAGGATATTTTAATTTTCATGCAATTTCATTTTGTTACATGGTGAGTATGATTCAAAGTTTCTAAATTGTATGATTTTATTACAACAATCTCTTCATTTATCAACATTGCTTATGATTATGATTCCATTGATCTAATCATATAACACATATCTCCAGAAAATTAATTTATTTTCTTATAACATTGTTATTAATTTGTTATTAATTTATTAATATCATTTTCCTCTCTTTGGTACTTAATATAATTAAGAATTTTTTTTAATAAAATCTGATCTCATTTCTCTTTTCTGTCAGAAAACAGTTTTATTCAAAAAATCATGTATTAAAAATGTTTTTAAAATGATATTTAAAAAGAATATTCAAAAAATATTTTTTTAAAATTATTTATTGTTTATAAAACTTCCTTTATAAGTTTTCACATATATTTTCAAATACAATGTTTTTCAAAAGTTTTCATGCTTCTTTTAAGTTTTCAAGGAAAATGGATTTCAAAATGTTTTGAAGTTTATTATATATGTTTTCAAGAAATTTTGTTTTACAATTTCTTTCAATATTATTTTTTTAAAATTTTTTGGGAAATTTTTTTCAAAATGTTTTCATGCTTCCTTTATAAATTTTCAAGGCTATTTTTAAGGATAATTATTTTCTAAACGTTTTATGATTTAAAATTTTTTTTCAAAGAAGAAAGAATATTTTCTTAAATATATGATTTGAAAATATTTCTAAAAAATAATTATTCATATAAGATGAAATATGTTGGTGTTACTTATTCCTTTCAGGGTAAATGATTCCACGGTTTCACTCATATTATTTCTTTGAATATTTTTTGTTTTTATGGAATTATGTTTAGAAACCCAATTTATCTTTTATTGGTTATGTGCTTATGAAACCCATTTCTATTTCATGGGTTATTTTTTTATGAATCCCATTTCACATTCATGGGTTATATTCTTATGAAAACTGATTAATTTCATGGGTTATTCATCGATGAAATGTATATGAAACCTATCTTTCTTTTTTCACAAGTTATGATATAAATACATGGTTATGATATGCATTTCATTTAATATGTTGTTTTATAATAGTTTATGATATTTTGGAACACATATATATGATTTCATTATGAGATGGATGAGACCTATATATCCCTCTAACGCATTGGGTAAATTTTTATATCTCATGAGATAGACATGGATGGAATAGGGAGTTGACTAGGTTTGGTAACAGAATTTATCCGCTAATATGGTATTGGGAGTGAACCTTGAAAACTAAGATAGTCACAATATTGAACTATTAATACAATTATGGTATGGGGAGTGACCTCATACTACAGAGATGACCTTGGCAGCGATGCCCTATCTACTATAGAAATCAATTTATATTCTTATGTGTCTACCATAAAATCTACGTCTTATTACTATGTTATGGTCTCATGGATTATTCTCATGATTCCATTAATATTAATTTCTTAGGAACTTATAATACTTATGAAATGACTCATATATATGATCTTTGATGTATATGTAATGATCTTCAAAATATAATCTTATTATCATACCCTTATGCTCATTTTATGCTTATATATATCTTTTGTTTACTCTTACTGTGAATATGATATCACCCTTTTCTAATTTTTATTTTCCCTAGGTTATGAAGAAAGGTATTGAGTAGATGTACTAAAGTTAAGTTATTTGTGGTAAACATTAGATTTATTTCACCAAGTGAGAATATTTTGTTCTATGTTTCAAAAGACATAAAATTATTATAGTCTCCAAGCATTTATTTTTGAATTATAATTAATATTCCTCTACAATTATTTAATATCCATCTATGATAAACCTGGGTCTCTATAGTAGGTATTAAAGGAAAGGTTTTTTCAACCATTGGAAACTAGGATGAGAAAAATTTAGTGAGATCCCAATGGATATTTCTAAGGATATTTCTAGGGATGTCTCTAATGATAAGCCTAATGTGTCTTAGATTTAAAATAATTTTTCATAATTTAGGCATAATATATGTGACTTTTCATAATTATATAGTTTTAACCATTTATAAGTGTTTCCCACATAATTATTTTAGGTTTTAGTCAATGGAAAAAACTAGAAGGAACTAGGTAAACATTTAATGTAATGTACCATTTGTTGATGAGCATTCAATTTGGATGGTCACTAAAGTGAAGGATATTATGACCATTCTTACTCATTTTTCATAGAACAATATTAAAAATGTGTATATTAACCAACTATCAGACTCACCAAAGAAGAGAAGAAAGGATTTCATTGAGATTTTGGTTAATAGAGACCATAAAGGAAAGAATATTTCATTTATGTTGAAATAATCAACCAAGTGAATGTTCCAAAGGAATAAGAAGATGTTTTTTCTATGTCAAATAATGAAAAAAAGAAAGCCACTACAATTAAAAAATGAAGGGTTGAGTTAATTAAATGGATGTGAATATTGGCCTCCCAAAGACATCAACAAGTGTTGAATTCTTTATGTGTGGAATTAATGTTCATTATGGAAATTTATGTCCTAAGTGGAAATATCCAAAAGATAATCATAAAGTTGGTATGAGTAATGGATATATTTTTTATGATGATGAGATTAAAAATGAAATGTGAACGGAAAAGGTATTATGTAATTAGATGAGGTATGATTTTTATAGATCAAAGATGAAGTGAGAAAATCAATTTTTTTTATGTATTTTGATTCAAGAATTACGTTAAATGAGTGGTGAAATATATAATCATTGTTCAATTTATGTTTTTTTCAAAGTATTTACAAGAATATATTGAATGATTCCAATGAACTAGAAAAGTTATTTAATGGTAATATTATGTTCATTGAAAACACATGATTAACAGAAATATGACCCCTAACATGTTACTTATGTTAATATAATGTTGTTTCATTAAATATATGTTTGATATGACTAATTAAATTGGATGGTACTGATAACTTTGGAACTAATTAAGGACTATTTGACAAAACTTTTATGCAATAATTGAAATTGTTTACCACGGATTTGGATTTAAAGAATATATCTATTAAAATTTGGAATAAGGAAACTTTCATGGTTTGAATAAGTATTAAAGGAAATTTAGGTCATTACCATGTTTTAGTAGAATAATTGATAATGGAATTCTATTTTTTGGTATGTAACAGATAAGAGCTGCTATATAATGAAATGGCGGTCAATGTTAAGATTATTTTGAGAAATTTAGTGACCTTATTTCTATAGTTTTGGACATCCATTTTTGGAAGGGTTATAAGTTTATCCATTTTTGGAATTTTTTTATGTCATACATAAGATAATTTTTTCGATATTAAAGTATTATCTCACCATATGATGATTTATGCATATAAGATAACTTGTAATAACCATTTTCTATGATAAAAATATATAGAAAGACCAGTCATTATATTCATGGATCTCATGACATGTTAATTATCCAGGAATGAAATATTCACAATCATTTATCTGAATCAGAGATGAAGTGGAATTTTATCATGGCACCACCAATGTTAAGGTTTTTCTAAAACCATGTATGTATATATTTTCATGATAGTCCATAAACTTTAGGAAACATTATATTGAAACAAAATAAATTTATCCTACCACCTTTGTTTCAGATGAATAAAATACCCCCTTAGATCATCACATGTTTATATATTTGTGATTTATAACTTTATCTTAACCATGTTATATATCAATTTATATCAGAAGTTGATAGGTTAAATTTATCTTCCATGAAGATGTTATCACTTCAACCTATGTCATCATATGTGGAAACCATGTCATGTGTTACTTTGGATAACTCTTATGTTTCCAACATTTCCTTTTAAAAAGGAAGTTTTAGTATTCATTTTTACGATGTGGGTTTATGTGAAAGGAACATTAAAATATTAAATCATTGATACCCCAATATTTTTTTAATTGTTATTTTTTAATTAATTTAATTTTTTTTATATTTTATAGTTAACACGATACTGAATATAGTTTTTTAAGCACAAAGTCTGGATTGTGTTATATGCAACACGAAGTTAATATTTCACCATATGAAATACATATATTATATATAGGTACCTCAAAAACTATGTTTTTATGGTATTACACACAATGCTATGTTCCTTCGATACCTTTTGTAACAAGAAATTTTGAGTTTTTACCAAACTACAGTATACTATTAATTGTGTTTTTAAAAATATTATAATAGCTACTCTCTAGCTATTGGAAAAGAAGTTATTAATAAGATTTTAAAAATAGTGAAAATATTATTTACACACACACACACACACATATATATATATATATATAATAAATCCTTTGGTTATCAATTAACATAAGTGAATGTTATAACTATTTGAACATAAATAAATTACTTCTCTAAAAAAACAAAATTTCTATATACAAATACAATTTTGTCTCAATAAATTAAACAAAAAAATGTATATTCATTTTTTCAATGAAATTTATATTTTTTATATTCAAAAAATATTTTTTATACTCTTCCAATAGATTTTATAGCTATAATATACGGATAAATTCAATTTTATGACTAAAAGATGTATTTTTTTCAAAAAAGAAATTTAACCAGCTTTTAATGGAGAACCCGTTTTAAATATGTTTTTTTAAACTTTTATAATTATTATTTTAAATAAAAAACATTATTTTTGAAATATAAATATCCAAATTTGATTTGGGTGATTTTTGGTTTTTTTGAGAAACTTCATTTTAATTTGAATAGTGAAAAATAATGAAATTTATTTCAAAACCACCTTTTCAAATAATTTATTTATATAGTTAAATTTTATTTTATATTGTTTTTAATGTTTAATTATATAAAATAAAATTCAATTAATCCAATTTATGTAATTTTATCCAATTTCACATTTATCTTGGATTTATAAACATTCCAAACTTTTAGACCATTTCACTTTAAAAACCATCTTTGTCATCTTATTTGTGAGATAAAATTTAAATTAATTTATTCCACTTATGTGGTTGTAACTTGGAATAATTGATACCATATTTTTAATAAGAATTATTTATAATGTATCTTTATGTAAACATAGTTTGTGCTAGAAAAAGTTATTGAATGTGATTAATATTAATTACAACAACCAATAGAAAAATTAGCTTAACATGGGACTACACCCTAATCATAGGGCAAAAAATGACCTAGAAACTTGAAAAAAATCATTTTCTAGAAATATTAATACCCTATAGTCCCTTGGGTATACTTTTTACCATTATGGGATCCACATTACATGGTTTAAATGTTGGTGTTATTCCCTCATTCAAAAATATACAAGAATTCCATATATCCTCCACTATAAAAATCCAATCAACCCTCCCAGTTATTTACACCACTCAAGCACTTTAGATCACCCAAAATATAATCAAATAAGCTCCAAAAATACATAACCTAGTTCTATAGCTGCCCCTTTGGGAATAAATATATCCAAGTAATCCCTTTGGTGCACAACAAAATGAGGTTCCCAAAGAAGAGGCAACATCCTCCCTCAAGCTGTTTTGTATTGTTTTCATTCTCCACTGCCTAAACTACTCTTATCACATTAAAACATACTAAACTAGTTATCATTAATATACTTAGATGTTTTTTAAGTATTAAACCTAATATTAAACAAAATTAAATCCTAATTAGTAACTAACTTATTGTTCTTATGTACGATGATCTACCGTCTCATGAAACAATTTTGTTCTTTGTTTCCTTTACCACCTCTCATGGTTGATAATTGTGATGGAAAATATATTTTTATATGAAATATATGATATTTATGATTTATTTGAGCTTATAAAATTATTATATAAAACATACCATAACTATTTACATTATTTATAAATATGATAACTTTATTTATGGACATGTGGACTACCACCTCCTCTAGACGATGTGATTTGTTCCCTCTTTACATGGGTTGTATTAAGGATGCGTTTAGAAAACATACATGATTTATATGACCGAGTAAATATATTGAAATGGTAATATATATTTATATTTATATATTCATATATTTCATTAAATTTTTTTATTTCAATATGACAATAAAATGGAAACAACATTCATGTGTATGCACGAACTTCTGTCTCCATGAATGGGGTATTCTATTTAAAAATTATTTATTCTATAGATTATTATACATAAAAAATAGTAATTATATATGATATATATATAGATTTTAAATTATTTGAATATGTAAATCATGATCTATGTAATAGGAATAACGTGTCAAAACATGTATGAAAAACAATGCAGTTATCACCCAAAACATAACTTTATCTTAGAGTTATCAATGAATGGGTAATATAAAGTCAAAATTAAATCAGAAATGATATTATATATATGAATATGGTTCTTTTATTGATATATTATAGACTTATAATTATTATATAAATGTTTTTAATGAGTATTATTAGAATCAAGACATAAATTAAGGGGTTTCTCTTCTCACATTTATTTATGAGAGACTTATGATTTATTCACCACTTATTTTTGTTGTGTGAGGTATATAATTCCCCTGAATTTTTATATCTAATAACTAAAATTAAATTTAGGGTTATTTAAATATATATTATATTATCTTTCTTTCATGGGGTTTATGTTTCAAAAGTGACTAAATTAGTTAAGTAATTTTCTCTCAATTTTCCTTCCTTGAGACACATGTTTTGTTTTGCACCTATACTCTTTTACGAGATTCATATATTAAAATTTGACATGCTATATCACAAATCTTATTATTTTAATGATATTTTAGGAATCATTTAATTTATTTTTCTTACATGGTGATAATGTTTCAAATTAGTAAGTGGTGATATTTTATAGCAACAATATCATCATTAATTAGGATTGTCTATCATTATGCTTCCATCGGTAAAATACTATGATAAATATCTCAAAAAAACTCATGAATTTTGTTATCATATATTTTTTAAAGACCTATTCTTGTATTTTTATAGATTTTCCACTCTTTTGTACTTAATATTATTAATAAAATGTTTTTAAAAAAATTAGGCATTATTTTTATTTTCAATCAGAAACCTTTTTTATTAAAGAAACCATGTTTTTAAAAATGTTTTAAAAATGAATTTAAAATAATATTTAATGATTACTTTCCTGTAAAATGTTTTTTAATTTTTTTATGATTTTCCAAGATTTCTTTATATGTTTTCAAATCTATTTTCAAATAAAAAGTTTTTCCAATGTTTTCAAGATCATTTTATATGTTTTTAGGGAAAATGGGTTTCAATATGTCTTCAATATTATTGTATATATTTTCAAGGAAAATGGATTTCAATGTTTTTTCAATATTATTTTATAAGTTTCTATGGAAAATTATTTTCAAAATGTTTTTAATCTTATTTTATAAATTTTAAGAGAAATGTTTTTTATTGAAAATGTTTTTTAGCTTCCTTTATAGGTTTTCAAGGTTATATTCAAAAGAAAATGAGTTCCAAAATGTTTTATAATTTAAAATGAAATTTTTTAAAAGAAGAAATGATATTTTAATTAAGAAATTATTTGAAAATATTTTATAAAAACAATTGTTTATCTGGGATGACATTTTTGACAAACCATATTGGGTTCCATCCAACCCATCACCCAGAATGATTCATGGAATTGACTAAAGGGAATTACTGATCCCCACGGGTTTGAAACCAGTGACTAGGTAGAAAAAATACACTTTGGGAATGATTTAACCCATTTATATAATCCCAAAAAACAAAAATAATAAGCATTAATAAACCAATAACTACAACCATATGAGGTACAACAATTTACAGATTCAAAGTACTAAAACTTTATAAAAAACTAAGAGTAATACGACAGAAAGGGAAAAAATATCCCAAAATCCTCTATGAAACAATATCGAAATAAACCTCAATCCACCACCATCAAAACCTAAAAGAAGTGGAACACTAGAAATTGTATCCACCTTTACCTCCATGATACATATTTTCTTTACTAGGGCCATACATAAAAAAATTTATATCCACCCAAAGGTTTATATATGGTGTAAGCCAAAACCTAGTTGGATTCCACACAAATAAAATATTCCATGAAAAAACATTAGAAAGGCAATGAAAAATCAATTTTCTATAATAATATTTTAATCATTTCAAGGAAAAAATATTAGGAATTTTTTTTAAAATGATCACTTTTTAAGGAAACCCTTTTTACAAACAAGATTTCTTGAAAATACAAAGTGCAAAAAATTTCTACCATATACCATTGGATATAACTACATTCCATAATAATTATGTCATAAGATAACACCATGGGTTAATACCTATATGTAACCAGAACTTGTGGGACCCTATAAACTATATACCTCTATGATTAAAATCCTCCAACTGAACTACAAACAACATTCCCATGCATGGGCCACTAGAGGGGAATATCCCCCAAAATTACACTGGTATTTGAATAATAATTCAATAACAATAGGGTCCCCAGGAATGATAAACTATATGGGATATTATCCCAAAATTATAGTGTTTTTTGATCATATCTCATGTTTAGTTAGTGTTTGAATCATCAATCGAGCTAGATGAATCTGGGCCACAACCACTTCTAAATCTACTAGCAAACTAGTTCTAGTTCTGACACTTAGAATAACCGAGATTCCCTTTGTGACAGAATTCCATTTCACATATCACATAAATTATCACTTCCACATACTCTCACCAAGAATCATAATCACACATTGAAATCACTACATTTTATAAACAAAACTATTTTTCCATTCCAAACGCACACTAAAACCATTTTGGAAAAAAATTTATCACCACTTTCATGGTTCATAAATACCATTTGAAAACATGGAAATAAGGAACACATATGGTATCCAAACATTTCCTTGAAAAATTTCCCTTTCAAATTATTACTCAAATAAAAATCTTTTTCGGTCATGCTTCACATCACTTTCACAATTTAATGAAATAATTGAGGTTGCCAAAAAAGAAGGAAACATGCAACAAAACTCCATTTCTCCTAGAAAATACTATTTCATCATATTTTAACCATTAAATATTTTTGAAAACACATTTCAACTATTTTACAAAAGTCATTAAACAAATATCAGAAACACCACAACAAAGCACACATGAAACATAACACATTTCTTTTAGAAAACTCATTTTCATCACGTGTGCATCTCAAAAAAATTGAATTTTTTTTTCTTCACCACAAAAACAATCTATTTAACACATTTAAACAATAAATAATGTAATAGAAACCTATATAATATTGTAAAATCATGGAACCACCTACCTCACACTTGAAAATGTTCATAATCTGACGCGAAACAACAGTTTCACCCACACATGACTCTATAATGGAATGTTTGAGAAAAAAATATCATGATTTCACTAGAAAAACATGATAAAACCCTATTTATATCAAATGACCCTCTAGAAAATAAAAACACAAGAATGAAGGAGGATAAAACCAATAATATGGATGAAATAATGGGACAAGTGACATATATTTACTTGATGTTACAAGGATAAAACCACCCAAATATAGGGTTTAAAGAGGACTAAGAAGTCTTGTAGGAAGATCCTATGGATGAAAATCTTGAATGAGGTGGATGGGGGTGAATTAGGGTCATTATAGAATAAGTCACATAGTTAATATTCTACTTTTTAATGACTTGGACATGTCACACGGTTAGACCAAATGGTTTTCTAAATTGTGTGGAAATCATGCATCCCTATGGGTCCAAGAGGAACATGCCACTGTTTAGACAACAAGGATTTCCAAACCACGAACCAATCGTGTGGTTACCACTATCCAAAATGAACATTTTCTGTATATTTTCTTGGGAGAGGTTTCATGTTTCCCCTATTCATGTTCCAACTGTGTGCCACCTACTTCCAATCTCAAAATATCCATTTTCACCGAAAACTCATGGAGAACCCAAGGGATAAATACCCAACCAAAAATAAACAAAGATATACCTAAAAATAAAATCACAAATGTTAAAATCAGCATAACACCTTTGAGAGAGTGATACTTATATGGATAAATGTTAATAACCATGCCAACAAGGTGGACATTTATTTTTTTGAGACTACCAGATTAGAGCACTACAGTTATGTGTAGTATTCTGAGAGTTGTGATCAAAATTGGTAATATTTTGGGTAGTTTCCTTGGGTGTATGAGAGTGAGGAATAAAATAATTAAAGAACATGTGTTGGTTGGTGGGGTTAGTCATTAGTTTGGTAAGCGAACTAAGTGTGTAATAGATTCTAGTTTGATGGGAAGGAAACCATGGTATTACACGAGACACATGGGTTCAGATGACTAGGCTCCTGTCCCCAAGAATGCTAGATTGTGAAAAATGGCATCAAATACCATACCCATCTAGAAATACTTAGCATATTTCTTTGGTTTGTGGTTTGGGGTCCACAATGAGGGTGTTGTACTTTGAAGGGGTGGAGAGTGTAACACCCTAGAAAAAGTGAGACCTATAAGGATAAATGTTACAACCCATGTCAAGAATACAATACTTTATTTTCAACCGCCTACTTGATTAGAACTCCATAGTTAATTGTACTTGGTTTGGAGTAATGATCGGAATGGGTAACTTTTTGGGACGTTTCCAAGGGTGTGTGTGAGTAAGGACATAACACACTGAAATAACATGTGTTGGCCTGTGGTTATATTCATCAGTTTAATAAGTGAACATAATGATTAATTTTCTGATGTGTCAAGAAAGAAACCTAGGTATTATAGGAGACCCATGGGGTCAGATGACTAGGTTCCTGGACCAGGGAAGGATCAGTCATGAAAAATAAAAAGTGCACACAAGGTATACCGTATACCAACATCTAGAAAATCATCCCATAAGCATTATTTTATAAGAGACAACCACATGTAAATCCTTATATGTAACCTGCACTAATGTAACCCTATGAACCTCATACCTAGGTGATCGAAATCCTCTAACATAATTACCAAAATCATTCTCGTGCATAGGCCACTGGAGGGGAATGTCTCCCAAAATATCTGTGGTTTACAAATTATAAGCTAATAACATCAATGTTCCCATGAACAAGACACTAGAGGGGATCACATCCAAAAAAAATTGTGGTCTCTAATCATATCACCTGTTAAGATAGGGTTTCAATCGTTAATCCAACAAGATGAATCTGGGCTACACGCATTTCCAAATCAATTAGTGTAATAGTTCTAGTTCACACACCTAGAATACCTGGCATTCCCTTTGTACTCAAGTTCTATTTCAAATATCACATAAATCATCAAATCCACATACATAAACCATATATCACAATAACACAAGGAAATCACCACTTTCCATAAACAAAACCATTCTTCCATTCCACACACATGCCCAAACCTTTTGGAAATACATTTATAATAACATTCATGGTTAATATAGCCCATTTAGAAATACAACATGAAAGAACATATATGGTATCTTACCATTTCCATGGAAAAATCCACTTATAAATTCATACTAAGATCCAAAAAATTTCTATCATGCTTCAAATCACTTTCAAAATTTAAAGACACATTGAGGTGAACAATAAAGAATTATACATGAAAAAAGAAAATTTACCATGAGAAATAATCTTTAATGATATTTTCATAGCCAAATCTAATTGAAAACACATTTCACATCATTCTTAAAAGGTATAAAACATATTTAAGAAACACCAAAACATAACACACAGGAAACAAAACCACTTTATTTTAGAAAAATATTTTCTATTACATGTACATCTCAAACCCTTTTCAAAAACATTTTTCTCACAACAAAATAATCCATATAACACATTTAAAAAATCAAGAAAGAACGAAAAACTCATCTAATAATGTGAAATCATGTAACCACTAACCTCACACTTGTAAAATTCTATAATTCGGTGAGAAACCAAAATTGAACCACCATAAGACCCTATAAATGAGAGATCAAAGAACAACTATCATGATTTTACCCAAAAGAAATAAAGTCAACCACTCCATAGGTAAAATTACCTAGAGGAAAATAAGAACTCAATAAGGAGGGAGGAGAAAATCTAGAAGAAGGAATAAAAAATGAGAAAAGAGACTCACATGACATTTTCATTAAGTTATATGTATTAAACCACCCAAATATTATTTCTCAAGAGGTATACGAAGTCATTTAGGAAGTGAACATGGTTGTAAATCTCTAATGGGGTGAATAGGGTTGATTTAGGGTTAAAATTGAAGTGGACATGAAGGTAGTTTTCCTCTTTTTAATGACCTATATAGGTAGTATGGTTAGCTCCCATAGTCTACCAAAACGTATGACAAACACATGTTCTTAGATATCCAAGAGGAACAAGCCACATAGATATCCCTCAAAGGTTTCCAAACCACAAAAAAAAACCATGTGGTTTCTGGTATCCAAAATGAACATTTTCTACAGAGTTTTTTCATTGAGGGCACATATTTTCCTCTAACAGTATGCTAACATTACTCCACATTATTCAAAGTCCAAATTTGGAATTTTAACCAAAAACTCAGGGGAACCCAAGGGATAAATACTAGAATGAAATAAACAACATAATTCATTATAATAGAATAACAAATGTGACAATTCTCCCCACCTTGAAAACATTCCACCCTTGGAAATTCACTACAATGTCTGATAAGATAACAAAAATTGATACTCCTATTCATACCATGGTTTTTTCTCCTGTGTCTGTTCCACATCATTACCATGATTCCAAATAATTAAGACCAATATAATAGAGATCCCTTGAAGCACAATATCATTATAATACAAAATTCATACCAACCATTCAAATATAAAAAAATCAGGTTCTAATTCCAAATCGTCACATTTCAACACATGATACAAATCTAGGTTATAATATTTGAGTTGAGAGATAAGGAAAACATCATGAATATATATAAACTAAGAGAGAAAATATAACATGTATACCACCCTATCAACTCTCTTAGTAATTTCAAATGGTTCAAAATACCTTTTCATTAACTTTCCTTTGTTAACCAAATGATAGTGGCCCAGGAAAGGTGCCACTTTCAGGAAAACCTATTAACCCACAAAAAAGTTCAATTCTTGATCCCTCTAATTGACATATGACTTGTGATAAAAATGCATCATCAATAATGTTTTCCTGATCGACTTAACTTTATCATAGGTTTCTTTCACAAGGATCAGTCCCAATAATGAGGTATCACCCACCTCATCCCAACCCAAAGGTGACCAACAGAACCAACCATAAAGTACCTCAAAATAATATATATAAATCATGGATTGGTAAAAATTATTATATGAAAACTCAACCAATATCGAATGCATATCCGACGAACCTCTAAAATATGAAACACTTCCTCAGAGTATGTCTTCCAAAATTGGATTTGACTGCTCCATCTGACCATCTATTTGAGGGTGGTATGTCATCCTCAACATGACCTTAAACCCCATTGACTTATAAATTCATTCCAAAAACCATAAGGTAAATTGGGGTTCCCTTCCCTAATTTTTTTAATGGAACACCCTGAATCTTCAGAGCCACTTGAACATAAAATTTAACAATATCATCAAATTTAGATGAATCCCTAATTGGAATGAAATGGGATGATTTTGTCTAATGTTCCATCACCACCCAAATGAAATTATTCCCTCTGGGGTCATGAGGCAAGATGAAAACAAAATGATTGGAAATCTCTTCCCACTTACAGGTAAAAATAAGTAGAAAGTGAAGAAAAATATATGGCCTTTAGTGCTCTGCTTAAACCTACTGACATGTATAACGCCACAATTAGAAGTCATATACATCTCTCCCCATACATGGCCACCAAAACATCCAATGCATTTCATAGTACATATTGGTAGCACCAGTATGAATGAATCACTAAGAATAGTGGTTATTCTACATCACCACCTTCTTTTACAATAAAGGCCCCACAAAGAAACCCATGAGGCACAAATATCCATTAAGAGACAAAGACCATTCATAAGGAAACTCACCAACATTTAGAAAACACAAAGATTATTGGCCCAAGTCATAACACGATTGATCTTTTAAAATCAACTCCAGACTTCTCCCCCAAAAACTAATGGGGAAAATACTTTAATTCATGCATCACTACTGCTAATTTAAGGTCATGGGTTGGGTAATTCTTATCATGTAGTCATATTTTGAGAGAACCATACACCTATAGGGACAATAATTAGTCATATGACCCAATCAATCAAATGGTTGGGTCTCATGGAGGGACCATGTGTCTGCGGTGCAACTGGTTGTACCTAGCAGACCAAGACCCAACAACCAAAATAAGGAGGGGTTTCTGTGTTGTCAGTGGGGCCCAATTTTTCTGTTGGTACCAGAGAATGAACTCATCCTTAAGTGTAGTGACACTAATTAGGTTGACATGTAGGGACCACAATGAGGATATTGTGATCTAAAGGGGTGGGGTGTCAATGTAACATCCTAGAGTGATAAAGGGTTATGTGGTCTATTGTGAAGATTCAACTATGGGTTGTGGGTGTGTGATAATACCAGATGACCATATGGTGGCATATGATTCTCACCAACTCTGACCACATGAAAATAATTACCCAACCCATGATCTAGAATTAGAAACGGTGATACATTATTTATATATATAGTATCATTATATTTATGGGGAGAAGTTTTTTGTTTATTCATATCTTTAGAGGATAGATGAAATCTCCTCCCATAAGGATATGAATTTGTGGCAACATTATTAGGTTGAGTACCTTCAGGGGTTTGACATTGATATAGTCCATAACCTAGTTATGTTTAATTTTGTGTAAGATTCATTGAGTAGAAATATTTCTTTTTGGGCATTGAAAAAGTAATGTGATGAATGTCTGTTGACTGGTCTTTTCACTTAGATGAATCTGGAGACCCAGGAACATAGTGTTGGTGTGTTCTTGGATAATATTCTGCTAACACCGTCACTTCTAAATTTGATTCAACTGTTCCAGTCATGTGATGAGTAGTGATAGCTTTCTATGTAGTTTGTAAATGGTTTGAATGTTACTTGTAAATGTTCATTTTCTACTAAAGTATTTTTGTGCTTAAAGGGTCTCTTCATGTTGACATTGTTGATGAAGAAAGTGGTGATGTAGGATATCCACTGGTCTCAGTGGGCCATTCATCCTAGTGATACCAATATGCAGTATGATATGCAAGAGTAAATCTGGTTTCTAGGAATGAGGTGGGATGTAGTAGACTTTATATAGCAGTGTTACACATTTCAACTAGTTAAATCAGATCAACAAAGTCCCTTTGGTTTTCTTCAGCTGCTACCTATTCCTACACAGAAGTGGGATGAGATCCCCAAGGATTTTATGGTTGGGTTACATATTACATGCCATGATCGGAATGTTATTTGGGTTGTGATTACATATATAACAAAATAATCCGATTTTACTCCAATCATGGATTAAATCATAGTGGATGAGTTGGGTCAATTTTATGTTCAAGAAGTTCTAAGTCTTTATAGTGGGTCGTTGATAATTTTTTTGACTGGGAGACCCATTTACATTGTAGTTTTGGTAAGTAATTTAGAAATTAATTTTTTCATAGGTAATGTTTTGTAATATATCAGACCCTCCTGGTCCATTAATTTTCTAAATCCTGATGTTTGGGACATCTTGGGGACCATCTGTGACTCGTTTAAGTGTTTTCCAAATTTCAGGTTGAACGAACGGTGGCACTGATGGGCATCAGTGCCTAGGTAGTGGTGCCAATGAGACAGTTCCAGGGTGATGATGCTAGGATGACGGTTCTAGGGATACATTGACAGGGAGATGGTTCCAGGTTTATGTATCTAGGGTGACTGTGCCAGGGTGATGGTACTAGGATGTCAGTGTCTCGCCCATCAATGATTTATTTCCAGTTTTTTCCAAGACATTATAGCTTCACTCATGTGACTCCTTTTTTAATGTCAAAGTGATTTAATAACTCTTTTAATGTGATATATGGCTGTTTTAAGGCCTATAATTTTTTTGAATCCCCCAATATTCAAGATACCCTTAAATTATCAAAATGTGCGGCTTTTTAATCAGTTTTACACCTTTGTGGTGTTTTCCAATTTCACCCTTGTTACATGTTTTTCTCTATTTAATGGAAATCTATCAACTCACAGATGTCTTCTAGTCTATCTCTAAACCATCTCTGAGGATAATTATTTTTTTTAATTTTATCCCAACGTTTGAAACCACCTAAACACATGGTCAATCCACAATCCATCTTTTATGTACTTTGAAATGGTCTCCCATATTTTAGGATTTTTCATCTTCTTAATCCAAGATCCTCTCTTCCTTCTTCCAATTAGTTTCTCTTAGTGTTCCTCGAGAATTACTCCTGAGACGAATTGTGCACCCATGTTAGAGCCTTTCCTGCTTAGCCATGGAGTTTCCTTTTCCTTGATCATTATCCCCAATCCATGGAGCAAGGAGAAAACATTGATCCTTGATCATCCAAGTAGGGGGTTTTCCTTCATCTCTATTTATAGTGCATCATGTATGGTGGGTATGATGATGTTACCTCATGAAGAAGATGAAACAAACTTTAACAAATATAACAATATGACTTTTAAAGAATGAATTGGTGTTAACGATGATGATGTTTCTATATTTTACTTTATTTATTATGTTGTGAATTATATGGGCTCAGGTCAATTAAAAATTGTGTTCATTGGTGGTCCTTTATTGAACTCAAATGAAACTTAATTTTTTTGATAATCCAATGATATAATGACTATAACATGGAAACTGGTTAATAACATAAAATTGGACGAGTAAATGGATTTATGATAGATAAGAATACTTGTTTGATCACCCCAGTTAACCAAATAGAAGGAAAGAACTTAATGAATTATGTTGGATAAATCTGAAATATCCTTGTTTTGGTCTGGTGATTTTCTTGGTTGTTCTGTTTAACGCTTTATGGGGTGACGTTTATGGGGATTGAATCTCTGGTTCAGAGGGTTTTGGCATGTGAATATGTGGCTGTGTGGAGCCGATGGTAAATGTTCTAGACCCCGTAATATGAGTATTGGTTTTCTTTTAGTACATCGAGGTGTCTCACGGTTCCCTTATGATGTTGTTACTTACAAGTAAACCCGAAGTGAATGCTTAAACACCTGGTTGGCTATTTTCTTTCAGTTTTTATTTTGGCATGTAGTTATTCCTCATAGTTTTCCAGTAGTGAAGAAATATTTAAATGAAATCACTTTAACATGATAAAGAGAACATGTTTGATGGGGAACTGTTTCTTTTCAAATGTGGTTTGTGCTTTGGTTGTGGCTATTGTGTACTTATGCATGTAGGGATAACAGAAAGAGTGGTTATGTGTGGGGGGGGGGGGATGTTTGTTTCAGTACCCTTAGGTTGGTATGAGTTCTTGATTACCTAAATGTATAAAACTTAGTTCTCATGTTTCTTATATTCACCCCACCCATGTTTAGAACTTCATGCTGAACACCCACATTTCATGGGGAAGGGTATTTTCCCCAAAATTCCTGTTAGAATATGGTTATTAGATCCTTTATGCTCCCTCTCCTAGGTATCCAAAGACCTTTTGGGAAGGCTTTGACGGCCAAAGGTTCATTATAACCCAAGACTCTTCAGGCAGGGTGTGCTGTGGTGAGTTGGCCCAGGTGTGTGCAAGAAGGTTTGTTTCACAGGTGTGTTCATGATGAGGCCCAGGTGTCCTGGAACATGGTAGAGGTTCTTGTGGCACATGTTTTTTTGGGTATGGGTATGTGTGGTTTTTCTGAATCAGGTGTGTGAAGGTGTTGTTATGTGTGGTTTTGGTGGCCTAGGTTTTTTCGGGCGGGATAAAAGTGTGTTTGGGATGGCCCCTGGGGTTGTTGTTGGGAAGGCGGTGGGATATGTGGTGGAGGTATGATGTATAAAATGTTCTATATAAGTAGTGGGAAAGTGGGGTAGGGTACTCAAATATCAATGTGCTATTACAGTTATTTTTCCTGACTTACGATATTTGGAAAGTATGCCTTGGTGAGGCTGCGTGGATAGTTTTCCTTGCTATGTGTTTTTCTTACCTATTTTTCTTACAAGGAATTAGAATTCCTCCCCACCTGTGCACAAGAGCTTTTGGTTTTCCATACCGAGTATACCTTTATTCTCACCCAATATATATGAAACTACTTTCAGGTTTCCTGGAGGACTTTGAGGATTGTGTCGGACCTTACTAGATCAGGCATCAAGACTATTGTTGTTGCTGCTTTTCATTATTTTGGTACTCCCTTTCTGGGTAATTATGTACTTGTACCACTTTTTTTGAACACATGTATGGAAAAAGGTTTTTTGGATTTACTTTTACTTTTAGTATTTTGAGTTTTTTGGGATTTACCATTTTATTTCTTGATTTTGTTCATAAAAAATGGTAATTCCTTCCATATTATGTGATATTATACACCCATGTTGATAGTATCCACTCTAGAGCCTATTTAACGCGGGACTCATGGGTCATTATCTATCCTTAAACATTAGGAAGGAAGGGTATTGCAGTTTGTTGTCCCTTCCCTCATCTTAGAGAAGGTGGATCCTGATAGAATGGTATCAGAGGTGATGGTTAAGAGAAAAGATGAATTTTGTGGCTAGGAATAGTAAGTATTGCATGGTATGGTAGGGAAATAGTGTTAATAAATCTTGGTACATGAAATTAGTTCTGGAAGACCATCTATGAAATGGGATTTTAGCTTCCCCCCCCCCATGATCCGATGCAAAGATTCTAGACCTACTGAATGAACTGGTGAGGCTAGACATATTATAGGTTAAAGACCCTAGGGAAGGTAAATGCATAATAATTACTTGTGATATTGTGTTTATTGGGTGTTTTGGGAATTTTAAAATAAATAAGAAGTTTAATCAAAATTTAAAAGGAACTTCCTACACTACTAAGGATTAGGAGTTTCTTGTTTTTTTAGCTATGCAACCAGGATAACATTCACAAGTTGTATGGGAAGTTGAGTCCTAGTAGGCTGATCTGGTGGATCAGCCGATGGATGATCCAGAGGAGAAGGATAACCAGTGGAAAAAATGCTTTGTGCCTTCCAGTGGTAGACTCTAGGGAAGTACGAGGGCAACATCTTAAACGTGTAGATGGAGAGATGGATCGAGGTGTTGGGGATCACTTTCAACTTGATCTGAGCTCCGATAGAGTACTAGATTCCTCTCGATATGAGCTAGATGTGGGGAGTGGCAAGTTAGTGGTGGACACTCTAAATCGGGGACAAGAACGAATCTGAGGTTTCATTGACTGACTTTGAGAAGAAGTTCCGTGCGGAATTCCTTTCTTCCCCGATGAAGGCCGAAAAGAGGAAAGAGTTTCTCTCCCTCTAGTAATAGAATATATCGGTAAAGGAGTTGGGGATCAAGTTCAAGGATCTCTTTCGTTTGACTCCAAACCTCTTATAGGATGAGGAGTCATGGGCGAGATGCATAGATGAGGCTCTCTGACCTTCTCTTCAATATGTTGTCACTCCCTTCACTCTACCAACATACTTGGAGGTTTATAAGAAAGCTGGAGTGGTGGAGGGGATGCACACACTAATATTTTTGGTTCGAGAGTGGATCCAATTGGGTTCGTCAAAGTCTAAAGTCATTCGCAATAGGCCTCCAGCACCAGGGTCTTCCAGGTTTTGGCTATGAGAAACAGGCCTTTGCAGTTTCAGTTTTGATCTACCGGTCCTCTCCCTTTCTCTATGGGACTCGGAAGGAGGTTCTTTACCTATGGAAGCCATGTGAATCTTTAGAATTAGTGCCCTATCCACGTGTAGTACAGTGGGGGATGGGCAGGTTCACCACCCACCTTAGCAGTAGCAGTTCCAAGACAAACCATTCCCACAGGAGGAGAAACGTTCTCTCTCTCCACTGAGGTTGGACATTGCCGAAGGAGGCTGACCTTAGGGTGCTCATTAGGGACCTCGACCATGGAATGGTCGAGTAGGTGGTCGATAGATGATAGGTAGAGTATTTCGGTGTGGGCAGTTGCACTCTATAGAGGTAGTAGTTTTACTAGGACTAGAGGTCATTCGAGGTACGATCTATCTATTTATAACTCTTATCTGTGACTTGATTGATTATGGAGCTTCTCACTCCTTTGTTGCACTCAGTCTAGCCCATGCCTTGGGTATAGACATAGAGAGACTTCCCACACCCCTAGTGTTTAGTATGCCAGTTGGAAGTCAGAACAACATGTTTGGTGTTTTTCGAGGATGTAGGATGATGTTGGGGCCGCATCAGTCTAGTGGTAATCTTCGTATGCTATAAATGAAACCATACGATGTAGTCCTAGTCATCGACTAGATATTTTATGTAAATTCCATTATCAACTTCTTCCAAATAAGCTTCATGTTCTCAGACACGGGAGACCAGTGTGTAGCTTCTATCGGCGAGCGGGTTTTCTATGAGGGAATCTGACATGTGGAGCCCCTTCTTTTCTTCTTAGTTGATCTATCAATCGAATCAATAGACTCAGAGATGGTGGAAGTTATAGGGATTTCTAGTGAATTCCTATACGTCTTTCCTGATGAGGTTGTGACTCTACCACCTTGACGTGATGTTGAGTTCGGGACAGACTTACAACCTGGTTCCCATCAAATTTTGATGTCTCCTTATCGGATGAACCATTTTGAGTTGCAGGAGCTGTGATTTCAGGTTGATGACCCAATGAATAAGGAGTTTATTTGACCAAGCGCATCACTATGGGGTGCTCCAATCTTGTTTTGAAAGAAGGAAGATACTGGTCTCGGGCTGTGCATAGACTACCGGAGACCGAATCGGGTGACGGTCAGGAATTGATACCCCCTTCTAAGGATCAACAACCTTTTTACCTATTTAAGGGAGCAGGTTTGTTCTCTAAGATTGACATGGGATCTAGATTTTACCAGTTGGGGGTGAAATAGGGTGATATATTTAAGACTACTTTTAGGTGCATAAATGGGAAATTTGAGTTTTTGGCCATGTCATTTGTCATTGAAAACGCACCAGTTGTGTTCATAGGGATCATGAACTCGTTTTTCGATGAGTATCTAGACCGGTTCATGGTCGTGTTCATTGATGACATACTGATATACTCAAGGTCATAGTAGGACCACATCGAGCATCTAAGGATAGGATTAGAGGTCCTCCGACACCACCAGCTCTACGAGAAGTTTTCCAAGTGCAAGTTATGGACATGAGAGGTGCACTTACTTGGACATTTGGTGTCCATATGGGGAATAGATGTGGAACCATCGAAGTTTGAAGTGTTAATTTCTTGGGAAACACCCAAGAACATGGTAGGGGTTCATAGTTTCGTGGGACTGGTAGGTTACTACCGAAGGATCGTACCCAACTTCTATCGTGTTACTGCACCATTGATGTCCTTGACCAGAAAAGACTAGGAATTTTAGTAGAGTTTTCGGTGACAGGAAACTATCATTTATCTAAAAGGAAATCTGGTCAATGTGCCACTAATGAGGTTTACAGAGGAAGGAGTGACATTTGATGTGTTCTTTTATTATTTTGGTCTAGGATTAGGGTGTGTGTTGATGCTTCAGTAGGGAGTGATTTCTTATGGGTCTAGGATATTACATCCTCATGAACCTAACTATGCCACCCATGATCTGGAACGTGTAGTAGTTATGTTCCCGCTGAAGTTGGGGAGACATTACCTCATTAGGGAATGCTTCTTGGTTTTCACAAATAATAAGAGCCTGAGGTATATCTTCTCCCAATGAGACTTTTACTTGTGGTAGCAGAGGATGATGGAGTTTCATCAAGACTTCAACTTCAAGATATTCTTCACCTCAGTCAAGGGAAACATGGTGGCTGATTCCTTGAGAAGGAAGTCATAAGAGGATGTGGTTCAGGAGTTATCAAATTCTTGGAAGGCAATAGAGGAGTTACTTACATTAAATCTGGGAATGAGAGTGAAGGATGGTTAAGGATGTATATTTCAGATAGCAGTGTAGTCTACCTAGGTATGGAAGGTTGAGGAGTATTAGTGGGAAGACTTAGATGATGAAGTGATGCGTGATAATCTTAGCTAGGGTGATGGTCCAGAAGTATGGTCAGAATCATATGGTTTTTTGTGGGGAGCTGTTTGTCCTAGAGACTATGCACGATGGATTTCTTTGTGAGTTCTATAGCCCATCCCTCAAGGTACAACTAGGATTATATGAGATATAACGGAGCCTGAGAGGTCATTTTTTGTGGCCCAATGTGAAGCACGCAATGGTGGAGTTTATGGAAAAGTTCCTTATGTGTCAGTAGGTTAAGGCTGAACACCATATTCTCGATGGTCTGTTGCATCTCATAGACGTTCCCGAGTAGAAGTGGGATGATGTATTGATTGATTTTGTCATAGGACTACCATGATCTAAGGGAGGAAATGATTCCATCTGATTAGTGGTGGACCAATTGACAAAATCAACTCACTTCTGAATGATTAAGGTGTCTAGTGAAGTTAATGCCTTAGCATATAATTACGTGGGTGAAGTTGTGAGGTTTCATAGAGTTCCCAGAACCATCATTTCAGATTAGGATACATGATTTACTTCATGAGTCTCGAAAGAATTACTACATGCTTTTGGAACCCAGCTATGAATTAGAACTTCTTTACCCACTCATACATATAAGAAGATAGAGCGGACCATGAAAATATTAGAGGATATGCTGTGATCATGTGTTATGAAATTCAGAGGATTGTGGGTATGACACTAGACTCTGGTAGAATTTTCTATAACAATTGATATCACTCAACCAATGTCATGGAACCATTTGAAGCCTTTTATGGGAGATTGTGTTGTTCACCCATGTGCTAGAACGTGTTTGGGGACGTAGGTGTTCTTTGACCAGAGGTTGTGTAGATCATGATAGATAAGGTTCAACTTATGCGTGAAACGATGAAAGAATCTAAGGACCAGCAGAAGTCATATGTCGATCATAGGAGGAGACCCTTGGAGTTAGGGGTTGGGGATCATGTTTTATTGAGGGTTTACCCTCAGAGTGGATAGCGAAGGTTTTTCAGGGAATGTAAGCTATCTCCTAGGTTCATCAGACCCTTCTAGGTGTTGTGATGAGTACGTGAGGTGGCATATCATCTGGAGTTACCACCGTAGTTGGAGAGGATCCAAAACATCTTCCATGTATCTCAGCTCTATCAGTATCTACACGAAGACTCCAACATCATTGATTTGGGAGATATGGATATCGAGGATGATGCAATGTTTGTGGAGTGACCAGTGAGAATCAAGGATCGCAATAAGAACGTGCTTCGTGGATGGACCATTCCCTAGGTTCATGTGTTGTGGAGAAATGGCGGCCTCGAGGAGAGTACATGGGGATGGGAGGCACATATGTGGGACTAGTACCTAGAGCTGTTTTTGGGTTTTATATTGTGTTTTCTTTATGAATTTATTATGATAAACTGATAAACCTATTTTTTGTATGATAATTTATTTCCCTATTCCCTATTTTATTGTAAAAATTCCTGGCTATGGGGAGGGAAAAACCTGATCCCTAATCAAGACACATTAATTAGGATGTGATTAAACCCATGTGGGTGAGTTAGTGTCACCCAAAGAGGATTCTATATTGATAATGATAAAAGGAGTTCCCTAACCCACATGTCTAGATGGTGTATCCTTTCTATGTTTGTGTGGTTACACGGTGGAGAAGAGTAGTACTGTTTCTGAAGTTGTTCAAGAGATAGATGTGAGAAGAATATCTGTGGATGTCATTTTTTTATTCCAGATTTTGAACAAATATAGGGTGTTTTATCCCTGATAGGTATCTTACGAGGTGGTTGTTCGAACCCCTCTCTTTTCATTGGGTTTACTCTTGAATTCTCAGGGGAGACAATATTTTGAGAGGAATCTAATGTATGGGCCCAGACCCTCCGGGTTCATTAATTTTCCAAATTTTGATGTTCGAGGAATTCTGGGAACCCTTGGTGACTCATTGACGAGTTTTCCAAATTTATGGTTGAATGAACAGTGGCACCGATGGGCATTGATGGCACCGCTGGGCGTTGGTGGCGCCGCTGGGCGTTGATGGCACCGTTGGGAATCAATGGCACCATTGGGCATTGGTGCCAGGGTGAAGGTGTTAGGGAGATGGTGTCAGGGCGATGGTGCCAGGGCAATGGTGCCTAGGTGTCAGTGACTCACCCATCGTTGAGTCACTTCCCATTTCTGTAGCTCTTTCCAGTTTCACTCCTGTAATGCCTCTTTTAACATAAAAGTGTTTTAATACCTCTTTTATAGTGATTTAAGGACTTTATAAGTCTTGTATAAGATGTTTTGAATCCCCCATGAGTTAGGTTACCCTTGAATTACTGAAATGTGAGGAATTTTAATCATTTTTTCACCTCTTACATGTTTTCCACTTTCTCCCATGTTATGTGTTTTTCTCCATTTAAAGGAAATCTATCAACTCGTAGTTTTCCTATGGTCTATCTACACCATCTTCTAGGAGAATTATTAAATCTCAATTAATCCCAACATGTGAAACATCCCTCCCAGATGGTCCATCCACAATCTAGCTATTAAGTACTTTGAAATGGTCTTCCTAATTTTAGAATCTGGCCTCTTCTTAAGCCGAGATCCTCTCTTCCTTCTTCCTCTTCATTTCTCTTAGAGTGCCTCAAAAATTCCTCCCAATATGAATCATGAACCTATTATAGTGCCCTACTAACTCAGCCTTGGAGTTTCATTTTTAATCAGTTTCATCCAAAATCATTGGTGCAAGGAGAAAACCTGAAGCCTTGATCTTCCATCTAGGGGATTTTACTTCATCTCACTTTACTGTGCATCATGCAGGGTGGGTATGATGATGTTCCCATGAGACGTAGATGAAACGATCTTTAATGAAGATAATAAATGTAATTTTAAAGAATGAATGGGTGTGAATTATGATTATGTTTCTATATTTTACCTTCGTTCTTATGTTGTGAATTTTATGGGATCATGTCTACAAAAAATCGTGGTCATTGGTGGTACGTTCTTGCGCACTAATGAAACTCCGTTTTCTAGAAAAACTTGTGATTGAATGACTGTAACATGGAAACTAGTTAATCACATAAACTTGGTTGAGTAAATGGATTCTTGATGGATAATAATCCTTGTGTGATCACCCTAGTTAAGAAAACAGAAGGAATGAACTTGTTGAATGATGTTGGCTAAATCTGAAAACTCCTTGTTTTTTTTCTGGTGATATGCATGGTTTTCTTGTTTAATGCTTTGTGGGGTGACATTGATGGGGATGTAATCTGTAACGACCCAAACTTTTTAAATAGTATATTAACTTACTCTTAACGATTTAATTGATATGTTAATGGTTAATGCAGAAAGAGGAGTCGATGGATTCATCCAGTAGACTCGAACCATATGAATCCCACTTATCAGAGCTTGGGAAGGAGGTGGCATCTTTGGGCTTCACTTTGGACCAAGCCCAAGCTGAACTCCAGCGTGTCAAGCTTGAACGGAAACACCTGCGGGAGAAGTTCATGTTAGTAGAGATTACTACTAGGGCAATGTTATCTGAGCCTCCCTCAGATTCTCTCACCATAGCACACCTTACACTTAGGTCATATACTGGTGTTATAAGGGGCTATGTGACGAGATCGTAGCTTCTTTGTGTAATCCTTTGGGATGAATAAATTATGATTTCATCCTTCATTTATGTTTGTGAAATTTCAAATGTCCGGATAATTTTAGGATGTATTTTATTGACAAATTTTGATAAAAAAGATATTTTAAAATATTTATGTAAACCATAAATAATTAATGATGTGTAATGATTTTCAAAAAATGGTCTTCTGCAAAAGTGTTCAGTAAGGAATTTGGAGTCTAATAAGATCAACTTAATTTTTGATGAATAGTAAATTATGAATAGTGATTTCACGCTTAGGATTAGTAATGTGACCAAATGGATTAGTAATATCACTTAAAGAAAGTTTTAATATAATTTAGACACCTTGATTAAGTAATGAGATTCAATAAAATGGGTAAATAAGAGTTTCATAAATTATTAGTCAAGTATTAGTTTTTTCGGGTGAATAACATTTTTTAGTTAAAAATTTAATTAAAAATAATTATAAAATTACTTTTATAAAATGGACTTTATTTTTTTTGAACTCAGAGCATCGATATTATGTTATGGTAATTTTTGGGGATTTTTCTAAAAAAATGAATTCTCGATGAATAGTGTTTTTATTTAAAAATAATATTTAAAATATTTAGAAAAATATTTTTATAAAATGGAGTTCATAAATGTAATTAGAGAATCGATATTTGGTTAAGGTGAAATTTTGGGATTTTTCTGAGAAAGATGAATTTTTCAGTGAATAGTAAAAATGCAGTTTTAAGGTTTCGGTATGTTTAATGACATCATAACTGTGTCATGATGATGTCATGAGATATTTTAAGTGTTTTCTGGTCAAAGGTGATGAATTATTGTATTGGGGGCCCCATGTGTCCTAACTCCATGGTAAATACCATGGGAGAGCACATGGTTTTGAAAAAAGCACTTGTGGGGTGTCCCTTGGCCATTAATGCCTTGTCCCCTCACTTTTCCTATAAATACCCACCCTTTCTTCCTTTAGTTTTCACTCCCAAATATCCCCCAACGAATTTATGGTATCCTTACCTACCAAGGAGTCGTCCCAAGGTGCCCCCAATCCCTCAAGGTCCAAACCTTTGAGTTTTAAGAGTTACGTTTTAAGATAAGGGATCTGACCTCTCTCTTTCTTTTCAAGTAATCTCTTTTATGTCATTTATTTTATACTCCATGTTCTTATGTTGGATGATGTTCTTCTATATTAATAATACTTCCCTTTTCATGTTCAAATGATGAGATATCCCCTCTTCCTCTCATCAATTCGTTTTAAGAATGTTTAAGTGACGCCGTTAGGCTGCCAAATTTTTAAGGGGATTCTTTCACCCTTCTCATTCTTTTCAAAATTCTACTTTCATGTCAAGTCTTTCAATTTCTTTTTTTTATTATGTTGGGGTATTATCTCTATATATACCATACTTAACTCTTATGTTTACATGATGAGAGACCCTATTTTATCTTTTCAAATCATTTTGTTGAAGTTTAAGTGACGTCGTTAGGCAACCGGATTTTCATAAGAGAAATCTAATTTTTGTCTTCCTTCCATGTTTTTCATTTCAAATGGTATGTCCTTAAAATTTCATTACCATGTTCGTATATCCTTCTTATTCTGTCCCTATACTGTTTTATGGGTCATTTATGAATGTTTGACCCATGTCCCCTCTCCTTTCAATGTTTTCTAAAACCACGAAACATAGCTGTTACGCTGCAGAATTTTCGTCTCAAAAAGCCTCTCTCTTTTCTCAGAATTATTTTATGTTATAAAGAGAATACTCAAAGATATTATGTATACAAGGGTAAACACATATATATCAAAATTTTCTATTTTAAATTCTGGTATTTACATACATGAGATCCTCTTTCCCTTTCCGTGGTTTTCGAGTGACATTAAGATCATGTCTTTAAAGCAGTTTTTAAAATGTTATGATTATGAAATGAAACCCATTTATTTTATGCTATATGTGTTATTTATAAAATTTTTTATGATTATATATGTGTATCACATGATAATAAAGGAAAATTTAAGGTTTCTACCTAATAGCGCTACAATTCATTGGGTAATGATGTAACCACTAGAGATTACAATTTTCACGATATCTTGGTAAATAACCTTAGTAAATTTCAAATGAAACATTGGGGATGGACCTTGGTGATATGTTCATGATTGTCTATGTTAAATTATGTAGCCACATCTTCAAGTTATGAAAAATGTTATTATCATTATGAAATGCCTCATGATTTGTTTCTCAAGCCTTAAAGTTCTTTTCATGACCTTATTGAAGTATCTAAAGTTCACATGTAAAATGTTTCTCTTGTTTCCCTTACCGGGCCTTCTGCTCACCCTTTCTTTTGATGTATGTCCCCAGGCTATGAGATATAATAATGAACCTAGTATGATCTTAAGGAGAATCCTATCAAGTGTTTCAGAAGAATGGTTTATGTTGTTTACATGTATTATGTTCCTGGTTTCCAAGACACTAAACCTTAAAGATCTGCAGTTTTGTGTAATGTAATGAAAGTTTATGTTATAAAAAGGCGTGATACTATAGTTGGTATCAAATGATGGTTTAGTTATTTGTGGAAATTAGGATATAAAAACTTTAGGAATAACCCTATAGAAAAGTTTAAATATAGGAAAAATTCCTGGTATTTTGGTAAGTATTGAGTAAGTGGTTTATCAAACAAATACATCCCTGTCACGATACGAGCAGGTAGAGGCAGCTCTGGCACAGATGTACATAGGGGTAAAACCCAAAAACACCGCTTTGAGCTAGACTCGAACGAGAACTGGTGCATGATAACGGGCCTTGCTGCACTCTTGGTTACGACACTCCCGGGGGATATGTTTGGTTAATCACAAGCTTTTTACGAATCATTATGAAGGAATTATAGAGAAGTGTAATTGTCTAAGCATGAAGTCTTAGTTAAAAGATTCATAAATGAAATAATTTTCTCACTAAGGTTTTATTCTTTTTTAAAATGGAGGGAAATTGGAGGAACCGTGCAGATGGTGACAGCAATGCACCCTGTGCTGACAAACCTCCGACGGAATCTGAAATGGAAACATTAATGCGAATGATGAACCAGTTGACTCAAGTTATGAGTAATAACTTGAATCAAGCTGAGAGGCCGATCTCACCACGAAGGGAACAACATTATTTTGAGTCCTTCATGCGTCAATGACCACCAACATTCAGTGGATCTACTGACCCATTGGTTGCGGAACAATGGATAAGCTCCATTGAAAATATATTTTCTGTACTTCATTGTTCGGAACAAGAAAAAGTCACCCTTTCTATTTACCGCATAGAGGGAGAAGCTAATCAGTGGTGGTCACTGATAAAAAACATGAAACCACGAGGAGAGATGGAATCTATGGAGTGGGAAGAGTTCTAGGGAATATTATTTAATAATTATTTCCCTCGTTCGATGAGAACGAGAATGGAGAAAGAATTTCTCGAGCTGAAGCAGAAGGAGAATGAATCAGTTGGAACCTATGAGATGAATTTCAAAAGACATTCCATTATACCTCAAGCTTTGTCATGGACCCTAATGAGAAGGTTGATAGATTCTTTGGTGGAATACGACCTCATCTGCGGAATAATCTAGCCAACAGGGACTATGATAGCTATGAAGAAATAGTTCGAAGTTCTATGAAAGTTGAACTAGAGTTTGGGGATACAAAGTGGTCTCACAAATGTAATGAGAAGAAGAGACCTCTAGAACCAAGACTGGGAATAAGTTTTGATCAGGAAAGAGGTGGAAAGCATATGCAACATGCCACATGCAATAAATATGGGAAGAAGCATTCGGGGAACTTCTTGATCGGAAGTGGTAAGTGCTACTGGTGTGGAAAAGAAGGACATATTTCTCGGAATTGTCGTAGTGATGTGAAGCCTCAAATTCCCAACACTAACGATAGAGGAATGATGGTTCTGGCCCTACCCGAAGTCACATGCTTCAAGTGTGGACAGCTTGGGCACTTTGCTAATCAATGTCCAAATCCGAGGGCGGTGGAGGGGAATCAACATAAACCTTAGCAGAGGCCAAGGGAGCAAGGTCGTTCTTTCTCTATCACAACAACTGAAGTTGAAGTTCCGAACGATGTGGTAGAAGGTACTCTTGTTGTCCCCTCAAAACTAACAAGTACTTTATTTGATTCTGGTTCTACGCATTCCTTTATTTCCACCAAGTTTGTAAGGAATATAGAATCATTTCCTGAACTGCTAGTGGTAGAGTTGTCAGTCAAGACTCCAAGTGATATTATCCTTGCATCAACAGTATTTAGAGACTCTGGTGTTTACTTTGGTGAGAACAATCTTATCGCAAATCTAGTATTCATTCCCATGATGGAATTCGACATTATACTAGGGATGGAATGGCTCTCAAAGTATAATGCTAAGTTCAAATGCAGAAGTAAAGAAATCTCAGTAGTAATGAATGAACGACCTACAATTATCTTTTAAGGAGAGATGTCCCAACCTGATCCTTGTCTAGAAGAACCTCCTATAGCCTTATTTATGGAGTTAATCGGTGAGGATGAAGAAGTAAAAGGGAGTATACAAATAGAAGATGTTCTGGTTGTTCAGGAATTCATGGATGTGTTTCCTGAGGAGTTACTTGGACCTCCCCTAGAAAGAGAGGCAGAGTTCTCCATTGAACTCGTACATGGATCTCAACCGATATCAAAGTCCCCTTATAGAATGGAAAATGTGGAATTAGTGGAGTTAAAGAAAACCCTCCAAGACTTGTTAGAGAAGGGGTTTATCCGACCGAGTGTGTCTCCTTGGGGAGCACCATCTCTCTTTGTGAAGAAGAAGGATGGATCAATGCGGCTATGCATTGATTATAGAGAACTGAATGGGATCATAGTGAAGAACAAATACCCTCTTCCAAGAAGTGATGATTTATTTGACCAACTTCGTGGGGCTCAATTCTTCTCCAAGATTGACCTTCGATCTGGTTATCATCAACTGAGGGTGGAGAAGGAAGAAATTCTAAAGACTGCTTTCTGATCAAGATATGGGGATTATGAGTTTATTGTTATGCCCTTTGGCTTGACTAATGCTCCTGCTATTTTCATGGATTTGATGAATAAAGTCTTTAAGGACTACCTTGATAACTTTGTGGTAGTTTTTATTGATGATATTTTGATAGATTCAAAAAGTCGTGAGGAGCATGAAGATCATCTGATGGTTATTTTGAAAACTCTGCGGAAGGAGAGGCTCTTTGGAAAGTTCAGCAAGTGTGAGTTTTGGTTACAACAAGTGGATTTCATGAGGCACATCGTAACCAATGAAGGAATCTTGGTTGACCCTGCAAAGACAGTGGTTGTAGAGGAGTGTCCTTAACCCAGAACAGTTATTGAGATTCGTAGTTTCCTTGGTTTAGCAGGATATTATAGGAGGTTTATGAAAAACTTTTCATGGCTTTCTAATCTGCTAACCAAGTGGACTCGAAAAGGGTTTAAGTTCATATAGACAAAGGAATGCAAGGAATGTTTCCAAGAGCTAAAGAAGAGATTGGTTACTGCAACTGTGTTAACACAACCCTCTATCTAAGAAGGATTCGTTATTTTTAGCGATGCATATCTGAAAGGGCTTGGGTGTTTCCTCATGAAAAATGACATGGTAATTGCTTATGCATCTCTACAGTTGAAGATTCATGAGTAGAATTATCCTATGCATGATCTAGAGCTAGCGGTAGTTGTTTTTTCTCTAAAGATATGGATGCACTATCTTTATGGGGAGAAATGTGATATATACACCGACCACCAAAGTTTAAAGTATATTTTCACGCAGAAAGAATTGAACATGAGACAAAGGAGATGGTTGGAGATTATTAAAGACTATGATTGTTCAATTCATTATCACCCTGGAAGAGCAAAAAAAGTCGTGGATGCGTTAAGCAGCAAAGATCCTGTTGTTCTGGAAACAATGAGGATCCTAGGAGATCCCTTGATTAAAGATCTAGTAAAACTGGACCTGGGAATTGTAAGGGAAGGGTCATCATCAAACTTATCCCAAATGATTTCTAAACCTTCATTACTAGAGAAGATCAAGAAGGCTCAAAAAGAAGATCATTTGCTGCAGGAGAAGTGTGAGGCTGTAAAGGATGGGAAGTTCCCTGATTTCAATATTGATCAAGAACGTGTATTGAAATTTCATACAAGACTATGTGTTCCATCTATTCTGGAGATAAAGAAAGAATTTATGGATGAACCTCATATCTCTACTTTATCTATACATCTGGGAAGCACTAAATTGTATAGAGACCTTCGAAATCATTATTGGTGGGATAACATGAAGAGGTAGATTGCTGATTACCCTACAAGGTTCCTGGTGTGTCAGCAAGTAAAGGCAGAACGCCAACTTCCTAAGGGGGTACTACAACCGCTACCCATACTAGTATGGAAGTGGGATAATATCACTATAGAATTTGTAAGTGGTCTCCCAAAAACATCCAAAGGAAACAATGCGATATGGGTGATTGTGGATCGTCTCACCAAGACCGCCCATTTTATCTCTATTAGGGAAGATTTCTCTCTGGATCAACTTGCCATGATATACGTAAAGGAAGTGGTAAGGCTGCATGGGGTACCACTATCTATCGTGTCTGATCGTGATCCAAGATTCAAATCAAAATTTTGGAGAAGTCTTCAACATGCTCTGAATACTGAATTGAATTTTAGTACGGCCTATCATCCTCAAACAGATGGCCAATCTGAAAGGACTATTCAGAGACTCGAAGACATGCTGAGATTATGCTCAATGAAATTTAAAGGTGGATGGGATCAACACCTCCCATTAGTTGAGTTCTCCTATAACAACAACTTCCATTTGAGTATTCAGATGGAACCCTATGAAGCTCTATATGGAAAGCGATGTAGAACTCCTACCTGTTGGGATGAAACTGGTGAGAGAAAGCTTCTTGGGCCTGATCTTGTGCAAGAGATGACAAAATAGGTTCATGCCATCCAACAACACATAAAGGCTGCTCAGAGTCGGCAGAAGAGCTATGCTGACAACCGTCGAAGGGACGTGGAGTTTGGTGTTGGCGACAAAGTCTTCCTTCGAATTTTTCCATGGAAGAGAGTCATGTGGTTTGGGAAGAAAGGGAAGCTCAGCCCTAGGTACATTGGCCCCTATGAAATCCTTGACCGCATAGGAGCAGTGTCCTATCGTCTAGAACTTCCACCGAACCTAGCTCAAGTTCACGATGTCTTCCATGTATCTCTCTTGAGGAAGTACATACTCGATCCTTCGCATGTAATGAACCCAGAGGTGGTACAACTGGAACATGACCTCTCTTATGAGGAGCAACCAGTGGAGATCTTAGACCATAGAGACAAGGTACTATGAAACAAGAACACCGACCTTGTGAAAGTGTTGTGGAGGAATCATAAATATGAAGAAGCGACTTGGGAGCCTCAGGAAACAATGAATCAAAAGTACCCTCAACTTTTCTACTAGGCCTCAAGTATAAAATTTCGGGGACGAAATTTTTTAAGGGGGGAAGAATGTAACGACCCAAACTTTCTAAATAGTATATTAACTTACTCTTAAAGATTTAATTGAGATGTTAATGGTTAATGCAGAAAGAGGAGTCGATGGCTTCATCCAGTAGACTCGAACCTTATGAAGCCCACTTATCAGAGCTTGGGAAGGAGGTGGCATCTTTGGGCTTCGCTTTGGACCAATCCCAAGCCGAACTCCAGCATGTCAACCTTGAACGGAAATTCATGCGGGAGAAGATCAAGTTAGTAGAGATTACTACTAGGGCAATGTTATCTGAGCCTCCCTGAGATTCTATCACCATAGCACACCTTACACTTAGGTCATATGCTGGTGTTATACGGGGCTATGTGACGAGACCGTAGCTTCTTTGTGTAATCCTTTGGGACGAATGAATTATGATTTCTTCCTTTACTGATGTTTGTGAAATTTCAAATGTCCGGATAATTTTAGGATGTATTTTATTGATGAATTTTTAAAAAAAAGAAATTTTCAAATATTTATATAAAACTTAAATAATTAATGATGTGTAATGATTTTCAAAAAATGGTCTTCTACAAAAGTGTTCAGTAAGGAATTTGGAGTCTAATAAGATCAACATAATTTTTGATGAATAGTAAATTATGAATAGTGATTTTACACTTAGGATTAGTAAAGTGACCAAATGGATTAGTAATCTCACTTAAAGAATGTTTTAATATAATTTAGACACCTTGATTAAGTAATGAGATTCAATAAAATGGGTAAATAACGGTTTCACAAATTATTAGTCAAGTATTAGTTTTTTCGGTTGAATAGCTTTTTTTAATTAAAAATTTAATTAAAAATAATTAGAAAATTACTTTTATAAAATGGAATTTATTTTTTTTAACTCAGAGCATCGATATTATGTTATGGTAATTTTTGGGGATTTTTCTGAAAAAAATGAATTCTCGATGAATAGTGTTTTTATTTAAAAATTAAATTAAAAATATTTAGAAAATTATTTTTATAAAATGGATTTCATAAATGTAATTAGAGCACGGATATTTGGTTTAGGTGAAAATTTGGGATTTTTCTGAGAAAGATGAATTTTCAGTGAATAGTAAAAATGCAGTTTTAGGGTTTTGGTATGTTTAATGACATCATAAATGTGTCATGATGATTTCATGAGATATTTTAAGGTTTGGCCGGCCAAAGGTGATGAATTATTGTATTCGGGGCCCCATGTGGCCTAACTCCATGGTAAATTCCATGGGAGAGCACATGGTTTTGAGAAAAGCACTCGTGAGGTGTCCCTTGGCCATTAATGCCTTGTCCCCTCACTTTCCCTATAAATACCCACCCTTTCATCCTTTATTTTTCACTCCCAACTCTCCCCCAACGAAGTTCTGGTCTACTTACCTCCCAAGGAGTCCTCCCAAGGTTCCCCCAAGCCCTCAAGGTCCAAACCATTGAGTTTTAAGAGTTACGTTTTAAGGTAAGGGATCCGACCTCTCTCTTTCTTTTCACGTAATCTCTTTTATGTCAATTATTTTATACTCCATGTTCTTATGTTGGAGGATGTTCTTCTATATTCATATTACCGCCCTTTTAATGTTCACATGATGAGAGACCCCCTCTTGCTCTCATCAATTCGTTTTAATAATGTTTAAGTGACGCCGTTAGGCTGCGGAATTTTTAAGGGGTTTCTTTCACCCTTGTCATTCTTTTCAAAATTCTACATTCATGTCAAGTCTTTCAAGTTATTTTTTATTATGTTGGGGTATGATATCTATATCTATCATACTGAACTCTTATTTTCACATGATGAGAGACCCTATTTTATCTTTTCAAATCATTTTGTTGAAGTTTAAGTGACGTCGTTAGGCTGCCGAATTTTCATAAGAGAAATCTAATTTTTGTCTTCCTTCCATGTTTTTCATTTCAAATGGTATTTCCTTAAAATTTAATTACCATGATCATATATCCTTCTTATTCTGTCCCTATACTGTTTTAGGGGTCATTTATGAATGTTTGACCCATTTCCCCTCTCCTTTCAATGTTTTCTAAAACCCCGAAACATAGCCGTTATGCTACAGAATTTTCCTCTCAAAATACCTCTCTCTTTTCTAAAAATTATTTTATGTTATAAAGTGAATACTAAAAGCTATTATTTCTAAAAGGGTATTCACATATATACCAAAATGTTCTATTTTAAATTCTGGGATTCACATACATGAGACCCGCTTTCCCTTTCTGTGGGTTTAAAGTGACATTAAGATCATGTCTTTAAAGCAGTTTTTAAAACGTTATGATTACGAAAAGAAACCCATGTATTTTATACTATATGGGTTATTTATGAAATTTTTTATGATTATATATGTGTATTAAATGATAATAAAGAAAATTTAAGGGTGCGCCCTGATAGCGCTCCAATTCATTGGGTAATGATGTAACCACTAGAGATTACAATTTTCACGATATCTTGGTGAATAACCTTGGTAATTTTCAAATGACACCTTGGAGATGGACCTTGGTGATATGTTCATGATTGTCTATGTTAAATGATGTAGCCACATCTTCATGTTGTGAAAAATGTTATTTTTATTATGAAATGCCTCATGATTTCTTTCTCATGCCTTAAAGTTATTTTCATGACCTTATTGAAGTATCTCAAGTTCATATGTAAAATGTTTCTCTTGTTTCCCTTACTGGGCCTTCTGCTCACCCTTTCTTTTTATTTGTGTCCCCAGGTTATGAGATGCAGTAATTAACCTAGGATGAACATAAGGATAATCCTTTCAAGTGTTTAAGAAGAATGTTTTATGTTGTTTTCATGTATTATGTTCCTAGTTTCCAAGACACTAAACCTTAAAGATCCTCAGTTTTGTGTAATGTAATGAAAGTTTATGTTATAAAAAGGCGTGATGCTATATAATATCTGGTTGAGAGGGTTTTGGTTTGTGAATCTGAGGCAATGTGGATCCGGTGTAAAATGTTCTGGACCCTATATGTTGGGGCTTGGTTTGGTTCTAGTACGTCGAGGGATCTCACAAATCCCTTTTGATGTTGTTACTTAAGAGAGAAATTGGAGTGAATGATTAAATGCATACTTGGATATTTCATTTCACCTTTTGTTTTCGATTGTGGTTCATTATGTTATTATCCCGGTAGTGTCGAAAAATTTAAATGAAATCACTTGAACATGATAATGAGAACTAGTACAGTGACGAACTGTTTCTTTTCAGAACTGGGTTGTGCTTTGGTTCTTTCTATTGTGTACTTGTGCATGTAGGGATAACAAAAAGAGTGGTAATGTCCAGGATAGTTGTTGGTTTCATGAGCCTTATGTTAGGATTTGTTCTTGATTACCTATATGTATAAAATTTAGTTCATATGTTTCTTATAAACAACCCACTCCTGTTGATCACTTCATTCCGAACACCCCCCTTTCATGGGAAAGTTAGTTTTCCCAAATATTCCTATGAGTGGATGGTTATTAGTTTCTTTATGATACCTGTCCTAGGTATCCCAAGACTCTTCAGGGAGTCTGTACTAGCCCGATGTTCATTATGGTCTTATACTATTTGGGTAGGTTGTGCTGTGGTGAGTTGGCCTAAGTGTGTGCGGGCATCTTTGATTGCCAAATGTCTTCAGGATGAGTCCCAGGTGTATTTGGGAGTGGAAGTGGTTGTTGTGGAATAGGTATCTACTTGGATGGTTATGTGTGGTTATTCTGGCCCAGATGTTTGTGGCCATTGTTATGTATGGTTGTGGTGGCCTAGGTGTTTGCGGGCGGGATAGACGTGTGGTTGGGATGGCCCATGGGGTTGGTGTTGGGGTGGTAGTGGGACTGTAGTGGGATCTGTGGGGGAGGTCTGTTGTGTAGGATGTTCTATATAACTTGTGGGAAAGTGGTGAAGGGTACCAAAATATCGATGTGATATTACAATTATTTTACTTGACTTGCACTATTTGGGTAGTATTACTTATTGAGGTTGGGTGGATAGTTTTTTAATGGGTGTTTTGGTTACAAAATTTTATCACGGGGAATTAGAGTGCCTACCCTATTTTATATGAGAGATTTTGTTCTTCCCTAATGAGTATACCCATATAATCACCATACACATATAATATTTCTTTCAGGCTTCCAGGAGGGCTTTGAGGACAGTGCTGGACCTTACTAGCTCAAGCGTCAGGACAGTTGTTGTTGCTGATTTTCTTTCTTTTGGTACACCCTTTTAGAGTTTTCATGTACTTGAATCACTTTTTTTAACATTAATGTGTAAAAAGGGTTTTTGTATTTACTTTTAATTTATGTAATTGGTGTTTTTTAGGATTTACCATCTTATCTCTCGATCTTGTTCTATAAAAAGTGTAATTCCTTCCATATTAGGTGAGATTCGACACCCTTAGTGCTAGTCAGCACTCCAGGGCCTATTAAAGGTGGGAATCAGGGGTCATTATCTTTTCCATCATCTAGAGTAAAGAAGGGTCAGCTAGTTTTTTGTCCCTTCCCTCATCTTGGAGAAGGAGGGTCATGACAAGTTGTGCATCACATACCACCCTCAATTGGAAGGTCTGATAGAGCGGGTGAATCAAATTTTCAAAGACATGCTTCAGGCGTTTTTGTTGGATTTTAGATGTTCATGGGATAAAAATTTGGGATTGGTTAGATTGATATATAACAATAGTTACCAATACTATATTTGAATGGATCATTTTTAGGTTATTTATGGTTACCCATGTTGGTCACCTTTTTTTTGGGATGAGGTGGGAAAGACCCCATTGTTGGGACTGAGTCTTCAGAATGATAATTATGATAATGTTATGTTTATCAGGAAATGATTAATGATAATGCAAAGTCAAAACAATTCATATTGAGATCATGGTCACCAAGATATATAATTTTATATGGGTTATTAAGTGTTCATGAAAGTGGAACCTTGCATCGGTCTCTGTCATTTAGGTAAGAAAGAGAAGCTAATTCCAAGGCCTGCAGACCATTTGAAATTACCAAAAGATTTGGAAAGGTTTCATACTGATTATCCTTTACCTCTTAGTTGATGTATATTCATGAAGTCTTCCATGTCAACTAGTTTAAAAATTATAACCCAGATCCATCACATGTGTTGAATTGGGAAGAGTTGGAATTGGATCCTGATTTGTTTGTGTTTGAAAGACCAACACAAATTGTGGATTCTTAGGAGAAAGTTATTCATGGGGAGTCTATTTTGTTGGTCCTATTTATTTGGATGAATTGCAATTAAATTCCTGAGATATGTGAGTGGATGTATTAGGTTATTGGGGAGTATTAATTTTTATTATCTATCTATATTTTGGAGTGACTTTTCCGGGGATGAAAGTTTTCATGGTGGGAAGAATTGTCACATCTGTGATTTTATTTAGAGGCATTAATTTGTTTATTTTTGGACTGGTATTTTTCCCATGGTTTCAACATGTGATTTTGTTGAAAAAATAGATATTTTATTATTTGAAGTAGTTACTTCACTGTTAGCACACAATTAGGGGAAAATTTGCGCCCTTTCCTAGGAAACTGGGTGACAAATGATTATTTTTTGTAGTGTCTACCGCACAATTGGGGAATAGTTTAGAAAACCGTGCATGCGAACCATGTGTCTTATTAATCCAGAACAATTATGGATTCACATTTTCTTTATGATTAGGAAAAATGTGTGGTCTAACCGCTCAACATTTATAGGTTATCAAAAGGTGAAAAATGGCATTTTACCTCTTTGATTTTAACTCTAAAACACCCCCATATTCCCCATTATTTATTAACTTTCATGATAGTTTCCTCCAAGACTTCTTAGATATCTTGAGAATCAATATTTAAGTGGTTGTAGATTGAAAACATCATGGAAAAAACAAGTAAGTCTCTTTTCTCATGATTTATCCCTTCTTTTAGTGTTTCTCCTCACTCATTGAGTTATTATTTTTTATAAGGTTGTTTAAACTAAAGGGTTTTTTTTCTTGTATTGTTGGGTGAAATCATTATGGTTGTAGCTTGATTGTTAATTTAAAGGGTCTTATGGCGGTGCAGTTGTGTTTTCAAATAGGATTCCAGAAGATTAAATGTGTGAGGTAGGTTATTTCGGTATAACACCCCTAAAAAAGTGATACCTGTAAGGGTAAATGTTAATACCTATGTCAAGAAGGTGCACCATTATTTTCATGAGCCTACTTAATTAGAAATCCATAGTTAAGCATTCATGTAATAGATTAGCAATTATAATGGGTTACCTTCTATAAAGTTTTCTAGGTTGTGTGTGAGTGAGGACAAAACACACTGAAAGAATCTACGTTGGCCTGTGGGGACTGTCATTAGTCTGATAAGAGAACCTAGTGATTTATAGACTGTGGTGTCTTGGGAAGGAATGACCGGTATTATAAGAGACCCATGGGGTTATATGACTAGGTTCTTGGCCCAGGGATGGTCAGGTTGTGAAAAATGGTATTAGATCCAATACCCAACTAAATGTTCTTAGGAGGAGAGTGTAACACCACAAAAAAATGAGACTTATAAGGAAAACTATTACTACCCATGTCAACAAGGTTAACGTTTCTTTTAAAGAGCATACCTTATTATTACTATACAATTATTAATGCTTGGAATGAAGAAGTGATTAGGAAGGGTGACCTCCTGGGATATTTCCTTGGGTGTGTCTGAGTGATAAAAAAAACATACTGAAAGAATATTTGTTGACATGTGGGGATAGTCATTAGTCAGATAAAAGTCCCCAGTGAGTAATATCATGTGGTGTGTTGGGAAGGAAATTGATGTATTGTAGGAGACCCATGGGGTTATATGAATAGGTTAATAGCCCAGAGAAAGTCAGGTCATGTCAACATTTGTGGGTGTTACTCTGGAATTTCTAGGGAAATGATTCAATGGTTCCATTAATATATTATTTGAATGCTCTATGTTGTATGGCATGATGTTTATAAAACCGGTTTCTCTTTCATAGTTTATATGTTTATGAAAACCATTTATCTTTCAAGATTTATATGTTTCTAGAACCCATTTTAATTTCATTGGTTATATTCTTATGTAACCCACTTGTTTTCAAGGGTTATGATTTGATAAAATGATTATGAAACCTATCTATTTTCCACATTTAATGATATAATTACATGTTTATGATAACCAATTAATTTCAAGAGTTATGATATGATTGTTTATGATTTTGTGTAATAAGTATGTATGATTTCACTATGAGAGGGGTGAGAACTATATCTACCCATGATTAATTGGGTAATGATTTATATCTCATGGGATTGACATGGATGGAATGGGGTGTTAACCCAGTTCAGTGAAGGACTTTGTCTACTAAGATGGTCTTGAGGGTGAACTCAGATCAGTAAAGTACTTTGTATGCCCAGATGGTCTTTGGAGTGAACCATGTATACTAAGATGGTCATGGGAGTAAACCATGACAACCAAGAAGGTGGGGGGAGTGAACCCATACTACTAAGATGGCCTTGTAAGAGATGCATTAACTACGATGAAAATATTTTTATATGCTTATGTGTCTTCCAAAAACTCTGTGTATTTTTCCTATGATTATGGTCTCATGGATTATGCTCTGGATTCCCTTATGATTCATGTCTTATGAACAACCTATACCTAAGTCGTGACACATATATGTGATCTTTGATATACAAGGTATGATCTTCCAATGTTATTCTCATCTTCTTATACCCTTATGCTCATGTCATGATTATGTATCTCTTTTCTTTACCCTTACTATGCATTTGAGTACATACCTTTCTTATGTTTCCTTTCCCTAGGTTCTGAAGAATGGTTTTAAGTTGAGGTACTAAAGGGGAAGATCATTGTGAGAAACATTCATGATATTTCCCCAAGTTAGAAGATTTTATTCAATGTTTCTAAAGACACTAAACTATTATGGTCCTTGGACATGTATTTTTGTAATGTGATGAATATTCATATAAAATGACGTAACAAACAAGTATGTCAATCTTGTGTCTTTATACATTATCGCTGGTTACATTCGCCTCGACCACCGACCCCAATCTCCACCACCAACTCAAAACGCTCCCACCATTGACTACCCTTCCCATGCCAGCGCATCACATCCCCTCACTGATATCTCTAGACGAGACCGCCTAGGATAGACACCTTCTTGACTGCATGGACCCCACTCTAAATACAAGAGAAGATTGAACGAGACTCTCAGGCCTCTATCTCTCTCCTGAGCTCAAAGCACAAGAATGACAAACGGGTTTCGATCTGGAGAGATTTGCACTCGTCCACCACCAAATGTCAACGCAAAGGCCACCTATTGAAAGCGATGACTTCCAAAACACATCTCAAGCCCCTGAAACCACCAATAATGGTGACCACGAACACCAACACCGATCTGAATAGTGAATCCTAGATCTTCCACACTGGTATCAGCCCCACTAGAATGTAGCCCCTGATGACAAAATTATTAAAAAGGAATAATATTAACTATTTAAGTTACAAAATTATTAAAGAAAATAATTTAAATAAATTAATTATAAAAATTACAAATAAAGAAAGAATATTTAAACTTAGTAAACAATAATGAATGAACATTATGCATATAAATAAAAAACACATAGAAAATATCACAATATAGTAAATAAATATAGTTAAATAATTATACGAAAAAGATTATATTTGAAGAAAACATAAAAATGAATAATTATTAAAAACAAATGAATAATATTAAACGAAATAATATTAAAAATGAATAATTAAATTTTAATAGACAACAGAACTATTTAAAAAATGCATCCATAAGATTAATTATACGAATTGTAAACACACAAAAAATTTAAGAAAATACTTTAAAAATGTATTTTAAAAAATAAAATATATAAACTTCGAAAAATTTTAAAATAAAACATCTTAATAAAGAAAGTTGAGTAAATATTAATCATAAAAATTTAAAACCTTTTGAAAATATTAATTCTTAAAAAATAACTATTATATAAATAAATATTAAAAAATTGAATAAATTTCAAAAATATTAACAATTGTTAAATACAATAAATGAACAAATAAATTTAAATTGATGAATATAAAAAATTAATAATTAAATTTGATAAATTAAGAAAAATATTTTTAAAAGATAATTAGTAACATTAATTACCTAAACTAAACACTAAACAGTGAATAAATATATAATATTAACTATATAAATAAAAAATCATTAAAAATTTATATTGACTATACAAAAAGATAAAAATTAAAATTAATTTATTAGAATAAATAATATAAATTTTAAAGATATTAAAAATTTTAAAACATAATAAATAGAAATGAAAAAAAATTATTCATATAAATTATAAGCATATTTAAAGTATTAAAACTTAGTAAAAAAATGTTTTAATATTAAATAGTGACTAAATTCAAAAAATATTAAAATTTAATAAAAATCTAAAATGGAAAAAATTATATGAAATAAAATTAAAAATGAATAAATAAAATTAATAAATAAAATTAATAAAATTACAAAAAATATATTTTAAAAACGAATTCATGACATTAATTACACAAATTGCTCGAACATAAAAAATAAAAAAGATAAAAAAAATAAATACTAATATTGTTGATAATTATTGATGTATGCATTGTATTGATTGTATATAAAAAACATAACTAATTATCTTCCCTTACAATTTTTAATAATAATTAAAAATGTCATTATTTAATTGAATGCAAAAATATTTAAAAATATATAAGTAACTATCAAAATTGAATATATTACAAAAACTATTAAATGAATTTATATTAAAAATGAATCAATATAAAAAATGAATAAATTATATAAAATAACGAAAAGGTGGAAATATTAATAATAAATAAATAGTATTAAATCAATAAGTAGACATACACGTACACAGAAGCACACTCATTGACATACATTTACAAATACATAAACTTACATATACACATATAGACACACACATTCATATACATACAAACGTACACATACACATATACAAATACACTTACATATACACATGCATATGCATATACATACTCATACACTTATTTATACACAAACACATACCTACAATTGCATACACATTCATTCGCATACATACACATACATATGCATACATACACATACATATGCATACATACACATACATATTCATACATACACATACCTATGCATATGTACACAAACTACATAAACATACATACACATACACAAACACACATACATGCATATAGACATCCATGTACACATACATACTCATACACATGCACACATACACATACACATACACATACACATACACATACACATACACATACACATATACATACACATACACATACACATACACATACACATACACATACACATACAAATACACCTACACATACACATACATAGATACATACACATAGATATTCATAGGTAAAAATACATACACATAAACTTACACAAATATACATATACACAAAAACATATGCATATACACATACACATACACATACACATACACATACACATACACATACACATGCATATGCATATACATACATAGACATGTATGTCTAAACATACACATACATACAACTACATACATGTGCATGCACATACATATACAAAAATATGAATTTAAACACATACTACGTAAGCATACATACACATACACATATGCACACACATATACATACCTGTACACATACATACACATACACGTACACATATAGTCATACATGTACACACACACACACACAAACACAATCACACATATACACATACACAGACACAGACACAGACACACACAGACACACACACACACACACATACACCTACACCTACACATACACATACACATACACATACACATACACATACACATACACATACACAAACACATAAACATAGAGAGACACATACACATACACATACACATACAGATACAGTTACTGATATACATACACAGACACATACACATACACATACACATACACATACACATACACATACACATACACATACACATACACATACACATACACATACACATACACATACACATACACATACACATACACATACACATACACATACACATACACATACACATACACATACACATACACATACACATACACATACACATAGACATACACATTCACATACACATGCAGATACACATACACATACACATTCAGATACACATCCACATACACATACACATACACATGCACATACACATACACTGTCACGACCCATCCTCAGGGCCCGTGGAGTGACTACCCCAAGCCCGCCTTCCATAGGCCAGGGGCTGGAAACAAGCACCAAAGGTGTAATTACCAATAACTGGGAAGAGATTTCCTTTATAAAAGTAAACAAAACACCACAGAGTACAAGCGGAGGTAAAACACTAAGTACAAAAGGAAGTTCTGAAATGTAAATGGTCCAGAATACAACCCCAACTGAAAGTACCGCTACAACTGAACGAAAGTACAATAGAAAAAGACAAATAGTTGGAAGAAAGGAACCAGCTCCTGCGTCTTCCTCCTCGGATCCTACCTAAAGGGTAGGTACATATAGCGCATCTCTTAGATCATCCACCACAGATCCTACCTGAAGGGTAGGTACAGATAGCACATCTCCTGGATTGTCCACCACGGATCCTACCGGAAGGTTAGTTAGAGATAGCCTCTACAACGCTCTCTCCTGTCAACCTCCTCCGAGTGTCATCACGTCGTGAAGTCCACCTCCAGATACTGACTCGTCGAGAGGTCCACCTCCGGGTATCGTCCAGTCCTCGAACACTCAGCCTCTGTCAGCGCTGCCCGACGTCTGCAACCAACACAACGAGGTGTGGGCATAGCCCGTGCAGGGGTGAGTATCACGATACTCAGTAGGGACCCTGAGACCCTCAAGGTCTCACTAAATCCAACAAGGATAACTACAAATAAGGATCTCAATAGATAACCCTTACTTAGGTATAAGCCCATAATTATACCTAAGGTATCAAGTAACCCATCTCAATCATGAGGAAACACAAATATTATGAAATCAACGGATAACCACTACCCAGTTATATGGCCATACATATACCTAGGTTATTAAGTGACCCATCTCAATCATGAGGTAAACACAAAGGTCATAGACTCAGCTAAAACTAGGATTTTCATTATCGAAACTGTAACTGCTGAAGAGCCCCGTCTCTGTAGTGTACAATGGTCCTGTCATGACTCTGAGGTACTGATCACTAACCTAAGACTGTTGAGGTACTCCTTCTGTCGAGTACCGCGGGTCAGCCACCCAAACACAGTAGTGCTTCCCGCCGGGGTATGCCACCCAAACACAGTAGTGCACACACCCTAATAGTCTGCAGAGGTACTCTCCGGACGAGTACCGCGGGTCTGCACCTAAACTCAGTAGTGCTCCGTTTGCCATGAGTCTTCACCCAAATAAATTAGCGCTCCATCCACTGGGCTAGTCGACTCACTCCAAGTCGAGTCGGTCAAGCAGTCGTCAGGTCTCAGCCAGCTACCTGGTCTCCGTACTCTACACGCTCGTCTCTGGGAGGGTCCCCTCCATGAGCTACTGGTCGATACTCCATGTATCAGAAATTCCCACGAAGAAGTATCTCAAAGGACCATCTCTTCATAGGGGTCTCAACGCAACAGACGACACGTCAATCAGACGCCCGGTCTGTGAGTTACTAGCCTTTTCTTCCCAGTGGCCCGGTTGGTTTCGTGTGCGAACCAACCCGACCGTTTATCATCTGTACCCCGAACTATCATAGGGTATACTCATAGGGACTGCTTCTCAACATGATCACCAACGCCGCTGACGGTTCGTCAAACAGACATCTGGTCTGAAAGTTGTCAGCTTTTCCGTTCCAGGGGCCCGGTTGGACTTCGGGTATAGTCCAACCCGACCACTATCCAACTGCATCCAAATCTCAGGCGAAGTAAGCCAAAAGTTCCGTCTCATCAAGAGGAATCCAACAAAGTCGACGACATGTCAATCGGACGTCTGGAGATCAAGATATAAGCGTTTCGGCTCCAGGGGCCCGGTTGGTTTCGTGTTCGAACCAACTCGGCCATACCCAAAGTTCTCCGAAAGCCTGAGTGTAATATACCGAAACGACCGTCTGGATCCAAGTATCGGTAGAAAACTGATGGTACATCGATCGGGGTCCATATCCCATGTTATGGGAAAATGACTGAAAACAGTCCGAAAATAGGGGGTTCGGGCCCGGTCCGACCCGGCCCGAGACCCCCTGGGTCGGCCCGAACCTGGTCGACCCGACCTGGGTCCAGGTCCAGCCCAACAGGGAATGGCCCGACGCTGGCGCGACGCCCGCGAGGCCAGCAGGTGTGGGGGTTACGCCCCCCCCCAGTCTCCCTCGGCCCCGCGCGGCTGCGGGACCACCCACCTGCCGCCGCGGCGACACCTTTCCGGCGGCGCGCTGGGCACTGCCGCCTCCGGCCACCGGTGACGCCATGCCGACAATCCCTTCTGTGGACCACCGGAGTTGCTCCGGTGGTCCGTTTTCAATTCTGTCTTCGCCTGCGGTCCTCCCGGGACCTTCCCTTCACTACAAAGCCTTCAAATCGCCCCTGAGGCCCGTTCTTCGATGGCTCGTCGATCCACACACTAAATAAACAAACCACATATCTTCTTGGTTTTTCCGGTGCGGCGCGACGGTGCCGTGACTTTGTTCGGCCTCCACGGTGTGGCGCAATGGCGTCACGCTTCTTCGTCGATGATCCTCATAGTTTCCACACGGTGCCGTTGCACAAATCCACCTTTGATCGAGCCGGGACAAACACATTAACGAAGGGGGAAGAGGGTCAGCCATGTTCGTGTGGTCTGACCTCTTCCCATTAATCCGATATCAAGCGGCTTAAGAAAAAAAATTGATTTTGGACGGTCAGGAAAGTTTCATGAACCAAAATCAAACCCCCTACCTCAAGCGTTGTCATCGAACGAGGTTTTTCGTGGAAAGGGACGTCGCGGAATTGATCTTCGCGGAAGAAGAGGATCATTGGCATTTGTTGATCTCCGAGGAAGGCGTCTTTTGCCGTCATCCGTCGTCAGAGGTCGGCGTTCCTCGTCGGCGGTGGTGCGTTCTTCGCGTTCTTCGACGAAGAACGAAGAACTCCAGGACTTCCGTTTTTCTCCCCAAAAACTCAACACAACAACCCAAAAATAATAAAATAAGCCACCACTTATTTTATTACTCAAGCCTTAAGTTTGAAATTCAAAAATTGAATCAATCAATCAATTGAATTAATTGAGGAGTTTAAACTGCCCAAGTAATTAGGCGTTTATTATTCAGTTAAAACGCAAGAGTTGACTTACAATTAAAAAAGGGGGTCCGGGTGCGTTACCTAATTAAATGTGGGGGTTTCAGGGAAGTTGAATAGGTGGGGCTCGTGTGGGCCCTACCCCACAAATATCCTACATAGTGGAGTAGGATATAGTGGGTCCCACTTCAACCACTTAGTTTAGGTTAAACAACTTAAAATAAAATAAATTGGTTGCCCCATTTTATTTTATTTATTTACTTAACCCCAAAATTTTAAAACCACACCTGAGAAAACGAAACTCTGGAAAAGGTGTTCCTAAGAAATCTGGCACTACGACTCAATCGGTGCCCTAAGATTTCGATTCCGAGCACCGGTTCAAAAGTTAGGAAAACCCGCTCGTTCGTTCACTGAACGTAGTCGTGCCAAACTTCGGAAAATGATTCCGAGCACACCGGGCCTCAGAATCAGGCACCGTCAGATACTGCGTTCTTGTGAAATCCCAAAGAAAAAATTTCCCTTGAATTTTACGGGTCTTTACATATACATAAACATAAACATACACATACACATACACTTACACATACACATACAGATACACATACAGATACAGATACAGATACACATACACATACACATACACATACACATACACATACACATACACTTAAAAATACACATACACATACACACACACATACACATAAACATACACATACAAATACACATACATAGACGTAGACACACATACACATACACATACACAAAAACAAAAACATAAACAGACAAATACATATACACATAAACACACATAAACACTCACACATATAAATATACAAATATACATACACATATACATATACATACACATACACATACATTTAAACTCATGTATACCCATATTCATATATAAAATTACATAAACATGGGTATATATACACTTACATATTCATAGATAATAATATAATAAAAAATACACATACTTACACATACATACATATGTACACACGTCATATACATATATACACAAACACATAAACAAACACATGCTTGTACATCAACACACACAAAACATAATACATGGATACACACACAACACATACATACATGCCCATGTAGACATACACATACAACGACATATATACACAAGAATACGTACACATAAAAATATATGTGTGTATATTTTAAAATATTTAATATGAATATAAATGTATAAATTCAAATATGAATCACATATCTAAATAAATATACTCTTTTCTATATTTATAAAATTATCTAAATAAAATAATAATATATCATATTTATATTTTTTATATTTAAATTTTTTAATTAATTTAAATGAATATACTATTAATAATTTTGAATGTCTAAAATAACGTTGATATTTTTTATATATAATATTATGAAAATAACATTGATAATATTTTTTTTGTAAAAATTTATATAAATTATATTTATATATTATAATTACACATATATACTTAATTTTATGTAAATAGTATTTAAAACTATATGAATATATATATATATAATTAAATTTTTTACTATTCCCTTATTTATGGTTTTTTCACACTATTAAAGGAGAATATTCTATCAGAGCTAAGAAAATCATTGTTAAAGTGGCATCATTATTATTTCTAATAAAAATGATAACAATGGGTAACCTTTTATGAGTGATTCATTTAGTGCTGATAAAATCCCCATCCTTTTTCAATCCCTTTTGTTGAGTGTTGATAAAATTTAGCACTAAATATTGTATGATCTGTAATAGTGGATAGAAAGGGTGGATCTAAAATCGTCTTGATCTCTTCATCCATCTAGGAAGAAAAAATGGCATATATGATTGATCGGTGTCTGGATCTGATGTTTGAGACTTTTCTATGAGATTTTAGATTAAGAGAATGTTCACATGTCTTCTATGTGAAGGGGAATCAGCAAAAATCCAACATAAATAGCATATGAGAAGTATCCTAGGAGGATAAAAATCTAAGAGTTGATCTCACACAAAGTAGGAATAGATGAGGTAAATTAGGGTTTCACTATAGTAGATCAGAACCTAATGCAAGGATAATGGAGTGAGCCAAAGTGTAATACTAAAGAATGGGGCATACTAGGGTGATCAGTTCCACTGAAACTATGCTTCTCCTTGAAATGGAAAGTCCATCCAGAAACATCCTCACATAATGAACCCGAAACACATAATAGACCGATAACCCAAAACCCAATGCACAAGGAAGGCCAAAATCAAAAGGGTATAAAGTTGATCAATGACCAGGAGAGATCCAATTCAGGATCGTTGACGATGCAAAATTGGTATATCAAAAACTAATGAAAAAACAAGTATTCCAAATAGAAGACCCAAAAATAGGATAACTTGAGAATCCATTTTCATACTATACAATAACAGATCTCAAAAATACTATTGATCATAAGAATAATAGAAGGAAATATAATTCCAGTTTTTCATGCCAGCATTTTAAATGCTTATTAATGAAATAATATCAAATAGGAAATTTCAATTTAAAAAACCAAAATTTAATGACTTATATTTTCTAAGTATTATTTTTAGGATATTTTATGGAATATTTTAGAGACTAGGTGATGAGAAACTGTGTGATTATGAGGCATGATGTTCCCAAAATAATTGTTTAAAATTTACTAAATATATTAAATATCACACACATTTAGTTTTCCTAAGAAAGTAGAATAAATATAAAATGGAGGCCCAAAAAGATATCAAATGACACCATTGAGTTAAAAACATGGGGTTTACCCTTGGTATAACATAACATTTTGATCATGAGGTGTTGGTGAAAACATTTTCTTGGGTACAGAATTAATAAAATAATTAAATGAAATGATTTTTTTGAAACATTGATTGAATTTTTTTATAAATAGAAGGATATGTTTTTTGTCTTATGCTTGGTCATTAAACCCTAGAGACCTATAAAACAATTAGAGAGTGTATTTGGAGAATTAATATGTTTCCTGATCTGATCAAAGATTCTTGTACCAACAGAGTTTGTGGGTCTCCTCAGTAAAGGAAACACAACCGTTATTAAAAATAGATTGATCCAAAATCTAGGTAGGATACTTATTTTTTGATTTCTATCCATTTAATTTATCCTAGTAAAACATGAATCAATTCCATGAACATAATTGATTCACGCATCGATGGTAGATTTAATTGATGGGTTTAAATTTTTCCGTTGTGTTGATTATTCTCTTCATCTATCTATTTATTCAACAAAGGATAGAGTCTGAGCAAAAAAATGGGTGAGGTTAAATCCTCATATTTTATGGATTTTTTTTCTCCCCAGTTTCTTAACAAGTTTAGCATGGGCAATTATTTTTTGCCTGCGGTTTTATTAATACCTGGTATTCGATCATTACACGACCATTATTTGGTACAATAGATCAATACAATGAGTGTGGTTCATGATCAAGGGTTAGATTGAGGCGAGTTTGTGATAGGGGTTATCATGGGTGGATTAAAAATATCTAATATTGTTTGGTTAGATAGATCATTTTCCAATAAAATCGAGGATGAGAATCTAGTGAGCGGGTGATGATGTGGTCAGGAAACCTTCAATACAATTATTTAGACGAGGGTAGAATCTTTGGAGATGTATTGAAGGAAATAGAATATATCCTAATGGATCTAGAAATTACCATAATAAATTGTCTATATTTTGGGATCACATGTCATGTGTGATGCCCTGGATATGACACAAGGGTTTCTGGTGGAGTAAAATATCACATATGGTGTTACATGGTCACACACTGCACGAGTTTTCTATGATGGATTGGAATGTAACTCAGAGGGTACAAAGACACAACCACGAGTATAGGGGCATGGATATTCCACCTACTTGGACACAAACAAGGCTAGGCTTACACTACATCACCATCGGAACACAAACACAACCAGGAAACATGACCAAGGTGTCAAGCGATCTCTATGTGCTGTGTAATCATATAAACACTATTTATATTGATATTTACATTCTATGTAAGGTAGAACCAAATTGGAAGATATAGTTTGAGTGCTGCACATAGTGTACTCTATATATAGAGTGTGTACTTCCATATAAAATACTTGAATCTCTTTATCTATTCAGTTTGGACCAGTTTTGTTTGAGTGGTTTTCCCCTTAGTCCTTACACTTGAGGGTATAGTGTGAAATTATATCCTTAGATATGGATTGTGATCCACTATAGTGGATGGGTCTCAGATAGTGTTTATGGCATCCCTTCATGATACTAGAGTGTGATATTCTATCTTCTTTATACCATAGGTTGGTTTGTGGAATCGACATGTCCTCAAAGAGTAGGGAGATGATACTTCATATAAAAGGTTATATCAATATGGTTAATGGAATCATTGGAATATGATCCCCTATATAATGTGTTTATCCAGATTGGGTTTGTGGTGTACCCCAAAGGTCCATAGTGGGACCCCTACCTGATTAGTAGGGTCTTATGAGACCAATGATATTTCTTGGGTGTGGTATGATGATTTTGACATATTGGATGTGTGTTTCTAGTGATGGAATGGATCATGAAGTAGATTCTCCCATAATGATCAATGATTAAAGTATAATCCTATGAATTAAATTTGGTTGTGATATCTTGGTGGAGCAGTTCCATTTTTGAGTATATCTGGGAGTTTTTTGTAATAAATTATTTAATATATCTTTTTTATTATCTGAATATAATTGATTCTTCATTTATAGTGTGTTTGGAGTGTCCTACTATGTATTGTTATACCTACCTATGCATGGGTTCTACCCGCACATGTTGTGTTTTATGAAGAGAAATGAACACTTAGTGGTGTCCTTGTAGGATAGGGAGAAGGTGGGTCATAGGTAGTTCTTAAAAGATAGAGGGTTTTATAGGAGTTCAATTTTGACTCTAGTCCTCACCTTGGGAGTAGTATTGACTCTTTACAGTTTTTGTTGCACTTGTATTTGACACATTTTTCTATATTTTATTACTTTAATATCATACACTTTTGTGGGATTATAGATGTATTCATGAATTGGAAGAAGATATTTTAATTTTTATCATTTCACAGGATTGGATATATTTTAATGTGAATAGTTACATTTGGATAATTCCTCCCATGTGTGTGATATTCCTTCTTGGCAGTAGTTGTCAAACCCTGGTCTATTGGAGGTGATCTTGGGGTAGTTTCATCCTAGGACCCATTAGGTTGGGTCATGACATAGTTGTATCATAGAAGTTAGTTATAAATTAGGATAATTTTTTGTGATATTTGTTTGTGGAAACAATTTTATGTGTTTTGGGTTCAGTATTCAGATTAGGGACTCTAGTGTTAGTGCAGAGGGAATAATATTCATATACCAGGAATCTAATTTCCTATCTTTCGACTCATCACATGTAAAAATTAGTTATTGGGAAAAACATTTATACAATCATCATATAATAATGGGTTGTGATTTCCATGCCCTTATTGAGTCAACTCCCCATATATTCTCTTTGACCAAGATACACCTTGTTTATTTTAGGATACCTCCATAGAGATAGCCATCCAAAATTCCACTACGTGATCATGAGGATGATCTGCTGATTGACGAGGATTCAGTACATGGGCTTATAATAGAGAACATATCTTTAGAGGTATTTACTAGTTATACCACCATATGTTGAGCATTATCTAGCGCTGACAGTGTTAGTAGAGGATACACGTAGGATGAGTGAACTACATGGGTTTTAGAGGCAGTGAAATCCTAGGTTTTAGGGTGATCTTGACCCCTAGGTGACTGAGGAATGGCTATAGGTAGTCATTCATTCTTTCCACCTTGTAAAGGAACCTATAGACCAGATGGTGGTCATCATGTTGAGACTTCTTGAGGGATCTACTATGTGATGGTAGGGTTTGGTGACTTAGTCATATGATGAGACTGCTCTCTCTTAGACCAAATTCAAGAATATCTTTAGATAAGAGTTTTATCTATCCATTTTGTGACCAATGTGAATATAGAAGATTCTACATCTGTAGTGGGTCATTTTGATCTTGGTAGAGTACTATGAGAGGATTGTTGATCTATCTCATTACTCCTTGGATATTGTTTGAGATCCATTTTTTCAGATAACAGACCTTTAAGAGGGGATTACACTGGGATATCATGGATACAATGATATGCATTTATATTCCCACTTATGAAGGAGTGTTGAAGTGAACCTTAGTGGTGGAGAAATTCCTGGCAGAGTAGGTGCCGATAGTGGGTGCACATAGTGGGAACATGGGAGTTGATACCTCAACAACATGCAGTTGACGATAATCGTAGGGATCCAAGTGTGTCAGATTATATAGTTGGTGATCCCAAGATAGAGGGTTAGTGTTTCATGTCTCTTAGGATGGATACAATCAGTTGATAGAGAGGTGGTGTTTCTCATATGATGGTCAGAGACATCTGACATGATATTTTTTGACCTGTAGTACACTTGATCAAGAGATAGTCAGGGGACCCCAAGGCAGAGGTAGAGGTAGGACAAGGGTGTTCCATAGGGAGACATATGTGTAAGAGGGGTCGGTAGAGCAGTGGTAGGTTGTCTGGCGTTTGATCTATTACCACCGCTACCCCTAGGTGGTCTATTCTAGGCTTAGTGAGTAGGTAGTCTTGGACGAGTCCAACTACATGCTATATAGGCCTATTAACCTGAGGATATAGGGATGATATGAGGTATGATCTATGAATTTTCTAGTTTAGATGAAATATTGATTGACATAAGTGTAATTAATTCTTTACATACTATTTATCTAGTTTGAGACATAGAGATTCTGATTGAGCCATTGGCTCAACCCTTACGGTTCGAGGCACTGACATGTGGTGACTCAATGATTACACTCTTCTCTCGACAATGTGATATGATTATTAGTGGTGGGATATTTTATGGGATTTATTTATAGTGGTGATTAGGCATTAATACATCATCTTAGGAATGGATTTGATATCCAAAATTCATGCCTATATTATTTATATTAGGTGGATGATGTGGTTTGTCCTCAGTGATATGACATGGTTTTAATTTTTGGGTGAAAATAACCCTTGGTAGAGAAAGATAGTTTTAGGAATAAGAGAGTGTAGTCAATCACTCACTATTTGGATAATATGACTCTTGGAGTAGTGGATACTATGTGATATCGGTTCCCTATAGTGGTAGAGGAGTATGAGGAAATATTTCCCGAGGACGTACATGGTTTACCTACTCACTGCTAGATATAATTATTCATTTAATTATACCATTTAATGGACTTGATATGTGAAATAGTATATTGGATGATTCATGAAGAGATTCATGAGCTAAGGTGCAGCTTGAGGACTTTCAATGGAAGGGATTTATGAGACCCAATGTCTCCCCCTAGGCAACCCATGTGTCAATCACAAAAAAGGTAGATCAGAGTTTGAGGTTATTTTTTTAATTCCAGATGTTGTTCAATTTTATCATGAATAATAAATATGCACTATCAAGAATTTGATACCAATTTGATCATTTGAGGGGGGTTGTACTGGTTCTTGAATATTGGACATAGATCAGGCTATCACTAGCTACGAGTAAAGGAAAAGGATATACTGAATATGGAATTTTTCTTTCACCACCATCACTATGAGTACTTAGTGATTCCTTTTGGTGTAAACAAAACTCTTGTAGTGTTCATGGGACACATTAATAGGATCTTCTTGCCCTTTTGAGATCAGCTTTATTGATGATATCCTAGTGACCTGAGTGTCCATGGAGGAGAATGCGAGACACTTGAGAATGGTCTTGGAAACTCTTTGAGAGTAATCCATTTAAGGTAAGATATTGAAGTGTCAATTTTTTATTCGATAGGTCTAGTTATTAGGACATGCCTCTTATAGGTAGTAGTGGAAGTGGACCTTGTCAAGGTTGAGGAAGTGTATGCTTGTGATCCTCCCAAGAGAGTTACCAAGGTGTAGAGTTTCCTTGGGATGGAGGGGTACTATCAGAGGTTTTTTCCCAATTTCTTCGGAGTGGAAGCACCATTGACATATTTTAACCTAAAGAGGAATCCTTTTTTAGTGGACATAAATGTTATAGTAGTTATTTTTGGAGTTGAGGATGATTTTGAAGAGCACTCCCGTCATGAGATTTATATAGGAGGGTATCGAGTACTTAGTATTATGTGATGCATTAGGGACTGGTCTTGGTTGTGTTCTGATGCAGAGATAGGTAGTGATTTCTTATAGTTCATTTCAATGGAGACAACATGATTAGAACAATGAAACCCCTAATATTGAGTTAGAATTGGTAGTCTTTACACTGAATATGTGGAGGCACCACGTAATGTGAAGCAGTTTAACATCTACTAGGACCATAAGAGTCTAATGTATATATTCTCTTAGAAGGATATTAACAGAAGGCAGAGGCGATTGATATAGTTCTACCAGGATTATGAGTTTGATATTGTATATAATCCTGGTCAGGGGAAGGTGGTGGTAGATTCTCTTATTAGGCGATATTGTTCTCAGTTGTTGGCCGAAGTGTCAACACATTTATCCCCATTATATTTTTCCTAAGTTGATAATAATGGTGCTTCATATTCTCCAGTTGATGGTTTTTACCCCACGAATTTTACTGTGTTTGCAGGATACTCAGTGTGGAGATAACACTGATGATACCTTACATTTTCAGATATCCAAAAAAAATGCTCATGATGGAAATTAATAAGGTTGGGAATATGCTATCATTTTGAGAGGAAGGATGACGGTACCTTTGATGTTGTGGGAGGAGGTGATGTGGTAGTTCCCAACATCCCCATTGGAAGCTCATCTTAGTGTAGAAAAGATATACTAGGACCTATGATGTCAGTTTTTTGGCTAGGTATGAAGCACTGTTAGGTAGATTTTGTCTCTTGAAGCCTCAATTATCAGGAGGTGATGGGTGATTACAAGGATCCAAAAAAGTTAGATCAACTCCTTGAGGTGATTAAAAGGAAGTGAGATGATATATCCATGGAATTTATAGAGGGGTTACCATGTATGTTAATGGGACACAATTCAATCTCAATGATCATAGATTAACTCACCAATTCAAACAATTCCTAGCTATTTTTGAGAAGATTTTAGTTGAGAACATGGGAAACCTCTACGTGCATGATTTTTTAAGACTCCTTGGAGTTCCCCTGATGATTTTTTAAAACTGTGATACTTTCTTCATGTCATGATTATATAGAGGATTGTAGGAATCCGTTCAGACTCTGTTGCGGTTAATCATGGAGTTTCACCTGTATACTGAGATCTAGAATGACCAGACTATTCATGTCATTTAGGAAATGTTTTGGGAATTCATATTAGAATTTATATATAAATTGAATAATAATATACCCTTGTTAGGGTTTTTGAAAAAAAAAACAACTACCATTCTACCCTTGACATGACACTATACAAGGACTTGTTTGGGAAACCATGTGAGTCACTACTTGTTGGACTTATCCAAGAGATCTTTCACTCATGGGACCAGTGTTAATGTGAGCTAATATAGATAAGATTCAGTTAATCCAAGAGTGGATGAGAACTGCATCGATCCATTAGAAGTCTTATACATACTAATGATGGGGACCTCTGAAGTTTGAGGAGAGAGACTGTGTGTTCTTGAGGGTTTAAACTCAACATGGACTGTGAATATTTGTCTAATTCGGAAGGATATATCTTATATTCATTTTCCCATCCAAAAGCTTCTTCATGTTTTCAACATGACATATCACTTAGATCTACCGCACCAATTGGAGCGAGTACATGAAATCTTACACATGTCAAAATTGAGGACGTACGTGCATGACCAATCACATGTTATTGATTGGGGAGAGATAAAAATTGAGGATGGAGCTACATTTGTTGAGTACCTAGCAGAGATCAAGGATGCTTTATAGGTGATTGATTTCCTAGTGCATTTTTTATGGATGCTTGATAATATTTATGAAATCATCTCAGAGTGGGATACTTATATGTGTGCTCAGTACCCTTATCTATTTGAGTAGTTTTTTAATCCTTTTAGGATGAAAATACATAGTTTGGGGAGAATATAATACTCGAATTTTACATGAACTATTTTTTGATATTATATGGAAAATGTTCGAGTCCAGGCATTGATACATCAAGTGATTCTGAGGCGAGGTGTTCATAGAATAATTTTTTGAAATATATTAAATATATTAAATATAATGTCAGTACAGTTTTCCTAATAAAATAGAATAAATTTAAAATAGAGGACTAGATCATAAATCCAAGGGAACCCTTGAGTTTAGACCATAATTTTTACCCTAGGCATGAGATAACCTCTTTCGAAATGAGGTGTTTGTGAAATTATTTCAAGGGAACAAAATTAATAAAATAAAATAATTAAATGATTTAATTTATTTTATTTAAAACATTGACTATGTTTTTTAATAAAAACATGGTTATGGATTTTTTATGGTTGGTAATTAAACCCTGGATACCTAGATAACCATTGTAGGGTGTTATTGGTGAATATCTATAGATTGATATCATACCAATATCATTTCACCAACAGTGTTAATAGATCTTTTAAATTAAGAAAGCACAACCATTATTCATAAAAAATTGATCCAAACTCAAGGAATGATTTTTATTTTTGATATTTCCAACCCTATTGTTTATTTATATCGATAATGGATCAATTCCACAAACAAAATTTATTCTCACATCGATGGTAAATTAAATTCATGGATTTAAATTTGTTTTTTTATTGAGTATACTATTCATCTATCTATTTCATCAGAAACATATCAAGGTTGAATGAAAAAAGGTTGAGTATAGTGGCCCATACTTTACATATAGATTTTACTTCAACATTGAAACATATTTATTATATATCATAAAAAACCACACTAGGAATGTATAGGTTTAGTTTCTTTAGAAACTGAGAAACATAAGCAACTATTTCATAAAACATCTAAATTGTCTCCCACCTATTTCTTCATAACTTGACTCCTTTTTCAAATATATTACATAGTACCCTTCTTTTTGATATGGGGAGTAGAAACATAAGAAAGGGTGATATAAAATGCTCCGAAAGGGTAAATAAGAGAAATATTAATCATATCATAATCATTATAACATAACATTTGAAAATCATATACTGCATATAAAAGATCATAATATCATGTCATTGAAAAATGATAAAAGTGAAAAGTAATCCCAATAGTAATAACATAAGACATGAAATTTTAGGGAATACACACGTAATCATATAAAATCATTTCAATTAGTCAAGTATCATTTCCATGACCATAATAGCAGACAAAGTCCATTACTGAATCGAGTTCACTCCTCGTTCCGGACCTATATTACTGACCCAGATTTACATTTCCTTCCAGTCATATCTATCTCATGAGATAAAAATCATTAACAATTCATTGGAAGGAGATAAAGGTCCTAAATATCTCATAATTAAACCACTCTTATGTGTTCTACAAAAACATAAAAAACATTCACCATAGCATAACCCATGAGATAAAATTGGTTTCTTAAACATCATTCCATAATAATTCATTTAAAACAAATGGATTTCTTAAATAAAATTCCATAATTAATATAATAAAATCATAGTAATAATAGGTATAACCTTATTTAAATAATTTCATCTTATATGGAAAATAATTTTGAGAAAACACTTGAAATTAATTCTTGAGGAAAATATTCTATCTTCTTCAGAAATTTCTTCCTTCCTAAAAAAGAAACACAATTTGAGAAGAAATAATTTTATGTGAAAATAACCTTGTGAGGTTTCAATGTAATATTTAAGTAAATAAGTTGTTATGAAAGTGAAAAAATAAATTCATTCTGTATAAGTTAAAAAACATTCTTCTCATACTTTTACCGGAAAAGTAAAAAAATACCTCGTACAAAAAACGACAAAAATTACATTCATACAATTTAGTAAAAATTAACCAATGAGTAAAATTGAATTTATAAAATTATAAAAGGATATATATATAATATTTTAAAATAAATATTTAGTAAGTATATATGTGGATGATAAATATACCCCAGTAAATTCTTACGAATAAACAATTTTGGATAAAAACTAGATTTGCAAAGTTATCCCTTAACATAGGTCCGACATTCTTTGTATGTATCTAAAAGGCTTGTATAATGATTTAAATAATGTTAATGATTTATTCTATAATCATAATCATTTTTATACTAAAATTTATGATAGTATTTTCATAATTTTGTTATTAACATTTCATTTTTACTTGTTATTCAGGTATTAACAGATTTATGTTCTTATGCATGTTTTATCAGATAAGTTATCATTCATCTTTTTAGGTTATAGTTATATCATTTGAATCATGGTATTAGTATAATATATACCATATTTATTCATTAAAAGAATTTATATAATCATTCTTTAAAGAATATTATGAAGAACAAATCACATCACACTGTGGAGACTGTAAGTCTTACGTCCACACAAACGATGATATCTTTCCCATAATTGTTGAATGGTATGGAAGTGGATGGTGTATATTATCGTAGAATAAAAATAATTTTATATTAATCATATACATATTTATTAATTCTATTATTATACCCATCAATTTATGGTTGTGGTGAAAACTGATTACAACACGACGTGGAGACGGTAAGCTGTACGCACGCGTGGTGGTTTCATTTTTCATAAGATTGGTAGAAGGTGGAATATGGTTATTTCATAATAATAATGACATATTAGTATATATGTACTACTGGATTTATTACTTTATAATTAAACAACTCATGAGGTTGAAGTAGAAGAAGAAATAAGTTTGAAAGAATTGGTAAATGATAATACGTTTTCTTCGGCGTGCCTCCCCTAAATATCCTCTTAGAGCACTAGAGTTGGAATTTGAATAATACTAGGACCTATAGAATGTTTATAGGAAATTTTAGAAGGTAAATGGTCTGGGTATGGGTAATCATGGCGGATCAAAAAGAAGTTAATAGTTGAGGGAGGATGTTCCTTTTTATAATTGAGTTGGGGGCACTTTTGGAATCCTCAAAAATATTATTTTATAATAAAACCAAAACCCATTTAAAAATATGACCCAATATCGAATATTAGATGAGGTATGGTTATAATAGCTTAAAAATTAAATTTTATACAAGTTTTTATGTCAATTTAAGGATTATCATTTTAATTAACACTTAGTTATTCTATTAAATTTTTAATTAGGGTAACAAATATTTCAATATTAAAAGAGTAAAATATTTACATAGGTGAAATAAATTAGACCGTAAATGAATAATTTAGAATATTTTATATTATATAATAATTATTCTATATTTTTATAAATGTTTTATGATATTTAAATAATTTAAGAAAACCTTATTTTGAAAAAATATCAATTGTGTCAATTTTGACACTAATTATTTCATTGATATTTTAAAATATAAAATTAATAAGGGAATCTTGATAAAAATATTTTATTATATCTATAAGAGTTCATGGTAATCTATAATATTAATTTTACAAAATAATTACCCCAAATTATATTTATTAAAATATTTTTAATAACATTTGTTTGATCTTTTCATTAATAATAAAATTACTACATCAATTTTTGTGTAATTACTTAATATATGTATCTGTTGAAGAAAAATTCAAAAGAAAATAATAATAATAATATAAATATATTATAATTCAGAATAATACATTTATGAAAATTTATCTTATGAAAAACCCAACATTAAAAATGCCATACTCTTTTAAAACATGAATGTGACAAATTTATCTTCAGAATAAATAAAATAATATAAGTATAATAATCTCTTCTATAAGCCTAAAAATTGTCAATAAGTTGACCCTTGGATTATTATGGTTGATATATACTATAAAATTAAGGTTTAGTCTAGTTTTTGGGCCTTTTGATGGTTATTAATATTTTAATAAAAATTGCTTTATTGATTTCTAATCAATTAATTAGTTTTTTCATCATCCAAGTATAAGACTTTGAGGTAATTATTTATTTCCTAAAAAGTAAAAATAAATTTTCATGATAAAAAAATATTTAAAATTTGTATTTAGAATCTAATTTATCTTATGTATAAATTTATATTAAAAATAATTTAATTATTAAAGTTTGAGTGAGACATATTTCACTTTTCCATAAATAATATAAATTAAATGTCATAATCTCATACATGTGGGTTCCAATGGATTATAATTCGACCAAAGTATGTGTTAGGGAAAATTATAATCATCCTATTATATTATGGCAAGTGTTAGGGTAATTTTATAATTTTATTTGTATAATTAATTACCAGATTTACCCTTTTATTGTGTTAATAAAATTTACAGAAGTCACTATTACTATTTACCAAAAATAAAATAAATCTATTTACATAATTTGGACCTATTGATTCAAAATATTTAATACATTTTAAAAAATTCATAACATAGAAGTTTCATTAATTAATTTAAAAATAATCCTTTTTTTGAAATTAGAAAATGAGTTTTAAAAGATAAAATAAAGCAAAAGATTGAAATGTTTTTACATAGAAATTTAATCTAAAATTAATTTCAAAGAACTAAATTACATTTAATGGTAAAAATTTATTCTATCTATACTTTGAAGCCATTACAAAATATAATTTAACCATATAAATTATTTCAGTGAAAAAAGTTATTTTCCATTAAAATTTAGCGTATTTTTACTTTTAATCAAAAATGAAAGTTATCAGAAAAATATCAGAAATCCATCCAAAGTAAATTTTTATATCCTAATTAAAAATAAAATGTTTATTATGTCATATAAAAAAATTTAATGTGTCAAATTATTAATTTAAAATGGGTTATCCATTCAAATGTGTAAACTTAACCTTTAAAAAATGTTTTTATACATCAAATAGGGTTTTATTCATACCCTATGACTAAAATATACATTTTATGAATATACAAAATATTTTATTAAGTATATAACACACACATATATATAAATAATTTCATTAAAAAAATTAATTCACTAAAAAATAAAAATACCTAATTAATTTATATTTTTCATAAATAATTGATAGCCAATTAATTTACAATACATTTTCATATGTTAGTTATAATTATTTCCACTAAAATAATGGCTAGTATATACCAATAATTTTATAATAAGAAAATCCTGTGGTTCTTCTAAACTCACAATTTCTTGGAAAATAAGGTACTTATGAATAAAAATAATTAAAGAAAATATTTTATAAATTTTTTCGGTGTTACATTCTACCCCCTTAAACTGAATTTCACCATTCATATTTGTCACATCGAAATAAAAATATGAGAATACCTATCCATCATCATATCCTCAAGTTCCCATGTATCTTCTTCAAATGTGTGGTTCCTTCTTAAAACTTTAACAAAGAGAGTGGACACTTTTCATAGATCCTTTTCACTATGATCTATAATATATATTAGTTGTTTTTAATAAGAAATATCTTTCTCTAGTAGTACAACTTCTGAGCTTAGTACATGTGAAGGATCGGGTATGCACTTTCTCAGGAGAGATACATGGCACACATCATTAACTTAAGATAGATTTTTTTGGAAGTTCGAATCCTTAAGACACCTTCCCAATGCGATCCAGAATTTCAAAAAGAACATTATACATAGGGCTTATCTTTACCTTCTTTGAAAATCTCATTACACTCTCCCCGTGAGATATTCAATGATACACTTTATCACCCACCACTAACTCTAGGTTTTTTTATCAGTTTTCCACATAACTTTTTTGTTGAATCTGAGCTTCTATTATGTGTTGTTGAATAGATATGACATTTTTTACCATTTCATCAACAAGATAAGGTCATAATAGCTTTCCTTCCCCAACTTCATCCCAGCAAGTTAGTGTTCTTCAATTATATCCATCTAGAGATTCATAATGATCCATCTGAATACTGGAGTGAAATCTATTATTGTATGAAAATACCACCAAAGGTGGGTGCTGATACCAAACACCTTGGAAATCCAAATATCAAGATCTAAACATGCCGTCTAAAGTTTGAATTGTATTCTTAGACTAACCATATGTCTGAGGATGATAAGAATTGCTAAAACCTAACTCTCTATCTGGAGCATAATGAAGACTTCTCCAGAACTTCTAGGTAATCCTCGGATCCCAATTATATATATTGGAAAGTGGTACCCCATTAAATATTTCAACATTCATTATATATATTCGGGAAATCTAATCAAGAGATAAATCCTCTCTAATAATAATAGATTTAGCCGAATTCGTTAGGAGATCAACTAAAACCCATATAGCATTATGAAGTTTAGATGTTTTGGGAAGACCAATAATAAAGTGCACATTGATGTTTTCAATTTTTCATTATGGTGTAGGTAATGGTTATAACAACCCCTTAGACTTTTGTCTCTCAGCCTTAACTTGAAGACAAACCAAGCATCAAGAGACATAATCGACGATATCTCTTTTCATGACATCCCACTAGAAGTAATCTTTCATGACCCTATACATCTATTTTGCTTCTAGGGTGAGTAGAGAATTACTAAATATGAGCCTAATCCAATATCTCCTTATTTAATTATGGTATGGGATGAATACAAACCATGTTCCAAAACCATATTATTTCATCACAATCTAGGTTGAATTCAGGAAAATTTCTCACCTTCTTTTGTAGATCTACATCTTTCTTCCACACCTCCTTAATATTCACTTGTATATATGGTTGTGCATTCATTTGAAAAAGATAATATTACCCCCCTTCCATTAAAATTTCATGATTCATTCTCTTAAAATCAATAAATATTAGATCTTTTGGGATCCTTATCATGGATAGGCTATCATGGCCTTTTCGACTCAAAGCATCTGCCACCATGTTTTCATTCTTAGGGTGGTAATGTATTCAAAAGTCATAATATTTAATAAACTACAACCATAATCCTTGGTTCATATTTAGATCATTTTGTGTTAAAATATACTCTAAAATTTTATGATATGTATAAATTTCAATCCTTTTACCATAAAAATATTTCTTCCTTATATTTAATGCAATGATTACCACAACTAACTCAAAATTATGAGTTGGGTAATATGGATCATGTATTTTCAACTTCTGTGAGGCACAAGCTATCACTCTATCATTTTTCAGGAAAACACATCCCAAAACCTTCTTGGATGCATCACTATAGATCATAAACCTTTTTCCACTATAAGGTAGTGTGAAAATATGTGCATTGGCTAAACATCTTTTTATCTATTTGAAATTATCTTCATATCCCTCCATGAAAACAAACTTAAATCTTTTCCGTTTCATCTTGGTTAGTGGATTAGATAATCACAAAAAATATTTCACAAAATTCCAATAATATCCATCCAAACCCAGAAAACTTTATATATAAGTTACTATTTTTGGTCTCGACCAACTATCAACAATTTCTATTTTTTATGGATCCACAAATATCCCTTCCCTTGAGATTAGTAACCCAAATTAATTTTTCTAAATAAAAAATTAACACTTGGTAAATTTATAATATAGCTTATCCTTTATCAGGGTCTTTAGTAAAATTATCAAGTTGTCTTCATGTTATTTATTTCTCTTCGAATAGAAAATAATATCATCTATAAAAACCACCACAAATTGATCAATATAGTCTCTAAAGACTCTATTCATTAGATCCATGATGATAGTGGGGGAATTCGTAAGACCAAAAGGCATCACTATAAATTCATAGTGTCAATACCTTGTATAGAATTCCATATTTGTTATATCCTTTTTTCTTACCCTTAATTAATGATATCCTGAAGTAATATAAATTTTGGAATTGTATTGATCCCTGCGTAGTTGTCCAAATAAGTCACTAATGCGGGAAGATGATATTTTTTCTTGATAGTGATCTTGTTATGTTCATGACAATCAATGCAGAGTCTCATTGATCAATATTCCATCTTAAAAAATAGAACGAGTGCTAAAAAAGGTGGCAAACTAGGGAATATTAATACCTTATAAAGATTCTATTGGAGTTGCTTTGTCAATTCCTATGACTCAATTGTGGATATTCTATACACTGTCTTTGAAATAGGCATGGCACCCAGAATGAGTTCTATTGAAAACTCAAATTTATGATTTGGTGGAAGACTTGGAAATTCCTTTATAATGGAATCATCAAACTCTAGTACAGTGGATTTATTAATAATCACACATTTATCCCCAACCATTTGAGATAAATAAACATAATTTATTGGAATCAAGACCCATAAGATAGAATAAATTTCTACTGGAAGGTTATATTAATCCTTACATCAATAGATGATCATAGATTGATCTGGAATATGGAATATAAATTCCCTTCATTGAAAATTGATATGATATCCATATAGATAAAGTCAATTCATGCCAATAATCACATAAAATTACACTATATTAAGGATTTAAATATTTGTAGGAAGAAAATTCCCACAAACTTCAACCGAAGAAGAATTATAAACTTTTTATGAAACATTTGTGCCATCAAGAGTTATCAAAAATCTCTCAACATCTAATTGTTGAGGTCATACAGTGATACTGTTAGAACATTCTTGTGAAATAAAAGAGTATGTGGATCCAAAATCAAATTAAACATTTTCTACTTTAGAGTGGATGGTAAGTATACCTTTCAATACTTCATTATCGTGCTCCACGTCGCTAATAGTGATTTCATGTTATGTTCATTTTTCTTTGGACTTAAGAGTTTGTTTATATCGATCATCATCAATAACCCTTGAAATAGGGAATTAATTGGAATAATTACCCATTTCCTTACACTTGAAGCATTGAATTGTAGGAGCTTTATTTTGTGAAGTATTTTATTTGTTCGCATCATTAGACATATTTTTCCTATAAATCCAGTATTCAACTGTCTGATAATATTCTTTTCCACACTTAAAACATTTGCTAGTACCTTTAAGACAATTAACTACATGATTCTTTCCACACTTTGAGCATAAGGTAAAACTCATATTCTTTTCAGTTTGGTCTTTAGATATTCCTTTTAATTCTATATTTCTCTTCTTATAAAACCCATATGACTGATGGGTTACTCCAATCTCAATCTCAAAATTGAGATCACATAGAACTATTACGTCGTAGCTATTGAAGTTTCTCATGGATTATACCCTTCAGAGACTTGGTTTTAAGCCACCAAATAATAAATCATTTTTACTCTCAGGTTGGAAAATTATTCCAGAAGTTTACCATGAATGTATTGTAAAATTTTATTCGTAGGTAGAAACAGATTCATCATACTTTTTCTTAAGTTCAATGAACTCCTTCACCATCTTTTTTCGAAGAATATATGGAAAGTACTTGTTGAAAAATAAGTTCCTAAATACATCCCATTCCATAGACTCAATATCATCTCTTTTCCTAGTTTTCTTGATTATATTCCACCATTTATCATCTTCATCTTCCAAATGATATAATGTTAATATGAAATTATCATGTTCTGAACATTGGGGAACTAAAAATATATTTTCAGTGGTACTAATCAATTATTCATCCACTAATGCAATAAAAGACCCACTGAATGATGTTGGATTCTTACTCATGAAAGATTAAACAAAATGTAGCCCCCTCATTTTCTCATTTGGATGTCCGACATGATTCATATCATGATAATTTTTTGTGAGAATGTACAAAATATTTTTTACTCCAGCTCCCATAACATTTGGATTCTCAGGGGGCAATTATTTCATTTTCTGTCGTTTTCAACATAAACATGGTTCCTTCGTGTTCCAATCATTGAATAATACCAAGAATCACACTTTGAGAGACTATAATAATAATAATAATAAGACCACATAATTCAATATTGAAATTTCAATTTAGGAAACATTAGGTTCAAACCTATTTTATTATGAACATCTCTAAAACAATACAATATGATTGAAACCTATACTTAGAAAACATCTTGGGCTTCTTATTACGGTTATCTCATCCTAGTTTGTAAAGGTTAACTATAACATTGATCTAATACCAACAATAATGGCCCATACTTTATATATATTTTTTACTTCAACATTGAAGAATATTTATTACATAACATAACAACAACCAAACTAGGACCGTATAGGTTTATTGGCTTTAGAAACTGGGAAACATAAACAACTTGTTCATAAAACATCTACATTGTGTCCTACTTATTTCTTCATAACTAGACTGTTTTTTGTAATATCATACTTAATACCCTTACTCATGACCTGGGGAAAAGAAACATATGAGAGGGTGATCTCAAATTCTTAGAAAGGATAAACAATGGAAATATCAATCATATCATACTCCTAAGAACACAACATTTGAAAATATTGTCCTGTATAGAAAATATTATAATATCATGTCATAGGATAAATCATAAAAATGAAATATAATCACAATAGTCATAAAATAAGACATGAAATTTCATGGAATACACATATAAGCATATAAAATCAATTCATATTATTCAAGGCTCTTTACCAAGACCATCATAGCTAATGTTGTCCATTACTAAACCAAGTTCACTCCTTGTTCTAGCCTTGTATTAATAAACTAGATTTACTTGTCACTCTAGTCATGTCTATCTCATGAGATATATATCATTACTCAATTAATGGGAGGGATATATAGGTCCCAACCATCTCATAAGAAAACCATTCTTATGTCTACCACAAAAACAATAAAATATTCACCATAAAATGACCTATGAAATAATACAGGTTTCTTAAACATTATTCTATCATAATTCATATAAAATAAGTGTATTTCATAAATATAATTCCATAATAAACAAAATAAAAATATATTAATAACAAGGATAACCCTATTTAATTAATTTCATCTTAGATGCACTATAACATGGAGAAAACACTTGAAATTAATTCTTGAGAACAATATGTTTTCTTCTTCAAAAACGTTTTCCTTCCTCAAAATTCAAAAAAAGAAGAAGAAATAATTTTATGTAAAAATAAAACTGTATGATTGTAAGGGAATAATAACTAAAATAAGGTGTTATGAAAGTGTAAAATTATATTCATTTCATACATGTTTAAATAAACATTCTTCTTGTACTTTTTCTAAAAAATAAAAATGTACCTCTCACCGAAAACGACAAAAGATTCCATTCATACCGTTTAGTAAAAATTAACAAATGGGTAAAATGGAATTTAAACAAATATAGAAGGATATAAAAAATATTTTGAGATACATATTTTGGAAGAATGGATGTGGATGATAAATATACCGTAGTAAATACTTTCGAATAAATAATCATGAAGAAAAACAAGATTTGCAAAGTTATACCTTACTTTAGGTACGATATACTTTGTATATATCTTAAACTCATGTATAATGATTTAAATAAAGTTAATGAATTATTACAAAATCATAATAATTTTTATAATGACATTTATGATCATATTTTCATCTTTTTTTAGAAACATTTCATTGTTACTCGTTATTCGTGTATTTACTACTTTATGTTATTATACAAGTTTTCTTAGATAAGTTCATATTCCTATTTTTAGGTTATAGTTATATCAATTTGATCATGGTTTTATTATAATATATATCTTAATTTTTCATTCAATTTATTTATATAATCATTCTTTAATGTAGATTATGTAGAATGAATCACATCGCACTGTGGAGATGGTAAGACGTACGTACGCACGAGCGATGATATCGTTAACATAATTGTTGAATGGTATTGAAGTTGATAATGTATAGTATCTTAGAATAAATTCAAATTTATATTAATAATATATATATATATATATATATATATATTAATTCCATCATTATACCCGTCCATGTAAGGTGGTGATAAAAAATGAATTTCCCCACGATGGGGTGATAGTAAGTCGTACGCACGGACACATGTTGATTTAATTTTTCATAGGATGGCTAGAGGTTGGACTATGGTTTTTTCATAATAATAATAAAATATAATTATATAAGTACTAATAGAGTTATTGATTTATAATTAAACAACTCATGAGGTGGAATTACGACATGAACGAATTTTGAATGAATCCGTAAATCATATTACATCTTTTTCGATGCGCCTCCTCTAAATATCCTCTTAGATCACTAGAGTTGGAATTTGAAGACATAAAAGACCTATATAATGATTATATTGAAGTTGATAATGGAAATTGGCAGGTTATGGTTGATCATGAAGGCTCAAAATGAAGTGAATATTTGAGGGAGAAAATTCCCTTTTATAATTGAGGCGAGGGGTAATTTTGGAAGCCAAAAAAATATTAATTTATAATAAAATGAAACCCCACATAAAAACCTCTAAAAATCACAAATTTAGAATATGATATTATATAGGGTTGTAATATCATCAACCAATAAATTCTAGACATGTTTTTATGTCAATTTAACAATTATCATTTTAATTAACACTTAGTTATTTTATTTAATTTTTAACTAAGGTATCAAGTATTTCAATATTAAAAGGGTGAAATATTTACTTATTTTGAGTCAATTAGACTATAAATGAATAATTTATACCATTTTGGAACATATAATAATTATTGTTTTTAAAAAAAATATGAATTTTAAATAATTTAAGAAAACCTTATTTTGACAAAATATCTATAGTGTCAATTTTGACAATATTTATTTCATGGATTTTTAGAAATATAAAAATAAAAATGAACCTCATTAAAAATATTTTGTTATATCACTAAGGGGTCAAGGTAATCTATAAAATTCATTATACATAATAATTATCTCAAATTATATTTATTAAAATAGTTTTAATAACATTTATTTGATCGCTTCATTAATAAAATAATTACTACCTCAATTTTTGTGTAATCATTTAATATAACTATTTTGTGAATAAAAATTAAAAATAAAATAATATGATTAAGATAAATCCATTATACCTCAGAAGAGGAATTTTTGTTGAATTTATATTTTGAAAAACCCAACATTAAAAATTCTTTACTCTTTTAAGACATGAATGTGAAAAATTTATCTTAACTTTAAATAAAACAATATAAGTGTTATAATCACTTATATTTTCCTCCATATGGTAAATATGTCGATACTTGGATTCTTATGGTTGGGATATACTAGACCACTAAGGTTTGGTAAAGTTTTTGGGCCTTTAAATGGTTATCAATATTTAAAATAAATTGTTTTATTGATTTATTATCAATTAATTAATTTTTTCATCATCCAAGTATAAGTCGTTAAGGTTATTATTTATTTCCTAAAAAAAAATCATCATGATAAATAAAAACATTTTATATTTAAAATTAGTATTTATAATTGGATTTATCTTTTATGTAATACTATATTAAAATAATTTAATTATTAATGTTTGAGTGAGACATATTTTACTTTCCTTTAAATAAAATAAAATAAATTTCATAATCTCATCCTTGTTGGTTCCAATGCATACCCTTTAGATCTAATTAGTTCTTAGGGAAAATTATAATCATCCAATTATATTAATTTAATTGTTAGGTTAATTTTATAATATTATTTCACCCTTAATTACCCGATTTACCATTTTGTCGTGTTAATAAAATTTACCGAAGTTACTATTCATATTGCCTAAAAATAATATAAAAATATTTACATAATTTGTACCTAATGATTCCAAATATTTAATTCATTTTTCAAAATTGAAAACACCGAATTTTTAGTAATTAATTTAAAATTAATCCCATTGTGGAAATGAGAAAACAGGTTTTAAAAGATAAAATATTACAGAAGATTGAAATGTTTTTACATCTCAATTTAACGTAAAATAAATTCCAATGACCTAAATTATATTAAATGGTAAAAATATATTGTATTTATACTTTTAAACCTTTCATTAATATAATTTAAATATATAAATTATTTTAAGAAGAAAAATTTATTTTCAATTAACATTTATCATATTCCTATTATTCATCAAAACATAAAAGTTATCAATGAAATCGTAGAAATTCACCCAAAGTAAATTTTTATTTCCCTCTTTAAAATAACATGTTTATGTATTCATATAAAAAATATTAATGTACCAAAATATTAATTTAAAAGGGGTTCCCTATTCAAAGTTATAAAATTAACCTTTTAAAAATAGTTGGTATTTATATATAAAATAGTGTTTTATTCATACCTTGTAACTAAAATATCAATTGGATGAAAATAAAACACATTTTGTTAATATATATATCATACATATCTTATTAATTTCATTTTCCAAATTAATTCACTAAAAAATACAAATATCTAATTCAATAATATTTTTTTATAAATAATTGATATCCAATGAATTAACAATGCATTTTCAAAAGTTAGTTATAAATATTCCTGTTAACCTAATGACTAAGATATAATGGTAACTTTATAATAAGGGCATCTCTTAGTTTTTTTATACTCTAAATTTCATGAAAAGTAAGATACTTAAGAATAATATTTATTTAATGAAATTATTTTATAAAAAAATCATGGTGTTACAATGATACCATTTATAGATTGTGTTTTTATCCTTTGTTTATTCACATGTTAATCGTAGAAATTTCTTTTATCCTACAATTTGATGAATACTCAATATTATATCATTGCACAACAGTTCTTTGTCACAATAGATCAATACATCATGTGAAGTTCTCGATCGAGGGTGTGATTGAGTTTTTATGATGACAGAGGATGATTAGAGGAGGATTCAATGGATATATGGGTATTATTTTTCTTAGTTTGGGCATGAAGTGATGGTTTGGATCAACATGATCATTTTCTGAGTATATTGAGAACCAGAATATTGTGAGTGGGAGATGATGTGGTCATATTCCCTCTGATCCATAGGTTCTAGTGATGGTGGATGCTTCGATAATGAACGCAAGGATGTGGAAGAGATCCCGATGGATCTATAAAATAATATTATATACGATGTGTATTTTAGGATTACATGTCTTGTAGGACACCCTGGCTATAGCCCTATGGTTCCCACTAATGATAAATATCACATGCTATGTAATGTGGTCACACACCATGTAACCTACCCGTGATGTCTCAAATTATAAATTGGAGGGTACACCGATATATTCAGGAGTACATGGGCATTGAAACACTTAGTACTTGGATATGGACATGACCAGGTGTACAAGACATAGACAGTAGTACGCGATCATGGTAATGTGACACGGTTTGTGTGTTGAGTGATCTCTACTTTCATTATACTCTGTCTATATACATTAATATTTACATGTCGTGTGAGGAAACACAACATGGGAAGATCCAGGTTATGTGATGCACACTGTGTACTCTACATAGACATTGTGAACTCCCTTATAGACAACATGAATCTTTTGGTATCTTCATTTAAGAATAGTTTTTGAGGTCCAAAATACTCTAAAATTCAGTGGTTGGATGTGAAAGACGTTTGGAAACAACATTCATGAAGGCTCTCAAATGTGAATCTTCCATTTTCATAGTGATTAATGCATGATAATCTGGTGATTTTAAATGTAGAGAGTCTGACTGGGAAGAATAAAATTTTGATGTTAAATCAATATAACTCTCTCCACACATGTCCAAATATATTGAAATTTTTATGGAATTATTCCAAGATAATTATGAACAAATTTAATGAATTATTCAACATTTTATTTGATCATTCATTGGAGATACAATCCATCATATTGTGAAGAAAAATTACGGCTATAAAAGGAGGAGAGATCCCCCATCCCAAAGCATCCACACACCATCCAATCATCTAAAGAGAGAATCTTGGGATAAAATAAATTTTTTAGGGTTTATCTTCTCATTGAATTTTATTTTAGTTTTATTTTTCCATGTAATGTACATTCATATTTTTATTAAATGTTTCTTTTTAATCTTCCATCTCTAATTTTTTGAAACCCTAATCTCATTATATATCTTCTATATTTTCATCATGATCTCTATTCACATTGCATTGGAAAGCGACTAAATCAATCCTTCTACCTGAGATAAGATCCATGGTGTTCTTTATTATTTCAATTCAATTCAAAATGTTTTAAATCTATTTGCAGTAAAAGGAGTATTGAACGAGTGTAGCGGTTGTCCACCACGACACTATTTCCAAATCCATTTTTTTTTCTTTGATTGATTCTTTTTCCCTACCTTTTCTAGGGAAAACCTTCATGGGGTAGAGTTGGGTTTTTATTATGGTATGAAATGATATAAATTAGATCTAAGTGATTTTGAAATAAAATTCCTGGTTGAGTTGTTATGCTATTTGACTATTGGAGGAGGCGTGGTTAGGTGCACCGAATGCATGATAAAACCACACACTAAATAAATCAAAGTAAAGTAATGCATTAAGGAGGTTTCATAAAATTAATTATCAAATTTAATTTAAACAATAAATAAATAATGAATTAACCCATGTTATCAAACCCTATAACCAAGTTCTTTCTTTTCTAATTTCATTTTGACTGCATCTGCATTTAGATTTAAATTTTGTACTTAATTATTTTAATTCCACATTTTCTAAGAAAACCAAAACAATAATTTTCATAAATAATATAAAAGACCAAAAATAATAAGAATAGTAGAAATATAATTAGTTACTGAACCAACTGCGATGATCCTCAAGTGAGATGGCCTTGATTAACCCCTTTACTGCATTAGTAAAATTAAATTGTTTTTTCCATGCCCTATGACCCTCATTCATCAAAACTGGTACCATTTCTAGGGAGCTAAATATCTATTTTGACAAATTTTTTGAAATTAACATTTTTTATAAATCACTGTTTTTTATATTAAAAAACTATAAAAAATGACCTTTTTACATGACATATTTAATTTCAAATTATTATACATGGGAAGATTAATCATAGGTGCAAGATGAATAAATAAATTATGTTGAGGTGGAATTCAAAAAAAAGGGTTATTTTATTATGGTAATTTTCAAACTGTTTAAAAGGGGGAAAGATAAAGGGATATCACCACAAGTTTTTATGAGAATGATCAATGAACTCCATATTGAATTACAAAGATTCAAGGGATATAAGAAAGTAAAAAATGGTCCTTCTTAATTTCAATATAGACATCCAATAAGTTTTGTCCAAACATGAGGTGGATCAGGAATAGTACCTACCTACATCCACCAATAATCAAATCTAAGAGGCACTTTCCATCGAAGAAGAGATTTAATCCAAACCACCTCAAGGAGATGATACATTCTTGAACTCAAACGAATTTAATTTTATTGAAACTAATTTGAGTATAAGTACTAATTGTTTTTTATTTTCCGAAATAGATGACTCATATTATGCCATATAGGATGAAGAGGAAAAGAATTTCACCTATTAAGGAACAAATTGATCTCATTGAAGAGATTAAATATTTACCATGGGTTGTAAAAGAAGATATCCAAGTAGACTTTCCAAAAAAAAAACTTAGCCTTGATGCTGTTTCCGGGGAGGACACGCTTCAAAACCCAAATTTTTTTAATTTTTATAAATGACCCATATTTCAAAAAAAACAATTATTTCAATTTGATCCTAGAATTTAAAGAACAGTAAACAAATTAATTAAGAAAATTTTGAAAGAATAATTTTAATAAATACACCTCACATTTTCAAGTGACGCCTTTAGTGATCACTACGAACCTTCAATAATGACTGGAAATCCCAATCAAACTCCATGTGATCTCTGCACACCAAAATTATCTACCCAAGATAACCAAAAATATTTCCATACCTTAGAAAATGATTTTGATGTATTCATAAACATTATTCAAAATTTTCAAAAATTATATGTTCTTGCAGGAGAATACCCCAATAATTTTTTTTTGGAATTTTCAAACATGTGCTCTAGTTTCAAACCCTAAGGAGTTGTGGAAGAACATGTAAAGTGGAGGGAATTCCTCTTCTAAATTCTTGGAGAGTCGAAGGAATGGATGTAAATTCTACAAACAGGAAAATTCCAAGACTGGGAAGATCTTGAAGGATACTTCTTGTGAAGGTTTCTTCCCGCATCCAGAATCATGACTATCAAAAAATAGATATATGATATTCTCTAATAAACTGGGGGCACACTTTATGAGTACTGGGAGTGATTCAAAAAGAATTGAAATAGTTACCAACATCCTACTATGGAAGAACACAATTTACTTATTTTCTTCTGTCAAGGACTGCTCGAAAATGATTGAATCATGCTTGAAACCTCATCTAAAGGAGCCTTGATTGAAAAGTAACCTATTGATTCTAGAGGTTTGATTTAAAATATTTCAAAAAAATCATAGTAATTTGGTACTGGTGGTATGGCCACTAGAGGTATCCATGAGTTAAGAATTTTAGATTTTTCCCCACCCTTACATGAAGAAACACTTAAAGAAATGACTAGTGTGATGAGATAACTTAATATGGACAAAGTGAAGGAACAACAATTCCCAACTAAGGGATGTGGTTTATTCTATTCTATATATCCTTACACTAATCAATGTCCAGAAGTACAAGGAGTGCAAAGTTGTGATGTAGCCTATCAGAAAAGACAATTCCAACAAAAGTAGCTACATGATCCCCAAACCAAACTAGGATATGGATTCAAATAGAAGAAAGACAAAAATCCCATTCAAAATCAATACCTTAATCAACCGCTATCTAAGTAGAAACAATACCTAAACCTACCACAATTACAACAAACCTATAAAAAACCATACCCTCAGAAAAATTTTGAACAGCCCCCAACAATCTCTCAAAGGAACTACTAATAAATGGATATTGAAGAGATAAATAACATAGTGAAAATTTTGGATGAAAAGTTTCACTGACTTATGAATATTCCATCCAACAATCAAGGAAAACTCTCAACACAGATAGTTCAAAATCCAAATGATAATATTAGGTAAATCATAAAAAGTAGTACAATAGAACTCCATTCCCTTGAGCAAAGTGAGGTTGATGATTCTGAGAAACTTCCTAAAGCTCAACCCATCCATCCAAATTAAGGATACCATAATAAAAAAAAGAGAGAACAACGTTCTAGAAGGAAAGTACATAAATACCATTAAGAAACAAAGAGAGAAAAAGGATTTCCAAGCACCATTCCCATCTATATTTTTTGAGTTGCATAAGGGAGAAAAAGAATGACTTTAATGATAAATCCAATAGTCCTTCTAGAAAGTTGATATAAACATCCCACTACTAGAGGCAATGTGAAAAATCCCTATGAATGAAAACTTTATGAAGGAGTTATGAACTAAAATAAGGAAATTGGATGGAAACAGGAGAATAAACTAATGTAAAAGCATCTTAGAACTGATCACACCATTGATACCACAAAAATTTCTAGGTCTAGGGACATTCCCGATTCTATACACTATTAGTTTAAATTTTACCAATGCACTATTTGATCTGAGAGCTTAAATAAATGTTATTCCTCACTCAATATTTTCATCCTTGAATATCATAGAACTAAAACCAAATTGAGTTACTGTATAATTAGAAAATAAATCAACCATTTTCACAGCTGGAGTTGTAGAATATTCTTTCATGGGAGTAATAGGAATGATCTTTTCAGTTTACTTTTATATCCTTACCATGTAATAAGACCAACCACCAATTCTATCTCCCATCATCTTGGGGAGACCCTTCCAGAAATATTTAAGGACTATCATCAATTTCCATGAAGGAGCACTCAAAATGGATCTCAGGTATAGTTCAATACACTTAAATATTCTTTATACGATGAAAAATCCTTATGAAAATCACTCACTTTATGCGATCTCCCATGATTATGGTATATAAAAAATTGATGATTTAGGTATCCTTCATGGATTCTTATAATTTAGAGAAAATTTTTCATTTGAATGTTCCAATTCCCAAGAACAATAAAATCTAGATCTCATGACATAAGAAGTTGTAAAATCTTACTTGTTTGATGATTTATAAAAGGATATTGAGATGATACTAGAGAATATAGCCTTTGAAGTAGAAAACCTATATTCAATATCATCCCTTGAACAACCCCCATGTTTAGAGCATAAGACATTACCGAATCATTTGATGTATTTTTATATAGTGGAAGGATAGAAATTGATAATAATTATTGAAAAATAACCTTTCCCATTCAGAAGAACATTATTTGGTTAACCTTCTCCACAAAAATTTCCAAGCTATAGGATGGATTTTAGGTGACATACCTATAATCGATCCCAAGCACTTCTCTCATAAAATATTTTTAAAAAGTAATTCCTTACCACTTAGACAATCTTTGAGAAGACTCAATCCCACACTAATATAGGTTGTTAAGAAATAGATAGAGAAATAGATACCAGCTTCCATCCTTTACCCAATCGATGATTCTTAGTGGGTTAGCACAATTCATGTCGTCCCAATGAAAATTGGCTAAAAAACTGTTAACAATGAAATAAATGGATTGATCCCCATTAGATTACAAAATAAATGGAGAGTTTTTATATATTATCAGAGGCTAAATCATGTTACTAGAAAATATTAATTTCATATTTCCTTCATCGATCTGATTATAGAAAGGTTAGATGGAAAAACTAATTACTGTTTTTAGATGGATTTTCAAGATACTTCCATGTATCAATCACACTATAAGGCCTGGAGAAGAAAACCTTCACCCATCCTTTTATAATATTCACCTACAAAATGATACCTTTCAGGCTATGAAATTCCATAGGTATATTTCAATAGTGTATGGTGAGTATTTTCACAGACCATATTGAGGACTTCCTAGAGGTATTTCCCGATGAATTCATAGTTTTCTGAAATTCATTTGATCATTGCTTAGGAAATCTTGGAAAAGTTTTGAAAAAATCAATTGAAAATAAAATTTTCTTAATTTTTAAATAATATAATTTGATATTTGATAATGGAATAGTGTTGGGGAACATAATTTCACAGAAATGGGTTGAGTATGATAGGTCAAAAGTTGAAGTAATATATTTCTTTCCATATCCAACTTGTGTAAAACCTATGATATCATTTTTTAGGCATGTGAAAATTTATAGAATATTAATCAAGGAATTTAGAAATATTTTTCTTCCTATCTCAAAATAATGTTTAAGTGAAGATGACTATAATTTTTATTTTTCATGCAGGGAATCATTTGATGAATTGAAGAAAAGGTTTATCAAAACACTAATAATGAAACCACCCAACTGGGAGTACATTTTTGAGATATATTATGATGTATCCAACTATGTATTTGGGGACTCTATCAAAAATAATTGAGAGAAATACTCAGGTCATATCATATTCATTAAAGACCTTGGATACCAGACAAATAAATTACAAAACCACTGAGAAGGAATTCTTTTAGTCATCTTCTAAATAGATAAATTCTAATCATATATTCTTATCACTAAAGTTTTTTTTCTGACCATACAACACTCAAGTATTTAATGAAAAATTAGGATGATAACCCAAGGTTGGTGAGTTGGATTAAAACTGTACAATAGTTCAATTAAAAAATTAAAAATAAAAAGGGAACTGTAAATCAGGTGGATGATCATCTAAGTGGACTACCCCTCAGTACTGAAGTAGAAATTACAAACTAGAACTCACTTAATGATGATCTTCCAAGAGAAAAACTCTTCATCATCAATAGTGATGTTCCATGTACAAAAATGTTGTCAATTATTTGTTTACATATCCGGTAACCACTCATTTAATCTCCCATCAACTACATAATCATAAATCTAAATAAATATTTTATATTTGGGAAGACCCATTTCTATGGAAAATCTGTAATTATAAAATCATAAAAATATTATTAATAGGATGTGAAATATAATTAGTGATTGAATTATGTCATAAATTATCTTATAGAAAAAACTTTGGACATCAGAGGATAACCCAAAACTGTTTAGATTCTAGACTTTATCATCCCACCATATTCAAAGATGCATATGAATTTTGAAAAAGATGTGAAAAAATGCTTGTTTTTGGTTAATATATCAAAATGATTATAAATTACTCAAAAAATAATAACATTTTTGTGAAATTTTTGAATTATGGGGAATATAATTCATGAGACCATTCCTAATGTCATTTGAAAATTTATACATTATTTTAGCTATATAGTATGTTTCAAAATGGGTGGAAATGAAATAAACCTGAACTAATGATTCTAAAGTTGTTTATGATTTTCAGGGCTAAAATATTCGATTAGTTTGGAGTGCCATGAATAATCATGAGAAACTAAGGAACTCATTTATGAAATAAAAATTTGGAAGCATTACTGATCAATTATAGGGTACATCATAAAATGTTAACACTATACCATCCCCAAACAAATGGCTAAGAAGAAGTCTACAATTGAGAAATGAAAGGCATTCTAGAAAATACTGTTAAACCCAACATGAAGGACTGGAGAAAAAGGCTAGATGAAACCTTATGGGTATATAGAATAGCCTATTAGACACCAATAGAAATGAAACCCTATATATTAATTTAGGGAAAGTCTTTCCACTTTTTTGTGAAATTGGAGGACAAAGCCTACTGGGTGGTAAGAGAGATTAATATAGACCTTGATAAATCTAAGAAATATAGAGGATTTCTATTCCAAGAGTTGGAAGAAATCAAGAGGGAATCAATCAAAAATTTTGTGATATATAAGGAGAGAACAAGGATATCCCTTGATAAAATGATTCAACCAAGAACCTTCAACCTTAGAGATCAATTTCTATTATACAAATCCAGAAAAAAGTTAATGCCAGGTAATCTTCATTCCAGATGGGAAGTTCACTTTACTATCATTCACATATACCCCTTTTGTTCTGTGAAAATAAAAAATGAATGAGGAGAAAACTCATTCACCATAAATGGGAATATTCTAAATAATTTCACTGGATCATACATAAGAAACTAGTTGAGAATATCACAATCCTTCAGACTTCTTATCAATGATAACCTAACATGTTTCATATTTCCTTTATAGTTGATGAAACATAGTAATTATGTTTTTTATATAATTATATGAAGAAAATAAATTTATATTCATTAAGGATGTAGAAACAATTACGTGTGGTTGAGGGAATATTAATGTCAAAGATTAAAAAAAACATTTTTTGAGTCGATCCAACGACATTAAAGAAAGTTTTTTCGAGAGGAAACATGCATTTTCCCTTAGTACAGTCTTCCCCTTGGTCATATTCTAGAATGATTTAATATGCATGAACTGTTATTTTTTTATTCTCATATTTCTTGTCATTAGAGAAGATGATTAAAGGATAAGAAAATTAAAGATACATAATAGAACACAAGTCGTGAAAGTGATTCAAAAGAGAACTGAATGAACAAGACATGAACCAAATGACTAAATAACCATTGTTAAATGGAATTTTATTTTACATTAAATATCATTATAATTCCCTATATATTTTTTAAAATATATTTCTTTATATTTAAAACTAAATTATATACCCACACCAGAATTCAGGCTTTACATGACTTTTATATGATCCATGAGTTTCTTAAGAATCCTATGATGCCATGATTTGGATTTTAATGAAAATTATATTAAATTATTAAAATTGAAATTGAATAATTAAAGTGATGCATGGATATTAAAATGAGGACTCTTGATTTGATGGAATTAATTAATTCATGTAAATGAAATTTCACAAACATTTTCATGGTCTAATTTTCTGAAATTCATGTGAATTGAATTATTATTAATAATCAAGCCATGAGTGTTTTTAAAAATCATATATATCATTACCGAGAGTATTTCTAGAACAATTATTTATAACTTTATCTTGAGCATATTTCCTGAGTGATTTTGGGACATTTCATTGATTAGAACTTTCATTTGAACTTATCAAATCTACTGACAGGAAAAAACACATTTAAAATTCTCGAGGCATATTTTGAATATCCATTTTACTCTAATACCACCTTTACAAAAATCATATTTCATCCCTTAGAGATCATGAATGACATTTATATAGATGTTCCATGTTTCAAGTCATTTTTATCCATTTCTACCCTATTCTTGGTATTTTTATTATATTTTAAAGTTGAGGTGTGGGGTAGATGAAATAATGGTGGAATATATGATTTAAATTGTTAAGAAGAAGTGTATGGGGTGATATTTTCATTATAAGAATAGTCTTTTTATTCATTCATTTCATTCATTATTGTTTTCGCACTCTTGAATAAAAAATACAAAAAAAACAAATAAAAATAATGAAATAAAAATGGTTTGTGATTTATGGAAACAAAAAATCACCATTATTAGAACTATGAGTTTATCATTTGTGTTTACATGATTGATGTTATGTATATTATAATCATAAATTTTGAAAAAAAAATTAAAAAATAATAATTTCAAAAAATTAAAGAGGGTGGAAAAATCACTAATTATGTATAATTTGATCATGACCTTAAATTGAGTCTTATGGAAAGTAAAAAATTGTTATAATTTGAAGGGGATAATTTATTTAAACTATTTAATTTGAATATCAGGATTTATTCTTTAAGAGATAAGCCTCCTCATTGATCTTTTTTTTAACATCAAATCCTATAAACCATAAGCCTCAGATTCATTTGATCATTTATGGAAAATTCAACATGAATTTATGTGCCTTTTGTATTTACAAAGTAGATAATATAGTTAATTTATAAGTATATAGATAAGGATCATGTTCTCATGATATGATCATAACTCTACATGAATTTTATTATGAGTTATGGGAGAAATGAATCAAAATTAAGGCCAAACCAGACATCACATGTTTGATACCAATTAATTGAGGGGCATGAATGAATGAAAGGATAACTTTCATCATTTTTAAAAAAGAAAAAAGTAAAATGAATTAACAGAATTTTTCTTTGTAAAATGGGAAATTAAATTTATATTTTATGTGGATTTTTTAAAATTTTATTTTACATTGATAATTATTTTATTTATTTCCTTGGAATTCGAATAATGGAAACATCAGTGCCCTCTTATTTTAAATGTTGAGAATTTATGATTGACGAAAATCATGTTTTAAGTGTGGGGTAATTTATATAAAAATATTTTCAATAATTTTACATTTAATTTAATTGTTTTAAATCCCAAAAAAGTTTTATTTTTATATATGTTGTCACATTTTGCATTTTTGGTGGTATTTGGAGCATAATCATAAAAATGGTCCATTTTGGATTTTAAATAGTTTTAAATTATTCTTCTATTTTGTACATAAAATTTTATATACTGATAAAAATATTTAAATTATTTCTTTTTTTGATTCTATACATCCTATTATACATTTAATTCTCTTGGACTAAAAGTTGTATCCACCATATAGAATCTCAAAAGAAGCTCACAATTTGGGCTAAGAAAACTATTCATAGATCAGGAAATTTCTAGTATAGGGACCATATCTCATTATTTTATGGTCTAAATACTCTGAACCATAATTCAGTGGATTTTATCTACGTTTGATAACATTATTCATGAAGGCTCTCACATGTTAATCTATCGTTTCCATGGTCATTAATGAATGATAATATAAAGATTTAAAATGCGAAGAGCATGGATGGGAAGAATAAATTCTAGAAGTAAAACGAACGCAAATCTCTCCAGATATATAAATATATCCTTAAATTTGTATGTTATATGTACAAGTACTTTATAAACATCTTTTATGAAGGATAAAATTCGTTATTTGGTCATTTATTGGAGAATCAATGCGTCAACTTTCAAAGGAAAATTATGGCCTATAAAAGGCGGAGAAATACTCCTTCCAAAAGAAACCCTAAACTATCCAATTGAATGGAAATGGAAGCTTGGGAAAAATCGATTTTTTAGGATTTATCTTTTATTTTCATTTCATTTTAGTTTTATTTTACCAAGTAATTTTCATTCTTATTTTTATTAAAGTGTTTCATTTTATTCTCCTATCTCTATTTTTTATCCAACCCCAATCTCATTATCTCTCCTCCAACATTCCAGAGTGATCTCAATTCACTTTTAAATGTCAAGTGACTAACCCTAATATTGGTCATATGATATGTTTCACAATGTTATTGGTAATTTCACTTCAATTAAAAATGTATTAAAACTATTTTTGGTGGATTCATGAGTATTGAAGGGGAGCGGTGGTCGTCCACTACAACACTATTTCAAAATCCATTCATTTTGTTTGATTAATTCTTTTTTTCCATCCCTTTCTCTTGGTAAAATCCTTCATATAGTAGAGTTGGAATTTCCTTAAGGGATGAAACTATATATGGTGGTGCAAAGTCTTTTAGTATTGAAATTCTTGGTAGGGGTGTTACCCTGATTGACTATTGGAGAAGGTGTGGTGTAGTGTGCCGAAGGAATTATAAACCCATACACTAAAAAAGTGAATGAAAATTAATTCATTGATGAGGTTTTATAAAATTAATTATCAAATTGAATTTAAAAAATAAATAAATAATTAATGAACTCATGTTTTCCAACCCTAGGACCATGTTATTTCTTCCCTAAATTCAGTTTGTCTATATATTCATCTTGATTTATATTTTTTATTTAATTATTTTAATTCTAAAAATGACAAGAAAATAAAAAAATTCATTTTAATAAATAATATAACAAAAAAAAGAATTTTAATCGGTTAACAAGAATTAGTGATCGAACAGACTGTGACGCTCCTCAAGTGAGACGACCTTAGTCATTCTCTGTGCTGCATTAGGAAAATTAATTTTTTTTTCAACATCCCATGAAAGGCATGCATCACAGTATCATATATAGATCACGATGCATCTTAGTGATATTAGAGTGTGATCATCTATCATGTTTATAACCTAGGTGGTATTTTTGGAATTAGCATGAGCTCATGGATTATGCAATTTATTCTCCATTAAGTTGAAAGTTTTAATAGGGTTCACAATATCATTTGAATATGATCCCCAACATAGGTAATTGATCTATATTGGGTTTCTGGTGTCCCCCAATAGTAATAGGCATGCCCACTATCTATGCATTAGGTTGTTTTGAGACTAGGAAAATTTCCTGGGTGGGGAGTAATGATCTAGTCCAATTGGATGAGTGTATCGTATGATGGCATGCCTTGTGGAGTGTATTCTACTGGAATAAGAATTTTTTTGAGTAGAATCATGTGGCTGGTAGTTGGTTATGACAACCTAGTGGTACAGTATCCTTCCTTAGTATATCTAGGAGTTTTCTATTATAAATTGGTTTATGTATCATTTTCATGATATAACTATACTTGATTCATTCTGTTTAGTGTTTTTGGGGAGTCCTGCTGGGTATTGTTATACTCACCCCTACATAAGCTCTACCTATACATGTTGTGTCTTATGCCGATGATGGACCATTTTCCAGTTTTTTTTGGGAGGATAGTGAGGACGTGGAGCATATCTAGAGCTTCGAAGACTGAAGTGTTTTTGAGATTTTATATGTCACTATATTCCTCACCCTTAGAGAAAGTTATACTCTTTAATGTTTTGGTTAGGCATGTATTTGGAACCATTTTCAATTTCAGTACTTTATTATTGTAATCTATGATGAGATTATAGATTTATGCATGGATTGGTTTTAGTTGTTTTACTTTTCATCATTGTATGGTTTTGGATATGTTTTCACGTATATAGTTACCTTAGGATAATGAATCCCATGTGTTTGATATGAATTCTTCGTGTTAGTCACCATCACCTAGCCTATTGGAGGTGGGAATGAGGTAGGTTCATCTCAGGCCTTCTCGGGTTGTGTCTTGATAGGTAAATTTAAAAATACTAGTGGCATAAAATTGAGGAATTATATCATCTCCTTGAAAGGAACTTGAGATGGATTATTTGTTATGGGAATGTTTCCTTTTATAGTGACAATTAGAATATCCAACCAATATATTTCCCAAGTTATCCTTATATAGAAATGAAATATTTTGAATTCAGTAAAAATAGGAGTTTCTATTCCATGGTTCGAGATGATAATTTGAAATATTTTAAGGATACCATTCCTCATGAAAATGTAGAGGAATTCCCCACTTTCACCCTATCTTGGTCAAGAATATTTATCATTGCAACCCTTTAAATGTCCATTCACACCCCTCAACACATGAAACCCTTAGATAAGTACATATTGTGTTCATCTATTCCTATAAATATTAGGTTTAGGGCTCTAATACATCCATATAAATGAGTTGATTCAATAAAAATGTTTCATATCTGCTTCCAGAAATGGTAGTGTCATTGGAATTCATGGTTTCATTCGGGATTTTGAACTGATTTTTTTTTCATTCTTCAAAAACATGGATACCAACTACTAGGTAGGGAACACACAAAGTGTGTTTTCTGTTTCATGTTTTTGGGTCATATGGGATTTAAGGAATGTGGCCATACATTAGAGATCATGTGTAGACAACACGATCTGTCTGATTTCTCTATTGAACTTGCAATGTCAAGCTAATATTTTATCTCATTTCTCCCTAATCCTATATTTGTGTGGATCTCTATACAAGTCGATCACTACAAAATACCCCAAAATAAAAAGAGATAACAATTATCAACACTAGACAAAAATCAGATAAAGATACCCTTTTTAACTTAAAAAACGCTGTTAAATGATGGTGTTTATTAGTTACAAAAAAATCAATGATAAAGGATGACCTTAATCAGAGATTTTTTTAAGCTATGACAAAGTCCACTATTATGAACACATTTTTAGCACTGATAAATACTAATCTTTATTAGTATTAATTAAAATTACAAATAAAGGGTGTATTCTATTAATAAAATTATATAATTAGGAATCATATATTTATATATCATAAATTTATACTTGTAATTTTATAACATATTTTATGAAATATGATTTTGATATGACTAAATATATATTTTATCTTGATATATATTACATTTAGTAAAAAATGTCCTATAAAGTATACATTATAAATAAATATATAATTATATATAATTTTCTTAATTATTATTTATATAATATTAATGTTTTATTATAAGTCATATAAATTTGTATGTAATATATTAAGTGAAAAATAGTTTATTAATTTAAATAAAAATAGTTAAAATTAATAAAAAAATATTTAATAATTAATTTATTTTACTCTATTAATTTCATTTTGTTTTTTTAATTTGACATATATATGGGGAAATTAATGTGCTACACACACATATAGATTCTATAAAGAATGTTATTGTCCAATCTAGTTTTGGAGAAAAATATATGTAAAAGATCAAAGAGAACTAGTAGTGGAACAAAGATCAATACAATATGTGAAAAATGACCCCATTAACTTGGAGGTTAGACATTCTCCCCAATTTCTTACCTTACCCAAAGTAATAATTTATTTGTTATTATTTCACTTAAATTTCAATCAAACAAATTTTAATATATTTGTACTACTAAAATTATACAGGGTGAGTTTTTATATGATTTATATCTATCAACACCCTCACATCACCTTATTATGAGGGGTTTAGTTTATTATATCCCAGTATACACACAATATAACAAAAAATTCCCAAAAGATCGCTCGAGAGTGGGGATTGAACTAGCTAATGAGACATGTGCTGAGATTCCTATTCTAGTTGATGATATAGATGTTAATATGATGAATAATAATATTGTAACTTTCATAACATGGGAATGTAATATTATAAAGATAAATGTTGAATTTCTTTATTTATTTTAAATGAAAAACCATTAAAAGTTTCTTAAATAGGGTTTTAAATGAGGTTTGGTATTATTGATGGATAAAATAATGGGGAAAGAGAATTTTAGAACAATAAAAAGTAAACCAACCAACAAAGTAAAAGTACCTTCTAGGAGTACCTTCTCCCTAATAGTTCTATTAACACATATATTGATATTAAAAGATTACAAAAACACAATATTTAATGATGGAAATATTTCATACATTCAATATGGAGAATAAATATTTGGAGATTTCATTACAAACATGGTTGGTCTGGATAGTATAAATGAGATTTTCATGTTTTAATATATGAGAGTCTTATTTGTGAATATATATACATAAGGTAGATTTTAATAATCTACCTCTCCAAAAAATGTTCCAATTGGTTCTTTAATGTTAATAAATATTGATATTTTATATAGTAATATATCTTACAACTATATATATAGAAATCCCTACAATACATGACTTGAATACATTAATCCCTATATCATTTATAAACATGAATTTTCTTTGTAATTAGAATAAATTTAAAAGAATAAATATTCTCCAATAGAGGTGTTTGAGATGAAAATAATAGCCGATAGACTCTTCTTGATGCCTACAATGCATGGGTAACACTCTAAAATCAAACTACAAACATTATATTTTTATTATTTCAATAATTATTTGTTTTCATTTTTTAGGAATCATTTTAATATTATTAAAATCTAATTGGATACAAAAAATTGTGATTTTTTGGATTCAATGCATGGAATACCATCAAACCAACCACACATGATAAATATTCGGAATTTTAAATGCACTGAAATCAATATTTTATAGATTAACATCAAAGTATATGTTTTATTTTGAATTTTAAAAATTATTTTCTTATGATTGGGGGATCTGTAAATATATTCTAAACCATGGTATGAGGTCAGTTATTAAACATAATAAGACTATATATTTAATAAATAAAAATCAAATAAGGTATATATAGTTATGTTTAACTATCAAAAAATAATTCAAAACAGTTTAATTATTTTGATCAATGATTCTATAGTGTCTGATGAAAAATACAAACAAAAATTATGGATATTAAGTTTGTTTTGTTTTAAAGATTTCATATATCACCAAAATACTAGTATGTAAAAATATGTAATTTCCAATGGTAATTAGAATTTTATTAAAAAAATTCATACCAATTTGTTTTCCTATATTCTCTCAAAACAAAAAAAATTCCAAAAATTTATATAATAAAAAGAATTTATAAATTTATTTAGAGATAATTATATTGTGTAAAAATGTGTACAGATAAAAAAATTAGCTAATTACATATTATGTTTTTGATCTAGTATAATTTATGACTATAGAGATACATTTTTTATGTGAATAGTTATTATAATAATTTATATATATTACTTTTGAAATTTTTCTCAAGGAGAAGTATAATGGAGGGTTATACTCTATAGATTCTATAAGATTTAGTAACACGTCCAAATATACTCATGATTGTGAAAGATTGGACTTGATGGATGAAACTGATATAATTGAGATAGAAAAATGGGACAAAAATCATTCTACCTACAAATATTAAGGCATATTACAATTTTATCTAGAAGGTACTTCCATTATCATTGCCTCATCATTTAATTGTTTTATAAATATAAAAGTATAATTTTAGTTTAAAAACATTTCACATAGCCAAAACCATGAAAACGAGATTGGATTTTATTTTTTCAAAAAAGAAGACAACAATCCATAATTCATTTGTGATCTATAATAATTGACTAAACATCAATCAACTATAAGATGCATCCTATAAGAATCAATGTTCATGTTTTCAATATAAATGAGTCATTTTATTTTAAAATGGACGTCATTATTCAAAAATGAGAAAATAAGAATAGATTATTTTCAAAATTAAGGAATATTATCCATAATTCATCTGTAATTTATAGTAATCAAACTCATGTCAATCCATCACACAATGTGGTTAGTATGAGTCAAAGATCGTGTTTCCAATATAAAAGTTCCATTTATGTTTAAAAATTGCCTAAAAAATCCAAAACCTAGAAAAAGAGATATTATTACATTAAAACATTAGGATAATTACCCAAAATTCATTTTTGACATGTAGGAATTAAATTCACATCAATATGATACATAATGAATCCAGTACGACGAAAAGTGTGTGATTTAAATATAAAAGAAACATTATCATTTTAGTTTAAAATGCATTTAACAATCTAAAATAGATAAAACTAGATCATATTGTTTTGAAACATTAGTATAATGATAATTAATTCATTTATGATGTGTAGAAATGAACCACATGTAAATCTTATATAGGATGTTGTTGGTACGAGCTAAAGTTCATGTTTTCAAAATATAACCGCCATTTATGTTTAAAACATGCATCACATAGCCATTACTGAGAAAATAAAAAAAATTATTTTTATTCATTATTAAAATGATCCATAATTTTTTATATGGATGAATCAATCACATTTAAACCCTACACACAATGGGGTAGATATGACTTGAAGTGTGTGTTCTCAACAAATAAAGACCATTGTAGTTTAAAATTAGTTTCATATATCCAGGTCCTTGAAAATGATCTTAGATTATTTTTATGCATTTGGAAAATGATATATAATTAAATTTGGCATCTAGGAATTGAAAACATGTTAATCTGACAAATGATGTTTTTGGGATGAATCCAAGTGCGTGTTTTCAATATAAAATCTCAATTTTGGCATAAAATAAGTGTTAATAGAAAAAAATAAAAAAATAAGATCAAATTGTTTTTCATACATTAGGAAAATGATCTATAAATCATTTGTGACATGTAGGAATCGACCGCATGTCAATAAGACACATTATGGGGTTAGTATGACTCAAAATACATATTTTCAATATATAAGTTCCATTTTAGTTTAAAACACATTCCACCTACCCAAAACTAATAAAAAACAATCTGATTTTTTTTTCAAAATTAATAAAAATGATGAATAAGTTATTTGTGATATATAGGAATGTTTCTCACATAAATATGACATATGATGTTATTAATATGACTTTAGATGCATTTTTTCAATATAATAATTTCATTTTAGATTAAAATGTGTGTCACATAGAAAAAAATGATCAAACGGTATAATATTATCTTTAAACATTAGGAAAAATATCCATAATTCATTTTTTACTTTTAGCAATTGACCGTATGTCAAGCTAATGCATGATGTGGCCAGTATGACCTGAAGTATGTATTTACTATATAAATGTAACATTTTAGTTAAAAAATTTTCATTAATATCGAAAACCATGAAAAATATCAAAGATTAATTTCAATCATTAATAAAAAAACCAAAATTAATTTGTGATGAGTAATAATTTATTGCCCATAAATCTGTCCCATGACATTGTTGGTAGGACATGAAGTGCATGTTTTCAATATATAAGTTTCATTTTAGTTTAAAACATATATCCCCATCAAAAACTGAGAAAATGAGCTTAGATTTTTTTTAAAACATTAATAAAATGATCTATAATTTATTTATGATGTGTAGGATTTTTTGCACATCAATATAAGACACGATTTTTCTGGTATGACTCGAGGTGAGTTTTTTTTAATATATAAGTATCATTTAATTTAAAAATACACATGACATAGAAAAAACCAATAAATCAAGGTTTAATTATTTTCAAAATTTTGGAAAATGATCTATAATTCATTTTTTGTGAGTAGTAGTCTACCACACATCGATCAGATACACTTTGTGACTAGCATGACTTGAAATGTCTGATTTTAGTTTAAATTTGATATTTGAGTTAAAAATACACAGCACATACAGAAATCCAACTAAAAAAATTCATATTATTTTGTTACATTATTAAAATGATCCATAAGTCATTTGTAATGTGTAGGAATTGACTATATGTTAATCTTACACAGGATGTGTCTGATATGACTTGAAGTGCCTATTTTTAATAGATAAGATCCATTTAAGTTTAAAACACATGAATCATAACCAAAACTAAGAAAACAAGACCATATTATTTGCAAACATTTGGAAAATAACATATATTTTATTTCTGATGTGTATGAATTGACATCATGATAATCTGACACATGATGTGGTTGATATGACTCAAAATACATGTTTTTCTATAGAAGTGTTATTTTAGTTTAAAATGTATCACATAGTCAAAACTAAGAAAACAAGATCAGATAGTTTTAAAAAATTATGAAAAATATACATAAATAATTTGTGAAATATAGGAATTGACCATACATCAATCCAATATATGATATAACAAGTATGATTTGAACTAAACGCTTTCAATATAGAAGTGAAATTTTATTTTAAAACATTATTCATATAGTAAAAACAGAGAAAATGTGCTTATATTATTTTCAAAATTTTATACAATGATCCATAAATCATTTTTGATGTGTATGAATTGACTACACATCAATCTGATACATGATGTGGTTAGTATGAATTGAAGAGCTAGTTTTCAATATAAACATGAAATTTTATATTAAAATGTGTTCCAAATTGTCAAAACATTGAAAATAATCTTTTATTTTTTTTTCAGTTTTTTAACAATGATCCATAAATCATTTTCATTATACTGGAACAGACCACATTTCAATATGATAAATGATGTGTTCGGTATGAATAGAACTATGTGTTTTCAATATAATAGTTTCATTTTAGTTTAAAATGTGAATCATATATGCAAAACAAATAAAATAATGTTTTATTTTTTTCATACAGAAGGAAAAAATTCACAATTAATTTGTAACAACTATAAATTGAGTTCACATAAATCTGACTTATGATGTGCTTGGTAAAATTTAAAGTGCCTATTTTAAATATAAAAGTGTCATTTTAGTTTAAAAAATAATTCACTATAAAAAAACAATAAAATGAGTGTATAAATTTTCTATAATACACTTTTGATGTGTACGAATGGACCACATGTCAATATGGAACAGGATGGGGTTGGTATGACTCTAAGTGCATGTTTTCAATATATTTGTTCCATTTTAGTTTAAAACACACATCAAAAATCCAAAACTAAGAAAATGTGATCTGATTAGTTTCAAACATTAGAAATATGATACATAATTCATTTTTTACATGTTGGAATATACCTAAAAAAAATTCGATTCAGGATGTGTTTATTATGTCTTGAAGTACATGTTTTCAATATAGAATATTATTTTTGTTTTTAATGGGGATCAGTAGTCAAAAATACGCAAACAATATCAGTTTATATTTAAACACTGGTACAATGATCAATAATTATTTTTTGAAATGAATGAATTGACCACATGTCAATCTAACACATGATGTGGTTGGTATGATTGGAAGTGTTTGTTTTCAATATAAAAGTGACATTTTAGTTTAGAAATCTCTCAAATGAGCTCATATTTGTTTAAAACATTACAAAAATGATCCATAATTAATTTCTAACATAAAATAAGTGATCTCACTTTGATCTGACACACAATATGTTTTGTATGACTCTAAGTCTACATTTTCAATATAAAAGTGCAATTTTAGTTTAAAACACATATCACATAGCCAATACCAATCAAACGATCTCACACTATTTTCGTATTATTATTAAAATGACCCATAATTCCTTTGTTACATGTTAGAGATTTCTAAACATAAATATAGCACACGATCAATTGATAATATAATTAATATATATAATAAATATAAATATAATTTATCATATGTGGATTATATAACATTATAATTATAATTTGATTAATGTTTTATTCATTATCACTAAAACCAACATTGGTTTTATTTAATGACAAACTTTTGTATGAATGTTTTTTTTGGGAGAAAATATTTTAAAAGTGATAGGATTATTTAAATTGGTTATAATATTAATTGATTAATTATAAATATCACATCAATGTAAATATTTTTTATGTAATATTTTAATTGAAATTATAGTTCCATGTTATATTTTAGTTTATATATATATATATATTTGTAATTATATCAGTCTGGTTTATGATTTTGGGATGGTGTTATAAGGCTGTTATAGCTTTGTAGTAGCTTGAGGGCCTTTATCAATGCAATAGAATCACTCATAAAGGAATCCTTTATCTACAATATAAAATAATGGATAAAGGAACCCTTTATTAGTTCATGAAAATCTGTAATAAAGAAACCCTTGAGTAGTGATAAGGTAAATATTTAATAATGGGGGACTGTATCAATACATTCGTTTAGTATTGATAAAGGGATACTTCATCATCACTTTTCACATCACTGATAAATGATTCATGTTTTTAAAATATTTTAGATTGTAAGTGCTTTTTTTCCTAAAAAATTCCTTTTATATTGTTGCAAAAGTCCTCATATATAGTAGTTCATTTTGGATATAGTTATAAATATCATATTATGGCATAAAAGGCATTGAGAACCAGATTTAGACTTATTAAGAACCATGATTACATAAACGGAAGAATATGAGGACGCATATTGATATGGGACGGATGTGTCTCTAATATTTTATATTTTAGATATTTTTATGGTGATAGTGATTGTCTTTTAATATTGGGAAGGAATATTATGAGCATTCTTCAAATTTATAGTCATATAATAAAAGTTTTCTAAATTTGAAACTGATTCATCTCCACGTGATGATTTAATGAAGGGTGTTTCCTGAGGTAACATGTCCATTTATTATTACATAATGAACTATAGGATCCTTATGGATAATGTAGTGATAAAAAAACATGGAATGATGGTGAAAAATTAATATATGACTTGGCCTCTAAAGGAAGTTCAACTAATATCTATAAACTTTCTATATCACATGATTAGTTCCTTAATATTGTAATGTTGTGGTTTGGGGAGATTCAATTGAACTCCATTACTTCTAACCCACCCAAACCTTGTAGACATTGATAAATATTTAGTTTTAAAAATTTAATATGATTAAACATGTGATCCAATTTATATTATGAATAAAATATGAACATAACATTGTTTTATTATAGAAATTATTTTAAGAAAACAAATAATCCTATAAAATTACATTTAATTTTAGTACTATGTAGAAGAAATATGCTTTTAATTTTCCAATTTACATTTTTGAAAAAAGTAATTATAAAGGACCTCTTTCAAATTTAGAATTAAATCTAATCATAACACATTCTCCCCCACTATCAATTGCCAATAATTACTATTTTTTATATACAATACATTATGAGATATGTTTTATTGAGATATGTTAACCTATGGTTCTCTTTTTTTCTTGTAAACTCCTTTTTTTATATAATTTTTAAACACGTTTTTCTCATCATATAGACAAATTATTTGAATTAAAGGAATTATAAAACAGTAAATCCTCTCATTTTTTCGTAATCTATGTAATTATCGTATAAAAAATCAATTAAGTTGAAATTTTGAAATTTTTTTCTTACATAAATCAACCGACATACCTAAATCATAACCAATAAATTCAATGTTCACATACAATATCTTCTAATCCTGACATCATATTACTAAATACATTCAATATGTATTAAATTTATTATTTTATTTAAAATAAAATATTTGTATATATGGTCAATCATATAATAAATAAATTTTGTTATGGGTTTTATAGTTCTATGTGTCTATGAAATTGAATGTCTCTTAAAATATATATATGAAACCTAAAACATAACTCCATTTCTATGTATATCCATGTCCCTTTTCTCTTCTTAATTTATCTATAATTGTATTTATGATAAAATCTTAATATAAAACTGAAAATAAAAGTAATATAGTTAAATGACATGGTTCATTAATTTAAAAATAAAATATATATGGTGATTAATTCTATAAAAATGGCATATATATATATTATAAAAACAAATTTCTTATGAAAATAATAATGCAATCAAATTTCATCTTGAAAAATGTTTTATTTAATGAATTTTATCGTTACATAACATTATTTATTATTATGTAATAGACTATAAAATAATGGTTTTCAAAACTGGTTAAATAATTTCCTCAATTTTGGTATATCCATAGAATAAAACATATTCATTTCTCTAAAATAAACATTTCTCATCCATGATTTATATTATTATAATAATTTATCAAAATAATACACTATATTTTTCAATATATGTAAAAAATAAAGACATAAATACTTAATTAACAAAATCTTATATCCTTAATGAATATCTTCTTTTATTATATTCTTTTTAATATTTTATATTTCTTAATTTAATCTTATACTAATTTTCTATTTTCATGAAATATTATTCTTCCTCACAACACCGATAATTCTTTTATTTCATTGGAATGAATCTCCAAACAAAATTTCTAGATTTCCTCTTCCTATTCATCCAATTTTTTACCATTTTTATTTATGTATTACAAAATATTTAACTAACTTGATCTCCACCAACTCATAGTCTTAAATCCCATTGTTTATATTAAATAAATGACATAATTGTTTGTTAAAATAAACATATTATTTGGATGGGTATTTTCTTTTTTTGATTAATATACATTGAATCCTATATATATTAAAAGCACATTCACTTAATCACCATTAATTAACTACTGCGGATATCTGATCGAGTAATCCACTAGTTAGAGTGAAATTATTATATGTTTCAGAGAACATGATTTTGATTTGGAATAAATTAAATTTTGATTATAATTTAGTTCCCATTTTAATTTTATTAGATTCATTAGTGCATATATTTATTTAAATTTTCATTGGTGGTATTTATCTAATTTATACAAGAAGTTTTGGAGTGAATTTAAAAATAATTACATTTTACAAAAAATTGTAAAATAGTAATTCTATGTGACTAAACTGTTTATAAAAAATATATATTCTTGAATAAATCTTGGGATATAATATTTACCTTTGAGTGAATGTTTTATGAAAATATAGGGATTTTTTTCTACATATTTATAAATTAATTATATAATTACTTAAACATTTCATTCTATTTTTTATTTTTTGGTGAAAGAAAACAAAAACATTCAAATGACACCTTGGAATGAAATTTTCTGAGGATGGTACATTGATTTTTTTCCTAATGAAATAATAATTTTTTTTCCGTCCTTAGGCATGTTATTGGACCATTTTTTGTATTTCATTAAAAATAAGTTGATTTATTCCCTTATTTTGTCTCATTAATAGTAGTTAATTTTAGATAATGGATTCCAAAGTAAGACTACATTATCGAGAGTAGTCCCCTATGGTGCAATTATTGATCCTTCATATTATATTAGTTATGCCTATAGATTTTATTTATATCAATTTTAATTTTGAGTTCAAAAACAATAATAATGATTTATTATTATATTAATTGGTTAAAATATATATAATTAATAAAATTGAAAAAAAATTAGTTTGGTGGTACGTTATCATTGCATGTTGGTATCCTACTTGAATAGATTCCATGACATGACTTTACAAGACATGCATTGTACTCCATGGTCTATCCATTTATAGGCCTCAGAAAAAGAGATTCTTCCACTAGAACGCAGTATCAATCAACCACTTTGTAATTGAGAGAGAGTTTAATCAATGGAGGATCTTAACCCTAGTGGATTTTTTGAGATCCTGTAATAGTGTTGGGTGATCATTATAGCTCTAGATAATGAAACCAGTATGTGTGATGCTATGTGTTCCACAAAGGCGAGACAACTCAACCAATGATTGTTAAATTGGATACATTTGGGATAGAGGATAAAAAAGTGACAGAGAGTTCTTTTTATGTTTAATAAATTTAGTATTTTTTTTTTGAAATGCATGTTATATTAATAACATAGAATTTCCTAGGGTTTTATAAACATCACTCAATGGTAGGTTGTTTTAGTGTAAAGGTAAAAGAGACTTATAATTTTTTATGGGGAATTGTTCAATTTGTTAGATAAAAATATTTCTAATTGATGTGAATTTAATCATGGTCACACAGGTGGTGAATGATTGTTGTTTTGTATGAGGCAGAATGGGAAAGCATGGTAGCATATTGAGGCATGGATTATGATTTTAGATGTTTGGGATACAATAGAGTGGGAGCCTATTTCATGGGTATATAGGTTGAATAATAGTTCACCAAATTTTATTTTCATCAATTATTTATATTAATCTTATAAAAAAATGTCAATGAAATAAAAGGTAAGGAGAGAATGATTTGAAAATTTAGTGTTGACTAATGAGAGATAGAATCTGATGTATTAAATTATTTAAAATTTAAACATATAATCATATATAGAGTTGGAAGCAAATATCACATTCTATTAGGATTGATAGGTTTTCTTGGATGAAATTCAAAGGATATACACACGCAACCCATGAGACCATGTAACAAATAACTCTTTCATTAACATATAATCACCAGGTAGAATGATTTCAACCCACCACATGGAATTATATTTTCAATAACATCTATATATATGTATCAATTATCCAGAAGTCCAATTTTAATAAAAATATATTTAGTTTTACTCATTATTTAATTAATTAAACAGTGATGGTGTTTTTTTAATAAAATTATAGTTTGTTTGATGGTTGTTTTGATTTTTAAATTATTAAATATAAAATTTTACAATGAACCAATTTGTTAAAATTTTAAGAGTTCCATTTCTTCTATTTTTATGATTAGAATCAAATAGATCCTTACGTAATGTTTCTTAATTATATAAAGATACTGCTTTGGTATAATGAATATTTTAAGCGTAAAAATAGAAACATGAGGTCCAACAGATTTATTGATAAAAAAAATACAAATATCTCTTAGTGAGGCCCCAAATCATGATTTTTACTATGAAAATTTATTTGTATTTTACTTTTACATAAGTAAAATATTCTAGAAATATTTTTTATTTATATGAAAAATTATGAACCTGAAATAGGTTTTTTAGTTTTTAACTTTCGTTGAGTTTTTGAAACGAAATAATAATAATTTTGTAATTTTTATCTATTTAATAAAATTTTGTAATATGGTTGGAATTATTTCATAGGATATTTTGAATCATAGGATATTTTTAAACTCATATATCCTGAAATCATGACTAATGTAGTCAGTGTGAAACTATCTGAGGTTTTCAATGGGGGGTTTTATGAAATGGTAATTTTTACATTATGATAGGATAACATAATTTTGAATGAAAATTATGAATATCTTATTTATTTTAATAGATCGATAGATATTGAATATATACTAGTGAATGTGATAAAAATAATTTTTTTAAGATATCATAATTTATCTATTAAATAGACTATGTAATGATATTCATATTTTTTTGAAGCAATTATTTGCTAATGTAAATAATAATTAACTATGATAATAAATAGTGGTGAATGTTGTTTTTATTTTCATACCCAATAATACTTTCAAGAATAGGTTGATGGTTTACTCTTGAATCATTTATAATAATTTTATTTAATTTACTATAGTTGACTAAAACCTAAATATTTGTTATTTGTTTCACCCTAATATTTTTAGTGGGGATAAAGTGTCTATAAGTTTATATTCAAGTATATATATGTTATTAGGTATCCCCTCATCTAACATCTTACCCTATAAGGAATGGGTCCTTCCTATAATATTTGGATATCAACACTTCTCTAGTGGATACTATAATCGAAAATTCATGGGCACTCCATGAAATATAAGACAATGGATATTCACATTCAATACAATCACTACCTAGGAACATACCCCTCTCATTACATGATAGATGAGGTACTTTATCCCCCAAATCAACCACAATCCACTATGGGGCATTGTCCCCCCATTATTAGAGTCATATATTCCCTCAACTAATATATAAAATCATGAAAATTATAGTTTTTATTTATATGAGTATACTTATACAAAATGAAATTTTATTATTGTTCATGTATAAGGGTTTGGGTAGTGTTGGGGCCCTACATTGGTTAGTTTATTAATGTGATATTTTTTTTGGGGGTGATACTTTTATGAACATAAAAATTTAAATAAATGATGCATTAGATATATAGATGATAATATATATACATTTGGGAGGAGGTAGAGTTTAATGTGGTATCTTATGAGAAAATCAGGGTATTATAGTATTTTACAAAATGTTTTATGCATTTTACCATTATATGGTATTGTTTTATGAGGTTAAATGTATATATTATGATTTATAATATTTAATTTTGATACATACAGATAAGATCAACATTAGTTGTTTTCATCTCAAGTGATTTTCTTCTTGGGTATTTTAGTTATCCACATATAATAAATTATATGGTGAGGTATACGTGGTTTTGTATAGGTTTTATTATTTATAGGAGTATATAATGATGTGGAGATGTTGGTGCAAGTTTATGTGGGTTGATCATTCTGTGATAATTAGCGGTGTCTCAAAATAAGATTCTATGTCTACTATATAAATTTTCCATTTTTGAATAGTTTTATTATATTGAAAGGAAATTAAATTTTAAAAATTATTATACAAAATTCATCATGTACCAATTTTTTTACTGATGATATGTAATATATAGTCTCATGCATTTCAATTTACATGTGTAATTCTATAAGATGTGTTTTTTTCCTATGGATTTGAGGTGTTTTGTTCATTATTTTATTCATAGGAAAAGTCCTCCCCCATTGGGATTATTCTCTCATAACGCTAGTCACCAAACCATAACTAATAGAAGGAAGGATTGTGGATTTATATCTGGTCTTTTCACTAACTTGGATAGGGTATTATAATGTCTAACCTTATAAAAGAGGTATACGTGGGTGTCTAAATTTGGTTTTATGTTAGGATCTAGGTACATAATTTTTTTTATAGAAATATGTAATAAATTATATAGTTATTAGAGTATAGTTAGTAAGACCAAGGAACTAAAAAATACACTATAGAAACTGATATAATATAAATAACAATAATCATCCCTTAATTGAATCAAATACTTTAAGAGTTGTTTACACGGTACAATTAGTTTAATACTTTAATTATATAGTAGGTATATTATAATAAATTTTTATACATTCTTTTAATCGTGTACCAATTTGAGGATGGATAGTATGGATATTCTGATTATAAATTTTGAAATTCTTCGTTCATTATGTTTAAATCTACATGGAATTATGAGCTCATTCTAAATAAGATACATTACTATGTAAAAACATTTATATGAATATATAGGTTGGGTATAACTAATTAAACATACATTGGATTTTCACATATTATTAATAATTAATATAACAAGCATATCATCAAAAGAACTTAGTTTTAGGAACACACACCACCTTCTATATAATGGATTTAGCTCAACATAAAGACTTTGATAAATAATTTTTATTTGGTGTTGAATTCCTTTTACAACTTAATAACACCCATTTTATTGGTTGAGTTTTATTAATGGTGTTGGATCCAAGGATAGATGGTATTAGAAAGATCTTTCATTTATTAGGGATAAATTTCTTCTTAATTCCCCCTTATACAAAGTTCTTCTTTTGTTGTTATCCAGGATGTTTGGGGAAAGTTAACATTATGTTTCATCACAAAATAATTTCAACATGGTAATAAAGATTCATATTATTTAAGAGACTATTTTTATGGTATCAAATATAGATAATTTTAATGTTTTATATGATTAATACTTTAATTGTTTTCGTATTGTGATGTGTGTTGTTTAGTTCAATGATTTTATCTGTTTTCCTAAGATATTGACTGAACAACATCACATGACTCATCTATATATAGTCCTAGAGTATATTCATTGATAATATTAATTCATTAAATTCATTATTTACATATCATATATATATTGATATTATATCATTATATAAGGGAAGGTAATTGATATATGTATTGTAATAATAGGATCTTGCAACATCAGATCCCCATTAAACAACATGTTATGTCTTCTAGTGCAAGATATGAACTATATCAATATTAGTACCACACATTTTCAATGGTTTTGAAAATTTATTATGTGGGAATGAATAATATAGTGTGATTTTATTATAAGTATTTTAAATAAATTATGTGTCTCACATAATATCAAAGTATCTTAACAGTATAAATTCTAAACAAGGTTTTGATGCAAATAATTATGGTCAACTAGTTGTGACCTGAACCATCAACATTATATGTGTTGATATATGTTGATGATAGGATATTTACTATTTTTATAGTATGAAAATATGATGAAGAGGCCAAATTTAAAAATCAGTAGTTATTTTTTTAAGTTTTCTGACCTCATCAGTGTAACATCCATAGAATTAGCATTAATGGGTATAAAATTTTTAATATTGTAATAATGATGAAAATATTTTTACTGAGTAATTCATGTGAAGAATCATGAAATTTTGGAGTTATATTAAATTATTTATATATTTTTACCAATGGAATCATTACTAGGGATATGATCGTTTATGAAATGAGATGGTCAGTTACTTTCCTATTTTCAAACAATAGTAACTTTGATGTGATCTCATTGGCTATTCATCAAGAATAACTATAATAATCCCCCAAAGCGTGTTATATTTATTTAAAGTGGTTATAACCTTATTTTTATTTATTATTTCATGGATAAAATTGACATTTAAATATTAATAGCTATATGTAGGTGAATTTCACACATATTGGTTAAGTATTGTGAATTTAGCCAAATTTACTAATTTTCAAGTGATGTTGGTTTGAATGGTTCATATGATCCACCTTAATATTTTAATTAAATGGTAGGTAGTGTTACAAAATTCCCTAGATCTGGATGATAATTTTTATTGATATATGAATGAAACTTGTCAAAAATTTAGTACAGTTTTTTTAATTGGTGATTTATGTTTAGAAGATTATACCTTGACTTTAGGAAATTAAATTGTTTAATTTGAATAAAATATGATTTAGTGTTTTTAGATAAATTTATTATCAAATTATTGGTTAAGGTTGAGCTATTATATTTTATATGGTTAATTAGCCTACCCCTGACTATCCTATGATAAATAAAATTGTGTTCATTTTAGGAACACACCATCAATGAAGTTATGAAAGTTCATGAAAAAATAATGACAACAAATTCCTTATTAATATAGGCTTCTCTATTATAGATAATTAAAAAACAGGACTCTATAAATAATATCATCTGATATTACATAGACAAGGAAATACAATTTCCATGTTATTTTCTATAAAATTGTGTAGAGCAAGTGATCTATATATATTAAGAAATGACAAATAATTATAGGTGGAGTCAGATTTCCTTGAGATTTACTGGATCCTAAGTGGTATTAGTTTCAAAAATAACCCCTAGTAATAATTATCAAGAGTTTATAAATTATGAACATATTTTAAACTTCATAGATATTGGGGTTACTTATTAACAAATGAATGTCAAGGGAAGGAATGAGTTGAAAATTAAATATTTTCATTCTTTTAGATATTTATTTGTAAAATAAATACACTCGAAATCTATAGATTCCCCTCTATAGTATAACATAAACTTTATGATAAATATCACTAAATATATCGATATATAGAGAGTCGTTTTTGACGAGATAATGAATTATCTTATGAGAAAAATTTAGCTCACATTTTTCGTCCATTAAAATTTCAGTATCTATAATTATTTAGTTTTTCTTTGGGTGGAGATAATTATGTTTCCCTAAAAGTATAGATTAAATATATTTATTTTTATATTTTAGATGAATAAGGGAAAATGAAGATTTTAAAATTGTAAATTTTCATGTATAATATTTTTATTCTTTTCATTAATCATGGAATGTGTTATATACATTATTGTGAATGTTTCACGTAAATCATGGGATTGTTATTTTTATATCATTTATTAAATTATTTATTTATTTAATTGATTATTTTTCATTTTTAATATTTTTTAGAATAATGTTATTATAAATTTATAATGGGGCCATGAATTAATATTTGAGTGTAGTATTCTTTCATGATACATGGTATCATAAATTAGTCTCAGCCTTTAGAACTATGAGGATCATATTATGTTTTTCTGAAAGGGGAGGAATTTTATATATATTTAATATAGCATTTATATAAAAAATATTATGTTATTATAATATTTTTTAGATAAAAATATTTTTTACTAAAATTGATTAAAAATTTGCATTGTGGGAAGCTAACTTCAACCACTACCGTCGGTCTTCTTGCACAAATGAGGTGGGTAAAATTTAGTATTTTGACATCACCCACTATATCGTAGTCATCTTTGTGCCCCAATAAATTGAGATGAATCAATATGTCCTTAGATGAGGATTACCTCTTGTGCAAGATAGAGAGAGTATTGTGTATTAAAATACAGGTTCCATGATAACAAGACATTTAAGGGTTATAGTGAGAATGTGAAACCAGTAAAAGATTTTTTCAGATGTTCCATGGAGGTGTAGTTTTTTTCCATTAGGATAATTTTTTGATGATGAGAAGATCAATGGTAAATACATTTAGGGATAATTTTTAAAAATTTATTTTCAATGATGGAGTGTGTTTTATCCATATAACAATGCATGAGACATCAATGAGGGGGGTGTAACAAAGGATATTTTGAGGAAATGTTTCATGATATAAGGAAGAATGGAAATCTAGGTAAGATTTTGTGTAAAAAATAGTGACGATGGTGTTTTTTTTCAAAAATGGGAAAATTTTATTTTTAATTGATGTGAGTTAAGTGAGGTGTACGATGTTGGTTATACATTATATAGAAAAGGTGATTACAATAGAAGAACTCATTGGTGCAAAATTAGGGAATCAATAGAGTGGAGCCTTGGGTTTTTAAGTTTATAAATTTATATTCATAATAAATAATATAAAATCTTTACATATATTTATATTTATATGTATAAATGTGTATGTTTTTCAATGTATTCTACTATTTGTATGTGTATGTATGTATGTTAACTCATGGAAAAATTCCATTAATGATTATTTTTTCTATTCAACATCAGTTATAAAGTGATGTTACTATTGATGACCTATAATGTTGGACTTTCTGTATTGGTTTTTAAAAAATGATTTTGAAATCCACTGTATAAGATCATATATAGAAGGTTTTCAAAATCATATTTATAGAAAACTAACATTCAAAGCATTCAAACTCTTACTTCCATTTCAGTTTTTAATTCCACCAACATATAGAGACATTTTAATGTCCCTTTCAATAAAATACGACTTTAAAAGCTATAATGGAAAGGAATTCAATGCTAGATATTTCTTAAATAAATTTTGAATGTTCGTAATTTTTTAAAAAATCATTCAAAAATAAATGATTTCAAACCTATAAAGAAAAACCATGATAAAAATAGCATAATAATATAACATAAACCACAAAAAATAACTCATGTAAATAATTCAAAACATATTTCAGAAATATCTCTCGATATAGAACTATATCTATAAATAAGTAAAACTTGAATGATAGTATGAAAATAAAATTTTAATATGTTTTGGGTTGTTTTATTTATACAATGAAATGTTAAAAAAAACCTCCAACATAAAGTGTTATGAATTAAAAGATAAAATATATTTTTTCATTATATGTGTTATAATGAAACTAAGCTATTAAAAATATGATTTTATTATGGTAGTGATTATCTCATAAATGAATCATAAAACATAATACCTGCATTAAAAAATACCTCTTTGATGATATAACTATATTTATGAAATAATATATTTAATAGATATTCACTAAAAATATAAGAAAAAACATGTATTCCATGATGTGAATTTTGTATACATGAGATTTCACATATTCAATTTTTTCTAGTTCCATTGTTGAAAAGTAAACCATACTGAAATCAATCAATGTACTATTTTAATTATAAATTATAATTATGGAAACACAAAACAAATTAAAATATTATGATTAAAGAAAAAAACAATAGTATAAGAATTACTAATTTAAAAAATTTTAAGTCTTCTTTGAACACCACTAAATAAAAAGGATAACCAATATTATTTGAATTCATTTGGGAAAAATATTTATAACATCTAATTCCCACTAAAATATAAAAATTATATCATTAATAAAATTATAATGAATTTTAGTTCATAATCATATTTTATTTCGTACATGTTATGGAATGAAAATTGAAAAAGTAATATTTTTTTAATATTTCAAATATATATTAAATTTTAGAATAATGTATTAAGAATTTCCGAATTGTTGAAATATATTATAGAGCCATAAAACCATAAATAGATGATCAATCATATGGTATGAAAATATTATTGAGATATTTAATTAGAAAATTTATAAAGTAAGTTAATATAACATATATTTACTTATTAAGATTAAATTTATTAATGAAATTTACTGACAAGGAAAACAACTACAAAACATTTATAGTTATATGATCACACATTAAAACAATAATGATGTGATTTTTAAATATAGTTAATTTATAATCTCTTCCAAAAATTTAAACACTAATTTAAAAATTATAATAGTTATTAAATATATAAGAAACATATGTTAAATTGTTTATACCATGAACACATCGAGGTGTATCAGAAGGAGTTGGTTCCTAATGTTTTCTTTTCCTTTGAAATGATTCCTTTGAATTTTTTATTAATTCTATATAAGGTATGTGTAAGAAAAAATTATAATTAATCATGAATTTAATGATAAATAAAAAATTAAAATAAAACATAATTCATTTATCATCAAGTGAGAAAGGGTAGTTTTCTAAAGAAAAAAAGACCAATACCCCCTCTAATAGTGGACACATCATAAGTAGGAAGAAACAATGAAGTAGTCATATCAATAATAGAATTTAACTCTCCTATTATATGAACAAAATTTATTTGTTAATAATGTAAATAACACCATTAATGATGTATATTTTTGTATTATATAATTTGTGCATGAGGATCTTCACCATACAACTCGTAGTATATGACCAGTTATGAATAAGGAGGTGGAGGTTCTAGGCAGGCAGGCTATGTAGGATGTGTATATATCTTTTCTTCCACAAGAATAATAGATACAAATGATTTAATTACATTATATTCCAACTCATTTAAAAACAATCTATCAACCATTAATGAATGTTTTTACCTTGTATTATAAACCCATCGATGCAGAATTGTGGGAACAACTGAAAACTTTTCTATTACAATACCATCCTTATACTCTATAATACAACCCATGTTTTCTTGAATAAGTAAAAAAGTATGAAGAATATATATCCAAAACTATGGGATAAAGATACCCAATATCATTTTATCTTTATTGGAATCCTATAATAATATTTTCAATTGTTATATTAGTCGGATAAGTTTACAAAATATTAATAGTAAATAATAATAATTTTTAATTACTTATAGTCTTTTCAGTGGCTTAATAAAATAGATTAGTAAAATACTTTATATTTTTCTTCCATTCTCACCCTTATACATTTCCAAGATGATAGAGAGGAGACTAAGGGACATGTTGATGATCTTTAAATCCGCTAACTGGTTTGGATCTTAATTCATTAAATTTTCCACATTTATTTACACCTTTAATAGAAGATACTCTCCATTTGATAATGTCTGATGGTATAAATTTTGGAAATTATATATTGGTGATTTTTTCACTAAGTCCTATTACATAATAAAAAATTAATAAGCTATCAAGGAATTAATATTAATTAAAAAAATAAATTTTATAAATAATAAAATTAAATAGAGGCTTCTCCTTGTAGGATGGTGACAAATTTCGATCATGTATCCATATCAATAAATTTATACTTATGGTATGGATCTTGATTCTATTTACTCCCAAAAAATATAAATAATGTTACATTGTCTCTAAATACCTCTATTTCATTTCCAAAAAGGATATTTTTTTTTATTTTCTTTCATTTTTTGAAAGATAAAAGTCTTCTATAATTAGATAGATTAAAAATTAATTATAGGAAATGTATAATATTTCAACCATTATATTAAAATATAAAAAAGTATAGGAATTTTACCATTATGGACTCCCATAACTAATATCACCGATTGGTTGGTTCTACTCCAGCTTGGGAATAAAATAATTATCCCATAATGTCTCTTTATATGCAAGTAACTCCAAAATAGTGTGCCATGTGGACTAGTAGGGTGGTTGTTATTATAAAACAACATCAAAAACTATTCTCAACATATGAAAGTGAATGTTGTGGTAAATTTGTAATCCCACACCATACATATTTAAGTACTATCATATCAAGAAATGAATAATAGCTTCACATAATTTAAATAAATTTATATTTTATTTCATTAAAAAATTTAATGACAACCTATATATTTATATAATGACAAGTACATACCTTGGTTGCCCTTCCCCAGTGTCTATCATTTGAAAATATTCATGATAATTCAATGATATTGTTTTACCTATATTTGATTATAATTAAATAATTTCAATAAAAATAAAATCAATTATTTATAATATAAATCAAATCATTTAATTTTATAAATTTTAACCAAAAATTGTGTAAGTAAATTTATTAAAGATAAAAAAGGAATGAAAAGATTAGAATATAAAAATATGTAATTTTATGTGCATATATTTTTTTCTAAATAAATCATTTTCATAATAAAAAATGTGAATTTTTATTATAGGAAGAAAATTATGAATATTTTGTTGCATAAAATAATATACTAAAAAATGAATAATATAATGAAAAGAGTCACAATAAAATTATTAATGAAAAAATTTTCAACCAAATATTAGATATCTAAATCTAATGAACATAAAATAATTAAAAAAATTAAGAATTCTCAATATCTGAATATTTAAATTTGAAATTTAACTAATAAATATTTTAATTGTCTTAGTTTTAAAAAAATATTTACCTGGTTAATTGGCATCTTAATATAGGGTAATACTATATATCTTTTATATGACCATTTTTCATTTCATTAACTATAAAAATATCATAGTAATTTTTATCCTCTAATAATTATATAATTGATGAAAAATTTTCTCATAAGTCTTCAACATCATCAACACTCATATCACCCAAATGAATTTTTCCATAAAAAACGACAAACCACTAGACATTGGATAAGACAAAAACATAAAATATTTGTTTTTTATGCTTAACAATGATAAATAATTTGTCTCTAGAACTAAATATTTTAATATTTATAAATTCAAGTCCATAAGTATCGTGTTTCACACCATTGTTACTATCAACCCAGATATACTTAAATACATTTAACAAAACATTAGTCTAACAAATCTTCCTAATATCCTTAAAGATTACAAAAAAAAATTTATGTAGAAATTGGGTTTCCATCACTTGCACTCTAATATGCAGTGCTTTAATGATGAACATTACTTTAGTATTTTTAATTGATGTATTTTCATCCAGGTTTTTATGTAAAAAATATAACCATTAATCTAAAAAATAGACCATGTGATCACATTAACCCTTGGTTACACTACCTACCATTTATATATTTCTAATATTGATAAACCAGTTTGAAATTTCTTTATTATTGATGAAACAAAAGTGTTTTTAGATTAATTTATAAAAAATATATTATTTTCTCAAATATGATACCATTAATATAGAAATATAAGTTGATATATTTGGGGTAAAAATCACCTTTATTAAATAAATTTTTGTGAATTTGAATCCATGACTACATCACATGGAATTAATGTAAACTCTTAGTCATAGAATCATTTAACTTCCCTATAAACTATCAAATGTTGAGATATAGGGACCCGAATATGCTCTACATCATACAAACATTTAGCAGAGAAATAATGCACATCTTATGATATATATTTTTGAAAAATCTGACCCCCTATTCAATGCATATTCTTAACAAACCCACTCAATATGTTCATATATTATTTATAATTATACATCAAACATAAGAAAAATGCCCACATATTCTTACCTCTCACACCAAATGAATCAATAGAAACACCATTATATTAAAAAATGATGATAACAAAATACACTATAGTTGAAAAAATATGGGGATAGATTCAAGATTCAACATATCTAACAAATTTGGATCTATATATTTATATAAATTTAATTAAACAAGTATGATGTCCTTCGGAAAAAATTTATGTAGGTATCAAAAGTATGACATATAATGCATTCAGTAGAAACTATAACATCAATGGATGATAGTCAAATTTTTTTAGGTCTATTAACTTTAAATCCTTCAATGATAGCAAAGTATTTACATTTAAAGGGAACCCAATATGTAATTTAATACATTTAATAAATTAAAGAAAATTTATCTTATCATTAATTATTAATATTAGATAATACATTGACAAATATATTATTTTTTACATTAATTATTAGAGGTAAATCAAAACATATTCCCATGATTATTACATCTACTCTTGCATTAAATCCATCTTTTTTTCTCTTTTTTTGTTTGAAAATGCTACAATCAGACTATCATAAATTTTTTTCTCTATATGAATAAAATAAATGTTGTGTTTTAACATACAGAATTTATAATAAAGTAGATTAGATAAAAGTGATCATTTCTACCATGTATTTTTTGACAACGAGAATATTATTTCTTTCCAAATGTGAAATTAATTTTTTTTCACCGTGCAATAATATTCAATATAGGATATTTGTTTTGGGGAAAAATAATAATCTTGTAAACTATTAAATTCCTTTTTTAATATTCTATAATTGTGAAACATTCAAAAAAATCAATGATGACACATTTACACAACCTTTATTCCATTTTGAAATTGGCGATATGAATTCCCATATTCACAAATTAGATAGGATATATGTCTCTTAATATTGAATCCAAAAAGGATTCCATATTCAAAAAAGTCACTTATAGTGAACAATAACATAGCACAGAAAATAAAATAATAATTCTTTGTATACATAAAATACTATAACACCCATCTTTAATGTAAATTTAAAATCATCAATCTAATTCTATCAATAAATGTAAATATCATTTTCAATCTATTTTGATCTAGAAATCATAAATCCTGTCATCAAATATTTCCTATTAATACATATATATATATGGAGAAATTTAAATGTAATTGACATAATATGTCATTATCTTTATTCAAAATTAAGGCTTTGATATAGATTTATTCAATTTGTGTATCATCGCGATATGGTATTTCTAACATCATTTCCACAGTCCAATAAATTTTATCAAACGTCTTACATTGTGGTGAGTTTGTAGGGTGACGTAGGTTTCCATCATAGATTCAATTATATGTATTCCATCATAGAAACTTTGAGGTATTTTATTTTGAAATGAGATGCATTAAATGAGTAATTATTTTATGACACTATATTACATTAGTGGAATGTACAATGTCTATTCTAGAAAATTGATCGTAGTAATATTTTTCAACTATATTATATCAGGATGTCCCACTATTGGATTATTATAATAAATATTAATATTATTTCTTATAAAAAACATTGTCATGGAAAAATCATGTATATTTTATACCCCAATCCCATTGGACAAAATATTTTTTTTCTTAATAATTGGAATGTAGAAGCCAATTTTTGTCTTGATTTAGCCCTTTTAAAATTTCATACAATTAATTTAAAATTTTATCACCCTGACCATTTATTTCTTCCAAGATAACCAATATCATTATGGTACATATCATTTTAAATTTATTTCAACTTAAGAATTACGGTTTCAACACATCACCATATTATTTTTCGACACTTTTTTCAGTGGTTTCCTCACCTTTATCATAAATTAATTCTTCAAGATGATGCCTTGTTTCATAATGGATATCTTTATTATCATTAGATCTTGACTTGTTTTTATTTTCACCAATACAGATATAGTGTGTATAATTATGAATAAATATATAAAAAATAAAATTTCCTTTGATTTCTTTCTATCCTATTTTTATCATATTCAAAAGAATCACACATGATTTTTTTTCAAGATTTAATTTAGGAATTTACAATGAATTTTCAACCCATTTCTCTTGTTCATCACTAGTTATTCATGAATTCATCCAATTATATTATATTAATTTCTTAATGTTGGAATATCATATATGAATATATTAATACATTTTATCATTTAAACAAATACATAAATTGATAAAACTAAAACATATAATCATATAAATGTATAAAAATGTATAAATTTTTAATAAAGAATTTATACCTAAAACACAATTTACAACTGATAAAATTTTTAAAAATAATAAAATATATAACAAAAAGTAACTAAAATGAAAAAAACAAATTATAACTAAATTTTTTATGAAAGAACTATTTTAATCACAAAAAAAATATGACAACTAAACATTTATAAATACAAGTACTTATAAATATAAATAGTAATTACAAAAAAGAGTTTCAATTATAAATAATTTATTAGCATAAAAAATTTATAATAATAAATTAATTTTAGAAAAAAATTTATAATTCAAAGTTATATACATATAAAAAAAATCAATAGATTAATGAAATATTTAAAAAACAAATAATTACTTAATTTTCAAACATTAAAAAATAACATACACAATATGGAGGGTGATGATGAAGAATTTCTATTGAATTTATTATAATTCAATCAAGGTAGGTTGAATAAGGTAAAACTATTAATGTAAATAAGATAAATGTTTAAAAATAAATTATTCAAATAATTGACCAAAAAAGGATATGGAGAATGGATATGGTTGGAGAAGATTAGGTTTTTGCGGACCAAATTTTTTTGGGGGCCATGGAAGAAGGAAAGATTATGGATGATTGGGGAGGAACAATTAAAAGATAAGTATGAAAATTGAACAATTATAGAAGATCAAGAGTATTTTAGGTGCCATTTTTGGTCAAGGGGATGGTTGTTTATAAACTACCATGTCAAATAAATTATTATAAGTCCATTAGTATTAGTTTTTTAAAACTATTTTAGAAATGATTTAAAAAAATTAATGTTAAATGCTTCTTTTTTCACTTTTAATTTCGTATTTGAAAAAATCTAGCGTTAAAACTCTAATTCTAAAATATATTTATATTTCTTGGGGTTTTTTATTCATATATTAGTGTATATATTTTTTGTATAAGTATGTTTTCATATATATGTGTATGTATTCCTATGTATGCATTTCATGTGAACATATGTGTCGTGTATATGTATGTGTATGTTTATGTGTATGAATATGGATGTATGTGTTGTGTATATCCATATATGGGAATGTAAATGAATGTATTGGTATATATGTATGTGTATGTGTATGAATATATACCAATGTATGTATTTTTTGTATGTTTGTGTTTGTTTATGTATACAGATGTATATGCATGTTTTTGTATCATTCCCCCCTCTAAAGCCAAAAATGAAGAGGAGTGACCCATGAATCACACCCCCAATAATTTATGATATGGTGACTAGAGATGAGGGTGTAAAGTTCACAAATGAGAGGAATTACCATAATATTTTTTATGATTAATTGATAATGGGGGATCCCCAATGAACATAAAGGGATTTACATTTCAAAAATAATTTCCCACAATCCATGTTATATTAACATGTCAAATTTACAACATATAGGAGAAATACATGTTAAAGAAACTCTAATCCCTAGGAAAGATACCAAACCCCCAAAAGATACCCCAATAGAAGCTTCTGACTTTAGTTAAGTATCCTAAAAACACATAGAACACTATGGTGGGGTGAGAACCTTAAGAATACTTATTTTGGTCATCATTTTGAAAACATAAATATCTCTGTGCGATAAGTATGTGAGAGTAGACATGAGGGATAATAATCAAATAGAACATTCAAAATATAATCACTATAATTATAAAATGTAAGCATATAAATTAGTCAATGTCCATAAATATTAATATGTAATGAAAAAGAGAACAATCAATTTTGAAGCTATATATCTCCTATAGATTCAAAAATATTCTCAATAAAAAACACATTCCATAACCAAAACACAAACCAAAATCCTTTACCATAACAAAAAAAACCTCCTTCCCCAGAACTTGTAATTTTCATGACCCCTATTAATTGTTATAAAGGAAGTTTGACCTTGATGTAGCAGTGGACCGATAACAAGACATCTCTATATCTAATCAAGAAATAATAATTAAACCACATAAACTATATAAAATCTTCACATATTGAAAAACCATATCATTCCTTCCATAGATAGAAATATATAACTACACCACCAAATATCCACAACCATGTTTTTATGCATCACACCACATAACCACTTCCCAACTATATTTCAGTAGGGTAAAACAAACATTAAGGAAATCAATCCTTTCACTACTACTTTTTTGTAAACCCCCACTAATAATTATCATAATCATATCATCCTCAAAATTAAAGTGTATCATGGATATATAGAGCATCAACCTCATTCCCTCTCGCTACCATGAATTACCCTCACCTTGTATCCATCATTACAAAATGATCACATTTTTAGATAATTCACATTCCACACCAATACCCTATATGATTGTACAAAACTCATTCCATCACATACTATAATATATATTTTCACTTTAATGTATCAAAACCCATAAATATAAGTTTCATTGCATCTTACATTCCTCAACAACCACATCAATAAATTCAAAGTGTAAAATAATAACTATATATCAATCATTAATTTTCAAAAAAAGAAAAAATCAATAGAAAAATCAATTCTCAATAAAAAAGAGTTCACAAAAAAACAATTCCATATCTCAATTTTATTATAACCCCTAGATTACAAATTTCTATCCTAATTGATTTTAAACAATTCATTCTTCATTCATCAAATTTCTTCCATACATTATCATTTTTCATGTTATTAATATTTATTAGTCATTTATCCACGATTCATTAACAACCCATCATTACTTTCATTTATCTTCCCAACGTTTTTTTATTTGTAACCACATAATTAGTAAAATAGTATTCAAGATTTTCAAAAAATAACATAGCACCCCATGTATAATCAATAAATAACCAAAATACCCCAGTTTTCCATATTTCTTCTAATATCATTTACATTTTAAATTTTTATAAATTATTCAATCTTGGATTTTCCAAAGTTCATCATTAATAATATTACCCAAACATCACATTTACACACATCAATGGAAAATTTACAACATATGGTGAATAAAATAGTAAACATAAATCACACAAAACCCCCCTTTACCTTTTAATCTAATTTTTTTCTTCATCATCATAGATTAATTTCATATTGTATTAGTCTAATAATTATATATTATAATGATCTTGAATATTTCTTCTTATGGTTATAATGATTTGTTTGTTTTTTGAATGTAATTTTTTTGGGAAAAACATGAAATTTCGAAAAGTATGGAAGGTATTTTTAGTATGAAAATTGACCACATTAAGATAGACCGCCTACCACATGAAGTGATAATGATAGTTAGATAAAAAAAACTTCTTAGTGTTGGAGATACCACAAGATGTATCTAATGAACCACATGAGGAATTTGATCATCCAAATGATGTAGTGGATCGAACACATAAAGACTTGAAGTAATTGAAATATTTAATTAAAACTAATTTCATAGTCATTTGAAATTTATGAAAGTGTTGAAACAACCACATGAACGAATTCAAGTGAAAATTTGAGGCAATTTCTATGATACCACATGAAGGAATTCATGTAACCACATGTTTGAAGTTGAAGTGACAATAAGAAAAAAATACAATCAACCAAACATTAAAATTAAGCTACCATATGAAGAAACTTTGACCAATTGTTCCTAAATTAAGACCACTTTATATAATAAAGATGTTGTACTATGAAAATATTACACCATATAAAAGAGTAAAGATAACACAACGAGACCTTGTATTTATCATGAGTGAAATATTTATTATGGATAAAGTTCCAAAATCCCAAATAAAGGTTTTTGAATTTAATTGTTTAGCGTCTTTATGGTTTTTTCACCAAGATAATGTTCATTCATTTATGGATATATTTTAAATATGGTTATTATAATATAAGAAACCATCCATTATAATATAATAGGGCATATAAGAATTCTAATAGTGATTTAATCTATACATTTCACTCACCCTTGATACTCATTTTTTATGAAGACATTTAAAACACTCAGAAGAAGGAAAAACTGACTAAAAATTTAATTAGTAAGCCATATGTATGATCATACAAGAAGGATTACTATGATACTCTTTCTATTATTTCACTGCATCATTTTTCCCACGTTATCTATTGAAGAGGCTCTGTATATCTTGTACTTCTGTGTGAGTTGTTGTTTTTGTAAAACCCCAATTCTGGTTATGGATTTTTTTATTATATCTTAATAAAAATTCTTGATTGTGGCTGAATAGCTTATAGAGAGGTTTATAATCCAGTTGGGGATAAACTCTTGTTCAATTCCACTATTTTTTTAAATTAATCTTTTCAACATCATTCTAAAATTATGTTACAAATGTTTATTTTTACTAATTAAATTTTAAATCAAGTTTAGAAAAATATTATATAATAGTTAAAATTTATAAGTGAGGTATATATAGTATTTGATTTAAGTAGATTAGTTTTAATGATAATCTAATTTTAGTTTTCTTAACTATGATTCGATTTAGCATTTTGGAAAGTATTTTACAGTATAAAATTAATTGTATGTAATTTATTTTTAAATTAGGAATACATTTTAAATTGATGGGATTTATATTTATAATTATTAAATATATAAAATTCAATAATGTATGCTCAATTCACATCATGTTGAGGATTAATCTCAGGAAAATATTTTTTATCATAGAACATTGATCTCTTATTTTCAAGCTCTCATTTTTGTAATATCTTTAATTTAAATTTTTACCTTGATAAAAACGTAAGGGATTATATTTAATTTCTATTTATTTACTTTGTAATAATAGATGATAGACCTGAAATTCTTGTTACTAATCAACCACATTTTTTTAATGGAAGAAATTATGGAAAATGGGAAATATAAATTAAAATCTATCGTTAAAGTATGGGATTTAATATTTGGATAATTTTTGAAGACGAGTATTAAAAAAACTATACTAATAGAAAAAAATAGGATGACTTAAATATTATGATTGTAACTTCAAATCCTTTAGTGAATTATTTTTAGCTTTGGGTGAATTTAAATTTAATAGAATATCTCTTTATACTACTGCTTTTGAAATATAAGACACTGTATATTTTCTAAGGAACATCCAATGTTAAATTAACGTGATTATATAAATATACTATGGAGGATGATTCTTTCCATATTTAAGAGGATTATTATATCTCTAAAATTTATTGAATATTTAATGATATCATTAATACTCTTAATTCAAATAGAGAACCGGTGGATAAAAAACAAAAAGTTCAAAGATTAATGAGATTAATACTTGATAGGTGGAGAAAATCTACACAATAAATTAGAGAATCATTCAACATTAGTAATATACCAGTCAATAAACTTATTATAAGTTCGATGATGCATTATGTTTAATTAAATGAAGATAATGAAGATATTGAACTTAGGAAAACATTTATTTCGATACATATGATTCTAAATCTAAAGAAGTATTCATTTATTATTCAAGAAGAGATGAATATGAATATGAAAGTGATAAGGATGTGTCTCATCTAAGCATACGATTAAGGATGTTATAGGAAAATGAGAAATTATTCATGAAGACTAATTATAAAGGTTAATAAAAAAATAGGAAATTGAAAAAAGGAATATAAGAAATATCACTCCTTTGGTGAAATTATCTATTATAAATGAAAGAGCAAGGGTCATTTTAAAGCTGATTGTCCAAAGATAAAATATAAAAAGAAATATGATGATAAATAGAATAAACCATAAAAATAAATTAATTCAAACTAGTGTTTATATATGGACAACTCAAGTGACTGTAATTTAGATAGGAATGATGTAAGTGAGAATTTTTTTATTCCTTATGAATATTGCATATAAGGTAAAAAAAATCTAATATTAATTTAAATTTGTTTTTTGATGATGCAATAAATAAGTCTAAAATTTATAACTAAGAACATTTTGAAAAATAATATATATTTTTGGACACCATGAATGAACATAAATATAAATATATGAATTTTAAAAATGTGTATGCATTATTTTATAATACTAAAAATAAAATTCAGTTGAAAAATAAAATATTACAAACCTTTTATAAGAGAATAATGATTTGGAATTGGAAAATGTGAAACTTAGAAATGAATTAGAATGATTTACAAAAGAAACTAATACCTTTAATATGATTTTGATATGTTAAAAACCTCCTAAAAATAATTTTTAATTTGCATATATATATATAGACATCAATGATATATGTATAAAAACAACTTTGTTATATGTTCAAAGTATAATTAAATAATCATTAAAACTTAATAGACTTCATGATACCGTAGTTGTTTCCATTATTCGGTATCTATTAAGAATTTTGTTTCTATATTTGTTAATTTGGTAGTGAATAATCTGGTTAAATAATTCTTAATTCTTAATTCTTTAATTTTGATCCTTTCTAGACCCAATAAATTTTGAGTTCTAAAAATCATTTTGTATTTTATTAATTATTAGTAAATGGATTAATGAGATAAAAAATAAGTGTATCGTATATGGAAAATTAATGTTCCACATACATGATTTAAGAGTAAGAAATTGACAATAGTTCAATAAAAGTGGATGGGGAACATATTAACATTGGTGAAAATGTGAATAGAAGAATAATTAGTATTGAGTAAGTTGGGAACTCTGAAATAATTTATATTTATAATTATTTATTTGATTATTTCCTGAAATATAATCTCTTATGTATATATAAATTATGTTATGATAGATTCAATGTTATGTTAGAAGGTAATTATTCCCGATTTATGATTCTAAGAATGTTTTATTGTTTACCACTATATTAAATGAGAATTTTTATTCTGTAAATCTAGTTTTTAATATATTTTTCCAAATTAGGGGATTTTTACAGATAATCATGGATATTTAATATGATACAATCCATATTAATATATATCCTCTTAAGAATCAAACTAGAAAAATATCATTTAAGGATATACCCAAACTAGAATTTTTGAAAGCCAATATATGAAAAACATATCTAAAGGGAAATAAAAAAATATTTATTTCATACCATAGAAAGAGGTGTCAACCTCTCAACCAATATAATTGGTTGAAAATGATTTATTTGGATCTTATCTAGTTTCTATTATATATATAAAGTATTATTATTATATTATTATTTTTTGAATATTCAAGATACACATGGGTATTCTTCCCAACACAAAAGAGTGAAAATCCTTATTTTTTCAAATTTAATATTTTATGATAAAAATAAGGGGAAGACCATTTTAATATTATGAATTTATCAAGGAATTTTTTTTATAATCATGGATTTTAATATCTACAGTCACAAAATGGACGTGATCACACTTTCTCTTCACCTAGAATAATGAAAAAATTGATCTTCTGAAATAAAGAATATAACTCTTTAAGAAATAGACTAGACTATGTTTGGTGAATATTAAATAACACTATATATTTTGGTTGATGGTGTAAACAAAACTTTTTATGTAATTAATATGCTTTTTATCAGATTAATCCTAAAGACGACTTATTATGAACTATGGAATGGTAGAAAACAAAGGTAAATTACTTCATAGTTTTTGGACATAAATTATTTATTTTAAACACCAAAGATAATCTGTATAAATTACAACCAAATAGTTATGAATTAATTATCCTATTTTATTCAACCATCATTAATGAATATATAGTTTTCAATAAGATACCCATGATTTTGGATAAATATTCACTTGAAACTTTTGATGTGACAGATCCACATGATCTTAAACCCCCATATAATGAACCTTTAGGATGATATTTAAAAATTTCAATATTAATAAAATATCTAAGATATATGGACATATTTATGATTTTTTATAGATATTTTAGAATTGATTATATTGGCCATACTATCCTCAAAGAACAGTTGGATGAACCAAGTACATTAATTCATAAAAAATTGACTCATAAGTATCACCCTATAGATGACGTAGTTAGTGATCTTGATCGGGGATCTCAAACCAGTTCTTCTCTTTGAAACCTTTTTAAATATCATTACATTTTTATCAAATATAACCTAAGAATATTACTAAGGAATTTAGTGATAATATTGGGTTACAAATATATAAAAAGAATTTAATTATTTTGAATGAAATAACATTTGGAACTATTTGAGAGACCGAGTGAATATATAATTTTTGAACATAAATGGGTGTATAGAAACAAGGATTATTAGTCTAGTAATACAGTTAGAAACAAGGATATATTGTTAATATAAGTTTATAATCAATTGAAAATTATTGACTATGAAGAGAAAATTATACAGGTAACTACTATTGAGGCCATTAGTATACTTCATTCTTATTGAAAACATCTTAATTTCAAAAATTATTAAATTAATTTCACAAGTTATTTCATTAATGGATATGTTATTAAAGATTTTTTATTAACCAACCTACATTTTTAATCCCTCATATACCAAATCATGTTTTGAAACATTCAATATATCTCTATTATTTAGAACAATATATGAGGGCACGTTATGATAGGCCAAGCTCATTTCTTATTTTAAATAAATTTTGAAAGTGTGTTGTTGATATTAATTTGGTTATCAATATAATTTCAAATTATGTATTAGTTTTACAAATTTATGTCGATGTTTTTTTATTTAAAAATTCATTATGTGTCGAATTGTCAAAGATTATGAAAAAATAATCTATTATGAGTTTAATGGGGGAATTAGAATTATTCATCAGTATTAAAAAATTTCAAAACATGGATGAAATTGTCTGAAGCCAATGAAAATGAAAATTTTATAAAAAACATTTCTAATTAGATGAAACAAAAGAAAGTGATACTCTAATGATTACAATATGTAAACTGGATCTAGATGGAACTGGGAGATTAGGAGACAGAACTATATAAAGAGTAGTGATTTGGATTTTACTATACTTAGCTGTTAGTTGGTCTAATATACGGTTTATTGTGGACATGTGTCTATGTTTTCATGAAAACCCCAAATAATATCTTTTAATTACATTACCACTTTTCTTTAAATACGTAAAAATTAAAATCAATTTTTTTTATTTTACCAAATATGAAAATAATTTTTGTTATTTATTATAATGTAAACATTAGTGTCTATAAGTTAGATAGAAAAACAACCTCGATCACATGTCAATTATTGGTAATGTATCTAGTTTTTTTGGTGTAATAGAAATAAGAATTCTATTTCATTATCTACTACTGAAGCTGAGTATATAGTTGATAGTAATTTGTATGAACAAATTCTTGGTGTAAAACACACATTATATGAGTGCGGTTATTAATTTCACCATGTACTTATAAATTGTGATAATAAAAGTGATATTAACATTTTTAAAAATTATTTATCACAATTTTTGAATAATCACATAAATATAAGACATCACTTTTGGAGACCCAATTTTCCAGAAAATGATACCACTATCAATTTCATAGGTTATAAGAATTACCTTTCTTATATTTTCCAAAAACTTATGAATATTTAAATATTGAATTATATTAGACATGATTTAGTTATGATTAATTATTATAAATTATTTTTTTCTTTTATATTAATATAGAAGTTATTCTATTTTAAATATCACAACTGACCAAAAGTATTAATTGGTATTAAGGACACACCATGTGGTAGGTCAAGATACCATGTGATGGAAACATTACATAGTTTTTCTTAATGCAGTAGGTTAAGCTACCTAAATACACCAAACAAATGGGTATATTTACTTTTTTGGTAGGTCAATCTATCATGTTTCCTCAAGATACTACAAGGATCACAGTTAGTCAAGATAATATTAATATATTCTAAAATATTAATATATTAATATATATATATATATATGATTCCCCTACATTATTTGTCAATTCACCAAGTGATTATAAATATTCCTAAATTGAAATTCAAATCATTTTCTCCACTAAAAACTTAAATCACTTCGATTTAAAATCCATTTGATCGTACATTTTACTTTAAAAAATATATAGTTTTTAGAAAATTAAATCTTAGTGAAAGATGGTTTAGATGAATAAACATTTCACATTTTCATCTCATTTAGGTATATTATTTTAAATGAAAAGGGAAAAATCATCCAACATTAATGTCATTTATTTTAAAATGAATCATTTGACTCAATTATCCATTAAAAATGAAATAAATAATGAGTGATTTAGAACAATTAAAACTATAGTTATGGATTTTTAGAGGGAATTTTGGGTTTTCTATTTTATTGAAGATAATTGAACATTTTATATGTGGTTAGATAAGGGTTTCTATTTATATTCAAATATAAAAATGGGTTATTAGAACGATAGAAACATGAAAACCAAGAATGGAGAAAATTTTATATTTGGTTCTAAGATTTGGGCCAAATTTTTTATGATTCTTCCTAAATGAAATTATAAGGAATTTCATAGTTTTTAGTATGTGGGTCATAAAATAGCTGAGTATGAATAAATTATTATAGATCTGATAGGTTATGAAAATCCTTAACAACCTAATTATATATATATTCATGGTGAATTCTAGTTATTGTTAATGCTTATCCAATATTTAATATTCCCTAATAAATGAGATATTAGTATCATAAGAAATAAATATATTTCATTTATGTACGTAATGAAAATATTGTATAGATTAGATTGTGTAGGTATCTGATGAGGCACATGGAAAAATTGTGAAATCCCTCTTCCATGATTAATGTACTACCATTCAATATGTTTATTTCATATGTTTTGTATTATTAAGGACTTGTTATTTAGGGTGTATAAAAGAAAATATCCTTCAGTGGATTTTATTTGAATTGAACTATTTATAAAATTAAGAGGAATAATTGGAATTCTAGGAAGAAAATAGAATTTTCCTATAATCACAAGATATATTAAATATTTAATCTAGTGAAAAAAGAATATGATACCCAGCGATAAATATAACCCTTTCTATAAACTAGATATAGTTTTTGATTACTCTTCTAGGGAAAATGATGGTTTTTTGTCTTTTTAAATAGATGTGATTTTTTTATTTGAATGTTGAATCTAAAATAAATTATAAATAAGTAATAGTATCCCATGAGTTAGTGGATTTAGAACACTCATCACTTAAAGATACTTCCTTTATCGATCCTAAACCTCCCTTGTCTTTTCCTTTTGAGGGAAAAAAATGAAAATGATGATGATGATGATACTTTGGTTTATGATTCACTTATTGTGATGGATTCTGAATTTTATGGTGATCAATCCAGTTATTATTAAACTTGTGAATAATGTTGTGGCTATTAATCCTATCAGTCCCTAGTTAGAATCTATGGGGAGGTGAGATTACATCCCCATCGGGTAGGGGATAATTCCTAATACTCTGCCATGTTGTGTGGCCCAGTTGAGTGAAGTCCTGAGTAAGAAAGATATGTGGTAAATGGGTTTTATTCTAAAGAATCATAGGTCCAACACTTTAGTATTAATATAGATAATAAATATAAAAAGATAGATTTCAAACTGAATTAATTTGGTGGGACAGAACAGCTTGAGTTTGGTTATTAAAAAGAAGGTGAAATAGAATCAGGTGTTTAGAGAGTATACATTTAGGATGAATGTAGGGTGTCCCATGTTATAGAGGCATCCCATTTTTTAAAAGAAATATTTTAAATATCTTCCCCTCTTTAACCCAACATACCCTCTCCCCTTTATCCTACATATTCTTTTATATCAAAGGATGATTGGGGAGAGTTAAACATTTACTAGATAAATGTGATAAAATAATTTTTTTATATTTAGATTTAAGTTGAAACATTTATAGAATAATATACTTCTAATTATATTTTTATAATTGTATCTCTCATTGAACCTTTATATTTCTATGATGATTGGTCATATAATTCAAGATATGTATTATTTTGAGAGGGATTTTTCGAGCTTTATATACTGACTCAAAAAATATGTTATTGAAGCATGATAAAATGTACATGAATACATAAGTAAAAGAATAATATTCTACTGAACATAATACTCCTCGTATTTTATATCATCCTTGTTTAATTTGTGTCACCTTGGATGAGAATCTATTTAGACAACTTATCAAATGTGGAATGAATGTTTTTTTATTGACTTATAAAAGAAAAGATAAATATAAATTTCTTTTTTTGACTGATGTTTATAAGACCCGTGATGTAGTATGAAATGTTTCCCAATAAGATATTTTAGATAAATAATTAATGAATAGGAAAATTGATCATAATTTCAGTAGGAAGTTCACGAATACGTATTTAAATACCAAGTTCATATATCTATCCAAAGAAAATTAAATGCCTCATCTAACTAAATATTCTAAATCCCCTGAAAATTTATTAATACTGATAAAAAATATGTTATAGATATTTACTATGGATAAAACCCAGTCCAACTAAATTGTTTATAAAATACCATTAGACTTTAATTATTTCACTCACCTGATAGATCCCTATCTCTATAATGATCACACTCACATTATTATCCTTCAAACATGACTATAAAAACTATTATGATAACTTATTTCTATTCTAATATACCTTAAAAATAACAATTGTATGTCCAATTTAATTTAATACAATATTGGTTACTCTATATTTAAAAATTATTGTTAAAGGATATGTCATTTCTAAACATTCATACTATCAGCCATAACCTACACATTAGCCTAGTTCTCATACTTCCTTAGACAAAGTCTTAATATCCAGACATTTCTATGAGGTAGGAATAATTTTTATTTGTAGATTAATTCCTTTATTTAGAACTATAGTTATTCCCCAGTGAGGATATGGAAGAAATACAGGTTTCTAAAGCTTGATTGGAGCCTAGAACCTGTGTTTTTGGATGTGGAAGATGGTCCTTATTGTTAGTAGAAATATGTCACCCATGATACACAATTTGTGTTAACTGTATAGTTGGTTGATCCCACTATGCAGGGCCACATGGTTAATGAAACTATGCAACAGGGGCAGCATGCCCATGTATTTTCTGTAGATTTTTTGACAAAGGGTAAACTCATCATTTGGACACTATTTTTCTAACCATGTACCATGGGCATATGGAGGGATGAGATAGATAAGGGAACACAATTGGTGAATGGTTTGGACAACCTTGCTTCCAAACCACATAAACTAGTATTAAGTAGTAAAATGAAAATTTTTCTCTTATCGTATTAAATTAATTAACCCTCCTCAGTTGATTGTAATTTTTTCTAGTGTTCATACTTTTCTCCTCCCAAATGGGATCCCCTTAAATATTCTTCTAGGGATTGAAGGAACATCTCCATCCAACAACCAATTCGAGATTTGTTCAACTCGTTGGTTGTATTCCAGTGAGTAATCTATTCATATTTCACCATTTGATATTTCCTTTTCTATGAACAATGTTAATTTGGTGTAGGATATTATTCTCTATTTTCATGCCATTTTTTTATTCTTACTTTTTCTTTTGATCTTTTCCGAATTAGAGGTTGAGGAAAGATGAGTAATTCTCTACCAAGCTGAGGTAGGTGCTATATACCTTTTATTAAAAAGTTGCATTGTTTATAAATTTTTTCTTTAGTGCTATACACCATACTTCCTGGGTTATTCCTTCAATATTAAATTAACCCAGTGTTAAATGGTAAAATAATGGTTGAGACATTCAATGAAAACTTTCATCATGTTTAATGGTTATTGAACTCAACCGAAATAGCCCATTGGGTTGGTTCTACTATTTTATCACGACTATTCCACTCTTGGGGTGTGATGAGATCACATTATATAATTGATAATTGAATGTGATAATTAAGATAATTATAAAATGATATGAGTACCTTGTATCACCAAGTATTTTTTATATGAAATGTACAAATTTTTGAGCCCCTTGGCTTGTATATGATTAAAAATGTATTAATTCAACAGCGAATGAATTTTTTATGATTACTTAGACATTTATACTCCATGGATTTTGTTTCCTTTTTTAAATATCTTATATAGTTTCTTTAGATATTACCACTCTTTATACCCTAACCCATGAAGGCGTCAAAACTGATTACATGGTATAGGATATGGTTGTTGCTTGCTACGATATAAATATAAACATATGATTTAGTTTATTGATCATAGTGAGAATTGATAGATTAGATATCGTCACCTATACTATTTTACTTTTAAACCCCATTATTTATGTACTGTACTTTATCTTATATTCATGTTTTGGGATTGTTACAGAAATCGTTGGTGTTAGCCAACCGAGTGTTATCTCACACCATGATCGAGCTGAGGTTGGGTACCTAAAAAAAATCATGGATGTAGGTAGGGATAAGGGTAAGCTCCTAATTCTAATGCCTGATTAATTATGGCATATTAGTATCTGAGCACAAGACCAAGCTATGCTGGAGATGGTATCTTGAGATAGTTTTTTTGGGTAATTTTTGTATTTTTGATACATGTATTTTTTGAGAATCCTATTTCCATGTTTTACATGTCTTTTTTATAGAATTCTATGATAATAATTTTTATATGAAACTGTTGGATGCGATTACCTGGATAATTATATGAAGGATGTTTATTCCTCCACTTCCCAATTATTTAATTTTCTTCTTCTATTGTTTATTATGTTTATACCATTGTGCTACACTCTGATCATGAGGGTATAGTCTCCACACCATTTCACCATGGACTTCCACTACTATTTAGTATCCTTTAGAATATGGGGAGGCATGATTGTGACCATGTGTCTAACTAGGGTCATTTATTGTTATGTGAACCTAGTCTGGGATTTCACAAAGTCGTATCCAAGTGTTTTCTTTTCTTTTGTATTATTATTTAGGAATATTAGATAAGAGATTCAGAATTTTTCAGAATTTGGTTATGCGATGAGACTAGGAGTATCTAAGCCATATATAAGGAATACCCAAATTTACTAGGATTAGATATGTTTATCTAGACAGTTGAAATTAGTGTTTACTTGCTTTGACCATTGAGTATGAAATTGATTTTTGATTTTCCTTGTGATTATTAATTTTTACCGTTAGATTAATAGAATAAAGAAAAATTGAATAATCAATCATTATAAAAGAATTAGTATTTATTTGTCAGGAATTATGTCATTCCATGATTAAATACTATGTGCATTGTTTTCAGCATGTTATGGTGAATTTAATTCATTATCCTGAAAATTGTGCTAACATTTCATGCAATAATCTGATAAATAATGGGTTTGGATTAAATGGATGCCACACCTCAATTTATAAGGTGTAAAAGACCTTATAAATTAGAAATGGTAATCAATATAATTAAACAATTAAAAATTAATTTCTATATAAAAGATAATGTATTTAATTGAAATTCATTTCTAAAATAAATGATTAGTGTTAAATAGTGATTCCAATTGAAAATTAAAGAGTGTTTTCATCTATAGCATGAAACTGAAACTCCGTGTACTTGAACCCCAGATTTATAATAGAGAACATGACCTTGAACCAACTATGACAGTGGGAAGTTGGCAATATCTTGTGATTTCTTAAGACTTGTATGTGTTCAAGACCAACACTTAGGAGCATACATGGGGTGTGAAATGTGGTTTGGAAGCCTTGTGATCATCCTCCTTGTTTATTTGCAATATTATTGTTGTTAAAACATTACAGAGGCATGCAATTGGAATTTTTATAGATATTTCACCATGACAACCTCCATTTATTGTCCGTGTGGGAGATGATGACCATGCTTCAGAGGAGGTGGTCCACAAGATACCAATAAAACCTCTTGTAGGGCCTCTTGAGGCACCACCTATTATGACTGATATGGGTGATCATGCCAAATTCCAAGAGGAATTTCTATGATTCGTGTATAAAATTCATGGTGCACCATGACCTACCTTAAATATGGAATAGTTAATGTTTAAGTTACATTAGTATCATCCACTCACTTTTTTAGGGGATGGTGGACCATAGGATGAAGAGTCATGGATAGAGTCCATGCTATACATTTTTGAGAATCTTGAGACACAAACTGAGAGGAGAATGAAGTGAACTACATTAATGCTTTGAAATTATACCAAGACATGGTGGGAAATTATTAACATTATAGATAGTCATCGTGATTTTGATCAGATGGATTTGTAGGAAGACTTTTATGACTATTTCTATCTTGATATGTTGAGGAACAATAGATCCAGAGAGATTAAACACATTAAGTAGGGTGCCTTGTCAATTATAGACTATTCTACCCATTTTACAGAGATCTAACATTTAAAAACTTTACTATTAGGTTATGTGTTATCTAAATCTGTTATATTAGTGGATGATATTAGGTATAAATAACCATCATAGAGAATTTGTTTCATATTAATTCAATTTTAGAAATAGTAAACCACGCTTTGATTACTGCATGTATAATGAGGGAAACCTGGGGTGTTAAGAAGGCTAAATCATCTTCTTGACCCAGTGGATCCATTTAAGATATCATGAATAGATTCTTTGAGGGACCTCATTAAGGGAATACCAGCCAGAGTATGAGTGCTAGTATATCTTTTCCCTGTCAGCAGTGTAGAAGGATGGCCCATATGAGGATATTGGGTGTTATAGATCCAATCGAGTGGTGATCCTACCAAATGATGGTCCATATATAGTTGTTTTGTAAGACCTTTCCTCCTGTATCCAATGAGAGAGGGTCTACATAGATTCCACATTCTGGATTGAGGTCAGCAATTTATCATCTAGTAGGGAGTTAGAGTACAATAAAATGATTGGCCCATGGTGGTGGTCATGGATGAGTTATCCACACGCTATATTCCCAGTTACAACCAAGAGGTCTTTCTTCTTGTATTCAATATATCACCCAAGGGATTAGTTTAGGATAGATGAATACAATACATCTTATACCTAGGGAGGAGAGTGTGAGGCCTTCTACCATGAGAGGTACTATTCTATTAGCCTCTATATTAGTATCTTCCCTCTTCGATACATGTTCCTCAGATATATTTATACATGTTTTTATTGTGAAGATCCTTGGTATTGATATAAATTTTATCAGTGGTGTGATGACACTTGATACTCTGTTGGGGATATGATCAAAGAGTGTATGATAGTGCAAAGAGTTTCCCCATGAGAGATGTGGGTCTCTCTTTATATGGGATCTATTTTTACTCTAGATGATAGGGTTTGGAATTATTCTCTAAATGTATTGGTGAGATCCCTATCATGTGTTCATTGAAATATAACATAGAAGGGATAATTTCACATCACCAAAAGGTGGTTTTTTTATTCCAAGGGTTAATTGGACGTACGAGCGAGTCAAGATGGACATGGGAAACATGGCCTGGGTGTAATGATACCCCAGGTTTATAATTTTTATCTGGATGAGTAGATAATGTATTATATAGGCTTCCAGATTGTGATTATTTCAGTGTTTTCCCAGATTAATTTTTAGTATTATATTATGAGAGATAGGTATAGTCTTCTATTAAGATAGTTCTAGGATCTACACCTATATCCATTCCTCCTTATTTTAGGGATACTAATGTGTTGTGGGAACATAAGAGGTGGTTATATTACTTTTATGTAAAATAGATTATATGACCCAATAATTCTCATTTGTGTTTTCCAGTTACTTTCACCTATAAGGATGATTGACCCCTCCATTTATGTGTGGAATACTATAGTTTAAACCAATTATATGCTAATAATCTGTATCCCTTACCTTATATATATGATCTCTTTGACTAAATAAGAGGAGGTCGTGTTTTCCTGAATATTTATCTGATATTGGGTTATTGTCAGGTGCATATTTGAACTACATACAAACCTCATATAATCTTTTTATATATGGAATGATCTATATGAGTATTTTTTATGTCATTCAGTCTGATGAACATTCCTGATGATTTCATGGCATAGATGAACTTTTTTTCCATCCATATTTGGATTTTATTGTGGGGGTATTCATGGATGATATCTTGATCTATTCTCAAAAACTATATGACCATTTAAAACATATTAAGATCATATTGTATACTATAATGACCATTACTTTTTATATATTAACATTACATTATTTTTTCAGAATACTTAATATATTACACAATAGATTCCCAAATGACGTATTAGTCTAGTTCCTTTTGAAACATGGAAACATAAATATTGGAACACAAGTGAGGTAAATTATATACCACTAGTTATTCATGAATATGACCCTTTTTAGACACAACATACATATTACATATATTCATAAAATGGGGAAAGGAAACATAGAAAGTGGTGATCTCATGAGCTTAGTAAGGGTAAACAAAGGTGATATGAAAGAATAAACATTAGAATAGGGGTATGAGAACGTGATCATGACATTATAAGATCATACCATAAATAAAAAAGACCATAAAAATGAATTGTGGCATAAATATTGGAATTTCATAAGATAATAATAATTAGGTAATCAAGAGAAAATTCATAAAAGAATAACATATGAATAAGAAATAGAATTATGGAAAACACATAAGCATATAAAATTAATTCCATGATAGTGAAGGAATAACTTCCAAAACCATATTAGTAGTATGAGATCACTCCACATACCATATTTTAAATCATGGTTCACTCCTATAGCCATATTAGTATTCAAGGTTCACTCAAAAGATCATATTAGTGGATAAAGTCGTTTATTGAATTGAGTTCACCCTTTAATCCAGCCATGTATATCTCATGAGATATAAATATTAATTCGATGCATTTGATGTAAATATTGGCACCAAACATATCATAATGAAATAACACATACACATTCAACAATATAATAATATGTAAAATCATAACCCATGTAATTAAATGTCTATCATAAATATGTATTCATATCATTACATTTGAAAAAGAGACAGGTTTCATAATAATTTTGTCCAAAAATAACCCATGAAATGAAGCAAGATTCAGAAGAATACAAACAATGAAAGGGAAATGAGTTTCATAAAAAAATAACTCTTGAAATAGAAATGGTTTTCATAAACATTTAACCCATGAACTATAAATGGGTTTCACAAACATAATTCCATCAAAACATAAACCATTTAGAAAAATAATATGAATTGAACCTTTGGATCATTTCCCTAGAGAGGCGTGAGTAACACAAAATGATGTAATATTAGATGGAAAATTATATTGAAATGTCATTTAAAGAAATTTCTTTATGAAAACATCCTTTCTTCTTTAAAAAATCCATTTAAAATATAAAACAATTTAGAAAACATTTTGTCTTGAAAATATATTTGGAAACTTATAAATGAAGCATTGAAATAATTATAAAACCCCTTTTCTTTGAAAACATATAAAGGAATATTGAAATAAATATTTTTTTAAAAACCATTTTCCCTTGAAAATTATCTTAAAATAATATTTTAACAATTTTTTTATAGAGTTTTTAAAACATGGTTTTTTGAATAAAATAGATTTTCAACCAAAAAGATAAATAAGGTCATATTTTCTTCATAATAACATTTGAATTACATGAAGTACCAATTCTTGGGAAAATGGTACTGATAAATTAATACACCATGAATTAACAGATGATAACAAAATTCATTTGTGTTCTTGAGATATGGATCATAATATTTCATTAATGGAATCACAATCATAAACAATCTTGATAAACGATGAGAATGTTTCATTAAACTCTTGCCACTTAAAAACATTTAATCATACTACCCTTATGTGAAAATGAAATCAAATGAAGCATAAAATATCATTAAAATATTTATATTGATGATATAAAATGTAATATTGAAATATACACACCTCGTAAAATAATATAGTTGCATAACAAAACATGTGTCTCAAAGAGGGAAAATTGAGAAAAAATTACTTAACTGATTTGGTAACTTTTGAAACATAAAACCTATGATGAAAAGATCAGAAAATGGATATATAAATACCCATTTATTTAATTATATTATTAATATAATTTATTCAAGGAAAGTATATAAACCACACAAATTAAATGAGTGGTGAATAAGGAATGTACCTCATGGAAATAATTAGTGAGATAAAATTCCCTTACCTTAATTCTTGACTCTCTTAGTATTCATACAAAATTCATATATAAAAAATATATGTATGTTATAAATATATTAAATAACCATATTATTATATCTAATACCATATATTATTATTTTTACAACACTTTATTACCCTTTTATTAACAACTCCTTGTTAATGTTACGTTTCAGGTAATATCTGCTTTGTTTTTCACACAAGTTTGGAAATATTATTCTTGGTACAGTTACAAAGATTTGGATTTACGTATTTAAATAATTTAAAATATGATATAAATACCATATTTATTACGTATATATGGGTTTATAATAATTAATAAAATATTTAAATATGAGATAGAATACACCATTCATGGAGATGGTAGACCATGCGTATGGATTAATGTTGTTTCCATTATATTTTTGTACTGAAAAAAAATAAATTAAATGATATATATATATATAATTAATATTATTATTGTAGAATTATTATTTCAAATATATATCATATATTTTCACTGAATTCATCCTTAATACATTACATGTATAGTGTGAACGAATCACATCACTTCGAGGTGGCAGTAGTCCACACATCCACAAACGATGTTATCATGATTACACCAAATGGAATGCATTAATTTATGTTTTATATAATAATTATACAATAATAGATAATAATAAGTATAATATATAGCATATAAAAACATAGTGTCCATCGTAATGCCAAAACATCAAAGGTGGTAATAGAAAAATGAATAATATCCTTTTGTGAGGAAATAGTTCGTTGTACACAAAAATGGAATGTTTATAACCCATTAGATGGAAGTGTGTGTATAAAACATAGACTAAAAACTTCAAATTATATTTATTATTCTGATTTTATTATATAACCTTGTAATATGAACTATTTAGGTGTTGTAGAATGAAAATTAAACAAAGAAGCATAAGGAAGGATGTAACATATTGTTTGGCTAATTCTTATTGGTTTGCATCAAATAGATTATTTGATTGGATATTTCCTCAAAGTAAGGCTTTTTGTATGAATGGAGGGATTTTAGGAGTATACTGGGGCATTTTTTTGGCTTATAACAAGTGGATTGAGAGGTGTTAGAAAGTGAGGGGTGTGGGTTCCCTTTTATAATGGAGGATGAGTAGAATTATTGTAAATATAAAAAGTTAAACACTCTGAGATGTATCTATTACATCAGGGGTATCAAATAATTGATAAAATTTCATACAATAGGGTACTGGGTTGAAATATTAAAATCCAAGGTCATTTGGACATGTTTCTAGTGTATTTGGCCTCATAAGATTAATATTTAATCATTAAGTAAACTAATTTTTACCTCAATTGGTGTAATTAATTTGTATTACGTTCAGTAATATTTTTGGTCAAACCAATTATTGAACATTGTAGACATTATAAATTATAATTATTTCAAATGTGAAATCCATTTTCCAAATTCTAATGACATAAGTGAAAAAAATGATTTAAAATTAATCCTCCAGACGTGTCACGATAGCGGGTTCTTAAGTGAAAATGTTTAAAGGTTTAAAATGTTTTTTATATCCAATTTCATATATGAAATCAGTTAAAATTGACTAAATTGTACTAATTTCTATAAAATTTATCTAATTTTACTTTAAAACCAAATTAGAATATAATTTAACTATATCAATAAATTAGATAAAAAACATTTTTGAATTAAAATTCATTGTTTTCACTATTAATCCAAAACTAATGTTTTTGAGAAAAATATCATAAATTTAAACTAATATTGTTTTCAAATTATGAATTCAAATATTACATTTATTTTATTAAATTCAATATTTTTAAAATTTTCCAAAATTAATTTTATTATTGTTCACAGGACATAAAAAGTATTTTATTTTAGGAAAAAGTATATAAAGACTTTAAAAATAAATATATGTTTTATTATAACTATGTTTTATTTATATAAAACCATAATATTTAAAAAGTTGTAATTAATATTCATATTACTATGTTTGATGGATAGGTTAAACCTATCTCATTTAAATAATTATAATTCTCAAATGGTGTTTCCTAGAAACTTAATGTTGTGTGTATTGCAAGAAAAGTCAGTGTTGCATGTAGGGAAAGTTTTTCTATTTTATCCTATATCAAAAGTATAACATGGTGTAATAAAGATGCAAGACATAAATGAAAATTATTTTATTTTATTTTTTTTATAAAAACTTGGTGTTTTACAAATACAATGAGAGAGTATCAGTTATATTCTATGATCACTTAATGAAACTTTTTTATAGATAATATTCACTTCATGGATTATATTACATCTAATATAGGATTATTAGTTGAACAAGAGAAGGCGAGAGTGATACTTTTCTAGGATAATCCCAAGAATTTCGTTGATATATAGAGTTTCTTGGGGATAACTGGATACTATAGGCACTTCATACCTGACTTATCATTCTTAGCAGCACCTCTTACGAGCTTGGATAAGAAGGGTGTGACATTTATATGGTCAAAAAATTTTGAGAAAAATTTTCAAGAGGTAATGGTTTGACTCACTTCCATGTCAATCTAGATTATGACAGAGTTGGGATGAAGGTATACAATATATTGTAATGCATTAGGTACTGTTCTAGGAGTAGTTACAATGTAGTGGGATAAATTCATAGTCTATGGGTCTCATCAGTTGAACCCACAAATGAGGAACTACCCAACACACAATCTTAAGTTAGCCTTTTTTATTCATGCCTTGTACTGTTGAAGGTATTATCTATTAGGAGAGCATTTTGTGGTGTAAACAGACTTAAAAATCCACAAGTACATATTTAAACAACATTACATGAATATTAGGCAATGAAGGTGGGATGAATACTTTCAGTCCTTTGACAATGAGATTGACTATATGCCCACAAAGGTAAATGCTATTGCCGATGCTCTATGAAGTAGGTCTCAAACAAAGGCAGATTACAAGGCCAGTAGAGAGTGGAAGCTTATGGACATCTTATTTGAGAAGAATATAAAGGTTTATTAATATCAAGGATAGTATTTAATTATATAATTATCGGAAACTTAAACTCTTTTGGAGAGATTGAGGATGAGATAGTAATCCGATATTGAGGGCTTGGTCCTATAGGAGAGCATTGCAAGTGATGATCCAACACCTAGTTGGGCAATTGATGAGGATATGATCTTTCACAAACATAGACTTGTCTGGAATCATACATACATATAATAGGAGTTAATGTCTGAGTCCCTTCAATATGGGATGTTCATAACAGTCCTACCAAGATGTATCATGACTTATTACATCAATACTAGTGTCCAAGGATGAAGTGAGAGATAGTCAGTTTTTCTAATCAGTATGGAACCCATCTGTAGGTTAATGATAGAAATCATTTACTAGGATACATTTATAACCACTACTTATTCCTGATAGAAAATGGTACAAAATCATCAGGGATATTGTGAAAGACAATCTTGATCACCTCGGGGCAGTGATTCCATATGGGGGATCGTAGACAGGTTGAAAAAGGTCACACATTTTATGCCCATTTGAGAGAATCGTTTAGTTAATGAGATCACGAGGATATACCTTCATGAGATAATACACTACCATGGAGTTCCATGTTCTACTATATCATCTAGGAATTCCCATTTCACATCATGGTTCTGCAAGGGGGTTTAGAGAGAAATGGGTTCATAAGTACTTCTGAGTATAGCCTATAACCAATAGACCAATGGAATGTCTGAATGTAAGATATTGGTTTTAGAGTACATTCTATGGGAATGTTTTTTTGAATTCATAGTTATTGGGAGAGACATATACACCTAATTGATTCCACTTATTAGAATAGATTCCAGGAGAACATACAAATGGATCTCCATGAGACCCAATACGTTAGGCCATGCCATTAACCCCTATTTTGGGTAGAGGCTAGAGAGGAAGCACAATTGGGTATTCTTTTTATTTAAGAGAATATTCTTCCTCCTTGGTGGTGTTCTTACGGGGGTGTAGATATGGCATGATGATGATCATCTCGTCTAATTTACCATTCATTTTTTGACCCAGTCAACATCATTATCCTTTAAAGAAGGTCAAATTAACCCTGCGGGAACTGTTGGTCCCAGCAGGTGATTATGTAAGGGTCAATCAGAAATGCAATCAGTCCTTATTATATATAAATTCATAGGATAGGCTCAAAAGGGTTTATTTGTGTATCCAAGAACACACAACAACCCTGTTATCCTTGTTTCCTAGACTCTCTTTCCAAAGGCCAGTGATCTTTGACTGAACATTTCGACCACAACACTTAAGGACACCATTGGTCAAGAGGATGGGAGGTCAGGCTAACCGCACCCTTTCGGTGGAGTACTATAGGTTTTTTAAGGACTCTCTTATATATTTAAGTCATATCCCTATGTTCATGAATTCTTAGTTCATTTTCGAAGTGTGTGTCCACAGGATGCCTTTGGTTTAGAGGACCATCGTAAGCATGCATATACATTTGATGCTATGGAGGTGATACTAGATTATCCATATTATAAGGTGCTCGAAAGTTTATCGTCATCTTGGGGGGACATAGGGTGACTTGATGTTGGGATCGGGCCCACAAGTAGGACTTCTTACATATCCTTGAGAGAGGAACTTGAACCCACGTAGTTCGAAATGTGTAGGGATTTCACAAGGGATCTACCCATTTGAGGAAACATGATTGGGTGGATTATTTTGGATGGCTACCCTTTTGAGCTTGATCCTTCTCGAAGGCATCCTATGTATCCTGTTTCGACCATCAATCTGAGTTCCTATTGTTCAGAATGTGTGCATGTGGTAATCTTCAAAAACCTCTAACCCCATGCGAGTCATGATGGGTGTGAGAAAAAAGAGGATTTTGAAGAATCAAAAATGCACATGCCTCCTCCCTAGTTGGGGGGGGGGGTGAGAGACCAAATCTAAAGAGGCCAGGGTGACCGTTCACGATCTGTCTTCTCCGCACTCCTTTCTCGGTGATGGTATGCACGCCAATTGAAAACATTAATTCCTCCATGTTCCATCAACAAAATGAAACTCAATTTGAGTCCCATCGCCTTGATAGAAAAATAGAAGTTCTTGATTCCTTTTGAAAAGTGATTTTGGGGGTATTTATCTTATTGGAAAAAATTTCAGGACCCTACAAATTCCCCTCATCGGAATGGTGTACGTTTGGAATGAAAAGGGGATTATTCCGATGGAGAAGTGGTCCTGAACTGATATGGTTCACGGTAGAATAGGTATACCCGGTAGGAGGGGACCTAACCTATATATAGGGGCCCATGTCATTTTTCTTTTACTATTTATTGCGGAAAAAAAGAACTCCCAATTTATCATCCCCTTTAACTCTCATGTACTGTGCTCCTTGTGAGAACTACATTTGCGAACTGCTCAGTACATTTCACGAACTAATTTCCCCACATTTTCCCCATCCGCATACCAAATTTTGGTTTCCGTGAATGGGACTGTGCAATTTTAAAACATAAAATCTGGATTCCACATGGAAGAACACTGCGAAGATTCCTTGTTTACATATCTAACTTGCATCGGTGAAGCTAACCTTAAAACTAATAATATGGACTTAAATTTTAATCCACATATTCTAAATGTGAACACAACCGGGGCTAATTTTCACAATTTCTACATTCCAAAGACTGTTCTATTCTCCGACCAACGGTTCGTAGGACTATGCCCCACAATTTGTTTTTTTTCCACAGCTGTACGCGGTGAAAAACATCTACGTACCATAGATATAGCCGAAGTAGCTTCCACGTGTCATGCTTTAAGCATAAATCTCTTTCCACGGACCATTTCTAGGAACATTATGCAGAGCCTTTTGTGAAGATGTTTTAATTCATTTATCCTTTTCTTCCATAGTCTTTTTCCAATAATTTTATCTAACTAACTTATTCATAGGCTTATGGATACCCCTATGCAGGCTCAATGGAAGATTCTATGGCTACTGATAAATCAATGAAGACAAGGGCTACCATGGCGAAGAATAGAAATGATAATATTCAAATCCTCTTCATTCCCTAGGACATCTTTTGGACTTTCCTCCTAATGCTAGAGCTATTAGATTACATGTTATATATACAATTGACTCTTTACAGCTTTGGTGTTCCTGTTGATGTACCTTTCCTATTGCTTGATCCTGACACCCCTTTCGTTCTCTTAGAGGCACCCCAAGATCACGATGGTGCTAAAATTTTCCCAATCAGAGAAGTCATCACCTCTCTTATTTAGGAAAATGTCTTCATATTGGGAGGTTTGGCATGGAATTAGGGAAATCACAGGTGCTGAAATGGTGTCCCAAGACTAGATGTCTGAGAATACCCATCCATTTTCAAAATCTCTTGAAAAAATCCAAGTTGTGGGTTAATCACCATTTGTGATTTGTGGGTCGGAGGATGTTTTTCCATTAAGTGGGATTGGACGTTCTAGGTGAATCAGACATGTATGGAGTCCCTAGACTAGCTAGTGGCGGTGGGATTGCACCAAAGAGCCTATGTTTCTCAGTTTTGAAGTCTTTTATCCAGGAGAAATCCTTCTGGAATTGCTGAGCCACTAGTGTTCGAACAGCAACACTTTTAAACTACTACATAGAGAAGTGGGGATCATTCTATGGGAAACTGACCAGCTTGGAGGTATCCCTATCATTGGAGAGTTGTATTACGAGTTTATCCCAGTAGTCTCCACATAGAATCACATTGATCAGGTGTCTCCTTGGAAATAAGCTTATTGTTCATAGAATCAGGATCACTGGATCATCCCCTCAAGGCTTGTTTCATTATCCCAATCAAAGTATGGATACAGTTATTTCTATAGATGAATGGGCCTAAGATTAAGGTGCGCCGTAGTCGAACTCACCCAACCCATCAATCCCGCTAAACTCCAGGGTCATACTCCGCTACCCTTGAAGCAGGGCGGTATGCCACATGAGGATATGATCTTCGACTATACATTTTAATTGCACTTATGATAGAAGTTTTTGTCACCATGTTCTTAAGTCGATGGCTCTTCCCATATTGGGATCAATACACTGGGTTTTGGGCCTGCACCTTGATGATTACGGCCATGCTGGTTGAGGGTCGCCCCATTAATTTTTCCCTTCGTACCCTTTCCTGGATTTATGAATTTTTTGGAAGGATTCTTGAATGGTGGTCTCTGAATTGTCTCAGTAGAATGCTCCAATTCCTATACAGGTGGATGGCAGAACAATTCCCCTGTTATGAATATCAGCATACCACATATATTCCCCATTCTAACTTTATCCTACCCTTCCCAGCATTCTACTATTTGTCATGGGACTCTGACTATTACCGATGTGGTCAGACAGTTTAACGAGGCTTCTCACTTCTCATTCACACCACATCATACCCCTCATGGATCATTGATTGGTGACATGGGTGGTTTTTTGGAGGAATGTTCATACCTCATCAATCTTCGAGACGAGATTCCCATTTCCTGTGTTAACCGAGTAGTTATTTGCGAACAACACCACCCATATTGGTTTTTTGGAAGTTTGGATGCCTTTAACAGATTCCGATGCTTCCGGTTGTTCGACTAAGGGGAGAATCTCATCCTGTGGTTCTCTTCCAATTGTTTCTTATGATGATTCATGAAGGTGCTTACAGATAGATCATCATCTCAAACATGACAAGGTCTAAATTCCTATTGTTGGAGTATGCCCAACTATGGGTCAGTTGTTACCCTACGAGGATGCTAAAGGAACTAGTTCGACAGATATAGAAACCCTTGACCATTTTCTATCCAGTTATTTCCCCAAAAAAACTCCACACATTCCATTTATTTTGAGAAGTGAAACAGTTACACATTCTACTTCCATCCCATCAGTAACCAAGATAGATACACCTCCCGCTCCTGTTCTCATGGTAAGAAGGAATTCGGTCTATCGTCGAAAGCATCTAGGAGGGGTAACATAAGTGAAACCCATTCTAGTGGGGTTCGATTCAAACTAATACCCTCTTGTGGATATTTCACATTATCTTAATGAGACTGGAACCATCCGAGCATCACCAATCATCCTTTAGGCCGTAGTTAGTCCTCTGCATCTAGCTCTAGTGGCTGGGCCATCTGAAGAAAAAGAGACTCTCCAACCTTGGGTGACTAGACTTAGGTCCCTACCCAATACTATGGTGATGATTCCTATATACAAACACATGGAAACAGAAAATGATCAATGTGTCGGTGCCATGGTGAGACATCAGGTTGTGCACAAAGTGGCATGGAACCAGTTACATTCTCTTTCCACAGAGACACCCCTGGCCAATTTTTCTAACAAGGGTGAAAATTTCCAACTGTTATTTACTGAGATGGGTTCCTACATATTTTAGTATCAGCACCTTAACTTTCTTATTTTTAAAATCATCATTTCCCAAGTAGACCTCGCCTCTTGTGAGGAAAAGCTACCCAGGTTTAATTCTTCCCATCACCAGGTCACAACCTTTTAAGATATTTCAGAATAATTTGTTCATATAACGGCCGAGGAGGTGAAGGCCCGTGATTTGGTAGAGGCTAAAGATGAAATGATACAGGATTTGTAAGCCTGCATAGCCAGGTTGATGGAACAATTGGCCTCATCGCATGCTAATTATGAAGTGGTTCAGAAGAAATGGTAGGGCATTAAAGCTAACATGGAGCAGGTGTGTTTTATGGTCAATGACAAAATAGTGGAAATAACTTATCTGGAACAGACCATCGATGACCCACATCAATTACTCACCATAATTTTGGGAAGGGAAAACTAGGCCCTATTGTAGTTCTATCCCAGATTTTGGTATGTAATCTCCCCCTTTTTTACTCTATAGAGACTCTGAATTGGGGTGGTTCCTCTATTTTTTTGAACCCAATAAAATAGATTTGAATTTTAAATATCACTTCTCCATGACTTCTTTTCTATATTATTTCAATCACGTGTTAACTTTAAACCATGACTTGAAATTAGTAAATTGAGATAGCAAAATCGAGCTCCAATTTTTTCCGGAGGCAAGGGACTTAGCAAGCATAGTTCGATTATTTCTAAAGTTAAATGGAATACCTCATAAGCTATTATTTCTTTTTCCTTATTACCCTAATTTTTGACTAAGCCTTATTGACATAGGCTTAGCAGGCATAACATGGATTTTTCTTAGGCCACCCTTTGTAGTTTTCTGACCTAACATGTTTTTCACCTTTTCTAATGGTTCAATGCATTTTATTAGAAAACTGATTCTCGAGTTTTACCCAGAGGTGCCTTTGGAGAATTTTTCCTCTGGGGAGTATAGCATATTTTTTTTCTCGTTGCTCATAGTCCTACTAATAAAACTTAATGTAATTCCCCGACCCCAGCTACCCAGAGTCGGTGCATTACTTCATAACATTGGCATGATCATAAAAGATCAAGTCTTGAAAGACCGATTATTTTAGTAGCCTTGGAAACACTAGATATATTCATAAATGTTACATTACATCATAAAGTGAAAAACTACAATAACAAAGTCTCCATAGACCACACTCATATCCTCTTCTGAAAATCCCTACAGGTCATTCATAAAATACTTCTTCACATCCTGGAAAATATTAAAACATTGAAAGGGGTGAGTTTAGATTCTCAGTAAGGATAACAATATTGCGGAAGCTTTCGTAAAAAAGCATTAAAATTTATGGCAATGTATAACTAAAACAAAATCCTTTTTAAACTTAAACTTCAGCATAATATGGAAAAAATAATGTCATTTACTTACTCACATGGATATTCTACTAGTCAAATAATCACATGAAATATCAATAACCACTTTCATAATGATGAAATTCATAATTCAAGACTATCATAACCACATAGTAAAGGCCTCGAGCCAAGACACTAGTTTGTCTCATGAGACCTACCGATGCAATTTTTTTAGAAGATACTTACGTTTAAAATTTCTCAAATATACTCCAGTGTTTTTCTGAAAACATTAAGAAAGCTTCTGAAAACAAAATAACTAATTCTGTGACTGCTCAACTAATTACAGGCCATGATGGGTCCATGCCCAATCCCTTCCTGTCTACCACACTCGAGAGTCGGGTTTTCTGAAAACATTTTTAAGCTTGCGTTAAATACGTATACATTTGCACTGGATTTTCATATATTGGAGATAAATATCTCTTTTTTGAAATCATTTAAAAATCACATAATTATAAAAGAAAACCTTTTGAATAAACATAAAATTCAAAGGGGTTTATACACCGTATAAGAGAAAGTTGTGTATAAAACAAAATATGCCTCAATAAAAGGAGATTGAGACGAAGTCCTTACAAAGATAATTTTTTAAAATAAAATAGATCTATTATTTTTATTCACTATAAGTACACATAAATAATGTAAAAATACAATATATGACATAATAATATCATGACATAATTTGAAAGTAGGATATTAACCCAAAGAATGGAAATTGAGTTAAGAAATTCCCTTACCTCGTGTCCGAATTCACTCGACCATTCTTTGATCTCTTGAATAATAAACTATAGTTAATCTCTACCTTCTTAAGAACCTTTTTCAAGTTCATTATTCCTTTTATATCACTTATTACCATGTCATGAACATTATGTAATTATTTAAGTTTATAACGGTCGTTTTGTCGATCTTAGGTACTTGAGTCAAAAATAAACTTCCTATAATTACACTTTGTTCATGTGGTAAAAGATCCACTATATCCATAATTATATTCATGATGTATATATCATATATATCATATATATCTAGTATATACATTCATTTATAATGTTACATAACATTTAGAGGTAAGAAATGAAATGCACCGTTCATGGAGACGGTAAGCCGTACGTACGCATGAACGCTACATTCATTTCCATTTCATATTTAATGGAATGAAGTTATAATTATATAAAGGCATAATATAATTCTAGTATAATATAATGTATAATACCATTTACTCCATCCTTCATGCATCCCACATATGTCATTAACGATTCAAATCACTTTGAGGGGGCGGTAGTCCGCACTTCCTAAAATGAAATTATCGGGTTTACCCATAATGGAAATCATAAAGTATTCCATAAATGAGAAATACAGAAGCATAATGATAAAATAAACATAATATATATATCATATATGAAAATAGTTTCATCAAAATGGCCACCATTAGAGGTGTTAAAAGAATATTGAACAATCATCGTTTCGTTAGGCACTATTTCACCACCCACAGAAACAGTATGTTATTTAACCATTAGACGAAGGTGTGTGTAAGTTTAAACCAAATACATATAATAAAAACATCCTAGTATATTTTAGATACTAGTGTTGTTACAAAATAAAGTAATAAAAAGAGTAAGGGGTTGGGGAAGAAAAATAAAACAAAACAACATTAGAGAAGACATTATCTTAAAATCGGGTAACTCTTTTTGATTTGAGCCAAAGGATTCTTTGGGAAGACTTATGGCCAAAGTGAGGCTTCTAAGAGTAAGGGAGGGAAGTTTAGAGAGTATTTGGGCAGAGGTTGGCCGATCCAAAATGCTTTGAAGGTGTGAGTAAGGTGGTAGTGGTGGGGGCCTTTTATAAGAGGAGAGAAGGGGAACTCTTGGAAAGATTGAAATGTTACATTATTATGAAATGATTTTTCGGATTATAAAGGTCCCACACTTATATATTTCGAGGATAAGGTGATAAGGGTTCGAAATATACTCATCCAATAGGTTTATGACAAGTGTAAGTTTTAGATTTTACATTATATTGTCATTTTATTTAAATCGTTAATTAATGAGGTAATCGCTGCGTCATCATGGTGTCATAAATAATTTAATTTATGTAATGTCTAAAAATTATAAAAAAAATATCATGACATAGGAAATATTTTTTTATTTCTAGGGAATATTTATAGTCAAAAATATGACTTGTATAACCCCATTTAAAAATTGTTTTATTAAAACAACTCTTGTTTGTGACATTTCTATTTTAACATTAAATAAAAAGTTATTTATGTCATTTTCCTACCAAAGTGGCTCCATGGGGTCCCCAAGTTTACCCATGGATTTTCTTTGTCGTCCATGACACATCAAATAGTGGTAGGACAAGTGTAAAGGTCATTCCATATTTTTGTAATACTATTTTTACCTTAAATTTCACTAATTACCTTTAATCGCGATTAATTAAACTTAAAAGTTACTATTCACCAAAAACTTATTTTAATCCCATTGAACCAAATTTTACTTTCTAATGGCAGCCATTTATGTCGGATTTTTGAAAATCAAATCACAGAAGTGGTAATGTTTCATTTAAATGAAAAATTATTTTTTTAACTACCACTTAGTGGTTTCACTATTCATAAAAAATTGAAGTTTTTCAGAAAAATGCCAAAATTTCACCCCAAGATATAATTGATATTCCGAATTCAAAAATTATGTCTATTTTACAAAATTCCAAACATATAAGTTGCATTAATTAATTTCATAATTATTTCCCGTTTTCACAATAAATAGCGTGTTTTTAAGAAACAATATATATCAAAAGATTGACAATTGTTTACGTCCAATTTCAAAGTGAAATTAATTCTAATGACCACCATTGGATAAGATGGTAAAAATATATTCTAATTATACTTTAAAACCACTCAATTTTATAGTTTATCACTATTAATTATTTTGATTAAAAAAGTTGTTTTTAAGTAATTTTCACTATTCAAAGCAAATTGGAAGTTCTCAGAAAAATACCAAAAATTCAACATAGGCTAATTTCGATATTCCAAATCCAAAAACGAAGTCCATTTGGCAAGATAAAATTTATAATATTTCAAAAATTAGGTATTACTATTCATAACAGCTACTTTGATTGGTTGTGGTGTGTGTTAGAACTCGAAGTTGCGTACAACACACGCTACTGTATTATTCAAAGAGAAGTGTACCGTGGAAGCTTGGGGTGTTACACTTAATACTGATGTTTTCTGTCGAACATATTTTACCAAACATAGTAGGGTAGGGCCCCAAATCGAGACCGTTAGTTGGGAATGTTCTATTATCCTTTAGACATCTGTTAGGGATTTTTCATGACCCTGGATTTGTGGATTATGGACATGCAAGAGGCTCATGAGAAACTTTAGGCATACATAGGTAGGAATGTACTATCCTAGAGGTGACTTATCCTTTGATTGAAGTCCATTTTTGTGGGCGACATATGAATATCCACTAGGGTATGATGTGCATAGTCAATCAAAGGTGTCATTAGGACACTGGACTTCCATTTTTGATGGCCTGGTGGGATTTGCAACATTATAGATTTATCTTGTTGTTGGGAGACACAATTGGTGGCTGGGTTGAGAAGTGTTGTCTAAGAACATTAGAAACAATCATATAGGCCTTGAGTGGGAAATTGTTCATACACATCTCTTACTTATGTGAGGGAGATATTGTGAATGGTTAGTTCAACTAAGATCCCCCCTTATGTCAGGGGATCATGGGAAGAAGGTGCACAAGCTGTCTTCTAGTAGTTTTCCAAATCTGGGGGTGTGAAAAAACGTGAACATCATTTGAGAATACAAAGGATAGAATGGAGACTCTTGGGTATAATTTTTCCTCTAATTGATGACCATTTTGCGGCGACATATGCAGAGCCACCGAGGCATGATGTGCATAGTCAAGCAAAGGTTTCCGTAGGACACTGGCCTTCCATTTCCAATGGACTCGAAGGATTATGGATATTGGGAACTTTCTTAATATGGTATGTGACCTTCCACCAGGAGTTCCCCTTATAAAAAAATGGTCTTTCAATTTTTTTGATGAAATTATTTGTGGAAACCCAAAAACAAGTGGGGGAACTCTTCCTTTGTTTGCTGATAAACTTCAGGCATACAGATAGGATATGTTTTTGAAAACTCAAAATAGACCAGAGATAAACCGGTCCCGTAGGATCTGGTATATCCAAGATGTATGAAAGGAGGATAATATAAACCATGACTTTGAGGGCGCATGAATCAGGAGGTATGGGAAGAGGCTTGGAAGCTATTTGGCGTACTGAGATAGGAAAGGACTCTCCTGGGGAATTTTTTTTATTATTGGACATTTTTGTGGGAGACATATGTAGAGCCATCGGGGAATGATGTGCATAGTCAATAAAAGGTGTCCACATGACATTGGCCTTCCATCCCAGATGTCCTTAGAGGGTTATGGGGATTCAAGATTACTCAAATCATGGAGTTTGGAATATGGAATTGGTGTATCTAGACATATTGGGGACATTTGGGTTGCGATTGTTTCATGGAATGGTGTCCCTTACGTAGATCCAACTCATACGCAGAGTGAGGTATCCGGTCTATCTTTTGGATACTTGGTCATTTAACATCACATGGAAAGGTTGTGAGGTTACACTCAGGAGAGGGAACAATGACATGCCTTTTAGGGTCGTGCTGCTAGGGAAAAATTCCTATACCATTTTTCCATAATGTCGCGGTGGATATTTTTATAAGATCTATAAGACCACATGAGAATTTCTTAGTGTGAGAAACAAGGGATTATAAGGGTTCCATGTCACCATCTAAGAATAGTGAATTCAACATTAGGATCATTTTTTAGGCTAAAGCCATTGCTTTCCAGTTTAGCATAGTGCAGTGAGGATTCTTTTGGCCTTGCAGTTTAATGTCATGCAGTGAGGAATATTTTTGCCTTGTAATGGTCTTAAAAAGATTCAGGTTAATCGCAGTTTGTAACAACCCGAAATTTTGAATAAATCTTGTTTCCTAATTTTATGTGTTATTTTATTTTGTTTTTTATACTCAACAAAAATGTTTCATTTGATAACATGAGTATAATTAAAATGAGACCATTGGTTTTTGAATGTTATATGACCATTGGTCAATATGACCCCTAGAAACTAAATGTTTTGATTATTGTCTCTAAATACAAGTAATATTGGTTAATTATTATAGAAATAAGATTCGATGGCCTCACCCAATAGTCTTGGACCGATTGAAGCCCATCTAACAGAACTTGGGAAGGAGGTAGCACCACTGGGATTTGTTCTGGACCAAAACCAAGCCGAACTTCATCGTGTGAAGCTAGAAAGGAATCGCCTTTGTGAGAAGTTCAAACTGATAGAAATTACTACTCGTGCAATGTTAGCTGAGCCTCCCTCATATTCTCTCACCTTAGCACACCTTACACTTAGGTCCTATGCTGGTGTGATAAGGGGCTATGTAAGGAGACCGTAACTACCTTGTGTAATCCTTTGTTTTAAATAAAAATTGGTATTTCTTCTTATGATGAAGTTTATGAATTTTCAAATGACTGGATAAATATAGTATTCATATTTTTGATGAATTTTAGGAGAAGGATATTTTAAAAATGTTTATGTAAACCTTAAATAATTAAAAATGTGTAATGATATTCAAAAAATGGTCTTCTACAATTATGCTCAGTACAAAATTTAGAGTCTAATAAGATCAACTTAATTTTTGATGAATAGTAAATTATGAATAGTGATTTTCTGATTAGGATTAGTAATGTGTCCAAATGGAATAGTAATCTCACTTGAAGGAAGTATTAATATAATCTAGGCCCCTTGATTAAGTAATGTGATTCAATAAAATGGTTAAATAATGATTTCATAAATTATTATTCAATTATTAGTTTTTTTTCGAGTTAATAGTGATTTTAATTAAAAATTAAATTAAAAATATTTAAAAAAATATTTTTATAAAATGGATTTCATTTTTGAACTCAGAGCACCGATATTATGTTATGGTAATTTTTGGGGTTTTTTCTGAAAAAAATGAATTTTCGGTGAACAGTGTATTTATTTAAAAAACAAATTAAAAATATTTAGAAAATTATTTTTATAAAATGTAGTTCATTTTTGACATCAGAGCATTGATATTTGGTTAAGGTGAAATTTTCGGATTATTCTGAGAAAGTTGAATTTTTGATGAATTGTGAAAATACAGTTTTTATGTTACGGGTGTTTAATGACATCATTAAATGATGTATTAAGTATGTAATCAATATGACAGACTTATGAATAGTAAGATAAGGTATGAGGTGTCCCATGTGGCCAATACCATGGGAAAATACCATGGGAAATCCCAAGGTTATTCCAAAACCACTAATGAGGTGTCCTTTGGCCATTAATGCCTTGTCCTCTCACTTTCCCTATAAATACCAAGACATCCTCTCATCCATTCGACTCCCCAATCTTCACCGACGATGTTCTGGTCTCATTACCTCCCACAGAGTCCTCCCATGGTTCCCCCAAGCCCTCAAGGTCCCAACCTTTGAGTTTTAAGAGTTACGTTTTAAGGTAAGGGATCCGACCTCTCTCTTTCTTTTCAAGTAATCTCTTTTATGTATCTTCTTTTATGCTCCATGTTATTATGTTAAAGGGTGTTATTTTATACTCCTATTACTTCCCTTTTCATGTTAACATAATTAGAGATCCCCTATTACTCTCATTATTTCGTTTTATGATGTTTTAAGAGGCGCCGTTAGGCTGCCGAAATTTGTGTAACAGATTGTTTCTCCCTTCTCATTTTTCAAGATCTATTTTCATGTAAAGTATTTCAAGTTCCTTTTTATTATGTTGGGGTATGATCTCTAAATTTATCATACTGATGTTTTATGATCATATTATGAGAGACCCCATTTGATCTCTTCAATTCAGTATTTTCATGTTTTAAGTGGCACCGTTAGGCTGCTGAATTTTTAAGTGGTTCTTCACCCTTCTCGTTTTGAAGTTCTACTTTCATGTCAATTTTTTCAACTTCCTTTTTGTTATGTTGGGGTATTATCTCTATATCTATCATAATTATCTTTTATGACCATATGATGAGAGACCACATTTGATCTCTTCAATTTAGTATTTTTAAGTTTTAAGTGGCGCCGTTAGGCTGCCGAATTTTTAAGTGGTTCTTCACCCTTCTCGTTTTGAAGTTCTACTTTCATGTCAATTATTTCAAGTTACATTTTTTATGTTGGGATATTATCTCTATATATATAATAATGATCTTTTATTACCATATGATGAGAGACCCCATTTGATATCTTCAATTCAGTATTTTGAAGTTTTAAGTGGTGTCGTTAGGCTACCGAATTTTTAAGTGGTTTTTCACCCTTCTCGTTTTGAAGTTCTACTTTCATGTCAATTCTTTCAAGTTCCTTTTTGTTATTTTGGGGTATGATCTCTATATCTATCATACTGATATTTTATGACCATATGATTAGAGACCCCATTTGATCTTTTCAATTTAGTATTTTGAAGTTTTAAGTGGCGCCGTTAGGCTGCCGAATTTTCATAAGAGAAATCTTATTTTTGTCTTCCTTTCATGTTCCTCATTTCATAAGGTTTGTTTTCAAATTTAATTACCATGTTCTTAAATAACTTATATTTTGTCCCTCTACAGTTTTATGGGTTATTTATGAATGTTTTACTCATGTCCTCTCTCTTTTCTATGTTTTCTAAAACCCCGAAATGTAGCCATTATGCTGCAGATTTTTCGTCTCAAAATGCCTCTCTCTTTTCTCAAAATTATTTTATGTTATTAAGTGAATAATCAAAGCTCGTATTTGTACAGGGGTATTCACATATATATCAAAATGTTCTATTTTAAATTATAGGATTTACATACATGAAACCCGGTTTCCCTTTCAGTGGGTTTAAAGTGACATAAAGATCATGTCTTTAAAGCAGTTTTTAAAATATTATGATTATGAAATGAAACCCATTTATTTTATGCTATATGGGTTGTTTATTAAATGATTTATGATGATATATGTGGCTCACATGATAATAAAGACATGTCAAGGGTGCGCCCAGATAGCGCTCCAATGCATTGGGTAATGATGTAACCACTAGAGATTACAATTTTCACGATATCTTGGTGAATAACCTTGGTAATTTTCAAATGACACCTTGGGGATAGACCTTGGTGATATGTTCATGATTGTATATATTAAATGTTGCAGCCACATCTTCAAGTTATGAAAAATGTTATTTTTATTATGATATTCCTCATGATTTCTTTCTCATGACTTAATGTTCTTTTCATGACCTTATTGAAGTATCTCAAGTTCACATGTAAAATGTTTCTCTTGTTTCCCTTACTGGGCCTTCTGCTCACCCTTTCTTTTGATGTATGTCCCCAGGTTATGAGATGTAGTAATGAACCTAGGATGAACATGAGGAGAATCCTTTCAAGTGTTTAAGATGAATCTTTTATGTTTTCATGTTTAAAGTTCCTGGTTTCCAAGGCACTAAACCTTAAAGATCGTCGGTTTTGTAAAATGTAATGATGGTTTATGTGATAAAAAGGAAGGATGATATACAATTAGGGTGTTATGACATTCCATAGACATTAATTATGATAGAATGTGTAAACCAAAGTCCTGGTGTGACTTGAATCAGGAGGGATGACATGGGGTTTGAAAGCCATTGGGCGCATTGAGGTAGGATTGGACTCTCCTGAGGATGAATTTTCATTTGATTGACAACCATTTTTATGGGCGACAAATCCAAGGCCACCTGGGAATGATGTTCATACTCAATCAAAGGTTTCTGCATAACGGTGGCCTTTCATCCCAGATGGACTTAAGGGGTTATGGGGATTCAAGATCACTCAATGAATGAAGTTTGGAATATGTATGGGGTGTATTCGGACATATTAGGGACATTTTGGCTGTGATTTACTCATGGAATGGTGTCCCTTACTTAGATATGACTTGTATGCAGGGTGAGGTATTCGTTCTATCTTTGGTATACCTAGTCTTTTAACATCACAAGGCCAAGAAACAGGGTTCCTCTTAGGGTAGGGAACCGTGAAATGCCTTCTAGGGTCATGCATATAGGACCAAATTCCTGGGCTATTTTTTCATAATGTCACGTTGGATCTCCTTCTTAGATCCCTAATACCACATGAGATATGCTCGGAGTGAGAAAAAAGTTTTTACAGGAGTTTCATATCACCATCTAGGAATAGTGAAATCAAAATTAGAGGGCATGTTTTAGGCTATATCCATTGAATTTCTGTTTAGTGTCATGCGGTGTGGATGATTTTGGCCTCGTAGTTTAACATCATGCAGTGAGGAAAATTTTGGACCTGTAAATTTTTTCAAAAGCTTCATATTAAACACAGTTAGGGTGTTCTAGAATTCCTTAGATGTGAGTGATGATAGAAGGTGTAATCCATAGTCTTGGGGGAAACATGAATCAGGAAGGATGACCTGGGGCTTGAAATCCATAAGGCATACTGAGGCAAGAGAGGAATCTACTGAGGATGAATTTTCCTTCAATTGACAGTCATTTTTTAGGGCAACATATGTAGTGGAACCAGGGCATGATGTGCATATTCAATCAATGGTGTCCATAGGGCACTGTCCTTCCATCTCAGATGGCCATGGATGATTATGAGGATCAAACTTTTCCTAAGGTATGGAGTGTGACAAATGGGAAAGGTGTGCCCGTGAATGTGATAATACCCAGACCATGATTAACAATGACCTTCTTAGAGCATCCACATAGGTTTGACCCATGCATGTGGGAAAGGGTCATTTTTTGGTGTCTGGGATAAGATGTCAAATTTGAGCATCAATATGTATTCTGCGAGGGCAGGAATCAAGCCACACAATGTTTTGGACGTTCCCTACAAATGTTTTTTGGATGTGTTTGGAAAAGTTGAGTGAATTTTGGTTTTACATGATATGGTTTCTGGGACCACCATACTCCCCTACAATTTATTTGCATAAGAGAGTCCCTACCACTGATCCTACTATCACGTGAGTTATACTTGATGTGAGAAATGAGGAGTGATTACAGAGTATCCTTTACAACTTTAAGTCTACATAGAATATGATGGGGGAATATTCATTTTCTTTCCTATTGGGGTTAGGCCAATATCGAAGATCGAGGCATCACTACATATCATGTGTGGGCAGTAATCAAGCTATATGTAGTTCAATGCTTACCTCATATCGGTTTGGCTCGATCCAAAGGGTATGGTCACTTTCATTCTACCCATCATGGTGGCCAGGTCTTCCATGTTACCCCATAGTTGACCTTCGCAAGAGAATCTCTATCACTAATCCTAAGCTCATGTGAGTTATACTCGATTTGAGAAACAAGGATAAAAAAGGGTTTCCTTTATGATAATGGGTAGATAGAGGGCCTAATTGATGTATTTTTCTTATGGGGGTTGGGCCAGGATCGAAGATCGAGGCGTCTCTACATATCTTGCGTGGGAAAGAATCAAGTCATACGTAGTTTTGTGAGATATCATGCAAGTTATTATCAAGCACTTAGGACATATTATGTTATATAGTTTAACATCTTACAGTGAGGACATGTTCCTTACTGTTTAACATCACGTGGAAAGGACGGATTCCTTACAATTTAACATCATGTGGAAAAGAAATTGACTCATTGTTTACGGTCTTAGAGTTTGGACCAGGATATGGAATCATTTTTAACTCATAGTTTAAGGTCATAGTGTTTGGACCATGATATAGGGAACATTTTATTATGAATTTTTACTCATAGTTTAAGGTATTAGAGCTCGGACCTTGGTATGGGATGCATTCCTTATGAATCATAGTTTAGGTTCATTGAGCTTGGACTTTAATATTGAAATCATTTTTACTCATAGTGTAGGTTCGTAGAGCTTGGACCTTAATATTGTGGGAATTTGAGTTTAATGCCAAGTTGCATGGACTAATACTGTATAGTTTAGCGTCATGTGTTCAGGATGCTGACACGTAATTTATAGTCTTAGAGTTTGGACCATGGCATCAGAGGCATCCTTTATGACTCATTGTTTAGGTTCATAGAGCTTGGACCTTTTTATTGAAGACCTCCTTTATGAATCTTTGTTTAACATCATAGATCTTGGACTTTGGTATTGAATACACCCTTTATGACTCATAGTTTAACATCTAAGAGATTGGTATTATGCATAGGGGTGATATAACTAATAGTTTAGGGTCATTGAGTTCAGACCAATTTATAGGGTCATTTTTATGCAAATTATTTCTTCATGAACTTATCATTTTTGGGAGCTATGAAGAGCTCTTTGTCCATTCATATCAGGGTGTATGCTCTATTGTAATAGACCGTTTGTATGAAATATGGTCCTTAGAACTTTGGTTCAATCCTTCGGGGCTTCTTCCCTATTATTATTTGGGTTCTGAGGACTAACACCATTTCTACTTCGAGGAACGATCGAAGGCGAACCTTCTTGTTGAAGGCTCATGCAATCTAATTTTGGTAGATTTCCAAACAGTACAGAGTGTACAACCATTTTTTGTCTAACTATTCAAATTCATTAAACCATCTCTGAGATTTCTCATTCATGGATAGTTGATTTCAAATGGCCACATTAACAGATGGAGCTTGGATTTTGATAGGTAAAACCACCTCTTCCCCATATATTAGTTAGTACGGGGTTACACGGGTGGTTGTACGGGTCATGGTCCACTAAGCCCACAAATCTTGAAGGATATTATATGGCCATGATTTCTTATCCTTATTGATCATATTTTGAAGTATGTTGGACAAAGTCTTGTTGAAAGCCACTATCTTCCCATTAGCCGTTGTGTGGTAGCGGGTTGACTGGTTGTCCTTGATTCTATATTCCAGGTACAACTTATCCATCTTAGAAGAGTAGATGTTAGTGCCATCGTCCTTTAGTATTTTTCAAGGAACACCAAATCTGTAGATGATGATGGACATCACAAAGGTGGTGATGTTTTCTTCTGACTTCCTTAAGGGGTATTACATCATCCCATTTAGAAAACAGGTCGGTTTCCGTGAGTTTGAACTTTAATTGTTTGGATATAAAAGGAGGATATGGTCCCACAACATCAATCCCCCAGGAAATGAATGGCCAAGCGTACTTAGTTTCATGAAGCAACTTTGGAGGGTGGTGTATGAAATTTGCATGAACTTGGACTTAATGACACTTCTTAGTGAATATCAAACAATCATGTATCATGGTGGGATAGTAATACCCATGTCTCTGTATTTTGTGGGAGAGCTTGGTTTCTTACTGGTGTGCTCCACACACTCTGGTGTGCACTTCTTTTATGACAGAAACAATATATTCTCTATCAATGCACCTGAGAAATACTTCTTCAAGGCCTCATTTGTAGATAAAATTCGCTTGGTTCACCCCATTTTACATGGTAAAATTGACTTCCCATATTTAGAAATGTTCCCTTTCATTCCTAACTAGTGGGAGTTCCTCTTTACGAAGGTAACTAGTAATGGGTGTCATCAAAATGGTAGTATGACCATAAGGCTTAGAAAGGGGGATAATTTCATCAATTTCCAATGTACTTCTCTAGAAAAATGGAAAGGCCATCCAACAATGAAAAATTATAATGTCTGTTTCATCCCGATCGGGATCGGCCAAGCCTGTGGCTATATTTGCTAAGTTTCAGCTTGAGCATTCTATAACCGGGGGACATGAGTCAACATTGGTTTTGATGGAATTTTTTACATCAGTGATTGAACATGGTTTATCTAGGGAACCAATACTTATTTCCTGATAACATAGTCACATTTGACCTTTTTGATCAATATCTCCAAATCACCTTTTATTTTTAGGTGTTTGGATTGAAATTGGAGTGCCAATTCCAGGCCTACAATGAGGGCATGATATTCTGCTTCGTTGTCCGTACATCCTTCTAAAATAATGAAGGATTAAGGAATGATGTCATTTTCAGTGATACATGTAGGACTACCTGCCCCACTTTTTTGAGCTTGGGATCCTCCATCCATTTTTCTGTCAGGCTTCGGGAAGCCCCGTCGAAGTAGGTTTCTAACATCTGCGGGTTTTACTAGACAGAAACTACTTCTTCATCTAGAGGGTCAGCATCCAATAGTGTTGTTTCTTCCAAGGGGTGCTTGGCCAGGATGTCTAATTACGCCAAGACTTTAATGTCATTCTGTGGCACATACCATATGAAAAACTATTTAGTGATGACCTCCCATCATGATTGGAACCCATTTAGCATGGGACAATTGAGGATATACTTGAGCGGCTTTTAGCAGGAGACCAGGTGAACCTCATGGTGCTGAAGGTAATTACTGTGCTTCTGAACTACAAATATTAGGGCTAAGAAGATAATTTCAATCTTTGAAATCCGATTTCTAGATTTGATCATTGTGTAGATAAAAGTTTCGAGGTTGTTCTCACTACCGACATCATTTTTATGTGTGAGGAAGGCATCTAATGACTGTTCCAGGGTAGGCACGTATAAAATGAGTGGTATCCCCTAAACTTAAGGCATGAGAATCAGAATTCTTATTATATATCTTGTTTGTTCTCAAATGCTTCTTAGAAATCATTATCTCATTCATACATAACTCATTTCTTCATGATCATGGTGAAAGGTTAACATTTACATTCTAGGTTTTCTATGAATAACTGAATGTCGGTGAGGTAACCCTAGAGACCTCTCCACTCGGTGAGGTTGTGAGGTGGGGACATGCCAAGAATTGATTTCATCTTCTTGAGGTCGACATCGATTCCACACTGGCATATGATGAAGCCGAGGAATTTTCCCGATGTAACACCAAAGATGCATTTTTGGGGATTCAACTTTAAATTTTAATGTCTTAATTTTTTGAAGATAATTTCAAGGTTGGCCAGGCGGTTTTAATGCTATTGTTACTTAACCACCAGGCCATCGACATAACAATCAACTAATTTTCCCGAAAAAGGGCTTGAAGATGCGATGCATGGAACACTGCTATGTGGCACCACAATATTTAGACCAAAGGGCATTAATTTATAACATAACACCCCATGAGTGTCCCTAAAAGAGGTATCTTCTTCATCTCCTCGAGCCATTTGGATTTTATTGTATCCTCAATATCCATCCATGAAGGAGAGGGCTTCGTTTCTAACTGTTGCATCGATCAAAGATTCTATGATTAGGGTCAGGAAGCCGTATTTTGGGAAATGCAAATTAAGGTCCCAAAATTCAATGCATATTCTAATATGTCCATTTTTCTTTTTGACATGAATTATGTTTTCTAGCCAGATCAGATATTGGACCTCCCATATAAATTTGGATTTGATCAGTTTTTCAACATCAGACTCTACTTTAGCAGCATGTGTTGGGTGGGTCCTTATAGAAACATTTTTATAGCCTCGATGATCTTATGCTAAGCCTAGATGATGGGTGGAGACTTCAAGATCGAGGCCTAGTATCTCTGTGTGATTTTAGGAAAACACGTCTTGATATTTCTTTAGGAAGGAGTTATATGCCTCCTGTTCCTCAAAAGGCCTAGTCACAATGATATAAGTGTGAGGCATGATGTTTTCAGTGCCATGATTTATCTCCTTCAGTTCATCGGTGGTGGTGGAAAAACCTTCTTCTAATGCAAGAGGGGTATATTTGAGGTCTTCTTCTTGTTCTTCATCATTATCTTCACCATATCCCCTTCTGATGGAGAATGGATTTTTGATATTACTTCTCCAATATTGTAATATAAATCATCTTTTTCCTTAGAGTGTGAGGAAATGGTAGTTTGTTGTGCCATGGATGTGCTAGGAGCTTAATCGACATGGATTTTTCTGATAACATGGGTGTCAGCCCACTCTTCTATGTATTTGGACATTGTGGTCATAACAGACACCATACAGAAAACTGAGTCTGTATCCGTTCTTGTAATTACACATTCAACTTGGTTGATGGGTAGTACATACTCCTCCCCAATCTACTAGAAGGGGTCATTAGGAGCCATTTCCAATCCATCCAGGGCATTGATCCAATCAACTTCTTTGACCAAAATATGTTTTCTTCCATCTCGTAGAACCCTGTGTCGATATACTATGACATGAAGAACTCAAATATGGATTTATCAGCATGCAACGTCCCACTATTCACATTTTTGATATATTTAATGCACTGATGGTATGACGAAATAATTGTAGTATACTAATGAAGCCAAGGCCTCCCTATTTTAAAATTGAAGTTTATACATTTCTAAACCACCAGGAACTCTGAATTTGATATGAGATCTCCAAGACATGTTTTAATCCTGATTTTTTCTAATGATTTTTTCTCACTTTTGTCGTATCCCAGTAGAGTTGTAGTGCATGGTGTCAGGCTATCTTCACTATATCCAAGTCGAAAAATCATTTTCAGTGGAAGGAGGATAACTATAGAGCCATTTTAGATGAATATACTATAAAAATCAATTGCATTTATCTTTCTGGACATATATAATGGTTTTATGTTTCCTTTCATGATAGTTTCTTCATACTTGTCTTTAAAGGAGATGACTACGTGAAATTCTTCAGGACTGGTCTCTGTTCGTTATACTTTAGCCGCTACTACTTTTGAGTTGAACTCCTAGGGACTTATTAAGGCTTTGATTAGTGCCTCCCTAAGATCTGTGGACAAACATAACATGTCCAGGATTGAAATCTTTGCTAGTACTGGTGTCATCGGCTTTAAAATGTCATAATTTTTCTCTAAAGGTTGGCGCTTCCCAACTCGGGGTTTCTATTTCATGATAAACTTAAGGATTTGATCTTTGGATGTATATGGTTTGGCCTCTATAGTAGGGTCCGACAGTGCTGCAGTACATTCCATGTTTGGCTGGACTGGTCTACCTGTATACCTTTGGATGTTTACTTTTTGTTCTTCCCCTAATGGATACTGCAAGATAAATGGGCTTGGATTTCTTTTGATGAGGGAGAAGGGCAATTTTTGTTCTCATTTAATCTACTGTAGGGTCATTTCATGATTTTATGCAATGTTAATAGTTTGACTTATGGCATAGGCAGGAATTAAAATCCTACCACGATCATACTTTCTTGGAATCCTCCGACCTATGCACCATCCTCCTCCGTCTCTCCAGTTGGGAGCAGAGAATTCAGGTTTGTGCCAATATTTTTTTATCATAGAAGTGGTCTATCATGTGAATTACATTAATTGAGTCAAAGATCAGTTCTTGATACAATAAAATTCATGTATGATTTTCTCCTTCTGAGGGTTCTGTTTGGGGGGGGGGGTGACCATTGTGTCGTTTGGTGGGGCGGTGCCTGCTGAACCAAGACTGTTGACATGAAATCTGAAAGTGTCAACACTAACTTCAGATTTGGTACTATCTCATATTATTTCCCTATAGTTCTTCCCTTTTAGACTTTAGAGGATCATGAGGTTGAGGAGGATGGTTATGATATGTTAGAATATTTTTTGGGGGTACATTAGGTAGATTCTACTATACTTGGAGGATGTCTGGGACTCATTTGATAGCCTTACAGGTCATCCAGTTTTCAAACTTTTTCTCCTTCTTGTTGGTGACTATTTTCCTCTCTTGATCCTCTCTTGAGTTGGAGGTTGAAACATATGCGACTTGTGTTTCGAGCGGACTTAACATGACTTGTCCAAAATCCACCATCTTTTGCTGGAGATCCCTGAAAAAAATCATTCATGTATGGTGTGTCCTAGTATCTAGTGATATACACAATAATTTGGATTGTCGTCAAGACCCACTTAATCAGCTCCCTTAGGCTCTAGTAGTTGAAGAATATTGAAATTCATGGTGGCTATGAAATAGTCATGGACCTGGTCATCTCATAGCGAATAAAATTTATTTCTTCGTTCTCATAACTAATTTATTTTAGCACCTCTTCACTCATCTTGCTGATGTGGGGGTGGCTATTGGAATCCAGGGGGTCCCACATGGTTTGGTGGGGGCCAAACAACTAGGGATGGTGTCGGGGGTGGATTAAGCGTGATAGAATCGACGTTATCTTTTCATTTACATTTCCCAGGGGCCTATGGGGATACTCGGAACTAAAGGTTAGTCCTTTACAAGGAGTCTTCTATATTTTGGGAAATGGAAGAGAAGTCTCTAAACCCACTGGTGTACTTTACTGGGATGAGCTGCGTTTGAAATTCCTCCCAAAGGTTATTGATTCCCATGTAAATAATATCATCCTATCAGAGTCACTGGTTCAAGGAATATGTTAGGCCCTTCCATCTAGAAATGAAGTTTGAGGATCTCTCATTCTCCCGCTACTTGCCGTTTATGAGATCACTCACCATCGTCTTGGGTAGCGTCAAACTGAACTTGAAGAGAAACTATCACTAGAGGTCCTCCCAACCTATTATTAAAATGGATGGTAGGGTATTATACAATACAAAAGGTGAAACCTACAAGGTTCGTATGAAGAACCTATGTTTTATGGTGTCTTTATTCTTTGGAGTTCCCATATGGGGGGTCACAGTAAAAGTCATAGTGCATAAAATGTTGTTCGGGGTCCCTAAAGCCATTAAATACTTAGAATAAAGGGTTCTTGAAGATTGGAGGTGGTGGAACATGCCTCACCCACTCAGGGAAAAGTTTTCACTTTGGTTGTATCGAAGCACACCGTGTCTCTAGGGCTTTTAGTCAAGCTGTTAGCTACACAACAATGTTTATGTTCCCTTGATGCAAATCCTGTCAGGCGAGAGCTTGAGCTGGTGCGGTTGGGGCCAAAATTTGGCATGCCAGCACAACTGGAATTTGTGGTGGATACCCATTCATGGGCATCATTTGTGGGTTTACCTAGATATATTCCGACTACCTTACCAATAGGAGAAAGTCTTCATGTCCTTACAGGGCCTGGTTGAACGGTCCTATGGGATTGGATTCATTCACGGGAATGAGTCCCTATGGTATGGGCACCTTTTCTGAGAGCACCTGCTAACATTCCGCAGAGGGATCACATCCGGCGAGATAAATTCCCCGATGTAGCTCTGCATTAATTCACCTTAGCGCTTTCATTTCTTCCTCATTCTTGGAGAACATTTCCTAGAGGGTGAGGGACACATTCTCATGGGGAGGAGGATGCATGTCATAAACGACCATTGATTTATTGTTATCCTCGATGGAGTTTTGTGGTGGGGTAATGTCAGATTGACTGAGGGGGCACCCATATTTAGAACCTCCCACTAGTTCTGGATATGCAATCCATCAGCCTCGGCATGGAATGCCTCTGGGAGGGAACCATTTTCCTTCGAATATTCTCCCCCTAAATCATTTCCTGTGAGATCCATGGGGTTGAAGTTCACCATGTTCACTGAGGAATTCCACATTGGGGGTGGTGTATCCAGTGTCGAATGGTAGGAAGGATTCTTGCACCCTTTATTAGACTTTCTCCATCCACTCTACAGTATTCTTTGGGAATATTGACAATAATTGACCCGAATGGAGCCCTATTCTAACTTCACAACACACCTTTGTCTTAGAGGGTGTAAACCACGAGAAGGGGTGAAATAGTTAACTCCTCTTTCCATCATTCTTCCTAGACGGTGGAAGATAGGAATCCTCGATGTGAGGATTTGAGGTAAAAATGCCCTAATCCCTTCGAGCTAGGGCTGTTCCCATTCTCTTGTCTTTACACTAGAGCCTAGGTTTATTGTCCTTTTGAGGGAATTGGGTTTTAAAAATTACCCAAACCTATGGTCAAGGTTTGTTCCCATATCGTGGTGGTAGTGGCCGCTATTCCCACCCTTTCAATTTCATGTACTCTTGCGCAAGTGTAAGATGAGTATGGCATCAGGCCTGCACGAAGCCTATGGCCTTCTGAATACATGCACACTGATTTCTGGTCAGTGTCCCTAAGGCAAGAAGACTGTAGTATGTTCCTAAACGCCTGAATCAGATGTTTTTTGATGTCTTGTTCTCTTCATCCCAAACTCTTTTGAGGCTTACCTCAGGATGGTTTTTGTTGTGTATCCAATATTTCTTGAGCATGTGTTTCATTTGATTGTTTTCTTTGGATGATGACATTGTAGGATTTCATTTCCATTGGGGCCTGTGGAATTGGACATGGGCTGAAGTGTACAGCTCCATGTTCTCCCCACCCCCGAATGTGAAATATTTCTAGGGCGTTTTCAATGAGGCGATGCAATTTATGCAGTGCATGGAGGAAATCTAGCTCAATGTTTTTCTTTCACCTTTCTTATTTTGGTTTCCTTGTGGATGGGAGGGCTTTCAATTCAGTTAGACAGAGATGCTTCTTTATCTTGTTGACATGGTCTGCATAACCTTGGTTGGGTTAGAATTTTTCATTCAGCTTTCAAAGAGTTTGTATATATTGAGGAAAATGTCATGAGTGAATTCCCTAAACAATTCTCTTGGTATGTTGAAGAGAGAAGTGTCCATATGAAAATACATCACAATTATATTATCCCTAGATAGTTTTCTTCTCACAAGCAATGTATCATGAGATTTTTCTTCTAGAGGTGCCTCTACTTGATATGCCTAGCTTGACTGCTTCTTAATAATTTTGTTCCACACAACTGGGCTGTTGGGAGCCTTATTGATTTTCGGGCACCATAGGGGATGCTCAGAAGTTGAGAATGGCCCCAAACAGAGTGCCCAATGTGTTTGACTCCCTTTCAAGCACCTCTGTATAGGAGGGAATTCTCATATTTGTTCCAGCAAGGGGAGGACTTACTTGCCATCATATATTTTGGTTGTGAGGTGGACCTTCTCAAGTGGTGCAATGATAGCGAGGACTACCGTGGCAACATGATGACTGTGTTTGGGAATTTTTCTGATGGTGTGTACCCTAGGGAGGACCTTTAGGTCGTGCTGTAGTAAGGGGAGGACCATCTTTCTACTTGATGCCACTGTGTGGAGGGCCTTCACAACAACTATCATAGTCAGGAGGACATTCTCAATGACCATCGTCATGGAGAGGAATACCCTCATGACTTGATATCTGGATGTAGGGAGAATTTCTGTAGTGCACAACCTAGGGAGGGCCTTTAAGATGTACTACAATGAGGGATGGACCTTTTCGTTGCTTGTCATTACTATGGGAATGTCCTTTATAGTAACCATAATTGCTGGGAAGACCATCACAATGACTATCATCATGGAGAGGGATACCATCATTATTTGATATCCGACTAAAGGTAGAATCATATCTACAGCGTATACCCTTGGGAGGACCATCAGGGTAGATGATAGCAAGAGGAGGAATGTTCATATATGTGCTCTTCATTTTCCAGTTGCCTTTGGCGTTTTTCATTTTTAGGTGCTATCTTGTGGGTAATTTGGGATATCTTCTGTTGGTAATGGCCTTGATATACGGGTCCCTATCTTGTTGGGTACCATTATATCTCTGGGATATGCCGACAAGAATATTGATTATTGGAAGAGATATATGCCTGCCTTGGAGTGGAAACCACGTTGGACCAGCATCTCCTATTTGTATCTTGTATTTGTTCATGATTCAGTTGTCTGTAAGTCACGGGATATTGTTGTCGACCCTCCAGAACTAGAGAAGGTATGCTTAACTACTCTGGAATGACTAATTAATTTTGATAGCGAGTCATTTAGTTCAAGGAAATCAATTCATGGGCCCAATTCCTTTCCTTGGGATGGAGTACTTTTTGTGGATCGAACGATATTTTCATTATCCTATAGTTTTCCACTCTATCTCTACAGTGAGACCGACGAGCATTAGTAGGAATGTTCATTTTCTTGTATTGTGCCACCCTATTTTTGTGGTGGGCCTAATTAAAGAGGGCAGAGTCATATGTCTTCCCATTGAATGCTTTCATGTTAATATGAAAGAGCTTCTCTCAATAACCAGGGTGATAACATAGTCTAGATTATATATTCTTTGCCCTTTGCGGGCAGCCCAAGGGGTCCGAGTCTCATAGGCTTTGGTAGGTTCCCTCATCATAAGGTCCTCCTCAGCGGGAGTTGGTCTGGTCATCCGGTTTTAGTTGCGACACTCTCTAGATAAATCCTATGAGTAAGGCCCCTGTACAGCTGGAATCAATTTGTCAGGATTGAATTCATCTACCTCCCTACAATAAAGGAGGTACTCATTGTCATGCTCTAGGGACTGTCTCTCGAAATGGTTTGAGATGACCACAAAGGTCACCTTGTGCTGAGGTACTGGCAGCGGCTGGAGAGCTGGCTAGAGGACCTTTCCAGACTAGAGGGCTTGTATTGTGGGCATCAGCATGGGGAGAGCACCATTTGGGTGGTACTCTTCAATCAACGTTTTGGATACCCATCATTGAAGATTTTGGGTAGGTGAAGGGGTATTACTCTTCGTTGAGGCTCAAACCACCTACGAGATCGCTGATGTGTGTGTATAAATGGGTCGTTGGGATGTCATTTAGATCGAAGGTTGCTCATCAGGAACCAGAAATACACGTATATGACTGTAGACGCCGGAAAAGTCCGTTGTTCCCAAACGAAGCTCCGGATGCGGAAAGCGAAGTGATATTTGGAGTCAGAGGCACGTTCCGGAGGGCCCGGAGGACTTGCGCGAAATTTCAGAGGTCCGCGCGCAAAGTTGAGTCGTGGCGTGCAATCCTCCCGGGATGCGCGCAATGCGCCGTGGCCTGCGCGGCTCCTTTGCGCGCCGGGTCCTGATTCCGCGCCCGCGAAGCGAATTGCGCGCCCGAGACCGGATTCCGCGCCCGGGGTCTCCTATAAATATAAGGCGACCCCCGACGTTTTGAAGGTTGCCAGAATCCGAAGCGTCGCTCGTTCGCGCAATCCAACCCCTTCCGCGCGCAATGCCGATCTTCAGGTAACCTCCTTTCTTTCGCGCAATAGAGCCTTGGGGTTCGCCTTCGTGCGCAATCCCCTTGGCTCCTTTCCTTTGAATAAATTTCAACCCGAAGGCCTTTGCACGCAAAAGAAGCCTCTTGCGCGCAATTGCCCCCGGGTGCGCGCAATCCAACCCGATTGCGCGCACCCCCCATCTTCAAAGTGGCCGTTCGTTAGAGAATGAGCCGTTGCCCCCGCGCGCTACCTGAAGCCCGGTGCGCGCAATCTCAATCATCCGCGCGCGAAGCGCTGGCGCAATTGCGCGCCAGCCCACCATTTTGCGCGCCGACCCGCGGTTTTGCGCGCAAAGCTCCTCTTTCGCGCGCAATCCGCCAGGGTCGCCCCCCTTGACCCCCTGCGGGTACCCGCCTGCGTGGCGCTCGATGATCCTCATCCTAGGTGCCTGCACCGTGCGCTGTCTTCCCATGCAGCCTTCCAGGCTCGTGCGAAGTGACACGGACCCATCGGCGGCAATCACTCGTCCAACATGACGTTAAACTGCATATTCATCCTGCATGACGTAAACTGCACATTTGTCCAGCATGACGTTAAACTGCCCATATGTCCAGCATGACGTTAAACTGCATATACGTCCCGCATGACGTTAAACTGCGCATTCGTCCAGCATGACGTTAAACTGCCCATACGTCCAGCATGACGTTAAACTGCACATTCGTCCAAGCTTCACGACGCTAAACTGCCTAGCCCCCCATCGTCTGCGCTGCAAGACGTTAAACTGCCAAGTGTTTCGTCCTTAACACACGACGTTAAACTGTACTTCGTCCGGCAAGACGTTAAACCGTCCGCTTCGTCCTCAACACACGACGTTAAACTGTACTTCGTCCGGCAAGATGTTAAACCGCCCGCAACCTGATCTCGTGCCCCGCACGCAGGGTCCCCCCCGGTTTGGATGTGGCCCCCACCCGCTCGTCTCTGCAGGGATGTCGGGATTGCCCCTCTTTAGGGACGATTTAATGGGAGTGTCTTTTCCCTACGGGGGCAGGGTATTACAAACCCCTAGTTTCTCGTGGGAGGCTGCACATGTGTATCTCCATTGCGCCTCCCCACCGCCGAAGCCAGTAGAGGGTGTGACTGGGATCGAGGTGTCTCCTACTTTCGGTCCAAGTCCCTTCCAACTGAGTTTTGCCGCATCCGGGCTGCCTCAAGTGCGTAAGTCCTGACAGAATGAACTACGTGGACGTTGATCCCTGTCTTCTAAATAGGGTACGTAGGAAGCCTCCCTGAGGTTCAAGCCCACCACCTGGTCGTCCCGGTCGTATTTACGTCGGTTCATCCATCAGTGGACCCCTCCAGGGTTCACGCTTGCGTCGATTCACCTATGAATCCGCCCCTGTGGGAGACTGCCCGTGTGTATCTCCACTGTGCCTCCCCACAACCCCTTTTTCCATTTCTCCTTTCATCGTCCAGCATGACGTGAAACTGTGATCCACCCGGCCGTTCCATCCCCCTCTGTGCGAGGTGGTTCGGTTCAATCCTCCGCCCGGCGGCCTAGACCTCTTCGTGAGTCGGCTTGCCGACGTCCAGCATGACGTTAAACTGTATACCCGAACTATGTTGACTTTGATCCGTGCTAACGCGCGGTACGTAGGAAGCCTCTACGGGGTCCAAGCTCTTCACTCCATCATCCATCCTGATCCTTACCCGGGCCGCCACATCCCGGTGGGGTCATGCCACTTCACTCCACTCCATATCACTTGGGAAGCCGCCCATGCGCTGGCCCCAGCGTCGGAGGTTCCCCGCAAGGGGTTCTGTCATCTGATCCACTTTTCGTGTTGATCGGTCCGATGCCGTCCCCGTTGGACGTTAAACTCGCGGCATACCCCGTGTTAAACATGGGAAGCTGAGGAAAACCTCAGGTGACACAGTTCCCCGCACCCAGTACGGGATGCCTCAGGCCATCATGCCTTCGAGAAGCCCTATTAGGGACGGAAGACAGACGTGCAGAGCCACAGTGTTACGACACGCCCCCAGCACCCAGAGCCACCCGGCCTTCTCACCGCAGGTTGCTGCCCCGACCAGACTCCTTGGAGCGTCCGGGCGGAAGCAGCGTAATTAACCGGTGTCCATGAAGATATGGCGCCGGGAACGAGATTCACGAACATTCTTAAGTCTATGAGGGAGACCCGGATTAGGCGACGAGTTCCGAGGAGATGTCCAAGGAAGGAGGAGCCGACATCCCATCATCCCGGTTTCGATCAAGGAGCAGACGCCCCTGAATAAGGGACGAATGCCGCCCGCCCTTGGAAAGCGGGACTGCGGGACCACAATCTGTGCGCCCATCCCCTCGGGTTGACGGGTGCACGCGCGAACGCGTCCTAGCGGAACAGCGTAACCCGACGCACATCCGCACCGAAACAGAAAAATGGTGAACCCGACGTGAATCTCTTCTCCTCGATACGAAGACCGATGGCTTTCAGAGGTGTTGGAAGACCGACATGTTGCCCGGCCAAGCATTCAGTCTTGCCCGCCAGGGGCTGGGGAAGGGACATCGGGCACTCCGTCTCACAACGTCGAGGGCCTGGGTTCCCCCCACGGAAGGCGTCGTGGCGCTAATGGTTGGTTGTCGATTCCTTTTTCCTGTCAGTGTTAATGGGTCATTCTCCCTGTTTTCAGAAATCAGGTCGCCCGATCCAGTGCCCGATCGCCACCCGCCCACTGGCGCAGGGGTAGGGGAAACACCGACGCGGCTACTCCGCGCGGTCCCGCCCGTTCCACAGTCGTCCCAGCAGCCGCAATTGCGGGACGACCACGCCCTCTCTCCCCCTCGGAGGTCATCCAGAGAAGGGTGATCAACACCCTGGTGCGGAGATACGAGGAAGAGGGAGTCATCCCCACTAGGGAAATGGCTCGCCTAGACCTTGAGGAGGCTGCGCCTCGCCACCACCGCCGCCCCCAAGGGCCGCGCAGGGAGGTACCGCTGCCCACCTCAACGTCCAATCGCTTCGGGAGTTTATCCCCGGAGCGCTCTGACAGTTCCCTTCCCTATGCGGATGAGGTGGAAGATGCCCGGGATCACCCTATCCGGGATTCGCTCCAGGGATCTACGGTAAGGACTCCCGCCAGGCCACGGCGACACCGCCGCCAGGCCTCTCCAGTCGAAGAGTGGGTTCTCCACCTGCCCGCGCCGCTCATTCCGACTCGCCTGTCCCGACGCCAACGTCGGGAACGAGCGGAAGAGGATGCCCACCTTGGGGCTCTAGCAACAGCGGCCGCATTGGCTCAAGCCACTGCTGGCTCCAGTCGCCAGGCCTCTGCGCATCCTGAGCAGGGGAACTCCTATGCCCGACCTGGATCGAGGCCCCGACCGCCCCAAAGGCAGGTTGGGTCGACTCTCCCGGTTGCTGGCACTGGCAGTAGCCACCGCGGACTACCTCGCGGTAGTGCTATTCACCGGCAGGATCTACTCTGTGTGGCCGATCCAGGAGGCATGGGTCATCCCACCTTCCGATCCCGGCCCGGAGGCCTGCCCGGAATCATCTCTCCCCGCGTCCCCTTTGATATCTGTCCCGGTGCCCCTCGCACCTTGGTTTCCAGTCCTCTTGGCCCCAGCACCAGTGCGGCCGGAGGACGCCAGGACAGAGATCAGCCCTGCCCCGAAGAACCACCCAGGGGCAGGAAGGCAAGGCGTCGACGCCGAGGGAAGAATGTTACGGAATTCCGGACGGAGATCCGACCGGTTTGCTTCTCTGACTCAGAGGCGGAGTACGATTCGGCGACAGAGCCCCTTCCCCAATCCCGCCAGTCAAGGGAAGGGGTAGGAATGCGGCACGTCAGCCTCGTGCTCCCCGAGAGCGAGATAGATGTGATCCCCGCTTCTCTCCGAAGGTATATCCGGAGTAACGAGGGCCTGGTAGACCCCCAAGAATCAAGCTTGCGGTTGGTACCGGCCCCTCCGGAAGTGCCTTCCGTCTCGATCGGAGAAGCCAGAGACTTTTTCTGGGGACCGACGGTCGAACCACGATCTGGTGCACCCTCGGCGAGCACCGATGCTACGGCAGGATGTTCGCTCGCCGGCCCGTCCTATCGTGATGTGGTAGCCAGGGCACCGCCACCCTCAGAGGGAGGCCTGGGATATGGAGGCCAATCGGCCTGTTCGCCGTATTCACCGCCGGCCAGCCCGTCAGCCCGGCGGCCCGCCTCGGCACCACTGCCGGTTCCCCGTCCGTTCCCAGCCATTGAAGAGGACCAAGGAGATCTGGGTCCCGAGTTCGAGTCGTGGAGCTTCTGGACCGTCCTTGCAGAGGGCCACTTCCCTGAGAAGTTTTGGCCAGTCGCAGGACCGGGCTTTGATGCACCCGAATCGCTCACCCCGGATGAGTTCGAATGCTTCCGCCGAACTCTCCGGGAGACTCGCTCCTGTCCTCACTGCCTACAAATGCCATACCCCGGGAGTCAAGCGCACCTAGAGGATATTGGTGAGCAGTGCCATCAAATTGACCTGGGCATGCTCCCCGCGGTTCGGCACCCCGGGTCATTTGGGCACCACGAGGCCCTCCAACAACGATGCGTTGGGTGTTTTCAGGTACTCCGCAAAGTTATCGAGGAAGCCACTCCCCACGTGTATATCCGTGGATGGGGGCAGTACGCTGCCCTACGCTTCAGTGTGATCCGCTGACAGCCCGATTCGCTGGGTGGCCCTGAGGGTATATCCCCAGGGACAGGAACGATCAATATGGCTGACCTGTCGGGAGAGGGGAACGACTTGGAACTTCTCGACGGGGGCTTCCCCCCCGAAGACAAGCCGTCGTCAGATCCATCGGTGAGAGTTACTCATCATCAGAGGAACCTCCTGGGGCTCCCCGCGCCCACTGAAGCACTGACGTTGAGCCGAAACGTCAGCAAAGGAAAAGAGCACAACGAGGCTATAAAGCCCGCCGACCCATCTGCCTCCATGTAGAGGGCAGAGGAGGATCCCGAGAAGGCTACGCTACGTCAGCAGCTCGCCGAACAGAAGAAGCTGGTTGACCAGCTCCTCGCCGAGCGCGCTGCAGAACGGCAGCCTGACTACGGTGATCCTAGGCCAGGACAGCATGGGCCGGAACAACCGCTCCTCGACGAGACTCTCCCGGGCAACCGTGATTACTCCGTGTTCGCCGACAGGAGAGAGGCCGTTGCCTACGGCAAGAGGGCGCGGTATGTTTCGCCACACCCTCCCGAGCGGCGTGACTACCTGAGAGACCCCGCTCGGATTCCTCCCACTGCCCCAAGGGCCGCTCCGCCCGCCATCCCACGAGCTGCCGAGTTCGACGACCCGGTCGACGACCCGATTGAAGGGCCATGCAATGCGCTCGTGGTTAGAGATCCTCGCCAGGACTGGAACCCATGTCCGGACGATCCGATGGCGGCACTCATTGCCCGCTTGGAGGCCTTGGAGACTCGGCAGGTGGCGATCCCACCGGACGGCAAGCCCTACCCAGCATGGGTGGATGACATGCCGGCGCCTCCGGGATTCGGGAATCCCACTTTTTCCCCCTTCAACGGGACTGGAGATCCGCCACAGCATTTAGCCCACTTCAACTCGAGGTGCGGGCCTATGTTGGGGACTCCGGCGCAGCAAGAGGCTTCTAAGCTTCGCTGCTTTGTTTAGACACTGGAAGGGCCAGCATTTGTCTGGTACAGCCAGCTCCCCGTCGGGTCGGTAACCAGCTGGGAGGACCTCCGTAGACAGTTCCTCTACCAGTTCAGTTCCACGACCCGGAAGACAAGTATCGCAGACCTCTTCAAGTGCAAGCAGAGGCCTGATGAGCGAGTCGCGGACTTCGTCGCCCGATGGAAGGGTCTCACGTATTCCCTTGACATGCCATTGACTCAGGAGCAGTTGCTGACAATGTGCGTCGGGAACGTCAAGACCGAGCTGGTCCCTTCCCTGATCACTCAAAATTACCCCGGAGGGTTCAGGGACTTCTCAGACAAAGCTCAACGTCTTGCGGAAGCCCTGCAACAGGCCAGCCAGGCACACCCGCTGCCTCCTATGATTCCTGCAAGGAGAGTCAGCAGGGCTGAACCCGCTGCTGTTGCCCAGATAGAGGCCCCCAGGCCATTGGAGCTGCTGCCGGCGAGGCCAGCTCCACAGCCTCACAGGAACCCGCCTCCACGGGCTCAGTTCCCGGCCCAGCAGCGGCAGCCTCAGAACCGGCCGACCCCTCTGCGTAATGTACCGCCGCAACCCAGGCGAGATAATCAGGGTCCACCTCCTCGGCCGGCCCCTCCAGCCCCTCGTCAAGACCACGCTCCCAGGGGCCCGCGACACCTGACTTACTCATTCCATGAGGATCAGGTCCCCGGTTATTTCCGGAGCGCCCTGGAGCAGAGGATTGTGCGACTGCCTGAGTGTTGGAAGCCAGAGGAGGCACATCTTACGAATAACCCCCGCTACTGCCCCTACCATCGGGCCCTGGGGCACACCATCCAGTGGTGCTATGTGTTTAAGGATTGGCTCCAAGACCAGATTAACAACAATGTAATCAGGTTGGGCCCAGCTCCAGCACAAGTGGCGGGCGTGTTCGTGGGATCAGATGACGATAGTGGCAACAAGGACGAATGGCAGCTGGTCTCCGACCGCGGATCCCAGAAGTACAATAACTGGATGGCCTGCAAGACGACCATTCGCGCCCATGGAATCATCCGTGCGCGCTTGAATCAGCCTGAGCCCCCAGAATCTGCGGGTGCTGCTTCGGCATCGTCGTCCCAGCCTGCCTCTTCCAAGAGGAGCAAACGGCGGCAGCGCAAGAGGGAAGAGCGCGCCCCGCCAGTTCCGCCACTATCCCGCACTCTCGGCGATTTCATGCCCCCGGAAATTGGGGTCCCTCCTCGGATCCGCCCGGTGATGGATGATTCGTCCGATGAAGGTTTTGGGTACGCTTCGGTTAACACCGTCGAGCTGGTAAATCCCTTTTCGGTTCCCGACGTTGAAGAACACCAGGTGGACCTCCCTAGAATCCCCGGTCGTCGCCACCGTCGGAAGAACCGCAGCAGCAGGAGTCGCCGGGGCACAGCCGCTGGTGCCTCCAGCCAGGCCGTGCACGCCACTGAGACTAGGCAGCAGGCTCAAAACCGAGCACAACGTGCACCGCCCCCCCATTCGGGGATGACGGATTCGCCTCCGCCGCTGTTTGTGGTGTGGGACCAGGCAGAACCGCCTCAGCCGCGTCGCGATCAGCTCTGCCCTGCCACGAGTCCATCCCGGCCTCCTGACCCCAGTACGGTGACCATTTCCCGGACTGTAGCCAGTGAACAGCGAGATGTGCCAAGTACCAGTCGGCCACTGATCCAACCGGCAAGGCCCGTCATGCCACCAACCGCAGAGCAACCTCCTGCAACCAGGGGCTCGCGCTTGGCCAAAAAGTATGATGTCCTGAAGCACTTGGCCGACATCCCAGCAAGGCTCTCCATCCTTGAGGCTCTGCGCATGTCATCTGAGATGCGCGAGGCACTCGCTGAATCCCTGAAAAGCCCCCTCCAGTTTGAGACAGAGGTTGCGGCTGCAGAGGCCTTTCACGCCGAAACGATCGAGGACGCCGAATGTCAGGCAGTTATCTCGTTCTCTAGTAAGGATGAAGACCCTCCTATACAGGGACACATTCGTCCGCTGTATGTCACTGGCCAGTTCAATGGCCTTGAAGTCCGGCGCTGTCTTGTCGACACGGGGTCCGGGATTAACCTGATTCCAACTCGGACGCTCTGGAGATTGGGGTTGTCTGAGGATGACTTGATTCCCTCCGACCTCAGGATCCAGGGGTACGATCGCACCGAGCAAACCCCGGTCGGCAAGATACGTTTGAAGACCCAGTTCGGTGACTTGGTTGCCAACACCGAATTCATGGTAGTCTCTCAGGACACTGCGTACAACGCATTGATGGGCAGGCCATGGCTCCATCTTCACGCGGCGGTTCCCTCGTCATACCACCAATGCCTCAAATACTCCCTTAATGGTCGAGTAGGCGTGCTTCAAGGAGATGCCTCTCCTTTTGCCTCGTGTGAAGCCCGCTATCTGGACGCAGACTATTACAAGAGCAAGGATAAGCAGATCCTGGCAGGTGAGGTTGAGCCTGTCGCTGTTGCAAGCGATCCCTGGGCAAGTCTGGATGACGCTTACGTCCTCCCGATTCACCGGTTGGACGTCGCTATGGTCTCGACGGCCCGCGAGTCTCCTGATGAGATGGCCGCGACCGCCCGCGCCAGCACCAGTGGCCCAGCAGGATCTGGTAGCCCCAATGCAGTTTCCAACACAGTCTCTCCCGTGGACGATCCCTCCCCGAGCGGAGAGGATATGGAAGACGCACCCCCAGTCTTTGAGGAGGGCGTCCCCGCCACGGTCGATGAGTTAATACAGGTGAACCTTGGAACCGAGACCGATCCAAGACCCACATTGGTTAGTGCCTCCATGCCCTCTGAGGAGCGGCAGCAGTACGTGGACTTTCTCAGGCAGCATCGTGATGTGTTCGCTTGGAGCTATGACGAGATGCCGGGGCTAGATCCTCTGGTAGCCGTCCACCGCCTTGGTCTCCCGGCGAACCATCGCGGGTTCAAGCAGCCTCCCAGGAAGATGCACCCGTCCCACGGTGCCATGGTTGAGGCCGAAGTTGACAAGCTTATCAAAGCCAACTTCGTGAGGGAAGTTCAGTACCCCAAATGGCTGGCCAACATTGTTCCGGTCAGGAAGAAGAACGGGCAGATCAGAGTCTGCATCGACTTCCGCGATCTCAACCGCCACTGTCCGAAGGATGATTTTCCCCTTCCAGTGACAGAGCTGTTGATTGACGCCACGGCAGGGTTCCAAGCCCTCTCCTTCATGGATGGATACTCCAGATACAACCAAATTCGGATGGCCCCTGAGGATGAGGAGTTCACTGCCTTCAAGGCCCCCCAAGGTACCTTTTGCTACCGGGTCATGCCCTTCGGCCTGAAGAATGCAGGTGCCACCTACCAACGGGCGATGCACCGCATATTCAAGACAATCCTCGGCACACTGGTGGAATTCTACGTCGACGACTTGGTTGTCAAATCGCGCCAGCGTCAGGACCATCTCAAAGATCTCGAGAAAGTGTTCGGCTTCCTCCGGTCTCGCTGCCTGAAGATGAACCCGTTGAAGTGTGCCTTTGGGGTCACCTCCGGAAAGTTCCTTGGATTTGTGGTAAGATACCGGGGTATTGAGATCGACCCAGAGAAAATCAGGGCGATTAGCCAGATGCCTCCCCCAGGTACCGTCCGGGAACTGCAAGGGTTCCAAGGCCACTTAGCCTATATACGCCGATTCATCGCGAATCTGGCCGGCAAGTGTAAGCCCTTTTCTCGGCTCATGAAGAAAGGTGCCACCTATGTATGGGATAAAGAGTGTCAGACCGCTTTCGAGGAAATAAAGCAGTACCTGCTTCAACCTCCGGTCCTGATGCCGCCTGTATCCGGGAAGCCGCTGGTCCTCTATGTGACCGCCCTGGAACGGTCCCTGGGTGCCCTTCTCGCCCAGAAGAACAACGAGGGAACAGAGAATAGCCTCTATTACCTCAGTCGCATGCTCCTCGATGCGGAAGTTAGGTATTCCCCCATCGAGAAGAGCTGCCTGGTGCTCGTATTTGCCATACAGAAATTACGGCACTACTTGCAGCACCATGAGGTACAGTTGGTTTCTCGGGTAGACCCGTTGAAATATATCCTGAGCCGGCCTATGTTGACTGGCCGTCTAGCACGGTGGGCTGTGATTCTCCAGCAGTTTGACATCAGGTATGTGTCTCAGAAGGCCATCAAAGGGCAAGCATTGGCAGACTTTCTGGCAGCTCACCCGACCTCCGCGGATCAGCCGCTGGATCTAGGCTTTCCTGATGAGACCATTCTCTCGGTTGATCGAGCCGATCCATGCTGGCAGATGCACTTTGACGGTGCCTCCCGGAGCCCCACCGGTAGAAGACTCGATAATCCTAAGCTCAACAGAGTGGGCTTGGGCATCGTCTTCATTACCCCGGAGCGAGCCATGCTGCCATACTTGTTCCTGTTGTCAGAGGGCTGTACCAACAATGAGGCGGAATACCATGCCCTCATCACCGGCCTCGAGTTGGCTCTCGAGATCGACGTGCCACGTCTGTGCATGAAAGGGGACTCCGAGCTGGTCGTTAAGCAGATCAATGGCGACTACGTTGTCAGGAATCCGGAACTTGTGCCATTGTTGGAGTGCACCCTCCTTCTGATGGCCCGGTTCCCTTCTTGGCCGGAAATTGTCCATGTTCCCCGGTCGCAGAACGGTCGAGCAGATGCTTTGGCCAGCCTTGTTGCGTCACTTGCGGAGCCTGAACAGGACAACCTGATCGTCCGCGTGACGCGCCGCAGGCTCATCGCTCCCGTTATCCCGGAAGAAGATCGCGGCCCGTTGGTAAGTAATCTCACCACGGTTGCCCCTATGCCCGGAGACCCGAGTACCCCAGATATGACAGTCGGATCAGCCCCTGATTGGAGGACGCCTTTGGTTGAGTACCTCCAACATGGCATTCTTCCATCGGACCGGGCCGAGCGTGAGCGAGTTCGACCCCGCGCATCGCAGTTTGTCCTCCAGAGCAGTCCCGGCCTGGAGCAGATCCTCTACAAACGCGGATTTGATGGTGTTCTCCTCTGTTGCCTTCAGGGAGTTGAGATCCCACGAGTCATGCAAGAGGTTCATGCTGGTTCATGCGGCGCCCACCAGACTGGGCCGAAGCTGTCCCACCAGATTCGGAGGTTAGGATACTTCTGGCCCTCCATGATCCATGATTGCATCGAGTATGCCAGGAGGTGCCATGCGTGCCAGGTTCATGCGAACTTTGTGCATCGGCCGCCGGAGCCTCTCCATACCACAAGGTATTCCTGGCCCTTTGCAGTCTGGGGACTGGACGTTGTGGGACCTTACCCATCGGCGACAGCTCACCAGTGCCGGTTCATTCTGACCGCCACGGACTTCTTCTCCAAATGGGCAGAAGCGATTCCGCTCAGAGAGGTCAAATCCTGTTCGATCGCTGACTTCGTGACCTCCAACATCGTCTATCGATTTGGAGTGCCTCACGCTATCCTCACGGATAACGGAACCAATTTCCAAGCAGCCGAGTTGAAGATGTTGTACGCCAAGTATAACATTCGCTCGAACCATACATCTCGCTATCATGCGCAGGCGAATGGACAGATCGAGGCATTTAACAAAACCCTCTCTAACATTCTGCAAAAGATGGTTGGTCAGAACAAGAAGAGTTGGCCGGACAAGCTCCCCAACGCCCTCTGGGCTTATCGGACGACGACTCGCAATTCCACCCAGATGACCCCTTATTCCCTGGTGTATGGAGCTGAGGCCGTCCTGCCCATCGAGATCCAGTTGTCGTCCTTGCGCACTGCGGTCTACGACCAGCAAGCGCCGGACAGAGTTGCTGAAGCCCGTCTAGTCGAGTTGGAAGCACTGGATGAGAATAGACTTCGCGCTTTGCACAACTTGGAGAGGAATCAAAGCAGAATGGCTCGAACTTTCAATAAGAAGGTTCGCCTCCGCTCCTTCCTGCAGGGTGATCTAGTGCTAGCCCTAAGAGCACTGATGATCCCCGGCAGGAAGCCGCCCAAGTTGGAGCCCAAGTGGGAGGGACCGTTTGTCGTCCACAAGGTCTATCCCAATGGCGCGTACTCCCTAGTGACTATGGATAGTGAGCGTGTCACTCCTCCCACCAACGCTAGGTTCCTCAAGCAATACTTTGCCTGAGTGATCATTCGCCCCGCATGATGCTAAACTGCACTTCGTCCTGCATGACGTTAAACTGCACCACGTCCTGCACGACGTTAAACTGCATTTGTCCAGGCTACAAGACGTTAAACTGTTCAGCATTCGTCCAACATGACGTTAAACTGTACCTCGTCCAGGCTACAAGACGTTAAACTGTTCAGCATTCGTCCGCGCTGCAAGATGTTAAACTGCCAAGTGCTTCGTCCTGCATGACGCTAAACTGCACTACGTCCGAGCTACAAGACGTTAAACTGTTCAGCATTCGTCCTGCATGACGTAAAACTGCCCCTCAAGAACTACGTATGGCTTGATTCCCATCCTTATGGGATACGTAGGACCGCCTGAACATTTATGTTTCAGGCCCAGCCCCATCCTTCGGGAATTTCCATCTCATCCTGCGCCCTTGGTCCAGTTGCCTCTGGGTATGTGGCGTATGGTGTGTGCGCGGGGGATTCTGTCCTCATTCACGTCGGTTTTCTAGCCACGCTGTACGCCCCCCACGTTTGGGGATGCCTTCTGCTCCCCCCTTCCTGTTTTCTCTCATCGTCATGCATGACGTTAAACTGCCTCTCTCAAGAACTACGTGCGGCTTGATTCCCATCCTTATGGGATACGTAGGACCGCCTGAACATTCATGTTTCAGGCCCAGCCCCATCTCCCGGGAATCCCTATCCCGCATCGGGCCTCTGGCCCAAGTTCCCCTTCTTTTTGTGCGAGGCGTATCGCGTGAGCGGGGGATTATGTCCTCATTCACGTCGGTCTACTGGCCGCGCCGTACGCCTCCCCCGTGTGTGGGACTACCTCACACCCCTCATCGTCCTGCATGACGTTAAACTGCCTCTCCAGAACTACGTATGGCTTGATTCCCATCCTTATGGGATACGTAGGACCGCCTGGACGCTTGTGTTTCAGGTCCAGCCCCGTCTCTCGGTTGATCATGGGGATCTGCCCTCTTTTGGTTGCTCTCAGGGTGAGTCCTCCGACCCTTTCCGGAGATCTGTTAACATGTTTTGGGTACTTCGGTCTATGACTCGAAGTGTCAGATTCAATCCCGACAAGTCCTGTGTTGCTTGTCAGGCCTCGCGCTTCCTCTTGTTCGAGCCTTCACTCAAAGGGATCCTCGTTAGCGGTTTGGGTACGATGCCTCAGTGCTCTCCCACCGCTCCGGGTCGATTTACCGGCGGGTCTTGGGCCGCAAATCGATATGAATCCTGCGATTGAGCGGTTGATGCTCGTTTGCTTGCCCCGTCTTAGGCTGACGCGATCGGATGTTGTGTTGCGAATGCGTCAGCAACATCCTTGATCGCCATGTCAGCTCTTTCAGGCTCTGAACATTGGTTGCGCAGTCCTCATCACACTCCGCCTTTGTGCGTTGTAGTGGAATCTTGACACTCTTTTCATACTGACCTTCAGTACACCTCTACACGTTAGGCAGACCAACCAGGGTAATGATGTCGTTCGAGGCTCCCATGATCTGAGCACCAAGGATATATGCGGATGTTCTCCCCAAGGGCCATGCGTAGCTGGACCCTCGTCCCCATAAGGAGGGAGGAGTCGCTCGAACAATCGCGTTTTGGGCCCAGTATGTCTGAAGGCTAGCATCTCTGCCCCTCGGGTGATGGACATACGCAGACCCCTATCCCAAGACTCTTTTCCTGGAATCGTGTGTGACCGCAGGGCTGGGTATGTTCCCACCTCCGCCGTGTCCGCCGTACCGCGGTAAGCGGATTCCTCCATGGTCCGAACCACACGACCTTAAACTGTGTTGTCTGGTCCTACCACACGACCGTAAACTGTGATCGTCTTGGCCGCCCGACGAGAAACGGCACTGCATCGTGATGTTCCCCTCAGGGGACACTCATGTTGGGCGCTGGTTAATAACCACGCATTCATCAATGCCTTCCGTGGCTTGATTATTGTGGCGACGCCAGAGATTTCTCAATCACAAGCATGTCGCCGCACAAAGAAAAACCATTCATCTTTAAGGACAAACAAGAAATATCAAATGCCGCTCCTTCTGTGTGCGAGGGTCAGACCCGCACTCTTCCCCGCGCTGGTGCCCGATTGTGTTGCGCCGCGCTTCAAGAACTACGTGCGGCTTGATTCCCATCCTTATGGGATACGTAGGAACGCCCGAATGTTTGAAACTTCGGGTCCAGCCCCCCACCTCTTAGAGATTCCCCCTTCTCTGGGGAATCCGCCGCCTTCAGGTCACCCTCAAGGCGTGTTCCCCGACCCCTTGCAGTGGTCCACCGGTGTCAAGAGTACTCTGGTTTATTGCCAGGAGGGTCAGGATCCGCTTGGTCAGGTTTCTTCCGTTTTTCAGGCTTCGTGCCCCATTTCATTCGGACCCATCGTCTACGCCCTGGGTGGAGCCCCCGTGAACGGTTCGGACACAATGCCTCAGTGCTCTCCCACCGACTCGGGCCGGTACCCCCAATGGCCTCGGGCAGCAAATCGATATGAATCCTGCGATTGAGCGGTCGATGCTCGTTTGCTGCCTCATTCCACCAACGGTTAGTGCGATATTGATGCTGCTTTTCCGCCACGGTCGGCAGTACTCCCATATCGTTACTCCACTGCCTCCAGTCCTTGAGTGAATGGCCGCATGATTCACATTTTCCACCTCCCATTCTGGCCAGGCGAAACCTCGACACTCTTGACACTATCCCTCAGTGCATCTTCGCATATCCAGGGGATATGACCACGATGCGGCGTACTTTGAGGTCCTTATGGTCCGAGCTCTAAGACCTTAAACTAAGATCTCTCCTTATGGTCCGAGCTCTAAGACCTTAAACTAAGATCTCTCCTTATGGTCCGAGCTCTAAGACCTTAAACTAAGATCTCTCCTTATGGTCCGAGCTCTAAGACCTTAATCTAAGATCTACCCTTATGGTCCGAGCTCTAAAGACCTTAAACTAAGATCTCTCCTTATGGTCCGAGCTCTAAAGACCTTAAAATAAGATCTCTCCTTATGGTCCGAGCTCTAAGACCTTAAACTAAGATCTCTCCTTATGGTCCGAGCTCTAAGACCTTAAACTAAGATCTCTCCTTATGGTCCGAGCTCTAAGACCTTAAACTAAGATCTAGCCCTTATGGTCCGAGCTCTAAGACCTTAAACTAAGATCTACCCCTATGGTCCGAGCTCTACGACCTTAAACTAAGATCTCCCCTAAACGGGATTCTACGTCCTGCATGACGTTAAACTGCACTCTCAGAACTACGTGTGGCTTGATCTCCAGCCTGATGGAGTACGTAGGAACGCCCGGGCATCTCAACTCGGGTCCAGCCTCAGGGATCGTTAAGTCCCGCCCCTCCTCATCGCCGGCCGTCTGGCCTGGCTTCTGGTAGAGTGGTGAAGTTGTGATATTCTCCCCGATTCAGCTCGGGATGCCCCATTGCAATGGTGGGAAGCGACGGTTTCCTCGTCAAAGAGGTGCTGTCTAAGAATTGGGGTGACTCACGACCAGATTAGTGCATCCGCCTAATACGCTTTCCCCACGGTGGCGCAATTTTGAGAGCGCTGGATTCTGTCCGAACAAACCGTCACTTCGCCCCACGCTTCGCATGCCCTGTTGATCGGGATTTCCACCCTTGTGTCTGAAGGAACCCCAAAGCGGTATTCATGATGACATGTGGTCCGCCTCCTGCAATATGAATGATGACCTTTTTCGGCCCGTCTATTGCAGTTGTTATGGTCGATCCACTATCCGCCTACCGTCTTAGGCATTTCCTGGAAGGCCAACCGTTGTGGATGTCTGGATTCGGGACACGCGATTCACCCTTTCCCATTTCCCTATGTTCGGATAAAATCTCAACGCCCCTAGCGTTGTCCCGCTCGTGTGTTGGAACAAGTTGGGGGGATGATACATTGATTAGGTCTGAGGTCTCCTTTCCTAGGAATGACCTCCCTCTTTTCTCCAGAAATCCAGGCCCGATTATGGATGCCAGATGCTTGGTTAACACTCCCGCAAGACAACGAATTGTGGTTGAGCATGTTAAACCAAAAGATGCAGATAAATATATTGATTCATACAGATGGATCAAAGTAGCGGAAGCAAATGTTTTGGGAATGGTAAAACAAAGTCCTTAGGGATTAGCGTGCTGAATGAGTCTTTCTAATGCCGCTACCCTTTGGCTGGTGGCCTCCAGAGCTGCTTCTCGCTCTCTGCGTGCCCTCTCTTCGTCGGCGGTCGCAGCGCGCAGTTCGTCGATTCTGGCCTGTGCACGCTCCCGCTCGACCTGAATTGTGACCATCTGTTGGCCCGCCTCCGTCAGCTGTACCTGGGCGTCAACCAGCTGGGCTGCTAGTTGCTCCACAAGCTCGGTACACGTTGCGACGAGGGCCTCCTTCTCTGCCGCCTGCCCTTCGAGGCGCCGGACTTCCTGCTCCGCCGCGAGGAGCGCCCGCGTGCTCTCCGACATGTCCCGACTTTGTGTGACGTCGGCACGCCGGCAGCTCTCGCGCCTCTTTTCGGCCATGAAATCACGGACCGTTAGATGGAGGCGTTGAGCATCAGCTCCCCCGGCACACAGAAAGCGTAGCCAGGTTTGAAGTGATCCCATGCGCCCCAGCCACTCCGACGGGTCTCGCTTGAGGAAGCGCTGGATGCACTTCCACCCCCTACGGCGCGTTATCCGGCTCTCCTCGACCGCCTCCGCGTCCGAGTCGTCCATCTCCTCGGGGTCGGCAGGCCGGTAGGCAGGGAAGGCAGCCAGCAGGTCTGCTGCAGGGTCCGCCCCTGGGAGGTCCTCATGAGGGATAGGTTCCCCAACATCCGGGCGAACTTCTTCTCTCTCCCCAGCGGCGCTGACACCCTCGTCAGCCCCCGACCTCTCTCCGATGTCAGCACCGCCGGCGTCCGCAGCCCCCTGATCAGCAGTTGGTGGGGCCGGCTCGGTTTGGGAAGTCTGTTCCAGAGCAGGCGGCATGTCCACCACTGGTCCACTCGTAGATGGCCCGGGTTCGGCAACCTGACGAGCCTCCAATGTTGAGATCACTGCGCGGGGCATGCCATGGTTAGTCACGGATCGTCAACGGCAGGCACCAGCAGTAAAGTAAGGAGACTTACGGGAGGTCAGAGCGTCATCTTCCGCTATCCCGGCCGCCGCAGGAACAGTTGCAGCAGGGGGCCCTTCCGCGCTTGTCAAATCAATAATGGGTGCCTGGCCCCCGCCTTGTCCTGCTGACGCCCCTCCTACTCCCGCTGAGGACGCCTGACCAACATCCGTGCGCTCCTGAGAAAGATGGAGAAATGGGTTAGAAGCTGCATAAGAGAATGGATGAAGCAGATTGAGTAGGGATGGAAGCGGACCTCGAGGAGCTCAGTGACATAAACGTCGTCAGAGCTGGCCACCTCGCCGCTCTCCCGCGGACTCCCCTGATGGGATCTTCCCTCGGAGCCTTCATCCTCCCCCATTTCCTCCTCTTCCTCGGAGTCGTTGCTACTGTCATCTTCTTCCGGCGGCATCTGTTCCGGAGCGGGCTCGAGACCGAGCATCACCTTCACCAGAAGGGATGGCTCCGCGCGCTGACCACGTTGGCGCGCGTACTCGTCCATGGCCGTCAGATATGCATACTGCCGGTTGAAGTCCACTCTGTCGGCAATCTGGAGGCGCCCGACCTCTGGCAGATAGATTCCTTCTCTGAGTATCTTTCGCCAGATGGCGTCGGTCCCCAGTGACTGCCGTAGAGTCATCCAGGCCGACCACAGCGCCGGGAAGACTGCATCGTGGGAGGGTTCGAGCAGACGTCTCACCTGCTTCCCGGGCCACTCTTCGACCACCACGCGTGCCCCCTCTCTGGGCGCCGAGGTCGTAGCGGCAGCTCGCGATGTGCCCGCCGCCGAAGTCCCTGCCCGCGCCGGCTCCGCTGCTTGGCGCGCCTCCGTTCTCCCCCATGTGGCGGCGCCTCGCCTCCTTCCTTGACGCCCGGTCTCCGCACGGGTAACCTCGAGCCGCCGAACTGGCTTCCGTAGAAGCCCCTCGGGATACACGATGGCCCAGTGTTCGGCATACTCGGTTGCCAAGCCTGCGTCAACTCCGGTAGGAGGGAGAGTGATGACGTCGCCAGAGCCGAAAGCGGCAAACATCAGCCACATCTGGCGAAGGACGCCAGGGTTCGTCTCCTCCCGGACAGCAGTGAATACCCTCTTCGGCATCCGTTGAAGGCACCCGAACTGCCTGGCGAAACGGGTCGGCACGTAAGGCTCGCAGATCACCTTCCCGTCGATCCGAGCCACGAGCACCCCGCCCCGCATGTTCAGGAAGTATTCATGCTGCTCCAGCGGACCCTGCCCATTGTCGATCATCTGGCCGACGGGAGTGGGGAACGGACTGAAGTTGAAGTTGGCATGATTTCCAATCCGGATCCGCACGCCCTCCTCACTTAGGGTCATCGGAGCGACCCCCGCGATGTTCAGCAGGGAGGGTCGCAGGCCGTTGCCCGGAGGAATGATGGCGTTCGGAAACGTGTACCCACCGAGGTGAGCAGCCACCCAGCCGTGGAAGAACTGAAAGGGCCCACAGATCCTTCGTGGCGACCCCCCTCGTGAGATGCATCCCAGGATGGCATACAGCCTCGCCAGCACTGGGACCCCGAGGTTGTATCTTTTGTTGGCGGCCATAGCGCCCGCCACCGCCAGTGTCGCCGGGCGAACTCCCATTCTCGCGTCCCGCACTAGCAGGAGCCACCCACTCAGAAAGGCGGCCAGGAACGCCGCGTACCGGACGTTTGGGTCCCGGGCCTCGATGACGCGGTACCCCCATGAGCGGTAGTCACCCGTCTCCAGGACCCGCCAGTACGACCCGTTCCGGCTCCTCTGAGCTGCGGTCGGGCACCGCTTCCCCCTGCCTGGCATCTTGACCGCCGGGTCATGCTCCAAGAACTGGCCGAACCATTCCTTGTAGGCTATGTCCTTCTGGAAGTCTTTGATCCCGAGCCGCTGCGTAGCCAGGTCAAGCAGATGCCAGGTCAGGATGGGAGTCCGTGACCTGTCCTCCCAGGTGTTCTTCGGTGGCAGGAACTCATCGTATTGGTAGCCCTCCAGCGGGATACCTCCGATGCAGTGGATGTCCCAGAGACTGATGCCGACCTCCCCATGGTGAAGATGGAAGGGATTGGTATCCGGAGACCATCGGGTGAACAGCTCCGGCCCGAGCTCGGACTGCTGGTAGAAGTGGAACTGCGACGTCCACACCGCCTCGAACAGGCCGATGTACCGCAGCTCCTCTGCGAAGTGATCGCAAGTGTGGCGTACCCAGAACGCCCAGGCCCACTCACTGGTGAAGTTTCCCCCAGACCGCAAGTCCCAGTCCTTCAGCCAGCCCTTGGTGTCTTCCGTGACGCTCTGGCGATATATGCTCGAGTAGAGGGATGGAGAATTCTCCGCAGTAGGCTCACCCCCATCAATGGTTCGCGTCCTCGGGTTCAGGACATAGACATCCAAGTGTCTGGTCTCCCTGGCAGGATGCCCATTGTTGGTGATGTTATAGCGGAGAAGCTCGTCCTCCCGGGTCACCCAGGTCCGCGGCGCATCAATCTCGAACCCTGGCACCGGAACCTCATCTAGGATGCCGAAGTTCCAGAGCGGCAGGTTGTCCGATAGTGGATATGTCTTCTGGGCCGGCGTCAGTAAGTCGAACAAGGATTGATTGTTGGAAACAATCTCCTTGGCTCCGTAAACCTCCTCGTTTGTCGCCATCTCAGCCCTGCGAGTGGCGGCATCACCCTCATTTCCTCTGTGCGCGGCTATCTCAGATGTTTCGGGAGTCGTGCGGGTTAAGGGATGAAGCGTGCGGGATCAGACGAGGCTGGTAGAGAAGTTTGAAGGTTGGCGCGCAATCCAAGTGGACGGCGCGCAATTGGGAAGACTGTCGCGCAAAGTTCCGGGTTTTCGCGCAAAGACATGCGAAATCCGGACGGTTTTGCGCGCCGATCGGGCGAATTTCGCGCCGGAAAAGGCAATTTCGCGCACGAGAGCGTTGGAGCTTATCGCGCGGAAGGCCGGAGTACGGAACGCGGGACCCAGGGCCCCTATTTATAGGCGAGGCCGGGGTCCGCGCTGCGCGGAAAGCACTTTGCGCGACCGCAGCGGCGAATTTCGCGCCCGGCGCCCCTTTTTGCGCGCCTAAGTCCCGCGCAGCCCAGGATTTCGGCATTCCGGCGTCTCCCTCGGAACCCGATCGTTGCGACCTCTCGCCGATCAGATTCCGAGGGGGGGCTTTTGTAGACGCCGGAAAAGTCCGTTGTTCCCAAACGAAGCTCCGGATGCGGAAAGCAAAGTGATATTTGGAGTCAGAGGCACGTTCCGGAGGGCCCAGAGGACTTGCGCGAAATTTCAGAGGTCCGCGCGCAAAGTTGAGTCGTGGCGCGCAATCCTCCCGGGATGCGCGCAATGCGCCGTGGCCTGCGCGGCTCCTTTGCGCGCCGGGTCCTGATTCCGCGCCCGCGAAGCGAATTGCGCGCCCGAGACCGGATTCCGCGCCCGGGGTCGCCTATAAATATAAGGCGACCCCCGACGTTTTGAAGGTTGCCAGAATCCGAAGCGTCGCTCGTTCGCGCAATCCAACCCCTTCCGCGCGCAATGCCGATCTTCAGGTAACCTCCTTTCTTTCGCGCAATAGAGCCTTAGGGTTCACCTTCGCGCGCAATCCCCTTGGCTCCTTTCCTTTGAATAAATTTCAACCCGAAGGCCTTTGCGCGCAAAAGAAGCCTCTTGCGCGCAATTGCCCCCGGGTGCACCCAATCCAACCCGATTGCGCGCACCCCCCATCTTCAAAGTGGCCGTTCGTTAGAGAATGAGCCGTTGCCCCCGCGCGCTACCTGAAGCCCGGTGCGCGCAATCTCAATCATCCGCGCACGAAGCGCTGGCGCAATTGCGCGCCAGCCCGCCATTTTGCGCGCCGACCCGCGGTTTTGCGCGCAAAGCTCCTCTTTCGCGCGCAATCCGCCAGGGTCGCCCCCCTTGACCCCCTGCGGGTACCCGCCTGCGTGGCGCTCGATGATCCTCATCCTGGGTGCCCGCACCGTGCGCTGTCTTCCCGTGCAGCCTTCCAGGCTCGTGCGAAGTGACACGGACCCATCGGCGGCAATCACTCGTCCAGCATGACGTTAAACTGCATATTCGTCCTGCATGACGTTAAACTGCACATTTGTCCAGCATGACGTTAAACTGCCCATATGTCCAGCATGACGTTAAACTGCATATACGTCCCGCATGACGTTAAACTGCGCATTCGTCCAGCATGACGTTAAACTGCCCATATGTCCAGCATGACTTTAAACTGCACATTCGTCCAAGCTGCACGACGCTAAACTGCCTAGCCCCCCATCGTCCGCACTGCAAGACGTTAAACTGCCAAGTGTTTCGTCCTTAACACACGACGTTAAACTGTACTTCGTCCGGCAAGACGTTAAACCGTCCGCTTCGTCCTCAACACACGGCGTTAAACTGTACTTCGTCCGGCAAGACGTTAAACCGCCCGCAACCTGATCCCGTGCCCCGCACGCAGGGTCCCCCCGGTTTGGATGTGGCCCCCACCCACTCGTCTCTGCAGGGATGTCGGGATTGCCCCTCTTTAGGGACGATTTAATGGGAGTGGCTTTTCCCTACGGGGGCAGGGTATTACAAACCCCTAGTTTCTCGTGGGAGGCTGCACATGTGTATCTCCATTGCGCCTCCCCACCGCCGAAGCCAGTAGAGGGTGTGACTGGGATCGAGGTGTCTCCTACTTTCGGTCCAAGTCCCTTCCAACTGAGTTTTGCCGCATCCGGGCTGCCTCAAGTGCGTAAGTCCTGACAGAATGAACTACGTGGACTTTGATCCCTGTCTTCTAAACAGGGTACGTAGGAAGCCTCCCTGAGGTTCAAGCCCACCACCTGGTCGTCCCGGTCGTATTTACGTCGGTTCGTCCATCAGTGGACCCCTCCAGGGTTCACGCTTGCGTCGATTCACCTATGAATCCGCCCCTGTGGGAGACTGCCCGTGTGTATCTCCACTGTGCCTCCCCACAGCCCCTTTTTCCATTTCTCCTTTCATCGTCCAGCGTGACGTGAAACTGTGATCCACTCGGCCGTTCCATCCCCCTCTGTGCGAGGTGGTTCGGTTCAATCCTCCGCCCGGCGGCCTAGACCTCTTCGTGAGTCGGCTTGCCGACGTCCAGCATGACGTTAAACTGTATACCCGAACTACGTTGACTTTGATCCGTGCTAACACGCGGTACGTAGGAAGCCTCTACGGGGTCCAAGCTCTTCACTCCATCATCCATCCTGATCCTTACCCGGGCCGCCACATCCCGGTGGGGTCATGCCACTTCACTCCACTCCATATCACTTGGGAAGCCGCCCATGCGCTGGCCCCAGCGTCGGAGGTTCCCCGCAAGGGGTTCTGTCATCTGATCCACTTTTCGTGTTGATCGGTCCGATGCCGTCCCCGTTGGACGTTAAACTCGCGGCATACCCCGTGTTAAACATGGGAAGCTGAGGAAAACCTCAGGTGACACAGTTCCCCGCACCCAGTACGGGATGCCTCAGGCCATCATGCCTTCGAGATGCCCTATTAGGGACGGAAGACAGACGTGCAGAGCCGCAGTGTTACGACACACCCCCAGCACCCAGAGCCACCCGGCCTTCTCACCGCAGGTTTCTGCCCCGACCAGACTCCTTGGAGCGTCCGGGCGGAAGCAGCATAATTAACCGGTGTCCATGAAGATATGGCGCCGGGAACGAGATTCACGAACATTTTTAAGTCTATGAGGGAGACCCGGATTAGGCGACGAGTTCCGAGGAGACGTCCAAGGAAGGAGGAGCCGACATCCCATCATCCCGGTTTCGATCAAGGAGCAGACGCCCCTGAATAAGGGACGAATGCCGCCCGCCCTTGGAAAGCGGGACTGCGGGACCACAAGCCGCGCGCCCATCCCCTCGGGTTGACGGGTGCACGCGCGAACGCGTCCTGGCGGAACAGCGTAACCCGACGCACATCCGCACCGAAACAATGACATACATAAAACAAAACCTCATCAAAGTAGTATTCCATTAAACATATGTATTTTTGGCGATTCATCTTGGCTCATTCCCCTTTTCTTTTACTGTGGGGTGAAGGGGACTGAATGGGTTGAGACTGCCACCTTGGTAAAGGATTCATTTTAGGTTCACTATTTTTGTTCTGCCTATGAGGTGGCACATTTTGCACATTCTAGGGTAGAATAAATGGTCCGACATGTAGTTTCCTTTTTTCTTTTATCATTGGTGTTGAACTGCCACCTTGGTGAAGGATTCACATTGGATTTACCATTTTTCTTCCACCTTCAAGGTGGTGCATTTTGCGCATACCATGACAGACAAAATGTTCCAACATGCAATGTCCTTTTGGCTTTTATCATTGGGGTAGATCTGCCACCTTGGTTAAGGATTCACGTTGGGTTTGATATTTTTGTTCCACCTATGACGTGGAACATTTTGGGCATACAAGGGAAGTTAAAATGGTCCAACCTGCAGTTTCCTTTTGTCATTAATCATTGGGGTAGAATAACCACCTTGGTTAAGGATTCAGGTCAGCTTCACCAATTTTTTCTGCCTCCATGGTGGCTCATTTTTCACCTACTGGGGTGGAAAAATGGTCTGATGTCCAATGTCCTTTTGTCTTTTATAATTGGGGTAGAACCATCATCTTGGTTAAGGATTCATGGTAGGTTCACCATTTTTGTTCCCCCTCCAAGGTGTCACATTTACAGGGTTGTGGAGATGGTATGACAAGGGTTATCTTGTCGAAATTACCATTCCATTCTTTTGACCCATTCAACGTCATTATCCGTTGATGAATATCAAATAAACCCTATAGGAACTATTTGTCCTAGTAGGTGATTGTATGGGGGTCATGCACTCATGCAATCAGTTATTCTCGAAAATAACTTCATTGGATGGTATCGAACAAGTTTATTCATGGAGAAAAGAATGCCCAATAGACTTGGAATCCATGATTCATGGACCTGCTTCCCAAATACAGGCACTCGTTAACTGAATGTTTGGGAGACAATACTTATTCACTCCATTGGTTGAGAGGATGGGAGGTCAGGCTCACCGCACCCTTTTGGGGGAGGATTGTTGCATGTTCTGAGTCTCTCTTATAGATTTAAATCATGTCAATATGTTCATGAATCCTTGGTTAATTCCTGAAGAGTATGTCCACGAGCTACCCTTGGTTTTTAGGATCTTCGTAATCATGCATATAAATTTTATTCTAAAGAGGTGATGTTGAGTTGGCCTTATTATAAGGTGCTCTAGATTTTTCCGTTATCTAGGGGGATGGAGGATGACTTAATGTTGGGATAATGCCCATAAGGAGGGATTCCTATGTATCATTGGGAGAGAAATCAGAACCCACGTAGTTCGAAATGTCTAGGGATTACACATGGGAACTTCCAATTTGAGGAAACATGATTGGGTGGAACCTTTTGGATGGGAACCCTTTTGAGATTGTGACTTATGGAAGGCATCCTACGTATCATGTTTTGACCAGGAATCATAGTTCTCATAGTTTAAAATGTGTGCATAGTGTAATCTTCATAAACCTATAAGACCACATGAGTCATGCTCAGTGTGAGAAACAAGAGGATTTGAAAGATTCAATAATACACATGCATCCTCCCCTATTGGAGGGGAGGGAGATCCCACAATGGAAGAGGCCGAGGTGACTATGGGAGAGGGGGTGGAGTGATGAACCTTTCCATGTAAGATGGCATAAAAGGTCATGCAGTTCAATCATGGAATATTTGGAACTTACCTTAGTGGGGGGGGGGCCCACAGCATGTTCTGGGAAGGGGAAGAGTTTCTTCCTCATCAAAGGGGGGAGCGAAATAACCCCTTAGACAGATCATTGTTTCTCAATGAATGGAAAAGAAAGCAATCACCCTTAATCCTGAGAACAGGGAGGTTCACATCAGCATCACATGGATGGACTCTAGGTTTTCAGCGGAATGTATCCATAAAAGCATTTATGAAGCCCACACCTTGGTTGGGATGGCCTCTGTGAGTCTGCTTATAGTGGGTATGTAGACTTAATAGGACGTTCTGATGCACCTGATGATTTGATCATATGGGTCTTGTGGATTTGGAGGAGGCGTTGGCTTAGTGTCGGCGGACTGGTTAGCAGAGGGATCATAGAGGACTGAACGGTAAAAGATGGATGAGGTTTGAACCAGAAGGAACAATACCTGAAAAGACCCCATTCTGCATACTGGTTTTTCTGCGGAATGGGGAATGCTCAGCATACCGTAGTGGTATGTGGGAAGAAGGGCCATCTGCGTACCAGTGTGGTACATGGGCATTGGTATCAATAACAACATACCAATATGGTATGTGGTTCACCGTTCCTATTTGGGATACCACCGTGTACTGATTGGGTATACGACGCTGGGTTCAGTCCACGTAGCGAAACACTATGCAGACCACCATACTGAAGGACGGTCCGGGTGATTTCCATTCATGGGAAATTAATCCACAAGATGTCTTTGATTTGTAGTTTACCATTCAGGTTCATGCATCTATTGTTATTATTTAATTCCCCCAATTTATGGTTCATGACCGGATATACCTACAGATGAGGTGGTTCATAGTTTGTGATTCACTGATGAAACAAGACGGAAGTCGGAGTGCAATCTCAGAGTCTCCCTCAATCTTTCATCGTCTTCCCCTCTCTCTATCCTTCTCCCTCTCCCCATTTTCTTTAAATATTCTACTATGCTCGTTTTATAGAGAATTAGAGTTATCATATCTATTGGGAATGTGACACCATTTTCAGAGGCCCATTGAAGAAATCTTCTGACATGTTAAAGACTCTATCAACCAGGGGTTGAAATGGATTTGGTTCGCGATAATGGTTCAATAAACCCTGCCCATTCAATTATTCCATGAACTGAGGGGTTTGTAGAACAGTATGAAGATGTTCTTCCATACAGAACTCCTTCAGTTAATGTGGTTCGTGTTTTTCCTTGCTCGTTGGACATCACTTTGCGGGCTAGCGGTTTGGGGACTGTCCCGCATACTTGGAGGTTTGAGATCTATCTTATCCATATACCTTTCCTGGTGATGGTACATGGGCCACTTGAAATATTAAATTCCATCAAGTTCTATCAAATAAATGAAACTCAGTTTGAGTCAATTCCCTTTAATAGACTTATAGAAGTGCTCAATCCCTTCTGCAAAGCGATTGTGGGGGTATTTCTATTTATTTAGAATAATCAAGACCCTATAGAGACATCAAAGAATGATCAACTTTTTCGGAAGCAGATGACCTCATATCCAAATAGACTTAAGACATACACTGATCACTTCCGTTGACCACTTGATTTTGAGGTGGGGAGTTGGGTTTTCTTATGAATTTTCCAAAACAGGGGTATAATTGGATTCAAAAAAAGGAAAGAAATCGCTTCAATACATCAGTCCCTTATAGAGTGTAGGGAGACTCGGGCCAGTAGCCTATTAGTTACAGTTACCTCAGAGGTAGTAGTCTATGAATGATGCTATCCTTGTATCTCAGCTTCACCAATATAATTATGACATATCATATATTATTTAGCTTGAGGAGGTTAAGTTGGTGGTAGATACATACTGTGAGGAGCATGTTATCCATATTATTGACTAAGGCATGAATGTTCTCTGAGGCTATTCAATTCCTCTAGTACATGTGCTATGGGATCAAGACCATGTATATGATGAGACTTCAGAGTGAGAGGCCGATGTACATGTCTTGTGGCTAGAGTCATTCTTAGACAATTCTTGACCACCCTTGCAATAAAAATTTAGCGTTGAATTTATTTATGGTGGAATATTGTAACATCCAATATTTTCTATGAGGTATGAAACATTTTTATTTCCATTTTAATTTATTGATTTTGACCAAATGTGATTGCCTATTATGAATATATAAGAAATGGGGGTGTACAAGGCTTGTTCAGAGCATGGAGCCCAATTTTTTAGAATATGCAGTTGGGATGCATGGTTAGTAGAAACCCTAATACCCAATCTGCATGGTTTGGGATAACCATGAAGGTTGGTCGAACCCACTATCCAAGTCTGAAAGGATCGATGAAACCATGATACAGGAGATATGTGATCGTGTGTTTGCTGTAGTGGTTTGGACATAGGGAAAAAACACAGTCAGTGCATGGATTGTCTAACTATGAACCATGAATATGAGATGAGAGTTTTTGTGATAAGGAAGGGAAAATAGTTGGGACATGGCTTGGCTAACCGTGCGGCCAAACCATGTGACACATTATATTGAGGTATAATTACCATTTTCCCCTTAATTACTTAAACGAATTAAACATTCTACTTTATATATAATTTTCTAATATGGACATCCTTTTTTTACTCCCATATGAGATTCCCTCCAATATTATACAAGGGCAAGAAGGAACACCTCTATTCAACATCTGATTTGAGATCCTTTCATCTCATTGGATGCACACTGGTGAGAACTATATTCGTCTTTATCTTTTTTTCTATTTTTCATGTTATCAATGATGTTATTTTTGTACAGTCTCTTATGTCCTATTTTCACAATGTTCGTCCAATCATCTATTTTCTTATGATCTTGGATGAATACGAGACAAAATCTATATGAGTAATCATCCCCCAATCAGAGGTAGGTGGTCTATTCCGTTCCCAAAAAGTTACATTGTTTATAGTTTATTGTCTTTGTGATGCAGACCATACAACCATGGATATTACTTATAAATTAATTAAACATTGATTTAATGGGTGAAATTATGTTTGATACATTCCATGACACATTTCATCATGGTTGGATGTTGTTGAAATCAACCCAAACTACCCATGTGGTGGGTTCTATGATTTTATTCTAATTATGCCACCCTAGGGGTGTGATGGTCTTTCCTTATATAATTTAAAATTGAATGTGATAATTAATGTTATTTTAATGGGTTGTTATTATCTTTTATCACCTTTTCATTTTTAGATGGAAGATATGAATTTTTGAATCCTATTGGCTTATATATTATTATGAAGTGATTAATGAAATGGTGAATGAATTGGTTAGGATGGCTTGGAATTTTATAATCCTTGGAACCTTTTTCTTGTTTTAATTAGCTTATATAGTTTCCTTATAAACTACAACTCCTTAGACCCTAGCCCATGTAGGCCTGAAAAATGATTATACGACATAATTTGTTGTTGCTGCTTTCTATTCGTTACAGATTGCATTATGATTTAGTTTCTTGAACATTATGATACCTGATAGACTTTATATCATCACCAATACTATTTTAGTTTCACATATTATATATATTTACACTACATTAGATTATATTAATGGATTGGTTTTTTTATATACACCACTGGTGGTGGTCTATTGAGTGTTATCTCACACCCAGTTCGAGCCACTATTCAATACCCGTAAAGAATTCATGGATGCATGTAGACATATGGAAAATCACCCTCATGGTGATTATTGATTGATTATTGACTATTATTAGGGTAGTATAGGACATAGATATGCTTTTGATGCTATCTATAGATAGTTTATTTTTGGTATTTTTGTAATTTTGAAACTTTTATTTAACTGGATTCTTGTTACCATGTTTTACCTATATTTTGAATATAATTCCTTGATAATAATTTGTATATGACACTATTGTTTGATATTACATGGTTAGTTATATTATAGATGTTTATTCTTCTACTTATTAGTTATTTTATATGTTTCTGATTTTATTTTTTAGGATTATACTATTGTACCACACTCTGATCATGATCGTATAGTCACCCTATTGTTCCACCGTAGACCCTTGCTGCTATTCAGAAACCTCTATAGTATAGGGAGGCACACCCGAGGTCATGTTTCCAATCGATTTTGGAAACTATTGAGTGAAATTGGTCTGAGATGTCAAAAAATTAAATGCACATGTTTATCCAAAAGTCCCTAGAGTTAAGGAATATTTTTCAAATTATGTTTACATTTACTCTAAATGAATGAAATTTGTTCTTGTCCTTAATATATTTCATTTCTATGTATTTTTTCTTATATTAATTACATTTTCTATATTCTAACTATTATAATTTTTATTATCTTATTATTATCACAAAGATAGGAGAAATTTGATATGGAATTATATACTTGTTTTGTTTTATTTATAACCAACTAGAAAATATTCATGTTTTTTAAAACATATTTTATACCTTGAAATTTTATCCTACCATGATGTTCGATCAAACAAAGGGGGATATTATTTTCATATTCCAACGATAACTTATTTTATTAATCTAAAATCATGGTATTCATGGTGTAATTGAATTATGGGTTTTTTGATAATGAATTATTTTTCTATAAAAAATATGATATTCGGCTAAGTATGGAAGCTACCGAACATTATGACAAGTGACCACAAGATGATAGAATACCTACCACATGACATGACCATGATAGTCATATAAAATTGGTATATATTTTGGAGGTACTATAAGGATTTTATTAACCACATGATGAAGTTGATCAACCACATTATATAGAGGATTGACTACATGAAGACTTAAAGTGACCATAAGAATTATTCTCACCGACTATTCAAGTCACCCATCATATTACCAAGTGCTAAAGTGACCTCATGAATAAATTTTAGTAACCAAAAGTTAAAATTTATATGATACAACTTATAGGAAGATAATATATGAAATTTTGAATTATGAAGTAACCATAAGATATAATCCAATAGACCACACTTTACAATCCAGTGATAGAATGAATAATATTCAATAGAAAATTTACAAACTAAATATCTCTCTATGTTACAAATACAAAACACTAATAAAATTATTTTCCATATGAATGATTGAATCAACCACACGGAGAAACTGTATTGACCCTAAGAGAAAAAGATACGATAGAAAAACTTCAAAAACACAAATTTTAAGTTTTGTAGTTTTGTGGACATTTCAAAAAAGTTATGACCTATCATTCCAAGAATGACCATTCCTCAATAGATAAATGTTAAATATGGAACATCAAATACAAGGAAGAATCCAAAATTTGAGAATAGGGGATTTAAGTGTGATAATGGTGATTTACATTGTAAAATATACTCACCAATGATACTATTTTTTCAATAGAAACATTGAAAACACTTTGAAGAACACAGAACAGATTAAAATTTTAATTCTATAGCATACTAGATAATCATTCTAGGACAAGAAGCTTGCCCATCAATCAAATTTTGATCAATGATTTCATAGCATTGAACATAAAATTATTTTTTTCTCTCACTATTTTATTTAAATTTTTTAACTTATGTTCTTTAATTGTAGTAAAAATATGATGAAATTTTCTTTTAATACATTGAGGAGTAATCTGATACTCTTTATGTTATTTTATTACATATTTGTTTCCATGAATAACTATGAAAGAGAATTTATATAACACGGACTATTTTTGAGTAGTTTGTTTTTCAGAAACCTAATATAAGTTATTGATTTTGTTGTTAGGTTTTAAGAAACATGCATGAAACTAGATTGCCACCAAGTTGTGATTATTAGTTTTCAAGCTCTGATTAGAAAAATATTCTTTGATAGTTTATATTTACAATTGATACATATTATATGTTTTATATAAATAAAATATTTTCAATGATAATTTAATTTTTGTTATTTTAAATGATATTTGATCAATCCATTGAAAGTTTATTATAAATAATTAAATTATATATAACTACTATATTTTTAATATAGGATATTATTTTAAATTGAGGGAATTTATATTTATAATTTTCAATGATGGAAATATAATGTTAGAATAATAATTTTCTCCCTCTTTTTCATTACTCTTGGAGATTTTTTTACTTCCACTATAATCGTATTTTATATTATCTTTCCCCCTCCCGTAAACCAGGAGCACACATTATGTAATAAATTATCAAAGATTGTGGAAATGAATATAATCATGTAATAAAAACACATCAGATATATTCAGGTACATTATTTGAAAATATAGAAGAGAAATCTAGAAATACCGTATAATGATTAGAAGCTCAACATTATTCAAGAATGAACAGATGAGCAATAATAAACCACAACTTAGGGAAACTCCAAAAACACCTAACTCGAAAGTATTAAATATAGAAGAAACACGGTGTATATACCATCAAAGTGATACAACTAGAGGGGAGTAAGAGGCAAAGTAGTATGCAAATGTTTGAGAGAAGGATATGAAAAATTGAACCGAGTTTATTTGAGCCTTTATATATAGAGGATTATTTAAAATCCACCACTATGATACAGTGAACGACACTATACCCATAGTGCTCCCTGGTCAATGGGTGATATTTTTCTTAAGAATTTTAATCAGTTTATAACATCAATTATTATAAATTTTAAAACTTTTTAAATATCCATTGATCACCACCTTGAACCCCACCATAACATAGGCATAAATACGTCAATATTTTGAAAGACCACATAATTTCATATGTCATTGGATGATCTGGATTTTTGTTTCCTGATCCAATTTGTGAAACATGTTACCTCTTTAACAGATAGTTATAATCAAATTAATTCCTATAAAACAACCAAACCAACTTATTATGGTGGTCCCTTGTTCACATAGGTGAAATCTATGTGAAATATAACATCCCAAATTAAAATACAAGATATTTAACTATCCAATGTTCACCCCATCATCAAGAGTCCCAATATTTACCAATAATTAAGAATAGTATTTGTAATGGTAACCTTTTTTACCCAAATGTGATATTAAAAAGTTACATGGTACACCTATATGAGCTCCACCTCTAAAAAACCCTCTTAATTTATCCACCTTGTCTGTTTTACTCATCATGGGGATCTAGAAACAAAATAACCAACTCAAAATTTCCAATACCGTGAAATCACTATCACAAAATATACATACACACACTCATAACTCCATGAAATCTTAAAATATATCAAACCAAGCCATCGACTATAGTATGGTGACCCCCTAGATGGTCAAAAATACTCACACCCTAGATAGAACACCACAAAAATTACCCACAAATCCTCTATCCCCCAATAACATAATGAGATATCCCAGAAAATTATAGGCTATTTAAATTTATTCCACTCAAAATATTATCATCCAATATAATTTAAAACAAATACTGAAAAGGAAGAAAGATATGAAGAAATCCAAAATGACCATCCTATCTGATACCTCTCCAAAATACCACTATTTCTATAACATGACCACATATATAATAAAATAGTGATAAAACATGTGATACTACTTCCAAAAATAGAACTCTCAAGAAAATAATCCTCTCAAATTGAAAATACAATCATGCAACCACCCCTTCTCCCTACATAATACACACTATCAACCACACTCACTTTATCCCCATTTAAAAATGTAATTTATTTTCCTTTTGCACTTATAAAAACATATGAAAGAAGATAGTTTGAGTATTTTAAAAGATGGAATTTTTAATTTTTTATAGAAAATAATAATATAAGTTAAGTTCAAAAATTTATTACAATGTTTTTAGTTCAAGGGTATAGACCATCGCAAGACATTCCAACATCTTACTCTCCATCGAAGACTAAGAAACATGTTGAATATTTGGGAAATTGTACTAATGGTACCCCAAAATATTACACCAGAAACAAAAAATATCACCGTAAACAAAAAAATGTGACCTATGTATCCCCAGATCACAAATCCTCACTCTAAATTTAGAAGATCACCTCACTCTCTGCTTACTTGAACTACGATCCCCACAAATTAGGGAATTTACTTAAAAACTTATATTTTCTCAGGAGGGGCCATCATTTGAACCCCCCATAAAAATAAATCATTATACAAGATCTCCACTAAATCTATTAATGCTTCACAAGATTCCAAATTAAGAGGCATGATTGATTATAGAATATATGGTCTTAAGGAATACTCGAAGAACTATTCCCACTCTATCCCATCGAGTTGAATGCATTGAAATGAAAAAAATAAAATCAATGAAATGGGTCAAAAATCTAAGTACACTCTCTTCCCTATATCACAACTCCTAGACCTCCCCCATAAAATATCATATCCATTATTTGTAAAATAAATAATTCTCGATTTTCTTAGGGAATTCTTTTGAAGACACATCATATAACTTACCACATTATATCTCCCACCACCTTCCGTCCACCTTGAGAAATAATCTGTCCACCAACATGACTTAAACCCATCTAGAGTGTTTACCAATCTAATGGTAGAATATATTTCTTCCAACCCACCCACATTATTAGAACAAAATGTTCTATTAATAAACATTAGTAACTATTAATATTGAAGTATCAATAATTATTTTTCCTACAATTCATATTTCTAATTTACATTCACAATGTGCCGATAGTGTTTCAATGGAATAACATTAAAATAAAAATAGGTTATAATAGGCTAAAAAATAAACATAATAGTCATGAAAAAAATTCCAAATAAAACATAATATTTCTTACACTAAACTATCAGAACAACTCAATGCACAAGACATCATATTTCCATATCAATTTTCTAAACTAATCAAGAAATCATATCACCTTAATCAAATCACGCACATCAAGATGAAAATCACCCCTATAAGAGTATAAATCATGGATAATCATCCATGAAATCATGCTATTTTCCTTTTGAGGTATCCTTAACTCTCATACACGTCTTTAATGTGGGTGACAAAAGGATACATATTGATGGGGGAGGTATTCCCCCAAGTTGATTATGATTTAAAACATTCATTACTAGATAAATAAAATAAATATTAAAAACATATTTATTTATGAATGAAAATTTAATCCTCCACACATAATAGATTATTTAAGCTTTCATCAACAACATTAATTTCCATTTTGATAAAAATTCCATCATAATCTTTCATCACCTTTTGTATATATGTTTGTCAGAAAAAAATGATTTTAACAGAGGAGATTTATTACCATGTTTAAGTGATTATCCATTTTATGGAAGGTGTATTAATAAGATCAATAATAGAATTCAAAAAACATAGTAGTATACAATATCAAATGGGGAAATCACTTTATACTAGGACATCAGGTAACACATCTTGTACCATAAATGATTTCAAGTCATATTTCAAAGAGGCCATCATACTTGAATATAAACATGAAATCATGTTATTTATAACATTTCAAGTTTCATTTAAATATTTTGGTTAGGGTATGATCAACACAATACAAGGTTATGTAAGTTATTCATGAAAATATACTTCAAATTTAAACATGCTTGTTTAAATTTAATCAACATATACTTTTACACATAAAAATTATCATTTATACTTTAATAACTACATATAGTAGGGAAACATGATTTTATTTACGAGATAAAATAAATCTATCATCACAATATATTATCATGATGAAAAAAGATATATGTTTCATTATCATTCTAGTTCTCTAGTTTTAAATGAATTATCAAATATAAGGATTATCATCTTCATGGAATTTCAAAATGGATAATTGGAATCCATCCTTATAATAAATTTCAAACACATTCTACACATAATATAAAGAAGATAACACAATGAATAACAACTCATAACAGAATTGAAATTTTTCTATGGGCACAAAAACAATTTATTTCAATCTATCAACATGGAGGTTATAAGTAGGAATACAATTTTTATAATGTCATTTAATATTTTTAATTTCATAAAATAAGAATATTATTGGGATTATTTTTTTAAAAGACTAAAAATTATGGGTACATATCAACACATTACAAATATTACTAATAGAAATTGAATTCCTTTAAAATAAAGAATTTATAGTTTGAATGAGGCACAAGAGCCTAAACCCAGTTGGTGAGGACTCGCTAGGTGCATCCAAGAGAACCGATATGAAATCCGGGTGGAGGAATATTTCCGGGTTACTGTAGTGGGGACTGTAGTAGTACTGTAGCAGGCATTGTTCGACACTATAGCAGCCAGAACTATTCATCCATCTGGGCCATCGGGCCACCGGTTTGGTCCTCGGGTCCTACAAGGATTTAGGGCCTACCAAGGCCTTTGGGCCAGTTTAATCTCAAGGACTTAGGGCCACCTTAAGGCCTTAGGGCCACCCCAAGGCCTTTGGGCCACATGAATGCAGGCCCTAGACACATTACAAAAAAGGAGCAGCCTCAGAAGAGGATTCAGAGAAGGTGCACTCACCAGAGCAGAGCCAAATGGATTCTCAAAATGAGAGGGTATGGCTATGCCATCAGTACCAGCCTGTGCTTGCACGGGAAGCCTAGCCAGATGGTCATGCAAAGGTGGAGAGCTACTATCAAGATGAAAAAGCAAGGGAGGGGCAGTTACTTGTAGATAGTCTAGTTGAATTCCCTAAGACCTTCGGGTCATGTAATCTCTTAAGCCTATGGGCCATGTAATCTCTGAGCCTACGTGCATTGTATGGGTTCCCCCTCATCCCATGAAAGGGGGGTTATCGAAAAATGAATAAAAATTAAGGCCTTAGGGCCATTCAGGGTAGTTGGAATGATAATAAACAATCATAGTTTCAAAAAGGTATTACTTAAGAAACATATTTAAATTAATATACAATTTTACACTATCTGATAATGTTATTTAATTAGGTTAGTAATAAATGACAATTATTATCCATCATGTAATAAAAAAATTAACCACATGGACATTATATGATCCATGATGAAAATTGTAATGCAAATAATGCCATGATTCATATTACTCCCTATGGTTTCTATCCTAAAGTGGTTATAATTCTTCTTGAACATGTTCTGTAGGTTATAAAGGTATTTGTTTTATATTCCACACAATCTATTTCATAGTGACCCTATTTAGACCACGACGCATGTTAGGCTTGAATTTCACTACTTCTATACAAATTCTATAAAAACCTTATGTTTTCCTTACTTCTATACCTATCTTATCTCTCAACCATATGATCATATAACACTCTAAAATGAAATACAATCAATTATTACTTCTCCCGAGCTAACAATGAGTAAAAGTAATGACCCCCAAATTCCATTACCAATAGGCCATAGGGTGTAAAATAACATCTACTGTGTAAAACACACATATGGGAGGAATTACCCTCATAATTGAATTCAAGGGAAAGAGATAAAGGGATATTAAAAAATTAATATAAAGGGATTATCATTTCACAAATAATTTCACACAAATGAAATTGAACTAACCTAAAAAATGTAAAACATCAAGGAAAAATAGATATAAAAGAAAATATTAACTCTAGGTTGGTAATGGCCTCCACCTAAGCTACCTAAATTGTAATTACAACCTCTATAGAAGTATCCTTTATACACTTAGTAAACTATGGTGGGTGAGAACATTGAGAGTACTCAATAGGATTTTATTTCTAAAATAATAAACATATATGATCAATAAGTATGTGAGTGTATACATAGAGGATAATAAAACAAGAAACTAGTCAAAATATTATCACCCATATATAACATTTTAAACATGTGAATAAGTCATACGACAAAAATATCAGTAAGGCATATCAGTTCCAACAATAAATTCAAAACCAACATCTCACCATACTTTTGTTATAACATTCTTACAAAAAAACACTATCTATAATAAAACACTATGAAAAACATATATAAACATAACAAAATCAATTATATCCTTGGACCAAGTAATCGTTGTCCCCACTCTTATTTTCTAGTAGAGTTATCTCACCTCAATAAAGAAGCAAACTAATAGGAGAACATCTCTCTATCTCAAAATAGAAGTGAGAATAAAAACACATCATCCACACACCATCATCATATATCACCAAACCATATCAACCCTTTTAGAGACACACATCTATAAACACATCACAATATATCAGAACAAATAACCATTTCCTAGACATAAGTTGTTTGGGTGAGATAAACATGAAGAACGTAAACCATTTGAACTTATCCTTATGTGTATATCCCATACCGATAATCATCATGAATATATCATCCTTATTACAGGAGGCAATCATGAACGTGTATAATAGTAATTTCCATAATATGGTAACAACATCAATTGAAAAAATAGATATCCAAAATAATTTTCATTGAATAATATTTCCATATTTGTATTTTTTTGATTTTTAATGGATTTCTAATTTGAATCCTCATTAAATTTAATCTATTCATTCATCATTTATCATTTTCATTACATCCATTATCATTTGTTCCCATTATGAAAAATTATCATTCATTTATCCACAACTCATTTACAATCCATAATCATATTAATTAATCATCTCATCCAATTTTAATTCATTCCAATATAATTAGTTCATAAAAATTAAATAGTGGAATACCAAAACAAATACATAATTCACAATAAAAAAAATAATAATAATAATAACTTGTCAATGATCATGATTTATACTATGCTAATTTATATATCAAGATTTTAGAGATTATTCTACAATAGATGTTTCATGGTTCATAAAAAATAGTAGTAAAAATACATCATTTAATAACACATCAATGAATAAGGAAAAACATATAGGGAATATCATGAAAAAATAAAGAACACACAACCCCAATTCCTCTATAATTTTTACTTTGTATAGTTCATTATGTTTAATTAATTACCATCCTCTTTAAAAGTGAATCGAATAATCCTACCATCTTTCAAAGACCTATAACACTTTTGGAATAATAAATGAATAAAAGAGGATATTAATATAACAATTTAATGTAAAAAATAAATACTTCTAAATAATAATATTATAAAAGATAAACAAAAATTATAAAATTCCACAAAACTGATTAGAATATCAACATTATCTTGGAATGAATATATTACCAAGAATCAAAAACCACTGATAGAAACACCACCAGAACCTTAAATCTAGATTCATTAAATTGGATGAACCAATGTGTGTAGACCCTTAAAGAGAAAAATCTCAAGGGGTGTGAGGAAATGGAGTCAGATATGGTTTAAAAGAATGAGATGGAAATTCAAACCAATAGTAGTCAAAGCTCTATATATAGAGGAATCATTGAATGCCTCTATAATAGAATAATGAATTATATTAAACCCTTGGTTCTCTATAGTCAAAGGGTGATCCTCTTTTAAACATTTTAATCAAGTTATCATAAGTGTTAACATATATTTTAAAAATGCGTTAAATCAAAATTGACCACCACCAAGCCCTGCACAAAGATGTAGGGAGAAATACCACACCTTTTTTAGTGACCATACCAAGGGATATGGTGTGGTGAGATCCAAATAATTGATTCCTTTTTCATTTAAGGATATTTGGAACCTCTTAAAATTTTCTCTTAACATACCCCTGTTACAAACCAACCGTGTTCAACCCTAGTCCAAGAACCCAAACCAGTCTACAGTAGGGGTTGAGAGGCATTCTTGATCCTCCTATAATACAACCATCTCCAAGAATCAAAAAAAAAAAATGATAATAATTTATCCAAATAAATATTATATTGATGATAAAAATATAATAATAGAGACCAAATACTGGTAGTGTAATGGATAGAAAACTAGACATACCATAATGTGACCTCACATATCACCACCCACTATGGTACCACATTTTCTCCATGAATGATCCAGAGCTGGGTAAAACGTGAAACTAAAAATGAAAATGTTAGTGTGAGAATCAATATTCTCATTAGGGATGCTAAATTGAAAAAATTAACTATGTCTCACCTTTAAGGATTAATTTATTTATTACTATTTTAAAAATAAATCATATAAAAATTGAGGTTTAGATTCTTTTCAGAACAAATATCCAGATGATTTTTTGTGAAAAACAATTATTTTTAATTCAAAAATCATTTTAAAATAATGATGCACATAATAAAAAATATTATAAGAAGGAACATTCTATGAATGATCTTTTTTTAAGAAAATGATAATAGTTGATACCATTTCACAGAAGGAATATATAATAGAAGAAAATAACATAAATATAAAACTAGTTTAATGGGATCTTAAGAGATGGTTTATATGACCTAGGAAAGATCTATAAACACTCACATAATCAATATTCACTAGTGATAGATAATAATAAAACTACCCTAAAACTCAATGACACTCTCAATGGTTCGATTGAGGGGAATATTGCAAAGGCAATTAGGTTATGTAATCAGGGAATCTAGTCAGAGCTTACTATTAAACTAGAGTGGCATGTGAACCAAGGGCTCCCACCTAACTACAAATACTTACCATGATATATAATTTGGGGTGATTTATATCATGTTATTTTATAAATACATATTATATTATTTTCACCAAAGAAAAATGTCCAATTTATCAACCCTAAACTCCTATTATAAGAGCAAACCCTTTTCGAGTTATATAAATCTGGAACAAGATCCCTTTCTGTGATTACTTCACATTTCACACATTTAGTACACACAAAATTTCTATTTCAAGGTGAATAACATAAGATGAAATTTAATTTCCATAAAACATTTCAATGTACAAAATTGGCCTCGTTAGTTTATAAAAGAAACACCATTGGTTTAGTAATCCACTTTTTACCAAATATTTCAAGATCCCAAACCAAATTTCAGACAAACAACATATACACCATGGCCTAAATATAAGTACCCATTATCCCAATGCACATATAATAATCATAGGGAGTTAATATTAATATAGGAGTAACCCATACATATATATATATATATATATACATTTGTGGAACTTATATTCAATAAGCATAAAGATTATAAATCCCCTAAAAGATTACTAAACCACAAAATTATTCCATTGGTAATTTGTGAAAACAAGTCAGAATATTTAAAAAACTTTGGGAATATATATTTTTCATGATAGAAGTAATTTAGAATAACAATTAAACATATATGATGATTTAAATTTAAAAATAGGCTCAAAAAAATTCCTCGATAAGAGAAACACATGATGGAAGCTTGAAAAAAGCATTGAAAATGAGTGACAAACAATTTCTATGATCTATATCCAAATTATATAGAATATAAATTTTATTTAAAAAGGAAAACATTCTTCAATAATAACTAGGAAATAATAGTTTCCATTTAAATCATTTGAACACATGATAATTACCTAAAACCATGGCTCCTTCAATAATAGAAAATCAAATCCACTTCAAATATTTCTAAAGAAGAATGAGGAACCAAAATGAACCTTAGTGATCTAAAACCCTAAATTTGAGACCATAGAAGCATAAACCCAAGAAAAATAGAATATAGGAATGAGAATAACCCAAGATAAAATAAAAGGAACATATGATGAAGAATTTGGAATGGCATTACCTTTACTATTCACACCAACAACATGAAGATACCATAGAGATCAAACATGGATATGATAGGAGTTAAGGGGAGAGGTGTGTGAGAAGCTCCTGATCTTCGAGGGTTGAATGAGGGAGAAAGTGGATGATTAGGGATAAAAATAGAGAGGGGTAAAAAGGTAAAAACCCATTTTTAACAACATGGGCGTGTTGTATGATTTGGTGAAATATTATTCCAGAACTTATGAAAACAATGAAGGTGTTCCTATCATGATATGAGAAATATTAAAAGTTTGGGCCACACAGTTTTGAAACAAATAAACCTAAACATGAAGATTCCCAGTGCTTCCTCTCAAGGATGAATTACCACCCGGGGGAGGGATCATGCTCATTCACATAACTATCCATTCTCATAGTTCCTCTGACTAGGTTTCATGGTTTATAAAGGGTTGTCAAATGGAATCTAGTAACCATGTTTAGACCATGTGAAACCCTACTAAATCTAAATAACACCCAATTTAGGATGAACTACACATGAAATATGGAGTGGAAAAAAGAACCCAAAAATAAATAAAATAATTGAGTATTATTGGGTTAGGGTCTGAAAATTATCCCCACCAAGACACTTTAGGCCCCTAGAAATTCATAAAAAAATACAATTGATCACGTAATAAGAAGTGGATGAACTACCACTCATGATGGTACTTAAAAACCTAAAGTCTGAAAAAAATCACATTTCTTCCAATCCTCAAGACTATGAAATACAAAAATATGACACAAATATCATCCTCAAGCCTCAAACCAAACAACCATGGGAATGGAAAATGAGACAAAAAACTCAATCCAACAAACAAAAGGGATTAAATGAATGTGACTCTCCTTTATAAACACCACTCAAAAATAAACACCCTGACCTATAACATAGAAGTAAGCATGAAAATACATCACTATATTTTCGGGATATCCTTGATCATCCATCACATGACCTACTATCTAGGAAACCTAAAAACTAAGTTCCTGGTTGGGTGGGGTGGAAAAATGTATTTCCCTTATAAGGAATATTAAGAACTAGGATTAGCCTGAGATTTATCTATAGTGTCCTCCCCATCATATTAAGAATTTTATTATACAATAATTTCACTCTAAAAATAAATTTCAAATGTTTTAACAAAAACCAAATCCATGAGATATGAGACAAAAAATAAGAAACACTTCCATTCCATAACAACACAATTCATAAATTTAAAATAAAGGAACATTCATTAAAAAAATACTCTAAAAAAGTTAAAAAAACATTCTATATTCCCCCAAAAAGAAACATTTCAAAACACAATATCTGAACATGAAACATTTACATCAAAAGAAACTCTAAATAGACCCCACATTATAACCATTATTCTACAAGTAGGTTGGTGGGTCCTTCGAAGGAGTGGATATTTCTCCACATCACATCCTAGAAACAACCCATAAAACCATTTCTAATAACCAATTTTTCTATAGGTATGGAAGATATTTAGTTCTTTGTGGTATGAATAGATTATTTTCCATGATATCTCACATTGATGTCTCACATATTGATTACTTTAGAAAACATCTATTGAGAATAAGTACAACATTGTTTTTGTTCACTTCCGAGTAGGCCAAACACATATTTCCTCCCTTTTCCATTACAAGAACCACCTCTACAACTCCAAGTGATAGGTGAAACATAAAAAAACCTTCTAACTTCCACTAAAATGGATTTGGATTAGAAATAGTTCCTCAATTCTTCTTAATAAGTGTTGGAGAAAGAAGAAGCAACTTGAGAGAGTCCTGCTAAATAAACCATTTTGAATAATTAAGCCTCCAAAGATTTATCTATAATACATTTTAGGATATAAGACAAAAAATTGGAAAAATTCATAGAATAATCCAACACCATTGAATCACCATTATTGATATGGTACAATTATATAAGATTCAATACCTTCATGGATTTGGAGAAATACCACATGATGAACATTCCCTTGATGATTTCCCATGGATGGAAGTTCTGTGGTTTATTATGAAAAATAAAGTTCCACCACATTCATCTTAGGAATTATATCATGAATTTTGAAAACATTAGGTTATTATGGTTTGAAATATCATTGAAAAAATATATCTTAAATACATTACAACTGTTTTTTTGATTTCGATGTCTCTGGATGCTTGAATGAAAGGGGAAGAATCCACTCTTGGAACATCTGGATAAACTCCAAATACTAATTTGTTGGATGAGAACCACTAAGATCTATATCTGTAAAAGAAGAACCAAATAACTGAGAGTAGAAGTAATCAAATAATGTTATATGGTGGAATAGCCTCCTTAAAATCATCTTCATGTTTCCTCTGATATTAGTGTTGTTATACTCTATAAACAAGAAGAAAAAAACTAAATAAAAAACATCACAAAATAAGACTATATGTATCAATCATAAATCTGTAACCCAAATATCAAAATAAAATTTCAATAACACTCCCTTAATTTCCAATCCAAATGATTACAAATGTAAAATATTCAAAATGAAAAATAAAACACACAAGAATACCCACTAACGAAACATCAAAATTTTAATTTTTCTAAACCAATTTTAAAAAATTAAATAAAACATATGAATTTAAACAGTCAGCAATGGTATTCTATAAATCTTAACATATGTATGAAAATATATTTCCACTATACTTATTCATTTATATTTATAGGAATACACTTTCCACACACATACACATTTGTGAAATTTTATAAGGAATACCAATGGTTTAAAAAATGGTAATACCATCTCAAATAATTTCTTAAAAAATTGATATAAACATTTAATACACCATTTTCCTTATGTAAATCATTTGTAAAACCCAAAATCACTTTCTATCCCACTTTTCAAAAAGAAACAGAATACCAAAATAATTTTCATTTCATTTTAAAAGAACCCTGAGTCACCACTCTGTAAATAAAAATTTGATAAAAACAAACTATTCGAAAAATCAAGGGAAACCTCCTAAAATAAACTTAAATGAATAACACAAATGAATGAAACAAACAGAATAATAAAGGAAAAAAGAGTCTAAAAAGTATTAAAATACTATTTATTCACATAGTTTTGTCTCTCATTTTGGAAGATCAAATTCCAATCGTATGATCATTATAGAGGTCAACAGAGGTAGTTTCACATCTTATGCATGGTTTTCAACACTATGCATAATGATCATGCACCCACTATGCCCCAATAGAAAAACACTACTTGATATAAATCCTATGAAAATAACCCACTAATTCTCAATGTTAATCAGAACCACTGAAAAAAAACTGATATTTATACTAATATATGACAACCAAGATCAGATTTAAGACACATCTATCCAAGACCCCATAGGAAATTCAACAATCCATGAAAATTGGTGGTAATCCTTCCATTACCCACAACTATCCACTTGAATTACAATAACCCTCTCATTGAACAATCTTAAATCATCAAATAAGAAAGTATAACATCATTTGATACCATATTTTCATGAACCAACATGGGATGATCGTGATTCTGGTACCCATACTATTTCATAATGAGGTCTGAGAGGGTTTTTTGATCCTCCTGAGATGTAAAATGGTGCTTTGGATCTAATAATTCAAAATGGAAATGATTTTTACAATGAAAAATTATATTATTGAAAAAGTATAAATGATTCCAAAAATAGTTGTTGAAATAAAATAAAACTTTACATACCATAATGTGACCTCACAGGTCACCACCAACCATAGAACCACATTCTATCCTTGATGGATCAAGAGTTGGGTAAATTTTGGAACTGAAAATGATATAGTTGGAATGGGAACTGAAATTATTCGTAGGGATTCCAAAGTGAAAAAATTAAAATTGAATTACATTTAAATATAATTCAATTTAAATTTATTTTGAAAAAAAATTATATAAATATAGATTTATCCATTGTTATAAAAAATAACAAGAAGATGTTTCATGAAAACCACTTTCCTTTATATTTTTTAAACCCTTTAGAAAGAATGATAAACATTAAAAAACACATTTTAATAAGGAACATACTATTAAATAAGATTTTATATTAGAATAACTTAATAGTGTAATCCATTTCATAATATTTATACAGAATAGAGGTACATAGCATAAACATAAAACAAGTGTTAGAGGATCTAGGTATCTATTCAAGATAGGCTAAGAAATATCCATAAACACTCAAATAATAAATATCTTCTTGAATAAGAAACTAATAACACTTCTGTAATAATTATTGACACCCTTAGTATTTATTTTGAGGTGAATATTCCAAGGGAAGTCAGGTTATTTACTCAGGGCCTCAAGTCAATGTGTAATATTAACTAGTGATGCAAGTGCACAAAGGGCTCTCACCCAACTACCAAGGCTTCCCATTATATAAAAATAGATATTAGTTTTATAAATCTATCATATACATTCCTATCACATTATTTTCTCAAATAAACCCCTTCATATTATCATCAATGAACTCTCTTTATAAGCACATTCCATTTTCATGTTATATAAATAATGCACAACCGCCCTTATTGAGATTGAGTTAAATATCATGAATTTATAAAACTCAAAACAATTTAATTTCATTAGAAATTATTTATAATGGGTTTTCAATACCCTAAAAAATTTAAATGTAGCAACTGATCTTTATCAGTTTAGAAGGGAAGAAACTTTCTTTTAGAACAACAATTTTTTACAATGATTTCATGTTCTCAAACATCATTTCAAAATTGAAACATACAGATCTTTATTTATATATAAGTGTGCATTATTCCAATTCACATATTATACTCCACATGAGTGAATATGTATAATAGAGAACCCATAAATTTATCAATATATGTATATGTGTGTCAATTATGTTCAATATTCCAAAATAATAAAAATACCCTCAAGGATTCCTAAAAAAACCACACCATTTGGCCTTTATGAAAACTAGTCTAAAGATAAAAACACATTGAGAATTTCAATATTCATGATAGAAATAATTTGAAAAATAATAATTAATTGTGATCATTTACATTTTAAAAAATTTATTGATAACATTATTCAATAAGATAAACACCTAATGGATGCTTGAAAAAAAATAAAAAACAAGCAATAATCCAATTTAAAGAACTAAAACCACATTAAACATAAAATAAATTTTATATAACAAGGAAAAAATGAAATAATAATTTAGAAAATGTATTATATGTCAATTATTTTTTTTGACATAGGTAACCTACAACAAACCATGTCACCTTTGATAATGGAAACCCAAATCATCTATAAGGAAGTACAAAGAAGAAATAGGAACAAAGGAAAAACCTAGTAAACCGTAACCCACAATTTAAAAAAAGGAACATGATTCCTAGATCACTAATGAAAAGGAAGAAAAAAACAAGATAAAATATAATTAAGAAGAAGTGGGGGAATCTAATAAGGTATTACATTTATTATTAACACCAAAACCAGGAATAAACCATTAAGATACTCTATAGAGAGGAGTGGATCCCAGGGGAGTGTCATGGAAGGAGAAACATAAGTTTTTAGGGTCAAAAAGGGGAGAGAGTGGTTGATTTGGGATAAGAATCAAAAGGTTAAAATTATTAAAAAGGCATTTTTGAACAACATATGAAGCGAACATGGTTTTCTTGCATGATATAAAAGATTGTGCACTAACCATATGGGTACATCTATCATGAGAAGATAAATCCCCATGGTTTGGGATGTAAATTATCAAAAATAGTCGACCAAACCATACAAGGTCATGGTGCTTCTTTATGAGGTTGCATGACCTCCTAAGGGATAGCACATGCTCATGAATCTGAGCATGTGGGCTCCCTAGATCCTCAAACTATGAAACATGTTTTTTTGAGGTCTACAACACCTAATTGTGCGCTAATATTGTTGCACCCTACTACCTCTTAAAACACACAATTTGAGGGTAAAACACTTGGATGGAGGTATAAAAATGAAACCAAATAAAATTAAAATAATACATTAGTATTTGGATGGGGTGTTACACCCCCATTCCAAAAAATAATCAAATTAGGGTGTTTGAGCAAGACCTATTTCACATTGATGAACTCCCCATGTAAAAACCTCCAAAATATCATGTTAAGATGTTTAAATACCCATTTTTTACAACAATAAAAATAATACCTACTATTTCATAGAATGAATAATGATTTATATAAGGGTACTATAAATTAATAGTACGTGATATTCAGAAGTTCGGTTGAACCTTTATGTGAGATCCTCTTCTAAAACAACCTCTCAAAATGACCACACTAGAAATTTTACTCATCATGGTGCCCTAAACAGAAAATTATCAAATTAAAACTCCAAAGACCAAAAACTTATAGACACCTAACATAACATCCTGCTCTAATAGATCCAAACTAGATTAAAAGATCCTAAAATTCACATTATAATATGGTTTGGTAGACCTCTACATGGTCCAAAAAACTCACACTCCCCACACAACACCACCAAACTTCATATCAATGGTTTTAAATATCAAAAACTCAAATTAAAGGGTTATAAAGGTATAATACATTATAATGTGTGTGCATTAATATATATATATTTATATATATATATATATATGTTTATGTAATAGGTTAATATATGTTTATGTTTGTGTATGCATATGCATGTGTGTGTATATGCATGTATATGTTTGTATGTGTACATAAATGAATGTGTGTGTGTATTAATATAACATTATATAATTAGAAAAATAGGTTTTTCAATTTGATATATATCCTCGTAGCATGTGGACAGACACACACATGTACTAAGGTGATACATGGTATACAAACCACTATTTTATATGATTTCCATATTTAAAAATTTCATCACATAATTTTCTCATCCTCCAGAGAAAAGATAGGGTTAGTATCTTTTGATAAAATATACATAATAAATTTTGTTACAATTATTGTGAACATTTCCTCAAAATTTCATTATACTAGATCTTTTACTGGATGTATCAGATATTAAACTCTTCCTCATGACCTGGTAAATAAAAAAAATAAAAAAGGGGTGATCTCAAACATTTAGTAAGGAAATAATAAACACATAAATGTTACTCCAAGTGAGATCATAATTATTTAAGAAAACATAAGTAGGAAGGAATTATTTAATTATAATAACAATGACTCTAACTTATACATTTCGTATTTTTCAGTATGAGAACAAGTAATCCCATATGACCAAACATAAAATATGGAATAAGGACTATGAAAACAAGGTACATAAATCATATGATAAGGGAATTATATTGTCACATTTGTAAATACTATGGAAGAAAAATAATAATAATAAGTCAACATTTTGGATTAGGTATCACCACCCATTTCCCATAATGGATTGGGAATATAACTTGATTCCTTTATCATACTAGGCACAAAAACATGTATCCCTTAGGGTATTAGGAATCACAATATGTGTCCCATTTTAGGATCGAGCCTCACTACATTTTTTATGATTATTTTATAAGATATGAATATTTACCCAATACATTGAAGGGATATATAGGTCCAAACCATCACTTAACAATTAACCATACATGTGGTCTTGTGGGAAAACTCCAATAATCTTATTATTAAAATTTATGAATAAGAATGGGTTTCACTTTACATTTTAAAATTAATCCCACAAATAAACACATAAACTAGATCAATTGATACGACATGAAATCACCCAAAAGTAGATATTCATAAACTATTTTAGATGGTGGGTCATAATGCTTTAATTAATAGGAAATATGAAAATTTAGATAATGAGTGAAAAAAAAGTTTATGTTAAAAATATATTATTTTTATAGGAAATGTATTTTTGAGATTTTGAAATAACAATGTTAAATCCCACATAAAAAATGAGATAATAAAAATTATCCTTTAAATATGGAAAAGGAATTTATGATTATCACATAAATTGGTATATACTGGAATTTCAATACATTAAAGGATGACATTGGTAGTATGGTAAAACATTCCCCTGAAACAAAGTGATAATTAAAAGATGGAGGTTTTTTCTTTACTACATTATACTTTTAGGTGAGAGAACAACTAATTATGATACATTGAATAAAACATGAAAAATTATTGAGAAATATAAAATAGAATGTCACATTAAATGGGAAATAAATTTATAAGGATAATGTTAATGGTAGAAGTGTAAGGGAAACCATATAAAGCAAATAAATATATTTGATTTACTATAGACCCTTACAGAAAACATAGTTCTTGAAGTAAGAAAATTTTTAAAATGGGAATATGTGGTAAAAATATGAATTCAAATATTCAAGAGAAAATACTACATAATAATTCCATAGGGACAAATTTATCCAACTTATATGAAAATTGTTCAGGAAGAAAAATTATAATCCAATTAACGATAACTGTTTTAAAAAAAGTTCTTACAACTATAGGGGCATTTAAATCAAAACCCCATGAAATAAATAGATTTAATTTAATGTATAATTAAAATGATTTATTATAATTTCATGATATAATAACTCATTAAGTAATTATACACACACTATAAATGTAATTTAGTACATATTACCAAATATGTCTCAGAGAGAGGAGTAAGAGATGAAAACCCATACTTTGGTACCATGTAATTTTATACATGCCCAAACAATCCTGTATAATTAAATTAATTTTGTTAATTAATTACAAAATATACTTATTTATAACTATAAAAATTTTTACTCCCCATTTACAATCATTATATATATATATTAGTTAGTTTTAGGTATTTTATTTCATAGAATGTTTATGGTTTATACTAGTTTCGTAAGAGCTATGTGGGTATTTTTCCTTTGTCCAATGTTCATATTTCCCAAATCATTAAAGTTACTATTTTATTTATTTATTAATATTTATGAATTTTAATTTTTTTTCTTGAGCAATTCATTTGGTATCATTGAAGACAAAATCAACAACAAACATATTTTGGCGATCTTTAACCTAAAAGGGATGATTTCTTAGTGGATGAATTATAAATTGATATAATAAATCCCAAATAAAAACATACTAATTATTTAAATTATTATATTATATTACCCCATTAATTTTGTTTTTATAAGAATAAATGATATATTTTCATAGCATCATTGCTGTAGGATCTCAAACTAACCCAAACACAGTCATACACTGATACATTGGTTATTATAAAAAGATTCAGTAGAAATATAATTATAATAGTATCCCAATTTAACTATTTACTATTTATTTTTATGATATATGAAAAATATTAAAAATATGGGAAAGTGTAACGGATATAAAATAATTACATAGGATGAAGAACTTATTTTCCCTCTAAGATCACCTTTTATTAAGGTAATTTTCAAATTATTATTTATCATTCATATCAGAATGAGGATATTTTTTTTGAATTGCTATACACTTATTCATATTATGAACACCAAATTTGACTATACTCCTTCCATATTAACCATCTATGCATGGAGGTATTGAAAAACAAAATGCAACATACCATGGAGGTGGTATTTCACAAGTACGCATAGATGATTATTTAATTTTTAAATGAAATATTAAGGTTGTAATAAGTCTTAGTAATCCCAAATCATAAATAAGTTATAAATACGATAATTATATATTAAATTTAATTTTTTTATAATGTAGGTTCTCGCAAAATATACAAGGTGAAAGAAAATACTCCTATAAAATTGATAAAGGAAAGGGATGTATATGGGGATGAAAATTGGAGGAAATGAATGAAGGAATCTAGTTTGGAAGAGGACCCAACCTATTCCATGGACAAGTTTCCAGGAAGGGTCCAAGGAAGGAAAAAACCAAGAATAGAGTGGTGCTTGGGTAGTCTACAAAATTCTGGTCCATGAATCATCGGATAAAGGACCAGGCAGTTCACGGAATGAATGAGAAAAGGCCTTGGTCAACCGAAAACCATGTCGTTGGTGGATTAAAGGCATAGAAATTCCACTCACAAACCATGTAGTTTTTGAAAACAAGATAGATATATACACCCCCACATACCATCCCCACAGGCTAAGTAGATTGTGGATGGGGAAAGGCTAACAGTGGCCTACAAACTATATCATTCATAGAATTGAGGTTGTAATTTCAGCCACTACAAACGACCACATTACGAGCCTCGATTGACCGTTTCGTCCATAGGTCAGATGATCCCTCCATGGGATTCTATAAAATGTGTCGTATTCCCCTAGATAAGGCCTCCTTAGCACTCTATAAAATTATTCAAAGGGGAGATGTGAAAATAGATTAGGTTTTTGGTGAGATATTATATTCTAGGGATGAAATGATTAAAAGGAAAAAATTCAGTGAAGAACAGAACTGTGAATGGTTTCTGGAAGATATAAACATTCCATGAACCATAAAAAGAAGAAAGAATAATAACATGGGTAAAATGTGAACCTAAATGGATAACATCAAACCATATTCTCTTTATGGATGAAGTTCCCAAAAACAATGAGATTATTTCCCCTTCTTCAATCCGGCTTACCGTGTAGCATGACATTATACGGATGAAACCCTACCCTATGTAGAATTACAACGCATATAGGGACTCTAGCGAAGCATTAAACCATGGTATGGAAATAGATATTGAGTATTTGTATGACCTCAGTACATATATAATATCCTAATATGAAAACCACTCTTGTATGCAGACCACATCCATATCTGAATACCAATATGGTACGTAGACGACCTGTCCACCTGCATAGTAAAATGCTATGAAGAAGGTTCCCCACCACGCCATAAAAAATGGTACATGAAGTTGGGTGTTGACAGGCATTACACCCTTCGGTATCGATCATGACCTTCCATCTCCATCCCATCCTCTGAATCCCCTCCATGAACCAGTCATGTGGAATTAGGACAAAGCCTCTTCTGAAGCCATCATACCCTTATGAATAGACCACCGAACGCATTAGCATACCCTAATAAGTTTACACACACATTGTATGTGGATTCATGAAAGTAATCCCCACATTAGTATGGGATCCTGGAATGTTCTCAAGTCTACATTCCCATGGTATCTTAAAGTCCAACCATGGGATACTAACATGAACCTCCCCACTCTAGGGACCAAAGGAGATCAATTTCCTTTCCATTTAATTAGGTTCAGTGATCAGTTAAAGGAATAAAAAATCCATTACTTTTTAACAAGAAGTAATATCTCTCCCCTTTCCTAGAACCCATTCTAAGGGTATCCCTCTTGGAGTAAGCCCCAAGCCTTTTGGGACAGACCTAATGACCTTCACCCTCATTTCACATTGTAGGGTTCATTGCTCCATGCCCTCATCCATTATCACCCTATAATCTTTCTCCATGGGATCCACATTTTCCACTTGTAGAAAAGATAAATTAAGCCTTTGTTGAATATTTCCAATCCTCTTGTTTCCCACACAATAAATGGATCACACAGGCATAGAGGATTTCAATAATACAAAATGGGCATGACCAATAATGAACTACGAGAAATCAGATTCCCAACACAATCAAGATTTATAAGAAGCCTTTACCTAGGAAAGATATCTATACCATATCAGGCATGAAATGATAGATCATGTCACTTTCAAATGGGTAGCTCCCAAGTTGAATCCCCAATCAAATTATAACTCAAACCTACCTATAAGGGATTTGATTCCTACTCAAATGGGATATACAGGAAGCCTCCCTGGAGTCCAAACCCAATACAAACATAACCCTATGTAATGCCCTAACCCCAGTTACCAAGATTTGGTGCATTATTACATAACAGTGGAATGATACAAAAAATCATGTCTCGAAAGACCGATCAGTTTAGTAGCCTTGGAAGTACTAGATATATTCATAAGTTTTACATTACATCTTCAAATAAAAACATCAACAAAATTTCGTCCCCTTTTTAAACACACTTATATCATTATCCTATCCTTTCAAGTTCACCATAAAATACTTCTTCACATTCTAGGAAAAATAAAACATATAAATGGGTGAGCTCAGATGCTCAGTAAAGATAATAATATAGTGAAAACTGGCATAGCTAATCCTAATCATTTAGGGAAATGTATAAGACTAAAACAAAATCCTTTTAAACTTAAACACCATGTATAATATGGAAAATTTAAAATCAAATAATTCCATTTACTTAATCACATGGATATTCTACTAATTGAAAAATTACATGCAATATCAATAGCCACTTTCAAAATGATAGAATGCATAATGTCAGACTTTATAACCACATAGTTAAAGCCATGTGCCATAACTACCAATAAGATTTTGTCAAGGCCTTGTTCCATGACACTAGTTTTTTTCATGACACCTACCGATGCATCGAGGTGCTATAGTGTTCTCCATCTATCACTTACTAAGTCCAATGCAATCTTCATATGAAATGGTTTAAACATAACATAAACATTTGTATTAAAACTAGCATACGAAATGTCAATACTTTATCTATAAATCATGAATTGTGTAAAAATAACAAATCCATAGGTAAACATATCAAAAAACCTTCAATACAATATAAAAAATATTTATCATAATAAATAAACTTCAAGAATGTTTTAAATCCATCGAAGGATGTCGATATAGAAGAAATCAAAAAAATTTGAGAGAAATATCTGTTTCTATTTTTAAATAATTTAGATGTCATGTAACTATAAAAGAAAACATTCATTTTGAAAATATACTCATAATATTTTAATGGAGGATTTGACGATGTTATAATGGTGGAAAATAGCCGCACCTGCCGTATAAGATAAAAAAAGACATTCTTACCATAAATTTGTCGAGATGGTCAAAAAGTACCTTGTTTGGAAAACGACAAAAAGATTCCTTTCAAAACATATAAGGTAAAATAATGGTATAAATTACTTTAACCCATTGTATAGTAAATAGTAATTTTTTTTGAAATACATTTTTAAGAAAACACAGATGTGGATGATAAAGAGGCTCTAGTAGATACTCACATAAAAACAACCTCAGATAATAAAGTGATTGGGAAATTAACCCTTACCCTGTACTTTTCCTTAGTCGATGGTATGTTAGCCTCATGTAAAATAGTTAAAACATTGTTATTAAATTATAAAAGAACTATATACATATTTACATAAATATGATATCATATATGATATCATATATGATCCTTTAATATTGCTTTGTTAATAATATTTCAGTAGTATCATCATTTCGGGTGTTAACTGATTCGTTTTTCATTATATGGTTTGTTACGCAAGCCATGTTTGTTATGGATATTTTGTATTATATTCATATAAATTATGATATTATGTTCATAAATACTATTTTTAATCATAAAATAATAATTATTCTTGAATTATTATGATGGGGAATGAATCTCATCGCATTCGTGGAGACGGTAATTCGTACACACGCACAAGTGACAATATCATTATGTTGATGGTGAAATCATATGTGATAGGATGGTATATCATATATAAAGAATCAATAAAATTTTATATTTATTATTTACCCCAGTTATATTCATTATTATACACATCCAAATAATTAAGTGTTTGAATAACAAACTACCCCACGATGTGGAGACGGTAAGTCGTACGTACACACGTATGGTGACTTTGTCATTTATATGATGGATTGAATAATGAATATGGTTGTACAATTTTTATAATGAAATCACACTATATAATAGATAGTCGAGTTATTATTTTATAATTGAAACAACAAAGAAAGAGTAAGTGGAAGAAGAAAAGAACTTGAAAATGGTGATGAAATATTTACCTCTTCTTTGGGTTCTTTCTATTGATTTGATCAAAAGGGATCCTTAGGATGGATTTATTACCAAAGTAAGGACTCTAGAAAAAAGAGATGAAAGTTGGGAGGATATTTGTGAAGGGTTTGGCTGAGCCAAATGGCTTTGGAGGTGTGAATGTAATATAAGGGGAATTACCCTTTTATAAGAGAGGTGAGGGTTACTTTAGGAAAAGCTTGAAATATTATTCTATAATAAAATAGTTTTCGGTTAATAATAGCTCCAAAATGAATTATTTCGATCCTATGTTATGGATGGGTCTAAATATTCTCAATTAATAGGTTTTAGACTTGTTTAGGTGACCATATTAATCTTATCTTTTATATTTGACTCTTAGTTAAATAGTTTGACATTTACAGTGTCTCTTTGTATTTTTATATTATAATGTTAATAAACATACTATAAAAAGACAACCTAACCCCATGTGGTTAATCATTAATATATATAGCCTTATATATGTCCTTTCTCTGAACCTTAGATTTTTAGGAATTATATATCAAATTATAATATAGAATTTGTTTTAAAAACTCAATTATGTCAATTTTGTCACTATTTAGTATTTGTTTTTTTTGAAATCATAACAGCATGATTAAATCAGAAAAAAATATTTCATCAACCCTAACATGTCAAATTAACCTAGAAAATTAGTGGAATTCATCAAAAGTCTCAAATTACATTTATTTGGAGATTTATATTATCAATTATTTTAATCATTCATTAATAAGGTAATTACTAGATCATCATTGTGTCATAAATAAATTAATTTATTTAATGTCTAAAAATTATAAATAATATACCATTATGTAGGAAATATTTCTATATTTTTAGTAAATATTTATAGTGGAATTTATCTTATGTATAACCCTATATTAAAAATGGTTTAGTTATTAAACATTGAATTTAACTCTTTTAACTTTTCTTTAAATAAAATAACAATTAATGTCCAAATATAATCCATGTGGACCAAAGGGGGTCATATTTTATTCCTAAGGATGTTTCTGGTTGAATTACACTTATCCAATAGAATTTGGACATGTGTTACAATAATTATAATATCATTTTTACCTATAATTACCCTCTTTACTTTTAACTTTGGTAAATAAAAGTTAAATGTTACTATTCACCAAAAAATTATTTTCATCTTATTGAACCATATTTTACATACTAATGTCATCTGCGTCTCTCAAATTTTTTAAATTCAACTCACAGAAGCGGTAAAATTAAGTTTTATGCAAATTTACAAATGCTCCAAGGAGGTGGGTAAAAGATGGTAAAAAGATTAATAATATTTTTATATATATAAGATTATTAGAAAATGCATCCTATTAATTAAATTGAACTTATATACATATTATATATCTATTTTGACCTAAAATAAATTTAATTAAAATAAATAATTATTTAAATTAAAATTCGGTTTTAACCAATAACGCAGTGTTTTTAACTATTAATCAAAAATTAGAAATTTTCAGAAAAATACCCAAAATTCACCCTAATCTAATTTTGATATTTCAAAATAAAAAATGAAATCCATTTTGAAAAATAAAATTTATAAAATTTTAAAAATTGGCTATTACTATTAATAATGGTTAGGTTCATTGGTCGCGGTGTGTTAGAATCTTGAATTTGCGTACAATGCAAGATATTTCATTATTCAAAGGGAAACGTACTGTGGAAGCTTGAAGTGTTACATTATACCCTACTTAAAATAACATCATCCTAGAAATTTCTAGAATATTACTGTATAAAAAGATTTGTGTGGTACTTCAACATAAGTTCATCTGGTTTCCAAGTTGCATCTTTCATCTTATGATTTCTCCATAGAGCATTTACCAGACGAGTAGTCCAGTTTCTCTGCACTTGTTCTCTAGTATCAAGAATTTTGATAGGCTATTCACAGAAAGAGAGATCATGTTCTAGTTCAATTTCCTCATAGGTGAGTACATGTGTTGGGTCAAACATGTATTTTCGCAACAATAATACATAGAACATATCATGAACCTTGGAATGACTTGAAGGCATTTCCAAACAATTATCTACAACTCTAATTTATTCAAGTATTTTGAAAGGTCTGATGTACATGAGACTCAAGTTACCCTTCTTACCAAAGCATAAAATACCCTTCTATGGGGATATCTTTAAGAAAACATGATATCCTACTTGAAATTCCAAATCATTCTTTCGGTTATCGTCGTAGATCTTCTACCTACATTGAGACGATTTGATTTGGGTTTGGATATCCTTCACCTCTTACATAATTTCTTCAACATGTTCTAGGCCTACTAGTTTTCTTTCACCAACATCATCCCAAAAAGTTGTTTTGTGACATCTCTTTCCATATAACGCTTCACATGGTACGATTTGAATACTTGAATGGATGCTATTGTTGTAGGAAAATTATACCAGAGGTAAATATTGATCCCACATACCATGGAAATCAAGTGAGAAAAATCTCAACATGTCTTCTAAGGTTTGAATAGTATGTTCTAATTGTCCATCAGTTTGAGGGTGGTAGGCAGTGCTCAAATGGAGTTCAGTATCCAGGGACTTCTAAAGACTTTTCCAGAATCCTGATGTAAATCGTGGATCACGATAAGAAACAATTAATTGGGGTACTTCATGAAGTATTACAACTTCATTAATATACAGTCTTGATAATTGTTAAAGTGGTAAATCTTCTCTTATAGCAAGAAAATGTGATGACATGGTAAGACGATAAAAAATAACCTATATTGCATCATTCATACTAGGATTATTCGGTAGACCCATGAAAAATTCAATAGTAATATCATCCCATTTCCACTCAGGTATAGGAAGAGGTTGCATGACTCCTCCAAGATGTGGCCTTCCAGCTTTCACTTGTTGACAAAAAATACATTTTGACATAAAATCAGCAATCTCCGTCTTCATGTTACCCCACAAAAAATGTTCCTTGAAATCTTTATACATCTTGGTGCTCCCCAGGTGCATATAAAAATTGGATTTATGAGAATAATACAACAATTACCATTTTAGATAAGGTGTATTGGGAATACAAAGTCTCTTCCCAAATTTCAAAATTCTATCTTCATATACGAAGTCAGTCAGTCTCCCATCATTTACAACTTTACTATTCTTTTAAAACTCCACATATTAGTCTGAGAAGTCTTCATCATTTCTTGTAAAGATGGTTTGGAAACCATTTGAAATAGTATTTATGTTTCATCTTTCATGGTTATTCCCATATCCGTTTTTACTAGATCCATGTATATAGGATCCCTTTCCACTATCATCTTATTCATGACTCCATGGTCCCATCTACTCAATCAATTTTCCACCTTATTTTCCTTCCCTGGGTGGTAGTACATAGTGAAATAATAATCCTTGGGTAGTTCAAGCCATTGCCTTTGCCTCATGTTGAGTTCTTTACGTGAGAAAATACACTTCAAACTCTTGTGATCACTATAAATCTCACATTTTTCACTATAGAGATAGTGCCTCCATATTTTTAGAGCAAATATTACAGTTTCTAACTCAAGATCACGAGTAGGATAGTTTTTCTCATGAATTTTTAGTTATCTTGATGCATAGAAAATAACTCCATCATTCTGCAAAAGGACACAACCAAGTCCTTTCTTTGAAGCATCACTATAAATAATAAACCCATCGTTCCATGATCATTGATTCAAGATAAGAGAATTTACTAATCTTATCTTCAGTTCTTTAAAACATTCTTCACACTCTTTTTTCCAAACAAATTTAACCCCTTTATGAGTGATCTTGGTTAATGGGTTAGCCAATTGGGAAAAATTCTGGACAAAACACCGATAATAACCAGTGAAACCAATAAAAATGCATACGTCAGTTATACTCATCGGTGCTGGCCATTCTTGGATTGCCTTAGACTTTGAAGGATCAACAAATATTCCATCATTAGAGACAATATGTCCCAGAAAATAAACCTTCTAAAGCCAAAATTCACTCTTACTAAATTTTCCATATAATTTATTTCTTCTAAGAGTCCTTAGGATTATGCGCATGTGATTTTCATGATCTTCATAGATTTTTGAGTATACCAAAAGATCATCAATAAATACAACTAAAAATTCATCAATATATTCCTTGAAAACTCTATTCATTAAATCCATGAAGACAGTGGGTGAATTAGTGAATCCAAAAGGCATTATAGTAAACTTGTAATTCCCATACCTGGTTCGAAATGCTATTTTTGTAATTTCTTCCTTCTTCAAACACAACTGATGATATCCAGATTATAGTTAAATCTTTAAAAAATATTGAGCTCTATGAATTTGGTCAAATAAATCATCAATGCCAGATAGGGGATACTTGTACTTTATTGTTATAGCATTAATCACCCTGTAGTCAATGAAAAACCTCATAGATCCATCTTTCTTCTTAACAAAATGGATAGGGGATCCCCATGGAGAAACACTAGGGTGAATAAATCTCTTATTAATCAATTCCTCTAGTTATTTATTTAGTTCCACTAATTTCACTGTGGCCATTCTATAATGGGTCTTCGATATTGGCCTGGAAACAAGAATTAAATCAATGTAAAACTCAATTTCTCATTCTAGAGGATGTGCAGGTAGATCCTCTATAAACACATCAACATATTCTTGGATAATAGGTACATCCTCTATTTAAAAAATATTTTTCTCACCCATAATTTTTTCATTCTCTTCCTCCCTAATAATTTAGATTAATAGAGCTACAGGGGTTGGATCTAGATAAGAATCAGGTGGTGACGTTTCTACTCTAGAGATAAGGTACTCTTTATCATCATCGAAAGTTGTAATCTTATGCTTCTTACAATACATTTTAACATAATGGTATGAAATCAAATCCATTCATAGGATTATATCAAATTCAATAATGGGTATGATGATGAGATCAATAGATAGAGAACATTTATATTCTCTAATGGGAATTGATTCACAAAACATTATTGTGATGATACATCCCTTAAGTATTTTGACTAACAACTCCCATGTTAAGTCAAATCGAAAATATCTAATTTTATCAGTAAACTGGGATGATATGAAATAATGCGTTGATCTAGAATCAAATAAAGCATTGGATAAACTTGAGAAAACCATTAAATCACCTTCCACCACGTCTTTCGGAGCTTCAACCTCAGCTATAGTGATCACATAAGCTTTACCTCGCACCCTTGGCCTTTTTTGAGGTTATTTCCCTTGGGGATTAGGAAATTCATTTTCATAAAATGCCTTTCTCTACAATTATACCATTCAACATTGACAACCTCTTTCTTCCCCTTAGAATCACAAGCTTAGTGGCCTTTTTCACCACACTTGTAACATACTATCATTCCCTTCAATAAAGTATTGGGTTGTTTTTTCCCACATTTACTGCAGGATGGATATTCAACATTTCCCTTCATCCCATTATTTATATTTCCAGAGTGTTCAATAGATCTCTTCTTCTCTTTCTCTTCTTTTAATTCATAAGACTTAGACAATTCCTTTTCTCTCTTGACAGAGCATGAGACAATATATTCATATGATGAGAAGGATTGTGAGACTAATGATTGGCAGAGAAATGGCCTTAACCCTTAAAATAATCTATCAATCTTACAACTTGGGTTATGTATGTAATCTGTCTAATGCCTTGCTATCCTTGTAAAGTTAGCCTCATACTTTGTGACATTCTCATCCTCATTTTGCCTTTGAGATAGAAATTGTCTTTCCATATATGATTGATGGTCACGAGGAAAGTATTTTTCTTGGAAAATCTCATTAAACTCCCTCCATTCCATGTTTGATACTTATTCATCTTCTTTTTTGTTTTGGATTAATGACCACCATTGATATGTATCTCCCATGAGGCGATAAACTACCATGACAAAATTTTCCCTTTCGCTACTCTCCAAAACATGAAATATTTTCTCTAAGGAACTTATAAATTCCTCAGATACTAATGGATTTTTACTCTCATTGAATGTTGGTTATTTTTTACCATGAAGTGTTCTAACATTGATCCATTGTGTTGTAGATCAGGGTGCTCTATATGGGTTATGATATTATTCATAACCTGAGTGAGTTGTCCCAGTATGGGGATAAGCATATCGGCACCAGTTACATCCCCACATCCACTATAATTATCTTCAGTATGAGGGAAATATCTACATGGATTACATGGGTTTATATGATTTCCATTCCTTCTACTAGGTGCCATTTATAAAAAATGGCATACACTAGATTAGTTTATGAATCACAATACATAATTCCAATCTTGTAAAATAGTTAGCATAAATTGAACAGTTTATGGATTCAATCCACAATCATAAAAATGTTTTTCTTTGAGAAAGTATATACTCATAATACCTTTATAGTGGTTGGTAAAGAAAATGGTAATTATCTTACGCATATCCCCCAGGAGTGTCGTAACCAAGATTGTAGCAAGACCGTTGTCGTGCACAAGATTCCATTTGTGTCTAGATCAAAGCGGTGATTTTTGGTTTTACCCATAGGTACATCTATTTCATATACACCTCTACCTGCTTGTATCCAAAATGGGATGTATTTCTTGGAAAACTCACAAAATCTCTACAGTACCAAAATTTTAGGAAGTTCTTCTATACTAATCCATAAAGTCTTACTTAGGGTAGTGTTCTCTAATCAGAGTTTTTTGAAATCTAGTTTCTAAGGTTTGTACTAAAGTTTTTTTGATATCAACTGTAACTCCCTAACCCTTGTTACCCAGAGTCTATGAATTATTACATAACATTGTTGTGATACAATGAATCATGTATCGAAAGACCGATCAATTTAGTAGCTTTGGAAGTACTAGATACATTCACAAGTTTTTCAATACATCATTAAATAAAAACATCAACAACATTTTCCCCCTTTTTAAACACACTTATATCCTTATCCTATCCATGAAGGGCAACCATAAAATACTTCTTCACATTCTAGGGAAAATAAAATATAGAAATGGGTGAGCTCAGATGCTCAGTAAGAATAACAATATAACAGAAACTTTGATAAATAAGCATGAATAATTAAGGCAATGTATAAGACTAAAACAAAAGCCTTTAAAATATAAACATATTCATAATATAGAAAATATAAAATCATATAATTCCAATTACATAATCACATGGATATTCTACTACTAAAATAATCACATGCAATATCAATAGCCACTTTCATAATGATGGAATGCATAATGTAAGACTTTATAACCACATAATCACGGCCTTATGCCAAGATTAAAAATAATATTTTTTCAAGGCCTTATGCAAAGAAACTAGTTTGTCTCATGAGACCTACTAATGACTCAAGGTGTTATATCAGGCTCCACCCATCACTTACTATGTCTAATCCATTATTCATATGAAAATGTTTAAACATAACATAAACATTCGTATTAAAACTAGCATATGAAATATCAATACTTTATCCATAAACCATGAATGGTGTAAAAATAACACATCCACAGTAAAACATATCACAAAACATTCAATAAAATATGGAATATTTGTGTCATAATATATCAACTTCAATCAAGATTAAAATCTATCAAACGATGTTGACATAGATAGAATCAAAAGTTTTTTAGAGAAACATTTATTTCAATTTTGAAATCATTTAATATTCATGTAATTATAAAAGAAAACATTTATTTTTAAAATATTCTTATAATATTGTAAGTGAAGCTTCGATGATGTTTTAATAGAAGAAAATATCTGCACCTGCCGTATAAGATAAAAAAAGACATTCTTACCTTAATTTGTTTTCGAAAAGGTCATAAAGTACCTTGTTTAGAAAATGACGGAAATATTACTTCAAAACATATAAGGCCAAATAAGTGTATAAAAGACTTTAAACCATTGTATAGTAAATAGTAACTTTTTTTGAAATACATTTTTAAGAAAACACGGATGTGGTTGATAAAGAGGTCCCAGTACATACTCACATAAAAACAACCTCGCATAATAAATAGATTGTGAAATTAACCTTTACCTTATACTTTGTTCTTAGTCAATGGTATTATAAACTATGGTATAATAGTTAAAACATTTGAATTAAATTATACAACTATATACATAAATATTATATCATATATGATCCTCTAATATTGCTTTGTTAATAATATTTCAGTAGTATCATCATTTAGGGTGTTAACTGATTCATTTTCCCTTATATGGTTGGTTACGTAAGCCATGTTTTTTTATGGATATGATGTATTTTATTCATATACAGAATGATATTATGTTCAAAAACATTATTTTTAATCATAAAATGAAAATTATTCTTGAATGATTACGATGGGGAATGAATCTTATGGTGTTCATGGAGATGGGAACTTGTACGTATGCACGAGCGACAATATCATTATATTGATGGTGAAATCACATGTAATTTTATGGTATATCATATATACAGAATCATCAAAATGTTATATTTATTTTTTACATCAGTTATACTCATCATTATACCCATCCATATAATGAAGTGTTTGAATAACAAACTACACCACGATGTGGAGATGGTAAGCCATACGTACACATGTATGGTGGATTTTTCATTCATATGATGGATATAATAATGAATATGGTTATACCATTTTTATAATAACATCATAGTATATTTAAGATACTAGAGTTGTTATTTTAGAATAGAAACAACAAAGAAATAGGATGTGTAAAAAGAAAACAACATGAAAGAGGTGATGAAATATTTACCTCTTGTCTAGGTTCTTTCTTTTTATTTGATCAAAATGGATCCTTAAGTTGGCTTTATGACCAAAATAAGGCCTCTAGGATGAAGGGAGGAAATTGGGGAGGATATTTGGATAGGGTTTGGCTGAGAAAAATGGATTTGGAGGTGTGAGTGTAATAGTAGTGGAACACCCTTTTATAAGAGAGGTGGGTGTCACTTTAGAAAAGCTTAAAATATTTTTTTTATAAAATCATTTTCGGTTTATAATGGCTCCAAAAAGAATTATGTTGAGGATAAGGTGGGTATGGGTCTAAAACCACTCAACCAATAGGTTTTATATATGTTAAGTTACTGTATTATCCTTATATTTTAGATTTAACTCTTAGTTAAATAGTTTGACATTTATCATGTCTCTTTTTATTTTTATATTATATGGTTAATAAACATACTATAACAAGACAATAGAACCCCATGTAGTTAATTATTTATATATATAACATTATATATGTCCTTTTGAGGAACCTTATATTTTTTATAATGTTATATCAATTAATAATATAGTATTTGTTTTAAACACTCTATTATGTCAATTTTGACACTATTTAGTATTTGTTTTTTTTTGAAAATCATAACAGCATGATTACATAAAAAAATTATTTAATCAACTCTAACATGTCATATTAACCTATAAAATTAGTATAAATCAACAAAAGTATCAAATTACATTTATTTGGTTATTTATAATATCAATTATTCTAATCTTTCGTTAATAAGGTAATTACTACATCATCATTGTGTCATAAAAAAGTTAAATTATTTAATGTATAAAAATTATAAATAAAATACCATTATATAGGAAATATTTTTATATTTATAATTAATATTAATAGTGTAATTTATCTTATGTATAACCCTATATTAAAAATGGTTTAGCTATTAAACATTGAATTTAACTCTTTTAACTCTTCTTTAAATAAAATAATAACAAACATACAAATCTAATTCATGTGGACCAAATGGGATCATAATTTATTCCTAAGTTTTTTTGGGTCTATTTACACTTATCCAATATTATTAAAATATGTGTTAGGGTAATTATAATATCATTTTTACCCTTAATTACTCTATTTACTTTTAATCGTGGTAAATAAAATAAAAAAGTTACCATTCACCAAAAATTATTTTCATCTTATTGAACCACATTTTAATTTATGATTTCAACTGTGTCTCTCGAATTTTTGAAATTCAACTCACAGATGTGGTAAAATTATGTTTTATGCAAATCTGTAAATGCTCCTAGGAGGTGGGTAAAAGACGGTAAAAAGTTCAATAAAAATTTTATATATCTAAGCTTATTATAAAATGAATTCAATGAATTACATTGAAAATTTATAGGTATTATGTATCTATTTTGACCTAAAATAAATTTAAATAAAATAAATAATTATTTAAATAAAAAGTTTGTTTTAACCAATAACGATGTTTTTTTAACTATTCCTCAAAAAGATTAATGTTTTCAGAAAAATACAAAAACTTCACCCTAAGCTAATTTTGATATTCAAAATTCAAAAATGAATTCCATTTTGAAAAATAAATTTTATAAAATATTAAAAAGTGGGAATTACTATTCATAACGGCTAGTTTGATTGGTCATGGTGTGTGAGAATCTCAAAGTTGCTTCAATGCATGTTATTGCATTATTCAAAGGAAAACGTACCATCCAATCTTGGGGTGTTACACTATAGAATTTTCAGGGCCATATTCTTGGTATAATCATATTCATATAGGAGACCATATATATCCTGGGAATCCTGAGATGCATCAGCTTAAGCCTAGCATTAGATGTTGACTAGACACCTTTCGCATGGACATCCTTGATGCATGAAGTTAATATAAAATGTTGTGTCCTTTTAACATGACCTTAAAAGGTGATGTGTCAAGTTAATTGACACTAGAAAATATAGGTTATGATTCCTCTCAAGAGGATTAACTAGAAACCCATATCATGGGTTTGATTGCAATATCGAAGAAACTTCCATCCCCCCTGGATGATGATAAACTCCCGAGTGCCTCATCATAGGGATTATACTAGAGTTGTCTCAATAATTATTAATCCATACATATCAAAAATTGGCCTTTCAATCCTGGGGTAATCTGTGGATACATGCTTCGGGAATGAACTGAGGATTCAAAAATATATGAACATTTCATAATTCCATAAAAGAGTCTCGAATTAGGAAATCATTACCCTCAAAAGGGTGTGATTATCCTAATCTCCCATCCTCTTGGCCAATGGAGTCCTGAGTTATTTTTGATAAAATCGTCATCCAACAAGCACCTAACATTGTAAAGCATGTCCGTGAATAACAGATATCAGGGTCGTTGGGTGTTTCTAGCACCATGAATAAACTTGTTGGAGACCATCTAAGGACATTGTACCAAAGGGGGTAGATTACCCCACCTCATGCCCTTTTCACATTCAAAAGAAAGAGTCCCATGAATTTCATCAATTTAAAATGTGATCATAAGATGCTACATTGACAAGGATGTTTTTTCTATATATATCATATATAAATAGTATGCATTTAGAAGAGCTCTCTTAAATCCAAATGGAATCTCAACAAATCACTCAGATAGGTATGTCGGCAACCACACGGGTGGACATATCCTCAATGAAGAACATGACCCCCTCTCATACCCAACATCTTTAAAGATGGGTTTCAAATACGCTGATTAATGAGTAACATAAAAAACATTACCCCCCCCCCCCTATAGTGGAAGCCACCAGAGAGGCCCTCCAATCGAGGAAATCTTGTCAGCCGCCACTTTTGTTGCGGCTGAAGATTCAGAACAAGACGAACCCATTGACTATCTCTAACCATTTCAAGAGTCTGTCCCTAGAGAATGAAAATAAGTGTGTTCCTTATCTTATGGAGGTAGATGAAGTTGATGCCAAAAAATTCATCCCAAATGCACAGGAACACCACTTAAGGGATTCTACCAGAGGACGTTACCATCAACATCGTACAACCTTATATTCTCACAATGAAGAGGATCCCATACTAAGGGGACCTACCGAAGTTCGAAGGACCAGAGCCCCTTGGGATACCCACTGAGGGTGAAAACTACATAATTAGGAATAGGATATCACCCTAGTTCTTGGGGAGGAGATCTGCCACAAAAATAAGGTTTCCCGTAATGGACAGATATACAATCCCACCCCTCCTACTAAATCCCACCATGGAAATAGGGCGACTCAATATGAGAAAATGCACATTCTTTCAAGTTCTCATCGGTCCCAATGCACAAATAAAGCATAAAATTATAGACATATGAAAATATATTTTAATGCGTAAGAAACTGATCACCCAAATAGGATGGCACCCATCCATAAGCAGGAAAAACTCCCTACCAATGCAAAATAACCACTCTATCTAAATAGGGCGGAAAATTATGGGTAGTCAAAAAACACTACGAGTGAATATGATGCCACCAGCCAAATAAGGTGGATATTAAATATGATCATAGTAAAATTTATTTATATGAAAATCAAACATGTGAGGAAAATAAAGTGGAAAATGATCAAACAAAAATTCTTGATGGAAAATACAAATCCCACTAGTCAAATACTGCGGAAACTGGAGAAAATATCCTACAGCAGACTCGTCCCTCTTCCTTGACCTAGGAGAACCATTAGTACCCACTAGAAACTCATAGAGGACCGAAGTAGGTTCATAATCCTCCCCCAACATCGGAATGGGAATTTATACCTATTCAAGAAAAAAACACATCTCAACACATCCTGGGCATGATAAAGGATCAGCCATCAATTCTAGATTATATCTTCCAGACATGTCAAGACATCATTTCATCAGCGGAAAATGTGAGAAGTTGGGCCCACGACCTGATCTCCCTAGACAGGGTGATCTATCCACCAAATTAGATAGTCAGACTAGAGTAGACCAAAATACATTCTCTAGTCTAAGAGGGTAAATGACCATATTATGTGATACACGGAAAACCATATTGGAAAAAAATACATGCTCCAACTAGGGGAAAATGGTCCAACGTAGTGGCTGCTCAAGGGTAGGAATATACCTCTTCTAGAACTCAAGATATTCATTGGCATATCCTGATGACATCCTAAGGACCAATTAGATAGTTACTCATGCATGTAGGTCATTACCAATAGCAGGTGGCTCAAGTTTCTGACAATAGATCCCACAAAAAGGAAAGGTGTGAAAGGGAACCATCAAATAAAGATCACATTCATGATTTTTCTATCCTGGAAGCTAGTATTCTTGATGCCATCAATTATTTATCAATAAAAAATACATATCTTTTTAGTACAATACAAAATTATGGATGTTATAGTAGAATTTGTGACGTTCCCTCCCATGATGTCACCATAATCATCTCTGAAGGTCCTCCCTAGATCACCCATGGGGTCTTCCTCTATGGTTTAGAGATGAATGATCAAAAGAGCCTATATTTTAGTTCCAGTCACGGCATCCCTCACCTAGACTAGAAGATTTTATAGAAAGAATATCCTCCCCTTTTTGTAGTCCTCCATGATGCTCCTACCTAGGGTATATGTTGTAAATATTCTTCTCCCTATAGTAGGATGTCAATATGTGATGGTAGTCATCTCCCTGATGATACATGCTACAAAGGTCCTCCCCACATTTAAATTAAGCAATGATAATGCCCTCCCCTCATTTAAGTGCATACTGAAGGACCTCCCTAGAATGTAGTCTATAGATAATCTCCCTATAGCCAAATATACGATGGTAGTCCTCTCTAGGGTATACATCACATAGTCCTATATATGGATAAAAGTAAGCTAATATAGTATCCATCTCCATCACAACACCGACGGTGATGGTCCTCACTGCAATCCAAATTCACACTGACAAGAAGGTCCTCCCCTCATTAGTTCAAATGTGAGAAACCCTTATATGTCGAGGTGCTTGGAAAAATGGAGTACAACATATGGGATAATCTCTCTAGGGAAGTGATATCCTTTCTCAATGGAGGATGGTATGGGGCCACACTCATCATCCGAGACACCCTCGTATCATTCAAATGTTAACAAGACTCCTGCCAACCCTGCTACTTGGAATGAAATTAGTTAGGTGAATTCAAACTTGGTGGATCAAGAAAAAGAGTCCTTATCCTAAAATGAACAATATATTGTGTTTGTGGGAAGAAAAATTGAAAATGATGACATACTAGTGACGTATTGGCTCACAAACACTTCTCAGTTCATCATACCAAAAGAGTTGACAGAATCATGTATGCATATCATTCACCACAATATCTAGATATCTCTCAGCCAGTAAAAAGTAATGTTTTTCCCTGTGCAGGGTATGTAGACCATGTTAATGTATTAGAAGAGATTTTTCGTCAAATTGACCTAGAATCTCTATCATCTTCATAGAGTAAAAAATAATAAAGGTGAAAGAAATCCATTGGGATAGCCTACCTCCATGTGTTTCACAAGGTGCATTGCTTTATCAGAATCACCCCGTATGGTGCTCATATTCGAGGATGGGGAGAACATGGAGCACCACACTTCACCCCATTTCCCTCCCATAAGAACACACTAAATGAGACATCAAAAAATGTGGTCATCACTAGATGTAATTCAAATGCATTACTTTCTCAGAAAAGGTGGAACACACAGAAAAATCTGTCCTTGAGTAAGTCTCAGAAGTGTTAGACATGACGATAGAAAGCCATCGAGAAGCTCCTAAACTAGGAAACTGAGAACATCCAACAATATTATTGTTTAAGTGAATCCAATCAAAGAGAAATTCTCACATCCTAGAAATTAAGTAATTCACATGAAAACCCAACTCCATATCAGGATTATATCCATTTGGTAATTCATAAGATCAACAAGGTAACAATAGTAGCAGCATCTGTCACAACATAAGAGGAACCCCAGCCCACAGGTTCAGGGGACTTTTTAACAAAAAATTACCCTATAAGGACATCAAATCTAGGAACATGACTGGTAAAAGACGAACATGAGAAACCCATCGCATAGGGATGGGGAAATTTTTACCTCAATTTCTTTCCCAATGGATGTCAGTCACTCTCGTCTAGGGAGAACCATGGAGAGGGGGTCACCTGTTCCATCCCATCTCTTGACCCATGTACCCCAGGCCGAAGGTGTATTGTAAGGCCTTATCAAGGATCCATTTGAGTCACTCTTCTACAAGAAACCTGAAGAGTATCACATAATGTCCAAAAAAGATCCAATAAATGGAGTAAAAATATCTCCAAGAGGAATTCCCCATGTTAGCGGAATTGGGATAGCCTCGTAGAAGGGAAAAAGAGTCCAGAAGTGTCCATATGAACCCCGTAAATTGAGTCAATAAAAGAATTAATGCGTGGGATAATAGATGCGAGGATTATTTCTTATTCATTTATTCGCTTATGGGGAATCTACTAGGTATGATACCTCAGATACAGTATGCATCTATGAATGTTTTGGACATCATCCCCAAATACCTCACTAAAAATAATGAAAATAATGAGGAAATTGGAGAAGAGGGTTTTCTCTTGGAGATGATCCACACCGAGACTGAGGGTATGCACACCAGATACCTAGTGTTGTCTCTAACATGGGTTCCCCCTCAGTCAATTCTCTATTACCTATCGCGTGAATCCTCAACATGGAGAATAATAAGAGAAAGGCCTATGACCCACATCATCCCCCCCATGAGGATGATCCCCCTATGGTTGAGGAGAGATTCACTTGAAAGGAGGAAGAAATGAAAGAACTGGGGTGTCTCAATGTTGAGCTGTTAAATGAAATTCATCCAACAGTGTATGTTTCTAAGGTGGATCATCAATACACATATCCATCAGATGGCCCTCTACCTCATGGGTGCATCCCGGTGAATGAAGAAAGGCTAGAAGACTCATTGAGGATGGTTTTTGGACCATCTGTCGACCTGAAACTAATTCCAAAAGGATATCAAGACTTCAATCCATTAGGGAAAAAACCAAAACCGATTTAGTAAAATCCACAAAGGATGCCCCTGGCTGGGTATCCACTTCTAGGTCCAATAGTGCCAATAAACCCATTTCCCCCTGTTGTACTAGCTCATGATCATGGCCAACATGACATGCATCAAGGGCTCCAAAATACCATCAAGTTATTAAATATCAATTAGAAGAAATGAAAGGATTCCATACTCTAGTACAACTATAATAGAGGACTTACCATGAATGGGTGAAAAACGTCCCACCTCCACTAAATTTTGGGAACCCCGTATTTCTATAGTTCAATGGATTAGGGGAACCAGAAAAATATCTAATGCATTACTATTCCTACTGTGATACCATGATAGGAACTCTGAAGCAACAAGATGCTGTAAAAATAAGATGATTTGTGTGGACTCTATAAGGTTCACCCTCTGTATTGTACACCGGTTTCTAAGGTAACTAAATAACAGGAAGAAAATATCTTCGGTGCTAGTTCCTATTACAGTTCACCTCACTATTGCCGAAAACAATAGTCAGTGTTCTCATGAACTTCATATAGTTGTAAAACGATAGAGTCTTATACATCATCACCAGATAGAAAGTTCCAAATTACTTCTTGATCCATCCACTTCCCCAAGATGAGATGCATTCTATGTGTCTTGATAATCTTCATGATGAGCTAAAGACCCTACTCATTTATGTGAGGTACACAAGTGGGTTCTGGGACTTATCCTATATCGCTTAAAGTATAGAGGATTCCTTTCAATGGACTAATATCAAGTCATAGGAAGCCCCATCAGCCCTAGTAGAAAGGGAAGGGAGATTCGAAGTGGATTCTATTACGCTTAATCCACCCCCTGCACCGGCCCTAGCTCCAAGGCCCCCACCAAATCATTTAGGGCCCTCTAAAAGTTAGTATCCACCCCCACCCCATAAATACGAACATAGGGGGAGAAAAATAAATCAATTAGAGGAAGAAAAAAATACAGCATACTCATTCAAGGATGAACAAGTCCACAGTTACCTCATTGCTTTCATGAATTACAACTTTATTTGGATTCCCGGGCCAAAGCGAGTTGATGAAGTAGGTATTTAAGACGGAATAGACTACTTTAACTTCCATCAGATATTGGGACACAATATCCAGGAGTGTTTTGTCTTTAAGAACCTCATACATAAGAAGATATATTATGGATTGGTCAAGCTTGGACCACCACTAACACAAGTGGCATATTATTCCACCACAGATCTAGAATAAGAAGAGATATGTCAAAAATTAGTTAACAAAAAAGGGAAAAAGTTCTCTAATTAGATGACTCTAATGGAAGTAGACCGAGATCATTTCATACTCCAGTCACAGTTGAAGAAACCAATCCTCCCTCCAATGACTGTTAATGAAAAACAACAATTAACCTCATTTCCATTATCCTCCAGAGGATATCCACCCAAAAAGCAGTCTAATTAGAAGGGTGGAATGAAAGTGAAGGCATATAAACTTGATCCAAGTACAAAGTTGGATTTGAAACTCTCATATTTCATGCCAGAAAATCTAAAACAATCACACCACCACACTAAATGAAACAACATACACCACCCCACCCAACGACACATCCATAAGCAGATGACGAGGGAGATACATCATCTGGTGAGGATTTGATTTTTGGAAATTTAAATGTCATCCATTTGATGGATCCTTTATTCAACCATTAGTAAAATTATTATATATAATTCTTCGCACTCAACCGGGGATCTGAAGGAAGAAATAAAAGAAGTCAGGGATACCAAGGGAGACGTAGCCCTAATATAAATCAAGCATATTCCACCAACCTCACTCGAACTATCAGTGTTGCAGAAACCTAAAGGAGGAACCTCTAGTGGATATTTTAGGGACCTGAAAATTCCCATTTCCCCACATGAATCCACCATGGTCCAATCATCTTGGAGTACCCATTAGAGGAAGAAAAACTATCTAATGTGAGGTGATCTACCCGACCCAGTTCACAAATGATGGAAGCTCCTCTCACTCCTGTACAAAGGGATGATGAATTTCCATCAAATGTTCAAACCCATAAAGTGTATATCAAATATCATCCCTAATAAGGGAAGTGTCAGACTTTAGATAATTAATATGAAATTATGAAATACTTATCTTTAGAACTATCTAATATCTCAATCATTGATGCATTGAATCTATAAACAGATCTAAGGGAATCTCTCATAGAGGCTTTGCTGATTCCCTAAGAGTTTGAAGTTGAAGTAGTCGCTGCTGAAGTTTACCAGACAGATATCAATTCTTTAGAATTCCATGTAGTTATATCCTTTATAGATCAAGATGTAGACACCATCATGCAAGGAGACATCAAACATTTATACATGTCTGGCGTCATAAATGGTGTCGATATTTGAAAATTATTCATCGATAATGGATTTGGGGTTAATCTCCTCCCACTAGGGAATCTTTGCTAGCTGTTCTACAATGAGGATAACTTAACACCATGCACCATGATCCAGTTGGGCAACATCAAAAGAGAGCCGGATATATTGGGCCAAATCAAGTTCAAAACCCGGTTCAATGATCTCATAGCCCCCACATAATTTATGGTGGTCCATAATAATAAAACCTTCAATTCCCTTATAGGGATACCCAAGATACATAAGCATAGATTAGTCCCCTCCTCATTCCATAAGTGCATGAAGTATAACATTAATGGACATAGTGAGAAAATCAAAGCCGAAAAGGCCTCATTCGAGTTTTTTGATTCACACTACATTGATGTAGGGCTCTACGAACCATAGGGGGGAAAACCCACATCTGATGGAATCAACTAGTTCACCACCCCAAATGTTTTGGAAATGTTTTATATAGACCCCATAAATAATATTAGGGAAGAATACATACTAACTGTCAATCATAATGAAACTGAAAGTCCATGTTCAAACATGTATTCATAATTCCTCATGATTTTTCTTTTGAGTGTCGAGCCTGATGATGTTGAAATCTCATTTACTAAAGAGATAATAGGGAGGGTTTGAATGAAAATAACCCCGATCTGACATCAAAACTCTGGGTAATTACTTCATCACCCACTTAGGTAGGAAAAAGGGTCTCTTCATTCATGAAATATGAGGAAACACTTTTACCCTCCACTGCATATTTCTTGGAAATGCCTCGTCCAATGGCCGAGGTAGAAGAGATGACCTTATACCAAAATTTCAACTCCCCCCTAAACAAGATAGAAATTATTTCAAGGATTGTTTCCCCATAAAAAGAAAAATTGGAAGATGATGAGGGTGTAGGGGAAGAATAAGAAGAAGGCCTTAGAGATTCACCTCCATCATTTAAAGAAGGTGTTTCCACCACAGTTGATCAGCTCAAGGAAATAAACTTGGGTACGAATGAAGAACCATGACCCACTCTGGTTCGTATGAACATGACTCCTAAAGAGCATGATATATACAAAACTTTCTTGAAGCCGAATCAATATGTTTTCTCCTGGAATTAGATGAAAATTTTTGGTATCAATCCAGAGGTGGCCACTCACCATAGGGCTTTCCAGAAGATCACTGTAGTTACAATCAAGCCTCCAAATTTACATAACCAACACATCCTACAAAAATAGAGGCTTAATTCGACAAAATAATCAAAGCTAACATAAATAGGGAGGTTCAATACCCTATCTGGCTAGAAAATAGTGTCCCCTTCAAGAAGGAAAATTGGAAGATCGAGGTCTGCATCGATTTTAGGGACCTCAAAAGAAATTGGTAAAAAGATGATTTCCCAATCCCGATCATAGAATTTTTAATCAACTTGGCTACTAGAAATGTGGATCTCTCATTTATGTGTGCATATTCAAGATATAATCAGATCAAAATGGCCTAAAAATATGAAGAATCCAATGTCTTTAGTTCTCCCCTAGGAGCGTTTTTCTATAAGGTGATGCCCATTGGTTTGAAAAATCCTGGCACCATATATCAGTGAGTTATGTACAACATTTTCTTATGCTTCATAAGAAAGTTAATTGAATGTTATATAGATGAATTAGTATTTTGTTCATGAAAATGATCAAACCATCTGGTTGATCTTAAAATTGTCTTCAATAATCCATGATATCAGAGTGTGAAAATGAACCCTCTAAAATGTTCTGCCAGCATCACCATAGGGAAATTCTTCAGATTCATTATGTGACATCGAGGAATCGTAGTCAACCCATAGAATAAAAAGAAAATCCTTGTAATTTCACCACCTCACAACATCACTGAGTTGAGAGGACTCCAAGGACACCTGGATTACATTCGGTGCTTTATATCCAAACTTACAGAAATATTTTTACCCATTGCAAGGATGGTAAGGGAAAGGGGTAATATATAAATGGGTTGATGATTGTTAGGAATCATTCAACAATCTCTAGAAATATCCCTTGAGTCCACTGGTGTTAATGCCACCAATTGATGGAAGACTGCTTCTTACATATGTAACCTCCATAGAGCAATCCCTAGGAACCTTTTTCATGCTACAAATGATGATGACAACATGAATAGTCTCTATAATCTCAACAGACCCATGGTTAATGATGAGAATAATTATTCACATATCAGGAAGAGTTAACTTGTATTAATATTTTCAGTCCTAAAGCTAAGACATTACTTGCAGCACCAAGAAGTCCATTTGGCCTCACATTGCAACCCACTCAAGTACATTCTCATCCATCTGATGTTAATTGGATGCATGTCATGGTGGGTTCTCATCCTATAGATGTTCAATACACGGTTCATACCATAGAAAGCTATCAAAGGTCTAACATTAGTAGACTTCCTGGCCGATAATTCCTCAATGAGAGTATCCCCATAAGATGTTGAGGTACTTGATGAGGACGTGTTCTCTATACAAGAGAACTTCAAAATTTGGGAAATGTACATCGATAGTGCCTCTAGAAGCCCGACAAGAATAATAATGGAAGCCACCAAATTCAAAAACGTGGGTCTGGTAGTGATACTTTAATCCCCCAAAAAGCAAGTTATTCCCTACTCTTGTCTACTATCATAAGGATTCATGAACACTGAAGAGGAGTACTAGAACCTCTTTGTATGGATGGAATTTGCACTCCAAGTGAAATCCAGGCACTTGATGGTAAATGGATATTCAGAACATGTCAAAAAAAGTCAATGGTGACTATGCTATCAAAAAAGAGGAGCTTATCCCTTTGATGTGCCATGTCTGACAACTGATGGTAGAATTATCATCAAAACCAACATTGAATTATGTTCCTTGGTCACAAACTGAGAAATCCAAATAATTATGAAATATAGCCACATATCTGGATGACTTGGATCAGAACGGAACAGTCATCAGTATTTCCTACAGCTGGTTGGTTTTACCATATGTTCATGCCAACACAGAAAACGTTAATGAGATCAGTTCCATCATCATGCCGTATAGTTCTACCACCAGCTAGAAGACTCCAATTGTGAATTATTTTCAAAAGGGAGAACTCCCACCAGATAGGTATATAATGGAACAAATACAAACAAGAGAAGTCAATTTCATGCTATTTGATTGATAAAACCAGAAAAAGGTTCTTTACAAGTGGTGCCTTGACGGATTCATTCTCAAGTACATTGATGGATGAGAGATAGTTGTCTTCATAAAAGTAGTGCATTCCAGAACTTGTGGGGAACACCAGTCATCATGAGAACTCTCTCACCAAATTTGGATTCTTGGGTACTATTGGCCTACAATGGTGTAAGATTGTGTCGATTTCACTAAAAAGTGTCCTTCCTACAATGTCCATTCCAATTACATCCATCAAACCTAGAGATGCTTCATAGATCTTTGTACTCCTCGCCATTTTCCATATAGGGAATGGATGTCATGGAACTATATCATCTCGCTATGTCCAAAAAATTTATGTTTATTCTCAGAGTACCTGAATTATTGTCTAAAAGGGAAAGAAGCCTCACCGCTTAAAGAAGTAAGAGAAAAAATAATTGTTAGGTTTGTGAAGGCCAATATCATCAATAGGTTTGGTGTCCCTCACTCAATACTGATGGTCAATGGAACAAACTTGTGATCTTTTTAATGTGACAAACTCTATCAAGAGTATGGTACAAGGCTAACCATTCATCATGCTAACATGCATAGGACAACAGAAAAATAGAGTATTTCAACAAGAACTAATCCAACATACTAAAAAATATGGTAGACATGGATAATAAATCATGGCTAGACAAGCTTCTTAATGCTCTATGTGAATACCAGAGCACAACCCACACTGCAACTAAATCAAACCCGTACTCATTAGTATACAAGACAGAGGCAATTCTACCCATTGAAATTTAACATCCATCAATATTCATCATTGTCTGTGATTAAATATCTGAAATGAGAAATTCAAAAAAATGGTTTGATGACCTGGAGAAGTTGGATGAGAAAATATAGCACAATCTATATTTCCTTGAAGTCTAACAAAATCAGATTTCCCCAGCCTTCAATAAAAAGTTTCGCCTATTATCTTTCCTCGAAGGAGGAATGATATTGGTCCTTAGAACCCTAATGATACTCATGAAGAAACCTCCAATGTTAGATCCAAAAATATGAAGGACTATATGATCTATGAAAATTTTACTCTAATAAATCATATTCCCTAATTTTAATGGAAAAACAGCGCACAATAGCTCCCACCCATTCGAGGTTCCTAAAAAAGTACTTTGTGTAATCGTAACATGCCATCTTAGCTGCATGACATTAAAATTCATAGGGATAATATTTTTCCATGTTTCACAACATTAAACAACTTAACACTTTCTCCCAAATCGCATGACGTTAAGTTGCATGGCCCTAATAGTGTTCTCACCTGAGGGAACATTGTCTTTGACATCGGTCACCTACCATGCCATGCTAAAGAACTACGTATGGATTGATTCCAATTTGTATCTAGGATATGTAGAGAAACATTGACCCTAATTCTTGGTCCACCCACCACATAATAAGAAGTGCGTCTATTGTATCATCTATTTCTTGTGTACTACAAGGAAATTCCTCATCATTCCTTGTTTATCACACTAACTATAACTCACAAGATCTTAAGAATGGTGGTCAGGATTTCCCCCTCATTGAAATAGAATAAAAGATTATAATAATCACATAATCTTTGAAAATAATGTTATAAAATGACCCCCTCTCTCTGTGAATAGGTCAGACTACCATGAGGGGGGGGGGGGGGGGTTCTTAGAACTGTGTATGGTTTGATTCCCACACTCACGAGATATGTAGTGACACTTGGATTTTACATCCTGGTCCAACCACCGGTCAAAATATATAATTCCTCTCTCCCTACATATAGGTCAGGAATACATGGGATGAAATTTATCCCTTACAGCATGACTTTAAAATACATGTACCCAATGATGTTCTCACTCAAAGGGACATTTCTTCTGGAATCATTCACCAAGAATGATTCACTCTAGAACAGTATACGTCTTGATTCATTTTATGTGGGATATGTAGTAACTCCCATATCTTCCATCTTGGTACAACTTCCATTAAGCAAATAAAAACATAAAATGACCCATCTCTTTGAATGGGTCCACCAGTATAGGGAACCCTATGAACTACATGTGTCTTGATTCATGCTCTCACGGGATATGCAGTGACACCCGAATTCTTTGTCCTGGTCCAGCAACCACTTAAAAACAATTCTATACTTCCTCCATATAAATTATACATATTTATGTAATTTCCTTCAAGAACTATGTGGACATTGATTCCCAATTAACTGGGAAACATAGGAAACCCCCATTAGGTTGAATCCCGACACTTCACTCACCTCATCCTTTTCAATCCATTTCACTTACATCACTGTTGTATGACTTTAAACTAAAATGTATACCAAACATACGTGTGGATTAATTACCATCCACTAATGTGGCACGTAGTGACACCTGGGCATTCCCAGGTTCATCCATCATGAAACAAATACCCCTCCATATAATCTATAATTACATAGGGAAATTCAGGAGTCTTCACCACATGACATTAAATTTCATGGAAAAAGAATTCCTAACCACACTACATTAAACTTTAAGGTATCTCAAGAACTACATTGGGATGGTTTCTCAGTATAATGAGATACATCACAACACTCGAGATATAAATCTTAGGGCCATCCACGCAGAATAAAACAAAAGAGAAAAGATCAATCAATTCCCCATATGTGAAATAAAAATAGATGTAGGGGATTTCAAATCTTAGCACTTCCAAATATTATTGAAATACCATGCTCCCCTTTACATAAAAACTAGATATATTTAAATTATATCATACCTTAAAATTAATCATGGCACAAACAATCTTCATGTACCCAGAAAATCTTCATTTCATCCATAAAACTCCATGACCCAGAAAATATCGAGTCACCATAATCATCCGTGACTATCAGAAATAGATAGCTAGTGTATTGAAGACCCCTTTGTTTGACTATGAACATTATTTCCTAATGGATTTGAATACATTAACCACAATAATGGAATGACAAATAATTGAAAATTCATCCTCAAGAGAGGTTATTACAACTTTTTTATGCTCATTGGATCCTAAGCTACGCACCATCCCTCTTGTCTCAAGGGCACTTGGAATAATTGTTTATAAATCCCTCCCCCACTCATATCTGGGGTGTACCAGTAATATTGCATCCTAGTTACCAAATATTTATTCAGGATCTATTTTACATTTCTTCTATGAAACAAAATGATTAAACTATGTTGTCAACGTCCTTTCCACACAATGTTAAACAGTATGGAAGATGCCATCACTGCATGAAGTTAAACTACATGGCCCAGAATTCTTCACCGCATGATGTTATACTACAAGTCCAAGATTTCCTCATTGCATGATGTTAAAATGAATGGACCATATTTCCTCATCGCATGATGTTAAAATCATGGCCTAGGTGTCCGCACTGAATGACGTTAAACTACATGGCCCAGATGTCCTCGTCATATAATGTTAATATGCATGGCCCAAATGTCCTCATCACATGAAAATAAAATGCACGACCCATGTGTGCTCAACCCATGATGTTAATCTTCCTGGCCATGATTTCTTCACCATAAAAAGATAAACTGAATGGCCCAAATGTCATCACCACATGACATTAAACTGTATGGTCCAAAGCCCTAACCAAATGACATAGAAAAGTAAAAGGTACCCAAAGTATAGCTAAAATACCCCCACTCCTAACACACAGAATAGAATATGTATTGGGAACCTAGTCTTGGGATGTATGGATCATAAAAATGGGCCCCGATCCAACAAGGGAGTCAAAATATCCCGGTTCACATACAAGGTGAAACTATATACAGATACTCCCAATTCCACAAATAAGCATGGAATTGCATGAATAATCATAAACTAAGTGTTTCTGTTGTGTCTGAACCAACCCTATCCCTTCATCAGAATTCATACTTTGCATAATCTTGGATCATCATAACCCTTCACGGACATCGAGAATGGAAGGTCAGTGTCCTGCGGACACCATTGTTTGACTATTCACATTATGTCATGACAGCTCTGCATATGTAACAAAAAAATGTCCCGTCAACCAATTGCATATTAATCCCTATGATAGGATTTTCTTATTTTAGTATGCCTAATGTATTCTAAGACTCATTTCATTCTTCCTGATCGAATAACCGTCAAAACAATGGTTTTCACATTCTTTCCTATGCCTGTCTTAGGCATATCAGATCACCCCGACTCAATTACTCTTCAATAACCCCATGATTTTACACAGATGTACTGATTTAATGACATTTATACAGCATGATACTGATACTCAATATTCCACTTTTTCCTCAGTCACATCCAATAGTATATCCCCTCAGGACACCGAGTAATAAATCAATCTACAAAGGATGTTTGACATATGCTCCCACCTCATTGGTGAATCAGTGTCAAAAATAGAAATGCTCATTTATATGGGCAAATCAGGTCCACATACGAGTTAACATTAAATTAACTATGTACAACATCATTCATGTCATCAAAAGATACATAGTGGTATAAGAATATGATAATTAGATCCAGTAGTGTAGAAAAAACATCCCATCCTAACCCATGAAAGGGTCAGACCTACATACAGAAACAACACACATGGATGAGATTGAAATTCCTTGAACAATTCCTGGAATTCCAAATAAATTTCAACATTAACTCCCCTAATTCATGATTAAGCATACCCCTAATCATGATCCATACTCTATGTCCAAAAAGGTCTAAATCTCCATATCCTCTATGGCCATCGGAAGTGGAAAGCCAATGTCATACGAACACCTTTGTTTGACTATACACATCAGTCCCCGGTGGATCTGCATATGTTGCCCAAAAAATGGTCTGTCAACTAAAGTTAAATTCTTCTTCAAGAGAGGTTCTTCCTTCCTACGTATTCCCTAACAACATTTATGTCCCACCACATCCCTCGGATTCAGAAACCCGTTGTATTATAATTTATATATTTCCCACTCTTAATGACTAAAGGTGAAGAACATTTCCGGCCAAACCATTGGGAAGAAATTAATCAGTTACCCTCCTCTGAATAGAGTAGGATTATTTCACAAAACCGGTCCCAGATATTCTGGATATATGTTGTTAAACTGCACCTTATATTAAACCCCCTTTACAAAAACCAAATTTGCATGGGATCAGTTCTCCATCCAAAGAAGATACGAATGAACTTATTACATTCATATGTCATTCCTTCAAAGGGGAACCCATTATGATCCTTAATAAAAAATGGTTCCAATGTTCCATTAATATTTTATGTCCATCGGAAATGGAAGGCCAATGTCCTACAAATGTCTTTTTTTAATTATGCTCTTCATTCCCTAGTTTCTCTACATATGTTTGCCATAAAATGTGTTTCCAACCAAAGGAAAACTCATTCTTAGGATATGATTTTTATATCTTGGTATTCCCCATGGCTTCCATGATATATATCATGTCACATATCCAAAAATCATATGGAAGGGTCAACAAAAAATTCATCATCCATGTTTTAATGTTTCAAGGGAATCCTCTATTAGTGAATCCTAAAATGGGTCCCTCTTCCACAAGTCACAGTCAAAGTTTTTTGAACTAAAACAATAGTTTTTTTAAAGGATGGGGCCGAAGCCTCAATTATTTATTTAAAGAAAAGACCTCTTAAGTCTGGGTAGAGGGGGACCCATTACATAGCCTGAAGGCCCAAGGCCATGTGGCCTGAAAACATGGCTTGAAAGCCCATTTTTTTGGCCCAAATGACCCCACGGTGAATAGTACTACTATAGTACCCGCACTGCTACAATACCTGCTATAGTACCGCCACCGCTATAGTTTCTGCTACAGTCCCTCCGCCTCTACAGTGATGATGCTTCTACACTTCCGCCGTGGCTACTGTACCAGGAAATTCGCCCCTACCCATATTTGATCATGCGTCTTTTGGATGCCAAGTAAGATCCTGTACCACCAGAGTACAAGCTCGTTGAAAAATATTATTAATGATAGTCCAGATGGAAATACTCTAAACTATGAATGAATAAGACAAAAAATCTCAATGATGAAAACCCGAAAAGGGAACCATGGACAAAAGTCGAGTACTAGATCGCTAAATCTATTATATAAATAGTTTAGGAAAAACATTGAGCAATAAAAAAATCATCAAGAGGTAGAAATATTTTTAATTGGAAAACCCATAAAGTGTGTCTTAAGAAACAGTTGAGTTATACCCTCTAAGTCTATACCACAGGTAGTGAAAAAAATTTGGGTGATAACAAAGTAGGCATGATGTTTGTACGGTTCTCCATGTGACCCTATCAAAAGTCAAACTACGCTTTCTGAGCCCCTCAATTTATGAAAAAAATTAGAGCATAGCATGATTATTCCCTTATCTAGAGTTATAATTCTAATTTATATCTAGTTGATATTATATTTTATAATGAATTTTTCCATAAATTTTTAATGTTATAGTAATGAATAAAATAAGAACACTATAAAGAAAAATAATTCTATTTTATTATAATGGAATTTGAGAATGGGGGTCAGAGGGATCCATAATCCATAACCTCACCCTGATTTTAAAAAATGGGATTCTTTGTAGCCTAATATATTACAATGAGACCCGACTCACTCTTTCCAACAAGTTAAAAATTGTCCTATGAGGGACATAAAGAGAATATTACAAAGCATTTCTCTATTCAGCTTCATCAGCAACTATCAGGAATCCTCACTTCATAACATTCCAAAATTTTCACCCTTTATCTAGGACCACCTCATAATTAGACTTTTATGAGGCCTGTTGCACTTTTAATTTGGCCATGCAATCCATACACTCATGAAGATCCCCCTTCTGGGTGGTCACCTTGCCATGAGAACTAGTCTCCTCAGCTTCCAAATCATGTTGCTCATCAATAAAATATTGGAATGTCTGATCTTGTTGGAGAGAATAATTTAACTAAGCTAGGTCTCCCTTATAAGAATAAATATCCTCTTGATATATAACAACTTGGTGCACAAAGAGATGCAGGAATCAATAATCAAAATTGCTCAAACCCATATTGAAAAATTGTTATCAAAAGTTATCCACTTCATTAGAAAAGTATATTATAAGTGATTACATGGAAAGTGTATGGATCTGACACCATTCCCACTTTTGCAATGCTTTATTCCTCCTAATGTCATCAGAATCTTGGTCTTCCTCCTCCATGACATTTATGCTGTGATGAAACAATATTCTAGCCATCAGAAGTTCCTAGAGACATGTCACCCAAGAAGGTGGAAATTCCCTCCATATAGATGGTTCATCCTCCAAGTCTAAATGGGTGGGGGGGGGGGGTTTAGAAACCTCGAGAACATCGGGTGATGTCCTACTCGGACCAGCTTCAGTAGGACAATGCATCGCAGCAGCCAAATATTCAGGATCTAAATAATTGTCTAATGAAATGGGTTTTGCGGGTGTATCCACTTCTGAACACATGTAATGGAATGAATAACGCAACCTCACCATTGAAAGGGGGATATAAGGTACAACTAGCATGGTTGGGATTGGATCTGAAACAACAAACAACCATTGAACCCACTGAATTGGCCTTACCAACACCCAGTCAGGATAACACACCACCCACATATGGGCATAATATAATGATAGGTAATTTGAGACTACTGTGGGAGGAATAAATAACTCTTCATTACAATCCTTATGAATCATGGAAAACCACAATTGGAGAAGGATTACATGGTGAGATCCCCACTTCACCAGAGTGGTGGGGAGAAATGATATCTTCTGAAGGCATCCAAACTGCCTAAAGAACCTATTAGAAATAGAGGGCTTGCAAATGGTCACACTGTATATGCATGTGGTCATGACTCCTTCTCAAAGTGAAATTAAATAAGAACATTCTTAAGGGGACACTATCCTAGTATTTATTACTGAACCATGAGGCACTACGTAAGGTAGAAAAAAAGATGTCGGAGACCCCACTTAGCAATTCTATCACACCTTACATCCTCAAAGATTTCTCCCAAACGGTGTAAATATTGAGAAAGGTTGGGTGGAAGTAAGAATGAAGAACTATAAAAGTATGTCGGTACTCATAGTAGGGGAAATTATCTTCCATCTATCCATCTAAAAATTGAAATATCCAGTAAAGATGATGCTGAGGTTTTCCTTGTTGTGTTTTACCAACAAATTCATAGATTTGGGCAAGATTTGGAATAGCCAAGATAATGGTCTATCCATACACCAATGAGGCTTCCATAATTAATGATTTGTCCTTAACACTAGTATAAACAACCCAAGTGAAAAAATACACCCACTTATAAACATGGCAAAGAAACATGTCTGCCTGATCTCAGGCGACATATCTTGGCTAATTTCATAACCCCAATTTGTGTATTGAATTCCCTCAAGGGTAGTACAGAAAGAACCAATAATGGATCGTGACTACTAGGTCAGATGGGTTCGGTTATGGAGAACACTCATCTTTGGACCTCTCACCTTCAAGAATAGCCTTATCCAATCTTCAAATGAGATAAGTTATCAAGCGTGAAAGGGAATACCAAGTAGTCTCTCCTACATGAAAAATAATTCTCCTTCCAAGGTGGATACATTCTCAAAATTCCTCTAGGTGTTTTCCATTAGTAAAAATTCATCATACATGTCGCCATTTATAGAAATTCCCCCTATATGGTAGATTTCCCATAGACTGATCCCCACCTCACTATGGGATAAGTGGACGGTGTTGGTACCTGGACACTAATGATTGATTTGTTTGGGTAGTATCTCATACAGTGAAAAGATTGAGATTATGGAGACACACACCACTTGATATAGATCAACGAATTTTAGTAGCACATAGCCTTCAATGCAGTTCTAATGAAACCATAATGCCCACACCCACTCATTAGAAAAACACCCTCCCAATTTGTGGTCCCATATAGAACTCCATCATCTGTTAGGATTGCCTTGTGATAGGTTAATTATAAATTAATAATCATTGAAAATGGAATCTATGGATGTACTATAAGGGAGTTTTCCACTCTGAGTCTACATATAGACTCTCAGGATAAACTCACCCTTCCGACTCAAAGCCATAACTATTTCACTAGAAACCGATATGTTTTCCCTATTATGCACATGGGATGTTCCTAAATATGTGATAAGATTTCTCAAATCAATCCATCTTAATTGATAATTGGAATGGAGCCCAAAATTATAAAGTGGAAAGTGATTGGATAGTGGATATGCTATTAGCTCTGGTGAAAGGAGATCTCATAGGAGACCCCTTTGAGGAAAAACAATAGTACAAAGGTTATCTTGGACATTTATCAATGATCAATTATCCCCACTTGATCACTTCCTCTGAGATATGAAATGGAGCCATTTATTTTTGAAATAAAATAAAGACAATTTAAAAATGGTTTTGTCCAATTAAAATAATTAGGGAAAATGACAAAAAATGTTAAAGGTATAAATAAGCCCTCCAAGCACAAGGCTTCGCATACTGAAACCCAGAAATAGTACATAGAATGAATTCCCCACAAACCAATAGTAGGCATAGTGTACCACCCACAAACTAGTAGTACATGGAATGCCACTCAAGAATATATCCCATGAAGCATTGGCCAGTGGGTCGATTGGTTTTCAAAATGGGAAAGCCACATACCACGCCCTTCTATGTGGTTGTTCAAAATTCAGAGATTTAAAATCTGATATGGAAATTTAATGTTTAGTCAACTGGCTTTGAAGTTAGTTCTGCAGGACAGGGACACTGCATATCATCTTACTATGTGTAATTTTAGACTTTCCAAAATCTAAATTTGTTGATCCAAAATAATTCTCATGGATGAATAAACTATAAATAGTAAGAGGTTTTCAAAATGAAAGGTACGATAAACAGAAGAATGTTTTCGTGAAGAAGTTGGTATATAGAAACAATCATATTTTAGAATTCTCTATGGTGTATTTTTTTTTAAAAAACTAGGTAAAATAAAAATGACACGGACACCCTATATATAGGCATATTCCCCAATGGGTACACCTTTCTACCTCAAAACCGTTCAGTTCGAGACTGTTTATACATCAGAATAGCCTCATCTTCATTTCTAACAGACCCCACTCCGATGGGGGGGATTTGCATGGTCTCAAAAAATATTTAAAGGGAAATAAAATACTCCAGTACAATTGTTAAAGGAAAGTTATTCACATGGGGAATAAAATTAGAGGAAAATAATAAACAAATCTTGTTTGGAAAAGCACCCAAACAATTTTGTGAATTGGACTTCAGGAAGGGTCCTCGGAAGGCACAAACCATGAACCAAGCGGTGTGTGGGAGGCCTACGAAACGCTGACCCGTGAAGCATCGGCTAGCGGACAAGGTAGTTCATGGAATGAATTATAAAATGCATCGGTCAACCACAAACCATGTCGTTGCTAGAATAGAGGCAAAGAAATTCCACCCAATAACCACGTCATTGGGGAAATCATGATGTAGAGGTACCCCTCCCCCATAACATCCTTGAGGACTGTGTAGCTCATAGATGGGGAATGTCTGACAGCACCCCCATAATTCACATCATCTTTGAAATTGAGGTTGTAGTATCCAAAACCACTTACTGCAACACTGCGAGCCTCGATTGATAGATTCATCCATGGGTTGGATGATCGCTCCACGGGCTTCCATAAAAGGTGTCGTGTTCCCATAGATACAACCTACTCGACAATCTTTAAAAGGATCCCAAGAGGAGACATGAAAATATATCTTAAATTTATGGATATTTGGGATTCTACATATGGAAGGCTCCAAAGTTGAAAAGTTAGTGAAGTATGGAACCATGAATGGTTTATAGTAGGTATAAACATGCGAAGAACCATAAAAAGAAGAAATCATAATAACATGGATAAACCTCAAACCTAAAAGAATAAATGTGAACCATACTCCCTTTATGGATGAACTTCCCACAAACTGTGAGATTAATTTCCCATCTTCAATCTGGTGTACCATGTAGCGTAACCCTATGCAGACAAAACCATGCCGACATAGAATTCCACCAAATAGAGGGATTCCAGCGCCCCATGACACCATGGTATGAAAATGGAGCCTAAGGCTACATACCACCATGATACATGGACCATGTCCTAATCCACATACCAATATATATCACAGACCACATCTATATTTTTTTCCCACTTCAGTACGTGGATGACCCTTCCACCCACATAGAAAAACAATATATGGAAGGTACCCCACCCCGCATGAGAAAATTGTATGCTGAGTAGGGTGCATTCGTGCTTTATACTCTCTGATACCAATCATGTCCTTCCATCTACATCCCATCCTCCTAATTCCATATTTGTACTAGTCTACTGGCATTAGACTAGAACCTCTTCCAAAGCCACTAGAATTGTATGAACAGACCAATGGGCACATCAGAATTCCCTTCGAAATTTACATACTCATCGTAAAGAGAGTCAATAAAGTAATCCCCGCTTTGGTATGGGATCCAAGAATGTTATTAAGTCTAAATTCCCACGGTAACCTGGAGTCAAACCTTGGGATACTAACACAAACCTCATCATTATAGGAACCAACGATGATTACTTTATTTTCCATTCAGTGATAAATAATGATCATTAAAATGAATCACACATTCTTTTCCTTTTAATGAGAAACACCATTCTTCCTCTTTCCCAGAACCCAATAAAATTTAATCCCTCATTTATTAATCCCTTTTATTTTTTATTATGGACCTAATGACCTACATTCTCATTTCACAGTGAAGGGTTCATTTCTCCACAACCTCATCCACCATCTCCCCAACATCTTCCACTATGGCCTCCTCCTTTTACACCAGTAGAAAATAAAAACTGTGCTATTGTGGAATCATCCACATCCTTTTGTTTCTCACACTATTAATGGATCACACATGTTTAGAATAATTTTATGATACTATATTTCCACAAACCATAATGAACTATGAGAACTAGGATTCCCAACACAACCAAAATATGTAGGAAGCCTTTATTGAGGCACGCGCTCCATACCATCTCATACAAGAAATGAGAGATCATATCCCTTTCAAAATGGAAGCTCCCAAGTGTATTCCCAAAAAAATTAAAACTCAAACTAAACTATGAATTATTTGATTCCTTTCCAACTGAGATACGTAGAACGCCTTAATGGGGTCCAAACCTGATACGTAAAGCAACCTTGCCTCATTTGGGCCATATACACTGTAGGGTCATTTTCATCCAAAACACTATATATTTACTAGGATTCATAGTTCTCCTCAGCATAATAATTTCATTATAACTTGACTAGAAACCTTTTTACGGGACTCCCTTTCCATATGATGTTAAATTCCACGGATGGGTCCTTATCACCCGACCTCAAAAGGTGATGTGTCTAGTTAAGTGATATCGAACTACATTGGTTCTGATTCCTCTCAAGAGGATATGTAGGATACCCATCTCATAAGTATTTTACTAATATCAAAGCTACTTCCATCCTACTTTGTTGATGATAAACCCTTGATCACTTCATCATAAGGATTAATCTAGAGTTATCTCAATATTTCCTAATCAATGTGTATCCATGATTGATCTTGAAACCCAGGGGTAATCTGTGGACCCACTTTTTAGGAAATAACCAAAGACTCATGAACATATGAACGTTTCTTATATCTATAATAGAGTCCCAGACTAGGTAATAATTCCCCCCAAAAGGGTGTGATGTGGCCGATCTCCCATCCTCTCAACCAATGGAGTCCTGAAGCATTGTTGGCCAAATCATCATCCAATGAGAACCTACCTTTGGAAATCAAGTCCATGAATCATGGATATCAGGGACAAAGGGTGTTTCTGGATCCTAGAATAAACCCACTGGAGACCATCTGAGGAAATATTACCCAATATTGACCGATTTCATGGAAAAATAACCCCTTTGAAATATCCCTTCAGGATCAGGTTAATGTGGAACCACCTTAATAATATAACAAAAAAGGATACATTTTCCAACCCTTGTGTGACCAACTAATCCCATAAATATACTAGGTGGAACATGAATCAGGATGAAACAAACTAAGAAGGTTATTTAGTGAATGAAAAAAACACGTTTATTCATGGAGGAGGTAGTCATACCATACATAGGTTTCACATTTTTGTTTTTCTTAATTGAAAATAGAAAATATGGTTAATGATTATACCATAATTATGATAATATATTGATATACTATGGATAATGATGTTATAATTTTAATATGGGGTAATTAAATTTGAATATGGATTTCATTGAAATAAATATAAATGAGAAATAGTGGTTATGAACTTATGCATTAATTATTAGATTATCTTCTTTGTGAAGGGGTATACGCCTTTGATGGAAAGGACGTTGAGAAGAAAATAAAAAATTCATGGTGGATAAGAATGATTAAGATAGAATTATTCATCCGTTTGGGACCAAATTAGGCAGTTTTGGGTGAGTGGAATTGAGGATAGGAGATCCTCACTTATAAGTGAAAAGGGTAGACATTTTTTGTAAATAAAAAAATATTTTCAATAATGGGAATTCATCTTAATGTAAAATGGATCAGAAATTGGGATATAATATTTTTTAGAATAGATAATGTTTATCAAAACAAAAAAATATTTTAAAACTCATATAAGAATTTTTCATTCCCTTTACTCCTTGAATTGCTACTTTTAGAATTTTTGTTTTACTATTATTATTTTTTTTCCAAAGGTAACATAATCCTTATGCCTAAAAATATAATTGGCATTATTATATAATTTTTACTAACTTATTATAAATTTGAAATATATTTTCCATTAAATATAATTATTTTTTAAAAAATTAATTTTGTTATTATAAATTTAGAACATATTTTTTTTGAGAAATGTATTACTTGAGTTCAAAAATATCAATCACATGATTCTAAAATATAAAAAAAAATTAAAATTTGTATTCAATGTTAAAAAAAATAAGCAATTTTTTCCTGAAAAAGGTCTCACATATTTCTAATTCATACTTATATAATAATAAGGGCATATAATTCTTGGTTTAGTAAAAATAATATATTTCACTATTTACCTGTCACAGCCCGCCTTTACCATGATGAGGGAAGGGACATAAAATTTCCAAACCCTTACTTCCTCAAGTTGAAGGAGGGATAATGACCCCTGAGACCCACCATTAATGGGCCCTAGAGTGGTGACTAGAACCAAGGGTATAGAATCACACGTAATATAGAAGGTATTACCCTTTTTATTTAGCAGGATCGAGAGATAAGATAGTAAATCCTAATAAACACCCAAACTGGAAGTAAAATTAAAGACAAAACCAACCATTCCCATATGCATGTTCCAATAATAAGTGCTAAAAATTACATAACAATCTAAAGGAAAGTACTAAAGGAAAAGAAAATAAATGTCTACAGTCCTAGCATTAGAGCTAATAGTGTCTGACATGGTCCTCAAATTCCTCCTAGAAACTGGAAAGGTGTTTTATATACGTAGGGGGATCATTGAGGTATACTCAGGGAGAACACCAAAAGCTATTGTGCACAACTGGGGAGGCATTCTAATGCCCCATGAGAAAAGGAGATAATTGAATCACCTAACAGGGAAACTATCCACCCAACCTCACCAAGTCACACACCCCAAATAATGAAAGTTCGGTTAAATAATAGTAATAACACATCGATGTTTAGGTACCCCACACCACATTCTGACGTGTTAATGAAGACATCCTATGGGTCAGACCTCCCCTACCATTCTTACCGCAATTCTGCTACCATACCCCTCCCACACACAGTTGGGATAAAACAACCACACGTCCCACCTGCAAAAACCGGGGCCACAACAACCACATGTAACCACGCTCGCAAACACCTGGTACAGAACATATACCACCATGCCCAAAGATACCTGGGCCAAAACTACCACTACCATGCCTGAAGAAACCTGGTCCTCATCCTAAATACACTTGGGAAAACAACCTACCTGCACACACCTAGGAAATCCACCAAAACTGCCCTGCCCGTATAATCTTTGGATAAAATGGGCCTCAAGCCATCACAACCTTCCCGAAGAGTCTTGGGATACTCGGTAAAGGGAGAAGAAAGGAGATAATAACCAGCCACTCATAGGAGTGTTGGAAAAAACACCCTCCCCCATAAAATGGGGGTGTTCAACACGAAGTTATCAACATGGTTGAGGTGTGAATAGGAAACATAATAACTAAATTATACATATAGGTAAGCAAACACTCATCCCCACCTAGGGGTTCTAAAACCTACCCATACACAAACACTGTCATTAATATTCATTCATAAAAATCACAATAATCACAACTAAGTAACCACTCATTCTTGAAAAACAAAACCGTTTGACCCCATTCTTAAAATCACATTCAAGTGGTTCATTTAAATAATTCTCCACTATTTGTAAATTAAATGAATATCCACAATCCAAGGAAGGAAATACATCCATTTAACAAATTAAGTATTCACACCTGGTTCTCTTGTAAAGTCACAAAAATAAAAGGGATCAATGAGATCCCCTGAAGTACTGGAACCAAACCAAGCCTAGAATATAGTCCCACATAGCCTCAGATCCACAAACCAACAACTGCACCCCAATAGGGGATACTATTCCCATCCATGTCACCACACAAGCATCGAGTGAAACAACCATACACATCTCTAGAATAGAGAATGGGAGTTCTCAGATTCAACCACACCATTCCATTAGTTCTATATTTCCCTTAGGTTAACTGGGGTGATCGCACAAGGATTATTATTCATTGGGAATCCATTTAATTGACTTATTTTACGTTATTAACTAGTTTCCATCTTACAACCATTCAATCATAAAATTATCTAGAAAACCGAGGTTCATTAGTTCGCATGAAAGGACCACCAACACCCATGATTTTTTAGTAGACATAAGCCCATACAATTCAAAACATATAATCAAGGATAAAAGAGTACATCAACATCATCAAACACACCCATTCGTTCCTTTAAACAATATATTATATTCGTTAGGGTTTGGTTTCATCCATCAATGAAGAGAACATTGTCATACCCACCGCGCATGATACACACTAAAGAGAGACTAAGAAAGATATCTACATGGATGAATAATGATCAAAGTTTTTATCCTCGCACCAATAACTGGGGATGCACAACTTGCATGGGAGGAACCTTGGGGAATATAAGAGTTAGTAGTAAAGGCTCCAGAATAGTAACACCAGTAACCTCAGGAAGGGGGACTCCAAACTCACTAAGGAAAGGAAAACGGACCAGCCAAGAAGAAGGAAAAATTCACATGCGATAATAGGCGAGATCCTGGAGTTATAGGATATGAATTTTAAATGGAATTAAAGGCGGATTGTGGATTCACCATGTGTTTAGATAGTTACACATGATGGAATTAATTGTTTTTTAATAATTCTCATTAGAGAGGTGTCCATAAAAGGTTTTCATTAAAGTATTTCATTTAAAGAGAGGAAAACAGGTCTGTTGAGGGTATCCCCACTCTTAGGGGATTTAAAACATTTTTTATGGGGATAAAACAACTTTAAACCCCTATAAAAAACTCATTAAACCTTAAAGAAAACATTATTTCGAAAGGAACCCCTGACAGCCTTGTGGTACCGATATGGTGTGGCACCGATCGGGGAAACACCGATGGGTGACCCAACGATCGACGAAAAACCAATCGGTGACACACCGATGGGTGACATGCCGATCAGAGACACACTGATAGGTGACAAAATTATGGGAAATACAACGATCAGTGACACACCGATTGGTGACTCACCAATTTGTGTAACTGATGGGTGACACCGTGGTGACATCCTACCACTGACGTTGTCGCCCTCCTGATTTTCTGATGGGGTCCAGGGCGCCCCAAACACTAGAAATTGGAAAAGTAATGGACCCAGAGGGTTCAACCAATTACATCAGATACCTCTCAAACCATTCTCATCCTCAATAATCAAAATTAGGCCCAAAGAAAATAGAGAGGGCTGAAAAACCACCTCGAAGATACCTCTCGGGGGTGAACCTCCTTATCATCTAAGAACACCTCTCTTTCATGTAACCACACAATCATACAAAGTCCACACCATCCAGTCACATGCATTAGGGAGTCCCTTCCCCCATTTCAAGATTCTATCCACTTTGGGTGGCACTGACTCGCACTCATGGGTATAATTGCATCAGCTTTAATTTATCTTGATTATGGATCTGTTTCTCCCATTTTAACAGTAAAGACTCTTCACACACATTCAGAGAACAAGGAGAGCATCACATTTCATAGTTACCAAGGTCAAGAAATACATCACAAAAGGGTATGAAACAAAAGAGAAAAAAACTAAAAATATCTCTAGGTATTGGGATTGCATTTGTACCTCCCATTACTAGGTACTCTACTCGAGGACACCATGCCTCCACAACACACAAACCAAGGGAACGGTTCATCAATGAAACACCTTCCCCTCACAATTTTCTATCATCACTGGTCTCTCTACCAACGTTGTGTCATCCTCCATATCTAGCTTTACCTAGTGAGTGACGTGTGAATCATCGTGCATATACTGAAGGAGTTGAGACACATGGAAGAATTTTTGCACCTTCTATAGTGGCAGTGGTAGTGCCACCTCATAATCCACTTCTCCAACCCGCTGAAAGAACTTGAAGGGTCCAATGAAACTTGGAGAAAGCTTACCTCCCTTTTTGATCATCCATTACCCATGCCGAGGGGATACCATCAAGAACACATGGTCCCCAACCTTAAAATACAATGGTCTTCTCCTATATCCAACATACAAATTTTTCTGGTCCTGAGCCGCCTTAATCCTCTCTTGTGTAAGAAAAAACATCTCGGCCTTGATATGCACTACCTCGGGGCCAAGAAATCCTACTTACCGAACCTCTACCCAGCACAAGGGTGAGTGACATGGCCTCCCGTACAATGTTTTGAATGGATCCATGCCAATAGAAGAGTTATATCTATTGTTGTAGGAAAACTCTATGAGAGTAAAAAACTGTACCTATGATCCCCCAAAGTCCAAAACACTTTCCCATATCATATCCTCCAACGTATGGATGGTGCACTCTATTTTCCCATCGGTCTGGGGGTGGAAAGCAGTGTTAAGGCATAAATGTGTGCCAAAATCATGTTTTAATCCTCTCCAGACTCGTGAGGTAAACCAGGTATCCCAATTCAAGTCTATGGATGTCGAAACTCCATGGAAATACACCACCTCATCCACATACCTCTATGTTAGGTCATCCAACACACTCAAATCCTTTATTTCTAGGATGTATTCTGACTTCGTCAGCTGGTCTACCAATATGCAGATAGCATTGTAGCCTCCTTGAACCCTGGGTTGTCCTGTGGCGAAATCCAATGAGATGTCATCCCACATCCACATGGGGACATCTAAAGGTTGTAACAAACCTCCTAGGATGCAGTGTTCAACCTTCTCCTATTGAAACACCCGGAACCTTACCACAAAATGTACCACAACCCGCTTCACCCTGGGCAACCAAAACTGACCCTCAAGCCCTCGAACATCTTGGAAAATCATGGATATATCACTATGGATGAGTTGTGGAACTCAACAATAACTCTCTAATGCATTCCAATAGGGATGAACAACTTTCCATGAAACATCATTCGATTCAGACCATCTTCAGACCATCCTTCTAGAGCATTTCCCTAGATTACACGATCATGCCTCACTTTAGCCTCTATGTCACCCCACTGAGACTCCTTCACCTGCCACAATAGAGAAGAAATCACTTCCATCTAGAAGACACATCCTCTTCCATCCTCCACCATTTCATCAATGTGTAGGGAATCCAACTCCTTTGTCACCTTCCAAGAAATCACCGATTCTCGAACCACATCCCTCTCCGACATCTTGATCAAGGAATCATCCAAAATAATCTCCTTTCCTAAGGTGTAGGAAGCTTTGATGTTTTAGTCCTAATGAAACACCATCCACCTCTGCTACCGCAAGATCAGGTCTCACTGAGAGAAGATATACCTCAAGATCTTGTGATCTGTGAAGACCATGAAGCACTCACCAATGAGGTTGTGCCACCACAAATTTAGTGAGAACACACCCTCTGTAAGCTCCAAGTAGTGAGTGGCATATTTAAACTCATGTGGACATGACTACCTATACCCATAAGAGATCAACCTTGCTATTGCATCAGCACACACCCCATGCCTTGGACTGAAACATCACAAAACACCTCAAATGTCACCCCTTCTTCTAACTACCTCAGCATTGGGGATCTGAAGAACATCAATGTAATGTCTTGGAATTTCCGTATAATTTTTTAATGAGATGGAAATATATTTAGAGCATAAAATCTTACGGTGCATGATTCTAATGCCTGGAGTGCCCAGAATGATCTGTTGAAGTTTTAAAATAGCGTGCATAAGTAGCTCTCCTGAAATAGTAGATTAAATATTAAACGGTTGCCCAGATCAGAAATCTGAGGGCATCGTTGCACTCAGGATGGTGGGTTTACCCTAGAAATGGATTAAGTTTAGTCACCACGGGCCTCCTGTGAGAAAACCTGAAAATGGCATAATTGTAAATAAAATAATTAAACAAAATTATTTTATTTTTCAAATGATTACAACTCATGAACGGTAACTCAAATTTAATATATGAGACCACTGCTGAACTCTTGAGGGTATTCTATCATTATGATGATACTAACTTTGGCCAGCACGATCCACTAGTGAATGTCAGTTTTTGGCTGTGAATATAATAATTAAGTGACAATTATATTATTGTAAAATCCATAAATTTTAAATGGTATCTCAGATTGGAAATTTGAGAGTACCATTGAGTTTATTTGGGAGTGTTTTTCTTAGACAGAGCCTAACCTTGACCGAAACATGTTGAAGGTGACTGTTAATAATTTTCTGATCTTTTTTCAGGTACGTTCAATAAACGCATGAGCGGTGTTTTCTAACTTTTGAACCGTTGATTGGATAAAAAATACAAGGGCACCATTGAATTCTCAGTTCCAAGATTCACTTAAGGGAGGATTTACTTTGACCATAGAAGGTCTGAAAAAAAGTTAAGTTATGTGACATTTTTAAATGAAATAATATAATATAATTGTATTATTTTATTTCATAAACCTCTAGCGGAGAAATTAAAGGGTGGGGTCGGTGGTCTCTCAAGACATTAAATGGCTTAAACTGCCAACGTTAGGTAATGAAGACATTGGGGAAAACATGGAAGCTCCCTAACTAATGAGCCACATTATATCCCCAATTGTTACTTATTCTCCCCCTCTCTTATATATATGTTTCTAGGGACGGGGTATTAGAGTGCTTCACCAAGTAGTGATGTGCTGAAGGAACATCATGATGCCATATGCTTAAAAGATGAAGCTGACCCGGTGGGAGTGACAGAAGACACCGGACCAAAGGGATACATGCGTGTGGCATTATTAGGAACCGGTCGCGGGAACGAAGAACATGATCCACCTTCAAGCATGAATGATTCTTCTAAGTTATGAGATAGAAGTTATTTTTGTTTATGATTTTTAAATAATTTTTCCTCTTCTATATTCATGAATAACATGAAGAACACATGTCAAATGTTTAATGGGCTGACCCATGATTCATTCATCCTTGTATGAGGTCATTGTGGGGTATCTTGTGGGTTTATATTGTTGATAATTTAATTTTTATTAAATCCTTAACTCCCCTCATGTTTATGAGCTAACGTGGTGGGCGATGGCCTAAAATAAACAACATGAACCCTCCTCTATATTTGATACACCCTTGAGCCTCCTTGGAACACCGCGATCATGTCGACGCATGCTGCAAGAGGAAGGCCGCGACTCATTAGCCGTGAAAAATGGAGGAGGCGGCCGACACGACGGCGGGCCACGGGAGGGGAGGTGGCGCAACCGTCGTGCTGACGACGAAAGAAAACCACGGTCAAAGTTGCGATAGAGGCTGAACCCACGGTGGAGGACGAACCCGCCTCCGATGGGTTCGACGATGACCAAGCAGTGCCCTCATGGTGCCGCCACCTCACCAACCGAATGACCTTCAGGAAGTTCGGGAATCTGGGAGACCGGGAGGTTACACCCCTCCTGTCGGACCGAACAGGGCCGCTTCCCTACGGTTGGGCCGCGGCCCTCAGGCGGGCCCGCCACCCTCGGGCCTTACCGCCGCCCTTAGGGTGGGCCACCGACCTCGAGCCTGGCCTTCGCCCTCGAGCTTGGCAGCCACCCACGAGCCGGGTCGCCGCCCTCGGGCCGGGCCGCTGCCCTGGGGCCTGGTTGCCGCCCTGGGGCCAGGACACTGCCCAGGGGCCAGTCCGCCACCCTGGGGCTGGGCCACCCCCCAGGCCCGACCGCATCCCATGGACTGGTTGGCTGCCTCCCTTGGACCATCTGGCCGTCCTCCACCCAGGTCGCCGCCTTCATGCCGGGATTCTTCCCTCAGGCTGGGCCGCCGCCCTCGGAGCGGGCCACCACCCTCAGAGCGGGCCGCTTTCCTCGCACTGGGCCGCCCCCTCAGAACATCCTTCCACCCTCAGACTAGGCTGCCACACCAGCGGTATGCCACCCGACATGGGTCGAGCTTCCCCTTATGGGTCGCCCTATTATGGTTGGGCTGCCCTTGCGGACTTCCCTCTTGAAGGCCGGACCGAACATCTACCCAGCAGGCCGAGACCACCTCGGTCCAGCCCAGACCGGGTCGGGTCGGGTCAGTCTGACCGGGTCCGAATGGACCTGGGCCTAGAAACACTCAAAGGGGAATATATTTTGGACTAGACGCCCGTTTGATGAACCATATACGTCGTTGGGACCCTTGGAGAAATACGGTCCTTTTGAATTTCTCCTTTAGATTTTTAGAGAAACTAAGAGTTCGACTGGGATGGATCGCACCTGAATCCAACAGGGCCCTTGGCACTGAAATGCTAATAACGTACTGACTGGGTGTCCGACTGATGCACTATCATTTTCATTGGATCCTTTATGAGATGGTAGATCATCATGTTTCCTCTTTGTGAGACTTTGTGTTGGTTGAGATAGGATTTATGGTTTGGGGAGCGGTTCTCCCAAGTGCACTATGTACGGAACCCTACGACTGGCTGAGACCTGACGACTATTGAATTTTTTACTCTGAGTGACTCTACGGATGAGGTACGCAATGGGGAGGAGTACCTTAGCAGAGCATGATGGGGCTGGGTGGTTCTGTGTGACCTGTCCGGCATGGTGGGGATCAACCGTGCTACACAATCTGGAGGAGTACCTTAGCAGACGGAATTGGGGGGGAGGGTGACGACTCTGTGTGACCCAGCAGACCCATAATACATGATGGGGAGTAGTACTTCAGTTGTTCAAGGTTAGTGGGAAGTGACTCTGTGTGACATGGGAGGCCCACTATACTAGATAGAGGAGGATTTCTCCAGAATTTTAGGCGTTCGACGTTGTGACTGGGGATGTTACTTGTTACCACCCCTAGATTAAATCCTGGTGTGATCTGTCTTTACAATGTGCTTGTGATTAAGGTTATGCGAGGTGTTACTTTACTTGTGTGGTAATTTATCTTGTCAGAGTTACCCATTGGTTTTTCTCTTTGGAATTATAGGAGACTATTGGGGTCTCGAGGTCCCTACTGAGTATCATTATACTCACCCCCTGCATGGGCTTCGCCCGCACCTTGTTGTGTCTTGTGCAGGCAAAGTACAACATTGATCGAGGCTGATGGATCTAGGACTAGATGGTGCTTGGAGGTGGACATTCGGTGTGATGTGATGCGGAGGAGATAAGAGGACGTGGTGTACTGTGGAGGCGACATGTACCTACCATTTAGGTAGGATCTATGGTGGACGATCTTGGAGCTACTTTAGACCATTCAGCTGTTTTTTACTTTTCAATTGTACATGTACTTTTCCAGTTGGGCTTGTATTCTGGCCCTTTTACTTTTAGTACACTTTTACTACAACAGTTTACTTCATAGATTCTTCTTGTTGGTTTCTCGGATAGTGTATTTGTACAGGTTTAAAGGTTATGCCTTCCCGTTTTAGGGAATATGACTTTGGGTGCTAGATTTCAGCCCCTGTCCTAAAAATGGTGGGCTTGGGGTAGTCACGACACGAGCCTTGGGAGATGGGTTGTGACAAATTGGTATCAGAGGAGTCAGTTATACCAATGAACTATGACTCTAAACTTTTCTTTGTGGAAATAGTGTTAAGTGTTTTGAGTGTGGTTTTCATTTTGGGGAGTCCAGTGTTGGTGCGACGGTCGACGTTTCTATACACCAGGACCCTAAATTCTGATTTCCCACTCAGCGCATGAAAAAACATATTGTGTGTGTTTTTGAAAAGTTTTTCTTCTGATTTTTTTGGAGCCATCTCACCATGTATAACTTAATGACCGTGACACACCTGTTCCTTATCAGGATTCTGCCGCAAAGACAGCCACCCAGGTTTCTGGATGGAGTATGTAATGGCGGCCCACCGAGCAATGAGGCCTTGGTGTAGGGAACTCTTACGACAATAGCACCTTCATGTGGTGTATTAGTAGTATCAATACCCATTGGACAATCGTTTCCCCCAGCCCACTAGATTATGTTTCACATCGACTGAGCATGTTGCACGAGCTTCAGCGACAGAGGCCTCTGATGTTTTGAGGTGAGATAGACCCACAGGCGGCTGATGACTGGATGGAGGTTGTGGCTTGATTTTTAAGCCTAGTTGAGACACTAGTAGAGAATATGGTGATAATAACTTCTATTCTTTTCTAGTGAGTGACAAGAAGGATGGTCCATATAGTGATGATTCTTTTTTACAAGGACCGTTTCCAGAGATAGTACCTTTGGGTACTGTGTCAGCTATATCATTGCATGTTGGTCAGCAGTTACAATCGACTATATCGGTAGAGGAAACATATAGGCTTAGTTCCATACACATGTTTCAGCATTAGATACCCCTCAGGTTCCAAGGTGAACCCGACTCACAGGAAGCTAAGGACTAGCTTGAAGAGGTGGCCGATTTTTCATCTAGCTAGGGCACCATTATCTCAAATGGCATTCCAGGTAGAGATCATTCTATGTGGCTCAGCAGAATGATGACAAGGTTTAGATTAAACTGATCTTGTGAAGATGTGACTTTTTCTATAGACAATCCTGAGAACATTCCTCAGAGAAGGGGGTCCCTTTCCTTCAAGGGATAAGGGATGATATTTCCCTAGGTCTTCTACAAATTTGGCAGGACGACATGTCGGTAGTTGAGTATTCATCAAGGCATACCGACCATCCTAGTTACTCGATGAATATAGTATTGTCTGTGCTTTCTAGCTCAAACCTCATAGAGGGGTGTGTTTAGGGACATCCAAGCTTGACCATTTCCTCTATTCATTCCTATATATGTTAGGGTGCTAGAGAGAACCTTTGTGGTTGAATTTTCATTGGTTGAGCGAATGCTGCCAGTGAATGTTAATAGTGGGAAATCCATAAATTGACTCCTGTCTCAGATACGTGGGCATGTAAAATGTTTCAAGAAGAGGAAGTGTTAAAGAAAAATGAATCTACAAGGCTTCAGACATAGAAGCGGAGCAAGGAGAGAAGAATTAGGTGGTGTACATTTCGACATGTTACAACCACGACCCAAATGTGGTCCCCACCAGGGTCAGAGAGCCAGAGGACAGAACATGGGAGTAGCTGCATGCAGTCAAGGAGTGCGGCCCATGGGCTCTAAGAATGATTCAAAGTACGTTCTATTTCTGCTACTAGCTTCCATATTAATTGACATAGGTACCAATCATTCCTTACACAAATCATGTACAATACATAGAGTTCCTGGTTAAACTATGGACATAACCCTAACATCTGGAGATACCTTTTGCAGAATACTCAATAATCATACTTACATTGAATGTGTGATCAGACCCTTTAGGCGAGAATTTTGGTTAGAACCTCTTGGTGTATGCGTTATGGCCTTACAACGTTAGTTTGGGTATGGAATGGACATCCATAGTTCATACTCAGATTGACTATATTAGGAAAAAATGTTGTGGTTTATCTACATTGTTGGAATGGGGTTTTCTTTGGTTGGTGAAAAAGGAAAGCTAGGTAGCACATGATAAACTCATTCAAAGGAGGGTGCAGCCGATCACTCTTGATTGTCCTACCTTACCCTCATGGAAGTAGGAGTTTAGAGTTTTCATTTCCCAACAAGAGTGGCTGAGTTTGGGGAAATATTTTCAAAATATGTTTCCAGGATTTCCTACATGAAGGGGGAGGGACTTATTCTTGGGCAGGGAACTACTAGAGTTCTGAACCAGACTTCTCCAGGGTAGGGACAACCTTTTCAGCTATGACGAAGAAAGGAGAATGCTTTATTATGGACGGAGAAGTGTCAGAAGATATTTTAGAAGCTATGATAGTGACGATGGCTAAACATACTCCAGGACTATGACTTTGAGATAGTCTATAATCATAGGAAGGGGAACGTGGTGGCAGACGCACTCAGCGGGAGGTATGGTCTACCGCTGCTGAGTGAGGAGTTAGAGTATCTAGTCATGCTTTAGATATCCTTATTAGATAATTATGGAGCAGATTAACTCTAGTCTATTACTATTAGTCCCCCAATTCCTCAGTGAATTCGGGAGGCATATCTTGGGACGTTGACTACGAAGCTTGATGTGCTCAGATATCCTCAAGATGGTCTCCTGAAGGATTTTCTAAAGTTGGGGAGCACTTTGTATTCTTCAGAGGATGCACCATGGTGACAATTATTCTTTGTGAGGAGTTGATGAGAGGGATCTATACATCCCCTTTAACGGTACATCTTGGAGTGTTGAAGATGTGCCAGGACCTCCGACATTAGTACTGGTGGCTAGGGATGAGGGATGTAGTGGCAGAGTTTGTATCATGATGACTCACTTGTCAGAATGTGAAGATTGCATTGAGCCGGTAGAAGCCTTATGCTGAAAAGAGATAGAGATCCATGGATTTTATTGAGGGAGACCATGTCTTCATATGGGTCTCACCTTGATGATGATTTCGGTAGTTTGAATGAGGCATGATGTTATCACCATGGTTTATCAGGTCATTTCTGATACTTCAGAGGATATGCAAGGTGTCATACCACTTGGCACTTCCACCGTAGTTGGAGAGGCTGCAAGACGTCTTCCACATATCCTAACTGACAAGATATGTGTAGGACCCATCTCACATCATTGACCATGGTGAGATAGACTTAAACGATGAGGCGATGTTTATGGAGGTTCCAGTAGAAATTGAGGAGAGACAAGAGAGAGTCTTTTGTGGGAAATCGATACCTCTGGTTCACATTCGTTGGCAGCACGTGAACCTCCAATAGAGCACAAGGGAGTGGGAGGCTCAGATTCATGCTCAGTACCTCCATTTGTTTCTTTAGTACGTTTTTTGTCATTCGGGGATGAAAATACTTATGTTGGAGAGAATGTAATGTCTCGGAATTTCCATATATGTTTTTTAACTATATGAAATTATTTCAAGACCACGAAATCTAACAGCGCATGATTCTGAGGCCTGGAGTGCCCAAAATGATCCGACAAAGTTTTGTTAAACTATAAATAGCATGTGTAAGTAGTTTTCCTAAAAAAGTTGAATAACTATTAAACAGATGCTCATACCAGAAATATGAGGGCACCATTGCACTCAGGAGGGCGGGTTTACCCAAGGTGCAACTTAAGTTTAGTTTGTGCGGACCTCCTGTGAGAAAACCCGAAAAAGTCATAACCATTAATGAAATAATTAAATGAACTTATTTTATTTTTCAAATCCTTATAACTCACAAATGGTAACTCAGATTAAAAATCCGAGAACACCACTGAACATGTGAGGGTATTCTCTGTTTAGGTAGATACTAACTTTGGCTGGAACAGGACACCAATGAAATTTTGTTTTGGGCCACAAATAAAATAATTAAGTAAAAATTATTTTATTTTCAAATCTATAACATTTAAACAGTACCTCGAATTGAAAATATGAGAGTACTGTTGGATTTTTTGGGGATCTTTTCACTTAGGCAGAGCCAAACCTTGACCGGAGTGGGTCGAGGGTGATTGTTAATATTTTTCTAAATTTTTTTTGGGTATGTTCAGTAAACGCATGAGTGGAATTTTATAACTTTGGAACCATTGCTCAGATTAAAAATTTGTGGTAACTCTTGAATCCACAACATGATGATTCTCTTAGGAGATGATTTACTTGACCGCAGTAGGTCTAAAGAAAAAGTTTTGTTTTGTGAATTTTTAAATGAAATGAAAGAATATAATTTTTTTTATTTCATAAACCTCTAGTAGACCAATTAAAGGGTGGGGTCAGTGATGTGACAAGCCATTAAATGGATTGACCTGCTAACCTTAGGTAATGATGACATTGGGGAAAATTAGGAAGCTTCCTAAATAATGAGCCCATTAGTTTCCCACTCTGCTGCTTACTCTCCCCCTCTCTTATATATATGGAGCTAGGGATGGGGTATCAGAGAGCTTCCTGAAGAAGAGAAGTGTTGAAGAAACATCATGACTCCAGACCCTTAGAAGACATTGCCAACCTAGTGAGAGGTGACCGACGACATTGAACCAAAGGGCGACTTACGTGTGGCATCTTTGGGAACCGGTTGTGGGAACGAAGAACACGATCCACCTTCAAGAAAATATTTTTGTTTGATGTTTTGAGGTAGGGTTTATATCCGTTTATGAATTTTAAATAATTTTTCCTCTTCCCCGTTCTTGAAAAATGTGAAAAACGTGGGTCAACTGACTAACGGGTTGACCCATGATTTATTTTTCCTTGTAGGAGGTCATTTTGGGGTATCTTGTGGGGTTTATCTTATTGATAATTCAATTATTATTAAACCTTTAACCCACCTCATGTTTACGAGCTAACACAGAGAGTGAGGGATTAACAAAACTGGCCCGAAACCTCCGCTATATTTTCTAAATCCTTGCGCCTCCTTGGAAGACTGCGAGCATGTCGATGCACACCGCACGAGGAAGGCCACCACTCATCAACTGCGGCGAGCGGAGGAAATGGCCGACACGACGGTGGGCCGCGGGAAGGGAGGCAGCGCGACCGCTGCACCATCGGTGAAAAAAAAGCCAGAGAGGAGGCCGAACCTGCCATTGGGGGGTTCTGCAAAGACTGAGCGGTGCCCTCACTGTGCCACCACCTCTCCAACCGAATGGCCATCGGGTTGTTCAGTAATCCGGGAGACCGAGGGGTTACACCTCCCACGTCAGATAGAACAGGGCATCCACCCTCGGGCTGACAATTTTCCCTCAGACCAGGATGCCCGCCCTCAGAGCGGGCTGCCACCCTCAGACCAGGCCGCCACCCTTGGACCGGGCCACGACCATCGGACTGGGCCACCACCCTCTAGCTGGGCCCCCGCCCTCGATCCAGACCACCACCCCCAGGCCGGCCCACCACCCTTCGATTGGGCCGCGACCTCAGGTCATGCCGCCAACCTCAGGCTATGCCGCCACCCTCGGAGTGGGAAGCCTCCCTCGGAGCGAGTCGTCACCCTCAGAGCAGGCCGCTGCCCTCAAGCCGTGGCACCTCCCCCGAGACAGGCCGCCACCCCACACAGGCCATACCACCCTATTTTTTGGGCCGCCCTTGTGGACCACCCCTCTTGCGGGTCGGACTAAAAATTGTCCCAGTTGACCGAGCCCACCTCGGGTCGGGCCGCCACCCTCGATCCAGGAGGCCACCCTCAATCCGGGCCACCTTCGTCGAGCTAGGCTGTAGCCCTCGAGCCGAGCCGCTGCCCTTGTAGCAGGCCACTACCCTCGGACTGGGCTTCCACCCTCTAGCCGTGCCCCCTCCCTCAAGCTAGGCTGCCGTCCTTAGGCTAGGCCACTTCCCTCATTCCAGGCCACCTCCCTTGGGCCAGGCAGCCATCCTTGGGCTGGACTGCCACCCTCGGGCCATGCTGCCACCCTCGGACCTGGCCGCCACCCTCAGAGCAGGTCACTGCCCTCAGAACGTGCAGCAACCCTCAAGCCGAGCCGCTACCCTCAGATCAGGGTTCCATCCTTAGACTGGGCCACCTCCCCAAATAGGCAGGGCCACCCTATTCTGATCGGGCCGCCCTTGTGGGGCACCACTCTTGTAGGCCAGACTGAAAATTGGCCCAGCAGGCCAAGACCACCTTGGCCCCGCCCAGACTGGGTCGGGCAGGGTTGGTCCGACCGGGTCAGATAGTACTTTGGCCCAACCGGGCCCAAAAACACTCAAAGGGGCTTATCTTGAGGATATATGCCCAGTTGACAGACCCTCTATGGGGTTAGGACCCTTGGAGCAAAATAGTCCTTTCGTCTAACTCCATTAGACTTTTGGAGAAACTTGGAGTTCGTTCGGGCATGATCACACACAAATCCAACCGGGCCCTTGGCACTAAAATGCCAATAAGACACAGACTGAGCATCTAACTGTTGTGTCATCTACTGGATTGGAACCCTTATGACATAGAGGATCATCTAGTTTCTTATTTTTGAGACTTCGTGCTGGTTGAGATACGACTAATGGCTTGGGGAGCGGTTTTCCCAAGCGCACTACGTACAGAACCCTGCGACTGGGAGAGACCTTACGACTGCTAACTTTTCAACTCCGAGTGACTCGATGACTACGGTACATGATAGGGACGATTACCATAACAAAACACGATGGGGGTGGGTGGTTCTATGTGACCTAGTGGGCCACTGTGGGGTGCAGCCATCGTATGCGATGGGGAGGAGTACCTTAGTAGACTGCGTTTGGGGGGATGACTCTGTGTGACCCGATAGACCCACAATATGCGATGGGGTGTAGTAATTATATAGTTAATGGTTAGTGGGAAGCACCTATATGTGACGCGGAAGGCCCACTATACTCTATTTAAGAAGAGTTCTCCAGCAGTTGAGGCGTTCAACATTATGACAAGGGGGTGTTACTTGTTACAACCCCTAGATTAAATCCTGGTGTGAGCTGTCTTTACTTTTTTGCTTGTCATTGAGGTTATGCTAGGTGCTAATTTACCTGTGTGGTAATTTACCTTCATGGTGTTACCCTGTGGTTTTTCATTGTGGAATTCTAGGAGAAATTCTGGGTCTCAAGGTCCCTACTAAGTATTGTTATACTCACCCATGTACGGGCTTCACCCGCACCTTGTTGTGTCTTGTGAAAATGACATACATCATTGGTCGGGGCTGAGGGAGCCATGACTAGATGGTTCTCGGAGGTGGAAATTTGGTGTGATGTGACGTGAAGGAGATGGGAAAACATGGAGTAATGTGGAGGCGATTTGTACCTACCCTTCATGTAGGATCCGTGGTGGATGATATAGGAGCTGCTTAACACCTTTTACCAGTTTTTTACTTTTCAGTTGTATATTTACTTTTCCAATTGGGATTTTATTCCATCCCCTTTACTTCTAGGACACTTTTACTACAATATTTTACATCATAGTTTATTCTTGTTTTGTTCCAATACTATGTGTTTGTATAGGTTTAAAGGTAATTCCTTCCCGTTTTAGGGAATATGACTTTCAATTATAGTCGCCATCCTCTAGACTATGGAAGGGGGGCCTGGGGTAGTAACGAAATGTGCCCCAGGGGACGGGTCATGACATTGACCTCTGTATAATAGAAGTCTATCTGAGACTATTCACTCCACAAAAAGGCCTAGTCCTTTCTAGTCAATGTTGTCAGAGGATATATAACTTGAAATAAGTTGGGAATGAACCTACAATAATAGCCTGCTAGACCCAGGAAACCACGAACCTCCATCACATTCTTGGGTGCTTCCCAAGAAACAACTGCTTCAACCTTTGACGAGTCAACCATTATTCCCTTCTCGGACACCATGTGTCCAAGGAAGTGCACCTATTGTGTCCAAAACATGCTTTGGGAAAACATTTAGCAGATCAATTGCTATCAGAGGACCTCTAAAATGGTTCTTAGATGCTTGGAGTGATCCTCCTCTAATCTCAACACAACTATAAACTAGTTCAGATATTCTAGGAAGACGGAGTTCATCATTCCCAAGAACACGGTTGGTGTGTTAGTAATGACGATGTATATGCCAAAACATTGCGAAGACAAAGAACAAGAGGGACGCCTCCCAGACTACCCCGCAAATCCCTTTCACAGATCCCCATGGCCCCATGCCTAACATGAAGCAAGGAGGTAGTAACGTTCCGTGGGACGTTTTGAAATTCACAACCCACTACGGAGTAATGAGGTGGTAACACCATGCGAAACCTTTTGACGTTTTCAACCCACAGTGGAGCAAGGAGGTGGTAACACTCAATGATCTGTTTTGACATTCGCAACCCGCCACAGAGAAAGGACATGGTAACCCTCTGTGATAGGATTTGATGTTCGTGATCTTCTATGGAGAAAAATCCATCTTCTCGCTAAGCGACCTATACTTCACGACGCATCTTGCCTATAAGTGCAGAGCTCCCCTTGAGCTTAATGGATAGATCATCCGACCATTCACCTTTTGATCTCATAAATTGAAAAGAAGCTCTTGGTCTGCGAACCGTGATTTCTTCAAGGTACTCTTTCTTTTCGAAGTTCTTCTCCCTTGGAATTAATTGAACCCCTCTTACAATAGGGTTGCCTTTTAAAAAGATCATGAGCCTTTGTGAAGGAAAGTGATCCCCATGATGGCTCAAGTTATTGCGAAGTCTTTATTTGTTGTGAAACACCCACCCCACCCACCTGACATGTATGCTAAGGTAGGTTCTCTGTGCTTCGTGAATCACATTGCTTCACGACACCCTGCTTCGCGTGGCACCCCTACATCTTGAGGAATTGCTTTGAGAGTACCTTTCCATGTTGTGAAGCTCCTCCCATATGAACCCATACTCTATGCATAACCTAGGAAACATCACTTTGTGAAGTACATCCCTTCACGAATCCCCTCTACTTCATTGAGCACAAGAGCTTCACAAGGCTTCTAATTATTTGACATTTTTCTCTACAACTCCTTTTCTCGTGCAGCCCTTCAGGTTTGCATGAAGCAATTTCAATATCCCTCAGATGATACCGCCCATTTCATTTCTTCACCTTAGGCTTATTTGCCTATGCAAACTAATAACTATTAATTCTTCGCATAGCCATGCTAACGTGGTCCCCCAATAGGATGACCTCTTGACACCCCCAATCACGGCGTTTTCTATCCCTTATGTTCACCAAGGAGTAGAGGGTGTTGGTTATGTTAGTCCTAGGGGTGCAGAGTAAACCCACCTTATCCGAGTAGTAGGACATTAAACTACCAAGCACCATCATCCTCAACACATGATGTTAAACTGTGACCTCACCCTATGCATCTTATGCAGTGTCACCCATATTGGAAATTCTTCACATCCTCTCATCTTAATGGGAGTGACATCTTCCACCCATGGAATGAGATCCTCTTTGCTGAGATAGAGCCTATCCACGGGAAAGGACAACTGCCTTGGTGTAATCACCTAGCCATTTTGGCATGAGCTAGCACCGCTGATTCTCCTTTATTTTCCAGTGCTCAAGGATAGAAAGGGGCATTATAGGGAATGATTCTCCTCCTCTCTTACATGCCGAATCCCTCTCTCGATGGGCTTTTTCACCACCGAGCCTCCATCCTAGAGTAAGTCCCAGTCCTTATCTCTTTGGGCCGCTAACCACACATAAGCCCCTGTTTCCTCTTTGGGCCGCTAACAATGTGTAAGCACTACTCAACTTCCCATGAATGCACATTTCGTGAAGTGATCATCAAGTCTTTTCTGTCTCCTATTTCTCACATCGGGTATGACACACGTGGGCCTAGAGAAATCATCAACCATGAAATCCTATCTGGGCCAACTAGAGTGTAAGCCCCACACCACACCCGAACTATGAGGACTTTGATCCCTACCTCCTAGGAAAGATACTTAGGAAGCCTCCAAGAGGTTCAAGCCTAACAACCATTGGTACCAACCCCACTCATGTTGGTTCACCGAACAACCAACCTAAACTACGAGGACTTTGATCCTTGCCAAGACAAGGTATGTAGGAAGCCTCCCTGAGGTTCAAGCCCACCACCATCCAGTGGCCCCAACCATTCTCACATCGGGATTCCAAGATCCACTATCAAACTATGAGTATTTTTATACTTGCTAAGGAAAGGTACGTAGGAAGCCTCCACGAGGTTCTATCCCAACATCCATTGGCCCCGACCCCTTCATGTATTTTCACCAAAAAACCAACCAGAACTACGAGGACTTTGATCCTTGCTAATGTAAGGTACGTAGGAAGCCTCCCTCAGGTTCAAACCCACCACCATCCATTGGACCTGACCTTTCTCACATCGGGCCTCCAAGCTCCACTTCCGAACTACGATGACTTTGATCCTTTCTAAGGAATGGTACGTAAGAATCCTCTATGAGGTTCATGCCCAGCCACCATTTATCCCGACTACCTCATGTCAGTACACCGATCCCCATCCCTCCTAACTATGAGGACTTTGATCCTTGCCAAGGCAAGGTACGTAAGAAGCCTCCCCAAGGTTCCGGACCAACACTCGGTCGTTCTGACCCCCTTCACGTTAGTTCTCCCACACCATCAATCTGGACCCCATGTCCTTATTCACATCAGTTCACCTTTGTCTCACATGAAGTTAAACTGTAAACCCCACGCAGTGGTAAGACATTGTGTCCCCCAGTCAGCGGAAAGCCATTGTGTCCCTCAATCAGTGGTAAGCCGGTGTGTCCCGATCAGTGGTAAGCCGCTGCATCCCCTATTCAGTGGCAATCTGTTGTAATCCCCTTTACAAGGACCCACATATTTGGTCTTTCCTAGTGGTGTCAGATCAACCCGGGCATGCTCACCATGGGTAATCCACACACACATCACCGAGTTGTTGTCCTTTTTGTACACCCCAATTCAAGCTCATTGACTAACCTTTCCCTCAAGCCTATGTGTCTCAGAAAGGTAATTCCCCATCCCAGATGTTCCACTTCCTCTGGGTCCCATCAATGCGTCCATTCTAACTATCCTCCTCCTTAGGCATCCCATCACCCTCCTGAACTACGTAGAAATTGATTACCTTCCATGAGGATACGTAGGAAGTCTCCCTGAGACTCAATCCCAACATTACCATCGACCTCACGACAGTTCCGTCCCATTCACCACCCATTTCAATCAGCACCCCAACATCCATCTTGATTCTTATTCGGGACACCATGTCCTGGTGAGGTCATGTCAGCCCACCCACATTAGTGTGTCCTCCAGGGGTTACACTAATCTGATCCACTCTAGTCAGGGTTCTGATTTTTCAAATCTATCTCCACTGGACATTAAACTTGAAGCCTACCCTATGTTAAACATGGGAAGATGTGGAAAACCTAAGAGACATGACTATGGAATATAATTACTTGAATTTGATGAGGGATGCATCGGTCTTTCGCACCCTCAAGAAGCCCTTTAATAAGGGACATAATACAGTCTCACCAGTTTCCAAGCACCCCAACATGCTAGTGATTCCCAACATGACTACTCCTATGACTGAAGGTTGCTACCCTGGATTGACCCCTTGGAATGTCTTGATTGAAGCAGCGTAATTAACCGGCATCCATGAAGATACGACACCGGGAATAGTTTCATGAACAACCTCTTAAGTATTTAAGGGAGACCTGAACTAGGTAACAAGCTATATGGAGGAATCCACAGAGGAAGAGCCGACATCTCTTCATCCCTTTTTGATAAAGAAGAAAACACCCATGAATAAGCGATATATGTCACTCACCTTTGGAAAGTGGGAATGTGGGGAAACAAATCCACACCTTTCATCCTCAAGAAGACATATGCGCACAACCCAGCAAAAGCGTCAGAAACAGATGAACGACATGACCAAGAACTCAATGTTTCCATACCTGCATCTGAAGGTAGTCTTAGAGATCTCTCCCTCTTTCACCCTCACTTGGTGATATCATGGTCATAGGTCGATCTTGGAGAACCACCCTGCCCCCTTCCACAGATCAAAAATATCATCGATCCCCGGGAGGGGGTAATAGTTCTTGACCGTCATCTAGTTTAGCCTCTAGTAGTCTATACATAGCTTGAGACAACCATCTGCCTTCTTTTCGAATAAGACCAGATCACCTAATGGTGACACGCTTGGTTGAAAAAACCCTTCTTCATCAGATCGTCAATCTAAATTCGTAACTCCTGCAACTCTAAAAGCACTATCTGATAGAGAGACATCGAAATCAGATGGGTACTGGGTTGAAATTCTATCCCGAACTCAACATCATGTTGAAGGGGTAGAGTCACCACCGCATCAGGGAAGAAATATATGAACTCACTAAAAATTCCCAAAACTTCCACCATCTCTAATTCCACTGACTCCACTGACAGCTTGGCTAACAAAGAAAGAAGGGGTCCACTCGCCAACTACCCTCCTGGAAACCCCCTTCATGGACAAAGGTAACACGTCGGCCACCCATATTTGAAAACATGAACCTTATTCATAAGTAGTCGTTAATGGCACACACAGAGGAAAACAAATAGATTAATAGAATGAAATTATACAACTACATCTGTAGAAAAAGGAGGTCCCCACTAGACTGATTTGGTCCCAACATCAGTCTACATCCCCAAAAAACATGAGGCAAGCTCATCTGACCTCTGACTGGCATACTTAAAACCCGGGGTATGGGAAGTATCTCTACATATAGTCCCTAATCATGAGCTAGACTGGGTGCAACAAAGGAGTGCGAAGCTCCAAAATCAAACAAGTTACATGTAAGAGTACTAAAAAAACTGTTCGTACCTCAAATGACTTCTGGACCTGCTGAAACTACTACCTCCAAAGCATGAACATTCCCACACACAGCTCCTATGACACTAGTCTATCGCCACCTCCCGGACCACTCCCTGGTCGGGGTCCCTGAGGAGCACCCTGAGGTCGGCCTCCTGCTTCAACGTCTACTCTCAGAGGAGTGGGAGCTCTCTATCACTATTGCAACTGCTGCTGAAAGGGCCTAGCTGAAAACTGCTGCTGCTGAGGTGGGCGTTGAACCTTCCCACCCCCACTATACTGCACTCGGTTCGGGAACTGATTCCTAAGGTGCCCACAGATATCACAGATGAAGAATATCGGTCTTGGGTCCACAAGGAAATGGTGAGGACTAAGATATCACAACTGAAACTATTGGGGCTTTCTCCCCACTAGGTGAAACATGGAAGGACCTAATGTTGGAGGCCTACCCTTGATAGCTTTCCCCTTTGATGGTCCCAACTGGATCCCCTCTCGGGGCACAACTCTTATCTTGTGCATCCTCTCCACCACTTCATCCTTCTTACAGACCTCTAAAAAGTTAGGTAGGGTGAAGTGAGTAACAACATACTATAGAGAAGGTCAGAGTGCCTCCTCTAAACGTATTTTCCAAGACTTCTCATCTGGGAAGAGGTATAGATAAAAGCGAAGGAGATCCTTGAACTTTATCCCCAACTCCCTTACAGACATGCTTCCCTACTGCAAGGAGATTATCTTCTACCTATTTTCCTCCTTCATCATGGAAGAGAGGAATTCCACCTGGAAGTCCCTCTCAAAGTCTGTCCATGAAACTTCATCCTCCCTCTTCTCCCAATGATAGTGCACCCACCACTGATGCACCACTCCCCGTATCTATCTTACAGCTATAAGAAACTAGTACTCCATTGGAGCCCAAATCAAGATGAAAGATATCACCAAATGCTCAAGGAAACTCTCTGTATCCATGTTTGATATGTTTCTGTCATACATCCCAAGGGTCTACCGCTGAAAGGAATGAAGTGTCCTCTTCCACTGGTCATCCTCCTCCTCTCGATCGGCCCTATGTAGATTAGCTAAATCAGCCTCCTGGGCTTCAATCACCCACAATACTCATGGTCGTCATCTAGGAATCATAGCTTCAAAGTAAAAGAGGAATGCCTATGCTCGAGTAGTGTCGAAGATTACTTCTAAATTTTTCATAGATTTGTTATTAATTATAAATCCCCAAAATACCTAAGACACAAAAGAACAGAAGTCATTATTATACATGATTTTTTCCTAGGGTATCTAACCTATAATCAATGTCACCTCACTTGGTCATCCGGTAGATCCAGAGTCGTAGCATCAGATCCCTAAGGGTCTTAAAATCCCATGTACTAACCAGTCTTCCCTAGCCAATTTCAAACGCCATGATTTCCTAACATTATTTCCCTACCATCCCATGAAATCCTCACTATGTCAAACTCCAAAATCCATCCTATGTTTCAACCTTCACATCTGATACAATTCTGTCCGGACCTTACTCAACCAAGATGAGGGAAGGGACATAAAATTGACAAATCGTTCTTTCCTCATGTTGAAGGAGGTATAATGACCCCCCGAGATCCGCCTTCAATAGGCCCTCGAGTGGAGACAAGATCCCAGGATATAGAATCACACGTAATATGGAAGGCATTAACCTTCTGATTTAGTAGGATCAGGAGGTAAGATAGGAAATCCAAAACAACACCCAAACTGAATGTAAATGTAAAGCCAAAACAATCCATTCCCATATGCATGTTCCAATAATAAGTGATACAAAAATATAGAAAACTCAAAAGGGAAGTACCAAACAAAAAGAAAGTCAACACAACAGTACCAACGTTCGATATAATAGGGTCCGACACGGTTATCAATGTCCTCCTGGAATAGTTAATCTAGTTTTTTATACGTAGAGTGAGAATTCAGGTATACTCAGTAGGAAAAAACAAAAGCTATCATGCACAAGTGGGGAGGCATTCTACTACCCTGTGAGAAAAAAATACAACTAAAGCACCTTGTAGGGAAACTATCCACCCATCCTCAATAAAGAACACTCTAAAAATAACAAAAGTTTGTTAAAATAATAGTAATAAGACATTGATGATTGGGTACCCAGCACAACTTTCCCACTGGTTATTAAAGACATCCTACGGGTCAGACCTACCCCGCCATTCTCACTATAGTCCCACAACCATTGTCCACCCGCACACAGTGGGGCTACAACAACCACACCTCTCGCCCAAAAACACCTAGGCCATAAAAACCACACATAACCACGCCTATAAAAAACTGGTCCAGAACAACTACCACCATGCCCGAAGACACCTGGGCCAGAACAACTGCTATCATGGCCAAAGACACCTAATCCTTATGCCAAAGACACTTGAAAAAACAAACTACCCACACACACTTGGAAAATCCACCACAACTACCCTGCCTAATGATTCTTGGGATAAAATGGACCTCAGGCTGTCACAGCCTTCCAGAAGAGACTTGGGCTACTTGGGTAAGGGGCAGAAAGGAGCTAATAACAAGCAACTCATAGAAGTATTGGAGAAAATACCCTCCAAAATAAAATGGGGGCGTTCGGAATGATGTTCTCAACTTCGGTGGGGTGTGAATAAGAAAAATTAGAACTAAATTATATATATAGGTAAAAAAGCACTATTCCCCACTAGGGGGTTCCAAAACAAGCCAATATGATAACACCCTTGTTACTATTCATTCATAAAAAGAACAACAACTACAAGCAAGTCACAACTAATTCCTTGAAAAAAAAATCACATTGAACCATTTCTTATTATCACATTCAAGTAGATCCTTTTAAATAATTCTCCACTACTAGGAAACTAACAAGAATAACCACAAGCCAAGGAAGGAAATACAACAAAGCAACAAACTAAGCATTCACACCCAGTTCCCTTGTAAAGTCACAAAAAAATGGGATATGTGAGGTCCCTCGAAGTAGTGGAACCAAACCTATCGCAACATACAATCCCACATAGCCTCATTTCCACAAACTAGAAACTGCACCACAAAATGGGATCCTATACCCATCCATGTCACCCCACAAGAATCGAGCAGAACAACCATACACATCACCAAGGCAGAGAAAGGGAGTTCAAGGATTCAACCACACCATTCCTTTAGTTTTGTATCTCCCTTTGGTTAACCAGGGTAATATCACAAGGACTATTATTCATTGGACATCAATTTAATCAACCAATTTTACGTGATTATCAAGTTTCCATGTTACATCAATTCAATCAATGAATTAGCCATAAAATAGAGGTTTTTTAGTGCACATGAAAGGACCACCAATGGCCACGATTTTTAGTGGATATAATCCCATAAAATTCACTATATATAATCAAGGACAAAAGAGTAAAAAAACAAAATCAAACACTCCACTTCATTCCCTAAAACCATTCATTATCTTAGATAGGGTATGGTTTTATCCATCACCGTATAAAAAATTTTCATTCCCATCCCGCATGATACACACTAAAGAGAGACGAAGGAAGATCCCTACATAGATGATAAACGATTGATGTTTTTCTCCTCACTCCAATAACTGGGGATGAACAAATTTTAGGGGAGGAACTCTGGGGACTCCATGAGTGAGTAGGAAAGTCTCCAACATTGGGGCACTACTAGCCTAAAAAAGGGGGACTCCAAATGCACCAAAAAAAAAGGAAAGTGACCAGCCAATAAGAAGGAAAAAATTCCATGTTATAAAAGTCGACATCCTAGAGTTACAAGATATGAATTTTGAATGTATTTAAAGGAGGGTCCTGGGTTCACAACGCGGTTAGAAGATTACACATGATGAAATTAATTGTTATTTAATAATTCTAATCAGAGAGGTGTCCATAAATGGTGTGTGTTAAAGGATTTCATTTAAAGAGAGGAAATGGGTGTTTTGAGGGTTGCCCCACTCTTAGGGATTTAAAACACTGTTTATGGGGTGAAAAAAAACTTTAAACAAAATTAAAATGGAATTAAACCTTAAAGAAAGCGTTACTGGGAGAGAAACACCAGACAACCCCATGGCATCGATCAGCGACAGACCGATCGATAACACACCAATAGGGGATGCCTATATTAGGGACACAATGATGGGTGACACATCGATCGGGGACACACCGATTGGGGACTCATCGATCGGGGACACACCATCAGTGACACACCGATGCGGGACACACTGACCGATGACTCACAGATGAGCGACACATCGATTGGTGACACACCGATTGGTGACTCACTGATCGGTGTCAACTATGGGTGAAACCACTATGTCATCCTTCAATCAACGCCGCTACCCTCTAGACTTACTGCTGGGGTCCAGAGAACCTGGACACCAAAAATTATTAATGTAATGGACCAGGAGGGTCTGAGCCATTAAATTACCTAAAAATTATAAACCTTAAAAAATATTAAAATTTAATCCTATGAATATTTTGAAATTCTAAATTAAATTAGTATTTTAATTTTTTCTAATTGAAATTATAAAAGTTATAAATTTAATTTTGAAATAATGATAAATAATATAAGGATAAACTACTTTAATTGTAAAATAGAGATTCTAATCATAATTTGTTAGAATTACTATTTAAAGTGAATTTATAATTTAATTGATGTAAATATATAGTTTTATATATAATAATATATTAGTTTTTTTAAATTTAAAGTATTAGGATAAAATATACAATACTAGAAAAAATAGTTTCATGAAAAAAAATAATTTCTACTTTTATACTAAATACGCATTGACAAATAACATTAAAATTAAATTTCTTAATTATAAAATATAATTTTAGTATTCAATTGATGTTAAAATATTTATTTATATTTTTTGATAAACATTGAATCATTTTGTAATAGAAATAATAATAATTATTATTATATATAGTACATAAATATATGTGTATGATATTTTAATATCATATATCTATTTCATTTTCAATTGTATTATTTTAAATTTACTTCTTAAACATACACGACTTTAGTATACCTATTGGATTTATATACATTGACCATATCAAAAATGATCATATATAAAATAACCACACAAATGTTTTCTAGATTTTCAATGAAAAGTTAGTGAGAGCCATATTTCATTTAGATATATATAATCTTACAAGTCCTTTTTTTTTCACTCTTTCCATTTTATTGTTTTCATTTTATATTTCACAACATGATTTAATCTTTCATTATATTATTTGTCATAATTGGTTTTTTATACTAATGGTGATTTCAATGGAGATGGTTGTCAGGGGATATTCTAATTATCATGATATTATTATTTTAATTTTTTTTATCCTTTTAACGTTTTTTTAGTTTTAATGGATACAATCACCCATGACTTGCAATACTTAGTTTCATGTTCAATTTTTCCAATGTTTTACTATGAAATAATGTTTTTTAGTTTAATCATTACAATTTATGAATTTATTCACAATATTTTATAATTAATTTATATAAATAGAAAAACTAGTTTATAATTATAAACATATTGTTTATGGAAATAATATGCTTCCTAAAAACCTAGGGTGTTACATTCCCCCTATAAAATAAATTTCATTCGTTCAATTTTAATCACCATATATCAATGTAATAAGTTAATTTAATCTAATTTATATAGACAAATCAGGATATAATTTATAGATAAATATCAACCTTAAAAACGTGGTAAACATATATCTTTTCTCAAAATAATAATATCAATAATATTGAGTTTTTATCTAATTATTTTGGTCAAGATTTTACTGTTATTCGATATTAAAGCCCACATTATATATTTATTTCTATAGTGTGTTTAATATCATACATGTATTGATAAAATAACATATGTTAATATAAAATGTGTTTTCCATACCCAAAATAAGTTTTTTTCTATGTGGAGGGAACCAATACACCCCTAAAACAAGAATTACATCTCCCTAAAAGAAGGATTATAAGATTTTGACAAGGTAAATTCCTATAAATATAAATAAAGAATACAATAATCATACCTCTAGATGATTAAATTGATAATAAAATTATCTGGGAGGTGATTTATTTTTCTTTAAAAAATATAAAGATATTCTAGAGTTCCTTGAGTAAAACTACAAGGGGACATATGCAACTCTTGATTATAGGATACATGAACCTTAAATATTAGGATCAACTTAAGGAGTAGTTCTTTGATATGAATTAGATTTTCCGATTGGTCTTGTAGGTAGGTGATTCTAATCATATCGTCAAGCCCTTGTATTTGGGAATTGACTTGGCTAATTCCCATGTTCCCGATGCATAATAAAAAAATAATTAATAGAACATTAGGGTGAACTATGTTTTTTATAATCATGTTAATAGAACTCTTTATTTTTCTTCAAAAGTGTGATTCTTGATGACCCACTCTCCAAAAAATAAACTATCTTCCAGTACCCTTTAATAAATTTACTTTGTGATTATTCCCAAATGTTTGACATATCCATGGTTCAATTTTACTAATTTAATCATCCCTATTATTTGAATTTTGGTATGTTTCAATTTTCAACTAGTTCATTCACATAGGATTTTAACTATAGTAAAATTTTTAATCTTATTTCATTATAGTTGTTTTGGTATAATCATTATATTTATTAGTACATCTCATATTATTATGTGTTTATTATAGATATAGTCACTACATTGGTTCTTGTAACAAATTTTAACTAGTTTTTTATGGTTCTATCCATACACAAAAACCAAAATATTTAACATGATTTTAAAGCATTAACAATATGGGTGAATTATTATAATCATTTAAGAAATTGCACCATAACATGTCTTGTTATTTTATATTATCACTTTGGATTATAAATAATTTCATTAAACATGTATCATTAATAGTTTATCTTTGGTGAAATTAAGTTGGGATATCTTATGATTCTCAACCTAATCCCTTAATGTAAGTTGGAAATAAATCTATATAGTTTTAAAGAAGTATACAATTAAAAAAACATATATTCCATGAGTTTATATAGAGGATTTTATTCCTAGGCCCACTCACTGTGCATTTGAGTGGTGACTGAGTCAGTGGTAAACCAACCCTTTTCAGGGTGATAACCCATAGGTGCATCTATGACACATCCACATCAACTTTAGTTTATCCATATAAGGATGTATTTTAAGTAAATTCATACACCCAATACTTTACCAATATTTTAGGATATCATTCAATACATAGACTAATTTTTAAGGTTTTCACTATAGTTATCCAACCCTAATACCAATGGTAACTATAATAATATCAAATAATGAACAATCCTTTATGAGATACTAATAAATGAAACCCATGCTAAAAATTCCTTTATTTTACATCATTTAATAAATTATAATAATACATCAAATAATAGTCTCAAAAAACTATGAACTAATTGGTTTAGTATCTCTTGATAGTATCTTTGGAAGAAAATCATTTTATAATTATTTTGTCCATTTTCTAAAAATTTAATCAATTAGATATTCTTATTGATTTCTCAAAAATAAAACTCCTCTACATTACTTGGGAAATAGAAACATAAGAAATTGGTGACCTTAAACACTTAGTAATGTAATAATAATCATACCTAAATGTTACCAAATTTGAGATCATAAGAATATGAGAAAACATAAATGGGGGAGAGTTATCTATTTAATATAAAATAGATTCATAAAATAGGTTTCATATTTCATAATTGGATAAAAAGTAATCCCATATGATCAAGCATATAACATGGCAAAAAGACTGTGAAAAAAGAGAAACAAAAATCATGATCCTATGTAATAACATATCCATATATTAAATTATCATTGTACCAACAGAATATTATGAACTTAATATTGTATTTTTATTTCACCACCTATTCCACATAGTGGACCAGGCATCAAATACAATTTCCCATATCATAAAAGGTGTCATAAACTATTTCCCATATTGTATTAGGAATTTAATCTTATTTCCCATTTAAGATTTAGAAACAATACTCATTTCACCATTATATCATGCGATATAATGCATTACCTAAAGAATTGGAGGGATATAGAGGGACCAACCATCATTTAAATATAAAATACACATGTGTTCTAAAATAAAACAACTAATAATCACATTCTTAAAACCAATGAATAATATTGGGTTTCAAATTACATTTTAATTAAAATCATTTGAATAACCCCATAAAATAGATAAATTTGTCTCACAGTCAATCAACCCAAATATTAAGTTCAACAAATATTTTAGATTTTTGTTCATGAAGTATAACATCATGGAAAATAGTTCCTAATAGATTTAAAATAGAAAAAATGACGTCGATGTTAAAACATTTGATTTTGAATTTAAAATAATTTACAATATTTAAAAACCATATTTGTTGAGAACACACATTTCAAAAAGATATAATTAAAATTATCTTTTTAATTTGTAAATGAAAACTATCAAGATCTCATAAATTGAGAAATATTTTGATATAAATACATTATAAGTGAGCATTGGTGGTATGTGAAAACACTAACATAAAAAAATTATAATTAAGACATAATGGTCCATTATTGACAACATTATACATTTATGTGAGAGAATATTAAAGTACAAATATTTCAATAAAAAGATATATTTACCCTAAAAAGTTAATGTTTAATATCATATAAAATGTTAAATCAATTTCTAATGATAATATTTATTTCGAATGTCCGTAATAAACCATATAACTCAAGAAAAGAGATTTGATGTACCAATGTCCCTTATGGGAAAACTTTTTCATGAAGATTGAATATTTTTAAAATCAGATTATGTGGTAAAAATGTAAATTCATTTATTTCAAGATGAAATACCACATAGAAATGTTATAGGGAATAATTTACCCAACTTATATGAAATATATATAATAAGATCAATTATAACACAAAAAGTTAGAATCATGTTAACAAAAACCCTTACAAGTTGAGTAGAATTTAAATCAAAATCCTCTAAAAGAGATATGTTTAAATAAAACATAAATTTACTTCAATAAATGTATTTTAATTATATAATAAATAAAATATCAATACTATACACAATATAAAAGTAATGATGTGCATAATATAAAACATGCCTCAAAGAGAGGAATTTGAGATGAAAAATTCTTATTGTTGTACGGATTTTTTCTACACATGCACCATACATATTGAATAATAAATTAAGTGTTTTAATTATATAGCCACGAAACTTATTAATAATAACTTCCATTTATAATACCCATTTATAATCAATATATATATATATGCATATATATTATTCATATTTTTTCTATTTTCCCATATATGGTGTTTATGGTATATACAAATTTCATAGGATTAGTGTCAATATTTTTTATTCTTCAAAACTGCATCATTAAGAATCATTAATTTTACAATAATGTGTGGTTTATAATTTTTTATGGGGATAAAATATCCTTTCATGTGTGTTTTAGACTTTATCCTAGAAGTTTAAATAGACAACAAGTATATTTCTATAATTTTTAACCCATGACGGGTGTTTTATTAGCTAATGAACTAAATATTAATATAGTACTTAAAGAATAAAAAAATATTTATTTAAATATTAATAAAATATTAAACCATTAATTATTTATTTATAATCACCCATGATATTATTTCATAGAATCATTTATGTAGGTTGTCTAACTAGTTCAAACATGAACATACCAAGATTAATGTATGATTATTAGGTTATTTAGTTTCAATATCATTATAATAGTATCATAATAGAATAATTTTTTGTGTATTAGTGTGATATAAAAAAATTATAAAATTTATGATATTAATTAATTTGTATGAAACAATTTTAGAGGATTAATACATTGTTTTCCTCTAATATCACCTGTTTAGGATGTTTAATTTTATAACGAATGTTTATAACTCATATCCTCTAAAGGATATTCATTTTTTCTAGACATAATAATTTAAAATATAATAAATATATTATTTAACCTTTAAAACAATTTCTAGGTACATAAATGAATGATGTAATTGAAAAATTGAATGCAACGTACCATGGAGGCGATAGTCCACACATACACATAGATTATGATTTCATTTTGTTTGAGGATTTAGATAAAGTAGTGAAATAGTTAAAAATTAAATAAAAATAAATAACTTATAATGATTATAATTATATATGAAATTCCATTTTTTATCATTTAGGTTAGGGTATTTAAGGAAAATGGACTCATCTATTCCTGGAGGTGGTTGTCTACAAATACAGAAGTTTCATGTTTTGATTTTTATTAATAGAAAAGAAAAATTTTGTTAATAACTATAAAATAATTATAATAACAAATAAATTTAACAAATATTCTTATTTTATAATTTTATTATTATTTAGAGAGATTTTATGGAGATGGAGTGAAAAAAAATAGAAATGAGAAAGCGAGGTTTAGAACTTATAGCTCACTTCATGGATTATCTCTTTTGAGAAGAGGGTTAAGAATTTCTGGGATAAAATTTTGAGAAGTCCAAAACCTATTTAAGGTTTCAAGTAATTTTAAGGATATGGTTGGGTAGATATTAGGTATAAAATTAGGGGATGTTGTGTGAGGGGACGTGAGGAAAGGGGGGACCATTTTATAAGTAAAAAGGGATGGAATTTTGGTATATACCGAAATCTTTTCAACAATGGGAAGTCATTAATAAGGAAAGTTGATCAAAATTTTTAGAAACGATATAATTGGGAATATATAAGGTTGATAAATCATCAAAAACGTTTTTAAACTCATGTTTTTCAAAATTTTCAATCTCTTTACCCATAGAATTACTAGTTTTATTAATTTAGCTTTAACCCTGATAACTAGTTCTTTCTTCATGTGACAGAATCATTATAACTTGAAATAAATTGTTAATTATTATATAGTTTGGGCCTAAATATTCTAAATTATAAATCTATTTTTCTTAATTAATTTTACAAATGTTTTAAAAATTAATTTCAATATAATAAATAAAAAATATATTAAAATATATTTTGAGAAAAATATTACCAAAGTACAAAAATTTCAATAATAGGTTAGTAAAATATAATAAATATTTTAAAATTTATATTAAATATTATAAAATAAATATTTTTCAAATAAAAATGATTCAAAAACCTCTAATTCATATTTTTTACTAATAATGGAATAAAAGTTGACGTATTTGTAAAAATGGTATATTGCATTATTCACAAAAAAATAAAATGTTACCTAAAAATATGAATATTAAATCCTAATATTATTTTAAATTTATAAATTGAAGAATTAATTTATTTTTATATAGTTTAAATATTAAAATTTATATATATTAATTTAAAATGAAAATACTAATTATACGGTTAAACTGACTTTATTAAAAAATTGAATTTTTAAACAACATGAGGCCTTAGTATTATATCATATTAATTTTTATTTTTAATAATTTTAATATATTAGTTATAATATTTCAATATTTTAATTTTTTCAATTTAATCTATTATGATAAATATATATAATAGTTAACGAATTTTTTTTTGAAAAAGAAGAAATATTACTTTTATACTAAATACACTTAAAAAAATAAAAATAAAAATAATCTTTTATATTCTAAATTATAATTTTAATAATCTAGTGATATTATAGTTTTTTAATTATATATATATAATAAAATATTTTACTAATAATAATAATAATAATATTTATATTTATACGTAACACATATATATAATATAAATATCATATTTTAATTTCATTCTGATTCATATTAGTTTTTATTTACTAATTGGCCATACATGAAATCAACATACCTATTGGATATATATCCAATGATTATATATAATGACCATAGTTATAATGGATATATTTTCAATGATCATATTTTAAATGAACATATTTGGGATAACCTGATTTTTTTCAATATATATAACCTTACAAAACATATTCAGTTCCCACTTCCCATTTTAATAGTTATCATTTTTGATCTTACAACATGATTTATCCATACATGGTATTCTTTATCATAGTCAGGGTTTTATACTAATAGTGATTCTTAAATGTGGCAGTGGTCTAAGGGAGGTTCTAGTTATAAATATATTCTTATTTTGAATTTTTTTCACCCCCATTAATGTTTACTATTTTAATAGATGGAATCATACATGATTTGTAATACATAGTTTTATGTGATTTTTTATAGTGTTTTACTAGGAAAGAATAAATTATTGTTAGTTTAATCAATACCTTGTATAGATTTTAAAGTAATATATTTTAATTCCTTTGGACAAATACAAAACAATGTTTATAATTATAAATGTATAGTTTTTCAAAAGAATATTTTCCCTAAAAACATGGGTAGTTACATCCTCCCCATTTAAATAAAATGTTTCCACAAAATTTTAATCATCACATACCACTATAAATTTATAATAGAATTAAAATTATAGTAAGAAATCAGGGAATAATATATATATATATATATATATATCAACCTTAAAAACATAGGAAATATATCTCTTTCTTCAAAACATGATTGTACATCATATTGAGTTTTTCTTTAACTGTTTGGGCTAAGAGTTTACCATTATTCAGCATCAAGAGACACATAATATAAATTTTTTGGAAGGTTTTTATTAGAATCATTTCACTTATATAATATCATATGTTAATATGAAATGTGTTTTCTCTACCCAAGATAATTTTTTCTCTTAGTGGATGGTACCAATACATCATTAAAACCTTTTTAAATTTAACAAAAGTAAGGATAATAAAATATACAGAAGGACTATTCCAATAATCCTCAAATTTTAATACAATAATAATACCATTAGAATATTCATTGAACAATAAAATCATCAGGGTTGTGATTTAAAGTTATTATAAAACATCATAGAAATATAAGAGTTCCAAGAATCAAATTCAAAAAATACATATAAAACTGTGTATTTGTTGGAATGTGAACCTTAAATATCAATATCACCTTCAGTAGTAGTTCTTGAATATGCATTCCATTGTCCTCTTAGTCAATTATTTTTTTGACTCTTTTCATCTTGGTTGGTTCTTATATTAGTTCAATGACTTAGAAAATGACTATGTTCCACACACAAATTAAATTTAAAGATTACAGATACCCTTGGATGAAATTTATTTCATTCAATCATGTTATCATATATCTTATGTTTTCCTATATAATTTTAATCTCAAGGACACCCTCATCTAAAAATAAAGTTTCATATAGTCCCATTTATTCAATTCCACTAGTTTTTTCCCATATTTCTAACATATATGTTATTGAATATTCTTTATCTCATCATCTATATTTCAAATATTTTTAATTGTTTTCATATTTGTATTCATTGGTTAAATCATTATTTCAAACAAGGTAACATTGTTAATCATATTTCAAAATATTTGGTTTGTCATTATTATAGTATTCCACAGTACATCACCCATTATAATGGGTTGATCAGATATACAACCACTATATTGTCCCTCACACCCATTGTTAACTCAGTTCCTTCTGGATTGTTCCAGAACTACAAAAACAATGAAATACATGAATGAAATAGAATTAAAAATATGCGATAATTATCAAAATCAAAAAATTAATTCAACCTTAAAATATATTCTCACTTCACATTACCATGTTATAATATAATTCCTTTATTTTAAGCTATATCATTTTTATTATATACTATATTAATTTATGCTATGTTATATTACAATTATAATCCTAATCCATTAAATTAATTAGAAAACAATCCTTTATTTTGTTTTATAAAGTTTGTATTATCAACTAAATCATATCCCCTTGGGAAACCTAACCTGGTGTGTAATATTAGTCCCACTAATCAGATATCTGTGTGATGATTGAGTCAATTCTCAATCAAACCTTTCTGGTGTTTATTACCACTTAGTGTATCTATTCCATAACTGTATCCACCTTCCAATATCAAAATATGGATTTATTTCTAGGAAGACTAATGAATTGTGACTTTAATAATATTTTTGGATACAATCCTAAATATAGTTTTGTATCTATGGTTTTCACTAAGTTTCTATAACCCTAATATCTATTGTAACTGAACTAATCTATGAATATTACTAAAGCTTTCTCTGATACCAATAGATATGACCCAATGTAAACATGATTTTAATTTACATTATTTACATATTTTTTAGAATGATAGCTTTACCAAATAGTTTAATCTTCCTTTCGTTAGTAAATGAATTTTTTTAAATGTATGAATTTTGTTTGCAAAAGTCCCTTTAGAAAAAATAACTAAGATCATTAGAAGAATTATTAATAATGGTAAAATTTAGATCATAAACTCCATTATTTTCAATGCCATCATCCGGATAATTTTCTTCATGATATGTATGTGTGATGATAAAAATCATGATCATTAAAAATTTCATGAATTTAATTCATTTAGAAGTCAAATTACATGAAAAATGAATGGTTCCATTTCTAATATAATTCAACACTATGGTATAATCACATTTGAGTATCATGTTGTGCCATCCTTTCTATATTTCCATTTCAACCGTAGTTTTAATAGTGAGAATTTCAGCATTAAGAGATTTAATTATTCCACCTGACCATATAAGTATCCCATTTCATTACCATTGTGTTTACTAAAAGTTTCACCATATCTAGAAGGATCTGTATTCCCTCTCAAGGATCTATCTGTATTAATTTTGATCCAACCATAGAATGGGGGGATCCATGTGTATTCTAATGTTATTTATATATTATTATAATTACAAGAAATTTCATGTTACTTAAACATAGTATGATCATGAATAAGGTTATCATAATAACCATTTTACAAATAGTTATCATTTTTCACAGCCATGATAAATTGAGAGAAGTCCAGCTATAAATAGAAAGAAATATTTTCTGGGAGATTCACATTATATCTAGTACAATGGACATGTATAATTTAATAAGAATCCATAAGAAGAGGCTTAAAAAATTATTTGATAGAGGAAGCTTAATATAGACTTGAAGGTTCTCCTATATGTTGGTTGTGTATGGGTTTACCACTTTGAAAATAGGAGAAGAGACTTCAAATGGAGATGCAGGAGAGAAAAAATTACGAAAAAAAATGATGAATGCTATCCTCGTGTTGATTAAATAAGGCACACCACAAACATAGAATAATATTATAAAATATTACCTCAAACTGTCTTTCAGAAACATAAAATATATCACCATCATTGAAAGAGATAATATAGATCAGAGGATTTTTTTTATTCAAATTCATAGCCCAACATCCCTTTTACCATTTTAATAAATCATGGTATATTTATTTATTTGAGTTTTTTTCCATTAGATGAAGTTTCCCAAACCAAGAATCATCACTATTAATGAAGTTATAATTCATAATAACTTCCCTAATTTCTATAGAAAGAATATCCAAGGGATTATTGATTTATTCTTTCAGTTACACATTTCATTCAATTAAAGGATCCAAATAGTGTAACAAATTAATAAAGGGAATTCTTATCGAGTTGTATGAATATAAATTTAGATATGATTTGATATTACCTAGGTATAGAGAATTCATCGAAATGATAAAATTGGAAACCTTCATGGATGTCTATATGGAAGAATCCATTTTTTCTAATTTTATAAAATTGAGTTTGGTCAAGAAGATTCATGTCATAATGGTTATAAATTATTATTTCTCATTAATAAGCCTCCACAAAAAATTATCATATAATAAGTTGTTGAATTTGTATAGTTTTTAATATCAATACATCCATAATCAGTAGGCTGGAAAAATTTCTTCCATGTAATGGTATAAAGAAATCACTATACGATTCATCCACTCTAAATAGAGTTTCTATTTTAGGTATTAGAATTCTTAATGAGTAAAACATGGAATTTATAAACCATGAACAAGTAATTTGTTAAAAGAATAATATATTCCACAACGCTAATCTTACATGCCATTTGTAATGCCTCGACCCCAGTTACCCAGATTTGGGGCATTACTTCATAACATTGGCATGATCACAAAAGATCAAGTCTTAGAAGAACTATTAATTTAGTAGCCCTGGAAACACTAGATACATTCATAAATGTTAAATTACATCATAAAGTAAAAAATCAAAATATCATAGTCTCCATAGTGCACACTTCTATCCCCTTCCGACTATCCCTGTAGGTCAGTCATAAAATATTTCTTCACATCCTGGGAAAAATAAAACATTGAAAGGGGTGAGCTCAGATGCTCAGTAAGGATAACAATATAGCAGAAGATTTCATAAATAATCATAAACAATTCAGGAAATGTATGACTAAAACAAAAGCCTTTTAAACTTGAACTTCAACATAGTATGGAAAGAGTATAATAAGATAATGCCATTTACTTATTCACATGGATATTCTACTGGTTGAATAACCACATTCAATATCAATAACCACTTTCACAATGATGGAATGCATAATTCCAGACTATCATAACCACATAGCCAAGGCCTCGTGCTAAGACAAAAAATAATATTTTGTCAAGGCCTCGTGCCGAGACACAAGTTTGTCTCATGAGACCTGCCGATGAATCGAGGAGCTATAGCGGGCTCCACCCGTCACTTATTAAGTCCAATGCATTCCTCATATGAATAGTTTTAAACATATCATAAACCATTGCATAATCGTATCACATCAAACATGCATAATGGGAACATAACATTTCCACATTTCAATCACAAGATACCAATAAAACACATTGATGTAATAAAAACACTTTCAAAACCATTTTCAATACCAAAATAAAACAAAATTAAAACTTGGTATCAATTTTTCATTTAAAAAAAGTTATGGCTTGAAGAGGAAGCTGAAACTAAAATAATAGTCAGGGCGGCGGAGAATTCTTTTGTCACCGCATACGTAAGAAAAAAAACATTACTTTTGTCGTTACTAAAAACGCTTCGTATAAAAAGATTCCTTTTGAATAAAAGTGAAAGTCAAAGGGGTTTATACACCATATAAAGGAAAGTTGTGTATAAAACCAAATATGCCTCAATGAAAGGAGATTGAGACGAAGTCCCTTACAAAGATCATTTTTTAAATAAAATAGATCTATTCTGTGTATTCACTATAAGTACACATAAATAATGTACAAATACAATATAAGACATAACAATATCATGACATAATTTGAAAGTAGGAGATTAACCCAATGAAAAGAAATTGGGTTAAGCAGTTCCCTTACCTCGTGTCCGACTTGATTTGAGCATTCTTTAACCTCCTAAATAATAAATTAGAGTTAATTTATAATTGCTTAATAACCTTTTTCAAGTTAATTATTCCTTTTATATAACTTATTACCATGTTATGAACATTATGTAATTATTTAAGTTAATAACGATTGTTTTGTCGATCTTTGCTACTTAAGTCAAAAATAAACTTCTTATAATTACAAGTTGTTCATGTGGTAAAATATCCCTTATATCCAGAATTATGTTCATGATTTAGATATCATATATATCATATATATCCAGTATATACATGCATTTATAATATTACATAACATTTAGAGGTAAGATATGAAATGCACCGTTCATGGAGACGGTAAGCCGTACGTACGCATGAACGCTACTTTCATTTTTATTTTGTATTTAATGGAATGGAATCATAATTATATAAAGATATACTATAATTCCAGTATAATATAATGTATAAATCCATTTACTCCATCCTTTATACATCCCACATATGGCATTAACGATTCAAATAACTTTGAGGGGGCGGTAGTCCGCACATCCTAAAATGAAATTATCGCGTTTACCCATAATGGAAATCATAAAGTTATGCCATAAATGAGAAATAAAGAAGAATAAGGAACCCTAAAACATAATATATATCATATATAAATATAGTGACATCTTAATGGCCACCATGAGGGGTGTTAAAAGAAGATTGAACAATAATCGTTTCGTGAGGCAGAAATACACCAACCATAGAAACAGTATGTTCTTTAAACATTAGACGATGGTGTGTGTAAGTGTAAATAAAATCCTTCTCATAACAATATCCTCGTATATTGAATATACTGGTGTTTTTACAAAAGAAATGAACAAAAAGTGTTTAGGGGTTTGGAGAAGCAAAATAAAACAAAACAACATTAGAGAATACATTACCATAATATCGGGTAACTGTTTTTGATTTGAGTGAAAAGCTTTATTGGGAGGAATTATGCCCAATTTGAGGCTTCTATGAATAATATAGGGAAGTTGGGAGAGTATTTGGGAAAAGTTTGGCCGAGCCAAATGGCTTGAAGGTGTGAATAAGGTGGTAGAGGTGGGGGCTTTTTATAAGAGGAGAAGAGGGGCACTCTTGGAAAGATTGAAATGTTACTTTATTATGAACTTATTTTCGGATTCTAATGGTCCCAAAATGAAATATTTCTAGGATAAGGTGATAAGGGTTATAAATATGCTCATACTATAGGTTTTCGACAAGTTTAAGTTTTATATTTTACATTATCTTTTCATTTTATTGAAATCGTTAATTATTGAGGTAATCGCTGCATCATCATGGTGTCATAAATAATTTAATTTATTTAATGTATAAAAATGATAAAAAAAAAATTCATGAAGTAGGAAATCATTTTTACTTTCCAATAAATATTTATAGTTTAAAATATTACTTCTATAACCCCTTATAAAAATTGTTTTAGTAAAACAACTCATGTTTGTGACAATTTTATTTTTACTTTAAATAAAATGTTATTAATGTCATTTTCTTACCCAAGTGGCTCCATGGAGTCCCCAAGTAGACACATGAATTTTCTTGGTCAGACATGACTCATCCAATAATGGTAGGACCAGTGTAAAGGTATTTTCATATTTTTATAATATCATTTTTACCTTAAATTTCACTAATTACCTTTAATCGCGATTAATTAAACTTAAAAGTAACTATTTAACAAAAAATTATTTTAATCCCATTGAACAACATTTTACTTCCTAATTACAACAATGTATGTTGGATTTTTTAAAATCAAATCACAGAAGTGGTAATGTGTCATTTAAATGAAAAATTAGTTTTTTAACTACCACTTAGTAGTTTCACTATTCATCAAAAATTGATGTTTTTCATCACAATGCCAAAATTTCACCCTAGGTTATAATTGATATTACAAATTCAAAAATGATGTATATTTTAAAAAATTACAAACATATAAGTTTCATTAATTAATTTTATAATTAATTCCCACTGTCACAACAAATAGCATTTTTTAAGAAACAATATATATCAAAAGATTGACATTTTGTTTATGTCCAATTTCAAAGTGAAATTCATTCTAATGACCACCATTGGATAAAATGGTAAAAATATATTATAATTAAACTTTAAACCCACTAAATAGTATAATTTATCACTAGAAATGTTTTGATTAAAAAATTATTTTTAAGTATTTTCCTTATTCATAGAAATTTGGAAGCTCTCAGAAAATTACAAAAAATTCAAATTAGGATAATTTTGATATTCCAAATACAAAAATGAAGGCCATTTTGAAATATAAAATTTATATAATTTCAAAAAGTTGGAATTACTATTCATAACTGCTTCTTTGATTGGTCACGGTGTGTTAGAATCTCGAACTTGCGTACAATGAAAGCTATTGCATTATGGAAAGAGAAGTGTATCGTGAAAGCTTGGGGTGTTACATTCTCCCCTCCTTCAATAAATTGCATCCTCGCAATTTGAAAATGTTCTCTGAAAATAAAAGGTTGAAAATAGAAAATACCTCTGTGGAAAACCCAAATTAGAAATAGGGTTAATAAAAATATAAACTTAAAAGAAATAAAGAGAAGTAAAAAAGGTCACCCGAGATAGCCCATACTAGGATTCTATGAAAATATGGATTTAGAGGAAAAAAACCATCAAGGTCTGATGGAGAGTTCTAGAAAACAAGATTAGGAGAAAGTTAACCACAAGAAAATAAAAAACTTGTGATTGGTTAAATGATTATTGAATCCCCAGTTGGAAATGTTAACCAAAAACGTTTTTGTTTTAAGTTGCCTTTCATAAAGTTGAGGAATTTATTTAAGAGATTTAATAAGAACATAAGGATATATACTTACTTGTCATGTAGTCTCTCATTCTTTAATAAAATTTTACCACAAACCCATCTTTCACTCCAAATGATTACAGAACTAAAAAATATTCTATTTATACTAATTGTAGAAGGTTCCAAATATTACCACATACCATTTAGATTAGGAAAACTATTTTGTAATAACCAGGGACCTCATGTAGGCTAGTGGTAGGTAATAAAGTCATGTAGCACTATGGTTGTGGGTTCGATTCCTACATCTTTGTTCGACACGACGGGTTATCCCCCCACCTACAGGTTATCCTTTTCCTAAATGTATAGTATTATAATATTCCAAAAATAATCTTCCGAAATGTTTTAACCTCAAAAAATACTATCCAAAGTTAAAATTTATTCATTCCAACCTTTATAATTATCCAAAATACCTCTATCCAAAATTTCTCTAAAAAGGTCTCTAAATTCCAAAATTAATTGTATCATCAGATTCCTCAAACCAAGTAAAGTTTCCTTTATTGTCACATACAAAAATATGATTACCTTAATCATATTAAATCCTTAATGAAAACAATAAGTAATGCAGTACAATCCTTATATATATCACATTATTCTTATAACCAGAATATAATCCTTAAGTCCAAAAGCACCAATACATTAATTATTCCATTCCAACTATAGTAACAACATAATATTGTCCTTGATCCCTTGGCCTTTTTTGAGGTATGTTTCCCTGAAGCTGAGGACATTCATTTGCATAATTCCCCAATTCTCTACAATTTTAGCATTCAACATTGATAGACTCTTTCTTTCCCTTGCAATCATGCGTTTGGTGACCTTTTTCTCCACATTTATAACAAACTCCCATTCCTTTTAGGAAAGTACCAGGGTGATTCTTCCCACAATTATCACATAATGGAAAATAGTTATTTCCCTTTTCCTTTTATATGTCTCTTTTTCCCTCGTTCTCTTCTTCTCTTGCATTACTTTATTTTCATAAGATTTAGAGAATTCCTTTTCTGTCTTGATAACACATGAGACAATGTCTTTGTAAAACGAGAAGGTTTGTGAGACTAATGCTCGATGAAGAAATAATTTCAACCCATCAAATAAACAATAAATCTTACTTCTTGGGTTACGTATATAATCTGCAGTATGCCTCACTAACGTTGTAAAGTTGGCCTCATTCTTTGCGACATTCTCATCCTCCTTTTGTCTCAGACTCAGAAATTGTCTTTCCAAACCTGATCGATGGTCACGAGGATAGTATTTTTCTAGTAAAAGCTCATTGAACTCCTTCCATTCCATATTTGATACTTCATCATCTTCCTTTGGGTTTTGAATCAATGACCACCATTGATCAGCATCTTCAGTGAGGCGGTAAACTACCATGACAACCTTCTCCCTTTCACTACTCCCCAAGGCGTGGAATATTTTCTCTAAGGAGTTTATCCATTGCTCAGCTACTAATGGATTTTTACCCCCATTAAATGTTGGTGGTTGTTTCCTTATGAAGCATTCTAACATTGACCCTCCACGTTTTGGATCAGGGTGCTCCATACGAGTAAGTTTATTATTCATAACATGAGTGAGTTGTTCCAGTATGGTGATAAGTTGATCAGCACCAGTTGTATCTCCAGCTCCACAATAGTTATCTTGATCGGGAGGGAAATCCCTACATGGAGTGCGTGCATTTATATGGTTTCCATTCCTCCCACAGGGTGCCATTTCTAAACAATGGCATAAACTATATTAGTTTATGAATCAAAATACATAATTCCATACTTGTAAAACACTCAACATAAATTGAACTATTTATGGATATATTCCATAATCATAAAAAGAAATGTTTTCTTTGAGGAAGTATAAACTCATAAACCCTTCATAATGGTTTGTAATGAAAATGAGAATTATCCTAAGCATATCCCTCGGGAGTGTCATAACCAAGAGTGCAGCAAGGCCCGTTGTCGTGCACCAGTTCTCGTTCGAGTCTATCTCAGAGCAGTGTTTTCGGGTTTTACCCCTAGGCAAATCTGTGCCAGAGCCGCCTCTACCTGCTCATATCCAGACATGGATTTATTGTTTGGAAAGCTCATAAAATCTCTATAATACCAAAATTTTAGGAAGTTCTTTTATACTAATCCTCAAAGTCTATCTTAGGGCTATGTGATCTAATGAAAGTTTATTTAAATCTAGCTTCCAAGGTTAGTACTAAAATTCCTCTGATACCAACTGTAACACCCCGACCCCAGTTACCCAGAGTCGGTGCATTACTTTGTAACATTGGAATGATCACAAAAGATCATGTCTCAAAAGACTGATTAGTTTAGTAGCCCTGGAAACACTAGATACATTCATAAATGTTACATTACATCATAAATTGTAAAATCACAATAACATAGTATCCATTTTGCACAATTCTATCCCCTTCAGAGTATCCTTGTAGATCAGTTATAAAATATTTCTTCACATCCTGGCAAAAATAAAACATTGAGAGGGGTGAGATCAAATGCTCAGTAAGGATAACAATATAGCAGAAGATTTCATAAATAAACATAAACATTTAAGGAAATATATGACTAAAACAAAATCCTTTTAAACTTGAACATCAACATAGTATTAAAAAAGTAAAATGAGATAATTCCATTTACTTATTCACATGGATATTCTACTGGTCAAATAACCACATGCAATATCAATAACCACTTTCATAATGATGGAATGTATAATGTCAGACTATCATAACCACGCAGCTAAGGCCTCATTCCAAAACCACAAATAAGATTTTTTAAGGCCTCATGCAAAGACACTAGTTTGTCTCATGAGACCTGCCGATGCATCGTGGAGCTATAGTGGGCTCCATCCGTCACTTATAAAGTCCAATAAATTCCTCATATGAATAGGTTTAAACATATCATAAACCATTTCATAATTGTATCACATAAAACATGCATAAAGGAAACATAACATTTCCATATTTCAATCACAAGATATCAATAAAACACATTTATGTAATAAAAACACATTCAAAACCATTTTCAATACCAAAATAAAATAAAATTAAAACATGGTGTCTATTTTTTATTTAAAAAAAGTTATGGCTTTTAGAGGAAGCCGAAACTCAAATAATAGTCACAGCTGTAGAGAATCCGTTGTCGCCGCATACGTAAGGAAAAAACATTCCTTTTGTAGTTTAGTAAAAACTATTCGTATAAAACGATTCCTTTTGAATAAAAGTAAAATTAAAAGGGGTTTATACACTATATACATGAAAGTTGTGTATAAAACCAAATACGCCTCAATGAAAGTAGATTGAGATGAAGTCCCTTAAAAAGATCATTTTTTAAATAAAATAGATCTATTATGTGTATTAACTATAAGTACACATAAATAATGTACAAATACAAGATAGAACATAATAATATCATCACATAATTTGAAAGTAATAGATTAACCCAATGAACAGAAATTGGGTTAAGAAGTTCCCTTACCTCATGTCCGACTTGATTCGACCATTATTTAACCTCCTAAATAATAAACTAGAGTTAATTTATAATTGGTTAAGTACCTTTTTCAAGTTCATTATTCCTTTTATTTCACTTATTACCATGTTATGAACATTATGTAATTATTTAAGTTAATAACGGTCGTTTTGTCGATATTTTGTACTTAAGTCAAAAATAAACTTCTTATAATTACAAGTTGTTCATGTAGTAATATATCTATTATATGAAGAATTATGTTCATGATGTAGATATTATATATATCATATATATCCAGTATATACATGCATTTATAATATTACATAACATTTAGAGGTAAGAAATGAAATGCACCGTTCATGGAGAGGGTAAGCCGTACGTATGCATGAATGCCACTTTCATTTTTATTTTTTATTTAATGTAATGGAATCATAATTATATAAATATATACTATAATTCTAGTATAATATAATGTATTATAAAATTTACTAAATCCTTTATACATCCCACATATGGAATTAACGATTCAAATCACTTTGAGGGGGCGGTAGTCCGCACTTCCTAAATTGAAATTATCACGTTTACCCATAATGGAAATCATAAAGTTATGCCATATATGAGAAATAGAGAATCATAAGGAAAAAATAAAAATAATATATATCATATATAAATATAGTGACATCTTAATGGCCACCATGAGAGGTGTTAAAAGAAGATTGAACAATCATCGTTTCGTGAGGCAGAAATTCACCAACCACAGAAACAATATGTTCTTTAATCATTAGACGATGGTGTGTGTAAGTGTAAATCAAATAAATCTCATAAAAACATCCTAGTATATTGAAGATACTGTTTTTTTACAAAATAAAGTAATAAAAAGAGTTTAGGGGGTTGGAGAAGCAAAATAAAACAAAACAACATTAGAGAAGACATTACCTTAAAACTGGGTAACTCTTTTTGATTTGAGCCAAAGGCTTCCTTGAGAATAATTCCGCCCAAAGTGAGGATTCTAGGAGTAATAGAGGTAAGTTTGGAGAGTATTTGGGCATAGGTTGGCCGAGACAAATGGATTGAAGGTGTGAATAAGGTTGTAGAGGTGGGGGCTTCTTATAAGAGGAGAGGAGGGGCACTCTTGGAAAGATTGAAATGTTACTTTATTATGAAATCATTTTCAGATTCTAAAGGTCCCACAATGAAATATTTCGAGGAAAGGTGATAAGGGTTTGAAATATTATCATAAAATAGGTTTTTGACAAGTGTAAGACTTAGATTTTACATTATCTTTTCATTTTATTTAAATCATTAATTAATGAGGTAATCGCTGCATCATCATGGTTTCATAAACAATTTAATTTATTTAATGTCTAAAAATTATAGAAAAAATATCATGATTTAGGAAATTTTTTTATATTTCCAATGAATATTTATAGTCTAAAATATAACTTCTATAACCCCTTATAATATTTTTTAGTAAAACAACTCATGTTTGTGACAATTTTATTTTTACTTTAAATAAAAAGTTAATAATGTCATTTTCTTACCCAAGTGGCTCCATGGGGTCCCCAAGTTGTCCCATGGATTGTCTTGGTCGGCCATGACTCATCTAATAAGGGTATTACAAGTGTAATGGTAATTTCATATTTTTATACTATCATTTTTACCTTAAATTTCACTAATTACCATTAATCGCGATTAATTAAACATAAAAGTTACTATTCACCAAAAAATTATTTTAATCCCATTGAACCACATTATAATTCTTAATGACAACCATGTGGTCGGATTTTTGAAAATAAAGTCACAGAAGTGGTAATTTTTCATTTAAATGAAAAATTAGTTTTTTAACTACCACTTAGTGGTTTCACTATTCATCAAAAATTGAAGTTTTTCAAAACAATGCCAAAATTTCACCGTAAGCTATAATTGATATTACAAATTAAAAAATGATGTCTATTTTACAAAATTCCAAACATATAAGTTGCATTAATTAATTTTATTATTAATTCCCGCTGTAACAACAAATAGCGTTTTTAAGAAACAATATATATCCAAAGATTGACAATTGTTTATGTCCAAATTCAAAGTGAAATTAATTCTAATTACCAACATTGGATAAAATGGTAGAAATATATTCTAATTATACTTTAAAACCACTAAATATTATAATTTATCACTATAAATTATTTTTATTAAAAAATTTGTTTTTAAGTATTTTCTCTATTCATAGAAAATTAGAAGTTCTCAGAAAATTACAAAAAATTCAACTTAGGATAATTTTGATATTCTGAATACAAAAATGAAGTCCATTTTGAAATATAAAATTTATATAATTTAAAAATTGGAAATTACTATTCATAACTGCTACTTTTATTGGTCACGGTGTGTTTGAATCTCGAACTTGCGTACAATGAAAGATATTGCATTAGGGAAAGAGAAGAATATCGTGAAAGATTGGGGTGTTACACCATTAAGCAGTTATTTTTCTTCCAAGATACCTTCTAATTTCTATTCTAGGCCAAAAAGTGAAAAAATGGTCTGAATGTGGCCATAAAAGACTATGGGACCTCATAAAAAAGAAAGGAATCATTCAATAAATGATCCTAAACTCTTTAATGATATCCATTCTTCTAGCTGTAGAAAAATTTCATTCAAATTAGCATTTGATTTATTCCAACTAATCTCCTTCCCAGAATCGATTTTTCAGAATGATGTGAAGCATTTTTTATACTCTTTACTTTTATTTTATCACATTGTGTACAAAGAAAAATATAACCAGTATACAAAATATGAGTGGGAGTAACAGGGCCCCTGGCATCTATAATGGGTTTGAGTTTTTTGGTATATAAAATGTACAGAAACATTCTTATAAAATAATAATTAAAAATAGATATAATAATGGTTGAGAAATAATCACCTTGTTTAATACCCTATATACATTGGAATTATCCTTCTATATAGGCATTGATGAGCACTAAAATGTGTGATGAGATCAAAAAAATTTGGGCCCATTTAATGAAAACATAATGAAATCCAAATATGGTAATACTCTTGTAGATGAATCCATATTATATGGTATCAAAAGATTTTTTAACTTCAATATTGAGAGAAATTTTACCCCCTTATTATATTTTTTGAGAATATTGACACATTCATAAGTATTAGGAAATAAATAATGACTATTTTTTATTTTCATAAAACCAATTTGATTTGAAGACACAATCCTATGGGAAATATTTTCTATGGAAATTATTTTCCTAATGAATTAATATATTGTGTTTCCAAGAGAAACATGCAGGAAGCGATGAATCTATTTTTCATTATATAATTTTGTAATGAGAATAATAAATTTATCATTTAAATGATATATTATAGGAAAACATTTAAAAAATAATTGACAAGTCTACCAACATCACATGTCTAATCTACCAAACCTTTTTAAGGAAAAATTTTGTCAACCCATATAGTCCAGGTGAGAATTTATAATTTATTCCAAAACAAAATTGTTAAATAAAAAGCCCTAGAGGAGTTACAGTAAGACTAATTTATCATAATTATTTACAGGCCTAGTAATTATCTATTCCATTAGATCAATGCTATTTTTTGGCCCATGAACTCGGTTTAAATAGTAAGAGACATCGTGAGAATCTAGATTTATAATATTCTAAAAAAATACCCATTATCATTGAGAATAGACAATGGTATATCAATTATTATTAACTTTATAAGTTTATGTAAGATATTGGTATTTATACCACCTTCATTAAGAAAATTAATTTTTCTTTCTTCCCTTTGGATAACTTATTTGAGATTTAATAGGGTATTGAGACCATGTGTGATCATGTTTTCTTTCTGAAGACCTAAAGAATAATCACATCCAATGTTATTATCTTGTGTGGTGTAATGAAAGGACTCAATATTTGAAATATTTTCATATATGTGACATAATAACCCTAAACTCTAAAATTTCATTTTTTTCTCTCATCATATTAATCTTGAGAACATATAAAAGGTAATAATCCATATAATTCCCAAAATTCCAAGTGTCTTCCACCATATTTTTACAATCTAGATGTAAAAACAATGAATTATAAAATTTAAAGGTAAATAGAGATTTAAACTCTCTAGTTGCATGGATTTCCAAAATAGGATGATGATAAAATTTAACTCTAACAAGAGCATTACAACAAATAGGGGCCTATGAATCCAAAAAATTGTAGTTAATAAAAATCATATCCAATATTTTGGCCATAATTCTATTTAGATAATTCTTATACCAAGTGTATTTGGATCCCACCAATTTTACCTCATAAAGACCAATATTCTCAATAAAATCCCTAAATTCCTTGGTTGAGGTGGAGGAATTGATCATTCAAAGCCTCTCATCTAGATTATGAATATAATTGATGTATCTAGTAAGAGTCAATGTGTTATTTATTAATATGATCAAAATGTGGATATTATTATATAATTCATGTCTCTATAAATATCCATTATAAGCATAGATAAAGGACTCGAAATGTCTCATACCCCTAAACTTTTAACAGAGAGTGACAATTTTCTCTATAGAAGTGATATTTGAGATACCATCCAATATCACATGTGAATGGACAAAAATAATTTTGATTTCATTATTGTATTGATTTTTGAGGATGAGTTTTTAACACATATTTTTATAGGAATAAATCATCTAAAAAATTATTTTATTTTATAAAATACCTTGAAGGTCAAGATTATGATTATTTATGAAACGAGAATGGGAAATGATTATTTGAAGGTTAGATAATTACTAAAAATTCCAAAAAAGGAACTTCATTTAAACATATATTTGGAGAAATATCCCCCTTTATATTTACAATAGTGATTTTATTTTTGTATTATTTCCTGAAAAGAATTGATTTTTCCTCATTATGACCAGTACTACACACTTTTTCCTCTTATTGAATGTATGGACTAGAGAATCTCAATGGATTATTTCGATCAGAAGAAATTGTCAAATAGTGGAAATGGGCATCATCCAGGTTGGTCTTGGAACATTCCTCCAACATCAAATTTTTTTGTTCATTTCTAGTTTTGAGTGTAGAGTCACTCTAGTTATATCTGAGTAAGATATCATGTATTTCACTACTGGCCATGATTCCTTCCTCTAACATTGTTTCTCGAGCAGCACTGAAGCATTAATATAAGAATTGAAGATTCCCCTATAAATATCATTATTCACTAGATGCTTATATATAAAAGGTAGAACATGCATGATGGCATAATTATTTAAAACTTCATGAAGAATTTCCTTGTAAGGTGTATCCTCCTTGGATTTCTAAAATTAACCAGGGATCATCTTTATAGTGGATTCACTAGTGTATATTTTTCCTTCGTAAAATATTATATCTCTAGCAACACTGAGTTCATTACATGTTAGAATGATTATTCCCATGTAATTATCCGAATTCACTGGAGGATTCTATATGGAAGGTATAATTATACTATTTATATATATAATGAAAATTTATTGATGGATATCCTAAGGAGATGTATCCTTTATGAAGTTGGAGAATTGAGTTGGGTTCATATTCAGAGTGTCTTTATTTTCATCTGTAACCACCTGTTGTGGAGTTGGATTATGATTTTGATGTTCTAAAAAATACCTGCATTTTACTTTTCAAATACTCATATGTGTATCCTTATAGGAGTTTTTATAATGAGTATTAATACAGCTCATTGGGCCTTTACTTCCATCTATGACCACCTATTTTGGAGTTCGATTAGGAGAAAATGCATTTTGATGTTATGAAAAATCCACATAATTTTCTTTATGAATTCCCAAATAAGTAATTGAAGTTGAATATTTCATATATATACCTTCAAAAGTTGGATTATATGTTAACATGATTTCAAGAGGTTTCAGATTGATTTCATCCTCAGCCTTTCAGTCCGTCTAGGAAACCACAGTTCTATTCTTGTTAAATTTACATTGTACATGTTCTATATTTGTGGTAGTATTAGCATGATTAATATTATTAAATAATTTAGGGGTAGTAAAAAAACAAAGCCACTATTAATTCCAGATACATGTATTTCATTAGTGGGATCATGTTTCAATGACTCAACAAGTCTTATAATATCATGATAAATTTCAGTAGTAATTATAACCTCTTCACTTCCGATTACATTATCAATCCATACCCCATTAGTAATAGGTATATAAGGAGTGTTCATATTAATAGATTCATCCTCTATTTAATTTCCACATTATTCTCCATCAATAAGAACAACCCAATATCTCCCCTTTACATCCTTATAGTAAAAAACAATGGGCATCTTTTTCCCCCATTTTACAAGGTCATCCCTCCAAGAGGGATCATCTTTTTCAGGAGAAGGAGATTTTCATTTCATATTTTTGTTTACATCCTTCCAAGTATCATAATCATTAGTTATCTTCACTAGTTTTTGGATCACTCTATATTTCATGTTGGAGTGACTAATAATCATACACAGATTAAAAAAAGTGCAGTATATTCATACTCAACCTTAAATTTAATGATTTGGTCATTAGCAATGTTAATCACCTCCAAAAGATTTGATTCAAAGTTTTCATGAACCATTATCCTATCATGGAGGACAAAATATCAATTTAAAGTCATCCAATACATTTTTAAGGGGATACCATTGCAAATAGTAAGAACACTGAGTATTTCTTGGTACCAAAATATCGAATTTAATCCCTGAAGCCTAACCAAGTTTTATGCTATGGAATTTATCTGATTGAATTGAAAAACGTTCATGCCCCACTTTGAAATACTCAGGATTCTTGGTTTAAAATAAAAATTTCTAGTTCCCCACACCAAATCAAAATTTTCCTTGCTCCCTATCAGGATGTGGAAGATCCCCCTTCCAAACAATATCATATTCCATTCACTTCCCCCTAGAAATGCATAATTCTTGCTTCAAGATATGATATGGTCCATATATTTCACCCTTAGAGTAATTAATATATCCATGGATGAAAAACTGACACAAATAATGTCACCATTGAAGGGAATTAGAATCATAAATAAAAAATAATCTATCATAAGCCATTTTCATAAAAGTAGAAGGCTTCGGGAAGTCATCCTTTAGTGGATATATTCCACGAAGGGACTCAATAAAAGAAATACCTTTTCTTTTTTCTTCTCTAAAATCCTTAATATGAGTTAGGTTATTAAATATTTATTTCTTGTTCATAGGAGGTTAATGAATTATATCCTTGGAAGTGAGCTCTAATTCAGGGTGGAATGATTCAATGAAGAACTTGATAACTGATCAAAATGTAGAAGATCCTTTACTGGACTTCTAAAGAGGGCACATGAATTTTTTGAAAAAATAGCTTTCATAGAGTATAGTTGGGACTCCATCAGTAATCATTTATATAGTTTAAACATTGCATCACATAATAATCTCAACACATCAAGAATCAATAGATTTAAATTTAATAAAGGGTATATACATAGAAAACTTATTGTATAATGATTGTGAACCTTCTCTATAATTTCATCAACAAGATATTCTCCTAGAAATCTCCCATGTTGAAAAAATAATCATGATCTAGTAAATGAAAACATAAGAGAGGGGTGATATCAAACACATATTAAAGAAATATTAAATATATCAACATGTAACCTAGGGTGAGGTTATAATAATATAGTAAAACAGAAGTAGGAAATAATTATCTGATTAAAATAATAAGGGGTTATAAAAAAATATTTCATATTCTATAATAGGGAAAAAACAACCCCATATGATCATACATATATCATGCTGTAGAGACAGTGAAATCAATAAACCTAAATTATGAGCAATAAGAATAACATATTCACATATAAAAATTGCGTGTAACCAATATAATCATAGAAAATAATAATTATAACCACTTATTAGAATATGTTTCCAAAATTGGGTGAGGCATAACAATTTTTTTCCCATAGTGATCATAAATCATAACCTATTTTACATAGGGGTTTAGAAATCTAAAAATATTTCCAATTTGGAATAGAGCTTCATTAATATTTCCACCATATTATAAAGATATTTAAAGATTTATAAAATTAATTTAAAGGCTATATAGGGCGAACCCATCATATAAATATTAACAATACATGTGTTCATAAGAAAATATTTAATCATAACATCATTGAAAACCAAGAATAAGAATGTGTTTCTGGTTACATTTAAAAAGGTATCACATCAAAAAAACATAAACCAATTGATACAACATTCAATCACAATATATAGGAAATTCATAAAATATTTTAGATGGTGGTTCAGAGATGGTTACTTACAAAAATGTTTCTTAAGATAATGAAGAAAACAAAAGTCAATTTAAAAATACTTGATTTTTTAAGGAAAAACATTTTTAGGATTTTGAAATAACTTTTTGGAAAAATGAAATTGAATAAAGAGATAACCAAAAATATATTATAAAATTGTAAATATAAAGTATGAAGACCAAATTAATATATATGTACTGGCATTTAAATACTTGAATAGATAATATTCGTAGAATGTAAAAATATTAAATTGAAACAAATATTCAATTAAGAGACGTGGGTTAATTATTGATAACATTATACTTTTAGTTGAGAAAATATTCAAATATGAAGAATTGAATCAAAAGACTCATTTTATACAAAAAGATAAATGATAAATCATATAAAATTAAAAATAATTTAATAAAAATAATTTTGGTGTTTTAATTTAAAAATATACCATAAAACACAAAGAAATATATATAAGTTACCAAAGTCCCGTGCAGACAATATTTTTTATTAAGTAATAAACTATTGAAAATGGTATTATGTCGTAAATATTTAAATACCAATAATTTAATTTGAAATAACATTTAATACAATAACAGTTTATAAATTTCCTAACTTATATGAAATGTGTACATGTAGAGCAGTTATAACTCATTGAATGAGAATTATGTTTAAAAACACTTAAAAAAGAGGTACATATAAATCCTAACCTATTGAAATAAAAAGATTTAAATTAAACATAAATTACAATGAACATAAATAATTTCATGATATAATTTTTTAATTAGGAATTATATAATAAATATTAAAATAATTTGATGAAGACCACAAAACATGTCTAATTAAGTGTAATTTCAGATCAAAAACATAACGTCAGTTCAGATTCATTATTACCATGCACTAAAGATCTTGAATAATTAAATTAGGTTTATTAAATACATAAACAACATCTTTATTCATAAATATAAAAATTTATACTCCCCACTGATAATCATTCCATAAATTTAGATATTAGATTATTTTTAACTATTTTACAAAATTGGGTGTTTATGGTTTACACTTATTTCCTTGGATCAATTATAGTATTTTTTCATCTTACAATATATAAATTTCCGGAATAATTAATGTTATTTTAATCTAAAATTTATAATGATTTATTATGTTTAAATTTCATTTCATGAGTGGTTCATACTTTATACAGGAAGATGAAATCAACAACATACATATTTTAGTGATTTTTTACCAACAAAAGGTGTTTTCTTAGTTAATGAATTAATGAATGATATTATCCTTCAAGAACCAGAAAAAATATTTATTTAGATATTTATATAATATCACACATTATATTATGTTTTTTAATACATGATATAATATCCTAGAATTGTTCATATAGGCTGTCAATTTGACTGAAACATGAACATATCATCATTTATGAATGATTATGAGGTTATTTAATTAGAAATATAATTATATTATTAAAAAAATGCAATTTTTTAGTATTTATTATTGCGATTCATAAAATATATAAAATTAGAAGAAAAATTAATGTATATGAAACAATTACATTATATGACTTAATTTTTTCCCTCCTATTTCAGAATGAATGACTAGGAACTTATACCTTAGATTTGGATTATCTTAATAGTGAAGGTAGTTGAGACTTTGAGGTATTGTATTTTGAGAAGATCATAAAAATTTTAAGGAGTTTAATAATATAAAAGATTTGGTTGGGTAGATTTTTCTATGAACATATGAGTTTTAGTGAGTGTGAATGTGAGGATTAGAGGGTTCCTTTTTTAAATTAAAATGAATGATATTTTTTAAAATACCCAATTTATTTCAATAATTAGAATCTAATATCAAGGAAATTTTCTAAATAATAGGATAAATAATGGGTTGGATAATGGATAATGTTTATAAATCATCAACCATGTTTCTAAACATATGTTTTAAACATTTTTCAATGCATTTACCCCATAGATTACTACTTTTACCAATATACCCTTTACTAAGTTACATAGTTTGTAGCTAAGGTAATATAATAATTTTGACTAAAAATAAAGTTATCATTATTAAATAATTTGTACCCACTTATTCTAAATTTTAAATCAGTTTTTTATCAAATTTCTAGTCATATAATAATTAATTTTAATATAACAAATGTATGATTTAGTAAAACAATTTTTGAGAAAAATATTACATGGGTTCTAAAATATCAATAATATGTTTTTAAACTAAAATAAATATTATTAAATGTATGATTTAAATAATAAAATAATTTTTTACAAGAAATTTATTTCATAAATTTCTATGTCATATAATATATAAATAATGTCCAAAAAAGTTACAATTTTAGAAAAAATACCATATTACCCCATTCTCCTGGAAAAAAATGTTTTCAATTAGTCCAAAAATTTCACCATAAGATAATTTTGAAATTATAAATTCAATAATTATGATCATTATATACAATTAAAAATATAAAAGATTTATATTTATCTTTAGAAGGAAAATAAAAAAATAAGACCATACTGCTTGTATTGAAAACTATCGATTTTAATCATTCTGTGTTATTATTATTATTTCTTACCAATTTATAATTCAAATTATGTTAATATATTGCATCATATATAATATTATTATAATAATGTAAAATTAAATCTAAAAGGATAAAATATAAAATATATAACAAAAAAGTTATTTTAAAAAATGTAATACTACTTTTATAATAAATATAATTTAACAAATTCCATAAAAATTAATAATTTATATTCTGAAATTTATTTATAATACTCCATTAGTATTAAAATATTTATTTTAATTTTATATATACATTATATAATATTTTATAATAATTATAATAATTATAATAATTATATGTTATATATAAATACATATATAATATTTTCATATCATTTTTTAATTTAATTATGAGTTGTAATATTTGAAATTTACTATTTAACCATATAATACATCTGTATCCCTATTGGATATATATCCAATGACTATATCTGTAAGAGAAAACTTTTAAAATACCATATTTTGAATTACTAAATTTCATTCCTATATGTGTAACCTTAATTAAAAAAATTTAAATTCACACATCCCATTTATATTGTTTGAATTTTAGATCTAAAAAAATGATTTTTCCTTTTATTGTACTCTTTCTCATTGTCAATTTTGTTATACTAATGGTGATTCTTAAAGGTGGTGACGGTCCATGGGAGAATCTGGTTGTAAAGGTATTATTTTTTCTAACTTATTATCTTCTTTTAATTTCTATAGTTTTAATGGATGTAATCATCAATGTTGTGTAATACCTAGTTTTATATGCCATTATTGTAACATTTTACTGTGAAATAATAATGTTTTTTAAATTAATCACTATCTTGAATGATTTTTTACATAATCTATTTCAATCCCTTTGAACAAGTAAGAAAAGAATGTTTAGAATTATAAACATAAAGTTTATGGAATTAATATGCTTCCTAAAAACCTTGGGCATAACACAAACACGACTTCCAGATAAATTCATTTGTTTTTTGAAAGTAATTAATTTACTTTTATATGTGAATATATAATTACATATATACATTTAATTTTTTAATAATTTATTAATTTTTAATATTTATTTATATTTAATATTTATAATATGATTATAATTTATATAATTAATATATAATTAATATTTTAGTTTAATTATTTTTTATATAATCATTAAATAATTATTAATTATTAAATAGTTATTTATTGTAAATCGTTAATTTTTATATTTAATTTGAAAAATTCATTTTTTTAATATTTTTTTCTTTTTAGTAATTTTCTAATTGATATAATTAATATTATTTATTAATATTATAATATTTTTTTGTAATTTATATAATTTTAATTTTTAAATTCTGTTCATTTTAAATATTTCTTCGCTTAATTCTATTTTATTCATGTTTAATTTTTATTTATATTTAATATTTTCCCCAATTTATTTATTTTTAATATTTATTTATTTAATATTTTTAATATTTTTCTTTTTATAGTTATTTATACAAGTTTAAATATGAATATTTAATACTTGAAATATTATTGTAATTTAAATAATTAATATTTCTTAATTTATAATTTAATATACTCATATTAAAACATTTATACATTTATTACTACTCATTATTAATTAATTACTTATTTAAGAAATGATTCGATTTAATTAGCTAATTTGGTTATTTTAATATTTTCTTAATATCTTATTAATTTATTTATTAAATTTTTTTTATTCATTTTGAAAATAAAATTTCAATTTATTATTTTTTAACTACTATTTTTGTCACATTAATTTTTTTTATTATTTACTTTCTATTCATTTTTAATATTTATTCAATTTTAATATGTTTTTTAAAATTAATTTTTTATTGTCAATTATATAAAATTTAATTAAATTATTAATATCCAATACTTATTTATAAAGTAATATTTTTTATTATTTAATATATTTAGTATGTTTAAAATATACATAATTAAAATATATTCATTTTTATTTATATATTTTTCAATTTAAATATTTATAAACTTATTAATTATTAATTATTAATTATTAATTTACTACAAATCATTTTTAGTTAAAAAATAATTTTTTATATTTATTCATTTATATTTTAATATTTATTAATTTATAATACCTTTTTTAATATTTTTAATTTATGTTATGTTAATTTAGGTGGTGTTTGAGGTTAAATACCTTCTAATGGTTCATGATTGACTCAGGAAAAAATCCATTTAGTGGATTGATTTCTGTAGGTATTAGAGTAATACTATAATAGCAATATTATTTATCTGATTTGCAATTCCAGGTCACAGATTGGGGCATTCAGGCCACATGGTTTGTATGCTATGAAAGTTATTCAAGCTATATAACCTCCAATAATGATTAGAGGTAGCATGTAACTTGGTAGGACTTAGAGAACAAGTCAATGCCAAATGAACACAATGCAGTATGTCGACACAAAGGTGTTGTCAGACGGGTAGTGTTGAATGTGTGATGGGTGCGCTGACACCTATCAACCTTCAATAATTCCACAATGATTTACAATGTGAGATATATAGGTTACATTCCATTTGAAAATCAATACAGTTGGACTAATCATATGTTGTGACATGATATATCAGTTATTTAGTAGGGTTCCAAGAAATCATCACATGATAGGTAGTTCTAAAGAGAGATGAGTGTGCTAACATATATAATTTTCCCTCTTCCCTCATAGATCTTTGATATTAGGTGACGAGGTACCTTTCCATGATACGTCATAAGGATCCATGATGTAACTAATCTTGGAAAATGGTTGTCTAGATTTTAGATTCGTAACACTATATGATGAATACAGGTAGGGGTGGCAAGATGTAAGACTAGTGAAATGACATGTTGTAGGCCGATTCAATGGGCCTTTAAGACATATCCTTTAAGAGACTTCAAACCACATTAATTTGGGATAGTAGTCCACTGGTATAGCGACCCATAATTTTCATACAAATATATTTCATCTTTTTAGAAAAGCATTCATTACATAACATTGTAATCCCTAAATGAACCATGATGGCATAGTGTCTTTATAGGCTAAATACATGAACAAATTATATTTGGAAAATTATTCATTATATAATTTAATTTTGTTCTCACTTTATACCCTTTTTTACTACCCTACCTATAACCATTCTCCATGACATAGGGAAAGGAAACATAATAAAGGGAATGCTCATATACCTAGTAATAGTAAACATGGGAGATATCAATCTATGATAATATGAATGAATAAGATAATAATAATGGTATGAGATCATGATCATAACTAATATATATCATACCCAATCAATAATAGATCATAATCATGAGTCATGTCCTAAAACAATAGGATTTGAAAAGACTTGATCATAAGAATGAGAAATCATCACAATTCAATCTCAAACCTTGAGTTGAAATCATAAGTATAAAATAAGGCCATATCGGTGTTTGACCATCATAGGAATAGAAAATGTATCATATATCAAGGATAATTACTAATAACTTCATGTCATAGTGGATCAAACATCTCCACCTATTTCTTGTATCATAGATGATCACACATCACCACTAGTTTCCCATATCATAGTGGAGTAGACATCATTACCAGTCTCCCATAAGCGATCTAACATCCCTACCTATTTCCCATCATGAATCGACAACATAAAATAGTTTCCCATAATTATCTCATGATATAAATGGTTTTAATTATTGAATTAGTGGTATATATAATTTTGGTTCCACCCATCACATAATGAAAAAAATGATATGTGTTTTACAAGATCATAAAACATTCATAAAATCAAAAAATCATATCCCCTAGAAGGGAAATGGGTTTCATATGTATTTTATCATTTCATCATAGCATAACCCATAGAAAATAAAAGGGTTTCATAAAAATCACACCATTAGACTCATAATATATCCAAATAAATAATAAGGTCTTTATCATAGAATCATATCCCCATTAAATCAATAGTATCATCAAATGATGTTATCATGGAAGAAAAATTAATTTAAAAGATCATTGTAATCTTTCTTGAGGAAAAAACCATTTTCATTAAGAGGTAAATTATTTAAAATCGAAATATTTCAAAAAATTTATTGAAAATATTTTAATAGATAATAATTTTGAAAATTATAGAATGAATCTTTAAGGCATTGAGATACTAACATTGTGGTAATTTTCATTAATTTCATAATCGTTAAAACAATGATTCCGTTCACACCTTCGGTAGAAATTATTCTATCCAGAAAACGAGATGAAGGTTTTTTTTTAATATTTTTCAAAAAAGGGAAAAAATAATTTAAATCATCATTTATTAATAGTAAAAAACATTATTAAAAACATTTTTGAAATCATGGAAATATAATAAAAATGTTTTCCAACCGAAAGAGGAGAAATATAGCATGCCTATCCTAAAAAAAATTTCTGATACATTTTATAAAAAAATAGAGTAAAATGGTAATAAAACATAAAAATAATAGAAATATCCATATGATAATAATAAATAAATGTTTATATTATATAAGGATAATTAAATTTCCTCAATGTATATCCATGAATAAAGAATCCATATAAAAAAGGCATTTAAATAAAAATCAACTACCACTTCGGTAAATTTCATATAAAAACATAATGAAATAGATAATATAATATGCATTTCTAAATACCTATAATTTTAATTATTATTTTAATAAAAATGAATTCATGATAATTATAGAAACCATAGAAAATAAATAAGTTTCGAATATTTCCTATTTTCACATAAATTAAATGGATGAAAAAACCCCTTACCTCAATCTCGTAATGATATTTACGTGTTAAAAAATCTTGAAAATAAATATATATTAATTATAAATATATTTATGAATCATATTTATATATATAACACCATATATGAATTACAAATTACATCTTATCACCCATTTTTAACAATTCTATATTAAAATGACTATTTTGGCTGATAACTGCTTTGTTTTTCATGCATGCTTTACATTGGTTATCCGAATACTTATACATATATAATGGTTATATAATTTATAGAATATTTAAAATTTAATAAGTATAATATTTAATTTTATAATATTTTATTATTATTCCTAAAAATAAGTGATGAAAAATAAATTAGATCATTTCGAGGAGGTCATAGTCCGTATGTACACACGAGTGATGTTTCCATTTTTTAATAGATGTAATAGAAGAAAGATAAATAAAAATTAAATGTTATAGAACTATAATAATATAATAATTATATTATATATTAAGTAAATCCATAATTATAACCTGTAATTTTATGTAGTGATGAAAAAATAAATGTATTTCTTCGTTGGAGTGGTGGTCTACACATACACACGAGTGATACCTTCATTTCCTATATGATGGATGATTGGTGGATAATGGTTGTTTTATCTTAAAAATAAAAATTTAGTACGTTTATGATATTAAATTTATTATATTATAATGGATAAAATAAATTTAGAAGAGGTAAATGAAAAAAATTAAAGTAATCAGTTAATAGTTATAGATCATAGTTGAGAAAACTCTTTTAGCCTATAAATTAAAACATTAAAGAATTGTTTTTTGGAAGTAAAAGTAGATATATAGAACATTATATGAAACTATGATGGTATTATGTTGATGATTTTACAATATATAAGGTTCATCAATTGTTGGTAAGAGATGAGTGTTAGTATTTATTTTATAAGAGATGGAAAGGACACTCTTGGAATTACATTAAAAAATAAATAATAATATATTTCTCATAATCATTTCATTTTAAGCTAATGAGAAAAATAATAAAATATAAGCTATAATATGGATTAAATGAACTACAAAAATCATGTTTTGGAAATATTTTAAAACTTGTCATCTAGTTAAACAGCTTTAAACCCATTTTAACCTTAACCATGATAACATAGAATTTTTCAATGAAAAATCATTTATATTTCCATAAATAAAACTGTAATTATAAAAATAATGATTATATCTTAATTAAAAATTTTGAGTCCATTTTTTATATTTAATTAATAGTATTAGAATATATTAATTTTTATTTAACAACATTAAATACATAAAAATATTTTTTTTTTCAGAAAATACATGATTTAGAAGTAAAAATAATTTTACCAAGAAATAAATTAATAAATTTGTGTAATTTATTTTTTTATTAAATTAGATAATGGTTGGGTTTTAGAATTTTATTGTAATACAAAAATAAGTGAAATATTCCAACCATTACATTAATTTAAATGACTCAAAATAGTATTAAATTTGAATATTATATAACTTATCTTTCACAAAATTTGATCTTGGGAAACCAAATTTAAAATAATATCTTAACACAATTCTTTTAACTCTATAAAAATATATTTGGTTGAAAAAAAATCCAAAAATTGGATAATGAGAAATACTTAAGATATTTTAATGTTTTACCCTACAGTTTTAAACCAATTTTACCTCATTTACCATTTTTTCAAATAACTACCATCGTTTCTAAATGTCCAAAAATAAAGACAAAACTATTAAATTATATTAATTTTTAAGATTTAATGTATTGAAAATATTTCATCAAATTAAATTCACATAAGTGAAAATAATTAATTTAAAATTATTCCCACCAAACATGACATAAAGTTTATTTCTAGATAAATGTTTTATAAAGTATATTTTTTTAAATGAAAATCAAACCAAAAATATATTAGAATGAATTTAATTGGATTATTAATAATATAAATTATAATGATAATTTAAAATAATTTTAATATAAAATTGATATTTTTAGATTCTTTGAATGAAAAAAGTGGGTTTCAATAAAAATAATTATTTTCTACTATTCATTGAAAAATTATTGATTTCAGAGAAATAAAAATATTTTAACCTATTTTAATTATGATTTTGTGAATTAAAAAAATGAAATCCATTTTATCAGATAAAATATATAATATTTTCATTAATTAGTTATAATATTTTATGACCAAAATCAATAGAAATGAATTTTAAGAACATGTATTTTTAAATCATAAAATGATGTTTCTAAAAATTGAGTAATTATACATTGTGGATTAATTATTAAATTTCAAATAAGTAAATAATTTATATATATGTTTTATTATTTTGTTTATCTTATTAATACCCATAAATTTAATGGCTATGTTATAATATATCATAATTTGAATTATGCTCAATGTAGTGTGTCATGAAATCCATCAAACACATACATTTTATCTGAAGATATATTTATTATAAAATATCGTAGTGTTAAATTATACCTTCCTAATTTAATCACACCTTTGATTTTTTTAAAAAATTAAATATTTTAAAATTTCTTTTTCAAAAACCAATATCATAGAATGGGATAATAAAAAACCATTTGAAAAGGAAAGTGGGAAATAAAAAGGTTAACTGAAATAACATATAATTATGTTTATATATAAATAGAATATTCATATAATGGTAAAATATAGACATGGAGGAGAAAAAAATTAAAGGACTGATAAAGAATGATTGAGGACATGGAAAATATAACGTTAATTGTCAAAAAACACAAAAATTGTGAGGGGTGAAAAGTCATTAAATTTAATTGAAATGAATTTCGAAATAATATTATTTATATATAAAGATCCCTTTAAAAATTTTTGGGGATTACATTTTTTTAATAAAACTTATTAAATGGTAAATTATACTTACATTATTTAGTTCTATTTTATAATCAAAATTTCATCATTTGGTTGTTCATTGTACAAATTTCACATCATCACTTAGTCCAAGAAAAGAATATTGAAGTTGTTTTTATGCCCCAAACACAAAATTTATCTTTTAATGAATGAGATTTCAACCCTTTTTGTCTCTAGTTATTTACCAAAACAAAAATGGTTAGAACAAGTTATCCAATATAGTATATTAATCAAGAAAAACTCAACAATAACTCTCAATGGTCCACTTAATCAATTATTTAGATATTTATCCTTTAAAATATATATTAAAAAATTAGAAAACAAAAAATATAGAGATTTTTAAAAAAAATTATTTTTTAAGATAAGAGTTAATATTTATCCCCAACCAGCATGAACAAGCACATAATTTTAGAAATCAAAAATTTGAAACCCTTGATCATATATTATCTTAAAAAATGATAACAACCAGAATTGTAGCACCCACAGTTTCAAGTACGTAACCCTTAATTTGATTATTTTATATACGTGGAGTTTTTTTGGGTATTTTTGGGAGGGTTTGGAAGAGATTTTTAATTTTATTAGGAATTTTATAGTGGTTAGTAAAAGTCATTCAACTCCTATATGTAACTGTGTAAGGTGAAACCTGGGCTTCTGGGTAGGAAAACAGTTAAGTGAATAGTTTTTACAAACTGTGTGGCCCCCTATAAGTAATAATGAAATGTGAGATAGAGGTAAAACATGTTTGGAACATTGTTTGTCAAACTGTGTGAGATAGTTGTGTGGGGGAGTGTTTAGAGGTAGAGACCGATGCATAATTTTCACACTATTCTTCTAACAGTGCAACCCAACCATGAACTGTTTAATTTATGATCATAAAAAGTGAATCTATCTCATATTTGACTCTAAACCAATAATATTTAATTCTTTTTGACCCTAACTCATTTATTCATCCTCCCAAAGACTATGGAGATTTTCCCCTTCAATAGGAGAGAGATCTATTGGAAACTATTGGTGCACTGAAGCTGTATTGCATTGGGTAGTTTTTATTTGAGATTATTTTCCATAGATATTCTTATCATCATTATATTATATTCGTATATATTCTTCTTTTGGGATAAATATATCATAGTTGATGATGATAATGATCATATTTGTTTGTGATGATGTTCGTGAATAGGATCTAAGATGGGTTTTGGGATATTCGACCCAGTTTTGTATAAGATTGAGTGTCATTCTTCCTTTTATCTATAACTTCTAAGGTTGGTGTCATCACACATGATTGATCATATTAAAACATGAATTATTAGACTCAAAATTTTAAAAATAATTGGAATTGGTTGTGAAATTGTTTTTAAAATCATCGAAGAAACAATCATTAGTGATTTTTTTTGTATTGTGGAATTGTGTGAACTTGTTATGTGAATTCCTTTATTTTATTAATTTTAAAATTTTGATTTTAAAATAATTATTTCATGGATTAATGAAAAAAAATTTATATTGATTTTATTTCAATAAAAATGATGTTTTATTGAAATAGATTGAAATTATTGTTTTGACATGGTTTTGGAATACACGGGTTTGTGTGAGTTCATTCTGTCAATATGAACCAGAATTAGGGGATTTCATCATTTTGGTATAGAGGTACTTGACCTCAGATAAGGGGAACGTGTCATTAGGACATAATAAGATTGGAAACATTGTGAAGACATAGTGGATTTACTAGAAACCACTACGGAGTACGGAACTATCACTAAATCATGCAAGTGTGGGTTTGTGTGAATCCTTGATTGAGTATTCTTAAAACGAATGGGAATTGGTTTAAATATATATTTTGGTTTCATTCCATGGAGACTATTGTTTGGAATGAAAATTTTTTTATATATTTATATAAACTGTTAAAATGTTTTAAAGTATTTTATATAAATTTTTTTATATATAATTTCTAACTTGTTTTATCCAAGTGGTGTGAGTTGAAAAGTAATTTAGAGAAATCCTACCGATTTACATTAATCATCTTTATCTTGGAACTTTGGGTATTTGTAGATATTTTTTATTATTTAACAGGGAAAGGAGAAGTATCACACTTATTTAGTGGTGGTTCATGATACATGGAATGGATTGTGGACTTTGAGCTTAAATTTGGTAGGGATTTTATGAGTTGGTGTATTTAGAGTATTTGAGTTTTGTTGGTTTCATCTTCTACTATGTTGTTAATGTTGATTTGGGTTCCTCTAGGTACTCTAATATAGTTGGTTTCATTTGGTATTCATTGAGTTATCTTAAATTTATTCCATGCATGACTTATTAGTTTTGGTTATGGTATGTTTAATTGTTTTTGTTTTATTTTCAAAGGTAAAATTTCTCCCAATTTTTTCGAATCACTTAGAATTTATTTCCATCCTTTGGCGTATCGGCAATGTCGCCTAAGACCAATTATAAATTCCTCCTCAACTCAAGCTAATGAGGAGGGGAAGGATTTTATATGAATCACCATAAAAAAAATAATGAAAATATATTAAATTTATCCTTATTCACAAAATAAAATCACATATTATTGAATATAGTACATAAATACAATAATGTAGTAATATTTACCAAGTATAACATAAATAACCTTGTCACAAAATAATTAATCAATTTTAAGGTCACTGTTGGCAGTGGAAAATGCATCCATTTAGTTCATCAAATGCTTCCATACATGATCCAGGATCATAGCTCATTTTGAAAGCTTCTATTTGACTAGTCGTGGAGCTCGAATGAAGTCACTAATTAGATGTTATTTCTGTTTGAAGTCGGACTGCTGAAAATGGCCATCTAGGATTATTTTGGTACAATGAATGGTTTTGTGTAAAAAAATTTAAATCTTGCATGCAAAAGTGGATGTTTTATGTGCATGAATGTAATCAAGTGCACCACAACAAAACCTTAAGTGCTACATGTCTCGTAAAACTTTTACGCGCCCAATGAGATGTCATCATCCTCCTAAGCCACCTGAAAAAAAGTCTAAGGAATGTGAAAACAAGTTTTTAGATGTGCATGAAATATTAGCATACACGCACAAGATTCTTATGTTACCAATGCAACACCAAACTCCCCTTTTCATGCACACCTTCCACAGGATGTGTGAAAAAACTCTTCTGCACTCGAAATCTTACGTGAAACTGCCAACGATGTCGCCTATAAAAACAAGAACACCCCCCTCCACTCAAAGGAAGTCTCCAGAGGTCACCTACCGCTCTGATATGTGTAAGACCGCCTCTTTTGTGCCTGCATAGAAGAATGTAACCCTTCATGTGAAATTTTTCGTGACAGGTCCCATATGGGTCCACTTTCGCACCAGCCCTCAATGGTTTGATCCTCTCCCAACCACTTTTCTTCCTAAGTCATGCATGTGCATGGTCTTTCATTACCATCACTGGCCTCCATGGAAAATGGAAAGTAGTACCGTGAAACTTTTGGGCGGGGACATCGGCATTTTTTATTGCACCCTTACGCGTAACCTCTTTCCACCTATGGAATACCATTATTTGAGATACTCCTCCGCACACCATGAAACACCTTGGGTCGGAATATTTCTCTTGGTCCAGCTCCCATGTCGCGAGTTGATATTATCGTCATCAATTTCCCCATGTACCCCGAGTTTAACCATTCCTCAAGTAACTCATCCACACCCCATCACTTGGATTCTATACCAGGTTAACCAGAATGGGCCACTCTTGCGTAAGTCCCAACACCATCCATTTCTAAGCACCATATGACTTATAATCCTATATATATGACTTGAAACTATAGTACACCTAATACAACAAATATAGGATTCCTATTTCTCTAAACAAGAGATTCCTTATGCACCAAGAATAAGAATATAATAGTCCTCTCTACATGAATATAAGCTGTAGTACTCCCTATGTGACTAATATAGGATGCATATTTCTCTAAATAAGAGATGCCTTATGTGACACGAATAAGATGCCAACAGTCCTATCTATATGAATATAAATTGTTACATGAACCATCATTCAATAATAGGATGCCTCTTGTTCCAAATAAGATATTCCTTATGTGCTAAGCATAAGATCCCTCATACCATGGTTAAAGTGTCGTAATATCAAGAGCGATGAAATCCATTTGATTATTCCATCAATCCACATCAATCTTTGTGTGTCCTTTATTCAGATATTCATCCTCTTTTATGTCTAAAGGGACACCCTAATGGCCTTGTCCCATGACACATCGAATCACGTAACATTATAAGACAATTCCCCATAAGACCTTTGACGAAACTTCGAGTTAGGTACTATTTTTCGAACATGTTCAACAGTCACCCCTCAGTTGTTTATCCCAATTTCAAGTTAATGCGATATGGATGTTTAGTTTTGAACATGGTCAACATTTATCTTCCATTTTCACATCATCTTCACTACATACCGAATTTTATGGATGTGATTCACACTTTTCATCCCCCTTTTTTTGGAATTATTCTAATTCCCTTGTCATTATCCTGCTTGTGCAGTTGCATTTAGGTGTTGGCCTGAATTTTATGCCTCAACCCACTTGTGAGTTGAGAAGACCTCTTGTCCAGACATAAGGAAGACATTACGAGAATCTTTGATGCATAATCCCCATTCAATATTGTCACTCCTTAGCATCATCTGGCCATCTTCCATGCGTAAGCCCGATCCGACATTTTTTCTCCTTAGCAGCATCCGGGCAGCTTCCATGTGTAAGCCCCTTCCACCATTTTCACTCCATAGAGACACCTGGGAAACTTCAATGTGTATGCCCCATTCACCATTGACACTCCTTAGAGAAACCCAGGAATGGTAACAACTATTTATTATTCGTATTCCATGCTAATGTTGTCCCCTAAATGGATCACTCCACATCCCACCCTAACCATTGAATTTCTGGTGCCTTCTCTTCACCAAGGGTTAAAGCATGTCTGTTATATAAGTCCTTAGGGTGTGGAGTGAACTCACCTCATCCAAGATATAGGATATTAAACATCCAAGCACCATTATTCCCAGCACATGATGTTAAAATGTAGCCTCGTCTCGTGCATCATACGCAGGGTTCCCCATCACAGACATTCACTATGCCCGATAATCTCCACGAGAGTTATATATTCCTCACATGGAATGACATCCTATTTGTTGGAGTGGTGCCTATCAATGGGGAAGTTCAACCACATTGGTGTAATCCCCATGAATTTCATTCTAGATACATCACCCATGCTCTTTCTTTCTTCTTCGGTGCTAAAGACTAGAGGTGAGAGGGGTGCATGGACCTTCATTTCCCATACCTCTCCCCTAGGGCTTTGTCTCCATCAGGCCTCCATCCTAGAGTAAGTCCCAATCTCCATCTCCCTAGGTTTCGAACCACGTATAAGCCCCTGTTTCTTATCTGGGTTACTAACCATGTGTGAGTCCCATTCCTTTTCCCAAGGACTCACCTTTTATGATGTGATCGTAAGGTCTTTGCTGCTAGTTGTTTCTCACACCGAGCATGTCTCACGTGGGCTTAGAGTATGCATCGACCATGAATTCTTATCTAGGACACCATAACAGGTAATTCCAAAACACTTTCAAACTACATAGACTTTAAACCATGCCAAGGAAAGGTACGTAGGAATCCTCCCCATGGTTCAAGCCCGACACCTACTAGTCTTGACCCGTTCATGTCGGTTTGCCAAACACTTTTGATATACTTGGACATGGATCCATTCCAAGAACGGTACATAGGAAGACTATTGGAGGTTCATTCACAACACCACTTGTCCCAGCCCCTTCACATCGGTTAACCTTCATCCCACATGACATTAAACTGTACAACCCTTGTTGTCCCACAAGACATTAATCCGTACCCATTCATACTACTAGGATTTTGATACTTGTCCCCAGGACAGGGTATGTAGGAAGCCTCCCTGAGGTTCAACCCCATTCACCAGTAATATGATTTCAACCCCATTCAATGGTAAGATTTTATCAACCCCATTCACCGGTAAGCTGCTGGAAACCCCATTCAGTAGTAAGCCATTTCCAACCCCATTCATCTGTATGCCGTTGTCAACCCCAATCAACGATAAGTTATTGAGAACCCTATTCAGTGGTCATTTGTTGTCAACCCCAATTGACAATAAGCCATTGTGTTCCCCAATCGGTGGTAAGCCGTCACAACCAACCAGTGGTAAGCTGTTGTATTCCCCTTATTTGGGACCCACATATTAGTTCCTCCCTCATGGAATCAGACCTACCTAGGCTGATCACCATGCATAATCCCCAGTATGTCATCGGGTCATTTTCCTCTATGCACACCCCGATTCTATACCCCCATCAAGAACTACATATACATTGATTCCCAATCACATGGATATGTAGGGAGCCTCCGTGAGGCTCAATCCCATCACCCATGTCTCATCCTAGTATTTCCCTTGATCCCCTAGGTGTTTCGGGAAGTTCATGCCCCAACCCAGAGGTTTTACTTCCTCCAGATCCCATCCATGCTTCTATTCTCATGGGTTTCCACATCTGGTGTCCCATCACCTCATTAAAGTACAAAAAAATTGATTCCCTACCACGATGATATGTAGAGAGCACCTCTGAGGTTCAATCCCAACATCACCATCTTCCTCCTGAAGGTTCCATCTCATTATCCATCTGATTATCTTAAGAATCGATATCCATATCGATTCTTACTAGGACCACTACATCCTAGTGTCATCACACCATTCCCTCAATTAGTTAACCATGCATAATCCCCACACAATCAATAATCATTTAACGAAGAGTGTCCCTCTTGTGATAGGCCGATAACCACGCATAAGCCTCAACATGACTTTGGGTCGTTTTCCACTACGCACACCCCTATTCATCACCCCTTTTAAGTACATGGGTTTTGATCCTTGTATCCTAGGCACGGTATGTAGTGAACCTCCCCGAGGTTCAATCCCATCCAAAGGTAAACCTTGGTGTCCCCCATTATGGGGTACACTCTACTTGATCCTCTCTCAATGGTGTCTAGATCAACCTTCATGGTGTGACATATTTCATTTTTTTAGGAAACACCACCTCATATCCATCCTCATTGGGCATTTTGATCCATCTATCTGGTAAACCTTCCAGGTGTTCCCTCCTAGGGATGTACCAATCTTATCCATCTCTATTGGTCATTCTGATCAAACTAATACCATCATCACAAGATTTTAAACTCATTTAATACCCCATGTTAAACAAGGGTAGATAAGGAAAAACATATAGGGTTGCCTATGGCATATAATACCCCACGACTGACATGGGATGCCTTGGGTTCTATACCCTTGAGATGACCTCTTATTAAGAAGATTAAAGGTTCCCCAATTTCCATGCATCCGGAGATTCCCCGACATGCCGGATGTTCTCATCTACTTAGATCGAAGGTTGCTACCATGTCAATACCCCATGTAATGTCCCAGCGGAAGTAGTGTAATTAACCGGCGTTTACAAAGATATGACACCGAGAAGAGTTTCACGAACAACATCTTATGTCTATGAGGGAGACCAGGAATGCGCAACTAGTTCTGAGGATGAATCCATGTAAGGATGAACCAAAATCCCATCACCCTGTTTCAATAAAGGAGAAAACTTACCTAAATAATCAACGGATGTCGTCCGCCTTTGGGAAGTGAGAATACGGGGCAAAAATCAGCGCGTCCTAGACAGACAAATGCATTCCACAACAAAAGCATCATAAATAGTCACCAATACTATATAATTTACATTATCAATTTTAATTATCTCTCCATCCCATGTAGTCATTATTATCTAAACAAAAGTAACACATTAAGTGTTTTATTTACATCAATTACATGTTCTCACAAAATATCACATTACCACTAAATCAGGTTTTCTACGACATCAATACGAGTCAACCCATGTTTTGACATCCTTATAGAAAAACTACTACAAAACAAACCAAATAAGTTTCATGACACTGATAACCAAAATATCATTCATAAAAATCTTCAACAATATAATTATCATTTTCCATTACATGAACACTTCATTCATTATAATTTATTTATTGGAATATCTCAATAAATTCCTTGTTCTTGGTGTTAACCCTTGTATTATGGGATTGAATGTGATAATGACCATATTCACCACCCATAAGACACTAAATTACCTATAAATTATTTTCTATATTCCCTAAATTTACACATAGAATACATATTCCCCTTACATTAAGATATTATCATGGGTGTTTCTCCCAACATTATTAACAAGAAATAAATTGATTATTTTTTACTCCATGACCATATCCACACCAACATTAAGAAAATTCAATTTTCCCATTATTTAACCTATGAGGATATTCATATATGTTTAGATTGTAATTATATATCATTATTTTTATTAGGAATAAGCCTAATTTCTCAACTCCCACTTCCCATATCATTCGGTTATTTAATAGAAATATCATTACATTCACCATCACATTGATTGTTAACTCGATTCCTCGTAGTTCCAAACATTTACTCCATGACCATATCCACACCTTAGGATTAACCTGGGTCATTAATGATCATCATCCATTCAAATCCTTTATAATAGTTCATAATATAAATATTAATTAATCCAAGCATATTCCGCGGAAGTGTTAAACAAGATGTGCATTAAGGACATAATAACAATGCACTATAATGATGATTCAGACATACCTGACCAACTCATTTTGTTTTTATTACCCATATGTTCATCAATTTCAAAACCACATATAATTTTAGTATCCATAAAGGGATGTATTTTTTGGGAAAACTCATAATTTACAGCATGAAAAATATTTAGGCTGTTATCATATAATTAATCTTATAATTATGTTTTTATACCATTTTCTATCCCTAATTTCCAAAGAACAACTAATCCCCACCCAAATACCAAATATGGTGACTGAAAAATTTTATATTAAATATTGCATAATTTTAAATGAATACTCAATACATAACATTACTATCCATGCTAGATCCTTAAAGGTTTAGGATCCATGGGACATGGACACATTGATATCTTATTTATGTACATTTTTTTAACATCTCTCATAATTTTCTTGTCTGTTTTTACCTTTTTTTACATATCCTACTTTAAAAATTTATTCAGAACACTTAGAAAAGAAACATAAGAAAGGGTGAGCTCAGATGCTCTATAAGGGTAAACAAGAGGGATATCAATCGATGATCACAACCAAGCATAAGATAAGAATAAGGTAATGAGATCGTCATAATAGAATACAATGTTAGTAACCAATATATCATAGATCATATTCATGAGTCATGGTACAAATCATTATAATTTGAATGGATTGAATCATAAGAGTAGGAAATCATTATAAATTAATCATGAACCATGAGTTCAAATCATAAGTATAAAAAATGTATAGATATTATCTTATAATAATAAGAATAAAAACCATATCATATGTCATTGATAACTACCAAGAGATTCATATCATAATGTATTAGAAATAAAAACTCATTCCCTTCCCTTAACATATCATAGATCATCACTTGTTTCCCATATCATAGTGGATCAGATAAAACAATAATTTTCCCATAAATAAATCGTCATACCAACATATTTCTTATCGTATATCAAGAACTTTAAATAGTTTCCAATAATTATATTATGACATATAAGGCTTTACCCAATGTGTTGGATGGATATATAAATCGAGGTGCACTAGTTAAAAAATAAATACCATGAATACGTGATCCACAAGATCAGAAAGCATTCAACATATCATCAAATTATAACTTAAGGAATAAAAATGTCTTTCATAATTATTTAATGATTTCATAATTACATAATCAATAAAAAATAAATGGGTTTCACAAAAATACCACCATAATATTAATAAACCAAAAAAATAAATAACAATCTTATTATTACATGATTATATCCCTCGTAAAACGTAAGCACCATAAATGAATGATATCATGGGTGAATAATTCCTTGAAAAGATACCTGGAATATTTCTTATGGAAAATATCCTATTTATTTAACAATATATTATTCATAAATAAAATATATATAATATCAAGGATATTTTTTTATTTGAAATTCACCCTAAAAAATTTAAATTTAAGATCAAATTCAATGAGTATCCATGATAAAGGGAAATTTTGTTAACGTGCTAATCATTAAAACAATTATTCTCTTTTCACATTTAGAAAAAATTTCCCCAAATAGAAAATGAAAAATAGATAATTCTTAATCAATTTTGTAAAAATTAAATATTGAGTAATAATATATAATTAATATTTTAGGAATATTCTAAAAAATTGTTGAAAACATTTTAAAAAATATTGATATTGAAGAAAAAGGTTTTCTAACTAAAAAAATCTCTATTTTATTAAAATCATTTCTTAATTCATTTCATGTTATTAGTAAATGAAAATCATGAAAAATTATAAAAATAATATAAATAAATTGACTATAATAAATCCTTAATGGGATTATTAGATAATTATCATTTTATTATCTAAATCCTAATTCATGCAAAAATAATCTCGATAAAAATAGGATTGAAACATAAATATATTTATGCTTTGGTGATATTTCAATAAATTCATCATGAAATAGAGACTAATTAAGGCTTTGTAAATCAAAATATTTTTCAAGATAATAATTACAAAATACATTCATATACATTACACAAAAGATACAGTTGATGAATATGGCATCTGTGTCCTAGAAATAATGGTGTGACTAGAATTCCTCTTACCTCAAGTAAAATATTTCTTCATACACATTCAAAACTATTATATAATAAATATAAATTTGTTTTTAAATATATTATAGATCCATAATCATATATATATAATAACATATATTATTTAATTATAATATTAAATCAAACTTTTATTAACAATTCCTAATTAAAATATCTGTTCTAGGTTATAACTAATATATTTTTCATTCTTGTTTCAGTTTGACAGTACCTATATATAAACAGTGGTCATAGATAAATCATATAATTTTTTTATATATGTAATTATTATCATATTTAATAATTATGAACACTTTTATAACTATTCATATAAATAAGTAATGAAAAATCAATTACATCACTTTGTGGAGAAAGTAGTCTGTATGTACACACGAGTGATGAATCTGATTTTTATAGAAGTAATTTATAATAGGTAAATAATAATTATCTTTTATAGAAACATAAAATTATCATAAATATAATATATAATAATTATATCAATCATTACAGTGAGTAATATGAAGTTATGAAGTAAAAACAAATTTTATTTCTTTGTAGAGGTGGTAGTCCCCAAGTATACATGAGTGATAATTTCATTTCATATTTGATATAAAGAATGTTAATAATTGTTATTACATCATAAAAATAACAATTTAGTGTATCTAACATACTAAAAAAATAATTTATAATGAAATCCATATGTATAGAAGAGGATAATTAATAAATAAAATTAAAAGTTCTTAGTAAATATACATACCATTTTCATAGGAATCATCTTTCGGCTTCAAAATTAAGACATTTAAGGTTAATATTTTTGAAAGACCATAATATCTAGTATGTTGGGAAGGAATATAGGCTAGTATTATTTCATGTAGTGGGCAATAACTAATTCTCATGAAGTGTCTAGAAGAAAGGAGTGTTGGTATCAATTTATAGGAGAGATAAAGGACACTATAAGAAGTACATAAATGATTATATAATAATATATATCATAATAAAAGAAAGTGGAAGCAAAAAACCAATTTTGAAGATAATATGTAATTATTATAAAATAAATTCAACCAATCACATTTTCATAATATTTTGATACATTTTAGGCCTTATATTCAATTAATACCATTTTATTCCCCTTTTAACCTTAATTGTGATAACATTAATCATTACCATGAAAGCATTATTAAATGAAAACCATAAAGGGCCTTAGAGTTTTTTTAAAATTATAATTTGAAATATAAAATTTATTTTACAAGAAAAAATTTCTTTAGGTTCTATAAATTAATTTTAACAAAATAACAAAAAATTTATGAGAATTAATTTTAGGAAAATTTCCAATTGAAGAGTAAAAATAAGTTTACATTGAAATATGGTTATAAATTTGTTTCCCAACTTTTTTTGGTAAAATAATAAAATAAATAAGTATTTAAAACTAATAAATAAATCCAAAATTTAATGGAATATTCTAACCATGCCACTAATTGTAAAGACTCAAAAATAGTTTTTAATTTGAATAAAATATAACTTATCCATCACAAAAAGTCATTATTGGGTTCCAAAATTTAAAATAATGTTTTAAAATATATTATTATACTATATAAAGATATGTTTTGTTAAATAATGTTTATATAATATAATAAGGACAAGTTTTAATGATTTTTTTAATGTATTACCCCATAGTATTCACATAGTTTTACCTCTTTTACTAGGGCCGAAAATCATTACCCAATAACTATTCATATGAACCATAAATTAAGTTTCACCCATCAAATAATATTACATAAAAAGATTCAAAATCTATAAGTAATTTTACAAAAAATCAATAAAAATAATTGATATATCTTAATTTAAATTTAAACCCACAAAAATTGATGAAAATGGGTTTTCTAGAAAAAAATGTCTTCATAAGTATGAAAATATTTCATACCAAACTAAACACTAAATTTTATTCCCATGGTATTAATTTTATTATTTATTAAATAAATGAACTAATTACACTTTTAAAACATTTTAAACCAAAATTGAACTTTTTAAATTCTTTAAATTAAAACATAGTTTTTAATAAATATCTATATTTTTGGCTAATCACAAAATAGTAAGATTTTCAAAAAGATACTAAAATTAAATTCTGATTTAATTTTAATATTATGATTTCAATAATGATATCGATTTTGTAAAATAAATTTTTTAAAAGTGGGATAAATTAATTGTGATATTCAATTGAAAAAATAAATGAAAACTATTTTTTGAAGAAAATGAATATTTAACGCATAAAATGATGTTAGTAAAAATATAATACTTATATACTATGAATTAGTTGGTAAATTTTACCTCAGTAAAAATATTAAATATTTATCTTTCATAATGATGTTAAAACTATTCATATCCATCCATTTAATAACTATGTTAAAATATATCATTGTTTTTAAGGTTAGTGGTGCATGTTAAAGAAACTATCAAAGATGTACTATTTATTTAAAAATAAATATATAATAAATTTTTGAGGTGTTACAACATGGATGTAGAATCAATAAAATGAAATATGGTAGGTCTTCATGATGCTTTCCATTCCCTATGGGGAGGGATGAGGATGGACCCACTCAGGTATTTGGGTGTGTGTGTTGATTTTCATTTGTAATCCTCCGACCAAATATATATATTATATACAATTTTTCCTTTTCTAATAATTTTTTTAATTTATATTCAGATTATAACTATTCAATTGTATGTTTTATTAATTTTTATAATTATTATTATTTATTAATTTAATATTCTATATTGAATTTTAATATTTTTTTTCTAATTATTATTTTTTAATTGTTATCATTTTTTACTATAAAATATTATAGTAAGTTTTATTATTTATTTTTTTATTCATGGAAATTTAATTAATTTACTCAATTGAATTTTTATCTTTCATAAAGTGTTATATTTCAATGCTTAATTTAGTGTAAAATTATCCACACTTTGTCAAGGCTAAATTTCCCACGGATGTATCCATACCTTAGTAGTGCTAAATTTTTCACTGATAGAAAGAAAATTTCATTTTTTTACTGATGAAGGTATATTTTTATTTATTTATTACTATTATTGATAAAAACATTTTCAAATTTTTAGATTAATCCTAACATAGATATCCAATCTTCTTTCAATTCAAATTGTCACAGAAGTTGGATGTTTTATCCTCTTCCAGATTTGTAGGAAGAATCAATCCTCTACTAAAGGTATGTTAGTCACTCCAGATTTTTAATTGATGTTTATTTTTTCTCTTTTATTGGATTTTATTCCTATAATCTCAAACCAAAATTCTATATTCCCTCATTTACCAGAGATCTAGACACTTCACATTAAAGTATGATACTTGGTATAAAATATTTTGGTCTCATTACCCCTTCAACAACAACAAATATCCATTAACCCTCTCTCTTGATCTATTCTTATAAAAATCAAATTTTTCTACTTCGCAATCAATATAATTAATTTAACATATGTTTTTTGGTTCATTTTAAAATCCCATTCTTTTGAAAAACATATCCATAATATTCAATTGAGATATTTTTATAAACATCAAAGAAGAATACAATGATAAACTATTCTAAACCACAGAATTGAGAGATAATAAAATAATGAGTGATATTCTCATGATATTGATAAAATTTTTCATTATATTATTCTAAATTATATATTTATATTCTCATTAATTTATCCTTCATAAAAAATTATTATTGTGTAGTATAAGATATAAACCACAACCACACTATGTATTCTCTCACATCGAGAGTGAAAATTTTAAAAAATCTCACACAAACTTTTCTCATTAGTTATTTATACACATAGTTAAGTGAGATATTTAAAAAAAGGGATTTTATATCTTAATTTGTAAAAAATGGAATAATATAGATCTTTTTAAAAATGTTAAACATATTAAATGATTTATAAAATTCTCATTTAAATTCATTGTTTGATATATTTATAATATTTTACAATTAACTAAATCAGCTAGTAAAATTTCTTAATGAAAATAAATATATGAGGAAAAAATTAAATACTTACTAAAATTTATTCTTACATATATAGGATTAGGATTACAGAGTTCATATGTAGTTTTCATTTCATTTTACAAATTTTCACCTCATAAAATTTAATCTTCTTTCATACTTCTTCTAATTTTTTTATATAGTAAAATTACTCATTATTCGCTTATAAAACCATTTTCAACAGAAGGCACATTAATATGACTTAATATATGGCCATTTACCTTGAAATATTCTTCTTCTCTCATGAATAGAGGTTCTAGAAATAAAATCATATTATAATTCTATTATTATGAGGAAACAACAATTTATAGTGACAAACATTATCATACATATATAATTTTTTTTTTCATTATTTATTGAGCCAAATATAAATCCTTTAATTTAATATAACTCAATATTTACACTCTTTTATTTATAGATAATTATACATATCATTTCTTTTGAATACATTATCTATTTAGATTTTACTTTTCCCTCATATTCCCAACTCAAAAGAATCTATTTAATCTTTATTCCATAACTTTTCTTTATGATAAATTCAAAAAAAATATAATATAATATATTTATGAAATCATTATATATTTATAAACATATTATATAACACATGAAAACATGAACAACCTTTCTTTACATTCATCTTTTTAATTTTGATTCATTTTCATTATTCCAAAACAAATTTACCCATATACATCTATAAATTTATATATTCATCCAAAAAATTCATATATATTTTTAGAACATTCATAAATTAAAATATATATATTTTTATGAAAGGTAATAATATATCATACCTTATGTGTATCTATTTATTTATTGTAATATATCTATTTCTTTATGAAAATAGGAAAGATATTACTCAATAATGGATAAATGAAAAACATATAATAGAAGAGTATAAATATTAGGTTAAATATTTCACTAGGTTTTAAAAAGGGAATATATATGATACATATTAAAATATTATATATATATATATTGTTCTTATTGAAGATGAATTTCTCCCTATGTTCTAGAAGAACACTTGTTCTATCATTATATTTTTGAATGTTATAAATGTTGGACTGGAAATAAGTAAGAACATAATGTTTCTATATTATATTCTAACACAATGGTATAAGAATCATATGATATGATTACAATTACCAACAATTATGGATAAACATTGGAGTTAACTGATCATCTAAAACGTTTATAGTTTCCAACAATTATGGAAACATGTTAGGGAAATGAAAATAGTGGTTGAAGATGAAATTCATGATTTAGAAAATCTATTTGATTAGTTGAAGAGATATGTAAATACACCATTGTATACTAGTTCATCTAAATATACAGAATTTTTATTTATACTAATGTAATATAAGTTTGAAGAAAGAAATGGATGGACTGATACTAACATTATAGTCATACCATCTATCTTGAATAATACACAATAAATATATATTGACATTACTTATCAAATATATGGTGTTAAATAAATTCTATGTTTAATGGGTATGATCTATAAAATAATACATGCCTATAAAATTTACTATATATATTTTTTATAAAGGATTTAATAGCAATTAAAAAATTCAAAAGGTGTTGTGTCTCTTGATACAAGAATGTTGAACCAATTAATTGAAATAATATATGACAATTTCCGATCATTCCATGTTTTAAAACAATATATAGAAAGAATGTAAATGTAATGAAATTAATAGGAATATATATATATAAATTCAATATTGGAAGATTCTTCAACCAAAATACTCCACCCAGTGGAATAAAATGGATTATGAGTATCTAGAATTTTCATATGAATTGAGAAGACATAATATTACACCATTTAATGATGGAATGAATTCTTTCTATGTACTATGTTTTACTTATAGTATTTAGATGGTTATATTGGTAAACTATAAATTTTATACTGCTTATGCATAAAGCATAAATATATTATGTTTACTATGCTTATATCTACACCAAAATAACAAGGTAAGGATATTTATTTCTATTTTGATCAAATAACCAATGATATAAAATCTATTTGGGATTCAGGTGTTATATTGTATCATTGTCTTAAAAATAAGAATTTAATATTGTGTAAAATGTTTTATGAGATGATAAATGTCCGTCCTTATCATGTAATTTTTTTGGGGTATAATATTAATCGAATTTCTGGGTTCCCGAATTGTGAAGAAGTTTCTCATTAAGGTAAAAACATTCCTTGAGATTTAATTTCATGAATATCAAAAAAATTTACCCCAATTAAATACATATCAGTCCATGATAAAATCAATCAAAGGTAGATTAGAATATGATACATCACTATCTCATTTAATAAGTGGTAATTAGTTTGAGAAATTATACTATCTTGCCACTAGATTTGTAAAAAACATTTTGAAACCCCAAATGAAAATAAGGTGAAAAAATATTTTATTCGTAATTTACTATTCTATAATTTTTTGTACATCATCAATTTCTTGATTTTAATCAGTTATAAAAAATGAATGAGAGATTTTTTGAGTTAAATTTTATACTATTCACTTTTACTTTACTTAGTTTTATAAATCACAAACACTTTATTATAACTATATTTTAATTACTTTATATATCCCAAGTGTTTTGGTATGCTTTTATAGAGTTGTTTTATATACTGAACATCGAAATGGTTATAATTTTAATTAAAAATAATCCTTTATTATCCAATTTTGTCCATTGGAATGATGATGCATTCAGTACATTGAACTAAATACTATTTTTACTAGTGGTTAGAAAAGTGTTTTATCTATCAGACTGACTAATGTCATAACCATCAGACTGATAATAGTAACGATCTATATGATTAACCTTTTTTAGGTAATTAAATTGAAAAACAAAAGTATATACCATTACACTAACTGAACTTTATAATAAGAAAAATAAGACTTATTTATATCAAATGTAATTATTTATATTATTATAATGGTGATATTCAATAAGGAACTAAAAGTAAGAACTTAGCTGAGCTATCAAGTGAAGAACATTTATAGACACTGCATTAAATATTTCGAATCACATAAGTATGACTGTTGGAGTAATACCTATAAATATTAGTGAATTCGAGGAGATGGTTGTTGATCCATTTGCAACTCAAAAAATATGATATTTTTCTATGCCAGAATATCTCATTCTAATGCCTTTTAATTTCACCAAGAGTTGTCGGTCTAAGAAATCTATCTAAGGATCATAAATTCCTTAGAAAAGTTTTCTATAGTATTTACTATGTCTGATTTTGGTTAATGATCATTTGATTTTTTAGATCAGATAAAATGTGAAGTTGATCATTGAATCATGGTATTTTGGGGATAAGAAGATAGAGGATATACTAATCTTCATATTAGGGCTTCCGGGTAATTTGAAGTCAAAGACGTTCCAATCATCATATCATGGTATTGGACGTTGAGGAAAGATATACCATTACAGTAGGTATTAAAACCATGGATATATTATTTTCGGATTTCATAATTCTTTAACTCTTATGAATAAAGAGTATAATTACCTTTAATAAATATTGTATGTCATTATTATTGTTAGTTTACTCTTTTATATTTGTTTATACAAGATTAAGTTTCTATTGTTTATATTATAAAGTGAGTATTTACTTACCTTTATAATAAATTTTTTTTATTTGATTGTTTTTTATCATTAGATGAATTTCAATTTCAATATTTTTGACTAACGATGTTTTATGTTTATTCTCAGTTTATATTTTTTTAACTAAAATTCACCCAACACTTGTTTACACTGTATATTCTTATAATCCAATAATTGGTGTTTTTGTAGGATCTATTAAATTTTTTTCCGTGCTTTTACAATTTTTATCATGTTCATGTTATTATGTTTTATTATAAACATTTTTTATTAACTGTATTACAATAAAATGTTTTTTTTAGAAAAGAGTTTCTATTTTTTATGATGGTAATTTTGAGTATTTGTAAACATGAAAATATGATTCATAGTAGGAAAACTATTTTTAATGGATATGATTATCAATAATAGAGAAACAATTTGAATAATTTTATTATCAATACTTGTGTGGATAACTGGGTCATGTTAAATGGAGCTTATAATATTCTCGAGGAGGATGTTACAAATTTTACATATTGGAAAAAACTAGAAGATCAGTAGAATTATAGAGTAAGTAATACTCTATTTTGTTCTATGATAATAAGTGTATATAGTGAAATTTATTCATGTGAATAATATGACTATATATGAAAATATTTTTAGTTTTATCACATCAGAACTTATAATGTAATTGTGACTTGAAGAGCTATATTGAGAGCTGAATATAATGTTTCTAATTTTCTACCTAGAGAATCAATTTCTGAGATGCACTAAATATTCATAACCATTGTTAATCAATTAATTTATCTTGGTGATAATTTTTTAGTGCATGGAATCATAGTTTAGAAAATTATATATATTAGGAATAATGAATTGAAATTTAAGAGAAAAACATTCGATGAAATGATCAGGATTGAAAATATGACTACATATGATCTAATCGGCACCCATATGCAATATGAAGGTAGAATGAAAATTTAAAATGAAAAGAGGAAATAAAATAATCTTGGATTTCCTTTTGAAACAACATATATTGTTCATATTAAGCTCCAGATTCCCTAATTATTGTAAAATATTATAATAAGAATAATGTTATCATTGTATCAGAAACTAGTTCATTAGAACATATTGAAAATCATTTGATAAATATTGCAATAAAGATGAACAAAATTTTGGTAAAGAAAGGCTTTTAGTACAGATATAATAAGTATCATAAGGGTAAAAGTGATAGGAAATAAAATTATGATGTAATATGTTATGAATGTTACAATTTAAGACATATCATAAATGATATTCCTTAGCTTAAATGAAATAATATGAATAACAGGAATGAATATAATAATTATAAGAAGTATTATAAAAATAAGTGACATAATAGTTTGAGATCTTTAGACATGTGGAGTGATAGTGGAGGAGATAGTTGTTCTAAAAAATATTTAGACAAATAATGTTACAGAAAGAGAAATATTGGTTTATATATAGAAATAAAAATGATAAACAAATGTCTCATTTTTAAGGTAACATACTTCTAAATCTATTACTAATCAAATTGAATTATGAATGACATGATAAAAATGATGAGATTATTTCTTCTTCTTCTGAGGAATAATATTTTTCATCTGAAGAGGTGAATACTTTACCAAGTTATAATGAAAAATCCTGATTTGATAAATTTATTGATAATAAAAAGAATAATGTTCATAGAGAATATAAAGTCTCCCACGGTAAACTTGTTAAATATATTTCATGAATTGAAAATTAAAATAAAAAATATTTTATCTTTCTAGAGAACATGATAAAACCTATTTTAAAAAATATATTATTTCAAAATATCTTGATAATTCTATTTTTGAGAAAACTAGTTCATAAATTGATTTTCTAAAACTCAGTTCAAATACATGCTCAAGTGTAGATAAAATCATAGTTTCAAAACTAAAATATTAAATTTCTAGTTTTAAGAATCTTTTCTCAAAAGTTAGAGTAGAAAAGTTACACTTTGATAAAATATATTATCAAATCATACCCTTAGAGAAATTTTTATAAGGGTTTTTACTTAAAAACCATTTTTTTGTAATAATTATTTTTTTTTCAAAATGTGCTCCATTTTTTCACTTTATGTAAAATTTTTGGACACTTTAAGAACAAATTCTATTTAAATAATATTCATTATTTTTGTTTCTTGAAAACCACCTTTTCAAAATAAATGAATTTTTCCAAAAATTATAATGTCTCAGAAATTCAGATACCTAAGATTTTACTTTATGATCATATCATAACTAAGATGATTTGGGTTATGATATGATATTATATTGGTTTTTAAGAAAATAAATAATGTTCAAAAAAATTTGGCACATGGATAGTGTTATCTTTAGATATACGATAGGAAATTAATATTTTATTAAGAAGATCATAAATATGAATAGTGGAATAGTCACATTCAGAGATAATTCTCAAGAAGAAATTATTAGTATTGGAAAAAAATTTATTCATAGAAGAGATTTAATTTAAATTTTTTATTAATTATAGGATTTAATAAAAACCGTATTAGTATAATACAATAATATTATGAAGTTTATTTTTTGATCTTTGGGAATTAAAATTTTCAGGTTTATAGTTCTAAAGATGAGTTTATTCATTCTTCCCATCGATATGGGAGTGTTTACAATTTAAAGTTAGTAGAGATTATGATCCAAGATCTACCTTTCTAAGTGTAATGGATGATCAATATTTGTTATTAAAAATAATATTAGGATACTATGATTAGATAAATATAGTCATGTTATCTAATAATAAACTACTTAAGTATCTACTAGATCTTAGTTTTGATACATCAAAGGTATGTGATCCTTTTGAATTTGGTAAGCAACATAAGTTAACATCTAAGTCTATTATTGATGTATCAACTTAGGAGGTTTTATAATTAGTTCATGTAACGACCCAAAGATTCATTAATGGAAATCCCTTTTGATCTAATTAAATGTCTCTTTATGTAAAATGTTTTTATAAAATGTCATCTTCTTTGGTTTTATGTTAAGAATTGAGACCGTTTCTTTTATAGCCATTGAACAGTGATCACATGATTAGTATAAATATAGGGATTTAATAAACCCAATTTACTCAGACAAAGGAAGCGATGGCCTCATCCATTATAATTTCTCCATACAAAGCCCATTTTTCAGAGCTTGAAAATGAGGTGGCGTCCTTTGGCTTCGCTCTTGACCAATCCCAAGCTGAGCTTCATCATGTCAAGCTCGAACGGGATCGTCTACGGGAAAAGTGGAAGTTGATAGAAATTACCACTCGAGCGATGTTATCCGAGCCACCCGAAGAGTCTGTCACCATCGCACACCTTACCCTGAGGTCTTATGTGGCTGTTTTAAGGGGTTATTTAACAAATCTATAGTACTATGTTCATGTACATTATTTTTTTATATAATAATGAATATACATTCTTGTCATCATTGATACAATGTAAATAGTTTTTAAAGTACAAATAGTGTTTTTAGTTATTAGTTAATTAACAATTATATTTTATTAAATTAAGGTATTTTTGAATTAAATAATATTTTAATAAATTATTATTATTATTAAATTTATTTTTATTAAATATAAATTATCTTATCATTTTATGAATGCATTTTTAATTTTTATTAACGTTTGAAATCCATTTTTTGTCCAAACCCGTGAATTTTCAATAATGTTATTTTTTATTTTAAAAGAGAAAATTAGCATAATTAGAAAATTATTAATATAAAATAAATGTTATTTTTGGATTTAGGACGTCGAAAGTATCCAATGGTGGAATTTTCATAATTTTCTGAGACAGTCAAATTTTTAGGTAAAAATTAAATACCGTTTAAATATATAATGTGTTTTATGACATCATAATGACCCAATAGTGATCTAATAAAATACTATAAGCTTTATGTTCGGCCAATATATGTTTTTACATTAAAATAATGTGATTTTGGGTTTGTTTGACTTACTTTTCAAAGCAATAATGGACCCTTCAAGATTTATTAAACATCTTGTCTTTTGAAATTATTTTCCATGGGAGTGTGACTCACCTCCACATAAGAAACCCCATTATTTTAAGAAGTTAGGAATTTGGTATTATAAAATATTTTTTTCCTCTTCCCTTTGCCAAAAACCATGGGGTGTTTTGTGGTTTGGATTTATTTAATATTAGGTGTCCCAAACCTAAATAATAAATAATTCACTCACCTTTCCTATATAAACCCACCCAAGCTCCCACTTCTCCCCACTCAAAGCCTTTAGAGTTCATCCAACCTCTACCCTGCTCACTCTAGAATCCTCCCACGGTTCCCCAAGCTCCCAAGAAGCCTCTCTCAAGCCTCTCTCTTGCCATTGGAAGCACACTTCTAAGTAAAGGTTTTTTCTCCCTTTTTCATTTTTGTCAATTTTCATTAAGTTGTTTTGACCTTTTAATTTCGATTATGAATGTCTGGGTATGGTTTCTAACCTCCCTCATACTGCCCTATTTATGTTTGAATGATGGGAGACCCCTTTATCTCTCATTAAAATCCTCCCATGTACACCTGTTACTATGCCGAAATTCCGAAAGGAACTTCTCTCTCCTCAGTTACATTTAAGAAATACTTTTGTATCATGAATCAAAATTCCATTAAAATTGTTGGGACATGTATCTATATGACCTCCTTAATTTCCATTACATTTAAATATGATGAGGAACCCATTTCTCTCTCATCAACCATTTTTATGAATTCTTATGTCACGCTATTACGCTGCCAAAATCGCACTGATTTTCTAAGCCAATGCCATTATGTAGTGAATACCATGCCCATTTCTCCATTAAGGGTATTAAACTTTATGCACATTTTCTTATTGATTATAATGTTTCATGTATGAATTCCACATTCCTTTATCTTGGAATAAATTATTATGTTTTAGGAATCCATGTCTTATGATCCACGTGGCACACTTATGCATGAAATGAAAAGTTTAAGAAGGGTTCGCCCTTATAGAGCTCCAATGTATTGTGTAAAGAATAATATCATGATCTATAATGTGCAATGATTGTTGAGTCATGATAATTCAAGTGCAACATGGGTTTACTCGTGTTTCATGTGCAATGAGGATTTACTCATGCTCCATGTGCAATGGGCCTTGGCTCATGCTAATTCCATGTTAAGAGTTGTTGCCACATTTCCATGTTATAATTATCATACTTTATCATGCCTTTATGTTCATGTTTCTATCGTGCTCTATTGATGTGCCTAATGTCTAACATGTATTGTACTCCTCATGTTATTCCCTGTGTATTCCCTTACTGGGCTTTATAGAACACCCTTTTCTTATGCATGTCCTCAGGTTATCCCATGGAATGCTAAGTACGAGGAAATGTAGTGGTAATTTAAAGAATGTTTTCAATAAAGATGTTGTATATAATGTTTTAAGTTTTTATATAATGATCCTAAGATCTAGAGACACTAAATCTCTCAATATTCTTTAATGTATCAAATGAGGTTTTATGTAATAAACCATTTTTATGTTTGTAATAAAACCCGGGTTGCCATTGTTGGTATCAAAGGATAGGTTTAGTTATTTTTGGGATTAGGATTAGAAAACCCTAGTAAAGCCTCAGAGACATGACTATGTATAATAAAAACATCACTACGTTTTGGTAAGCACTGAGTAAGTGGTTTATCAAACAAATACATCCCTGTCTGGATATGAGCAGGTAGAGGTGGCTCTGGCACAGAGTATCCTAGGGGTAAAACCCGAAAACACCACTTTGAGCTAAACTCAAATGGGAACTAGTGCACGATAATGGGGCATGTTGCATTCTTGGTTACGACACTCCCAGTGGATATGTTTTTATAACATCAGAATCATAGTATGAATCCTTATAAAGGGAATTAAAAAAATTCCCCTAATAATATATGTTAGAAAGTAGATCATGAAAAGCCTAGATTGATGCCTATAGACTCATGAGTTAAGGAAATAAAAGTTTATAAGTCATCAAATTTTTTCTTTGGTTTTCCCTTTATGTGTTACCCCATATCTTTCCTTTTATTCCAGCCAATTTCCGGTAATAGGAGGACTCATGCTAACAACCGAGGTGATGATCATTGTGATGACTGTAGTAATGAGATGCCCAATCCGATGGGAGCAGGAATCGTGAACTCTGTCATGCTTCTCTCGCAGAAAACTCAATCTTTGAATAGAAACGTGGGACAAGAGGAACGTCCAAACCCCCCTAAGAAGGAACAAGTCTCTATCAAGAGATTCATGAGACAAATGCCTCCTACTTTTAGTGGATCATCCAATCCCACGATCGCTAAACTATAGATCTACTCCATTGAAAAGATCTTCTCTATCCTTCAATGTTCTGAAAAAGAGAAGGTTCTCCTGACGACTTATAGTGTGGAGGGTGAAGCTGATAAATGGTGGACGTTGATAAAAAATATGAAGCCTGAGGAGGAGATCGAGGCATTGGGATGGAATCATTTCCAGAAGATGTTTTTCGATAAATATTTTCCGCACACCCTCCTGCTTAAGATGGAAAGGGACTTCCTTTCCCTCAAGAAAAAAGAAGAAGAATCTGTTGGACCGTACCAGGAAAACATCACAAGGCTTGAACGATATGCTTCCAGTGTTTTCATTACCCTCGAATGCAAGGTTGACCGCTTCTTTGGTGGGATGAAGCCTAGACTATGGAAAGCATTAGCGATCCGTGACTTCGACAGCTCTGAGGAAATTGTCCGATGTGCCCTCAAGGTCGAAATGGAGATCGGAGAATCATAGGGGTATCATGGGGATAAGAAGCATAAGGTGGAATTCAATGATATTGGTCTGATGGATAAATCCAACGGTGCTAAGAAGATCCAGCACCCCACTTGACAAAAGTGCGGAAAGAAGCACCCTGGAAATTTCCTTAAGGGGACGAGGTAATGCTTTAGGTGTCGAAGAGAAGGGCACCTAGCTGTTAACTGTCGGCAAGAATGAACTGCGGTTGCGACATAGGAGAAGAATTCTCCATTAGAACCTCAATGCATTATTCATTGCTATAAATGCAAAGAACTAGGGAATCTTGCAAATTAGTTCCCTTATCCAAGGGTTTTCAGAGGCAACCAATAACCTCCAAGGCAGCAAGGAAGAGCTTTTTCCATCACTTATTCCAAAGTGAACCCCGACAATGAAGTGGTGACATGTATGCTAGTTATTCATTAAATAATAGTGAACATACTCTTTGATTCAGGTTCTGCTCATTCTTTTATATCTCAAAGGATTAGTAGAACAATCCATGTACCACCACAAATCATGGAAGTGAAGATGTCGGTGAGTACGGAAAATGGGGAAATCATTGCATCCCATGAATATAAGTCCTCCCATATTATAATATGTGGATTGAATTTACCGGCGAACCGCTTCATACTACCTTTGGTGGAATTTTATGCAATTCATGGCATGGATTAGATTTCCTTATATAGAGCCAACATAAATTGTGGGGAGAGGAAAATAACTCTTTATATGGAGAATCGACCCCTGATTCTTTACAAGTGTAAGGAGGAAGATGAATCTCGTTTAGATCCATCATCTCAAGCATGGATATTATTGTCCTATGACCACACGTATCTGTCTCAGATGATTGAGTCCAAGGAAGAAACCAACCTTGAAGAAATGCCGATTCTGAGGGAATTCGTTGAAGTGTTTCCCAAGGAACTGCCTGGTCTTCCTCCTAGAATAGATGTTGAATTCTCAATTGAAATTATACTAGGGGCGCCACCAATATCCAAGACTCCATATATAATGGCTGTCGTGGAACATGAAGAGTTGAAGAAACAACTACAAGAGAATCTAGATAAAGGGTTTATACACCCAAGTGCTTCACCATGGGTTGAACCAGTCCTCTTCGTCAAGAATAAGGATGAGTCAATGCATCTTTGTATCGATTATCGTGAACTTAACAAAATCACGATAAAGAACAAGTATCCTCTACCAAAGATCGATGACTTGTTTGATAAGTTGAGTGGAGTACAATACTTCTCCAAGGTAAATTTGCGGCTAGGATATTATCAAGTAAGGGTGAAGAAGGAAGATGTCCCCAAGACTACATTTTGTACAAGATACAGGCACTATGAATTCATAGTAATTCCTTTCGGACTCACTAATGCTCTAGAAATCTTCATGGTTTTTATGAATAGAGTCTTTAGAGATTACCTTGACAAATTTTTGACAGTCTTTATAGATAATATTCTAATATACTCCAAAACCAAGGAGGATCATGAGGAGTATTTAAGAACTATAGTAAAGACTTTGCGCAAGGAGAAGCTCTATGAAATGTACAACAAGTGTGAGTTATTGTTGAAGGAGGTCTCATTCTTGGGCCATATCATCACAAGCAATGAAATATCTGTGGATTCCTTTAAAACAGATGTAATTGAGGGATGGACGAGGCCAACATCGGTAACAGATATCCGTAGCATCTTGGGGTTAGCTGGATATTATCGATGATTTGTGAGAAATTTTTCACGATTTTCCAACCCTCATACCAAGCTAACACTAAAGGGAGTAATGTTTTCTTGGAGTGATGAATGCAAAGAAAGCTTCATGGAGTTGAAAAGGAGGCTCATCACTACGCTCGTGCTCACTTTACCCACAAGTGTGAAACTTTTTGTGGTATTCATTAATGCTTCGAAGAAGGGCTTAGGTTGTGTGCTAATGCAGAATGATAAAGTGATAACCTATGCCTCAAGGTAGTTGAAAATCCATGAGAAAAACTGTCCAACGCATGATCTGGAGTTGGCTGCTGTGATATTTTCTTTAAAAATCTGGTGACATTATCTCTATGGGGAGAAATGTGAGATATATACTGACCCCAAGAGTCTTGAATATATATTCACACAGAAAGAGCTTAATATTCTCCAGAAAATATGGATAAATATCATCAAGGATTATGACTGTTCAATACATTACCACCCTGGGAAAGAGAAAAAGGTGGTAGATGCCCTAAGTAGAAAAGACCCAAAGATTCTCTCAATGATGAGAATTGAGAACTTTCCAATCTTCTTATACTTGATGAAGATGGACATGGAAATCATAAAAAGGGAACATCATAAATCATTTCACAAATAATTTCTCAACCGTCTCTTTTGGAAAGGATAAAGGATGATCAAAAGGATGATGTGGGAATTCAAAAAAAAGTGGAAGCTATCAAAAAAGGTAAATCCTCAGAGTTTAATGTTAATGAAGAAGGAATTGTGTGATTTGGGAAAAGGATATGTGTTCCATCACATCCGGAGTTGAAGAAGAATCTTTTGGATGATGCACATAGTTCAAATTTCTCTATTCACTCAGGGAGCAAAAAGATGTATCGAGATCTCTGAGAAAACATTTGGTGGGATAATATGAAAAATGAGATCACTGAATATACATCAAAGTGCCTGGTGTTCCAGAATGTGAAGGTAGAGAGGCAGAAGTCTAAGGGGATGATGAAACCATTGCCCATAACAGAATGGAAATGGGACAACATCACCATGGACATTGTCACCGGACATTCAAGGAAATCAAAAGGCAACAATACAATCTTGGTTGTTGTGGACCATCTTACAATGAAAACACACTTCATTTCTATTCGGGAGGATTTCTCATTAGATCAACTAGCACAGATATATATCAGGGAAGAGGTAAGGATGCATGGAGTACCACTATCTATTGTGTCTCACCGAGATCCAAGATTCACCTCTATTTTTTTGGAAGAGTCTTTAACATGCTCTGAATACTAAACTAAACTTCAGTACGGCCTCTCATCCTCAAACTGATGGCCAATCTAGTCGGACTATCCAAACACCTGAGGATATGTTTAGAGCATGCACAATAGACTTTAAATGAGGATAAGATCAACATATTCCTCTAGTTGAGTTCTCTTATAATAATAGTTTCCACTCGAGAATACAAATGGCACCATATGAAGCCATGTATGGGAAAAGGTGCAGAACACCAGCATGTTGGGATAAGGTCGGTGAACATAAGCTGCTTGGACCAGAAATGGTCGAGGAAATAGTGGAGAAGGTGAAAACCATTTAGCAGCATATCAAGGCAGCCCAGAGTCGACAGAAGCGTTATGCAGATAATTGTCGATGAGAACTTGAGTTTAAAGTTGGAGACATGGGTTTTCTATGAATATCTCTATGGAATAAGTTCATGAGGTTTGGAAAGAAAGGTATGTTAAGTCCAAGGTACATCGGACCTTTCAATATTCTTGATCGTGTCAGGGCTGTGGCCTATCGACTAGCACTTCCACTTACCATGTCCAAAGTACATGATGTCTTTTATGTATCCCTCTTAAGGAAGTACATACCAGACCCTTCACTTGTACTCTCTTCTGAGGTGGTACAGTTAGAGGATGATCTTTCTTATGAGGAGCAACCAGTGAAGATCTTAGATTACAGAAAAAAAATTCTATGAAATAAGACAATGCCCCTCGTCAAGGTGTTGTGGTGAAACCACATGTTCGAAGAAGCGACTTGGGAATTGGAGGAAATGATGAAGCGGAGTTACCCACATCTGTTTTAGTGTGGGAAAAGGAAACATTCTAGGGCGAAATTTCTTAAGGGGGAATATTATAACGACCCAAAGATTCATTAATAGAAATACCTCTTGATCTAATTAAATGTCTCTTTATGTAAAATGTTTTTATAAAAGGTCAAATTCTTTGGTTTTATGTTAAGAATTGTGACTATTGCTTTTATATTCATTGAACAGTGATCAAATGATTAGTATAAATATAGGGATTTAACAAACCCAATTTACTCAGACAAAGGAAACGACGACCCCATCCAATATAATTGCTCCATACGAAGCCCATTTGTCAGAGCTCAGAAAAGAGGTGGTGTCCTTGGGATTTTCTCTTGACCAATCCCAAGCTGAGCTTCATCATGTCAAGCTCGAACGGGACCATCTACGGGAAAAGTGGAAGTTTATAGAAATTACCACTCGAGCGAAGCTATCTGAGCCACCCCAAGAGTCTCTCACCATCAAACATCTTACCCTTACATCTTATACGGCTGTTTTAAGGGGTTATGTAACAAATCGATAATACTATGTTCATGTACATTATTTTTGTATATAATAATGAATATACTTTCTTGTCATCATTGATACATTGTAAATAGTTTTTAATGTACAAATAGTGTTTTTAGTTATTAGTTAATTAATAATTCTATTTTAATAAATTAAAGGATTTTTGAATTAAATAATATTTTAATAAAATATTATTATTATTTTTAAATTAATTTTTATTAAATATAAATGATCATATAATTTTATAAATGCAATTTTAATTTTTTTTATGGTTTGAAAGCCATTTTTTTTAAAAACTTTGAATTTTTTATAAATGTCGGTTTTTATTTTAAAATTGAAAATTAAAATATTTAAAAAAATATTTAGATTAAAAAATTGTTATTTCTGGAATCAGGACGTCGAAATTATCCAAAGGTGAATTTTTCATAATTTTGTGAGATAGTCAAATTTTTGGGTAAAAATTAAATACTGTTTATATATATAATGTGTTTTATGACATTATAATGACCCAATAGTGATGTAATAAAATACTATAAGCTTTATGTTCGGCCAATATATGTTTTTCCATTAAAATAATGTGATTTTGATTTTCTTTGACTTACTTTTCAAAGCATTAATGGACCCTTCAAGACTTATTAAACATCTTGCATTTTTAAATTATTTTCCATGGGAGTGTGACTCACCTCCGCATAAGCAACACCATTATTTTAATAACTTCAGACTTTGGCCTTATAAAATATTGTTTTCCTATTCCCTTTTGCAAAAACCATGGGAAAAAACCATGGTATGGTGTGTGTTTTGGATTAATTTAATATAAGGGGTCCCAAACCTAAACAATAAAGAATTCCCTCACCTTTCCTGTATAATCCCACCCAATCTCCCACATCAACCTCCCTCAAAGCCTTTTAGTTCGTCCAAAATCTTCCCTAATCTCTATAGAATCCTCCCAATGTGCTCCAAGCTCCTAAGAAGCCTCTCTCAAGCCTCTCCCTAGCCTTTGGAAGACACTTCCATGTAAGGGGTTTTTCTTCCTTTCTCATTTTTTTCAATTTTCTTTAAGTTGTATTGCCCTTTTAATTTCAATTATGAATGTTGGGGTATGGTTTCACACCTCCCTCATACTTCCCTCTTTATGTTTGAATAATGGGAGACCCCTTTCTCTCTCATTAAATGTCTCCCATGTACACCCGTTACTATGCTAAAATTCCGAAAAGAACTTCTCTCTCCTCATTTACATTCAAGCAATACTTTTGTATCATGAATCTAAATTCCATTACAATTTTTGGGACATGTATCTATATTACATTCTTACTGTCCATTACATTTAAATATTATGAGGAACCCCTTTCTCTCTCATCAACCATTTTTATGAATTCTTATGTCATGCCGTTACACTACCGAAATCGCACCGATTTTCAATGTCAATGCCACTGTGTAGTGAATACCATGCCCATTTCTCCATCAAGGGTATTCACCTTTATGAACATTTACTTTTTATTATAAATATTCATTTATTAATTCCACATTCCATTATCATGTAATAAATTATTATGTTCTATGAATCCATGTTTCATGATCAATGTGGCACACTTATGCATGAAGTGAAATGTTTAAGAAGGGTCTGCCCTTATAGCGCTCCAATGCATTTGGTAAAGTATCGTATCATGATACATCATGTGAAATGAGTATTGAATCAATCTAATTCAAGTGAAATGATGGTTTAATCATGCTTCATATGCAATGTGGATTTACTCATGCTCCATGTGCAATGGGCCTTGGCTCATGCTAGTTCCATGTTAAGTGTTGTTGCCACATTTCCATGTTTTGTTTATCATGATTTATCATGCCTTTATGTTCATGTTTCTATTGTTATCTATTGATATTTCTAATTTTTAACATGTATTTTACTCCTCATGTTAATCCATGTTTATTCCCTTACCGGGCTTTATAGATCACCCTTTTCTTATGCATGTCCTCAGGTTATCCCATGCATTGCTAAGTACGAGGAAATGTAGTGGTCATGTAAACGAAGTTTTCAATAAAGATGTTGTATTTCATGTTTTATGATTTTATGTAATTATCCTAATCCCCAAAGACACTAAACCTATCTATCTTCTTTGTTGTATCAAGTGATGTTTTATGTAATAAACCATGTTTAAGTTTGTAATAAAATCAGGGTTGTCATAGTTCACATGGACCTATTTGGTCCTATAAAAACATATATTATTTGTATAAAATACTATTTATATGTTTCAATTGATGATTAAAATTGATATTATTGGGTATTTTTTTATAAATAGGGAATATGAAGAATTTTTTTATTTTATTACTTTTGTAGCTAGAGTTAAAAAGGATAAAAACCTCTCATTAATATCTATTTGTATCGATCATGGTGCAGAATTTTTAAATTAATAGTATGAAAATTATTGTAGTAATAAAGGTATTATAAATAACATTTCGTCACATAAAACCCCATAAAAATGGTGTAGTCGAAAGATGAAATAGATTTATTCAAGAGATTACCTGATCCATGCTATGTGAATACTCAGTTTCTAAACATATTTGGGAAAAATTATATATGTACATCCTTATATACTATAAATAAACTTTAATAATTTCATTTATTAATAAAACTCCCTAAAAGGGGAGAACCAAAAGGAAACCAAAACATTCTTACTAAAATGATTTTGGATGAAAAGTATTCATTCGAAATACTAATGATAATTTACATAAATTTTCACCAAAATATGATAGAGGATTTGTTATGTTAGTCCAAAACTTATATGGATTATTGAGTTTTCAATAAAAACATAAGTATAGTTAAGGAATAAATACATGTTATGTTTTATTAAACTGATCCCTTTGTTTTCAAATAACCTCAACCTATATCTTTGGATTTTATTTCTAAAATTTATTTTCATCCAATGTTGGAATGATATTAATATTATAGAAAATTGAATAAGATATTTCTAAATTGATACCACAATAATATTTTCAACATATTAATTAAGTAAAATGTTTTGGAAGTCCACGAATTTAGTTCTTTATTAGATATAATCCATGTGATAATATCATGGGTGATGTAGATCTACAATTTATAACTAGATGTTCTTTGAGAAATTAAATTAAAAATCTTGAATTTTTATCTCAATTAGAATATAATAATCCATATGAGGCTTTAGGATATGCTGATTAGATAAGGGGAATATAATGTAAACTCAATGAGTTTGGAAGGATCCAAGTATGTACTTTGGTTGAACCACCAAAGGATACTTCAATAATTTGAGATAAATTGGTTTTTTGAAATAATTTTGATGAAAATGGAATAATACATAGATATAAATCTAGACTTATTTCTAAGGGTTATAATCAAAGAGAAGGAATAGATTATGAAGAAACATATGCTTTAGTAGTCAGAATTGAAGCTATTTTTATACTTATATAATATGTGGTAATTTTAAATTTCAAACTATTTTGAATCGATGTGAAGTATGAACTCCTTAATGGATATGTTTTTATGGATGTTCATGTAGAACCAAACCAGATTTGTAAAATATCAAAATCATCCATTACATGTATTTAATATTACTAAGGCACTATATGGACTTAATCAACACCCTAGAGCCTGGTATGATACGTTAACTGATTTTTTATTACAAAACCATTTTGTTAATGGATTTGTGGTTCCTAATATTTTTATAAGATAAGTAAATAAAAATATTTTGACTGTAAAAATATATGTTTATATGAGTACAATGGGTGAGTTAAAATACATTATGGGTTTTAAAATTAAAAAAAACTATAAGCAACTTCTATACTTCAGAATAATTATATAAAATATCATCTTAGTAAATTCAGGTCTGAAAACACTAAATGTTTTAGTACTCCTATAAAAACCTCATATACTTTTGATATTGATTAAGTTGGGAAACAATTTGATCAAGATAGTTTTAGAGGTATGATTGGAAGGTATCTTTATATAATTTCTAATTTCATAAATATAATGTTTTCATTATGATTATGTGATATATATCATTCCAATCCAAAAGAGTCCTATGATAAATATATTAAAAAATATTTTGTTATCCTAAGGGAGAAATTTATTTTTTCTTGTTCACTTCTTGTAGAAATAATTTTGGGTTAATTTTTTTCTCGGGTGCAGAATTTGGTGGATGTAGAATGTATAAGAAAAATGCATCTGTAACATGTCATTTATTATGGGAAGCACTAGTTTCTTGTAATTGTATGAAACAACACCTATTATAACTTTATATTATTTAATTCATATATTTAGTAGCCGAATGTATTTTTTCTCAAGTGATGTGTATGCAAAAAGCACTCCCTGACTATGGAATAAATTTTACTTGAACTCAAATATTACCTTACAATTTTTTATTACCTCATGTAAAACCCAACACATTACTTGAAATTTAACCACATAGATATAAGACCCCATTTTCAATAGGATGACACAAATAAGGATATAATATTATATAATTCATGAAAACAAAAGAATGAATTACTGATATTTATGAAAAACACCTTAGTTTTGATAGGTTTGAATATGTTACTTAGAATCTAAGAATGAAAAGTATCAAATAATTATTCAAATATACATCATATTTAACAAAATCCTTACATTAATGAACTCCTTCTCATAGGGTGAGTGTATATGTTTAATTTTTTAATAATTGTTTTTTTCTAAAAAAAATATTTCTAGTTTTAATTTTTTTTCTTTATCATTAAATTAATCCGAGTTAGAATATTTATAAATTTTTTGAAATCATAATTTTAATAAACATTCTAGAATAAAAATTAAATAAAAATATTTGTTAGATTATATTTATTCCAATAACTTAAAAATTATTACAAATCTATTTAGAAAACTATTTATTTATAAAATTTATCGATTTAATCTTTTGATACAAAAGACAAGAAGAATAGGTTACTGAATACATCATTCACAATGAAAGTTAATTTAAACTATGACATGTAATCTTCTAATCTATGAGTTTTTGGTAGTTTTTTATTACTTTAGTGTATCCATGTTGTTTAAAAGTTATTTTAGTTTTAAAGAATTTATTTTTTTACAAACATAAAAGATTCTCTAATCAAATTACTTTTTACTCCGATGTAAATATTTCTCAAAAACATTAAGAGATAAAAATTAATTTTGAAATCATTCAAGGATTAAATCTCAATCATCAGATCAATTTTTTTTTCAATCTTAGCCATTTAATTTTTAGGAACCTAAACCATTACCCCTATTTCTATATATAAGAGTGGGGAACTCATGTCCCACATTTATTTTTCAGGATTTCATCGTCAACACTGGCAACAAAATTTCATTATCAATCCATATTATTTTATATTTATTCAACCAAAATCTACAGTCTGACTTTCGATACTATCATTAGTATGATGACATCAAAATAGGACTTCTCAAAAACAAATGTTTTTATAGAATGGACCATATAAGGGGCTTGGTATGAAAAGTATGACTCCATTTTAAAAATTGTTATTAAAATTAAAAGAAGAGAAATATTTTTTACCAAAATCAAGGACTTCTACCGACATTACATAGGTATTTTAAAATAATTTTACACTTAAATGGAGTTTATTTCAGAAGAGGATAAGGAAGAAGTTGTATTTACCTTATTTGGTGAATGTTGTAAACATTATTATCAACTAGATTGTGATTATGTTGAAGTACACTTGGAAGGGGAAGTGTAACTCAAATAAAACAGTATTTTAGACAATAATGGGAGTTTTCTTATGTAAATGGATAAATAATCCTTGTTTACATACTTTGATAAAGTCAAAAATGATTCACATGTTACTCTCGATGTATGAGTAGTTTCTCTTTAGTTAAATGGGTACTTAATACTGATAATGTGTGATAGGGATAACCTTAAATTACTCTTCTTTTTCATAATATAATTTTTGGTTAATATGATGTAAATCAGTATAGTTAGTTTTTTCCTATAAATTGATTTGATTAAGTAGGATTAGATGAAATCAAAGATCCTTATGTTTCCTAGATTCATAAAAAAGATGTAATAAATTGTATAGATATTTTTTGGATCAATAATTAAACTTATGATATGATAGAAAAGGATAATCTCAATAGAGAATAAACTTTCAAAATGTTGATGTCGGTATTTTATTCTAAATTGATTTTTTTTTGGAAAAAATGGAAAATGACACATTTGAAGTTAAATAGATCATAGATAAGGAAGTAGAGAATGGGAAAATAAAGACTTAATCTGTACAACAAAAAGTTCAAAAGAAACAGAAAACAATGATAGAATAAGAGTTTAAGAAGCTTATATATCACAAGGATGTAAAGAAACTAGGGGATCCTATTTTTGGATTAGTTAAGGATAAGACCTTAGATGTAGATATTGATAATTTTTACGAGTTTAAATAGGATTAAAAGAAATAGAAACATAAGAAAAGAATTTATGTGGAAGGAATGGTAAAATGGTTATTCAAGGGAGTTGAATGAGTTTCTAAAATCAACCTTTTTTAGCTTCTCCCTTATCTGTGGGACAACATGTTTCTGGGTCTAAAACTATTCCCTGTACCGATCAATCAATTCCAGTTATCAGTTTAGAGTTTATTGAAACCTTAATAGTTCCTATAGTTTTTCCAATAGTTTGTGATAAAGGAAAAAAGAAAAGAGAATATGGAAAAATTTGTGTAAGAAGTTCCAATTCCAAAATAATTTTAGGAATTTGTTCCTATTTCAGATAAATATTCAAATATGAATGAAAAATAATCTAATAAGTTTGGTAATGGAGATTTATGAACTTTATGTATGTTGGAGAAAGAGTTAGATGAATAAGAAGAAAATTTGAAGAAGAGAAAGATACAAAAAAAAGATGACAGATCAACAGAATCTTCCCAATCTTACACATCAATTTCAAATCAATATGATAATAACCCAGATATTGATGTTCTTGGAGAAGTTCAATCATCATCAAGAGAAGATGTTGAGGAAACAAATATCTCACAATAGATAGTTAGAAAAGGCTGAAATCAATAGAGATGTTGATGTGGGTAATGTATCAAAAGAATATAAAGTTCAACATAAATAAAATTCTGACCTTGGACTATCTTGAAAACATGTTTCAAGATCTACTTCATAGTCACCAGTATCTTTATCTATAGAATCACAAAAGAGTTTAGACTGAATTTTACAAACTCTAATGGAATTATATGACTAATTCCCATACCTTACATGAATAAAAGTGTCATGACTCCCCTTCACCAAGATGAGGGAAGGGACTGAAGATTTCTAGAACCTTCCTTATTCAAGTTGAAGAAGAGATAATGAACCCCGAGACCCACCTTCAATAGGTCCCAGAGTGGAAATTAGCACCATGGGTATAGAATCACACACAATATGGAAGGAATTTCCCTTTTTATTTAATTGGATCATGAGATAAGATTGTAGATCCCAACAACAACAAAACTGAAGGTAAATGTAAAACCAAAAGAAAACTATTCCTATATTCATGACCAAAATTAATTCTACAAAAGAACAAGAAAAACCCAAAGGAAAGTACCAAAGAAAAAGAAAACATCAACAGAAAAAGTACCAAGGTCCAAAATAGTAAGGTCCTACATGATCCTCGAAGTCATCCAGGAAACCTGAAATTAGTTTATATACGTAGGGTGAGTATACAGGTATTCTCAGTAGGGAAAACCAAAAGCTCTAGTGCACAAGTGGGGAGGCATTGTGATGCCCTCTGAGAAAAGGAGATAACCAGAGTACCTAGATAGGAAACTATCCTTCCCAACCTCACCAATCACACTCCCCAAATAACGCAAGTCAAGTAAACTAATAGTAATAACACATCGATGTATGGGTACCTTGTGCCACTTTCCCATGGGTTATTGAAGACATCCTATGCATCAGACCTCTCCCACCATTTTCGTTGTAGTACCACTACAATATCCTGCCTACACACACCTGGCCTATAACCACACGTCCTTACCAAAAACACCAGGGCCACAACCATACAAAACCACACCCGAAAACACCTAGGCTAGAACAACTACCGCCATGCCCAAAAACACCTGGGTGTCATCCCAAAGACACTTGGGAAACCACCTGCCCACACACACCTGGTCCAACCAACACCATGTACCATTCCCAAGGAATCTAGGGCTATAATAGACCTTAGGTCATCACAACCTTCCTGAATAATCTTGGGCTACTTGAGAAAAGGAGTAGAAATGGAGCTAATAACTAGCAACTCATACGTGTGTTGGGAGAAACACCATCCCACATGAAATGAGGGTGTTCGGCACAAAGTTCTCAACATGGGTGGGGAACGAATATAAAACATAAGAACTAAATTATTCATATTGGTAAACAAGAACTCATCCAAACCTAGGGGTTCCAAAACCAGCCCAACCACAAACAACCTCATCACTATTCATTTATTAGAAGCAGCACACCCGCAACCATGTCACAACACATTCCCAGAGAACAATTCCCCATCAAACCCATTCTCATTTTTATATTCATGTGATTCCATTTTAAAAAATAATTCGTCACTTCTGGGAAATTAATAGGGATATCCACAAGGCAAGGAAAGAAAAACAAACAAACAACAATTTAAGCATTCACACCCAATTCTCTTGTAAATTCACTATAACAAAATGGATATGTGAGATCCCTCAAAGTACAATAAACAAACCAAGCCCCAACATATGGACCCACACAACCTATATTGCACAAACCAAAAACTACACCACAATTGGGTATTCCATCCCCAACCATGTCACTTACCAAGCATCAATCGTAAACATCACTAGAATAGAGGATGTGAGTTTTCAAATTTGTATATTCCATTTATTTAGTTCCGTCTTTCTATTTTTCTAATCAGGGTGATAAAAAAAGTATTATTATTCATTGGGAGTCCATTTAGTCAACCGAGTTTACGTGATTTAGCAGTTTCCATGTTAGATCCATTCAATCACATAAATATCACGACAAAAAATAGAGGTTCATTAGTGACCAAGAAAAGACCACCAACGACCATGATTTTCATTGGTCATCAGACTATAAAATTCACCACACAAAATCAAGTATACAGAGTATAGTAGAAACATTGATCACACCCCCCTTAATTCTTTAAAATTCTATTTATTATGTTTGTTATGGTTTGGTTTCATCCATTCCCGTAGAAACATTAGAATACCCGCCCCGTATGTTACACAGTAAAGAGAGAAGATGTGAAAATCCTACCTAGATGATCAAAGATCAACATTTATCTTTGTGCTCCAAGAACTGTGGAAGTGCGACTTGTAGGGGATGAACATTGGGGACTCCAAGAAGGAGAAATAAAGGCAACAACACGCGCACCACCCACCTCGGGAAGGGGGCTCCAAACATACCATAGGGAAGAACAAACCCATCCAAGAAGAAGAAGAATGTAATTCCAGTGTGATATAAATATGCAAGTTACTTGAGTTACGAGATAAGAATTTTGAGTGGATTTATAGGTGTATCATTGTTTCACCACACGACAGGGTGGTTACACAAGATGGAATTAATTGTTATTTAATAATTCTTAGTGGGGACGTGGACATAACAACTATGAGTTAAAATATTTTATATAAACTAAAAAAACGAGTTACATGGACACACAACATGGGTCCGTTGAGGGTCTCCCCACTGTTAGGATACTTTAGATATCATTTATGGGATTTAAAAACGTCTAGAAACACTTTAAAATGTTAAATCACATAAAAAGGCATTCTGAGAAAATGGGGGAAGAAGAATCTGACTAGCCCCTCCCCCCCCTATGGCACCGATCAGCAAAACACCAATCGTTGAACCATAGATGGTTGACACCGCAATGACATCCTTCCATTGAGACGCCGCCTTTCGGATATGGACCTGATTGGTCCTAGGCATGAAAAACACAAGAAATTTGGAAAATGGACAGACCACGATGGCCTTGACCATTACATTAGATACCTCTCGAATGATTCTCATCCTCGAGAATAAAGGCTAGACCCTAAGAGAAGATAGGGGTCTGAAAAACCACCTCAAGAGACACCTCTCAGGGAAAAACCATCCCAAAATCCATACAAATCCCAAGGTTCTCATTGTCCTAACACATAGATTGAAGAGTTATTTCCTCCATGACAAGAAACTATCTTCTTTGGGCGGCACTAACTCACCCTCATGGGTTTAATCACATCCACATTAATGCGCATTGATTAGGGATAAGGTAAGGTCTTTTCATAAACATCCACCAAGTAAGAAAAAAAACATACCATAAACGAATAAGGTTATAATTACATAACCATCAAGTACAAAAAAAATAGAACAGAACTCGAAACATCTCCGGGAAGTGGGCGCGCATCTATGCCTCTCATTCCCAGGTACTCTAGTCAAGGCCACCATGCCTCCACAACACATGATCTAAATGTATTTTTAATCCATGAAGAACATTATCCTTTCGATCCTCGATCCACACTGGTCACTCCTCAAACATAGAATCATCCCTTATATCCAACTCTCCACAGTAAATGAAATGGGAGTCATCGTGTAGATATTGATGAGGATGGGAGACGTGGAAAACGTCATGGATCCTTTCCAACTGAGGTAGAGATGCCAGCTGATATGCCACCTCTCCCACTCGCCCCAACACTTCGAAATTCCTGATGAACCTAGGAGAGAGATTTCTCCCCTTGTAGAACCTTTTCTACCCACGTCTAGGGGAAACCATAAAGAACACATGGTCTCTAACCTCAATCTTCAAGGGTCTCCTCCTATGATCATCATATGACTTCTACCAATCTTGTGCTACCTTCATCCTCCCATGCACTAGCTGAACCTTCTCTGTTGTTGTCTGCACTACTTCTGGGCCAAGAGCACGTGCCTCCCCAACCTCGGTTCAGCACACGGGTAATTGACGTGGCCTCCCGTAAAAGGCATAAAATGGTCCCATGCCAATAATAGTGTGATAACTATTATTATAGAAAAAATATACTAAGGGAAAAATGTCGTTCCCATGATCCCCGAAATTCTAAAACACATGCCTGTTGCATATCCTCTAATGTCTAGATGGTTCGCTCTATCTGCCCATCGGTCTGGGGGTTGAATGTTGTTCTAAGGCATAGCTAGGTGCCAAAAGAGTGTTGTAATCCCCTACAGACTCGTGTGGTAAACCAAGAATCCCTATCCAAGACTATGAACCTTGTAACTTTATGAATCCACACAACCTCATCCACGTATCTACGTGCTAAGGCATCCACCACGCCCGACTCCTTGATCAACCGGAAGTGAGCTGATTTTGTCAATCTGTCTACCACTACCCAGATAGTAACACAACCTCTTTGATCCTTGGTTCTTACTATGATGAAATACATCGAGATGTCATCCCAGTTTCACTTGGGGAAATCTAAAGGCTACAAAAAACCTCATGGGATGCAGTGTTCAGCCATCAACTACTGACACACCAGACACCTTTCCATGAACTCTTCCACTGCATGTTTCATTCCGAGCCACCAAAAATGTTCCCTCAAACCTCAGTACATCATGGAAACACCAGGGTGTACCACTATGACTGAGTTATAGAAATAACTTAGAACATCTTCCCACATTTCCTCCGGTACAAACAACTTCCCTCAAAAAAGATTCGGATTCTGACCATCCTCTAACGACCCCCCTCCAAATATTTTTTTCGTTTTCTAAAATATTATACTTTTTGGGTGAGTGGGAACCTTAAAAACACAAATACAAGATTCAAACACATCCAAATTAAACAAAATTACACATTATACAAACATAATGAACAACCAAATTCAATAGAATTGCCTTGGTTAACCCGATCACACGTCACTTCAATCTCTAAGTAACACCACTAAGACTCCTCCACCTGTCTCAACAGAGAGGACTGAACTGTCATTTGAAATAGACAAACTCTACCACTATCCACTTATTCATCCATGTGTAGGGAATAAAACTCATCCATTTCCTTACAAGAATCCACACGTTACTGAACAACTTCCCTCCATGACGACCCGCTCAAGTCATCAGCCATAACGTTCCCATTTCCTTCAGTGTAAGAGATCTCAAAGTTGTAGTCCCAAATAATCTCCACCCACATTCGTTGTCACAAGTTCAGTTCCCACTGGGTAAGGATATGCCTTAAATGCCTGTGATCCATGAATAACTCAGTGTTCCTCCCAATGAGGTAATGCCACCACAAATTCAACGAGAACAATGCCACTGCAAACTCTAGGTCATGGGTAGTGTAGTTATGATTTTGAGGACGTAACTGCCTAGATCCATAATATATCACTCATCACTACTTCATTAGAACACACACCAATCCAAGTCTAGAAGCATCCAAAAATACCTCATACAACACTCCTTCTCCTAGAAACCTGAGCACTGGAGCACTAAACAACCTTTAATTCAGATAGCTGAACACTGCCTAACACTGCTCAATCCACACAAATTCCAAGTCCATTCTAGTTAAAGCTACCAAGGGAGATGAAACTCAAGATAATTCAGGTACAAACCTATGATAATATCCTGCCAGACCCAGAAAGACCCGACCCTCTATCACATTCTTAGGTGCTTCCCAAGAAACAACCGCTTCAACATTTGACGGGTCAAACACTACCCCTTTTTAAGACACTATGTGTCCATGGAAATACCCTTATCATGTCATGGACTTACACTTGGACAATTTCCCATTGTGTTGGTGGTGTCGAAGGATTTCCAAGAACATCGTGAGGTGATTAGTATGCTCCTCCTCTGATCTTGAGAAGATCAAAATGTCATTGATGAACACAATGACGAACCGGTCTAGAAACACACAGAAAACAGAGTTTATGAGACCCACGAATAGAACAGGTGCATTCGTAACACCGAACGACATGACTATGAACTCAAAGTGTCCATAACCGCACCTGAAAGCAGTCTTTGGAATATCACTATTTTTTCACCCTTAACAGGTGATACTCAGACCAAAGATCGATCTAAGAGAACCAAATTAATCCCCTTATCTAGTCAAAGAGATTATCTATTATCGGGAGAGGGTAACAGTTATTGACAGTTACTTGATTCAGTCTCTGGTACTCTATCCGCAACCGGAGGCCACCATCTTCCTTCTTCGCGAACAAGACCGGAGCACCCCATGGTGACACACTAGGTCAGACAAAACCCTTCTTCATCAATTCATCAATCTGAATCCACAACTTCTACAACTCAAAAGGTTCCATCCAATAAGGATCTATAAAAATCAGATGGGCACCGGGTTGCAAGTCTGTCTCAAACTCAACATCACATCGAGGGGGTAGATTCACCACATCTTCCGGGAAGACATCCATGATCTCACTGATGATACCTGAAACATCCACTATCTTAGTATCTATCGACTCCACTAATAGCTCATGTAACAAGGAAAGGAGGGGCTCCACTCACGAGATGACTTCGTGGAAACCTCACTCATCGGCCAATGTCACACGCTAGCTATCCTCATCAGAAAACATTACTCTTATTTGAAAAAAGTTGATTATATTATGTACAAAAAATAGCTAGTCAATTCCTAGGATGACATCATATGGAAGTATCTGCAATAGTAGAAGATCCCTACTAGAATAATGTGGCCCTATCATCAGTCTACACCCTCAAAAAACATAAGAAAATTCGATCTGACCTCCGATTTGTGTACTCAACAGCAGGGGAATTGTAAGTCTCTCAGCATCTAATCCCAAAGGATATTCCAAAATAGCTGCAACAAAGATGTGAGAAATTTCTATATAAAACAAGGTATAGGTAAGAGTACTAAACAAGATGATCGTACCTCAAATGACTTCCTTCCACACTAGAACTTCCGCCTCTGGAGTGTGAAGCTTCCCACACCCTACTCCTCTACCTCTTGGCTATCAACCACCTCCCCAAACACACCCTGGTCTAGGTGTTTGAAGAGCACCGTGGGGTCGACCTTCTCCTTCCACATCTACTCTCAAAGGAGCAGGATCTCGTTGTCCCTACTGCTACTGCTGAAAGGGCATAGCTAGAATCTGCTGCTACTGAGGTGGGAGCTGAACCCACCCACCCCCATTCTACTACACTCTTTCTAGGAACAAATTAAGAAGGTTCACATGGCTCCCAAATATGAATAAACATGGTCCTGGGCCCACGAGAATAGGTCAGTGACTGGGAGATCGAAACTAAAACTATTGGGGCCTGCTCCCCATTGGTCGAATCCTAAAAGGGCCTAATGCTGGAGGCCTTCTGCTAACTGCCTTCAGCTTTGATGATCACAACTGGCTTCCCTCTCATGGTCTACCTCCTAGAGTGTGCATCATCTCCACAACTTAAGCCTTCTTTTGGACCTCCAATTATGTCAGTAGGGTGAAGTGAGTAACAACATATTGAAGAGAAGGTTGGAGTGCATCCTCTAAAAATCTCTCGTGAGACTCCACATCCCAAAAAGGGTTCAGAGAAAAACAAAGGATATCTTTGAACTTGATCCCCAACTCCCTCACTGACATGATCCCATGCTAGAGGGAGAATAGATAATGCCTCTTCCCCGCCTTCGTCGTGGATGAGAGGAATTCAACCCAGAACTCTTTCTTGAAGTCATTCCATGCAACCTCAGCCACCCTCTTCTCCCTATGATATCGAGTCCACCATTGAAGTTATGCTCCCAGTATCTGGATTACAACCAGAGGAACCCAGTACTCCATCGGAGCCCATATCAAGATGAAAGCTATCACCAGCTCCTCGAGCCAGCTCTCTATCTCCGTGTCTGAGATGCTGTCATCGTACTTCTAGAGGGTATGCCGCTGAAAGGCACGAAGTGTCCTCTGACACTGGTCAACATCCTCTTCTCGATCATCCCTTTGCTGACTAGCTGAAACATCCTCCTGGGCCTCGATCACCTCTGCTAATCGTGGTCGTCGTCCGGGTGCCATAGTTATAAGTTAAATAAGGAATGCCTAAGTCGGAGTAGTGTACAAGATTGCTTTTAAATTTCATAGAATTTTTATTCATTTTAAATCCCCAAAACACCCATGAAACATAAGAACAAAAGTCATTATGATGCATGTACCTTTCCTAGGGTCTTTACCCTACAATCAGTGTAGCCTCACTTGGTCGTTCATTAGGCCCAGAGTCCTTGCATCAGATCAAATGGGGCCCTAAAATCCCGTGTCCTAGCCAGTCTTCTTTGGCCGATTTCACACAACAGGATTGCCTAACATTATTTCCCTACCATCCCATGAAATCCTCACTGTTCCTAACTACAGACTCGATCCTATCTCTCAACCTCCTCTGATACCATTCCGTCATGACACCCTTCACCAAGATGAGGGAAGGGACATCAGATTTCCAGAACCTTCCTTCATCAAGTTGAAGAAGAGATAATGACCCATGAGACCCACCTTCATTATGTCCCAGAGTGGTAACTAGCACTAAGGTTATAGAATCACACACAACATAGGAGTAATTACCCATTTTATTTAGTAGGATCGGGAGATAAGATAGTATATCCCAACAACACCCAAACTGAAGGTAAAAATAAAGTAAAAAGATAACCATTACCAAATGCATGTCCAAAAGTAATGCTAAAAAAGTACAATAAAACCCCCAAGGAATGTACCAAAGAAAAGGAAAAAAGCAGCAACTATCCCAAAGTCCAAACTAGTACTATCCCGCACGATCCTTGAAGTCCTCCTGGAATCCTGAAAATATGTTATACATGTAGGGTGAGTATACAGGTAAACTCAGTAGGGAAAACCAAAATCACTCATGCACATATGGGGAGGAATTCTAATGCCATGTGAGAAAAGAAGATAACCAAACCACCTAGCAGGGAAACTATCCACCCCATCCTCAATAAGGAATACTCCCCAAATAACGAAAGTCAAGTAAAGTAATAGTAATAACACATCGATTTTTGGGTACCCCATGCCACTTTCCAACTGGTTATTGAAGACATCCTACCCATAAAACCTTTGCCTCCATTCTCACCGCAGTCCCACTGCCATATCCCGCCCGCACACACCTAGTCTATAACCACACATCCCACCCACAAATACCTTGTCCACAACCACAAAAAACCACACCCGCAAAATACCTGGTCCAGAACAACTGCCACCACACCTGAAAACACTTGATACTCATCCCGAAGACACTTGGGAAACCACCCGCCCGCACACACCTGCCCGCACACACTTGGAACAACCACCACCAGGTACCCAACACGAAGAATCTAGGGATATAATGGACCTCCGGAAATCATAGCCTAAATGAAAAATCATGGCCTACATGGGAAAGGGATCAGAAAAGGAGGAAATAACCATCCACTCATAGGAGTGTTTGATAAAAAACCCTCCCCCATGAAATGGGGGTGTTCGGCACAAAGTGACAACTTGGGTGGGGAACGAATAAAAATAATAAGAACTAAATTATACATATATGTAAACATGCACTCATTCCAAATTAGAGGCTCAAAAACCATCCCAACCACAAACACCCTCATTACTATTCATTCATAAGAAGCAGCACACCCGCAACCATGTCACAACTCATTCCTGAAGAATAATTCTACATCGAACCAATTCTCATTTCCATATTCAAGTTACTCCATTTTAAAAAATTATTCTTCACTACTAGGAAATTAGCAGGCATACCCACATGGCATGGAAAGGAAAACAACCAAACAACAATTTAAGCATTCACACCTGGTTCTCTTGAAAAGTCACAAAAACAAAAGGGATCCATGAAATCCCTCAATGTAATGGAACCAAACCAAAACCCAAGATATGGCCCCACACGACCTCAGATCCAGAAACAAACAATTTCTGCAGAACAAGGGATCCCATCCCCATCTATGTCACTTCTTGGGCATCAAACTTAAACATCACCAGAACAAAGAAAGGGAGTTTTCAAATTTTAATATTCCATTTTTTTGTTTTTTCATTCCGTCTGGCTAACCGAGGTGATCACACAAGGATTATTATTCATTGGGAAACAATTTAGTCAACCGATTTTTTGTGATTTACCAGTTTTCATGTTATATCCATTCAATCACATAAATATCCATAAAAACAGAGGTTCGTTACTGCACAAGAAAAGACCACCAACATCCATGATTTTCAGTGGGAATAAGCCTGTACAATTCAACACAAAAAATAAAGATATATATTATAATAAAAACATCAATCATGCCCCCCTTGATTCCTTAAAAGTCCATTTATTATCTTTTTTATGTTTTCATTTCATCCATTCTCATAGAAGCATTAGAATACTAGCACTGCATGATACAAAATAAAGAGAGACAATGGAAAAACCCCTACTTGGATGATCAAATATCGGTGATTATATCCGCGCTCCATGAATTGGGGATGCATGGAATGTAGGGGAGGAACATCGGGGACTCAAAGATGTAGCAGGAAAGGCTATAGCATGCACACCACTCGCCTCAGGAAGGGGACTCCAACCGCACCAAGGGGAAGAATGAACCCATCCAAGAAGAAGAATAAAGGAATTATAATGCGATATAAAGAGGTGAGATCTTGGAGTTATGGGATAATAATTTTTAAGGACTTTAAAGGTGGATCTTGGTTTCACCATGTGACTGGGTGGTTATACACGATGGAATTAATTATTATTTTACAATTCTTAATGGGGAGGTGTTTGTAACAGCCATGAGTTAAAATATTTTATTTAAATAGAGGAAAACAAGTTACATGGACACACAACATGGGTCTGTTGAGGGTCTTCACACTCTTAGGGGAATTTAGATATCATTTATTGTTTTTAAAAATGGCTTGAACCACTTTAAACATTTAAAATACTTAAAAAGGTGTTCCAGGAAAACTGGGGAAGAAAAACTTGACAAGCCCCACCATGTGGCACTGATGGGTGTCACCGATGGTTGACACCACCATGAATTCCTAGCACAGAGACGCCACCCATAGGATCTGGACCAGATGGGTCCAGGGCATGCCACACACCAATGATTTGGAAAAGGGATGGACAGGGAGGGTCTCAACTATTAAATAAAGAATAATGTAAACAAATAGTGAATATTTCAAATGAAAACTAAAATTAATTTAAGGTCATAACTAAATAATTAACTCAAAATTAGTTTTAGATAAAATTTTTGAAATAAAAAATGATGTTTCAAAAGATTATATTCAATAAAATGGTAAATTTGTCTCTCCAAGTTGATGGTGATCTAAAGGATCGTGATGACCATGTTACGAATGTGAAGAAAGTTTCTATTGATATATATGACTGCTTCAAATATTTTTTTAAACTGATATATTAGAAAGATTAATGTTTTTGAACATATAAGGGACATAATAGACAATAAGAGTGAGAAAGTCAAAGTTTTAAAAGAAGGAAATCAAGAATTGAATAAGGTTAATGACATGTTAAGATCATTTGAAGAAGGGTTTTAGAAGTTGAAAAAGGATAATTATTTATTTTGGTCTATCGAAGAATAATTTTAGAAGTTTATAATGGGAAAAATGTGTTCTTTAAGAAGATATTATAGGCATAAATGAATTGATTTAGGTGTAATCATTAATAGGGGACAAGATAGTAAATATACAATCTCAGTTTCTGATGCTGAGAAGAACCATAATGATATAAGGAATTTGAAATTGATTATCAAGAAGTTACATAAGAACAATTTCGTTATTTTTACCTAAATCTTGATTTAATTCAAAACATTTTGAATATATTTTTATTTTTAATGAATTTGTATCCAAATATATTTTTTCCCGAATGTATTTCTATTGTTTTTTAATGTATGTCCTATATTTTATATCTTTTATTAATAGTTAATTTATAGATAATTATTTCATATCATTTTATTTCTAAATTTTCTAGAGATTATATTTCTTTCCTTATATAATTTTTTAAATTTGGAAGGGAAATATTTTTGAGAGATTTTTTTTGAAGGGTGGGATTTTGCCTAAAGGAAAAAATCTATTTATAAAAGAAATAATTTTATAGGAGGAAACTATCTATAGATTTTTTTTATTTAGGGGGGGAAATTAAAATAAATTATACATTATTTCAGAAAAACAATTATTAATTGAAAGAAGTTAGTAAATTATGGATATTTATGATGAAAAATGATTTTTTTGTGAATAATACCTTTGAATTTTTTAAAATAAAATTTTTTTGTAAGTATTTCAAAGTTAATATTATTTTTCTTTTTATGTTTTATGTTCTATCCTTCCAAAAAAATGTTGAGATTGTTGAGTCAAATGTTATACATTCAACATTGTCTTTCATTAGTTTTGGTAATAAAAAAACATTTTTATAACTCTGTTTTGTTAACTATATATATAGCATGTGTTTTAGTATATTTTTTAGAAAAAAACTTTTTATAAAGAAAATTTAAATTCATCTAATGTATAATGAATATAACATTTTAATATTCAATCTAATTCATCATACTGATGGTGCATTTTGTACATGAGATATAACACTTCTCTAACTAGTGGATTGAGTAGTGTTTTTTATATCAAAATGAAAAAAGTAATAACCATTAGATTGAAAATAGTTTCAATATAATGGATTAAAATTGTTTAGTTTATTGTACTTTCTAAAAACATTATAGTCCATTGTATTTTCTGATGTTTATAATGAGAGTTATTGGAATTTTTTCCATCAGAAAGTTTTTTAATAACATTGTAATAGAGCTAAACAGTATGAAATCGCATGGAAAGATTTTTCTATACTATCAACTGAAGAACATATGTAGACTTTGTAAAAAATCCAAGAATCAAAGAAATATTACCATGTGAGGAATTTTTATAAATAGGATTTAATTAATGGATATGGGAGCTGATATATTTGAAACTCAATATAGATTCCATTTTTCTTTTCCTAAAGTTATCATTCTAATGATTTTTAATTTATTATGGAGTTGATGTTTTCATGAGTTTTTGTGAAGATTTTAAATTCCTTATAATTTCTTAATTTTGTATTCTCTTTATCTGATCATGCTTCAAGATTGAGGGATTTGAAGGATAAGAAGATAGGTGAATCTGATCTTTATGTCAGGGGCTCTAAAGGATAGGAAGACACAACTTATACTGAACATCATATTCAGGGCTTCTAGTGTGTTGAAATATATATACATTATTGTCATCATATTAAGGGATTTAATAATAAGGAAAGATATACCATTATAGTCGGTATTAAAACTATGGATATCATAAGGTATGATTTGTGAATTCCATAAATATTTTAGTTAAAGATTTGAATTACCTCGAATAAATCTTGTAAGACATTCTAACTATTGTAATATTTTTTACTTGTTTCTAAAATTTTGTTTTTACACTGTGTATTTACATTAGAATGTTGTTATTTACTTATCTTTATTATAATTTTTTAATCAAGCTGTCTGTGAGATAGATAATAACTCTGATGTATCCGAAATTATATAGATCTGATTTAAAAACTCTTATCATTTGAAGAATTCTAAATTCTATCTTTATGACTAAAGAGTTTTTTTACTTAGTTTAAAAATTTTAATTTCAATTCACACCCAATTCTAGCCATCATAAACTCTTAGGATCCAACAGTAGTGTCATTGGAATGTTACGGAAACAACTATAATATAAATAATTTATTTAAGGTTAGATTGGACATTATTCGTTTGTATATAAGGGAATAGTTAACATTCTTGAATGGTTGCAGGTGAAAATTTATTTCTTCTCCATCATGTTCTCATTCCATATAAGAGATATTTCAGTTTTGATACTTCATGAATGGAACAAAGTATCAAGAAGGGTATTAATAAAACATCACGACATCAATATTGAGGATTTATTTGAATTTATATTTTATAAAATATAATTAATATTACATTTTTAGTAATCATTTATTTATCATGTTTTTATGTTTAATTATTCTTAAAAATTTATCATACAAATTAGATATGATTTTATTATTTTTAAAAGATATATACTATAAATTTATAGATCTCATGAATATTCTAACTATGCAAAAGGAAATTATTACCATATTAAGTGAATTGGAGATGTTCTACCAACATTAGTTCTTTGATATTATGTTTCACCTAAATATTAACTTAATATGAGAAATTTATTTATGTATTGAAATACATTATAGATGTATATACCTCATTGAATGTTATTTTTAAATATTGAAAGGGTACATATAAAATGGAAGAAAACCAGAATATTTTTTTGGAAAGGGATATATCACTTATGAAACAATTAAATTGTATAATGTATTCTTGAATAATGTGGATATCATTTGTTTCCAAAATCTCAACATAATGACTATCTGGTGGGGAATGAAATTTTTGGAAGAGATGTTGTGAATCATTTTAAACCTGTATACCCGAACCTATATTTTAAAACCACATTCTTTATATAGTCTCACTGATTTTGAGTGGGATAAACTAATATAATAGTTGAAAAAATAAAATAATTCTAAATGTTACATCACACAATAGCCACAAATCTCCCATGATTACATAGGTATGTTGTAATTTTTGATTGGATAAAATAACTTTTTAGTCTATAATACTTGGAAACACTACTTTATAATCATATATTACATAATTTTTTTCTCAATGTATCATATGCTAATATCATCATAATAAGTTTAGGATTGAAAAAATTAGAAAATAGTGAGATTAAGAACTTACGAAGGGAAAAATTTCAATAAATCCTAAGGGTTAGATCATTATCATGAAAGACAACATGTATAAAAAGAGAAATATTTTCTAAAAATATCATAGGATCATAAGACCATGATAAGGTCCTTAATGAGGCATAAAAATAAAATTCATGGATTTCAATCATATAATAATAACATGGAATCCTATAAACATTAAAATAATTTAAAATATTCTTGATTAATAGAAAAAATGTAATAATATGAAAATAAAATCACTTAGGAGAGTAGGAATCACAACCAGATTCGCATATAATAGTATACCCAGGATAACAACCAGTGTAACCAATTTAGGCTTGGGATACAAACAATTTATATATTTAGTATTGAGATATAATATTTGTACCTATTATGGAATGGGTTAAAACTTATGTACCTTCATATACTTAGGTAACTACTTCTATACCTAATTTATGCTTCGACAACAACCCATTTACCTATCTAGAATTGAGTTGTAACCCATGTTCCCTATTAATCTCATGAGATTTTAGAAATAAAAAAAAATCATCTGAGCGTGATATATGACCCCACATATTAATCATATATATACATGTATTCCACTTTAAAACAACCAATAATTATATAATATAGGACCCATTAATGAAAATGGGTTTCAAAACATTTCTAGATTGAATCACCAAAATTGACCTTGTAGGAGAAAATAATTGATATCCAAAAATATTTTACCCAAAAATATTATTTCATAAGAAAATATAAATTGTGATTGATGAAAAATAATTTAAAAAAAAAACACTTTTATGATAAAGTGTAAAATGGTAGAAAACCTATAAAATAGTTTTAATTTTTTTTTGCATTTCTACACAAGAAAATATTTTATATCACATTCAAAATTAATTTTTGAAAAGGTGAAGTGAATAATTTGTAAAAATTATCATTAAAAATAATAATAAATAATTATAACTCATTAATATATAATATTTATCAAAATGAATTTGGAGTGGAAGATAACATATTCTATTATGAAAGGATGGAAAACCTATTTAATATTTAAATATATGTTTATTAGAAAACCACATTGTATAAAGTGTTATAAAACATTTTTTTTAAAATCGAAAATTATAATATGATTTCTTTATAAGTTAATAAATTATAGGGTTTAAAAATATGATAAGATATTATTATTGGGAAGATTAAGCATGAATATGGGAGAAAAACAATCACCTATGTTGGATTTGATTTATTCAAATATTATTATAATTTCATGAAAAATGAATTCATTCTTTGAAGTGAATTTCAATTAAAAATAATTTTAAATAGTTATATAAATTAGATAAAATTAAATGTGTTTTATAATTGGATTACATAGATAAATTATTAAAAAAAATTCATGATGACACTGTAAAACTCAATAAATGATTTTTGAGTTTCCAAAATACCTTTTAAACAATATAGTTCATGATGTAAGAAACATTCAAAAATGGGTTTACAGGATAGTAATTTAAACACCAATATGATAAATTAAGAATAACAAATATTAAAATCAGAAATTAAAATGTATTAAATATATAGGAAATAATTTCAAAAAGAATAATTAAGAGGTAATGAATGAGAATAGAGTTAACAAAATCACTTATAATTTGATGATAATTTAAATAAAAACCTATTGGAATAGGGAGACTTAAATTGAACATATTTTTCATTAAATAAAATGTATATACTAAAAAAATATCTCAATTAGTATTTATATACACTATATAAAATAAATTAGGTGCATAACACAAAACATGTTTTAAATAGAAGAATTTGATTTGAAAACCCTTACCATATATCTTGAATTTCATAAAGTCTCTATAATATCCTATTTGAAGGGAATTTATATAATAATAACATATTTTAGAACCATATAAATTCTTAAAACCATTTATAAAGTTCATATATAATTAATTTATTTATGTATATTAGTTAGTTTTTACCTATTTTCTCGTATCACTATTTATAATTCCGATTATTTAAAATAGTTTCCTAAATATAAGTGTCAATATTTATAAATATTTGATAATTGATATATAATTTAAGGTACTAGAGTTTAGTTTTTTTAATAACTATTCATGTCTCAAATTCCTTGCATGAGGGTTTAATTATTTGTCCTTGAAGATTAAACAAAAAATGAGCTTGGTTCAGCAATTCTAAACGAATGAAAGGTGTTTTCTTAATTAACATGTTTTATATTTTCATAAACATTATAAAAAAATCATATTTTAAATACTTATATAGTATTATACCATTCTTAATTTTACTATAAATATCTATGATATAATTTCATAGTAATTTTCAAGTAGGTGGTTAAACCAACACAAAAATAAAAGTATAATGATTAATGGATGATAATGTGGTAGTTTTTTGTCATACCATTTTATCATAAAAACATTGACATTATTTAATTTTTACAATTGTGAAATTTAATAATTATAATAAATTATATTAATTATAAAAATAATATATATATATATATATATATATATATATATATATTTATTAGACCTAAGATGTCATTTTACTCTTAGTATGCTAATTTGAATAGTTTAATTTATAATGATCATTTACTAGTCAAATAATTAATTAGGCATAATTTTTTTTATAAAAAAGTGTCGATAGTGTTTTCAATTAATTTAGAATGGGAGAGATGAATTATTTTTATTATCACATACTAATATAAAATAAGATATAAATACAATGATTATATGTTAAATTTATTGTTTATGAATCATTTTTATTCAGTGATGAAAATCAAACGTGTTACTTCGTGGAGGTCATAGTCTGCACAAACACTAGTTTCACATTTTTGTGTTTATTAATGGAAAAGGGAAAAGGCAGGTAATTCCTCTACCATAATTGTAATTACACATCAGTATAATAATGATACTTATGTTATAATTTTTTGATCATTTAATTGTGTTTTAGGATGAAAATTTTCATATAATGAAATAAAAATGAGAAAGGGGTAGTTAGAAATTTATACCACACTAGTTGGGTAATCTCATATGTGAAACAAGTTAAACGATTAAGGGAATATATTTTCAGAAGACTATAACGTATTTATGTTTCATAGGAGTGTTTATAAGATGCTTTTATAATTTCGTGGCTGAAATTTGGGGATTTGGGTTTGATGGGATGTGAATAGAGGAGAGACCATTTCATAAAAGTAAAGGGATGCCATTTTTATAAATACCTGTGATTTTTAAAAATGGGAAGTTAGTAATAATTAAAGTGGTTATAAAATAGATAAATAATAGTGTTTTAAAGTGATAATTTCTAGATAGACCTAATACACCCATTACCACACTTTTTTGAACATTTTTTCAACTCATTTTCATTTTTCATACTTTTATCATTTTAGGTTATATTATGGTAAGTGGGTTTCATCCAATGTAACTAATACATTATTAATAAAGATAAAATGGACCTTATTAAATAATTTGGATCCATTGATTTAAAATTTCAAATCCATTTTATAATATTAATTTTATAAAATTTATAAAAATTAATTTTAAATACCAAAGGTATAATGTAATAATTTTTTTTTTGAAAAATATAAATTAAGTTCTGAAATGTAAAATATAGGTTTTTTAAATAAAAAAATATAATTAACATTTTAAATTAACCTATAAATAAATTGTCTTAGAAAAATATTTCATTAATTTAAAATTCATATTTATATATTAATTATCTTATAAATTCCATTTTATTTGTAGATTTATTTCTTTTCATTTTAAAATACGTCTCTATAGAAAAATACAAAAATTTAATCATAGTATTATATTAATATTCTTAGTTTAGAAACTTTTTTAAAATTTTGAAATTATATTTATATAATTTGATACATCAATATTTAAATAAAATCATAAAATATAGTTTAAAACTATGTATATAGGAAAATATGTATTTAAAATATTCACTATTCAATATTTTTATTTACTATTAATTACTAATTAATTCATTGAAAAAATATTATTAATACATTTTATTTGTATTTAAGAATAATATACTTAGTTTCATGAAATAGAATTCTTATTTTTGAAAAATATAATTTAAATATAATTTTTTATTAATTATTTTTTATTTTATAATTTAATAAAATTAGTATTAAAATTAGCAATTCAATTTCACTATATACATATATTTTACTTTAGTTACACCTATTCCTACCTACTAATTCAACAAAAATATTTTATGTGTCATTATTAATATCATAAAAATAATTATATTTCGTTTATTTTAGTTTTGGGTGTAAAGAAAGCTATCAAACACATTGTTTATTTAAAGAAAACATACAATGAAATCATGGGTAATGAAATTATCCACGTTAAAATTAATTACAATATCACAAGTTTTTAGTAACTACATGCTAATGGAATATAGATATGGGTATCCATAAGGTATACACAACCCAAGATGTAATTTTCAAATGATGTATCTTAATGACTTATGAAAAAATGGGAAACTCTCTTCTAAGAATACAATTTGGGCTAACTACCCTTGATTATTAATTTACCTATAGAGTTTATAATAATACTCTAGTGATAGATGGTCAGAGGTTGATTTTATTAATGTAATTTTGTTTCCATATTTAGTAATTTAGTTACCCTATCTATTACCAAAATTACATAATATTTATCTAAATGATGAATAATAAAACTTCCACTTGTGATACTATAATCTTACTGTAACACCCAAAAAAATTTAAAATTAATTTTCAAGAATGAATCCTTATTTTAATTAGATAGTTACAACAAGACTTTAAACCTAATTTTTCGTCTTCTATGTTTTGAATTTTGAATAATGGTCATTTTCAATTGTGATTCGTAACTAATTTAAAATCTAATATAACCAACTTGTTTTTTGGTGAATAGTAACATACTCTTATGAATAGTGATATGAATTGTAATATTACCCTTATGAGTAGAAAATCATATTGTTATTTTATTTTTTATGGTTATAAGATAATGGAATATTTATTGAATTTTCAAGGTGTTAAAAAATGTGTTATAGATTTAAAATTGTTGTTTTTGAATAAATTATGATTTTATCTAGAAAATAAATAAATAAAATTTATAAATTTATTTTCAAAAAATGGAGTTTATTTTTGAATTTTACACGTTAAAAAATGGTTGGGGTGAATTTTTGGGATTTTTCTAAAATTCTAGAATTTTAGGTGAATAGTAAAATATGATAAATTACAATAAATACTAAATAGTTGTTTAACTACAACATAGGTGATGAAAAGATGATGTAAGACCACTTGTTTCAAACTCCAGAGAAATTTTTACTATTTTTGGTCACATAAATCAAGACTATCCATAATCTTGAAAAAATATTAAAATAATGTAAAATCCCCCCTCTCCTCCACTATATATACCACTCTCATTAACCTCTTCCACTCACACCTCTCAAGACTTGATAATTTTCAATGTTCTAAAACATTTCCTCCCCAAGGCACTTATCGACGTCTTAGAGGTTCTCATTTCACCAAAAGGCCAAAACCAAAGTCCTTAAGTAGGATCTCAAGGAGAATAGATCAAGAGGTAATAATCCTTTTCCTTTTTATATGTTTTTGTTTCTAATTCCTTTGTTTTCATATACTCTATTTCCCTCAAATTATCCAGTTGGTATGAAATATACCCAATATTTTATATTATGTTTGTTACTATGTTAATGTAAAAGATTCATCATCTTCTTTACTATCCTATCCCCATTGCTCTAAAAATAAATACACCATCCACGATTTTCCGATTTACCAAAATCGTAGATGGTGTATTTACAATTTCCATAAAATCCCTCAAACATGATAATAAAACCCTTTTAATGGTTGAATCAGAATTTAAGGTTAATGTTGTATACTATTTTAGATTCTTTAATGATGTATAATTAAAGACATTAAATTATATAATAAAACAAGTTCATTATTACCGAGGAACCACAAAAAATGATCTAAACAAATGTCATTAATGATTTATCTAAATATCCATCATCATATATGGAAACAAAATGATTCACAGTATCATTATATATTCTGTAAAAATAATAATAATTTCTCATTCTACTTCTTGAATTTTACTTCCATACAACAAGAAAATCAAATACAATCCGGCCATGGAAATCATGTAAAGAACGCACCCAAAAAATTGAAGGAACAAAATACTAATAATTAAAGGGTGATATGATAGAATAAAATGATCAAGTAAGATATTATAAATATTAATATGATTTTTAATATATTAATAACAATGTTTTAACTATTATACATGAGTTTTATGCAATATTTAAGTAAGAAAAACCTGAGGTAAGGGAATTACTAACCCAATTTCCATTCTTTGGGTTATCCATCTAATTCATTATTTACATGGTATTAAAGTTTTTTATTTGATGAAATTTGTTTATATTATTATTAATTATGTGTATTTACAGTCTAAATACTCATTAAATCCACTCAATTAAGTTTATATTCAATTATATGATATTTATAAGGGACTTTTATTTTCAAAACCTTGTTTCAAATTCGGTTTTATGAAATTCTAAAGAAATGTTTTTATGAACTTATTCACGTTGTATGATTTTAATCTTGTTCTTAGTAATTTTTTATGATGACGGATGAGACCTATATATCCCTAAAATTCATTGGGCATGTGTATGTTAGAAGTCTCTGATATGGTTACTCTAATAGTAATTGTGATGGTCACTCTAATTGTAAGGTATCTGTGATAGTTACAGATTATAAGGTAGCCAATATGGTTACATGATTATGTAAGTAATCAACCAAGATAGATTTATGGTTCTGTTTTTGTTATATATGTTTTGGGGAAATCTCCTGGAGAACTCAATTTTTCTAAATTAAGTTTATATGGGTAACACGTATGAGTTTTTTTGAAAATGATTTCAAATGTTACAAGTATTCATGGAATAATGTTTTCCTTAGTTTTTTTATATCCTTTAGTGAGAATTTTGTGTTAATACCATGTTATTAAATGATTTTCATATGTCATATAGGTGTTTAAGGAATATCAGGAAACCCAGATAAATGTTATTGAGATTTTTCAAAAAAATTTGTTTTATTTAAAACGTTTTATGTTTTCAAATAAATTGATACAATATTTGTGATGTCTGTTCTATAAAAATTAATAATGTTATATATGTATTATAAACTAAATCTATAAAACTATAAACATTAAAAGATTACCAATTTTAAAGGAAATGATTTCTTAACTAAAATTCATGATTATGGAATGTACTATGGTCGGGTCCTTATAGTTGGTATCAGAGGATAGTTTCGATAAATTTAGGGTTTATGATGTTGTTAACAGAATACCATAAATGATTTTTTTAGTATGGTTAATTTGAAATGATATAGCATTTAATTATTACCATGTTTCTTTGACTGAGATATGCTTATTCATAATGGTTTTACGCAGAAGTTACATGGAAGCTGAAGTGGAGAGGCACCGACAGAATGATATCCTTCTGCATATCCATCTTGGAATGGTAAGGATTGAATCCAAGTAGTTTGTGACAGTAATGGCTCAACTGATATCTGTATGAAATGGTTGTTATATCCATGAAAGTGAACAACCATAGGTACCACAACAGAACATGATGATAGTGGACCATTGTATGAGACAACACCCCTAATTTTAGTGGATCTTCTGACCCAGTAGCGGATGAATGATGTATTAAGGAACTTGAAAAGTTATTAGATATTTGGGGATGTTTAGATATTCAAAAGTTAAATCCTTCCTTTTATCGTTTGGTAGGTGAAGCTGATCAGTGATGGTTAATAGTCAAAAAACACCATAGATAGAGAGGAGATTGATGCCTTAGAGTGGGATGAATTTAAATGTTTTTTCCAGAAAAAATATTTTCCTAAGGTGGTGTGACTTAGGATGGAGAAGAAATTTGTTGAACTAAAGAAAAAAAGGAAGATTTAGTGGATATGTATGAAGAAAAATTCACCCAACTGGTTAGGTATTCTCCAAATCGTATTCTGTATCTTGATAGAATAATCAACCACTTTTACTTAGGATTAAATCTAAGGTATCGAATAGCATTGAACTCTTGTGAATTCAAATGCTATGAGAACCATGTCTAATATGGTGGGAGGGTAGAGTTTAATTTTTATGATGATCATATAAACTTTGAAAACAAGAAGAAGAAGAGGTCCATATGGAATGTGATGGGTAAGAATCAATCATAGAAACTTGATGGTATGAAAATTCATTATCCATTTTATGAAAAGTGTGGTAAGAAGATCCCTGGGTAATATATTACCAAAACTGCGATGTGTTTTAGATGTAGTAAGGGTGGACATATTGCCCAATAGTTTAATGATATATAACCTAATACTAATCCTGATAAGAAAACTGTTGACTGTTTTATATGTGGAGAGATGGGTCATTAGGAAAATGCCTACCCAAAGAGAGATCTGAATGATGCAAAGAATACATACTATAAGCAGAAAGGTGTAGTGATATCCTTTACGACTAAGTCAGAAGACATCGGGCCATCCAATGAAGTTATATTAGGTAACTTTTTTGTTAACTCATATTTTTCTGAAGTTTAGTTCGATATGGGGGATACACATTCTTTTTTGGTGGAATTTTCTGTTAAATTTAAAATATCACCTCAACAAATAATACCAGAACTTATTGTTACAACACCAGGGGTAAATGTTATAAAAATATGTATTATAATAATATTTATATTTCGGTCTATGGAAATAATTTACCTACAATCCTTATTTTCCCTTATTAGAGTTTGATGTCATTTTGGGAATAGATTTTCATTCTGTTTATCATTCCATGATTGACTGCAGATCTAAAAAAGTTTTTTATTAGAAAGAATTTTAGTTTTTATAATATAATGAACAAATAAAATTGATAACATATCAAGAATTATAGAAAATTATGAATGATGGAAATGAAAGTTACCTTGATCATATTGTTGAACTCAAGGGAACTATTCAGATTAATGATGTGTGAGTGGTAAATGAATACCTTGATGTTTTTTCTGATGAGTTTCCTGGTGTCATACCTGACTGGGAAGTTGAATTCACAGTTGACTTAGTTACTAATGCTAACCCAATTTCAAAACCCCTTTATCAAATGGATCAAATGGAATTTCATTAATTTAAAAGCAGTTGTTGTATTTGATTGATAAAAGCTTCATCCATCTTAGAACTTCACCATGGTGGAGATCCTATTTTGCTAGTTAAAAAGAAAGATGGTTCCATGAGACATTTCATTGATTAAAGATATTTTAATTACATCATTATTAGAAAAAGTATCCATTTCCTCATATCGAAGACTTGTTTGATGAGCTCCAGGGAGCTCAGTACATTTTTATGATTGGCTTGAAATCTGGATACCATCAGCTGAAGTTGATTGAGGATAGAGTCTCAAAAACTTATTTTCATACTAGATATGGGAATTACGAGTTTTTTTGTTATAATGTTTGGTTTAACTAATGTACCTTATATAATCATTGAACTTATGAATGGAAATTTTTTATGAGTTCTTGGATAATATTGTAGTTGCGTTTATTGATGACATTCTGTTGTTTTTAAATTTTAAATAGGAGCATGAAAAACATCTAAGGGTTGTTATTCAAACCTTAAAAGATAAGAAAGTGTATGGGAAATTTAGAAAGTGCGATTTTTGGTTGCAACAGATTTCTTTTCTTGGGAATATTATAAATAAGGATGGAATAATAGTTGATCCAGCCAAAAAAAGTGGTTGATGAGTGGACAATACCTACAAATTTTATAGAGATTCATAGTTTTATTGGATTATCAAGTTATTACTGACGGTTTGTGAATATCATTGCATGGGTATCTAGAATTCTAACTACATTAACGTGAAAAGTGTTTAAATTTATTAGGAAAGAATAATGTGAAGTTTTTTTTCATGAACTAAAGAAGATATTGGTGAATGCTATAGTTTTGGAATTGCCTTCCCAAAATGGTGAGTTTGTCATCTACAATGATGATTTATTTAAGGAACTTGGTTGTGTTATGATGAATAATGATCAGGTAATTGATTATTCTTCAAGACAACTAAAATCTCATGATTAAAATTATCCCACACATGATTTGGAATCAGAATCTATGGTGTTTCTTTGAAAAATTGGTGGAATCATTTATAAAGATCCAAATTTCAAATATATACTGACCACAAAATTTTGAAGTATATATTCACTCAGAATTAATTAAACATGTGTTAGAGAATATGGATTGAATTTATAAAGGATTATTATTTCACAATCAATTACCATCCATTAAATGAAATAAAAGCGACAGAAGTCTTGAGTCGAAATCATAAAGCATCATTAAACAAGATACATTTGGAACATGATCACTTGATTAATGATTTGATGAATTTTGGATTAGAAGTTGTTGGTGTAGGAAATATATATATTTTGTTTTAGGTTTTATTGTATTAATAATAATCATACAGAATAATGAAATCATGAAAGGAAGACTGTGAGCTATAGAAAAAGGTAGAATTGGTTAAAATGGGTATGTTAGTAGAATTTAACCTTGATAAAGATTGTTTTTTATGATTTTGTAAAAGTTTCTCTATGACTTGAAATTTGCAGTTGAAGATATAATTGTTTTGTGAATCTCATAGTTCTCCATTTTCAGTTCATCCCGACTAGATAGAGTTGTACAGATACCTTCGAGAGTATTAGTAGTGGGATGGAATGAAAAGGGATAGGGATGAGTTTACCTTGAAATGTTTGACATGTTAATAGGTTAAATAAGAGTAGTAGTTATCAAAGGGGATGCTTAATCTATATGCAGTTCCAGAGTGGAAATAGAAGAATGTTTACATGGACTTTGTGGTGGGACTACCAAACACTTCTCGAGGTTACATTGCAATTTGGGTTATTGTTGATCATCTGAAAAAATTTGCACATTTTCTTTATATTTGAGATATAATGTATTTAAATGAGATTTATCAACCATAACTCAACGAGATTGTAAGATTACATGGAGTTACTCATTCCATTGTATCTTACTAGGATCCTAGGTTCACTTCTATATTTAGGAAGGGCCTTCAAAACTCATTGAAAAAATAATTAAAATTTAGTACATATTTTTAACCGTAATAAGAAGGGAAGTTATAAAAAATGATTCAGATGTTGGAGGATATACTTCAATATTGATCAATAGAATACCATGGAAGTTGGGATCTTCATCATTATTTAGTTGATTTTTCTAATAATAATAGTTTTCATTCTAGTATAATGATTGAACCTTTTCAATAATTGCATGGGAAGCTGTGTAGAACTCCTGACTTTTGGGATGAAGTCTGCGAAATGATGTTCATGGGACCAAAATTAGTAGAGGAAGTGTCTGAGAAAGCGAAGGTGATCCAGAAACACACGAGGATAACATGGAGAAGACATAAAATTTATGAATACAATTAGAGGAAAAACTTTTATTTCTAGGTAGGTGATCATTTTTTAAAATCTCACTATAGAAGAGTGCTATGTGTTTTAGTAAGAAAGGAAAGATAATTCCATGGTTCCATGGACCTTATAAAATTTTATAGATAGTTGGACCAGTCTAATACCAAGTAACTTTTCCAATTATTTTCTCTCATGTACATAATGTTTTTCATGTTTCAATGTTTAGAATGTATGTGCTAGATTCATCTCATGTATTTATCTCAGAAGTAGTCCAGCTGGAAGAGAACCCTTAATTTGAAGAGAAAAAAGTTCAGATTCATGATCTAAGGGCACATATATTTTGATATGAGGTAATCCACTAGGTAAATGTTGTGTGTAGAAACCTCATGTTTGAAGAAGAAACATGGGAGTATAAAAAATCTATAAGAAATAGTTACCCTAACTTGTTTAATATGAAAATAAAATTGTGAGGAGGAAATTTCTAGAAGGTAGGGATAACATAACCCCCAAGGTTTTAAAAATGAATTTAAATGTATGATGATTTTTTAATTATATAGTTAGAAATATTGTTTTAACATAATTATTTCACTTATATGTTTTAAATTTTGAATAATGGTTATCTAAATTTGTGATCAGTATGTTATTTGGAGTCTAAAAGAACCAACTTGTTTTTCGGTGAATAGTAACATACCCTTATGAATAGTGATATGAATTGTAATATGCCACTTATGAATATTAAATCAGATTATTATTTTATTTTCTTAATTTTATAATATAATGAAATTTTTATTAAATTTTCAAGGTGTTAAAAAACGAGTAATAGATTTAAAAATTTTATTTTTTGATAAATTATTATTTTATTTATAAATTAAATTATAAATATTTATAAAATTATTTTTAAAAATATGGTGTTCATTTTTGAATTATACACATCAAAAAATGGTTAGGGTGAATTTTTTGGATTTTTAAAAAATTATTGAATTTTTGATTAATAGTAAAATATGATAAATTACGATAAATTATAAATAATTATTTTAACGCATTATTGGTGATACAAGGCTAAGGTAATCCCAGTTGTTTTGAACTAAAATGAAATTTTTTACTATTTTTGGTTACATGAATTGAGTCTATTCATAATCTTGAGAAACAATATTAAAATAATGATTAAAATAATGTAAAATCCCTCCTCTCATCCACTATAAATACCACCCTCATTTCCCTATTCCTCTCACTTCTCTCAATCCTTCATAATTTTCTATGTTCTACAAAATTTCCACCCCAAGGATTTTACCCACGTCCTAGAGGTTCTGGTCTCACCAAAGGCCTAAAACCAATGGCCAAAAGAAGGATCTCAAGGAGAAGAGATCAAGAGGTATGAATCCCATTCTTTTTTTCATGTGTTTTATTTCCAATTCCTTTATTTTATAATACTCTATTTCCCTACACTTATCTTGGATTTATGAAATCTACCTAATCATATATATTCTTTATTTTACCATGTTCACGTAAAATATTCATCATCTTCCTTCCTCTCCTCTCTCACTTTTTTTAAAAAATAAACACACCGTCCATTATGTGTTGATTTACCGAAATTATGGACGATGTGTTTCCGATTTCTATTACATCCTTAAAAGAATATCATAAAACACATTAAATGGTTGAATAATAATTTAAGGTGTATATTTTAACCTATTTAATGTTCTATAATGTACTTATATGAATGTAACTAAATTATACATTGAAACAAGTTCATGATTATCAAGGAACCATAAAAAATGATCTAAACCGACATCATTAATGTTTTATCTAATGATCCATCATAATATATGATAAAAAACTGATACATGGTATCATTATATATTATTTAAACATAATAATACCATTTCATTCCACTTCTGATATTTCATTTCTATTCAAGAATAAAATCAAATACAAACCGGCCATGGAAATCATGTAAAGAACGCACCCAAAACAATGGAAGGAACCAAATACAAATAATTAAAGGGTGAAATGATGCAATGAAATGATAGAGTAAAAAATTATAAAGATTAATATGTTTCTATTAGATATTAATAATACTCTTTTAAACATTCTACAAGATTTTTAAACAAGTTTGACATAAGACAAACCGAAGGTAAGGGATTTTCTAACCCACCTACCATTATTTGGGTTATCCTTATACTTCATTATTTAAGTGGTATTAAAATTTTTTATTTGATTAAATTAGTTTATATAATGGTTAATTATGTATAATTATAGTGTATATATATATATTATATCCATTCAATTAAGTCTCTCTTCAATTATATGATATTTATAAGGGACTTTACTTTTAAAAACAACTTTTAAAATTTTGTTTTACGAAATTCAAAAGCAATGTTTTTATGAAAATAATTATTTTATATGATTATGCTCAAGTTATTGGGAATTTTTATTAAGAAAGGAGAGACATATATCTTCATCCAGTGCATTGGGTATGTGTATGTTAGAGACCGACTGTATGGTTACTCGAAGTGTAACTGTGATGGTCCCACAATTTTTAAGGTAGCAGTGAGGTTAACAAATTATAAGGTAGATGAGATGGTTACAAGATTGCTTAAGTAATGTACTAGGATAACTTTATTGTTCTATTTATGTTCTATATGTTTTGTTGAATTCTCATATAGATTTCAGGTTTCACTAAGTATGTTTATATGGGTAACAAGTATGTGTTTTTTTTGAAAATGATTTCATAGGATACATGTATTTATTGACTAATGTTTTATTTCCTTCTTTTTGTATCCCTTATTGATATTTTTCTCATACCATGTTTCTAATTATTTTCATAGGTAATAAGGATGTGTAAGAAAAAGAAGGAATCAAAGTTAAATGTTATGAATATTTTTCAAAGAAATTATGTTTTATTTAATTTTTTTATATTTTAGAAGAAATTGATACTATTATTATGGTATTTACTCTATACAAACGTGGAATGTTTAATATGTATTATATCAATATTCTCTAAAACTACAAACATGATAAGATACTAAACATGAATAGAAATTATTTCATGAAAACAAATCATTATTCTATAATGTAATAAGGTCTGGTCCTTATACATAGAACTGTAAATTCACATCAATATCAAGTCATTGGAATAGAGATCATATTCTATTTGAAAACATAATTGATTTTCTATATTTTTTAGATCTATAATCTAATAAAAAATATAGTAATCAATTGTAGAAGATAAGAATTTCATAATCATCATAATCCCAAACATTTTCATAATATAATTCAGTCCTACTTTTTATATATGATTTTATTTTTTCCCATCTATTATGAGGTTGGTGATAGTGGTTTTCATCATTAAACATTGTTTTAGTGAACTTTTTTTCACAATTTTTATACTCCATAAATGTAAATATTTTAACATAGGGGTTTTTTAATAAACATTGATTCCTGGTTTTTGTTTTCTTAATTTAGTGTTTTTATATCTATTAAATATTCATATACTCAATGACCCTCTCTTATACACTTTAAGAACACACTTATTCCTTAGAGACATTCCCCCCATCAGTTCTTCCTAGGTTTCATGTATGTGTAAAAATATTTTTCATTCCCCTATGGTTTTGATGACATGAATTTTAAAGGGAATTGAATTTTATTTATATTATACCAAAAAATGATAATAATTAGAGTATATAGTTTATATTTCATCATTAAGTATATATCAGACAATCTCTTCATTGCTAGTAAATTTACCTTATAGATAATTACATTTGAATACTATTTTATAGTCATCAAAGAACTATAATATCTTACACTTATGAATAATAAGATTAACGTAATGAATAAATTAAAATCATCACAAATGCTTCTTCATAGGTACTCATTAAATCATATTCATATTATTTTTTTCTGTAAAACATATATATCTATTTTCAAGTGAAGAGTTTAGAAGAAATATTTATAGAAGAATGCCTTTTTGAATTCCTACAATTCTATATGGTCAACTTATTCTTAATTTATCATTTTATTAGTGAGATTATATAATTGGTTAGCCTTCACTTATATATAATAAATAACTAAATTGACCATCAAATGTTTTGAGCATTGGATAATAAAAAAATATCCTCTACATTGCATTTATCCATTACTCAATAATAATTTCATTATAAGAGCTGCTAAAATATGGTGGAAATTATCGCATAAAAGTGATGATAATGACAATCCAGTTCCATTAAGTATTTTTTAAATCAACATGGTACATGTAATTTATAATAATCTTCATATTTATATGAATTTACTTTGAAATAAACATTAGGAGTTTGATAGATTTTATTACACGTAGACATGATTATATAAGAACAACGATACAATAAATCATAATAACCTAGAAGTTAAATTGGTAGGTATTGAGAGTAATAACCACAGTATAGAAAGTATTAATGATTTTTTAAATAGTTAATATGTGGTTAATTATTTTAAAAGGTCCATGATGTAGGTGAACCTACTCCTACAAAAATTTATTAAAAAATGGAAGACAATACAGGAAAAAGATAATGAGTGGATTCAAATAAGTGAAAACCCTCTTCCAGAACATAAATGATAAATGATGAGAGATAGGATAATTCCCATGAGAATGATAAATATCATCAATTAATTCTCATCTTAAATATGGAATCTTCTAATTAAAGGAAATATAGTATTTGTACCTGAGGTTAATCTATTCCTAGGTGAACTCCCTAGAAGATGACCAGCCACAACCACCATATATTCCACGTTCTCACCAACAATTTTTTAAGTGATGACCCAATTTCCATTTATTATTTTACTTCCAATAAACTTCTATTTCATCCCCCTCCAAATGAAATTTCATCCCCATAGTGTGAGAAGAAATATTTCTTGTTGGGGAGAGACCATTCTCTATATTAATCTTTACTTCTCTGGATAAGAAGATATCCTTGTATTGTTTCTGATTCAATTCTCTCTGCACCACCCTTTCAAAATTAAATTCACCATCAGGCACATATTCAACCATAATAACAAGTTCCTTTATAGATTCATCATGATCATAGAATTTAACCATAACTTCCTTGGACTTTCTGGAAGAGTAAGGACCTACGAGGTCCCCAATTATACCACTAGTTTATTTATATTGATCCACTTATCACCTTGATATTCCTCCTCAACTAGGGAGTTCCATTCCTTTCCATCCATCTATCATCCCTTTTGAGGTGGTTTGAAGTCATTTAAGAGGAAGACTTCACTGAGGTAGCAGGCACCAACCTTCCCACATTATCTACTTTCCTATAAGAAGGAAACAATCCCATGTTTTGTTTCTTAGCAACATTTATCATGGATGGAGCAAAATTATTCATTTGAATTACAATAACATGTCTATAAATGAAAACACCATGACCAACCGCATTGAAAAAATCACAAAAAGTGGGAACAATTTCATATTCAAAATCAATATCAACATTTAATTTCTCAACCAATAGAGTGGTGTTACTTTTCTTTGGATGAAGAAGACCAACATAAACTGAAACCCTTACATAATACCCATATTTATTTATAATGGTATTATCATCATGTTTTAGAGGTTACCCTATAGAAGAAACGCCATTTATGATACATAGATGCTGGAGAACAAAATATAATCCTTGAATTTATACCCATATCTTTGCATTAGTATGATTTTTATTAAAAGGATTAAAACCAATAGCCCATGTATAAATATAAAAGACACCTAGATTTTTATTTTAGAAATTAATAATCAATGTAGTAGAATGATTCACATCAGAATTAGAAAATAAATGAATATAACCCTTATGGATCAGAATTTTTTCTACTCATAGAAGCTCCAAATTCATCAAAAATTCAATTTAAAATCATCATTTTTAATTATCTTGTCTCATTTAGAGAGGATCAGTAAAACAATTAGTGGAAATTGATACTACTCAATCATTACCTGCAAAACAACTGGATCAATAGAGATATGAAATATACCATCCTCATTTCAAGAGATTAATTTTTCATTCACAATCAAAGATGAGGAACTACCAGCCTTCCTGGATAAAATATTCTCAAAAGAGACTACCATTTCCATAGTATTTGAGACACTAACATGATCAAATTGAAGAATTACCAGATTCATAAGATAACATAGGGTTTATGGAAATGACATCCATGCACGAGATATCAAGATTCCGAACCAAAACCCAATGAACTACAATGATAGAACGAGCATCATCTAGTATCAAAAAAGACATATTTCAACCTTATATTATAATTCCTTCAATTAAATGTATATTATGTTCCACATTCCAAGTAATTGACCATATATTATTGAAATATTTTATGAAATTCCATATGTTTCACTCCTATCACTTATAAAAGAGAAATTATTCTCATACCATTTTCACACCATTTGATCATTCCATATTAGAAAATATATTCCCCACAATCATTCCTAGAATCCTTCCCTTAATCCTAGATATTTTTTACTCTCCTAAGACCAATCCTTTAAGGCTTAATTTCTAAGACAAAGGGGGTCTCTAAAACAATAGGTATAGATCTTAAACAAGAACTTCTAATTTTATTCCTAATTTTATTTATTCTAGACATTTTTTTCCATAAAACAAGATGAATATAGTATCATAAATATACTAAGATTTTATTATGATTAATTCACAACCATTTACGACCTATTCTCTATTAAATAGAAGATGCATATATCCCTCACATGTATGTGAATACTACTCCCTCAATTTTTCAATACAATTCATTTTCCATCACCATAATCATGGTTGTTTGTTATGATAAATTTATTTTTATCTGTTATAAATATTTTATAATAATTATTATAGATGGTAGAATTAATATTAATATTTATTTCATTCCATCCATCAAAAAATGGGAATGTCACTCATGCGTTTGTAAAAACAACCATCTCCATATTGTGATGTAATTCATTTTTATCACCAATTACCATTAATGGAAATAAATAAGTGAATAAATATATAATAAATATATATTATATTTTTTTGTATAAATTAATCAGTATCAATGATAATGAACCATAATTGATAAACCAAAATATACACGAAAAAACAAAATAGTTAACACTCGAAATGACGATGATGATGAAAGATTATTAATGAATCGGTGAATAATGTTATAATTTGATAATTATTCTATTATATTTATTAATATGGAATTATAATATAATTATAATAAAATTTAATTTATTACAATTGGGTCATAGTGCTTACGAAGAGAGATGAACTAGAGTTAATGGTTTTATATTACAATCACATTATATTCGGATAATTTATGCTTAAATTTTATGATGATGATAAAAATATATGATACATCTCTAGAAATTATTTTTTATTTCATTATAATCTACTTATTTTTAGAAATTAAATTATCTCTTTTCATATTCCCCTCATTATGTACTCAATACACTGAAAAAATGTTATTAAGCAAAGATGACCTCATTTATCTTTTATGTTAGAAATATTTTCTTCCATGTACATATTTTATTTTCATTTTATCAAGAATGATTTAAATATTAAAAAAATATTTTTTTAAAATTCATATTTATAGTATTTATATTTATTAACATTATTTAAATGAATATTCATTTTATTTTTCTATTGCAGTAATTTTGATTTTATACCAAAAATTTGAAAGTGATTTTGGTTTTATCATATTTTGAATGAGTAGATTCTCCCACCATCATGAATACTATATTACTTAAAGAGTATATTATATGTTTCCTTATTTATTTATTTTTTTAAATTTTTTTATTAATTTTTTTATAATTTTTTTAATATAAATAAATTAGTTCAAATTGGAAAGGCTATTTTCTTCATGGAATTCCCTATTGATCTTTTAATTCTATTTTTAATTTCTAACATAATCTGTTTATGTTTATTATAATTTATTTGGTATATGATCTAATATTAATATATGTATCCATTATTTTGATGGCTTAATATTGCAATAATGAGTTGTTTATTAAACCTATTTTCATTTCATGGGTCATGCATTGATGTAATGAAAAATATTTTCATGGTCTTGTGTTATAAATTAAAATGGATTATTACTATGTGATGGGTGTTCCCATTATAAACCAAGTATGAGAGATTATGTTATTAATAAAGTATAGGTGATTCTATTAAATCTATCCAATTCAATAGGCAATGATGCTGATATTGAGAACCTCTTAAGAGATGATAAAGTTAACTAAATGTATGTTAAACATAAATGAATGTTGGAAATAAATGAGTAGGAATTTTTATTATGGTAATCAACCCAAAAGCACAGTCTTTGGAGAAATCCTTGACCATGGAAGATGTTTTGAATTCTTATATGAATGAAAAAAATTTATGTCTTATGATTATAATATATCGTCATGGATATTGATTTATTATTTATGATTCCACAAAATTTGTTCTACTATATTTTTATAGAAAAATAAATATTAAATGATTCATGTTTAATGATATATAACTGATTGGGTATCATTGATGTATAATTTGATCATTTTTTTCTGACATTATTCTTATATTATTCAGACTTATGATCACTAATTCATATCTCTTATGTTTACCCTTAATATGAATCTGATATCACCATTTATTATTTTTTCCCAAACCCTAGTTATACAGATTGGTTTTAAATATGATATGTCAAATATGGGTGACAAATTTGAATAAAATATGGTGAATGATTTAGATTGTTTATGAACTAGTTATTTATACAACTATTTTTTTAATTAACTAAACCTAAGAGGATCATGTAGATATATAATGAATATTCCACTAATTATAATTCATATTTATTAATGATATTTTTTGTGTTTCAATGGTTGGTAGAATATATAGATTTGATGAATATTTTACTAATTAGATATAGTATTTATGTTACCATGTTCATGTAAAATTGAAAAATTTCCATCATTTTTTTTCCATTGCTTTTATTTAATTGGTTTAATTTCCTATATTTGAAAAAAATATGTAAGTAATTTAAAAAGGATAACTAATGTGTAACCCAAAAAACAAAATAAATGATAGGGAATATGGGGATTCAAGGATAATTTAACTATCCATTATTTTAGGTGATCATGAATAGATATATAATGAATTAAATAAATCATACAAGATTTAATAAATAAATTTAATTTTAATACTATGGTTATTTACTATGGGTCCTCAGTCTATTAAAATCATGGAAAATTGATTCCACATCTATATATCACTCAACATCCAAGAGAGGGCACATCCTCAATTATGCCTCTAGAAAATTCTACAAGGTATATATTTTGAATGATTAAAAACTTAAGATATTTTGAAATTATGAAATAATCATATGAAAAATGATAAGATATGTACCATATTCATAAGGGGAAAAGAACATTTCAAAATTAAAGAAAAATTTAATTTCTTTAGGCCAGGTAGATGATGTAGGTTTCTATAAAAGTCTTGCTGAAGAAGACGATCCAGCATGCTTATTATTAGGTGAAATGTTAAAGGGATATATTAGTGTTATATTAATTTTAAACCTGCTCAATAAACCATTGAAATATTCCCCAAGTTTGAAATATTTTTTAGGTTTGAATGCATTTCAATTGGAAATTTGAAAATTAAATTCAAAGAAAATTCTAACCAATAAACATTGAAAATTCACATAAATGTCAAGTCAGATACAATATATTTGTAATCAATATTAAAAACATTTGGATACTACCGTCCTTGAAAACTGAAGTTGAGATAAAAAAATATTTGATAATAACGATAAATGATTTTATATATTTCCCACCACAACATCAGGTTCATAGTCAGCTCTGAAAATTGAGCTATTGGAGTCATCAAAAGTAATAAATAGATCATATACAATGGTAGTAGAGATGGTGTCAATTCCATCATCACCATGATAAAAAAATATGTTTGAAATTACTTCAATAATTACACTAAACTTATGTAAAAGATGGAGTTTCACATAAAAAACATGTTTCACCACTGATGTCAACACATATGGTTCATTAGCAGAATGATTGTGAGTCATATCAATTACTCAAAATCCCTAATCACCAATAAATGTGATCTACCTCATTATCGAATCAATACACTTGAATTTCATCATCGTGACTCATCTATGAGAATAATAATCCAATATAATTATTTTTTCAATGACTCCATAATAACCTATATTTTCAAATCGCAGTCTACTATCCGATGCACTGGCATAATATTCTATTATGGAAGTAACAATAACACCATCATTTTGTGTTCTCATGTTCTTTTCTCATTCAGTGATCATAAATTTGTACCCACTGATAACAATTGATTTACATTCACTAACCCCAATATTAGTACAAAAATCCAAAGATCTTATTTCCTCAAAGACATAGTTAGAAGTCAAAATCAATACCTAACATATAAATAAATTTTAAACTTAATTAAATGTTGATTTAATTATTTTCAACAATAATTTTTTTACCTTCGATTTTAACCAAGCAGAAAATTTATGACTATGCAAAGTCTTCCTCCTTCTCAAAGATAAAGAATTCTTGTATCTATTTATCATTTCATAAAGATCCCTATAGATAATAATACAAATATTTTAACAGATATATATTTAAAATATACATATATTGAATTTACATAACTGATGTTTTCATCGAACAAATCATAGTTGAACAAAACTGTGTGATGTTCCATCTCCCGTTGTTCAAGCCTTAATTTCTTCAATGTATATGATACCCGAATTCCTCTTGTTTGAGGAAGTGATGGAAAACATTGTTCAATTTTCTCATACTATTATTCTTTATTTATCATTTTTCTATTCATTCTTGTAGTATGATCGGAAAAATACATAGATTAGAAATCTATAAAATATTGAGCCATGTAACCATTCATGATAGAATCTTTGGGATGATTACAGTTTCAATCCTAAAAATTTAATGTGTAAATATTTCTTTCATTTGGATACATCCAAATAAAATAAATATGTCCTCTAAGAAGTATTTCAGTTGGAATATAGACAGTCAAATGCAACATGCATGTGAAAAATGATGGAGGAAATATTTTCTCTAACTCACACAAAATTAATGGGGCATCTACAAAACTTTTTTACAAGAAAAACATGGAAAACTTATTGGCACAAATATCTCTTATAAAATGGAACAACCTAATAACACCCACCATTAAATTATTGGACAATAAGTGACATATTTCTATTGGAATCAACTCATACAGAAGGATGTGATAATCATGAGTCTTCAATGATTTTAGCTTCAACTCTCTTTTGTTGAACCGTTTTTATATGTTTCTTGAATATCCATTAGGAACATAAATAGTCTCTAGTATTTATAGAAATTTCTTTTTTATAGGTGTCATCACATATGAAGCACATGGAACATGCCATTTATTTTCACTGATACACACAATATGCAATTATAGTCTGATGCCCCAGTCCACCAAGTCATGTCAAGACCGTAAATCATCTTTTTTCATTCCATTAAAATTTTGAAGAATCGAAATAAAAATTTCACATATATTTTTTTCAACGTGAATTACGTATAATCAATGATGTAAAAAATAAGTTGATTGATAAGGAAAATCAATAAAGATACTTATCTTCTTCAAATTTTAACAGGTTTTTGTGGATTAATTTTATCTATTTCTAGATTTCATTTGAACCTTCCTGATTGAAAAAAAATAAATCATTAAATTCTTTAAGCACATCAGTTCCAGACATATGTAGAGGTGGATCATCGGTATTCATGGAATTGTCAAATCATAGATTATTATTTCTAAATGGATGGTCCATTGGAAAGAATCATCGATGTCCCATAAAATTGAAACTACAATTATTTGTTAGTCTTCTGGATCTTGTATTATTCATACAAATAGGACATGATAGTTTTTACATCTTTCTCCATCCAAAAATAATTGAATATGTTGGAAAATAATTTATCTTCCACATAAGCACAAAAAAATATGAAATATGTCTTTGAACATGCATCATATGTGCGCACACCCACATCCCAAAGAAGTTTCAACACATTTATTAAATGTTACATGTATACGTACATATCCTTGTCGGGATCAGAAGGTCCAGATATGAGTATACTCCTGAAAGGGAATTTTTTTTTCATAAAAAACCATGGGGAAGGTTATAAATGTATATAAAAATGTCCATGTGATCTACGATGTACGAATCTACCCAAATATAATAAAACTATCACCTTAAAGACCTAGCCTCAAATTATGCATGTGATCTGCAAAATCAGGATATTGGGAATCAAATCCCTTCCATGCTATTCCATCTGCAGGGTGAATCTATTCATAATTAATCTTCTTTCTCTCAATATCATGCCATCAAATTTTTATTGATATTTAATCAGACATAAAAATATTCTAGAGTTTTAGTATCAATAAAAAGTTCCATATTAATTTATATTTCACATGGGATGGTGTTTCATCAGATTTTGGATTCAAATGGGATGTTCTACATTTTATAAAATCATTTTTTCAGTAGTTCCCTACCATAATAAACAGAAATCTTTTGGGAAATCATGAAATTTTTTTCATGAAAATACATTTTCCTCACCTAACATCAGTACCATAGAGTGTTTTGAGGGAATATCTTCATCATCTGGATGTAATTCCTTCAATAAGATAAGAATGTAATGGATGACTGTTTTATAAATTCTATACAGAGTTTTCCCATGAAACATTCAGATCAAAAATTCCAGCTTCTTCGTTTTACAGCATTGTTGATATAATGGTGTTGTAGCAGCATAATTCAAATTTTCTCCCTCACAAAATAATCATTTTCATTAGATGCATCATGTTTTATCATATCTAAGTCTTTTGGATCAGAATCCTTTTTTTCGGATGGTGAATAAATAGATATTGGTCACATAAAAAATTCTCTAATCCAATCCTTTCATTAGGATAAGCAGCCCTTTGAGATTTGATTTTCTCTATATTGTGATTCCACACATTGCAGTTTTCTTTAAAAACATATTTGTTTATGTTGTAGTTTACTTTTTCACAGCCCAACTAGGGTCTTCCAACACAATTGGTACAAGATCAGTTTATGCAACCACTATCTGAAGCATTGTGAAATGAAAAAAATAAAAATCTCTCCAAATTGTTTTGAAAATCGCTTGAGATCAGATTGATTTAAAACATAAAACTTTTATCTATTCTTTAAAAATAATGGATAGAAGTCATTTATTCAAAATCAATTCAAAAATATTGATGTTTCATCGAAAATATATATAATTAAATTATAATTGTTTAATTTATATGAAACCATAATTGATACAGTACTATATAGAGAATCATAATATAAAAGACAAAAAAGACTATATTTATAACAAAATATCATTTAAGAAATATAAAAGTGTACAAGATTATGTACACTTGTGGATGATAATTATTCAGGATTTGAGTAAAATTGAGATCGAAGAAATTTTATATTTTGGTAGTTTATTTGAGTGATCACATACACTGCCAATGGGGGTGGGGGTGTCCTGGGGGGGGGGGGGGGGGGGTTGGGTTTCCTCAAGGTGGGGGGATGTCTTGGGGGTGGGGGGATTTCCAGGGGTGTGGGGGTGTCCAGGGGGTGGGGGTGTCAATGGGGTGGGGTGGCGTCTAGTGGGGGTTTTCCAAGGGTTTATGGTTTATAGGGGTTGGGTGGAAATCCAAGGGCATGAGGGAGCTGTCTATGGGGTGTGGCTAATATGGGGGGTGTGGTGGTGTCAAGGGGTTTTTCCAGGGGGGGTGTTCAACAGTGGTTGGTGTGTCCAGAGGGTGGGGTGTCCAGGGGGTGGGGGTGGTGTCTTGGGGGTTTTCCAAGGGGGTGGGCTTTTCTAGGGGGTAAGGGGTGTCCAGGGTGGGGGGGGGGTCTATACAAGGTGGTGGGGGTGTCCACCCCCAAAATTGGGGTCATATAATCCAATATCTATCCAATTTTAACACTAAGTCAAGCCTATTATAGATGTACCAAAGGACTATTCGTCTAAACCATGAATATCATACATATAAATCACCACACACCTAATTTTAAACAAACCTCCAAATATTATACATAGATCATATTTTATTTTCCACCACAAATATCATACACTAATTCTTAAAAAACACAACTAATTTTAAACACACCTCCAAACATTGAGCTAGGTATGGGGCTTATTGATGCCTTGAGAGGCTAGTTGAGAGCTAATTCTAGGTTTCGAGACAATGTGTAAATATACTATTTTCTATGTTTACCAAATTTTGTGTGAGTTTCAAATATGATCTAAGGTATGTTGTTTAGGAATATGATCCCTGTTTCGAGGGGAAACTACTCATGGGAGTATGTTCCTTGTTATATCATTATGTGACACGGAGTTGTATGAATTTTAAATTTGTATAATAGAAATATGGATAGTGGATAAGAACCATAGTGAGATTTTTTACAGAGATCAATTATTCTTGGAAGGGTAAGAGTGAGTGTTGGTATGAAACTTCAGGAAATGTATGAAAATGTGAAAGCAACTATACATTGGTTTTATGTGATTCCATTTTTTTGTAGAATATTGGAGTGGAAAGCCCACCCCCTCCCTGGACATCCCATACCCCCAACACCCCTACAACCCCTCTAGATAGCCCACCTACCTCCCACCTGGATAGCCCCACCCCACCTGGACAAACCCCCTTCCTCCCTAGACAACCTGAACCCCTCCTCCATCTGGACAACCCACCCCACCCACTGGACAGCCCACTCACCTCCCTGGACAACCCACACCCCCTCCTCCACACCCCTGCAGCCCCCTACCCTCTTGTAACCCCCACTAGAAATCGCACTCCTAGATGGACACCCATGCCCCACATGGAAATCCCCCACCCCCACCTAGACAACACCCCCCACCTAGACAACCCCCCCACCCACCAGGACATCCTACCCCCACCACCCACCACATGGACATCCCCTACCCAACCTGGACATCCCCCTCCTGGGACATCCCACACCCCCTCATTCACCTGGACAACCCAACCCCACCCCCCGGACAGCCCACAACACCACCACCTAGACAACCCACCCCCACCCCTAGGACAACCCACCCCTGGATAGCCCACACCCCTTCTTGGATGGCCCACACCCCTCCCCCACACCCCTGTATCCCCATAACCCCTTGCATCCCCCTACCCTCTAGATAACCTACCCCCAACTTGAATATCCCCCACCAAGACATCCCCCCACCAGTTCAACCCCTACCCACTGGATCCCCCTTATGTTAATTTTATTTAAAATCATTTTTTTAATTAAGAATGGAAAAAATCATGAATTATACATTTCATTCAAAAAAACCCATTAAATTTATCAAAACATGACAAATTCAATTTATAACGATATATGGTTCACATAGGAAATGCCATTGGGTAAAGGGGAAATCTCATACATGGTTAATTCTGATTGAAAAAGTGGGTTAAGCGCTTAGGATATGGGGTGGTATCAAGGGGATATGTCCTAGGGTGTATGGGGGATTTCAAAGGGGTTGAGGGTGTCTAGGAGGGGTTGGGGGTGTCCAAGGGGGTGGGGGTGTCCATGGGTTTGGGGGTGTCCAGGTGGTGAGGGATGTCCAGGGGTTGGGGTGTCCACGGGGTGGGGGTGTCTATGGGATGGTGGGTGTCCAAGGGGGTGGGGGTGTCCAGGGGTGGGGGGGGGGGTGTCCATGGGGGTGAATGGTGTCTGGGGGTGGGGGTGTCCAAGGGATGAGGGGGGTCTGTCCAAGGTGGTGGTGGAGTCTATGTTGTGGGGGGGTTATCCAGGGGGTGGGTGAAGGGGTGGGGGTGGGGGTGTTCAGTGGAGGAAATAACCATATAATTAATTGAAAATTAAATATACCCAATCCAACCAATATTACAATTCTAATCCATCACCCAAACAACATCTAATTCATCCTCAATATCAGTACCCATCTCATTATTCCTTGAACAAAAACTATAAATTCAAAATCCAAATCCAATTTTCCACTAAACTAAATTCTATAGAAACTACCATATAACCTAAAAAAATTGAAAACCACCTAAATCACTAAGCCAACCATCCCAAATCCCTTCACATGGACCATCCGAATATCTATTACCCACCCCGTGAACATATGACTAAACAAACCCTTTACCATCTTTAAGTGGGGATACATCTCACAAGAACTCAATAGTTAATATGGTTAACCGAATCTACAAGAAAAAAAGTGGCTATGAAGACTTTAAATAAAAGTGATTCACATAATACTGACACTTGAAGTGTAGAAAAAAAATAGAAAACAAATCAATTTGGTCGGTGTGCCATGCCAAAGACTGCATATAAATCTTTTTTAGGCTAAATCAAAACTGAAAACAAAAAAATATATGAAAAACATTAAAAATAAGGTACCACTTACTAATTTGAAGTGTAGAAATAAAAAATATATTGATTGAAGATGAATGTATCAGGTGGAAGGAGTTCCACGGACTGGGGTAAAGAGAGATCTTCAGGAGAGCATCAGATTAGGTCTGGAATCACATCAACGGGGGAGCTGGTGGTGTTTTGTATTTGAGGGAAACCATTCCCAAAGGTTTTTAAAAACTGTTGGGAAAGATATTCTTCACCAACAGCTTCAAAAAACTATTGGTATAAATTATAGAAATCAATTATTTCCAAATGGTTTTAGTAAACTGTTGGTAATTCATCATTCTAAAATAAGAATACCAACGGTTTCAATAAACCATCGGTAATGATATCTCTAAAACCAGTATACAAACAATTTTTTCAAACCGTTTGTATTAAACCATTAGAAAAACCTACATTTCAAATAGTGTTATGATGCATTGATAAATTTTTTAATGATCTTGTCTAACACATACAAATGAATTTGGATAATGTGATTGTGGGTTCTATTATAAACCAAGAACATGGGTTAATGTTATAAACTAAGGATTGATGGGTCTATAATTTCCCTATAATGCAATGGGTAATGATGAAGAAGTTACAAAAATCATAAAAGACGATTCAGTTAATTGGATGGAAGTTACTCATATTTTAATGTTATAAATGATTGGCTATGAATTTATATTATGGGGCTTTATCCACTATGATAGTGTTGGGAATGGAACCTAACTACAGAATTAATTTTCTTAGATTATGTGAATGAAAAAAACTTATGTCTTATGTATAAGATATTTACTCATTTCCTATGATTTATTATTGATGATTTATTACCATTGTGTATAATTTCATTCGATTGACAAAAAATTATTCCATGATTCATTTTTAACAATATTTGGATTATTAGATACGATTGTTTTATATGCCAACGAGCCAATACCAAAGTAGTACAGGCTATTTCTTAGCATCCAAAAGACCCAGGATCAAATCCGGATAGGGAATAATTTTCAGGGTACTATAGAAATACTATAACATGGAACTATAGTTGTACTGTATTTGTGGAGGAACTGTAGCAGTAGTGGCACTGTAGGGGCAGTGGTACTATATCCAGTACTAGAGTAGCGAAGGAACTGTAGCAGTACTATTCACCGAGGGGTCCTTTGGGAAAACAATGGGCTTTCAAGCCTTGTATTCAGGCCACATGGCCTTTGGCCTTCAAGATATGTAATGGGTCTCCATCTAACAATATGTAAAGATGTATTTGCTGCTATAATACAATAAGGTTTAGACCCCAACCTTTTTTTTGAAAAAATGATACGATTGTTTTATATTTTGATAATGTTCTCAACCCATTATGATCTACATATTTTCACTTATGATATACTGTTGATATAACTTAAGTTTACAAATAATAATAATCTACGATCCCCTTTTCATATTTTTATATTCCCCGAGTTACGATGAAAGGTTTTAAGTTTGATATATCTAAGAACGATACTGTTTTTGGAGAAAATAATGGGTAATGATATAGATACTTTATATACCATTTTTCTTATGTATCTATTTTTTCAAAGACAAAAAACCATTATGATTCTATTATAGATCATATTTATATATAATTAATATTAATTTAATAAAATTTAGCATGCATGAATGAAAACTTTTAGGTCTCTATATTATTTCATAGAAACATGGATAACATTGTTAGAAATTATTGCACCCTATTTTCCATTTGAAATGGTTGTTTTCTTGACAATCATTGGATTTTCCATCATATCCATTCATAAATCAGCCTCTCTTGGATCCATCCATTTATAAATATAAAGGATTTAATTACGAGTGATAAATATTATCTTTATAAGGTATTTGGAAGAAACTCATCCTCAAAATGCGTTACTCATTTAAACTATTACATCATCTTTTTTTTCAACCTAAATTACACTTTGTTCAATACAGGTTTCTTGTTTTTGGGTTCACTCAAAATGATTAAAAAAATTTATTAACATGAAAAATCCTTTATAATGAATTGTAAATAAGTCATTAATTTACCAATACCAATCCTTTGGCAGTTTCACACCAGGTGTTCATTTAGGATTAGGTTTTTGTGAAGAAAATGATGATTGAGTTTATACCAAACATACCCATTTTGTCTTATTACCCATACATAAATACATGATTGAGTTTTCATCTACCTGTGGGATCCAGACAAGGATTTTATTATTATGGAATCCACACAATCTCTATATTACCAAAATTTAATGATTGTATCCAATAATTACACATATCCATATAGTTTCAATATATTTATATATTCATAATATGTAAAAATATTTAATCGAATCTCCAAAAAATAACTAAACCATACCCGGAAACCAACGGAACCACCATAGATCCACACTCCCTATATTGAAGCTAAAAAAATGATCATTACATATTCTCATTGACACTAGGAGAGATAAACCATGATAAACATACATAAAATATATATTTTTTAAATGTCATATCTCATAATTATCTTATAATTTCTAATAACTGATATGTTTTTTGTGTTTCAAACATAGCTACATAAAAATCACCATATACATTACTTGTGAACAATACTTGATAATTAAACCACACTAAAACATATTCAAAATGTCTCATATGCAACAGAAATACACATAAACTGAGTAATGGAAACATAATAAGGGGTGAGAAAATATTTATTTTAATGGAATATTTTCAAGTAAGAATAAATGATAGATCATAATAATGTAAGAAAATATGTATAGGGAGAGAAATATATCATAAGAAAACAAAGTAGAATAAGACCATAGTAATGACAATAAAAAGTAATAACAATCATACTATATATTTTAATATTATAAAAACAAATCATAAGTCTTGGAAACATGAAAATATATTAGAATACAATTGAAAAATGATATAACATTAGAATATGAAAATAAAACCACTTATTAGAGTAAGAATCCATAACAGATTCCATTAATATAATGTGATTTTTATAATAACCTATATACCCTAATTAGGATTGGACAACGACCTGCGTACAACATTAAGCATAGGAATCATCCTATGTGTCTCTTTTTGGATTGGGATCGAACTCATGTAGCTATTTATGCTTTTGGAAACAACCCATATAACATATTTAGGCTTGGGATAAAACTAATGTACATATTTAAGCCTATAATTCAACCCATGTACCTTATAGAGCTCATAATATAATAAACATTATAAAAAATATTAGGGAGTGATATTGTAATGCTTCGACCCCTCTAAACCGGTGCCCGGTGAATTACTTGTTATATTGGCATGGTTCGAAGGAATGAAAATCCTGAAGGAACGATTAGTTAAGTAGTCTTGAAAAAACTAGATACAAAGATGTAACTCAAATGACATAGGACAGGGATACAAAATACAATACATAACAAAAACTAGAAACTGCATCCATAGAAACACAATAAATGATCACCTCTTCATCAACTATTGAAGTTAGATAAATGAAAGAGGTGATCTAAAATGATCAATAAGGGTTAAAATATCATAATAACAAATCAATAATAAATGAATCATAAAAAACATAGCATAGTCAATATGGCATGGTGTATAAATGAAAAACTCCCGCACTTTATAACTGAGAATGAAACTGCATCCATGGATTTTGTCAACGTGAAAATATCATGAATAGTAATAAATAATAGTGAATAAAGATAATTCTTGTTAATTGGACTTCATGTATCTAGAACATGGTACCATAATACTGTTAAAACAGTTTAGTTCTTTGGGTAGAAACTCATCTAATTTTTGGAAACAAACTCGAAGGGTTTGTCACCAACTAATTTGTCTCATGAGACCTATTGATGCATCGAGGGATATATTGGGCCCCAACTGCCACTAAACGTCCAAATTATTTTTTATACATTGATTTAATACAAGAGAAATATGCCTTTATAATATTCATATATAGTAGAGAATACTGATTCATCAATATTTCTATAGTTAAATTATGTTTCCAAATATACCCCATATATAAAATGGTATACGGTTTAGACAATAAACATATCCATGATATAATATTATGTATATTTAATATAAATATAATTTAAAAATAAAAATGATCTCAAATTGGTAGCTGGTACAACACATAAGGATTATTAGGTGCACAATAAAAAGTTGTCACAACAAAATGGTAGTTTAGACGATGTCCTTTACCACAATGTAATCAGTCAAATCATATGACCAGAACATAAATAACATCAAATTAATCATTTAATACCTTGAATATAAATAAAATAATTTTATTATATATCAAATTGAATTACAAATATACCACATACAAGAAATAGGTGGAGAACAACATAAATCTCATGGAATTAAAAGTGGGATAAGAATACCCTTACCTTATACTTGAGTGAGTTCTTCGTTTTTTTAATGACATGAATAATAAAATTTAGATTCATTAATTAATAATTTCAAACCCACCTATACATGTAATTGATATATTATAACATTATTATGTTCATTAATTTCCCTTTTTAATGGTTTAAGAGGTTCAATTTTATTTTTTTGGAAGCATTTTCTTCCATGGTTTTCATGAATCGTTTACTTATATTCATGAATGGAAGTTCTTTTAAAATGTGTTTAAACATATATAATTGTTAATATATATTATAAGTGATATTAAGGAGATATAAATTATCTTATAATGATTATGGGTTATATACTAGAGGATGGATCATTAGTTAAATGTTATTGATAAACGCTTGGATTTAGCTTGGCGGTTTTCTGTAAAATGAACTTGTTTTGTATTATTTTTCCATATTATGAGTGTGAATGGATTATATTAACATAATGAGATAAAATAAATATTTTCTGATCTGGTTCGACCATAAAAATGGTTTCATGACTAGAATTGAATATGGAAATGAAAATTAAGAACATGTCATCCTTGAATGTGATAAATTAACAAATCTCGTACAATGTTTTTATTTTTAATATAAGAGGAGGTGGAAAGATTGATGATAATGAAATATTACATTAGAATAATATAATTACTATTCATATAGGCTATTGGAATTATAATATCATTTGGATGAAGTGAGGTTAGGAAATATGTAGAAATAAATGAACACAAAATAGAAGAAAAATTGATAAATCTCTTATGAAAATTCCACAGCCTAACGATGTCACTGAGAATTTAATAAACTGGTTTGATGTGAGAATGGGGGAATATAATCACTATTAAATAATATTTTAATTATGGATAATATGTAATGAAATATCCCAACATAATCCAATTGAAAATTAAAGATAAAACATAAAATGAATGCTTTAAGAAAAGAGAAGGGTTGTCGATTCCCTTACATTGTAGAGTAACTCACAAAACATGAAGGTTGGGACCTTGGGGATCTGAGAAAACTTTAGGAGGACTAATTAGGAGGTACTAATACCATAGAGTCTAGTATAAAGAATTTTTAATTAAATAAAATGAAGGGGTGAGTGAGTATTTATAGCAATTAAGAGGGAGTTTTTTATTAATTAAAAGGGACACCTCATTAGTGGTTTTTACAAAACCATGGGCTTGCCCATGGCATTATCCAATAGTTTTAGCCACATGGAAAACCTCATGTCATACATTACTATACACAAGCCTTCTATATTCAATTATTACATTATTATGATGTCATTAAGCTACCTAAAACATAAAACTGTATTTTTACAATTCACGAAAAATTCAAGTATTTTAGAAAAATCGCAAAAACTCACCCTAACCATCTTTCAATGTGTAGAAATAAAAAATTAACATCATTTTTTGAAAATAATTTTATATGTATTTTTACAATAACTTTTAAATAAAATCATAGTCAATTCAAAAAATAATAATTTTAATGGTGTAATTAGTATCACATTGAAAAATTAATTAAGATCTCATTATCTTATTACCTTAAGAAAATAAAATATTATCATTATTTTCTATTTATAACTGACATATTACTATTCATATTACTATTAATAATGGCATTTTACTATTCATCAAAAAATAATGTTTTTTCTATCAGACTCCAAATGACTTACTGGTCACAACTCTAGATTACCTTTTTTCGAAATTCAAAACATATAAGTAGAAAATTTATGTTTAATGGATAGCTTATAACTTTATCCTATAATCTTTTGTTTCACAAAATACTTAGTGCTTCATGCAATATAGGCTATCTAATGAACAGAGATTATTTAATAAGAACATACTATAAAATGTTTGTGGTGTTATATTATTCCCTCCTTCGGAAATGTTTTCTTAGAAATTTTATGTATAAATCCCACCAAAAAGATGTGGGTGGTTCTTCTTCATAACATCCTTAGGTTCCAATTTTTCCTCCTCCAAATTATGGTTTTTCCAAAGAACCTTTCATAGAGGAGTCGACCAGATTTTCAATACTCACTCCCTTGTGTCAAGGATCCCGATTGGTTCTTCACATTATTGCAATTATTGTTCCATTTCTATTTCATCATTGGTGAGTACATGCATTGGTTCTGGAATGTATTTATTCAACAATTACACATGGAATACATCATGGACTTTGGAGAGACTTGGCGGCAATGCTAAATGGTAAGAAACAGCTCTGATTCTTTCCATATTTTCAAATGGTCCAATGTACATAGGACTTAGTTTCCCTTTCTTACAAAAACATAAGACACCCTTCCATGGAGATACATTCTCAAAATACTTGATCACCCACTTCAAATTCCAAATCCTTTCTCTGGTTGTCAGCATAACGTTTTGGTCAACATTGGGATGATTTAGTATGGGATTGTATTGCCTTCACCTTTTCCGTGGTCACTCCAATATGTTTTGATCCTATAAGTTTCCTCTCACAAACTTCATCCCAACAAGGTGGAGTTAAATATCTATTTCCATATAATGCTTCATATGGAACAATTTGAATACTATAATGGAAACTATTATTGTAGGAAAATTCCACCAAAGGAAATTATTGATCCCAAATACCTTGGATGTAATGATATAATGACCTCAAAATGTCTTCAAGAGTTTTAATAGTCCTTTTTGACTGTCTGTCATTTTGGGGGTGATAAGCAATACTCATACGAATCTCAGTATTCAAAGCCTTCAAGAGACTTTTCTAGAATTTTTATGTAAATAGGGGATATCAATTGGAAAAAAATCAATTGAAGTGCTCCATGAAGTCTTAAAACTTCATTAATATAAAGTCTTTCCAGGTGCTCAAGTGGTAAATCTTTTCTTATAGAAAGGAAATGTGCTGATTTTGTGAGACGATCAATAATTACCCATATTTCATCATTCCTTATAGGGGTCCCTCGTAGCCCGGTGATAAAATCCATCACAATGTTATCCCACTTCCACATTAGAATATGCAGAGGTTTCATCATTCTTCTAGGATGTTGTCTCTCTGCCTTCACATGTTGATAAACAAGACAAATTGACACGTAGTCAGCAATTTCTTACTTCATATTATCCCACAAAAAATATTCCTTCAAATCACTATACATCTTTGTAATACCCATGTGTATTGAGAAATTTTATCTATGAGCACTGTATAATAGTTCCCTTTTTAGCTCAGGTACTGATGGATCACATAAAATTTTCCCAAACATCAGAACTCCTTCCTCATACACAAGCTCTTAAAATATCTCATCCTTAACAGCAATAATTTTCTTGTGTAGATTTTCTTCATTAGATTGAGAGATTTTTATATTCTCTAGTAAATATGATTTAGAAATCATTTTAAAGAGAAAAGTTGTTTTCCCTTCCATTAAAATTCCCATAAACATCTATAATAGATACATGAATATAGGATCTCTCTCAATCCTCATTTGAGTCAGAAGTCCATGATCTTTCTAGCTTAATGAATCTACCATCTTATTTTCCTTTCATGGTTGGTAGTTTATTGAAAAATAATAATCTATGAGTTACTTGGTCCATCTCATTTTCCTTATGTTATGTTCTTTTTGTGTAAAGATGTATTTCAAACTCTTGTGATCTGTGTATATCTCACATTTTTCGCCGTAATGATATTGTCTCTATATTTTCAGAGCAAAGATTACAGTAGCTATCTCAATAAAACAAGTTGGATAATTTTCCACATGAGTCATCAACTGCCTTGATGCATAAGTAATAACTTTTCCTTTTTGATAATGACACAACACATACCATTCTTTGATGAATCAATATATATTACAAATCCATCACTTCTAGTTAGAAGAATCAAAATTAGATCATTGAACAATCTTATTTTCAATTCATCAATTCATTCTATACGTTCTTTTTTCCACACAAACGTAACACTTTTACATGTGAGCTTGGTTTGCGGGTTACCCAGTCAGGAAAAATTTTGAACGAAACACCGATAGTAACCTGCTAAGACAATAGAACTATATACATCAATTATGTTTGTTGGAATGCGCCAATCTTGAATTGCCTTTTCCTTTTCAGGATCAACTAGGATTCCATCCTTAGAGGAAATATGGAATAGAAATTGAACAAATTAAGGCTAGAATTATAACTTATTAAACTTCCCATATAATTCATTTCTTCTAAGAGTTTTCAGAATAATCCTTAAGTGACCCTCATGCACTTCATATATTTTAAATTAACCCAGGATATCATCAATGAATTCGAAAATAAAGTAATAAATATATTCATTGAAAACTATATTCATTAAATACATGAAAAGAGTGGGTGCATTAGTCAGTCCAAAAGGCATCACTATATACATGTAATGCCCATATCTAGTTCGAAACACTGTCTAAAGAATATCTTCCTTCCTCACTCATAGATGATGATATCCAGATAGAAGGTAAATCTTCGAAAATTATTGAGCTACATGAAGTTGATCAAATAAATCATCAATCTGAGGAATATGCTACTTATTTTGTTTATTATATTAGCATTTATTTACCTATAATCAATTAATAGCCTCATGGATCCATCTTTCTTCTTGAAAAACAATACTGGGGCTCCCCATGGAGAAAAACTAGGTCAAATAAATCCTTTTTCACTCAAGTCCTCTAGTTATTTCATTATCTCCACTAACTATACAATGGAAATTCTATGGGGGTTCTTTGATATTGGTATTGCACCAGGAATTAAGTCAATGGAAAACTCAATTTACCGCTCTAAAGGATGTCCAAGTAAATCCCATAGAAATATATCAATGTATTCTTGCACTATTTGAACATATTCAACTTGAATATTTATTTTATCAGCCATAGATATTGGGTTACCTTCCTCTCCAAGAATATCATTTAGTATATATACTAGGGGTGGTTCTAGATAAGAATCATATGGTGAGATTTATCCTCTAAAGAAAAGATATTCTACACCATTTTAAAAAACTGTAACTTTCTTTTTCTTGCAAGAAATCTTCACATCATAGTTTGACAGCCAATTCATACTACAAATTATATCAAAGTCAGTCATTGGTATGATGATAAGGTTAGAAACTAAACCTTGTTTACGTGTCACGAGGGGAAGTAGTTGACATGCCTTTGTTGCAATGATGCATCCCTTACAAGTTTTGACCAACAACTCTATTATTAAATTAAATTGGACATGTCTAATTTTTTAGGAAAATTGGGATGATATAAATGAATGAAATGATCCAGAATCAAATAAAGTGTTGGCTATGTTTGAGGAAACAATTAAAGTACCTTCTACAACATCATTAGGAACTTCAACTTCTGTGGTTGTAATCTCATAAGCTCTCCCTTGCTCTCTTGGATTTTTATGAGGCATGTTTTCTTGGTTCATAGGAAACTCATTTTCATATTATCCAAACTCTCTACAATTTTAGCATTGAATATTATTAAATTGTTTCTTCCCCTTTCATTCATGAGATAGATGAGCCTTTTCTCTACACTTATAGAAGTCTGCCATGCGTTTCAAGCATTTACAAAGATGATTCTTTCCATAGTTCACGCATAATGGTATTATCTACATTCCCTTATTCTTATTTGGAACATAACCTTTCATTTAGTAATTAGAGTACCTATTTTTATCTAGGATTCCCTTAACACAATTTTATCTAGAAAAAGTTTTAGCTATTTTGATGGCACTTGATACTATTTCATCATATGATGAAAATGTATGAGAAGCCAGTGCCCTTCGAAGACTTGGATTACCACTTTAAAAGAAATGATCAATATTTTTTTGTTGATTCACGTACGTAATATACATCATACATGGATTTACTTATGGAGGTAGCCTCATTCTCTAGAACACTATATTCTTCTATTTTATTTAAGCCATGAAATTTAATCTTAATTTTGGTTTGTTTCTCATGAGGGAAATATTTTTCAAAGAATATTTCCTTAAAAGTCCTCCATTACATATATTATATTTCCTCTTCCTTTGTGGTATTCTGAATCAAGGACCACTGTTGATTCGTGTCTCCCTTGAGACAATATACTACATACACTACATTTTCATTTTGATTGCATCTTAATTCTATGACTATCTTTTCATGGGACTTGATCCATTGCTTAGCGACCTCTATATTAGTAGTCCCGCTGAAATATAGGGGATTTTGCTGCATGAAACGATCCAACACATGTGTGGAATGGTTATTCGTTACAACCTGATTATCATGTCCAAATATGGTCATGATATAATATGCTCCAACATTGACTATGTTTATTTGCTCAGTGGGGGGATCCATACATTTCCCACGAGTATTGATTCCCCTCCTCCCATTAGATACCATTTCTAAATAATGGCACACACTAGATTACTGTATGAATCATAATGTATAATATTATCTTAACAAAATACTTAGCATCAATTGAGATCCTATGCATGTCTAATCCCATAATCATAAAAATGGTTTATTTGAGGAATAATTAATATTTCAATATTTCATAATGGCTTGTAAAGAAAATATGAATTATACTAAGCATATCCCCAGAGTGTTTTGTAACCAAGAGTGCAGAAAGTCCCATTGTCGTGTACCAGGATACCCTGGGGCAAGCCCGAAACTCCTTGTCGGAACTTTCACTCCAAGATACATCTGTGCCAGAGCCACCTCTACCTACTCATATTGAGACATGGATGTATTTGAGAGAAGGATTCACATAATATATTCCTTAACAAAATTACAGGACGTTCTTGTATGTTTATCCTCAAATACTACCTTAGGGCTTCATTACCTATTATACATTTCATGTTCTAGTTTTCATGTTTTCTACCAAACTTCCTATGATACCAACTGTAACGCCCAAACCCCTCTAAACCGGAGTCGGTTCATTACTTGTTATATCGGCATGGTTTGAAGTAATGAAAATATCTAAATAACCATCAATTTAGTAATCTTGAATAAACTATATACGTAGATGTAAGTCAAATTACATTGGAAGAGGTTACAAAATACAAAACATAAAAAAACAAAAAACTACATCTATATAAAATCAATAAATGAGATTCCATTCATCACATGTTGAAGGTAAAAAATGAATGGGGTGAGCTCAAATGATCAGTAGGGGTTACAAATATCTGAATCATACATCAATAATAACTGAATCATAAACAACTTGGCATAGTCAATATGGAATGTTGAATGAATTAAAAACTCATACCATTAATAACAGATAATGAAAATGCATCCATAGATTTTGTCATTGTGAAAACCGCATAGATAGTAATAGCAGAAAATTAATAAAGATAATTATTCCTAATTTAACTTCATGTATCTGGTACATGATACCATAATACCGTTAAAAGTTTTAGTTATGTGTTTAGAAACCCATCTGATTTTTGGAAACAAACTCGAAGTGTTTCTCGCCAACTGATTTGTCTCATTAGACCTGTTGATGCATTGAGGGGCTATAACTGGTCCCACCCACCACTTCATGTCCAAATAATTATTTATACATTAATTAAATATTAGAGAAATATTCCCTTTCAATATCCATATAGAGTAGAGAATACAGATTCATCAATATTTCCATAGTTAAAATAACTTTTCAAATATACACCATATGTAAAATTCTATACGATTTAGAAAATAATCATATCCTTGATATGAGATAATGGATATTTTATATAAATATAATTTCGAATGAAAAATGATCTCATGTTGGAATCATGTACACCACATAAGGATTATTAGGTGCACAATATAAAGCTAGTCACAACAAAATGGTAGTTTATACAATGTCCCTTACAACAATGTAATCAGTCGAATCATATAACCAGAACTTAATAACCATCTAATAAATAATTTAATACCATGAATATAAATAAAATAATGTTTGTATATGTAAAATGTAAGTACACATATACCAAATACAATAAATATGTGGCAAACAATGGAAATATCACTGAATTAAAAGTGAGATAAGAAACCACTTACCTTATGCTTGAGTGTGTTCTTCATTTTTTTAATGACCTGAATAACAAAATTTAGATTCATTAATTAATAAGTTCAGAACCTCATATATACGTTATTGATTTATTATAACTTTAATAGGTTCATTCATGGATCTTTTATGGGTTTAAGAGGTTCAATTTTATTGTTTTGGAAGCATTTTCTTCATTGGTTTTCATGATTCATATACTTGTATTCATGAATGGAAGTTCATTCAAAATGTGGTTAAACATCTAGAATAGTTAATATATATTATCAGTGATATTAAATATATATAAATGTTCTTATAACGATTCTGAGTTATATACTTGAGTATGAATCATTAGTTACAAGTTATTGATAAATGCTTGGATTTAGCTTGGCGGATATGTGAACAACGAACTTGTTTTTTTATTATTCCATATTATGGGTGTTAAAATATTACAGAAAATTAATTAGAATAAATCAATATATTATTATATGGTTCAATCATAATAATGGTTTCATTACTATAATTGAAAATGGTAATGAAAATTAATAACCTATCGTCTTAGAATGTGATAAATTAACACATCTTGGATGGTGTATTCATTTTTATTATAAGAGGAGGGGGAAACAGTGATGATGATGAAATACTAAAATAGAATAATATAATTCTAGTTCATGTAAGGTACATAAATTATCATATCATTTGTATTATTTAAGGTGAGGAAAGAATTAGAAATAAAGGAACTCGTAATAGAAGAAAAAATGAGAAATCTCTTACAAAAATTTGACAGCCTAACGATGTCACATAAAATTTCATAAAATAGTTTGATGAGATAAAGGGGGTATATAATCACAATTACATAATATGGTATGTAATGGGAATATGTAATAAAATATTCTTACATAATCCAATTTAAAATAAAAGATAAAACATAAAATGAAATCTTTAAGAATAGAGAATGGTGGTGGATTCTCTTACACAGTAAAGTAACTCCCAAAACATGACGGTTGGGACCTTGGGGGTTTGAGGAAACCATGGGAGGACTCCTAGGGTTATAATAATACAAGAGATTAAAGGATAAAGTGTTTGTAATGAAATAAAATAATGGGTATGAGTGGGTATTTATAGTAAATAAGAGAGAGTTTTTTATTAACTAAAATGGATACCTGATTAGTGGTTTTTGCAAAACCATGGACTTTCCCATGGTATTTTCCATTTTTTTAGCCACATGGGACACTTCATGTCATTAATTAATGTAAAATAAAAGACCATAATTTTATATTTAATTATTACATCATAATGTTGTCATTAAGATATCGAGAACTCAGAAATGTATTTTTACTATTCACAAAAAATTTAAGTATTTTAGAAAAATAAAAAAAAATTAACCCTAACCATTTTTTTTTGATATGTATAATTCAAAAATGAACTCCATTTTTTGAAAATAATTTTCTATGTATTTTTTATTTACATTTTAAATAAAATCATTTTTAATTCAAAAAAATATTAATTTTAACGGCGTAATTATTTCTATATCACATTGGAAAATTAATTATGATCTAATTATCTTATTACCTTAAGAAAATTATATATTATAATTATTTAATATTTATAAGGGTCATATTTATATTAATATTATTATTCATAAGGGTACCTTACTATTCATCAAAAAATCAAGTTGGTTCTATCATACTCCAAATGACTTACAGGTCAAAACTCTAGATAACCGTTTTTCTAAATACCATATATAGAAGTAGAAAATTTATCTTTAATGGATAGATTATAACTTTATCCTACAATATTTTGTTTCACAAAATCCTTAGATCTTAATGAAATATATTCTATCTAATGAATATAAATTATTTAAGAGGAACATACCATAAAATGTTTGGGGTGTTGTAGATATAGGACCACATCCATCAATAATTCAAACATATGTGCGCCATATGAGAATAATAATTCATTATTTTTGAAATTACTCATGGAAATAAAATATATGTCTCAAAATTTCATGATTTAATCACCCAAATTGACCTTATGGAAGAGATTTACTAATGCCAAAAATAAATTTATTAAAAATTTGTATATCAAATAACATTGACTCATAAAAAATATTATCAAAGGAAATTTATTCATTAAGATAAAAGGGAAAATGGTAACAAAACCACAATAGAGTTTCTAATTTATTTGACCTTTTAATAAAATAAAAAGATTCAGATCACATGCATAAGTGATTTCTGAAAAGGTGATGTAAAAAATTCAGATAATTTGTTTTATAATTAAAATAAATAATATTCCCTCAAAATGTTATAAATGTTCACAAAATGAATTTTTAGTGGAAGATAAAAAGTTTAATTAAGAATAAATATATTTTTTTTAATAATTTGATATACCATTAAGGAAAACCCAAATTGTCAAATGATTAATAAAGAATTATTTTTTAAAAGGGTTAAGGGAAAAATGAAGGCCAATTTTTTTAATACAATATATGGTTTCAAAATATCATTGAAGCACATTTTTGAGAGGGCTAAACACAGATACAAAAGTGAAATCACATCTTAAAGAGGATGAGATTTTTTCATAGGTTATTATAAATTTATGAAAAAAATTATTAAGGGAAATAGATTTTTTATAACTAATTTTCTATAGGGAGATATAATAGAAAACATAAATTGAATTTTGAAATTTAAGAACATAGATAACATATAATAACTATTCTCAAAATAAAACCATATAACATAATGAAAAATGTTTTATTTACCAAAATAGGTGTTGGAAAACATATTTAATTGATTAAGAAAATTTCAAATAGGGTTGTATGTGATGAGAATGTAAATCCCTTAATTAAAAATAAAAAAATTCTAAATTATATGATCATAAGGTAGAATGCACTCAACATATACGCAATATGTTCAAGAAGACAAAATACAAATAAATGATTTAGAATTGAGTTTAAAAAAAAATTAAAAATCCTAATTTAAATATTTATATAATATTATCCTAGTAATTAAGTTACTATTAACATCCATGAAATAATTTAATACCATAGTACTATTAAGAGGTCAAACTAAACTAAAAATGAATATATCATGACTAATGGATGATTATGATTTGTTTTAGATGTCATAACATTATACCAAAAATATAATGATGCTATTTAATGCTAATTAGGGTGATATATTATAATTTAATATAATTATAAGAGTAATATAACTAATATAGAGTTATTACATTGAACAAATAGATTATTCTCTTCTTAGTGTTCTCGTTTTTAATAATTGAATTTATGTTGATTGTTTATTTATTATATAATTAATAGGTTCTCTAATTATTAATAACATAATATTAATTTTATTTATAATAATCACATTTATCCTTTAAAACCATTGTCTAAACTATCTATAAAATGTGGTAATGAAAAACAAAATGCACCGTTCTGTGGAGGTCATAGTCTACACATATTTGTGGATGATGCTTTTGTTTTCCGTTAAGCATGAGAGAAGAATAACATGTTTTATCACATTATAATCTAAAACATGATGTATATATATATATATATATTAAAATTATATATTTAAATCAAAATATTAATCAAACACCAAAATATGTGAATGAAAACAATGATGTTACTTTATATAGGCGGTAGTCTGCACATACACATGTTCCATATTTTTATTTTTTTAATTGAAATGGAAAAAGGTTTTTATTGCTTCTACTGTAATTATAGTTACATATAAATGTAATAATGATTCTCATGTTTTAATTTTAATATATTTTGATTGAATTTTACTAAAAAAAGTTCATATAATTAAATAAAAATGAAAAAGGAGCGGTTTTAAATTTATTCCTCACTAAATGGATTATCTCATTTCTGAATTGGGATAAACCTTTTAAGGAAGTATTTAAATTAGAATAAATACTCTTTTAGGTATCTAGGATAATTTTGGAATGTTTGGGTATATTTTGGGAAGAAAATAGAGGTTTTTTTTGTGTGAGTGGAATTGAGGATAGGATGTCCCATTTCATAAGAAAAAATAAATGACATTTTTGTCAATACTTACTGTTTATTAATAATGCGAAGTCACTATAAATAGATTTTTCTACATAATTGATAAATAATGGAGTGGGGAAGAGACAGAGTTGATATAGGCCTCAACCAACCATCTCCACACATGTTTCTAACTCATTAACAATAGTTTTTTAACATGTATCATTTTAACTTTTACTATGTGAACTAATTTTTACCCAAGGTAATTCATCCTTTATGACCAAAAATAAAATTTCCATTATTAAATAATTTGCAGCACTTGATTATAAAATTTTAATCTATTTTATTTTATAAATTTTCTAAAATTGATAAAAATTAATTTTAAAAACTTAAATGAATAATGTATTAAAAGTATTTTTTTGAAACATATAATTTATGTTATAACATTTCATGTATGGGTTTGTCAAATAAAAATATTAAAATTATGAAGTCAATTATAAATTAAATATTTCATTTTCATTTTTTAATTTGTGAATGTCCAATTTATACAAATATATAAATAATATAATAAAAATAATGATATTTGTAGACATGATAGTTTTCATTATTCACTGAATAATATAGATTTTATTAAAAATGCCCAAAAAAATTTATCTATATCTTCGATTATTAGTATTATTTCAATATTTATGTTAATTTTTAAAAATTAAGATTCTTAAATTTTAGAATTCAATATTTAAATAAAATTAAAAATTATAGTAGAAAACTATTAATATAGTAAATTTTCATTCTAAAATGTTATCTATTAATTATTTGTATTTCCTATAAATTACTAATTAATTTATTGTTAATAAATATTTAATTGTATCAATATATTATATTTTTATTAAATCCAAATATGAATAGTTTCTTGAAAAAAATTCTGATTTTATAAAAATATATGTTTTTAGTTTAAATTTATTTTTATTATTTATTTGGATATAATAATTGAATGTCATGATTATTAAATGGAGTAATTATTTTAATTATATAGAGATTTATTAATCTGGTTACTCATATTCATACCCTCTAGTTTAATGACCCAATTTTAAGGGCCTCCTTTAATATCTAAAAAATATCACAATTTAATTTAAATCAATATTAAATTTAGATAATGTTATCAAACACATTGTTTATTTATGAAACAACATACAGTGAAATCTCATTTCATTATATGTTTTTCCAATTACCATTTTAGGGTGATAAATGGAACACATTTATATTTTGTATAAGAGTATATAGGTTGCATCAAATTTTTGAAACCGATAATGTAATTCATATTCTTTTAATCCCATTTAGATTGAACGATAAATATTAAATACACATAATTAAAAATTTATATTTGGTTTTGAGGCCCTATTTTTAATGATATATCTCTAAATATGAAATCAGTTTCATTATTTCATTAATAGATCAAAATAAGACAACATTTACAAGTATTATATTATAAATATTATATAATTAATGATTATACATTTAATACAATGGAGAACCATGAACACATAACAATGAAAAATAGTGAAGTTGATCTTATTGAGAAGTCATTTCATATAATAGGTACCAATGATATAAATAAAATTTATAAAAATATTCCATAATTTTTTATCCTAAAAAATGTCTTTTAATGGTGTTATATAAAATTGAAAGTGTAAATATATTGCTGAAAATGGGTTACTGATATGTGTGCATCTTAAATCGATTAACTGAGTATCTTGAAAGTGAATTTTAATATTTAATGTTACAAGAATTACCCATTCAAAAATGGAATAATTAGAAAACAAAATTATATTTTACATCCTAGATATTTGAAAGGGGAATTAGTTAATTATACCAATTCTGATTAAAATAATTTCATAGTAAAAAAAATCTCATAGTGATTTCCCTATCACTGGGAAGTCACAATCATTTTAGGTTGGTCCAAATATATACAACATCAGGTTTGTATTATGGGTAAAAAATGAGGTAATTTAAATACTAAATAAATTCTATAAATTCTTCTAACCATTAATAAAAATGAAGAGAGTTCAATTATCAGATTAAGTGTTTTTAATGTAAAATAGTTTTATATAGCTCATAATAACATAAACAAAAAATAACTATGAGTTCAAATACTTGGATTTTATATTCATACATTTCCATGATTTTTTATCATTAGAGGTTTGGGAAATTATGAGAACCATTAAATAAAATAGTTGATAATTCCACACTTTGTGTATTTTTTCAACAAATTCATGTTGATAAATTTTCATCCCTATTTAATTCAAGATATTTTTCATCCTTTTAAGAATAGTTACAATATATGAATGATTGATCTTGTAATATTTAATAATATTCCCTAGACCCAATAATTTTCTTATTTAAAATGTGGAATGAACACAAAAATATTCATAACAGATATAAATAGTAAACCCATTAGTCTTGTTAAAACTATGAAAACTCAATTTTATTTTACCATTTTCACAATAGAGATATTGAATTTAAATAAATAACTAACACATGTGACAACAAACCCTTTGTTACAAACTAGAATCCACACACTTAGATCTAGTGATAAAAATATAATCATTACATTTGTGAATATGAAACCAAAAAATGTGACCCAATTTTAATAATAAATAAACTAATACATCAAAATGAAATATTTTATTACAATCAATGTTAAGAATTTTTTTGGCTAATATTTTTATAGAATTAGAAAAAACTATAACATAATAATATGTATGCTTAAAAAACCTGATTATAAAATTTTACAGTATCCCCCATTATGATCTTCTAATATTGTTGAATAATTAGGAATAATATATTTAAAACCATTATTAAAAACAAGAGGAAAATTAAATATAATAAGATTGATCTCAAATAATCTGTTAGGGTAAACATAATCATTATTATTTTAATTACATTGGTGAGAATACAAAGAGAATAAGGGTATAATGAAATTATCGATGTTCATTAACATAAAATAATTGAATCTATACCCATAAAAAATGGATCCTAAAACATTTCACATGAAATAAATAATTATCAATTTCAAAATCTCTGAGAATCAATATTCTTAAGCCATGGGATATCAATCTTCATTAAAATAATCATAAAAAATTCATAAAAAGAATAGAGAAAATGTGTTCGTAGATTGGACCATTATCTTAATGTCACTACTATGAACACTCTTACCAGTTTAATAACCAATAAATTTGACATCATATGTAATTATATAGAGAGAATAATTCTTACCCATTTCACTATAGGGATATAACAGACCCACATATCCTTGATTTATAACTAAACCACCAACCCTTGGTTTTTAATGAAGCCACCCACCCCTATTTTATAATGGACCCAGGAAAAATCATAAAATTTTTCCAAGAACCATAATGTGAATAAAGTATATAGATCATTAATTTCAACAAAAAATTCAAATAAATTTCCACTATCTCATTCATAGCTTTATTAATCCATGGAAAGGAACACATTCTTGAAAATAACTTTAAAATAACAGTATTCCATCAAGAGAAATAATATGGATGGAATTGATAAAAAAAGACTTATTAAATCATATATGGAATCATTATTTTTCCTTGATTGATAACAAAATAATTAAAGTATAATTAAAAACATTATCGAGAAAAAAAAAACTTTCCGTTTTGCAAATAAATTTAAATAAAGTAAAAAATAAAAAATACTGTTAAAATATTTTTATTTGAAAATAAAATTAAAAATTTATAAGGAATATTTAGTGGAAATAATTTTTACTATTATAGGAAAATTCTTTCATTTAATAAATGTTAAAAATAAACATACTTTTTAATATTTTTGTAAATTGGGTCAAAAGTGACCAATTTGAAAAATATTAAGATATTTCATTTTAAAAACATAAAAAAAGGAAAAAGAACATGAAAAATTAATATATGAAATCATTAAGGATAAAAATTATCATTCTTGAATATAATTTTGTAAACACGGATATGGAATGTAAATATTCTCAATCCAAAAAAAGAGACAATAATAGTATCACTTATGAACAAAATTATTGTTGTTTTTTAAAACATTGGATAGAATGAAATATAAATATTTTAAACCAAATTAATATGAAAATGACAATTCAATATACATGGTTAATGAAAATAATATAACATTATTTATCCAAAATTAACGTTATATGTATATGATCATGAAAATAAATGAGATTGTAATATATATACTTTAATACATTGGTAACTTTTGAAATCCAAATTAATTTGAAGAAATAAATTATTATTGATAAACAAATCAAAATATTTTCATTATTAAATATTTAAAAAATCATTCATCGACAATATTTACACCATTTTGAGAAATCATGGTCTATGACATGAAACATGCCATAAGAAATTGAGATTTAGGTATAGAAATGTATTCTAATGATCATAAATTTTTAATTGATAGTTAATACATGACGTTATTTGGAAAAAATATGTAAAAATAGATAAAATAATTTTAAATATATAATAAATAAATTTATATTTCAATTAAAAAATAATAATTTCATAATAAATTAAATGAATAAGAGTTTTAATCAAATGAAATAAAATATGGTAAAGAAACACCTTACCATTTAGAAACATTCAATTCAAATACCATTAGATGAAATAATTTGAACTGATAAATAAAATTAAAATATATATGAAATATTAATTATATAAATTGTAAAAATTTGTATTATATAAACCATATAAAATAAATTCGGTGAATAACATTAAAAAATTCCATTATATAGGGAAATTGAGATGAAATCCCCAACCTCGAGTCCATAAATTCCTCAAATATACTTTAACTTATGTCTAGTGAACTTATATTAATTATTTTATTCCATAAGAATGTTTTCCAAGATTAATAATTTATGATAAAACTTTTTATTTTACCTATTTTAGTGACATAGTTGGTAACATATTCAATTAGGTCCACGTCGTGTCTTTTGAGGATATTCAGACCATAATTTTTAAATGGGATCGTTGTGTTGAATTTCATAAAAGGGGTAATGATTCCATCAAAAATATAAAAATAATAAAGAAATAATTATAATTTTTATAAATTATTTATACTTTTAATTTCAATCAAAATAAATGGTTATGAAAAACAAATTTTGTTACAATCTGGGAGATGGTAGGCCATATATACGCATGAGTAACATTTCCATTTTTGAAAAAGCATTAAAAAATGAGAGTATGTATTCTTTTGACATTAATAATGATGAATATATCGTAAATATTATATTATATATTTTAATATACTTATATAAATAATCCATCTGATGTTGTGACGAAAATAAATCAAATCACTTCGTAGAAGTGGTAATCTACATGTACGCATGATCAACATTATCATTTTCCAATAGATTGAAAGGTAAAAAAATGCCTGATATATTATCATACAGGAATAATTATTATGTATTGAATATCATATATATACATTTATCCATAATTATAACTATCAATTGGTATAGGTGATATAAAACAAATTAAGTTGGTTCGAGAGGCGGTAGTCTTCCGTACACATGAACGATAGTTTTATTTACCATTTTATGGAACTGGAGATCGATATAGGATGTTACATTAACATAATAACATATGATTATATTTAAGATACTTATTTTTTTATTTAATGATGGTTGAAGTGTATTTTAAGTAGGTAAATGAAGAAATAAAACTAAAATATTTTGTTAAATCTATACCGCTTCTTTGAAACATCAACCCATTCTTTACTCCTAAATCCCTCAATGCTCAGAATTATGCCCAAAATAAAACATCTCTTAAATTGGTAGGGATGTTGAATATGATCATTTTAGGTCCTCTCTAATCCAAATTTTTATTGATGTGTGACGAAAATAGGTGATTTCTTTTTATAATTTTGGGGAGGAGGATTACTCTAATATTTAAAACATTGAAATTACTATAAAGTCACATTCGTGGCCAGGTGGTTCAATATTGAATTAATATAATATTCAGGATTATATAGGATTTAAATAATCCAATATAATAATTTTTATATTTATTTTGGATATATTTTAATCCATTTCCAAAATTTAAATATCATTAAACTCATTTAACAATGACCCTGATAACTTAACATTTTACAATGATAATATTATTATAAGACCAAAAATGGGGCTTATAAATTTTTTAGAGAATATTATTCTAACTTTTCAATCATTTTTGTTAGACTAAATATGTATATATGGTAGAAATTATTTTTAATATAAGAACAAAAAATTTATAGAAAACTAATTTTTTAGAACATACCATATATAGGCATAAATATCAATTTATGAATAAATTATTTAATAAATTAGTTTACATGATTTTTTAGTTAAATTATAAAATCATAATGGTTTCTATAATTTTTGATAAATATAAATCCAAAATGATATCTTCTTTACCTTTCATTAAATTCAAAGAACCAAAAATTGAATTTAATTGGAAAAAATAGAACATACCGCCTCACATGTTAATATTGGGTTCTAATGATAAATTAAATATCTGAAAATATTTCATTTAACAAAATTAATCATTATTTGTTTTCAAAATGACATCAAATTGGATAAAATAAAATTTTTGTGTAATTTTATCCTATATATCTTTTATTTAACAACATGTTAAACTTGTTCTTACCCTAACAATGGTAATATATTTTTATAGTTTATGCCATTCATTATTATAAAAATTTTATTACAATTATTAAATATTTTTAATTATTATAATTATAAATATTATATATATTTAATTATCATAACTAAAATTCAATTTTACCCATAAATCGTGATGAAAAACAATTTCTAAAAAATGGATTTTTAATTATAAAACATTTATTATTCAAGATTGAATTATAATCATAATTCAAAGAAAATATTCTATAATTTTTTATATAGACATTGAGAAAATAATTATTTTACTTATCCAAAATATAATTTTTTTGAAACAACTTGAAAGGAATTTAAAATTTTCATTAAAAACAATTATTTGTTACTTTTTATAAAATTTAATATAATAATTAAAATATTAATCACAAGATTGTTTTTAAATTATGAATTTAATAAAAATGCCCTTTTATCAAATAATTGTTCTAAAATTTCAATCAATTATATATAATATTTACTCAAAATACAATATGAACCATTTTTAAAACATCCCCAATAAATTACATATAATATTTACTCAAAATACAATAGAAAATAATATTTTGTGCTTTGTTAAATCATAGTGTTGAATGTTTTATATTCCATAAAAAATGTTATTTTTAAAATTTAGTGGTGTAAAAAATTCCGCCATTAATAAATTATGTTCTCACAATTTACCATGATCTCAATAATATAGGATTTGGTATTTAAAAATTCATATGTTTAAAACTCACATCGTAAAGGTTGTTAACAAAAATTCTACTTGAAATGAGGGAAATATAAATGTTAATATCATCTTGAACAACCCATTTCTAGGTTTGTAAATATTAAAAAATTTGTAATATGTTAGAATATGTACATAAAGAAAAAGTAATGTCTATATAATGGTGGACAGTGATAGAGAACATTAATCAGGATAAAGTGAATGACCATGAGAAATTCAACAACAAAAAATTGTAAATCAATGAGGTTTGAAAAATTAATATTGGTTTATTTGATATTAAGGTAATATTATGATTTTATCATTGAAATATACCTATATTTTAGGAAATCCTTTACCATCATGACTAATATAATTCAGAAATATACATACTTAAAATGTATAATTTCAACCATTAATTAATTTCCACCACAATCCAATATTTTTCCCCAGATGACATGTTTTCAATTTTATTTTTTAGTCTCAACGCTATAATATAAAGTTATATTATATCACATAAACTTCAAAAAGATAAAAAGATAATCCTACACTCTTTAGACAATAACAATTTGAAATTTTTAGTATAAGAGAATTCCTAAAATGAGAAAACCTTCATAAGAAGAAATATAAGATTAATCTCAAAGGCCTCTAAAATAACCACCAATGTTCTAAATATATCATTTGGTAAATAAAAAAACATAAAATTATTCAATATATTACCAACCAATTTAAAACTGAAAACAATAGAATAATTTGATCACATATTATTCTTAGATTTATTTACGATTTAAATACAAACAACATTAGTCACTCATAATGTCATATAACAAAAAATATATATGATGTAATAATATTGTCTCCAATATATTATAATAATTTCCATAAATAACATGAATCACCCTAACAAAAAATTAAACACATATATAATGATAATTTAACCTTTTCCCTTAAATAAAATACAATATTATCCAAAAATTTGTCTATTTACCTTGAACATATAATATCCTTATAATTGTGATAGTGTTATGAAATAACAGTAATCACTTAACCATTAAATCTCTTTTCAATCCCATATTTTTCTATATGATAAAAAATATGTTATAAAAGTTTAAAAACACATAGTTACCTCATTATAAAAAAATTTATAAACCATAGAGGCTATCAATATCATTAATGTATTGTCCATAAAATGTAAGGTAATTCTTCCACAATTAAAGCTTCATATTAAACCTAAGGGTTATTATAACACTCTGATATTTTTTCAAATACATTTAATTACCTCAAATTATTTATATATATGAAATACGGAGTTTTAAAGAAACATGAAATAATATTAAAAATTTATTATTTAATATGATAGTTATCACCTCGCTATTAGAATGGTAGGTATAAATTATATTATATAATTTATGAAAATATATTACTTACACATTTATATGTAATTAGTTTTTCAGATACTAAAATGATTACAATTTTAGATAATAATTTGATAATAAAGAAAAAACATTTCTAAAAAAACCTATTTTTATATGCAACAAAACTCATTTTACCTCAATGAATAAAATAAATCACTTCTATTGAATACTTTTATTGAAATTTATAAATTCTATAAGAAATATTTTTTTAACATTAATATTATATGTTTACTAGAAATTATATAATAATTAATCCAATTTTACACTTAAAATGTAAATTTTTCTATAAGGTCGATTCTTTTGGTATCTTCACACTTATTTTAAATTATTTTTTCCACTTCTAGAAAATTTATTTGACCAAAATAACTTTATATTTCTCAAATAATCATGTTAAGATTATCATTGATTTAATTTTTGGTTACTTTATAAAAATATTATTTTTTTATTAAAATTGAAAAAATGCAAGGTTTTATATGGAATTGTAATTTCATTTGTATACTATCCTTAGTGATATTAATTAGTTATGAAAATGTGGTTGTTTTAGGTTAAGGTAATTCTCACAAAAATAATTATTTTTCTACTTCTTATATTTCTATATTTATTCGTGTCTTAACAATTCCAATATACCGAGACAAATATCTATCAAATACTTATTTTTATTTTTATTTTTTTAGAATATCATATATCCATATCGTCTTCCATGAAATGGGAAACTAAAATGGCCATCATGTGTACAATGACATACTTTCTCATGAACCGATGTAATTCATTTTCCATCACCATATTTCATGGATGAGTATAATAATGGCTTGAAAATATTTATATTATATACTGAACATGATTATAGTTATTGAATTATAATAATACATATAACTTATTACTTCCCATTTTATGGGTATACAAAAACATCTCTTGTGTGTATGGAGGACTGCTGCCTCATCAAACGATGTGATTTAGTTTTGAATTAGTTATTTGGAAATTAATAAGGTTGAAATTAATGAATGCATGTGACATATATGACATCATAATTATTATATAATGTTAAAATATTATTTTCACTTCCTTTATTCTGACCGTTGAGAAAATGGAAAATGTGTTCATACATACGTATGACCTACCATCTCCATGAAATCTATAATTTAATTTCAATATCTGACATAAATGGATTATAATAAATACATATATAATGAATATATATTATATTTAAGTCATTTTAAACATTCCTTAAATGAGGGAGCTAGGATCAAAGTAAAAGGAATGAGAATAACAAACCAAAACATAATGAAAAACATAGTAGTTATTAAGAGAAATATGATTTTGACATAAATTTTTTAATAAATTTGTAATAATAGTTCACAAGTAAATCATATATTTAAATATATATATATTTATTTTAATTTAATTTATGTATAATAAACCTATATTTATTATATGAGCTTCATATGTGTATGAAGTAAGTATAGACTTAATGTAATAGAAATTTTATCCGTCTTTTTCTTCTTTGTGATATATGTTATGTTTGGCACTTATTTTATTTATGATGTGTATAAACTGCCCCATTGACACGTGATATCGTGAAATTATATATTTTTATCATATCTAATGTTTAATTTAATGACAATATTTTATGGGGTTTTCGATTCGAATGTTACTAAGAGGCAGGGGATTTCAACTATCTCTTTTATTTGTTGGAGGTATATTCCATAGCCACAACTAATTTAATTTTTATAGTGTATATATATCACATCTTACATTTAAAATCAAGAATATAATTATTTTAATTATATTTAACATTTCATTTATGTTATTTTATAATGGGTCTTATGATTCAAAAGATTACCAAACCGGTAAGGGATATTTGTCTCAAACTACATTATTTGGGACATATGTTATTTTATTTACATATCTAATTTTATGAGGTTTATATAATACACCATTGATTGGTTATATCATTAATTTATTTTTTTCTCAATACATCTATTTTTTGTTTCATGTTTTTATTATTGGGTATTATTAATCAAATGTTACCAAATATGTAATAATTTAATTTTACAATCTAATTGTTTGTTGTGATTCTTTAGGATTAAGTTTCTAATAATTATATACTATAATTTATATCTCTTGAAACACATGTATTTTAGTATATTATTATTATTTTTTTAGATTGCATGTTTTCCTATTATTTTCATCTCCTCAAATACTGTAGAGATTGAAAGTTTGTTTTTAATGAAAAAGATACATTATTTTTCTCTTCAGCTGAATTTTTTATTTCATGTACATGTTTTCTAAAATTTTTTTAAAGAATGTTTTTACTATGTCCAAATATTTTATAAATAATATTCTTCCCAATTTTTAATTTCTAAACACTTCTAAAATGGAATCTTCTTATCATTTTCCAAATAATTCTATATTAACATTCAAAAAAAGTGAAAAGAATCAATGTTTTATCTTATATGAAATCAAAATAATTTCTAGTATTATTAAATAAACACTTCTTTTAAAATTACAAAATATTTTTTCATAGCTAATTTCAAATAAAATTATTCTGAAAATGTTTCAAAAAAATTTATTTCTGAAATGTGATTTTCATTGTGGAAAGTCGTTTTCCAAAATAAATGTTCCAAGAGATCTTTAAAAATAATTTCTCATCAAATATGAAATCCATTTATGTTACTTATTCTTTAATGTGAATATGATACATATATACAATTATAATTATTTTTTATAATTTTTTATGTTTATTGTTTATGAAATTTTATTGAAAACTATTTATATTCTATGGGTTATTATATGATGAAATGTTAGGAAACCCATTTATTTTCTTGGGTTTCGATATTATTCATTCTTTATGATCTTATGGGACACATATGTATTATTTTTAGTATGTAATTTTTGTGGCCTATATTTCCCTAAAATTCAACTGGTAAATATGGAAAATTGATGAGTTAATTATAGTATTCATGAACTCAATTTCACATTCATATGGTTATGTGTAGACCTTCTTCAATTTCTATAACATTATTTATTGAAATTATATTATCCATAATATTTTTAATGGAACTAATTTAATATCCATAAGGTTATGTGTGGGCCTTCGTTCAGGTCTATAAGGTCACTAATGGACCTACTTCCATGTCAATGAGTTAATGATAGGTCTAGATTTCGTGTTCATAACATAATAAGTGAACTCGTTCCTATTTATAGAAGTTCAAAATTCTATAATCTTATGTGTATTAAAAAATATAACATTTTATTACAATTTTATACTAACATGGATTATTTGTTTGAATACTTTATGATTAATGTCTTTAAAATACAAATATTTCTTCCAAGAATTGTTTTTGTTATCAAAGATTTGTTAGGTATGGTTTTCAGATTCAATAATTAAGTTAGCATAGTCGTATACTCATGTTTTTTGATATCGTCCATGATTAACCTTACTGATAATCTGAGATCACCGATTCTAATGCTTCATTTTCCTTGGTTATAAAGAAATGTTTTATGTAAGGTATGTCTATGAAGAGTACTAAACATGTATATCTTTATGGGAGACAATGATAATTATTAATGATATAAAAGTATTGCGTATCTATTATCTAAATAAACAAATCCTATATGTTATTTGAGTGTGTATTTATGAAATATTTTGAATCAGAATCTAAACTTATGTCATATCTTTGTATATAATGGATGGGTAATTGTGGTTTGAATTAGAGGAAAGCTTTATTTACCCTCTTGAAACAAGGACGAGAAAACATTAGTTAAAATAATAGTGATAACCCCAAGTATGGGATGATATCCTCTATTTTTTAAAGAAGTGATTATGTGGTTTTCCTTGAAATAAATCCATATATACATACTAAAATTGGAAATGGTTTTTGAATAGATTCGTATGAGGGATAAATCATATAAAAGAGTATGTTGAGTATATATAATCCATCAATCAAGTGCATAGTGACTGCTCAATTACTGTGCACCTAGTTTGAATCTCCCATATGATACATATTGGTTATTCTACATTTTCTATATGAACCATTATGAAGGATTTGAAATGATGATTATAATAGATACCCACTGATGAAACTAATTTGTCATATATTTAATTAAATGTGACATTATATATATATTCAATAAATTATATTTCATGACTATGTGTTTTTCAGCTATGATTATAGATTCTCACACTATTTTTTTGGATTTTGTAAATTTAGGAATTTAATAGAATCAAGTTAATTATATATTCAATTTAAAATGTAAACAATTTCCTATTGGGAAACCAAATCTTATGGGATTTGTCATAAGAAATCTCATTTCTAGGACCACACAACATTCTTAAGATACGAATAACTAAGAACTAACAAATGAGAATAGGAGGGAACAATATTAGGTTGATTACTTCATGAGTCTACATCCACATTCTTTAGTTTCCCTACTAATATAATAGTCACTTACCAATGGATCAATACAAATGAAAATTTATTTTCTATTCTCTAGTGTTCAGAGAAAAAAATATCAGTTTGGTTTTCTATCATTTAAATGTAATGTAAGATAAATACTCAAACCTTATTAATAACATGAGTCAAGAGGAGGAAACATAGTCCATTTATTTGGATGAGTTCAAGATGTTATTTTTCAATATTTAATATACTCATATTCAATGAAAAAGTATATAAAATGAAGTTATCGTTCTAAAAAAAATAATGAATTTATTTTTGGATATAAAGGTGATTTTACAAGATGTTCCACATAAATTTCTTCTTTAGTCATATTCCCTGAAAGATAAAATGATCAATTATTTGGTGGCCCAAAACCAAGTAATTGAAACAAGTTCAATATAAGATACTTTAGTATCTACAAATATTTTTTTCAATGTATAATAAATGTACAAATGGATAATGGATATTCTAACCATTTCCAATATTTTGATAGGAAAAGGAATAAAAATTCTATTTATAACTCAAAACAATCACAGAAAAATTTATGCCACATACATATCCAAAATATGGTAAGATTAATTCATATAATTTTTTTTAAAAAAACAAGAGGATTTAAAAAGTTTGATTTGCTTATCCATAAAAAAAGATGTAAAAGTGATGAGAATAGTCCAGTTAATGAAATTATTGTAGAGATAGGGATTAAAAAAACCAAATTCCCACAAAATTTTAACTGATAATATTTTAGGAATTATTAAAATAAATTCCATAAACCAACGTATAAGAAGGATGATACTATTTTATAAAAATTAAGGACAACATAAAAGGGAAAGCTTATGAAAACCAAAGAATTTATGTGAACCATGATAATTAGGTCACTCCATAGTGGTGAATATCATTTTACATTTTTTGTGAATGAGATATATATAATAATATTGTGAATCTATTAGTGAAATTTCATGTGATTTTTTTTCATTAGTTATATCATTAAATATATTATTGAATATGTAAATCATATATCTTTTTTAATAATTTTATTACCATATTTATATGCTTGGATGAGACCATAGTTCAAATGTAAATGTTTATGGCTATGATAGGATCTTATTTATTGAATAAAGGGTGATTTATATTTTATAATAATATATGGTTTTTTTCACAATGAAAGTGATTGGGGTTTATTAATTTTGGAATAATACCTTTTATTTTTATGTTGTTCATTGAAGGATATGAGATCAATTCATTTTAATCATTGGGATTCAGTTTTGGCCAGATCTATTTTCGAGGATAATTAAGGATAACTATTTAGAGAATGGATTATATAAAAACATTAATGATATTGTATAACATAGGAAAACCATTTTTTTCATAAATATTTAGATTTTGAATAATATGTTATATCTCTTATGATGATTTTAGTTCTTTAAGACTGAAAACAATTATCAAAAAATTCGCTTCATTGAGTAATAAATGAAGTTGAAACTCATCAATGAACTACCAAAAGAAGAAATTATTTTTATAATATAATGAAAATTTAATCCCATGATATTTGAGACCCATTTAAATTCTTTATTTTATCTAGATAGTAGCTTATCTTCTAGTGCTTCTATCTAATATCTCTCAAGTTCAATTTTCTGTTCCATATATCTCCCACGAAGAACTATATACTAGATATTTAACATGTACTGAACTCATAGGTATTACAACTATTTAATGATATTACATTATGAGGAATAATCTATTGATACTCTTGATGTTATAGGGAAATTACATTGGAATAAGACCACTCATGTGGTAAATGTTTTTTTGGGGAAATCATTAAATCAATGAATAAATGTGGGATCTCAAGGGTGTGATAAGGAAGAAGTATACTAAATGTTTTAATAATTTGTGATAGAATTTTAGGGGGTATAATTTTAAAAGCATTTATTTTGTGAAATATATTTTCTCAAATAAATTTAATTTCATCGATTTCTTTCTTCACACATAAATCTCAGTTTTAGAAATACAAAACATATTATAAAAATAATATTATTTTATATGATAGTTATTTTCTAGTTCATTTAATGATGGATATGAATATTATTCAATAAATAAGGGAAATATATTTTAAACATGTTTAAAAAAAATATTTGTTTATTAAATTAATTATAAATTAAAATAAATATCATTTGAAAGTAAAGAAAATATTTTTCTAAAAAATAATATTTTTATGGGCACAGACATGTATTATCTCGATAAATTAAATAAATATAATTTTGTATGATATTATTGACTAATACATAATATATAATCAATAAAATGTTTTAAAAATAATATTAAATGTTTTATAGGCATGATATAAGAATAAATTCAATTTTGTGCTTAAAACTATATTAAAAAAATAAAATTTTTACACCATTTGAAAACAAATTTTAAATTAGTTTTTTAAAATATTATATAAAATTATTTGAAAAATAATTCTTATTTTTTGGAATTTGTTGAAACGACTAATTTTTTTTGATGAATAGTTAAAAATGATGGTTTTTATTAAGAAATCTCTTTTTGTTTAAATTATTTAATAATATAAAAATTATTTTTAGAAGTTTTTAAAAGTAAAATTAGTTCATTAATATTTTTATTAACACAATTTAGCTAATTTTAATTACTTTAATATCATTTTATATTTTAAAACATTCTATACTTGTGAAAAGATTCTACGCGTGAAATTGTTTTTTCGTCACAGATACCGATTTGATTTTAAATTAATTGTTAATAATTATAATAATGGAATTTAGAAAAATAATTTACACATTTTTAGTTATTATAATTGAAAATAATCAATGAGGTAAAATTAATTTTTTTTCATAATGAATATTAAAATTGTAAAAATTAATTATAGCTGTCATGGTTAAATGTGGGTTTTCATGTTACATGTGGTTGGGTTAAAATAATTTTTTTCAAACTCAATTTATTTATATTTAATATATTGAATTTAAAAAATATAATAAGGTTTATTAATTATATAAAAGTAGTCATTTTATTTTTATGATTAAGGGATAAATCACCAAGGTAAATAAATAAAAAAATTAGTGTCATGATGAAAACTGGAAGAAGAAAAATTAGAAAACGTAAAAGAGTAAGGAATAAGAAATTTAATTTTGTTTTTTTTGTTTTTTTAGGTTCGGATAGATCATATATTCCCCCAGTCCTTTAATTATCAAATTTAAAGTTACATGGGGTGAGGGAGACTTACTTTTATTGAATAGTTTTTTGTATTTATAAAAAATGCCACTCCCCTTCAATTATAAAAAGGTACTTCCTCCCATCACTGATTCAAACCACATAATTTTTTATCTTAACCAAATCATAAAAAATCTCACAAACGTTTCTCTATTCACGATATAGACATTATTTTTATCCCAATTGGAAATCCTTAACATCTCTAATAAACAGTCCAAAGGAGGTTATTCTAAGTGATGATAGTTGTCATTACTAAAATTTCCCTTTGTTACTTATTCTCATACCACAATAATTGATATAATTTTTTTTATTATATAATAACAACAATATCTACCATTTATTAAGATGTTTTTATTTTTATGAAATAACCTAGATCCATCCCCTTCTCTATCAAATGGGGAACAAAAATGTCGATCATGTGTACGGAAGACTACCACCCCACAAACCGATGTAATTCATTTTCCATCATTACATATCAAGATAGAATATAACTATGGATTTAAAATATTTTTATTATATTAATTAAATTATAATAATCCTATAATTATAATATCATACATATCTTTTTTACTTTCCATTCGGTTGGAATAGTATAACGTCGCTCATGTAAACAATAGATTACCTCCAGGCGAAGTGACGTGAATCAATTTTCACATATAATTTATATGTAAGGTAATATGGAAAATTTTAATTGACATATGAAATATATAATAAATTATAATTATTATATAATTATGAATTATTATTCACCTTTCCTTTCATCAAACAATTGAAAAAATGGAAGTCGTGTTCATGTATGTGTACAACGTATCATCTCCATGAATGCTATAATTCATTTTATATATCTAAAATTAATAGATAACTATAAATAAATATATAATTAATATATATAATATTTACATAATTTTAAATATTATGGATATGATGGAATCATGATCAATATAAAATGACCAAAAATAAAAAACTAAAACATTCATGAAAAATGAAGCAGTGATTACTCGAAACATCATTCTAACAATAAATTTTTAGTTAATGAGTAATAAAAGGTCATTAGTGAATAATATATGAAGTTATATATATATGTGGCCATTAAATGTATTTATAATACTAATAAATTTTTTATATAGGAGTTTCAGTAATGTACGAAGGAATTCAAAACATTATGTTATTGATTTTTGTTTCAAGTTGTCTTCTTTGGGATATATGGGATGTCATGAATCAATACTATTTTATGAGGTGTATATACATACCATTTTAAATGTTATATCATGAAATTATATATTATCATGAAATTTAATTGTTCATGAAATTTTATTCTTCCATTCAGATTGTTTTTTTGACATTTACTAACCAGCAATGGATTTATAGTGTCTCTTTTATATATGGGAGGTTTATTCCTTAATCGCCACTAATTTATTTTGTGTGGTGTATATAATTCCCCATTTATGTGTAATATCATGAATATTATTAGTTTAACTATATTTAAAGATTCAATTGATTTTATTCTTTAATGGGGATTATGATTGAAAAGATTTCCAAAACGGTAGGGGATTTTTGTATCAAATTTCATTCTTTGGGACAAAAGATATCTTATGAACCTATGTTATTTTATTAGGTTTCTATACATCCTATTTGGTTGTTTATATATTTAATTTATTTATCCATGTGATATCTAATGTTTCGTATCATTTTCTTAGTTTAGGTGTCTTATGATTAAAATGTTTCCAATAGGGTGACGATTTTATGTTACAATATTTTTATTTATACTGATTATTTAAATTTTTTCTCAGAAAATAATATCCATTGATATAACTCTAACTAAACTCATGAAAATTATTATACTATTTTTATTTCTTGAGAATACCAATTTTCATTTCATATCCCCTAATTATGTATTAAGGTGAACAAAAAATAGGTTTTTATTGAGAAATCATCATTATTTATCTCCTCTGTCAAAATTCATTTTCATTCGCTTTTATGTATTCTATAAATTCTTAAAGACTTTTTTTAGTATTATTTGATTGTTTTCCAAATATTTTTTTTACCAATGTTATAATTTTTTCAAAATCATTTAAAAATGAATTATTTTTTCCATTTTGTAAATAAGGCTCTTTTGAATTTTACTAAAAATATGAAAGGGATATTTATTTTATCTTGTATGAAATGTACATAATTATCCACCATAATGACCAATAATTGGTTTAAATATTTATTTATCGGTTTACAATGTTATTTTCAAAAAAAATTATTTCTATAATGTTTTAATATTTCTTATTTTTAATAAATTTATATTCACAGTTGAAAGGATATTATGATCATGAAACATTCTAAGTGACCATTAAAAATAATTTACTCTCTAAGATTACATCCACATATGTTACAAATGCGTTAATATAAATATTATAAAAAATATTCCACTACTATTCATTTACTCAATGGTTTGTGATTATGATGATGAAATTTTTATGAAACTCATTCCATTCCCAGGGGTTATAATGTGATGAAATGTCTATGAAACATGTTTTTAATGGGTTTATATATGATGAAGGTTTTTTTATCTTTTGAATCCCATATTTATGATTATCATTATGTGTAGGGTTTTAACTATATCTCCTTCTAACGAATGGATAAATATAGATAACCCATGAGTTAATCATGTTTTGAGTAACCCAAATTTCATGTTCATAGTTTAAGGGATAGAAAAACTTAATTTTCAATATGCATGGGAATATATTAATGTATATAACATTATGCTTGGACCTGATTTCAAGTATATAATGTTATATGTGGTCATACTTTCAAGTCTATAAGGACATTCATGGACCTATTTCCATGTCCATAAGTTAATGTGTTGGCCTGATTTTATGTCTTAAACTTAATGAGAGAACCTGTTCAAATGTATACTTTTTCACATTTCTATAAGATAATGATTATGCAATGATTATATGTGATGTTTCAATATTATTATCTCATGTATTATGTTCATTAATTACTTTATGATTCATGTCTTATAAACTACAACGATTTTTGTCATGAATCAGGTTTATGATCTATGACATGTAGTGTATGGTTTTTGGAGGTCGTTATAATATTCTTATACCTTTCTTATTCTGTTATATTAATATATTTGATGTTTACACTTACATATCATCTGATATAACCATCTATTATGTTTCCTTTAGATATATTTTTAGGAAAATTTTTATGTAGGGTATGTCTATAATGAGTATTAAGTTGGTAGATCTTTAGGGGAGATGTTGAAGATCATTAATGAAATAAAGGGATTGTGTATTTAGCAACATATAAAAAACCTATAAGGTACTCATATTTGTGAAATTTGTTGAATATGAATCTATAAATATGTGATATCTATATATAGATATATTGGGCTTTTATAGTTACATATGCATAAACACAATAAAAAATCTCCGAAAATTCCATTAATAACTTTAGAACACATTCATGTAAAATCTAAAAAGGGGTTATATAATGATTTTAACGTATGATATAACATAATATTATAAATCCATGATGGTATCCATGACCCATATGAGAAAATATCAGGAAAATCCTAATATCTAATCTAATCTAAACCATTCAATTTCTACCAATTGTAACAACCACAAATATTCACTCCTGAATATGGTTTAAAAAAATAATAATTTTACATTTCTATCAATAATATAGATAATAATTTCCCAATTTCAACCATATAAATCTTAAAATAATAAAAGGAAATATTATATCACTTAAAAACCCAAATACCTATTAGTTTTAGGGTTTTATTAAGTTAGTTAAAACACTTACATATAAACTATGATGCATTGAAATGGTTTATAAAAATCTATTATTTCCAATTAAGTTTTCTCTTTCTAGTAACAGTATTAGTCATAACATACAAAAAAACATTAATCATATCTTAGGTAAATAGAAACAAAATATTGTTGATCTCAAATGCTCTATATGTGTTAATGTAATCATTAAAAATTTACTATCAGTAGTGTGTATAATACGAAAATAAGGTTTTGATGAATCAATCTAAGTAAATGATCATAAGGAATATAATTAATACACCTAAAAACCCTGATCATAAAACAAATGAGAATAAATAAATATTTTTCAAATGAAAGTGTCATGAGATTCAAAAATCAAGAGCAATGTGATATAAATATTTTTAATGGGAATCGTAAAAAAGTAATATGTATAGATTCCAAATAAAATTATATATAGAATATAATCATTACCGAATAAATTGGAGTGAAATAATAGACCTACCATTTATCGATTTTAAAATAACCAAATATCCATGGTTTTTAATCGAAGAACCCAAGCATGGTTTATATAAACATCCCAAAAATAATAACTTATTTATAAGAAACATAACCTGAATTAAGTATTTAGAGCATTCATTTTATCATAAAACTAATAGAAATAACCATTTACACATTCAAAAGATGATTAACTCATAGAGAAAAATGAGTTTAATTAAAATGTCTTTTAAAAAGTCACAATGCATACAAATAAAGAATAAGAGATGAATCATTATAAAATATCACTATTTGAGTATATATTATATCATGTTTAGTTTTTATTTATGAACAAAAATAGTATTAAAGGTCCACTACAACTATTTTTCAAGAAAAAGCCCTTATAATTTTGTAAAATCAAAATAAAAAGAAGAAAACATTCAAAAAACAAAAATTATGAAAGTCATTTTATTTTAATATAAAATTCTATATATGTAAGGAGGATTAAAAAAACAACCATTAGAATGTATGGAAACCCTACTAATGCCTAAAAATATAAAATAAAGATAGATTTTAGACTTTTGTAAAGAGAGTAAAAAGTGGTCCATCTCAAAAAAACTTATGAAATTTATTTTTATTAACTTTTAAATATGTTCATTGAAACTGTAAATTAATTTTAAGAAATAATTTATATTTTAAAAATAAAATTCTTTAACACATTTAGAAAACATGAATATAGAAAAGAATGATTCATGATTTGATTTAAAATAAAATACAAGATCAACATTACATACAACCAACCTTGTTGTTCTTTTTCCATTAAATGGTGAAGAAAATAGAAACTAATGTTGTAAAAAAATTCATAACCGTAGGAAAATAAAATAGGCATGGTTTTAGAAAATAATAGCATTTTATTTTCCATAAATAAGTGTTGAACATAATCTATCTGAAATGGTATCTGATTCAAACAACCTTTACACTTTGGAAACATTAAAAATAAAAATTAATTGGATGAAGGAAAATTAACTCAATCTATAAATAACATGAATTAAAGTATTTAATATTTTAAAATTAATTCATTTCAAATTATTTATTCCATTAAATTAAATCTCAGTGGATGACATGAAACAAGGATCAATAAAATGAGAATAAAGAAAATAAAACCCTTTGAATGTTCAAAACTTTTAAATTGATAATTAATCCATGAATAAATTATGTGAACATATGTAAATAGACATAAACAATTTTAAATATAAAATAAAATAATTTATAGAACAATTTACACATAATCATGTCATAACAATGTCAATGAGGAAGTATTTAAAACAAATGAAAAGAAATTGTGTTGTAAAACTCCTTAACATATGGTAAATTCCAACTCAAATTCCCTTGGATAAAATAATTTAAATTAACACATAAATTAGAGTAATATTTTAATGATTCATTATATAACATGTAAAAATTCATATTATATGTAGAATATAAAAACTATATGAATTTCAATAAAATATGCCTAAAAGAATGGAAATTTAGAAGAAATCCTTTACCTCGAGTACATATATTTCCTGAATTTCCTTTTAATATTATATAATAGACATATATCGATTATTTTATTTCTTATGAAAACTATATAGGATTAATAAATTATTTTTAATATATTTATTTCATACATTTTAAGGGTATATTTAATTACTTAAACATTTACGTCCCTGTCTAGTATTTTGAGGACATTTGGTTCATAATTTCAAAAGGGTTCTAGTACGTTGAGCATAGTCAAAAGGATAATTGTTCTATATTATATATAATGTTAATAATTAATTAATTATCATATTTAAAAATTATATTAAATGTTAGAACTATACATGAAATATTGTTATGAATAATTTAATATGATACAATCATGGAGACGATAGGTCGTACGAATGCGTGAGTAACACTTCCATTTTTCAAAAAACACGAGGAAAAGTAAGGAAGTATTATATTATATTTATAGAATGAATATTATATCATAAATGAAATATAATATCTTTAAATATACTTCTATATATCATCTATTAAATTATGGGATGATAAATTCAGTATGTAACTTCATGGAGGCGATAATATACACATAAACATAAGTGACATTTTCAATTTTCAATGGATGCACTGTGGGATAACTGTGTTATTGCGACGGGTCCTTTGCGATGGGAATATATCCCGTCGCAAATAGTCCGGCTGAAGACACATTTGTGACGGGGAAAATTCCCCTCACAAATAATGAGGTATTTGCGATGGTAAGAGATGCCCCGTCGCAATTGTTTTGGTGCGGCCTTCGCGCCAAAACGTGGGAGGGATATTTGCAACAGGACGTATCCTCCCTGTCAAAAATAGCAGGCGGCGGTAAATCATATTTGTGACAGGATCGCTACCCGTCGAAAAAAAGTTCAGGCAACACGGTTATTTGCGACAGGGCCTGTTGCAAATTACCTTTTACAGCGCGAGTAGTTGCAACGGGACCCGTTGCAAATAACCCTTTTAACCGCAAGCTGTAATTAATGCGCCAACGCTATTTCCGACGATACGTATCCTCACCGTCGCAAATAGAAGGAGGCGGTAAATAGTATATGTGATGGGCTCGTTGCCCGTCGAAAAAAGTTCTGGTGGTAGGTGTATTTGCGACGGGACCGGTCGCAAATATCCTTTTAACTGCAGGCTGTAATTAATGCGCCGAAGGTATTTTCTACGGGTCCCATCGAAAATACTTCTAATTACGATGATACACCCATCGCAAATGTGGTCGTCGCAAATAATCTAACCTATATTTACCCCCATTTTTTTTCAGAACATCCAATTCTTCTCTACTTTCTCTCTACATTCTTCAGTTTTAATAGTTTTAATTTTTGTTTTAGAGTGGAATTCGAAGGGGTCAAAAATTTCAGCCTAAATTTTATGGTATTTTCTTTTATTTATTTTTATATTCCTTTAATTTCTTATATTAATTTTAATTTTTGTTATTTAGTTGGAATTTAGATAAATTTATTTTAATTTTTTATTTATATTTAGTTTTATTAATAAAATGATTTTGTTAGTGATAATTAGGCATATTTAGTAGATAAATAATATAATTTGGTATAATTAGATTCTTTATCAATCAAGTAATCATTGTCTGGATACGAACAAGTAGAGGCGGCTCAGGCACAACTGTACCTAGGGGTGAAAGTCCCGGCAAGGAATCTTGGGCCTGAGCCGTGGTATCCTGGTACACGACAACAGGCCTTACTGCACTCTTGGTTCAACACTCCCAGAAGATATTTGTTTGGTAATATTCTAATTTAATTATAAATTAAATAATAATTAAAATAATTCATAAATAATTTAAATAATGAGCTAGTAATTACTAGATATTTAGAAAAATTACCAGATAATTAAAAAAATTACCAGATAATTAGAAAAATTACCAGATAATTTGATAAATTACCTGATAATTAGAAAAATTACCAGATAATTAGAAAAATTACCAGATAATTAGTAAAATTACCTGATAATTAGAAAAATTACCAGATAATAAGAAAAATTACCAGATAAGTAGAAATAATTACCATATAAGTAGAAAAAATTACCAGATAGGTTGAAAAAATGACCAGATAAGTAGAAATAATTTCACATTCTGTCACCACACGTAATATTTGCAATCATTTTCACAATTATAAACCTCCTCACCAATAGAGAGGTGAAAGTGGATGTAAATATTACATGTGGAGAGAGAATGTCAAGTTTCAACACTGAAAAGATAATTGTAACATAATATTAAAAATAATTACAAATAATTTCACATTCTGTCTCCACATGTAATATTTGCATTTATTTTCAAAATAATCAACCTCCTCACCAACATAGAGGTGAAAGTGAATGTAAATATTACATGTGGAGACAGAATGTCAAGTTTCAACACTTAAAACAGAATGGTAACATAATATAAAAAATTACATTATTTTAATATTAATAATACTATAAGCAGAACAACTAGAAAATAAGTAGAACAATTAGAGAATAAGCAGAACAATTAGCGAACAGTTAGAACAATTAGAACAATTAGCGAATGTGATAGATGAACACATTTGTTTTGGTTAACCAGTCTCTATGCATATCTTCTCATTAATAATTAGTAACATAATTGATAATATAATTAGTAACAAAATATAATAATTTTATTAATTTTATGATTAATATTTATGAATAAATAATATTAATATTATTAAAATTATAAGTAAATTACAAATTATTAAAATTATCAATATTCGCAACAAGCTATTATTAAAATGTTCAAATGTTAAACGATCGTCAATTTTTAGATCATGCTCAATAAAAAGTTTGCGTAAGACATGTTTGATGTAAACTCTATAATTGTCCTTGCTTGGTTAACCACCTTACAAGTAGGATTCCAATGAGAGGATCGAAGTCATGGCTTTCTGAGCTATAAGAATTATATCGCATGACCCTTTACATAGACCATTCTTCCTTAAAAATTTAAGGGATTGAATTTTTAAGGAAGAATGGTCTATGTAAAGGGTCATGCGATATAATTCTTATAGCTGAGAAAGACAAGACTTGGAGGGTCTCATTGGAACTTCACTTGCAAGGTGGCCAACCAAGCAAGGACAATTATAGAGTTTACATCGAACATGACATACACAAACTTCTTATTGAGCATGATTTAAAAATTAACGACCGTTTAATATTTGAACATGTTAAGAATAGTCTGTTGCGAATATTAATAATTTTAATAATTTATTGGGCATGATTTAAAAATTATGTTAGTAATTAGTAATAATTTCATTGAAAATTGTGTCGCTCGTAAGTAGTGGTAATTATTATAGTTTTTTATTTTATAGATTGTTTTTATTTTATCAAATTATTCAAAACCAGTAATTTTTTTATATTTTATAGAAAAATATGGAACAACGAAGTCAACAAAAATCATTATTAGATGACCACGTATGGATAAATCAACGTATAAATACAAACGGTTCTGGTTAAATCCAGTATATATTGAGGGTGTGAAGACTTTCTTAGCATTTACGACATCAAATTCAGAATTTGTTTTAGAAGTCACAATAAAATGTCCTTGTAAAAAATGTGCACTGAGAATGTTTGAAACGTTTGACAAAGTTGGGGGACATCTTTTGTGTTTTGGGTTTCAATCGGAATATGTTGTCTGGTATCAACACAGTGAACACAGTTCCACTGAAGGTGATATTAACTTGATTCCGGATCCATCTCGGTTTCAAAATTTAGTACATGATGTTGCAGGTCCATCTGTTCAACATATAGAAACTCAGGATGTTATTGATTCCACTCTTGAGTTTGCACCATCTGAATTTTATAAGTTGTTGAGGTCTGCTGAGGATGCATTATATTTTGGTTGTAAGATAAGAAAATTAGAATCAGTTGATAAATTTATGGCTATCAAACGAGATAATGGAATTTCAAACACTTGTTTTGATCAGATATTTACTTTGATTAAAGAACTGTTACCTGAAAGAAATGTTTTACCTGCAAATTACTATGAGAGTAAGAGGCTAGTTCGGAATTTGAGATGTAGTTGTCAGAAAATTCATGCATGTTAAAATTGTTGCATTTTATATTCTGGGGAAAAGAGTCGTTGGATAGTTGTCCCACATGTGGGTAAACGAGGTATGAAGAAGTGCAACATGGGAATTCTGGCTTGAATCCTGTAAAACAATTGAGATATTTTCCTCTTACATCCAGACTTCAGTGTTTATTCATGTCTAAGAATACATCAACAATGATGTCATGACACCAAATGAATATTTCAACTGATAAAATATTGAATCATCAAGCTGATGGTGATTCATGGAAACATTTTGATAGAGTACATCCTTCATTTTCTTTAGAATCCCGAAATGTGCGACTGGGTCTTTCCACTGATGGTTTCTGTCGGTTTGGATCTTATGGTAGTCAGTACTCATGTTGGCCTGTTTTTTTAACTACGTACAATTTACCTCCATGGATGTTGATGAAAGAACCCTATATCTTTTTGACCTTACTAATCCCAGGACATCCGAAGAAGAATCTTGATGTTTATTTGAAACAATTGATTGATGAATTAAATTTATTGTGGAGTACCGGTGTCAGTACATATGATGTTGCTATGAAACAAAATTTCATACTAAGAGTATCATTGATGTGGAGAATTAGTGACTTTCCGGCTTATGGCATGTTATCTGGATGGAATACACATGGTCCGAAATCAAGTCCTTACTGTATGGGAGAGAACAAAGAATTTATGCTTGTCCATGGAAAAAAATCTTGTATTTGGACTATCATCGCAGATTTCTTCCAGCTGATCATCATTTTCACAGAAACAGATCTCATTTTAGAAAAGTCACAATTGAAAGGGATGAAACTCCAAAAATGCTATTAGGTACGGAGTTAAAATCAGTTGTATTTTCATTACCTCCCATTACATTTGGACCCACAATAAACCAATAGAAAATTTCTGGTTTTGGGAAAGAGCACAATTGGATAAAACGTAGCATATTTTGGGATTTTCCATATTGGTGTGATTTTCTGGTTCACCATATGTTGGATGTTATGCATATTGAGAAGAAATATTTTGATAATTTGTTTCATATAGTTTTGGATACTCCAGGAAAGAGAAAAGACAATGTCAATGCACGATTAGATCTTTTCCAAATTTGCAGGCATCCAGAACTTGAATTGTTTGAGAATGTTAGAACGGAAAGGTTAATGAAACCCAAAGAAATTTATACATTGTCCAAAGAAAGTCACTTATTATTTTGTCAGTGGATTGCCGATCTGAGACTTCGAGATGGTTGTGCTTTCAATTTGGTTAGATGTGTAAAGAATGGTCATATTACCGGATTAAGAAGTCATGATTGTCATGTTTTAATGGAAGGACTTCTGTCCATTGGATTAATAGGTCTGTTGAATTCAGTGATTTGGGATTCCAAAATAGACATATCATATTTTTTTCGGGACATTTGTGCGGCGACAACATATTATGATTTTCTAAAAAAACATGAAGAAGTTGTTGTTGTAATTATATATATACTGAAAAAAATATTTCCGCCATATTTCTTTGACTCAATGGAACATTTGATATTACATTTTCCATATGAAGAAAAATTTGGAGGTCCGGTACAGTTTCGATGGATGTATCCATTCGAAATATGCATGCAGAAATTGAAAAAGAAAGTACATAACAATGTATCTATTGAAGGATCTATTGCTGAAACTTATTTTCAAGAAGAAATATCTTTTTTCATCTCCCACTATTTTGAATCTTATTATCCCTCAAAACACAACCGCATGTGATGGAACGAGATGAATGTTGATGAAAGTGATGATCAATTATCCGGTTTTAACCAGCCTGAGCTTAGTTTCCGTGGAGTTCATGAACGATGGCTTTCAAATGATGAACATCACAGAGCACATATGTATGTTCTGCTCAACTGTGAAGAGATGACATCATTTATACTTTAAGTGTTTCTATCACTTATTCTATCATTTATGTTACAATAAATAACTTTGTTTTTCATAGGTTATATGATAATCATACCAAGAAACAACTTCCACAAATTACAGCAGCTGCTTTCAAAGAACGCCAATGGAAACAAATTTCTCAGTGGTTTCAAAAACTGGTAACATAAAATTTTAATGTTTTAACATATCATTCAATTTATAGTTTAGTATATTGATAATTATTTCACAATTTTTCAGGTGTCTCGATATGCTGATAAAATTGACAAATAGTTGTGTATATTGAGAACCCACCATCCACAATGGTTAAATCTTATAATTCATATATGGTGAACAGTTTTCGATTTCATACGCATGCATATGGGGAATCAAAAAAGACAATGAACAGTGGAGTTTTCTTGAGAGGATCTCATCATAGAGAAAATGAAGTTGACTTTTATGGCATACTTGATGAAATTATTGAACATTGTTATCTAGGACAACATTACATAACGATGTTCAAATGTCGGTCGTTGGATACTGAGAGAGGTGTGCATGTTCATCCCACTCATAGAATCATCGATATGAAATATAAAAGTGTTCTTGCAGTAAATGAACCATTCTTGCTGTCTCAACAGGCACATTATGTTTATTACACAAATTACTGTGCTACGTCAAGAGACTTGACTGATTGGTGGAGCATAATAAAAATCAAAATTCAAGACAATCAATTTAGGCAGAGTGAATGTGTTATCACTGAAGTACAATGAATTGATGTTTTTCAAGAGATTACTCAAAATCAATATTTTTTACAAAGAGACATGAGTATCGATGGTGACACCCTACAATTAAGAGTCGGTGATAATGATTATGTTAATGATGTCACAAATAAATGTGAAATGGTATGAGATGAAGAAACTGGAAGTCAAATGGATATCGATGATATTGAGGAGGAATCTGAAGATGACATCGTCAGATATGAAGATGATGATGAAGGTGACCATTGATACAATTCAATGATAGTTATATATAATAATAAATAATATAAATTTATATATTATAATAATTTTCAATTATTTTATATCAATATATATTTTCTGTTTCAGATGGATTCAGACATAATTCGTCAGTTGTTGGAGGCTGATCTAGATTTCGATGAGGGTGATTTGGTGGCATCTGACACTCAGCCTACAGGCGCTTCAGGAGGTATGCGGAGGGGGCACTGTCTTTCCCAACTGATGATTTCTAACCCCATCCCCGAGCGATGTCCACGTCTTGTGTTTGATGCACACACACAGAGGTATCATAACTTGTGTATTTTACTATGATTTCATTAATCTATTTACATAATAAATGTTTTATTGTTTTTACAGTTTTATGCATATAGCAGTCGGACAGGGAAGCGCTATCTTGCACAACTATTTTTCTCAGCCATGTACCACATGGGAGCAGATTCCTATTGATGTGAAGCAGGCCATGTTCGACCATTGGTTGGTACGTACGTAAATAAATAATTATTATTTTGAAAGTTATTTCATTTATAACATGATATTTTGAAATAATTTTAGGTTTTATGGTATTCGATCGAGGATACCACGCATGACCCCATCCACGAGGCATGGAAGGTGGCCATGCGTGATCGCTTTCGTTAGTTTTGGCACAACTTAAGAAGGGCTTCCATGAAGAAAGTAGGAGTTTTAGTGTTTGATGACTCCTGTTGAGCGCACCGACCAGAGTATATTTCATCCCATGTATGGGATGGATTATGTTCACATTGGTTGGGTGGTTACTTTCAGAGGAGATCATCGATGGGGAGGTAGAATCGAGGGAGACAGGAGGTGACTCATCGAGCTGGGAGTCGTACATTCAGTACTCATAGAAAGCATCTGGTACGTACATTTTTTATAAATATTTTATATAACTTTGAATATTTACAATTTATTTTGTATTCTTATAGGCTTTCAAGTAGCCTGATATTACGTAGTACGACGTAAATTGGAATATGTATACTAATCCAGTTACTGGGGAGATTGGAGGTGATCGCCAGCGGCAGATTATGGTCAGTATTATTTGTTTTTCAATTTGAAAATTAACTGCATATAATATATTCATAATTTTAATTTTAAATTGAAATTAAAGGAGTCATATGAGGTCGCATCGTCACAGACTCAGACTGAGAGTCAGGCCTAGACAGTTGATCAGGCTAGTGGCCATCAGTTTGATGAGGCGACCTAGATGCAGGAGACCTAGTATGGATTCGAGAAGGGCCGAGTAGTTGGTATCGGCAGTCGACTGACTCCCAGAGATTATTATGGAACTGCTGCGATGTTGGCGTCCAGCTCGAGAGGAGCTCGTGCATCATCATCCGCTTCACAGTATGAGGATCAGTTGCGATATCAGGCTAAGTTGATAGAGAGTATCCATAAGGAACATGAGGAAGTGCGTCTGCAGTAGCAGCAGTATGAGGAGGAGCGTCGACAACAGCAGCAGGTGCACGAGGAGAAGATGAGTCTGTGGCAGCAGTAGCAACATGAGCAGATGGAGTACATGCGCAGACATACACATTCATTAGGGATGGAGTTTCCTCCACCATCTCTTGCAGATCCTCCCCCTTCCTCTCCCCTCCACCTTCAGATCAGTGATTTTTTTATGCTATAAATTTTGAGAAATCAAAATATATAACTTTTTCTATTCAGAGATTCTGTCTCTCTTATATATTGTATTATTTAATTTCTATTTATTTTTAGTAGTTTATTATTTATTTTATTAATAATAATATTATACTTAGAATTTTAAATGTTTGTTTATATTTTTTTTTTCTTCAAATTTTGATAATTTTCATATTTTTATTTTCTAATTATTTTAATAATATTATATTCAATATTTTTGATACATAAAATGTTTCAAATATTTTATGTAAAATTATAATTTTATAATTATTTATAATAATATGAATTCTTTATATTATTATTATTATATAATATTATAATATTAATATGATTAATAATATTGTTCATATTTTATAATAGGTAATATTTTTATATATATTAAAATTATACAATATTTTAATTTAATTATAATATTTTTAATATGAATAATAATAATAATATCATTATTACTATATTAATACTTTATTTTTTTTATTTATATAATTTTTTAATTATTTATAATAATATGAATTCTTTATATTATTATTATTATTATATAATATAATAATATTAATATGATTAATAATATTATTCATATTTTAGAATAATTATTATTTTCATATATGTTAAAATTTTCAAATATTTTAATTTAATTATAATATTGTTTTAATATGAATTATAATAATAATAATATTTTATTTATTATTTATTTTTTATACATATTTGTGACAGGACGTAAGCCCGTTGTAAATATGTCTTAATATATTTTTGAATATTTTTTTATACATATTTGTGACGGTACGAGTAACCCGATGCAAATAGCATTTGCGACGAGGCCGTCGCAAATGTTTATTTTTTGTAATTAGTTGCAACGGGATGAGAAACCCGTCGCAAATACCATTTGCGACGGTCCCATCACAAATAATTATTTAATGATTTTGTTAAACGCATCGACTAGTATTAGCGACGGTCTTGTCGCAAATATATTTAGTTGCGACGGGATCCCGTCGCAAATGGCCCGTCGCAAAATAGCCTATTTGTAGTAGTGATGGAAAGTTAAAAAAATAAATGATATATTTAATTTACCAAATGATAATTATTTTATGAATATTATATATATATATATACACACAAACTTTAAATCTGTCATTATTACCATTCGTGAGAGGGGGTTATGGAATATGAACTACATCGTTTCGCAAGGCAGTAGTCCTTCATACACAATGGCAGTGATTTCATTTACCATTTGATGAATGATGATATATATTGGTTATTCCATTAAAATGATAATATATTAGTATATAAAATGTACTCATGCTATTATTTCATCATGTTTGAATAATATGTGAAGGATATAAAAGAATAAATAAATCTAATGTATTCTGTAAAAAGATATAGGTTTTCTTAAGACATCCTACTTTTATTTACACATTAATCCCTATATGGTTGGAATTAATAGAAAAATAGGACATCTAGGACATGGGTATGAGTGTTTGCAATGAATATGGGTAGGTATTTTCTAAATAAATGGTTATTTATGTGGGAAGAAAAGAAGAGAGGAGGTTTCCATTTATAAGTGAGGGAAGGGGAATTATTATAATTTCAAAAACATTAAAAATATTATACAGTTTAATTCATATTCAAATAGTTCGATATTTTCATAATTTGAAGTCATAGATGATATAGGATTGAAATAATCAAAACCAATAATATTTAGATATGTTTTGAATTCATTTTAGTCTTTCTTTTTTTTGTGACTCAAAATTAATTTTTTTATTATCAATAACACTTTTATGGAAAAAGTGAGAAACCGAAAAATCCATCATTACACCTAAGAACCCTGAAAAGTATAATCATATCAATGATATAGAATCATCCCCTCCTCATAAAATACACCTAGATGTCAAGTCTTCACCATCGCATGGCCACTCAGCAAGCAGTCCCGTGAAGAGTTGCTTGGGTATAGAACCGATGGCAGAGCCAAACCCTCTCAAACTTCCAAATACAAATAGCATGTGCAGGTGAAAAATTACTTCTATGAACATCATCTTGGACAAAAGAATATAAAAATTTGGTTGCAATAACATCGAAAATTCACCACCTCTGAACAATACAACCATCATGAGCTTCTACTTCATCGAAAAATCGCCACTGCTTCATAAAAAAATAGTGTTACAACATCATTAAGAGATTCTTCTTCTATAAGACATCACCACTACATACCATCGTGAGTTATTCCAAAAACAAAGTCCCAAAACACCAGATGCAAATAGAGAACAAAACCAAAGCTGAAATGTAGGGCCAACATGCCTGAAGAAAATCATGGATTCCAAATCACCAGAGGAACACTTCCAACTGTCACGCAACACTAATCATCGATATCATGGAGCAGATTCATCTTAATCAATCCAATGAAAAAATGAAGAAATATGATAGAGAAACAAACATAAAATCCAAAATAAATAAAGGAAAATGGACTAGAGTGCGAACCCATCACTAAGAAGGAATGTCGTAGATCAACCAAGCCAACATCAGATCTCGTCATTGCCTACAATCCGGCTGGAGAAGACCACCATCAACCATCAAAGCATTAAATCCCTAACAGATCAAGACTATAAACCCTAAGCATCAACAGAACAGGACAAAACCAAACCTCCAGTAACTACAATCCCACGAACATTCCCAGGAGTAAGCCAACGAACAAAGAGACATCGTCACAAACTGTTTTTATGCCCGAGGATCATGAACCGAAGGTGCGCAGTGCTTGGAGCATGTACCAAATCAATAGGGTGAGCTGCGAACATGACACAAACAGTACTAGAAGAGTCTGTATCATATCCATCATGGGGTAGAGGAAATCAGTGATGCAAGGAAGCCCTAGCATCGTAATCCCTTTACGGTCACATCTTGTTCGGAACCCACAACCTTTATCTTCTTGTTGTACCACTTAAAACTCACTTTATCATTAACTAGGACAATAGATCTATTATACCATAATGAAATAAATATATGCTAAAAATAAATGGGAAATAAATTTTTAAAAAAAATTGATGTCACAAATTTTTATACATTTTATCGGTTTAAATTTCGATAATTTTTAGAAATTCTTTTTAATATAAGAAAAAAAACCACCTAAAAACAATTTTTTTAGAAAAAAAATTCATTGTAAAAATAATTTAACCATATAATATTGTTATAAATTTGTCTGCTTGATTTTTTTTGTTAAATAATAAAAAATAAATATTTTTATAGGTCAAGAAAAAATGGAATGGAATCTTTCAAAATTGCATAAAATGATTTTTTTTAATTTGAATAAAATATAAATTATCTTAAAAAAGATCAACATTGGGTACCATAAATCAAATTATTATTTGAAAATAAATTATTTAACATGTTAATTTTATATTTGGTCAAAAGAACTCATATTATAGGATAATATCCGGGGTTTAGTTATTTTTATCTTCATCCTTTTAGATTAACCCCTGATAAACTTGTTTCTACCTTAACCATGGTAATATATTTGTACAATTTTTAATGTTTATTAAGACCCAATATTTAGTTGAATGTGTTATATAATATTAATTATTCTTATTCCAAATATTTAATACATATTATAAAATTCAATTTCTATTTTTTTATGACAATATTTCTTGATAAACCCGCAAAATGCAATAAATTGTGGTTATTTAAAAAAATGAAATTTTCTAGTATAAATTTGTTCATATTCAAAATTCATGTAATCTTTTGGTTTAAATAAAATAAAGTAAATTATTTTTAATCAAAATTAATTAATTAAATTTTACTAAAAAACCAAAAATATTATTTTAATTTTTAAATAATTAAAAAGAAAAGAATATTTTCAATAAAAATAATTATTTTCTACAATTTATAAATGTTTCTGAAAATTTTAAAAAAATCCATCCAATAATACATTTTATGTTATGAATTAAAAAATTAAACCATTTTAGTAAAATAAATTTTTTAAAAGTTCCATAAATTAATTATAATATTCATTAAAAATATAAAACATTTTGTAAGAGATCATATTTTTAAAGCATCAAATTTCATTGTAAAAATATTTTTCCTTCATTTTAAAAGAATTAACCATAAAATTAGTATTGAGTATTAAATTTTTACATATAAATAATAATGATGTTAATCATATTCATACTCTATAATTTAATGGCTATGTAAAAATAGTCATATATAATTAACAATAGTTTTTCTGCTTCACTAATGCTTGGGGTTGGATGTCGTATACACTATCAATCATTGTGTGATTTTTAAAATTTTGGGTTGTTACATTTTTTATAAATGAAAAATAATTAAAAAAGACATCAATAATATAAAAAACATGATGGTATATTACGATATAATATTTGAACCTATGTAAAACTCATTCCTATTACACTTTAAATAGGATGAATAAAATCGGTTATCTATAAAATTAAATATTTAAATACTAAATCATTATCTAATTCACAGGGTAGATGTATCCTGAGCTCACACTGCATAATTTATAGTTCAAAAGTATCATATCATAAATAAAAATTTATAATCTTGTACAATTCATCATAAAACCTTAAAAAAACTTTGATCCCATAATAAAAAAACTTTCCATTGTCACATAAAAATAATAAAAAATATCATAACACCATTAGATTCATGTAAATTTTACTTTATTAATGTTTTTTGAGTTTTATAATCCATATGTTGGGTTTCAGGAGGTTTTGATAGTTTTATTCATATTTTGGACACTATTATGGAGCTACACTTTTTTTGAATGATCAGTATATATGATACAACATCTCCTAGAAATCATGAAATGGAAGAAAGTAAAAATTGGGTAATCCCATGATTGGCACACAGTTCTGAAAAATCATGCGACAACCCATGAGAAACTGTGCATCTTGAAAACCATCTAAAATAACAATTGGCACATAGTTTTTCTAATCGTGCATGGGTTTGACTTAAGATTAAAGCAACACATGGTTGACATGTGGTTTTATAAACCATTGATCATAACCAATAGGAGTATAGTAATCACCCCTAAAATTATTGTTCTAATATTATTTAACTCCCAAATGCCTATTTAATTATATATTCCCTCCATATCCCTAATTTTATTGGTGGGCTTGTCTTGAAAAACTTTTTCACTTCCAACTAGAAATTATTTTTAAGAGAATAAAAGTGAATTGGATATTCATTTTCATTGGTAAGTACCCTCTATTCCTCATTCTTTTTATGTACAAGTTTATTCATTGTCTTAGAAACAATGTATAGTCCATTATATATATATATATATGTGTGTGTGTGTGTGTTTTGATTTTTTAATGTTAAATTTTATTGGATCTAGTGAATCGAAAATGGGTTATGATTGGATCTTCAAGTTTCATTGTGTTTTTATTTTTTTGACAAACCATTGGGAGTGATGATCAGTATCTTTTATATCCACATGATTTAAAACATAAAGGATTAGTTTTAATTAAATATTTTTCTTGAAATAGTGGTCAAATACATCTGTTATTCTGATAAAATATATCATTTTGTTATTTTATTTATAAAATTGAGGAAAAATTGGTTTGATTTTGGAAAAACCCTTTGGTATATAATTTTAAGATGTTTATTTTAAAATTATGGTTTTTTGTTGATGTATGGAAATTGGTTGTTGAATTTATTAATATTAAAAATGTTTTTCATAAGGGTTTTACATGGATATTGTCACATATGGTTAGTGTTAGTACATTCATAGACATGACCCTGTGGAAGGGCCATGTACTATGGTGGAACCTGGTACTGGCCTCTTTATGAATACATGGTTGATCGATGAGAGAATATTCTTGAGTATGGAACTATTAACTAGCCATGCAAAAGTGTGTGTAGAAAAATGTTATGTGTATTAAAAATTATTACAAAATTGTTTTATGATTTTTTATTTATATTTATGGAATTTTTTTATGGTTTGTATATAAAATTTTTAAACTTCACTAAAACAACTTTATATAATTTTTTAACATGTTGTTTCATTGTGGAATGACTTGGGAAGTAATTGAAGGAAATATTGATGAATTTAGAATTACAACTTCTTGGGAGATTTTTTTATTTTTTAGATTTCATCTATCAATATAATGGTAATGAAAATATATCCTAATTATTTAGTGATTCTTCATGATACCATTGTAATATCTTCTTGAGTTGGAGCATGAATCGTGGTCATGTATTTCCAACATTGATGTCATCTATGCCTTTTGGAATTGGGAGTATTGTTACACTTTTATGGTTAACATCCTTTTTTACAGATTTACTCAAATTTTATAAAATGGTTTTTTATATTTTATGATATTTATTTTCTACTCATGCATCACATAGTGGTTTGGAGTTTTTGTTGTTTGAGGATTTGGTTGTTTATTATATAAAATGGACAATCATCCCACAAATTATCTTGATTCCCATGAAGAATAGTTTCACACTTTTGTGAATTAGGGATGTAACCTAAGGTATAGTATCACATATTTCAACTCTCAATGCAATGAGGAGGGGTGGAATGTTAAAAATAGTATCATTTTTTGGTCATGGTGTTGGAATTAGAATCAGTTTGGGTTGGTATGTCTTCCTTTTGGAACAAATAGAGTAGGTTTTATTTAAGACATGAGTTGGAAATATTATCAGTTCCTACTTATGATGGTATTAAGGTCATAAAATTTTCTGAACATGACATTTATAGCATAAAAATATGTATGCAACCTTTTAATTTTGAACCACATGTTACCAAGTTGTTTTTTTAAACAATTTTTTAAAGGCCCTTCCAGGGAGTGTAACCTCATCACCATGTGTTTATTATAAGAAATTTAATTCCATGAATTGATAGTGTGCCTTAATAAAAATATTAAACTATTAATTACATGTTTAATGATTTATTAAATATATAAATAGTTAGGATTTTTGAAAATAATGAAAATGGTTGTTTTGAAAAGCGTGGTTTTAGTATTTCAAAAAATTGTGAAAATTGTGAAAATGATTTAATTTTGGAAATATATTCTTGTAATATTTGTTTATATAAATAATTTTAATATCTAGCCCTCATGTTTCAAATGAGTGAGAATAAAAATCGTTTTTATGTTTATATTGAATGGAATTAGGTATACTTTATAGAAATAAATTGAAAGAGGCGATTGTGATTGTGGTTTCACCTAAATTAAAGGTGATCTAATAGGTATTCCAATGATTTTTTTAGGTTTTTCAATAATTGGATAAAGGGAATAGGATTGATGAACCTACTCAAGTTGATCATTCATTTTAGTTTTAGAATCATAATTCAACCTTGTTATATGGGGATTAAGAGATCCAAAAAGCAAAATTTTGAGAGAATTAGATAAATCAAGTGGTTGATTTCCATAGTACACTAGAAGAGATGGAAGTAAATTTGGAAACATATATGATATAATATTTTGTACACAAATGGTTTCATGAGTTTTTATAGCTAAATAAGATTAAGGTATGACATCATAGGATTTCGAAAAATTATTAAAAAAATAAATATATCCTTATACCTTTCGGATTTATAAAAAGATAAAAAACTTGTTTTTCACAAGAGAACCTCATGATGAAAGAGTATGCAGATAATTTTAGGTGCTTAGTCCATATCCCCCCCCCCCCCGATCTTTCTGTATGTAAATTCTTGAAGGCACACATTTATGAGTCTAGGTTGATGCCATATAGTTACTAAAATATTTCCAATTTTTTGTATCATGTATTATAAAGATATGGTTTAAAGAGATTCATTGGAAGAAAAGGATTTATCAGGACATAAAGATTGAGGGATCATGTTTATTCTTATGAAAATATGTTGTAACACAAAATTTGAGAACAATTTCATGAGGCAAACCAAATTCTAGAGTAGTGACACACCTTATAATTACACCATGGAATCGACAATAATTTCACCTCAACCAAAATGATAGATGTGATATTTTCAAAGAGATTATTTTTTGAATATTAAGAGAGACTGTGAAAAAAAACCTAGAGGATTAAACATTATAAAATAAATGGTAAATATTTATCTATATTATCGTATTAATCTTATTTTATGTGCTAAGGATCCATATCATGGTTCCCAAACAACATATTTTTCAACAGGATAAGTATAGAAGAATAATTATAATTATCTGAATAGTGTGATCCAAAGTTATTCTTGGAAAACCATGACTCCTCAATCAGTATTATCTCATTTGGGTTGAAAATAGAAATTTATAGTGAGAACTTTGCAGTATATATTTGATAATGTGACCAAATATGAACATTATGGACCTTAAATGAAGACTAATATGATTCTTTTGAATTTTACCCTTATGAATGCTTTGTTTTTTATGGGTGTGTGCTACTCATTTCATTCTTCTTGTTTTCTTTTTCATATGGATTTTTGGTTGAGGTTATTCGGTCTATTTTGAAAATAAAAATCTTATTGGTCAAAGAGATTTTCGATCCTTTATGTGTAAATATTTATCTTTAATTATCGATGGTGCATATTTTCTTAGTATTTCTCCATCCATGAGGTGGATGTATAAGACTAGATTTTTAGTATGGATTGGTTTCCATCGTTCAAGGACTACAATTAATGTTACTCCCAAAAGGTTTGTTATACATATCTTGAAAACAATGCTCATATTTTTAGAATATATTGTGTTGTAAATGTAAGTAGATAATCAATTTTGGAACTTGTGGTTAGAACTATCTTGTATCAATTGTAAGTGATGAATTTAGAATTTATGTAAATGATTAGAAATAGATATTTTCGAACTATCATTTAAAAATTTCTTGATGTTTTTCTGAAACAATATCTAGTTTATATCAGGAGAGGAGTAGTTCACAATTAATTTTCTCATGGGGAGAAGTATGATATCAATTATATCTTATAAAATGACACCAATAAAATTGAGGGAAATAAAATTTTAGCTAGAAGAATGGGAATTTAAAGGTTTATTTTGACCAAACACATATCTATAAGAAAACACTGTTTTTGTTGTGAAGAACTAATATTAGACTCTTATAATTGGTCTGGATTAAAATAAACTTATCCGTGTTACAATAAAGAATTTATATCATCTACCAAGAATCAATTACTTTTTTGATGAATTGAGGGGATCTGAGTTTTTCTATAAGATTATCTTATGATCAAGATCCCACCATGTGAATGATTATAAGGTGGATATTCTGAAAAATTATTTTAGAATAATATATGCGCATTATAAATTTATGGTTATTTTTTCTATGTTATAAATTCATGAGACATAATGGGATTGATGAAAAGATTTTTTTCAAAGGAATCTTGATTATTTTATGGTAGTGTTTATTTATGATATACTGGTCTATTATAGAAAATAATTGGACCATGAGAGACACATGGATATTTTTTTGGGTATCTTAATGGAGGATAGTTTTTATAATAAGTTATCAAAGTTTGATTTATGGATATCAGAGGTACATTTCCTTGGGAATATCATTTTTGAAAAAGTTGTTTTTGTCATCCCAAAAATGGTAAATAATTTTATCTATTAGAGACCACTGTATATTGTCTTTGAGATATATTGCTTCCTTGTTTTAGAAGGATAAATTAATTATTTTTTATTAGTTTTCACATTTTTTATAACTTATAAATTCTTTGATAAGGAAAGTCATTAATTTACAATGGAATGAGGACAACCAAAAACACATTAATGAATATAAAGGTAGAGTTACATAAGCTCATAACCCCCCATTTATATAGTCTAGATAGGGAAATTTAGTCAATTGTTATTCATCAAGATTTGGGTTGATTTTTTTCTCATCAAGGGAGATCATATTGATTCATATAGTTTTTATAAGTTACGGTTTCATGAGAAAAATCACCCAACACATGATTTGGAATTGGCTATTATGGTGTATTATTGGAATACATTACATTATTATATCCTTGGAGGCAATTTAATAGTGTTTATAGATCCTAAGAGTTTGAATCATATTTTCCCACAAATATATTTGAATTTATGGAATCAAATAAAGATGGAGTCTTTGTAGATGTTTCAATTTGACTTGATTTATACACTGGGTAAAGGGAACATTGTAGAAGATGCATCGAGTAAGAATTCATATGCTTAGTTGGATAAAAAGGATTTATTATAGTGTAAACTAATTTTTTATATAATAGATTTTCATTAGTATTTATCAGACCAAGGATACATTGTAGTATTATTTCTAGATTCTTTTGTTCTTTATGTGTTCAAGTAGGATAGATTTAATAAGATATATGATAATGATTGTGTTATAATGAGGTCAAAACTAAATGGTGGTGAGACCATTGAGGTTTGGAATCTATATGCGAGTTTAGAGTTATAGTTTAAATATTTGATGGTTATACAATTGGATTATCAAGAACATATTCTTAGTGCCTACAATTTTCAATAAGTTCTATTTATTTCTGAAATAAATAATATTCATAAAACATTAAAAACACATTTTTTGTGGATTTAAATTAAATGATATTTAGTTTAATAAATTAATAGATGCCTCACATATATCCATTTTAAGGCAGAGAATCAATGACCAGTGGGTATGTTGCAGTCTTTACTATTTCAGGTATAAAAATGGGAGTATATTATAATGGATTTTGTAATAGGTTTACTAATGATGGTTAAGAAAAAGGATTCCCTATTAGTGATAGTGGATTAGATCACAATGTCATATCACTTCAGTAAAATATATGAAACTTATATGGTTGGAGAGTTTTTGAAAATATATATTCTGGATTAATAGTTTTTAGTCATGATTTTATATGATAGAGACCTCATGTTTAAATATCATTTTTTTGAAATCTATACAGAAAGCTATTAGAACACATTTGAATATTAGTACATATTTTCATCCTCAAATGGATGGAAAATATGAATATAAAATCCCATATTTGAGGATATTAAGTTGTCTTTTGTGATGTATTTTTATGGCTCAAGAAAGGAGAAAATACCTTTATCACAGTTACCATACAATAATATTTATCTATCCTAGATACATACAGATATTTTGGAATTATTTTAAAAGTGTCCCTTTCTTTATACACTTGTTTGGATGGAAATATGTGAGAATTTTTTAATTGGATCCAACCAATTCAATGTGAAGTTAAGTAATATATTGTAGACCATAAAAATAATAGAGATAAATCAGAGTAATCATAAATCATATAAAGATCATATTCAGTGACGATTTTCATTTTAACAAAGTGATCATGTATTTTTGGGAATATCTACATGTCTTGGGAATCATTGTTTTTTAATAAAGGAGTATTTTACCTTTGATATATAGAACCATTTTAGATACCCGATCAAGTTGGTGATGTGGAATGATTGTGTTATTTACAGCTATCACATTGTTCAGTGCGTGATGTGTTTTTTATATCTCAGTACAGGAAGTACCAACCTCATCCTAACCATGTGATTTGATGTTATCAAATTGAACTAGATCCATATGTAATATTGATTAATGTGACTTTATAAATTGATTATAGACAAGAGAAGATCTTCCATGGAAAAATTATTAGTCAAGTAAGGGTTTTAAGGAAATATTTTTAGATCCAGGATGAAACATGGTATTGTGAAAATTAAATTCTAGAGAAAAAGCCTCAAATAATTCAATACAAGTCTTATTTTTTTACTTTTCAGGTATAGAAAGGCCAATGGTGGGGATAATTTAGCACACCTAATTTTTGGTACAAAAAAAGTATTCATGAATTATGAGTCTATACAATTATAATGATTATTTTTAAAGGTTCTGATGGATTTTCTATGTTGTGGATGACTTTTTTGTGGTTCATAGTTTGTGAAATGTTAGTAAAAACAAAGCACTATCTCTAGGAATCCCTAAAAGGGAAGGAAGTATACAATGGGTAAGAATGTAGTTGGTGTATAATTTTGAAAAACCATGTCAGTTCCTAGGGTAAACCATGATTCTTGAAATAGAGGTAAAATCATGGTTGGAACATGGTTTGTCTAAATAGTGAACCAACCATGTGAGGTGTTTTATTAAGAAAATAGATCCATATGGTTGGTGAACAATTTTTATAACCATGCATCCTAAATATGTAGAATAAAGTCAGAACCCCAAATGTTTTGGATCTAATATGAATTAATAACACATAGACTCCTTAATAAAATAATGCATCCATAAAATGAAACTATTTTCTCCATATACTTAAGAGTCTTTTAAGGTTAATCTATATGTGATTCTTAGGAAAATCAAAGTGCATTGGAGATCCGAACTCATCTGTAAGTACATGTTCTTCCTCATATTTTTTATATCCATGTTCCTGATATCTCTACCTCTAGGAACCGTTGATTTGTTCCTTTATCGATAAATCTATGATTTTTTGATTTGATTTATGATGATTTTTTTAGATCTTGTGAGGGGTACATTGGCTGTGATCATATCTTGAATATTTGTCGTGTTGTTCTTTGATTTCATCAAACATTTTCATGTAGGTGACTTATTTCTAATGTACAATTTATTTAGATCATTATTTCATTGTTATAATTAAAAGTTTATCTCGAAATTTTAGTGAAATAATTGTGTGATTCTTGTTGAATGTCTCTTTTGGCGTTGGATTTGGAAAATTGATGGAAAATTGATTGTATTTTTGAAAAAACCCATATGTTTATAATTTTAAAATATTGATTCTAAAATTGTGGTTTTATTTTGATGCATGAAAATTAGTCTATTAAAATGGATAAATTAATTTATTAATTGTGAATGTGTTTACAGGTATTTTGGAATACATGATCGGTTTGAGTAACTTCATATACATGGCATTGTGGAAGGGTTGTCTCCTATTGGGGCACCTAGTATTGATTACCCTGTCATGACATGGTAGATCAATGAGAGACTACTTATGAGTGTGGAATGATAACATGGGAAAATATGGGTGTGTGTGGGGACATGGTTATGGGTATGCCAAATGATTTTTAAATATGTTTTATTCTTCGATCATAAGTTTACATGGAAATTATTTATTGTTTGGATATAAAATATTAAAAAAATAAACTATTTAAAATAAATTATGATAATAGTTATTTTCTTAGTTTCAGGATTTGAGAAGCCATTTAGGAAATATAAATGATTTTTGACTAATCCCCTACTGAGGAAATTTTGTGTTTCTTTATATTTTCTTTATCAAGACACAAGTAAAAGAAATTTATCTCAACTTTTTTGTGACGAATCTAGATAAGATGAGCATAACATGTGGATTTTGAACTTGTATTATAGTTAACTGTTTCTTTGGATGATTTCATATAGGGATTTTGGATTATGGAGTTTTTTTTGGGTGTGTTCTTTTTATTCCCTAGTGCACTTTACTTTTGGAATGTTTTTGGTTATGTTTTCATTTTTACTATTTACTCATGCATCATATAGAGGATTTTAGGTTTTATTAATTTTTTGGGGCGGGTATTTATTTTTAAAAATAAAAAATGTCCCCAAAATGTTATATAGACCCTTAATATTAATTACTAGACATTAGTGTCTTGGGAAGGTCACCTATGTCATAGTAGAATATTGATCACTTCTCAAGATAATTAGTAGGGGAAAGGTGTTACAAATATACTTTTCTTTTTAGAATTAAAAAAAACAATCATGTACCAGAAGAATGGGAATGATATATTCTTTGAAAAATCATGAAAACATATAGTGATATATTGACAATTAATAACATCTATAATGTCCTGAAATGTTAGTGATGTGATAAATGTTAAAAAATTATTTAATGGTTTAATAAAAAGTGTCAAAAGTTACCCATATAAAAGATATTAAAATTATTACTTTTTAAAATATTAAGGATAGATGAATATGAATTTATAAATCCTTTTTATTATAGAGAATATGATTATTGAAACATTTTAAAAAACATGGTTATAGAAGTGAATGATTTCAAAAAAACATTAAAACAATATTTCAAAGAAAAATATCATACCTTGAGTCCCATATTCCTTGATAAATTATCTAAATGTTGAATAAAAAATAAAATTACGTATTTACATGTTTAAAATAATATTTAATGTTAATTTCATTATAATTATTCCTTTTATTTCATTTATTAATATGTTTTATTTTTTTACAGAGTCAATTATGTTTATGTTGAATGTAATGAGGTAATTTTTTATGAAACATATTTTCTATGTGGATATTGGTCATTGGGATCATGGGTCCATTAACCCTAGAGTCAAAAAAATTATATAATTATGATTTTTTATATTTAAAATATTATTTTAAACTATCCCCAGATTTATGTAATGAAAAATTTGATATGTCACTCGTGGAGGTGGTACTCACGATATACACATGACTAGAATTCATAAATTCAAATAGATGGGATGTGAGGAACATAATTTTTTTTTTGTATTTATAGATCTTTAATTATTTTGTAAATGTCAAATATATATATATATATATTAAATCATTTGTTTAAACAACCAAGCGAGGAAGTATTGAAAACTGAATTACATAACTTTATGGAGGTGGTAGTCCACACATACACATGAATAACATTTTAATTTCTCATAGGATATAAATGAGGTAGAAAATATTGGTTAGGTAATTCCCAAGATCTTGCTACAGTAGGTTAGCACTACACCTCTAAATAATTTCCCAATACACATACTATAATTTTTTAATCAAAATATATATAATTCATGGAGATTTATCAAATTTATATTTATAAATTTTTTGAATTTAATTCAATAAAATTGATATTATTCTGGATTTTATATGGGATAATTTATGTTGAGGAAAATTTTTGGTATTTTTATGTAATAATTGATTTTTGTGCGAATTGTAGAAAATACTACCTTTAAGAACAGTATACATTTTTATGGTATAATAATTGAAACTATGTTTACCAAACAATTTTTATAAACCAAATATATATTTAATAATTAATATATATCATTTAAAAATTTTATGTTGGATTTAAAAAAATATGTGTGGAATTTTAAATCCCTTGTGATGTTTTATTCAAATAAAAGAACTATTTTAAATATTTTTATTTAATAATGAAATTATAAATATACCTTCGGCTTTGGATTGGTTTTAAATTAAAATAAATCATTATTATTTATTGTTGAAGTAATATTATATATAGGAATCTACACTACATTTTATTTTCTTGTATGTAAATTTTTATACTAAAAATACTTTAATAAAATCATTTTCCATTGTGTTTTGAGTAATGATATTAAAATTAATTTTTACCAAAAAATATAAATATTTTTTATATTTGTTTCATATTTTTAATTACAATACGTAATATTAGTTACTAACATCAACATGAATTTTGGTTGTAATTAATAGATCCAATGGTAAAAAAATTATCACCGCAGTAAGGGTGGAAAAGGATAACAAGGGGGTTAAACTATAAGACAAGGACATAAATATCTCTGAAACTTCTCTAAATTTATTATTTTAAAGTATTTAAACAATATAGTATAAAATAATATAAATTCGAATAAATTAGAGCCAACTTCTAGGAGAATGAAATTTATAATATTTAAAAGTTTTTAATATTAACAGGAGTTTCACTCCTCATACATATAAAAGGTAAATGCCAATAATAAAATTGACACACACTCAAAGCTCCATATCTCAACTAATAGCTCACAAATACCTTTTTAATACCCTTATAAACATTTTATAAGTCTTATAATAACCAAAATCTCTACAATTTAGAGATTAATATTGTAAGCCAAAATAAGTTACCCATTGAGGAGGTATAAGTCTTAACCAAATTCTTTCAGGTTTATTTCACCTAATACCTAAATAAAATTAATTATAAAAAAATTAATATTATTAAATGGGTATCTATATTATAATTAATGGGTTTTATGTTGTTTTAAAAACTTTTTTATACCTTCTTTCCATCTATTGGGGTATTAAAACGTCGCACATATGTATGTTTGGAACACCACATCCACAAAGTAATGTGTTTCTTTGTTCATTAATAACTCTCACGGATAATTATAAAGATAAATTTAATATATAAATATAATTTTTCTGATATAGTTATGAATTTATAAAGTTAAAATATTATCTACCATTTTACACTCCCATATGTTTGAAAATACCAGCGTTTCCCATGCATACGTGAGTACTACCCCCTTAATGAAGTGACATGATGTTTTATTTATTACATTAATAGAGAGTCCTAAAAAGGGATATAATAAATAAATATGATCTTTATAATAATATTTATATTAAATTATAAATAAAAATTTAACAAATTTATTTAATTTTCATCAATTTTAAAAATGAATTCATTTTTTTCGTATATACAGATTACCACCAACATGAAATGACATAATTCATTTTTTTGTGACCATAATACATAGATGATTATAAAAATATATTTTATATATAAAAATTATAATTATAAATTTTTTCATACCATGTAAAACATGTAATCCTGAATAAATCTAAAGAATGAAAACTCTACAATCAATACCCGTATAAGAAATAAAAAAAGAATTGACACCTAAATAATTTATTTTAACAAAAAATTATGTGTAAATTTTGGAGAATAATTTATGGATACATTATATATAGAAATATAGATATATAAATACTTATTTGATATAGATGAATAATGGATATAAATTTATCTTACAGGAGGTTGGATCATTTCCTACTAAGCAAGAATATACAATAAGGCTTTATTTTATAATATCACTTTTTTCGAGGTTTTTATGTTTCGTTTTACATTTGGTGAGACACATAATATTTCACCACTAAAAAATATATTTATTATTCTCATATGTTTATTCCTGTGTTTTTGTATTTTTATTTTTTCATATTACCTATTTTAGTGCTGAAAATGACTGAAATAATGTTTATAAAAGGATCAAACCTTATTTATTATTTTTTGTAAATAATATTTATCCTCTATATCCATAATATTATAAATTAAATAATGGGAGACCTTATATAATTTTATATGATTTATAATGATACTTTTATACTATATTTTACATTAACAAAAATATTTTTAACGAAATTTTCATTTTTTTTCCACACAATTAAGTTTTTTACTTCTAAAAAAAAGTGGGGATAGAATGATTTTTAATGTTTAATACCTAAACTAATTTTACTTCCATTATAAAAACTTCTATAAATTAAGTGTATAATGTATTTTGGTTGATAAAACTTTTAGTTTTTATTTTGTTCCTACACTATTAATGGTTTTTTTTAGGTTCTTTTTTATGTATAGAGTGTTCTATAAATGATAGTTAATGATATGTATAGATTCTTGTCCATTTGATGGATGTTAAAATCCATCATCACACAAGTGGAGTTATTATAGATTTTTAGAAAACTGAATGTCATACTAGAAATCTGGTGTAGTGGCATAGATCACTCAAAGTTATTGGAAAAACTATGTGGATTTAACTTACACATAGGCCTACCGGGGGCCAGTCACAGTCCGACCGTTGAGGGCTACCAGATCTTCGGTATAGTCTGACCCGGTGTGAAATTGACACACCCCATATATTTTTAATTATAAAATTTTTGAATATTTTTTATATCATATTCTTAACCCATTCTCCCTATTTTTAATTAGATACCTCCTCCCTTGACTCTTGATCTATCTCATTCATCTTTTCAATCGTCTTTAAGGTTATATCTGTCTAGTGACAGTAAAATGGCATGTTATCTCTTGATCTGTACCAAATTACTCTTTTATCCTGAGTTTTGTGGATGAATATATAAATTATAATAGGATACCATATTTCCCTCCCCCCACCCAAATAGAGCATTGGTGTATATAGTATGACAATGTTGTCTCTTGATTGGATTAAGATATATCCTTAACTATGGTCACCCTATGAGTATGTATATGTGGGTTATCTTCCATAATCCATTATTGATTTTTCATTGATGATTAAACTATATTATATTTATTATAATTTGTTAGTTTTTATGAATTTGATGTGTTTATGATATCACATTGACTAGATCTATATATTTCATGAATTAGGGAAATTTTTTGGTAAGTTATCTAAGATTGATCATCTTAAGACTCTTCTTCTTGAATCAATTATCAGACAATTTTATAATTATAATTTGATAATGAATCAATGATTATTGATTAGAACTAAGGTTATATTATACAATTGATATGGAACTTGTGATCTTTCAATGAATCTATAAAAAATATAATGAATTTAAATCCTCTATTCTGATATATCTCAAAAATTGTTTTGTTGAAAAACTCCATGAGCTATGTAATTCTGGTGCTACATTATCAGCATAGAATATTCCCATGCCTCTCATTTAAACCTATTATTTCATGATTCATAAACCATGATAGAAATCGTTGTTGTGTGAACTATTTTTTAAGGGTTCACACATGTTTCAGGAATTGATATTTTATCGTAAATTAAAGTATGAATTTAATGATCTTGAGGTAGAAATTTACTTATCATTTGGAGCTCTATTACACAATTGTTTTCATGATATGATTGATATGAAAATCATTATTATTTGATCATTATTGATAATGATTCTATTTAGGTGTGTGTATCATGTTATACCCTTTTACGATACTTGATTCCATGACATTTCTTATGTTTCTTGATATCATGTTAGATATTAATAACATGTGTTTGTACATTGATATAAATTTCTCAGGATGACATGAATTTTGTTTTAGCTATATTCTATACCCTATTATATATATTAAAAGTAATTTGGAGGAATTTTATTATACTCCAAATAGGTGTACCATCAAGATATGATTATCCTATAGAGGGTGAGTTCTCGTAACATGAAACGATGAGATGTTTGAACTCATGGATGCATAATGGCATACACATTCGATGCCTTATGGATATAGATTGATATGTTATCTCAATATATTGAGGATGAAAATAGAATGTTTACTAGATTCCATATGGAATATAAATAACATTTTTATTATCCCTATAATGAGGACTTGATTGATTCTAATATCTTTTATGAAATACTTCTGGTATGGAGATAAGAAATGTATGTTCAGGACCCATAGGGGATTATTTTGCACATGATTTATCAATATATGATTTTTTTTGAATGTTTTTGAATTTATTAACTCATGGTATACAATTATTATATTTTTGATAACATGTTATGAAACCATGGTGGTGTCTTACTGGATTTTATTACTCACACTATGCATGAAAATCTTGATGTGTGTGTAAACATCTCATAGAGGGATCCTTTTATAAGAAAAGGGTCCATTTTAGACATATGGGAATTGATGTATCATGAATATAAAAATACCGTGATAGAATCAGGAGGTTTTCATTGTGTTTAATTTTATTTTCATGAATACTTATACTCTGGATTAACTTTCCCCAGAGCGAACCTAGATAGTTTATTTTTGCATGAAATTTGTACCATATGTTATTACATCAGGATTATTTATCTTCTTGAATAATTACATTCAGTTTTTTGTTATTAATTTAGGTTTTTGGTGCATGTATATTTTACTGAGGGTATAGTCTCCTCATTAATGGTGTTTAGGCCCTCACTTCTAGTAGATATACTCTTGCATATGGGGAGGTGTAAATGAGGAGTTGTGGGTCATTTTCTTAGACTTGATTATTTTTATTGTGTTATTAAAAACAATTTATAGAAAATATTTATATTCCTTCATTTTTAAAAACTTGATACATTTTATAAAGAAGAAAGGCTATATAGGAATCGGGTAGAGTAGTTATAAGTTCCTTACCAGATGATGTGTAAAAGACTTTTATGTTTCCATTGAAGAGATTTCTATTTTAGTTTTATGTTATTTTCAGCATTCATGCATCATGAGTAGGAATGTAGGCCTTTTCTATTTATATACATGATGAGTACAACATATATGTTATTTAATAAATTTATTTTATATTTGATTTCTATTTAGGATATACTTGAATAATATATCGATTCATATATCTTAGCTTACCTTCTATTATTATATATCTATGTCAAAATTATTAACTATACTTGATGATGATTTTATGTTTTCTATATATGTTACTGTAATTAACATAGATAAACAATGAACCTTCTTTTTTTATAAGGGGGTATATATTTTGTTATAGGTAGACTCATAGGTAAACCTTTCCATGATCATATAGACTGATTATGATCTTTCCTAATAGAGTCAGATGTTATAAATGTTTACTTCATGTTTTAGAAAGATGCCACCTCAAAAGATAATGATGGGACCACCAAATAACTTTGGGTTTGGTTTAATCCACGATGAAGTATACCCTTATCCTACTAACTGCATTATAAGTGGATTGATCAAAGAATGATCCTGCACCTTATCAAGTGGTACAGTTAGTAAGATCACCTTAGCTAAGAGTACTTCCAGTAGTTCCTAAATTGAGTGGAGGGGAAACAGAGTCCATGTTCAAATACACTTGCGACTTCTAGCTTCGGAATCCACCAAATGTTTAAGTCATCGGAGGACCATTGGAAAAAGGATGCTGGATAAATATTATAGAGGGTATATTTGACCTCATTTAGTTACTTGTGGATAGAAAGGTATATTGGGTTAATAGTAACATAAATAATGATTAGAGAATAATAGTAGTTTATTTTTTCTAAATCAATTAGAGTTTACAAAATAATGATCTAAAGTGATTGATGTGTTCATAAAATAATGTGTTGTGGAAATAAAAGGATATAACACAAAGGTTTATAGTGGTTCAGATTATAATATCCTAGTGCAATTCCCAACTTTCACTACTTTATAAGAATATAAGTACCCACTAAGAACCTCATTTTAAATGGTGTGGGAACCTATTATAGACTCTTCCATTTTTAAAAAAAATAAGAGACACACCCGAGCCTTTTTATGGGAGACTAAACCTAGTCTATGAATTGAATTTAAATCTAAACTTAGAAAATGGGCTTCATTTTTGTTTATGTAATAACAAGACAAATCAATAATTTATTTTCATTAGGATAAGGATATAATAGACTCCAAAAATTAAAAAAAGTATAAGAAATAAAATAATAAATGAATAAAAATAAATAATATGAAACCCTTATATGATCAAATGATGTTGATGATGATGAACCTCAATGATCTTTGATCACTTGAATTCAAGAAGTTAGAATGTTGAAGTTCCATTGTCATCACCAGCAACGAACAAAAGTCGCATAAATTCCATGACTGTATGAGAGTAGAAATAATTGTGCCATGCTCTTACCTAACGACCGATCAAGACAATAGTTGTTATATACCGTGTCTGAAATCCCTATAAAATTAATCTCATTTCATTAAAAAAATATCTTCTTGGAGAATATATGTAACAAATAACTATGTTCCACTAGCTAAATAATAATAATTAAATAATATTACCAACTCCTTTGATTGTAAATATAAATTTGAATAATAAATAACATTAAAATTCATAATATTTTCATGATGTATCAGCATAAAACATCCAATATACTAAGTGTAACCAATATATATAATTCTTTTTTATAAAATAGGTAAAAATAGAATTATGTCCCAATTTTTTAATACATAAAAAATTATCATTAAATAGAGAATCATAAATAATTTCAACGTCATCTATATATGTTTATATAATATGCTCGAAATTAGTTTTATTCAATATAAAATTATATTTTATATTAAGATAACAAAATTGTTATGAATACATTTATTCTAAATATATATATTTAAAATATAATAATAATATTTTTATAAAAAAATATTTCAACTAACTGTAGAGATAAATACATGGATGTATCCAACATTATACTAATATACTAATCTACTTTTGGTGTTGAACATGAAATAATTTTATTGAATTGTGATGCTACAAAGAATAGATAGACACTACCATGGAACTATACAATCGAAAAGAGACATATTGTTGTAACAAAAAGCTTCTACTATTGAAATATTGATTTCTATCACATGTAAAAGATCATATAGTGGGTTACAATGATTTACATATCTACCAGTGATGTCCAATGGTTGATAGATCATTCAATTATGTGAGATAGTTAGTCCAACAAAAATTTAATTGTGGGATAGTGGTACCATCATTAAAGGGTATCAATATTTCTATTATTACTTATACTAGTGAAGGGGTGATCTAATAATGACGAAAGATATAGAAGTGATGAATAGATCTACTAGTCATTGAATGATTGATTGTTGCTGAAATCTACCAATGGTACCAGATCTACCATTTTGTAATGGTTGATTGATCTAACAGTGGAGAAAGGATCCACCAGTTGAAGGACACTTAACTAGCTTTCATTTAAAATAGAGTTTGAACCAATGTGGGATATGGGTGTCAATATTGAAAAACTAGATGAAAGATAAACTGATCACTGATCTATACAAAAATGATGGGAAGTTTTGTTAAATAATGAAGGTTTTAAAGAAGAATAATGAAATCATAACTATATGATTATCACAAGACATTCCAAAGAACAATAGGTATTATCAATATGTAATTGAATAAATATAAATTGTTTATAGTGATATATTGAGGGACTATAAGAAGAAGATGAATAATTTTCATGAAGTTAATCATGAGATAATGATCATGTCATGGGAGATCTAATGCATAATCGGATAGTTTGGGTAAAATCGATTAGATGGAAGAGTATATTTCAGAAATTTTATACCAGATAACAGCGTTTCACGATTCATGTCACACATCGAAAAAACTTCTAGAATAACTATTGGTATATCATTAAACAACTCATATAGTACAATCGATCTTCTACTAGGGGGAATCAAACACACACCCATTCATATATTAATGGGCTACAACCTAAGTGGGCTTACCAGGCTGAACTACTATGTCCCTCTAAGATTGTTCCACCAAGCCTTACTCATGAGCCCACTCATCCTCCCTATGGGTTTATTAGGCAATACCTCTAAGGGGGTTAACTTGTGGGTCCCTTATATGTGGTTTATGGGTTGGTCCCACAATCATAAATTTTTTAGCGTGGTGTTTTAATTAAACTAGTTAAAAATGTCATTATCAGAGATAAAATAAATAATAAAATAATGAAAATAATGAAAAAATAGATATAATTAAAACATATAAAAAATAAAATATTTTTTTAAAAAAAATAAAACTAAATGTGACAAAATAATAATTTATCAAAACAAAGAAAATATTTAAAATACTAAAACCCAATTTTAAATAATAGTAATATCACTATTTCTAAAAATCTAAAAATAGAACAGTAATTAAATATTAAAAATTAATCTCACCCATTTTGAAATTTATGAAAAGGTAAATTTAAATAAATTTTGAAATCAATATCTATTTTAAATATTAATAAAACATGACAATAAATTACATGACATATTTAAAAATATTTTAATTAATCTTAAAAGATAAAAAATATTAATTATACTACATATAAATTTTAAGAATCTTACATTCCAAACTAAAATGTTTTCATTAATTTAACATAATCTAATGGTTTCTTGAAAATTTTAGCTAATTTTTCTTTGTAGGAAAAACTTCTAAACACTTATCACTATTTTTACATGATACCTTATAAAATAAAATCATAAAACTGTGTGTTTTGTTCTAATGTGTTTTAGAGGCTTTTTAGATATTTAATAACACTAGAATTATCATAAAAAGAATAGAAATTTATCAATTAAAATTTTAAATAAATTAACGTTTTTTGAACTATATACTTTGTGAACAACAAATAAAAGTACTAAAACATTCATCCTCAACTATAGATAGTGATACTAAATATAATTCCCCAACAAAATCTCAAAGCCGACACATTAATGTACTACAATATCATGATAAAATGAAACAAAATACTAAAGGAATGACCTGTTTTTTCAATATTGGAAAACTAGATTACATAAATGAAACCCATATAAATTTGTGATAGTAAATATTTTATAATAAAAGTAAAATCTCAACATCCTTGAAACACATTCAAAGGATTCTCATACATAACCTGGGGAATGAAAATATAAAAAGGCTAAGAGAAAATACTCAGCAAGGGTAAGTAAAATGGAATTAATCAGGAATAATTAAGAATATAAAATATGGTATGTAAGATAATAATACATGAATTACATTAAAACAATATGATATGGCTTAATTGATGTAGAAAAGTAGAAAAATTAATCAATTTATAGTTAATAAAATATATGAAAATGAAACTTAACCATAGAAATTCAAAATAAATTAATAATCACATGGAATAAAAATACATGAATTGATAATTATGGAATTTATAAGTATTGATATCTACACCATAGAGTCTTTTCTTCGTTCTAGAATCAAATTCTGTTAAAGATTCATGATAATAATCTAATACTAGAAAGGATTTTTAGATATTATATTATACTTTCAAGGAATAATTCTAGAAATATTACACTCTCAAGGATTCATTCTATGAATATAATACTTTCAAGGCTTAATTCCAAAAATCTAATATTTGCAAGGATTTGTATTATGAATTTAATACTATTGAGGCTTCACTCAACGACTATGATACTATCAAGGAGATCACTGTATACAAGAATTGTATATGGGTTAGATAATAATCATACACCAGATAAATAATATTAATATTTAACATAAATTTGAGGTTGATAAAATTTATTTTTATAAAGTGACTGTTTCAATATAAAATTTAGAAGAACAAAAGAAAGTGAGATTTCTAAGATATCTTTTACCACATAGAAAATTTTAAAATCAAACAAATTGGATTTGATAATTCAATGTGAAACCTCAAATACCATAAAGAATCAATGAATCATGATATTAAATAAAAAATGGAAAGAATATAAACCACAAAAAATAATATGTGGTAGAAGTTGTGTATGACTCATTAAAGAAAAAGTGAGGCATAAATCCTTTACCTTGAGTCTGACTTGTTATTTGTGTCTTTAGCATCCTCTTTTTCAAGTAACTCAATTCAGTTTTCTCCCAAGTTATTCCTTGGTTTTCATTCTAGAAAAAGGTAGTATTATATGTTTAGGGGAGGTATTTTTGGATTCTATTAGGGATGAATATGGATGATTAAAAGTTGATTGACTGTTGCGAGGATGTTTAAGATTGAATTCATTTTTATAATAGAGGCAAAGCACCATTCATATAAATACCAAAAGGTATACACTATTGGAAATTCATAATTATCCCATGTGCCTCAAAAATAGACAAATAACTAGATAAATGGGAATTAAGGTTGATAAAAAACATCACAAAACAAATATAACTGCATTTTGATAATTTTTTTCTTTAACTTATAAAATTATCAAATTTTATCATTATGGTTTTTATTAAATCAATAGATTTATATCCTAATTAATTTATCAATTAATAAAATGTAAAATGAAATTTATTATAAAATATAGACCCATAAAATTCTAAATATGATAACTAATTTAAAAAAATAAATCCCATGTTTGTAGGAAATTAATTTTAAAACAATTTTATGTAAGATGAAAATACACTACTTTAACCCAAACCATGCTAACAATGTTTTACTATCTGTTATCATTATTTTTACAATGAAATTACAATTGGTTGGTAAATGTACCATATTTTATATTTACTAAATGTTAAAGTTCACTTGGAAGGGTATAATATGTTTATTAATTTTAATTCATTTAATTAAATATCATTTATAATAAAATAACATTAATGTCATGTTTGACATCATTTATTTAATTTTATTTTTAAAATATAAAAAATTATAGGAATTTAAAAATATAAAGTTCACATCTATGTAAAATGATATATTTATATAAAAAATGGAACACAAAAATAAATTACACTTTATTTCTTATTAATGTTTTTAGCATCATTTATCTTATTTACTTATTATCTAAATAATTTGTATGTTAGCGTTTGTTAACAGATTAATGTAATTATATCAAAAATTAAAGTAAAATATCCATGAAAAAAAAATTAACTTTCAAAATAATGTTTCTAACCAAAACTATTTAACTTCTTCCATACTCTAACGCTTTACATAAGTGAAAGGTAAGAAGGGTTCCTTTTCTGTCATTTCCATTACTTTACTTATTATATGGTTCACTATCCTGAAAATGTGTTCCAATAACTCAGAAAATTTTAATAAATACGGTATATGTTCCTTATATTATTATACAATGGATATTGGATGACTATCTAGGTCATTTTGGCACTTATGATTATGTTTTAGTCCATTGTTAAGCTTAATTTTTCCATTAATGCTCAAATTTATTTTAATTACTTTTACTAATGTTATTGGTCAAAAAACGAGTTTATATTATTAAAATATATATATTATACTTATTAAAACTGTGAATTTTAATTTTTCTAGATTCAATTCACTGTTGTTTCATAATTATATTTGAATCTAATCCCAAAGACATGACGAGAAAGTATATTTATAATGTTAAAATGCTCAAAAGTTCATTAAGTATTTTATATCTAAATTAAATATAAATGTGATTACAATGATCTACATTTGGATAATATATATATATTATGGATCTATTTTTACTATAATACAATGTTAAAATATAATTAAACATTAATATTATTTGGAAGAAAAGGAAATTTTTAACTAAAATGTAGTATTTTTCACTATTCATCAAAAATTAAAACCTCTAAAACAATGAAAAACATTCAACCAAGATAATTTTGACATTCCAACTTCAAAAATTATGTTTCTTTTTAAAATTATAAATGTTTCAATATTTTTTTAAAAATATTTGTGCCATTAAAAGGTGGTAAAACTTGGTCTTGAATGTAACACAACCAAACTTAGTATTATGTATTGCTTAATAATAACAAGGTGTTGCATATAAATCAGAGTAGAAAAAATAAAATTTATTATAAAATCAAAATATTTTTATTTATTGGGATGTTATATTCTCCCCACCTTAATTATGTTGTGTCATCATTATTTTAACTTGATCTCGATAATCTCGGTTTTTTATTTTAAAATACCATTATTTTAAGAAACCCAAATTGTAAATAGGTTTAATGGCACATCTTCTTAATAAGAGGGAATGTAAAATGTGATGGTATTAAAAAACTGGTATTTCTAATAGAATAATGTTAGTTAAAACATAGACATGGAATAAAATTAAGAAATCACATTATGATAGATAGTGAGAGAGAATATCATAAAAATAATGCTGATGAAAAGAAGGTTTAAAACCATAATTATGAAAATTCCCATTGACATCATCAAAATATGATTATAATAGGAAGAAGTTTTTGTTCAAGAAAATTTTTCCTAGAGTTGATGAATTTTTTCACTCTATAATAATGTAAGGAAATATATTTACGTGACATATTTCTATTTTATATGTACAATCATATCTTTTTATTGTTCCTTGAACTATTTATACTTCATCTCTTAACACAAGTTGCATCACAGGGATAAGTAACACATGTATCACAACATTTTTATATAAATTTATACATAAACATTTTTATAAATGGTTAACATTATGTCCCATACAAGTATTATGATCCAATAAATTAGAATCAGTTCCAGGGAAGTAAGTTGTTTCTAATTTACTTTATCCATATCAATAATTTCTTTCTATAAGAATCATTTTTTAACATGAGGATAGTATTAAGGGATTTCTCTATCTCAACCATGTGTCTTCTACAATGTTTATCTTGCTACTAAATAATTTTTCATGGTTCCATTCAATATATAAAGTCATATCCTTAATGAAATAGTACTTTTTTTAAATCCATATATATTTCATAACTCTTATAACCAGTACATTATTGAAAAAATACTGAAATAACATAATTCAGGAATCCAAATACAATAACATTAATCATTCCACATCAATTGTATCAATAATATAATCTTTCACTTGATCCCTTAACTTATTCGGGGGTATATTCTCTTGGTGCTTAGGGAATTCATTTTCATAGTAACCCATATCATTATAGTTGAAGCATTGAACATTAGAAAATTATTTCTCACCCTTGAAATCCTGAGCATTTTGGATTTCTTTCTCCACAGTTGAAGTAAACTCCTTTATATTTTATGCATGTAGATATGTGTTTAATTCCATAAGAAACACATTTTTGGAAAAACATTCTTTCTCTTTTTCTATTTATCCACATTTTTTTCCTCTTCTTATCATACTTCCCTTAGATTCCACAATACTTGGAGAATTCTTTATCCACCTTGTTATCATGTAAAACTATTTCATCATATAAAGACAATTATTGAGAAAAACATTCCCATAAGAGATCTGGCTTAATACCTCTAATTAAAGGGTAATCTTATATTCTATGTTTCATATTAAATCAGTATAATACCTTGATGACCTTGTACAGGTAGAGTCATACTTGTAACACTTTATACATTCTTTTTCTTTAAACAATTAAATTTTCTATTTATCTCGACTTTTTTCTCATGAGGGAAGTATTTATCAAAAAATTTCTCCTTAAAATATTTCCATTCCATGAGATTTATCTCCTCTTTATCCCTTGTATTTTGGATTAATGACTACCACTGATCATCATCGTATTTGATACAATACATTAAAAGTATAATCTTCTCTTTTTCACTACATCCTAATGCCGCATATATCTGTTCTAAATACATAATACAATTCTCATCTATAATAGGATGAGTAGTCACATGAATGGATGTGAGACTCTATCAAATAAAGCAATCCAAAAAAAGTAGAGTCTTATTGAAGAACATATTGCTCCATTCCGAAAAGATTATATGTCATAATCTTTTTAAGTTGTTTAAATATATCCATAACATTATAAGTTACAATAATACCTATATTGGCTTCCTCATTAAGAAACATCATGATTTTCCACGAGTATTGATACCTTTATTCATCCTATGTTCCATATATGAATAATAGAAAATACTATATTATATCATAAAACTATGATACATAATTTTTAATCCCTAAAATATTGAGATAGATAACATAAATTGAAAAATTTAAGCATATATAATACTGAAATAATAAGAAAGGTTTCATTGTGACGTTATTATGTACTTATCCGCAAATGATACATTTAGTTTATGTTACTTAATCTACCATTTCTAAATCTATTTTCAAAGGATTTTACTAAACTTCATTAGATACCAAATGTAATACCCTAACCCTTGAAGCTTAAGGCCAGAGAATTGCATTATTACATTAAGATGATGAAAAGAAATAAAATCCATAAGGACTAATCAGTTTAGTATTTTTTTGGAACACTATATTATATAATTAAACCAATTTTAAATTGGGGATATAAACTATTTCACAATAAAAGATAAAATCTCAGGATCCTTGAAACTCTCTAAAAGTATTCCTCTTTATAACATGGGGAAAGGAAACTTAATAAGTGTTAGATCAAATTCCACATATGGTTATCTATAGTGGAAGTAATCATGAATCAATAATAATAAACAACATTGATAGTTAAAATACAGAAAAAACATTCCATTTAAGCAACTAGATAACTCATAATCATTATAGAAATGTAGATATCCGAAACAAATTCCATTTAATCAAATATATGGGAATAAAACATAATCATGGATATTATAACTACTCGATTAATAACATGTTATAACAATAACTAAATTTATAGTGCTGTAATTAATAATTATGGACATATAAAACATAACATCAAGTCTTCATTCCAATAATTTAATCTGAGAATGGTTTTATGCCAGGAATCTGATAATATCGAGGATTCATGCTATGAATATAATACTATAAATGATTTATTCATAGAATATAATACTTTCAAGGATTCATGTTAAGAATCTAATTATATCATGGTTTCATTGAAGGAATTTATAACTATTAAGGATTCATTTAATGAAAATAATACTATCAAGGTTTCATGTTAATAATCTAATATTGTTAAAGTGAACATCCTATGTAATAATGGTATACGGTTTATAAAATAATCATACCCATGATAAGTGATATGTATATTCAAAAGAAATCTGATTTCTAAAACAAAATTATGATAAAGTTATTGTTTCAATAAAAAATTAACAATCACAAAAGAATGTGAGATTTCAAAGATAACTTTTATCACTTGGGGTAAATTTCAAATAAATCGCCTTGGATGAAATAATTCAACGTGAAAAAAATAAATGAATAATGAATGAACAATGATATAAAAATTAAAATGTTTCAGAATAATGAACACACAAAATAAATTACTTGTTAAAATTCCTTATTCCACATTGGGGAAAAGTGAGACAAGTATCCCTTACCATCAGCCTAACTTACTACATGTGTCATTATCATCCTCTTTTTTGAGTAAATAATTTTGGTTTAAACCAAAAGGATTTATTGGTTTAATTTTTACCCTAGTATATGATTCTATGATTAGGTTATGGATGTTGTGAGACTATTTGGGATGATTTTGGATGAGACAATTTGGATTGAGAGGTGTTAGGAATGGGAAGAGTGTACTCTTTTTTATAACAGAGGGGGAGTGGTATTATTTTAAATACCAAAATGAATACACTATTTGAAGGTTTAACATCCCTCACATTCTTAAAAATGAAAATTTATGTATTAAAGGTGATTTGTGGTTTAACAAAACCTCCAATACACAAAAATAAGTTCCTTTTTTTAATTTTGTTCTTAACTTCTATATTTACCCAATTTTATCAAATTTAATTTTATTAAAGTAACTTGTTTTTTTCTTATTTAATTTAAAAACTAATAATATATTAATTTGATATTTATTAGAAAATAATGACCCAAAAATTTATAAATATTATACATAATTTATAAAAAATAAATCCCATGTGTGTTTGAATTGTATTCTAAAACAAGCGCATGTAATTCCCAAAAACAATACTTTAACCTCGACCATGCTAACAATGTTTTAAAAATATGTTAATTTTAAAATATAAACTATTCTATTAACGGAAATTTTTTTTTATTTATTTGGATTTAAAATTCAATTTTAAGAATATATAAATTTTATTTATTTTCAATTATTTTATAAAATGTCATTTATTATAAAATAATATTAATGTTAAATTTTACTGTATTTATTTAATTTTAAGTTAAAAATGTGAAATCATTATTGAATTAAAATATATTAATTTAAAATATGTGTATCATGATATCGTTTTCCACAATAATAATGGAACTTGATAATCATTAAATTCTAATTACATTTAATGTTTTTAGCGTCATTTTTCTCAATTAATTATTAACTAATGAATCATTGTGTTAGTATTTGTTAAGAATTTAATTTATTTATATCATCTATAAAAATTAATTTAAATTTACCATGATGAAAAATGTTATTTAAATTTACAAATAATATTGTTAACTAAAAATTATAGCTACTTCCATACTCCAATGATTTATAAATGTTAAAGGTAAGGAAGGTTCTTTTTTGACTTTTTTCGTTAGTAAACATATCATATGGGTCAATATCATGAAAATTCATCAAAATGAATCATATAATTAAAAACATTATGGTATATGGTCAATCTGTTATAATAAAAGGGATTTTGGACAATTTTATGGGTCATTTTGGTGCATTATTTTATAGTTTAGTCTATTATAAAGAATAATTTTACCTTAATTATTGAATTAATTTTAATTAAATTTTATAATATATTTGTAGAATAAATAAGATGATACAATTAGACTATATGTATAATAATTATTACCACCTTTTATTTTGATATTGCCTAATTCAATTCACGTATGTAGAAAAAATTGTTTTAAAGCTAATCCCGCAGACGTGGCGAGAAAGCGTTCTTATAAAGTGAAAATACTAAAAAGATAATTTAGTATTTATATATAAATTAAATATAAAAATGATTAAAATAAACTAAATTGGATTAATATATTGATAATTGATATATTTTGACTTTTGAACAACCTTAAAATATAATTTAACATTACTAATTATTTAGACAAAAAGACAGTTTTCAACCAAAATCCAGTACTTTTCAATGTTCATAAAAAAATAAAACTTTTAAAAAAATAAAAATAATTAACTACAATCTATTTTACAAATTAATAATTTAAAAATGAATTTTATTTTTAAAAATTAATGTTATAAAATTTTCAATTTTTTTTTTAAAATAGGTCCACCATTAGATGGTGGTAAAACTCGGTACTGCATATAACATAAAATAACATAGTATTGTGTGTAGCGTAAGCTTAACATAGTGTTACATATAAAGAAATATAGAAAAAACATAAAATTTATGATAAAATTAAAAAAAATTAATGTATTTGGGTGTTATGTCAATGTTTTTTCTTTGAAATCCATGAAAATAAACATTAACCTAGGAAATGACAAAGACCTATTGCGCTTTCTAGTCTAGTCTGCAAACACAGAAATTAAAATCAGTGTAGGATAGTAAATATAATTAGTTTTCATTATAATAATTAAACAAATAAAAATTACCATTTATATATCTAATTAATAATTTAATAGTTTTAAGATGAGTTTTTTTGGGTTTGGACTAAAATCTAGCACACAAACATACTAAGAACATTATGTTTTTTAAATGGGGTGAGATACACTAAATTTCCTATCAAGAATCTATAATTTTTAAGATCATATGAATTTATATATTAATGTAAATCCAATATTAAATTAGTTCAAATTCGATTTTTCATTTTCTTTCTAGAATCTATTCCAAACATTTTAACAACATCTTTAGCATATTTATCTTGATTCAAGGAAATACCATCTTTCTTTTGACAAATTTGCAGAACATAAAAACATTTTATTTCACAAAATAATGTTATGACTAATTCAATTTTCATCAGTTTATTAAAATATTTACTGAACAATTTTTTTATTGATCAAAATAATATATCATCGAAAAAAATGTGTATAATCAATGTTTACTTTGAAAATATTTTTTGAAAATAAGGTTGGATCAATAGTACTTTTAAAAAATCATTATATAATAAACACTGTGTTAGTATTTCATACCACGATACTGGAGATTTTTTAAGACCATATAATTCATTATTATTTTTTTGAAATTATTTGGAAATATATATTTTTCAAATATGGGTGGTTGTCAGATATAGACTTGATTTTTAGTTATTTCATATAAAAAAGAAAACTTTTTAAATCATTTTGAAATAATAATATATTATTTAAACAATAAAAGGATAATAGATTTCTAATTTTTCCCAACTGAGAAAAATGATCAAAATAATCTTCAATGGAAATTCCATTTTCTTGGTAATTCCTTGAGCTTCTAGTTTTGTATTATTTTTTACTATGTTTCTATATTTCTCAAGCTTGCTAGGAAAAATCTGTTTAGTTCATATTACAGGTTTATCATTTTGTAATTCAAAAAAAATACACACTCCATTTCATTCAAATTGGTTTCATTCATAATGAATTTAGTTAATCCAATTTAATCAATTAAAAAATTATCAATAAGTATAAGAAAAATTCTGTATCAAAAGTTGATTTTTTATAGTAAATTTAAAAATATTTTTTGGTTTGTATTCTAGATTCACCATTAGTAATTAAATTTCCAATAATATTACATTTAAATGTTTTATAATCTTTATGATCAGTTTGGTAAGATATGTTCTCCCCCACAACTAAATAATTCTCATTATCTTAGTTGTTATATTCACCAATATTAAATTTACATAATTCATCAATGCCTTTTTCTAAATCAAAATCCTACTTGTTAGCGTTAATTTTATTAAACATAAAATAAATAGACTATTGAAAAAAAATATTTTTTTCATCCTTAAAGGTCTATAAGATTTTATATAATTGTAATATTCTAAAAATATATTTTTATCAATTTTAGAATTGAATTTTTCAAAAATAAATTTTTATTGATGATATGGAAATTATAAAAAAATACCCTAAAATACCAAACATTATGTTTAAACACAGTAGAAAATTCTTTATATGTATTATTTAAAAATGGTAAAATAGATACTCCTTTTCAAACATAGAAATCTATATTAATATAATCTTCCAAAATAGTTTAAGTACACTAAATTCCTTTAGCATTGACCAAGGAATGTAGTGATTAGACATGATCTTTGTTTCTACTAGAACATTCTCTTGTGTTGTCCTAGGGGATGAAAGAAAATTTCATATCCATTTTTGTCACAAAATTTATCAAATTATAAATTCAAATATTAACCATCTCTATCACGCATGATAGATATGAAGGAAATGTTTTTGATATTTTTAATAAGTTTATAGAAGGCACATTATTTTGTTAATAGTTTATTTTTAAGGGATATAGAAAAAATATGTAAGAATATACTATAATCATATAAATTATAAATTAATAATTTTTACCACCAAAGCTATCAGGTTTGTATAAGTATAAATAATTAAAGATTAAATATTTATTAAAGTCAAGCCCAACATACATCATTTTCATATTTAAATAATTATTTGTGATTCTTACCCTTTAAACAATAATCACACACAAATTATTTACAATTATTTATTATAAAAATTGTAGAAAATTTTAAATATTTAATGGTTTTTGTGGTATCCTGAAATTTGAAGGAGCGTGCCTCCTATTTGAAATAATTAATTTACTTCTACAGAATTTGAACACTTATCCTTTTTGCAGGTTAAATCAATAAAATTAACATTGTCAAAATACTAATTTATATTTGTAGAAAATAAAACAAATTAATTTTTCAGAATGGTACATTTATCATTTTGAGAAATAATATTTTACCAACCATTACACTACTATGATATAATTCTTAAATTATTATTTTTACCATGCACATAAAATACATATTAAATAATAATTTTTTAGGAAATCTATCTTCTCAAATACTATTAATATGAATTTTACAGTTTTCTCCATATGTTGAATTTCAACCATAATATGAATTTAAGGAAATAAAATTTAAAATATCTCTTATATGGTGCCTAAAAAAATTTATAAATAACCTTAGAATTTTTTTACTTCTATGTAATATTTCTTGAAATTTAAAAATTCAAATCTTCTATTTTGGGACCCATTCTAACCGGGGTCCAAATTAATTTGTAGCAGTAAAATGTGGTACCCTAATTGATTTATTTCATGTATTAGTGGTATATTTATAAAATAAAACAATAAAAATGAATGTTCTAGTATGTCCAAATTTTTAATTATTTTTTGATTAATTCCCCACATAATAACTTCATTTAATTCTACCTTTAAAACATGTTACAATGGGAATACAACCCTTTATGATTTTAGAAAAGTTTTCCTTATTGAAACATCGTGATACATTTTCAGATCCAAAACCATTGATAATGGTCTTCAGTTTAATCAAGGAAATCAGGTTATCATATTTATATTTTCCTTTAACAAATTTAGATAAATTTTCTTTTATATTAAAAACATAATTTTTGAAACTCACATTCTATTATGAAATAGTTTTTCATTAACTACAAACATTCTCTTTTGATCTAGAATATGTGTGTATTAATTTATTATGTTATTGATCATGTTTTATAAAATCTTATTCAACTATAGTAAAATCTTCCAAAACTAAATTAAATCTTCTTTCTAAATCATTATCTTTTACATATAATTTTTTTAAAATTTTTTAACATCATTCTTTTAGTTTTAATAACACATAATTATAATTGTATTTATATATATGATTTTTGTAAAAAAATATTTTCATATTATCACATTAATTTTTTATTTATTCATTTTTTTAATAAAAATATTAATTTTAATTATTATCTCAATATACATATCAATTATTCAAAATCCTTCATTTACTAATTCTTTATTTCAATTAAAAAATTATTTAACATTGGAATTCACCGAATAAGAATAATAATATGAATCAGAATCATTTTCATCATCAAAAATTGTATTTTTATAAACATTTTTAGTAGTTATTAACTTAGTAAATATTAAATCATTTAACTCACATTGTATACCCATTAAATAAAGATTCCTTGTCACCTTTTCATTTTATGAATCATTTCTAGATTAAGAAATGTCTGATCAGTCTATGCCTCCAATCACAACTTTGTTTTACATTCATCTTATTTATATTTCCTTTTAAAAGATGTTTCATTTTAGAGAAAGTAGTCCTTATCTTCCCTATTTTCTTGCACTCATAATTTTTTAATTCTAAAATATTATTATTTTTATTGGTATCAACTTTTTTATATTTCTTTCTAAACTTCATCATGAACTGCTTCTTTATAGCTTTATTTTAATTAATTTGAAAATCCTTATATTAGAGTGATCCATCTCCATGTAACATTCATGTAAATACTATTTAGATGCATTAATGGAATTAGTAAAATTATCTTTAAATTTAATAACTTTTTCAGTTGTGGAATCCTGATCAATTTATTTTAAACTCTATTTCATAATATAATGATGTTCCTATTAGTTTATCTAAGATGTAATCATTAATATTATTAATATAATATATTTCCTCCTATTTTAATTACATATTTTGGAAAGACTTATCAATAAACGTTCCACTTGATCTTTATTATCCAAAAATAATTTAGTAGCACACATGTAATTTAAAAAACAAGTAAACTGGTGGAACCAATAGTTCACTAACTCATCATCTCGCTTCTTGAATTATTGGTATTCCACTATGGGAATTAAATACTAGGTTATCTTGATATATTTTGTACAATATTGATTCACATGAATTATTCTCCATATATCACGATTTTTCATAAAAGAAAAGACTTGGGTATATACACTTTTACTTATAGTACATACAAAATATTTTAAAATTTATAAATCAAAATATATTTTACTATGTATATGAGTTTAACAGTCTCTAGATCAACTTTAGGTATATCATATAGATTATTCATGATGTTCTATTGTTCCACACTCAACTACTCCATGCAGGCTTTCACTCCATGTTTCTAGTAGTCATAGGCAGTTCCATCAAAGAATTGGTATTTTTAGTAATTTATACATCATTATCATTTACACATTACATTTTAAAAGAAACCACTTCTATAATTCCATTGACTATTAATTCTAGTATTTCAGGTTAGATTATAGATAAAAATAATAATTATAAACAATTATTGACTCTAAATATCCTTTTAAAGAAAATATTCTTTGATAAAAAATGTTTTGAATTTGATTCGAATAATTCTTAAGGATAACTATCCCTTACGTGAAAACCTAGCATTGATAGAATTTTTTTGATATTTATTGATGTAAATTATTACTGGAGGTTGGATGGGGTTTTATATTATTTAATGAAAATTAGAAACAAATCATATTTTATAAAATAATTATATATAGTGATTTTTGTGTTCCTAAAATAAAGTGCAGTGGAAAAAAATATTTAAATTTTTTCATATAGTGGCTCATTTCACAATGATACTAGCCCACTGCTTAACCTTATATAATTTATGAGATTATTGGTATCCACAAAAAATCATAATTTTTATGGTCTGAGAACCTTTTACAGACACTTACCTCTTCACAAATCTGAAGGCATAACCCACACTCTTTACCAGATAATTAACGTAGTATGTGACCTAAGTTTTGTTCATGAGTCAAAAACCAAACTTCTTAATTTATGGCAGAACAAGAAAAAAAACAAAACAGTCTTTTGATTATAAAATTTATAGACAAGAAATGAAAAATTACAAATAAAATAAATAAAATATAACATTATTAAAAAATACAAAGAAACTGGAAGATGGTTATATGACCTAAAAGATGATGGGGCTTTGTGATCATTGATCAATTTAATAGAACAAGGTTGATTGTTGAAGTTATTTTCTGATCGAATCCAAAAAAGAGATGTTTTATACATTTCTTGATTGTATTTGAGCATCATGAATTGGGTCGAACTATTATCTAACGAATGATCTACATGAAAGTTGTTATATACCTTGGTTGACAAATATAATGAATGGAAATATAATTATTAAGACATAAATCTTATCGATGAATCTACATAACCAATATTTACATTCCACTTATTATATCATTACAATAAAATAATATTATTTCTACCCTTGATTATAAATTCGATGAGGAATAATAAGGAACAATAGATTTCATTATTTCTTTATGAAATATCAGTATAAAAAATTCGATAAGGTAAGTATAAAAAAATATATAATTCATATCTATAAAATACTTTAAAAAATAATAAAATTACAGTTTATAAAGGCCAACAAAAGATTCATAAAACTGGCCATCATAAAAAATTTAAAATGCATGTATATATGTGTGTAAAATATGCTCACAATTATGTTTACAAAATATATTGTCATATATCATTATAATAAAATAAATTGGTTATAAAAAACATAATTTTAATTATATCTTTTAAAAAGATAATAATAATATTTTTATAAAAACTATTTGAACTATTAATATATAGAAATAACTATTAGTAGCTAAAAATATACCACTTCACTTATGTACCATTGGTGTTGAATATGATCCAACATTATATGATAGAGATTCTATAAAGAATACATAGTCTCTACCATGTCACAATGAAATTGATAGGAGATGTACTATTGCAACATGAAGTTTATACTATTCAAATATGGATCTACCCTTTTATTGAGAGATCATTTAACGACCCATATGAGGATCATGAATGGGACTAGTGGGGTTCCATGGGAGATCACTTACACCATTAGAAGGTGCAAGATCGGTACCGCACATGGGAAGATTTTTCATCACAGTTGGAGGGAGGCCAACTTCGCGGCGGACTCCCTTGCCCGCTTGGGTAGGCAGGATGTGCCTCTCATTATTTATGACTCACTTTCTTCCCTCCCTCCAGAATGTGCTTCTTTTGTGCTGGGGGATGCCCTTGGACTGCACCATTTCCGACCCCCTTGAGGGGTGTTGTCTCCCTTGCACCTTGCCCTTTCCTTTCGAATAAAAAATATATGAAGAAGAAGACAAAACCATGATTGGACTATATAGGTATAATGTCTTTAGAAACTAGGGAACACAAAAAACTAGTTCATAAATCATCTACATTGTCTCCCATTTATTTCTTCATATCTAGAGTCCCTTTTGGAATATCTTACTTAACGCCCTTCTTCCTGACTTGGGAAAAAAAATTACAAATGGTGAGCTCAAATTCTCAGTAAGGGAAAAAAAGGAAATATTAATCATAACATGTTCATAAGAACATAACATTTTCATAATCTTATCCTGCAAAAGAGATCATAATATCATGACATGGGATAAATCATAGTAGTGAAATGTAAAAAAAATATTCATAACATAAGATATGAAACTATGTTTCAAACACAAATAATTATAGAAAATCAATTCATATTATTCAAGACTCATTTCCAAGACCATCATAGCAGACAAAGTCTATTACTGAACTGAGTTCACTCCTCATTCCAGCTCTGTATCACTGAACCAGATTAACATGTCGGTCCAACCATATCTATATCATGAGATATAAATATTTACCCAATGAATTGTAAGTAGATATATGTCCCACCCATCTTATAATGAATCCATTCTTATATATGCCACAAAATCTTAAATCATACATCATAGCATAACCCATGTAATAAAAATGGGATTCTTAAACATCATGCCATCATAAAATAATCCATATAAGATAAAAGGACTTCATAAAAATAGTTACATCAATAACATAATAAAATAAATGTAATAATATGGATATAAAAATAACCATATATTATCTTAGATGAAAAATAATTCTGATAAAACACTTGAACTCACTTCTTGAGGAAAATATCCATTCTACTTAATATTAACAATTTTCCTTTCTCAACATGTCATAAAATTTTAAACTAAAATATGTTAACTGAAAATAAAATTAAAAACTTTTAAAGTAAGCTTCATGGAAACAATGTTCTTTGAAATCATAAAAATCCATTCATGCTGTATAAGTTTAAAAAACATTCTTCTCGTACATTGGCTAGAAAATTCAAAAAGCATCTCGTACTGAAAACTAAAAAAGATTCCATTCATATATTTTACTAAAAATTATCCAATATGTAATATTTGATTAAAACAATTTTATGAGGATAGAAATAATATTACATATTGAGGAAACATGGATGTTGATGATAGATATGCACCAGTAAATTCGGAAGTATAAACAATCTCGTATAACAATAAGATTGTAAGATTTTCCCTTACCTTAGGTCTGATATGAATTTTAAATATCCAAACCTCCTGTATAATGATTTAAATAATTTCATTTAATTATTACATAATCATATTCATTTTTATGATATCATATATGGTCTTACTCTTATCTTTTTATTGGTAATATTTCATTGCTACTTTTTATTTGGGTGTTCATTTCTTTATGTTCCTGTGCGTGTTTTGTCGAATAAATTCTTATTCCTATTTTTAGGTTATAGCTACATAATTTAAAAAATGGTATTAGTATAATATATATCATATTTATTCATTAAATATGTTTATATAATCATGGTTTAATTAAGATCATGTAGAACGAATCACATCACACTGTGGAAATGGTAAGTCGTACGCATGCACGAGCAACGATATCATTCCAATAATTATTATATGGTATTGGAGTGGATGATAGAATATATCAGAATTATTATAATGTTATAATATTCATATATAGTTATTCTTTACAACATTATACCCATCTAAGTAAGGTGATGGTGGAAAAGAGATTACACCACAGTATGGAGATGGTATTCTGTACGTACGCACACGTGATGATTTAATTTTCTGTAGCACAGATAGAAGGTTAAATAGGGTTTTTTCATATTTATAATAACATATAAGTATATAAGTGATACTGATGTTATTACTTTATAATGAAACAAATAAAGAAGATGAAGTAGAAGAAGAAATAAATTTTAAAGAATCGATAAACGATATTACCTCTTCTTCAACGCGCCTCTTCTAAATCTTCTCTTAGGGCACTGAAGTTGGTCTTTGAAGATGACCATGACCTCTAGTATGTTTCTATGGAAGTGGAGAAGATAAATGGGCAGGGTTTGGCGGATATTTAAGGCTCATAATTTTGTGAGGAGAAGAGAGAGGAGGTGCCCTTTTATAAGAGAGGAGAGGGGCAATTTTGGAAACCTCTAAAATATTAATTTATAATATACTCAAAGCCCACATAAAAACCTACAAAAATGACTCAAATCAGAATATCAGATTAGATATGGTTGTAATATCATCAACCAATAAAAATTATACATGTTGGGAATTTATTTTAAACCCTATCAACTGAATTTACCCTTATTTAATCTCTTTAATTTTATTTGTGGTAACAAAATTATAAATTATAAATTGTTATATATAATTACATATGGGTTGTGAATTTCCCATAATTGGATATTTTATGACATATTAGACCATACAAATGTTTATTTTTAATTTTTAAATAATTTTGTGATTTTTAAACAATTTTATAATATGTTATTTTTATAAAATAACAATAGTGTCAATTTTGACTTGATTAATTTATTTAAATTTAAATAAAATCCACACAGAAGATATATTTGAACCAAAATATATAATGGATTCCTAAAATGTTATAGTTATCAAGAAATTTTTTGGAGAACATTAATTAGTTCATATAATATTTATTTTAATATTTTTAAAACTATTTATTTAATATTTCAATCAATAAAATAATTTTTACATCACTATTGTGACATCATTAATGATAATTATTTAATCATTAAAAATTAGAAATAAATTTTCATGATGTAGATAATTCTATTATAATTCAAGAAACTATTTATTTTCGATATTTTATGAGGTTCATCACTAAATTAAAATTATTACACTTATACGATATAAGAGAGTGACATGTTGTCACTTTCTTTGGTTTTAATAATAATTATATCATTTTCAAGGAAAAAAGTAAATAAAATGAATCTATTCTGACCCTTATGTGATATGGGTCGACATCTATTAATCAAATAGAATTTTGGAAGGACTTAGGGTAATTTTATAATCTTATTCTTACCCTTAATTACCCGATTTACCTTTAACTGTACTAAATAAAAATTAGCGTAGTTACTCTTCATAATATCAGAATAAATAAAATAAACCTATTAAAATTATTTAAACCCAAGGAATCCAAATATGGAATCCATTTTTCAAAATTCAAAAAATAGAAGTTGTAGTGATTAATTTAAAATTAATCATGTTGTTAATAAAATGGGTTTTAAAAGTAAAAACATTGTCAAAGATGGAAATGTTTTTACCTATGAATTCAATGTAAAATTAATGGTAATGACATAAATTATATTAAATGGTAAAAATATATTTTATTTATACTTTAAAACCATTAAATTTTATCATTTAACCATATAAATTATCTTTATTTAAGAAGATGTTTTTAAGAAAAATTTAGCGTATTTTTATTATTCATAAAAATATGAAAGTTACCAGAAAAGTATCAAAAATTTATCCAATGTAAATATTTATATCCTGATTTAAATGAATAAGTTTATTTGGTAAAATTAAACTTATGAACTTGTGAAAAATTATAATTAAAATAGGTGTTCCATCAAAAGTTGGTAAAACTGCATTTTTTGAAAAACACTTATTTTATCTAAAAAATTGATTTTGTTTTCATATCTCATTCTAGAAAATGTGTAAGATTAATTATAATGTTATAAAATTCAAAATTTATTAAATACTATTCATAACATCTAGTTCATAATATTATAATAATATATCATTTTTTAGTAAAACTCAGTACTGCGTACAACGTAATCTATAAAGGAAGGTTTCTCTTGCGTGTAACGCAAGACAAGACAGTGTTGTGTGTAGTGAAAGATTCTTTTGGTGTTGCGTATAACATAAGACATAAAAAAATATATATTTCTCATAGAATCTCGGGCTGTTACATTATATCCCCCTTAAAATGAATATTGCCCTCAAAATTCGTCACTTCATAACAAAAAGACGAGGATACCTCTCCCTCATCATATCCTCAAGTCCCCATGTAGATTATTCTAATTGGTGGTTCCTCTATAAAACCTTAACCAAGTGAGTGGTCTTGTTTTGTAAAAATTTTTCACTACGATCCAGAATCTCTATCGGCTATTCTTCATAAGAAAGATCTTGTTACAACAGTACAACTTCTAAGCTTAGTACATGTGAAGGATCAGGTATGTACTTTCTTAGGAGATCACTACTGGAAACTCATGTTTTCCCAATGCTTCTTTACCAACGGTTTAAACAAACCATTGGTAAAGAATCCCTTTCTCAATGGTTTACTAAAACAGTTGGGAAAGGGGTGTCCAAGTAAACCCTTCCCAACATTTCGGTTGAACCGTTGGGAAAGGGGTGTCCAAGACACCGTTTCCCAATGGTTCTACAAGAACCATTGGGAAATGGTCACCCTTTACGAATGGTTTTTAAAATCAATTGGGGAATCTTTTACCCAAATACACAATCAGCCGCTCTCTCCCCCATTCGCGACAGAACCCTAATCCTGTCCACGGCTCCGCTACTCTCGCAAATTACCCCATCTGAACCTGTCAAACTACATCCAAATCGTCTCAAATCAGGTATTCTATTCTTCATACACATAGAATATTTAAGTGCGACCTCGTTTTAATTGTTATTCATCTCATATTTTAGCTTTAACTTTTGATTTTGATTTGTATATAATTTTTTTGTGAATTGATTTAATCTAGATTTTATCCATTCCAGTCCATTTAATTAATAAAATCCTTAACCCTCCATCGATGAATAAGCATCTCAAATTCATTTATATTGGATTCTATATTTTCTATGTATGTGTTTTTATTCTTTTTTTCCATCTTTTAATTAATTGTTACTTGGAAATTTATTTATATGTGTTTAACAATTTTTAGCAATGTTTTTATGAATGTTTTCCTTAAAATTCCATGATGAAAGTGTTTTATTAAAATGATTTTTTAATATGGATTGTGTAATGTAATTTGTTATAGTATACTATGTGACTATGTTTGGTATTCAATAACACATGAGATAACTGGTATGTGAGAATGTGTTGTGAAAGAGGTTCCATGGTTGGTTCAAGATTATATTTACATTTTGATCCTATTAATGAGTTGTTTTAAAGATATTTTGAGATATTTACCTAATGTTTATTGGTGAAAACTGGGAGTTGTAGAGGTGGTTCATGATTAAGGCATATAATTACTGCTAAACATGTGGATAAACCTTGCATAGTAGTGAATTCTTGAAATATTTGATGTTTTTAGTCCTTTTTTATTTGGAGTTTCTTTTGATGGTGTTGTTTCTTATTGTTACATTTGATGGGAATTTATTTTAGTTACTAAATCGGCTGAGACTCCCACACCATGAAAAATGTATGAAACCTCTACCCTTTTTTAATCATTCTATTTACACAGCGTATGCAACCTCTACCCTCATTTAATCAGTGAACTCAAGTCAATAATTCAAGCCTTCATTCTCACTATCATGTAAGAAATTGAATGATGTAAAACCATCCTCACATGATTTCTTAGCTTATATAGTGTCCAACATATGAAACATGAGATTTTGAATTCATCAGTTAACCAGGATCATATATTCCATTTCCCCCAAGATGACTGTACTAATATAACTTTAGGGTCAATTAAATATGTTTCTCATTGTATGATGTATATTATGTGTCCTTCTTGGCCAATACTCACTTTTATGAGGGTTGGGTTCTTTTCACTACCCATTCTGGTATGTGTAGACATCCATAAAAATGTTATATAAGTCACAAGTTTAATTCAGTAAAGTTGTTATCATTGACATAATTTATTGTTAATGTCAAATTTAAAAATAAAATTTTTTGTCTATACTTAATGAAATTAAATATTTTTACAATCCATGAACAACCTATTAGTGCAGAAGCCTAAAATTTATTCATCCATGGGGTGTGCCTGACATGGGAAAGTAATTTGGTAATGAATGGTATGGCCATAGAGGTTCCAATAATGAGTTATTGAACATGAGTGAATGATTTGGGATGCCTATAACACATGATGGGACCTAAGTCATGTGTCTCCTATAGACCTAATTAAAATGAATATAAATAAATTTTAATTTAATTTATGAGTACGTTTTCTTTACATTATTTTAATAGTTCAGTACATCGACTATAAAATTATTCCATTATCATTTACTTAAATGTATTTCTATTACAGTTCAATCCTATTGAATTGTTTATGAAAAAATGACTTATATAAATTATTTTTACAGAATGGACATATGTTGAATGTATGAAACCGATCAGATCTCATGTGATTTTCAAAACAATTTGGAGAGATTTATAGATTTTTCATTTCACAATGCTTCAGATAGTGGTCGCATACACATCCCATGTTCCAATTGTGTTGGTAGACCATGGTTGAGCCATAAAGAAGTCACCTACCACATACCAAAAATGAGTGTCAAGAAAACTACATTCTGTGGTATCACAATGGGGAGAAAATGAAATCTCAAATTGGTGATGATCGAAATGAAAGGACCGGAATGGAGAATTTTTTAGATGACCGGTTTCTGTTTATTCATCACCATGAAAAAAAAAGTATTTCGACTCAAGAAGACTTTGATATGAGGACATCTGATGCTTCAGTGAAAATGATGATATTTATAGGGTGAAAAAATTGAATAATGCTGCCACGACTCTAGTATATAGACAATGTGATAAAATGAAAAAGCTAGACTTTAATCTGATTTTTCATGGGAAAACTATGTATGGGATTTCTAATATAGAAATTGATTACATTCTTACCCTCTTGAATGATTTAATTCCAGATGATGCAGATATTCCCTCAAACCACTATATGGCATGGATGTTAGATGAGGAAATTATATTTTCGAGAAACAAAATTCATGTTTTCCCGAATGATTGCAGTTTATTCTAGGAGGAAACTGCTGAACGAAATGATTTTATAAAATGTGGCACATCCCGCTGGAAGTTAAAATCTGATGTAACACTATCCCGCGATCCACAGAATGTAATGTGGCACTTTTCATTGATCCCCAGACTCCAAAATATTTTTCAATCTGATGACATATTAATAAAAATGAGATTGCATGATACCGAGATAAATAATACTAATGATGAGTTGGTTCATCCTGCATATAGATTTTCATGGAAGAGGTTTGATGCTCGACATCCTAATTTTGCAGCTGACGTGTGTAATGTGAGGATGGGTCTTTCATGCAATGGTTTTAATCAGTTTGGGTAGAAGCTTACTTCGCACAGCACATGGCCAGTTTTTATACACATTTATAATCTTCCCCCAAGGTTGTGTATGAAAAAACCTTTCACTTTCATGAGTATACTCATATCTGGTCCTTCTGATCCCGACATTGATATTAATGTATACATGCAACCTTTAATAAAAGAGTTGAAACTTCTTTGGGATATGGGTGTCCGCACATACGATGCATGTTTGAAAGACATATTTCAGATGCGTGCTGTGATTATGTGGACGATCAATGATTTTCCAGCTTATGCAATGATGTCTGGATGGAGCACGAAGGGAAAACATTCATGTCCAGTTTATATGAATAATACACGATCCAGAAGACTAAAACAACATTGTAGTTTCAGTTTTATGGGACATCGAAGATTCTTTCCAAAGGATCATCCATATAGAATGAATCGTCGAAGATTTGATAATACCATAGAGACCGATGATCCACCTCAGCGTATGTCTGGAACTGACGTGCTTAGTGAATTGAAAGATTTCAGTTTTTTGTTCGAGAAGGGTCAAATGAAATCTGGAAAGAGAAAAATTGTTTCCACTGAAACCTATTACAATTGGAGGAAAAGGAGTATCTTATTTGATTTGACTTATTGGTGAACCAATTTGTTACATCATTGCTTAGACGTAATGCATACTGAAAAGAATATATGGGAAATGTTGCTTTCTGTTCTTCTAAATGTCAAGGGGAAGACAAAAGATGATTTAAGATCTCGGCGTGACTTGGTGGATTGGGGCATCAGACCAGAATTACATCTTGTGCGTATCAGTTAAAATTAATGGCAACTTTTATGTGCTTCTTATGTGATGAAACCTATGGAAAAAACAATTTCTGGATGTATTAGAGACTATTATAGTTCCTGATGGCTATTCAAGCAACATATCTAAATGGGTCAACAGAAGAGAGTTGATGCTAAAATCTTTGAAGGCTCATGATTATCACGTTCTACTACATGAGTTGCTTCCAATATCAATCCGTCATCTTTTGTATAATAATTTAAGTGTGGCTATTATTCGGTTGTTCCATTTGTTTAGAGATCTTTGTGCTAAGAAGTTGTCCAAGTATTTCACACAAAAAATGTTGACAGATTCCCCATTAATTTTGTGTGAGTTGGAGAAAATATTTCCTCCATAATTTTTCACATACATGCTGCATCTGACTATCCATATTCCCACTGAAATACTTCTCAGAGGACCGGTTTCTTTTCGATGGATGTATCCAACTGAAAGAAATATGTTCACATTAAAGTCTTATGTCTGAAATAGAAATCATCACGAAGGTTCTATCATGAACGGTTACATGGATCAAGAATGTATTGATTTCTGCTTGATGTATTTGTCTGATATTACTATAATATTGAACATAACACTGAGAAATTAATAATAAAAATATAAGAAAATTGAACCCATTTTTCCATCACTTCCTCAAACAGGAGGAATTCCGGGATCACATACATTGAAGACATTAAGCCATGAAGAGCGGGAGATGGCACATCAAACATTTTTGTTCAACTGTGATTTGTTCGATGACTATATATGGTAACTAAATTTATTATTTAAATCATACATATGTATCTATTCAACTATTCATATTTTTTATCTATAGGGAATATAAAACAATGATAAATAGGAATAATCGTTCTTTATCTTTGAGAAGGGGATAAACTTTTCATAGCAAAGAGTTTTCATCATGGTTAAAATAGAATGTAAAAATATTAATGTTTAAAATAATTATATCAATCATTAATTAAGTTTAATAGTCATTTATATTGCAGTAATTGAGTTTGTCTGCTGACTCTGTCTCTGAGGAAATAAGAGCTTTGTCTTTTGGTCCTAATAATGTGGTTCGTGACTGTAAATCAATTGTTATCAATGGGTACAAATTTATTGTCACTGAACGAGCAAAGAACATGAGAAGACTACATGATGGTGTTATGGTTACTGCCATAACAAGATTTTTATGCCAGTGCATCAGCTAGTAGACTGTTATTTGAAAATGTGGGTTATTATGGAGTTGTTGAAAAAATAATAATATTGCATTATTACTCTCATGGAAAAGTCACAAGGATAAAATGCCATTGGTTTGATTCGATGACGATACATGGCACATTTATTGATGATTGTGGATTTTGAGTAATTAATATGACTCACACTCTTGCAACTGAAGAACCATATGTGTTGGCATCAATTGAAAAACAAGTTTTTTATGTCAAAGACAAACTTCGACCTAAATTTGGTGTCATAGTTGAAGTAATTCCAAGACATATTTTTTATGATGGTGATGATGGAATTGACACGATCCCTAGTGCCATTGGAACCAATCCATTTATTTTTTTTGATGACTCCAATAGCTCAATTTTCAATGTTGATTGTGAACTTGAAGTTGTGGTTGAAAATATTTAGAATCATTCATCCATGTTCTCAATTCTTTTGGTTTACCTCGAGTTGGGTTGTTAAGGTTGGTAATATTAAAATTGATTTAGTATTGATTAGAAATATGTTTTAGCTGACTTGACCATTATGTGAATATTAAATGTTTATTGGTTGTAGTTTTATTTGAATTGCATTTTCTAATTTGGAATTGAATTGTATTCAAACCTAGTCAAACAATATTTCTGACTTGGTGAACATTACAACATGTATGATTTATTAAATCCATTCAAGATCTTCTAAATCAATTGATAGCTAAATTACCAATGAATCCCCCTATTCCCTCATATATTTAGTTTTTTGGGTTATACATTTGTTTCCTTTTTCTAATTAATTACATATTTGTTTTCAAAAGAAAGAAATGAAGCCAATTGAATAGAGACGAAGGAAAAAAATGATGGAAAACAATCAATGGATGATGGAGTTGGGAATTACATCATTAGTGCCTATAGTGAGTAATCTATTTCAAATCCATATATTTAAAGAATATATAATGTCATGTGATTAATTTTTTTGTAAACATTTTTGTAGCATCCACCTATACGTCGACAGTTATTCGACGAGTAGCCTAGTACTGGTCCTAGTACTCAGGCCGGTGGTACGAGGAGGGTTCGTTCTAGAGGTGGACGAGCAACTGCGCGTACCTGACTAGACCCTGCCCCTCCCACTGACATGTCATCCTTCCAACATTCTGATCCTGGTGTGTCATGAGGGACACACGGGATATTTAGGCCTCCCATGTTTTCGCTGCCTTCTGCATCTTCTGGCCCATCATTTTCACATCCCATGATGATTCCCACTCCCCGGTCAGAATCCGGTCAAATAGATGTACCATCTTATTTTCCTTCTACTTCTGTCTCTCTGAGATTCTATATTCCATTGTCTTTGACTCCTGTTACACCACAGGGTGTTCCATCATTTTCTGTGGATCGAGCGGCGCTCTGTGATCAGACTGGCACAGGTATATTTATAGAACCCTAACAAATATTTATAGTAATAATTATTTTCATTATAACATGTTTTGATAAAATATTTGTTTTTCTTTCATGAAAAATACATCTACTGATAGGAGGAGTTGGCAGGGGAATACACTCATGCGTTCGTTGTGGAACTTCCACACACATGTTATGGTAGATTATAATAAAGACAACCAAATGGTTGAGAAAACAGGGCATCAATGTCGGAGTTTTTTGGCGATGCTTGCGAAATACTCTGACATCATTCTTGTCAGCCCGCTATCATGGAGACATTTGCCACATGTGGTCAAGGATAGAGATTGGGAAGATTTATGGGTAAAAAAATATGTTCTATTTAATTCCATGAATTATTTTTGTATTTATATGAATTAATATTTTGATGTCAGCATCGGTTTAATTTTCCCGATAGTGAGGGTGCACGACTGGAATGTCTAAAGGATTTAGGCAAGATTTGGAGAGCCTACAAGCATGAGTTGTATATTTCCTGGGTTTCTAGAGTTGTCACTGAGGTAGAGGTGGTACCAGTGGTGGATGATTGTCCTATAGAGCAGTATTGTTATATGATTACTCGTTGGACAAGTATCCAGTTTAAGATATTAATTAAATTTGTGGTATTTAAATAATAACATTCATGTTTTTCATTAATACTTTCTGTTTCATTTTTAAATTTCATTTAGGAATCATCTGGAGAAAATAAAAAGAACATTGATGCAAAAAATTACCTCCACACACTGGGACGCACAACGATGTCTGGTCATGAGAGGAAGAAGGTATGACAATTGTTTATATGTTTTATTTATGACTTACACTTTATTTTTTTCATAAAATATTAAATAGTTTGATAAAGTTTTCATATAACATTAGTTTTCAATGTCATTTTAGAAGAAAATACAAAATATTTAAGGGCATGTACCTCGAGCAAAACTGTTTTGCTCGAGTGGACGGAAAAGGGATGGAAGTGCCGTCAACGAAGCAACTCAGCAGTAGATTGTAAGATTTAATTTGTTGAATTTATAATTTAATATCTATTTTTTAACTTAATGATATATTTATATTTGTAACAGGCTGCTTTAGAGGCCCTCAATGCCCAAGAACTAGACAATTTTGGGCCAATAGACCAGTTACATCAAGTAATGGGAGTGGAGCATCCTGGTAGAGTACGCTGTCGACCTAGGATAGCCCCGAAAAGGTATTGAACCTCCTAAGGTATGAGCTTTAGTGCCACCAAGCTGTAGAAAGTTAGGTAATAGGAAGAAAAGGCTGAGAAAATGGCCACAGAGATGAAAAACAGTCTACTAGGGAAAACATTGCATTTATGAAATTTATTGAAGTTCTACGTCCAACACTTCCAATAGAGGCCAGCCCAGCTTTTGATGAATATATATCGTCGATAAATTCTATATATGGTGCACTAGGTGGAAGTTATAGTGGTGATCAGGATGATTTCCAACTTGAAAATGATGATGGCGAGTAGTCAGATGCGGAAGAGGAGGGATAGGAGGAGGGAGAGGCGGGTGGGGAGGGTGAGGAGGAGGGCGCTGAGGAGGGTGAGGACAATGATGGGGATGTGGATGAGGGTGATGATGATGGTGGTGATGGTGATGGTGATGTGGGAAAAATTGATCCATTACATTTTTGACTAATATTACTAAGATTTGATATTTAATCTATTCTAGTTGTTGGGTTTATCTAGACTCGTAGTATAGTATTGGAGTTGAGTTATTCTTATATATAATCTGTTTTTATGGATGTTGTTGTCTTTTAGTGGTTGTGTGTCTGGGAACCCCCCTTCCTTCATGGACCTTTAACAACCCCCAAACATCCTCCTTGGACCCCTGACAGCCCTTCGGATAGCCCCCCGGACTGCCACCCCACCATCCTCCTTGGTCCCTGGACAGCCCCCTAGACAGCCCCAGGACAACCCCCCGAACAGCCCCCCAGACAGCTCCCCGGACAGTCCCCCCACCCTCCTCCCTGGACCCCGAACAGCCCCCAGACAGCCTCCCAGAAATCCCCTCTGATATTCCCCCCACCCTCCTCCTTGGACCTCGGACACCCCCTGAACACCCCCCGGACAGCCCCCCGCATAGCCCCCTCACCACCCTCCTTGGTCCCCGGACAGCCCCCCCTGACACCCATCGAACAGCCCCCGCACAGCCCCCCCAGATAGCGCCCACCCTCCTTGATTTCATTTAATATTAGAAAATCTATAATATTTATTTTATTTATTTTCATAATGATAATCAATGTAAATCACATTTACACATCTAATCAATATCATAGATTCTTGGTATGTTATAAAAGGGATGTATTTCTTGGGCATGACATTGTTAGCTCTGAAATGTTTCATAGAATGATAAACTAAAATCTATTCCATACTAAAAATGATATAAAAATATTCTATATGAATTTCCGCAACATTTTAAGTGAATACCATTCCACTAATAGACACATGAGGATTCTCATAAATCATGTTTACCTTAATATTTCCACATGGATTTTTAGTAAAAGTTTTATCTTCTATTAATTTTAATATATTCTCATTTTAAATGTAAATTTTTCATAAATAAATTAATTTAAAGACCCATAGTCAAATAGTGTATTTGAATAATGAAAATAAACAACTAACATACCACTCTAACTGTGTCTCTTTTGTTTAAAATGGGAAGGATTAATAGTGAAAAGAACAACTGGCATACGGAAAACTGACCAGACGCATTCGGATTCTATTGATAATTTATCACAACGATCCATTGGTCATATGTGACATGAACGAGCCAACCCGGGCTCAATATGAGGCACGGTGTGGCCGGGAACAGTCTAAGTGGATCCTCTTTGTTTAAAATGGACAATATTTTTAAGTACATACGGAAAACCGACCAAACGCATTCAGTTTCAGTTGAAACATTAGGAGAACACTCCATGGTTCATATGTGACATGTATGAATAAAACCACCCACCTCAATTAGAGATGCGGTGTGGCCGACACCACTCAAAGTTTCTGTCTTTTGTTTCAAAATGACAACATTTTAAGTGAAAAAAATCAAGTGGCAAACATAAAACTAACCAAATGCATTCAGATTGTGTCAATACTTTAGCACAATGATCCATGGATCATATGTGATGTGTATGAGTCTACCCTTCCTCAATTGGAGATGCAGTGTGACCGACACCACTCAAAGTGTCTGTCTTTTGTTTCAAAAGGACATCATTTTATGTGAAAAACATCAACTGGAAAATGAAAAACCGACCAAACGCATTCTTATTGTATCAATACTTTAGCACAAAGATCCATGGGTCATATGTGATGTGTACGAGTCGTCCCCGCCTCAATCGGAGACATAGTGTGGCCGACACCACTCAAAGTGTCTGTATTTTGTTTCCAAAGGACGTCGATTTAAGTGAAAAACATCAACTAGAAAATGGAAAACCAACCAAATGCATTCATATTGTGTTGATACTTTATCACAACGATCCATGGGTCATATTTGAAATTTACGAGTCAACTCCTCCTCAATTGGAGACGCAGTGTGTCCGAAACCACTCAAAGTGTCTGTCTTTTGTTTCAAAAGGACATCATTTTTAGTGAAAGTCATCAACTGGCATACTGAAAATTGAACAATGATTTCAGATTGTGTCGATACTTTAGCACAACGATCCTTGGGTCATAAGTGATGTGTAAGTGTCAACCCCACCTTAATCTGAAGCACGGTGTGGTCGGGATCACTATAAGTGGATCTCATTTGTTTAAAATGGACACCATTTTATGTACATATGGAAAACTGACCAAATAGATTAAGATTGTGTTGACACATTAGAACTACGATCCATGGGTTATATGTGACATGTATAAATCAACTCCACCTCAATCAGAGATGCAGTGTGGATGGTACCACTCAATGTGTCTATCTTTTGTTTTAAAATGACATCATTTTAAGTGAAAAACATCAACTGGAAAATGGAAAACTGACCAAAAGCATTCGGATTGTATCGATACATTAGCACAACGATGAATGGGTCATATGTGACGTGTAAGAGTCAACCCTTCCTCAATCAGAGATGCAGTGTGGCCGACACCACTCAAAGTGTCTGTCTTTGGTTTCAAAAGGACAACATTTTAATTGAAAAACGACAACTAACATATGGAAAACAGACCACACGCATTTGGATTGTGTCTATACTTTAGTAAAACGATCCATGGTTCATATGTGAAGTGTACGAGTCAACACCACCTTAATCTGAGGCACAGTGTGGCCGGGATCACTCTAAGTGGCTCCCATTTGTTTAAAATTGACAACATTTTAAGTACATACAGAAAACTGACCATACAGATTCTGATTGTGTTGATACTTTAGCATAACAATACATGGGTCATATGTGACATATATGAATCAACCTCGCCTCAATCGGAGATGCAGTGTGGCTGGCACAACTCAAAGTGTCTATCTTTTGTTTCAAAAGGACATCATTTTAAGTGAAAAACATTAATTGGCATACAGAATACCAACCAAACACATTCGTATTGTGTCGATACATTAGCACAACAAGCCATGGGTCATATGTGACGTGTATGAGTCATCCACGATTCAATACGAGCCATGGTGTGGCTAACATTATTCAAAATGTCTCTATTTTTTTAAAATGGATAGGATTATAAGTGAAAAGAACAACTGACATATGAAAAAAATGACCAATCGCATTTGGATTATGTTGATGCTTTATCACAACGATCCATGGGTCATATGTGATGTGTATGAGTTAACCCCACCTTAATATGAGGCACGGTGTTGCTGTGATCACTCTAAGTGACTCTCTTTTATTTAAAATGGACAACATTTTAAGTACATATGGAAAACTGACCAAACACATTCGGATTGTGCCGATACTTTAGTCCAATGATCCATGGGTCATATGTGACCCGTACGATTTAACCTCGCCTCAATACGAGACGCGCTGTGGCTGACACCACTCTAACTATGTCTCTTTTGGTTAAAATGAATAGTATTATAAGTGAAAAAACAACTGGAATACGGAAAACCAACCAAACATATTCGAAATGTGTTGATGCTTTAGGAAAACGATCCATGGGTCATATGTCACGTGTACGAGTCAACCCCACCTTAATCCGAGGCACGGTGTGGCCAGGATCACACTAAGTGGCGCTCTTTTTTTTAAAATGGACAACATTTTAAGTCCATACGGAAAACCGACCAATCGCATTCGGTTTCCATTGAAACTTTAGGAGAACGATCCATGGGTCAATGTGACATGTATGAATCAACCCCACCTCAATCTGAGACGCGGTGTGGCCAGCACCACTCAAGGTGTCTATCTTTTGTTTCAAAAGGACATCATTTTAAGAGAAAAACATCAACTGGCATATAGAAAACTGACCAAACACATTCGAATTGTGTTGATACATTAGGACAGTGATTCATGGGTCATTTGAGACATGTACGAGTCAACCCCGTTTAAATCCGAGCACGGTGTGGCTAACACCACTCTAACTGTGTCTCTTTTGATTAAAATGGATAGTATTATAAGTGAAAAGAACAACTAGTATACAGAAAACCGACCAAACGCATTCGGAATCTGTTGATAATTTATCACAATGATCCATGAGTCATATGTGACGTGTACGGGCCAACCCAGGCTCAATCCGAGTTACGGTGTGGTTGGGATCAGTATAAGTGTCTATCTTTTGTTTAAAATGGATAAACACTTAAGTACATATGGAAACCCAACAAAACGCATATGGTTTCTGTTGGAATTTTAGGAAAACAAACCCTGGGTCATTTTTGACGTGTACAAGTCAACATCGTCTCAATCCGAGGTGCAGTGTGGCCGACACCACTCAAAGTGTCTCTATTTTCTTTAAAATTAACTTCATTTTAAGTGAAAGAAACAACTGGAATATGGAAAACCAACCAAACGGATTCTGATTATGTCGATACACTAGAAAAAATGTTCCATGGGTCATATGTGAGGTGTACGAGTCAACGCTGCCTACATCCAAGACGCGGTGTGGCCGACACCATTCATAGTGTCTCTCTTTTGTTTAAAATGGACATCATTTAAAGTGAAAACAACAACTGACATAGAAAAAAATGACTAAATTCTTTCGAAATGTGTTGATGCTTTAAGAAAACGATCCATGGGTCATATTTAATGTGTATGAGTCAACCCTGCCTTAATCTGATGCATAGTGTGGCCGAGATCACTCTAAGTGGCTCTCTTTTGTTTAAAATGGACAAAATTTTAAGTACATATGGAAAACTGTCCAAACATATTCGGTATCCTTTGAAAAATTAGTAGAATGATCCATGGGTAATATGTGACATGTAAGAAACAACCCCACCTCAATCTGAGATGCGGTGTGGCCGGAACCACTCAAATTGTCTGTCTTTTGTTTAAAATTGACTTCATTTTAAGTGAAAGCAATAACTAGCATACATAAAACAGACCAAACAGATTCTGATTGTGTCGATACACTAGCACAACCATCCATGGGTCATATGTGATGTGTACGAGTCAACCCTGCCTCAATCCGAGATGCGGTGTGGCCGACACCATTCATAGTGTCTCTTTTGTTTAAAATGGACATCATTTTAAGTGAAAACAACAACTGACATACGAAAAAATGACCAAATGAATTCAAAATGTGTTGATTCTTTAGAACAACGATACATGGGTCATATGTGATGTGTATGAGTCAATCCCATCTTAATTCGAGGCACGGTGTGTCCGGGATCACTATAAGTGGCTCTCTTTTGATTAAAAGAGACAAAATTTTAAGTACATACAAAAAACTAACCAAATGCATTCGGTTTCCGTTGAAACATTAGGAGAACGATCCACGGGTCATATGTAATGTGTACGAATCAACCCCGCCTCAATATGAGATGCGGTGTGGCCGGCACCACTCAAAGTTTCGGTCTTTTGTTTAAAATTAACTTCATTTTAAGTGAAAATAACAACTAGAATACAGAAAACTAACCAAACAGATTATGATTGTGTTGATACTCAAGAACAACGATCCATGGGTCATATGTGACATGTACGAGTCAACCCCGCCTCAATCCGAGACGCGATGTGGCCAACACCATTCATAGTGTCTCTCTTTTGTTTAAAATGAAAATCATTTAAGTGAAAACAACAACTGACATATGAAAAACTGACCAAATGCATTCCAAATGTGTTGATGATTTAGGAAAACGATCCATGGGTCATATGTGACGTGTACGAGTCAACCTTGCCTTAATCTGAGGCACGGTGTGGCCGGTATCACTCTAAGTGGATCTCTTTTTTTTAAAATGGACATCATTTTATGTACATACGGAAAACCGACCAAACACATTCGGTTTCCGTTGAAAATTTAGGCGAACGATCCATGGGTCATATTTCACGTGTACGAATCAACCCCGCTTCAATCTGAGATGCAGTGTGGCCGACACCACTCAAAGTGTCGGTCTTTTATATCAAAAGGACATCATTTTAAGTGAAAAACATCAACTGACATATGGAAAACTGATCAAATGCTTTCGGAATATGTTGATACTTTAGGACAACGATCTATGGGTCATTTGTGATGATTAAAAGTTAACCTCGCCTCAATCCGAGGCATGGTGTGGCCGATATCACTCCAGGTGTATGTATTTTGTTTAAAATGGACATCATTTCAGGTAAAAATATACGGTATACAAAAAACCGATCAAATTATGAATTGAATTTTGGATTCCACATATAATTGTCATCAAAATTTTAAATTGAATTCTAATTGATTTATGTATGTTTATTAATTCTAATTTAATTATGGATGTGTATAGTTCCAGGATGAATTATATGTTAAATGTGTATGAATTTGTTCTCTATATGTATGTGTTAGTTGGTTATTTCTGGTACAATAATTATATATGTATGTGTTAGTTTATTTTAGGTACAATAATTGGATTGAATTTGAGAGAAAATTGAAATAACAAACTAAAAACAACTAACACATACATATAGAAAGTGTCTCTGGTTTATCTGAAATAGACAACATTTTAAATGAAAACAAAAACTGACATACGGAAAACCGACTAAATGAATTCTAATTTAGTTGAAACTTTATGAAAATGATCCATGGGTTATATGTGACGTGTACATGTCAACCTAGCCTCAATCCAAGGCACGGAGTGGCCAACACCACTCGAAGTCTCTCTTTATAGTTTAAAATGGACTACATTTTAATTGAAAACATCAACTAACATACGGTAAACCGACCAAACAAATTCGGATTCTATTTAACCTTTAGGACAATGGTACATGGTTCATATATGACATGTAAGAGTCAACCATGCCTCAATCCGAGTCACATTGTGGTCGGGATATCTCTATGTGTCTCTCTTTTGTTTAAAATGGACAACATTTTAAGTACATACGGAAAAACAACCAAACGGATTTTGATTGTGTTGATACTTTAGAACAACTATCCATGGGTAATATATGACATGAATGAGTCAACCCCACCTCAATCCGAGGCTCGGTGTGTCCAACACCACTCAAAGTGTCTCTGTTTAGTTTAAAATGGACTTAATTTTAAGTGAAAACAACAACTGACATATAGAAAACTGAAAAAACGCATTCGGATTCTATTGAAACGTTTGAAAAACGATCCATGGGTCATTTGTGACATGTATGGGTCAAATTCGCCTCAATACAAGGCACAGTGTGGCTGGAACCACTCAAATTGTCTCTCTTTCGTTAAAAATAGACTTCATTTTAAGTGAAAACAATAAAGGACATACGGAAAACTGACCAAATTCATTCGGATTTCGTTGAAACTTTAGGAAAATGATCCTTGGGTCATATGTGACGTTTACAAGTCAACCCCGCCTTAGTCCGAGGCCTAGTGTGGGCGGAACCACTCAAAGTGTCTCATTTTTTTTTTGAAATGAGCAACATTTTAAGTGAAAACAATAACTGGCATACGAAAAACCAACCAAATCCTTTCAGAATATGTTGATACATTAGGAAATGATCCATGGGTCATATATAACGTGTATGAGTCAACCCCGCCTCAATTTGATCCACGGTGTGGCCAGTATTAATCCAAGTGTATGTATTTATTTTTCAAATGGACATCATTTTTAGTAAAAACAACTGGTATACGAAAATACGAACAAACATATTCAGGTTCTGTTGATAGTTATACAGTTTTTATGTATTTTATTGATAATTGATATTTAAATTATGTATGTATTCAATTATGAATTGAATTCTGGATTCCGCATATAATTGTCATCTAATTTTTAAATTGAATTCTAAATCAATTATGTATGTTTATAATTACGTTATGAATTTTGATTTAATTTTGGATGTGTATATTTAAAGAATGAATTATATGTTAAATATGTATGAATTTGTTCTCTATATGTATGTATTAGTTTGTTATTGTAGATATAGTAATTTCACAGGAGCAGAATGAACGTTGGTGTGAAAAATTGGAGGTTGGTGTGAAAAATTGGAGTCTGCTGTGCAAATTGCAGGGTGTTGTGCGGCAATTTGCACAACAAGCCTATGCCAATGGTTTTAAACCATTGGAATAGAATTGTAATAAGCCTTTCCAAAGGGTTTACAAACCTTTTGTAAATGTTACTATGGATTTTTTTCCAATAGTTCAAAGAGAACCATAGGAAAAAACCATTCCCAATGGTTTAGAACTGTTGGTAAAGAGTTTATTTTCACCACTTTTACCCACGGTTTAGTGTAAACCGTTGGTAAAACTTTTTCCAATGTTTTGGGTAAACCGTTGGCATTTGTTATTTTTACTAACCAATAACAACGGTTCATTATAAACCGTTGGGATATGTTTTCCCAATGGCTTACTTCCCCACAGTTTGAAGAACCGTTGGTATATGTTATACCAATGGTTCTACGGCCTTTCCCAATGGTTCTAAACAGTTGGTAAAGTCCCCATTTCCAGTAGTGGATATACATGGAACATAGAATGAACTTGAGAGAAATTTGGTGGAAGTGCCAATCGGTAAGCTACATTCCCAACACAATCCAGTACTTTGAAAAGACTTATAAACCTAGGGCTCAACTTTCCCTTCTTTCCAAATCTCATTACTCTCTTCAAGGAGATATTCGTAAGAACACTTTATCACCCACTTCAAACTCTAGGTCCTTTCTTCATTTTTTAGCAAAACGTTTTTGTCGACTCTGGGCTACTCTTATGTGTTGTTGAATAGATTTTACCTTTTTTTCCATATCATCAACAAGATCAGGTCTTAATATCTTTCTTTTCCCAACTTCATCCCAACAAGTTAGAGTTATGCAATTCTTTCCATATAGAGCTTCATAAAGAGCCATCTGAATACTCGAGTGAAAGATATTATTATAAGAAAATTCCACCAAAGTTAGGTGTTGATACCAACCAACTTTGAAATTCATAGAGAAAGCTCTCAACATGTCTTCTACAGTTTGAATTTCCCTCTCAGAGTGACCGTCTGTCTGAGGATGATATGTAGTGCTGAATCTCAACTCTGTATATAGAGCATGAAGAAGACTTCGCTAATACATTGAGGTAAATATCAGATCCCAATCAGATATAATGGAAATTGGTACTCCATGCAATCTTACCACTTATTTTACATATATCTTGGCAAGATGATCAAGAAAGAAATCCTCTCTAACAGCAATGAAGAGTTCCGACTTCGAAAGACGATCAACTATAACCCAGATAGCATTATTGCCTTTGGATGTTTTGGGAAGTCCGATGACAAAGTCCATAGTGATGTTTTCCCATTTCAATTCTGGTATGGGTAATGGTTGTTACATCCCTTTAGACTTTTTTCTCCCCACAATAACTTCCTGACAAACCATGAATCGGGAGACATATTCGACGATATCATTTTTCATTCCATCCCACCAAAAGTACTCTTTCATGTCCCTATACATCTTTGTACATCCATGATGCATAGAGAATGAAGAACTTTGAGCCTCATCCAGCAGCTCCTTATTTAATTCTTGTATGGTAGAAATACAGACAAGGTTCCTGAATCTTATTATCCCATCACAATTAAGGTTGAATTTAAGAACATTTCTCACCTTCTTTTGAATCCTAATATCTTACTTCTGCGCCTCTTTAATCTTCACTTTTATAGATGGTTGAACATTAATTTGAGAATGATAAGATATATCCCCATTCATTAAAATTAAAAGATTCATCCTTTGTAAATCCATGAATATTGGAACCTTTTCTATCCACATCATGGATAAGCTAGCATGGTCTTGTCGACTTAATGCGTCTTCCACCTAGTTTGCTTTCCTAGGGTGGTAATGAATTGAGAAGTCATAATCCTTAATCATCTCCAACCATCTTCTTTGGTGCATATTCTTCTCCTTTTTTGTGAAAATATAATTTAAAATTTTACGATCAGTATAAATATCACACCTTTTACCATAAAGATAATACTTCCAATTATTTAATTCAAATATTACCACAGCTAACTTCAAATCAGGAGTTGGGTAATTTTTCTCATGGATTTTCAACTGTCGTGAGGCATAAGCTATCACCATATAATTTTGCATGAGAACACACCCCATCACCTTCTTAGATGCATCACTGTATATCACAAACCATTCTCCACTACAAGGCAGTGTGAGCATAGTTGCACTGGCTAACCTTGTTTTTAGCTCTTTTAAATTCTCTTCACATTCCTCTGTCCAAACAAAAATAACTCCTTTTCGAGTCAATTTGTTGATTGGGTTAGATAATTTTGAACAATAATTCACAAAACGTCGATAATACCCAGCTAAAACAAGATAACTTTAGATTTAGTTTTCTGTTGTTGGTCTCAACCACCTTTCAATAACATCCGTTTCTGCTGGATCCACTGATATCCTCTATTTTGAGATTATGTGACAAAAAAATGAAACATTTTGAAGCCAAAACTCACACTTGGTAAATTTTTCATAATGCTTCTCCTTTATCAGGGTCTTCAATAAAATTCTTATGTTATCTTCATGTTCTTCCTTGCTTATTTAATATACAAGAATATCATCTATAAACACTAAAAAAATGATCAAGATAGTCTCTAAAGACTCTATTAATTAGATCCATGAAGATAATAGGGGCATTAGTAAGACAAAATGGAATCACTCTAAACCCATAGTGTTTATACCTTGTATAGAAATCTATCATTGTTATATCCTCCATTTTGACCCTTATTTGATGATACCCTTAATGAAGATCAATCTTGGAAAAGTATTGAGCTTTGGGCAGTTGGTCAAATAATTCATCAATGCGTGGGAGAGGATATTTTTTCTTTATAGTGGTCTTATTAAGGTAACAATAATCAATGCAGAGTCTAAGCGATTCATCTTTATTCTTAAAAAATAGAACATGTGCTCCCCAAGGTGGTGCACTAAGGTGTATGAATCCCTTATCAAGGTTATCTTGGAGTTGCTTCTTCAATTCCTGAAACACAATTTGGGCCATTATATAAGGTGTCTTTGAAATGGTCAAATCACCTGGTATGCGTTCTATTGAAAACTCAACTTCATGATTTTGAGGAAGACCTGGAAATTCCACTGGAAAGACATCATCAAACAATCATACTGTGGGAGTATTCATAATCATGAGTTTTTCTCCAACCATTTGAGAAAAATAACCTTTATTTATTAGAATCAAGACCCATAAGATGGAAGAAATTTCCACTGGAAGGTTATATTTATCCTTGAATCGATCGATGATCATAGATTGATCAGGAATATGAAATGTGACTTCCCTTCTTTGTAAATTGATATGAGCTCCATATAAAAAAATCCAATCCATGCAAGTAATCACATATAATTACACTATAGGAAGGATCACAAGATTTGCAGGAATCACTTTTCCACAAACATCAATTGGAGAAGAATTTTAATCTTTTGATGTGACTATTGTTCCATTAAGAGTTGTCACATCTAACTCAAAAGATAATTTTTGGGGTAGTACGGTGATACCCTTAGAAAATTCTCTATAAAGAAAATAGTGGGTGGATCCAGATTCGAATAAAAAAATTTCTAATTTAGAGTGGATGATAATTATACCTTTCACCACTTGGTTATTGTACTCCACATTGCCGATAGAAATTGCATGTGACTTTATTTTTCCGTTGGAATTAATAGTTTATTGACATCGATCATCATCAAAAGCCCTTGTATTAAATAATTGATTGGCATAATTCCCCATTTCCTTGCACTTGTAACATTGATGTGTAGGGGGTGCATTCTGTGTAGCCTTTTATTTGTTCGCATCACTAGACATCTTTTCCCATCACTGTGTCATTCAATTGCCCGATGACCATCTTTTCCACACTTAAATCATATACTTGTCCCTTTAAGACAATTTCCTCCATGTTTGTTTCCACACTTTGAGCATAAGGAAAAACTCATCTTCTTTTCAGTGTGGTCTTTAGATTTTCCTTTGAATTCCATTTTCTTCTTATTATGAAACCCATATGACTGATGGGTTACACCAATATCCATATCAACCTTGAGAGAACATCGAACAATTTCCTCATAGTTATTGATGTCCCTTAAAGTAATGCCCTACCGAGACTTGGTTATAAGACACTAAGAAATTGATCAACAGTACTCTCAGGTTGGATAATAATCCCAAATCATACCTTGCAAGCCTTGTAAAATTTCCATCGTAGGTACCAACATATTCATCATCCTTTTTCTTCTGTTCAAGAAACTCCTTCTCCATCTTTGTTCGAAGAATACATGGGATGTACTTATTGAAAAATATGTTAGTGAACTCATCCCATTCCATGCACTCAATTTCATCCATTTTCCTTGTATTATTGACATGATTCCACTATTGATCAGCTTCAACTTCCAAACGATCTTCTGCTAGGATGACATTATCATGTTCAGAACATTGAAGGACTGAAAATATGTTTTCAGTGGTACTGATCCATTTTTCAACCACTAATAGATAAAATAACTGCTGAATGAAGGTGGACGGTGCCTCATAAATGATTCCCCAGAATGTTGCTCCCCCCTTTTCTCGTTTGGAAGTCCTACATGATTCATAGCTTGAGAAATTTGTGTGAGCATGGCTACATGATTTTTCATTCGAACTCCCATAAGGTTTGGTTTCTCAGGGGGACAATCATTGAATTGCTCGTCACATTCATCATTAACACAGTTCCTTCGGTTTCCATCCATTGACTAAAACCAATAATTAAAGTGTGAGAAACACTAATTACAACTGGGAAACCACATAATTAGGAATAAAATTTCACACATTAGGTCTTATCATAGGTTATTCATGGCCATTTTTAAAATACTAAGATTGTGTTCTATGCTTAGACATATCCTTAGGATTCTTACTAAGGCTTTCACATCCTAGTTTCCAAAGGTTGAATAAACCATTCCTCTGATACCAGTTATAATGACCAATAATTTACATACATTATTATTAATTCAGAATTGAAGTATTGTTATTTCAACATATAAAAAAATGATTATAAGACAGTATAGGTATAGTGTCTTTAGAAAATGGGAAACATAAACAATTGGTTTATAAATCATCTACATTTTCTCTCATTAATTTCATCATATCTAGAGTCACTTTTGGTATATCATACTTAATACCCTTTTTCCTGACCTGGGGAAAAGAAAACATACAAAGGGAGATCTGAAATTATCTGTAAGGTCAAACAATGTAAATATCAATCATATCATATTAATAATAACATAACATTTTAAAAATTTTATCCTGCAAAAGAGATCATAATATCATGTCATGGATAAATCATAGTAGTGAAATGTATTCCCAATATTCATAACATAAGAGATGAAACTTTGTGGCATACACACATAATCATTGAATATCATTTCATATTAGTCAAGACTTATTCCAAGACCATAATATTGGACAAAGTCCATTACTGAACCGATTTCACTCTCGTTCCAGTCCTGTATCACTGAACCAGATTAACATGTCATTCCATCCATGTCATTCTCATGAGATATAACTATTTACCCAATGAATTGGAGGGATATATTGGTCCCACCCATCACATAATGAATCCATTCTTATGTGTACCACAAAATCATAAATTATACATTATTGCATAACCCATGTAATAAAAATGGGTTTCTTAAACATCATGCCATAATAACATATTCCATTTAAGATAAAAGGACTTCATAAAAATAAATCCATAATAAAATAATCATATCAATGTAATAATAGGGATATTAAAATGACTATATATTATCTTAATTGTAAAATAATTTTGATAAACCACTTGAACTCCATTCTTGAGGAAAGTATCCATTCTACTTAAAAATAACATTTTTCCTTTCTCAACATGTCATACAATTTCAAACTAAAATATGTTAACTAAAAATAAACTTGAGAACTTGTAAAGTAAGATTCTGGGAAACAATGTTATATGAAATAATAAAAATCCATTCAGGTGGTATAAGTTAAAAAAACATTCTTCTCTTACATTGGTTAGAAAAGTCAAAAAGTATCTCATACTAAAAACGACAAAAAATTTCTTTCATAACTTTTACTAACAATTCATCAAGAGATAAAATTGGATTTAAAAAATTTTAGGATCATTGAAATAATATTAAATATTGATTAAATGTGGATGTGGATAATAAATATTCCCCAGTAGATTCTGAAGTATAAACAATCTCGGATAAAAAATGAGATTGTGATATTTTCCCTTACCATAGGTTTGATATGCTTTGTACGTATCTGAACATCATATTTAATGATTTAAATAAGGTCATTGACTTATTACAGAATCATATTCATTGTTATAATATCATATATGGTCATATTCATATCCTCTTATTAGTAATATTTCATTATTACTTGTTATTCCGGTGTCTATTGCTTTATGTTCTTATGCATGTTTTGTCGAATAAATACTTATTCCACTATTTAAGATATATATAATCATTTATAAAATGGTATTAGTATAATATATATCATATTTATTCATTCAATTCTTTTATATAAACATGGTTTAATAAATATCATGTAGAACGAATCAAATCACACCGTGGAGACGGTAATTCATACGTACGCACGAGTGACGATATCATTTCCATAATTATTGAATGGTATTGGAGTGGATGATAGAATATCTCATAATTAGTATCATGTTATAATAATAATATATAGTTATTATTTTAAAAATTATAACCATCCCTATTAGGTGGTGGTGGAAAACAAATTACACCAGGGGGTGGAGATGGTATTTCGTAAGTACGCACGCACTGTGATTTTGTTTTCCGTAGGATGGATAGAAGATGAAATGTGGTTTTTTAATATTTATAATAACATATAATTATATGAGTGATACTTATGTTATTAATTTATAATTAATCAAATAAATAATAGGAAGTAGAATAATAAATAAATTTGAATGAATCGCTAAAGGATATTACATCTTCTTCGACGCGCCTCTTCTAAACCGCCTCTTAGGGAACTAAAGATGGTCTTTGAAGAATACCAGAACCTCTACTATGTTTCTAGGGAAGAGGAGAAGATAAATGGATAGGTTTTGGCCGAGATTTAAGAATCAAAATGTTGTGAGGAGGAGAGGGAGGAGGTGACCTTTTATAAGAGAGGAGAGGGGCACTTTTGGAGACCTCTAAGATATTAATTTATAATAAACTCAAACCACACTTAATAACCTAGAAAATGACTCAAATCCAAATATTTGATAATATAGGGTTTTAATCACATCAAAAAATAAAATTTAGACATGTTGGGAATTTATTTTAAACCTTATCAACTCGATTTATCCTTATTTAATCTTTTTAATTTTATTTGTGGTAATAAAATTATAAATTATAAATCATTTTAAATAATTACTTATGTGTTGTGAATTCTCCATAATTGGATATTTTATAACATTTTATACCGTATAAATTTTAATTTATAATTTTTAAATGTTTTTGTGATTTTTCAACAATTTTATAATATGATATTTTTATAAAATAACAATATAGTTAATTTTGAGATGTTCTATTTATTTTAATTAAAATAAAACCCACATAGAGGATATATTCAGAACAAAATATTTAATAGATTCCAAACATGTCATATTCATCTATAAAATTTGTGGAGAACATTAATTAGTTCATATAATATTTATTTTAATATTTTTAATCCCATTTATTTGATGTTTCAATCAATAAAATAATTTCTACATCACTATTGTGTCATCATTAATGACAATTAATTAATACCTAAAAAATATAAATAAATTCACATGATGTAGAAAATTTTATTATAATTATGGATCCTTTTTATATTTTATGTTTTATTATGTTTATCACTAAATTAAAATTAATACACTTATAAGATATAAGAGAGTGACATGTTGTCACTGTCTTTGGTTTTAATAAAAATTATATCATTTTCATGGTCAAACATTCATTAAATTAATATATTACGACCATTAAGTTATATGGTTTGACTTTTATTCATCCAATAGAATTTTGAAAGGTTTTAGGGTTAATTTATAATCTTATGTTTACCGTAAATTACCCGATTTACCTTAAACTATAGTAAATAAAAATTACCGTAGTTTCTATTAATAATATCAGAAAAAATAAAAGTAACCTACTAGCATAATTTGGACCCAATAAATAAAAATATGTAATCCATTTTTTGAAATTAAAATCACAAATTTTGTAGTGATTAATTTAAAACTAATCGCATTTGTTAAGAAAATGGGTTTTAAAAGTTAAAATATTGTCAAAGATTGAAATATTTTTACCTATGAATTCAATGTAAAATGAATGGTAATGACATACATTATATTAAATGGTAAAAATATATTATATTTCTACTTTACAACCATTATTGTTTATCATTTAACCATATTAATTCTCTTGATGAGAAAAGTTGTTTTAAGAAAAATTTAGAGTATTTATACTATTCATCAAAATATGAAAGTTATCATAAAAGTATAAAAAATATATCCAATGCAATATTTTATATCCTGATTCAAAAAATTAATCTTCTTTTGTAAAATTGAACTTATAATCTTTTCAATAATTATATTGAAAATGGGTTCTCCATCAAAAGGTTGTAAAACTACATTTTTTTAAAAATACTTCTTTTATCCAAAAAATTGATTTTTTCATGTCTCATTCTAGAAAATGTTTAAGATGAATTATAATGTTATAAAATTCTAAATTTAGTTAATAGTATTCATAACAGATATTTTGTAATATTATAATAATATATCATTGTTTAGTGAAACTCGATATAGCATACACCACAGTCTACTGAGGAAGGTTTCTCTTGCATGTAACGCAAGCCAAGCCAATGTTGTATATAGTGAAATATTCCTTTGGTGTTTCATATAACATAAGACATAAAAAATATATATAATTCGCATAAAATCTATTGCTATTACAGATCCCTCTATGGTGTCCAATGATAGAAATGTTTACCAATTATTTCTAGTGGTAGATAGATCTACCGGTGAAGTGATATTTTTTATCAAAAATTACTTCCATTATGTGTAGGTGGTACCACCATTATTGGATATCGAACTATCGACTATTTTTTATACCAATGAAGAAGTAATCTATTGGTTCTGAAATAATTATTAGTGATGAATATATCTACCAGTGGTTTAATGGTGGACTACTGAAGTAATCTACTGGTGTTATAAGATCTATCCTTGAACAACAGTTAAATGATCTACTAATAAATCAAGGAGAAACCTATAGAAGACTAGTAAAATATAATAGATTTCAAATATAGGTTGAAAAAGTTATGGAGATGAGTGTCAGTCTAGAATAACTAGAAAATAGATGTACTTATTTGACTTCCGTACAAAAAGTAAGAGAAGTTGAAGTACAAAAACTGAATGTATTGAGAAGAAGAATGAATAAAATATTTGTGATCATCACAAGTAATTTCAAATCCTGGAAGGACTTATCATCATGTCATTTCATATAGATAATTGATGTACGGTGATACAATTTAATTATTGGAGGAAGAATGCCATAAATATCAAAGAGGTTAAGAATGGGAGATCGATCAAGGTGTGGTTGATCAAATACATGATCGGATGGTTCATGTGAAATCATTCAGATAAATGAGTGTATATCTAAAATTGTAAATTAGATGAACGATGTTTCGAAACTCGCATCCCACATTATAATATATTTAAGAAGAGAAAGTGGTATATCATTCAATTTATCCTATAGAACCACTGATCTACGAGAGGGGGATAAAAACTTACACACCTATTCACTTATATATAAACTATGACCCAGTATGTTTACCAGGCCACACCCATGAACTCCTTTATGTGAATTATTTTGGCCTTATACACAAGATCTATCTACCTTATGGGAGATCATTAGGTCGAACCTCACATGGGGTTGACTTGTGGATCCCCTATATATGGTTGATGGGATGGACCAAAAGGCATAACATTGTTAGCATGTTTTCATTACTGAAAAAAAAAATAAAAATGTTCATTAAAAAAGATAAATTAAATTTAAATAATACAAAAGTTATTAATCCATTAAAAATATTAAAACAAGTAAAAAAGAAAAGATTAATTTTTAAAATAGTTTGATTTTAAAAAATGTGATGAAACTATAATTTCTAAAATCAAGCAGTACTACTAAAATATTAAAACACAATTTCAAATAATAACAAGTTAAAGATGGAGGTGTTAATGATGTAGGGATCCACTGGGAGATGGTCGGGCATGAAGGGATAAGTTAGTAGATGTGAGGGTCTCATGTAGTAGGCCATCATGGGCCTTTTTTCATAGAATTATTTTTTAATACACGAATGATTTACCATTCCATGAAATTCAGGGATCATCATCAAGAATCCATTTTTTATCTACATAATATTATCTTTTTTATTTAACTACTTCACTTTAATATCCTAGAATCCAGAAAAAGGAACAAATGGCTAGAAATTTTGATATATAGCATTATCATAATATCAAATAAAATGGTAGGATATTATGCCTAACGACATAATGAGCAGTTCTACACATGGACATGACTTTTGAGAATGGATTAGAGGAAGACAAACTAGTTAATATTCTTATGGATTTCAGAACTCTTGTAGATTAACCTCTTACAAATTCAATTAGTTTTACAAAAAGGAAGACTAAGGGAATGCAATAGGATAGTTGTATTTAGGATGAGTATATTAAGGCTTATTCACCCAATTATGAGGATGAAAATATATCATTTACATTAGTATGTACAGATTTTATGACAATATATGAACAATACCTTAGAGAAAGTGTAAATAGTTTGGTGATATGGGTAATATCCTACAGTTCTTCTCTAGATCATCGAGGATAATTTTCTAATGGGTTGTAGAGATGGAAAGATCCATTACCTCAATATCCATTAGTGTTCTTCAAAAATATGTTCATATGGAGATGACTTAAGTGAGTAATGTTATAAAGAATCCTAATTGAGAATTATATATTCTAGTGACTATAAGCTAGAATTCACATTCACATATTCCCCTTGATCTTTTAGGATTTTATTTTTAGAGAGTTAAATCATAAATATTACATGAAAAACATAAATATGTACAACATGGAAACATCTAATAAGTATCCTTTTTTCTAATAATATATTATAGTTAAAAAATCTTTCTCATTCATGATAAATATTAATGACAATTAGTATGAATTTTCTTTAGTCTTACTAATTTCGAGCCCCTTGAAAAACATTTTAAAATATAGGATGATTAAAAAATGCTTAGTATGGGACCTAAGAATACATAATGAAAATTTCAGTCCATGAAAACATGTAAAAATGATTCATTTTCGAAATAAAAATTGGAAACATATAGAAACTCATATCCTTCCATGTATTACTTTTGGATATGGTGTAGATTACTTTCAAGACCTACCTCTAAGGAAGCATGTGATTTTGATGCCTTTTGTGTTCAGATTAATTGTTTGAAATATATTAAATATATTAAATATATTAAAAAAACAAGCATATTTAGTATTATTGATATAGTGTAATAAATTAGAATTGGAGGATTGAATAAAAAAATCTAAGAATATAATTAAGTTCAGATCACGGGTTTTATCCTAGTCAAGGCACAACCATGGAACAGGTTGAGCATTTGAGTTGACACACTATCCTAGGAGGCAGTTTAATTTCCTTAATTGAATAAATAAATTTGTTAAATTATTATCTGAATGTAGATTGTTTCTATTAATACACCATTACCATAAAATCACAGGGTCAGAAACATAACCCTATAGGTCCAAGGAGCTGTTGAAGGTGCTCCCATTGGAAAACGATGATCGAATCCAGTTTGAGGATTGATAAACAACAAGGCTCAAGGATCTTGAAAACAATACAGGAAAAAAGATTTGATTCACTAACAAGTTAAACAAATTGATGTAGTATATTGATTTATATGAATTAATTCCGAGATTGTTAATTCTAAGAAAAATGCGAATCAATTGAAAACTAGATTGATTTGAAAATCATGTGTATTTTGAGAATGGGTTATATTTTATTTCAATCTTATAGAATTATTATTTTTTATCTATTTGTTATTAATTATAATATAATAGAATAAATTAAAACATTAATGTTGGCCTATGATTGTTCCTTGTGTTTTGGGTGGTGCATTTATCCCCCATTTCCTCATTCATCCTTTAAAAATTTCTTGGACCTCTATTCAAAAATTACTAATAGATCATCCATTATGCACCCATTTCATATATTAATAGTTTTATCTCATACATCTAGGCATAGACTGATGATGAGATCAATAAATGATGGAACCAGATTTAGATCAAACAGTTTCTGGGTTACCTATTTTTTATGTTCAACGGTGTGTAGTGATAGGAAATTTATGTAGATGATCCTTAAATGGAATAAAATGGCTAGAACCTTGGTATTGAAGATGGAAAGGACATTTTTTGTGTCACTTGATATCTAGTCAATGGAACAACTAGATTAATGGTAAGATAAGTTGGAAGAGATGTGTGAAATAGATCTTGGATTTTGGAAAACCCCATAATACATGACATGTTATCTTGGATTATAGGGTGTGTGGGACCCTTGGAATAGTGTATTGGGTTTTTAGGAGAAAGTAAGTATCACATGTTAGGTTACCCTTATCATATGGTGTGGGACTCGATCCAGTAGATCAGTGTATACCACATAGGTTACAAAAAATATATCCAGAAGTACATGACCAGAGACTAGCAGTGTAATCTGACATGGACATGGCCATCCTAGGTGTACAAGTGTATCATACTGAACATAGTTAGATATACATTGGAATAAAGACATTGTGTACTATGAATGAGAAATAAGAACATGTCATGGTACATAGGAAAGTCACTATGACAAAGGGTCACACTGAGTACTCCTAGTACACATAGTTTACTCCTTAAATGAAAGCTAAGATCCATTGTTCTCTTCATCTAATACAAGATTCATTAGGCTATATAGCCTTCATACATTCTCAAGTGTTTAGTATGTAATCACGTTGTACACATATAATAATGTTCTTTTTAGTAGGAATTCTTATATAGATTTGATAGATTCCTTCTAAGAGGCACTGAGTTAGATCCCTTATCATTATCATTCCCAAGATAGAGTTCTCAGAATCACTATGACCAGAACTACATAAGAGATGATCCACTACCTAGAAATTTATTTTATATCAAGTTATTAGTATACCCCATAGACTTAGATCTGATCCAATTATGTGTATTGTTATCTACAGACTTCCAACATACACATTTTATTGAATAAACCTACTAGAAGTGTTAGGTCAACAAGGTTAGATGTCCTGAGGGGGGGGGGCGATCAAGGTATGATAGATTAAAACAAATTCCACTTTTGATCATGTTTCATTATTATGCAATACTCTCTTCTCTCTCTTTCCTATATAAAAGTATAAATAGAAACTAAATCATGATCTGGAAACAATGATTTTTACTTGGTTTACCCTCACTGGGCTACGTCTATGGAGCATACACCGATGATGTGCTAATGTACCAAGTCCACTAAAAGATCATTTCTATTTACAATGTTCAATCTAGATCACTTCTATTCCCATGATCTCTACCTTTAAAATTTTTAGGGTTAGTCCCCAGCTTCCCCAAGGGTCACTCTCTGTTACTCTCTCTCTCTTGCTCACTGCTTGTTGAGAGGATCACCTTCTTCCTCTTCCTTTTATCACTACTCTATAAAATATCCACTCATAGTTTAAAGACATGCATGCCCATTCAATATCAGTAATGAAATATGCATCTTTAACTATCCATAGTTTTTTTGATGTCCAACATTCACTCACATATGAATCTCTCTTTGCACCGGGTGTACCAGGAAACCCCAAATTTTATACACAACCTCTACACTACCTTGCACACAATTATCTTCTTTTGAAAGAAATACATTATTCGCACAAAACCTTCATTATGTGCAACCAATTATTTTATGCACAATAACCATATTTTAAGAACAACCTTCACTTTAGGCCCAAACAGTTCGTTTATGAAAAACACCATTATTTTACGCGCAACAACCTTCTTTTACGCGTAAACTTTTCATTATGTGTATCACCCCTTTTACGCACAGCCTGATCCTTATGCACAAACCCCTAACATTACATGAAAACTTTACATTTTTGTGCAACTATATAGTGTATTCCAATTTCACATGCCAGAGATCAGATACTCTCTATGTCTTGAGCTACTTTGGATGAAGGGGGGGCACCTCATATTTATAGGAAAAATCAACCCTACGCGAAAAATCGTCCTTGAGCACGTAATTCACTTTGAGCGTGAAAAACATATCTTCCGTGAAACATCGTTTTTCAGGAACTACTCCCATATTTAGAGCACCTCATACTATTTCTAATTTTTTAGCTTCTGATCACGAGACACCTCTTGCGCAAAAAACACCAATGTTCTATTTCGCACACTACACTAATATTTCGAGAACCACCTTACTTTTAGCGCGCATCACGCAAATATTTCACACAACACTTTCCTTTTTTCCACAATTCCCTTTTCCAAAAACACATCTCTCCATTTTATGATTTTTAGACCCAAAAATTTGGCAAACAATTAATAATAGTGCCAACATGTATCTGCTCTTTTTGAACCTCCTCCAGATCATCCATTCAATTGTTGAGATTCTTCTGTCAAAAATGGATATCCAACACCATATCTTGAACCCAAATAATCACCATGCAAATCCCCTTTGTCAATAAATTGGACATCGTGGTCTGCTTTGTCAAACAAAAGTACATGGAGGCCCATATTTTCAACAAACACAATCACCTAAAAAATGGTTCAATGATACATTGAGGGATTTTTTCCCAACAAGAAGTACATCTCAAATGGGTGTAATCAGAGCTATCTAACTCATAGAGTGTGTTCTATTGGATGGGTGTTATATTGAAATTTAGAGATAGAAACCTCAAGTGGTGTTACATTTTTTACATTACCATTAGACCATGTATATTTTTTGAGTTTATTTGGATATTATTATTATATATACTCTGTACATATACCTTGGAAGATATGATTGTTATTTTTTTACCATATTAGTGATTTTGTGTGTCCTACAAGTCATTGTTAGACTCACCCATGCATGGGACATTCCCATACAAAATTTTCATATTAGAATGATCAACCATTTGATGTATTTCCAAAGGGATAAGGGAAAAATAGAAATTACTGAGATAGAGTGACCAGTCAGTATTCTGGTGGTTACTTTTACTACAATCCACTATTATACTTACTATTTGGGATTGTTTTCATATTATTTGTAATAGTAAATTTTCTTGCCCTATTTAATTTATAATACTTGTTATTATACTTTAGTATTTTTATTTAGATTTATACATTCATTTTTTATCAGTTGATTTACATTTCAATATTGGATGGTTTTGGAGATGTGTGTATTTGTGTACACATACTTTGGAAAAGGCCTTGCATGTTCATGATATGCATACATTATGAAATCAATAGACCCCAGTCAATTAGAGGTGGGATAGGGGATTCACAACACATTCCCCATTGGGGTGGTTCAAGATAGAGTGATATCAAAGGAGTTAGTTCTACCTCAGGACCAAAGTCTGTGAGATTTGTTTCTAGTGATAGTGTTAACTATTTCGAGTTTGGATTTGAGGCTAGGGACCCCAGTGTTGTTGAGGAAACCAATATCAATACACCTAGACTTCCATCTATTTCTATTCAACTCATTACATGTGGACACTAGTTGTAGGGAAAACAATTTTACATTCATCATATAAGAATTAGTTAATGTTTCCATTTCTTTATTGAGTTCCCTCTCCAAATATACTTATTGATTGTTGTATATATTTATCTTTTAGGATTATTTTGTGATTTATTATAGCTAGGATTAAACATCTTGATCCCAATAAAGTTCCTATTCATGATTATAAATTAATAAATGGACATGTTAATGAGATTTTACCTTTAGGATGTGCACCAGTTTTACCAACACATGTTGATTTGAAAATAGTACTAGTAGTATTGGTAGATGAGGTGAAAAATATGAGTGAAAATTGATAGTTTATATGATAGTGAACCCGCAGGTTCTAAGGTGATCTTGAATGATAGGTGGTTTATAAATATGTTTAGGTGGTGACATGAGTTTCCATCTTTTCAGGATAATGACATATCAACTAGTGATCCTAAAAGCGATCCTTCTCTATGGATCACTTGGATGATAGTGGGGTACAGTGACCCATTTGTATATTTAGGTGACTCTATCATGTTCATAATTAGTTATAATGTTCAAAGAAATTTTATATATATCTATTCTGAAGGCTGTTTTCTTGTATGAGATTCTACAGCTTCATCCGAAAACATGATAGTGTATGAGTATTCATTGAGGTTCACCAAAATCTTAAGGTACTCGATGGATATGATTTATAATAATTCCTACCAAGATCAGACGTTTGAATGAGTAATCTGAAAAGATGTCATGTCTAGGTTTATACCACTACAAATTCATACAAATTATGGGGTGTTACATCATTCATTTCTATTTTAGAGTTTCCTAGATGAGAATTCACACACAATTATTATTGACAGTGGGAACATAAGAGAATATTCATTTATAGGAGAGATCCAACATCATTCTCATAGACCTAGATGTGTGAGATATTTCAATAGGTGGTCCTAGTATTGAGTTTCTAAGGTTTATTTATTATAGAATGGGTTTAGTGATCCCCGAGATATGTGTCACTACTCATGTGATGGACGGGGACATCTTATGAGGGATTATCCGACCCGCTGTATAATAGGGATGGATAAGGTTGATGGGAAACCTAGGTATATGTAGTGGGATGAGAAGATATTTCAGTAAGTTTGAGGAAATTGAAGAGGACTAGGGAGAGCTGTTTGAGGTTTATATGCTTCAACATGTTACCACCAACACACCCTAGTGGTAAATTTCATTATCAAAGAGATGTAGGATAAGGGTGAAGGAAACTGCAGGTGATTGAGGCTAATGACCCAGAATCTCCAGGGATTATACAAGGTATGATCTATGTCTTTTATAACATTGATTTAGTACTGATGGATAAATTTTCTATTGATTATTTTATTTACACTTATCTAGTTTGAGACTTGGATATTCTTGTTGGGTTCTTCGATAAACTATTATGATTGGAGACTCCTACTAGAGATGACTCAATGATCAAAAACATTTTCAAATAGAGTGACCAATCTTGGATGAAATTGTTTTTAGGGATTTTATTGTTTTATAGATGAGGTCTTATGATTTCATCTTAGCTATAGACTAGTTATCTGCAGTTCATTCCTAGATTGACTATTTTAGGAAGAGGATGTTATGTGTCTGTAGTGATGGGATTATGTTTTCCTTTGTTTTTGAAAATAAAACCCAGGAAGAATATAATGGACTCATGTATAGGTGGGACTAGCCAATAACTCATTATATTGCTAGCATAACCCAGGGTTTAGTGGATGTTGTGAGTTCTTAGTTCCCTACTATGGTGGTAGAGTATGAATACACATTTCCTAAGGTTATTCCAGGAATACATCCCTATTGAGAGATAGACAACTGCAGTCATCTACACATCAGAACAATTTCGATATCTACACCAATATATCATATATATACCACAATTATTTTCAAATTAAGGGTATAGTTGGAGGTATTATTGGGGAAGGTATTTTTTAGATGTAGTGTTTCACCCTAGGCAGCCCTAGTGCTATTCACTAAGGACGCATAGGGAAGCATGAGGTAATGTATGGATTTCCATAGACTAATCCAGGTGAATGTGAATAAAACGTATATACTAAAAAGGATCGATGACCTCATTTATCAGCTGGGAGGGACACGATCATTCTTGAATATTTACATCAAATATGGTTATCTCCAGTTGCAATTATGGTATTTGAATATTCCAAAGACAAAATTCAGATGTCTCTATGGACCCTATGAGTACCTAGTGATGCCCATTGAAATGAATAACACACTAGAAGTGTTTATGGGACTCGTGAACTGGATCATTTATCGATTCTTAGACCGTTTTGTGGTAGTATTCATCAACAATATCCTAGTGTAATTGGTGTCTAAGGAGGAGAATGAACGAAACTCAATGATAGTTTTTGATATACTATAAGTGCTTAAAATTTACAAGAAACACATGAATTTCTAGATCTATATTTATGTGTTCCACATTATGGTACATATTATCTTTGTAGATGGTGTGGTAGGGGACCCAGTAATGGTCATGGTAATGTTATTTGGGAGCCACCCAAGAGCGTGATGGAGGTATGAAGTTTACTTGGGGTTCAGAGCTACTATAAGAGACCCCTTCAAGATTTCTATAGTATATAATATCCATTAAAATATTTTATCCATAATAAAAAACCATTCATATGGGTTGAGATGTACCAATAGAATTTTATGAAAATGAGACAAAGATTGAAAAGCACCACCATATTCAAATATTCTAGAGGATGTTATCATGTATGTAGTGTTCTATGATGAATCAGGAAATAAGATTGGATATGTTTTGATAAAGTTGAAGGAGGTGATTTCCTATGTTTCAAATAATTTGATACCACATGATAAGAACTAATGGACCCCTGATCTTGAGTTATCCTCAGTAATATTCACACTGAATATGTGAAAAAACAACCTAATGAGTGATTAGTTTACCATATATTCCAACCACAAGAGCCCTAAGTACATATTCTATATGAAGGATATTAGTTTTAGAATGAGGTGATAGGTAGAGTTCCCCAGGGATTATGAATTAAATATTTCATATACTCTTTTGAAGAGATATGTGATTGCAGTTTCTCTCAATATGAGATCTTATTTATATTTATTGAGCAAGACATCAGAGAAATTAGCCTAATTAAAGTTATACATTTTGGATAGTGATGGAAAATTTTACCTATAGTTGATGGTTGTTACCCATCTGATTTTATAGATTTTCATTGAGTAACAACATAGAGATACTGATTGTGATACTGTACATACTCATATATATAATAGACATTATCTTAATGGATTTATTGATGATTGGGAGAATATAATTCTTTTTAAAGAATGCATGATGGTTCTAGGGAAATTGTGGGAGGAGATTATGAGAGTGTTTCATTTATACCCTTTAGAGGTATATATAGGTGTGTAATATATATAAAATGTCTTATGACATTAGTTTTGGTGGCCAGGTATGAACAAGGTATTTGTAGAGATTCTCTCCCAATGTCTTACTTTTTAGAAACTGTATATTTTGACCATGTTTTAGTGGGTTTAACCTAATACCTGGACGATACACAGTGGAAGTGGGGTGTGATATCCCTGGAATTTTTTATGGGAATACCACATATTTATAGGGGACACAATAACTTCTGGGTGGTCGTAGACCGACTCACCATGTTTGCACACATACCAACTAATTATGAGTAGAATTCAGAAGTGAGATTATGATGCATGAATGTTCCAAAGATTTTATAAATCTATGGAGTTCCCTAAGTGATCATTTAGATCTTTTATTCCAAATTTTTATCTCATTTAAGAGAGGTAGTTTAGAATTATATGGGGATTTAGCAATGTTTGATCATTTATTTTCACCCTCAGAATGATGGCCAGACTAAGAAGACCATTAATGTTCTGTAGGATTTGATATGATCATGAATGTTAGACTTTTTCTATATTTGGGAGGATAATCTACCATTGGTGTAGTTTTTTACAACAATAAATACCATTTAAGCATTGGTTTGTGACATTTTGAGGCCATATATAGCTAACCCTATAGGTCGTCACTTTACTGAATGATCCCAGGATAGTCAACACTTATAAGCCCAGAGTTTGTGTGAAACACAATAGAGAAGGTGAAGATCAAACTAAAATGGATGAAGACTATGTAGATCCATTAAAAGTCTATTGATTAAGAAAAATTGGAGGTCTTTGTAGTTTTTTTAGGGAAGCCTTGAATTCTAATGGGTTTCACCTCAGCAGGATTACATATGATTTTGTTGGGTGGAATTTTTTTTATAATATTAATTAGATCTTTCGAGATACTACATAGAGTTGGAAAGATGGAATAATTATTAGATAAACTGTTGTAGTAAAACCAAGAACACAACATCTTCTATGGGTCATAGCTAAGGAGGTACCTGCACGATCATATGCATGTTATAGACCGAGGGATACTGAATATAAAGGATAGTGATAACTATGTTGAGTACCGGGTAGAGATCGAGGATTGAAATAATATGATTCCTCCTGGTAAATAAATCCCCCTAGTATGTATCTATTGCAAGCATGCCAATCTTTAGGAGAGCACCTGGGATCTGGTGACCTAGATGTGTGATCAGTACCAACATCTCTTTATGTAGCCTTATATTTTGGATTTTGGTGATGTAAATCCCCAAGGTGTGTAAAATATAGTGATTCTTATTTTTTATGTATAATTTATAGATATTATATGGATTATTTCCAAGACTAAATGATAAGACACCATTTTATTCTAAGGATTGGTGAGGAAAGAATAAATGATTTAAATATATTAAAAATAGTAAAAAACACACACATATAGTTTACCCAAAAAAAGTTGATAAACATATAAAAAGGATTAGATCAGATATAAGTGGCCTTAAATGACTTTAGAGCATTATTTTTACCCTAGGAATGATATATCCTTGGAACTCATCATATTGTTGGCTTGTGGTGCTTTCATAGATGGGAGTTTGAATAAATTAATTGAATAAAATAATTTATATAATTATTAACCAATATAAACTCATTTATATAAATAAACCATTATGATAAATTAAAAAGGGTAATCATAAGGTCCTAGATATATAGAGTATACATTGGAGAATATACCATTGGAAAACGAGGACCAGATCATGTTTGAGGATCAGTGTGTAACAGATCTCAATAATGTAACCAACAAAAAGTGTACAAAACTGTTCTTCCCCATCGATTGATCCAAATAATATTCGAATGTTTTTATGTGAATTAATTCATGTATTAATATTTATGAAATTAAAATGAATCAATCCACCAATGGTTTGATTCATAGATTGTGTGTATTTCGGGAACATATCATATTTGATCAAGGAATTTGAAGAATAGCTTGTTTATTCTTTTATCTATTCATTCCTCATTATAATAGGAATAAATCATGGGCCAAAAAAATATAGGCCATGGTTTATTCCTAATGTTAATAGTTTTGAATTTTCCCTAATTTATATATTCATCGTGGGAAGATATCATGGCCTCTGGTTTGATAAATATTGATAGATCAACTGGTGTGCACTGGTTTCTTGCTGAAATAATTTGATATCATAGATTCAGGCTTGGAAGGATAATGAGATCAAGCTATGACAATATATGTAGACGATCATATGGATTAAGGATACTCAATCATCATGTTCATTAGAACACAATTTGGAAGAAACATTTGGATGATCCATGAAAGGTATCAAATGAATAGAATCTAGTGATCAATGATAGAAAGGACGAATATTTTTGCCCATTGATTTCTAGAGAGAGGCGTGGCTGTATTGGTGGATAGAGGTATGGGAGGTGGAAGGCAAAATGGATCGATGATTATGAAAATTATTTTAACACATGACATGTTAAAGGGTATTACACAGTGTTTGGGACACCCAGTGCGGTTACTATTATTTCCACAATAAGTTTTGTATCACATGGCATGTGACCCATGTTACATTGAGTTTTAATCATCCTAGAAGCCCATTGTGTACCTCATATGGTAGAAAAACATGTTCAGGAGTATAATTCATGGACACATTGTTTACTCTGCTATAGACTCAAACAATCTAGGTCTACAATGACATATCCATATACTTAGATAGAGTTAGAAGTACATAGGCATCGAAAGTCCATGTACAATGACATGGTCACTGGAATGGGCCATGGAACATGGGCAGGACACCGTTTTTAATGGTCATACAATGTAATCCTAGTAAAAATCATGTACATATTCAAATATGTCTTAGAGCCCATGTTATATTCATATTAGACATGTTTTTTTTGGTTGAACACCCTTGATTCTTTCCCTAGGTTAGTATTAAATCGCATGTTACACATATTATATTGATCCATTTAGTTATATTTCTTGGATAGAGTTATGTGAATCCTTCTATGAGGCCTAGAGTGATATCCTAGATCATACTCTCTTTAAATGTAGAGTTCTTCGTATCATGACGATGAACACTACACTGACACTAGTCCCCCACTTTTCTTGTTATTCCATATTGTGTTGTATGTATAACCCATGTCCTTGGGTTTGATCCTCATCTATGTATCATTATCTTAAAAAATTTATTGTATATATATTATAGAAGAACCATAGGAGTAGTACATCTTAGATGGGTTCTGTCGGTGCTATTTGACTCATGGAGTGTGTTCTCATGGGCAAGTGCTATGTGAAACTTTCAAGAAGTATCCCTAGAACGACATTATAGTTGATGATTTACCTTGAGAATGTGTGTCCTTGTTGATTATATTGTGATATTGTTGTTATATGCATTGTATTAATATACCTATTTAGAGGTGAATGTTATTTTTTTTATTACCGCTCGGTATTTTTATAGTCACAATGCATGGGCTTTACCTGCATGTGTCATGTCTTATGAAGATGATCGAATAATTGAAAAAGACATAAAGGGACTAGGACCAGGAGAAGATGAGTGAGATAGACTGACTGTAGTGTCTTTTTATGGTTACTAATACAATAGTACCATTATAATCTTTTACTTTTGGTTTATTTTAAAACTCTTTTTGATGGGATTGTTTTTGTCCTAGTTTACATTCCAACACTTGTTATCGTACTCTGGTTGTGGGATTTAGATTTACGCATGCACGGTTTATCATTTATTTTACATTTTAGAAATGGATAATCATGTATATGTGTGCCTTTGTATATGTACTTAGGCAAGGAACTTTTCTGTTTGTGATATACCTAGTTGGTGCTAGTTTTCATCCCCTGGCCTATTATAGGTGGTCTTGGGTAGTCGTGGAATGGGCCACATTGGGATGGGTCTTAATGTCTCAAAAAAACTTTCTTACTAATGAAATTTCCTTATAATCCCAAATCATAGAATAAAAATTTAATTATCAATATGAATTGAAAAATAAAACACATATGATTTCATTGAAATCATGGAAAATAATAATACATTTATCTCAATGTTTTACTTTTAAACCTTATGATGTAGAATATACACTTTTCCCATTATGAAATCATAATATTTCTATAAAAAAGATTAATAATCATAAGAAAGTAATTTAGGTAACCTGGGGAATCCTTTAATTACCATACATACAAAGGGAGTAACCATCACATTTACACATGAAACAAACATCACAGTTGTAGTTGAAATAACACTCAAAATTATACTTAGAGTACCATAAAATCTACAAAAGGAATATCCATAATGGGTAAATTCTAATATAAAAATTATTTGTGAATTGAATTACTATCACAAACCCACCCATAGTTATTTTATAATTGAACCACCCATCATCATAAAAAATTTCTATGAACCCTAACATAATCATAAAACATGATTTCTTAATTCATAAAAATATTATCCACATCCACAATGAAATATTATTATATATTGATATGTCCCATTCATTTGAAAATAAAACATCCAAACTAAAATCTAGAAAAATGATAAAGGGTTTATCTTCGAATAAAAAAAATAATCTTTTAAAATAAGTGAAATACAAAATAACGGTTATGATAGCAGAAAATGTCGTTGTTCCTGTATACATTCAAATAGTACTTTCATTTTTGCCTTTTGTAAAAGAATTTTTTTTTTGTAAAACTACTCCATTGAAAACCATTTATCAAGTGAAAAAGGAATATAAAATTTCCTATGTATTTATTTTATGTCCATAAAAAACATTCATACGAAATCACTTTTGAAAATCTAAAAAATACATACCTAAAAAAGAATGCATTTTCATTGATTTTTTTGGAATATAATATAAGAGAAATAAAAGTATTGAGATATCATAATGGTAGGAAATTATATTCTTGACAATTATTATAATGAATTATACTCCTTTTGACTTTGTGAAAATAGTTTAAAGGGTGTTTTAAAATAGTATTTTTAAATGAATATCAATTAGCATGCGTCAGAATCGTCACATAATTTCACTAACATAATAAACAAAATTGGTTAATTATAAACATTCTTGAGAGTATTTTTCAACTTTATTATACCCTTTTTACTGCCTACATGATATTATATACAATTAATTAATAATTTTAGTTCACATCAGACGTTTTGAAAATATTTAATATATAAGTCCAAAATGAACTTTGTATATTAAAAATGGTCATAGTGTTAATAAATTTATTATCTCTAGAATAATGTTCATGAAATAATAATAAATTATAATTTTAAAACCAGAAATTAATGATGGTTATTTAAAATGAACTATGCTACGATCATGAACATAGTACGATATATATATACGAATGAGTAACATTTTCATTTTTCAATGATCATTATTGAAATAAGGTAAGTATAATTTTATCTTCCTATAATGGTAACAATATCTTAATAATATTATTATATATTTAAATATACTTATATGTATCTTCCATGTGGTGTGGTTATGAGAAATGAATCACATCACCTCACAAAGGTTGTTGTCCACACGTATGCACGAATGGAATTATAATTTTTCAGTGAATGTAAAGGAAAGTAATTAAATGAAATATTATCATTAATAATGAAAAATATATCATAAAAATAATATATTTATATTAATTTCAAAATTATAACTGGTGAAAATATTTGATGATGGAAAATTAACCACATTGGTTCGTGATGTGGTAGTCTATCGAACACACAAATGACATATTCATTTCCCATTTTATGGAAGAGGATATGGATGTATTATGTAACATTAAAAAAAAATCATCGTATTATTAATATACTGATGTATTTTATAATACTTGTTACGTATGATCTATAGGTGGATGAAAAATGAATAAAACTAAAACATGCAATTTAAAACAATACCTCTTCTTTGGAAAGTCTCCCTTAATTAACACCTTAAGAACTCTAAGGTAGTTATTATTCCTTATAAAGAGATCTATAAGGATGGGATAAATTATGAGAATATATTTGGTAGGTATTGGATGAAACAATTAGGTTTTTAATTGCGATGGAATGAGAATAACATGTTCTCTTTTACATGATTGGGGTGGGAAATATTTTATTTTCTCATAATATTAAATTAATAAAAAAAATTAAATTTAAAATCTCAAAACAAATTTATTTAGAATAAACGATATGTTTGAGTGTAGATCCTCTCATCAATTAATATTTTTATATGTTAAGGTTGTATTTTTTAAACTTATCATTTGTTTTTAACCACTCATTTACCATTTTTAAACTTTCCATAGAAATAAGGATTTTTAATCTTTATGGTTCAATATAGCTAGTATAAATGGAAAAAATGCCAATAAATTGACCATGGTTGATATTTTAAAACATATAATAATCAAATTTTTGAGTCTATTAATTTTATTAATTTTATATTATTTAATAAAATATTATTTGTTATAGAATATCATTAATGCAATTTTTTAGAACTATTCACTACATTGATTTTAATGATATCAATAAAATAAGTAAAATTAGAAGAAAAAAATATTATATTATATCCCTATAATTTCATGTTCGTCTAAAATATTTTTTATCTCATTAATATTAATAAATTATATATATGTATGTATTTATAATATAATTATTTAGTTGTTTCATTAATTAAATAATTATTTCATCAGTGTCGTCTAGGAATTAAAGAAAATTATTTCATGAATAAAAAATAATATTAAATTAACATGATGAATATATATAATTTTTTTTCCAAACAGTATTTATAACTAAAAATATCTCATTTTTCCATTTTAATAATATTTTAGTTTTTAAATACAAGAGTGAAACACTTTTTACTTTTCTTTAGATTAAATATTATGAATTTCATAATCACACCAAAATGAAAAAAGTATAGATAACTGTATTTGGGATGTGTATTGATTAAAAAGAATTAATATAATAACATTTCATAAAGTTTGGGGGATATTTTATAGTCCCTTTGATTTTAATATTAACCATTAATTACATAATTTTCCATTTGTAAATGTAACTAAAATTACTTTGTCTACTATTAATTTTGATTATTAATAAAATAAAATATTTTAAAATTTTAGACCCATAAATTCTAAATTTGGAATAAATGTTCCAAAATTCAATAAAATGAAGTGGTATAGTTTAATTTTTACATAAATTTTGAAAACTCAGTTGAATAAATATTTTTAGAAAAAAAATCTGTTTTAAATATATATTGTTTTTCATCTATCTTTATGTGTAAAATTAGTTTTCAAAAATAATAATTATATTATTTCATTCAAAATGAGATAATTTTATATAAAAATTAAATTAAAATAAAATATTAATTTACAAATACATTAAAGGGAAATAAATATTTCAATTAAAATAAGAATTTTTTACCATTCATTGAAAATATTATTTTTTTAAATTCTAAGGAATTCTTTTAAAAAAAATTTGACATGACGAATTCATAAATGAAGGAAAATTTATCACGTTAAAATTATATAATTTTATAATAAATTTATTATAAAAATCCATATAAAAAAATTAATCCAATTGGGTTACAAATAAAGCATTTTTTCTTCTGACTAAAAAATCTATAATATTTTTTATAATGAATATAACTATATAAAATCTATTTAATAAATATATTTAAATTTATATAAAACTTAAATGGGGTGTTAAATCCTTCCCCAACAAATGAAATTGTGTCTACTCAATTTTATCCACATATTAAAATAGTGGGGATACCTTTTCCACATATCCTTTTTAGACTCACATTTTTCTTAGTGAACCATACAAATGTTCCACAAAACATCATGCTGGTGAATTACCCTATTCCATAATACATTCTTTATATTGTAAAGAATATGAATAGAATATTACTCATAAGAAAATTTATCATCTAATAGAACAACCTCATGACACAAAACATGAGATGAATATGTCATATACTTTCTTAACATCATAAAAATAAAAGAAATATGTACCTGTGATAAAATTGGTTATAAATCCACTGAGTAAGAAAACGATCTAACATTATCTAGAATTAAATATATTCCAATTATTAATGGAAATAATTTTTCCATTTTTTCCAAAATAATTAACAATTTTCCATTTATATACTATAAAAAACATGATCACCTACCTTGAAATAAATATCTTTCCACGAGTAATGCACATAATTTTTTCATCCAACCCTGTAACTCCCTAAGATTTTCTAAAATATATTTTTAAAAATAAATTAAATCAAATTTATATTTTTAATTACATGAAGAAAAAAATTTATCTTGAGTTACATTCATCATATATTTTATCCTGGATTAAATAGAACACCATGTTTTACTAGGGTTATAAGAAACACCAAGTTTTAACACAACTCGACATACTATTTTAATATTATTACTTAATATGATAGTTTTAACATAGCTATTTTACTGAAGTGTATTAATATTATTAAAACAATTATGAAATTATATGTTATATAGATTTATATATAAGTAATTACTTAAAGACAAATTCTTTACATAAGAAAATTAAAACCATTTGAAAATAAATGGAATATTTTTAAATAAAACTATTTTTTACACGCGAACATGTTTTGTCATAATAAAATAAAAAAATAAATATTTTTATTAGTTTTAATTAAATTTATGTATTATATATTCAATCAAATATTTAACCTTCATCTTTGTTATTTTATGACATGTTAATGGAATAAATCCAATTTTATGCTCAAAATCTATATTTTTCTAAAAAGTAGTTTTGTTGAATTTTTCATACTAATTTTTAATTTTTTTTACATTATAGAGAATTTTTTTAAATACAAAATTTTATTTTTGAAATCATCATTTCAAAATAGGTTTAATTTTTGGGAAAATTAAGAGGTGATAATTTTTTCAATGAATTTTGATAGATATTGGTTTTTATTATGATTTTTTATTTCTTTTAATGATTTATAAAATAGTAAAACAAATTTTAATATCGTTTTAAAAGAATAATTAGTAAAGTTATATATATATATTATTCCAATTTTTATCATTAGAATCATTTTCATCTTTAATATTTTATATAAAAACTTTTTAACCTTTTGAACATTTTCTTTTTAAATGCCATATTTCCCATCAAATTAGTGGGATTAATATTAAATTAAAATTTTACACTTATATGAATTGAATTTTTAGAAATCTATTAAATATTTATAATAAAAATAATTAATATTATTTATTAAGGGTATATTAAGTTTTTATATAATCAATAATAAAAATAGTAAAAATTATGTACCAAGAAAATGGTTAAAAGGGGTTTATAAGGGGGTTATGTTATAAATATATGGGTTAAAATTACCCAAATCTTTTAAAACACCAAATAATTTGGAATATTAAAACATTATCACATATAGGTCTGATTATGGAAAATTTGGAATATTTTTGGATTGTGAAAAATGTGGGTACACCTATCTATTTTAAAAAACGTCAAGTGTGACCATCACCTCACTTATAAAACGTCCCCTCCACCATCTATTAAATGCAGTTAGAAAAACATTTGGTTAATTCAATTATTACACAAATAACTTAATTACAATCCACATATAATACTATAACCCTTTTTAGTTTAGAAATAAAACTTATTAATTAGTTCGATACAAACCAAAAGAGGTTGTTCAAAGAAGAGGTAGGATCCCTAAATAGTTTTATTTAATTTCTTCTACCACTTTCTTAAATTATCATTAAACCATTATGATATATTATAATCAATATATAACATGTAATAATTTATTATTATGTTTTTTTAATATCCTAAATGATTCTCTATGTCTATTTAATGGGTTATAAAATCATTATTCATGTGTACAATTGATTACCACCCCGTGAACAGATGTTATAAGTTTTCTATAACCACCTATAATGGATGAATATGAAGTTGGATTTATCATTTATATATTATATTTTTTATATTATTATTAATCTGTAATAATAATAACATATGTTCCTTCTTACTTTCTATTCTTTGGTAATATGATAACATCATTCTTGTGTATAATGAACAACTACCTCATGAAATGATGTAATTCGTTATCACTTTACAAGAAAATTAAGAAAGATAGGTTTAATGAAACAATTTTATAAATATGACATAAATTTATTTTATATTGATAATATATTATTTAAATTTATTTATTTCTCTCTACTGAGAAAATAGAAACAATGTTCATGCGTACGTACGACCTACCATCTCCTTGAACAATGTATTTTATTTATATATCTAACTATTATTAATCAATTTATGTAAATATATTATTAATATATATTTTGGTAATATCATGTTTAATATTTTGAATATTATGGAACCATGATCAACGTAATAGGACCTAAAATAGAAAATTAAGACATACAAGAAATACAAAGCTTATATTGCTCGAAATGTGACTTAAACTATGAATTTTTAATAAATGGGTAATAATATTTTAAAATTAAATAATAAATGGTATAATATATATATTTTTGGTTATTATATATCTATATAAATAAGTTATATATAATATACATTATTTTGGATTGTGTATGAATTATTTCAAGACTTATGGTAAGGGATTTCTCTCTCAACATTATTTTTTGTGAGGAAAATACTATATTAATCATGTGTTTATTTTATGTGGTGTATTTAATTCTAATGAATTTATTTTATGATTATTATCCAAAAATTTATATGTATTTCAATATCCATTTTATTATATGTCCTTAATTATGTTTATGGTTCAAAAGTTACTAATGCTTTAAGAGATATTTTGTTAAAAATTTCCCTCTTTGGGATATAAGTTTTGTTATGAATTTATCATCTAATATGTGGTGTATATATTAACCCTATTACATGTTATATAATCAATATACTAATTTTAATGATATTATTTATTTCACTTAATGTTATTATTTAGTGTGGACTATGATTCAATGTTACCAAAGTTGTAAGAGATATATGTTACAATCTCATCGTTTATATGTATTGTTTATCATTATGAATCACATGATGAAATACTATAATATATATCTCAATAAACTCATTAAATTTCAACATATTATGTTTTGAAATGAGAATATAGTTTCCAGATTTATTTTTCTTTATTTTCTTACTCAAGATATCAAAATATTGTTTATAAAAAATGTATTTATTTTTATCCTTGGTGGAGAAAACATTTTTCTTTTGAAACTATGTTTTCTAAAAGTGTTTGTAAAAATTTTCAAACTATTTATTAATGAAATATTTACCCGTGTTCTAATTTTTACATTTTTTTGGAAAATAATCTTCATATTTTTTTCTTAAGAATTTATATTTTTATTTTACCAAAAATGTGAAAGGAGCCTTTCCTTTTAGAAGCACAACATGAATGGTGTTTTATACTCCCATGATCGTATAATTTTTTTAAAGTTCCTTTTATATATTTAATATTAAATTTCCAAATAATATAATTTTTATTTTTTTATGAAATTTATGATTTAAAATGAAATTATCATAATAGAAAGGGTATTTCATAAAGAATGGTTTTAAAATTTTTTTAATATTCATTTTTATGTTTCCATAGTTCTTTTTAATGAAAGGGATTTTGAAAAGGATTTTGGTTACGATTTTTTTCCAATGTGTAAAGGCTATATTGATTATGTAATGTTCCAATTTATCATTTAAAATCATTTTCCAAATAAAATGGCATCCTTTGTTGTCACTTGTACTTTATTGGGGATAATATTGAATGAAAATATCATTAATATTTATTTGGATGGTTAATGTTATTATTGATAAAATTTTTATGAAAGAAATTTTTTTCATGGATTATTGTATTGTGAGTTTAAGAATTTTTTATGATACTAATTTTACATATATGGGTGATGATGTCATGAAAAATGAAAATGTTTTATGATATTGTGGTACACAAAAGTATAATTTTCATTATAAGAATGGTGTGACTGATATATCCCTCCAATGAAATGGGTAAACATTTATATATCATGAGATAAAAATTGGAAAAAAGTCTATGGGATCTATCTATTGTGGGAAAAATATTTGTCCTAATGCACTATGAAAAATATGTGCATCCTGATTCATAATCGGAAATAGGTTATAATTTCTGAACTAAAATGGGAATTGGTGATAATTCATGATCAACAATGTTAATGGTCTTGGTACATAACCATTAAAAATAAAAAATATTTTTTATATTTATGATGGTTCCACACTCATGGAATTGGATTATGGTTAATTATTGATTTAGGGTGATTTTGAACTCTTATGAGCCATTTTTTTTGAAATTATACACTTTTATTCCATGAATCATGTGTATGATCTTTTAAAATTTGGGTATAAACTTCATAAGTTATTATCATGACCACAAATCATTATACATATCATAAGAATTAATATGATTATATATTCATATATATAATTTTTACCCATACTGAGCATATGATCTCACCCTTATTTAGGTTTCATTTTTCAGGTTTTGAAGAATTTTTTAGGTAGGATATTTTTTAGATGAGCACTATTAGAGAAGATATTTTTGGGAGATGTTGAAAATATTTCATGAAATAATAGGATTGTAATTCTATTCTTCAATGAAACTAAAATATTATGGTCCTCAGGGGTGTGTTTGTGATGTGCACTAAATAATTATCTAAAAAGTTGTGATATTAATGTAAAAAATTCTAGGCTGATACAATTGGTATCAAATGTAAGGTTAAATGATTATTTATATATTAAGACTATAAGAACATTAGTGATATACCAATGGATGTACCTATGTATTGATCTAGTGATATGTCCTGGAATATCTATAAGGATAATTATAATTATAAGAAAATATATTGAAATTTGAGAGAAGGCTAGAGATATGGTTTTATAAGAAATTACGTCCTTATATGGATGCTACAAGTGGATGTGGACCTAGAAAATAGTTACCTTAATGTAATAACTAAAAAGGGATCATCGAGATAGACTTAATCGTTACTTCATGCGTAATAATGGGACTTCCTATACACCTGGTTTGACAGTCCCATGGGATATTATTTTGAAATTCAAAAACCCTATATGAATAATCATTAATGATTTAAATAATGACCATTAATGGACTTGGAGAATCCTAAGATTTCATCAATTAAAATAATACGTCTTGATGTAGACAAACTATAAATTAATTTTCATGATTATATAGTTTAACACTAAGATTAATGTCTCTCAAGCTATTATTTTGGGTATTAGTAATTGGATGGAACCCTGAGGGGCTATTTTAATGTTGACTGCCATAGATAATGCACGGATGGTTCACCAAAACAATATAATGTTAAAGGAGATTTAATAAAAAATCTAGTTATCATTATCACATGAATTTCTCAATATTTTAATCATGATGAACATCTAAATGATAAATGTGGGGAAACTGTTCTATTGAGTCCTTCAAGAGGAAATTCTGACCTCTTCATGTGGTTCTACTGATCCATTAGTTTCTAAGAAATGGATAGTACCAATGAAAAGATATTTTCTATTATTGAGTGTTCATATCAAGAAAAAATAATATTTGGAAGATTATTATCTGGATGGAAAAGAGGATCATATGTGGAAACTTATTAATAAAATTTGGAGATAATAAAAACTGAATATATGAAATAATTATATTTTAAGGGAATATTTATCAGTATGAACTCCCCTCATCTTCTACAATCAATGACGGAGAAGTAATTAAATGAGATTTGGTGAAAGGATAATGAATCTATTGGTACCTATAAAGATAATTTTAGAAGACATGAAAGGTACACATTTGGGATAAACATCTTCCATGAAATAAAAATTTATTGATTCTTTTGTGGCCTAAAAACAAGTCACAAAAAGGACATAAATATAAGTTACATTGTTAGATACAAAGAAATAGTACAATGTGAAATGAATAATGAAATTTAAATTTGTTATTTCCACCATTAATATGGTTCTAATAAGAAAAGAAAGGTCAAGTATCATGAAAAATAAATTTGTGCAAATAAATTCTAGCCATATACATTCCATAAATATAGGAACATACATCTAGGAAATTTCTTGAGTGGAACTGAGAGGTGGTTTAAATTAGGAATGTTATGTCATAAATCCCATGATGTTATAAATTAACATAATGGAATAGTGAACACAATAGATGATAAGAGGATTTCATCCAATGAACCCCCCCCCCCACATCTATATTTCATGTGCAAGGAGTTTGGAAATTATATGAATCAATTATCCAATCCAATGATTATTGTTGATGATAATCCAAAATGACATCTAATGAAAAATCACAAAGATAATCTTATAAAACAAAAATGGATGATGTTGGTCATGATAATTAGTGAACACTTATCCTCCCCTCAATAGTTCAAAATATCATGTTTTATTTCTTATAAATGGACCTATTTAAGAATTATTGTTCATACTTTAGTGATATTTCATGTGATTATATCCCACTTTATGAAATATGGAATAATTAAATCACATTTTTATTTTATCAATACATGGATGAGCCAAATATTCCAATAAAAATGTTTTTGTATGAGATACATGCCTATATAAGTGGTAAATGAGAAATAATTTTTAAAAAGATTATATTTATTCAGGTAAAATTAACATAGGAGTTGTGGATACCATCATGGGATTATTATTTTAAGGGTGGTAATAAGCTCAAAGTCATTGACACCCCTTTTTAGTTTTACATAATCAGATTTTATCATGATTAAGGACATTTTAAGAGAAATTTACATCAATAAAACATTTTGTTATTGTATATGTTTTAGTGACAAGGTTATTTTAGGATACATGTTTTCACAATTCTTGGGAATGTGATTAAATGTACTTTTAACCTTTAGGGTTTACATTATATTTGATCTTGAGGTTATTATGGATTGTAGTCAATCACCTTACGAAGTATCCACACATTATTTCTATTAGAAAAAAATTTCTCTAGACAATATTTCCAGAATACACATTAATGATGTGGTAAGGATGCATATAGTACTACATTAAATAATATAGAATTAGGATACAAATTTTATATATAATTTTTTGGAATGTATTTAAAAATATCTTGATATATATTTGACTTTAAACACTGTGTATCAACCTCAGATAGATGGTCAGTTTTAGAGAACAATTAAAAACATAGAGGATATGTTAAGATATTATTATATGGATTTCAGTGGTCTTTAAGATAAATATCTTCATCTATTTGAGTTTTCATTAAATAATATCTTTGGCTTTAGAATTCATATGTCTTCTTATGAATCTCTTTTTTGAAAAATGTGTTGAAATAAAATGTATTGGAATGATGTCTTTGGATTAAGGAAATATGGACCTAAGAAAGATGATGAGATTTTAGAGAATGTTATAACCATTGAACAAAAAATAAGGATATCAAAATGTTTATATAATATTTTTTATAATCATTAAAAATATCATCAATTTTAAGTTGGTGATAAGGACTTTATATGAATTTATCTATGGAATGAAATACGGGAAAACTATAACCCTAGGTAAATTGGACCCTTTGAAATTATTGATATTATTAGGATAATATCTTATAATTATTCAATTCACCCAAAAATATGTTAGGTGATTAATGTGTTGTATGTATCTCTCCTAAGGAGCTATATACCTGATCCTTCACATGTACTTAACTAAGAGGTCATTCCATTAGATAATGATATTTCTTATAAGGAACAATCAGTTAAAAATATAGATCATACAAAGAATTCTCAAAAAAATACCACTCACCTAGATAATGTTTTTATGGAAACAAACATCTTAGGGATGTCATGTTAGCAGTTCTACTTCTTAATTTTCTATTCATTTATTTTTGGAAATCAAAAACACATTCTTAAAACATGATTAACAAATTTTTATATCTCGGGAGTTTTCAATTTTTTTGTAAAAAACATTTTATTTTACCATTCTTAATAGAAGTTCTAATGTATTATGAAAATAATTTTACCATTATTTATTATGATTATTTTATAGAGTATGTGCTTGATTAATTGGACTCTCCCTTATAAAACTCAATTTTATCAATTAGATAAATCTATCATATTAAGACAAGAAATTAACTATCTTACAAATATTGGTATTGATAAAGTCGGACTAAGACTCATAAGGATAGTTTAATTGACATTGTTAACGAATTCCATAATAATGACTTGTGTTTATAATCATAATAGAGGGGAATTTTTTCTATCCTAATAAAAAAACATTAACATTATAATGGTGTGAATCAATAAGATGTTGGGAATTCAGTTATGATGAGCTATTAAGAACTAGCTATCTGTGGACGTTGGAACAAATTTGGAAATATGAATGTTGGGATGGTTCCAATAAATACCAATTCATTTGAAGAGTTTAGAGCTGGTTGATTACATTCACTCTCAAATATTTCTATGTGTGAACCAATTTTTTATAGTCAGTGTAATTCTATAGAGTTTTTTGGTTCTATGATTCCATTTTAGTTTTTTCCTTTACATATTTTCTAATTTTAAATCTTGTATGATCATTGTGATGATAGATGGATTATGAGGATAAGAAGATATAGAATCCAATACACTAGAACATGTGCTTCCTAGGTTAGGAATACATAACTGATATTTATATCGAGGGCTTCTATTTACAGGAAGATAGAGCCATTCTCGTCTTTTTATCGAGGGATTTCATACCAAGGGATGATAGACCTTACTATAAGTATAAAATAGACAATATATTTAGTTAGGATTGTTGAATACTTTACTCATAAGGTTAAAAGTTTTTTTAACTTTTAAAATATATTTTATGTCATTATTTCATTTTTAAGATATATTCTTTATTGTTAACAAGTTTTTATTATAATATGAATATAATAGAAAGATAGTCATCAGACATAACATTCAATACAATTGGTTTTATCTGTATCATTCAAAATAAGATAATTACAATAACCTAATAAATAGGATCTATAGTAATTTTGATATTGTAATATGATATAATCAGACTATTTCCAGCTCTAATTCTGTGACATTGTTAATCAGATTTAGTCTCAGTCCAATAATCGTATTTAATGAGTCTTGGGTGTTAATTAGTTTAAACACCTTAAACTAGGTTTTAAAACTATAACTAAATTTATTTATTGTCAGTATTTCTATTATAATATAATTATTTTAATCCTATAATTATTATCAGAGTTGGATTCTATAGGTTATATAATTTTTAAGTGTTAAGTCTTTTATCCATTTTAGATTTTATTAATTTTTTATAAATTTTTTTATAATAAAAATCTTTATACAAATAATTATTTATATAAAATGAATTTAAATTTTTTTATGATTGAATGTTTGAATTTTTGTTCAATAGCCATTCTAAATTAGAAAAAACCACCTATCATTGATGGTAGTGATTATGAGTACTGGGGAGATATCATAAATAATTTTGTTATCAACACTAAGGTTGAATTTTTTTTATTCATACTATAGATTATAAGATTCCTAATAAGGATGTTACTAATATTACACACCATGAAAAGATATATTATTAGTTAGATTATTAATTAAGGAATAATTTTTTATATCTTATGAAAATAATCATTTACATTCAAATACTTTTATATGAATATTATATCATCATATGGAAAAAGCATGAAATCAAACTCCTAGGTAATTATAAATTTTTTGATACTAGATGATACTTTCCTAGAAAATATTACCTGACCATTTATTTTCAACATGTAGAATCATTTTAAAAGATTAACCAGAGGTTCATGAAATTATGAATAGTTAATAAAAAAATCTAGAAAAAGTTCTCGATGATGAGATCCTTGTGGAGAATATTATAGGTATTAGTCCCAATCAATAAGAATCTAATATAATATTTGTGGATGAGACAAGAAAATTGATGTAACACCCCATGCTTCCACAGTACGCTTCTCTTTGAATAATACAGTAGCGTGTGTTGTACGCAACTACGAGTTCTAACACACACCACGATCAATCAAAGTAGCCGTTGTGAATAGTAATACCCACTTTTTGAAATTTTATAAATTTTATCTCTCAAAATGGACTTCATTTTTGGATTTAGAATATAGAAATTAGCCTAGGGTGAAATTTTGACACTTTTCGGATAACTTTCATATTTTGATGAATAGTGAAAATTATTAAATTTTAATTAAAAAAATTTTTTTTAATCGAAATAATTAATATTGATAAATTATGAATTTAAGTGCTCTTAAATTATATTTAGATTATAATTTTACCATTTAATCCAATTTTGGTCATTGGACATAATTTCACACTTAAACCGGACATAAACAAGTGTCAATCTTTTGATAGTTATTGTTTCTTAAAAACACGTTTTTTGTTTTAACAATGGGAATTAATTTTAAATTAATAAAAGAAACTTTTATGTTTTGAATTTGGTAAAATAGACTTTATTATTGAATTAAGAATATCAAAATTATCTTAGGGTAATTGTTTTGGTATTTTTCTGAAAACTTTCAATTTTTGAAGAATAGTGAAAAACACAGAGTTACTGTTTAAAACTGGCTTTATATTTAAATAATTATTTGTATTATCTGAATTTATTTTAGGTCAAAATGGATACATAACACCTATATAAATTCAATGTAATTCATTGGAGGCAGTTTATAATAATTATATTGAACTTTTTCACCGTCTTTTACCCACCTCCTAGGAGAATTTATAAATTCACATGAAACATAATTTTATCTCTTATGTGAGTGGAATTTTGAAAATCCAAGAGACACAGTTAATATCAAGGAGTAAAATTTGGTTCAATAAGATCAAAATAATTTTTGGTGAATAGTAACTTTTTACTTTTATTTACCACGGTAAAAAGTAAATAGGGTAATTAAGGATAAAAATGATATTATTATTACCCTAAAACATGTCCTAATTCTATTGGATAACTATAATTCAACCAGAAACAACCTTAGGAATAAAATATGACCCTTTAGGTCCACTTGGATTAGATTAGGACATTTATTATTATTTAATTCAAAGAAGAGTTAAAAAAGTTAAAATCAAAGTTTAATAACTAAAACATTTTTAATATGGGGTTATAATAAGATGAATTCGATTATAAATGTTCATTATAAAGTTAAAAAGATATCCTATATAATGGTATTTTAATTATAATTTTTATACATTATATAATTAAATTTATTTGTGACACAATGATGATGTAGTAATTATCTTATTAATAAAAGAATCAAATAAATGGTAATATAAATATTAAAATAAATATAATTTCAAAGTTTTTATGACATCCACAAAATTTATAGGTTAATATGACATGTTAAGGATTATTCAATGTATCATGTTCGAAGTAATCATGTTGTGATGACTTTCAAAAAAAATACCAAATAGTGTCAAAATTGACATAAAAGAGTTTTTAAAACAAATATTTTATTATTAATTGATATTAAATTCCTAAAAGTCTAAGGTTCGGCCAAAGGACTGGTATCATGATAGGTGTATCATTAATGGACCACTTGGGGGTCACTTGGATGTATATAGTAAGTTTATTAATCATATAATATAAAAATACAAAGAGACATTGTAAAAGTAAAACTAATTAACTAAGAGTTAATACTTAAAGATAAGGTTAATATAGTGACCCAAACCTTTCTAAATTCTATTGGTTGAGTGGTTTTTGACCCATACCCACCTTAACCATAAAATAATCCACTTTTGAGACATTAGAAACCGAATATGAATTTATTATAAATTAATACTTTATGTTTTTTCTAAAGAGACCCTCCTCCCCCTTATATAAGGACCCAACTTCTAACCAATTATTCACACCTTAAAAGCCTTTTGGTTCGGCCAAACCCTGCCAGAATACTCTCTCAATTCCCCTCACTTCAACATAGAGGCCTTAGTTTGATCAGAAATCCAGCCTAAGGATCCCATTTTATCACATCAAAAGGAAGAACCCGAAGAAGAGGAGGTTAATCGTACCCTCGACTAAAGGAAAGTGCAAGGTAAGGGGTTTTCCTCTCACTCCTTATTCTCGTGAGTTTAATGACATATTTCCACTATTACTTTTTTTGTGGTTTATGTACTACCCATAATTGTATTATTTATGTAAAAAACTTTAATTTATGTGTATTTACATATTCATTTTATGATACCTCTTTCACGAGGTGTATGTTTTGTAAGTTACCAAATTGGTAATGGTTAATTTCACAATCTATTTATTATATGAGGTTGTTGTTTTTTACTTTAGTATCTACTAGGACATATTTATTATCCATGTACATGTTTTATGAAAGAGTTTTCAAAGGGATTGTTTTAAGGGAATTTTTACTAAAACATCATTTCAAAAGTTTTAAATATTTATTCTTCTAAATATTTCCCATTAATGTCCATGTCTTCAAAATTGTTTTTAAGGATTTATTTATATGTACATTATTGTTTTTAAAATGTTAATTCCTTTTAAAAGTTTCAAAGTGGTATGGGAAAATTTGATTAAAAAATGTCTTTAAATGATTTCTTTTCTAAATTGTGTGACTTTTAAATGTTTTCATGAAAAATGGGTATTTCTCTAAAAGAGTTTTACAAATCAATCTCATCTATGTCAAAATTAATTAATGGATTTTAAACTTGTTTTGAAGTTAATTTATCATGATACAAATCTTCCATATTGTGTTGAAGGTTTTGTGATATATTTGACTATGGATGTGTTATTTTTATACCATTCATGGTTTATGGGTAAAGTATTGACATTTCTCATGCTAGTTTTAATACAATTTTTTATGTTATATTTCATCCTATTTTTAAGATGAATGTGTTGGACTAGTATGTTCCGGGTTGGGGACCGGTAAAAGTAAGCCCTTCGGGTAGGTTTATGGTTATTAGAGGCACTCCGGTTTGGTGTCCGGTTATTAGAGGCACTCCGGGTTGGGTTCCGGTTATACTTAGCCCCTAGGCCTTGGCATGAGGCCTTGATAAGGAAATTAATGTTCAGAATTATGCATTCCATCGTTATGAAAGTGTCTAGTGATATTGCATGTGATTATTCGATTAGTAGAATATCCATGTGAATAATTAAATGGCATTATTTCATTTTATTTCTGCCATATTATGCTGAAGTTCAAGTTTAAAAGGCTTTTGTTTTAGTTTTATACATTTCCTTAAATGTTTATGCTTAATTTTTAATGTTTCTGGTGTATTACTTACCCTTAATGAGTGTTTGAACTCACCACTTTTCTATGTTTTATTTTTCCCAGGATTCCAAGAAGTGTATTGTTATTGATATGCAAGGTTAAGACAAGGGAATAATGGTGTTCATAAAGGATTATTTATGTTGTTTTGTATGTTATAAATTTTAATGTAACATTCATGTATGTAATCTATTTTCCAAGACTGCTAAACCGAATGGTCCTTTAGGACATGTTCTCTTGTAATAATGACAATGTATTAAAATAATGCACCGACTCCGGGTAACTGGGGTCGAGGCATTTCAATTGATCAATCATACTCTTATTGATCTTATCAGAACTCTCAAGAAAATATAAGGGTAGGCTCAAAAGAGATACAGAGAATGAAAAGAGGAAAAATTTCATATTTTATTACTACCATTACTTATAAATATCTAACACCATATAAATTTTTTAAATTCTCAATGAAGAATAAAGTGTTTATTCAATATGATTATATAATTTCTAAACATTTATAGAATTAATTATCTTATCCGGAAACATGAATTAATAAGACTATGGAAAATAAATATTTTCAATAGCAATAAAAAAAATTATTTAGGATAAATTTGACAATAAAGTTGATATGACATGTTATGAATGTAATAAATATGGTAATATCTGAATCACTTTTCCAAATATGATGTAGAAAGACTAGAAGGAATTGAAATTAGATTAAAATTCCATAGAATATTATAAATCCAAAGTCAATAATGTTTTAAATGTTGCTGACACTTAGAGTACTAGTGGAGGTGATTCTTCTAATAGTTATTCTAATAATGAATTTTTTGAGAGAGGAACATAAGTATTTTTTATAATGTAAACATGTTTAATTATTATCTCATTACAAATATATGATATATTAAAAATATTACCCTGATGTCTTTGAATTATAATTATCCCAAGGAGAAGGATTCAAAATCTTCTGATAAAGAATTTTCCTTAGTAGAGTATGATAATCTTTTTAATTATGATGATGTTTCTTTTTTTATATACATTTATAAAATGAAATTTGAAAATTTTGAAGAAAACATGTGAATAGTAAGGTAAACATGCTAATATATATACAAGAATACATTTTAAAAAAAATAAATATCATATTATTCTAAAAATATAAAGATGATTAATTCTAAAATGGAAAAAAATTCAAAATTTTTTGAAATTTTTTTTTGTGAAAAATGTTTTAGAAACAAAACGTAATTCTAAGACTAATACCAATGAGGATGAAATTTTAGATTTAAAACTAAAATATGACATTTCTAGTTTGGGAAATGTTTTAATAAAATTTAATATTTTTAAGTAAAATATTGATAAAATGTATATAAAAATTAGACCTTATGGTAGTAGTTCTAGAATGGGTTTTATAAATAGAAAACCTTTTTTCAATAACAATTTCATTTTTCCAGGATGTAAAATTTTGGTCAGTAAGTGCCAATGTGGTGGGAATTGGATGAATAATTGTTCCTCAAAAAACGTTTAATCTCTTTATTTTCACAAATACAACTTTTCAAAAAAAAATGGGATTCATAATTATTTATTATATTATATTAATGGACACAATAAGGTTTGGGTTCCAAAAGTATAAATTTTTTTCCAAGATAAGAAATTTAGTACCAAAAATAAGAATTCATAATATATGGATAATAGGTTTTCCAGGAACATAACTAGAATAAAATACTCTCAAATAAGAATATTAAAATTTACAGTGGTATATTAACATTTAGAGATAATTCTCATGGAGAGATTATCAGAGTAGGTAACATTGTTTTTCTTGAATAAACTCATATCTAAAATGTTTTTTTATTAAAGGTGTTATGAATAACCATACAAAAATATTTCATTTATGTTTTGAAGGATACCTTTTGATAATTTCTATTTTTAAATGTTTTGAATATAGTTTTAAGGATTAATTTATTCTTTATTCTAATTAGGAAGAGACTGTCAACACACCTAACATAGAAGACCTTATGAGCGAAGACTTATCATTCCTTAGTGTAATGGAAGATCAATAGTTGTTATGGATTATAATGTTATAACACTGTAACCTTATAAATAAATCTATGTTGACTATGAAAACATAATTTTAGGATATGCCTATACTTAGGTTTGATATTTTAAATGTCCGTGATCGTTAACTTTATAGTAAGTAAGGAATTTGTAAATAATTATTTTGAAAAAAAATTATAAGAAAAGTATTGAACATAAATTTTCATCACCAAGAACCCCACGACCCTAAATGGTGTAGTTGAAAAAAGAAATAGAGTACTTTATGAAATAATTATAACAATACTATGTGAACACTCAGTTGCTAATCATTTTTGGTATGAAGAGGATAATACTTCTTAGTACACAATTAATCATGTTTTAATTATACCATTTCTTAATAAAACACCTTATGAATTGTGGTGTGTATGAAAACCAATATATTATTACTTAGATCATTTTGGTTGAAAAAATTATATCTTTAATATGAAAAATAATTAACATAAATCATCATTGAAATCAGAATAAGGAATATTTTTCAATTATTACACCACTTCTAAGGGTTATAGTGTTTTAAATAAAATATATTGTACAATTGAGGATTTATTGCATTCTATATTTAATGAAACTATTACTTTTTTTATAATAACCTTATCCTACATCCTTATATGTTATTTTCAATATTGATTTTCATCTATTAATAGAATGTTATTATCATATAGAAATAACTCATGAAATAGTTTCCTATGTTATTACTCAAGAATGTTTTATATATATTGTTGAAGAAAATCCTTTTCAAAATCGAAGAAGTTTTTTGTTTCTTAGAAATCATCCTAGAGAAAGAATCATTACTGATGTAGATCAACAAGAGAAGACTATATGTTATTTAAGGAATGAAATTCAACATCTAGATTTGTTTTCATATGTTAACATAAAAATCATAATGAGGCTTTAGGTGATGAGGACTGAACTAATCCAATGCACTATGAGCTCAATAAATATGAGAGGAACAGATTCCGTAATTTAGTTGAATGACCTAATAAAACATTTATAATTTGGTTAAATGGGGTTTTAGGAAAAAAATGATGAAAATGAAATAATTGTTAGAAATAATTCTATAATTTTTTATTAGGGTAATAATTAATAAGAAGGTATATATTATAAAAAATTATTATATAGTATCAAGACATGAAGATAATAAAATACCTCTATCCATTATAGCATTCATTAATTTCAAACTTTTTTCAAAGGGAACAAAAATTTATTTTTCATAATGAATATATTTAGGTGGATGTTTATGTTGAAAACCACCAGTTTTTGAAAATAAAAAACATCCATAACATGTATATAAATATACCAAAACATTATAAAAACATAAACAATCCCCTGGAGATTGGTATGGTAGGTTAACTACATTTTTGTTTCAAAATAGTTTTATTAAGGGAGATGCATCTCCAAATATTTTTATAAAAGATGTTAATAAAAATATAAATATTTTAAAATTTTACATTAATTCCATGATATTAAAATAAAATAAAAAATCTTCAAAAAATTATTTTTCAGATCTTACAAAATATGAGTTTAAAATGAGTTTCATGGATGAGTTAACATATTTTCTTGGTTTTTATATTAAAAAAATATAAGGTACTTATATATCCCAACATGAGTATATAAAATATATTACTAATAAATGTGGATACAAAAATAAAAAATGTTTTAGTTCTCACCTCGGTACCTCAAATACTTTAGATCTTAAAGAGGATAAGATACTAGATGATTTATATACATTTAGAGGTATGATAAGAAGTTTACTATACATAACATCTATCATTCAAATTTATTATATTTGGTATTTTTGTGTGTAATATATCAATGTAATCTATAATAATCCCCTTTAAAATATATGAAATATTTTTTTGTTGTCCCAAGTTAACTATAGGTTTAGGTTATTTCTATTCATATATAAATGTTCTTGAATTAAAAAGTTTTTTGGATGCAGAAATTGGATGATGTCGATTGGATAAGAAAAAGTAAATCCCTAAATTATCATTTCTTTAGATATTTTTATTTTCATAGTATTATAAGAAATAGAATTAGTAGCACTTTCAATAACTAAAGCCTAATATGTTGTAGTTAGAAGTTTTTGTGCTCAAATGTTGTGGATGAAAAAAATCACTAACTATTTCTTGAGTTTTACTAAAACTCAAATAATTTTTTATACTAAAAGTTCTATTGATTTAAGTGAAAACCCATAAAATTACTATAATGATAATCACAAATATAAAATATACTATTTACTTCAGGATCACACACTAAAAAGGTGATAACATTTTACAAATCATTGAAATGCAAGGTCAACATGCTGATATTTTTTGAAAAAAATATTATTTCTAAAATATTCAAATAAATTAAAAAGGATCTGGGAAATATCAACATAAAACAATCATTCATATATACATCTTTTTTTACACATCTCCTTACATTAATATACAAATTTTCATCTGGGAGTAAATATGTTTTATGTTTTTAATAAACTTATATTTTTTTCATAAAACATTTAGTTTTCTAAAAAATTTAGTTTTCAATTTTTTTTATCATAATTAGATTTACATACTCGTATTTCCTTATGATATTTATGCATTTATAATCCTCAAAATATTTTTTAAACATTCAAAATGTTATAAAATTTATGGACTCAAAATTTTGTATTTAATGTTTTTTATTAAAAAAAAGTAACATAATTAGTTTTTATTTCAATACTCTCATAATCTGTTCTGATTAAAAAATAAAAGAACAACATTTTATTCATACCAATGAAAATATTCACTCCAAAATGCAGTTTTCTATTCTCTTAGTTATTACACTATATCTTTCTTTAGTTTTATAATTTTTTTGCAATGATTTTATTTTTTCAAAAATTATTAATTTTTTTCAAAAAAAATAAAAATTTTCTTTACAAGGTTCATCCAAAATTCAATAAATGTATTAATATTTAAACTGTTTAAAAGTATCCTCAAAACATTTTTTGAATTATTTTTTACCCTCAAATGAGATAATGTTTCATCTCAATGGTTGGTTTTGTCATGGAATATTAACCGTTATCTCAAGAACCAATATATATAGGGAACCCACTTGTGGCCCACATCCAATTGTCTAGGTTCAGAGCCCTGGAGTTGTTGAACACCTCAAAGACAAAAGATTGAATTTTTTTTTATTTTCAGTTGATCACCGGTTTCAATTTTAGATACGATGGTGATAAAATAATATTTTCAAATGTGGTATGTTTTTAGAGAAATGTTTTTTAATAGATATTTCTATGATACAAATGATTCGACACTGAAAAATACAGTTTCTTTTCAATTATGGGAGTTAGTATGTGTTGACAAACCCAATAAGGATTTCAATTTTTTATCGTAATTTTGTACATTAATTTTATGACTCTATTCCATTTCATAAATAATGTGGTAAAGATAAAATTTCATTCACCATGTATAGAAAGAAATATATTTTTTCCTATAAGAATCTTTCATATTTTGTTGGAATGCTTTCTAAATGGGAAGTGTTTTATCCTACTTAAAAGCTGTTGAATAATCATGGAACATTTGATAAGAGAAAATACAAGGAATTGTTGTTTTCATAATATAAAATTGTATGAAAAGTTTCCAATATCACTATGTAAAATCAAGTAGTTTCTCTTAGGTGACTAGGTTATTTAATATCAAGAAAAAGAGATAGAGGTATAGTGAAGGTATAAATGTCTTTGTATTGGAAACCCTTGTTAACATGAATAAAATTGTTCTGTTAATATTTTTTTATCACGATAGATAATATTATAACCATGTTAATCAGGAAAAGAATTATTATGCTTCCAAAATTGATTCGAAATTTTTTTATTGAATGTATGATATTATTTATGGTAGAAAATCTGTTTTCATCTTGTAAAGGAAAAAATTTAATTTATAACTGATGATATGATGAATAAAATGAGGATACTCTTTAATGATAAATCCAAGATGATTTTTAATAAATTTAATGGTTCCATTTCTATTTCCCATCCATCAATAATGTTATAAAAATTTGATAAAAAGAAGAATGGAAACAAAAAACATATCCTCATAAGAATAGAAATAAAGGGAAGAGTATTTTTTATGATGTTTTGATGAAATTATGAAAAATAAACACCTAAAGAATCTAGGGGTTCTGGAAATTAGACATGACCCTACAAAATAAAAATCAATAATGATTCATGCTTCCAAAACATTATAATAAGAATCTAATAAAAATTAATAAAAACAATGGTTTCAATAAGAACATTTATGTGAAAATATTTTGAAATGAGTCGAAATATTCTCTAAGGAGGTTGTTTTACTCATATCCAAAACCGATCTAGTGATTCTAGCAGCTATATAATCATTTGAAGAAACATATATTGTTCTTTATTATGCTCCATCCTTGGATAATAAAGGAATGAGTAAAGAAATATTGAAGAATCGGTATCTAGTTTTCAGTAAAAAGAATTGGTACCAAGATATACTATTAAGGGAGGTTTGATAATTATTATAAAACTTTAATAAGAGCATGATAAATAGATTTATGAAGAGGTTGATGGTGAAGTTAATAGTGGAAGAGAGAAAGAAGGGGATGAAAAAGAATAATAAGAAGAATATGAATAATTAGAAACATAAATAGAAGAATAGGTTGAAAAAAGAGAAGAAGATGTAGTGGAAGGAGAAGAAAATGAAGATGATGATGAGTAAGATAATAAAAATGATAATATTACATATGATTAATCATTATTATCATCATATATAACATCAAATGCTAATAAAGAATAAAAATTTGAAATATATCAAGAAGAATAATCCCCATCATCAGAAGAAGAACAATAATCATCAAAAAAAGATGAAGAAGATAAAAAGTCTAAAACAAAAACTGATGATAAATATAAGACCAATGAAAAAAATATATGTAATATAATTATCATATGATAGTAATTTTTCAAGACAATTTGAGTTTTTCTTAAGATAGAAAAAAATGAAAGGGGTATGATTAAATAAATAGTAGAATAATACGTCCTACGGTTCATCAAGATTAAATTCACTCAGTTGAAATAATAGATCTATAAAAAAAGATTATATTATCCATGTTTTGATAAGGTTAAAAGTAAATATTTAAAAAATTTCAAACCGTGAGTCTCACTTTTAGATGATTCAATAAATTTTTTAACAAGAAGTCAAAATTGATAATAGTTTTAACAATGAAGGGGATTCATATTGAATCCCAGTAGAATTTTAATCAATAATGTTTCAGGACACATAAAAATTCGTGTAATAAAATGTTTATGTGGTCTCATAAAGATGATTTAAATATAAAAATGCATGATGAACATTTAGATTAAGGAAATATGTTTTTTATATAGTTAGAAATTTATTTCAATGTGATCTTGTTGCATAGGGTGAAAGAGTTATGTTTGTAAAAGTATTGAAATATTTCACTGATGAATGAACTAATGAAGTTATTGTTCTAAAAAATTATATTGATGACATGGATCTAAGGATGTCCCAAATTTTATGTTGTGAAGAAGGATTCATTGTATTAAGGGAACAAAAAAATAAATTTCAAAGGAGGTCAATAGATTATGATATCTGGAAGATAAAGTTAAGAAGATGGATAAAGACGCGAAGGAGTTTAAAAAGATTAAGACCACTATGAAGACCATGATTAATATAGTATAAAATATTGAATTCGAACTCTTGATGTATTTAATTTTTCAAAATTTTCTAAAATATTTGAATAGTTGTAATGGATTTCTCTTCATCCAAATATGATTTTGATGAATATTTTATAATTTTTAGTTTTTTAAATAAAATTTCATATTATTTGGGTGATTAGTTAATTAATTGTATTATTTTGTATATGTTTATTCTCTAATATTTTTGTAAACTCTATAAGTTTCAACATTATATTTTGAAAAACACAATGGGGGTGAAGATTTTCCAAATAGATAGTTATTTCGCAAAGGAATCTTTTTTAATTAATGTGTTGGATACTATCCTTGGGGGAGAATATATATTAATAAAGGGGTGGTGGTTTCTTAAAGGAGGATCATTTTTAATACATTGTAGTATTTACAAGTATATTCAGTATATTTATATACTCAAGGGGTGACATTGATTAATGATTAAATATGAATATGATGTTCTGGAATGAAAAAAGGGTTCTGTGTTTTTCACTTTTTTTCATCCATGTTTTGGGGTGTTTTATTTCCAAAAAGGAGGGAGATTGTTGGCTCAGAATCTCTATTTTTTACTTTTCCATTACTTTAGTTGTGGAAATCACAAAAAAAAAATTTACTAAATTTTTATATCCCTAGTTATTTATAATTTGTTTCGAAAATAGTTTCCATTACAATACTTAGAGAATGTTCAAATTTATTAAGAAAATAAATTTACTATTCTTCATTATTATTATTATCATACTAATAATGTTTCTGATGAATCAGATCACCCATATCAAACAAAAAGTTTTACTTTATTCCTGTCTATCACACTGAAAAATGTTTTAACTATCAGATTCATATTTGTATTGATAAAACCAGACTAAAACTCATATGAATTATCATATTAACATTGTTAAGTAAGTATATCAAACTTACTGATGTTTATAATCTGAATATTTTATAATTGTTTCCATAGTATGGAAATTTTTTTATATTATCATGGTGTTAATAATTATGGAATTGGACATTCAGTTATGATGAGATATTAAACGCCAGCAGTTCAAGGCCATTGATGAAAACTTGAAAATATTACTGTGGGGAGGATGCCTATAAATATAGAGTCATTTGAAGAGATTGGGGATACTTGAATAATTTATCTCACAAAAATTTCTCTACATGAATCATTCATCATTAGTCAGTATAATTCTTTAGATTTTTTTCCTCTTAGGGAACCCTGTCAGGTTGACTTCTTAAAAACATTTGTAATTACAACTCACATCTTAAAACTATTATGATCAATGGATTCTGGGGATTGGAAGATAGGGAATATGATATATCAGATAGAGGGATTTTGAGGATAGGAAGATAGACCCAATCTTCATATCGAGGTCATCTGGTGAAAATAAGATAGATATATTCTGGTCTTTGTATAAAGGGATTTATTGGTAAGGAAAGACATACTTTACAACAACTATAAAATATGGGATACATTTAGTCAGGATTATTGACTAACATACTCTTATGTATAAAATATTTTTATCTTTTTTAATATATTTTAAGTGAGTCTATCATTTTTTATCTATTTTATTACTTTTTTTATATGTTTTGTTTCCACTATGAATATAATAGAAAGGTAGTCATCAGACATAACATTCTATTCAATTGGTTTTATCAGTATAATTCAAAATATGTTAATAGAAATACTTTGATAAATAATATCTATAATAATATTAATATTACACTATGTTATAATATAAATATTCCTAGTTCTGATTTTAGGAATGTTAAAAGGGCTGAGTCTAAGTATCATAACCTTACATAAATATGTTTTTGTGTAAATTATTATAATATTCTGAAACTAGGTTTTTAAAACAACAATTCACCCATATTGTATGTATTTCCATCATATAAAAATTATTACAATTCTACATGGGAATTTAATTGGGAAAATTATTATTTAATGAGGTATAATTATCCTTAGATCCTGGTTCCCGTGGGTTAAATTTTTAGGGTGAGATTGATTTTAAAGCTGGTAGAATGTAACAACATGAGAGTTTACAAAATATTTTTTTGAAAAAAAATTATTATTATTGATATTTTTTCTGACACATAACTCTTGGTTTAAATCATGTCATATGAAATACAAATTTTATTTTATGATACACACAACACCAAGATTAGCTTATATTAAACACAAAACTGAGTTTAAATAATGTTTGACATACTATAATAATATAATTATTTAATTAGATAGTTTTTATTTAGCAATTTTGAGGAAAGTCTTGGATATTATTATATAAGTTATGATAACATATTGTTTACCAATGTCTATGTAATTAATTCCTTGGTGACTAATTAATTATAAATGAAAATTAATACCGTTTGAAAAAAGAAGAAGATATTATACTGAAAAACTATTTTTATGCCCACAAACATGTTTTATCACAACAAAATAAATAAATTATTATTTTTGAATTATTTTAATGAAATGATTGTATTATATATTCAATATATTTTTTAACATTTATCTTATGTGATTTCAAGATAAAATATAAGAAGAAATCCAAATTTATTCTTAGAAAACATGTTTCTTTAAAAAGTATTTTTTTCTCCATTTTCTAACTTATTTTGAAATAAATTTTCAATACATTAAAATAAATATTTTACAAGATAATTTTCATATTTAAAATCATTTTTTCCAAATTTTCTGAGGGAAAATTTTTTATATTTTCTTTATAAGATAAATTATTCATTTAATAGTGAAATATAATGGATTTTATTAAGAATTGAAATGTATTTTATTAATTTAAAAATCATATAAATTTTTTAAGATGGATTTTAAAAAATTAGTTCAATTATATAACTATTAATCCAATTTATTTCATTTTAATAATATTAATGTTGAATTTTTATATATATACTTCTAAAATTTTGGAATTGTTTTTCCTTGGAAACCCTATTTTTTCATTACATAGATAGGATTAATTTTTAATTATATTATTTTAATTATGTGAATAAAAGCAGGAAAAATGGATTCTATAATTTTTATCATAATAATATATATATTATCTAGTAATTTCATCTTAATATCTTATAATAATAAATAGTAAAAATAATAAAAATTACTAATTGTGTTTAATGTAAAAACTAGTTTACCGGGGTGTTAAACAAAAAACATAATGGTTAAAAATATTGAAAATTTTATTAAAAACCATTTGGATATAAATATGTAAAATATATATATATATTATAATTTCATTAATTGATACTTTTTTTATTCATATTTCAACTGAAAAAGGTGGGTATACCTTTTACATTTTCAAAATTAAAGGTGTTCCAGTCACCTCACATACAAAATTACATCCCTCTCCTATTCTCTTCACACTACAAAAACCGTCTTTTCAGATAGGACTTACCCAAATAACATCCTTACATCCATAATATAATACTATATTCCTTAGTTTTTTCATAAATTCAACTGATGAATCGTTTCTTGTAAACAAAAAGAAGTTTTTTGAATAACAAGTAACATCCCTAATGATGTGTTTTATTTTATTTCTCCACCAAAATACTTTATTTATCATTAAACCACAATCATATAATAGAAAAATTATCTTACATTTAACTATATATAATTATGTCATCAAAATAACATAAATCATTCTTTTATTCCTTTAAATGGGTTGTAAAATCATTCTTCATGGGTACGACAAACTACCGCCTCATGAACCGATGTTATTCATTTTCTATCACCGCCTCTCAAGAAAGGATATAATAATGTATTATATATATATATGATATATATAATTTTATTATGATTCTATAACAATGATAATTCTTGTTCCTTCTAATTTTCCATTTCATGTGAATATGATAACAATATTCATGTATATGGTAGACAACCACCTCACTAAGTGACGTGATTCATCCCTGTTAATATATTATTTACCATTATTTATTTCTTTCCATTGGCATATTAGAATCAATGTTCATGCGTTTGTATGGCCTACCATCTCCATGAACGATGTTTTTCATTTTCTATCTCGAAATTTTATGAATCAATTAAAATAAATATATAATGAATATATATTATATATATCATGTTTCATATTCTAAATATTATATAACCATTATCAATTTAAGAATAAAATATATTAAAAATAAAAACAAACATGAGAAATAAAGGAGTTATATTCCAAAATTGGACATTACCAAGAAATATTTTATTAAATGGGTGATAAAATGTCATATAAAAATAATATATTGTATGATATATAAATTTTTGAATTATTAATAGATTTATAATAATATTATATTTATTGTATAGGTGGATCTATCATTTTTAAATGATTTGCAGACTTATGGTTAGGGATTTTGGTGTCACTTTTATTTCCCGATGAGACACATGCTATATTAACCAAATGTTTCTTTTATGTGGTGTATATACTAACCATGAGTGTATGTTATGATTATGATTATTTAATTTTAGGGGATTTAATTATCCATTTTAGAATAATAAATTTCATTGGGTTTATACTTCAAATGTTATTGAAGTGGAAATGGATTTATTTGTCTCAAATTTTTTTATTTTGAACATAAGTTTTGTTATGCACCTAGTTTATTTTATGAGTTATATATACATCCCCATTGAAAAATTATATATTAAATATCCATATTTTAATTACATTATATGTTTTATTTAATTTTATTATTTCATTAGTATTATGACTCGAAGCTACTAATGTGGTATGAGTTATATGTTACCCTATCAGCATTTATGGGGATTATTTATGATTAAACATACAATGATAATATATTATGATCCATCTCTGAAGAAAATAATGAATTATAATCAATTATGAGTATGTTAGTATAATACACATTTCTTCATAATTTTCCTTCCATTATGTACTTAGTATATAAAAAATAAAAATTTTAATAAAAAGTGACATTATTTCACTCTTTGGTTGAAACTGTTTTTATTATAAAATTGTGTTTTGTAAAAATGTTTTTGAAAATGATATAAACATTACTCAAAGGATTTAATCAATAATTTTTTACCAATTTTTAACATTTTAAATTTTCATTTAAATTAATCTTCATGTAATTTTTTTTAAAAAATATAACTTATATTTTAACAAAAAGATGAAAATAATATTTATTTTAACATATGTGGAAATAAAGTTATTTTATATCCCCAATATCATATAATTTTTAAGTCTAAAATTAAAAATTTATATGTTTATTTTCATTTAAAAGGTTTTCTTAAATGTTTTTTGACGTTTTATTTTTGAAAATATATCTTCAAAATGGGAAGGTTAATTTTAGTCAATAAATGTTTTAAATGATTTTTAGAGATTCCTATATAGGTTTTCAAGGTTATATTTAGTGAAAACAATTTCAATTTTTTTCCCTTTTAAAAAAAGTTCTTTTTTCAATGTTTAAATTATATATTTCTTAGTAAAATTTCCATATGGTCTTTCAAAATCATTTTCTATCTATGATGAATTTCATTGATGTTATATATTCTTTAATACAGATAAGATTAAATGACACCATTCATATTATTTCTCTAGATTGTTAATTTTTATGTTGTTGAAATTTTTATGAAACACATTTATTTTTAATTTGTTATGATATAGTGAATTGATGAAATTTTTATGAACCACATTTTATTTACATGGGTTGGGATGTTATGATATGATGAATATTTTTTGATATTGTGGAACACATAAGCATAGTATTCAATATGGGATAGTTAGGACCTAAATTACCCTCCAGTTTAATGGGTAAAACATTATATCACACTATATATCAATGGGAAACAATTAAATGTGCTTGATCTACTTTGGGAATAGGTGCATCCTGATTCACTAAGAAAAATAGGTGCATCCTAATTCACATTGGTAATATGTGTAAGTCCAGATCCACAATGGGAAATATGTGATAAGTCATGATCCACTATGTTTATGGTCATATTAGTTAACTATGACATATGAAATTGTTTTTCTATATTTATAATAGTTTTATAGTAATATGAAATATTATTATGGTTAATTATTTATTTTTGATGATTTCTTGGTCTTATGGGCCATGTTTTTTGAAATGATATTTTTAATTCTATGACACTTATTTATGATCTAGGAAATGTTGGATATGGAATTACTAATACGTGTTCAGGATAAGTTACCCTTATACATAACGTATTATTTTATATGATCATATATTGATATATCTAAGGATTACCCTTAATAAGAATTTTAGCTCCCCCCCTTTATCATGTTTCCATATTGTTTTATGAAGAAATTTATAGGTAAGGTATTATAAAGAAGATTACTATTTGAGAATATCTTTTTGGGTTATATTGAAGATATTTCCTCAAATAAAAACTTTTATTTTATATTATCCAAATATATGGAAATGTTATAGCCCTTGGGCTAGAATTTATGAAATGTATTGAATATTAATATAAAAAATTGTGATGTTTGTATATAAAAAAACAAGTCATGATATTATTTGGGCTATAATCATATGTGTCAGAATCATTTTCACTTTATATAATATTTCTTCTTCTAATTATAGTCCCATAAACTTCTTTTCACCAAATAAACCCAAAAAAACTAGAGTTCGACACTACTTTCCATATAATGCCTTCAAATTTTCCATCATTACACTTAAATAAAAACTATTATTATAATAAAACTCAACTGTAGAGTGATGTTGATCCCAAATTAAATAATAATAAATTGAACAAGATTGAAGCATGTATTCCTTGGTATGAGTCATTCAGCAAGATTATACCTCCGATTGAGGATTAAAAGTTGTGCTAAAATGTTATTTAGTACCCGATGAATTTAAAATTAATTTACAAAAAAATCGAAGTTAACCTGAAATCATTGTCTTATATTATAATGTTAAAAACTCCATGTAAGATAAATATTTCCCTATGATACTATAAGTAATGTTTATCTAATGTTATATTATCTGGAATGGGAAGGAAAAATGTAGATTTATTTAACCGGTCAAAATAACCCAAAACTAATTATTACATCATGATGTCTTTGGAAAACCCACCGTTAATTTCTTGGATATATTTTACCATTTCCACTATATCATAATAAAATTATAAAGCAATCCATTTGGATATTTTCAGTTTTATTTAAACTATTTACCAATCAAACATTTCATAGCAAAATCAGAAATATCTTTTTTTATTCTCTACCATTATTCATAATGTTGATGGTGTTTATACATCTTAGTGATGAATGGATGAATGGAAAGGGAGAATTATAAGATTCACTCAAAAATTTAATCTTGAACTAAGAATCAAAAGTCACACATATTTTAATTCCAAATATCAAAACACCATCATTATCAATGTTAAAATTTTGAAACTAATTGTTAATAAAAAATTCTACATTTTCCTATAACTCATAGTCCTCTTTATTATCTAGCTTAATTTTTTCTAATATAAATTATTGTAGTGGAACCTAAAACAAAATAGAGAGTGTTTCTAAATCCCAAACATTTAGGCCAAAATTTATCAAGTAATTAACCAATGGGTCATATTCCAAACACAACATTGTTAATTAAGCATTATTATTCTGACACAAATCATCAACTACTTTTTTTTATTCTCAATAATGTAAATAAAATAAGAAATCATAATCCTTTACCAATCCCAACCATCTCATCAGTCTCATGATTAAATGTTTCATAGTGAATATATACTTCAATATATTATGGTTAGTATATATTTAAAACATAGATCCACATAAATGTTGTCTGAATTTTTTTATTGAAATAAATAAGCTAATTGAAAACAATGCTTATGACAATTTAACACATGAGGTTTTAGTTTCTATGAAGCATAAGTAATTACCATATCATTACACATTATTAAAAAATAATATCCCTTAAATTAATCATTATTATAGTATTAAAATAACCATTAAATGAGGGAAATACCAAAATTTTTCATTAATTAGTATTCTATTATGTAACTCCAAAACTCATCACATTTATTTTTCAAAATGAATTTAACTTTTTTTCATGTTAACATAGTTATTGGGATATATAACTATGTAATGTTTTGAAAAAACCACCTCTAATATCTTATTAACCCACTAAATCCAGGAATATTAGTAAAATTCATAGGTCTTATCCATTCCTCATCCACATATGTTTTGATGGGATAAACTGTTACGCCATCTTTATTTTTGATGCTTCCAAGGAATGAAAACTGTTGTAGCCAAAAAATCACTTTTCTAAAAATTGTGTATAACTAAATTCATTTTTGGGGTTGTAGAATAATCATTAGATGTGTTTCATGATTATAATAATGTTTGAATATATTAAGATATCATCAATAAAAATCCATAAAAATGTCCAAATACTCATGGAAGACTCTGTTCATATGATCTATAAATAAAGAGGGGTAATTTTTCTACCCAAAGGGAATAAATGATAACTCCTAATTACCATATCTATTCTAAATTGTTGTCTTTTAGATCTCATACTCCTTTAACTATAACTAATGGTACCCAGATCATAGAAAATACTTTTTAAAATATAGATATACATAGAACTAATCAAACAAGTCAATGATATGTAGAAACCAATACATATTCTTAATATTAATTTAATTCAATGCTCTATAGTGAATAAAAATCCTCATTTAACTATATATCATTTTAATTAATAAAATATGATCACCCGATTGGGATGTTCTAGGATGAATGAACCTTTTATCTAGAAACTCTTATATGTTATTTTTTTTATTTTAGTAGCTGTATTTGATAAGATGATTTTGGAATTGGCATAACCTCATGCACTATGTCAATTGTAAATTTAACTCAGTGATCAAGTATAATACCGAAGAACTCATTTGAATAAAAATCATTGTATTTATTTTCTACTGGAAAATCATTAATCTATATAGTTCCCTTATTATCGACAATATGTTCCAGATAAGTTACAATTTCATCTTTTAATTGTTTCTTAGTATCGTTATATGTGCTTAAAGTCATGGGTTCATTGTTATATTCAAACTAAAATTATTCATGAAGAAAACTTCTTTAGATGAAAATTATATCTTATCAAGGTAAATTAAATGAAAATATATACTCAAAATAATAAAAATCGATAATATGGGTATAATTATCATTTTTTCAGATAATGTTTCTCTATAAATTATGATAGGATGATTCTAATTATTTTTTTATCATTAATTGTATCCTATATGTTTTTACCATATAAACCATATCTCCTTCTTAATATATAATTTCTAATTTTCCTAAGAGTCTATTAGAAATGAAAGAATTTTTTGACCTCAAATCAAACAATAAATCAGTATAATATGAATAAATAATAAATTTTTAAAATAACACATCGTTTGATGGACCAACATCCACTAATGTAGGTGAAAAGGTTTTTCCCACACCTTCCTATTTATATTCTCATTATTTATCATCATTTGGGTGCTTATTTTTGAATGTATGTACATAGTTCTCCATATCATGACATTTAAAAAACAATACATTCTACTTATCAAAATTGACCATACCACTTCCAAAATCCTTTTCATTATAATCTGGGTCCATATGCCCTAACTAACCACATATAGTCACTTCCTATACTTGGTAAGGCATTCCCCAAGGTTCTCTTTACCACAGTTTCTACTAATAGATAACATGATTTTCTTACATATAGATTTCTTTGATTGATGATTTCTTATTTTTTTCTATATGGGCATTTTCTTATTCATGTTTTCATGAAATACATGTTCATCCTCAAACTTAGTTTTTATCCTCTATATGTATTGAAGAAGCTGCTCAAGACTTTTTAATTAATGGTTATTTTATTTCCTTAAATATCATTACTTAAATCCATAGTAAAATAGATTGATATTAATACGAATATCATAGATAAAAATTAGTGTGTACCTTTCCAATTGGTTAAGGTATTCATTGTATATGGCCACTAAATCACACTCCTTTTGTTTCAATTCCATGAATTTATTCTCCATCATATAAAAAACTTCTTTATGAATATATTATACTCATAGAATATATTATTAAAATAATCTTATTTAAATATATCATTTTCATCACTTTATCTAGTATTTTAAAATTTTAAACCATTGATTGGCCTCACCTTCAAGATGGTATACAGAAATAGTTACCTCTTAATGATCTGAAAATCCCATGAAATCAAATATATTTCTTAGGATCTAATACTTAATTCAGCTACCACTAGATCAGAATATCAATAAAATGTATAATGGTGTGGTCTTATAAATTATTCCACAAAAATGAGGTTACTATATGATAAATCTAGATACTTTTTCAGAGGGATACCACCACAATTGATTGAATGTATAAACTTATACATACTTCAACAAAATACTCAGTTCCAATTCCAAAAAATTTGGGTGGTTGATTCATATGGTTATCAGGTTTATTTGTTCATTCATATCCATCTCTAATGTTCTCTATGTGGAAAATAATTATAAAAAAGATGTTTTAGATGAAGCATCATGGTAATCGTTAAATTCTTTATCATTTAATATAAAAATAAATTAAAATATTTTATTGTTATTCTATTAATATTATAATAAACTGTAAATTTAACTATTTCATTCTTTTTTTACCAACTATAAGGACCTGGACTTATGTATGACATATTCTAGTGATTATCAACTAGAATTAACATTCTCACATTCCCAAAGATATTTAAGGATAAAAATTTTATGGAGATAGGTCACAAATCTTAAATATAATACGACATATAAAAAAATTGGAAACATACAATTAGTATCCATTTTTCCAATAATTTTGAAATATTAAAATGAAATAAATTTTATTTTCATGAAAATTCATCATGACTTTCATATTGAATTCTTTATTTCCCAAAACCATCCTTAATCCCTATTAATTTTTTTAAAACATGGGATGAGAATAATAAGCTCAAAAAGAAGAAATAAAAAGATAAAAAATAAATATTTATTCCATGAATACTTTTAAAATATTTCCTTTTTCATAATAAAATTTTAATTAAAAAAAATTTATTACCTAATAAATTGTCTTCACATCCCAAATATTCTCCTAAAACATTTATTAAGAAATATTATTTGAAAAATAGAACACATGAGTAATGTTTTAAATAGTTAAAAATGTTTAATAAAATTCTCCCATAGATATAATTCTTAACCTTAAAATGTATAATATAAATTTATTCACCTTATAAAATCATATTATTTCTATAAAACTCATATCATGATATATAAATTATGCAAAAAACATTGGGCATCATTCTATTATAAAACTAACTTATGGAGTAACCTTCATAGTTACACATGAATTAAACCTCATTGTTATTATTGATATAACCTTTGAGGTTAAAATCGTTGTAGCCACCATAGTTACACTTAGAATAACCATGAAAATTTACATCAAAAAAAAAACATACCCAACACAGTAGAGGGATATCGTGGAACCAACATTCTATGGTTTATAACGGATGAACTGATCATCATAAATTATTCACGAGAATAATAACATAATCATAAAACATGAAATCTTACACCATAAAAATATTTGTAACATCTATAGGAAAACATCATTAGATATTAATATTTTCTATTACTTTAAAAAATTCAAAACTGAAATTCCAAAATAAATAGAAAAATGTTTTTCTTTGAAGAAAAAGTGAAAGATTATAAAGGAATACAAATATAAAACAATGGATATAGAATTAGAAAATTTGTTTATATATATATATGTGTTAAAATGGAACATTCCTTTTCAATTGTTTTTGAAATAAATTCAAAATCCCGAAAAAGTTTCATAAATAATACATCTTTATCCGCAGAAACAACCCAAAGTAATATCATTTGAAAGTATAAAAACACCACACATAATAAATAAACAATAGTATTTTAAAAGGACCACATAAACATATAGAGGAGACAGAAAATCATTTCAGTGCCATGCTAATGGGAAATTATGATTATTCTATATATCTTAAAAAATCATTCCTTTTGATTTTTAAAAAGAAGTTTAAAGGGTGATATTCAATGAGTAATTTTAAATGAAATATATATTCACTTGAGTATAAATCATCATGTATATTCCTTAACATTTTTAATAATAATTTATGGTTAATAATTTAAATTCTTAGGAATGTTTTCATGTTTTTATTACCTTTATAAAACATAATTTTATATTACAGAAAATTATTATTTAATTTATGTTCACATTAGATGTTTGGAGAGTATTCAATTTGGTTGGATGAAAATAGTGAAATATTTTATTATTTCATGATATTATGAATAATATTAATGAAATAATTTTTCTTTTTCTTTTTTAAACAAATAATGAGTGATGGTTATGAAAAATGAACAACTTAATAATTATCGGGATGGTAGGTTATATGTATGCATGAGTAACATTTACATTTTTTAATGATCATTATGAAAAGAGGGTAATAAAAATTTTATCATCATATAATGACAATAATATCTTAAATATCATAATAATTTTTTAAATAAACATATATATATCATCTATGTGATTGTTGATAAAAAATGAATCACATCGCTTTGTGGAGGTGGTATTCCACATCTATGCCCAAACGAAATTATCAAATTTCATTAAATGGAAATGTAAAAAATTAAATGATATATTATATTTTATGAATGATAAATATGTCATCAATATCATATATAAACATTAAATCCATCATTACTACCAGTCGGAAAATGTAGTGAAGGAAAATTATTCACATTTTTTTATGGTGCGATAGTCCAGTATACACATGAATGATATATTAGTTTCATATTTAATGGAATTTTATATGGATATTGGTTGTGTAGTTAAAATGGAAACAACTAATTATATGTAATATACTATTATTATTATAAAATCAGGGTTAAGTATTATTTTTGGGTTATGTAAGAAGATATAAACCTAAAACATGATGTTCAAAACTATTCCTCTTCTTTGGATAACCTACATTAATTATCCCCATATGAACTATAATTTTGATATTATTCCTAAAGAAATAACTATACAATTAGAGGAGGTTTTCAAGTAAGGTATTCAGGTATGTCTTATCTAAATCAAATAGGTTTTTAAGTGTGAAGAAATTATATTAGGAGGTCCACTTTTATAAGAGAAGGGAGGAAAATTTTAGAATATCTCAAAATATTAAATTAATATAAATTAGATTTAAAATAAATATGGTTAAATATAAATTTATTTCAAATATAATACATGGATAGGTTTAAATTATCTAATATAAATTTTTTTATGTAATTTAGACTAAAATTTCATTAATGTAAAATAAACAAGTAAAATTTGAAATATATATATATATATATTATATCCCAAACATGATATTTTATAATATAAATTTTTAGGAGGAAATTAATTACCAAAACCTTTATTTCATTTAATAGTGTTAATATCATTTATTTTAATTTTTTCATTAATTAATGAATTCCACATAATCATTGTTTTTGAATTTTAGGTAATTATTTCACAAATAAAAATAAAAATTAAATTACAGGCATGGATATGTATATTTAATATTTCCAAAAAATATTTATACCCAATCTTATCATCGAATTTTCTATTGATAATATTATTATAGTCTTCTAAAATGGGAGTGTGGTATTTTTCAATTTTCATTATGTAAAATTTATCAAAGTTCATAATCATTCCCTAATAAAATAAAGAATATATAATAGAATTTTGTATGAGTATGTATGAAATTTAGTTATAAAATATCTTTTTGTAAGGTTTGGGGTTCATTTTATAGACCTTATAATTTAATTTTAAACATTTAATTACCTAATTTACCTTTTAATCGGGTAACAAACATTACTAATTTTAAGATTCATTTTGACTAAAAATAAATTTGACTATTTTAAAAATTTGGAATCACTAATTCATATTATGGAATCCATTTTTCAGAATTCAAAACATAGAATTTGTATAATTTAATTAAAAATTAAACTTAAAAATGAAACTTAAATAATGTTTTTTATTTTTTTTTTAAAATATATAATGTTGTTTCACTATCCTCAACATGAAATTTATTTTGATAAAAAATAATTTAATAATTTATATCCATATTATGTAATTAAATTTTTAAAATAAGTCAAAATTGAATTTTTATTACTACATACTATGAAAAGATATAAAATTTTCATTAAAAATCTATATTTTCAACTATTAATTGAAAACTCAGGATTTTTAGAAAATTATTAATAGTTAATAATAATATAATTTTGACATGATGAAATGATAAATTAGTTTCATTTTTTAAATTTGATATTATATAAATTGGAAATTAATATTTTATATAGGACCACATAATAAATAAAAATAAAATATGGTCAGAAAATAATACTTTTCATTTTAACAAAAAAATGTATAATATTTTTTATAACAAATATAATTATATAAAATTTATCTAAAAAATATATGAAAATGTTTTATATAAAAATTAATTGTGTTATTACAAATGTACCTTAGGGACCGGGTTTTAGAGTTGGGGAAGGATGATTATATGAATTTGATTAGAATTCAATGAATATTAGTGAGGGACCATATATTATTCGAGGTATAGCCTTGATAAATTCTAAATTGTCGACTACTTTGTTTGATACTAGTGATTTCTACTATTTTATATATCTACAAGTTATTTCAATACTTGACATACCAATCATATTGTCTAATGGGTTTCTTTACTTTGATACAACATTCGATATAAAATTTGATGATCTTCAGTGATGCCCAGTGAAGTCCCCAGATTAGTGTGAATCCCTGAGAGGGGGAGGGTGGAATTAGTGCCCCTTTTACAATTTTTACTAATTTATTCCTTTCACATAAATCAATATGGCTGGTTAATGCCTAGATCCACTCCTCTTTTGTATCTCAGCCTTACCTCGACTGATGTTGTATTTGTAAAGGAACTGAACATAAGGATTTACAATGTTCAGTACAATGTCATACTACTTGTTGTGTTGGTTATTCTCCCCAACACAGGTTATCCACTATAATTTGATTAGTAATTACAATGGTCGATACAAAGTCACACTATATCTCTTCTGAGTCCCAAATGAGTTTCTTTATACTTTTTCACACAGTGTTACTAGAATCCCACAGGCCTACTTCAGAGTACCACTGAAGACTTCTTCTCCCCCCTGAATCTCACAGGGGTCTTCTAGAACTCGAGTAACTTGAGTAGCTTACTTCTTTAAGTTTTTTCTTGATTCACTGTAGATAAAATTATGCTCTCTCCACATAGGCTTTCTGAATCACACTTTCTTGTGTATCTCTCCAAGATTCTTCAACAGCCTTTAGTAAGGTACATTGGCCTTGCTCAAAATATATGATCACATTCTTGATCAGTGCTCCATTCAACAATGCCCAGTCAATTATTTATTCCTATGATGAATAACTAGCTTCACTAATATGTGTGAAAGTGGTTCACATAACCACTTCAAGAATTCAAGATCTATTCATCACAATATCAGTTTAGTCTTCCTTCTTGGACTCTCAAACACTATCAACCCAAATAAAAGGTCATCTTCAACTCAATATGATTTCAGTCTCAATAAAAATCAAATTAATGCATGGATTTCATGAGATCCAATACCACTTGTATTTGGATATCTCAATTATTTTTCACACGTGCATGTTTTCATGCAATATTTCATGCATGTGTCTCAAGATTTTTCACGTGCACTTTATTCATGGATTCTTCTTTCTCAATATTCACACACACAATCTCATTCTTTTATGTGTCTTCACATGTGCATGTGCAAGCATGCTTTCACAATCTTCTTCTTCTATTTTTCTTGTGTGATATCCCCAATGGGTATGATTCATTAAGCACAAAAACAAAATCTTTCTTTTCCTCACCTAATTTCACACACACTTTCTTGTCTTTATTTCATTTCTCACAAACAATTATTATTGGATTTAGGTTCAATATGGCTGTTTATCTTTAAACCCAAATGGTTGATCTTATTTATGTGTGCTCATTCTTCTTTTTTCCTCCTCCATCCCATGTGCACACAAATTTTTACTCTTTTTTTTCTTTTCATGGAGGTAATATCAACTCATTTATGTTTATTCATGTTCATCATTATTTCCCTTCTTCCACTTATAAACACACCCGAGATCTTGGGTTATTTTTCTTCTCTTAGTGCATTGGGTTTCTTCTTTGTGAAACAACTGAGCAATCCTCGACTCGTGTACCTTCATAGATTATCACAAGGGTGAATTCACGTATTGTGTACTTGTGGTATTATATGTATGTTGACACAATGATTCTTTGAATTAACATGTTGTGTGATCATGGATTCTCTTCGTTTAGAGGGTGAATGTTCTTTCTCAAACCAAGGGGTTCACAGTTCTATTTCTTTGCGAACCCAGAGAGGTGCACCTCTCTTTTATGCATAGGGGATTCACGTGATTCCTTAATGCCAGAGATGCACGGGATTCTTTCATCACACAATTTATTCACAACTCTTTTTCTTTGCATAGCTAGGATGTGAAGAAAACATTTTTCCATTTGTGAACCATATGGGTTCTCAGTTGCTCTATTCATTTAGAGAAATATGAGCTCCTTTCTTCGAGAATGGTAATATCTTTTTTAGGCTCGGAGGTCCTCCTTTTATAGGTAGAGGATGCGTGTTTAAATCCACGTATCTAACATGAAGATCAAGGATTTGAATTCTTGATATCTTTGGCTTTGAGTCATTTAAATACAGATGAGATATCCTGTATATATCTATGTTCTTTTCTCTTCAATGTGGACTTCTTATTTCACGTGAAATAATCACGTGGATGCGTTTTAGAATGCAGGTGATCCATCTCCTTGAGCGCTCAAGTGGCATGACATGGCCTCACACCTTCGGTTTCTTCAGCCTTTGTGGGTTCTCTATTTCAATCGCATGCATGAAACTTTTAATGCATGCATGTGTTTAGTTCGTCTAAAAGATCACCATGCAATATGTTTCATCGTCAACAGTGGCCGAGAGCTCAATTAATGTGGATCGGCAGTGGAAACAATGAGTAGAGACATCGGGTGTCTCTCTATATGGTCATATGTTAAAGAAGATGTCATGACCGTTGGATCAATCATGGATGGACCTGATTAGAATGTGGGATGCGGGTGGAGCATTCAACTCAGATTGGTCACGAGATTAGATGTACGAAGAGAATTGCATCTTTGTTTTTTAAAACGCATCCCACATCAAAATGCACTGCGGAATTTAAGAGATTTAAATAACAATCCACAGAGGACACAGATCAAAATTATCCTCCCCCCACTCCCAGTGCCGCCCCACACTAGTGTTCTGTAGGCGCGCTCTTAGTGCCCCCTCATCCTCATTCGGGATCTCTCTAGCACCCACTCCGCACTCTCTACACATAGGTACACCAACATGCGTACCTGCAAGCTTACACATGGCCCGCACACACCCTACCTCATTTAGATCTCACCTTGAGGGCTTCCCTTAGGCGTGGTTGACCCCTTGGGTCACACATGTGCTTGAGGATGAGGTCCACAGCTGGCCTCCATAGTTGCTTATTTTTTAGAAAAGGAACATAAAAATGATAGACACAAATTCAAACAGAAATAAGATGCATGGACACCTTAAAATATGCCAAGGACTCTCCCTCTTCTATTTTTCTTCATACACCATCATTTATTACATTGTTTAGATCATTAATCCCAAATATCATTAATACGTTCCTTTGATCCAATCATGGTTGATGCATGGATCAATTCTTCATTCCTCATGCACTAAAGTATTACATGGATTCTTGTTGTGGTGGATGTTTTCTTCATTAACACATATCTTGGATATTGAGGACTACCTAAATCAGTTATCTAATATCTTAAACTTCATCCATTTAGACTCAATGGATGGATAATCTGTACTCTTTACTTCATGAAATTGAGTATTGTAATGACTTGTTCAAGTGTGTTAATAGTGTATCATCTTGATACAAGTCATGGAACATAAGACCTGTTCTACAATCATCATATTTAATGTTGAGAATTTCTAATCATGAAATCAAATGTCAAATATTGATTCTCTAAGTATCAGTGGCATTTTATTTGGATCAACTTTCATGCTTAAATCATCATCACCACCAATTTTCCATAAACATATTGACACATGAAACCATATTGACAACTTATTGAAAACAAATGCAACACCATGCTCAAATCTCCCCCTTTGTAATTTGTTGTCAATATCACTTAATATCACTTTTTTGGGTCAATATGTGTAAAAATATTCTCTCCCCCTTATTAGAAACCAAATTCAATGGTTTGTGGGGGTCCTCTTCAAAAACATGTTCTCTTCCATTTGAATAATATCTTCTTGAGTATTTTGGAGAGAGGGTTGATGCCACATGATTCTCTTAACAAAGAGACATTAGTAAATCACCTCTAGCTCTAATTGGGCTGAGTCAGTGTAGAAAAGAAGAGAGATATGACCATGGTTTACAATGATTTCCATAAACAACCATACATGTGAAATCATGCTCATAGTGTATCAAATCTTATCCGAGGGGTTGTAAATTGTCATATTTATCATTGAAATGATAAATCCTACACAAAATTCAGCAAACATATTATAAAGTTCAAGTGAATATTTAGAGCTCCCTCTTTCATCCCAACTTGTCATCAATCTAGCACTCCCCCTTAATTGACATGATAAATAAAATTATGATCAAGTGATGAATTTGTTATTGGAATACCTCAGTTTGGGCCTATTTTTATGATGTTAATCTCACGGTTTGTCATGAAATAATACTTGATATCATCTCCTTCATTTTTTATCCCCCTAAAGGGTTGAACTCCCTTTGATTGACCTTTGTGTAATATAATAATATGATGATTTTCAAGATATTAATTTTGATAATCATCCACTTTGGAATAATTCATGTAATTTCCAAATTAGGAATAATGAGTCCAACATGTAGTCCTCCACTTTTATCATTGAATTATCATTTTGACAATGATCTTCATCTTAAATTCCCCACAATGTAAGCACACATATACAAAAAAATATAATGGAATAATATGGAATACTTGTGAGCTTCTTAAAATAATCACTAGTGCTGATAAGTTTCTCCCAACCCAAGAACTCCTTTCCATACAGCTCTAAAGTCTCTAGAACTCTTCAGGATGGTGTTTCCTCTCCATTTGACATTTTGATCTTTAAATATCAGCATGTACTAATTACTTTCATTTACCATAAACTTGTTTGGTTTATTTTTGTAATACCCCAAGCTTCCATAGTAGGTTTCCCTTTGAATAATGCAATAGCTTGCGTTGTATGCATCTTTGAGATTCTAACACACTGCGACCAATCAAACTAGATGTTATTAATAGTAATACCCACATTTTGAAATTTTATAAATTTTATTTTTCAAAATGGTCTTAATTATTAAATTTGGAATATTCATAGTAGCTTAGGGTGATTTTTTCGTATTTTTCTGAAAACTTTCAATTTTTGATGAATAGTGAAAAACCTTACGTTATTGGTAAAAACTGACTTTTTATTTAAATATTAAATTATTTTATTTAAATTTATTTTAGGTCAAAATAGATTCATAATTTTTATATAATATCAATGTAATTCATTGAAGTCATTTTATAATATGTTTATATATATATATAAATTTTATTGAACTATTTACCGTCTTTTATCAAAATCCTAGGAGCATTTGCAAATTTGCATAATATTTAATTTTACCACTTCTGTGAGTTTAATTTCAAAAATTTGAGAGACATGGTTAATATTGTTAAGTAAAATTTGGTTCAATAAGATGAAAATAATTTTTGGTAAATAGTAACATTTGACTTTTATTTACCACGGTTAAAAGTAAATAGGTTAATTAATGATAAAAATAAACTCATAATTACCCTCACACATGTCCTTATTCTATTGGATAAGTTTAATTAGACCAAAAATATCCTTTGTAATACAATATTATCCCTGTTTTCAACTTGGATTAAATTAGGACATTTATTATTATTTAATTTAAAGAAGAGTTAAAAGAGTTGAATTCAATGTTTAATAACTAAAACATTTTAAATATTGAGTTACACACAATATAAATTCAACCATAAATATTATTTAGAAAGATAAAATTATTTTTTACAAAATAATATTTTATTTATAATTTTTATACATTAAATAATTTAATTTATTTATGACAAAATGATGATGCAGTAATTACCTTATTAATGAAATATTACAATAATTGATATTATAAATAACCAAATGAATGTAAATTTGGACTTCTAATTAATTAAAATAAATTTATAGGTTAATATGACACGTTCTAGTTGGTTAAATAAATTTCATTTTAAGTGATAAATTTTTAATGGCTTTCAAAAAAATCACAAAATAAAAAGTGTCAAAATTGACATAATTATGTTTTTTAAACAAATACTATATTATTAATTGATATAACATTCATAAAAATATAAGGTTAGTCCAATGGACTATATAAAGATATATATATTAATAATTAATCCCTTGTGGTTCACATGGTTGTTTATAGTAAGATTATTATCCATATAATATTAAAATAAAAAGAGACGTGGTAAATGTCAAACAATTAAACTAAGAGTTAAATATAAATGATAAGGTTAATATGGTGACCTAAACCTGTCTAAAACCTATTGTTTGAGAGGTTTTATACCCATCCCCACCATAAACTCCAAATAAATCATTTTTGAGCCATTATAAACTGAAAATGATTTTATAATAAAATAATATTCCATGATTTTCCTGAAGGGTCCCTCAACTCTCTTATAAAAGCTATCTTCTCCTTATCGTTATTTCACACCTCAAAATCCATTTGGCTTGGCCAAAACCTACCCGAATATCCTCCAAACTTTCCTCCCTTAATCCTAGAGAAATTCCTCTGGTCAGAAAGCCAACCTACGGAGCCCTTTTGATCGAATCAAATGGAAGAACCCGAAGAAGAGATAAATATTATATCACCTCTTTCAAGTTATTTTCTTCTTCCACTTCCTATTTCTTTGTTGTTTCCTTTATAAAATAATTAATATATTATATTATATATAATATTATGTTATTATAAAAATGGTATATCCATATTAATTTTTCTATCCATCATATGAATGACAAAGTCACCATACATGCGTACGTACGACTTACCGTCTCCAAATCGCGGTGTAGTTTGTTATTCAGAAACTTCATTATTTGGATGGGTATAATAATGAGTATAACTAATTTAAATAATAAATATAACATGTTAATTATTCTTTATATAAGATATAACTTCCAATGATATTTGATTTCATCATTAATATAATGATATTGTCGCTCTTGCGTACGTATGGATTCCCGTCTCCACGAACGTGATGAGATTCATTCCCCATAATAATCATTCAAGAATAATTTTCATTTTATGATTAAAAAAATGTTTATGAACATAATATCATTCTGTATATGAATCAAATACATCATATCCATAACAAACATGTCTTCTGTAACCAAGAATATAAAGGAAAACAAATCAGTTAACACCTGAAATGACGATACTACTAAAATATTATTAGCAAAGCAATATTAATGGATCATAGATGATATCATATTCATGTATATAGTTATTTTATAATTTAATAATAGTGTTTTAACAATTATACATTAGGTTAAAATACCATCAACTAAGGAAAAGTACAATATAAGGGTTAATTTTACAATCTCTTTATTATTTTAGGTTGTTTTTACATAAGTATCTACTAGGACCTATTTATCATCCATATATTTGTTTTTTGAAAATGTATTTCAAAACATTTTTACTATTTACTAGAATATGGGTTAAATTAATTTATACACTTATTTGACCTTCTATGTTTTTAAAGGAATTTTTCCATAGTTTTCCAAACAATGTACATTATAACCTTTTCGATAGAATTAAGGTAAAAATGTTTTTTAACTTATACGGAGGGTGTGGATATTTTCTGCTGATATAACATCAAAGAAAGTTCCCTTAAAAGATTATAAAATTATTTTTAAAATAAATGATTTATTTTATAATTATGTGACTCTTAAATGGTTTCAAAATAGAAATAGTTATTTATTTCAAATAGTTTTCATTGCATCTATGTAAACATCCATTGATGGATTTTAAACATGTTTGATGTTGATTTATCATGATACAAATATTCAATATTTTATTGAAAATTTAGTGATATATTTTACTATGGATGTGTAATTTTTATACCATTCATGTTTTATGGTTAAATTGTTGACATTTCATATGCTAGTTTTAATACAAATTTTTATGTTATGTTTTAACCTTTTCATATGATGAATGTATTGGACTTAGTATGTGAATGGTGGAGATCACTATAACTCCTCGGTGCACTGGTAGGTCTCATGAGATAATTTGATGTGGAACTAGCTGAGGCATTTCCCAATTTGATATATCGTTTTGGCCGAGGCCTTAATCATTTCTAGACATCTTGGCTGAGGCCTTGACAAAATGTTTGAGAATGTCCGACATTATACATTCCCTCATTATGAAATTAATAATGATGGTTTATGTGGTTATTCGAATAGTATAATACCAATGACTATGTTTTATTATGGAATTATTTACCACGCTCATATTCCTACCATAATGTGTTCATGTGTATTATTTGAAATGGTCTGTGTTTTGAATTATTCTTTATCCCTAATTTTTATGTTATCATTCGCTATATTGCTTACCCTTACTAAGCGGTCGAGCTCACCCCTTTATTATGTTTCATTTTCCTAGGATACGATGAAGTCAGTTATGAGTTACATTCAGGCATAATCTAGGAGACTTGGATGTTTATCATGGAATAAATTAGTGTTGAATTTCTTTTCAACTTGTAATCTTGAAATTGTGTATGTATCTTATTTCCAATAATACTAAACTGATCGTACTTTCAGAACATTATTCCTTGAATCATTACAATGTTATATAACAATGCATAGACTCTGGGTAACTAAGGTTAGGGAATTATAGTTGGTATCAGAGGAATTTTAGTATAAACCTTGGAAACTAGATTTAGAAAAAAAATCTGATTAGAGAACACCTCCCTAAGATAAACATTGAGGGTTATTATAGAAGAACATCATAGAATTTCGGTACTGTAGAGAATTTGTGAGATTTACTAGCAATACATACTTCTCTGGATATGATCAGGTAGAGGAGGCTCTAGCACAGATGTTCCTAGGGATAAAACCAGAAAACACAGCATTGTGCAAGACTCAAATGGGAATTGGTGCACGATAACAGGCCTTGTTGTACTCTTGGTTACGAAACTCCCAGGGGATATTCTTAGGATTATTCTCATTTTCTTTAGAAAACATTATTAATAGTTTATGAGTATATACTTCCTCAATGAAAACATTTTTATGAATATGTATTATATCTATAAACTATTCATCTTATGTTAAATGTTTTTCTTTTTTGGAATTATATATTGTGATTCATAAACAAATCTATTATATTCCATTGTTTATAAATGGTTCCTAGTGTAAGGAATGTAAATATTATCAATGCATGTAATCCATATATGGATTTCCCCCGTACTCAAGATAATTATTATAGAGCTGGAGATGCAACTGGTGCTGATCAACTTATCACCATACTAGTATAACTCACTCAGCTTATGAATAATAACCTTACTCGTATGGAGCACCCTGATCCACAATGTGGCGGATCAATGTTAGACCGATTCACAAGGAAACAACCACTAACATTCAATGGGAGTACAAATCCAATAGTAGCTGAGTAATCGATAAGTTCCATTGAGAAAATATTTCCTTCTTTGGGGTCTAAAGAAAGGGAAAAAATTATCATGGCAGTTTATCACCTCACCGGAGATGTAGATCAATGGTGGTCATTAATTTAAAACAAAAAGGAGGATTAAGAAGTATTAGGTATGGAATGAAGGGAGTTTAAATATCTTTTCATAGAAAAATACTTTCCTCATGACCATATAGTATATATAGATAGGAAATTTCTGAGTCTGAGACAAAAGGAGGATGATAATGTTCCAATGTATGAAGATAACCTTATAAGGTTAGAAATTCATGCTATAGATTATATAAATAACCCAAGAAGTAAGACTAATCTTTTATTTGATGGGTTAAAAACATTTCTATGTTGATCATTAGTCTCGAAATATTTATAATTTTAGGAAGATATTGTCTCATGTGCTATTAAGATATAAAATTAATTCTCTAAGTCTTACAAGTTTAATGAAAAGAAAGAGAATAAGAGATCTGCTGAATGCTATGGGAAATGAAATAAGGAAACAGGGAAGAAGGGAAGAGTTGAATTTTCAACCCTTAATAATTGTGGATGGAAGCACCCTGGTTCCTATCTAAAAAGAAAAAAGAGTATGCTACACATGTGGATAGAAATGCCATTTTTTCTAGTGATTTGAAGGGGAATAAAGTTGCTACCAATTCTCAATGCTACAATTCCACTGATATGGGACATTATGCAAATGAATTTCCTATGCGTCATGGAAACATACCTTAGAAAAGTCCATGGGATCATGGCCAAGATTGTGTGATCACTAATGCTGGGGTTGAATTTCTGAAAGATGTGGTGGAAGGTAATTTAATGGTTTCCTCAAGTTTAGATAATGCTTAATTTGATTTTGGATCATATCATTGTTTAATATCTTCCTAGTTTGCTAGAAACATAGATATTTCTATTTTGATTTAACAAGAGTGTTGTTAGTAAAAACTCTAAATGGAAGTATCATTAGAACATCGTTTTGTGAATCAGTCCCAATTATGTCATATAATTGATATTTATCTGATGATATAATCATCATACACATGATTTAATTTGATACAATCCTTGGTATGGATTGGATTTCAGACCATGATGAAAAAAGTTATTGTAAGAATAAAGAGGTTGTAATTATCGATGATGATGAGGAGTACCTTATCCTTATAGCAGAAATGTCACCATCCGATTCTAATACAGATCCACCCCTAGTAGAACTACAAAATTAAATTATTGGGGAGGATGAGAATGAAATAATTGTGGGTGAAGAAATAAATGTTTTAATTGAGGACATACCTATTGTGCGAAAATATGTTGATGTGTTTCCAGAGGATTTACCTGGACAACCTCTAGAAAGGGAAATTGAGTTTTACATTGATTTAATTCTATGTTCAATGCCCAAATCGATGACCCCTTATAGAATGGATACTGTGGAATTGGGTGAACTAAAGAAACAACTATAAGAATTGAGTAATAAGGAAATTATTCACCCTACTTTTTCTCTATGGGTTTCCCCTATCCTTTTTGTTAATAAGGATGATGGATCTATGAGGTTGTGCATTGACTACAGGGAGATCAATGATATAAAAATAAAGAAAAAGTAACCCCTACCTTGCATTGGTGATTTATTCAACCAACTTCATGGAGATCAATATTTTTCAAAGATTGAAATTTGATCTGGATATCATCAGTTGTGTATGAAGAAGGAAGACATTCCGAAAACAACATTTCAAACATGGTACGATCTTTATTAGTTTATAGTAATGCATTTTGGATGGACTAATTCACCCTATGTCTTCATGGATCTAATGAATAATGTTATCCAGTAATATCTTGATGAATTTTTAGTGGTATTTATTGATTATATATGGGTATACTCCAAAAGCTACGAAGATCATCAAAATCACTTGTGCATTATATTGAAGACACTTAGAAGAAATGAATTATATGAGATGTTTAGAAAGTGTGAATTCTTGCTTCATGATATTTCTATTCTTGGATATATGGTCTCTTTGGATGGAATCTTTGTTGATCCTTCAAATACCAAGGCAATCCAAGAATGTCCAGCACCGACGAGTATAACAGAGTTATGCAGTTTTATTTGTTAAGTCGGTTATAATTGAAGTTTCATCCAGAATTTTTCCGAGTTGGCCAACCCATTAACCAAGCTCGTATGTAAAGGGGTTATTTTTTTTGGAAAAAATATAGTAAAGAATGTTTTGAATTAATGAAGGGAAGATTAGTTAATTCTTATATCTTGATTCTACCATCAAAGAATGATGGGTTTTTTATTCATAGTGATTTTCAATGAAATAACTTTGTTGTGTCCTTATGAAATATTATAGACTTATTGCGTATTCATAATGAAAGCTAGAAATTTATGTAAAAAACTATCCTAATCATGATCTTGAGTTAGCAGCTGCAAACTTTTCTCTGAAAATATGGAGACACTATCTCTATGGTAAAAAAATGTGAGCTTTATACTAATCACAAGAGTTTGAAATATATTTTTTCATAGAAAGGAAAAAACATGAGGAAAATATGCTAGCTTGAACTACTCAAGGATTATAATTTCACAATACAATACCACCTGGGTAGGGAAAATATGGTGTCAGATGCTTTGAATCAAAAAAACTTGGAGTTTTTAATAAGATGGGAGTTGAAAGGGATCTTATTTTCATCGATTTAGTAAAATGAAAATGGGAATAACCATGGAATGGGAAACATCAATAATTTTTAAAATGTATTCCAAAAAATCTTTATAAGAGAGGATAAAGAGTTCTTAGGCTGATTATGAGGTGTTTCAAAAAAATATTAAAGCTGTAAATGATTGGAGATTGATTGACTTCATATATGAAGACGGAATTTTGAAATTTGGGAAGAGAATTTGTGTTTCTGATATACCTGATCTAAAAGGGATTTGTTGGATGATTCTCATAGCTCCAATTTCTCTATACACCATGGAAGTACCAATATGTATAGATATTTGATGGAAAAATTTTGGTGGGAAAACATGAAAAGGGAGATTTCTGATTTTGTGTAAAGATGTATGGTTTTCGAACAAGAAAAAGCTGAAAGAAAACATCCAAGAGGATTCATGCAACCTCTTCCTATACTTGAGTGGAAATGTGATGATATTACGATGGACTTTGTCATGGGGCTAACAAGGACTCATATAAGGAATGATGCAATATGGGTCATTGTTGATCATCATTCCAAGTTAGCATATTTTCATTCTATTAGATAAGATTTACCACTTGAATGTTTAGTGAGACTATTTATTAATGATGTTGTAAGACTTCATGGAGTGCCCCTATCGATTGTTTCTGATTGTGATCCTAGTTTTACATCACGATTTTGGAATAGGCTTCATAAATCCCTGGATACTGAACTTCGTTTGAGCACTGCCTACCACCCTCAAACTGATGGAAAATCAGAATGGACTATTTAAACCTTAGAAGTCATGTTGATATCTTTCTCACTTGACTTTCAAGGAATGTGGGACCAATATTTTCCTATGGTAGAATCTTCCAATAACAAGATCTTTCATTGAAGTATTTAGATGTCACCATATGAAGCATTATATTATAATAGATGTCACACATCAACTTGTTGGGATGATGTTGGTGAAAGAAAACTAATTGGCCCAGAACTTATTGAGGAAATAATGGAAAAAGTGAAGATTATCCAAACCCACATCAATGCATCTCAGAGTAGGCATAAGAGATATGCTGATAGCCGAAGAAATTATTCAAAAATTTAGGTATAATATCATGTTTTTTAAGTATTCTCTATGGAAGGGAGTTATAAGATTCGATAAGAATGGTAAATTAAGTGCTAGGTACATCAAACATATAAAAATTCTAGAACTAATTGGGTTTTTAGCTTACCATTTACTAATTCCACCAAGTCTCTTCGAAGTGCACGATGTATTCTACGTATCACTGTTGAGATAATACATGTCTGGCCCAATGCATGTACTCACCTGGGAGAAAATTGAACTAGAACCTAATCATTCTTATTGGGAAGAGTCTGTCAAAATTTATGATAAAAGAGAACAAGTCCAGAGAAGTCTGATGACTCGTCTGGTAAAAGTTCTATGGAGAAACCATAAAATGGAAGAGGCAACATGGGAACCAGAGGAACTTGTGATAAAGAACCCCCTGAATCTCTTTTTGTAGCAGTATTCTACAAATTTAGAGGAAGAAATTATTTGAAGGAGGGAATAATATACCACCCCAAGCATCCACAGTATGTTTCCCTTTGAATAATGCAATATCTTTCATTGTACACAACTCAAGCTTCTAACACACCACGACCAATCAAACTAGTCGTTATGAATAGTAATACCAAATTTTTGATATTTTATAAATTTTATTTTCCAAAATGGACTTCATTTTTGAATTCGGAATATCCAAATTAGCCTACAATGAATTTTTGGTATTTTTCTGAAAACATTCATTTTTTGATGAGTAGTGAAAAACACTGCGTTATTGGTTATAACCAAATTTTTATTTAAAAAATTATTTATTTTATTTAAATTTATTTTATGTCAAAATAGATATATAATACGTATATAATTTAAATGAAATCGATTGGAGTCATTTTATAATAAGTTTAGATATATAAAAATGTTATTGAAAATTTTACAGTCTTTTACCCACCTCCTAAGAGCATTTGCAAATTTCTATAAAACATAATATTTTCGCATCTGTGTGTTGAATTTAAAAAATTAGAGAGACATGTTTAATATAATTTTGTAAAATGTGGTTCAATTAGATGAAAATAATTTTTTGTGAATAGTAACATTTGAATTTTATTTACGACGGTAAAAAGTAAAGAGGGTAATTAAAGATGAAAATGATATCACAATTACCCTAAAACATGTCCTAATTATATTGGATAAGTGTAATTCATCGCAAAATAACCTTAGGAATAAAATATGATCCCCTTTGGTCCACTTGGATTAGATCAGGACATTTATTATTATTTTATTTAAAGAATAGTTAAAAGAGTTATATTCAATGTTTAATAACTAAACCATTTTTAATATAAACTTACACACAATATAAATTCGACTATAAATATTCTTTAGAAATATAAAAATATTTCCTACTAAATGGTTTTTATTTATAATTTATAGATATTAAATAATTTAATTTATTTATGACACAATGATGTTTCAGTAATTACCATACATTCCATAATTTTTTAGGTTAATATGACATGTTAGGGTTGGTTAATTAAATTTTATTCGAATTGATAATGTTTTAATGTGTTTCAAAAAAATCAAATATTAAATAGTGTCATAATGGACATAATTGAGTTTTAAAAAAAATAATGTATTATTAATTGATATAATATTCATAAAAATATAAGGATCAGAAAAAGGGCATAGATAAGGTTATATATATTAATGATGAACCACTTGAGAATCTATTGGCAGTTTATAGTATGTTTATTAACCATATAATATAAAAATACAATGAGGCATGGTAAATATCAAACCATTTAACTAAGAGTTAAATCTAAAATACAAGGTTAATATGGTGTCCTAAAACTATCTAAAACCTATTTGTTGAAATTATTTATACTCATACCCACCTCTCAATTAATAATTTTTGTTCCATTTGAAACCGAAAATTATTTTATAACAAAATAATATATCCAGCATTTCCTAAAGTGACCCTCACCTCTCTTATAAAAGGTCACTTTCCCTTCTCTTAATTTTACACCTCCAAATCCATTTCTCTCGGCCAAACCCTACCCAAATATCCTCCTAAAATTCATAATTTCATCCTAGATTCCTTATATTTGTCATAAAGCCAACCTAAAGAGCCCTTTTGTTCAATTAAAAAGGAAGAACCCGAAGAAGAGGTAAATATTTCATCACTTCTTTCATGTTCTTTTCTTCTTCCACTTCCTATTTCTTTTTTGTTTCCATTATAAAATAATAACTATAGTATCTTCTATATACTATGATTTTATTATAAAAATGATACAATCATATTCATTATTCTATCCATCATATGAATAATAAAGTCACCATATGTGTGTACGTACGACTTACCATCTCCACGTCGTGATGTAGTTTGTTATTCAGACACATCATTATTTAGATTTGTATTATAATGGGTATAAATGAAGTAAATAATAAATATAGAATTTTAATTATTCTTTATATATGATATAACATCCAATTACATAAGATTTCACCATCAATATAATGACATTGTCGCTCGTGCGTACAAACAGATTACCGTCTCCACGAACACAATGAGATTCATTCCTCACCGTAATCATTCAAGATTAAGTTTCATTTTATGATTAGAAATAATGTTTATGAAAATTATATAATTGTATATATGAATCAAATACATCATATTCATAACAAACATGGCTTACATAACCAAGAATATAAAAGAAAAAGAATCACTTAACAACCAAAATGATGATACTACTGAAATATTATTAACAATGCAATATTAGAGGGTCGTATTTGATTTCATATTTATATATATAGTTATTTTATTATTTAATAACGAAATCATAACAATTATACATGAGGTTAACATATAATCGACTAAGGAAAAGTACAAGGTATGGGATAATTTCACAATACCTTTATTATCCGAGGTTGTTTTTATATAGGTATCTACTGGGACCACTTCATCATCCACATCCATGTTTTCGTAAAAATGTATTTCAAAAAAAATTACTATTTACATGATAATGGGTTAAATTCATTTATACAATTATTTGGCCTTAAATTTTTTAAAGGAATCATTCTGTCATTTTCCAAACATGGTACTTTAAAACCTTTTCAACAGAATTAAGATATGAATGTTTTTTTAACTTATACGGCAGGTGCGGTGATTTTCCTCCATTATAACATAATCGAAGCTTCCATTACAATATTATAAGAATATTTTCAAAATAATTTTTTTCCTTTATAATTATGTGACTTTTAAAGGGTTTTCCAAATATAAAGTGGTATTTCATTGAAATAGTTTTCATTCCATCTATGTCAACATCCTTTTATGGATTTTAAACATGATTAAAGTTGACTTATTATGATACAAATCTCACATATTTTATTTAATGTTTTGTGATATTTTTTACTGTGCATGTGTTATTTCTATATCATTCATGGTTTATGGTTAATGTGTTGACATTTCGTATGCTAGTTTTAAAATGAATGTTTATTTTATGTTTCCACATTTTCATATGAGGAATTTATTGGACTTAGTATGTAACAGGTGGATCCCATTATAGCTCCTCGGTGCATCGATAGGTCTCATGAGACAATTAGACACGGAATTGGATGTAGCCTTTCCCAATTTGATATATGGTTTTGGCCGAGGCCTTAATCATTATTAGATGTCTTGTCCGTGGCCATGAAAAAATGTTTCAGAATGTCCGGCATTATACATTCACTCATTATGAAAATAATAATGATGGTTCATGTGGTTATTAGACTAGCAGAATACCCATGACTATGTTTTATTATGGAATTATTTACTCAGCTCATATTCGTTCCATAAAGTGTTCCTGTTTATTATTTGTAAAGGGAAGTATTTTCAATTATTCATCATCCATAATGTTAATGTTATCTTATGTTGTATTGCTTACCCTTTCTGAGAGTTTGAGCTCACCCCTTTCTTCTGTTTCATATTCCCATGATATGAAGAAGTTTTTTAGGAGTGACTTTCATGCATAATCTCGGAGGCTTGGGTGTTTCTAATGGAATAAATTAGTGTCATATTTCTTTTCAAGTTGTAATGTTAAACTTATGTATGTATCTTGTTTCCAATAATACTAAACTGATCGGTCTTTTGGGACATGATTCCTTGTATCATTCCAATGTTATGTAACAATGAACTGAATCTAGGTAACTAGGGTTGCGGTGTTACTATTTGTCTTTACTTCTGTCAATAGTGAAGTAGCTTCCACTGGTGCATGTTCTTAAATTTTCCACATCTCCATTTGGACTGGTAAGATAGTTGTACATTTGTTTTCATGATTTCCATCCTTCTTGAACCACCCACATAGTAGTTATAAGACACCTAGTTTTTCAGGTGCTTACAACCTCTCATGAAATTTCAATTTTCATTCATGTGGAATAACTTGTTTCCATTTTCCCTTTTCCTTAGCTTGAACTTCATCTTATTCTCTTTATAGTTATTGATAAATTTGAAATTGATTATTCCAGATAACTAAACACTCCTTATTTATATTTTCTAATTAGTATCTTCCAAATGGATTCTTCATTGTCATCAAGTTACCTTTCTTAGACAAATTATTATGATTATATTTAGGAATGACTTCAGTCAATCCCATCATCGTATAAATTGATTATTATATTACTTTAAGCTTGCTTCCATTAATTTCCATCGCTGGTTTGATGTGATCCATGGTATGACCCTTCCTTCCATAGTAGAAGCATATTTTCTTGGATGAGATGTCATTCTTTGAATCAAGTTGTATCTTCTTCTTGGTAATAATTTCTTTTATTGTTTTCCTGACTTCATTATTTTGAATATTCCTAATGGAAGAATTTTCAACTCCTTTTTCCTTTATCCTGCCTTTGTAGTGGTCTATGTTTTTTATCAACATATTCATGATGTATGGTGTAAATAAACTAGAATTCATGATAACTGTGGCCACTTCTATTTCACACATCACTGAAATATTTAAGATATTAAATTCAATTATTAGTAGACAGGTTCTACTTCATCCGTGGATTATTATTTTTCAATGTAGTCTGGTTTATTTCTTCACATTTACATTCCCTGAATGTAGTCCATTCACAATTTTCATTAGCTAACATATTATGCAATAAATCATCGGACTGATTCCCAATCTTCCAACAACAGAAACAATAGACAACAAATCCCCTTCATTTAATTATAGTATTAGTCTTGCTAGATTTAGTACATTTATGTTTCTGGAATTGTCTTTATTTATTTTGATAATAATTCTTGGAGTTTCTATTTTTAATCAATCTAGTATTAACCCTTGATTTGTTGATGGATGTATTGAAATATTCATCAATCCACATCTTCCCAGCTTTTAGCTTTGAACCCATACTTGGAGATGAAACTAAATTTGTAGAAACAAAAATAATTGGGTTATGGGATAGCTTCTTCATAATGGATGTTTACATTTTATTATAGGTTGATCTGAAATTTGTTTTGGAATCATATTCCTCAATAAAAACTTTATTGGAATAATCTATTCTATTAGCTGTTTAGGAAGTTCCATCTTGGAGTGACTACTGATTCATCAATTTCAACCCCAGCACTAAACACTTCATGTTGAGGGAGTTATTCTCATTCTCAACTAATCTAATCTTGTGTTCCTAATTCTCCTTTAGCTTTATCATTTGTTCTTCATGAATATTTTTTAATTGTTACAAAGAGATGTCAAGATCCTTTACATTGTTGGCGCTGTCTTCTAGTTGAGCAGCTTTGAAAAATATAGAGACTTTGTGAAACTTTTCAAATGCATCGAAAGATTCGACAAATACCATTTCAAATAATTCATTCTCACAAATACATCCCTATAATTCTTAAGTAACTTGAGGAAGTATTTCACTGAAAATAGAAATTTTTTATTCTTCCGCCTTCACTAGTTTTGTGAGAGTATTGGATATGCCAACACTTTTATCCAATACCTCTTCCATGGGATCTTCTTATTCTTCTTGCTGTAAATGTTCATCTTGAAGTGTATTAATACTTGTAGATGTGTGTCTTTACACTTCTCTAGGGACTTTATTCTTATGATCATTGAGTATAGTCAGAATATCACTAATTGATTTATCATCATCACAACTTGAGTAGGAATCATCATATGAATAATAAGTATTATCAGTTGTTGTAACTTTCAGATTACCTTTAGTAGAATGTGTCTCCCAATTATTGTTAAGATTCTTCTTCATATTCCATGTCAGTTTCTTCTTTCTATTTTTCCGAGTCTTGGATGAAATCTCCATTTCAGGTTTTCTCAATCATTTCCTTAAATATGTACTTCAAAAAGACTCCCTTGGATCTTTTATAGGTGACCTTTGGTTTGATACCAACTAAAGTGACCAGATCAGTTTGAATCACTGAGAGGGGGAGGTGGTGAATCAGGGATCATTTTAAACTTTTTACTAATTGATTCTTTTCAATTAAATTTATATGGCTAGTTAAAGCCAAAATCTACTCTTCTTGGGTCTCTCAATATTACCTCGACTGATGTTGTAAATGTAAAGGAACTAAACACAAGGATTTTCAAGGTTCAGTTCAAAGACCCAGTCTATATTATATTGTTTATTCTACCAAACAAATATTCTCTACTATAATTCGATTAATAATTACATTGGTTGATAAAGAGTCACTTTTTATCTCTCCGGAGTCCCACAAGATTTTCTTTATACTGCTTCACAGAGTGTCACTAGAATCCCACTGGCCTCCTTTAGAGTCCCACTGAAGACTTCTTCTCCTCCCTGAATCTCACAGGGGTCTTCTATCTCTTGAGTCACATGAGAAACTTTCTTAATTAAGTTCATTCTTGATTAACTATATATAATATTCTTCTCTCTCTACATAGGCTTGATGAATCACACTATCATGTGTGTATCTCCAGGAAGATTCAACAGGATATAGTATGGTCTGTTGGCCTTGATCAATATTTATGATCACTTTATCAATCAATGCTCTGTTAAACAATGCTCAGGAAAATCGTTCTTCTTCAGATGAAGAAATTGCCTCACTAATTTGTGTAAAAGTGTTCCACACAACCACGTCAATAATGAAATAGTTATTCTTTACAATATCAGTCCAGACTACCTTCTTGGACTCTCAATCACTTGAATCTCATAATAAAGATCTTCTCTAACTCTTTCTATATTCAGTCTCAATTTAAATCAACTTCATGCATAGATTTTATGGGATCAAATAACTCTTGTATTTGGATATATCAATTAATTTTCACACGTGCAAGTGTTCATGAAATATTTCATCCATGCGTCTCGTGATTTTACACATGCACTTTCTTCGTGGATTCTTCTTTCTCAATATGCACACACACAATCTCTTCCTTTAAGTGTATTAACCTGTGCATGTGCATTATTGCATGCATGCATAATATCCTTCTTCTCTCATTCTTGTGTTAAATCCCCAATGGGTATAATTATTTAATCAAACACACTTACTCTTTATTTTCCTCGCTTAATGTAACACACACATTCTTGTCTCTGTTTCATGGAACACACACACTTATTATTTGATTTGGTTCAATATTGGTGCGTATCTTCAAACTTGAATGGGTGATCTTATTTATGTGTGACCATTCTTCTTTCTTCCTCCTCTTTCACAAGTGCACTCACCTTTTGGTTCTTCTGTTTTCTTTACTTGGAGATTCTATAAACTCATGAATGTCTATGCATGTGCATCATGCATGCCCTTCATCCCCTTAGGCACATGACTGAGAGCTTGGGATCTTTTTCTTCTCAATGTTCCTTGGGAATCATCTTTTTGAAATAATGGGGGAATCCTTGGCTTGGGTAACGTCGAATAGTATCACAAGGGTGAATGAACCTATTGTGTACTTATGATATACTACGCAAAAAGCCACATTATGGGTTCGAAAGAAATTGTCGCATTCTCCTTGTTTCTCTTCGTATAGAGGGTGAATGTTCTTTCACAAACCAAGGGGTTCATGGTTCTCATTATTTTCAAACCAAGAGAGGTTCATAGCTATCCTTTTCACAAAGGAAAGACGAGATTCTGTTGCACAAGGGGTGTGTGAGACGCATTATTGCGCAAGAGATGAATGGATCTTCTTCTTCATTTAGCTGTGTTGGGTGGAAAACATTTTTCCTTTCACGAACCAAAGGGGTTCATTGTAGATCTGTTTCTTTGGTGAAACACAGTCTCATTTCATTGAGAATGGTAGAAGCATATTTTGGCTGGAGGGGTCCTCACTTTTTAGGCATAAGATGAATTTTTAAATCCAAATATCTAACATGAAGATCAGGGCTTTGAATTCCTGAGATCTTTGGATTTGAAACATTCAAACGTGTTTGAAATATCCCACATATCTCTCCATAATATTCTCTTAAATGTAGAGTATTTATTTCACAAGAAAACATCACGTGCATGAATTTTAGAAAACATTAAAATTAACTACTTGAGCGCTCGAGCGGAATGATGTGGCCTCTCACCTTCAGTTTCTTCTTCCTTTGTTGATACTCCAATTCAATCACATTTAAAAAACTTTTAATGATTGCATGGGTTCAGTTCATCTGAATGATCACCATGCCTAAGTTTTCATCCTCGATAGTTGATGGGACCACGATCAAAGTGGATTCGTAGTGGTGATGGTGAGAATAGGGCTCGGGTGTCTCTCCATGTGGTTGGAGGTTGAAGATGATTCCATGACCATTGGATCAATTATGGATGGCCCTAATTAGAATGTGGGATGTGGGATGGAGCATGTTGTTCAGATTGGTCGTGATATTAGATGAACGGAGAGGATTGCATCTGTGTTTTAAAAAAATCATCCCACATCGAAACACAACACGAAATTTATGCGGTTTAAATATCAATCAGAAGAGGCTATAGCTCAGAATTCTCCTCCCACTATCTCAGTGTCTCCCCAAACTAGTGTTCTGTAGGCGCGCTCTTAGCACCCACTCGGCCTCCTCCGGGCATGCTCTATAACCCACTATGAACATGTTGCACATAGGTTACCTACTGTTCGTACCTGAGGGCTTACACACAGCTCGCGCACACCCTTCCTCATGTGGGGATGGCCTTGAGGGATTCCCTTAGGTGTAGTTGACCCATCGGGTCCCACATGTGCTTGAGGTTGAGGTCCTCAGCTGGACTCCATGGATGGACTATTTTTTATCAAAGGACCATAAAAATTATAACCATAAATGCTAAAATAAAGTAAGATTCATGGAAAAATTTGATTATGTCAAGGCCTCACCCTCTTCTCTTTCTATACATCAACCATTATTTATTACTGTCTTTTTATATAATGAATCCCAAATATCATCAATATGTTCCTTTGATCCAATCCTAGATAATGCATCGATCAATTCTTCATGCCTCAGGCACTAAAGTATTTAATGGATTCTTAATTTTAATGATGTGTTCATCATTAACACATATCTTGTAATTTGAGGAACATCTCAAACAATCATCTGATATCTTAAAGTTCATCCATTTAGACTCAATTGATGGATCTTCATTACTCCTTTCCTCATGCAATTGAGTATTACATGGACTTCTTCAAGTTTTGTAATAATTTATCTCATTGATACATGTCTTGGAACTTAAGACCAGTTCCAAAATTGTCAGATTTAATGTGGAGAATATCCAACCATGGAATCCAATTTCAAATAGTTATTCTCCAAATATGAGTGGTATTTACTTTGGAACATCTTTCACTCTTCTATCATCTTCACCACGACTTTTCAATATAAATATTGACACTTGAAACCTTATTGAGATCTTATTAACAACAAATTCATCTCCACGATCAACACCCAGAGTGTCTTATAGTCATTAAAATTTGTGAAAATCTATGCCATTTTATGATTATAGAGATAAAATTATTTGATGTGGTTTTTAGAATGGATTGGATAGCCAAATTATGAACCCACTTTGACTGTTATCATAGATGGTCTCTATTTATATCACCCAAGGGAGATATGTTCATGATGACCATTGATAGGGATTTGGGACAATGTAGTGTGGGTCTAAACATGAGCAAGATTATGATGATTAAAATACCGTTTTTAGGATTGGATCTTTTAGAAGGATTAGTGCCAGCCCATTCGGCTTCTTCATTATTTGTGGATCTATATCAGGACATCTTCTGGAATTAATATAAATGTATTAACCATAATAAGGGAGTTGAATTTGTGATATTACTTTTTATAGATTAATAATAAATTATGATATCCCCATATTATATGAGACAAATAAAGTTACAGGAAATAAAGTTATAGCTCTATGACATAGATTAGATAGGTTTTATCCATCGAAGTAAAATAATGTGTGGTATCCCTATTTTTTTCTCCATGTTGGTATATGGTAGTATTTGACTTTGTATAGATTATCTAAATCAAAATTCGGTGATAGTAAAGAATACATTCACTTTTCTAGGGATATAAGATATCATTGATTAGTTACAAGTATCCCAATGGTTCTACAAGATTGATCTTTTATCTTTATATAATTAGTTAAGAGTTCAAGTTTAGTATGTTATTAAGACAATGTTTAAGAGAATGTATGGTTTATACAAGTACATTGGGACACTGTTTGGACGGAAAAATGAATCGGTAGTATTTATGGTGCATTTGAATTAGATATTTAATTCAGACTCTGACTTTTTTATCATTTTGTTTGTTGAAGATATATTAATTTACTCATCGAACATAGTGTATTTTTCCATACAACTCAACATTGTAATGAGTTAAAATCAACCACATAGAATTTATGTGATATAGAAGCAGTTTTATATTTAGATTTAAGAGGTAAAATTATTACGACATGTGGTTTTGGAGACTGTTATATTAGTGGAACCAAAGAATGTAGAGGTTGTTATATCCTATAAATAACCCCATAATGTGTTTGTGATCAAGATATTACTGGGGTTAGTGGGGTACTCTTAGAATTTTATCTTGGACGTCTATTGTTTATTGACACCTATGACTATGTTGAAAAACAATGGACTGATGTTTCTTTGGATAGACCAGTGTGGGGATGTTTTTCATGATCTAAATAAGATGTTAACAATTTCTAAAACATTAATTATTCATGAGCCTTTGATTTTATGTATCACTTATTATGATGATACAGGTGTGAGTTTAGGTGTAGTGTTCATGAAGATAAATTACGTAGTATCTTATAGGTCACATCAATTGGAACCATATAAGATAAATTATCCTAAGAATTATAGAGTTGGAAACCATATTACACACATTATAATGTTAGTTGAATTATATCTTTGGCGATAAGTTCATTATCTTCAAAGAACATAACATTATTTTCTATATATTCTCACAGTATGGCCAAATTTTGAGGTAAAGGAACTGGTTATAATACCTGAAGATGATTAAATTTTATATTTCATATACTAAAGACAAATGAAACTTCAATATAGATACTCCTACTAATGAGAAACCAGTTGTAAAAGACCTCGGTGAATTGAATTCATAGAAACAATGGTACTTGATGACCTTGTTTTCAAATTGGAGGATGGATGATTTTGAAAAACATGGTTGAATGAAATATACCCTATTAGTGATCATATCTTTATTAATTGACTGGGTGAATCATATTCAATAATCCGATCTAGAGTGTTCTATGATATGGGAATAGCTTATAGGTGGTGACGCGATACATGGGTGTTAATTTGATGACAATAATGTAATTCGAATACATATTTGGGTTTTATTCACATTATCTTAAAGGAGAGATCTAATGAGAGGCCTACATACCAATTATTGTGTCAAAAATCCTAGAGAGACAAATATTCCCCATGAATTTAGGTAGCATTTTAGGTGTCTGTGGATGAAGAGGGAAATTACATGATTTATTTCCATATTTCTTACCTACTAGATGGAAAAGTCTGAGCAGCACCATCCTAGAATATTTTCATGGAAACTTCCTATGTCCATGTGTAAGTTGAGGACATCAAAGTAGTGTTTTTCATGGGAATACCCATGAACCTGAAGATCCCTAACAATATACTTTTTATTGTCTAATAGCTATTTTTTACATATTTCTTATCAATCCATGAGCCTGAATAATAAGATTACTTAAGAAAGTTGAATCTATATTATTTTTTAAATATTTAAGGATTTGAATTTAGAGGTTTATTAAATAGTGATGCATATTTTTTCATTTTTCTAGATTGTTTGGAAAAAAATATTTAGCCCCCCCCCCTGAAATTGAACAAAGTGTATCATCCCGAGATAGATGGATTGTCGAAGTAGATGATTCAAATATTTGATGATATACACTAGAATTATGTATAATATTTTAGTGGAGTGTGGGATAATTACTGTTTTTTGAGATCACATATAACAATATTTACCATTTTTTGTTTCATATAACATATTATGATGCTCTTTAATATATTACATGTCATTCACCTTTTTTTCACAAGGCTAGTGAGGCAGTAGTATTTGGGTGATGTATAGTACATTGGAACTCTGAGAGAGTGCGTATGATTGAGAATATGATTATAAGAGATCATAGAATGTAAACTTAATATAAAAAAAATAGGTGGAGACTATTTTTAATTTATATAGGAATCAAGGGTTTTCTAAGAGTTCCAGCTTGGTTAGGATATTGATGTTTTAAAATGAAATAGAAGAATTATCTAGTTTACGATGCACCCTACGAGATCATTAAACATATTAGAATAATGGAATAACTTATGACCATTATTTCTCACTGCCTAGGTATGCATCATGAGTTTCATTAATATCTACTTAATTTGTATATGCATGATCCTATGCATGTCATCTACTATGAGGATACTGATATGGATCCTAGCACATTTTATGTGAAATGCATGATGTGGATTTTATATTTTTGTGAAAAAATCATATTAATGTAGACAATACCACTTTATTTGATTGTATTGAATTATTAATGGATCTAGATGTAGAATTTAGTGTTTGAAGTAAATGTTTTCGCTCAATGGTTTTTGTTTTTTTACCAAGACTGAAAAAGATACTTCTCAAGGATTATAAGTTGTCAAAGGGGTAGAATTGTAACATCCTCCAAAAATAGGATTTATGGTATGTTTAATGTTTATAAAACTCCAATAAATATATTAGTTCATCACTTTTAAGGGTGTATATGATGTTTTTTATGTATAAAGTGTTCAAGAACAAAATATTGGAGATATTTTTGGGCGTAAACTATTTTGGATCCTGTAAATTATCATCGTCTAATAAGTAGAGTTAGTATAGTTTACTAGAAAACTATTGACCCTTATATTTAGATGGTGGTGATGGAAAAAACTATGTGCTTATTCATTGCAAACCATATGACTAGTTGTGCCACTAGATTTCGAGTGTGTCCCTAATGCCCACCAGTACATCCAATGTGGGTGTGAATTAAATAAACCAGGATTTTTTTAATTCTACTCTTTTCAACCCCTGTATAATAGGAATGTTTGACCCTAATAATCCTATTTCAAAATAGACACCTTCTCCCTTGAAATGTGAGTTATCTCATCTATCTCACCATGTTTATTCAATGTTGTATTAATCCATTGAGTTTAGAATAATAAGTTCACTCTTGATATAGAACAAATTATTCTTCCTTATTGGGGGATTTTCATGGATGTATAAAGGATCCATGAATTATGTAGGTATATGATGATGTTCTCATCCCTCGTTAGATCGTTTATAGATCTAGATAGTTAATGAAATCTCTTAATAATATTTTGATTTACCATATATTACAGTAATTTTATAAGTACGTATTTTTTGGATCAACATTCTAAACCTATTCTTAATATAGGATTAATGATAGACCTATAATATGTTGAATATAATATGATAGTTTTTTACTAATCAATGGATCAAATAAATCCCACTGAAAATAGATAGATCTGTCATGAATTGTGGATGTTTCCAAGAATGTTATATTAGTTTGATCACCTATAGTCTATTTTCTATTGAATCTATCTTGGATCTCTTTTTAATGATGGTTTCATAATGAAACGATGTTCATTATGCATACCTATGATTTTATTCTATAATTTTTGTGGTATTCTTGATCTATTCATGAATAGATACTAAAATTTAGTGGTTTTACTCATCTTGTTTGAAATATATCTAAACTAGTTCCATTAAAGAACTAAATGAGGCATGTGATTCTAGAACTACCTTCTTGGCATGAAATAATGGTAGGTATCTTTTCTAAACCTCTTATTTGATGAACCAAAACCTAAGTTATGAATCCTTGATATAGAAACCATAGTCTTTAGGTACATGATATGATTTAAAAAGATATGGTTTGATGAATATTTTAGTACTTTTGCAACAAACTTGATGTAAGAAGTTCCTTACAATTTGGGCCCATTAAACACAATTGTTTTCTTGACATGATCATTTGTATAGAATTTTTTGTTTGACCATGAAAAATAGTTATCTCATGTGTCCATGTGTGAATCATTTGAGACTAGTTTATAATGATTTATTCCATGAGTATGATTAATTAAATTGATACCATGTAAGAACTTGATCACATTTTTTACATATGTTTTTACTAATTACTTAGGATGACATGTCTTGTGTTTCCATTATATGCTCTTCATTTTTTATGTATTTCCAATAATTTGGAGAAATTTTTTACACCTCGTATATGTGGAATATTTTGATATGATTATCCTTTAGAGTTTAATTGTATAAGACATTTTATGGTCCTGATGTTGTGTTGGTGGAAGTCGGGAGACATGCTCACTCAATGCCTTGTAGATGTTGTGTGAAAAGTTGTATTTATTCATTAAGGCTTCGAAATAACATTTAACTTTCTGCTGTGTGGATTTTTTGTGAAATTTTAATTATACTTATTGAGATATATTGATTTTTTACCATATCTATTTTGACAATAATTTTATCATAGAGTTGAAGAAGAATTGACCAGGAACCTTGGTGGATTAGTAAACACATCAGTGCTCAGAATATGTATTTTTATTCTTTTTTGTAAATTTATTATATAATGGAGTAAAATTGTTTTACCTATTCACACACTTAATAAACACATTAATTGTTTTATGTTGACGTATATTTCTCATACCATGTACATGAATTTCAATACACATGTGAACATATTTATATGGATCAATATAAGGGTAAGTGGCCTGTAAAAGATAAATAAGGTGTAGATTATCTGGGATTTGGAGATATTAGTAAAAACTATAAAGGATTTCATAGTGTTCCATTTCAAATTTCATTCACCCTTATAATCTAATTTATCTTACCATGGAGATCCCATTATAAATTTTTATAACACGACTTCCATTTGTTAATAAATTACAATACTTTATCTTCCACATTTTTACACAATTTATTATTATTATTTATTTATTTCTTTGTACAAGGTTATGATAATGATGGTATAGTCTCCCCATTGATGGAATTCAGACCATCACCACTTCTGGAAAACCTCTTGCATACAGGTAGGCACACTTGATGTCTTGGGGCTCCTAATAATGGACCTAATGGTTCAGGTTGGCAAAATATAGTCATCACAGCCATTAAGTATTATCCAGTTTCCTCTACATGTTTTTATTTTTATTAAAAATTAATTTTCAAATAATTTAATGAATTTTATAGTTTAAATGAATATCATTAAAAAGAAAATTATTAATTCTATCATAGAGACTCTATAATTCTTTCATAAAGGTATTTTTAATCAATTTTAACATCCTTTAATGATCATTAATATTCTCCCAGAACACTATTTTATTAAAATTCCAAATTATTTCTATATATATCTTACGATTACATAATTATATTTATTGACATAGGAAAATATTGGAATATTCTATATAAGTTATAAAATATTGAAATTTGGGTTTGTTATATTATATTTTATTTATTCAATTGTTCATTTAATAAATTCATTGGACATAGTATGTGATGGGTGGTTCTTGGTATTAGATACCTTCTCAACACATTGGTTGGTCAAATTAGACAAATTATCATGAGTATTTGGTATATGGATTACTTATTTATAAAAGATGTCCTAGAATGAGGCTTTATTGGTATGATTATGATGTCTAAAATTATGCATTCTATATTTTTGAAACATGTTATTGTTATCCATGTGATTTTTTGTCCCTTTTTAATCTAAAAAGATATTACAATTTTATTATATTGGTTACATAAAATATTTTATTATTTTTTATCTTTTCCATACTTTTTATGCCATATTTTTTCTATATTATCATCCACTATATGGTTTCCCCTATTAAAATTCTAATATTACACTTTATTATGTTTCAATTTCACAAGGTTATTAATAAGTTAAGCATGACTTATTTAATTCAAATAATTAAATAAAAAATAAATTATAAAAAGTAATTTTATTGTTTTTTTCATGTTTTCGAATATAATTTTAAATTCAGGTATGTATATACTCTCTCAATATAATTAAAATATTCAATACCATTAAATGTGATCTCTTATAGTTTTTACCAAAAAAATATACTAACCACAAGATTTAGTCTATGGGATTAGGGGTTCATATTATTAGTAACAAATAAATTATTATAGAAACTATGGAAACTAGATCAAGAAGAACAAAATAGAACATGGTGAGATAATTATGATGATCCTTAAGATACTTTAGATACTCTTAAATTATATTTTACTTACATAGGAACCATATTCATTGATTCAATATTCGTGATTCTTTTAGATAATCCTTTATATTTAGTTATTTAGAAACAGAACCTAATAAAAAAGAACTCAAACTATATCATCAATCATAACCTATATAGAAGTTTTCAATATGATCAGATAAATGATGAAAATGGTGATGGTTTTTATATGAGTGTATTGTTACTATATTTTTCAGTTGAAATAAGTCATGAATGATAGTTATATATTCATTTGGAAACCAACCAATACCAAACATGGTGTAATAATGTTGGACTGATCATTTAATAAAAGAATCCATTATTCAATAGAAATAAAAATCAATTAGTATTTGATCATCGAATTAAGTATAGAGAAAATATATTTTTCTTTATAGGAATTAATTAAAGGAAAAATGTTATCATGGAAGTTTATCACATAAATTTTAATGATATTTAGTAGTGTCCATTGATATAAAATAGTATGGATTGATAAGATATGAGAGTATTGAATGAAATATTTTCATTGTGATATTATTAAAAAAATAATTCTATAATGAGTGGATAACTGACATGGAAGAAAAATTAAACAAACTAAGGATATATAAAAAGGAAAATTCTTTTGAATATAAAGATAAATTTACATGTATTAGAAACTCTTGTTCTATATTATATGTGGAATCTATGAACTAATATTGATCTCTTCTTTCATGGGATAATCCATAACCATTGAATGTAATTAGTCACTCCAAAATAATCAGTATATGATTATATATTTTCAAGTCTCATCAAGACAAATAAAAAATTTATTATTCTTTTTATTTCTATGGAAACCAATAAAATAAGTGGGAAATAAAGAAATCTATAAATCGAAATATGGATAAAGGGGTGAAGTGTATGGTAAAATTTTCATGATAAAAAAGTAATGAAAATAAATATTTTGGAACATTCATTAAGGTAATTAGAGTTTGTGTCATTTTTTGAGATTAAATCTATCATGATCATGAATGAAATAGAAATAATGAAGCCACCAAGGTCCAATGATTCAACTGTAAGGAAATGTGGAAATATATGAATTAATTCCACAATAATCAATGGGAATTACAATTAAAAAAATCAATGGATAATGGAAAGGTTATCTAGTAAGTAAAGTTGACGTTTAAGTCCTAAATGAGGTGGTATTAAGTACATCAATAAGATAATAAATGATAATTTATTCTTTATTTAATTCCAAATAAATATTCTCTTTTGTATCTTTCATTTTTTATGAGAACAATAAATCATCCCCAACCACTCTTTGGAAAGAGTTTTTAGTCAAGACACATAGTGGGAATCTTATTAAAACAATGATATATTGAGAAATATCATTTAGTATCCATAGATATTCGATATTTACATACATGAGTGTAATATATATGATTGAATTTGATATAATCCTCAATATATATTTGATTTCAATGTATAAAAAAAGAATTTATTTAAAAGATAAGAAGATTACTACTTGTGAAGGGGCCAAAGAATTCACTTTTTAAGGGGATATATTTCGATATCTTAAATTTTATTGATATATATCAAATTTATCACCTTAATGGGATTATAGTAGTAGTGGAAGACAAAATTATATCAATGGATATGAAAAGTGATGGAAAAAATCATTCAAGGTAACAATGCAGTGTTTTTGGGTTGATTGATTTAGTTGAAAAATTAGGTTTCTATGGTATGTTTGGTAGTTATAGGGATGTTTTTAACATGGTATGTTGTAAAAAATATATGAAAAAGGGATGGATACTCTCGAGGATGTATATAATGATACATATAAAATATGGGCTTGTTTCGATGTGTTTTTCCAGTTTTTTTGGCTGCAAAATTATAGAATGGAGAAATGTGTTTTTTTGGAAAGTGAAGTTTCTCACAAGATAGAAGGGAAATCTAAATTTTGTGCATAATTCTTGTTTTTTAAATCATTTTTTAAAATCTGGTTAAGGAATTAAGGGTATAAAATATTATAATATGCATTCAAGATGAGATAGCATGAAAAAGGAAGAGTTATACATAACCATGATATATAGTTGAAGTGATCTTCATGAAATATAATTGTGTGCCCAATGCGACGTCAAAAATGATTATTTATGCTTAAGGAAATGTTGTGTGCAAGGAGGTTTATTGGTAAGAAACATGTGAGTGGGGTCATTCATGTCTAAATATTAATGGAAACCACCTCATTTTATAAGATGAAACCTTAGAAAATATTTGGGCTCTAAATCACATAAGAGTTACATGCAATACAGTAGAGGTGAGTTAAAGAAGAGTCTCCTGAAGAAACTAGTCAAATGTTTTTTTTATAAGAAAATAACTTCAGTGTGAGTTGAACAAGGGATTTTTCACAAGGAATAAGAGTAAATCACATGTTGGACTTCCGTGACAAATCTAAATGTTTCACGCAATGTGTTAAATATGCACACAGGACACTCAAAAGGTTGTGTGGAAGGTAAATTGTAAATTAGAATGAATTGAACTATAAATCCATAGTAATTTGGTATTCATTAATTAGGTTAAAGTGGTACAACAAAATAAAATATACTTATATTTGAGGATGCATTAATTATTGATAAGGAATGGACCTAAAAATCTATAAAATATGTGTGGATACTTTCAAGAGAAGTGATAGAAAGAAGAGGATGAATCTGATCCTTTCCACTGGTAGTGAGCCAAGGAAAGAGACTCATGTATTGAAGTTTGGGAAAGTAGTGATATGACCCTAAACATTATAAATGTAGTGATACTGGGCATATACGTGATCTATCCAAAACATTGAATTTTTATTGAGACTCTGTGAATTTGGTACATTAGCACATTGTCAGTGTATTCTTATTAGCCATAGATTAATGAGGGTGAACTAATTAAAAATATATGTTTCAATGTGGTTTATATCATACATTAATTTCAAGGCATTTTTATCATATTGATAAGGAGATAATAAGATCCATAAAAACATTTAACTGAAAATAATGTGAACCTTATAATAAATAGGATACGCTTCAGTGTGGCAGGAATAATTTCAAAAGAAAATATCTATAACCTGATTCAACCCCTATTATAGTATCTAAGCTTATTTTGTGCCTAATAAAATTCATCATAGGGATATTGTATATGACTATTGTGAATTAATAAAATGAATTATTTTTTGATGATTTACCAAGACATCCACCTGAGTGTAAAGTTATGCCTATTTATTTAACTCATCCATAATGTGAAACCTATATCTATGAATACCAATAGAATAGAACTTTTGGAATTAGTAGAGTTGAATAATCAATGAAATGGTTTTTGTTATTAGAAATTTATTCGGCCCATTTTTTCACCTATGAGATCTCATATCCTATTTGTGAAAACGAATAATGGATCTCACTGATTATGCATCGATTATATGGATATCAATGACATTAGTTTAAAGAATAATTATAATTTTCAACATTTTGATGACTTATTTTATAAAATTCAATGATACAAATATTTTGAAATTACATATATTATCATTTGTAATCATAAATTAATTTTAATTAAGGATGATATATAGAAGTTGAATTTTTTTTAGGTATGGACATTATGATTTTATTGTAATTCTTTTCAAATTGAATAAAGAAACCTTTATTTTTATGAATCATATGAATAGAGTATTAATGTATTATATAGATAATTTTTGATTGTATTCATTGATAATTTGATAAAATATTCTAAAACCCATAATGTTTTTTAGATTCATTTATGAATAATTTTGAGAGACTCTTAGAGAAATAAAACTACATGGTAAATTTAATAAGTTTTAATTTTGGTGTATAAATATTATTTTCATGGCCATATTGTCTCCACATATGGAATATTTATTAATATTTCAAATACATTGGTTTTCATAGAATGCACTACGTTGACCAATAATACAATGTTTTTATATTTCTTGGTTTAGTGGGATACTACTGAAAATGATTCTAATATTTTCTAGATTTTCTAACTTGTTAACAAAGTTAAAACATAAAGGTGTAAAATTATAATTTACAAGAAAATATGAATAATTATTTGAAGATATAAAGAGTATATTATTAAATGGTTCAGTATTGGAATTTCTATTTGATAAAGTAATGATTATTGATTTATAGTGATCCATCAATGAAAGGATCAGGTTGTTTCTTAATAGAGAATGATATTGTGGTTTCTTATGTGTCAAGGAATTTAAAAATCATGGAATAAAACAAACAAAATCATGATATTATGTTCGCAGATAAAATAATTTCCAAGAATGTAATAAGTAACTATCTCTATGTTCAATGATGTGACATATATATGAACCAAAAATGTTTAAATTTCATATCATCCTACAACATCATAATCCTAATGTTTTCAGATCGATAATAATACTCAAGGATAAAGATTTATTGATACAATCCACCATAAAAATAAAATTAGGTGGTTGGTGATCTCAGTATGAGGGGACATGGAGTTCTAACCATGACCAGTATAAACAAAATATCCACTATTCAATGATTTATAATTTTTTGATACGGTAATTGTTAAGAAAGTTGAAATATCATTTAGTTTAAAGAAAATTTCTAAAAAATGCTTAATAAAAATTATAGAGAGTTCTCAGAATAATTAAAAGGATTTATAATGGAAGATAAAATCTATGAGTAGTGGGAAATTATAATTTTAAAGCTATAAAGATAGAGTATTAAAGATTGGGAAAAGGTTATATTTTCCACCCATACCAAAGCTAAAGAGTAAGGTATAATTTGAATCATATTACTCCAATTTCTATATAAATCATTATAGCATAAATATGTTTATGTATTTATTAGACTATTTCTAGTGGGTAGGTATAATGTTTGATGTTATAGACTATGTGTCTAAATAGTTTAATTGATATAATGAAAAGAAAAAAATTTAATATCCTAAAGGAGGTATGAAACTTCTTCCTATAAGAATATAGAAAAGAAAAAATGATATAGTGGATATATATTCTGGAATTACAAGGAGTACATGGATGAATGAAATTATATGTTTCATTATTGATTTCTTTATCATGTATACATATTTTTAGTATTAAGGGAATATATTCCATGTAAACACCTTTCACGACATCAGATTAAATGATTTTTGAGACTTAAATATAAACAACTACTAATTATATTTTATCATGACCCACAATTCAATTTGATATTTTAGAAGAGTCTTAAACATATATCACCCCAAAGATACATTTGGGAATAGCTTATTATCCCCAAACAGACATGAATTATTTAAAAAAATTATACATTAAAACACATGATGAGACCATGCTCTCTTATCTTTCAAATAATATGATATTATTATATAAGAATATTTTAATTTTAATGGGATTATATCTTTCTTTCATGTATAAAAATATCACTATAAGAAGAAATTTATGATAAGGTATTTGATTCTATATATTATTATGAATAATTTAGATAAATGTTTATAAAATTCCCAAAACATATTAGGTAGATAACTATAAAATTATGGGATTTTTAGAATAATGTAAAATAGATAAAATTAGATATATTATCTACACTAATAATCGATGTTTGAAATTCAAATATCATATTAGGTATCATATATTATTCATATTTTCTCTAGATAATGGGTTCATAATATTATTTATAGAGTAGGAAGTTATTCTCTATGTACATTGGTACTTTTGAAATTATAGAGAGATTTGGAGTTTTGGTTTACCAACAGAAAATTTCACCCAACCACTCTATGGTACTAGGTATCTTTCTTATTTATTTATTGATTAAAAATAATCCATACCCAAAACATATATACTTAACTATGATTGATTATAATGTTTACTCAAATTTACTTATAATGGTGAGAATCTAAATATTATTGACAATATAGATAATGTGTTGAAAAAAAACTTGACAAGTGAATGTCGTTTGGATCTGACAAGAGAATTGTATCCAAAAGAATGTATGAGGGAAAATTACCAACATTTTTCAAGAGTTAACATATATCCCAATTATAAAGATGTAATTTTTCAATGGGGCATATTTTAATACTCTATATTTTATTATATATAGTAAACACTTCCTCTTGAGACTATTACGAGTGGAAATCCAACCACTTTATAATTATAATAAAAATAAATCATGGTTACCTTTAATTTTTTTAAAAACATAAATTTTATTTTGAAAAATGAATAATATATTCTATTTTAAAATGTTCAATTTATCTATGGGTTAATTTTTGGGAAATTTTTTGATATATTTTATTTTTGGATGAATAGTTAAAATATCACTTTTACAAACATTGTAACTCTTATAGTATAATAATTTAATTACTATTTGGAAGACCATATTTATAATCCATATATATTTTTAATAAGTAATAAAAATTTATTGAATTTTTTTTTATTTATAAAATTATGTTTGTCAATTTAAAACATAAGTAATGTTTTATTCTCCTAAAAGAACTATTTTTGATTTGTTTCATTAATTATGTAATTAAATGGTTACTTTAAGTATTTGAGTTTTCTAAAAATAACATAAATATATATTATTTATTAAAAAATAAATATGTTTTATATGAAAATATTATATACATGATTTTGTGTAAAATTAATTGGTATACTTAAAAAGGCATTTAATAAAAAGTTTTTTCGATTTTTTTTACATACTTATATTAAAATTAATTTAAAAAACCTCCAGATATAGAATTATGTATAATTTATTCCAGATTTTGAATTATAATAATTACTATTATTTAATTAATTAAACTATTTTTTAATAATGAATAGTTTCTATGGTAAGAAAAAAAATCCCCATTGTAAGAGTTTAAAGGGTTAAGAGTGGGGTTAAAAATAGAGATAAGGCATAAAATATCTCTAAGACATATAAAAATTTAATTATAAAAAGGCATAATAAAATTAATTTATACAATCACATAAATTATACTATGTTTGAGACACTTTCCATGAGAATGGAATTTATTATATTTAAAAGTTGTGAATGTTTTCAAGAGTGTATCTCTTGTCACTTAGAGAAGGGCACATCCTCTCCTCACTTATCCAAAAAACTCAATGCCTCCTAGATTAAAATCGATATATGAAAAATACATTTTTAAAATGGTTATCCCTATTATAAAATTAATAATCTCACTAAAAGAGTAATCTTATAAGGATTAATGTGTAATCCAAAGGAATATATTCAATGTAAAAATATATGTATTAACTAAATTATATGAAGATTATTTCTATTTATTCCTCCTTAAAATATATTCTATCCATAATTATATCACTAAAATATTATATCCATTATATTTAAATGTTATTATTATTATGGAAAAATTTATTTATATAGCCATTCCATCATATGGGAATTGAAAATACCACTCGTGTGGATTTGTAGAAAACTACCCCCAAGAAGTCATTTGTTTTTTTCTTCGACACAAATTATCATGCATGGTAAAAAATATAGATATAATAGAAATATATGATTGTTATGAAATAATTATGATTATTTTAATGAGATAAAATCTATTTTATACTCTCTCATCCATTGTAAAATGATAATGTCTCTTTTGTGTATGTGTAGACTACCACCTCAACAAAGCGATGTGATTACTTTTTCAACTATTCTTTAAATTGGTGGATATATGGACAGATTGTATGATTATATAAGATTTATTATTTTTATTTTAATAATTTAAAGGTATAAATATACCTAATTTATTTCCTTTTCATCCACTATAAAACTGAAAATGTCATTCTTGTGTACATGTGGAATGCCATCTTCGAGAAATGATGTAATTAATTTTGTATGAACACCAAACATGGATGGTTATTAAAGTATATTTAATATTTAAAAATTATAAATATAATTTTTTTGATATTCTAGAGATTAAAACCATGAAAAAGTTACACTATAGAGAACAACTGAGTCCAAATTTGTATAAGAACAAAAAAAGATAACACCAAACTAATTTATTTTAACAAATAATTTTAAAGGCATCATTAAAATTATGTTATGAAAAATTATATCCAGAATGATATATATATATATATATATAAGATATATATTAATACTAAATATATTTTTGTTATACAATAGGTTGGAACACATCTGACTATTCTAGATTCCAAGGTAACATTTTATTTTACAATATCATTTTTATTTGAGAATATATATATATAAATTAATATTGGTTTAATTGATTTATATTTCTTTATAAAACAAATTTATTTTATTAAAAAATTATTTAGGGGGTTTTAAATTATTCATTCAATTTTATCACTTTTATATCTCAGTCCCACTGAATGAATATTTAAATAGAAATCTGCGCATTTTTATCTTTTATGGTCGAAAATATGTTTCCATTATCTCCATGTTCATTAAAATTATTTAAAGGGAGATGGTACATAATATTAAATGATTTAAAATTTTATTTTTATACAATATTTTACTTTATTTTAAAAATTAAATTGAATATTTTTTTAACCTATAATAAAAAACCATTATTACATTGTTTTACTAATTGTGGGGAATGATTGGGTTTTTAGAATTTACCTCAAGACCACATTTTCTCACTATCATAGTTTTCTTATCATTAGTATCCCTCTAAATGATTCGATGGTTTTTAAAATAAAATCATATTTCCATTATTTTTGGAATGTTTGGTTTTAATTTTTTTTAATAAAAATGATATTTCTTTTTTCTTAAAAGAAACTTTATAATGTCATTATAAAACTATTCTTCATCCATTTAAACATAGTTAAAATATAGTGATTCTTGAATGGTGATATAATTTACAAATTCCAACCAAATGTTTTCCCATGATAGGTTATGATCATGTTTTTATATTTATTGACTGAGGAATATATTGACATTTATTATGCTAGTTTTCAAAAATATATAATTTTTTTGATAATGTATTGTATTGTTTTTCAACTCATTTAATATAATTAATCAATTGAAATTTGTAAAAAAATATGGGACTTGAAATTAGATAACCTCTTGAGGCATCTGGTTGTCTCATGAAAAAAACTATCTTGCATATTTATTGTATCCCTATCCTATTTATATATGATTTGTTGGAAGGTTTCATACAGTATAAATTAATGATGTCTTAGATTATGATTTCTATAATTATAAGTCTAGTTATTATTATATATTTATTATTTATGTTTATATGTTATAAATTGATATATTCTCATTTTATGATATTAGTTATATTAAATATTTGATTAATATTTTTCTCTTCTTTATTATTGATGTATTATTTATTCACTCATGGCTTGTACATCATTTTTTCTCTTATTAAGAATTTGATATCACAATATATTATTATTTATTTTCAATTGGTTACCAACAAATGAACTAAAATTAATTTTTTGGATATCATAGAATAAAAAATATTGTTATCACGAGAATATCATTATTTATTTAGCATTTATGAATATAATCTGAAAACTATGTATTTAACTAGTCTTTAAAGACTACTAATCAATTAAATCTTTTCTTATGTTCTATTCTATAGTTTTTTAAATGTTATATAGTATCCAATGGATCCAGGATACTAGAGTAAGGGTTGTTACATGTTCATCAGAATAATAATATTTTTTTTGTATTGAAGATATTGATAAAACATTATTAATATGTTTCGAATATATTTAAAGTAGGAAGATAAATAAGTAGATATAAAATAATTTAATGAATACTCATACCTCATCTTTTGATAACATCCATTTTATTACATGTTAATCCTTTTAGGATTGTTATTTTTAGAAGACCAAGATCTCAAGGATATTTATTATAATGTTCAAATGATATTTAGATATATCATGTTTGAGAAAGACTACGTAATATGTGTATATAATTGAGGATATGAGGTTCCATTTTTTAAGTGAGATGAGTGGAACACCTGTAAATATTATGAACAATAAAATACAATAAATGTTTTTTATATGAATTGGAAAAAATTTAGTACATATTTGGGATAAGATATTTTCAGATAAATATATACTAAACTATTGATTTTTAGAAAATATTTACATATCTTTCTTACCCCCCTTCTTTATCCCTTTTATCCTTTAAAATAGTGATAAAATAACTTTAGAAATTTTTCATCATCAAAAAAATTGAAATTTACCTGAAAAAAAAACTAAAAATAATTATTCTAAATATGGAATCCATTTTCTAGGATTAAATTACCATAAGTAGTGAAAATTACTTGAAATAAATGTTCAAAAAACACAATGAACTCTATATTTTTTAAAATTTACTTTAAAATCATAGAAATCATTTTAAAGAAAAAAAACTATAATTTTGAGTATTATGGAATAAATTTGTATAGTTTAAAAAAAATATTTCAATAACATGAAATACAAAAAAAAACTAAATGGAACTATGTGAAAAGATTATTAAAATTGATAAACAAAAAATAAATTTTATTTGATTTAAAATATTACTTATATTTCTAAAATTTAATATATATTTCTAATTTCATCAATATATTATTAAATGAATTATATTACGTATTAAATTTATATTTTTATAGGAAACAGTTTAGAGATATCTCTATGTCATTCTTACATAATGTTAATATGGTAAAAATAGAAGAATATAATAAATTCATATTTTCAATATTTACAGAAAAATCAACTATTTTAGAAATATCCCATATATAGTCTTAAACATAGTTTGATAAGATAATGTTAATAATGAATTATATTTTATGAATATGAAATTAGAAATTGTTTAAATTTAACTTTGATATAATATTATATAGTACATGGGGATATAATTTTGTTAAACAAAACATTTCCTTTTTTGATATCAAAATAAACTAAAATTATTTATGAAAAAAATAAATAATTTTAATACATAAAATGAATACATATAAATAATTAAATATATTTGTTTATAGGATTTCAGGGTTTTTAACATTCTTCCCTAAAATTAAATTAAAACATTAAAAATTGTATGCATTACTGAAACAATTAACAATATATTTCTATCAAAGATTTTTTTGATTACCATGTTTTTTAATCTGACATATGGTTATTATATAAAACCATTAACTTGAATGATAAATTATTCTACAATAACTAATCTCTATGATCTAGAATATTAACTAGCTTTTCCTCATACAAAATATTCTACTACAAATAAACTACTTCAGCGATCAATACATGAGACGTATCAAGTCCATATCTCATGAACTATGAAACACGAATCACATAATATAACTAAGACAAACATTGTGGTATATATAAATTGTATGAAACTAATCCCACATTCTATATAATTTAATATAGGACAATATACCTGAATATTATTTAAATTTCCTTCCAAAATGTATAACACGTTTATGACGAGATACATTAATCAAAATATAGTTCCCTAACTAAAATAATAGTTACTTATTATATATATATATATATATTTAATACTCAAATATGACTACATATGATCTTAAATATTCTTTTATTCTCAAAAATCACATTGACCAATTCAGGTCCCAATAACATTAAATCACTGACTTCATCCAAACATGCTAGAGATTGACCTTACTTTTTATCCAATGACTCAAATGGTGTAATCATTAAAATATAATGAAATTAATTACTATAAATAATTCCCCAAAAATAATTATGTTAGTAAAACATTTCAAAATACTCTAAAGTGAAATCGTAAATCATATCTTCCAATGTTGAAATTGTTTTATTTAACCCTTTAATAGACCAATGGTGTATTTCTGCACTAAAATTAAATTATTCTCTTTACATCCTCTAAAAACATTTTAAAAATTTCAAGGAAATTTTTCATGCTGATCAAAAAAAATTTAAGGAGGGAATCTGTGTAACCTAACCATGACATTAATATAATATATAGTATGTTTATACAAAGTATCAATATCTTGAATAATAAGATAATGTGTAGATTTAGTTAAATAAACAACAATAAACAGAATATAATTATTCCATCAAGATGTATTTGTTAATCCCACCATTAATATCATTAATATATTCCCCCATTTCAATTTAGTAACTGAAAATGGTTGAAGTATCACCTTTGGTATTTTTCATTTTTCTTAGACCTATTGATAAGTTAAACATTTAATGGAAAAATTAGAAATTTATTTATTAATTTCGTACCACTTATAATATTCATAAATGTGTCTATAAATGTTAGTATTTCCAAGTTAAACATAAATTAGAGAGCTATGTGCATCATTACAAATGTATTTCATCACTAAACATCATTTGGTAGATATAAAATTCTTTAAAACCTTAAAAGTTATTCTTTAACAAAATTTTACTCATGAAATTTATCATTCTTAACAAATTTCTTGTTTTATTATATGAAAGAATATTCCTTATAAGAAAGATTGATTCTATCTTTCGAAGATGAATATACAAATACATTAATAGGTGGATAATTATTTTTATAAAAATATCATATTCCAAAATTCAATAAATCATTATGTATTATATCATGTTCCATATGTACCATATTTAATGATGAAAAATATTTTTAAATAAATTTCCACTATTTCTTTTTGAATTCTATAAAATCGGGAAATCATATCCATTTATCAATTTGAAAATGTATTCTCTACGAAATTTTTATCTCATTCAAAATTAATATATACTTCAAAAATTCATGTTTTGTATGTATTTTTATATTCTCTCAAAAGGTAAGATACCTAAAAATTTTTATATAGAATAATAATTCAGTCAGATCAAGGCCATTCATTATATAATTATTATCGTGAAATTCTGATTAGTCTGATGAATATAAAATTAACTAATCATATTCCATAAAAAAAATAATTAAGAACATTCAATTAAGCATCATAATAAATGAAAAATTACAAAAAAATTGGAAAATATATCACTGGAGGATTGAACTATAGTTTTTTTCAATCCCCAAAAAACATTTATCACATTACTTTATCGAAAATAATTTAACTCCTTTTTGGCTTATTAGGGTTAGGGAGCTATATAACCAAGAAATATTTTCAAAAATCAATCCATAGTAACCCACTAATTCAAGATGTCTGTAAGTATAATTTATATTTATTGGTCATGGATACTCTTACACTACATTATATTTATTTGGATCCACAGATATACCCCATTTTGATATAATATCAATAGAGATAGCTTTTTTTTAAAAATCTATATTTTACAAAGATTTTGTACAACTTAATTTTTTTAAACTCTAACTATTAGTAATTTCATATTTCTCATGATCTTCATAATTTTTAGAATATATTAAAATTCCATTAGTGAGTAACAAATTAAATTTATCTTAGAACCCACAAAAACATCGTTTATATGATACATAAATATAGTAGGTAATTGATTTAAACTTGATGGTATAAAAAATTCATAAAGTTTACACTTACTAAAAAATTATTTCAAAAAAATGTCTTCTCATTCACTTTTATCTAATGCTATCTAGATCTAATTTCAGTCTTGGAAAAATAATCAACACCCTGGAGCTGATCAAACAGCTCATCAATATGAGGAAACATGAACTTTTCATTAAGATTATTGTTATTGAGTTATCTATAATCAATTAATATCCTCATAAAACAATATAATTTTTAATATAAAATATTGTAGGACTATAACGTATTGTTATTGTATGGGAGAAACCCTAATAATGTAAATCTTGTTATTTTTTTAAATTCAATTAACTCAACTAGGAAAATTTGAAAAAAGATGTTTTGATATTGAATTAATATCAAGAACTAAGTCAATGAAAAAATAGCCTCCCAAATGAAAGTAAAACTAGATAAACCATCATTTAATATATATATATATATATATTCATTTACTATAAACACATTACTAAGATGAATAATTTAATTATTTAAAATGACATATGTTATATTTCATTAACCCTCGTAATTAATAAATTTCATAGCATCATGATCTATTATCACATTTTTTACTCATTGATATATAGAAATTTAAAAACAATATATGAATTGAATAACACATAATTGGCTCTATAATATATCTTATCATGGTAAAATGAATGAAATTGCATACCCAAAATAATACCAATCTCCACAAAGGGTAAGATAAGTAGGGGTTTAGGAATAAACGTACCAAAAAATATAATAACAATATCCCAAAAAATCATGTTTATTTATTACATAACACAATTTTAACAAATTCCAAGTCTCCATTTCATGAATAAATATTTCAATTTGTCCTTCAAATTGTAATAAAATAATAAATTTTGAATATCCTATATCAAGAATGAACTTGGAATAATATGAGAACATAGGTAATTTATTTATCACCATATCATTTTTGGGTTCAAAATATTTCATTATAGTAGAAGTTAATTCTTTCCCCATATATTTATACAGTCCATCCGGACGATTTACACCATGAGAAAAAAAATTTGAATATTAAATATCGTAATTACTAAACTCATTTCAATTAAATCATCAGCATACTAACTTCCTATAATGTTATAATTTTTAGTATAATCAAAAAATATTTTCATAAAATAATGAGCTACATGATAGAACTTACAAAAATTTTAAAACATTCAAGACATTTTCAATAATTCCTTAAAGTTTCTTTCAACAAATTTAGAACAAGGTTGGGTCTTGCTTCTAGATTTATTTTTTGATTACACCACTATGGAATAGTAGATTATCTTATTCTTATTATTATTTTAAGAGGGTATATAAGTGTTATAAAATTTCATCTTATATTTTTCATCAAACATAACAACATATTCATATATTTTAAATTCATGATAGGAAAAATAACTTTATAAACATGGTTTCATTCACGTGTGAAATCAATGAATCTTACTTACACAATTAAAAAAAACATAGTGCATACCTTTCTAGTTAATGAAATTGTATTCATATTAAATAATTTTGTATTATTACTTTGGATTCAATAATAGAAAATTCTTTTTTAATATTTATTGAATAAAAATAGGGAAATATTTATCAATAAAAATATCTATAATTTCAATCCACACTATGGTATAATGATCATTTTTTCTATCATATTCTTAATTTAAAACCAAAAATGATCATCTTCAACATCAATATGGTACATATAAAAAGATTCATGTTTATTGTATGAATTTACACCAAACATTTACTATCTTCATCATTGAATTAATCCGTCCTTCAGTTTTTACTGGGTATTGAGATCCACTAAATTATCTAGGTGGCCATTTCCTATAATACTGTAAAATAAACATATTTTTATATGGAGAATTATGTTTCTCTCTTACAGGGGTTAAACCATTTATTTCTTATGTTATTTGAGTTAAAAATCCACAATCTACTCTAATGTAACTCTAACCATTTCAGGTTTATAGTTCAGAAAAATATTATCTACATGACAACTTTTTACCCCACCCACCTTGTATCCTCTATAAAAAACCATTATAAAGAAAAAATGATCAGATTAAGAAATATAGAAAACTAGAACTCACTATCTTTATAATTTAACCATAAAATAAAATATATTAAAGTTGTATTTAAATATCATGTTAACCTATATTTTTTTGTAAATTACTTCTCTAATAACAACTATAACACATTGTAACATAAACAACCATAAATTATAAGTTCAAAAATAAGGTTTTCATATTCTTTGATTTTATTAATGTTTTTGGTATGGTTTGTTATAGAATTAGGAAAACCATTATAAAAAAAAGTGGACACTTCCCACCAGTGTGCATTTTTTTCAAAATACAAATTGGATCTTAAATTTACACCCTTGTCTAATTCGAGGAACCTTGAGTTATTTTAAGCTGATCCAATATAGTGAACATATTGACCTTTATGTAGTTCCTTCAAATCATTATTTCTCAATAAAAATATTTTAATGTATGGTAAGAGCATAGATATCTCATTGAGGTATATAAAAATAAATAAAACACATGAACGTAGTAAAAAAATCTAATCCCAAAAAATAATTATCATTTTCATATTAAACATTAAACATATAATTGAATAATAATCCCATCAAAAAATAAACAATTTATTAAAGAAACATTTTAAACTAATATAATTCATAGAAAAACAATAATGGTAACTTGAGGAATCATTTTAAAATTCATGTTAGACTCATTCGGAGAACACTCATAATCAGAGGTACCTAATCTATGATCTTCACCATTTTTTATGAAAATGATAAATTACTATATAATGAATATAAGAGACAAATAACGATCATGTTTCTCAACATTTATAATTCCCAAACATTGTATTATAAACAAAAAAACATACAATGATGGAATTTTTCTTCATATATTCCTAGAAAAACTTATTTGAACCCATACGCTGAGAAAATTAAATTTTTACACAAAAACATAGAGAAATGTAATTTTATTTTGAGAAATACAAATATGAAAAATACCTAGAATAACTGGAATAGGTTATTCCATATAAAAACATGAAAATCATTATATGACTAACGATAATGAATAATATATCTAATGGTGGGAAATTTTTTATATGTGGTAAATGTTAAAAAACATTCCATTGTTCTTTGGTAAAAAAAGTCAGAAGTTACCCATACAAAAGGCATTAGAAAGATTCCTTTATATAACATTTTCAAAATTATAAGCCTATTAAATAATAAATTTTAACAATCATTTGTGTATATAAAATAATATTATTTAAATAGTTTGAGAAACATGGATATCAAAGAGATATATTTTTAATGGAAAATATTAAAATTAGCTTTTAATGAATAATAAGATAACATGAGTGTCTCTTTATTTTTACATTTTAAGAATCCTAATTTATATTAATGATTAATAATCATAAAAAAAAATTTCATATTCATTCATTTTTTTGATTATTTTATTTATTTTACCACCAAGTATTTTCTATTACCCAAAAATTTATGTTTATATCTTATTTTTTGAGGTCTTTAATCAAAAATAGATTCTATGTGTAGACTGTTATCAAAGGGGTCCTGGTTTTACCAATTATAAAATATTAAATATATTTAATTACCATTAATTTTCATTAAAATTTACTTTTAAAACTATCCATTTTATTCAGTAATGAAAATTGAGATACTTCATTCATGGATGCAGTAATCTGCGTGTATGCACGAGTTATGATATCATTTTCAAATGGGTGGGAGAGTGAAAAATTATATTAAATTTTATATTTTAATTATCTTAATTACATTTCAAAAATAATATATATCTATTAAATATATATTTATATCCAACCATACAAGGTTGTGACTAAAAAGGAGTTACATCACTTTTTGGAGGTGGTATCCCATGCACATGCATGAGTGACGTTTTCATTTCCAATTGGACAGAAAAGACATATAAGTGGATTTTCAATCAAAATAATAAATTTTATTTACATTAAATTTAATTATAAAATAATTTTAGGATTTTATAATAAATTTTTTCGAGGTATATGATGAAATAAAATTGAAAACATCCGGTTAAGACATATACCTCTTCCATGGATATCTTTATTTGGATTACACCATATTAAATCTATTATTGGTATTTTTTGGAACCCCCGGACTAATATAATATGAGAAATATAATTAGATTTTTTTGGGTATATATTTGTATATATATAGTGTTAAAGGTATATATATATATATTATAATAGTGGGATCCCTTTTAAGAGTGAGTGGAGCAGCACACTCGTAAATAATAAAAATTGTAAATATAATAATTATCCCTCAAAAAAAATTAATGATTAAATTTAGTTTAATTTCACTAGTAGTAAATTATAATAGTTAAATAAAATTAAAATTTTTATTTATATATGTTTATAGATAATTTAAGCCTTCCCACTTATATAACATATTCAGGAAATCTCAAATATATCCCTGACTCAAGGAACTTGGTTGCCTCTAATCATCTTTTATATACAGATGACACAATAAAATTATTGAAAGGTTCTAAATGAAACATAAGAAAAATGAAATTGGTCCTCTCACACAATTAAGAGGTCTCAATGTGGAATATTAATTGGTAAGAACGATTATTTATTTTTGGTAATAGTATACCAACAGAAAGAAGAACAAAAATCCTAATTGACCTTGGAATTAATAAAGGTTTAATTCTCATTAATTATCTAGGAGTTCCCATTTTCTGGTGGTGACATAACTCTAGTAATTTAATCAAAAAATATTGAAAATAAATAAGTGACTATCTTTATAGAATGGTGAGGCTCTTTCTATGGATGACATAAGTAGTTGGTAAATTACACCATTATTTCTTAACTTTTTCATTCCTTCATGATTTAAAAATGGAATACCTCTTGGTTTACTCAACATTACATCTGAATCAAGAACATTGTGTAGAGTGGTATCATTTTGGAATATAAAATAGTTATTTTTGCATGGTGAAAATTTTTCAAGCCCATTGATAAGAGAGGCCTGGTAATAAAAAACCTCATGTTTTAAAATGAAACTATTCACACCATATTCACCTATAATCTTATCAAAAGTGACTCGATAGCTATCATTTTTCTCAGGGACACATTCATTGAAAATTTAAAAAGGGGACACAATTTTTATATGAGATCTTATATATGTCTATTCATAAAATATTCTTATGGGAATATTATGTCTCACTCAATATGGATTACTTGTATGGAGTCCTACCTATATTTTTGGTTTGATACTTGGTCGAGCTCTCCTTTCATATCCATAATTGATCCTCAGAAGATTCCTACTAGCATAGATACCTCAATTCACGAATACTTGGCCCAATCTAGCCTCAAGATTTCTAGGTTTCATATTGATTTCCATTAAAACTATGTGTTAGCCCCTTCTAAAGACACTCTAATATGGGAACATGCTCAGAATAGAACTATTGATTCATAATATTACTACCACTCTAATTTTGAATTTGGAAATGATGATTCATTGCTCAAAAACTATGAAAATTCTTGGTTTATAACCTCCGAGATAACCTTTATTTGGAATATATCTCACCACAAAATACCTACTCATAACTACTTACAATCTTCTGGAATTGTTCTATATTCCAGATGCAGGTTTTTCAATCAACACACATAGGACATCAAACAACAAATTCTTATCATGTTCCACTACCGCTGATCTTTGGAATGCATTGTAGAATTTTTTTTAATTATATATTACATAGATCCATGGAATTTCTGCTCTCATTCAGTGCTGAACAACTATGCATGCATCTCTGCATCTCAGTCACTAATTTATGGGTAATATAGTAGAGCTTCTGCACATCCTTTGATCCAGATAGTCTGACATCACACATGGAAACTACCATTTTCACCTTCATGTGTCCCTCGTTCAACTCATGATAGATACCAAGAAATAAAACTCACTATATATAGGTTAATACTTCAATACTATTCATTACTTCCTAGTCCATTGGAAAATTGGTATGAAGGGAAATTATAAAAATCAACTAGGTCTCTTTGACATTTTTGGGCAAGTCCCCCTACAAGGATTGTTAAAAATCAATCTGGATAATGACTCAACAGGTAACCTTATACCTACAGGTTGTAGTACTATCTTTAGAGACTACACCAACAAAGACCAATTTTTTTTAGTGAGTGTGATATTTATTCTGCTCTTGAAAATAAAATGCTCAGGGTTATTCATGATGTTTACTTTAATTACCTAAAAGGCATAGATAACCTATGGCTTGAGATAAACTCTACCATCGTTGTTAAAGCTATTTGAAATGGTGTGGTGCATATATCTTGGAAGCTCACTAAAATATGGATGAAGTGTCCCGCATTCTTCTTTAGATGTAACATCATTATAACCCATGTTTACTAGAAATATCATGATGTGGAAGACATACTTTATAATAAATGAATCACCAATGTTCTCACATGGTTAGATGAAATCACTCCTGAACTGATTCTATTCTTTGAGAAATACTATAACAAAATTCATTATTTTAGACTTAGGTAACTTTTATTTATATTAAAAAATCATCTTATCCTCTTATCCAAGACCCCCCACTTAGAAACCTACATTATAAAAACCCAAAAAAAATTAATTTTAACATTACATTCAAATTATTATGTACAACATTAAGTATCTTTTTTCAATTTCATATGTTAGAATTATGAAATTTAAATTTTAAATTAAATAATGTAATACACATTAAACAATTTAGTTAAATAATAATAATACATTGTACTTTGATATAATATGTATGATTATTTATAAATCTATGATGAATATGAATTCCAAAAATTAATATATAAAATTTTTCAAATTTATTTATTTCTTTGACTACTTGGTTGTCATATTTTCCACACATTATTATGTGTTATTTACATCAGTTATCTAATTGAATTACTTTTTCAAACACTTTTAATGATAATATATTCCCAAAATTTCTATACATTTAATCCATTAGAACAACATATTGAAACTAATAAAATAATTTAAAATAAAGAGGGTGAAAAAAATTTCCGAAAAGGAATATGAGATTTGTAGTGTGGAAATATTAAACAAAATATTAATGTGATAAGAAAAGACATAACATTTTAGGTTTGATGGGATTCTTGAAGACAACATGTTTATATAAAAAGTTAATTTTTATTAGATACAGTTGGGTTACTGATGATCCCACATTGTGTATTATGATGTATTTTTTTTAATGGACATTGAGTGTTAACATAATTTCAATAAGTTTACAGAGATTCATGGAAGTGATTTGAAGTTACCATGAAGATGATAATGACTTGGAAGATCCCCTGAACACTAGAGAGGATCTACTATATTGTAAATTTTTTTATTTAAATGAATATTTTGTTATATTCAATAAAAATTATATATATATATATATATATATTAAATTTTTACCTTCTAGCATTAGGATGATTAAATAGGTTTGAGAAATTGTTACTCAGTATATTTATTTTAATTGGTGTAATTTAGAAGTGGTGTTTATTATTTGTAATTCTTTAGGTGATAATTCATTTGAATTATGAGTATGATAGGTTCGAAAAATTCATGTTCATATAACCTATCTAATGGATTGATGTTGTCGAGGGGCCTCGACTGGAATTGGCCTCCCATGCAGCAATGACATCATATATCCTCTCATGGTGGCGTCCGTGCAGAATTGTGCCCGCAGCACAGAGTGCTTCACGAAGGGCTGTTTAAAGATAACTTGGAGGTACTTTTTTGACCTGTCTTGGAGGCAGCTTCCTTCGATCGCATCATCAAATATTTATAATGGGTCGGGCACATTATTATGTGTTAACAAATGCCCCCCTTATAATTGGATCCAATGAATGAAGAGGGTATAATTCAGAAGGAAACACGTCAAAAAAACCGAGATGGTCAAACTCAGAGAGGATCGACAAGGTGGGTGTGAATATAGTTTTCCTAGGGCGATTCCATACCCTTTTCACAAAGGGATATTCACAAGGCGGGCATGTTTTGTGGGGTGAATGATTCCACAATGTGCCTGGGAACACTGTTCTATGAAGCCTAGGGGCTCTGTGAAGAATGTAGGGCTCGCCACAAAGCTGGAGCCTCTGGAACCTATATATAGGGGCTCAGAGGTATTTTTTCTGCACAAGGATCATTTTGAAAAATATATCAAATTCTCTCTTTATGAACAATCCTCTCGATGAATGCCTTATCAAACTGTGGTATTTGGTTCGGTGCTTTGCGAACGCTTTTTATTGAACTGGTGCATCGCGATCCACTATTTTCTTTGTGACACAGGCTGAAGTCTATAGTTCTTTACGGAAAAAAGTTGATGTTTGATTACATTCGCAAAGAGTCATTGATAATAGGCTCTGTAAACAATATTTTTGACGTGTCTTGTTCAACTCTCATACCTCAACCTTAATTTTTCAATGTCTTTGGAATCAATGGTTTCTTGAGATGTTGTATGAGAGGTTTGTGCTGATGATACTCAGAGGAAGGCCATGTAAACCATCCAAAAAATAGGCGAGTACATTTAGAGAACTTTTGGTCCCAAATAGTTGACAGAGTGGATGACAATGTTGCAGAGGTAATATTCGACGTGCAAGCGCTTTCCATTGTAATGCTTGGGATTGCTGGACGAATTCTTCCTTTCTGACCCCAGCAAAGATGAGTCGGCCTACTAGTTTAGTGGTACCTCTGAGCAATATCAATGGCATAGGACTTTGAATGGGTGCATCATGAAATACCATACCCTGGTCACAACGATTTGTTTGTATAATCATGTCAATAGTATTGATGGCATGGCACTGGAACATGATGCATACCCACCCCTATATTAGATGATCATCAAGTCCTGGCTTGGAAATCTAGAAAACAGGTGAATCATAAGCTGGGACTTGCGCCAGGGTGGAAAATTCACAGATGACTAGACCTAAGCCTACTGGGAATGCATGTCATGTGAAAATTTAGAGAATGTTATGAGCATATTTTTCTTATATCAGACTGCCCGTGCCTCCCAATTTAGCATCTCCCAAACAAAAGAATTTATAACGGAGTTTCTGATCCTTATACAAACAATTTTCACCTGCATCATTGAGAGAGTGGAATCAACCTCTGTGGCCTCCATCAAATTTCTGGCATCCCAATCTTGGGAGGGATGTATGATAATTTTGTCCCTACCAAAAATTCCTGAGAAGACCGGTAGGAAATTCCTCATTTGTAGATGGAATTTTTAAGGCTTGTTACTAATATAGACGAGGAAAAATAGAACACTAGATAAATATACTTATTATAGTGGTTTGGTTACTTCATGAATTTTCCCTCAAAAGAGAGAACATTACCGACAAGGCCCCCAATTTTCTAGCGAGAAGCTAAGTGGTGAAAATAGGGTTCATTCTGGTGGAACCTAGAAATTATCTAGTTGATACTGTGGGGATATAGTATCAAGAATGAGCAGTGACGGGTAATCAGGCTTTCTGGGTTTATCTCAGTGCTGATATATGGATGGATACTACCGGTAAGAGATTCCCACATGGGTGGTATGATGATGCACATTAATCATGGCAGATCAACTAGATAATGGGGACCACATCAATCTAGGAATACCCATTCTATAAAATATGTACAATACGCTCTAACAAGATTGTAAGGGGAAGAGGCCACTAGGATTTTGCAGGTCATTCCACTTTTTGTACAGCTGGATCATGGCGCACATGGGGGGTTATGAATACCTAAACTCCATTTCTCCATTGGGGATACATTCTCACCAGGCCATTTTGAGCATTGAAGGGAGTGACCCATTGGAGCAAGATGATGTGATCATGTAGGGTAATATGGGGCGAGCAGAGGAGTTCATCTTTCATCCTTTCCCCTTGACAACCAGGGCCTATTGCAATGACCACATGGATATGATAGATTAATGGTTGTATCATCTATCCTTTTGTGGTGGTGTTATGGTGGAACAAGAAGATTGTGAACCCATATGTGAGCAATACACTTTTCACTGGTCCCCCTGGAAATTTATTTGTCTATAGAGGCTGACTTTCTGGGTGTAGATGAACATGTGTCATGAGAATCACCCATACGTGATGTGAAAACTCTATATGATGTTCACAAGGGAGGAATTGAAGATGATGAAAGAGTTTCCCCCACCTGATGCTATATTTGGATTGGTCCACGAGTATGCATAGAGTTTGGAGGCTTCATACCCTAGTGAAATGCCAAAGAAAGTGACCCTCAAAGATAGCATGGTGGTTCCAACACCACGACGTCAAACATTGGCAATGAGGGGAAGGGGAATCAAGAAGGTAATGTGGACATTCACCAAGGTGGTGAAGCTATAACAAAAGGGGTATAAGGCCATGTACTAGAAAATCATAGTCTAGTGATGATCAGACATGAAGTGGTTGAGGGGTAGTGTTAGGACCGATGGCTCTTTCGAGGCGGTCCCAGGAGGGAGGTGAATCATCTCGAGGCTTTCGTAGGATAACCCCCTCAATCTCCTGGGAAGAAACTACATCCTGTATTGATCCCCTCCAATGTCTTCTTCCCAGAGGCATGGAAATACTTGGAAAAAATAAAACAATTCATCTACATCAATAGTTTATGGACAACCTAAACATACATGGGATATATCTATGGGAGATCGTCTTTGAAAAAGGAATATTCAATGCTACCCCTATCAAGGTAAGAATATTTGTAATTGAGATATAGAAGGTAATACATTTCCGTGGGGATATGTTACCATTGTCACATCGGGAAAGGGTGCTACTGAATATATATATTCCTATAGAACTGATAACAGATCAACCTACAATGTGTTTCCCCTTGACCGGCCATGTAGAAAAATCGCGGTGGGAATAAGTTATCATGGGAGACACCCATTGAGGAATAGGGGGTATCATTAGGATAACCTCTCCTAAAGAAGAAAAGATACCAGTCTTAAGGGGAATCTCATAGGTATAATTTTGCAGAACATTAGAAATATGTTTCTGATCCTTTTCTGCACAATAATGTTATCCCAAACTTTTCAAGGTTTATCCACTAACATGTACCTGTATAAGAGAACCTGCAGTTGACCACTCTCACTGATGAGGAAAAAGTTATGGCAGTCATAGAGGACCCAATGCTGGGGCTTGTAGTTGGGGAGATTAGGGTGGTAGATCCCAACGATGATATGGAAGCAGGGGTGGGATTCATAGAATCATCGAAGCATGAAATCGTATATGGGGTGCCACACCCCGGTCTGCCAATGATAGTAGACGAGAAGTGAAACCACGTGGTAGACTAGGGTAAGTCTCCTACTCAAGAGATGTAACAATTACCCTATCAGCCGAACTGGCAAACATGACCATTTCATACACAGTTTTCAAGATGGTGCATATGCTAAAAATGCAAATAGGTGGGAGATCTGAGGCTCTGATCCGAATCGAGGTGCTTCTCCCTATCACATTGAGCGCCATAGCTAACCAGGCAATAGTTCCCGACGAATGGGTGATAGCAGATGGTGATATTTCTAGTCTGATAGAGTTTAACATTAATCAGGAAGACATCATCAAAGTTGAATACATCAATGAATAAAAACCTAAGGAAGACCATGCTGCTGATCTCTTGGAGGCATTTACCGCATATGAACCCACCGACCCAAGAAATTGGGATGAAACTGCTTCTGACTAAGTTGAAATAAGGTATGTTCATCGATGATCATGGAAGATGATTCATCTCTTTATCATGGAGACCTTGCAAGCACAATGGATATATCATATGGGGAGGCTTCCTACCTGGCTGCGTGAACTATGTGCTGGAGGAGTAAATTCCCAATGCCTACAAGCTCTTATTCTAGAATACCTTTCCGAGATGGTGACCGAAGATCCACACAGTCTTAGTTTTGGCTGGCAACAGAGAAGGGATATGAATATTCAAAGGCTCCAGGAGGCTGATCACAAGATCAATCATTTAAGGTTGTGGGAGAATGAGCATTCCACTTTCCTCAAGGTGAAATCATGTCTCATATCACACCTTAAAGGAAAGATAGTAAAGGCCGAAGAATAAATTAGGTGAATATCTGAAGAGAAAATATTTATCTGAGACAACAAGGATTAATCTTGTATTGAGGATAAAAAGCTATGCCCCATTTCCATCAAGGAAGTACAAGAGATCATCTAGCGACAATAGGCTCTGGATTCCACGAGTCTTTGGGTGGAGGAGCTGAAATGTGACATTAAAGAGGTTAACCCATATATGGGAGGGGCCGACCCCTGGGTGTTGTGTTTAGTGTGTGCTTATAAACTTTTTTTATACATTTCATACGATTTTTGTATGTGTGCATGAATTCCTTTATCCTATTTTGATTGTTGTGCCTCCATCACATCCATTAAACATCCAGTGATCAACCCCTAAGATCATGTGGGTCGTTCCCGATGCACAAAATAATGGATGGCCGTATCATTATTTAGTTTGACTATGGTAGTGAAAACTAGTCTTTGGGAATCCTATATATAAATGACCAATCCGGGATTCTAGAAAAAAAGAAGGAGGCCTAACTGGAGAATGAAGTTCTCAGAAATGGCAAATTTCCCTTTTCCTAATGTGCTTCTATGCACAAGAGGGGTAATGCTAGAGGAGTTAGAATCAGTCCAAGCATAGGGGAGAGGAATGTGTGTATTACGATACCCAATATTCAGGACACTCTAGGAGTGGTGTGACAATAGAGGATAACTATTGACCATGTTTGAAACACAGTATTCCTGTTGCGTTATCCTAAAATGGGAATGAACAAAGAGGGATGACTTCCAACCATGTTCGAAACATGGGGCTTGACTCAAAATGTAATCCATTAGTCTTCCAGAATGCTTTCCTATATTATTTGGAAAGCCATAGGCTGAGAATCTGTATTTTTGGGGGGTTCCTTTAGATGTGAAACAGGATGAGGGTTCGAATAAAGGTCGCACAAAGTGTGGAGGGTGGAGTGATGGGTTGTTCAAATGAATTACAGCACTCTTGAAATTACACAACTGTGGTTAAAACACATTAGGTGGATGCATCAGTCTTATTAGGGATCATATTCACCTCCGTACATGACCTCTATGGTAAGGGCTTTAAATGCCCCTAGGGCTGGTCCATGAGGTGAAAGGCCCAGATGTTGCTACATATCCCATTTGGATTTGAATCAAGCCAGACATAGTTATCAAGTACAACATGGATAGGGACCAACACTAATAGGGGAAACACTCTCTAGTGAGGGACCTAACTCATCCCATAGTTAACCAGGGGCATCTTGAACTAGTTCTGGGTAGAACCACATTTTAATATCATGCATTGAGGACATGTGGAATCGTGTAGTTTAATTTCATATGGTAGAACGGGTGGTAAAGGGGATTATATGATGCAGAAGATATAGAAAAGACATGAATGATGACATAAGAAGTTCAAACCACAGCATGTATCCTCAGAGGAATTGTTTTTAGGTCACGAGACCATAAGTGAAAGTGAGGATGGGCCTAGGGAAAAGTTCATGGGCATTCCTTCATACCCCATTAGGATAGGAATCGAGCCACACATAGTTCTGGAATAATAATTTAATGTCATGCGGGATGAAAACCCTATGCAGAGTAGCTGCACCAGTACACACCCCACCAACACTACTAAGCCCATGAAGGTTGTGAACGATGTGGGAGAAAAGGAGTTGTGATGGGATATCCCTGGTGTAGGGAGGCACACATTATGGGCAGTGGGATTCTAGGTGAATGACTTCCAAAAATTATTAATTCACATTCTTAACGCACATATATGTCCAATGATGTAAAACTGAGTGTGATGGAATTCCACTTGAATGTAAGGAAGTGGAATGTTGCGAGTCATGGCCCCTAAGATCTGGAACACAATGATGGTGGAGTGACGATAAAGGATAACTACTAACTTTGTTTGAAACACAGTATCTATTTCATGTTATTCTAGAATGAGCATGGGAAAATTAGGGTTAACTGTTGACCATGTTCGAAACACAGGACCTGTTGCAAATGTTTTCTAAGGTCTTCAGGGGCGTTGTCCCATTACAAAAGGTGATCGAATGTGGCATGAGACCATGATGTAAAGGCGTCCCTTTTAGACATGGAATAGGATGTGGATCCAAATAAAGGGACCATGATTCCTGTACATGAATTGAGATAATGTCTGTGTAAAAAATCCACACTTTGGGATCTTTTTCATGACACATTTGAGTACGATAAAAAGATGTATTAGAAAGAGGGAGTTAAACCCCTTTCCTGTTAAAAATATCATGGGGTCACACACTCCGATCTTATGGTCATAGAGTGGACCATTATGTGGGGACATGATTCAATGAAGTGCTTACAGGGTGGAAAAGTAGTATAACCCAATGCGTAGTTCACATAGGGATATCTTAGTTTAGGGTTATAGTACTTGAACCCGTCTATGAAGAGACAAGGAAGAAACATGGTGTGGTTGTCAAAAAACCGATGTGAATGGGAACCCAATAGGTTCTCACCACACAAAATGCTTCCGAAGGTTTTCAGGCCAATGGGTCAATAAAGGGGAAGGATTTATGATTCATGGGGATGGACCTGCAGACAGAATGTCTTGGCATTCATATATATCCCATGAATATGGGAATCAAGCCACATGTTGTTCTTGAAAATGTCACAAACATTAGTGTCCTACGACAAGGATGATCAGATCTTAGTTTTGAGGTCATAGACCTCGGACCATAGATATAAAAGAGGGAGGGAGACACAAGGTGTTGTAATTGAAAAACATGATGTGAATGAGGATGGTAGGAGTCCATATCACACCATGTGATCCCTAGAGATGTTTTAGGTCAATGGACTTTAAATGAATGATGGATGGCCCCAAGGAAATGTTCCCAATCATTTTTATGTATGCCATTATGATGGGGATCTATCCATACGTAGTTCTAGAACTGGCATGGCAGGGTTCCAATGTCAGGGACAACACCAACGTGTTGTTCTAGCCCACACACAAAAAGAATAGGAATTTATTAGATCTTGTTTTTCCTTTAAGATGTATTTTTTTTCTTGGGTAGCGATAAACCTAGGATGGAGAATCGAGGAATCAATATAGGAATAGATCTATGTGTATGAATTAAAAAACTGTATGGTGGATAACTGTTACCAAACATGATGTCCACTAGAGTGAGGACATCACAATGAAATGTTGTTTTTCATCATGCGGCTAGGACAATACTATCATAGTTTAGGGTCGTATAATAAGACCAACCCATAAATTTGAACATCTTGTAGTAAAGAAGTAAGAGTTTAATGTTATGTGGGATCATGCTGCATAGTTTAAAGTCATATGGCCTGAAGAAAAACATAAGAAATGATATTTTTATGAGGGAATGTGCATGTTGTAATAAATCATGCCCGACATGAATGAGGAAGAGGTCCACACCACACCATGTGGAATCCAGGGGATTAAACCTCATGCTGAGGGGTAAGAAAAGGTTAAAGAATACGGGGATGAACCCAAAGATGAAACATGTAGGTGTTTCTACATATCCAATGAAGATGGGAATCAAGATTTAGGTAGTTCTGGTACTGCATTTTAATGTCTTACAAGAGGAAAGGCTGTAGATACTAGCTCCTATAAGAGGAGTACATGGTACTTCTATTGAAAACCCAACGTGAGTGAGGAAATAAGCCCATACACACCACAACATTCAATCATGTGAAATTCATGGACAAAGGATGAATAGAAGAGGAAATCGGATAACCTGAGTTGGACCCAGAGACGAGATGCCCGAGCATTACTACATATCCCATAAGGATGGAGAAGTAGTTAAATTCCATGCATGACGTAATAGTTTAAGGTCATGTAAGACCCTAGCTTACTCATGAAAAGTACTACTTAAGAAATTTGGCATTGGTTGGAGGATTTATATGCTCACCATCCATGGAAACCAAGAAGTACGTCCCATTGGGGTAAAAATTCTGAATGATTTAAGGTCCCTCCCATTTCGTATCCACATGGGGTGGTTTTCTACTAGGTATCAACTGTGTTCTCAAATCCAACACCAGATCACCTTGAAAAAAAGAGAGGAGTTGAACTTTCTTGTTGAAAGCTCTAGATATCGTGTTCTGATGTCTTTCTAGATTGTGCAGGGCATGAAGAATGTTCTCTTTTAGCACTTATAATTCATCTAGATAGATTTCTTCTACCTTATTTGGTGGTTGATGATCATAGACTATTGTTCTAAATGAATGAAATTTGAAATTTTATGGGGAGGACTGTAACACCCTGAGATTTTATGAGAAATATAATTTTAATTAATTTTATATCTTGTGTTGTACGCTACAAAAAGATTAAATTGTGTTATACACAACACCCTAATATCTTACAGTATATGAAAGAACTATTCTAGGCTTCTGTTGTGCACCAGAGAAACCTTCCTTGATAGCATTTATAGTATGAAATTTCGGGTTTCACTAAACAACAATATGTTGTTATAATATTATTATGGACTAGATGTTATGAATATTATTAACTAAAATTTTAATTTTATAACATTATTATTCATCTTACACATTTTCATGAAAATTGTATGAGAGCAAAATAAATTTTTTCAGGTAAAATTAGTATATTTAAAAAAATGCAGTTTTGTCGCCTTTTGATGGCGCACCCACTTTAAATTTAGTTTTTGACACGTTTATAAGTTAAATTTGACAAATTAAACTTCTTCCTTGGAATAAAGATATAAAAATTTAGTTTCGATATTTTTTTGATATTTTTCTGATAAGTTTCATATTTTGATTAATGGTAAAAATATGCAAAAATTTAATTAAAAACAACATTTTTCATCAAGATAATTTATATGGTTAAATTATTATATTTAATGGTTTTAATTTATAAATATAATATAATTTTACCATTTAATATAATTTAAGTCATTACAATTAATTTTACACTGAATTCATAAGTAAAAACATTTCAATATTTTGCAACATTTTAACTTTTAAAACCAGTTTTCCAAACAGCAGGATTAATTTTAAATTAAATACTGAAACTTTTGTGTTTTTAATTTGGAAAATTGGATTCCATATTAGGAATTAGTAAGTCCAAATTATTTTAAAAAGCTACTTTTTATTTTTAGGCAATATGAATTGTAACCACGTTAAATTTTATTTACCATAGTTCAAAGTAAATCGGGTAATTAAGGGAAAATATAATATTATAAAATTTCCCTAACACCTACCAAAATTCTATTGAATGACTAAAAGTAGACCCATATCATATAAGGGTCGGAATATATTCATTTTATGGACTTTTGACCATGATAATAATTTAATTATTATTAAAACTGAAGAAAGTGACAACATGTCACTCTCTTAAATATTATAAGTATAATGATTTTAATTTAGTGATAAACTTCATGAATCTTCAAACATTAATAGTCTACAAAAATATAATTAAATTATCTACATTATGTGAATTTATTTAGAATTTTTAGGGATTAAATAATTATCATTAAAAGTGACACAATAGTGATGTTGAAATTATTTTATTGATTGAAATATCAAATAAATGGTTTTAAAAATATTAAAATAAATATTATATGAACTATTTAATGTTCTCAACGAATTTTATAGATAAATATAACATGTTATAAATATATTATATCTTTTATTTCGAACATATCCTCTGTTTGGATTTTATTTAAATTCTAATAAATGAATAGTGTCAAAATAGACACTATGATTATTTTTTAAAAATAACATAATATATAATTCATTAAAAAGCACAAAAATATTTAAATTTTTCATGTTAAAATTTATATGGTCTAAAATTTCATAAATATCCAATTATGGATAATTTACAACACATAATTAATTATTTATAACAATTTAAAATTTAGAATCTTATTACCACAAATAAAATTAAATAAATTAAATTCGGATAAATCAAGTTTATAAGGTTTAAATTAAATTTCCCAAATTTATAAATTATATTGGTTTATGAGATTAAAAACCCATTTCATATAATATTATAATATGAGTCTTTTTTGGAGGTGTTTAAGTGGGGTTTGATTTATTATAAATTAATATTTTTGAGGTTTCGAAAGGTGCCCCTCTCCTCCCTTATAAAAGGGCACCTCCTCCCTCTTCTCTTTACATAATTTTGAGCCTTCAATATCTGAAAAACTCTGACCATTTCCATTATCAACTTACCTAGAGACATTAAATAGGTTCATGTCTCCTCAAAAGACCAAATCTAGTGACTTAAGAGGAAACTTAAAAGAGGTGCATCGAAGAAGAGGTTATCTCTTCTACCAATTCTTTCAAGTTTATTTTTTCTTCAACTTCTTCTTCATTAGTTGTTTCATTTGAAAGTAATAACATAAGTATAAAAAATATACTGATATGTTGTTATAAATATGAAACAACTCCATTTCAACTTCAATCCATCCTACAAAAAAATGAAATCACCACGCGTACGTACGTACAGAATACCGTCTCCACGCAGTGGTGTAATCTGTTTTTCCACCACCACCTTACTTGGATGGGTATAATGGTGTAAAGAATAACAATATATGGTTATTATAACATCATACTAATTTTATGATATTATATCATCCACTTCATTTCCCTTCAATAATAATGGGAATGATATCACTGCTTGTGTGTACGTACGGATTACCGTCTCCACGACGTGATGAGATTCATTTTCCATTATTATCCACTCTAGTATGATTATAAAGTATATATAATAAATAATAATGAAATATATTACATAATAATGATAATGGATTTATTTACATATATGTTTCATTTACTTAATTCTATTCAACTCAATAAAGAAACGAAAAGAGCATTCATACGTACGTACGACTTACCATCTCTATGAATGGTGTATTTCATTCCATTTATTGATATGTCATATACATTTATATAATGAATATATATTATATATAAATCACGTTTTAAATTTTGTAATTATGTAAATCACAATATAAGTAATAATATCATGAACAAAAAATCGAAACACGTACAATAAATGAAACAATTTTACCCAAAATGCTGCTTTAACATGGAATTTACAAAAGAATTGGTAATATAAAGGCATAAGTGAACTATATATGATATAATAACAATGAATATGATTCTTTAATAATTCAATGGAATTATTTAAATCATTATAAAGGATGTTTGAATACATACGAAGCATATTTGAGATAAGTTAAGGGATAATTTCACAAATCTCATTTTTATACGAGATTGCATGTACAAAAGTATTTACTGGGGTTATATTTTTCATCTATTTCCATGAAAATGTTTTTCATAAATTGTTTCATATTATTCCATGTATTTGGAAAGTAATTTTTACCCCTCTTTGACTTTTACATTGTTTTATGGAAGAAATATTTCTTTTTTTTACCATACGAGGGACTTTATGACTTTTCGGTAAAAGTACGAGGAGAAAGTTCTTTTAACTTATATGGAATGAACAGATTTTTACAGTTTCATAATACCTAATTTTTATGAAGATTCATCTACAATATTTCAGGAAAATTTTCAATAAAATCCTTTTCTTTTAAAATTTAATGGCATTTTGTGAAATGAAAATGATTTTGAAGAAGAAAGGATATTTTCCCCTATAATTCATTTCAAGTGTTTTATCAAAACCATTTTTCATATAAGATGACATTATTTCATCTGTGTATCATTCACGTATAATATCTCTATGATTTACATGGTTTCACTTTTATTATGATGAAATGATATCCATTTGTTCTATATGGATTATGTTATGATGGGATGATATTTATGAAACCCATTTTACACATTTGGTTATAATGAATGATTTATGTTTATTTTGTGGCTCAAGTAAGAATGATTTCATTATGAGATGTGTGGGACCTATATCTCCCTCCAATGCATTGGGTAAATATTTATATCTCATGAGATAGACATGGCTGGAATGGTATGTTAATCTGGTTTAGTGATACAGGACTGGAATGAGGAGTGAACTCGATTCAGAAAGGGACTTTGTCCACTAAGGTGGTCTTGGCAGCAATAACTTGGCTACTATGTAAATCATATCATCTGTATAATGGCTTCCACAATTACATGTTTTATTCCCATGCTATTTTATCCTGATCTATGTTCCTTTATGATATATTCCTTACGTACTTCCAAGAATTATGTCATTGCTCAAGATTTGGATGTTTAGATTTTATTTTCATGTTTTTTCATTCAAATGATTATGGATTGTTTTACGTTCCCTATGTTTACCCTTACTGAGCATTTGATCTCACCCTTTTTATATTTTCTTTTCCCAATGATATAAATAAATTTTGTAGGTAAAAAAAGGGGATGAACTTTTTGGGAGATGTAAAAGATCTTTCACCATGATTAGAAGATTTTTTTCTGAGTTTCAAAAGACACTAAACTAATACTTTCTTTAGGTGTTTGTTTTTTTCCAGTATTAAGTATTCTGTAAAAGTAATGTATTGTCTATGTAAGTCAATCTTTGGGTATCTACAATTGGTATCAGAGAAAAGGTTTAGTCAAACATTGGAAACTAGGATGCAAAAACTTTAGTGAAATCCATACAGATATTTATAAGATATGTCTAGGGATGTCTCTGAGGTTAACTATAAGTATAAGATATAGTCCTAGAATTATGGTAAAGATATTAGAATTAATCCTAAGATGTTATATATTGAAGGTACTCCCCATTTATTATGTTGTTTTCCTAGCATGATTTTTTCCTCTCACACAATTCTTTTTGGGTTTTATAAAATGGATGGAAACAGGAAGATTCATGATAATGAATGATATGATGGACAATGGAATGATATTCTTCATAAGAAACAAAACAAAATGGGATTTGGAAGTCCAAACATAATTATTATGCCTAATCAACAATCTCATAATATGATCAATAATCTCAACATTGGTAAGTTTCTTAACTCATCTAATAAGAGAAAGATGGAGTTTCATGATGATCATAGAGGAATGAAAGTTCAATTTCCCTCTTGTAAATCATGTGGGAAGAGGCATCAGGGAGAATGTTTCAAAGGAACTGGAAGATGCTTTGGGTGTGGAAAAGAAGGACATAAATCCAGAAATTGTAAAGGAAAAGGTTCAATTAACACCATGGACAAGGATAATAGTATAACTAAGACATCAACAATGGTTAAATGTTTTAAATGTGAAACGTATGGAAATTATGCAAACCAATTACCTAAGGGAAAGTCTCGTGAAGAAAATTATCATGGTCATATGGGTAATATTTATATTGATGATGATGAAGAGACTACAAATGGTTTATGAGATGAAAGAAGTGTTGAGGAATACAATGATGAAGCTCGGTCAATGGTTAAGCAGGTAGTGGAATGATTGAATGTTTATCAAGAGTAATGTTTTATATGTAATTTCATGGGACTCTAGAATAATGAAACATATAAGGATTGTTACACAATTGTTTTTACTTATGAATTTTGAAAATATATGTTGAATGGTACTGGTAACCATGAATGTTTATTCAGATATTTTTGGAAAGAAGATTATATGTGCATAATGAAGGGATGAGGAGATAATGAAATGTTTGATAATATTAATGACCTCATGACTGATATAAGGACAAAGTGATATCATGGTTTGAGTATATAGAAATTTTGGGATCATTCATGTTTTCACAAAGATTATATGGTTATACATGTTTCAAGAGAATACATGATTAAGGTATTAACATGTTTGAAATGCAATCAACAAGATATATCATATGATATATGGGGGATAAATGATGGTATTCACATGCTTGTTATGTGACCTTTCAAATAATCATTTTCTTTATAATATGAGATTGGACAGATGTATTTTGGATATGCCTAATGATTGTAATGTATTATGTTGGACATCAGATAGTATTATTTAAGAATGGACCTTGTTTTTCGAAATTATTTCTGGAATGTTATAATAGTATAGTGTTAGAAAAATGACAACCCATAGGACGAGCGACAACCTGTCACGTCGGACAAGGCTATGGGAATAGAATCCACAACCGAAGTGCAACATGCCTTTATCTCATACCACTAGCCTACAAAAGTCCCTCGTTAGTAGAAACTAGTTTTATTTTATTAAGCAGGATGATAGATGAAGTATAATTCAATTTTGGAACCATATCTGATTAATCTCACCATAGATGGACTTGTGTATATAACTTTTTATAACTTATGTTTGAGACAGATGGAATGACGTATCATTCTATCAGATGATCTGCTAAAACATTCTGAATGACAATTTCAACTTCATTTATTTAAGAGATTAAGTGGAAATTGTTCGAGGCAATAGCAACGTTGAGATTGTACCAAAATCAAGTACGTATTTCTTTTAATTCAAAAATTATTCATCATTTGGGAAATGATCTTGAAAACTAAAAATGTTGTCCTAGTGAACCCATATTCGATGATTCATATGGTACCTTAGATCATCCAAAATTTATGGCTGTGTGACTGTTGGATTTTTCATATCCTTGTTCTCTACCACTCTCCATCATAACTTGACGGTTAAATTTCTCTTACATATCCATATTTTCACCTATGATCTCCTTTGTGGGAACCCAAGTGATGAGTTACTTTGGGTATCTATTTTGTTTCCAACATTCATTTTTTAAATTATTTATTTTTATTCCTTTTTATGATTTGGGTTTCTGTGAAAGAAATTCTCAAGTAATAATACATTTATAACCACGACGAATTTCGAGGTCGAAATTCTTTTTTACGTGGTAGAATGTAACACCTCAAGATTTTATGAGAAATATTATTGTAATTACTTTGATGTCTTGTGTTGTACACTACAACAAGATTATCTTGCGCTATATTCAACACCGTATTATCTTACAGTATATGCAAACACTATTCTAGGCTTGTGTTGCACGCTAGAGCTGCCTTCCTCAATAGCGTGTATAGTATGCAATAACTGGTTTCACTAAATGACAATATGTTGTTATAATATTATTATAGACTAGCCATTATGAATATTATTAACTATATTTTGAATTTTATAACATTATTATTCATCTTAAAAATTTTCTAGAACATGGTATGATAACAAAATAATTTTTTTCGGGTAAAATTATTATTTTCCAAAAAATGCAGTTTTGCCGCCTTTTGATGGTGCACCTACATTAAATTTAGTTTTTGACATGTTTATAAGTTAAATTTGAAAAATTTAACTTCTTTCTTGAATCAGGATATTAAAATTTACTTTGGATAAATTATTGATATTTTTTGATAAGTTTCATATTTTGATGAAGTGTAAAAATACGCTAAATTTTAATTAAAAACAACTTTTTTCATCAAGATAATTTATATGGTTAAATTATTATATTGAATGGTTTTAATATATAAATATAATATATTTTTACCATTTAATATAATTTAAGTCATCACCATTAGGTTTACACTAAATTCAATAGTAAAAACACTTCAATATTTTGCAACGTTTTAACTTTTAAACCCGTTTTTCAACAGTGGGATTAATTTTAAATTAAATACTGCAACTTTTGTGTGTTGAATTTGGAAAAATGGATTTCCTATTCAGAATCAATAGGTCCAAATTATGTTAATAAGATACCTTTTATTTTTAGGCATTATGAATAGTAACTACGTTAAATTTTATGTACTATAGTTAAAGGTAAATCGGTTAATTAAGGGTAAATATAATATTATAAAATTACCCTAACACCTGCCAAAATTTTATTGGATGACTAAAAGTCTACCCATATCACCTAAGGGTCGGAATAGAATAATTTTATGGACTTTTGACCATGAATATAATTTAATTATTATTAAAACCAAAGAAAGTGACAACATGTCACCCTCTTAAATTGTATAAGTATAATAATTTTAATTTAGTGATAAACTTCATGAAACATCAATCCTAAATAGTCTCTAAAAAATATAATAAAATTATCTATATCATTTGAATTTATTTAAAAATTTTAGGGATTAAATAATTATCATTAAAAGTGACACAATAGTGATGTTAAAATTATTTTATTGATTGAAATATCAAATAAATGGCTTTAAAATATTAAAATAAATGTCATATAAACTATTTAATGTGCTCCACAAATTTTCTAGGAAAATATGACATGTTATATATCTAATAAAAATTTCATTTCGAACATATATTCTATGTGGATTTTATTTAAATTCAAACAAATGAATAGTGTCAAAATTGACACTATTGTTATTTTATAAAAATGACATAATATAAAATTGTTTAAAAATCACAAAAATATTTAAAAATTATAAATTAAACTTTATATTGTCTAAAATGTCATAAATTATCCAATTATGCATAATTGACAACACATAAGTAAGTATTTATAACAATTTAAAATTTAGAATCTTATTACAAAAAATAAAGTTAAATAAATTAAATAAGGATAAGTCAAGTTAATAAGGTTTATAATAAATTTCCAAAATTTCTAAACGTTATTGGTTGATGATATTACCACAATATCTCATCTAATATTCGAATATTAGTCATTTTTGGAGGGTTTTACGTGGGTTTTGAATTATTATAAATTAATATTTTTGAGGTTTCCAAAGGTTCCCCTCTCCTCCCTTATAAAAGGGCACCTCCTCCCTCTTCTCTTTAAAAAATTTTGAGCCTTCAATCCCGGCCAACCTCTGACCATTTCCCATTAACAACTTCTCTATGAACATTATAGTGGTTTTGGTCTCCTCAAAATACCAACTCTAGTGCCTTAAGAGGAAGCTTAAAAGGGGTGCGTCGAAGAAGAGGTAATCTCTTCTACCAATTCTTTCAAGTTTATTTCTTCTTCAACTTCTTCATTAGTTGTTTCATTTGAAAGTAATAACATAAGTATCAAAAATATAATGATATGTTATTATAAATATGAAACAACTCCATTTTACCTTCCATTCATCCTACAAAAAATGAAATCACCCCGCATGCGTACGTACGGAATACCGTCTCCACGCCGTGGTGTAATTTGTTTTTCCACAACCACATTACATGGATGGGTATAATGGTGTAAATAATAACAATATATAGTTATTATAACATCATACTAATTCTGATATATTATATCATCCACTCTAATTCCATTCAATAATTATGGGAATGATATCACCGCTCGTGTGTACGTACGGATTACCATCTCCACGACGCGATGAGATTCATTTTCCATGATTACCCATTCTAGTATGATTATAAAGAACATATAATAATTAATAATGAATGATATTACATAATAATGATACTGGATTTATGTACATATATGTTTCATTTACATAATTCTATTCAATTCAATAAGGAAACGAAAACAGCGTTCATGCGTACGTACGACGTACTATCTCCATGAACGGTGTATTTCATTCCATTTATCAATCTTCCATATATATTTATATACAAATTATATATTATATATAAATCATGTTTTAAATTCATGAATTAAGTAAATATGGATATAAATAATAATATCAAGAACAAAAAATCGAAACACGTAAGATAAATGAAACGATTTTACCCAAAATGATGCTTTAACATGAAATTTACAAAAGAACGAGTAATATAAAGGCATAATTGAACCATATATGATATCATAAAAAAGAATATGATTCTGTAATAAGTCAATGACATTATTTAAATCATTATACATGTGGTTCAGATACTTACGAAGCATATCAGAAATAAGTTAAGGGATAATGTCGCAAATCTCATTTTTATCCGAGATTGCTTATACACAAGTATTTATTAGGGTTATATTTTTCATCCATATCCATACAAATTTTTTTCATAAAGTGTTTCATATTATTTCACATATTTTTAAAGTCATATTTACCCCTCTTTTACATTTACATTGTGTTATGGAAGTAATCTTTCTTTTGTTTACCAAACGAGGAACTTTTTGACTTTTCTGAAAAAAGTATGAGGTGAATGTTTTTTTAACTTATACGGAATGAACAGATTTTTATGGTTTCATAACGTATAATTTTCAGGAAGCTTCCTCTACAATATTTCATGACTATTTTCAATAAAATACATTACTTGTAAAATGTCATGGCATTTTGTTAAAAGAAAATGATTTTGATGAAGAAAGGTTATTTTCCCCAAGAATTCATTTCAAGTGTTTTATAAAAACCATTTTCCATCTATGATGACATTATTTAAAATGTGTATGTTTCAGGTATAATGTCTATATGATTTACATGGTTTCACATTTCTTATTATGAAATTATATCCATTTGTTTTATGTGGATTATGTTATGATGGGACGATGTTTATGATGCCCATTTTACTCTTTGGGTTATGATGAATGATTTTTGTTTATTTTTTGCAACAAGTAAGAATTATTTCATTATGAGATGGGTGGGACCTATATATCCCTCTAATTAATTGGTTAATGATTTATATCTCATGAGATAGACATGGCTGGAATTGTAAGTTAATCCAGTGCAGTGATATAGGACTGGAACGAGGAGTGAACTCAGTTCAGAAAGGGACTTTGTCAACTAAGATGGTCTTGGAAGCAATTCCCTGGATACTATGGAAATAATATCATGTGCATAATGGTTTCCACAATCACATGTTTCATTCCCATTCTATTTTATCACGATTGATGTTCCTTTATGATATATTCCTTACGTACTTCCAAGATTTATGTCATTGCTCAAGATTTTGAGGTTTAGATTTTATGTTAATGTTTTTGCATTCAAATGTTTATGGATTGTTTTATGTTCTCTATAATTGACCTTATTGAGCATTTGAGCTCACCCTTTTTATGTTTTCTTTTTCCCAGGATAAAAATAATTGTTTTTGGTAAATCAAAAAGGGGAAGAACATTATGGGAGATGTTGAAAATCTTTCACCATGATTAGAAGATTTTGCTCTGAGATTCCAAAGACACAAAACTAATACGGTCATTGGGGGTCTGTTTTTATCATCTATTAAGTATTTTGAAAAATTAATGTAATGTCTATGTAGGGGAAGCTTTGGGTCTCTACAAGGATGACTCTGTTCCGTACACCAGGTAGTATGGGGTCACCTGGGTGGAATTGTGAGTCGTTGTCTGATAAGCCCAATTTGCATTGGGGACCCTGTCCGGCCTACACTTCTTGTTTGGAACAAATATTTATGTAGGATTTTATAGATGGTTTGGTTGAATGCCTCAATCATCCCATTTCCATGTGCATTATAGCAGTAGGTTTGGTTATAACGAATGTTGTACTTGGCGTACAATTTGTTCAACTCAACTTCCCGAAAGGTGGTTCCTTTATCATTGAGGTTGGCATGATGGAATCCAAATAAATAGATGATGTTGTATCTCACAAATTCAACAATATAATGGGACTTGATCTCCTTGAGAAGAATTTCCTTTTACCACTTGTAAAATATATCCATAGCGGTCCGGATGAATCTGCAATAGCGAGCCATTGCCGATGGATATGGTCCCACAACATCGAGTCCCCAGACCGCAAAGGGCCAATAGTAATTGGTAGTGTGGATAGGCTCTGTAAGCTAATGCACAAAATTAGAATGTATTTGGATCACATGGGACCTCTTGAAAAACTCAATGCAGTTAGAGATCATGGAGGGCCAAAAATACTCGAACCTTTAGATCTAGTGAGATACCTTCATCCTGGTCTAATAAGCCCCACACGAATCGGCATGAACCATCTGTATGACCTGAGGAATCTAACCTCCTTGAATTAAACCGAAATGAACCGTATCAAACCATCCCTTTAAAAGGATCTGCTCTAGACTGAGACCACTCTATAGGGTAAACTATAATGCTCGACATCTGATTCACATGCGCTCGACTCGATCTACCAATAGACTATTGAGCCGAAGGTACTCAGTAAAGGGGGGATCCAATTAATAGACACTTCCAGTGCTACAACAGGGGGGGCTGGAGGTCCTGACATAGAGGTTTTGATGGTAAGGTGGTTTACCTACGGGCAATCGTCATCGTCTGGAGTGACCTGTACGATGACTCTCTGGTGTGCCACATGGATAATCAAATCATATTCATTAGGATCTACAAGTGATGCAACTTGGCTGGCCAAGGCATCGACCCAACCATTCTGTGATTGAGGGACATGGGTAACGTCTGGATGAGACTGTAACTAGGCCATTAGATGGAAAGTACATTTCAACTGTGGTACGAGCTCTGTCTTCTTGATGACATAGTCACCATTGATTTTCTTGATGACTAGTTCAGATTCCCCTTTCACATGAAAGTGAGGAAAATCAACATCAAGGTCTAGATCGAGGCCATTAAAGAGGGCCTGATTCTCTACCTCATTGTTTCTATAACCTTCTGACAATAGGAATGAATATGGAAGAACATCTTCTGTTGAAGTGATAAAGATGATAACCAAGCCCACTGTGTTGAGTTTGGGGTCATTGAGTCTTCTTCCAGTGGGGATTCTGGAAGCACCATCAAAGTGAATATTACAACATGGAACAACTTGGTCTACTAAGAAGATTGCCTCATCTAGAAAATCATGATCCAGAGACTGGTTTGTGGGAGTAGGATGGGTGTTGAGCATGTCTACCAATTCCTCTCCCTTAATAGACGTCAGGGGGGATAAACCTAATGTTGAACTACTAGAAGATTTCTTCCCACCGATCTAGACAACCTGTCAACATGGGGTGGTTCTAGATTTAATTCTATAGTTCCACTCAAGAAACAAGCTATATCTCATGGTGCTGCAAGTAATGTCACAATATTTTCACTACCAATACTAGTGCAAGGAATCTTTTCTCGATAGAGGAGTATCTGCTCTCCGCATCAAGGAGCATGCATGTGAGATATTATATATTTTTCTCTATTTATTCATTGTTTATATAAGAAAGAAGGGAGTTTAGAGATTGTTCTAGGGTGGTCACATAAAGGAAAAGAAGTTTTCCGGAAATGGGTAGCATCATAACTGAAGGCTGTAATAAGTAATACATGATTTCGTTTAAAGTAGTCTGATATTCCTCATCCCACTAATAGACAGTTCCATTCTTTATTATCCAAGAAATGGGCTTAAACATTCCAGCCAAATTCATGGTTAATCTTCATATGTATGCCATATTTCCTTGAAGGCCTCACAACTCTTGATTTTTTGTCGGAGGAAACATCATAATGATGACCATAATCTTCTCTAGATTGACATTAATACCTCTATATCTAACAATGATGCTGAGAAACCTTTAATAGGTGACCCCGAAGGAACACTTCAATGGTTTCATCTTTAGATGGTGATAAAAGAGGATGTCAGACAATTTCTCAAGGTCTTTGAGATGGCCCTAATCCTGGAGAGGTTTGAACACTATATTATCCACGTAGCTTTCTACCAATGTCAGAAGAATCGGCTTAAATATGTGATTCAGGGAAAATGGATAGTAGGAAGCTACATTATTTAGACTAAATGGAATTCCCTAGTAGCAAAAAAGACCTTGTGGTTCCCTTAAGGCTTTGGACTCTTCATCCTCTAGGGCCATTTTGATCTAGTTATACTTGGAATACCAATATATGAAGTGGAGATCCTAGAATTCAGTGGTGGAATCAATCTTCAATTATGTCAGAGGAAGGGGAAAATCATCTTTCAGACAGTGACGGTTGAGATCTATAAATTCGATGCAAACACTGATATGTCTATTTTTCTTTATAGAAGGCATAATATTGGATAACCATCTTGGGTATTGTACCACCTTGATGAAATTTTCTTTAATGAGATTATCAACTATATCCTGGAACATGGAACTGTGAGACAGGTGAATCTTGCTGGGAGGTTGTTTGAACCCACGATGATTTGCTGAAAGACCAATACGGTGGAAACAAACCTAAGGATATAGCCCTGACAATTCAACATAACTCTAGAAAAATACATCATGATGTTGCATCCAGATGTCCACGTACTGTTGTTTCTCCTCGATGGGAATATTAGCATGAATCAATGTGGGTTTTTTATCTGTCTCGCTGCCGAGGTTCACAAGTACCTGTTCATCGACCATGGTGAAGATGAACTCTTCAAAAGAAGTAGGTGAAACTTCCAAATCATATTATTCACTTATGGATGAGGGATCCTTGGTGGGAGGAGATTCCACCATGTCAAGAGATCATAATGTGAAGATGGTGCCATCTTGAGCAGTGGTAGACACTACATTGGGGGACTCCTCTTCTCTCAAAACAATATAGATGAAGGCTGTCAACCTGATCCCAACTGTACGTCGTCCCAAGGGTCCATGATTGATGATATAAAAGAAATAGTGGCACGTCAGATTGAACCAGATTATCTCGGCCTGTAGAAACAAAAATGTATGGAGTATTTCTGTTTACATGGGGTGGACATGTCAATACCTTATGCGAGTAGGGGGCTATGGGATCACCCAAGACTGGTTTTTATAGGAATATGAGGAGATCTTATGGTGTCACTTTGACATGGTAATGTGCTTCCCTCTCATTCCAGAAACAAATATGAATTTCCTGATATCCAGGGTTTTAGCCACCAATCATTGGATTTAAAATATGTAGGCATTATCCAGGTATATCCACAGGTTGATCATATCGATTGAATATTTATCCTCAGTAGTCTGAATTTGCTTGTCCATGATCTTATAATAGTCGACATCCAGGTAGTATGATTCAAAAGAGGCAAACACAGATGCATCACCTTGTAGTATTCCCACTCAACCATTAAGTGAGTACTTAAGGCAATGGTGATACGATAAAGGAATCACCACATGAAGGTGAAGCCATGGCCAACCCATCAACGCATTATAAGTGGTGTCCAGAGAGACAACCGTGAACACGATACTGGCCAACAATCCACCGAACTAGGTCTTCAGGTGGATATTGTTAACTAGGGTCTGTTCCATTCCATCATAACCATCACTTTTCAGGTCAGATGGACTCAAATCATCCTCGAACAACCCCATTTTTCAATGTGCCTGGGTTAGTATTAGGTTGATACAGGAACTTATGTCAATAAGATAGCGATGAACCTCCATGGAATTGATGTAGACAGTGATGTACAATGGGTTTATTTTCCCCTATATGGTAGAGACATCATCTTCTTCAATGTAAGAGATAATTTAGTTTCATTCATCATTCCCAACTACCTCAACAAGGAAGGCTTCTATAGCTGCTACCTCCATATCAAACTGGGGGGGGATTTTTAAAGATTAAGAGATGGCTTCTTGAATATCCACTGATAGGATATGGCCTTCAAGGATCAAGATCTTCGCATGAATGTTGGAAATATGATTAAGGATATAATACCTCCATGCTAATAGTGAACTTATTCTTATAGGAGTTCATTCTGTGGTAGGGGGTATGAAGGGCCCTTCTGGATGACCCAGCGGGTGACTGGTGCAGGGAATATCCCACTGATCTAATGGAGTGACTACCGAATGTGGGAATGATGATAGAGGCTGGTCTGTAATAGAGCATGGCTAATCAAGGTGCAGTTGAGGCGGCTCTACATGATCAAGTTACACAAAGGGATGCGAAGGAGGTCTTGATGACACCTGATGTATAGGATGAACGTGATGAGCTCTACGATTTCCTGTTATCTGTTTTTGGTGGTGTGGACATCCTAGCTAGAAATAATGACCAAGGCACTCCAACAACCATATATCTGCATCTCCATCGATGCTGGAAAAGAATGGGGACGTTGGGAGGATATGTTTGGAACTCCTCGACATCAAAAATCATGTAGGGGTTTTCTAGATTCATGGTGTTAATATAAGAGTACCATTGTTCTTCACCTAAATAATCATCCACTATTGGATAAATTATGGAGAGAATCACTATCTCTAGGGAAGAGAATCTTCCGAGAGTATGGGATGATGATGACATCGGTGGTGGACTTTGTTTTCCCTTGTGTCATTAAGGAATGCTCACCTGGGAAGAGGAAGGCTAAGCCGTTGACAAAAAAGTAGCGGTTGTAGGTGACAAGATGTCCTCTAAAGGCTTAGGTCGATTCAGATGTGCATAGATAATACCATGGGACGGGGTGTCTGCCTTACGAGCCATCCAGTCTTAATACTTCTTGGACCCATTGTTAGAAACCTGATGCCACACACCCTCATTATCACTACCGCTGTATGGCATCATGAATACACATTCCACCGATGCCAGAGCTAAGCCTGACCTTACTATATTGTTATAAACATGGTCTTTAAGCCCGTCATTAATCACATATAATTCTTTGAGGGTGTTCCCCGAGATCCGCTGAAAGGGTAAATAATTGGGGTGATCAGTTAAATCCACCTCTTTGTACCTACTGTATTTGTGAAACTGTATAATTACGTGATCCAGGGCACTTCGAAAATAACCGGGGACCTAAGACTCATTTAATGTGTAGAGACCCGAAGCCTGATGTACATAGACTTTACATTACTTTTTCAGAATACTTAGTACATAACAAAAAAACACACACACAAGGATCGTAATAGTTTAGTGTCTTTGGAAACTCGGAACGTAATCTTCTAATTGTGGTGAAAGATCTTCAATATCTCCCATAAATATCATCCCTTTTTTTTACCTAAAACCTTTCTTTATATCCTGGGGAAAAGAAAACATAAAAGGGTGAGCTCAAATGCTCAGTAAGGGTATACAAAAGAAAAATCAATCACATAATATTCATAAGAACATAACATTTGGAAATCTAAACCTGCAAAAGAGAGCATAATTTCATAACATGGGATAAATCATAATAGTGAAATGAAATCCCAATAATCATAACATAAAACATGAAACTTTGTGGCATACACACATAATCATAGAGAATCATTTCTTGTTAGTCAAGACTCATTTCCAAGACTATCTTAGTGGACAAAGTCCCTTTCTGAATCGAGTAACCCTCGTTTCAGTCCTGTTTCACTGAACCGGTATAACCTACCATTTCAGCCATGTCTATCTCATGAGATATAAAATCTTTACCCAATGCATTGGAGGGAGATATAGGTCGCACACATCTTATAATGAATCCTTTCTTATGTGTGCCACATAATCATAAACCATACATCATAGCGTAACCCATGTAAAAAAAATGGGATTCTTAAACAACATGACATCATAAAACAATTCATATAAGATAAAGGAATTCATAAAAATATTTCCATCACAACATAATCAAACCAATGTAATAATAGGGATAAAAACAGAACCCTTTTATTATCTTATATGGAAAATAATTTTGATAAAATACTTGAACTCTATTCTTGAGGAAAATATCCTTTATACTTCAAAAACTCTTTTCCTTTCTTAACATTTCATACAATTTTAAACTAAAAGAAGTTGATTAAAAATAAACATGAATACTTGTAAAGGAAACTTCTTGGAAATAATGTTTTATAAATCCTTTCATGCCGTATAAGTTAAAAAAAACATTCTTTGTACTTTTGTCGGAAAAGTCAAAAAAATACCTCGTACGAAAAACGACAAAAGATTCCTTTCATATCGTTTACTAAAAACTCACCGAAGGGTAAAATTGTATTTAAACAATTGTAGGTGGATGGAAATAATGTTACATATTGAGGAAATATGGATTTGGATGATAAAATACACCCCAGTAAATACTAAAGTATAAACAACCTCGGATAAAAATGAGATTGTGATATTTCCCTTACCTTAGGTCCGACTTGCTTTGTAAGTGTCCGAACCTCCTGTATAATGATTTAAATCATGTTATTGACTTATTAAAGAATCATATTCATTGTTATGATATCATATATGGTTCACTTATGACTTTATATTACCCGTTCTTTTGTAAATTCCATGTTAAAGAGCGTTTTGGGTAAAATTGTTTCATTTGTCGTCCGTGTTTTGACTTGTAATTATTCATTTGATTACATAGATTATGATTACTTAATTCCAGAATATAAAACATGATTTATATATATATATATTCAGAATATACATATATAATAAATCCGTAAAGGGAAAGAAATACACCGTTCATGGAGACGGTAGTCCGTACGTACGCATGAACGCTGTTTTCGTTTCCTTATTGAATTGAATGGAATTAAGTAGATGACATACATATAAATATAAATAATTCCAGTATCATTATTAGGTCATATATTTCATTAGTACTTATTATGTATACTTTATAATCATTCATGAATGGTTAATCATTGAGAATGAATCTCATCGCGTCGTGGAGACGGTATTCCGTTCGTACGCACGCGCGATGATTTCCTTTTTCCGTAGGATGGATAGAAGGTTAATTAGAGTTGTTTCATATTTATAATAACATATCAGTATATAAGAAATACTTATGTTATTACTTTATCATGAAACAACTAAATAAGAAGAATTTGAAGAAGAAAGAAATTGAAAAAGATCGGTAATGGATATTACCTCTTTTTGACGCGCCTTTTCTTAGCCTTCACTTAAAGAACTAAGGATGGTCTTTGAAGAAGACCAGAACCTCTAGGATGATACTAGGGAAGTGGAGAAGGGATTTTGGCAGGGGTTGGCCGAGCTTGAGTGCTCAAATTGGTGTGAGGAGGAGGGGGAGGAGGTGTCCTTTTATAAGGGAGGAGAGGGGCACTTTAGGAATATCTCAAAATATTATTTTACATTAAAGTCAAAATCGGTTTATAATGGTTCAAAAGGGTCTTATTTCAAAGATAAAGTGGGGATGGGTAGAAATCCTATCAACCAATAAGATTTAGACAAGTTTAGGGTATTATTTTAACCTTATCAATATGATTTAACTCTAAGTTAAATAATTTAACTTTTACCGTGTCTTTTTGTTTTCTTTCACTATATGGTTAATACACTTACTATAACATGCCAAAATAACCCCAAATTGTTTATTATTAATACATATATCCTTATCTAAGTCATTTGGACGAACCTTAGATTTTGAGGAATAAAATAACAATTAATAATATAATATTTTATTTAAAAACTATTTTGTGTCAATTTTGACACTATTTGATATATGATTTTTGTGAAAGTCATAACAGAATTATATGTTCTAACCAAGTTGATTAAATCTACACTAATGTATCATAGTAACCTAGAAAATTAGTTTAATTTATAAAAAGTCTCAAATTACATTCATTTGAGCATTTATAACATCAATTATGTTAATATTTCCTTAAAAGGGTAATTACTGCATCATCGTTGTGTCATAAATAAATTAATTTATTTAAAGTCTAAAAATTATAAATAAAATATCATTATGTAGGAAATCTATTTAGATTTCTAATGAATATTTATAGTCGAATTTATCTTATGTATAACCCCATATTAAAAATGTTTTAGTTATTAAACTTTGATTTTAACTATTTTAACTATTCATTAAATAAAATAATATTAAATGTCATAATCTAATCCAAGTGGACCTAAATGGTCATATTATATTCCTAAGGTTGTTTTTGGTCGAATTACACTTATCCAATATAATTAAGACATGTGTTAGGGTAATAGTAATATCATATTTACCCTTAGTTGCCCTATTTACTATTAACCGTGGTAAAAAAAAGTAAAAAGTCACTATTCACCAAAAATTATTTTCATGTCATTGAACCACATTTTAGTCCTTGATATTAACCGTGTCTGTCGGATTTTCGAAATTCCATTCACAGAAGCGGTAAAATTATGTTTTATGCAAAATTCAGTTTTTAACCTACCACTTAGTGGTTTCACTATTCATCAAAAATTGAAAGTTTTCAGAAAAATGCCCAAATTTCATCCTAAGCTATATTTCATATTCCGAATTCAAAAATGAAGTCTATTTTACCAAATTCATAACATAGAAATTGAATTAATTAATTTTATAATTAAATACCGCTGTTAAAACAAATAGCGTGTTTTTAAGAAACAATATCTATCAAAAGATTGACACTTGATTATGTCTGGTTTAAATGTGAAATTACATCCAATGACCAAAATTGTATTAAATTGTAAAAATATATTCTAAATATACTTTAAAACCACTCAAATTAATTATTTATCACTATTAATTATTTCGATTAAAAAAGTTGTTTTTAATTATAATTTAGTAATTTTCACTATTCATTAGAATATGAAAGTTATCCGAAAAGTACCAAAATTTCACCTAAGGCTAAATTCGATACTCCGAATCCAAAAATGAAGTCCATTTTGAGAGCTAAAATTTCTAAAATTTAAAAAGTGGTTATTACTATTCATAACGGCTAGTTTTAATAATATTTTAATAGCATATCGTTGTTTCGTGAAACTCAGTATTGCGTACTACACACGCTATCGAGGAAGGTTGCGATTGAGTGTAATGCAAGGCAAGTCAAGGATGCGTGTTGTGCAAGCTCTTTTTGGAGTAGTGTACATCACAAGACATTAATAAAATTAAAAATAATATTTTTCATAAAATCTTGGGCTGTTACATTCTACCCCCCTTAAAATGAATTTCGCCCTCGAAATTCGTCGGGGTTATAAATGGTTTACTATTCGAAAGTTTCTTTAATAGAAACCCACATCGTAAAAAGGAATACCAAAACCAATATTTTAAAACAAAAGTATGAAACTTAACGGTTACCCAAATAAACTAATCACTGGGTTTCCACATAGGTGAAAATATGGATATGGAAGAAAAATCTAACCATCATGTTCTGATAGAGAGTGGTAGAGAACATGGCTATGGAAAAGATAGCAATCACAAAGCCATAAATTTGTGATGATCTAAGGTACCATCTGATTCATCAGATATAAGAGCACTAAGAAAACATTTTTGGTTTTCAAGATCATTTCCCTAAAGTTGATGAATTTGAATTAGAATAAATACTTACTTTATTTTGGTACAATCTCACTGTTGTTCGTGCCTTGAACAATTTCTACTTCATCTCTTAAATAAATGAAGTTGAATTTGATATTCGTGAAGTGTTAGCAGATCATGTGATAGAATGACGGGTCATTCCATCTGTCTCGAACAAAAGGTTAGAAAAAATTATATACATAAGTCGATCTATAGTGAGATTAATCATATATGGTTCCTAAAATGGACTTATACATCATATATCATACAACTTAATATAATAAAACTAGTTTCTACTAAACAGGGACATCCTGTAGGCCAGTGGTATGCGATAAAGGCCAGTCGCACTTCGGTTGTGGGTTTGATTCCCACAGCCTTGTCCGACGCGGTGGGCTGTCGCCCGTCCTGCAGGTTGTCCTTTTTCTAAAACTATATTACTATAACATCTCATCAATAATATCAAGAAAAATTATATCCTTATACAATACTAACTTATGTCCAACATAATCCATTCCAATCTTTAGGCTTATCCATAATACTGCAGTCCACTCTCATAACATAGTGAAAATTATTACCAGAGATTTAACACCATCGTCGATCCCCATATATCATAAGATATGTCTTGTTGGTCACATTCCAAACATTCAAAGGCCTTAATCCAGTATTTTCTTGAATACCCATTGAACATTAGTGAAAACATGATTGCAGTTAAAAGTTAACACCTTCCACATACCAAAATCCTCAAAATTCTATATACTCAAACCATGATATCACTTAGTCCTTATACAAATCATGAGCTCATGAATACTGTCAAACATTTCATTTCCTCCTTATCCCCTCATTATGCGCATATCATCTACTTTCCAAAATATTTGAATCACTTTTCATGGTTACCGGTACCTTAGAATTATTGAAAACCACAATAGACCAATACATAAATATTTCAATACACCATAAAAGTACCTCAACAACATTATTATTGAATACCAATACATAAACACTTCAGTCCATCCACTTCAATGATTGTCCTGGAATAAGTCCTTCCTTGATTTAGAAGTACCTTTTTAGGTCCGGGCATTGAGTTGGGTAATGCCCATGTTCTCCACAAATAAGACATTGAACTCCATAACAGTCTGTCACTCTATGACCCTTTTCTCCACACAGATAACATCGGTCCCTCCATTTAAGGTATTCCTCAAGGTTCTTCTTCCCTTCTTTAGAAATCTCAATCTTCCTTTCTTTATGCTCCTCAACACGAGAACATGAATAATAGTTTATCATCCTCTTCTTTGATGAATTAGGCATACCACTAAATTTCACCTTGTTAATCATATATCGCGATGACTGATTCGGCATAATCACAATATATTTCTCTCTAGGAATTACACAATCTTGTTGCTCATAGTCACCAATTTTTCCATTGGATTCAATGTTAACAGAATTCCTTCGGGTTCCCTTCATTAACTAAAACACAAAAAGAATATTGTGAGAGGCAAAAATCATGCTATAGAAAAAATAATAATAAAGGGGGAGTATCCTCAATATCTAACATCTTAGGTTAAATTCTAAGATCGTTACCATAGTTCTAGGACTATATCCTATACGTATACTTATCCTTAGGGACATCCCTAAACATACCTTAGAAATATCTCTAGGGATCTCACTAACATTTTCGCATCCTAGTTTAGAAAGGTTGACTAAACCTTTGCTCTGATACCAACTATAGAGACCCAAAGCCTGACGTACATAGACTTTACATTTACTTTGCGGAATACTTAGTACATAACAAAAACACACACACACAAGGATCGTAATAGTTTAGTGTCTTTGGAAACTCGGAACGTAATCTTCTAATCGTGGTGAAAGATCTTCAATATCTCCCATAAAGATCTTCCCTTTTTTTTTACCTAAAACCTTTTTTTATATCCTGGGGAAAAGAAAACATAAAAGGGTGAGCTCAAATGCTCAGTAAGGGTATACAAAAGAAAAATCAATCACATCATATTCATAAGAACATAACTTTTGGAAATCTTAACCTGCAAAAGAGAGCATAATTTCATAACATGGGATAAATCATAGTAGTGAAATGAAATCCCAATAATCATAAAATAAAACATGAAACTTTGTGGCATACACACATAATCATAGAGAATCATTTCTTGTTAGTCAAGACTCATTGCCAAGACTATCTTAGTGGACAAAGTCCCTTTCTGAATCGAGTAACCCTCGTTTCAGTCCTGTTTTACTGAACCGGTATAACCTACCATTTTAGCCATGTCTATCTCATGAGATATAAAATCTTTACCCAATGCATTGGAGGGAGATATAGGTCCCACCTATCTTATAATGAATTCTTTCTTATGTGTTCCACATAATCATAAACCATACATCATAGCGTAACCCATGTAAAAAAAATGGGATTCTTAAACAACATGACATCATAAAACAATTCATATAAGATAAAGGAATTCATAAAAATATTTCCATCACAACATAATCAAACCAATGTAATAATAGGGATAAAAACAGAACCCTTTTATTATCTTAGATGGAAAATAATTTTGATAAAATACTTGAACTCTATTCTTGAGGAAAATATCCTTTCTACTTCAAAAACACTTATCCTTTCTTAACATGTCATACAATTTTAAACTAAAAGAAGTTGATTAAAAATAAACTTGAATACATGTAAATGAAACTTCTTGGAAATAATGTTTTATAAATCCATTCATGTCGTATATGTTAAAAAAATCATTCTTTGTACTTTTGTCGGAAAATTCAAAAAAAATACCTCGTACGAAAAACGACAAAAGATTCCTTTCATATATTTTACTAAAAACTCACCGAAGGGTAAAATTGTATTTAAAAAATTGTAGGTGGATGGAAATAATGTTACATATTGAGGAAATATGGATTTGGATGATAAAATACACCCCAGTAAATACTAATGTATAAACAACCTTGGAAAAAAATGAGATTGTGATATTTCCCTTACCTTAGGTTCGACTTGCATTGTAAGTGTCCGAACCTCCTGTATAATGATTTAAATCATGTTATTGACTTATTAAAGAATCATATTCATTGTTATGATATCATATATGGTTCACTTATGACTTTATATTACCCGTTCTTTTGTAAATTCCATGTTAAAGAACGTTTTGGGTAAAATTGTTTCATTTGCCGTCCGTGTTTTGACTTGTAATTATTCATATGATTACTTAGATCATGATTACATAATTCCAGAATATAAAACATGATTTATATATATATATATTCAGAATATACATATATAATAAATCAGTAAATGGAAAGAAATACACCGTTCATGGAGACGGTAGTCCGTACGTACGCATGAACGCTATTTTCGTTTCCTTATTGAATTGAATGGAATTAAGTAGATGGCATACATATAAATATAAATAATTCCAGTATCATTATTAGGTCATATATTTCATTAGTACTTATTATGTATACTTTATAATCATTCATGAATGGTTAATCATTGAGAATGAATCTCATCGCGTCGTGGAGACGGTATTCCGTTCGTACGCACACGCGGTGATTTTCTTTTTCCGTAGGATGGATAGAAGGTTAATTAGAGTTGTTTCATATTTATAATAACATATCAGTATATAAGAAATACTGATGTTATTACTTTATCATGAAACAACTAAATAAGAAGAAGTTGAAGAAGAAAGAAATTGAAAAAGATCGGTAATGGATATTACCTCTTTTTGACGCGCCTTTTCTTAGCCTTCACATAAAGAACTAAGGATGGTCTTTGAAGAAGACCATAACCTCTAGGATGATACTAGGGAAGTGTAGAAGGGATTTTGGCATGGTTTGGCCGAGCTTGAGTGCTCAAATTGGTGTGGGGAGGAGGGGAGGAGGTGTCCTTTTATAAGGGAGGAGAGGGGCACTTTAGGAATATCTCAAAATATTATTTTATATTAAAGTCAAAATCGGTTTATAAAGGATCCAAAGGGTCTTATTTCGAAGCTAAAGTGGGGATGGGTCGAAATCCTATCAACCAATAAGATTTAGACAAGTTTAGGGTATTATTTTAACCTTATCAATTAGATTTAACTCTAAGTTAAATAATTTAACTTTTACCGTGTCTTTTTGTTTTCTTTCACTATATGGTTAATACACTTACTATAACATGCCAAACGAACCCCAGATTGTTTATTATTAGTACATATATCATTATCTAGGTCATTTGGCCCAACCTTAGATTTTGAGGAATAAAATAACAATTAATAATATAATATTTTATTTAAAAACTATTTTGTGTCAATTTTGACACTATTTGATATATGATTTTTGTGAAAGTAATAACAGAATTATATGTTCGAACCAAGTTGATTAAATCAACACTAATATATCATAGTAACCTAGAAAATTAGTGGAATTAATAAAAAGTCTCAAATTACATTCATTTGAGCATTTATAACATCAATTATGTTAATATTTCCTTAAAAGGGTAATTACTGCATCATCGTTGTGTCATAAATAAATTAATTTATTTAAAGTCTAAAAATTATAAATAAAATATAATTATGTAGGAAATATTTTTAGATTTCTAATGAATATTTATAGTCTAATTTATCTTATGTATAACCCCATATTAAAAATGTTTTAGTTATTAAACTTTGATTTTAACTATTTTAACTATTCATTAAATAAAATAATATTAAATGTCATAATCTAATCCAAGTGGACCTAAATGGTCATATTATATTCATAAGGTTGTTTTTGGTCGAATTACACTTATCCAATAGAATTAGGACATGTGTTAGGGTAATAGTAATATCATATTTACCCTTAGTTACCCTATTTACTATTAACCGTGGTAAAAAAAATAAAAAGTTACTATTCACCAAAAATTATTTTCATCTCATTGAACCACATTTTAGTCCTTGATATTAACCGTGTCTGTCGGATTTTCGAAATTCCATTCACAGAAGCGGTAAAATTATGTTTTATGCAAAATTCAGTTTTTAACCTACCACTTAGTGGTTTCACTATTCATCAAAAATTGAAAGTTTTCAGAAAAATGCCAAAATTTCATCCTAAGCTATATTTCATATTCCGAATTCAAAAATGAAGTCTATTTTACCAAATTCATAACATAGAAATTGCATTAATTAATTTTATAATTAAATCCCGCTGTTAAAACAAATAGCGTGTTTTTAAGAAACAATATCTATCAAAAGATTGACACTTGATTATGTCTTGTTTAAATGTGAAATTACATCCAATGACCAACATTGTATTAAATTGTAAAAATATATTCTAAATATACTTTAAAACCACTCAAATTAATGATTTATCACTATTAATTATTTCGATTAAATTTTTTTTTTAATTATAATTTAGTAATTTTCACTATTCATCAGAATATGAAAGTTATCCGAAAAGTACCAAAATTTCACCTTAGGCTAAATTCGATACTCCGAATCCAAAAATGAAGTCAATTTTGAGAGCTAAAATTTATAAAATTTAAAAAGTGGTTATTACTATTCATAACGGCTAGTTTTAATAATATTTTAATAGCACATCGTTGTTTCGTGAAACTCAGTATTGCGTACTACACACGCTATCGAGGAAGGTTGTGATTGCGTGTAATGCAAGGCAAGTCAAGGTTGTGTGTTGTGTAAGCTCCTTTTGGTGTAGCGTACAACACAAGACATTAATAAAATTAAAAAGAATATTTTTCATAAAATCTTGGGCTGTTACATAATTAGTAGGTCAAATTTCTCCTGTCTGGAAAGGGGGTCTGGGAGGCTGGCCCAAACAATGGGATGGAGGAGCTTGTTGATGAGGTGGAACATGGTTATCTTGCCTAGGTGGCGGTGGAACGTTATGGGGGGGATGCCGGTTCTGGAGAGGGTTCTGCTTGGCTACAAGTTGTGCTTGAGTTGGTGGGCCTCTGTGAGGTTGTGGATATGGGTCCATTGGTAAAAACTCCAGCTACCTGGGAACTCTATTTTTTTCACCATGGTGGGATCAGTCTTAGAGGCTCTTCTCATAGAAATCACAGGAGGCAACCAACATTACTTCATAGCCTTCTTCAATGATTTCTATAGATTATGGTCCTTATCAAACACATCTCGGAATCCCCTAGTGTAATTATGTGTAATCAGAGAGAGGAACTGTTTGGTCTTGACATTCCCCACACAAATTGTCAGCAGGTGTTACTGATTCAGCGGCATATACAAGGAGTAGGTGAGGCCTTTCCACTAGGAGACAATTTCCGTGACACACCTGTCATACATCTTCTTACACTTGAAGAGGTCTGAAATACTACTCTTTCGGTGGTAGAGATGAACTGGTAAAAGAATTTTCTACATAGATCTTCCCAGCCAATGACTAACCTGATGGTTAGCTAACTGTACCAGACAAATTTAAGGTCTTTTAATGTATATATGAAACACCAGAGTTTCTTGGAATCATGATTCCCCAATGTTCTCAACATGGGAACACACCTTTAAATGAAGTGTGTTAGATGCTGTAGCGGGTTGCACTTCTCATTAAAAGGGGAAAAGGTGAGGTTTCTAAAACCCGGGGGTTCTAGAATATCGCCAAACCATGCCAGATATGGATTTTCATTCGAGGGGATTTCTACCTGTCGAGTTTCTAAAGACTCAAGGTGATAAATGAGCATCGTCATCGAGTCATCTAGGTAGGGATTCATGTATTGAAGAGGATCCCTGCCCACCAATGCATTGGAAGATTCTTCAACATGATAAGTAGGCCCAACAACTCATGGAGAAGCTGGTGGGGTGACCTGCGGAGCGACTGGGAGAACTTGAGCTGGGTCTTGAGGATAATCTTTCCACTTAGGTGGGTTTGGTGACACATACCACACCTTCAATCCATATGTCTTGTACTTTATCAAGTCTATGAGGGTATGATGGTAAGGGTCACCTAGAGACAATTCATCGGGGGACTATTGTACCTTCCCCTAATGACTCGGACGAGGATCACTATAGTATGTTCGCCGCTCTATGGCGCATTCAACAAAGAGGTCATTGAATATCATTTTGTGCTCCGTGAGCTGCTAATGTAACCTAGATCTTTTGGTATCATCCTCCATCTTCTCCACTGAGCTAGACGGATTAGAGGGTTTGATGGATCCAAGATGCCCCTTACCCTTATTGGGATTACGATTGAGGAATATTTCTTCAGTAGGCATGAAAACACCACGTATATTTATCTATTAGTGATTAACCCATCCCAACAGATCCAGTAATTATGGAACTCCCCCAAGGAGTAAGTTCTCGTCAAGGATCTCTTAATCATTCTCCCCATCTGATTGATCAAACATGCTAACAATTACTCTATCTGAAGGCATGTCCTCTATATCACATACAAAGTCGGGCATGCTCTGGATAGAACTGGAATGGATGGTAGAATATTGACCCTAACCACATAACTTAATTTTGTGGGAATCCTCCTTGATAATTCTATGGATCACTTTAATGCTCTGAATGAATCTTTGCTGGAGGGTCCGATTACGACGAGGACATTGAGGCTTCTAGGACCCAGGGATCACATCCAAGTAAATCATATGTAATTTATGAAAAATATCCTCAAATTGGGCTTGACACTTGGTCTAGGACACTCACTGATAATGGAGATGGAATTTCGTCACCTAGAGGGTTTAGAGAAAGCATGTGACTTCCTCCTGAGAAAGTGATTCCGACACACTAAATTTAGTAGTTGCAATTGGTCAGAAAATATCTAGGAAATGATCTGCTACCAGAATGCCCTTAAAGATCCTTGGCACAAACATGGGATCTGGACCATAGTTTCCCCACTCATCTAATAGGGGTTTCTACAAGACCTACAATGGAACTGAATCATACCACTAAGTTAGTAGGATGGTTGGTAGAGAATAAAACGAATGAGATGACAAGCCACCACATCTTGGATAGTCCTGCGATGAATGTGACGATTGAGCCACTAAATCCTGGTAAGATAGGCTAGTGACCACAACTTCCAGTGAAAAGGTTGTGGTCCCTAATGGTGGGGCATGTCGTGGTTCATCATTTACCGGTCCCTAGAATAACTCTCCATGATCTCTAGTTGAGGTATAGAATGACCCTATTGATCATAAATAGGATTTCACGGCCAAACCCTAGGAAGGGGACGAATATTCCTCCTCATGGATGTATATGCAGAGTGATGTGGAAATCTAGTGGACCTCACATTATAGAAGGAGTCGGCTGATTCATCATGTTCCCACCCAGGCCTTCGACACAAAGGATCGAGGTGGGGGTTCCATTTCCCAATCTCATTATGCCTCATAATATTAGATGCACAGGGTCGTAATTGTTGCCTAAATCTTCTCAGTGCTCTTTTTATGGCATCAGTGACCCAAACTCTTTCCCCGAGATGTCTCTTTAGGACATGATATATTTTTGGATTGAGGTGGAACTTCAGCTGAATTGATGCTGGGGCGGTGTGGACTTCCACCTGGGTAAGATGGGGTGTGAGGAGCACTTGGAATAATTTTATAGGGAACACTGCGAGGACCTCTGTGTCCACAAGATGACCCATGGAGGGAATCTCCATGGGAAGTGCACAAGTACATAGAGCCTCTGATAAGTTTGGGGGGAACATGGGTAGGGCCTACATGTTTATTTCCTTTGTTATCATCGGTGCATGTGGGGTCCTTGTACTAGTGTAGAAGAACACATGTATGACCTCCGTGTTGGGTTCCCATGAAGTAAGGAAAACCTCCACTTCTCTGATTTTTTTGATGAGGAAAACCTTCATCGACTAGTGCAAGGACATGGGGAAGACTCCATCATCGACATTTGAAAATATTGGTAGCATCTTCACATTGGTGACCATTTAAGGGAGGAATTACTCCATACCTGAGGTCCTAGGTGCAGATTAGGCTTTTGTACTGGGTGTCAATGCAGTGAAGAAGAACTTCACTCGGATTGAAGGTGGAATGGGAAGGACATCCACACTAATCTTGGGAGAGGGGTGGTCCCACACTCCAATTGATGATTGAATGGGGAGGACCTTTGTACTGAATTTCATTGATGCAGGTTGGCCTTTGATGGATTCCACATGTGTCAGCGACCAGGAGAGTTGGCCCAACCTTCCAGTGGGGTGGTTGGGGTCTTGATACAGGATAGGCGTCTGTGTACCCCAGCTTAGCATAAACAGGTGACTGATGGAATGCGCCAGTGGTGGTATGAGCCATGGTATCCATTGATGTTGACTCCCCTCGGTGGGTGTCCTCCTCATCCTGCGCCTGATGTTGGAATCGGGTTAACTGGACTGGGGATGGTGGGGGAGTTTCATGGATCTCCTACACCTCATCCCATGGGGTCGGGTGGTGGAATTGATGCAGCTTGGTGGGATCCCTACATTGGATCCCCTTGAAAGAGATTATAACTGGGATGGCCTGAACATCCGCCACCTCTTTGGCGTAGAGAAGGGATTCGTCGAAGCATTCAAGGGTGAGGCTCCCAAAATGATTATATGTCAGAGTGGGGAGGAGTGGCTCCCTGTACAGCCCTTGGGGAAAGTGGTGGTGATGAGTCACAAAAGACTCTAAGTCTTGATAGGTCATATACTGGGTTTGGATAATTTCCCCCCATCATATCATCAAATGAGGTCATTAATTACCCTTCTTTAAAGGAATTAGGATGGAGAGATAAGGCATAGATTCCCTTAATCCATGGTTGTTGAGGCCTGCATGGGGGAGATGAGGTCGCATGGGATTTCCACGTTGAAATTTCCCCTACCCCTACATTAGTGGGTGGGTGATGATTGGATTCATTTCATGACAAATTGGGTCCTTTAAACCAGGGAGATATAACTATTTGGGTTGAAAGAATGAAAGTGAGGTCCAGTTCCCCAGTGCCATTCCGTCTTCAATGGTTGGTAAGAATGATCCACGCTGACAACATCGTAGACTGGGATTTCCAATGATCAACTATCCCAATTTTTGGTGTGCTTCACACCAGGCCCACTGTTTTCATAGTGGGACCTAGTGCAAGATACAAGGATCATGTGACGTGTCAATCCACTGATGTATTGAATTCTACTAATGTACATATTTAGGATAAGACACTCACATCTGGTTCACTATTTCTGTTTCTGATGCTTTTTACAAGGATCTCATCCATCCGTAGAGGACGCACTAACTGTGGCCTCACATTCCCACTTTCCATAGGTGGGCGGAATACTTCTCTTATTCAGGGACATTTTTCTCTTTTTTTGAAATAGGATGATGGAATTTGGGTTGCTCCGTTTATGGATTCCTCATCAAAACTTGTTGCCAATTTTGGGTCTCCCTCATAGACATAGGATGTTTTTCATGAAACTCTTCCCTGTACCATATCTTCAAGGACTTTGGTTAATTGCGTTGCTTCTATTAGGACATTCCAAATGGCCAAGTCTGGGTAGATACCTTCAATAGATGGAGTTATCATGTTTTAAATCTCTAGCACATCCAAACGCTTGATCACTACTGTTTCCGGGATTCATATCCGTATGATAGGGATTCATGAGGGCACAAAATCTCAATGAATTCCACATAGAATTCAGGGAATTTTATTCCATTGGCATGTCTCTAACAATTTCCTCATCTTACCATGTTTTACATAGGGTATGCCGCCAGTTCAATGTCATGCGATGACAGATTGGATAGATCATAACACTGGTAGGAGTGGATCAAATGGGTGAATTCTGATGAGAGATTTCTGATATAAGGTCTAACATGTGGTTTTTCACCCGATTACCTCTAAGGGTAGTGAAAAAGTGGGTGAAATTACATCACTAGGAGATGGAGGCCTAAGTAAGAATCAAGATGTGTATGGATTGTTGAAGGTGAATGGGGAGTGAGATGGATCTGTTCCGAGGGAAACAATGATGTTGGGATCGAGCCTCAAAAGGACTTCCTATGTATCCTTGTGGTATGGATTCGAAGTCCACATAGATCAGTGGGGTGATGGGGCACCTGAGAATGGGCGCATGGATGGGACCCGAAAGAAGTGGAACCTCTGGGATGGGAGATGACCTTCCCAAAACACATAGACACAAAAGAGAGAGACCAAGATGAGACCAAGGTAATGTTCTTGAACCTAAGGGAGGCTTCATACATACCCATACTACAGGGATAGAAAGTCTATGTAGTTCATGATGGGGCATGAAATCGGGGTGTGCATAGAGGGAAATGACATGATGGTATACTAGGGCTTACAATTGATTAACATTCCTGGTTGGTCTGATGGTGAGTGGTGGACGTGGGATGTGTGTCCCTATAAAGGAGAGTAAAACGACTTACCATAGATTGTGAACTATAAAAGCTTACCATTGTATGGGGCTCCAAAAGCATACCACTGGTTGAGGTTTTAATAGCTTACTGCTGGTTGGGGTTCAAATGGATTACCACTGGTTGACGTTCCAACAAATTACTACAGGTTGGGGTTATAATGGCTTACTACTAGTTGGGGTGGACAATGGCTTACTTTTGACTGGGGTTCTAATGGCTTCCCAATGGGTTTTATCCATAATGGCTCACCATCGATTGGGAACCACAATGGATTACCGTATACTGGGAACCATAAAGTCTTGATGTTGATTGAGAACCCCAATGACATAATGTCGATTGGGAACGATGGAATCTTACCATCGATTAGGAATCACAATGGATTACCATATATTGGGATTTTAACTCAGGGAGTCTTCTTACGTACCCTATATAGGATGAATGGATCAAATCCGACTTATTTTTAATTGGTACACTTTAACATCATGCGAGACGGGGGTGGACTGACGTGGAGTGGTCGGGACTGATGGGTGTTGGGCTTGAAACATAAGGAGGATTCCGAAAAACCATTTCTAGGATTAAATTATCACATTCTATGTATTTCTGGATGGTGGATACAATTTAACATTAGGAAAAACAAAATTGAACCGAAGAGAAAGGGGTTGGGACAAGTAGGAGTTGGGATTGTGTCTCAGGGTGGCTTCACATGTACCATTCATAGGAGACAAGGATCAAAGACCACATATTTTAGGATGGTGGAAAAATTTTAAAGTCATGAACGGTGAAAGTGAACCAATTTAAAGGGGGTTGAGACATGTAGGATTTGGGTTTGAACCTCAGGGTGGCTTCCTACATACCCTACCTAGGAGAAAAGGATCAATTTCCACATAGTTTTCGATGGTGGATATAGTTAAACGTCATTCAAGATGAAATTAAACTGACGTGAAGGGGGATGGGAGAAGTAGGTGTTGGGCATGATCATCAGGGAGGCTTCTTATGTACCCTGCTGAGGAGACCGGGACCCATGTAAACCTAGTTTAGAATGGTTGGTAGAATATAATGTCATGTAGGAAGAAACTGAACTGACTTGATGGGGGTCAGGAAAAGTAGGTGTTGGGCATTAAACCCAAAGAGGATTTCTATGTACCCTACCTAGGAGAGAAGGTTCAAAGTCCACATAGTTTAGGATGGTTGATGAAGTTTAACGTCATGAAAGATGAAAGTGAATAGTGGTGAAGGGGGTCGGGACAAGTAGTTGTTGGGCTTGAAACTCAGGGATGATTCCTATGTACCCGACCTAGGAGACAAGGATCGAAGTCTACGTAGTTCATGACGGTTTGGGGATTACACAATAAGGTGGTCCATGAACGATTCCATGGTCAATGCTTACTCTAAGCCCTAGTGAATCATGGTCAGTGTGAGAAAAAAGAGGCAAAAAAGGCATGATTATCACGTTGAAAATGGTGTGTCCGTAGGAAGTGGAATGGGTCTTACACAAGGTTAGTGGCCCAAACAGGAAAGAGGGGCTTATGCGTAGTTAGTAGCCAAGGAAGATAAGTATTTGGACTTACTCTGGGATGGATGCCCAACAATAGAAAATCCCAAAGGGAGAGGGAAGAGATAAAGAAGGTCCCTATTCCGATCTCTCCGATGGTATTTGGCAATGGATAAGATAGTATGAGTAGGGATGATACCTACTACAATAAAGGATAGGGGACTACAGCAAGATGGTTTCACTTCCCCGCAGATAGACACCCCTCTAGGAAAGAGGATCTCATTCCATGTGAAGAAGATCTCTCTCCCATTGAGATGAGTGGGCATAGAGAATGTCTAAGACAGGTCACCCCACATGTGTTTCGTGGGGCGAGACCAAAGATTAACATCATGTGCTAAGGAAGATTTTTCTTGGTAGTTTAACGTCTTGTAACTCAGATGATGTGGGTTCCCTATACACCCATAGGAATTATATAACTGGTACACTTTAACCCTTTATGAAGGGAAGGCAGCAGCAATGTCATGGAAAGGGGGTGTTGTGGAGTGATCCACTGAGGGGCCCACATTAGGGTGGCTTTGCTAGTAATAAATATCCATTAGAGTGCCTCTATGAAGAAGCATGAGGCTAAGAACCGCAACACGAAGCACCACCCAAGGGAACTTGAAATCACTTCATTCGAATTTGGAGGTCCACATGAAAAATGGGTGTGTAAAGCATTCATCCTTACAAAGAGGTTCTTCCCGAAGAGGATGGTGTTTGAGAACAGGATGTGATTCATGTAGGGCAATGATTTCCTATAGAGGATCGGATTTCTGAAGGCAAGGGGCCTCATGAAAAAGGGTCTCTTTTCGAAAGTTCAAGGCATCACAAAGAGGGGTGTATTTGTGAAAGGTCAATCCTTCGTGATGAGGGGGGTCTTTGAGAAAGGCCAAGGATTTGAGAAGATCCTATCTTAAAGAAAAATGTCCTTTCCATAGTAAATACCTCTTTGTTTTGAGAGAATTTAAAAACAGCTTATTCTTTGTGAATCCTTGAGAACCCAAAAGGGGATCCTTCCTCTATGAAAGACATAGGCCTTAGAGAATAGATTCACTACCATAGGTAGAGGCTGAAAACCACCCAAAGAGGAATGGTTCATAATTTCTAAGTACCTTTGACAATCCATTTGAGTGGATTCTTGAATGTCTATGTGAAACAGGATCTGGGAAGTTGAAAGGTCAGAGTAAAAATGATTTGGAAGAGGGGGTGCTCTTTTTATTTATAGGAATCCTCATATAGAGGGGTGAAAAACTCACCGTGAAGACACGCGACTCCATAGAAGAGAGTCGTTCCTTCATCCTGTGTTGGCCTTGTAGAGGGGGGGGGGGGGTTGACACAGCAGAGGGATGGACAGATGTGGCCAATGCGAAGCGCAGTGCAGAGGGGGCAGATTCTACGGAGGGGCCTCGACTGACATCAGACTCCCACAGAGCCGAGACACCATGAAACTTCTCATGGAGGAATTGTTTTGGACATGTACCTGCCACGTGGAGTTCTTTTAACATGGCAATTTCAATAAGACTTGGAGATTCATTTTTGACATGTCTTGAAGGTGTATTCCTCTGATTTCATCGTCAAATATGTGCAATGGCCCGGATGGATTTTTCATCATCAACATGGATGATTGTCATTGTAGAAAAATCCAGATTATTATAAATAAGTACCATGATCTGATGATAATATCTATAATTACATTTAATGTAGAAGGGAGATTACTCAAGAAGGAAAGTCAAAGACTAGATCCTATATAATTCATGAATCATTCATCCCTACAACATGTGTATCAGGGTGCTGAATCAACAATTTGGTAATTAGGGTCTAGGTGAATGAATACGTCGATCGCCCATACCATCACTGGACTCCTGGTCCTGAGAGCCTCTCTCAAGGAACATCAACAGTTTTTCCCTAAAACAAACAATGATCATTTTAGGGGAACATCCGAACAATGCCCGAATAGTCGAACCACCTCTAATACCACTTTTTCACATCCCGACCTATGCAGGGGATCGACCCACAACTACGCCAAGCCCTTTTCTACAGGCCATGGGTGGGGACAAGGAGTGAAGGAAAAAAACATTGCGAGACCTTTTCCTAAGAACCTACACATACACACACAACCAAATAAATGAAAAAGGGCAGATGGAAAGGAAAACAAGATACAACAGTTCTATATATAGCCCACAAACAAGAATTGACCTCTAAAAAATACATTTATAGGTGATTTAAAGTAAACTAAAATTAAATAAAGGGAACAAATTCGTGCCCTACTATGAAATTTCCACAACCTAACTGAAAATGAGAAGTAAAACTTCTGAGAGATCCCTGCCCCAGGGTCTCAAACTACGATAGATGTAAATGGTCCAAGATCCTGTATTACTAAGCTCCTAAAATGTCATGATCAACATTTCCACCATCTGCATAAGGCACAAAACATGTTAGAAAATCGAATGAAGGGGTGAGTATAAAAATAATTAGTACAATCCCCATAAAAGGTGAAGGGGGAGAAGTAAGAGATATAACTAAAGAAGAAAGTAATAGATATAACAAGGTACAATAAAATGAGTGCAACTAAACCCAACAAAAGAGTGATGTAAAATCATCCAAAACACGAGGAGTTAGAAATGAATGGAAGATGAACTTCTCATCTAGGATTTTCTACCACTAGTAGGAAAGTGGACTCATCCAAACATGAGAAGCAAGACACGAAAACAAATGTAATACCTTGGATTTCTTCACCTCTCTTTGAATGAGAGTAATAAAAACCCATGAGTCTGGGGTCTAAAATAGGATATATATATATATATGTGTGTGTGTGTGTGTCTGTTTAGTCAATGAAGCCCAAATGAGAGAGTAAGGGGATAATCATCTCACAACTCAGTCTAAGAAAATAGTCACAAATAGTTAATATAGTAACCACCGATGAAGCCCAAAATCCCACATTTCTACCCTGAACATGCATGTCAGAGAAACTCAATCACCACACCATGATACTATCATATTTGATTGGTGATGTCTTTCCCTCACTGTTTTAGTTTGAATCACCTGGACACATCTTGGTGGGGAAAATGTCCCTATTTGTTGATATTTTAAGGGTACTTCAATGCACATCTCATCACTTTTCCGCAGAGTTTAGAGTTTATATCCATGGTTGAATACTCATTCCCAACCTAGCTGGAGGGTTCCACTCTAGTCATCTGGTATCTTCACCCTAATATGTTATGGGGGATCATCACTCGGAAGACTATGGGGACCCACTGCCCAACCCCACTGAATGGTAATCCACTATATTATACAACCTGACTTGCTTCATCAACAATAACCACTACACCTCCCCAATAAAAGGTAGTATTTTTGTTGGTACCCGAAACTACCATCAGGGAACCCACTTCCCAGCCCAACTGGTGGGTATTCTCAAAACTATTATATCCATACCTACTGGATGGTACCTCTTAAAATTTACTGAGGAACTACACTAGTTTCCATTCTAGATTGTACCACTCAGAAAGCATCAAGTAACTACAATGTCCACCCTCACTGGATGGTACCTCATGGAATGAATCAAGGAACTACACTAGTCATTCCTACTGGATGGTACCTCTTTTAAAACATTGAGGAACTACAATATCCATCCCTGCTGGTTGGTACCTCTCAATGAACATTGAGGAACAACAATATCTATCCCTATATGATGGTAATCAAAGGATACTCTAAAGATATAGTAATATCACTACAATCATTGGGTGTCACCCAGGATTTTATCTTATCGCATCTCAAAAGCCACTACAGAGGGAACCATAAAGATATACATGAAAAAAACTCAGGGTAGGCTACTCTCGGGACCACATATGATTTTAAAAGAAGGATATATGATAACTATAAGATTAATAAAGGTTTAAATGATGTTTGTGTAGTCCACAGGACGTGTGATCCAACCTTATCTACTGGATGTAAACCTATACATACTCCTGTACTAAACTATGAACATTTACACATAAGTGTTCTTGTGTACTCCTAGAGTACATAAAATATCTAGTCAAATGGCTGATGAGCACATGGTGCTCATCATTGATCCAATGGGATAGAAAAGTAATTTCCCTGAACCATATCCTCCAATGGCCCCAGAACATTTGATCACATCATTTAAAACATATTCTTCACTCTCACAAGGGTTAATGTTTACCATGCCATGGTTTCTCTTTAAACACATAAAAATGATCTCCCACTGATATTACTTTCATGTATCCAAAATTAATGATATAAAGAAAAATGTATCACACATCCAAACATAGCACACCATTGTGATCATTGTGGAAAAACACACAAGATCGACTATTCATTTACACCAAATTGATATCCGAGGAAAAAGTTGTATATCACCACAGTACGCTCAGATGGGGTCTTGTAGGGCTCACACCTCAATCCTAAAAACAAATTATATGTACCAAATCATTATGATCCTCACAAGAAAACACATGGGATCGAGTATTCATTCATCCAAAATAGACACTCAGTGAAAAATCTATATTTCACCAAAATACGCCTGAGTCGAGTTTCCAAGGTACCACACATATCTGCAGTTTAAACACCTTAAATTTGTCATCAATTGTGTACTTAATGGAATGGATCATGCTGCCATTGATGGTGCATTAATTTGGAGACATATTCAGACGCCAAATCTGAAACAATTACCCCAAATAATAGTAACTTATATTATTATTAAAAATCTTAAAAGTTTCATGAATCCAATATATGAAACAGAGTCTTAAAATTCATGAATTAGTCTAAAACATATACATATCTGAGTAGAACACATGTTTGAAGATGACGCGTCCAACATACCCCCAAATTTGGAGATACGACCATTTGATGTAGCTCTGGACTAATTCGAACTAGGATGGCCCGATGCATTTCTCTAGCCTACATCCCAGCCGTAAAGCTCATCCACATGCTCCGGGCTTGTCCTGTTGGCCCTCCGCCTCACAGGATCTCTGCATTGCTGGCCTGCCATCCGCATCAAAACGATGACCCTCATGACTTGACCTTGTGTTGCCCTCAATTACCCCTACTAGCCATGTCGTGGCTCTGCCATCACCCCCATCTACCATGGTCCCAACCTCACCACCTTGCTACAACGGAAGACCACCCTACTGGTACTCTGCCATGCTGCTCTCCATGTTACACCCCATGCTCTGCCTCAGCCACTTCCACGGGCTCCCAACCAACTAGCTGCTTCTAATTAACAGAGCACAGCTGCAATGCGACACTGCCACTTTCAGTAATGGCCGCTTGTAGTCTCCTCCATGAGATGCCACTAGAATCAATTTTTTGGTCCCCTCCACAGTCCACATGACCTCTTCTAATAACCCAAACATGAATCCATGAACGGATTAGTGATCCTCATGATGAGAGATTCACAATAGCAGCCTCTGCTCGATGATCTGATGGTGAAATGATGCGTCCAAAAGTGAGTAACGAACATCTTAAAAGAACATAAATTTTTTAGATAAATGTTGGGATTTAAATATAGATATATGGAAGTGTTCTTGTGGCCATTGATGATTTATAATTGAAATGTAAATCTAAACATTAAATAAACAAATTTTCATTTTACAACTCCAATCGTATTTAAAAAAAGGGAGAATCCTTCCTCTATTGTTTAGTTTATCACTGTCGACACTTTCGTCACACTCCTATTGTGATATGCCATGGTTACATTGAAAAAAATTCCATGATTCATTGTTGAATAGATGATAGGTGAATATAGGAGAATATAGATAACCCTAATACTACACTCTTAAGATTATATTAATAGGAGCCTCACATGGCGCCGAATACGATTCTCCCACGCCGCCCCATTTTAGGTCACACATAGGTAAAACAACCCATAATGAACCCGATGAAGGTCTCATAAATCCAACCCATTATCTGATAAAGTATTATTTTATTCTAAATTTTATGTAAAATAATTTTTTTTATTTATTTTATTTATGATTTTCCCCGGGGTGAATTTTCTACATAAGTCAAACACCGAAAAAAGTTTTGCCCTGCCTAGTGTAAACCCCACGTTCCAAAATCAAATGTGGATTTAGCTTTTTTATCAAAGTTACTGATTTAGAGTTATTATATTTCTTTTTAAAGCATAGTATAAAATATAGCTAATATTTTATAAAATTAATTACACTCACCCCAAATCTCGATATCGCATGCCACCCCATTTCCTAGATTTTGAAATATATGTATAAATATTCCAAATATTACAAAGAAAAAATGGGACTCTAAATATCTATTAATACATTTCATGGATATTTAATAAAGATAATATATTTATTGATTTTTTAGAAATAATTTTAAATTGAAATAAGTTCATGAGGTTTCATAAAATCATAGAAAGAAATTTGGTCAATGTCAGGTCTACTATTGAAGAAACAAAATGATTCAAAATGATAATTATTAATGAACCAAAAATAGTGAATGTATTTATATATCAATATATATATATATATATTTAAAAATGGATAATTAAGAAGTAATAGATAGAAAATAAACAAGATATTCAAAAGATATAACTTCTCGTCTCAAGAGAGAACCAATATAACACATGCTTTCGAGAAATCCATTTCAATCAAATAGTGGGGGAGGAAGGTAGTCCCAATATTTTTCATAAAATAAGATAAAAGGAGAATAAAAGTCAATTTTTTTATGATTGTGATATAGAATAAGAATAATTATATTGGAGACCCTATGCCAATCTAATAGCTTATATTAGGGATGATGAATTATGAGATCCAACCAACAAAATCTATATTTTATTACATTTTGAGAAAGAATTGAGGTTTCCATTCTAATAGACACATACTATGGAAGTAAGATCACATTTTTTTTATGTTTTTATGGGAAAATTTTTCCACATATAAGAACTTAATTCAAGAGGTAATGGATTATATAGTATACTCTCTAGCAGGATAGCCCGCTTGATGCAAGATCTTGAATGACAAGTTAGTTGTTGAATATTATATGATTAATTAAAGGAATCATAACTCTAATACCATAACATTCTCATTCACTAAACTATAATAATAATTACTATATTTATGTCATATTATAACATTGATCCTCTAAGGATGTAGTTATAATTATTGTGGAAAACCTATCAAAAAAACATTGGTGTTCTCTTCTTCCCCTATTATAAATCAACATAGTGACCAATGGAGAGATAGAGAGAGAGGTATTTTTTTACTGAATAAGTGAATATTTGTGAAGGGATAAAAGTTAAATTAGACTAAAATTATCATGACATTAATTAATCCCCCTCCCAGTGTTGGAAAAATCTCTATGTTTCTCTAATAAGTTCAATCAATTAAAGTATCCCCTCTATTGAATTATATTATTGATGATTGAATTTATTTAGTATTTCTTAAGAATAAAATATTTTATAAAATATTAGAGTAATTGATTCAAAAAAATTATAATTATATATCTTCCATGACTCAAAATATTAATTGGAATAAGACTTTATGAAAAATGAATACATCCCTCAACATTGAAGAAGAACAAAATCTAACTTCAACATATCACAATCATGATAAAGTTAGACCTAAAATAAATTTTGAATATTTGGTTGAAAAAGAAAATTGAATGAAAGTTAATAATTCAACTACCACACGTACATTATATCTCTAAAATTATATTGATATGAATGTAAATTCTGAACTTGATTGTTCCCCTGATTTACCTTTCCCAAGAAGAGATGACTATATCAGTAAATAATTAATATATGTAGAATTAGATGTAATCAGATGCGTATTTGATTAACTTTTTATTGATTTTTCCCAAAAAATTCAAATAAATAATTTTTAGTACATTTAAATCATTACGGGATGAGATTATAAAACATGATTAATAATTAATGATGATTGAAAAACTATTGGAAAAAAGTAAATTGGAATACAAAATATCACAAATCATGTTGAAGAAAAACGATCAATGTATTTTTATCATAAATATAAATTTTCTAAGAATGATATTGAAATTGAAAAATTAATTCAAGTGGAAAATAATACTAGAAAAGGCTTAAATAAATGTTCTATTCAATGAAGTTATGAGAAAAAAATAGCTTTGACGTCAAAATTTCCAAATTGTAAATCAAGGAAATTATATTTAAAGATTATGAATATTTATTACAAAGAAATGAAACAGATTCTTGAAGATTAACATAAAGAGATTAAGAAGGCTTTGTAATGATAGGCTGAAATCTATTGAAAATGAAGAATACTATTTCAATATGATGTGTTTTTAGAATTATATTAAAATATATAACCTAGGAATAACCCAAATAATGTTTTAACAAAAAATATAATGAATCTATCTCCAATAATTATTACAAGGATTGAACTAGTGTTAAATGAACCATTTATTTAGAAAAAAAATCAAAACATCATCTATTTATCATTATCTAGAAGCCCTAAAAGGAAAGGTACTATCCACAAATTAAAACTAGGATTTATCTAAATCATTTTTTATATAAAAAATAGTGGCATAAAAATTAAAATCCATATGAAAATGGATATATAATAATGAGGACGATCCCACCAAATCGTATAAGTTGGTTGGAATAATGGGAATGAGGATATCTACCCCTAAAGAATACCATTTAACGAATAATAATGAATGAAAAGAACATGAATACAATTTTGGATTGATTACCCATAAAAAACAACATAAAGTCTATTGGGAGTTATTTGGTTGTTCTACTAGTTTCTTAATATGTCTAGACAATATATGAATAAATTTTAAACTAGTAGATGAAAAGAAATGTCTACATCAAAAGGGGGAAAATATAGAATGATAAATAGTAAATGATTATAAAAATATATCTATCTATTATAAATATATTTTATAACTTGTGGTCCATTAGCTAAAATTTTAATAGATATAGCTATATTAATGTAATATACTAGTGTAGATATTACAATCTTGTGTTCTGTGTTTCAGAATAATGATGAACAAACAAATTGATAAGGGAAAAGAATGCATCCTTATGATATAAGATGAATAAGGATTATATCATTAATACCCCCAAAGAATATTTCTATTAAGAAGATAGATTAATAGTTTGGTAACATAACCAATAATTTTAATAGTATATGTGGTGAAAAAAATTATTAACAAGTAATATAGATATTCCAGGAAAGATACATATATACCAAAAGGGTGTTTCATTATTTTACCATGAGATTTAGAAATAGTAATAAATATTGAAGAGGAATTAGAGAAATCAATTTCTAAATGAATAGAGGAAATTATATATTAAGATATATAAAATTAATATCATCAATAGTTGTTAAAGGATAACAACCAACGTAATCAAGAAAACTAGGTGTGATATTGAAAGAATCTTGTAAAATATCAAATTATTGTATAAAAAAATATATTATCCAAAGAAGATATTCTAAATAATATAATAATTACACCAAGTTATCCTTGTGCCTTTATGGTTTACAATAAAAATCATTTCCTGTACAATGTGATATGTTAAATTGAAAAAGTATCCATGATGTTCATGACTGTTATGAAATCCAAGAAATCATCATGATCCAAATTCCAAAATATTGAGTTTAAAAGGAAAGTTTATCATTGTTGAGAAGTGTGAGACACCGTTTTTATTATATTAATAATATAAAATGAGGATACCTAGAATTGTATTATTTTCTTTCTACTATGTGGGAATTTAATGATATTCTAGTTATCCAATTTGGAACCAATGAAGTTAATTAAACTGTTAAATAGTTCTAAATCAAAAAAATACACTATATTGGAATTAAATATAAAATGGTTATATAATATAAATTTGGGGAATATATATACCTTGATAAATAGAAGGAGGAACCCATCTTATTAGTTGGTAGTTTCTTGAAAATCATCCAAAGTTTTTAATAAACCCATACATGAATTTTAAAATGTTCTTTAAAAACTATAACTAATGAGGTATATCTTAGAAATCCCATATATTTAGTTAAAAATAATAAAATCTAATATTTAAGTGGAAATATTATTTTAAACATTTATATTTAAATAATATATTTTTAGAATTTTCATGGCTATTTTAATTTAAAATCTACTATCCATGGGTTGCATATATTTAATTTATTTCTTATCTAATTATAGCGATTCATGTAGAAAAATAAATCTAAGAATACTTATAAAAATGGTGTTAATAAGTTGTATCGACCTCAAACTGTTTTATCACACCCTTAGTAGTAATATTGGAAACTGATAACATATGGTTTCATTATAAATTGATCAATCTAAATAATTGTTTCCTATATTCAAATTGTAATTTTATACATTGTGCATGGCTCTTGTAGGGCATGAGTGGGATGAATGATGTGATGTTTCTTAAGAATAAATTCATTCCTCCTTATTAAATATAATTTATAATTTTCATAAATAATGGGAAAAATAAAATGGAATATGTAAATCAAATAAGGGATAAAATAAACCATTTTCAATAAATAAGAGTAATTGAGTTAAAAATTATTATACAGTTTTCTAGAATGTGGTATTAACAGTTAATATAAAAGGGAATAACTATTATCACAAATTACCAGTTTTATTATATTCTCTTTAATGGGAATTTATTCTAGACATGATATCCATTTTTTAAGGATTATAATTATTATTGAGATCCCAAGCTTGATTAGAATGATTTGGAAGTTACCAAGCAATTAAAAGGAGATCAATTGTCTTATATGAATGTTGATTAAGGTGAATAGGTGGATCTAAATAATACAAAATTATATATATATATATATGAATTTATTAAATATATATTCAAGAAGATTAAATGGAGTTGCAATAGACTGTATGGTTAGATTAATATAATTACTTGTTTTTAGGAAATGGAGTTGAGTTTTGAATGATTTCAAAGGGAATTTCATACGACTTATGTATATATAAAGTTTAAAAAATTAATTTTCATATGAAATATTTAATTAAAAATAAGTTTTCTTCACATCAATTTTGGTATTCTACTTGTATAATTTTTTTTGATTCCTCATATGATTTTGGTGAGGTCATATCTCATATGATTTGTTGAGGAGATTACTCATATATTTTCTTATAAATTGAATTTCTGGATGAATACTCAAAAATATGTATCCAACTATAATAAAATTCATAATGCATTATATTTTATCCAAGTAATACTAAAGATACATAGGCCCAACTCAATGTTTCCATTAGATGACCTTGAGCTGAATAGTTAAGTAAAAAATCATGCACATATACGTTTGTGGGTAGAGGTTTCTTAGCATACACATGTGTTATTAGGCATAAATGGTGGTGTAAGAGAACCAATTACCTTTTTATTTAACTTATACAATTAGGAAACATGTTTTTATTGTGGAGTACCATCCCAAAAAAAGATTTATGTGGGATAGAAGACTCACTACACTTATTATCTATTTAAAATATGAATTCATGTGTTGTATTTTATGAAGATGTTTTTTTCATAAAACTCATTCTAACCATTATACTAGTGATGGAGGATTTATGATATCTCCTATAACTTGATATCTTAAGTATATGTTCACCATGAAATTATATATGTATGAGTGTCATCTTATGTTTACGGGAAATGATTAATTTAGGTAATTGTATTATGAAAACTAGAATCTATATCTAGGTATTTTATAAATGTATGATGATAAATACAGGTTTTAGGACATACATATAAGGGTAATGAGTATATCCTAAATTATTTATAAAGGATGTATGTAAACTAAATAGGATGTATGAAGGTATATCACCTTCTATGTAATGGTGAATTAGGACCTAAAAAATGGTATCGTATTAAGTGTGTTAGAAATATGAGGATAATTTTAAATGAAATCATATAAGAATTATATAATTAAAATATTTTGATTAAATTAGAATCAATTTCCTTATTGAAAATTTTGTGTGATCATAGGGGAAATTTTAAGAGGTTAATTTTTCATGATTCATGTTGAGAAGAGAACGACAGTTGAAAATGAAGATGGATGATATATGAGATGAAGGTGTTACAATATGTTGAGGTGTTACCCCACTAATTAATAGTATGTATAAGGTATCACAATCATTATGTTAAAAAGTCAATTATTTCTAAACTATATAGAAATATAAAATACCACATTGTATCACACAATATGGTACTAAATGCTTTCATGTGTATCCAAAAATTTCTCATATCACATTCCATGGAATTTTAATGATGAAATTTTATTTCTTGATTTTGTGGAAAAAAATTAAAATGGAAATAACATCACAAGGTTTCTATAAATCATGGAAGAAAATGTAATCAATACACAATATACATGAAAGAAAACCATAATTTGGAATATTATAATGAGGAAGGAACAGATACCAGGGCATGTATTCAACTATCAGTATATATATATATATATATATATATATATTAAAAGTTTATGAATATAGGTGTAAGGGAGATAAAACCAATAGAATATGTTTTAGCGGGAATTTATTTTGATGGGGGAGACCCTATTTTAAACCTACATTTGAGATAGCCTTACATATTGAAGGGATGATGTAATAAAATGGTTCCACTTTCTTGAAATTAAGAAATTTATCAAAGGAGGATGATGATATGATTTCGTACTAGTTCACTAAAGATGATTAAGAAAAATAATAAAGGATACAATTGGCCTTTCCAACAAATTATATAAAGGATGAATAATTTAGATTGACATCCTCCTACATTCTTATGATATATTATTTGGGTGATGGATTTAGGAAGCCACATTATTAATGTAGATTGAAAAAGGAAGAAAAAGTTTAGTGAAGTATACATGAGTGAATTGATCCATAGTAGAGATATATAATAGAGAGGTGTAGAACAATATCTTATAATTTAAGGGATAATATCTTGTATGATTCCTGATCATAACTAATTGGTTAGTTATTTCATTTTAAATAGTTCAGTTCCAATATAAAGAAGTCTAAGCCCTTACCATTTCACATTCATTATTGTATAATGAGAAGAATTTTGTGTACATGAGATAATCACAAGGATTCATTGGGAAATATTAAACTTTATGGAGGTGAACAACATAAAAAAACATGGTTTTCTCCCAAGTTCTTATTTTATATGTAAATATCGTTGAAATGAGAGAACAAGAGAGAGATTTTGATTCATTCATTCAATAAGAAAACAGGTTAAAAGGGATTAAAAGTAAAATTAGAGTACATTTATACCAAAATTTATTCACCGCTTCTCTATGTTGAACATATCCCAATGTGATATAAATATTCACCACTTGAATGTACCTTCCGAATAATATAGATATGTGTCATTGCATTATAAATCTATTGAATATATTAATTTGGCTATGTATGATGGTATAATTATGATATAATTTCCTTATTTTATGAATAAAATAAAAAAAATCACAGATTTACTCTTCCTTATCCCTTACATTTTATATTTTTATAAGTTGATGGTTGCATTAAATACATATTAATGGTTCATGGAAAGGATTATTGATACAATCATACAATTTATATGAAAAAACATCTCAAGTATTCTAAGGGGATGATAGGTCACCCCTACTATCCATGTAAACACAAATTATAAATCCATAAACATATAATACTTTCATTGGTAGTAATGAATATTAATCATTTATGGTATATTGTAATTGGTAATATTTTATTTGACAATATGGTAATTTTTAACTTTGATTCAAATTTTTCAATGTATCCAATAAAATAGAGTGTTGAAAATATGTAGTAGTTCATTAAATCCAATGTACCTATACCGTAATGATAGAATGTGATATAATTTTGTCAAAAAATAGTATGTATTTTAAATCTACATCTTTAATTTTAGGTAATTTGAAACAAAATAATAATAATAATCTTTTTAATATATAATAATTAATTAATTGTAATCTAAATAAAATTACATCCCATGTCAGGTGTTGGGGAAGTAGATTTGTAAAAATAAAAAGGATAAATAATATATGAAAACTCACAAAGGGTTTTGGGAATCAAGTTTATTTATGACATATATAAATATTTTCCACTTGATATTAGTATTATATAATATTTACAACATTTTTTCATATATTTTTTATCTATAGAATCATCCTAAACTATACACATTGAATGAGTCCTTTTAGTTTCCTTGAATCAACCATAATAATATAACCATGTCATAGGTGTCAGTTTTGATGTTTCATATAAAACATATATTATGGTTTAAGAGACATAGTGAGAAATAGATAAGAAAATATATGACATAAAATCATAAATATATGATCTAAAAGAGAAATTAAATTTAAAATTTCTTATTGTTAGATATGTTTATGGGAAGGGATCCATGATAAAGAACAATAAAAAATAAACAAAAACTTGAAGATCCACTCTCTCTAGCTTTAAGCCTCACAATTACACTTAATGTCCTACTATACCTATGGTAATTGGTTTTTTTATAATTATATGTGCATACAGTCAATTAGAAAAATATTAATACCTTTCCTTTATTAAAATTCAGTTAGGTGTTATTGATTGTGAATTATATCTATTAGCATCCATTAATTTCATTGTTGCAAGGGGTACAATTTATAATATGTTGGGGATATTATATTAAATAGAAAACACAAAAATATCATGTTATAGTAGGTATTCACACTGATCATGAGATCATCATCATGTTATATATTTCCCTTAATGAATTAGTAGTTCGTATGGTCAATCTTTATTTTTGAACATTCATCACATTATTTGGTATTCTTATAATAAACTATGAAAATAATAAGGTATGTATTTTCGTTTTTATTTATCTGTGAAAAACCATTAATAATTAATGAAAATGGTAAAAGTAAATAATATTTTTTTATTAGAAAAATGTAATGGAAAAAATAGGATGAATCCAAAAAATATATTGAATCAAATAATGAATTGAACCGACCTAACAAGAGTACCGCTAACCTGATAATTCAATTTTTACATTTACTAACATTAAGAGTTCATTCAGATACAATGTTCCTATAAGAAAATATATCTTATATTGAATTTTAATAATTAATATACAGAAAACCCATACTAGAAATAATTATTCTTGAGATTATATATGAAATTCCCAAATCATGAATTGATGTAATCCTCAATTTTAAATGTAAATAATGTTTTTGTTTCTATAAATTTTTTTCATTTAGTTAATCCACTCTAATAACTATAGTTAAATACTATTAATATTTTCTATTGGATTATATATCCATAATTTACAAATGAAAACCCTTATGAAGTAAAATATAGTTTCTTTAGTTATTATGTATGTTTTATACAAAAATATGCCTTAGGAAATGAGATTTTATTAACATATGTTATAGTGGACACACTGTTTGATAAGAAATTAATAGATGTTACATTATTATTAACACCTATAATTCATGTGTAAATATCTATTATATAATCATAAAAATAAATATTCTAATTTTTCTTTAATTATTTCTTTTTATTTTTTTATGTTGCACTGGATGATCATTGCAATCAATTTCGATACTCTAAATATCTTTTTGACTTAAAGAATATATTTCCAACATATAAAGCACAAATAACTCCCTTTATAAATTTGTATTATAAAAAAATTCATCATTTAACAAATAAACATAAATTATTTATTTTATATTATATTCCTATGAGAAATTTCTTATCATAAGGAGGTGTTTAAATATCATCAAAATCATGGGATATGAATGGTCAATGAGCATAATAAGCCCATATATTTCAAAAAGTTTATAAATATTATGGTATAAATAATAATTTTTTTCAATCAAAACATATGAAAAATATATTATCGATTTTGATAAAGGGTTTTTAGTGTCCATAAGAAAATAATGATAATAGTTATGGTTATATCATTTCAAAATTTATGAAGGATACTATATTCCATAAAAAACTAGCATCTTTGAAGTGGTATTTTCAATGATAATTGCAATTTCATTTTAAATAGTTATTTTTCATTAGTAAATTTATATTTATTTGTACTAATAGGTTCACCAATAATATATTTATTCAAAATATTTTATATATTTCTTTATAAATGAGTGTGAAAATTACATAGTATTTGAATATTATCAGATATCATGAGGAAGTGATTTCTTATTATATTTAATTTTTTATTTCAAAGAGATATTAAAGATTTAGTTTCTATATAACTGATATATGTAATATTAATATAATTTTATCTTATTCATCTATAGATAATTTATATATAATATTTATTTACTACTTATTTAGTTAATTTATATAGAGATCATGAATATATGACTTACTATAGATTAATATATATGAAATTTGCACCCATAGTGATCATAAAAAGCCTCTATATTGAGTTTGGGTTCCTTATTGTCGTGAAATATAATATCCATGGTGAGGAATATTGAAGTATGAAGGGGAAATTATGAGTTTACATAATTTTATATTTTGAAGTGGAATGTATATTAGCCTCCAATAAAGACCATAAACACTTTACAGTGATCTTTTTTAACTTCATTGGGAAAAAATTGAGGGGAAAAATATTGTAAATGAAGGATTCAATAAGGATTATGAAATGATGTACTGTTTAATGTTTTATCCATTGATTTTTTTTTCTTAATTTTATTTTTTTATATTACTTAGTAACATAATTCATTCCCCTTTTGTTTGTATTCATTTTAATAACATATTGGCGAGGCAAAATTGTGTTTCATTGGTCAAAAAATGTATTATAATTTACAAAAATAGGTTATTTTGGTACCCAAATATCTTATATATATATATATATTTACATTCTCCCATGAAGTTACCTGGTTAAATTGTTTCCTTGTCCCTTTTCACGTCAATCAGAAATATGGTGTGCCAATATGACTCAAAGTGTGTTTTCATTTTGAAAAGAGTTATTTTAGATAATTATAGTAATTTCATATAAAAAATAATAAGAAAAATGATTAATATAATTATAAATTATAATAATGACATATAAATCATTTTTAATGTGTATTCATTAACCCCACTTAAATCAAACACATAGTGTGGATGGTTTGACAGAAAGTGTGTGTTTTCATTTAAAAATGAAATTTTAAGGGAAAACATATATCATATATTTAAATCCAATCAAATGAACCTAGATTGTAATCATACATTATAAAAAAGATAAATATTTATTTTATTACTTGTATGAAATAAATAAACATCATTCTAACACATGATGTGGCCATAATGACATAAAATATGTGTTTTATTTTTAAAACTGACATTTCTTTCGAAACTTAATCACATACTCCAAACCAATAAAACACACATAGATTTTTGTAATTCATTTGGATAATTATATTAGATTCATTTATGACATATAGGAATCACATGCACGTTAATCTAACATAACATTCTTTGTATGACATTAAGATATTTTTTCATTTAAAATAGAAATTTTAGTCCAAGAAATGCACCAGATACAAAAAGATGATAATATTAACATTTATTGTGATGATATTATGGGAAAATATCTAAAATTTATTTTTTAAAATGTAGAAGTTAGTCAAAAGTTAATGTGATATATAGTTTGGTATGTACTATATTATGTGAATTTTTTCATTTAAAATTGGAATTTTAAATCAAAATATGTGACAAAAATATAAAAGTGATCATACATGATTAGATTATCATCATAATTTTGGAAGAAGATACATGATTCATTTTGGATTTTTAATATTTAACAAAAATTCAATCTATAAAATGGTGTTTTCAGACTGACTAAAAGTGTCTGTTTTAATTTATAAAATTTTCCTTTTAGTTCAAAAAACATATCAAATACAAAAAAATGAGGAAATTTACTTGGTGTATATTAATAATTTAATAGAAGGATTAAAAATTAATTATTTATTTATTGTAATAAACATTAAATCAATTCAAAACAAAATGTGGTTTATATCACAAAAATTGTTTGCTTTCACCTAAAAGTGACATTACCATTCATAACAAATTTCAAATATTTAAAACCAACTTTAAAATTATGGATTTGACTCCTAAATTAGGGAAACCATTTTGGATAAATTTTTGACATGTAATAATTATCCACATGTTAATCTGGAATATAATGAGGTTGAAATAAAAAATTGTACGATTTTTTACTAAAAAGATATTACAGAGCCAAGGGAAAGTTAGATAACCAAAACCAAAACCAAAATTTTCTTGGGTTTTCATGATAAATTATTAAAATAATATGTGATTCATTTGTGACATTTAATAATTAATATCATGTTAATTTGACACACGATGTTCCCGGTATGACCCAACGTTCATGTTTTATTATAAAAATGTCATTTTAGTTTAAAATGATAATGATAAACTCAAAACTGTAATGAAAAGTTCGGATTTTCTATGAATATTAGGATAAAAATGGAAAAATAATTTTTTATATAAACTAAATTCATTTAAATTAGAATTTTTTTTAATGGCCTGGTTTAAAGTGTGTTTTTTCATTTAAAATTTACATTTTAGTTCAAAACACGTGGCACATATTTAAAATTGACCAAAAAAAACATATTTAATTCATAATTTATGAAAATGGTATACCATTAATTATTTATATGTTGGAATTAATTGACGATCATTAGTCCCACTATTTTAGGGAAATAACTGAAAGTGTGAATTGTCATTTTTAAAGGTGAGATTTTAGTTTAAAACACAATCCAGATAAACAAAATTGAAAAAATAGACATGGTATTTATTGATACATTAGAGGAAAAGATTAATTAATATTATCTTTTTAGTAATTAAATTAAAGATAATTTGATACCTAATGTTCCTTATATGTCTAAAATTTATTGTTTTTATTTAAAATTGAAATTTTATTTCAAAAAATATATCATGTACTCAAAACAAAGAAAACATGGTCAAATTATTTTTATATTTTATGATAATTATTTTAATATTTTAGTAAATAATTTTTTATTTATTTTTAGGATTAGGAAGTAATTGTATTTCAATACGAAACACGGTGTATAAAAAATGAATGAAATATTATGTTTTCATTTAAATTTGACATTTTTATTTAAACATATATCACATACTCAAAACAAATGAAATTCACTTGGATTGTACTAATATTTTAGAAACAAAACTATATAACCCTTTTGATGTGTTAGAATTTATTACCCATAAATATGACATGTGATGTGGCAGGTTATACTGAATTCCTATTTTTTCATTTAAAATTGATATTTTATTCAAAAAAACATGAATCATACTCAGAAATGAACAAACATTTTTATATTTTCAAGATACTTTAGGAAAATATAGATGAATCATTTTTTATAGGTACAAATTAACCACAAATCAATCCAACAAAATGTATGGAAAGAACTATCTATTTAGTGTGTTTTTCAAAGTGAAATTTTAGTTCAAAATTCACATCACATTCCCCAAACCTATAATATCTGAGTAATTTAAAAGAACATTATATTTCATAATGTATCAACATGAATCACTGAGCATAATGTGAACCTTGAAATATTATTATTTAAACATGGATATTAACACTAAGATATTTAATTGGATGTTTTTAATAGCAATAAAAATTTTAAAATATATATTAAGGTCATATTAAATACAAATTTATTTACTAATGTTTAATAGATAAACACTCAATTATTTGAAATTTCACTTTAATATTCAAAAACACATTTTTTTTAAAATAAAATTATTTTCTTATGGGAAAATTGTATATTTAATTATTTCAAAATTAATATTTTTTTTTGAAAATATCATATCAAAATTAACTTAGGTATATGTTTGGGATATTTGTGAAAAGTATGATTTTTCAATGAATAGTGAAAATACTAATTATTATTGAAAAATGTTTTTTCATGTCAACAATTTAAAATGTTACATTTTGTTTTTAAATGGTTTCAAAAGTAAATTTACTTGGCTATATTATTAATCATTAAATTGTTTGTTTTTAATATGTTTTATAGTTGAATTTAATTTAATGAACAAATTTCTACTTTGAGTGAAATTTTTCAGGAAAACAATTTTATGTCCCCTTTTATAGTATTAATATTAAATTAAATTAATCCATAAATACGAGTTGAATTTGATGAAATAGATTAAATTATTTTCATCCATAACCCAAATTTATTAATGATGCTACTTTTATTTTTTTAATTAAATAATTCTAAAAATCTTAATGATTTTCCAATTCACTTAAGATTAAAAGAAGGTTTACCTGGGGTTAAAATAACGAGATATGGATTAAAATAACATCAACACCTATAAATTTTCTATTGGTAAAATTTTTATCAGCCCTATATCATATAATATTGACAAATTCTCAGTTTTAGAGCCATTTATGTTTAGTAAGATATCAATATATTTTATTATTTATTATGATTCTTAGTGTGTCAAATCCCCCACTGATAAAAGGAAACCAATTACCGCTATTATTATACCACTTTGATAAATATATATTGGAAAAACAATACCAAAATCCCCCCCTAAAATAATTATTCATGTTCTAGATCTCCTGATATGTCCAAAAATGCAGTTATAATCCCCTTATGAAGAGATACAAATGAGGAATCTTTAAGGGGAGGTAATTATATTAATAAAGGTTATTTGTTATACTTCTTCTTTTACCACCATAATTTATGTCATATAAATCCAAATATAATTTAAAAATTATATTCCATATACTAATACGTTATTTTATTAATTTCACAATATTTATCCATATTCTTCTTCATTAGTTGGAAAAAGAACTATCGCTCATGTGTACGATAGACTACCACCTCGCGATCCAATGCCATTTGTTTTCCTTCACTAAATCACATGTATTGTCTTAATTATAAAACAGATGAATATAAACAATACATATGAAATTATATTTATTATATAAAATAAATGTATCATTCAATTGCTTACCATTTAACAATTATGGAAATTATTACATCACATGTGCGTGTGCACGATATACCTTATCCACAATAAAATGAGATTCATTTATGATGTCCATCATTAAAAACGATTCTATAAATATATATATAAGTTGAATAAAAATAAAATTTATAACATTAATTACATTATAGATATGATGTAACTATACACTATGGACAATAATCACAATTTATGGTCAAAGTATGCATACGTAAATGATATAGTTAACAACCAAAATGATGGTATTAATGAAATGTTATTAATTTTTTTTTAATAATATGTAATAAGAATATCATATATAATATTATAAATATGAATATGGTTCTAGTATAAATAAATAACATGTTTAAAAAATTTATAGGATATTAAATCATGTTAAACTAAAGGAATGTTCTATTTAAGAGATTTATTTCTAATTTACACTATATAGAGACATGTTTATTATTATGCACATGATTATTTTTATTTTGTGTACATAATTATCCGTTGAGTTATTTAATATAAATGTATATTTATTAAATATAATTAATTTTTCACATAATATTTACTCTTCTAAGAAATTTTTATATTTTATTCATGTTTTTCCTCATTGAAACTTGAATCAAGAAAAATCTATTTAAAAGAAAAAATGATCTTATTAGTTTGTGATTAGGTATTTTTTTATTCCTTGTGTATATTTTGTTTAAAATGTTTTATAATTTTTTTATTCTACAATATAATGATTTATAAAATGAAAATTTTTCAAATGTATTTGTTTTTTACTATATAGTTTAAAAGAAATAATTTTTTCATTTTTAAATGATGTATTTTTCTTAACAAAGTGTTAAATGAATGTTTTTTTTGACTTATAACACATGAAAAATATTTCCCTCTATGATTAATAACATTTTATTCAAATAATACTATACTATTTTTCAATATTCTTTGGAGAAAAAATGTTTTCTCTTATATATTTTTTAGTTTTTTTAATATATAATTTTAAAATGTAATGGTTATTTTCCTTATGAAAGTTTTAATATTTTTATGTTATTTATATTTATTAAAGATATACTTTTTATTTTAACTATGTTCTAATTTGGATATATTGAAATGATTAACTATTTTATATGTTCACATTTTATGAAAATTTTTATTTGTAAATTACATTTATATTAAATATCTATATTCGTTATGTGAAGGATATATTAATTTCCAAAACAGTAAGCTATTTATTTAAACAGTGGTTTTGTTGATTGGAAAATATTGATAAATTTTTATTCTTTGCCCAATAAATATATTTATTGATAAATAATATTTCTTAGGATTTTAATAGATCGTCCAATATATGATGAATGCATTAAACATGAACTAATGAATGGGACCAATTTTAGATATCCCCTCGATGCATCGATATTTCTAATGAGACAAATCATTTACAAAATTAAATAGGATTATACACATGGATTTAAACTATATTGTGAAAGGTAATGAAACTGGAGGTATTATATTTCCTAAGATCATGAAGTATTTTATTATTCATTTCCTTCATTGATAATTCATCTACTATTATCCATGATATTACTTCCTTAAGATTATATATAAATTAATTTCATACCCAAGTTATTGTTTAATTTGTATTAAATTTTAGTTATTTCTGTTTCTATATTGATTATCTCATATTTAATCATGATACATTCCATTGTATTTAATATTTTCTTAGAATTTTATCTCACCATTATTTTGTTTTCCTTCCCCACGATATAAAGATGTATACTTGGAATGGGTTTCATAGATTATATGAATATACATTTGTTATGTTATATATTTTATCCCTAATATAATATTGATTTCACAGATTGTGTCTTCTTCTATAAGAAAAAACTATAATCATACCATTCATATTAAATCCTTTTTATCGATGATAATATAATAATATTGATACTGATTTTCAGGGAATGGATTTGGGGAAGTTATAGTTGGTCTTATAGAAATTTTAGTAGAAATTATAGGAACTAGATTATAGAAACCATATATCTTATAACCCAATGATAGACGTTAAAGATAATTATATAAGAACACTGTAATATCTTATAATGGTATATATTATGTGGTTTACATATAAATAATTAAATGTATCAATAATATATGCGGACAAGGTTCTAGCATAAATTAACCTAAGAAAAATAACTATGAAAAATCCATGTTGGGCATGACTATAGAATAACCTATTATAAGAAAATGGGAATTACTGTGCACCTATATTAACACCACTAAAGGATCTTCTTTATATAATCCACATTTCCTTCACAAACCATTTTTATTGATTTTAAAATTTTTATAAATGGATTTATCTTAGTCTCTTAAGGGAACATGTTTACCAATATTTTTCATCAAATAATGAAATTTTATTATGTTCATTTATAATAGAAAATGAATTATCTTATTCCTACATAGTCAAGCTAAATTAATAAAATAATACATCTTATAAATACTATGTAATATAGAATATATCATTGAAGAAGAATGTGATGCAATTTACATATTATTAAAATTTTATAAAGAAAAATCCTATAAAATACTTGATGGGAATGTTATCATGTTATAAGTATAGAGAAAAGGATTATATTTTTCATGAATATAAGGGGAAGAAAGATAAAACATCAATGTAGTGATTCAATCATAAATAAAAGTGACATCATTTAATCCAATGTCCAAGATGTCAAAGGAAGCTATCGCAAAAGAGAAATATTGGTGAATTCCAAGAATATTCCATCACTAATGTAGAAGTGGATGTTCATAAATATTTGGTGGTAGGTACTTTACAAATTTCTTCAATTTTATATAATTTTTTGTTTGATTTTGGATTCTAACACACCTTTACATCTACCATGTTTTCTATGAAATGTAGACATATCCTTTTCACCTTTAGAAAGGTTTGTCTAAAGAAAATCCTTGTGAAAACCCCACTACAAAAATGAAATGATAATAAGTAATGATTATAACACATAAATATGACCTATTTACCAAATTCATTGTCATATCTATTGTTTACTTTTATATAATATTTTTTAATGATTGTATTTCAATATTTGGTGAAAAAAATTATTTCAAAGAAAAGAGAACTATGATTCCTGGTGAAGATATTGAATCCTTTATTTTGAGAGGGAAAACAAAATCATGTGATACTTAAATAAATCCACATCATGTGGCTCTCCCAAATTATTTTCTTGGTGAAGAATAGATGACACAACCTATGGATGAAAAAGGTAATATTAAAATTGAGGATGTAACTTTTGTTTAAGAATATATTAACTTATTTATCGTGGAATTACCTAGACATCCACCAATGAAGGAAGTTTTTTCCATTAATTTAATTCATGATTTAATACCTATATCAATTACTCGAGATAGAATTACCATTTTGGAGTTATTTTAGTTGATGAAAAATCTATATACTTTTAGTGGTATGGGATTTATACAGCTGAGTGTTTCACCTTGGGGAAATGTTGTTCTTTCATAAAAAGGAAATATGGATCAATGAAGATGGGAATCGATTATCTGGGAATCAAGAAAATTATAATAAATTTAAATTACCCATTTACTTTCATTGAATACTTATTCAATCAACTTTATATTGTTTTATTTTTTCATATATTGATCTACCTTATGGGTATCATCAATTTTGAGTAAGGAAGGAATATATTTATAAGAAAAAAAGTATAATAATGTATGGAAATTATGAGATTATTATAATGATAATAAGAGTCTATAATGAAATATCTATTTTTATTGATATACTGAATTGAATATTGAAGGAATATATTTGTATTGTTTGGTTTTTTATGACATATTTGTGTATTCTAAAAGATATGAGGACAGTGAGAATCGCATGAATATATTTCTTGTGGAACTTAGGTATAATGTTTTATATTTTAAATTTCAAAAGTGTGAATTCTTGATTTAGAATATTACTTTTCATTGTCATATTGAATTCATGGAGGGAATATCAGTTGATTCTATGAGTAGAAAGGTAGTTAAATAATGGCCCCTATAAATTAACATAATCAAGGTATGTAATTTCATTAGTTTGGAAGGTTAGTATCAGTGATTCATTCAAAAATTTACATAATTTTCGTATCCATTGACAAATATTACATCTAAAGGAATTATGTTTTTATTGTAAAAGAAATGTGATTAATTTTTTGATTAACTGAAGAGGATATTAGTCATTTCCCTAATTTTTAATATACTATTCGGAAATAAAGAATTTCTGATACTTAGTGATGAATCATAGATGATTCATGGTTGTGTAACTATGAAAAATGATAATGTTATTTAATATATTTCCAAATAGTTAAAAAATATTGAACATAACAATGAAACTCATTATCTTGAGTTAGCAACATTAATCATTTCATTAAAGATATTAATACAATACCTTTTTGGTTACTGATGTGATATATATATAGATCATAAGAGTTTAAAATATATATTTTCACTAAAAGAGTTCAACATAAAGAAAATATGATTGATATAAATTCTAATGGACTGTGATTACATAATACAAAATCACCAAGATAAGTAAAATAATGTTTCAGATATAATATAATGGTAGGATCATGGAGTTATTTCTAAAAAAGTGGATTGATAGTGATAATTTTTCATTGATATAGTAAATATGAATATTGTAATTATTAGTGAAGGTGAGGCCATGTTTATTTATAATGTAACAACTAAATCATATTTATTAGAAATGATATAAAATTATCATCCTAGTGATGAGAATTTTTAAATTAAAATTAATGGATGGAATGATATGAAATTTGATTACATTGTATATGAAGACATTGTTATTATATCGAGAAATAAGACTTTTGTTCTCTCTATATCTGAGTTGAAAATCAAATAATTGGTTGGTTTTAATATATAAATATTCATAAGACACCCATGTAGAACTACGATGTATATAGATTTTAAGGAACACTTTTCATGGGATAATATAAAGAATGAAATTTTGGAAAAGTAGTCAAAATACATAGTGTGTTTATTAGTCAAGACAAACAGACCATATCTAATAAGAGTCATCCAACCTCTACTAATTCTTGTATGAAAATGGTATGATAGTGTTATGTAATTTGTCCGTAGATGATCAATGAATCCTACTATGAATGGTAAAATATAATTTACTTTTGACTGTCTTACCAAAAATTAACATTTCCATGCAATAAGAGAAGATTTACCACTTTATCATCGTGCATGTCTCTATTTTTATAATTTTATAAGACTTCACGGTGCACCATTTTTAATTGTGTCTAATTGTGAACCGCATTTTACTTAAAATTTATAGAAATATCTTCATAAATATCTAGATAATGAACTTAATTTGTACATTCTCTACTATCCTAAGTCTGATGTATATTCAAAATAACTTTCTAAACATCGTAATATATTCTGATATTATTCTGACATGACTTTCTAGGTATGTGGGATCAATATTTAACATTGTTAAAGTATTACGATAATAATATATTCCATTAAAATATCAAAATAGATCTTTATTAAAAATTATATAGAAAGGTATGTCATACTCTAACTTGTTGAGTTGAAGTTGGTGAAAGGAATCCTGTAGGACCATACATTTTCTTGGATATGACGATAAAAGTAATGATTACCCATACTCATATTAAAGATTATTAGAGTTGGAAATAGAGTTATATCGATATCTTGAGGAAAGAATTGAAATTTCAAGTGAGATATAATCTTTTTAAAGGTATCTCTAAGGATGGATGTTATATGGTTTGTTAGGAATGTAAAAAATATATTGATGTTCATCATAACTTTTAGTATTCTGGAAATAATTAGTGATTTAGACTACTGTTTGGAAATCCTACCAAGACTCTCTAAAGTACATGATGTGTTCCATATCTCACTATTTAGGAAGTACATTCTAGACCCAATTAATGTGCTCAAATATATTTAAATTTAATATTAAAGTAGATTATTTTACTCTGAATATCATATTATGATGGTTGACACTAAAGAATAAGTGTTTAAGAATCATATGACTCAGATGTAAAAGGTACTTCAGAAAAATCTTAAAATAGAGGAAGAAACATTAGAAACATATGATTTTATGTAGATAAAAACCCAACATTTTTTAGAATGTAACTAATGATTTTTTTAAAAAATATTTTTTTATGAGGAATTAATATGATATAAAATAATTTAACATAACATTATAGGGAATAGCATACACAATATGCTACACCGAGTATAAAAGAACCATGAAATATTATTATATAAATTTTACCACCATAACCATAAAAATGAATTAGTGGTCATCAATAAGAAAATCACATTTTATATTATATATTAAGTCCATATTAAATAAGAACTATTCAATAATTTTTAGGAGATAACAACTCAATTATTTCTATTGTCATTTTATTCATAAAAAGCGTTTTCATCATAAATAATTTTTATTTATTATTGAAAAAATATATTATAATTAGTATTTTTTACATTTATGAATTTTTTTTTGAAATATTTATATCAAAATTATCTTAGGGTGAATATTTGGGATTTTTATGAAAGCTTATAAATTTTAATGAATAGTGAAAAATAATGGTTATTATGGAAAACATTTTTTTTCAATAATTTTTAAAATATAAAAAGTATTATATTGGTTTAAAGGATATATTTATTAAAATATATTCTCAATATTACAATTATTAGTTTTTTAATGAATATTATACTTGAATTTATGAAAATATCTATACATAAAATACATTTTTTGTAAAAAAAAATTCATTGCATTTATGGGTTTATCTTTAAATTAAATTATTCCAAATATGTTGTTTTAATTTTATAAAATGGGTTCTCTATTTAGAATCAATGAACCCCAATTTTTTAATAGGCACACTTTTTTTAAATCTTAATTAATAGATGTAATAGTAAAAAAATTCCACAGCTTTTAAGGGTAAAAATAGGTTTACTATGGTGTTAAACTAATGAGATAGGGGTCAAAATGACCTAAAAAGTTATAATTTCTATTGTTTATTAATATTGAGACCCAATATCATATAATAAATTTTAATGGTCCATTTTTAATCCATTTTATTGAGTAATAAATTTTAATATTTTATTTTATTTTAAAATTCATAGTTTTTTCTATTTTCCACTTATTAAAGAACACCCATTACCTCTCCTCATTACACCTCATAATTCCATATGGCTTGAAAAAACCATTCTTAATATCCTCCTGAAAATTATTCTCCTCATTATTGATCTTTTATTGAGCCAAATAGACCAATTATAAGTCCTTTAATAAGAGATATAAAAGAAGAATCTTTAAAAAAATCTAATCAAATTAACCAAGGTTTTGCATTATATTTTTTATTCTACAATCATAAATTATGTACAAAAAGTTATAAAATAAAAAATGGAATATACTATATTATGATATACAATTATGCTTATGGAAAAATATTTTTTCCACATCACTCCTCATCAAATGCCAAATTAATCTATCACACAAGGGTAAAGAGGACTATATCCATGCTATTCGATGTCATTCATTTTCATTAACTGACTAACATATATAGTAATAAAGATGGGAAATTGAGTATATATAGTAATTATGAAAGGATATTGATTCTATAAAATAAATTCATCACTAAATTATTTAACCATGCACCATTATGTAAAAGATAATGTCGCTCACGCATACATATGACCTACTATCTCCATGAAGTGTTGTGATTCATTTTTCGTGTCCATCATTGAAGAATTACTCTATAAAATTTTATAGAAGGAATAAAAACAATATTTATAACATTAATATAATTCTTGATATGATGTTAGTATATACGTTTCACAAGAATCATAACTTTCATGCCAAAACATTCATATAAAAATGAAATTGTTAACACCTGATATAATGATATTAATGAAGTATTATTAATAAATGGGTTAAAAGATTATATAGGGGGAACATATATGATATTATAATTATTAATATGCTTATTTTTTGAATAAATAACTTGTTTAAAGTCATTATATACGATATTAATGTATATTTAACTAATGGGAACCTAGAGGTAAGGAATTTTGTCTCAATTTCATCTCTATTGAGACATGTTTCACATTATGTACCTATTATTTTTTTGTGGTATATATAATACGCCAATTTGATATTTCTCATGAATATATATTTTTTAATGATATGTTAATTTTTTTTATTTTACACTTTTAAGGGGTTTCTGTATCTTCTTCAAGCCTTTCTCCCTTTGTAACATGAATCATTTAAAGAAATGTTTTTTTAAAAGGGATATTATTTTATTATTTGATTAGGTATGTTTTTAATATATGTTCAAATATAATTTTAAATATTTTCAAAAATATTATTTCCATTCTACAGTTATTTATGAAATTATATTTTTACACATGTTTTAATTTTTTTATTTAATAGTTTAAAAGGGAATCTTTGTTTCATTTTATGAATCAGTGACGTTTCTTAAATAACCGTCAAAGGATTTTATTAACATAAATGAAATGAAAAGATATTACCACCATAATGGATAAATTTTTTATTTAATCATACTTTATAATTTTACGAATTTATTTTAAAATAAAATATTTTCTTTTATATTTATGTTGTTTTTTTTAAAGTTAATTCAATATGGAAATGATATTTTCATAAATAATTTTTTAATTTTTATGGTATTTCTATTCATCAAAAACTAAAACTACATATTTTTTATTATAATCCACCAATAATATGTTAATATGATATTTCCCATAAAATATTCACCTTTTCGGACGGTTTTCTATTGTACATTATATTTACCTTAAATATCCATATTTCGTGTATAATTGTTATATTAATGTACTAAATCATACACTCATTCTAAAGAAAAGTAGTTTATTGACATGGGAAATATTTATTAATATATTCTCTTTACACAATATGCATATATATTGATAAATAATATTGTTTTTTAATTTAATTTTCCATTCAATATATGACTAATGCATTTGACATGCAGTGATGGGTGGGGCCCATTTATAGATAGCCCTTTGATGCATCAGTAGGTATCAGGAGAAAAGGTAGTTTTATAAAATTCAATGGAGTTCTAACAATATTTTGAAACTTTTATTTGAATGTCATTGAAAGTATAGGGATCATTATTTTTGAGATCATGACACCCAACAATTATGCACTTCCCTCAATGAAAATTAATTTATTATTATCTATGAGATTACAACCATGATATTTTCCATTAATGAATTTCATTCTCAAGTTATTATTTAAATTAAATGTTCTTTATGTTTTTTACCCAAAAATATTTACTATGCCTTGTTTACCCATGATATCTTCCATTGTGTATAACCCTTAATAAGAAATTGAGATCAGCCTTATTTTTTTCATTCCCCCCTGATATGAAGGTGAATTATTATTATTGGTTTTAAGGATACTGATCATTTTCCTTTGTGAATTTTTTATATTTTATCTCTAGTGTAAAATGGGTTTAATATATGTGTAAGGTTTTATATGAATAGAAACTTGATTATTAATTTTGGATTATATCATTTTTATCTTAGCTGATGTAATAAAATTAACTTTGACTCTAGGTAACTAGAGTTAGTGTTGATACAAATCTGACCAGATAACTACTTATTTACATGATACCTTATAATAATGATCCAAAATTACTTTATGATGTATTGGAATCAACTTTATGGCATTATAATGCACGATGTTACCACTATGACTCAAAGTGTTATTTTTCTTCTATAATTGATATTTAATTTCAAGACATGTGTCTCATACTCAAAACTGATCATACAAACTAAGATCATCCTCATATTTTATATATGAGAACAATAAATCCTTTATGATGTTTACAAATTAACCACACATAAATTCAATTCTTTGTGTGGTTGGTTTGGCTGAAACTATTTGTTTTTAATTAAAATATACATTGTCGTTCAATACTACCATCACATATTAATAAATTACCAAAAAACTCAAATTTTCAGGACACATTTGAAATAATATTGAATTCTACTTTTATTATATATATTAATTGACCATACATCATTCCAAATGAAATTAATAATAGATTATATTACATTTCAATTGAAATATGTTTTTATTTTTTATACTATTACTAAAATAAAAATTATTACTACTATATGAACCTGATTCTTATGTATAAGGATAGGATGATAATCATAGAAATCCTACATTGGGAGCATTAATTTTTCAATTGGTTGTAACTTTTTTTTAGGTTATTTTAATTTTTTGAACTTAAATTAATTAATGAATTATTTCTATTGGAGTGGTCATGAAATTTAATTACATTTATTTTATATTTAATGTCATATTTTTTTACTATAATTGAAAAGGTATTTTTTATTGGATTTCATATAGTGTTTTAGAAATACATTTTAACATTATATAATAGTTGAAAATGGATTTTATCAATACAAATATTATTGCTTAATTTTTTATCACTTCTAAAAATAATTTATTAAGTAAAATTTTATTAGAAATAAAATGTGCACTGATAAAGGAATCCAATATTAGAACTTTTTTATCACAAATAAAAGACAGTTTATTTTTAGGGTGATCAACACATCGTTATTATTTTATTATTTATAAAGGTTATTTCAACAACATTTAAATGCAACATATATAGTAGTGTTGTGGCATTTCATACCTTCTTTCCCTATCATGCACCATGTGGAATTGTTTTAAACCACCACATGGTATTAAATTTACATTGGGGAAAATATATAATATTTTCTTACTGAAGACTTATTTTGATAAATATATATTTTTTATCATAAATAACATGATGATGAAGATTTTAATTCCAGTTTTAAAATTTAAACCTTTTTTTGAAATTTTTATTTATTTTACATCAAATTATATGGATAAAACATCCAAAAAACACTAAGATTATAATACCACATATTTTCATGAGTAAAAAATAATGATTAATTTAATTAGAACATTTTTTACTCTTAAGAATCATTTAATTGGTAAAATAATCTATTTTCATTAAATGTTAATGCGTGAAATTTGAATTAAGTTCTAATGAACTATACATTTGAGGAACTCCCAGTGTGTCCCCCATAAGTGAGTGGAATTATGGGAATTTATTTTTTATTTTCATTCTCATTGAACATGATTCTTTTGTGATAATTGTGATTTTAATTAGTGATAATGAATAATCCATAGATTCTCCAACTAATTTTCCATTATATCATATTATGAATGGATGAATTCTCATTATGTACATTTAAATTGGATAAAATTATTATTATGATTATTTATGTGTTAATATGTGATTTTTTGTGAAATCGGATCTTGTGATAATCATACCTTACTCATCAATGGTATAAGATATTAGTGAGATACAGAGAGAGGTTTTCACTAGATTGGTATTATTCAATGGGCCTCTATGAACTATTGCGAAATAAAAAATATGATAAAAACCTTTATTGATATACCATTGTATTGAATAGATTTATTGACTTGGGAGATGGTAATGTGCGTGTTACCCTTAAAGAGTCCACATTTTATAGTAAATATACCATATTATTTACAAGATATCCAATGTCATTATATTTATAGAATTATATATATATACAATGATGTGGATTCATTATGACTTGGTAGCAGAGTTTATAGATTATGTTGAATATAACTTTTAGAATGATTTACTTTATAAACCCATAATTTTTTTCAACTTATGCCAGTGATTGTTTTCCAATAGATCCCCTCCTTCATATGTTTTATTAACATTTTTTGTGAAAAATGGGTGTTAGTTTAGGTGAATATGAGTTGAGATTCTGGTTGAAATATAGGGTCATGTTGCATATCATATAATATCTACCTTATTGGGGTATGGTTCTTCTAAATTTAGAAAATAGTTCAAAACTCACTTTCCTAACACCATCATTAACATGGTGTGGGTCCTCCATGTTAAGCAAGACCAGATGCCCCCTATTTAATGTAATCACCAATAGGGAACATATTATATGCATGAAATGATTGACACAGTCATTTATCCCCCAAATTGATCAAATGTTTTGATAGGGAAGGGAGATCCCATTATTGAGATCATGTATAATTTTGAAATATACAAAACGTTTTGGAGGGAATGGTTTCTTCTTATTGGAAATGTTTCTTATATTAGTATACATCTATATTATAAATATTTATTATTCCTTATGAAAAATGGTGGGATCAATGATATTGAATTATTTTGGTATGTGTATTTTCAGAATACTTTTAATTTCATGATGGATTATTATATTTGTGTTCGGAATCATAATTATTAATGAGTTGGATTTATAGTTTAACATACATAGAAAATGGAAGGAACTATAATTTTATATGGTATATTATAAGAAATTATGATATAGCAGTCTTCATGAATTTATCTTGAGTGAACTACTATTGGGTAATATTGTGTTTTGCGGCCATAAATATATATTGTAATTATATATTCTTTTATTAATTAAAAAAATTTATATCATAACAGGATTTTCTTGAAGATCCCATGTGAATATTAAAATAATGACTTTTTTATTTTCTATTAATGTGTCATGAATAATAATAGTAGTGGAATAGATATACTTAAACGATTAAGGTTTTGTGATATGCTATATTATAATAAGTATTAGTCATATAAAATGGATGATTATAAAATTTTATTAATAAAAAAGACAATTTATAATGATGAGAATGCTATCTACTGCATGTTTTAGGTCATGATGATGCGTTTCAACAATACAAGTGTGAAGGTAAAAGATACTTTTTTATAATAATAAATGATGACAAGAAATATAAATGGTTGAGTAATAATGGTGGATTGAGAAAATATATGTTGGTGGTTGTTTTTTTATTTGGTTGTAAGTTTAGTTTTCTAGTAAATATATATGATGATATTTCATTATATAATTTCCAACATGGGATAGCCATGGGATCTAGTTTGATCACAGACACATGAGACAACTGTAGAAGCCTCCTCAACAATACATACTTATCCAAAATGTTTATGGTGGGACCATTTTCATGGATGGAGAATTTGTAAGAAATAGACCCCCATGCATGGAATAATACTTGTCATCTTAAGAGGAATATAATGTTTTTAGTCTATTATATGTGACGGGGAATATAAGGTAGTAGGGGAGCACCAAAACCAGACTGGATTTTTTTATAGGGCCTCGAGACATGCTACAGAAGTAATATGATCCCATGCATCTGATAGTATGAGGTGGGGGAACTACTCCACAAAACTATATTTTATTTATTATATAGAAAACCTATTTTAAATTACACTAAAAAAATTTCAACCAAATCTCTTTTCATTATAAACTAACATCGAAAATGGTTTGAAGAAAATGTAGATGACTTATTCTCTTAAAACATATCATAAAAGGGATTCTACCTAAAAATGGGATCATATAAAATGATTCCATGAGAGGATATCTCAACCATGTGAGACAATATGAAATCTAATAGCTACAGGGGATATGATAAATGAATATGGGTTGTGAACATAATCTGTGATGTCACAGTGCATGTATATGAAAATGGAATACACAGACCGTTAGGTTGGCCTATGATAATGATATTTTGTAGAGAACACCTATAGGTGGATGAGTTTGTGATGATGATACATTTGATCATGGACAAATTATTTTATTTCAAAAAGTTTATTTGTGGGTGGTTAATTATCATGAGACAACATCACATAGACACGACATGCTCATAAAGTTAGATTCTAATAGATTCCACATGGTAACTACATAAGTAAGTGTGTATATGACACAACAAGAATTAAGAAGTTTATATCAAATTAGTACATAATTATGTAATGTCTACCGTTTTATGAAGTGAATATCTATTTTCATATTATGTATATGATTAAAAACTGATCATGTGGATATTCCACAACCATTCATTATGTGTACTGATGAAAACATATTTTTTGGGTGTCATGAGGAATAGATATTGAACCAAATTTTAAAAATTGATCAGGTGATATTCTTGATATCATATCACTATAAATAATGTTTAACATCGGTGGTAATTTTTGTTATTTATTTATGATAAAATCAATGAGAGGAATTAGAATGATATTTATTGACATGTTCCCTATACAAAAAATAGAAAATATAATATATTAGGATATCATGAAAAAAGTTTGTGGATTGAAATTGAATTGGAAATATTTAATTTATTTTATGGAATAAAATATCTATAGAGATCACATTTGTTAATATTATTCTTTTTTCATGAGGTGATGGTGCTGATTCCACACCCTATATGTGGAGCGATAAGATGAACCAACTATTAGTGCATGGAGTAAGGGTAATATGATTAGTTTTCTATTCACTATAGTTTATTAAAAATAAACATCAATTTAACATGATTTTTTGAGTACATATATTATTAATAACAAAAAAATTAAAGAAGAATAAACTATATTATTTATTCATGAAGTCAATTCATTGTAAAAAGTATTACACAATGAATCACACAGAATTCATGAACATTGAGGTAACTAGTAGAATATTTTATTGAAGATATAGAAAAGACAAAATCAAATAATTCCTCTTATTTCATAATAGTACATGTTTCTCAAGTATTTATACAGAAGATAAAGACCCGGGTCATTACAAATATAGAGTAGGTTTTGAGACTACTATACTCTTTCATGATATTTTTGATGTTCTTCAAGAATATACATGACAAAAATCTATTGATATATCCTTAAAGTAGATGAATATAACACTACTAGTAGCTATAATGAAAAATAGAGGAGAACAAAATCCTTTATTTATTTAATTAAGGATAAATAATGAGCATTGGATTGGGGTATTTGACCAGTCAATAAACATGATATTTCATTTTGGTTGTACAACCAGTTTCTTGGAATTATAGTTGAGGTTCATAAATTAATACTATTGTAATAACTTTGGGATACTATAAAGGCTATGTGTTGGGGAGTTCATTTAACATGGCATGAAGTAGGATTTTATGCCTAACCTTGTAAATTTCATTTTTTGCTTTCTCTATTATTACTACTACAGACGAGGATTGGTTGAGAGATTTCATTTGGAGGATTGAGAACCATAAAAATTTTGATAGGTCGAATTAAATGAAAAAACAAGTAAATGTAATGAATTATTTATCCACCTTTCCCAGATCAATCAATCATTAGGTTATGTAAGTGGTATAAGGATAAAGGTTCCCTCAAAATATCTAATGTACATTTATAATAAGTAAATAATACTAAATCTATGAACATCAATGTTATTACAAATTTTAGTGGTTGTAATTATTATATTTTATAGAATAGGATGTGGCCCTACCTCCTATCACTTTTCCTGGAAGTGAGAGATTATCCAAAACTGGGATTTACACCCAATGTTAAAAACATCTATAAATCAACCTGATAAAAGGAATATAATGTTAAATGGAAATACTCAAAATTTTATCTTTATGTATTTTTCAAAAAAATCCTACACAAATTACATTGGTTTCTAGACTATCCAAGACATCATAGAAAAATTTGGAAGTAGTTAAGAATTAAATTTCAAAGAAAAGGAAACCATACATAATGCTTATAGGATAAAGATTAAAGAAATAAAAATGGATGATGATAAAAATATTAAGGACTATTTCACTATAGTGAATGAGGTATTCAACAAAACATTATGGTTTGATGAGTATATGGTAGATAAAGTCATTTTTATGAATAATATGCATAGATATCTAGATCTTATTGACAAACAATTTCATATTTTTAAGTAATATAATATTTTAGAATAGATGACCTACATAATATACTCATTTCATAAGAGATGATAAAGTAAATAACCATTAAAAATAAGACAAAATATTAAATGTGATTTAAACCCATGAGAAATTAAAAAAATCAAAGAAGTATAAGTTATGTTATAAATAAATATTATTGGATAAAAAGATCATAGTTAAATCATTTCCATTAAATCAAGAGGAAAAAAGGGTTAATAGAGAGGAATTTGAAAAGATCATTAAATGTGTTTTAATTTTGGTGACATTGTACATTTTTCTAATGATTTTAAAACTAAGAATCATTATAAAATACAATTTAATAAGGAAGATGAGAAATTTTGAAAATAAAAAGTGGATAAAAATAAAAACAAGTTTTCTAATAATATAAAAATAAATATGAATAGAAATCATGAGAAATTTAAATCATAATCTACAATTTCATAATAATATTTGGTTAAATTTCTTATTAAATGAGAAAAGTGATTGATTCATATAGTAGTATTAATAGAAGATAAGTAATCACATAGCTAGAGTGGCTATTGAAAGGTGATTTGGAATAATGAATTGACGGTATTACAAAACTCAAAAAAGAAAAAAATTTAGGAGATAAGCATGGTGGATAAAGAAAAATATGTGCTATAAAAAATAAATGCTAAAATTTTGATGAGATTAAGAATAAAAATCTTAAAACTATCGAATATGAGAATATTACCAGGGATCTTATGGACAATATAACATTGAAGGAAAAATAACTGGGTGGGACATAATCAATGTGTTTTATTATTAAAAATGATTTGAAAAAATAAAAAGAATAATTTTTCATATTAGTTGATGTTTATTAAATTATTCCTAAGTAACTAAGAATATATGTTCTAATAAGTAAATACTACTACTAATATATCTCAATTTTTTTATATTTCTAATAATTCATAAGAAAATATTTCTTCATCACCTATTTGGACCACGAAAACTGTGATTAAATATTTTTCATAATTATATAGTCTGATCATTTCCCCTTAAGAAAAAGAATACTCAAACTGATAAAAGATACAACGTACTAAATTTTGTAAATATGTCCTACCAATGTGAGAGATCAAAATCCATATGTTACTAATGGTATTGTGGAATTTATGTAGACAAGTCCAATTATTATAAGAAAAATATGTCGTTTATATAAATTATGCATGAATTAAGGAGATATTTGATGAGTTTTAGTAGACAATTTCATCAATGATACATGATATGACCATCTCCTCACCAATTCTATTATCCATAATATAATTAGATATTTATGAGACATATATAAAATCCTAGAAAAAATTTACACAATGATGACGAATGTATGAATAAACTCCTGGGATAAATTCCTTATGCTATAGAAGTAATTATAATTTAGGAATATAAAAATGGGGTTCAATTTATACATGGATTTTTATATGGAATTTGAGAACAAAAAGATTCTTAGCATGTTAAGAATGAATTCTTAGTGATCTGACCATACCAGTTGAAGATGGACAATAGATTTTTGAAATAATATATAGATATAAATCCTAAGGAAAAGAAGTGTTTCTATAAAAAGAATTCAGTATTCATGATAATCTCTTGACAAAAATGTGTATTAATGTTAATGAAAAATCTTGTAAATGGTGTTTTTATTTTAGGCATAACAAAAAATATGGTATGGAATTATTACCTTACAAAGAAGATACAATGAGAAAGATGATTCAAACTCAAATAATGATGTTTCTTTTAGCTTAGAGATGGCTAAATCCAATTCACATATTAAATAATTTCTAAATAATAAATAAAATAAGAAAAATGTTGAGGCTCAGAATAAAAATATATTTCAATGAAATCCTCAAATGATGAGTTTGGAAGAAAAGATATTTCAATGGTGACGGTAAACTCTAACCCCTGATGTTTCTTCTATGGAATAAAAATTTATCTCAATATTTATTTATTTATATATTTTTGTGATTACATAGAATCAATTTTGTGAAATATATTCATACCTTGAGAAATAAAACAGTTTATTTGTTGTTGTTTACTGATCACTACATAGTAAAATTTAATTTATAATCATATTTGTCAAAATTAAAAGATATGGTATTAAAATCACCCTAATAAAACTGTTAAATATTATTTTAATTAATATTTTCAATGGGAAGTTACAGTTGAGATTTAAAGGGGGTGTTTTATATTTTACACAAGAAGTGCCTATTTTGTATGTTCAGATGAGCAGAGGATGTAAATATTTCATGATTTAACAATCTGAGTATCCCCATAATATAATTAATGAGTTTTATAGGATTTTTATCACATTATTGATTGTTTTTATAAAATATAAAATCTTTGTTAAAACATATTGTATTCTATTTTAGGGTTTCCCATGGAGTCATAATGTTGGATAATAGAAGGCTCTTTCCTAAATAACGTCATATTATTTAATCATTTTCTCTCGATATGATCAATATATGATTCTAATGTGAATAATAGAAAATATCAGGCATTGATTTAATGTGATGGGAATTTATGAGTTGAGATAGTCCCAATTTTTCCTTTTTAATTATTATCTATATGGTGGATAAGATCATTAAATTTTCAATGTTTTGTGGGGTTGAAAAAAAGGGGTGAGATTAAAGATCCCTTGTGAGTGGTCAATGCATTAACAATTCATTTATTTTCAATGTATAATACGTAATATAATTAATGTATAAGTAATAATTAAATTCTAACATTTTGATGATATTATAATTTTTAATATGTAGTATACACATATTACAGTTTATTTTGAACTATTCTTAATGAAACAAAATTTGTGATTATTACTGATTTATCTACTACATGTTTAATTTGATTGTGGAGTGTTTGAACAAGATGAGAGTGAAATCATAATTTCCTTTTTTATAAAAAATAATTGTGGGATGGAAATATAAATGGATGGTGAATAATAGTGGATTGAGTAACTATATTTTAGAGGAGGTATCCTTGTTATATTAGAAATTGAATTTTTTTTATAAGTAGTTTAGAGAAGACACCCTAGATATTATCCAACCCGGTCCATTCATAGGATCTAGCTTGACCATAACCACTTGAGGAACCTACATGTGCCAAATAATCCATACATTTCAAGCCAAAGAAATCATTGATGAAGTATTGTGACTTATAAAAGTAATTTACAGGATAAATATACATGCTTATATTATTGTAGGTTAGCGAAATATATAGAGTATGTGATTTTCATCTCGCATGAGGGATACGTGGGATGCAGAAGAAGGTCACCAACATATAATTTGATTTATAGTTGGAGTCTATAAAGGACCCAAGTAATTCAGTGGAACCCATCAATTTTCTAATATGTTGTGTGAAAACCACATTTTTTCACTATTTATTTTTTATTTTTTTGTGCACTCTATTCTAAATGAAACCATGTGGTTCCATCTAAATCTGACATGGTCTTCAAACATAGTTTTCTAGGGATTGGAGATGTTTTATATTATCTTATAATATTCAACCTCATCCAACAAGGGTTTCTACATGCGAATTATTTTTCATGAAACACCACTATGTTATGAGAGATCACCCATATGAGATAAGACAAGATTGATAAAGTAAAGGAAAAATATAATGGATTGGGGGTTGCATACACATATGTGATGTTGTGTGGTTTGTATCTTAAAAGAGAGTAAGTGGATAATGAATTTTATTTATGATGAAGACATTACCTAAGTCCTCCACCTGAGATAATGAGTCTGAAATCATGAATCACGTGATAAAGGGAAATTATTCATTGTCATTATGTATATTTATGAATGAGATATTTGAAAGATGATAGGTTATAAAGACACAACATGGTGGTAAATCATGATGTTACACAATGCCACACGGTCATTACACCAGAATGAAAACACAAAATACACCGAGTAGTAAATAGTTTAAGTGAGATGAGTACATGGAGATAATATATCTTCATGATGATTATGTAATTATGTTTTCAGGTATGTATGGAATGTGAGATTGATCTCATGGATATTGTGTGGTTATGTAGAATGTGATCCTAGGGTGATTCATTTTTCTAGTTTTAATGTAATGAATGGCTAACATGGTTTATCATATAGATCATTGGAATATTCAATTTTTATGCCAATAAAGATTAGTTTACATCATTGGTAATTATGATAAAGATGGTGCGATTAAATTAACAATAGAACCCAATGTTCCATAAATGTTTATTTACCCTATACAAATAACACATGGAGTAAAAATGAAGACATTTCTTATTATGTTCATAGATTATATGGTGTATTAGGGTAATCACAAGTCTGTTCATCATCTTGTTTAGGAACACAACAAACATGTTCTTACTGTGTGCCTAGTTTAGAAACTGAATGTTCTATCCCTTATTTTATTCTTGAACTCGTGATTATAATATTTGATATGAAGTGTATGGTTTTAAAATGTTAATATCATATTTTCATACCCATATGATCATGTTATGTTTAAGTGATCATTTTTATCTCCCTTATTTACCTATTATGAGAATATGATCTCACTCTTTCTTATGTCTCAATTCTATAGGTTATAAATAATGGATTTAAATAAGATGTGTGTGCGAATGTATATAATTATAATGAACATAGTGGGAGATGTAAATATCTTTTATGAAAACAATTTTTATGTATCCATGTTTCTAAGGACATTTAAACAGTATGATCTTTCTATGGATCCTAATATTATGTATTTAATATTCATATAATAATATGTAATATTTATGGATGAAACACATGGTTCACTATAGTTGGTACCGTATAAGGGTTAATTCATTCATTGAAAGTTATATGAGTTAAATTTAGTAAAAAACCATAGATAAAGTAATGTTTATGTTAACATCCTAATGTTATGATAAGAAAGAGATTATGTAGTTTTCATATAAATTTTTCACATTATGGAAAGTACAAGATGATGTCATATTGGAATAGATTCATCTAGGGAAAATAATTTCAAATAGGGTTGTCTAAACTATATCTCGGTCATCATTTTGTTTCATACTATTTATTCTATTATTTTACACATAGTTTGATAGTCCATGGAGATATTGCTGGGTTAAAAAACATCTTCTATATAGGCCATTATAAATAATTGGAATATATGTTCTACGATGATGCACTATTAAAAATATAAGGATTCATGGATTGATATTTATTCAGGTTTTAGACATCATATGAATGATTTTTCATTAATATATGAATCATAACTATTAATTATGTTGTCATGATATAATTTTGGTTTAATTTAATTCTTGGATCCCAAAGGATTCATGTTAACCCAAAATATAATATAATATGGAATAATTTACCTCACATAAAAATAAATGAACTAGGAGGTGGAAGGGAAAACCTGTTGAATATTTTTAATCTAATATCTCATAATATTATTAACAATATCAACATGGTAGGGTTTCATGAAACATTTAATAGGATAAAAGTGTAGTTTCATGAAGTCTATGGAGGGAATAATATTTAGCTTCATACTTTTCATGTATGTGGGAAGAAGACCATGGGGAAACATCCCAAACGAATAAGAAAATATATAATGTATGTAAAATAATGTTATTGAGCATTTAATTATAGAGGAAAAATGAATAATTTGATGAAGGGATTTGATGTTCATCATAAGGTACCATTTATGATTCAATGTCAAATGTATGTGGGAATATGGGCATTATTCAAGACAATAACCAGATCCAATAGTTAATACCCACACTAAGGACCTATTTAATTATAATAGTTATAGAGAAATGATTGAAGTGTTAATATATTTGGATTCAAGAATTATGTTATATAAGTTTTATATCACTGTTATTATGGTGATACGATTCTTGAAATATATAAATATTTTATAAAATTAGTTTTTCTTTAAATATTTAAAAAAATATAACCATGAAATGTGACTTAGTAGTAAATTATATTTTTGGGAAATTTGTTATTTATGTATAGATGAACCTTAAAATTAGTTTGATGTTGACACAATAATGTTTTCTGGAGATAAAGAGAAAATTATGAAAAATGGATAGAATTGATGACTATGGAATTTATGGGATATTTTATGAAAAGGTGATTTCTGTGATATTTGGTGATGTTTATTGTATTTTTTTAATTGAAGGAGTATATTGAAATGATTTTAGGAATTTATGTTTTCATTGAGGTTTTATGTGATGGTATGTTGAGGTGAAATGAAAATTTTAATGGGTTTTAGGAAGAATATTCTATTTTAAATTTAAAAAAACATATTGTCAATGTATGATTTCATATTAAGTTAACTGTATATTAGGATATATAAAATATAAATTATTGAAAATTTAGTTATTCATTAAGGATATATTTTCAAATATATTTCTTATAAATAAAAGTATTTTCTTTTAGGTTATTATCAAAATTTGAGTCATGATATTTTTTGACAACAATATAATAATATACAGTTATTTATCAAGTTGATTAGTGCTATATGTCAGGATATTTACAAGGTTTGTGGTATATTTAACATTTATAATAAATATTTTTTAAAATCAAGTATAATTTATGAATAAGGAAATTAAATTGTTAGTAATGCATGATAAAAGTTGTGAAATAACCCTTGAGGTTAAAATATTATTTTATATTGATGTTATTAAGGTTATTTAGGATGTAGATATATTTTTTAAATGATTTGAGATGATCATTTTTTATTTTTGGGAGAATTTTTTATTAAATTTCATTATTTCCTCATAAGAAGGTTTATAAATTTTTTATAGTATCTTACCTTTTTCAAACCATTTTATCATGTTTAATATTTAATGTTATGAGGAGTGGATTCTTATCCTTTTGTGGATTATGTGATCCATTATAAGTTGATTTTATTTATGTAGGAATATAAATACGCATCATTTGGAGAAAAATATGAGATTGGGGTTTAAATTGAATAAAGTATGAAATTTTACTTTTCATGTAAGTATATTTTCTTACATTATTAGTCTATATGGTAAATAAATTTTTCAAGTCAACGAAAAAGTTCTTTAAAAAATGTATCCTATTACATCCATTTCTAATGAATCAATTATATTTTTCATACCTAACTGATTTATGGTTTTCTATACATTGAAATTATACTAATCATCCACTTTCGTATGATCAATTTCTCTATTACTATCTATTATTATTTATACATTATTATTATTTTTCTACTGTCCTTATTTTCACTTCCAACTAATTTTATCAAATTTTGAAACATAGATATGAATAATTCCACATGGATTTTGTACTTCCATTTCCCTCTCTTCAAGAGGATATTTTATTAATCCTTTTAAGATGTGGGATCTCAATATATATATTTTCAAATGTCAAACCCTATATTATTATTTTCAAGTTCAAATTGCAGGGACAAAAATTATTAGTGGTGTAGAATATAAAATCATGAGTTATGGTATGTACAATATTTTACCTTTTAAATATTTTTTTTGGGTATCAAGTGAACTAATTTGATTCAAGTGTAATGTAATTTTAATATTTTTATGAAATATATTAATAAAATAATACACTATAAAAAATTATGTTTTATTCTATAAAAATATATGTTTCTTAATTTGTTAGTTAAAAATTTTCTAGTTATAAAAATGTTACTTTATCAATATTTTTATTATTTTCCAATAAATAACATGGATGTTTTTAAAGAAAAATTAAAAATTAATATAGTAGAATTTCAAAATTTATACTTACCTAAAAGTGTATTCCTTTTGATATCAATTATATTATTATTAATATAAGAGTAGTTTGTTAATTAATTACATGAAATGTAATTAATGATACAAAATTAATATATTAAACTTTTTTAGGTAATATTGAATATAATATATATAAGTATATAATAAATTATTTTTAAAATACAATTGATTATTAAATAATAAATTAATAAAAAAATTTATAATAATATTCTATAGTTTATATGATTATCATTAAAAATAATAATTTTTAATTGTATAGTCTGTGTGAAAAATATTAATTTACGTATAGGTAATTGTAAATATTATACTTCTATATAAGGGTAAGGAGAATTTATTATTTATGTAAGGGTAAAAATAATTTTTTTTGGGGGTAATATTGACAAACCTATGTGCTGTGGAAATGGAGAAAATTATTTTATGTAAGGGTAACCCCATCACTATGTAGAGGTCAACTGAACGCAGTCATATTTCATAAAGGTTCTTTTTTACCAAGATAAAGTTATGCGGATCTATTATTATTCATGTAAGGGTAATACGTTGCTACATAATGATAAAATGTCCATGAATAAATTTTTTATTCTCACATAAAGGTACAACCAATATTACATAATTGTAATGAAAACTCTGAATATTTGTAAGGCTTTCTAAAATACTTGTGTATTGGTAAGATTCTTAATACAGATCTTCTGTAATGGTAAAATAAAAGAAAAAAGGTATTTTATATGAGTAACTCAAAAGTTAGAAAGGATGCATTAAGGTATGTCTATTATCCTTTATGGGCATAGTTGATTTCTGGTGCTCATGTAAATGTAGCTTGTAGCTCTGTAATAGTTGTTTTCCTTAATCAAAACCTAAAAATGGGTCTCCAAAACATCAAATTAGGGTATAAAACCCTAATATAATAGGTATTCCTTAAAATCAAAGGAAAAATAAGGGTAATACAAGTAATTCATAGGGTTAACCCACACCACCAAATCTATATAAAGGTAAAAAACATTTTATATAAATGTAATCTTTATGTAGAGGATTGTGGTCACTCAAAAATTTTATCCGATAAATCCCATTATAATATTTCTCTCATTAGGCCTTTAGATAAACCAAAATATATATTTGTATTTATTATATTATTTTATTATCAGTATACATGTCATTTCTATTAACGAATAAATCTATATTTTTGTATTATAACATCATTTATAAACATTTCTTTATTCATCAGCATGTTCAGTAATCCATATGAGGTCAACCACTATAAAAGATTCACATTTGTTGGACTATCAACTACTAAATGTTTACAACAATATAGAGTTTTTATTTTTGTGGTATATTATGAGTAGGACAGAAATAGAAATTATGTTTTATTTAAACATCATTTTAAATGATATTTTATCAAATCGTAAAATTTATGTGAGTGAAGAATAAATCATGTTAATTGATATAGATTTTATGGAAACATATAGGGGTAAATTGTCCTCCTTTAAATAATTAATATGATTAGAAAATTTAAGTGAAAATATTCATTGCTTCAAATATTAAAACAATTACCATAGAGATATAAAAAATATAAAGTGAAAATAAAATCCATAATGTAAATGTATAACCTGTCAGATTTTTATATTGGTTCAAATATAAATGGCCTTACTCCAATCTTCAACAATATAAAAAACTAAGAGAGATGAACCCAAAAGGTTATATCACTTTTAAAGGAGAGTGAAAACTCTTTACATATACCTTTTCACAAATAAAAGATCAAACCATTTTGCATGTTTTTTATAGGCTCAGTAAAAAACCAATCCTTTTACAAGATATTACCAAAAATTGACTTTTATAAGCTTATAACTGACCTCATACTTTTAGGTATTTATTGAACAAAGTATTTTATTGAAGAAAAACCTTTCTTGGAGGTTTACACAAGAAGAACCAATGTAAAATTTCAAAAGATATGTTTTATACCCTTCAATACCAAATCCAAAAACATCTTCTGTTATTGTAGTGTAATCTAGTTCAAGACACACTAAGTTAGACAATACAACCTATGTAGTTACAAAAAATTAAAGTAATAAAAATTTCTAATCCAACAAATGATTGTTGATGAAGATTCTTGTATTAGGATCATGTAGTTCTCAACCCCATTAAAATACTGAAATAGGTAATCTCAGTTATCCCTCAATTTACTTTAGTCAACATATAAATAATGATTTGGTCCTTATTTCCACTAAAATAAAAAGTTGGATATTTTATCCACAAAAATAATTACATGAATTATCTTAATAAATTCCAAAAATAAAATCATCGCATATATAATTATTTTAATGAATGTCAATGTAAAAACTCCATGTAGAGGTAACTTTTAATGATTGCACATGAAATAAATATCTATGTGGGTATCTTATATAATATATAAAATTATTTTCATGTTTTATAGTAATAATACATTATTATAATTAATATATTTCTAATGAATAATTATAATTAATATTAAATTACCTTGAAAAACACTCAAAATTAAAGTGAGAAAAATTGTTCACATTGCAATAATATTTAATGAAGATCTCACATTTTCATAATAAATTAGTGATGAAATTCAACCCATGTGATAAAAATTTGATAAAATGATTTAAAATATATTGTAATATATTTTAACTGACCAATATTTAATTATCAAACAAATAAAAAATTAAGTATATATTTAATTAACATGTCAAAAATGGAAAATTATAATATTATTTAAAATGGATATTATTTCAACATTTTACAAAATACTATATAAAATTACAAATACACATAGAAAAACCCATGTATGAGTTTCATACTGATCATTTATGAAGGATATTCACAAGAGAACATATATATAAAAATATAACTAAGGACATTCGTATACATGATTTCATAGGGGTGATTTCTAAAATTTGAAGACAACATAACATAAAAATATTCAAACATGAAACATTACTTCTAAATAGATGAATCAATTTTATATCTAATTTAATTATATTTATTTAATATAATTACCTTTTCATAGACTCGATAATCACTTTAATATAACTTCTAAATCTCATATTTTCATCAAGATAAAGATGAAAATTATTTATAGAAAACTAAATAAATTAAAACTAAAAACATGTAGTGACTTAAATGTAATTTTAGAATTTATAGATATAGATTCATCATATTATTTAATTAAATAAAATGTATATAGTTCTTATCGTTCTTGTGAAACTATAATAACATAATTTGGAGTACTATAGCTCAATTTATAATCAAAAATATAAGATAAATTCATTCTCAATAGGTTATACGGAAGGTTCCATAACTAGATGACATAATCAGGTAACACGATCAGTTGAACCCCACAATATCCCCCACCATCATTATATTTTGACCATATGTTAGGGTAGAACGGTCAGGTGATAGGGAAAACTGAATCCCATGGTATGTTCCATGGTCTGTGAATTTTGTATATGTTTTTGGTTGATATGATCAGTAGGTCGACATGGTAAGGTGACACTGTTAGTGGACTCCCATTATAGGTTCTGGCCTTTTCAAAAAAAATATTTCGAAACTCTTCCAATGTTTATTTTCAGAATAATAAATATGTTAACATTAGGTTTCAGATGACTTATCTATCCAAATAACACTTGATGAATCATTAAGAACATGTTCTGGATTATAAAAAACTAAACACAAAAAAAATTAATAAAATAAATATATTGATATGATCTTGATTAATAATACTTAAAATAATTAAAATTATTAATAACTTTAAATTAAATAAAATGAAAAAATAATTATAATTATAAAAAAATTAAAATGTTCTAGGAGAAACTCAACATTATCACACTTTTTGATAATTAGAAAAAAAATAAAAAACACCTCCCCCATTTAGAAATAATCAAAATGATAGAGTTGTATTAAAATAATTTCATCATTAAAAGTAAATATTTAAATTTTAATAACCTTCAAATAAAATTATAATTTAATAATACAATATATTCTATAATATTCTTAACATTCATATTTAAAAACATATATCACACAACCGCAAACAACGTTCCATTTTCAAAACATATATTAAGAATCCACAGTTCAAATAGCTTAATTTAAAAAAAATATGTAAAAATTAATGAGAAACCCTTTAGAAAATAATATTATATGAAAATGGAATTTTTATTAAGTAATTTAACATTATATATTATTTATTAGAATAATTAAAATATAAAAAAAATATGTACACAATTCGAAATTTTAGTATAGAAATATAGATTATCTATTTCAATAGGAATAAATAAAAAATGAAAATTTATGCATATAAATATACTTAAACTCTCCCAAAAATAAAATATTTAATATGAATATCTATATGTGTAATGGAATTAAAAAATTTCTATAAAATAAACCTAATGTTTTTCATCATATTCAACCAGAAATTAAAAATTTATGTCTGAACATATTGTTAAACCATGGTAGTTCATTCTTGTACATATTTAAAAATAGATTTTATAAATTGAAAAAATAGCATGTTAAATATTTATAAATTATTATATTTAGAAATACTTATAATTCCATTTAATTTACCATTATATGCATATATGTAGATACTTAAAATTTTAGCATTCGTAAACAAGAATTCATATAAGATTCTAACATTTATAAAACCAGATAATTTTATAGGGAAAATTAAATAATTAAAATAAGGTTTCCTCTACCTTAATCGAGGAATTATATATATATATATATATATATATAATAAAAAATAAGAATTTGGAAAAAAATTCCACCTCTGTTTTATCTTCTTTATCATTAATAGATAGAATAGATTATATAATAAATGAATTAAAACATAGATAAGCTATGGAAGACACTTTTCAAGAACACATATTTTACATCAAAAATAATATTTTTACAATGTAAATATTATAATCATGAAAAAATATATACTCAATAAAATATTTCACACTTAAACTAAAATTACTTATAAAACTAATTCTTCATAAATATGGAAGAAAGAAAAAAATAGGGGATAATAAAAAACTTATTATAAGGTGGTAATATAGCATTAAAAGTCACCAAATTAAAATACTAGAATTGTAATTCATAATTTACAAATATAATAACATATTTACTATATATATAAGAATATTAAAAAAAATAGTGTATGTAATCCAATAAAAATAATAATACACAAGGTCACTAACCAAAAAAAGTTAAATATTGAAGTACATGGTAGCTTCCCAATATGATACTAGGTATTCAAGCGTAGAAAAAATTAAATTTTAAATTTTATTATGCTTATTCGAACAGGTAATGGATAAATATATAATGATATGCATGGTGATCATAAGAGTAAACAATTAAAAATTTCATGGGTAAAAGAATGGATTTATTTTATATTAATGTTAATAAACACATTTATCTACCAAAGAAGTATATAATTTTGATAGTTTATCCTTAAAAATAAATTTGGTCATAAAATACAATTTTTGACCAAAATATTGCGTGAAATTCAAAATAAAATCACAAGAATAATGAACATTACACACACATTTAAATATCTATCTAAATAAATTATTTTAGACAATCATTAAAAAAATTAATTTTATATAATAATATGAACAAAAGAATCATAATTATGTATTTTATAAAATTTAATCTAGGATGTCAATTATTTATTTAATTTATTCTTGAGCATTTATATTTTTTAGCTTCAAACAATTGGGTTTAATATTTCACCTCTTTTTTAAACTATAGAAATTATATTGGAAAAATCTAATTTAAAATTTGAATTACATTGAATGATATCCCATTAAAATTTATTTCCCCCTTTTCATGTTTAGAAACTAGTTTTTCATGTTTCTAGAGATTCTATAATTGGAATGAATAGATTTCATATAATATCCTTCAAAAATAGTTGTCTCAAGATACCTCCAAATATAATAATTAATGATGAAAATAAAAGAAAATCCAAAATATTTCCAGGAAACGAGAAATAATGAATATTCATGGCTTTAATATAAAGACCAAACTTCACAATATCTTCTCCATTAAAATCAATGGGATCATGTTCTGGTAAATCATAAGATTTAATCATAATATCTATAAATTTATTTTCAATATTATTTAGAACGGAATCCACTCAGAAGATCTACTAAGTATTCAAACAACCAATAATCTTATGTAGCTACGTTGGATTCAAACCACTTTTTCCATCAAGTCATCCATCACTTGAAAGGCCATTTCTTTAGTCTTGATAAGGACTAGGGTAAGAAGTTATCAAAAATAATATAATCAAAATGAATCCCAATATATATTAAATTATCTAACTTCCCATATCAATAATGAGGTATCAAATAATTTGAAAAACTAAATTATCTAAAAATATCCCATATCTAATAATAGTAGTTGGGAATTATAAAAATTAGATAACTAAAAATATCCTTATAAGATCCTGTTATGATATCAATTGTTAGGTCCTAGTAAAGTTATCGAAATGGAAAAGCGTGGGGTGACTTGTCTTTTTTTTTAAAATTAATCAAAGTATAAAATATTTGTGTAGAATGTGATCAGTTCAAATATTAAACAATTTAACCATAGTGATATAGGAACACTGAGGAAAAAACACATAAAGGTATAGATGAACATAGGATATTTTTATAGTTGTTCTGATCTAAATAATCATGATCTACTCTTCACCAAACACATGATCTTAGATTTATGGAACCCACTATGGTATATGTCTTTTAAAGGAGATTAAAAACTCTTCACATCCTTTTTTTCACAATTGAAGGTTCAACACAATTCACTTGTATTTTATGGGTTCATCGAAAAACCCAAACTTTTACTAGAGAAGACCAATAAATGAATTTTGTAGGCTTAATAATAGTCTCTTTCCATTTTCAAGAATATATGGAACAAATTCTTTTAATTGGAGAAAATATTAACCAATATTTGATAGATTCAGAACCATCATAGACTTTCACAGGATCAGTCGTAACCTTATTTATGTTACTGGTCAAGAGGATCTTATTCTTCTATGGGGTCAAACAAAACTTGAACTCTTATGAGATTAGTAATTTCCTCTATTATTTTACGAGTTTAGAAGAACACGATAATATAATAAGATTAAGTAAAACCATTTTTAAGGGAAAAAATACATACATACCTTTTTAGGCTTGTATAACCTAGTGCGAGACATAATAAATTTGAGAATACAACCCAGATACCTAAAATATAATTAGTGATTAAAACTGATTAACCCAATGAGTGATTATAGATAATGATTCTAGTGTGTATATCATGAAGTTCTCATGACTATTAAGATATTGAACAATGATTCTTCATAATCCAGTAGTGTACATTATCATGTATTTAAATAATGAAGCTATATGACTTAGTTTTGGACTACACAACATGAACGAGTTAAATTAGAGCCACATATATCTTCTCTTTACTACATGCATTGGTATTTTTATCCATAAAAATATAAATGGCTATTTTATCAACCAAAAATTAAAAAAAAATCTCCATAAAAATCTCCAACAAAAAAACATCATGGGGATGAATCTTTAAATGAATACGCATGAAAAAACATCACATGGAAGAAACTTTTAACAAATATTCATGAAATTCATACTCATGTGGGTCACCTCAATAATATGAAGAATTAAATTCATTATATAATGTGATAAAACATTTTTATAATTAATAAATAGATAATAAATAATTATTATAAATATTAACATCCCATGGAAAAATATAATAATGAATGTGAGGAAAACTATTCTCATTCTAATAACATTTAATCTAGTACTCAACATTTCACATGAAATAAACATTAAACTAAAACTGATATGATAAAATATTTATAAAACCATTTAAAATATATTTTAATGTATTCTAAATATTTAATTTGAAAATATTTATCAGACTAAACATTAATTATATCCATAATTAACACAAGAGAAATGGAAAAGTGAAATGTTAAATAAAATGGAGCATATTTCATTATTTTAAAATATACTATAGAATATAAAAAACACATGTAAGAAAATCCACATATGAGATTAATATATAATATTTATTTAGGGGATTAAAAATATAATCTATTGAGAAAAATATATGTATGTAAATTCATATTCTTGGTTTCTCATAGATGATTATAGAAATTTATAGACAACTAATCTTATAAATATTCTAACATTAAACATATATTAAATGTTATATAATAAGTTTAATCTTCTATTAATTAATATTTAGATAATTTTATTATCTTTATATATAATCAATAATCACATTAATCTCAATTATACATCTCTTGATATCATCAAAATAAAGTAGCTAATTCGTTTTTGAAAACAATAGAATCCAGTCAGAATGTAGATAATGAATTAAATCTAATTTATTTAATTATAAAGATGAATTCATATTTCTATTTACTATAATTAATTTAGATAATGTATTTATATTTACAACATAACAAGAATAAATAATTTCAATTATTTTATCCAAATTTATTGTAAAAAAGAAAAGATAAATTTACTCATGGTAGGTTCTGAGGTAGGTCGATGCAGTAAGGTGAAATGGTCAAGTGACCAGGTCAATTGAAATAGTCAGTTGACTCCCATGGTAAGATCCATAGTGAGTATATTTTTTCTTGTGTTATATTAAAATTGTTAGGTGATAAGATCAGGTGAACGATTATTTGACTTCCACAGTAGTTTCCAAGATTAGTAAATTTTTATCATATGGTAGGTTAACATGTTAGTTTACTTACACGGTAGCTTACACACTCCACCCCACCCCCTTCCCGCTAGCTACGCATAGTGGACCTGGACACCCCCTTGTCCTCCCTGTTTTCCACAGTATGATTCACTGGACACCAGCACCACGCCTTCTTCTTGCACATCGCTCTGCTACCCTACTTGAATACCACAACCCTCCTGGGTCCCCTGGTGGACTATGCATAGAGGACCCCTCCCCTCCTCACTTACTCCGGTGACCTGACCTCACCACTCTAGACCCCACTATCACTGGAACTCCGGCCAGCCTTTCGTCTGGTTGTACATCCCTTCCCGTGAGACCGTCCAACTAAACCCCCAGCCACTTTCTCTCATCTGATGCATAACCACCCTCCGGCGAACCCAACTCCCCTATCCAGTGGTTTCCATTGTGGCCTAAACTCTTTTATAGCGCCTCCACCTTTCTCCAGCGTGTTCACAATCTTCCTCGCCACCAACCCTCTCCTATTCTGGTCCAAGTATATTTTTTCATCGATTTTGGTGTTTTTCTTCATGTTATCCCAACTCTTTTTTCATGGTTTTTAATTATCCTGTTTTTTCTTGCTATCTAGAGGATGTGTTTGGTCCGAGAAGCAATTTTATTTCTTCCGTTGAGGTTTTTTCATGTTTTCAAACATTGAGGTAGGTTTCTCTATACCATTTCTTGTAATTTCAATCCACATGATGTTTGTGATTGATGAGTAAATTCTTAAATAAATTTTTCCACTATGATTATATTCTATATTAATTTAGGGTAGTGATTTATTGTAGAAATATTTTATTAAATAAGTGTTTTTTCATGTTTTCCTTTGGAAATATGTTGTAGAAGTTGTCTGGATGGTTTAGTGTTGGTCTTATAAAACATGGTAATCTTGATGAAATGGTTTATTGTTTCAATAAATGATGGATTTTTGGTTTATTCAAAATGGATGGGAAGAGAACTCTTGTTTTTCCATTGAATGTGGGCACATACATGGATGTACAGAGTGCACCCATGGATGATCCATCAAATGGAGATGATATTTTGAGTGGCTCTTATCTCAAATCATGGTTTTTTAAAAAGAACTCATATTTCCCATTTTTCTCCCTTTTGATAAATAGATTCATGGTTTCCAATGTGGATTGGGTTTTGTTTTGGATATAAAATTCTTTTAATTTTTTTTGGTTGTGTTTTATGAATAGGTAATTTGGTTTATGTGATTCTATAGTACTTTTGGTCATAAGTTGGTCTTTAGCACCTTAATTTTGGGTATCTATTGTTGTTATAGTGATTTTTTTTCAACAAAAGAGGGTTCACACACATATCCATAAGGTATGTATATATATAACATATATATTTCATCTAAGTAATTATTCCCTCATAGGGTGGGGAATGCATGCATTTAATTATGGATATATGTATATGTGTGTGTGTATGTGCGTGCGAGTGCAGGCTAGTTATGAGTGGTTGTCGCCTTTTTCTTCAAGTTCCAATGTGTTCTGCATGACACAGTTCCTCTTTGGGGTAGCCAAATCCAAATTTTCCTTTCTGATTAAGTCCATTTAATACATGAGTGGTTTAAATTAAATTTTTTACTTTGTTCACAACTTTGTAAAACACTTAGTTAGCTTTATATGGTGTTTTTAAGCAAACTGGTTTGGCTGAAAATAGTTCTGAAGTACTTTCTCTGTAAATTTTTATGTGTTCTTGTGAAAATTTTGTTCACATGATGTTAAATGTTTTTTTGATAATTTTTTAAGCATGACACACACCTTTTATATACTCTTTAATATGTTATGATGGTGTTTCTAGTTTTAATGAATTGTTTATAAATTATTTTTCCTATTTATTAAATTGTTTATAAATTGTTTTATATATTTACAAAAATTTTAATAAACCGCTTGGAATGTTCTTAAAATCATTTATAAAATTTTTAGCTTGTTCATATAATAGCTATTAAATTTTTTGGTTTGTTTTATACAATTTCCATCTCTTTATTGTTTTAGAAAGACGTGAAGAATATTATTTGGTAGATGTTTTAGTGTGTTTTAAAATGAATGGTTTCAATTGTATTCCTTAATTTTTTGGATCATTTTTCATTGAAACATGTTTTTATTAGATTTTAAAAAGGGTAAATCCACGTTGATTTCGTTGTGAATTGGTTGGGTGTGTGTGTTTGGAACTTGGGCCCGTTTAACATAGAAAATTAAAAATGTTTTTTGTGTGTGATATTTCAGGTAATTTTTTGGCTTTGTAAAGCTACAGGTATGATTCTAAACACTTTTCTATTCAAATAAGTGATTTAATTATTTATGTAATGTGATGAATGTTTGGTACCTCCAACTCAAATGATAATTCTTGTATGAATTTTTAGAATAGATTGTGTAAAAAAAAGATTTTTTACCTACATAACAACCTTATTGTTTTGTTAAGTGTTCTAAATGTTCAGATGTTTTGAAGGCCCAGTTAGCACGTTGATTAATTTGAAATGATTGAACATGTAAATGGGGTCCTCCTATCTAGGGTAACACATTATGGGTGAATTCATAGGAAGCATCTGTGTTTGGGGTAGGCAAGTGTGGTGAGATAAGTCATGCGTACGAGGGCCTTCTACATACACAATATTATTGTAACCACCATGGGTTCAGGGGAGTCCTTTAGTTTCTTGTGTGATGGTTTCTTATCAGCCATGATTAGATGGTTTTGTACCCATAGGTAGGTATAGAGGCATGATGGGGAGTTTCACTAGTTTCTTTTTCCGTGAGGGTGGCCAGTTGGTTATAAACATAAGAAATTCACTATACACCAGCAGGTGGTTCTGAACTAAGTATGTCCAGGGGTTTTCTGGGGATGTTTTGGATCACCCGTGGTAACTTAATTATTTACATCTCTTTTTTATTTTAGTCGTCCTATTTTATTTTTAGATTTCCCTATTTACTTGTTTATTTCAACATTGGTTTGTTATCTCTTGTCACATGCTTTTTTATAGAATGTAAAATGGTTTTGGAAATTATGTATAGTGTGTGTTAAATTTTCAAATGGTAAAACCATGTGCTTATTTTAAAAATGGGAATACGCTATTTCTATACTTTTATTTTCAATCATCTATTAATGGGTTCTCCTTCGAAAGGAGACATTGGATTTATTGGTTTATCATTGGCTTTCCTACAGAGCATTTCCATCCTCAGTCATATATTATCTTTTCTATTTCATGATTTAGTTTTGAATTTCTTGCACAGCGAACATGCTACTATGTTGGGTGGTGACCGTGGAGGTTAGTCGGAGGTATTGATAGTTTAATTTCTTCCTACTACTTGTTTTGTTATTTTTATTTTCACTCTTTCATTATTTACTCACCTTTTATTTATGAGATATGTCATTTCCTTTTATGTTTAGATTCTCACTAGTAGTTTCCATCCTGGGGTGATCTAGAATGCCCCTCGGGGCATGTTGTAGACTGGTTTGTTTGCCCAATTTAGGGTTGACCTAGGAAATTTCATGAACCAATTGTATCAGATGATGCCCTTTATATTTGGGATATTTAGTAGTTGGATATTAGGATTATTGGTTCTGAGGTGGTAGGTTATGGGTCGGTGCCTAATCACCACCACTCATGATGAGACCCGAGTTACCATGGGTAGTCAGGGTTTTGAGTCTTTTTTCATGGGTTTTTTTGGATTGAGGTATGACAATGGAGGTGAATTAGTTCACGTTGTGGCCTCACATGGGGTGGTGACCCATGTAAAGTCCAAATTTCCGAATCAAGGTCCTCTTAGTTTTATTACTTATTTGGGCATGGATCACCACTATATTGTCAAGTCAGGCATATTAACTAGTTCCTCAGTCATGTGGGTTGTTATAGGTAGTGTTTTGATTTAATCCCAGTTGATGTTAGCGTCCATTAAAAGTGACATTGATTTTGAAATAGAAAAGTTTTTATTTTAAATTGTTTTGAAATTGGTGAAGTTGGGTTTTAAAGTGAAAGTGTTTCGATTAGGAAAATTTTGGGGTGTGTTTGGATTTTATAAGTTAATGAAGTGTTAAAAATTTAGTATCCATTATGCAGGGTCACATGTGTGTACGTATATACATAGAGTGTGTGGGAGGCCCTTGTTCTCAGAGGATGTAAGAAGAATTGAATGAATGCACATGTGACGGTTCCTATGGTTCCATTGGTGTGTTTGAAAAAAAAGAAACGGTGGTTTATTAAAAAATAAATTTACTTGTGTTTTTTCTGTTTTTCTTATGTGCATGTTTTCCTTAACTTGGGCTATTTCATTAATTGATCTTTGGCCAGATGTCGATTGCTGTTGTGTTTTTTGTGTTGTTTAGAGCATACCGCCTAGAAAGGATTATGAGGATTGCAATGAGTCATGACCATTTTTCAGTTCTTTTCATGTGTTCACTATCTATCAAGGTAATCAATGTTTGTTTGAGGCAGTTGTGTGTGTTTTAGAGTTAGAGTGGGTCTTCAGGTTGTTGGGATCTCACGAGGGTGGTAATGTTCATACCAACATAGAGTTATTTGAGGGTTCAGTTCTAGACTGGTAAAGATTGGATGTCTCATTATCTATAGAGTTTTAGGTGTGGTTAATGATGGTATAGTTTTTCAAAGGTTACCTATATGGGAAAGAGTGCACGTTGGCAGAACGTGTCTCTATGAAACCATCTTCGTCGGTGTTGACACCTAGTTTTTCAGACCATTATCCTTTTTTTCACCAGTGTGGCCAGTTCTGGAATTCTAATCCATCATCTTTCATCCCTTTGAAAAATTTATACCATTTTTGTCCTTTTAATAATCGGGAGGAAGGATTTGGGGATTGGACGATGTGAACGCCTGACTATGAGGTTGGAGATGCTTCTGCTATCAAGGCCCCAACCATAGGTCTCACGGTGAAGCTCACGAACTGTGGGAAGTTTCTGAGGGTGTGTAGAACTTTGGTCTGGATCTTTTTTTCACCATTGATGATAGAAATATCCAAATTTTCCTTGTTCTATTCATATCATCGTCGTAAGATCATTCTTGTTGTTGTGGGGTGATGAGTTCATTGTACTGCAATCCAAGCAGCCTCATCTACTCTAAATGTGGCTTTTAAATTATTTGTATTCCTTTAGGGGTGTTGGGCCTTTGAATAAGGGGACCCGTTCTGATTCTGATTTTGGTCTCAGTTACATTCATTAGGGGAATTTTGTGTTTCATGAATTAATGGGTGGTGTTTTATGCCCCTTCATTGTTTGGGCACCTCTCGAGGTGTTTTGCTTTATCATGTTTCGGTTTTGTAGTGGATTCTTCTGTCATAGAGTCCTGATGTGTTCCTTTACCCTTTAATGGTTTTAATACTAGTGGGGGAGTTGTTCCGTAAGCGTTGAAAATGTGGGATTAGTTTGGTTTGTTTGTTCCAGAATTTCCCTCCTCCCCCCATTTGGGTTGTGTTTTTGGGTTTCAAGGGTTTCTGTGTTAGTGAATTTTCATAGTGGGGATAAAACTTCTATGTTATACCCTCCATCTCACGCAGTAGTCATTTGTGAATTGGTTGGGTGAGATGTGTGTTGGAAAGGGTCCCCCTAATGCTCTTGGTTTCCTTTGGTATTGTCTGGGTATAAACACGAGTGGCATTAAATGCTGGCTGGGTGACTTTATGGGGGTGGAATGTGTCTTGGGTGGGGAGGACTATCACTCCCTAACTGGTCTAATTAATTTATTTTATTGGAAATAATAATTTTTATTGAGGTTCGGGTTTAATCCCAAACCAATTCTTTGAGTTATGACAAAAAGTATTGTTTTTTGGGTTGACGTCGTTGGGAGCACGAGCGAGGTCACATTTTGGAAACCCGACATGGCTCCACAATGGAGACTGTGCAACATGCCTACCCTTGAAAGGCATTTATATTATTAATTTATTGTTATTAAAATTAAAGTTAACAATTATTTTTTTTAATCAGAATTTAATTGTTTTTATTATAAGTGAAAATTTTAATTTTAATTTTATTTATTATTATTCTTATTATGATTAATTTAAAAAAGTGTAGAATCCCCTAGGGGTGTGGCCCCCCCACCCCCCGCCTTCTTGATGGCTATGCATAGTGCTCCCAAACCCCGCCTAATCCCCCTATTTTCCACAGCACGACGCACCAGACACCAGTCGGCACCACTTCCACCCCTTCCTCTGGTACAACGCTCTACTGCCTTGTATGGCCATGCCAACCTACCCTGGTCCTCCATCAACAATGCACCATGAACCCCTCGCCGCCTCCCTTGTTCTGGTGACCTGACCTCGCCGCTCTGGACCTCTCCTTCCATGCACTCAATCCAGCCTCCCGTTCGATTGTACGTTCCTTCCCGTTTGATTGGCCAATTGAACCCCCAACTGCTTCCACTCATCCAGCACAGAACTACCTTCTAGAGAACCCAACACCCCATGTCCAGTGGTTTTCTATCATTACCCAAACTCCCTCACAGTGCCTCCATCTTTCTCTAGCGTGGTCGCGATCTTCCTCACTAACAACCCTCTCATGTTTCGATCAAGGTATATTTTATTTCATCTCTTTTTGGTTTTTTCCTCATGTTAACAAAACTCTTTTCTCAAGGATTGTAATTTGCCTATTTTTTTGGTGTTTATGGGATGTTTTTTCTGCAGATCCATGTTATTCCTTCCGTTGATGTTTCTTCACGTTCACATGCATTTAGGTAGGTTTTTCGAGGCCATTTATTCATATTTCATTCCACATGATTATTTCGTTTGGTGAGTTAATTCTTAAATCATTTTTCACACTATGATTATAATCTTAGTTAATTTATAATAGTGATTTCATGTTGAAATACTTGATTAAAAATAGGTTTTTGGTTTTTTTCCATTAGAAACATGTTTTTATAGTTATTCTATTGGTGTAGGGTTGGTTTTATAAATCATGGTACTTTTGATGAAATGGTTAATTGTGTCAATGAATAGTGGATGTGTGGTTTCATCAAAATAGTTATGAGGATACCTCTTGTTTTCGATTGAATGTGGCCACATACATGGATGCACAGAGTGTACCCATGGATGAGCATTCAAAAGAAGATTACATTTAGAGTGGATCTTCACTTGAATCATGGTTTTATAAAAAGAACTCATATTTCCCCTTTTCCTATCACTTTTGATAAAAGGATTCATGGTCTCTTAAGTGGATCAGAGTGTGTATTGGATATAAAATAATTTCGGTAGCATTTGGCTGTGTTTTATGACTTATACATCAAGTTTATGTGAGTCTATGGTACTTTGGGTCATGTGTTGGTCTTTTCCACCTTAATTTCAGGAATAATTTTTTGTTTTAGTGAGTTTTAGTTCAAAGATAGAGAGAATGCATTCATATAAATAAGGGGGGTATAATATATATATATATATATATATATCTCCTCCAAGTATGTATTCCCCCGTTTCATTGGGATTACATGAATTGGATTATGGATATATGTATATATATATAGGTATATGTGTGTGAGTTCGGGCAGGTTACGAGTGGTGGCCACATTTTACAACAAGTTCCAAGGTGTTCGGCATTAAATTGTTCTTCTTTGAGGTATGAAAAATCTCATTTTCCTTTAATATTAAGTCCATTTAGTACATGAGTGTTTTTAATTAATTTGTTTTTTACTTTTTTTCACAATTTAGTACACATTGTTAACTTTTTATTGTGTTTTCAAGCTAACTAGTTTTTTTTAAAATAGATTTGAAGTACTTTCTCTAGTCATGTTTACATAGGCTTATCAAAAATGTGTTCACTAGATGTCTAATGTTGTTTTGATATTGTTATAATCCTGGCATGCACCTTTGATATACTCTTCAATAGGATGTGATGGTGTTTCCTGTTAAAATAAATTGTTTATAAATTTTTCAGTCTGTTAACAAAATTGTTTATTAATTGTATCATCTATTTACAAAATTTTTAATAAGCGGATTTCCATGTTCTTAAAATCGTTTATAATTTTTTTTCTTGTTCTTATAATAGATAATAAATTGTTTTGTTTGTTTTATAAAGTTAACATCACTTTAGAGTTTTTGAAAGATGTGATGAATATAATTTGGGTAATGTTTTGGTGTCTTTTCATTGGAATGGTTTTAATTTTATTCCTCAAGGTTTTCACCCTTTTGGCCTTGGAACATATTTGAAAGGATTTTAAAAAGTGGTATAGGCCTGTTTATTCATTGTGATGTGGTTGGATGTGTGTGTTTGGAACTTGGGATCATTTGACATTGAAAAAGAAAATGCAATTTTTTGTGATATTTTGGGTATTATTTTGTCTATGTAATGCTGAAGGTCTGATTGGTATCACATGTGTTTTCAAATAAGAGATTTAACTATTTAAGTAATGTGAAGACCCGTCTGGTACCTACAAATCAAAAAATGTTCCTTGTATGTCCTTTTAGAAAATATTGTGTAAAAAAAGATTGTGCACCCTCCTAAAAACCTTATTGTTTTGTGAACTGTTCTAAATGTTCAAATGTTGTTAAGGCTCAGTTTGAACTTTGTTTAATGTGAAACGATTGAACATGTATATGGGGTGCACTTGTCTAGGGTAACCATTTATGGGGGAATTCATAGGAAACCTTTGAGTTTGAGGTAGGAAAGTGCAGTGATATGAGTCACGCGTGCGAGGGAATCCGATTTAAATAGTATTATTGTAACCACTATGGGTTCCGAGAAATCCATTAGTCGATTGGGTGATGGTTGATTATCAGCCCCAATTAGAAGGGTTGGTACCCCCTGGTAGGTATAGTGGCTAGGTGGTGAGAGTCACTGGTTTCTTTTTCCATGAGCACATCCAGTTTGGTGAGAGAAATATGTGCTTCACCATACACTAACTAGTGGTTCCAAACGGAGTACATATATGGGTATTTTAGGGATGTTTAGGATCACCCGTGGTTACTTAGTTATTTATATCGCTTGTTTATTTTTTTCATACTAGTTTATTTTCAGCATTCTCTATTTACCTATTTATTTTAATATAGCTTTGGTACCTATTGTCATGGGATTTTTTTATATAATGTCAAATGCTTTTGGAAATGATGTGTAGCGTGTGTTGGATTTTTCAATGGTAAAAGCATGTGATTATTTTAAAAATGGTAACACCCGATTTTTATGATTGTATTTAAAAAATTTTGTTAATTGATTGTCATTAAAAAATGAATTTGAATTATGGGTTTACCTTTGGCTTTCCAACTATGCATTTACGGGCTCATTCCTATCCTATATATTGAGTTTTAGTTTTTAGTTTTGAATCTCTTGTGTAGAGAGTGTGGTACAGTAATGGGTGGAGACCTAGGAGGTCACACAGTGGTATGTGCAGTTCATTTTCATCATGCTTCTAGTTTCAATTTCTACTATCACTCTTTATTTATTTACCTACCTTTTATTTATGGTCTAAATCATTCCTTCTTATGTTTTTATTATCGGTACTAGTTTCCATCAACGGGGGATCGAGAAAAACCATCAAGAAGTGTTCCAGACCGATTTCGGTGCCCAATTCAGGGTTGACCCGAGCTAGTTCATGATAAGTTAACTCCCATGGTAGGTAAAATGAAATGTTCAGCTGACATGGATGGTTGACTCCAACATTAGGCTCGAATCTTTTCCCATATTTTTTCAATTTATTTCCATGTTTTAGATCTAGAATAAAAAAATTATAATATAAGGTATCAAATCACTTATTTATCCTAGAAAACCTCCAGAAACTTGTTTTACATGTTATGAAATATATAAAAACCATTAATTAATTAAATAATAATAATTACTTGATAATGATAAATATAAAATTACATAATTAAGATTATTATTACTTTTAAAAGAAATAAAACAAATGAATAATTATACTAATAAAAATATAAAGTGGTTTAAGGTTCCACTAATCATTAAATTCATATTCCTACTACATAACTATGGAAAACAATAAGATATTTTCTCTATAATATACTTCATCCTCCCTGGGTACTTATCCAAATGATGTTTATATATATTCCTTTAACAAAAAAAATTCTTGTTTTCCCTAGTTTCAAAGAGATAGAGAGTCAACGAGGAAAAAGATTATTTTTAGAATTCTTAAATTGAGGAAATAAGATTTTTATAATAATAATTCTAGTTGTTTAGTTATGGGAAATCTATTTTATATAAAAGTCTACATCACTATTACTTAAAACCATTTTCTTGTAATATTAAAATGATTTTATAAAATTTATAAATTACAAAACCATTTCATGTAAGGGGATATGATTTTAGGATTCTAATTTAATATTTCAACAAAATTCTCCTTATTATAATGGATAATCATTTGTAAGATACTCGTAATTAATGTTTCTTTTATAATATTTTTATAAGTACATGATTCTAAACTTCTATATTATGATTTTAAGAAAAAAACTTTATTTTAAGATAAAAATTATTTTATTAAAACATTTATTTTCAAAAAACCCTTTAATATAAATAATTTTAATTTAAAAATCAATTTTCTAATTTAAAGGAAAAACTTATAATGTAATGGAAAATAATTTTATAGTTTTCAAAAATCGTTTCTCATTATGGAAAAATTTATTCAATTTTTTTCTTCAAAACACTTATTTTACAAGTAGTTTCATTTATGAATTCGATTTTAACTGTTTAATAATTTCAATAAGTAGTTTAAGAATAAGAGATTAATACATATAATCATTCTAAAGGAAGTACATAATTTATATAAGATTGTTATAGTGGTTTATAAGAAATATATATCAATTCTTGAGTCATTAAAATCATTTCACATATCAATTTTATTTATGTGAGACTTAGGTTATATTCACCACATATTTTATTAGTGTGTTGTATATATTACCCATGAATATATTTTATTATTATTTAATAAAAATATTGGGTATTTTAAAATATATCTAAGCTTATCTTATTCATGAGTTTTTGATATGGTGATTATGAATTTTGTGTGGGATTTCTGCTACAATCTCATTGTTTGTTGGGTTTGTTTATAATTAAGATTTTGATAATGAATTTTATGATATACCTCTCAAAAAACTAATTAATTTTCTTCTCCATAGGTTATTTCAATAAGTGATATGTTTTTCATTTAATTTTACTCAATTCATATACTGAAGAGACCAAAATAATATTATTATGTATTTATGAATTTATACCTCTCTTCAGTCTAAAATCCTTTTACTTCTATATCTATTTTTTAGAAAATGTTTTCAAAAATGTTTTCAAAATTATATAATGATTAATTAAATTAATTATTAATTTTTATTTTCTTATTACTATATTATTTAAACAGATTATTTTTTTCATATACAAAATTAATTTCTTTGGATTTTTTTTCTAAAAATGTGCAACAAATCATTATTTTACCATCATGATATAAACATAATTTATCATCATCAATACAACTCATAATTTTTAATCATCCATTACATTTTCCCATGGTTCTTTTGAATGAAAATTATCTCCATACTATTTTATAATTATTCAAATATTAAATATGTGATTTGAAAATGAAATGGGTATTTTACTAATGAAATATTCTATGGATCATTTAAACTAATTTTCATCAATGATAACATCATTTGATCTTAGTTATTCATTAATTGGATCTTGATATAATGATATAATTCATATTATTTCTCTATATGGATTATGATTATTATGATTATATTTTTATCAAATCCATTTATTCTCTACTGGTTATGCTATACAGAAATGTTGATATGTTTATGAACCCCATTTTGTTCGAGAGGTTATGATAAGTTAAATGTTTTAAGAGAATTTAGAAAACATTTATATGATTTTCATTATGTTATTGGTGGGACCAGAATTATATATCCCTACAATTCATTGGGAATAGATCAATATCTCATGATATAATAAGGGTTGAAATGTGGAGTGAACAAAGCTTGCTAATGGATTCGATCTAGTATGATAATATTGGGAGTGTACCTTGACTGTATAAATGTTCAAATAAGGATTAAACCTATACCACTATAATATTATTGTGAGTGAACCTTAACAAAATATATGATGGAATAATAAGTGAACCCAATCGACTTTTATATACTGGGAATTGGTACTTAACTAAGGAACTGTTTTCCTTTGATTATGTATATTCCATAAATTTATTTCTTATGCCAATGTTATTCTCTAATGGGGTATGTTCTTTGATTAAATTATGATTAATTTCATACAAAATAATAATCATTATACTATAACGCAAGATTATAATATTTTATATGAATTTTATTTGTTTCAAATGTTAATATCATGATGTCATACCCTTCTACTCTTGTTATGTTTACGTGATCATTTATATCTCCCTTATGTACCCATAATGGGAAAATGAGCTAACACTTTCTTATGTTTTCATTACCTATGTTATGATTAATGGTTTAAAATATGATATATCTAATATGGTTTCTTGTTATTAAGAACTTAATCGAAGATTATTTAGATCTCTTTCGAAAAAGATTATTTATGTATCCATGTTTCCAATGTCACAAAACATATATGATTTTGGCATGGATTGTAATGTTATGTATTTAATATTAATATGATAAGATGTTATAATTATATATGAAAATTATGGGTGATGATATCTTATCTATTATAAATCTATTATAGTTCACGAAATCTTTTCATGACTAAATATCACAGACACAAAAATTATTATAATATCATTTTCATGTTTATCCTACTACAATAAAGAGTTTATTTCCTACTAATTATTTAAATGATTATGGTCTTTTAAATTTTTATATATTCTTCTGGAGTAATGTTTATTGAATATTTTCATTTATTATTTTTAATATATCACCATCTTTTGGTTTAATTATCTGTATCTAAAACATTTCATTGAAATTTTTTTAACATACTATAATTTCTACAATTTCAAAACACTTCGGTGTAGAGTGTATAAATGGGAACTATTAGACCGATTTAAATCCAAGAAAAATTAGTTTTAAAAGGATATGCTCAATGAATTCACCAAGATTTTGGAGGGAGTGTCGGTACAGTGGGATAAGTTATCATTATGCACTAAACCACTATAAAAACCTTTATAAATGTCTTTTAATTTATGATATATACTCTGTATAGAGAAATTTTATTTGTTTTTAATCCAAGAAAAGGTGTACTGGTTTTAAATTTAAATTTTTTTTTATCAGTACACAATTCACCCCCACTCATGTCATATTCATCATTCTTAAGAAATAAGTAGGTGACCACACACCTTGAAACATTCTTAACCTTTTATAAATGATCCATATTAAAGCTATTTTGAAATAAACTTTCTAATATTTTTTTCTATTGACTATTTCATACAGAAATAAAAATCTAATTTATTATCATTTAATAAACATTCATTTTTTATGTAAATTAAAAAATATTCACATTAAACACACTTCTCTAGCCCATTCATCCATTACCAAGGAACCCACTTAATTTCATTACTTAAATCTACATTATAAATCCATTTCCCAATGAATTTGTAAATACAAACCTTCAAGTCCAATTAAAAATAATTTGGAAGTAAAATTCAAATGAACGAATAATAAAACAAAAAATTTCCTTGAAATTTTGAAATAATTACATTTTTTATAAATATAATGATTTTATATACATTTTTCATTGGTAAATCCTAGAAATTTTAAATGGTTATGGGATTTACATGTCCTTGTTTCAAAATATTATCTAATTGGTCAAAAACCGGTGCATGAACTACCCACATAGAATAATATTTTTCGGACATGTGCATGGTGATATCCATCAATGACACCCCATCTAATTAGCTAATAAAGATTACATTCCTTGACATAGTAGGGTAGTGATTTCCTTTTATTTTTACTTGATATTTATCCCACACTAAAATTATATTTTGAGAATAAAAAAAATGGATACCTAATATAATCTACCCTTTTAGAAACATATCTTCTAATCCATTATTTATATAATAATGATTTCATATTTCACTTAAAAATGATCCTTCATCAACCCTTCACAAAAATTCATTTTATTAAATACACTAAAAGGCTATTTTAACAATTTAAATTATGAAATCAATTGGGAAAATTTAAGCCAACTAAGATATAAATAAAAAATCACCCAAACTATTATAATAAGGATTTAATTTATTTATATCACACTTTTTAAAACATAGTAGGAAATTTATATTACAAATCCCCAAGATCACATTTCAAAAAGACAAAGGTGTTTAAAATGTTGGTGTCGAGCAGTTTTAGAAAGAAATGGTAAATCCCATTAAGTATTTATAGTTTTAGTATAGTATTTATTTTACAATACCCTACTTATAGAACTCCTTGATAATTTAATTTTTAAAATGGGATCAAGGTATTAAATTCATGTTCCCGAAATATTATTTATCCTCACACACATATGAATTTATATGCACACAAAATTATCATATCAATACACATATTCATGTATCCTGGTGAGAATATGGACATAAATTTATCTATATATATGTTTATTTATATGTGTACAACTATCGGAGATATCATGAAGAAATTATTACTTGGGTTATAAGTGAACAAAATTAATATTTAAAAAATATACAAAAAACATAATAGTTTCAAATTAATTAATTATGATACAAACATATCATTTGGATTTAGATAAACCTTTTAGAAAATGATAAAAAACAGTGGATATATTTTTTACTTTTGAAATACATCTTTAAGTTCTAATTGGTCGATTTTATAATCCATTGTCAGATATGATAATGGAAAACAATATTTTAAAAAAAATATAAAATAAAAAGACACTTTTATTTCAATGAAAAAGAATTTTAAAAAAATTAATCTTTATAAATTCCAGAAACATGTATAAAACTATTAATATGTGTCAAATAAATAAATTTAAAATCCATGCAATCAATTTTTCTAAAATTAAAGACTCAATCATGTGGAAAATTACAATGAATCGAATGTGGAACATCGAAAACATTGAAAGTTATATGAAGGTATAAAAAATGATAGATCTTAAAAAAATTTCAAAAATAAATCACAAAAAATCGTTGAATCTCAACTCCCTTGGGATTGTGAATAAAAATGGTGCAGTAAGAGGGAGATAAAAGGATGAAAAATGAGAAGGAGAAGAATGAGGGGAACCTTAACATCAATATATTAATTCTAAAATATCATCCATAAATATATGATTTTGAGTCAAATAAGAGTATAGGTGTACAATGGGGTCCCCCTTTCACTGTGTCATGTGATATAGGGGTTGGAAGGGAGAAAATAAACTTTAGGAAAAAATAAATGGGGATATCTTAGTAAAAAATTATTTAATAATAATGGAACATCACATGGTTTTCATGATCAGTTTTAATAAATTATTTATAATCATTATCCCCTTCTTAGAAACCCTTAATGTAATACCTAAGACCCTACTATAGTAGGTAAACACCACATCCCAAAAATATTTCACAATCCACACTACAAATATTTGTTATTCAAGTTCATATTTAATTTTTTTTGAAATATTACAATTTAATTTGTGAAAAATAAAAATTATAATGTAAGTGTTCGTAATTATAATATCTTAATATTAAATTTTGTGTTATTTTTTAAATAAATTATTTTTATGTAAATGTTTAAAAAATATAGTTTTTACCAAAACTATAAATTTTATTTATATAAAAAATATGTAGGGTGTTATTTATCCTTTAAATTGGTCAAATATGTGTTTAAGGAGTAAAAATATACGTTTTCTGAAATATTATTATTAAATTATAATACTTATATTTAACATCTTTTAAAAATAAATAATATTTTCCAATAAGAAAATGTTTTTTAATATTCCATTTAATCAAATTGAATTTTCATAAAATTAATATTTATAATTATTTGTTAGACACATGGTATTTATTAGTTTTATCATAAATAAATTTATTTCATTTAAATAAAACTCATTTATAACTATATCCTAAAACAATTATGCTTAAAAATATGCTTTTCTGAATTAATATGTTTTATACTCACTAATAATAAAATTAATTATCTTAATACATATTAATATTTTTTAACAAAATATAGTTATATATAGAATAATTTGTTCCAAACTATGTGATAATAACAATAGTATATAATAATAAAAATATCCCTACTGTATTAAGAGTTTTTTTTATAAAAATGGTTTTTATAAATCATATATTTTAATTAAAATAATAAATTTTTAACTTTTATATGTTTAATTACATTAAATACTTCCAAATTTGGATTCATAATATTAATATATATTTACATGGGTCATATTATATTTTTAGTAATAAAATAATTACCATGGTTAATTTTTAATCATGACTAATAATAAGAAATAATTTAAAACAATGTATCCAAATTTTTTAATAATTAAATGATAAATTACACCTAAAAATATATTTTTGTTATGCAATTAATTACAACATGTGTCGCCTACCATTTAACAACCAAAATGACCTAACACACCTAAACCACTAGACACTCATGTTATTCAATTATCACAATCTACATAACATTATTTATTAGGAAAATACCATCTTAAAAACCCTAAAAAATTTACTCAATCCAACCCATTATCTAATTACACTATTTCCCAAAGGTATTTAACATTATGTTATCTTCCCAACCCCTCTCTAATCACATTCATGGAGTTTCTATAGTTCTATGTAGTCCTTCAAAAATTTAAAAATATATATATCATGTTAAGGGTTTATAATCCTTCTCTTTCCTTTTATATTTATATTTCTATTACAATAAGATTTCCACATATTACCTTTATTTCAACATCATGATATTATCTCTTATTTGGTATGTTGTAAATAAGAGATTAGTTATCCTTTATATTAAAAAAAGTTCCATTTTTTTATTATGTTTAAAAAAGGGATCTCGTTCGTCACCTTTATTTTTCAATTACACAACCTTTATTGTAACTTCAATATACTTGTAAATCCATGTCAATATCACCCATTTGATATATTGAAATTTACATTTTCACTAATTAAATCCTTTTTTACAATAATGTAATGAATAAAATCATTAATTTTTTAAATGTAAAGATTATATGGTTCTCCAAGAAATAAAGTACTTATCTCGATACTAGAATGTGGATGTGGGTTGTGACACAGATTCACCATGCGGTAATAACCTATAAATTTTTTTGTTAAAGCATTGACTCAACTATCTCCCTGGTGTTTGATGAGTGGTCTTAATACTACACACATAGCTAGACACCAATATGGGATATTCATTGGAATATTCAAACCCTATTTATGAACCATGTCAACTAATATTTCATATCATTCATTTAATCTCTTATAATTGAAAAATATTAATCTCAATTTTCTCTTCTATTGATAACCCAATACATTTAATGTACCCTTTAGCAGTACCTTATCATTATTTATTTGATAATGGCAATTCCTTTCATATTTTGAATACCCCATATTTTCTATGTTCATTATATATAGTTTAACCATTATCCTTTTTTATATAGATGGTTTGTAATCATTTTAACAATTTTTCTAACATTGGTGAATATATTGGCATTCAATATATTGATATAATAACATAGATAATTATTTTAAAATTTATAATATATTTTTTAACCATCTGTTATCTTTAACCAGATGAGTTATGATAATGTTATACCTTTTATTTGTAAGAGTAAATTTATTTTCATTCCATATACTATTATTATAATATATTTGATTATTATAAAGTATATAATGTATTGTTTAATCATTTCACCTTTTCCCATAATATGGGTTATGATCATATTATCTTTTTTTTTAATTTATGAAAAGTATTCTTATTCTGTATGATGTAATTTTGTTATGTTTTATTATTGGAATAGATTATTTTGAGTTAATTAAAATTTTCACATATGATTAATGCATTGGAATTTAATATGAGATGGGTGGGGCCCATAATTATATATCCCCTTGATATATCAGTATGTCTCTTAAGAAAAATTATTTTGGAGTGCTTCTACGTAGAACAGGATATTTATTTGACAATATTATCAGGATGTTTATTATTTTGTTGTGTTGTATTATTGTATAGAATTAGCATCCCAAAATTACACATTTCATCAATAGGGAACCATTTATTGTAATCCATGTGATCTATTTATTTTCATTACTTTCCATGGATATATTATTCTCTTAGTATTAATTGATTTTGTATTCATTTTTTTATCTTTTTCTTCCATAACAATTGTTACAAGTTTATATAATTATAGACTTATTTGTATGATACCTATTAATGATAATATAATATTTCACTTATTTGTTTTCATTTCCCAAGGAATACTAGAGGCAAACTATTTTCAATTTTCATGGATATTATTGAAATTCTAATAAACATCTCATAATATGTTAATGATATATATTATGTTTTCAAATGTAATTTATTGCTATATCTAACCTTATTAAACTACTATTCTGATAGATCCCAATGGAACACTTTTATTATATTACAATAACTTATTATAACTATCTTATTTGGGTTTTTGGAATCTTGGTTGTTATAGTTTGTATAATAGAAATTTTGGTAGTTAACTTGGGGACCTAATTTTTACAAAATTGGTTAGATAGCACATGTCCAATAAAAATCCATAAATATTTATAATTTATACATTATAAAACATAATAATATTATTATTTGATATACCTAGGTGTCTTTTTCTATCACCCTATGGAGAATGAATCAGTGATGATCAAATTTTACCAATTATACTTCAACTAAATTCATTCATACATTAAGTTTATCAAACTTCTAATATCAGTTATGATATATCGATATTTTTGAAACTATTTCTCATTGTTTTAACCTTATGATAATAAATTGATATAATGAAAAAATGGTATTTTTACATGATTCTATATTAGTGTGAAAACCTACATCATTTTCACGGTGACTCTAGTAAGTGTAAATATTATTATAAAAATTATATTTCCATCAATTAAAATTTGGGATCATTTCTATTCTATCCCACTGTTACTCTATCTCAAAAAAGGAACTTACTATATTCCAATAAAAATGATTATAATAACACACATTATTTACAGAAAATATATTATATTTTGAGACAATATAAGATAAACATGTAATAATCTCCTTAAAACTTTGTTAAAAAATTCCATCTGATAACTCAGTCTGATATATCAATATGGATGACCACTTTTTTCTCCTTTTACCATCCATCCAATGTTACTTTTTTATATACAGTGAACCTAATAATTATCTTTCTCAAAATCTTATTCCTCAACCTCCATCCAGTTTTCCTTCATAACACTCTATGCCTTTCTTCGGTGCTCTACATGTTTAACAAAACCCTACACCTCTATCTTATCTTTGTATTATGAACATTATTTAAATCTTATGTTAGTTACCATTGATTAGAAACCATGATGACATGATTTATTTAACAAGAATCAATATTGTTTATAATATCTCACTACTCTAAATTCTTCATCAATTATCCACATCATGAAAATAATAATAGATTCCTCTCAACCACTTTTTTATACTATTCCACCCCATTATATAGTTTCTCTTGGAACAAAAAATGGGGGAACTAAAATTATTCTACCTCCATATTTTTTTAAATTTCATTCTTCTCATTCATCTCAACTATAAAACACGCTTCTCAACACTACTAGTATAGTTACAATAATTCATCAAATCATCAGTATCTGTAACATTCATTGAACTTTACTAACCTCAATATAATGGAACTTATTCCTAATTTATTATACTCAACAAAATAAAAACATTTTATTGACCATCATAACGTCATCAAATTTAAGGGGATTTAAAAAATATATGTAAATATCCTCTAAACCCAATATGTTATATATTTCTATAATGACTAAATTAATAACATTATGTCTTTTCCTCCTCGCTCTAAATTCCTTTTGTTTTATCTTCCTTAGCCAACTAACTCATTAGGTGGATTCATTACTTCTTTAATATTTGATCATCATATAAATCCTCTTACAAATTAATTCCAAAAAATTAATAATGAATAATATTGATACCCTCATTTGATGAAAATGAATATGTTCAGTTGTTATGATCAATTGGATGATTCAAAATACAACATTATAGTCCTCAAATTTGGAGAAATTGTCTTTCGGATAAATAAACCTCATCTCAATACTTCGTGATTAAATTACATTCTTCAAGATAGTACAACATATAATACTAAGAGTTATTTGGAATTTATATAGTTGATGACACTATAAATCTCTATCTGATGTTTTATCATGGTACTCAATTACATATAAAATTGTGCATGATGTAAAAATACCATTATCATATTTATAACTTAATATGAAATGTTTTTCTGGAAACATTATAGAATTTTTTCACATTAATTTAATCATATTTTATCCATCTAATATATAATCTTATGAATTTTATATGAAACTTCTACCCATAAATGGAATTTAGATGAACCTTATGTTGGTATTATAAAAATTTCCATGTATTTATGATTAGATTATACCTTTACACAAGATTCTCCTTCTATGGATTTATCATCTTTTGGATTCAAATTTATTTATTCATATGGAATCACCATTCATGACTTCATAATTCATATAGTATTTAACATAATGATAATATATAATGGCCACTATAAAATATGTATGTATTATTAATTTTATGTTTCTTTCCAATGTACTTGATCCACTACCAATGTGGTAATATTATTCCAACTTATAGATAGTAATGTCAGAGAATACATTGTCCCATTTTTTGTTAAAAAAAGAATCTCATGGACTTTTACTTCTTTGTTTGGATTCTTATACTTTATACAACTATGTTAAAATTCATTAACACATGCTTCATTAAAATATTAATTTCTATAAATCAAATATGTTTCATCTGGTATCTCTATCTGGTTTCATTAGCTACAATAATTAAATTACCATTATGAATTCGGAATTTCACTCTTACATAGTGAATGTGTTACTTTTACCCAACCTTTATAAACTAATAGTGATCCTTACATAGGCTTCATACTATCATCTAGAAAGCATCATTTGGTTAACTATTATTTTAGAAAAAAAACCCACCAAAAACATTATCCCTTATCTATCTGGTAATTCATCTGGCACATTGTATGCCCACTCAGATTTTGAACATTCTTTATATCTCATTGATAATTAAAAATATTCTTCTTATCTCCACAGTCCAGTGATATTTTTTTGAAAATTTCTCAATTTTATCATATGTGTACAAATACCATATTGTATCATAACATAATTCATTATTTTGGGATCTTTTAGAACATGTTGAAATCATCTATCGTATATAATACATTTTATTTTCAAATTTATGGAACCCTTTTAACCATGTACATTAATTTTGATAGGAATGTTTTCTTAAGTTTCATACGGAACTCAAAAAAATCTTTCCCTCTATAAGAAATATTTCACAACCATCCTTAGATGACTTCATAAATAATCTTATATACTAATACATAAGAAATTTCCATCAACATTCTCATTGACTTTACAATGAATTATTGACAACATATACAATATATGTTTTTAGAAAAATAAAAAGGATCTTCAATATCCTCTTTTGGATTTTTTGTCAAGACTAAATTATTCGTAAATACCATGGTATCATTGTATCCCTTATTGAAAGTGAATTTAAAGGACACTTCTTCTTTATGAGTTTCAAGTAAGAGAACCCCCCCCCCCTTACTAGTCTAAATCTATATCCCTCATTTAATTACATATTTGGTGAGTGAGGAAGTTTCATCCCAAATTTTATGATTCCCTAACAATTATAAACATAGATATATTTAAAAAGGGTAGGTAATCACTTTTACTTAATAAATATACCCAAAATAAATGAACTATAAAATTATATGATCTATGCTTGATATAACAAAACAATAGTAAATAATTCCTAAATTAAAATTATCCATGATGTTTTTCATGTTAATCTAACTATTCAAAAAACTATTTAGTGAAAAATTTCTAATTTTTTTTAATTACACATACATTTTTTCATAAATATTAACAAATATATCAGAAAAATTCATGAATAATTATGTATATTTTATTCTCCCTTTTACATGAAAACACATATGTTTTAATTAATAATAAAAAAGTTTCCTTTTTTATTTGATCCACATATTCTTATTATGAAAGTGGGAGTATATAATTTACCTTTTTCATTTGATCCACCTATTATTATTAAAAAAGTGAGTGTATATAATTTTCCATTAAGATGATATAATGTTTCAATATTATTTATCATAAATATTTTAGGTATCCGAGGATGGGAAATTTGGTTAAGTGAAATAAATTTAAGCAACACTATGAAAAGAATCAAGGAAAATTAACATCATCATTGAAATTCAAAAATACCCCTAAACATCATCACCTTATATAAATTATTATATTGAATTATTGTGAGATAAAATAATGGAATAAGATGGATATTTTATGGCTTTTATAGAATGTGAAACAAGGAGGATAAAATTTTCTTAAACTGGATGTTCTCTTTTCTTTATAATTTTTAATGAATTCACATTTAGTTATCCAAATGAAAAGAATATTTTTTGGAATGGATTTTGTCACATATTTTTTCATTCCAAAATATCTGAGAAATGTTTTATTAACTTTAACTATAAATGATAATGAAAAGTTTTATTTTATTTATCTTTGAGTCTATTTTATTCCTTAAACAATTCTATCCATGAAACCTTGAAAACCATTGGAATATACTAAACTTTATTCTTTTGATCTGAAAATATATATATTTTAATATTTTATATTATGTTTTTAGAATATTGTCTTATCCCAGTAACATTATCATGAAATTTGTTTCAGTTTATCTGACTAACAAATATCTATTACATATCGTCTTATCTTTTGATAAGTTACTCTTCTTAGGAATCATCCCTCAAAATTAAAAACATTTACCACATATTTACTCCACCATTTTAATCCACTTATGTCCTTCTAGGATTTATTATATTTTTTTATTATGATTCCTACTATTATGTTCATCATTAATTTAATGTTTGCATCTATAAATGTTGATTCATTTTTTCATATAAGTAAAATATTTTACTAGAAATATCATGTTCTAAAACAGAATTTCTGATTGTAAGTGTTTCATTTTATTATAATTTATCATTCCACATAGTAGAAATATATTATATATTTCTTATCTTTACCTTAATATTTTATATTCTATTTTCATTAGTATTACCTATGTTTTTCATTATATAATCAATCCATTAGTTATTTTCATCATGTATATTTCTTCCCAAACTCTTAAAAAACTATTCAAGATATTCAAATCACTTGGATTTATAAAGATATTAGTTATTTTAAAATGTTTTGGTAATCATTTAAAATTTTCTTCTTCCATTAACTTTCCCCCCCTAAATTTTGTATTTATCTTTTCATTATACACTTTAAATTTGATCTATAAATCACCATTCATGACTTCATACATTACACAATACAAATAATAACACATTTACCTAGTCTTATTTCATTGTGTTAAATTTTTCTTCGTATAATAATATTAAAAAACATGTTCTTATTGAATATTAACTTTTTTCATTGGCCTATCATTGAGTGAAAACATTACTTTTAATATTAGATCTTCTTCCTTCATAGAATGTGTGGGTTTTTAACCTTTTTCTTGCACATTTGTTCAAAATTTTAATGTGAACTATAGTAATGGGATTTAATGCTACTAAATTAATTAGAGGTAATCTGTTAACATTTTTTTCATCTTACAAGAAGTTATTTCTTACATTGATTTCAAATTTCTCCTAAAATTAGATTGATTCCTTCACTAAGAATGACTTTCCATTTAATCATTAGGAATGATTGTTATATAACAATTTTATTAAGATTCAACATGAGTGTATTCCATGTTTATAAATCTCACCACTTTATCATGAAATTTTTTGTTTTAATTTATATTCTAAATTTTCAAGACTCCTCACTTTATTTCAATTACTGTTTAAATTTATTTTTATATTTTCTACATGTGACGATAATATCTCTATAAAGGAAATATGTTGTTCTTTTAGATGATTTCGATCAATAATTCATTGATTATTACTAACTATGACTATTGATATGTAATTTTTTAATAGTGATTAGATATTTTATTTAAAAAATCATTAACAGGTATTCTTCATAAAAAATCCTTAATAATGAGACTTATTTAAAATATAACTTTCTATCAAATTATTTTTCTTGATTCTTGATTAATTAAATTAGAATATTTAGAGGTATCAAATATGTTCTTATTCTAAAATACTTCTTCTGAATGATTACTCGCAATCCATGGTAATCATTTAATCTCTTTGATTCCTCTATATTTAATAACAAAATTAGTTCTATTATCCGTCACAAAATTTTATAACACATTGAAACATTCCATAAGAACTTCCATAATAACGAAATTTCTATAAAAAATTATATACCAAATTTCAATCACAAGGTTAAAATTTTCTTGTTAAATTATTCCATATATTACCTTTACTTTCATAATTTTAGTGAGAGATGAACATTCTTGGTTCTTCCTTCCTAGTTCTTTAAATTTGTTAATGAGTTTTAATTTCAACTATAATATTTACTCCTAACATTCCCTAATTTATTAAAATATTAGTATAGTAATTTAAATAGAAATATTTTTCATTTAATATATGATTTCATGATAAATATATTATATTGTTAGTATTGAGTCATAGATAGTGAAATATAATTTTCGATGATCAATTTTCTAATATTAAAAAGTGTTATTAAAAAAATAAGAGATGTTGTGGGTTGGTGAATGCTCCATCGATTTCTTTGAGAGGCCATTATTATCTTCTTTTGAGATAATTTATTCTTTGGATTTATTATTGTTGATTCAAAAACCTCCATGTTTCAAATAAAATATTATAATAATGTATTATTCATAATAGTTTGAACATTATTCTCATTTAGAGAAAAAAATTCTTCATCATCCACAAAACTATAAATCATATATAATTTTTAAATTAAATTTAGAACAAAAACTTTTAGATCAAAATAGAGGAAACCATACCTCGAATACCAATTGAGATTCTCAAAAGGATTATGAACACACCATAATAGGGGTGAATCATAGGTGTCTAAATTTTATCTATTTTATTCAAACTAAATTTTGATAATTATATTTTTATTAAACACCTATTATTGTTTAAGATTTATAGATAAGTTAGAGTCTATTTATCACATTTTAAACCATATGATATAGAGTTAATATAAGAAAAAAACATTATTTTTAAATGGTGTAGTCTTATTGTTAGAACATATATCGTTTTCATCACTACTCTCATCAGTCCATTGATTCCTATAATAAGAACATTCTGGTCAGTTAATGGAGAGTGGTATTTATAATACATCCCGTTGTTACAATATTTTCAAAAAATATAAATTATATCTCTCAATATAAAATATTATACTCACTCATATTAATTTCAAAAATTTCACATCATTCGATCCAAAATAACATAATAATGTAAGGATATCTTCGAATCATTTTTGGATATGTTCTTCCCAAGAATTTGACCAGTGTATATATCTTGTGTGCCTATTACTTTATCCAGTATAGTATATCTGATGTGTCTCACCATATTTATGGTACACCTATGATATATATGCCCCAATATTTATCACAATAACCTTCATTCAGATTTCCTCCATCTAGTGCACTATGACTCTAATTCCCTTTTTTCAATGCTAGTATGATCAGCAACACCATATTCCCCTATCCTATTTATATTGGATAACCATAATCAAAACCTCTATCATTTTAGACTTATACAAACTCATTCCAACACACTTACTTGAACTATATTATATCATAGTTTTAAATTCTCGATGATCATATTTCTTCACTACGTCACCTCTTAACATGTATGTGAACAATATTTTGTCAACCACTTTTACTATACTATTACACCCGTTTTATATAGGTTTAATTATCTAAACAATGTGGGAGATAATTTTTTTCCAGTATAATTAAATTTATAATTTCCAAATTCTCATTTCTCTCAATTTTACTAGATTCCTCTCAATAACCTAGGAATAAATTTTAGGCCTCATGAAATCTCCAGCATCTATATCCCTCTTCAAACTTCTTTAACATAAACATTATGGATAAATTTATGACTATAAATAAATCATAATTATAAAATTATTTGATAGATTATAAAAGAAACTACAAATATAGTAGATTTACTATTTTATATGAACATCTTAAGAAATTAGTTCAAAATATGTATTTTCTGGGGTCTGAGTTACAAAAATTATTTCTATTCATTCTCTATCTGACATCATTCTATTACATCTTCATCAAATAGTAGTATCAATCCAATGAATTTACTACTTATTTGACAGCTGATAATCATATTAATCCTTTTCCCAAATAATTAATAAATGTATGAATAGTAAAATTTAATGCAATATTATGTTTTACAAACATGTACATGTTCGGTCACAATGATTTATCTGACGAGACAACAGACATTTTTTTTCTTTTGATATAATGAAATATTTCATCCAATAACTAAACCTCATCATGATAATTTATTCTTGACACACATTCCCAAGGCCCATACGACTTCTTTAACTTAGGGTTCCTTGGTATTTCACTATTTGATGATAAAATAAATTTCCCTATAATGTATCATCATAGTACATCATTTCATTGAACCATTGGTAGATTATAGAAAATAATTCATCTATTATATAAAAATAATAAACTGATTTTTCTAAAATCACTATACCCATTTTCACATTTCCCTACTATGATTTCCTCCATCTGATCCAAACCCTTACATAAGTCACATTAATTTATACCATTTAACAACATTAAGATTACCCTTATTTGGGTTTTCAAAAAAAAATATCATACAATTACTTGGTTCTTGAACCATTAAAAACCATATATGACTAATGTTTCACCTTCTATTGTACTCAAACAAAAGACTTCATACTAAAAACTCCATTAATGGATTCAATCATCAGTCTGCATGTAACATAAAACTATTCATCATTTATCTTTATAGAAACATTATCTCTATTGAATATTATATTATTGTTTGGTGTACATGTTCCATTATATGTGTGATAATATTATTTCTACTTCTAAAGGAATATATCATAGAATAATTTCTCCCTTTTTTGTTACATTGGTAATCAAATAAAAAAAGTACAACTTTCTTAGTTTTTACTTATTTTCCTTTGTACAAGTGTCTAAATAATAAAAAAAATGTTCTTCTTATAAATATTCATCCTATAAAATTGACTATGTCCCATCTGGTATCTCCATTAAAATTTTCTATCCATTAGAATTCATTTTATTTTATACATTACACATGTAACCCTTATATATTTCTTGGGTTAGCTTTACATAACCATCATAAACTCATGGTGAACATGACCTAGAATTTATATTATCATCTAATGAACATCATCTAAATGAATTTAATTATAATAAAACGACATCTAGAATCCTTATCCCAAGACTATATCATACTCCATATTTCACTATTTATAACCAATTAGATATTGTAAATTCTGCATATCACTTTGTAGTCTTCATTATATTCTTATGATCATCTCATTTAGATGATATATATCTAGAAACATGTATCTTTATACAATATTTTACAATGATCAACTTTTATCATGACTTAATTCATGATTATATGAAATTTTTCAATTTATTTTCATTATCTAACATATATAATAATGTTTTTACCAATGTTAGGGAAACTATATATCCTTATCTATCAAAAAAATTAGAATTTTTTCCAAACCATCGTATGGAAATCTTAATGACGATTTATATCCTCTATAATGAAAGTTTCATAACCATCCTTAACAACCATAATCGGCCTCCTCATATGATTTTTTATAAAATATCCTTCAACATCATCATTGACTTTACAAAAAACTTTTGACAACATGTAAAATATATGATACAATAATATTCTAAATTACCTTCAATATCACCCTTTGGAATTTTTATCAACACAGTATTATATATAAATTCAATGAGATATTTCTCCCTCTTATTGATAATGGTATTAAAGGCCCATTCTTCTCTATGTTATTTATGCAAGGGAACACTTTCCTCTACCCTCTAATGGTCCAATTTTATATCAAAATTTTTGTTTCATCTCAGGTGAGGGTGGAACTTTTTTTTAATATTTTCCCTTACCTACCTTGTATAAACATTAATCATTCATAGAAATAAAAATATCACTTTTATTATAGTAATAATCCTAAAATCAATCAACCCTATGTCAACATAACCAATTCTTGGTTTTAAAAACATGACTAATTAATTCATAAATTACTTTTTTCTGTTATGTATTTTAGGTGATGTCAACTTTTTAGAAGATTTATTTTGGTAAAACGTCATAAATTTTTTTATTCAACTTATATTCCTATATATATATTAAAAAACATATGAAAAATGTTCAGAAACAAATATGAGAAGTGTTTTCTATTTTTATATGAAAATAAAAACATTTCCATAAACAATAAAAATTTACCATTATGAATTTATACCTCATTTTTTATAACAGTGTGAGTATATAACATGTCTAAGGATTATTTTATCTTTCAAAAATATTCATCATCTATATTTTATGTATCCAGTGCATGAATACTTTGGTTGAATGTAATTAGTTATTGCAAAAAAGTTCAATCATTTATGTAAAACATGATTTAGATTTATAGTTTAGTACTCACCCTTAAAATCATAACTTTATACACATTTTCATATTGTAATCTCATTGGAAAAAATAATGGAATAATGTAAATCTTTGTTATAATTTTTAGAAAATTAAATTCTACTAATAATGTTTTCACAACATAAACGAACTATTTTATTCAAATTTCATCATAATTCTACACTTGGTTTTAAAAACAAAAATATTCTATAGTTTCATGGATTTATTCTGTTAAATTTTCATTTCAACATTGAATGGTTTATCATTATAAACATCAACTGGAAAGGAACATAATTTTATTTATTTTATTCTACATTGACCGTCCTTACTCAAATTGGTTTGTCTATACGACCATAAAAACATTCAAAATATTTTCCTCTTTCTTTTTTTGACCAGTACTAATTTTTCCATAAAAAGAATTTATCTTATTTTTATAAGAATACCATATCCCCATAAAATTATTATTCAGTTTTTAGTGGTGTGTCCAAACAGTAAACATCTTCTGCACAACTTCTTATATTTTTGTAAGTTATACTTCTTATGTAACATCCATTTAACTTCAACATCATTAGAAGATATTTATTCCACCACTACAAAACATTTATATAATTATAGAATTGATTTAATTTTTTCATAATATTATATATATTGTATTGAACATTCATGGAATGATTTGTAATATCCAGAAAGTGGCCTTTTCTTCCATAAATGTAACACATTTTCTTGGGAAATACATCTTATGAAACATTCTCTATAGGTTTATGAATATTTTTATCTTATATTTATTTACACCCTACGGTAGCTTTGGAGTTAATATTTCTTTACTTTCATTCATCTATTTTAGACACATTCCATTAATAGTACATTTGTTTCACTTGTTAGAAACAAAAAAAATGAACTTTTATTCATCACGGAAATTTCTTCCGCAGTTCACAAAAATTTCATCAAGATATTCAACTCTATTGTATTTAGTAGATAAATATTATTTTGTGAATTTTATCTGAACACTAATATGTTTAATATTCAATTAAATTTACTCCCCCTAAATATTGGATATCTATGTTATTCAAACCATATAAAATTATTCCAAAAATCTGTATCCATGTGTCCAAACATTCCACAACACCAACAGTAACCAATTATCCTAGGCTTATTTCATTGTGTTACATATTGGATGGTAGAAATATCTTATAATTTTTTTATAATAACTATTTTCATTAGTACATCGATAAGGGATCTTTTCCACTTTTTATTCAAACATATACCTTATTATGAGAAGTGTTTTTCAAAAAATTATTCACTTAAACATATTTAATTGAAACCAACAATATGCATTTCCGAGTTAGTGTGAATAAATTCATCAGAGTTATGGGTTACATTTTTTATTGTCTTATCTAAAGTTTATTCTTCCAAATATTCCACATTCTTCCTGTTATTAGATGGAGTCCTTAGTCAATTTTTCATAAATTTATATCTCAAATTTATTTAAATAATATGATTGATTAGATTATATTATTTTCAATATAACTTCATGATCAAGACACATTATTTTCAAATTATTCTTCAAATTTTCAAGAATCCTATCTTTTTATTCAAATGAGGTTTCAACCATTTGATTATTTTCATCATTAAACTTACTCACCAATTTAGATGAAAGATTAATTTCTTTTACACAATTTTATTTTATCATTAGTTGAGCAATATTAACCTCAACTATTTATTTTTTAGTTTTTTCTAGTTCATTTTGGTTTTTATTAAAAAAATTATTAACACATTATCTTTACATGAATTAATAGAAATTATTATTTTGTAAAAGATATGTTTTCTTAAAAGTATTTTTTTTATTCATTTTTAAGATAAAATTATTTTTTAAAGAAGTGACACACATGCATCTCTTAAAATCATTCTTTATGTTTTTTAGTCAAATTTTTTAGTAATCATCCATGCTCTTGAATTATTCTATCATTATCAACAAAATGATTATTCATGTATTCAACAAAATTTTCAAACACATATAAAATCTCTTTAAGAACCTCATTAATAATTTCATTCTCATAAAAACTTATGTAAAAAAATTTCCTCTATAGGGTTCAAATTTTCAAAAGAAATTAGTTAGTATTTTTACTTTCATTCAACATGTTTCATGATATATATATCTTGTTTGATCTTGATTCCTAATTAATTATTTTTTGTTTTAGAGTTATGATTTCATATGGGGTATTTTCCCTAGTTTTGCATTGATATATAAATGTATTGTATGAACCATTTTTTAGAACGTGTTAAACATTTCTGACCCGGTTTGAATTTTCTTCTTTCCTATAAAATTTTTGGCTGATTTTTGAGATGTCTGGAAAATCTGGGATGTTTCAGGAAATTTTTAGACTACACGCCGTGTACTCCCAAGTACACACCGTGTATCAATTGGGCATGTGAAAACCCATCTGAGACCAAAGACATGTCGTGTGGTGCCCATGTGTAAATTTCCATCAACACGGCGAGTAGGATTCCTTGACACACCGTGTATTTTTGTTCCGTGCAATGGTCGAGTCCCTGGCCATGTGTTGACCATGTACACTGTCCAAGCTGTGCACTGGAATCCTCTTAAGTCGGAGTACGGAAAGGTCATCTACACAGTGTGTAGTCTTGAAATACATGTCTTGTAATTTTTTTTAATTGTTTGAGCGGGAGGCCATCACGTCTTATTTCCAAAAGGCCTTCTTCTTCTTTGTTGGATGAACCCTTCATCTGAAAAAACCACCATGAACTCATATCCTCCTAGAATTGTCATACTTCGTCTGTTCTTCGATCCGTTGGTGGATTTGGGACCGTATCAGAAAGGATAACCTCATGCACCCATCTTCGTTATTGATTCCTCACATATTTCTCCGTAGATTCCATCCAAACAGAATTTCCGGGATTTGACGGAAATGCAGATCTACCGAGAATTAGAACAATTCCGAGGCTGACATCGGAGGAGTAGCATCGTACAAGACAGAGGTAGGTGTTGCATAACTTCATTCATGTTTTCATAGAAAATTGGGTGATGCAACCTTCGAGCGCGTCATTGGGTATTGAGAGAAATGTTGTTTAATTGTTTTTAATTAAATGTCTACATTGTGGGATGCCTATAGGTATTCCCTGACCCTATTGTGATTTAGAGAGGATGGGATAGAGGATGTTGCTCCTTTGGGGAAATTCGGTTGGGGTTGAGAAATTCATATGTATTATATAATCGTTTAAATTGATGTGTTTAGACTGCTTATTAAATTTCTTGAGTTATTATTTTGAGTTTAATTGTTAAATTATGAATGTGTTAGGTGTTGTTATGGGATAACACAAGTTAGTGCAACTTTACTATTTAGTAATTGCATGTTTAAAGTGATTTTTTCTAGTATATATATGCAATGTGTGATATTTCCAGTGTTGAACTGTTTAGTTATGTTGGGCGTTGCCCGATTAGTTTTTTTGAGTTAGGTGGATCACAGGTTGGGGATTTTCCTAGATTACATGGGTGGTTTATACCATGGGATTGGGCATCATGGACGTCAGTTGAGAGAGTTGGACTGTCAGGTTGGGCTTGGCCCGAGTTACTTTGATGGTGAGGCCATCATACTTGAGAGACTGGTTCTTAGGGACACAAGGTGTTGGTGGTGTTGTGCCTTGGGAACTTATTGAGGTGATTACCGCCATCTGGGTAATTTTGAGTAGTGTGCACATAGATAGACTCTTTGATGAGGTGGTATGAACCCTCGTTGGGTAGAGGCCCTCGATAGATGCAGTTAGGTGTTATTGGTTTGGGATTTCTTTCCATAGGAAGCCACATGGGAGGGTAGGATCCAGCGGGAGATAGCGTTGATGCTGTCAAGTTGGGGGCTGAGGCTCACAATTATTTGAGGACAGATATCGCTATCACTCCGGGTATTAATTGAGGGCAGACATCGTTGTCCCTTCAGTTATTACTTGAGGATAAGTATCGTTGTTCCTACGGATGTTGTGCCATGAGAATGTTGAGCATTAGAGCTAGGTTACGATTATTGGGCGTACCTCCGGGAAGTCGGTACTTGAGACACATGGTGTCAAGTGGCACGTGGTGCCGGGTTACAGACCAGAGATTCCAGCATTGGCCAAAGAAGGTGACACTTCCTGGTGGCTGCTGAGCACCAGTGAAGTTTGTGTTTACTTTTGGGAATTTTACTGTTTACTATTTCCTAATAGAAGCATGTCTACCAAAACACTTATATTAGGTACACAACATAGGGTTGTATCCTACTGAGACTCATCTCACACCCTTCACGGGCCCTTCGGGACACGTGTAGACTTTTTGAAATTGCGTGTAGGTATTGGGTCAGCCTCAGGAGCTGGACATTAGTGATGTTGGCGTGGAGACTTGCATTGACCTTGAGGTCATTCCTTGTTGGAGTTATTTTTCTTTTTCCATTTTTGTATTATCATGCCTACTTTATTATGTAGCATATTTTGGTTATCCATTGGCGCCATCTCATGTTAATATGTATGACTTGCTATGGATTCATGTTTGTTTGTTTATAGCCGTAGTTGCTTGTGATATCCAGAATGTTGTTCTGTTTACTTTCCACTTCCATTGTTCTATATTGATTCCTCTATTTATTTGATATTTGATATGCTTCCGCTCTACGGGTCTAGTTTGAGTCTTCCGAGTCATTGAATTTCCGATGCTTATAGACGTTGTACTTAGAATAGTACCATTATTTCCCCCATGAGGGTATAGCCTCCCCACTATACCTATTCAGACCCTCACTATTAGTCAGAATCCTTTGGCATTCAGGGGAGGTGCACTTAAGGTAGTAACACCTGTACCGTTTGGTACTGTTCTGGTGGTTGGCCGGGTTTGGGTCGTTACAAAGTGGTTTCATAGGAGGTTTTGATAGGGATTTAGTAGTAGTCTTATGGTGGCTACTAATGAGATTCAGACTTCTCATTTATTTCCTCTGGTTTTACTATTTGGGATATGGTAGACTGGAGATTGGATGTTATTGTAAACTGGGATCCAAACTTTTTCTTGGGTGCCTGTAACCCCAGGTACGAGTGATGGACCAAGTTACCTTTAGTGGGAATTGTTGTTTACTTTTTTCTCAGATTATAGTTTTTGTGATTTCCACCTTAGTGGCTCACTTTATGTGTGATGTTATTGATTATGATGTGTGACCCTTGACCCGGTGTGGTAAGGGAGAATTGGAAATTGGCTCAGTATGGCGAGGTTTGTTTCTTGGCTTTTGATTGGAACATTTAAGGGTATTTCAATTTCATAATTGCACGTATTCATTGTGAAGTGATAATACAATGTGAATAAAATCAATTTCCATGTTATGTATGCTTTTAAATGTGCATAGGTGAAACACCTGATAGAATTGACTGTTTATTGCAATATGTATGCCATGATTTGTGTATTTTTAGAATTGCATGTTGCTGGATATTTGGGCCTGGATCTTATGAGAGCAGGAAAGTACTATGACTGAGGTAGTGTAACTGTTTGGATTGAGTGACTCGATCTTCAGGTTAGAGGCATCTTTGGTTGTCAGGACGGGCATGGCCCGAGGTACCATTGATACTTCTCTCTCTTGAGGGAGAGTAAGGAGGTCGTGAGGTTGGGATGCCAGGGGTATAGGTTACGATAGGGGAGAGTAAAGGTAGTTGTTATATACTGCATCTTTAGTAATTTCTTTATCTGTGTAGAATATTTTGTTAAATATAAATATATGGGATGTCTGGAAATTTATGGTATTCAGCGGGTTACTCCTTCACGACTCGATGGAGCGTCAGGAAGGAGAATACACATTGTCACAGGATCAGGTTCAGAATCCGGTGTAGACAGAGCATGGGGCACAGGTATAGGCTCAGGGACAGGATTAGGTTCAGGATCCAGTGCAGGTAGGGTAGTAGACGGGGTTGGTAGCATTCATACCATTTCTTGACAAGCTGCTCCGAGCTAGCCAGGTATGTTTCTTACAAGGGATTGACAGAGGTGCGCAGGGTACAGAGCCTTCTATGGAATATCTGATGTGGGAGTTCCATTCGCAACACCCGACACTTTTTCAGGGTGAGGGTGGCCCACATGCGGCAGAGAACATGACATAAAGCATGAAGATGATCTTCGAGCAACTCAAGATGCCTCTAGGGAAGATCTTCAAGATGGTGACCTACATACTGAAAGGATCGACGAAGCATTGGTGGGATGTACAGTTATATGCTCTTAGGTACGGGGGACTGGCTTGGAAGGAATTCAAGGACATGTTCTTTGAGAACTTCTATCTAGAGACACTAAGTTCAGAGAGAGATCAGGATTCATCAGTCTTCATCAGAGACATATGTCTGTCATGGACTACGCAACTACCTTCATAGAGTTGTCTGGTTTTCACCTGGTATGGTACGCGATGATGCAACTAGGGTGAGGCGCTTCAAGGAGAGATTATGACACGCCATTCGTGTCTAAGTGAACATCTTTAGGCTGGTTTATTCATCCAAGGTGGTGAATCAGGCGCTTATAGCAGAGGGAAACTAGAGGGATAGACCCCAGATTTGGAAGGGCAATAGATTTAGGTATTAGTTCTGATAGTAGGAAGTAAGGCAGAGATGATCTCCAGATGGGGCGGGCAGGACAAGGACTCATATAGGCCAACTCGTGGCAGTTCATTGGTGGTTTGATTTCAGTGTGGGTAGTTGGGACATGTTTGGGCTTAGTCCGATAGGCCTCCAAAGGAGTGACAGGCGTGTGGTCCGGTTGGGAATATGGAGAGGTTTTGCAGGCCGCCTTCTCAGACAGCCGAAATGCAGGGACTAGGATAGACTGTGGAGTTAGGTGTTGGTTCAGGTTCGGTACAAGGAGAGGGTAGTCGAGGTTCAGCTGTGCACGGAGGAAATGATAGAGATGGTGGACCATGTTGTGGGGTCTGTGGCCGGTGACTGGAGAAGCACCGCTGGAAGGTTAGGCATGAGGCAGCCGTAATTCTGGCCAGGTGCACGTTGTGGAGGTACCCGGGATTTAGAAGGTTGGTGAGCTGACGATGGTGGCAGGTACATCACGGGTGTGGCCGTTATTTTCTTTTCTTTCTTTTTTCATGGCCTCTTGATTCATGTGTTGTTGAGTGCACAAGATGCACATGATACTTGGAGACTGACTAGATGTTAATTATTGGGGTTGTGATCAGATCAGATGCGTTATATATTTTATTTAAATATTTGAGATGCGTATCATTAGGAACATCAAGGATGCAGGTTATGTGAGGTGCCATGGGAATCGGGGCATCGTGGATGCGGGTTACTTGAGGTGCAAGACATCAGGTTTTTATTATAGCATCTATGAGATGTAGGACCTCTTGGAGGAGGACACTGTTGCGGTGAGGGTTAAGTTGGGTGTCGAAAATGACACAAGAGAACCGAGGCTCAGGGGTGACGATGCGTCACAGGAGGACCATGGGTTCGAGAAATATGTATTTGGGCCTTGTTTGTTTACTAGTTTGATTTGAGCATTGTTGGTTGAGACAGAGTAAAAAATTTCTAAGGTGGGGAACCCCTTGAGGGATTTAGCAAGGACCTTTGAGATCGGGGAAGTCCAGTTTACTTTGATCGGGGTGGTAGGTTTGGTACCATCTCCGAGTTTTGTTCGGTAGCTTGGGGACGAGCTACGTTAAGGTGGGGAGTTTTTAAGAACCGGGTTTTCAGAACGGGTTAAAAATTTCGGGCCCTGTTTGAATTTTCTCCTTTTATATAAAATTTTTGGCTGATTTTTGAGAAGTCTGGAAAATCTAGGATGTTTCTGGAAATTTCCATTCTACACGCCATGTACTCCCAAGTACACGCCGTGTATCAGCTAGGCATGTGAAAACCCGTCTGAGGACAAGTACATGATGTGTGGTTCTCATGTGTAAATTTCCATCAACACGGTGTGTAGGATTCCTTTACATGCTGTGTATTTTAATTCCGTTCCATTGCTGAGTCCCTGGCCATGTGTTGACCGTGTACATGGTCCAAGCGATGCACTGGACTGCCCTTAAGTCGGAGTACAGAAAGGTCATCTACACTACATGTAGTCCAGAAATACATGCCATGTACTTTTTATAAATTGTGCGAGCGGGAGGATGTCATGTCTTATTTACAGAGAGGCCTTCTACTTCTCAATTGGACGAACCCTTCGTCAGAAAAAACCAACCAAGAACACATCTCCTCCTATAATCATCATACGTTGTACCTTCATCAATATGTTGGTGGCTTCGGGACTCCATCAGAATGGATAACCTAATGCATCCATCTTCTTCCTTGATTCCCTGCCTATTTCTCTGCAGATTCCATCTGAACAGAATTGTTGTGATTTGATGAAAACGCAGATCTACCGCGATTTAGACCAATTCAGAGGCTGACATCGGAGGAATAGCATCGTACGAGACAGAGGTAGGTGGTGCATACCTTCTTTCGTGTTTTTTAGACAATTTGGGGTTGCGACCTTTGGGCGCGACGTTGGGTATTGAGAGAAATGTTGTTTAATTTTTTTTTAATTAATTATATCCATTGTGGGATGCCTATGGGTATTCTATGACCCCTTTGTGATTGAGCGAGGCTGGGTTTGAGTTTTTTGATCATTTGGGGCAATTCGGTTGGGGGTGCTGAAATCCGTATGAATTGGACCATCGTTTAAACTGATATGTTTACACTGCTTATTGAATTTATTGAGTTAAGATTTTGAGTTTAATTGTTTAATTATGTATGACTTAGGTGTTGGTATGGGATAGCACAAGTTAGTGCAACTGGACTGTTTAGTAATTGCCTGTTCAAAGTGATGCTTTCCAGTATATATATGCAATTTGTGATATTTCCTGTGTTGAACTGTTTAGTTATGTTGGCATGGACCAGTTATTTTTTTGAGTGGTGTTGATCACAGTTTGGGGATTTTCTCGGGTAACTTGGGTGGTTTCTACCACTGGATTGGGCATCATGGACGTCGAATGAGACAATTGGACTGTCGGGTTGGGCTTGGCCTGAGTTGCTTGGATGGAGAGGCCATCAGACTTGAGCGACTGGTTTGCAGGGACACGAGGTGTTAGAGGTGTTGTGGCTTGGGAACTTATTGAGGTGATTACCACTCACCGGGTAATTTTGAGTAGTGTGCACAGAGATAGACTCTGTGATTAGGTGGTATGACCACTCGCTGGGTAGAGGCCCTCGATAGATGCATTTAGGTGTTACTGGTTTCGGGTTCTTGCCATAGGAAGCCATGTGGGAGGTGAGGATCCTTCTGGAGATACCATTGAGGTTTTCAGGTTGGGGGCCGAGGCTCGCTGGGATTTGAGGGCAGATATCATTGTCCCTATGCGTATTAATTGAGGGAATACATTTTTGTACCTCCGGTTATTATTTGATGACAAGTATTGTTGTTCCTCTCGATGTTGTGTCATGGGAAGGTTGAGCTTTCGAGATGGGTTATGATTATTGGGCGTACCTCTGGGACGTCTTTATTTGAGACACAAGGTGTCAGGTGGCACGTGGTGACAGGTTATAGACCAGTGATTCTGGCATTGGCCGAAGTAGGTGACACATATTGGTGGCTACTGAGCACTAGTGAAGTTTGTGTTTACTTTTTGGCATTATACTGTTTACTATTTCCTTATATAAGTATGTCTTCCAAAAAACTTGTATCTGGTACGCACCACTGGATGGTATCCTACTGAGACTCATCTCACACGCTACATGGGCCCTTCTGGATGCATGTAGACTTTATGAAATTGCATGCAAGTAGAGGGTCAGCCTCAAGAGCTGGACATTAGTGTTGTTGGCGTGGAGACTGGCATGGACATTAAGGTCGTTCCTTGCTAGTGTTATTTTTCTTAGTTCCCTTTTTTTATCAGCATTCCTTCTTTATAATGTAGCAACTAATGGGTAGCCATTGGGTCTATTTCATGTTGATATGTATGAATTGATATGGATGCATGTTTGTTTGTTTGCAGCCGTAGTTTCTTGTGATATTCAGCATGTTGTTCTGTTTACTTTCCACTACCATTATTCTATATTGCTTCTGTAGTTTATTTCATATTTGATATGTGTTAGCTCTAGGGGTCTGGTTTGAGTTTTTTGAGTCATTAAATTTCCACTTCTTATAGATGTTATACTCGGACCAGTACCATTATTTTCTCCATGAGGGTATAGCCTCCCCACTATACCTATTCAGACCCTTTGTGCTTGTCGGTAGCCTTTGGCGTTCAGGGGAGGTGTGCCTAAGGTAGTAACACTCGACCCATTTGGAACTGTTCGGGTGGCTTGCCGGGTTTGGTTCATTACATGTATATATGTAGTATCTTCAATGGGAATATCTTTCTAGTAATATCTGATTGAAAAATAATAATTTAATAAAGTTACTACTAATTCAAAGGTAGTGTGAGAGTATTTTATAGGATCAATTTTCACATATTCACATGAGTTTATATGTAAAACATTTGGCTTCTAGTGAATCCTTCTTCTATTGGTATTGAGTGGTTGAATACTTATACTTTTGGGATTCTTTCTTCTTCTAATTTTTTATGGATTTTGATAAAAGGAAAATGTCTTTATAAATAGAAATAAATTTTTCATTCTTCTATATTGGTTCCAATTTCATAAAATATAAAAAAACCATTATTCAATTTAAAAAATGATGCATTTCATATATAATAGTAAAATATAATTGAGAAAAAATATTATATATCCAAATAATGGAAACCTACCCTATGATACCAATTAATATTCTGAGGTTGATCAGGTAGTCGACTAGAGATAGGGGTGAAACATAGGTGATCAACATTTACTGATTATATTGAACATAAATTATGTATTACATTATATTTATCAAACCAATGTTATTAGTTATTATGTAAGCATCTTTTATAAACACTCAATCACTATTTTGACATTATTCTATGTAGAAGATATTCAAAAAAAAACACAAGTATCTTTATAACGTTTTACCTTAGTGTGAGAACCTAAATCCATTCTATAGAGGGACCCTTTGGTCAATTAATTCTTCCACCATTAGTATTTTTATCAATTAAATGTTAGGGGTTATTATACCACATCTTAAAGTTATGATACCTCATAAAAGGCACATTAAATTTCATGATATGAATGATTATACCGACTCTTATTCATTAAAATATTTTATTATCTTTTAAACAAAAATAATATAAATAGGTAATTGTCTTCTTAAAAATATATATGAAAATTTCTCTATGATAACTTCATATGGTGTGTCCATCCAATGAGCATATTCCCTCCTCAGGTATAGTTCATCTAATATTCCTCACCTTCTATTTTGTAATATTACATTTGGTACATCTCTAACCTATATTCTTCAATATTATATACATCAATCTATGGGACATCATAGTTTTTTATGCCACTCAATGGTGTTCCGCACCAAGTTGGCTATAATCTCTCAAGAACGTCTCCTCAAACAGCAGAGGCTACCAACTAGCAGTGAGGGGTTAGGTGTGTCACTAGGGGGATGTTCCCTTATTAGAAAGATCAACATATCATATATACAATAATAGTTCAATATAGGAAGCATTAAACTATACAACATTAATAAATAACAGAATTATTATAAATGAAAGAAAAAAATATGTTTCATATACAGAATTATTCTACATGTCATATATCTCCAATAAGGCTTCCAAAATAGGAATACCTGGTAGATATACAATATATATAACAAAATAACAAAAAGGATAAAAGTTATCATAGTATAATCACAACCCTTAGCTTGGTCTCATGCTCACTTTCTCCTAATTGGTAAATCAAGTACCTATAAGAGGGAGCGTATCCTTATCATTACATGCAATCACATAATCTGTTTGAGACAAAAAGGGTTTCCCAAATTGTTGGTGAGATAAAATCCTAGTAGGGAACCACCCGTGGTCTACGCCCAATAGTCAGTGAATATATATGACCGGTAATGTGAAACAAGAAAAGAAGTAAGAAACAAAGTAATAAAATTTAAACATCCTACATGAATTGGGTTCCGTTAATATTCAATTTATATCCATTTAACAAATAAAATTCATTGAATTTACATGTCACGAGATTTGGCTAAGGCCTGACATCCCCTATGTAATTAGAAGTACAAAAGATGCCTCAAAAGTCCATCTAAACAATACGTGTCGAGACTGAATCCAATCTTGTGATTTGGTTTAGCAGATAGATCATAATAGTCATTTCGTTCTATATTAAATTTAGAATCTGACCCATCCATTACATTCCTATTTTGGAATTCAAGTGTCTCTCCTACTGTAATAGGAACCAACACCCTACAGGACCATTACTCGAGAACCCCTTCGGAATCGAGTATCGCTCTAGGTGATGAATAAAGTCTATGCCAAAATAGTCTTTCATCGTGACTTCACATAAAACTTGATTATAAACCATAGAATAATAGTCAAATTCCCTTTTAGTCTATCCATTATATTCTCATAAAAAACCATGTATCACTCAGCACATAATTCTATCCTCAATGAGTTCGTCCATATTATACCTCACTTGGATACATGTATCACTCATGGCTAAATCATGAGTCAAGGTAATGAATCTATTCATGGCATTTTATGTAAATCAACATATCACACACGGTGTGTAAGTCAAGAGTCAAAAGAGTGTGTCCATGAAATTTCAATCCAAATCCATCTCTGACCCTTTCCTATTACAAATTTATTCAATTTTCATTTCCTTTAAACAATTCATTAAATATGCTAAGGCCAAACCAATGGCATTCAATATAACTCACCTCAAAAGGGTTACTCAAGAAAAGGCCAAACTCAAAGGCTTGAAATTTGTTTTACTCACATGGTCATAACATGCTATCGAGAATACCATGTTTTATCAATCCATTACACATTGTGGTCTCAAGATAACTCACATGGGAATTTTCAGAGACAAGGCATCACTGGCATAAAAGATCCGTCATATGGTATAAAATCCATTTAACTAACACGGTCCTAATAATTCAAGGAACATTAAAATACTCAGAAGGATATTATCAATATAATAATCCTAACAAGCCTCTTAAGCTATCACATATCTTAGTTATCATATAACTCACTTGGAAAAATAAAAAATTAAAGCAATTCAAGACAATTTCATTAATTCATGTCAAAGATTCTACGTTACTCACATGGTTACGGAATAAAAAATACAATGAAATACATTAGGTTAGGGGAAATTCACCCATCATATACTCTTAATTAATTTTATATACAATTAAAATCACAAATCAATTAATTAATTTGGTTTATATAACAATTAACAAATGACATTCTGTGATCAAGGGGATAACAACTTACCTCATAGAGATCCATGGAAAAATTCCATAAAGAATCATTTCTAGACAACTCACACATGGAGTGGTGCTTATTCAAGTTATACAACCTATAAAATGAATTATAAATCCTATTCAATTATTTAAAAAAAGACTGTAAATAGTAGGGTAAATTTCATTTTAGTCAACACCTAAAAATTGGGTGTGCAACACGACGACATATATAAACAACTTGGATTGAACCGAAAGAAACGAGACCCCAAAAATTAGGTATTTGCTAGATATATCATCTAGTATAAGGCTCCAATTCGACCAACATTAGATGAAATATGAATAATAGTTGAGTAATGATAAATTAGGACATATGATCATAAATCCAAATAGTTTTTCTTATAGCCAGGAGAATTGAAAATGGTTAATATGTAACTAAGGACATATGGTTACGGATCCAAGGATTCAAAAAAATATTGAATCAGATTCTAGATGAACATGAGATCTGAATTTATAACTTAGGATCAAGTTAGAGATTCAAGGAGGAGTATTTCTTATGAAAAATGAATATAAATTAGTGATATGTTATATAACATTACATTTCGAAATCATCATTTTAACCAAAAATAAGGGGTCAAATGGTTTATCAAACTATGTGCTAGGTCACGTTGTTTCTTAAATGAGAAATGGTTCCTTAATCTATTTAAGCCCATGGTTTAAAAAACATGAGAAGATCCATTGTACAAATTGGTTGAAATTAAAAACCTATCAGCATAGTTGTCTGGCCCAACCCACATGGTTTTCACTAACCATGCACTCTCCTCTTTTCACCCTAAACATGGGTTTTATGATTTTTACATTCCTTATACACCATTGATCCATTCATTAACCAATGAGATTTCATATTAGTCCATATTTAATAAATTAAACTGAGAATTAACTGATAACAATGAATCCCTACCTCATAGAAGAAGTAAGTTCTTAAAAAATCCTTCCTTTAACAAAATTATTCACTAGATTACTATTATATGTCTAATGAAACATGAACAATGAATTTTTTTTCCATTTTGATCTTAAATTGCCTCCCACTCCATGGTCTCATGCTAAACATAGTCATGTTTCCAAAGCACCCATTCTAATGGAAGAAAAAATCCTTGAAGAACATTCATACTATGATTCACAATTCATATAGTTTTTTCTTCAAATGATGTATCTACATAGAACTCAACCTCCTAGGGATGAAAGGTATGAGACAAGTATGAATAGTAATTTTACAGTTATGAAACAAGGAATATGCCATGCATGGATTGGTATGTATGATGTAACTATAATCAATAGGCTACTGACTCGAACATCTCTAGAATCTTGAACATCTCAAAAGACCACAGTGATATCTTACCATATCTCATGATCCCCTTGTTTCCAAGACTCAGTGAAACAAATTACAAAATTATATCCCTAACCTCAAACTCCATTGGTTGTTTGCAGCGATTGGAGTATGATTTTTTAGGTGTTTGCACAGTAGTCATCCACTTTTAGATCACCTTCTCTTACTCTATGGTCTCTAGAATAGGACAAGGTCCCAACATATCTGCATCTCCAACCCTTAACCAACATTGGGATGATCGGAATGGCCTACCCTGCAAATCCTCATATGGAGACATCATGCCTCTCATCACCATATAGGGTTCTGATATATGATTCCATCACTTACTTCACAAAACTTGCCTTATCCTTTAAAACAATCACTGAAATTATTCTTGCATCCTCCATGAATCTAGTGGTTCGATCAGCCTCATATTAATCCAAGAAATGTGGAATTGATTCAATGTGGGCTAATGATCATGATCATGAACACCGATAGTGGAAAAAATAATAGGAACAATGTATGATCATTATTGGATGATGTAATCATTTACAATGAAATGAAAGGAGAAAAAAGTTTGTATTCAAGTGAATATAAGATTTCTACAGAAACATTCAAGAATGATATATAAAATAGGGACCATTTAAAGAACATAAATTATAGATAACAGTAAATATAAGGAATCCATGATTGTTAAATAAATTAAATTTTTAAATCCATAAAATTATGATCCCTTCCTTAAAAAATTTTTAATTTCTGTGAACCAAGAAATCCACTAGAGATGATGGTAATGATCCTACCATTTTCATCGTCTATCTCATAATTCTCCTTAATCATTATCATCCATCAATGTTTCGGAGCTATGAACACCATCAAAGCTCTCCTCTACTTATATAATCTCATAGAGTTATTTAGATAACCCTGGGAATTAATCATAATGACATATATATTGAGACTGAATATAATTTTAGGTTATTAAATAAATCAATAGAATTAAATATTTAGTTAAACTAACAGAGCCACCAACATCTTCCCTTAATAAAAAGATTGATGCCAACAAACTTCATTTCAAACTTATGGTAAAACCCATGTTCTTAAACCAACCATGGTCTCTGATTTCCCAAACATGGTCTCTGATTTCCCAACCATAGTCTCTAATTTCCCATAAAATGTTCTAATCAATGGTATATCAATTTATTCTTAAAATATTCATGTGTGTGCCTTAATATATATTAATATTTTCAATATATTAATTATAGTTTCCATAGACTTCAAAAAAATAATGTATTCTATATGGAAATATCTAGAGATATATATTTAAACATTTAAATGATAAAAATATAGAAACTATGGTTGTTATATTCTTCACCCCTTTTCGTATTTTCATCCCTAATATGACATGATACACAGGGTAACTGAGCCAAAATCACTTAATTAGTTTTAATGGTACATCCATGATTAATCTTATCTTATTGGAAAATTATTTCCATAAGTTACTCCCAGATAGTGGCTCAATCCTCGATTTCCAGCTCCCCACAGTCAATGATGGGTGGTCGGTTGTACACTTATTTCCTCTATTGTGGCACATTGAATATTTTAAAATATTTTTCTTAATATGGGGTTAAATCTAGGTGACAAGAAACCTCCCCATCCCATCATGGAATCTGTATTGGCTCAATGTGCCTCAGGATAACATGATTCCCCAACCATACCTCATTGTCCTCATCATAGGGAGACTCTCAGGATAACATGGTCTCCCTAATAGTACTCCAAAGGATTAAAATTTTAGATCAACTAAGATTTATGTCAACTCAGTTATATCCTCATATGCTCATAGATCCCCTAAACCTTTCATGTTATCACCAACAGCAGCTCCATATCAATGATATTTTTCTCACCATTATTAGTAAAGCATAAATCCGACTAAAAGGATCTCAATTATAGGTAATTGAATGCTTCCATTCCAATATTATAGTGATAAATGTTATTATATATTAACTCTACTAATGAAAATTGATCATTTGTGCTTTTAATGATGTCAAAATCCTAGGATATCAGTATATCCCCCAAAACCTTGATGGTCTTCTCAGTCTATCTATCTGTCTGTGGCTGAAACATTATACTCATCCTTAAGTATTCCCTAAAATACTACTATTAACCCCTCAATAAATTTTATTTAATGTGGTCATAATTATAATAAATAACCTTGATGTGTATTCCTTGAAGGTTGATGATCTCATACATGTACAAATTTACCAAACCCTCAACCAAAATCTACACCCTAATGAAAAAAATATCTTTCCACATGGTGAGTTGGTTGAGAACTACCCAGATATAATAATGGACTATTAATTTTTATGGGATCCACTTTACAAAATCCATAAATATTCCATACCACTTCTATTATATAATCTCAAGAGTAACAATAAAACCTTCTAGAACATATTTATTATCCTTAACTTACTTAAAATTGAATCCTTGAGAAACAAACATGGTAATGATCCACCTCAAGGAAGCCACAAAAAGTAATGCTGAAGGTGCATGTACATCATTTTCAAGAAAATTGTACATCCATGTTAGATGTTTGAAACTCTAAAAATTCATCCTCTCATTGTGTGACTAAATCAACAATATATACCAAAAAATGGATGACATGATCCCATCCTTCCAAAAATCCATATAGTGAATCTCCAGAAGATATCATGTTATATGAAATCTCATACTAGACATCTCCCAAAGGAGATTCTCTCACATGATAGGGATATGGTTGATCCACTACCATAGACTAACAATACACTTCATCCCAGTCCTCCAAAAAACCTTCGGAAATGTGGAAAACATCTCTGATTCCTCCTACAAAAAACATGAATTGGATTTTCTATTAAGACAATCTACCACTATGTTTCTCTTTCCTGGAGTATAGACTCTTTTAAATTCATAGATATGTAAAAAATATAACCTCCACCTTTATCTCAACTTAATATATCTATTAGTGAATATAAACAATATACTTTAGTGGTCTAAGTAAACCAAAAAAATTATCACCGATAATATAGTGGATCAATATCATTAGAGTGAAGACTCGTAAGACCAAATTTATGATGTGGTTTTCATAACTATACTATTGTGTCTCAAATTTCTTGAATGTTAAGAAATATACAACTACCCATACATCAAAACACATCATAGATCACCTCTATATGAATAAAAAACACCATTTACTCTTAACCGACCTTTGGTTATCTCAAAAACGATTATTATTCAACTGATGCCTCATATCCTTAGAGGATATCTAAATGAATTTACTCTATGAAAACTGCTTCAGATTACACATATTTTTAGTAAAATGGGATGATATCTTTTAAAATAATTAATAATTCCTCCAAAATTACCTTTCCAAACAAATAAAAATCAGCACATCTAATATGATATTGGGTGATTCCATAGAAAACATTGCATCCATCTTCATCTGATCCTTAGCTACATAATGATCATATATGAAATTCCATAGAAATTGAACCACTTGAATCCCCTAATAATACATTAGTAACTCAATATATTAATAGGTATCCTAGATTAAGTCTATATTGTCCTTAAATTTTATACATTATCTCCATCCAACAAAGATTATATGAGAATTTCATCAATGAAGATAACTGCAAATTAGTCCAGTTACAACTAGAAGATAAAGTTCAAAAGATCCATGAAGAAAATGGGAAAATTAATCACACCTGAAGGCATCAAAATGAACTCATAGTTCCTATAAAGACATTAGAATTTATTATTTGGGATACTGTACTTTTAGACCCTCAAATGATGGTAGAAGAACCTGAGATAGATCATTGAAAACCAACTCTCCACTTTCAACTATGTGGAAATTTTGTAAATCCTCAAAAAAGAAGTTTTCATGATAATTTCCTAATTATAGTGATTATAATGAATCAAAATTATAAAAATATAATTTCCAATTTTCATTAAAAATACTAGATATTTTTTGGGGGACACATCAAGCATGATAAATCCTTTATCACAAAAGTGTTTCAACAACACCCTCAAATCCTAGATTCCAATGTTGAAATCTGATCATATAATGATGACATTATTTTTTTTCATGGGTGAAATATGATGTAGAGGTTGATATTCAACCTTAGAGGTTGTTTTGGATCATATATGGGAAATACATGTGTACAATATTCCACCAGCACTGGAAGATATATGCCTAAAGATCCTATTTCACCAAGGTACAACTAACCAACTGATGGGTGATAGGTTATAGATTTTTTCCTATAATCCCCACTCACTCATCCACAATATATAAATCTCTAATGAGGGAGACTCTCATACCATTTGTACAATGACATCTGACTCTCCTCTGATGATTTCATATCTTGGTATGAACTATGGAAAACCATTACATACCTAGGATGATATTATAAGGAATAATTCATATGACCACGATTTCCAATGAGTAACACTCTACAATTAGTGTCAACTCGTACTATTTATAGATGTTTTATTATGAAGAATCAATCATTGTAGGATCCTATGATCATAGGTTATGTGTAAAAGACTTTAATAGAAGATATTTCTCTCATAAAAGTGAAATTTTGATAAAGTAATGACTTATTCATGTGTCTATAAGTACCAATTATAATGTAGAAAATAAATATATCATGCATCAAATAATATCATGAGGACACCGATCATATCACTATGTTGCCTGAATCTACCCACACCCTTGACTACCTTCCCTCTAAGCCTGGTTTGGGCCACATGGTGGTGGTGGGAGTAGGTCATGGTTCCTTCCTCAACCTATACCTCTCGTTCTAGAGCTCCACCATATCCTCTATTAACACTGCATCCATGGGGCCACCCTGACTATGCTAGGGAGATCCCTAATCATGGTGATAAATCTAACATGAAGGAACATCTACTTCTTAACCACCATTCATAGCTCAATGAATTCAGAAATCAGGAGCCATGTGACCTGTCCCATCATAGGTGTCGAACCATCCCTCTATGGAAGACTAGATCATCTACAATAACCCTTTGTAGTAGACCCACAGGTCTAATTCTAGATATAATTATTACTAATGAATTGAGATATTGAATACTAACACCTTGTATCCACTACATATGACTCATCCAAATGATAAACATGAATGGTTATCACTATTTGATATCCCTCTACTAGAAATTTTTCTATGATAAAAACCACTCCATCACTCCTTTATAAAAATGAATACATAAGTTTTCCATAATAGAATAGATGTATGTTTTAATTCCTAACTCAAAAATTTTATCTTGAAAGTATATATCTCAGTCCATATCGAGAGAGTGGCAAGTGAGGTCAGTAAACCCTAAAACATACTCAACAATTGACATATCACCCTACTAAATCTCAAGAAGATCTTGGATCCAAAAAGAGTGCAAGATCAGTGGTTAATAATAATTATGGAATTATTAATGATTGATCATCCATGAGATATTAATCTCATCCAATGTCTAAGTGATCATATCCCAACAGTGCATTACTATTACATGATGAAGTATGGTTATAAATAAAACAGTTTAAATAGCTGGGGTTCGAACTAGCTATAAAATAATGACAACAACTTCATTCCAATTTTTTACTACCTAATGCTATGTTTCACCTTGAATCGAAAGAGTTATATGTTTCTGGTACTCAAGTAACATTCTAATCCTATACTCATCATTTTCATATACTACTAGATATATCTTTTGTATGACATTCATTTGATCATTGACCTGGGAAACTAGATGTGGATCTGTGCACATCCGTTGAAGTGGAAACACTACTCTATTCTCTACTAGGGGAAATACCTTATCCATTTATCCTTAAATGAAGGCTATATGGGTAAACTAATCATTATCACAATCCTGTATGGGCATCCTTGATGGCTATTGTCACCAATTCACTCAGAATTTTAATAAGACATACCTTGGTTATATGAGAATGTTTGGGTAGATAACTCAAGAATAAAATGAAATTAAATATACCCAATCCTATATGATTCATGTTCCCTTGGTTACCATACATTAAATTACTATGTATGTCAAGTATATATGTTTATTGTAAGAGTATTTTTGTATTGAAACATCTAACGCCACTCCAATATTTGGTTACCTAGCATGATATTTGAACTTGAGGAACTTGGACATATTTCCCTATATTCTCAATCAAAACATAATGACATGTCAAATTCAAAATAGCAACATAAAAACCCACCAATGATATGACTTTTTCAGCACCTAACCCCCCCTAGGACCCCTCATTGGACAATAGTAATCCAATGGTGACACCTCAATCATTCTTCTAATTGGTTAATGAATATGATAATAACTAAGTCAGAATAAATATAAAATTGGAGGTCTTACCATAATGTATCTATACAAACACATACAACTACTTCCTTCATTAGTGTTAAAATATAATTGAAGATTGAAACATCAGAGAATAATGAATGCATAAAACCCCATACAGTAAAAACATAAGAACGAAAAATGTTATATAAACGATTTAATGGTGAGGACTGCACACCCTACCTAAAATGTGGTCCAAACAGAAAGCTAATAGGAATGGGAAAATTGAAGGGAGTTTGACACATAATCTCTGTGGCTATCCAAAAAAATGTTGTAACATCCAGTACCACTATGCTCTTATAATAATTGGTCCACTGAAGTCACCACAAATATTCTTTTCATATACATAAGGAACAAAATATATGATACTATTACAATATGGGTTGAGTATATTTATAAATATTTGGACATCTCAAAAACTATAAGGGAAGAAATAGAAAATTTAGTCATCTCAACCAATAAAGGAATGGGGTAGAGGATCCTATGTAAATATATTTTCAAAATGAATCCTATGTAAAGAGAGAAAGGGGATATCCATGTACACGTCTAGATAATAATTATGAGTCATCCTATACCCCCCAAAAAGGTATCTTAAATTTAATAACCCATATAATACCACATAATAATTATATTATAGGGATGTACCTTGCCACTGTGCTCCTTGATTATCGGAAAATTAAGTCCCATGGATGACCTACTCCCCAATGGAGTTCAAATATGGTTGAGTACCACTATGAGAATAGAGGACCCAGACACTATATAGTATGGGGAGTACAGAATCTACACATGTAATGTGTATGGGGGGCCAATTCCCTAAATTATTAGTACATTATCATCCCCGATGTTTCTCTGGTGAAGAAATTAATAACAATATTGGCCAAGAATTTTTGTTAAGAAACTGACTCTAAACCCCACATTTCATATATTCAATTCCAAAACAAATTCCACCATCATTTCATTTACAATGAACTACTCATTATTGGTATCTCATGGGGTCAAATTCATGTTCTGAATAAATAGATACACAATGTTGAACTCGTTATAAAAAGTACATGGCCTACACATGGGGTCACATGGCATGTGGCCTCACCTAGGACCCCAGGAATGTCCTCACCTAGACCAAACTAGGATATCCATATGTCTCCACAAAACATTTATGTTGGGTCATAGAGTGTGAATACCCACTGGGGGTCTGGAGTGTATACTCTCGTCCCATGTCTTGGTTATCTATTTACTACTATATAGTGTGCCACTAGGGTACATGGTGTATCTATACACCTGGGGTCCTGGGAAAGTTCACTCAACATATGGAATGTCTATGTGGGTAGGGTTATATAAATTATGGACTTAGGAACATGAAATGTGATATTTAACTCACTTAAAACTCAATATTCCATGTAAACCCTTACAACACAAAATTTATTCCTCTAGGATACACGGTATATAGTTCTTGATTTCATTGAAATTGAATTATTCCTTTATATGTATTCTAGATCCACCATTTTCACTACATCCCATGACTTTTAACCACCAAATAGATAATAAAAATTAAAAATGAATCCACCAATTATCAATTCCCTACCTCTGGTGGATGGAAATCAGAACTCTATTCACCTGTGAGGTAGCCACTACAACTCTCATAACTATATAGGGTTCTAAATAAATAATTCCATCACCATATTCCTAAAATTTATGTCAATACATCAACAAATAGTGATACCTAATGTAATTAACACATCCTCCACTTATCTTGGGGCTAATCATGCCATAATCACGCCCAACAATGTCAAATATTGAGGGGTAATGATGAATATTTTATAGAAAAATGGTGGAAAAAAAGATAGATTGACATTTTACAATGATATCACAATTAAGAACCATAAATATCATAAACTAAGGGTTAAAACCTTGGTGTATTAATGGGTACATAATAGATCAAAATATATATTCAAGAATGCTACCTAAAATTGGGCTCGTCTATGTAATATAAATCAGAAATAATAAATAAGAAAATGAATCCAAACCTGTAAGATTTATAAATGTGTGGAAATAAAGGAAATATCATTCCCTACATCTAAAAAAATCACTCAATGGTGAATATTTTTTCCAAGAGTGATAAAACTAAATATCTTGATTCATTTTTCATCAGTCTCATGATTCTCATCTACCATTTTTATCAATCAATGTTTTCGAGTTTCCTATGATAACAAGGATCTCCTCCACCTCAATAATATCCCACGATAATTTCACAAATGATGGGAAATTAAAATAATTATATATATATATATCCTAAGAAATTTGACTTATGGAAATAATTAAATCAAATTATTTAATTCAATTATCCCACCCACCAACGGCTACCCTCAACTGGACGCTCTACCCCAATCAACTATATGTTCGGCCTAGGTTAAACCCCATATATAAAAAATAAATATGGTACAACATTATCCATTCATGGTCCTCATATTTGGGAAAATCATTCATTCTAAAAATATTTTTAATAATTATTTAATATATAATAATATTTTAAATATATTAATTTTGGGGTACCATGACACCCCAGTCATGGCGATGAATCTACTAAATAATCAACAGATATATATTCAAAGATTCAATGGATAAAACTACAAAAACCATAGAGATTAAATTATAAAATCCTTCAAGTATTTTCTCCTTGAAAAGGACCGTCTACACAATATGGTGTAGATACTAACCCAATAGTAAGACTCTCAAAGTCCTAGGATATCTAATGTATGCTCTGATAATACCAAAGCACCAGAACTAGAGTAATGTTTCATCCAATGAGGACTATATATTGTCAGTCCTCGATCACCACTAGGTACTCTAAGAGGTTGGATCCATACTTGATGTCAGTCATTCTATAGTCAATGTAATTCAATGATTTGTGCATTTGTCTCCTTATAAATGAGACATGGAATACTTCGTGAACACATTCTAATATTGGGGGAAAGTAAACACTATTATAAATCTCACTAATCCTCCATTGAATTTTTAATACCTTGATGAACATCAAGTATATCTTGGTTAATTGAGAAAACCACTATAATCCTCATCATGGGGTACTCTATGGAAATCATGGTCTCCCTGGTTGAAATCCATAGGCCTATAATGTCAGTACACGTAATATTTCAGTCGAATCTAAGATATCCTCATACAAATTAAGGTCATTTAAACCTTTTATGATTTCCCTTGTACTATCATTGGCATAAATAGAGATTTATCTCAAATATCTATACAAAATAAGCATGATCTACATAGTCTCCCATATTGGGCCATAAAAGTATCCATTTTAATGGTAGTGTAATAATTATTTTTATAGAATAACCCCTCCAGTAGAAATTTATCCTACCAACTATAGCCAAACCCACCGCATAAAATCCCAATATATCATTCAAAGAATGGATGGTCTTCTTGGTAAATCAATTCATCTTTGGGTGAATCACTATACTCATCTGTAACTAGGTTCCAAAAAGATCATATAAACCAATCCACAACTATGATGTGAATCGAGGGTCGTTTTCATAGACAATCATCATGGTTAACAAAATAATATTGATGATCACATTCATGTACAACTACCCTATAACCTAAAACAATCATCTATCCCTAATTTCAATAAATATTTCCAACTTTTTGAGTCCTCTGGCAATATCCTAGATAGCATCATGGTCTCTCACAGTCCACCAAATCCCCATCACAAAATCCATCTACATTTCATCCCTTATTTATTACATAATCTCAATAGGCTATTTCAAACATTATAGAATAGTAGGATTATCAATTACGTGATGAAAAGTAAGACACTGAGAGAAATACTTAGTAATGCTCCACTTCATGCAAGCCCATTAAGTCTTCTCTTAAAGGACTCCATACATGTTTTCAACACATATATTTATAACCGTGAGGGATGTCATAAAATCCATCAAAAAATCCTCTTAAAATGTCACTAAAATCACTATAAAATAGGAATTTGGTAGATGTTATATCCCCCTTTAGAAAATATCTCTATTGAATCTCCAAATGATAATTTGTTTTGTAAAATATCATAGTATAAATATTCCAAATGATCATCTCTCATATACTGATAAATTGGTGGTGTCAATACCATCGAATTATAATAATATTCTCCCCAATACTCTACCTTGTTTAGGTATAATGATGTTGACTTCTATGATCCCTCTTCCACCAAACATGAAAAACATATCATACTAATTAAATATTTTACTATTTTATTCTTCCATATAGTATATACTATCTAAACGTCCTATTATTGTAGGAATTCTATCCAATTATTCTATTTCTATTTAATATCATCCTAGGCGATGATGTACATGAGAATATTTTGGTTGGAGTAAACAATGAACATCACACCTAGAATATAGTGACTCCACTTCTTTAGAGTGTATTTTACCCCCAAAAAAATTATTTCATGGGCCACATAATTTGTCTCATAGGGTATCTACTAACATGATCCCTAAAATATCATTCCCTATCTTAACATCAAAATGAATTTTAAACTAGCACTTTAAGAATCAAAAATGACCACGTACTCAATGCCCTTCACTCGTGGTCTCAAAATATGAGAATTGGTCAACCTATATCTTACCTCCTTAGATGATCTCTGAAACTACTTAGTCAAAGTAAACAATGTCCCTTTATATGACATGGAAATAAAAGGGGATTCTATTATGGAAACCCATATATTTAAAATACGTATTTTCCTAATTTATTATATATGGATACAATTAAAACAAACCTAAAAGATAATGATATCTAATTTCATTGGGTAGTTAGGTATATAGAATAAATACATAAAACATAAATATAAAGTCATATAATAAAAATTCAAAACATTCCCATAAACTGTATTTCACTTTGAAAACCATGTCAGATATCATGGGGGCATACTCAAGAAAGGGGTGAACTATATTTCCTAGTAAGGTAATAATCAATGAATAACATGGTGGATGTAATTAATTTTAGTCATTAAAAATTTCAAGGTGGAATAAAATGGGAGATAATCATAAACATTATCATTAAATAATAATATTAGATGATAACATAAAGGAAACATAGTAATGTCAAAACAAAAAAATGAAAATTTAAGTATACATCAAGGATAACCACCATGATATCAGAACATAGTGCGAGGAGGATAATTTTTTTTTACACCACACATATAACTTCAAGAGGTAAAAACATTACCCAATTCATTGGATTTATTTATAATTCTAAGCACACCAATAAAATTTCTATCATGAAAATGCATAAGGGTTTCACATATATTACAAAAACTAATGGTGAAATTCATCACTTTTAACGTAATGATTATGGAGTGTGGTTTTAATAAATAGATGTCCCTAATCCCTAATGTATATGTAAACTAGTTGAATAACCTTGAGTGGGAATGGGGTGGGGTCTTAACAATATTAATGTTTTAAATTTAAAATTACTGGATAATTTTGACAGTATACCAATGGTATAAAAATAATCATTAAAGGGTTTAAGGATATTGGAAATGGTATCCCATCGTATGTGAATTATTAGGATTGTAATATTGATGTGTGAAAACATATTCCAGTATATATAAACTTGATATAAAATTAAATAACATAAAGAAGGTTCTTGAATAAGTAGAAGATGGACATGATCCCTTAAACCAAGAGGGTGACTTTATGTTCTTGATAAGGTATTTGAAAGAGCTTCGGAACATCATAAGACATATATAGAGATGTAAGGTAGAGTAAATTTATTATTCCTAGGTTTTTAATGGATATGAATGGGTGTTTGGGTGGGTTTTGGTGAAATAGAGTAGAGAACACTTTATTAAATTTTAAACATAGTTTTTAGGATCTATAAGATAAATTTTTCCAAACCTCATACCATAAAATGTATTTTTACCATTTTTCTACCAAATAAGGATTAATTTAATTATTTAATAATTAAATGAACTAAAATATTTAATATAATACCATAGGGATTTTGGAAGTGAGTCATGTTTAAAAAATTGATTTTGAAAACCTAAAATATAATATAGGTATTTCAGATTCATTAAGGGTTTATAAAACTATTCTGAAAACATAGGAATGTTATTTTAAAGTGTAAATATAACTTTTCCTTTGGATAACCTTTATAGTATTTATTATACAACATTTGGCTTTTTTATGATGTCATAATACATAACATATAATTATATTGAATCTAATATTTACCCAACAAATTGAAAGTAACCAAAAAATAGGAAAAAATAACTATTGGATAATTTCAAAATTATGTTTAAAAGGTAGTATTTATTTTATAAAAATAAAATAATATGATAATTTACACTTTTAAATAAAGAATGCAATTTTAAATAAAATTATGATTTTTTTACAATAAATTGTTTTAACCATTATAAATATTAAATTTTACTTCCTAAGATTATATTATAATTTTTATTTAATAATTATTTTGTTATAAAAATATTTTATTGAAATAAAATGTGTTCCAAATATTCTTGAATTCATTCAGTCTGTTTTCTTGATTGAAACTACACATTTCCAAAAAATATAATTTTGTGTATCATCATATCAAAATATAATTTTGATAAAACCATTTTTTTACCATTTTAAATTAATAAAAGATAAATATAATGATTATTTTACTAAAAACGTAATTATGAAAAATCATACTCTTAATGTCTATATATATATATTCTTTTATTACCCCAACGAATGTACCATGGTCAAAGAGTTTAATGGGGAGATTAGCATGGAGTGGTTTAGTGAACAAAGTATTTCCATGATATATATGAGCCTAAACTTCTCCCATAAATGGTTTAAATAATTATTTAGTTATTGTTTCTACGCTTGGTATTGGTGAAGTAAAATCCCAGTGATGATATCTCCCATAAAATCTCAAATAAATGGGCTTCATAGAGTACAATTCTACAAGTTGGGGTCATCGGTTCCTTTTTCTATATCAAATAGATTTATCATAACCCTATTTATGTAACAATCATGCGATCACTTTATAATGATTATAATATCAATGGTTATGATACATAATGGTCCATTAAATATGACCTGATATAACTTATAATCATCCATAATAACCCATGTAGTGAATGTGTTTTCTATAATTTCATTCAAAAATAATGCATTTACTCATTTTGAAAAAGATTTCTGTTTATAAATGCATGGGACATTACATTATCTCCACCCTTAATATGTTTTTAGAAAATAATTTCATTCATACACTAAAATATATGAGGGTACTTCTATTCCATTACCTCTTCTAGTTCTCATGTTTCTTACTCATACTTATGGTTTAACCATAGAACATTGACTATGTGAGTTGTATTGTTTTGTGAAACCTTGTCTATATGATCTAAGATCTTCACCGGATTATCCTCACTTGAATGATCATTCTCCAATAGAACTACCATTTTATTTAATAAATGTGAGGGGTCTGTTATGTACTTCCACTTAAGGGATACATGGAACAAATCAGGTTCAGGAGATAGGTTATGTGGGAGTGCTAGATGATTGGACACCACTCTGATGTGATCAAGGATCTAACACGAGCTGATGCATCCTAGAATAAGATTCCAATTATTCCCCAGTCTCATTAATTTTTTCCTTCCAGATATATAAAGCACAACTTTATCTCCAACCTCAAACTCCATATTTTGATGATGATATTTTTAATAGCTTTTCATTTTATTTTGGGGGAATTCTATATGACCCATAATGGATTTACCTTATTTATCGTCTCTTGGATATGGTCAGGTCACATTATCATATACCCAATAAATTTATCATATCTTGTTGGATTCTGCACCTCTTCCCTTATAGAGTCCCCAAGGGCTCTATTTGAATGATAGAATCGAAATTGTTGTCATATGATAACTCCACTATGGTAATGTGTTGATACCAACATCAATGTAAATCCATTGAACATGATGAGCATATATCATCTAGAGTTTTGTGTTTTTAAGACATTTCATCCATCGTAGGGTGATAATCTGTATCGAATGTTAGTTCTGTCTTCAACTCTTACAAGAGGATTCTCCAAAACCTCGAGGAAAACCTCTTACCATTATTAGATATAATAGAGGGTGGAACACTATGTATAATTAAAAATTCTCATATATATCATGTGGATATTCTCAAAAGATAAATATTCCTTCATATCAATGAAATGAACATACATGGTATGGCGATCGACAACCAACTAGGTGAAATTACTTCCATTGGGGCTCCTAGGGACATCTTTTAAGAAAGACATGGTTATGTTCTCCAATTACTATACTAGTATGGTAAATTGTCAAATCATAACCTTATACATCTATTTTTCAGCCTTAGTCTGTTGGCATACCATGAATTCTGATACAAATTATATAATCTCACTCTTTATGTTATCACACTGAATGTTTTTATTCAAATATATATATATCTTATTTCATCCTAGATGAATATGGACGAATGAGATATAATAATCATCGAGTAGTTTCTACTTCAGTTATACTTCTGATGGGACAAAAATATGTTTTTGAAGCCTTATTACCCCATTAGTTTATGTTTAACTATAGGATATTCTCAACCTTTTCTATAACACCTCATCATCCATCTAATCCTCATATATACTCAAAATAATATATTTTTTTATATTAATTTTAGTATGGTTGGATGGTGATCCATTTTTAATTCTCATTTATATATTTTATATGTCCAAGAATATTGGATCCCTTAAAATTTCTATCATGGATAGGGTTGTAGGATGATTTATACATAGAGAATCATCCACTTTGTTTACCTTCCCCGGATAGTAATTCAATGAATAAACATAATCCATGATCTTCTCTAACCACCATCAATGGAACATATTGATCTCCTATTATATAAATATGTAATTTAGGAATTTATGATCTATATATAGGTTATAATTATATTTGTAGAGATAATTTAACCAAATAAATATCATTTGGATTACTATAGAAAATTCTTGATCATGTTTTTATTTTAATAATTATGTATCATTAACTTTTATGAGGTATAGGCTAATATTTTTTTATCATTCATGAGTACAAAAACCAATAAATTTTTAATGCATCACTGTAGATCACAAATCTTTCCCACCTATGCATAATGTGAGAACAAGTGTAGTTATTATCCTATTCTTCAGTATTTTAAATAATTATTTACATTAATCATTCATGAAAAACATAAACCCATTTTGATATATGTTGGTTAGTGGGATTGAGATTCATGAGACATTTCTCAAAAATTAATGATATTTTCTTTCTAATCTAATGAAATTATTATTTTCCATCATAGTGGTTGGTAAAGACCATCCTTCCATTTCCTTAATTTTATAAAGATCCATTGATATCCTATTTCTAGTGATAACGTGCCCTAAGAATGTCACTGACTCTAACCAAAACGTATAGTTATTATACTTTTCATACATATTTTCATTCTAAAAGGTCTTTAGTAAAACATCCAAATACACATCATGATCCTCATTTATTTTCTATTAGATAATAATATCATTTGTAATGTATAAAAAAATTATTTTGGTAATCGATAAATACTATACCCATTATGTCCATTAATAATGTTAGAGAATTAGTGAGAATAAATAAAATTAATATGAACTCGTAGATCTTCTTCCATGTACAGAAATCAATCTTTGGTATATCATCTTTCTTTACCTATAGCTGATAATATCCCAACCAAAGATCCACTGTAGAGAAGTACTAGGATCCATGTTGCTTATAAAATCAATTATAGATCTCTTGATTTGATACTATTTGTTTATTGTGATTATATTTAGTTCATGGTAATCAATGTAGAGGTTCATTAAACCATTTTTCATTTGAGGAATATGAATTTTTCACCAAATGATAAAAACATTTGAATACAAACACATTATATAGATTATCTAATAGTTTCTTATTCAGCCTCTCAAGTTCACAAATTGTTATTCTATATAGATTATTTGATATTGAAAATGATTTGATGGTTTTTATGATTTATTATTTAACCTCTTGACTATAAGGAAAACCATAAAATTAATGAGGAAACATTTTAATGAATTCCCTTCTAATGGGAATGACAAAAAGGATGATCTTTACTTAGTATCAATAATTTTATCCACATACACTTTATACGAAAGATATTGTATGACTTCTGGTGATGATTATACCAAATGAGGTTCATCCTCTTCCTTACACCTATATAGTAACATAAGTTAATTTACGATATGGAGGGTGATCTCCTTCTCCCAGAAATTTATTTTGGATATATAAAAGTAAATCCAATCCATTATTAGAATAGAATCAAATTTATTAAATAGAAGTATCATAGATTTTTTTGGGAATTCAAAAAAAAAATATTAAAGGGTGATGAGTTATATACTATGGATACAATAATTTCTCCCTTTTCATTTTCCATCGATAGATCTTCTACAATATTTTGTGGTGGGGTTTTAGTAATTCTAAAAATCCTAAGTGTTTTGAAGGAATGTTTTGAACAAAAATATTACAGTATATTATCTATCATTGAAATAATAAATCAGGTAACTTTTACCACTTCATTTTTACGGTCAACTATAATAGAAGTTATGGAATGAGATTACCCATTCCCTCTTTTCTGTGGAAGTTGTTTTCATTGGTTCTCAGAAAAAACTATTGGAATAGTGCATTGATTCACATAGTGTCCTTGTTTTGTGTAGTTGAATCATTTGAAAATAGGCTGGGGTGATTAGATCATTCCTTTCTTCCCTAATATTTATGAATTTCTCCCATCATAAATTATATATAGGTGCCCTTCCATCTCATGAAAAAATCACTTACTTGTCACCTTTATGTAATTTATAAGATGTTTATTCCCATGCTTTGGGCAAGTGGTATATTGTTATTTCTATCCCCTATGATATTTTTTTCTCACATCACCATAATCAAAACCCATTCTCCAATTCTTATCTCATGAATTGAGAGACCCTTGAGATTCCCTAATGACTATTTCAAAATCTAGGTGACATCATATAATATCATCATACATATCAAAGTCCTAAATTGTGGTAACTTTTCATAGACATTGATTTTTTCCACTAAATAGGTAGCTAAGATTACTTTTAGGATAAATTAATAATCTATAGTTGTATCAATAATGTATTGTGATGTTGTTCTCATATTCCATGATTGAATCATAACTCTCCTTCATGAGGATAATGGAATACTTCTCCTTTTTAAGTCATACTGTGTGATGAAAGAATTAATCAAATAGTAATTTATGGAATTATTTCCACTCAATAAATTCAATATCTTCCTCCGAATTCAATTTTTTTATCCATTCCCACTATTGATATATTCTCCCTCCACATGATAAAAATCCATCCAAAATTTCGTTTTCTCCTTGATCCAATAAAACAATATTCCTCATAAAATAATTAAACTTATAAAAAAATATAGACATACCATACATTAAATTTATATATTTCCTATTCAATTGGATTTATTATATAATTAACTACTTATAAACATATCCAATACTAAAGAAACTATAAATCACATTAGTAACAACCAAACACAAAAAAATGTTCTTCTCAAAACACATAACAATATTTTGAAATTATTGATATAAAAATGGAAAAAATATAGTATTATTGAACACAACCTCAAAATAAAAATTTATTATTTTAAATAAAAGTATGTACACTATGTATCTTTCGAAAAGAAATGGATTTGATAGCTTTAAGAGTAGTTAAACCACAATGAGTTCTACATGTATGTTAGATCTTCATGAAAATGGAAAATCTGTCGATATGACTTTTTATAGAGGAACGATTGGGATTTTTCTATACATAATTACTAGTAGGCTAGATATTATGTTTAGTGTCTGTATGTGCATAAGATTTCATGAAAATCCAAAAAAGTAACATTTAAATGGTGTTAAATGTTTTTTCAAATACCAGAAATATACAACTAACATAATATTGTCCAATCCTAAAGGAAAACCTTTTTATTTAGTTAGATATTATGATGTTGGTTATGGTGGATGTAAGTTAGACAGAAAGAGTTCCTCTAGAACATTCACTTTTTGGCGAAATCACTAAAATCATGGTGTAGTAAGAAGAAAAATTCACTTGCATTATAAACTCATCAAGAATAATACATTGCTATTGGTAGTTGTTGTGCACAAATTTTGTGGATGAAACACAACTTATTAGACTATGGATTTCTATTCAAATATATCCCATTAAACTGTGACAACACAAGTTATATTAACATTTCTAAGAATCCATATTATCATTCTAGAACAAATCATATTGATGTAAGACATCCCTTTTTGAGATATCATGATAAAAAATGTTATATAACTCTAGAATTTATTGGGAATGAACATCAGATTGCTGATATATTCACTAAAACCTTAAATTTTGGGAGAATGAATTACATCAAATATGAATTATGAATGATAAATCTGTAGGATTTCCTAAAATGGATCTACTAAAACCGATCTCCTGATACTGTTCTCTTGAAACTGATATCCTAAAACCTATCTCTTGAAATGATCTTCCAAAATTGATCTCATGGAACCGATCTCTTGAAACGGATCTCCTGGAACTGATCTCTTGAACCCAATCTCCTAAAATCGATCTCTTGAAACCGATATCCCAAAATAGATCTTGTGAAACTGATCTTGTGAAATAGATCTTCTGAAACTGATCTTGTGAAACTGATATTTTGAAACTGAGCTTCTGAAACTGATCTTGTGAAACCAATCCCTAAAACCAATTTTAGAAAATCAATTCAATAACACTGATGTTTTAAGGACTTTTTTTTAATATGGACTTTTTTAAATAAAATGACATTGTTTTGAATTCTTTTTTCTACGTTTATATTTTATGTTTTATGATTTCCAATCCCTATATGATATATTTAGTTCAATCCATCCAGATTTTTCACCTTTCCACTACCATAAAGCATTATACCCTCTTTCACTCTACATCACAACCCTCGTCATAAACTCTTTTGGAATCCAAAGCCTCGACATGGGAAGGACCAAGTGTGCTATGAAAGAGCTAAGAGAATCACCTTCTTCTAAGAATCAGAATGGTGAGTATAGTGGGAATACAAAACCGAGATTAGAAATCCATGTGGTTGCAGCTGAAAAAGAAGAGTCTCTTGAGTTGATTCTGTCAAGAAGATATTTTTTATTAAAAGTAATGGAATCTCAAGGGTGGATAAGCTTGTTGGAAAATAATGAAAGACCTTATTATCCCCATATAGTTCTTTAATTCTATAAACATATGATAATATCACTGGATGATGTTGAGGAAACAAGAATGAAGTCAGTAGTAAAGGGAAATGAAGTAGCTTTTTGTCTAATGAATGGGCTGAGTGCTTGGAGATGCCTCGTAAAGGTGTCAATGCTGATTATCTGGGTAATATTCCACCTTCCTCTAATTTATTCTCTTATGAAAATGCCCTGAAGGAGCTGACTGGAAATGGAGAATCTTGGAGGACTATTGAAAGTGATTTTGAGGAGAATTAAGATTATTGTTTAAGTTTATTCAACATCAAATCTGCACAAGAACGGGATATTTCTCTGCTGTGAAGTATCGGGATGTATTCTTGATCTATCTATTGAGATATGAGATAAAGTCGAACCTGTGTATATATCTAATGGGGCATGTCTTTGATTTGATAAATCCATCCAGGAATGAAAAATATTTATACTATCTGAGGATGATCTTTTGCATGTTAAAAATGTTAGGTTATGTGAAATATGGAGATGGTGTGATAAATACATGTAGTGGTTATGGTATTCAAAAATATATTTTTAAAATGGTGAAGATATGTTAGAACCCATGGAGGAAATGCTATGTAGGTGATGAGGAAAGGCTATATGAGGATTTCAATCCTGTTGGACATCCTACCATACCAAAGGATCATGTTGATCCTAGTTTCAAACAAAGAGAAGAACCTATTTATTTTGATGAAGAATCTGAACCTGAAATGACAAGGTAATAAGGATCTCCTTTTAATGATAGGAGTGATCCTGATATTGCTGAATTTCCAAAAGTTATGTCTTATAGACCTTCAAGTCAACCTTTAGACTAACCTAGAAGAGAACCTTCATTAAGAGATGAGGATGAGGATGAGACCGAGGTTACTAGAGTAGAAGGATATGTAAGTAAATTAGATGAGGAGTCCGATGATGACGATGATGATGACAAAGAATGAGGATACAGTGAGAATTTAATTGATTCTCTAAAAGTGGGACAACAAGTGGTGGAAATATCCAGTGAGGAATCTGTACATGGAGATAGTGATGGTGTTGAGAATGTTGAATAAGGGGTTGTTGATCATAGAGATACTGAACATGAGGACAGATCAACCCATCCTACTGATGCAAATCCAGAAATCATTTAAGAGTTAAATGAACTTATGGATGGTGGCCTCGAGGAAGATGTTGAGGATCAAGTACCTAAAATTGAGGAAGTTCATGAAGATGTTTAAGTGGATGGAGATCATGAAGAACCTGAAGTTCAGTTGGTTCTTTTACATAGAAATGTTATTATGGCTAGAGGACATGATGAAGAAGTTGATGAAGATGATGTTGTTCCTGAGCCTTATGGAAGATGGATCAGGATTGATATTGTTGAGCTAGAGACTAGAAATGTAATAAATTGTGGAATAAGGACCTTAGATACATTCTTTTTCATTTGGAGTATAACACATATAAGGCGAGGGTGCCTCCTCCTCCTATTTCACATGTCCGTGCTGAACCAGAACCTGTTGCGCCTATTTCACCAGTTGCTCCTGCAATAGTAGAGCCAGTGGCACAGGTTGTGTCCAGGGACTATGCCAGTAAGGCTGATTTTGAAAAATTCAAAAATGATATATGTGGGTAAGTGATAGCCTCAGTTGGATCCAGAAGTGAATCCTCCACTTCAATAAGTATTTCAGATGCAGATACAGTGAAGATTGCAAGAATAGTGATACCGAAGTTCTACTGAATCTCATTACCTCACTAGAAACCATTATTAGGCACAATAAATTGCTGAGAAAAGTAGTATGAATGATGATGAATGAGTTATATTCTCTAACCTTTGACTTCAAGACATCCTTTAGTGGTGTTATTTATGTTCTTAGGAACTTAGTGACTCATCTACTCGTGGGGATCTGAAAAAGTTGAAAGAGGATCTGGGAAAAATGTTAACTGGCCCATCCCATTCTAGAAGTGCGAAGGGTGATGTTGCTGATTTGGAGTATCTCAAGGTTGTGATGAGAGAGGAACTCCAACGTATTTAGAGTGTTTCAGACAAATAAACTCTTGAAAAGGTGCATTTAAATTCACACCTCATGTACAATATGTTTAAGAAGTGCACCAATTAATCCATTGCTGCTCAGAAAGAGATTATATAAAAGGTGGATAAGTACTTTACATAGATTAAGACCAAGCATGATCTCATAAATAGCTTTATGTTTCTAGCAGAGACTCTTTGAATACATGCTGTCACAAAAGCCTTCAAGATGAAAGTTACTCAATTGGTGGATTTTTCCTTTTTTTTGAATAAATTCATTGAGAATAAGGATGACTTCAAGAAAGCTATACAATATGGTGGCGAAATCATTAATGATTTCATCAATCTCCTTAATCCATATCTACAAGTCTAGGATGAAGCCATTCTGGTCCCTCTTGCAGCTTCTATTGGTACTGCCTCTCAGCCTTCTACTCTAAGGACTGTCTCTTAGGCTCTTTCCCATATTTGACCAGTCATTACAGAGGAAACTCCCAATCATGTGTTTTCATAATGAAGGAATAACCATGCATCCCATGTACCTATATTTGTTTTCCTTCCTAGTGTTATCTTCATTCCACCTCTTTCTTCTGTTACTCCCAAACATTATCCTCCTTCTTCAGTTCCATTAGATAAATGAAAATCCCATCAGAATACAAACCCATAGTGATGGATTATATTTTTGATAGGGATTTGATATTATTTTTTAGATTTTAATTTTTGTAATCTTAATGGAAATTTTTATGGTTTCTTTCTTTTATGATATTTTTACTCTTCATTTCTGTTACTTTTTTTCTAATCCCAAAAGGGGGAGAAAAGGAATATGGCATATATTATTTATCTATAAAAAGACATAAGGAATACATTATTCATCTATAGGGAAGCATTTCTAGTATACGAAACATGGAATATCCTCATTGTAATCCTTTTATTGAGGGTCACCAAGGTTTTAAAACCACAAAAGGGAAGGATTTAGTTATATTGCATAATCTCCTTCAGTGTTGTATGTTAAGCCCACATATTTTTTATTCCTTATATATGTATGTATTCCATAATTTGTTATTATAAAAAAGGGGGGATTATTGGACCCTCTGTGATATGGTAGTTTTCATAATCACAAATAATGCCTAACTACATATTCTACTATTTCATGCCATTTCACTATATAAATCAATTATATCATTCCGAGTTATATACTTTAATAAGGTAATATAATATATTTATAAATCCATATGTTTACAAGTGTATTTTTTTCATTTATTTTTTAGATCTAACTTAGTCATGTAATGTTATGTGCAAGACATGCTCTTCATAAGCTTTTTATATTACCTGGAAACGAACCGATGTTTGAGACACTGATGTTCAACACACCGATGTTCGACACATGGATGTTCGACACACCGATGTTCAACACACCATTGTTTCACACACCTATGTTCAACACACCGATGTTAGACACATCGATGTTGGACACACTGATGTTCGACACACCGATGTTTGACACACTGATTTTGGACACACCAATGTTCGACTCACCAATGTTCGACAGACCGATGCAAACATAAAAAAGATGACAGAACGATGCTAATGGACCAAAGATGACTGACCGATGATGACACATTGAATATGACAGAATGATGCTAACAGACCAAAGAATACATACCAAAGAAAATGACCCACCAATAGTAATAAATAACTGTTTCGATTTTCTAAATTCAAATTTATTTCTAATGGTCATATTTACACAAATTAATGTTTCTGAAATTATTTAATTTTGTCTGTAGGAATATCCATAGATAGTATGAGGTACATGAATGTCCGGAGGTCTTCATACCTTTTGGACATTGAAGTATAAATGGACTTCAACTTCAAATTAAAATATAGTGGAACAGTTCAAAAAATACACTGAAAAACAGACTGAGCGAATACGCAATATTAAAAATAGAGGAACTCAAAACATGATCTCATAAGAATTTTTACAAGCAACAACTTACTAAATCTTGCTGAACATTCTAAAAAAAGTATAGTTGAACCTTTTCACACCTATAAGCAAGTTTACAGAAATTGTGACACTGTATTCTGAAGCCAACTTTCAAAAGAGGAGTCGAATATCATTTTTTCTACAATTATTGAGTCTAGAGCATTATTTCACAACACAAAAAGATTTCTAAACCCAATTCTTCTTTCATAACTCTATAGAGATATTTTGGTTACTATTTGAGCAGTTTGTGTATCTTTTTGTATCACACACACTATCTCATCATCATAATTGGAGAATACCAAAATATCCTCACTCTCAATCCATTTTTACTCTTGTATCTTATGATAGAACTGTGGAAGATATCCTGTGTGATCTGGTTATTATTTGATTCCCACAAATAAGTGTGTTAGATGTCTTGTGTTACCTGTAATGGCTTATGTGCTATTTTGAACTAAATCCAAGGTGTGGATAAAAAGTTTATTAACAAAAAGAGGTTGGTGGTAGGTGATCACCAATTGAAGGGGACTAAGTCTAAGCTTGAGACTGTACCTCTTGTTTTAACTGCTTTTTTTTTGTCTTATATTTTTATCTATTATTTATTTCTTGCATTAAGATAAACTAATATTTGACAATTAGATTAGAATGTGTATAAATCTGTTTTGAATCAGTATATTTGCATCAAAAGTTTTTCTAATATTAGATTGGTAAAACTGATAACTAGTCAATCTTCTGAGAAACTAATTGAACATTCATGACTTTTATAAATTAAATACAACCTAACTTTGATTATTATTTTAATAGGGGGATCATATTATAAATCTCCATTTTTTTAATAGAAATTTTTATAGATACTCAATTCACCCCCCTCTCGAGTTATCTACTCTGACTAGCTGATCTACTCATCCATTGAATGAAAAAATAATTTTATTCCATGGGTTTTACAGTATAATAGATAGATATTTTTTATTTCTTATCTCAACAAAATATTTACGGAATAGAAAAAATTATGGACATATAATGATCATGAACCAAAAAACTCAAAAGGATACACCACAAGACCTAACCACATGAAAACTCCATTAAAACCCCCAACAAGAAATTAAATAAATAGTGGATCCTTACTATCATAACCATTGAGAATAGGAGAATCAATAAGGTATAAATAAAACATAAATAAACACAAATTAGATCTAGAAATCTCAAAGATATCATGAAAATGATCAATATATACCAAAAAATAGATGAATGAAATCAAAGAGAATCTGAAGAATGCCTAATATCTAAAGGGATTATCAATAATTGGAGAGAACATAAATGTAAAACTAGATTTATATTTCACCCTAAAGGATACGATATCAAAATGTGATATTATTGGTAATAAATAACAATTGGACCAATCAAAAATTCATGGTGAAATCCTCCATAAATTTTAGGGAATCTAACCTTTTAAATTCCATATAACCAAGAGAAATATGTTTTCTGGGAGGGTCTTACATCAATGATTGAATATATATGGATCATAGTGTAATAATCATCCTCAAGCTCAATTATGATAAACCCAAAACTATGATCTTGGGGTGGAAAAACCACCATGACTCCAAAATACTAAAAAAATTAAAAATTCAACGAATATTATAGGAAAATATTCCATAGTAAAATGTGCCTCACAAAATTGGGATACAACTCTCATAGAATATCGAAAACACTTATTAAAACATTATATTATTTGAATGAATATATAACACCTAATTAAATAATATAAGAAAAAAATATATACTTTAGTTGAAATTCAGAAACTATTAATATGTCATTAATTTTCTTCTTTCGATGTATAGGAATTAATTTTGTGCTCAAGTGGGATGTCATAAATATAGAATTACTAAGTATGTATTCATACAAAAACATTACACAAAAAATGAATCTTTATTTAATTATTGGATGTGTTGATTTAGTATTGCAATGTAATTATGGAACCTGGTGGCATTCCAGGGGAATATGTTGTTATGTTAGGACCACTGAGTACATAGCAACCCTGTAATGGGATATTGGACAACACCATGGGAAAACCTTTCTAAAAAGGTAAGTTACTTAAATAGAAACCATAATTTTCTCTCTAAATAATGAATGAATTTGGATATCACCCCCATTGACATGTGTGGTGTGGGCCAGTTACCAGTGGCATATTTTGTCATAAATATAACATGATTAGGAATATTGAAATTACACTAAAAATGTAAATTTATCTTAAATTATTACATCATTCTTCATTATAGGAAATTAAATTTGATTTTTCCAGTATTTATTGTATGAGATTGTAGAAATAAATTATAATTATGATTGTGAGTTTCAATCACTCTTTTAGTTTCAAAAATTTAATCATGTATGACTATATTTTCATTCGTCTTATGACTATTAGTGTATTCCAAACAAAATTAATTTCTTATTTAGAACATGGATAATTCCACGAACATTTTTTAGAAACTAAATACTTATAAAATAAATTTTTTAACTCAAAATCATATTGGTTTTTCTTATAGAGAGTGATCATTTAAATTTTTTACTGATATTTATGACACATTATGTCTGATAATTAGTATTGAATTAATAAATGTGATCTATTAATTGGGTTTTTTCACCAGTAGCATTAATTAATTTATTTTATTATTTTTCTCTAATTTGATATATTTGTGTTTTAGGTATTTTCTAGTATTATTTTTAAAGGTGCTGGTTTATTTTCATTGTTGGTATATGTTTTAGTGCCCTCGTTTGGAACCATGTTGGGGGTAATTCTAGCTAGAAAGGTTATAGAAATCTATACCAATGGTTTTAAAACCATTGGTATTGTTTAAAGGTACATGGAATATACCAATGATTTCAATACTATGGGTATATGTGTATACCAATAGTTTTAAGAAGTGGTTGGGATGGTGTATATCAATTTGGCTTATTTTAATGGTTTTATAGAAAACCATTATTATAAGCCTATACCCATGGAAAAAAGGTTAAATGGTATATAGAACTATTTTTATAGTCTATACCAATTCATTTATAGCCTATAACATCAGGTAAAATCCATTGGTATATCCCTTGATTCAAATAGTGTCATATGGAGATTCATATAAAAATAGTATATAACCAGTTAAATTGATCATTAACCATTTAGAGAAATTATATGAATTGGATTATAATATAAAATTATTATAGTATTATGATTACAATAATAGTTTTGGATATTTATGAATTTAATTTCCCTAGGGAGATCATTAAAATAATTTTTGATGAAAATAACATTTTCAATTTCAAAAAAAAACTTTTTAAAATATAAAATTTTTTCCCATAATGAAGACATAAATTTCATTGAAAAAAACATTTTAAACTGTTAAAATAATATTTCAATCATTTATTCATCATGAAATAATTAAATTTAATTCATTCCATTTAATTTACAAAAAACATTCCTTTCACACTACTTAAAATAAGGACAAAAAGTTTGTTGTCTGAAAAATTGAAGGAAGATTCTTTAGATTAATTTTGAAAAAATCCAACATGGTTGAAAAGAAATTCTAACAATATTTATAAAATATTAAAAATATTTATGATTTATTTTGGAGAAAAACGATATGGTATAGAAATATTTCCCTATGGAGACTTAAATATAAACTATCACGAATATTGATGATATTATGAAATAAACCCTTACCACATGGGTACCAATTTTAATCATAAGACCAATGGAAGAAATAATTTCAAATGAAACATTAAATAACATGAGAAAAAATAGGCTAATTATATAAAATATTAATTTTGTAGTATATAAACCCCGCCAATGAAATAAGTGGTTAATATGGAATATGTCACACTTTAGTAAAAGTGGGATAAGAAATTGTTACATTAGGACTGGATTCTTTCTATAAGTATGAGCCTTCGAAATTTTAAATATATATTTATCATGAATATATTCCAGAAATATACTCATATATATTATATCGTATATTACATTATTATAATCTATTCTCATCCTTTTACTAATTATTTTCTTAAATTCTCTATTTTGGGTAATAAAAACATCAATTTTCTTGTATGTTATGGTTTAGTAGTATTTGTATTTATAATTTCATCCAGATTCCAAAATATGGAAAATTTTGATAATGATATAAATACCATATATATTAATTTTATATGTATTTATTGTAATCCATACTAGTTAGAGGTAGAAAATTAATTAAACCATTCATGGAGAGAGTCGGCCATTCATATGCATGAATGTTGTTCTCAATTTCTGACACATGGATCACAAAAACGAAGATAATTATTCAGATTTATATAAACAAATTTCATATAAATCTTATATATTCTTCACATACATACTCATATTAATCAAATTAAAATATTAATGGAAAATTAATTTCATTACCTTGTGTAGATGGAAGTCCACAAAAATGCATGAGTGTCGCTATCATTTCCCAATAGTTTGGATGGTCAGAAGGTAGATATGATATTATCATTGAAGAAGTAAAACTATTTGATAAATATTTAACATAAATATTAAGTCCATCATAATTTACATTCATAAAATATGGTGATGGAAAATTATTTGGGTTTCTATGGGGCGATAGTGAGTTACACATACTCATAGGCAATACTTTCACTTCCCATTTAATGGAAAAAATGATACATAATGGTAGTTTAATAATAATTATAAAATTTAATTATTTTGAGGATACTTATTTTTATTATTTTATGATAAATTGAAAGGATTTAGAATTAGTATAAGAATAAATAAACATAAAGAGGTTGGTTAAGATGATTACCTTCTCTTTAAGAGACATCCTTTAGATCCTTCCTTACAGAACCTATGGTTAGTATTTTTAGATATAATAAACTCTATAATGTTTCTATTGAATTTTATAATAGGATTGGATATAGTGTTTTTGATATAAGATTCTCAAAGTGGTGTGAACAATAAAAGGAATAGGTTCCCTTTTATAATTGAGATGAGATACACTTTTCTAATTTATTAAATAAATTAATATTTTATAAGACTTTTCAAGATTCATAATCTTCAAAATGAAAAATTAAATTGAAAATTATAGATATGGATTAAATATCATCATGAAATTAAATTTACTCGTGTTTTAATATAATTTTTATCCTTATTGTTTTTGTTAATCCATGGGTTAATTATTTTTAATCTTAATCATGGAAACTACTATTTTAATCATCAATGGATAAACATGTTACAATAAATGGACATATGACTCGTAAATGGACCATGGATGATGTGATTAACTATTTTACATTTAAAAGGATAATGATAATACTTTTATGTATTTGGAATAATTTAATAAATGGTTTTTTTATAAAATATTATTATTATAAATTTTATCATATTCATTTAATTCTACAATAAATATATAAAGAAAATGGTCCATTTGAGTATAATCATTGAAAATGAACATAAAATAAATTATATATATATATATATATATTTCGTGGGACACATTGTATCATTAAAATTATATAATTTTTAATTATTAAACAAGCATTAATTTAATTTTTCTCTTAATTTCATAAATATTGTGTCATCATTTCACAAGAAATTAAGTACATTACATATAATTTACAAAAATTAGAAATAAATTTATTTCATTAAATGTTTTTCATTAGAACTAAAATAGTAATTAATTTTCATTGGTATCCTGCTTTTTCATATATTTTTAAATCTATGATATATTAAAAACAATGAGAGTGGCATTTTGTAGCTTCCATTGATTTAAATAATATATATACTATTTTCATGGAATATTGTATCTTAAAAAATAAATTTTCAGATTAAGGTGTAATATGTTTAATTAAAGTAGTCAAATAAGGATAATTTTGATAAATTATCGCCAAATAAATTAGTTTTATCCGAAAATAATTTGTTTTGCCTTTTATTGATGTGAATATTTTTAACACAATTACCCATATTATTGAAAAAAAGCTAAGTGGGAAATATTTACCAAATATAAAAACCATGATTAAAAATATTTAACTAATTTTATAAAATTCAATATTTATTTGTGGTTGAAATTAATTTCAAAATATTTTTGGAAAATGAAATGAAAATCAATTTTAGACAAATACATTTTTAAGCATAAAATATCATTTTATTGTTATCTAATTTCTAGAAAGTATTATATGAATATAAATTCATATTATTAAATATGTAACAAATTAATTTCATTAAAATCAGTTACAAATGATCATTAATTTTATTTATTTATAAAAAATATATTTTGTGCATAAAAATTATTTATCAGAAAAACAAATTTATGTATAACAATGTTTTTATACCAAATTAAATTATAAAATTGGTTATAATGAACTTAATTGGATTATTAATAATATAATATAACTAATATTAAATTGAAATAATTTAAAAATAAAATTTATTATTTTAAAATCCTAAAACAAAAATATAGTTTTCAATAATAATCAATATTTTATACTATTCATTGGAAAATTAATATTTTTAGAAAAATAAGAAAATTATACCATAAGTTAATTTGAATATTATAATAAAAATGATATTTTTATTGAAAATAAAATATATTCAAAACTAAAAAACTAATTTTAATATTTTATAACAAAAATAATTTCAAGTCATTTTTTTGAAGAAAATGTATTTATGTAGTTTAAAATAAATGTAATTAACAGTGATTAATAATTTACTAATAATTAATAATAATTTGGATTTGAGTAAGCCCTTTATAAATATTTCATAGTTCAGTTAATAATGGTAATTCTTGGTAATTTAATGGATCTGTCATAGTGTCCATATTTAAGTAATATTATTTTGGGGTTCATTTGGCTCGATGTTGTGGGTCTTATACCATACAAAACATAGGGTTATTTTAATATATCAGGGTTTTACAATGTTATCCCTACAAATCCCCCCTCATGATATCTACATTCTCCTTTATCAGCACTACCTCAATAGGGGTTACACTGACCTTGCTTTGGAGATCCCTGATCATGATGTTGAGTTCACAGTGGAGGTCCACCCACCGCCTCACCGTCCTTTGTATATAGATGATTTGGGAAATCATGACCCATATGTCGCCATCCATCATGAGAATAATAACACCCTTCTATAGGATGACTAAAACCACTACACATACCATGTCTTATTGGTCCATATGTCCAAGTCTATGTCATGGGTATTCCTTCTATTCCCAGACCCCAGAAATAGATTCCTACTAGCTATTGTAGATGACTTTCTACCATGATGTCCACTACATGATCTTGCTATGTTACATCCCACTGCTAGAATGTTCTCTATATCCAAAAAACATTCTAACACTCTTTCATAATTATAAATTTATATGTTGATCATGTTATCATGGTAGTCTTAGTGAAGGCTCGGGTCAAACTTCTCTGCCCAGAATTGTCCATCTAACACAATATCATTAGAGTAGCACATGAGGTCAATAATCATCAAGGAGTACCACCAATTGAAATATCACTTGGTTTTAGCCAAGAATCTCTCATATACACACAGAGATAAATCTTGACAGTCAATAATCATCATAGAATGACTAGAGATATTATATATAGGATATCCTATTCTCATCATTAGTTTGACATATTAAACCTCAACATCACCCTGTTACACCATAAAAAAGGATGGTTTCAAGAATAACCATCTAACCAGCTAAGGTATGAACAAACCATAAAACTCATACCATCTCCTCATGTCAACACTTTGTTTTGTGAGTTTTTGGATCACCATGAAACATGAGAAGACATTGTCTCTGTAAGATATTTAATTCGCAAATCATACACGGATAGTGTTCATGACATTATGGATTAATCATTTGTTCATCATGTTGTTAGTCATCTACAAGGACCATTAGATATTGATAAATTTCATACCCATCGTGTGGAAGATCTTCTTGTTTCCTGACTATAAGGAATACCTCATGAATGGGTCTTTTAATTGAGGACTCATCACTCAGCTAGCCATCATGAAACACTATATCAAAATTCTAGTTGGTTGCTATCATGGAGGAATCCTAAAATTTAACAGTACTTAAAACGGCCATATAATAATATTTTTTAAGCTTACTTGATAAGGATATTAAATTCCAGAGATCAAATACTTTTTTGTTCTTGTACAAATTTTTTCCATGTAACAAATGCCTTTCCATATAGTGTCGACAGGAAGGCTTCCAATTCATGGTGTATGGAATCTCTAGACACCACACAACTATATGGTACCCTATCCGAAGATCCAAACATGGGACAGTACTATATCATTTCACTATTTTCCCAACCAAACTTCACAATGTGTCCAACTCTAAACACTAAACCAAGGAAAACCTACCTTTATAAAACATTATCAAGAACCGACCTAGTGGGACCCTTCCTAAGCTAGTTGTAATCAAAGGGGGACTCCCCAAGACATCATTGATTTTTATAAGAACTAGAAACTAGTTTCGTATAGGCATATAATTGAAATTAAAGGTCTTATTCACAATTACATGATGATACCCTCACAACAAACGCATTGAAAAAGATTAAATATATTAAAAATGATTGTAACATCTATAGTGATATTAATGTAAGAAACAACCTTAAAGAAAAACATTATAGCAGAAAAGAATATTATAAATGATTTAATGTGGAAAAATACACACCCAACCTAAAATGACATACTAACCTAAAAAAATACCAAGAAAGTGGAAATATAAGAGAGCTCTTATCAAAATCTATTTGTATAATAATCAAACATGACCATCACCTCTGTATATATAAGAACCCGTGTTTTTCTGGACTACAGTTTTGAGAAGAAATTTGAATTTTTGCGGATGGATGCTCATGAGGGGTAAAATGGTTGTTTTCCCCTACCATCTGATATCAGATAATTTTTCTGACAGCTCTGTTGGTCCCAGAATAGGGTGTTTACCCTAGGACCGGAGTTTGGGAGAAATCTGAGCATTTCAAATTTTTGTAGAATATTTAATATTTAATATTATTATATTAAATATTAATTTATTTGCACAATTTAGTTAGAAAATAACATTTAAAACGAGCATCGGAATGAGATTCTGTCTGCGCTGTTGAGTCCGGAATGGAGATTTAGCCTAGGGAAGGCATAAACACTTTTCGGGCGTCGGGGATGGCCCGACCCCCTTTTCTTCCTCTTCTTTTCTTCTTTACTTTTCTCTTTCTTCTCTTTTCCTCCTCCACCTTTCGCACACGCTCCTTCTTGTTCATGTCCCATGGGAGATTTTGGAGATCAAGAAATAGGGAGAGATAGAAGACAAGAATTGTACTGATTCAAAGCCCTCAACGAGATGAGTCGACGTGCAGCATCCGTGGATCGTGAAATCAACCGAAGCTTCGGTAAGGTAGGGGCATTTATTTTTTTTCCATGGATTGCCTTAAAAATGTTGTTTTAGATTTTTAAGGCATTATATTTTTTGATTGTATGCCAATGGGGCTCGATATGTTGTTTTCAAGGTGAAAACGGGCGAATCAGGTGTTTTTAGGGATTTCTCCTTGGAAAACCCAGTATACACGGCATGTGTTCCAGGGGTACACACCATGTGTTCTTCCTGTTTGAAGAAGAAAATGTTTTCTTAAGTACATTCCATGTACATTGAGTACACACCGTGTAGTGGGTGGTCGTGTGGCTGGTTTTGTGATATAGAACACATAATAGTGGTTTTTTTGAAGTACATGTCGTGTAGTGGTACTTGGGCATGTATTTTAGTGAAAACGAACACGGGGTTAGTTTTTTTGAATAGTACACACCGTGTACAGTAATGTACACTCTGTGTACTTTTACACAGGCAGGCCCACTGGGTCTGGCCATGTATTTCTGGCCATATACTGCTTCAATATAGTAATTTTGGGATATCATATGCTCTAGAAGTTAGAATTGGGCGTGTGAGAAGTCGATTCTGAGTGTTTTCCCACATAGATTGCAATTTTATACTCCTCTTGACATTTATAGGTCATATAAATGGGTTTTTTTTGGGTTTCTATCCAAATGTAGGGGTTCTTCCTCCAGTTATCAATTTCGTGTTTCACCTGAGAGTGAGACTTGGTGTGGATGATAGGCTGGGTGTTCTGAAAAACATAATTGAGCCCTTTAATAAGATATGAGCTAGGAGTTATCGCCTGTAACCTATGATTTAGAGGACGTTCCCCTTGTGAGACATTCCCCTCTGGCCTATGAATTTTTGAGATCGAATACTTCTAAGGATCCCCTGAGGGATGCCTTTTCTGGTGTGCGGACCTAGGGAGTCCCTTGTAGGATCTCTCAATTGTTCTTCCTTTGATAAGAACCATCTTATGTAATGCCTCTATTTTTATTCCTTTTAGGATCCTGTTTAGGATTCCTCCCTTGCTCTTCGCTAAGGATCCCATGTAGGATGCCTTTGCTCGTGTTTACCTAGAGGATCCCGAGTATGATGCCTCCTCATTGTCTGACTTGAGGTACCCAAGGGTTACCCGTTATTTGACCTACCCCGAGTTGTTACGTCAGGTTTGGGTAGAGATGGTGATCGGGTTTCACCTAGAACCTCTGCCAATCTAGTGATCCAGTTGGGCTTTGGAAGTATTGTTGTGTTTGACGTTCGGGCCACCCGCACTGTTTGTTTATATCGGACTTGGGTTGATGATGATGTAGTGGTTACCAGAGGTTCTTCATTGTTATTGGCTATTGAGCCTGACATGATGAATATTCTTGTTTGTGGGGATGCATACTTTTCCTTGTGTGCCCATGTAGTAGGTGGTCTGGTGTTTATTTCCAACTGTTGAGTTGAAATTGTGTACCTTTGTGCCACGAGCCCATGTTCGAGGTGTTGTGTGGCTGAGGAATTAGCTGATAAGATATCTAGAATTGCATAGATAATATAATGATACATAAAATCTATTTTTTGGGATCTTTTCTTCAATCCAGGGCCACCACGTTAGGGCGTTTCCCTTATTTAGCTGTTTGGCTAGGATACACGTGGGTATTCCATGATTATACTATGCATTGCAATTTCTTGAGAGGAAGTTTATATAAATTCTTGTTTGTTTGTTAGGCTCGGACCGGTTACTTGATTTTCTATGGAATGTCAGAGGGACTTATCTTATTTACCCTAAGGGTCATATTTTATTTATCCTAAGGGCCGTATTTTTTTTAGCCTGAGGGTAGTGTGTTGTTTCACCTGAGGGAAAGATTCTGTTTAGCCTGAGGGAAACGTTTCTCTTGCCTAAGGGCAGTGCATGTTTAGCCTGAGGGCAGTGTTGTTTAGCCTGAGGGAAATGTTTCTCATGCCTGAGGGCAGTAACTTCTATGCCTGAGGGAAATATCTCTTACACCTGAGGTCAATATTCTTTATGACTAAGGGAATACATATGAGGGTTTTGTTCCTATTCGCCTAAGGGCAAGGATTCACATGTGTGAGGACAGTTGTTATATTGTATATTCATTGTGGTGATTTCTTCAGTTGAACCTTCCAAGCTACATCACAAGCTTGGAATTGTTATTATCTTTGACTTGTTGATAGCTTGATGTGGTTTCTATTATGTCTTTGGTATAAGAGATCGTTGGTCGAGGACGAGTCTCAGAGAAACCCAGATTTGAATTATATTGAACAGGTTACTTGTTTTTGGTTAAATTGTTCTGAGATATATTTCTGTCATTGGCCAAAGCAGGTACATGTCGATGGGATTATGGACCCAGATATCGACTTAATTATACATGGCTTGAGTGGCACAATGTTCAGCTCAACGCGCTTGCACAGGATGTTCATTAGATCGGGCCTATGGTTCTAATGATCGACTGCTTATGTGGTTTCTTGTTATTTGAATCACCTAATCATGAATATTCATGTTTATGTATATGTTTATAGGTATGGTACTATACATGTGTATGAATATAGATATGGACATCTATGGTGGCACTTTATCAATTGACGGGGATTACGAACCCTGAGTTCGACTGTGGTTGCATGTTCGATTTAGTTCCTTTTGTTGTGTTCTAGCTAGGCTGAGCACGTTGTTGTTGCATAAACGTTTAGAAGTAAAGTTAAGTTGTTTGTCGGGGTTCCCTACTGAGATTATTTCTCACCCCTACACGTGCACCTTGGTGTACATGTAGACCTTATTTCGGATTTTTCAGGTTGAGCATGAGTGACATTGTGGATTGGGTTGAGGCCCAATGTTTCATGATTGAGCAGAGCTGCTCGAGTGGTTCTACTGATCAGCCTGCTGCAGTTCGACTTTGTCTGGATATCGAGTACATGGATTGGCTCAGAGTTAGTAGTATAGACCTGTACATTTACTTTCAGTTTCATTTGTACTTATATCTTTATGGTCGGCCTGGTGGGTGACAAGTGTTATATTGTATTGCATAGTTGTTCGGTCTTTTACAACATTTTACTATTACTACTTGTTCTAGTTCAGTTGTTTATTGCTTTCACACTCTATTTACTTTCCACTATGTATGATACTTAGTTATTTATTATGTTTGCTTACTCTAATATTAGGGCATATTCTCCCCACTATCACACCCTAGGCCCTCGCTGCTAGTCAGCAACCTTTGGCGTACGGGGAGGCACGCTTGAGGCCTTGTGGTGAACCGGTTTGGGGCACCAGTTTAGTGGCTTCCGGGTCGGGATGTTACAAAGTGGTATCAGAGGAGTTTTTGTTTCTCAGTTTACTATTTGGGATATGATAGACAAGATTATTAGGAATGTGTCAGAACCTGTGATGGATATCAGGTTGGTGCTTCGAGAACACTTGTTCCGGTAAAAAGTCCTGGTTTCCAGGGTTATGGATTTCTGTTCTTATTTTGTTGTGTTACAGTTTTATATGATGTTCACCTTGAGCGACACACATGTTGTGTGGTGTTCTGATTTACTATGGATCTCTAGCTCTTGGCCATTGGTAAGATTCTAGGGATGGATTTTGACTCTTGGCCGGAAAAGGCAAGGGGTGTCTCATGTATCATACTATGCATGTAGTATTCACAGCATATAGGCCTACTAGTTTGTGTTTTTATTGAAGACTGAGACCTTTGGGTCTGCTTACACATTCTTTTTATTCTGATGGAAGGCTATGTGGATCTATGTGGAGGCGATAGTGTGAGGATGATGACTCATTCCTCATGCACAGGTTGTGTAGTGACCCCAGATGGTCTATGTGGCACATGATGCCTTTCTGTTCAACCCTTATTGGGTGTTGTTTTCGGGTCTGTGGTTATCTAGTCAGATCATTGAGAACAATGTCAATAGATACCAATTATTTTCTAGAGAACTGAACCTCCTTGGGGTATTCCCGTATACGGATGCCGATGAGAGTTAGTTTAGTTTACCTTATGCTTGGGTTGTGATCTCCATGGAGTAGTTCCTTCTAAGGATGCTCGGAGAGGATCATGGACCTTTTAGGTTTTGTTTTGGTTTTGAATTTTTGTTCATTGTGATCTTTACCTGTAACACCCCAGGTAAATAAAGAATATGAAATTTTGATATTTATCCATATTTCTGAATGAAATATTAATATGACTTTAAAGGGGACTCTATGCTCGATGGCGTACCCAACACGCAACAATGAGTTTCTTGGGAAGCTTACGTTGCACTCTAATAATAAAATATTATTATTTTAAATAGTAGTTAACATGTAGCCATTGTATTGGAGGGAATGGATAAAAATAACTAGAATATGATTATATATGTTTTTAAATGTTTTTACATTTATCCAATAAAAGATAAAGGCATAAAATACGGAAAGAATTCAATTTTAGGCGTATATGCCATAGTATTCACTAAAGGTTCACTTATCGCCTTTTGATGGAGAACCATCATTAAATATAGTTTTGTTCACTCTTATACATCCTTTTGGACCAAATAAAACTCTTCTTAAGAATTGGGACATCAAAATTTACTTTGTGTAAATTTTTGTTATCTATCTGATAAAGTTCATTTTTTTAATGAATAGTTTAAAATGTTGTATTTTAATTCAAAAAATATTTTTAATATAATTTATTTATATGATTAGATTATCTTTTTAATTGGTTTTAAATTGAAATTAGAATATATTTTTACCATTAAATCCAATAGTGGTCGTTGGAATTAATTTCACTTTGAAATCAGACTTAAACTAGTGTCAATCTTTTGATACTTATTGTTTCATAAAAACACGCTATTTGTTCTGACAGCGGGAATTAATTATTGATTTAATTAATGTGACTTATATGTTTTGAATTTTTTAAAATAGACTTAATTTTTGAATTCTGAATATCAAATATAGCTTATGGTGAATTTTTGGGATTTTTCTGAAAAACTTCAATTTTGATGAATAGTGAAACCACTAAGTGGTACTTATAAAAACTGATTTTTTCCATTTAAATGAAATTTTGCCATCTTTGTGTTTTGAATATCAAAAATCCGACATACATGGTTGTCATTAAGAAGTAAAATGTGGTTCAATGGGATAAAAATAATTTTTTGGTGAATAGTATCTTATTAAGTTTTTAATCGCGATTAGAGGTAATTAGTGTAGTTTATGGTAAGAATAATGTTTTAATAAAATGAAATGACCTAGACACATGTCCTACCCTCATTCGATGTGTCATGGCCGACCAATACAATCCATTTGTCAACATGGGGACCCCATCGAGCCACTTTGGTTGGGAAATGACATAAATATCTTTTTATTTAATGTTAAAGTAAAAATGAAACAAACATGAGATGTTTTACTAAAACATTTTTTACATGGGGATATACAAATAATATTTTTGACTTTAAATATTAATTGGAATGCTAAAAATACTTCCTACATCATAGTATTTTTTTATTATTTTTAGACATTAAATAAATTAAATTATATTTGACATCCTGATGATGCAGCGATGACCTCATTATTTAACAATTTAAATAAAATGGAAAGATAATGTAATATCTAAGAACTAAAAATGTCCAAAACCTATTTGATGAGTGTATTTATAACCCTTATCACCTTTCCTAGAAACACATCAATGTGGGACCTCTTAAATTTGAATACCATTTTAAAATAAAGTGACTTTGCTTTACCTTCCAAGAGTGCCCCTCCTCTCCTCTTATAAAAGGTCCCCACCTCTACCTCCTTACCCACACTCCCAAAGCCTTTGGCTCGGCCAAACTCCACCCATTTTGTCTATCCACTTCCCTCTCTTACTCCTTGAAGCCTCACCTTGTGCAGAAGTCTTCCCAAGGAAGCCTTTGAGCTCAAACCAAAGGGAGTTACCCGATTTTAAGGTAATGTCTTCACTTGAGTCCTTTTGTTTTATTTTGCTTCTCCAACCCCGTAAACTCTTTTTATTAATTTATTTTGTAACAAATACAGTATCATAAATATACTAGGATGTTGTTATAAGAATTATTCGAGCTACAATTTCACACACCTACATATAATGGTTAAAGAACATACTTTTTTCGTGGATGGTGAATTTCAGCCTCCCGAAACGATGATTGTTCAACGTTCTTTTAACACCTTCAAAGGTGGCCATTAAGATGAAACTATATTTATATATGATATATAATATGTTTATGTTTTCCTTAAGCTTCTGTATTTTTCATTTTTGGCATACCTTTATGGTTTCCATTATGGGTAAACGCGATATCTTCATTTAAGGAAGTGCGGACTGTCGCCCCCTCAAAGTGATGTGATTCGTTAATGCCATATGTGGGATGTATAAAGGATGGATTTAAAGTTAATATATATGATTATATACTGGAATTATAATACACCTCTATATCATTATTATTCCATTCCATAATAATATGAAATAGAAATGAAAGTAGCGTTCATGCGTACGCACGGCTTACCATCTCCATGAATGGTGCATTTCATTTCTTATCCCCAAATGTAATGTACTATTATAAGTACATGTATATAAAGGATATATATTATGATTGATACATCTAAATTATGAATATAATTCTGGAATTAAAATATACATAACTCTCATTTATTTTTAATTCCATTAATATGACACAGAAATCAATGTAGAGTTCATGCGTACGTACGGCTTACTGTCTCCATGAACGATGAATTTCATTTCATACCTCTAAATGATTATTTAATATTATAAATACATGTATATTCTGGATATATATTATATATATTATATCCAAATCATGAATATAATTCTTGATATAATAAAAATTTGACCACACGAACAACATGTAATTGTAAGAAGTCCACTTTCGACTTAAGAACCAAATATCGACAAAACAAACATTATTAACATAAATGAATACATAATGTTTATAACATGGAAATAAGTGATCTAAAAGGAATAATTAACTAGAAAAAGGTTCTTAATAAAGTTTAAATTAACTCAAGTTTATTATTCAGGACGTTAACGAACGATCGAGTCACGTCGGACCTGAGGTAAGAGATCTTACTCCTCTCTTTCTTTTTAAGTGCACTCTTTTATGTCATTCCATATAAAGATCATCTTTCTTGTTATTGGGATGTTCATTTATATTAATCTTACTGTAAGTTTTATGTTCATATGATGAGAGACCCCATTCTCTCTCATCAATCCATTTTGGACGTTTTGAGTGGCGCCGTTAGGCTGCCGAATTTTCGTAAGAGATCTAACCTCTCTCTTTCTTTTTAAGCACTCTCCTTTATGTCACTTATTTTATGCTCCTATTTGTTATGATGGGGGATGTTATTTTATATTACTCTTGATGTACATTTTATTTTAATGTGATGAGGTACCCTATTTGATCTCATCAATCCATTTTTGGATGTTTTAAGTGGCGCCGTTAGGCAGCCGAGTTTTCGTAAGGGATTTTTCATCTCACTTTTATTCTCGTGAGATTTATGCTATATTTGCCACAATTTCCTTTGAGTAGTGTATGTACTGACCATTATTTTACTCATTGTGTAATATTATTTCATTTATGAGTATTTAAATCAAGGTTGTACTGTCCTTCTTTCATGGGGAACATGTTTCGAAAGATACTCATGTCGGTAAGGGAACCTTTCACCCTCCTCTTTTTAAAAGACTTCTTTTGTTGGGTATTTTAATTTACATATTGTTATGTTGGGATATGTTATCATATATCCTTATTGATGTAAATTTTATTTCTAAGTGATGAGATACCCTTTTTATTATTATCTCTCATCAACTCATTTTGATGTGACGCCGTTAGGCTCTCAAGGGAACTTCTTAACCCAATTTTGATTTCCTTGGGTTCAACATGTAGTTATTGAATATGTCATCCTTTGAATATGTTTGAATGACCTTTGATTATTTTACACTTAATATCCACTTATATTTGGTGTATTCGTTTGTCACACATAATTATGTAATTGATTTATCCTTAAACCAAGGATACCGTCTTTGTATGGGACTTCGTCTCAATCTCCTTTCGTTGAGCCATATTTTGGTTTTTACACAACCTTCTTTTATACGGTGTACAAAACCCTTTGACTTTTAATTTTATTCAAAAGGAATATTTTTTATACGAAGCATTTACTAAATGACCAAAAGGGATTTTTTTGTCGTTTGTATGCGGCGGCAATGACTTCTCTGCCGTCGTGACAATTATTTGAGTTTCGGCTTCCTCTACAAGCCATACCTTTTTTTTAAAAGAAAAATAAATACCATGTTTTACTTTTCTTTTATTTTGATATTGAAAATGGTTTTCATAATGTTTTTATATCAATTTGTTGTATTGATATCTTGTGATTGAAAGGTGTAAATGTTAGGTTTCCTTTATGCATGTTTTATGTGATACGATTATGTTATGGTTCTTGGGCATTGTTATGAAGAACGGGTGGTTCCGTGATAAACTAAGGGCGTGTGATCCCGATATAGCTCTCCAATGCATTGGGTAACGCAAAGGAGTGAAACGTTAAGGTTTCTCCGAAGAGATTTATGTAATATACTGTTTTGGGTATTCCATATGCAACCAAGAGGGTTACTCCCTACATAAGAATGTTATGAATGCCTCAAGTTACCTTTATGTCTTATGATTTCTATGATTTATTCATGGTTTGATGAGGTACGTTAAAGTGCCTATTTTTTATGGGTAATGTATGATTTCATTCCTATGTATATATGAACTCATGTTTCCTTTCCATATTTTTTATAACCCTTACTGAGCTTTTTATGCTCATCCCAAGTTTTTTTGAAATGTTTTTCATAGGTCAAGGAAATGGTACATGATGTGATGATAGTGTAAAGGATGTGTCAAGAAAGAATTCATATTTTATCTTAAATATGTTTCCGTTGATTGGAAGAATGAATATTGTCTTTTATGTAACCACTTTGTTTAAATGTGGAATGTAATGAATGTTTCATGATCTAATTCTCTAAAACTCTAAACCTAAAAAGATCCTCAATGTGTAATCTTATAATAACTCAAGATTAAGTAAGTTTTAAGGCTGGGGCCTTATAGTTTGTATCAAAGGTCGGTTTAGATAACTTTAGAGGTTAGGGTATTCTTTAAGCATAAGTGACATTACCATATTGGTTAGGATTTCAGAAAGAGTCATAGTTTTAGATAAAGTGAATGATTAAGTATATCTTAGTGTTTACCTTCCTCATTAGTACATTATGGTTTTGTTGATATACTCACACTGACATTTCTGTTTTTAGTGAATGGATGGATGTAGCAGGCACCAAAGAGACAACAGGTTTGAAGGAAAATGTGGTGGTTCTCTGGTTAAGATACTAGATAAAATGGAGGATTCAATGAGGAAACTCATGGTTCTTCTAAACCAAATATCAAGGAGTCATGATCAAAAACTTGAACCTTGGTATGTTCTGTAATGCATCATGCACGAGATGACCAATCGATGTTGAAGTTCAGGTAAAAATTATAAAGGTAACCATTAGAGTTTATATGATCCTTACTTTTGAGGTAATTATGGGTTATTATATGATATGCTGGAAAATGAAAGGCATGAGATAAACTTGAGGTCAAAATATGTTAGGATCATTTTTGATGATTTTATCTCTTTTTGGGGAATGATTTTAGAATTATATAGTTTTGGAAAAAGGACAACACACAGACCGTGTGACTACCCGTCACGTTGAACAAAGCTGCGGGAATCGAACCCACAACCAAAGTGCGACTGGTATTTATCGCCTACCACTCGACTACGTGAATTCCCTAGTCAGTTTGACTGATTATTTTTTAGTTAGATGATTTTATTAATTAAGAGTAAGTTGATTTTGGGTTATCTATGGAAATTTATTAACCTATCATGGAGGATATGTGATTAGGTTAAATACTTTTCAATAAGACACTTTAGGAGCAACTGATGTTGTTTGGACATAAATGTTACGATTTAACTTGGAAGACTATGTGACTAAATACTTCAAATATTTGGGTTTCAGTCTTATATTGGTTTACTTTGAAGAATTTTATGGAAAAATTGTTTATCGGATGGTCCTTGTTGAACTTTGGGTTTTGTTGGACAAATTTTGGAGATTAAGCATAGATTTTCTTTTTAATGGGTTATCCTTTTCTGGATTATCTGACCTTGTACTAACCTTTTTGGTTTTGGTTTTGGTTAAAGCCTAAAGACATGGGATGTATATAGTTCTCTTTGGTGGATTAGGTGATTCTCTAGAAGTTGATTATAGTACTCTTAATGCAAACAAGTCTCCCTAAATACTTGTCTTTTGGAAAAAAATATGAGTTTGATTAAGGAATCTAGTAAAATTTGATAGTCAACGTGATAAGTGATTATGTTTCCTTATGAATAAATTCCTCAATAAAGAGTAACTTAAAACAAAAATGTTGTCTATTAACTTTTCCTATTGGGGAATCGAATACCGTTTAACCCATCACAAGTTTGTGATTTTCTTATAGTTAACTTTCTCCTAGACATGTTTACTATCACTCTCCCTCAAGAACATGACCCTTTTCTTTTTCTTCCATGTCCATTTTTTTCTACAATGGGTTAACTCGGGTGACCTCTGTACTTATCTTCCTTTATTTTAAAGTGATTGTTTTACCAACTCTTGTTCTGATGTGGGACTTTCAAGGATGTTTCCAAGCTCAATTTTAAAAACTCGGAGGATGCAATTCCCAAAAGGGGGGAAGGATGTAACACACCAGGTAAATAAAGAATATGGAATTTTCATATTTATCCATATTTTTAAATAAAATATTAATATTACTTTAAAGGGGACACTATGCTCGATGGCGTACCCAACACACAACAACGAGTTTCTTGGGAATCTTACGTTGCACTCTAATAATAAAATAATATTATTTTAAATAGTAGTTAACATGTAGCTGATGTATTGGCGGGAATGGATAGAAATAACTAGAATATGATTATATATGTTTTAAAATGTTTTTACATTTATCCAATAAAATATAAAGGCATAAAATACGGAAAGAATTCAATTTTAGGCGTATATGCCATAGTATTCACTAAAGGTTCACTTATCGCCTTTTGATGGAGAACCATCATTAAATATAGTTTTGTTCACTCTTATACATAATTTTGGACCAAAAAAACGCTTCTTAAGAATTGGGACATCAAAATTTACTTTGTGTAAATTTTTTGTATCTTTCTGATAAAGTTCATTTTTTTAATGAATAGTGTAAAATGTTGTATTTTAATTCAAAACATCTTTTTAATCTAATTTATTTATATGATTATATTATATTTTTAATTTGTTTTAAAGTGAAATTAGAATATATTTTTACCATTAAATCCAATAGTGGTTGTTGGAATTAATTTCACTTTGAAATCAGACTTAAACTAGTGTCAATCTTTTGATACTTATTGTTTCATAAAAACACGCTATTTGTTCTGACAGTGGGAATTAATTATTGAATTAATTAATGTTACTTATATGTTTTGAATTTTTTAAAATAGACTTCATTTTTTAATTCTGAATATCAAATATAGCTTATGGTGAATTTTTGGTATTTTTATGAAAAACATCAATTTTTTATGAATAGTGAAACCACTAAGTGGTACTTATAAAAACTGATTTTTCCATTTAAATGAAATTTTTCCATCTTTGTGTTTTGAATTTAAAAAATCCTACATACATGATTGTCATTCAGAATTAAAATATGGTTCAATGGGATAAAAATAATTTTTTGGCGAATAGTATCTTATTAAGTTTTTAATCGCGATTAGAGGTAATTAATGTAGTTTATGGTAAGAATAATATTTTAATAAAATTAAATGACCTAGACACATTTCCTACCCTCATTGGATGTGTCATGACCGACAAAGTCAATCCATGGGTCAACTTGTGGACCCCATCGAGCCACTTTGGTTGGGAAATGACATAAATATCTTTTTATTTAATGTTAAAGTCAAAATGACACAAACATGAAATGTTTTACTAAAACAACTTTTACATGGGGTTATACAAATATGATTTTTGACTATAAATATTAATTGGAAAGATAAAAATATTTCATACATCATATTATTTTTTTTAATTTTTAGACATTAAATAAATTAAATTATTTATGAGATCATGATGATACAGCGATGACCGCATTATTTAACAATTTAAATAAAATGGAATGATATTGTAATATCTAAGACCTACACATGTCCAAAACCTATTGGATGAGTGTATTTCGACACCTTATCACATTATACTCGAAACACATAAATGTGTGACCTCTTAAATCCAAATACCATTTTAAAATAAAGTGACTTTTCTTTACCCTCCAAGAGTACCCCTCCTCTCCTCTTATAAAAGGTCCCCACCTCTACCTCCTTACCCACACTCCCAAAGCCTTTGGCTCGGCCAACCTCTACCCATTTTGTCTCTCCACTTCCCTCTATTACTCCTTGAAGACTCACTTTGTGCAGAAGTCTTCCCAAGGAAGCCTTTGAGCTCAAACCAAAGGGAGTTACCCGATTTTAAGGTAATGTCTTCACTTGAGTCCTTTTGTTTTATTTGGATTCTCCAACCCCGTAAACTCTTTTTATTCATTTATTTTGTAAAAACTACAGTATCATAAATATACTAGGATATTGTTATAAGAAGGATTAGAGATACACTTTCCCACACCTAAATCTAATGGTTAATGAACATACTGTTTCCGTGGATGGCGAATTTCGGCCTCTCGAAACGATGATTGTTCAAAATTATTTTAACACCTTCAAAGGTGGCCATTAAGATGACACTATATTTATATATGATATATAATATTTTTATTTTTTTCTTAAGCTTCTGTATTTTCCATTTTGGGCATACCTTTATGGTTTCCATTATGGGTAAACGCGATATCTTCATTTAAGGAAGTGCAGACTACCGCCCCCTCAAAGTGATGTGATTCGTTAATGCCATATGTGCGATGTATAAAGGATGGATTTAAAGTTATTATATATGATTCTATACTGGAATTATAATACACCTATATATAATTATTATTCCATTCCATAATAATATGAAATAGAAATGAAAGTAGCATTCATGCGTACGTACGGCTTACCGTCTCCATGAACGGTGCATTTCATTTCTTATCCCCAAATGTAATGTACTATTATAAGTACATGTATATAATGGATATATATTATGAATGATACATCTAAATGATTAATATAATTCTGGAATTAAAATATATACATAACTCTAATTTAGTTTTAATTCCATTAATATGACACAGAAATGAAAGTAGCGCTAACGCGTACGTACGGCTTACCGTCTCCATGAACGGTGCATTTCATTTCATACCTCATAATGATTATGTAATATTATAAATAAATGTATATTCTGGATATATATTACATATATGATATCCAAATCATGAATATAATTCTGGATATAATGAACATTTGACCACACGAACAACATGTAATTGTAAGAAGTCCACTTTCGACTTAAGAACCAAATATCAACAAAACAAACATTATTAACATAAATGATTACATAATGTTTATAACATGGAAATAAGTGATCTAAAAAGAATAATGAACCAGAAAAAGGTTCTTAATAAAGTGTAAATTAACTCAAGTTTATTATTCAGGATGTTAACGAACGATCGAGTCAAGTCGGACCCGAGGTAAGGGATCTTACTCCTCTCTTTCTTTTTAAGTGCACTCTTTTATGTCATTCCTTCTAAAGCTCATCTTTCTTGTTATTGGGATGTTATTTTATATTAATCTTACTATAATTTTTATGTTTATATGATGAGAGACCTTATTCTCTCTCATCAATCCATTTTGGATGTTTTGAGTGGCGCCGTTAGGCTGCCGAATTTTCGTAAGAGATCTAACCTCCCTCTTTATTTTTTACGTAGTCTCCTTTATGTCACTTCTTTTAAGCTCCTCTTTGTTATGATGGGGGATGTTATTTTATATTCCTATTTCTGTAAATTTTATTGTAATGTGATGAGATACCCTATTTGATCTCATCAATCCATTTTTGGAAGTTTTAAGTGGCACCGTTAGGCAGCCGAGTTTTTGTAAGGGATTTTTCATCTCACTTTTATTCTCGTGAGATTTATGCTACATTTTCCACAATTTCCTTTGAGTGGTGTATGTACTGACCATTATTTTACTCAGTGTGTAATATTCTTTCATTTATGAATATTTACATCAATGCTGTATTGTCCTTCTTTCACGCGGCGTATGTTTCTAAAGATACCCATGTCGGTAAGGGAACATTTCACCCTCCTCTTTTTAAAAGACTTCTTTTGTTCGGTATTTTAATTTACATATTTTTATGTTGGGATATGTTCTCATATATCCTTATTTATGTGAATTTTATGTCCAAGTGATGAGATACCCTTTTTTATATTATCTCTCATCAACTCATTTTGATGTGATGTTGTTAGGCTGTCAAGGGAACTTCTTAACCCTATTTCGATTTCTTTGGGTTCAACATGTAGTTATTGAATATTTCATCCTTTGAATATGCGTGAATGACATTTGATTATTTTACACATAATATCCACTTATATTTGGTTTATTCGTTTGTCACACATAATTATGTAATTGATTTATCCTTAAACCAAGGATACCGTCTTTGTATGGGACTTCGTCTCAATATCCTTTCGTTGAGCCATATTTTGTTTTATACACAACATTCTTTTATACAGTTTGTAAACCCCTTTGAATTTTAAGTTTATTCAAAAGGAATCTTTTTTATACGAAGCATTTACTAAATGACAAAAGGGGATTTTTTTGTCGTACGTATGCGGCGACAATGACTTCTCCGCCGTCGTGACCATTATTTGAGTTTCGGCTTCCTCTACAAGACATACCTTTTTTTAAAAGAAAAATAAATACCATGTTTTACTTTTCTTTTATTTTGATATTGAAAATGGTTTTCATAATGTTTTTATATCAATGTGTTGTATTGATATCTTGTGATTGAAAGGTGGCAATGTTATGTTTCCTTTATGCATGTTTTATGTGATACGATTATGTTATGGTTCTTGGGAATTGTTATGATGAACGGGTGGTTCCGTGATAAACTAAGGGTGGGTGAGCCCGATATAGATATCCAATGCATTGGGTAACACGATGGAGTGAAACGTTAAGGTTAGCCGAAGATATTTAGGGAATATACTGTGATGGGTATTCCAAACGTAACCCAGAGGGTTAATCCCTACGTAAGAATGTTATGAATGCCTCAAGTTACCTTTATGTCTTAAGATTTCTATGATTTATTCATGGTTTGATGAGGTATGTTAAAGTGCCTATGATTTATGGGTAAAGTATGATTTCATTCTTACGTATATATGAACTCATGTTTCCTTTCCGTATTTTTTATAACCCATACTGAGCTTTTTTTGCTCATCCTATGTTTTTTTGAAATGTTTTTCACATGTCAAGGGAAAGGTACATGATGTGATGATAGTGTCAAGGATGTGTCAAGAAAGAATCCTTGTTTTATTTTAAATATGTTTCCGTTGATGGGAAGAATGAATATTGTATTTTATGTAACCACTTTGTTTAAATGTGGAATGTAATGAAAGTTTCATGATCTAATTCTCTAAAACTCTAATCCTAAAAAGATCCTCAATGTGTAATCTTGTAATAACTCAAGATTAAGTAAGGTTTAAGGCTGGGGCCTTATATTACCATCTTATGAGAGGTTTTGGATCTTTTGGGCTAGGTGGTTAGACCTTGTGACCCAGTTGTGAGGGTTTTTATAGGGCTAGGTGGAATACCTAGGGACCCTTGGATTTGACTCTAACCCTTGTAGTTCGATGTCTGTTTTGTTCTAGGGAAACCTGTGTGAGAGTGGTTGACCCGTTCTTGAATCCTGGTCAGGTTTTGGAAGGATGTTAGTGTAGCTCGGAGGGAGCTAGACACGTCTTCGGTGAAATCTTTGTGTACTCCTATAAGAGACGATCATGTGCTATCTTGAATCGTCTTGAGTATACTGAGAGAGCTTCAACTTTACATCGAGCTCATTTTTTATTTCTTAATGTTCATCCATGTTTGGGATGGAACTTGTTCCGGTTGTGCTCTCATAGCGGTTTAAGGAAATCCATATGGTGGGGAGTGCACCATTGGCCGTCTGAGGGTGGTTATCCTCGTTTTGGTTAATATTTGGTGTTTTCCACGAGCTTATGAGCTAGGGGTAATCTTTTAAGATTTCGATAAGGGTATTCATATGGTGGGGAGTACCAGATCGAGCGTAGTTGAGTGTATTTTGTGTAGAAAGTGGTGGTTAACGCTATAAGGATGGTTGTTGGACAGTCTAGATAGCTTGGTTTTGTAGATGCTCATGTTATGAGCATTGATGCTGGTCCTTTCTCTAGACATCTCGGGGACGAGCAGGTTTACGGTGGGGGTTTGTAAGAACTCATGTTTTTTCAGACTGCAGTTTTGAGAAGAAATTTGAATTTTTGATGTTGGATGCTTGTGAGGGGTAAAATAAACATTTTCCCCTACCATATGATCTCAGATAATTTTTCTAACAGCTCTGTTGGTCCTAGAATAGGGTGTTTACCCTAGGATTAGAGTTTAGAGGAAATATGAGCTTTTTGATATTTGGAAAAATATTTAATATTTAATATTATTAAATTAAATATTAATTTATTCATGAATGTTTGTTTGGAAATAAATTTTAAACATAGTGTCGGATTGATATTGTGTCTACGCTGTTGAGTCCGGAATGGGGAGTTTAGCCTAGGTAAGGCATAAACTAATGTCGGGCACATGGGCCTGCCTGGGCCCCTTTTTCTTCCTCTTCTTTTATTCTTCCCTTTTCTCTTTCTTCTCTTTTCCTCTTCCTCCTTGTGCATGTTCTCCTCCTTGGCCTTTTCCCATGTTATATTTTGGAGATTGAGAAATAAGGAGAGATAGAAGAAAAGTAGGGTTCCAATTTGAAGCCCTGGACGCGTTGAGTCAACGTACGACATCTGTGGACCGTGAAATCAATCGAAGCATTGGCGGTTACTACCTGAAGGTAGGGTCGTTTATGTTTTATCAATGTATTTACTTAAAACATGTTGATTTAGGTTTTTAAATACTTATATTTCTTACTTTTATGCCAATGGGGATCGATCTGTTGTTTTCGGGGCAAAAACAGGCGAATCAGGCATTTTTAGGGATTTAACATCAGAAAACCCAATATACATGGCATGTGTTCTAGGGGTACACACTATGTGTTCTTCCAATTTGGGGAAGAGCATCTTTTCATATGTAAACCCTGTGTACATTGAGTACATGCCGTGTAGTGGGTGGCCGTGAGGCTGGCCATGTGAAATAGAACACGGAACAGTGGTTTTTTTAAAGTACAAGGCATGTACTTTCAGTACACGCCGTTTAGTTGTACATGGGCATGAGTTTTAGTGAAAAATAATCGGGGGTTGAATTTTGTGAATAGTAAACACCATGCACAGTAATTTAAACACTGTTTACATTTACAAAGGTTGGCCTAATTGGTCTGGCCATATACTGCTTCAGTTTAGTAATTTTGGGATATCTTATTCTCTATAAGTCAGAATTGGGCGTGTGAGTAGTCGATGCTGAGCGTGTTTCCACGTATATCCCAAGTTTGGAATCCTTTTAACATTTAGAGTTCATATAAATGGGGTTTTGGGGTTTCAATAAAAATTTAGGGGTTCTTCCTCCATTTATTGAGTTCAGTTGTCACCTAAGAGTGAGAGTTTTTGTGGATGCTATGTTGGGTGTTTGGACCAACATAGTTGAGACCTTTAATAGGAGATGAGAGCTATCTCATGTAACCTATTATTTATAGGACGTTCCCCTTCTGGGAAGATCCCCTATATACTATGAGATTGTGAGACCATATACTTCTAAGGATCCCATGAGGGATGCCTCTGCTGGTGTGCTGACCTAAGGAGTCCCTTGTAGAATCTCTCTCTTGTTCTTGCTTTGATAGGATCCATGTTATGGAATGCCTGTGTTGTTCTTCTTTTGAGGATACTGTGTAATATTTCTCCCTTGATCTTCGCTAAGGATCATGTGTAGGATGCCTTCGCTCGTGTTTACTTAGAGGATCCTGAGTAAGATGCCTCCTTAGTGTTTGACATGATGGACCCTGGGGCGTACCCATTGTCTGATCGACCCTGAGTTGTTATGCTAGGTTTGGGTAGAGATGGTGAACAGTTGTCACCTAAAACCCGTGCCAAACTGGTGATCCCTTTGGGCTTTGGATGTATTGTTGGGTTGAATGTTCAGGCCACCCGTACTGTTTGTTTATATGTGACTTGGGTTGCTGATGATGTAGTGGTTACCAGAGGTGCTTCTTAGTTGTTGGCTATTGAGCCTAACACTATGCATCTTCTTGTTTGTTAGGAATCCAGCATTTCCTTGTCTGCCTTAGAAGTAGGTGGTGTGGTGTTTATTTCCAACTGTTGAGTTGAATTTGTGTATTGTTGTGCCACGAGCCCATGATTGAGGAGTCGTGTGGCTGATGCCTTATCCAATAAGATATCTATAATTGCATAGATAATATAATGATACATATAAATGGTTGTTTGGGATATTTTCATGGATCCAGGGCCACCATGTGGGTGTGTTTCCCTTATTTATCTGTTTGGCCAGGATACCCGAGGGTATGCCATGATTATACTATGCATTGCAATTTCTTGGGAGAATGTTTATATAAATGCTTGTTTGTTTATTGGGCTCGGCCCGATTACTTGATTTCCTATGGAATGCCAGAGGGCCTTATTTTATTTAACCTAAGGGCCATATTTTATTTAGCCTGAGGGCTGTATTTTGTTTAACCAGAGGGCAGTGTTTTGCTTTGCCTGAGGGCATGTTTCTTTTTAGCCTAAGGTAAAGGTTTCTCATGCCAGAGGGCAATTGCTTGTTTATCCTGAGGGAAGTGTTGTTTATCCTGAGGGAGAAATTTCTTAGGCTTGAGGGTAATATATTCTATGCCTATGGAAAATATCTCTTACACATGATGGAAATATTTGCTATGCCAGAGGGTAGTCACCTAAGGGTTTTGTTTCTGTTCTCCTTAGGGAAAGGATTCCCATGTCTAAGGACAATGATTAATTTGTATATTCACTGTGGTGATTTATTCTGTTGAACCTCCCATGCTACATCACAGGCTTGGAACTGTTATTATCTTTGACTTTTTGATAGTTTGTTGTGGTTTCTGCTGTGGATTTGGTATAGGATATGGTCATTCGAGGTCGAGTCTCGGAGAATCCCATATTTGAATTATATTGAAATGGTTACTTTTATTTTGGTTAACTTGTTCAGAGATATATTTCCGGCATTGGCCGAAGCAGGTACATGTCGATGGTATTACAGACCCATAGATCTACATAATGATACATGGATTGAGTGGCATGACGTCCAGCTCAATGCCCTTGACCAGGATTTCCACGAGATCAGGCCTATGGTTCCAATGATCGACTGCTGATGTGGTTTCCTGTTATTTGAATCACCTAATCATGAATATTAATATTTATGTATATGTGTATAGGTATGAGACTATAAATGTGTAAGTATATATATAAATATGTCTATGGTGGAACTTTCCCAGTTGACGGGGATTACTGACCATGAGTTCGACTGTGGTTTCACCTTTGGTTTACTTCATATTGTTGTGTTCTAGCTAGGATGAGCACGTTGTTGTTGCATACACTTTTAGCCGCACAGTTAGGTTGCTTGTCAGGGTTCCCTACTAAGATTATTTCTCACCCCTGCACGTCATCCTTGGAGTATGTGTAGACCTTATTTCTACTTTTCATGTTGAGAATGATTTGTATGGTGGATAGGGATGAGGCCCAGGGTTGCATGATCAAGTGGAGCTGCTTGAATAGTTCTACTGATCAGGCTACAGCAGTTTGACTTTTTCTGTAGATCAGGTACGTGGTTTGTCTCGGAGTTAGTAGTAGAGCCATGTACTTTTACTTTCAGTTCCTTTTGTACTTGTATCTGTATGGTCGTCCCGGTGGGTGAATAGTGTTGTATTGTATTGCGTAGTTGTTCAGGTTTTACAACATTTTACTATTATTACTTTTCTATTTTAGTTGTTTATTACTTACACACTCAGTTTACTTTCTGTTGTGTATGATACTTAGTTATTTATTCTATTTTACTACTCTGATATGAGGTCATAGTCTTACCACTATCACACCCTAGGCCCTTGCTGATAGTCGGTTGCCTCTAGCGTACGAGGAGGCGCGCTTGAGTCCTAGTGGCGAACCGTCTCGGGACACCTGTTTAGTGGCTTCCGGGTTGGGATGTTATAGTATACCACTATGATCCTCAAATACCGGGTCCAAAAAATTCAACATCCATTTTCATATTATCTTCATAAGAATTAAAAGGTATGGTAATATCTTTTATAGTGGTGAGTATACAAATACCCATTAAGATTCCTTAAAAATTGAGATGGAAAAAATAAAAAAATATATATTTAGCATAACCCATAAGGTAATAAGGTAGAGGAACACATTGTTATATATTCTCTAAAAGAAATCCATGTGAATATAGAAAGGGTATCCTCATATCTATTTCTAGGTAAGAATGATGAGTTATCCAATAGCTCCCAAAAAACTATATTTGATTCCAAGAAGAATTTTCAACCTAATAAATATCATAGTGGAGGTTCCACACCTTCATATTACACTCCACTAGTGACAGTAAAAAAAATATAGTGGTGTATATGTTCCTTTTCAAAGCTCAAACACAGGGAGTATAAATATATAAAAAGTAGAAAAACACCATCTATAATATGTGGGTGTATTGAATATACCAACGTAATGTGTATAGGGACCAATTCTCTAATGGAGAAGGGGAGAGAAACCCCAAAATCATTTTAGTGAGCTACCCGATTACTATTATTGAAATATATAATTTAGAGGCGTCAAACTCATAAACTCTAGTGTTGTATCATTGATGGAAAAAAAGGAAGGAAATCATTATTCCCAACATGAAAAAATAATCAAGATAAGATAATTATGGCCCCATGTCCAGATTTTAAAGATGGTGATTTGCACGGAAAATGTTTTTGTAAATAGTAGAGAACATGTACATGGGGTCTAACAACGTGTGACCATAAAAGGGCACCTAGTAATGTCCTCACCTGGGATTGACTTAGTTATCCATGTGCTACTACATGAAATGACCCAGGGGTACACGGTATGTATATCCACCGAGTTTCCTAGACATATGCCCTCAACACATGTCATAGCTCCCCAAATAGGATCACACAACTTGTGGGCCCTAATAGATGGTGTGTTCTATATAATTAGTCCAACACCTTGGTAATCATGGAAACCTAGACTACATGACCAGTGTTCCTCTAGGATAAATAGTGTGAATTCATATATTTCATAAAAATCAAAGTCTTTCATCATGCAAAAAACTAAATTCACAATTTTGTCCACTTCCACCAGTATTTTACCACAAAATATCCACATTAAATGAAGGAAAATTTTTAATATTGATGTTTACCATAATTATTTCACTATAAATCAGGGAATCAATAACTTTTGGTGCAGTCATTGTCCCCCTCATTACCATAGAGGGGTACCAATCCATGATAACATTACCTACATCCCATAACATGCCTCTATACATCTATAAAACACTGATAAAAATTTTTTTTAATCAATACACTTATTATTCTTGAATATATCCCGTAATTGTAAAATATCGATCCTATGGGACAATGGAAAAGAACATGAAGAATGGTTATGGGAAAATGAAAAATGACAATTTAATATTATTGTTATCAAATGAAATCATAGAAAATGATAAAAAAATTTAGAAACCTTGGTTGTAATATACAATAAATTTATTTTTTTATAACATGTAAAGAAATAAATCTTGATTTCTATTTTAAATTGGGCTCGTGAGAATAACATAAATCACATATAAGAAATAGGATAAAAAATATAGACTTTTCAAAAAAACCATTTGGTGTAAATATAGATTATAATAATCCCTACATAAATAATATATTGATCATTGGTGAAAAACATTTCCTCTACTCATGAAAGTTATGATCCCTGTATGTTATTAATATGTCTTGTTATTTTCCCATATCCTTGTCATTGATCCTCATTCTCTAGTTGATAACCACAGTAATTTTATCCCCCTATCTAATGTCTTATAAATATGTGGATAACTATGTGAATTCATTATTATGTCATAAATATATATATGCAAATTATTCTTTGATAGTTAAAAAAATGAATTAAAAAAGTATTTAATTCGGATAATACACTCGTCGATGGTTACACCGAACCAAAAATCTAATGCCAACCAAATTTGTTTTGTTCTTATGGTAAATTCCATATTTTAAATAAACAATGGTATTTTATTTACCTTCTAAGTTCCAATATAAGGGAAAAGCATGAATTCTAAAAACAATGATTTGGCTTCCCAAATATAGTTTAATATCTTTAATATATTTAATGTTGGGTCCTGAGACACCCAAGACACTATGCCAACTCCAAGGAAAAATCAAGATAAATACATTGAAATATTGGGAGAATCAAATTATAGTAATTTGAGTTATTAAAGAGAACATGTATATGCACAGCCATCAACTTCACATTATCCTTTAAGATATATAAGTTTGTATCAACCCAGCATCTATGATAATAAGTCTTCAATAAGTACTGATTTATCGATGTTTACCAACTCTTAGTCCTTGTTTTATCCCATATAAGGTTTTTACAATAAAAATTTTTGTGTCAAAATAATTTATGTGAATTCAATCTAGTTATTCAATATATACATCCTCTTCATGAAAACTATTCATGAATATTAATTTTACATCTATTTAGAATAACCTAAAACCATTTTTCAAGGTCACATCTAAAAATATTTTTATTGTTTCATGCCAATACACTTGTGAAAATGATTCATCGACTTAAATTACGTCAAACTATGAATGGAATTTACACTCTATAATATTTTTATTACTTTTTATTATTCCATATTCATTGAGATTGATTCATAAAACCTTTTTTATTCAAAAAATATTCTTAAATTTCATCCTTAAGGAAACTTATCTTATATTATCCTTTTTAATTTGGTAAGTCTCCTAATGCATCATTTTAACCAATGTTTCATCGATGGAAGGTTCATTAAATTACATTGGTAAAACTGGAGATAATAATAAATTATGATGTTGGGGATTCCTTATTTTGTTTTGAATAAGAGTTATCTTATTCTAAAGGATTATGTTTTTTATAATTTCTATACCATTTGATATTCTATTTATACTTACATTCCAAACTATGGTATCCACATAATTAGATCTATCATTAGTGTTAGTTATTTTCCTTCTAACTTAGCATGATCTTTACTCATTATCATCACTATACTCCTCCAAATGGGACTGATTTTTTGTGAATTATTATTATTTGTAGATGAAATATACTCACTAGTAATAGTAATCACCTCAATTTCAGTATTGAAACAACATGTATTTCAATAATTTTACCAAGACATTATTTAAATAATTTATATTCTTTATTTTGGATGAATATCAAATAATCATCCCTTTAACTCCACATGATATGGTTTTTTATTCATTTATATGTTAATAAAAAATCACATACATCTAATGAACTAGAAAAATTAATCCTTGATATTATTTAAATAAAATATTTCATATGGTGTCTTCTCCTTATTTGGGCCAAAAATTTAACAATTGGAGATATACATCACTATTATAAAATAATATTTCCAATACATGTCTGGTAAGTTATATTCAATAAGCCTATTTCAAGCCATAATTTTTATAAAAATTTCCTTCTTTCAAAAACTCTTTTCTAAAGGGTATTTCATACCAATGAAACATAGTTATGAATCCCTTGTTTTCTATATATTAATTGACTTTTTAATTTTTTAATTCAATTCCATTGTCATTCCACATCTCTTAAAATTTTATATCAATCATTTTTTCATATTATATTCCATATTTAGTAACATACATGTATACTATAGATTTCTAAGACATTAGCATCAACTAATCCATCCTAATGGAAACGTAAATAAACAAAACATAATAGCTTTTCTTATAAAGAAATTTGGAGTGATTGGTGAACAAGTATCTCCATGTAAAACATCTATTACTTTAGAATGTTATCCCGTATTAATATTATAAGTCTTCATGAAATTATTACCATTTAAGTAATAATAATATGTATTAATATTTTCACATGTTTTCTTAAATAGATATCATGTTAAACAATTATTTACTATATTTTCTAAAAAAATTAGACTCAAATTCTCAGGTCACTTGTGACATGTCCTGCTTTCATCATCCATGAATTTTAAAAAAAAAATCTTCATCAATAAGATAATCATTTACATTAGAAAATATTCATTCGAGAACAAATTAAAATTATCTACCTGTAATATTTCAAACATTGTGATAAATTCCACTACAGTCCTTGGATAACATTGATAACATAAACATAGAAAATTATGGGTAAGAATGTAAAATATCAGTATGTCTATTTTTTTATATTTTTTTACCTTGGTATTCCTGGAGAGAATGATTTTCATTGCATGATCATCATTATTAAATTATACTACTTCACTATTATTGTATTTAATGTCAGTGATACGTTTTTTATTTCTTCTCAACTATTAGATAGAGTAGCTATTAAGAACCCATAAAAGAGACAATACTTGTAACAACCCATGATTTTATAACTTAAATTTCTTTATAAATAAATTCAATATTCTTGTTTTAATTCTTTACACCCAACACATAACATAGTAAAACAACTTTTTCCAATTTATGTATTATTATTCCATGTGATTAGTTTCATATAGCTATTGGATTAGTTCGTAAGAATAGGTAAAAATGAATTGTAAAAAATAGGTATGGTTGTTTTATTAATAGAAATTTTATTGATTAATTATTTGGAAATAAGTCTTTAATTTTAAATAATACTTATATATTCATATATGAATTTATTTTTTAAAAAATTATATTTTGGATGTATTATAAATTTTGATGTAAATTGATATTTTTATCACTTCTGATCGATGATAAAATATATTTATAATGTATATAAACAATGTAACAGTTTTTTTAAATTTATTATTAATTGTTTATAAATTATGACAAAATCATTTGGTGGTAAAAAAGATATATGTTTTAAAAAATACTTTTATTATGCTAAATTTTTTTAATAATTATAAATTTAATTAATCACAATTTATGAATAATAATAATTGAGGGTGTAGATAATTTATTCCATAAAATATATAACATTCATGAAATATTTTTTTACAGGGTATGCAATGAGAATAAAATAATGATTATTCTTACATATAAATTCTCAGTAAAATGTTCATTATGTATTTTTGTGAGATTATTTGAATTAATTTATATTTCATATAATAATTTAATAATATAAAATGTATTATATATTTTGAAATATATTAATTAATAATACATAGTAATTGTAACTTAATTTTTCATTTTTATAATTAATGACCATGTTAAAAATCATGGTACATTGTTTAGGTTTAAAGGGGTTAAAGTGGGGTTAAACAATTATATTAGGTTTAAGATAACCCTATACATTTGGTTAAATATTATTTTAATATTTTATTAATAAATAAAACATATTATGAAAAACATAATGAAAATTTTGAGATGCTTCTTTTATAATTTCAAATATTATATAATACAAATTCATGTTCTTACAAGATTCACACCACGTCACTTATAAAATGAAACCCACACTTATCACTTATCTACATCACATGAGAACTCTATTTCATCAAATACCTTCGCATATATCATCCCAAATTTATAAAAAACAACATATAGAACCTTTTTGTCTCAATAATCCATTTTAAGAAGGATTAAGGCGTAAGATAATAGATGATACCTAAAGAATATGTAACTGTATTTACCTATCTATTTCAAGATTATTTATTCCTCATCCTCCTAAAAATATAATATAATAATATTATCATGATTAAATAAGAATATTTTCTAAGATTAATTTTTTATTATAATGTTAAAACCAATATCTATAGCCATTATCTGTAACGTAAAATAAAAGCTACATCCATGTCTATAAACAGACTTCATTCTCAATGAATTGTTGAATTTTTTTAATAAATGTCTTTCATGGATGGTTATGTAGTTTTATTTAATGGATATAAAATATTTTGAGGACATAATTATTATTCTTCAATGATTAAAAATTATAAACTTTCTTACCCCCTATAAGTAGGAAATTGTAATGTTTCTTATGTGTATGTATTGACTACGACATCCATAAGGATATGTGGTTTTCTTTTCATTTCCACCTAACATGGATGGTAATAAGACTATATTTATTAAATATATATTAATTTTAGGAAATTATTATTAATCTTTAATAAATTATTATTAATTAAATTCTTTACATTACATTTATTGAAATATGAGAACATCATTTGCACTTATGGATATGCTATTATCTCCATTGAGTGATCTAATTAATTTTTCATCACTGCTTTATATGAATTGTTATAAAATGGTAAATAATTAATATATATGATACTTATAAAACTATTAATATTAAATATATAATTATAAAAAGTTAAATGTTAAATAACCGAGACCATGGATTAGAAACCTACAAGGGAAACCAAACAGTTAACTCTCAAATGTTTATTTTAATAAAGATTTTCTCATAAATAAATAATTAGAAATTATAAAATAATTATATATTGAAATATAAGTATGAATATGGTTCTTAGATAAATATATATAAGAAATAAATATTTATTATACAGGACATCAAGAGTGCATATAAAGAATGTCCAGACCTATTGCAAGAGTTTGTGTTTCAATCTCATTAATTTTTTAGAATATCTATATCAAATTTCAAATGTGGGGAATTATATGATCTTTATATTTTAAAATTAATTTATTTTATTATCCTATATTCATTTATCATTTTTGTAATTTTTTACTTTCATTGTTCTTTATTTTTAATGTAATGTTATTGAGAAATAGTTTTAATGAATTGGAAACCCTATTTCTTATTTTCAGTTGAGAATTTATTACTTTCATATCCATGTTCTTGAAATTTTGGTTTATATTTTTTTTATAATTAATAGTTTTAAAGTTTTAAATTTTGAATACAATTTACTTTCTTTGAAAATCATTAAATTAATTTTTTAATAGTTTTTTTGTAAGACCCGCTTATGTGTTTTTACAAAATCATGAGAAGAGTATTCTTTATTAATGTATTTGAATTTAGTGTATTTTCCCAGCATAATGATCTCACAAATCCATGAAGCTTACATAAAATTGTTCTAAGGGCTTATAAATAATTTCTTATTCAAAATGTTCTTGTAGTTTTCTTTTTCAAATGTTACAAGAAATAAAAGGTATATTTTATCTTTATTTTCAAAAATTGTATTTTAAATGATTCTATAAAATATATTTTTCATCTATGTCAATGTCCTTTAATGATTTTTATCCTCCAATTGAAATTTTATCTTATGATACAATCCAATTTATTTCTCTAGATATCATATGATGATGTACTTTTAAGTATGATCTCATGAAATGTGTTTCTTTCCAATGATATAGTTACGTTATAATCAAATAATGAATGCTTATATGTTATTATGGTGCAATTATGTATGGTTTTTATTATTTTATAGGTTTAATTGTATTATAATGATATACAATGAGTTCAATATATATTTTTGTATCATTATATAATATAAAACTTAATGGGTAATGAACTGAGTATAGTTTCAGAATCAGTCAAATATGATAGTCTCAGTAGTGACCCTTGGATAATAATATGATAGGAATGGGGAGTGAATTAAAACCACTATGGGAATATATCTACTATGATGGTCTCGAAAGTGATCCCTAATTATGGAAAATATTTTTTAATATTCATGTTTTTTCTACACACTTATGTATTATTCTTATTATATACTCTCATGGATCATGATGGATTTTTTGATAGTTATATATTCTTATGAATCAAGTTTTTAGGGAAAAACAAATATCCATGACATATTATTTATGGGGTTTGACATTTTGATTATGTTTTCATAAGTTATGATCTAATTATAATATCCATGTGATTTTATTGTGATCACTTGTTATCATCGACTGATATCTTCCATGATTATGAAAACTGAGGATCTCAACACTCCCTTTTTTATGACTCATTTTTCCTAGGTTATGATGAATTGTATTTAGCTGGGCATTTCTAAAAAGGGTATTATGTGAGAATAAATTCATAAAATATATTTAATATCATTCATGAAAAAACATTATTATGTATCATGTATTAAAAAATAATAACTTTTAAAATTTTGGGGCATGTATTTTTACAATATTTAATGAATATTAATTTAAAATGAAGTAATATGCATGTCTATAATTATTTTCTTTCCTTGGGTGGTATTTTTTAGGATTTTTTTAAATACTACTTTATGGGTAAAATGGGGGTATAAAATATAAAAATTTATGATAAATATAAATATATAAAATATGTTCCTAAATTTTCATAGGTTGACAAAAACTTGAAATAATTTTGGACATCATAGGAATTATTTTTATGATAATGAAATTATTCAATATTATTAATGATTCTTGACCCTTGAATTCTGTTTTTTGGTTTTATTGAATGTATAAAACATGGAGTAATCTTGTTAATAATGAATTTAATATATAATTAAATAATGATCATAATAAGTAAATGAATGAAATGGGAGCTATAATGAAAAAAAAATTCATTTCTCGTGAATATATCTCAAGCTATGAATTACACCAGGATTCCAAATGTCAAAAAGGAAGGAGAAAAATATTTTAAGTCCATTCGTGAGAAAACATCCACCTTCTATTGGTGGATCCTATGATCCAACAATTACTGAAAATTGGATTAGAACCGTTGAAAGATATTTTTTCTTCTTCATTGTTCATAGAATGAAAACATTTTATTGGTTGAACATTATTTGGATGGTGAATCTAATCCATGGTGTAATCTTATTATTAATTCATTTAAATATTAAAAAAATCATATATTTTTCATTAATTTCATTCCAATATCTCCACCCAGGAGAATTATATGGTAATTCATTGATCCTAAGTATAAGGATAATTAATCCATTATTAATTATAAAGAATATTTCACTATAAATAAAATTTATTCTCCTAATATTATAAATTACCAAAAAAGTTATTTTGATTGATTATTTAGTGGATAAAAACCATTTCTCACAAAATAATTATACATAAAGGATTTTAGTAGTTCTAAATAAATTTTTTGATGCGGTTTAAATGAATTAATGAAGATTTCAGATGGTAAGTACTCTAATGGTTTTATAAATGTCAATAGAATGAAGAATAATTGAAAAGATTAAAATAATAAAACACATGGGTAAAGTGAAATGATATTTTTTATAATAAATGTGAGTAATGATTCATGGTGTAAGTTTCCATAAAATTTCTGGTAAAATTTTTATGTGCAGAAAATATTTCCATCGACAAAATGACTACTAAACTGAAGTGACAATGTCAACGAATTAAATTCATGGAGATAAATCTCAATTTAATGAACCACTAACAATATAACGTTATAATTTCAATGTGTATGGACCTTATCCAAATATTTATATGAATCCCAGGGTTCATTATGAAAATTTAATTTCTATACCATCTTAATCCAAGAGTCAAATGGGAAGATTTTGTGATCACAACTACTGTTGTGTGTCTTAATAATAAAGTCGCAAAAGGTACATTTTTTATCCCAAATATAACAAAAAATTTATTATAGGATTTTGGTTCTACCCTTAATTTTATAACTGTAAACTTTTATGAGGGTATCACATCACCACCTCACTTCTTAAAGGATTAATTATCAGTAAAAATCATAATTATTACATGGTTTTATCTCATGTATATATCTCTTATCTAATATAATTTTGTGGGAATCATATTCCAAATAATATTTTTTTCCTTCTTATTGAATTTGATAAGATTAAGTGTGTTCATTGTTTCTCTCTATATTAATCCCATATTCATCTCTGGGGAGGAGAAGTCACATTTGAAATTCCAAATCAACCTATGATAATCCATTGGTCTGGTAATGAACAAGAAATTTCAATAATCATTACATCATTTATATGGGCCATAATACCTATTTATGAGGGGTATCAATGTCAGATGTTTGGGAGAAAAATTATTATTAAAGATACGAAAAATGTTTTGGAATATGTAAATGTATTTGTGGAAGAGTATCATTTTCTAACATTGAATAATCATGTTATCTGTATAATAGAACTCAAACATACTGGTACACCAATTTCAAATAGTCCTTGTATAATTGATCCAATCATGTTTCTTGAATTGAAGTAGAAAATATTCAAGAAACTATAAAAGTGACTCATATACTGGGTTGTGTCACTCTGGGGTTCACAAATTTTATTATTAATAATTGAGATGAGATAATTAATTTTTTCATTAATAATTGGAAACATAACATGATCACTATCATGGAAATTTTTTTTCTAACCCGTATTGATGACCTTTTTTATCTAATATGTGAATGGAAATACATTTAAAAAATTAAAATTTGCTCTATATATCGTTAATTTATCATCAAAATACAGGATACCCCCAATAAAACCTTCTATTTGAGGTTTGGTCTTTATAAATTTATAGTTCTTCCATTTGGACATACGAGTTCCACTACTACCATCTTGGATATAGAGACTATAATCTTTAGAAATTTACATGATCATTTTTCTGTTGACCGTAAGGAAGATATTATTATATATTAAATATGAAATGAACATCTTGGAGAATATTTGAGGATTTTTATGTAGACCTTGATGAATTTGAAATAATATCAATATATTGGAAATGTGAATTTTGGATTTATAATGTATAATTCATTGGTAATGTCATCAAGAGTTAGGGTACATAGTTAGATCCTTCTAAGTTTAAAGGTATTGAAAAATGGCCAGTACTAAGAATCATTAACAAATCAATATTTTTCTTGTGTTTTATGGATACTACTTATTATTTATGAAAAATTTCTCATAGGTATCACATATAATAAAAAATTCGACATGGATTGGAGAAAAGTTCACTTAGATAGATAAATGTGAAGAAAATTTCAAGGAGATGAAGAGAATGTTAGTCACTGTTTTATGATTTCAATAATATGATGCCAAGAATGGGTTGGGATAAAAACTTATACATTGAAGAGGTTATTAGGATCTGTTCTTATATAAAATGTCTTGTTGGTATCTTATACCTAGTGATAATTGAATATTCATGAGAAAATTATTGAACACATGATTTGGCACAGGTAGTGGTAATATATTTCAATGAAAATATTGAGGAATTGTATATATATGGTTAATAGTGTTATATATATAATAATAATAAAATATATTAGTTTATATTAATAATAAAGTATTTTAATATTCACCAATATATTTTATTGAAGTGAATTAATGATTATGACTTCTCAATACATTACCAACCATTGAAGGAGATTGTGGTGGATACTGTTCTGAGTCTAAAGGAAAATTCATCAATATCCATGATTCGGATGGAAAGAGATCCAATACATAGGGATTTTTATATTATATAACATTAAATCATATTGAAATGGTAATGATCCAATCTTTCTTAGTTGAATGTTCAATTGTCCCTTCATGTGATGATTATAGAGGCACATAAAGAATAAGTAGAGCTAGAAAAGAATGTATGTATTGTTATAAAGTTCAATCTTGACCATAATGTAATGACCAGTTTTAGTAATTGGTTATGTATCACTAAAATACTATAATTTAAAAAGGATATATTGGATAAATCACAAGGTAAATCATTATTAATTCATCCCAAAATCAAGAATACGTATAAAGAGAATAGATTATTTGTTCAGAGATAATCTAAAAATGGATATTAGGGAGTATATATCTCAATTCCTAGTCTACAATAATTTAAATTATGAATGCTATAATTCTATTTTTATGTTAAAAACATTAACCATAATATAATCTATATTGTAAAAAAAACATTATAGATTTTATTATAGAACTCCCCGAAACATTTGAATACCTTAACATAATTTTGGTTGCAGTATATTGCCTTATGATGTTAGAAAATTTTTGAATTGTTAGTGTAAATTTATCCCTTGATAAAATTTCATGGATATACATTTCAAAAGTTGTAATGTTTCATGAATTACCACATTCTCTTATTTCAAATCGATATCTTAGGATTACCTAGATGTTTTAGATATGTTTTAACAATGCATTGAATTAGTCCTTAAACATTAAGAATGAATATCTTACCTAGATATATGGTTGATCAAATAGAACCATTAAACCCCAAGAATATATAGTGGTAGTTTACTATATGCATTTTTAACTTGTATTTAATCAACTCCTTCATATTCTCAAACACTTTTAAAACAATATCTTTCAATTGAGAATTCAGATGGCTCTTTATAAATACCTCAATAAATATATGTGGATGGAAATATAATTTTTAGATAAAGTAAGAGAATATAATCTACTTCTAATTTATCTAGCTAAGGAAATAGAAAAAAAATTTATATCCATTCAATATTATATTAAGATATCTTAGAGTTTAAAATAAAATTATACTAAAATTCAACGGTGAGATATTGTGCTTGAAGTTGTTGAAATGGTATTCTATAAAATATATCATCATAATTTTTTTATATTATATGGAACATATGTAATGATAATCCATATATATAGTGGTAAAATATATATCCTTGATTTTATAAGTATGGTTTCTTTTCACATTGTGAATCCACTGAACATATCCCAAGTTCTCGATACCTTCTATGTATTTCTTTTGTGGAATTATACACCTCATCCTTACCATATACTAAACTCAGAGACAGTACCATTAGATTTGAATATTTCTTATTAGAATATTGTAGTGAGGATTTTTGATAAACAAGATGAAGTGTTACAAAATAATAATAATCATCTGGCCAAATTTCATTGATAAAACCATATGTTTTAAGAAGTTTTATGGGAACCTGAGAATGTGATGTTCCTAACGTATACTCATCTTTTCTATCATAGTATGATAATTTTGAGGAAAAAATTATAATTAAAGGAAAAAAATATAGAGGGAAAATATTTTAGAAAATATTCTTCTCATTATATAAATTTTAATTTTTTGATAGAACACTTCAAGCAAAACATTGAGTTTAGAATAACCACATTATACTATTGAAATATTGTTATTAAATTTAACTATTATAGTATATTAATTTGATTGGATAGTATGAATAGGACTAGAATAATTATGAAAAATATGTATAAATTTTTTCCGTAATGAATATTTGATGATTTAAATTTTGGAAATAACTGTTGAGATTTAAATAAAAAGAACTAAATCATATAAGACCTTATTATTTCAATAATTTTAATATATAAATATTATGTATTTTTTTGTAAATAAAATATAATAATAATAACATGTAAATGATAAATTATATTTATAATTTATATTAAAAATTAATAATAACTTATAATATTATTATTATTCTTTCATAAATGCATATAAATGCATTTGAAGGTCAAAAAGTGATTTTAAAAAATTGTTTTTATGGTCTGAAGTGTATTTTTACTTAATAAATTAAATTAACAACTATTTAACAATTATTTTAATAAAAATTTATGATAATATACTAGACAGAAATATATTAAAACATGTCTAATTGTTTTTACTAAGAAATTAAAGAGTATAAAATAAATTTATTTATAAAACTTTTTCTTCTCCCAAAATGGTTTCATGTGTTTCAATTATATATTTTAGTATTAATTTATAAAATTTTAAGGATATGAATCTTATAAAATTTATTAAAAATTTGAAATTATAATATTTAATAATATTTAGTATGTTCGTCTTATTTTTTATACATAATGAAAATTTTTCTTGGTGAATATCATTTTCACAAGGTAATCTAAGAGGGGGTTAGCCTAAGAGAAAAGGTTTAAAATAACAAAAAAACATTCTTAAATATTATCTGTTGTTTGGAATCATAAATAAACATTGTTATCATTAAATATTTGAAAACATTGAGAAACTATACATGAGTAAGAAATATATTATGTATTAAGGTTTGAATTATATACATGTTTTCAACCCCCCTCACTTTTAAAAATACCCCTCCTCCAACCACTTCCCCACACTATTTGATCAATTTAGTTCGTACATATCTGACCTAAATCCATTCTCAAATTTCATCCCCATGTCATAGAGGTCCTATTATAACTAAAATATGATCTTAGAAGTTTTATGGTTTAATCTAAAGTAAGATATCTGAATAGGAGTTAATTATGAAAGATTTCCTCATTTTCTAGGTCTGTCCCTCATTGAGTTTTTCATTTAAATCCATGGAGGATATGTCTTCTTTTAAGAATGAGATATTTTTATTTTAAAACAACCTAATGTTCTAGGTTGTATGTTTTTTAAATTAATGCAGTATAGATATTAACATGTTAAATGAGTTTATGGGGGTTTTTCAATGATTTGGAAGACATTGGGGGTGGTTGAGATCCCCATGTAGGAAACAGGGGTGAAATTTTTTTATAAGGGATTCACACATTTTTAAATGTATTAAATGACATATAGATTATTCTAGACAATTTTTGTGAACTAGTATAAGGTGTGAAATGGTTACACGTCTTGTAAACTCTTCTTTTCATATGTTAATAAATAAGGATAAATATTAACATGAGGTGATAATTTTTTCATTGTATCCATCTAAAAAAGTACACCACATGTAAATGAGTTTCTTGCTATGTAATATTCTAAATATTGGTTTTAAAGGTTATTTGAGGCCATTTTTTCTTTAAATATGCTACATTATTCATCCTATTGGACCAAGGGTTTATCATAGATGATTTTTTAGTTCCATACTCCATTTTGTACATCCTATTTGTGCAATCAATCCATAGTATGTCCTTGGACATGGTTTCTCATTCCACTTCCATTATTCTCTATTAGAGTGGAGGAATATTTGGGAAACATTTAGGTTTAATGTTAATCTTAATCTTATTTGATCTAGGTTTCATCTCATGAACATCTATTCTATCATATGTATTCGTGTTACCTTTTATTGGTATTTCATTGATCATCGGTTAAAGTTAGGGGGTCTAAACAATAACCAAGTAAAATGTTTAATTTCAAGAATGTGAAATATTAAAAAATCACCAACTAGAATATGCATAAATTAATTAAATAATTATTTAAACTATTTTGGGATCCAATTGATATTTAACTATATTATACCTACCATTCAGGTGAGATAAATTTTGATTATATATGATTTGACTAATGGTGAAAATTATGTTTAGCATCAGATAACTTTTAGCTGATTGCTTGATATATATTCAACTTTTTTGGCCTAATTATTGGAATTAATTTAATATTACTAGTTTGTAGCGAAATGATAAATGAAATGTGTAATTTAAAGGTAAATACTAATTTTCATAATTAACCATGGAGCCTTATGATGTAATTTTGGGATACGCTTAGTACTATTCTTAGATATACTTGTTGTAATTATTATATAGTGGGTCATGCTCAGGGATTCATGTTGTATAACTTATATAATATGCATGTCCTTGATACTTATTGTAATGATTATAAAGTAGAATATTCCCAGTGATTCAGGTTGTAAGGATTATGTACTTGTTTTTGACCTGAAACAAGCTATAATGCTTATATAGAGGGATTTCCCCAATGACACATACTGAAATGATTATATATCGAGAATGGACTTAATACATGTTGAAATTATTATACATCGGACTCATCCTTGATTTATTATTGGAATTATTTTATAAAAGGTTAGACCCGGTTTTGTGTAAATTATTCAATTAAAATATTGTTATTATTTTCATGGTTGTGAGACATACTCAGAGATATTTTGTAATGGAGCCGAAGTTGGATATGATTTACCTTGGATATATGGTTATTAATGGAATGGTCATGAGACATGTTTTAATATATTATATAATAGTTTCCAACTAGGCTGATGTGGTATTAATTTTATTGTTTAATTAATTAATACACTTTTTTATTACATTATTACATGTACTTATTACCAGACTGGTTATGTTTACACACAGTTGTGTTGAACAAATGAGTTATACTCACACCCAATTCAGTCAGAAATTTTTTACTTGATTATATTACATGGATTAATGAGATGATGTTTTCAAGGGACCTTGTTATTGAATGTATCATGTTGGATGGGTTGGAGTTTAGAGATTGGAATGACATGGGGCTCATGACCAGGGACTTTAGAGTCTTTATTTGAGTATGATAGTATTTTATTTGAATTTATTATAGAAAAAAATTTAGTGACATTCATCTTTTCATTAAATTATTAATTTATTATTTTTTATATTATTTAGTTGGATTCATTTTTATTTTATTTCATTATTTCCATTATTTTTTATACTTCAATGTTTATTTATATTGCATATTTTCTTTATGTTGTAACTCTATAACATGATGGTATAGTATCACCACTATACATATCACACCCTTTATACAATTCAACAATATCTAATGTATGATTAGGAACACATTAGGTCACGTAAGAAATTTGTTTTAGCCACGTGAGAGAGTTTCAGATCGAGGGACGTTATAATGTGGTATCGGAGATCACCGGGATTCTTTTCTATATCTCTACTAATTTTGAAAGTTATAAATGTGATAAGGATGTGTCGGGACATGGTAATGATCTTATGGATTATTGTAACTGACCAACGTATAGTGGAATTTCCGAGTTCCTAGGGATGGATTGTTGTTTATATAATTTTTCTATTGAAGTTAATGTTATTTCACCCGAAGTGATCCACATGTTGTGGGAGGTTATTATTTTGTGATGTTATTGGTTATATATATATAGTCATGTACTAGTATAGTGTGCAATAAGTATGCATGTATCCTGATTGAAAAAACGGGATATATATTGACATGAATGTTTCATGATATGTATATATTTATTGCATTTGTTTTACACATTCCTATATGAACTATGGTATATGATACTTATTATATCTGTTAAATTGAATGAATTAGCTAATATGTCATTCTAAAATATTGGTAAACTATGTTTAGAGAGACCAATAGTTAGTGGTTATATTTATTTTTAACATTTTGAGGATGAATTTGTAATTATAGCCAGTGTTCTATGTGTTGTGTATTTATTGTAGAGAAAATTCCACCTTGTAATCTTCGAGTAGAACATTCATGGAGTGAAAATAAGATTTCATTTAATTTAGCTAAACCAGATCATCCTATAGCATCTGAGGATCAGATTTACATTAATCTTTATGGCCACTTCTTTAGGGTCATGAGATCCATGGAAAGAGAGATAGTTCAGACCATTCCTTTGATGTTTGAGATGATGAGAGAGTTTCAAAAAAAAATTATCAACCTATGTTCTTTAGGGATGGGTTCCCATAGGAAACCAAGTTCTAGACTGAGTCATTCTAAATTATCTTTAAGCATCTTGAAACAACCACAAATAATATTTTTTCATGAATTTTTCATTTACCATCCACGCATTGTTGGGACTTTCTGGAGAAGTATGGGAAGCAATAGGAGTCCTCTTGGATGAAGTTCAAGATGATGTTACTTATTCATTTCTATCCTGATATTTTTAGGGATGAGAAGGCTTGTGATTTGATGCACCTAACATAGAAGTTCATTTCATTGATGGAGTACACTGAACTTGTCACCGACCATCAGTTCATTATACGTTTTTTGGTAGTTGATGGGATCTATAAGATGACACATTTTTATGATGGTATTTATTAGGGGAGAAGTTCATAATTAAATGTGTTTTGTTGGAGTAGTTTTTTGGATATAATTAATCAAGAACTCATCAGAGAAGAGAATATGAGAGGATCCTAGAGAATCAAACTGACTATTTTTCATTGTGAATTGGGAAGACTTCTTCTAGATAAAATAAGGGTTTTTATAACAATTTTAGCTAGGGAAATAGTATTCAGTTTTGTTAGAGTAGTCAAGGACGTGGTCAATGATGAGTAAGAATTTATATGTTTCATTTTTTATTACTTTTATTTTATAAACAACAAGTTGTTTCACAAATCATGTTTATTAAAATTTTATGTCCCAGATATTTAAATAGTTTTTTAGAAAGTATTATTTTTTAAAATACATAGAAAAATTTCTATAGTATTACTAAGATAAAGATTACATTCATCATTGAAATTATTGGAATGAGTATGTGTCTCATATAATCTAACTAACCTTTATTAGAACAAAAATTTGTAATTTCTATAATATCAGTCATAATGAAAAATTATTTACAATTATACTAATACAAGTACCCAAAAAAATAATACTAACACTCATAAATATTTTCATATTGACATTGCTTTGTAATTCAATCGGACTATCTAAATATATAATCTGAATATGAAGACCGGTTTCTAATGTAAGGAAAATATTTAACTCTGTGATGGTGTTTATCAATGCGATATGGGACCTTCATTTATTCCAAGTTTTCATGAGATTTCAAGTTCTATGTGTCTGAAGTGATTTCAACAAAAATGGAAAATATGACTATTTGGGGAGTTGACTATAAATAAAGATCTTTTGATGAGTTTAAAGATATTTGTTTGATTGAATACTTTCTCTCTCAACGATTTCCCTGCATGAAATTCTAATTCTTAGTGAGTGTAATTTTTTAGGGAGATTTTTTTAGAAAAAATTTCCTATTTGTCTCCTTATAAACATTAGTAATTGTAAACTATGTTTCATTATTTTTATGATCGAGCGATTTTAAGGATCTAAATAGGGAGAGTATGATACATTTTACCAAGAGAATATTGGGAAAGTAAGACATATTCAATCATCTTATTAATGGATTTCTGGGATAAAAAGATGGGGCCATAATAAATGTTAAAATAGGATTATATTTTAATATCTTAAAATTAATTGTTTCATTTTTTTCTATTGTATTACTTTTTTATATTTTTTAGTCCTTTTTTCATTATAATTGAAATATATTCATCGGATATAACTTCTTATACACTCTATTAAATTATATTAACTATGATTATGATAATCACTATGAAATAAATTCCATTCACCATGATTATGATACTCTAATATAATCATACAATTGTTATTGATTTTTTTAATTTACTAATGGAATTGAGGGATAAGTATGATAGATTACATTAATAGGCATTTGGTTTTTTGTGTTTAATCATATTAAAGTGAGTCACTCATACTAAAATTAACCCCATATTGTATATATCTTCATTTGAGAAGACTATATAATCCTATAATTGGAATTGGAAAAGGTTTCTACTATTCCAATACTTGTTCAGTTCTTACATTATTTACTATTTCAAGTTACTAATGTTTTTTTATAAAAATTTATATATATAAAACATTTTTTACACTAACATTTATTTTTGAAAAAAATATTTTTAGTTGTTTAAAATATGGTTAGAATAAATAATGGATCTATAGAAAATATTATCCCAAATAGAAAACATATATTTGATGGTTTCAATTATGAGTAGAAGAGGGATAGAATGAAAACATATTTTTATCAAAACTAGGGTTGATAATTTTTTTATGTTGACTATATATTAAAAGATTCATGATAAAAAAAATACTAACTTTACCTGTTATGAAAAATAGAAATATTAGTTAAATGAGAAAGTAAGGATTACTTTATTTTGTTCCATAAAGAGAATAATTAATAGTTATATTTCATCCTGTAAAGCACACAAAAATATATAAAAAATATAGATGTAACAAATTATGGTAAATCTAATGTTTTTAATACTCATAGAGCTATGTCAATAAGATATTACCAATCATTTTATTTTCTTCCTGGAGAATCTGTTGCAATGATGTATCAATGTTTTATGACCATCATAAATAGATTATAATCTATTATAGAAAAATGCCTCGATGATTAGATTCTTCTGGAAAATATTATTTAAATCATGAAAAATGAGTATGAATAAAAAATATATAAATTTATTGGAATAAATTTTAATTATCCTTCCTTAGATGGTCTTATTGGTTCCTTTATGGAGTCGGATGGTAGAATCAATATAGATGATGAAAATCTCCAAAATAAATATGGTGTTTTTTTCTTTTCTAAAATATCTCCATTACATTATAATATAATATATGGTAAAAATGTTGTTGAATAATAATGAAATAATAAATTATTAGTTCAATAATATTCAATTAATTTTGGACATTCAAAGAATTAGACATCAAACTAGGCCAGAAGGATGAACATGATAGTTGAAAAGAAATATTTTCAATACTAATGCAAGAAAGGTCATAAAGTTAAATGTAATGATAATGATGAGGCACATGTTAGGATTCTAAGAAAGCTAGAAACATCTAAAAACATTCTCCAATGATAAGGAGGAATGCTATAAAATAATGGAATTTAGAAATAAATGACAATAAGTATTAAAAATCAAAAGGAAATAATGTTATGAAAGATAGGGACACGTGGAGTTCTAATGGATGTGATTCTTCTGAATTTTATTCATATATTAAATATTCCAGATATTTGAACATAAGTATTTGTTCTAATGTACATAAAGTTAATTAATTTTTAATGGATAAGGTACAAAAATCTATAAACCTTATAAAGATTACTTTAAGGGATAATTAACCTGATGAAAATGGTATATATCTTTTGATGTTGTATCTCCATAGTTAAGAGATAATTATCTTCCTTATTAAGATAAATTTTCTCATTTTTTAATGTTAATCAAAATTAAAAATGATTTTTTAATAATAAATGATAATGACAAAGCTAAACTAGATAAGGTGGATTCAAGAATAAAGTTTTTGAAATATTAAACATAATAAGCTTTAAAATATCTTGATTATGTAATTCATGAAAAATAAAATAGTTATAAATATTTTTCAAAGGTATTTTCTGAGAAAAATGTTTTAGAAACCAAACATTCTTTCATAACTAATACTAATGAGGAAAAAAATTAGTTGTAAAATTAAAATATAAAATTTCTAGTTTAAGAAAACATTTATCAAACTTTACAACTCGTAAAGAATATTTTGAAAAAAATTAAAAACTAATTAAACATCATGTTAGTAGTTTTTGATTGGGTTTTATAGGTAAAAACCTATTTTTAGTAAAATATTTTTTATTCCTTGCAGTAATCCTTTTTGTACCAAGTTCTAAAGTGGTGGTCACTGGAAAAAATTTCCATAAAAAAATTCTGATCAGTAGATTTTCTCAAAGCCTATATTAAAAAAAATTAGTTCCCAAATATTGTTTCCTGGCATTAATATACCTAAGAAGTATTGGTTTCAGAAAAGATAATATTTTTTTCCTGGAAACAAAGAAATTACACAAAAAAAGATTACATTGTACATGGATAGTGGGTTTTCTAGACACATGACTAGAGACCAAAAATTATTCAAGAAGATGACAAAAAATAAAGATGGTAAAATAACTTTTAGAGATAATTCTCGACAATAGATTATTTGAATAGAAAATATAGATCTTATTGAAAAAACTCTTATTAAAAATGTTTTTTTGTCAAATTTATTAAGCACAAACTCATAAGACTATGTATATTATGTGACAAAGGTTAATATGTGATCTCTAGGAATGATAATTTTTTAGTACATATTTGAAAGGATGAATTTATTCTTTCTTTTAATCATCATGAGAATGTTTGGACACAAAACATATAATACCTTAGGGGACAATATATACATTTACCTAGTGAAATTGAAGATCAATCCCAGTAAAACAATAGAAGGAAAGGATACTATAACATTATAAACACGTCTATGTTAACTAAGTAGGTAATTTTTAAGGATATAGTAAAACTTAGGTTTGAATATTCAAAAGTTTACTACTCTCATCACCATGGTAAGCATCATAAGTCATGCTTTAAATCTATTAATGAAGTCCAAAATTATATTGATTTACATTTAGTAAACATGGATTTATTTGGTCCTACAAAAATTGGTATTATTGCATTAAAATACTATGTATGTGTCCTAGATGATGATTACACTATATAGACAGAGGTTAATTTCATCACAACAAAATATAAAGGATTTTCATATTTCAAAACCATTATATCCAAAATAAAAAAATTGAACAAAATTCAGTTGAAAGGTATTCATAGTGATCTTAGTAGAAAATTTTTAAATTATAATTTTGAATCATTTTATAGTAATAATGTTTTAGAACATAACTTTTTAGTATCATGAACCCCTAGGAAAAATGGTGTAGTTGATAGAATTAATATAATTCATTATGAAATAACAAAACCCTTTTGAGTGGATAATCAATTTCTAAAAAAATTTATGTTGATGTGGTTAGTACTAACTACTATTCTCTAAATCTAGTTTTAATTAGACTTTTTCATAATAAAACTCTTTATGAGTTCTGGATAGAAAGAAAACCAAATGTTTATTACATCAATTGTTTTGGTTGAAAAGTACTCATTATTAATATGAAAGATAAATTAAATAAATTGTCACCCAAATCTAATAAAGGAATGTTTTTAGGATATAACACTAATTTTAAGGCTTGTTGATTTTTTAATAATTTTTACTATAAAATTGAGCAAATAATACATTCCAATTTTGATTAAAAATATCCTTCTGTTTATGAATAACCCAAACCAATATCCATGGATGTTTTTTTTGAAACTGATTTCCAACCATTGTCAAAAATTTATTATCATAAAGATATTACTGAAAAATTTTCTTCTAAATATATTCCTTAGGAAGATTTTCAACATATTATTTATGAAAAAAAATTTTAAAACCCTATAATTCAGTTGTTTTTTAGTAATCATACTAGTGAAATTATCATTGGTGATGTAGATCAACCAGTTAAGACTAAAATTTATATAAATAATGAAATTTAACATCTATATTTCGTATCCCAATTTTAACACATCATTTTTTACAATGATTTAGGTGATTAATATTAGATTAATGTAATGTAATATGAGCTTAATGAGTTTGATAGGAACCGAGTCTATTCATAAGTTTAATGGCCATTAGAAACATCTATAATTAGAGTAAAATGGGTTTCCTAGAATATTTGTGATGATAATGGAATAATGGTTACATTAAATTCTTGACATGTTTTGATGGTTATAAAAAACAATCAATATATTATGAATAAACCTATTCACCGGAAGAAGTACTTGAATATATTCAAATACTTATATCCTTTTTTGAATTCTTTAATTTTAGACTTTTTAAAATTGATGTAAAGGGTATTTTTCATAACAAATATGTTTTGGTTTATTTTTAGGTTGAAATAACCCCTAGTTTTGTAAATAAAAATTTCAATGAAATATTTATAAACATACCAAATCATTATATGAACATAAACCTAACTCTAGAGCTTAGTGTGATAAATCAACAAGATTGTTGTTATAAAAAAAAATTTAGGGAGTTCTGGGTCCAATAATTTTTATAATATAACTTTACAAAATTATTATTATTGGTCAAATTTATATTCATGACATTATATTAAGATTAACTCAACAATATATAATGGATTCCTCTTTTGGGTCTTAAGAAATTCATGTTTGAAATGGGTCTGATGGTTACGTGAACATATTTTCCCCGGTTTTAAAGTCTCTCAAAAATAAGAACAAACTTTTCTATCCCACCATAATTATATAAAATATATTCTTATGAAATTTGAATATAATAATAATAAAATTATTATTACTCCCATTGACACCTCAACTACATTAGATCTTGATGAAGCTAAGAAACCAGTTGATTAGATGTTTTTTAGAGGTATGATAGGATTTTTACATTACTTAGATGATAGTTATCCATATTTAATGTTTTATATATGTTTATGGGAAATATATCAATAAATTACTAAATAATCCCATTTATAATAAGTAAAACAAAATTTTAGTAATCTTTAAGGAACTATAGATTTAGCACTTTTATATTCTTTGGGAAATGTTTTCCAATTAATGACTTTTTAGGGTTACATTGGAGGATGTTGAATTGATAAGAAAAATATATCTATAGCTTTTAATTACGTAGTATATTCATTAGTTTCATAGTTATGTAAAAAAACATAGTAGCATATTCCACTGTTGAAGCTATATATGTGGTTACTAGAAGGTATTGTGCTCATGTGTTGTGGATTCAACACACATTGACTCACAATAACATGAGTTTTGATAAAACTCATTTTTTTGATATAATATATGTTCCATTTCCTTATTTAAAAACCCGACACATCACTCTCATACTATGGAAAAAAATTAATACACAATTTCCATTGGGATCACACAATTAAATTAGATATCATTTTACAATTCATCAATTTGTAAGGGAAACATGCTAATATATTTTCATAACATATTACTTCTAATATATTTTAACATATTAAATAGGATCTAGGAATAAAAAATCAAACATAATCATTCGTATATACTTTTTTTAACCCATTTCCTTACACTAATTTACTCTTTTTCATAGGGGTAATTATATTTTATTTTATTCAAAAAATTTAAAACTATTATTTTTTGTAAAATTTTTAGCTTAATTATTATTCTAGACTAATAACATTTTATAAATTTTATAGTTTCATAATTATCTTAATGATTCTAAAACATAGAAAATGTTATAAAATTTTCTAGTATAAATTTTTTTAAAAAAGTTCTCATATTCAAAATTTTCATAATTATTTTTCAACTAAAAACTATCATATTTGTTTCTCTAAAAAGCTGTAAGAGTTAGTATTCTATTTAATAATATCATACACAGTATTTATAAAACATTAATAATCTACAAAATTTATAAAAACCAAGAGAATGTTTATTCAAACCAATGGAACATTTTACTCAGAAAGGTAATCTTTTATTTTTTTTATATTTTTTCACTATATGGAGGGATCATCCCTTTTCTCCCATCATATATCCAATTTTTTGATCCCTAGGTTGATGAAGACATCATATTTCTGAGTCAATAAGTTACACATATTCTTGATCTCTATATTCAATTTATGTTCTGTTGGAAACTGTTGAAGAATACATTAAATTGATCGTATTCGAGAATATTTTAGTCCAAATATCTTTTTATGAGAATTATAATTCAAATTTGAATAGGGTTATTGATTTTAATGTTTGGGAATTAATATGAATGGAAAAAAAGAAGAGGTCATTGGTTTGTATTATACATATATTATTCCATAATTTTATGCCTCTGTAAAGTGTTTTAGGGAATACAGAATAGAAAAGAATCTTTTAGTTAATATGGGAAGTTTAGTAAAATTTATTATAAAGAAAGATAAAATCTTGTTCGACATACCATTAGAAGGGGAATATTATTTCCCATCACATAATCTTTCAGATAATTTTGGTTCATTAAAAAAGGAAAAAGTATAATACTTACTATTTTATCATTATGAAAAAGTTAAAAAGGATTCATATTAGATATTAGATGACTATGTAGTTTCATTGTTGATGCAATGATTCCTAGTACCAAGGAAGAGTTATCGTGATACATTAAAATTTTCCAATATTTTTGTATTGGGTTTTCTGGTAAAAATGAGAAAGATATATTTGATTTGGTTTATATTATTAACTATAGAGAACATCATGTTGGGATAAATTATGTTAATAATAATAATGTTTCTAGTCTTTATAAGTTAAAAGGAATTTTAATGGTGTATTTTTATGTATCCAACAATTCTTATCTAATGGAGAAGAAAATTTCATTCATTAGTGACAATACGATGAACTATAAGAGGCTGATCATCGATAAAAATTTTAAGAAATTTTTGAGAAAGATGATGGTGATTCATCAGAGGAAGATTCATTAAATAATCTATAAAAAATTTATAGGAAAAAGAAAATTATAGGAGATTCTTCTCCACCAAACAATATAAATATTGAAAATAAATTTCCTGATGAAGTTATTTAAGGATGGATGAAAATAAGGCTGAAAAAAACCAAGGATCAAAAAATTATTCTCAAACATGAATAGTATATTTCCATTAAAATTTATGTTTTTTAAATGTTAGAATAATAAGATAATAAAAGAAATATAAATAAGAGTTTCATAGAAGATCGTGTTTGTGAAAATTGTTAAGGGTGTTTAGAGAGCTTTTGAGAATATAGTTATACCAATTTTATAAACCTATCAATTAAACATAAAATTAGGGTTTGTTTTTTAAAAAAATTTACTACATCATTATGAAATTATTTCTATCATGGAAATTGGGAATTAGAAGGTTATTAAAGAAGATTCAGTTCCAAAAGTTCAATAAAATCGATTGTTACCTGAACCAGCATGAATGGGATATCATATAAATCATGGATAGTTAGAAGAAGATATTGATTAGGATGTTAATGGGGAAAAAATAACGAGATAAAGAACAATAAAAAGAGGGATATTGTGAAGAATAAGTGGTAGAATTTGAATATGTAGTAGAATATATTGATCACGGTGTTGATGAAGATGAATAAGAGGAAGAAAACAATGATTCTCATGGGGAAAATGAAATAGATAATAAATTATTAGATTAATCATTATCATCAACAAAGTTATCATCTCTACCCTCCCAAAATGATACGGATAAAAAATCAATGAGTTCTTAGGAAAAATAATCTTCATTTGAAGAAGAATTTGAAACATCATTTAAGAAATAAGAAGAACATAAAATTTAAAAAACAAATGTTGATGAGAAAGTTGAATCTAATAAGGATATTAATGTCCTTGAATTTTTGGATGACACAGATGTTGACAAAATTATTCTTTCAAATGAAGTTTCAAGGAAATATAAGAAGAAATAAAAATATTTGTAAGTAAAAACCAACCGAATAAAAGTTGTTTTGGTTTAAAAAGATCATTCAGATTCTATAAGAATAATAGATCTTGAAGGGATTTTTTTTGTCCATGTTTTGAAAAGGATATAAGGAACAATTGTTTATTTTCTAAATCCTGAGTCTTAGTGTCAGATAATTCAATAAAGTCTTAATGAAAATTCAAAATAAATAAATGTTTTCATTTCAAAAGTGATCTAGACTAAAGAAAAGTTAAAATAATTTCATAAATGATCAAAAACACATAAAAAGTGATGCAACTAGATGGATAAATGGTATAATCAAGTTGATTCAGATATTAATATTGAAAATGATAATTTTTATGAAGTAAATAAATGTTTTGTAGAATCAAAACGTTCTTTTAATGGGTTATCATCACATATGGATGAAATAGTAATGTTTTTGGATGATTTATGAGATTCCCCTGATACAATAACCATGGAATTTAATATTTTTAAAATTAAGCATCAAGACATCGAACTAGAGATGTCCCAACTCTGTTCTTGTGGAGAAAAATTCATTGTATTGAGAGAACAAGACAATGAGATTTAAAAGCAAGTCAAGAATAATATATCATTAGAAGAAAAGGTTGAAATGATAGAGAAGGATCACAAGGAGTTCAAAATGATAAAATAATTTGTAAATAATTAGATAAATAAAGTGTAAAAATTTTACTTTTGATATTTAGTAGTACTTGTTTTCTAAAAGAATTTAATGTTTGTTTATAAAAGAATTACTTTCTCATCTAAATACAATTTGTCTGAATTTTTTTCAATTATTATTGGTTGACTGTTCTTTCGCATTAATTAATTGATGGCTAGTTTATACATTTTAATGCATTATATATTTTTCCTTCTCTAACATTTTAGGAAACTCCAAACATTCTACCACTCTTTTTTAAATTTGCAATGGGTGATAATTTTAAAGAAAGTGGGAGAAATCATTATATGGGATAGAAGTATTTAAAAAATGGAAGTTATTTTATTAAGGGGTGGATATATTTCATAGAATATAATTTTTTATCAAAAGTGTTGATATTATCCTAAAGTGGACTTTACCATATTCAATATTATACTCTACATCATATTAAAAAGAGTTATTAACTTAAAGAAAGTTAATGATTTAATGACTTTCATGGAATATGGTGATATTAAAATAAATGGGATATAAGTTATCTAAACTATGTTCTTTTAAGTTTTGGAAATTGTGATTTCCAAAAATGGGGATATTGTTGTGTAAGAAATTATACTTATTGTTTTTTTATTACTTTAGTTTTGAAAATCATAAACTCTTTCTTAAAACATTTTTAATATCATTTTATGTCATAGGTGTTTTAGAATGTTTTTTAGAAAACATTACTTTTTAACATACTTACAATATGTTCTAAATTATTAATAATATAATCATTACATTATTCATTATGATTATCGGAATGAGTATGTGTTCAATTTAATTTGACTCGCCTTTATCAGAACTAGAATTTGGAATTCTTTTAATGTCTATAATAATGACAAATTTATAACAATCATAATGATACTCAAACTGATAATCAATAGACTAAACTAATAAATATTTCCATATTTAAATTATTAAGATATTCCATTGGACTAACAATTTTTATAATTGTAATATGAACACTCATTTCTAATATAAGAAAAATCATATACACTGTGATGTTGTTTATCAATACGACGTTGGACAATTAGTTACACCATGTATTCATGACCTCTCAAGTATCAGGTGTCTAAATACATTACAAAAAACATATAAAATTTAACCGTTGGAAAGATTCTTATAAATACAAGGTCAATTTTATGAGTTTGAAGATAGATATTTGATTGAGTATATTCTCTCTCGAAGATTTCTCTGTGTGAACTTCTCATTCTTTGTCAGTGTAATTATTTATAGTTTTTTTCATTCTTTAAAAAACATTTTAGGTTTTATACATAATTTTATTTAAACTACATCCAATAATTTTGATTACTTAGGGATCCTAGGGATAGGATGATAAATAATCTAATCCATTGGATAAAGGTCTTATGGGGATAATAAGACAATACTGACCATCATATTGAGGGATTATTGGAATAAGAAGACAAAGACATTATGATATTCATATACATGTCTTTCTTGGTATGAAAATACTTAGTTTGTTGTAAGTATTAAATATTGTATATTTTTAGTCTGTTTTATCGACTACCTTACTCATAAGGTTAAACTATGTTTAACTTTTAATAGCTTATAAGTCATTTTTAAAAAAAATTCCAATTGTATTACTTCTTGTTTATAGGTTTTTAATCCCACAATGAAATATAATAGAAATATATTCATTAGGTTTAACTTTATATAAAATCAATTTTATTATAATAAACCTAATTATGATAATAATTGTGATATAAATTGGATCCACCATGATACTAATACTCAAATATAATCAGATTTTTTTGTGTTTCTAATTTTGTGACATTGTTAATCAGGTTGAGGGCCGAGTACAATAATTTAAAATAATATGAATTTGGTTTTTTAGTTTAAAAATTTTCAAATAAGTCTGTAAATCTAAAATTCACCCCCTTCCCTTGTAAGTATATCCATTTTAGAAGATTATATGATCCTACATGAAGCCATCTCTGGATCGTGTTCCATTTTAGTGCTATTAGTGTGGAAATATAGGCCACAAATGTCCTCAATGACAATACACCACTTTGTAATGTTGAGATTTTGGTATGATGGTCACCTATAAAGGTTTTGAAGATTCATAAGGTAAAAAATTATTGGAAGGGGATAAAGATAGGTACTAGAGTCTGGGAAGGACTTAGCTTCTACATGCAGACAGATAGTTATTGTTCCATATGATGTTTTAGTCGAGGTAGGGGATGTGGTTCCCCAATATAGGAATGGAATTATCAAAAAGAGGGAATAGATGAGGGGAGTCAGACTGGATCCCCGGATAGAGGGGTTGTTCAGCTCCACATTATGAAGACTTATCTGGTTATTGTGGATGAAGGAACTTCTACTATCATTGGGATGATTCTTATATCATGTAACCATACTTTTTTTTCATGATATAAGATCATCACATTTATTTTTATATTAAATTTTCTGAATACTATGAGTTAAAATGTGGGAATCTTGGATATTTTTTTGATCATCGATACACCTTTGGGAGTAAAGCAAGATAATATCAATCATTTCCATGCATGTTCTCTAGAGATCTGTTGTTACTATTTCTTTTGGGTCACTCTTAGGATGGAAATAATAGGTTTTGATTTAATTCTTAGTATGTATTTTATAGTTATATATTAGTCACATATCTACTGTAACTAGAGTAGAGTTAAATTTTTATCTCTAAAAGGATTTAACTATTCTCACCAAGGTGAGTGGGATCTCTAGGATAGTTGTCCAGGAAAAATTCAGTAAAGAGTTGATTTTCACTTGGCTCATATTACCATTATTACTCTCGATGATGGTGGAATACAGTAATATTATATTCCTCCAGTGATTTAATATTTTATAAATGTATTTCTTGGAAGTTTCTACAGCTTACTACTTGAGTGAGATATTAGGATTATGATGAATATTGTGCCGGAAAATGAGTTATTTTTTATCAAGATTTATAGAATGGAACTGAAATATCTTCCAAAGTTTAAAGATTAGTTGTAAGGACATAAAAATAAATTTTTCATATAGCCAAGTTTATATCCTTGCGATTATCTAGTCCTTTTCACTAAGATGGTTAATGGGTCTTTTCACTTATTTGTGGATTATCATATATTTAATTAGATTAAATTCAATACCATTTATCCCCTTAAAAACATTGATGATAATTTTGATTAGTATAGAGGTTCCATGATCTTCTCCATGATCAATTTGATATCTAGATACCACCAATTGAGGGTGGGAACATTAGACATACCTCAGAATTCACTTAAGAGCTAGTATGGATTGTATGAGTTCAAAGTAAGGTAGTTTTTTCAAAAAAATTCACTAGTGGTATTCGTGGACTTGATGAATTAGACATTTCATCATTTTAGAACAGTTTCTGGTAGTTTTTATAGATTTCATATTAGTGGACTACTATTCTGTATACTTTCATGCCCAATGTCAGGGATGACCATAAAATGGGTTAAATTTTTTGGTCTAATTCATACAAGAGATATTTTTTGGAGGTGAAAGGTAAAAATACATCTTTACATGTCCTCACTTTACCTTTGATGATTAAATCATAAAATGTTTACTATGATGAATCAATAGTTGGTCTCATATCAATTTTGATGTAGAAGGATCAAGTATTTTCCTATGGATCTAGATAGTTGTAACCACATGAGAGGAATTCAATACTTAGGATCTGTAGTTAGAAGTAGTGGTACATTCCATAAAATGATAGAGGCATTATATCTTAGGTGAGAGGATTGTGGTATAGATTTCCCACAAGAGCCTTAGGTAGATCATTTCTCAAAGGGACCCAAACCTTTCATAGATAAGGTGGGTCTGTTATCTTCTTTCATTTGACTTCGAGTTGTCTTATACATCAGGTAAGGGCGATGTCATTAATGATTCATTGGGATGATAGAAGAAGACAGAGGTAGTATAGGATTCTTGAGATGAGTGGTAGATGAATGAACTCACTCCATAAATACATCTAGATGATTAGGAGTCTTAGGGAGAAGCATCTCTCACTTTTATATATTTTAAACCGATTCTTTTAGACTAGAAAAAACCTAGATGTGATATGATCCCTAGGGATTAGTTCATAGAATTTGATTATATGGTGGGGAGACACCATCAGGATGGTCTCTTGGTAGTGTAAAATCTCAAATTTTCCATGGATGAGTATGTTTTCCTATTCTATTGCATGAGGATATAATAAAAAAGTTCCAAGATAGAAAGTACATATTAGATTGAAAAAGACATATCGTTATCTATATAGGAAGTATTGGTGATCCATAATGAAAAAAAATATTGAGATCTCTAGATAGATGCTACACATTTAAGTAAGTGAAATATGTTCCTGAGAGTCTAGCATGGTGTTTACATCCTTTTCTCATTCCTCTATAGAAATGGGATTTTGTCACTATGGATTTTGTGATAAGATTACCCATGATAATCCATAATAATGATGTTTTATGTGTGATTTTGGATCAACTGATTATTGTATCCTAGTATTTACCTATCAAGGAGACCTTCACAGTTGATGATTTGCGTAGCCTTTACATGTGGGAGGTAGTTAAACTGCATAGTGTTACAATTATTATCATTTCAGATAGAGATCATCATTTCACATTAAGATTATTGGAAGGGATTGTGAACGCTCTAGGGTCACAAGATCTTTTCAGTGTGGCCTATCATCCTCATAAATATAGTCAACATAAAATAACCATGTTCCATATTACTAACTTAGAGAATATTTATTAAATAAAATTGAACATCAAACAACCCTAAGGATCGATAGGTCTAGTGTCTTGGAAAATTAAGAAAATTACATACCATATTAGGACATAAAATACATCATCCTTATTGAAAACATATTTTACATGACCACAACATTCCATTATACATAGCATTTCATGGGATAACCTGAGGACATGCATGAGAAAAGAGTGATCTATAAATCCCAGTAAGGGAGTAAACAAGTCATAAGATAAAGAATATATTACAAGTTATGTAACACCTGGATTTTTTTATGAAATATTTTCTTTAAATAATTTTTATTCTTCAGTAGAAATATTTGCACACAATCATGTGTTTAAAAAAACCATGAGATTCCCTTTTTATAATATTACCATTATATCCTAGCCCTTATGTTAGTGGAAAAAATTATAACTAACTAATGAAAATTCATTATTAATTCATGGGATATCAATTGTTTATGAAAAATATAAATCAATTATATATTTTCATTTTACACTGAATTACTTTTTGAAATTAAATTAATGAGATATATATGTGTTATAGACATAATAAAATATTTTTTATAATCATCTAATGGATATTCTAGTCATAGATTATGAATAATACCCTATTTGACGTATTTTTTAAAAAAATATTAATTTTACACCTTTGAATGGATAACCCATTTTAAATTAATATTTTGACACATTAATAATTTTATATGACAACATAAATAATTTATTTTGAAGTCAGATATAAAAATTTAGTTTCATAAATTTTTTACATTTTTATGACAACTTCCATATTTTGATGAATAGAAAAAATATGCTAGATTTTAATTAAAAACAAATTTTTTCATCGAGATAATTTATATGGATTAATTATAATATATAATGGTTTTAAAATATAAAAAGAATATATTTTTAGCATTTACTATAATTCATGTCATTACCATTAATTTTCAATTGAATTCATAGGTAAGAACATTTCAATCTTTTAAAATGTTTTAACTTTTAAAACCCATTTTCTCAAAAACGGTATTAATTTTAAATTAATTAATGAAAATTTTGTGTTTTGAATTTTTAAAAATGGATTTTGTATTTGAAATTAGTAGGTACAAATTATGTTAATAGGATACTTCTATTTTTGGGCATTATTAATTGTAAGTTTGGTAATTATTTTTATTGCAATAGTGAAAGATAAATTGGGTAATTAAGGGGACAAATATTATTATAAAATTAGCTTAACACCTGTAAAAATGAGATTGTATGACTTAATGATACCCCTATCATCTATTTTCTGAAATGGAATCACTTTATGGCCACTAACCTATGAAAATGACATGAATGTAATAAACAGAAATAAAATGGAAAAAATGCCACAATATCATTTTATTTAAGTATATTATTTTTAATACATGGATAAATAAGAGGTAAAATCGACTATAGAAAATATATACAAATATATAATAGTTATCTAAATCATATAAATTTATTTATAATTTTTAGAGATTATATAATTATCATTAATGATGACACAATAATGATGTAGAAATTATTTTATTAATAAAAATATCAAATAAATGGATTTAAAAGTTTTAAAAAATATCATTTGAACTAATTAATGTTATCCAAGAATTTTCTATGTGACCATGACATCTTATGTGTGTATTAAATAATTTTTATTGAATTTATTTTATGTTTTAATTTTATTTAATGTCTAATAAATGAATAGTGACAAAATTGATATTATTTACATTTTATGACCATAAAGTTTTATTAAATTATTTAAAAATTACAAGGTGATAATTATAATTTTTAAAATGGAATAAATTACCCATTTATGGTCAATTAACACTACATTAAAAAATATTCATTACCATTAAATATCTAGAATGTTATTACCAAAATTAAAATTTAATAGAATAACTAAGTGTCAATTAAAAAGATATGGTTTAAATTGAAAAAATAAGTTGTCAAAAATTTATCGGTGGATGATATTACAACCCTATCTCAGTACATATTCAAATTTGGGAAACTTATGAGGTCTTTGGGTAGGGTTTTATTTTATTATAAATTAATATTTTTGAGAGTTTCTTAAAGTGCCCCTCTCCTCTCTTATAAAAGGGAACCCCCACCCTCACCTCTTCACTCCATTTTTAGCCTTCATGCTCTACAAAACCCTACCCATTTCTATTCTCAACTTCTTGAGTCACATTCTATAGGATTTTTTAATCTAAAAATACCATATTTATTTCCCTAATAGGATATTTAATGGAGGCACATCAAGGAAGTGGTAATCTCTTCAACCGAATCATTAATTTTTTCTTCTTCTTATACATTGTCTTATTAAGTTGTTTAATTATTAAGAAATACAATCAGTTTGACTTATATACTGATATTTTATTATAAATATGAAACAACCATATTTCACCTTCTATCTGTCCTACAAAAAATGAAATCACCGCACGTTCGTGCATACCACTTACCATCTACACACCGTGGTGTAATCTGTTTTCCCCTATCACCTTACTTGGGTGGGTAAAATGGTGGAAGTAATAAATATATATCATTAATATAACATTATACTAATTATTTGATACTATAAACCATCCAATTTAATACCATTCATCAATTATGGGAATTATATCATCGCTCGTGCGTAAGTACGGTTTACCGTCTCCATAGTGCGATGTGATTCGTTATACATAATATTCATCAAAAGATGATTATATAAATTAATTCAACGAATAAATCTGATATATATTATAATAATCCCATGAATTAAATTATATAACTATAACCTAAAATTAGAATAAGAACTTATCCAATAAAACATATATAAGAACATAAACAAGTTAACTCCCGAATAACGAGTAACAATGAATTGTTACTGAAGAAAGGATGAAAATATAATCATAAATGTAATCATAAAGATGATTATGACTCTAGAATAAGTCAGTAACATTATTTAAATCATTATACAGGTGTTTTTGATACATACAAAGCATAGCAGACCCAAGATAAGGGTTATCTCTTTAAATCATCTTTTTATCCGAGATTATTTATTTGTAAGTATTTACTGGGATATATTTCTAATCCACATCCATGTTTTAAAAATATGTATATCAAAATATTCTTTAAATTTCTCTATAATTTTTAAAATTCAATTTTACCCCTTGGTGATTTTTTACTAAACGGTATGAATGGAATCATTTTTCATTCGTTGTACGAGGTAAGTTTTTACTTTTCTGACAAAAGTATGAGAAAAATAATTTTTTAACTTATACGGTATGAATGGTTTTTTTATTGTTTCTTGATACCGTATTTCCAAAAAGCTTATATTACACTATATCAGACTTATTTTCTACTAGTTTATTTTCTTTTAAAATTTAAAGGCATTTTTATCAAAGAAAACGTTTTTGAAGAAGAAAGGATATTTTCAATAGGCATTGAGTTCAATTAGTTTACCAAAATTATTTTCCATATAAAATAACACTCTTATATAGGGTTATTTTTATATACCAATTATTAATATGAATTTATTTTTTTAATGATGTAAAGATCATTTATATGGATTATGTTATGATGGAATGATGTTTAAGAAACCCATTTTATTTCATTGGTTATGCAATGGTGAATGTTTTTATGTTTTTGTGGAACATGTAAGAATTGTTTTATTATGAGATGGGTGGGAACTATATCCACTTCCATTGGATTGGGTAATGATTTCATATTTCATGTGATAGACATGACTATAATGGAAAGTGAATTTGGTGTAGTAATACAGGGCTAGAACGGGAAGTGAACTCGATATAGCAATCATCTTCATCCGCTATGTTGGTCTTGGAAATGAGACTTGACTAATATGAAATGATTTTATATGCTTATCCGTGTATTCTAAAAAAATTCTTGTCTTACGTGTTGACTATTGGTATTACAATACACTTCTATGATTTATCCCATGGCATGTTATTATGATATTTTATATAAATAATAATATTTTGAAATGTTATGTTCTTATTAATAAGATATGATTGATATTTTCTTTTGTTTACCCTTATAGAGAATTTGATCTCATCCTTTCTTATTTTTATTTTCCCCAAGTTAGGAAGAAGGGTATTATGTATGAAATTTTAAATTGAAGTCCAGTAATGAAGAAATATACAAGAGAAAATGTAGATGTTTTATAAACCAGTTGTTTATGTTTCCCAGTTTCAAAAGGCATTATACTAATATGGTACTTTCATGTTTATTTATATGATGTAATGAATTTAATTCAATTATGATGTAATATCAATGTATTTAATTTGTGGATTGTTATATTTAGTATCATAGAAAAGGTATAGTCAGGCTTTGGAAACCTGGATGAGAAAGCCTTTGTAAGAACCATAAAGACCTGTCTAAGTATTGGATACCATCTTGGTGTTTTAGAAATGACCATGAATTACCTAGGAAAAACCTAAAGTGTCGTAAATTGAAATTTTTTTCTTGATTATGTGGTTTTCTAGTTACGATTTTTATTTCTCACACTATTCCTTATGGAGTCATTCAATGGTTGGAACCCGAAGGAATCACATTAATGATGAATGGAACGGGCAATGCAATGATTCTCTCCCTAAGAAACCAAATGTTATGGGAGATAGAATGAAAAATATTATAGCCATGATCACACAACATTATCAATATATGAATCATGCTGGACTTCTAAAAGAGCAAAGGAGGGTGAAACATTTAGTTTAGTCCTTCACGAGACATCATCCACCTTCATTCAATGGGTCTTCTAATCCATTAGTTGATGATCAATGGATCAGTACCACTAGAAATATATTTTCATTCCTAAAATGTTCTGAAAATGATAAATTCATATTATAAGTATATCATTTGGAAGGTGAAGCTGATCAATGGTGTAATAATCTCAAAAATACGATTTAAAGAGTTGAAATTGAGTCCATGGAATGGGATGAGTTCAAGAACTTGTGTTTTTAGTATATACATTACTCGTATTATTTTAACAATGATGGAGAAGGAGTTCCTTGAACTTAAGAAGAACAATGATGAATATGTTTATACCTTTGAAGAAAATTTTACAAGACTAGAATGGTATGATTCTAGAATTATTATCCAACCTGAGAGTAAGATTGATTGATTCTTTAGTGTCTTAAAACCAAGTCTATGAAGGGTGTTATCCATTAGGGACTTCAATAGATATGAGGAAATTGTTCGATGTGCTCTCAAAGTTGATATGAAGATTGGAGTAACCCATCAGTCATATGGGTTTGATAAGATGAGGAAAATTGAATTCAATGGAAAATTTAAATACAACACAGAAAAGAGGATGAGTTTTCCCTTATGATCAATGTGTGGAAAGATACATGGAGGTAATTTTCTTAAACGGACTAGTAAATATTTTAAGTGTGGAAAAGAAGGTCATCGGGAAATTTAATGCCGAAGTGATGGAAAAAGGATTTCAAATGATGCAAATAAATAAAAGGCTAAAAATAATGCACCTCCTACACATTAATGTTTCATGTGCACGGAAATGGGGATTTAATCCTATCAGTGCCCTAATCCAAGGGTTATTTATGATGATCGACGTCAAAAAACTCTTATAGAAAAAGACAAAGGAATATAACATGAGATTACAATCGGCGACCTAGAGTATGATAATGAAGTGGTAAAAGGTACAATTATCATCCACTATAAAGTATCAAATTATTTATTTGATTCTGGATCCACCCACTTTTTTCATTATGAAGAATTTTCTAAGGGTATCGATGTATTACCTTAACAATTAGATGTTGAGTTAGCTATGACAACTCCTAATGGAACAATAGTCACATCAGAAGTGTATTATTATTCTTCGGTTTCTATTTTTGGGAAATAGATCTCTTTAAATATTGTGATCCTTCAAATACTGTAATTTGATGTGATTATTGGAATGGATTATCTATCATTACACGGATCTCATATAAATTTCCAAATAAGGGATGTCACATTTCATATCCTATATCTATCTATGATCATCTGTCGGTGCAAGGATGAATATAACTTTCTATTAGAAATTTCATCCATCGTATGGGCCTTGATTATTATTAATTAATTTTATTTATCTCAAATGGTTGGGGAGAAACTCATGAGTAAGAATAAGCCTATTGTAAGAGAGTTTGATGATGCCTTTCTAGAGGAATTTCTAGATCTTCCACCAAAGTGTAGAGCTAGGTTTTCAATAAAACTAATACCATGTGTTATACCTATTTAAATGACACCTTATAGAATGTCTCCAATTGATTTGAAGTAATTGAAGAAGAAACTCTAAGAGAATATTGATAAAGGATTGATACTCCCTATTGCAACACCTTAGGGAGAACCTCTTATGATAATTTATAAGGAAGATGGATCAATGAGACTCTGCATTGATTATCAAGAACCTAACAAGATCACTATCAAGAAAAAATATCCTCTTCCCTACATTGGTGACTTATTTTACCAACTTCACCAAGTTCAATACTTTTCCAAGATAGATCTTTATTCATTATTTCATCAATTAAGGGTCAAAATGATGATATAACAAAGACAATATTTTTTACAACTTTTTGACACTAGTAATTTATTGTGATACCTTTTGGTCTTACTAATTCCCCTTTTTTATTCATGGATCTAATGAAAAGAGTATTTAGAGACTATCATGATCAGTTTGTGGTTGTATTTATAGACAATATTCTTGAATATTCAAAGAGAAAGGAAGAACATAAATATCACTTTAGAAATGTATTTAAGACCCTGATAAAGGAGAAGCCTTATTCTAAATTTACCAAGAGTGAATTTTGGTTTCAAACTGATTCATTTTTTGTTCACATTATCTCAAGAGAAGGGATATTTAAGGATACATCAAAAATAGAAGTTATTGAAAGATGGTCGAGACCAACAACTGTACCTAGGATATGAGGCTTTCTTGGTTTGGCAGTATATTATCAATGTTTTGTGAAATATGTCTCTTGATTATATAATCCACTAACCAAGTTGACTCGAAAATAAGTTAAGTTCATTTTGATGGAGGAATGTGAAGAGAATTTCAAAGAGGTAAAATGAAGGTCAGCCAGTGCACCTGTGCTCACACTGCCTTGTAGTGAAGAATTTTTTGTCATCTATAGTGATGAATCCAAGAAGGGGTTGGGGTTTGTTCTCATGAAAAATGATATAGTGATAGCTTATGCCTCATAATAGATGAAAATTCATGAAATAAATTACTCAACTCATGATTTGGAGTTATCTGTGGTAATCTTTGGACTATATATATAGAGTCATTATCTTTATGATGAATGGTTTGAATTTAATTCTGATCATAGAAGTTTAAAGTATATTTTCACACAAAAGGAGATGAATATGATCAAAAAAAATATGGATGGAGTTGATTAAGTATTACGACTTCTCAATACATTACCATCATAGGGAAGAAAAAAAGGTGGAAAATGCATTATGTGGATGAGACCATTCTATCTTATCCATGACGAGAATCCCAAAAAATAAAATATTTATGGATTTTCAATGGATGGATATTTAAATTATAATACAAGGGGATAAATATTATCTTTATCAAATGAATGTTCAACTATCTATTCGAGTGATGATTAAAGAGGCATATAAGGAAGATGTAGAGTTACAAAATGAGGTGATAAATGTTCCTAAATTCAACCTTTATTGTGATAAAATAATAAATATAAATAATTAGATTTTTATTCCTCACATACCAGAATTAAATAAGGAGCTATTAGATGAGGCACATAGTTATTCATTTATATTCACCCTAGAAGCACAAAGATGTATAGGGACCTGAAAGTGAACTTATGGTGGGATGGAAAGAAAATGGATATCACTAAATATGTATCTCGATGATTAGTTTGTTAGCCAGTTAAAGGTGGGAGATAGAATTCTAAGGGGATGTTACATCCATTACTCATACTACAATTGATGTGGGAAAACAACACTATAGAAATTATCATCGAACATCCCCAAACATATAAAGGAAATAATGCTATCTAGGTTATAGTTGATCATCTTACGAAGTTGGAAAACATAATATCTATTAATGATGATTTCTCTCTTGATCAATATGCCAGGATATATGTAAAGGAAGTTGTAAGATTGCATGGTGCACCGCTTTAAATTATATATGATTGGGATCTGAGGTTTAACATGACATTCTGGAAAAGTCTTTAGCATCCTCTCGATATAAAGTTATGTTTCAGCACTACTTATCATCCTCAGACAAATGGTCAATCTAAGAGGAAAACGCAAACTCAAGAAGACATTTTGGGATCTTTCTCAATGGATTTCAATGGTGGATGGGATCCACACCTACCATTAGTGGAATTTTCTTATAATAATAGATTTCACTACATTATTAATATAGCTTTTTAAGAATCACTCTATGGAAAGTAGTATAGAAATCCAAATTGCTTGGATGAAGTTGGAGAAAGAATTATATTAGGACCTGATATTGTTGATGAAATGGAAGAAATAGTCAGATCTATTAAACAAAACATCAGGGCATCATATAGTTGACAAAAATGTTATGCTGAAAACTGATGAAAAGACCTAGAGTTTTATGTGGGTGATAAGGTGTTCTTAAAAATATCTACCTGGAAGAGAGTAATGAGATTTGTAAAGAAGGGAAAGCTGATCCCTAGGTATATCGGTCCTTTTAAAATATTGGATCATGTTGGGAAGGTATATTACCGATTATGGGTTCTGCCAAATCTTTCTTAAATTTGTGATGTGTTCTATATATCTCTCCTGAGAAAGTACATACTCAATACTTCACATGTACTATGCTTAGAATTAGTACCGATGCAACATGATCTTTCTAATAAAGAACAAATGATATACATTTTGGATCCTAATCAAAAAGTTATACAAAACAAGACCACTCACTTGGCTAAAGTCTTATAGAGAAAACCACAAATTTGATGAAGCTACCTAGGAACTTGGGGATATTATAAGAGAGAGTTATCCTCATCTGTTTGTTTCTAAGTGATGAATTTTGAGGGTAATATTCAGTTTAATGGGGTAGAATGTAACACCTGGATATTGTTATGAAATAATTTATTTAAATAATTTTTATTCTTCAATATTTTTTTTTCATTCAATAGTTATTTTAAACGAACCTCCATATTCTCTTTTTATAAAATTACCATTATATATTAGTTGTTAGGTTAGAAGAAATAATTATAACTAACTTATGAAAATGCATTATGAATTCATTTGAAGTCAATTATTTATGAAAAATATTAATCAATTAGATATTTTTAGTTTAGAGTGATTTACTTTTAGAAATAAAATTAATGAGATATAATGTGTTATATACTTAACAAATTATTTTTTATATTTATCCAATGGATATTTTAGTCATAGTTTATGAATGAAACCCTATATGATGTATTTTTTTAAAAGTTAATTTTACACCTTTGAATGGAAACCCCATTTTAGATTAATATTTTGACACATTAATAATTTTTATATGATAACATCAACATGTTATTTTGAAGTTGGATATAATTTTTTTTATTTTTTTTATATTTTTTGATAACTTTAATATTTTGATTTATAATACAAATAAACTAAATTTTAATTAAATTTCTTTAACAAGATAATATATATGGTTAAATTATAGTATTTAATGGTTTTAAAGTATAAATAGATTATATTTTTACCATTTAATATAATTTATTTCATTAGAATTATATTTCCATTGAATTAAAAGATAAAAACATATCAATCTTTTTTAATATTTTAACTTTTAAAACACATTTTCTCTACAACGAAAATAATTTTAAATTAATTACTGCAACATCTGTGTTGTGAAATTTAAAAAAAAATCCATATTAAGAATAATTAGGTCTAAATTATATTAATGGGTTAATTTAATTTTTTGTCATTATGAATAATGACTTTGGTAATTATTTTTATTACAATGGTTAAAGTTAAATCTGGTAATTAAGGGTACAATTAATTTTATAAAATTACTATTAAACTTGAAAAAAAATTATGTGATTACTAAACTATACCCTTATAATATATTGTTCGAAATGTAATAAGTTTATGGACACTTACCTATTAAAATGACTTGAATATAATAACAACTAATTAAATAGAAAATATGTCACCATCTAATTTTATATAAATATATTAATGTTAATATATGGATACATTGGAGATAAAATAGACAATATATATTCTATATAAAGATAAAAGAATTATATGAATTATATATATTTATTTATAATTTTTAGAGATTAAATAATTACCATTAATTATGACACAATAGTGATATAGAAATTATTTTATTAATAGAAATAGAAAATAAATGGTTTTGAAAATATTAAGAAGAAATATCATATGAACAAAGTAATGTGATCCACTAATTTTATAGGTTTCTAAGAAATATTAAGAGTCTATTAAATATTATGGATCGAATTTATTTTATGTTTTAATTTTATTTAAAAGTCTAATAAATGAATAGTGTCCAAATTAACACCAATGACATTTTATAAACATAACATTTTATTAAATTATTTAAAAATCATTAAAATATTTAAATATTAGGAAGTTGTTATTATAAGTTTTATAATGGAATAAAGTATCCATCTGTGGTCAATTAACACCACAGAAGTAAATATTCAGTACCATTAACTATCTAGAATGTTATTTCCAAAATTATAATATAAATTAATAACTATGTGTCAATTAAAAAGTTAAGGATTAAATTGAAAAAATAAGTTTTCCAAAATTTATTGTTTGATGAGATTAAAACCCTATATCATCTCATATTCTAATATTTGTATCTTTTGAGGTTTTTGTTTAGGGTTTTATTTTATTATAAATTAATATTTTTTAGAGTTTCCTAAAATGACCCTCTCATTTCTTATAAAAGGTCACCTCCTCACTCTTTTATTCACTCCATTTTGAGAATTAATTCTTTTCCAAAACCTAAACATTTCTCTTCTCAACTTCCCTTGTAAAATTCTAGAGATTATGGTCTTCTCAAAAGACAAACGATATTGCCCTAAGGGAAAATTTAAAGGAGGCACGTCGAGGAAGAGGTAATCTCTTCTATCGATTCATTCAAATTTATTTCTTATTCTACTTCCTCCTATTTGGTTGTTCAATTATAAAGTAATAAAATCAGTATGAATTATATACTTGTATTTCATTATAAATATTAAACAAACCTATTTCACCTTTTATCCATCCTACGAGAAACAAAATCACCGCACATGCGTATGTGCGACTTACCATCTCCACGTTGTGGTGTAATATTTTTTTCAATGTCACATTACACGGATCGATAAAATGTTGTAAATAATAAATATATATTATTAATATAATATGATACTAATTCTTATATACTATATACCAACCAATTCAATACCATTCAACAATTATGGTAACGATATCATCGCTCGTGCGTACATACAGATTACCGTTTCCACAATATGATGTAATTCATTCTAAATAATCGTCATTAAAAAATGATTATATAAATGAATTTAATGAATAAATATGATATATATTTTACTAATAACATTTATGAATGATATAAATTTAAGCTAAAAATAGTAATAAGAACTTATCCGACAAAATATATATAAGAACATAAACAAGTTAACACCCGAATAATGAGTAACAATGAAATATTACTATACAAAAAATGAAAATAAAATCATAAATGTTACCATAAAATTGACTATGATTTTGGAATAAATCTATAACATTATTTATATCATTATATATGTGTTTAGTATACATAGGAATCATTTCAGACCTAAGTTAAGGGATAACATTTCAAATCTCATTTTTATCCGAGATTGTTTATTTGTAAGTATTTACTGGGGTATCTTTATCATTCACGTCCATGTTTCCAACATATTTTTTTAAAAATATTCTTTATATCATTATATAATTTTTTATGGTCAATTTTACATATTTGTGAATTTTTAATAAACGATATGAAGGGAATCTTTTGTCGTTCTCAGTACAAGGTACATTTTTAATTTTCTTGTAAAAGTACAAGAAGAATGTTTTTTTACTTATAAGTCATTAATGTTTTTTTAATGGTTTCATGACTCCTAATTTCCATGAATAATAATGTAATATATTTAAATTTTATTTTAAACTAAATTTTTTTATTTTAAAATTGCACCGAATTTTTAAAAAAGAAAATGTTTTTTAAGATGAAATGATATTTTCCTCAAGAATTAAGTTCATGTGTTTTACCAAAATTATTTTCCATCTAATATGAAACTATTAAATTTGGTTTTATTTATATACCAATTATTTATGTGATTTTATTGTGTTAATTATTAAATGATCTTTTATATGGATTTTGTTATGATTGAATGATGTTTAAGAACCCCATTTTATTTTGTTGGTTATTCTATGGTGAATGTTTTCATATTTTTTGTGTCACATGTAAGAATGGTTTCATTTTGAAATTGGTGGGAATTCTATCTCACTACAATTAATTGGGTAAATATTTCATATCTAATGAGATAGACATGACTGGAATGGAAATTGAATCTTTTTTAGTAATACAGGGCTGGAATGAGGAGTGAACTCAGTTCAGTAATGGACTTTGTCTTCAATGATTGTCTTGGAAATTATCCTTGACTAATATGAAATTATTTTTTATTCCTTTGTCTATATAAAAATTATTTCATGTCTTATATTATGACTATTGATATTACATTACACTTCTATGATTTATCCCATGACATGATATTATGATCTTTTATATACATGATGAGATTTTCAAATGTTATGTTCTTATGAATATGATCTGATTGATATTTCTTTTGTTTACCCATACAGATCATTTGAGATCACCCTTTAGTATGTTTCTTTTCCCTGGGTCAGGAAGAAGGGTATTAATTAATATATGGAAAAATTAGTTTAGTTTTGATGAAATAAAAGGGAAATAATGTAGATGTTTTATGAACTAGTTGTTTATGTTTCCTAGTTTGTAAAGACATTATTTCTTGACAGTCCAGTTATGGTTCTTTAATATGTTGTATTGAATTTACATATATTATAATGTAATATCAATTTATGTGATTTATAGGTCATTATATGTTAGGAAATAGTCATACCAATAGAGAACAAGAGAAACATGAATATAAAGGTATTATATAGTATGATTATCATAACATAAAAATGTGGCCACAACATTTAACATGATATTAGCATGAGACAAGGATCATTGCATATGGATCATGAGTAAACCCTAATTTCACTTTATTTATAATGATTAAACACTCATTTCACTAGATTTATCAGGATACTAATCTTTAAACAATGAATTGGACCACTATCTAGGTGCACCCTTATTAATCATTTCATTTCCTGAATAAGTGTGCCAAATAAATCATACTGCATGGATTCATTAAATATCATAATTTATTACATGAATAAGAGATGTGGAATAAATAAATGTATTTACTAAATCATAAAGTCCGTGTTAATAATGTTTAACACCCAATATATAGAAATTGGTATGGTATTCACATACACGATGATTTTTTAATGGAAAATTTTGGTGAAAATTCGGCAGCATAATGATGTCAAATATAAAACATAAAATCGGTTTATGAGAGAGAAAGGGGTATCTTAAAATTTATACATTAAATTGAAAGTAAGGGGGTAATGTAACATAAAATCCCCATATATTTAATTGTAATTTAGATGCATGAAATAAACGAATAGATTGAAAGTAAATGAGGAGAGAGAAATCTCTTATGAAAGTTTGACATGGTAATGGGTGTAAATAAGAGAAATTAATGAGAGATAAAGGGGTCTATCATCATCAAAAATTATTTAGGGTAGGATAGGGAGGGATATAAATAATACCCAAACATATTTAATTGAAAATAAAATGGAATAACAATATAAGGAAACATGGACATAAATAAAAAATAAACAAAAGTGGGGATCCCTTACTTGGAAGTGTGGGACTTCAAGAGCATGAATAGGGGATTATTGAGAGCTTGGAGAGCCTTGGTATGATTCTAGAGATATTAGGGAGGATTATTTATGTTATATAAAGATTTTAGTGAAGAGAAGTGGGATCTTGGGTGGGTTTATATAGGGAAAGATTCGGGAATTCATTAATATTTCACAAACTTAGGTTTTGGAATCTATATAATTAAATATTCAGAACCAAAAAACTACACATGGTTTCTACCCATGGGTTTTTACAAAGTGGAGTGGAAAAAAATTATTATATAAGGCCAATTTATGTCAATTTTAAAATATTAGGCTTGCTTATGTGGAGGTGAGTCACACTCTCAAGGAAATCATTTTAAAAAGATAAAATATTTTATAAGTCTTGGAGGATCCACAAAGGCACCATAAAATTAATAAAACACATATAAAATAACATTATTTTAAAGTTAAAACATATATATTCTAATATCCCTATTTTATTAATTTATTACATTACTATTGGGTCTTTATGATGTCATAAAACACATTATATATTTAAATGGTCGTTAATTTTTTCCCAAATATTTGATTGTCTCATAAAATTATGAAAAATTCACCATCCGATAATTTTGATGTCCTGAATCCAAAAATTATATTCATTTTATCTAAATAATTTTATAAATATGTGAATTTTTACTTCTAAAATATAAACCAACATTTATCTAAAAATCATGGGTTTTGAAAAAACAGCATTCAAACCTTAATAAATATTACAATTGTATAAAATTTGTAGTATCATTTATATTTAATAAAAAGAAATGTAGTAATAGTATTTTCTTAAAATATTATTTATTTCAAAAATACATATTTCATCACAAAATATTTCGTAATTAAATATTATCTAAAAATACTATTTTTTCTTCTAAAACCATTTACAAAGTAGTGATGATAGAAAGAATGTATATTCATTGAACATAAATAATTCACCTAATAATTGTTATTTGGTCTTGTCAAAAAACCCCGTATAACACCCTCATAATACCAAAGGTTACTTTTTTAAATGGTGACAAACTTTTGGGGAGGATCAGATAACATCTCTTGAGTGGTAATCTCTATTGACTTCCACTTCTTCTATAGGTGATTCAGTTAATGCTTAACATGTTGAAGCTAAGATTGGGATTGGTCTAGAGAAAATCCCAGTGATTATTCTTCCTTCCCGAGCTCTGACAAATGGGATTCATATGGAGAAATTATATTGGATGAGGTCATCACATCCTTTTTTTGAGTAAATTGGATTTGATAAAGCCCTATATTTATACTAATCATGTGATCATTGTACAATAGACATATTAGAAAAATTACAATCTAATAATTTTATTTTAAAATCCAAAAACATAAAACCATGGAAGTGAATATGTTATATATAACCATTTTACAAAATAATATGTTTAATCAGATCAAGAGGAATTTTCATTAATAAACTTATTGGGTTTTACAATTGTCTCCCATTATAAAATTTTGGCCCCAAAATTTCCTTTTCCCACACTAAAAAAGAAGAGGGTAACTATACATCATCACTTCCTCTAATTCCCACATTTCTTCTTCGAACTTTTGGTTTCACCACAACACCTTGATGAGCGGCATTGTCTTCTTTCATGTAACATTTTCCCTATAATCTAAGATCTTCACTGGTTTCTCTTACTTGAGAGGTAATTCTCTAATGGTACCACCTCTGGATGGAGTACATGGTATAGGTTAGGTATGTACTTCCTCAAGAGTGGTACATAGAATACATCGTGTACTTGAGATAGTATTAGTGGGAGTGCAAGTTGATAGGCCACTGCTCCAATGCAATCAAGGATCTCAAAAGGGTTGATGTTCCTTGGAATAATATTTCCCGTATTACTAAATATCATAATTATCTTCTGTAGTAATAGGAGGAGGAATACCATCTCTCCAACATCAATCTCTAGGTCTCATCGATGATTATATGTATAGATCTTGTGTCGACAATAAGCTGATTTAATGTTCCTTAAGATGGCCTTAACCATCTCCACCATTTCTTCCACCATTTCATGACATAGAAGTTTTCTCTCCCCAACATCATCATAACAATTTTTTGTTCTTCACCGCTTCCCATAAAGGGATTTATAAGGATCCATTTTGATGCTTGATTGGACATTGTGTTTTTAATAGAACTCAACAAGAGGAAGATTCTGATCCCATCCTCCTTTCAAGTCCATTGAGATTTCTATCAATATATCCTCAAGTGTTTCCATAGTCAGCTCATATTTTCCAGCAGTGCAAGGATGAAAATCCGTACTGAAGTTCTTCTCATGATTTAGAGGATGTTGATCACTATTCCAGAACAAAGAGGTGAATCGTGGAACTAGATCGGATAAAATTGATAGTGGAACTACATGAATTCATACCAATATCCTAATGTATTTATATGATAGTTTATCCAATGATAAGTCCTCTCAAATTGCAATGAAATGTGCAATCTTTATAAGAAAATCCATAACAACCTAGATATCATTGTTTACATTAGATGTGTTTAGATTTCAAGAGATAAAAACCATGGTGATTTTCTCCCATTGTCATGTTGGTATGGGTTATGGTTGCATCATTACCTTCAATGATTTCCTATTAGTCTTTAATTGATGACATACCATTAACTTTGATTTATACTCAGTCATCTTCTTATTCATGTTATCCCACCAATAATGCTCTCAGAGATCTCAATGCATTATTGAGTTTCTTGGGTGAATGGAGAAATTCGAACCATGTGCATCATCCAAAAGATCATTCTTTAACTCTGGATTTTATATAACACATAGTCTTGTCCCAAATCTCACAATTACTTCTTCATTAACATTGAACTCCAATGATCTGCCTTTTTGGATAGTTTCCACTTTATTCTGAATTCTCACATCATCCATTTGAGCATCCTTTAACCTTTACAAAAGAGACAGTTGAGCAATAATTTGTGAAAGGATTTATGATGTTCCTTTATTTATGATTCCCATGTCCATCTTCATCAAATATAAGAATATTGGTCCTTTTTAATTCTCATCAATGATATAATCATTGCATACTTTATACATAGATAATCTACCACCTAGATTGATTTCTTAGGGTGGTAATGAATTGAGAAATAATAGTTTTTGATTAGATCTAACCATCTTTATTGGTTCTTGTTCAACTCTTTTTGTGTGAATATATACTTTAGATTTTTATGATCCATATATATTTCACACCTCACCCTAAAGAGGTAATGATGAAAAAAATTTATTGTAATGATTACTAAATCCAACACCCGATCATGTTTTGTATAGTTTTTCCCAGGAACATTCATTTTCCTTGAATTATAGGCAATCCCTTTGTAATTTTTTATCAACACATAGCCCAGGACCTTCTTATAGGCATCACTAAATTCCATAAAACGTAATCCACTTATGGGTTGTAACACCCCAGGTAAATAAAGAATATGACATTTTCATATTTATCCATATTTGTAAATAAAATATTAATACGTCTTTAAAGGAAACGCTATGCTCGATGGCGTACCCAACACGCAACAACGAGTTTCTTGGGAATCTTACGTTGCACTCAAATAATAAAATAATATTATTTTAAATGGTAGTAAACATGTAGCTGTTGTATTGGCAGTAATGGATAGAAATAACTAAAATATGATTATATATGTTTTTAAATATTTTTAAATTTATCCAATAAAAGATAAAGGCCTAAAATACAGAAAGAATTCAATTTTAGGCGTATATGCCCTAGTTTTCACTAAAGGTTCACTTATCGCCTTTTGATGGCGAACCGTCATTAAATATAGTTTTGTTCACTCTTATACATTCTATTGGACCAAATAAAACTCTTCTTAATAATTGGGACATCAAAATTTACTTTGTGTAAATTTTTGGTATCTTTCGGATAAAGTTCATTTTTTTAATGAATAGTGTAAAATGTTGTATTTTAATTCAAAACCTCTTTTTAATCTAATTTAATTGTATGATTATATTATCTTTTGAATTGGTTTTATAGTGAAATTATAATATATTTTTACCATTAAATCCAATAGTGTTCGTTGGAATTAATTTCACTTTGAAATCAGACTTAAACTACTGTCAATCTTTTGATACTTATTGTTTTATAAAAACACGCTATTTTCTCTGACAGCGGGAATTAATTATTAAATTAATTAATGCGAATTATATGTTTTGAATTTTGTAAAATGGACTTCATTTTTTAATTCAGAATATTAAATATAGATTAGGGTGAATTTTTGGGATTTTTCTGAAAAACTTCAATTTTTGATGAATAGTGAAACCACTAAGTGGTAATCAGGAAAACTGATTTTTCAGTTAAATGAAAGTTTACCACTAATGTGTATTGAATTTTTAAAATCCTACATATATGGTTGTCATTAGTATGTAAAATTTGGTTCAATGGGATGAAAATAAATTTTTGGTGAATAGTAACTTTTTTTCATTAATCACGATTAGAGGTAATTAGTGTAATTTAAGGTAAAAATGCTATTATAAAAATATGAAAACACCATGACACTTGTCCTACCCCTATTGGATGAGTCATGGCCGACCAAGACAACCCATGGGTCGATTTAGGGGACCCTATGGAGCCTCTTTGGTGAGATAATGACTTTAATGCCTTTTTTTAAATAAAGGTGAAAATGACACTAACAAAAATTGTTTTACTAAAACAATTTTTATAAGGGGTTATACTAATCATATTTTTGTCTATAAATACTATTTGGAAATATACAAAGATTTCCTACATCAGGATATTTTTGTTATAATTTTTAGACATTAAATAAATTAATTTAATTATGACATCATGATGATGCAACGATGGCCTCATTAATGAACAGTTTAAATAAAATGAAAAGATAATATAAAATCTAAGACCTAAACTTGTCCAAAAACTATTGGATGGGAATATTTAGAAGACTTATCATCTTATATTAGAAATATATCAATGTGGGAATTTTTCTATATAGCTTCTCATTTCTATTTATCTCTCTATATGAAGCTGAAAATCCATGAAAACCATTTTACCCTATTTTTAGGGAATTTGTCTAAAACTCCATTTTCTTCCAATTTGGATCGATTTTCAAGACGATATCAAATAAATAACTGCATACTAGTACAAGGAATTTTGTTCATAGATTTCACCTTGATTTTGTGCGTGTTTTGGGGGGTGTGTTCATATACACTATGTGGGTTGTTCGAGTGAGAACAAAATTAATTAAATACATTATTATTAAATTGTTCTAATTATTATATGAGATGTATATGAGAATGATAATTCTCCACTACGATTGGTTAATCCAGGTAATAGGTTTTGACTAACTTGAAATGTTTAGGTTGAGTGTAAATTCGAATTAAATCTAATTGTTATATTGGTTACTCGATTCCATGAGAATGTAATTGTCATGGCCTTGGTATTGAGGTGCTTATTGATCTTCTGGATTGTGTCGATTTTCTTCGTCAGGTGGGGAATCACTCAGATACATAGAGTGACGATGATCACCAGTTTGAGACGACTTGGTCATAGAGATTTGAGGTGATGAAGTTGTCAGGACTGGGTCATGGCTCTAGAGACTTGAGATGGTGTTGATCATCATGATTTTAAGGACATGGTCATTGGGGAAAGAGGTGTCAAATGACTTGGATTAGGTTATCTGGTGATTGTTTCTCATCATTTTTTGTTCGATTTGCAGTTGGAGTCATGTTCACATAGACAAGACTTAGTCGAGGTGGTGTTGACTACTCATTGTGGGTGGAGTCACCCGTAGACTATGCAGTTAGGTGATGATTCTAACAATCAGTATGTCACTTGTGTTTTTTCTGAAATTAATGTCCATTTATAATATGAATATACAGTTTGGGTCATAACAATCACATTTTTTGTTGAATTGAAGTGTGGTCTATTCCTACAAGTCACAAATGACTTCTGAATCATTTCCCTAAAGTATCAAAACAATATGAATGTATTTGCTAAGTTTTCAGTATGTAACTTGTTATTTTTTCTAACAATAACGTCAATTTTAAATAAAAAGAGACAATTTGAATCATAAAAGTCGCATCATGTATCGTATTTTCGTGGGGTTGATTCCTATACATTTCAAATGACTTATGGATCATCTCCCTAAAGTATCAAAACAACTGAATGGGTTGTCTCGATTTTGAATAGTCTAGTTAATCTGATACCAACTATAATCACTTAAACATTTCATACATTGATATCAAATATTAGTATATTAATATTCCTTACATTAAATAAATTAATTAACCATAAATGTGAAACAATGCATTAATTCGAGGGACAATGATTTTACTGTGAAAACATCAAGATTACCTCTATGATTGAGTAGACAGAGCAACACTGCTATTCCTGCAAAGGGATGTCATGTGGACCAAAATCTTCTAAAATAAACAATCACTAAAATTAATAATTAAAATAAAATCAATGTTTCCTTATATAATTTTTTGTTAAAATAGAGATACTATATTATAAAATTACCATTACATATTTCCAAAGGGTTTCATTGGTCCATATATAAGATAATAACAAAACTAATGATTCTTTGTGTACTTTAGTATTATTGGATAACTAATGCTTGGAATAGAATGTTATCTGAACTTCGGATTCAGCGTCCATGTGATGGTCTCATCAGACACCATCTCAATGATATCATCATTTAGCGTTCAATTTATCTTCTCTACCTACACCCATTTAGTAGTAAATTGGTGTAGGAAGAGAAGGAAATGTGAAGTATGAATGATGATATCATAGAGATAGTGTGGGATGAGAGCATCACAAGGACACCGGGTCGGATGTTCAGATCAGAAGGAATGAAAAGAGGTAGTTAACCAATAGTAGTAATGTTCAAAAACAATCCTTAGTTTTGTTATTAAATTTGTGAGTTATGTGCAACTAGTTCTCTTATAACATACTAAATTAGTAGAAATAGTTGCATAAATAACTAAAATAATTAAAATAAATGATCCATTCTCTTATAGTTTAGGTCTAGTGCTTTGGGAATCATGGAAACATAAAGAACTAGTTCATAAGAGTCTCTCATTAAGGAGTTCTTTAATAGAAAGACAAATCATTTCTAAAACAATTCTTCATAACTGAATGATATGAAACATAAGAAATGGTGATCATATATGCTCAATAACTATAATCACGATAGATATCAATGATCATATATGGATAACATAAGTAGTAGGAATTTACCTTAATCCTATTTTTGTCCAATCTTCCATCAGGTATGCTGACCATTCATTTATAAACACATATATATCATCTTGCGAATATGATTTTTTGAAAAATAATGATAGTACTGAAAAAATATAAATAAATGAATTATTTAAAAATATTTTTAATGAAATAATAATTATTTTTTGAAATACCTCTTTAGGGATACTAGTTTGTTGTTGAAATATGATCTATTTCATTAATTTACATATATAATAACCATGGTTCATTCCATTTTTCTATTTTGGACACTGCAGAAACATCGATAAAAATAATAATTTTTTTATATTTGTTTCGATATTGAAATATTATTATATATACCATGATACTTTTATAGTTTAAGATCTCATGGGTTTTCTTTTCCTTGGTCCTAAGATTGATTCCATGAAGTAGATGATATTGATGCACCACTATATCATAACAGAATACACATTAAAAGATAATATAAGTTATATAAATTGATTTTTAGTTCTAAAATGTTGGATCTAGTGTATTAAAAATTAACAAATGCCATCATTTGTGGTGGGTTTGTGGGAAATCCATGCATATAATCTAGAAATTAAATCATTCGAGTATCCAAATTCATCGAAATGAGAATACACTACTATCTATAAACACAAAAAGGAATAATTAATGAATGAAATGAAAATATAGTTGATATGATTAAATTGTAGATTTTTACCCCTACATCATTGGTATTAAAAATATTCTGTCATCCATGATTTTGTTTTCAAACTATTTAAGTAGGGATGAAATATTTTCACCTTCTATATCATCATTTATTTCTTATTTTGAAGAGGTGATGTGAGGACTAATGAGTCCAATTTTTTTCGTGGGGAAATCCCTTAAAGTTTTTTATATATACCCCTGTGAAAAATATGAAATATATTTAGAAATAATTATCATTGTATATTAGCTTTTGTAATATAAAATCATGAAAACTTACCTCATGTATAAATTTAAAACAGAGATACCTAGCCATTCATACTTGAGGATTTAATCTAAATCGCCAGCACTAAGGTAATATGATTCTTCCCCTCCGTACATATTTTGTTTCAAAATCAAATGGGTGATTATTTCCTTCTATCATATTTTTATCCACATGATCCTACAATGATATTAAACGTGCATATAGAACTGTCGTGGTGAAGGTTCTCTTAGTAGAACATTTCGATCGGTTGGTTGATCTTTGAGATAGTTTTGAGATGATCTTTTGTTTCACCCCTTACCTTTGTAATTCTATAATAATATCAATTGGTTCAGAACATTTTCATGTAAATGTGAAAGGTTTATGTTGAAAAAAAATTGGAAAGGAATACCTCCTTGTCGATAGGTTTTTAACCCGAATTGACAACCCTGAGATTAATTTTCCAATAGCTTGTTCAACCATATGATTTTCATCATTTACATTTGTAATAGGTAGCTTGGTGCTCGGATCATTAGCTACATTAATCAATACTCTGACATGACATGTTGGAAGTGGTCTATTGTGTAGCATGTCATTCTTCATATTCAACACTCTATCCCTTGATATAAGGTGATATGTGGGAGTTGATAGATATAAATCATAGTCATTTTCACCATGTATAATTTTAGTACAAGAAATGTATCAGTGTATTTGTAATTAAAATTTCACAGAAAAAATTATTAAAACATTGATTGCCTCAGCTATGTCAGGTTTTTATGGGGAATTGATCACCTCAAATCATGTGGGGGTGGGGTACGATCTTCACGCATGGGTTGCTGTTGAGTTGTTTCTTCTCCTTTCCTCCCCACATCAAACATCTTATCATCTCTCTCTGGTATTTAATTTTTATTGAAACCTATATATTGTTTCTATCATATTTTTCATTTATTTATTTTGATCCTATTCTTGTTTCTATTTCTGAAATTATGTTTGGAGTGTTACCACAAAACCCACGCCTCCGAAGAGGCTATATTGTTCTGTCTTTTTTAATCCCACTAAAAGTATGTATGCATCCGGTGCGGGTGTTTTTGATTCATGTTACTTTGTTAGATAAAAAATATAAGAAAATAATTGGTCATTTTTATGTAATATCAATTTAAAAAAAATAAAATTTATATTACGTCATACATACACATGTTTCCCATAATTTTCATGTGTTTCCATATATTAGTTTTCTCTCTTTATTTATAGGAGCCTCCTTCCACAGAACATGACATGGTATTGATGTGTATTTCATTTTTTATTCATCAATATATATATAAAAGGAGGAACATTGTTATAGTGTTGTTTTATGTCACATAAAATTATTACTGTATATTTAAAATACGTTCCAATTTTTTCTCAAGTGAAGCGTACCCCATCATTGTTTTATGATAGGGGTACGCTGGTTTTTCCCATTATTTATTTTCAGCACTCAGTTGTTGTTTAATAAATGTAATACTATCAATCAATGTGATAAATACAAGCAAAATCAAACAATGTATTACCTAACACAATATACCTGAAATGTCTACTCTGCACAATGGATACTAAACACATGCCATGCTCCTTGGGATATCTAGTGTGCATAAAGATGTGGTGGGTGTGGCTTGATTTTCCCTTCAGCATCTTTAAGATGATATTTCATTAAAATTGTGTGGAAGCCTCTATGAATCATTCATGTAACTCTTAATACATATTCATTATGCGAGGCATCTACTATAAATAAAATCAATAAGGGAAAATGAATATTAAGCCGATGTTTTAGTATTTTATTTTATTTTAATAAATTATGTAAATAATATCATAATTTTACCATAATATCTTCCCACATTAGTCTCTTAAGCCTAGTGAAAACATGGTCCCACAACCGTATATCAATCTGCACGCATTGTCGAGTGACGATTCCAATGTAGCTACTTAACATGTCTTTTCTAGGGTTAACATGCTATCCATTATTATTCCATCCCACCCCAACTTTTATTCATTTTTCTTTTTCCATATTTATTTTGGCTAACACTGTCAAACTATGGTGATCTATTTTTTGTGCCATTAGGGTTTCATTTCCAACCATTTCCTCAGTTTCAGAATCATCGTTATGTTTTTATAGAGTGCTATCATTGTTACATGGACTATTAGTTACAGGTTGAGAAACCTATTGTACCTCAACAGTGGGACTGGTAGCAATATGTTGAGAAACATGTTGGTTCCCTACACTGGGACCAGCAGCAGTATGTTGAGAGACCCATTGTTCCTCAGGATTGGGTACATCAGTAGGTGCACAAGTTGTTTTACATTTAATTTAGATTACATAAAATAAATAGCGAACAGATAATAACATAACTTAATAGAGTCTATATTATAATAAAAATCATGATTATCAAACACTCCTTTTTAAAGGCTAATGATATATGTCCTCTCTGTTGACTATGTAAATCACTTCATTGTGGTCTCCTATGACATACAAAATATTGTCAACATTGGGACCACTGCAAAATGATTGTGAAGTAATGATGAAAGGGTTATCCGCTATTGAACTTTCATCTGAACCTTTAGTTGTTTTGGTTCATAATAGATCAATTGACCAGTTTTGGGTTACGAGATCTGGAACATAAAATTTTTGTACTTCCTGTGATGCCATTATAAATGGTTCATCTTTCCCCCATTCCTTACTAAAATCAACTTTCATGATTCCCAATTAATCTATTTTAACAGCTCCCCTATTATCAACCAACTTGTAATGAAAAATAGGCACTTATAATTTCATATAATCCAACTCACATTTTTTTTATGATTCCAAAGTATGAGATATTTGCATACATTTAATTTTTGTCCTTATCACTGGAAACAAGCATCGCCTTAGCCACTAGTGTAACCCCCCTATTTTTCATTGTATTGTCTTCATCATTTCATTAGTATAGAATGTATACGCATTAACTACATAAGCATTGTTAGATAATAAATACACACATGGTCCTTTAGCTGGCCATCGAAGTCGTTCTGAAATTGAGTCCAGATTTTAATCTAACTTCCTAAAAATATGATCCTTAAACTATCTTATAAACTTTAAATTATGTGTATCTTATAACGATTTTGTATCCCTAGATGGACTCAAATGCCTAATAATTTCATTGTGGGTCTGAACATATGGGTCAAAGTTGAAACTGTTATGCAAAAAGTAAATGTGGGCCTGATCTCGATCTGTAAAATTTATTGTGACAACCTCTCTTCTAGAAATATCTTCACCCTCAAGCCGCCTAGTGTGATGAGATTTTGGTAGGCCAATATTTTCTACACCTGAAAAGTATTTGGTACACAATTCAATGATGTCCTCAAAAATATAACACTCTACAATATAACCCTCTATCGAACTTAAATTATTTACTTACCCATTCAAAATCATCATATAACGTTCAATGGTGTACATCCATCTATAATGTATAGGACCACATATTCAAATATATATCACTAAATAAACTATAAAATGAACCATTATATCAAATAATGTTAGCATGAAAAACATTTCCAATTCACACATTATGATGGCAATTTCTTTTTCCACAGTTTCCAATTTCACCGGGTCTATAACTTTTCTACATATAGCGTTGAAGAAGAAATAGTGCTTCGTTAATGTATGATAGACATTCTTCGGAAAATACAATGTAAAACTATAGTAATTATATCTTTCATCAAAAAATGGTAGTCATGTAATTTCATACCCTTTAACATTAAATATCTCATTAACACAATGTTCATGATATTTGATGAATACCCCAATGAAACCTTTACATCATTCAACACGTTTAAAAATAGATATCTTTAATTCCTAAAAGATTGCAAGAAACAGGAGGAAGAAATGTCCATTTTTTACCCTTCAATGTTGCCAACTCTTCTCGTATTCTCATCTCAACCATGTCCAAACTAGCCTTAATTCCATCCTTTTTTGTCGGGTGCATTTAGCAATGTTTTTATGACACTATCAAATACCTTTTTTCCACATGCATAACATTAACAAAATGTCTAACATATAGAAAATTCTAGTATGGTAATTCAAAAAAAAACGGATCCCTTTTTCCAACCTTTTTTCATAAGGTTTCCGAAAAAAGGTTTACCAAAATTAGTTTCCACATATTTTATTTTCTCAAACAACTAATCACCTATTAGTGGAGATGGTGTTGTACGTTCTTCAGATATTCTATCTAATGATGTTGTCCATGATTGGTACTTATGTTGATCATGTGCAACACATGCTCCCTAGGATGCTGCCCCGAAAACAAGAATTTCAAATCCTAAATATTTTGTGACTTGATTGAGAACCTAAGACACATATTGAGCCTCAAACTGTATAAAAAAATCTATTAAGATTTACCAAATTTCAGGTTCTATATCTTTACCTCATTCATTTAAATGTTTTTTCAACTAATTGAAAAGAATTTCATATCCGAAAAATATAAATGCCAATATGGATGAGGCATTAAAAAAATCCACCATTGTGTTTATCATACTCTAGATTTCCTTATGGTGAAACTATTGAATCACCACTATCAGTTATTTATTTGGAGTTAAACAAAAATTCATTCTTTTCTTGAACTCTCAACATGCTTTCAAATCTTTGCACCCAAATGAAGACAAAATTCCACCTGATCCTAAGCTAAAGTTAACAACCATCACTGAGAAGATAAGATGGTACTTACATAAGATTTTCTGTCTTGAGAAAACATCATGTCAATGTTTAGTCAATAACCAAGTCTAAGACACTCCCCTCCATAATACTTAACTCATCAAATCCAATTCTGATCCATGGTGCCTCCCACCTATAAAATTTCTTACCAAAATAAATTTTGAAGATTTTAATGACACACCTCATGCCACATACAATGAAATATACCCAACAACACATGATACATACAGTAAAATGTAGGTCTTCTCCTTTATTCCCAAATTTATAAACTCCACAGATACACCTTTACCATCTAAGTACATCCTAAACACAAATATTTTCCTTGGAATGGCTCAGATAACTCTAAAAACCTCCCATCACAGACAATATTAAATTATAATAGATTATGTCAAATCATTACATATAACATCACAATATATCATAATTCAAACATCCACCACCTGAGATGTATTGAATATTTATCAAAAAACATGAAAACCCGTTATGGTTCTGGGGCATGAATTATTATGAGATGTATTGGATATTTATAAATAATATTATATATGAATGAAACTCTTGGGTCACATCATATTAATTAGTAAAAAATAAACTATAGCAATGTTTTAATTATCATATCCCTTTTTCTTCATTCATGTCCATTGATGAACAATTCTTAATAAATTATATGCCAACTTCTCACTTATATAAATAATTCAATTTTTTTTCTTGAAACATTGAGTACATATTTTTACTGTTCATTTTTTTTTGGTTTCCATCTATTGATTTACTACTTTCAATAACTTATGAGTCACTTATTACTAAATCATTTGTGAATAATATGTTTTATTATGTTAAAAATATCCACACCCAAAGAAGTAACCATTTAAAGTGTAGGAAAATAATGTGGAAATGATTTAATATTTTTGGTGATAGTACACAATGAAAACATTTTTTGTAATAGAGAACACATATTGAACATGTCCCAATTTTTCATTGAAATGATAACTTATTTTTGGAATCGTATTTCCAAACAATTATTCATGACCCATATCATTTTGAGCTTCTCAGAAGTCCACTTTCATATGGAGAGTTTATGATTGTGTTTGATCATAAATTGTACTTATATTATCCATATGAATATGCTTCATTATAACTTTACCTTTGTATTTTAAAAATATGCACCTATAGGATAATAGTACACTCTTAAAGTATCAATCCATGTAATTCAATAGATTAGGTTTTTAGTTCTATCTTGGACAAACCCGATACCATTCCATGTGTAAGGAACATTTCTGAATCCTCTCACATTACCCATGAGATCATGAATTATTCATCAGTTTCTTCTAATCTTCTATCCCTTTATTTAACTATATTATTCAAGCCACCTATAATTCATTCATGTTCCTTAGGTGTATTCATGTGATCCACTCACTTTTCCCATATAATAAAAATTAAATATTTTAGTTTGTAAATCAATACATTTTTTATTCACTTATGTTTTCTCTTGATGTTTTATATTAAATGATAAATAATGAAAAAATTAATCATAATTCGTCAGTTTATGTAATGTGTCAACCACAAAATTCTAGATCTAGTGCCTTACTTTATTATAATGGCATGATTACAATAGTCGAACCTGGAACGACCGATCAATTTATATGTTTTAGAAACCATATACATAATGGGAAAACCATTAAACATTGGGAATAAAAATGAATAACACATTATAAAATAAAATCCTCAGTATCCTTGAAACTCATTCTAATAATTCATCTTTATGCCATAGGGAAAGGAAAAAACATAAGTTTGAGCTCAAATGATAAAAATGGTTACGTACAGTGGAAGTAATCATGAATCAATAAGAAAAATAAATATGGAAGGGTAACTAAATGACTAGACAATCCAATAAAATAATATTTAATACCAGGATAAGATAAGTAATAATTAATATAGACTTCCAAATAAATAAACACACATTACATTAAATTAATAAACTTTGAATTAATTTCATCCATATATTTTGTCACAGTGAAAATAAAATGAATAATAAAAATTGAATTCTAAATGCAAGAAATATATAATTATATGATTTCAAGTATTTGAAACATGAACCACTTTACCTTAAAGACATATTCTCAAGGTTTTATATGTTTTTGGTTAGGAACATGTCTTATTCTTCTTGGAAACAAACTTGAAGGGTTTGGCTCCAAATGATTTCATCTCAAGATACTATCGATGAATTACGGGGATTTTTTAAAATAGTCCCCAAACCATGTATGTCCATTATAAAGAATTTCTCATATATTAAATAATATATTTAATTTATAAAAAATGTTCTCTATTATCATATATACATATTGAATAAATAATCATGATTTATCAATAGTTCCCCAGTCAAATAAATAAGATTCAAAGTAAAACACTATAAATATAATTGAGATAAAGTTTAAGAAATAACAATATATATTACATTGGGATATGGATATTTAAGAAATATTTAATTTCCAAAGAAAAATGATCACAGTAAAGTGAATGTTTTAATATAAATATAACAATCACAAAGGTATCCGAGATTGTTTAAGAACTTTTACCACTTCATAATTTTCATGTCAAATCCCCTAAGATGAAAAAATTGAATTGAATCATCAAATACCATGAGTAATGAATGAGTCATGAAACTACATTTAATGAATGAAATATATACACCACATTACTGAATTGGTTCATAAGAACAAATAAGACTCATTAGAGCTTAATTTTAGATGAAATCCCTACCCTAACACTTTGTTTTGGTTGAATGATAATTAAACTCATTTATAATGGTTTTAATGAAGTTATTGACTTATACTAGAACCATAATAACATTAAAATTATTATATATATACTTATTATAATATATTATTACTAGTTTGTTAAAAATATTTCATTATTTTAGTATTTAAGGTGTAAATTTCCTAGTTTTTTTAGTATGGTTTGACTTGTTATTTTTTATATCACACCGAAAATGATTTAATCAACTCCAAAATTTAAAAGAATGTTTAAATATCATATATATGTAAAATTTACTTATATATAATAATCCATTATATTTATTTATAGGAAACAATTCCCTATTCATGGAGATGGTAGGTTGTACGTACGAATGAACATTGCTATCATTTTCTTATCATATTAAATTAACGAAAGCTAAATGATATATATATATATATACACATATACATGTATATTATAATTTCATTATCATTTTAATAGAATATTTATCACTTATTTTATTTAAATCCTTCCTTAATACAATCCATGTAAAACATTAATGAATCGCATCTCTTTGAGAGTGTTGTAGACCACACGTCCACAAATGATTTTATCGTATTCCCATGAAATGAAAAACATGAAGGTATGAATTATATAATAATTAAATAATAATAATAAATAAATTATAAATATCATATATACCATATATAAACAATAAATATATAATTATTCCCCACCATGAAATGCAGTAATGGAGGAATAAATGACATCAGTTCGTGAGGTGGTATGTTGTCCACTGTACACACAAATGTTGATTTTGTATCAAATTTGATGGAAGTTTGTGAAGTTGTTAGTCATAAAACTGAAAAAAATCTCATTATATTTCGGATACTTAATTAATTATATAATCATGATATTAAAATAATTTATAGGGGGGACAATGATATAAAACAAAAGTGTTCATTGAAGAACATTACCTCTTCTTTTGGTAACTCCTTCTCGTTTTCATCAAAATAATTATTTTTATTTAGATTCAAACAATGTGAGTATTATATGATGGTGGGAGGGATTTTTTTAACTCAGTTGTGAGGATTTTTTACGATCCAAAAATCTAGAGAGGTTTTAAGAAATCATGGGAGTGAGTGCCTTTTTATAGTGGAGAGAGAGTGACATTCTTGTAATTACAAAAAAGAAAACACTATTGGGGGGTCTCGCTTACATCACAGACCTAAAATAGTGATTATATTATATAAATTAGTGTATATTGTAGAAATGTGTATATAAATTTGGTTCTGGATTGTTTTCTATATCATTTATTCCCTTATGATTAATGTTTAACCACTAAGTAAACTCATTTTTACCTTAATCATTATAGTTAATTTTATTTAAATTCCCTAATATTTTTGGTAAAAATATAATTTGAAATTACAAGATGTTATAAATTTTTATGATTTAGAATATTTAATACATTTTTCCCAATTTAAATAACATTACTATATGAAATTAATTACAAATTAATCCTCTTAATGGGATGATAATGTGTCTTTTTAAAGTTAGAATGTTAAAACGTTTACTATGATTTTATATCGAAATACAATATAAAAATAATTTAAATGATAGAAATTTGATTAATATTTATATAATGTGTCTATATTGACTTCAAAGACAATTTATAAAATTATTTAACAATAATAATTATTTATATGAAAAATATGTTTTCAATTTAAATTCATAATTCTTCACAATTCATCAAAAAATGACACTACTTGGAAAAAGGCCAAAAAATATCTCAATGATAATTTTGAAAATAGTAATTAAAAAATAATGTCTATTTTATCAAATAAGTTTTTTAAATTTTCTAAATTTTCATTTTAAAATGGGTTTTCCATTAAAATCCATCATAATGCCTCTAGAAAAATATTAATTTTTATACATAAATTTGGATTTGTTCTGATCTTATTCATATAAAATATTTTGGATTAATGTTAAAACAGTTAATTTAATATATTATGTATAAATTTATTTAATATCATCCTCTAATTTTAATTTATTTAATTTATTGACAAAAAATTATTTATTCACATTAAAATAGTTTTTTTATAAAAAAATTCCTTTATAATTGGTTTCTAAATTAATTTATAATTAACTAGTCATTATGTAATTATATAATCATATACAAGAAGTATTTTCCACATTTACTTAATCATTTTAATACATGTTATTATAATTTCTTGGTGATTTCTATAATATTAAATAATATAATCAATCATATATTATTGTTTGGTAAAAATCAGTCTTGCTTGTAAAGAAATATATTAATAAAACATGGTATTGTGTGTAACACAAGACAAGATAGGGTTTTATGTAATAAAAGCTAATATCAATGTTTTATGTAGAATAATCTAAAATTGTTGTTTTAGAAAAATAAATCTAGAAATATAACTACTTTTATTCTAAAAGGAAAACATTGTAAAGTCTTGGGTTGTTACATTTTCTCCACCTAAACTAAATTATGTCTTTACAATTCAAAATCAAACTCAATAATCAAGGTTTTTATATTTGAAAATAATATTTTTTAAAAATAAACATCTTAAATAGAGATAATAACTCCTCTTTTTAATAAGAGGAAAATAGAAATGTGATAGTCACCACCAAAGTAGGCTTTTAAATAGGATAACATTTGTGAAATCAGGGACATGGAAGGGAAATCAAACTATCATAATCTGATATATAGTGATAAGGAACATTGATAATAACAAAGTGGGTTTTCATGAGAAGTTTAATGCCCAAAAAGGCAATAAACCACATAGTTTTTATAAAAATTCATTGATATCCTCAAATACAATGGCAATAGAACATCATTTTTGTCTCAATATCATTTTTCATAGTGTTGAATAATTCTTCTACTCCTTGATAACATAAGTAAATATATATTTCTGTTTCATAAAGACAATCTTATTCTTTGGTTATCCCTTCAAATATTTATAATTCATTTCTTAGTATATGTTTCATCATGTGGTTATGTAATACATTAACATATAATACCTTTTTCAACGATTAATTTATTTCATTTCTTAAATGGTTATCTTTTCTAGAAGATTATGATCCACCACTTTATAAAAAAAAGTCACAGAATGTCTAAAATTAACATACCCTTACTCTTTAATCAACATTGAGTATCTCTTTAGTCATAAAATACAAAACATGTAAATACTTTCACCATGTATTCTATGGAAACATGTTAGTAACTTGAATTACAATAAAATATTATTGAAAACATGTACTCTTATTTATTATATAAATAAAACATAGGTCATTAGATATATTCCTTATATATAGAAATTATATAAACTCCATCTATGATAGAAAAAACCACATATTCAACAAATAATTAACCAATTGCAAGGTAGTTAGTAATATCTAATTTACACTATTCATTTATATAATTTAAACATCCAAAAATATTTGTCTCAACATCAAGAACATATGATGGATTTTGTTTCCCTAAATAACATGTTTTTTATGAATTTTAACCTGTCACTGAACCATTTATATTGTTCATCAGTACTAATAAACACATGCTTCTAAATCCATAATGAAAAAGAATAGTAGTAAAATTTTTATACATTCCATAATAATTATAACTAGGATATCATTGATAAAATACTCTTAAAACATTTCAAAAGGATACAAATTAAATATAAAATTAGTCATTCTAATTTATCTATGTAAATAAAATAATCTTGACCTTTATTACTTATCTTCTTATAAGGTATATTCTATTGATTCGTGGGATATTTTTTTCATAGATCCCCATATAATTGTAGTTGTAAAACTAAATAGCATCTTTTTTATCATTCCATTTTCATTATTTTTCATGGTGACCATTGTCCATGTTCTTATAGAAAACTCATAATCCCTTCAATCACAATCAAGGAATATTTTTTTTCAAAATTATCACAAGTGGTAAAATCGTTATTTCCATTTTCCACTTTATCCATGTTTTTATCAGACATCATATTCTTACCTTTCTTCCCTTATAATCCATAATACTTGAAGAATTTATTCTTTGTCTAGATATCGCATAAAACCATTTCATGGTGTAAAGAAAATATTTTTCATACCGGTTCCATTCAGAGACATAAAATGATACATTACAATAAATGATTAATCTTTTACTCTTTATTACATGTATAATATATATCATACCTAGATAACCATGTAAAATTATCGTTATACTCCAAAAAATATTATTACTTATTTTTATATAATCTAAAGAACTTCTTCTTCATTTAATTTTGTTTCCCATGAGGTAAATATTTTTTAAAGAATATATCCTTAAAATATTTCCATTTCATAAGGCCTATTTCTTATTATTCTAGAGTATTCTGGATCAGATACCTTCATTGGTCTGCATTTTGTTTTGATACAATACACTAAAAGTTAATCTTTTACTTTTCACTGTATACTTCGGGCATAAAAATGTTCTCAGAAGACATAATTCATTGCTCAACTATTATCATATTAGTAGTAACACTAAATTTTGGGGTATTGTTTCACAAGAATTATCTAGTGTAGAATAATATTACTATGGATTAGGATGATCCATCCAGGAAAGGTTATGTTTTATAACGTAATTAAGCTACCCTAAAATATCCAAATCATACTGAGTTATAATACTAGTAATATCATCTTCCTCGATAGGGTAGCCTCTACATTTTAATGAGTATCTATACATTTATTCTACCCATGTTCCATTTCTAAATAATGGAATATATTGGATTATATCTTAACAATATTAAACATAATTTTTAATCCTGAAACTAGAGAGAAAATTACCATAAATTGAAAAATTTATGCATAGATAATCTCATAATCATAAACATTATTCCATTGCGATGTTATTCTATACTTATCCTAAATGTATATCATAGATTGTTTTTTTAATCTAAGTTTTCATAAATTAAATTTCAAAGGATTCTACAAAAAAATCCTTTAATACCAACTATAACACCCTGACCCTATAAGCTCAGTGCCAGTGCCATACTTTATTACATTGACATGATTACTAGAATCACATCTGAAAAGATCGATTATTTAACAATTTCTGAAACAAGATACATAAAATGAAACCCATTTTACATTGGGAATAAAATAACATAAAACATATCAAAACAAAATTCGTAGAATCATTGAAATGATTTACAATAATTACTCTTCATACCACAGGGAAAGGAAAAAAATATTGGTGATCTCAAATGTTACATAAGGGTTAATTAAAGTGTAAGTAATAATTAATAAATAAGTTTAATCAATATGAAATTTTAAATAACATAACACACATGCCATTAAAATGTACTGAATATCATAATACGATAAGGAAAAATAAATAAAGAAAGTTAAATAGATAAACACATGTGAAATTTAATCACTAAACTGACAATGAAATGCATCCATAGATCTTGTCATAGTAAAATTTTATGGATAATAATAACTGAATTATTAATTAATAAAATGATTAATTATATGAATTGATGTATTTTTTATATGAGCCACTATACAATCAAGACCTTTTATCAAGGTTGTTTAATTACGTGGTTAGAAACACGACTAATTCTTTATGGAAACTAATACAAAGGGTTTATCGTCGACTGATTTCATCTAATGAGACAACAAATAAATTGAGGACTTAAATAAAATAGTCCTAAAAATATATATTTCTAGTCCAAATAATTCCTCATAAATTGAATAATCTAATTGATTTATAAAAAATTATCATTTTCATCAAATATCTACATTTAATAAATAATATGTATTTATAAACATTACCCCTCTAAAAGAAATAATTTTCAAAGCAAAACACCATATGTAGAAATTAGATAAATTGTAAGGAATAAGAATATTACGTAAAAAACTAATAATTAAATTTTATATATATTTAATTACAAATGAAATATGATCATAATAAATTTATTTTTTAGAGAAAGTTAACAATCAGAAACAAAAGTGATATTTTTCAATAACTTTTTCCACATTGAAATTTTTACATAAAGTCCATTTGGATCAAATAATTCAAATTGAAACTAAAAATACCATTATTAATGAATAAATCGGTATATTACATGTTAATGGGTCAATATATAAACCACATAAAAGTGAATTGGTCCATAAGAACAAATATGTTTCAATGGAAGGTAAATTGTGATGAAATTACTCAGATTGCACTTCTTTTTAGATGAATGACCTTTAACCTCCTTTATAATGGTTTTAATCATGTTATTAACTTATTCCAGAACTATAATAATATTTATAATATAATATATATTATTATTATAATATCTTATTACTTTTTTGTTAGTAATCATTCATTATTTTTACAATTTCATGTGTCAATTTCCTAGTTTTTTAGTATGTTTTGACTTGTTAATTTTTGTTCCTATTATGTAATCATTATTTCATCATATAAATAATTTAAAAAATTATTTAAATATAATAAATATATATTATAATATTATTTATCATAATCCTTAATATTTAGTGATAAAACATGAAATGCATTGTCCATGGAGATGGTAGGTCGCATGTACGCATGAATACTGCTTCCATTTTCTTATAGTATAAAAATAATAAAATGAAAATGATTTATATATGTATATTATTGTTATAGTATCATTTTTATGTCATATATTTCACATATTTTTGTTAAACCTATCATTAAAACATTCCATTAAAATCATGAACAAATAACATTGCTTTGAGGAGATGGTATTCCATAATTCCACAAATGGTGTTATCATATTCCTGCAAAAAATAAAAAGTATAAAGGAATTTTTTATATAATAATTAATAATCATAAATATATTATAAAAATAATATATATTTTATATAAACTATAAATCAATTATTTTTCCAAACCATTAAAGTTTTTAATGGTACAATGAGCGACATCGATTCATACTGCGGAAGTCCTTCTTACCCACGAACGTTGATTGTGTATCCCATTTGATGAATGTGTGTGATGTTTTATATTTTAACCATAAAATAGAAATAGATAAGTATATTTAATTTACTTATGTTATTAGATAATTATTATATAAAAATAATTGAAGTGATAGAGAAATAAACAAAACAAAAGTCCTCATTGAAGAACGTTACCTCTTCTTTGGGTAACTACTATCGTCAACAAAGACTTATTTGGATTTATTTATAACAAAATTTTGGATTATAATATGTGTTTTGGTATTTTGGTATTTTGGGAAACCATTTTTTCATAATTTGGATGATCTTAAAGGCTTCAGTATTGTGAATAATTGGGTGGAGTGAGTTCTATTTTATTGTGGAGGAGAAGCGAAATTATTATAAATAAAAAAATAAGACACTATTTTGTGGTCTATCTTAAATCATGTGAATTAAATAATGAAACAAATTAGATTAAATAGGTTATATGGTATAAATATTTATATAAATTGTGTTTCGGATAGGATTATAGTTTTTTTTCTCAATATTAATGTTTCACTAATAAGTAAACTCATTTTTACGACAATCATTGCAAGTAATTTTAATTTCTTTACCTAATATTTTTTATAAAAAACTAAGTTCGCCAAAATATACATTAAAAATTATTTTGATTCTAAAAATGAATAAATTTTAACCAATTAAAATTAAACATTTTTTAGAAATTAATTTAAAATTACTCCCACAGATAGGACAAGAAAGCGGATTTTTTTTGCAAAAAATGTTCTCAAGTTTACTATATTTTTAAATCTAAATTCAATATAAAAATGACTAAAATTACATTAATTGGATTAAAATATTTATAATTGGTATATTTTGAATTTAAAACCCATTCAAAATTTATTTAACAAAAATCACTTATTTATACGAAAAAGTATTTTTCCATTAAAATTCATTATTTTTTATTATTCATCAAAAAACAGAACCTTCTCAGAGAAAATACAAACATATTACCTAATATAATTTTAGATATTTAAAAAGATAATATTATTTTATCTTATAAATTTTATAAAATATCAAAAATTTAGTTTTAAAATATGTGCATCATTAAATGGAAACAAAAATACTTGTAGAAAAATATAAGTTTTTATGTAAAATTGTTTTTGTTCTTATATTATACATATAAAATTTATTTTTTGAATACAAATAAATTAATTGAATATATAATATGGAAAATTAGTTAATATCATTGACCAATTTTAATTAATTTAATTTATTAAGATAAAATTCATTTTGCGCGTAAATATAGTTTTTTTGAAACACATTTTCTTTTACAATTAGTTTATATATTAATTTATAATTAATTTCTCATAAAATAATTATTTAAACATAAGTAAATAGAATTTCCCCAAAAAATTAATCATTTTCATACATTTCATTATAATGGCTTGTTTATAACTATCATATTAAATAATAATAATAATGATAATAGTTTTTTTTGTTGTATATTGTAGTTTAGTAAAACTCAGACCTATATATAACACAAGCTATCAAAAAAACTCAGCATTGTATGTAACACAAGAAAAAATAGTGTTGTGTGTAAATAAATATAATCTCATTAACTTATGTAGAATAATATTACCATTTTGTTACATATAAATCAAGGTAGAAAAAAAATTATTCTAAATGGAAGATGATGTAATGTCTTGGGGTGTTACATTTTCATCCCTCTATTTTCCAGTTTCTTTAAAGGAAACATCATGTTCAACCAACAGATCAAATCCAGCCTCGACATAATCATTTTTTGCAGCACTATAATAAACTTATAATGTGATGATAATGAAAACTAATATATATAGAGAGATAGGGGACCATTCAATCCTCAAAATCCTCAAATTCTAACTTGTATAGGCTTACATCTTCATGGGATTATAGGTTCTTCATATTGAAGAATTTATTCTATGGGATTCATCTTATTTTTTCACCCCTAAATGGTTTCTTCATTATTATTTTATCCTGTTCATTAGGGATATTTTCAAAAACATTAGAATTGATATTTCATACCCAATATCATTGGAAATAATCTCATGGAAGATTGACGTTGAATATTTATTTCTTATATTAATATTTGGGGAAAGTAAAGACGTCGCTTTTTTGATCACATAATTGTCAATATATTTTCTGATATAATTTTTCTACATTAATTTGAATACATCCACCAATGACTTATCTATGACCATATATTTACTATCATCAATTAAAATTCTGTACATGATTAGTGTACTGTGAAGGAAATCCATAGATACATTATTTAGAAAAAATTTTAGGAAAGGATTTTTTCACATTTATGTGTGGAGGTAGTCACATTAAAATTATTTTAATAATTTTTAACTCTTAAATATTTTCAACAATGCCTCTCGAATATTCTAAAATAAAATTTATATGATCAAATATTACATAAACTAGTTTGTTTGGGGTCATCCTCAAATAATCCTACTTATTCTAAAACACATGATTCCTCTTATCGTGAAAATTAAAATATCCTCTATAAATATTAAATATTTTTCTCCCAATATCATAGGATTTACATTGGTTTATATAGGTTAGGATAAAACATCCCCAAATGCCTTTATTTTTTTATATGTATCCAATTAATTTAATTCTATTACTCATATGACACTACTTTCTATGTTCGAAAATATTTCTTAAATGTATATTATATAAATATCCATAGCCAATAACTAGAAGTAGTCATTCATCATATTCTTCCATAATTGTATTTATTTTTCTTTGAAAATTGGTAGGCCATTATGGTAATCAAATTATATTACTGTCATTATGTCGAGAGAGATCATACGTTATTCTATAACTGACCTCTAATAATAATTATTGATCCTTAATCAAGAATAATACCATGAGGTGGGGTTAATAAAGGTATTATTGAGTTAAAAACATAAATCTATTGATATCGATATTATTCTATGAATGTGGGGAATAAATATTTCTATAACATACATTCTCTCTTTTGGTGATAGAAGGGACAAAAAACGTAATTTATTTTACTGATTCCACTTTAATTGGGATAGTCTATGAATCATTCTATAATGATCTTATTATTCACATAAAATAATAAAATACCTTAATTTTATTATACTTACACAAAAGATTGGTCACACTAACCCTCTGAACCCATTATTCACACAAATGGGAAAAATCTCCTTTTCTCCTTCCATAAAGAGTAACTCACTACTCTTTACATGTCCCCATTTGTTTTTTATGATTTGAAACTAAAAAAATATACCATAAATGGTGTTTCTATTTTACAGAACCTTGTGATGTTCTAGTGATATTAATCTCTCACAATATCCATATTTTTTTATACTCAATATTAATGCAAGACTTATAATTTAATCTTTATTCTTTCTTTGTGAACCCCTATAGATTTCTCCTAAAAATATATCAATATCAATTCTCAAAAATTGATATTAGTATATGTATAGAAATAAATTAAATTAAGATGAATTAATGGTTAATATCATTTAATTTTTTCTATATCCTCATAGGATCATTCCATGTGTCATTCCCTCCAAAATATAGTGATTAATGACTATTTAATTCATATTAAAGGCCTTAAATATCAAGAATAAATAAACATAAAATATTTAAAATTAAATTGATGGATAAGGAATGGTTCATTATTTTATGTAATAGTAACCTTATTCCAAAGAATAAATAGTTAATATACCCCATCACTTTTATGTGGATGGGAGTTTCATTCAAATTATGCAATAAATGTTTACTTCTATATTATGTTACTTCCTGTGATCATGTCCATTTTCTCAAATGTATAAAGAAAAACCATGAACAACTCACAATCACACCATGATATCCTCTAACTTCATGAATACCTATCACAATATGGAATTACTATTTCATCCATGGAATAATCATCAATTGTATTTGATGAAATCAAATCTTCCTTTGAAATTCACTCCCTCGGCAACACAAAGGGTTTTGGGGGAATTGATTTTTCCACACAAAAATTACTACATTATATAATATTCGTAATATTGTGGGAGTCCATTATATATTAATGATATTTAAAATCTTCTTTACTTCCTTATATATCTTCACATAATACAACCTAACATGTTGGGTTGTATCTAATTATATAAATAACTAATCACCAAAACACCGCCTCTTTTATAAACACGCTCCCCACATTAGAATGAGATCAAATTGATTGAAAATTACATTTTAAACAGGACATCATTGTATTTATATATTTTAAAGGGATATCATGTAAATTATTATCCATATTGAGCGTAATATTGGAATCTAATGTAGAGTCATCCTGACATTTTAGATCATGAATAGTGAGAAAAAATATTTTTTTATGCCAAAATCATTTATAAAAAATCATTTTTTAGGAATCCAAAGCACCTGGAATTAAAAATCAAAGTGGATGTCATGGATTAATGGAAGGGAAATCTCATATTTCATAGGTACCTATATTATTTAATTTATACTTCCCCCTATAATATTAGGACATAACATCTGTAATCATTCCCCTTAGAGAGAATGATTCATTCCTAGTCTTCATATGGTTTCTTCTAGTAGGTGAATGAGAAATAAATTCACCATTAATGATCAATACAGCCTCAAGATAATTTTTTTATGATGTTATCATCCAGAGAATTCAAATTAGTGTATATTTGTTGGATCTTGGGAGAAGAAAGATCGCTGAAGACACTAGACTTATTATCCCAAGGGGTAATTTAATTTCCATTGATAGAATATTTATGTAGTGTCATTTGAATCCATATATAACCCTATAAATCAGGGAGGGGGCCAACGTTTTTGATAAGGAGAAGGATATATGGGGGAGTTGGTAGAGATAACAATGGAATTGGAAGCCTTACATGTCACTCCCTCTACTATATAACTTATAGATCCATTGAGGGAAATGCATTTCATGAAAGTTAATGAATTAACACCAAATGTGGGAGGAATAGGATCTATTATAGTTGTGTGAATATAAGAAGAGGTTCATGGATTCTAAAAAACCCTTACATAAAATCATCTAATGGGAGCCTCTATAGAAGACCAAATAGACGACTCTTCACATTTTAGGGTCTTATAAACTGGTTAAAGAAAATAATATCTACATATTTGGATATAAACATGAGAACATGTTTCATTCAATGGGGCCATCAAGGTGCTTGGATTTATGTAGGCTCACACTGAGTGGCCCTTAAACTACAAATAGAAACAAAAACATATAAGGTTTGATGAAACCATATTTTTCTAGATAGTAATATTTCAACCTATATGTAGGAAATGATATATATAAGAGGAGATGTGAGGTCTCTTTCAGCGTATATATAGGCCGCCATTGCATTTTCGTTCTAATGAGTGGAATCATCCTCTTAACAAAATAGCATAATAGAAATTCCAATGAACTTGAGAATGGATCGGTTATAAAAATAAAAATAAATTAAGAGAAGTTATATTTTTAATGTTCATGAAGGTGTGTCTGAACCCCTGTGAATATCATGAGTATGTAAAAAAATAATTCAAGCCTTCTCTCATATAAATGAGACTCCCTTTCCCAAACACATGTGAATTTAATACGATAGAATAAAATAATAAGAAATATCCATTTATTTAAAATGGAAATGGTGTTTGGACAAGTATGATTAAAAACATGATACACCATTATGAAATCAAATGGGATGGATGATCATGTCCATATATAGTGATGAGAGACCACATGGAATATTCTGAAACTATTTCAAATTCATCCTCAAAAAGAGTCAATTTATGAAATCCCTATATGGTTTTACTTAGCATCAGTTATAGTGAGAGCAGTGGTATTAGAGGGAGAATTCATATCTTGGTAGTATCATTACCAAAAGTAAGATCCATCTAAAAAGTATTGACAACCATATCTATCACGTCAAAAAAAGGAGACATAGTATGAGGGATTGAAAAGATCTGGTTTTTCTAAAGTCATTGCACCTCCATGTATCATTATAATGGTCTAGCATGATGATATGAATTAAGATATAAAGGGGTTTATTGGATTGTCACATCCAATAGCGGATTACCTAGATAAGGCCTGCACATTTTCTAAGAATTTGAATATGAAAATGGTGCATAAGATATATTCAATGTATTCATATCCAAAAAATAATCAACATTATAAAATTGAACCTCATATCCTCACTTTTTCACAATATATGAGAACCTTATATAATTCATGATATATCACTAAAATATCCTCCAAATATCAAAGAGATTACCATCCATCCAAAATACCAACCTAATAATGATTAAGGTGTACTCTAATGGCGGATACCAAAAGAAGAGGTAGTTATTTAAACCAAATTCATTCATGATTATTTCTTCTTCCACTATAGACGTATCATATGTTTAAGTATCAATATAATTAATTATTTTTATTTTAAATATTTCAATCTCTCTATGTTAATGGTATAACTATTTTCAATATCCCTTCAATCTAATGAAAAATAAATGTTCTACACATGAGTATATATGGACTGCAGCCTCTATGAAGTGATGTAATGAATTTTTCATAACTAATTGTCATGAATTATTATATAGATTAATTTAATTAATATATTATATATTTATTAAATATTTATCATTATAAAAAGTTAAATTATTTTTTAAATTCCAAACATTACCTTCATTAAAGGATGAAAACATCACTTGTTCCTACATACGAACTATCACATCCAAAAAATTACATAATTCATTTTTCATCACCACCTAACATGGACTGTTACAAAATTTTATATAATAATTATAAATTATTTTTTAACTATATTTAAATTCTTGAACCATGAAAAGTTTACCTTTTACAGAACCATCAAACTGAATTATTCCTCGAAAATGGAACTATTACCACCCAAATATTAATTTTAATGAAGAACTGCTAATACATAAGTGATGATATATCATAAAGAAATAATATATATTAATATAAGAATATGGTTCTAGAAATGATTCATAATAAATCTGAATTTATTATACATGCGGTTATAATGAATATTAACCACATTGGTACTTGAGGTAAAAGATTTGTCTTCTCAATTTCCCTTTATTGAGATATATTCTATATTCACCATATTGTTTCTTATATGATGTTCATATGATTACCATAAATTTTTATTATGATTAATTTTAGGATAAATATTATGCTAAAAAATCCAAATAAGGTTCTTTATTTCTATATGATATGATTCAAATATTACCGAATCTATAAATTTTTATGTCACAATCTCACTTTTTATCGGGATAGCTTGTGTTTCAATTTACACTATGAGAAATTATATCTTATTTAACTCATAAATTCCATATATTTTCTTCTTTCATTGTAATTTTTTATTTTTATAAGTATTCCATCAATGTTTTAATCTATTTTATAATCAAAACGTCCTAATGACTATTCATATGAAAATATAACCACATTTTCTATTTTTTGGTCGGGAATCATTATCATCTATATCCATGTGCACAAAATAGTTTTTTCAATGATTTTATCTATATAATTTTTTCTAAAAAATATATAATAATTTACCATTTTATTTATTTACCAATAAATATTAATAATTGTTCCAAACATTTTCTTTATTACTCACTTTTGGATGTGTAGAAAAGTAACGAAAAAATTATTTCTTAACTTTAGCGGCTCGACCACACATTCCCACATTCATAGAAATCCTTCATCATAAAAAAATTAAATGTTTATATAGTTTTTCTATGAATATATAAATTCCATTTTTCTATATAATTTTTTATTTTAAAATATACTTAATTAAAAGGGGTCTCCTCTTTTTTTAAAAAATAATCCTAATTCTTTTATAAAATTATTTTCATCAATGTCAACATAAATTAATATTTTTTATACTTCATTGGAGTTATGATCTTATTATTCTATACACATTATTTCATTAGATATTTTATGATTATGGTGTTTCAGGTTTTTTTTATCTCATTTAATTCCCTTGTGTTAATTAAGATATAATGAAATGATTAATATCATTATGATATTATGGTACACATATATATTGATTGTCATTTTTAGTTGGTGCAATAAACATTATATAACAATATAATTAATTATGTATATATTGATATCAATTGAGATATTATGAAATGGAATGGAGAGTGAACCCAATCCACTTGGGCTAGATAATATTAGGCTCACAACTAACTGATTTCTTCATGGATTAACAATTTCATGTATATGATCAATTTACTTATGGGTAATAAAAATTTCAAATTTCTACTTTTTCTCTGCAACACCATTTGATTTGAATATGTAATTAACCATAAAATAATAAAATACTTAATATCAGATGTTATATGTAACTCTAAACTAAAAGGAGTTCCAATATATTTCAATAAACCGCTATAAAATAGAAAAATATAAATCAATTATGATAAATAAATTTGATTATTTTATTTTTACTGATTAAATTTAATGATAATAAAAAATTTAATTTATTTAATATGATTTCAATAACTTAATGTCACAAAATATATCACTCTAAGAATGTTTTTTCAACTATTCTATTTTTTAATAATATGATATGTTTTAAAATACTTCATTGTATGGACTAATAATTCGTCAGTCAATTAATTAAAGAATGAGAGAAATAATATTAAAACAATTTAATATTAAAAATTTCATTGTTTATATAAAATTTATTTTCATTATATTTAATATTTACGTTCAAAAGATAAATATAAAAAAAAATTAATTTTTATTTGATGTAATAAACATAATTTCATTGATTAATATTGTTAAAATTATCTTAGAAAATTTTTTATTTTATTTTTTATAAAATTTTGATTATTAATTGAATAATGAAAAAATAATATTTTTACAAATACTATAACTTTTATGATTCCATTGATATACAATAATTACTTAAAATTTTTAAAAAAAATTATGAAAAAAAATATATTTCATAAGTAAAATAAATCTTTTAAAAATATTATTTTTTATTTAAAACAGATGTTTGAAATTTTTAAAACTAAGTGATGGTTTTTTCTAAAAAAAGTACTATTTGTATCTGTTTATTTAATTATTTAATTACAATTTTACCTTAATTTTTATTTGGTTTTAAATCCATATAACTATTATTATATTATTTATAAACCAACAATTCTTTTTAATTAATTATATTCATGATTTTGGTATAGCTAATGTTTTCTACTAAAATGAAATTTTTTGAAAACCTATTTTTCATTGAAATTTAATCAATTATTATTGAAAAAATAACACCTCGAATTTTTTAGTATCCTGATATTTTAAAAAGGAATACTCTATTCGATGTCATACAATGTATAAAACAAAGAACATTAACAAAACCAAAAAAAAATATTATTGCAATTTTACTGGTATAACACATCTACAAAATTTTCTAGTATGAATAGGATTAAATTTACTGAAATTTTAAAAAACATAAAAAATATATCATTTTTTATATTATAATATATAAATTATATTTGTGTTAAATTTTGGTATTATTTATGAGAATAGTAATTTTTTGGGAAAATTAATAAATGCTGATTTTTTAAAACAATCATTTTATTTTCACGATAAGGTATAGTTATTTATATAATATCATATAAAATTGACATAATTATTATTTAATGAGATATTTTTTAATAGAAATTCATTTTTATCACTATTATACTTGTTTTTAGTGTAATTATAGTAACGTCCCACCTTAAACCACCGAGTCCAAGTCAGAATTCCATGTGACTACATTCAAGCCTTCCGGTATATATGAGGTTTACAACTATCAGTAATGTTCTGAGTTTTTTAGAGGGGATACTATACCTCCAATATCATTTCATTAGATCGATAATCAATAATAACCAATATAATATATAATTATAGTAAATACGAAAAATGGTAAAGATGGCATAGATTCCATATAAATAATGTAACTCCCAATGTGGAAAGAATATCTAGATTAAATAAAGAAAATAAAAAAATGATATGCTTCGGGTCCTACCGATTTCTACCATGTCATATCACAAGCTCCACATTCCTCAGCTGAGCAGTCCACCATAAGGGCCTTTCCCTTTTCTAGATCCCTCATGCAATTTACAAGCTCATCTTAATGATTGAGTAGGGTGTGAGTAAAAAATTCTAAAGGACACCACTAATGAATCATTAACTACATGTCATTATGTATCATAGTGTATTTCAAAATAATTATCAATGAATAACAAGTATAAACATACCATCTAAAAATAAGAAGCTATTAACTAACCAAGATTGTACAAACCACCAGTCGTATCTGGTTCAGCTCAATAATGAAAAAAATTTGATTAGTCATCAAAACCTATCAATATTAGAGTTTTTCTAAAGTTTCTTAATATTCATATGGGACCTAGACCTCTATCTCATACAACACTAGATCATCATTCCCCAGTGTTATCTGAAGGGTATGTCAAATAGACCATCATGCCCCACATTAGCCATATAGGTCTGATCACACATGATCTTCATGCCCAATTATCATCAATTATGGGTCTGATCACATGTGATTTCTATTCCCCCATGTTATTCCACACAAGGCCATGATTCCAAATATTCCATCTTGGTCTCGTTATAATGTCACATGAAATATCTGAACATTATCCCCCTATTACGATACCAGGCCATGATAAGCCCAGTTGTGTCCTATGTACCACGCATAAGAAACAACAGCACACAATATACCATCAATATCTAATATAAATAATGGAATCAAATAAATGATCACATCCGGAGAAAATATAGTGTCATCATAAATACAACACGTGAATCCACATAAACATGAAATCCAGTTATCCCAAAAATTCTCATGGAGTAAGGTCATACAGTGTCACAGGATAAAGACACACCCACAAACAATAAATATTAATCCATGGATATCAAATATTTCAATACAATAATCATACTATGGAAACATGTATAACGAGATCATGAGAATGTATAGAACATTTTACTTCAAAAGTCATTGATGTAAAAAGGCATGGATAAACCAATCAAGAAAAAACATTATGAAAATATTACATAAATAAGGACACTTGATGTTCTTTAAGGTATCCGAGATCCAAAAAATGGCTATTTTATTTCCAAATTATATTAAATATCACATGTGATGATACTTTCTCTCTCCTTGATAATTTTCAAATTATCATTAAAATATCACTTCTGATGATATTTCCTATCTCCGGAATAATTTTAGAATTATAATATAGCTAAAATCATGTGATTTCTATATTATCTTCTTGAATAATTATCACTTATAGATTATTTTCTACTAATAATTATCTTATAATAATCTCTTATAAATTATCATACGATAATTTTTTATCACATTATAATTACCCTATAATAATTCATGAAATTACACATTAATAATATATAAATTATCCAATTATAATTATCTTATGAAAATATCTTCTGAATTAACATATTATAATTTTAAATATTCCCATTATAATTATCATTTAATAATTTTTATAAATTATCTTCTATAACACCGTGCAATCATTCTAAAACAAAACAAGGTAATTATTGTCTGCAAATTTCAATAATCTATCCTTTGATAATTCATGCAATAGACATTTGATAATTTTAATAAATTATAGCTCATTATACAATTTGATTAAAAATATATATATATTGAAAATTTATTTAAAAATTATCTTATTAAATTCAAAATAATATTATTTTCTCTTGATAAATTTTAGGATTATCATTTTTCCTTCAAGATCAAATGTATTCTTATTATTTTTGAATATTTAATTTTTTTTAAATGTGTATAAGGAATAAAGAAAAATGTTTAGAATAAAATAAGAACAACCTGATATTTGTGGTGCAGGGAAGGGGCTCATGAAACCAACTGGTATGAGAATAAGAAGATCGGTCTAAGGAATGCGGCATTCAAGGGTATCTTATACTAGCTAGACCAATGAGATCGACCAACCATCAAAACCACCAAGTTTGTTTTCCCATTTAACCCCATATCTATAAGGTTTCTAAAATGGAATATTTAATCAATGGTTTCATTGAATATTTTTTGGAGTCTTTAATTTTCATGAATTAATGTGTTATTTTTAAAATTTGTTAAAATGTATTTTCTCAAGGTCCCTGATTTTTTTACAGATGAAAATGGGGGCTTGTAGTGTGCAATTATTGAGGTAGGGAATGGCTGAATAGTGTTTCATTTTTAAATAAAATTTATATATATATATTTATACATCCTTATAATAAAATAACATTATTTTAATGGGAACACTGATAGAATACATTTTTTGTACAGAAGTTATACCCTGCCAAGGGTAAACCCAAAATTTCGGACCTAACAGTGGTATGGAATTATTATAAGATGCACCATTTGAGAGATATTAATTATCTATTTTTTATATAAATATATAAATAAATAAATAAATAAAATCTAAAATGTGTTTCATCAAGTTAGATATTTCCAAAAACCACGAGGTGCATAAAAGTTATACCCCACCTAGGGCTAACCCCGCATTCTGGATCTAACAGAGATCTTATCTTTTTCATAAGATGCACTATTTGGGAAATATTAAATTATTTTGAAAATTGATACAGTAATAATGTTAAATAACTTAACGTTGTGAGAAACCTATCCAAGCCTCAAATTCCCTCAAATGTTATACCACACCAAGGGTAAAAACATTATCTCATATCTAACGGTGGTATCATGTTTATAATATTTCACACTATTTTTTAGATATTCAGTAATTATTTATAAATCACATGTACATAAAAATAATATGTCTAATATTTTTATTCCATATACACTGTGTCATTATATCCTCAAAATCTAACACTATATTAGTGTCTAATTCTAGAAATATTTTATTTGAATATTACAAAGTGTTAACAAGGATTTTAACCTTATGAAAATACATTAATATACTTATTAATTGATTCTTATTGATAAATCAATTTTCATATAAAAAAGTTATAATTTATCAGAAAGTTTATTTTTATTTTCTCCCAAAAAATAGTATATTACAATTCCACCCTATATTGACTTCACATCTTCAAGAAGTATCATTATTGGCCTTTCTCAAACAACTCTAGTCACTGAGCCCAAAAATTCGACTTTCATTCCCATGTTACCTGCTAGATTCTATCATGATAACAGTAAATCTGAACTAGTTGTACCATATTTTCTCCCAATACCCTATCACTTTGATCTATGATATTCACTAGAATCCTCTCATAAGATGAATTAGTCATTAACTCAGTGTCCTCGCAATGAACAATATGCACATAGTTGGGTATGTACCTTCAAAGTTGTAACACATATAACACGTCCTCGATTCCTTAGTATCAATAAAGGAGGTCAATATGATACTCCATTGTCCCTATCTATTCATTTATCTCGTAGGTATAATAAAACAAAGTAGAATATTTCTATGTTTTCGTATATGTATCCACTCCAACAGAGGTGTCACTAACAAAAAAACACGATCTCCTATAAAAACACCATGTATCTCCTCTTATAGTTGGAATAATATTTATATCTTCTCTGAGTAGTGATCGACCACTTAACAATCATATACACTCTCTTAGGAGCCTCTTTAACCAATCGGGCCCACAACTATTGTCTCATATACCTCATGCTAGAAAGATGTGATCGTCATGGACTCCCATAAAGAGCCTCATAGTGTGTCATCTGAATCAGAACCTGTTAATTGTTATTGAGAGTAAACGCGTCCAATTTTAGGTTATCATTATACGCTCCATCGAATTACTACATTCAATATTGAAGAATATCCTCAAATATTTGTAAAGTCTTAACAGACTGTCCATTAGTTTTAGGATGGTACATCATGATCAATATCAGAAGTGTCCCTATGATGTGAGTACAACACATAGAAGGCTACCACCAAAGTGTCTTTAACCTAATGTGATCAAGTATAATATTCTATAACATAATAATGATCAAAGAATAAATATCATTAAAATACAATCCAAAACCTATAGGTTGTGTGCTACCCAAGCCACTACAAACCCCTACAGATACCTGCTTCGGATCTATGCTTGAAAATATCAAAACAATCATCAAAATATCTCAACATCTGAGCCATCCTCAAGAAACTCAATAGTCGTACAAGCCCTAGGCATCCAGTTTGTACGATGATAGGCCATTATTCCCCAACATTACTTCCATGTCATGTCACATAGGCAATCATACACCACCATTTCCACATAGTTCTAATCACTTATGATCATTATTCCCCATGACCATCACATATAGGTCTGATCACTCATGATCATCCTTCATCCAGGCCGGGCCACACTAGGACATCATGCATCATCATCCATATCATTCTTTTCATCATCTAACTTGTTGTGTTTGATCACAGCCCTTATAGAGATAATGTGAAATTACAGTTTCACCTATGTTATAGGTACAATTTATAAGAAACAACAACATAACATATATCAAACATATCTAAAGGAAATAATTGTATCATATCAAGGGGACATCCTGAGAAAATTTAGCATCATCATAAATATAACATGTGAATCAAAAATCCACATGAAATCTAGAAATGTCAACAATTTTTATAGAGAAAGGTAATGTGATGTCATGGGATACACACATACAACCCAAAGAACTCAAGCCAAGAATGGATATCAAATATGTCAATAGAACAATCATACCATGAAAACATGTATAATGAGATTTATAAAATGTGAGGAAAATCCTACATCATAATTCATCATTGTAAAAAAGTTAGTGATAAATTAATCAATAACACCTATTTACACCCTTATTATAGAAGGGAAGACACTCAAGGTTTGTCAAGGATTACTAGAACCAATTTTTTTCCAATGAAATAAATTTTCATATGCAATGATACTTTCACTATCCTATATAACTTTAATATTACCATTAAAATATCACATGTGATGATATTTTCTCTCTCCTAAAAAATTTTAAATTGTCATTTAGTTCAAATTATGTGCTATTGATTTTATCATAAATAATAATTTTCTCTTATAATTGATTATATACTGATAATTATCTTATAATAATTTCTTATAAATTATCCTATGACAATTTTATATTTTTACTTCATAATTACCCTTTAATAATTCATGAAATTAAAAATTGATATTTTTATAAATTATTGATTCATAATTATCTTATAAGAATATATTCTAAATTATCATCTAATAATTTTAAATTATTACCTTTATAATTATACTTTAATAATTTGTAAAAATTATAATCGATAACATAATGCAATTATTATTTAACAAAACAAGATAATTGTTGTCATCCATTTTCAATAATTTATCCATTGAAAATTCATAAAATTCATATTTGATAATTTTAATATATTATCCATAATCGTACAATGTGATTATCCATATATATAATTATATTTATATTTATTTATCTTTAGATAATTTATTTTAAAATTATCTTATGATAATCCAAATAAATTTTTATTGCGTGATAAATTTTCTGATTATCATTTTTCCTTCAAGATCAAACATTTTATTAATTTTTTGTTATTGATTTTTTTGAAACATGTATAACGAATAAAGAAAAAAATAAATAAATAAAAAGAAAAATTGATTTGTGGTGTAGGGAAAGGGGGATCTTATAGCGTGGTGGTCTGAGAACAAGATGATCCATCATAGGATTTCAATGTTCAAGGGGATCAGAGACTGGCTGAACCAACAAAATTGACCACCCACAAAAAACACATACTTGTTTGGATATTTTAAACCTATATACATATGGATTCTAAAATAGAAGATTTATTCCACTGTTTCATTTAAAATTTATATAGATTATTTAATTTATCCTAATTAATGCATTATTGTTTTTAAAATCAGTAAAAATAACTATTTTGAAGGTCCCTAATTTTTTCCAATTGAAGGTGGGGGATTGATGCATGGATGGGGTGAGGTAGGTGATGGATAATTTTTTTTATTTTCAAATTAAACCAATAAATTTGTTTATTTAATCTAGTTATCAACTAACATTATTTTATTGGGAAACCAAATAATATGCATGTTGTCTATAAAACATATAACATGCCTAGAGTGAAACTGACTTTTTGAACCTAAAATTGGTCTCAATTTTCTCATACAATGCACCATTTGAGAGATATTAATTAGTTATTATTTAAAAAACTGAATATATAAATTATTAAATCTAAAAATAGTATTACTACATGTGATGTTTCCAGAAACTAGACGTATATAAAAGTTATACCCCTCCAAGGGTAAACCCCATGTTCCAGATGTAACGGTGGCCTCATATTTTTTATATGATGAACCATCTTGGAGATATTAAATTATTTTAAAATATATTATAATAAATATATTAAAAAAACTTATCCTCATGAACGTCATATCCATACATCTGGTGATCACAAATGTTATACACCTATTAGTGTAAAAACCAATTCCAGGAACTACCTATGGTCTCAGATTTCTCATATGATGCTATGTTTCAGAGATATTAAATTATTTTTTATAAATCATGGATGAATAAAAATAAGTAATTTAATATATTTTTTTTCTTATTTTCACTGTGTATTTATGGCCTCAGAATCTCACACAAAATCATCTTCTGACACAAAAAAACATTTGATTGAGTTTTCCAAATTGTTAACTAGGATTTTACGCATAAAAAGTATTTAAAAAAACATATTAAGATATTGATATTGATAAATATTATTTACATATAACACTTCTAATTTATCAAAATAGGATTTTATATTATCTTAAAAAATAGAATATTACAACTTCATTTTTTAATCAAAAATATTTTCTTAGAAAAATATATTTTTCATCGCATTTGATAAATTTATATTAAAAGTTATGTCTGTTCATTCTAAAAATTTTATCTTGAAAAATGGTGGCCATGTTTTTAATTAGAGGTTCCAAATTTATTAAATAGTTCTTCTTCATTTTTAATCATTATAAATAGAAACATTACTATTTTTTGACACAATCAAGGGTAGATATGGTTCTTAAGGATGAATATAATATTATAAGGACTAAATAATAACCATAAAATTTCCATGATTTTATTTTATTAGTAAATCTCATCTATAATAATAAATATGTTTAATATACTACATTTTTTTGAATTTGGCCTTGATTTTTACCCATTGTTTTTTATCTAATGAAAAGTGATAAATGAAATTTTTGTTTATTTTCTTATCTCCAAAAAAAATTACAAGTGTATAAACAAAGTATTTGTTATTTTTTAAATATTAATTTTAAACATAAAATATTTTTTCATAATGGTAATTTATTTTTACTATTTAGTAAACATATAATTTTTATATATTCTTATTAAAAAATGACATAGTGCTTGTGAAAATAGTAAAAAATAAATAATATGATTATGAAAAAACTTAAAATAATATTATATTAGCTAATTTTAAGGTTTCATGATTTTTTAAAAATAATAATGAAATATTTTGGATGTTTGGGTGAATTAGATTCTATGTTCTATTTTTTCCTTATATTTTCAAAAGACAAATTATTTGAATAGTTCAAAATTTAACATTATTGTTATTATATAATAAATTAATTATAAAAATGATCTAAAATTTATAATAAAATTATCTTTATAAAACATAATTGTACATGTTTTCTAAAATTATCTATTTTATATTTACAGTCTTTTGTTCATTTTATAGATATTATATTAACCTAAAAACATTAAAAACATTGTTTTCACTATAATGGTCAAAAGGGACAATGAAGGATTAACAAAAACATATATAAGGGTATAAATGTGAAAAATTACACAAATTTTATTTTTTAAGATTAGTTTAACATATAATAACATTAAAATCTATTATTAAGAATTTAGATCCATTTGGAAAACATAATTAATTTATTTATTTTTAGTATTTAAATAAATTACAAGAGTGCCCTCTCGTCTCTTATAAAAGGGAAAATATTCTTATAATTTATTCACACTTCATCAACAAAGAAGGCCCAAATACAATCCATACATCCAAAATGACACCTTATAGTAATTTTTAATTCAAAACCCAATATATAAAGGCTTTTGGTGTAAACCTTAAGAGGTTATCCAAAGGAGAGGTATAGTTCTTAACTAAGTATTTTTTGTTTTATTTATTATTCCACCTACATCATGTGTTATTAAAAAATTATTTTATAATAACAAAATTATATTAAATATAATTAAATATTTTTTATATTAAATACATAACCCATATTTATCTTTTCTTTTATCATATGGGAATTTAATCCATGGTTTTTGTGTAAGGCGGGTTACCACCTCATAAACCGATGTATTTAATTTTCCATCACTCTCTCTCATGGTTGATTATAATTATTGATGTAATATATATATATATATATATATATATATATATTAATTACATATTTATAATTATTACAATATAATATACCTTTAAAATTTTTATCATTAAATCCATGGATAAATAAAAATTTTATTCATGTGTTTGTGTGAACTACCACTTTAACAAAGATAAGTGATTCCTTTTCCATCACCAAATCACATTGATGATATGTATAACATTATTTAAATAATTAATATTTTATTTATTTTACTATTATAATTATATAAATATAGAATACCACTTACATTCTTTCTATAATGTTCTTTGAAAATGGTTATTTTATTCATGTGTATGTATGGCCTCCTATGTCCCTGATTATAAGGGGATTCAATTTTAATTACCATATATAATGGTTTTTTGTAAAGGAATAATTCATGTATAAAAATTATATATATTTCATTATTGTTATTTTGTATATTTTCTAATTGTGACAGCTCTGACCATGACAAACATGTAGAAGTCATTTTGAAATTTTGAATCAAACGTCATCAAAACACTCTATGTGGACTTCACTGATTATTTAATAAATTTGTTATTGTAATAAATTCAAAAAATAGTTTAATGAAAAGTTAATAAACTTATAAAAAGTTCCTAAAAATTTAATATATTGGTAAAACTTTATTATGATGGATTCACAATATATATATATGTAATTTTTGAACATGAGGTAAGTGATTTCATCTCAATTTACTTTCATTGAGGCATATTTTATTGTTACACAAATAATTTTTAAATATGGTTCAAATATTATCCCATATACATGTTATATCACGAATCATTCATATTTCATGTCATTTTAATTTCCAATTTGATTTATTTAAAACAATGGTATTTTACAAGAATGTTACCAAGTGGTAAAGGGTTTCCTTTCTAAATTTTTTTCATTGGGTAAAAACTCTTCTTTATTGAAATTATTATGATATGATGATTTCTGAATCGATATATAGATTTTTTACTCTATATTTAAACTTTTTTATGTATATTTACATTTTTTAAATTTAATCACACAATTTATTAATTCTAAATTTAATTATATAATCATCTTATGGGTTATTCATCATAAAATCTCTTCCTTAAGTACATAAATTTATTATAGGAACATATATTTTTTATAAGGTGTATATACTACACTTTTTATATTTCATATCAATAATATCCCTATTATATTTATATTTTAATATTATTTGGATTTTATTATTTCATGGGGATTAATATTGAAAATTTTCCAGATCGCTAGAGTTATTATGTTACAATCCAATTTTTTCATGATTATTTATGATTAATAATCCTTTTTGAGAAATAATATGATATTATATTCATAAATAACATCAATTTTATTATCTTATAGTTTTGAAATTTGTTTACATATTTAATTTTTCATTTCCTATAATTTTTATCAAAGAAATATCTATAAATTTCTTAATATGTGATATCGATCTTGTATCTTATTTTATGTCAAGAATCATTATCTTCAATATCCATGTTTTCAAAAATGATTACTAAAATTATTTCTTTATAAAAAAAATTATAAATATATTTTACATGATTTTTTACCATATTATAATGTTTTTGAGAAATAAGATTTCTTAAATTTTTCGAAATGGGTTTCCTTTGATCCCTTTTTTCAAATGACTAAATTTTTTAATGCTTACAACAAGAATGGATTTTCTAACCTTCATGATCATTATTTTTTTAATCTTCTATTAAAAGTTTTTATGATTATTTACAATAAAAATGGAGTTTAATGATATTTTATGATATTTAATTTTTAAAATGATATTTTCTATGTGATTTTTTTTTTCAAGAATGATTGTAATAATATTTTAATGGTATTTCGAATCATCAGTGAGAAAAAAAATTGATGTTACTAATGCTCTACTAGGGATATTATTTAATAATACCACCATCTTTTTTCTCTGGATGGATTATTTTTGTTGAAAATAGATTTTCATTGAACCGGTTTTGCTTATATGGGTTAATCATGATACTAAAAGAATATTGTATGTTGCTATTAGTTTTCTGATAAGATGAAAAATATTTTTAATTTATTTATATTATAGTTATTGGATATTATTTATGATTATGGTGGGGTCTATTATATACAATGGATACTGGATTATGTTATTAATAATGTATGGTTTGTTCTATTATAAACCATATATGAGTAGGTTTGTGAATCCCTCCAAATAATTCTGTAAGGAATTTTTCTATATGGTTATTACAATTATAATAGTGATACATAAAATGATGTCAAAAGTTACACAAATGTTTTATCTATTATTTATATTTCTTATTATGAAATAGTACTTTATCAAATGGTTATATAGTGATTTTATGTTTATATAAATGTAATTGAAACTTCTTATGTGTGGAAAAATTTAGATTTTTAATGATTGTTTCATCAATAATGAAATCAAATGAAAAATAATTATTGAGTAGAATAAATATTTATTTTGTTAATGATTTATTCCATGTTTCATGACTGAAGATCTAGATATAGATGGGTATGAATTCTGTTATTCTATTCTCAATCACTTTTATTATGTCATCACACCATTATGTTTATCTTATACCTTTTTATGAAATTCAATTTTTAATGGATATTTTTACCCTTATATAGCATTTTATCTCACCATTTTTATGATACCATTACTATAGGTTATTAAGAGTTATGAAAATTGATTTTAGTCTTTTTTTAAACGGTTGGGGTCGAAGCCTCATTTATTATTAAAGAAAATCAAAGACCTCCTTTAACTGGGTAGAGGGAGACCCATTACATATCCTGAAGGCCCAGTGGGCGTTTAGCCCATTACATGACCCGTAGAAAAATTATTAAGCCCAAACCCAATTCTGTGAATAGTACTACTATAGTACATGCCACTCCTACAGTACTCTGCCACTGCTACAGTGACCTGCCACCACTATTGTACCCGTCGTTGCTACAGTTCTGTTGCTGCTACAATACGCTATAGTACTACTACAGTACCTACACCCAATGGGTTTTGAACCCCCATTTTTCTGTAGATTTAAGGGGTGATTACCACCAATCCAAACACCCATTTTAGTCTATAAAGATTCTATATGTTTTGAAATTTTTGGGATAGACAACAAGACTTAATATGGAATATTAAAAGCTTGCTATTGTTGGAAAAATAATTTCATGAAGTCATGTGTATTGTTTATGTAATATTTTGATATAACATTATGAAACTCTAAACTAAAAATGTCCCTGGGTATATAAGTGATCCAATATCTCTATTTCATTTTTTTTATTTTTTGGATAGAAAAAATTTTGGTCACATTTATCGGTATCAAAGGAAGAAATTTAAATTTTATTTTCATAGCACTGGATTTGGGAGTGTGGGTTTTTTGATTGTACAGTTGGAATTAGAGAAAGGTTTAAAAAAATATGAATATTAGGATATTTTCAGGTGAGGTTATCTTATAAATTTTGAATCCAATCATGGTTATATAAGATTAAGGTTGATCAAAATATTCGAGTCATAGAAACCTCATTTGATGTTTTTGGTGATGAAATTTTAAGGTATACAACGATAATTTGGGAGCCATTTTTTAGGTTGAGGTATATGTAACCCTTATGTTTAACATGAATTATTATTTTGGAATAATTCAATTACACATTTGGGGTTATAAGCGAGAAGGCTTGAGATAATCCTTCAGATTAAAACTTTACTAATATTGATTTTATATGGTAAATAGTGATATTTATTTATAAAAAAAATTATTATATCTTGGATATGTGATTATAGAATATCCATTTTTAAAGGGACATTAAAAATCGTTGTAATTATTTGAAAATAAATGTTAAATTATATTGGATGAATTTGTGATCAAATCATTGAAATCATTAGGTTTTAATCATAATCTACAGTATTTTGAAAAAAAATTAAGGTTATATATTTATTTAATCATCTATGTTGAAATTATATTATTATTATTATTCGATTAAAGATTAATGTATTGTTTCTTTATATGAATATTTATTCATATTTAAAATGATCTTATATTATTCTAACCATTTTGGTTTTTTGTATATAAAGATAGAAGGAATATCTTATCACCATTTTTGGATTATGTGTGTTATTATAATTTTATTTTAGTGATTCAAGAATAAAAAACACCTTTAATACACTTAGTTTATAGATAAAGATGATATTGTGGTGTAAATTGATTAAATTATGAAATTCAACATTTAATGTATGTATATGTATTTTTTTTCATATATATGGTAAATGAATTATAATCTATTGGGAAAATAATCATGACAAAAATGTTATCCTATAATATTTTTTCTGATGAATTGATAGCCTCTTCACCCATTATATATTTATGATGTTCTGGTCATTAATTATCAAATGACCATATTCTATATCACTCTATAATAGTTCTTATGCATTTATTTTCTCTTCTAGGTGCATATTTTTACATCCTACTTGTGATTTACTATTTTCAAACATAGTTATTTATTTCTTCAGATGACCTTCATACATCCATTTCCATCTCTTTAAGACAAAATAATATTAACCAGTTTTTACATTGTGGGATATCAAAAAAGGTATCTTCCAAATTTAAACCTTTTATTATCAAGCCTTATTTATAAATTTTGGGATGAAATTTATTTATGGGGGAATTTTTTATAACATCATTTTTTATAGAAATACTTTATTCGATGGTATTCAAGATACACATCATGGAGCCAAAATAAACCATGAAATATAAATGTATAAATATGACAATAATAATAAATATGTTGAATTGATAGGTTAGAATAGTATTAAACAAATTATTAAATATATATATTAAGGTTCAAAATAATATAAGTTTATTTATTAGTAATTTTAAAATAATCTCTCAATTTTTATTAAATCCAATTTATTCATCAAAGACACATCTTATACAAAAAAAGGTATTATTGATTTTTAGAGAGAAATGATTATAATTAATTTTTTGATCATTTAGAAATATTATTTCATTATAAAGATATATTTTTTATATTATAATATCAAAAATATATTTGGGATAAAATTTGGTATTTTCATAAAAATATTGATATTTCAGTAAATAGGGAAAAATAACAATTCTTGTAAAAGAATACATTTATTTCCATTAAAAATTATCATTATTATTTTCATATTTTATCAATGTAAAATGAGTATTATTTAATTATATATAATATAATTACCATTATTTTAATCTTCATTATTCATTATATTGGTATAAGTACTTTTTTGGAATAAAAACACTTTTTTCAAAAACGACATTTTTTGTCCCCTTTTACGCAATTATATTCAATGTAATTCCTGACCTTCAAGAAATTGAATCATTAAAAATGGATTCAATAGTTCTAATTAGGGTGTTGAATTTTTTTTAAATATTTCTCTTTTATTTCAAAATAGTATGAATAGTTTCTTTAATAATTTTTTCCATAGTAAAAGGTAAATTAGATAAAAATGATAAAAATAAAACAATAACGACACAATAATGACCATAAAAATTGAAATAATATTATTTAATTATTATATTTCATCCATAATAATAAAAATTTTAAAATATATGGCATTTTATATATATTTTCATTATTTTTATTCTTTATAATCTTTTATATAACGAATAAAAGGAAAGTTTCATTCTCTTAGTTTTATTGTATTTTAATTTTTTTACATAGGGATAAAAATGGATATTTTAGGTTCCAAATATTCTATTAAAAAATAAATTACTATTTTTAATCATGTAATTTTTTAAGTTTTTATTGATTAAATAATTCCCAAAATTACTTTGGTAACACTAATATAGAATTTTGTAAGTAATAAACAAGTCAACAAAATGATTCTAAGAACTCTAAAAATATCATTATATGAGTTTGTTTTTATATTAAAGTAATTTTTTAGATAATAATTACTTATTATATATGTATTTACTTTTTTATTAGAATTATATTTTTATCATGTAGTTGGAAAAAAAATTAATTAAATAGTTTCAAAATTTACATATACATTATTTTATAATAAATTTTATTTTATTAAATGATTTAAAATTCGTAAAAATATTCCTCATCAGAGTTATTGGTAGAAAGATTTTTTCCTTATGAATTTTCCATTTATGGTGGGTTTTTCTCTTTTATAGTAACTATATTAATCCTTTAAGAGTCAAACACATTGATATCACCATTATTTTCTAAAGGGTTAGTGAAGGGTTAAAACAAAATGATATGGGTAAAAATGTTATCATAACATTCGAAAATATTATTTTATCATATTATTTAGACTCATAATTATATTATAATCTAATGTTATTAATTTTTATCCATTTATATGTTGATATGAAGTTATGTTAATATAATATTTTTAAAAATTCCAAGTATTCCCCTCCCCTCCCTTATAAAGGGTGCCTCTTTTTATAATTTCTTCACACTTGAAAAACATTAATAAGAAAATAAATTAACAAATACCTTAATTAAAAACCTAATAGCATCATAGGGTCATTTTATTGTTCATAAAATCAACCTAAGAAGGGTTTTAGTGTAAATATTAAGAAGTTTTCTAAAGATGTGGTATAATTCTTAACCAAGAATTTTTGTTTTACTCATTTTTACACATCCTTAAAATTTTATTAAATTATGAATAAATAATAATACCATTATATTACATATAATTATTTGTTTTTATATTAATTAAACAACCATATCCATCACATATTATATCAAATGGGGAATTAAACCATTGGTTGTGTGTACGGTGGAATACATCCTGACGAACCGATTTAATTTTTCCCGTCATTGTCACTCTTGTTAGGTTATAATGATGTATTTAATGTATATATGTGATTTTATAGAATTTTTTATAGTTAATTTAATATAATGTAACATATAATTTCTTAACATTCAATCTATTGAAGAATGATAGCTTCTTTCATGTGTACTTGTGCACTACCACCACCATGAAGTGATATAATTAATTTATCATCACCACATCATATGGATGATATATATACATGTATTTAATGAAATTATATTATATTTATTATCTTATGAACATTATGTAATGATAAAATAATTCTCTCATTATTTTCAAAAATATTGATGGAAAAAGAAATTTTACTAATGTGTATGAACGTCCAACAATTTCCATAATTGTAATATAAATAATTTTTCATAATCTTATTTATTTATTGGGTTTAAATATATAATTAATATGTAATGATTTATGTTTATTTAATTATTATTATTATATATAATATTTTGAAATGAAAAATTTGACAGTTGTTGACATGTCGATGTCATTTTGAAATAATTAATCGAACGTCCTTAAAACTGCTGACATATACTTAACTAATTAAGTAATCAAATATGTCATTTTAATAAAGGAAAAAATGGTTTAATAATAAATAGATAAAAATGTAAAATATTATTATACAATTAAATAATTGACATATAATTATTATATAGGAGTCGAAGAAAATATATGTGAGATATGGACTTGATGTAAGGTATTTTGTCTCAATTTACTTTCATTGAAGAATATTTTATTATTATGAAATTTATTTTTATATAGTAAATATGTATTCCCATATACATGTTATATCATGAATAATTAATAATTCATATTATTTTAGGTTTAAATTTTCTTTAATTCACCCAAGGTTAGTTGACATGAAATTTACAAAGTGGTAAGGGGTTTCCTAACTCAATTTATTTTTATTGGATTATAACTCTTTTTCATTGAATTTTTTATTATATTATTATGTGTAAATTTATATATAAATTTTTTTAATATGTATTTATAATTTTATTATTTTTATTAACATTTTTAACACATAATTATTAATTTGATTAAATTTTTATATAATGTTATGATATTTGTAAGTGTTTTTCATCTAAGAATCTTTTTATATGAGGCATCAATTTATGATATGAAACTATATTAATTTATTAGGGGCATATACCAACCTTTTGAAATGAAATATAACAAATCCAGTTATGATAATAATTTTTAAATATTTTTTTGAAGCTAACATTTTATGTGGATTATTATTGAAAGGATACCAAAGAGGTAAAGACTTTATTTTACTGTGTCATTTATTTTTTATATTGTTTATGTTCAATGATCCTTTAGGGGAAATAATATTGTCTTATTTTCATGAACTAGATATTTTTATTATCTTCTAGTTATGATTTTTTTATATTTTTCATTTAAATTTCCATATTTATTGACTAAATTAGCACAAATAAAGTTATTTGTAAGTGATACTCATCTTGTAACATTTTTTTGATTGGGAATCATTCTCTTACCTATCTATATTTTCTCAAATATTTTCAAAACGTTTTATTTATAAATAAAAAAATTCCAAAATATTTTTTACATGATATTTTACCTTCTTTAATAGGTTTTTATAAATAAAATTTCTTATATTTTACCAAATGGGTAACTTTTGATTCCAACTTTCAAAATGATTGAAAATATTTGTATTTTTCACATTTACAACAGAAATTCATTTTCCTTACACAATGGAAATTATTTTCTAGTAATCTTCTTTTATATATTTTCAGGTTTATTTTTAAATAAAATGGGTGTTCATAATAATTTATAAATTTTAAGATTTTAAATGTTGTTTTTTGTGAAAAATGGAGTTTTCCTCGAGTATGTTTTTAATGATATGTTAATATTATTTTCATTAATTAAAAACAATAACCCTTGATGTTAAATATGCTCAATTAAAGATATTTTGAAATGAAAAAATCATAATTCTTTTTCGGGATGGAGTATTATTATTTTGAAAATATTTTCATGGAAGTCATTTTTTCATGGGATGATCATTTAATGACATTAATAATGTATTTGTCGAAGAGTATTATGATGAGACAAACAATCTAATTAATCAAATAAAGTTATGGTTATTTGAAATTTTTTATAATTATGGGTATTTACATTATAACTCATGGATCAGTGGTTCTTATATTATCCAAGGATGGGTAGTTTCGTTATAATCCAAGGATGAGTGGGTCTGTGATATCCATCCAATGCTTTGATCATAGAAGTTAACTGTATTGTTATTATATTAGTAAGAGTGATATTGAAAATTATTTCTCAAGTTCAATACATGAATTCTATATTCATGTTATTGGCTTTAATGAAAATATTAATATTTATCAAGGTAAGATAATAAGTTTATGTTTAAGGGAAAGTATTTGGTAATTCTTATGGGTGAAAAGATATGGGGGTTTTAATTATTACTTAATTATGATATACAATAAATGGATGGTGATTATTGACTCCAATGATCATTTAATTTATTAAGGCTTTATTAAATGTTTCATGATTGATGATCTAGGTATTGATGGGTATGCATTCCCATATGTTAAGGTTATGCACTTGGATTATGTAACCATAACCTAATTTTCATCTTATTTTTACAGATTAAATTCATTTATTATTTAATATGTTTACCCTTAATGTGAATTTTATCTCACCTATATTATGTAATATTTTCCATTGGTAATGAATACTAAGGGTAAAATAAGTTGAGTTTATAAATGTTTCATATGTAAAGATATTTTTGAGAGATGTTGAAGACTTAATATGGAATATGAAAGGTTGTGTATTGTGGGAAAATTGATCTCTTAAGATATTGAGTTTTTTTATATAATAGTTATCCCCAATTATATAAATATTGAAACATAAAATTTATTTTGGTTTATAATTGATTCAATATCTCATTCTAATGTTATCCATTTCTATTGTAAACAACTAGGTCACATTTATCCTTATCAAATACAGAAATGTAAATTTTATATTCTTGTCAACATATCTAGATTTTAGAAATCGATTCCTACAAAAATTTAGTCTTATATAATTGATCCATTATACTAAATAAAACTATTACGATTATATAATCTGACATATTTAATTATTTAGTCATATTAAATAGTTACTCGCGTAAAAAAGGTTTCACTATGGTAAATATTAATGTATATAAAAAACAAGAATAAATTTTCTTACATGAGTGTATTTTGACATTCTATCATACTATATTCAAAATTAGACTAAATAGAATCGAAATTCATGGAGAATAACATTTACTATATTTAAATGTTCCCAATATTTATAAGAGTACCAATCCTCTAATTTATAAAAGGTGACATCATTACTTTTTTGTCTAAAGTAGTTGAGAAACTTTTATAGACCAATATATACCAATATAGATTCCTAACACCCTAATTCCAAACCTAGATATTCTTGTATTCCAAAATTCAATTCCATGAAACATTAAGGTGTTTTATAAATTCAATTATCCATAAAAAAGGTATATATTCTAACCTATAATTTTTATTTTCCACCATTTTAAACCTCCAATAATTCATATATAACCATATTAAAATAATTAAATCATTATATTTATAATACATGAATTATTTTATGTTAATGGTGCAACTATTTTATATCTTATTACCATCTAATGAATAATTTCAACATCAGTTTGGTGTATGTGCATATTATACCTACATGAAGTGATAAAATTATTTTTTGACCACAACCAATCATGGTCAGTTATATAGATGAATTCCATGATTATATATGATATTTATTACATAATTATGATTATATAATGTTAAATTATAATTTAAATTTCTTTATTTCCTTCTATTAGAAAATGGAAACATTGCTTGTGGGTGCATGTGGACTGCCACCACCTTGGGAGATGTATTATATTTTTCATTATTTTCATCCATGTAATGTTTTAAAAATGTATTTGTTGGAAATTTATGATATTAGTGATTAATATATATCCTTAACATGAGTCATTAAGGATAAAAAAAGTAAATTTTCACTATAAATTAACTTACTGATATCTATATGTGACCCAAAACTATGTTTTACAATGTTTCATAATGAAGAATAATTGCTCAAAAACTCAAGGAATGAAATTAAAACCTTATTAATCATAAAATAATTTCTATTATTGTAAATTCAATATTTATAGAAAGATAATTTTTTTATTAATTAATCGGTTCTGATTTCACCATTACAAAAAACTCATGAAATAATCAAAATTATAAATATTTGTTGATGAAAAAAAATTACCTAAATAATAAATGTGTATAAAATTATTATAAATGAATAAAATATAGGGTAATGTAATTGATTAATATTAAAAAATCATTATGATAATTTGGTTTATTATACTATAGGATACTGTTATTTTGTAAAAGCAAACAGTTTATGTAAGAGTTTCTCATCTGAAACATTTGTCTCTGAGAAATTTTTTGTCTGAGTAGTATACTCAAGAGGGGGGGGATTGAGTATCTATAAAAGTTTCTGTTTGAAAAGTTTTATTAAAATGTTTCCAAATAAAAATAAATATTGGTCAGTTAATCAAAGTAATACAGTTATGAAAGATTGAAGCTTTAAATAACTTCTCATAAGATTAATTAATTCTCCATAATCTTAATATTAGTTATTAATATTACTTTTGAAGCTATTATAATATATAAAAACAATTATAACTTCTTTCCAATATTAAATATCAAATTAAATCTAGTGATTTTTGAATTATCTAGTAAATCAGAGAAAACTAAATTAAACAACACAGTGGATATTAAACAAGTCGTTCAGTCTCAAGCCAAGACCTAATACACTCCACTTAGTGATCACCTTCCACCAAGAAGTTTATTTTAATAAACTTTATCCACACCTTGGATCGAGGTAAACAATAGTCCACAGGACTGTCCAGGTCACATGACCACTTCCGCAGTTTTTCATTGGTATAAACTACTAGGCCAGAGAGGGAACTTTTCCACACTTATCTGTGGGAGTAAAAAAGTTTCAGAAGATATAATTGGAAGGATATCTTATATCCTTAAGCTTATTACAGGAGAAAATTTGTTTTTTAATACAGACACACACACACATCTCGAAAGCTAAAAATAGTAAAAAAAGAGTGAATGTGATGAGATAGGGTTAAAAGTACTCTAAGTGTTATTCTATACAAATTTGGACTTCTAGGATGAAGTAGATGTAATAATTGATTCCTCTTGCGAGACACAATGTTTCAAAAATCTGGTGCTCTAGTTTCCAATTAGATATAGCTCATGTTCTTCATGGAGTTGGTATTGGGAAGATGTTCTTGACATAGATCAATGGTATTCTAGCTTTTGGATTCATGAATTATTCTTGTGTTCTTCAAATGTATGTCGTTTCATGTGTCATTTCACACTTCTTCACTATATCACCCCACCATGTTTCTAGTACACACATTTCTTTTTATTCATGGAGTGAATGTGTTGAAGCCGAAAGAATGCATTTATTCTTCACCTTGTACCTTGTACTATCAGGTGACATGTCTACAAAGAAATGTTAATTATTTCAGTGTATTTAAAATTCTCCAATGTGATATTTATAAATTAAATTTAAAATGAAAAAATAGATTATATAATGGTGTCACAGTTTTTTTGGAAATGGTTTCACTAGGAAAAATCGTCACCATGAAACAGTGTCTCCTTCTTTGACTTTGAGCAGTGAGGTGGTCATAATGGCATAGTTTTATAGATATTACGAACTATTAGCATAGATGTGGGGTTAAGATCAGTACTTCTGGTCCTACTGTCTGGTCACAATATCTGGGTCATGGTATCTGGGTCACGATGTCTGGTCACGGTGTCTTGGTCATGGTGTCGGGTCATGGTGTCTGGGTCACGGTGTCTGGTCACAGTTTCTAGGCCATGGTGTCGGGTCACAGTGTATGGGTCACAGTTTCTATTCATGGTGTCTAGGTCATGGGGTTTGGTCATAGTGTCTATGTTATGGTGTCTGGTCATAGTTTCGGGGTCCATTTCCAAAAAAATAAAACTTGTGGAACACTCGCAGATTTTTATACATAGACAAATATCCCTATATAGACTTGAGTAGAAATATTCCCAAAGTTAATTAGACTTAATAATTCATAAAATAAATAATTATATACAAAAGTTAAATATAGTTTAAAATTATCAAACATATCACTTAAGATCATGGATAGTATTATTTAAAGCATAAAGAAACCAACCATTTGTTCACATGATTTGAGATAGATTAAATTAGATAAACAAGCTTCATAGAATGTATATGATTTTTTATCATTAAAAAACGATTAACACATGTGGACTCCAACAATATCTCCCTTTTTGATGATGAAAAATCTTGTGAGTGAGATATATGTTCTTATTGGATGTGTCTCTCCCTTAGTGTGAATTTAGAGTGCACGAGTTCTTGTCTCGCCCCATTTTTGGATTATCAAAAAGTGTATGAAAGAAAATAAGAGAATAGACAAGAAGAGTACACAGTACCATAGATGGAGAATGATGTTTCAATAAAAATAGTAGAAAAAAATACAAAAATATCCCTATCAAAAATAGTGTTCACTATTCTTTAGTAGTAGTTTTAATATTTTTTCCCTTGGATGCAACATCAAAAGAAGCCACAGGATCAGAGGTAGAAGATAAGGAAGGAAGATAACCAACTGACAAAGAAGTTAGATGTAGTCCTCCAAAAAATAGGGGGCCAAGGTATGATTGATGGAAGACTAAGGTAATTATTGGTCAAGTATAACAGGTCTGATCTGGCTCAAAACCCTAGAGACAGACATAGAAGTAGAGGCAAAGGAAATAAATTAGGAATGAGGAAAACCAAGTCGCAAGGGTGCAGCTATAGGAGCCATAATAGCAGTGCTCTACACATGAAGATAACTCCTCAATAGCTTGATTAAGTCAGCAATAATATCCCCCCCCCCAATACTACATCGCTTTCTCAAAGTCATCTTTGTTCTCATGAACGTGTCTAACAAACGAGTGAAATCCTTTAGCTTTTGAACTTGTGTTTTGAAATCTTGAGATACATGAGGGATTTTCATATTCTCTAGATGGTATATGAATTTTTTTGTCATATCATGCTTAGAGAAAATCCAATTTTAGTATAAATCCACCTTCTAAGTAATTTCTTTTTGAGAATCATTTTCAATCTTGGAATTAATCATTACTAGATCAAGAACTCTGTCACTATTATTGAAAACCACAGATAGAGACTCTTTGTCAAAGTCACTGAGCACTGATTTACGTTCTTCCTTAATAGTCGTTCTGAGTGGATCACTACCCAAAGAGGGATGAGATGACTGTCTCGAGGAACTAGAAGTTGTAACAGTTGATGTAAGGGACTTCAGTTTATTTAGAACATTCTAGAGTCTACCATTATACTCATTAGTTAATTTTTTGAGAAAAATCACAAGCTCATGCATTTATTTAACTATTTTATTGTTTCATTCAGCCACCTTGTCAGCTAAGGAAGTTAGATTTGGATTAATTAAGGAGGGAACTTCCTATAGAATCTGACCACTAACATCCTCAATAGGATGAGAAACAGATTCTGGTCTCTATTTCAACACTTCCTCCATATCCTCAACCGTAGCTTTGAGGGACTTCACTTCATCACCAAGCTGTTTGTTCTCAATTATGACCTCTTGAATTTCATGAATCATTTTTTGGCTAAATCTACCAAAAAATCTTCAATAGGTAAGAATCTATTTCACTCAAGTTGTTTATTGTATCAGGTAGATTATTCATGAGCTTTTCAACTCCAACCAATAAGGTAGCTCCAAAGGCATTCAAATCATCATTACTTACTAAGGTATAAGGTTCTTGTGATGGTTCATGAATAGAAGCTGAGATAGGAATAGGTTCCTTTGTAGATATAACATCAAGAGCAGATACTGGTCTGTATTGAAATATTGTAGATATATCTATACATCTAAATGAGGATTCATAGGAATCATTTACATCAAAATAGCTAGGGAGTTTATACCAAGTATGCACAGTGCTTTGATCAAATAGATTAGGCACATAAACACTTTCTAGATTGGGGTTTTTATCCCCCTCAATGGGTGCATCTCTCACAAGACTAAGAGATTTATATATTTGATCTTTTTCTAAAATTTCATCCCCAAAAGCTTCACCCATTTTTTTTCTAGCCAATTAAAAGGCTCGTTCTATTCTTTCTTCTGTAGATAGGATAATCTCAGGAACAACTTGTTCCTCTAGGTGTTCTTTATAAGTAGCTTCTTTCTCAAAAGAAAGTTATTCTTCGAAATTCTGTTCCAAAAAATCCATTTCCATTTCAATAAAAATAGATTCTTCCTTAAAAGTATGTTCTTATTCTAGATCCACAATTTTTTCAAGAACAAGTACTTCCTTCTCAATTAATACTTGAGGAACAGGTTCACTGCCTTCCATATCTTGGATTGATTCCCTTGTAAGTTCAACAACCCCATCTTCTTCATCCTCAACATGATAGTCATCATTTTCATCTAGTTCTAGACCAATATCAGAAATTCCCTTAGGTCTTGAAGAATGATCAACTAGGATGAACTTTTTATATACCCTCTAATTATATTCTACCCATGCTTTTCTCCAAGTATTCCAAATAATTTTCATTCTTTTGACTATAACCTTTGAGATAAAAAATCATATACTTTAATGATTTCTTCTTCTTGTCTAACCAACCCTTTATCATGAAGCATAGCATAGATTAACCTTGAGTATAATAGGGATGTTGAATTTGAGGTTGTCTTTTTCAACTCATAAATACGATGTATAACATACTTGCATAGGATAATCTTGTGTACATTCTTGATAAGATGGATCAAAAGTACATCTTGATACTTGATTGCTGTAAAATATCCTTTTCTAGGACTAATCATTTTCTAAAAAATCTTATACAATAGTCTGGTTTCACCAACTATCTCAACAGTAATATCTCTTCTCTTGGTTTCATTGCTATTTAAGCATCCCAAGGATTCTTCTAAAACCAATATATCACTTGGAGGAGGAGGACCTCTCTGGTAGTCCTAAAAAATTCTATCATGAGGAATCCTTAGGAAGGATTCCCATAACCTCTAAGAAAAAAGTGTATCTTTGGCCATTGATCCATCTTCTCACAAGAAACCCCTCCTATATATCAAAAGAGAATTGAACGAACTGATAAAATTGAGCAACTAGATTTGGGTAAATCAGTATTTCCTCTTTTTTGAACTAATCCAGCCATCCATGCTCTTTTAGTACATTCAAAACTAAAGACTTACTTTACAACAGCCACTTGGGGCAGATTTCCTTTTCAGGTACTAATTTTCTGTTCAACATGTTCAGATTCAAAGGACCTTTAGGTGCTATATCTGGTAAAATTTTCATCTTTTTCTTCAATCTTCATTTCTTAGGAGTTAATGAGGATGGGTGTTTCATTCTGGGAATTCAACGAAAGTGTTAGAGAGAGGGAGAGAGGTTTCGTGTTTGATAGAAGAAGGCTCGAGTGAAGAAAAGAGTAAAAATTCTATCATTTTAAGCATTTTAGGGATATAAAGCATCGAATATTCAAAATCACGAGAAAGAAAAAAAATAAGTACTACAATATGGGTAATAATTATTTTAATAAAACAATAAAGTATCTTTACAGTGATACTGGAATAGACTTTCACTCTGAGACCATAATAAGTTTTCACAGTTAGACCGTAACCGGTTTTCACGATGAGACTGTAAAAAGTTTTCATAGTGTGATATCTACTATGTGACTTCAAAACTATGTGACCGTATTGTTTGAAATAGTATTGTACCAGATATTTATCGAGATATAGTAACTATGAGACTCTAAACATCAAACAATAACTATTATGTAATAGAAATCTTAAACTATGAAACAGTAAGTTGTGAAATCGTACACTTACTACTAAAGATTAATCATTCCCAATTTATGTATGATGTAATAGATTCTTTTATAATATAATGGTTTGGTGAATATAATAGAAACTTGATATTAAGTTCCAATGACTTCCCAAGTTATATCACCTTTTGGATAATGGTCTCTCAAAAAGTGATGCCTTACATCAATATGTTTTGTCCTAGATTGTGAAACAATATTTTTTGAGATGTTAATGGAACTTGTATTGTCACAATTTATAGGTACATTCCTGAATTGAAATCCATAATCTAGATATGTGTCTTTAATCTACAGAATTTTTTCCCAACAACTACTAGTAGCTATGTACTCAGCTTTGGTAGTAGATAATGTAACTTAGTTTTGTTTCTTACTACATCATGATACTAGTCACTTGCCTAAAAAGTGACATGATCAAGAGGTTCTATTACTATCTAACTTATAACCACTGAAATCAGCATCAGAATAACTAACTAACTCAAATGATTTTATTTTGGGATAGAATAGTCCTAGATTAGTTGTATTCTTAAGGTATTTGAAAATTATCTTAACACCATTTGAATGAGATTCCAGAGGGTTTTCTTGAAAATGAGCACACATACATACACTAAACATAATATCAGGTCGGCTAGTAGTTAAGTAGAGTAAGCTTCCAATCATTCCTCTATAAGTGTTTTGATCAACAGATTATCAATCTTCATCAAGATCCAACTTACAAGTAGTACTCAATGGAGTGTCACTACTTTTAGTTCTATCCAAGACAAAATGTTTTAGAAGATATCTAGTTTATTTTCTTTGATTTAAAATAATACCATCATTATTATTAAATATTTGAAATCATGGAAAAAAAATTAGTTCACCCATTAAACTCATTTCAAATTCTTTTTTCACCATTTTTTAAAATTCAATACATAAATATTATCTTGAATATCCAAATATAATATTATCTACATAAATTTGAACTACTATAAAATCATTGGAAATTCATTTTATAAAAAGGGTAGGATTACCGATTACTTTTTTAAAATCATTGGAAATAAGAAATGTACTTAATCTGCCATACTAAGATCTTGGGGCTTGTTTTGAACCATATAAATCTTTTTATAAATTAAAGACATGATTTGAAAATGAGGATTTTTAAAACCAGATGGTTTCTCAACAAATACATCCTCGACTATATACCCATTTGGGGATGTACATTTAACATCCATTTGATATAGTTTTAAATTAAGATGTGCATCATAAGAAATCATAATTATGATGGTTTCAATTATAGATACTGGTGAAAAGGTTTTCTCATAGTCAATTACTTCTTCTTGACTATAGCCTTGGGCAACCGATCTAGACTTGTTTCTAACTATGTTACCAGCGTCATCTACTTAATTTATAATTATCTACTTAGTGAATATGGTAAATGTGACTTTGGGTCTGTCAAAAAGTTTTCAATACTTGTTCCTTTCATATTGATTAAGTTCTTCTTTCAAGTCCATCACCAAAAATTCATCATTGATATCATCATTAATGTTTTTATGTTCATGTTGTGACAAGACGACTTGATGTTCAACCTATTTTCTAACAGAAGCTCTAGTTTGAGTTCCTTTATCTAAATATCCATCAACTACATCAAAAAAAGGTTCTTATGAGTTGTAACAGCTCTAGAGAAATAAGAACTAGTGATTTCATGTTCTTTAATAGGTTCAAGTTCAATATGACCTAACTCCAAAGAATATCCAGAACTGGAATTTTTCAGAGACTTCTTTACAGGATCGTTAGAGGATTATGAATTGATGTCCAAATTTGACACATCATCCTCCAGGTTATCTAGAATGGTCTTAGGCTCATGTTGATCTATTTCATATAATTTTACATGCACATATTCTCCCACATATTTAGTTCTTTTTTTAAACACTCTATAGGCATTACTAGAGATTTTAATATCCTAGAAATATTCCATCATCACTCTTGGATAAAAAGTTATCATCATTGTCCTTAATATTAAAGATATAGACATTACACCCAAAAACATTAAAGTAGCATAATTTTTGTTTTATATTGTCCTATAACTCATATGGAGTTATTTTAAGAATAGTTCTAATTAACAATATATTAATAATGTAGCATGATGTATTTATAGCTTTAGCACAAAAATAAATACGTAAGTCATATTCACTTAGCATAGTTCTAGTAATCTCTTGCAAGGTTCTATTTATTTTTTCTACAACTCCATTCTGTTGAGGTGTTATAGAGGAATATAAATTATTATTATAGCCATTTTTTGAACAAAAGGAATCAAAATATAGATTTTCAAACTCACAACCATGATCACTTCTTAAGGATTTAATTATAATTCCACTGAGATTTTTTAAAATTTTAGCATATTTGGTGTAGTGAGAGTAGGCATAGCTTTTGTGAGCCAAAAATAAAGTCGAAGTATATCTAGAAAAGTCATCTACAAGACAATAAACATTGTGTTTACCATTTAAACTTGAAATTATAGTTGGTACAAACAAATCTATTTGAATCAATTCTAGAGGGTGAGAAGTTGATACTTATTTCTTTGGTTTGATGGAAATTTATTGTTGCTTTCCCTTTAGAAAAGGATTACACACTTTATCATTTGGAAAATAATGTTTGGGTAGATCTTTGACAAATATATTTCTAGATATATCTCTAAGGGAGTTAATATTACATTGTCCTAGTCTCTTATTCCAAAGGCAATATTCATTGTGAAATACAGTTAAACATGAAGCATTTTGAGAGACTAAAGACTCAAAGTTAATAGAGAATACATTTTCATTTCTTAATATAGAAAATGGTGATTCATTTTTAGAATTAAAAACATTTTAAGCATCATTTAAAAATTTAACATGAAATCAATCATCACATAGTTATGAAATACTAAGAGGGTTATATATCAATCCATTAACAAAAAGTACTTTGGAAATTAAAATAGAGTTAAAGTTATTGATTTGGCCAAGGCCAATTATTTTTCCTTTGGCATTGTAACCAAAATTGACATGTCCACCATCAATTTTTATTAAGTTCTTGAACCATGGATAGTCCCCTATCATGTGTCTTGAACACCCACTGTCCATGTACCATAAACTTTTATAGGATCTCTTTAAGAAATTTTCCTACAAAGTACTCAAATAAAATAAGACTTTGGTACCCATATTTGTTCGGGTCTAGTAATATTAGTGACTACTGCTTTAGGAACCCATATCTTCCACATAGATTTCCTATAAGAATTATGTAAAGTTCTTTAAAAATAAACTCTTTTGGGTCTAGAAAATCATGAGACAGTAGAGAGTGCATCAAAATTTGAACTAGCTGAATGTTTTTTAGAACTAGAAATAAAGTTGTGTGTCCTCAATTTAGAAACAAAATTAGTTCTCCCAAATTTATTTTACCAAGTTAATATCCAATACAAGTTGTATAATTAGAATAAATATATTTACCAAGAATTTGTACCAAAGTATATTTACCATTATTAAATATTTCAAATCCCTTTTTCAATTGTTCATTAGATATCTTTAGTGAATTTTTTTATTTGAGTAATTGATCATTTTATCCCTTTCTACAGTAAGTTTAGATTTAAGAGTTGAGGTAAGAGAATGTTGTTTCCACAAAGACATGTATTTATCTTTTATTTCATTACATGTATATTCATACATATTATAGTACTCAAACATTTCATTATTATACATATTCTCATAAAAACTTCCATCTCTAGAATAATAGTAATTTTGTAAAGGAGATTCCAGTGATACCTCAGATGTGTTTTTTATAAAACACATATTGGATTTTTTTAGCATGTTCATCATGTGAGGATTCTGAGTCACTTGACCTTTCCTCAGAAGCACTACATATTGATTTCATTTCCTTTTTATACTTTCTATCTTTGTCATCATATTTATTTCGTACATGAGCTTGGGATTGACAGCCTCTACAAGTTCCTTTCGGTTACATTCATATAAAACTATCTTATGAGACTTTTCACTTCTTTTCCAATATTTCTTCCATCTTCCTTGTTAATAATATCTTCCCTTGAAGTTAGGCTTTCTGAAAAAATTTATTATTCTTGTAAAATCTCTTAATCCTTATGGTTAATCGATCGATCTCCTCATCATTGTCAGGTAATGAATATTTACTGTTGTAACTTTCTTCAGAGGCTTCCAATTTACCTTTTTCCTTGTGTTTAGATATGGTGGTCTTAATGAAACATATTTTCATTTGGACTCATCCTCATCATCCTTGTTGAATTTTAGATCCTCTTAATACATAATTAGTTTCTCAATGAGTTCTTTTACAGGTAACTTGATGATGTCGCATTATTCTCTAATAGGGATAGAGGTTCCTCTCCATCTATCAGGTAGGTTTCTGAGAATCCTGATGGTTTTTTCTTTGGCAGTGACATCACTTCCAATAGAATTCATTGTGTTGAAAATTCTATTGAACTTGAGATACAAGTTAGAAATAGTCTCATTAGGTTTCATTTTAATGTTATCATATTTAATAGTATAATTATTATGTCTCATTTCATTAACACTAGAAGTTCCTTTATGTGAAATAGACTAAGTGTCCAAAATTTCATGGGCATTTTTACATACAGAAATTCTGTTAAATTCCTCATCTCCTAAGGAGTAATATAAAAAATTCATGGCTCTGTCGTTGTTATTGTAGGATGTATTGGTTGGTTCATACCATGTGATTCAATTAGTAGACGGAATCTTATACTCATCTGTAATTTAATAGAAAATTTAATAACCTATAATTTCTAAATTCATTTTCATTTCAATTTTCCGTTGGGAATAATTGTTTTCATTGAAGAATGGCATTCTATTTGTTGCAAAACCTTCTATTATGTTATCCATAACCAATAAATATATTGAATGTGATGTAAATTTAGAGTTAACAGAATTTTTTAGATCATTAAAGTGAATCTAAAATCATAGTTGAATAGTTTCATTAACTGAGTCTTAATAAGAATAACAAACTCCTCTGATACCAAATGTTGGTTTGAGTAGAGTACTCAAGAGGGGGGTGAGTTGAGTATCTATAAAAAATTGTGTTTGTAAAGTTTTCATAAAAGGTTCCCCAATAAAAATAAATACAGCCCAAATAATCAAAGTAATATGGTTATGAAATTTTTTCTGTTAAAATAACTTCTCAGATGATTGATTAATTCTCAGTTATCTTAATATCAGTTATTAATATTACATTTTAAGTTATTATAATAAGGAAAAATAATCATAACTTCTTTCCAAGATTAACTATTGAAGTAAATCTAGTTATTTCTCAATTATCCAATAAAATAAAGAAAACTAAATTAAAATACAAAAAGGATATAAAACAAGCGGTTTAGTCTCTTGTCGATACCTAACACAGTCCAATAGGTGATCTCCTACCACCAAGCAGTTTAAATTAATAAACTTGGTCCACACCCTAGATCGGGGTAAATAAAAGTGCACAAGAATATCCAAGTCACACAACTTATTCCATAGTTTTTTGTGGGTATAAACTATCTGGTCATACAGGGGCCTCTTCCACACTTACTCGTTTGAGTAAACAGTTGTAAAAAGATATGAGAGAAAGGATATATTGAATCATTGAGTTTAGTGTGTGAAACACTATGTGTGTTTTAATATAGACACACACACGCACTGCTTGAAATATAAAAATAGTACAAAACAGAGAAATGATGATGAGATAAGGTTAGAAGTTCTATGAGTGTTATTCTATGAAACTCTAGACTTCTAGGTTGAAGTAGATGTAAGAATCGTGTCCTCATTCGAGAAATAGAGTATCGTAAGTCTGATGCACTGGATTCCATTTAGATACGGACTGTGTTCTTCATCGAGTTGGTATTGCAATGATGTTCTTGACTCTGATCTATAGTATTCTAGATTTTGGATTCGTGAATGCTTTCTGTGTTCTTCAGATATATCATGTTTCATGTGTTTGTTCTCGTTTCTTCACTATATAACACCACCTTGTTTTTGGCCCACACTTTTATTTTTATTCATGTAGTGCCTATGTTAAATCCAATAAGATGCATGTATTCTTCACCTCATACCTCGTACAATTAGGTGACATGTCTACAAAGAAATATTAATTTTTTCTGTGCATTTAAAATACTCAAATATGACTGTTACAAATTAAATTGAAAACAAAAAAAATAGATTAAATAATGGTTTCAGGGTCTCTCTGGAAATTGTGTCACTTGGAAACAGTGTCACCCGACATAGTTTCTCATTCTCTTCCTTTGAGAGGTGAGGAATTAATGATGGAATTGTTGTATAGATATCAGGAACCAGTAGCACATATACAGTGTTAGGATCTCAGTGTATGGTCATAGTGTCTTGTCATAGTATCTAGGTCACGGTATCTGGGTTACGATGTCTGGTCATAGTGTCTGGTCGTCATGTCTGGTTCACGGTGACTGGTCATGGTCTATAGCTCGTGGTGTTTGGTCACAGTGTCTGGCTCACAGTGTCTGTGTCACGTTTTCTTGTCCCGGTGTCTGGGTCCTTTTTCAAAAAAGAAACAAAACCAATTGTAGACTCACAGTTTCACATACATAGACAAATATCAGTATATAGACTTGAGTAGTAATATCCATAGAGAGAATTAGATTTAATTATTCATAAAATAAGTCATTATAGACCAAAGATAAATATATTTTACAATAATCAAGCATAGCACTTAAGATCTTGGATAGGTTTATTTAAATCATAAAGAAATAAATAATCTGCACACATCATTTGAGGCAGATTAAACATGATTAACATGCTTTAAAAATTTATAGGATTTTTGATCATTAAAACATGATTAAAAAATGAGGATTCCAATAGAAATTTTCTGAATTAATCAAAAATTTCAATTATATAGTGTATATACTTCCTCTTTGAAATATTTTTTCATTATTAACTCTTTAATAATAGTGATTAATGTTCAATTTAATTTTAACTGTTTAATTGTTTCTATTATAGTGTTATAAAATCAATTGAGGTTAATTATACAATGGCACTCCTTATTGGTGTTGTTCTTGTTCCAATTTTAATATATAAAATTTTGTTTTTTTCTCCAATAAAACACATATTTTTCATATCTATTATTATTTCAGGGGTTTTCATGTATAATGTTTATTTCCCCTCTCTTAAATACTAAAAATAAACTAAGAAAATATTTTTTATAAAATCACACATTATTTCTCATTTTCAGTTTGGAACCTTTCTCTTCCATATCCATAATCATTATTTTAATTCGATAATGTTTTTTCCATATATAAATGATCTAATAAGTTCAATTTATATTAAATTTGAATCTATATTTGAATTTTTCAAATGAATCATATTATTTGTTTTTTTGAAATGCTTCATTATTTACTTTTATCAAAAAATTATGAAAAGAATATCTATTTTGAATTACTCCACATGCGCAATTTTACACTATGCCCAAACCATTTATCATTTTTTAGTTCCCTTTTAATTTTAATGGTTTAAAAAAGTAATACTTATTCTTATTATACCATGAATATTCAGAAATTATTTAATATTTTATTAAATTTTTTCAAAATATATTTCAGTCTACTGGAGTATAATATTATCTATCACTCGAAATTTTCTTACATAAAGATAATTTATTTTCATGATTTTTTGTTATAAATAATCATAGATATAAATTGTAAATTTATTTTTGAAGTCTCGTGAATTTTTTTTGAATGTATAATTTTAACTTTTTTGTAATAATGTTATAATAAATTTAATGGAACACTATTTTTAAGAGCTTCAATTACATTTTTTACACTATTTTTATAAGACTTCCATTTTAGTCAATGCCATAATATTTGAAAAATTCTTTATAACATTTATTTCCATGTTATTTATTACCATGTTTATATTATACATAATTTATAGTATTTATTAATCCATATACCTACTTCTCTATAATATATAAACACACAATTATACATAAATCATATTTGGGGTCTTTTAAAATAAATATTGATCAATTTTTGACTCATGAAAGTTTTAATAATATGCGTAATTATTATTTTTATATGATTAATAATTTCCAATAAATTTTGTTTTATTTTTTACTATGGACTATTTATATTCCAAATACATGATTCAATAAAAATATTCATTTATTGATAAGGTATATTTATTATGTACTACATTTACCATTCAATTTTTAGTGTTGAATTAGACATTTTTAAGTGATTAAAAGAGATAGTTATAGCCCCTCAAAACATAAATAGGTCTCATGAGGCTAATAATCTCAGGTATTCAGTGTGTTCATACCCAATTATTTTTGATGTATTCACATAAAAACATAATGGTAAGATAATGATGAATAAAATTATGCATTCTCTAATTATGAAATAAAACATTTATTTTCATGGGATCCTTTATATTGTTATGTTATCCATTGAAAAAATTCATTCACATGTTTTAAGTGAAAAAGAACATGTTATTATTACTTATATAAACCATATTTGTTATTCCTTGTTTATTTAATTATTATATCCACAATAATATTTCCCTTATTGAGAATATGAGCTCTCCCATCTTATGTTTCAATATCCTTAGGTTATTAAGAAGGGTAATAAATATGGTATATCTAGAAGGGTATCATGTGGAGATAATTTTTTTTGAGATGTTAAGGATAAAATAAAGAATAATAACATCAATGTGTAGTAATAAAAATGACTATTAGGTGAGAAGAATATAGGTTTTATTAATTATTAGGTTTCAAAATTCTATAAAGATCGAATTGTAAAAAGTATTTGGGTATGTAAGTGACTCAATAATTTCATTTGATGTTGTTGTTAATGATTTTAAAAATTGGATAACCATGGTTAGTAACAAAACCCATTTGAAATGATAGTGTTTTGGCACTAAATCTAACTGTACCAGTCTGGGACACTATTATGGGTATTAAAGCATAGTTTATATAACATTATAGGTTAGTATGTTATTAGAATAATTTAGTTTATGTGTTTTGGATAACAAAATGTGTCAAAAATATATGTTTGATCAGAATATAAAGGCCATTAATAATTTTTTCTGTGTTATATACTTGGATTTTATAAAAATAAATTATATTATATGAAATATTTAAAGTATAAAAAACACTTTATGTTGGTATTAAATTTAATTGATATGTAATTTTATATATTTTTTAGAATGGGATGAAAAAATAAATTTTAGAAAACCTAATGTATAAGAATATGTATAGAAAAACCATATGAAATTTGGGTAAAATAATATGTTTTTGGTTTCCTAGAAATAAGGTCCATGTTTGGATAAAAAAGGTTGATACAAGATCTTGTATAGTTGAAACTATGTGTAATAAACCTAATATTTCTAATAAGTACCTAGAATAAAATATCATGGGATGAGAGTAAATCCCCAGGAGAACTAGTGCTTCACCCAATCTACCACATACCTGAAGGGCTTTGTAGATCACCATGGGATGGAGACTATCACTCAAGCATCAGAAAACCTCCAAAGTTGATGATTTCAGCCATTCTAAAATAGAAAACATGTCACATATACAAATAGAAAATAGAAACACCATCAGAGATATAAATATATTCTTTAAGAGTTAGAGTAGAATGGAAGTGATACATTTTGAAAGGTAACAAAAAATATCCAAACTACAATTCCAGTAGAAAAGGACTGTAAAACTAAAATAGCTACTCCAACAACTCTATGTGATAGTGTGCATAAAATCCCACCTTATTATTATGATCTTCCCATCCTCAGCTGGTAGAATACCTCACTACCTTCCTATGGTACCTTACCATTCCCTGTATTGAAAGAAACGACTTGGTTTATTCAATAATGAAGTGTTACTCGGGGTGTGAGCAACAAATCTCAATAGGGTCTTACTGGGGTGTTCCATTTCATGTGTATAAAAAATAATCCAGGAATACTCATCTTTAAAAAAAGAGGGCATGATAATAGTTTAATAGTTTTTATATCAAATCCAATGGAAAACAATTAACTTCCCCAATTTTCTATATTCCTGAATAAAAAAAGTTAATCAGTTTTGAAGAATTTCATATCCAAATATCAAAAAAGATATATTAAAAAACATATAATATACCACATATCATATCAAAACTAAGGAAGTAAAATCAAACTATTATGAACTAAACATCCCAAATTGTCCAAAAGTGTAGGTAAAATCATCCCAAGGATCTCACTAATTTAGGATTGAGGTGACACTCTTAGCCAACCGAGATAATATCACATTCATATTGCCTCTAAACATATTTATTTAGTCTAGAGAGGAAAGGATCATCCTAGAAAGTGAACCCTCTAATAGGTCTAATAAGTACCTAGAATAAAAGACCTTAGGAGGAGAGTAAATCCATATAATAAAAATCCCTAAAATGAATGAGGCTTATTAATATAACTTCAACTTAAGTACCTCAAGGATTACCATGTGCTCTATTATCCAATGCATTGTAATCAATTCATTTTCTTCAATCCTAATTTGAAAAGTATTTCATAAAACATTTAAAATTCATTAAAAAAATTTATAAAAAAACTAGGGAATTTTTTTTATAAATACAAAATTCTACACACACCAAACAAATCATTCACATCACTCCACTCCATTTAATAAAATAATTTTAAAAAAATAGTTGAAATTTAGTGCACCAGTAATGGATAGAGACAGAACCACCCACATAAAAGCTTGAGACACACATTCTTGTAATGTAATACTCCATAAGAATGAAATCAAAAATGAAGATTGAGTCCCTAGAATCCAATCGACCATTCTATTAATTTATTGAATTAAAAAAATTGTCTAGTAGAAAAGATGCTACAACACATAACTCAAGAACACACGCCCTACAAACCACTACCAATAAGGTATCGACCCCTAGAACAAGATTGCACAATAGGCCTAGATATATGAAACCCAACTTCAATGGTGCCCACACCAGAGAAGATCAGGTGCACTCACTAGAGCAGAGCCAAATGGATTGTCAGAATGAGAGGGTATGGCTATCGCATTGGTACCAGCATGTGCTTGCACAGGAAGCCTTGCCATATGGTCATGCAAAGGTAAAGATCTACTATCAGGATGCAGATTCTAGGGAGGGGCAGTTCCTTGTAGATAGTCTGGTTTAATTCCCTGAAGACTTTCGAGTCATGTAATCTCCTAAAGCTACAGTCCATGTAATCTCTGAGCCTACGAGCCTTCTAAGGGTTCCCCCTCATCCCTTGAAAGGGGGGGTTATCAAAAATCAATAAAAATGTAGTACTTAGGTCCATTCAAGAAAACTTCAATGGTGATGAATTTCATAATAAAGAGATTCCAAATGAACAGAGGCTCCTAAAATGACTTCATAATATACCAAAGTCAAGTGGGGAGTACGTTGTAGGAGAAAGAATAAACATATCTTCTGAGTATCTCCCTAAATTCATTATCTATGAAATTTTCATGATGTGTAATCCATATAAATTTCATATAATCTATGGGACTCATATACAAAAAAACACATCTTTGTTTTAGTAATCATATACCCTTTATTGTTACACAAAGTTTAACGTTTACATAGCTTTTATTCCTTCACACTATGTATTCATCTCTTGACATGATTTTTGAAGCTGTTAGTCATCATGTACTCATTACATGGCATATAAATTTCCCACATATATAAAAAAATATATCTTCTTAACAAAAAACAAAAACAATCCTCGTAAATTTTAAAACATGGGGAGAACCCCAAAAATTATTTAACACATTTCTACCTAGAATCCATTAATTTAAACAAAAATATATCCTTTAAACTTAGGAAATTATTCATAGAAAATATTATACATCATCAGGAGTCCAATGATGATCCCAATTAAAGAGGAAAACAAGTAATGATAATGGAAATATTTGAATGTCGGTAATGGAATGTTACACACTACCAACTATATGACCTCTTATCCCTTGGAAGACATGTGAAAGAAATAAGTCTATTAAATGGATGAAAACACCAATCTGTCATCAACAACACACATTTCCATGTCTCACGTGAATTTCATCCATTCCACCATAACACTCTAACCAACAAAATCAACTACCAATGAAAGACTTTCACTTGAAAATCAATGATCTCTACTGGATTCTCCACAATAGAAACATCTAGTTGTAACTCGATATCTTCCCAAATTAGAATGTGAGAGGGATCATTATGGTACTTTATGAGTAGTGATATGTGTAAAACATCACGAATTCATGTTAATTGAATAAAAAATTACAACTGATCAATAACCTACCCCAGATACTCAGTGTCCTCAAAATCTCTAACAAATCTTATATCTAACTTTCCCTTTTTTCTAAGACGATTATGGCCCAACATATGGGAAAATATAAAGAAAACCTAGTCACCTAAAACCCACATATTATGAGGTCATTTATCCACTATGTATTTATATCGGATCTGTTTTGTAACCATATGTCAATGTATATCCTATATCATTACAGATGTTTCATGAACAAAACATGGTCCCGCAAAATAAACTTCTCCGTCCTTTTCCCAAAAAAATATGTGACCTTCATGGGTGACCATAATAATACTTGAATAGAGAAATTACGATTTATGAATAGTAACTATTATTATAGAAAAACAAAACCAGTCACAGATATATTTCCCCATATCCAACCAAATCTAAAACATTTTCATCGATCAAGTCATCCATAATCAAAATAGCACACTCAATCTAACCATCTATCATTGGATGGTAAATTGTAATCAACATGACATGGGTCCCCGTAGCCAACTAGAGACTCCTCCATAACCTTGAATTAAATCTTGGATCAATATATAAAACAATGGTATATGTAACACTAGGTAACCTCACAATTAATGAAACATATAGCTTAACTAGATATTCAACATTATTAGTTCCCAAGATAAGAATGAAATGAGATAGATTATTCAACTGATCAATCACCATACATATAAAATTCCCCGTTATAGATTTTTTATTAATTTAGTAATATATTACATGGACACCTCTTCCTATTTCCAAACTGTCACCAGAAGAGGATAGAGAAAACTAAAAGGTTTCAATTTCACTTCCTTTATCTATTGGAAGGAGTAATAGTGGGACACATAATAAACAATGTGAAGATTCATACCCATCCAGTAGAATCACCATATAATGTCATAATACATCTCCATAGTTCTTGGATGAGAAAACCACAGGTAACTATGGATATCAAACTATAGTAAACTCCTCACTGATTCAGGGATGATAAAACAATCCTCAAAAATGAGAATACTATATTAATATAGAGACTGAACCAAAATGGCATACCCACGAAAATAGGTTCTCTCAAATTCCCCTCAACTCATCACCTTATTGCTGACTCTATATAATAGACTCAAGGAGAGAAGACGATAACTGAACACTAGTCAAAACCATGCCTGAAACATCCTCCTGAGCATCTAGATGCAACTAAGCTAAAATCCCCTAATGTTTTTAATCCTCATTCGATTCAAACATGCATTACGATGGTACATTCCTATTACGAGAGATTATGGAAACATTCTGCATCCCCTACGTATAGTCATTGTCAAATTCAAATATATGTTGGTATTCCACCCAACTCCACTATTTAATATTCATGTATTTCTGATAGATGATATGGCTCATACTCTTACGGTCATAAAACATTGTAAACCTCTCCCCAAAAATATACTGCCCCATCACTTAGGTTATTTTATAATTATAGAAATATATAAATCATGAGTGTGGTGATTCTTCTCATTTGATCAATGTTTATGAGATCCATAACCTACAACATGATTATCCTTCATGACCACAAAACCCAAACCAATTCTAAAAGAATCACAAGAAATCTCATACCATTTATCGGGATAATGTAATATTAAAATAGGATATAATTCAAGAATTTATTCAATATTTTTGAAATAAAACTAACACATTTCACCCCATATGAATTTCACTACTTTTCATATAAGATAATTAAAATGTGGCACCAATTTTGAGAAATACTTGACAAACCATTGGTAATATCTAGTAAAAACAAAGAAGCTCAGAATCTCAAAGACAGTTTGTGCTTCTTCCAAATCAAAAATATAGCCATTATCTTCTAAGGATCAACTGAAAATAACTTCTCAGAAATCACATTACCTAATAATTTCACTTATTGAATCCATAATTTTAATTTCAAAACAATCCATAAAAATATTATCTCCATATCATTTTCAAAAAAACCCAAATCTTCTTTGTTCTCATGCCAAAATTCTGATTAAACAAAAATTTCATCCCCTAACACTACTAAATAAGTTCTGAGATACTAATGGAATATCTTATTCAATAAATCCATAGTAAATTTAGGATCATTTATCAGAACAAATGGGATAAAAAATATTCATATTGGCAATAAATTCTCTTAAAATTCATCTTAGATATATTAAACTCCAGAAATATGTGTTGATGATAACTCATTTTAAGATTAATCTTCAAAAAAAACCTTTCCCCCTTTAACTAGTCAAAAAAAATCATCTACATGAGGAAAAGGATACATTTTCTCAACTGTTTCCTGATTTAGCTTCTGGTTTTCCACACACTATCAAAGTCAACCATCTTCTATATTGAAAAATAAAGTAGGGTTTTCCCAAGGCCAAACACGTGGGAGAACAAAACCCTTTTTCATTAGATTGTCTGACTGAATCTTCATCTCTTTCATCTCATCTGATTCCATATGATAATAAGGTATCAAAAATTGATTGTATACCTAGAACTAGGTCAACTGTAAACACTACCTACCACTCCACTTGTGCGAAAACACTTAATAACGTCAGTTTTTATTGATTTTTTATGTCAGTTATAAACTGAAGTCTTTAATGGAGACGTTAAAAATATGGTTTTCACGCCGGGTTTTCAAAAATTGATGCTAAAAATAATTTTCTTATGAGTTTTGGTGTCATTTTATAGAAAACTGATGTCAAAACATCATTTAGACATGCTTTTCGGTGTCAGTTTTATAGAAAATCGACGCCGAAAATCTGTTCTTCGGCGTCGGTTTTAGATAACACCGACGCCATAAGTCATTTTTTTTCAAAAAAACTTTCAGCGTCAGTTTTGAAAATAACTGACGTCATAAATAAAAAAATTTATAAAATAATTACAATTTCACTTCCAAAAAAATATAAACCCGTGAAAAAAACACAGTATACAAAATCAATCTAACAGTATTTTTGCAGAGGCACTTGAGAGAACTCAAAGTAAAGTAGAATTAAAATACACATACCTGAAATATTAGAATATACAAAACTCAAATCTTAATCATTATACATACCTCAACTCTTAATCATACTTAAAATTTTTTTTGAAAACGTTGAATGAATATGGATCATATCAGATTGGGAATAATACTGTGAATCATTGAATGCCTACAATAATGTTGAATGATATGAAATTAATAAATAGAAAAAAGTGGCAGAAAATATATAAAAAAATTAATACAACTAACCTTATGAAAATCAGTAGTTTCCCCAGTTGTGATTATCTCGTACATGAATCATAGAATATAATAACCACATTAAACATGTCCATTTTGACGATGACACTGTAGTTATAAAACATTTAACTAATAATAAAAACCAATATATAAAATAAATATAAAAACTAATTACCTGTACGTCCACATGTTTGATTTTTGTTGGTTTCTTTTCTAACATGTTTTCCTTTGTAAAATGTTTCCATGAACAACATTTTTTTATATAAGAACTAATAAAACTTGTGTAAACAAATAAAATTAAACATAACAAACTTATACAAATAAAAAACAACTTACCTGTTTAATAAGTTGGAAAATGGTTTACGCACTTTTCCTAATAAAGAGAAAAACCAATATAAGGTGCATTCATTTGGGAAAAATACGCCTAACATCCAATGCCTCCTATAATACAAAAATTTCACAATTAATGACAGTATAATAATCATTAGTTCAAATTTATGTTGATGTTTCTACATATCAAGAAATGGAATAAACCAGCACTGAATCTCTATTTGTGATGATCTCTCGGATATCTATTGAACTCTTTCTTCATTCTTCACATTTTTGACATCCATGGAAATATACTCTGGATCTATAAAGCTGTAAATTCTTGTAGTTTCATTTTGTAAAAGAATCCCATGTAGATACCTAAATTAAAATAAAATATAGTTAGTCAATGACATAACAATACTTTATTAAAGAAATATCAATTCAAACGTCAATTTACATACATGGAAAACAACTACACCACATTCAGCCCGATCTCTTCAAAATTAACTAAATTCATGATATCATCTTTTAGTATTCTCAATTGATAATTTCTTCCACATATATCGGGCATCATCTGAAACTCATAGATAAAATTCTAGGAAGAAGAGGACTTGGATAATCCTTTCAACCCTTAAGAAATATCAGAAGTATCTACATCCAACTGTTCCTGAACATTTTATTGCATTTGTATAGTTTTTTTTGCTTTCAGATATTTCTATATAAGTTAAATGTCAGAAAACATTATAAGTAATTTGGAATCATTTTTAATTAATATTTAAAAAAAATCATATCTCATGTGAAATATAACGAAGTATGGCAGTTGGGAATAGTAAAAAATGGCCCATACATTCCACAACACTGGTGATCTCTATAGTAGGAAATGGTAGTAGAGCAGTAGGATTTATAATAACAAGTACTGATACTCTGACTTGACCCATCTGCATAGGCTGATGATGTACCAAGTCCCCCAAAAAATACACATGTCCTAATGCAACAATTTGTACATGAGGATCTCCCACAAACAACTCATAATATAAGGCTTAATCTGAGGGAGGAGGTGGAGGATCAATGTTAGCAGGTGGGGAAGGGTAGTCTGGTTGATCAGGCTAAGAAGGAAGAAAAATGAAACGGTTATATTAGTGTTTAAAATTTATAACATAGAAAAATTGATTAAAATTTAAATAAAATAATATACCTCAAAAGGTTGCGCAGACGGGGCATGGTAAGCAGATGGGGCAGGGTAGTCCAGGGGAGTAGGCTGAGAATGATGAAAAAAAAGTTATATTAGTGTTTATAATTTATAAAATAGAAAAACTGATGACAAGTAAATAATATACCTCGAAAGGCTGCCCAGACGGGGCTGGGTAAGCATATGAGGTAGGGTAGTCCGGGTGAGTTGGCTGAGAATGTTGAAAAATGAAAAAGTTATATCAGTTTTTATAATTTATAAAAATGAAAATTTGATGACAAGTAAATAATATACCTCGGAAGTCTACGCAGATTGTGATTGTCTTGCCAAGTGTTCTAATAAAGCCTTCTGTACTACTGCTTGAATTTGATCACCCATAGACCGTTTCATATCATGCATCTCTTATTTTAAGGATTCGATTTTTGGGTCTCTTGATTTCTTACTCTTACTAAAAACCTTCTGAATACTAACACCCTCCTGATATCCTCTATCACGGCCGGGGTGTTCTGCCTTTCCCAAAGTAGTAGCTAGGATATCCATCCTACTGTCGGGGATAAAAGATCCATGTGTCTCTTTCTCCTGAAGTTCATCCGGAAATGAAAAATAAAAAAGTTATATTAGTGTTTATAAATTATAAAATAGAAAAATTGTTATCAAATAAATAATATTTACTTAAAATTCTATCAGCCACTTGATGAGCTTCCACTATAAGATATTGTTCATTTTTTTCTTCTTGCTCGTTTCAATTTCTCATGACGTGTCAGAGGAGATGGAGGACCATACTGGAAATCTTCTGAACCACTACTTGATCGAGCTCTTAATGCTTCAAAGTTTTCTTCAATCGTTTTCTGCTCCAAATATGAGTACCCTCCACATGACAAAGTATGAGGGTATACATTATGCAACTGGATCTCCTGATGAGACCTCCTAGAGGCCTGTTACATAAAAATAAATTACTAAGTAATAAGGAAAATATAGCATAAACTTTAAAATATAAAACAATTAAAATACCTAAAATTTCTCTTCCTGGCGACTATCAACATATCGCTTCCATGTTTCTTCATCTATATATGGATACTTAAGACATGGGATTTCAAACCATCTCTTTCCAAAAACATAATCTTTTGTCATTTTGGTTTTAAAATCTCTCCATCAAACCACCGCTAAATAGAGATGTCTTTTCCTAATTTCTTTGGTTTCATCAAAATTGAATGTCGTCTGTAATTGAATAAATTAAATATGACATTTAGACTATATAATATTAAAAAATGAGATGATATAAATAAATAAAGATATTTTACCATCACGGCCTCCCAAAGTTGTTTCTTCAATGTCCTGTCCACTGGCTTCCAATCAGGATATAAAATAATAATACTGCAACGGCTCTGAATCGCTATATAACTGACAAACTGAACTGCATGTGGGCCAACTAAATTATTATTATCATCAAAACAGATGTGTACTTTGTTATCATCACGAGCAAGTGATAGTTTTGGTAAACGTGTAATACCACGTTTACCAACTTCAGAACTTGATTTTTGAGTAGTAACTGTAGAAGTCTCCTCTGCCGAGGACGCATCAGTAGTCCTGCAAATATTTTTTGTAAATTAACAGTTTTATTTCATTAAATAAGTATATTACTGAATATTTAATACTATGTAAAAATAGATATACTTCGGTAACTTCTCCACTCTATCTGTAACTGACATTTCTACTAGAAAGTGTAATGAAATTTTGTGTACCTGCATATCATTAGAAAACATAATAATTAGAAACAAGGAAGAGAAAAATAAATATGTAAAAATAGAGGCATGCATTTGTAAGTTTTAAAAATAGACACAAAATATAAATATTTACCAGAAAAATTAGGATACTAATTTAGTGTTTTTCCACATGCCTTCATCATGATTGGTACGTACTGCATGCACTATGTCTATCTTATATTCATTGTAATCATCTGGAAATTGCGTAATAGATGAATAAGGATCATGTAAATCATTAGTATCGTCATAATCATCCACATCACCCAAATGATATCTTTTCCCTTGAAAAACAACTGACCACTGATCATTCGACAGATCAATGACATAAAATACTTGTATTTCATGTGTCTCCAGGATAAATGGTTCCTCATTTTGATTAAATCTTTTCAAATCAACCAGTTTAAACCCATATTCATCATGTTTCATGCCACTATTACTATCAACCCAATTACACTTAAAATCAGTGACTCGAAATTTAATATAATCAATTTCCCATATGTCTTCAATAACTCCAAAATATGAAGTTGATGCAGAAATTGGGTTTTTATCTTTGCACTCAAAAAATTCACTGCTTCAGCAAATACCATCACACCACGATTCTGAACGTTACTCTTTTCATCCAGGTTTTTTGTGTAAAATGTGTAGCCATTGATATAAAAACCAGACCTAGTGATCACATTAAGAGATGGTCCCCCTGCTAACCACTTCAATGTTTCTGATTCAGATATATATGGGCTGAATTTCTATTTAAACCATGAAAGAAATGTCTTCTTATGCCAATCATCAACCACTTTTCATTTCTTTTCTGATATTGTAACTTTAATTCAGAAATATGTGAGGATATCTATGGTTGAAACTCATCTGTGTTGTTGAAAATGTATAAATGTGCTTGCATCACTTCATCACGTGGAATGAACATTACCTTTAAGCCTCGAACCCCTCTACCTTCTCTATAAACTGTCATATGTAAAGATATAGGGAGACCAATATGCTCCACCTCATTCAAATAATCAGTAAAGAACTCAAACACCTCTTCTGATACATATTATTGAACAATAGAGGCCTCTGGTTAATAAGGATTTTTAACATATCCTTTCAAAATTTTCATATATCTTTCAAAAGGATGCATCCATCTTAAATAAACAGGCCCATATATTCTTATCTCATGAACCAAAGGAATCAATAGATGAACCATTATATCAAAAAATGTGGGTGGGAAATAAATTTCTAGTTGACAAAGAATAAGAGTTGCTTCATTTTCTAACACATCTAAAAAATTTGAATCAAATACTTTGCTACAAATGGATTTAAAGAAATTACATATCCTGATGATTGTCATTCTGACAGCTTTCGGTAATATACCACGCACTACTACTGGTAGAATTTGTTGCATCAACACATGGCAATCATGTGATTTCATACCTATTAATTTACAATCCTTCAATGACAAAACATTATTCACATTTTAAGAAAACCCACTGGGTACTTTAATACCATGATGACAACGACAAAAATTCATCTTTTCAATCTTTCTTAATGTGTGACAAGACGGAGGTAAATATGGTCTGTTTCCTTTCACAGCGGGAGCTAACTCCAAACGTATTCTCATTAAGATGAAGTCCAATCTAGCATGTAATTCGTCTTTTGTTTTTCCTTTTGTGTCTAACAAAGTTCCAATTTAACTATCACATATGTTTTTATCGACATGCATAACATCAATGTTATGTTTTCTCTCTAAAAATCTCCAATAAGGTAGTTTGAAAAAAAAATAGACTGCTTCTTACAGATATGTTTTTGTAAACCAGAACCTTTTATCTTTCTAAATGTCAAATCAATATCTTTCACTCTGTCATAATATTCTTCAGCTGACAATGGTCGAGGGGGGGGGGGGGGGTTGTATTCTTGTAAACTGTTAAATTCTTTTTTCAATCTACGATAAGGATGATCAATTCACAAAAATCTTCGATGTCCCATGTACATTGTCTTTCTTCCATTCTGCAATTGATAATATGAAGTTTGTTCTTCACAAATTGGACATGCTTTATGTCCCTTAACACTATATCCAGATAAGTTTCCATATACAGGAACGTCATTTATAGTGAACATTATCATAGCATGCAAAAGAAAATACTCTTTCTTGTATGCATCGAAAACATTAACACCTTCCTCCAATAGTAGTTTCAAATCGTCAATAAATGGTGTAAGATACACATCAATATCATTTCCCAGTTGTTTTGGTCCAAAAATCATCATGCTCATCATAACATATTTTTTCTTCATACATAGATGTGGGGACAAGTTGTAAAGTACCAGCAAAACAGGCCATGAACTATGTTGGCTACTGAGACTCTGATATGGATTCATTCCATCAATACACAATCCCATTCTGAGATTTTTTATTTTCACTTCCAAAATCATGAAATTTTTTATCAAACTTCTTCCACTGTGGTGAATCGGCAGGGTGACGTAAGTTACCATCAGAGATGCGCTCATCATAATTCCATCTTAACCTTTTTGGATCAATTGAATTTTCAAATAGACGCTTCAAATGAGGAATTATTGGAAGGTAAAAAATTGCATTAGCTGGAGTTTTGATTCTGGTACCTAAAAAAAAATCAGAATTGAATTATTAAAATTGTATGCAAAAAATATTGGATGATATCATTGGAAAGTAAAAAATTGATTTTTCATAACGTTACATGACATCACCTAAGAATGAATCTGATTTGACTTTCTCATCCATCTTATAGCGTGATGTCCCACATGTAGGACAACTTGATAAATGTTCATTTTCATTCCTATATAGTACACAATCATTAGGGAAAAAATGTATCTTTTTGTACCCAAATCCCATTGGTCATAATATTTTCTTCACCTCATAATTGGAATCTGGAAGCCCATTGCCTTATAGAAGTAGCTCTTTTAAAAGCTCAAGTAAACTGGAGAAACATTTATCACTCCACCCATTTTTTTATTTTAAGTTAAATAATCTCAAAACTGCTAATAACACTGTATATTTACTGCAACCTGGGAATAATGGTTTCTTAGAATCTCCATACAATAGTTCAACAGTTGGTGTTTTTTCTATGGTTTCAACACCTAAATCATGAATTAATTCTTCAATACAATCCTCTGCCTCATTATGAATATCGTCATCAATATTGGATGTTGAATTTTCAGTTCTTTCACCATGCAAAATCCAACGTGCATAATTAAGGCTAAAACCATAACAAATGAGTTGATCCTTGATTTATATAGAGTTTAACTTTCTAATATTTACACACTTCACACATGGACTGAAAATCAAATCAATATTTTGAAGATGTCATTTAGAAAATTCCAAAAAATTATCAACTCCTTTTTGATATTCACTAGTGGTTCTTCGTAAATAAATCCAATTACGATACATTAATAGTTGATGTCACAATATAATTGACGAATATATTAAAACATATAAATAGTTAAATATCTATTGGATAAATTGTAAACAAAAGCATATTTAATAAAAACTATTGATAATCAGATAAAAGACATCAGATATGAAACATGTTTACAAATAGAGTAAACAGTTTATTTTCATATTATATACATGTGGGTTATATGGATATTATAATTTAATTATAATATCATTCTTTTAAAATTTATTATTTTATTTTACATAGTTTCAATATTTTGATGTTGCATGTGTCAAAAATATTGAGGATTACATTATTTAAAGGATGTAATAAGTGAAATGTGGGAGTACATGGAAATATGTATAAATTATTGAGGATTTTTTGGTATGATCTATACCTATGTACTAACAAATACATGTATCGAGATTAATATGATGGTGAATATAGTAGCAGTTCTAGATAGAATGATAATACGAACCAAAAATAATTATAATACAAACCAAAAATAAACTAATAAAATCTATACCAACAATGATAATACAAAAAAAACACTATAAAATGATAAAATAACAATATAAAATCTATACCAACAATGATAATACAAACAAACACTAATAATGAAAATCACGCAAAAATAGTGAGCTGAAATCTATACCAACAATGATAATACAAACCAACAATGATAATACAAACAAACACTATAGTGTTTTAAGAAACACAATAAAATATATACCAACAATGATAATACAAAAAATAATGAAAATCACACAAAAATGATAATACAAACCAATGATAATACAAACAAACAATGATAATAAAAACAAATCCATACCAACAATGATAATACAAACAAAAAATAATGATAAACTACAACTAAAACTGAACCAATAATAAAAATCAAGAAAAATAGGGTTCTTAAAGAAGAAATAAACAATGGGAGATTAAACAAGAGATAAATAAGAAGAACGCATACCCTAAATCGTGCAAACAGCACAAAACCTTCAATAATGGTCGTCCAAGATTGCATATCACGTTCAAAGGTCGTCGGGAGTCCAAAGGGCTGCAACAGAACTAGTTTTTGACGATCGAACAAAATGAGGGTTTTGGTCCCCGAATAATTTTAAAAGACTTTTCGCGTTGGGTTTAGAGAAAACCGACGCTGAAAATTTTAAAAATACATTTCAGCGTCGGTTTTGAAAATAACCAACGTCGAATATTTTAATTTTTTTCAGCATCGGTTTTCCAAAAAATCGACGAAAAATTTTTATTTTTATTATTTTCGGTGTCAGTTTTTTCTGAAAACCGATGTCGAAATGTTTTTTTAAAATTATTTTCTACATCGGTTTTACTAAAAACTGACGCCGAAATTTTTTTTTAAATTAGTTTCGGCGTCGGTTTTCCTCATAACCAACGCGGTAAATTGGTTTATTATTATTATTGGTGTCATTTTTCTTCAAAACCCATGCCAAAACATGTTTTTAAAAAAATTTGGCGTCGGTTTCTTTAAAACTGATGAAAAATATCATCGGATACTTCTTTTTGGCATCGGTTTTTTCTAACACTGACGCCAAAAAGTTCTCGTACATACTATTCACGTCGGTTTTTAAAAAACCGACTTTATTACGATGACATTAAAAACCGTATTTCCACTAGTGCTCTAAAGGAATCCTAGAGAAATCATCTAGTAAAATGTCAATAAAATACTAAACAAAAATGGGAGGATCACTAATAGAATAAAATACATTGTTCATAGCTCGTACCATAGACACCAAACTCATTTTATTTAGGTGGAACAGTTCTACATGACTAAAACTCATATCTCATTATCCTTGAAATAAATGTCAGATCACATGAGCCACAAGAAATGAGGAACACTAATGATAATAATCGACTTTAGTATGATGGTCATGAATTCAATCCATCCCAATGATGACATTAAATATTTCCATATTGATAATGAGGAAATCCAAAACTCTATCTACATCAACTATCGACATTATGTGAGGACACTAAAATCCCTTTTATTTCCTCATTAAAAGAGGAGTATCCAAATCAATAAAAAAATACATTAGATTCATGGGAAGGTTAATAATAAAAATTAAACAACAGGATATAAATTAAAGGGAAGAATCAATATCAAATAAAGAAACTGAAAAGGAAGATGGAATAAATATGGTACCTCTCACTATTGCTGGATATGTATCAGCCTCCATCTGAAACTCATCTATTTGGTGATGTTGATTCACTATTAAATCCTGTGGTAGGAGAACTATAGTAATTTAAGCATCTAAATAACCCAAATTATCCTTTGGATCCAAGAATCCCTAACCATATCATGGTGTATATATAGCTTGATAGGATCGTAGCATATGCCCATAATGTCCACAACTGTTACATATTGTGTCTTGTGAATGAAATGAATTTCATGTTTTTTCAACCTTTTAAAACTGATACTAAGTCAGAGGCACACCATCAATTATAACTATATGTTCCAAAGAGTCATCCTATCAGGAACCACATCTCTTTCTCCTATAAATATATTTTCAATTCCTCTTCTTCCATATAACTCCACTAATGCTACCACTCAGTGGAAGAGAAGAGGTATAATATCCAACCTTTATTAACATATTCATCTCATCCATCATGTAATTATCTACCGTCTTCACATAGGTTTAAATCTTCAGCATAAATACATGAAACATTATATCTGGTCAAAAACCATGTAGGCACTTTTGAGCATTCATCTAGTCATTCTTTATAACATCTAGTTCAAATAAACACTCAGAAAAATAAGTTAGTATATGCCAACATCTAATTCTATAGCTATTATAAGGATAGGAACTCCAAATACTTCTCCATCGTAAGAAACTCTGGATAAAACATCTTTGTGATGAGTGTATTTCAACACTTCAAGTCCAAGACCATGTGCCTATATACATGTACCCTGGAATCTCATTATCTCTTACCGGGACCCTCAAATAAGATTTTTGTGCACATCAACATGATACTCTCATAATAATTTTGGGCGTCTAAGATTTGATCAATATTTTGAATTAGTCCCTTGACCTCTTTAGTTTCATCTCTATATTTAAATGAAGGTGCCTTCTCACACAAAAAAAACATTGATCGGTCTTCACCTCTTACTACTCCCAGTCATACATCAGCAACGGTGTTTTGAGCATACAGTATATTTTTATCCATGTAAAAAACATCATAAATGATATAATTAACAATGTTCTAGTCCTTAGGAGGATTCCCTCAATGAGAATCTGTTGCAATCGCTTGAGGAACTTGGAAAACATGTCTCATAGGAATACATATTCAAACCAAAATAAAAATAGTGATAAGTACATAAAATAATTTCTATTAAAACTGAAAAAACCCACAAAAAAACTGACATTAACATCATGAACACAATACGTGAGACACACATCTCAATATCCCATGGTAACATGACTCTCATCACATTAATATATTGTTAGGAACTCAATGAAACATAACTCTCATGTTCCAATAAATTTATATCCCATTTATTAAATTTCCCAAGACAAAGTCTCTTAAGAAAATACCACCTTTAATACCAATTCTTAATGAACCGACCCAGATACCCTCTCAAACTGTTAAAATATAAAATCTCCAACATATCCAAAGGGAATTCCCAACCACCATGGGATTAATACTAGCACATTAACTTCAAAAAACACCTAGATAGAATTATTTTTCCTATCGAAAAAAATACAAAAAAGATACATGCACACATTTCGTAGAGAAATAGTGGTATAGATATAAATATATTCCATAAGATAAATAGTACAATGGAATCAATATAAATGAAAAGGTAGCAAGAAATATCAAAAATACAAGTCCTATAGAAAAGGACTATAGAAAATAGATACTCCAAAAGTTCCATGTGAGAGCATGACAAAATTCCCTCTATCTCACCACCAGCTACCCAACCTGAGCTGACTGAAAACCTCACCGCCTCACTATGGCACCTTATCATTCCTTGCATCAAATGACATAAAAAGGCCTATGAACCTCTAAAGGGGTACATATTATGTGATTTAGTAGGATCAATGGGGTCTTATCAAAGTCTTCCAAATCAAGTCCCCAAATAATAATATAATCATGATAACCATTAATGAAAATATGGAACAATAATATATTAACAATTATTATATAAAATTCAAGGATAAAATTTAATTTCAACCTTATACCAAATTTCTAAATAAAATAGGTAAATTAGTTTAAATGAATTTAATATCTATATATTGAATAATATATATGAAAACAAACCAAATAATGTTCCACATATCATTTCAAGACCAAGGTGGTACAATCAAAATAGTACAAACCAAATATCCCAAATCGGCCAAAATCATTGGTAACATCATGACAAGGATCACAATAGGTCATGATATCGTGGAAATTCATACCTAAAATAGAAAATATTGCATTCATCATGCCTCTTGAAATATTAATCATGTCTAGAGAAGATAGGAACACACGAGAAAGTGAAACTCCCCAACAAGTAAAGAAAGTCTCTAGAACAACAGGACTAAAGATTATAGTAAATAACTAAGATAAAACCGCCTAATAGTTGATAAAATATACTAATATACCTTCCACCTAAGTACACAAGGCTTCATATGTGTTCAATTTCAGAAACTATTTCAATCGATTTGTTTTGATCAAACCCTTCTTTGAAAAAAATTTCATAAACCATTTCACATTGCTTTTAAAACACTTTATATTTACTCAAACAAGGGGAAAACCATATTTTATAAAAACTAAGTCCCAAACACACACAAAATAAGTCATATAATTTTATTTTATTTCATAAAAAATTATAAAAAACTGAAGAAATACAGTTCACCAACATAGACTAGAGATGGAACCACCCACCTCAATACTTTGGTCAGATATTCTTATAATGGAATCCACCAAAAGAAGAAAAAAACAATGAAAATGGAAACACTAGAATCAAATCCACACGTATAATAATTGATTCAATTTAAAAAGGGTTTGGAAGAGAAGAAAAAACATCACATATCTCAAGAACACATCCCCATCACACAACAATCAATAGGAAATAATCCCTTATGGAATGAATAAAAAATAGATCTATTGAGATTCAACCCAACCACAACAAATAGCAGTCACTGAACCATGAGATTTATAATAAAAATAGGCTCCCAAAGTCATTGGATAAGATCCCTGAGTCTTGAGAGAAGATTAATGCTGAAGAATAAATAAATATATTAGTTGATGAGCTCCCTAAAATCCAATTTAGAAACATTTACATAGTGTGTAAACCCTCTACACATTATGTAATTCTCAGGACTTAGATACACGGAAAAAATAGATACTATTTTCAGGAAAAAGAGATACTTTATCATTACATGACATATAAAACTTAAATGGAGTGTATTTATTAATGATGTATATTCATCTCCTAACATGATTTCTGAAACCAGTACACATTGTGTACTCTTTTCACAATATGAAAATTTTTATAATATAGTGAAAAATATAGGATCATTACAAAAAACAAAAACCAACTCGGTTATTCTCTAAAATAGTTGATATCCCAACAAATCCATTATCACATTTATACCTAGCCTATATTAATTAAAAAAAGCTTCCCTAAAACATAAGTCATTTTTTCCCAGAAAATGTTCTTTATCCTCAAGGGTCTATAGATGTGCACAATTAAAGAGGAAAATAAATAAATCCACGGTATAAAACTGAAATTGAGTAATGAGATGTTACAATTAATTTTCATACTCTTTATGAACCATTATAAAATATTTTTATATATTTTTATAGATTTAATATTGGAGTAAATATGGTTAATAGTTACAATGGGTTAATTTATATTGGTTAATAAGTTGTGTTGTATGGTTAACCATTTACATTGAAGGTGAATTTGATGTTAGTCTGATTTAGATTATGTTGGGAAAATAGAAGTTTTTTTAAAATACATGATTAAGGAAAAATAATTTTGTAAATAATATTAATGTTGTTGGGAGATAAAGGCTAGGATAAGTTTTAGGAACAAAGTATTATTTTAAAGATTAGGATATATTAATGAATATTTTTAATGATCATTGCGGTAAAATAATTATTAAGATTAAAGTAAAGATGATTTTGGAAGAAAATTTTATCAAATATTATAAATTTTAGAATTTCAAATTTTATCATACATATTTTTAATAATTTTAGGGTTAACTGTTTATGGATTTATTTATGATGATCTTTGGGTGCTATTATTTGTGATTTTGACATTAATTTATTTCTTTGAATTTTTATTCATATTTTATTTTGGAATTATATGTAGAGACTTTTTATTTTCCTTGTAATACTTTGAATTGATTATATATATATATATATATATCTAGATCTATGTACTAAAACAACGTGCGATTTTGAGTCCCACTATGCCTGGAATTATTATTTTTTAAAATGTTACAAATATTTTACATTTCATGCATGAATCTTCTTAAAGTAAATGATATAAATCTTACAAAAAAGATCATATTAGAAATTTGAGACCATGGTTGATTATGTAATACGGTTTTTACCCTAGGCACGACGTAAAATGGGTCGGCATGGGGAATTCAGACTCTTACTTATTAAAGGTATGTTAAAAGGATTAATTAATTATTAAATTTATTAATTAGTTTTTTAGCACAACAAATGACTATATAAGAGTATCTCCCTATATATTTTTATATGATTAGAAGCATAAACTCTTTGAGAAATCTAGATATATTCCACCCTCCTTCACACAAGAAAGAAATTGTGTGGAAGTACAAAGTCATGTACTCTAATACATGGACATGGGGTCTGGTACACAAAGATGGAGGGTAGGACACGTCTCGATCCTGGTTAGCCTATAAATTCCATGTAGTCCACATACATGACGTGTAATACTAAATGGGATGCATCTGTGTTCCAACTAGAGACACATCTATATAGTGGAGAGGGGGCATATGTCATGTGGTCCCCCTCACATGTTGTGTACCCCTTCACCTCTTTGGAAGAAAATTAAAATTTATATATCTCTTTCATTTTAAGATGGATTTTAGATAATGGGTTTCCTATCCTAAGTGATTTTACACTTATAAAATGATGGTTCACCCATTTCAGGATTTGAAAATAAGATTTAAAATGTGTCGGGCATAGTGCTTACCTAGGCGATGATCGATGACAGTAGTGATCAGGAAAGATCACCAGAGACCTACCTAATGGAACCCTTATATGGGGAAGGGCATGGGTTGTTGATTAATTTGAGTTCCACCTCCATTCATCTATATAATGGCCCTAAAACATCGATGTGGAACCCTCCTACCATTCCATGGTATGGGTGATCAACGACTATAGTGGAACCCTATAACTAGTTTCGGAATGGTTCCCTGACCATTAGAGTGGTTCCCTCCAATTTTACTTGAGAATTGGTCATCTACCTATATATATTACCCCTTGAATACATGTAATGGTAAAGAGACTTATCATAACATGGATTCTTTATATTGGTCATATGCGTGTGATATTGGGCATCCTTGATGGACTTTTGGAACTATTGGATACTCTTCTTTTTAGGTTGATTTGTGAGATGGAGACCCCTTACTCTCTAATTTTGGGTTCATTGACTGAGTATATATATATATCCTTCTTCTATATAATTATCATAGATTTGGTTACTCTCCTTCCAAGAGGATGGAAGATTCATTGAGGTTACCATGTGATTTTAGTATGAAGCTTCTTGTGGTTGGGTGATTCGAGTCACTAACTATAGGTGGAAAATACTCGATGGGTAGTTTGTCTACTCACCTTGTTTATCATATTTTGTTTGGATGATCTTACTTTCACACACTTGGTTCGGTTGAGATGTACTATATCATTGTTCCTTGTGTTATCTAATATCATTCTCTTCATATTTTATATCTTACTACTCCCACTTCATATTTTGGGGTGTGCTACTGGGTGTGTATATACTCACCACTATATAAAATGTTCCCACACATTTCATGTATTAATGAAATGACAGATAGTTCGACCATGTCTACAGATGATCTTAGGGATTTTAGGTGCTTGGAACGTGTACAGTGGTCATTGCATGAGATGTATGGGTTGGGCTCTCTTATCTATTTAATTTTTCATGATCTTTTAGGCAGCTAAATATTTCTGGCTGGGTATTTTTTCCATTTAAATTTAAGTTTACACAATGGTAATTTTGTGCTATCTAAAGGATCATGCATTCTTGGATTACTTAATAGTAGTGTTTTATCTTTTACTCTTTCCCTATGCACTTTTCCATCGAGTTGGATGCATGTGTTTATGTAGATGTATCTATGAAAATTCCTCCCTAAGTTAGTTATGCCTCCATCACTTGTCACAAAACCTAGCCTATAGAGATGGTCTTGGAGTAGTTGTTGCTCCATCCCCAACATGGATTGAGTACTGATAGATTGGTATCATAGGTGTTTCGATCCTTTTAATTTGTTCAAATACTCCTCTTACAGAGATTTGGTTGGGTTTATACCAATAGTGTTGAAGTCTCTCAAGTTTGGATCCAAGGATAGAGAGTCCAATGATGGTGTGGTGGCCGACGTATCCATTCATTAGGACCATGACTACCTATTTTTTAACTCAGCAAGCCTATATATTTTTTGCAGGGATCAATGGTATAATAATCATATAGGATTTAGTCATTGTTTTTACTTATTGGGTCAGATCCACTTTATTTTTATTGATATATATATATATATATATTCTCCTCTAACCATGGTATGTCTTGATAAATCTTAGGATCCTCCATGATGAAATCCATCTAGGATACTAGCTCTGATAAATAATGATGACCCAATGAGAGACAAGTCCTTGGTTTGTGGTCCATCCAAATATCCACTTTTTATAGGTGGATAGGTAGTAACACCTACCCATATTGAGAAGTAGATCATTACAGTAGAAAAGGTTGATGATGAATTAATTCATACTGTGCTCCCTGATTTCTTGCATGATAGATCATTGAGGTTCCACAGAGAGCCAGATCCTTAGGTAGTAGAGGATTAGATAGAGTTGGTGGTTTATATCTTATGGGTTTTTCAAACCCCAGTATCTAATCTAGTTACACTGATAATTATCCTTTTCCATATAGATGTTGGGAACCAGTGAAGACTTGTTACACTTATCCACAATGAGTTGAGACTTCCATGGCCTGACTTCCAATAACTGTTATGTGAGGAGTACTTCCCCTCCTTCTTTCACTCTATCCATTTCCAAGAGCTTCTGGAGCTTCTGTAGGGATGGATTACAGAGGATGAGTATAAAGTGAGGATAATATACCTTACACTTTATTCTCTTGAAATGATCTATGATGGGTACTTTTGGGAATATGAGTTTCAGCAAGGTCTCCATAGAGTAATACAAGCCAGCAAAGTGCCTTTGTCCAACCCCACCTAATCTGAGGTGTTGGAGCAAGCACTAGTGAATGGGAGCTCTATGTTATAGGGACACCAAATAGCTAGATCTTATAGTGGGAGCCACTAAGCTAAATCAACTCTAGTAGCTTGTAGACTCTAGGCACCAGTGCCTCCGCTCATGAGATCGTCCCATGATAATATTCATGTGCATGGTCAGAGGCAGTGCATATGACTAGGGTATCCTCGAGAGGTTTGGTGATTCATTTTTGGAAGGTGAGGTCACATTGTGCAACAATACCCAACTAGATATACTGAGAAGTAATGTATTATAGATGATAAACTACCATATAAGAGGTAGATTCGTGATTAGGGATCTCCCAGGTGAGGAAAGGGTGGTCCCCACAAAGGCAAAGCTATCATGGGCTCAGGATGAATTATGGGTGGTGTATTACACAATGAGATCCTTCCACCAACACCATTATTTGTCCCATATCAGGATCAGGGACTAGAAGGCCATGGCTATTGATAGCTGCAAGCGTTGGAGATTTATGATCCCACAATGCACATGATGATAATAAGTATGATGTGTGTGTTTTCTAATATTAATTTAGTATTAGTAGAAAAAGGATCCATTCATTAAATTATCTATATAATCTTGTTTTGAGAGATGGGTCTCCTAATTTAGGCACTATCTCATCATCTTTGTCTTGATGTTCCTACAGGGAACCCTTCTTCCATATCATTTATCTGTTGATAGTGTAATCTATCACTTGGTGGAGAGAGGTCCATGTGGGACCTTCTGGTCATCACGATGGAACCATGTGACGTCATCTTGGGTATGGATTGGTTTTCCATGGTCCGATCCTAGATACCTATCCCCAAATAAGAGATAAATTACTACACACTGATGGGATGAGATTATGTTTTTCTAGTGAGAGATATCTCATGGATTGTCAAGTAGGTTTTTTGAACAAGAGGATACATCCCATCACCCATAAGTTGATTAGAATAACCCCTGGTGTAGGAGGATCGTTAGTCATATGGTTTCCTCTAGTTTTGGAGTATTGCATGGTCATATTACTTCAGAACGTTCTAATACTACCTCCATGATTGGAGATAGAGTTTTGCATTGACATTCATCCTGATACCCCTTTGATATCTTCTACAACATATTAGATGTTCCCTACTGAGGTCAGGGAGATAATGTTAATGTTGGGGGACCTTTGCGATAAGGGTTTCATTAGATCTAGTGTTTCCCCCTAGTAATTTCCATTGTTGATTGTAAAAAAGGAAGATGTAATTTTTTATCTTTACATGGATTATCAAATCTTGAACTAGGAAATGATCAAGAAAAATAATGATTATTGAGAACTGATGTTCAATTTGACCATTTTTTAGGCTTTAAATGGTTCTTGACTATTTATCTCAGGTATGGCTACCACCATTTGAGGGTTTGTGAGGATTATATTCCAAAGTTTTCTTTCAAAATGTTTTTATGTACACTGTGAGTTTTTACTGATGCCCTTTGGTATGAAGAATTACCCCAAAGTGATTATGGATTTGATGAACAAGTTCTTCCATCTATACGTGGACCAAATTTTTTTTGTCTTAATTGATGACATACCCATCTACTCTGCATCAGAGGAGGATCATGCAGAGCACCGAAGGATGATCCTTGAATTTTGTTAGATAACCATATTTATATAAATATCTCAAAGTACCAGTTTTAGAATCATGAGGTTTACTTTCTATGGAATTACATTTTTGGGCATGGTTTAGAAGTTGATCCAGCAAATATTGAAGCAATGCTTTCTTGGAATCCACCTAAATAAATGTTAGAGTTTCATAGTTTTATTATCTTGGTTGGGTACTATAGGAGGTTTGTGGAAGACTTATATAGAATCGTAGATGCTTTGACCACCCTAGTGTGGATGGGGAAGCTATTTTCCTAGTATAAATAGCACTAGAGGGTCCTTTATGAGTAGAGGATAAGTTTTATGAGTGCTCCAATGTTGACAATACCATAGTAAGACATAGAGTATGTATTGTATTATGGTTCCCTTTGAGATGTTCTTGGTTTCACATTGATGCAACAACATGCATTTATTGTAAACGGGTATAGGCAGTTGATACCCCATGAGAAAACCTACATGACTCATGAAATAAAGCTAGTAGTGGTAGTCTTATCCCTAAGGATGTGGTGACACTACCTTCATGAGGAGTTTTATGTGGTTTACTCAGACCACTGGAGTCTCATGTACATCTTGATGAAGAGTGAACTAAACTTAAGAGAGAGACGATGGTCAGAATTATTATAGGATTGTGACTTTAAGATTGTCTATACTCTAGGAAAGGTAAATGTTGTGGAAGATACACTTTACAGGAATCCAAAAGATCACGTAGTTTAGGAGCAATCAATGTATTTATCTTTCCAACAGCTGAACCTGGTTCAACAGGAGGGTACAACTTTTCTGCAGTTGATGGTCTTGACTCCTTCACTTCCCAATAAAGTGAGAGAGTCCCAGCTAGAAGACATCGACAATGATATCTTACATGATCAGATATCACGGGTGATGCACTATATGGCTATTATAAAGTAGGTAATCATGTCATATTGTTCTAGGGGAGAATAGTTGTTCCAGTCATGATTCTAGAGGAGGTGATGTGATAGTTCATTCATTTTCCCATTGTCGTACATCTTGGTGTGTGTAAGATGAAAGAGACCTTCATTATTAGTTTTTTTGGTATGATATATGATGATGTGCATCTGAGTTTGTCTTTTGGTGCCTCACTTTTAAGAAAGTGAAGGATGAGAACCAAGTTCGGATTGGTTTGTTGCATCCCCTTGATATCCTGAATTGGAAATGTGATGAAATATATATTGATGGTTTCATGGGTCTTCCACACATAACAAAGGTCCATGATACCATCTTGGTTATATTTTACCAACTCATGAAGTCATCACACTTACTTAGTATCTTATAGAATGGTTTCGTGTAATGTTTTGGGCAGCTGTACATCCGGGAGATCATTCTCCTTTTGGGGGTTCCCTCAATGATTTTCCTTGATCGTGACATGCAATTATGTCATGACTTTGGAGAGGCTTGAAAGAGGAATTTAGGACCCCAAATGAGGGTGATCCAAGCCTTTCACCCCATGAATGATGGGTAGATTGAGAAAATAATAAAATATTTGAAGGATATTCTTAGGGATTTCATATTATAATTCACCTATATCTAGAAGGATCACATTCCATTGGTAGAATTTGTTTTTTAAAAAAATCTAATAATTGACCATTGGCATGTCACATTTTGAGTCCCTTTATAATACACCTTGCTAGTATCATGTGTTCTGGATGTAGATTAGTGAGACATATCTTTTGGGCCTGAAGTTGGTGTTGGTGATGAAGAAAAAATTCTAGGTCATTTCGGAGTAGATTTGGACATCTCATAGAAGAGATAAATATTATGAAAGTCGCCATTGTAGGGACTTAGAGTTCAATAAGTGACACAATAATTTTTTGATAATCTGTCCATGATGAGGATTTTGGAGGTTCGTCCAGAGAGGAAACCTATCCCTATGGTTAATTAGGATGTTTGAGATCATGCAAACTGTTTTTTAGGTTGCTTACCTCCTCTCCCTACCTACACAATTGTAGTGGGATCACAACATCTTCTGCCTGTTTCATTTGAGGTGATACACAAATGACCCCATGAACATTATTAAATGGGGTGATATAGACTTCGAGAATAGATACCCCATTGTGGAGCATCTGGTGACAATCGAGGATTGACATGAGTGAAAACTTCATGGATGAAACATCCCCCGGTTTCATGTGTTGTGGTAGCATGGGAAAATGTTAGAGGGTTCTTGGGAGTGTGAGATCCAAGTGTGGGCTCAATATCTCAAGTTTTTATCCTCGTTTTTCTTTTTGGGAATGAAAATATTCAAGGAGGTAATGATACCAAGACCTAGTTTTTTCCTTGTATGATATTCAAATATTTCTATATATATATAGCAACGTGATGAGACAATGTGCGATTCTGAGGCCCGGTGTTCCCGAAATTAATTTTATAAAAATATTACAAATATTTTATATTGTGTTCATGTATTCTTAAATAAAATGGAATTAATCATGAGAATAATCTAAAATTAGAAATTTAAGACAATGATTTAGTTCATAATATTGTGTTTACCCTAGGCACAACATAATATGGGTCTGCACATGGTGTTCAGACTCTTCCCTTATTAAAGGTACATTAAGTGGATATATTAATTATTAAATTAATAAAAAAAATTTGTTTTTAGGGAAATAGATAACTCTATAACAGTATCACCATGAAATTTTTTCCAAGGTTATCTGCATAAACCATGGGAGAAATCTAGAGATCTTCCTCCCACTTCTATTGGTGGATCATGTAAAATGATGAGGAAACACTATATTAGGGAAGATTAGGATACAAAAAACCTAGTGACATCTCTCGATTGATGGAAGGTGTTTTCTTTATCAATTAATGATATATAATTGAGTTAGGAATATTTATTTGGTATTCCTATTTCCTTTGATTAAAAATTTTAGTAGATCAATTATATTTCATTGATATCTTCCCTTGTTTAGATCCTTTTCATGTGCTCAATTACTAGAATAAAAAAATTAATTGTTATCTAACTCTGGAATCCATTTTCTTCATCATTGGACAATCTTTTATGTCCTATGTTGCTTAAAAATATTTTTTGGTGCTTTTACCCCTTTTTTTCTTCACCTTCATCACAGATTAGGCCCCGAGGTCCTGGTTTGACAATTGGCTGGCGGTACCGATCCTGATATAACCCTTTGATTCAAAGTGGATTCATGTAAAACTAATAGAATGATGGACCAATCATAGATCATGGTTTTTTACAAGATATGGGTAGTTATTTTGTGGTTTTGGGATCAAGGAATCAAGAGTTAGATGAAGCACGGAATGTGGAATGCCAGATTGACCACTAAATATTCACAAGAAATGTTTTCCAGTAAATGATGACCACGATAAATTATTTTGAATTGATACATAATTTTCGGGTCTATTGGAGGCCTAAATTGAAGCATATGAATAGATTTGAATGTGTTTGATCAGATCCAAGATTTCATGTGAAAACCCGACTACATGTCATTTTCAAATATGAACACAAGGAGTGTATCCCCTCAATAGTGGAGGATAGGGTTTCATATTGTTTAAGTACGACACGACATGTAGTCCCCCTACATTCCTTAAAACCATTACCCATATGTGAACCAATGGGATGGATCACATGGGTAGGAAACTATGTGGAATAACATAGCCACATACATGTTCATGTAATATGACACACTGAAATGGTGTCTAGTACACGGGCATGAGGCCTGGTACACCGACGCATCAAGTAGGACACAACCTTATCCTAATTATCCTAGACACACCATATAGTCCACCTACACATCATTTACTAAAACATGGAATGGATCCATGTTCCATTCAGGTACATGACAAGGCGGTTAAGAAGGACTTCGTGTCATGGGAGTCCCTTCACATGCCATGAACCCCTTCACCTCTTTTGAGGAAACCTCAAGGCTTTGTATCAAGTTCATTTGAAATACGATTTTAGTCTATGAGTATCGTATCCTGGGTGTTTTAAACATAGAATTTGATGGTTCTCTCATTTTAGAATTTGGATATATGATGTAAAATTTTATAGGAAGAGTGCTTAGGAGATGCTCGACAATAATAGTGGTCACACAGGATCACCAATGACCTTCTTAATATAACCCTTCTCTATAGAAAGTCATAGGTCCTTGATGAATTATAGTGGAACCCTCCAGCCAGGCTAGGAATGATTCCTTGGCCTTCCAAGTGGTACCCTCTTACTGGGAAGGTCATGGGTCCTTGATGACTTAGAGTTGAACCCTCCAACAGAGTTGGTAATGGGCTTACGACCTTCTAAGTGTCTCCCTCCTATGGTATTAGTTCACAAGTACATGGTTATTAGAGAAGAACCCTCCTTCTAGGTTGGGCATGTGTCCTTGACCATCAGAGTGAAACCCTCCTTTTGTATGACATTATTGATCTTATGCCTACAGATTGTGACCCTGGACTGTGTGGCATGGTGATGAGGCTATGCTTGACTGGGGTGATTTGTGTTGTGATGACACGTGAGACATTTTGAAGCATTGATATAACTTTTGAATTGATGGATATGCTTCTTCTTGGGACGATCTATGAGACAGATATCCCCTTATTCTCCCATTTTGGATTCTATAAATAAGAATAAATAAATCCTTCTTCTGTGTCCACGCATTAGAATGATTATTATCCTTCCAATATGGGCAAAGGAACACACAGTATACCATGTTATTTCTGTGTTTAGATTATCGTGGTTCCATGAGTCTACACTCCTACTATAGGTGTTCAAGAATCGATGAGTAGTTCATTTACTCATAGTGTTTATCCCGTTTTTTATGTCCTTACTTTCAAACTCTATTTTGGGTTGAGCTATACTCATTCACTATACCTTGTGTTATCTACTATCTTTCTATTCCTTTTATATCATGTCATCCCCTTAATCTTTTGGGGTATCCTACTGGTTTTTTATATACTCATACACAAATGGGATTTTCCCACATATGTCATGTCTTATGAAAGAAATGGGAATGTCAACCTTGACTATAGAAGAGTTTAGGGATATTGGGTTCTTGGATAGTGCACGGTGGTTGTAGCTTGGTATTCAGGATCTAGTATTTCTCAGATATTTTCTTTTTATAGTTCTTCTAGGTTGGGTCATGTATTTTTTTCCTTTTACTTTTCAGTTTACATTTCCTTACTTTTGTGGTGTCTGGAGGGTCAGGAATTTTTCGTTTAATTTATTTTAGTTTTTCTTCTTTTTATCTTTACCTCTTCACTTTTGCATCAGGATGGTTATATGTCTGTATAAAAGTACATGGGAAAAGGACTCCATTAGTTAGTAATTCATTTTGGGCATTTCTCCACCACTGGCCTATGAAGGCGGACTTGGGTAGTTTTTTCTTGAGCCCCGATTTGGATAAGTCCATGAAATTATATTTAATTATGAAAAAAAGTTTTTAATAAATTTATAAATACAAGAGAAATAAAATCTCATACCTTTTGGGATATTTTAATATATTAAAAGTAAAAATTAGTTCTTAAAATATGAAAAAATTCATCATGATTATTTATCATTTAGAATATAATATGAAAGATACAAGGAAAACAACTCAAAAAAAATCAAAGGACAAAATTGTTCTTAAAAAAATGGAGGGAAATAAAGTATATTTTCCTAGTTTCTCTTTGATGATGTTAAAAGAATTAGTCAACTCAATATGAAGGATAATAAATATATCAAGTCATATATGGAAAATTTCACTCATCTGTAAAGTTATAATTTTGGAAACACATTAAAATTTATGATTCTTATATTCATAGATGTGTTATATTAAAAAAACATTTTATTAAGAAATATAAGGTTTCTAAGTATAAAATTATAAATTAATTATTATGATAACTTATGTGAGGTATTTTATTATTGTGTTGTGATGCACTCAATTTGGATATAACAAATTAAAATTTTAGGGTTAAATTTTATTATGGGGGAGAAGGTAAACCCCTGATATTCAATATGTAATTATTCTATAAATAATACAATGTTTGATAATATATGTTTAGTGTACCACTGAACTAAAATGAGTCATGAAATATTATAATAAACCTTTATAAAATAGTTGAACAATAATCAATTATGATGCTTAATTTATATTTTTTTTATAACTACATAAATTTAATGATTAAATTATAAATAATTAATGTAATATTATTAAAATCAATTAATTTGAAATAGTTTTATTATAAAAAAAGTTCTTTCATGTATTTTTATTTTAATAAATTGACCACTTTTATAAGAATTAAATTTATGTACTAATAAATCAATACATATTAAATTATAAATTGATATGAAATAATATTAAGAACACTACATGATAAAAAATTTCATTTTCCTATAATATTTTTTTTCATAATATTAAAAATTTACAAGTAGAAAAAATATCAAAAATAATTAAGTTTTAATTTGATGAAATGTAATTAATTTTAGAATTAATCATTCTAAAATTATATTTTTCATAATTTTTTAGATTTTTTTGAAAATCAATAGATATAGTTGAATGGTGATAAAAATATTTTTGTTTTGAAAAAATATAGTATCTTTTAAATTGTCATTATGGTATAAGAAATATTTAAATGTTTTTAAAAAAAATTATAGACCAAATATATATTTAAGAAATATATGATGAATTTATAAAACTACGATTGACATTTTAAATCCCTAGTGAATTAATAATTTAATTAAAATATTATTTGTGATCAATTTTCTAATTATTTAATTAAAGATATATATTATATTTTTAATTTATTTGAAGGTAAAATAACTCTCATTTTTTATTTATAAACTAAAAAATGTTATGATAACTAATTATATAGATTATTTTGTTATAAATTCATTTTTATTCATAAGATTAACTTTTCTAAAAAATAGTTTTCACTGTGTTATGTGTACATATAATGATATTAATTTTTTTTTATCAAAAAAAATAATGTTATTAATTTTTACCACCAATTGGAAATGAACATTGAAAAATGTATATCAATTGTATAATAATCAAATCAAATTATTTAATAAGTTCCATTTTATTTTATAGTTATAAAGAATAGTTCTTTGGTAATCATTTTTTCGTCGTGGTAATAGTTACAATTGATAACATGGGTTAAACTAAGTTATAAGGCTTCAAATATAAAAAATATAATAAAATTTTATTTTAATGAGTGGATTTTTGACCTTTTCATATTTTATATTTTATATTATACTAATTTGGATCCACTTTCCATGAGAGTGACACTAATTATATTGAAATATCCTTAATATTTACGAGAGTGTCACTCATGTCACATATAAAAGGGATCATCCTCTTTTCACTTATCAACACTAATTGATACACTTAGTTCTCCGATGATCTACCCAAATACCATCCAAAACCCCTTATCCAGGACCAATAGGTTATGGTATTACCCCAAAACTCATTCTGTAATCCTTGATGTGTTTTTAGTGCAGGTTATCCTAGGAATAAGAATATGTTCATACCAATATTCTTCACCTTTAACCATTCTGAAAATGATACAAAATCATATATAAACGTTATAATATATTCATAGAAGTATATAAAATACACTAAAATATTATTCTATTGTGTTTTTATTCATTTTATTTGTTATTTTAATCTAATGGAAAATGATAATGTCGTTCATGCATGTATATAGACTACCACCTCTAAAAAGCGATGTAATTAATTATTCATAACCACCTTTGAATGATAGTTATATAGATGGATTTAATAAATATATATAATATATATAAAATAATTATGATTATGTAAATATATATTAGATTTAACCTTCCTTTGTTTTTATCCATTAAAAGTAAAACCATCGCTCATGTGTATGTGCATGTCACCGCCTCCATAAAGTGATGAATTCCATTTTACATTCCTTACTTAGATGGATTGATATAAAAATAGGTTATATTAAAATATATTATCTTAAAATTTAAAATATTTCATCAATATTATTTTTGTTGGATAACACAGGAATTAAAAATAATTATAATGTATCCTTTGGAGATTTGTAAATAACCAAAAAACAGGTGTATCTCCATTTACCTCTTCAAGAATCATAAGTAAAAATAACATTGAAATAATTTAGTAAATTAGTAAAAATATTTGAAAATATATTCAATTGAATTAATTAATTTGATAATGATTTATTTTCTATCAATTGAATGTTTTTTTGTCATCATTACAAAACATGCATGTAACAATCAAAATTAATATAATTTAATGATGAAAAAAATCATTAATTAAACAATAAAGGTATAAAAATTGTATAATGGGAGAATATAAATTATAATGAATATTATTTAGGTTATAAAAAATTTTTTTTGATTATTTTATTAATTATAAAAGATATTAAATACGTTTTTTGAATATAATAATTAAGGTAAGTGTTTCTCATCTTAAAAATTCTTATATGAGTCATGTTTTTAATTATTCACATATTTTGATTATATAGTGAATATTATTTTTCTTTAAAATAGTATACCATGATACACTATTTAATAAATATAAATAATGTTTCATTACTGGTTCTCTATTCTAAGAGGATTTGATTGAGGTGTTGTAAAATCCATAATGGTTTATTGTGTAATGTCACTCTTTTCAAGGATTATTAATGTTTAAATTTACATAGAGAGGATTTTATATTATTAATATCAGAAAAAAAATCTATTTTTATTTGATTATTCATTATGTGGGAATAAACTAATATTTACATTTTCACTCTCTTTGGTACTCAAATCAACCGGAAGAATGATTTCAAGAAAACCAAACATTATTTCTCTTTTTTTGTTGGGAGTCGTTCTCTTCTATATACATATTATTTATTTATTTTAAAATAGTATTCTTTTTTATATTTCAATGATATAATAAGTTAAATTTATATTATTGTTTACTTATGATATGTCTTTTTAAATGGAATCATTTCAATAATTTTTTAACATGTCATTTTTAAGTTCATAACAAATTTGTGGAATGAATCTCCCCTAAATAGTTTTCCACATGAAGTGTATTTCCTATCATCAGTATCATTATTCATTAATTATATTCTATTATATGTATAGATGGCTTTAGAAAGTAATATATTTTCCTTTTATTCTGTGGATTAAATAAGAATATTATTTTATTGAAATTTATTCAAATGGATTTCATTTCATACATGTTTATTTTTTTTATTTCACTCCAACTATTCATACAAAAGAATATATTATTTTCTTAAATATAATATTATAAATATATTTAGAAATACTGTATTCATATTATTATTTATAGGAATGTGAAAAAAATTAATTTTACTCTAAGACTTGATTTTAAAATAATGTTAAAACATATTTAAAGTTAAAATTTATTTAAGAGATTCGCATATATTTTTTACTCTACTTTATGAAAGATATTCCTTGAGCAAAACTTTTCCACTTATGATAAATTTTCAGCATCCCACAATTCAATGTGAAGTATAATAAATGATGTATTCTACTAAATTTCATGAATTCAGTTTTTCCAAATACCCATTACTCATTACGGTGTAAACACTCTATTTATCATAATGTTAATAGGGGATATTTTCCAAGTAAGATATGTCATTTATTAACTAAGGAAAATATGTTTAATTTGACTAATTATTGTTTCCATATGTATTGTATGATAATGTAAGGTGATTATATACTAGTAAATGTTGAGATTTGTTTTACTTGATTCACTATAGATAATTATTGATTGTTAGTGAATATTGATTATATATTATATTAATCATTTAATATTTTAGAAATACATTTGTCATTTTTACGTGAAAAGTGGGGGCCATTTTAACCCCTTTATTCATTGGTTTGTATCATGAGACAAAATATACTACATATTCGGTGTATACCTTTTAAATTATTGAAGACATCATTGCATAAATTCTTCACTATAATATTTTGATGTATGAAATTATTCATGTGATCAATATGAAATTAGTCACTTTATTGAAGTGATAAATTATAATATCATGTTATAGATGTATATAATTAATTAGTATGTAATAAATTAAATGTTATGTTGGATAATTATATACATCTATTATATTGGTTAAGCCTGGTTTATTCTATGATAAGATTAGCCATATGAATTACTTTATTGAGAATATGAGAACTCCCTTAGTATGGTTCCATTTCTCTAGCTTATAAATAAGTGTAATACATATGATATATATAGAAGGGTATCAAGTGAGTTTAATTTATTTTGAGATAATTAATACTTATTATTTTATAATTAAATACTAGTATAGTTATATAATTTTACATGAGTAAAAATGATATGGGTTTTTTTATTCAAGGTTTTTCTTAATCCAATAAATTTATAAACATAAAATAGTTGTTTTTATATAAGTGTATCAATAATTTCATTTAATGTTGAAACTTTTTATGGTCAAAATTTGATTACTTGATTTTATATCAAATATTGTATGCAAAAATGTATGGATTTAGCAGCAAGTCTAAAAGTGTGTGTATGAACAACTAAATTTTTATTATATCTTCCTTCCACTCTCATTTATCTTTAAGTGGGATGATAAACACATGATTAATGTTCGATTTTATATTATTCCTTCTTACAACACCATCATATATTGATTTATATAGTATATCCTTGCAGATAAGAAATTTTGAATGTTGTGTCCTAATATTGGATAGTAAGAATACTAATTGGGGTTTGATTAAAGTCTAACCTCATTAGGTTTTCTAGCCTCAAGAAAAAAAATAATTATATTTTATAATTATTATATAATATACAAATAAAATATTTTATGTTAGTGTTTGGAAAAAATTATTTTATATTATAGGGATTGAGAACTTGGTGTCAATTCCAACTAAAACCTTGTTGTATTTGGAGTCGGGGTTGGTGAAACTGTTTGTTTAAATCTATGCATGACTATTTCAACTTTCCTATAATTTTGTTTGAACAAGACAGTAATTGTGATTTTATTTTTTTGTGTGATTTTTATTATCTATGAATTATGTTTTATTAGTTAATTACCTAAAACATTTAGGTTATTTATATGGAATTTTCACTCTTACTAACTCCTATTATTTTTTTCTTATGAAAATTTATAAATTTTTCTCTTGGTGAAATTATTTCTCAAAATAAAATCATAAAACCTACCATAGAGTAAAGAAATGAATAACTCCTTAATTTATCTCAATTTTCAATTACATAGTTCAAATATACATATCATTCTCAATGTCAACATGAATTGATATTAGATCTATTGATGAAGATATTTCGATATGGAGATTAGTTTATCTTCTATGTTATTATAAAAAATATAATTTGGTGCTTTTAATGTTTATAAAAAGTAACTAATTTTCAATGACTCCAATTTCACTCTATTCCAAACACTAAGGCTCACTAGGAAGCAAAATCATTAAGACATTAATCTTCATCACTCATTCTATTTGAGGTCAATAAATTGGGTTTAAAAATGATAAATAAGAGAGGCATCCAATAAACCAATTCTATGGATGGTTATTACTTGGGATGTATTAGTCTCTGATTTTCATTACTTCCATCAAATTAATAATTTACATCATATAGTATTTCATCTATTATAATTTCTCCTTTAGTAGATATAAACTATAGATTGGTATCCCCAACCACTATTGGATTGTAGTTTGGGGTAGTTAAATCCTCATTCACCAGAAGGGAATTGGTTAACTAGAATGTTATTTTGGCCAATAACCTATTTGATAAGAAATTTCCAACCTTTTTTATGTGAAATCCCATTAAAGAATAGTAGATCACATACTAATATCTAGTATTCAAATTCAATGATATCATTATTTGAGTTATTTATTTTACAATTTTCCATATTGATTTTATAATTCATTTAATATATTGTTTTTATTTTCAATTTTCCATATCAATTATGTGTAGCCCTATTGTTATGGTTGACTGGTGGGTAAAGGTTCCATTCATTTAATTCTAAATATCTCTGTTTATTTTAAATAAAAATTATATCAATAAAAACTAATGAGTATAAATAAAATCATCGGTAATTACTTATATTATATGATCATACATCTTCTCTTACTATTTTATTCAGTGTTGGGATTATAATCAGATAATCCACATCACAAGGATCATTTCTAGTGATACTTATAGAGGCTATAATGATCTCAGTGGTGATTATTCTCAACGATGCATACCAAAAAGGTAATATCACACCATTGAAATTAGTGTAGTATGTGAGTTGACCCTCCCTTCAAAAATCATCATATATGTAATATTAGTTAGCTAATGTAATTAAATAATGGATGTGACCATGTATTAGTTCTCTAAAAATATTAATCATATTATTATAGGAAAAATATCCACAATGTATTGAAAGATTTTTATGATATTTAATTAAAAGGATATCCCATATAATTTCTATAGAATGTGTGATATATAGAGGCATATTTCAATCACACACACATGGGGTACACCCATAGTGAAAACCACATATTTCATTATGTAGTTGTTTTCACTATTTACCCAACCTTTTCTTTTACTGGTGGAATACATCAAAATATTTGTTGGGATAATATTTACCTATGAATAGGGATAGGGGTGGTCCCTATTTGGTTGTAACTATATTTGTTTCAATTTAAATTCTCACATCTTAGTTTTATATCATAACAAGAAGTAGGTGAGTGATTTGTTTTAGAGGATCCCTTAGCATAGACCACATTTTTCAATGGGGATCTTTTATTGATGATGTATCATAATTGATGTGTTTTCCTTATTTTAATAGTATTACACTTCACAATATTTATGACTTCATAAATTTGTTGGTAAATAGATAAAATCTATCGATATTTTCTCTTCTAATCATTTGATTTAAGATGGAGTGGTAGGGAAGACTAGTTGTCATCTTACCGAATGTTTATGGAACTTCCAAAGGTTAGAAGAATTCGATTTTGTTCTATTTCATACATCAAAGAGGGAGTTAAAGTGGTGTTATATAGATATTATCATTATCATATAAGAGGTTTTAAGTAATGGAATCATATTTTTTACTATCCTATGATGCATATATGGGGTTTTCCATTTCTAGGACTCAACAAGTTATGTGAAGGACCTCTATGAGAGAATTTTGATCGTGGTTAAATTTTCTATTGGGATGGGATTTTCTACTATAATATGTTTGGGAATATTGGAAATATTTCATATATTAATATTCATCTTATGATTATCTATGTATCATATAGTTGGTATGTACTAAAATTATAAGTGATTTATATTCTCATGAAATTTACGGATAATGTGAACTATATAAAATTTCTATATGTGTTTAGAAATCATATATTGGTTGGTGGATAAAATAATGTAGTAGACTGATATCATGTCCTATAAAAAATTCTTCCACATTTTATTTTAAATGTATTTATGTTCCATTGATGATTCATGTTGTTTTTCATACATACACTATTTTTTTCTTATAGATTTGATATAGAGGTTTATATTTCATTGGTTATAATTTATTTCATGAATAAATGATCATGTCAGGGTATTGATGATGGATTTTATTTTCGGGTGTCTACTACTTACATTAGAGTATCATTGGTTGATGATAGGTCATATTTTAATGGGATCTCTAATTTTTTGAGGATATTATTTTATGAGGGTTACTTTATAATGACTATAATATATTATAATTGATTGGTTGGTTATGATAGAAACATATTTTATAATTCATTAGTTCCCTAAGATTATAGGGTTGATATAAAAAAAATTGTATTGGTATATATGTATTTTTATTGGATATATTGGTAATGGTGTACTTATTCTATTTTTATAAGTAGTCACATGAAATAGGATGTTGACTAGAATATTATTAGAGACACCTCATTTGGATACTCTTAATTATAAACACATATATGAATTTAGTGTCAGTTTATATTTATATTTTCATTGTATCTATAATGTGTGTATTAATTAGAATGAATTTAATTCTCTCTCCACCTATTTATATTCTCATGGGATTGATTTCTATTGTAGTTATTATCAAATTTCTAGGATAAGGTCAAATGTTGAGGACTCTAAATCATTAAAATGTGGTTGTCGAGGACTCTTAGGCATTGTAACATTTAATTTTACTAGAGTCACCGGTTTTTTGGGAAAATGATCCTCAGCGGGTGTTGATGATGATAGGGGATCTTATCTCACTCTAGAGTGTGGGTTTGATGTTTCTATGGTGGGATGTTCTCTTTAGATTCCATTAAAAATGATTATGGATGTATTATTCATCATGGATTCCAAGGAAATTGGGAATATTTGGTGATGTTTATAGAAATGGTTTATGGGAGTCATTTTAAGTGACACCAAAGTAACCCGTATTGACCTCCTCCAATTATGAGTTGCGATTTTCTTTTCATTTATATGAGAGACTATGGAAATGGTTAGATAATTGGATTTGCAAATACTCTCTTTATTGATCCATTATCATTGGACTTCCATATTTTTTCTCATTTGTTTTATGTTTTTTTAAGTTATATCGAATATTGGGATCAGAGTATCATACATGTAAATAGGACAAACCATGTTTAATATTTTTATTTTTAAAAACATTATATGATAAAGTTCGTGACAAAATCTAGGAGCTGAGGAGGATGAAATTTTAGCAGCATGTGTGTGTAGAATTTTAACCAGGAAGTTAATAATCACATATCTATTGACATAAAAAATGATTCCCAAAATTTTATTTGTGGTCAGAATTTTTTTTATACCACATTAATATGTTTATATTTAAAGTGGTATTAGATAAAAATAATAATCATAATTAAACAATAATAATAAATAATAATAAATGATTGATTAATATCATTCTTGGGTAAATATATTCACATTAGGATCACTATTTTTTCAAAAACAATTAGGGTTATATTTGGTTATTTTCATTTAGGTGATTAATGTAAAAACCAATATGATTTATGTTGAAAACATATTAGAGTATAGAATATTTTAAACTATATGAATCACTTAAAAATTTAGCAATTTATTCATGTAATACTTACCCATAATAATAATAGTTTATTTTATAATTACTTCCAAATTAGCAGGGAAAAAATTGGTTATGAAATGACATTATTGATCAAGTAATTGAATATATTCTTCAGTTTTGGTATGTCGTATTATGTACATGGAATTTCACATCTCTTTCTCATTACATAAAGAGGAGTATTCATTTGTAGTTTCTCTATAATATAAATCCATATAAAGATTAAATATGTATTTTAACACTATCATATAAAGAATGCTATGGAATTTATGTACACCATAATCACTAGTATAAATAAATACTATTATTGGCATGTCAGGAGTAGAATATTGGAATTACTTGCTGATCACTAGTGAATTCATAACTCATTATCTCATCACTAGTTGGTTTTTAGTTTACTATCATATCACTAGTAGAATATTAGTTTCAATAGGTAATCACCAATGTATATATAGTGTGACTAGATCATCATGAGTGGGTTTAAGAATTTTCTATTTCTTCACTATAAGAGTTTTGGAGTTATTGCCTCATCACCCGTAGATTTAAGGTATACTAACTCATCACATGTTTGATTAGGAATTTATTACATTGTCACTAATATATTATTATATAAATATTCTTGTCAAAAATATATTACAGGGTATTATGGTTCATCATTATTATGTTTTATAATTTTCTTTTCTCATCTACATCATGCATATGAATTACAATTTCATATCTATCAGGATTTTTCAACAGGATCTTCTTCAACTAGTTCATAGTTTTCTATATCATCCCTAGAAAAATATACAATTGGAACATAATAAAATAACACATGATTTTACAAAAGTAATATGGGAATGATGATTTTAAAAAATTTATAGGATTTCTATATCATTCATGATGTATTAAAGGCTTAAAATTATATCCTAAGTCAACATTAGTAAACATGAGGATTCATTAACTATGCAAGGGTAAATAAACTTAGAAGGAGGGTATCTATTTCCCAATTACTAAAATAGTATTCTAGATATGCATAACATTAATTAAGGATTATGATTATAGAAGAACAATTTGTAACTCATCACCAGTAGGTGGTGAGTCATTTTTGGAATATGTACCGTGAAAGGATAATCTAATGTATCCCTATAAAGGACATAAATACCCATGAGATTCAATTTCATTGTTTCATATAATTTTTCTTCAGAAATTATCTTTTAATAATAATATTATGAGGACCAATAGTGTGACATAAAATATCATGCAGGAAAGGAAATTATTTCACATAAATTAAAATAATTATACCTCACCCATAAAGTGATACATTTCTGTTAAAGGTTTGGTTTGGTGCATATGAATAAGTATCCCTTTTATAGATTATCCTAATATATGATTATTTACAGGGTATACATTTTACCTTACTTAGGAAATGAGTAATGGGGTAATATCTAAATGGTATACCATTTCTAATCACATATTATCTATTGATAACTAGATTTAATAAGGGATGGATGGATCCATAATAGATGTGAGATAGTGGTAAAAAATAATACTTATACTTTATTTTTATATAGTCTTTTTATTTATAATTTTTTGGGATTTTGATAAATAAGAACAAGTTTAACCCTCCCTTTTGATCTCCATTATACTCATGTACAAATTACTCAACATTAATCAGATCTCATTAAAAAATATATGTTTGATAACTAGTTTAGAAAGAAGACCACATAACCTAAGGGGGGTTATTTTAAAAATCCAGAAAGATATATCCAATTGAAAAACTCATGTCTAGGTAAATAAAACCCCACATTACTCAAGGATACCATTAATATTCAACTCTCACACACATAGTACTTATAAATGACTGATACATTGTGTGTGTGTGTGTGTGTTATGGTTACCTCATATTTTAGGACATGGTAATAGTTTAATAAATCTATTCATGTGTATTACAATAATAGACATATTACGAAAGTATATGTTATGTACATGTCATTTAATACTTTGATTATTTTTGTACCGAGGGTGTTGACATTTAAATTGATGATTAAAGGAGGCCTAAGACTCAAACCTATATTAAAACTCAATCCTGGTACTCAATTTGTATGTTTTACATTATTTATTATTAATATTGTATAATTTTTTTCCTAATTTAGTTTTTTATCTTATGATTTTCATACTACTATTCAAAAATGTCCTAATGAAGATATAAAGAGTTCCACAATTTTAGTGTATCTTCACATACCTGTGTGTGAAAAAATAATATAATCCCAATATTAATAGACTTCTAGGTATATTTATTGATGAATGGTGCGCATACATGTATTAATTGACACCCGAACAGAAATATTACATGCAAGTGAAGGTGATAAATGGAATCACACAATAGATACACACATGTAACTGATACAAGTGGGAATGAAACTATTATGTGTACATTTAATATTAAGAGACATAATATGTCACACCAAAATATTTTACGGTATGTATCTTCTTAGAGAAATTCAATTTCTTTGATAGAATACATTTCTTGTAACACTGAGCTTAAAACGGTGTTATACAATAAAATATTGTTACTTTAACACTAGTCATTAAGTTGGATATAGCGAATAAGATTAAATAAATTCTAAAACTATAGTTTACCCATGATTATAAAATGAAATCTTTGGAAATAAAAATTAAACACAATTGAATATAATGAATGCATTTTTATTAATTATTGTTATGCCTATAATGGTATTTTTTCATAATAAATTAAATTAATTACTATTATTGAATGATAATAATGAAATATATTTGTTATATATTCAACAAAATATTTTAAAATTCATAAAATACATTTTATACACTTAATATAATAATAAAACCAATCTATCCATAAAATGATTTATTTTTCTAAATTTATTTTTTCTACCTTTTGGTGGTGCACTTATTTTAAATCAAGTTTCATAAACTTTTATAAGTTATATATTTTAAAATAAATCATTATTTTAATGGTCAATATAAAAATTTACATTGATTGTATTTTTTTGTATTTTTATGAAAGTTCAATATTTTGATCAATAATAATTTGTTATTATATTTTAATTCAAAATAGATTTTTTTTAATTAATAATTAATAATGTGAAATTGTATTTTTAATTAGCTTTTACTAAAATTAGTTCACTTTTTAATCTTTTAATTTAATTTAGTATATTTTAACCAATTTCACATTGAATTTGTATATAAAAATATTTCAATTTATTGAATGTTTTCACTTCAAAACCATGTTTTTTTATTCCATTAGGGAGATTAATTTTAAATTATTTCCATCCAATTATGTGTTTTCAATTTCTAAAAATGTATTCCATATTTGGAATAATATGGTCATAATTTACTAAGTATTTCCCAATTATGTTTAGAAAAAAAAGAATAGTTACCTTAGTAATTTTTTAATTACCACGGTTAAGGGAAAGTTGGGTAATTAAGGGTAAAAATAATATTAAAATTATTATAAAATTACCCTAAAATTTTTAATTATTTTATTTTATGAGTTAGTGTCACCCAAAACCTTCATGTTGTTGATTTTATGGCCTCTTTGAGCCACTTAGTTTACATTAAGGATTTCATAGTATTTTATTATAAGGAAATAAAAACATGTCATACTCATGTTTTTAATAAATATTGCATTTTTTATTTCTGATTATTCAGAAGATATATTTGACTATAAATATTAATTTGAAAAAAAAATATTTATATTCATCATGATAAATTATTTTTCATATTTAGGGATGAAATAATTAAATTAAAATCGTGTACCATGATGATGCAATAATTGTTTAATTAAAGTGAAAATAAAATAAATGTAATTAAATATTTTAAAATAAATATAATTTGATATAACTAGAATAACCCATAAATTTTATATTTTAGTTTTACATATTATAGATTCATTAAATTTTTTGGTTCAAAGTAATCTTTTGTATATATATTTTTTAAAAGTCAAACCACTGTATAGTGTCATAATTGACATTAATGATATTTTAAAATAAATAATATTTTATGAAATTATATAAAATTTATAAATATATAAAATTCTGAAAATTTATTTAGATGATGTTTAAAATTTATTCAATGATCCATTTATGGCTCTTTTGGAAATTTTTAGTTTATATATTATCCCTTAAATAGTAAAAAGACAAGCTGTCATGGTAATAGTTAAATAGTTTAATTAATGGTTAAAGCCAACAAATAACAGTAATAATGTGACCTTAAATTTTCTAACAATTAGTTACTGGGATTATTTACCCTCATCCTAATCTTATCGATGAAATAACTGACTTCTTATTCATTTTTATTTAAAAATTAATTTATATTAATATAATATTTTTTGAGTTTCCAAAAGTGTCTCATACCTCAATTATAAAAGGTAACCTCTTCCATCACTTCCTCACACCACATTAAGCCTTATAGGTCATCCAAATCCTACACCAATATGCTCAAAACATCCCTATCCTAATTATAGATTCTTTTATTTAGTAATAAATTCGAACAATGATTTCATTAGGGATAAAACAAAAACAGTTATACCAAAACAAGGTAACATTCTTCAATAATCACATTCATTTTATTTCTTTCTCAAACCATTGAATTTTATTATTACATTATTATATAAAAAAACATAATCCTCAATATAATGAGATTTTTTTAAGTTAATTCTTATACCTACACCTACAAAAACATCCATCAAATGGTTAATGAACTTGTTGTTCGAATACAGTGAACTACCACCTCGTGAAACGATGTCGTTCGTTTTTCATTTACCAATTCTCATGGTTGAACATTATGATAGACATGATGTTTTTTTATGATATATATATATATATATATATTATTTAGGTTTTATTAATTATTATTTAATTTTTATATAACACATAACTTCATGATTTCCTTTTTTTCTAAATATGTTGACATTGTTTGTGGAAGTGTGGACTATTGCCTCCTCAAAGCGATGTGATTCGTTCACACTATACATGGAACGTATAAAGGATGGTTTTAATAAGAATATGTGAAATATGATACATAAATAAAACAATATAATTATAATATATATATATATATAATTTACTTTTTATTCTTTAATACGATAATGAAATGAAATTAGCTTTCATGCAAGCGTACAACCTACCGTATGCATGAATAGTACATTTCATTTCATATATATAAATTTATGGATTTCAATAAATACATATATACTGAATTTATATATATTATATTTAATTCATGATTTACATTCTTTATATTATTAAATCATGATTTAATTAATAGTAACAATATGTAATAAGTCAAAAACTTACTCGAGAAACATTAAAATTAACACCTGAAATAGTGAAAATAATGAATGGTTACTAGAAAATGGGTGATAAGATATTATAAAAATATAGTATAAGATATTATAAAATTGATAATGGTTCTATTATAAATTAATAACTTTCTTAAACTATTATATATAAATATAATGTTCATTCCCTCAAAAGGAAATGCATATTCAAGGATTTTTTTCACTTTTATTTATATAGGACACATGTAATTTACACTACATGCATCATTTCTGTTATGTATATACTGAACATGATTGTATTTTATGATTATTATTCTACAGATTAGGTTTTTTTAATAATCATATAATTTTATTTCATTAGGCACAATATTCTACGGATTAAAAAGTGGTAAGGGGTCTGTAGAGGCCCGAAACCTGACGTACATGGACATTACATTACTTTTGTGGAATACTTAGTACATAAAAAAATAGACACACAAGGACCGTAATAGTTTAGTGTCTTTGGAAACTCGGAAAAAAAAATCTTCTATTTGTGGTGAAAGATCTTCAACATCTCCCATAAAGATCTTCCCCTTTTTTTTTCTTACCTAAAACCTTTCTTTATATCCTAGGGAAAAAAACTTATAAAGGGTGAGCTCAGATTCTCAGTAAGGGTAAGCATGGATAAAATGAAACATATCAAATACATTTGACCTTAAAAACATGAGCATAATGTTTAAACATCAAAAGCTTGAGCAATAACATAAAACATGGAAGTACGTAAGGCATAGATCATAAAGAAACATTAAGCATGATAAAATAGCATGGGAGTAAAACATGTAATTTTGGAAACCATTAAGCACATGTTATGATTTCCATAGTAGCCAAGGCATTGCTTCCAAGACCATCTTAATGGATAAAGTCCCTTTCTGAATCGAGTTCACTCCTCGTTTCAGTCCTATAACACTTAACCGGATTAACTTACCATTCCAGCCATGTCTATCTCATGAGATATAAATCTTTACCCAATGCATTGGAGCGAGATATAGGTCTCACCCATCTCATAAGAAAATCATTCTTATGTGTGCCACAACATAATCATAAATCATTCATCATAACCAAAAGAATAAAATGGGTTTCATAAACATCATCCCGTCATAACATAATCCATATAAAAAAAATGGATATCATTTCTTCATAAGAAAATTGAAACCATGTAAATCATATAGACATTAAACTTGAAACATCCATGTATTAAATAATTTCATCTTAGATCGAAAATGGTTTTAATAAAACATTTGAAATGAATTCTTGAGGAAAATATCTTTTTCTTCTTCAAAATAATTTTCATTTCAAAAAATTCCATGCATTTTTAAAATAAAATTAATTTTATGAAAATAGTCATAAAATCTTGTAGAGTAAGCTTCATGAAAATGAGGCGTGATGAAACAGTAAAAATCCATTCATGCCGTATAAATTAAAAAAACATTCTTCTCGTACTTTTGCCGGAAAAGTCAAAAAGTACCTACCATGTAGTAAAAGTCAAAAATGGGTAAAAAGTACTTTAAAAATACATGAAAACATTGTTAGAAAACATGGGCATGGATGATAACAATAACCCTAGTAAATACTTACAAATAACAATCTCAGATAAGAATGAGATTGAAAAATTATCCCTTACCTTAGATCAGATATGCTTCGTACGTATCCGAACCTCCTGTATAATGATTTAAATAATGTCATTGACTTATTAAAGAATCATATTCATTTTTATGAAATCATTTAGGGTTCACTTATGACTCTATATTACCTGTTCTTTTGTAAATTCCATGTTAAAGCAGTATTTTGGGTAAAATCGTTACATTTATCGTAGGTGTTTCGACTTATTGTTCTTGATATTATTACTTATATACTGATTTACATATTTCCAGAAACTAAACCATGGTTTTTATATAATATATATTCATAATATACATGTATATATGATAGATCGATAAATGGAATAAAATACACCGTTCATGGATACGGTAGGCCATACGTACGCATGAACGTTGTTTTCGTTTCCTTTTTGAATAGAATGGAATTAATTAAATAACATACATATAAATATACCTAAATCCAGTATCATTATTGTGCCATATATTTCATTTTTATTAATTATATTTACTTTATAATCATTCATTAATGGTTAACATGGAGAATGAATCCCATCAGGTCGTGGAGATGGTAGTGCGTACGTACGCACGAGCGATGATATCAATCCCATGATCGTGAACTGTATAGAAGTGTATGTATAATATTTTTGAATCAATATAACTTTACAATAATCATATCTAGTTATTTATATACACCCTTATACCCATCCATGTAAGGTGGTGGTCGAAAATAGATTACACCACGACGTGGAGACGGTATTCCATACGTACCCACGCGCGGTTATTTCGTTTTCCTTAGGATTGATAGAAGTTGAAATAATTTTGTTTCATATTTATAATAAAATATCAGTATATGAGTTATACTGATGTTATTACTTCAAAATGAAACAACTAAAGAAGAATAATTAGAAGAAGAAATAATTTGAAAGCATCTGTTACGGTTATTACCTCTTCTTCAACATGCCTATTTAAAACCTCCTATTAGGGCACTACGATTGGCCTTTGAAGAAGACCAGGACCTCTAAGTTGTTTCTAAGGAAGTGCAGAAGATAATTTGGCAGCGTTTGGCCGATCATGAAGGCTCAAAGCGGTGTGAGGAAGAGAGGGAGGAGGTGCCCATTTATAAGGGAGGAGAGGGGCACCTTTGGAAATATAAGAAATATTAGTTTATATTAAATCCCAACCCCACATAAAAACTTAAAAAAAGACTCATATACGAATATTAGATGATATAGGGTTGTAATACCATCAAATAATAAAATTTAGACATGTTAGGAATTTATTTTAAACATTATCAACTTTATTTACCCTTATTTATCAATTTAATTTTATTTATGGTAATAATATTCTAAATTTTAAATTATTATAAATAATTACATATATGTTTGAATTTTCCATAATTTGACACATTATGACATTTTCGACAATATAAATTTAAATTTATCATTTTTAAATATTTTTTTGATTTTTAAACAACTTTATAATATGTAATTTTTATAAAATAACAATAGTGTCAATTTTGACACTATTTTTTATTTGAATTTAAATAAACAATATACAAAAGATATGTTCGAAATAAAAGATTTAATAGATTCCTAACATTTTATATTTATCTAGAAAATTAGTGGAGAACATTAAATAGTTTACATAATATTTATTTTAATATTTTTAAAACCATTTATTTGATATTTCTATTAATAAAATAATTTCAACATCACTATTATGTCACCTTTATGGATACTTATTTAATCCCAAAAAATTCTAAATAAATTCATATTATGTAGATAATTTTATTCTCTTTCTGGAGACTATTTATATCATAAGTTTCATTAAGTTTATCACTAAATTAAATTTATTATACTTATAAGATTTAAGAAAGTGACATGTTTTCACTTTCTTTTGTTTTAATAATAATTAAATTATTTTCAAGGAACAAAGTCCATTAAATGAATCTAATCTAACTATTAGGTGATATGAGTCTACTTTTAGTCATACAATAGGATTTTGGTAGGTTTTAGGGTAATTTTTTAATCTTATATTTACCCATAATTACCTGATTTACCTTTAACTATGGTAAATAGAATTTACCGTAGTTACTATTCATAATGACCAAAAATAAAATGTTGCCAATTAACATAATTTGGACCCACTGATTCAAACTATTGAATCCATTTTTCAAAATTCAAAACACATAAGTTTCAGTAATTAATTTAAAATTAATCTCGTTGTCGAAAGAAAATGGGTTTTTGTTTAAAACATTGCAAAAGATTGAATTGATTTAACCTACGAATTCAAGGTAAAATCAATGCTAATGACATACATTTTATTAAATGTAAAAATATATTCTATTTATACTTTAAAACCATTCAATATTATAATTTAACCATATAAATTATTATGATGAAAAAAATTGTTTTTAATTAAAATATATCATGTTTTTACTATTCATTAAAATATGAAAGTTATCAGAAAAATATCAAAACAATATCCAATGTATATTTTTATATCCTGATTCAAAAGAAGAAGTTTATTTTGTGAAATTTAACTTATAAACATGTCAAAACTAGATTTAATGTGGGTGCTCCATTAAAAGGAGGCAAAACTTCATTTTTCGAAAAATATTATTTCACACGAAAATTTTATTTTGTTCACATAAAATGTTTTAGAAAATTTCTAAGATGAATAATAATGTTATAAAATTCAAAATTTGGTTAATACTATTCATAACGTCTAGTCTATAATAATATTATAACAATATATCATCGTTTAGTGAATCCTGGTATTGCGTACAACACACGCTATCGAGGAAGGTCGTGATTGTGTGTAATACAAGCCAAGTTAGGGTTGTGTGTTGTGAAGTATTTTTTTGTTGTTTCATTATAACAGAATCCAACCATTTTTCATTTATACATTGAATATATATATATATATATATACTCAATTTTGCGTAGAATGACTATTATCAAATGAACATGAAATTGTGTGTAACACAATCTAAGAATAGTGTTGTGTATACTGCAAGCTAATACGGTGTTGCATATAGCACAAGATAATCTTATTGTAGCATAAAACACATGACATCAAATAAATTGAAAATAATACGTATCATAAAATATCGGGTTGTTACATTCTACCCCCATTAAAATGAATTTCACCCTCAAAATTCGTCGGGGTTATACATGGTTTTCTACTTTAAAGTTTCTCTAATTGAAACCCACATCGTAAAATGAAGAACAAAAAACTTAACTTTAAAAACTAAAGTATGAAACTTAATGGTTACCCAATTTAACTAATCACTGGGTTTCCACATAGGAGAACATAGGTGAAAATATGGATATGGAAGATAAATTTAACAATCATGTTCTGATGGAGAGTGGTAGAGAACATGGCTATGAAAAAGCCAACAATCACAAAGAAATATATTTGTGATGATATAAGGTACCATATGATTCATCGGATATAAGGGAACTAGGACAACATTTTTGGTTTTCAAGATCATTTCCCAAAAGTTGAATAGTTTGAATTAGAAGAAATACTTGCTTGATTTTGGTACAATCTCACTGTTTTTCCTGCTTTGAACAATTTCCACTTCATCTCTTAAAGAAATGAAGTTGAATTTTTATTTGTGAAGTGTTAATAGATCATGTGATAGAATGATGGGTCACTCAATCTGTTTCAAATAAAAGGTTAGAAAAAGTTATCAAATATACATAAGTCCATCTATAGGGAGGTTAATGTAGGATTGAATATATATAGATATGTATGTCTATTAGATAGAACAATACAAGAGGGGGTGAATTGTAGGTTTAAAAACCTTTGAGTTTTAGCAACTAAGAGATTAGTTTAAATGATCTTAAACTAATACAAATACAAACACCCACAATTGTATTGAATATAAAACGGTATGATGTATTGTAACAGTAATGTAATGTAGAACAATTGTATTCAAGATGAACACAATAATCAGAGTTATACAAAGATGAATGGTTCTACCTTAAAGCTTATAGAATCAATCAATACAATATGTAATAGAATGACTGTAATTGAAACAATTACAATTGAATATGTAAAGAAGAAAGGAAACAATCCAAATTCCTTTCTAATACAAGTAACAACGGAAATGTAAAATAATTACAATTCTTTTAACCCAAAGAGAAGGGTTATCCTTTCACCTAGGATAAAAGGTCTGTCTCACCAACACCTTGGTGATCCCTCGATACGATGATCGGACTGTCTGTCAGCCTATCCCTGGCAGCCCTCGATACGATGATCGGCACGTCTGTCTATCTATCCCTGGCAGCCCTCGATACGATGATTGGCACGTCTGTCTGCTTATCCCCGACAGCCCTCGATTTTGTAGGTAATTGGAACCTCTGTCTTTCAATTGCTTGAAGGCCCTCGATACGATGATCGGATGCACAAAGAAGATGAGAGAAGTCACAACATCTCTCTCTAGAATCCTGATTGAAGCAAAGCATCACAGTTTTTCCACAACGTCTCATTCGTTCTTTTTCTCAGCATCAAATGACCTCCTATTTATAGGCCTCGGGTTCCAACGGTCATGTTGCCTCGAACGGTCATATTTCTCCGAAAAACTCAGAGGTACTTGGACACCTAGCATCATAACAGTCATATTGAAACAGATACCACAACATCATTTTTATTAGTTTTTAACTAACTCAACGACATCGTATTGGTTAAAACAAGATATATTTCGATGATAAACAATGATACGATTCATATGAAACAACTGTTTTTGACTAAGTACCAAAACAAGTAATGAACGTATGAATAGCAGAGTCAATACGATACATTTGACAGAGTCAGTACGATACGATTGACAGAGTCAGTACAATACGATTGACAAAGTTAGTACAGTATGATTGACAGAGTCAGTACGGTATGATTGACAGAGTCAGTACGATACGATTGACAGAGTCAGTACGGTACGATTAAAAAGACATTTGTGATTTCCAAAACAAAAAATAGAAGTCAAAATATAACATTTGACTCAACAATCTCCCCCTTTTTGTAAATCACAACACACCAAGTAAATATATCAAAGAATACATATCTCCCCCTGAGTTATTTGAAACTCTTCTGAATATGAATTTGAATACAACTAACTCCCCCTTAGGTATGGACTTTCATAAGTATTGTATTCGTAAATTTTCCTTAAGAGTGTTGTAAAGCATTCTCCCCCTTTATAAAACATTCTCCCCCTTTGTAAACATTCTCCCCCATTGTGATTTACAAAAAGAAAGGGGTAATATTGAATTGTCTGAAGGAGTTAGAAAATAAACACAAGACAATGGATAAAAGAAATTTTATTACGATAACAAACAATACTAAACATGAGAATAAAATATAAGTCACTTGTTTTCTCTTTCTTTATCCTTTTTGATCAAATCATGAAGAACCGCCTTCATCTTTTTTATCTCCTTCTTGTCTTCAGAAATAGCATCACCCTGAGACTTGAGAAGCTCTTGTTGCTCCGCAAAAATCTGATCTTGATTCTTGATAGTCTCCTCCTGGACTCTGATTACTTCTTCAAGGGTATCAATTATTTCTTGCAAATTCTTGTTATCTTTGGATAACATAGAATTTTGTTTCATCAAAAAAACCATTTCATCCTTGAAAGATGAAACCTTGAAGAATTCAGATTGAAAAGCGTTCATTCTCTCTTGCAAGTCTTTCACTAAAGGAACATCCTCTCTTTGAGAAGACAAAAGATTTAACCTTTCAACTGTTTCTCTGTCAATCTTATTGAAAGCAATTGCAAGTTCATTTGAAAAACTTCTTATATCTTCAATTTCTATCTCATGATCATTTATTGAGCTCTCTGTTTTGTATGACCACTTGGTCATCTTATTGCAGGACTTCTTATGAGAAACCAAACTTTCTGAAAGAAAATTCAAATCGGCTTCAACTGACAAAACATTCTTTCTTAATTCTTTTAGAGAGCCAAACTTCTTCTTTTGATTGTCAGTAATAAAATTAATCTTCCCATCCAGCCTCAGGAAATATGGAATTGTCTTCTCAACCCTTCTCAAAACATGAACAATTTAATCACTCTTCTTGAGAGAGATTTTATGTTCTGAATTAGAATCTTCATCTTACAATGCCAGTTCATTCGATCGGCTTGAGTCAACAACTGGCTGTTTTCCTTTTTTTTTTTTTTGCCTTCTTTCTTCTTCCACCTTATCACTAATGACAAAAACATTATCAGTGTGAGAGGATTGAGCACCTTGCTTTAATTGAGATGAAATTATGTCCGGAGTTCGTGCTTGATCGACATGAGGAGTTTGTTGAACACCTTCACTCAGCTTTGGAACCGATTCCTCTCTACTCTTCTTCGAACGTTGAAGAAATTCTAATAGAAAATCTCCTTCCTCTTCTTCCACTTCTTCTATCTCTTCTATCACTTGTTTTCTTTTTCCTTTCTTAGGGAGACTCTGTATGATGGGCTCTTGGTGCACTTCTTCCGTTAGTTGAGCACTAGCATCCCCAACCATTTTCAAAACTTTAGAGATATAAATGTCTTGAGCCTTTCATTTCAAAACAGTTTTCTTTTTCTTTTCATCCTTAAGGGTTTATTCTACCCTTATTCTTTCTGCAAAAGCCTCAGTCGGGTCAAGTCTGAACATTGGATCACCTTCCTTTCTATGTTCCTTATCCTTTCTCCATTTGGATACAACCTCCTTAATATACCATGGATTCTTCTTAGGCTTTGAACTATTTTTCGGATCAGAATTTTGAGTAACACCAGTAGATTGAATGTCTTTGGATGGCATAGGTGACGATTGATTCTGAGCCAATTCAGCTTCCACATCTCTGACAAAAAGTTTTGAATTTGGATCAAAACCAACATTCATCTTTTTCATCGTACTCTTACTAATCCATGATGGCTTTAAATCTATCGGGTTTACTTTCAGAGGAATGTTACAAAACTTCATACTTTCAAGAATGAACTCTGTAAGGATGGTTGGATACATAATCATTTGGGACTTAATCCGTCATGTCTTGACATTCTTAATGGTTTCAAAAACATACCCCATGAGATTTACTTTTCTCATGTTTACAAGATAGTCAAGCATAAAAATATCAGAAACTTTCAGAGTTTCTCTATCCCCTTTCCTTGGGATAAGAAAACCTTGCATCCATAAAGTCACAAAACGATTTTCCGGTGAAGGATGAGACACTTTTCACTTTTCTTCATTAATAAAAAACAAATACTTTTCAGCACTTTCTCTATTAAACGTACCAACTTCCTTTGGTAGTTTATGATATGGACAGAAAGAATCCCCTTCTATTGGGACATTCAGAAATTGAGCCGCTTGTTTCACAGACATGGACAACTTTCTATCGTACACAGAAAAATTGATAGTCATGTCTTTTTCGAAAGATATGGTTTTATAAAACTGACAAACAACATCAAAGAGAACCAGATCTTGAGAAACAAGTCTTTCAACACACAAATGTTCCCTTCCTTGAAAGAGAATGATTCTTTTGATTGTGGAATCATACGAATCAAAAAAGTCCCTAGAAACTAACCTTTCTCTATTAAAGTCTTTCTCTGTAAAAGTCGTTGAAGACATTTTGGCGGGAGTGTTAGCAGAGGATTGAGACATTAAGATGATATCGATGAAAGATTGTACGATGATTTAAACTCGGAGGAGCAGAGCTTCGCCTCAAAACCAGAAAACCCAATGTGGGTTTGGGGATGGGGGGCTATTTATAAGCGAAAAAGGGGTGACCGTTGATCTTCTACGGTCAGGATTAGAGAAAAACAGATCAATGGTTAGGATTAAAAATGAAAAAGAGAAAGAAATAATAATAATAAAAATGGAAAGTACCTACCGGAGAACGTAAGGAGGTTGTTAGTTTTTAGGATTAAAGTATACACAACCATAAGAAATAAAATAAAATAATAGTATCAATCGACATACCGATGGAAAACAATCTCGTTACCATGAACTGATAAGATGATGGAAAACAATCTCATTACCATGAACAAACAATACGATGGAAAACAAACTCGTTACCATGAACTGACAAGCCGATGGAAAACAATCTTGTTACCATGAACTGACAATACGATGGAAAACAATCTTGTTACCATGAACTGACAATATGATGGAAAACAATCTTGTTACCATGAACTGAAAAGCCGATGGAAAAGAAATTTGTTACCACCATCGGACAGAACTCTGGAAAAGAAATTGATTACCATCATCGGTCTATACGATGGAAAAGAAATTCGTTACCATCATCGGTTGATATGATGGAAAAGAAATTTATTACCATCATCGGTTGATACGATGGAAAAGAAATTCATTACCATCATCGGTCCATATGATGGAAAAGAAATTCATTACCATCATCGGTTGATACAATGGAAAAGAAATTCGTTACCATCATCGGTTGATATGATGGAAAAGAAATTTGTTACCATCATCGGTTGATATGATGGAAAAGAAATTCATTACCATCATCGGTTGATATGATAAAACTATCAATACGATAAACAGAAAAGTAAATACCCATACCTGGAGAGTAAATAGTTAAACAACATAAGATAAAAAGAAACATAAAAAAACATAGAAAGAAATGTCCTCCCCCTTTCAAAAGGAGTTTTTTAATGTTAGGAGAATTGTAAAACATGATGTATATATGAATGATTATTTTAATGTAATCATTCCTATGTTCTGTTTTATAAACTCAAATATATCGGATGGTAATGGATTTGTAAAAATGTCAGCAATTTGTTCTTGTGTTCTGATAAATTATAGAACAATATCTCCTTTTTGTGTGTGATCACTAAGAAAGTGATGCCTAACATCTATGTGTTTTGCACGAGAGTGGTGCTCTGGGTTCTTACTAAGAGCTATGGCACTTGTATTATCACAATGAATTTGAGTTTTGGAAAAACTGAATCCATAGTCAGTGAGTGTGTGATGCATCCACAATACTTGAGCACAGCAACTTCCAGCTGCTACATATTCAGCTTTAGAAGTGGATAGTGCTACTGAGTGTTGTTTCTTGCAGGACCAAGAAACCAAAGAATCTCCTAAGAAATGACATGTTCAAGATGTACTTTTTCTATCCATTCTACAACCACCAAAGTCAGCATCTGAAAAACTTTTTAAAACAACATCATTCCCAGAAGAGTAAAAAAGACCTAAATCCATAGTGCCTTTTAAATACCGAAAGATTGTCTTTATGGCTTTTAAATGACACTCATTTGGATAATATTGGTATCTTGCACATAATCATACATAAAACATTAAGTCATGTCGACTAGCTGTCAAGTATAGAAAAATTCCTATCATACCTCTAGAGATTGTTTGATCTAATGGTTTCCCAGTTTCATCAAGATCAAGTGTATTTGAGGTACCAATTGGAGTGCTAATACTTTTAGTTTCTTCATATCCATACTTTTTGAGTAAATCTTTTATATACTTATGTTGAGATATATATGTTCCTTCTGGTTTTTGAGAAATTTGAAAACCTAAAAAGAATGTTAACTCACCCATCATACTCATTTCAAACTCAGATTTCATTAAATTTGAAAAAGAATCAGTTAAGGATTTCTGAGTTAATCCAAATATGAAGTCATCAACATAGATTTGAACAATCAAAACATTTTTGTTTTCCATTTTTATAAAAAGGGTTGGATTTTTATTCAGAATGAATACTTTGCATCAAAAAACTTTGAAGTATGAAACATTAGGTTTTCAGCCAGTCCATAACTCATAAGGGGTTTTATTAAGAAATGGTCTAGTTAAAAAACGATTTATAGTATAACAAGTAGTACTAACAGCTTCAGACCAAACGTGCGTAGCAATTGAGTATTCACTCAACATAGTTCGAGTCATTTCCTGAAGAATAGGATTTCTTCTTTCAACAACACCATTTTTCTGAGGAGTTCTTGGAGCTGAGAAATTGTGAGTAATAACTTTCTTACTGCAAAAAGTTTCAAAATATGATTTTTGAAATTCACCACCATGATCACTATGAATAGTTATCAATGGTAGGTTTGTCTCATTTTTAACTTGGGCTATAAAACCTTTGAAATAGGAAAAGGCTTCAGATTTCTTTGTGAGAAAGTAGACCCATGTAAATCTAGTAAAGTCGTCCACTAAAACAAATACATTGTATTTGCCTCCAATGCTTCCAGATTGTGAAGGACCAAAAAGATCCATATGCATTAGAAGTTGAAACTTCATTAATTGATTTAAAGCTAGTTTTATGTTGCTTTCCAAATTGACAAGGATCACAGACTTTTGAAGAATCATAGCTAAGGTCCGGTATCCCCTTTACAAGTCTTTTCCTTGAGAGTTTACTAAGGTTTCTTAGATTACAGTGTCCAAGAATTCTGTGCCATAGCCATGATTGGTCTTCTATTGCACTTAAGCAGGGTAAGTTTTGGCTCCTATGGTCTTCTAAGTTAATAGTGTAAACATTCTCTTTCCTATGGGCAGATAGAATGAACTCATCCTTGGAAGTGTGAACAAGACACTTATCATTTCTAAAATTCACAAGGTAACCTTCATCACATAATTGACTTATGCTGATGAGATTGTGCCTAAGACCTTTAATAAACAAAACATTTGAGATAAGAACTTTTACAAGAAAAACAATATTACCTATACCAACAATCATTCCTTGAGAATTATCTCCGAAGGTGACTTTTCCACCTTTTGTTTTGATAAACTTTTCAAAGAGATCTTTGTTTCCAGTCATGTGTCGAGAAGAACCACTATCCATGTACCGAATATTCTTATTGGTACACTTCTCATTTTCCTGAAAATGAAACAATTAGTTTTTCAGAATCCAAACTTTTTTGGATCTAGGAAGGTTAGATAAAAGAATTTTAGGAATCCACATTTGTTTTGCAAAATGATCTTCATGAAATACTAAAGATTGAGTTTTGTTAAGAGAACAATCTATTCTCCAGTGTCCACCACATTAACACATAGAACAGAAAGAGGTTTTATGAGGAACAAAATAGTTCTTACTAAAAATAGATTTGGAATAAGTATAACCAAGACCAGAACGATTTCTCAAAGGTCTACTTTGAGAATACATCCTGTAAATGTTTTCCTTTCCATGAGTAAAGTTTGACAAACATTTTTTCAAGGAAAAAATCTCTGACTTTAGTTTTAAAACCAAATCCTTATTTTCCAAAACATTTGAATTTGAACTAGAGTTAGGCTCTAAAATATTTTTCTTTGAAATTATAGTTTCAAGATCATTAGAAAGTTTATCCATATCAGATTTAACTTTCTCAAGGGTTTTTAAAATACTTTCAAAATCAGAAGCTTTCACATCAAGATCTTTAGAAAGATCTGATACTTCTTTAGTCATGATTGAAATTCTAGAATTTTCATTCTCAAGCCTCTTCTTGAGTTTAGAATTTTCATTTTCAAGTAATTTAGAAAATCTAGATACTTCTTCAAAAGAAGGTAAAGTATCATCATCTGATGATGAGGATTCATCATTTGAAGATTCATAATATCTATTGTTAGTATAATTTTCATTCAAAGAGACATTCGTAATAGCTTCAGCATTATGTACCTTAGCCATGAGACATTGATCTTCAATTGGTAATCTGGCTAAAAATCCAATATTTTTCTGTCATGAGGACTCATATTCTGATGAATCATCTGAGGAATCACTACCACTTTCACTCCACGTATCATTTACCTTCAAGAATTTCTTTGTATTATAAAACCTTTTCTTGTTTCTTTCAGTGTGTTTCTCTTTTCTATCTTTCCTTTTCAGTAATGGACAATCAGGCCTTATATGTCCTTCTTTCTTACATTCCTAACAAGTTACCTCTGAATCTTTCCTATCCTTCCTATCTTTCTTTTTGAATCTATATTGGAAGTCTTTCTTTCCCACAATCATGTTCATCCTTCGAGCAAGATTGGCTAACTCATTATATGAAAGATTACAATCACTTGAATCAGATATAACAACTTTCTTGGATTTACACCTTGTAAGCCTTTAAGGCGTTTTAGCTTTAGATGAAAATGCTACACTTCCATTCCCATTCTTCTTCTTATTGAAATCAACATCTCTCTTCATTCTTGTCTCGTGCTGTTGAAGAGTTCCAAAGAGTTCATCAAGAGTAATATGGTAAAATTTTCTATTTTCATCAATAGTTTTCCTTTTTGACTCTCATTCATTTGGAATTATATCTATAATTTTATCGACTAGGGCTTCATCATCAAGACCTTTTTCTCCCATAGATTGTAAGCTGTTGACAATTGTCATAAACCTTTTTTTCACTTTATATACTGGCTCTCCATAAGGAAAAAAAATCCATGATACTCTGCTCGAAGAATTACTCTCCTTGTTTCTATAAACTTGGATGTACCAAAATGAGTGACTTCTAATTTCTTCCAAATACAGTTGGCTACTTTACATGAAGATATCTGACTGTATATATTCCAGGTCATAGAGCATAATAAAGTATTCCGTACCTTGTAATTCAGTTGATATTCTTTCTTCTCTTGGTTAGTGAAAGTACTGACTTCTTTGTCAGGAATTTTATAACTTCCAGTAAGCATAATAAAATTGTCTATGCCAGTATTGATCACAAAAGTCTTTATACGATCTCTCCAATACTCATAATCATTTCCATCAAAGATAGGTGGTCTAGAAGGATTCAGATTGTCTATTGACCCAATATTCACTCCTTCCATCTAATACAACAAAAACATTTCCACTCCACACGTTAGTGAAGTAATTATTTAAGATAGTAATATGAATGAAATAAATATAGTAATACAAATCAGTGGAAAACCTCCTATGATACCAATTGTAGGATCGAATATATATAGATATGTATGTATATTAGATGGAACAATACAAGAGGGGGGGGTGAGTTGTAGGTTTAAAAAACTTTGAGTTTTAGCAACTAAGAGATTAGTTTAAATGATCTTAAACTAAAAAAAATACAAACACCCACAATTGTATTGAATATAAAAAGGTATGATGTATTGTAATACTAATGTAATGTAGAACAATTGTATTCAAGATGAACACAATAATCTAAGTTATACAAAGATGAATGATTCTACCTTAATGCGTATAGAATCAATCAATACAATATGTAATAGAATGATTGTAATTGAAAAAATTACAATTGAATATGTAAAGAAGAAAGGAAACAATACAAATTCCATTCTAATACAAGTAATAGTGGAAATGTAAAAGAATTACAATTCTTTTAACCCAAAGAGAAGGGTTATCCTTTCACCTAGGATAAAAGGTCTGTCTCACCAACACCTTGGTGATCCCTCGATACGATGATCGGACTGTCTGTCTGCCTATCCCTGGGAGCCCTCGATACGATGATCGGCACGTCTATCTGCCTATCCCCGGAAACCCTCGATACGATGATCGGAACGTCTATCTGTCTATCCCCGGCAGCCCTCTATTTTGTAGGTAATCGGCACCTCTATCTTTCAATTTCGTGAAAGCCCTCAATACGATGATCGGATGCACAAAGCAGATGAGAGAAATCACAACATCTCTCTATAGAATCTTGATTGTATCAAAGAATCACAGTTGTTCCGCAACGTCTCATTCGTTCTTTTTATCAGCATCAAATGACCTCCTATTTATAGGCCTTGGGTTCCAACAGTCATGTTGCCTCCAACGGTCATATTTCTCTGAAAAACTCTGAGGGACTTGGAAACCAGGCATCATAACGGTTATATTGAAACAGAAAGAATGACATTGTTTTGATTAGTTTTTAACTAACTCAACGACATCGTATTGGTTAAAACAAGATATATGTCGATGATAAACAATGATACGGTTCATATGAAACAAGTGTTTTTGACTAAGTACCAAAACAAATAATGGACGTATGAATAGCAGAGTCAGTACAACACATTTGACAGAGTCAGTACGATACGATTGACAGAGTCAGTACGATACGATTGACAGAGTCAGAATAGTATGATTGATAGAGTCAGTATGGTATGATTGACAGAGTCAGTATGATACGATTGACAGAGTCAGTACGGTATAATTAAAAAGACATTTGTGATTTCCAAAACAAAACATAGAAGTCAAAAGATAACATTTGACTCAACAGTTAATCATACACAATTCCAAAAAATGAACTTATACTTTATATATCATAACGCTTAATAAAATAAAACTAGTTTCTACTAACCAGTGACTTCCTGTAGGCTAGTGGTAGGCGATAAAGGCCAGTCACACTTCGGTTGTGGGTTCGATTCCCACAGCCTTGTCTGACACGATGGGATGTCGCCAGACCTGCAAGTTGTCCTTTTTCTAAAACTACATTACTATAACATCGCATCAATAATATCGACAAAAATTTCTATCCTTAAACAATAATAACTTATGTTCAACATAATCTATTCCAATATTTAGGCTTATCTAAAATATTTTGGTCCAAGCTCATAGTATAAAGAAAATGATTACTTGAAATGTCACATAACAATCATGTGAATTCCATTATTTATCCCCCATATATCATAAGATATATTTTGTTGGTAAAATTACAAACATGTGAATACCTTAATCATGTATTCTCCTAAAAAATATAAAAACCTATTTAACCTTAGTGAAAACATGAATGCTGTCAAAAGTTAACTCTTTCCACATACAGAAATCCCAAAATTTCTATATACTCAAACCATGATATCACTTTGTCCTTATTTTAGTCATGAGCTCATGATTACTATCCTATAATTTTCTCCGTATCCATTCATTATGTGCATTTCATCTACTTTCCAAATATAATTCAATCACATTTTCATGGTTACCAGTACAATATAATTATTGAAAACCAATACATAGATATTCCCAAATTCCACAATACCATAAATGGGATTCCATGATACTATTTTAAAATCTCATTACATAAACACTTAATCATTACACGACATCATTTTCATACTCAACATCACAAATAGTGATCGCATGAGACTTCCCTTTATCCTTTGCTTTAAGAGGTTTCTCACGTTCATCATCATTAACCTGTGGATTAGGGAATTTATTAGCATAATGCCCCATTTCCTTGCACTTGAAGAATTCAAGTGTTGGTGAAGAGTTCTTTGTAGTATTTTCTCTATTTACATCAATAGCAACCTTTTCCCATTACTTCGACAATCAACTGCTCAATGACCTAATTTTCCTCACTTAAAACATTTTCTATTACCTTTTAGGCAATCTCCACCATGCTTCTTTCTACACTTTGAGAATAAAGAAACATTCATCATCTTTTCACCATTGTTCTGATATTTCTCCTTGAACTCCATCTTTTGTTTCTTGTCAAAACCATGAGATGGATATGTTACACCAACTTCCAGTTCTACCTTCATAGCACAACGCACAATTTCTTTATAGCTACTGAAGTCTCTTATAGCTAATTCCCTTTGAAGACTTGGTTTTAAGCCACTGAAAAATCGATCAACATTAATTTCAGGTTGGATGATAAATCCAGATGCATACCTTGCATGTCTTGTAAAATTCGCTTCGTATATACCAACAGATTCATCATCCTTTTTCTTAAGCTCAAGAAAATCCTTTTCTATCTTTGTTCGAAGAATACGAGGGAAGTACTTACTGAAAAAAAAAAGTTCTTGAACTCGTCCCATTCCATGGAATCAATTTCATATCTTTGCCTCATATTCTCGATAATATTCCACCATTGATCATCATCACCTTACAAATGATATACTGCTAAGACGACTTTATCATGCTTAGAACATTGTAGAACTGAAAATTTCTTTTCAGTAGTACTAGTCCATTGTTCAGCCACTAAGGGAACAGAAGACCCGCAGAATGAAGGTGGACGCTGCCTCATGAATGATTCAACAGAATGTTACTACTTTCTCAGCTCATTTTGAAGTCCAGAATGATTCATAGCTTGTGTAAGTATAGAAATAAGATCGTGCACTACATCTCCCATGACATCGGTTTGGTCAGGAAGACAATCATTGCATTGTCCATTACATTGATCAACACGGCTTTTTCAGGTTCCATCCATCGTCTAAAACCCAAAAATAATAGTTTGAGAGGAAAATACCATGCTAGGGAAAAAACTTAATAAAGGGGGAGTACATTCAATATATAACATCATAGGTTTAATTCTATGACCATTAGCACAATTCTAGGACAATAATCTATACGTATACTTAACCTTAGGGACATCCCTAGACATACCATAAAAATATCTCGAGGGGTCTCACTAATGTTTTCACATCCTAGTTTCCAATGTCTAACGAAACCTTTCCTGTGATACCAACTATAGAGGCCCGAAACGTTACGTACATGGACATTACATTACTTTTGCGTAATACTTAGTACATAACAAAAACAGACACATAAGGACCATAATAGTTTAGTGTCTTTGGAAACTCAGAAAAAAAAAATCTTCTAATCATTGTAAAAGATCTTCAACATCTCCCATAAAGATATTCCCCTTTTGTTTTCTTACCTAAAACCTTTCTTCATATCCTGGGGAAAAGAAAACAAATAAATGGTGAGCTCAAATGCTCAGTAAGGGTAAGCATGGATAAAATAAAACAAATAATATACATTTGAACTTAAAAACATGAACCTAATGTTTAAACATCAAAATCTTGAGCAATGACATAAAACATGGAATTACGTAAGGCATAGATCATAAAGAAACATTAAGCATGATAAAATATCATGGGAGTAAAACATGTAATTTTGGCAACCATTAAGCCCTTGTTATGATTTCCATAGTATCCAAGGCATTGCTGCCAAGACCATCTTAGTGGACAAAGTCCCTTTCGAAATCGAGTTCACTCCTCGTTTCAGTCCTGTAACACTGAACCGGATTAACATACCTTTCCAGCCATGTTTATCTCATGAGATATAAATCTTTACCCAATGCATTAGAGGGAGATATAGGTCCCACCCATCTCATAATGAAATCATTCTTATGTGTGCCACAACATAAACATAAATCAGTCATCATAACCCAAAGAATAAAATGGGTTTCATAAACATCATCCCATCATAACATAATCCATATAAAACAAATGGATATCATTTCATCATAAGAAAAGTGAAACCATGTAAATCATAGAGACATTAAACTTGAAACATCCACGTATTAAATACTGTCATCTTAGATGGAAAATGGTTTTGATAAAACATTTGAAATGAATTCTTGAGAAGATATACTTTTTTCTTCAAAATCATTTTATTTTCACAAAATTCCATGAAATTTGAAAATAAAATTATTTTGGTGAAAATAGTCATAAAATATTTTAGATTAAGCTTCATGAGAATTAGGCGTTACGAAACCGTAAAAATCCATTCATTCCATATAAATTAAAAAAACATTCTTCTCGTACTTTTGCTGGAAAAGTCAAAAAGCACCTCATAATAGAAATATTCCATACATAACATGTAGTAAAATTTAAAAATGACTTTAAACATAAATAAAAACATTGTTAGAAAACTTGGTCATGGATGGTAACAATAACCCCAGTAAATACTTACGAATAACAATCTCGAATTAGAATGAGATTGCAAAATTATCCCTTACCTTAGGTTAGATATGCTTCGTACTTATCTGAACCTTCTGTATAATTATTTAAATAATTTCATTGACTTATTAAAGAATCATATTCATTGTTATAATATCATATATGGTTCACTTATGTCTTTATATTACCCGTTCTTTTGTAAATTCCATGTTAAAGCAGCATTTTGGGTAAAATCGTTACATTTATCATACGTGTTTCAACTTGTTGTTATTGATATTATTACTTATATACTGATTTACATAATTAAAAAATGTAAACCATGATTTTTTTATAATATATATTCATTTTATACATGTATATATATGATAGATCTATAAATGGAATGAAATACACCGTTCATAGAGATGGTACGCCGTACATACGCATGAACTCTATTTTCGTTTCCTTTTTGAATTGAATGGAATTAATTAAATGACAAAAATAGATATATACAGAAATATAGTATCATTATTATGTCATATATTTCATAATTATTCATTATATGTACTTTATAATCATTCATGAATGGTTAACCTGGAGAATGAATCTCATCGCGTCGTGGAGACGGTAGTCCGTACGTACGCACGATCGATGATATCATTCCCATGATCGTGGATTCGTATAGAAGTGTATTTATAATATTTCAGAATCAATATAACTTTAAAATAATCATATATAGTTATTTATTTACACTTTTATACCCATCCAGGTAAGGTGGTGGTCGAAAACAGATTACACCACGGCGTGGAGATGGTATTCTGTACGTACGCACAGGCGATTATTTTGTTTTCCGTATGTTGGATAGAAGGTGAAATAAGGTTGTTTCATATTTATAATAACATATCAGTATAATATTTATACATATTTTATTACTTAATAATGAAACAACTAAAGAAGATGAAGTAGAAGAAGAAATAATTTGAAGGAATCGGTTACGGTTATTACCTCTTCTTCGACACGCCTCTTTGAATCCTCCTCTTAGGGTACCAAGATTTGACTTTGAATAATACTTGTACCTCTAGGATATTTCTAGGGAAGTGGAGAAGAGAATTTTTCAGGGTTTGTCCGATCTTGAAGGCTCCAAGTGGTGTGAGGAAGAGAGAGAGGAGGTGCCCTTTTATAAGGGAGGAGAGGGGAACCTTTGGAAATATAAGAAATATTAGTTTATATTAAATCTCATCCCAACATAAATACTTCCAAAATTACTCATATCCAAATATTATACGATATAGGGTTGTAATATCATCAACCAATAATATTTAGACATGTTAGGAATTTATTTTAAACATTATCAACTTGATTTATCTTTATATATCAATTTAATTTTATTTGTGGTAATAATATTCTAAATTTTAAATTATTATAAATAAATACATATGTGTTGTGAATTTTCCATAATTTTACACTTTATGACATTTTAGACCATAAAAATTTAAATTTATAATTTTTAAATATTTTTGTGATTTTTAAACAATTTTATAATATGTTATTTTTATAAAATAACAATACTATCAATTTTAACACTATTCATTTATTTGAATTTCAATAAACAATATACAGAGGATATGTTAGAAATAAAAGATTTTATAGATTCATAACATGTCATATTTATATATAAAATTATTGGATCACATTAAATAGTTCATATAATATTTATTTTAATATTTTTAAAACCATTTATTTGATATTTCTATTAATAAAATACTTTCAACATCACTATTATGTCACCTTTAAGGATATTTATTCAATCCCTAAAAATTATAAATAAATTCATATAATGTATATAATTTTATTATATTTTTGGAGAATATTTATATCCGAAGTTTCATTAAGTTTATCACTAAATTAAAATTATTATACTTATAATATTTAAGAATGTGACATGTTGTCACTTTCTTTGGTTTTAATAATAATTAAATTATTTTCATGCACAAAAGTCCATTAAATTTATCTAATACAACCCTTAGATGATATGGGTCGACTTTTAGTCATCTAATAGGATTTTTTCAGGTGTTAGAGTAATTTTATAATCTTATATTTACCCTTAATTACCCGATTTACCTTTAACTATGGTAAATAAAATTTACCATAGTTATTATTCATAATGAACAAAAATAAAAAATAGCATATTAACATAATTTGGACCCACTGATTCCAAATATGGAATCCATTTTTTCAAAATTCAAAACACATAAGTTGCCGTAATTAATTTTAAATTAATCCCGTTTTCGAAGGAAAACGGGTTTTTTTAAAACATATCAAAAGCTTGAATTGATTTAACCTACGAATTCAAGGTAAAATCAATGTAATGACATACATTTTATTAAATGGTTAAAATATATTCTATTTAAAATTTAAAACCATTCAATATTATAATTTAACCATATAAATTTTTACAATGAAAAAAATTATTTTTAATTAAAACATAGCGTGTTTTTACTATTCATTAAAATATGAAGGTTATCAGAAAAATATCAAAACTTTATCCAATGTAAATTTTTATATTCCGATTAAAAAGAAGAAGTTTATTTTGTAAAATTGAACTTATAAAAATGTCAAAAACTATATTTAATGTGTGTGTGCCATCAAAAGGCGACAAAACTTCATTTTTTGAAAAATACTTATTTCACCCGAAAAATTTATTTTGTTCACATGAAATGTTTTAGAAAATTTATAAGATGAATAATAATGTTATAAAATTCAAATTTAGTTAAAAATATTCATAACAGCTAGTCCATAATAATATTATAACAATATATCATCGTTTAGTGAAACCTGGTATTGTGTACAACACACGCTATCGAGGAAGGTCGTGATTGCGTGTAATGCAAGCCAAGTCAGTGTTGCTTGTTGTGCAAGACTTTTTTTTGTAGTTTCATTATAACAAAATCCAACCATTTTTCATTTATACATTGAATATATATATATACACACTCAATGTTGCGTAAAATGAATATTATCAAACGAACATGAAATTGTGTGTAACACAATCTAAGAATAGTGTTGTGTATACTGCAAGCTAATACGTTGTTGCATATAGCACAAGAAAATCTTGTTGTAGCATAAAACACATGAAATCAAATAAATTAAAAAGAATACTTATCAAAAAATAACGTGTTGTTATAGGGACATTTCATAATCTCATCATTATTTATGATTGATTTTTTTATTCTACTATACTGAATATTTCTCTTCCATGTTAGTATTATATAGTAATAATAAATTTTTTACCATTATAAAAATAATTTTTAAAGTCATTTTTACCACTTATTTACTTTTAAAAAATCTTTTTAAGGGATATTCCAGTCATTTGGTAAAATAATTTACTTTAAAACTTTTCTTACAAAAGTCAAAATAATATTTTTACCTTATAAAACATGAACAGAATTTTCCGCTGTCATGGAAAACTAATTTTTTTCATTCTTCATTTACAATTTTATAAGATTATTTTCAAAGAAAATATCTTCTTCTATAAAATTGTGTAATTTTAAATAAATTATTACAATTTAGTATGGAATTTCATATCACCTTGTCATAAGTGTGATAAATGCCATCTTTAGAAATTACTTACATTGTATACTATATCAATGACCCCTTTTGACATATTATATCATAAATAATTTTATCTTCATGGTATTAAAATGTTTCAAAGTGGTATGGGATTATTTTATTAAAAATATTTTAAATAGATTATTCAATATGTGAATAATTATTTGGAATGGTATGAAATGGGTTGGGGACTATTTAATGTAATCTCGTTAATGCATCAGTATTATCATGAGACAAATCAATTGGAAAATTAGATGGGTTTCTACCTAATATTCTAAACCATCTTGTGAAGTTTATTGAAATTAAAAGTATCGTGTATATAGGAAACATGGATTCTAATAATTATGCATTTTCTTCTTTTGAAAAATCATTTTTTATTATTACTAACCATGATATTTTTTCTTTGACTTATCTAGAGATGTGTTTCATTTTCATGGTATTTAATAAATGTAATGTGTTGTAGTTATTTATCATTTCATGTTGATTATTCCATATATAATTATTTAAATGGAATGTGATTTTAGTTATTGATATTTTCATATATATCATTTCTCATTAATTCATTATTACTTCTTATATACATACCCTTACTGAGTATTTGAGCTCCACCTTATTATGTTTCATTTCCTAAAGAATCCATGAAGTGTACAAAGAAATATATTCAAGGATATGAAAATGGTGAAAAATTATCCTCTAAAGAAAAAAAATTATGTTGTAATTAGTGTATCCACAGTAATAAAAAATGCTTGTACATATCTGGTTTTCCCAGAATACTTAAATAGTTTTTCCTTTGGGATGGGATTATTTGTAATCATTTTAATGTAGTAAAATATTACACTTGATTATATATTTTTGGGTGGGGTAATATAGTCGGTACTAAATAATGTTTATTAGAAACATTGGGAACTAGATTTAGGAAAACATAGATTAGATAATATAACCTTATGACTGACTTTGCAGATAATCCTAAGTATATAAGATATCTTCTAATACATTTGGTAATGATAATGGATAACCAAGGTTAAACGAATGGAATCTTATATTGAGAAGAATATGTCATTATTTAGAAATCCTATAATATATTCTTCATGACTATATCACTATAATTAGTTTTTATCAAATTATGATTTGGGTTTTTGTTAATGGTTATAACCAACAAGTTTATACAAGTAATGGCTATACTACTAAAAATTAAGAGACTATAAAAGAAAATTAAAGGAAAGAGGTATTATAGAATTAGATGATGAATCATAGTTTATGATTTAATAATGATGTAGAATAACTAAATTTTTTATGTCTTTGGATTCAAGAATTATTTCATCAATGGTATCATGGTTATAAGAATCATGTGATATATAAGGATTGTACTACAGTACATATTCTATAAATATATCAAAGCATGCAAGTTTTAATTATCAGTTTTAACATGATAAAGATAAAAAATTTGATATGTTAAAATAAGAGATACATTACGTTGGTTGGGGAATCTAATGTTATGTTGATTTTGGGAATTGAGTGACCTTCCTTCAAAAAAATTTACTCTTTCAATTTAGAACAAATTATTTTTTATGATTCTTAAGGTTGACTACTTATGGAAATGATTAAGTGTAAATTTTGGTATTATTATTTTATGTTAAGGTATAATTTATCATATTGGATAACATATTCTAACTATTTTGGTTTTAAGTAATATTTAATGGTTGAAAAAATTACATAGGGAACTTTTGAAAAATGTTCTTCAGGAAAAAAATTCATCATGAATAATCATCACTTGGTTTAATAAATGAAGTTGAAATAGATAGAATCATAACCAATGGATGATATTATAAAATGGAATGATAAAAAATAATTTTTATTAAGTTCTTAATCTTGATATTAAATGAATTATTCAACTGTAGGAATAATATTTTAGAAACAAAACATTATCCACTTACCTTTCATTCTATGAAATCTGTAGTCTTTTAAGGGATCACAAGTTTTGGATTTCATGATGGTTAAATTTATATTGACCAAGTTCTCTATCACTCTTCATCAAAACGTGATAGTTTTATTTCTCTTCCACTTTCATGTTTCCATATCCCACGAATTTTCTCCTATTTAAAAGCCTAACTTTTGGGTGAAATTTAAATTTCCTTTTCCCTTTATTAAGAGGATTTTTTATTAAACCTATTTCTAATGTGTGTTTCCCAAAAAAGAAATTTTAAATAATCATCTTTTTTTAAGTGAAATTTAAAATTATGAGGAAAAAAATTATATAAATATGGGAGAATGTAAAACCACAATATTTTATAGTATATCTCTCATCAAATAAATTAAATTTATTTGATATTATACATTTTACGAAACACCGAGCTTATAATAATAGAGATATACTATAAAAAATTATTATTTTAACACTAGTCATTATGTTGGAGATTTTGAAAATGATTAAGTAAATTAAAAAATGTATATAGTTTATGTGTGATTCTAATATGAATTAATTAGAAATAAAAATAAAATCCAATTGAATATAAAAGATGTGTTTTATTAATAAACTATTTTTATGACCACTATGGTGTTTTATCCTAATAATTAAATTAATAAATATTAATAAAATATATTAATGAAATATATATTTTATATATTCAAAAAAATATTTTCAAATTCATCCAATAAGATTGATATAATAAAAAATAATAATAGCATTTTTAAGCATAAAATTCTATATATATCTAAAGATAGTTTTTCCACATTTTTTTGGTGAACTTTTTATAAATAATGTTTTTGAAACTTATATAAATTATACATGAGAAAAAAACTTTTAATTTTAATATAGAATATCAAAATTTACTTTGGTTGATGTTTTTTTTTTATTTTTCTAACATGTTTCATATGTTTTATGAATAGTGATAAAATATTGCATTTTAATTGAAAACAATTTTTTCTTCTAAATAATTTATTTTGTTAATTTATATTTTTTGTTATTTTTAAATAATAATTAGATAAATTTTTATCATTTAATATAATTTAGGTCATTTGAATCAATTTTAGATTGAATTTTTATATAAAAACCTTTCAGTCTTTTAAACATTTTAACATTAAAATTCTGTTTTCTCCATCCATCAATGGGATTAATTTTAAATTAATTTGAGAGAATTATGTGTTTTGAATTTTTAAAAATGGATTCCATATTTGGAATAAGAAAGGCAAATTTTATTAAAATTTCCCTTTTATTTTCGAAAAAAATTAATAATAAGATTAATATTTTTTTAATAACCACAGTTAAGAGTAAAATGGTTAAACAGAGGATCAAAGCCAAACGATAAGGGTAAGAATGTGACCTTAAATTTTATAAAAATTATTTTATTAGAGTATTTTTACCCACACATATATTAGATTTTAAATAACTCATTTTAAATCTTTTTATATTTAAAAATTTATTTATAATAATTTAATATTTTGAGTATTTCCAAAAGTTCACCTTAACTCAATTAAAAATGGGAATCTCATCCCTCTCTCTCTCTCACCACATTGATCCTTATAGATCATTCAACCCCTACAAAAATAATATTCAAAATTCCCTACCCTCATCCTAGAATCCACATTTTGAGAGTAAATCCAACCAAGTATGACTTTTGGTATAAACTAAAAGGAGTAACTCAAAAATTATGTAACAATATTCAATGATCACTTTCATTTTATTTATTTCTCAAAAAATTAATTTATTAGTTTTTACTTTATTATATAATAACAAAAGTATCATAAATATATTTAGATATTGTTATGTTATGGTTTATACCTACACATACACACACTTCCAACAATTATGATGGATACACTATTTTTATATGATATATGATATATATATATTTTCATAATACTTATAGAATTTTTATATAAAAAACACCTTTATTTTTTCCATTTTTTGTAACTATGATAACATAAATTGTGGAAATGTGGACTACCACCTCCTCAAAGCGATGTGATTCATTCACACTATATATAGAAAATATAAAGGATGGTTTTAATATGAATGTGTGACAAATCAGACACAAATAATAAGGACCCAGCCTTAAACATTACATAATCTTGACTTACGTTAATAATTAAAATTGATTATATTTTCAGGTTTAGAGTTTTAGAGAATTGGGCCATAACTATTACATTACATCACAAAAAATACAATGTAGACACTTTTAATCGGTTTCCATTTTTTTTATAAAATAAAAACTCTTAAAAAAAGAAACAGGTCAAGTTCCATGGTTTAGACATCATGACTTGTCCTTGACCTCATCCTTGACCCTATTCATCATTAATTCATGTGAAAAAAATTCAAGACTTGGGATGTGCATAAAAATATCAGTAAGGGTCATAAAATAAGGGAAGGAAACATTAACCCATCAATAAAAACAAATCAATAAAACTATACTTTTAGTCATAACATGCCTCATTAAATCATAAGATTTATGAATAACACACAAAAATCATAAATCATAAAGGTAACATATATCATACATAATATAATTACATTTTAGCTTTTACAGCTATGTGGGGAGTTACATTTGAAATACCCGTCAAACTATATTCCCTAAATCTCTTAGGAGAAACATTAACTTTTACCTATATCACGTTAACCAATGCATTGGAGAGCTATCTTAGGCTCACCTGCCCTATGTTTATCACAGAACCACCCATATATGTAAAAAATTCCCAAGAAACATAACATAATCATAACACATAAAAAATCATAAAAAAATATTACTTTTCCACATTACAATCACAATATATCATTTCAAGATATTAACAAAATAATTACTTTTTAAAAATAATTTTCAATTCCAAAATACATAAAAACTGTATATGTTATTTATATTCTTTTAAAAGTATCACATCTTGTTAATGAATCAAAACATGAAATAATTCTCATGGAAGCAGAATGTTCATATCCAATATGTACATTAAAAAGAAACTTTCCCTTTTTTCATTTAGTGAAATGCTTCGTAGATAAATATTCTTTTTGAAAACCATTTAAAATATTTAGTAAAGATATTTTTCAATCAAAGTGCCCAATACCACTTTGAAACTTTTATAGGAATTAACATTTGAAAACATTGATGTACAAATAAATAAATCCTTAAAACCATATTGAAAACATGGATATGAATAACCGTGATTTATAAGATTAAATCATTAAAACATTTAAAACAATGTTTTTGTTAAAGAGTATCTTACCACTTGAGAAAATAGATGAATAAAAATAGTTAAATAATAACAATAAAAAACATATAATATCATGATAATATGGAGATTCATGATATAATATGTCAAAGGGAAGTTTATACACTCTATTTAATAACAAATATGAAAAAGATCAAGATATGCCTCAAATGAAAGGAGATTGATACATAGTCCCTTATGAAAATTCGGCAGCCTAACGATGTCACTTTAAAATTGAAAAAATTAGTTTATGAGATATAAAATGATCTCTCAACACTTGGACATAAAACTAATAGAAAAAATTATATATAATAACATATCCCAACATAATAAAAACTAAATTAAAATACATATAAAAAAAGAAGTTTGTGTCTCAAAGTGGAGGGTAAAAGAATCCCTTTCAAAGATCGTATCATTAAATTAAAGATAAATCAATGAAATAATTGTTTGTGAAATATATAAATACACCCAATATAAGTGTATATTTTGTGTAAAACAATCATAGGTCTTTCACACATATCCATAGAATGACAAAATCAAGAAGTATAATTCCAACCCAAAGAATCAAAATTGGGTGAAGAAGTTCCCTTACCTTGTGTCTGACATGACTGGTTTGTCCCTTATTCATCATAAATAATACACTTAAGTTAATTTATAATTTCTGTAACCCCTGATCTTCCACGATACGATTCTCTTTCAATAATGAAATAACTTGCATTGTACGCAAGTTCGAGATTCTAATGCATTGCGACCAATCAAAATAGCCATTATAAATAGTAATACCCACTTTTTTAAATTATATATATTTTATATTTCAAAATGGACTTCATTTGTGGATTCTTAATATCAAAATTAGCCTATGTTGAATTTTTGGAATTTTTCTGAGAACTTCCAATTTTTTTATGAATTGTGAAAAATACTTAAAAACAACTTTTTTAATCAAAATAATTTATATTGATAAATTATACTATTTAGTGGTTTTAAAGTATAATTAGAATATATTTTTACCATTATATCCAATGGTGTTCATTATAATTAATTTCACTTTGAAATTGGACATAAAAAATTGTCAATCTTTTGATATATATTATTTCTTAAAAACACGCTATTTGTTGGGACAACGAGAATAAATTATAAAATTAATTAATGAAACTTATATGTTTGGAATTTTGTAAAATAGAAATCATTTTTTAATTCAAAATATCAATTATAGATAAGGGTGAAATTTTGAAATAGTTCTGAAAAACATCATTTTTTGATGAATAATGAAACCACTAAGTGGTAGTTAAAAAAACTGATTTTTCTTTTAAATGAAACATTACCACTCTTGTGATTTTATTTTCAAAAATCTGACCTAAATTTTTGTCATTGGTATGTAAAATGTGGTTCAATGGGATTAAAATAATTTTTTTTTGAATAGTAACTTTTATGTTTAATTAATCATGATTAAACGTAATTAGAGAAATTTAAAGTAAAAATGATATTATAAAAATATGAAATTACTTTTACACTTGTCCTACACTTATTGGATGAGTCATGGAAGACCAAGACAATCCACGGGTCAACTTGGGGACCCCATGGAGCCACTTGGGTAAGAAAATGACATTAATAACTTTTTATTTAAAGTAAAAATAAAATTGTCACAAACATGTGTTGTTTTAATCAAACAATTATTACATTGGGGTTATATAAGTTAACATTTTTACTATAAATATTCATTGGAAAGATAAAAATATTTCCTACATCATGGTAATTTTTTTTATAATTTTTAGACATTAAATAAATTATATTTTTTACGACACCATGATGATTCAGCGATTAACTCATTAATTAATGATTTAAAAAAATGAAAAGATAATGTAAACTCTAAGAATTCAACTTGACAAAAACATATTGGATGGGTATATTTGGAACCCTTATCACCTTAGCCTTGAAATATATAATGTTGGGACCTTTGAAATTCGAAAATCACTTCATAATAATGTAACATTTAATTACTTTCCAAGAGTGTCCCTCCTCTCCTCTTATGAAAGGCCCCCACCTCTACCACCTTATTCACACCTTTAAGACATTTGGCTCGGCCAACTGCTGGCAAAATACTCTGTCAACATCCCCCTATTACTCCTAGAAGAATCACTTTGGGCATAAGTCTTCCCAATGATTCCTTTGGCTCAAATAAAAAAGAGTTACCCGATTTTAAGGTAATGTCTTCTCTTGTGTTCTTTTGTTTTATTTTTATTCTCCAACCCCAAAAAATCTTTTTATTACTTTATTTTGTAACAACACCAGTATCTTCAATATAGTCGGATTTTTTTATGAGAAGTATTTTATTTACACTTACACACACCATCGTCTAATGGTTAAGGAACATATTGTTTCTATGGTTGGTAAATTTATGCTTCACGAAACGATGATTGGTCAATCTTCTATTAACACCTCTCATGGTGGCCATTAAGATGTCACTATATTTATATATGATATATATTATGTTTATGTTATCCATATGCTTCTGTATTCATCATTTATGTAATACCTTTATGATTTCCATTATGGGTAAACGCGATAATTTCAATTTAGGAAGTGCGGACTACCGCCCCTCAAAGTGATTTGAATCGTTAATGCCATATGTGGGATGTATAAAGGATGGAGTAAATGGTATTATACATTATATAATACTGGAATTATATTATATCTTTATATAATTATGATTCATTTCCATTAAATACGAAATAAAAATGAAAGTAGCGTTCATGCGTACGTATGGCTTACCGCCTCCATGAATGGTGCATTTCATTTCATACCTCTAAATGTTATGTAATACTATAAATGCATGTATATACTGGATATATATGATATATATTATATCTACATCATGAAAATAATTCTAGATATAATGGATGTTTTACCACATGAACAACTTGTAATTATAAGAAGTTTATTTTTGACTTAAGTACCAAAGATCAACAAAATGAACGTTATTAAGTTAAATAATTACATAATGTTCATAACATGTTAATAAGTGACATAAAAGGAATAATGAACTTGAAAATTGTTCTTAAGTAATTATAAATTAACTCTAGTTTATTATTTAGGAGGTTAAAGAACGGTCGAATCAAGTTGGAGACGAGGTAAGGGAACTTCTTAACCCAATTTCCATTCTTTGGGTTAATCTCCTAATTTCAAATTACGTCATTATATTATTCTGTCATATCTTGTAATTGTACAATATTTATGTGTACTTATAGTGAATAAACATAATAGATCTATTTTATTTTAAAAAATGAACTTTGTAATGGAACTTCTTAACCCAATTTTCATTCTTTGGGTTAATCTCCTACTTTGAAATTATGTCATGATATTATTATGTACTATCTTGTAATTGTACTTTCTTTATGTGTACTTATAGTGAATAAACAAAATAGATCTATTTTATTTAAAATAATGATCGTTTTAAGGGAACTTCTTTACCCAATTTTTGTTCTTTGGGTTAATCTCCTACTTTCAAATTATGTCATGATATTATTATGTCCTATCTTGTATTTGTACATTCATTATGTGTACTTATAGTGAATATACATAATAGATTTATTTTATTTAGAAAAATTATCTTTGTAATGACTTCGTCTCAATATCCTTTCATTGAGGCGTATTTTATTTTATACACAAATTTCCATTATATGGTGTATAAACCCATTTGACTTTTACTTTTATACAAAAGGAATCTTTTTAGACAAAGCATTTTACTAAATGACAAAAATGAATGTTTTTTTTGTCGTATGTATGCGGCGACAGTGACTTCTTCGCCACCATGACCATTATTTGAGTTTCGGCTTCCTCTACAAGACATAACTTTTTTTAAATGATTTAAAAAAAAGAGAGATATATTTCTCTCAAATGTATGAAAATCCAGTGAAAATGTATACGTATTTAACGCAAGCTTAAAAATGTTTTCAGAAAACCCGACTCTCGAGCGTGGTAGACAGGAAGGGATTGGGAGTGGCCCCATCATGGCCTATAATTAGTCGAGCAGTCTTAGAATTAGTTATTTTGTTTTCAGAAGATTGCATAATGTTTTCAGAAAAACACTGGAGTATATTTGAGCAATTTTAAATGTAGTTATATTCTAAAAAAATTGCATCGACAGGTCTCATGAGACAAACTAGTGTCTTGGAACGAGGCCTTGACAAAATCTTATTTGTGGTCTTGGCACGAGGCCTTGACTATGTGGTTATGATAGTCTGGCATTATGCATTACATCATTATAAAAGTGGTTATTGATATTTCATGTGGTTATTAGACCATTAGAATATCCATGTGAATAAGTAAATGGAATTATATCATTTTACTTTTTCCATACTATGTTAAAGTTCAAGTTTAAAAGGATTTTGTTTAAGTCATACATTTCCTTAAATGTTTATGCTTATTTATGAAATCTTCCGCTCTATTTTTATCCTTACTGAGCATCTGAGCTCACCCCTTTCAATGTTTTATTTTTCCCAGGATGTGAAAAAATATTTAATGATTGACCTACAGGGATAGTCTGAAGGGGATAGAAGTGTGCACTATGGAGACTATGTTATTATGATTTTTCACTTTATTATTTAATGTAACATTTATGAATGTATCTAGTGTTTCCAGGGCTACTAAACTAATCGGTCTTTCGAGACTTGATCTTTTGTGATCATACCAATGTTATAAAGTAATGCACTGACTCTGGGTAACTGGGGTCGAGGCGTTACAGTTGGTATCATAGGCAGTTTAGTACTAACCTTGAAGGCTAGATTTAGATAAACTATGATTAGAGCACATATCCATAAGATATACTTTGAGGATTAGTATAGAATAACTTCCTAGAATTTTGGTATTATAGATATTTTTTGAGTTTTCTGAGCACTACATCCCTGTCTGGATACGAGCAGGTAGAGGCGGCTCTAGCACAGATGTACCTAGGGGTAAATCCCAAAAACACCACTTTGAGCTACACTCGAACTGGAACTGGTGCACGACAACGGGCCTTACTGCACTCTTGGTTACGACACTCCTGGGAGATATGCTTAGGATAATTCTCATTTTTTACAAACCATTATGAAGGGTTTATGAGTGTATACTTCCTTAAAGGAAACAATTATATGATTATGTATTATATCCATAAGTAGTTTAATTTATTTTAAGTGTTTTGCAAGTTTGTTATTGTGTATATCGATTCATAAACTAATCTAGTTCATGACATTCTTTAGAAATGGCGCCTAGTGGAGGGAATGGTAACCGTATAAATGCACACACTCCATGTAGGGATTTCCCTCCTGCTCAAGATAATTATTGTGGAGCTGGAGATACAACCGGTGGTGATCAACTTATCACCATACTTGGACAACTCACTCAGGTTGTGAATAATAACCTTACTCGTATGGAGCACCCTGATCCATAACGTGGGGGATCAATGTTAGACCTCTTCATGAGGAAACAACCACTAACATATAATGGGGGTACAAATCCATTAGTAGATGATCAATGGATAAAATCCTTAGAGAAAATATTCCACGACATGGGGAGTAGAGAAAGGGAGAAGGTTTTCATGGCAGTTTACCAGCTCACTAGAGATGCCGATCAATGGTGGTCGCTGATTCAAAACATGAAAGAAGATAAAGAAGTATCTAATATGGAATGGAGGGAGTTCAAATAGTTTTTCTTAGAAAAATACTTCCCTCGTGACCATAGAGCAGATATGGAAAGGCAATTTATGAGTCTGAGGGAGAAGGAGGATGAGAATGTTGCAAAGTATGAGGCTAACATTACAAGGTTAGCAAGGCATGCTCTAGATTATATACGTAACCCAAGAAGTAAGATTGATCGTTTCTTTGATGGGTTAAAATTGTTTCTCCGTCGAGCATTAGTCTCAAAAATTTTCTCATCATACGAAGATATTGTCTCATGTGCTATCAAGACAGAAAAGGAATTCTCTAAATATTATGACAATAAAGTAAAGCAAGAGAAGAAGAGAATGGTGGAACAAGAGATAGATAAAGGGAAAAAGGGAAAGAAGGATTTTTCATTATGCGATAATTGTGGGAAGAATCACCCCGGTACATGCCTAAAAGGAATGGTAGTTTGTTATAAATGTGGAGAAAAAGTTCACCAGGCTTGTGATTGCAAGGGAAAAAAAGGCTATCAATGTTGAATGCTACAATTTTAGGGAAATGGGGTATTATGAAAATGAATTTCCTAAGCGTCAGGGAAACATACCTCAGAAAAGGCTAAAGGATCAAGGACAATCTTTTGTTGTTACTACAGTTTATATTGAATAATTAATATATTGGTGATTTTGGACTCAAGGATTATATTCTGATTATAAGAATAATGTGATATATATCAGGATTGTGCTGCAGTACTTGTTGTTTTCATTAAGGTTTTAATATGATAAAGGTAATAATATTTTTAGTATGTGACAGTAAGAGAAATGTTACTTTGTTTGGGGAATATGATGTTACAATTGATTTTGGAATTTAGAGTTCTTTTAGAGAAAGTCTGGATAAAGGTATTTTGGATAACTATAAAGGTTGGAATGGATTAAGTTGAACCTTGGATAATATTATTTAAGGTTAACACATTTCTGAAGATTATTTTTGGAATATTATAATACTATAGTTTTAGGAAAAGGACAACCTACAGGTTGGGGGATAACCCGTCGCGTTGGACAAAGCTGCAGGAATCGAACCCACAACGATAGTGAGACAGGCCTTTATTACCTACCACTAGCCAACAGTAAGTCCCTGGTTATTAAAAAATAGTTTTCCTAATCTAAATGGTATGTGGTAATATTTGGAACCTTATAAAATTAGGATAAATAGAATATTTTTGAGTTCTGTTACCACTTGGAGTGAAAGATGGGTTCGTGGTGAAAATTTATTAAAGAATGAAAGCCTATATGAAAAGTAATTATATTTCCTTACGTTCTTTTTAAATCTCTTAAATAAATTCCTGAACTTTATAAAAGGTAACTTAAAACAAAAACGTTGTCCGTTAACTTTTCCAATTGGGGATTCAATGACCGTTTAACCAATAACAAGTTTATGATTTTCTTGTGGTTAACTTTCTCTTAATCCTGTTTTCTACAAATCTCCATCAGACCTTGATGTTTTTTTTCCTCCATATTCATATTTTCATGTAATCCTAGTATGGGCTATCTTGGGTTCCCTTTGTACCTCTCTTTCTTTATTTTAATGTTATATTTTTATTAACCCTATTTCTGATGTGGGTTTTCCACAAAGCTATTTTCTATTTTCAACTTTTTATTTTAAAAGAAAAATTTCAAATCGCGAGGATGAAATTTATTGAAGGAGGAGGGAATGCAACACCCCGAGCTTCCACGATATGCTTCTCTTTCAATAATGCAATAGCTTGCATTGTACGCAAGTTCGAGATTATAACGCACCACGACCAATCAAAATAGTCATTATGAATAGTAATACCCACTTTTTGAAATTATATATATTTTATATTTAAAAATGGACTTCATTTGTGGATTCGTAATATCAAAATTATCCTATGTTGAATTTTTGGTATTTTTCTGAGAAATTCCAATTTTTTTATGATTTGTGAAAAATACATAAAAACAAATTTTTTAATAAAAATAATTTAGAGTGATAAATTATACCATTGAGTGGTTTTAAAGTATAATTAGATTATATCTTTACCATTTTATCCAATGGTGTTCATTATAATTTATTTCACTTTGAAATTGGACATAAAAAAATTGTCAATCTTTTGATATATATTATTTCTTAAAAACACGCTATTTGTTCTGACTGTGGGAATTAATTATAAAATAAATTAATGAAACTTATATTTTTGGAATTTTGTAAAATAGAAGTAATTTTCTAATTCAGAATATCAATTATAGCTACAGGTTGAAATTTTGGCATTGTTCTGAAAAACATCAATTTTTGATGAACAGTGAAACCACTAAGTGGTAGTTAAAAAAACTGATTTTTCATTTAAATGAAACATTACCACTCCTATTATTTGATTTTTTAAAAATCATACATACATGGTTTTCATTAGGAAGTAAAATTTGGTTCAATGGGATTAAAATAATTTTTTGTTGAATAGTAACTTTTAAGTTTAATTAATCACTATTAAAGTTAATTAGTGAAATTTAAGGTAAAAATGATATTATAAAAATATGAAATTACTTTTACACTTTTCCTACACTTATTGTATGAGTCATGTACGACCAAGAAAATCCATGGGTCAACTTGGGGACCCCATTGAGCCACTTGGGTAAGAAAATGACATTAATAACTTTTTATTTAAAGTAAAAATAAAATTGTCACAAACATGTGTTGTTTTAATAAAACAATTATTACATGGGGTTATATAAGTTAACTTTTTTACTATAAATATTCATTGGAAATAAACAACTATTTCCTACATCATGGTAATTTTTTTATAATTTTTAGACATTAAGTAAATTAAATTTATTATGACCCCATGATGATGCAGCGATTACCTCATTAATTAATGATTTAAAAAAATGAAAAGATAATGTAAAATCTAAGAGTTAAACTTGTCAAAAACCTATTGTATGGGTATATTTATAACCCTTATCACCTTAGCCTCGAAATATATAATTTTGGGACCTTTTAAATCCGAAAATCACTTCATAATAATGTAACATTTCATTACTTTCCAAGACTGGCACTCCTCTCCTCTTATAAAAGGCCCCCACCTCTACCACCTTATTCAGACCATCAAGCCATTTGGCTCGGCCAAACTCTGCCCAAATACTCTCTCAACTTCCCCATATTACTCCTATAATCCTCACATTGGGCAGAAGTCTTCACAAGGAAGCATTTGGCTCAAATCAAAAAGAGTTGCCCGATTTTAAGGTAATGTCTTCTCTTGTGTTCTTTTGTTTTATTTTGCTTCTAAAACCCCTTAAAATATTTTTATTACTTTCTCTTGTAACAAAACCAGTATCTTTAATATACTAGTATGGTTTTATGAGAAGTATTTGATTTAATCTTACACACACCATCGTCTAGTGGTTAAAGAACATATTGTTTCTGTGGTTGGTGAATTTCTGCCTAACGAAACGATGATTGTTCAATCTTCTTTTAACACCTCTCATGGTGGACATTAAGATGTAACTATATTTATATATGATATATATTATTTTTATGTTTTCCTTATGCTTCTGTATTTCTCATTTATGGCATACCTTTATGATTTCCATTATGGGTAAACACGATAATTTCATTTTAGGAAGTGCGGACTATCGCCCCCTCAAAGTGATTTGAATCGTTAATGCCATATATGGGATGTATAAAGGATGGATTAAATGGTATTATACATTATATTATATTGTAATTATAGTATATATTTATATAATTATGATTACATTCTATTAAAAACGAAATAAAAATGAATGTAGCATTCATGTGTACGTACAGCTTACCGTCTCCATGAACGGTGCATTTCATTTCTTTACTCTAAATGTTATGTAATATTATAAATGAATGTATATACTGAATATATATGATATATATGATATCTACATCAAGAACATAATTCTGGATATAATGGATATTATACCCCATGAATAACATGTAATTATTATAAGTTTATTATTGACTTAATTAACAAAGATCGACAAAACGACCATTATTAACTTAAATAATTACATAATGTTAATAACATGGTAATAAGTGATATAAAAGGAATAATGAACTTGAAAAATGTTCTTAATCAATTATCAATTAACTCTAGTTTATTATTCAGGAGGTTAGATAAGAGTCGAATCAAGTCGGACACGAGGTAAGGGAACTTCTTAACCCAATTTCCATTATTTCAGTTAATCTCCTACGTTCAAATTATGTCATGATATTATTATGTCCTATCTTGTAATTTTACTTTATTTATGTGTGCATATAGTGAATTAAAATAACAGATCTATTTTATTTAAAAAAATTATCTTTGTAAGGGAACTTCTTAAACCAATTTCCATTCTTTGGGTTAATCTCCTACTTTCAAATTATGTCATGATATTATTATGTTCTATCTTGTAATTGTACTTTCTTTATATGTACTTATAGTGAATAAACATAATAGATCTATTTTATTTAAAAAAATGATCTTTTTAAGGGATCTTCTTTACCCAATTTTCGTTCTTTGGGTTGATCTCCTACTTTCAAATTATGTCATGATATTATTATGTCTTATCTTGTATTTGTACATTCTTTATGTGTACTTATAGTGAATACACATAAGAGATTTATTTTATTTAAAAAAATGATCTTTATAAGGACTTCATCTCTATATCCTTTCATTGAGGAATATTTTATTTTATACACAACTTTCCATTATACAGTGTATAAACCCCTTTGACTTTTACTTTTATACAAAATGAATCTTTTTTATAAGAAGAATTTTACTAAACGAAAAAAAGGAATGTTTTTTGTCATAATTATGCGGCGACAATGACTTCTTCACCACCATGACAATTATTTGAGTTTCAGTTTCCTCTATAATCCATAACTTATTTTAAATGATTTAAGAAAATAGAGAGACATTTCTCTAAAATGTATGAAAATCCATTGAAAATGTATACGTATTTAACGCAAGCATAAAAATGTTTTCGGAAAACCTGACTCTTGAGTGTGGTAGATAGGAAGGGATTGGGGATGGAACCATCATGGCCTGTAATTAGTCGAGCAGTCTCATAATTAGTTATTTTGTTTTCAGAAGCTTTCATAATGTTTTCAAAAAAAACACGGGAGTATATTTGAGAAATTTTAAACGTAATTATATTCTAAAAAAATTACATTGGTAGGTCTCATGAGAAAAACTAGTGTCTTGGCATGAGGCCTTGACAAAATCTTATTTGTGGTCTTGGCACGAGGCCTTGGCTACTTGGTTATGATAATCTGGCATTATGTATTCCATCATTATGAATTGGGTTATTGATATTACATGTGGTTATTCGACCATTCGAATATCCATGTGAATAAGTAAATGGAATTATCTCATTTTACTTTTCTCATACTATGTTGAAGTTCAAGTTCAAAAGGCTTTTTTAGTCACACATTTCCTTAAATGTTTATGTTTATTTATGAAAGCTTCCGTTATATTGTTATCCTTACTGAGCATCTGAGCTCACCCCTTTCAAAGTTTTATTTTTCCCAGGATGTGAAGAAATATTTTATGACTGACCCATAGGGATAGTATGAAGGGGATAGAAGTGTGCACTATGGAGACTATGTTATTGTGATTTATCACTTTATGATGTAATGTAACATTTATGAATGTATCTTGTGTTTCCAGGGCTACTAAACTAATCGGTCTTTCGAGACATGATCTTTTGTGATCATGCCAATGTTACGAAGTAAGGCACCGACTCTGGGTAACTGGGTTCGGTGCGTTACAATTTTATAAGAACATTTTTAATTTTTATTATTCATTTTTTATCACTGTTTATATTTCAATAACAATTAGTTAATTTTTGGGGTTCATAACGGACATTTTGTCGATGTTTGAAAATTGAGTTAAAAATAAACTTGTTATAATTACAATTTGTCCATGTTTTCAAAATTGTATTATCTCCAGAATGATATTCATTATTTATATATCATATATATCATATATATCCAGAATATATGTATTTATAACATTCCATAACATTTCGACAGAATAAATGAAATCCACTGTTCATGGAGACGGTAAGTTGTACGTATGCATGAACTCTACTTTCATTTCATTTGTCATTTTTAAATAAATGAAAACATAATTATACATAAATATATTATAATTCTAGTATAAAATTATAATTTATATAATTTACCTAATTTCCTTAACACCATCATTTATACATTCCATGTATGGTATGAACGAGTCATATCACATTGAGGGGGCAATAGTCCTCACTTGCTCAAATGAAATTATCATATTTATACAACATTAAAAGAATAATGGTACGTTATAAATGAGAATTATAGAAACAATTGATAAAATAAAATAAAATATATGTCATATATAATAAAAGTTCTGTCATAATGGCCGCCATGAGAGGTGGTATAGGAAAATTGAACAATCATCATGTCGTGAGGCAGTAGTTCGTTGTCCACAGAAGCAGTATGTTTGTATCCATTAGATGGAGGTGTGTGTAAGTTTAATTTTAATTATTATCATAAAAACAACCTATTATTTATAAGATACTAATGATGTTATTAAATAATGGTATTAATAGAGTTTAGGGGGGTGGATAAGGAAAATAAAAGAAAATAACAAGAGAGATGATGTTACATTTAAATTGGGTAAATCCCTTTGGTTTGAACCAAAAGGCTTTCTTGAAGAGCCTTTTGCCTATGTTAAAGCTTATATTTGGAAGATAAGGATGTTGGTAGATTATTTGGGCAGAGTTTGGACAAACCAATGGGGCTTGAGAGGTATGAGTAAGGGTTATAGGTGATGGCTTTTTATAAGGGGGAGGAGGGGCTCTTTAGGAATGTTTGAAAGTCTTATTTTATTATAAAATAAATTTAGGTACAAAAAAGTTCCAAAAAGTATTGTATTCTAATATAAGGTGAATATAAGTAAAAATAAAATCATCCAATAAGAATTTTACGGGGTTTGGATATTTTTTAAATCTTTGTAATTTTTATTTAACCTTCTGTTAACTTATTTAACCTTTACCATTTTCATACTATATAGTTAATATATTTACAGTAAAATTCAAAGAAACCCAAAATAGATCATTAATTACATTATTAACATCATATATGTCATTTGTAAAAATCTAATATTTTTAGCATTATTGTAACTTTTAATAAAATAATAATAGTATTAAAAACTTATTTAAGTCAATTTATAAACTATGCATATCATGAATTTTTCAAAATCTATAACTTGATTATTTTTTAAACAAAACTTCATTAATTAAAAGATAAAGAGGCATTATTTTCTCCATAAAAAATTTATGGCATAAAAAGTTTCATAATAATTTTATTCTAATAACTATAATATCATTTATTTTAATCCTTTATCAATGAAGTAATTACTACATCCCCATTGTGTCAAAAGTAAATTTTTTATTTAATATCTAATAATTATAAATAAAATATCATGATGTAGGAAATCTGTTTATATTTATAATTATATTTATATTCTAATGGATTACTTATATAACCTCAAATAAAAATCATTTTACTAAAAGATGTATGTTTACGTTACATTTGTCTTTGCTTTAAATTTATTAATATAAAGTTTCATTATCACTCCCAAGTGGCTCCATGGGATCCCAAAATCGACCAAAGGATGCCCTTGGATGGTAATACCTCATTCAATAGGGATAGAACAAGTGTAATGGTAATTTAATATTATTATAATATTATATTTCTCCCTTATTTAATATATTTACCCTTTAACAATGGTAAATAAAATATTTACTGATGTTACTATTCATAATGTCTAAAAATAAAATATAACTATTTAGACAACTTGGACCTATTGATTCCAAATGTGGAATCAATTTTTAAAAATTCAAAACACAAAATTTTCATAAATTATTTTAAAATTGATTTCTTTTCTCAAAACAAAAAGCATGTTTTTAAGAAATAATAACTATCAAAAGATTAACACTTGTTTATGTTCAATTTCAAAGTAAAATTTCATACAAAGACAAAAATTAGATTAAATAGAAAATATATAATCTAATTACACTTTAAAACCAATTAAAAAGGTAATCTAACCATATAAATAAATTATATTAAAATGCATTTTGGAATTAAAATGAAGTAATTCTCATTATTCATTAAAAATGAACTTTATCAAAAAAATAACAAAATTTCATCCAAAGAAAATTTGGATGTCACTATTCTAAGAATACTTTTATTTTATCAAGTAAAATATATAAAAGTGACAAAAACAAGATTTAAAAAAGGTTTCTCTGTCAAAAGGTGGTAAATCAACCTTTTAATGAATATTAGAGTATGTGTGCTTAAATTTGGACTCATTCACAATTTATGCCTCTAACTTTAATTGGATAAATGTAAAAACATGTATAATAATATTTTAGATAGTTATATTTATTCCTTCCAATACAAAATCTATGTGTTAACTACCATTTAAAATAATAATATTATTATATTATTTTTCGGTATAACTCAAAGTTGTGTGCAACATAAGATTTGAAAAACTCATTGTTGCGTGTTGAGTATGCTATAATACATAGCTTCCCCTTTAAAGTAAAATTAATATTTAATTACACAAATATTACTAAATATGAAAATTTCATATTCATTATTTACCTAGGATGTTACATCATTCCCCCCTTTTTGGAATTGCACCCTTTCAATTTTAAAATTAGGCTCAGAAACTTCATTAAAAGTCCCACATCAGAAAAAGAGTCAATAAAACTATCACATTAAAAGAAAAAACATAAGTAAAAAGGTCACCCGAGATAACACATGCTAATATTCCATATAGGAAAGCATAGATATGGAAGGGAAACTAACCATAATGTTCTAATAGAGAGTGATAGAAAACATGATCAGGAGAATGCTAATAATCTGAAAACTGTAAACTTGTGATGTGTACAATGGTATTTGATTCCCCAATAAGAAAATTTTATAGAAAACATTTTTGTTTTAAGTTACCTTTCATAATGTTGAGGAATTTATTTACGATTTTGACTAAGAACATAAGGAAACATAGTTACTTTTCATGTGTACATTCATCCATCACAAAATTCTTACCAAAAACTCATCTTTTCTCTAAATGATGAGTATTAAAACTCACTTAGTCCCATCAAAATCACTAGAATCAACTTCTAGTGTATCACATAATCCAAAAAAAGAACTATATGTTTCCCTGGTCTTTATACATTAACCAAAACAAAAAATGGTTACTACGAGGTTAGATATTACCTAAAAAGGATAATCCATTATAAAAATGAATACTACTCTTAATCTCCATAATTCAACAAAAAGTACCCAAAGTTCAAGAAAGACAATTCAATACAATATTTTCCTTAAAATTATTCTAAATAATCCAAACTAAGATTGAAACCCAAAACTCAGAAGGATTTAATCACATAGTCTACCAGAGTAAATCTTAACATTTATCTTTAAAAAAATTGATTACTTTTAAAGTCTCATACTGAAGTGTGATTAACTTAATCTCATATTCTCTATGATAGGTTATTCATTTCCAGAAATAACCCAAAACAACATATGTCCACAATAAAAACATAGATTCTTCAAAAATAAAATTTCTACCATTACCCCAAAAATTATATCCCATAGTATTCTATTTTCCTTAACCATATAGTGTTCCCAAAAGAGATAATGTCTTAAAAAATAACTTTGATCACTTAATAAAAAAATCATTTTTCTTTGATAAGGATATCCATTTGATAAAACATAATATCCCAAATCAACTTCTTCTTGACCAATAAATTCATTTACCTAAAAATAATAATTCATAATAACCATGGACTTCACATGGTACAGTGGTAGGTGAAAAATCCCTATCACACTTTGGTTGTGGGTTCAATTCCCATAACATTGTCCGACATGAAGGGTTTTCATGTGTTTTGTGTGTTTTCCTTTTTATAAAACTCAAAAATAAACCTAAAATCTTTTAAACTCAGAAATTTCATTATACCTATCATTTTCGTCCCAATACATTAAGACCTCAATATCTTATATATTTTCAATTTTTCACCTCCATAAAATAAATTAAAACTATTCCCAATAGAAAGAACATCATACCTTGATCATGGTGTCCATTTGGTTTCATCACCATCTTGTTCACATAGATAGAATGTCCATGCATTGAAACAATGATTTCAAGATCCTTAAAAATCATCTAAATCCTTTATCCAAATACACCCCATACAACATGGGTCATATGGGTTCTCATAGAAAAATAGTTTTATAATATAATCATGTATGAAATATAATTTCAAATCATCTGATAAAACATTCTGTTTATAAAATATTTAGACTGAGTTTGAGTTGAAACTTTCAATCAATGGTCCTTTTAGAATACCATAAGTATGTACTAAAATACTATATTGTAAAATAAAATATAAATAGGTTGTGTAAGTTTCTCCTTATTCATCACCATTTCAAAATCATTATATGCTTCAATATATTGTGATAAGGTAAAATATTCAAAAATTATTTGATAATATTTACCTTTCATGAAAATTTGAGAATATTATAAAAATATGATTTGATTAAATAAAACCCATGATCCACGATGATATCAAGGTATAGTTGAGGTGTTTAATATCCCAAAAAAATTCTTGCAAGAGAGTTGTATGTTAAAAAAAGCTTCACAATCATCTGAACCTGACTTTGCAATAATTATTGCAAGTGTGTCATTACGAAGAAATAGGAATGTTGTTTTACATCCTCATACTTCCATCTGTAACTGACTTTCCTTGATCTAAAATGTTAAAAAACAATGATTTATCATAAATAATAGACATAAGGACTAACCCTGTGTTTAACAAAAACTCATAATCCCTAAATATGTCTAAACCGACCTTCGATACCAACTTCAAGGACCCATCCTTAAATGCTGCATTATATTGAGTTAAGTAAATAATTAACATTGAGAATATTTTCATTTTTAGAGTTTTAGAGAATTAGGCCATAACTATTACATTACAGCTCAAAAATACAAATTAGACACTTCTACTCAGTTTCAATTTTTTTAATAAAATAAAAACTCTTAAAAAAAATAAACATTTATAGTTCCATGTTTTTGACAGCCTGACTTTTTCTTGACCCAATACTTGACCCTATTCATCATTAAGTCCTATGAAAAACATTTCAAAACGTAGGATGAGAATAAAAATCTAAATAAGGGTTATAAAATAAAGAGTGGAATCATTAACCCATCAATAAATACAAATCAATTAAACCATACTTTTCAATCATAAAATACCTCATGAAATCATAATATTTATTAATAACACACAAAAATCATAAATCATAAAGGTAACTTATGGAATACATAACATACTTACATTTTAGCTTTCACAACTATGTGGGGAGTTACATATGGAATACCCATCACTATATATTCCCTAAATCTCTTAGGAGAAACATTATCATTTACCTCTATCACATTACCCAACGCATTGTAGACCTATCTTGATCTCACATGCCCTAGGTTTATCATGGAACCGCACATATATGTAAACAATTCTCAAGAACCATAACATAATCATAACACATAAAACAAGCATAAAAGAAACATAATTTTCCCGCATTTCAATCACAAAATATCATTTCATGATATTAACAAAATAAATTCTTTCTAACAATTTTGAAAAGAATTTTCTATATCAAAATACATAAAATGAGTATATGGAATTAATTTTCCATTTAAAAATATTATGGCTTGTTAAGGAATCCAAACATGAAATAATTTTCACGGTGGAAGAATGGTCGTTGTCATTACATATGCTAAAAAACATTCCTTTTTTTCGTTAAGTAAAACGCTTCATAGAATAATATTCCTTTTGAACATGATTTAAAACATTTAATAATGATATTTTTGAATCAAAGTGTCCCATACCACTTTGAAAATTTTATAGGAAATAAATTTTCAAAAAATTAACGTCCAAATAAATAAATCCTTATAACCATTTTGAAAACATAGACATTAATATGAATTATTTATGAGATTAAATCATTAAAACATTTAAAATGGTGTTTTAGTTAAAGAGTCCCTTACCACTTGAAAAAATACATGAATAAAAACAGTTAAAGAATAACATTAAAAAGAACTTATAATATCATGAGAATATGTAGATTCATGATATAATTTTCCAAGGGGTAGTATATACACTCTATTCGATAAAAAAGGTTCACAAGATTACGATATGCCTCCAATGAAAGGTGATTGAGACATGGTCCCTTACAAAAATTCAGCAACCTAATGATATCAATTTAAAATTGAAAAAATGAGTTGATGAGAGGATCTCTCATGTTTTGGACATAATATTTACATAAAAATGATATATACTAACATACCCCAACATAAGAAAAAGGAAATTAAAAGATATAACAACAATTATTTCTTTGACTAAAAGAAGAGGGTGAAAGGATCCCTTACAAAGATCATAGCATTAAATTAAGGATAAATAAATGACGTAATTATGTGTCAAAAATATAAATATACCCAATATAAGTGTATATAATTTTTAAAACAATCAGATTTCATTCAAACATATCTATATAATGACAAAATAAAGAAGTACAATTTCAACCCAAAGTATGGAAATTGGGTGTAGAATTTCCCTTACCTCATGTCCGACTTGACCCATTATTCCTTGTTCATTCTAAATAATACACATAAGTTAAATTACACTTACTTAAGAACCTTTTTCAAGTTTATTATTCCTTTTATATCCCTTATTACCTTTCAATAACAATTTTTTAATTTTTTGAGTTCATATTGGACATTTTGTCGATGTTCAAAATTTGAGTTAAAAATGAACTTATTATAATTACAATTTGTCCATGTGGTCAAAAGTAGTTTATCTCCATAATTATATTAATGATTTATATATCAAATATATTATATATATCTAGTATATATGTATTTATAACATACCATAAAATTTTGACAAAATAAATGAAATTCATCATCCATGGAGACGGTAAGCTGTACATACGCATGAACTCTAATTTAAAATTTTTTCATTTTTAAAGAAATCAGAACATAATGATCCATAGTTATATTATAATTTCAATATAATAACATATTTTATATACATTAAATAATTTCAGTAACACCATCATTTATACATTCCATATATGGTATGAAGGAGTCATATCACTTTAAGAGTGCGGCAGTATATACTTCCTCAAATGAAATTATCGTATTTATACAACATGAAAAGCATAATGGTTTGTTATAAATGATAATTATAGAAGTATATTGATAAAATAAAATAAATTATATATCTTTTATAATTGAATTTCCATCATAATGGCCACCATGAGAGGTGGTAGAAGAGTATTGAATAATCATCATTTCGTGAGACAGTGGATCGTCATCCACAGAAACATTATGTTCGTATCCAATAGATTAAGGTGTGTGTAAGTGTAGTTAGAATTATTCTATTAAAAAAAACCTATTATATTTAAGATAATTTTTTTTTATAAAATAGAGTTATAAAGATAGTTTAGGGGGTTGGAAAAGGAAAATAAATGAAAAGAACTTGAGAGAAAATGTTACCTTTAAATTGGGTAACTCCCTTTGGTTTGAACCAAAAGACATTCTTGAATTTCCTTATGCCTGAGTTAAGGATTATAGGTGGAATATAAGGATGTTTGGAGCTTATTTGGGTAGATTTTGGACAATACAAGGGGGCTTGAGAGGTGTGAGTAAGGGTTAGAGGTGATGGCCTTTTATAAGGTGGAGGAGGGGCTCTTTAGGAATGTTTGAAAGTATTATTTAATTATAAAATTAATTTATGTTTAAAAAGGTAAAAAACCTATGTAATTAGAATATAAAGTGAATATAATTCGAAATAAAATCATCCAAAAATAATTAGATAGGTTTCTATTATTTTTTTAATCCTTATCCATTATATATAAATATTTCTTAACTTATTTTACTTTTACCATATTCATACTAATAGGTTAATATATTTAAAAAAATGTCAAGAGGCCCAGAATGGATCATTAACGTTATTTGTAACATCATATATGTCAGTTGAACTAATCTTATATTTTTAGTATCATTGTAACATTTAATAAAATATTAATTGTTTTAAAAAACTCATTTCTGTCAATTTATAAACTATTTATATCATGACTTTTAAAAAATAAATAAAAACTTTATTATGTAGAAAACTCTTCATTAATTTAAATATAAAAAGTCATTAGTATCTATTAAAATATTTTACGGCATAAAAACATTCTAAATAAATTTATTTTAATAATTATAATATCATTTATTTGAATCCTTTATTAATGAAGCAATTACTGAATCACAATTGTGTCATAAGTAAATTTTTTTATTCAATAACTAAAAATTATATATTAAATCCAATGATGTAGGAAATATTTTTATCATTAATATGAATATTTATAGTCGAAGGTATTACATATATTACAGCATATAAAAATTGTTTTACTAAAAGATTTATGTTTATGTTACTTTTGTCTTTACTTTAAATTAATTAATATAAATTATCGTTATCAGTCCCAAGTAGCTCCATGGGGTCCCAATATTGACCCAAGGATACCCTCGATTTATCACACCTCATAAAAAAGGGTTAGGACAAGTATAATGGTAATTTAATATTATTATAATATTATTTTTCACCCATATTTACCAGATTTACCCATTAACCATGGTAAATAAAATATTTACTAAAGTCAATATTCATAATGTATAAAAATAAAAGTTAACTATTTATACAACATGGACCTCCTGATTACAAATATTGATTCCATTTTTTAAATTAAAAATTTATAAGTTGTAGAAAATAATTTAAAATTAATTCTTGTTTTCAAAACAAAAAATATGTTTCTAAGAAATAATAACTATCGAAAGATTGACACTTGTTTATGTTCAATTTCACAGTAAAATTAATTTCAATGACCAAAATTAGATAAAAGTAAAAATATATAATCTAATTAAACTTTAAAACCAATTGAAAAGGTAATATAACCATATAAATAAATTAGTTTAAAAGGCATCTTGAATTAAAATGCAGTATTTTTCACTATTCATTAACAAATGAACTTTATCAGAAAAATACCAAAATTTCATCCAAAGTAAATTTTGATGTCTCGAATCTAAATAAGAATTTTATTTTAAAAAATAGAACATATTAAACTGAAAAAACTATATTTAAAAAGGGTTCTCCATCAAAAGGTAGTAAATTGGCCTTTTAATGAATATTAGAGTATTTGTGCTTAAAATTGGACTCATTCACATTTTAAGCCTCTAACTTTTTTGGATAAATGTAAAAGCATGTATAATAATATTTTGGTTAGTTATATTCATTCCTGCCAATAAAACAACTATGTGATAACTACCATTTAAACTAATATTAATATTATTTTATTTTTCTTTATAACTCAAAGTTGTGTGCAACATAAGATTTCAAAACAAACACTTTGTTGTGTTTTTAGTACGCTATCAGACATAGCATCCCCTTTAAAGTAAAATTAATATTTAATTCAAAAATATTAATAAATATGAAAATATCATATTCGTTACTTACCTGGGATATTACACAAATTCAATACTATAATTTTAATGTATACATATATATCATTTACATTGCATTATTTTAATATGAAATTAAAAATGGATGTAGCATTCATGCGTACGTACGGCTTACCATCTCCATGAACGGTGCATTTTATTTCCTATATCCAGATTTTATGGATTTTTTAAATACATATATTCTAAATATATATGATATTTAAATCATGGTTTAAATTAAGAAGGTCATCAAGTCATTATTTAATTAATAGGAACAATATTTATTAAGTAAAAAATCTTACTTGAGAAACTAAACAATTAACACCTGAAAGAGTGAAAATAATTAATGATTATAAAAAAACGGGTAATAAGATGTTATAATAAGATAATATATGATAATATAAGTATTTTTATGGCTCTATTATCATTTAATAACATTCTTAAAACCATTATATAAGATGTTAAAGGGCATTCACCAAAAATAAAATGCTATGTAATATATTTTTCTCTAACTTTCATTTCTATGGGACACATTTCATTTATAGTACTTTTTTCTTTTCTATATTGTATATACTACCCATTAATGTATTTTATGATTATTATTCTGAATATTATGTTATTTTCATAGCCTTATAATTTTATTTCATGTGAAATGTGATTCTACTAATTATTATGTTCTTAGTGGTAATTCCACAAGATCATTATTATTTGTGATTGTTTCTATTTAAGTATCCATTAGGGATTATTTCTCATCTGTGATAGTGTATTTTAAAAAAGAATTAATTTTTTTTACTATTCTTTAGTTATTTTTTAATTTCATTTTTACCCCTTTTTGACTTTTTATTGAATTATTTAAAATGAATGTTCTAATCGTTTTCCAAAACAAGGTAGTTTATAACTTCTCTTAAAAAGTAAAAGCATTTTTTTAATTATACAGCATGAATATAATTTCATACATCCATGACTACCTATTATTTTAAATCATAAATTAAATGTTTACAAGGATATTTTCAAATAAAATATTTTCTTAAATAAATTATCAGACTATTATATAAATTATTACAAAGTGGTAAATATTTTAATCTCACTTTTTACTTACTTCTGTGAGAAAAATTTCATATTCACCACTTTCTTATTTTGTGTGGTATATCTATTTCCCATTTTCATATATAATATCATGAATCCCTTTATCATAATGGTATTAAAATGTTTCATCATTTTATGGGACACTTTAATTTAAAATATTTTAAACCAATTATTGAATATATGAAGAATGCTTTGGACTTGTAAAACATGGTTTGAGACCCATTTAACGTAATCCCCTCGATTCATTAGTATTCTCATGAAATGAATCAGTTGGCCATATCAGATGGTTTTCTAGCTGATACACTAAAAAATATTATTAAAGGTATTGAAGGTAAAGGTACCATGTACCTAGGAAACATGGCGACCAATAATCAATCATTTCCATTTTAAGAATTCAGTTATTATTATTATTATCTATGATATTATTTATTTCACATTATCTATAGAGGAATTTTAATATCAGAGTATTTATTATATGGAATTTGTTACATTTATTTACCAGCCCATATTGATTATGCCTTATATAGTTATTTGAATGGAATGTTTTTTCAATTATTGAAATTTCAATATAGATTTGTTCATATTTATTCATTATTGATTATTCTATACTAAACCTTACTAATAATTTGAGATCGTATTTATTATGTTTCCTTTCCTCGGGAATCTAATAAGTTTACTAATAATTATTTTCAATGATATATTGAGTTGGAATAAATTTTTCCTCTAAAGAAAAAAATATCTTCTAATTAGTGTGTTTAGTATAATAAAAAAAATTGTACATATTTGGTCAACAAAGACTATTAAAATCATTGTTCCTTTAAGATTTTCTTCCTTATAATAATTCCAATGTGGTAAAATAATGAAGAATATATTGGATTCTAAGGTTGGTTCATTAAAAAATATCATGTATTCATGGAAATAATTCCTGTATTAAAATTCTTTCAGACATGGAAATATTTATAGTTCCTCAAGGAATGTTGATTTCATGTAACCTTCACACATAAAAAATTCAGAAGACCTCATAGTTTGGTTATAAATATTTTTGTGGTGGAAAAATTATACTAAATCTTTTTTATATTTAAAAATGTATGTAAATGAATTTTTTATGCATTGATGAATTATATTATGAATTTCACTTCATTTACCATTAAAAATGTTTTTTTATTTTTTTAACTTCAAACTGTCATATGTTTTCATCTATGTGTATCTTATAGAACAATGGGATCTTAAATCCAATAAAATTGAATAGTTTACTCCATGATATTAATTATACATATATTATAAGTTTTTATTTTTAAAAATATGTCTGATAGACGCTATAAAATATATATTATTATTTTGAATAAATTTATTTTAATAAATAATATAAACCATGGCCTATTCATGAGGGGAGGTGGTCATCACTACGTCACCATATTTGGATGATTTTTTGAATGATCTTAACCCCTCAGTGAATGAGAAATCAGGAGGTAGATTGAGACTCCATCTTTGTCATTCTCATGGTGCGGTGAACTCCTACATCATATCATCCTTGTATGAAACATATAATGGTATTTTTAGTAAGGGGAATAGTTTATTTTTGGTATCCTATATTCATATAATCTTAACTAATAATATCCTAATCCTAGAATATTTATTTTATGTGAATAATCAACAAATATTATTAAATTAAAAAAAAAATTCAAATTATATCACCACCTAATAACTATATGAAAACCCAAACACCATGGTAAATTTCAAAATTAATCTAAAAGGATATACACTATCTCTAAAATCCAAAAATACAATCAAAATTTATTCTAGGAATAAAATTATTACATTTCGCACATAAGTCAACAATATATAATATTTCACAGATAATAAATAAATTGGTGATTAAATTGAACAAACTCAAATATATTCTATGACACATCATTGTTCTTGTAGATTATTAAAATCTGACATAACATAAAAAATAAATCATAACCAAATTAGGTGTTCTTATTTATCAACATCTCAAGTCTAACACCAAAGTTAAATCCTTTTTCTCACTATATTAACCCTTTATGGTGACCTTACCCTAAACTACCCACTACAATACTAAAATGTTATATAATCTCATAAATATAAGAATCCCATATAATATAATAAAAAACATTGATTTCAGGAACCCATATAATCTAAAATCCCTATATCCATCATCCTTAATAGTACTGGGATAATACATATCATCACTATAACCAAACATTTGTGCCAAAAAAAATATGATTTATCCTTAAAATCAATACTCAATTAATCCCATTAAATGTTTTAAAGGGTTTTCTTGAACCACACAAGTAGACGATAAGGGACTAGAAATCCCAAACTACCCTTGGGAATGATTTTACCCAAAATACCTCAAAACAAGGATATTTCAAAAAACAATAAAATAAATAACATTTTGATAAGTATTATAACTAAATTAAACCACTAAAAATCACATAATGTGATAATAATAAACCTGATACAAAATATCGAAATATAAGAGTTCCTCTATGAAAATAAAAAATTACAAGACCATGGGATAAAACAATAGACTACAACACATCACTATGTGGAATGTGTAAAAAATTAAACTATGGAACCACCAAAACCCATACCAAAGATGAATTTATGTCCACTAACTCCTGTAAGTTTTTTTTTGTTACCCCCGTCAGACATTCAAAAAATATATGTACACCCAATTGTTTTATATAAGGTTTGAGAACAACAATCCCAATAGTATCCCACCACATTTTCAATAAATAAAAATTATTAAATTAAGAAATTTTTATCATTTTAAAGGAATAAAATATAAGGGTAAAAATTTCATAGTTTGACATAAAACAAATAGAATAAATAATTTACCAGAGGTTGAAGGAATGATGGAGTGTCTTTCATGAATAGTTTTTTCCACTGAAAAGGGGGTTGAATGAGTGAAAGGAATTCTTCCAATTTCTTTTCAATAGAAATATTAATTTATAACTTTTTAGAATATGATTCTATAAAAAAATATCCCAGCCTCACGTGGTCATATAGGAAATATAAAGACAAAGAAGGCAAATTTTTTTACAAATTTTAGATCCAATGTAAAACCGTACTCCTTGTAGTGGCTGGTAAACCTCCCCAACTATGAATTATAATTAATTTTAAAATAATTCTATTCAAATTATTTTAATTCAAGTGGAATAAAACCACACACTTCAATGGTTACACCCAATAACACAATTTCAAGTTTTATTGTAAACAATATGAATACAAGTTGAACAATATCACAAACCAGGTCTCTCTATCAATAAAAAATTAATATCCATACCCACGAGCCCACTAAATTAGAATAATATAATCATCCATAGTTAATACTATAATATCACTCCCAAATTATTATAATACATAAATTATATCTCTTGAATCCTCTAGATTCAACATATTCTTTATTACATGAAAATAAACCTCAAACTAGACTCTTCTTATTCTAATTTTTTATATAGCTGAAAAAAATACTCAAACTTTATCGCACAGACTTCTCAAAATATCTTGATATATTAAATTTATTATAATAGAATCAAATAATAATTATTATAAACTTCAAAATAAATAGAATTTAATATTTAAATGATATTTATATATCATCACATGCACCACCTTCTTTAAATTTCATATACATTTATGTCACCTTTCCAGGTAATATATTTAAATACCATAATCTTTTTCATTGAAAAAAGCTTATCTATTCAAAAATCACCAAAACTATCCTGAAAAAACTATTCATAAAATAATCCATGGTTTCTAGGTGTAGGACACATGAAAATATTTTAAATTTAATTTCAATTCGTGATATTTTTAATTCTAAAATTATCACTCTGTACATAATGATACAATCTCTTATGTGGTTATCGAAATATTACATTAATCCCATAAATGGATACACAATGAACTTTGGATACTTTATAAAAAATGTCTACATGAGATGATTCAGCTATGTAAATTATGTATATACATGAGATCCAATATTATTTAACATAGAAAAATTCACCTATATGGATTCTGATGTATCACAAAAATGGATATGGGAATACTTTGGGATATAGTATCACAATTTCTTATGGCATTAGATTTACTAGGATATTCGAAAATGATATTCTATAAAAAAATGACTACATACTATATTTGTATACATTTTTTAGCTATATGACATATTTGGCTACATGAAACACGTACATGCTTAAAATTATTATGTGAATCTAGAAAATTCATGATCTCACTAAAAATCACTCAAAACCTCTTCACTTGACATCCAGCATACCTTAAAAACACTTTATAGCATCATAGAATCATCTCCCATAATATATATATATATAACTAGATTAAGATCTGATAAAATTAATAAGAACCTCAAAAGTGGATTTTCCATAAATAAAAACAAACTAGACTCACTAATATCTATGGAGTCTTCCACTATATCCAAATAAAAGCCACAAATCCATGGGGTTCTTCAATCTCTCTATTTGGATTTGTTGACAAAAATATAAAAACTAGTGACCTAATATGAATTAACACATGAATCATCATAAGAAAACCAATCTCAAAGAGATGTATCTTGAAATCACGCTATTAGATAAAGTAGTGTTCTTAGGAGATTTCCATCTATTAGTGATAAGCATGTTTGTCCTGGGTTATTCAAATGACTCTGATTCGAAAAATCTCTATACCATTAACACTCACCCTTCGACACAAAATACTCTCTTCAAATGTCAAGATAATCCAAAGGGATATGGGGGTGGTTGTGGGGCGGGAGTGGAAGAATCTCAAGGAAAAACAGAAGATTTTAATGAAGGATTAACATTAAATTTCATCCATAACTCCGAAAATCTCAACCATTCCATGACTTTTGTAAATATATATTCAATACTCTCCTTTTTGAAAATAATTAAAAATATATTTTCACCAGAACCCACTATATCTTGGATAAAATTTTATCAAATTTCATTATTATTATATAGAAACTATTGAACTAGTTTTTTTGAAAGTTAAATAGTATATTAATGGTAGTAACGAACATTTAAAAGTCTATAAACATCAACCCAGGAATATGTGAATTGGACATGCATCCATAATGCCTATATAAAGTCATCAGTATTTTATGCATACACTAATTTTCTTTTTATTAGGATCACCAGACATTATTCTTACCATACTAGATAATATAATGATAGAAAACAAAAAATACGCCACCTGATTTAGATCTAGGATCTTTTCATTCACCTTCCTAGTCTGCATCAGTGTATCTAAGAAATTGTAGATCCATATTACATTTTTATTCTAATTATTATTTCAATATATCATTTACATACCTTATAATTTTTTAAATTTAAAGAATGGGTGACTCTATTGGTTTACTTTAATAGATTCCACATAGAGTCATCATGTAAGAAATCTAAGGGGTCAAGGTTATGAGATAAAAAAGACTACAAATCATACTTATAAATTTTTTATTATGAATAGCATAACCTTTTTCATGTTTTCTCAACATTGATTCAACTGATATCATTGTGTAAACCGATTTTTATTATTATAATACAAAATTTCTCAATATTTATTCATAATTAATTCCTTGTGAAATGAATACATAATCTAAATTTTGGAGAATTTGTAACACAAGAAAACTATTTTGTTCCCCTAGAATAGATATCTCCGAATACTTTTCTATATTTTTTTGTAAAACTCTCTAACTTAGTAGCTATTATTACTAAAAACAATTCTGTCACCCAAATTTCAAATAACCATCTATGTGACTATGAAATCCTACTTAATGTAAAAGTTTCAAGTTATAGTGACATTAGAAGAAACCATTTTTATCAAACATTCATCATGTTTAGAACACCATACCCTTGGAAACTATATTTAGTCATTAAATTATTTCATAAATATATAGACAATTTCTCTGTTATTTTCAATAATAAAACCTTCTAATTTTTTAATAAAGACTTACTCTTGAAGGTAACCATTTATTAACACAATATTTACTTCTATTTGGCATGCTCTATAATTATTATGAGCTTCTATAATTAAGAACATTGTTATTTTATCATGTCTAGAAAAAGAAGAAAAATATTCTTCAAAATCAATTCCTTCTATTTTATAATAGAATTTTCAAAAAAAATCATGAATTTTAAATTTTTTACTTCACCTTTCTAATTCATTTTAATCCTAAAAACCATTTTGTACCCATTAAAATATTAGTTTTTTTTCATCGAATAAGTTCAAATGTAATGTTTCTCTCAATTTTATTTGTAAATTAATTGATATATTTCACCCATTAATAATGTTAAAAATCCCTAGATATCATTCTTTTCTTAAACAATGATAAAAGAGTTATTTGGTTTTCCAATCTTATCCTTCTTCTGTCATGATCTGGTGTATTCTAATTCTCAATGATATTCATAGTTTCAACAAGTTTATTTAACATCAGAAACAAATTTTAAACACTAAAAACCCATCTTAATGAATAAGGTTTTTCTTTGAGTATAGAAGAACAGTATAAATATCTCTAATATAAAAAATTTCGTGAAATCCCAGATTTATATCGAAAAAGATTAGTTTTATAATTTGATATCTACTAATATTTTGGGTTTAATTTCATCTTTGATTTGAAATAGGAGTGTCCTAAATTTTTCAATTACACAATGTACATTTTCAATCAATTTCTCTAAATTTTTAATTAAACTAATTTATCTAGAAATAAGAATAAAACTGGAATTATTAGTATTAACAGTTAGGTATTTTTCAATAAGGATACTGCCAAAATTTTATTAGAATCATTAGAGGATCCTACCTTGACTCTAATAGATCTTCTTAAGTGCTTTATTTTTTGATTTCATTATCAGTATCAAGACACTGCGATTTTAAATTTGTTATTTATTTATCCATCAATGAATTTTATCTTCAATATATTTTATCAATATTCTATTTTTGGTATCTTTCAGCCTGATTTTTTTATATTTTTCTACCAGAGAAGTCACCCTTTTTTACATTTTAATTATTTTTCTTAATTATATTCGTATTCTCCATTGTCAACTTCCTATTCTATTATATTGGACTAGTTTATTTCTTAATAAAATCCTCTGTATTTATGATCTGTTGGTTCATAATTATTTATATAATTACTTGATGATTTAAACTCTTATAAACAAGAAATTTATAAATTTATCAGGTGTTTCATCATCTGAATCACTACATGATATAATATTAGTTTCTTATTCTTTTCATATCAAATTTATAATTTTTCTTCCTTAAATTACCTTGATTAATTTACCACCTATTGAATTTTCTTTATAATATTTCCTCCACTTATTTTCTTAAATTTTTTCACCGTTTTCATATTCTTAATCTTCTCCTTACTTCCTTGTGAAAATAACGATATAGTTTCTATTTCAATTAAATTTAAATCATATACTGAAGAATGTAAGTTTATTATTTTGTTCACCTTCTAATTTTATTTTTGAAATTAAATCCATAACTCCTTGATATTAATCATAATTCATGCAATCAATAGTTTTTACAGTATATTTATCACTACAAATTATTATATTCATCAGGGATTTAAAAGACACTTGACCTTTTAATTTCTTTTGAAATGGTATAATCCTTAACCTATAATAATAAATAATAATATTATGTGATCTCCAATTTAAATATCTTCTCTACCGTCATGTGATGACATTTTAAAATCAAATCTATGAAACAAATTCTTATAAACTTCTTCAAAATTGATGAATTTACAAATTTCTTACAAAACTATAAAATATTAGTTACAATTTTATTAAATAATTTCATGAAATAATCAACAAATCCAGAAACTAATTCATTTAGGGCTTTAATTTTTCTTATAAAGAACAAAATAATTAGCCCTTTGAATTTTACATTAATTTTATAAATGGTATCCAAATAGTCCCAAATTTATTTTACAGTTTATAGTCCCATAACATTAGTATACCATTTTTATGATAATGAAAAGTGATTAATATTATACTATTTTCCATCCAATTCCTAATTTTTTTCTATTAAAAATCATCATATAACAATTATTTAAAATGGGTAGAAAGCCTACTATGGTTATATCATGAACTTCCTATCCAAGATATAAGTGAATTTCCACATTCATTTATTCCAACTATGATAATTTCATACAATGATTACTTTTTACTTCCTTTCTATTGAATGAATTAAAATTATCCATTTTCAAACATGAAATTATTATATCCTACAATAGAATATTACTCTAATGTCTATTGAATTTCTTATTAGGATTGGTTTTATCCCTTGAGAAGAGGGATTGAGTTAGTGGAGGGAAGTTCTAAAAATTATTTTTAACCAAAATAATCCACTAGAAATTGTTAGAGTCCAATCCTCTCAAAACAAAAATATCTTAGCATCACATGATCATGTAAAAAAGGTTAGGTGTGGAATCATAATCCATATCATGGATAGTTACACTCTCAAACAATTGATTCTCATTATTATAATCACAATTTAGTTCTAGTTATAAACATTCATTCTACATTATTCCAAAAATGTTAAGAGTAACACCTAATAATATATCTTCATGCTATAATACAATTAAGATGAATACATTATGAATAATATTGCTAAATAAATCAACATTAAATGGAAATTAGTGATAAATATCTTCATCATTGGGCCTCTTGAAGAATAATTATATAATAAATCATAGTTAAAACATTAATTACACTACATAAATATTTTTAGGCTCAAATAAAGTCTTGTAAATCCATGGGATTCATTAGATTATTTATTGATAAAAATCATCCTTATATATAGAATCCTATACTACAACTTTTTATAATAAAATATTATATACACACAATATATCACAAAATCTTCTACAAAAAAATACATATATATTAAATTTTATAAAACCTAATTAAATATTTATTATAAATATATATGTAATACTCATAAATTAATTTTTATAAGATATGTGTGTGTGTACTCACCACTTAATTAAAATTTCAAATAAACTATAGTATTCTTTTTTGTTTGGATATTCATACACCATAGTCATCAGCATCAAAAAAAATATTATTTATTTAAAAATAAGTTTGTTATGTATAATAAAAATCTATTATGTGTTTCTCAAGACCATATGTGAATCCCATATGTGGATGTGATTATTTTTTTGTTAAAAAAATGGATACAGGTCTCAATTCGTCTTTTTGAATCATGCAGATAAATTAAATCTCTTATTTTTTTATGTAGAAGAATTTTTCAATAAGGTTTCCTCTACATAACTAAAATAGCTACATGAGTCCTATTGGATACATATATGTAGTCTCTTATGTTATTTGATTGAATATGTTATTTTTTTATGTGTTTCTCCCCAAAATGACTATATAGAATATTTTCTAATGTGATTCTGCTACATGGAAGATTTGTCTTTATGAAACACCATAGCATTAAAAATGATTATGTGAAACTTGAAACTTCTAGATTTCACTCAAAATCCATAAAAACAACTTCATTTTACTTACTCCCAACCTCAAAAACATCTTATATCATCATAAAATCCACTGTCATGATATATACACAAAAAAATCAAATCAAGCACCAAAAAAATTATGAGAACCACAAAATATGGTTGTTAAAAAATACTGTTGGTTGGAGTGGATACTCAAGGGGGGGGGGGGTAAATTGAGTTCCAATTAAAATTTCTGTTAAAAAAGTTATGATTAAAATCCAAAAAATTAAATAAATTTTTTAATTGTAGTGAACTAATAAAGATTGTATGTTTTCAATTAGTTTCTCAAGAGATTGACTATTTTTCAGTTAACTCAATCTGGAGACTGGTTAACTTTTGAAACTAACCTACTGGCTAACAAAAGTTATAAACACCTACTAGTTTAACGATCATAGTTAATTTAAAACAAGTTTATATTTAAAGTACATAGAAGCTGAATATTAAATATAGTTTAAAACAAAATAAACAAGCACATTAGATAAAACCAAGAGGTTCAGTCTCAAGCTGATACATAGTCCTCTTAAACAGATTGTATAAACTATGATCCACACCCTGGATCAGGGTTTTACAATAGTATATAGACTGTCCGGGTACTAAGACCTCTACCACAGTTCTTTGTGGGAAAAACAAAACAATAGCACACAGGCTATCGAGGTCACACATGACCTCTACCACTATCCACAGTGGGATATAAGAGTATAAGGGAAGATTGAGTGAGGATTTAGAAATCCTCTAGTTCAGTACAAGAGATAGTTTGTGTCTACAAATACATAGTACACACACTACTCAAAATGTAAATATATGAAACACAATAGAGCTAAACATATAGAGATGAGTTTAGAATGCTCTATGTGTTTTGAGTGATGCTCTGGACTCCTTGTATTGATGCAAATTAAGCTTTGAGTCCTTCTCTGGTTTTTTTCAAGAAACAGGGTGTCATTTTTGTATTTGACTTCCAGGTCCCATTTTGATCAGATTGATTGCAGGTTAACTCATTGAAGCTCTTTACTCTTTGTGTGATCAGGTTCTATGGATTTAGTATGTGTTCTTCCTTCTTCTTCTATGTATGTGAGTCCTTGTGTATCTCTAGAAGATTGTCTCGTATGTGCATGGAAGAACTGACTAATCACCACCCATCTTTAGTAGTTCGAGGTTTCATTTTATAGAATTAGCTCCGAAAATAGTTATGATTACCTTCTTACATGTACAAGGTATGGTTCTAAAATGTAAACCACTATCATTAATTAATAGTAGGTGCATTAAAAACATCAAATATGATCGTTGCTAAAAAACAAATAGAAAGAGAGTTTAGAGAAACTGTGATCTTGTATCAGTAGCTCTTAGTATTAGTGAGCTTGTATTGGTAGCTCTTCTGTATCAGTAGATCTTCTTATCAGTATCTCTTTCTATCAGTATCTCCTTCTATCAGTATCTCTTTCTATCAGTAGCTCTTTCTATCGGTAGTTCTTTCTATCGGTATCTCTTTATATCGGTAGCTCTTTCTATTGGTAGCTACTTTTATCTGTAGGTCCTTTTATTGATAGCCATTATGCATATCGTTGACATTTCTATATCAGTGAACGTGTGTATTAGTAACCCATACCAGCGTGCTTATAACGGTGGACTTCATAATGGTAGTGATTATTTTTTATTAGTCGACTTTTGCATACCAGTAGACTTATTCTATCGGTATCTTAGGTGTAACGGTAACTGTCTGTATACCGGTGACCTTATCGATATCGGTAGATGTGTATATCAGTGACCTTTGTATCAGTAGCTATTTGCCTGTTTGTATTGGTAGCTTGTGAATACCAGTGGACTTATGCATACCAGTGAACTTACTCAATCTATAGGTCTATATCTGTGACTCAACACTTGATATTTATCTATTTTATGCAAATCATTTCCAGATTGAGTTAGTACCATTTCTAAACATGTATAAACATAGATAAAAATTTATCAACACATTACAAAGATTATTTTGGTTATTTTATCAACTCTATAACATGTATTCATAGATTGAAAGAATAATTAATGTTAAGATAAACATTATTTGGGATTATCAAAGCATATTGAAACATAATTGAGATTATCAAAATAGGTGAGGTCAACAATCTCCCCCTTTCTGATAATCAGAAATTATGATATTATAATCCAAAATAATTAGTAAGGTATCAGAGGTAAAATAAAATAAATGTATTAGAGATATAAAACAAATGTACTGGAGGTAGAATTATATTATGCTCATACTTATCATATTTCTCATATTTCTCATATTTCTCCCCCTTTTCTTATATGTCTCCCCCTTTCCTTATATTTCTCCACCTTTCCATATATTTATTCCCCTTTGTGACTAGAAAAAAGTAGAAAACAAAGGATGAGAGAAGTAACCAAAGGTAAAGGAAACTAAGATCATATATATTCTTTGGAGCAAAAAGATACTGAGAAATTCAAAATTGAAACTAAAAAGAGTACAAGTGATTCCTATAAATGTCCTATACACTATTCAATCCACCTCCTCGGCATGTGATTTGCCCTTGGGATCAGAAGATGATTCAGGCTTGGTGGATTTAGGTGGAGGCTTAGGAACACCAGAGATTATCAATGGAGGTTGAGCTACTGATATAGTTCCTGGCCGATACTGTGTAGCTCGCTGGGTGATCATAGGAGTGAGGCTCTGGATTTCATGAGCTAAATTCATCTGAGGAATGGAGGCAGATTGAGAAGAGGCAGGCAGAGCTGGAGGTACAATGACAGGTGTACTGTCCACATGAAAAAAATGGAAAAAAACATATTCCTAAAGTCCATAATGATTCCTCCTCTTCTCTCCATAGCATAAATGAAGTCATCCTTATTCTCCATAAATTTATCTAGAGCAGGATTAAATTCACTGAGCTTTCTTACTTGTTCTCTAAAAACATGATTGACTGGAGGTAGTTTCATATTTTCTAACAAAAGATTGAAATGATTGTCCAACTGATGCTTATTGTAGATCCTTTGAAAATAGAAATCCACTTTGTCTTTTACCTATTTTTGAGAAGTAGTGGCCTCTCTCATAAAATTTTGAACAATTTTTCCTATATCCCTAGTGGTAGTTACCACTTGGGTCAATGAAGTAGAGTCTACAGAGCCACAGGTATAATAATATCCAATATATTTTCTGATCACAGCTCAAATCTGATCAATATCCACGGAAGGCTTTGTAGAACTCAAAGGTGCAACAGTAAAGGCAACGGTTTCCTTAATGGATTTAGTCAGCCCACTTATGAGATTTTTCACAAGAGATTCCTGGGTGCTGACATGCTATTCCATGGAAGCCTTAAATTATTCAAAAATTGATACCATCTATCCAACAACACTTTTCAAAAAGTCCAAGTCTTTTTCTAATTGAGATTTAGAGCTCATATAAAACTCCATAGAGACAATTGACTTCTTTAGAGATTCAACATCCTCTTCCAAGATTGAAACTTGATTCTGGCTGGTCTGGACTTCATCCAATACACCAGATACAGATTTAGTCATCACATACTAAATAGATGATATCAAAGAGGTTTCTACCCTTTTCAATTATTCCACAAAACTGGCCTAGAGATTAGAATTCAAATGGTTTAAATTATATTTTCTTACTATGTCCTCAGGTAATGTTTCGAAAAGGAGATTATAAATGATAGGAGTTCTATTGATGGGTGTCTCATCTTCTGAATCAAGATATTCCATCCCAAACACTACAAAACATGGGTCTTCAGCCCAGTCTTCAATATCGAGAGCTACTAAAATAGTACCATGTCTGATAGGATGCTCCCCCTCAATATGGGAATTCATCTATATAGAAATAGCACCCTCAACTACTCAGTCTTCCTTAGAAGAATCATCCACAACCATTTCCATTTCTCCGACAGGAGGCTCCTCAGGAATAAGTGCAGGCCTGTCTACTTCAATAAGAATATCATTTATAGGCACTACAGTACTTCCAATCAATGGACTCAAACTCAAGGTGTTCTCATCTGAGTTATCAGAAACATGTTCTCCGCTTTCATGGACTTCTTCCTCATTCTCTAAAGCAGGATGGTCTTCCTCATCAATATTGGCTTCTTCATTTCTTACTCTCAACACTATTTCTTTTCTAAATGGTACAACTTCAGAAATAGGACCTGGAGGCATGTCTGTATCCCTCCCATCAGCAATAGAGGTAACCTCCTTTTCAGTATAACTACTATATTGGGGTTCCTCTTCATCAGATCCTAGACCTGGATCCCTCACATCCTTAGGCCTAGAAGGATGATCCACAGGATTAAACTTATCATACAACTTCTCATCATCACTGACCCATTCTCTTTTCCATGGATTCCAATTGATCTTAATGTATTTATAAACATTGCCTCTGATGAAAAAGTTGATCCTTACCACCATTGTCTCATCCTAAGACTTAGCTACTCCCTTCACTTTGATCAAATCTGAAACTAGATTTGTAAAGAATAGAGCATTAGTTTTTGATTTTGGCCTGGTCATATCTTCAATTTGGATCACCAAAAGTCTACATAGATTTTCCTTGACATCATGTCTCAGCAAATGCAAGAAATAAATATCTTGGTACTTCAAATGTTCAAAGTCCCCACTTCTTAGACTTAGCACGTGTTGGATGAACTTGAAAAGAATTCTATTTTCTCCATCCATCCCTGCAGCCACTACTTTCCTAGGTGTACCATCTACTATTAATTCTTACAAAGCATTTTTATATTCAAAGATGTCTTTGGTAGGAGGTACTTATTTCAAGAAATACCCGAACACTCCTTTATGTCGACCTTTCAGGCACTCAGCCTATTCAACAGAGGAAAAAGATATTGTCATTCCATTCACTACTGATAAAATCCTATTCTCATATTCCGATTTCTCAAAAAAATCAAACTCATAGAATTATTTTACCAGCTTTGGATAATAAAAACCGTTGTTATTCGAGAAGCATTCTACCCATTTCTGATCTTCCAGTACTTCTAGAACTGATGACTTACTGGCCATCAACCAGTCTGCGAACAACTCTTTCTCAACTAGTATCTCCCTTTGAATGAGGTGAAGATTTATAGGTTTACTCACTTCACTACCACTACAAGACTCTCCTTTGAGTCTTTTATCATTCGGTTCATCATCATTTTTGCTGACTAAAGGTCTCTTCACTCATTCCATTCTGTGGATCGCGTGGCTTAGGGTTCGGGAGAAACGAAGGTTCGGGAGCTAAGGCTTGAAGGTAAAGGGATTGAGGTGGATTGAGAGAGTTCAGGCCTTTTTTATCATTTAGGAATCATAAAATAAATATATAAAACATAATAAGTATTATAAAAATGATTCAGATTCCGGCGGCTAAAGATTCTAAGTTTAAAAACAGGGAAAACTAACGGTAAGGTATACCGGTGAGGATCCTTACCGGTGAGGTATAAAAGTGAGGTCCACTAATAGTGAGGCAAAGTGGTGAGGTTTGGCTAATGGTGAGGTTTGGCTAAAGGTGAGGTTTGGCTAATGGTGAGGTTTGGCTAATGGTGAGATTTGGCTATTCATAAGGTTTGGCTAACGGTGAGGTTTGGCTAACGGTGAGGTTTGGCTAATGGTGAGGTTTGGCTAACGGTGAGGTTTGGCTAATGATGAGGTTTGTCTAATGGTGAGGTTTGGCTAATGGTGAGGTTTAGATAATAGTGAGGATTGGATTATAAAAATTTTATCATTCTTAACTCAAGCCTAATGTAATTTATCCTATCTGGACATAATGGTTCTGTGAAAATATAAGCTAATTGATGTGCCGTACCTATAAATTCAAGATTAATATAAACTTTTTGGTAATGATATCTCAAAAAATGGTTCCTTACATAAATTTTTTTGGTCCTAGAGTAACACACAGGATTCTTAGAGATGTTAATTGCACTAGTTTTATCACAGTTTATAGATACATGTCTAAACTAATATATGTAGTCCAATAATGTATGTTTCATCCACATAATTTGTGCACAGCAAATACCAGCATCAATATATTCTACTTCAGTAGTAGACAATGCAACAGAGTACTGCTTTTTACTACACCATGATACTAATGACTTACCTATAATATGACATGTTCCAGAACTTCTTTTTCTATCCAACTGACAACCAGAAAAATCAGCATCTGAATAACTTATTAACTCAAAAGATTGTTCTTTTGGATAAAATAACCCTAAGTTAGAATTAGGTTTAAGATATTTGAAAATTATTATAACAGAAATAAAGTATGACTCTTTTGGATTAGCTTGAAATTTTCCACACATACACACACTAGAAATAATATAAGGTTGACTAGAAGTAAGGTAGAGTACGATCCAAATCATACCTCTGTAGTAGGTTTAATCCACTGGTTTCCCAGTTTCATCAGTATCCAACTTACAACTAGTACTCATAGGTGTATCACTTTCCTTAATACTATCTAAACCAAAACTCTTTAAAATATCCCTTGTATATTTACTTTGAATTAAAATAATACCATTTACATTTTGAAAAACATGAAATCCAAGAAAATATTTTATTTCTCCCATTAAACTCATTTCAAATTCATTTTTCATACTCTTTGAAAAATCAATACACAAAGTATTTTTAGAAGATCAAAAAATAATATCATCAACATAGATTTTTACTATCAAAAAATCTTTGGAAATTCTTTTAATAAATAGAGTTGGATCTATAATCCAATTAGAAAAACCTTTTGAAATAAGAAAATTTCTAATTATATCATACCATGCTCATGGAGCCTGTTTTAAACCATATAATTCTTTAGAAAGATTAAAAACTTGATTCAGAAATTGAGGATTAGTAAATCTAGGTGGTTTTCAACAAAACGTCTTCAATTATAAAATCATTTAGAAAAGAACTTTTAACATCCATTTGATATAACTTGAAATTCATATGAGGAGCATAGGTAAGTATAATCCTAATAGCTTATAATCTAGCTATAGGTGCAATGGTTTCCTCATAGTCTATTCCTTCATATTGACTATACCCTTGTGCAACTAGCCTTGATTTTTTTCTAATGATGTTTCCTAATTCATCAATTTTGTTTCTAAAAACCCATTTAGTGCTTATAGTCAAAGTGTCTTTAGGTCTTTCAACAAATTCCCTGACATTTTTTCTTTCAAATTGATTTAATTCTACTTACATAGCCATTACCCAAAATTCATCATTGATGGAATCATAGATATTTTTAAGTTCTAATTGTGAAAGAAAGGCTTGATGTTCAACCTTGTTTCTTAGAGAATCTCTAGTCTATGCCCCTCTATCAAGATTACCAACAATAACATATAAAGGATGATTCTTTAGAATCCTAGTTGATCTAGTAAAGGTAGGACTAGAAATTTAATATTCTTCTCTTTGTTCGGGTTCACTAGGAACAGATTCTGGAATACTTTCATAAGTGGTTTTCTTTACCATAGGTTTACTATTTTTTTCATTAATGTCCAGAATAGATAGATCTTCTTCAATATTTTCGAGGGAAGACTTAGGTTCATGTGGATCAGTTTCGTCAAATTTGATGTGAACAGATTCTTCCACACATTTGGTTCTTTTATTAAAGACTCTATAGGACTTACTGGTAATAGAGTATCCTAGAAAGATTCCCTCATCACTTTTAGAATAAAACTTGTCAAGATTATCCTCAGTATTAAGAATAAATACTTTTCAACCAAAAACATTGATGTAACTAACTTTTGGTTTCCTATTATTTCAAAGTTCATAAGGGTTCCTCTTAAGAACAGGTCTAATCAGGACCCTATTTATAATATAACAAGTTGTATTTGTAGATTCATCGCAGAAGTAAATAGGTAGGTTATATTCATTGAGCATAGTTCTTTAAATTTATTTAAGGTTTATATTCCTCTTTTCTACCACACCATTCTATTGAGATGTCCAAGGGGAAGAGAAGTTGCGACTATAGATATTATTTGAGCAGTAAGATTAAAACTCATGATTTTCAAACTCACAGCCATGATCAATTCTCAGGTTATTAATCTTAATTCCACTAAGGTTCTCTACAAAATTGGCGTATTTAATAAAATAGGAACAAAATTCTCTTTTGTGGGTAAGAACGTATACCCAGGTGTGTCTAGAAAATTCATCTACTGAGACATAGACATAGTTATTCCCATTTAAACTAGAAACTCTAGAAGGTCCGAACAAGTCCATGTGAACCAACATGAGAGGTTGAGAAGTTGAAACTTATTTCATTAATTTGAATAAAACTTTATGTTGCTTTCCCTTTTGACAGGGAGTAAAAACTTTCTCTGATGGGAATTTTATTTGAGGTACGTCCCTAAATAAATTTTCCCTAGTCCGTTTTCTATGTGAGTGAACATTTCAGCATCCTAATCTTCTGTGCCAAAGCCAGGAATCTCTATGAAAAGCATTTAAACAAGTAATATTTTGCTTCACTAAAGAATTTAAATCCACATCATAAACATTTTCATTTCTTAAGGAAGTCAATACCAAAACATTTTTAGAATTAAAAACATTACAAGCATAATTTTAAAATTTAACATTGAAACCATCATCATGCAACTGAGAAATGCTTAACAGGTTTAATTTTAATCAATCAAAAAATATTACTTTAGAAATTAAAACTGAATCAATGTTACCAATTTTTCCTAGGTTGATGATTTTTCATTATGAATTATCACCAAAGGTGACATGTCCTCCATCAACTTTGATTAAACTTTTAAAACATGAGTAATATTCTGTCATGTGTCTTGAACATCCACTGTCCAAGTACCATATCTTCTTAGGGGAACTCTTTATGCATATTTTCTACAAGACAGGTTTAAATAGAAATTGATTTTGGTACCCAGATTTTCTTGGGTCCAGACAGGTTACCAAGCAATAATTTTAGTACCCAGATTTGTCTAATGAGTTTCATATAATCAATAGATTCAAAATATTTTGAAAGATTTTTTGATATATAACTATGTTAATATCTGGTTGAGATATAAGAGTTTCCAAAACTGGAACTAGCACCATACTATCTAGATTTAGGAATAAATTTATTCTTAACAAGATGTCTCTGTCCGGGCTGATAGCCTGAACTAGTAGTATATTTTGGTGATACTTTTTTCCTAGCATCTATGGAAGAGTGTTCTTTACATTTGTGAACTTCACTAAATCTTTTCTAAGTTTCTCATTGGACAATTTATGTTCATTATTCTCCTTTAACAATTGATCATTATTTTTCTTTTCTATACTAAGATCTGATTTAACAATACAAGTCAAGGAAATCTAGTTCATTAATGACTTGTACTTATCTTCTAGATCATTATAAGTATCTTATTACATATTATAGTATTCAAATAACTCTTCACTATATATATCTTCCGAATTAGAATAATCTCCAAAATAATAAGAATTTAAAACATGAGTATCCAATGTTACCTCAGATGTGTTTTCCATGAAACACAAATTAGATTTTTGAGATTGTTCATCCTGAGTGGAATCAGAATCACTTGAATGGTCTTCTGAAGCACTCTAAGTTTCTTTCATATATTTCTTGTACTTATTGTCCTTGTAGTCATATTTCTTTTTAAATTTTAACTTTGGACAGTCTTCTTTTACATGTCATTTCCTTTTTCATTAATAGCAGACAATTTCATCACTCCTATAAGACTGTTTCCAATCCATCCTCCAAATACCTTTGTTGGCATATTTTCTTTTGTAGTTTGATTTTCTAAAGAATTTCTTCTTGTTGTAGAATTTATTAAATCATCTGGATATTTGAGACATCTGTACATCACTATCAGAATCTGAACCTCCACTTGTTGAGATTTCAGTAGGTATGTGATCTTTCTCCTTGTCCTTTCTCTTTGAGGCAGTAGACTTAAATGCCACTAATTTCCTCTTTAGTTCATCATGTTCCTCCTTGTTTACCTTCATCTCTTATTCATATATCATCAACTTACCAATTATCTCCTTAACAGGTAGTGAACTTATGTCACATGGTTCTCTTATGGAGAATTATGTTCTTCTCCATCTTTCTAGAAGACATCTCAGTATCCTCATGATTTTCTCTTTTGTAGGGATAGAATTTCCAAGTGAGCTCATTGTATTTAAAATTTCATTGAACCTGAGATACATGTCAGAAATAGGTTCATCGGGATTCATTTTAAAATTATCATATTTAATAGTATAGGTATTCAATCCCATTTCTTTAACATTGGTTGTTCCGTCATGGGAAATAGGAAAGGTATATCAGATTTCCTAAGCAATTTTACAGGAAGATATTCGATTAAATTCGGCATCTCCTAAAGCACAATACAGGGCATTCATGGCATTACAATTATTATTTTAAGCATTTTTGTAGGTTTATCCCATGTAGTTCTTTCAGTTTCTGGAGTCTTATACTGAGTCTCTAATGTAGTCCAAATATAAAAACCCACACTTTCTAAATGAATTTTCATTTGCATTTTCCATTGGGAAAAATTAACACCATTAAAGAATGGTGGAATGTTGGTAGCAGCACCTTCTATTTTGTTATCCATAATTAGATTTTTGTAAATATATTTAAGGAGATAAAAATTAGAACTAACAGAAATTTAGGATCTTTAGTTAATAACCAAAATCACAGTTGAAAAAAGAGTATTTGGAAATCCTTTATAAATAAACAATCCTATGATACCAAAGGTTGGTCAGAGTGGATACTCAAGGGGGGGTGAATTGAGTTCCAATTAAAATTTCTTTTAAATTCATTATGGTTAAAATACCCAAAATTAAATAAAAATTAATAAATAGTGAATTTATAAAGATTGATAGTTTTCAATTATTTTCTCAAGATATTGATTATTTCTCAGTTAACTCAATCTGAAGATTGGTTAACTTTTGAAACTAACTTACTGGATAACAAAAGTTATAAACGCTTTCTAGTTTAACTATCAGAGTTACTTTAAAATAGATTTATATTTAATGCACTTAGTAGCGGAATATAAAATATATTTTAAAACAAAATAAACAAGATCAACAGATAAAACCATGAGGTTCAGTCTCAAGCCAAGACTTAGTCCTCTTAAACAGTTTGTATAAACTGTTATCCACACCCCGGATCGGGGTTTTACAACAGTACACAGACTTTCCAAGTACTAAGACCTCTACCACAGTTCTTCGTGTGAAAAAAAACAATAGCACATAGGCTATCCATGTCACACTTGACTTCTACCACTATCCATAGTGGGATATAATTGTATAAGGGATGATTGAGTGATGATTTATAAATCCTCTAGTTCAGTACAAGAGATAGCGTGTGTTTAAAAATACAGTGCACACACACTGCTCAAAATGTAAATATATGAAACACAATAGATCTAAACATATAGAGATGAGTTTATAATGCTCTATGTGTTTTGAGTGAAGCTCTGGACTCCTTGGATTGATGCATATGAAGCTTTGAGCCCTTCTCTGGTTTTTGTCAAGAAATAGTGTGTCATTTTTCTATTTGACTTCCAGTTCCTAGTTTTATCATATTGAGTGCTGGTGAACTCATTAAATCTCATTACTCCTTGAGTGAACAGGTTCTACGGGTTCAGTATGTGTTCTTCCTTATTCTTCTATGTATGTGAGTCCTTGTGTATCTCTAGAATATTGTCTCGTATGTGCATGGAAAGACTGACTGATCACCACCCGTCTTTAGTAGTTCGAGGTTTCCTTTTATAGCTTTAGCTCTGGTAATAGGTATGATTACCTTTTTACATGTACGAGGTATGGTTCCCAAAATTTCAAACACTATCATTAATTAATAGAAAGTGCATTAAAAACATCAAATATGACTGTTGCTAAATAAACAAATAGAAATATAGTTTAGTGAAACTGTGAGCTCTTATCAGTAACTCTTAGTATCAGTGAGCTTTTATCGGTATCACTTCTATATTAGTATCTGTTTCTATCAGTAGCTCTTTCTATTGCTAGCTCCTTCTATCTATAGTTCTTTCTCTTGGTATATCTTTCTATCGGTAACTCTTTATATCGGTAGCTCATTTTATCGGTATCTCTTTCTATCGGTAGCACCTTCTATCGTTATCTCCTTCTATCGATGGTTGTTTTTCATATCGGTGACCATTCTGTATCGGTGAACATATGTATCAGTGACCCATACCAGCATTCTTATAACGGTGGAATTCATAATGGTAGCGATTATTCTATATCATTTGACTTGTGCATACTTGTAGACTTATTCTATCGGTAGCTTAGGTGTAACGATAACTATTTGTATACCGGTGACCTTATCCATATTGGTATCTATGTATATCAGTGACCTTTGTATCAGTAGTTGTTTGTCTGTTTGTATCAGTAGCTTGTTCATATTGGTGGACTTATTCATACCAGTGAACATACCCTATCGGTAGGTCTGTATCAGTGACCCAACAATTGATACTTATCTGTTTTATGCAAATCATATCCAGATTGAGTTAGTACCATTTCTAAACAAGTATAAACATAGATAAACATTTATCAAGACATTCCAAAGATCATTTTGATTATTTTATCAACTTAAGAACATGATATCATAGATTGAAAGAATATTTAATATAAAGATAAACATTATTTTGGATTATCAATGCATATTGAAACATAATTGAGATTATCAAAATAGGATAGGTCAACAAATACAACAACCCAAACTCACCAATATCCATGGGATCTTCAACCGTACCTACAGAAATAAAAAAATACATTTGGCTCTTAAAAATACATGATTAAGTAACAAATTTGTAAAATATAATAGTCTAGAACTAAAGAAATGAGTCATATAGTATTTCAGGTCAGGTATAACTAGGATCCTAACTCCTTTATAGTCGTAGAAAAAAATAGTGTGCACTATCACATCCCGATAATTCAAACCTAGTTATTGGGGATCACCAACATGTGTCTCCCTACAATAAAAATGTTATATGTTTTGTTTTTATCTAATTATAGGGAGGATATCCATACCTAGACCAATATTTCCTAGACCACCCATATAATTTTCAATATCCCATGGGATATTACCCTCTAATTGAGGTACTATTTTCATAGTTTAAAAAATATTTAAATTTTTATTACATAAATTATAAGATGCATATACTTCATAAAAAAAACATCTACAAAACTATGTATCTAAATTTCTTAAAAAATTTAACATCAATTCATTTTAACCATTAAAACATTTTTAAGGAATCATTACCCTACAATTAAAAATTAAAAAAAAATATAACATGTTTTAATAACCATGGTTCATATGATGAAGTCATATTTTGACACCACATACATCAAACACATGAAATCATCCAAAACCTGATAGAATTCACAAGACAAATATAGAATAGACTCTTATAATAAATGAGAAAACACAAATTCATTATATCCTAATAATGAAATTAAACATCATAAAACTATAGGATACCATGACATTCAGGTGATAAGAAAATTAAATTGATAAGGATTAAGGATAGATGAAAGATGTGGAAAACCAAAAACTATTATTATTCTTGATTATCTATGTTGAATTACCACTAAAATACACCAATATTGAAAGAGAGAAACATTCTATATTAGAGTGATATAACTAGGTTCAAATTTAGAAATAATAATAGAATAAAAAGGTTAAATATAACCAAGGAAATTAGTTGAAAAATAATAGTTTAAGAGATAGGCCTATGGGTTCACAGTATGAAATAGTATTCACACAATGAATCTCTTTAACTAGTCTAGTATGAGGAATGAACTGGTGGATCATGCCATGAAAACCCAAGTACCAAAATCAATTCTTGGTCTCTAAAAGGTTAATGGAATGAATTTTTTTCAATCCGTGAAATCCTTAAGACCATATATATATATCAAAATTTGTTTAACCATTCATAATTTGAATCATTTATTCATTCCATAAACCTCTACAATTATAGTGTTGTTTCTCCTTTACTAGGATAAAACACATAATTGATATAATATATTATAATGAGATTGAAAATAATGAAAAAAATATTGTACCTAAATTAAATATCATGTGATGATAATTATACCCTCTTTATCACTTTTTGCACTTAAAAAGTCAATTTTAAGATGGTTTAACCAATAATAGTTGAGTACATTGCTCCCTCATATATGATTTTTTATCCCACATATGATGTTAAGCATTCTCATTCTTTCACAACACTCAGACTAAGGTAATATATTTATCACATAGGATCTATTACTATGACTCAACAATATAAATTGGTTTCATAACTACACATATATCCCATTCAAATTTGAATTCAACCAAATTCAGAATGTTAGAAGGATTGCATTGATACCTCTTGTGATGAGTCCATGAAACCCATTGACGATTAGAATTAACTAAGGGGATAATGAATATCTATAATCAACCATTCCAAACATGGTTAATGATCTCAAAAGGAACCACATATCTTATATCAAATTATGCATTCATTCAATGATATTGTTGACCTAATTATGGTTATATATTCGAAAATATTTTTCCATCGACCGTCAACTAAAAAGGTTGATTCTAAAGATATAAATAATATTTAGGTCATATCTATGATACCACCAACCAATGATAAGTATTCAATATATTTTCCATCATATCATAAACAACACTTTACCCAACCAAGTAAGTTTCACTAAACTCAAACCACTAAAGGGATTATATGGAAGGTTGGACATATAAGGATTTAAAGGCATCCATTCTGATGCTTGACTCTTAACTATTGTTAAGGTAAAATTAATGTAGTTATAAATTGAGATTCAAAGAACATTAAATGTTAGGTATTCATGAAACTATAATATCCTCCAGAATATAATTTTTTATCTGTGGTCATTCATCTCTATTTATATGGTTGGTTGTATATAGTCTAATTTGAGACACCATCACCTCATAAAGGACTTTATAAAACATAGAGTAAAATATAGTGACTATGTAAAAAATTAAGGATGAGTTTACCCCATACAAATTCAAAATATCCTATACTGTAGGTTTCACAGATCTGTAACTATAATGGTTTGCTAGATCAAGATAAAATGGGCCTACTTAGTTTATTAATTAATGTCCCCCCAAGTAGTATCATTCCAATAGGGGTTCCATGGTAGTTTAACAATGAAGTACATAGACATCACAAACTATTTTTATGTCGGTACATAGAGGGTATGGAGAATAAAATAAGTCCTTTTGTGATAGTGATTAATCTAGTATCTTGTATAGAAAAGAGATAAAAAAATTAGCTATACAATGCTTAAAACTTGGAACTCAAAATAGAAACATTATTTCATAAGACTTCTTAGTAGTTCCTGGGTTAATGGCCCACTGAAAGTAGTTTAAATTTTCTAAGAATGCCCTTTTCATAAGAAAAGTAATGAAATTCTGAATTTTGAAGTAAATAACACCCTACGATGAGAGATATCATGTAGTGTTCTCCTCAGAAACATTTAAAAAATCCAAGATACTTAATAATTTACCTTCTCGATATTATTCCTAGAAAAAAACTTTTTGAGATTTGGATCCAAATAAATTATCACTGGAGATTCATTATTACCTTATTATTATGCATCTAAGTGCATCACTGGGATGAGTCTCATGAGGTTTAATTCATGCTTTTGCTCAATCATGAAATGAGAAGGAAACTTATTTATAAGGGATTGAGAAATCAAATACCCCCTCCTAGAGATCAGGTTATATCAAAGTTAAATGAATAAAAGTACTCCGCCAACTACCTCTTCTGTAGGTTTAGTTCCTTCTGGGAAAATATATATAATAAAATTTTATATCCATAATCCATGGTGATTATTTCCAAAAAATAGGTAATGTCACTAACTCATAATAGTGTTAATTAATTCTAAAATCTCTAGATTTTTTTGGGTAGTTATTATCAGGAATATATAGATGGGAAGAACCATATTCCACCATCTGATACCCTTTAATTAGAACACAACCAAAAACATTACCTTAAGTATTACAATACGTCAAATAGCCACATCTAGATTCTAAAAATGTATGTATAGGGTTTATGGTAAAATGGAATTTAAATTCCTCAAAGGAATTATAAAACCTAACATACCATGATAATTTCATTCCCTTTATATTTAGAGAGTAAAATTATGATACTAATATTGACAAATCATTTGCAAACCCTTGGTAATACCCTTTAAATATAATATTCTTCAAATAAAACAAGAGTTTCTTGTTTCCTGCCATGATATGAAAGATTTTACCATTACATGATCAACTAATATTCCATGATATGAGGCCATATGTCCAATTACCACCACTTCATAGATCCATAAGTAAAATTTTGATAGCTTAGTATAAAGGTAGGACTCTCTTAAATTTCACAAAATTGTTATGAGATAAATTAGATGATCTTTATAGGCAGTTGAATAAAACAATACGTCTTCAACATAAACCATCAAAAAGGAATCTAAAATATTTTCAAATATACATTTCATTATCACTATAAATACTAAAGGATAATTAGTAATGAAAAATAGAAAACTTGATAATCAAAGTGACTACTCATATAAGAGAATAAGGTTTTTAGAATATCTAACTGGTTAATTTTGAGTTGGTGGTATCCAAAACAAATATCAATTTTTGAGAACCTCATTTATTAGTTAATTGATCAAACAGGTCATTGATGCTATGAAAGGGCTATATATTTTTAATGTCACCCAATTTGGAATTTAAAAATTAATGCATAAATGAATATTCTTAATGACCTTCTTAGAAAATAACGTTAGGGATCCCCATGATGATACACATGGAAGGATGAATCCCTTATATTCTAAATCATCAAATCACTTTTTTCATCTTCAATCCTACCAATTACATATAGTGAGAAGGTTTAGATATTGACTTCATATCTAACACTAATTCTATTAGGAAATCCACTTCTCTATCTAGAGGAAGACCAATAATGTTAGTTAGCTACCCAGTCAAAAAATCCTTAAACATTGGCGTAAGTTCAAAAGTAGCTTTTTTATCTTCATTATAGACCATTAATAAGAATATATATTTACCAAGATCTAGTAGATTGATTCCTCATCTTCTAGACCTTAGATCCCAATCTCTCTGAAATATCATTGGGTCTCCATTAGGGCCAATAGTGGACACCATCTAATTATTACAATAAATATGAGATTTATTAGAAACACAATGACCATGAAAATAATAACATCCAAGAGGTCTATTTCAAGAATTATGAAATCAAAAGATAACCCAAATTTATATTTATAAAATGACTGCGTGGGTCATTAGAAACCATGAACCTTGTTCTTCTGAGAGGCATGGATAACTTCATAAGATATGGGATGAATTTTGTGAGAGATTTCAAATATTCAAAAATTGGGATGGTATAAAAAGAGTGAAAAAAACCAATATCAAATATATAATTTTCTATTGCGGAATATATTATGATAGTACCCTTCATAATACTAGTTACCTCTATGTTTTCCACATGAGACTCTTTCACTACATTAAAATTCTTCATCATAAAAGGTGATGGGTACCTACTACAGACCTGAGGGTCTACCGCAATTTGACTCTGTCCATGATATTAGTAATCCTTTCCTCTAAATTATTTTGAATGAAAACCTACTTAATTTGAAGAATTAGACTATACCACTGATCCCCAAATTGATAAAAATATTTAACCACTTCACCAAGGATGTAAGGCCTGAAAAATCATTTCCAAATAACCATATTCCCGTATAAGATTAAAACCTTTAGTATTTTTGAGAAATATTTTTTTATATCCCTATCTTGACACACTTTTACCAAGTAAAATGACCTATACTAGCTTTTATGTTGGGAATAATTGATATTTTAAATAGGGATCTATTGTAAATTCCTTTGTGACCCTCATCCCACTCCCTCTTCCTTTCATAAGGTCCACTATAACTACCCCCAAATGTTGGATGAATTCTAACCCTTTCCACCTTGCCTACCTAATCAATTTCTACCACAAACACCCTATCCAAATCCTTATCATGAGAATAATTTTTTAACATGAAGACCTAATAATGGATATCTAGTTATAGGATAATTTGAAAACATTTCACATTTAGAGTTTCACTCAAAACTTCCATAGGTGAGAAAAGTAATATTTTGGAGAAGTAGTTGGTGTACTTCATTATTATCATGTAACGTTGTTGAATGGTGGGGAACTCCATATATATCTAAAACTATCCTCTAATGGTAAAAAATTCTATGTAAATATTTTTTTAATGTTCATACACTCTAAACCCCCATGCTTCTTTTTAAGCACTTCTAAATCCCCACCACCTTCGACTAGGGAATTCAAGATTAATGACATCACATTAATCCTTATTTGATTATAAAGTATATAGGAAGTCAAATATCCTTTAAATTTTACCTAACCATAGCTATGGTTCATAGGGGTCCTTCATTCCCTAGAAAGATTGTGGTTCAGAGTAAAAAAACTCTTTGTCTATTTCATTATCCCCACCCTTACATAGATTTACTTCTATATCTCAGCAGGGACTAGAGCTTCCCCATGGTCTATAACATATACTATGATTACTAAAACCTCAAAAAAATACTGATCATTTGATGGATATTACAATAAAAAATTTTCTTTTATACCCTACTTTGTATTATATGGGAGTCTCTAGAAGGCACATTACTATAAAAAATTATACTAATTTTGAATTCCCCAATCAAGAAAAAAATCAAAATCATAGGGGTATCACAATCCTTAAAGACAAATTAAACCCAAAAAAGTATCTCAAATTCACGAATTCATTGATATCTAATAGTATATTAAGTATCCTTATGACATGGTTTATATAGGGACTAACAAACCATTTAAGCCTTAAGTACTGAAATTTTAATCTATCATCTAACAATATATCATAAATTATAAAAACTAAGAACAAGCCTTTGACAAAAAAATTCACAAACCAACACGGGTTATCCATAAAACATACACATGATATAGCCTGTGGTATGGTTTGAAGGGTGTTCTATATCAACATAGTCAAGAGAAAAACTCTAGGGAATCTAGATCTACCTTTTGGAATGATTTTTTATAAATTTCATAAAAACTAGAATCCATTAAAAATAGTGAATAAATAAAATTTCAATCATTATCTTAAAAAAATTATATCTTTAAATAATAAAAGAGTGATCTATGTAAAATACATGTTTAAATAAGTATTGAAATTATTACCACTAAAAAAATAATTATTTATTCAAGAGATAAAACAAAATAAACTAATAGACCTCAATATATCTCTGTGAAATATAGAACAAAATTGCACCATTTCACCAATGTAACACTTACCATACTATCATGTGAACCCACCACATCCATTAGGTTAATTTACCATACCAATACTACATATAAAAAATCTACATTCATCCATTGGAAATAAATTGGGTGTGATAAAAATAATCACAATTCTATCTCACCAAATTTTCTAGATAATTTTTTTAATTTAAAAACATAATGCCCATTTTAATGTAAAATAAAATGATGAAGATAAAAATTTCATTTTTGTACATAAAATAGTGAGAACACCCACATTGATATAGTTGACAGGAAATAAATGGATAAATAACCATTTATGAAAAAAATATATCTCAAAACAGTAATGACTCCTAAGGTATATTAGGCTAGGAGTAACTAATATCCTACAATGTTAATTATAAAAGAAATGTATCAGTTATGTACTCACTATTATAACACTCAAGCCTAGTGATTTGATATCACCAACCAGTTTCTCCATAACATACCAATTATTTATTTGGATTTCTGTAATATTTCTAATTATAGGTAAGGTAATGATACATACTCTTTCTTATACATGATCAATCAGTTAATACCTAAGATCCCATGACTTTTCTCTCTCTCAAGGAGGAAAAATTTTCACAATTTAAATATTATTTCAAGGTGATTTACATAAATTTTAAGATATATGAATCAAATAAAAATAAAAATAACCTCAAACCATGCATTAAAAATACTTTCTAAAAAATCCTTCATCAATTAATTTTTAACATTAAAAAATAGAGTTTAAGAAATAAAAACAATTCCACTACCAAAATATAAACAAAAACCAATTTAAACTTTTAAAAGAAACAACGTTTTGGTTTATAGTGTAATATTATGAAAATACATACATAAAATACTTTAAATCCCCCAAAACTGGATTGAATCCACCAACCAAAGAGAGGAGAGACTTATAAATGTAATGGAAACCCATAAATTAAGATATTTTAGTCCTGAAATTGTGATTCATAAAACCATGGGAAATAATAATCTTCATATGAAAGGATAGCATTAATGATTATGAGTAAAGATAAACTAAATACATTCAAACCCATGAATCATAATGTTCCGTGATGATTTATGGTCAAATTCCATGGAAATCATACTGATAAAGAATGAGAGTAGTATTATAGATGAGAGAGTGAATATTATATTTGACATGGGAAAAAAAATTTAATGATAGGTTGAAATTGAATAAAGGGAAAACGAGGAATAATAATTGAGATCATTAAACAAGATTCATGTCATGGTTCACTTCAACTCATCGGGTTTACCACCTAAATAGGTGGTTCATTCCATGACCAACCATGTACCAAAATTATGGTCCGCAATCTAAATATTTCACAACATGAATTTATATTCACACTATGATTTCTATATTCCTAGGAAATTATCCATATGGCTATAAATGATGATGATTTGAATAATAGTTTCACCCCGTAAGCCTATTCAGAAGTAGTGATATAACCCCTTTAATGGTAAAAACATGAAAAATATATATAATATCATAAAGAGAAAAAAATATGTACAATCATATATTTCATACCTAAAAGTAATACCACGGTATGAAAAAATACATTTTTAGTCCCTTTTGTGACACGTATAAATATAAACCAATTCATATAACGATACCAATTCATGTAAATATAATTTTTCTAAACATATATAGTGGAATTATATATAATTTATTAATGGTGAAATAATTACTTGAGTTATATTTTTTTAAATAAATATAAAATCACATAAATGTATAAACATGTAATTTGATTCTCTATATTGATGATGACATATTTACTTATTCAATCTCATCTCATAGTCTTATAAAAAATATTAAACATCAATATCATGAATAATTAATATAAAAATTTTATAATATCCTAGTGAAGAGACCATAGATACATAAGACCTATCAAGAGTTGAGTTTAATGGGGTGGAGAATAAATGAGAATTTAGATTATGTCAACCACGTGTTGAGAATTACATTGAGGGTTAATTTCCTCGCAAAATAGTATTATATCTAATGGGGTAGTGTTGTTTTAACAATCTCATTGCGAGAATTATACAACTGGTATCCATATTTTTTTGTTTGTGATTTTTTAAGGTGGTTTCATGTTTTCTAAAATTTGAAAAAACACATGTGTGAGTTCTATGTTAATTAGAGTTGACAAGGAAGAAAAATATAAGGATTAGTTATTATTTTAAATATATTTTTCAATGAAAACTAACAATGTAAAAACTATAATGATTCAAATAATAAAATAATTTTTCACTACTATAAATAAATTCTAATCTATCATGCCATAATTTTTTGGGAAACACTATAATGATTTGGCTATTTATCTTAGATATAATTGATGATCGTAAATATTTTTTGATGATTAATATAGGATCCATATGATGTGGTCAATATATTTTTATATTTTATGGATCATAATGTTTAGTTGAGTGATTTTTAAATTTGATTTCATCTATATTTTACAAATCAATTGTGGGAAAACATATTATGAAATCATTAATGATTTTACATTATTATTTTCAAGGGATGTTTCAAAATAAATTATCTTCTAGGTTAATTATGTTGAGATGTAATAATAAACTTTTAAACAATATAGAGCACATTCAAGGGAGTATTTTTCAGTTTTTTTAATAATGAATTTTTATCCTTGTTCAAACCATAGAAGAACATGATGAGATTTGTAGAAGATTACATAACTTATTGACACTATTTTTTCATTCTCACAATAATTTTATAAATCCATATTAATTATCTATTAATCCATCCATTATTTATTATAATATAAGTACATGGGTCACAAGTTAACAATTATATAATTCTAAGGATTAGTCACTCGAAAATGGGTGAGTTAAACTTCTAAAAAATATTGTGAATTATACCCATTTTCATCTATTTTTATATGATTTCACCAGTTGTTAGAGTCACAGATGTTGAGATTCACATATCAGGGGTGAATTAGTGTCCATTACTTTTCATTAAAAATCCAAACATACTCATTCATCATCATAATATATCTCCCTTTAACCCATAATGGGTTAGAAACATATCTAATACACAATGAATTTATTAATAATGTTTTCCTCTATAAAAGATGACTACATCACTGGTGTGTAATGGTTTTTATAACAGGACCACATTTTTCTACATTTATTATTATTAATTATAATAGTTAATGTTTTGACTTTTAAAGTTTAAAAATTATAGAAAAAACTATGATTTAATGCATGAAACAACTCATTATAAAAAACAAAATTTGGACCAATTTATTTAAGAACGATCACTGCTGATATAAAAATTCATCAATGGACTTCATATATACAAATAATTTTCCTAAGATCCTCTTAGATAAATCTTTTCTTGTTACACATATCTCACTATTCATACCCCATGTTCAGATCCTAAAATGAAGTATAACATTCTCTAACCATTATCTATCTTCACTTCCCAATTTTTATATTATGAATCGCATGAATATATTTATATATTTTATTATATAATCCTTACATTGGTATTTAACTATGTGATCTTAAACAATAATTATCATTTAATCATACAAAATAATAAATCCTTTTAATAATCTATGAAATGCAAGATTTAATTCTTCAAATCATTCTGCAAAGTCTTTATCCAATCACTATGTATGTATGTAGGTATGACATAAAATCTTGGTATAAATTATGTGATGTGAAATTATTTTATTTTTCATTTAACATTCATCATGGTTTCACCCTTCTCCTCATTTTTTGGAAACCTTTTAGTATACTTATCCAACTTTGACAGGATTATTCATTCAAAATCAAGTATCAATGTGTAACCACCTTCTTCATGACATTAAACTGTTATATTTAATTCATCACAAACCTCATCAATAATAATGACTTAAAAAATCATCCCATAGATTTTTTAAATGATTACTAAAAAATAGTGTTTATTTTAATGATAATCTTCTATAACTCTAATAAAATTTAAAATTTTATAGACTAAAAAATCTTATAAATTACAATGTTCATCTGGGACTTTACGTAGAATTGTATCAATTGATTTTTTTTTCAAAAACATACCCATGTGTATGATTTTATAATACTCATTCCATATGGTTTTTAAATTTTCTATATTTATTATTAATCATGAACAAATCACTTTACATAATATTAAATATCTTACAAAAATATATAAAATATACTGTGCATCGTAATAAAAACTTACACAACATTAAAAAATTCATGTATCAGCATTTTCTCAGTCCTCTTCTATATCAAACTTATCTTGGAGTAGAATATATTATTTAATATAATAACTATATTATTAATACCACAATATGTTTTCTCATTTATATTTTTTCTTCCTAGATGAATATTACACATCACATATCATGAGGTAATTCATCCAGGGAATTTTACAATTTTTTGTTCCAAATACCAATTCATATGTATAATTAGTATAGGATTTCTGTTCCTGTGTTTCTTTCTCTAGTTTTCTTAGATATAAAAACCTAACATATTAATATATTTATCTAAATCACAAATTAAATATTACATTGAAATTCAAGAATCATCTTAGTTGGATAAAAATCAACATAAAACCCATCAAAATATTTCGAAACATTTTTCACTTAATTTCTATAGAATCAGACTCAACTTCATCATTCCATAATTCATGAGATATTATTTATTAAATAAAATGGTATTTATGATGAAAATTATATATATATTATAAATATTCTATCTATATTTAGACTCTTTTAATTATAGATCTCAGGTTATTCCAATAGCTAACTACCTCTTTCTATTCTCTTGAAAAATGTTTTATATAGTTCTCTCATAATATAAACATATATTTTAATGAATCCTTAAAACCCAACTATATGATAATCATATATAAAAAAATTATATAAATTTTTTTCATCTATAATTGTATGCATTAGTATCCTTTCCAATTTTTAGGGGATGTTTCTTACATCCCCTAACTATTAATGAATCAACTTAATATTCATTCACTATTACTAACAAAAAGTAAATCTTCATACTCAAGTGGGTTAAATTTTATACCTATTTCAAATTAATATAAATACTATACATTTTAATTTCAATAATCTGCCTCTTTGTATTTATTATAAAAAACTCTCTATTATATATAGATTTAAATAATAAAAAATTCTCCACATAATGTGGAATTTCTATCATAAACACCACTTTATTAGTCCATATATTTAAAGCCTATAAAATCTAGATCACATTTCTTCTTAATCAATATGAAATTTCATAATGTGTCTCATAAAAATCGTAGAATTTACATGGATGATATATTATTTGAGACATTATGATTAGATTGATACCTATGAGAAATGGTACACTAGATCAAAAAATATTTATCACATTAGACTTTTCACATCAGTTATTTATAACTGACATGATAAGTCATATATATTGATATATTCTGACACCCCAATAATTTAAAATATTGTACTTTTATAATAAATATTTTTTTTGGAATTCTTTATACACAATGTTAGACATATGTTATATATGACATTAAATTATGTTGTGTTACATAAAAGAACGATTTTTATAGCCATTTCCTAGAGAACCTATTTTAAAACAAAACTTTTACAATTTTATGAATTTTATGAATTTTATTTTTTAAAAAACATAATTTTTTAATTTATAATGTCAAAATTAGCATATAGTGAATTTTTTATATTTTATGAGGAACATCATTTTTTTATCATTAGTGAAAATCACTACAATTTAGTTACAGACTGTCTTCTCATTTATATAATTTTTAATGCTAAATAATATATTAGATATGTTTTAGATTCAAATTAGGTAAATTATAAATCTATTTATACAAAAAATTTCATTATAATCAATTTTACTTTCAAATTGATTATAAAAACATCACAAGATTTTTAACCTTTTTCTACTCCTAAAGTCCATTATTCCACCTTGTCTATGGGATTAGAGCTAATATTAATTTTTCCACTACTGTGATGTGAATTTTGAAAATATTAAACACAATAATTTAATTAGGATTAAATTTTTCATAAAATAATATCAACTTAATTTTTTGACCAAAATGATTTGGGAATGTGATTAAGATTAATTACATTGATTAATGTATGATAAATCTTAATAAGGGAGTAGAACATAATATTAAAGAATAAAATGACTTTTAAACTTCTAAAAAAGCAATTGAATACCAATAATTTAACTATTAACCCACTTGGTTCTAAATATAGGGTAATTGGGATATTATTAAATGAAAGTTCCCTATATAAAAGGTTAAGTAATGATAAAGAAAAAAGGGGAACATTCCGTACGTTTAACATTTATAAAATTTATATATATGTATAAAGCATCATATTTTTGTTAATAAATACCATTTTTTATGATAAATGGTTTATTTTTCTAAAATATTGAATCACTAATTTTTATAGATGATTTAGTTACTTAAAATTAATAAGAAACGTCAATGTAGTGATTATTTAGTTAATAATTAACTAAAATAAATGATTCTATGAATAATAAAAGTGAATTTAATTGATCAAATTGTTTTATTTATTTATTTTTGAAGATGAAAATATCATTTTTCACATTTGTAACCCAAATATATTTTAATCCAAATTTTAGATTGATATTTTAAAATTAACATTAAATAAATATTTTCAAAATTGAAATTATTATAATAAATGAATCTAATTAAATTATTTAAAATTAATAAAAATAATATATTATAGAAATTGATTTTTAAGTGTTTATAAATATTAAATATGGTCTATTAATTGACCAATTAATCTTTTATAATTAATATATTGAACTATATACTGTAAAAACGTTGTTAACACGGTCCGGGTTCAAGCAATGTTTTAGCACATCACATGGACTTATTTTAAAATTAATTTCCAAAACACTTTGGAATTTTATTTTATAAATTAGATATAATAATAATAGTTAATTGGATATATATTTTCTAAAAAATCTCACCATAATTTGTTCTTAATGGTTTAATTAACTATATTATAAAACTATAACCTTTAATAAAAACCAAACTTATAAAATATGGGAATCTTATATGTTAAGGAACAAAATTATTAAAATGTACATATTTTTGTGTTTATGAGGTCTTTCTCGATGATTATTCTCTTTTATTCCATTATCTGTCCATTTTTTATGTGCTTTAGGTGATTTACACAACCCATTATTGAATACAATTTTTTATTTACAAAAGTTACACTCTCCCTTCCCTATAAAAGCCCACCACATCTCTCCATTCCTAACACCTCTATACCCAACTATGTTTGTCCAAGACTTGCACAAACATTCTCCCAACAACCATCCACTAAACCTATAATAATACCTTTTTGTAGAAAGATTTCCATGAAATCCATTTGGTATAAACCAAAGAAGTTACCTGATTAAGAGGTAATGCCTTCTCTCATGATTTCTAATTTCATTTCAATTATCCACAACATATAATCTTCTTATTATATGATTACAAAAAAAACCAGTATCCTAATTCTACTAAGATGTTTTAATGATAATTTTTCTAACTACACTGACATGCACCTCTATCTAATGGGTAATGAACATAATGTTTCTGTGTACGATGAAATACAGCCTCATGAAATGATGATTATTTGTTTTTTCCGTACAACCTCTTATTGTGGACATTATTATGGAAAATGTATTTATATAAGATATATATGTTATTAATAATGTATTATGGGTTTTCAATTTTTAATTATAATATGCCTTTATTAAATCCAATTTGTGTAAATATGATAATTTCCTTTTAGGAAGTGTGGACTACCGCCCCCTCAAAGCGATATGATTCATTCATGACATACATTGAATCTATAAAGGGTTTTTTAATAAAACTATATAAAATATATATTATACTAGAATTATAATATAAATATTTATAATATAGATTTAATTATGTTTATACAACGAATAATTGAAAGTTTCATTCATGCGTACGAACGGTCTATCGTCTCCATGAATGGTCCACTTCATGTCTAATCACCAAATATTATGGCCCATTATAAATGAATATATACTGAATATATAAGATAATTAAGTAATGGTTTACATTATATTGATGATGAAACCATGATATATTTTATAAGAACAACAAATAATAAGTTAAAACATACTCCAAAAACTAGGCAATTAACACCCAAAATAGTCCAAATAATGGAAGATTATTAAAGAAACGTGTAAAAAAATATTTTAAGAAGTTAATATATGATACTATAAACCTGAGTATGGCTCTAGTATTATTATGTAACGTATTTTAAACCAATATACATGAGTTTAAATAAAACACTATTAGATAAATATTAATTTAAGGGATTCTTGTCTTACTATTCTTTTCGTAAAGCATACGCCATATACACCACTTAATTATTTTGTATACTAAATCTACATACCAATTTATACATTATATCATGAATCCATTTTCTTCATTGTGTGAAAAACTTTACCTCATTGGGATTATGAATTAAATGTTTCAAGTGGTATGAGACACTTTGGAATGTTTAATGATTAATTTCATAAAACATATTCTTAATAATTTTCTTTGAAATATCGCTTCCATTTGTGATTGTTAACTTTATTTTGGAAACAATCACTTTATTGTAATAATTTTTCATTGGATCATACCTTGGGTATCAATATTATCACAAAATTGATATTATTATTTCCTAAACAGTATATCATTTTCATGTGGTGTTCACATTGACAGTTATTTCATTAGCTGGGGAATTATTGATAAATATGTATCTTCTATTATATATGTATACATTTTTTAGGGAATATATTTCATGAATATGAGAAATTATTTAGACTAGTATGACATGTGTGGGGTTTGGTTATAGATATTCCCCCAATGCATTGGTAGTCTCATGAGATGAATCATTTGACTAATTAGATGGGTTTTTACCCAATATTTTGTAAACTGCCTTGTGAAAGGTCTTAACGATAAATGTATCATGTGCCTAGGAATCATGGAATATAATAATTAATCATTACACTCATTTATATTTTATTATTATTCTTCCATGATATATTTCTTTGATATATCTATGGATACATTTCATTTTTTGTATTCAATTATTATACATCCATGAGATATTGTGTCTACATATCTATGGATACATTTCATTATCAGTTCATCGATTAAATGACATGTTTAAATACTAAAAAAGGCTATAGACACAGTTTGGAACCATGTATATATACCCAAAAACCGTGGGTATAGGTTAAAGCCATGGTTTAATGAACTGTCACAGGTATTGGCATGGCTATAGGGAAAATCTTATAGCCATGGTTTCAAAACATGGATGAAGCATAGGCCACACAAGAAGTATAGTTAGGATTTAGAACCATGAATATAGGTCTCCCCATTCCATAAAAAATATCATCGTTCAGCCACCGTGGTTCCTGTAGAGAGGACTGTACTTTACAAAAAAAAAATACCTCCATGATTTGATTCTTCCTTGACCTATGATTTATTACAAGTAACGTTTCATGATTTGAAATCCAGTAGGAAATGAGAGTATAATAATGCATTATCATACTAATAGGTTTTCACATAAAAAACATAGGCATATAATGAACTATTATATTAACATGTTTTTATAATACATAATAGGTATTCACCCCCCCCCCCTCCCCCCTTACACACCACCTACACCCTCCCTCATCCCCTTGCACCCCCACCCACCCACCCCCATCCCCTTACACCCACATGCACCCCCACCCACCACCCCCTTCACACACACCCTTTCACCCCTTCTCATACCCCCCTGAACCCTCCCCCTACCCCAAGAGACAAAACCCAGTACACCCCCCCCCCCCCCCCGCACTCCCCTTTCACCCCCTTCCCCAATCAAAAACACCCAGCACACCCCTTCCACATCCCTTTCACCCCCCTTCCCCCTTCCCCTCCCCCAACACACCAATGTGCACTCTCCATGCACCCCCCCCCCCCCCCGTCCCACGCACACCCCATTGCACACCCCAGCACCCACCCCCCCTACACACCCCATGCACACTCTGCACACCCATGCACCCCCAGCACCCCCCCCCCCTACACCCTCCTCTTACCCCTAGAAACAGAACCCAGCACACCCCCTCCCCACCACACACCCCTGCACACATTCCCTACACAACCCTTTCGTACCCCCCCCCCCCTCCCTTCACCCTCCCACTTATCCTTGCAACAAAACTGAGCATACCCCATGCCCCCTCCCCTGCACACCCCTTACAACACCTTGAACCCTCCCCCTCCCCTCAGAACACCCCCCTGAAAACCCATTATCCCTCCCCCTACCCCTTACAACATAACCCAACACACCCTCTACCCCCCTCACCTACACACCCATTGCACCCCCTTCATTATCCCCCTTCCCCCAACACACCCCCTTAAACCCCCTTCACCCTCCACATTCCCCCTTTTAAAAAAACTATCAAACCTCTCTTAACCAATTCCCACTACCCTACACACCCCTTTAACCCCTTTTCACCCTCCCCTACCCTCAGCACACCCCCTAGAACCCTCCCCCATCCCATTGCAACAAAAAACAGCACACCCCTACCCCCTCCCCCTCCCCCTTTTCCCAGCACACCCCCACCCCTAACCACAGTACACCCCCTTAGACCTCCTTACACCCTCTTCCATCCCCTTGCATCAAAACCGAGCACCACCCCCCCCCCTAGAACCCTCCCCCTACACCCATCACACCCACCTTGAACCCCCCCCCCCTTCCCCTTTAAACAAAACCCAACACACCCCATACCCCTCCCTTGCACACCCCTTCCACCCCTACCCGCAATACCCCTTACCCCCAGCACACCCTCTTACACCCCCTTCACCCTCCCCCTACCCCTTGCAATAATATTTAGCACACCAGCTACCCCCTACCCTTGACACCCTTTCCCCCTCCCCCACCCTCCCATATCCCTCAGTACACCCCCCTGCACCCTCCCCCTACCCTCATCACACCACCAATGGAATTATATTTATGTAATAGTGGGTCTTATAAATAAAAGACGAAGCTTGTGAGAGGTAAGAATGATCCCTAGTTGGAATAAATGGAAACTGTGAAGTCAGTAAATAAGACTCCATGGATTACTATATATGAGTATGATCAAAGAAGAAGATTGAAATCTATCCAAGTGATATGCCTTACATGGTCGGACGTATCCACTAAATTTTTTTTCACCTTTTCCAATCGGAGAATATTTATTTGTAAATTTACATTTTCTGTTGGTAAAACGTTTTAAAAAAGCATATATGTCCCTATCACTAAACTGTTGGTAAAAACTCAGTCACTAAATGTTTTTGAAATAGATAAAGTAGTTATGTTAAAGTTATAATAATATCAATATATAATATATATATGTCATTTAATGTGTTTTGAAACAGGTTTTGATGAAAAAAAATTCTGTTGGTAATAATATTACCAATATATAATATTTTTTTAATAAATTACATTTGAATAATAATTATTAATATTAATTTCTAGTAAAATTTCATATTAAATTTAATAATTTATCATATATAATACATCTTATTTAATTATTATTCCAGAGACAAGTTTAACACATTTTTAAACATAAAATATAATTGTATTAATAATGAAATTTAATACAGTAGGATCCATCACACCCCACCCACAACCCCCCCCCCAACCCATCCATTCCAGTGAGCCAACTCCCACACCAATAACCAATGAGTAATAACAGTGACTCATCCATGTCATGCTAGTGCTGCAATCGCCCATCCATGCCATCGAGCCAGCTCCAACACCATCCAATCTATGCCATTGAGTCAACTCAAGCACTAGTTCATCCAGGCCAGTGAGCATGCTCAAGCACCAGTGACTAGCGAGCACTAACCCATCCATGACAGTGATCCAGCTCCAACAGCATCTCATCCATGATAGAGAGTAATCTCCAGCGACATGTAACCATGAGGGACTCATCCATGCCCTAGGACCAGTGATCCCACTACAACATGAGCTAGAAACCTCACATAACTATTATACCATAGCCCTCAAGTTCATGATCTCCACCACACAAATCATACCCAAAAATGATTCGCCTCCAATAAAAGTAAGGAACAAATCATATCAACTCCATTACCAGTGAGAAACCTCATGTCTCTGGTATGTCACACCCTTAACCATCAATATCTACATCACAAACCAAACAAAACATACCCAAAAATTTGTAAAAAAAATATCTGCATGAATTGAAACCAAAATATAAATAAATTTATGTATAAAAATTATTTTCATAGTGATCAATTTTCATCATTTCTATAGACATCTCAAGGATTGATAGTGTGAATGACTCAAATTAGACATCATTTATCTAAAAATATTCCAACAGCATCCTTAACACTATCATGTCCTAAAAATCCCATTTTTGGAATTTTTTAAAATAAATCCACTTTATGGTGAAGTGTAAACCATTATAGAACCTTCTTGAAATATAAAACACAAACCAAAGAACCACATTCTTCATGGATTTTTAAATAAAAGGCATACACAATTTCTATTTTAAAAAAATCAAATGATTCCTTTTTAAACAACTAAATAATAGCATATAAAATATCAATAAAAAATAAAATGATTCCTTTTCAAATAAATATGAATTTCAACTAGATAAATTATATTATAAATATGGTAAATAACAAATAAATGGTCAAAACTAAATGAATTCAAATACTGCATATTCTTGAATGAAATAAATAATAATAAAAGCCTTATAATAGAAATTATTGAAAACTATATGTATTACTTACCGAACTATTGTAAAATAATTATTATCTACCAAGCTCACTGAAACATAATTATTGTTCACCTGCACCAAACTAAAAATAGGTTACTTTGTGGAGAATTTGGATTGAATAGCCTAAATATGAGCGAAAAAACCAAAAAAAGAGAATTTATAGCTACACCAAATAAAAAATAGGTTGTTTTGTAGAGAATATGGATAGAATGGCCAAAATTTGAGAGAAAAAGACTAGACTACTGGAGAAATTTCTTGGATGGATCAGACACAGGATATAACAGAGCCCAAACACTTGGCCATATTTCAAATGCTCCATCCTTCCAAACCCTGAAAGCTTACCAAGTCCACCATAGTGGGTTGGATGATCTTCATCACTAGGAACACTCCCCATGTTACCACATTCATATCACCTCAACCCGTATTCGACAGCCAATACCCTTGTTTGTTCACTGTGATGTATGTTAGTTGATGATGAGCCCTTCACTTATCCATCAATACATCCATCTTTTCCCTGAAGTAGAAGAATTCTCAGTACGCCTTTTAAAAAATGTGTCAGCCTACTCCTCCCCACCCTGCCAAACCATGGATCCATTATGCCATAGTATATATAGAAAGTTTTCACATGACAGATGTTAAATGGGTTAAAATTGAGTATAAACTGGTTCAGATTGTAATCAGGTTGACCCTTCTAACCTGAATAATATCTTGTTCTTGTTCGAGTTAACAAATCATATTCAGCATAAAATATCATCCCAATAAAATTATATTTCTTATGTGGATCATTCGGGTTAAATTGATCAGAATATATGGGTTTGTTGGGTTAATGGAGTCAGGATTACATTTTTTATGATAAAACTAATTAGACGAGTCATGTTCAGGCTCACCCATTTGTAAACAGATTATTATGGGTCAACCTATTCAATAAAATGGATCGTTTTTAGTTTGAGGATAAACTAGTTCACTAGATGTTCAACCAAACAACAACCAGACTCATGCACCTGAATTTCCAGCTATATTTCATTGATAAAGATACACAAAAATAAGTTTCATGAATTTTATACATACTAATAGATGGATAATTATATTTATCATCATTAAACGTAGTTTGGCTATTGGTCATCAGAAATACCTTCTTGTTAATATTTTCAAGCTTCTTGTTTATGATTTTTCTTTATGCCTAAAGCCCTTCCAGCTATAATCAGGGACTCCTTCTCAATTTCTTAGGTATTGATTTGTGAACCTATCATGGATTTATTTAATACTTCAATGAAGGACAACCCACTCTTCGAGAAGCTTCTTATCGCCTATACAAGGTCATATGAATTGTAAAAAAACATTATTTCACAAGATTTAACATGAAAAAAATAGTAAACTATATTTCAAGGAATTAAATAATTCAAACATACAAATTACCTTACATTAATATTCTATTAATTATTACAGTCCGCCAATATAATTCCATCTCATTCTTAAATATTTGGTGTTGTGAGATATTTCAATCCATTAACATGTTCTATGTATATGAAAAAATTTCCAATTTTCATAATTCAACAAATGTAATAGAAATCGATCAAATACCATTCCTCTTGTGTCTTTCAAATTCTTATCAAGACATTATTTTAAATAACACACCCTCAAAATAAGGCGACCATAGAAAAATATTTCAATATGCACCTAATGACTCCAAAATTATAGTAAATAACCAAAATGAAAGAATAATACTACTATTTTTCTCAACATTTCACACATACATGACGTTATATGCAATTGGAGATGAGACTTCTCCAATTCATAAAGAAAGAACAGAAGAATGAGTTTTCATTTCAACATGCCTTAAAACCTTAAGAAAAAAAACATAAAAATAAATAAAATATAATCATGTGCATCTTATATCACCATCATGAAAATAATTTAGAAAATAAAAAATTTCAGTTGATAATAAAATTTCCAAAAAAATCCAAAAAGCATCCTATATGGCCAAAAAATAGAACCCCAACATGATACCAAAACACAAGAATCAAAGATGGCATGGTTACTCACAAAAAATAGTATCATGAACTAGATTAAGCATCACCTCTAATCATAAGTGTACCCAAAATAATAATAACATGTAGAACTCAGGACATATATTCTAGAAATGTTAATGACATTTTATAAAGGGAGTAATTAATTAGATCGTAATAACATAAATCAGCAAGTAAATTAAAAGTTTCATCCGGTTGAGGGAACTTTAGAAATGGATTTAGTTAATCTTCAAATGGTTTGTTTCGCACGGATTTTGGAGATGACCTCCTGGACGGGAGATTCAAACGTTCCGATTGGTTTCTAGCGGGTTTGTTCGTAGAACCGGAAACATCCAATGATTCCACATCCAATTGGACCTACTTTCCAAAGGTAGGCGCTCATTAGCTTGTGGACTAATGAGGCTTAGGAATTTTCATTAGTCAAGAGGATGGGAGGTCGGACTCATCACACTTTTTTGAGGGGAATTATTGTCTACTCCGGGACTCTCTTTATAGATTTAAGTTATGTTCGTGAATCCTTATTACATTACCAAGTATAAAATGAGATTTCCTTTAGTTTTAACAATCAATGATTAAATATGCAAGAAATTTAGAGAATCTTTTATATGTATTCGAGGTTCTTCATCAATAGAGAATCATCTATATCTGTTTAGAGATTCTTGGTCAATGGTATCCTTCAAAACATTTATATAAAAGTCTCTTGGTCATTATGATGACCAGGCTGGTTTTAAAGCAACTCAGTGGGGCACTTGATGTTTATCGTCATTCAAAAGGACATGGATTATTTCAAAGTTGGGATCGAACCCATAAATGGGCTACCTATGTATCCTTTGTTTTGGAAAAGGAATCAGAACCCACGTAGTTCGAATAATGGAGTATGATGTTTATGATTGATGGCTCAAAGAAGAATGTCATAATTACTTTAAACTCTAAGCTCACGTGAGTCATGATCGGTGTGAGAAACAAGAGGTATTGGTAAAAATTAGACAATTGTGCCATGAAAGATGCAATCATAAGAAATTGTTTGGGACTTATGTATGTATGACTGCCCAAATAGATGAAGGTTTAGGATTTACTTTTAGGGACAAAATCCAGGAACAGGGTCTATAAAGGTATATGTGCTTTATGGAGATTTGAATACTCTAATCTTGGGGATTACTCCTAAAGAGGATGCCAAAATTAGGAGGGGACTTATGATTGGGTTTTACTCCTAAGAAGGATGCCCAAAATTATGACTGGGACTTATTCCTGAAAAGGAGGCCCAGGTTAGGAGACTTGGGGCTTACTCCTGAAAAGGAAGCCCAAGATTATGACTGAGTCTTATTCCTGAAAAAGAGACCCAGGTTAGGGATTAAGGTTTGGGGCTTACTCCTGAGAAGTATGCCCAAGTATTTGAGATTCGGGCTTACTCCTGAGGAGGATGCCCGGTATTAGGAACTTTAAGAATTTAGGGATTACTCCTGAAGAGGATTCCCGGATTAAAGGATTTATAACTGGGGATTATTCCTGAAAAGGAGACCCAGGCTAAGGATTCTCTCATCTTAAAGGATGAGGTGGAATGAACGAACTCTCAATCTATGGTGACATAATGATGTATAAATCACTAGGTTTTGAGAGATATTCCACCGAATTCTTTTCAGTTAAGGAATTCAAATCAAGAAATCATGCCATAAATGACTTTGAAGAGTATCTTGAAGACTGAATCTTGAATAGGAAAGGTGAAATGGCTTAAGAGGGGTAAAATGGGCAAGATGGGAACCCAGAAAGGTAAGGGCGCGCAAGTCTTGAAAGGCGCACAAGTATTGCGTGGGCGCGCAAGTATTGGTCACGCAAGTATACCTGTGCGACACATGGTGTACTTGCGCGATTTTCAACCAGCATTGAAATACTTGAGCGACTCCTTTTTAAACCCTTTATAATCCCCTTGAGGTTCTTCCAGATAAGGGACGCGCAAATTCTATTGAATGAATAAGGCGGTGCACAAGTGTGACCAGTTCCCTTAAGGGCTGGGGATGTATCACTGCATCTCTTATTGTATCCAGTTGAATGAATGAATTCCAGGTGGTTGCTGATGAAGCTCGGGATGCCGTAAATCAAATGAAGTGTTATGTTGAAAGCCTCTTGTAATTCTTGAAAAAGAGAAGAGACTCCAGTCTGTGGATGTCCTTCTAACTCTTGTGTATCAATGAAAAAACACTTTCATCTTCAATCATTTGTACCTGCATTCTTTCATTACCTGCTTCAAATTTACTTAAGCCAATGGGCCCAGTAAGTATAGTTTGATTTTTACTAGGATTATTACAAATAACCCTACAAACTTTGAATCTTTTAATTGCTCACCATTTTTTGCTTCGCACGGATTTCGGGGATGACCTCCTGGACGGGAGATTCAAACGTTCCGATCGGTTTCTGGCAGGTTTGTTCGTAGAACCGGGAACATCCAATGATTCCACATCCAATTGGACCTACTTTCCAAAGGTAGGTGCTCATTATCTTGTGGACTAATGAGGATTAGGAATTTGCATTGGTCGAGAGGATGGGAGGTCGGACTCATCACACCTTTTTGAGTGGAATTATTGTCTACTCTGGGACTATCTTTATAGATTTAAGTTATGTTCGTGAATCCTTATTACATTACCAAGTATAAAATGTGATTTCCTTTAGTTTTAACAATCAATGAATAAATATGCAAGAAATTTAGAGAATCTTTTATATGTATTCGAGGTTCTTCATCAATAGAGAATCATCTATATCTGTTTAGAGATTCTTGGTCAATGGTATCCTTCAAAACATTTATATAAAAGTCTCTTGGTCATTATTATGACCAGGCTGGTTTTAAAGCCACTCAGGGGGGCACTTGAAGTTTATCGTCATTCAGAAGGACAGGGATTATTTCAAAGTTAGGATCGAACCCATAAATGGTCTACCTACGTATCCTTTGTTTTGAAAAAGGAATCAGAACCCACGTAGTTCGAATAATGGAGTATGATGTTTATGATTGATGGCTCAAAGAAGAATGTCATAATTACTTTTACACTCTAAGCTCACGTGAGTCATGCTCGGTGTGAGAAACAAGAGGTATTGGTAAAAATTAGACAATTGTGCCATGAAAGATGAAATCATAAGAAATTTGTTTGGGGCTTATGTATGTATGACTGCCCAAATAGATGAAGGTTTAGGATTTACTTTTAGGGAGAAAATCCAGGAACAGGGTCCATAAAGGTATATGTGCTTTATGGAGATTTGAATACTCTAATCTTGGGGCTTACTCCTAAGGAGGATGCCCAAATTAGGAGGGGACATATGATTGATTTTTACTCCTAAGAAGGATGCCCAAAATTATGACTGGGACTTATTCCTGAAAAGGAGGCCCAGGTTAGGGGACTTGGGGCTTACTCCTGAAAGGGAAGCCCAAGATTATGACTGACTCTTATTCCTGAAAAAGAGACCCAGGTTAGGGATTAAGGTTTGGGGCTTACTCCTGAGAAGGATGCCCGGTAATTGAGATTGGGGCTTACTCCTGAAGAGGATGCCCGGTATTAGGAACTTTAAGAATTTGGGGCTTACTCCTGAAGGGGATTCCCGGATTAAAGGATTTATAACTGGGGATTATTCCTGAAAAGGAGACCCAGGCTGGGATTCTCTCATCTTAAAGATTGAGGTTGAATGAACGAACTCTCAATATTTGGTGACATAAAGATGTATAAATCACTAGGTTTTGAGAGATATTCCACCGAATTCTTTTCAGATAAGGAAGTAAAATCAAGAAATCATGCCATAAATGGCTTTGAAGAGTATCTTGAAGACTGAATCTTGAATAGGAAAGGTGAAATGGCTTAAGAGGGGTAAAATTGGCAAGATGGGCACCCAGAAAGGTAAGGGCGTGCAAGTCTTGAAAGGCGCGCAAGTCTTGCGTGGGCGTGCAAGTATTGGTCGCGCAGGTTTACCTTGCGCGATATATGGTGTACTTGCACGATTTTCAATCGGAATTGAAATTCTTGAGAGACTCCTTTTTAAACCCTTTATAATCCCCTTGAGGTTCTTCCAGATAAGGGACGTGCAAATTCTATTGAAGGAATAAGGCGGCGCGCACGTGTGACCAGTTCCCTTAAGGGATGGCCATTCAGGCGCGCAAGTGTTTGATGAGTTTCAACACTTAGGCCTTCCTTCCTCTCTTTAGATCTTCTGTTCTAGGTAAGAAATTACCTTAGAAGTGTTCCGGAAGCTTTAAAAAGAGACTTGGGCGTCGGGAGCTTCAATCCGAGTTTCTGGAAAAAGATCCTCTCGAATGGGGGGCCCACAGGGTCTATTTATAGGCAGGAGAAGACCCCAGGCGGTTACCGGGCGGTTATCACTTAGGTCGCACAAGTCACTTGCGCGACCAAGAGTGTCACGCAAGTGTACTTGCGTGACAGTGATATAACTTGCGTGGTGCAGTTGTTGTTGATCCTTTCTTCCTGCCTTTGTCGATTTTTTATGTTTTCTTCAAAGGATGAATCACTTTGAGCTCAGATATTCACTTTTCCGATCATTAAATTCTGTGATGAAAGGAGCGTCAACAAAAGTCCCCCCTCAGAGTTGGATCCGGAAAGAAATGAGGATTTGACTCTGAGGAAATCGAATTCATCCAAAGGAAAAGGGGGCGTGCAAGTCATCAGGGCACAGAGGGCGGTGCGCAAGTTTGCGTCGCGTAGGCCTTGAGAACACTGGGTACGGCGCGCAGATGGGCCTCCTGGCCTATAAATACATGGCCTCACCTTCGTACAAGTATCCGGATTTCCGGACCTCATACCTTCGAGCTCTCGCCGCGCAGGTTACCTTAGCCGCGCAGGTTGCTCTGTTTTTCTAGTTTTTTCCTTGATGTCGCGCTACTGTAAAGGTATCTGTACTTGCGCGGTTTACACTTGCGCGTCAAAAACTAGCGCGACACATGAAAACTTGCGCGCCATTTTTTGGACTTGCGCGCCTTAATGCCTTGGCCATTTTTTCCGAATTCTTTCATAAATTTTATGAAAAATAAACCCATTTAAGAGTTTAATTTGTTCAACTTTTGTGCAGATTCAATGTCTCCTAAGGAAATTGGAATGGCTGATGAACTGGCTAGCAAGCGGATTGATGACATGATGAACATTATTGGCCATGATTACTATGATATCTGCAACAGCACTCTCCTAGATTTGTCTAAGTACTTGAAGAAATATCATCCTAATTTTCCACAGAGCATTCATCTGCCTTTGTGTGGTCATGCTCATCTGCAAGGAGTCAATGTTCCAAATTCAAACAATTATACACCTGAGATGCAGCTGCACTGCTACTTCTCTATTTTGGTTATGTTGTGCATTAAGAGCAACAACAATGGTGTGAACTTTCAAATTCTTCCTCCATGTCATTTCCTTGCAGATATGAAAATGGAAAACCCATGGGCTGAAATGTTTTCCACTAATGGTTGGTGGAGAGAAGAAAAACATGGGATTAGATCAATATCTGAAAAGAGTACTCCCTCCAAATGGCTCTTTACTTCCAATGCTCCATTCTCAAATCCATGTATCCATCTTCCATGTCTCTTGGACAGAAACAGAGTCACTGTTTGATCCGCAGAAAATTTTCTCAAACCGCACTCAAGAACATCCTTTTACAATTGTTCCAAGAATAGATTGTATCACTGCATCTCTTATTGTATCCAGTTGAATGAATGAATTCCAGGTGGTTGCAGATGAAGCTCGGGATGTCGTAAATCAAATGATGTGTTATGTTGAAAGCCTCTTGTAATTATTGAAAAAGAGAAGAGACTCCAGTCTGTGTATGTCCTTCTAACTCTTGTGTATCAATGAAAAAACACTTTCATCTTCAATCATTTGTACCTGCATTCTTTCATTACCTGCTTCAAATTTACTTCATCCAATGGGCCCAGTAAGTATAGTTTGATTTTTACTAGGATTATTACAAATAATCCTACAAACTTTGAACCTTTTTAATTTCTCAATATTACCTAAATCATACAAAAATGTATGTTTAGTGAGCTGGAAGATGACTTTTATTCAGAGTTCCTTTGTCTTTTGTGGGCAGTTTAAAGTCATGCACGCCGGACATAAAGGGGCTAATGTTTAAGGTCGAAATATCTTTGACCGAAATGGATTAAAATTGACTCAATTCCTTGACAATTTATCTGAAAACATATTACCATGCTCAAGTATGAGAGAAAATATGTAAACTATGGCTTAAGAATATTTGAATCTGAGGAATGATATGAAAAAGAGCTAAAAGGCATTAGAAGAAGTAGTTTCCAAGAATGAAGTTACTATTATTTGACAAAAAAACCGTTAGGGGGTTGAAATATGCAGGTCCACCTATGGGCATTGGCTGCATGGTCAAATAAATAGCATCTTTCGGCTGACAAGTCTGTTATGTGGACTGTTTATGCAAGGCCACCTATTGGCACGTGCTGCATAGTCATGCAAAATAACTCCCAGAAATTTACTTTCCTAGTGCTAAAAATCCAGTGAAAGTTTATGGAGATTCAAATTTTCTAAAGTATAGAGTTTGTTGTATGGAAAGAGGTACTTGAATATGGAGAAGATATTTCCGAACAAGAATATCGAAGAACTGGATGAATATCACTCCTAAGAAAGTCTGACCCAAACGTAGGGAAGAAGAATAAACCATAGACTTGAATAAGTTTAGATCATGAAAAAGGATATGGGACAAATATGTTAAGGATGGCTATTTTTTTCGGATCCCTACATACTGTCATTTAAGACAAATAAGGAAAAAAGAGGCATTCTTCCCAAGAATGAAGTTACTATTATTTAACAAAACCCGTTAGGGGGTTGAAATATGAAGGTCCACCTTAGGGCATTGGCTGCATGGTCAAATAAATAGCATCTTTCGGCTGACAAGTCTGTTATGTGGACTGTTTATGAAAGGCCACCTATGGGCACGTGCTGTATAGTCAGGAAAAAGGACTCCCAAGAATTTACTTTCCTAGTGCTAAAAAGCCAGTGGAAGTTTATGGAGATTCAAATTTTCTAAAGTATAGAGTTTGTTGTATGGAAAGAGGTACTTGAATATGGAGAAGATATTTCCGAACAAGAATATCGAAGAACTGGATGAATATCACTCCTACGAAGGTCTGACCCAAACGTAGGGAAGATGAATAAACCATAGACTTGAATACTTTCAGATCATGAAAAAGGATATGGGACAAATATGTTAAGGATGGATATTTTTTTCGGATCCCTACATACTATCGTTTAAGACAAATAAGGACAAAAGAGGCATTCTTCCCAAGAATGAAGTTACTATTATTTAACAAAACCCGTTAGGGGGTTGAAATATGCAGGGCCACCTAAGGGCATTGGTTGCATGGTCAAATAAATAGAATCTTTCGGCTGACAAGTCTGTTATGTGGATTGTTTATGCAAGTCCACCTATGGGCACGTGTTGCATAGTCAGGCAAAAGAATTCTCAGAATTTTGACATTTTTGTGATTAGAAGTCATGAAAAGGGTTATGAAGATCTTAAAATATTTAAGGTTAGGATTATAACACATAAAGATGGGTATTGTCCAATGTATATAGAGATACAGAGGTCAATGAAAACCATAATCATGTTGTGGCTGGGTCCTGAATTGAAATTTTGGACTTCACTACGTATCTCATAAGAATGAAAATCAAGCCATACGTAGTTCTTGAAATGCAGTTTTAACGTTGTGCAGGACGAAAGTATGAGAAATATTAGTTTAGGGTCATAGAATTCGGACCATAATAATGAATACACAGTGTGTGTTTTCATAAGGACTTTTCAACCAAGGGACTGAAAGTGAAATTTGGGGTTAGGCCCAAAAGACTTGGGACTGGATTCGAGGGATACTCGAATGTTCCTACGTATCCCATAAGGATGGGAATCAAGTCCACATAGTTCTAGCATTACCCTTTGTACAAATTTGGTTCGTACATGTGAAGGGTGAAAGGGGACTTTAGTGCAATGATGGTTTAACGTAAGATAAAAAGTTCAGGCATTACCATGTATGCACGTAGTCTTTTGAAAATGAAACATGATTTAAAAAATCAATGTCAATAATGGCTCCTTCTCAAATGAGGAAATCAAATAATATTGTAGTTTATTTTCGTACCGGACAAAAGTGTTGTATAGTTTTAACATCATATAACAAGGACAAAAGTGAATCAATGTAATGATATTGATTCCAGGGGCGGTTTCACGAATCAAAATCATATGAGATGGTGGTGAACCGATGTGAAGAGACTGTTTTTGGTCTTGAACCCTGGGAGGTTGCCTACATAACCATCCTAGAGGGCAAGGATCAAAGTTTGTGTAGTTCAATTATAGAATTAATTCATGATCAAGTTGTTCTTGGGGACAAAGATCTAATTAAAATGTTGTTGGGACTTACACATGGTTAGGGGCCCAAAGAGAGTGTTATGGTTGAGGTTTGCTCTAAGCTCACGTGAGTCATACTCGGTGTGAGATACAAGAGGTAATAACAAACTTAACGATGCACAGTTTAATGTCATGTAGGACATATTAAAGGACTATGAAGTTTAAAGTCTTGTAGTTAGGACTATTGGTGCTGCACAGTTTAGTGTCATGTAGCAGGGACAAAATAACAGTTTAATGTCATGTAGGACATATCAAGGATTTTCTGTACAGTTTAGCGTCATGTAGTTAGGACTATGGGGACAATACAGTTTAACGTTATATTGGACGAAAGGGGGATTGTGTAGTTTATTGTCATTCAGTAAGGACAAAAGAGTGTACCATTTTAACGTCATGTCGGACGAAAGTGCGAATAGTTTAAGGTCATATGCATGGACCGTGAATGGTGCAGTTTAATGTCATACTGGACCATTGAGATTATATAGTTTAATGTCTTTCCGGACGTAAGGGACTTTTATACATTTTAGCGTCATGTAGTTAGGACGTCACAGTTTAACGTCTTGCTGGACGTAAGGGATTTGCAAATAGTTTATGGTCATATACATGGACCAGGGATGATGCAGTTTAAGGTCATGCTGGACGGTTTAGGGAACTTTTTCACATTTTAATGTCGTGTGGGACGAAGTTGCAGTTTAAAGTCATATTGGACCATTGTTTTATAGTTTAACGTCATATAGCAAGGACGAACTGGTGCTGCACAGTTTAGTGTCATGTTGCAGGGACATCTTCTTTTCTACAGTTTAATGTCATGTAGGACAAATCAAGTAATTTTTACAGTTAAAGTCATGTTGGACAATAGGACATTGCTGTACAGTTTAAAGTCATGTAGTTAGGACTAAGGTGAACCAATATGAGGATATCAGTTCTGGGGACTTTTTACAGTTTATCGTCATGCTGGACGATGATAGTGCCACACAGTTTAATGTCATGTTGCTAGGACACAATATCGTTTAATGTCATCTCGGACAAAATATAGGGACTTCTGTATAGTTTAACGTCATGTAGATAGGACATAATACAGTTTAGTGTCATGAAGGACATATATACAGTTTAGTGTCATGTAGGAAATCATACAGTTTAGTGTCATGTTGGACATATTCAGGGACTATGCAGTTTAAAGTCTTGCAGTTAGGACTATTGGTGCTGCATAGTTTAGTGTCATGTAGAAGGGACAAAATAACAGTTTAATGTCATGTAGGACATAATACAGTTTAGTGTCATGTAGTACATATATACAGTTTAGTGTCATGTAGGACATCATACAGTTTAGTGTCATGTTGGACATATTCAGAGACTATGCAGTTTAAAGTCTTGCAGTTAGGACTATTGGTGCTGCACAGTTTAGTGTCATGTAGTAGGGACAAAATAAAAGTTTAATGTCATGTAGGACATTAGGACATTTTTGTACAGTTTAAAGTCATGTAGCTAGGACTATTGGTGCTGCACAGTTTAGTGTCATGTAGCAGGGACAATATAACAGTTTAATGTCATGTAGGACATTAGGACATTGCTGTACAGTTTAAAGTCATGTAGCTAGGACTAAGGTGATTGTTTTGGATCTGGGAACAATATTTTGTGTTTATACAAAATACTTCTTCAGAAATCTGGCATTAGTTGGAGTCGTGATGTGTTCTCCATCCATTGAGATTAGAGAATACGCTCCATTGGAGTAGACCTTATGTATTGAATAAGGTTCTTCCCATTTTGGTACAATCTTGGGAGGCTTCTTTCCTGGTATCATTGGTGCTCTGAGAACCAATACCAATTCTCCCTGAATGAATGAACGAAGACGAACTTTTTTGTTAAAAGCTCGTGCTATTCGATTCTGATAGATTTCCAAGTGGTGAAAAGTGCACAATATTTTCTCATCTAACTGTTCCAATTCATTCAACCGCTTTTGGGATTGCTCATCTGTAGATAACTGATAACAAATGGCTATTCTGAGTGAGGGAAAATGAACTTCAATTGGCAAGACTGCTTCTGTTCCATATACCAATGAATATGGAGTTGACCACGTTGCATTGCGAGTGGTAGTCCGATAAGCCCATAAAGCATGAAAGAGTTTATCAGGCCATGACCTCTTATCTTTACCCACCATATTTTGTAGTTTATTTGAAAGAGTCTTGTTGAAGGATTCTATCTAGCCATTAGCTGCCGCATGATATCGAGATGAATGGTTGGACTTAATGTTGTATTCTTGATACAATTTCTTTACCTCAGAAGAACAGAAGTTGGTGCCGTTGTCCGTCAATATGGTATGAGGGACACCAAATCTAGTAATGATGCTAGACTTGATGAAGCTAACAATGCATTTAGAACTAAAATCTTTGATAGGTACTGCTTCTGCCCATTTGGAAAAGAAATCAGTAGCAGTAAGAATGTACTTAAACTGCTTGGTCGTAGCTGAAGGGTAAGGTCCCACCACATCCATTCCCCATGTGGAAAATGGCCATGAGTATTTAGCTGTATGAAGCAAATCTGGAGGTTTATGAATGAAGTTGGCATATACTTTGCATGAATGACACTTCTTTGTGAAATTAACACTATCTTGTATCATTGAAGGCCAGAAGTATCCAAGCCTTCGAATTTGATCAGACAGTCTTTGTCCAGACTGGTGGGCACCACAGACTCCTGCATGCACTTCTTTTATGATAGCCATTGTCTCTTCACCATCAACACATCTGAAGATAACTCCATCAAAACCACGTTTCTATAGGTTCAGGATATATGGGAAGATGTGGATCTTTCCGAAACAACTACTCTAATTTTACCCCTGCTAGCACTGTATATGCAGCAGAAACTCGTGGTAGAGCCCTTCAGCGAGCTCAAAAAGAACAAGCAAGTTCTTCTTACCAATGGCCAACTCAGTTTTGGCACAGTTATTTTGGATGACCGATTAAAGGTTCCATCTTCTTTATATCAGGAAGTAAATGGACAGGTGTGTGTGCCTGTTCATTATTTGCCACCAAGTTAGGTTGGTGGACTTCTCCGGAGATGGCAGGGATGACAACCTGCCCATTGTTAACCAGATTCTGTCACTGGCGGTTCATCTTGCCTGCTCGGGTTCGAGGAACCTGAGCTGAATGCCTGGAGTCGGTACCCTCATCATGTTGAGGGCGCACTACCTCACGAGTCTGGCGGCGATTGTTGATGGGATCCATCAAGAAGGACTCATGTCTTTTTGAATTAAGGCCCTGCGGGACCTTCTCATTCACTTCCTCAGAGTAAGGGAATGAATGTAAATTGCATTCCGGGGATAACGACCCGAAATGGTTGGAGACGGTAGTCAGCACCGCCTGCTTCTTGATCGCTGGCCGCCGTTGTCCAGATGACTAGGTAGATTTGTTAACTTGGAGGTCTTGACGAGCGGCCTCCAGAGTTGGGATAGTACCGTTGCGACGGTACTCCTTAACCAGTGCATTAGAAACCCAGCGTTGAAGATACTGAGTTGGTGATGTCATCCTCAGAGCGGACGACGTTCCAGCAGGAGTAGCAGCATTGGTTTTCACAGCAGCAGACCTCACAATAGAGGTGTTCACAGTAGCAGTATTCATAGGGGTGAATTTATGGAAATCCATTTTGCAGAAGATCTTGAAAAAAGAGTGCCTATTCCATATAACAGACAAAATCAAGATAAATCTGGCCACTGTATATTTTGGATGATCACATGTCAATAATTGATTTGTTGGCCCAAGGGGCCTAACAAATAAGAAGAACATCACTTTAACTTGGTTAAGGATTCACGTCGGGTTCACCATTTTTTGTTTCGCACGGATTTCGGGGATGACCTCCTGGACAGGAGATTAAAATGTTTCGATCGGTTTCTAGCAGGTTTGTTCGTAGAACCGGAAACATCCAATGATTCCACATCCAATTGGACCTACGTTCCAAAGGTAGGCGCTCATTAGCTTGTGGACTAATGAGGCTTAGGAATTTGCATTGGTCTAGAGGATGGGAGATCAGACTCATCACACCTTTTTGAGGGGAATTATTGTCTACTCTGGGACTCTCTTTATAGATTTAAGTTATGTTCGTGAATCCTTATTACATTACCAAGTATAAAATGTGCTTTCCTTTAGTTTTAACAATCAATGATTAAATATGCAAGAAATTTAGAGACTGTTTTATATGTATTCGAGGTTCTTCATCAATAGAGAATCATTTATATCTGTTTAGAGATTCTTGGTCAATGGTATCCTTCAAAACATTTATATAAAAGTCTCTTGGTCATTATGATGACCAGGCTGGTTTTAAAGCCACTCAATGGGGCACTTGAAGTTTATCGTCATTCAGAAGGACAAGGATTATTTCAAAGTTGGGATCGAACCCATAAATGGGCTACCTACGTATCCTTTGTTTTGAAAAAGGAATCAGAACCCACATAGTTCGAATAATAGAGTATGATGTTTATGATTGATGGCTCAAAGAAGAATTTCATAATTACTTTTACACTCTAAGCTCACGTGAGTCATGCTCGGTGTGAGAAACAAGAGGTATTGGTAAAAATTAGACAATTGTGCCATGAAAGATTCAATCATAAGAAATTTGTTTGGGGCTTATGTATGTATGACTGCCCAAATAGATGAAGGTTTAGGATTTACTTTTAGGGAGAAAATCTAGGAACAGGGTCCATAAAGATATATGTGCTTTATGGAGATTTGAACACTCTAATCTTGGGGCTTACTCCTAAGGAGGATGCCCAAATTAGGAGGGGACTTATGATTGGGTTTTACTCCTAAGAAGGATGCCCAAAATTATGACTGGGACTTATTCCTGAAAAGGAGGCCCATGTTAGGGGACTTGGGGCTTACTCTTGAAAAGAAAGCCCAAGATTATGACTGAGTCTTATTCCTGAAAAAGAGACCCAGGTCAGGGATTAAGGTTTGGGGCTTACTCCTGAGAAGGATGCCCGGTATTTGAGATTGGGGCTTACTCCTGAAGAGGATTCCCGGTATTATGAACTTTAAGAATTTGGGGCTTACTCCTGAAGCGGATTCCCGGATTAAAGGATTTATAACTGGGGATTATTCCTGAAAAGGAGACCCAGGCTAAGGATTCTCTCATCTTAAAGGATGAGGTTGAATGAACGAACTCTCAATCTTTGGTGACATAAAGATGTATAAATCACTAGGTTTTGAGAGATATTCCACCGAATTCTTTTCAGATAAGGAAGTCAAATCAAGAAAACATGCCATAAATGGATTTGAAGAGTATCTTGAAGACTAAATCTTGAATAGGAAAGGTGAAATGGCTTAAGAGGGGTAAAATTGGCAAGATGGGAACCCAGAAAGGTAAGGGCGCGCAAGTCTTGAAAGGCGCGCAAGTCTTGCGTGGGCGCGCAAGTATTGGTCGCGCAGGTATACCTTATGCGATACATGGTGTACTTGCGCGATTTTCAATCGGAATTGAAATACTTGAGCGACTCCTTTTTAAACCCTTTATAATCCCCTTGAGTTTCTTCCAGATAAGGGATGCGCAAATTCTACTGAAGGAATAAGGCAGCGCGCAAGTGTGACCAGTTCCCTTAAGGGCTGGCCATTCAGGCGCGCAAGTGTTTGATGAGTTTCAACACTTAGGCCTTCCTCCCTCTCTTTAGATCTTCCGTTCTAAGTCAGTGGAGATCCATCCCCACAAAACCCGGAATGGTCCCACTATTCTTAAAAGAGATTTACCCTGGAAGACGTGAATTAAACTCCTGTGAATCGTTGCTAAAATGGGGGTAGCCAACCCAACCATTTTTCCCTCAGCCAACTTTTCCGCAATGACGAAGGTCCCTAGCCTAACGCCTCCCTTCAAATCCCTGACCGGCAAGAGATAAACACTGAGCCACATTGCCAAGAAACCCGCCAAACGAGTTTTCTTTGGAATTCTTTGATTCACTTCATATCCCCACTTTTCAAACTCTCCTGATTCTAGAGTTGTCCAGAATGTGCCAGGAGCTCCTCTCTTCTCAGGTTTTGGACAAGTGGTAGGACATTTGGGCCTGGTATTCTTGGATTTCTTTTTCTTATATCCTTTTTTATTTGTCTCCATCCATTTATTCTCAGTAAGAAACACATTCATCCATTCTTCCGGATGAATATCTTTTCTAAAATCAGTTAATGAGGTCTCTGAACTCTTGAGCCTGTGGAAGATTTTAAATAATTCTCGAGCTAAAGCAGGAGTCTTCTCTGATTCATTCCAAGTCACCTTGGGAGGAATGAATTTATCATACATATCGCCCAAGATTGGAGCTCCTGAAATCTTGTGGACATCCCACAAACTGATACCTACTTCTCCATGAGTCAAATGGAAAGAATTAGTTGTTGGGCTCCCGTGGCAGAGTATCTCTGGCACGAAGTTATCATGTCTGTAAACATATGTTTGCCCAACCCAAACAGCCTCATATATTGCAGCTCTCTTCAGGTCCTCGATAAACTCTACGCAAGTCTGTCGCACCCAGTATGCCCATATCCAAGTTGGCTTCACACCTCCCCCAGGACGGAAATCCCAACTTTTCTTCCAGCCTTTGGATTGATCCATCTGAGCATTTCGGAACATCGAAGGATGAAAATGTGGTTGAAGATCATGTGTATGTTTCTTCAGATCTGGTGTCCAAGGGCTATGATGCATCACATAAGCCTTCTCCATTATTCCAGAAGTTAGAAATACTCCTCCTCCTGAGATATTTTCTGAAGCAAAATTGTTATAATTCTGAAACCACGAAAATGGAAGATAATTCTTTACTTCTGGAATAATGACTTCTTGTAGATGACCATAGCCATACAAAGGTAGATAAGTGCTTTGAGGAAAGTTGTGATGATATTTTTTTCAGATACTTAGCCAAATCTAGAAGCGTACTATCCTTGACAGTATAGTAATTGTGGAAAATGATGTCCATCATATCATCTATCCGCTTGCTAGCCAGTTCATCAATTTATCCAGGTCTAAGAGCCATTGAATCTGCACAAAAGTTGAATAAATTAAACTCTTAAATGGGATTATTTTTCATAAAATTTGTGAAAGAATTTGGAAAAAATGGCTAAGACATTAAGGCGCGCAAGTATAGAGATGTCGCGCAAGTGATACATGTGTCGCGCAAGTTTCTGTCGCGCATGTATCACCGCGCAAGACCTATTACCTTGAGAGTAGCATGGCAGTGAAGAAACAGTGGAAAAAGGGACTTGCGCAGCGAGGAAGACTTGCGCGGCGAGAGGTCGAGAAATTCTGGATCAGATGTTATCCACGGCCAAAAGAGGTGTATTTATAAGCCAGGAGGCCCATCTGCGCGTCGTACCCAGTGTGTTCAAGGCCTGCGCGATGCAAAATTGTGCGCTACCCTCTGTGCCCTGAAGACTTGCGCGCCCCCTTTTCCTTTGGATGGATTCGATTTCCTCAGAGTCAAATCCTCATTTCTCTCCGGATTCAACTCTGAAGGGGGACTTTTGTTGACGCTCTTTTCATCACAGAATTTATAGATCGAAAAAGGGAATATCTGAGCTCAAAGTGATTCATCCTTTGAAAAAAACATCAAAAATCGACAAAGGTAGGAAGAAATGATCAACAGCAACTACACCGCGCAAGTTATATCACTGTCGTGAAAGTACACTTGCGCGACACTCTTGGTCGCGCAAGTGACTTGCGCGACCTAAGTGATAACCGCCCGGGGTCTTCTTCTGCCTATAAATAGACCCTGTGGGCCCCCCATTCGAGAGGAACTTTTTCCAAAAACTCGGATTGAAGCTCCCGATTCCCAAGTCTCTTTTAAAAGCTTCCGGAACACTTCTAAGGTAATTTCTTACCTAGAACGGAAGATCTAAAGAGAGGGAGGAAGGCCTAAGTGTTGAAACTCATCAAACACTTGCGCGCCTGAATGGCCAGCCCTTAAGGGAACTGGTCACACTTGCGCACTGCCTTATTCCTTCAATAGAATTTGCGCATCCCTTATCTGGAAGAACCTCAAGGGGATTATAAAGGGTTTAAAAAGGAGTCGCTCAAGTATTTCAATTCCGATTGAAAATCGCGCAAGTACACCATGTATCGCGCACGGTATACCTGCGCGACCAATACTTGCGCGCCCACGCAAGACATGCGCACCTTTCAAGACTTACGCGCCCTTACCTTTGTGGGTGCCCATATTTCCCATTTTACCCCTCTTAAGCCATTTCACCTTTCATATTCAAGATTTAGTCTTCAAGATACTCTTCAAAGCCATTTATGGCATGATTTCTTGATTTGACTTCCTTATCTGAAAAGAATTCGGTGGAATATCTCTCAAAACCTAGTGATTTATACATCTTTATGTCACCAAATATTGAGAGTTCGTTCATTCAACCTCATCCTTTAAGATGAGAGAATCCTTAGCCTGGGTCTCCTTTTCAGGAATAATCCCCAGTTATAAATTCTTTAATCAGGGCATCCTCTTCAAGAGTAAGCCCCAAATTCTTAAAGTTCCTAATACCGGGCATCCTCTTCAGGAGTAAGCCCCAATCTCAAATACCAGGCATCCTTCTTAGGAGTATGCCCCAAACCTTATTCCCTAACCTGGGTCTCTTTTTCAGGAATAAGACTCAGTCATAATCTTGGGCTTCCTTTTCAGGAGTAAGTCCCAAGTCCCCTAAACTGGGCCTCCTTTTCATGAATAAGTCCCAGTCATCATTTTGGGCATCCTTCTTAGGATTAAAACCCAATCATAAGTCCCCTCCTAATTTGGGCATCCTCCTTAGGAGTAGTCCCCAAGATTAGAGTATTCAAATCTCTATAAATCACATATACCTTTATGGACCCTGTTCCTTGATTTTTTCCCTAAAAGTAAATCCTAAACATTCATCTATTTGGGCAGTCATACATACATAAGCCCCAAACAAATTCTTATGATTGCATCTTTTATGGCACAATTGTCTAATTTTTACCAATACCTCTTGTTTCTCACACCGATCATGACTCACTTGAGCTTAGAGTGTAAAAGTAATTATGACATTCTTCTTTGAGCCATCAATCATAAACATCATACTCCATTATTCGAACTACGTGGGTTCTGATTCCTTTTTCAAAACAAATGATACGTAGGTAGCCCATTTATGGGTTCGATCCCAACTTTGAAATAATCCATGTCCTTCTGAATGACGATAAACTTCAAGTGCCCCACTGAGTGGCTTTAAAACCAGCCTGGTCATCATAATGACCAAGAGACTTTTATATAAATGTTTTGAAGGATACCATTGACCAAGAATATCTAAACAGATATAGATGATTCTCTATTGACGTGCAAGTACAGATACCTTATCTGGAAGAACGTCAAGGGGATTATAAAGGGTTTAAAATGGAGTCACTCAAGTATTTCAATTCCGATTGAAAATCGTGGAAGTACACCATGTATCGCGCAAGGTATACATGTGCGACCAATACTTGCGCGCCCACGCAAGACTTGCATGCCTTTCAAGATTTCTGTGCCCTTACCTTTCTGGGTTCCCATCTTGCCCATTTTACCCCTCTTAATCCATTTCACCTTTCCTATTCAAGATTCATTCTTCAAGATACTCTTCAAAGCCATTTATGGCATGATTTATTAATTTGACATCCTTATCTGAAAAGAATTCGGTGGAATATCTCTCAAAACCTAGTGATTTATACATCTTTATGTCGCCAAAGATTGAGAGTTCATTCATTCAACCTCATCCTTTAAGATGAGAGAATCCTTATCCTGGGTCTCCTTTTCATGAATAATCCCCAGTTATAAATCCTTTAATCCGGGCATCCTCTTCAGGAGTAAGCACCAAATTCTTAAAGTTCCTAATACCGGTTATCCTCTTCAGGAGTAATCCCCAATCTCAAATACCGGGCATCCTTCTCAGGAGTAAGCCCCAAACCTTAATCCCTAACCCGGATCTCTTTTTCAGGAATAAGACTCAGTCATAATCTTGGGCTTCCTTTTTAGGAGTAAGCCCCAAGTCCCCTAACATGGGCCTCCTTTTCAAGAATAAGTCCCAGTCGTAATTTTGGGCATCCTTCTTAGGAGTAAAACCCAATCATAAGTCCCCTCCTAATTTGGGCATCCTCCTTAGGAGTAAGCCCCAAGATTAGAGTATTCAAATCTCCATAAAGCACATATACCTTTATGGACCTTGTTCTTGGATTTTCTCCCTAAAAGTAAATCCTAAACCTTCATCTATTTGGGCAGTCATACATACATAAGACCCAAACAAATTTCTTATGATTGCATCTTTCATGGCACAATTGTCTAATTTTTACCAATACCTCTTGTTTCTCACACCGAGCATGACTCATGTGAGTTTAGAGTGTAAAATTAATTATGACATTCTTCTTTGAGCCATCAATCATAAACATCATACTCCATTATTCGAACTACGTGGGTTATGAGTCCTTTTTCAAAACAAAGGATACGTAGGTAGCCCATTTATGGGTTCGATCCCAACCCTGAAATAATCCCTGTCCTTCTGAATGACGATAAACTTCAAGTGCCCCACTGAGTGGCTTTAAAACCAGCCTGGTCATCATAATGACCAAGAGACTTTTATATAAATGTTTTGAAGGATACCATTGACCAAGAATCTCTAAACAGATATAGATGATTCTCTATTGATGAAGAACCTCGAATACATATAAAAGATTCTCTAAATTTCTTGCATATTTAATCATTGATTGTTAAAACTAAAGGGAAGCTCATTTTATACTTGGTAATGTAATAAGGATTCACGAACATAACTTAAATCTATAAAGAGAGTCCCGGAGTAGACAATAATTCCCCTCAAAAAGGTGTGATGAGTCTGACCTCCCATCCTCTCGACCAATGAAAATTCCTAAGCCTCATTAGTCCACAAGCCCTATTACCTTGAGAGTAGTGCGACAGCGAGGAAACAGTGGAAAAAGGGACTTGCGCGGCGAGGAAGACTTGCGCGGCGAGAGCTCGAGAAATTCTGGATCAGATGTTATCCACGGCCAAAAGCGGTGTATTTATAGGCCAGGAGGCCCATCTGGGCGCCGTACCCAGTGTGCTCAAGGCCTGCGCGACGCAAACTTGTGTGCCTCCCTCTGTGCCCTGAAGACTTGCGTGCCCCCATTTCCTTTGGATGGATTCGATTTCCTCATAGTCAAACCCTCATTTCTCTCCAGATCCAACTCTGAGGGGGGACTTTTGTTGACGCTCCTTTCGTCAGAGAATTTAATGATCGGAAAAGGGAATATCTGAGCTCAAAGTGATTCATCCTTTGAAGAAAACATCAAAAATCGACAAAGGAAGGAAGAAAGGATCAACAGCAACTGCACCGCGCAAGTTATATCACTGTCGCGCAAGTACACTTGCGCGACCTAAGTGATAACCGCCCGGTAACCACCCGGGGTCTTCTCCTGCCTATAAATAGACCCTGTGCGCCCCCCATTCGAGAGGATCTTTTTCCAGAAACTCGGATTGATGCTTACGATGCCTAAGTCTCTTTTCAAAGCTTCCGGAACACTTCTAAGATAATTTCTTACCTAGAACGGAAGATCTAAAGAGAGGGAAGAAGGCCTAAGTATTGAAACTCATCAAACACTTGCGCGCCTGAATGGCCAGCCCTTAAGGGAACTGGTCACACTTGCGCGCCGCCTTATTCCTTCAATAGAATTTGCGCGTCCCTTATCTGGAAGAACCTCAAGGGGTTTATAAAGGTTTTAAAAAGGAGTCGCTCAAGTATTTCAATTCCGATTGAAAATCGCGCAATTACACAATGTATCGCGCAGGGTATACCTGCGCGACCAATACTTGCGCGCCCACGCAAGACTTGCGCGCCTTTCAAGACTTGCGCGCCCTTACCTTTCTGGGTGCCCATCTTTCCCATTTTACCCCTATTAATCCATTTCACATTTCCTATTCAAGATTCAGTCTTCAAGATACTCTTCAATGCCATTTATGGCATGATTTCTTGATTTGACTTCCTTATCTGAAAAGAATTCGGTGGAATATCTCTCAAAACCTAGTGATTTATACATCTTTATGTCACCAAAGATTGAGAGTTCGTTCATTCAACCTCATCCTTTAAGATGAGAGAATCCTTAGCCTGGGTCTCCTTTTCAGGAATAATCCCCAGTTATAAATCCTTTAATCCGGGCATCCTCTTCAGGAGTAAGCCCCAAATTCTTAAAGTTCCTAATACCGGGCATCCTCTTCAGGAGTAAGCCCCAATCTCAAATACCAGGCATCCTTCTTAGGAGTAAGCCCCAAACCATAATCCCTAACCTGGGTCTCTTTTTCAGGAATAAGACTCAGTCATAATCTTGGGCTTCCTTTTCAGGAGTAAGCCCCAAGTCCCCTAACTTGGGCCTCCTTTTCAGGAATAAGTCCCAGTCATAATTTTGGGCATCCTTCTTAGGAGTAAAACCCAATCATAAGTCCCCTCCTAATTTGGGAATCCTCCTTAGGAGTAAGCCCCAAGATTAGAGTATTCAAATATCCATAAAGCACATATACCTTTATGGACCCTGTTCCTGGATTTTCTCCCTAAAAGTAAATCCTAAACCTTCATCTATTTGGGAAGTCATACATACATAAGCCCCAAACAAATTTCTTAGGATTGCATCTTTCATGGCACAATTGTCTAATTTTTACCAATACCTCTTGTTTCTCACACCGAGCATGACTCACGTGAGCTTAGAGTGTAAAAGTAATTACGACATTCTTCTTTGAGACATCAATCATAAACATCATACTCCATTACTCGAACTACGTTGGTTCTGATTCCTTTTCCAAAAGAAAGGATACGCAGGTAGCCCATTTATGGGTTCGATCCCAACTTTGAAATAATCCTTGTCCTTCTGAATGACAATAAACTTCAAGTGCCCCACTGAGTGGCTTTAAAACCAGCCTGATCATCATAATGACCAAGAGACTTTTATATAAATGTTTTGAAGGATACAATTGATCAAGAATCTCTAAACAGATATAGATGATTCTCTATTGATGAAGAACCTCGAATACATATAAAAGATTCTCTAAATTTATTGCATATTTAATCATTGATTGTTAAAACTAAAGAAAAGCTCATTTTATACTTGGTAATGTAATAATGATTCACGAACATAACTTAAATCTATAAAGAGAGTCCCGGAGTAGACAATAATTCCCCTCAAAAAGGTGTGATGAGTCTGACCTCCCATCCTCTCGACCAATGCAAATTCCTAAGCCTCATTAGTCTACAAGCTAATGAGCGCCTACCTTTGGAAAGTAGGTCCAATTGGATGTGGAATCATTGGATGTTTCCGGTTCTACGAACAAACCCGCTAGAAACCGATCGGATCGTTTGAATCTCCCGTCCAGGAGGTCATCCCCGAAATCCGTGCGAAACAAAGGAAACATAGGTAGCCCATTTATGGGTTCGATCCCAACTTTGAAATAATCCATGTCCTTCTGAATGACGATAAACTTCAAGTGCCCCACTGAGTGGCTTTAAAACCAGCCTGGCCATCATAATGACCAAGAGACTTTTATATAAATGTTTTGAAGGATACCATTGACCAAGAATCTCTAAACAAATATAAATGATTCTCTATTGATGAAGAACCTCAAATACATATAAAAGATTCTCTAAATTTCTTTCATATTTAATCATTGATTGTTAAAACTAAAGGAATGCTCATTTTATACTTGGTAATGTAATAAGGATTCACGAACATAACTTAAATCTATAAAGAGAGTCCCGGAGTAGACAACAATTCCCCTCAAAAAGGTGTGATGAGTCCGACATCCCATCCTCTCGACCAATGAAAATTCCTAAGCCTCATTAGTCCACAAGCTAATGAGCGCCTACCTTTGGAAAGTAGGTCCAATTGGATGTGGAATCATTGGATGTTTCTGGTTCTACGAACAAACCCACTAGAAACCGATCGGAACGTTTGAATCTCCCATCCAGGAGGTCATCCCCGAAATCCGTGCGAAACAAAAAATGGTGAACCCGACGTGAATCCTTAACCAAGTTAAAGTGAGGTTCTTCCTATTTGTTAGGCCCCTTGGGCCAACAAATCAATCATTGACATGTGCTCATCCAAAAGATGCAGTGGCCGGATTCATCTTGATTTTGTCTGTTATATGGAATAGGTACTCTTTTCTCAAGATCTTCTGCAAAATGGCTTTCCTTAAATTCACCCCTGTGAATACTGCTGCTGTGAACACCTCTACTATGAGGTCTGCTGCTGTGAAAACCAATGCTGCTACTCCTGCTGGAACGTCGTCCGCTCTGAGGATGACATCACCAACTCAGCGTCTTCAATGCCGGGTTTCTAATGCACTGGTTAAGGAGTACCGTCTCAACGGTACTATCCCAACTCTGGAGGCCGCTCTTCAATCCCTCCAAGTTAACAACTCTACCTGGTCGTCCGGACAACGGCGGCCAGCGATCAAGAAGCAGGAGGTGCTGACTACCGTATCCAACCGTTTCGGGTCGTTATCCCCGGAACACAATTTCCATTCACTCCCTTACTCTGAGGAAGTGAATGAGAAGGTCCCGCAGGGCCTTAATTAAAAAATACAGGAGTCCTTCTCGAGGGATCCCATCAACAATCGCCACCAGACTCGTGCGGTAGTGTGCCCTCAACATGATGAGGGTACCGACTCCAGGCATTCAACTCAGGTTCCTCGAACCCGAGCAGGCAAGATGAACTGCCAGAGACGGAATCTAGTTAACAATAAGCAGGATGTCATCCCTGCCATCTTCGGAAAAGTCCACCAACCTATCTTGGTGGAAAACAACGAGCAGGCATACACACCTGTCCGTTTTAATTCCGCTGTCCAGCAGACTTGTCTGGCAGCATCAAGCCAATCCCGCCAGACAATTCCGGCGGAGTACCATAGGCAGGAACATGCACCTGATTATACATCACCAGTTAGTCAGCATGCTCGTCTGACTACATATGATGGATCTCTTCAACCGCGTTTGGCGAAGTGTAATCATCAGGCACATACAACTGCTAATACTAATCAAGCCTACCAACAGTCTTGCTTGGTAGCGCATGGAGAAGTCAGTTGTAAAGCCCCGACGACAAACAGGAGGCAGACTCAACTATCTGCCTCCACACTTGAGTACTGTCAGGATTCACTGACAGGAAAAGGAGGACAGGAGCAGGCACATACACCTACTCCAAGCCCAGAATGGATGTATATCCCCGTTCCGGCGGCTGAAGTCACCAAACATATTTTGTCAATGGTGAAAGAGCAGAAGCAAATTCCTGCTCATATTTTGTATTCTTGCCATGATATCATAACAGCGTCAGCATCATCTCTGAGACAGACACATAAATCTATCCCTAGAAGTGGAGTGACACATCAACAATTCACTCCGGAATAAACACGCACATCTGTTCCAGTCCAAGAGGGTTATGGGGCATACCCTCCCATATCATACGGACAACCAAGTCAGGCACATACACCTGATTTGAGTGGAGATCGTCAGCCTAACCTGACTATCTTTCCTGATCAGGAACATACACCTGCTCAGAGTAACCACTTTCGTCAACAAGTGGTTTCTAAAGTGAGTAAGAAGGCATCTAAGAAAAAGATCCACCCAGCACAGTCAGGAGATCAAAGGCCAATCTGCAACAAGGCCTTGCTCGATGCTGGAGTTCTTGAAGCCCTCAGACATTTATCTGTCGGAATTCAAGATTCTACTCCCTCAGTTCCCAATAACGGGAAGATTAATTTTGAAGGTCTTCAATAGACACTTCCTCATGAAGGCTTGCTTCATGAAAGTTCGGTCAATCTTGAAGTTTCTTCTTCAGATGAGATCCACAGGAACCCTCTGTGTGCTCAGAAGACCAAGGAGCAAGAGATTTTATCTTTTGCTGTAACCCATTATGGTGGTCCTCCCCATGATGATGAACTTCGCTCCAAAAGTCCTCTCCACAGTAGTGATTCACGTTGTCTCGAAAATTCTTCAGAAGTCAATGTAGTGCCGAGAAAGCCCTCTTATCTTGAGGCACTTGCAAACGTGAAGCCAGTCATGTCTGATACTTTACTATTGGAAGGTGAAACACTTTCTCCATCAAAGGATACCCATGGGTTCAGGTTATTCTCCGAACCATCCCAAGGTCATTCATCTTCCAGCATGAATAGCGGACTCTCTACCAACCTTTTCGAACATAATGAAGCATCAAGGAAGCACCAGCTCTGGTCCAAACAGGTAGAAGAATCTTCATTTAATGATAAATAGGAAATGCTGAACATGAGGAAAAAACTGGCAAAAGGTGAAGTACCCGTCATGTTTTGGCCTTTGGCTGACTCCCAGTACGACATTCCAAAGATGTTGACGGATGATGGAATCCATGATATTAGTCTCAACATATGGAAGAATCTTTGTCAATTGAAGAAGAAAGTATTATCTTACGGTGATTATGAAAATCATATTAAGATAATAGAAGGGTTACAACACCAGATTGATATTCCATCTCTATCAGTCTCTCGGTATCCGAAGGCTGAAAAGCAACAGAGAACCATTCAACGTGCATGCCTTGGCGCACTAAGAAAATTGCGTCAGTTAATTGCCAATGCTCCATCTGATGTTCATATCAGAGGATGGGGTGTTCATGGAGCACTACATTTCACAGTGCTTTCCAGTCAGCAAAGCCCGCCGAAAATGGTCTCATGCAATGTTATTGTCCATGGCCGACCACAGTCAATGGGCTTTGTTCATAATCAAAAGCTTGCTCAAGAACAGGCTTCAACTAGTTCCTCTAAAAATCAAGTATATAGATAACAAGTTGTTGAATTTCTCATACATCAAGCAGGCGAGAATATTGCACAAGCCTCTCGTCTGGAGAAAACACGTCATCAAATTATTGAAGTTTTGGAAATCATCCAACGGTCTGTTGAACCAGGTGATAAAAGTGGATACAGGTTAATGCATCCAGCTAATTTCCGAACTAAGATTCGCAAGATCAAGAGATATTTTAAGAAGATCTCAGACATAGCATGTCAAGAGACACCCCAGCTTGTCAGACTGGGGACTTCTCTAATCCAACCCTCAGAGTCAAAAAATGGGATTCGAAGAGTTGAGCGGAAGCAGCAGGAACATCCCCAGTCCACCGGACTGGGGACTTTTTCAAATCCTCAATCCCTCCCTCAGAGAAAGTCAGTATTCTCTTGATTAGGGAATAAGCCTCAAGAGGAACGAAGAGCCAAGCTATCAGGAGATTCTCTCCAAGTGACGGTTCTCCAAGAAGTTCCGGAGGGATCAAGTCAACGGAATTCCATGTCTCATCATGGACATGGAAGAAGAAAATATCACAGAAATGATAATAGAAAGGATTCCATGCAATATGCATCTATTAATGTCATCAATGTCGTTGCTACTGATTCACTAGATGAGGCTCAATCAGAGGGATCAAACGAAGAGGTTCCTGCTCAAGAAGTTGCGCACACAGACCTAAATGAAGAAGGTGTGCGCACACGTAATCAAAGGCTTACCCAAAATCTAGGTATTCCTTCAAGTAACCCACTTCCCCATCTCCGAAAAGGATCCAATAAGGGGAAAGGAAAGAATTAGGTTACTTCTCACCCTTCCTATGAAGGAGGTCAATCGCTCTCATTAGAGAAAAGGTTTGCACAACAGGAGGAAGAAATGAAAGAATTAAGAAGGTTGAATGCAGAACTACTTCAGAGTAGTCTTCTTCTTAAGAACATTGAAGTCTGACAGCCAAAGGAATTTTTTGTAACTACTGAGATGGATCAGGAATATCCTCCTTTATTAGTACACCCTCAGAGGTATAATCCTACGGGTCAAACGCAACAACGGTTGGCAGCACTACCATCAGTTGCAGCACCAACCACCACATCTGTCCAAGCTCCATTCAATGCACCTACCCAAAACCAAGTTCAACCTGATGTTTCTAAAAAGTTAATAACTACTATTGAGTCATTAACAGCTCGGTTAGAAACTATGGAAGGGAAACGGACGCAAGTTCAACCTGAAAAGAAAGTTTACCCTGAATGGGTAGATTCAATTTCTCCTCCATCCAGTTTTGGAAACCCTGTTTTCCCTACTTTCAATGGATCAGGTGACCCTGAACAACATTTGACGCATTACGTGTCTTGTTGTGATCCTATGATGGGTACTCCAGAGCAGCAAGAAGCAGTGAAACTCAGATGCTTCGTGCGAACCTTGCAAGGACCAGCTTTTGTCTGGTATACAAGCTTGTAGTCTCGGTCAGTCATCAGATGGGAGGATCTTCGTCAAAAATTCCTTCTTCAGTTTAGCTCAACTTTGCCAAAAATGACAGTTATTGATCTTACAAACTGCAAGCAAAGGGAGAATGAAAGAGTCTCTGATTTCATTGCTCGTTGGAAGGGATTAACGTATTCCCTGAGTTTAGCACTCCCTTAGGAGGAACTGTTTCCAATCTTTGTGGCAAATTTGCGTAACGAATTATGCACGCCATTGATCCCTGTGAAATACACAGGAGGGTTTCGAGACCTTACTTCAATCGCTCAACAGATTGAAGATTCCCTTATACAGGCTAAGGTTAAATCTCGTATAATTCCATCAACTCCAGGAAGGAGAATGGGTAAAGTGGAAACTGCTACAGTTATGCTTAAACAAGCACCTGTACCTATTTCTACTACAAAACCTTCATCTTCTCGAATGGCTCCACCTCCTGAACGCCAAAAACAAAGGCTGTTTCGTCCAAATGATCAAAAAGATCAACGACGAAAACAATTTGAGGATTTGAAGAGTAAAACATACTCTTTCCAAAGTGAGCAAGTTCCTGGTTACTTCATTTCAGCTCTGTAAAATAATTTGGTTCATTTACCAGTGCCCAAGAGGCCAAACAAGGAAGGAGATAAAGACTGTCCCAATTATTGTCCCTTTCATCAAATGTTGGGGCATCCCATCCAGGAGTGTTTTGTCTTTAAAGACCTCCTGCAAAAGATGGTCGACTTGGGACAAGTCAAATTGAAGGGTTCTTCGCTCATGTAGCATGTATTACCGCTACAGATCCAGAGGAAGGAGGCGAGTGGCAGGAAGTCAAAAGCAAAACTGCGAAAAAATATGATGATTGGATGGTCATAAAGACAATCAATCGGACCCATTCCATTTTGCGAACACAATTGAAGAATCCAATTGTGTCTCCTACAAAAGATGCAGTAAAGCCTCCATCAAAAGACAAATCCTCAAAAGGGCAGCGCAATTCAAAGAAGAAAGAGGAATCAGGAGAAGATGAGTTTGTATCAAAGCCTAAATTTTCTTTGACTCTGGCAGATTTCATGCCATCTACTTCAAAACCACGGGCACCGCCCCATCAAACGGCACAGCCTAAACAGGCTAACCAGGCAGAGTCTTTATCAGAAGAAGAGTTAATCTTTGGTTCTGTTAATATGATTCAATTAACAGATCCATATTCCAGTCTTGATGAGCCTGAATTCCCTGTATCAAATAAGGGAATCCGAGGAAGTTCTAGAGGTTCAGGATATAGGGGAAGATGTGGATCTTTCCGAAACCACTACTCTAATTTTACCCCTGCTAGCACTGTATATGCAGCAGAAACTCGTGGTAGAGCCCTTCAGCGAGCTCAAAAAGAACAAGAAAGTTCTTCTGCCAATGGCCAACTCAGTTTTGGAACAGTTATTTTGGAAGACCAATTAAAGGTTCCATCTTCTTTATCTCAGCAAGTAAATGGATCTAATCAGCCTAATCTTCCAAAACCAAGGATGTTGCCAACTTCAATACAAGATGCATCAGCTTCCAAAGCATCTGCTTCCAAGGTACCTTCTAAACTGCATATTAATATTAGGAAACGCAGACCTCTAGATCAAAATTATGATATATTGAAACACTTGTCCAATGTACCAGCCAAGTTATCAATTTTGGATGCTTTGAATCTATCAAAAGATCTTCGGGAAGCACTCATCGAAGCTTTGTCAAGTCCTCAGGAGTTTGAAGCTGAAATTGCTGCAGCTGAAATCTATCACATAGAGAATAATCCTATAGAATGCCATGCAGTGACATCTTTTATTGATAAAAATGAAGATGATGTTGTGCATGGGCACATAAAACCTTTGTACTTATCTGGAAAAGTCAATGGTGTAGATGTTCGAAGAGCTTTCATTGACAATGGTTCAGGAGTCAACCTCATGCACATTCGTACACTTCGTCGATTGGGCCTCACGGAATCTGATTTATATCCTTCTACCATGATGTTGCAAGGATATGATAAAAATGAACAAGAACCACTGCGAGAAGTTACACTCAGAACTCAGTTTGGAGATCTTGTTTCCAATTCGGATTTCATGATTGTTGATCAAGACTCAGCTTTCAATATCTTGCTTGGAAGACCCTAGCTACATCAGCATGCAGTTATTCCTTCATCATACCATCAATGTCTCAAATACTATTTCGATGGTCAAGTTGGAACATTGTATGGTGATAAGGCCATGTTCAAGACATGTGAGTCTCAATACATTGAAGTGGAATTTTATCACATGAAGGGAAGAGAAAAATCTACAATGAAGGAAATTACCAAAGTTAATGCTCCATATGGTTTGGAGAAAATTCCAATAAATCCATTTTCACATGTGAGTACAGATTATGTTTTACCTATCAGTCAAATTGACAAAATAGGCCCAAATCAAAATACTCTTATGGAAAGATCCATAATGTCAATTACGGAAATCGAGCCAGACAACATGGGAGAAATTGATAACTTACCAAGAAGTGATGAAAGCATAAGTGGTGACGTTTTCATTTCATCTACTGAAGTCCAACAAGTCTATACTTCGCTAATCAGGCCAGAAGAAGTTATAGAAAAACCAGAGGTGAATAATGATGTTGATTCTCAATCCATCATCTCCTCTTTATTTCCCAAAGAAGACCCTTTATCATCAATAGGGTCGGAAATGTAAGCTTCTTCTTCAAAATGTGAAAATTTTGACATCTCTTATGATCATGAGAATTTCGTTTTTTCATCTACTTTGCAAGTAGAAATAGAAGAAATAACACATGATGAAGAGGAAGAGGAAGATCTTAGAGATGCTCCTCCAGCATTTGAAGAGGGTATCTCTACCACTGTGGATGAACTCAGAGAAGTAAATCTGGGTACAGAGAAAGATCAACGCCTCACTTTAATTAGTGCGGCCATGACCCTTGAAGAGCAAGATATGTATATTTCTTTTCTAAAGCAAAATAAAGATATTTTTGCTTTGAATTATACAGAAATGCCTGGGCTTGATCCTGATGTTGCTGCTCATCATTTGGGTTTACCAAAAGAACATCGAGGTTTTAAGCAAGCCGCGAGAAGAACACACCCAACCTATGCTTCCAAAATTGAAGCTGAAGTGGATAAGCTGATCAAATCCAACTTCGTTAGAGAAGTTCAATATACCAAGTGGTTGGCTAATATTGTCCCTATAAAGAAGAAGAACGGACAAATTAGGGTTTGCATCGATTTCAGAGATCTTAATCGGTATTTTCCTAAATATGATTTCCCAGTTCCGATTACAGAACTCTTAATTGATGCGACGGCTGGCTATGAAGTACTTTCTTTCATGGATGGATATTCCGGATATAATCAGATCCGAATGGCCCTAGAATATGAGGAATATAAAGCCTTCAGAGCTCCTCAAGGTGTGTTTTGTTACCGGGTGATGCCCTTTGGTTTAAAGAATGCAGGTGCAACATATCAACGTGCCATGCATCGTATCTTCAAACCTCTTTTAGGGATGTTTGTTGAATGCTAAGTAGATGATTTGGTGGCTAAATCCAAAAAAAGTTCTAATCACTTGGCTGATTTGGAAGTCATATTCCACAAGTTTCGACAACATAATTTGAAGATGAACCCCTTAAATGTGCTTTTGGGGTAACCTCAGGAAAATTCCTCGGCTTTGTTGTACGCCATCGTGGTATTGAAGTCGATCCTGAGAAGACCAAATCAATCCTTGGTATGTCACCTCCTCAGAATTTGAAAGAATTAAGAGGACTTCAAGGACACTTAGCCTATATTCGGCGTTTCATCACCAATTTGGCAGGCAAAAGTTTACCCTTTACCAAATTATTGAAGAAAGGAGTCACTTACCAGTGGACTGAAGAATGTCAAGAAGCATTTGATGTTCTCAAGAAATACCCCTTGAGTCCACCAGTACTCATGCCACCTGTTGAGGGTAGACCGCTTATCCTCTATGTGACATCTTTAGAGAGATCATTGGGTGCCTTTCTCGCTCAAAAGAATAATGATGGGAATGAAAATAGTCTCTACTATCTCAGTAGAACTATGCTTGAAGCAGAAACCCGGTATTCAAGTATTGAAAAGTGCTGCCTAGCATTAATCTTTGCAGTTAAGAATCTGAGACACTACCTGCAACATCATGAGGTCCAATTGGTATCTCGTAATAATCTGCTCAAATTCATCCTTAGTCGTCCAATGCTTACAGGATGTCTGGAAAGGTGGGCGGTTATTCTACAGCTGTTCGACATTCAGTATGTGTCTCAAAAGGAAATTAAGGGCCAGGCTCTGGCTGATTTCCTGGCTGAACATCCTTCAGTGGAAGACACGTATTCAGATATCGAACTCCCTGATGAGGAAGTTTTCTCTATTCAAGAGAGTCCTCAAACATGGGAAATGTATTTTTATGGTGCTTCTAGAAGTCCAACGGGGAAGAAAATGGAAAATCCTAAATTCAACAATGTTGGTTTAGGAATTGAGCTCATTTCTCCAGATAAGGCATTTTTACCTTATTCCTTTCTATTGTGGGAAGGTGGTACCAATAATGAAGCTGAATACCAAGCTCTCATTACAGGCTTGGAGATAGCGCTTCAAGCACAAGTGAATAACTTAAAGGTGAAAGGTGATTCAGACCTGGTAATCAAACATGTCAATGGGGATTATGCCATCAGAAAAGAAGAATTAATCCCTTTGTATGATTATGTCAGAGAGTTAATGTCGGAATTCCCTTCAGAACCGACATTTTCTTATGTCCCAAGATCACAAAATGCTCAAGCTGATGCACTGGCTAATATAGTCATAGCTTTAGCAGATCCAAATCGGGACGAGACAACCATCTGTATTTCCCACCGTCGTGAAATTTCACCTTATGTTCAAGTCAGAACAGAGGAAATTAATGAAATTAGTCCCATCCCTAAACCGTATGGTCATACTACATGATGGATGTCACCTATCAGGGAATACCTTCAAAATGGAACACTTCCACCTGATAGAGCCGAGAAAGAACAAATCTGGCGACGTGTGGTCAATTTTAATCTTTATGATAGCCCAAACCACCTCGAGAAAATTCTCTACAAACGTGGTTATGATGGAGTTATCTTAAGATGTATTGATGGTGAAGAGACAATGGCTGTCATAAAATAAGTGCATGCAGGAGTCTGTGGTGCCCACCAGTCTGGACATAGACTGTCTGATCAAATTCGAAGGCTTGGATACTTTTGGCCTTCAATGATACAAGATTGTGTTAATTTCACAAAGAAGTTTCATTCATTCCAAGTATATGCCAACTCCATTCATAAACCTCCAGAGTTGCTTCATACAGCTAAATATGCATGGCCATTTTCCACATGGGGAATGGATGTGGTGGGACCTTACCCTTCAGCTACGGCCAAGCAGTTTAAGTACATTCTTCCTGCTACTGATTTCTTTTCCAAATGGGCAGAAGCAGTACCTGTCAAAGAAGTCAGTTCTAAATGCATTGTTAGCTTCATCAAGTCTAACATCATTACTAGATTTGGTGTCCCTCATACCATATTGACGGACAACGGCACCAACTTCTGTTCTTCTGAGGTAAAGAAATTGTATCAAGAATACAACATTAAGTCCAACCATTCATCTCGATATCATGCGGTGGCTAATGGCCAGATAGAAGCCTTCAACAAGACTCTTTCAAATATACTGCAAAAGATGGTGGATAAAGATAAGAGGTCATGGCCTGATAAACTCTTTCATTCTTTATGGGCTTATTGGACTACCACTCGCAATGCAACGCGGTCAACTCCATATTCATTGGTATATGGAACAGAAGCAGTCTTGCCAATTGAAGTTCAATTGCCCTCACTCAGAATAGCCATTTGTGATCAGTTATCTACAGATGAGCAATCCCAAATGCGGTTGAATGAATTGGAACAGTTAGATGAGAAAATATTGTGCACTTTGCACCACTTGGAAATCTATCAGAATTGAATAGCACAAGGTTTTAACAAAAAAGTTCGTCTTTGTTCATTCATTCAGGGAGAATTGATATTGGTTCTCAGAGAACCAATGATACCAAGAAAGAAGCCTCCCAAGCTTGAACCAAAATGCGAAGGACCTTATTCAATACATAAGGTCTACTCCAATGGAGCGTATTCTCTAATCTCAATGGATGGAGAACACATCACGAATCCAACTAATGCCATATTTCTGAAGAAGTATTTTGTATAAACACAAAATATTGTTCCCAGATCCAAAAAAAATCACCTTAGTCCAAGCTACATGAGTTTAAACTGTACAGCAATGTACTAATATCCTACATGACATTAAACTGTTATTTTGTCCCTACTACATGACACTAAACTGTGCAGCACCAATAGTCCTAACTGCAAGACTTTAAACTGCATAGTCCCTGAATATGTCCAACATGACACTAAACTGTATGATTTCCTACATGACACTAAACTGTATATATGTCCTACATGACACTAAACTGTATTATGTCCTATCTACATGACGTTAAACTGTACAGAAGTTCCTATATTTTGTACGAGATGACATTAAACTATATTGTGTCCTAGCAACATGAAATTAAACTGTGTGGCACTTTCATCATCCAGCATGACGATAAACTGTAAAAAGTCCCCAGAACTGATATCCTCATATTGGTTCACCTTAGTCCTTGCTACATGACTTTAAACTGTACAGAAATGTCCTATTGTCCAACATGACGTTAAACTGTAACAGTTACTTGATTTGTCCTACATGACATTAAACTGTAGAAAAGAAGATGTCCCTGCAACATGACACTAAACTGTGCAGCACCAGTTCGTCCTTGCTATATGACGTTAAACTATACAGCAATGGTCTAGTATGACATTAATCTGCAACTTCGTCCCACACGAAATTAAACTGTGAAAAAGTTCCCTAAACCGTCCAGCATGAACTTAAACTGCATCATCCCTGGTCCATGTATATGACCATAAACTATTTGCAAATCCCTTACGTCCAGCAAGACGTTAAACTGTGACGTCCTAACTACATGACGCTAAACTGTATAAAAGTGCCTTATGTCTGGAAAGATGTTAAACTATATAATCTCAAAGGTCCAGTATGACATTAAACTGCACCATTCACGGTCCATGCATATGACCTTAAACTATTCGCACTTTCGTCCGACATGACGTTAAAATGGTACACTCTTTTGTCCTTACTGCATGACAATAAACTGCACAATCCCCCTTTCATCTAATATGACGTTAAACCGTATTGTCCCCATTGTCCTAACTACATGATGCTAAACTGTACAGAAAATCCGTGATATGTCCTACATGACATTAAACTGTTATTTTTTCCCTGCTACATGACAATAAACTGTGCAGCACCAATAGTCCTAACTGCAAGACTTTAAACTGCATAGTCCTTTAATATGTCCTACATGACATTAAACTGTGCTTCGTTAAGGTTGTTATTACCTCTTGTTTCTCACACCGAGTATGACTCAGGTGAGCTTAGAGAAAACCTCAACCATAACACTCTCTTTGGGCCCCTAACCATGTGTAAGTCCAAACAACATTTTAATTAGATCGTTATCCCCAAGAACAACTTGATCATTAATTCATTCTTTAATTGAACTACACGGACTTTGATCCTTTCCCTCCAGGCTGGGTATGTAGGCAACCTCCCAGGGTTCAAGCCCAAAAACTATCTCTTCACGTCGGGTTCACCATTTTTTGTTTCGCACGGATTTCGGGGATGACCTCCTGGACGGGAGATTCAAACGTTCCGATCGGTTTCTAGCGGGTTTGTTTGTAGAACCGGAAACATCCAATGATTCCACATCCAATTGGACCTACTTTCCAAAGGTAGGCGCTCATTAGCTTGTGGACTAATGAGGCTTAGGAATTTGCATTGGTCGAGAGGATGGGAGGTCGGACTCATCACACCTTTTTGAGGGGAATTATTGTCTACTCTGGGACTCTCTTTAAAGATTTAAGTTATGTTTGTGAATCCTTATTACATTACCAAGTATAAAATGTGCTTTCCTTAAGTCTTAACAATCAATGATTAAATATGAAAGAAATTTAGAGAATATTTTATAAGTATTCGAGGTTCTTCATCAATATAGAATCATCTATATCTGTTTAGAGATTCTTGATCAATGGTATCCTTCAAAACATTTATATAAAAGTCTCTTGGTCATTATGATGACCAGGCTGGTTTTAAATCCACTCAGTGGGGCACCTGAAATTTATCGTCATTCAGAAGGATAGGGATTATTTCAAAGTTGGGATCGAACCCATAAATGGGCTACCTACGTATCCTTTGTTTTGGAAAAGGAATCAGAACCCACGTAGTTCAAGTAATGGAGTATGATGTTTATGATTGATGGCTCAAAGAAGAATGTCATAATTACTTTTACACTCTAAGCTCACATGAGTCATGCTCGATGTGAGAAACAAGATGTATTGGTAAAAATTAGACAATTGTGACATAAAAGATGCAATCATAAGAATTTGTTTGGGGATTATGTATGTATGACTGCCCAAATAGATGAAGGTTTAGGATTTACTTTTAGGGAGAAAATTCAGGAACATGGTCCATAAAGGTATATGTGCTTTATGGAGATTTGAATACTCTAATCTTGGGGCTTACTCTTAAGGAGGATGCCAAAATTAGGAGGGGACTTATGATTGGGTTTTACTCATAAGAAGGATGCCCAAAATTATGACTGGGACTTATTCCTGAAAAGAAGGCCCAGGTTAGGGGACTTGGGACTTACTCCTGAAAAGGAAGCCCAAGATTATGACTGAGTCTTATTCCTGAAAAAGAGACCCAGGTTAGGGATTAAGGTTTGGGGCTTACTCTTAAGAATGATGCCTGGTATTTGAGATTGGGGCTTACTCCTGAAGAGGATGCCCGGTATTAGGAACTTTAAGAATTTGGGGCTTACTCCTGAAGAGGATGCCCGGATTCAAGGATTTATAATAGGGGATTATTCCTGAAAAGGAGTCCCAGGCTAAGGATTATCTCATCTTAAAGGATGAGGTTGAATGAACGAACTCTCAATCTTTGGTGACATAAAGATGTATAAATCACTAGGTTTTGAGAGATATTCCACCGAATTCTTTTCAGATAAGGAAGTCAAATCAAGAAATCATGCCATAAATGGCTTTGAAGAGTATCTTGAAGACTGAATATTGAATAGGAAAGGTGAAATGTCTTAAGAGGGGTAAAATGGGAAAGATGGGCACCCAGAAAGGTAAGGGCGCGCAAGTCTTGAAAGGCGCGCAAGTCTTGCGTGGGTGAGCAAGTATTGGTCGCGCAGGTATACCTTGCGCGATAAATGGTGTACTTGCACGATTTTCAATTGGAATTGAAATACTTGAGCGACTCCTTTTTAAACCCTTTATAATCCCCTTGAGTTTCTTCCAGATAAGGGACGTGCAAATTCTATTAAGGAATAAGGCGGCGTGCAAGTGTGACCAGTTCCCTTAAGGTATGGCCATTCAGGCGTGCAAGTGTTTGATGAGTTTCAACACTTAGACCTTCCTCCCTCTCTTTAGATCATCCGTCCATGTGGACTGTTTATGCAAGGCCACCTATGGGCATGTGCTGCATAGTCAGGAAAAAGAACTCCCAGAAATTTAATTTCCTAGTGTTAAAAAGCCAGTGAAAGTTTATGGAGATTCAAACGTTCCTATCGGTTTCTAGCGGGTTTGTTCATAGAACCGGAAATATCCAATGATTCCACATCCAATTGGACCTACTTTCCAAAGGTAGGCACTCATTAGCTTGTGGACTAATGAGGCTTAGGAATTTGCATTGGTCGAGAGGATGGTTGGTCGGACTCATCACACCTTTTTGAGGGAAATTATTGTCTACTCCGGGACTCTCTTTATAGATTTAAATTATGTTCGTGAATCCTTATTACATTTCCAAGTATAAAATGTTATTTCCCTTAGTTTTAACAATCAATGATTAAATATGCAATAAATTTAGAGAATCTTTTATATGTATTCGAGGTTCTTCATCAATAGAGAATCATCTATATCTTTTTAGAGATTCTTGATCAATGGTATCCTTCAAAACATTTATATAAAAGTCTCTTGGTAATTATGATGACCAGGCTGGTTTTAAAGCCACTCAGTGGGGAACTTGAAGTTTATCGTCATTCAGAAGGACAGGGATTATTTCAAAGTTGGGATCGAACCCATAAATGGCTACCTATGTATCCTTTCTTTTGGAAAAGGAATCAGAACCCACGTAGTTCGAGTAATGGAGTATGATGTTTATGATTGATGGCTCAAAGAAGAATGTCATAATTACTTTTACACTCTAAGCTCACATGAGTCATTATAAGTTGTCATATGATTTAGAAGACCTTGGGCATGAGTGCTACCCTTCGCCCAAATTGTTTTTAAAAAAATCTTCTTCTAACCATGACGGAAAACAATATGCAGTTTCTTCCGTAGAAGCCGCTGAACTGCCAATGCCTGAAGAAGGTGTGGACATTGATGTTAATCCTACCATTGCAGAAACATTAGATCAAGTAGAGCTAATCCCAATAAACCCTCCTGAGACCCATCTTGAAAATCCTGTTGAAACCGGGAAAGATGGGGAGAAGTCTTCTCAGGTTTCTGAACCACCCTTGGGTAAGGGATAACAATATTTGTGATTGTACTTTATTTGTAAGACAATACATTCTTTTGTTATCCTTTAAGGATAACTAAATATTTCAATTAATCATGCAGGGCCATCAACTGTAATGGCTAGATCCGGAGATGAGGCCTCAGCCTCTGCCCCAATGGGAATTGAAAGTGAAGAAGCACAAGTCAGGGGGGAAAGAGAAGGACAAGGCACTTCCTTAAGCGCGTTAAGTCCAGATTACATACCCCACTCCGATGATGATGTTGAATCAGATCCAGAGATTCTCAAAGAGTTCATCTTTTCACGACGTAAGGCATGGAACAACATATGGAACATTATATCTGGGGCGCCTTTAGAAGAGCTACCATTGAAAATTCCTCGATTGTCATCCCAATTTGTTATACTGGGACTTGGTGGTTTTGGGTATGAAAAGATCCATGTCGCGGTGAAACAGATCATTTTCAGGAGGGAGCAAGTGTAGATAAGTTGCGAAGATTTGACCAGAGTGAAATTGTCAGTCATCATAGGCAAATTTGAGGTTGCGGTATCCCAAGCTGAAGCTGATTATGCTGCCAAGATGAAGGATCTGAAGGAAAAAATCAATGAAAAGGTCATCCAGCAAGTGCAACTCCAGCAACAGTTAGATGCTATTACTAGGGAACTTGATCAGCTTAACAAATCATTGGATGAAACTCATATGAATGGCATGAAATACATCGCAGATGCTAAGAAGGCACTTCAGCAAGCTGAAAAGAGTGAAGCTGGTCAAGTTCACGAGCTTCAAGTAACTGCTGATAAGGCTCAGGATGCTATACATCAAATGAAGACTTATGTTGACAATCTTCTGTAATTCTTGAAAAAGAGAAGAGACTCCAGTCTGTGGATGTCTTTCTATATCCTGTGTATCAATGAAAAACACTTTCATCTTCAATCATTTGTACCTACATTCTTTCACTACCTGCTTCAAATTTACTTAAGCCAATGGGCCTAGTAAGCATAGTTTGATTTTTACTAGGATTATTACAAATAATCCTACAAACTTTGAACCTTTTTAATTGCTCAATATTACCTAAATCATACAAAAATGTATGTTTAGTGAGCTGGAACTTGACTTTTATTCAGAGTTCCTTTGTCTTTTGTGGGCAGTTTAAAGTCATGCACGCCGGACATAAAGGGGCTAATGTTTAAGGTCGAAATAGCTTTGACCAAAATGGATTAAAATTGATTCAATTCCTTGACAATTTATCTGAAAACATATTACCATGCTCAAGTATGAGAGAAAATATGTAAACTATGGCTTAAGAATATTTTAATCTGAGGAATGATATGAAAAAGAGCTAAAAGGCATTAGAAGAAGTAGTTTCCAAGAATGAAGTTACTATTATTTTACAAAAAAACTGTTAGGGGGTTGAAATATGCAGGGCCACCTATGGGCATTGGCTACATGGTCAAATAAATAGCATCTTTCGGCTGACAAGTCTGTTATGTGGACTGTTTATGCAAGGCCACCTATGGGCACGTGCTGCATAGTCAGGCAAAAGAACTCAGAGAAATTTACTTTCCTAGTGCTAAAAAGCTAGTGAAATTTTATGGAGATTCAAATTTTCTAAAGTATAGAGTCTGTTGTATGGAAAGAGGTACTTGAATATGGAGAAGATATTTCCGCACAAGAATATCGAAGAACTGGATGAATATCACTCCTACGAAGGTCTAACCCAAACATAGGGAAGAAGAATAAACCATAGACTTGAATATTTTCAGATCATGAAAAAGGATATGGGACAAATATGTTAAGGATGGCTATTTTTTTGCGAATCCCTACATACTGTCGTTTAAGACAAATAAGGAAAAAAGAGGCATTATTCCCAAGAATGAAGTTACTATTATTTAACAGAACCCGTTAGGGGGTTGAAATATGAAGGGCCACCTAAGGGCATTGGCGGCATGGTCAAATAAATAGCATCTTTCGGCTGACAAGTCTGTTATGTGGACTGTTTATGATAGGCCACCTATGGGCACGTGCTGCATAGTCAGGAAAAAGAATTCTCAGAATTTTGACATTTTTGTGATTAGAAGTCATGAAAAGGGTTATGAAGATATGAAAATATTTAAGGTTAGGATTATAACACATAAAGATGGGTATTGTCCAATGTATATAGAGATACATAGGTCAATGAAAACCATAATCATGTTGTGGCTGGGTCCTGAATTGAAATTTTGGACTTCACTACGCATCTCATAAGAATGAGAATCAAGCCATACGTAGTTCTTGAAATGCAGTTTAAAGGTCGTGCAGGACGAAAGTATGAGAAATATTATTTTAGGGTCATAGAATTCGGACCATAATAATGAATACACAGTGTTTGTTTTCATAAGTACTTTTCAGCCAAGGGACTGAAAGTGAAATTTGGGGTTAGGCCCAAAAGACTTGGGACTGGATTCAAGGGATACTCGAATGTTCCTACGTATCCCATAAGGATGGGAATCAAGTCCACGTAGTTCTAGAATTACCCTTTGTACAAATTTGGTTCGTACATGTGAAGGGTGAAAGGGGACTTTAGTGCAATGATGGTTTAACCTAAGATAAAAAGTTCAGGCATTACCATGTATGCACGTAGTCTTTTGAAAATGAAACATGATTTAAAAAATCAATGTCAATAATGGTTCCTTCTCAAATGAGGAAATCAAAGAATATTGTCGTTTATTGTCGTACCGGACAAAAGTGTTGTATAGTTTTAACATCATATAACAAGGACGAAAGTGAATCAATGTAAAGATATTGATTCCAGGGGCGGTTTCACGAATCAACATCATATGAGATGGTGGTGAACCGATGTGAAGAGATTGTTTTTGGGCATGAACCCTGGGAGGTTGCCTACATACCCATCCTGGAGGGAAAGGATCAAAGTCCGTGTAGTTCAATTAAAGAATGAATTAATGATCAAGTTGTTCTTGGGGACAATGATCTAATTAAAATGTTGTTGGGACTTACACATGGTTAGGGGCCCAAAGAGAGTGTTATGGTTGAGGTTTTCTCTAAGCTCACGTGAGTCATACTCGGTGTGAGAAACAAGAGGTAATAAAAACCTTAACGATGCACAGTTTAATGTCATGTAGGACATATTAAAGGACTATGCAGTTTAAAGTCTTGCAGTTAGGACTATTGGTGCTGCACAGTTTAGTGTCATGTAGCAGGGACAAAATAACAGTTTAATGTCATGTAGGACATATCATGGATTTTCTGTACAGTTTAGCGTCATGTAGTTAGGACGATGGGGACAATACAGTTTAACGTCATATTGGACGAAAGGGGGATTGTGCAGTTTATTGTCATGCAGTAAGGACAAAAGAGTGTACCATTTTAACGTCATGTCGGACGAAAGTGCAAATAGTTTAAGGTCATATGCATGGAACGTGAATGGTGCAGTTTAATGTCATACTGGACCATTGAGATTATATAGTTTAATGTCTTTTCGGACGTAAGGGACTTTTATACAGTTTAGCGTCATGTAGTTTGGACGTCACAGTTTAACGTCTTGCTGGACGTAAGGGATTTGAAAATAGTTTATGGTCATATACATGGACCAGGGATGATGCAGTTTAAGGTCATGCTGGACAGCTTAGGGAACTTTTTCATAGTTTAATGTCGTGTGGGACGAATTTGTAGTTTAAAGTCATACTGGACCATTACTGTATAGTTTAACGTCATATAGCAAGGACGAACTGGTGCTACACAGTTTAGTGTCATGTTGCAGGGACATATTCTTTTCTGCAGTTTAATGTCATGTAGGACAAATCATGTAACTGTTACAGTTTAACTTCATGTTGGACAATAGGACATTTTTGTACAGTTTAAAGTCATGTAGCTAGGACTAAGGTGAACCAATATGACGATATTAGTCTTGGGGACTTTTTACAGTTTATCGTCATGCTGGACGATGAAAGTGCCACACAGTTTAATGTCATGTTGCTAGGACACAATATAGTTTAATGTCATCTCGGACAAAATATAGGAACTTCTGTACAGTTTAACGTCATGTTGATAGGACATAATACATTTTAGTGTCATGTAGGACATATATACAGTTTAGTGTCATGTAGGACATCATAAAGTTTAGTGTCATGTTAGACATATTCAGGGACTATGCAGTTTAAAGTCTTGCAGTTAGGACTATTGGTGCTACACAGTTTAGTGTCATGTAGAAGGGACAAAATAACAGTTTAATGTCATGTAGGACATTAGGACATTCTTGTACAGTTTAAAGTCATGTAGCTAGGACTATTGGTGCTGCACAGTTTAGTGTCATGTAGCAGGGACAAAATAACAGTTTAATGTCATGTAGGACATTAGGACATTGTTGTACAGTTTAAAGTCATGTAGTTAGGACTAAGGTGATTGTTTTGGATCTGGGAACAATATTTTGTATTTATAAAAAATACTTCTTCAGAAATCTGGCATTAGTTGGAGTCGTGATGTGTTTTCCATCCATTGAGATTAGAGAATACGCTCCATTGGAGTAGACCTTATGTATTGAATAAGGTCCTTCCCATTTTGGTTCAAGCTTGGGAGGCTTCTTTCCTGGTATCATTGGTGCTCTGAGAACTAATACCAATTCTCCCTGAATGAATGAACGAAGACGAACTTTTTTGTTAAAAGCTTGTGCTATTCGATTCTGATAGATTTCCAAGTGGTGCAAAGTGCACAATCCTTTCTCATCTAACTGTTCCAATTCATTCAACCACTTTTGGGATTGCTCATCTGTAGATAACTGATCACAAATGGCTATTCTGAGTGAGGGAAATTGAACTTCAATTGGCAAGACTGCTTCTGTTCCATATACCAATGAATATGGAGTTGACCGCGTTGCATTGTGAGTGGTAGTCCGATAAGCCCATAAAGCATGAAAGAGTTTATCAGGCCATGACCTCTTATCTTTATCCACCATCTTTTGCAGTATATTTGAAAGAGTCTTGTTGAAGGCTTCTATCTAGCCATTAGCCGCCACATGATATCGAGATGAATGGTTGGACTTAATGTTGTATTCTTGATACAATTTCTTTACCTCATAATAATAGAAGTTGGTGCCGTTGTCCGTCAATATGGTATGAGGGACACCAAATCTAGTAATGATATTAGACTTGATGAAGCTAAAAATGCATTTAGAACTGACTTCTTTGAGAGGTACTGCTTCTGCCCATTTGGAAAAGAAATCAGTAGCAGTAAGAATGTACTTAAACTTCTTGGCCGTAGCTGAAGGGTAAGGTCCCACCACATCCATTCCCCATGTAGAAAATGGCCATGAGTATTTAGCTGTATGAAGCAACTCTGGAGGTTTATGAATGAAGTTGGCATATACTTGGCATTAATGACACTTCTTTGTGAAATTAACACAATCTTGTATCATTGAAGGCCAAAAGTATCCAAGCCTTCGAATTTGATCAGACAGTCTATGTCCATATTGGTGGGCACCACAGACTCCTGCATGCACTTCTTTTATGACAGCCATTGTCTCTTCACCATCAATACATCTGAAGAGAACTCCATCAAAACCACGTTTGTAGAGAATTTTCTCGAGGTGGTTTGGGCTATCATAAGGAGTACAATTTACCACACGTCGCCGGATTTGTTCTTTCTCGGCTCTATCAGGTGGAAGTGTTCCATTTTGAAGGTATTCCCTGATAGGTGACATCCATCATGTAGTATGACCATACAGTTCAGGAATGGGACTAATTTCATTAATTTCCTCTGTTCTGACTTGAAAATAAGGTGAAATTGCACGACAGTGGTCAATACAGATGGTTGTCTCGTCCTGATTTGGATCTGCTAAAGATGTGTCTATATTAGCCAGTGCATCAGCTTGAGCATTTTGTGATCTTGGGACATAAGAAAATGTCGGTTCTGAAGGGAATTCTGACATTAACTCTCTGACTTAATCATACAATGGGATTAATTCTTATTTTCTGATGGCATAATCCCCATTGACTTGTTTGATTACCAGGTCTGAATCACCTTTCACCTTTAAGTGATTCACTTGTGCTTGAAGCGCTAACTCCAAGCCTGTAATGAGAGCTTGGTATTCAGCTTCATTATTGGTACCACCTTCCCACAATAGAAAGGAATAAGGTAACAATTCCTTATCTGGAGAAATGAGCACAAGTCCTAAACCAACTTTGTTGAATTTAGGATTTTCCATTTTCTTCCCCGTTGGACTTCTAGAAGCACCATCAAAATACATTTCCCATGTTTTAGGACTATCTTGAATAGAGAAAACATCCTCATCAGAGAGTTCGATATCTGAATACGTGTCTTCCACTGAAGGATGTTCAGCCAGGAAATCAGCCAGATCTTGGCCCTTAATTGCCTTTTGAGACACATAATGAATGTCGAACTTCTATAGAATAACCGCCCACCTTGCCAGACGTCCTGTAAGCATTGGACGACTAAGGATGAATTTGATCGGATTATTACGAGATACCAATTGGACCTCATGATGTTGCAGGTAGTGTCTCAGTTTCTGAACTGCAAAGATTAATGCTAGGCAGCACTTTTCAATACTTGAATACCGGGTTTCTGCTTCAAGCATAGTTCTACTGAGATAGTAGAGACTATTTTCATTCCCAACATCATTCTTTTGAGCGAGAAAGGCACCCAATGATCGCTCTAAAGCTGTCACATAGAGGATAAACGGTCTACCCTCAACAGGTGGCATGAGTACCGGTGGACTCAAGAGGTATTTCTTGAGAACATCAAATGCTTCTTGACATTCTTCAGTCCACTGGTAAGTGACTCCTTTCTTCAATAATTTGGTAAAGGGTAAACTTTTTCCTGCCAAATTGGCGATGAAACACCGAATATAGGCTAAGTGTCCTTGAAGTCCTCTTAATTCTTTCAAATTCTGAGGAGGTGACATGCCAAGGATTGATTTGGTCATCTCAGGATCGACTTCAATACCACGATGGCGTACAACAAAGCTGAGGAAGTTTCCTGAGGTTACCCCAAAAGCACATTTTAAGGGGTTCATATTCAAATTATGTTGTCGATGCTTGTGGAATATGACTTCCAAATCAGCCAAGTGATTAGAACGTTGGATGGATTTAACCACAAAATCATCTACATAGCATTCAACAAACTTCCCTAAAAGAGTTTTGAAGATACGATGCATGGCACGTTGATATGTTGCACCTATATTCTTTAAACCAAAGGCCATCACCCGGTAACAAAACACACCTAGAGGAGATATGAAGGCTGTATATTCCTCATCTTCTGGGGCCATTCGGATCTGATTATATCTGGAATATCCATCCATGAAAGAAAGTACTTCATAGCCAGCCGTCGCATCAATTAAGAGTTCTGTAATCGGACCTGGGAAATCATCTTTAGGACAATACCGATTAAGATCTCTGAAATCGATGCAAACCCTAATTTGTCTATTCTTCTTCTTTATAGGGACAATATTAGACAACCACTTGGGATATTGAACTTCTCTAACGAAGTTGGATTTGATCAGCTTATCCACTTCAGCTTCAATTTTGGAAGCATAGGTTGGGTGTGTTCTTCTCGCGGCTTGCTTAAAACCTCGATGTTCTTTTGGTAAACCCAAATGATGAGTAGAAACATCAGGATCAAGCCCAGGCATTTCTGTATAATTCCAAGAAAAAATATCTTTATTTTTCTTTAGAAAAGAAATATACATCTCTTGCTCTTCAAGGGTCATGTCCGCACTAATTAAAGTGAGGCGTGGATCTTTCTCTGTACCAAGATTTACTTCTCTGAGTTCATCCACAGTGGTAGAGATACCCTCTTCAAATGCTGGAGGAGCATCTCTAAGATCTTCCTCTTCCTCTTCATCATGTGTTATTTCTTCCGTTTCTACTTGCAAATTAGAAGAAAAAACGAAATTTTCATGATCATAAGAGATGTCAAAATTTTCACATTTTGAAGAAGAAGCTTCCATTTTCGACCCTATTGATGATAAAGGGTCTTCTTTGGGAAATAAACAGGAGATGATGGATTGAGAATCGACATCATTATTCACCTCTAGTGTTTCTATAACTTCTTCTGGCCTGATTAGCGAAGTATAGACTTGTTGGACTTCAGTAGATGAAATGAAAACGTCACCACTTATGCTTTCATCACTTCTTGGTAAGTTACAAATTTCTCTCATGTTGTCTGGCTCGATTGTCGTAATTGACATTATGGATCTTTCCATAAGAGTATTTTTATTTGGGCCTATTTTGTCAATTTGACTGATAGGTAACACATAATCTGTACTCACATGTGAAAATGGATTTATTGGAATTTTCTCCAAACCATATGGAGCATTAACTTTGGTAATTTCCTTCATTGTAGATTTTTCTCTTCCCTTCATGTGATAAAATTCCGCTTCAATGTATTGAGACTCACATGTCTTGAACGAGACCTTATCACCATACAATGTTCCAACTTGACCATCAAAACATTATTTGAGACATTGATGGTATGATGACGGAATAGCTGCATGCTGATGTAGCCAGGGTCTTCCAAGAAAGATATTGAAAGCTGAGTCTTGATCAACAATCATGAAATCCGAATTGGAAACAAGATCTCCAAACTGATTTCTGAGTTTAACTTCTCCTAGTGGTTCTTGTTCATTTTTATCATATCCTTGTAACATCATGGTAGAAGGAGATAAATCAGATTCCGTGAGGCCCAATCGACGAAGTGTACGAATGGGCATGAGGTTGACTTCTGAACCATTGTCAATGAAAGCTCTTCGAACATCTACACTATTGACTTTGCCAGATAAGTACAAAGGTTTTATGTGCCCATGCACAAAATCATCTTTATCTTTATCAGTAAAAGATATCACTGCATGGCATTCTGCAGGATTATTCTCTATGTGATAGATTTCAGCTGCAGCAATTTCATCTTCAAACTCCTGAGGACTTGACAAAGCTTCGATGAGTGCTTCCCGAAGATCTTTTGACAGATTCAAAGCATCCAAAATTGATAACTTGGCTGGTACTTGGGCCAAGTGTTTCAATATATCATACTTTTGATCTAGAGGTCTGCGTTTCCCAATAGGAATATGCGGTTTAGCAGGTACCTTGGAAGCAGATGCTTTGGAAGCTGATGCATCTTGTATTGAAGTTGGCAACATCCTTGGTTTTGGAAGATTAGACTGATTAGATCCATTTACTTGCTGAGATAAAGAATATGGAACCTTTAATCGGTCTTCCAAAATAACTGTGACAAAACTGAGTTGGCCATTGGCAGAAGAACTTGCTTTTTCTTTTTGATCTCGCTGAAGGGCTTTACCACGAGTTTCTGCTGCATATACAGTGCTAGAAGGGGTAAAATTAGAGTAGTGGTTTCGGAAAGATCCACATCTTCCCCTATATCCTGAACCTCTAGAACTTCCTTGGATTCCCTTATTTGATACAGGGAATTCAGGCTCATCAAGACTGGAATATGGATCTATTAATTGAATCATATTAACAGAACCAAAGATTAACTCTTCGTCTGATAAAGACTCTGCCTGGTTAGCCTGTTTAGGCTGTGCTGTTTTATGGGGCGGTGCCCGTGGTTTTGAAGTAGATGGCATGAAATCTTCCAGAGTCAAAGACAATTTAGGCTTTGATACATACTCATCTTCTCCTGATTCCTCTTTCTTCTTTGAATTGCACTGCCCTTTTGAGGATTTGTCTTTTGATGGAGGCTTTACTGCAGATTTTGTAGGAGACACAATTGGCTTCTTCAATTTTGTTCGCAAAATGGAATGGGTCCGATTGATTGTCTTTATGACCATCCAATCATCATATTTTTTCGCAGTTTTTCTTTTGACTTCCTGCCACTCGCCTCCTTCCTCTGGATCTGTAGCGGTAATACATGCTACATGAGCTAAAGAACCGTTCAATTTGACTTGTCCCAAGTCGACCATCTTTTGCAGGAGGTCTTTAAAGACAAAACACTCTTGGATGGGATGCCCCAACTTTTGATGAAAGGGACAATAATTGGGACGGTCTTTATCTCCTTCCTTGTTTGGCCTCTTGGGCACTGGTAATTGAACCAAATTATTTTCCAGAGCTGAAATGAAGTAACTAGGAACTTGCTCACTTCGGAAAGAGTATGTTTTACTCTTCAAATCCTCAAATTGTTTTCGTCGTTGATCTTTTTGATCATTTGGACGAAACAGACTTTGTTGTTGGCATTCAGGAGGTGGAGCCCTTCGAGAAGATGAAGGTTTTGAAGTAGAAATAGGCACAGGTGCTTGTTTAATCATAACTGTAGCAGTTTCTGCTTTACCCATTCTCCTTCCTGGAGCTGATGGAATTATATGAGATTTAACCTTAGCCTCTATAAGGGAATCTTCAATCTGTTGAGCGATTGAAGTAAGGTCTCGAAACCCTCCTATGTATTTCACAGGGATCAATGGCGTGCGTAATTCGTCACGCAAATTTTCCACACAGATTGGCAACAGTTCCTCCTGAGGGAGTGCTAAACTCAGGGAATACGTTAATCCCTTCCAACGAGCAATGAAATCAGAGACTCTTTCATTCTCCCTTTGCTTGCAGTTTGTAAGATCAAAAACTGTTGTTTTTGTCAAAGTTGAGCTAAACTGAAGAAAGAATTTTTGATGAAGATCCTCCCATCTGATGACTGACCGAGACTGCAAGCTTGTATTCCAGACAAAATCTGGTCCTTGCAAGGTTCGCACGAAGCATCTGAGTTTCACTACTTCTTTCTACTCTGGAGTTCCCATCATAGGATCACAAAAAGACACGTAATGCGTCAAATGTTGTTCAGGGTCTCCTGGTCCATTGAAAGTAGGGCAAACAGGGTTTCCAAAACTAGATGGAGGAGAAATTGAATCTACCCCTTCAGGGTAAACTTTATTTTCAGGTTGAACTTGCACCCGTTTCCCTTCCATAGTTTCTAACCGAGCTGTTAATGACTCAATAGTAGTTATTAACTTTTGAGAAACATCAGGTTGAACATGGCTTTGGGTAGGTGCAATGAATGGAGCTTGGACAGACGTGGTGGTTTGTGCTGCAACTGATGGTAGTGCTGCCAACCGTTGTTGCGTTTGACCCATAGGATTAGACCTCTGAGGGTGTACTGATAAAGGAGGATATTCCTGATCCATCTTAGTAGTTACAACAAATTCCTTCAGCTATCGGACTTCAGCGTTCTTAAGAAGAAGACTACTCCGAAGTAGTTCTGCATTCAACCTTCTTAATTCTTTCATTTCATCCTCCTGTTGTGCAAACCTTTGCTCTAATGAGAGCGATTGACCTCCTTCAGAGGAAGGGTGAGAAGTAACCTGATTCTTTCCTTTCCCCTTATTCGATCCTTTTCGGAGGGGGGAAGTGGGTTACTTGAAGGAATACCCAGATTTTGGGTAAGCCTTTGATTACGTGTGCGCACACCTTCATCATTTAGGTCTGTGTGTGCAACTTCTTGAGCAGGAACCTCTTCGTCTGATCCCTCTGATTGAGCCACATCTGCTGAATCAGCAGCAACGACATTGATGACATTAATGGATGCATATTGCATGGAAGCCTTTCTATTAGAATTTCTGTGATATTGTCTTCTTCCATGTCCATGATGAGACATGGAATTCTGTTGACTTGATCCCTCAGGAACTTCTTGGAGAACCGTCACTTGGAGAGAATCTCCTGATAGCTTGGCTCTTCGTTCCTCTTGAGGCTTATTCTCTAATCGAGAGAATACTGACTTTCTCTGAGGGAGGGATTGAGGATTTGTAAAAATCCCCAGTCCGGTGTACTGGGGATGTTCCTGCTACTTCCGCTCAACTCCTCGAATCCCATTTTTGACTCTGAGGGTTGGATTAGAGAAGTCCCCAGTCTGACAAGTTGGGGTGTCTCTTGACATGTTATGTCTGAGATCTTATTAAAATCGATCTTGATCTTGCGAATCTTAGTTCGGAAATTAGATGGATGCATTAACCTGTATCCACTTTTATCACCTGGTTCAATAGACCGTTGGATGATTTCCGAAACTTTTGTCATTTGATGACGTGTTTGCTCCAGACGAGAGGCTTGTGCAATATTCTCGCCTGCTTGATGTAGGAGCAAATCAACAACTTGTTCTATATATACTTGATTTTGAGAGGAACTAGTTGAAGCATGTTCTTGAGAAAGCTTTTGATTATGAACAAAGCCCATTGACTTTGGCCGACCATTGGCAATAACATTGCATGAGACCATTTTCGGCGGGCTTTGCTGACTGGAAAGCACTGTGAAATGTAGTGCTCCGTGAACACCCCATCCTCTGATATGAACATCAGATGGAGCATTGGCAATTAACTGACGCAATTTTCTTAGTGCGCCAAGGCATGAACGTTGAAGGGTTCTCTGTTTCTTTTCAGCCTTCGGATACCGAGAGACTGATAGAGATGCCAAATCAATCTGGCGTTGTAACCCTTATATTATCTTAATATGATTTTCATAATCACCGTAAGATAAAACTTTCTTCTTCAATTGACAACGAGTCTTCCATATGTTGAGACGAATATCATGGATTCCATCATCCGTCAACATCTTTGGAATGTCGTACTAGGAGTCAGCCAAAGGCCAAAACATGACTGGTACTTCACCTTTTTCCAGTTTTTTCCTCATGTTCATCATTTCCTCTTTATCATTAATTGAAGATTCTTCTACCTGTTTGGACCAGAGCTGGTGCTTCCTTGTTGCTTCATTAGGTTCGACAAGGTTGGTAGAGAGTCCGCTATTCATGCTCGAAGATGAATGACCTGGGGATGGTTCGGTGAATAACCTGAACCCCAGGCTATCCTCTGATGGAGAAAGAGTTTCACTTACCGATAGTAAAGCATCAGACATGAATGGCTTCATGTTTGCAAGTGCCTCAAGATAAGAGGGCTTTCTCGGCACTACATTGCCTTCTGAAGAATTTTCGAGACAATGTGAATCAATACTTCGGAGAGTACTTTCACAGCGAAGTTTATCATCATGGGGAGGACCACCATAATGGGTTACAACAAAAGATGAAATCTCTTTCTCCTTGGTCTTCTGACCACAAAGAGGGTTCCTGTGGCTCTCATCTGAAGAAGAAACTTCAACATTGACCGAACTTTCATGAAGAAAGCCTTCATGAGGAAGTGTCTGTTGAAGACCTTCAAAATTAATGTTCCCATTATTGGGAACTGAGGGATTAGAATCTTGAATTCTGACAGATAAATGTCTGAGGGCTTCAAGAACTCTAGCATCGAGCAAGGCCTTGTTGCAGATTGGCCTTTGATCTCTTGATTGTGCTGGGCGGATCTTTTTCTTAGATTCCTTCTTACTCACTTTAGAAACCACTTGTTGATGGAAGTGGTTACTCTGAGCAGGTGTATGTTCCTGATCAGGAAAGATGGTCAGGTTAGGCTGACGATCTCCACTCAAATCAGGTGTATGTGCCTGACTTGGTTGTCCGTATGATATGGGGGAGTATGCCCCATAACCCTCTTGGACTAGAACAGATGTGTGTGTCTGTTCCGGAGTGAATCGTTGATGTGTCACTCCACTGCTAGGGATAGATTTATGTGTCTGTCCCAGAGATGATGCTGAAGCTGTTATGATATCCTGGCAAGCATCCAGAATATGAGCAGGAATTTGCTTCTGCTCTTTCACTATTGACAAAATATGTTTGGTGACTTCAGCAGCCGGAACGGGGATATACATCCATTCTGGGCTTGGAGTTGGTGTATGTGCCTGCTCCTGTCCTCCTTTTCCTGTCAGTGAATCCTGACAGTACTCAAGTGTGGAGGCAGAGAGTTGATTCTGCCTCCTGTTTGTCGTCGGGGCTTTCCGACTGACTTCTCCATGCGCTACCAAGCGAGACTTTTGGTAGTCTTGATTAGTATTAGCAGGTGTATGTGCCTGCTGATTACACTTCGCCAAACGCGGTTGATGAGATCCATCATATGTAGTCAGACGAGCCTGCTGACTAACTGGTGATGTATAAGCAGGTGCATGTTCCTGCCTATGGTACTCCGCCGGAATTGCATGGCGGGATTGGCGTGATGCTGCCAGACGAGTCTGCTGGACAACGGAATTAAAACGGATAGGTGTGTGTGCATGCTCGTTGTTTTCCACCAAGTTATGTTGGTGGACTTCTCCAGAGATGGCAGGGATGACAACCTTCCTATTGTCAATCGGACTCCATCTCTGGCGGTTCACCTTGCCTGCTCGGGTTCGAGGAACCTGAGCTGAATGCCTGGAGTCGGTACCCTCATCATGTTGAGGGTGCACTACCGCATGAGTCTGGCGGCGATTGTTGATGGGATCCCTCGAGAAGGACTCCTGTCTTTTTGAATTAAGGCCCTGCGGGACCTGCTCATTAACTTCCTCAGAGTAAGGGAGTGAATGGAAATTGTGTTCCGGGGATAACGACCCGAAACGGTTGGAGACGGTGGTCAGCACCGCCTGCTTCTTGATCACTGGCCGCCATTTTCCGGACAACCAGGTAGAGTTGTTAACTTGGAGGGCTTGACGAGCGGCCTCCAGAGTTGGGATAGTACCGTTGCGACGGTACTCCTTAACCAGTGCATTAGAAACCCAGCGTTGAAGATGCTGAGTTGGTGATGTCATCCTCAGAGCGGACGACGTTCCAGCAGGAGTAGCAGCATTGGTTTTCACAGCAGCAGACCTCACAGTATAGGTGTTCACAGCAGTAGTATTCACAGGGGTGAAATTAAGAAAATCCATTTTGCCGAAGATCTTGAGAAAAGAGTGCCTGCTCCATATAACAGACATAATCAAGATGAATCTGGCCACTGCATCTTTTGTATGAGCAAATTTCAATGATTGATTTGTTGGCCCAAGGGGCCTAACAAATAAAGAAGAACATCACTTTAACAATGGTTAAGGATTCAGTTCGGGTTCACCATTTTTTGTTTCGCACGGATTTCAGGGATGACCTCCTGGACGGGAGATTCAAACGTTCCGATCGGTTTCTAGCGGGTTTGTTCGTAGAACTAGAAACATCCAATGATTCCACATCCAATTGGACCTACTTTCTAAAGGTAGGATATCATTAGCTTCTGGACTAATGAGGCTTAGGAATTTGCATTGATCGATAGGATGGGAGGTCGGACTCATCACACCTTTTTGAGGGGAATTATTGTCTACTCCGGGACTCTCTTTATAGATTTATGTTATGTTCGTGAATCCTTATTACATTACCAAGTATAAAATGAGCTTTCCTTTAGTTTTAAGAATCAATGATTAAATATGAAAGAAATTTAGAGAAACTTTTATATGTATTCGAGGTTCTTCATCAATAGAGAATCATCTATATCTGTTTAGAGATTCTTGGTCAATGGTATCCTTCAAAAAATTTATATAAAAGTCTCTTGGTCATTATGATGACCAGGCTGGTTTTAAAGCCACTCAGTAGGGCACTTTAATTTTATCATCATTCAGAAGGACAGGGATTATTTCAATGTTGGGATCGAACCCATAAATGGGCTACCTACGTATCCTTTGTTTTGAAAAAGGAATCAGAACCCACGTAGTTCGAATAATGGAGTATGATGTTTATGATTGATGGCTCAAAGAATAATGTCATAATTACTTTTACACTCTAAGCTCAGGTGAGTCATGCTCGGTTTGAGAAACAAGAGGTATTGGTAAAAATTAGACAATTGTGCCATGAATGATGCAATCATAAGAAATTTGTTTGGGGCTTATGTATGTATGACTGCCCAAATAGACGAAGGTTTAGGATTTACTTTTAGGGAGAAAATCCAGGAATAGGGTCCATAAAGGTATATGTGCTTTATGGAGATTTGAATACTCTAATCTTGGGGCTTACTCTTAAGTAGGATTCCCAAATTAGGAGGGGACTTATGATTGGGTTTTACTCCTAAGAAGGATGCCAAAAATTATGATTGGGACTTATTCCTGAAAAGGAGGCCCAGGTTAGGGGACTTGGGGCATACTCCTGAAAAGGAAGCCCAAGATTATGACTGAGTCTTATTCCTGAAAAAGAGACCCAGGTTAGGGATTAAGGTTTGGGGCTTACTCCTGAGAAGGATGCCCGATATTTGAGATTGGGGCTTACTCCTAAAGAGGATGCCCGGTATAAGGAACTTTAAGAATTTGGGGCTTACTCCTGAAGAGGATGCCCAGATTAAAGGATTTATAACTGGGGATTATTCCTGAAAAGGAGACCTAGGCTAAGGATTCTCTCATCTTAAAGGATGAGGTTGAATGAATGAACTCTCAATCTTTGGTGACATAAAGATGTATAAATCACTAGGTTTTGAGATATATTCCACCGAATTCTTTTCAGATAAGGAAGTCAAATCAAGAAATCATGCCATAAATGGATTTGAAGAGTATCTTGAAGACTGAATCTTGAATAGGAAAGGTGAAATGGCTTAAGAGGGGTAAAATGGGCAAGATGGGCACCCAGAAAGGTAAGGGCGCGCAAGTCTTGAAAGGCGCGCAAGTCTTGCGTGGGCACGCAAGTATCGGTCGCGCAGGTATACCCTGCGCGATACATGGTGTACTTGCGCGATTTTCAATCAGAATTGAAATACTTGAGTGACTCCTTTTTAAACCCTTTGTAATCCCCTTGAGGTTCTTCTAGATAAGGGACGCGCAAATTCTATTGAAGGAATAAGGCGGCGCGCAAGTGTGACCAGTTCCCTTAAGGGCTGGCCATTCAGGAGCGCAAGTGTTTGATGAGTTTCAACACTTAGGCCTTCCTCCCTCTCTTTAGATCTTTCGTTCTAGGTAAGAAATTACCTTAGAAGTGTTCTGGAAGCTTTTAAAAGAGACTTGGGCATCGGGAGCTTCAATCCGAGTTTCTGGAAAAAATATCCTCTCGAATGGGGGGCTCACAGGGTCTATTTATAGGCAAGAGAAGACCCCGGGTGGTTACCGAGTGGTTATCACTTAGGTCGCGCAATTGTACTTGCGTGACAGTGATATAAATTGCGCGGTGTAGTTTCTGTTGATCCTTTCTTCCTTCCTTTGTCGATTTTTGATGTTTTCTTCAAAGGATGAATCACTTTGAGCTCAGATATTCCCTTTTCCGATCATTAAATTCTGTGACGAAAGGAGCGTCAACAAAAGTCCCCACTCAGAGTTGGATCCGGAGAGAAATGAGGATTTGACTCTGAGGAAATCGAATCCATCCAAAGGAAAAGGGGGCGCGCAAGTCTTCAGGGCACAGAGGGCGGCGCGCAAGTTTGCGTCGCGCAGGCCTTGAGCACACTGGGTACGGCGCGCAGATGGGCCTCCTGGCCTATAAATACATGGCCTCACCTCCGTACAAGTATCCGGATTTCCGGACCTCATACCTTCGAGCTCTCGCCGCGCAGGTTGCTCTGTTTTTCTAGTATTTTCCTTGATGTCACGCTACTGTAAAGGTATCTGTACTTGCGCGGTTTACACTTGCGCGTCAAAAACTAGCGCGGCACACGAAAACTTGCACGCCATTTTTTGGACTTGCGCGCCTTAATGCCTTGGCCATTTTTCCCGAATTCTTTCATAAATTTTATGAAAAATAAACCCATTTAAGAGTTTAATTTGTCCAACTTTTGTGCAGATTCAATGGCTCCTAAGGAAATAGGAACGGCTGATGAACTAGCTAGCAAGAGGATTGATGACATGATGAACATTATTGGCCATGATTACTATGATATCAACAACAGCACTCTCCCAGATTTGGCTTTGTACTTGAAGAAATATCATCCTAATTTTCCACAGAGCATTCATCTGCCTTTGTCTGGTCATGGTCATCTGCAAGAGCTCAATGTTCCAAATGCAAACAATTATACACCTGAGATGCAGTTGCACTTCTACTTCTCTATTTTGGTTATGCTGTGCATTAAGAGCAACAACAATGGTGTGAACTTTCAAATTCTTCCTCCATGTCATTTCCTTGGAGATATGAAAATGGAAAACCCATGGGCTGAAATGGCCAAGGCATTAAGGCGCGCAAGTCCAAAAAATGGCGCGCAAGTTTTTGTGTGACGCGCTAGTTTTTGACGAGCAAGTGTAAACAGCGCAAGTACAGATACCTTTACAGTAGCGTGACATCAAGGAAAACACTATAAAAACAGAGAAACCTGCGCGGCTAAGGTAACATGTGCGGCGAGAGCTCGAAGGTATGAGGTCCGGAAATCTGGATACTTGTACGGAGGTGAGGCCATGTATTTATAGGCCAGGAGGCCCATCTACGCGCCGTACCCAGTGTGCTCAAGGCATGCGCGATGCAAACTTGCGTGCCACCCTCTGTGCCCTGAAGACTTGCGCTCCCCCTTTTCCTTTGGATGGATTCGATTTCCCTAGAGTCAAATCCTCATTTCTCTCCGGATCCAACTCTGAGGGGGGACATTTGTTGACGCTCCTTTCGTCACAGAATTTAAAGATCGGAAAAGGGAATATCTGAGCTCAAAGTGATTCATCCTTTGAAGAAAACATCAAAAATCGACAAAGGTAGGAAGAAAGGATCAACAGCAACTGCAACACGCAAGTTATATCACTGTCGCGCAAGTACACTTGCGCGACACTCTTGGTCACGCAAGTGACTTGCGCGACCAAAGTGATAACTGCCTGGTAACAGCCGGGGTCTTCTCCTGCCTATAAATAGACCCTGTGGGCCCCCCATTCGAGAGGATCTTTTTCCAGAAACTCGGATTGAAGCTCCTGACGCCCAAGTCTCTTTTCAAAGCTTCCGGAACACTTCTAAGGTATTTTCTTACCTAGAACGGAAGATCTAAAGTGAGGGAGGAAGGCCTAAGTGTTGAAACTCATCAAACACTTGCGCGGATTTCGGGGGATGACCTCCTATGGGCATGTTCCGATTGGTTTCTAGCGGGTTTGTTCGTAGAACCGGAAACATCCAATGATTCCACATCCAATTGGACCAACTTTCCAAAGGTAGGCGCTCATTAACTTGTGGACTAATGAGGCTTAGGAATTTGCATTGGTCGAGAGGATGGGAGGTCGGACTCATCACACCTTTTTGAGGGGAATTATTGTCTACTCCAGGACTCTCTTTATAGATTTAAGTTATGTTCGTGAATCCTTATTACATTACCAAGTATAAAATGAGCTTTCCTTTAGTTTTAACAATCAATGATTAAATATGCAAGAAATTTGGAGAATCATTTATATGTATTCGAGGTTCTTCATCAATAGAGAATCGTCTATATCTGTTTAGAGATTCCTGGTCAATGGTATCCTTCAAAACATTTATATAAAAGTCTCTTGGTCATTAGGATGACCAAGCTGGTTTTAAAGACACTCAGTGGGGCACTTGAAGTTTATCGTCATTCAGAAGGACAGGGATTATTTCAAAGATGGGATCGAACCCATAAATGGGCTACCTACGTATCCTTTGTTTTGGAAAAGGAATTAAAACCCACGTAGTTCGAATAATGGAGTATGATGTTTATGATTAATGGCTCAAAGAAAAATGTCATAATTACTTTTACACTCTAAGCTCACGTGAGTCATGCTCGGTGTGAGAAACAAGAGGTATTGGTAAAAATTAGACAATTGTCCCATGAAAGATGCAATCATAAGAAATTGTTTGGGACTTATGTATGTATGACTGCCCAAATAGATGAAGGTTTAGGATTTACTTTTAGGGAGAAAATCCAGGAACAGGGTCCATAAAGGTATATGTGCTTTATGGAGATTTGAATACTCTAATCTTGGGGCTTACTCCTAAGGAGGATGCCCAAATTAGGAGGGGACTTATGATTGGGTTTTACTCCTAAGAAGGATGCCCAAAATTATGACTGGGACTTATTCCTGAAAAGGAGGCCCAGGTTAGGGGACTTGGGGCTTACTCCTGAAAAGGAAGCCCAAGATTATGACTGATTCTTATTCCTGAAAAAGAGACCCAGGTTAGGGATTAAGTTTTGGGGCTTACTCCTGAGAAGGATGCCCAAGTATTTGAGATTGGGGCTTACTCCTGAAGAGGATTCCCGGTATTAGGAACTTTAAGAATTTGGGGCATACTCCTGAAGAGGATTCCCGGATTAAAGGATTTATAACTGGGGATTATTCCTGAAAAGGAGACCCAGGCTAAGGATTCTCTCATCTTAAAGGATGAGGTTGAATGAACGAACTCTCAATCTTTGGTGACATAAAGATATATAAATCACTAGGTTTTGAGAGATATTCCACTGAATTCTTTTCAGATAAGGAATTCAAATCAAGAAATCATGCCATTAATGGCTTTGAAGAGTATCTTGAAGACTGAATCTTGAATAGGAAAGGTGAAATGGCTTAAGAGGGGTAAAATGGGAAAGATGGGAACCCAGAAAGGTAAGGGCGTGCAAGTCCTGAAAGGCGCGCAAGTCTTGCGTGGGCGCGCAAGTATTGGTCGCGCAAGTATACCTGTGCGACACATGGTGTACTTGCGCGATTTTCAACCAGCATTGAAATACTTGAGCGACTCCTTTTTAAACCCTTTATAATCCCCTTGAGGTTCTTCCAGATAAGGGACGCGCAAATTCTATTAAAGGAATAAGGCAGCGCGCAAGTGTTACCAGTTCCCTTAAGGGATGGCCATTCAGGCGCGCAAGTGTTTGATGAGTTTCAACACTTAGGCCTTCCTCCCTCTCTTTAGATCTTCCGTTCTAGGTAAGAAATTACCTTAGAAGTGTTCCGAAAGCTTTGAAAAGAGACTTGGGCGTCGGGAGCTTCAATCCGAGTTTCTGGAAAAAGATCCTCTCGAATGGGGGGCCCACAGGGTCTATTTATAGGCCGGAGAAGACCCCGGGCGGTTACCGGGCGGTTATCACTTAGGTCGCGCAAGTGTACTTGCGCGACAGTGATATAAATTGCGCGGTGCAGTTGTTGTTGATCCTTTCTTCCTGCCTTTGTCGATTTTTGATGTTTTCTTCAAAGGATGAATCACTTTGAGCTCAGATATTCCCTTTTCTGATCTTTAAATTCTGTGATGAAAGGAGCGTCAACATGGTTGCATGGGAGTAGTAGAATATATTGAAACAATTGGATCCTTCATGTTAAAAAACACTAAATAAAAACTAGATTTCTAGTTTTGAAGTCCTATAGAAAAATTGTGTACACCAGCAAAACCCTAAACCTATCTCATAGGTACAAAAAATATCCTCTACAACATCAAATCACATGGATGTGATAATATGTTCTTGGGAACATAAAGATTATTAGAATAGATCCCCTATTCATTATTTTTTAACACAAAACCTGCCACATATTCCAAAACATATAGTTCAGCAGCTTTGATATGATAATGTGTGTTGGGGATGTAAATATTATTATCTTACTTCATATGGGAAATAAAACTAAGAATAAGTTGTGAATTTAATTAATGAACAATATTGTAACATTACAAGAAGACCTTATTGATCAATAATTCAATATCTCTTATAACATTTATGTTTTGGGAGAAATAGAGGATCTGAAATTTTTAACCTTAGAAAGATAGGTTCTCAAACCCTAACTAGTTTTTTATGTGCACTTCTAGAAGGAAAATAACAAAGAGACAAACATTCATATAAAAAATAGAGTAATAAATTGTAAATACAAAAATAAACTATGATTCATTATCTTGAAACACTGCTAGTTTATAATGAAATAAATATATCATGGTGATGTTCAAAATATAAATGAAATTCAATATGGATATAATTTTTTATCCAAGTTTCATATATTTGATCTATGAACACAAGGAATTCATTATAAAAAATATTAGAATTATAGACTCTCAATATCAAATTCAATAGTATAATAAATAATAAATGTAAAAAAATTAATATAATTCATTTTCACATCACACAGAATGAGTATCATAAATTAATCAAGAAAATATACAATGTTATGGAATTCTATATACCAAATAAATAAATAAATTATAATAAAATTCAAAATGGAGAAACATTATTCATAAAAAATGAACTAATACCCTGAAAATTATATGATTTAGGGTGTATTCATGTGTTAAACATTAAATATTAACTAATTAAAGGTGAAAAATATGAATGCAGATTGTATGTTTTACTACAATTTATATAATTACAACTTTTTTGTTCATTTAAAATTCATTCTTTTATTAAAATTTCAATGTAAAATTTCAGTTTGTATTTTATTTTTTACTAATATTTATATAATAAAAACATTTTAGTTCACTTAAAATGAGTTTATACCAAGAATATGACTTACAATGGGGCCTCGTCAATTTAGATTTCAATAAAGCACTCATTCGTTTTCATATGGTCCTTTCCCCAATTCAATATCAATGAATTTGTGCAACAAGTAATTTTCATGTGTAAATAGTTATGTTCTCTTCAAAGTGACCAATATATTAGCATTAAAGATACTATTTAGAAAGGGGTTTTCGATTTTATGATGACTAACAATATGTCTTTTTCTATGAGTGGTGAAATGTATAATGGAGGAATTATATCAACATCCATAGCCCAAAATTAGAAAATTGTGAAAGATATTTCGAATTTTCCCACTTCCAATATGTTTTCCCAGATTTTACTATTTGACTTGCTTCATCTAGATAAGAGAACAATGATATTAAGAATGATGTTCCATGTCAACAAACTCATAGGGGAATTATTCCCATCCATCTATATAATACTTGATTTGAGAGCACAACCCAAAAATTAATCAAAAGGTGTACCTCTATTTCTTCTTTCAGTGCACATTATCATGGCCTATATTAACTTCAGTTCCCCCATAATTTGAAAAACAGAACAGTTTCAGTTTTCACCTCTTTTCCAGAGACAATTATATAACTATAATTCTAAAATCACCCAAAAACTCAAGAACAGGGATAAAAATTCTTGTTGCATCATAATTTCACTGAAACCCTAAGTAGAATTAAATTTAAATCCTCTATAAATAAGATTTTAGGTGATTATAACTTCAATAATAGAATTACATACCTCATAAGATTCCCAAACATGAACTGATTGAATTTGAAATGGGTTTTTGTCCATACCCCTCCATAAAAAGGAATTTATTCCCTTCTTTCGGTTTCACACACCTATTTCACAGTCTCTACAAGACCAAGGAGGAGCTCAAAACCTATTCACGGCATCCAGACCACCTCATCATAGTTAGGAAATTCATACTACCATTCTGTGATGGCATCAAGGTCATTCACTTGATCCCCCAAAGAATCGATAGGGCTGTAGTGGTTCCCGACCCAGAATCTACTTTGATATTTCAATTCCTGAAGGTTAAGGAGGGCTCGGGGAACGTAGAGATGGGGAAGATCAGGGGTGTATGTGTAATAATTAATAAAATCAATTTCAGTAATAATTTCTCATAGTAGATTTCAAAGGGTTTTTCACTCGCGTTGGTTGAAATTATTTATTCCATGGATGAACTAGAGGGCTTGAACGCAGAGGAGAAACTGGAGGGAGTGCGCATCCAACAAGAATTTGAAGTTTTCATCTAAAATTATTTTCATTTAGACATGTTTATTTTAGGTTTTTTTTAATTATTTTTTAAATCCCATATAATAATTTATTTCAAATAAAAAATATTTAAAATACTAATTTTATTTTTTTAGATTGATTTTTTTATAATCCTACTATTTGTCCAAATATTTTAGATAATATCGATGTAACTTTTTTAGTAAACAGTAAGTGATAAAAAAAATTATTCATAAGTTCCTTTTTGTAGTTAATAAGCACAAGTAACAGATTTATATGTTGGAAAAAACTATTTTTAATAATAGTTACTAATAATATATTCACTTGTTTGTAAAAAAATATTTGGTATTAATAAGATAAAGAAACACTTTAAATTATTATTAAACCATGTGTTGGTACAAAACAATTTACAATAACCGACATATAAGTTGGTTAAAATAAATGTTTGTACATTAATTCATTACCAATAAATCATAATATATTTTTGAATTACTCATTTATTTAAATAGATATAATGTTCATTACTAAATTTATGTTTTTATAAGTGAAATATTTTGTAGTGATCCATTCGGTAAGACATTAAACTATATTGTCAAATTACTAACTGTATGGATATAAATTCCACAACACGTGAGAGTTATATCTATGTAAGAATTATTATTTCATTTTCATTCCTCTATTTAATTTCTAGAACTAGATAAAATGATCCTCCCAATGTGAGATCCAATCATGTATAAGGGACTCTTATGAAAACTATGTGTGGCTTGTTTTCTATTCCTTGAGATTGGTTGTGATGCCTGGATCTCATATATACACCTTAAAAATTTTTTTTATCAAACTCTAGCTTTTCTCAGTGCCTTAACTTTCATTTTTCATTAATATTATAATGAATAAAAAAACCCCTCCATATTTCTATACTTATATTCTTTCCACATTTAAATATTCCTTTGCTTCCATTTCTTTTCATTACCCTTTACTGATTTTTCCATCGTTGAAACTATCTATATTAGTAATTTACACTTTTTAATTTATTAACATGCAAAAACATGTATTAAAACATCCTAACTGATTCCCTTGAAATATGTTAACATTTTCAGACTGATTATATTCTTTAATTGAAACTAAGTCAATTTAATATTTACTGTTTGATTTAATGATGATGTAGTTATGGTATATCTACATAACTATGTATGTATTATGATGCAATATTTCCTCCTAATTGAGTTGGATTTAATCTCTATATATACATCTTATGATCTATTTAATATACCAACAATACATCATAAGTAAGGAAATAAAATACAAACAATACATAATAATGGATAATTAAGATAAATATTTAAATTTAGAGAATGGATATTGAAATTTGGGGAAGCGTCAATTCATGTATGATTATAACATAAGTTGGAGATAAGGTATTGGATGATTAAGATGACATTTTTAAGTGATATTTGTCACTTAAATCATGTTAACCCATCTTCCAAGGGCTCTGTGGAAGGGTGCAGAAAAATTATTTGAAAAAAATAAACGCATCATTTATAAATGAATGATTAGTTTTGAGGCAAGGAAGATAATCATGAGCTAGTGAGTGAATATTTTTAAAGTTTATGAAGATTTCATGAGGTCCATAGAAAATTTTTTGGGCTAGCTAAGTCATAGTTAACGTCTGGTTGGATCAATTTTCATGGACTTGGTTATGTGATTAATGAATTTTTCTATGGATGAAATCATCTGGCATGTTTATTGTTGGATGATTCATGGAATTTTGATAATTGAAAGTAGAATTTTTGGTTTTTTTATAGAATTAAAATATGTTTTAATTAAGAAAATAGTTTATCAAGGTACCAGACAAAATTCCGCAGCCAGAAAAAAATGGGATTTTTTGCATTTATTTAGTATGGATGAATTCTTGTCACATGATTATAAGAGTCCTCAATTAAGACATCGGGGTGGAGGATGTTATGGATGTGTTGTGACCCTGAAACTGTTTCATGTTGAAGGTTCCCTTGTAAGTGTTTTGGTCATAGGGAATATTGTTTGTTTAGAGTCAAGTCGTTATGATTTATGAATTCATTATTGCCTTCTTATTTTCAATCCATTAGTCAATATATGAATCATATTCAGACTCAAGTGGAATTGGATAATTTCGAATAGGTGAAGACCATTTGAATTTTTTGGAAGAGATTTAAAGTAGATTGGAGTTGAATGGTGATGTTTGAAGAATTTTGGGTGCTAAAGAGACAATGGTGTTTTATGGGAGAGAAGATTTCACAGACTCGTGGTCACGCCGTGGTGTAGTTGGACATGAAAATTCAATGCCCCTCAGGTGTGGAGGTCTTATAGGTCACATCACAATTAATATTGATCACACCACAATTCCCTTGGTAGTTGAGTAGTTGGGAGTTAATTAGTTTTTAGTAGATGTTTTCTTTACCCAAGCTCATGATGCAAGAACTCTACCAGGGTTGAAGTTTGATCCCTTTTTAAGGTGCCAGAGATATAGTGAATTATTCGAGTTTTGGTGATATTGGACCATTTATAGGGAAACACAACTATATCTAAGTAATAATTGAGGATCAGAAACCACATGAGGTGCTCTTTAGACATTCTTTATAATGGATTTTTTCATGATTGGTGGCTTAATAGGGGATTCTAGGGAAGAAATTTTTGATAGAGATATTCTCTAATGCATTCCCATCTTCCAGGAGGCCTCAACTGAGTATTGGAAGTTTAGAGATTTTGGGTAATATAACACTCTATTTTGGGATAGAATAATGAATCCTAATTATAGTTATAATGGTTCCATGGAAATACCATCATGATTATAGAAATATTTTTAAACCATTCCATAAATTAGTATTCTATTGACATGGCACTGAATGAAGCTTTCCGAAATCATGTATAACTCCCATGGGTATAGAGACCCTACTTCTTCTCAAAATGAGGGTATAATCATCTCTAAAGATAAGAAAATTTCATTTTCTACTATTGATTTGGTTTAAATTTTCTACTATTCCACATTTAAGGCTTAGGAAAATCATGTAAAATAGGTGAAAATTTCATTTCAAAGATCCACAACAAATTTTCATAGCATATAGACATATTTAATAATTAAATCGAGTTTTTAAAATACTCAAGAACTTTTGAAATTACAATTCACGTGTTATGCATAAGGAACCTGCCACAACCTCAAGCGATGATGCTTTTGACGATGAAAACATGAATCTTCATTTTTTTTCACGCACACATATGCACCTTCACACATATATATGGACACGTACCCCTATGTACATATTTTCCTATAAAAATGTGTACAAAGGGGTCCTTAAATATATGTTTATAATTGCATGTACCTCTCTAAACATTCACATATATGCATTTTTCATATCTATATATAAGCACACCTGCAACCAATATATATATATTCATACTTCCATGAGTGAATATATATAAATGGTAAACGTATATATGTATATGAATACCTATGTATAAACATGTAATTCACCTTCTAAAAGAGTCTTTTATCCACCTCAACAAGATCCAAAACACACTAAAAAAATATAGGAGACAAAAAAAATCACAAAATCCTTATTCAAAGTGAGCCAAAGAATCAAAATGTAAGAAACCTTACCCAAATAGGGGTTTGAAGTCCCTATCTTTGATGGTGGTGGATAGAACCAGCCTCATTATATGAAATCACCTGTAAGTAAATAATGGGAAAAGAAGTGAGAAATAATGACTTCGTAATATCTCTCACAGTATGATCATGTGTTTCAAAACAATTCTTATGAACCATCAGTGATTTATCCCATATAATAATTTGGAATCCTTGTTGGATTTATTATCGATAACATATTTAATATTAAAAGTTGAATTTTCATTAACATTAAAATGAAGGAAAAAATCTTGGGTGTGGGGTTCTCCCTTCTATGACTAGTAGGAATTCTACTCCACTAGAAACTACTACATGAAATATTTTGTATATATATTTTAATGATGAAAATAAATCCCTCTATATATATGTTTTTCATGTCCCACCATAACCTTAAAAAAATAAATAATACCAAGTAGCTATTATAGGAATTATAGTCAGTAGATTTTTTTAATTAGTTTCCTTCGTACATTCTAGATGATTATACTCTTTTTATAGATTTTCCATTTGTAATTAATCTCTCTTATATAACTCATCTATTTTCCTATTATGAAGAGGAGTTATCTAGTATGAAGAGATAAGGGTAATATTTGAATGACATTTCACTACTATATAGTATGTTATAAATTTAGAGCTTTGAATATACCCCTCCCCCCTTTACCTTGACCCCTCCCCATATACACCCCTTACCCCCTCCCCCTACACCCTACAAACCCTTTCACCACTACCCCCTCCCCCTGCACCCCCTCCCCCACCCCCTCCCAAAGACCTCAGCACACCCACTTGTACACCCCTACCCCCCCTCTCCCCCCCAACACACCACCACCCCATGCCCCATGCACACCCCCCTGCCCATGCCCCTCCAACATGGACCCCGCCCCATATATACCCCTCCCCCGCCCTCTCCCCCTACCCCTTCAAACTCCCTGCCCACTGTAAACCCTCCTACCCCTCCTCCTGCACACCCCCTCGCCCTCCACACCCCATCACCCCTACTAAAACACATATAGAATATAAAAATTCAAACGAAACACATGTATTTCATTAAAACAGATAAACTATTTGCAGCCAAGTGCACAATGGAGATCAAAGAATATTCAAACAGTCAAATCTCAGCAATTCAAAAATCATCATAAAATATAAAAACCTACATCAAATCAAAATATCATTCAATATCCAAAATAAAAACAATGATCATGTTCCATTAAAATCTAAATAATAGATATAGAGAGAAAAATTAATTGACCAATGACAACCCAAAAAAAATTAACAATTTATAATAGAATAATATAATGACCCATTGTAAAATTTAGTGACCAATGATGAACAATTGGAGTTAATTTTGCTAAATATAGATAATTTAAAAAAATATGCAAATGAATGAAAGATTATAATACAAAAAAATTATTATAAAATGATACTATTCAACAATGAATATGTTATTATCTAATAATTATGTGAATGAAACCCTAGTAATCAAGAGAACATTAATTATAGTTAAAAAAATTATATACCTCTCACATGAATGAACAAACAAACAAACGATAAATGAATTAATAAATAACAACTCTATTATTGAGCAACTAAAGCACCAATGATGAATAGTGCTTAATATGGTACAGACAAAATATTTCTCTAAAATAAAACCAAACACCATAACCACATTGTTATTATCCATTTATGTCATAGTAATAAAAATCAAAAGGGTAAGAATTAGAAAATTAAATTAAATATGTAAATGAAAATAAAAATAAAAGACTTCACAAGTAAAAAAATGGGTTTCATGCTTCAATGAAATGGTAAATCACATGTTTTAACTGTGTATCCATTAACTTCAACCTTGATCCAAATTATTTTGAAGATTGTATCCTCAATTATGGTTTTATACAGATATGGATGATGCTGGATTCTATTTCCTTCCTTAGAAGCATTTGTCCCACCACATCCTGTAGAACATTACTTAACTTTGACCATTCATCATTGTAAAATTCTACATAATTTCTTTATTTTAGGATAAATATTTTTTCTTCAACATTTTGATCTCTAAAACCAAATCATCCATTAATGTCTAACCCTTACCCCTTTCCCAAGGGGAAGGACTAAAAAATTTCATTTATTATGTATATACACCCTTAGTTTTTCCCAATATGACTAGTATTACATCCTAAATATATTTAATTTATCATTATCTAATACCAATCTATGCTTGAGGCATGTAGCATGGGTTTATATCCTCCATTTATAAGAATTTATTATTAATTGTGCCTTCCATGGAAGTACTATGTAATGAGAATTATGGATATTTTATTCTATATTAAACTAACATATATTTATACTATATTCAAATATATTACTGATATTTTAGTATGGTTTCAATAAGTAAAACTTATAATCACACCCAAAATGCATTCTTATAGCATGTGTGCAGATCCATTTACGTAGGATCTAAGGGTAGGCACAAAAAAATGGTAGTTCATAGCACATATTATAAGTAGTTGTGATGGAAAATTTTTGATTTTTTGAAATGTGATCTTGTATAAGACATGGAGGTCATTCTTGGACATTAAATATAGAATACCCCACTATTGGAAATTCCCTTTTTCTATTTAGGTTTTGATTGGTTTCTATATCATTTCTATATATTTTTATTGTCTATTTAAACTTGTTTAATGATATATATATATGTGTGTGTGTTTTTTTTTGTAAATTTTTCAAAGGAGTTACATTTCATATAGTTTATTTATTATATCATGGGCTAAGTATCTTTGATGTATAGGTACACTCTATAGTAAAAATTTTTAGATTTCTCTTTTATCGTAAATTTACAAATCTATTTAAAAATGTTACCCATGATCCCTCGTAACAACCTCCCCCTCCCTCTGTATGAGTATCCCATCCCACCAGCCCCCCCCCCCCAACACCCCCCCACCAGCACCAGCCCCCCAACTGCACCGCCACAATAGTCCCCCCAGCCCCCCTGCACCATCCCCCTCCAGCATCCCTCCTACCCCCACCCCCTCTACTATCCCCCATCCCCCTTCAGTTGTTGAGGTTTGGGAGGCCACATCGCAATGGATATTTGTCACACCACAATTCCCTTGGGAGTTGAGTAGTTGGGAGGTAATCAGGCTTTAGAAATATTCATACCACACCGCAATGTACCTTTTTGCTTTGTGAAGGACATGGTCACATCGCAATGTTTATATTCCAGTCATGATTGGTGCCATAAATCAAATTTCAAGTATTTTGATGATGTGACTTATTGGATTATAAAAAGGCTACTCAAATTTGATCCTAAAAGTCCCTAATGTATATCAAGGGTGATTATAATAACTAAAAACATTTATATATATATATATAATCAAAAAATACACCCAAATACATACTCTAAATATAGTAAATAATAAAACTAACATATATGAAGAACAAGTATATTTTTGAAATAAATTAATCAAAAGCATAAAAATATTAATAAAATGATGTAAAACAATCATTACAAATTGTAAATAAAAGTGTTAAACATATCTTATCAACATAAGAATTTTCAAAGTGTAATACATTGTGGAATTTAAAGTGAAATGTGGTACGGAGTTTAATAAACAAAATTAGAAAATTATTTTAATGGTAATAACTAATGTTTGGCTAATAATCAAAAGGATATTATGAAAAGTGTGGGAAATTAGGTTGTCAATGAATCCAAGTCTGACAATAAATAATATAAATTAAAATAATGAAATATAGTTCATTAAACCTATATCTAGTGTAAAGGTTTATAAAATAGTGCAAAGTGAAATATGTACCGCATATTAAGTAGAAATTATTGCTCTTTTTCATAATTCAATTTTTTATATATAGTGTAACAGTTTCATGTATATATACATTTTTTAGTTCTCATGAATTATAAAGTCATTTTCAATATTAAAAGTTCAATAATTTTTTGAATTGTTATTTTAATGAAAATATTAAATTTAGGTGATTTTGTTTGATTATTAAACGTTCTAAACGTCATAATTACATCTACAATTAAGATTTTATGAATTTAAAGATAAGAGATCTAAAATTTGATTTTTACACAAGCTTCGAAGATAAAACTTATTCCATGGGTATATCTAAGGATGATACCCACTTGAAAATGAATAAATTGTTTTAATATAGTTATGAAATGATGTGATTTCCTTTGACCAGTGAGTTGTAGGAGGAAATTATGTAGTGGGATTCACCATAAACCAAGGAACAAAATGAAATTACAATTATTTAGTTGAAGGGTAAATAAAAATAAAATGGAATGACATTTTTGTATTTCTTCAAATTTATGAGAATAAATCTATAGGTGGTGACTTTAGGAAATATGAAGTGAAAAAAATGAGGTAATAAAGCATAGATAAATTTAAATAAAATTGACCTAATATTAATATACTATAGCTCACTTGAATGTAACCCAATATACATAAACAAAATAGATTGGAGTTTTATAAAATTGAACCTAGATAAATCAAATCACAATGAACCTAATACAATAGAATAAAATTTAATCATACTAAACTAAAAAAAATCAAAATATAAAGTAATTTATCTCATTATAAGAGAACCAAATTGAATTGAACCAGTTATAAGTAAGACAAATAAAATAGAAATTACTCGACATAACGCAAATTTACCCAATCAAACACATCTGATTCTACCTTAAATCAACTAAAATTGACCAAAATTTAAAAAAATGAGATGTTGGTGTATTCAATTGAAGATTGAGTCTTGTTCAGATGAAACATATGTAAAATTATTCCCAATTGAAATATAGAAAGTCAAATCAAATGGTCTGTTAAAAAATAGTCGAACAATATTTCCAACCATGAGACAGAGAATGATGATAAAGGTAGAGGGATGAGGTATACTCAATTACATTATAGTTCAGGGACCATTTGACATTGAAATGATGTTGGATATCCCACCATACCTGATTAGGAATCTAAAATAGTGATATGGAGTTAAGATTCAAATTCAAATCAATTGAGAAACCAAATATGATGATATGAACCTACACTTCTCAATCCTTCCAGAAAATGGATCCTCGTTCTTTTTAGTTTGTATGGTGTGGTCGCGTCATTACAACGGTGAGATAAATTAGAAGAGGAGGGTCATGGTGGGGTGGGTAGGGGGTGTCGAAGCTGAATCGGCAGGGAGGTGGGTAGTTTATGTCAGCGGGGAGGTGGGTCGGCAGCGCTAGAGTCACATCAGTAGGGAGGCATCAGATCCATGTCAGAGTCAGCATGGAGGTTTTTTGTCTATGTCAGAGTCAAAGTGGGATTAGGAATCACTAGGGGAGGATAAATCAAGAGGGGTGGGGAAGAAATATGTAATGTTAGGAGGATGATAGGATGAATCCAAAGGGGAGGAAGATTAATTGTGATGTAGGGGGGAGGAGTTTTTCAAGAGGGGGAGGGTTTACAGGTGTAGGAGGAATGTCCTGATTGAAATAATATCTAAAGGACCAATTACCATGACCAGATATTTAGCTATGGATATATCTCATCCTATATCCATGGATCATTTAATACATTCCCATAGATCCATGGCTATAGGTCATTTTTCTAGTAGTTTTTTTCAGTTTCCTAAATTTCCATATTGATATTTCCCTATCTATTTATTTAAATTGCAAGTGTTATTAGTTATTTACATTTCAATGTTAGTTTACATAAATAGATTCATTACTGATTCCACTTTACTTACCCTTAATGATCTTTTGAGATCACCCTTATTATGTTTCTTTCCCCAGGTTAAGAAGAAGAAATATTTGAATAAGCATTCAAGGGCATAGTTTATTTCCTATTTTTTTGTATCATGATTGTATTTACTATTTCCTAATGTATTATGGGTAACATGTATATAATATGGATTTCAAATACTAATAAACTGAATATCCCTTCAAGATTTGTTTCCTTTTAAGAATGATAATATCATTCAGAAATGCATTATATCTCCATTTCTAGTGTTGGGGTGTTAGAGTTGGTATCAAAGGAAGTTTAGAAACAACCTTGAATACTAGATTTATAAAACATATATTATAGAGAACAACCATAAGATATACATTGAGGCTAAGTATACAAGAACATCCTAGAATTTTGGTTTGGTAGATATTATGTGAGCATTCCTAGCAATACATCCATATATAGATAATACAAGTGGACGTGGTTCTGGCACATATGTACCTAAGGGTAACAAATCTAACAATGAAATCTAGGCTTGACTCGAGGTAACAAAGTACATGACAATGGGCCTTAATATTCACCTAGTTTGACACTCTAGGGGGATATGATTAGGGTGATTCACATTTTATTTACCTACCATTATGAAGGATTTAGAAGTAATGATTTCCCCAATGAATCCAAATTTAACGGTTTTATGGATTTATGATGCGTAAATTTATGTTAGGTGTTATGCCATATTTAGAGTTATTCAAATTTCATGACCTTATAATCTGATCAAATATATTTCATTTTTTATAAATGATTCCTAGTAGAAGGAATTATAACTCCACTGGTGCATGTGATGTAATGGGTAATAAGGATCATATCTGTCATAGTCTTAATTCATCTTTTTTAAGGGAGATAGTATCCCAAGTAATCTCATAATATGAGGAAATATTATCATGTTTTAACCAGATAAGTAAATAATTATTTGAGTCTTATGGATATGAAGGGAAGAAGAGGATGGAAGATAAAAATATACATAATGGAAATTATGTAAAGATGGGTTTCCCACATGTAATAACTTTGAAAATAATCATCCTGGTAAATATTTTAAGGGAATTTGAGATTATTATATGTGTAGAAAAAAATGAGACCTAGTTGTTGATTGCAAGGGCAAGAAAAAGGTTTCCAATGTTCAGTGATTCCACTACAAGGAGAAGAGACTTTATGCATATCAATGTCCCATGATTCAAAGGAATATACCTTAGATGATGTAATTAGATAGTGATGAATTTATGATACTGTCGCTGATGAAGAGGAATGATTAATATGGTTGTTCAAGAATTATGCCATTTAAATATTTTACTAGAAATGTACTTGTTATAATAATTATGTAATATATTATTATTCTACTATAGTGCTTTTTTGTTAAGGATTTGAGATCATATGTCAAATAGTACCAAGAAATGTTATTCAGTATACAGATACAATTTTCTAAAAATACATGATTGAGGGAAATAAAACCCTTAATTTGGCCTTATGTTGTGATAATGATGAAAAAAATGACTTTTTGGATGAGTACTAACTACCTAGGAACTGATTAATGACTTGTGGATAAGTGTAATATAATATCTTTGGTGGAGTTTAAAACACTTTTGGATTTAAGGAATAAATCCAATAAAATGTGTCTTACTTAAGGTAGAAGTAATAATTCATGCTTCCAATAATTTTTTATAGTAATTATATTTATTACCATATTTCAAAAGGATACATGATGAAGTTATTCACTTGTTCAGAATGTGAAAATTAAAATATGCCTCATGTTTATTAAAGGTTAATGATATGTTCACTTTATAAGTTTAGTGACTTTCCTTTGGAAGTGATTGGATCATAATTTTTTCGAAAAGTTAATCATTTATAAAATGGTTTAATATGATAATTGGATTATATTTTAGATTTTAGTGCATTAATTCACTATATATCATATAATTCTCTAATAAAGGAAGTATAAATAGTTCATGGTATAATCAAAGGAATAAATTATGTATATACAAATTTATATTATTATGGAGTGAAAGAATTCCTTAAAAATCAAACAAATGGTTATGAAACAAAAAATGTGTCTATTTATCATCATTTTTAAGATATAAATGAACTTTACTCACTCATATGATTCATGGCCTTGTGGACTAAAAAATTTCATCTGAACATGTTCTCTAGAACTCGCTACTAGAACTTGATTTTTCGAATTATTTTCCATATCCATATCTCTATTTTCCACCTATGCTATCCAAAAAGGGACTGTAGTTACATTACCAGTGTGCTTTCCTTTCTCTCTTGTTAATAGTATGTGGTGTTAACCCCTTTTATTATGTGGGTCATGCGACAATATATTACTTTAAATCCCTTGATTTTTGGAATCAAGCTTAAATGGTGAGGATGAAATTTAATTAAGGTGGGAAGAATGTCACACTCCAAAACTTTACAATATTTTCCTTTTAGAATAAATATAATTATTTTTTAGAATGAATTATACATAATTTTAAACATACATTACATACGACACTGAATTATCTTGCATTACACACAATACTGAGTTTTGCCGCCATTTGATTGTGAGCCTGTTTTAAAACTAAATTTTGACACTTTTATGGTTTTTTTAAAAAAAACTAAATATTATTTTTTAATTTATAATGTTGAAATTATCCTAATGTTATTTTTTCCTATTTTTCTATAAAACTTTATTTTTTGATGAATAGTGGACATCAATGTAATTTCCTTAAAAATAATCATTTCATTTAAATAATTATTAATGATAAATAATATATTCTATTTTTTTTAGAGGTACATTAGATCAACTATACATATATTTATAAAAATAATTTCATTAGAATAAGTTTTACATGCAAATTAAATATAAAAACTTCATAAGCTTTTGAACGTTTTTATACTTTAAAAGTCTGTTATTTCACCTCATCTTCGGAATTAGAGTGAATCTTAATTTTACCACTATTATGATATTAATTTTTAAAATATGAAAAACATGGATGTAATCATGATGATGTTTTTTGGCCAAATAATATCAACATTAATTTTTTAACAAAATTATTAGTGAATGTGATTAAGATTAATGACGTTGATTAAGGTATGATTAAGATTAATAAGGGACTAAACCTTAATATTAAGGAACAAAATGATATGGAAACTTGTCCAAAATATATTGGATGCCAATAATTTACTATGTACTCACTTGGTTCGTGATATATGGTTATTTGGATATTATTAAATGAAAGTTCCCTATATAAAACTTTAGTAAGGAAAAATACAAAACGGGAACATTCATTACCTTTAACAATTATAAAATTTTGAGATATATAAAAACATCATATCTTCATTTATAAATACCCTTTTGTAAGATAAATTTATTATTTTTATCCTAATAATTAATCAATATTTTTTTGAGATGATTTAGTTTCTTAAAATTCTTAAGAAACGTCAATGTAGTGAATATTTAGTTAATAATTAACTAAAATAAATGATACTATAAATATTAAAATTGAAGTTAATTGATTGAATTATTTTATTTATTTATTTTTCAAGATTAAATTATCATGTTTCAAATCTGTAAACCTAATATATTTTACTTCCAATGTTAGATTGATATTTCAAAATTAATACTAAATAAATAATGTCAAAATTGACATTATTGTTATAAATGAATCTTAATAAAAGATTTAAAAATAATAAAAAACGTATATTATCTAAATTAATTTTCAAACATTAATAAATATTAAGTATGTTCTATTAATTTACCAATTAATATTTTATACTTAACATATTGAACCATATATTGTAAAAATATTATTAACTCGGTTCGGGTTCAAGCACCGTTTTAGCGCATCATAGGCACTTGTTTTAAAATTAATTTCCAAAACACATGGGAATTTTATTTTATAAATTCGATATAATATTAATTATTCAGTTTCATTATATTTTATAACAAATCTAACTTTTATTTAGTCTTAATGGTTAAATTAATTATATTAGAAAACAATATTCTTTAATAAAAACCAAAATGATAAAATTTGGGAATATTTGAAGTTAAAAAACCAAATTATTAGAATGCACATATTTTTGTGTGGATGAGGTTTTTATTGACCATTATTATCCATTAGTAAATTATTTTTTCATTTTGGGGGATCTTTAGGTAACATATAGCCACCATTATTGAATACCATTTGGTATTTACAAAAGTGACACTCCCCCTTCCCTATAAAAGGCCACAACCTCTTCCCATTCCTAACACCTCTAAAACCACCTAAGATCATCCAATACCTTCCCAAATAGTCTCCCAACGTACCTCCCCTATACCTAGATGAATCCATTTTGGTATAAATCTTTCCAATAAATCCATTTGGTATAAACCAATTGATGTTACCTGATTAAGAGGTAACACCTTCTCTCATGATTTCTAATTTAATTTCCTTTATCAACTCCCTATAATATTATTATTATATGATTACATAACAAATAAAGTATCATAAATATTCTAGGATTTTTTATGATATTTTTTATAACTATTCTTACAAACACCACCTTCTAATGGCAAACTAACATATAGTTTTTCTATACTGTGAAATACTACCTCATGAAACGATGATTGTTCTATTTTTCCCTACAACCTCTCATTGAGGCCATTATGAGAGAAAAATATATTTATATAAGAAATATATCTTATTTATGGTGTCTTATGATTATGTAATTCTTATTTGGAACTTACCTTTATGTTATCCAAGTTGTGTAAATAAGAAAATTTCATCTGAGGAAATGTTGACTACCTCCCCCACAAAACGATATAATTCCTTCATGATATACATAGAACACATAAAGGATGTTTTTAATAAACCTATGTAAACTATATATCATATATATGATAATATAAATATAATATACATATTTATAATTTAGTTTTAATTATTTTTAGAAAACAAATAAATGAAAGCAGCATTCATGTGTACGTACGACCTACAGTCTTCATGAACGGTGAACAGCTTGTCTAATCTCCAAATATTATGGACAATAATAAATACATATATATAAATATATAATATGATTTAGTCATGGTTTAATTTCTTATATGATTAAACCATGATATATTTAATAATAACAACAAAAAAATGTTAAAACATTCTCGATAAACTAGGAAACTAACACCCAAAATAGTAAAAATAATGGAAGATTGTTAAACAAATAGGTAATATATTATTTTATGAAGTCAATATATGACACTATAAATAATAGTATGGTTATATTATTAGTATGAAAAATATTTTAAACCACTATAAAATAGTTTTAATACCACAAAACAAGTGGAAGGTTAATGAAAGAGATTCTTGTCTTACTTTTTTTTGCGTAAGGCATATGCCATATAAACAACTTGCTTATTTTGAATAGTAAATCTATTGCAAATTTTATACCTTATATCATGAATAAAATTACATAATTTTATAAAACAATCCCTAATGGGGATAATTAATTAAATGTTTCAAGTGTTATGGGACCATTTTGGTATTTTTATTGATTAATTTCCTAAAATATATTCTTAGTAATTTTCTTCAAAATATTTCTTCCCTTTGTGATTGTTTACATTATTTTGGAAACAAAATCACTTTATTGTAATCATTTTTCATTGGAAAATAACTTTTATATCCATATTATCACACAATTGATATTATTATATCCCAAATTGTATATCATTTTCATTCAGTGTTCACTTTTAAATTTATTTCATTAACTAGGGAATTATTGATAAATTTGTATATTCTATTCCATATGGATAAATTTTGTTAAAAAAATTCAAGAATATGAAAATTGGTTTTTATGGGTATGAAATAGGTGGGGACCAATTATATATATCCCCTTGATGCATCGTTATTCTAATGAGATGAATAATTTGGCTAATTAGATGGGTTTTTACCCTACATTTTGTAACCGTCTTGTGAAAGGTCTTGATGGTAAAGGTACAATGTACCTATGAAACATGGAATACAATAATTAAAAATTTGATTAGTTTATATTAAGTTATTATTAATCCATGATATATTTCTTCTACATATCTATGGATACATTTAATTTTCCGGATTCAGTTAATATTCATAGAAGAGATATTTTGTCATTATATCAATGAATATATTTCATTTTTAGTTCATTGACTAAATGGAATGTTTTTCAGTTTCCTAAATTTCTATATTGATATTTCCTTATAAAGTTATATTAATTACATTAATTATGAGTTATTTACTTCTCCACGCTAGTTCACTCCCATAGATTCATTATTTCTTCAGCTTTACTTACCCTTACTAAGCATTTGAGCTCACCCAAATTATGTTTATTTCCCCAGGTTAAGAAGAATAAATCTTTGAGTAATCAATTAAAGAGGTCATTTTTTTCATCTTATTATATGTCATTACTGAATTTCATATTTCCAAATGTATTATGGGTATCATGTATATAATCTGGATTTCCAAGACTGTTAAATTGAATGTTACTTTGGGATTTGTTTCCTTTTAAGAATGAAAATATCATGTAATTACTCTGGATCTTATCTTATGGGGTTGGGAAATTATATTTTTCACATTTTTTATTCTATAAATTATGTGATAAATAATGTATACTGCTTTATCATGTTTTTATTCTTTAATTGGCATGATAGAGCATGTTTTTTATGTCTCTTACAGAATAACTAATGTTATAAAAATGGTGTTTCATTTTAAAGATAATTCTTCTATAACCAACATGGTAAATAAAATTATCATGTCAGTTATAAAATAACTGAAGTGATAAATCTAATAATTTTATTATCATGTCAGTTATTTAATAACAGACATTATAAATATTTTAAAATGTTATCAATTCCCTTTTTGAGTTATTGTGGGGGTTTTCAATCAGGCAACGATAGACTCAGTTCCCTCTTGTGTGAAAACCCAAAAGAATCCTTCAATAATTTGACATCCAACCTAGTTTTCCAGATTCATTCATCCTATTTTTCATTACACCACCTATATGATCTACGTGTAACTCTCAATTAATCCTTAGAAACCTCTCTTTAGGTTGTTCAATTTTGTGGATTCCCTAACTATCCATTTACTGATTTCATTTACTAAAATATTGCATTCCTATCTTGTTTAATATTGTCATTTTATCGTAATGTATTTTTAACTATCACGTGGAATTTTCTCCATAAATTAGCATCATTTTCTCTTATAATTTAAAATAAAGTTCTATTGTACTTCATAATTTCGATGAAAATTCCTTGATAAATGTTTTTGATGGGTTTTATAAATTTTACGATACAAGTTATCATTAACACATTATTTGTAGTTTCAATTTGAATCATGAAATTTAGTTTTTACAATTTTATTAGGTATACAATACCATATTTTATTATACATTTTCATATGATTTTCATTTAATTTGATGGGTTCTGTTATGTATATTTATACATATACCCAATATTTTTTAACATGTTATATTATCATGTTTCATCTAAAATGTAGTGTCTTATAAACTATAGTTATTTCATAGGAAATATTAATAAATACTTAAACAAGGTATCATAAACCTACGGTGGTATATTTATATTGTAGAATATAAAAAAATTCATTATTTTAAATTTTTGTTTCATTTAGTACAGTTCCACAAATATTCAATTCCAAAGCCATGACTAGTGTTATGATAAATTATAGAAGCCGATTTTGATGTGGTAACCCTTAGACATTATTCATATACCTTATCTCATATAATATGTTAAACTATACTATGACATAAAATATGAGTGAATTATTATATGGATTCACTGGATTTATTATTATGAATTTATCTTTTCATGAGTAACATTGACAAAAAAAATTTGAGATGGGTTAATAATATGTCACACGAGTGGATGGTGATTTATTTTTACATAGTGGTTTTCTATCCTATTTCTCAAAAAAAATATCATTAAAATGTGATTGAATTATTATAAATAATTATTTCAGTTGTGGAAATATCATTACATGTATTATAATTTCCATATATTTTCGATTAACATACCAATTTCATTTTCATTCCATATGGTTCCCTAACTGAATCCATATTTGACAAAATAACTTATAACCTTGATGAATGTGCATATCTAATTCCCAATGAGTCTGTATATTATATGCCAAAAATTAGTCTAACTGTATTTTAATTTTTAAATAATTTCCATGCATATATTTTTATGATTTAATATTTATATTTAAACTTATTTACCATTATTTTATAGAATTAATAATTAAAATTTTCCAATATGCATATATTTGTTTTATATTTCAATATTTTGTTACTTTCAAACTTTAGAATATTTCATATAAATATAAAATTTATTTCTCTCACAATATTTTCTTATTAAAATTATTTTCATCCATACATTTTTATTTTAACTTATCTTAAATTATTATATAGAATTAATAATTATAATTTTCAAATAGGCATATATTTATTTTATATTTCTAAATTGTCTTACATTAAAAATATAGAATATTTCATATAAATATAAAATTTTTTTATCTAACTATATTTCCTTTTATAAATTATTTCCATGCATATATTTTGTTTATTTATCATTTAAATTTAATTTTATATTCTATTATTATATAGAATTTATAATTATATTTTTCAAATACGTATATTTTTTTATATTTTAAAGTTGTGTTACATTAAAATTATGGAATATTTAATATAAATATAAAATTGTCTTATCTTAACAAGTTATATATTTTTTATTTTTTATAGGTAATAATTAGTCAAAGTTTAATTACATCACATTGAATAAGTGATGAATATGAGAAAGGTGTTGATTAATTTTTAGAATTTTTTAATCAAAATGTTCCAAACAATGATATGTTTTTCTCTCCATACATGAAATGTTTATATAAAACGAATTTGAAAAGTAGAGAGATCAAATATCATTTAATTTGGCATGGTTTTAATCTAAGTTAAAACAATTGGATTTGGAATGGTAAAACTGGGAAGAATTTCAAATATATTGATGATGATGCTTTTCAAGTAGTTAACTCTTATTAAATTAATGAAATGATTCATGATATTGAAGCATAGGGAATTGAGAAAGAATGGAAAATTTATTGTCTATATGGTGATGATAAAATCCAATTATATTCTAGATTAATGGATTTTAATATTTTATCATAATTATTATGATTGATTAACTTGAAGTAAGAACATGGTTGGAGGGACAAAATTTTTACTAATTTGCGACAATTGTTGAAAGATATTATTCCAAAAGATAATTATCTTTCTAATTCACATTATAATGTGATGAAAATACTATTCTTGATGGGATTATAGTACCCAAAAAATCATATCACCCTGAATGAATGTGTGATATATAGGATGGAATTTGAATTTCTTTCAAAGTGTCCTAAATGTCTGACATCATGGAATAAGTTGAAAGAAATATCACCGGCTGATTTAGAGGTTACAGAGACCCTACTAAGGTATTTTGGTATCTTCCTATAATTACTCATTTGAAACATTTATTTTCAAATTCATATGATGCAAAATGGTTAATATGGCATGCTAATGAGTGGATATTTGATGGAAAAATACTCCATCCAGCTAATTATCTATAGTGGAAGAAAATTTATCATTAGATTCCTAAATTTGGAAATGAAGTTAGAAATACCACACATGGATTTTGTATGGATCGAATGATCCCATATCGAAGCCTTTGTAGCACACGTGGTTCCTGGCCTGTTTTATTAGTAATTTAAAACTTATCACCAGAATTTTGTATGAAGCGCAAATATGTCATATTGAGTTTAATGATCTCTAGACCAAAATAACCCGAAAATGATATTGATGTTTTCTTATCACCATTCATTGCTGATTTGAAACTCTTAACGGAGGATGGTATTAGGGTGTATGATTCTTATAAAATGGAATTTTTTTCAACTGCATGAAATGATTATATTCATGAAAAATGACTTCCCAGGGTATGGCAATTTTTCTAGATATAGTGTTTAGGGGCATAAAGAGTGTCTAATTTGTGAACAATAGACATTATATTACCAATCTCATCATGAGAGAAAAATAGTATTCATGGGTCATCAAAAGTTATTATCTATGGATCACTCATATATAGGATTAAATAATTCAATCAATGGACCACAATAATTTGATATTTCTCCAAAACCATTATTCATTGATCAGTATTTCTAGAGGGTGAAAACCATAATGTTACATTTGGAAAGATACATAAATTTTGTAATGAAAAAAATGTTTGGAATAAATGTTCAATATTTTTTGAGCTATCATATTGGAGAAATTAAGAGGTGAAACATAACATTGATTTTCATGCATGTGGAGAAGAATATATATAATATTCTTATTGTAGATTGTTAGATATTAAAGGAAATACTTAATATGGTTTGAATGAAAGATTGGACTTAATATTAATGGGAATTTGTTTGGAGTGATCTCCCACTTCTGATGGAAGGTGAACATTTCTTCCCCCAACTTTTCATATATTATCTTAAAGGTATAAAATTATCTTTTGTTACTATATTCATGATATTGAAGTGCCACAACGTTATTCTTCAAATGTATAAAAATTATCTTTAAGGTATTTGAAGTTGATAAGAATGAAATATCATGATTGTCACGTCATGATGCAACAAATTCTACCAATTTCATTGCTTGGAATATTACACATCCATGTCAGAAAGACTATCATGAAGGTCTGTTATTTTTTTCAATATAATTTTTAATATGGTGATTAATCTGAATTCTTTGAACATTTTGGAAAATGAACCAATTTATATAATTTTTCAATTAGAAATGTATTTTCCTCCATCTTATTTGTTATAATTTGTTATTTAATTGTTCATTTGGTTTGAGAAATAATGATTTTTGGGTATGTATAACTTCATTGGATGTCTCCTTTTTGAAGGTATATGAAGATATTTAAGGAGTATATTAGGAATCTATGTTAACATGAAGCCTCCATGATTTAAATTTATATTTATAAGGATTTTTTGGAGTTTTGTACAAGCTACTTGTATATAGTGGAGCACGTTGGTTTTCCTCCATCTCTCTATGAATGACTTAATTATGGGGAAAGGTGATTCATGTATTGATGTTCAAACCTCTGATAGGTGAATAGATAAAGAATCTTCATTTATATATATTAAATAATATAGATGGTACTAAACCATATATAACATTTCATATAAATGTGTTGAAATAATTTCATCCAAAGAAAAAAAGAAATGTTGATTTTGAATGATCATAACAAAACATTTCTTTTCATGGTTTAAAAAGTCACTATTTAAAGATCATATGCATCATCAAAATTAATATGGTTAGTGGGTAGTACATTTTTAAATGAGATAAAATGGTTTGGGTATAACATTAATGGATATACATTTCATATGAAATAATATAAAAACATAAGTGGAGTTTAGAATAGTGGTGTATTGGTGTTTACAGAAGAAGTTCATTTTTGGATTTCTAAAGACAAAACCCCTATTAATGCATCATTTCCATATTATGGATTAATTGAAGAAATATGGGAGGTTTATTTCATTAAATTTAAATTTACAGTGTTTAACTACAAATGGTTTATTGATAACAATAGTTCCAGAATTGAGGAATTTGGAATGACACTTGTTAATATGAATAGAATAGAAGACACAACTGATTGTTTTATAATCGAAATATTTAAAAAAAAAATCTATATTTTCTTGATCAATATGATATGCAGTGTTCTATTGTTTTACAAGGAAGAAAAAAATATGTTTGTGATGATCAACTTAATGAAGATTCTGATTTATATGAGATCCCTACTTCCATGGAAATATTAATAGATAATAATGAAGAGTGTGTCATAGACATGGTTTGTTCCATAAGAAATGATCATGAAAAAGGAACTTGGGAGTTCATTACTTTATTACATTCCTAATATTATTGGTAATATGTGTTTATTTCTCATTTAATTTTACAAATTTCATAAAATTATAGATATGTTTATTTTTTTTCTTCCTAAAAACCCATATTAAAACCAGTAAGTTAAAATATTTGTTTACATTAGTTTTTTTAGTATTTTTACCATGCTTACCATTTCATAATTAATCTATTTGTTAATTTTTTTTGAAATACAATGATTTAGATCTAATATGTTTAATAAAAACAAAAATATTTTATCAGAGTATATTGAAAAAAATAATATTTTTTGGGTAATGAATGATTTATTAGGTTAGACCATTTTAAATATTTCTACACCAATTTTGGATTTGTTTTCATTAATTAATATAAAATTTCATATATCATTACTATTTTTGGAATTGTTTTCAAATATAAAAAAATATGAATTATAGTTTATTATGTTTTAGTTTACCTTTATGTTTCATAATTTCACATTTTTTCTTTATATTAGTATTGTAATAGTTGAATTTTTGTATTTGTGTACTACTTGTTTATTGGGTTGATATGAAGGATAATGAAAGATCAATAATCTGATCAAACACATACTTCTGGAGATGAGATTACTCATACCTTTGGGTAGAAACATTCACATGCTCATATATGATCCCCATCCTTCTTTAAAAAATTTATATACTCCCATAGATCCAAAGAAGAATTTGAGGGTTCGTAAATGTGGAAGCACATGTTTTCAAAAATTATCAGTTGCTCATATCCAGGACCATAGAATAGTGGTTCAATTTGATGATAATGATATTCCATGTGGTCCTAATTAAAAACAAATCAATATTTTTGTATCAATTCGTAGATAAGGAAAAGTTGTTATTTTGATTAATGATTAGCGATGTTTTGAAAAAGTAACACTATCTATGTTGTGGGAGATCATATTGGTAATCTCATTTGTTAAAATTTTATTAAACTTGAAATTTTTATAGTAATATATATTTCCCCTTATTATTAGATGACATAAGATATACCTGATGCTAGAGGAGTGAGAAGGAAGTATTTATCATTAGATGTTAAGAGATGGAGGGATTTCAAATAAACCGCCACATCTGATTTCATTTTTTGGAACAGGTAAAATAATAATCCATGTGATATATATCATTTTATAGATGAAGAAACATGGAATGAATTTATTGAAAGTAGAATATAAGAAAAATTTTATGTAGTTGAAATGTAAACTTTTAGCAGTTCTCTTATATTAAGGATCTTATTAGTGAATTCTTATTCTAAATTTTGCAATCGTGGAGATCTCATTAGGTGATCAAATCTAGAAATTTATACCCTAATAAATTATCTTAGGGAAGGTATACATTATTAGAAGAAAAAATTATAGAAGAAAATTTTTAGAAATTAAGAGTTGAGTCTTCAAACTCTTGAGAGGATTTCCATCAATCCCCTAGCTAGACATGAGAAATGGAAGAGATCTGAGCTGAGAAAAAAGAGCAATATCTTGTGGAATAATTGAGGGTTGTAGATAACAGTATTGTAAGATTTTTATTTTATTTATTTATATATTTAATTTGATTCAATTATTTATTTATTTTTAATCATTAAAAAATTCAAATTATTCAGAAAGAATTATCTTGAGAAAAATATAATACAGGGGATCTTTGTAACTGTAGGGAGGTAGGATATTTTATCAACAGTATTGGGAAAACTCAAACACTCGGTTCTTGTACCAGGTTACCTGTTAGGTTTATCGGTGAGAAAAGTGTTACCACATTCTTCAACATCATCAATGGAGGGTATTTATAAAAAATAGAATATTTAGAGTCTCAATTTCAGAATATTATTTTCATGATGGTGGATAAGATCATAGAGTTAGTAGAGTCCATGTTTGTAGACATACAAAGGAAGTTTTAGGCTGTACTTCCTAATCCTCCACCTCTGACTGTATAACCCACTTTTTATCCTACTCCCACACCCCCTCCTCCACAGATTCTTAGTTAGTATGAGTTATATGATGATGATCTTTAGTATCATATTGTTTCATATGGGATGATATTCTATATTGGAGATTTTTTTGATCATCATCATTTAGAGATAGATCATCATAGGTTCACTATACAGGATATTATAGATATATCAGTTAGAGTAACGATACCTAGAGATGAGGTAAGGACAGTTGGACAAAGTATCCACCACTTTTTATTTTGTCCATCTATACATCTATTACATATTATCATAGAGGAATGTGTATATTTTATATTTTATTTCATTTTTGTATTAAATTTATTTTAACATTTGAAAATTAATATATCTAAATTAATGTATAGTAATATTTTAAAGTTAAAGAAATATTATATAGGTAATAGCACATAGAAAGGTCTATGGCTTTATATACTGATTCTAGTAGTCTTGATATATTTTCAATATATTCAAAAAAAATTCAGTTGATTATTAGATTTTAATGGAAGCTAATGTTTGTGGGCATACAATGATTTTGGGGATTTAGATAAATTATATAAAGGATCCTGTAACTCAAGATATGTTTGGAATCCACATGATGTAAATTTTTCCCTTATAAGTATTAACATAAATCTTTCACTACATTTAATTTTATGAAAATTTATACATATGTTTGTTTTGTATTAGGTATCTTTATACATTGTGTAAAGATAATGATAAGACAGATTTTTATGGATGTATGGACCCACAATTCATTTCACCTGTAGTGATAACAATGACTAAAGTATAAAGAATAATTTATATTTTGATGATTGATTTCAAAAGAATATAATTATTCAACACTAAATGTTTCCATATCATCAAGAGTATGAAACATGTATCTCAAAAAGTGTTATATATTTTATTATCATAATAAACACTAAAATTTTATTTTATTTTATATTTTTTCCCATGGATTCAAGGTGTTTTTTCCAAGATAGAAGACACTTTACTAGTTATGCACTATCTATGGAAAATTGTGACAGAATTTTAAGGATGTATTAGAATTATAAGTTTGAATTTATTAATAATTGTTTATTATATAATTACTTTTAAATTTATTTCATTGTTGATATTTTCTAATAGGTTATGAAAGTCCTTTCAAGGGTCCACATATAACAACAGCACCAATATGAAAAATGTAAAACTAGAGGTGAGTTTTCATTTATAATTATTATATTATATATTTATTACATTAAAATGTTATTCTGAATTGAAAAAACATTTAAAAAATAATTTCATAAACATGAAGGAATCAAGTAATGAGGATATTATGTGTCAAGATTTATGTATAAAATAATTACAACTGGAATAGTTATGAAATTCAACCAGGTTAGAATTATTTATAAATTATCCCTTAAAATTTCATTTTTTTATTCATTATAATTATTGAATAAATTCCTTTTACTTTTTATTTTTTGATGACACTGGCACTTATAGGTCATAAGAGATTACACACTTATAAGTGGATTGGGAAAATAATTCTATAGGTTTTAATGGATTTTACTATTTTTAGTGAATACTGTAATTTTGAATTTTGTAATTATAAATAGGTTTTTCTCATTGTTTTGGATGGATTATAGTTTCTTTTATTAGATAATAATGTGATTTTTACTATTATAATTATGAATGTGGTTTCACTACTTGTTTTTATTAGTTGGTATGGTCAGAATTTGAGAAGATCGTTTAAATGAAATATAATTAAAAAAATTACATTGGTTGTAGATTAACTGATGTTAAGAACGTATTTTTTTGGTTTCCACATCGATTATTTAATAAATGGTGGGGAAAATGGTTTTTTAAATCGTTTATTTTATAAATTACATGAAAAATCCTTTATCTCGAGGATATTCACATTGGTTATGTGAAATCAGACATGTAATAGGTTTTCTCACATCAGTTATTAAATAACTGATGTAAAAACTCCTTCAAGTTGAATCTTTTCCATGTTTGGTATATAGGAACAGACGTGGTATATTATTTTTTACATCAGTTATTTAATAATCGATGTAAAAACCCATGTTAAAGACATATTTACAATTTCACCATTAATAATGGAAGCTAATAACCAATGTAAAAAAAGTAAACAACCCAATGTTAAAAATAGTTTATGAACTAGTGGTAACTATATAGAAAAATATTGTCCTATATGTAGTTATATATAACGGACTCCCAATTAAATTTCTAAATTAATTTTAATTAATATCTATAACTACATTATCATTTTTCTCTTTTGAATGTATTGGTGTAGAAATTCATCTTGATTTCTCTTTGAGAATCATATTCATTAGTAATTGGTCATACTTATCTTGATATATTTAAATCTAATAAATATCTAGTGATATTTAAAACACCAATAGTAAGTTAATATACATATGAATATAAATTTAAAAAAATTATTTCATCAGAAAGAAAAATTAATCACACATTTTAAAAATAAGGATAAAATAATATATCATCAAAATACATAGTCATGATGATATATGTGGTATTGTTCTTATTCGTATACAGATTGTTATCATCTATCCATTTTATGCTTCTTATATACTAATATAGTGTTTCATACCAAACTCTTGGAGCCTATTTTAATCCATTAAGATCCTTATAATGTTTTTACACATCGTTTTTATCTACATCCAGAATAAAACCCTCATATAGCTTCATATAATCATCTTAAATAAGCTCATAATTTAGAAAATATGTTTTCATATATATTTTTAAGACATTTAATGTTATTTTGATTTTAATAAAAAGTTAAATTATAAAGGTTTCAAGTAGAGAAGTTATAGAAAATATTTCATCAAAATCAGGGCCCTCAATCTGTGAGTACCACCTATATACACGTCTTTCATTGCTTATCATAACCTCACCATTCTCATTAATAATTATTATAAAACAGATTTTTTCTAATAATGTTCTTCTCCCTGGTTTGAGGTATAATATTTCGTGTTAAATTATTTTAAATTTGATTCAACTCACAATACATGGTTTGAACCCATTCTTTGTTCTCAAAGGAATCATCAATAGTTTAGTGTTCAAAATTAGAAAACAAATTGATATGAAAAATTTCTATGATTTTTCTTCTTGTTAACACCCCTTGAATCTATTTCTCGAGTAAATTTTTCGTGTATTTATTTAATATATGTCTTGATATCTCCCAGTCATTTTAAATTTCATGAATTTCTACATCAGTATGGCCCACTTATTCGCATTGTCTTGAGAATACAATGATTCATTACTAGGCCTTAATAGACATCACCAAGACACTAAATGATAGAAATAAATGCTGAAGGGTTTCAAATGGAAGTGGTGGAAGAGTTACCCTTTAAGAAATAAACCACTAACCAAACAACCATTATATAATGCATGATAAAACCAAGGAAACTAAACCATTAACTTTATAACAGAACCACACCAAAGTGTACTACAGTGGAAGACAATGAATCTATAAAAGTAAACAATGGAAGAAAACTACAAGAACACAAAAAAACCATAATAATACATTATCTAAAAGCTCCATGATTTAAAATAACTAAATATCCCAAGTATCATGAGTTGGTGCTAAATATGTGTGATCATTTACCTTTTCCAATGTCCAAGAAGATAGAATTTTTGAAAGCACTAAAGTTCCAAAGAAGGGGTGAGTAGAAAACACAATAGGCTTTCCCTAATTACTTCCCAACTCACTCCACTAGGATATAAAGGTTAGAAAAATTTATATAAAACTGTTTGTAAAAAACAATTTCCCAAAATAGTTTATAACTAAATATAAACAATCTTCAAAACAATTTAAAACCAAAAGTGCACAAGTGTTATTTCAAAAAATTTCCAAAAATTCATACTTCCGGAAAAAAAACAAGGCTTTAAAAAATCTTTCTCACTAGAATTTTGGAACAACCATTCCATTCCACTTATTAACACATCCATCTAGGCATGCCTCATTATGATAGTTCCATACTTATGAGCAGTCTCTCATTGGTATACCATGTCGTCACATGATAATTATACCTTATGTTCCATTACACATTTTTCACTGAACTGAAGGTCATATTCCAACCATGCCTCATAAATTTGTTACAAACACACATCACTATTATGCAAAAACCATTTCAAATAAACATTTAAACCCATTTCAATAAAACTATTCTTTTTTAAACCCATTAAAAAACAAAATTCCAATTAACCATTAAATTTAAATAAAATCATTCCTTTATTTAAATATATTTTTATAAAATCCATTCACTATTATTATAGAGAAATCCCACTTTAAAATCCACATCTTAAAATCAATAATATAACACTTTAATCAAAAGCCCCAATTTTCCAGATTTTTCACAACCATCACTAAAGATGGTTTTCCTGTAATCATGAATCATCCATTTCATAATAAAAACTGCACAAATAAATCAATTTCAACCCATTACATTTAGTTTTACTAATATGAGTCGAGATTAAAGCCACCTACCTCAACCATTTTGACAAAAACCAAAAATGGATGATGAACGCTCATGAAATCAGGTAAGAATTCCATGAAACCGCCTTCGATATCTTCTCTTATCATAATCAAGAAAAAATATAAACATATTTTACATCCACAGTACAAGATATCCCTATAATGGGTGTATATGTGAGAAAACAAGAGGATAGGGGAAATATATCTATGTAGATTTAAGAAAACAATATGCGAAAATAGAATAATGATCACTTACCTCCAGAATCTGGCTTCAAATCACCAATGCAAGCCTTTAAATTACCGCTGAAATAATGAGAGAACCTTTTTTAGAGATTCAAATCCATGAGTTAGATATGTTTAGGTTGGATAATGGCTTAATATCAAAGCTTACCGAGATCCACTTTTTAAAGATGTGATTTTCAACCCATGAACGATTTTTTCGCACGGTTAAGAAAACAGTGTGCTAACTATGCCCCTGCTACATCCTTAAGATATACTTTTCATTGATTCTAAACTATGCACTGACTGCGAAAAATTTATATGTCCAACAATTTCCCATTTTCTCATTTTCTTCTGGGCTTCCATATCGTTTGGACAAAACGTACTCAGCTCAGGTGCCTTCCCTTTAGCCCTAAAAACTCTCAACAAGTTCTCTAAACTCTCCCAACTTTCACACTTATACGTTATATACATAAAAATATAAATAAATGTCTACATGACATAAACCAGGGGTACTTCATTTTCCCCACCATTCATCTTTTTCCCCCATAAAGTAAAAAACCAACCTTTCCCTGAAAGAGTTTCTACCATTACTCTTTAGTTTCCTTTTCATGTTCCAAATTTTCTTCCAGAATATGACCATGTTTACATAAAACACTCACTATAATGACACTTTTTTCATGAAAGACCTTCTCTTTCCTATCCAAAATCCACACTGGGATATGTACCGAATGAATTATCCGGCTCTAGGTTAACATGATCTCATCTGATCACATGGTCAAGATCAAAAAGATAATTTTTCAATGAAGATATGTGAAACACATTGTGCACTAAAATGAACTATAATGGAAGTTCCAACTGATATTTCACCTCTCCAACACATTATAGTATCTAAAAAGGGGAAATATATAGATAGGATAACTCTCCATCCTTCCAAAAATGATGATTCCCAAGCCATGGAGAGATCCTCAAGAACATATGATCACTCACTGCGAATGATAGTGGTCTTTGGAGATGATCTTTATACAATTTATGATGACTCTAAGCCATCTCCATCCTCTTTATAATCAACTAAATATTCTCCATCATTTCTCAGAACAGGATCAACCCAACTAGTGATATCTCACTAACATAGTGCAGAACGACAAGGATGCCCATATAATGCTTCAAAAGGATCCACATGTATCGAAGTCGGTTAGCTGTTATTATATGAGAACTCCACTAAGGGTAAATGATCTTCACATGAGCCTCAAAAATCCATTGCACAAGTATGTGTCATGTATACCAATGTCTGTATCATCCTTTCTGATTTCCCATCTTTTTGAGGAGGATACTTCGTACTCATAGTCAACTGAGTCCTAAGGGATTTATGTAAGGATTCCTAGAAACAAGATGTGAACCTCATATATCTATCTGAGACTATAAAAACTGGTACTCTATGCCTCTTTACCACTTATTGTATATAGATTTTGGATAGATCTTCCAATATATGAGTTTCATGAATAGGGATAAAATGAGCTGACTTTGTAAGGCAATCCACTATCACCCATATATAATTGTGTATATGAACCATTATTTGGAGACCTATAAGAAAATAGTTCACTAATTGATCCCATTTCAACATCAGGATTGGTAATGACTACAACATACCTTATGGTTATTTATGCTCTTCCTTAACTTACAAACATGTTAAGCACTTTTAAATGAACTCATCCAATTTTCTTTTCATGCCGCTCCACCAAAACATTACCTTCAATTATTTATACATCATTTGTATACCCATATTTACAACCCATATCAAAAGGTTTTAGGCATGAATAATGTTTTCCTGATAATCCATAGGTACAATTATCCGATCAATGTACCGCAATGCTGAACACCCATGAAGTTTCAAGACCTCAATGTTCTCCCTACCATTGACTTTTGAACTCATAACCTAGAATTATGCATCATCTATTTGTGTTTCATTGACCAAATTTACCAAATCGAGAACCAATAAAATGAAAACAAAACTACAACATTACCTTGGTCTTCACATTCCACATGCATGTTAGCTAGAACTGACATCAACTTCTATTCATCTGAAGCCTCTTTCTTTAGTTGCACATATAAATTTCTATATAATTCATTAGCCACTGAATTACCTTTTCCTGGTGTATATGTCAATTCAAATTTGAAAATTTGGAGATAATCCATATATTTTATTTTCCACAAATTCAAATCCTGTTGTGAGAAAATATGTTTGAATATTTTGTTGTCTGTATACACAGTAAATTTATCAAAAAAGTCATAATGGTTCCATGACTTCAAGGCATTGACTACTGCAGCTAACTCTAAATCATGTGTTGGGTAATTTTTCACATGAAATTCCATCTATCTTAAACCATAAACAATGACTTGGACTCCTTGCATGAGAACACATTTCATTCGAAATCCCGAAGCATCACAGTAAACTAGATACCCCTATTTTGATTTTGGAAAAATCTTGATATGTGCTTATGTAAGATGAACATTCAACTATTGAAATGACATATCTAATTCCTCAGTCCATCAAAATGGAATTCTATTCTTTTTCATAGTTTTTATCGGCAAATCAACTCGAGATAATTCACACAAAAGGTGTCGATACTAACATTCTAAACCAAGAAAACTTCATATCTCAAAGACATTCTTCGACTGCTTCGAAGAGATAACAGGTTTTATCTTTTCTTGATCTACAAGAGGACCTTCTTCAAAAATTACATGGCTAAGAAAATGTACCTCTTGTATCCAAAAATCACACTTTGATAATTTTGCATACAAATGATGATCTCTCAAGATTTACAACACTATCATCAAGTGTTTATCATGATAATATTTTATCCTTGAATACACCAATATGTAATCCCCAACCACTACACCAAAAAGGAATCCATATATCTATGAGAAATCAGATTCATCAATTCCATAAAGACTCCGGGTTCATTCATAATATTGATAGAAAATAGTACATATTCATAGTGTCCATATCTTCTTCTGAAAGTTGTTTTCAGAATATCCTCCTTCCAAACTCGCAATTGGTTATATCCTGATCAAAATACAATTTTATGGAACCAATGGGTTCCCCTTAATTGATCAAATAGATCATCAATTCATGTAATTGGTTATCAATTTTTTATCACAACTTGGTTAATCTTACGATAATCCACACACAACCTTAGAGTTCCATATTCTTTCTTCATGAACAAGATCAGTGCTACCCATAGAGACATACTTAGTTGAATGAAACCTTTTCTTTCCATCTCCACCAACTGAACCTTCAATTCTCTCAACTCATTTGGTGTTATCTTAAAAGATGGATGAGAAATATGACTGGTCCCTAGAAAAAGATCAATCATAAACTCCACTTCTCTAATAGGTGTTAAACCAGAGAAGTACTTGGGAAATAAAATTGGAAATTGATCTGAAACTACTAGAGAACTTATATCCATGTTATATTCCATCGATTATAAATTCAATGCCACCAACTGGTAAGAGATCATTTCCACATCTGGTGCCAACAAACCTATTGGACCTGTCTTTACAACCCTTTGTCATCTAAAGAGATTCTTGACACCATCCAAAATTATGAAAGAAAATGTTCTTCATTAGCAGTCAATGTGAGTCTTAAACATTATCAACCAATACATACCTAGGATAACATTAAATACATCCATCATTAACACTGATATATCCCATTTCAACTCATCTCCATCAACGATTATAGAACATGCTCTACACACACAAGGCTCGACATTATTTTTCACTAAGGGGGGTTTGAAGTTTTATCATAAAAGGAATCATCTCGAGTTTTAGACAAATCAAATTAAAATTACAATAAGAAATGAAGGAATGAGATTTACCAGTATCAAATAAGACTTTCATAAGGGTATAATTCAATTGAATCATACCTTTCACCATAGATGTTCAATCCTTATCATCCATAATCATCTGCTCAATTCTATACAACTTATTTATTTCTACACATTATTCTTTTTAGACTTGATAATATTTCCCTTTTTAGGAGTCATGGTATTCCTATAATCACCATGGATATCTCTTACTGATGATGAGACTTATTTTGATTCCCTCATTCGGTCGAAGAAAAAGATGCTTCTGAAACATGAGAAGTGTTTCGAGCACCTGACCTCGGAGCACTATGAAAAAAGTGCTTAAGTGGTCTCATCTTTTTGAAATTATGGCACACTCTTGGTGGTGTTGTACAATCTTGCTTCATGTGTTAAAATAAACCACATTGGAAACATCCCACTTTAAACTTTTGTCATGGAGGAAGGTTCATTGATCCAGCCGTCTGATTCGGCATCCCACTCCCACCTTGCAAATAGGTGTCACTCTTCCTCTTTTTCCCAGTATTAGAGTTCCCACGATTTCGCATAGGTATCATCATACTTACTCCTCCAACAGATCATGATATATCATGTTCAGCCATAGTTTTTCTATTCACTATCGTTGTGTAATCCATAATATAGATCATTGTAATCATTGTGTGAATCTCCTGCTTTATCCCTAATTTGAAAATGTGTGCCTTTAAGGATAAACTCACCATAACATCTAGTTAAAATCTCCTTAAATGCATGAATTTAGATGCATATTCTGTAAAAAAGAAATTTTCATACTCTAGTTTGAATAATTTTATCATTCTCTAGATCCTAAACATGTGAGGATAGAATTGTTTGTTAAAAAATTACTAAAAAAACCTCCCAAGTAATACCTTGATCAAGTTTAGCATGCACTGCTAGATCCCACCACTTGCTTGCAATATCCTTAATCATATAAGTCAATAACCCAACCTTTAGCTCTATAGGGGTGCCTATGAAATAGAAGATACGATTCATCATATTCAGCCACACCTCTATTTTTTTGGGTTCCGAATCACCCCAGAAGATTGGTGTATCCTTATTCATGAACTAGATGGAATGATCCACATTCCTTGGGTTAACCCTTTGGTCCTCTGTATCCACAACTTGAAATTCCTGGATGATACTATAAAATTGATCTTTGTTAGCATATTGTTCAGGTGTAACCATAGTGTCTGCAACTTTTTTATTGGTTTCAACAAAACCTACTGGGTGCCATTTTCTAAACACAAAACAAGATATATAAGTCTCGCTATCTTTCCATTGATGGATTATCATTTAAAATTCAATCACATCAACTATCACAACAATATTTTTTAAAACAAAACTTTTTATTGTACAACAGTTTCTGAAAAAATCCACTCTTTATTTTGAAAATAAAAAGGTTTTTAAAATACACCAAGTATTCTATTTTCAAAATCATTCATTTGAAAAAAAAATTGCATTTTCCAAAAAAATTCACCATTTCCCAAAATCATATATTGTTTATCCAAATGATATATGAAATCCTAATGGAAATTCATTCCTCTAAAATGCATGGCATGCCGGTGTCATTGGCTAAACCCACGATAATGATATTCCAATATCCTATAGGTTTCACCAAAACACTTATGTACCTAACTCCCTAGAAACTTGAAGTTCTTTATAAAATGGTTGCTTATGTCTTTTTTTGATATACATTTGAAGATCCTAAAATCCTTCTCCTTTATAAGATCACAAATCATGAAATAGACAATAACATATTTCAACTCCATGACCAAGAAAATTGATGACTACTTGTTCTACATGGACCGAACAAGCTGATTCCATTTGTAATTACCCACATATTTCCATTGTCTTAATAATACAATGAATCATTATTATGCCTTAAGTGACATCCCCAAGATTCCAAAGGCTATAAATAAATGTCGAAAGGTTTCAAATGAATGTGGGGTTGATTAACCCTTTAACAAATACACCACTAACCAAACAACTATTATATATTGCAAGATAAAAACAAAGATACTCAACCATCAGCATTATAAAAACCACGAAATAGTGTATTATTAAGGAAGAGAAAGAAATTATTAAATTAAATATCAAAAGAGAACTATAATAGCTCTAATACAACCATAAGACTCCATTCTCCACAATCTCTATGCTCCAATATAACCAAACATCCCATGTATCATGAGGTGGTGTTATATACATGTGATACTTAACCTTTTCCCACGTTTCGGAAGATAGCATCTGCAAAAGCACAAAAGTTCCAAAGAAAGGGTGAGTATAAAACGCAGTAGGTTTTCCCCAATGAATTAAGTACTCATTCCAATATGATATAAAGGTTATAAAAATTCATTTGAAATAGTTTATATAAAACAATTTCCTAAAATAGTTTATACCTAAATATAAAAAAGCTTCAAAACCTTTTAAAACCAAAGGTTTATAAGTGTTATTTCAACAATTTTACAGCAAGTCATACTTCTATAAAAACAACCAAACAAGGCTTTCAAAACCATTTCTCGCTAGCATTTTGTTTTAACCATTCCATTCTAATTATTTACACATCCAACTTTGCATTCTTCATTATGATATTTCCATACTCATGAGTTGTCACTAATAAATATACCATGTCGTCACATGATAATTATACCCCATGTGCCATTACACCATTGTAACCAAGAATAAGATAATATTCTAACCAATTCCTGTAAATTCATTATAAAAAACTCCACTATTATCCCCAAACCATTTGAAATATCCATTTCAATAAAATAGTTCTTTTATTGAAACCCATTTAAACAAAAAAATTTCTAATCACACATTTCATTACAATAAAATCATTAATTTTATTAAAAACCTTTTTGTAAGATCCATTCACCATTATTCTATATAAATGCCAATTTAAAATCCGCATTTTGAAATCAAAAATCCAACACTATAATCAAAAGCACGAATTTTCCATATTTTCCACAAACATTACTAAAGAGTGTTTCAAAAATTCATGAACCAACCTATTTAAAATAAAAATCGCACAAGTAAATCAATTTGAAACCATTACATTTAGTTGTACTAGGAGGATTTGATAGTGAATCCACCAACCTCAACTGTTCTGATGAAAATTAAAACTGGACAAAGAATACGCACAAAACCTGGTATGAATTCCACAAAATCACCATATATATCTTATCCTATCATGATAAAGAACAAAATTAGACATATTTGACATTAAAATACATATATATATACCCATAAAATAAATATATATGATAAACTAGGATTATAGTAGAAGTATATCTAAGAAAATGATCCAACAACGGAGAAAAATGATCACATACCAAAAGATTCCAGATTTCAATCACAAAGGTAAGCCTTTAGATCACCTCCAAAATGATGGGATAACCTTATTTTGAATTTGGAGAAGAAAATCCTAGTTAGAGTCATTTTAGGGAAATATTAGTTGATTAAGGAAAATATAACCTAGATTAACTTTTTAAGGAGATGGTTTTTAACCCACGCATGGTTTAGTCACACTGTTAGGAAAACCATGTGCTAGCAGTGTTCCTACTACTACCTTAAGAAAGACTTCAGATGACCTCCTCACACAGCTTCCAAACTATGTGCCTAACATTAAAAAGCAATATATAAAACAATTTCCCAATTTCTGAGTTTTTAATAGGATTACACATGGTTTGTAAAAACTATTCTCATCTCTTGCGTCTTCCCTTTATTCCCAAGAATGTAACACCCGAGACTTTTATGTTATATAAATCATCAAAGGAATCTTTTTCTATACAACACTTGCTTGGCTTGCTTTACACGCAATCGCGACCTTCCTCGATAGCTTGCGTCGTACGCAATACCGAGTTTCACTAAACAACATTATGCTATTAAAACTAGCCGTTATGAATAGTAATAACCACTTTTTGGAATTTTATAAATTTTATTTTTCAAAATGGACTTCATTTTTGGACTCAGAATATCGAAATTAGCCTAGGGTGAAATTTTGGTATTTTTCTGAAAACTTTCAATTTTTGATGAATAGTGAAACCACTAAGTGGTAGGTTAAAAACTGAATTTTGCATAAAACTTAATTTTACCGCTTCTGTGATTGGAATTTTGAAAATCCGAGAGACACGGTTAATATCAAGGACTAAAATGTGGTTCAATGAGATGAAAATAATTTTTTGGTGAATAGTAACTTTTTACTTTTTTTACCGCGGTTAATAGTAAATAGGGTAACTAAGGGTAAATATGATATTAATATTACCCTAACACATGTCCTAATTCTATTGGACAAGTGTAATTCGACCAAAAACAAACTTAGGAATAAAATATGACCATTTAGGCCCACTTGGATTAGATTAGGACATTTATTATTAATTTATTTAAAGAAGGGTTAAAATAGTTAAAATCAAAGTTTAATAAGTAAATCATTTTTAATATGGGGTTATACATAAGATAAATTCAATTGTAAATATTCATTAGAAATCTAAAACGATTTCCTACATGATGATATTTTATTTGTAATTTTTAGACATCAAATAATGTAATTTATTTATGACACAAAGATGATGCAGTAATTATCTTATTAATGAAATATTGACATAATTGATGTTATAAACACCAAAATAAATGTAATTTGAGACTTTTTATGAATTCAACTAATTTTATAGGTTACTATGATATATTAATGTTGATTTAATCAACTTGGTTCGAACATATAATTCTTTTATGACTTTCACAAAAATCATATATCAAATAGTGTCAAAATTGACACAAAATAGTTTTTAAATCAAATATTATATTATTAATTGTTATTTTATTCCTAAAAATCTAAGGTTCGGCCAAATGACATAGATGAGGATATATATTTTAATAATAAACAATTTGGGGTTCGTTTGGCATGTTATAGTAAGTGTATTAACCATATAGTGAAAGAAAACAAAAAGACATGGTAAAAGTTAAATTATTTAACTTAGAGTTAAATCTAATTGATAAGGTTAAAATAATACCCTAAACTTGTCTAAATCCTATTGGTTGATAGGATTTCGACCCTTCCCCACTTTATCTTCGAAATAAGACCCTTTGGAACCATTATAAACCGATTTTGACTTTAATATAAAATAATATTTTGAGATATTCCTAAGGTGCCCCTCTCCTCCCTTATAAAAGGGCACCTCCTCCCCCTCCTCCTCACACCAAATTGAGCACTCAAGCTCGGCCAACCCCTGCCATTTTCTCCTCTCCACTTCCCTAGAATAATCCTAGAGGTCCTTGTCTTCTTCAAAGACCAATCTTAGTTCCCTAAGTGGAGGATTCAAAGAGGCGTTCCAAAGAAGAGGTAATATCCATTACCGATCTTTTCAATTTCTTTCTTCTTTAACTTATTCTTCTTTAGTTGTTTCATGATAAAGTAATAACATCAGTATTACTTACATACTGATATGTTATTATAAATATGAAACAACCCTAATTCACCTTCTATCCATCCTACGGAAAAATGAAATCACCGCGCGTGCGTACTTACGGAATACCGTCTCCACGCCGTGGTGTAATCTATTTTCCACCATCACCTTACAAGGATGGGTATAATGGTGTAATGAGTAACTATATATGATTATTATGAAGTAATATTGATACTGAAATAATATATATATACTCCAATACAATTCCACGATCATAGGAACGATATCATCACTTGTGCGTACGTACGGAATACCGTCTCCACGATGTGATGCGACTCGTTCTACATGATCTTTATTTCATAATGATTATATAACTGAATTGAATGAATGAATATGGTATATACTACACTAATACCATTCTGGAAATGAATTATCTATAACCTAAAGATAAGAATAAGAATTTATTCGACAAAACACGCATAAGAACAAAAAGTTATAAAGACCCGAGTAACAAGTAACAATGAAATATTACTAACAAGAAGCTAATAATATGACCATATATGATCTCATATCAATATGTATGATTCTGGAATAAGTCAATAACATTATTTAAACCATTATACAGGAGCTTCGGACACGTACAAAGATAATCGGACCTAAGGTAAGGGAAATATCACAATCTCATTTTTATCCGAGATTGTTTATTCGTAAGTATTTACTGGGGTGTATTTTATCATCCACATCCATGTTCCCTCAATATGAAATATTGTTTCCATCCAATTTCAATAGTTTAAATCCAATTTTACCCTTAGGTGAGTTTTTAGTAAAGAATATGAAAGGAATCTTTTGTCGTTTTTCCGTACGAGGTACTTTTTGACTTTTCCGACAAAAGTACGAAGAATGTTTTTTTTAACTTATACGGCATGAATGGATTTTTAAAACATTGTTTCCAAGAAGCTTCCTTTACAAGTTTTCAAGTTTATTTTTAATCAACTTCTTTTATTTTAAAGTTGTATGACATGTTATGAAAGGAAAAAATGTTTTTGAAGAAGAAAGGATATTTTCCTCAAGAATGGAGTTCAAGTGATTTTCAAAATTATTTTCCATCTAAGATAATAAAGGGTTCTGTTTTTATCCGTATTATTACATTGATTTGATCATGTTGTGATGGAATTATTTTTATGAATTCCTTTATCTTATATGAATTGATTTATGATGTCATGATGTTTCAAGAATCCCATTTTTGTTACATGTGTTATGCGATGATGTATGTTTTATGATTATGTGGCACACATAAGAAAGGATTCATTATAAGATGGGTGGGACCTATATCTCCCTCCAATGCATTGGGTAAAGATTTTATATCTCATGAGATAGACATGGCTAGAACGGAAGGTTATTTCGGTTCAGTGATACAGGACTGAAACGAGGAGTGAACTCGGTTCAAAAAGGGACTTTGTCCACTAAGATAGTCTTGGCGATGAGTCATGACTAACAAAAAATGATTTTCCATGATTATGTGTGCATGCCACAAAGTTTCAAGTTTTATGTTATGATTATGGGGATCTCATTTTCACTCCTATAATTTGTTCCATGTTAAGATATTATGATCTCTTTTGCAGGTTATGATTTTCAAAAAGATATGATATGATTTTTATTTCCTTTATTTGCCTTGCTGAGCATTTGAGCTCACCCTTTTATGTTTTATTTTCCCCAGGTCAGGAAGATGGATATTAAGTAGAATATGCTAAAAGGGACCCTAGATATGATGAAATAAATGGGAGACACTGTAGAAGATTTATGAACCAGTTGTTTATGTTTCCCAGTTTCTAAAGGCACTATACCTATACGGTCCTTTGTAGTTTTATCATATGTTGTAATAAGTGTGCTTCAATTTTTGAAGTATTAAAAATGTATGTAAAGTATGGGTCGTTATAGTTGGTATCAGAGGAAAGGTATAGTCAACCTTTGGAAACTAGGATGTGAAAGCCTTAGTAAGAACCCTAAGGATAAGTCTAAGCATAGTACACAATCTTAGTGTTTTAGAAATGGCCTTGAATAACCTAGGATAAGACCATAAGCATGAAAATTTTATTCTTGAATTATGTGGTTTCCTATTATAATTAGTGTTGCTCACACTATTCTTCTTGGTTTTAGTCAATGGCTGGAACCCGAAGGAACCGTGTTAATGCGGAATGCGATGGGCAATGCAATGATTGTCCCCCTGAGCAACCAAACGATATGGGAGCTGGAATGCAAAATCTTGTAGCCATGCTCACACAACTTTCTCAAGCTATGAATCATGCAGGATTTCCAAACGAGCAAAGGAGGGAGCAACATTCTATTGAATCCTTCATGAGGCAGCGTCCACCTTCTTTCAGCGGGTCTACTGATCCATTAGTTGCTGAACAATGGATTAGTACTACTGAAAAGATATTTTCAGTTCTTCAATGTTCTGAACATGATAAAGTCATCCTAGCAGTGTATCGTTTGGAAGGAGATGCTGATCAATGGTGGAATCTTGTTAAGAATACGAGGCAAAGGGATGAAATTGATTCTATGGAATGGGACGAGTTCAAGAACTTATTTTTCAATAAGTACTTCCCTCGTATTCTCCGAACAAAGATGGAGAAAGAGTTTCTTGAACTGAAGCAAAGGGATGATGAATCTGTTGGTACCTATGAAGCAAATTTTACAAGACTGGCAAGGTACGCTTCTGGTATTATTATCCAACCTGAGAGTAAGATCGATCGATTCTTTAGTGGCTTAAAACCAAGTCTTCGAAGGGCGTTAGCCATAAGAGACTTCAATAGCTACGAGGAAATCGTTCGATGTGCTCTCAAAGTCGAGATGGAGATTGGAGTAACCCATCAGTCACATGGGTTTGATAAGAAGAGGAAGATGGAATTCAAAGAAAAATCTAAAGAGCACACAGAAAAGAAGATGAGCTTTTCCTTATGCTCAAAGTGTGGAAAGAAACATGGAGGGAGTTGTCTTAAAGGGACAAGTAAATGTTTTAAATGTGGAAAGGAAGGTCATCGGGAATTTGAATGCTGTGATAATGGGAAGAAGATGTCTAATGACGCAAACAAAGGAAGGGATACACAGAATGAACCTACAACACTTCAATGTTTCAAGTGCAAGGAGATGGGGAATTATGCCAATCAATGCCCAAATCCAAGGGTTGATGATGATGGTCGACGTCAACAAACTCTTAAAGCTAAAGACAAAGGAAAGTCACATGCAATTTCTATCAGCGATGTGGAGTACGATAACGATGTGGTGAAAGGTACACTTACCATCCACTCTAAAGTAGCAAATGTTTTATTTGATTCTGGATCCACCCACTCTTTTATTTCTGAAGACTTTTCTAAGGGTATCACCGTACTACCTCAACAATTAGATGTTGAGTTAGCTGTGACAACACCTAATGGCACATCAATCGCATCAAAAGTTTATAATTCTTCTCCGATCGAAGTTTGTGGGAAAGTGCTTCCTGCAAATCTTGTGATCCTTCCTTTAGTGGAATTTGATGTGATTCTTGGCATGGATTGGCTTTCTCTATATGGAGCTCATATCAATTGCCAAAGAAGGGAAGTCACATTTCATACTCCAGATCAATCTACGATCGTATACCAATGCAAGGATGAACATAACCTTCCAGTGGAAATTTCTTCCATCTTATGGGTATTGATCCCACTAAATGAAGGTTATTTATCTCAAATGGTTGGTGAGAAACTCACGATTAAGAATATGCCTATTGTACGGGAGTTTGATGATGTCTTTCCGGAGGAATTACCGGGTCTTCCACCAAATCGTGAAGTTGAGTTTTCAATAGAACTCGTACCGGGTGCTTTGCCTATTTCAAAGACACCTTATAGAATGGCCCCAATTGAGTTGCAGGAATTGAAGAAGCAACTCCAAGAGAATCTTGATAAGGGATTCATACGCCCTAGTGCGTCACCTTGGGGAGCACCTGTTCTATTTGTTAAGAAGAAAGATGGATCAATGAGACTCTGCATTGATTATCGAGAACTTAACAAGATCACTATCAAGAACATATATCCTCTCCCACGCATTGATGACTTATTTGACCAACTACGCGGAGCTCAATACTTTTCCAAGATTGATCTTCGTTCAGGGTATCATCAATTAAGGGTCAAAAGGGAGGATATACCAAAGACGGCTTTCCGTACAAGGTATGGACACTATGAATTTATAGTGATGCCATTTGGTCTTACTAATTCCCATGCTATCTTCATGGATCTAATGAATAGAGTCTTTAGAGACTATCTTGATCAATTTGTGGTAGTCTTTATAGACGATATTCTTGTCTATTCAAAGAGAAAGGAAGAACATGAAGATCACTTGAGAATTATATTGAAGACCCTGAGAAAGGAGAAGCTTTATGCCAAATTTACCAAGTGTGAATTTTGGCTTCAAAAAGTTGCATTTTTGGGTCACATAATCTCAAAAGAGGGGATATCTGTGGATCCAGCAAAAACAGAGGTTATCGAAAGATGGTCGAGACCAACAACAGTAACTGAGATCCGAAGTTTTCTTGGTTTGGCTGGATATTATCGACGTTTTGTAAAATATTTTTCACGATTATCTAATCCACTCACCAAGTTGACTCGGAAAGGAGTTAAGTTTGTCTGGACAGAGGAATGCAAAGAGAATTTCAAGGAGTTGAAAAGAAGGTTATCCAGTGCACCCGTGCTCACACTGCCTTGTAGTGGAGAAAGGTTTGTGATCTACAGTGATGCATCCAAGAAGGGATTGGGGTGTGTTCTTATGCAAAATGATATGGTGATAGCTTATGCCTCACGACAGTTGAAAATCCATGAACAAAATTACCCAACACATGATTTGGAGTTGGCTGCAGTAATCTTTGCATTAAAGATTTGGAGGCATTACCTTTATGGTGAAAGGTGTGATATTTATACTGATCATAAAAGTTTAAAGTATATTTTCACACAAAAGGAGTTGAATATGCATCAAAGAAGATGGTTGGAGCTGATTAAGGATTATGACTGCTCAATCCATTACCACCCTGGGAAAGAAAACAAGGTGGCAGATGCATTAAGTCGACAAGACCATGCTAGTTTATCCATGATGAGGATCACAAAAGATCCAATATTTATGGATTTACAAAGGATGGATCTTGGAATTATAATGGAAGGGGAAAAATCTTATCTTTCTCAAATGAATGTTCAACCATCTATACATGTGAAGATTAAAGAGGCACAGAAAGAAGATGTCGAGTTACAAAAGAAGGTGAGAAATGTTCCTGAATTCAACCTTGATTGTGATGGGATAATAAAGTTCAGGAATCGGGTTTGTGTTCCTCCCATCCCCGAATTAAAGAAAGAGCTGCTGGATGAGGCTCATAGGTCTTCATTCTCTATTCATCCTGGAAGCACGAAGATGTATAGGGACCTGAAAGAGTACTTTTGGTGGGATGGCATGAAAAGAGATGTTGCTGAATATGTCTCTCGATGCTTGGTTTGTCAACAAGTTAAAGCTGAGAGACAGAAGTCTAAGGGGATGTTACAACCATTACCCATACCCGAATGGAAATGGGAAAACATCACTATGGACTTTGTCACAGGACTTCCTAAAACATCCAAAGGTAATAATGCTATCTGGGCCATAGTTGATCGTCTCACAAAGTCTGCACACTTCATTCCTATTAGAGAGGATTTCTCTCTAGACCAGCTTGCCAGGATATATGTAAAGGAAGTGGTAAGATTGCATGGAGTACCACTTTCTATTATATCTAATCGAGATCCGAGATTTACCTCGAAGTTCTGGCGAAGTCTTCAGCATACTCTGGATACAGAGTTGAGTTTCAGCACTGCTTATCATCCCCAGACAGACGGTCAGTCTGAGAGAACAATTCAAACCCTAGAAGATATGTTGAGAGCTTGCTCTATGGATTTCAAAGGAGGTTGGGATCAACACCTACCTTTGGTGGAATTTTCTTATAATAATAGCTTTCACTCCAGTATTCAAATGGCTCCTTATGAAGCTCTCTATGGAAAGAAATGCAGGACTCCAACTTGCTGGGATGAATTTGGGGAAAGAAAGCTATTAGGACCTGATCTCGTTGATGAAATGGAAGAAAAGGTCAGATCTATTCAACAACACATAAGAGCAGCTCAGAGTCGACAGAAAAGCTATGTCGACAACCGAAGAAAAGACCTAGAGTTTGAAGTGGGTGATAAAGTGTTCTTACGAATATCTCCCTGGAAGAGGGTTATGAGATTTGGAAAGAAGGGGAAGTTGAGCCCTAGATATATCGGTCCTTTCGAAATATTGGATCGTGTTGGGAAGGTAGCTTACCGATTGGCGCTTCCACTGAATCTCTCTCAAGTTCACGATGTGTTCCATGTATCTCTCCTGAGAAAGTACATACCAGATCCTTCACATGTACTCAGCTCAGAAGTTGTACCGCTGGAGCAAGATCTTTCTTATGAAGAACAGACGATAGAGATTCTGGATCGTAGCGAAAAAGTCCTACGAAACAAGACCACTCGCTTGGTGAAAGTTTTATGGAGAAACCACCAACTTGAAGAAGCTACATGGGAGCTTGAGGATATGATGAGGGAGAAGTATCCTCATCTGTTTGTTGCAAAGTGACGAATTTCGAGGGCGAAATTCTTTTTAAGGGGGGTAGAATGTAACACCCGAGACTTTTATGTTATATAAATCATGAAAGGAATCTTTTTCTATACAACACTTGCTTGGCTTGCTTTACACGCAATCGCGACCTTCCTCGATAGCTTGCGTCGTACGCAATACCGAGTTTCACTAAACAACATTATGCTATTAAAACTAGCCGTTATGAATAGTAATAACCACTTTTTGGAATTTTATAAATTTTATTTTTCAAAATGGACTTCATTTTTGGACTCAGAATATCGAAATTAGCCTAGGGTGAAATTTTGGTATTTTTCTGAAAACTTTCAATTTTTGATGAATAGTGAAACCACTAAGTGGTAGGTTAAAAACTGAATTTTGCATAAAACTTAATTTTACCGCTTCTGTGATTGGAATTTCGAAAATCCGAGAGACACGGTTAATATCAAGGACTAAAATGTGGTTCAATGAGATGAAAATAATTTTTTGGTGAATAGTAACTTTTTACTTTTTTTACCGCGGTTAATAGTAAATAGGGTAACTAAGGGTAAATATGATATTAATATTACCCTAACACATGTCCTAATTCTATTGGACAAGTGTAATTCGACCAAAAACAAACTTAGGAATAAAATATGACCATTTAGGCCCACTTGGATTAGATTAGGACATTTATTATTAATTTATTTAAAGAAGGGTTAAAATAGTTAAAATCAAAGTTTAATAAGTAAATCATTTTTAATATGGGGTTATACATAAGATAAATTCAATTGTAAATATTCATTAGAAACCTAAAAAGATTTCCTACATGATGATATTTTATTTGTAATTTTTAGACATCAAATAATGTAATTTATTTATGACACAAAGATGATGCAGTAATTATCTTATTAATGAAATATTGACATAATTGATGTTATAAACACCAAAATAAATGTAATTTGAGACTTTTTATGAATTCAACTAATTTTATAGGTTACTATGATATATTAATGTTGATTTAATCAACTTGGTTCGAACATATAATTCTTTTATGACTTTCACAAAAATCATATATCAAATAGTGTCAAAATTGACACAAAATAGTTTTTAAATCAAATATTATATTATTAATTGTTATTTTATTCCTAAAAATCTAAGGTTCGGCCAAATGACTTATATGAGGATATATATTTTAATAATAAACAATTTGGGGTTCGTTTGGCATGTTATAGTAAGTGTATTAACCATATAGTGAAAGAAAACAAAAAGACATGGTAAAAGTTAAATTATTTAACTTAGAGTTAAATCTAATTGATAAGGTTAAAATAATACCCTAAACTTGTCTAAATCCTATTGGTTGATAGGATTTCGACCCTTCCCCACTTTATCTTCGAAATAAGACCCTTTGGAACCATTATAAACCGATTTTGACTTTAATATAAAATAATATTTTGAGATATTCCTAAGGTGCCCCTCTCCTCCCTTATAAAAGGGCACCTCCTCCCCCTCCTCCTCACACCAAATTGAGCACTCAAGCTCGGCCAACCCCTGACATTTTCTCCTCTCCACTTCCCTAGAATAATCCTAGAGGTCCTGGTCTTATTCAAAGACCAATCTTAGTTCCCTAAGTGGAGGATTCAAAGAGGCGTTCCAAAGAAGAGGTAATATCCATTACCGATCTTTTCAATTTCTTTCTTCTTTAACTTCTTCTTCTTTAGTTGTTTCATGATAAAGTAAAAACATCAGTATTACATACATACTGATATGTTATTATAAATATGAAACAACCCTAATTCACCTTCTATCCATCCTACAGAAAAATGAAATCACCGCGTGTGCGTACGTACGGAATACCGTCTCCACGCCGTGGTGTAATCTATTTTCCACCATCACCTTACAAGGATGGGTATAATGGTGTAATGAGTAACTATATATGATTATTATGAAGTAATATTGATACTGAAATAATATATATATACTCCAATACAATTCCACGATCATAGGAACGATATCATCACTTGTGCGTACGTACGGAATACCGTCTCCACGATGTGATGCGACTCGTTCTACATGATCTTCATTTCATAATGATTATATAAATGAATTGAATGAATGAATATGGTATATACTACACTAATACCATTATGGAAATGAATTATCTATATCCTAAAGATAAGAATAAGAATTTATTCGACAAAACACGCATAAGAACAAAAAGTTATAAAGACCCGAGTAACAAGTAACAATGAAATATTACTAACAAGAAGCTAATAATATGACCATATATGATCTCATATAAATATGTATGATTCTGGAATAAGTCAATAACATTATTTAAACCATTATACAGGAGCTTCGGACACGTACAAAGCTAATCGGACCTAAGGTAAGGGAAATATCACAATCTCATTTTTATCCGAGATTGTTTATTCGTAAGTATTTACTGGGGTGTATTTTATCATCCACATCCATGTTCCCTCAATATGAAATATTGTTTCCATCCACTTGCAATAGTTTAAATCCAATTTTACCCTTAGGTGAGTTTTTAGTAAAGAATATGAAAGGAATATTTTGTCGTTTTTCCGTACGAGGTACTTTTTAACTTTTCCGACAAAAGTACGAAGAATGTTTTTTTAACTTATACGGCATGAATGGATTTTTAAAACATTGTTTCCAAGAAGCTTCCTTTACAAGTTTTCAAGTTTATTTTTAATCAACTTCTTTTATTTTAAAGTTGTATGACATGTTATGAAAGGAAAAAATGTTTTTGAAGAAGAAAGGATATTTTCCTCAAGAATGGAGTTCAAGTGATTTTCAAAATTATTTTCCATCTAAGATAATAAATGGTTCTGTTTTTATCCCTATTATTACATTGATTTGATCATGTTGTGATGGAATTATTTTTATGAATTCCTTTATCTTATATGAATTGATTTATGATGTCATGATGTTTCAAGAATCCCATTTTTGTTACATGTGTTATGCGATGATGTATGTTTTATGATTATGTGGCACACATAAGAAAGGATTCATTATAAGATGGGTGGGACCTATATCTCCCTCCAATGCATTGGGTAAAGATTTTATATCTCATGAGATAGACATGGCTGGAATGGAAGGTTATTTCGGTTCAGTGATACAGGACTGAAACGAGGAGTGAACTCGGTTCAGAAAGGGACTTTGTCCACTAAGATAGTCTTGGCGATGAGTCATGACTAACAAGAAATGATTTTCCATGATTATGTGTGCATGCCACAAAGTTTCAAGTTTTATGTTTTGATTATGGGGATCTCATTTTCACTCCTATGATTTGTTCCATGTTAAGATATTATGATCTCTTTTGCAGGTTATGATTTTCAAAAAGATATGATATGATTTTTATTTCCTTTATTTTCCTTGCTGAGCATTTGAGCTCACCCTTTTATGTTTTCTTTTCCCCAGGTCAGGAAGATGGATATTAAGTAGAATATGCTAAAAGGGACCCTAGATATGATGAAATAAATGGGAGACACTGTAGAAGATTTATGAACTAGTTGTTTATGTTTCCCAGTTTCTAAAGGCACTATACCTATACGGTCCTTTGTAGTTTTATCATATGTTGTAATAAGTGTGCTTCAATTTTTGAAGTATTAAAAATGTATGTAAAGTATGGGTCGTTATAAAGAACATTCAACATGTTATCCAAACTCTCCCAAATGTAACCCTTATACTTTATATATATATATAATAAAAATTAAGGTCTAAATAAAAGAAACTTGGTGTAATGTAGAATCTTTTTGAACTTTCTTAATGGGTTCATTGGTCAACAAAGCTTCACCATCAAAAATTAGAATTGATTTACCAAAATTGTCTTTATGAAAATATTCTTTCACATTATCAAAATACAATATTATTTCAGATTTATTATTACAAATATATATATTATATTAAATTTAGTGTATAAGAAAGGAAAATTCCATATTCATTTTTTTATAAATCATACCACCACACAAACCCTTTTTCTTTATCAAAAAGTGACTCAAAATTTCCATAAATTGTTTAAAATTCATCTTCCTCTTGAACCACATTTCTTGTGAAATTATAATGGGATTTTTTTAACATCCTAGGTAAATAAACAATAATACATTTTCTAAAATTATTAATATTTTTGAATTAAATATTATCTTTACATTAAAGGGGTTTCTATGTTATATGGCGTACACGATACACAACAATGGGTTTCTTTGAAATCTTACATTGCACACTAATAATATAATATTAACATTTTAAATGGTAGTTAACGCCTAGTCATTGTATCGGTGAGACGAAATAGAAATAACTAAAATATTATTATACATGTTTTTTTAATTTTTTTACATTTATCCCATAAAATTTAGAGTCTTAAAATGTGAATGAATCTAATTTTAAGCATAAATACTCTAATATTATTTAAAAGGTCCATTTATCGCGTTTTGATGGAGAACCCTCTTTAAATATAGTTTTGGTCACTATTATATGTTCTATTTGACAAAATATAATTCTTTTTTGGATTTGGGACATCAAAATATACTTTGGGTAAATTTTTGGAATTTTTATGATAAAATTCATTTTTTATGAATAGTGAAAAATACTGTATTTTAATTGAATGGTTCCATTTAATATAATTTATTTATATGGTTATATTATCTTTTTAATTAGTTTTAAAGTGTAATTATATTATGTTTTTACCATTTAATCCAATGTTGGTCATTGAAATTAATTTCACTTTGAAATTGGACATAAACAAGTGTCAATCTTTAGATAGTTTTTGTTTCTTAAAAACATGCCATTTGTTTTTTATAAAGAGAATTAATTTTAAATTACATAATACAACTTATATATTTTTAATTTGGTAAAGTAGATATCATTTTTTGATTTAGAATATAAAATATATCTTAGCCTGAATTTTTTGTATTTTTCTGAAAAAACTTCAGTTTTTGATGAATAGCGAAACCATTTCGTCGTAGTTAAAAAACTGAATTTTTCATTTAAATGAAATTTTACAAATTCTGTGGATTTAATTTTGAAAATACAACATAAATGGATGTTATTAGTAAGTAAAATTTGGTTCCATAAGATGAAATTAATCTTTTGTGAATAGTAACTGTTGACTTTTATTTACCGCTGTTAAACGTAAATAGGGTAATTCAAGGTAAAAAAATATTATAATAATACAAAATTACCTTAACACTTGTCCTAACCTTATTTTTTGAGTCATGTTTTACTGTGGAAATATTTGGGTTGATGTTGGGACCCCATGGAGCCACATGGGAGTGAAAATAACACTTTATTTTAATTAACTTAAAGTAAAGGAAAAAATGACATAAACAAATATCTTTTAGTAAATAAATTTTTTTATGGGCTTATTAAAGTTATCGTTTAGACTATAAACATTAATGGTAAAGCTAAAAATATTTCCTAAATAATTTTATTTTCTTATAATTGTTTGACATCAGATAAATTAAATTATTTATGACACAATATGGATGCAGTATTTACCTCAATAAAAAATAATTTAAATAAATAAGATTATAAATATTAAAATAATATCCAAAACATGTCGAATTATTGTTGGATGATTTTATTTATAACTTGATTCATCCTATATTTATCTTTAATGAGTTTTGTATCTTTAGAAACCTATGATAAATTTATAGTAAAATAATATTGTCAAACATTCCTAAATAGCCCCTTCTCCCCCTTATAAAAATATGTCACTTATAACCCACTACTCACACCTCTCAAGCCTCTTGGATTGTCCAAAACCTACCCAAATAGTCTATCACGATCCCTATACTCATCTTATATTCCTTAAATTAAGAATAAGTCACTTCAAGAAGTCCTTTTGGTTCAAACCAAAGTGAGTTTCCCAAATTAAATGCAACAGTTTCTATTAACTTCTTTTCTATTATTTTACTTCTACACCCCTAAACTCTTATTATTCCTTTATTTTAAAACAAAACCAGTATCCTCAATATACTGGTATGTTTTTATTATAATTATTATAACTACACTTACACACACCTGTGTCTAATGGGTTAAGAACATACTGTTTCTGTGAATGGAAAAATAACACCTCACGAAACGATGATTGTTCGATTATCTCCTAATGCCTCTCATGGTGGCCATGAAGACGAATATATATTTATATATGATATATATTATGTTTATGTTTTCTTTATGCTTCATTATTTTACTTTTATATCATATTTTTATGGTTTCCATTATGGGTAAACGCAATAATTTCATTTGAGGAAGTGCAGCCCACCGCCCCTCAAAGTGATATGAATCGTTAATGCCATATATGGGACATATAAAAGATGGAATTAATGATATTATATATGATATTATACTGTAATTATAATATTCCTATGTATCATTATGTTTTAATTCCATTAAAATAAGAAATATAAATTAAAGTAGCATCCATGCGTAAGTATGGATTACCGTATCCATGAACGATGCATTTCATCTCTTACCACAAAATGTTAAGTACTATTATAAATACATTAATATACTATATATATATATATATGATATATATGATATCTAAATCATGAATATCATTCTGGATATAATTAAATTTTGACCACGTGACCAACTTGTAATTATAAGATGTCCATTTTTTACACAAGTACCTAATATCAACAAAATGCACATTATTAACTTAAATGATTGCACAATGTTTATAACATGGTAATAAGTGATATAAAATAAATAATAAACTTTAAAAAGGTTCTTAATCATGTATAAATTAACTTTAGTTTATTATTCAGGAGATTAAAGAACAAATGGATCATGTCGAACATGAGGTAAGGTAATTTGTCTCAATCTCCTTTCATTGAGGAATATTATGTTTTAATACATAATTTTCTTTTATACATTGTATAAACACCTTCGAATTTTACTTTTATTCAAAAGGAATCTTTTTTCTATAAATCATTTTACTAAACGAAAAAAAAAGAATTTTTCTTTTTAGCATATGTGGTGACAACGACCTTTCCGACGCCGCGAGTATTATTTGATATTTTGGCTTCCTTAACAAGCCGTAATATTTTTAAATGGAAAATAAATACCATATACTCTTTTTATGTATTTTTTATTGAAAATGGTTTTGATAATGGAGTTTTTATGTCAATTTATTTAAATGATATATTGTGATTGAAATTTGGAAATGTTATCTTTACTTTAGTTTATTTTATTTGTTAAGAATATGTTATGGTTCTTGGGAATTGTTTAAATATATGGGTGGTTCCATGATAAACCTAGGGAGGGTGTCCCAAGATACATCTCCAATGCATTGAGTTTCGTGATGGAGGTAAACATGAATGTTTGTCTTAATAGATTTATGTAATATATTGTGATGGGTATTCCAAATGTAACTCCCTATGTAGTTGTGATTTCTACAATGTAAGTATGATATGAATTCCACAAGTTACCATTATGATATATGTCTTCTATATTTTATTCATAAATCTTATGACTTCATTAGGTATGTTAAAGAGCTTATGTTATTTATGAAATGATGAACTAATGTTTTCATTCATTCTTTTATAACCCTTACTGAGATTTTTATGCTCATCCTTTGTTTTAAATGTTTTTTAGAGGACCTAATGATGAATAGGGTCAAGGATGGGATCAAAGAAAAATCCATGTTGTCTAAAACATGGGACTAGACATGACTCTTTTTTTCAAGAGTTTCTATTTTATAAAAAAAATGAAAACTGAGTAGTAGTTTCTACCCTGTAATTTTTAAGATATAATGTAATATTTAAAGACTAATTCTCTAAAAATATAAACCCAAAAAATATCCCTAATGTGAATTATTCATTTAATTAAAGATTATGTAATGTTTAAGGCCAGGTCCTTATAGTTGGTATCAGATGTGGGTTTAGATAACTTTAGGAGTTAGGGTATTATTAAATTAATATCCATAAATTAATATATGTTAATATTGAAATGATATATCATTTATCGATTACCATGTTGCTTCACTTAAGATATTTCGATGTTCATAATGGTTTTCCACAGAGGAAACAGGGAAGCTATGTTGGGACATCATCCAGAGGAAGAAAACATTCCAAATCAGCAACCTGAGATGGTTGGAATTAGAATTTAATAGTTTGTTGCAGTGATCACACAATTGACTCAAGCTATAAATAGTGGTGGAATCCATGCACAAGATCAGCCAGATCAACCATAGAGGAACATGTTAGTAGTGGATCATTTCATGAGGCAACATCCCCCATCATTCAGAGGATCATCTAACCCTGTGCTAGAAGAAGGGTGGATTAGCGCACTGGAGAAACTTATTGATGTCATGGTGTGTTTATAACATCAAAAAGATAGTCTTTTTGTTTATCGTTTTTATGGTGAAGATGATCACTTGTGGTCAATGGTGAAAAATATCAGGGATAGTGGGTAGATTGATGCTCGTGATTGGGATTAATTCAAAGGTATTTTTCCTATTAAATATTTTCCTAATATGGTTTGTCTTAAGATGGAAAACGATTCCTAGAATTGGGGTAGGAGGATGACTCAGTGGCTACTTATGAAGAAAAATTCACTCGACTATTAAGGTATGCTTCAAATTTCATACGAGATATTGATAGTAAAATCAACCATTTTTACTCAGGATCAAATCCCTAGTATCAAAGGGATTTAGCTTCTCATTATTTCAAAAGTTATGAAAAACTTTTTCGTTGTGCGGAGAAGGTGGAAATGGATTTTGCCGATGATTAGGTGTTCTTTGAAAAACAACAGAATAAGAGGTCGAGGTAGAAGGAGAAAGGTAAGAACTCTTCAGAAAATTCTTATGGTAAGAATCATAAGTTTTTAGTTTGAAAAAATTGGGATAAAAATAAATCTGGGGAATGTATTTTGAATTCTAGTAAGTGCTACCTATGTGGTAAAATTTTACATAAGGCTCATAATTGCACTAAAAAAGATCAAGGTAATGGTAATAGAAAATATGATTTACAGTCAATAAAATGTTTTAAGTGCAATGAAATGGGTAATTATGAAAATGAGTGTCCAATGAATAACTCAACTGAGGGAAAGTATCTAGACTACAAGCAGAAAGGGGTGGTAAAGTCATTTTCAAATACTTCAGTAGATTTTGGGCCATCAAATGAAGTAGTATCAGCTCTAGGGATCTCATTATTTTTCAAAGATGTACTTGAGGTTGGGGTACCATCAGTTGAAAGTAAAGGATGCTGACATTCTAAAGACTGTGTTCCATACTAAATATAGCCATTATGAATTTGTAGTTATGCCTTTTGGTTTAACCAATGCACCTGCTGTATTCATGGATCTTATAAATAGAATTTTTGGTGGGTTCTTAGATAAGTTTTTGGTTGTGTTCATAGATTATATTTTGGTTTATTCTAAAATTAAAGAGGAGTATGAAATTCATTTAAGGGTTGTCTTGAAAACCTTAAAAGAAAATAAACTATTTGGGATGTTCAGAAAGTGTGAATTTTGGTTACAAAAAATTTATTTCTTTGGTCACATTAATTCAAAAAATGGCATAACTATTGATCCTGCTAAAGCAAAAGTTGTTGAAGAATTGAAAATACCCATAAACATAGCCGAGATTTGTAGTTTTTTGTTTTGGAAGGTTATTACCGGAGTATTGTTGAAAATTTTGAATGGTTATCTAGTCCAATGACTAAGTTAACTCAAAAAAGTGTTAAGTTCATTTGGAAAAAATAATGTGATGATTGTTTTCATTAATTGAACAGATGATTGGTGAATGCTCCGGTTTTGGCACTACCTTCCAGAAATGGTGAGTTTTTTATTTATAGTGATGCTTCATTTAAAGGACTTGTTAGTGTCCTTATGCAGAATGACCAGGTAATTGGTTATTCTTCACATCAGTGGAAACCTCATGAGTTAAATTACCCTACACATTATTTGGAATTAGTTTCGGTTTCTTTTTCTTTAAAAATTTGGAGGAATCATTTGTATAGAGTAAAATTGAAATATATACAAACCACAGATTTTTAAAGTATATATTCAGATAGGAAGAATTGAACATGATATAGATGAGATGGATTGAATTAATCTATGATTATAAATTCATGATCCTTTACCATCCAGGAAAAGAAAATAAAGTGGCTGATGCTTTGAGTCAGAAAAGTAATGCTTCATTAACCATGCTATGTTTGGAACAAGATCCTTTGTTTTTTGATTTGTTGAAATTTTTAATAGAAGTTATTGGTGCAAGAAATTATACTGTTTTGTTTTAGGTGTAAGTGAAATCATATCTATCAGACAGAATAAAGAATGTTCAGAAAAAAGACAGTGATTTACATAAAAAGGTAGAGTTGGTTTAGAATGGTAATTTTCCTGAATTTAACATTGATAATGATTCTGTATTGAGTTTTGGGAAGAGATTATGTGTGCCTTGTGATTCACAGTTGAAGAATGAGTTGTTATGTGAAGCTCACAGTTCTCCATTTTCAGTTCATCCTGGCAGTACTAAGATGTATAGAGATCTTCATTAGTATTACTGGTTGGATGGAATGAAAAGAGATATTGTCGATTTTACTGTGAAGTGATAGGCATGTCAGCAGGTTAAAGAAAAGTGGAAGTTACAGAATGGGATGATTCAGTGTTTACCGGTGCCAGAGTGGAAATGGGAAAATATATCCATGGACTTTGTTGTGGGATTACCGAAGAAATATCGAGGTAATAATGGAATATTGGTTATTGTTGATCGGTTGACTAAATCTACTCATTTTATTCCTATTCAAGATACTTTGTCTCTAGATCAACTTTATCTATTGTATGTTAAAGAGATAGTCAGGTTAAATAGTGTCCCACTCTCTATTGTATCTGATCGTAATCCTAGGTTTGCTTCTAACTTTTGGAAAGGCCTTTAGAATTTGTTGGGTACTGAATTAAATTTTAGTACAACTTATTATCCGCAATTAGATGGGTAGTATGAAAGAACAATTTAGACCATGGAGGATGTGCTTCATGCTTGTTCACTAGATTACTAGGGAAGTTAGGACCAACATATTTCTTTGGTTGAATTTTCCTATAATAATAGTTTTCATACTAGTCTCCAGATGGATCCATTTGAGGCATTATATAGAAAATGGAGTTGAACTCTGTATTTTTGTTATGATGTAGGTGAAAGGAACATGATGGGACCAGAATTGGTAGAAGAGATGGAAAAAAGGTCTAGTTGATGCAAAATCACATGTGAATAGCTCAGAGAAGGCTAAAAAGTTATGCGGATAATCAGATGAAAGATATTTCTTTTGAGGTAGGTGATCATGTCTTTCTCAAATTTTAACCATGGAAAAGTTTGATTTGTTTTGGTAAGAAAGGAATGTTGAGTCTGAGATTCATTAGACCCTATTAAATACTAGAGAAAGTTGGATCATTTTCTTACTGAATGGATTTACCTCCATGTTTATCCCAGGTACACAATGTTTTTCATGTTTCAATGTCAAGAAAGTATATGCCAGATCCATATCATGTTTTAAGACTAGAGGTAGTTCAGTTGGAAGAGAATCTCTCTTATGAGAAACAACCAGTCCGGATTCTTAACCATTGAGAGAAAGTGTTACGGAATAAGGTAATTCACCAGGTAATGGTTTTGTGGAAAAACCATATGGTTGAAGATACAATGTGGGAATCTAAAAATGCTATGAGGGATAAATACCCCCACTTATTTGATAAGTGAATAAAATTGCGAGGACGCAATTCAAAAAAGTGGGGAAGAATGTAATGTTTTGGGTAAATATAGAATAAGACATTTTCCATAATTATTCATATTAGTGAATTAGATATTAACTTTACTTTAAAGGGGTTTCTATGTTTGATGGCATGCACAATATGCAACAAAGGATTTCTTTGAAATCTAGCGTTGCACACTAATAATGTAATATTATTATTTTAAATGGTAGTTAATGCCTTGTCGTTGTATTCGTGGGAATGAATATAACTAACTAAAATATTGTTATACATGTTTTCTAAATTTTTTTACATTTATCCAATAAAATTTGAGGCTTAAAAGGTGAATGAATCTAATTTTAAGCATAAATACTCTAATATTCTTTAAAAGGTCGATTTACCGCCTTTTGATGGAGAAACCTCTTTAAATATAGTTTGGGACACCTTAATATGTTTTATTTGACAAAATAAATTCTTTTTTAGATTTGGGACATCAAATTTTACTTTGAGTAAATTTTTGGTTTTTTCTGATAAAATTCATTTTTTATGAATAGTGAAAAATACAGTATTTTAATACAAATGTGCCTTTTAATCTAATTTATTAATATGGTTAGAATATCATTTTAATTGGTTTTAAAGTGTAATTATATTATATTTTTACCATTTAATCCAATTTTTGTCATTTGAATTAATTTCACTTTGAAAATGGACAAAAACAAGTATCAATCTCTCGATAGTTATGGTTTCTTAAAAACATGCTGTTTGTTTTGATAACACGAATTAATTTTAAATTAATTAATCCAACTTCAATTTTTTCAGTTTTTTAAAATATAAATCATTTTCTAGTTCAGAATATCAAATATATCTGAGGCTGAATTTTTTGTATTTTTCTAAAAAACTTCAATTTTTGATGAATAGTGAAACCACTAAGTCGTAGTAAAAACAGAATTTTATATTTAAATGAAATTTTACCACTTATATGTATTGAATTTTTAAAATATTAAATGCATGGTTGTTAATAGTATGTAAAATGTGGTTCAATAATATGAAAATAATTTTTTTGGAGAATAGTAACTTTTTACTTTTACTTACTACGGTCAAAGGTAAATAGGGTAATTCAAGGTAAAAAAATATTATAACAATAAAAAATTACCTTAACACTTGTCCTAACTTATTTTTTGACTCATTTTGACCATGTAAATCTTTGGGACGATTTTGGGACTCCATGGAGCCACTTGGGAGTGATAATGACACTTTAATTTAATTAACTAAAAGTAAAGGCAAAATGACATAATAAAATATCTCTTAGTAAATAAAATTTTACATGGGGTGATATAAGTTATTTTTTCAACTATAAATATTAATTGGAAATCTAAAAAAAATCTACATCATGGTATTTGTTTTATAATTTTTAGACATCAAATTAATTAAATTATTTATGACACAATAAGGATGCAGTATTTACCTCATTAATAAATGATTTAAATAAATAAGATTATAAATATTAAAATAATATCCAAAACATATCCAATTATTATTGTATGATTTTATTTATAAATTTAGTAATCTTATCAATATATTTAATGAGTTTTGGATCTTTATAAACCGAATATATGTTTATATTAAAATAATATTTTTAAACTTTTCTAAAGATCCCCTCCTACACCTTATAAAAAGTCCTCATTTATAACCCATTCCTCACACCTCTCAAGCCTCTTGGATTGTCCAAAAACTACCCAAATTATCACTGAAGATCCCTATCCCCCTTCTAAAATCCTTAACTTAGGAATAAGGAACTTTAAGAAGTCCTTTTCGTTCAAACCAAAGGGAGTTACCCAAATTAAAGGTAACGATTTATCTTAAATTATTTTCTTTTATTTTACTTCTACAACCCTTAAAATCTTTTTATTACATTATTTTATAACAACACTGGTATCCTCAATATACTAGGATGTTTTAGGAGAATTATTTGAACTACACTTACACACACCTCTATCTAATGGGTGAACAACATACAGTTTCTGTGAGTAGAAAACTAACACTTCACGAAACAATGATTATTCGATTATCTCATGCCGCCTCTCATGGGGACCATTAAAATGACACTATATTTATATATGATATATATTATGATTTTGTTTTCTTTATGATTCTGTATTTTACTTTTATATCATAAATTTATGGTTTCCATTATGGGTAAATGCGATAATTTCATTTGAGGAAGTGCGAACTACCACCCCCTCAAAGTGATATGACTCATTAATGACATATGTGGGACATATAAAGGATGGATTTAATGATATTATATATGATATTATACTATAATTATAATATAACTATGTATCATTATGTTTTAATTCCTTTTAAATAAGATATAGAAATTAAAGTAGTGTTCATGCGTACGTATGGCTTACCATCTCCGTGAACAGTGCATTTCATTTCTTACCTCCAAATGTTATGTACTATTAAAAATACATGTATATACTGGATATATATGATATATATGATATCTAAATTATGAATATAATTCTGGATATAATGAACATTTGACCATGTGAACAACTTGTATTTATAATAAGTCTATTTTTGACTCAAGTTCCAAATATCGACAAAACAAACATTATTAACTTAAATGATTACATGATGTTTATAACATGGTAATAACTGATATAAAAGGAATAATAAACATTAAAAAGGTTCTTTAGAAATTAAAAATTAACTTTAGATTATTATTCAAGAGATTAAAGAAGTAATGGGTCAAGTCAGGCACGAGGTAAGGGACATCGTCTAAATCTCCTTTCATTGAGGAATGTTTTGTTTTAATACATGATTTTATTTTATACGTTGTATAAACACCTTTTAATTTTACTTTTATTCAAAAGGAATATTCTCTCTAAAAATTATTTTACTAAAAAACAAAAAAAATAATGTTTCTTTTTAGCATGCGTGGTGACAATGACCTTTCCTCCGCCACGAGTATTATTTGATCTTTTGGTTTCCTTAACAAGACGTAATGTTTTTAAAAGGAAAATAAATACCATATAATCTTTTTACGTATTTTGGTATTGAAAATGGATTGATAATGGATTTGTTATTTTTAACATATTTAAATGATATAATGTGATTGAAATGTTGAAATGTTATGTTTCCTTTATGTTTTTTTATGTGTTATGAATATGTTATGTTTCTTGGGCGTTGTTTATGTATACGGGTGGTTCCATGATAAAACTAGGGCGGGTGAGCCTGATATTTCTCTCTAATGAATTGGGTAACATGACAAAGGTAAATGTGAATGTTTCTACTAATAGATTTAGGGAATATACTATGATGGGTATTCTAAATGTAACTCCCTACGTATTTGTGATATCAACAATGTAAGTATAATATGTATGCCACAAGTTACCATTATGATTTATGTTTTATTTGTGTTATTCATAAATATTATTATTTCATGTGGTATTTTAAAGATCTTATGTTATGAATTCAATGATGAACTAATATTTTCATTCTTTGTTTTATAACCCTTACTGAGCTTTTTATACTCATCCAACGTTTTGAAATGTTTTTCACAGGAACTAAAGATAAATAGGGTCAGGGATGGGATCAAGGAAAAGTCGTGATGTCTAAACCATGGGACTAGATATGACTCTTTTTTTCAAGAGATTTTATTTTATGAAAAAAATGGAAACAATGTTGAAGTGTCTACCTTTTAATTTTTGAGATGTAATGTAATAGTTATGGCCTAATTATCTTAAACTCTTAACCTAAAAAGATCATCAATGTGAATTATTTATTAAATTCAATATTATGCAATATTTAAGGCCAGGTACTTATAATTTGGAATCAATAAAAATTTTTGTTCAAATATTCTATATTCATTACTGGTTTCCAACTAGAAGAATATTTATGTGGCATAATATGTTGATATAGTTCAATACATATCAACAGGGCTCTTATTATATCTTTAAACCAGTCTATTTTTTGAGGATTATATGATGCATTGAATTAATATCAAATTACATGATTATACATATAATAAAAAATGCATCTTATATTCAATTCCATTTTAATGTCTCAGTATTTTCATTGAAACTCATAGTGGGGTTTTACCTAGCCTTTGAAAAAATTTAAACATTATTAATGTTGGAGATGTATTAGTCATCAACATGATAAAATGAATTCTATTGATGTAATAAATAAATGTGAAGAAATATATATGTCCAATTATTAAATTCATGGACATAGGTCTATAAGAATTATAATTAACTTACTCCAATGATCATTAGATGTAAAAAAACATTATTTGGATTACACATACCATCTTCCTCTTTTTACCTTTTAAAATTTTTATAATTAATTCAAAATTGGTATATTTATCATATCCTCTGTCCAGATTAACTTCTTGACATTTTCAACAATATTACTATGTATTTTATGAAAAAACATATTTTTATATTTAATTCTTATGTAGTAATATGCTCTATATTTTCCAACATAAAACATATTACCTTAGGATCTCAAAAATTTTGTTTTCACCACTCTATCTCTGAGCCTACTAATTATAAAACTAATAAATCTGAAGATTACTTATTTATCATTATTAAAATTTCAGGATACATTCAAAAAGTAATTCTTAATCTAATAATAGAAAAACATTATTATAATTAATATGTTTTTTTAACAATATTTACCATTCCAACTCCTTGGATTTTTAATGATTTTTCATTACCAAAGGTGATAGATTCTCCAAACTATCTTTTCTAATTAACTATAGCACTTAAATAAACTGTCATATTAAATTAGATATCATAATCCTTGATATAATATTTTAAAAATATTCATGATTTAAATGAAAAACTCTTGACATTAAAATTTTTTTAGCATACTTATCTTATGAGAATTTTGAAATTTTTGATGTTAATAAAACTAAGTTTGAATTAATGTGATGAATTTACATGATATGTTTCATTCATGATAACACCTCCTATAGAAATCTAGACTATTAACATGTCTCTTAACTTTATTATTCTTCTCATGATGTTAGTGGTATTGATTTATTCTCATAAGTTTTCATTGTCTCCCCATGATTCATGATCACATAATAGTTCTTATAAAGACTTATTATAATTTTAATTTTTTGATTTATTATAAAACACACCATAAGACCAATATTAACACTAAAAACTACTTTTCTAGTAGATGTTATAATATTCCATGGAAAATTTTCTAACTCCATTATCAGACCTCCATAGATTTTTTCCAACCACAACTTTTTTTGAATAACCTCATTGAATTTTTGGGGAAAGTATGGACAATTTTCCAATGTTTTTATTTTTCCAAATATGGGGAAAAATTAATTTATTCAAGACTTATAATAAATCTATATTTCATTTTAATAATTAATTATTTTCTATGATGTGAATTCTTTTGGGGTAGTAATTCAACTGAATTTTATTTGTTATATCCAACATGTTTCACATCAAAGGTCTGTGATTTGTTTTTATGTAAAATATTATTTCTCTTATTGTTTCACTACTATATTCAAATATTAATTTATATTTTTTATTTTTAGTTTCAAATGCATTTTTTTTACTTTTAAAAAATCCATATCCAAAAAATATTGTTGAATTCATATCATTAATTCTTTTAAATTTCTCATCATTCGTAATTTTTTCATTTTGATTTTATTGAGTAACCCATTTTCTTGACATGAATTTGACAATACTTATTATAGTTTTTCATGAGATGTAAATTCTCAAATCATAAAATTAAAATCATCTTCAAACGCATATTAGTTTTCATTCTCATGGTATGTTACTTGGTTTATTCAACTTATTTATTAGCAAACCCATTACCAATTTGTGATTCATTAAATGATGATTCAATTTCATTATTTACATATACCATAAAGTCCATTTGGGTATCTCAATGAGTTTCATCACCATTATAAATTTCACCATTATATAAAATGAATTTATTCATTAATAATATGATTCTTCTGAATAAATCATATTTTTTTATTCCTTTCTTTTGATTGTGATTTATTCCTCCTGGAATAATCCTTTTCCATAGATAATAATGTAAAAAATTTATCATCTTAATTATCTTATTTATTATTATTATGAACTTTGTAGAAATATGAACATTAATTATATAGATAAAACAATTATATTTAAATATTAATTGATACTTTCATTTCCTTTTTTTATTATTTTTGAAATTCTGGATAGTTTTTATATAAAATATTCTATATTTTCTAATCCACCAAAATCTATGTGCACATATTCAATAATTATTTTCATAAAAACGTTAAAATATATTTAATTCTTTGTGATTATATTTTATATGAATGAATAATCTCTTATTTTTTATAATAAATGATGTTATTGTGTAGTTCATCAATGGTGAAATCATTATGTTATCTAACAGCATGGGAAAAGATCACGAAAAAGACTTATCTTGTAAGATTCTAATATTTTTATTCACAATTATAAAATATTCTAGAGTTTTTATAAATTGTTTTCTGAAGAAAAAAACACATTTATTCTGGTAAATAATTCTCTATCTATTTAAATTTCATGCATTATAACATCATCAAGCTATTGTCTACAAATTTATATAATAAGATCCTTTACCATTTTGTTTACATTATAAATACAAGATGTTATTTCCATATAGAAATAAAAATTTTATATTATGTGACATTATTTTTTTATTTTTAAATAAATATGTTAATAAATAAATTATTTCCTTTCCATCACATTGAATATTATTCTCATCAAAAGTAATCCATGCATAAGTTTCACATAGAACTGTGAACCCGTGTTTAATAGATAAAAAAACATAGAGACAATGAGAGAGAATATAGGGTATCAGTATCTCCTTTAAAATATAAATACTATTTCTATAAATTCGTGGTATAATGTATATTTTTACGTAGTTGTGTTAATATCTATCAGTTTTCATGATAGATCATGAAGAGCAAAAATGTGATATGATACAAATTATTTTAACCACGTGACAGGTGGTAAAAATTATATGGGTGGGGGTATTCTTTATTTAGTATTTTTCTTCCAAATACCAACCAAACTATTACATCTTCATCACTTCTCACACTTTAACTCATAATGGTGTATATGTAAAAGGTAAAATAATAGCTTTTTTAAACAAGATTTTCCTCTATTATGGATGACTACATTCCTAATGTGTAGTGGTGTTTATCCCACATACACAGAAATTTATTCTTATTATCATGAAATAACCAAATCATGGGTGTTAACATAAAATAGTATAATTATCTTAACTACTATACTTTAATGAAATAATAAAACATTCATAAATATCAAAATTGGAAATACTTATTGGAACAATGATCACAAGGACTATCATGATTCACCCATATATATCATAGATACTAACCTTATGCCTTATTTCATTTTAAAATATCCATTGATAGTGGAATATACATCATTCTTAGATAACTATATTCTTCTTCTAAAATGAAGAATTTGATTCTCCAACTACTATCTCTCTTCTCTTATATTAGATTTTTTATTTTGAATCAATTTATTATAGTTCAATAATGGAATGTATAAATCATATATTGAATTTTAATAGAATTATTTTCTCCCATAATTCTCATTTAATATATATAAATCATTTATTCTTATAATAATATAAGATTATTAGGATTTTATACTTTCAATCCATTTATAATATACTTGAAAAATCTCTAGGTCTATATGTTTTTATTCCATAACATTATGGTAGGGATACCAAGACATGTCCTTTTATTTAATGTTTCATTTTCATCATGGTATGTATATTCTCCTCCAAACATGGAAACCCATAAAAATAAAGATTCATATTTGAATTAATTCCACATTCTCAAAGCAGTGACATGATGTGAACAACTTCTCCATGGTGTAAAGCAATTCTATTTTAATATTCACAAATAAATTCTCAAATAATGGAAATAAAGTTATTTATATGATATTTGTGTCATGAATCCCAACATAACATCTTCATACATTATTTATGTAATTATGTTTAAAATAAATTCTACCATAACATATTAAAATAATAGAAAACACTTGTGCATCTCATTTTGCATCAAGTGTTTTTTTCTGGATATTTAACTTTAAAAACGTCTAAAAATTTGACTCAAATTTGATTTTTTTAGAAACATTTGAATTGTATATCGTACATCACTTTTCCATATTTATACTTATGTATTGAAAAAACAATTATATAATTTTAAATATCTTACACAAGATAAAAAATATATTATATATCACTATAAAAACAAATGACATAATAAAAATGTTATTTATCACCGTTATACTCAATTTCCTTTTCATTTTTTACTTCCCTTGGAGTTGAATATATTGTATAACACAATAACTATGTTACACATCATGGGTTATCTTCTCCCTTTTCAATTTTTTATCTTGGAATAATATTTCACATCACTTATAATGGGATAATTAATCCATGGTATTTTCCATTTTTCTCATATAGAGACAAAATATTATTTATAAAAGGTATAGAAATTCCTCTTCAACATTCCCATATATGGACTTTTCAAATATTAAAACCTTCTATACTATATGAATAATCCAAATATCTAACAACATGTACCCTTAAAATTCCAAATTGAACTCCATTGGTAGTAACTCGACTCAAACATCATTAAAATATATCCAAATATTTTCCAATTTATATATGTTTCCTTAAAAACAGTTCATTCAAACCATATTAAATGAGATATTCATCATGATGAAAAATCTATGGATATATTCTCAATAACCTATCCAATTATTAACTATTTTAATGATTGATATCAAATTGTTCCAATTACTATCTATCTATATAATATTCAAAAACTCTACAGAGATTTATCTCACTGTAGATTTAAAATTTTCATGAATCCATATAAATTTTATCAAAAATAATAGTATAAAAATATTTATTCCTTAAATCCATTTAACTCATAATTCCATGTTATAGCTTCCCTGGACAATTTATAAGGTCAACACATTTTATTATCTAATCCCATCACAAATCACAATAAACAAAATTAATAAGTATTAAAAACAATTAAACATCATCCTTGAGTTGTTTCAAAATAACAATATTGTTTTAATCAGAGATCATACTATTTTTCTAACATAGGAATAATGTTTTTGAATATTATGGTTTTAGTGACCATTGCTTCACCCCTCTTTTTTATCACACATATTTCTTCACATATTAACAATTGGTATCAATATTGAGTTTTTCAAGGAATAAATTTCATCAATTGGATCAAAAGAAGTGGTTTCAAGTGTCTATAACTATATGAGTTAGTAGTTTATTGATAATATTATATAAGTTTTTTTGTATTTAGAGTGTGAATTAAATTAATAAACATGGGTTACCATATTTTTTATAAATTATTTTTTCGACATAATGAGAGGATTGATTTATATATTTCATCACATAAAATATAAATTATTAGAATTACTAAAAATAGTTTATATATTTTAGAATTTAGTATGAACATTATATTGAAGGAAAAGATTAATATTAATTATTATGGGAGATAATATAAAGTATTAATCACATCACTTTCAATGATAAATGTGAAACAAGTTATAGGCTCTAGAACAATGGGTAAAATTTGGAGAAATGTTCATGTTATTCGTATAGATGATAAATAATTCACGGAGTTTTGATTATAGAATTTTTATATTTAATTTGAGGATATTCATACATAAGAAGATGAATTAGTTAATAAGTAATTCATTTTAGTGAATGAAATTTTATCAAAATGTAATGGTATGAAAAAATTAATGAAAGTTATTCCATTCAAATAAAATTTAAGAACAATATAGCATTAAATTTTGATGAAGAATTTATAAATTATCGCATCAATTCATATATCACTTTTCCATTTATATGCACAATAATAGATTTATTTTATTTGATAGGAATAGGGTTCCATACATAACTAAGAGAAGTATGTAGAAAAAGGAGATGACATCAAGATCCACAAAGACTGTAATAAAATTTAATAAAAAATTTCTCATAAAAATAATTTGGATGTTTAAGATGACTCCTTGAGTTTCAAAAAAATCACATTGTTTTTTTACAAAAGTAACATATTGAGGAAGGTTAAGTAAGAAGAAAAACATCTATTAGGTTTTTTATTATGGTCTTATTGGAAATATTTCAGTATGTTTCCAAAATAATAATGAATAATGTGGGAATTATTATCAATAAAATCAATCATCATCATCATTAAGTTAATTTTTATTCATAGAAAAGAAGGTACAAAAAACATAGAACAACCCATTCCCGCCCTACCACCAAGCCATGCAGCTATGTAGGCTTGAAATAATTCGGACCATGGGAATAGTCTCTAATAAAATTAAACCCTTCAGGATTCAATATATCCACATTATGAAAGAAAACATACTATAAATCATAATAAATCCATAGAGGATAGGTTATCCGCAACTTTTTTACCCTCCCTCCATGTGTGAATAACTATAGTATAGGTGTTAAGGATGAAATGAAACTTCCTAATGACATATCTTATTGACCATTAGGATATCTGATACACTATTGGGAGTTATGCAGCAACAAATAATCTATTTCAACTTCCATGATGTCCAATTCCCTTTGACTACGTAAGCATCGCTAAGACCTCTTCCTGGAGAGAAGTGCCTGGACCAAACCTCACGGAAAATTACATGATGACTGAACCATTGGGAACACCCCCCCCCCCTCCAAGAATAACATCCTAGGTATATAAAACATCTGTATTAATATTTAGAACTCTAGAATAAGGGTTCCAAAAAACCTAGTTTCTATCTTTGATGATGCTAGCAGGAAGAGCATCGAGGGACCCTTATTTAAACCGGTGAAGATAGGGGTCCTCTATCTATTTCCCACTACCATGAACATGTCAATAATATTTTTTTTCTTCCATGTGATAATAAATATTGCTAAAATAAACACCCACTCATGTCTCACTTTATTCTTCACCTTCAAGAGTCTCCAACAACCTATATGCAGCACCATTTTGCAGGCCAGTCTCTCCAGACCAGCGTCTCCTAAACTGTGGAACCATCATTCTAGAAATAAAAGATCAACCATGATGGCAATAGAAAAATCAATGAAATCCCCAAATTATCTCCACACTTCATGATCCTACTCTCTCTAGAAGAACAGATGGTCAGTACACTTCTCTCTATGAGCCTTCCAGCACGAATATCTGGAGATAATGTTGATCCCAAACTATTGCACATTCCCATTTTTCATGACAGCCCCATTCCATATCCTCCATGTGAGAAAATTAAAATTTTTTGGGATTATTTTAACCCAAATAAATTCATTCCATGTATCTTCATGAGAATAAATGACAATGATTTGGAAAAAACATTTTATGTGAAAACTACTAAGGAGGATGGAGTGAAAACACATATATCAAGGTCTAAATTCAACACAATGAGATCGAACGGGACCTGCTTCTCATAGTCCATCATGGATTTAATAAATTATGGGTAGAGATTGTATTCTATGAATGTGATGTTAAAGGCCATACATCTATGAAATCTGGTGACATTCTCCCTCTAGTTCTGAAGCCTGAAGGAGAGATCACTAGTCCCAACAAGACATCGGGGATGCAAGTGAAGTGTAAAGAAAAGGAGAAATAATCAAACAAATAGGTGAGGATTTTCCCTCTACAGGAGAAAGGTTTCTTGAGGAATAATAGTTCATGGTTTTCCCCCACATAGTGAATTGCTCTAGGACACCCTAAGCGAGTTTAGAATGTATGCAGTGGTGGGTATCCTCAGGGCTACGAACATTGACACCACCTTTGAAAATATGCCTTTCCAACATGCTCCTGAAAGCTCAGTGCCTTTTCCTTTGGATAGTGGATCCTGGATAAAGTTCATTAAGATACTATCTATTTTATTGATAAATTTTTTTGGGAACATGATATATGAGAGATAATTCAATGGAGTTTCAAATATCAGGTTATTGATAAGAGTGATCCGACCGCCAAAGGACAAATATTTGTTCTTTCAGTTGATCACCTTATCTGTTATCTTGCTAAAGAGGGGGTTGAATTCATATATATTCATCCTATAATAAGAAATAGGGGCATCAAGATAATATATAGGAAAATCCCTTCTATACAAGGTCATATTGTTTCTCAGTGACGAAGTTTAGCAGGATGATCAGCTACTAGAAATGTAGAAGTTTCTCATATTGTAGTTAATGATCTGACCACTCCAGTGGCTGTAAACCTCTATCACCCTATTCAAACCACAAATATATTTTCTTTATGCATTCCTGAAGATGGTGGTATAGTCATTGGAATAATATGGGACACTATAGGGGCTATCATCATATGTTGATAATGGAGTATTGAACCATTACTAGTAGTATTATAGATGAGATGGATGAAAACACCCCGGACCAGAAAGAATAAGCTTGTAGAGATCATATCCCCATATCTTAGTTTGTGGGTCACATTAATGAAGATGTAGGATTTACCCATGAAAGTAACTGATATATTCGAGTAGATAAAATAATGAAAAATGATATTGATATTCAATAGGAGAGTCCCATACCTGCAAGAACCATGTTTATAAGACTCTATTCCATGAAGTCACAAGATTAATTCATATCAAGATTTATTTACATATTTGAGACATGGGTATTGAATTTAATAACTCAAAGCATCTCTTGGGCTAGGGTGATAGCTTCTGGGATTGAACTCCCCTTCATGAAACTATGTTGTTCCAGAGAAACCCACCGAGGGAGATGAGTATCAAGCCTGTAGCGAATGATGCTAACAAAATTTTTATAAGGGACGTTACACATACTCACTAGCCTATCATGCAAGATGGAGGTGGGATTCATGGACAAGGGAAAGAGCATGATTGTGGTTCCACATACAGAATAGAGCAAGCTACCTCCCAGGATGAAGTCAAAAAGGGATACTATCAAATCCACCTTTACGATATCCAAGGACGTCCTATAAAATGATCTAAGGAACCCATTCGGAAATGCCACACTATCGGGGTCCAAGCACATCATGGCATCCCATATATCATTCTCAACAGGTATATCCCCCAGGACCACATTATACTGATCATAGATTTTGGTGAGAATCACATCAAATAAATTCATGTTCTCTATAGGATTCCAGTTGGGTATTTTATCATTAGGTCCTCTAAGGAGATCAGAAAATAAGGAGTTGGAACCCCCACCCCCCCCCCCCCCCCCAATATCCCTGTCATCCATGTAAGTTACATCATCTGACAATATGTTCATTTTAACTATCCTCTTACTTTCCTTAATATAATAATGGAATAATATAGTGTTTTTGTATCCCTCTTTGAGACATTTAACCCTCAACTTCTCCCTATCTAGGTTTTCATGATTTAATATAAATTTCTCCAGAATATTCATCTATCCAGAGAACTTCGCAATGACCCGGTCACCCCAGGCCTCCTAAAACTGACTCTCCAGTCTTTCGACATCATGCATGGTAGCCTCCATGACCATATCAGAATGTGTGAAGTCTCTCAACAACCACTGGAGCCTCATCCAAAGCTACCTCATCTTTTTTGAAAATCATACCATGTATGGTCCAGGGAAAGTTTATTCCAAGTGGCCCTAAGTAGTTCTTGTAAATCTGGTATGTTGGCCCAAAGATGGTTGTATAAAAACCTCTCATGGGGTCCTAAATGGATTATAGAGATACCAAAATGGGGAATGGTTTTAAAATATTTTTACCAGATGAGTCACCTTTTTGTTTCTGTATGCAGAAATTGCCAACACGTTGGCCAGACATCTATCTAAGTGACTCCATGAATGACGATTCCCCCATTGGTTGTTTCACCACATAAACCAATCCTCAATGAAACCATTGTCCCAAAGCCCCTTACCTTCCATTAATTGGTCGATGTCTAAGCTACATTGTCTAGGAATGGGATAATTCTTCATATAATATTAATTTTAACTTAAAAAAATAATATTTATATTATGAAGTGAGATTAAAAAATAAAAATAATAATCAAAGAAAAATTTTCTTAAGGGAATGTACAAAAATAAAAATAGTATAAATATTACTATAGTAAATATGTAAGATTTTGTGAAAAAGAATGTGATGAAGAGACTCCAAAAGAGTTCTAACTGAGAAATATGTGTATAATATTTTAACAAAAATAGTAAATTGTAAATTGATAAGATATCATTGGAGATAAAGACTGATTAATTTAAAAGTACTGTTATTAAATTTAATTTCAAAGAAATAACTGAGAAGAAATTTTTATATGTATATGAAATTGAAAATAAAATTAAAATTTATAAATTAAAAGACACAATTCATAATATTATGATATAATATTGGATTACTAAAAATAAATAATTTAGATTAATTGGGTAAAATATTTTTACTGATGAAAATTAAATGAAACAATTTACTTGAATTATAAAACATTTCAACTTTGAAATTGGATTAACATACAAAATAGATGAAATAATTATTGATTTCATAAATAAAACTATTTATTATTCAATCAAATAGTGATCATTTTTTATGAAAACTCATGAGTATATAAAAACCAATGGTAGAAATTAAAATAAAAAAATAACACAATAATGCAACTTATGAAAGGTTTCTTTCTCCAAATCTTGTTTTAAAAATATTAAAAACAATGGGTGTGGAAGTGAATGGATTTTAATGCTAAGACTAAGGAAAAATTCCATATGGAGGAGATTTCATCTAAAAAAATATGTTTCTAAAAATTAGGGAGTTCTAATTTTGAAGAATAACATTGTTGTTTATTATGAAGAATATTTTCCTCAAACAAGAAGATTTAAAATTAGATAATGATTTTAGTGGTTTGTAAAATACATGGATGATGTATGTGTGTTGGTATAATATATAGGTTCTTCAATAAATTAGTAAATAATATTTTATGGGGATTCAAACTAAAGTAAATAATAAACTGAGAAAGAATCCATGAAAAATGTGATGTATGGTAATTCTATTGATAGTGTCAATAAAACCATTAGTAGGATTAATAAAATTTAACACCCCTAAAATTTGTATCTTTCTATTATTAATGATATTAAAGAAAATTAAAAGTAAAAATCTTTTAAAAATGGAATAATCAACTGATAAATATGGTGTTTAGGGTAGATTAAAAACTCATTAAGGATAATAGATGTTCACCTCTGACCATGGATTCACACCATACATGATAAAAAAAACTCTTTTCATATGTATAATAGTGATGATAGAAATTTTATAAATGATTTATATTTATCATTTAATGTTTTTTGAATAACTAAATTTAGTCAGTAGATATTTTCAACATATTTATTTCTTTTTTTTATGGGTTGAGGCATAATCACATTAGTGTTTTCACATTTTTGATAGATCGAATGGGTATATTTTCCAAAAAAAATTGATGAATTATTAGGTGGATAAAGTATAGAATACTCTTTAATAATTTATATATAACAATAATAAAATTATATATGATTTTTATTGATCAAAACAATTTTTTATCATGATGAAAGAAGATAATGGGGTGTTCCATATCATACAAGCTCATTTGTGTCAAAAAGAACATATAAAATGTATCATATATAAATCTATTTTATATATACTAGAGTTTAGTCATGATATAAGAAACACTAGTGATGGTTTTCAAAATGTAAATATAGTATAAAATATTCATAAGATTATTTAAATCAAAACAAATAATTCATAAGTATTGATATCCGAAAATTTATGTGGATGGATGATCTTGAAATCAACTAAAAAATATATTAGTTTTCCAATTTTTATATAATATTACTCATATAACATATAACTAAATTATGTGAAATAAATCAATAGATTTTAATAGGTTTTATAATTTTTGAAATGTTTTGAAAATAAAAGAAGATGTGTTATAAAAAATACATCATCTGAATAATGTAATTGAAAATACAATTATATACTGTGAGATATATCTTGAGATTTATATGATGTGTGATGAATTTTTTTTCTCCATACAGTTCACAAAAATATAACGTTGTGAAAAGGAAGAACTAGATATTGGTGGATAGGGAAAGAACCAAGTTATCATAGTATTTCATTAAGAAAAAATTCTAGAGACATGATATATCAGTGGATAACTATATTCTCATGTAGTTTCTACATTGACTATATTTTCTCAATACACCTTATAAAATTTTCTAAGGTAAGATATCTACTGAGAAAAAATTTATGGTACTCAATTTCTCATTTATATAAAAATTATAGGATGTTTCATGGAAAAATTTAATGAGAGATTTCATTAGGATATATTTCATGGATATATAATTGATTGAAGGTTTCCTTAGTGTTATAATATGAATATTATAGAGATCATTTGAAACTATGCTGTAATAGTTTGGGAGTATCAAGGTACATGTAAATAGTTTTCTCTTATTATGATTCAGAAGTTTCTAGGGACATATATGGTTAATAACATAGAGTATTTTTTATATCAACTCATATTAAATATATAGATTCATAAAACATCCTTGTAGATAGTAGTATGTGTGTTTTAAAAAGAAAATTTTTCAAATATGCTAAACATAGAATCTTACATTATCATGCAGATCCAAAAATTGATTATGAATCCTTACAGAATTTGGAATGTATTATAGTTATAAAGGAAGATAAAAATAAAATAAAGAATAATTAATACTGGTAATTTAGGTAACATCATTTAAATAATAATATTATTAGGAGAAAATATTTTTTTTATAATAATCTCATTGAAATGGGAGATGTATCATTGAAAAAATATGATATAGTTTGAAAAGGATAAATTCAAATTTAGTGGTATAAATTTATTTTGATATTTAGCTACTAATAATTATATATTGAATCTGTAATTTTATTATGATTTGTTCTCAAAATAAACTACAAAAAATAAAAATGGATATGAATTTAGTTTTCCTAAAATTTAATCCTATAAACTTTGTTTACATTGAAAAATATATATGTTTTATTATTAATGTTTATAGATCATAAATATATAAAATAGTGAATGCGCATTATAGGGTTAAACAAGTTCTCCATACATGATATTATATATCAAATAGTATATTAATGATCAAGAATTTTAGGAAAATCATAGTCTATAGAAATATTTATATCAAGGGTGGAGACACAAACTCCCTTATTATGATTGATTATGTTAGTGATAATTTTTTTCTAGAAGATCAATGGGAAATAGTTTCAGGAAATTTTTATGCAAATGAAAAATCATATAAAAATTCCAATGATTGGTAAAATGACATAATTTTATGGATTTTAAATCAAAAAAAATCTTGATATATTATTCTCTTATAAGAAATGTGTGCTTATGAGTTGTTAAAAAGGATTTGAATGGAATAATGGAGAAAAGTTTCAACTTATATAATAGTTAGGAATAATTTTTAATATTGGTAAGAAGGATAGAGTATGGATCAAAATATTTTTTGAAGGTTTATTGGAATAAGAATCTACTTTATTATATCTAGACTCGATATCATGTTTTTCCTAACGTTTTGTCATATATTGAAAAAATTTCCAAAGGGTTTATAGATTATGGAATTAAAATTAATATTGGGATATTCAAATTTACTAATTTTTCGATATTGATTGGGTGGGTAACATTGGAGAATAAAAATTGAATTTGGAAAATTATCATTTTCATATAAATATACATTTCATATAACACTAAAAATTACAATTCTATCAAATTTCAATGTAATCCAAGTATATTGAGGAATCATAAGACACAATTCAAAAGGAAAGAATAATTTAAAAACTAGAAGAAATAAGGGTGCAAGTATCATACCCATATATAATTGGGAATGAAATTAATTTTTTGGATATTTTTAAAAATATTATTATGAAAAATGTTATGCTATAATATATTTATGTTGAGTGTCACGTCATCATGTAGAATTTTTAATATTTAGAGTTCCTGCTGAATTATATTTCAGAAAAAGATCATGTAAAATAAATATTGATAAATCCTTTTATAAAGGCTTATATTCATCACATAAAATAGATTTAGAGATTATATTATCTCTAAAAATCACATTGAGTACATTTCTTTGTTTTACCTATTTTGTAAAATTGTATTTATAAAAAAATATGAAATATTTTGGAATATTAACTTAAAAAGTTGTAAAAACTATTATTTTTTATGTTGATACTAAAGAAAAATAAGATAAAGGATATTCATTGTGAAACGGTGACATGAGACATAGATTGATATTATTATTATTTTTAAATGATTCCAAAAAATGGATGGAGGGATTAAGATCTCCTAGATATTATAGAGCCCTTATAAATTAACATTAAAATAGGAGATGAGAATACCTAAATTGGTAAACGATCAATATAGTATTAATATTCCCACTAAGGGTTGTAAAACTCCCAAAATCATAATTTTATCCAATGGTGTATTGTATAGATAACTCTTTTATTGGGATCATATTATGAATATTTTCTTAATATGTTTCATTCGTGACATTTAAATAATGATACATTTTTTTATTATCAACACGGTTATAGATGAGTTTTAGAATATCATCCAATGAGTTGTTAGTAATAGAAATATGAATTTTTAAGGTTTTTAAAATAACGTTACACTATAAATTTATTTAATCATGGTGAATTTATGATAAAATATTTCTTTATCTATACATATGTATCATTACATAACACTATTCTATGATTTTTCAAAGGTAATGGAGCTAAACAAGTGTTCAGAAATATTTATATTGGGTAGTTTTTAATGTTTAAAATTTTAATATGATCCTAAATTAAGGGATTTTATTCCATGATGTGTTAATCTAAAAAATTATTTTCCATTTATTTATTTGAATGCTAGAGGTTCATTTTATAATTTCATTATACATCATATAATTATTTGAATAAAAAATTTAAAAGTAATTGAGGCTTGGAAGTATTAGGTTACAGAGAATATGGTCAAATAATAAATAATAAAATGTTCGAGTGGATTTTTTGGAACCTCATAATTGTTTCAAGGAGGTTTTAAATTGTATTTTATTCCTATTTTTTAGATTTTTTGTTGACCAATGTATTTTGAAATAATGCGTGAAATAAAACATGATTTTTTAGGGGTCTTTAAAATGTAGTGATTAACTAGTTAATTGTGATTATAATTTATGATAGTTAACTAATTATTCCATGAATAATTTATGAGATAATATTTTTTAAAATATATGATAAGAATGTTGGTACACATTTGATTCAACCAAGAGGTACTAGTATTGTTTTAGTAGATTTATAGAATTTTTGACAAACTTTTATATTTATTTTATATATTTATCATTATAATATTCCTAATACATCCCTCAATTGTGTTTTGATAATAAGATAAGGATATGGGAAGTTGGATTTATATCACTGAACACTAGTTATTGCTCACACAATAAATGAAGTTAGTGAACCTTGTAAAAAACATATCTTGTTTTATAAATATTAATTCCCACTCTTTATTTATAATCAAAAACAATTATTTTTTATCATTTATCATAGACATTAACTAGTTAGTGAATGATTTTTTGGAATTTTTTCGTTTTCTTTTTGAAGCCCTATTCTCCCCCACTAATCAGTGGTCATTCATCTTTCAATTGAGCGATAACATTTTGAAAGTGAATTTAAGTACATAAATTCTGGTCAATAATACACTATAACATATATTATAGTCTTAGAAAATTCTATCCCAATTATATATAGTTATCTAAATGTAATAAAATGGCTCTAAAAATTTTTATGACATCCCCTAACCCAAAACCCTGAGTTGTAGTCAAAAAACCACCATCGGTGTGCATCCCTATATGTTTAAGGATTTTGACTAGTATATAGGGAATTATATTCATCATGGAGATACTATGACTATGATATCATAATAATATTTTAATATTTTTAAAATAATAATAAATCGCACTTTATATAATAATAACATCCCAAAATATATCATATAATTTTTTTAGGATATTTTGAAAATTGTAGAGTCATTTTTTATCCATGTATTAATCATGTCCTATAAAAATAGACAATGGATATGTTTATATAAAAAATAATAAAATGCAAAAATGCAAAAATTCCACAAAACAACTACACTGAGATAACCAATCCAACTACTCAATGATGTTATATCAACCACTGTATTTACTTATCATAAACCCCTTTACTATACAAGAACTGCAAATCGTAATGAATAAATATCCATTGATGTATCATCATATATATATATATATATGAGTGAATGTGTAAAATTTATAATCAATAATACTAGTTATATAATAATTAATATCACACTACATGTTACAACCAATGTTGGTGTATTAGTCTTTTCTATGACTCAAAAGGCAGTATCAACCCCATGTATTATAGAAATATCTTACCATAATAAAATATATCACGCATCAACCCACTACCTCACATCAACCATAAATCCAACCAACAAATCATTTATCCCTATAGTTATTCCATTAAGACTTATTTGGTTTATTTTTCACTTATTATCCATATCCCTCTTCAACCCCAATTGTTGGTCACTTTTTATACCAATTTTTTACTAATATAAACCCTAATGACCCTTTATTTAATTTCCCCACTGTTCATTCCAATACATAGACCAATGGAAATATCTTACTCAATACCTATGGACTTATAACACATATACCATATTGAAATACACAAACAAGTTGGTTACAATCAAGAATACCTTTACATAATTGGATATTAATCCCCTTGGTATCATTAAGAAATTATTTCATTGGCCCACACAATTTGTTTGAGAAAAATAGAAAATTTAGGAATACTTTTAAAAACTAAAACTACTAAAATCCAGGATGTGCTTAATGGGATCTAGAGGTTATAAAGGATAAATAACATGTATGTTTCTAAATAAGAAAAATGGCTATGAAAATGATGAAGTAGATATAGTTCTCATGTTAGATTTTATTTTTTTTTATAAATAAATTATATTAAAAATACCATTAAATAAATTTTATTATGTTATGTGAATTTATTTATATTTTTTAAAGTTGTTTGAAAATATTTATAGTTGATTGGAAATAATATTTTGTTTTTTGGTCTTTGTGTATATTATAACTGAATATTTGACATAGGATAAATCATATTGATATTCTTAAGATCATTATATTTAAAAAATATGATAATTTTAAAAGTCAAAAACAAAGTGTATTATGTAAAGTTTTATATATATATTATATTCAGAGATATGTTTTTTTCTATATAGATTGAAAATTTGGTAAATTACTAGAATAAGAATGATTTTTCTTTTCGTCGATAATGAATTTTTTCTATACATAATTATATTATCATGATTATTTTTTCATGTGTAATTTATTTATCTTCAATATATATGTTTTTATGATGCATAATGTGTTCTCTATACTATGTAATGTTTTGGAATTTATTGAACTTTTCACATCAATGATCATGAAAATATGTTAAAATAAAACTATCTCGAAACTAAAATTATGTGACCTAGATTAACCAAAATGGATCATAGATTCTATAAAAATACACATAAATAAATAAATGTATATATATAATTGAATGGATAATTCTTGGTATCATATATAATTCATTATGATTTTCAAAGAAGTGTAAAGATGTTTTCTATCTAAATTTTTAATTTGAATTTGAATTTATAGTAATTAAAAATATAGTTTATACTTTAAAAATATTTCATTTTTCCATAAAACTATATTTAAAGATAAATTGGAGATTAATTTAATATAGTTTGTAAGTAGTTCATTTTATGAAATTAAAATTTTATTTTCAAATTTAAAGAGAAAATTTTTTTGGCTAAAAAACAATACTTTTCTACTGGTGTGAAAAAGTTATTGAAGCACTAAATAAAAATATACTCATAAAATAATTTGAGGAAGGAATAAATTTTTTATTTTTCTAGTATGATATATATAAGAATATTATGAGGAATAAAAAATCATTAAAAACTATGGAAGTAAAGTCCTATATAATACCCTATTATTGTCAAACAATTAATATTTACTTTTAAGGGGGAACTTTACATAGTAAGGAGACATAGTTTATAACACACATAAAAGATAAAACTTGTTTATTTTGGTAATATTAATTGAATATATTACATTAATATATGATCCTACATGATTTAGAATCATAAAAAGGATAATATTCACATTTAGAGTAGTAAAACATGTAAATTTTATTGTTCTTATTTTCTAAGTTAATTGGTGTGTGATAGGAATATAATAATCAATTTAATAGGAAATGTTGTTTTTTTGTAGAAAATACATAACTCATAATTTAATTTAATAATTTATAATACAGGTTAATGAATTTTCCATGATCTTTAGGGTTATTTTTATGATGTATAAAAGAATTCAGTTTCCCTTTATAAATAAACTACTATTTAATTTTTTATAAGAATGAGTTGTACTATTTTTATTGATTTTTTCACTAAAATTATGTATTGAATATAGAAAATAATAATTGAGTTAATTTAATAGGTATTCTCATATTTATGGTAAAAATATAATATAAGGAATTAATGGTTGTTTATATATATTTTATCAATTATTCTAGATTTATTGGAGGCAAAAACTAATGGGGTTTTTCCTTGAGCTGGCCGTGATACGATTATAGTAGTTGGAATATTTAATTTAGATAATAATATATATGATTAAAAAAAATTCCCTTTAAAATATAGAGTTTTTTAATGTAATTTTAATGAAGAAAAAATGTGTATTTTGGATAAATTAAAAACCATCTAGAAATCAATGAAAAAATAAACCAATAAAAACAATGAATTTTTAGATTGAAATATGAATATATTAAGATGAATTAATATGAAAAAATATATAGTTCTCACTATAGACGGTATAATTGTGAGAAATATTGGGGGTCTGGGAGAGAATAATTAAGATTCCATGGTTTTTGAGAAGAAAGTATACATTTCTCTAGATAGGTTTGATGCAAATTCCTCATCACATAAAGACGTTTCTCTAGATACAATCCCTTTGGATAGTATATATATTATTATAATTAAATATGAGATATAAAAGGGAAGTCTTTTCATGAATAAGAGAACATCGAATATGAAAATTTACATTAAAAATAATAATTAAATAAGTGGAAAAAAGAACTAGTTTTTTAAAAAAAATTATGATGTTGAATAAAATACATAATTGAAGTTTTAAAAACATATCATACTACATTTTTTAGACAATTTAATGGAATTATTAAAGAAATTATACCAATTATTTGCATCAATTATTGAGAAATTTTACATTTTACATCAAATTCTAATACGTAGAAAGAAAAAGAGGATGGAAAAGATTAGGTTGAAACCCCAAGGAGTTCTTTATGGATTAAAGTTACAAAATTTAAAATGTTAAAATTTTATTAAATGTAGAACATATAGAAAAATTCAAACTTTAAAATTGAATTTTTTTTTTTCAAAGATTAGGGTTGTTGATATCAGAGATAATTAAGAGGAAGTTGAAGCTTATATTGAAGTTGATGACATGTTACTGATTGAAATGTAAATATGGAAGTCTCTAATGGATATGAAAAAAATAATGAATGTGAGGAATGAGCTAAAATAGATTATATGTCAAAAAAAAAAATTATTTACTATTAATGATATAAAAATGGTTGGTTATATCATCAATTTAATAAAATATAATAAAATATCATGTAATATTGATTATATTTTTATCAAAATGGAGCAATTTATTCCCAGAGAGAGGAATTCAAATGATAAAATAGAACAATAAGTTAATGTGATGGGGATAGAGAATTAAATATTCCAAATTATGTTGACTAATGTTGAAAACTAAATAGAATATTAAAAATATAATTCATAGAATTATATTAATGTAGTTGGTGAAATATCAAAAAAAATGTTTAAGTTTTTGATTTCTCATAAGATTATGAGATTCAAGTTCACCAAAACTGACAAAATTTAGTGATTGATAAAATTTTTTAAGTAATTATTAAAAAATGTATTCTATGTTCTATGTGAGAAATTAATGATTGTGAAAAAACAAAACTATTTATATAAATCAAAGAATTCAAGGATTCCCAGATTTAATGAAAAATCCTCAATAAATGTGATCTTAAAAATATAAAATAAAAATAATACACTTAATAAAAATTTTATGGGAATCTAACAAAAAAAATTTATTGCAAAAATTATCCAAAAATTATGGAAAAAAATTAATTGACTAACATGTTTGAACTTTCAGATAATAAACTATTATAGATGAATATGTGTTTTATGGATACTATTGACAAAATTAAGGCTTTTGGGAACACACAATTGAGATCTTGGTTTAATTTAAAATATTTATTAGAGTCTAAGGGTATTGAGAGATAGATATTGAGGGGGGGGGGAATCCCAATCAATGGAAAACTATTCAGAGGCATGATGAAATTTTTTAATTGAAGGTTGAGAAAAAATTTTAACCATTAGATGATGTTCATAAAAAATGTGACCAACCCTATAACTCTACCAAGTAATACCACATAATTTTACCTAATTAGAAGAGAATTAATTAAAATAAAAATTAAACATAAGAAGTAAATAGGTGAAGAAAAGGATTTAGTTCTTGAAGTTGAATATAAATAATCATAAAAGGATGCCCGGTGGATTCCACATAGTGTGTGTATTATTAATATGAATGAAGGGCTAATGATCTTGGAGGATGTTGAGTAGTGAAGAGGTATTTAAATTAGTATTTATTTTAATGTATAATTTGATGTCCATGAAAACTTTATATTTATATGGATTTAAGAAAAATTTATTATGTGTGTTTGAATTTTTTAATAAAGGAAATGAAGAAGCATTTTGAAAATTCTGGGTTCTTGTTGAACAGGATAAAAGATAAATTTGTGGTACTAAGAGGAAAATGAATGAATTATAAATTATTTCATATTGTTTAAATAGAAAATTTATGATATATAAGGTTAATGGAGAAAAAAAAAGTATAGCATTGAATTCATGTTCATTGTGGCCAAAAGAACATTAAAAATCGTACCTTAAGAGATAATGTTTGTGAGGTTCCTATATAACACCTTATGACTTAAAAATCTCATATTATTAGTTCAATAGTATTTATGTCAAATTATTACATTTTCGTGTTCTTTTAGAATAAAAATGTTATATAAGTTAAAAAATAATTACTTAAAAATGTGTTCTATTATCTATAGTGTGTATTTTTTACAGACAAAAAAATAAAATATTTATGCCCATGATTCATTCAACGAACATTTTCTTCATTTAATTTGAGTCTCTATAGTTGAAAAACTGACTATAGTGTAGTTATTAAACATCCATAGATCATATTAAAAACATTAAAAATATAGGATGATAATTTAAACACAGTAAGGTTTGTAAAAAATCAAACACATTGTTATAGTCAAAACATGATAACCATATAAATTTTTACAATTTTAAAAATAAACTGTCATCAAACAAAATAAATAATTATTGGATGTGAAAGTAAAATTTTGATAAAATAAAATCATTAAAACCCATTAAATGAATATAATAATCATTATAGATTCTAGAGGAATTATATTTTTACCCAAGATAAACTCATTCATAGAACTCTTTCAATATAAGTAACATATTCAGTTATCCCCAATATTTTTTCTCTATTTACTGAATTTGTACCTAATGCACTAGAGAGCTATATATTAGGATCACACATTATAAATAAAAAATCTCACATAGCATATGATGAAAATAAATTTTATTTGTTCTATTTTACATCAAAAATCCCTTGAAAAAAATCATTTAACACTATAATAAATGACCTATCAATTTTTATATAAAATAAGGTGGAATATCAGTTTTGTTTGATAACACATAAAATAAAAAAAGTACCTAGGTGATTCGGAAAATAAATTTCTTTTAAGAAACGTGAAAGTTTTTTAGGTTATAAGATAATGAGTAATAATTATGATGGTGTGAGTATCTAATCATGGGAAAAAAATTAAAAAACTTTCTTTTTTACTTTGGAAAAAATATTCAAAAGTTACCCATATAGAAAAAATTAAAAATATTCTTTTCCTAAAAACATTGTAAAAATTTATGTAAATTTTATAATGACTTCAAATATTCATTGGAGTATATATAATAACATTATTAAAACATTTTAAAGAATTTGAATATTGATGTAAATGAGTTGGAAGGAAAACATTAAAATAATTTTATGAGGGAAAATACAAAACCATCAGTTCAGTATTACTTTATACGTTTTATGACATCTTGAAAAAAAATTGTATTAATTATTTACTTTTTCAAAAAAAATATTATGTATTTTTATTTTTATTTCATTTATTATCATATTCTATTTACTTACTAAATTAGTTATGTTTATGTTAAGCGTTTTTAGTTTGTTTAATGAAAAATAGCATCAATGTATTGGTTGCATTCAATGGTGTCTTTTTAAATCATCTACAATATTTTAAATGTGTTATAATTATCATTTTTTATAATAAAAGTATTTTTAATACAATTTGTTTAATGTGGTAATGAATGATTAGATACGTCATTCATGGAGGTGGTAGTCTGCACGTAAGAAAGAGTAGTGTTTTCATTTTTTCAATAGATGAAATATAAATAAAAAAATTAACCTTTAAAATTTAAAATCACTAACAATATTTATAAATACCATAATTATTTCTTAAATACAACTTTATTAAAATCCATATGATGAGGTAATGAAAAATAAATTACATCACTTCTTGGATGTTGTAGTCCACATTCACGCATAAGAGAAATTATCTTTTTCCAAAGAATGGGAGAGTAAGAGGGTATATAATATGTTATATTTTCACATTAATAATTATTTAATATAAGAAATATATAACCATTAAATAAAACTTTTTAACCTTTTGTGTGATGTGGTGATGAAAAATAAAATATATAGCTTCATGGAGGTCGTGTCATTATGTATGCACGAGAGAACAATTAATTTCGCATATGATGGAAAGAAGGTAGAAAATAGTTTTCCAATAAATATAATATTTTTTCAATAGTATATAAACTGAAGAAATTATTATATTTTTTTAGAATATATTTTAAGGGGGAAAATGAAATAATTATGTTTAATTAATTCTATTAAGACTTACAACTTCTCCTTGGATATATTCATTTATATTACCCCTTAATACTACTAGGATTGGTATTTTAGTTATATTAGATCCTATAATATGTGGTATGATATTTTTGAAGGTATTTAAATATATCTATTTAGAGTTAGACTACTCAATATCTGGGGAAAATTGGGTATTGGAGATACCCTTCATATGTGAGTGGGTCAACACCCTTGTAAATATTAAGAACAATAAAAATTAATAAATATCATTACTATAGAAAGCTGGTCGAATTTAGTCTAATTAATAAAATAACATAGTTTATGGTAAAAATACACCCAATAAATCTTTTTTAGACATGTTTTAGAGATATTTTAACCCTTATATCCTGGTTTAACCCCCCTCCCCCCCCCCCCCCCGACCCTTTTAACCCTTACGTTCATAAAAAGAATTCACCATTGAAACTATTCACTATGAATATAAATAAAATTGATATAATTATAAATTTTACCATTATAACTAAAAATATGGAATCGATTTTCTATGATTAAATTTCAAAAATAGGGGAAATTAATTTTAATATAATTTCACAAAATGAAATAGAAAATCATTTTAAAAAAATGATTTCGGAATATAAAAATGATTTCACCCCAAATTAAAGAATAATGTTGTTTCACATGGAATTTTATGGGTTAGGTTAAAATATGTGAGCAATTTTACATTAAAAACAAAACAAAAAACAAACTGTGTGAAATGATTATTAAAATATAAGAACCTAATAAAGTTATTATTTAAATAAAAAAATTAAGTAGATTTTCAAAATGACAGATATAGATTTCAATAATCAAAATTATATTTGTTAAGGAACTATTTTACATAATTAATTTATATTTTATCTACATAAAGGGTTTCGTAAACATAAAATTCATTCTAATTTCATAAAAATGGTAGTATCAATAAAAATTTTTTTCCACTATTTAACCAAAAATAAGCTATTTTAGAAGAATCTCTACAGAAATCCTAAATCATATCTTCAATGCTTTCAATTGATAACTCTTATTGTCTATTAAATTATGTGTGAATATTTAAAGTGAAATTTAATTTTGTTTCGAATTAATTCTAATGTACTTTCTAGAAATTTTATGTAAATCTATGATCTAGATAAGATAAAATATGGTTAAGGACTCCATTTAACCTGATTATCGCTTTAGTATAATGTCTATCATGTCAATACAAAGGCATTTTATCTCAAATAGAAATAAAATGAAAAATATTTATTAAAATGGTCATCAGTATCCAAAATTACATTATTACCCTGAGATGAAATTGAAAATTTCAATAAAAAACAACTGACATGTTCTCCTATTTCCATCAATTAACTAGAAAATGATGAAACATCTCATTTAAATGTTTTCTTTCACCCTTAACCTATTCAGAAGTGAAGAATTTCAATATAAAATATTAAATATCATTCAATATTCTATACTAGAAATAAGAGTCTCATTGGTATCTATACATCTTAGTACTATGTGGATTATAAAAAAGTACAAATTTGTGATCCTCAATCAATAATTCATCCTTCAACAAAAAAAAATTTGTTAAAATAACCATTTATTAAATTTATATGACCTTCCTTTTTAAAATTAAACTTAGAAAACTTACCATTTTATTAACAAATTATATATTTTTTTGAAAGATATGATCTTCTTTCTGATCATGCTTAAACCATTAACAAACTTTTCATGTTTAAAACAAAACATAGTTATTGATGAATTATCATTTTGACTAAAGGTACCCACTACAATATTTTTTTAAAATAAATGATTTTGAATCATTAAATCATAATCCATTATTAGTTCCAATCATATTCTCTGTCTCATATTTTATGATTTTTTTAAATAATATATATATATCAATTTTTTTATTAAATATAAATTTCACATTTCCACCTTTATAGAAGAGTTGTCAAATATTTCAATGATAAAAATACAAAACCTAAATCAATATCATTAATAACAAAATTCTACTCATGCATTTTAAATTGGTGTAATCAATATGCAATTAACTAATTCGTGTTTATCAAATCACAACCAAGTACTTTCAATGATTCGTAACTATTAAAAAAAAATTCATCATTTAATGATGTAAAATATAACACCAAAGAATTGGAAAATCTTTATTTAAATTTCCTGAAAATGTACATAACATTCCTCTATCAAATTTTTTAATTCCCTTTCATGTTAATTTGGATAGAGGGATATATAACTGAGAAACGTTTTCAAGAAACCATCAATTGTAACTCACTAATCCAATAAAACCTTAAATCACAGAGAAATATATATGTTTTAGAAACACTTATACCACTTTAGTTATAATAGTATTAAAATATAAGTTATATTTTAAAATTATATTCCTAAATAATGAAACATATTAATTCCTAAATATTTATTTTATCAATTATAAATAAAATATATTTTATTTTGAGGTCTGTAGAATAATCCAAATATGTTTTCATGATTCCCATTACCTTTATAATATAAAATAATGTAATCAATGAATACCGCAAAAAATTTATCTAGAAACTCAGGGAAACCTATATTCATAATATCCAAACATATATTAAGTGAATTTTTTACCTAAAATAAGCCACCAGAAACTCATAATGCCAATACATAGTATGAAATATTGTGCTTAGAATTTCATCTTCATTTTCTTTTAGATTATACTCTCTATACCTGAGTTTATCCATTGAAAAATACCAATCACCCTATAGTTGATTCATCATGTTATCAATATAAGGAAAAGGAAACTTATTTGTAATAATAATAATGTCATCCATTTCTCTATAATAAATAAAAATCCAAGTCGACCCATCCTTTTTTTAACAAACAAGATATGATAATCCCAAAAAGAAGTGTTAAGATGGATGAAACCCATATCAAGTAACTCTTGTAACTACTTTTTTATCTTTTTAGATTCACTAGAGAAATTTTAATGGAGGTTTCAAAATTTGAATAGCATCAATAACTAATTAAAAAATAAAATAAATCTCTCTATCAATAATTACAATAATAATATCCCTAAGAAAAACAACTAAAAATTAAATTGTTATAAGGTAATCATTAAGGTGGATAATTACCTTATTTTCAATGACATAGTTTAGATATCATTCACCACCTATATTTAATAACTTTCCAAATATATTTATTTTTTATGATAATTATAAAATCATTCTTATATAAAATTCGAAACTCACTCTATGAATTCAACATAACTTTATTATATTTGATATCTATCTAATAATGATAAAATGGAAGACAGTTCATTCTTAGAATAATATCAAGCTCAAAAAAGAAGAAGAAAACATGGTTGAAAACAAAAACTATTAACATAGATTATAATAGGAATATTCCAATAAATTTTAGTTTCCTCAAAAAATTCTTGAATATAATTCATCATAAGTTTTTTATCCATTTCTTGAGGTAATATAACAATTTTACTTGAAAATTTCCCAAAAATAAAAGAATATGTAAATAACAAATCAGAAAAAAAAGATTTAATAATTTCAGTAAACATGAACTATACCTATCACCACTTAATTGGGGGTCTATCATATTCTGTAGTATTATAAAAATACTTATACACAACTTTTTTCTTCCAATATAGCTGATTCTAACTCTGATTAGGTAACTTCATAACTTTATTTTCATAATTACACAAATCATTACAATTATGAAATCTCACTAGCTTATGGCTCTATGTTTTCTCATTTAAAGTTGAATTTTAACTCTTTACCAAGTAATAACAAGTTATGTGTATAAACATTCCACATGGAAACACTTTTCTATTACTATGAACCATTCATTAAAATTTATTTTTCCATGTCTTAAAAATATATAAGGATTATCTCTAGATTTTATTATTGACTACTTCTCCATTGATTTACACCATGACTTTTTATTATTATGGTTATCATGTGGTACATAAGTCACTAAAAACATAGTATAAACAATGTCATCCCATCTACAAATATCATCAAATATTTAAAATTTACTAGATGACAAGATTTTTGTAAAATTGGTTTCAAACATATGTAAAGTCAATCAATTTTACTTTCATGATCCTAAAAAATTTGGTATATACCTGGATATTATGGTGAACTATTCTACATTACATGTGAATTAGTCCTCCTATTTTATATTAAATTAAAAAAAATTACTTTCCATTATAGGTCTATGAAAATTAGGAAAACATTTCCTAAATAAAATATTCTTAAAGATTTACCACTCCATGGAAACAATTTCAATATCTTCTTTACATTCCAAATTAAAAGCTATAATTGACCATATACACCATAAAGATGATAACTTGATAGATTTTAATTTTTATGTTATGAATATTGAAAATAATTGAATATATTACCTAATGCATTTATATATCCTTCATTTATAATTATTTATGAAGATCTATCTTAAGATGAAGGGTGTTTTTACATAAAATGATTTACTTTAAACATATTCCCTTATAAAGAATTTGAATACTCTCTTATGTGGGATATATTGTTTATATCAAATGTTAATTGAGTCAACATAATTGAAAATAGCTCATCTTTGACTCCAAACATTTTAGGTTGCTAATTTAGAAGGATATTATCCTCATGATACATCCCAACCTCAACCACCATTCTAATGACATATAGTTCATTAACTAAAATTTCATTACTTTTAATGAGTATGATTTCATTCCTTGATAAGAAGATGATGTGGCCGAGAAGTTGGTTGAAATAAGACTCATTTATATTCATTTCAATAATGGGGAGAAATAAAAGAAAACATATTAACATATGAGTGTTGAAAATAAATAAAAATGTGTATATTGAAGTTCCCGTAAAGTAGATTTAATTTCTTTTCAAGAAGTATTTGTGAGAATATATCAATATGTGATGAAGGTCTAATTATAAAGATTAATGTTTTGTTCTTAAATTTCAATTCCTAATGTCAATCAGAACATATTGTGTAGAATATACAGAATAAAAATATGGTTGTGTTTCTTGGTGGTATGTATTATAACATGGAATTGGATAACTCTTTTATTTTAGAGTCTCACCAAAAATATTGTCCACCAACACTGGCCATCTATAGATGTTCGTATCCACTACATAGGTGGGAATTCAACTCCTAACCATCTCGAATTTGTGGAAATGGGTGTGAAAGTGCATAGCTCCCCAATTGAGTGGTTTATGGTACTATAGTAGAGCCAAAATGTAGGGCATCATGGTGGTGGAAGAGAAAGCCATAATAGGGTGGCGCAGGTGGTGGTTGGGAGCATACCCTGGTAATCACTTATGGATGGTTGGGGAAACAAATTTTGTTATAAATGAGTGTTACTACCACATGAATATCTGATGTGAGACTCCACTATTATAGAATTATATCTTTTTCATTTAAAACATATGGATAGATCAGAGGTTATCTGTTCTATTGAATTAGGACGCTCTGATCATCCATTTGGGATTTCTTCTACCTTCGATAAGGGAATCCTACATGCATCGGGAAATCATCATGCAGTGATTAAAGGATGATCCATCCATACATTATAGATTTATTTGATCAAGATAATTACTATAATATGATCGATATATCATGAGACATCATTTTCCATAATAAAAATTTTCCAAAAAGTAAAGAAAAGGTGCAATTTAGTAGATATGTTTTACATTGATAGTGATTCTCTTAGTCACAAAGCACGAGCTAAGGTAGTGATTTCATGAAGTAAGTCGATGATTATATGATGAGATAGTTATTTTTTGTCCATAAAAACACCTAAGGATATAATTTTTGGTTATGATCATAAAATGAATTCTGAGTGATTTTGAGTAAAACAAATATACAAAAGAATTATTCTTCAATAGAAGATTCCATGATTTCATGCTGAGAATTTTTCTTCATGATAACATGAAGATGATTTAAGTTCCTTGAACCTTTTCCTATGGTATCCACACTTTAATTTATTTCATAAAAATATTATACTTCCAAATAACTATGAACCAAATTTGATATGCATGAGTGAATAATAGTTTTGTGAATAGCTTTAGTGATGTTATTTCACAAAGCTTGTTTGAAGCATTTGAGGAAATGAAGGAATTCGTACAATGTGTGTGCCCTTGGAAGGCATTTTTCATGAATTAAAATACATGAATTGAAATATCTATACTCTATTAGTTTTGTTACAAAGATGGAGGTAGTGAACATAATATATATTATTATTCAATACTTAGATGTGACAATATACACTCACAAGATTTAGTGAAATAGCTTCCGGCTTGTGTAGCATGAAGACACAAGGATATATTGTCGTTCAATATAACTACATGATATAAACTGAGAATATAAACTATTGATACATGTACATTCATTAAGTAGGTTCAAAAGGTAGTACAATGGTTATGTGTTTTGATAGTATGAAACCACTATGATAATAAAGAATTATATGAGGTTCATGTATTATAAAACCTGTATGATCAATATATGCAGGAAGAATGTGTTCATGCATCAAGGTTGGATAAATGAACCAGAAATATAAATTTAATGTATAGTGTGTAGTGAGTTTTTATATTGATCAAGAAATTATTATAAAATAAATTTATATATAATTTATCAGTGAATGTATTTTACTTCAGATCATTGAAGATCAGTGAATGGTAAGTGGGGTTGGGACTTCATATAGAAAGAAGCATATCCCGAACAATGTTTTACTGAGGAAATTTGTAACACCCCAACCCCCAAATCGTGGAACCGTTGCATTATTTTAATACATTTTCATGATTACATGGAATTAAATCATGAAGGACTGATTAGTTTAGGTGTCTTAGAAAATATACTACATACATGAACTTTATATGACAATTTCTAACATTAAATACAGCATAGATAATCCTTTGAGAATTATATTATTCCCTTGGATTAACCCTGCATATCAATCATAAAAAATTCTTGGAATCTTGGGAAAATAAATCATAATATATGGGTGATCTAAAATACTGAGTAAGGATAATTAATATTGTAGAAGCTATCACAAATTAGCATAAAATTTTAAGGCAAGGTACAAAACCAAAACCCAAGACTTTTAAAACATTATCTTCTACATAATATTGAAAGATAAATCAAATAATTCCATTTAAACATTCACATAGTTATTTTACTAGTAAAATAATCAAATGTAAAATCAATAACTAATCTCATAATGAGGTAATGCATACTGTTGTGCATCATAACAACTATGTCATGGCCTTATTCCATGACCATACCCAAATATTTTTTCAAGGCCATGTCGCAAGACACTAGTTTGTCTCATGAGTCCAACCTATGCATCGAGGGTCTATAGTGGGAAATGATTGTCACTTACAAAGTCCAATGCATTCCTCATATGAAAACGATGAAACATAACATATAAATTCATATTAAAACTAGAATATTAAATGTTAATATTGTAACCATAAACCATAAGTTGTATAAAAAATATCACATCCATACTCATTATATAATAAAACCTTAAATAAAATATGGGAGGTTATATCATAATAATTCAACCTCGATTAAACATAAAATCCCACAATGGATGTTGACATTTATGAAATAAATCAAATAAAATCATTAAAAATCTTTTAGATAAGTATCCCTTTTTACTATGTAATCATTTAGAAGCATGCATAATTATAAAAGAAAAAAATTACTTTAAAAATAAACTTGTAATATTGTAAGGAATGATTCAAAATGTTAAGGTTTCGTAACAGTGGAAAATAGTTGCTCATGCCTTATAAGTTAAAAAAAATTATTTCCTTAATTTTTTGAAAATGGCAAAAAGTACAATGTTTGGAAAGCGACGGAAAGATTCCTTTTACAAAAATTTATAAAAAGTCAAACATTGGGAAAATTACTTTAAAAAATTGTATAGAAATAGTATAAATATTTCAAAATGTATTTTTATGAAATATGGATGTGGATGAAAAATATTACCTAGTAGATACTTACATATAAACAAACTCAAATAAAAATGAGATTGGAAAATTAACCAATACCTTGTACTTTCATTTTTATGATGGGGTTTTAACCTTCTATATAATCATTAATTCATGTTATTAAATTATAAAAAAATTATCTATATTTATTATATCATATATTATCCTCTTATATCATTTTATTAATAATATTTTAGTATTACCATTGTTTTGGGTGTTAACTACTTCATTTTCCTAAGCATATTTTGTTGTGTAATTCATCTTTCTAACGCATAGGATATATTTTATTCATATAAATAATGATATTAAGTTCATAAATATTATATTTACTCCTCAAATTAATTTTAAAAAAATTCTTGAATGGTTAATGTGTAGAGTGAATCGCATCGTCTTGGAGACAGTAGGTCGTACGTACGCACGAGCGACGATATCATTCATTTAGTGTCTAAATTGTATCAAAATGGATGGTATATTACTTATAAAGAATTATAATTATTTATTATTCATTTTTATTTCTATTATAATCATCATTATACCCATCCAAATAAAGTAAGGTTGAATAATAAATTACACCACAACGTGGAGACGATAAGTCGTACGTATGCATGCATGGTAATATTATTCTTCATAAGACAGATAAAATGAGGACTATGGTTTTCCCATGATTATAATAAAATATAAGTATATGGATGATATTGTATTTATTGATTTTTTATGGAAATAACATATAAATATGAAGTAGAGGAATAAAAGAACTTTGATAGCGGTGATAAAATGATTACCACTTCTTCGAGTTTCTCCTTTTGATTTGCACAAAAGGACTCTTTAAGTTAATTTTCATCCCAATGTGTGTCCTCTAGGATGAAGTGAGGGAATTTTGGAGAATATTTTGGTAGTTTTGGCATAGAAAAATAGTTTTAGAGGTGTTAATAAAAGAGAACAAGAATAGCCATTTTATAGGATAAGTGAGGGGCACTTTAGAAAAGTATTGAAATTTTAATTTATTATAAATTTATTTTCAGTTTATAATGGATAAAAGGTAATTTATTTTGAGGATGATATGAGTATGATTCTAAATCATCTCATACAATATTTTTTATACATTTTTAGGTTATAAAATTAACCTTATATTTTAGATTTAACCCTTTGTTAAATAGTTTATCTTTTACCATTTCTTCTTGTATTTTTACACTATATAGTTAATATAGTTATAATTAAATTCCAAGAGAGCCTAAAGTGGACCCTTTATGAAACGTTTTTCATTATAAAAGTTAGTTGGATGAATCTATGATTTTTATTACTTTTATATCATTTAATAGAGTAGTATTTATTTTAAAATTTCATTTATATCAGGATTGACACTATTTTAGACATGCTTTTTGTTAAAGTCATACAACTAGATTATTTAGAAAAAAACTCATTAAATCATTAATAACATGTCATATTAATCCATAAAATTAGTGGATGAAATAAAATATTTTAAATAATATTTATATGGATATTTATAATATCATTTATTTTATTCTTTTATAAATAAGGAAACCATTGTATCGTCATTGTGTCATAAATAATTTTATGTATTTAATATCTAAAAATTATAATTAAAATTCCATGATTTAGAAAGTATTTATATATTTGTAATTACTATTTATAGTTAAATATATCAGTTACATAACCCCATATTATAATTGTTGTAGTAAAAAGAAACATGTTTATGTTTTATTTCACTTAACTCTAAATTAATTATTATAACTTGTCATTATCACATCCAAGTGTCTCCCAAATGCCAAACATTTGGCCTAAGGATTCTTTTTCCATCCATTATTCATATAAAAATATTAAGACACATGTTATGGTAGTTTTAGAATATTATAATATTATTTTTACTCTTATTTTCCTAACTTACCCTCTAACCATGGTAAATAAAAATAATTACTGAAGTTACTATTCATAATGCCCAAAAAATAAAAGATACTGATTTACATAAATTGGAACATATGATAAAAAATATTTAATCCATTTTTCCAAATTCAAAACAAAAAAGTTTTTTTAATTAATTTAAAATTAATTCCCATTGTCAAAACCAGAAAGCGAGTTTTTTATGAAGTAAATGCTACCAAAAGATTGACATGTGTTTATGTCTGATTTAAATGTAAAATTACTTATAATGATAAAAATTGGATTAAATGATAAAGTAATTATAAAATTACACCCTAAACCAATTAAAAATATAATCTAACTATATAAATAATTTAGATGAACAGACAGTTTTGAATTAAAATGAAGTACTTTTTACTATTCATTAAAATATGCAAGTTATCAGAAAAACACCAAAAATTTATCCAGACTACATTTTTATGTATATATTCAAAATAAGAAATTTATTTTTTTCAAATTTAATATATAAAATTGTTAAATATTGGATTTAAAAGGGGTTCTCTATTAAAAGGCGGTAAACCCGTATTTTTTAAAAAATACTTCTTTTATCTGGAAATTTTAATTTGTTCTTATATTTTGTCTAAGAAACACAAAATATGATTATTTAAAATATATGAAATATATAAAATTGAAAATTTGGTTAATACTACTCGTAAACTCTTTTCAAATGGTAAGTTTTATAGGTCATGGTGTGTTCGAACTCGGTGTTTCATTTAGCACAAATAATTGAATTATTTAAAAAAAACCTTACCGTGGAGGATTGGGGTGTTAAATTATAATCTTATTCAATTAATTGTGTTCAAAAACTGTTATAATTTGGGTTTGGTAACTAATTCTTGATTATTAAAAATCCCTTTATTGCAATCCCACACCAGAAAAATGGTTGATAAAATGTCCCCTTTAAAATAAAGAAAGGTATGAAAGAAGGTTACGAGAGATAACACATACAAGTGATCCATGTAAGAAAACGTGGATATGAAATAAAATTTAACCATCATGTTCTGATGGATAATAATATAAAACATGATTAGGAAAAGGTTGACAACCACAAAGGTATAAATCTGTGATGATCCAGGGGCTATTTGGTTCATCACAAAAGAATGTACTAGGAAAAAATTGGTTTTTTAATATTTTCCGTAGATTTTAAGGATTAATTTAATTCATATATTAATATCATAATGAAACATAATTACCTAACAAGTATAGTTTTATCTTTTTATAAATTTCTACCACAAACTCACATTTCTCTTCAAAAGATAATAAAATTTGATTTTTCATAATCGTATAGGGTTTCAAAAATAAACTCATACATGACCTATTATACCAATTAAATAAATGAAAAATATGTTATACAAACCAAGACATCATTTCAGAGGTAGGTGATGCACCCTTGTTACCCTTCGGTTACGGGTTCAAGTCTTGCATCTTTTCTGGATGTAACGGGGTATTTAAAAACCTATGGGTTTTCCTTTTCATAAAACTATATTATCATAAAATTCTATAAATAATTTTAATTCATTTTTTAACCTTAAAAAATACACTCCAAAGTTAAACTAAACCCATTCCAATATTCAGAGTAATCCAAAATACTTATATCCAAACTTTATCTAACAGGTATCTAAATTTCCAAAATCAATTGTAACATCAGATTCCAAAATAATGTAATTTTTCTCTTATTATCACATACTAAATATAATATCACCTTAATCATATTAAAACCTTAATTAAAAAAAATTACTATAGTATAATCCTTATATATATCACATTATTCTTATAACCGGAATATAATTCTTGATTTCAAAAACACAAATACATTAATTATTCCACTTCGACTAGAGTAATAGCATAAGATTGAGCTTGATATATTTTCTTCTTTTGAGATATATTTCTTTGATTATTTGGACAATAATATTCATAATGATCCATGTCATTATAATTATAGCATTTCACAACTTCATTTTTCAATTCCAATCATGAGCATGGTGACCTTTTTCTCCAAATTGGTAACAAACTCTCATTTTTTTCAGGTAAGTACCAGGGTGTTTCTTCCCAAAATTATTACATAAAAGAAATTACTTCTTTACCCTTTTCAATTTATCTATCTCTTTATCCACCATTCCCTTCTTATCTTGCTTTACTTTAATGTCATAATACTTAGAGAAATCATTTTTTATCTTTATAGCACATGAGACTAAATCTTTATATGATGAGAATGATTGTGAAACTAGTGCCCATCAGAGGAATTATTTTAACCAATAAAATAATCTATAAATATTACTTCTTCGGTTATGTATATGGTCTACATCATTCCTCACTATCCTGGTGAAGTTATCTTCATACTTTTCAACATTTCCATCCTCCTTTTTCCACAGACCCAGATATTGCCTTTCTATATCAGATCATTGTTTACAAGGAAAGTATTTATCTAGGAAAATATATTTTAAATACCTCCATTAAATATTTTCTATTTATTCATCTTTCTTCTTGTTATGAATTAATGACCACCATTGATCCTCATCTCCTGAGAGATGGTAAACTTCCATGACAACTTTTTCTCTTTTGTTACTTCCCAAAGCAAGAAATATTTTCTCTAAGGAACTTATCCATTCATTATACCTAAATGGGCTTATAGTTCTATTTAATTTTTGAGGTTGTTGTCTCATGAATCGGTCTAACATTAATCCTATTCATTTTGGATTAGGGTTCTCTATATGGGTAAGGTTTTTATTCATAACCTGAGTCAGCTATCCCAGTATGGTTATAAGTTGTTCATCACTAGTTTCATCGCCAGCTCCACTATATTTATCTTGTATAGGTGGTAAATCCCTACATGTATTATTTTAATTGATATGGTTTCCATTTCATCCACTATGCTCAATTTTTAAACAATGGCGTACATTAGATTAGGTTATGAATCACAATTCATAATTCCAAACTAGTAAATTACTTAACAAAAATTGAACATTTTATGCATATCTAATCCATAATCATAAATATGGTTCCTTTGAGGACATATCTACTCATAAATCCTTTATAATGGTTTTTAAAAAAATATGAATTATCATAATCATATCCCATAGGAGTGTCAAACCAGGTGCATAGTAAGGACCGTTGTCGTGTACTAGGTTACCCCAAGTTAATCCTGGAGCACCTTGTTAGATTTTTCACCCCAAGGTACACCTATCTAGAAACATGTCCACTTGTAGTATCTAGACAGGGATTTATTTATTATAATATCCATGTAATCTATACTTTACCAAAATTCTAGGGGGTTCTTATATACATATCCTCAATATCTTTCTTAGGGTTATGATCTCTAATTTATTTTTTCTAAATCTATTTCCAAGTCTGTTTCTAAAATTCCTATGATACCAACTGTAATTCCCCTACCCCAGAATCCTGAAGATGTTGTAATATTTTAATACATTTGAATGATTATAAGGAATTAAATTTCTAATAACTAATTAGATTTAATGTCTTGGAAAATATATTACATACATGAACATTAAATTCCAATTTATAACATAAAATATAGAATAGATAATCCTTTGATAATTCCATTATTCACCTAGATTAACACTACATGTAAATCATAAAACACTTCATAGAATCCAGGGAAAATAAAACATAAGAATGATCAAGATAATATGCTCAGTAAGGACAAACAATATAGTGGAAGCTATCACAAATATGCATAAACTTTTAAGACAATGTGAAAAACTAAAACACAAGCCTTTTAAAACATTATATTAATCATAATATTTCAAGAATAAATAAAATAATTACATTTAAACATTCTCATGGATATTCTACTTGTTGAATAATAACATGTAAAATCTATGACTAAACTTATAAGGATGTAATGCATAATGTCGGACATCATAACCACTACGTCAATGCCTCGTACCTGGACTATACGCAAATATTCTCTCAAGATCTTGTTCCAAGACACTAGTTTGTCTTGTGAGACCTACCAATGCATCAACAGTCTAGAGAAAGCCTTGCCGGTCACATAGTAAGTCCTATTCGTTCCTCATTTGAAACGGGTGAAACAAAAGATAAAAATTTGTATTAAAACTTTCATAGGAAATGTCAATACTTTAACCATAATCTATGAATGGTATAAAAAAATAACACATCCATAGTCAACATATTGTAAAACATTAATACAATATGGGATATTATATCATAATAAATCATACTCAATTCAATATTAAATCCAAAAAATGATGTTGACATATATGAAAGTAATCTAATAAAAACATTAAAACTCTTTTTGAGAAGTATCCCTTTTTTACTTTGAAATCATTGAAAATCCTGTGCAATTATAAAAGAAAAAATTTCCTTTAAAAATAAACTTGTAAGCTTCTAAGTAAATATTCAAAATTTTAAGGTTCCATAATAGTGTAAAACAGACACTCTCTCCTTATAAGTTAAAAAACATTTTTCCCTAATTTGTCGAAAATGGCATAATTTACATTATTTGGATTGCAATGAAAAGATTTCTTTCAAAACATTTATAAAAATTAAAACAATAATAAATGACTTTAAAAATTGTTGATAAATAGTAAAAATATTTTAAAATTTATTTTTATGAAACATGGATATGGGTGATAAATATTCCCCAGTAGATACATGCGTATAAACAATCTCTGAAAAAAAATAAGATTTCTAAATTAACCACCACCTTGTACTTCTCTTTATTAGAGGTTGTTTTAACCTCATTTATAATTATTAAATTATGTTATAAAAATATAAAAGTACCATTGTCCATATTTATGATATCATATATGATCCTCTTATATCATTCTGTTAATAATATTTTAGTATTACCATTATTTCAGGTGTTAACTACTTTATTTTCCTATGCATGTTTCATCTTGTAAGTCATGTTTCTTATGTATATGATATATTTTATTCATATCCATAATGATATTAAGTTCATAAATATTATATTTACTCATTAAATTAATTTTATAAACATTCTTTAATTGTTAATGTAGACAATGAATCTCATTGTGTCGTGGAGACAGTGGGTTATACATACGCACGAACAATGATATCATTCCATTAATGGTTAAATGGTATGGAGATGAATGGTATATTAATTATTAAGAATAATAATTATTTCATATTCATTATTTATGTCTATTATACTCATAATTATACATATACAAATACAGTAATGTTGAATGAAAAATGACGCCACGGCGTGGAAACGGTAAGTCATGCGTACGCACGAATGGTGATATTATTATTTGTAGGATGGATAAAATGATGAATACAGATGTCCCAGGATTATAATAACATATCAGTATATGTATAATACTAGATTTATTAATTTGGTATGGAAACAACATATAAATAGTAAGTTGAAGAAGAAAATAAATTTGAAATATGTAATAAAATGACTACCTCTTATTCGGGTGTCTCCGTTTAATTTATACAAAAGGACTCATTATTTTGGTTTTCACCCAAAATTGGGGACACTAGGATGTATTTATGGAATATAGGATGATATTTGGGTAGGTTTTGGTTGGGCCAAATGACTTTTTAGGTGTGAATAGAAGATAATGATAAGTTCTCTTTTATAGGAAAGGTGAGGGGCGCTTTAGGAAAGTCTTAAAATATTAATTTATTATAAATTTATTTTCAGTTTCCTATTGATCCAAGGTGATTTATTTAAAGTATAATATGATTATGGGTCTAAATACTCTCAAAAAATACTTTTTAGACATGTTTAAGTCATAACATTAACCTTATCTTTTAGATTTAACCCTTAGTTAAAAAGTTTAACTTTTACCATGTCTTCTTTTATTTTTACACTACATAGTTAATATAGATACTATAAAATTACAAGATAAACTAAATTGGATCATTTAATAAACATATATCATCGCCCAAGTTAGTCCTAATAATAGATTTTATGTCTTTTATATCATTTAATAGCATAGTATTTATTGTAAAATCTCATTTGTGTCACTTTTGACACTGTTTTAGACATGATTTTTAAAAGTGATAAAAAATTTATTATTTTAAAAAATTATCCATTAACTCAATCATAAAATGGCATAAAAATCCACAAAATTATTTTATAGCATCAAATACTTCAATGAATATTTATTTTATTATATATAATATCATTTATTTGATTCTTTTATTTATAAGGTAATCATTGCATCATCATTCTGTCATAAATAAACATATTTATTTAATGTCTAAAAATTAAAAATAAAATAAAATAATATAGGAAATGGTTTTTATATTTATATTTACTATTTATGTCCAATGATATCCGTTATCTAACACCATATTAAAATATTTTTAGTAATAATATACATGTTTATGTTATATTTCTCTTTACTTTAAATTAATTATTATAACATGTCATTATCACACCCAAGTGTCTCCCAAATTCCAAAGTTTCTTCCTAATTACTATTTTGGTCTCAAATTACTCAAAAAATATTATTAGGATACATGTTGGGGTAGTTTTATATTATTATAATATTATTTTTAACCTTGTTTACCTAATTTACCCTTTAACCGTGGTAAATAAAAAAAATTACTGAAGTTACTTTTCCTAATGCCCAAAAATAAAAGTAAACTATTTAAATAATTTAGATATTTTATTCCAAATATGGAATCCATTTTTTCAAATTCAAAACCTAGAATTTTAATAAATTAATTTAAAATTAATTCTCGTTGTAAAAACCAAAAAGTGGGTTTTTAAGAAATAAAAACTATCAAAATATTGACATGTGTTTATGTCCAATTTAAATGTGAAATTATTTCCAATAATAAAAATTGAATTAAATGATAAAAACATAATACAATTACACTATAAAATAAATTAAAAAGATAATATAACTATATAAATAATTTAGATGGAAATGAATTTTTCAATTAAAATACATAAAAATTCAATATTCATTAATATATGAATGTTATCAAAAAACACCAAAATTTTATCCAAACTAAATTTTAATGTCAATATTATAAATAAGAAGTTTATTTTGAATAATTGGATATATAAAAGTGTCAAATATTGGATTTAAAAAGGGTTCACTATTAAAAGGCATTAAAACTGTATTTTTAAAAAAATATTTCTTTTGTTTGAAAAATTGAATTCGTTATTATATTATGTATATGAAACACATAATATGAATTTCAAAATTTTATGAAATATTTAAAATTCAAAATGTGGTTAATACTATTCATAACAGATTTTCAAATAGCTAGTTTGATAGGTCATGGTGTTCTCAAACTCAGTGTTGTGTGTACCGCAAGCTATTTTATTATTTAAAAAGAAGCGTACCGTGGAAGATTGGGGTGTTTAAAATTTGACCATATAAAGGTGATAAGAGAAACCTGAACAATAATATAATATATTAAAAGGTTATTTAATTTTACATTAAAATTTTTTATCCATCATGATCATGCAAGAGGTCCATTAAAATATTTTTCTATTGCGTATCTCACTATCTGAAGAATAAGGTTAAAGATGGAGGTTCTAACTAGTTATTGGATGATAGTGATTGGGTTTTCTAAACAATAAATATTAATAAGTTTCGTTTGGGGGGTCAAACCAACTATTAAATTCTGATTGGAGCTGGAGGTATAACCCATTTCCAATTGGTTGTCTAACCAGTTTTTATTGCAATCACCGTATGTTATAGTGGAGAGTCTATATTGTGGGTTAAAACCAACATAGCAAAGAGTATGTCTTTATAACAATCCTTACAAATATACATGTGTTGTTATTTATTTATTTTTTGTTTCTTTTAATATGATGGTGATGATTAAATATGAGGGATCAAGACTTTAATCAATCATAGAGGTTGAGTCAAAGTAAAAAAAGAATTTGTAGAAAAAACTGTAACATTGATTCACCCCCTCTCAGTGGTACATAATAGATCATTGGAAACATCAAATAAAAATAGTATTTATTCATTAAATCCATAATTTTATCTAGACATGTGACTAGGTTCTAAAACACTAAATGCATCACTTTGTGGAGGTGGTTTTCAACACGTACATACAATCGATGCTTTCATTTACAATAGGATGTAAAAGAGGTAAAAAATAGGTATTCCATAAACATAACGACATTAAAAATAGTAAATATACTAATGTAATTATTTTATTATGGTTTTTATATATTTGAATGAGGTATAAATAGAAATAAACTTAAAAAATCATTTTGGATTTATTGTATCTCTTTGGATATCTTCATTTGGAATGAATTTTAAGCCTTCTATGAAATGTATTTTGGGGAAAACAAAAAATATAGGATATGTTTAGTATACTTGGTGAGGTATTTGGGTATATAATTGTTTAACTAATTTTCTCAAATTGTGTGGATTAGTAAGGTTAATAAATTTTCTTTTATAAGAGAGATGACTAGTACCCTTGTAAATAATAATAACCCTAAAATATAATAAATGGATTTCTCAAGGAAAATGGATTAAATTTAGTCTAATGGAAAAATCATATAATTAATGGTCTAAATAAACTGAACCAATATTTTTAAACAATTTATAGTCATAATTTAATATTTATATCTTGGTTTAACCCCCCCCCCCCCCCCCAACACTTTTAATCTTCATTATGCTGAAAAACATTTACAATGGTAAATATTCAATATGAATAAAAATTAGAATATCCGAATTACATAAATTTAACATTAATATTCAAAATATTTAATCCATTTTTAGATAATCAATTTTTATAAGTGGTAAAATTTACATTTAATATAAGTTCACAAAACCCAATGAAAAATCATTCTTAGAGAAATTCCTTTTATAAAAATGAATTAACACCAAGATATCTTATAATCTTGATTATAAAAGAATTCATTTTTTATGTTAAAAATGATACTTTTGTTAATTTATAACCAAATAAAATTTAAAGGAAACTTTTGAAAACATGACTAAAAGATAAGAACCAAAATAGTTTTTATTTGTAAAAATATATAACATAGATTTCTAAAATTTCAAACATAGATTCCCATGTTCAACATTTTATTTTTAAATTATTTATAATAAATAATAAATGTATAGTTTTTATAGGAAAATGTTTAAATAAATATTAAAAACATTATACTTCCATAAAAATGACTGTATTTTTAAAATTGTAATTTTTTCAGTATTTACCCCAAAAATATCTTGTAACGACTTAGTTTTTTTAGTAATATTTGTTTTTTCATTAAATGTTTGTTTTATTGTTTTATATAATAATAGACACATAAAAATATATGTAAACCAAAAAAATTATAAATACCATTACATTATTCATCTACAAAACCATTAAAATTCAAAACATTATAATTTAACAATTATTATAAAATCTAAAATCTAAAATGGTAAAATATGGATCACCCCAATCTACTGGGATTAGAACTTCCAATTCCAACACTATATAAATGAAGAAAATATTATTAAACCATTCAGTATATTATTAAATTAAAATATATAACATTAGATGTAATTTTAGTGAATATTGAGGGAAATACTGAAGTGGTATATATAGGAGTTAATGCGACTATTGGAATAGTAACATAGCCATTGGGAATATTAAACTGACTGTTTGGAATAGTGATTTGACTGTTGGAAAATTAATTCTACCTCAAAACTATAAATTTTAATATTAATAATATTTATCATGATTAATTTATGTAAATATAAATATTATAATTCCAAAAATATAAATATTATTATTATAAAATTCAATAAATATATAAGCACATTTTCAATAAACGATACATTGAACTATTTTGTAAAAATCATAATTTTTAGATTGAAAATAAAAAACTCATTCTGTTAGAAATTTATTTTGATAAAATGAATATAATTTTTGAAAACATCACATCAAAATTTTCCAATGGTGATTTTTGTTATTTTTCCAAAATAGTTTAATTTTCCAGTGAATATTTAAAATACAGTGTTTCACTTGGCCAATTTATCTTAAGGTAAATAATTCATAAAGTAATAATTAATTAATAAATTATCTTAATTGAGTCACTAAAATTAAATAAACTTAAATTCTAGACCTAAAAATCATTTTCCAAAACCAAAAGTCAAAAGTGATCCACTAAAATAACAATTTTTCTTTCTTTCAGCATTTCTTTCTAAAAAAATTATTGAACTAGAATTATAAATATGATTAAAGTCCTAAAACCCATTATCTTATATTTATATATGATCTATATTATAAAAAATCATTATTACATGTTTTGACTTTGATATATTATTTTATTTAATATTTTATTCTAAAAATACACCTCTCTTCAAGTATAAATAACACCACTACCTCCCCTTAAAAAACCACTAATCCCAAATTTAAAAACTCCAAACCTACAAAAAAAATCTTTCATATCAATTCCCTTATATTTCTTAGTGATTTTCTAGATAAATCCAACTCCCTACATCAAGAGAGTTTTAATATCATACTAGATAAGCTAAACTGATGACTAAGTAAGTTTTGATTGACTCTTCTCTTTTTTAAGTTTTTAATTGTCTTTTTTCATCTCTCATTTGAAAATAAATTCTTATAAGATTTATTATGTAGTAATTTAACATTTTATTAATGATTTTAACCTACTTTATGAATCATATATACTATATATCTAAATTTCAAAATTCTCTTTCCTGCTCTTTTGAAAATTTCTCATCAAAGGTCGGTTAACCACCTACAGAGACATTATTAAGTAAATGAATATAATCACCTTAATGTATGGATAGTATAAATTATATATAATATATAAATATTTAATTACATATATTATAATATTCTTTAGTTAATGATATATGTGTATAAATTACTTTAAACAAAAATAGTGAAATCGAAACAAAACGAAAACAGTGTAATGAAAATATGATATCAAAACAATTCATGTTTAAAAAACGGTGTTATAAAATTCAATCCAATAATTATAATGGATAAATATCATAAAAATTTAAGATAATTAACTTCAATAACTATTTTTTAAACATCCAATGTTTATTATTCCAGAGGTGGAAAAGATAAAAAATAAAGTAGTATTTATGGTAAGGGGATTATTGAACCCAATTTCTTTCTTTGGGTTAGCCTCTCTTACACAATGTTAATGTTCATATAATGTCCTGAAAATAAAATTTAATTTTTATTTTTTGTATATAAATGTTTCTATAATGTTAAAAAAAATTCTAATAAAATCCATATTTCAAAGTTACTTCAATCTCTAAAACATTGTATTTTACTCCTTTTAAACTGACTCTTCTCTACTCAAGAATAATGATATTTTATGACCATGTATGATTTTCCTTATTCATTTTTCAATAAAAAAGGAATATTAATAGATTAATTCTCTAATAAATTCTTATGAATCCCATTCTCTTCCATCGTAATATTTTATAAATATGATTTTTATATGTTCTTTGTAGCATGCACAATTATGAGGATTTATGATGTGACGGGTGAACCTAGAATTATATAGCCCTCCAATGCATTAGGTAATGTGATGTATCTCATGAGATGATGGGATATATTAATGAATATTATTCTATCTTTTTTCACAATGATTATTTTATGATTTAAGAACATCTGCTATATGTGAACATGATTTTGGCTTTGTTCACAACTATGTGTGGTATTTCACCACTATGAAATGATGTTTCATTTTTATGAATTTCTTAATTCCATACCCTTATCAAATTTTTCCCTCATTATTATATTTATGATCCAGTTATTATGATATGATTATTATGATTATGATCACCCATGTTATATTTATTGAAGTCCCTTATTTGTCCTATTGCTTGGATTTTATCTCACCCCATTCATTAATGTATTTCCTCAGGGTATTAATTTTACTGAGGATAAAGTGAGGTCTATTGAGATGATAGAAAATAATTAAATAAAAAATGATTCATGTTTATTATTTAAAAGTGATGTTTAAGAAAAATTTATCCAAGAATTTGGATATTGGATTGTATCGCTCTTATGTTTTTTATCTAAAAATTGATGTAATAGTTATGTAACAAAACATTTAGGTCATTGTAGTTGGTATCGGAGTGTGTTTCTGTTAATTTAATAATATGTATTATAAAATTTTAATGTAAAACCTAATGTATAAGTCTAATAATATATAAATTTATGATGTTTTGGTAAAGTATAAGAGTGTTTGGTTTCCAAGAAATGAAATTCATGTCTGGATACTACAGGTGGATGTGGTTCTGGAATAGATATACCTAGTGATAACAACACCAAAACACTATATTGAGATATATTTAATCAAGAAATAATGCATAAAAATAGTCTTACTACATACCTAGTCTGACACTCCAATGTATATATGCTTCCATTAATCACAAACACTATTACAAACCATTATAAATCATATATATATAAAATAATAATTTATTTTTCAATATAGAAAAATATTAAATTACATGATTCTCTAATTATTATTCTTTTGAAAAGGTTGATCCTGGTAATATAATAATATATGACATTATAATAAATTTTGAAAAACAGTAAATTATTTATTCATGATTTGTTGACTTATTTTAAAATAGTTTATATTTTATAAAATGGTGCAAAACATGAGAAACAAAGATAATAATATGTGTGAGGTATAATTCATTAATTTACAGAAAGACACTCTCAATGAAATGGGATGTGAATTTAAACACTTCATGGTTATTCTTACCTAACTATCTCAGGATATGAACAATAACTTGAAGAATTTGAAGCATATGGCTTCCCCAAATAAGGATCAACTAGCTATTAAATACTTTATGTGGAATATAACACTAATGATTATTGGATCTTTGGATCCACTTATTTCTGAATAAGGGGTTAACTCAATATAGAATATATTTTCTATTCTCCAATGTTCTGAGAAGGAGAAGTTTACTCAACTCATCTATCATTTAGGTTTGAAGGTCAATAAATGGTGATCATTGATAAAAAATAGCAAGGCAAAGGATGAAATGGAAGAAATGGAGTGGGTTGAATTTAAGAAAATATTTCTTCACAAGTATTTCCCTCAAACTCATCAAAAAAAATAGGGAGAGAGAGTTCCTAGAGCATAAGAAAACGGATGGATATTATGTAAATTCTTACGAGTCCACTTTTACAAAGCTTTCAAGATATGCCTCAATTTCTGTTGTCAACAACGATAGAAAAATTGAGATACACTTCAGTGGTTTAAAACCACACCTATAAAAGGATTTATATATCTCATACTTTTTACTTTATGAATAGGTTTGTTTATGTTCTCTCAATGTAGATATAGAGTTTATATAATTTTCCCATCATTGTGGAGATACGAAAAGAAAGATAGAGTTTCAAGATGGATGATATAATGATAAATGTGGAAATAATTCTAAACCAGCCACATGTTTAAAATTATGGAAGAAACATCTTGGGAACTTCCTCAAACAGATAGTAATATGAAATAATTTTGGGAGAGAAGGCCTCCAAGCTCGTGAATGTCTAAGATACCTAAAGAAGCTATCCAATGTGACAGAGGAAAAGAAAATCATCACCCATGGTTCAATGCTTAAATTTTAGGGATAAATTGAACTATGAAATACAGTTCACTAATCCACAAGTCCTTGCGGGTAATCTATGTTAGTAACCACCATACCCTAAAGTGAAGGAGAAATCTTAATCCATCACTGCTACTAAGGTCGATCTTGAAAATTATGTCTTACAAGGTTGAATTTCTATTCACATAAGAATTGAAATAGTTTTATTTGATTTCTATTCTTTGAATTACTTTACATCCTATAAGTTTTCTAAAAGTATTGGATCACAACCTCAATACCTTCAAGTAGAGGTATCTATAAAAACACATAGTGGGGAAATTAATAAAGCCAAAGTTTGTAAATATTATTCTATTAGATTTTATGGAAGGATTATTCTTTTGAATCACATAATCCTTCCCGTCATGTAATTTTATGTTATACTTGGTGTGGATGAGCTCTTGTTATATAAATATTGCATCAAGTTTTAAAAACTATATATATCATTCTGTATATATAATCTTTCCATTATCTTGTAAAAATTCAAGGATTATTACGAATATCCTTTGGAAAATACCTCAATGGGGTGGGTGATGAAACCTTGTGAATAAGAATAACTTTCTCAAATCTTTGTGTTGAAGCAATGTACCTGACCTGAGAAAATTATCATTATGAGGAAGTACAGTGATGTATTTCCTAAAGAGATATATGGACTACCCTCAGATAATGAGGTAGTTTTTTCAAAATAAACCATACCCAGAGCTACTCCTATCATAAAATTCCTCTATAGGATGGAAATAATAGAATGGTACTAGTTAAAGAAGTAGTTATAAGAGAATTTGGACAAAGTGTTCATACACCCTAGTACATTACCTTGGGGTGAACCAGTGATCTTTTTCATGAAAAATTATTGATCAATGTGGGTTTTTATTCATTATAGAGAGATCGTGAAGATTACCAAAAGAAAAATTTATCATCAAACAAGGATTTATGAATAGTTCAATCAATGTCAAAGAGCTCAGTGTTTATCAAAGGGGGATCATTGTTCTAGATATCATCAACTGAAGGTGAAGAAGGAACATATTAAAAAGATATCCTTTCATACAAGGTATGGACAATATATGTTCATAGTGATTCCCTTCAGACTTACTAATTACCCTAAAATATTCATCGATTTGAATAAAGGAGTCTTTAGATACTATCTCAAAAAACATTTGGTAGTATTTATCACCTATATTCTCATCTACTCCAAGAGTAAGAAGAAATATGAAGTGCATCTAATGATTTTTTTTGAAAAATTAAGGATAAAATTCACAATAAGTTTATAAATGTGGACTTTTAGATGTATTAGGTCACTTTATTTGGTATTTTGATCACAAGTGAGGGAATTTATATTGATCCTTTGAAAACAATTAAATTAAAGAATGTCTTAGACCCACTAGTGTCATAGAAACCATAATTTTCTTGGATTATATGTGTACTATCGGGGTTTTTTAGGAATTTCTCATGATTTTTTAGCCAAAAAACTATGTAAAAATATATAGGGTTTGAGTATGTTTGGATGAAATAATGTGAGGAAATATTTAAGGAGCTCAAGTAGTTTCTAATCACTATTTTTTTCCTCACACTACCAATAAGTGTATAAGGTTTTGTGATATACATTGATGCTTCAAATAAATTCTTGTGTTACATACTAATTAAGAGTGATAATGTGGTAGCATATGCCTCATGATAGTTAAACATACTTGTGACGAAGTGCCAAATGCATGATCTGGAGTTAGAAGTTGTGATCTTCACTTTGAATATTTGGTTTCATTACTAATGTGGTCAAAAGTGTGATATATATATATATATATATGAATAGAATATAAATTATATATCCATACATAAGGATCTCAACAAGTTTCAATGAATTTGGTTAGAACTAATCAAATACTATGATTACTCTATTCACTACCATCCTAAAAAGGTAGATAAGGTTGTTGATTCTCTTCGTAGAAAAGAATTTAATATCATATCCATTATTCATATTGAGAAAGAACATATCTTTTTGGATATTAAATAGATATATTTGGAAATCATGATGATAGGGAATACATACTACCTTTACCAAATTATTTGAAACCCATATATGTAAGAAAATATCAAAGAGGAACACAAGGTGTGATTCTTATCCTCAAAATAAGGTGAAATAAGTAATGAAATATAAGCTACATGAGTTTCATATCGATGATGATAGTGTGATTTTATTTAGAACTAGGATTTGTACACCTCTATCACTTAAGATAAATAAAGATATGCTGGATAATACACATATATTATCATTATCCATCTATACTAGAAGCACAAAGATACATCGTTCTCTTAGAGAGAAATTTTGGTGGGACAAAATGATGAAAGAGATCATTGATTTCACCTCAAAGTTATTATTATGTTAGAAATTAAAAGATAAGTAACAAAAAACATAGGGGATGATGCCACTATTTCTCACACCCACATGGAAATGGGAGAACATCGCTATGGAATTTTTCACTAGCCTCTCAAAGTAATCCAAAGAAAATAATTTGATATGGGTTACGGTGGATCTACTCACCAAGAATTACCAATTTATCCCAATCCATGAAAACATATCACTAGATCAACTTGATAAGATATAAGTAAAGGATGTGGTGAGCATAAATGGGGTTCGAATTTCAATCATTTTTTATTGTGATCCAAGGTTCACATCCAAATTTTTGATAAGACTTCAAAAAGATTTGTATATTGAATTGAATTTCAGTATTTCCTATAAACTCCAAACTATTGGATAATCAAAAAGGGATATTCATATGTTTGAGGAAATCCTAGGAGCATGGTCAATGGAATTTAAAGGATTATTGGATCAACATATCCCATTAGTTGAGTTATTATAAAACAAAATCATTCACTCAAGTATTTTAGTGGATCCATTTGAAGAAATATATGGGAAGATATATTGAACTCTAACTTGTGGGGATAACATTAGTGAACAAAAGCTACTTGGACCTGATCTTGTAAAAGGGAGGAAAGATAAGTTTCAAGCCATCCAAAAATATATAAAAACTACTCAGAGTCAAAAAAATATCTATGTTGATAACTACTGAATGCATATGGAGTCTGATGTGGGGGGAAAATGTTTCCTTCGAATATCACTATAGAGGAGATTTTTTCAGTTTTAAATGAAGGTAAAGAATAGTCCAAGGTACATTGTCACCTTTGAGATCTATAGTTGTATGTGAGTAGTGGCCTATCAAATATAACTCCCATGAAATATGGATCACGTTCATGATTTTTTCCATGTATCTCTCTTATGTTATTAGATTTTCAATCCCTCACACGTACTAAATCAATAATTTGTACAACTAGAGAATAACCACTTTTATGAGGAAAAACTGATGAAGATCTTGGAACATGTAGGTAATGTTTTACCCAACAAGACAACTCACCTTTTCAAATTGTTATGGAACAACCATGAGTATGAAGTGGAGACATGGGAACAAAAAAAATAAATATATGTATCCTCATATATTATCAACTAAGAATATGAGTTGAAATTCTAGGGATGAAATTTCAAAATGGGAGAATAATGTAATGAACCGGTTTTTATTATACATATCATTTTCCTAAATATAATTTATTTTATTTTATTTTATTTTATTTTATTTTATTTTATACACATACACAATATAGAGAACCCAAATAAAATATTATAAATATCATTATATATGTCATCTAAGTAATTAATTAATATTAAAAAAATTAAAATTCGACAAAAATATAAAATATAAAATATAAAATAAAAAAATATGGATCACCACAATCTGCTAAGATTTTCTCCTACATGGCCAACACTAAAGAAATAAAGAAAAATATTATTAAACAAATAAAAATCATATAAAATTAAAATATATAACCTAGGAAGGAATTTTAGTGAATATTGACTGAAATAATACATAGGTATATATAAGAGGTAATGAGACTGTTGGAATAGTTGTATGAATATTGGGAATAGTAACATGGCTGTTAGAAATAGAAACTTTGATGTTGGTATAGAAATTATATATAAAAATATAAAAATTTGATATAAATAATATTTATCATGATTAATTTATCTAAATATAAATAATATTAATCAAAAAAAATTTATATCATTATTAAAACATTCAATGAAAATATAAGCACATTTTTAATAAACTGTATTTTAAAGTATTTTGTAAAAAATTAAAAAACATTATAGTAAAAATAAAAATTATCTATATTATAAATTTATATTTACATAATAAATATGATTTTTTTAATAATAACATCAAAATTTTTAAGTGTTATTGTTTGGTAATTTTAGGAAAGACTACAATTTTTGGATTAAAAAGTAAGGATATAGTTTTAATATAATCGGTGTATCTTAAATTGCATCATTCATGATGTAATAATTTTATAATTCTTTATATAACTTGAGTTTTATCCAAGATATATTTAATTACATTAATGTGTCATTAAAATAAAACAAACCTAAATTCCAAACCTTATAATCATTTTCCAAAACATAAAGTTAAAAGTGAACTAGTAAAATAACAATTTTTATTTCTCTCCACTTTCATTTTTTAATAAACTAATGAATTAAAATTATAAAGAGTTTTAAATTATTAAAAACATTTTTATTATATTTACATATGATTTATATTGTCAAAAATCGGCATTAAAAGTTTTACATTTGATATATTATTTTTTTTAATATTTTATTCTAAAAATACTCCTCTCCTTAAATATAAATAACCTCACTCCAACCCCTTGGAAAACCACCAACCCACCCACTAGAGAAATACTATGGTCCACTAATATTATTATTTCAAGACAATTATAATCATTAGTGATGTTATGGATTAATCAAACTCCAAACATCAAGGGAGTTTTAGTGTTGTGCAAGGAAAGCTACATTGATAATTTAGTGAATTTCAATTGACTCTTAACTTTTTTTATTATTAACATTATTTTTCCCTCCCATTTAAAAGAAAAACTTTATAAAATAAATTATGTGGAAATTTAACATTATATTAATTATTTTGACCTACTATAAGTATCATATCTACTATATATATAAATTTTATAATTTTCTTTCCTGCTCTTTTGACAGTGTCCCATCAAAGTTCGGTTAACCACCTTCGGAGAAATTTCCATGTAAATAAATTTAACCACAATCATGGATGAAAATTAATAATTAAATATAATATATAAATATTTAGTTACATTTATTCAATTTTTATGGATTGATTTGTACTTATATATAAATTACATTGAATGAAAATAGTGAAATTGAAAGAAAACCGGGAAATTTAATGAAAATGTGATATCAAAATTTTTCAAATTTCAAAAAGAGTGTTATAAAATAGAATAAAAAATTATAATAGATAATTATTTTAACATATGAACATAATTCAATTATGAAACAATTTTTTAATAAGAATTATTTTTTTTATCTGGGAGGCAGAAAAGTGACAAAATAAAGTTAGATTTAAGGTAAGGGGATTCTTGAACCCAATTCCAGTTATGGATTGTACTCTCTTATAAAGTATGAATTTTGATATCATGTCCTAAAAATGTCCTTTAAATTTTTTTTGGGAAATATATTTTCCTAACATCTCAAAATAATTATAAGAATATACTCTTTTCAAAGTGACTTCAATTTTCAAAAAATTGTATTTTAATCTCTCGAAATGGTTCTTGTCCACTCAAGAATAATGAAGTTTTATGCGCATGTGTGATTTCACTTATTCATTTGGAAACCTAATGGGTCATTAATGAATTTTTGATTTAATTAATCCTTATGAAACTCATTCTATTCCTTTGTTTTGTTTCATAACTATGATATTTATACATTCTATGTGGCATGCATGATTATGAACATTTATAACGTCATGGGGGCCAAGAATTATATAACCCATCAATGCAATGGGTAATGTGAAATATCTCATGATATTTTTTTTATATGCATTAATATGTTTCTAGATTTGTTCATAGTAATGATTTTATAATTTAAGCATGCATGTTATACATGAACATGATGTTGGCATGGTTCACAACTATGTGTGATATTTAACCACTATGAAATGATGTTTCATTTTTAAGGATTTCCACATTCCATTCCTTTATAAAATGTTTCCATTATTATAATTATTATAATCATATGATTATGATTTAATTATTATGATTATTATCACCCATGTTATATTGATTCATTTCCTTTATTTATCCTATTATTGGGATTTTAGCTACCCCCCCTTTCATTAATGTATATCATCCGGTTATTACTTTTTATTAAGAGAAAGTGAAGGCCACCAAGATGGTATAGAATAATAAAATAAAAAATATATCAGTTTAATTATGAAAATTTATTTTTAGAGCTTAATTTACTGATGATACCAAAGCATTGTAACTGAGATTGTTTGGTTATTTTTTTTAATATTAAAAATGATGTAATAGTTCTCTAATGAAAAAGTCAGATCTCTATACATCTATTTCTGAAAAATCAAAGAAAATCATCATAGTTATATTTTGAAATGATTATATCAATAATTAATTCCATTTTATCAATATATAATTCTATTAATTTAAATTTAAAATTTAAAATAAATTGATGTAATGAATTGAAATATAATTTAGTTCAATAAAATTACTCTTTTTTCGATTTAACAAATATATAAAATTATTTATCAAACTATAATGAATATGAATTCATAATATGAAAACTTATAAATTTTAAAATTGATTTATTTATTTTATTACATGAGTTTTCATAACTTTTAGTAGAGATATATTAAAACTATATTTTCTTTACATATTAAAAGAGAAAGATAGTTAATTATGTACACTAAAAAATTGAAACTAAACCAAAACATCTATTTAATCTTATTTATTTTATAAATTAGTAGGATATGAGTAAGTGGTCCAAGAATAGATAAAAAGTTATTTATTTATTTCATACAAATGATATGTATCAAATTCCTTATTTTTGTAAATCATAGGTTTGAGGCTCTAAAACGTTTCTAGAGATTTACAAGAAGTGTTGAGAATTGGTGTGTTTTCCCTTGAAGAATATCTGGATATAAAGTTTTTTGTAATATATAAATTCAATATTTGATGATTATCTTGAGAATAATGCTAACAACTAGAAACTCATTAGAATATAAAAAATAGAGAAAAATGGTGTTTGAGTTGAAGAATATATGTTTGTTTGACATGGGTTAAACCATATTGATTGTGAAAAAAGCTTCTTGATATTTATAGAGAAAAGAAATTAATGGGGAATTTCTGATTAAAAATCATTTTTTATTTATAAAAAAATAACATATGTCATCATATGAGATTTATTATAATATTACCCATGTTTGAAATATTTATGGGTGTTTGGCTAAACTTTTATCATCAATGTGAAGGGTAAAAATCATTAAAAGTTTTAACATAGAATATTTTATGGTTTCTTTCAAGGTTATCATAAAAATGGAAGTGGATTGAACTATTGAACAACATAAATAAGAAATGTTTTTTACACTAATTTAAAAGTTTTATACCATTTAAAAACTGAAATCTAAAATCATGGGGAACATTCTATAAGTGAATATGAAGCCATTTTTAATGAGAAACATGGTTTTATTTGTAAAATTAATTAGAATTCAGAATAAGTGAATGTTTATGAAGATGAATTGGATATTTAGAGATATAAAAATACAATTTTCATGTAATTAATGGATTAGATGGTAGTTTCATGAAAAAATATTATTATCAAAAGGGAAAAAAGGTTCATACAAGAAAAAAATTGTAGAAATAATCACATTCCTCAAGGTTATCTCAAGTAGAACCAATAGTTGTGAAATATTCATTTAATACTCATGAGTATATTAATAAAATTAATGATGAATTATATCAAATTAATAAGAATGGAATTTTTATATAAGTACCCAAACTAACAGACACAAATGTTATCAGAACAAAGTGGGTATTTCATGACAAGAAGAATGAATGAAGATAATTTTTAATAAACAATACAAGACTAGTGTGAAAAGATTACTAATGGGTTTAATGAATTTATTTGTATGATATCTTCACACCAGCTTTTATGATTTAAATTATTATTATTATTATTTATATTATGCCACAAATAAGATACTATAAGTTTCCAAAGGATGTCAATTCTACCTTCTTAAATTGTGAGTCTAAATATGAAGTGTACACTGAGAAAGTAAATGGTTCATTTCTTAGTAAATATGACAGACATGTTTTAAGTTCAAATAAGACTATATAGACTAAAAACCCCCAAGATCATTTTATTACATGTTTGACACATTCTTCAGTTTGATGAATTTTTAAAAAAAAAGAGGATTGTAAATATACCAATACATTAATGATGACAATGTAATTTAGTATTATTTTTTATATTAATTAGATAATAATTTATTTAAATAAATAATTAAAATGAATGGATTTTTATTTTTAAAAAAAAATAATGTGTGTGAGATTTCTATGGTAGAATAAAATAGGTATTTCTTGGGTTACAAATTTATCAGAAAGTGATCCCAATATTTATTATTTAAAATAACTATGCATGAGAATATATAAAGAAGTTTTGAATGGAATTTTAAAATTTGGTTTCAAAAAACTTTCATTGCAACTATACTTTTGAATGATAGAAAAGGAATATAAGTTAATTTAAAAGATTTCAATGAGAATATCGATAGTTTGATTTTATTTTATGGATTTAATAATATATCTAGTGTATATAATTACATTATGGTCAAGATATAAATGTGAAAAAAAGGAAAGTAATTTTATTTTTTGGAATATAATTATGAGTAATATTAATGGTATAATTAATTATGGACTAAAATATTACAATAGTGTAAATATTAATGTATTTTTATACAATAAAGAAAATTAGCTTTTATATATAGATGATTGAAGATAAAAAATAGGATATAGATTTAATTTTAGGTGATATATGTGAATGTTGGAACATAAATAAATAAATAATAATGACTTTGAGTACTTTTGAAGAAGAATATATGGATGAAACTAAAGCTTTGGCCAAATTGATATGTTTAAATCTAAAATTAGATTATCTCCAGGTGGAAGTTAGGTTTCCACTACTTATTAGATAAGATAATAAATGTTCCATAATTTTATCAATAAATTAATTTTATTATTATATATCAATGAACATTGATATAAAGTATCACTTCACTAGTTAATTTTTGGAGAAAGATTTGAAAAATATGGATTAATGTCCAACATTACTGAAAATAGTAGATGTAACCACAAACCACATGTATAGTATAAGTTTCAATGATAGAGGTTTATGATTGGAGTTCAAGAACATTCCTATAAAATCTATATTATGTTGAATCCTTGGTAATGATCGAACCACCATGGGCCATAAACTAAGTCATCATACGCCCGGATTCTGCCATAATACCTTGGTAGCCTCCCTAGCATAGTGTATATTATTACCCACCAGGGTTACTTATCATACTAATGATTATCCTTATAGGCCATCACATATCCTTTCAGTGTTCTATCAGCTCACTCAAGTTTTAACATCCTAACTCGAACCATCAAGACCTATCTGTAATGTTACATAACCTCCTGCATGCCTACTTGTATGCAAGAGGTTAATGACTAGTAGTTAGGGTCACGAGAGGAACTGTGGGGAGATTATAACCTCAGTATCATTTCATAGGATCAATAATCAACAAAGAACAACATAATAAATAATTAGAGTAAACATGAATAGGATTAAAGATGGCAAGCATGTCATACAATAAAGCAGATCCCAAAGTGAGTAGTAAAACTAATGTAGTTAGAATAGATAAAGAAAAGATAAGTTACATTCATCCGGAGTCCATCACAGTTTTTTACGAGTTCTATGATCTACTTCTTAGTGATCCACCATAGGTCCCTTTACCTTTTCCAGATTCCTCATCAAATCTAAAAGTTCATCGAAATTCCCAAGTATGGAATGAGTACAAAACTCAGTAGGACACAATTAATGAGTCGATGTGCTAAAGTATACAAGTGTATTCCGTAAATTAATAAATGTGAAATAATAATGATAACACAGAATCCAAAATCGAGAGGTTTTATACTAACTAAGCCACCAAAACCATTTCATATACCCTCTAAGGCTCTATGTCAGAAATATAATTTATAACGATATGTATCCAAAACCATCCATAATGTCATTGGTGAGTCCCTCATAATCCAAAATTAATCAAGTGAAAACAAATTACCTAGAATCTACAGGGCATCAGGTAATACTTAGAATCCACTAGGAATAAGCTATTTTTAACCTACACGGGATCAACAAAGCATTGGGTAACAATTATAATCCATAAGGTATCAAGTAGATGTCATGTTACAAGGTTATCATGTTGCACTATCTTCTTGGTCTCACATCATGAACGCACTCCAAAATGAGTAATCATACCATGACAGCCACATTTCAAGTATAGACATATAAATCCTCAAATAAAAAAAACATGATAAGTCATAGCATGGTAACAACTATACCACACATCATGAGAAACACAACATCATCATAAACATCAACTTTTGAATCGAGCATCACTATAGAATCAAGCTATCACATCAATCTCATTGAAACAAAACATATTACACTATGGGATACATGCACACCCACATGTGATCACAAGTCAAGAATGATATCAAGTAATTTAACACATAAATTAAATATAGAAACAAATGTAAATGAGATCCCAAAACGATAAGCATCATCCTACCTCGAATATTTAAAAAACCTTTGTGTGGTTTTATTATCATCAAAAGTGATACATCAAAGTCTCTATTTTTTAGCATGTTAATTATTGATGTATATAATGGGTTTACTATAACTAAATTAGTAATTTTACTTAAAAAATAAAATATCACACGTGATGATATTTTCTCTCTCCTAAATTATTTTAAATTTATTTTTTAGGTCAAACAATTTTCTTTCGATATTCTCCTTCAAGAATAATCATATATTCATAATTTATTTTAAATTATACTCTATAATTATCTTTTGATAATTTAATAAAAATTTTACTATTATAATTATGACCTGATAATTTTATTACAGATTATCCTTTATAATTTTTTTATAATTATTTATGATAATTAATTATCTACTGGTAATATCATATAATAATATCTTATAAATTATCATATGATAATTATACATTATGAATTTATATTTATATATTTAATAAAATGAATAATTAAATTCTTATAATTAATCTTATGGATTATCATTTCACAATCTCTATATGATAATTTTATTGTAATTATTTATTGAAAATTATTTAGAGTTATCTTTTTAAAAAACACATTAATATTTTTATTTAATAAAGTTATCCTTTTATGTAATTTTCAATATATATATATCCATAAATATATATATATATATATATTGTGTATATATATTTTTTGATAAATTTTATATTTAAAAAATTATCCCTATTGACATAATGTAGTTATATATATATACATATTCTTATATATATATATATATATATATCTTTTGATAGTTAATATAAAATTTATCATTTTATAAATGTTTGACAATTATTATTTTTACTATTTATTTATTCAATAACCTTTTTTATAATAACACATAGAAAAAATTTAAATTGAATGAAGAACTCATAGGAGTGGCATTGTGCTTGAGGGAGGAAGAAGCCCACCTCTATTGCTCACTGGTCGAAGTCTGACTGTTCTCCGCATGGGAGGTGGTGTCTCCAATCATTGGAAGAAATATAAGAAATAGTTTCTAGTTTATATATCCATAGAAACATGTTTTGGTTTTACCATAATGGAAGAATTACACCTCTGTTTTTAATATATTAATCATTAAACAATTGATTGTTGAGAGTTTAATTCCCCTTCCTTAATGTGTTTCTAATTTCAGACATCTTAAGTGGTTTAGATTCAATATTTTAAAAACATTCACTGGTTAAAAAATAAGGAATTGTATTTTGGTGGGAGACAATTAAACCGTAACATTTTTTTAATTTATTTAAATTAATTAATTAATTACTTAATATAATAAAAAAATTACTTAATGACCTTAATAATACACCCGTTGTGTATAAATGTTATACATTTCTATGGTAACCCCCCCCCATTCCAGGACTAACAGTGATCTCATGTTTCTTTTATGATGTGCCATTTTGTAGATATTAAATTATTTCCAATAAAATAATATATTAAATATTATTTTATAACTTTATCTCATGAGTGAGGCATCCAAAAGTCTGACACCCTTAAATATCATACCCATCCTAGGGTAAACCCAATGTTTCATACCTAATGATGGTTTTAGATTTCTTATACGATAGACTATATTGGGCTTACGCAATTATTCGGAATTAAAATTTTGTGCTTAATATAATATATTTAATATTTTTGTTCTGTCTTCATCGAGGCTTTATGAGCCTCAGAATCTAATAATAACTTAGTGTATTAATCAGAAAATATTAGATTGAATATTCCAAACTGTTAATAGGGATTTTACCCTTATGAAAATCCTTTGAAAATTTTTATGTTATTTTCCACTGATTAATCATTTTATTCACATTTGACATTTATAATTTAAAAAAAAGAGGTTTTTTATTCTCATTATAAAAATATGGATATTAAAATTCTACCCCATATAGACTTTTCATCCACAAGAAGTATCTCTAATTGTCTTTCTTGAACACTCATTCCACTGATCTAAAATATCAAACTCACACTCCCACATCTCTTCCTTGATTAGCCCATGTTATCGTTGAATCTATACTAGTGGTATCATCATCCCTTGTAATTCATTCTCGTTTCAATTAATGATCTAGCCCATATTCTCCTCATACAATTACTCAATCTTAAACTCAATATCATTAAAATCAATAACATGTGTAGGGTACGGTACGTACCTCTAAAGCTATGACACATGGAACAAATCGTGCATATCTTAATGGAAAGAAGGGAGGCCTAGATGTTATTCCACTACCCCTATCTACTCGTTGATCTCAAATAGTCCAACAATACATAGTTCTATATTTTCCTACATTCCCATCTGTTTGTGCCCCAATCATAGAGCCTCTCTAAAGAAAACCTGATATCCCACAAAAAAATCCAATATTATCATCCTATGGTCATCATAGGATATCATTCTACTCTTAATGGTGATCAATCTCTTCCATATCACCTGAACTCTCTCATAGGTCTCCTAAACCGTAGTGGGGCCAACAACCATCACCTCACCTTCCACATTCCAACACAACGGTGAATGACATGGCCTCCTATAAATAACCTCATAAGGTTCTATCTGAATCGAATCCTAAAAAATATTATTTTATTAAAACTAAATCAAGGATATGTGATTATACCTTGATCATCCAAGGTCTAGAATGTATTTTTGAACCATATCCTCTAATATGTGTATGGTCTGCTCAGACTATCTATTGGTCTGAGGATGGAACATTGTGCTAAATCCCAGTTCAGACCCTAGATATTTTTGTAACCCCTACCAAATGAATGATGTAAAATTTGAATATCTATATAAAAAGGTTATAAACATTACTCCATGTGGGTGAAAAATATCTCAAGAAAATTGCATTCTTAGATCTTCTATTGAGTGAGTCTCAATGATTGGTATGAAGTGAGAAGACTTTTTTAACGATTCAACAATCACCAAAACTAATTCATGACTTATCAGAGTCCAAGGTAACCCCGTTAGAAAGACTATAGTGATGCCTACCCACATCCACATAGTTATCATTAGTGGTTGTATATATTATCCCTTACTTTTCATATATTGTAATTACATCACTTTTGTGGAATACATAGACATTATAAAAATAGTCTCCCACAAGCCATACTAGTTTAGTGCCTTTAGAAACATTAAAACCTAAAAACTCATACATAAAAGAGATGCATTATTTAACACGAAGTTCTTATTGATTAGCACCATCCTTATATAAATAAAACATAACACATATTCTCATAACATGGGGGGGATGAAACATAAAAATGGGTGATCTCATGTGCTTAGTAAATGTAAACAAGAGTTATACATAAGAATAATCATGAGTATAAGGGTATGAGAAAATGTTCATGAAAATAGAGGATCATACACTTCATATAAAATTTCATAAACATGAATCGTGTCATAAAGCATGGAAGTTCATAATATATGCATCATAATAAAATAAAGAACATAATCCATCAAATTATAATATAGGAATAAAACAATGAATTGTTAAAGACATGTAAGAATATATAATGATTTTAATAGTAGTCAAAGAAATTATTCCAAGGCCATCTTAGTGGACAAGGTCCTTTAATTAACTAGGTTCACACTCCATTCTAGATCTGTATAACTGAACTGAGTTCACACCTCGTTCCAGCCCTATATTATTGAACCGATTTTATTTCCCGTCCCAATCCAATAATAATAAAGTTAGTTCATTTATCTTTTCATCCATGTCTATATCATGATATATAAATCTTTACCGAATTCATTGGAGGGATATATAGGTCCCACCCATCTAATAATTAAACTATAAAAATATGTTCTATAATATCATTAAAAATTATATCATAACCCATTAAATGAAATGAGTAGCATAAATATTTAATTGTATCATAATATTTGGAAAAAAGATGCATTTTTAATAATCATTTCAACAAAATCATAACACGGGGATGTGAAACATATTTCATTAACATAAAACCCATGAAAGAGAAATAGTTTTAATAATGACCATGACATTAAGAATAACCAATTCATTGAATGAATATGAATTGAGTCTTTCGATAATTTCCATGAAAGGCATGAGTAACATCAACGGATGTAATCTTAGATGGAAAATTATTTTTAAATATCTTTCAAAAAATATTTATTGAGAACAATATCCATTCATATTTGAAAAAATCTTTTTTCTAAGAAGATCCATGATCTAGGCCAATCTGATCCATAAAATTATTAAATAAAAACATAAAACATAAAAGATTAAACAGATCAAGGGATTTTAAAAATACATTAATGAATCACCCCATGGATATCATCCTCCTATGTTTTAGTATAGTAGTATGGGACACTAAAAGTCCACATCATAATTGTCTCAGAAATCAAACTCTTTAATAGAGCATATGACACCTAATTTTCTTCTCTATAAACATGAGAATCAATAAGATTGAGAGGATTAAAATAATGAATACATTCTTTCCAGTTGGGTAGAATATTCCAAGGGACATTTCTATTTTTGTCTTGAAGGTCAATGATGTTATTTTTATATTCAGATTCAATCGATAAATTCACTCATTAACATTTTATAGAATTCATGATAACATAAACCATTGCCCATAGTTGGGATTAATAGGTAGTTTGAATTACAATATAATGGTAAGAGTAGCCTTAAAAAATACATGATGAGTTCGGAAGGTACCTTCACATCTCTATGGTCCCGTAATACTAGAGGTCGCGCCATTAACATCGAATTTAATCTAATGGCCCATTAGTGGGATCCGCCTTACTGATTTGTGAACCAGAGTATGTTTGGATCTTCCTAAAACACATAAAATTCTAAAATTTCTTTGATCATACATCTTGTTGTTCATTTCACCAATATACACATGAGTAGAAACATGCACATCACTGTGAAGGGAGACAATTCTAGTATGAACATGTGTATTCTACTCTTCAAAAATCTTCCCATTTCTAGCACACCAAATAGATGAAAAAATTGAAGTAGCTACCACCAGTAATATCTATGAGATATGGTCACTCCTCTTGATTCTATTAGGAGAGTACAACTACTCTTAAACTTACCAATATATATTAAATTAAAATTCAAAAATATTGGTAGCATAGTTCCAGAGTTCTTTTTCATAAGAAAAGCTAATGAATAAGGGTTGGATGTTCTCTTTTTTCATTAAGATATATATGGAAGGCCGAAAAAATATACTACCCAACCCTCTTCAATTGATCTTGGTTTGTAGCATATTCCTAAAGATTCTCTATATCATAAGGAACCTCAAAGGAAGTATATATTTATCCTTAAAACTGGATAGCCATTATACAGTAGTAATTTCACTCGCACAATTAATATTATAGTAATCCTTCACATTAACTTGATCATTTCAATTCTTCTTCCATGCCAAAACATCATTTTCCATGAATATTCATTGTTGTACATCAAAAGAAACATGTATGGTAATGAAGAAAAGGCTATTAATATGAGAAGTGAACTCACCAATGGTCTTATACATTCTTTAAAGAGGGATATCCATCTTTTGTTGAGGGTTTTATCAATCCAACAAGCTTTCCAATAGTTTAAATCATATTTATTATTAGATAGACATTTTTTAAACCTATTTCCTTGTAAACATATATAATAATCTTAAAATAATTTTTCTTTGAAAAAATTGAAAGAAATATTTAAATCAATTTGAAATCCATTTTTTAAAAATAACTTTGGAAATTACCAATAAATCTTCATACCAATTTGAAAACCATTTTACTTGAAAACTTATGAAAGAATATTTAAATTGTTTTGAAAAATCATTTTCCTATAAAATTTAAAAAAGAGTCTTGAAAACATTTTGAAATTTTTTTTGTGAAACTAATTTAAAACAATAATTTTCTAGAATATTATAAAGAAATTATCATTTAAAAAATATTTAATCTTTAACATTAATCATCAATGGTTTGACGATCATGATGTCGGGAAAATATTTACATGGATGACATTCCTTTTTCACCATAAAAAAGTTTAGAAAAGTGTCTCTACCAAAAAATGAAAAGAATATTCTTTTTTAAAAACCCTTTTGTTTTGAAAAGTTAAAACGTGGGTAAATATTTCATTTAAATATCATTAGATTATAGTAGAATATTTTTGGAAACCTTTTAGAAAATATGGTTTAGAATGAACACATATTTTTGACCAATGAGAGAGGTAAATTCATACTTTCTTAAAAACACTTTACAAACAATCTTATGTACAAAAGAGTATTAAAATGTTACCAATGTATAAATATACAATTAATAACTAGATAATAATAAAATTTAGGAGTGTTCTTGAGAGATGGGTCATAATATTTCATCAAAAAATCATAATCATTAATAATCTTGAAAAGTAATGAGATTGTTTAAATAAACTCTTATCACTTGGTAACATTGGATCATACATTACATGTAAGAAAATAAAATTAAATTATGATTAAAGTATCATGAATGAATTAGTCTCATGATATAACATTTCAGATGGAAGTTTTTACACCCTGAAAATGAAGGTATGTTCAGAAAAAATATGTGTCTCAAAGAAAGAAAATTGAGAGAAAATTGTCTTACCAATTTGGTTGCTTTTGAATCAGTAACCCCATGAAATAAAGATCATATAATGGATATTTAAATACATATAAATTTAATTATAAGAATAATTTATTACATCCATGGAAATTATACACACCACATAAAAGGAATGGGTGGTGAATAAATCTTGTACCTCAAAGAAAAAAAAGTGAGATGAAATCCTCTTACCTTGTGTCTTGACTCTCATCGTAGTCATTCAAAACACCTGTATAATCAATATAAATTTATTATATATCATTTAAAAAATTATCGTATTATATATAATACTATATATTGTTTTATTGTTACCCTATATTTTTGGCTTGTTAACAATCATTTGTTAAGTTTTCACTTCGGGTAAAATTTTCTTTGTTATTCACATGTGTCTTAATTTGTTATATCTATGATCCATATACTTATATCATGATTACAAAAATTTACACCATGATATACATATAATTTATATTAATTATATTTTTATTATAATAATATATAGAATATAGAATTATGAAATGGAGTACACAGTTCATAGAGATATTAAGTCATACGTATGCATGAACGTTGTTTCTGTTTTTATTATCATATTAAAAGAAAGAAAGACAATGAAATCTATGTATACATATATATGTATATGTATATATATTATAATTAAAGTAGAACTATTATTTCAAATATATCATATAATTTCACTAGCTTCATTCTTAATACATTCCATGTAGTGTGTGAATGAACCACATCACTTCGAGGGGGCGGTAGTCCACACTTCCTCAAACAAAATTATCGTATTTAAATCAAGTGCAAAGTATAAATATGTTTTTTTAAACGTCAAATAAGATTACATAAATAATAAATATAATTTATAACATATATAAATATAGTTTTCATCATAATTTCTCTCATTGGATGTGGTAATGAAAAATAAATAATCATCATTTTGTGGAACGGTAGTTCGTCATACACATAAACAGTATGTTTGTTATCCATTAGATGAAGGTGTGTGTAAATATATATGAAAACCTTAAAATAATATAATTTTAGTATAGTTAAGATAATATTTTTTTTATACATTCATGGAATAAAAATATTGTAGGGGTGTAGAAATTAAATAATAAAAGGAGCTTCAGAGTAGTCGTTACCTCTTAATCTAGTAACTCCTTTTGGTTTGTGCCAAAATGCTTCCTTTGATTGGTTTTTTCCCTAGTGGGGATTCTAGGATGAAGTTAGGTATGTTGTAAACTATATTTTTTATAATTTTTTCGAACCTAAGTGGTTTTATATGTGTGAAGAAGAGGAATATATGGTGGCCTTTTATAGGTAAGGGAAAGGACACACTTTGCATTTTTAAAAACTAGTTTGGTGTACATACATTTTTACCTAAAAAGTCATAAAAACAACCAAAATCAATAATTTAAGATTAATGACCTAATAATTTCCATAAAATGGATTTTTTACAAGTTTAATGGTCTTTTTGGGTCTTGAATTTGAGGTTTAGTACTTTCTTAACCTAATTTATCTCTTAATCTTTGTTATTAATTTAAATCACTTTCAGTAATTTTTTTGGTCAAAAACATTGAACTTGTTAGAAACCATATATTTTTTTATTCAAAATATGGAATATATTTTGAAAAATTATAATAACTAAAATGGTAGAAATTAATTTAAAAAATAATCCTACTAACCAGAAAACACTCTAGGTTTTTTATGTAAAAATGTTCAAAAGTTCGCAAAGTTTTCTAGACCCAATTTCAAAGTGAAATTGATTCCAATGACCTAAATTGGATTAATTGATAAAATTATGATCTACTTATACTTTTAGAACAAATTAAAATTTAATTTAAACTTATAAATAGATTATATGAAGTGTCATTTTTGAATTAAAATCTTGTATTTTTCAATTTTCATCCAAAAAATAAGTTTCTCAGAAGAATCCCAAAAATTAACCCTAAGATAATTTCAACCTTATAAATTAAAAAATAAAGATTATTTTATAAAATTAAAATTCTAAATGTGTCTAAAATTAGTTTTATTATATTTTATAGAAGGACATTAAAAGTAGTTCATTTTATAAAATTATTTTTTAAACATATAAGTACTTTTCCAAAAATATATGTCATTAATTATCAATAAGTTTTATTTATATTAAAAATTATAAAAAAATTGGAAAGTAATTATTACTATTCATATATATATTTCTAACAACTTGGTTATAATTATATCATTTAAATAATTCTAACAATAAAATGATTCCATAGAAACTCAGTCTTTCCTGTGACCTATGCCTAGTTAGTGTTGCGTGTAATGCAATCCAAATAAATGTTGTGTAAAATTAAGGATTGACTTAATTATTTAAGATAAAATAACTATTTTTATTTATTCATGAAATGAAAAATATCAAAATATTAAATTAAATCAAAAAAATTATATTTCACAAAATCTCATGGTGTTACATTCTACCCCCCTTAAAATGAATTCCTCCCTCAAAATTATTTTGGGTTATCAAAGGTATAATACTTGAAAGTTCCTTTAATAAAAACCCACATTGTAAAAATGAAAACTAAAAACTATTTAAAAAACAAAAATTTGGAACCATAATGGTTACCCAAAGTAACATATAACTAGGATTCCACATAGGAGAACATATATTGGGAGTTGAGCTTTGACGTGGAAGAAATGTGTAAATATTTATAGGGAGTAATTGAGGTTATCAATCACAAAAAAATTTAATGATAAGAGAACGTTTTAGGGCCTAAAATTCATAAATCCGTGATGATTTAAAAGGTCATTGGTTCAATAAAAATTAATGTATTTTGAAAACACTTTTTTTTACAATTATCCTATATTTATATAATTATTTTATTGAAAAATAATATAAATATATATATTTAATTTATATAATTATTTAAAAAATAATAATTTTTTTTCCTCTAACTATTTCTAATTTATCCATTACATCAAGAAATGGATGTCCCGAAATTAACATTGATGATTGAAGTACCAAAATACATTTTTAGTAGATATTAAGGCTCATAAAATAATGAAAATTATAACTATTTATCTATAACTATTCATAACAATAAATATAGTTAATATATTAATCTCTAAACATAAAAATTAACACAAATATTTCATCAAAAATAATTATACATTAACCAGAACATTGCATAGGACTATAGTAGGCATGAAACCCTTATCTTCCTTTGGTCATGGGTTCAAGACTCGCGGCCTTTCTATAGTTGATTGGTTATCATCTGATATAAATGATATCCTTTTCTAAATAAACACTAATATATTTTAAAAAAAATAAATATCCTGGAAATCCTTGAAATATTTTTAATCAAGAAATAGCCATTTAACTAGGGTTTTCAATACTATCTCAATACATATATACTTTCTCAAAAGTTTAACTTAAACCTTCCATGAATATATAATCTTATAAACCTTATGAAAGATAAAAATACAAATATTGATAAAAAATGTTATTAAATCAACTTAACATTGATCCCCCATATATCACAAATTATCTCTTGGTTGTCACATTCCATACATGTTAATATCCTTATCATATGTTCTCTTGAAACATAGTAGTAGTCTCAATTACCATAAATACTTCTAAAAAAATGAATTCTTACTTATTTCATATATTATTGGATATAATCCATAAATCAAAGAATTTGTAAACATAATCCATGATAGCATAAACTATATGTCAACAAGTACTTATTTAATTCCAAGATAATTAGTTCCATACAATTTACTTATATACAGCATATCTTTTTCTAAAAAACATTATCGTACATAAAGAATATATTTAGGGTTATATTTACATTAATAATGTGTTTTATATGTGTATCACCTTACCAACACTTTTGTATTCCATTGGATCCATTCAACATATTATTGTAAATCATTAGCGAGGAACTAGAAACTATAAAATCCTTATATATTTTACCATTCATAATTTTTTAATCCAAATACATGAAAACTTAGATTACTTAATAAATAATTAATTAACAAGGCTATTTAGTATTTTTACATAATACCTCATTCCTTTAAAATTTCACCTATATTATCTTCATAATCTTTAATGTAACCCTTACTTTCACCACCTTGAATATTCCCTTTAGGATCTTTCCTATTGGGACATTGTGTTGCATAATGATCAATCATTCCACCCTTAAAACACTTAACCTTCAATGATATGTTAGGTAGGAAAAAATTATCATCTGTTTGTTCACCCATAATCTTGATTTTTCCATTGAATTCACTTGCTTTGTGTCCTTACTTTCAATAGTCAAAACTTTTTCTCATTCCCCTAATACATTCAATTAGGTTATTCTTTCCACATTATTAACACAAAGGAAACTGAATCCTATTTCTTCCATTGTCTTCATTACCCTAAATTTCAATGAACTCCTTCTTTTTTATTACTTTGGGAGTCTGATTTTTTTTTAAGGTATGTGCTATTAATCATGTTCCATGAAAACTGATTAGCATTATCACAACATCTTTGATTCCAATGATCTTCCTTATTGATTGATCATATGAAAATTTTCCATCACATTCAATTTAATCAATTTACTTTCAGTTCCTTTCAATTACTAAAACCATAAGCATATTGTGGTCACTACTTATCATAGGAGAATACCACATAGTCATGAAAATAATTACGTATAGGATGTTTAAATCAGGAACCCTTAATTAATATATGACACACTAGGTTTATCAAAAGTTATTCTTATCCAGCATATAATTAAATCCTTTGTGATTTCTCATGAAGTGTTTGTGAATTACCAAGAAATATCTCCTGGGTGTGTCAAACTAGGTGTGTCGTAAGGCTTGTTTTCGTGTACTAGATTACCTAGAGACAGTCCCAGAAAATATTGTCATAATTTTTACTCCTCGGTACATATGTTCCATAGCCACACCCACTTATAGTATCCATACAGGGATGTATTTATAGGAAACCACTCACTCTACCCTTTATCAATATTCCAAACATTTTTCCATACTTTTCATTATCCTTAGACTTATCCTTTATCATGTCCTTAGGGTTCTCACTAAGGTTTTCTCATTATAGCTTATAAATGATAACTAAAACTTTCTCGGATTCCAACTATAGTGACCCTGACTTATCATACTTTGACATTAAATCACTTTTTGGCATAATTAAAACATTATAAAATTAGATTCCCAAAGACTACACTGGTCCAGTTCATTTGGAAACTGGGAAACATAAAAATTGACAAATGAATGGGCTAAATCATGTCCCAATAGTTTCTTATTAACTAATAATCTTCGTAGATAAATTAATCATATTACATATCCTCATAACCTGGGGGAAGGAAACATAAAAAGGGGTGATCTTGGATTCTCAGTTAGGGTAAACAAGGGCGATAAATAAGCATAATCTTGAGTATATGGGTATGAGAACAAGATCATGAAAATAGAAGATCGTAACATACATTTCAAAGTTATTGAATGAGAATCATGGAATAATTTGTTGTTGTTCGTAATACATGAATCATAAGGAAATAAATAACATAATCCATAAATTCATAACATATGAATAAAACATGAAATTGTGGAAGACACATAATTATATATAATGATTTCTATAGTACTCAAGGCATCTCTTCCAAGGCCAGCATAGTTAAAAATGTCATTTACTGGATCGAGTTCACACCCCATTCCATCATTGTATTATTAAACCAAGTTAACTCCTCATTCCATCCCTGTATCACAAAGAAAATTTAATTTTCCATTCTAGTACTATAATAATGAACCAAGTTCATTTCTCATTCTATCCATTTATATCTCCTTATATATAAATATTTACCTAATGTATCTGAGAGAGATATAAGTCCTACCCATTTCATTATAAAATCATACATACATATTCTACACGATCATTAAAAATCATATCATAACCCATGAAATGAAATGGGTATCATAAACATGTAATCGTATCATAACCTATGAAAAAAGATACTGGTTTCATAATCATTTAATAAAAATACTAACCCATGAAAGAGAAATGGATTTCATAAACATATAACATGTGAAAGAAAAAATTGTTTAATAAATACCATGACATTATTCATAACCCATTCAGAAAATGAATATTATTGGATCCTTTAGAACATTTCCTAGAAAAAAATGAATAACATCAGAAAATGTCATCTTATATGGAAAATAATTTTGAAATATCATTCAAAGAAATGTTTTTGAGTAAAATAAAATTTATTCTTTAAAAAGTATTTTTAATGTATAAAACTATATGAAAAAAAAAATTTCTTTTAAAATAACATGAAAATATAATTAAGAATTGAAATCATCTTGAAAACCTTTTTCATTGTAATCTTATAGAATATGCATCAAAAAAATTTAAAAACAATTTTCTTTAAAAAAATTGAAATATTTAAAAGAAATATTAAAAACTTTTTGAAACCCAATTCTTTGAAAATCACATTGAAAACATATAAATAAAGTTTTAAACCATTTTGAAAACGTTTTTACTTGAAAAATCCTGACAGAATCTTAAAAAAAATTTGAAAACACCTTTTTCCCATGAAACATAAAAAATAAGCTTGAAAACATTTTGAAAACAATTTTATTGAAAACTACATTAAAACACCAAATTAGAAGGATATTATGAAAACATTTTCTTATAAAAAAACTTTTCAATATTTTAAATTACACTACAATGGAATTATGGTCATAACGGTGGGTAAATCAGTACATGGCTGACATTCCTTTTTCATTGTAAAAATATTATAAAAGTGACTCGATAGGATAATGAAAATAGATTAATTTTTAAAAACCCATTTGTTTTAAAAATATAAATCATGATTAAATATTTCATTTAAATGTCATATTATAATATAATAATATTTATTGGAAACATTTTATAAAATATGGGTATGAAGAAATATAGATTTCTGACTGAAAAGAGCGGAAAATTTGGACTTTCTTAGAAACTCCTTCTTAAATATATTATGTACCAAAGAATAAAAAAATGTTACAAATATATGAATATTTAATTAATAAATATATATAATAAAATTTATGATTTTTCTTGATATATGGATCAAAAGGTTTCATCATAGAAGAAAAATAATTAACAATCTCGAAAATCGATGAGATTGTTTCAATAAAATCTTATCACTTGGTAACAAGGGATCAAACATTCCATTTAAGAAATATAAATTAAATAAATTTTAAAATATCATGAAAATAAGTAGTTTCATGATATAACAAGTCAAATTTAAGTATCTACAACTCAAAAAATAATGTAGGTGTATAAAATAACATGTGTCTCAAAGAAGGCAATTTGAGACAAAACTATCTTACAGATTAGGTAGCTTTTGAAACATTAACCCCATGAAATAAAAAACATATAATGGATATGAAAATAACTATAACATTAATTATAATAATCTTTTAATACATCCATGTTCTGTATACACATCAAACAAAAGGAATGGGTTGTGAATAACATAAGTATCTCATGGAATTGAAAAGTTAGATGAAATTCCCTTAAATTGTGTCTTAAATATCATCGTACTCATTCAAAACAGCTGTATAATAAATAGAAATTTAATTTAAAAAATTTATAAATACATATTATTATATATAACACTGTATATTTTCTTATTATGACTCTATATTACCCTATTTCTAACATTCATATGGTAAGGTTCCACTTTGGGTAATATTCACTTTTCTCTTCGTATGTGTCTTCATGTGTTATATCTATGGTCCTTATATTTATATCATGATTTTAAAAAATTAATCCATTATATAAATATCATTTAAATTAGTTTTATGTTTATTGTAATAATCTATAAAATATAGAAGTATGAAATGGATTACATCATTCATGGAGATGGTAAGCAATACGTACGCATGAATGTTGCTTATGTTTTTATTATCATATTGAAAGAAAGAAAGAAAATGACATATATTTATACATACATATATATATTATAATTATAGTAGAATTATTATTTCATATTTATGATATAATTTCACAACATTCATCCATAATGCATTCCATGTAGTGTGTGAACAAATCACATCTCTTTGACGGGGCCGGTAGTCCACACTTCCTCAAACGAAATTAATGTATTGACACCAACTAAAAATTATAAAGATATTTGTTTTAAATAGATTAAATAAGATTAAAAACATAATAAATATAATATATAACATATATAAACATAATTTCCATCATAATTTCCATCATGGGATGCGGTAAGGAAAAATAAAAAATCACCGTTTTGGGATGCAGTAGTTCACCACACACGTAAATAGTATGTTCATTATCCACTAGATGGAGGTGTGTTTAAGTGTCGGTAGAAAAAATGGCATAAAATACTATTATATTTAAGATACTTCGATTCCTGTAATAAATATAGTGAAGGGGTGGATAAAGAAAATAAAATAAAGGAGCTTCGGAGAAGTCGTTACCTCTTAATCAGGTAACTCCTTTTAGTTTCCACAAAAAGTCTTCCTTGGATCACTTTCTACCCAAGGGGAGAATTATAGAAGTAATGGAGGGATGATTTTAAGTGTAATTTTTAGAGTTTTTCTTACCATAAGTGTTTTGATATGTATGAAGAAGAGGGATAGTTAATGTCCTTTTATAGTGAAGGGAAAGGATACACATAGAATTTTCCAAAATAAGTTAGGTGTACCCACATTTTTACCTAAACAAAGTCATAAAAACATTAAAAACTAAATAATATAATATTATTGGAAAAATAATGGAAATAAAATTGGTTTGAAAATATTTTAGGTCATTTTGGGTCTTAAATTTTTGGTTTAGTACTTTTCTAACCTACTTTTTCACTTAATCATTATAATTAATTTTAATCACTTTCACTAATATTTTTTTATCAAAAACAAATTTGACCTTATTATAAATTATAAATTATGGTGATACCAAATATTTAATCCATTTTTCTAAATTCTAATCACACAATTGGGAGAAAATAATTTAAATAAATAGTCTCATTGATAGAACGAAACTGTGAGTTTTTAAGTAAAAATGTCCAAAAGTTTCCTATTTATTTTATACCCAATTTCAAAGTGAATTTTATTCCAATGATATATATTGGACTAATTGATAAAAATATTATAAAATTAAAATTTTATCCAAAAATAAAATATAATTTTACCATATAAAAAAATTAGATGAAAAGGTAGATTTGAATTAAAATCTGATATTTTTCAGTGTTCATCCAAAAATGATGTTTCTTAGAAAACTACCAAAAATTAACCCTAATAGAATTTTGGAATTCTAAATTAGAAAATTAATTATATTTTATAAAATTAAATTTTAAAATTTTTTATGAAATTAATTTTATTATTTTTCACATAAGGAAAATAAAAGTAGTTCATTTGAGGAAATAGTACTTTTACACAAATAAGGACTTTACCAAAAATTATATCATTCATTATAAATATGTTTTGTTTATAAAAAAAATTATAAAAAATTTTGAAATTAGTTATTAATATTAATATAACTATTTTTAACAGTTTGGTTATAACTATCTCATTTAAATAATTATAAAAATAAAATGATATTTCATAGAAACACAGTGTCATGAGTAATGTATGCCAAGTCGGTGTTGTGTGTAGACAAAGACAAGTATGATCCATATGAAAGGAATGTTTGAATTGGTGATTTATTATAAAAAAACTATTTTTAGTTTTGTGTTAAATTCAAAATATCCAAAGATTAAAATAATTCAAAAAATATATATTTCAAAAAATCTTTGGGTGTTACATTGTAACAATCCACTAGGATATTGGTTCACATCCTTCACCCTCTAAAAGGTGAGGCATCAAGAGATAAAACCAACAATGTCTCGTATCATCCCTAACCACCATGAATGTCATCTAAATTCATGATACTTCTTTGTTACACCAGGATGTACTACCCATCTTGATGTATGGTAATCCCTCATCAACTTCTCTCTAAAAGAAGAAGGGACTATTACTCTCTTGTGTACCAAGATCACATCATCATCCATCGACCATCCGAACATCGATACATCACTAGCTAGTTGTTCCCTCATTACCACACACTTTGATTTTGAATGTTTTTCATCTTTTATCCAGTCCAAAATTGATTATTTGCCTATAAAGGGAGAAAATTTTATAGAACCATTGTCTTCTATGGAATCCATTCACTAATCATCCAATAAACTCATCAAACGCCACTGCTCCTTTGAGGACCTCTTTCCTAGTTCATGTTTAGAATGTGTCTTGTGGCTAATAGAATATTCCATGAAATTTCCCTTACCAGGTTCATATTCCATCTCAAATATGACTGTTTGTAAATACTCAACCCAGTTCCTCTTTCTAAGATTTGTGTCCTTCTGTGTGAAGATATTGAGAAGGAACTTATGGTCTATGTAAATAATAAATATCTCACTAGAGAGATAATGTATCCAATATTTCAGATCATGGACCTCTGCTTCTAGTTACAAGTCACATGTAGGGTAATTATTCTCATGGGGCCATATCTGATGTAACCCATAGGAAACTACCAGCTCTCTTTGCATCAACACTACTCTCCGACCAACTCTTTAGGCATAAAAGCACATTGTATAACAAATCTTGTGTTTAGAGAGTGTTAGTACTAGAGAAGTTGTCAATCTTTTCCTTAGATCAATGAAATCCTTTTTACACTGTTCTAGACACTGGATATTTTCTCCCTTCTTTTTTAGTGATTTCATGATCACTAATAATTAAAGAGAAGTTTTGGTTAAACCTCTAGTGATATCCTACCAAACCTAGAAATATTCTAATCTCAGACATGTTTCTGGGAAATTTTCATTGAATTACTACCTCAACCTTTTTTTGGATTACTAATCTATTAGCCTATGACACCAAATGTCCTATGAACTTCACCTCCTTAATCCAGACGCCACATTTTGACAGCTTGGTGTAAATAATGTGTGCTCAAATCATACTCAAGACTATCTCTTGGTTCCTAGAATGTTGCTCTAGTGTTGGTGAGTAATTAAGGATATCATCGATTAATACTATGATTAAAACGTCAAAGTATGGATGAAAGATCTTATTCATGAGATACATGAAAACATATGATACATTTTTCATCCTGAATGAAATTATAGAGTACTCATATAATCCACATATTCTCAAGAACGCCATATTTGGAATTTCATTTTTTCTAACTCACAATTGGTGGTAGCACGATCAAAGATCAATTTTGGGGAAACATCGGTCTCCTTGTAGATAATCAAAAATATCATCAATTCCTGGACAGGAGTATTAGTTCTTCACTTTTAAATGGTTTATCTTCTGATATTCAATGCATATTCAAATACCACAATCCTCCTTTTTTTTTAAACTTGTTCATACCATGGTGAAGTACCGTGTTTGACAAATCCTTTCCTCTTTAAGTAATCTAGTTTTACCTTTAGCTCCATCAGATTGGTTGGATACATAATATATTGGGGTATGAAAATGGTTTTCACACATGGTACAAGTTCTAAATCGTATCCAAATCCTCTATTAGGTGGGAGTCATTTGAAGTAATTTGGAAATATGGCTAGATAGATATCCAAGACTGGATGAAAATATGAGGGGGTTTCCACTAAGGGTTTTAAAAGGGCCAAGCCTACCATATATGTTTTCATTTTTCTGAGACAACTCAAGTCTGATCAAACTCTTCATGCTCTGAGTTACCACTATAAATCCATTAAGAACTTCTCTACCTTTGGAGAAATAAAGGTTACCCATATATAGTAGCATTCAATGTGAGATTGAAAGCTTGTCTGCTAGACCATGTTGAGAATCGCACTGAATGAAATCATCTCTAGAATCATGAATTCTTACAGATTCCCATATCTGAAAAAAAATAGTGGACACTTTGGGCATTGGATAATATGTTCCACCCTCATTACCAAAGGTGTATCAAGGGATACTAACTCGGATGATAACTTTTCTAGTATGTAAATTACAATAACTAATTGAGGTGATATGTAATAATGGGAAAGACCATTATAGAATAAGGAAATAGATAAATTAAAGATGATCAGGATTATATATTTAATAGTGGATGTTCCCCTCGACCATCTACTAGTGTCTAGTCCATATTAGGTCCTCTTTCATGTCTTTAGGGTGCATGACTAGCCTGATTCTACTATTGAGAACCTGAACTGAATCCCCATTTCTGTCTTCTAAACCTATGAGACCTCAGCCTATAAACACTCAAGAAAAAATATTGAATATTCCCCTTCTTACCACAATAATGACGCATGATCTGAGGTGTAGTATAGGACCTATGAAAGTGTCCATAATTTTCATAGTAAAAACATATTGAAACTCCTTTTAAAGGGATTGATGAGGCTACAATCTTCTCCACCTACATATTGGTACTCCACATCACATATCTCATCATCCTCATCTTATTTATAGAAGTAACTCTCCTAGTAGTGAGGGGAAACATGATCACTAGCCCACTATGGGCTAGAAGTAAGCCTAATACCCTGTCCTCCTCCAGTACTTTTCAAAGGTCTGGGCCTTGTGAGAGACCTCTTTATAGGTTTCCAAGTCAAATCCCATAAAATTATGTCTGATTTCCATTCTAAGGAATATCTCGAACTTTAGAGATATATTCACCTTATTCCTAGCCAACAAAATTGTAAAATGAGCTAACTCTAAAAACTGAGAAAAATATACAGAGAAATTCCTAGAACCCTTTTTTAATTCCATGAACTTATGGGTATGGTCCAGCTTCATTGTGTTTAGAAAATAAAGCTCAAGAAAACTTGCCTTGAAGGTCACCCAGGTAAGACCATCTCATCTCCCAGATGGGCTCATAATAGTCCACCATATCCTGGAGGGTCCCTAAAACATGAAGGTCTCTAGGATCATGCACCCCTCTTCAGGAGTTTGTACTAGCTCAAAGATGATATCAATATATTCTATCAAATACTCTCCATCCTATGGTCCATCACTACCCTAGAATCTTGGAGGATTATAGAGCTAGAAATATGGAGCATGGTCAGGAATGGTCTTCTGTGTGGTTTCACCCTTGATAGGCACTATCCAAAAAATTCCTGACTGAATGAGATTTGCAGCCTAAATCTTTTTATGTCGATATAGGGGAATTATAGGGCATATCACCTTGTACCACTTATGGTGGCATAGGGTCATTATGGGCTGCCATAGTTGGTGGTCCCATCTTATGTGTTATAAGTAGAATATTATATATTAGAAGTAATATTATGAATATAAATGGATCATAACCAGCCTATGGGATCACACAGGATTTCTCTTAATCATCTATGGGATCAAACAAGGTTTTCCTAACAGTTTAAGATCAACCCAAGGAATAAATCTCGTAGAACTAACCCTTTTCTCCATCCCTACATGTTATATATAGTTATCATATATATATATATATACTAACACAACCGAATGATATGTTCAACTAATTAATTTCAATAAAGATATATCACATAACATGGAAATATAGATATTTCACACACGAGAAACTATCCTGAATAGATATCAAAATAAAGAAATTAAATTAATAAACTACTATGTAGCACAATAACAGTTATAAAAATGGCGTGTGAACCAATATTTCTAATAATGATGTTTGAACATAAAAAATATCATAAATCACATATAACATCATGTGTGTCACCCAAGGTGAATAAATAGTAACAAAAAACATAAATTTCTCATGTTACGGAAACTCATGGGTCCACTATTCGGCGTTGGTCAAACACTGACATAGTTCCCTAGCCTAATCCCCAATTTACTATCTCCAAGATAACCCTTTCCAACCCAAGACAAGAGAAGAAACAAGTTATTGGGTCCTAAGATTCGATATGATTTTGAAACATCCTAGCATGAACCATCGGGACTAAGTAAAAATACTACATAACCTCATGTTCATCTCACCATATGTAATAGGTCCCTAACTAGAAGTGAGGGTCTTGAGTGGAACCATGGAGAGACTATACCCTCAAAATTATTCCCTAGAATCAATAATCAATAATAAAAAATGTAATAAATAATTAGAGTAAACATGCAGAAAAGTAAAGATGGCATACATTTCATACAATAAAGTAGATCCCAAGGTGGCATGAAAACCAATGTAATAAATAGTAGATAAATAAAAGATAATTTTTGGTCCTCTGATGTCCACACCATTCAGAAACTAGCTCCGCTCTCCATTTCTTATCCATCAACCACATGAACATTTCAATTTTCTAGATCCCTCATGAAATCTATAAGTGCATTGAAATTCCTGAGTAGGTTGTGGGTACAAGACTCGATGGGACACCACTAATGTTTCATTAACCTGATTTTCTCAAGTATACATGTGTATTCCATAAATAAGTAAATGTGTAAAAAGTGTAAAAACACCCAATACAAAACTGAGCAGTTTTTTACTTTCCAAGACCCTACAAACCCCTTGTTGTACCTTCTTCAACTCAATGTCATAAAAGTATTGTATGTCGATAGGCATCCAAAACCAGCCACAAGTCCATTGGTGAGTCACTCTGAATCCGAAAGGCATCGATTGAAAAAAAAACTACCTATAATTCACAAGGAGCCGTGTAATACTCATAATCTACAAGGAATCGAGTATCTGTAACCTACCTAGGATCCACAAGGCATCAGGTAACACTCAAAATCCCCAAGTAATATAGTGTTGGTCGTATAGTCAAAATCTATAATCCATCAAGTAGATTTCATGTTACAAGGTTATCATGTTGTGACGTCATCTTCAATGCACATCATGGGTGCACCCCATAAGAAGTAATCATACCATGATGGGAACCTTTCATGTTTACTCATACCAATCCTCCATATGAAAAAAAGGAAATTCATAGCATGATAACAACCATAGCACACATCATTAGAAACATAGCATCATCATATCCATCAATATGTGAATCAAAAATCATCGTGGAATTAAGTTATCACATCAATATCATGTAAATAAAACATATTATACTATTGGCTACATGCACACCCAGATAAAATCACAAGTCAAGAATGATATCAATTAATTCAACACAATAATTAAATATAGAAACATATTTATAAAAGACCCGAAAATGATAAGGAACATTCTTCTTAAAAAATTCAAAAAAACATCCTTACCGTTATATTATCATTGAAAACTGTGCATCAAAGGCTTGAGTTGTTAGCACATCAATGATCAAGGTATATCAAGTGTTTAATAAAACCAAAATAGCTATTTTTTAATAAATAAAATATCAAATGCGATGATATTTTCTCTCTCATAAATAATTTTCCAATTATTTTATAGGTCAAAGCATATGCTTGTAATATTCTCCTTAAAGAATAATCATATATTGATAATTTATTATAAATTATCCACTATAATTATATTTTGATAATGTAATATAAATAATTCTTTTATAATTATCTCTTGACAATTTTATTACAAATTATATTTTAGAGTTATTTTTTATAATTATTTCTGATAATTAATTGTCTTCGGATAATATCATATAATAATATATAATAAATTATCATATGATACTTCCACATTATTAATTTCTAATTATCCATTTAATAAAATAAAAAATATATTCTAATAATTATTTATTATGAATTATCATTTCACAATATCATTACAATAATTTATTTTTAATTATTACTTAATAATTATTTACAATTATCTTTTCAAAAACACATTAATAATTTTATTTAATAAAATCATCCCTTTATGTGATTATAAATATATATATATATATACATTGATAAGTTTTGTATTTAATAATTTATCTTCATTAACACAATGTCATTGTTTATATATATACGTATTCTTATATGTATATATATATTATTATATATATATTAATAATTAATATAAAATTTATCATTTGATAAATATTTAATTATTATTATAAATATTATTTTTTTTATTCAAGACCCTTTTTATAATAAATCATAAAAAAGAAAAAAATTAAAAATTAAAGGAGAACTCACAAGCATGGTACTGCACTTAAGGGAGGAAAAAGACCACCTCTATCGTGCAACGGTAAAAGTCAGACTACTTAACCACATGGGAGGAGGTGTCTATAATCATTATTAAAAATCTAAGGAGTGACTGGTTTCTATATCCATAGAAACATGTGTTTTACCAGAATGAAAGAATTAAACCTAAATTTTTAATCCATTAATCTTGAAACAAAGGATTATAGAGTATTTAACTTCTCTTCCTTAATGTGTTTCTGATTTTTAAACATCTAAAATGGTTCATATTCATGATTTTAAAAACATTCATCAATCAATAATGGACAAAACATGTTTGTTTGGAGGATACGATTGAACAGTAACATTTTTTTATTTAAATTAATTAATTAATTAATTAAAATAATATAATAATATAATAATTTATTTAGTGACTTGAATAATATGCATGTTGCGTATAAAAATTATACCCTTTATAGTGTAAACTCCATGTTCTGAACCCAATGTTTGTCTCAGATTTATCATACTACACGTCATTTTGGAGATATTAAATTATTTCCAATAAAATAATATATTATATATTATTTAATAACTTTATCTCACAGGTGAGGCATCCAAATGACTAACTACTTCAAATTTTATACCACTACTAGAGTAAAACTACATTTTGTATCTACTAGTGGTCTCATATTTCTCATACGACACACCGTTTTGGAGTTATTCAATTATTTTTAGTAAAATTTTTGTGCCTAATATAATACATTTAATATTTTTATTATGTCTTCAGTGAGGTTTAAAAAATTTATAATCTCATAAAAATTTAGTGTCTTACTATGAAAATATTCTATCGAACATTCCAAAGTGTTAATTGGGCTTTTACCCATTTAAAAAAGGCGTTAACACATTTTATGTTATTCTTCACTGATAAATCATTTTTTTCACATATTACATTTATAATTCATCAAAAATGAGATTTTATTCTCATTATAAAAATTATGATATTAAAAAACACAACTTAGGAAGCTTCCTAGGAAGTTACTGATTCTAAAGCTACCCCATACCATGCATGATTAACTTTGGAATTCTATTAAGGTAGAATCTCGAATAGAACTTTTTAACTTGTTGGAATGGGTAGGAACATTTAGTCTCTTACGTCTCATTTTTTCTAGGGTGTTACAATTCCACCCCTTCAAGGCGTAATTACCTCATTGTAGACCCCACAACCCAAACCTAAGTAGTATAATTAAACATTCATATGGGAATTAAATATGATACAATTTTTCACTACCCAAACAACCTATGGCATGAACCAAGTCATCTCACCCCATGGGTCTCCTATAAAACCATGGTTTCCTTCATAGCACTGCATATAATATTACCTACTAGGGTAAATTATTAGTATAATGATTATCCCCACAGGCCAACAAATGTTATTTCTATGTGCTTCACCCTCACTCACACACACCCTGAGAAACATCAAAAGAGATCACCTATCCTGAAAATACTCATGGACAATCTTCATAAAAATGGTTTTTAAATCAAGTAGGCTCCAAAAAATAAATTTTTTCCATGTGGACATGGTTATTATAGGGACCTAGGATTAACATACATGTATATTATATTATTATACATGAATATTAATCCCATTTTAAAAATATATTCCCAATGACTATAATAGTTTAGTGTCTTTGGAAACATGGAAATAAATTATAACATAGTGAAAGATATTCAATGTTTCCCGCAAATATATTCCTCATCTTTAATTCTACTTAAAACCAATATTCATAACACAGGGAAAGGAAATATAAGAAAATGGTGAGCTTATATGATTTTTAAGGGTAATCAAAGGAGATACATATGCATAATCATGAGCATAAGGGTATGAGAACATGACCATAACATTTGAATATCATAACCCTCATGTCAAAGATCATACTAAAAAATCATGGAATAAATATTATCATTTCATAAGACATTAATCATAAGGGAATCTGGAGAATTATCCATGTATGCATAACATAGGAATAAGACATAGAATTTGTGGTTGACACATAATTATATAAAATTATTTACATAGTAGTCAAGGAATTACTTACAAGGAAATATTAGTAGTATGGGTTCACTCCCCATACCATCTTGGTAGTCATGTTTCACTACCATGACCATATTAGTAGTTAACGTCTACTCCCAATACCATCTTAACAAAAAAAGTCCTTTACTAGACTGAGTCCACTCCTCATTCTATCTTTTTCTATCTCGTGAGATATAAATATTTACCCAAAGCATTGGAGGGAGATATATGTCCCACTCATCTCATAATGAAATCATACATACAAGTGTTACGAGATCATAAACAATCACATCATAACCCATGAAATGAAATGGGTATCATAAACTTGTAATCATATCATAGCCTATAGAAAAGAGAAAGGTTTCATAGTCATTTCATTAATGAAAAACCCATGTAATGAATAAGATTTCATAAACATATGACCTATGAAAGGGAAATAAGTTTCATAAACATATAACACTTGAAAGAGAAACATGTTTCATAAACATATAATCTGTGAAAGAGAAATTACATTCATAAACATCATACAATAAAAACATAAACTATTCAGATAAATAATATAAATAGAAACATTGGATCATTTACTAGAAACACATGAGTAACATCGATGGATGTCATCTTATATGGAAAATAATTTTAAAATATCATTTAAAAACATTTCTTGAAGAAAATATCTTTTCTTCTTTGAAAGAGGATTTTTAAAACAAAAAACCTCTAGAAAACCGTTTTCTTTGAAAATAATTTGAATACATAGAAAGAAAACCTAAGGTCATTTTGAATACATTTTTACATTAAAAGTTTTAAAATAATCTTGAAAATATTTTGAAAATAATTTTCATTGAAAAATTATAGATAAAGTATGAAAACATTTAGATACCATTTTATTTGAAAATACACCGAAAATTATAAATAAATATTGAAAAAAAATTCAAACCCATTTTCATTAAGAATAAATTGAATAATTATTAATGAAACTTTTAAATAATTTAAATCCTTTTCTTTTAAAATAACTATTTGAAAACATATAAATTAATCTTTTAAAATCATTTTAATCACCTTTTAAACAAAAAACATTTTTTTTAAAAAAAATCTTTTAAAATTACTTAAAAAATAATGAATGTCCAAAATTTTAGAAAAAAAAATTCTTATAATTGATTATTTTAATCTTTTAAAGGAATATTCAAATAAAGTATGCACATGATGGAGGAAATATCCATACATGCACAAGAGTCATTTTGTGCAATAACATTTTTATAAAAGTACCTTGATTATAAAATAACATGAATATTACTTTAAAAAACATTTTTTTCTTAAAAGGTAAAACAAATTACAAGTTTCTTCTAAATATCAGAGTAGAAAGGTGGAAAAAAATTTAATCATTTTTAGAAAACATAGTTTTAAAGATACACATACCTTCGACCGAAAGGAGATATAAATTCTAATTTTCAAGAAAACAATTTTTTAATTATTATAAGTACAAAAGAGTTAAAAAATAGTAACATTACTTGTATATAATACAAATAACCATGGGGTAATAAAAATAATGATATTTCCTGAGATATGGATCATAATATTTCATCAATGGAAGAATTATTATAAACAATCTCAATAAATGATGATATTGTAGCAACAAACCATTACCACTTTGGTAACATTGAAACATAAAAAAATGGGAATAATAACATTACATAAAGCTTAAAATATCATTAAAATAATCATATTCACTATATAAAATTTCTAATTAAGTTTATACATCTCATATAAAAATACATGTGTATAACATGGCATGCATCTTAAAGAAAGAAAATTAAGATAAAATTAATTTTCCAATTTGGATACTTTTAAAGAATAAACCCCCTAAAATAAAGTTAATCAATTGGATATGTAAATACACATAAATTTAATTATAATAATAATATAATACATATATGGTAATTATAAACATCACATATAAAAATTAATAGGTCAACAAGACTTGTGTCTCACAGAAAATAAAAGTGAGACGAGAAAACCCTTACCTTATGTCATGACTCTCATCATAATCATTCAAACCTCCTGTATAATAATTATAAGTTTATTATAAATACATCACCGAGCTATATTAATATATATAATATTATTTATGATTTAATTATGAATTTATATTACCCATCCATTAAAGACTCCATGTTAAAATTATGTATCGGGTGATAACCGTAATGTTTTTCCAACATGTTTAGACTTGGTATTGTTGATCCTATTGAATAGATCATGATTTAATTTTTTCAAGAATGTAAAACATGATTTAAATATTATATATATTCATTATATGTGTATTTATAATAATCTATAAAATATAGATTTATTAAATTGAATACACTCATCGTGGAGACGGCAGGTCGTACCTATGCATGAACATGGTTTCTCTTTTATTGTCGTATTGAAAGAAAGTAAATGAAATATATTTATATATATATATATAATATCATTAAATTATAATTATTATCTGAAATATATAATATAATTTTACTAAACACATCTTTAATACATACCATGTAAAGTGTGAACGAATCACATCGCTTTAAGGAGGCGGTAGTCCACATATCCACAAACGAATTTATAGTATTTACAAAAAATGGAAATCATAGAATATTAAATACATCATATATATCATATAAAAACATATTTTCCATCATAAATTCTATCCATGATAGTTGTTAAAGTAAAAAAAGAACAACATCATTTTGTGAGGTGGTAGTTCGTCAAATACAAGAACATAAAGTTTGTTGCCCATTAGATAGAAGTGTGTGAAAGTGCATGTATAAAAATTCTAATTAAAACATCTAAGTATATTTATTATACTTATTTTATTAAATAATAATGTAATGAGAAGATTTTAGGGGTGAATAATGAAAATAAAACAAAAGATATTGAGGAAGGATGTTACCTTTTATTTGGGTAACTCCTTTTGCTTTACCACGACTGGCTTCCTTGTTTGGATTTATACCAAAATAGAGGCTTATATAATGAATGGAATGATTTTATGATATTATTTATCATTTTTTTTATCCAAATTGATTTATAGTTGTAAATAATTGGGAGGGTTTAGTACATTTTTGTAGTGGAGGAGGAGTGGAATTCTTGTAAATTTTTGAAAGAGGGAATTCTTCCTACATTTTCTCGATGTGTAGTAATTCAAGTAATGGTAATTATTCGATTTAAGGGAGTACAGGTTCAATATATGGACATAAAATGGATTTTGGGTAAGTTTTGATGTCACTATGGGGCTAATGTATTGAGATTAGTCTTTTGTTATGTTAATTTCTCTCTTAATCACTATAATTAATTTTAATTACCTTCAATAAAAATTATTTTTAATAAATAAGTTGCTCTTATTAGAGATTATAAATATGGAATCCATTTTTTTAAATTCCCATCATAGAAGTGGTATAAATTAATTTAAATTTAATCCTACATATGGGGTTACAAAGTGGGGTTTTAAAGTAAAAAGGTCCAAAAGTATCGATTGTTTTTATATTCAAAATCAAGGTGAAGTTGGTTCCAATGACATAATTTGGATTAAATTATGTATATTTTATATAATTAATATTTAAAACCAAATTAAAATATTTTTTAACAGTATAATTAAATTAGATGAAAAAGTAATTTTGAATTAAAATTCATTTTTTTACTATTCATACAAAAATAAATTTTCTAAAAAAAATACCAAACAATTACTCATAGAAAATTTGGACATTTATATTTCAAAAATTATATATATTTTTAAAAATAAAATTTATAAAAGTTCCAAAAATAAAATTTAAAATCGGTTTTCAATTAAAAAGCTGTAAAATTAACTTTTAGAAAAATATATCCTTTTATTCGTAAAATTTCATTTATTTTTATCTTATACTTATAAAATATATGGTATGAGTATAAAAATATTTATTAAATATATAATATATAAATTTTATTTAAATAATTAATAAAAAGTTTTTTTTAATTTATTGAGATAAATTTTTTTTGGTAAACAGAAAACTAGTTTTTTTAGTAAAGTAGTTTCTTTATTTTCAAATACCTCTAACAATAATTTATAATAATTAATAAGAAAATGATTTATTTTATATATATTTTTAAATAATATTTTCACAATTTAGTTAATATTATTCATAAATTCGTTTCCAATTTCTAGGTGGTAGCTGTAATAATACTTTAATAATCATGTTAACAGTATATTGTAGATTAGTAAAAACGCAGCCTTGTGTGTTATGAAAGCTATTGAATATACTCGGAATTGTGTGTAACATAATCCAAACATAGTGAATTTTATACCTCAATCTAATTTAAGTTTTTTGTGTGGTGAAATATTAACATATTTTTGTTTATAACATAATCTAAACTTAGTGCTTTTAAAAAACCATATTTAGTGTTGCCTGAGGTGAAAAATATCAAAATGATTAAATGTCTTCAAAAATAATAATTCAAAAAAATTGGGGTGTTATAGGTAGTAACATTTATATTATTTTCTATCACTATATCAATAAAATTAAGACTCTAAAAAATATTTTTTATTATTAAAGGAAAAGTCTCTTTAGATTAAAGGATGTATTTTAATGATGTTTTGATTTTATTTGAATAAATATATAGGTTTTTAGTCTTTGTGGATATTAGAGCTGAAAAAAAATAAAAAATGGAAAACCCTATTAATATTCATATTTTTTTTATATTTAAAAAATAATAAAATTGAAATATATAAAATCATACTACAATGCATATGGTTTTTATATACATAAGAGTTTCATTCATGAGTTTTTGTGATAAATAGACTATAAATTTGTTAATGTACTATGATAAGTGTGGTTTTTGAGTTTGTACTTAAGGTTTCGATATTTAAGGTATTTATAATCAGTATACACATGTTTTATTCTTTACATATATGTTTTATGTATAATACAGATATTTTTATAATATATAAGTTTTTGTCTATGATATGTATGGTTTTATAATTTTCCATAATTTATAGTTTGACACACATGATTGATAATTGGAAAATAAAATTCTGAAAATTATTTTTTTTATCTTGATAACTCATAAGGGATCGTAGATTATCCAAAAAGTAAATTCAATTAGTTGATGGTCTTTTAAAAGGCTAAGATGATTAGTTGGATAATATTTGAATAATAAGATGATTATAAGATGTTTGAAGAAGTTTTCTATCATAAATTTGATTTTGAATTTGAATTGAATTTTATTTTACTAAAAATACATTTTATATATGAAAATATTTAATTTTTTCTAAAAACATGGAAATTAATGTTATTTAAAGAATAAGTTGATGTATTTTTTATGTCTTTATTTATTTAAACTTATTATATCTAATTATAATTTTAACATAAAAATATTATCATTAAATATAATATAATTTTTTATTTCTTTTGAATATATTCATTGAACCGAAATAAATATACTCTAATAATATATTTTTAAAAACATGATAAATTTCTGTTGTACAAGAAAAAGTGGTTGAAGGTGAAGTGGAATAATTATAATGAGCATAATAAAATGACGATGGAATTATAATCTTATATAATACTACTATTGTTAAAATAAAATTCTTAATAATTGATTATTATAAAATAAATTTATATAGTCATGAGACATATATATTAACATGAGTAAAAGATAAAGAATCTCAAATCAAATAAAAAATATATTACTAGTGGAAAGTAATCAAAATGTTAATTTTGGATCATTCCATGGAGTAATTACTAATTTTTTGTATTTAAATTTTAATGATATATAGTCCCTATTGTGTGTGGTCATCGGTATGTGTATGAAAATGATATAGAATTCACTTGATTTTGAAATTAAGGTAGTTTCTAAAAGGAACATAAATTGAAATTTAATTCACTCATTCACCCCCATCTTAGTTAATTTTAACTGATATTTTATTTCATTTTTCATTGTTCTCAACTTTATCCATATTGACATAGAATTAGTTGACCCATATGGTCAACTCCCAATGATACCAATGAATTTTTCATTATTTCACTATTGTTTAGATTATAGTTTTAGGAAAATAAAAATTTAAACCCATGTGTAAGGATATCACATACCTACATAACCCACCATCATTGATTGAGTTCATGTCTCTCATCAACCCACTCTCATAAGAGAGGAAATACCATCATAGGTAAAATCATTTTTCATAGTTAATCTCATCTACTAATTATTTTTTAATATATATATATATATATATGATAAATTCATCCTAGTTAAATACATCACCAATCCACCCTCCTATAAAACATACCATTAAAGTGTGTTATTTTTGACTTATATCTCTCTTACTAGTTCAATTCATATCTATCACTGAGAATATTCTGGATGGATACGAGACCCATAGACCCAAACTCTAAAATTTTCATTTAATAATACCTCCCTAATTTTAACCATTCATAATCTAGTCAACCCATTAATCTACCCATGATAGAATATTTCACATGATATCATTATTCCTTATAATTATTTTCATATATTACCTCAAGCCAAACTCAAAAATCACCTTTTAGGTAAAATTCATAGGGTAATATCGAATAATTTCACCATTACCAGTATCATAAAACACTAATAATATATCACTATAACCATACTAAAAAGTTGAACTTATAACAGTCCCTCTAATTGATCTATATATTGACTGCTTGTGATCATTACCATTTATCTCATGCATGAACACCCATCAAAAATCAATATTTCATTTCTAGAACATAGAAACCTGTTGAAGAGATCATTGACTGAAATTATAATATAACTCTCATTTTCAAAATTATTATTCATATCCTGATAAATTATTCATATTCTTTAATTATTTTATTAACCATCTCATTTCCAATTTAGGTCTCACTAGAATAACCACCCCTGACAACATTTCACTCTATATATGAAATATGAAAAAATATATATAATATAATTGGAACCAACAATATTATATTAGATGTAGTCTTCCCATAAATTAATATGTACAAATAAAGTATAATTATATGAGCTAAAAATATCAAATTAAAATGTCACATAAATCTTTTTATAATGATCCACCACTAATTGATAAATATTTTCAATCATTATTTATGGGTAAATAATTTGAATAATAACCTAAAAGTAACTACCCATAATAAATTTTTTCATTATGTCCCTGCTATAACATCCCATGATTTTAAGATATATTTATCTTTAAATAAATTTTTCTATAGCATTTGATATGGACAACCCCAAGTCTAATTAAACCTTAATATATTATACAATTTTAACTAAGATATAAAATTAAAGAGTATGAATAGAACTAATTAAATCATAAAAAAAATTTTGTTTTACATTTTTATAGAGTTAATTCTATGGTTGTTATGTAAAGAGAATTGAAAATAAGAAAAATAATCAAAAAATAAATGAGATATTTTTTTGAAAAAATAATTTTATGTGTGAACTGTGACATAATAGTAATAAATTAAATTAATTACTATTGTTTACTAATTTTAAAAATATTTTTATAATAAATATTCAATAAAATGTTTTAAAATTAATTAATTTTTTTATCTAGACGTGATATAGGAATAAATCCAGTTTTATCCATACAAAGTTTTTTCTCTAAAAAAATGTTTTCAACATGTTTTTCACATTTATTTTAAAATTACTTTATGTCACATATTTAAATTTAATTAATAAAAATGGATTCCATATTTTTAATTAGGAGGCCCAAATTTGGTAAATTGGACACTTTTATTTTTACTCATTATGAATAGTAACTATGGTAAAATTTATCCCCTTATTAAAATAAAAATTATGTTATCCTAAGTTAAAACTAATTTTTAAGGTCACAATTTTTCATCTTAATTATTTTTGGATGAAGTTAATTAATAAATTATCATTATAGTATCTAAATTTAATTTTTTTAAGGGACACTTTTTCATTAAAATGACCTATATAATATTTAATGTAAATAAAACTAAAAATGTCACTCTATTAATTATAAATATCTCTTATGTGTTCACATAATGGAAACAACAAGTTGTCAATAAATAATAATTTGTATTTATCATAATGAAATTATTTTCTATATATAAATTTATTTATAACTTTTAGTAATTATATAATCACCTAAAATTCTTATGCAATGCCGAAAAAATATTTCCTCAGTTAATGAAAAAAATTAATAATATTAAAAGTAATTAAATTTAAGTGATTAATAATGTTACAATAATTTTAAATATGAATATAAAATAGTAATTTTTTTAAGTATTATATTCTATTTCAATATTATTCATGGTGTATTTAAAGTCAAATTAAATGAATAGTTCCAAATTTGACATTAATTATATTTTACAATAAATAATGTTTTGTTAAATTATATAAAATTAATTAAATTCTAATATTCATCCAAACTAATGGAATATGATTCAAAATATAAGACATGGTCCATTTATGGTTATCTTTTCCATTTATGGTAACATTCTTAACCCTATGTAGTTGAAATAGATGTTATTTTCATTAAGGTTAAAAATGGTTGAGAAAGGGGTTAATAAAAATATAAGGTTTACAATGAAACCAAAACCTATAGATTTTATTTCTACTATAGCCTATTTTACTTCATGTTCATTTCTATTTGGAATAATTTAACCTAATATTGTCTTTATTGTATTTTAATCATTTAATAAATTCTATGTGTGCCATTTCCCTCCCTTAGAAAAGAAAACCCCTCATTCATCTTATTTACAAAACTGTGAGCCTTCTAGCTCAACCAAACACCAAAAAATTATATTCTAAAAATAATTATCATAATTATATATGTTTTTTTCTTCCCAAAATTCCAAACCAAATGTCCATAAAATTACATCTAAATGAGTTATTTCAAAGAATAAGTAATCTCCGGAATATTTCAATTTCTTTTTACTTCTTCTTTTATCACCTCTAAATATATTGTATTTATAATAAAATAATAATTTTAGTATCCAAAATATAATTAAATACTATTATTATTATTAAACCACCATTATTATTCATGTTTCCCATCCATTGAAAAATGATAACATTGCTCAGGCATTCGTGTGGACTACTATCTTAATGAAGTGATTTAATTCATTTTTAATTTATGTTTTACGTGGATACTAATAAGTATATATTTAAAAAATATATATATTAAATAATAATGATTCTATAAAGATGAAATATTACTTACCTTTATTTTTCTCATTTATTAGAATGTGAAAATAGCATTCATGCATAAGTATGGCCTACTGTCTCCTTGAACGATGTAATTTGTTTTGTCTATCCATTATGGATGACTCAATATATATATATGTATGTATGTATATATATAATGAATATATATTGTATTTATATATTGATTAAAATTTTTGAGATGATGGATCTATGATCAATGTGAAAGGACCAGAACTACCAAATGGAAATTCTCAAGAAAAATAAAACATCTAACACATAAAAAAGAATATTTTAATAAGTAATTAATAAAAAATCGGCATTTAAATTTCATAAGTGGATAATATTTGATATTATAAGTATTAAAAGGAATATTTTATAGAATTATAACAAATTTAAATTTATTATACATAAGGATAAAGGGCTTTAAAGTAATTCAAACTCATGGTAAATGATTAATGTTATAATAACATTGTTTGTTATTAACTTTCCAATGATGAAATTTAATAATATATATCTCAATAATATCATTAATTTAGAAATAATATTGTCACATATTTATAATGCACATTTTCCTTCTATTTTCTTAAGTTTAATAACTCAAGAGACCAAAATAACATTTTTATGGAAACCCTACTTCATTTCTCTATTCGGCCAAAAATACTTTTTTCTTCCATTTCCATGTTTTATAAAAAAAAATTAAAGAATTTTTTTTATTATCCTATGGTTTTTTTAAATTAATTTTCACCCATTTTTTTAAATGTAATATTTATTTCAGTTTCTGTATGAATCACTTTTTGACTTTTTGCAAAAATGTGAAAAGAATCAATGTTTTAGCATATAAGACACGAAAACAATATCCCCCATAATGAATACTAAATTATTTGATGATTACTTTTTATATTACTTAGGTTATTTTAAAATATAATTTTTTTCCTTAATATTTGGGAAATTTATAAATTTTAAATAATTGATTTCAATGTGAAAAGTTAATTTTCCTCACGAAATATTTAATTGATATTTTAAAGGATATTATTAATTATGATAACAACCTTTGATGTCACTAAATATTCCCTGGGTAAATTAACTAATGATACCATATTTATTCTTTCTCTAGATCGTTTATGCTTATGATAATGAAATGTCATTGAAACCCATTTTCCTTGCAATAGGTTAAGTTATGATGAATGTTTTCGTTATCTTAGGGAATACATAAGAATGGATTTAAGATCATGGGATGGGTGTCCCTCAAATTATATATTATTCCAATGAAATAAGTAATTTTTAATGTTTATGAGCACAAATGGTACATAGGGGATTATCCTAAGAAGGAAACAGGGGGTGCGTGGGAAGTTATTCTAAGCTCAAAAAAGATGGTACATGGGAGGTTATCCCAAGAACAAATAATGTACATCATAGGTTATCTACATCCATGAATGGGATGAATGACTTGTTATATGGCCTTGAAATAATTTTTCTATGATTATGATAGTACCACTATTTATGACACTCTTTTATGAAAAGATATTATTTTATTGTTATGCTCTTATGGCTCATGTTCTTTGATCCCATTATGACTCATGTCTTATAAAACATAATTATTTATGAAATGAATCAATATTATGATCTATCATATAGGGGATTTGGTTTTCAAATGTTATTTTCTTGTTCTCACACCCTTATACTCTTTAATTCTTAAGTAATTATTGATTTATCCCTGTTTTACCCATAATGAGATTCTAAGATCATAGTTTCTTAAGTATCCTTTACCCAAGTTATGAATAATGGTTTCATTTAAGATGTGTATATTAAGGTTTCTAGTTACAAATAACTATGTGGAGATAATGTATATTTTTTATAAACGATTTATTTATTTATCTAAGTTTCCAATGAATCAAAACTTATACAATTATAAATTGGATCAAAATTTATGTAATGAATATTCAACTAATACGATGTAACATCTATTTATGTAAAATATATGTTGATATAGTCATTATTATATAAATATTTAATTATATTTGGATACTAGGATGATAAAATTTTATTGAGAACCCTTAGCAAAATTTTATGTATAGAAGAATGTCAAAAGTTATGGTAAATAAAGGATTGCGGCTTTTCTATAAAAACATTCATGTATAGATACTATATGTTGATAAGGTATTATTAGAGATGAATAAAGGTGTAATAAAACCAAAATGAGTTATTCAAGTATATTTCATCCATCATTTTGGTGGATGATGAGTGTACCCCTACGGTGAATCTAGTTTAACACTCCAAAAAAATATGATTTGGATAATTCACATTTTTTTTTACGAACCATTATTAAGGGTTTGAATATATAATTATCATGGAAAAAAAGGTTAAACATAAGTTTCCATAGCTTTATATGAAGTTGTAATGATTTATACATCCTATAAATTATTTTTCAGGAGTAGGTGGTTTCCTAATATGATTACTGTTTCTTACAACATGATTTTCATTTTTAGTCAATGGATAGAACCATAGAAAACTTGTTAATGCTGAATGTGATGGAAAGTGAATTGATTATCTTCCTATAACACCAAATTTTATGGGATATGGAATGAAATATCTCCTCATTATTCTTATTCAAAATTCTCATGATATGAATCATGTTGATCTTCCAAATGAGAAAACGTGGGAAAACATTTTGTCGAGTCCTTCAAGCAGAAACATCCTCCATCTTTTAGTAGATCTATTGATCCACAAGTGGTTGATATATGTATTAATACCATTGAAAATATATTTTCCATTCTCTCTCATTTGGATCATGAAAAATTCATTTTTTCTGTCTATCAGTTGGAAGGTAAAGTATATAAATGGTGGACTCTCATCAAGAACATGAGGTAACATGAGGAAATTGACATAATGGATTTAGATAAATTTAGAAGGTTATTTTTCAAAAATATTTTTTGTATAGACTTCATAGGAAAATTTAGAAATAATTTCTTAATATGGGGTTGAAGGATGATAAATCCAATAATTCTTATGTGGAAAATATTACATGACTTGTGAGGTACACATCAGGTGTAATCATTAAACCAGAATATAATATTTATTGATTATTTAGTGGATTAAAACCAAATAACTAATTGGTTTTAGCCATAAGGGACTAGATTAGTTATAAATAAATCATTTGATTTTATACGATGGTCAAAATGGATATTTGAGTAAGTCATGAATCATAGGGTTTTGATAAAAAAAGGAAGATGGAATTAAAATTATATTCCAATGATAAAAACTACAGAGGTGTGAAGGAAATCCTTCTATTATATTTTAAGTGTTTAAGGATACATGGATTCAATTTTATAAATATTGTTGGTATATTCTTTTGTTGTTGAAAGGAAGGTTTCAAAAACTAGTTTGGGTTGTTATCTAACCTAACAACGAACCCAAATGTGGCATGGTCAGAAGGGTGTTCTTAATCCCCATAGGATGGAAACTAGTTCCTAATTATTGAGTAACACCTTTAGGAATAGTGTTTCCCACTAAATTCATCTATAATATTCTAAAATAACCAAATATTATATTATAACCAACATACATTATACAATATTTCAAAATAAAACATTACTAACATGAATTAAACATTTAAAATTTTCAATCGATAACCAAAAATACCCAAAAATACAATGAAAAATTAGAGGGGAACCAACTATACAACCAAGCCTCCATAAAATAGTAGGGTCAATTCCCTCATTTTAACTTCACTAACACCTTCCAAAATGGGAACCAATATCCCAATGATTTACCATTTCCACCATGGGAAGGCCAACCTTTACCTAGGTCAAACATAACAAGGTCCATATAAACCCAAGGGTGTATGTAGGTTGTGAGGTAAATTTACCAGTAGGATCCCACTAATAGATATTACATTCAAAGAAATTCTAATAAAAATTAACTTAAGAGTTTTTGAGTATTGGAAAGGTGTATTTTTAATAAAAAAAATCTTTAAAAAAAGGAAATAAATGAAACAACAAGATTAATGGTAAGAATAGAATGATCACCATAGGATGTTCCTACGGTACTAGGGTTAGTAGGGTCCTAGGATAATTGTACTCTCTATTATCAAACCATATTCTAAAAATAACATTCCTTCTCAAGCCACCAATCACCATCACAAGTATATTTAGTTAGTGTTGTAATGTAAACCTGTTAGAGAGGTCGAACCTCGGCCCTTCTGACACACCTAACATATGAGAATTATTATTCCAACCTAGATACCTAGGATTCTCTTACTATAAATTTCATCCACTATATAAAATTAGATCCATATTACATAATCACACTTCCAATAATAGACACAGATGTGAAAAATAACCACTTTCAAAAGGAAAATTATTTTTAAACCCTTATGCATACTAAACAGTTTTGGAAAAAACATTTCTCACAACCCACGCAATTTTTTAAACTATTTGAAAACTAAATCAAGAATAATAAATTCGTTAAAAATTTAATATAATGGAACAACATACCTTTATAAGTATATATTCACAACCCCATCTGGACACCACCAACTGCAGTGAAGAGACACCCTGGGGAGTCAATATGACACCATAACTATAAATATTTAACCCAAATAAAAAATACCAAACCCAACCTATAACAAAACCCTTACCGAAGAAAAATAACCCATGAGATAAGAAGAATATACCAAGAAGGAAGTAGAAAAAAGTAAATGAGAAGCTTACTTGATGATTTCTTGAATATCACACACTAAATACAGATAAATATATAATCAAAAGGGATAAATGAGTAAGGGTTAGTCATGAAAATGGTATAAGGGGCTCAAATGGGGGAGTAAACGGGTGATTTGGGGTTAATATTGGAGATGGGAGAAACAAAAATTTCAAAAAATTTAAAGATATTCTAGGCTAGATGATCTGACAGACTGTGTTCCATCCATGTGGCTTCTCTTACCAAGAGGAAAAGGGACTGCATTATTCTCTATGGGAGGTAACACACCCATGTTCTAGGTCATTAAAACTAGATAGTTCAACTTTATAGGGTTCATAGTCACCACTGGGATGATGCACATTTCCCCTAACTGTGAACCAATCATGCACCTCCCCCTATCCAGCCCAAAAACCTCAATTTTAAAAAAAACTCTTATTAAAGAAATGTAAAAGAGATAAAAACAAATAGAAAATAGAAAATACCTTAAAATAATACCAATTATGTGAAAATTATACCCACTATGAAAACATTATACCCTTAGAAGATCAAATTGAAATCAAATCAAAGAATAAATGTGCAGACTACTCTTCCACTCGAAACCTCTTCACCAATGTCTTGTGCTCATCATTACTGTTCTACCAAAAGATCAAAACCAATTGTATGTATTTACCTTGAATCCCTATCACATTGAAATCAAAAATCCTCACTAGTCACTCAAACATTGACAAATTGGACTACAACTCTAATTATTCTCATCTCAGCACGTGAGACAAGTTCTAATTATACTTCTTTAATTGACATACATAGAAAAATTCATGGATCAATGTTAACTAGGTTAGGAAAGAAAAAATATATTACACATTTCAAACTCTATCAGTAAACTAAAAAATCATCACATACCTCAGTATCTGCTTCCCTTTCTAACCAAGATGATTATGGCCCAAGTGAGGGGTCACATTTAGAAACACTTGGTATCCCACTGGGAATTCCATGGATTTGGATCGCTAATTGGAATAATGCATATAGAGGATATGAACTATAAACAATTGATACCTAATCAATTGAATTTTTTCATATGTCTCTTGCACCAGGCTCAGTCCTAGAAAGGAATTATCACCCACTTCTGTCCAGCACAATGGTGATTAACACGACCAAACATTAAGCAACTCAATGGGATCCATTATTATTTGGGATTGGTAACTATTAATTTATGAAAAATAGACCAATCCCAAATGGTTATACCATGATACTCTAAAATCTAACTCACCTTCCAGGAGAATTTCTTCCAATGTAGGATCTTCCCACTCTATCAAATCGTCCATTGGGTGCCTCCCTGCCATTTAGAAGCCACTTGGGATGTTGGAACTTTTCATCCTTAGTTTTATCATCCTAAATTATCTCCAAAAGGTATGGAATCAACTAAATTATAGACAATAAAATTCACTGACTATGATTTTTGGCTTCTAGTTACATTTGGGAAAAAATACCCATTCAAGTCCACTCATCATTAGACTCCTCCATACCTTTCACTAGACATTTCCTACTTAGGTAATCCGTTAACACATTCTATTTTCCCAGAGTATAGACGATATCAAAATTGAACCCTTAAAGTTACTCAACCCATCAATGATGCCTCAAATATTTAGCTTTTTTAAATAAGTTGTAGACCAAACTCTTGTAGTGTGAGTAGACTACAAACTTCTCACTATTGTGATATTTACACCATGTCTTCAATAAATGCATCAACACTACCAATTCTTAGTGGTGGGTTGGTTAATTATTTTCATATGGTCATATTTGGTGAGATCCATACACCGCTGCATTCTTATCCTATATCAACACACACCCAAGACCCATACATAAAGTATAACTGTATACCACGTATCCTTTCCCAGATTATGTAAGATAAAAATAGGGGTAGTGGTCAACCACTTCTTAAGCTCCTCAAAATATTCCTAACATTCTGGGCTCCATTCAAACCTTACCCCTTTTGGGGTCAGTGTTTCCATTGGAGAATAAAGCTGAGAGAAATATTTAACAAACCCCCTACAGTACCATACCACGCCCAAAAATATCCTAATACCCGAAAATTTCTTCGGTTTCTCCCATGAAATAGCTATTCTGGTCTTCTTGAGGTCCACTAAAACCTCACATTCTGAGTTCATGTGGCCTAGAAAATTGACTTCTCAAATATGGAAGATACACTTACAAGTTTAGCATAAAAAAGAAGAACTCTAAGAGTACCTATCATGATACTCAAGTGCTTTTGATGCTCTTACTCAGTCCACGGGTAGACTAGGATATCATCCAAAAACATAACGATACAAAATTCAATGTGCTTCAGGATCATTTCTCAACCCAAATTGAATGAACAAATTCTTAAAGTGTCCATACCAACTTTAGAATGTTGTCTTGGGGACATCTGCCTCTCTCATCCTAACCTGGTGATACCTGAAGCATAGTTTGATCATAAAGAACCATCATTTCCCCTTTATCTGATTAAATAGTTCATCAATATAGGTTAAGGAGTATTTTTTCTTTATTTTTACCTTATTCAACTTACATTAATCAATTCACAACTAGAGAGATCCATTATAATTTTTATAAAATAGAAATATTGGGGACTAAGTTGATCCAACCAGGTGAATGAATCCTTTGGATTTCAAGACATGCAGTGTATCCTTAATTCCCTCAACTCTTTGGGGGCCATAAAATATGGGGGACAAGATATCATCTATGTTCCTAGTGCCAAGTCAGTGATAAACTCATCATTCCTCTCCAGAGGTAGCCCTGAAAAATCATATGGAAACACCTTTGGAAAATCATATACCACATCAGGTAAACCACTCTCTAAATATCCACCACCATCCTCCAACATGAGTAATGAGACCTGAAAAACAAGTTTAACCAACTCTGAGAGTGTAGTTCCAACTCACCCTGATAGAGTATCACATTCACCTTGAAAAACCTAGGTCCTACCATTAGGTTCCAAAATGGTTACCCTCTAATTGTTACAATCGATGGGTACCTTGAAACACAGCATCTAATTTATGCTAAGTATCTTGTCAAAGAGGTCAATTTACAAAACATGTAAATCGAATTCTATATTGATCATTAAAAAATTGAGAGTTTATAATGGATACTATAAACGTTAATCTCTATTTTTACCAAGTGTCATAACCAACTCCATCACAAAAGGAATAAGCTCAGTTGGAAATTTCAAATATTCCAGGGGTAGGAATAAATAATGAATTATAATCCCCCATGTCAAATAAAGAAACAAATATGGATTATAAAATAAAAATGTACTTAAATAATCATAGGTCCTACATCTTATTCCATTGGTTCCAGATCCATATTATGTAGGTGCTTTGTCTCTACCAAATCTTGTGGTTGTCTAATAACTAGTGTATCTTCCTTGATCTGACAATACCAAAAAGAGGATACATCCTTTCCACCATGCCTAATAGACTAAGAACCCATAGCCTTTGATTCACCAAACTGATCTAGTAATTTCCTATTCACTAATGAACATACACCACTCAGAGTTTGCATCATACTTCTATAAAGCCTTAACAAGTGACCCAAGTTCACACAGTAATGGTAGGATCTAGGTGAAACTAGAAAACATACCCACATGTACCTCATCCTTCCTCACTGGTAGTATACAACTGACCTTCCACCACTAGTTGTTGACGTAGGAGGTCAGGAAGGGTGGAAAGTTCTACCATCTCTCTTCTTCTATTAGTCTGTGTTCTTGCATTTCTTTTCAGATAAACCACTGCATCCCTGGACCACTACTGAAAATACACTAGAAAAATCAAAACATTCATGTGCGATAAATTACTACCATTATAACTTGGTCAACTATCACATCATTCGAATTAAATTTAAACAATAATACATGGGACTGGTTGTCTTGCTACAACCCAATTTTAAAACTATAGGCCTTTAACTACTCATTAAAAACCTCCTTGGGTGCAAGATAGACCAACTCTATGAAATGATTGGCATATTCCAACACAATCGGATCTCCTTGATAGAGATCCAAAAACTCTTATATAACGACCCATACATTACATACATGGTTATTACTTAAATATTGAAGCACACTAATTCCAACATATAACAAAACCATGAAAGGACCGTATAGGTATAGTGTCTTTTGATACTGGGAAACATAAACAACAGGTTTATAAAGCATCTACATTGTCTCCCATTTATTTCATCATATTTAGAGTCACTTTTTTCATAGACTACTTAATACCCTTATTCCTGACCTGGGGAAAAGAAAACATACAAAAGGGTGAGCTCAAATTCTCAGTAATGGTAAACAAAGGAAATATCAATCATATCATATTCATAAGAACATAACATTTTTAAAATCTTAACCTACAAAAGAGATCAGAATATCATAACGTGGGATATATCATAGTAGTGAAATGTAATCCCAATAATCATAACATAAAACATGAAACTTTGTGTAATACACACATAATCATAGTAAATCATTTCATAGTAGTCAAGACTCATTTCCAAGACTATCCTAGCGGACAAAGTCCATTTCTGAACCGAGTTCACTCCTCACTCCAGTCTTGTATCACTGAACCGGATTAACCTACCTTTCCAGCCATGTATATCTCATGAGATATAAATCTTTACCCAATACATTGGAGGGAGATATAGGCCCCACCCATCTCATAATGAAACAATTCTTATATGTTCCACAAAATCATAAATCATAGCATAACCCATGTAATAATAATGGGATTCTTAAACATCATGCCATCATAACATAATCCATAAAAGATAAAATGACATCATAAAAATAATTACATAATAACATAATCAATTAATGTAAAAATAGGGATAGAAACATAACCCTATATTATCTTAGATGGAAAATAATTTTGATAACACTCTTGAACTCCATTCTTGAGGAAAATAACCTTTCTAATTCAAAATCATTTTTCCTTTCATAAAATGTCATAAAATTTTAAACTAAAATAAGTTTATTAAAAATAAACTTGAAAACTTGTAAAGTAAGATTCATGGAAATAATTTTCTATGAAATCATAAAAATACATACATTTTTTATAAGTTAAAAAACATTCTTCTCGTACTTTGGCCGGAAAAGTACAAAAGTTCCTCGTACTAAAAATAACAAAAGATATCTTTCATATATTTTAATAAAAAACTCACCAATGGGTAAAATTGGATTTAAACAATTGTAGGAGGATAGAAATAATATTATATATTGTGGAAACAGGGATATTTATGATAAATATTCCCTAATAAATTCTTAAGTATAAACAATCTCGGATAAAAATGAGATTGTGATATTTTCCCTTACCTTAGGTCTGATATGCTTCTTACGTATTCGAACCTGGTGTATAATGATTTAAATAATGTCATTTACTTATTACTGAATCATATTAATTGTTATGATATCCTATATGGTCATATTCTTATCTTCTTATTAGTAATATTTCATCACTACTTGTTATTCAGGTGTTCATTGATTTATGTTCTTATGCGTGTTTTGTCGAATATATTCTTATTCCTCTTTTTAGGTTATAGATACCTCATTTAAAGAATAGTATTAGTATAATATATATCTTATATATTCATTCAATTAATTTATATAATCATTATTCAATGAATATCATGTAGAACGAGTCGCATCACATCGTGGAGACGGTAGGTCGTACGTACGCACGAGCGATGATATCATTCCCATAATTATATGAATGGAATTGAAGTCGATGATATAATATTTCAGAATCATTATCATGTTATAATAATCATATATAGTTATTTTGTTACACCATTTTACCTATCCAAGTAATGTTGTGGTGGAAAACAGATTACACCATGGCGTGGAGACAGTATTCCATACGTACGCACGCACGGTGATTTCATTTTCTGTAGGATGGATAGAAGGTGAATTAGGTTTGTTTCCTATTTATAATAACATATCAGTATATTAATGATACTTATTTTATTACTTTATAATTAAACAACTAAATAATAGGAAGTAGAATAAGGAAGAAACATGAAAGAATCGGTAGAAGAGATTACCTCTTCCTCGACGTTCTTCTTTTAAACTTTCTCTTAAGGGAATAGAGTTGGTCTTCTGAGAAGAACAGAACCTCCAAAATATTACTAGGGATGTTTAAAGGGAAATTATCAGGTTTTGGATGATATTGAAGGCTCAAAATTGTGTAAATAGGAGAGGGATGAGAGGGGCACCTAAGAAAAAACTTAAAATATTATTTTATAATAAAGTCATATTCGGTTTATAATAGCTCCATATTGATTAATTTCAAAGAAAAAGTGGATATGGGTCTAAATCCTCTCAACCAATAGGTTTTATACAAGTTAAGGTTACTATTTTAACCTTATCATTTAGGTTTAACTTTAAGTTAAATAATTTAACTTTTACCGTGTCTTCTTGTTTTCTTACACTATATGGTTAATACACTTACTATAACAATCCAAAATACCCCAAGTGGTTCATTATTAATATATATAACCTTATTTAAGTACTTTTTCTGATTCTTAGATTTTTAGGAATATAATATCAATTAATAATATAATATTTTTTTTAAACTATTTTATGTCAATTTTGACACTATTCGGTAATTGATTTTTTTGAAAATCATAACAGCATGATTAGTTAGAAAAAATTTAATTAAATCAATAATAACATGTAATATTAACCTATAAAATTAGTTTAATTCATAAAAAGTCTCAAATTACATTTATTTGGGTATTTATAATGTCAATTATGTTAATATTTCATTAATAAGGTAATTACTACATCATCATTGTGTCATAAATAAATTAAATTATTTAATGTCTAAAAATTAAAAATAAAATACCATTACATATGAAATATTTTTATATTTCTAATGAATATTTATAGTCGAATTTATCTTCAATATATCTCTATATTAAAAATGCTTTAGTTATTAAACGTTGATTTTAACTCTTTTAACTATTCTTTAAATAAAATAATAATAAGTGTCCTAATCTAATCCACGTGGACCTAAATGGTCATATTTTATTCCTAAGGTTGTTATTAGTCGAATTAAACTTATTCAAAAGAATTATTACATGTTTTAGGGTAATAATAATATCATTTTCACCCTTAATTACCCTATTTACTTTTAACCGTGGTAAATAAAAGTAAAAAGATATTATTCACAAAAAATTATTTTTATCTTATTAAACCACATTTTACTTGACGATATCAACCGTGTCTCTCAGATTTTTGAAATTACACTCACAAAATTGGTAAAATTATGTTTTATGTAAATTTGCAAATTCTCCTAGGAGGTGGGTAAAAGACGGTCAAAAGTTCAATAAAATTTTTATATGTCTAAAATTATTATAAAATGACTCCAATTAATTACATTGATCTTATATAGGTATTATGTATCTATTTCTACCTAAAATAAATTTAAATAGAAAAAATAATTATTTAAATAAAAATTCAGTTTTAACCAATAACTCAGTGTTTTCACTATTCATCAAAAATTGAACGTTTTCAGAAAAAACCAAAAATTCACCCTAGGATAATTTCGATATTGCGAATCCAAAAATGAAGTCCATTTTGAAAGATGAAATTTATAAAATTTCCAAAAGTGGGTATTACTATTTATAACGGCTAGTTTATATAATATTTTAATAACATATCATTGATTAGTGAAACTCGGTATTGTGTACAACGCAAGCTATCAGGGAAGGTTGCTCTTGCGTGTAACGCAAGCCAAGATAGTGTTTTGTGTAGTGAATGATTCCTTTGGTGATGCATATATATAAAAACGAAATATTTCTCATAAAATTTCAGGGTGTTACATCTTAGGTCTTGTAATGAATCAAATTCCTAAGGAAACACTACTCATTAAAGAGAAATTTTATGTCCTTCCAACACATCTTGTCATGTTTCCAATCTTGGAACATTAAGTACCACTACCTAAAATTCGGACCATGAAACATAAATTAAGCACACTTCACATTGACCGGTTCTGGAATAAAAAGAAACTGGAAAATACTCTAAATTTTTTTACTATAATCCTCAGATTCCTAGGATTCCATGATACCTTCGAAAGAAGAAAATTTATTATTGAGTAACTCTTGTGCCTTGTCCTTTTCTGAACCTGGTTTGGATTCCATAGCATGATCAGGGCCATATCCCTCTCCTTGGTTGAATTCTCTGATATCACAAACAAATTTTTCCACTAATCTCTACTCAATTGTGGAAGGATAACTCTCTATGGACTCATCCTATGATTTCACGGTAAGTCTTCGGGGATGCATGATGCTACTGCTTTTAAGAAACCAAGGAAACCATCAATACACCATCTGAGAAAAAAATTAACCACAAAAAATTCCAAAAACTACAATAAACTAACATGAGATCACAAAAAACACAATATAAATTTTAACTAATCTACCCTAACTCGGTTTCCATGTGTATCATTCAGCCTATACATCACACCTACAAGGGAAGTCAAAGAAAAACCCAAAAATCCCAAAAAGACCCAAGTCCTATCATAGGGTCTATTGTCTAGACACCCCACTCACAACCAACACCTCAATCCTTGATACTCCTAAATCCAATCAATCTTGACTATCCCAAATAACATGACCCAAAAAAAAGGTTAAACTTTCTCTTATACCATTTTTTTACGAACCAGGTTGGGTTGTTATCCAATCTGACACCTGACCTAGCCCATGGGATGAACCGAAGGGCATTCTCGATCCCCATCGGATATAAACTATTTATCAGGCATCAGGTAACCCCTTTTGGGAATTATTTTTTTCCATTAAATTCATCTAAAATATTCCATAATTACGAAACATCACATTATAAGTGATATACATGATTAAAAAGATCAAAAGGAAATGATATTAACATGAATTAAATATTTAACAATTATAAACAAGAACATAAAATACCCAAAAGAAACTTAAATGGGGTGGGGAACCATCTATACAACCAAGACTCTATGAAATAATAGGGTCAACACCCTCATCACACATCCACCAACACCTTCCAAAAGAGAAACCATTAGCAAAAAGATTCACCATCGCCACCACGGGAAGACGTAGCTTTATCAAGGGCAAACATAATAAGGTCTACATACACCTAATGGCATATGTATGGTGTGGTCCAATGTTCGTTGTAGGATACCACCATTATATAATACATGATAATATATTTTAAGAATAATTAACTTTATATTTTTTGAGGAAAGGAAAGTATAATTTCAAAAAAAATGATTTCAAACAGAAAGGAAATAAATGAACCAACAATCTGAAGGACAAGTGTAACATGAGAACCACAGAAAATCCCTTACATAATAGGGATAGAATAGTATTAGGATCCTCATACTCTCAGTGATCAAACCATCTAATGTATACAATATTCCTACTTGATCCATCAATAACATCACATGTTTTTTTAGTTAGTGTTGTAAAGTAATCTTGTTAGGGAGACTAAGTGTCATCCCTAACGAATCGCCAAATATACTAGACCTAGTCTACCCACCTAGATACCTCAAATTCCATTATTCTCAATTTTATACCTAACACCACATGAGATCCATCCTACATAATCACACTTCTAATAATAGAAACATAGATGACAAACAACCATTTACAATAGGAAAACCATTTATAAACTGTTATGCATGCAAAAACCCTTGGGAAAACATATTTCACACCACTCAAACAAAATTAATACATTTTTAAACCAGATAAATAATATTAAACACATAAAACTATGTTAGGGAACATGATTTTCAACCTAGTTGGTTAGAACTCTTCAGGTTCATCCAAGTGACCCAAGATCAAATCCGAGTAGAGTTATATTTTTGGGGTACTGTACTGAGTATTGTTCGGTTTTGTAGCCACCATGACTATTCATCCATTTCACCGGTTTTGTCCTTGAGTCCTTCAAGTCCATTGGACCACCCAAGGTCTTCGGGGCATTATGGATTTGGAGCCACCTTAAGGTCTTCGGTCCACTTAATGGATTCTAGGCCACCTTAAGGCCTTAGAGACACAAGAAATGTAGATGCAACCAAAAAGATTTTAAAGGAACAAGGCTCTATATGGGGATTCCAAGTATGCACATTCACTAGAGTAGAGATAACAAAAATTAGAAGAATAGGAGGGTATGGAATTTCCATTTGTATTGAGACAATTCATATTTGAACAAGATAGCTTGCCAACCAGCCTTGTGAAGGTGGAGAGATTACATCAAGATATATGTTGGGGAGGGGAAATTCTGTGTTGTCTGTTTGGGATGAATTCCTCTAAGGCATTCAGGTCATGTAATGTTTCACTAAGATGATGGGCCATATAAGGGTTCCCCTTGACCATTAAAAGGGGGATTATTAAAAATAAATAAAAATTGAAGGCCTTTGGTCCATCATGGATAAATCTATGTTAAAGTATGAAACCAACTACCTTAATATTGATATCTTCACAAAACCAGGTGGAAATCAACAATCGTACTAAGGAGAGACCCTATAGAAGAAAGAGAAAAGCATAACCATCCTGATTTAAAACATAGAATAAATATTGAACCTATATTTGTTCAAAACCCTAGATATAGAAAAATAAACCAAGATATGAGAAGAATAAACCAAGAAATGAGATAAAGAAAGAAGATAAGAATCTTACTTGATGATTTCTTCAAGATTCCACACCAAAACCACCAAAATATTTAAGCCAAAGGGAGAAAGGAGTAGGGGTTGGCATGCCTTGGTTTGGGGAGTTCTATTGTGGGATAAAATGGGTGATTTAGGATTAAAATTAGGGAAAGAGAAATCATAATTTCAAACTTTTTGAAGATCTAGTAGGCCACATGGTATGGCATCACGGTCTACCAGACCATGTTCCAATTATGCGGCTCCTCTATCCAAGAGTAAATGGGGCTACATGGTTGTCTTGGGTTGGTAAAAGTCTTGCGTTCCGTTACATGAATCCCAGAAAGTGCCATTATCTAGGGATCATAGTCTCCACTAGGCTGGTGGATGGTTTCCCCAAACTATTCACCAACTATGTTCTTCCTTCTATCCAGCCTGAAAACTAACATTTTTTCTCCGAAACACTCATGGAATCTACATAATAGTGATATTACAAAATATAAAATATAGAATACATCTAATTAACACCACATATGTGAACAAAGGTTCTCAAAATATAAAATGCCTATGTAAGGGGATGAAGAGGAATAATGGTGAGGGGAAAAGAATCATAAAATGAACCACCCACACTCTAATGTTTTGAATGCAAGGAATATAGAAATTATTCTTACCAATGGTCAAATATGAAGGATAATGAAAATTATTTAGGTTATAAACCTCTTAATAATTAAGAAAAATATAAATCTCAAGTGATCACTATTACTGGTGAGGGGTATGATAACGACATGGTGGAAGGTACATTAATAATCCGCCGTAGAATTGATAATTTATTATTTTACTATATATAATCACCCTATTATATATGAAGTATTTTATAAGGGTATCACAATATAACCTTCATCAATAGATTTTTAATTAGTATTGAAAACCAAAAATTTTATGGTGATATCATCTCATGTCTATGATTCTTCCTTGATTTAAGTTTATGAGAATGTGCTTTTCGTAAAAAAAACATTATTATCACTCTAGTTGAATATGGTGTTATCATAGGAATGGATTGGAATTATTTGTACAAACCCCACATAAATTAACATTGGAATAAAATTCATAATTGGTATTATGAACCAAACTATGATGGTATATTATTGTGATGATATATATGAACTTTTGATGGAAATATCATCCATTATATGGTTCCTGATTTCTATTCAGAAGGGTTCTTTATCTTAGATGGTTAGAGGGAGACTCAACATTTAAGGTATACCATTTTTTAGAATTTCTTGATGTATTTCCTAAAGAGTTTCCTAATCATACAAAAATCATGATGTTGAGTTTTTAGTAGAACCCATATCCGTTGCTATAGCTATTTTAAAGACTTTATATAGAATGGACCTGGTAGAGTATTAGGAATTAAAGAATCCAATCGAGTAAAATATTGATTGGGGACTAATTCATCCAAGTACATCCCCTTGGGGGGGTAGATATTCATTTTTTTAAGAATAAATATTTTTCAATCAAACTATGCAATGATAATTGAGAACTTATCAATTTAACTATCAGGAACAAGTATCAACTACCCCATATTGATAAATTCTTTGACCAAATACACGAAGATAAATAATTTTCAAGATTTTACTTTATTTTGTATAAAATTAATTAAGTTTAAATAAGGATGATATAAAAAAGATTGTATTTCTTGTAATTTATAGAGACAATGAGTTTATAGTTATTCCATTTGGTATTAATAATTCCCCATCTATATTCATGGATTTACTTAATATAGTATTTATAGTTTACCATGATTAGTTTGGGGGAGTATTTATATATTATATTATTATATATTTGAAGAGAACTGAAAATAATTAAGAGCACATGAGTATTTTACAAAGGAAACTAAATAAAGATAATCTATATTATAAATTTACTGAGTGTGATTTTTATCTATCAAAAACCTCATTTTGGGGTCATATAATCTCAAGAAAGGGTATATATATGGGTCCATCGAAGATTGATGTTATCAATAATTATTCCAAACTAACCACTACGATAAATATATATAGTTTTATTGGTTTGAATATATATTATCTATTAATTTTGGAGAATTTATCAAGGTTATATAATCCACTCACCATGTTAATTGAGAAGGGAGTCATGATCCTTTAAAATATGAATGTGACTAAAATTTCAAGGAAATTAAGTGAAGGTTAGTCAGTACAACTGTGCATAAAGTATCCTATAGTGGATAATGGGTTGTGACATATAGTGATGTGTCTAAGAAGGTATAACGACCCATAATTTACATACATTGTTATTACGTCAGAATTAAAGCATACTTTTACAACATATAATAAAACCATGATATGACTGTATAGGTTTGGTGTCTTTAGAAACTGGGAAACATAAACAACTGGTTCATAAATCTTCTACATTGTCTCTCAGTTATTTCATCATATCTAGAGTTCCTTTTGGCATATCCTACTTAATACCCTTCTTCCTGACCAGGGGAAAAGAAAACATAAAAATAGTGAGCTCAAATTCTCATTAAGGGAAAACAAAGGAAATATCAATCATGTCAAATTTATAACAACATAACATTTTGAAAATCTCATCATGAAAAAGAGATCATAATATCATGACATGGGATAAATCATAGAAGTGAAATGTAATCCCCATATTCATAACATAAGACATGAAACTTTGTTGCATACACACATAATCATAGAAAATCTTTTCATATTAGTCCAGACTCATTTCCAATACCATCCTAGCAGACAAAGTCCATTACTGAACCGAGTTCACTCCTCGTTCTAGTCCTGTATCACTGAACCAAATTAACTTGTCGTTCCAGCCATGTCTATCTCATGAGATATAAATATTTATCCAATGCATTGGAGGGAGATATAGGTCCCACCCATCTCATAATGAAACCATTCTTATGTGTGCCACAAAATCATAAATCATGCATCATAGCATAACCCATGTAATAAAAATGGAATTCTTAAACATCATGACATCATAACATAATACATATAAGATAAAAGAACTTCATAAAAATAATTCCATCATAACATAATCAAATCAATTTAATAATAGGGATAGAAAAATAACCCTATATTATCTTATATGGAAAATAATTTTGATAAAACACTTGAACTCTATTCTTGAGGAAAATATCCTTTATACTTAAAAAACACTTTTCCTTTCTCAACATGTCATATAATTTTAAACTAAAAAATGTTAATTGAAAATAAATGTGAAAACTTTTAAAGGAAGATTCATGGAAATAATGTTCTACAAAATCATAAAAATCCATTCATGTCGTATAAGTTAAAAACATTCTTCTCGTACTTTGTCTTGAAAAGTCAAAAAGTATCTCGTACTGAAAACGACAAAATATTCCTTTCATATATTTTACTAAAAATTACACAATAGGTAAATTTGTATTCAAAAAATTGTATGAGGATATAAATAATATTACATATTAAGGAAACATGGATGTGGATGATAAATATTCCCCAGTAAATTCTGAAGTATAAACAATCTCAGATAAAAATGAGATTGTGAGATTTTCCCTTACCTTAGGCCCGATTTGATTTGTACGTATCCAAACCTCATTTATAATGATTTAAATAATGTAAATGTCTTATTCCATAATCATATTAATTTTTATGATATCATATATGATCATATTCTTATCTTCTTATTAGTAATTTTCATTGCTACTTGTCAATCGGGTGTTCATTGCTTTATGTTCTTATTCGTGTTTTGTAGAATAAATTATCATTCCACTTTTTAGGTTATAGCTACATAATTTAAAGAATGGTATTATTATAATATATATCAGATTTATTAATTCAGTTTTTTAATATAATCATGGTTTGAAGAAGATCATGTAGAATGAATCACATTGCACCGTAGAGACGGTAAGCCGTACGTACGCACGAGCGACGATATCGTTCCCATAATTATTAAATGGTATTGGAGTGGACGATAGAATATATCAGAATTATTATCATGTTATAATAATCATATATAGTTATTCTTTACACCATTATACCTATCCATGTAAGGTGGTGGTGGAAAACAGATTACACCACGGCATGGAGACGGTATTCTGTACGTATGCATGCGCGGTGATTTCATTTTCTGTACGATGGATAGAAGGTGGAATAGGGTTGTTTCATATTTATAATAACATATAATTATCCAAGTGATGATGTTTTTGTTACTTTATAATTAAACAATTAAGGAAGAGGAAGTATAAGAAAGAATAAATTTGAAAGAATCGGTAGAGGATATTACCTCTTCTTTGGCGCGCCTCTTCTAAACCTCTTCTTAGGGCACTAAAGCTAGTATTTTAAGAAGACCAGGACCTCTAATATGTTGATAGGGAAGTGAATAATATAAATTTATAGGGTTTTTCTGAGATTTAAAGCTCAAAATGTTGTGAAGAGGATAAGGAATAGGTTCCCTTTTATAAGAGAGGAGAGGGGAACCTTTGGAAATCTCCAAAATATTAATTTATAAAAAACTCAAAACCCACTTACATACTTCTAAAATGACTCAACATAGAATATTAGATGATATATGGTTGTAATATCATCAAACAATAAAATTTAGACATGTTGGAAATTTATTTTAAACCTTATCAACTCGATTTATCCTTAATTAATCTATTTAATTTTTTCTGTGGTAATAATATTATAAATTTTAAATTGTTATAAATAATTACTTATGTGTTGTGAATTTTCCATAATTGGATACTTTATGAAATTTTATACCATATAAATTTCAATTTATAATTTTTAATTATTCTTTTTATTTTTAAAAAATTTTATAATATGTTATTTTTATAAAATAACAATAGTGTCAATTTTAACATGATTCATTTATATGAAATTAAATAAAATCAACATAGAGGATAAATTTGAACCAAAATATTTAATATATTCTTATAATGTCATATCGATATAGAAAAAAAATTTAGAACATTAATTATTTCATATAATATTTATTTTAAAATTTTTAAAACCATTTATTTGATATTTCAATCTATATAATAATTTCTACATTACTATTGTGCCATCATTTATGATAATTATTTAATCCCTAAAAATTATAAATAAATTCTCATGATGTATAAAATTTTATTATATTTCTGTAGACTATTTATATTAGATGTTTTATGAGGTTTATCACTAAATTAAAATTATTACACTTATAAGATATAAGATAGTGAAATGTTGTCACTTTCTTTGGTTTTATTAATAATTATATCATTTTCATGGTCAAAAGTCCATGAAATGAATCTATTCTGACACTTAAGTGATATGGGTTGACTTTTATTCATCCAATAGATTTTTTTCAGGTCTTAGGGTAATTTTATAATCTTATTTTTACCCTTAATTACCTGATTTACCTTTAATTGTAATAAATAAAAACTACCATAGTGAATATTCATAATATCATAAAAAAATAAAAGTAACATATTAACCTAATTTGGACCCAATGAATCCAAATATGGAGTCCATATTTTCAAAATTCAAAACACAGAATTTGTAGTGATTAATTTAAAATTATTCTCGTTGTTAAGAAAATGGGTTTTAAAAGTTAAAACATTGTCAAAGATTGAAATGTTTTTACCTATGAATTCAATGTAAAATTAATGGTAATTAAATGAATTATATTAAATGGTAAAAATATATTCTTTTTATACATTAAATCCATTAAATTTTATCATTTAACCATATAAATTATCTTGATGAAAAAAGTTGTTCCTGAGAAACAATTTAGCGTATTTTTACTATTAATCAAAAAATGAAAGTTATCAAAAAAGTATAAAAAATTTATCCAATGTAAATTTTTATATCCTGATTCCAAATAAGAAGTTTATTTTTTAAAATTTATCTTTTAAACTTGTCAAAAAAAATATATTAAAAATGGGTGTTCCATCAAAAGTCGGTAAAACAGCATTTTTTGAAAAATACATCTTTTATCCAAAAAATGATTTTGGTTTCATATCTCATTCAAGAAAATGTTTAAGATGAATTATAATGTTATAAAATTCAAAATTTGATTAATACAATTCATAATGGAAAGTTCATAATATTATAATAATATATCATTGTTTAGTGAAACTCGGTATTGCGTACAACACAATCTATCGAGGAAGGTTGCTCTTACGTGTAATGCAAGACAAGCCAGTATTGTGTGTTGTGAAAGATTCCTTTGGTCTTGAATATAACATAAGACATAAAAAAAATATTTCTCAGGAAATATCAGGGTGTTATATTCTACCCACCTTAAAATGAATTTCGCCCTCAAAATTTTTCACTTCGTAACAAATAGATGAGGATACCTCTCCCTCATCATATCCTCAAGTTCCCATATAGCTTCATCTAATTGGTGGTTCCTCCATAAAACATTAACCAAATGAGTGTTCTTGTATCGTAGAACTTTTTTGCTACGATTCGGAATTTTGATCGGCTATTCTTCATAAGAAATACCTTTCTCTAGGGGTATAACTTCTGAGCTTAGTACATGTGAAGGATCGGGTATGTACTTTATCAGGAGAGATACATGGAACACATCATGAACTTGAGAGATATTTTGTTGAAGTGCCAATCGGTAAGCTGCCTTCCCAATGCGATCTGGTATTTCGAAAGGACTGATATACCTAGGGCTCAGCCTTCCCTTCTTTCCAAATCTCATTACTCTCTTCCAAGGAGATATTCGTAAGAACACTTTATCACCCACTTCAAACTCTAGGTATTTTCTTTGGTTGTCGGCATAACTTTTTTTTTCGACTCTGAGCTGCTCTTATGTGTTGTTCAATAGATCTGACCTTTTCTTCCATATCATCAATAATATTAGGTCCTAATAGATTTCTTTCCCCATCTTCATCCCATCAAGTTGGAGTTCTGCATTTCATTCCATAGAGAGCATCATAAGGGGCCATCTGATTACTAGAGTGAAAGCTATTATTATAAGAAAATTCCACCAAAGGATGGTGTTGATCCCAACCACCTTTGAAATCCATAGAGTAAGCTCTCAACATGTCTTCCAAAGTTTGAATTGTCCTATCAGACTGACTATTTTACTGAGGACGATAAGAAGTGTTGAAACTCAACTCTGTAACTAAAGTATGCTGAAGACTTTTCCAAAACTTCAAGGTAAACCTCGGATCCCGATCAGATATAAGAGAAATTGTTACTCCATGAAATCTTACCACTTCCTTTATATATATCTTGGAAATTTGATCAAGAGATAAATCTTCTCTAGTAGCAATGAAGTGTGACGACTTCGTAAGACGATCAACTATAACCCAGATATCATTATTGCCTTTAGATGTTTTAGGAAGTCTAGTGACAAATTACATAGTGATGTTTCCCCATTTCCATTCTGGTATGGGTAATGGTTGTAAAATTCCCTTAGACTTAAGTCTCCCAACTTTAACTTTCTGAAAAACCAAGCATCGAGAGACATATTCAGCGATATCTCTTTTCATTCCATCCCACCAAAAGTACTCTTTCAGGTCCCTGTACATCTTTGTACTTTCAGGATGAATAGGGAATGAAGAACTATGAGCCTCATCCAGAAGTTCCTTCTTTAATTCTTGTATGGTAGGAATTCAGACACGGTTCCTAAACCTCATTATCCCATCACAATCAATGTTGAATTTAGGAACATTCCTCACCTTCTTTTGAAGCCCAACATCCTCCTTCTACGACTCCTTAATCTTCACTTGTATAGATGGTTGAACATTCATTTGGGAAACATAAGATATCTCCCCTTTCATTAAAATTATAAGATCCATCCTTTGTAAATCCATAAATATTGGATCTTTTGTGATCTTCATCATGGATAATCTAGCATGGTCTTGCCGACTTAATGCGTCTGCCACCTTGTTTTCTTTCCTAGGGTGGTAATGAATTGAGCAGTCATAATCCTTAATCAACTCTAACCATCTTCTTAGGTATATACTCAGCTCCTTTTGTGTGAAAATATACTTTAAACTTTTATGATCAGTATAAATATCACACCTTTCACCATAAAGATAATGCCTCCAAATCGTTAATGCATAGATTACTGCAGCTAACTCTAAATCATGAATTTGGTAATTTTTCTCAAGGATTTTCAATTGTCGTGAGGTATAAGCTATATCTGTATCATTTTCTGTGAGAACACAGCCCAGACCCTTCTTGGATACATCACTGTAGATCACAAACCGTTCTTTACAACAAGGTAGTGTGAGCACAGGTGCACTGGCTAAACTTCTTTTTAGCTCTCCGAAATTCTCTCCAAATTCCTCATTCCAATCAAAATTAACTCCATTCCAAGTCAATTTAGTGAGTGGGGTAGATAATATTGAAATATCTTTCACAAAACATCGATAATACTCAGAAAAACCAAGAAAACTTCAGATTTTAGTTACTTTTGTTGGTCACGACCATCTTTCAATAACCTCTGTTTTTGCTTGATCCACAGATATCCCCTCTTTTGGGATTATGTGACCCAAAAACGAAACATTTTGAATCCAAAACTCACCCTTGGTAAATATGGAATAAATCTTATCATTTATCAGGGTCTTTAATAAAATTCTTAAGTGGTCTTCATGTTCTTTATTTCTCTTTGAATAGACAATAATATCTTCTATAAAGACTACCACAGACTAATCAAGATAGTCTCTAAAGACTCTATTCATTAGATCCATGAATATAGAAGTTACATTAGTAAGACCAAATGGAATCACTATAAACTCATAGTGTCCATACCTTGTATGGAAAGTTGTCTTTGGTATATCCCCCTTTTTTACCATTAATTGATGATACCCTGAACGAAGATAAATCATGGAAAATTATTGTGCTCCGCGTAGTTGGTCAAATAAGTAATCAATGCATGGGAGAGGATATTTGTTCTTGATAGTGATCTTTTTAAGTTCTCGATAATCAATGCAGAGTCTCATTGTTCCATATTTCTTCTTAACAAACAGAACAAGTGATCCCCAAGGTGATGCACTAGGGTGTATGAATCCCTTATCAAGATTCTCTTGGAGTTGCTTCTTCAATTCCGGCAACTCAATCGGGGCCACTCTATAAGGTGTATTTGAAATGGTCATAGCACTCGGTATGAGTTCTTTTGAAAACTCACCTTCATGATTTGGAATAAGATCTGAAAATTCCTCTGGAAAGAAATCATCAAAATCTCGTACAATGGGCATATTATTAATCTTGTGTTTATCTCAAACCATTTGAGATAAATAACCTTCATTTATTGGAATCAAGACCCATAAGATGGAAGAAATTTCCACTGGAAGTTTATATTCATCCTTGCAACGATAGATGATCATAGATTGATCTGGAATATGAAATGTGACTTCCCTTCTTTGGAAATTAATATAATATCCATATAAAGAAAGCCAGTCCATGCCAAGAATCACATCAAATTCCACTATAGGAAGGATCACAAGATTTGAAGGAAGCATTTTTCCATAAACATCAATCAGAGAATAATTGTAAACTATTTATGCAACTGTTGTGACATTAGGGGTTGTCACACCTAACTCAATATCTAATTGTTGAGGAAATATGGAAATACCCTTAGAACATTCTTCAGAAATAAATATGTGGTTGGATCCAGAATCAAATAAAACAATTGCTACTTTAGAGTGGATGGTAAGTGTACCTTTCACCACATCATTATCATACTCCACATCACTGATAGAAATTGCATGTGACTTTCCTTTTTCTTTGGACTTAAGAGTTTGTTGACATCAATCATCATCAAAAACCCTTGGATTAGGGAATTTAATGGAATAATGCCTCATTTCCTTTCACATGTAACATTGAAGTGTAGGAGGTGCATTCTGTGTAGCATTTTCTTTGTAAGCATCACTAGACATGTTTTTCCCATCACTATGGCATTTAATTTCCCAATGACCTTATTTTCCACACATAAAACATTTACTTGTCCCTTTAAGACAATTCCCTCCATATTTCATTCAACACATTGAGCATAAGGGAAAACTCATCTTCTTTTCAGTTTGGTCATTATATTTTTCTTTGAATTCCATTTTCCTCTTCTTATCAAACCCATATGTTTGATGGGTTACTCCAATATCCATATCAACCTTTAGAGCACATCGAACAATTTCCTCATAACTATTGAAGTTCCTTATAGCTAATGCCTATCGGAGACTTGGTTTTAAGCCACTAAAGAATTGATCGATCTTACTCTCAGGTTGGATACTAATCCCAAAAGTGTACCTTGCAAGCCTTGTAAAATTTTCTTCATAGGTACCAATAGATTCATCATCCCTTTTCTTCAGTTCAAGAAACTCTTTCTCTATCTTTGTTGGAATAATACGAGGGAAGTACTTATTGAAAGATAAATTCTTGAACTCATCCCATTCCATGGACTCAATTTCATCCATTTGCCTTGTATTCTTGACAAGATTCCACCATTGATAAGCTTCACCTTCTAAACGATATACAACTAAGATGAATTTATCATGTTTAGAACATTGAAGGACTGAAAATATCTTTTCAATGGTACCGATCCATTCTTCAGCCACTAATGGATCCGAAGAACCATTGAATAAAGGTTGATGCTGCATCATGAAGGATTCAACAGAATTTTGCTCCCTCCTTTTTGTGTATGGAAGTCCAGCAAGATTCATAGCTTGAGAAAGTTGTGTGATCATGGATTCAATATTTTTCAATCCATCTCCTATAACATTTGGTTGCTCAGGGGGACAATCATTGCATTTCCCATCCTATTCAGCATTAACACGATTCCTTCGGGTTCCATCCATTGACTAAAACTAAGAAGCATAGTGTGAGAAACACTAATTACAAAAGAAAAACCAAACAATTAGGACTAAAATTTCACACTTTAGGTCTTATCATAGTTTATTCATGGCCATTTATAAAACACTGAGATTGTGTTCTATGCTTAGACATATCCTTAGGGTTCTTACTAAGGCTTTCACATCCTAGTTTCCAAAGGTTGATTATACCTTTCCTCTCATACAAACTATAACAACCCATACTTTACATATATTGTTATTACATTAGAATTTAAGAAAATATATTACAACATATAACAAAACCATGATAGGACCATATTGGTATAGTGCCTTTGGAAACTGGTAAACATAAATGACTGGTTCATAAATCATCTACATTGTCTCCCGTTGATTTCATGATATCTAGAGTCCCTTTTGGAATATCCTACTTAATACCCTTCTTCCTGAACTGGGGAAAAGAAAACATACAAAGGGTGAGATCAAATGATCAGTAAGGGAAAAAAAGTAAATATCAATCATATCATATTCATAAGACCATAACATTTTGAAAAACTTATCCTGTAAAAGAGATCATAATATCATGAGATGGGATAAATCATTGTAGTTAAATTTAATCCCAATATTCATAACATAAGACATGAAACTTTGTGGCATACACACATAATCATAGAAAATAATTTCATATTAGTCAAGACTCATTTCCAAGACCATCATAGCGAACAAAGTCCATTACTGAACCGAGTTCACTCCTCATTCCAGTCATGTCTCACTGAACTTGATTAACTTTCCGTTCCAACCATGTATATATCATGATATATAAATCTTTACCCACTACATTGGAGGTAGATATAGGTCTCACCCAACTCATAATGAAACTATTCTTATGTGTGCAACAAAATCATAAATCATACATCATAGCATAACCCATGTAATAAAAATGGGATTCTTAAACATCATGACATCATAACATAATCCATATAAGATAAATGGACTTCATAAAAATAATTCCACCGTAAAATAATAAAATCAATTTAAAAATAGTTATAGAAACAGAACCATATAATATCTTAGATGGAAAATAATTTTGATAAAACACTTGAACTCCATTCTTGAGGAAAATATCCTTTCTACTTAAAAAACATTTTTCCTTTATCAAAATGTCATACAATTTTAAACTAAAATAAGTTAATTGAAAAAAACAAGAAAACATGTAATGGAAAATTCATGGAAATAATTTTTTATGAAATCATAAAAATCCATTCATGTTATATAAGTTAAAAAACATTCTTCCAGTACTTTGGCTGGAAGAGTCAAAAAGTATGTCATACTGAAAACGACAAAATATTCTTTTCATATCTTTACAAAAAATACACCAATAGGTAAAATTGGATTTAAACATTTTTATGAGGATATAAATAATATTAAATATTGAGGAAACATGGATGTGGATGATAAATATTCCCTATTAAATTCTGAAGTATAAACAATCTCGGATAAAAATGAGATTGCGATATTTTCCCTAACCTTAGGTCTGATATGCTTTATACGTATCTGAACCTCCTATATAATGATTTAAATAATGTCATTAACTTATTCCAGAATAATATTCATTGTTATGATATCATATATGGTCATATTCTTATCTTCTTATTAGTAATATTTCATTGCTACTTGTTATTCAGGTGTTCATTGCTTTATGTTATTATGTCAGGTTTGTTGAATAAATTCGTATTCCCCTTTTTAGGTTATAGCTAAATAATTTACATAATGGTATTATTATAATATATATCATATTTATTCATTCAATTCGTTTATATAATCATGTTTTAATGAAGATCATGTAGAACGAATCACATCGCATAGTGGAGACGGTTAGCCTTATGTACGCACAAGCGGCGATATCGTTCCCATTATTATTGAATGGTATTGGAGTGGATAATAGAATATATCATAATTATTATCATTTTATAATAATCATATATAGTTATTCTTTACACCATTATACCGATCCAAGTATGGTGGTGGTGCAAAATAGATTACACCACGGTGTGGAGATGGTATTCCGTACGTACGCACACGCGGTGGTTTAGTTTTCCATAAGATGGATAGAAGATGACATAGGGTTGTTTTATATTTATAATAACATATAATGATATGATTTATACTGATGTTATTACTTTATAATGAAACAAATAAATAAGATGAAGTAGAAGAAGAAATAAATTTTAAAGAATTGGTAAAGGATATTACCTCTTCTTCGACGTGCCTCTTCTAAACCTCCTCTTAGGGCACTAAAGTTGGTCTTTGAAGAAGACCAGGACCTCTAGTATGTTTCTAGGTAAGTTGATAAGATATATTTACAGTTTTTTCCCTAGATTGAAGGCTCAAAATGTTGTGAAAAGGAGAGGAGGAGGTTCCCTTTTATAAGGGGGAGAGGGGGACCTTTCAAAATCTCAAAAATATTAATTTATAGAAAACTCAAACGCCACTTAAATACTTCTAAAATTACTCAACATAGAATATTATATGATATTGGGTTGTAATATCATCAACCAATAAAATATAGACATGTTGGGAATTTATTTTAAACCTTATCATCTCGGTTTATCTTTATTTAATCTATTTAATTTTATTTGTGGTAATAATATTCTAAATTTTAAATTTTTATTAATAATTACTTATGTGTTGTGAATTATCTATAATTGGATACTTTATGACATTTTAGACCATATAAATATCAATTTATAATTTTTAAATATTTTTGTGATTTTTAGACAATTTTATAATATGTTATCTTTATAAAATAACAATAGTGTCAATTTTGAAATGATTCATTTATTTTAATTTAAATAAAATCCACACAGAGGATATATTTGAAAAAAAAATATTTAACAGATTCCTAACATGTCATATTCATCTAGAAAATTTTTGGAAAACATTAATAAGTTCATATAATATTTATTTTATTATTTTTAAAACCATTTATTTGATATTTTAATCAATAAAATAACTTCTACATCACTATTGTGTCATAATTAATGATAATTATTTAATCCCTACGAATTATAAATAAATTCTCATGATGTATATAATTTTATTATATTTATGGAGACTATTTATATTTTAATTTTTATGAGGTTTACCACTAAATTAAAAATATTACACTTTTCAGATATAAGAGAGTGACATGTTGTCACTTTATTTGGTTTTAAAATTATTATATCATTTTCATGGTCAAAAGTCCATGAAATGAATCTATCCCAACCCTTGAGTGATATGGGTCAAATTTTATTCATCCAATATATTTTTATCATGTCTTAGGGTAATTTTATAATCTTATTTTTACCCTTGATTACCTGATTTACCTTTAACTATAGTAAATAAAAATTAGCATAGATACTATTCATAATATCAGGAAAAATAAAAGTAACCTATTAAAATAATTTGGACCCAATTATTCCAAATATGGAATCCATTTTTCAAAAATTCAAAACACAGAAGTTACAGTGATTTTTTTAAAATTCATCCTGTTGTTAAGAAAATGGGTTTTAAAAGATAAAACATTATCAAAGATTGAAATGTTTTCACCTATGAATTCAAGGTAAAATCAATGTTAAGGACATAAATTATATTAAATGGTAAAAATATATTTTTTTATACTTTAAAACCATTAAATTTTATCATTTAACCATATAAATTATCTTGATGAAAAAAGTTGTTTTTATGAAAAATTTAGCGTATTTTTACTTTTCATAAAAATATGAAAGTTATCAAAAATGTATCAAAACATTATACAATGTAAATTTTTATATCCTGATTCAAAATAAGAAGATTATTCTTTAATATTGAACTTATAAACTTGTCAAAAATTATATTTAATATGTTTTCTCCATCAAAAGGCAGTAAAACTACATTTTTTGAACAATACTTCTTTTATCCGAAAAAATGATTTTGTTTTCATATATCATTCTAGAAATGTGTAAGATGAATTATAATGTTATAAAATTCAAAATTAAGTTAATAATATTCATAACGGCTAGTTCATAATATTATAATAAAATATCATTATTTAGTGAAACTCAGTATTGCATACAATGCAATCTATCGAGAAAGGTTGCTCTTGTGTGTAATGCAAGACAAGCCAATGTTGTGTGTAGTGAAATATTCCTTTGGTGTTTCATATAAAATAAGACATAAAAAAATATTTCTCATAAAATCTCATGGTGTTACAGAAGGAACCAGGATCTATCCTCATATAAAACGATATGGTTATAGATTATACCTCAACAAAATTGAATGTTCATGAAAAAAATTACAGAAATAATGTTTTTTTATTACCTATGGTAAATTATTTCATTAAATATATATATGCATTATATTTTTTGAGAAATGTGTGATATATATAAAAATCATAAAATTTTAAACTATATACTCACTCAAAAAAACCAAATACGCACCATATAAGATTATTATTGTTGATTAATTTTTATGATTGATCGATACATTACCACACTGGTGATGAGAATAAGGTAATTTATTCCTTGATTCTAAAGGATTATGAAATTTTACCTATAATGAGGATGAAAATATCTAATATTTCATATTTGAAATATATGGATCTAAAAATCATGAAGCAGGAGGAGATATATTATCTTTCTAAAGGAGTGTTCAACAAAATATTTTTTTGTGGATTAAATTGGCATGAAAGGATGATTTGGAACTACATATAAAGGTGAGAAATGTTCTATAATTTACCATGATTTTTTTGGAATGATAAAGTTTAAACACTGTGAATAAATTCTTTTAATAACCTATTTTAAGAAAGGGATGTTGGATTAGCTTCGTAGTTCATAATTATCTACTAATCCAGGATGTATAAGGATATAAAGAGATCTAAAAGAGTATTTTTTATCATACAATATGAAAAGTCATATTGAATAGTATGTATCTTAGTGATTGCAAATTCAACAAGTCAAGGCTAAGAGATATAATTATCAGGGGATGTTAAAACCATTACATATACCAAAATGGAAATTGGAAAAAATAACTATTAATTTCATCATCGGACTCCCAAAAACATCTAGAGGGAATATTGCTATTTGGGTTGTAATTGATTGCCTTATAAATTCTAAACACTTCATTTCCATTCAATAACATTTCACTCTTAATCATATTTCTTGAAAATACATCTATATAGTGTTGAGATTTAATGGATTTATTAAATTTGGTTATATCTAATCAGGATCCAAGGCTTACCTCAATGTTCTAGAAAATACTTTAGTAGGATTTGGATATGGATTTGAGTTCTAGTAATACTAATCATCCTCAAACATATGGTTAGTATAAGAGAACCATTCAGACCCTAAATTATATTTTTTTTATCTTTTTCAATGGATTCCAATGGTTTCTAAGATGAATATATTTCTCTAGTAATGTTTTCTTACGATCATATCTTTCACTCAGGCTTTAATATGGATCCTTATGAATCCATATATAGAAGGATGTGTAGAATTCCAATGTTTTGAGATGATGTTAGTGAAAAACTAATCTATTGGAACCTAAGATAATTAAATAAATGAAAGGGAAATTAAAATACATTTAACATTAGATCAATATAGCTCAAAGTCGATAGAAAATTTATATTGAAAATAATCCGTGAAATCAAGAATTCAAAGTTGGTGAAATGGTATTTCTTTTAATTTATCCATGGATTAAGGTTATTATATTAAATAAGATAAAAAATATAATCCCTATGTATATTTTCCCCTTCATTATTCTTCACTCAGTAGTTGTGATAGCTTATCCATTTTCACTTTCACTAAACCCCTCTCAAGTTAATGATGAGTTCAATGTATCTCTAATGAGGAAGTACGTACCTAATCTATCACATTTACTGAACTCAAATGTCCAAAAAATGGAGCATGACCTTCTCTATGAAGATAAACTAATATAAATCTTGGATCGTAGTGATAATTTTCTATTGAACAAGCCTATCACCTAGTTAAAAATTATTTGAGGAATCATAAATTTGAATATGATACATGGGAACTAGAGTATGTAATGAAACAAATATATCCTAATTTTTTTTTAATGATAGTGGTGTAATTCTGAGGGTGAAATTCATTTTAGGAGGTTTTAATGTAACACCCTAATAATTTAAGTTATATTTCTCTTAAAATAATTTTTTTTAATATATTGTGATACACGCAACCCCAATAATAAATCAACCTTAATATAGAATTCCATTTTAACCAAGATAGTAAATTAGTGGGAGTGAATACGACTAAATAATATATTAAAATCATATTCTTTACATATGTATAAAATTAATTCATTGTTATCAATTAATTAAAAAAGATAATTAAAAAAATTAAAATAAAGGAGATGATTTTTTGGAAAACAAGTTTTATATGTGAAATGTGTATTTATATTAATAAATCAGATTAATCATTGTTGGTGAATAATCATAATTAATTTTTTTTATTTTATATTCAATTAAATTTTTTCATCTATATAAAGTTTTTTTATTCATTGGATGGGAATAAATCTAGGTTTATTCTTAAAAAAGTAATTTTCTAAAAAATCATTTTCATCGCACATTTTAATCTTATTTTAAAAAGAATTTCTACCACTTATAGAAATTGAATTATAAAATTTTTTTATCATTTATAATTAGGAATTAAAAATTTGGTAAATATATCCATTTTATTTTTTGGCATTATAAATAGTAACTGGGTTAACATTTATCCCCTCGGTAAAGTGAAAATTGGGTTAACCTAGGTTAAGAATAAATTTTAGTGTCACCATTTGTCAACATAATTATTATTAGATTAAGGTAATCATACCCTTATCATTTTATTATTAAAATTACATTGTTAATGGATTCTTTTCCATGAAAATTACCTATATAATATTTAAAGTAATGAAAAATACAAAATATTACACTCTTAATTTTAAAAATCTTTTATGTTGTAATTTTAGGAAAAAAGAAATTGGTGAATAAATATTAATGGTTATTTTGAGAATAATGGTATGATTTTAATGATGGTAATTTATTTATAGTTTTTAGAAGTTATATAATCACATTAAATTCTCACGCCACGCCAACGCAATATTTCTTCAATTAGTATAAAAAATATTTTAATGTTATTAAATAAAATATAATGTAATTGAGTTATTATTATTCCATTAATTTTATAACTTATTATAGAATATTAATAATTTTCTAAATTATTATAGTTTAATTCAATCTTTATATTATTATCTTAAAAGATAAATTAAATAAATAGTCAAAAATTAACATCAACGATATTTTATAATAAATAATATTTTATTAACTGATTAAAAATTCCAAAAAAATATTATATTCTTCCAAGTTAATTGAATAAAGGTTGAAATATCAAAAAAAATCGTCTTATGTGTCACTTTTATATTTATGGACACAATAATATACCATTTATATTTTAATATTTTATACCACAGTTAAGGTCAAAATTGGTTAACGAAGGGGTTAATTAAAATAATAAGGTCTAAAATGATACCAAAACCTATTTAAAATTTCCTTGAATGATGTTATTTAAACAATATAAACTTTTTCGATGATTTCATTTCCATTTTGAAGAATTTTTCTTAATAGTAGATGCCACAACCCTTTTAGGGGTGAGTATAAAAATACCCGGTAGGGACCCAGAGACCCCCGAAAGAATCCTAGAATTCCACAAAGGAAAAACCACAAAGCATGTTACCAAACACAACGCACAAGTAAAGACTCAACTCAAACCAGGTATATAACTTAAAGAACAAAAATAATGATGATTAGTCATAAAGCTAATTTATCTTATTCCTTTTAAAATTTCCACTGCTGAACCACAAAGAATTTGCTCTATCACTGATCCATACAGGGTCGTAAGTCACTGATCTATACAGGGTTGTAAGTTGTCGATCCACACAGGGTTATAAGTCACTGATCCAGGATAGACCGCTCTCAAGCTAGTCCTTGCTGGGTCATGCTACTACTAATCTACACAAGGTTTTAAGTCATCGATCCATACAGGGTCATAAGTCGTCGATCCACAGAGGGTTGTAAGTCATCGATCCACATAGGGTTGTACGTCAGTGATCCACATAGGGTCGTAATTCACCGATCCACACAGGGTTGTAATGCACTGATCCACATAGGTTCGTAAGTCATTGACCAATGACGGGTCACTCTATGGATTGTCCACGTTAGGTCGTGCTACTGATGATCCACACAGGGTCCTTCCAATGTCGATCCACAAAGGGTCGTATGTTACTTGATATCCAGCCATAGGATCCCTGCACTTGGTGCACTTGAGTTTCATAGATTCTACTCCTCAAGATATCATTCTTACCTCAACTAAAAAAATTCCCATGAAGATTTATCCATAAGAACTTACATATCATAAGGTTTCCAACTCAACAGACGGCACGTCAATTGGACGCCCAGTCTGTAAGTTATAGGCATTTTAGTGTTGGGGGCCCGGTTGGATTCACGTCTTATCCAATCCGTCCATACTCTATATTTCTTCTAAATCCAAGTGTAGTATCTCAAAAGGACCTTCTCATCCTAACTGTTCTAGTTCCATAGACGGTGTGTTAAACAGATGTCCGGTTTAAAAGATAAGCCCCTTTAAGCGAAACTGGGCTAAAAAGGGTTTGTGCCTAGTCAGACCGACCCGACCAAATCTACTACGCCCAGCCTGAACCATATGGGCTCAGTCTGGTCTTTTTAGGCCCATTTTGGCCTTCTAGGGCACGGGCTCGGCCTGCTAGTCACGGGCTCGGCCCTACCCACCCAGCTCGGCGCGCCTCACCATGCCGCTGGACCAACCCATCCGGCTAGATGGGTGTAGCCCACCATTTGGGCATAGTGGTCAAATCCCCTATTGAATGGACTTCGTCCGTTCAAGTTCCTCCATCAATGAAGCCAATTGGTGCTGCTCCACCTGACTAGTCTGCGTGGACCGGTCAACAGCGGGACCCATGGGGCTTAGGTCCGCCCTCCACCACAGCCCTCCTATGTAGTGCGCCGCATGCCGTAAATGCTGTCGGTGTCGGCTGGCCACCCCCTTTCCACCATGGTGCCTTTGGGCACCGCCACCTCCTCGTGGTCGGCAAGATCTGGTCACCGCCTCCTCCGGTCTCCAGCACCGTCGCACCGGTAAAGCTTTTGCGAGCCTCCGGTGAAGCTCTGGTGGTCTGTTTTCTCTTTTGATTATGGCTACGGGCCTCCCGAGATGCTTCCATCACTATGTGGATCTTGGTTTTGTCTTACTGTCATATTTCAGGGTCACCCACGAAGAACGCATCAAACTGAGATTAGCAGAGTGTCTGGGCCTTATTCGGTTCAGCCCGCGCCCTACGCGTTAGCGTTATAACATGGGAAGTATTCTGATGTCATAAAAAGAAGATAAAACATAAAACCTTAAACAAATCCCCTACCCGGAACTTATATAAGGGGTTTCAGATGAGGGAAGGATAACCCGCATTTGAAGGTGGTTGTCGTCATTTGTTGGTTCTCCATTATTTGTTAGAGGAAGACGTTGTGGGCATTTATTCAGAGGTTCCTGTCATAGGTATGCAAAACCAACACCAAATACTTGCTTAAATAATATAATAATATCCCAATTCATGTTTAATATTACGATTCATTAATTAACCTTGATTAATGTGCCAATTAAACACACAATCATGGTCGTTACAAAACCAAAGAAATAGGGGGTTTAAGATATTAAAAGTCTCTTATTTAATTTATGATGTTACACTGTGGTCCCACCACCATCTCTCAATAGTTGCAAGAAAGAAAAATAAAATAATATTTAGTTAATTTATTATTTTATTTCAAAATGTCCGAAATTTAACTTTTCCATCCATCTTTTTTTCAAAAAAAGTTAAGATTCCATTAATCAAATCCTAGAACTACGAATTCAATGGTGGTGTTGGATTTTTAATTAGATCACCGGTTCAAAAGATATAAATTTTCGATCGCATGTTTATTGAATGTACCATAAAAAAATTCAAAATTCCATTCCTCGCTCTTCGGGCCTCGGAATCATGTGTCGTAGGTTTTTTTAGACTCTTAATAATCCCAAATAACTTAAAAAAATAAATAAAATTTATGTTCATTACATCCTCCCCACATTAAGGATTTACATCCCCAAAATCCACAAAAAAAAAATAGGGAAACAAGTGGGGGTTCTGAGCATGTATCTGAGCCTCCCACTCCCATGTGATCTCTTATAGGTTCCTGTGCTTCCACCGAACTCACACCAGAGGAATCGACCACCCACGAAGGACCCACTCTTTTAGATCCTATATCTCCAATATGAACTCTGTGAATGTCACCCCATCATCAATTTCTAGCTCGACCTAGTCGATAATGTGTGATGAATCATTCATGTACCTTCTCAGTAAAGACACATAGAAAACATTATGCACTTGGTGCATCTGTGGGGGAAGAGCTAGGTGGTATACCACCTTGCCTACTCTACTGAGGATCTGTAAAGGTTTGATAAACATTAAGGATAGCTTGACACCCTGGCCAAATCTCTACAAACATCATTTAGTTGAGACCCGTAGGAAGATGTGGCATCCCTCCTCGAACTCCAAGTGTCTGCATCTCTTGTTGACATAAGACTTCTTCGTGTTCTATGCAGTATTTGTCTTCTCTTGGATGATCTGTACCTTCTCTATGGTAGCCCATACCAACTCTGGACCCATAAGTACTAACTCCCTTGGGTCTGTCCAGCATAGAGGTTATCTACATGGTCACCCGTACAAGGACTCAAACGAATCCATGATAATGGTGGTGTGATAACTGTTGTTATATGAGAACCCCACTAGTGGCAATTGGTCCTCCCAACTGTTTCCAAAATCAAGGACACCATCATGAAGCATGTCCTCAAGTGTCTATATGGTCTGCTCTGTTTAACCATCTATCTAAGTCTGAAAGGTGGTTCTCAAGTGTATTTGAGTCCCGACTGCCTCATGTAATCCCTTCCAAAATTGGGATGTAAAAAGATTGTCGTGATCTGAGAAGATTATTGATGCTACCCCATGAATTCGTATAATCTCCTATGCATTGAGGCATCCCAGTCCCTCTATTGATCCCTGCTCTCAGATGGTTAGGAAGTGGGCCAACATGGTGAGTCAGTCCATGATCATCCAGATGGAATCATGGCCCCTATATATATGTGGTAGCCCTCTCATGAAGTCCATGGAGATTATATCCCACTTCCACTTTGACACCTCATGTGGATGAGTTAAGCCTGCTAGAACCTGGTGCTTGGTCTTCACTTGCTGACAAATCAGGCATTGTGAAATGAACTCTTCCACTTCTTTCTTCATCCCTGGCCACCAATACTGATGTTGTAGGTCCTGGTGCATCTTCACTACACTAGGATGTACCGCCAAAGGGGATGTCTGTAACTCCCTCAACACCTCCTCCTGTAAAATTACTAGTACCATGGTATGTCCTATAAAAAGGACGACATGCTCCCCACCTTTATAAAATCCATCAATAACCTATCCTGAGGATATATGAGCACATCAGGTCTCATCCTCAACATCATCAACCTATGTCTCCCGGACTCACTGAAGGATTGGGGGAGTAACTGTCACAGACTAGAGGTAAGATACTCCATCACTATCTATGAAGGATATCTAAAATACAGTTAGCTACTTCATCGCCTCAATCAGAAAATGAAAACTAGACTTTCTACTGAGTGCATCTTCAACCACTTTCCCCTTCCCAAGGGTGTAGACTATCTAAAATTCATAGTCCTATAGGAACTCTAGCCATCGTTGTTGTCTCAGATTCAAGTCCTTATATGAGAAGATATACATGATACTCTTGTGATCAGATTACATAGTAAAATGTTCTCCCATCAAGTAGTGTTTCCACATCTTCAATGAAAATATGACTATTACTTACTCCAGGTCATGGGTAGCATAGTTTTTCTCATGTTTCCATAGATTCCGGGAGCCGTATTCAATCACCGCCTGCTCCTATATCAGGACACAACCTAGTCTAGTCCCTGATTTGTCGCAGTAAACTACATACCCAACTCCCTCTTCAGGTAGCCTCAATATGGGGGCAATGGTCATTCTCCACATCAACTCATGGAAACTCTGTTGGCATCTATTTGTCCAGAAGAAAGGTTTTACATTCTTTTTCAAAGCTGACAAAGGTGATACTACCCTAGAAAAGTTGCGTACGAATATCTGGTAGTACCCAGCCAATCCCAAGAAACTTCGCACCTCGGTCACACTCCTGGGTGTCTCCCAAGAAAGCATTGCCTCTATCTTCCCTGGATCCACCGCAACTCCAGACATCAAGATAATGTACCCTAGAAAGTGGACCTCTTGTATCCAAAAATAAAATTTCAACAGATTACCATAAATTTGGTGATCTTGGAGTGTATCTAGAACTATCTACAGATGAGTGGAGTGCTCCTCCTCTGACGCTAAGTACACCAAGATGTCAAAAATGAAAACAACCATGAATAGATTGAGGTAAGGCTGGATGTTCCTATTCATAAACCCCATCAACACTTTTAGATCATTAGTAATTCCAAAAACAATCAACAAGAACTCACAGTGGCCATACTAGCGTCTGAAAAATGTATTCGATACATCCCCATCCCATACCCTGAGCTGATTATAACTTAATATGAGTTCTATATTAGAAAACCACTATGGTCCCTCCAATTGGTCGAAGAAAACATTAATCCTCATTATTGGATACTTGTTCTTCATGGTTACCTGTGTCAGGTTCCAATAGTCCACGCAAAGCCTCAAACTCCTATCGGCCTCCATGGCGAACAAAATCGGGGCAGCCCATAGAGAAACACTAGGCCTTATGAACCCCTTAACCTGCAAGTCCTCCAGTTGTACCCTCAACTCACGAAGCTTCAAGACAGTCATCCGATATGTTGGTGTAGAAATTAGTGTTTTCCCAGGATATAGGTTGATATAAAATTCAACCTTTCTATGAGGAGGTAGTTCTAGAACATCATTAAGAAAGTCATCAGCATAGTGATCCACCACTACAGGATAACTTGGACTCCTCTCATCAACTGCTTTGATGGTAAGACTAGCCAATTAATGATTGATCGACTGCACCATCCTCTGAGAAATTTCATCCTAAGATTAAAAGTTTCCCTTCTCTCTAGTCATGGAAAACCTAGTCCCATCCTCACAGACACAACACACTTTGCACCTAAAACAGTCGATCTGAGCATGGACTGTATATAACTAGACCATACCCAAGATGATGTCGTAAAGCCTCGATGCTGCTATGAGGAGATCCCATACGAATCTCTTGCCTCCTATAAGAATCTCACACTATTGACACCAGTGTGTAATCATCAAATCATCTTTCGTTGGAGTCTCTAATCGTAAGGATCGAGCCAATGGGTCTACTGAAATCTCTGAGCTCCAAAGGAGAGTTGTGGTACTGAAAGTATGACTACCACCTCGGTCTATAAGAACGGAAACTATGGTGGAGTAGACATAGATTATGCGTAAAATCATCTCTAAATCATCGTGGTCAAAAGCCTCATCTTCCTGAAGCTGAGCTCGTCTATATACACCTTCTCTCAATGGTCGGGGTGGACCACCTAGGGGTGGTGGCAATAGAACCTCAAACAGTCACCCACTTCTTGTTGCACGTCCTAATCCTCTACCATATCCTCCACCCTGTGGACCTCCTCACTCGAATCTCTACATCTACCTCGAAGGTCCCTCAACTGTCTATTGATCATTAGTGTGGCGGGTTAGGCAGTCATGAGCCATGTAACCCTGCCCTCCGCACGAGTAGCACAATATGTTCCATTTCTGACCTCCTCTATCCTTTGTGCTCTGTACCTCCAAACCTATATCCTAGGGTTATCCACCAGAAGGTATGGCCTTCTTGGGCCAACACATCATCCGCCTATTTCCTACTGCAGATGACTCGGCCACGTGTCGTTCGGTGGTGGCTCTCACTGTCGGTGCCTTCTCATCTAAGAAGATCTCAACCAGAAGTTCTTGCTCTAGCACTCCAGCCTACGTCGGTATATTGAGCGATATCATCGATGAACTGATCTTCTATAGGAGACCCTTATCAAAGGTATGGGCCCTAAATAAAGTGTCTTATACCATATTGGTGGAGTAGCGGGAGAGTTCAATCAATCTTGATGAGTACTAGGCCACTGTCTGGCTGCCCTGATGTAAGTGTAGTAGCTCTTGAATACACATAGAGCATAGAGTCTCTGGAATGAACTCTTATCTAAAGAGGCCCTCAAATTCCAACCAGGTGAGGTTCGACTCATCATTCAATTGAAGAATCAGGCTCCACCATCTCCCTGATATGCCCTGAAAGAGGCTATCAGCTAGGATCACCATCTGATCTGATAGTGTCTCGACCAAACATAAAACCCTTTCCACAGCCTATAGCCAGTCCTCAACTGCCTGTGGACCTGTCTCACCCTAAAAACATGGAGGCTGTTGTCTCTGGAACTCACGCAACGTGCTCAGTCATCATGCACAGTCTACTGGGGGGCTGGTGGCAACTGTTTTCCAATAGTTAGTGGTGTTGCTGGTACACCACCAAAAGGTATCATCGTTATAAGAGGGACCTAAATTGAAGCTTCATCACTCGGTGGGCCATCATCGTGAACTCTCTCTAGAATCCTTGTTGGTTGTCTATGTGGTGGAATTCTGTAACGAAACAGATTCTCTATGGTCAATAAGTTAACCTGGTTAGCTGACTCAAAAGAGATCAAAAGAAAACATTTTCAAAAACATATGCAATCTGTGTTTTCATGTATCGGGTCGAAAATTAGAACTCGGGGTCCTGGTGTATGGATACGTCAGCCTCCACACCAACACTGGACTCCCAAACTAAAAATCATACTCGAAGCACTTAACACTATATCCCCATTGAAAATATCAAAGTCTTATTTCATCGGTAGAACTGACTCCTTTGATACCACTTTGTCATGACCCATCCACTAGGCCCCATGTCGTGACTACCTCAATACCGCCTTCTATAGGCCAGGGGTTGGAAATTAGAACTATAAGGAATATCCCTAAAACAGGAAGGCATTTCCTTTTTAACCTATAGACACACAGACTAGGGACACAAAAAAAGTAAACCGTGTAGTAAAACTATTAAAGGTAAAAGTGTGAACTAAATAAGAATATGCTAGAATAAAAACCCAACTAAAAAAATAAATCAAAAAGGGAAAATAACACCTGGGGTTGTCCTCCAAGGATCCTATTTGAAGGGTAGGTATAGCTCGTCACTGCGACTCTCCACATCAACCAGTCACCTATGTGCACCATCTATACTTGACTCTCTAACCTCATTCAAATCATTCCTTCGTCTACACAATAAATAACAAGGTGCGGGAAAAGCCTGTGTAGGGGTGAGTATAACAATTCCCAGTAAGGACCCCGATACCCCTGAAGGTCTCCCTGAATTCCACAATTGAAAAACCACAAAGCATGTTTCCAATCAAAAAGCACAAGTAAAGGCTCAACTCAAACCATGTATATAACTGAAATAATAGAAATAATGATGATTAGTTATTAAGATAATTCAACTTATTCCATTTAGAAGTTCCACTACTAAACTACTAAGAAGTTTCTTGATCCCCGATCCACACAGGTTCATAAGTCACTGATTCACACAGGGCCGTAAGTCATCAATCCACACAGCGTCGTAAGTTGCTGATCCAAAATAGGACTCTCTAAGGTTGGTCCTCACAGTGGCACTGTTGCTGATCTAAATAGGGCCATTAGTCATTGATCCACACAGGGTTGTAAGTTGTCTATCCACATAGGGTCATAAGTCATTGATCCACACAGGGATGTAAGTCGTCGATTCACACAGGGTCATAAGTCATCAATCCTCACAGGGTCGTAAGTTACCGATCCACATGGGTTCGTAAGTTAATGATCCCTGAAAGGTCTCTCTAAGGTTGGTCCATGTCTGGTCGTGCTACTGCTGATCCACAAAGGGTCATTTTGATTCTTATCCACAAAGGGTTGTGTGTTACTTGATAGCGAGCAACGTGATTTTTTCACATGGTGAGCTTGAGTTCCGTAGATTATACACCAGAAGATATTGGTCATACCTCAACCACCAAGAAGTCCCACGAGGAAGTATCTTGAATACCCTCCATATCATAAGGGTTCCAATGCAATAGATTTCATGTCAATCGGATGCATGGTCTGTATGTTATAGGAATTTTAGTCTTTGGGGGCCAGTTATATTTGAGTAAAATTCTACCTATACGTACTCCAACTTTCTCCAAAACCTAAGTGAAGTATCACAAAAGTATTGTCTTATCCTAAGGGTTTCATCACCATATAAGGTTTATCAAACGAGCATATGGTTTAGGAGATAATCCCCTTTAAACAAAACTAGGCTAAAAGGGGTCTGGGTTCGGTCCGACCCGGTTGGACTGACCCGACCTGGTTAACTGGGCCTGACCCAAACTGGCTGGTCTTGGGCCGGTCCGGCCTGCTGGGCAATGGTCTCAGCCTAGGCCACCTGGCGGGGCATGGCCCACCAGGCTGCTAGACCAACCCAACTCGTTGGCTGGGCACCCCCCCCCCCCCCCCCCCGCAAATGGAATTATTCTATTCGGTTTCCTCCATCCACAACACCAGTTGGCGCCGCTCCACCTAATCGGTCTATGTGGACCGGTCAACAGAAGGACCCGTGGGGTGAAGGTCCACCCTATGTCGTGGCTCGGAGCCATGACCCTCTTCTGTGGCACACCGTTGCAGAGCGCCTCATGCAATCAACATGGACCGCGTCATCCATCCACTCCTTGTCTATCGTGACTCCTTCAAGCGCCTACACCTCTTCACGACCATGGAAAGCCGGACACCGCCTCCTCCGTTCACTGGTGCCACCGTGCCGACGGAGCTTCCGCAGTCCTCTAGTGAAGCTCTAGATATTTTTTTTTTCTCTTCTGATTGCACCTACAGTCCTCCCAGAATTCTATCATCATTATGTGGCTCTCAGTTTTGTCTTTCCTCCGTATTTCTCATTAGCCCATGATGAACGCATCAAACCGAGATCGGAGGAGGGTCTAGTCTTTGTTCGGTTCGGTCTGCGCCCTTCGCATTATCATTATAACATGCTAAGGATTTCAACATCATAAAAAAGAGATGAAATATAAAAACCTTAAAAACCCTACCTAGAATTCATTGGAAGGCGCTGTAGATGAGGGAAGGATAACCTGCATTCAAAGGTGTTTGTCGGCGTTCGTCCATTCTCCGTTATTTGTTGGAGGAAGATGCCTCCAACGTTTCGTCAGAGGTTCCTCTCATAGGTATCCAAAATCCATGCCAAATCCTTGTTTAAATAATATAATAATATCCCCGTTGTGTTCAATATTATGATTAATTAATTAACCGTAATTAATGAGTCAATTAAACACACAATCATGGTCATTAAAAAACCAAAGAAAAGAGAGGTTCAATACATTAAAAGTCTCTTATTCAATTTCTAATATTGCAATGCGGTCCCACCACCATCACTCAATTATTGAAAAATAAATAAACTAACCTTTAGTTATTTTATTATTTTATTCAAAAGATCCTAAATTTAACTTTTTCGTCCAACTTTTTTCCAAACAAAGTTAAGCTTCCTATAAGTGAATCTTGAAGCTATGAATTTAATGGTGATCCCATATTTTTAATCCAAGAACTAATTGAAAATATAGAAATTGTTTCTCACTAGTTTATTGAATGTAACTTGAAACAATTCAAAAAAAAAATTGATCTCTCCCGACCTCATAATTGTGTACCGTCAATTTTCAGAGACTCATAATAATCCCAAATAATTTTAAATATATATATATATATGGAATGTTTCAAGTCTTTAACCTAGATTTATTATATTTTAATCTTCTATGAAATTACAACTATGTCATCTTCAACCCTTCTAATAGGGAACTCCTCATTCCTCTTCCTTACAAAAATGTCACCCTTATATATCAACCAATGCATTACAAATTATCTTATAAACATTCTCATACTCATTATATCATTAATTTTTTTCCCAAATTTTCAACCCTAGGGTTCTTAAAAGAGATCAAAATGAGTTCTTTCAAAGAAAAGACAATGGCCTTAGCTGATCAGTATCTTTTCATTAATTATAATTTTATTTACAATAAATATATGTTATTTATCATAAAAAAAATCATAATTATAATAAATATAAAAGTATGTTATTATAATTATGAAAAAACCATTATACATTCTCTTTACCATCCATTGAAAAGCAATAATGTCATTAATGGTCACATGTGGAATACCACCTCCATGAAGAAATGTGATTCATTTTTTTTCATGGATAGTAATGATGATATATTTAATAAATATTTAATATATATATATGATATAACAATGATTTGTGTAAGGATAGCTAGTACTTACCTTTCATTACTTTAATCCCTTGAAAAGTGAATACAATATTCATGTGTGTGCACTACCTACCGTCTCTATGAATAGAGTAATTAAGTTTTCTATATATATCCTTTATTTATGGATATATATATATATATATAATAAATTTATATATGAAATTTATATCAATATTAAAATTCTATAGATGATGTTACCATGATTAGTGTTAAGGATCGAAACTACCAAATCTAAATTATAATGAAAAATATAACACTTAAATCTCGGAAATGATTATTTTAATAAAGAATTAGTAATAAATGGGTGTTCAAATATCATAATTTAATATTAAATGATTAAAATTAATCTAGTATATAATTATAATATATTAAAATCTATAATATAAGAGGTTAATTCACTTTATTATCAAGTCAAACCCAATATAAGAGATTGATGTGATAATATCATTTTTTATCAAGACTAGTTTTGATTAAGTTATTTATAATCATATTTCAAGATCTATATCTCAATAGAGACATGAATATTCAAATACACCTATTATTTATTTATAATATGTGTTTTATTTTTCATTTTCCCTATTATATATACTCAATAAATCAAAAGAACATGTTTAATGAAACATGACTTTATTTCTCTCTTCGGTCAAAAATTATTTTCTTCCATGTCATTGTTTTTTATAAATATTTTCAGGAATGTTTTTAATATTCTTCTATGAGTAATTTAATTTTTTTAATGATGGTTTCCTCTTTATAAAATATGTTAAAAGGAAATTTCTTTTCATTTTCTGAATTATGTACTTTTGAATTTACTGAAAATGTGGAAGGAATATTTGTTTTAATGTATACGGAAAGAACAGAATATCCCATCATCATGATTTCTCAATACATAGAAGATTACTTTACAAGTTTAAAATGTTCTTTTAAAGTAAAAAAATTTCCTCAATATTTGTTAAATTTTTACATTTGAAATATGTGACATCAATGTGAAATGTGTATTTCCCTCAAGAAGTTTTTTAATGATCTTTTAATGGAATTTTTATCAATGGAACTTCTTTTTTTATTACATAGGCTTTACTAGGTATATGATCTAATTATACCATCTTTATTATTTCACTTCATGGATTATGTTTATGGTATTTATATATGTATGAAACCCAATTTAATTTCCATAGGTTAATTTATGATGAATGTTTGTATGATCTTGTAGAAAAAATAGGAATAGATTTATGATTATTTGATAGGTAGTACATAAATTATGCATCCCTCTAATTCATTAGGTAATGATTAATGTTTATAAGATGAAAGGATATATTGTATTTTATCCCAATATTTTATTAGAGGGTGTATGGTAGGTTATCACAAGCCCAAAAAAAGTGATACCCATGTGGTTATCCCACTCATGAAGCAGGTACATGTTTGGTTATCCCTATCCAAGAAGGTGATGAATGTCTTAGTATATGGATTTGACATAGTAATTAAATGATTGTGATAATTACATATTTTTTGAATATCTTTTATGATAAGATCATAATCTATTTTTATGTTCTTATAGAACTTATTCTTTGACCCCATTATGACTCATGTATTATGAACTTCCATGATTTATTCCTTGAATCAAGATTATGATATGTGATATGCAGGATTTGGTTTTCAAATGTTGATTACAAGTTTACATACCCTTATGCTCATGTTATTCTTATTTAATCATTGATATCTTCATTGTTGACCCATATAGAGTATCTGATCTCACCCATTATTATGTTTCCTTTCCCCATGTAATGAATAATATTTTCAATTGTGGCGTGTCTAAGAAGTGTGATAGTTATGATGAACTATGTGGGGAAACAATGTAGATATTTTATGAAACAGTTTTTTATATATCCATGTATCCAAATACTATAAACATATAAAAATATTTAATGTATTATAATATTATGTAAAATATATTAGTTTAATAATATATAATATCTATGTTTGAAATGTATCGGTCACTATACTAGTATGATAAGAGAATGTCCAGATTCATATTAAACTATAACCACAATGATTCTTTAAGGACGAAATTATAGTGAGATTCAAAGATTAGGTATATTTTTAAATGATTATAAATATATTTTTAAGGAGGATAATTTAGTGTAAACACATGAAATGAATTTTTGTAAGTTCATTAAATCAATTAGGTAGTGTAGGGTGGTTTAATGTGTCACTAGGTACATATTAAAGAGCCTCTAGGTACCCAATGAGAGGGATAGTGGTATTATACCACTGGCTAGGCCATCAAATTTCTGATCAAACCTCACATGGTATACAATGGGACACTGGAAATCTAGTGGATTCCAACTTGGTAACCTTTAGTCTGAAGATTTTTGTTTCATAGTATTGAAGATTTATTTCTTGATCCTTCTATTTAATAAACAATCAAGGTATTTCTATATCCCATACCCTAAGAAATATAGGTGAGATACTCCCTTTATTATCCATTCTACATTTATTATACTATAAGTTTTTAGGATTTGAATAATTTCATTCATTGGTTAGTGTATGAAATATTTTCATCTTACTCTTATTACATTCCCCCATTCTTTTTCTCATATTTTACTATGTCTATTTGGGGGGGTTTTTCAATGATTCCACTAGATCATTGTGGAATCACTTCAATATTATTTTATTTTTATTTTTATATTATAGAGGACTCTTTTTATTACTTAATATGTATATTTTCACAATGTTTCATATGATATTGGTGCAACTATGAATTATTATTTTAATATTTTTTTAATTATAAATTAATTGTTTTAATGGATCTATGTAGAATTTTGGGGATTTTGTATATAGTGGGATATGAAGAATATTTAATATAGATTGTACCTTATTGCTTGAGGTTTTATATTGGTTATTAAACCTGAAAATAATTTAATTATTTGTGAAAATGTTGATTAATAAGGATAATCGGTTATTTTTTATTTCATAATTAAAATAAATTGTTCTATAGATAGTGGATAATAGGAAGGACTTTTAGTTGGTTAGGGCTTTGATGAGATTCAGTGGTATAGGTGTACATAAATATAAAAATTAATAACTTTATATTAGGTATGGGTTCCCTATGTTTACCACATTATATGTGATTATATATATTGTTCATTTTTTTATGTGGGTAAGTGAGTATGATTTACCCAATATGATACTATAGTTTAGTTTCCACCTATGAGGTGAAGCGAGTGAGGAATTTTATATGTGTAAGAACTCCTCTGAGTGGTGTTACAAGATTCTATAGTAAAATATATCTATAGTATCTACATAGAAGTGTTTTTTGTGTTATGTTAGAACCCACGATGTGTTTTTTGAACAATAAATAAAACTTCAATTTCTTTAACAGGTCTGATGTTATTGAGTATATCATGAACCTTGAGTGTTTGGAAGATGGGTAGTCACATTAATTATTATTGTATAAAATGTTTGTATTTTTATTCTTTCTAGAGGTATGGAACTTGGTATAATGTCAATATTATCAACTATAGTCTTGTGAGATATAAATGTCTTGTAAATGTTGATTCCCCCAAATATGTCATAGAAACATTACATCTAAGTGACTAGGTTTACCATTGGGTTTAGTATATAATATGGTCTTGTGAATATATTTTAATACTAATTCAATGGTGGTGGTTTTCTTTCTATATGAAAATAAATTATGCCTTTGACCAATAGAGTCCTTATTAAATTACTTGTGGTGTCCTACTAGAAGTCGTATATCATTTTTTTAATAATGAAGGGTCGAATTTGTGGAAGTGGGAATTGGTTTAATATTATAAAGCCTAGGTTTTATAACTAATAGTAATGAATTGAGTTTGAGATGGTCAAGAACTGATATGTGTATCCTAAATATCGATGCAAGTGATGTGGTTAAGGAACATAGCTATGGGATATGGGTTGGTTATGATAGGGTCAATTATTCAAGAGGTAAGAAAGAACATAGTTGAGGATAGTATTTAGAGAAGGGAAACATAGATGGTCATGATTTTAGTAATCCTAAACATGGTTCATTTAAATATCATGATTGACCCAATGGATATATAAGGGTTAGGATTACTTTTTGGGTGTTTTACAAAAGATCTCAAATGCTAGGCATTTATCAGCTAGAGAATATTGATTGATGATATACATATATGATCAATTCTAGTGAATCAATATAACAAATCGGGTTGAGTACACTAATAACCTAATATAGTTATGAAAAAGGATACCTTGTTTATTTTTAATTTATTAGGATAAGTGATGCATTATTCAATATATTCTTGAGTATTAATGATAAATTATACTCTATTACTTAATTTATTGGTAGTGACACATTTTTAATAGTATTTTAGGTCTCATTAATAGTGTTTTTTTAATGTGATTTTCCCCAAAATTGTTAACATATTCTCTAAGATTGTGGTTATAGTGATGGATAATTCACTCTATTTATCCTTGTAAAGATACACCATTAACTACATTTGTTATGTTTCTGATACATCATCCACAATGTCTATTCTATTTTTGATATATGATTCACACTTTGTAACATATTGGAGGTATATTTTTCATTATTTCAATTATATTGAGGATACATCATTCACCACATGCAATGATTTGTTTAGTTTTTTATTATTTCATTGATAAATCAATCACTATATTTATAATTATTGTAATAATACATTCAATTACACACTTTTTAAAATGATGAATTATTCCTTAATGATTAATTTTTACAATGTTTACTTGTTCAACCTGTGATATATTTATATGGTGACAAATAAATGTCATTTTTTTTATTCACAACATAATTATACTCATAGAATTTCATCACTAGTCAATTTATGTATGTTTTAAAAATTTGGCATCTTCTTGAGTACTCAATAATGAAACAACTTTATTAATATTACTAATTATGGATTTCATTTCATTAATTATGTACATTCCCAAAAATATATTCATATTGAATTGTGTCATTGTTGGTGGCCTACTAAGTGTTATTCATACACCCCACACATACACCTTCATAGTACCACAATATTTATGGTTCATATATAGGAAAAGGCATAGACCCCAACAATATAGTGGGAATGCGAGTATCATAAAAAGATGTTATAAATTGATCTGAGGTAAGGTTATAAATAAAATAATGGATTTCCTTGTCTTTTTTATTTTTATATTTGTCAAACCAATGTATGATAGGTCTACATGGTGATGTTTGTTGGGATATATTATTATGTAATCTATAAGGATGACATTTTTTTAGAGAAGAGTACATGATTATATTTCTCGTAAGATTTAAACTATAAGTAAATTTGTTTTATTAAAATATTATACCACTTTATAGATGTTATGGTTATTTATCTATTATGTTTTGATATTATACTGAGGTTATCATCTCACCAAATGATTTTATTTGACCCTTGACTCTAGTAGGTAACCTCATTGATATTGGTAAGCATGTTTGAGAGATATCGGGCTTTGGATCGGGCTCTACACCTGTGGAATAAGGTGAGGATGTATTAATATCAAATTATCTAATTTTTTATTTGTGTTATGGAATTGGGATATGGTAGATATTAAAATTAATGGTTAGAATAAGGGATATATTCCATATTATGCATGTTCGGTATATATATGGGTTGAAATTCAATTTTCCTATGAGTTGGGATTGATATTTTTACTACTTTCTATCATATTTGACTTTATTTTTATAACTTCTAGTTTATCAATTATGGTTTATGTTTTTATATGGGTTCGGGATTGAAAGAGTTGCATGAAAATATATTATACTTGATATGTAGGATCAAATTACATGCACATTCTTGAATGAGATTGAGGGATTGGTTTTTAAGGGAAATGTGGTTTTAGTTATTTAAATAATCAATAATAACTTATTTGATAATTTCATAAAAACATTTAGTGGGAATCTACATAACTAAACCTGAATATTCTGAAACAAATGATAAAAATCATTATATATAAATATCATTAATATACATATTTATTTGATGGAATTCACCTTATTTTGGGTAGTATAGATATATGGATACTTGATATAGATAAGAAAACTATTATGGGGTGATATAATGGGAATTTACTTTGATTATGTCAAATGAAATTATAGGTATCTTATTACGATATATAAACATTATGGGTGTATGGTATATAGACTATGTGTGGGTGTCTTAGGATAATGAGATATGACTAAAAATAATGGTGAGTTGAGTTGGTTAATATGGAGAAACAATGCATTTACTATTCTATATAAGATGGATTATGCCAAGAACTATAATATAATGAAGATGTTATGTAAGGGTAGATACTTCTTATTTATTAATGATGCATGGTTCATGTCTGATCGAGTGATATGTTTTTGAAGGAGAGAAAACTTAGTACATTGTATGATTTATGTAATTGACATGCTTGGTGTACTTTATTAAATTATTAGTTGTGTGATTCTAGGATTTATTGAATATGAATCATAATATTATGAGTCAATATATATGACCAGATAATATTTGGGTGTATGTATATATAGGATTTTGGATTTGATACGGTGTTTGTGCATTTTAGTGAGATTTTTATACTAGAAATATACTTACCTTGATAAATACATAATTATGTTTTACCCACCAATCATGATATATAATTTGAGATGACCTATATGGGACATGGGAAATTGAATATAATATGTAATAAAAAATGGTCAACCTTGGGTAGCATATAAGACTTGAAAATTTTAAGGTTTTGAGAAATCATCAGAGTAAAGATATTGTGTATAGTAGTTATGTGATTGTTATAATTGCATTATCAGTATTATTTTATGATGAGAGAGGACCTGTGATTTATCCTAATAAATAATATTTTATATAATACCATGATATGTACCTATGTGTTCTAGTGAATTCTTAAGATCCATAATCCCATACTGCATAGACTTATGCTATGGGATTCCAATATAGATTTTTTATTGATCATACATTGGGTGTGACCAAGTATAAGATAGAACATTGAATGAAAATAGACACAGTGATTCAAATGAGAGAATAAAAGTTTGAGTCTATATAAATTTATATGATGTTTTAATTTTGGTGTCAGATGATTTGGGAATGCTTAGATGTGATTTCACATGTGAGAAACAGTAAACCGAGTTATGATTGGTGAAGGAGATATAGTCTATATAGTCTGAATAAAAATTTACTTATGTGTCATTAGTATTATGGTAAATCCAATATGGTTATCTCATGTGATTGATTATCTCTATCCTTTTTATAAACATGATATCTTGTGAGAAAACTATTTGTTACTACAAAATAATGAGGTGTTGAATAGTTTGTTCAAGTTCTTGGTTAGTCTTTAGAGTCACATTGAGAATGTTATTAGACACTATATAATTATGAATCAACATATGAAGACTTATGGAGTAATTTGGAAGATGGAATGTAAGAGTTTCTAAGAAAAATGTGAGTTCACTATTAATTAGAGGCATCTGTAGAGACGTAGATGTTGAAGTGATGGATTGTCTATGAAATAAAAATATGTGTGGAATTAATTACCATGGTGGCTATACAACCTAGATAAAGGATTGAGAGATGAGGCTTCTAGATTGAATGATCGTGGTTCGGGACTAGTATTGTCTAAATATTAATGGATTTTTGACCATTTATGTTATTCATCTATTATATGAAAAGTAAAATATTGGGGATTATACATTCTGATATTTATTCAAGTTATCTAGTAACAAACATTGGGTTGAAATGAATGTATAGAGAATACTAGTTGGGATTGTGGATTTACATAGATTCATCAGTTGAAGCAGCCATATTTCCCTTTTTTAAGGAAGAGAAAAATTGAATTTTAAAATTTGATAGTCAGGTAATGTAAGCATGGTTAGTTATTAAATGGGTGTGATACTAGATAAAATGGACTAGTTTTGTGCTTGTTTTTTATATATATTTGGTATTTATATTCTAAGGACCTATATAACAGAACATAAATATGTGATTTGGATGTAGTCTCAATGAAAGATAAAACATTATGTGTATGTATAACATGAAGATGCTCAGGTATAACTATGACTGTGTGGTGGTTTAGTACATACTAATAGAATATTTTATTGGAGTATGAAATTAATAATTGGGAAAATTTATAATATTTTTCTGATAGAGATAATATCATAGTTTCAGTGAAATTATTCAGGGACACAATTAATATTTAATTAGGTTATCTGATATATTTACTGAAATATGATATCAGTTAGGAATTTATATGCACAATAGTGCGTGATGAATTATATATAGGTAATTTAATATACTTCATGTTATATCTATAGTGTGGGATCGACTTTAGCATGAAGATATTGGAGTTTTTACAATTTCACTAATTAAGATATACTAGTGTATGAAGAAATTATAATATGTTTTGGTATAAGGGGAGTGTATTAGAACCCAGTGATCATTGTGGATTATGATATATTCATGAGAGGATTATCAGTGATAAGAAATGGTATAATGGGTATTTTATAATAAACTATATAGGTAATCATCTAATGGATTATATAAATGATGGATTCTAAACGAATTTACACTAAAATTAATATTAAAAGATGAAATTAAAGATATAAGAAAAACTTATAAGGATATTTAAAATAATTAAATAGATCTTTTTTAGATAAAAACTCCAACTAATATTTTAGGGTATTTATTTGATTAAAAATATAGATTATTTTGGTTGAATATGTCCCTAAGAACCTAGTAGGTTTCCACAATTTACCCTATGATAGGAAGAGGGGTGTTTTACTAGTAGCATAGGAAACAGATGGATTATCAAACTCTTCAATGTATTAGGTGGACAATAGTTGGCCATTGGAGGGCTATAATTTATTTCCTAAACCCATTAATTGTTTTTAAATATAAGAATATTCATTTTTTAAAAACATATAATATTTTATTTTCTATATTTTCCTTCTTCTAGTTTCAAAAGAATTAGCTAGAGATGCTCGTTTTCTTATTATTCATTATATTCTTCTGAAATGGATGAGGGTTTTTTTTTAAAAAAATAATAAATAAAGGTAGATAGTATTCTAATATTCAACTAATTTATTTACCTTTACTAGTATATATATATATATATATTAGTGTGGTGGATTAGGGATTTGATCATAAATCTCACTAAATGATGGTGTTATTTTTTCAGTATGATGATTATAGTATCTATATAAGTATTAAGATTATTGAATGTGCATTATTTATCAATGTTTCACTTGATATAGGTGGCATGGTGATTTATTCATTAAATATAATTATTTTTTTGTAAAATATTACTAGGCTAATCATCGGAGGACTTTATGTATTTTTTATATTGTTCCTCTAGATGTATATTAGAGATGTACCACACATTATTTCTTAAGGATTTTTTAATATTATGCTACCATGTGGTATTTTCCAAGTATATATAAATTTGTATTAATTATTTTAGATAATAATGTATTTTTCATAATTAAATTAATTATGTACTTGTATGATATATTTTATTATGGACATCGGATTTAGCTAGTTTGATCTTAGATGAGATTTAGTGGTGTGGGAGGACATCACTACAAATGTGAATAACATCATATGAATTCTGTAGTCTCTATTATTAAATATTTATCTGATCTCTCATATATTATTTTATTTGTAAGTATAGGTAAGTGGGTATGAGTTACATGTGATGGGATCGTAGGTGGGTTTCCATATGTGAGGTAATGTTTTTTAGGTATCTTAATATCAAAATAGGTCCTCTATGTGTCTTTCAATGAATTTATAGCCTTTAAGAATTATGATTCCTATGGGTAATGATTCATCATAGTGATGTAGGAACCCATAGTGGGTGTATAACAATGAATTAAGACTCTAGTGACCATGGAAGGTTTGATGAAATATTGTATAATGTCTCCCATGATCATTGTTCTGCAGGTGAGTATAGTGAATTGTTTTTTAGAAACCCAATTAATTTATAATCTTCTTGTAGGATAACCCTTGGTCCTATGTTGTGATTATCTTGTGTGGAACTATGAGGGTTTATTTTTTTATAAAGGGGGAATCAAATAAGGGTGTCCTTATAAGCTAATTTCTTATAAAGTGGGTTTTACATAGGTTTTAGTGTTTAGTATGTTATTGTTATGAGACTTTTTAAAACATTATTACTGAAGGGTGTTGAATTTTATGATGGGTATTTTTTTTATTTAACAACCATAATTATTGTGGGATTATGTGTGATGACCTACCATGGGTAGTGTATATTATATTTAGCCATGATAGGTATACATCATGGCCATTGCCATATTCCTGATATGATATGACCTAGATAACATATCTGAGAGTTATGGATTGATCTTAGAATATTTATTCCCCAGTAAGTGTAATCATTTTTTCATTTATGTGATGTAATCTATGAAATTAGTGGATATATTGAGTTTGGTTATGATAGGATGTGTTCTACATGAGGTGAGATAATTAATAATCATGGGATAGGATTTTAGAAGGGGAAACATATGATCATGATTATGGTTATCCTGACCTTTTTTTTAATGAAATACTGACCTTGGGGTGGATTGTGGTTATACATACCAATTTTGTTCTTTCCTGAGGATCTATGATAAACAAGTCATTATAAGATACATGAAATTATCACAATACATAAAAATAAGGTCAAGCATTGTGTATCATGTGAATAAATTGGGTTCATTTCATAATAAAACTATTATAGTTATAATTGGTAATAACAAATTTATTGTTACTTGATTAGGTGTTTTAATAACTCATTCATTATTATCTTGTTTCTATATTATAAGTCACCTTACCTAATTTTTTTTCTAGTGATGTCTCAATGACCATTGAATTCTAATTCATTTAAGGTAATAACCTATTATCCCTGTTTGTGATCACAATTTTATCTTGTTTCCCCTTTTTTATCACAGTAGTGATATATCATTCACCTGGTTTCTTATATTTTTGATTCATTCACCATATTCATTATATTGGTTATTCATCATTCAACATGTTTATTATATAAATGAAACATCATTCACACTGGTTATTTTATTTTTAACCGTAATAACGACAAACTCTACATTATACACTTTATTTTTATTTTAATGATATCTCATTCACCATGTTTATGATTATGGTGATGACTTATTCACTAATTTTAATTCATATTAGGTTGGATTGTTCAACTATGATTTATTTATGTTGTGTTGAATTATTCACTATATGATCTATTTATATGGTCATATATTATTTAATTTTTTGTTAACTTCATGCCATGTGAATACCTAATTCATTCTAGAATTGATTGAACCATGTATTTTTTATCATAATTTGGATTATAAAGTTACTAAAAATAAGGCAAGTGGATATTTATGTTTGTTTACATGTCTCATTTCATTGTGTATATACATGAACTTTTGATTGGTTATTATTAATAAAACCTTTTGTAGTGGCCTATTAAATTTTATCCTCACAACATGAATTCCAAAAATTGTAGAAATACAAACCTTATTATTGGAATGTAAGATATGGTATAGGCATTAAAATAGTGGAATGAGTGGTAAGATCTTATTGAGATATTAAATATAGGTCAGAGGTGAGGCTAAGTATAGTGTAGTGCCTCATCTAGTGTTTTTATTTTCATCATTGTTTATCTTGTGTATAATCAACCCATAGGGAAATATATTTTGGGATTCATTTCTTTATAATATTCATGAGTAAAATTTTATTATAACATGGTTTATGATTTTATTTATGGTATGAAATGTTTTGTAAATCCATCTATTTTACTTAAATTTTTTATAATTCCCCAGAATGAATTTCCCAAATAGTAATCTATCCTGGGACATCACAACACCTCAAGCACACCTACCTTTATTCAACATGATACCAACTAGTGTTCAGTTTGTATTGGTAACTTGTAGGGGAAATACCATCTATTAGGTGAAAATGAATAGTAGCATAAATAATAATAAACCATCATCCAAAATGAATACATGTAATAAAGATTATAACTATAATCTGAGAACAATAAAACATATCTCATGTTATAACAAAGTGTTGAAAACTATAATGTCATACAAGGAATATATACTAAAACTATATCATCAAATGTGTTAATTAGATACAATTATATTTAAAAATTATAAAATAATTTACATAAAAATAATATAGTTAGTTAGATTTTAGTCCTAGAAACATCACCCAATCCTCATTTACAACATGATCACTCATCCATTATTGGACCTTTTCCATTACATATATCTCTGGCCATGAATTCTATATTCCCACCAATTTCCATGTTCAGGGTGTAGGTAAAAAAAAAGTTTTACACCAAAAACCTTACCCCTTAATTAATCCCAATATATATATGTTTATACATATATTTTTGTTTGTCAATGTAAATTCATAATGATAAATGGAAAAACTGACATCAATAATGATAACTCACCACTTCATTAAGTGATCAACAAGTAACCCAATGAATGACCATACATTTCTAGAATAGTGCCATTTTTATTTATAAATGTATCATAATGAGGGTATAGAGGGTCAGCATAATATATGCCCATAATCAAATAAATGACTAAAATACATGGTTGGAATCACACACGGCCTATACAAAAATGGATCACATAGATGGAAACATTCTTAACCGAAAACCCAAAGAATGTCATGGATACAAATAAAAATAACAAAAGTTATAAGGGGAATTTGTTTATAATACACCAAATTCAAACACCCAATAAGGATATAGTTTTCATTACACGTAACAAAATACAAGGAAGTATCAATCACCTAACCCATATTCCCAATGATAATCCTTTTTGGAATTACACCAAACCCAAACCCCTAATATTAACTTTGCTTATATTTATACCCAACCCAAATATAAATAAATGAAGATGGTTGAAAATATACCCAAAAATAGATTTTGAAATATCTATATTTGGCATCATTCCATCATACAATAATAAATAAAATGATATTTGAATTATACCAAATCTATATAACAAATAAAAAGCATAATATTAATCACAATGAATCATTAAATACCCTTCATGTTACACGTGAATCGTTTATTAGATCATTCTCTCTGTTATACCCTATCTTACATGATATTCTTTATTAACAAAGAAATTATTTTTACTATTATACGAGGTCATCAAACCTACCTAAAATAAATTCACACAATCTTAGGTTTTCTTTCCAATACTTTTTGAAACTTAATATAAGAAATATATCCATATATAAAAATATAATCAAAGGCTTCCACCCAAAGTACATATTATACCCCTAAAAAATTTATCCACTTATCATTACATGTGGGAACCCCGTAATGTTCCATTCGAAACCATTGTAACATTCCTTCTAAGAACCTCATATGAAACAATGCATTCAATATATTTTAACAATGTCAAAAAATTTAGACATCCTATCTCATTGTTTAAGGACATTAATAATGAAATATTCCCATATTATTAGAATCCAAATAGAATAAAAACACTAGAGTGATATAATATAAATGAAATAGTTAGAATGGAATAGGAATTAGAGAATATATATATATATAATAACTAAGATCTTAATGAAGATCTATAAGAATCGAGGCTCCATAAAATTGGTTTGTTACATTTTATTCATGTTTAAAAAGGTTATAGTAATATACATATTAATTAATAAAATGATAATTATGATATAGTCCCACCATTATATTTCACTTAATACTTACTACTAGTCAACATCCATTGGAATACAATGAGGTTATCTTTATGTATATAGCACTGTTGATATGGAAACTCAAGGCATGAGTAGACCATGAATGTAAAACATTCATATATAGAACTTAAGTATGAAATTTTTCATGATATATAGATCAATTAGAAACAATATGGGAGAATAAAATGAATAGATAAGATTTACTTTCTACTACCTGGGTTGAATTACCCCTTCACCAGACTTACGAATGTTTTCCCATAAATAATAAAAAGTACCCTTCCCCTTGATCAGGTGGATGGAAACCTATTTTAGAATCCCATTGGAGCTCAATTAATTCATAATGATCCATTATATTCCTAATCCATATAACCGATCTCATAGTGGTGGGTGTTTTATCTATTGCTAAATTTTTTGGAGGGAATAAACAAAATCCAATCCATAAAGAGAGAATTTACAGAAAAATTATTTACATAGATATAGAAATTCATTTTATATTGAATACATATAAATTAAGTACATACCAATACCCAGTTCAATTCAATATATACAATATCTTCTTACATGAGTATGATAGATATCCCTAATACGAAGAAGATAGACTCTTTTCTCCTATGGTATCCATGCTCTATATGAATCTCTCAATATGAACGAAGGAATTTTCTTCTTCATGGTATACTAGAATATTTTTTAATGAGATAGAGATCAAGAGAGAGATATAAATCAATGTTTTTGAGGAATATCATAGAGATAAAATCATAGTCTCATGTAAGTACAATAAAAAAAACTAGAGACTATTTATATATGAATCTATATATACTTTTGGATTCAAACTTTTTCTTCAATTTTTGTTTATTGATTCAAATGTTTTATAAATGTTTCAAAAGTTATAAATATTTATAACTCTTGACATTACCATGTAATCTATTATTTTTTGTTTTAATAATTTATTTATATATTTAAACTCTAATAATTATCCTCACAAGGTGATAAAATCAAACATGATTTTTTATAGTAGGATAAAGTGGTTAATTAGTTTGTTATCAAAAAATAATATACTACCATAAACATAACACTATTGTAGTTAGTATCACTACTGTATAGTTTACACTAAAAAAACTCTGACATGGTTAACACTACATTGTCATGATTTTAGCTTCACTATATATTTTTATCAATATATCACTTACACAAAAGCCTTAGAGACTTAGTACATATTAACATTAAATCACATCTAAAATAAAACTTATGAAACAATATCAAAAACATTTTTTGGAAATATTCAAAATATTTTTTTAGATGATATATCATTAATTATTACAAAATATTAATTCATATATAACAACTAGTAAACACATATTGGAATATTGTTTTGGGTATCCTCTAAAACATAATTTTGGGCAACTCTTATGATTTTTTACAAATCTTATTGTACTAAAACATAATCATAAATTAGAAAACCATAAATTATAACCCCATGGACCTTTTTATTAGTGAAAATATTTATGATATCTCTATTACCTATTTATTAATAAGTATTTTCCTCTATTAAATTATCATTTCTACTCAATCCATAAAGGGAGTTCATGTGGTCTACATTAAACTCATGTATTTAAACACTAGTGTCCTCCAAATTTATTATATATAAGTATGCATAGAAATATAATGACATTGGTTAATAAATTTAGTGTCCATGAGACCCAAATAATTTTAATCCCAAATATCCAACTCATATATTCTTCATAATTGGATTATAGACTCATCATAATGATAAACACATAACATATCATAAACTTGGGTACATGGGGACATCATATGCCCATAATCCAAATAGATAATCATGTTATATGTATCTTATCTATGTATGGTCATATACTTCTCAAATATTTCTAAATAGACGTATAATATTACACACCCATCATTTTATAGGGAAAATACAATTTGGTTAAACTTAAATTGAAGAATGATCAATAACATACCCAATCACTTCTAATTTTTTCATCTGGAAAGTGATTATAAGAAAGGTGGAATACATTTTCTCATGCTTTACATATTTTCATCTATATGTAATATAGATTCAATATAATATATTAACTCCTTATATATCAAAAAAATAGTATACGTAATTTTATGTGGTATCTATTGAGGATATATAGTATATAAAACTTTTTTTGCATCATGATTGAATCTCATATATCTATAAGAAACCCATCGCTAACTAATTTTCACATATTATCATATATAATAATACATTATGAGGACCATTTATTTTTGATAACTCTAAGTAATACAATAATCAGTTTAATATCATTATAATTCATCTAATATATGTAAAAAAGGATAGATCAATAATGTGGACAATACCATTTATGTAGAATCATATGTTTTATAAATTCATAATCTCATTTTAGAATATTAAAAAAACAAAAATAAGTTCTAGTATAATTATATCCCAATTCATAGAATATTATAGAGGAATTTTTTATTGAATTATTAAGGTTTTGATCAACTCATTATGTCTGTATTTATTTTATACAACATGTATGTGCCACCATATAATAATTCCACCTATAAAATCACTTAACAAGATAACATCTATGATGAAAATATTTTTTAATAATGGTGCGATTATGAATCATAATCCTCATTTTAAAATCATTAAATATAATATTTGACCATACGTACTCCATAATATCCAATGTTATTGCTTCAATAATATAACTTATATTAAATACTTAGAACACTTTCTATGTTCATTGTCATCATCTCAAAACTTTTCCATTCATACTATTCTATTTATATTCTTTTTTAAGGTAACTCTATATATTAAGATAACTCTTTACTAACTTACCCTAAAACCTTTTAGGATATTTGGTGACCTTCAATTTGAATCAGACTACATGAATATTTTCTTTGGTATAGTTTTAACTTCTCTAAGTCAAATCATACTCACACTATTATTTTAGTACCTATACTTTCATAAAAATATATTTATGACACAAATACTCTTTTTTGTGAAAAAAAATAAAGATTATTTCCATCATGGGAACAATAAATACACAAATTACTAACAACCACATCTTATAGGGTATTATAATTTTTAGAGAAATAATAGAAATTAATAGTTAATTATTTAAAATTTTCCATTATTGGGTTGGTAGAAACATTTCATTAATATTTTAATAAGTATCTTGGATTAATTATTTTTCTTAACATTAAGAATCACTATTATCATATTTTGAAACCATTTTAAATAACTAAATAAAAAAACTATATATATATATATTAACAATAATTGTATTTAAATTAACACAAACCCTTGTTCACAGTAAATTTCATATAATAAGGGAAATAAAAAAGAAAACATATATATTTTTATTGATATTTATCTAATATATAAGGTAATACATTGTATCCATATACATTATATATCCATTATTTACATCATTACTTGAATTCATAATTTTATGATCAATCCATCAAACCCTATTTAAATTTTTACCCATATATATATTCAAAATTATTTTTTAATATACATTCGGTTTCTTATAGATATAAAATGAGAATATTTTATTTATATAATATTAATACCTATTGTGTCATCCCCATTTTTCTTCATGTGAAAATTATATTATTCTAGTAAATTCCTCCTCCAATGAATATTTTTTTATTAATATAATAATCTCCCCACTTTTTTGAAACTATTTTTAGTTTAAATGATCTTTAATAACTATCGTATCCTCCAATATTATTATTCTACATTAAACATTAACCATATTATATTTACAAGATTACACTAGACACAAAACCTCCCATGTCTTTCTCAATTGCACTTATCATTTTTAGGATATTGATTAATGTCTTATTAAACTCATTAAAATAATAAATTTTTAGAAAAATTTATAGAAATGTATCTATAATGGATTTCATGTCCAAATGTCAACTTAAAAAAACCCCAGTATCTCTAGATCATTAACATATCCAATAATATCAAGTATCTATGGATAAAAAAGTTAATTTTTTATACTTCCTTTAAATTATATATTTTATTCCATATAATGAACCTCTATTATTATTTTGATAAGTTCTTATATCATTTTTTAATATAACAACTAGCTAGCTAATAATGTAGTGTTTTATCTAATTGATAGATTTTTTCCTTCTATTAATGATGAAATAATAATTTTATATAATAGTTCAAGAAGTTTATAAGATTAATATTCTATTTTTAAAATTTTAAAATTAAATTAAATTTTAATTATTTTGAATCCAATTATCTATAAAAAAATGTTTTTATAAAATAGGTGTTATGTTTTTCAATCATTTAATAATGACTTTTATTATATTTGATCCCATAAAATGATGATAATTTTAATTAAATCAAATAAATTTGTAATCCCATATGAAACCTTCACTGATATTTTGGTTAATTTGGTGTTTCTTCCATCACATAGCTATTTAGGTAGCCTATAATGTTAATTATATCATATATGAATCCTGAATAGTGGGATGTGCAACACCATTCCAAAATCAACCAAATGGATTATCCCAACATTATTCTTATGGGAACCAAATTCTGTCAGGATCTCTCAATAATGTGTAAACAAAAAACTAATATAAATACAGGCACCTAATCCATTTAGGGTCACTCATTACCTATTTTCTTATAAAATGAAATCCATGCTCACTGAGATTTGGCATGGACCACCTATTTGGATGATCGAGGTATTGAAATATTTTTAATTTTGAGGGAATATAACACATTGAAATAGGTTTAATATATCACCATATTATCTCTTGTATTTCCTCTATGTATACATTATTAAATGAATTTATTTTTTATATCCTATACTTTTTACGAAATTAATATCTTTAGAATAAATTAATTTATAAAACCTTATTGAACTCATTATTTAAGTTAGATACCAAAAAATAAAATCCATTAATATTAATAAATATCATTTTATATCATATTCATAAGGTATATAAAACCCTTTCATGTAAATGTTTATAATTTTAAGAAAACAAAATTTCCACAAGGGAATGGAATTTGACAATGGTTGTCATCCTCCACTTTTATAGACTATTCCAAAGCACCCTAAAATTCAAAATCGTTACATAAATACTCACTATCCATTACCCAATTCTCTAGATATACCTTAATTATAATTTAATCCTAACACCTAATATGTATACATCATGACCAACCTTTAATTTCATGGCCATAACCAAAAAAATATCAAATAAATGGAAAAATGTAACAAAATATTACATTATCTATACCATTTGGATCCTTATATAGATATAATGAAACTTATAATAAATACCATAGAATTTTAAACTAAATCATATATAAATTAATAATATAACACATATTTTCAGGGATATATAATAGATCTACCCAAGATTTTATCCTTAAATAAATATTGTATACTATATTATTCTACATAGAAAACACCAAAAACCAAACCAATATTGAAAATACTATGTTATCTATAGAATTAGTAGGTATAAATACTATTAAGAGAATTATGAATTATTTATAAACGAATATATATATAATAAAAAAACAATTTAATCATCATTTTTAATATTTATACCTAAGAAGATAATAAAATATCCCATGTTTAAAATGCATTTTATAAAATTTGTTTTCCTCGTATTTGATATATTCATGGTGAGAAATAGTTTTATAAGAATAGTTAATATACCATAAAATGATTCTGTATAAATAAATATTTTTTATGATATTGATAATTTTATTTTAAAATTAAATTTATCTATTTTTTTATGTGAATTTGAACAAAATATCATCATTTTTTTATTATTTATGACCAAATTATCTAATGATTGATTTTTCATTTTTTTCAAAAATAATTCATTTTAAGTGAATAGTGAATAGATCATTTTGGAAAATATTGTGTATTTTAACACATCACTTGGATATAAGAGAAACCTAAAAGAGAAGAAACCATTTTTATATTAAAATAAATTTATTTTAATTAAAATTATGTATTTTTAAATAAAATTGTTCAAATACTATCCTATATTTGATGTCTTAGAAAATAAGTTATATTTTCTCACAAATTAATTTAAAAACATTATACATTACAATTGTAAAAAATTTTAATTTTAAATATTAAATTAGGGGATCAAAATTATATAATAAGGGACACTTTATTTTTTGGAAAAAAATGTTATTTAATTTATGTAAATTTTAGTTATGCTAGTTAAATAATTATTTTTAAAAGAAGAATGTTTTTCTAAATACTATGTGTTTTTTAAAATAAATGGATAACATTTAAATAAAAACTATGAAATGATTTATAAACATATGTAAAATGGAATTATCATTAAATTAATGATAAATCCTAATTAAAATTTAATAAAAACCCTATATGATTAAAACAACATTTTTATAGAAAAATAATATTTCAACAAATTATATCTTTTGATTTACAAGATAATTTTGTTCTATTTGTAAATTCAATTAGGATAAATGTAGACCAAATTGAAATTTACCATTACTTAATTTAATAACATTGGTCTAAATATATTTTTAGTAATAAAATAATTGAAATGATTAATATTTAATTGAGAGTAACAAGTGTTTAAATGACTAATTAGAGGAGGGTAGAATTTTTTTAAATTATCATGACCATTAGAGTTTTATGAAAATATTTTTTGGGACTTAAAGTCTTGCCTACATGTCTTACCAACCATCCATCACCTAAGTAACCTAAATATCATCCTCCCCATTCATACCCCTTACTTATCATTCTTCTCTATAGAAAAGTCCCACTTTCTCACTAATAATAGCGGAATCACTTACTCCCTTTTAATACTCTAAAAACTATTTCAAAATTTCATTAAAAATATGCCAAAATTTCCCATCTATGTTGACCTTTACATTCCATAATTTTCCTTTTCACTTAAAAATTTATTATGTCACTCAAATCTCTAGCCTTAATCAAGAGGGTGTTCAAGGTCTCAACATAGGCATCACGTCTTTTTAATATTTTATTTCTTATTATTCCCTTTATAAACCAACCAAACCCATATAATAGTAATAACATTAGAATAATTGTTTCTTTGGTTTTTTATTATACTAATAGTACAACCATTATTTATTTACCTCCATCTATTATGAAAAATAAGTGTCCTCATTAGTGTGTTTGCATGGATTACCACTCCCTCAATGTGATGCTTTCAGTTCATCATCAACACCACTCATGGATGGTATTAAGGATTGTATTAATTAATAACTATGATATAAATAATCTATTTATGATTTTTAAATGACTTTTTACAATCCACCTTCACTCATCTCAATATTTTCTTAATAAAGACGCTAATCACGTGTTGTGCTGACTAACACCTCCACAAAGAATCATTTTTTTCATTTTTCTTCTCATTATTAATTCATTATGTGAAAATATTCAAATATTGTTCACCATAAAAAATAATATAATTATTCTTATATTATAACGATATTATTTTAAATGAAACACTTTCTTATCTACACTCAACAATTGTGTTAATGTGTGTTTAATATTGGGTATGTTTGACAGCCTACATGAATAATGATTTAAAAATATATCATGGATGTAAATGGAAACATAATTTATTCTATAATATAACTTTAATTTTTAAAGAATAATTTTTATTTTGTTTTGGAATGGAAACAAAAACTTTTAACTCATAAATTTTGAAAACACACTTCATAGATTTAAAATCACTAAAAAATTATCATTATTGATTCCATATTCTAGTATAATGATTAAAGAAAACGTGAACGGAAATATAGAAATCATATATAATTATACAAAATCTATTAATACTAAATTAATGAAAATTTACTTATGGAAATTATAAGAAGAATGAACACCAATATCATTCCTATGAAACTACTACAAATTGTCAAAATTAAATGCACCTGATTCATGAAAAAGGAAAAAACTAACTAATATACATGTAGAGACTCATGTTTTATGGTTTTTAAAATTTGAGCATAAATTTAAATTTTTGATCTCAAGTTCTCGTGAGGGGGAAAATAGTCTTTTTTTCTCTATAATATGGTCTCAGATAATTTTTCTAACCACTCAGTTGTTCCCGGAATATGGAGTTTACCCTAGGAGATGAGTTTACTCGAATTTTGAGAAGTTAGAGTTTTGTAAGAAATTTTAATATTTAATTAATTAAATATTAAATTATTTTTGTGGTTTCAGGTGATTGTATCTTTTGAATTGAGAGTCATATTGTTATTATGAATCCGTAGTTTAATCTAGAACATGGGGTTTTCTCCTAGGTGAGGTATAAACTCGCTTCGGGTTATGAGACTTGGGACAGGTGTTAAATGGGTAATTAATTAATCAACTAATTAATTAAATTAATTAAAAAGACTCCCCCCTCCCCATTTTAGATCCCACAAATGATAGGGAAGTTTGATAGGTTTCTACATCATGCAATTCCAAGACTAATAGGATGTTTAGGAGAGGATATGTTGTTGGACTTCTTTCATGGCGTAGATTGAAACCAGATCAATGTGCAACGGCTTCTAGAAGTGGATCTAGACATGAAGCTTCTTCATTTACACCATAAGGTATGATGGTTTTTTATTTTCATGTACTAATGCTAATTGATTATTTTTTTAAGTTTCATTTCATTATAATGGTTGTTAATGACCACATGGGGGTCGATCTATTCTTATTTGTAGTAAAATGGGGGTTTCGGTAGGTTTGGAAGGGTTTCTGATTCGGAAACCTCATCTACATGGTGTGTGGTTATACTAACATGTTCCGTTTGTTCATCCCAATTGGGGAAGATAGAATTTTTAAAAATACATGCCATGTAATTTAATTACATTTCATATATTAGTATATGGTTGTGTGTCTGGTCATTTGAAAAATTACATTGGAAGGTGATGTTTGGAAAGTACACATCATGTAGAAGTACACAAGTTGGACCCTTGTCTCTTTATCCATGTAAAATTACATGTCTAGGAAGATATATGATATTACATTCCATGTACTCGAAAATACATGTCATGTAATTTTCCAAACTTGGAGGTTTTCGGTGTTTTCTTCCTGGGAAGTCAGAATTGGATTTAAGAGTAGTCCATTTTGATCATTTTTTCATGTGGATCACAATGGTGGGATCCTTTCAAATATATAGAGGTCATATGGATGGATGTTTTGAAAAATTTAGTATAGAAGGAGGTTTTTTTAGGTTAGGATTCAGAATCCCCTAGTGGGTTGGGTTGTGAGCTGGGAGATCTATGTGAGGGTTGTGAGCTTGGTTTTTGATCTATCCTAAGCATGCCTTGTTGTTTTTATGAAGGATTCTTGGATGAATCTCAGAAGATGTGATTTCAATAGTATATCTAGGAGTATCTTGGTTTTACCTTCATATTGTGACTAGTATATCAATGTTATATCATTTGTGGTTTAGATCCTACGTTTGAGGATTAGGGTGAATTGAGGCATTATGGCTTGGTTGAAACTAGAGGATGGTGGTTATTTACGTGTTCTATTATGTTTTTGATTTTAGTCTGAGGGACTAATGAGGATACCCATGGTGGGATGGTTTCTTGTTAAATGAACTTTGGATGTCATGGTTGGCAGATGATATTTACCACATGGTATGGGTTTTCTTTTTGACTACCTTTTTAGAATTTGTTTATCAAGGATCTATTAGATGCCATAAGGGCCACTTGATGATGTTTCTTATGATTTTTCTTGGCCTATGAGTTTGGTTGTTACTAGGGTTTTTATTGGATTCCTCTACTTGAGTGCTAGTTCTACGGATCCAATGAGGGATTCCTCTATTTATGTATGGATCAAGAGGGTCAAGTATAGGAACAATTTATAGGATAACACTGAGTGGGAGTGTGTGTTTATATAGTATAGTTATGGGTGTTCTTTGGGACCTATTATTATGTATAATCCAATAGGTCTAATATATATCTGGTCGAGATGGACGTATATTCATCCCTTGTTATGTTCTAGTTTGTTGAGGTTGATACCTAGATTACTCCCATGGGTGTATTTGATATGTTTGGGTTTACATATTATGGAACCTTGTTTAACGGTAAAATCTACGATAGCTGGTACAATTATGCATACAATCCATGGGTATCATTCCGAGTATTCAGTATTGATATTATTGCACATAAGGATTCGGTTATGGTCTGTATACTATGGACTAAGTGTCAAACCAATGTTCTAGATGCAGATAGTATACTTTTTTTATGTTCCAAACAGATGTTCTGGGAATTAATGGTATACCAACTATACAGATGGTGGAACAATTCTCCACGTACATGGTTTGAGTGTTGTACCGAGGTTCCAAACATGTTGTTTTATATTTTTGAGTATAGTGGATGTGACTTCACATGTATATGGTATGAGTTTGGACTTGAGGTTCTGGGCATGGGAGTTATACTACTTAGATGGTGTTAGACTTAGGTTGTATACATTGATAGTATACCTCATGGTTAGATTTAATAATGAGGCTTTCAGTAATGATGCAATGGAAAGTGAAAAAAAATTGTACGGATGCTTCCTCTCTTCAGGAAAGGCCAGACTGATTCTCTAGGCACCAACGATGTTATGTATAGATGGTTGCTGGAAAGAGGTTCCTGAAACTACCTTTATTTTTTATGATGGATCTGAGGGGCATAATGTATTGTATCAGTACCGATGGTTTGGAATTATGATTTATGTGCTGAACTAATGATCAACTCATTATTGTTTATGATACATTGGATAGATGTCAGGCCAAGGGTCTTATCTCGGTTGTACTTTTGTAGTAAATGTGACAGATGTGTAGAGGTTCCAAGTATGATACACTAGTGGGTCATGAGGAACTAGTATGGGAATAATTAGATTAGTATCCCTGATTACTGGACTATTATAGTATGGGTTTCTGGTATTTTCAAGTTTGGTTACAGCTTTCATGGATATGAAGCCAGTATGTTATTTAGGATGAACAGTCATGGAAACATGCATACAGATACTCTGTCTTGGGATGAAGTAGGTATAGTTGATCGAGTTCTTGAACCTAAGGATTGATAGTTATTCTATTTATATTTATTTTTATGTTATGTTTGACTAAGATAATCATATTTCATGAGAATTCACTTATTCCATAAGTTTATAGGTTCCCTATTGAGGGTGGCCTACTGAGATTTATTTCTCACCCCATGTGTGTGCATATCGGTGTACGAACAGACCTTCTATATTATTTTAGGATGAGAAAGGATGCATGATGGATCAGGCTGACGAATTAAGTTTTATGTTTGATGGGGATGCTCATGTGGAATTGAAAAGTCACGCAGGAGCATCTTTACAAGCTATTGGAGACTAGGTATGTGTTACGGCCCAGAGTTTGCAGTAGGAACTATCTTATTTTCTTTTCAATTTTTTTATTTCCATACATGTGATCATCCCAGTGGGTTATTTTTGTTTTATGTATGAAATGGATATTCTGTCCTTTGATGTTTTTTAATTTTATTATAGAAAATTTCAATTTCAGTTTATTTATTCATGTACATTACTCTAATATGTATAATATTTGGTTATTTACTTATTGTTGTGAACTCTGATATGGGAGTATAGTATCCTCGCATATACACATTAGACTCTTGATTCTATTTGTTACCCTCTGGAATATGAGGAGGTGTGCTTGAGTTATTATGGTGAACCATCATGAAGCACCGGTTTAGTGGATACCAGGTCAGGACATTAAAAATATGGAGAGTGGAGATATAGTAATGTTTGGGAACATGTGATGGATACTAGGTTGATGCTTCTTCAACACTAGTTCCATTAATAATTCAACATTACCAAGGACTAGGAATGATATTTTGGATTTGTGATGATATATTTTTATATGATTTTCTCTTTGAGGGACACACAGGTTGTTTGGATTTTATATTTTATGATGGGTTTTAGGCTCTTATCCCATTTTTGAGTGTCTTGTGAGTTGGTTTCGAATCATGAATTATAGAGGAAATATACATCTCATGAATCATGATAGAAATATGTTATACCCATGTTATATTCTTCCATGTTTGTGATTTTATGTGTTTCTTTATTATGGAAGGTTTTTCTGGAACTATGGTGAGATTCTAGATGGCGTAGATATTGGTGTGATCCTTGTATGTGGCTGGTGTGGTGACTCTTGTGGGTCAGTATGGTATAAGTGTAGGTCTTTTGACCCCTTTTAGATTATTTTTTTAAGCTTGGTATTATTTTTCGGTCCTCCAAGGAGTGGTCTGATGTACAGATGTTTGGAGAGGATGGACGCCCTAGTTTTGGGAAGTTGGTTGGTGTATGATGCCTTCTTGGTTTGAGACCCTAGAGGAGGGTGTTTTAATTTCTAATTTCATGCAGTCATAAGATGGGTACATATTGATTCCCATGATTTGTGTAATTTTCTGAGTTTTCTTAGAACTATGTGGTTGTACCTAGTGGAATGATGTGAGACTTGATCGGTAGGGCTAGTTGAGAGTGCCTAGTTGTATTTTGACATTACATCAGAGTAGGGTGGAAGAGTTGTGTGACCTTCAAGGGTGACCCCTGAGGAGAGGTTAACTGAGTTACGTGTTATTTTTGTTTGTGGGGGCACAGATAGATTCTTGGGACTTTTTGAAATGGTGTACAAATTGTGCAGCTAGGTTTGAGGGTTAGGCTCATTTGATTCTTTTTGTTTTTTAGGATAAGTCTTATGCTAGTGGTTCCACTTTGCGGTTGGTTTCAATAGGGGAACATTAATTTAGGTGGATTACCAAGGAAATGGTTATGAAGGCTATTTGATCTTGGTAGACTAGAGTTGAATTAAGAGCACATGATGTGATTCAATTTTCATTCTTAGGTACTATGATCTGAGTTTCTTGTGATAAGTGACTCATTGGAGTTAGAGTATGTTCTGTGGTTGGTTTACGCAAGAGCATGTGATGGTTATGTGATAATGGAACCTTGGATATGTGAGCATTAGCGATTGGATGTATCTTTTGGTTTGGGGATTGGGCATTAAAGGAGTGTATGTATGAGGTGCCTGATTTGGGAATGTATTCATGAGTGGTATGATAATTATTGAGGGGTGATGAGAGGTATGTTGAAATGGTGACCCAAGGCCATGGAATAGGATAGTGATGTTCTTGAATGGATGAGTTTGTGGTGGTATTCGTTGAGAATATATTAGTATACTCAATGTTTTGAGATGATCATGCCCAATATCAGGACATTGTCTTGAGTATACTAAGAGTCATGGGTATTATTCCATTATATAAATATATTTACTTGGGTTGATAAGGGGACTCCTGGGAGGTTGTTCTCATGGAGGGGTATGTGTGAAGTCGTATGGTGGGGATCACACCATCCTCTTTCTGTGAGTGAGGTCCCTATGGTGGATTAAATATCGATGAATACCACTGGTGTTGTTCTTGGATTCTTATAATAGACAATAGTAGCTCCTTTATGTATTTCCTCTAGTGGGTGTGAGATGACCATGTCTAGTTTTGAGGTTTGGTTGTGTTTGGGGCATGTTCTATAGAAAGGGTGTTTTTTGTGAGGAAATAGTAGGTATATTTATATGGTGCAGATCCCCTTGATCTTAATGAATATTTTTAAATGATGTGATTTATTTGGATGTAAGGGTGTGTTTAGGAACTATCCTTGTGGTATCCTAATAGTGTGAAGTGGTGGCTTGACCTTCGAGGGGTTGTACGCCCTCCCTTTAGAGTTATGGAGAGATACATTTTTGGAATTTTAGAGTAGAACATAATGATTTGAGCTTGCGTTGACTACCGAGGTGGGTTGAGGTGTGTGGTTGAGATAACCATGAGGATTATGGAGGATGATAAGGTTTATGGTGGGGATGTTGTAGAGACTGGTGTTTTTTGGATTTTTGAAATTTGAGTATAAATTTTAAAAAATTCTTAGATGTTCATGATGGGTAAAATGATATTTTCCTTATATCGGATAGTCTCGGATAATTTTCTAGAACACTCTTTTGGTCCCATAATAGGGATTTTACACTATTATAAATGTTTTGTGGAATTCTGAGTAGTTAGAGTTTTGGAGGAATATTAAATATTTAATTAATTAAATATTAAATTATTCATGTGGTTTCTGGTGGTTTTATCTTCTAAAATCAGTTTCAAATTGAAATTATGAATCCATGGTTGAGTCCAAAATAGAGGTTTTTCCTAAGAAAGGTATAAAATCACTTTAGGTTCTGAGACTCAAGACATGTGTTAAATATTAAACTTATTAATTAATTAATTAATTAAAAAGATTCCCCCTCCAAATTTTGGCTCCCACGCATGGAAGGGAAGGTTGGAGGGTTATTCTTCATGTTAATCATATGCCAAGAGGAGTATTAGGAGATGAGACACTGCAATATTTCATCCTTGACATAGATCAGGCCCAGATTGAGGTTCATTAGCTTTTGAGAGTGGATTTAGACCAGAACCTTCAGGTTTTATGCCATGAGGTTGTCTAATTTTTGAGTTTTATGCCCCAATCCCCATTGATAAGTTTTTTTTTTAATTTTATTGCCTTATAATTGTTTCGAAGGACCCCATGGGGGTCAATATATGCTTATTTGGAAGAAAATGGGGGTTTCAAGAGATTTAGAGGGGTTTCCCATTCTGAAACCCCATCTACACAGCATGTGGTTATAAGAACACTTGCCATGTGTTCTTACCAATCAAGGAATATATAATTTTCAAAATTAAACACCATGTACTATAAGTACATGATGTGTACTTTAAGTACACTCCATGTAGTAGTACATGACTATGTGCCAAACCATGTGAAAAAGTACACATGAAGATGATGTTTGAAAATTACATGTCATGTACTTTGGGTACACACCCTTTAGTAGTACATAGTCATAACCAATGTTGATTTTTTAATGTAAAAGTACATCGCTATGAGGAGATATGATAGTACACACCATGTACTCAAAATTAAATTCCATGTACTTTTTTCAGCTTGTAGGTTTTTGGTGTTTTGTGCCCTAGAAGACATAATTGGACTTGTGAGTAGTCCATTCATAGAATTATTCAACATACAACATGATGTTGGGATAATTTTGACATATATAGGTCTTTTTGGTAGTTTTTCTTACAAACTTAGTCCATCAATAAGATTTCCTTGAGGTTTGGATTTAGAGTCATTTGGTGGGTTCGGTTGTCATCTTGGTGTTTGATCTGATATGAGCATGCCATGGTGTTTTTCTTAAGCTTTATTGGATGAATCCCAGAAGATAGGATTTGAGTAGTATCTCTTGAAATATATTGGTTTTCCCTGAATATTGGGACTAGTGGCTTAAGGTTTGAGCAGTTGAGGTTTAGATCCGATGTTTTAGGATAAGGGTGGATGAATCAATTAGGAATTGATTATCACTAAAGGATGGTGGTTATAACCAATTTACATTATGGGGTTGCATTAAATCTGAGGAAATCTTGAGGATTTCCTTGGTGGGATGGTTTGTGTTTAAGTGATTGTTGGATATCGTGGTTGTAGGATGAGATTTCCCACATGGTATGGTTTTTATTTTGGATTTCCTTGTTGTCATGTTGTTGATCAAGGATCAGTTGGAGTCTACTAAGGGCCACGTGAGGATGTTTCTTGTGATAGTGTTTGTCCTGAGATCTTTTTTGTTACTAGGGTTTGGGTAGGATGCCAACATGTGAGTTATAGTTCTAAGGATCCAAGGATCGATTCCTTTGTTTATATGTGGATCCAGATGGTCAAGTGCAAGCCTAATTGATAGGATAACCCTGAGTGGGTGATTATTTTTATATATTTTGGTTATGGATGATCCTTGTGATCTGGAATATTGAATGAGCTAATGGGATAATATATATATATATATATATATATTATATGGATGTATATGCAACCCCTCTCATGTTTGTTTCTGACGCTTTCGTTGGGGCATGCATTCGTCTATCGAGGACGTGCTGACTGTCTACCCCGCATTCATGATTTCCAAAGGTAGGCAGCATCCATTACATCTTTAGGGATGTTTTCTCCTTGATCAAAATGGGGTGATGGGATTTTGGTCTCTCATTACATGGATTCCTCTTCGGAACTCTTTGCCTAGTCTGGGTCTCCCTTATAGAGTTATGTCACGGTTCGTGAATATCATTCTTGATTATATATCTGTGTGGATGATGATTAATTATGCTTCTTCTATTTGGAAATTCCAAAGGTTCTTGATAGGTAAGTAACCTTTAGTCATAGTGTATGGTAACATAAGGCGTGTTAGGACATCTCTAGATGCGTGGACATTGGATGACATGTATTCTTCCTCATAAGAGGGCATCTCAAAGGCACAGAACCTGAGGCATCCAACATCGGTCGTGGGGTATCTTATGTCAGAGCCATGTCTGTGAGTTTTCCCGCATCTTTCCATGTTTAACATAGGGTAGTCTGTGAGTTTAAAATCTTGCGGTGATGGAATGAGAGTGATCAAAATGTCTCATGTAAGAGTATCAGATTGGTACAGCCCTATGAGCGAGTCCCTGGAAGGTTTACTAGATGGATGGATCAGGACACCCAAAAAGGGCGGACCTAGGGTGGTGTGTCCCATAAAAAGAAGATAGCACACTATGAAGGCTGGTCTAGACACCAATGAAGGCAGATCAGGGAGAGTTCACCCTAGAAAGGGGGAATCGGATGGATGGATCCAAATGCTCAATGAGACCAGACCCAAGGTGGTATATACCATAAAGGGAAGATGTAACACTGCGAAGGCTGATCTAGACACCACTGAGGGTGGATTAGGGAGAGTACACCCTAGAAAGGGGAACACTAGGGTTTACCATTGGCTGGGATTGAACCTGATGGAGGATTCCTACATACATTGTGTAGATGATAGGGATCAAAAGCTTGTAGTTCAAAGGGTTGAATCATGGGATCAGGGTGTACACAATAGACAACATCCCAAAAACATGTTGGGTCTTACGCGTGGTTAGTGTCCCATCCGAAGAGGGACACTCTTGGATGGAGGAGTATGAAATGAGTGTGGGGATTACGTATGATTAACTGCCCAGGAGTTGGTCTAACGCCACTGTGGGACAGAACAAGGATGTGGGTCCCAAAAAGGGGGACATCGAATTTTACCAGTGTTTAGGGTTGAACCTCGGGGAGTCTTCCTATATACCCTATCGAGGAGACAGGGGTCAAAAACCACGTAGTTCATAAGCATACAGTTTAACGTCATGTGGTATGAGGGTAAACCAATGTGAAGTAGTCGGGACTAATGGGTGATGGGCTTGAACATCAGGGAGGCTTCCTACGTACCTTTCCTAGAATGGGAAAAGATCAAAGTCCACATAGTTCAGTTGGATGGGGAATAGGGATTACACACTAAGGCATCCCATAGATAGTGTCACATTCGATTCTTACTCTAATACCATGTGAGTCATCCTCGGTGTGAGAAACAAGAGGCAACAATAGACCTGAAGATTGTAGTGAAAAGGTGAAACCATGAATGGTGTTGAATGGTGATTATGCATTAAACCTCCCCAGGTTCTGCTAAGGATCCATAATGGTGAATGGGGATTATGCATGGAAGCTACCTAGGTTCCACTATGGAGCGGAAATGGCGGATGAGTCTTATGCATGGAAGGTACCTAGGTATTACTAAGTAGCGGTAATGGTGAATGGGTCATATGCAAGTAAGTTCCCCAGGTGTCGTTAAAGAGTGTAAATGGTGGGTGGGGCTTACACATGGTAGTATCCCAGCTACTGCTAGAGATCAGAAATTGTGGATGGGTCTTACGCATTGAATCTTCAAGTGTGCTGCTATGGAGCGACAATGGTGGATGGGGCTTACGCATAGAAGATGACTATGTGCCTCTTTGGAAAGACAATGGTGAATGGGGATTATACATGGAAGAATATTGGGTGCCACTATGGAGTGGAAATGGTGGATGGTTCTTACTCATGGAAGTAGCCTGGGTTCCTCTAAGGAGCGGCAATGGTGGATGGGGCTTGTGCAAGGAAGAAGCCTAAGTGCCACTAAGGAGCGGTAATGGTGGATGGGGATTACAGATGGAAGAAGTCTAGGTTCCACTAAGGAGAGGCAATAGGGAATGGGGAATACGCATGTAAGTTTCCCAGGTACTGCTAAGAAGCGACAATGGTGAATGGTGATTATGAATGGAAGCTGCTCATGTGCCACTAAGGAGAGGCAATGGGCAATGGGGATTATGCATATTAGATGATTGTGTGACGCTAAGGAGAAGCAATGGTAAATGGGGATTAAGCATAGAATCTACCCATAATTTATTCTTCATTTCGGTTCATGAGTGAATCCCAACTCACTGGTGTGTTGAGGCATATAATTGTGGCCTACACCTATGCGCTAGTGCACAAGCAGGATAATTCCAAGGGCATTAGAATATTTCTGAACAAAGGGAGATGAAAAGTGTGAATCACATGCTCAACATTTGGAACACAATGGGGGTGGCATGATGAAGGTAGATAACGGATGACCATATTTGAATCACATCATCAACATTGTGTTAGCCTAAGATGGAAACAAACAAACAAGGGCCTGCCACTAACCATATTCCAAACATGGGGTGAAACATGAAGTTTCTTCCAATGTATTTTAAGGCGTTGGAACAGAATGGTAAGTGAGCCGAAGTGGCATGGGACTATGTCATTAGGGGTCCCTTCAAACATGAAATAAGATGATGTTCCAAATGAAGGACACATGAATCATGAGGTGGAATGGCGGAATGCCTGAACAGATTCCAAATCTCTTGAAACTATGCCACTTTAATACTTGCATGAAGAATATTATTCTTGTCACATAAGGAATCTATTATTTGGAACAAGAATCGTCCTATTATTAAATGATATGGAATTATATATTTTAAATTCATGTGGGGAGGACTATTGTATTCTTATGGTTGGTGCATAAGGCATATCTTATTCGGAACAAGAGGCATCTTATCTTTGTCATATAGGGTGTACTATAATTTAAAGTCATGTAAAGAATATTATTGGCATCTTATTCTAGGTGTATAAGGCATCTCTTATTTGGAGTAAGAGGCATCCTATATTTTTTATATAGGTTTTACTATAGTTTATAGTCATGTAGATAAGACTATTGGAATCTTATTCTTGGTGCATAAGGAATTTCTTATTTGGAGTAAGAGGAATCTTATATTCTTCTTATATGGTAATACTATAGTTTATAGTTATGTAGAGTGGACTATTGGAATCTTATGCTTGGTGCATAAGGAATATTTTATTTAGAGTAAGTGGCATCCTATATTTTTCATATAGAGAATACTACATTTTAAATTCATGTATAGAGGAGTATTAGGCATCTTATTCTTGGTGCATAAGGCGTCTCTTATTCAGAACAAGAGGCATCCTATGTTTGTCACATAGGGTGTACTATAGTTTAAAGTCATGTTCATAAGACTATTTTCATCTTATTATTTGCGCATAAGGCATATTTTATTTGGATTAAGAGGAATCCTATGTTTTTCATATAGGGTGTACTATAGTTTTAAGAAATATTGAGAAGAATATTGGTATCTTATGCTTGGTGCATAAGGAATCTAATATTTTAGTAACAGACATCCTATATTTCTCATATAGGTCATACTATAGTTTATAGTCATGTAGATAGGACTATTAGGCATAAGGTGGATAGAAATGGATGGTGTTGGGACTTACGAAAGAATGGCCCTTTCTGGTTCAACCTGGCATAGGGGTCAGGTGATAGGGTTTGGATGATTTTCTTGAGGAATGGTTCAACTCAAGGTACTAAGGGAATTGATGATAAGAATATCAACTCATGACATGGGAAATATACTGAGAGGAATATATCGACTCATGGTGCTTCATAGAGTGGGGAGGAGTATCTAGAATCATTGTATTCTATAGGTGGAAGGATGTTACGCATAAGGGTGCAATGGAAAGTGTTGGAATCCTAGCATAAAATGTTCATGGTGAGATTCTCCATTTTTTGTGGGGGTCAGTGACGGTACAGAAGAGACTGGCCTAGACGTCTGGGACTACAGCCCTTCACTGATCCTAAGCGGGGGTACAGGGTAACTGCCACTACAGTATGGACTAGTGGGTTCTAAGGTAGGATCTTCATGAAGTATAGGTATTTTCAAAGGAATAGGGTTCACAGAGCTTAGAGTCTTGCGAATAATGAAGCTTCGCGGAGCATGGGGATTCACAGAGATTAGGGTCTTGAGAAGTAGATACGCGAAGGAAAGGTTCTCATGGAGCATAGCCTTGCCTTATCATAAGGAACATTATTATGAGAGTGCTCTGCAAGGTATTAATGCTTCACAGGGCCTCGAGAAACCTGAATGGGGTCCCTCCTTCTCAAAGTACAGAGGCCCTCATGAAGGGAATCACTTTGTGGTGCTCAGGAGCACCATGAAAGGGGAGACCGACTACCAAAGGGGTAGTGTAACCCCTTATGAAGAGGGGTGAACTAGATATTTATAGGGGATGAAGGTCAGAAGAGCTCACTATGGATAAACATTTTACGCCACAAATAATAATGATGTCACGAAAAAAAATCACTCTCCACAACCATAGGAAATTCCCTCAAGTTTCTCAGAGTCGCGGAGGCCACCGTTATGGCCTTTGAGGTGGTTGAGGAGGCTCCCATCAAGTTAATTGGACTCTAATAGGCTTATATCATGGAATTCAAGGTGCTTATGGAGGATCTGGTCGGGTTCCTCTACTTCACAATTGCGGAGGGAGCTCTGTGAATGGGATCTGTGATCCAGTTGTCTAGCCCACCTTCAAATGTCCATAACTCCTAATCTATAACTCCGTTCGGGATCTAAGACTAGTTAAATCAAAGATTTAGAAATGTGATCCACTATGGGATAATGTATAGAATCATTTGTAATATATTGTGGATGTGTTTTCTAGTTCCAACAAATTCCCCCCTAAGAATGGGGTCCAAATAGGATGAGGAGGGAGAGGTAGACCGCGTTCTGAGAAAACAACTAAGAAAAACACCTACCTTGGGGTCCATTGTATCTCAATCATGTTGACGAAATAGTCAACTAAATCTCTAAGACCACATGAGTCATGCGCGGTGTTGTAAACAAGAGATAATATAATGGCATTCGTGTTGGAGTTGGTAGCCTAAAACAAACTACTTTGTACTTTATTCATTAATAAATACCTTATCACATCTTTATTGTTCTTCTGTATGACAACACATGGGATAATGTTCTAAGTATAGCTACTGCATTAAATGGTCATATCGGATCCCTGCTATGACAAGAACCTGGAAGTTCCATAACACTGTTCTTGAATATATGTTCTATGACCGAATGATGTTATTTGAGTAACACAAATAATATTGGCCATTAGGGGTGAGGACTCATAAAACTTTGAGGCACCTTCTCATGGTGTGCACCCTTGGTAATATCCATGAGGATATTATGAGAACGAGACCCGCCAGTAGAAAATCTACATTTCATAGTGTCATTGGATGTTCCTATCTATGGATTTGTGCATTGGTCCTTAGACATTAAGATTATTATTAATGGGTATTATAGCTCATGCACTTATATGTATTGAAGAAAACTGTGACGACACACTATTCACAGTGAGGTAGGATACATTGGGTTCGTCACGATTGATACTGCATTAATAGATAATGAGATAAATGATTTGTCCCTTCTATTTCATAACAAATGTAGATATCTCAGGACCTTTAATGGAATTGATATATCCCAAATAAATCCATGGACATGGTAAGGTATGGGAGAGTTCAATTTCATAAATTCAAAGAAAGAATAATTGAGAACATGGGTAGACGGCACTAGAATGCAACCTGCTAGATTGAAGATATCGGGACAAAGGGATTATAATACATGATAAGCATTCGTATGAGGTGACACATCATTGTGACATTAACTTCTTTCTCTATGGGTGCCTTGGTGTGTTCTTATACTCTAACCTTGGACATTAGGCAGGCTCCGCCAAATTCCACTAAGAAAGAGGCCTAGAGGGTCACACACTAAGTGTGTCCATGTATCTCAGTTAAATATTAATTTAACAGCTAGAATAAAGATTATTCCCATATGTGGTTTAATAATTATTCAAGGAAGCCTAAATCATTTTAATGTTGGAGGAAGAATAAAATGAAAAAAAACAAGATTTACACGTCATGTACAATGAATGTACATGCCGTGTAGTTTTCATTTTGGAAAGGAAATGAAAAACAAGTACACATCGTATATTAATGATTATACACTGTGTAGTTTTTCCAGTCGGGATTTTGAGGAAATAATAATTTTTTATTAAATGATATTTCTTATAACCAGTGTGGGAACATTTCAAGGAATTAATCATTCAACATAGGGGTTTTCAATAAGAGTTAATGAAATAAATAAAATGTGTAACACGTTTATTTATTGTCATACTCTATAACCTCAAACCCGATTATAAATATCCTCATAACCCTAAAACTTTTCCAAATAGAATCATTGTGCACAAAAAATATAGAGAATTCTCTCAAGGCCAAAAGAACTCCTTCCTCCAAGAATTATCTCAAGACCAAGAGAGATCCTCCTCCATCGGATCATGGCGACCTAAGGTGGACAACGCAAGCAAAGGATTCTTCATGCTAGCACCCAGAGATTCCTTTAGAGATGTCCAGAGATATGTGGTGCACATGTGGATCACCACTAGAGGATGTCTACACTTGGATTTTGTGATGTAATGACGAATCACATCGGATCTTGACCGGAGACATCAACAATGAAATAATTCCATCATGGTAATTCTTGTTAATTAATTAAATTAATTATAACCAATATATGATGATCATGTCTCAATGGTTCTGGGGCCCTTCTCTTTCTTTTCGTTCTTCATTATATTCTGAAGATCCAGCATTTTATTATCATGATGGATCTTGGATTAAATGTTGTTTAGAGCTAAAATTAAAGTTGGGAAAACCCACCAACGTGCTTCTGTTGCGCCCGAAACCTACAAGTGGTATCAGAGGGGTCATATCGTTGATTATAATTATTTATTTTTTCATTGGTGATTTATGAATTTAATAATTTAGTTTTTTCGATTCAAGTTAATCATTCTCTAAAATCTGAATCTCAAGATCTGTTCTTCCCCTCTTGTTTGTCGTTCACATTACAGAAATGAATTTTTCATTTAATTTTGATTAAAATAAAATAGAGTAACTCATTCGGATGTGCCAAATTCTCCTAGTCGTACAACACCAGAATACATGGCATGTATTTGGAAGTACATGTTTTATAGTCTAGGTTCAATGCATTGACTGATCCGCCAAATCAGGTCATGTATTGGATCGTATCTAAGTCATTTATGACTCTATGTGTTAACCAGGAACAGGTGGCACACGGTTTCTGGATTACATGCCTTGTGGTCCAACTAAACATGGAATGTAGTCCCCTCGGGTTAGGGTTGGACCGTGTACCCCGTACACGGCTTGCCTGGATGAAAACCATGTAACGCAGATACTACATGGCATGTGTCCTATTGTACATGCCATGTACTCTGAAAATTTAATAAGTACATCTACATACCATGTCCTCGGGCGTGTACTTAGGGTGGACGGTGAAAAAAAGTACATGTTGTGTAGTCGGAATTACATGTTGTGTACTCATACAAATTACACAGATTTATTAAAATTTATTATTATATTATACAAACCCTTGAGACGTGTACCATAGTGCAGGCGTAATGTTGAGGCACAACACATGATAGGTGTTTTATATATGTTTTTTTAATTTAACATCTGCATAATGAATGGAAATTCACTGGGTTTCCTCCAAGGTACAAGTTACGTATAAAGATAATTTTAAATGAATTTATTTGTTTAAAATTATGATGTATGAGACTCTCAAGAAAATTCATAAATAAGTTTAAAGATAAAAGGACTGATTAATTAAAGATAATTAATTGATTTGAGTGTGATTTATCTTAAGCAAGAATGATTAAAGAATTGAATGCTAGTTTAATTAATGTGTAATATCGTTGCATGCATGGATGATCATCAGCTAGACCAAGACCTTTGTATGTGAATGGTTTATTTCAATTTATTTATTTAAATTTAATTTGTTGGCATGTGAGCCTTATCCTCATTAATATGTAGGGAATGTGTGCCCAAGGTTTCTTTTATTTAAAAAACCCTTTTACCCCTCACTTTTATGTGAGATAAATGCATATGTAATGGATGGATCTCACAAGCTAGTGGAGGCGGCTCAATTTAAGAGCTAAGGTGAAACCAATCCAAGGAGATACAAAGGCAAACAGGTGGAAACTTGTAAACATGAACCTGAAAGGTTCAAGATGTTTTTCCCCTAGGTCTTGGGTTAGATTATCAACTGGTAGATAAACTAACTAATACAACAAGATCATGATCATACCATTTATTTTATTTTTTTCATTTGCATGGTTTATTTATTGTGGGTGTGTTGTCACGATCACACAATTAATGAATTAAACAATCATTCAATATGGAACTAAAATAAGACCGGCTTATGCATAAATAATATCTTATACATGGTTAATCACTTAAGTATATCCCACTTAATATTAAAAATAATGTAATCAAAGATAATAAAATAGAAATTTACGTATAAGGATAAAATCCCTCAAAGAAATATTAAGTCGGTATAGCCTTCCATAATCATGGAAATAATCGAACCATAGTTCAAAGTGCTTGACCAACCCTAGTTGGGGTGCTTTCAATTATCGGGGAATTCTAATTCAAGGTTTTGGGTTAACTTGATTTGGTTCGTATCAAGGGTTGACTGCCACAACAGGACTTGGTGTGACTAAGAGGCAAAGGGTGAGGAAATCCAAAATAAAAGGATTTCAGGATTGGGGAGTCCACTCAGCGGATCAAGGAGCTGTGAGTTAATGCAGTTGGAATTTGTAATTCCTAATTAAATCCCTTCAATTTTCTTGAGCAACCCTAGTTGGGGTAATGCAAAGGGAAATACGGATCCTTGCCACTAGAATATTTTGGAAACAAAATATTCCAAAGTCAATGGTGAGGGCTATTGGATTTCAATAAAATAGTGTGAGACTAATAAGTATTTATATATTTATTTGTCTCAGTTTTGTAATAAAGTACTAAACCTTTGATCATATTAATTTGTATAAACGACAAGAAAAATGAATTCAAACATATCATTGCAAACCATACTCGATAAGGAAAACCTTCTCACCGGCACTAATTTCCAAGAGTGGAAGAGGCGTTTACACGTCATCCTTCGCCACAAAAGGAAATTGTATGTGCTGGAAGAGCCTATTATAGTTGTGCCTGGAAAAGAGGCCAGTGATGTGGAAATATCTCTCTATGCGAAACATATGGATGATAGCACAGATGTCCAATGTTTCATGCTATAATCCATGTCTAATGAGCTCTTGAATCAACATGAAAACATGGATGCATATAGCATGATGTATCACCTAAAGGATCTCTACCAAGAGAAGGCGATAAAAGAGAGATATGAGATCTCCAATGCTTTGTTTACAACTAATCTTGGAGATTCTGTGCCAGCTGGGCCTCATGTAGTCCAGCTTATTGGCTGCATTGAACACCTGGACATCTTAGGGATTAAATTCCCGGATGAGTTGCGTACAGATCTCATCCTATCATCACTGTCCAAGACCATCTCAAGCTTTATTGTCAACTAAAACATGAGAAATAATGAGAAGAGTCTATCAGAGCTTCTGACCTTGATTTTCCAGGTAGATAAGGACCTGGGGTGTGACAAACCCACAGTCCATATGGTGAAAAAAAAAGTAAGGAAAAGGAAAAGGGGCCAAAGACTTATAAATAGTCTGAATCCCCCAAGCATCGTCCTTCCAAGAAGGGGAAGATCTAGTGGCAGGGCAAGGAATGGGATGTAGTATGTTTTTCATGTGGCAAGGAAGGCCACTAGAAGAGGAACTATACCCAGAAGTGTGGGGATTCTAAAGGTGCATTCTTTATTGAGTGTAATCTTTCCATTTCTACACATTGGGTATTAGATACAGCTTTTGGGGCTCACATCTGTATTCAAATGCAGGAACCATGTAGATTTAAAAATATTTCCAGAGGAGGGTTGGATATTTGAGCATCCAATGGCGCGAGGCTGGCTACGTTGTCCATTGGTGATTACCAGTTGTCATTGCCGACTGGGATGATTTTCGTTTTACATAACTGTTATTATGTGCCTAGTGTTACCAAGAACATAATTTATGTATCTTGTTTGGATATAGATGGATTTATTTTCATGTTTGGAAATAAGGGTTTTCTCTTTTACAAGAATAATGTATGGTAGGGTATGGCGCATTTAAATAATGGTTTGTATGTATTAAATTACAAAAACCAAGTGTTGGAAATTGATATTGAAACAAACTCACATGACTCGTACATCACCCAGTTGTGGCATCACCGTCTCAATTATGTAAACAAGATACTCTTGAAAAATCTCTTCCAAGATGGCTATTTAGACTCTACTAAGATAAAACCACTTGATAGATGTCACGCTTGTTTACAAGGTAAAATGACCAAGCCGCCTTTTCAGTGGAAAAGGTGAAAGGGCCATAAAGCTTATAGGATTGGTGCACACAGATGTGTGTGGACCACTTCCAGTAAAATCTAGAGGTGGATATTCTTACTTCATTACTTTTACTGATGATTTGAGTAGATATGGATATGTATACTTAATGAGTTATAAGTTAGAATCCTTATAGGAATTAGAGAATGAAGTAGATAATCATCTTGGTAAAAAGATAAAGAAACTTGGATCGGATTGAGGTGGAGAATATTTGAACCAAGAGTTTATCTATCTTATATGGGAGTTTGGGATTCTATCTCAGCTCACTTCTTTTTATACACTACAGTGGAATGGTGTTAGTGAAAGGAGGAACCACACCTTATTGTACATGTTGTGGTCGATGATGAGTCATGTAGATCTTCCATTATCCTTTTGGGGATATGCATTACAAACTGCAGCATACACATTAAACCGAGTACCAACTAAGGCGGAAAATGGAATTCCCTCTGAGTTATGTAATGGAAAGAAACCCATTTTTTCATACATGTGTATGGTATCGTGAGGCATTTGTTAAGGCCTTATCAGGCAACAAACTAGCACCCCGGGTCATGAGGTGTATCTTTATAGGATATCCCAAGGAAACAAAGGATATTACCTATATAACCCTCAAGACAAAAGAGTCATTGTCACCAAAAAAGATGTCTTTCTTGAGAGGGAGAAAATATTCAAAATGTATAGTGGGATCAAGATTGAATTCAATGAAGTTGATGTTCAAGATACACAAGAGTTTGTAGAAGAAAAAGTTCCACAGGTCCTTGTGGAAGAGGTTCCAGAAACACAAGTACTATGTAAGAGCTCAAGAGAGGTAAGGGAACTAGAGATTTGGTTTCCTAGTCACCGAGGATGGTGAATCATTATTGTTGGACAATGATAAAACTCTCTCATACAAGGAATTAGTAGAAAGCTCAAAATCTGTAAGACTGCTAGAAGCTATGAATTCTGAGATGGATTCCATGTAACAGAACCAATTCTGGGTTCTGTTCAATGAGCTAGTTGATGTAAAGCCTTTTGGTTGCAAATGGGTATTCAAGAGAAAACTGGACATGGAAGGTCATGTTAGCACCTATAAAGCAAGGCTAGTGGCTAAAGAATTCAGACAGCATCAAGGAATTGACTATGATGAAACCTTTTCACCAGTTTCCATGTTTAAATCCATAAGAATAATACTTTCCATAGCATCTTACCATGACTAAAAGATTTGGAAACTGGATGTCAAAACAACATTCCTTAACGGGAACCTTTAGGAAGATGTCTATATGACACAACCAAAAGGGTTTGTGACACCCAGAGAAGCCAAACAAGTTTTCAAGTTACATAAATCCATTTATGGATTAAAGCAAGCATCCAAGTCATGGAACATTCGATTTGATTAAGCCATACAAGAATTTGGTTTCATTAAAAATGAATGTGAGCCATGTGTTTATAATCGTTTTAATGAAAATGTGATCATTATCCTAGTAGTATATATTGATGACATATTGCTTATTGGATGTACCAGTCTTACAGTCAGTTAAGGACTGGTGGAACAAGTGTTCTTCCATGAAGGACTTGGGTGAAGGAGCCTGCATTCTAGGGATAAAGATCATTCATGATAGATCCAAGAGGATGGTTAGACTAAGTCAGGGTACATACATTGAACAGATAGTAAAGAGATTCAGTATGAAACAATCCAATAGGGTATTTGTTCCAGTGTCACATGGACTACATCTTTCTAAGAAAATGTGTCCTTAGACACAATAAAAGATAGATAGAATGAGAAGGATCCCATACACTTTGGTTATAGGATCCATAATATATGCCATGTTATGTACCAGGCTTGATGTTGCCTATGCACTGAGCATGGTAGGAAGATATCAAGTAGTTCCATGAGAATAGCATTGTACTACTTTTAAGACTATCCTTAAGTATCTAAGAAGAACTAAGGATATGTTCCTGGTGTATGGAGGAGATGAGGAGCTTTTCATCAGAGGGTATGTTGATGCTGGTTTTCAGACAGACCAGAACAATCTGAAGTCACAATATGGATATGTTTTATGTCTCAATGAAAGAGCTGTGAGCTGGAAGAGTTCAAAGTAGCCAGTTGTCGCCGATTCTACAGTGGAGTTTGAATATATAGCGACTTCTAATGTTTCCAAGGAAGACATATAGATTCATAACCTTGTCTAGGATCTTGATTTGGTGCCTAGAAGTAAATATTCTATCATTTTGTATCGTGATAATACTACATCGGTGGCTCTTTCAAAATAACCAAGGACACATAAACTGACAAATCACATACTCTGTAAGTATCACCTCTTGAGGGATTTCTATAAAAGGGGTGAAGTTTCTATATGTAGAGTGTCCACGGAAGAGAATTTGGAGTACCCTATGACTAAAGGCCTATCTCAGCAGAAGCATGAATACCATGTAAGAGCTAGAAGGTTAAAGGTTGTTAGCAGTTGGATCTTGTCCAAGTGGGAGTCTGTTGGAGTTGGTGGCCTAGAACCAACTACTTCTTACTTTATTCATTAATAAATATCTTATCACATCGTGATTGTACTTATGCGTGAAAATTCATGTGATAATATCCTAAAGACAATGGTTGCATTAAAGGGTCATAGCGGATCCCTATTATGATGAGAACCCGGAAGTGCCATAACACTGTTCTTGAATATATGTTCTATGGTCAGATGATGTTATTTGATGGAAAAAAATAATATTTTCCATTAGGGGTGAAGAATCATAATAAATTGAGGCACCTTCTCATGTTGTGTGCCCTTGGTAATATCTAGAAGGATATTATGAGAACGAGACCCGCCAGTAGGAAATCCACATTTCATAGTGTCATTAGATGTTCCTATCTGCGGACATGTGTATTGGTCGTTATACTTTAAGATTATTATTAATGGATATTACAACTCGCTCACTTATATGTATTTATGAAAACTGTGATGACACACTATTCGCAGTGAGGTAGGATGCGTTGGGTGTGTCACTAGTGATACTACATTAATATATAATGCAAGAAAGGGTGTGTCCCTTCTATTCCATAACGAAAGTAGATATCTCATGCCCTTTGATGGAATTGATATGGACTAAATAAATCCATGTCCATGGTATGGTATGGGAAATTACAATTCTGGAAATTCAAAGAAAGAATAATCGAGTACATGGGTTGATGGCACTAGCATGCAACCCACTTGATTCGAGATATCATGACAAAGTGATTATATTACATGGTAAGAATTCGTATGAGGTGACACGTCATTACAGCATTAACTTTTTTTTCTATGGGTGACTTCGCATTTTTCTAGACACTATCCTTGGATATTAGGCAGGCTCCGTCTGATTCCATTGAGAAAGAGGCCTAGAGGGTCACACACTAAGTGTGTCCATGTATCTCAGTTAAATATTAATTTAACAAGTAGAATAAAGATTATTCCCGTATGTGGTTTAATAATTATTCAAGGAATACTGAATAGTTTTAATGTTGGAGGAAGAATAAAATGAAAAAACAAGATATACACATCGTGTACATTAAATGTACATGCCGTGTAGTTTTTATTTTGGAAAGGAAATGAAAAACAAGGACACGTTGTGTATTAATGATTACACACCGTGTAGTTTTTCCAGTCGGGATTTTGAGGAAAATATATTGTTTTATTAAATGATATTTATTATAATCAGCATGGGTGCAAGTCAAGGAATTAAACATTTGACATGGGGTTTTTCAATAAGAGTTAATGAAATAAATAAAATGTATAACACGTTTATTTATTGTCATAACTCTATAACTTCAAACCTGATTATAAATATCCTCATAACCCCAACACTTTTCCAAAGAGAATCATTGTCCAGAAAAATTCCATAGAATTATCTCAAGGCCAAAAGAAATCCTTCCTCTAAGAATGCTCTCAAGACCGAGAGAGATCTTCCTCCATCAGATCATGGCGATATAAGGTGGACAACGCAAGCAAAGGCTTCTCTACGCTAGCACCTGGAGATTCCTTTGGAGACGTCCAGATATATGTGGTGCACGTGTGGATCACCACTAGAGTAATTCTACACTTGGATTTTGTGATTCAATGAAGAATCACATCGGATCATGACTGTAGACATCAACAAAGAAATAATTCCATCAAGGTAATTCTTGTCAATTAATTAAATTAATTATAACCAACATATGATGATCCTGTCTCAATGGTTCTGGGACCCTTCTCTTTCTTTTCATTCTTCGTTCTTTTCTGAAGATCTGGCATTTTATTATCGTGATAGATCTCATATTGAACGTTTTTTAATGCTAAAATTAATGTTGGGAACCCCCCCCCCCCCCCCCAACACGCTTCCTCTGTGCCTGGAACCTACAATTCACCTGTATGAGAGTACTAAATGGTGGAAGATGTGAGGGGATCTGAATAAGAAATTGATCACCGTTGGGAGTTTCCTAATTGAGATAGGGGTCACATATAGAGAATATGTCTCTCTAGAAATACTAATTTATTCTACCAAAGTTCTATCTAGTACATCAACGGGGTAACTCCAGGGGAATTAAAATAAAACTGAATTGGGAATAGAAGGTGTGAATCATGATACCCAAAATTCAGAACATAATGAGAGGCAGCATGATGATAGATGATTACTGTTGACTATATTTGAAACACAATATTCATATTGTGTTATCCTAAAATAGGGATAAACAAATGTGGGCCATCCATGTACCATATTCGAAACACAAGGCATTACTTGAAATGTCGTCCAATATCTTCCAGAATGTTGGCCTTAAATGGAAGGTGAGCCAAAAGGTCGAGCATCCATGCCGTTTAGAGGTCCCTTTAGATGTGAAAGAGGGTGGGGATCCAAATAAGGTTCATGCAAAGCATGGGTTTGAGTGATGGGATGTTCATATAGAGTCCAACACTCTTATAATTACGCCATCATGACAAAAATTCATGGGGTCAGTGTATCAGCCTAAATCAATATCAGGCCTACATCTAAGAGGAACCTCTCTGGTGAGGACATAGGATGATATAAAATTTTATGTCATGTAAATGGGGATGATAATCATATAATTTTGTGTTATATGGTGAGGATAATTCATGGAATAGTTTAATGTTGTATGATCAGGACGTTGCACATAGTTAAAGGTTGTACTTCCTAGACCTTTCCCAATAGTTTAAAGTCATGTTACAAGAACTATATGTTCCTAGTTTAAGTTCCTAGTGTTTAGACCATAATCAGGTCCAAGGTTCCATAAGGTTTAATGACCCTAGATTTGGTCCTGATGAAAAATGATTGAGTGTTGCTACATATCCCATAATGATGATAATTGATACAAATGTAGTTCTTGAGCATAGAGTGGTCAGAGACCAATGCTAGTAGGAGAAATCATCTCTATTAAGGAAGCTGATGCATCCCATAATTATAATGGGGCATCCAGAACTTGTTTAGGGTTGGGTGGTAGTTTAAATTCATGTGTCAAAGACATGCCTGTGCAGTTTATTGTCATGCCGTAAGGATAAAAACATAGAGAACTCTAGAGAAAGGTATGTGGCGTAGCTACTACAAACCTGACGTGAATGAGGACATAATTCCACATCACACCACATACATCCAAGGAAACTCAGGCCATAATAGCACAAGAGGGTTCCTATTGATGTGGTTGGACCACAGACAAGAAGTTTGGGTGTCACTATGTATCCCATGAGGATAGAAATCAAGACAAACATAGTTCTTGAAGGTGGTACTGCAGGCATCCAATACAATGAGGGGCAATGTGTTCTTGAGTGAAAACACCACATGGTGGGGTAATTTATCACTAAACAGCCTGGAAGAAGAAGACTTAAGGGGGTCTTATTTTATGGTCATAGAGATCAGACCAAAAATGGGAAGATTCTCGAATTGGAAATATGTGATGTGGTGCCATAAAGTGGCCCAATGTGAATGAGGAGAAAATATTCCACACTGCACCATAAATTTCCATAATAATGAAAAAAAGTTTAATTTCATGATACTTGTACTAAGGGACCGAAGCTCCCATTTTAAGTTCATTGAGTTTGGACCATAAGGAAGTGTGGTTCTTCCATGCATGAAAAAACCTTACCAATATCCCTAATCCCACATGAGCTATGCTTGATGTGGGAAATAATGGTGTAGAATATCCTTGAAACACATGGGATACACAGGTGGGGGAGATGGTGTGGGGTCTAAGATGACCCTCACGACGCTGATTCACCCTCTTTAACATGCATAGGTTCACGGAGGGATAACACCAAGGGTGTTGAAATTCCATTTGAACATGATGGACTGGAATGGGATGTGAATTATGAGACCAATATTTAAGGATTAATGGGGGTTGTGTAATGATGGAGGATAACAATTGGCCAAAATTAAGATACAACATCCATATCGTGTACCCCAAAATGGGAATGAACAAATGATAATCAACCGATAACCATGTTCACAACGTGGGACTTATGTCAAATTATCATTCAAAATCCATGAGGACATTGGCCCAAGATGTTGGTAGAGCACTACGTCCTAGAATCCATGTCATTCGGGGGGCCTTTAAAATGTGAAATATGATGGAATCCCAAATAAAGGGAAACATGAAGCATAGAAATGGATGAAAACATGTCTATGTAGAATCCAACACTCTAGGTCTTAAACCATAGTGCATCTAGGAACATTTATGAGGCATAATAGAGTTCATGAAGTCTATAGATAAAGGTGTAAAATGGGTTGATGAACCTGGGGCTGGACTCAAGGTGTAATGCCAGGGTGTTCCAATGTATCCCATGAGTATGGGAATCAACCCATACATAGTTCTTGATACGCCACACAGTTTAATGTCATGCAGATGATAGGAGAATGGAAGGGAGATCCCCTAATGGAAGTATGAAACATGGCTATTATAAACCCTACCTGAATGAGGAACCAAGAGGTTCTCACCACACCATGTGCTTCCGATAGAGTTCAGACCAAGGGGCTGGAAAGAAGCTATGATTTAAGGTACTTGGGGCTGGACCCAAATACAAAATGGTTGAGTGTTCCTACATATCCTAAGAGGATGGGAATCAAGCCATGAGTAGTTATGGAAAATGGAATTGTAGGGTACTAATGTCTGGGTAAATACTATCATGCAGGTTTGGACCATGCACCAAAAAAATGACATTTGATAGGTCTTGTTTGTCCTTTAGTGTAGATGTGTTTCTTTTAAGAAAAAAAACCCCAAGTAGAGAATCTGGGAATCATCATAGGAATTGGGCTATATTTAGGCCTTGAAAAATGGCATGGTGGATGACCAATACCAAACATAATGTCCCCGCAAGTGAGGATACCACAATGCAGTTCCGTTTTCAGTCATTCAGCCAAGATGATAGTTTCACAGTTTATGGTTATATGACAGGACCATCCCATGTGTTTTAACATTGCATGGAAAAGAGGTAATAGTTTAAACTCATGAGATACCATGCAGTATAGTTTAACATCATATGGATTCGATTCACATCGAAGAATGAGGTTCTAAAGGGAACATGTGTGGCATGATAAATCATATTTGACGTGAATGAAGACATAGAGTCCATACCACACCACATGCAACCCCAGGGGAGAAACCTCGGGCCAAGGGACTAGAAAAAGTAAATAGACATAGCGCTAGACTCAAAGACTAAATGTATGGGCATTCTTACCTATCTCATGAGGATGGGAATCAAGCCATAAGTAGTTCTTTAAATTCATGCCATTTAGCATCATGCGGTAATGATGAGGTGGATACTATCCCATAAGGGGAAGTACATGGTGAGGCTATTATAGACCATGTGTGAATGAGGAAATATGTCCTTATATGCCACACCATGCAATCCCACAAGAATCAAGGCCAAAAGACCAAGGACAAAAAATAATTACTGGAGCCTGAGTTGGACCCGAAGACAAAATGTCTGGGTGTTCCTACATATTCCATAAGAATTGGAATCAAGCCATACGTAGTTCTCAAAAATATTGTGCAGTTTAACGCCATGTGGTAAGGACGAGGGGGGTCTTAGTTTAAGGTCATAGAGCTTGGACCAAAAGAAGTTAGATTTTTCTAAGTGGGTGTAAACTTTGACTAAGTCCCTAAGGCCATTTGAGCTACGCTCAATGTGGGAAATAGGGGATAAGAAGGTATTCACAACATATAGAATGTGCAGTAAGGGGAAATGGTGCAAAGTCAAGTATGACACAATGACGTCAACTATTAACATGTAAATGTGAATGGTGGGATAGCACTAAGGGTATCATAATTCCATTTGAACATGATAAAGTGGAAAGGGATGTGAATAAAAACACTAATATTTAGGGTTCAGTGATGGTGGCACAATTATGGAGGATAACTATTGAATGTGTTTGAAACACAACATCCATATCGTGTATCCTAAAATGGGAACAAAAAAATTAACGTCGACTGCTGACCTTATTTTCAATGTAGGACTTGTTTAAAATTATAATTCAAAATACCCAGGGATGTTGGGTCAAGATGGTAGGAGACATTGAGGCCTAGCATCCATTCCATTTTAGGGTCTTTTAGGATGTGAAATATAATGGAAACCCAAATAAAAGGGAAGTTGATGCATAGAAATAGATGAAAACATGTCCATGTAGAATTCAATACCTTAGGTCGTAAACCATAGTGCATCTAGGCATGTTGGTGAGGCACCAAAAATGGTTGAGGGGGCCCAATTAAGATTAGATGACTCGAAGAGATGATTAGAGGAAAGGGGGCTGGAGATCTTTTAAGAGAGAGGTATGTGCCATGGCTATTTCAAACCCAATGTGACTTATGAAATAAGCCCACACCACCCCACATACCCCCCCTATGAAAATAGTAGGCCAAAGGGCCAAATGGAAAATAAGGTTTCTAAAAAATTGGTCTGGACCTGAAGACAAAATGTCTGTTCATTCCTATGTATCCCATGAGTGTGGGAATCAAGCCACAGATAGTTCTGAAAATGTTGTATCGTTTAACGTCAGGAAACACTGATGAGGGCAAGGGGTACCTCAAATAGGAATGTGTATGGTAGGGAGAATAACCCAATGTGAATGAGGAAATGATCCCACATATGCCAAAACATTTTTATTTCTAGGAGAGAACTCGGGCCAAGTGGCCAAGATAAAAGAGTAGATGAACCCGGGCTGGACCGGAAAAAGAAATATTATGGGAATTTCAACGTATCCCATGAGTATGGGAATTAATCCATACATATTTCTGGAGATTCTATGAATGTTAACATCATTAGACAAGGACGTGTGGTAGATATTAGTTTAAGTTCATAGATCTCAGACTATAGATGCCCATTTTCATGCCGTGTGCATGGGACAAAAGGGCAGAAAAGGTGAATCACTACACTCATCATTTAGGAGACCAATGGATGTAAATAATGATTGAGGATAACTTCTGACTATGTTCTCAACACATTATCCCTCTAATGTGACCTAGAATGGGAATAAACAATTGATCATCAACCGCTAACCATATTCGTAATGCAAGACTTGCGTAAAATTTTTGTTCGAGACCCTCTAGAACGTTGGCCCCAAAAGGTAGGTAATCCAAGGTGGTGTGAAACCAAGTCACTAGGGGGTCCTTTTAGATGTGAAAGATGATGGAAACCCAACTGATAGGATTCATGAAGCATGGTGGTACCCGTGTAGATTAACATCTTGCGGTAAGGATGGGGGATGAACAAGGGGTGTCTCAATGGGATGTGTGTGGCATGGAAAAAATAGCCTGACATGAACAAGGACGTAGAGTCCATACCACACCGCACAATCCTAAGTGAGAAACTGGGTCAAGAGGCTATAAAGATTAAGAGACCTGAGTCTAGGCCATGGATAAAAAGTCATGGCGTTCCTAGGTATTCTATGAGGATGGGAATCAAGCCAAACATAGTTCTAGAAATTTTGTGTAGTTTAATATCATAAGATAATGACTTAGGAGATCTTAGTTTAAAGTGGTAGATCTAGGACCATTTTTTAGTTTATCATCATATGGGATGGTGGTGGTGGTTTAACATCCCATAGGATGAGTGTATGTAGTTTAACATCTTACAAGATGGTAATACAGTTTAGCATCATGTGGGACAAGTGTTGGGTAGTTTTAAAAATTTTAGCCTGAATAGGCCACACATTTTAACATTGTTCTATAAAAATAGGGGCCATTTTTTAATTTATAATCATGAGGTATTAGTGATAAGTATTTTTACATCATTTTTCCTAGATGGATCATGCAGGTTAACATTGTGCAGTAAAGAAAGGGGGCCATTTTGCAGCTTACCGTCATACAGGAAGAGTTCTGAGTAGTTTTACGTCCTTCAACCTAGATGGATCATGTGGTTTAGTGTCATAAAGTGAAGACGGAAAAACAATTTAACATCATGTAGGATGATAATACAGTTTAACATCATGTAGGATGATAATATAGTTTAACATAATGTGATACGAAGATGAGTAGTTTAATTTCGTTCCATATGATAATGTAGTTTAACATCATACGGGATGAAGATGAGTAGTTTCATGTCATGAAGGATGATAATTTAGTTTAACATCATGTTGGATGAAGATGAGCAGTTTAATGTCGTTCATGATGATAATGAATTTTAGCGTCATGTGGGATGAAGATGAGAAGTTTAATTTCGTACAGGACGATAATGCAGTTTAACATCATACGGGATGAAGATGAGCAGTTTAATGTCAAGAAGAACAATAATGTAGTTTAACATCATGTGGGATGAAGATGAGAAATTTAATGTCATGTAGGATGATAATGTAGTTTAATGTCAAGCGCTATGAAGATGATTATCTTAATGTTAGGTAGGACGATAATTCAGTTTAACATCATGCAGGACGAAGATGAGTAGTTTAATGTCATGAAAAAAGATAATGCAGTTTAACATCATGCGGTACAAAGATGAGAAGTTTAATGTCATGTAGGATGATAATGTATTTTAACATCATGGGAGAAGAAGATGAGTAGTTTAATGTCATAGAGGATGATAATGTAGTTTAACATCACGCAGGAAAAAGATGAGCAGTTTAATGTCCTGAAGGACGATAATGCAGATTAATGTCATGCAAGATGAAGATTGGAATTTTAATGTAATGTATGATGATAATGCAGTTTAACGTCATTCAGGGTGAATATGATTTGTTTAATTTCATGTAGGATGATAATGAAGTTTAATATCATGCCGGATAAAGATGTGTAGTTTAATGTCATGCAGAACGATAATGCAGTTTAACATCATGCAGGACGAAGATGAATAGTTTAATGTCATGCAAGACGATAATGTATTTTAACATCATGCGGGACAAAGATGAGCAGTTTAATGTCATGTAGGATGATAATGAAGTTTAACGTCATGCGGGATGAAGATGATCAGTTTAATGCCATGCAGGATTATAATGCAGTTTAATGTCATGTAGGATGAATATGAGCAGTTTAATGTCATGTAGAATGATAATTTAGTTTAACGTCATGCATAATAAAGATAAGAAGTTTAATTTCATGCATTACGATAATGCAGTTTAACGTCATGTATGATGAATATGAATTGTTTAATGTCATGTATGATGATAATTCATTTTAACATCATGCGGGGTGAAGATGAAAATTTTAATGTCATGCAAGACAATAAGGAAGTTTGACATCATGCATGACGAAGATGAGCAGTTTAATATCATGAATGATGATAATGAAGTTTAACGTCAAGCAGGAAAAAGATGCCTATGTTTCTCATATGCATCATTACACACCTTACAAAGACAACTAAGCATGCATGAGTCATGCTCGATGTGGGAAACAAAGTTTAATGATGGGATTTTCTTGACACATGTAATTACACAAAAAGGGGAATGGAGATGTCATACCAGGAATATTCTATCGGTACTGGCCTGCTCACTCAACATGCAAAGATGTATGGAAGGGTAACACCTTGGGTTTTGGAGTTCCTCCTAAACATAAGGAGGTGGAAATATGTGAATCATGAAATCTGATATCAGGATCATAATGATGGTTCTGTAATAATGGAGGATAGCAGTTTGCCATATTCAAAACACAGCATCCATGACGTGTTACTCAGGATAAGGATAGACAAATGAGGTTCGACCATTGACTGTGTTCAAAATAGGGCACCTATCTCAAAATGTTTTTTGATTTATTTTAATTATTTGTCCCAAGATGGTAGGTGATCCAGAGTGTCATGAGACCAAATCATGAGGGGGTCCCTTCAGACGTGAAGAAGATGTGAATCCAAATAAAGGGTTGATGCGAAGCATGGAAATTGACTATTTGTTTGCCCATTTGGAATCCAACACTCGAGGTCCTAATCCATAGTGGATTTGAGCACATCAATATGGTGTATCAAATGGAAGTAGTTGAACCCCTTCTCAAGTAAAAGGGTCATGAGGTAGTTTTTTGAGAGTGACATGGTAGTAGACCATTGCTGTAACGCCCCGACCCCAGCTACCCAGAGTCGGTGCATTACTTCGTAACATTGGCATGATCACAAAAGATCAAGTCTCGAAAGACCGATTAGTTTAGTAGCCTTGGAAACACTAGATACATTCGTAAACGTTACATTACATCATAATGTGAAAAACTACAATAACAAAGTCTCCATAGTCCACACTCATATCCTCTTCCGACTATCCCTGCAGGTCATTCATAAAATACTTCTTCACATCCTGGAAAATATTAAAACATTGAAAGGGGTGAGCTCAGATGCTCAGTAAGGATAACAATAATGCGGAAGCTTTCATAAATAAACATTAACATTTAAGGCAATGTATAACTAAAACAAAAGCCTTTTAAACATGAACTTCAACATAATATGGCAAAAGTAAAATGAGATAATGCCATTTACTTCTTCACATGGATATTCTACTGGTCGAATAATCACATGCAATATCAATAACCACTTTCATAATGATGGAATGTATAATGCCGGACATTCTGAAACATTTTGTCAAGGCCTCGGCCAAGACATCTAAAATGATTAAGGCCTCGGCCAAAACCATAAATCAAATTGGGAAAGGGCCTCGGCCAATTCCACGTCTATTTGTCTCATGAGACCTACCGATACATCGAGGAGCTATAGCGGGCTCCACCCGTCACTTATTAAGTCCAATACATTCCTCATATGAATAGGTTTAAACATATCATAAACCATAACATAATCATATCACATAAAACATGCATAAAGGAAACATAACATTTCCACATTTCAATCACAAGATATCAATAAGACATATTGATATAATAAAAACTCTTTCAAAACCATTTTCAATACCAAAATAAAAGAATGTTAAAACATTGTATTTATTTTTCTTTTTTTAAAAAACGTATGGCTTGTAAAGGAAGCCGAAACTCAAATAATGTTCACGGCGGCGGAGAAGTCGTTGTCGCCGCATAAGTACGGAAAGAAAAACATTCCCTTTTTGTCGTTTAGTAAAATGCTTCGTATAAAAAGATTCCTTTTGAATAAACTTAAAAGTCAAAGGGGTTTATACACCGTATAAAAGAAAGTTGTGTATAAAACCAAATATGCCTCAATGAAAGGAGATTGAGACGAAGTCCTTAAAAAGATCATTTTTAAAATAAAATAGATATATTATGTGTATTCACTATAGGTACACATAAAGAAAGTAAAAATACAAAATAAGACATAATAATATCATGACATAATTTGAAAGTAGGAGATTAACCCAAAGAATGGAAGTTGGGTTAAGAAGTTCCCTTACCAATATCATTTAAATAAAATATATCTATTATGTTTATTCACTATAATTACACATAAAGAAAGTACAAATACAAGATATGACATAACAATATCATGACATAATTTGAAAGTAGGAGATTAACCCAAAGAATAGAAATTGGGTTATGAAGTTCCCTTACCTTGTGTCCGACTTGACTCAACCGTTCTTTAACCTCCTGAATAATAAACTAGAGTTAATATCTACCTTATTAAGAACCATTTTCAATTTCATTATCCTTTTTATATCACTTATTACAATGTTATGAACATTATGTAATTATTTAAGTTAATAACGGTCGTTTTGTCGATCTTTGGTACATGAGTCAACAATAAACTTCTTATAATTATAAGTTGTTCATGTGGTGAAATATCCATTATATCCAGAATTATATTAATGATGTAGATATCATATATATCATATATATACAGTATATACATTCATTTATAATATTACGTAACATTTAGAGGTAAGAAATGAAATGCACCGTTCATGGAGACGGTAAGCCGTACGTACGCATGAACGCTACTTTCATTTCAATTTCATTTTTAATGGAATGAAATCATAATGATATAAATGTATAATATAATTCCAGTATAATATAGTGTATAATACCATTTACTCCATCCTTTATACATCCCACACATGGCATTAACGATTCAAATCACTTTGAGGGGGCGGTAGTCCGCACTTCCTAAAATGAAATTATCGCGTTTTACCCATAATGGAAATCATAAAGTATGCCATAAATGAGAAATACAGAAGCATAAGTAAAACAAAAACATATTATATATCATATATAAAAATAGTGACATCTTAATGGCCACCTTTGGAGGTGTTATATGAGTGTTGAACAATCATCGTTTCGTGAGGCAGAAATTCGCCATCCACAGAAACCATATGTTCTTTAACCATTAGATGTAGGTGTGTGTAAGTGTAGCTCGAATCCTTCTTATAACAACATCCTAGTATATTGAGGATACTGGTGTTGTTACAAAAGAAATGAATAAAAAGAGTTTAGGGGGTTGGAGAAGAAAAATAAAACAAAACAACATTAGAAAAGACATTACCTCAAAATCGGGTAACTCTTTTTGATTTGAGCTAAAGGCTTCCTTGGGAAGAGTTCTGCCCAAAGTGAGGTTTCTAGGAGTAAGGAAGGAATGTTGGGAGAGTATTTGGGCAGAGGTTGGCCGAGCCAAATGGATTGATGGTGTGAATAAGGTGGGAGAGGTGGGGGCCTTTTATAAGTGGAGAGGAGGGGCACTTTTGGAAAGTAATGAAATGTTACATTATTTCAAAATGCTTTTCGGATTCTAAAGGTCCCACATCTATATAATTCGAGGCTAAGGTGATAAGGTTTCGAAATATCTTCATCCAATAGGCTTTGGACAAGTGTAAGCCTCGGATTTTGCATTATCTTCTCATTTTATTTAAATCGTCAAATAATGATGTCATCGCTGCATCATTATTATGTCATAAATACTTTAATTTATTTAATGTCTAAAAATTATAAAACAAATACTATGATGTAGGAAATCTTTTTAGCTTTCCAATGACTATTTATAATCAAAATTTGGACTTGTATAACCCCAATTAAAAATTGTTTTAGTAGAACAATTTATGTTAGTGTCATTTTCACTTTAACATTAAATAAAAAGTAATTTATGTTATTTCCCAACAAAAGTGGATCCATGGGGTCCCCAAGTTAGGCCATGGCTTGTCTTGGTCGGCCATGACTCAACCAATGAGGTTGGGACATGTGTCTAGGTCATTTCATATTATTAATGTATTATTTATACCTTAAACTACACTAATTACCACTAATCGCGATTAAGAACTTAAAAGTTACTATTCACCAAAAAATTATTTTGATCTCATTGAACCACATTTTACTTCTTAATGACAACCATGTATGTCGGATTTTTGAAAATCAAATCACAGAAGTTGTAATATTTCATTTAAACGAAAAATCAGTTATTTAACTACCACTTAGTGGTTTCACTATTCATCAAAAATTGAAGTTTTTCAGAATAAGGCCAAAATTTCACCCTAAGCTATAATTGATATTCCGAATTCAAAAATGATGTCTATTTTACAAAATTCCAAACATATAAGTTGTATTAATTAATTTCATAATTAATTCCCGCTGTTACAACAAATAGCGTGTTTTTAAGAAACAATTTATATCAAAAGTTTGGCAATTGTTTATGTCCAATTTCAATGTTAAATTAATTCTAATGACCACCATTGGATAAAATGGTAAAAATATTTTCTAATTATACCTTAAAACCACTAAATAGTATAATTTATCTGTATAAATTATTTTGATTAAAAAAGTTGTTTTTATGTATTTTTCACTATTCATAAAAAATTAGAAGTTCTCAGAAAAATACCAAAAATTCAACATAGGCTAATTTCGATATTACGAATACAAAAATGAAGTCCATTTTGAAATATAAAATTTCTATAATTTTAAAAAGTGGTTATTACTATTCATAACGGCTATTTTGATTAGTTGCGGTGTGTTAGAACTCGAACTTGCGTACAATGCAAGATATTGCATTATTGAATGAGAAGCGTATCGTGGAAGCTCGGGGTGTTACATTCTCCCCTCCTTCAATAAATTGCGTCCTCGCAATTTGAAATTTTTCTTTGATAATAAAAGGCTGAAAATAGAAAATACCTTTGTGGAAAACCCACATCGGAAATAAGGTTAATAAATATATAACATTAAAAGAAAGCAGGATAAGTACAAAGGTCACCCGATATAGCCCATTCTAGGATTCTATGAAAATATGGATATGGAAGAAAAACAAACCATCAAGGTCTGATGGAGAGTTATAGAAAACAGGATTAGGAGAATGTTTAACCATAAGAAAATCACAAACTTGTGATTGGTTAAACGGTCATTGAATCCCCAGTTGGAAAAGTTAACCGACAACATTTTTGTTTTAAGTTACCTTTTATAATGTTGAGGAATTTATTTATGAGATTTACTAAGAACATAAGGGAATATACATACTTGTTATGTATACTTTCATTCGTTAATAAATTTTTACCACAAACACAACTTTTACTCCAAATGGTAACGGAACTCAAAAATATCCTAATTGTATAAGGTTCCAAATATTAACACATACCATTTAGATTAGTAAAACTATTTTGTAATAACCAGGGACTTCCTGTAGGCTAGTGGTAGGAAATAAAGGCTTGTCGCACTATGGTTCTGGGTTTGATTCCTGCAGCTTTGTCCGACGCGACGGGTTATTCCCCACCCTGCAGGTTGTCCTTTTCCTAAAAATATAGTACTATACTATTCCAAAAATAATCTTCATAAATGTTTTACCCTTAAACAATACTATCCAAAGTTCAACTTAATCCATTCCAACCTTAATAGTTATCCAAAATACTTCTGTCCAACTCACAGTCCAAATTTTATAAGGAAGGTAAACATAATGAAGATCCTTTATCCCACGTAACAACATGTGAACACCTTCATCATGTATTCTTTTTAAACATACTGAATTACCATGATCCCTTATTCCTTATAGAATACTAGATATACTCCTTCTATCCAAAAATGTATACAAAACATCAATCAGTTTCAAGGAAGTTAAGTATATCCAATATAATTTATCCAAATCAATCACGTCTTATTCCAAAATCACAATATCAGTATCAAAACCATATTATGGTTTATCTTTCTCTCAACCATATATTTTCCAAAAATTTAACCTACTATGGAGTCACTTTTCTTGGTTCCACAAAATCTCAAGTCCTTGATGAAATAGTACTGCAGTACAATCCTTATATACTCCATAATTATTATAACCAGTACATCATTGATACAACACTCAAATTAAAAAAAATCTTTAATAACAACATAAGAACTCTAATCATTACTCCTCATCTGTGGTAGTATCATAACTTGATTATTATCCAATAACATCATTTGGGGCATGCTCTGATGATTTGGACATTGGTTTGCGTAGTGTCCCCAATCCTTGCAGAAGAAGCATTGTACATTTGAAACCATTTTCTTACCCTTGCAGTCACGCACTTTGTGTCCTTTTTCTCTACACTTATAAAAAACTCCCATTCCCTTTAGGCAAGTTCCATGATGTTTCTTCCCACAATTACCACATATTGGAAAATTCTTCTTTCCCCTCATCCCTTTATCCATCATTCTCTCTTCCATCCCTTTCGTCTCTTGCTTCGCTTCAAAGCCATAGGACTCAGAGAATTCTTTACTTATCCTATTAACACATGATACTATTTCTTCATATGTTGAGAACACATGGGAGACTATTTCCCTTCGAAATGTTGGCTTAATACCGTGAAAGATACTATCCTTCTTACTCTTTGGATCATACGTACTGCTGGAGTTCACATTCCTTCTACTGGGCGCCATTTCTATACAACGGCATAAACTAGGTTAGTTTATGAATCAAAATACATAATTCCATACTTGTAAAACACTTTACATAAATTGAACTATTTATGGATATAATCCATAATCATAAAAAGAAATGTTTTCTTTGAGTAAGTATGTACTCATAACCCTTCATAGTGGTTTGTAAGTAAAATGAGAATTATCCTAATCATATCCCCCGGGAGTGTCGTAACCAAGAGTGCAGCAAGGCCCGTTGTCGTGCACCAGTTCCCGTTCGAGTCTAGCTCAAAGCGGTGTTTTCGGGTTTTACCCCTAGGTACATCTGTGCCAGAGCCGCCTCTACCTGCTCGTATCCAGACAGGGATGTATTTCTCGGAAAACTCATAACATCTCTATAATACCAAAATTCTAGGAAGTTCTTCTATACTAATCCTCAAAGTCTATCTTTGGGCTATGTGCTCTAATCAGAGTTTATCTAAATCTAGCTTCCAAGGTTAGTACTAAACTGCCTCTGATACCAACTGTAACGCCCCGACCCCAGCTACCCAGAGTCGGTGCATTACTTCGTAACATTGGCATGATCACAAAAGATCAAGTCTCGAAAGACCGATTAGTTTAGTAGCCTTGGAAACACTAGATACATTCGTAAACGTTACATTACATCATAAAGTGAAAAACTACAATAACAAAGTCTCCATATTCCACACTCATATCCTCTTCCGACTATCCCTGCAGGTCATTCATAAAATACTTCTTCACATCCTGGAAAATATTAAAACATTGAAAGGGGTGAGCTCAGATGCTCAGTAAGGATAACAATAATGCGGAAGCTTTCATAAATAAACATTAACATTTAAGGCAATGTATAACTAAAACAAAAGCCTTTTAAACATGAACTTCAACATAATATGGCAAAAGTAAAATGAGATAATGCCATTTACTTCTTCACATGGATATTCTACTGGTCGAATAATCACATGCAATATCAATAACCACTTTCATAATGATGGAATGTATAATGCCGGACATTCTGAAACATTTTGTCAAGGCCTCGGCCAAGACATCTAAAATGATTAAGGCCTCGGCCAAAACCATAAATCAAATTGGGAAAGGGCCTCGGCCAATTCCACGTCTATTTGTCTCATGAGACCTACCGATGCATCGAGGAGCTATAGCGAGCTCCACCCGTCACTTATTAAGTCCAATACATTCCTCATATGAATAGGTTTAAACATATCATAAACCATAACATAATCATATCACATAAAACATGCATAAAGGAAACATAACATTTCCACATTTCAATCACAAGATATCAATAAGACATATTGATATAATAAAAACTCTTTCAAAACCATTTTCAATACCAAAATAAAAGAATGTTAAAACATTGTATTTATTTTTCTTTTTTTAAAAAAGGTATGGCTTGTAAAGGAAGCCGAAACTCAAATAATGTTCACGGCGGCGGAGAAGTCGTTGTCGCCGCATAAGTACGGAAAGAAAAACATTCCCTTTTTGTCGTTTAGTAAAATGCTTCGTATAAAAAGATTCCTTTTGAATAAACTTAAAAGTCAAAGGGGTTTATACACCGTATAAAAGAAAGTTGTGTATAAAACCAAATATGCCTCAATGAAAGGAGATTGAGACGAAGTCCTTAAAAAGATCATTTTTAAAATAAAATAGATATATTATGTGTATTCACTATAGGTACACATAAAGAAAGTAAAAATACAAAATAAGACATAATAATATCATGACATAATTTGAAAGTAGGAGATTAACCCAAAGAATGGAAGTTGGGTTAAGAAGTTCCCTTACCAATATCATTTAAATAAAATATATCTATTATGTTTATTCACTATAATTACACATAAAGAAAGTACAAATACAAGATATGACATAACAATATCATGACATAATTTGAAAGTAGGAGATTAACCCAAAGAATAGAAATTGGGTTATGAAGTTCCCTTACCTTGTGTCCGACTTGACTCAACCGTTCTTTAACCTCCTGAATAATAAACTAGAGTTAATATCTACCTTATTAAGAACCATTTTCAATTTCATTATCCTTTTTATATCACTTATTACAATGTTATGAACATTATGTAATTATTTAAGTTAATAACGGTCGTTTTGTCGATCTTTGGTACATGAGTCAACAATAAACTTCTTATAATTATAAGTTGTTCATGTGGTGAAATATCCATTATATCCAGAATTATATTAATGATGTAGATATCATATATATCATATATATACAGTATATACATTCATTTATAATATTACGTAACATTTAGAGGTAAGAAATGAAATGCACCGTTCATGGAGACGGTAAGCCGTACGTACGCATGAACGCTACTTTCATTTCAATTTCATTTTTAATGGAATGAAATCATAATGATATAAATGTATAATATAATTCCAGTATAATATAGTGTATAATACCATTTACTCCATCCTTTATACATCCCACACATGGCATTAACGATTCAAATCACTTTGAGGGGGCGGTAGTCCGCACTTCCTAAAATGAAATTATCGCGTTTTACCCATAATGGAAATCATAAAGTATGCCATAAATGAGAAATACAGAAGCATAAGTAAAACAAAAACATATTATATATCATATATAAAAATAGTGACATCTTAATGGCCACCTTTGGAGGTGTTATATGAGTGTTGAACAATCATCGTTTCGTGAGGCAGAAATTCGCCATCCACAGAAACCATATGTTCTTTAACCATTAGATGTAGGTGTGTGTAAGTGTAGCTCGAATCCTTCTTATAACAACATCCTAGTATATTGAGGATACTGGTGTTGTTACAAAAGAAATGAATAAAAAGAGTTTAGGGGGTTGGAGAAGAAAAATAAAACAAAACAACATTAGAAAAGACATTACCTCAAAATCGGGTAACTCTTTTTGATTTGAGCTAAAGGCTTCCTTGGGAAGAGTTCTGCCCAAAGTGAGGTTTCTAGGAGTAAGGAAGGAATGTTGGGAGAGTATTTGGGCAGAGGTTGGCCGAGCCAAATGGCTTGATGGTGTGAATAAGGTGGGAGAGGTGGGGGCCTTTTATAAGTGGAGAGGAGGGGCACTTTTGGAAAGTAATGAAATGTTACATTATTTCAAAATGCTTTTCGGATTCTAAAGGTCCCACATCTATATAATTCGAGGCTAAGGTGATAAGGTTTCGAAATATCTTCATCCAATAGGCTTTGGACAAGTGTAAGCCTCGGATTTTGCATTATCTTCTCATTTTATTTAAATCGTCAAATAATGATGTCATCGCTGCATCATTATTATGTCATAAATACTTTAATTTATTTAATGTCTAAAAATTATAAAACAAATACTATGATGTAGGAAATCTTTTTAGCTTTCCAATGACTATTTATAATCAAAATGTGGACTTGTATAACCCCAATTAAAAATTGTTTTAGTAGAACAATTTATGTTAGTGTCATTTTCACTTTAACATTAAATAAAAAGTAATTTATGTTATTTCCCAACAAAAGTGGATCCATGGGGTCCCCAAGTTAGGCCATGGCTTGTCTTGGTCGGCCATGACTCAACCAATGAGGTTGGGACATGTGTCTAGGTCATTTCATATTATTAATGTATTATTTATACCTTAAACTACACTAATTACCACTAATCGCGATTAAGAACTTAAAAGTTACTATTCACCAAAAAATTATTTTGATCTCATTGAACCACATTTTACTTCTTAATGACAACCATGTATGTCGGATTTTTGAAAATCAAATCACAGAAGTTGTAATATTTCATTTAAACGAAAAATCAGTTATTTAACTACCACTTAGTGGTTTCACTATTCATCAAAAATTGAAGTTTTTCAGAATAAGGCCAAAATTTCACCCTAAGCTATAATTGATATTCCGAATTCAAAAATGATGTCTATTTTACAAAATTCCAAACATATAAGTTGTATTAATTAATTTCATAATTAATTCCCGCTGTTACAACAAATAGCGTGTTTTTAAGAAACAATTTATATCAAAAGTTTGGCAATTGTTTATGTCCAATTTCAATGTTAAATTAATTCTAATGACCACCATTGGATAAAATGGTAAAAATATTTTCTAATTATACCTTAAAACCACTAAATAGTATAATTTATCTGTATAAATTATTTTGATTAAAAAAGTTGTTTTTATGTATTTTTCACTATTCATAAAAAATTAGAAGTTCTCAGAAAAATACCAAAAATTCAACATAGGCTAATTTCGATATTACGAATACAAAAATGAAGTCCATTTTGAAATATAAAATTTCTATAATTTTAAAAAGTGGTTATTACTATTCATAACGGCTATTTTGATTAGTTGCGGTGTGTTAGAACTCGAACTTGCGTACAATGCAAGATATTGCATTATTGAATGAGAAGCGTATCGTGGAAGCTCGGGGTGTTACAATTGCCGAATGCAGATCACTCTCTCATTTGGGAGTTCATGGAATTACGTGGTTTTATATCATGCGATGGGGATGAGGAGTCATCTCATGCATTGCATATGAGGCATCATGTTATCAGCATAGGGTAAGTCTATAGTTTACCATATTATGATAAGGATGACAGACACATAGTTTAATGTCGTATGGTAAGGATGTTGCATTATACTATTTAATGTCATATGATTAGGACAAGTTGTGGATGTCGTTTAAGGTCGCAAAACCTTGACAATGGTGTTTTACAATTTAATGTTGTGTGACCAAGATGTTTTCCATTTGTTTATTGTCATGCAACAAAGATGATGTTTGTTGTGTAGTTTAACATCATGCAATTAGGACATGGTTGTTACATACTTTAACATCATGCGACTAGGACATGAATCCACAAGGATTGTGTCGATAGAGGCATGATCATATCTCCCCTATTCTAGTGGTTAGGGATGATGGTGGAGTCCATACAATTCTATTACCCCAAAATTATCCCAGTGTATGTGTGGATGTTCTCCATGCATTATCTGGTCTATCCCGCGATGAACATTCCATAAGCTAGTGTTGGGACCGCAGGGAGGACCTCTACAGTCAATTCAATTTAGTAGTTGGGATGACACAGAGTATCGCAATGTTGGTAGGGTTTATATCATGCCCTCATTCCCACGGGGAGACAGAGCACATATGTCATGGATGCTTAAATCGTCGATATGATGGGGCGATAGAGCAGGGAAGTCATGGAGGCTTGGATCGTTGATATGATGGAGAAATGAAGCTCAGATGGTGAAGAATCCTGAAGCTTTGGTACTATGGGGAAAAGGATACGGGAAATCCTGGAGGACTGGATCATCAGTATGACAAGGGAGATGGAGCCCGGAAGGCATGGAATCCTGGAATGTCGGTACGATAGGGAGATGTAGCCCAAAAGATTTAGAATCCTGGAATGTTGGTATGATGAGGCGATGGAGCCCGAAAGGTGTGGAATCCTAGAGCGTCGGTATGACAGGGTGATGGATCCTGGAAGGCGTTGAAGCATGGAGCATCAATATGATGGGGTGATTGAGCTCAAAAGGCGTGGAAGCCTAGAGCGTTGGTACGATGGGGGTGATGGATCCCAGAAGATATGGAAGCCTGGAACGTTGGAATGATGGAGAGAAGTATACCAAAATTAATGGAAACCTGGAGCATTGGTACAATGGGGTGATAGAACCTAAAAGGCGTGGAAACCAAGAGCATCAGTGCGATAGGAGAGATAGAGCTTAGAAGGCGTGGAACCTTGGAGTGTCGATAAGATATGAGAGATGCAGCCCGAAAGGTGTGGAACCTTGGAGCGTTGGTATCACTGAGGCGATGAAGCTCGGAAGGTGTGGAATCCTGGAGCGTCAGTACGACGGGGGTGATGGATCCTAAAAGGTGTGGGATCCAGGAGCATCGGTATGATGGGGAAATAGAGCTTGGGAGGAATGGAAGCCTGGAATTTCAGTACAACTGGTCAATGGATCTTGGAAGTTGTGGAATCTTGGAGCGTCGGTATGATAGGGTGATGGATCCCAGAAGACGTGGAATCCTAGAGCATTGGTATGACAGGGCGATGGTGCTCGGAAGGCATATAATCATGGAGCGTCGGTATGATGGGGGAGATAGAGCCTGGAAGGCGTGGAATCTTGGAGCATCGGTACAATGGGGAGATGAAGCTTGAGAGGTGTGGAAGCCTGGAACGTTGGTACAATGGGAAGGATGGAGCCTGAAAGGAATGGATGCTTGGAGCATCAGTACGATGAGGGAGATGAAGCCTAGATGGCATGGAATCCTATAAAGTCAGTACGATGGGGTGATGGATCCCAGAAGGTGTGTAAGAGTCATGTCGGTATGATAGGGCGATGGATCCTATAAGGTGTGGAAGCATGGAAAGTCATTATGATGGGGCAATGGAGCCTAGAAGGCATGGAATCTTAGAAATTCATCTCATAAGGCAAAGTAACTAGAGTAGGGATATGATCAAACTACGTCCAGTGTTGGTTCTTCATTTAAAGGCATGGATTGTACTTGGGAAGGTCCACCATGATGGATTTTGTAGATTCATGGGGAGGACCTCCATGATGGTTGATGTTGAGGATGGGGAGGACCTTCGTGCTAAAAGGTAGTGGTGTGAGGAGCACCTCTGTAGTGGATGATGATGGCAATGGGGAGGACTCACATGACTAATGATAGTGGTGCGGGGAGGTCCTTCATAGTGGTTTATGATGGGGGATAGGGAGGACTTCCGTACAACATGATAGAGTTGTAGGTAGGACCTCTGCAGCAGAAGATGATGGTGATGGGGAGTACTTTTTTGCCTAATGGTTGCAGTGCGGGGAGGACCTATGTACTGTCTAATGATGGCGATGGGGAGGAATCTAGTACCTGATAATAGTGGTTCAGGGAGGACCTCCACAGTGGATGATGATGTTGATGGGGAGGACTCCCATGCATGATGGTAGTAGTGTGGGGAGGAAATTTGTAGTGGCTGATGCTGGTGATGAGAAGTAATCCCATTCCTGATGATAGTGGTGTGGGGAGGACCTACATAGTGGTTGATGATGGCAATGAGAAGGACTCTTTTTCCTAGTGATAGTGGTGTGTGGAGGACCTCCACAGTGGATTCGGGTTATGTTTCCAATGCGCTATTGAGTTGGGGTGGTTTCCCCCTATGCGCCATGTGAAGGCGGCGGAGTTGGTGAGGAGTCTATGTGTAAGAACCCGGGTTTTCGTACGATGTACAGATCCTTTTCTTTTCAGTTTAACTGTTTGTTTGAGGCCTAGTGTGGATGTCGAACTTGACCGAGGGAGTTACGGAGGTGTATGGGGCTTGTTCGTAGCCCGGAATGGAGTTTTAGACTGAAAATGTCTTGGGACATGGTTTGTGCACGGCCTACACACAGCCTGGGTAAACTGTGCACCTTGGTGCAGGCTTTGCAGAGGCCTGCGCACAGCCTACGCATGGTTTGAGGAAACCGTGCGGGGTGGCCGTGCAGTTTCCCATTGCCTTCCAGTAAGGTCCACACGGTCTCCACACAGTTTGTCAAACTGTGCGGTTAAACCGTGCGACCTATTGTGTTTTGATAATTTAATTAATTTTTAATTAAATTGATTAAATTTTATAAATACCTAACCTAAACCTATTCTATTCAATCGGACAGAAGGGGGAGGCTCCTCGGAAGCTCTCAAGGATACTTTGGAGGATTTTGATCCTGCTCCTCCATCCGATCTCCATTTCAACCGTTGTTCATCTTGTTAGATCCGCAATGGTAAGTCCTCAATTTCCTTTTAATATTTCTTGATTCTTCTGGTTATGATGAACGCAGATTGGATTAAGGCTCATATGCCCTAATTTCTCGTTCTTCATCTGTTCTTCAAATTTCTTCCAAACCAGGACGAATCAAAGCCTAATACTGGACGAGCTATCTAGTACGAGCCTAAGGTAGGTGGTCTCGTGCTTTTAGATGAATGTCAAGTTGTTTATATATGTCGGAGTTCCACACGCCCAGTTTTGGGGTGTCACACGAACCTGAAATTTAACCCTATTATTACCTAGCATGTTGTAGGTAATCTGAATAGGATGGTATGTGCTTGAGTTAGGTTGTATACCTTGGGCAGAAACCACCCCTTGGGTGTGTTTCCTTGATTGGCTCTTTTATGGTCTTCACCCAGGATGCCTGTGGGGCATGTTTTTCCTTACCCTTGTGGGTTGTTAAAAATGGAATTGAATATGAATGTAATTGAAATAGAATGAAATTGTAATTGAAACGGTTTTGGGTATGGGATGGAGATTTTCCCCTTGACCCTTGTATGCTAATTCTTGAATTGCTATACCATGTGAGTTAAATGCTTTTGAGATGTTTCTTTTAAATGTGAAACAAAGTCAGGGGTGAACCATGGATCCAATGTGAGTTTCCATGGATGGACTCATACGAGACTTGTTAATGAAATTCCGAGTAAATCATGGATACAGTATGAGATTCCATGGACGGACTCAACAGGGCATGATATGTCATGGGAGATACCTGAATCTTATTTACAGGATCCTGGGTATGGGCTCAGATAACGGACTATACCACACCAAGGGCGAGGCTGGGTACCTAGCAGGTTCACTTTAACGGGCTTGTAGAGAGATGTCGTGGTCCTAGAGGTTCTCCCAAATGGGCTTCTGGGGTTTTGGTGGATTTTCTCCCTGAGTGATGCCTAGTTTCCGTTTTGAGTATTCCAAGAACGGGCTCAAGGAATGGTTGAACACTTGAATGAGTTGATTAATGAATGGAATGGATACTTGAAGCAACGCCAAGACAAAGCACAATATTGGGTCGGTCTTGATAGTTCCTTGTTTACTTCTTTCCATATTACACTACCTGTTTTATATATATTCACTATCAGATTAGCACAGATATTTGGTGGTTGCCTACTAGGATTTAGAATCACACCCTGTTTGGGTCATGTTTTTGGACTCAAGCAGATTATATGATTTCAGGTAATGAGAAGGGGAAAGGACCTAGTACATGTACATGACTTGCTACTTAGATTATGTGAGCACGGGACCAATATGAGGCTTGCGATGCGACTGGGGATACATTTTGGTTTCTTTTTGGTATTTTTTGTACTTGTATTGTGTTTTATTGACTTTCACTATCATATATATTAGATCCTTATATTGCTTTTCTATTTCTGCTATCTATGTGTTGTCCACTGGTTACCTTCTTCTTCTATTGTATGTTTGAAATTCCATTGTAATGCTTTGGTAATGAGGTAATAGTATGCCCACGGACTCACCTAGGTCCTCTCTACTAGTTGGAACCCTCTGGAATTTTGGGAGATGCGCTTGAGGCCATGTGGCGACCGGTCCATCTACTGGGTTGAATGGTAAGTTAGGTCGGGGTGTTACAAAGTGGTATCAAAGGTGGTTTTCCTTTTCTAATTTGACTTACTATTTGGCGACTATAGATAGGAGTAAGAAGGGATGGGAATTTGGTAATAAACTGTGCCCGAGAGTTGCAAACCCGCGTATAGGGAAAATCCAAGTTGCCTCGTATGGAATGGTGTTTTTGGTTTTGATTATTACAATTGTTCTGATTTCACTATTAGGTTATGCACATGGTTTTTGCTGATTCTATTGATATTATTGTGGGTTCTATTTCATTGCAACCTGATGAGATGAGGGTTTTCCATCTCTTGCATCATATTAGCACCTTGTTAGGAATCACATGTCATGCATTATGCCATGCTATCTAGGATGCATTAGATATTCCATGTTGTTCTGATAGGTGTTTTGATAGCTATTGCATGTTGTTTTGATAGTTTATTGAAAGGTGTTCCTACTTGTGTTAGATTGGGTGAAATGAATGAAGGGTGACGTCATCTTTCAATTCATAAGGTGTATGGGACCTTATGGATTGGGAAATGACGCACCAATGGGATGTAAATGCTAAATGAAATTGAATTTCATGGTTATATGGGCATAAATTTTTGATTCATGAGGTGTTATGGGCCCTCAGGGATCGGAACTTGGTTGACCATTGGTTGAAGATTTTGAACAAAGGTATGTTATAAGAATGAATGTTGAAAATAGAGCCTGACCTTGACCTGACTTCTGAGTGGGAAAGGGTAGTGACTCTAGTCGTTTTTGGTGAATGTTTCTTATGCAGAACTGACTTTAGAAGCAAGTTGTGCATTGACGTGGTTTTTAAGAAGTTCTTAACATGTCATGTCCTAGTTCTTGTGCTCGTGAGTTTCGAATCTCGTTAAAAATCTTGGAATGAGGCCTGTGTTTGGCATTGCAGAGACATGCCACCATGGCGACCTCCAGTCGTACATTGGGAGAGCGGTGACGACCACATTCCAGAGATGGTAGGCCATGGGATACTAGAGGAAACTCCAGTTGTGCCAGCTACGGCACCAGCGATTCTTCCAGACACTGGTTTTGAGGTATAGTTCCAGGAGAACTTGTTGAGTTTTATGCAGACAGTTAAAGGAGCACAGTGACCTGCCTCGACTATGGCAGAGTTAACGCGTGAGTTCCATCAGCAGCATCTGCCTACGTTTTCAGGGGATGGCGGAGCATAGGCTGTAGAGTCCTGGGTGGAGGTGATACTATCTATCTTTGAGAATTTGGAGACACCTCCGGAGAGGAGGGTCAAGCTCGCTACATACATGCTGTGTGATTCTACCAACAAGTGGTGGGATTTGATCACCTAGTCAGATCGTCATCAGGAGATGGCTTGGTTAGAGTTTCATGCGGCCTTCTATGATTTCTTTTATCTCGATAATTTGAGGGCCGATCGAGCCCTGGAGTTCTTGATTCTAGAACAGGGCATGTTATCAGTGATAGGATACTTGGCCCGCTTCACGGAACTTCAGCTTTTCACACTTATCCTGATGGTCAATGAGATGTTGAGGTCCAGGAGTTTTGAGGATGGTTTGAGATATGACATATGATCTCAGGTAAATGTTTTCAGGTTGACTACCATTTCTGGAATTGTGAACCAGGAGCTAATCATAGAACGTAACCTGAGAGAGGCTTGAGGTGCGAGCCAGAGCGGTTCAGTATCTAGATCAAGTACTACAGCGACTATTAGTAGGAAGGGTCATCTGGAGCTTCCACACGGTGATTCTAGCAGTCAAAACCTATCTTTGGTTATCAATTTGAGGTGCTACCAGTGCAGTAGTCTGGGACAAACGAAGCTGCAGTGTCCGAGGGACCTAGTCGAGTGTCGATCATGTGTCAAGGTGGGTCATCTTCAACGTTTCTACAGAACTTTTTCACCAGAAGCCAGCGATAGAGGGTCTGCACTGACTCCATATGCAAGAGCAGGGTTGGCAGCTTCTCATCAGACAGGGAGTTGGGGTGCGACTGGCCGATCAGGTCGAGGTAGTGGTCGTGGAAGAGGTATCCGATCACAGGGTACCTCAAGACGTCAAAGTGGACCAGTTCTAGGTAATGAGGTTGTTTTACATGGCCATGGTTCAGGCCAGATGTATGCAGTGCAGCCTACAACTGAGGATCAAGAAGCAGGACCATCTACGGTGAGAGGTATGATCTTAGTAGCATATGTTATTTCATCTGCCCTCTTTGATACATGTGCTTCACATAGATTTATATTTGTTTCTATAGTGAAACTCCTTGGGCTAGTTGTGTTATCTTATGGTGGAGTCTTGATGCTAGACACACCACTTGGAGTTAGGGCAGAGGTTTTACGTATGTCTAGAGGGTGCCCCTTGAGGTAGGAGGGTGTCACTTTGGCTGGGATCTTTATGTTCTCGAAATGATAGGTTTTTATGTCATTCTCGGTATGGACTGGCTAGTAGCTTACCAAGCCTACATTGATTGTTACTGCTGGAGGTTGATTTTCACATCACCAGAGGGGGAGGTGTATACTCTTAAGGGAGAGTGGGATCTCCAGGAAAGCCGAGCTAGACCAGAGCAGCGTGGGCTGGACGAGATGATAGCCCAAATCACTAGTTTGTTTCTGGATGATCAGGGAGTGAGTCAGACGGACCTTACTCTAGTAGTTTAGTGCTTCAGGGTTGTTTTTCCTGATGACTTTTCAGGTTTACCTCCTAAGAGAGAGGTTGAGTTCTCCATTGATCTAGTTCCAGGAGCCGCACCAGTATCCATTCCTCTTTATAGGATGGCTACGATAGAGTTGCAAGAGCTCAAGAAACAGCTCGAAGATTTAGAGGCAAAGGGGTTTATTCGACCCGATACTTCTCCATGGGGTTTTCCAGCCCTTTTTACAAAAAAGGGTGGATGGAACTCTTAGGTTGTGTGTGTACTATTGGAATCTGAACCATCTGAATGTTAAAACAGATATCCCTTTCCACGAATAGATGACCTGTTTGATCTGCTTCGAGGAGAAAGGGTGTTATCAAAAATTAATTTGAGGCCAGGGTATCACCGAGTGCATGTTCAACCTACAGAAATACCTCATATAGCTTTCCATAGTAGGTATGTTTTATATTAATATCTAGTTATGTCATTCGGTCTCACGAACGTAATGGCGGTTTACATGGACTTAATTAATCGTGTGTTCCATCCTTACATGGACTCGTTCATTATGGTTTTTGTGGAAGATATTTTGGTGTATTTTTAAAATATAAATGACCATGCCAACCATCTTGAGATCGTATTGAATACACTAAGACAGAATCATCTATATGTAAAGATTACTAAGTGCCACTTTTGGATGGATCAGATTCACTTCTTGGGCCATGTTATCTCTGAGACAGGAGTGTATGTAGACCGAGAGAAGGATAGAGTTGTGGTTTCTTGGGAACAGCCCAAGAATGTCTTTGACATACAGAGTTTCCTAAGTCTTTCTTGTTATTATCATCATTTCATACAAGATTTCTAATGCTTAGCAGCGCCATTGATAGACCTGACTAAGAAGGGCATGAAGTTTGTATGGACAGATTCTTGTGAAGTAGCCTTTCAGGAGCTGAAAGGAAGGTTGACATCCACACCAGTCATGATATTTCCAGAACAGGGCATGAGTTACATGGTCTATTGTGATGCATCATGTATTGGGCTGGGTGCAGTGTTGATGCAGGGAGACAGAGTCATGGTGTACAGATCTCTGCATCTGATCCCACACGAGAGGAATTATCTGATGCACGACCTTGAGTTAGCAGAAGTTGTTCATGAATTACACTGTTGGAGACACCATTTATTCAGAGAGTGTTTTTTGGTGTACACTTACCACAAGAGCCTCAAATATATCTTTACTCAGCATGATCTGAATCTTAGGCAGTGACGGTGGGTGGAGTACCTACAGTCTTTTGATTTTGAGATTGCTTATATGCCTGGTAAGGGCAATGTTTTGGCTGATGCATTGAGCAATAGGACTCAAATACAGGCAGTGCAACAGGCTAGAAACAAATGGAAGCTTATGTCCTTGTTCTATGAGATGCATCTTGATGTGCAGAATAGCCAAGGATAGTAATTTCTATCATCTTTAGTTGTGACTTATACCCTCCTGGACAGAGTAAGGATGAGACAACTATCAGATTCGGAAGGCCTAGTTCGACGGGAAGGTGTGTCAGGTGAGGACCCTCCTCTTGATTAGACAATAGGAGAGGATAAATTTATTTGTATCCATGGACGTTTATGGGTTCTAGTGGATATTAGAGAGGAGCTAATGTGGGAGTTTCATGCTTCGGTTTGGGAAGTTCATCCCGGAGTCACTAAGATGTATCATGATTTGCGCCGACAATACTGGTGGTTAGGTATGAAGAGGGAAGTGGCTAGTTTTATCACGAGGTGTTCCACCTGTCAGTAGGTGAAGGCGGAACACCAGCGGCCAGCTGGGATTTTACAGTAGTTACCTATATCGGAGTGGAAATGGGATGATGTTGCAATGGACTTTGTGACTAGTTTGTCGAGGTCACCTCGAGGTAACGATGTTGTGTGGGTTTTGGTTAATATGATCATAAAGGTTTCTCATTTATTTCCAATCAAGGAGACCTTCAGTGTCGATGATATGGGAAGGTTGTATATTCGGGAGATAGTACGACTCCACGGGGTCCCACACACTGTTTTTTCAGACAGGGATGCTCGTTTTACGTCACGTTTCTGGCAGAGTTTTCAGAGGGAACTGGGTACATATGTGGTTCTGAGCACAGCATACCACCCTCAGACTGATGGCCAGTCAGAGAATACGATACAAGTGCTTGAGGAAACACTATGAGCATGCGTCCTAGATTTTGGGGGCCCGTGGGAGAGGCATATTCCCCTAGTTGAGTTTGCCTATAACAATAGTTATCAGGTGACTATACAGATGGTACTGTACGAGACTTTATATGGTAGGTCATGCTGATCACCCCTGTGCTGGTTAGAGGTAGGTGAGGCAGCTGTACTGGGACCACATTGTTCAGGAGAATTCGGAGCAGGTCCAGTTGATACAGAAGTGGATGGATACCGCACAGTCTTGTCAGAAGTCATATGTTGATCGTCGCAGATGACCCCTAGAGTTTGAGGTCGGGGATCAGGTTTTCTTGCGCGTTTCACCAAGGCTGTGACACAGGCGGATCATAAGACATGGTAAGCTATTGTCAAGATTTGTTGGGACTTTTGAGATTCTGGAGAGGTTTGGTTCGGTAGCCTATCGGTTGCAGTTACCTCAGAGGTACCGTGCCAAGCATGATGTGTTCCATGTTTCTCAGTTACAGAGATACTATTCAGACCCGTCTCATATCTTCCAGCCTGAAAAGGTCGAGCTTTAGGTAGATTCATCCTTTGAGGGGCATCTGATTCATATCGTTGATAGAAGCATGAAGGTCCTCCTAGGCCGATTAGTTCCTCTAGTACAGGTGATATGGTAGCACGGCCATTTACAGGATGAGACATGGGAGCAGGAGTCCGACGTACGTGCTCAATGGCCAGAGCTGTCCGTAGAAGAATCTTGACCACCCTTCAAAGAGCAATTCGGGGACGAATTGCTATAAGGGGGGAAGATTGTAAGAACCCAGGTTTTCATACGAGGTATGGATCCTTTTCTTTTCAGTTTAACTGTTCAGTTGAGGCCTAGTGTGGATGCCTAACATGACTAAGGGAGTTACGGAGGTGTTTGGGGCTTGTTCGGAGCCTAGAACTGAGTTTTAGGCTGAAAATGGCATGGCACATGGTTTGCGCATAGCCTATGCACACTGGGTAAACCGTGCGCCTTAGTGCAGGCTTGGCAGAGGCCTGCACACAGTTTGAGGAAACTGTGCGAGGTGGCCATGCGGTTTCCCCTTGCCTTCCAGTAAGGTCTGCACGGTCTCCGCACAGTTTGTCAAACTGTGCGGGTAAACCGTGCGACCTGCTGTGTTTTGACAATTTAATTAATTTTTAGTTAAATTGATTACATATTATAAAAACTTAACCTAAACCTATTCTATTCAACCGGAAAGAAGGGGGAGGCACCTGGGAAGATCTCAAGGAGACTTTGGAGGATTTTGATCCTACTACTCCATCTGATCTCCATTTCAACAATCGTTCGTCTTGTTAGATCTGCAATGGTAAGTCCTCAATTCCTTTTTAATCTTTATTGATTCTTCTGGTTATGACGAACGCAGATTGGATTAAGGCTCGTATGACCTAATTTCTCGTTCTTCGTATGTTCTTCAGATTTCTTCCAAAACAGGATGAATTAGAGCCTGATATTGGACGAGCTATCTAGTACGAGCCTATGGTAGGTGTTCTCGTGCTTTTCGTTGAATGTCAAGTTGTTTATATATGTCGGAGTGCCACACACCCACTTTTGGGGTATCGGTCGAACCTAAAATTTAACCATATTATTACCTAGCATGTTGTAGGTAATCTGAATAGGATGGTATGTGCTTGAGTTAGGTTGTATAACTTTGACAGAAACCACCCCTTGGGTGTGTTTCCTTGATTGACTCTTTTATGGTCTTGACCTAGGATTCCTGTGAGGCATGTTTTTCCTTACCCTTGTGGGTTGTTAAAAATGGAATTGAATATGAATGTAAATGGAATACAATGAAATTGTAATTGAAATGGCTTCGGGTATGGGATGGAGCTTTTCCCATTGACCCTTGCATGATAATTCTTGAATTTCTAGCCAATGTGAGTTAAATGCTTTTGAGCTGTTTTTTTAAATGTGAAACAAAGTCATGGGTGAACCATGGAACCAATGTGAGTTTCCATGGACGGAATCATACGAGAGTTGTTACTGAAATGACGAGTGAATCATGGATCCAGTATGAGATGCCATGGAAAGACTCAACAGGGCATGATATGTCATGGGCGATACCCGGATCTTATTTATAGGATCACGGGGATGGGCTCAGATGACGGACTATACCGCACATAGAGCGAGGCTGGGTACCTAGGAGGTTTGTCGGAATGGGCTTATAGAGTGATGTCGGGGTCCTAGAGGTTCACTGGAACGGTCTTGTAGGGTGTTGGTAGATTTTCTCCCTAAGTGATGCCTGGTTTCCAATTTGAGTATTCCAGGAACAAGCTAAAGGAATGGTTGAACACTTGAATGAAGTGATTAATGAATGGAATGGATACTTGAAGTGGATCCAAGCCAAAGCACTATCTTGGGTCAGTCTTGCTAGTTCCTTGTTTACTGCTTTCCATATTACACTTCTTATTTTATATATATTCACTAACAGATTAGCACAAATCTTTGGTGGTTTCCTACTGGGATTTAGTCTCACACCCTGTTTGGATCATGTTTTTGGACCCAATCAGATTATATGATTTCAGTTAATGAGACGGGGAAAGTCCCTAGTACAGGTACTTGACTTGATGCTCATAGTAGGTGAGCACGGGACCAAGCTAAGGCTTTCTATGTGACTGGGGATAAATTTTGGTTTCTTTTTGGTATATTGTGTACTTATACTATGTTGTATTGACTTGCACAATCATATATATTAGATCCTTATATTTCTTTTCTATTTATGTTGTCTATGTGTTTTCCACTGGTTACCTTCTTCCACTGTTGTATGTTTGTAATTTTGTTGTGATGCTTTGGTAATGAGGGCATAGTCTCCCCACAGACTCACCTAGGCCCTCACTACTAGTCGGCAGCCTCTTGCATTTGGGGAGATGTGCTTCAGGCCATGTGGTGATCGGTCCAAATACCAGGTTGAATGGTAAGTCGGGTAGGGACGTTACACGATGCATTTGGGGGGAGGATTCCCCTGGTGCAGCCTGTGAAGGTGGCGGAGTTGACGAGGAGTCGATGGAGCCCGGGGTAGGATGCCCCCTGTGTTTCCTGGGAAGGTGGTATAGTCAGTGAGGAGGGATAGAACAAATATTTTCAATTAATTTGTATTTAATATCACTTTTTTAAACTCACAAAAGTGTTCCTCTAAGATGAATCGTTTCATTTTTATGATTTTGGTGTTATTTTGAGCTGAATAGTAAAAATTGGCCATTTTGGATTTTTAACAGTTTTAACTTATTTCTGTCGTTTGGCCATAACATTATGTAAATTGATCCGAATTGCAAATTTCTTTCTTTTACAGATTCTAAACATCCAGGGATTCATTTACTATTTTTGGACTAAAAGCTGAATCGGCCATATGGAAGCTCAAAAGAAGCTCACAAGTTGGCTCAAGAAAACTGTTTCCAGTTCTGCCTAGTTTTGGTGTGGGATCCATAACTCATCCATTATGGCCCAAATCTAGAAACATGCGCTGGGTGGACGCGCAAGGGATTTTGGAGCATCGTTTATTAAGGAAGAACCGCGGGATTCATCCGTTTGAGGGTCCATTAAAGCTGCCTAATCCGGGTTTTGACGTTTTGGAGATTCTGACTAGACAGAATAAATGATCAGAGTAAAAAGGTCATAAATCTCGGAATACCTATCCAAATCCACTGAGATTTTGAGGGGACACGGCCAAGACAATTATGAACAACATTGAAGAAGGGCTCAACGCCTGAAGAGGTCATTTATTGGGTCCAAAACGCGAAAAAATTTGGAGGACAGAAATCTGGATATAAAAGGAGGAGAGCTCCTCCTCCTCAACACATCTCATTCTCCACCCCATTCCTTCTGGGGAACCAAGGAGAATAACTTCTCAGATTTTTCTTTTATTTATTTTATTTTAAAATGTCTCTCCTCTCCTGCATTATCTCGCTTACCCCATCCATGGAGGGTTAATTTCATTTGAGTGATTGGAAAGAGGGGAGGCTGGACCTATGTGGTGTGCTTGAGTTTTTGTGCTAGAAATGAATAAAATTTGTTCTTCTTTCTTCTTCTGGTTCCAATTCTTAATTCAGTATTATATTCCAAATTCGGGTGTGTTAAGGTTTTTATTCTGAAATTATAAATTGCTTTGGTCGATGATCACATCTCCCTCCACCCAATTCTAATCTGTATACAGTAGAACATGATTAGGGTTGGGTGGTGATTGCTCGACGGTTGTCAAGCACGTGTGTAGGATTGTATGTTGAAATCTTGGTTTATTAGGGAACAACAATTCCAGGTCTAGGATTGTTCTAATTAATCAAGAGACCTTCTACAACCCTAAACACATTGGAAGGAGGATAGACCAACCTAAGGTTTTAGAAAGGAAAATTCTCATCACATCTCTCTTACCAGTTTAAGGAAGAAGAAGATATAAAATTTGGAAACCATGATGGCACAACACTAAGTCTAGCCGAACCTAATCTGATCACCATCTTTATAATTTGTTAAAATCAATCAATTTCTGTTGTTTGTTTCTCTAATAGTCATTCATATTAATTAAAACCAATCTTTTTAAGAAAACCAACAAAAAGTGACAACCTTGTTTTGTGTGCACTCCTCCTCGGGAGACTACCTAGGATCAACTGCTATACTATACTTAGGTAAATAAAATATTGTTTTTTCACGCCCCACGACAGTCGTGCATCAAACTTGGCACCGTTGCTGGGGAGGTAGTGCCTTAAAGATTTTTTTTAAAAAAAAATCTCTTTTGAATGACCCGTAGTTCAAATAGAAATTTATTAGAATTCGATCCAGAAATTGAGCGCACAATAACCAAATTGAAAAATCAAAATCTTCCCAAAGATTTTGAAGAAATCAATCTCACTGATTCAAGTGATACCTTGAGTGAAGACTTTGAAACTTTAATAATGGCTGTAAATCCCAACTGAACCCTACGTGACATCTGTGCACCTCAATTTGTCAATCAAAATTATCAACTTGCAATTCCTACCTTAGAAAATGATTTTGAATTACGAATTAACATGATACAAGTGCTTCCTAAATTTCATGGTCTTGCAGGTGAAGACCCGAATCGACATATTCAAGAATTTACCTATGTCTGCTCCAGCTTCAAACCTCGAGCAGTCGTGGAAGAGAATGTGAAGTGGATGGCTTTCCCCTTCTCACTAGAGGGAGCAGCAAAGGAATGGTTGTAAAATCTACAACTGGGGGAGATCAGTAACTGGGAAGATCTAAAAAAAATTCTTTCTACAAAGATTCTTCCCAACATCTAGAAGCACTGCAATAAAGAAGAAGATTTATGTCATCCATCAATCAACTGGAGAAACACTCTACGAATACTGGGAACGTTTCAAGAAGCTTTGTGCAAGTTTTTCCACACCAAGAAATATAAGAAGACCAATTCCTTGTGTGCTTCTACCAAGGATTGCTTGACAATGACAGGAATATACTAAATGCCTCGTCAGTAGGAGCCCTCATTGATAAATCGCCTGTAGATATACGAATTCTGATAGAAAAGATTGCACAAAATTCACAGCAGTTTGGCACTCAAGGTACGATCACCAGAGGAATCCATGAGGTAAGAACATCTGGTTCAGTAGATTTAATTAGGAATTAAATGGGTGAACTCACCAAGTTGGTGCGACAAATAGCTGTGAACCATGTGAAAGAACAACAAGGACCGAATCAGGTATGTGGTTTATGCTCTTCTAATTCTCATTACACTGATCAATGTCCAGAAGTGCAGGGGACAGAAAGTTGTGCTGCAGCCTATCAACAAAGGCAATACCAACTGCAAACCCAACCAGGGTATGGGTTTCAACAGAACCAAGCCAGAGCACCTTTTCAGCAGCAATATCAGAACCCGATAGCATTCCAACAACCTTATCAAAAGCCCTTCCAACAACAACAAACTTTTCAACCACCACCTTTCCAGCGGAAGAATTATGAGGAACCATCCACAAGTGCACCGACAAATGATGACCAACAACTGAAGACAAGAGTTGCAGGAATAGAAGATAAGATGGAAAAGCTAGCTGATCAATTTGCAAGCATTATGGATGCTCTCACCACGAACCAAGGTAAGCTTCCTGCAAAAACAATTCCCAATCCAAAGGATAATGTTAGTGCAATCACAACCCGAAGCGGTAAGGAACTCAAACCACCAGAACAATATGTATAGGATGAATCTAGAGAACCTGCTGAAGCTCGTCCTGTCCAACCAAAAGATGGAGTCAACAACAAATTAGAAAGAACAAGGTTCAAGAAATAAAGACTAGAAACACCATTGCAGAAACAACAAATGGAGAAAAAGGATATTCTAGCACCATTCCCATCAGCATTGGTTGAGTCAAAGAAGGGAGAAGAAGAATGAATTCAACAGGAAATTCAAGAAACATTCTGAAAAGTTGAGATTAACATTCCACTACTGGATGCAATCAGGAAAATCCCAAAATATGCAAAATTTCTAAAGGATCTATGTACTAAAAGAAAGAGTCTGGATGGAAATGAAAGAATCAACTTAGGAAGAAGCATCTCAGCATTGATCACACCACCGATACCGCAAAAATGTCAATATCCAGGGACATTCTCTATTCCCTGCACTATCGGTTCATTAAATTTTACTGATGCACTATGTGATCTTGGAGCTTTGATAAATGTGATGCCTCACTCTGTGTTTTCATCTTTGTAGATCGGAGAAATAAAATCAACTCGGGTGGTGGTACAATTAGCAAACAGATCCACCATTTTTATAACGACCCATACTTTACATACATTTTTAATACTTCAAAAATTGAAGCACACTTATTACAACATATGATAAAACTACAAAGGACCGTATAGGTATAGTGCCTTTAGAAACTGGGAAACATAAACAACTGGTTCATAAATCTTCTACAGTGTCTCCCATTTATTTCATCATATCTAGGGTCCCTTTTAGCATATTCTACTTAATATCCATCTTCCTGACCTGGGGAAAAGAAAACATAAAAGGGTGAGCTCAAATGCTCAGCAAGGCAAATAAAGGAAATAAAAATCATATCATATCTTTTTGAAAATCATAACCTGCAAAAGAGATCATAATATCTTAACATGGAACAAATCATAGGAGTGAAAATGAGATCCCCATAATCATAACATAAAACTTGAAACTTTGTGGCGTGCACACATAATCATGGAAAATCATTTCTTGTTAGTCATGACTCATCGCCAAGACTATCTTAGTGGACAAAGTCCCTTTCTGAACCGAGTTCACTCCTCGTTTCAGTCCTGTATCACTGAACCGAAATAACCTTCTGTTCCAGCCATGTCTATCTCATGAGATATAAAATCTTTACCCAATGCATTGGAGGGAGATATAGGTCCCACCCATCTTATAATTAATCCTTTCTTATGTGTGCCACATAATCATAAAACATACATCATCGCATAACACATGTAACAAAAATGGGATTCTTGAAACATCATGACATCATAAATCAATTCATATAAGATAAAGGAATTAATAAAAATAATTCCATCACAACATGATCAAATCAATGTAACAATAGGGATAAAAACAGAACCCTTTATTATCTTAGATGGAAAATAATTTTGAAAATCACTTGAACTCCATTCTTGAGGAAAATATCCTTTCTTCTTCAAAAAATATTTTTCCTTTCATAACATGTCATACAACTTTAAAATAAAAGAAGTTGATTAAAAATAAACTTGAAAACTTTTAAAGGAAGCTTCTTGGAAACAATGTTTTAAAAATCCATTCATGCCGTATAAGTTAAAAAAACATTCTTCGTACTTTTGTCGGAAAAGTCAAAAAGTACCTCGTACGGAAAAACGACAAAAGATTCCTTTCATATTCTTTACTAAAAACTCACCTAAGGGTAAAATTGGATTTAAACTATTTCAAGTGGATGGAAACAATATTTCATATTGAGGGAACATGGATGTGGATGATAAAATACACCCCAGTAAATACTTACGAATAAACAATCTCGGATAAAAATGAGATTGTGATATTTCCCTTACCTTAGGCCCGATTAGCTTTGTACGTGTCTGAAGCTCCTGTATAATGGTTTAAATAATGTTATTGACTTATTCCAGAATCATACATATTGATATGAGATCATATATGGTCATATTATTAGCTTCTTGTTAGTAATATTTCATTGTTACTTGTTACTCGGGTCTTTATAACTTTTTGTTCTTATGCGTGTTTTGTCGAATAAATTCTTATTCTTATCTTTAGGTTATAGATAATTCATTTCCAGAATGGTATTAGTGTAGTATATACCATATTCATTCATTCAATTCATTTATATAATCATTATGAAATGAAGATCATGTAGAACGAGTCGCATCACATCGTGGAGACGGTATTCCGTACGTACGCACAAGTGATGATATCGTTCCTATGATCGTGGAATTGTATTGGAGTATATATATATTATTTCAGTATCAATATTACTTCATAATAATCATATATAGTTACTCATTACACCATTATACCCATCCTTGTAAGGTGATGGTGGAAAATAGATTACACCACGGCGTGGAGACGGTATTCCGTACGTACGCACGCGCGGTGATTTCATTTTTCCGTAGGATGGATAGAAGGTGAATTAGGGTTGTTTCATATTTATAATAACATATAAGTATGTAATTAATACTGATGTTATTACTTTATCATGAAACAACTAAAGAAGAAGAAGTTAAAGAAGAAAGAAATTGAAAAGATCGGTAATGGATATTACCTCTTCTTTGGAACGCCTCTTTGAATCCTCCACTTAGGGAACTAAGATTGGTCTTTGAAGAAGACCAGGACCTCTAGGATTATTCTAGGGAAGTGGAGAGGAGAAAATGGCAGGGGTTGGCCGAGCTTTAGTGCTCAATTTGGTGTGAGGAGGAGGGGGAGGAGGTGCCCTTTTATAAGGGAGGAGAGGGGCACCTTAGGAATATCTCAAAATATTATTTTATATTAAAGTCAAAATCGGTTTATAATGGTTCTAAAGGGTCTTATTTCGAAGATAAAGTGGGGAAGGGTCGAAATCCTATCAACCAATAGGATTTAGACAAGTTTAGGGTATTATTTTAACCTTATCAATTAGATTTAACTCTAAGTTAAATAATTTAACTTTTACCATGTCTTTTTGTTTTCTTTCACTATATGGTTAATACACTTACTATAACATGCCAAACGAACCCCAAATTGTTTATTATTAAAATATATATCCTCATCTAAGTCATTTGGCCGAACCTTAGATTTTTAGGAATAAAATAACAATTAATAATATAATATTTGATTTAAAAACTATTTTGTGTCAATTTTGACACTATTTGATATATGATTTTTGTGAAAGTCATAAAAGAATTATATGTTCGAACCAAGTTGATTAAATCAACATTAATATATCATAGTAACCTATAAAATTAGTTGAATTCATAAAAAGTCTCAAATTACATTTATTTTTGTGTTTATAACATCAATTATGTCAATATTTCATTAATAAGATAATTACTGCATCATCTTTGTGTCATAAATAAATTACATTATTTGATGTCTAAAAATTACAAATAAAATATCATCATGTAGGAAATCTTTTTAGCTTTCTAATGAATATTTACAATTGAATTTATCTTATGTATAACCCCATATTAAAAATGATTTACTTATTAAACTTTGATTTTAACTATTTTAACCCTTCTTTAAATAAATTAATAATAAATGTCCTAATCTAATCCAAGTGGGCCTAAATGGTCATATTTTATTCCTAAGTTTGTTTTTGGTCGAATTACACTTGTCCAATAGAATTAGGACATGTGTTAGGGTAATATTAATATCAGATTTACCCTTAGTTACCCTATTTACTATTAACCGCGGTAAAAAAAGTAAAAAGTTACTATTCACCAAAAAATTATTTTCATCTCATTGAACCACATTTTAGTCCTTGATATTAACCGTGTCTCTCGGATTTTCGAAATTCCAATCACAGAAGCGGTAAAATTAAGTTTTATGCAAAATTCAGTTTTTAACCTACCACTTAGTGGTTTCACTATTCATCAAAAATTGAAAGTTTTCAGAAAAATACCAAAATTTCACCCTAGGCTAATTTCGATATTCTGAGTCCAAAAATGAAGTCCATTTTGAAAAATAAAATTTATAAAATTCCAAAAAGTGGTTATTACTATTCATAACGGCTAGTTTTAATAGCATAATGTTGTTTAGTGAAACTCGGTATTGCGTACGACGCAAGCTATCGAGGAAGGTCGCGATTGCGTGTAAAGCAAGCCAAGAAAGTGTTGTATAGAAAAAGATTCCTTTTATGATTTATATAACATAAAAGTCTCGGGTGTTACATTCTACCCCCCTTAAAAATAATTTCGCCCTCGAAATTCGTCACTTTGCAACAAACAGATGAGGATACTTCTCCCTCATCATATCCTCAAGCTCCCATGTAGCTTCTTCAAGTTGGTGGTTTCTCCATAAAACTTTCACCAATCGAGTGGTCTTGTTTCGTAGGACTTTTTCGCTACGATCCAGAATCTCTATCGGTTGTTCTTCATAAGAAAGATCTTGCTCCAGCGGTACAACTTCTGAGCTGAGTACATGTGAAGGATCTGGTATGTACTTTCTCAGGAGAGATACATGGAACACATCGTGAACTTGAGAGAGATTCGGTGGAAGCGCCAATCGGTAAGCTACCTTCCCAACACGATCCAATATTTCGAAAGGACCGATATATCTAGGGCTCAACTTCCCCTTCTTTCCAAATCTCATAACCCTCTTCCAGGGAGATATTCGTAAGAACACTTTATCACCCACTTCAAACTCTAGGTCTTTTCTTCGGTTGTCGGCATAGCTTTTCTGTCGACTCTGAGCTGCTCTTATGTGTTGTTGAATAGATCTGACCTTTTCTGCCATTTCATCAACGAGATCAGGTCCTAATAGCTTTCTTTCCCCAACTTCATCCCAGCAAGTTGGAGTCCTGCATTTCTTTCCATAGAGAGCTTCATAAGGAGCCATTTGAATACTGGAGTGAAAGCTATTATTATAAGAAAATTACACCAAAGGTAGGTGTTGATCCCAACCTCCTTTGAAATCCATAGAGCAAGCTCTCAACATATCTTCTAGGGTTTGAATTGTTCTCTCAGACTGACCGTCTGTCTGGGGATGATAAGCAGTGCTGAAACTCAACTCTGTATCCAGAGTATGCTGAAGACTTCGCCAGAACTTCGAGGTAAATCTCGGATCTCGATCAGATATAATAGAAAGTGGTACTCCATGCAATCTTACCACTTCCTTTACATATATCCTGGCAAGCTGGTCTAGAGAGAAATCCTCTCTAATAGGAATGAAGTGTGCAGACTTTGTGAGACGATCAACTATGACCCAGATAGCATTATTACCTTTGGATGTTTTAGGAAGTCCTGTGACAAAGTCCATAGTGATGTTTTCCCATTTCCATTCGGGTATGGGTAATGGTTGTAACATCCCCTTAGACTTCTGTCTCTCAGCTTTAACTTGTTGACAAACCAAGCATCGAGAGACATATTCAGCAACATCTCTTTTCATGCCATCCCACCAGAAGTACTCTTTCAGGTCCCTATACATCTTCGTGCTTCCAGGATGAATAGAGAATGAAGAACTATGAGCCTCATCCAGCAGCTCTTTCTTTAATTCGGGGATGGGAGGAACACAAACCCGATTCCTGAACTTTATTATCCCATCACAATCAAGGTTGAATTCAGGAACATTTCTCACCTTCTTTTGTAACTCGACATCTTCTTTCTGTGCCTCTTTAATCTTCACATGTATAGATGGTTGAACATTCATTTGAGAAAGATAAGATTTTTCCCCTTCCATTATAATTCCAAGATCCATCCTTTGTAAATCCATAAATATTGGATCTTTTGTGATCCTCATCATGGATAAACTAGCATGGTCTTGTCGACTTAATGCATCTGCCACCTTGTTTGCTTTCCCAGGGTGGTAATGGATTGAGCAGTCATAATCCTTAATCAGCTCCAACCATCTTCTTTGACGCATATTCAACTCCTTTTGTGTGAAAATATACTTTAAACTTTTATGATCAGTATAAATATCACAGCTTTCACCATAAAGGTAATGCCTCCAAATCTTTAATGCAAAGATTACCGCAGCCAACTCCAAATCATGTGTTGGGTAATTTTGCTCATGGATTTTCAACTGTCGTGAGGCATAAGCTATCACCATATCATTTTGCATAAGAACACACCCCAATCCCTTCTTGGATGCATCACTGTAGATCACAAACCTTTCTCCACTACAAGGCAGTGTGAGCACAGGTGCACTGGATAACCTTCTTTTCAACTCCTTGAAATTCTCTTCACATTCCTCTGTCCAGACAAACTTAACTCCTTTCCGAGTCAACTTGGTGAGTGGATTAGATAATCGTGAAAAATCTTTTACAAAACGTCGATAATATCCAGCCACACCAAGAAAACTTCGGATCTCAGTTACTGTTGTTGGTCTCGACCATCTTTCGATAACCTCTGTTTTTGCTGGATCCACAGATATCCCCTCTTTTGAGATTATGTGACCCAAAAATGCAACTTTTTGAAGCCAAAATTCACACTTGGTAAATTTGGCATAAAGCTTCTCCTTTCTCAGGGTCTTCAATATAATTCTCAAGTGATCTTCATGTTCTTCCTTGCTCTTTGAATAGACAAGAATATCGTCTATAAAGACTACCACGAATTGATCAAGATAGTCTCTAAAGACTCTATTCATTAGATCCATGAAGATAGCAGGGACATTAGTAAGAAGAAATGGCATCACTATAAATTCATAGTGTCCATACCTTGTACGGAAAGCCGTCTTTGGTATATCCTCCCTTTTGACCCTTAATTGATGATACCCTGAACGAAGATCAATCTTGGAAAAGTATTGAGCTCCGCGTAGTTGGTCAAATAAGTCATCAATGCATGGGAGAGGATATTTGTTCTTGATAGTGATCTTGTTAAGTTCTCGATAATCAATGCAGAGTCTCATTGATCCATCTTTCTTCTTAACAAATAGAACAGGTGCTCCCCAAGGTGACGCACTAGGGCGTATGAATCCCTTATCAAGATTCTCTTGGTGTTGCTTCTTCAATTCCTGCAACTCAATTGGGGCCATTCTATAAGGTGTCTTTGAAATAGGCAAAGCACCTGGTACGAGTTCTATTGAAAACTCAACTTCACGATTTGGTGGAAGACCCGGTAATTCCTCCGGAAAGACATCATCAAACTCCCGTACAATAGGCATATTCTTAATCGTGAGTTTCTCACCAACCATTTGAGATAAATAACCTTCATTTAGTGGGATCAATACCCATAAGATGGAAGAAATTTCCACTGGAAGGTTATGTTCATCCTTGCATTGGTATACGATCGTAGATTGATCTGGAGTATGAAATGTGACTTCCCTTCTTTGGCAATTGATATGAGCTCCATGTAGAGAAAGCCAATCCATGCCAAGAATCACATCAAATTCCACTAAAGGAAGGATCACAAGATTTGCAGGAAGCACTTTCCCACAAACTTCGATCGGAGAAGAATTATAAACTTTTGATGCGATTGATGTGCCATTAGGTGTTGTCACAGCTAACTCAACATCTAATTGTTGAGGTAGTACGGTGATACCCTTAGAAAAGTCTTCAGAAATAAAAGAGTGGGTTGATCCAGAATCAAATAAAACATTTGCTACTTTAGAGTGGATGGTAAGTGTACCTTTCACCACATCGTTATCGTACTCCACATCGCTGATAGAAATTGCATGTGACTTTCCTTTGCCTTTAGCTTTAAGAGTTTGTTGACGTCGACCATCATCATCAACCCTTGGATTTGGGCATTGATTGGCATAATGCCCCATCTCCTTGCACTTGAAACATTGAAGTGTTGTAGGTTCATTCTGTGTATCCCTTCCTTTGTTTGCGTCATTAGACTTCTTCTTCCCATTATCACGGCATTCAAATGCCCGATGACCTTCCTTTCCACATTTAAAACATTTACTTGTCCCTTTAAGACAACTCCCTCCATGTTTCTTTCCACACTTTGAGCATAAGGAAAAGCTCATCTTCTTTTCTGTGTGCTCTTTAGATTTTTCTTTGAATTCCATCTTCCTCTTCTTATCAAACCCATGTGACTGATGGGTTACTCCAATCTCTATCTCGACTTTGAGAGCACATCGAACGATTTCCTCGTAGCTATTGAAGTCTCTTATGGCTAACGCCCTTCGAAGACTTGGTTTTAAGCCACTAAAGAATCGATCGATCTTACTCTCGGGTTGGATAATAATACCAGAAGCGTACCTTGCCAGTCTTGTAAAATTTGCTTCATAGGTACCAACAGATTCATCATCCCTTTGCTTCAGTTCAAGAAACTCTTTCTCCATCTTTGTTCGGAGAATACGAGGGAAGTACTTATTGAAAAATAAGTTCTTGAACTCGTCCCATTCCATAGACTCAATTTCATCCCTTTGCCTCGTATTCTTAACAAGATTCCACCATTGATCAGCATCTCCTTCCAAACGATACACTGCTAGGATGACTTTATCATGTTCAGAACATTGAAGAACTGAAAATATCTTTTCAGTAGTACTAATCCATTTTTCAGCAACTAATGGATCAGTAGACCCGCTGAAAGAAGGTGGACGCTGCCTCATGAAGGATTCAACAGAATGTTGCTCCCTCCTTTGCTCGTTTGGAAATCCTGCATGATTCATAGCTTGAGAAAGTTGTGTGAGCATGGCTACAAGATTTTGCATTCCAGCTCCCATATCGTTTGGTTGCTCAGGGGGACAATCATTGCATTGCCCATCGCATTCCGCATTAACACGGTTCCTTCGGGTTCCAGCCATTGACTAAAACCAAGAAGAATAGTGTGAGCAACACTAATTATAATAGGAAACCACATAATTCAAGAATAAAATTTTCATGCTTATGGTCTTATCCTAGGTTATTCAAGGCCATTTCTAAAACACTAAGATTGTGTACTATGCTTAGACTTATCCTTAGGGTTCTTACTAAGGCTTTCACATCCTAGTTTCCAAAGGTTGACTATACCTTTCCTCTGATACCAACTATAACGACCCATACTTTACATACATTTTTAATACTTCAAAAATTGAAGCACACTTATTACAACATATGATAAAACTACAAAGGACCGTATAGGTATAGTGCCTTTAGAAACTGGGAAACATAAACAACTGGTTCATAAATCTTCTACAGTGTCTCCCATTTATTTCATCATATCTAGGGTCCCTTTTAGCATATTCTACTTAATATCCATCTTCCTGACCTGGGGAAAAGAAAACATAAAAGGGTGAGCTCAAATGCTCAGCAAGGCAAATAAAGGAAATAAAAATCATATCATATCTTTTTGAAAATCATAACCTGCAAAAGAGATCATAATATCTTAACATGGAACAAATCATAGGAGTGAAAATGAGATCCCCATAATCATAACATAAAACTTGAAACTTTGTGGCATGCACACATAATCATGGAAAATCATTCCTTGTTAGTCATGACTCATCGCCAAGACTATCTTAGTGGACAAAGTCCCTTTCTGAACCGAGTTCACTCCTCGTTTCAGTCCTGTATCACTGAACCGAAATAACCTTCCGTTCCAGCCATGTCTATCTCATGAGATATAAAATCTTTACCCAATGCATTGGAGGGAGATATAGGTCCCACCCATCTTATAATGAATCCTTTCTTATGTGTGCCACATAATCATAAAACATACATCATCGCATAACACATGTAACAAAAATGGGATTCTTGAAACATCATGACATCATAAATCAATTCATATAAGATAAAGGAATTCATAAAAATAATTCCATCACAACATGATCAAATCAATGTAACAATAGGGATAAAAACAGAACCCTTTATTATCTTAGATGGAAAATAATTTTGAAAATCACTTGAACTCCATTCTTGAGGAAAATATCCTTTCTTCTTCAAAAACATTTTTTCCTTTCATAACATGTCATACAACTTTAAAATAAAAGAAGTTGATTAAAAATAAACTTGAAAACTTGTAAAGGAAGCTTCTTGGAAACAATGTTTTAAAAATCCATTCATGCCGTATAAGTTAAAAAAACATTCTTCGTACTTTTGTCGGAAAAGTCAAAAAGTACCTCGTACGGAAAAACGACAAAAGATTCCTTTCATATTCTTTACTAAAAACTCACCTAAGGGTAAAATTGGATTTAAACTATTGCAAGTGGATGGAAACAATATTTCATATTGAGGGAACATGGATGTGGATGATAAAATACACCCCAGTAAATACTTACGAATAAACAATCTCGGATAAAAATGAGATTGTGATATTTCCCTTACCTTAGGTCCGATTAGCTTTGTACTTGTCCGAAGCTCCTGTATAATGGTTTAAATAATGTTATTGACTTATTCCAGAATCATACATATTGATATGAGATCATATATGGTCATATTATTAGCTTCTTGTTAGTATTATTTCATTGTTACTTGTTACTCGGGTCTTTATAACTTTTTGTTCTTATGCGTGTTTTGTCGAATAAATTCTTATTCTTATCTTTAGGTTATAGATAATTCATTTCCAGAATGGTATTAGTGTAGTATATACCATATTAATTCATTCAATTCATTTATATAATCATTTTGAAATGAAGATCATGTAGAACGAGTCGCATCACATCGTGGAGACGGTATTCCGTACGTACGCACAAGTGATGATATCGTTCCTATGATCGTGGAATTGTATTGGAGTATATATATATTATTTCAGTATCAATATTACTTCATAATAATCATATATAGTTACTCATTACACCATTATACCCATCCTTGTAAGGTGATGGTGGAAAATAGATTACACCACGGCGTGGAGACGGTATTCCGTACGTACGCACGCGCGGTGATTTCATTTTTCCGTAGGATGGATAGAAGGTGAATTAGGGTTGTTTCATATTTATAATAACATATCAGTATGTAAGTAATACTGATGTTATTACTTTATCATGAAACAACTAAAGAAGAAGAAGTTAAAGAAGAAAGAAATTGAAAAGATCGGTAAGGGATATTACCTCTTCTTTGGAATGCCTCTTTGAATCCTCCACTTAGGGAACTAAGATTGGTCTTTGAAGAAGACCAGGACCTCTAGGATTATTCTAGGGAAGTGGAGAGGAGAAAATGGCAGGGGTTGGCCGAGCTTTAGTGCTCAATTTGGTGTGAGGAGGAGGGGGAGGAGGTGCCCTTTTATAAGGGAGGAGAGGGGCACCTTAGGAATATCTCAAAATATTATTTTATATTAAAGTCAAAATCGGTTTATAATGGTTCCAAAGGGTCTTATTTCGAAGATAAAGTGGGGAAGGGTCGAAATCCTATCAACCAATAGGATTTAGACAAGTTTAGGGTATTATTTTAACCTTATCAATTAGATTTAACTCTAAGTTAAATAATTTAACTTTTACCATGTCTTTTTGTTTTCTTTCACTATATGGTTAATACACTTACTATAACATGCCAAACGAACCCCAAATTGTTTATTATTAAAATATATATCCTCATCTAAGTCATTTGGCCGAACCTTATATTTTTAGGAATAAAATAACAATTAATAATATAATATTTGATTTAAAAACTATTTTGTGTCAATTTTGACACTATTTGATATATGATTTTTGTGAAAGTCATAAAAGAATTATATGTTCGAACCAAGTTTATTAAATCAAAATTAATATATCATAGTAACCTATAAAATTAGTTGAATTCATAAAAAGTCTCAAATTACATTTATGTTGGTGTTTATAACATCAATTATGTCAATATTTCATTAATAAGATAATTACTGCATCATCTTTGTGTCGTAAATAAATTACATTATTTGATGTCTAAAAATTACAAATAAAATATCATCATGTAGGAAATCTTTTTATCTTTCTAATGAATATTTACAATTGAATTTATCCTATGCATAACCCCATATTAAAAATGATTTACTTATTAAACTTTGATTTTAACTATTTTAACCCTTCTTTAAATAAATTAATAATAAATGTCCTAATCTAATCCAAGTGGGCATAAATGGTCATATTTTATTCCTAAGTTTGTTTTTGGTCGAATTACACTTGTCCAATAGAATTAGGACATGTGTTAGGGTAATATTAATATCATATTTACCCTTAGTTACCCTATTTACTATTAACCGCGGTAAAAAAAGTAAAAAGTTACTATTCACCAAAAAAATTATTTTCATCTCATTGAACCACATTTTAGTCCTTGATATTAACCGTGTCTCTCGGATTTTCGAAATTCCAATCACAGAAGCGGTAAAATTAAGTTTTATGCAAAATTCAGTTTTTAACCTACCACTTAGTGGTTTCACTATTCATCAAAAATTGAAAGTTTTCAGAAAAATACCAAAATTTCACCCTAGGCTAATTTCGATATTCTGAGTCCAAAAATGAAGTCCATTTTGAAAAATAAAATTTATAAAATTCCAAAAAGTGGTTATTACTATTCATAACGGCTAGTTTTAATAGCATAATGTTGTTTAGTGAAACTCGGTATTGCGTACGACGCAAGCTATCGAGGAAGGTCGTGATTGCGTGTAAAGAAAGCCAAGCAAGTGTTGTATAGAAAAAGATTCCTTTGATGATTTATATAACATAAAAGTCTCGGGTGTTACAATTTTCCCAGCTGGAGTCGTTGAAGATGTACTTGTAGGAGTGAGAGGATTAATCTTTCCAGTAGACTTTTATGTCCTTACCATGGAGGAAGACCGAGCACCATCCCAATCTCCCATCATCCTAGGGAGACCATTCCTGAAAATAGCAAGGACAATCATCAACGTGCATGAAGGAACACTCACCATGGAGCTCGGAGATAGTACGGTACACTTCAATATTCTTGATACGATGAAACACCCATCCAGCAATCACTCACTTTATGCAATCTCCCATGATGAAGGTATAGAACCAATTGAAGACTCTGGTATGCTTCATGACTTTTTATCTGTGGGATAACACTCTTCATTTGAATTTTATAACTCCCATGAACCTAAAAATTCTGATATCATGTTGGAGGATGAGGTAAAATCTGATTTTTTCGATGATTTGTTTAAAGGAAGTGAGATTATTCCTGAGAATTCAACATTAGAAGTAGGAAACCTAAATTCAATATCATCCCTTGAACAACCCCCATGTTTAGAGCTGAAGCCTTTTCCATGTGACTTGAAGTATGCTTACCTAATGGAAGGAGAGAAATTTCCAGTAATCATTGCCAATAACCTATCCCATTCACAAGAACAAACATCGATTGACCTTCTCAAAAGGAATGTAAAAGCTGTAGGATGGAGTTTAGGTGATATTTTTGGAATCAACCCTAAGGTATGCTCTCACAGGATATTTTTAGAAAGTGAATCTCGGCCAGTTAGACAACCTCAAAGAAGACTCAATCCCACAATCATGGAGGTCGTTAAGAAAGAGATTGAGAAATTGTTAGTAGCTGATATCATTTACCCAATATCTGATTCTCAATAGGTCAGCCCAATTCATGTAGTCCACAAGAAAACTGGCCTGACCACTGTTACAAATGAAAGAAATGAACTGATCTCCATGAGAATACAAAACAGGTGGAGAGTGTGTATAGATTACAGGAAGCTAAATCAAGTTACCAGAAAAGATCACTTTCCTATTCCATTCATTGATCAGATGCTTGAAAGGTTAGCTGGAAATACTCATTACTGTTTTTTAGATGGATTCTCAGGATATTTTCAGGTACCAATTGCACCAGAAGACTAGGAGAAGACAACCTTCACCTGCCCTTTTGGAAAATTCGCCTACAAAAGGATGCCTTTCGGGCTATGCAATGCCCCAGGTACATTTCAACGGTGTATGGTGAGTATTTTCTCGGACCACATTGAGGATTTCTTGGAGGTGTTTCTTGATGATTTCACAGTTTTTGGAAATTCATTTGATCATTGCTTGGGAAATTTGTAAAATGTTTTGAAAACATGCATTGAAAAGAACCTTGTCTTAAATTTTGAAAAATGTCATTCCATGGTTGAAAAAGGGATAGTGTTAGGGCACATAATGTCACAAAATGGGATTGAGGTTGATAAATCAAAATTTAATGTAATAAATTCCTTACCCTATCCAACTTGTGTCAAACATGTTAGATCCTTTTTAGGGCATGCATGATTTTACAGAAGATTCATCAAGGATTTCAGTATGATTTCTCTCCCTCTCTCAAGATTACTTCTAAAGGATTCTAACTTTAATTTTGATTGTGCATGTAGGGAATCATTTGATGAATTAAAGGAAAGGCTGATAACACCACCAATAATGCATCCACCCAATTGGGATTACCCTTTCGAGATACTTTGTGATGAATCCAACCAAGCAGTGGGAGCCGCTCTATCACAGAGAATTGACAGCAATCCTCAAGTCATCTCCTACGCATCAAGGACCTTGGATGAAACACAAATAAATTACACAACCATAGAGAAGGAGTTCCTTGCAGTCGTTTTTGCACTAGATAAATTCCGATCATATCTTCTGGGCACTAAAGTTGTTGTTTTTTCTGATCATGCAGCTGTTAGGTACTTAATGAAAAAGGAGGATGCAAAACCACGGTTAGTGATATGGATGATACTCTTACAAGAGTTCAATTTGGAAATAAAAGATAAGAAGGGGACTGAAAATCAAGTGGCTGATCATCTGAGTTGACTACCCCACACCGCTGAAACAGAAATACCAAAGTAGAACCCACTTAATGATGAGCTTCCTGGAGAAAAACTCTACATCATCAACAGTGAAGTACCATGGTATGCCAACATTGTCAAATATTTGGTAACATCTCAGGTACCCTCTCATCTAAGCTCTCATCAACAACATAAGCTTAAATCTGAATCAAGATTTTACATTTGGGAAGATCCGTTTCTGTGGAAAATTTGTAATGATCAAATCATAAGAAGATGCTTGCCAAGAAGTGAAATTGAATCAGTAATTGAATTTTGTCATAAATTATCATGTGGAGGCCACTTTGGACCTCAGAGGACTGCCCGAAAAGTGTTAGAATCTGGACTCTACTGGCCCACCTTATTCAAGGATGAATATGAATTTTGTAAAAGATGTGAAAAATGCCAATTTTCTGGTAACATATCCAAACGACATGAAATGCCACAAAAACCAATAACCTTTTGTGAAATTTTTTAAGTTTGGGGAATAGATTTCATGGGACCATTCCCAATGTCATTTGGAAATTCATATATTCTTTTGGCTGTAGACTATGTTTCAAAATGGGTGGAAGAAAAAGAAACCAGAACTGATGATGCAAAATTTGTTTGTGAATTTGTTAGGGCTAACATTTTCTGTAGGTTTGTCATGCCATGAGAAATCATCAGTGATCAGGGAACTCATTTCTGCAACAGTAAAATGGAAGCATTGCTGAAGAAGTATGGGGTACATCATAGAACATATACCCCATACCATCCCCAAACAAATGGCCAAGAAGAAGTCTCTAATAGAGAAATCAAATCCATTCTGGATAAGACTGTCAAACCCAACCGGAAGGACTGGAGCCAACAGTTAGATGGTACATTATGGGCATACAGAACAGCCTACAAAACACTGATAGGGATGAGTCCCTATAGATTGATCTATGGAAAGAGTTGCCACCTTCCTGTGGAGTTAGAGTATAGAGCCTACTGGGTGGTCAGAGAGATGAATCTGGACCTTGAGAAAGCTGGGAAAGAAAGAAGATTGCAGTTGCAGGAGTTAGAGGAAATTAGAAGGGAATCTTTTGAAAACTCAATGATCTATAAAGAGAGAACAAGGATGGCCCATGACAAGATAATTCAACCAAGAACCTTCAACCCTAGAGATCACGTGTTACTCTTCAAATCCAGACTTAAGCTTATTCCAGGTAAACTTTGTTCCAGATGGGAAGGCCCCTTTACTGTTATTCATGTATATCCCTTTGGTGGTGTGCAGATTCAAAAGGAAAGAAGAGGAAAACCATTCACTATAAATGGGCAGAGGCTGAAGAAGTTCCATGGGACCGTACCTCAAGAACCAGTGGAGGAGATCACACTCCTTCATCCTGAATACAAATGAACACCTACCAGGTTGCATCATTCCTTTAAACTTGATTAAATGCAGTAACTCCAACTTTTTGAAACATAAATAAAAAATTCCATTTACATGCATTGAGGACACTGCATCAATTAAGTGTGGGGAGGAAATCTTGTAGTCTTGGAGATTTTTCAAAAACAAAATTTGTTTTGTTTTGTGTTGTCGAGCCAACGACATTAAACAAAGGCGCTACCGGGAGGCAACCCGCATTTTCCCCCATTTTCCATTTGTCTTCTTAGTCATTTACCAGCATGATTGAATGGTCCTACACTATCAATTGTTTTCATTTTTTTAGGTCCATTAATGAAGAGGGTGTCGTGGGATTATACGTCGTGAAGAAAAGGATCCATTGGAGAGGGGAGTATGAGTTTCAATTCTATATTATCCGAATTTATTCCCTACATTTTTAGTCTTTTAAAGAATTAATAAAAAAAATGCATGCCCACGCTTGAATTCGTGTTTTACTTGACTTCTCCAGGAGACATGATTTTCATAGAAATCCAGTGATTCTATGTTTTAGATTTCAATGTTAATTAGATTGAATGATTCAAATGGATAATTGGATGATTAAAGTGAAGCAAGGATATTGAAATAAGGACTCATGATTTAAGGGAATTAATTGATTCATGTAAATGAAATTTCCCTTCCATTTTTCATTCATTGAATTTCTTAAATTCAAGTGAATTAATTTTTTATTATTAATCATGCCATAAGTGATTTTCCAATATCATATTCTCATTCCTGAGAGGATTTCTAGACCAAATATTTCCTATTTTATCTTGAGCATATTTCTTGAGTGATCCTGGGATGTTCCACCTGCTAGAACTTGTATTGAAACTTGTCAAAGCTATGACTATATAAAACCACATTTAAAATGATTGAGGCATCTCTTTGGCTAGCCACATTTTATCCTAAGACCCACCTTTACATTTATCCTTCATAAGCCCTTAGATGCCATGAATTGCCTTATAGGTTTAAGACACATTATAATCCAATTTTTCCTTACCTACCTGCACTTTTAGTATTTTTGCATGGTTATTTCAAGTTTGAGTGTGGGGGAAGGGCCTTTCGTGTCCGTTCCTTGGGATATGTATCATTTCTGGGTGGTGTAATGTGTGCGTCATCATTTTGGGCAATGTATTATTAGAAAATTGGGCATGAGTCATCATTTCATTATGCTTCTTTCATTTCATCTGGTTCTCTATAAAAAAAGAAAAAAAATTCAAAATAAAGTTGTGCCTTTCTAGAGCATTACACAAAAAAAAATAAAATAAAGCTGTTCCTTTCTGGAGCTTTACAAAAAAAATTTGGAAAACTTGGATGATATCATTCTTTTTAATCATTTATTGACTCATGACCCATGTCATTGAAAGGGGAGTGGTGTTTTGATTCACATTTCAAGGGGATTTGAGTGAGGTTCATCTTGTGTTTTCACTTTATTAATCATGCATTGTACTTAAGAGTCAAACCTCCTACTTCTGGCCTTAAATTATTTCAATAATTTACCCACCAACCCTAAGCCATAGAGTAATTTGAACCTTTATTGCAAGTCCTCGTGATTTTATGTGTGTTTTGTCTTTACAAAGTTTAGAAAGTAGTTAATTTACAAGCCTATGGATAAGGAGAATGTTCTCATGATATGAGCATAACTACACTATTAATTGTGTCATGAGTGATGAGATAAAATATTCAAAAGTGAGGTAGGTCATGATTTGGCATGTTTAATAATAATAAATTGAGAAGCTTGAATGAATGAAAGGAGAAGCTTCATTATTTTTCAAAGGGGAAAAGTAAAATGCATGAATTTATTGTTTCTTTGAAAAAAGGGAAATTAAATTGGTATTTTTGTGGAACTAGAAAATTTGATTGGACATTGATAATCATTTGATTTTATTCCATTTGAAATTTTAATATTAGTGACATTGGTGTCCTTTGAACTCAATGTTGAGATTTTATGCTTGAGGGAAAGCATAGTTTAAGTGTGGGGGAATTGATAGATCAAATATTTTCAATTAATTTATATTGAATATCACTGTTTTAAACTCAAAAAAGTGTTCCTCTAAGATGAATTGTTTCATTTTTATGATTTTGGTGTTATTTTGAGCTGAATAGTAAAAATTGGTCATTTTGAATTTTTAACAGTTTTAACTTATTTCTGTCGTTTGTCCATAACATTATCTACATTGATCCGAATTGCAAAATTTTTTCTTTTACAGATTCTACACATCCAGGGATTCATTTACTATTTTTGGACTAAAAGCTGAATCGGCCATATGGAAGCTCAAAAGAAGCTCACAAGTTGGCTCAAGAAAACTGCTTCCAGTTCTGCCTTGTTTTGGTGTGGGATCCATAACTCATCCATTGTGGGCCCAACTCTAGAAAAATGTGGTGGGTGGACGAGAAAGGGGTTTTGGATCATCTTTTATTAAGGAAGAACCGCGGGATTCATCCGTTTGAGGGTCCATTAAAGCTGCCTAATCCGGGGTTTGACGTTTTGGAGATTCTGACTGGACAGAATAAATGATCAGAGTAAAAAGACCATAAATCTCGGCATACCCGTCCAAATCCGCTGAGATTTTTTGGGGACACGGCCAAGACAATTATGAACAACATTGAAGAATAGCTCAACGTGTGAAGAGGTCATTTATTGGGTCCAAAACGCAACAACATTCGGAGAACAGAAATATGTCTATAAAAGGAGGAGAGCTCCTCCTCCTCAACACATCTTATTCTCCACCTCATTCCTTCTGGGGAACCAAGGAGAATAACTTATCATATTTTTCTTTTATTTATTTTATTTTAAAATGTCTCTCCTCTCCCGCATTATCTCGATTACCCCATCCATGGAGGGGTAATTTCATTTGAGTGATCGGAAAGAGGGGAGGCTGGACCTATGTGGTGTGCTTGAGTTTTTGTGCTTGAAATGAATAAAATTTGTTCTTCTCTCTTCTTCTGGTTCCAATTCTTAATTCAGTATTAAATTCCAAATGCGGTTGAGTTAAGGATTTTATTCTGAAATTATAATTTCTTTGGTGGATGATCACATCTCCCTCCACCCAATTCTAATCTGTATATGGTGGAACATGATTAGGGTTGGGTGGTGATTGCTCGACGGTTGTCAAGCACATGTGTAGGATTGTATGTTGAAATCTTGGTTTATTAGGGGACAACAATTCCAGGTCTGGGATTGCTCTAATTAATCAAGAGACCTTCTACAACCCTAAACACAATGGAAGGAGGATAGACCAATCTAAGGTTTTAGAAAGGAAAATTCTCATCACATCTCTCTTACCAGTTTAAGGAAGAAGAAGATATAAAATTTGGAAACCATGATGGAACAACACTAAGTCTAGCCGAACCTAATCTGATCACCGTCTTTATAATTTGTTAAAATCAATCAATTTCTGTTGTTTGTTTCTCTCATAGTTATTCATATTAATTAAAACCAATCTTTTTAAGAAAACCAACAAAAAGTGACAACCTTGTTTTGTGTGCACTCCTCTTCGGGAGACTACCAAGGATCAACTGCTATACTATACTTAGGTAAATAAAATATTGTTTTGCCATGCCCCACGACAGGTGTACGTCAAGGAGCCGATGGAGTCAGGGTGAGGATGCCCCCTTCCCGGACTATGAAGGTGGCAGAGTCGGAAAGGATCTGATGGAGTTGGGGGTGGATACCCTCTTTGTGGCCTATGAAGGTTGTGGAGTCAACGATGAGCTGATGTAGTTAGGGGGTGGATTCCCCCTACGCAACCTATGAATTTAAAGGATTTGTTTAGGAGGTGATGGAGTTAGGGGAGGATGCCCCTTGCGCAGCCTATGAAGTCAGTGGAGTCAGTAAGGAGTTGACGGAGTCAGGGGGCGGATGCCCCCTGCGTGGCCTATGAAGGCGGCAGAGTCGGAAAGGAGTCGATGACCCCTTTTCTTCACATACCCATTGTTACTCATCATCTCACACATTAGGGAGAGGGGATTCATATGGGTGATTCCTCAATTTGGTCATGCCTAACATTTTTCATCTCCTCACAGTCAATGGAGAAGAGATTTGCATCAGGTTCACCATTTTTGTTTCTGAAACTTTCATCGGGGCATGCATCCATCTATTGAGGATGCATTGACTGTCTTCCTTGTATTCCCACTTTCCAATGTTGGGAAGCATCTGCCACTTCTTCAGGGACATTTTATTCTTGATCAAAAAGGGATGATGGGATGTCAGTTTCTCCTTTTGTGAATTCCTTCTCATAATTTGTTGCTTAGTTTGGGTCTCCCTTATATATTTGAGCCATGGTTCATGAATCTCTTTCCTTGTTCCATGTCTGTGTGGATTTTGGTTAATTATATTGCTCCTGTCAGAACATTCCAAGGGGTCTTGACAGGGAAACAACCTTTTGTCAGAGTGGATGGTAACATAAGGCGTGTTAGGAAATCTCTAGATTCGTGGACATTGGAAGAAATGTATTCTTCCTCATAAGAGGGCATCTCAAAGGCGTAGAACCCAAGGCATCCCTCATCAGTCACGGGGTATCTTATATCAGTTGCATGTCTCTGAGGTTTTTCATAGCTTCCCATGTTTAACATGTGGTAGGCCATGAGTTCAACATCTTGTGGAGAAGGAATGGGAGTGATCAGAACTCTCCATAGAGGTGGATCAAATTGGTACATCCATATGAGGGAGTGCCTAGAAGGTTTACCATATTTATGGATCAAGACACCCTATAAGAGTGGACCCAGGGTGGTGTGTTCCATAAATGGAAGATATCACACCATGAAGGCTGATCTGGACACCACTGATGGCAGATCAAGAGATTGCACCCCAGAAAAGGGGACACCGGATGGATGGATCAAAATGCCCAATGGGAGGAAACCCGGGGTGGGGTGTCCCATAAAGGTAAGATGTTACACCGTGAAGGCTGTTCTAGACACCAATGCGGGTGTATTAGGGAGATTGCACCCTAGAAAGGGGAACACCATGGTTTACCATTTGCTGTGATTGAACCTCAGGGAGGTTTCCTATGTACCTTGTGTAGCAGAATGGGATCAAAACCCACATAGTTCGAAGGGGTGAATCATGGGATCAAGGTTTACACAATGGAAAACAACCCAAACACATGATAGGGCTTATGCATGGATGGTGGTCCATCAAAAGAGGGACACTCTTGGTTGGAGGAGTATGAAATGAGTGTGGGTAATATGCATGACTAACTACCTAGGAGCTGGTCTAATTCCACTAAGGGATGGAACAAGGATGTGGGTCCAAACAAGGGGACACCAAAGTTTACTAGTGTTTGGGATTAAACCTTAGGGAGGCTTCCTACATGCCCTATGTAACAGCCCAAGATTTTATAAAAAATATTCTTTTTAATTTTATTAATGTCTTGTGTTGTACGCTACACCAAAAGGAGCTTTCACAACACGCATCCTTGTCTTGCCTTGCATTACATGCAATCGCGACCTTCCTCGATAGCGTGTGTAATACGCAATACCGAGTTTCACTAAACAACGATGTGCTATTAAAATATTATTAAAACTAGCCGTTATGAATAGTAATAACCACTTTTTAAAATTCTGTAAATCTTATTTTTCAAAATGAACTTCATTCTTGGATTCGGAGTATCGAATTTAGCCTAAGGTGAAATTTTGGTACTTTTCGGATAACTTTCATATTCTGATGAATAGTGAAAAATTACTAAATTATAATTAAAAACAACTTTTTTAATCGAAATAATTAATAGTGATAAATTATTAATTTGAGTGGTTTTAAAGTATATTTAGAATATATTTTTACAATTTAATACAATGTTGGTCATTGGTTGTAATTTCACATTTAAACCAGACATAATCAAGTGTCAATCTTTTGATATATATTGTTTCCTAAAAACACGCTATTTATTTTAACAGCGGGATTTAAATTATAAAATTAATTAATGCAACTTCTATGTTATGAATTTGGTAAAATAGATTTCATTTTTGAATTCGGAATATGAAATATAGCTTAGGATGAAATTTTGGCATTGTTCTGAAAAACATCAATTTTTGATGAATAGTGAAATTACTAAGTGGTAGTTAAAAAAACTGAATTTTTCATAAAACTTAATTTTTCCGCTTCTGTGAATGGAATTTCAAAAATCCGAGAGACACGGTTAATATCAAGGACTAAAATGTGGTTCAATGAGATGAAAATAATTTTTTGGTGAATAGTAACTTTTTACTTTTTTACCGCGGTTAATAGTAAATAGGGTAACTAAGGGTAAATATGATATTACTATTACCCTAACACATGTCCTAATTCTATTGGACAAGTGTAATTCGACCAAAAACAAACTTAGGAATAAAATATGACCATTTAGGCCCACTTGGATTAGATTAGGACATTTATTATTAATTTATTTAAAGAAATGTTAAAATAGTTAAAATCAAAGTTTAATAAGTAAATCATTTTTAATATGGGGTTATACATAAGATAAATTCGATTGTAAATATTCATTAGAAAGATAAAAAGATTTCCTACATGATGGTATTTTATTTGTAATTTTTAGACATAAAATAATTTAATTTATTTATGACACAACGATGATGCAGTAATTATCTTATTAATGAAATATTGACATGATTGATGTTATAAACACCAAAATAAATGTAATTTGAGATTTTTTATGAATTCCACTAATTTTCTAGGTTACTATGATATATTAATGATGATTTAATCAACTTGGTTCGAACATTTAATTCTGTTATGACTTTCACAAAAATCATATATCAAATAGTGTCAAAATGGACACAAAATAGTTTTTAAATCAAATATTATATTATTAATTGTTATTGTATTCCTAAAAATCTAAGGTTCGGCCAAATGACTTATATAAGGATATATATATTAATAATAAACAATTTGGGGTTCGTTTGGCATGTTATAGTAAGTTTATTAACCATATAGTGAAAGAAAACAAAAAGACATGGTAAAAGTTAAATTATTTAACTTAGAGTTAAATTTAATTGATAAGGTTAAAATAATATCCTAAACTTGTCTAAATTCTATTGGTTGATAGGATTTCGACCCCTCCCCACCTTATCTTCGAAATAAGACCCTTTGGAACCATTATAAACCGATTTTGACTTTAATATAAAATAATATTTTGAGATATTCCTAAGGTGCCCCTCTCCTCCCTTATAAAAGGACACCTCCTCCTCCTCCTCCTCACACCAATTTGAGCACTCAAGCTCGGCCAACCCCTGCCAAAATCTCTTCTCCACTTCCCTAGCAACATCCTAGAGGTTCTGGTCTTCCTCAAAGAACAATTCTAGTGCCCTAAGAGGAGGTCTCAAAGAGGCACTTCAAAGAAGAGGAGGTTCGGACACATACAAAGCAAATTGGACCTAAGGTAAGGGAAATATCACAATCTCATTTTTATCCGAGATTGTTTATTCGTAAGTATTTATTGGGGTGTATTTTATCATCCACATCCATGTTCCTTCAATATGTAATATTGTTTCCATACACTTACAATAGTTTAAATCCAATTTTACTCTTCGGTGAGTTTTTAGTAAAGAATATGAAAGGAATCTTTTGTCGCTTTTTCATACGAGGTACTTTTTGACTTTTCCGACAAAAGTACGAAGAATGTTTTTTTTAACTTAAACGGCATGAACAGATTTTTACGGTTTTATAAAGACTTATTTTCATGAAGCTTCCTCCAAAATATTTCATGACTAATTTTAATAAAATCTCTTTCTTTTAAAATTGCATGATGTTTTGTGAAAAGAAATTGATTTTGAAGAAGAAATGATATTTTCCTCAAGAATTCATTTCAAGTGTTTTATGAAAATTATTTTCCATCTATGATAATAAAGGGTTCTGTTTCTATCCATATTTTTACATTGATTTGACTATGTTGTGATGGAATTATGTGTATGAATTCCTTTATCTTATATGAATGGTTTTATGATGTCATGTTGTTTTAAGAATCCCATTTTTATTACATGGGTTATGAAATGATGTATGATTTATGATTTTGTGTCACACATAAGAATGGTATCATTATGAGATGGGTGGGACCTATATCTCCCTCCAATGCATTGGGTAAAGATTTTATATCTCATGAGATAGACATGGCTGGAATGGTAGGTTATACCGGTTCAGTGAAACAGGACTGAAACGAGGGTTGCTCGATTCAGAAAGGGACTTTGTCCACTAAGATAGTCTTGGCAATGAGTCATGACTAACAAGAAATGATTCTCTATGATTATGTGTGTATGCCACAAAGTTCCATGTTTTAAGTTATGATTATTGTGATTACATTTCACTGCCATGATTTACCCCATGTTATGAAATTATGATCTCTTTTGCAGGTTAAGATTTCCAAAAGTTATATGCTTATGTATATGATGTGATTGATATTTCTTTTGTTTACCCTTACTGAGCATTTGAGCTCACCCTTTTATGTTTTCTTTTCCCCAGGATATAAAGAAAGGTTTTAGGTAGAAAAAAAGGGATGACCTTTATGAGAGATATTGAAGAACTTTCACCACGATTAAAAGATTACGTTCCGAGTTTCCAAAGACACTAAACTATTACGATCCTTTAGTGTGTGTTTTTGTTATGTACTAAGTATTCCGCAAATGTAATGTAATGTCCATGTACGTCAAGCTTCGGGTCATTATAGTTGGTATCAGAGGAAAGGTTTAGTCAACCTTTGGAAACTAGGATGCGAGAACTTTAGTGAGATCCCTAGAGATATTTCTAAGGTATGTCTAGGGATGTCCCTAGGGATAAGTATACGTATAGGTTATAGTAATAGAATTACGCTAACGATCATAGAATTAAACCTAAGATGTTGGATATTGAAGGTACTCCCCCTTTATTATGTTGTTTTCCCTAGCATGATTTTTTCCTCTCACACTATTCTTTTTGGGTTTTAGACGATGGCTGGAACCCGAAGGAACCGTGTTGATCAATGCAATGGACAATGCAATGATTGCCCTCCTGAACAAACAAATGTTATGGGAGATGGAGTGAAAAATCTTATTGCTATACTTACACAAGCTATGAATCATTCTGGACTTCCAAATGAGCAGAGAAGGGAACAATATTCTATTGAGTCCTTCATGAGGCAACGTCCACCTTCTTTCAGTGGGTCTACTGATCCATTAGTTGCTGAACAATGGATTAGTACTACTGAAAAGATATTTTCAGTTCTTCAATGTTCTGAACATGATAAAGTCATCTTAGCAGTATATCGTTTTGAAGGTGAAGCTGATCAATGGTGGAATCTTATCAAGAATACGTGGCCAAGAGATGAAATTGAGTCCATGGAATGGGACGAGTTCAAGAACTTGTTTTTCAGTAAGTACTTCCCTCGTATTCTTCGAACAAAGATGGAGAAAGAGTTTCTTGAACTGAAGCAAAGGGACGATGAATCTGTTGGTACCTATGAAGCAAATTTTACAAGACTTGCAAGGTATGCTTCTGGAATTATCATCCAACCTGAAAGTAAAGTTGATCGATTTTTCAGTGGCTTAAAACCAAGTCTTCGAAGGGCATTAGCTATAAGAGACTTCAGTAGATATGAAGAAATTGTGCGTTGTTCTATCAAGGTAGAAATGGAAGTTGGTGTTACATATCCATCTCATGGTTTTGACAAGAAACGAAAGATGGAGTTCAAGGAGAAATCTCAGAATAATGATGAAAAGAAGATGAATGTTTCCTTATGCACAAAGTGTGGGAAGAAGCATGGTGGAGATTGTCTTAAAGGGACTATAAAATGTTTTAAGTGTGGAAAAGAAGGTCATCGAGCATCTGAGTGTCGAAGTAATGGAAAAAGGGTTTCTAATGATGTGAATAAAGCAAACACTGCAGAGAACGCACCACCAACACTTCAATGCTTCAAGTGCAAGGAAATGGGGCATTATGCTAATAATTTCCCTAATCCAAGGGTTAGTGATGATCAACATGAGCAACCACTGAAGGCAAAGGACAAAGGGAAATCACATGCGATCACTATTGGCAATGTTGAATATGACAACGATGTGGTGGAATGATTAAGTGTTTATGTAATGGGATTCCAAAATAATGTTGTATCATTGAGTATTGCAATATTTATTGATGTGGTATTCAAAGTGATTGAGATATTTTTTTTGGAAATAAGATGATATGCGCATAATGAAGATGAGAAAATGAAATGTTTAATAGTATTCATGAGCTCATGATTGATATAAGGACTAAGTGATATCATGGTTTGAGTATATAGAATTTTGAGGATTTTGGTATGTGGAAAGTGTTAACTTTTAACTGCACTCATGTTTTCACTAAGGTATTCAAGAGAATACACGATTAAGGACTTTGAATGTTTGGAATATGACCAACAAGACATATCTTATGATATGTGGGGATCAACGACAGTGTTAAATCTCTGGTAATCATTTTCACTATATTATGAGAGTCGACTGCAGTATTATGGATAATCCTAAAATATTGGAATGGATTATGTTGGACATAAGTTAGTATTGTTTGTTTTTTCGATATTATTGATGGGATGTTATATAGTTTTGGAAAAAGGACAACCTGCAGGACGGGCGACAGCCCATCGCTTCGGACAAGGCTGTGGGAATCGAACCCACAACCGAAGTGCGACTGGCCTTTATCGCCTACCACTGGCCTACAGGAAGTCCCTGTTTAGTAGAAACTAGTTTTATTATATTAAGCAGTATGATATATGAAGTATAAGTCCATTTTAGGAACCATATATGATTAATCTCACTATAGATCGACTTATGCATATAATGTTTTTGCTAACCTTTTGTTTGAGACAGATGGAATGACCCATCATTCTATCACATGATCTGCTAACACTTCATGAATAACAAATTCAACTTCATTTATTTAAGAGATGAAATGGAAATTGTTCAAGGCACGAACAACAGTGAGATTGTACCAAAATAAAGTAAGTATTTATTCCAATTCAAATTTTCAACTTTATGGAAATGATCTTGAAAACCAAAAATGTTGTCCTAGTGATCTTATACCTGATGAATCGGATGGTACCTTAGATCGTCATAAATTTATGGATATGTGATTATTGGCTTTTCCATAGCCATGTTCTCTACCACTCTCCATCAGAACATGATGGTTAGATTTCTCTTCCATATCCATATTTTCACCTATGTGGAAACCCAATGATTAGTTTATTTGGGTAACCGTTACGTTTCATACTTTTGTTTTTAAAGATTGGTTTTGATATTCCTTTTTACGATGTGGGTTTCTATTAAAGAAACTTTCAAATAGTAAACCATTTATAACCCCGACGAATTTCGAGGGCGAAATTCATTTTAAGGGGGGTAGAATGTAACAACCCAAGATTTTATAAAAAATATTCTTTTTAATTTTATTAATGTCTTGTGTTGTACGCTACACCAAAAGGAGCTTGCACAACACGCATCCTTGTCTTGCCTTGCATTACATGCAATCGCGACCTTCCTCGATAGCGTGTGTAATACGCAATACCGAGTTTCACTAAACAACGATGTGCTATTAAAATATTATTAAAACTAGCCGTTATGAATAGTAATAACCACTTTTTAAAATTCTGTAAATCTTATTTTTCAAAATGAACTTCATTCTTGGATTCGGAGTATCGAATTTAGCCTAAGGTGAAATTTTGGTACTTTTCGGATAACTTTCATATTCTGATGAATAGTGAAAAATTACTAAATTATAATTAAAAACAACTTTTTTAATCGAAATAATTAATAGTGATAAATTATTAATTTGAGTGGTTTTAAAGTATATTTAGAATATATTTTTACAATTTAATACAATGTTGGTCATTGGTTGTAATTTCACATTTAAACCAGACATAATCAAGTGTCAATCTTTTGATATATATTGTTTCCTAAAAACACGCTATTTATTTTAACAGCGGGATTTAAATTATAAAATTAATTAATGCAACTTCTATGTTATGAATTTGGTAAAATAGATTTCATTTTTGAATTCGGAATATGAAATATAGCTTAGGATGAAATTTTGGCATTGTTCTGAAAAACATCAATTTTTGATGAATAGTGAAACTACTAAGTGGTAGTTAAAAAAACTGAATTTTTCATAAAACTTAATTTTGCCACTTCTGTGAATGGAATTTCAAAAATCCGAGAGACACGGTTAATATCAAGGACTAAAATGTGGTTCAATGAGATGAAAATAATTTTTTGGTGAATAGTAACTTTTTACTTTTTTACCGCGGTTAATAGTAAATAGGGTAACTAAGGGTAAATATGATATTACTATTACCCTAACACATGTCCTAATTCTATTGGACAAGTGTAATTCGACCAAAAACAAACTTAGGAATAAAATATGACCATTTAGGCCCACTTGGATTAGATTAGGACATTTATTATTAATTTATTTAAAGAAAGGTTAAAATAGTTAAAATCAAAGTTTAATAAGTAAATCATTTTTAATATGCGGTTATACATAAGATAAATTCGATTGTAAATATTCATTAGAAAGATAAAAAGATTTCCTACATGATGGAATTTTATTTGTAATTTTTAGACATAAAATAATTTAATTTATTTATGACACAACGATGATGCAGTAATTATCTTATTAATGAAATATTGACATGATTGATGTTATAAACACCAAAATAAATGTAATTTGAGATTTTTTTATGAATTCCACTAATTTTCTAGGTTACTATGATATATTAATGATGATTTAATCAACTTGGTTCAAACATTTAATTCTGTTATGACTTTCACAAAAATCATATATCAAATAGTGTCAAAATTGACAAAAAATAGTTTTTAAATCAAATATTATATTATTAATTGTTATTGTATTCCTAAAAATCTAAGGTTCGGCCAAATGACTTAGATAAGGATATATATATTAATAATAAACAATTTGGGGTTCGTTTGGCATGTTATAGTAAGTTTATTAACCATATAGTGAAAGAAAACAAAAAGACATGGTAAAAGTTAAATTATTTAACTTAGAGTTAAATTTAATTGATAAGGTTAAAATAATATCCTAAACTTGTCTAAATTCTATTGGTTGATAGGATTTCGACCCCTCCCCACATTATCTTCAAAATAAGACCCTTTGGAACCATTATAAACCGATTTTGACTTTAAAATAAAATAATATTTTGAGATATTCCTAAGGTGCCCCTCTCCTCCCTTATAAAAGGACACCTCCTCCCCCTCCTCCTCACACCAATTTGAGCACTCAAGCTCGGCCAACCCCTGCCAAAATCTCTTCTCCACTTCCCTAGAAACATCCTAGAGGTTCTGGTCTTCCTCAAAGACCAATTCTAGTGCCCTAAGAGGAGGTCTCAAAGAGGCACTTCAAAGAAGAGGAGGTTCGGACACATACGAAGCAAATTGGACCTAAGGTAAGGGAAATATCACAATCTCATTTTTATCCGAGATTGTTTATTCGTAAGTATTTACTGGGGTGTATTTTATCATCCACATCCATGTTCCTTCAATATGTAATATTGTTTCCATACACTTACAATAGTTTAAATCCAATTTTACTCTTCGGTGAGTTTTTATTAAAGAATATGAAAGGAATCTTTTGTCGCTTTTTCATACGAGGTACTTTTTGACTTTTCCGACAAAAGTACGAAGAATGTTTTTTTTAACTTAAACGGCATGAACAGATTTTTACGGTTTTATAAAGCCTTATTTTCATGAAGCTTCCTCCAAAAGATTTCATGACTATTTTTAATAAAATCTCTTTCTTTTAAAATTGCATGATGTTTTGTGAAAAGAAATTGATTTTGAAGAAGAAATGATATTTTCCTCAAGAATTCATTTCAAGTGTTTTATGAAAATTATTTTCCATCTATGATAATAAAGGGTTCTGTTTCTATCCATATTTTTACATTGATTTGACTATGTTGTGATGGAATTATGTGTATGAATTCCTTTATCTTATATGAATGGTTTTATGATGTCATGTTGTTTTAAGAATCCCATTTTTATTACATGGGTTATGAAATGATGTATGATTTATGATTTTGTGGCACACATAAGAATGGTATCATTATGAGATGGGTGGGACCTATATCTCCCTCCAATGCATTGGGTAAAGATTTTATATCTCATGAGATAGACATGGCTGGAATGGTAGGTTATACTGGTTCAGTGAAACAGGACTGAAACGAGGGTTTCTCGATTCAGAAAGGGACTTTGTCCACTAAGATAGTCTTGGCAATGAGTCATGACTAACAAGAAATGATTCTCTATGATTATGTGTGTATGCCACAAAGTTCCATGTTTTAAGTTATGATTATTGTGATTACATTTCACTGCCATGATTTACCCCATGTTATGAAATTATGATCTCTTTTGCAGGTTAAGATTTCCAAAAGTTATATGCTTATGTATATGATGTGATTGATATTTCTTTTGTTTACCCTTACTGAGCATTTGAGCTCACCCTTTTATGTTTTCTTTTCCCCAGGATATAAAGAAAAGTTTTAGGTAGAAAAAAAGGGATGACCTTTATGGGAGATATTGAAGAACTTTCACCACGATTAAAAGATTACGTTCCGAGTTTCCAAAGACACTAAACTATTACGATCCTTTAGTGTGTGTTTTTGTTATGTACTAAGTATTCCTCAAATGTAATGTAATGTCCATGTATGTCAAGCTTCGGGTCATTATACCCTATCTAGGAGATAGGTATCAAAACCCACATAGGTTGTAATAATATAGTTTCACATCATGTGGGATGAGGGTGAACCGATGTGAAGTAGTTAGGAGTGATGGATGATGGACTTGAACCTCAGAGAGTCTTTCTACAAACCTTTCCTGGAATGGGAAATGATCAAAGTCTGTATAGTTCAGTTTGATGGGGGATAAAGCTTACACACTAAGGTGGCCCATAGATAGTGTCAAAGTCAATGCTTACTCAAATCCCACATGAGTAATGCTCAGTGTAAGAAACAAGAGGCAACAACAGACCCAAAAATTGTGGCACAAAGGTGTGACCATGAAGGGTGGTGAATGAGGATTATCTATGGAAGCTTCATTGGTGACATTAAGGAGTGGGAATGGTGAATGTGTCTTATGCATGAAAGCTTACTGGGTGCCGCTATGGAGGGGAAATGTTGGGTGGGGCTTATGCATGGAAGATGCCCAGGAACCGCTAGGGAGCAGCAATGGTGAATGGGGCTTACGCATGGAATTTCTTGGGGTTTTGCTAAGGAGTGGAAATGGTGAATCGGGATTACACATGGAAGATTATTGGGTTCCGATAAGGAGCATCAATGGTGGATGGGGCTTATGCATGGAAGCTTTCAATATTCATTTAAGGAGAGACAATGGTGAATGGGTCTTATGCATAGAATATGCTTATGTGTCGCTAAGGAGAGGCAATGGTGAATGGTGATTATGCATGGGAGTAGCTCGAGTGTCATTATAGAGTAGTAATAGTGTGTGGGGATTATGTATGGTAGTTGCCCAGGTGCCGATAAGGAGCAGAAATGGTTGATGGGTCTTACATATGGAAATAGCCTGGGTTTCTCTAAGGAGTGGCAATGGTGGATAGGGCTTACGCATGGAAGCAACCCAGTTGCCACTAAGAAGTGGAAATTATGGATATTTCTTACACATGGATGCTTCCCAGGCACTTCTAAAGAGAGACAATGGTTAATGGGGATTACACATGGAATCTTCCCGTGTGTTTCTAAGAAGAATCAATGGTGAATGGGGCTTATGCATAGAAGTTTCTTGTGTGCTGTTAAGGAGAGGCAATGGTGAATGGGGCTTACGAATAGAAGCTTCTCGTGTGCCGCTATGGATCAGCAATGGTAAATGGGGCCTACGTATAGAACCTTAACATAATGTCTTCCTCATGTTTGGACATGAGGGAATCCCAAATCACTGGTGGGTTGAGACATATAATTGAGGCCTACACCTATGTGCTAGTGCACAAGTAGGATAATTCCAAGGGCATTGGAATATTTCCGAACAAAGGGAGATGAAAAGTATGAATCACATTCCCAACATTAGGAACACAATCGGGGAGACATGATGAAGGGAGATAACTGCTGACCATATTCGAATCATAACATCCACATCATGTTATCCTGAGATTGAAACAAAAAAATGAGGGCCAACCGCTGACCGTATTCGAAACACGAGGCCAAACTCGAAGTGTCGTCCAAAGTCTTATGGGCAGTTGGCCCAAAACAGTAGGTGAGACAAAGTGGCATGGGACCATTACATTAGGGGGTCCATTTAGACATGAAAGAGGATGAAGTTCCCAATTAAGGACACACAAAGCATGATGTGGATTGGTAGAATGCTTGAATGGATTCCAACTCTCTTGAAACTACACCATTGTAATCTTGGTATGAGGAATATTATGCTTGTCACATAAGGTATTTCTTATTTAGAATAATAGGAATCATATTATTTAATGATAGGCCATGCTATAGTTTAAAGTCATGTAGGGTGGACTATTGGAACCTTATGCTTAGCGCATAAGGCATCTCTTATTCAGAACAAGAGGCATACTATGTTTGTTATATATATTGTACTAAAGTTTATAGTCATGTAGAGATGAATATTGGAATCTTATGCTTGGTGCATAAGGAATCACTTATTTAAATTAGGACGCATCCTATATTTATCATATAGGGTGTACTACAGTTTCTAGTCATCTAGAGAAAACTATTAGCATCTTATGCTCGGCGCATAAGTCATATCTTATTTGGACTAAGAGGCATCATATATTTATCATATAGGGTATACAACAATTTATAGTCATTTAGAGAGGAATATTGGCATATTATGCTTGGTGTATAAGGAATATCTTAACTAGAGTAAGAGGTATCATATATTTTTCATATATGGTATACTACAGTTTAAAGTCGTGTAGAGAGGGCTATTAGGCATCTTATTCTTGGCGCATAATGCATCTCTTTTTCAGAACAAGAGGAATCCTATTTTTGTCACATAAGGTGTACTATAGTTTAAATTCATGTTGAGAGGACTACTGGTATCTTATTCATGGTGTATAATGCATCTCTTATTTGGATTAAGTGACATCCTTTTTTTGTTACATAGGATGTACTAGAGTTTAAAGTCATGTTGATATGACTATTGGCATCTTATGCTAGGTGCATAAGGCATCTATTATTTTGATTAAGAGGCATCCTATATTTTTTATATAGGGTATAATAAAATATATAGACATATAGAGTGAACTATTAGGCATAAGGAACATAGAAATGGATGGTTTTGGGACTTACAGAAGAGAGGCCCTTTCTGGTTCAACCTGGAATAGGGGTTAGGAGATGGGTTTTGGATGAGTTTCTTGAGGAACGGTTTGACTCAAGGTACTAAGGGAATTGATTATGAGAATCTCAACTCACGACATGATAAATTGACCAAGAGGAATATGTTGAATCAAAGTGTTTCATAGAGTTCGGGGGAGTATCTCAAATCATGGTATTCTATAGGTGGAGGGAAGGTGCACAAAAGGGTGCAATAGAAAATGTCAATGTCCCTGCCCAAAAATTTAACGGTGTGACTCTCCATTTCTCATGGGTGTCATTGATGGTAACTAAGGGACCGGATTGGAGGGCTGGTATCGCAACTTAGAACTGATCTTGAGTGGTGGTGTGGGGGCGCATCCCCTGCGGTATGGACCGATGGGTGCTAAGGTAGGATCTTCGTGAAGGATAAGGCTTTACAAAGGAATGGGGTTTGCAGAGCTTAGAGTCCCATGAAGAATGGATCTTTGTAGAGCATGGGGCTTCACAGAGCTTAGGGTCTCATGAAGAAGCTTTCTGAAAAAAAAAGGTGATCATGGAGCATGGCCTCACCTTAGCATAAGGTTCATTATTAATAGAGTGCTTCGCAAAGGATTAATGTTTCATAGATCCTCAAGCAACCTGAATGGGGCTCCCTCTTTTGCAAAGGGCGGAGGACTTTGTGAACGGCATCACTTCGCGGTGCTCAGGAGCACCGTGAAATGGGTGACTGGTCACTGAAGGGGAAGTGTAACCCCTTATGAAGGGGGTGATATGGCTATTTATAGGCTCTAGAGGTCGATGGAACTCTCTATGGAGAACAAATGTGCACTATGATGAAAAATGATTTCATGAAGGAAATCACGCTCTACAACCAGAGGCAATTCCCTCAAGTTTCTCGGAGTCATGAAGGCCACCATCACAGCCTTTGCAAGACTTTTGGAGGCTCCTATAAAGTTCCTAGTAATCTCATAGGCTTCCTTCACGGCCTTCATAGTGCTCACAGAGGCTCCGGTCAAGTTCCTCTACTCTATGATCCAGGAGGGAGCTCCGTGAATGGTCATTGTGAACCAGTTTTCCATCCCAACTTCAAATGTCCATAACTCCTAATATGTAACTCTGTTAGAGCTCTACAACTTGTCAAATAGAATCTTGTAAAACATACTATGCTATTAGATTATGTATTAAATAATTTGAAATATCTTTTTGATGAGTTTTATGGTACCAACAATCTTTTAGTTCATTGAGTTTGAATCCTGGATTATACCCACGGGGCAATTTGATATGGTTGGGTTGTCATATTTTGGATCCATTTTTAATGAAAAGATCTATGATAGTTGAGAGAGTATGATAAATGATCCATAGGTATCATTCCAAGTACCTTTGATTGAGATTTTTGGAAATGAGGCTTTGGGTATAGTTAGTATATTATGGAATACGTGTTAGAATAAGGCTCTAGATGTAGATAGTATAATTTTTTTGTTTATGTGACAGATTGATGTTCTCGATATTAATTGTATACCAGCTGGATGGATGCTGGAATGATACTTCACATCCAAGGTTTAATTGATGGACTAATGTTTTAGAGATGTTTTTTATACTATTGAGTATATTGGATGAGATGTCACATGTATATGGTATGGGTATGGAATTGAGGTTTCAAACATTATAGGTATATTAATGAGATTGTGTTAGACTGAGGCTCTAAGAACTAGTCATATTCTAATTGGTTATATTATAGACTGATGCTCTGGGTAATTATGGAATTCCATGTGAAAAATGATTTTGGACTAATGCTTCTTCTCCTCGGGTTGGGCTAGAATGATGCTCTCGGAACCAACGATGTTATGCATGGATGGTTCCTAGACATAGGTTTTTGGAACAACCTTTATGTTTTATGACAGGTTTGAGATGCTTGATGTTTTTTATCAGTACTGGTGGTTTGGATTTATGGTTTACATGGTGGACTCATTCTCAAGTAATTATTATTTATGATAAACGAGATAGATGTCAGACTGAGGGTTGGGGTGTGGTAGTTATTTTGTAGTAACTGGGATAGGTATGTGGATGTTTCAAGTAATAGACAATGACGGGTCATGAAGACATAGTATGGGATTATGTATATTATTATCCCTGGTGATAGGACTATCATATGATGGGTTCCTGGTATTTTTAGGTTTGGTTACAGATTCCATGGATATGGATTCAGTCAGTTATTTGGGATGCATTGTCATGGAAACATGCACAAAGTCACTCAGGATTGGGAAGAAGTAGGTATGGTCAGTCGAGGTCTCATACCTAAGGATCGATTATTGTTTTATTTATATTTTTTAAGTTCTACTAGGCATAAAATATTTCATGAGCATGCACTTATGGTAGTAGTTTATAGGTTCACTATTGGTTGTGTCCTAATGATATTTATTTATCACCCCTTTTATGTAATCCTCAATGTATGTACAGAAATTTTGTCTACTTTTAGGTTGATCATGGATGCATGATGGATCGGGCTGAGGAACCAGGTTTCATGGTTGAGTGGGATGCTCGTGTGGAGTCTACATGACAGGTTAGATCAGCTTGATATGGTATTGGTGACCTGGTATGTGTTATAGCCTGGAGTTGGTAGTAGGGCATGTTGTATTTTATTTTCAATTATTTAATTTTGTACATGTGATCGGTCCAGTGGTTGATTGTGGTTTTATATATGACATGGATCTTCGGGCCTTTACTGTATTTTCATTTTATTACAGCACATTTTAGTTTTAGTTTATTTATTGTTCTTCTTTGATATGATGTGTAAGATATTTGGTTATTTACTTCTTATTTTTCACTATGATATGTAGGTATACCCTCCTCATAGATCCACCTTATAACCCCTAAGCTAATTGGTAGCCTCTGACATATTAGGAGGAACACTTAAGTTCTTGTGTAAAACTGTCTTGGAGCACCAGTTTAGTGGCTATCGAGTCGGGATATTACAATACATACAAATATTTATAATAAATTAAAATTATAAATAGTGTTAGTTATTAATATGGTTATGAAATATTATATTATAAAGTTGTTCTTTTTTATAGGATTTTATTATACATCATACTAATCAATGAAAAAATGTAAGGGTTTATTTGCCTCAAATTTGAATCCCTTAAGTCATGTTTATTCTATACAACATGTTTCCTTTTCGATGTTGGAAACACTACCCTATTTTCATTTTGATTCATGATTTCATTATTTTTCATTATTTCCAATGTCTTATTCCATGTTAAATCTCTCTTGGGGTTTTGATTCAAAATATACAAATTCTTTAAGGGTTTTTCATCTCAACATCTCTTCATAAGGACATATTTTAATGTTTTGCACAAATTTATTACTTATATGATTTATATACTGCAATTTAAAGTATTTTAAAATATTTAAGGACTTAATTATTTTTATTTTTATTACCTTATAATTTTTATGATTCCAATAACTTTTGATTCAAAAATTACTAAAGTTTTAAGGTGTTTTTCATTACTCAATTCACTTCCCTGGGTTATAATCACTTATATTGCTCTATTATCATTCATGATTGATCTATTATTAGGTATGATAATTTTAGAATGTATTTACACATTATTATCTGGTGATATTATGTTTCACACCAAATTATTCTTCCTTGATGATTTTAATGTTTCTTTAAAGTATATTTTTGTTAAGAATAATTCCAATTACTTTCAAGGAATTTTTCTTCCATGTCCATATTTGTACATCCCCCAAATGTTATTCTTTAACAAGTGGAAACAAAAACTATTTTAATCTCTAATGATACTTTTATTCCTATTATTTTATTTCAATATAAAGGCTTCTTTATCCTTAAACAATGTTTGTTTTTAACAAGGTTATTTAAAAACATTCAAAAGGTTTATCCATCCTTTAAAAATAATTTTTTTATTATCCAGTATACATTTTATTTTGATAAAAAAATCTTCCTTTTCAATGTTCTATTATTAAGGTTTTTTTAAAGTAATTTTTTTTGAATAAGTATCACTTCCCTTTTTAAAAACTTTACGTCTTTTCAATTCTCCATTATTAAATATTCTTTCAAAAGTACATGTTTTCAAATTATTTCAAATTATCCATTTTGATATCTTTTTTTCATTAAATGGGTGTTTTATTTGGGACACTATATATTATAAATCTCATAATTATTCTTTTTAAATTAATAGAAATGTTTTTTAATGGAAATATTACTTCAATGTTTTAAAATGTTTTATTAAAAATAATATTCTTACATCTATTTACTCTATATGGTTTATCTTTCATGAATTGATGTTTTGATCACCCTATATATACATATTATGATATGATTACTTTTATAAAATGAGTTTTTTATATCTTATCATTTATTATGTTCATGAAATGTGATTTCAATGAAATTATTATAAAACCCATTATTTTCCATGGGTTATATATATAATGATTTCAAAATAATTCATGATACTTATCTACTTTCTACAGATTATATTATGATGTGATGATTATTTTCAAGTGTTACAACAATATATGGATTATTAGATGGGTGGGACCTATATATCCCTCAAATACATAATGTAAAGGATTATATCTCATGTGATACAAATATTATGTGAACGGTTAGTTCGTACATAGATTAAAAAAGGGTCAGTGTGGTGGTATTTAGATCTACTCACAATATCATGAGTGAATGGGTTTGTGATTATATAAGGTCATTATGATATGAAATCATTTATTTATGATTATTCTATATTTTAATGTTCTAAACCAATTTATTGCTTCTATTGAAGATTATGCCAGATTTTTCACATATTCCACACTTTTTATGTCATTCTCTTTAATTTTTTGTTAATGATATTTATTTTTAAGAAATTCATAACTTTTACACATCTTGAATATTATAGTTCTGATAGTATATTTCACAATCATGTTTTATTATTATCATATATTGTCTTATATTCACTTATTAAAAAAATTAATGATTTTCTATATACTATTTCATGTTTATGATATGTTTTTCTCTTACTGATCATTTGATCGTACCTCATTCTTATGTATTAATTCCCTGTGATATGAATATTAATGTATGATGTGAGATATATATATATGAATGTTTATAGAGGACGATAATTATAGAGAAATTATTTCAAGTATTGTAAATTATGATATTTATATCGATAATCTCTAAGACACTAAATCTTTCGATATTTGGGTTGGGTGAATGATTATGGATGTAATATTTATTCCATGGGATTAATATAATATTTATAAAAATTTATGATATTATCACTTTAGATTTTATAAAGGAAGTGTTTATTAATTTTCTAGATTTTTTAGTTATTTTTGTAGATTTGTTTACTTGTTTTTGGGACTATTTTAGATAACCTTTGTGAAAACTTCCAGGAAAAATTTCTCAAGAAGTTGTTTCTAGAAGTAGGAAGAATTTTGTTCAGAGAGTATTTTCTTTTAGTGTGAAAGAAAATCAATAAACTCACTTTTTTTGTTTTGATGAAAAGTTTGAATGGTTTCATTATAATCAGAATATAGAACACAAAATCCTTAAGCCAATCTGATGAAAAATTATTAAGAAATTCCATCAGTTTGTGAAGATATTTTCTATGAGAAAATTTTCATGGGACTCACCTTGGTTTTAAAATGGGAGTTTGAATCAGAATGAGGAATTTTATCAGAGTTTGAAAATATCCAAAATCTAATTATAATTTTTTGATCTTGGAATTCTCATAAATCATAAGTTGTTTGGAAAACTGGTGATTCTAGACTTATGAAGAAAAGGGGGAGAACAAGTACTAATAATAAGATTGAGGTTTGATTATAAAGTAATAAAATTCTGAAATGATGAAAATTAATAGAAACTATCCAATATAAGTCAGATGATTCTATGTTGATCCTAAATATTCTCACATCCATGAGGAAGTCCTGATTACAAGAAATATATTTATAAATAATAAATAAAAAATGTATGTTCTTAGTTTATCAGAGTGTGATCACCATACATATAATTGTTTAAAGGATGGGATGTTTTTCTCTAAATGTGAGATGATGAGGATGATAGTTTTCAATCAAACCAATAAGAAATGTGATAAAAATATTTAAAGAATTAATTTCATGTGTACCATAATCAAGAAAGGAAAGAATTTTATGATGAAACTAATACATCAGATGTTTTTTGGAACTAATAAATCAGAGGAATAATTGTTTTTATCAAGAGTTTTTAGGACCAATATAAATGAAAAGAATTAATGTTTTTTGGGCCTGATGTGTCTGTAATTATGAGAGACCGATCAATCAAGTGAATATCAACAATATCTTCAAGAGTTTTTATCTGGTTTTATTTTTTGTTTCAAATAAGTCAAGAATGAAATAATAACTCTTATATATTGTTGATTGGGTTAGCAATCATCAGATATAAAGTGGTTTGGAATCATTAGAATAGATCTGACATCATTCCATTCAAGTGTGGTAGAGATTGATCTATCAGAAATATGATAACACTAATACTTCATATAATGATGGATCATTAGACAAAGGATTTTTTAAAAAAAATTTATAAAAGGTGAAGGTTTTCGAAGTATTTACAATAGTGTTTTCAAGGGAGGTATAAAATTTTGTTTGAATAGTTTTTCATAAGTTTTATTAAAATGGGTTTTGAATCTGTTATTGAAGTGATACCAAGAAGTGTTAATATATTTAAAGGTTGTGACTCTGTTTATGGAAAAATGGATTCAATGTTTTATAGATAACAGTTGGTATAAAGTATCAGAATGAGTGTCTTTTATTTTAGTTGGTATGTGGCATCGTAATGATAAGTTTTTAGTTCTGATGTATTAGAAAGTGGATCAAGAAAGTCAGAGTGAGCATATGTCTCAATCATAATGAAGATATTAGAATAGAAATCAGAATCAAACTAAGGAGCAGTTATAAATTTTTATGCCAACTAAAGCTTTTATATGATTCAATAAGTTTTGAGAAGAATCTAGAAGATTATAGATGGATTGAAAATGTCAAATATGGATCCGAAATGAAGGGGGAATTTATGTTTTGGGAAATTTGGTGAAGCAGAAAAAAATTTCAGATTCCTTCCAAAACAATTTTTGGTGCACCTATAAAATGAAAAGAGTTTATTTTACTTTCTGATGGATCAGAACATTGTTCACGTATATATGAAGAGCGAGAACTTATGAAGATATAAAGAGAAGAGGTTTCTGAATAGGGATTTGTAGAGGATGTTTTCTAGTTAGAATAATTAGAAGGAAGATCTTATTCATTATTTATCATATTAGACTGGGTCATTAGACTGATAAATCATACTAATATTTATGGACTGAGGTGAATAAGTTTAGAATTATTTTAGTGGTATTCTGGAAAACTTATATTTCTTGATTGAGAAATTAGACTGAGGAATCTCACTAGGATATCAAACTGAGTATCATTAATAATTACAGAGAAGTTCTTACCTATTTCTAGGTAGGAAAGTGAATAATTGTTTTTATGGTTATCAAAAGTGAAAGTTAACAAGGAAACATGGAAAAATGTTTGGAAGCAATTGGTGAAATTTATTTAACTTATTACACAAACTTGTATTGTGTTATTTTTTCTAGAATAAGCACATTCATTTTTGTATTGATCATGGTGCTATATAAGTGTAAGGGTATATCCTACTTGTTTGTATCCATACAAAAGGATTTTTTTATAGTGGATTGTGTCTTATTGGATTTCTACCAAACAATTATAATGAAGTGTATACTATTTTTGAGTAGTGAACCTTGTAAATACTTATCTTACCATGGATGTGTGATTTTTAAAAAAAATATTATTCATTAATAGGAGAATAAGGTTTTTTCAAAAGAAAGGAAACTTAAAAATGTATTATTGATTCATACCCTCCCCTATTAGTGACACATTAATCATTTCTGGGAAATATTAGATAAGTTTTTAGTAATTTTTTATAATTTTTTAGTTGTTTTTTTATATTTGATTAATTATTTTTGGGACTAGTTTAAATAAGATTTTTGAAAACCCTAATGATGAATCTATTAATAGGATGATATCCTGAGATATTGGTAAACTTTTTACTAGATATTCTTTCATAGAAATACCTTATGGTTTAGATACTAGAACTAGATTTATCTACAGAACTAATCCACCTAATGGAAATCACCCAAGAAAGGTTTGTTGTGTAATGAGTTGATCATCACCCTGATGCATGATGAGCGGGCTTAAGATTATAGACCTGGTTTGATACTCCTATGGGATATTTTTTAGTTGATCACATGTTCATTTTGAACCACAATAAAGGATTTATTTCCTAGTTATTTGTAGATATTCTATTAAGGAATACGAGCTAAACCAACATAAAGCATTCTAGGTCAAACTAATATTGATATTGGTCGAACTAAAAGAACTATAGTCCAACATGATATTTAAAAAAAACTAATCTTTTTAATGTTGAATTTAGTTTATTTTTATGACAATTTCCTCATATTGTTAATGTGGTGTCACTCCTTTCAATCATTTTTTGTTTTATTGGTGGATAAAAAAAGAATTAATCATGTTATAATTTTGTGAGAAGGATAATGTGATGATGCCATAGTAATCAACCCATTATAATAGGAGTTAGAATTAAAATTTATTCCGTTTTTTCAAAACAACTATCATGAATCATTATTGATAATTTAATCATATTTGAAATCCTGAGTGAACCAAAGAAGATAAGGATGGAGGATCATGAAAATTCGTAGTAACAATATGATGGAAAAAGGATATTCAACCACTTATATGTTAAAAAATTACGAATAATAAACAATATAATTATATCCATGGGACTGTAATATGAATTAATTTTGGTAAAGGGTTCCATAAAGAATAAAAATATAGAGGAAAATATATATTTCAATTAATATGGGAGATGAAGATAATACTCATCCAATGAAATCAAAAATAATTAAATGTCTTATATGAAAAAAAATTGGGCATTATTCAATAAAATACCCTAATCAAAGAAAATACCATAATCCAAGCATTGTTGAGGATGGTCGTAATCCACAAACTTCTAGACCATGGGAGAAGGTAAGAACCTATAAAATGACTATTGATGAAGATTATATCTCTAATTAGGCAATTACTCACCCCCCACCCTTAATTAATGAATGTATTCTATTTATATCAAAAATATTTTATCAAGTATGTTTTCTATGAACATCAAGTCACCACAATTAGTGATTATTATTTTATAAAAAATGTTTCGATGTTTGATTATTATGGCTGGAGAAAAAAATTGTAAATAATAATATCCTCCACTGAAATGCACTATCTTGGGCGCTTTCAAATGATATTCGGTTTCGGGTTACTTAGGTGCAGTAGAGTGGCTGACCAAGGTCGTCTCTCAAAGGAGGAAGCAAATTAAAACAACTTCTTAAAGGTATTATAAAAATAAAATAAATAAGAATAAAAAAACTAATTTAAAGGATGTTTTTTTTATATTTTATAAATCTAGAATAATTTTTCTGGAAGAATATTGTATTTTTTTTTCTTTGTTTTGAAATTAAGTTTGATTAAAATGACACAACAAGAAGATGTTTTTTAGACAATATTTAAAAGGCGTAATCGATCTAACTATACCTATTCACTTAAATATTTATCATTATCATTTAAATTAACATTTACTTAAATATTATCCTCTAATTTGTTAACCCCCAAACACTATGGGAGTTAACTTAACCACAAAGATTAAATTACTTAAACCCTAGGCTAGCTTCAGAACACATAATCGCAGCACCCTGATTTGATTGATGTTCTAAGGTTAAATTATGGTCAGTGGTTAATTATAGCACATATACACTCTGGAAATGAGGATTAATTTAGTTTAGGGATTATATTTTAACTCTTCGAACTTATCTTTTTTGGTCTTGTGTTACCGATTAAGATTGCGCTCTCACAATTTACAAAAAATCTCAACCTCGCGTGATTTGTGTTTATTGTTCAATTCCTTGCTTAGTTTAATTTAAATTTAAAACTAAATTAATATATCATATTAATTGAATTACATTAGCTCATTTATTCATAATAAATGAATGAATAAGGTAATAGGTAGATCGATTACTAAGAAAACTACTCTTCAATGGGTGGTTTTGTCATCGTGGAGACATTTTGAATGAGAAAAGGATTTAAAGGGTAGAACCCAATCTCATATCCACTCTTGATTACATACAATTAGGAAGATAATTTGAATAAAACATAAGAAAAAATAATAAATAAAATAGGAACAAAGAAGTTTATTGCACAAATGAAAACATTACAACATGATGAAGAGAAGAAGGCTTTGAAGAGGGGATCCTTGATTCAAGAGATACCCCTCTTAAAATGGTTTGATAATTTCGGTGAAATCAGTTTCATCTTCCTCTAATATCCTAATACATGTTACAACCCCTCAAAATGATAAAAACATTAATTTATATAGTGGAGTGGAGGCTAGGTTACAAGTGGTTTCAAGTGTGAATGGAGAAATTCGGCAGATTATTTTAATCCAACTTCCACTACCCATTTGACCACCAAAATGTGTGAATCATATCTCCTTAGAGAAGGATGATTTGTGAGAAATTAAATATTTGAGATCCTATAAAAATTTGGGCCTAATACAAGCATTTATGAAGAATTTATGACCCAAATACAGAACTCATATCCATTCTGGCGGGTCCAGCCCGCCATTGACTTAATAGACCATTTACTCCATCCAAATGAACTATTTATTTCTAGTGTCCTGAATAAAAGTTGTATAAAATTACGTTAGTAACACTGCTCAAAATTTTAAGTTCAAATAAGTCATATTAAAATATTTATATGCAAAATACTGCAATGCATTTTAAAAGGGTAAAACTGGAATTTTCATCAAATTTCAAATGAATGATATAATCCCAAATATTTCATAAATGAATATATTTAGCACAATGTGAGGAAATTATGTCATTAATTATCAATAAAATATTAAACAAAATAGTGTTTTATCAACTCCCCCACACTTACCCTTTTGCACTACTGGGCAAAACCTCATATCAAGTAACATTAATATCAAATCAAAACAAATTTTAAAACACATATCCTTGAGATCCAAAAATTACACACCAAGAAACAAAAGATATCATGCCTCATAAAAAACATTATTTCATGTTCTCCATTTATATCATTCAATATATTACCACTTCATTTATCCTCCCATGCAAAAAATACTTACCTCAATTGAATTTTCTCTTATCACGCAAATGTCAATTTTTAGAAATGTCTTTCTCATCCAAACTCATAAAAGGGTCACCATAGTATTGATAAATTCCTACATGGCCACCCGATGTGAGTAAAGGACCTATTTTAATCATGAGGACTTTGCAGGGTTGTTTTGTGGCTTTTGGTTGGTAAGATTAAGATGTGAAAAATTTTGAGGCTGAATGAGGAGGGCTTGACTCTTTTTGAAACAAAATTGCATTAATCTAATTTTCACTTTAATATGGTCTCCTCATCAATCCCCATAGCATCGGTTCATGTTCATCATCATGAAAAATAAATGAATGTTCACACCATTCAACATTTTAGCAGTAAAAATTTCAATCTTCTCAAACATGATTTTGTTAAAAGCTTCAGATAGGCACAACTTTCTCTCTATATTAGAAGCTCCAGAAAGTCACAGATTCACATATCATGAAAGCTCTAGAAAAGGCATAGCTTTCAATATGATTATTTTCTTTAGCACCAAAAACATCTCTTCAAAATTTAATTTTCCACCCAAAATATCACAGAATGTGGTTTCACAACACAAGACAGCTTCCCCACACTTAAGTTCAACTAGATTATGCAATTTTAATTAAAGAGTTTGTTGGATAGGGAAAATTGGCTTGTAATGTGGCTAACCTAACTGGTTGTTCATGGATTATAAGGGCTAAAAGGATTAAATATTCATTGTAGGCCATTATAAAAAATTATTATTTGAAATAGGGGCTTTAATACCAAACAAATGCCTCAATGATTTAAACATAAGTACCTCAAACCCTCAAGTTTTAATAGGAATTAACCAAATTATGGTTAAATCAAGAATGGTTTGGTTCTCTCAAGAAATTAGGTAAATGTAAAGAATATGAAAATAATGGTTCAGAAGCCTCATAAGAAAGTGATTTCAAATATAAAGACAGTGAGATGTGTCATAGGATTCAAAATTCAGTGTACTTTTCATGAAATTACTAAAGATTTGAACTTGAAACAAAGTTATTTTCAACATTCATTTAAGCTCAGTTTCATGGGAAAAATTGTTTCACTTATATATATGTATTTTAAAATGTTTATGAGAATCATTTCAGCTCAAAAGATTCAAAATCACACAAAAAACTGAAAAATAAATACACAAAATTTGAAAAAAAACCATTTTTTAAAAATCATTGAAAAATAGGAAAACAATTGAAATTATTAAACTAAATTGTTCCCTCCCCCACACTTAAAATATTGAATTGTACTCAATGTGAACCCATTAGATGATATATTCACAAAAAATGTATAATTTTAAATTGGACAAATAATAAGAAAGTGAAAGGGTTAGGAACAGCCTGATATGATCAAGTGATGATGGGGCCATGCAGTGTGATGAAATCGACTACATCAGTAGGAATTCCATCAATGTATCTCTTAAAACGTTTCCCATTGACTTTAAGGATCCTTTAAATGTCATATTTCATGATCTCCATTGCACCATAAAGAAAAACATTAGTCACAACATAAGGACCTAACCATCTGGAACGCAACTTACTAGGCATCAACTTCAGTCGTGAACTGTAGAGAAAGAATTTAACTCCAACATGAAACTCTCTTTTCTAGATCATTTTTTCATTATCTTATTTGGATATTTCTTTGTAGAGCCTTGAGTTCTCATATGAAGACAATCGAATCTCCTCAAGCTCTTGAATTTTCAGCTTTCTTAGGATTCCATCTTGGGCCAAATCAATGTTACATTTCTTTATAGCCCAATAAGCTCGACGCTCAACATCCACAGGGAGATGGAACACTTTCCCAAAACCAATCCAAAATGGGGACATACCGATGGGAGTTTTTTATGCTGTCATATGTTCCCATAGTGCATCATCCAAGCACTTGCTTCAATCCTTCCTATTTGGCAGCACAGTTTTCTCCAAAATCTGTTTCAACTCACAATTTGAAACCTCATCCTGACCATTTGTTTGGGGGTGGTATGGTGTCAATGTTTTTTGTGTCACCCCATACTTCTGAAGGAGGTAATCCAAATTCCTATTGTAGAAGTGTGTCCCTTGGTCACTGATGATGGACCTCGGTACTCCAAAACTTCAAAAAATCAGCGCTTTGACAATGTCCACAATAACATGAGAATCATCAGTCCTGGTGGCCTTATCCTCCACCCATTTTCATACATAATCAATGGTAACCAAAATATATAGGAAGCTAAATGAACTAAGAGAAGGACCCATAAAATTGATGCCCCATACATCAAAAATTTCACAAAATAATATGGGTTGTTGAGGCATCTCATGTCTACTAGAAATGTTTCTCGTGTGTTGGAAACGTGATCATGACTTACAATACACATGAAAATCATGGAATAAGGTAGGCCAATATAATCTAGAGTCTAAAAAATTCCTAGATGTTTGTTGGGGTCCAAAGTGTCCACCATAAGCAAGTGTATGACAGAATTATAGAATAGACTCAAACTGATGATCAGGAACACACCTCCTAATATCTTGGTCACTACACATGCTCCATAAGTATGGATCATCCCAAAAATAAAATTTTGAATCACTCTTTAATTTTTGGACTAGATGGTTATTTAAATTTGTATGGATTTCAAAGGAAACAAGGTAGTTAACTAATACTGTATACCAAGGATGTGTACCTAAGATGGAATAAAGATGCTCATCGGGGAAAGTGTCCTGAAGTGGTACCTGGTCCATGGTGTCATCCTCTAGTGTGTGACTAAGCCTACTCATGTGGTCTACCACCAAGTTTTTTGGCCCCTTTTTTCCTTTATCTCAATGTCAATTTCCTGAAGAAGGAGCATCCATCAGATTAGCATGGGTTTTGCATCTGGCATCTTCAAGAGGTACCTCAGAGCTGCATGGTCATAAAAAACAACTACTTTTGAGCCCAATGAATATGAATGAAATTTATCTAAAGAGAATATAATATAAAGAAAGTAATTTTATATGGTTTTGTAGTTTTATTGGGCTAAATTTAGTGTCCTCGATGCATAGGAAATAACATTTGAACGTCCCTACACCCTCTGAGATAAGATAGCTCCAACCGTGAAGTTAGAGGCATAACACATAAGATAAAAAGTAATATCCCACCATGGGGGATGTATGAACAGTGGAGTGGTCAGAAACTTCTTTGTCTCATCAAAGGAAGTCCTAAATGAATCATTAAACACAAAATCAGAATCCTTTTGAAGTAATTATGACATAGGAAGAGCAATTTTACTAAAATATTTGATGAAGCTCTGATAAAATCCTACATGCCCTAGGAAAGATCTAACATCACGCACACATGAACAATAAGGTAAGGATGAAATAATATCTACCTTAGATCAATCAACCTCTATCTCATGTTTTGAAACTACATGCCCTAAGACATTTCCATGATCTACCATGAAATGACACTTCTCAAAGTTCAAGACCATATTCTTCTCAATACAACGATTCAACACCTTTCCCAAACTAGAGATACAATCATCAAATGAAGACTCATACACTGTAAAATCATCCATAAATACCTCCATGTAGGTCTCAATAAAATCAGAAAAAAATACTCACCATGCATCTTTGGAAGGTACCTGGGGCATTGAAAAGTCCAAATGGCATCCTTCGGTAGGAAAATGTACCGAATAGACAACTGAATGATGTCTTCTCTTGATCCTTCAGAGCAATAGGAACCTGAAAATATCTAGAAAATCCATCCAAGAAACAGTAGTGTGTTTTCCCATCTAGTCTCTCAAGAATCTAATCAATAAATGGGAGGGGGAAATGTTCTTTGTGAGTGGACTGATTTAGTTTCCTATAATCAATACACACATGCCAACTGTTTTGTACCCTTATTGGAACTGACTCATCTTTCTCATTTTTAACAACTGTAACACCACTTTTCTTAGGCACAACCTGAATAGGACTTACCCACTAAGAATCTAAAATGGGATAAATTATACCTACCTCAAGAAATTTTTTAACCTCTTTTTTAACAACCTTTAAAAGTGTTGGATTGATTATCCTTTGTGGCTACCTAAACGGTTTAGCCCTATCCCCCAAAATAATTCTATGCATGAAAATGGAGGGGCTAATACATAATATGTCATCCAAGGTCCACCCTATTACCTTAATTTTATCCCTAAAAATATTAAAAAGTTTTTCTTCATGTTCAAAAATAATATTGTTAGCAATGATAATAAGTAATTTCTCACCACTTAACAAGTATGAGTATTTGAGATTTGGTGGCAATGGCTTGAGTTCTAGTGTAAGGAGTGGTGTATGGATGGAGACATAGAAGGAAATGAAATATGTTCCCAAAGAGCATCAGTATCAGAATATACATCATCAAAATCAGAGAATAAATCATCAAATCCATCAACATACTCAACAGCCATGTCATAATTAGAGTTCACATGATCAAAATCAAAATATTATTCCATTTTAAAATAAAATCTAAGAGAGTATTGTGCATTAGAAATAGGTTTGTATGTACTCTTAGACATAAAACTATAACCATTACTCATAATCTCCCTAAGCATAGAACAATAAAATACCATGGGGTTTTTATTTGGTGGTTCAAAATAGGAGATAAAAAATGCAGAATGATCCTATGAGGGGTACTTTATGGAATCCATAACATTAAATATCACAACTTCATCCCCAAATTCCCTGGAAAGTGCACCTGTGTTAACATTTATGATTGTTTTTTCATTTTTGAGGAATGTTCTACATAAGATAATGGGGGCATGAGAACTTACCTGATCATCCTGGATGTTAAGAATGTAAAAATCTACTAGAAAGATCATGTCTCTTACCTGGAGAAGTAAAACCTCAAGAACTCCCACTGGGTATATTGTAGCTCTATTTTCCAACTGCACCACTATTCTCATGGCTTCAACTCACCAAACTACAAAGAAGATAATATATAGTGAGGCATCACATTTATGGAAGCTCCCAAATCACAAAGTGCATCAAAAAAGTGCAACTACCCTATGGTGCATGTGATAGTGAATGTCCTTGGATCCTCTCACTTTGTCGGAATTTCTAGATTTGGTGTAATGAGGGTTGACACATTATTTCCAAGATTGATCCTCTCATTTCCCTTGATACCTATTCGATTGGTACAAAGTTCTTTTAACAATTTCTCATACCTTGGGATTTTCTTGATGGATTCAAGTAAAGTGATGTTGATCTCCACACACTTGAATGTATCCAAAAATTCTTTTTTCATAGCCTCTTTAGACATCTTTTTGATTTGTACAACTCTATTTGGAAATGGAAGGGGTTTAGGAGGAAAATAATAAATCTTTATCTTACCTTTATCTTTCTCCTTGGATTTCTCATCAGTTGGTATGGAATGCGGCTTCTCCAGATTTGAGGTGAATCTTGGTGGAACGATAGGTGCATATGTATCAGTTCTTTGCTTCCCAATTCTCAATGTGATGGCACTGACATTCCCCTTGGGATTTGGAGTAGGTTAGTATGGTATATTTCTAGAATTCATACATACCAATTCATGGAGCGCAGTGGAAATATGGCTCATTTGAGTCTTCAACTCCCTCAGCTCTGATCCTTGACTCTTCAGCTCATTCTGTTGATTAAGAACAATTTGTTTCAAAAGGTCATTAGTGTTATAATCTACATTAGGTGGGGGATTCCCTTTTTTCTGACTTGATGATGCTTAAGCTTCAAATCGCCTTTGGGGTTATTTGAAACCTTGTTGGTAAGGTAGAGGTTGTTGGATGTTTTGTTTAAAAGGGGGCCTTTTTTGTTGTCTAGAGCCATACCTCATGTTTGATTGATCCTTCCACCCTTGGTTGTATGTTTGATAAAAGTAATCAAACTTCTTTTGGGTATGTGGCTGTTGTTGTTGCTGATATGGTCTCCTAAGAAACACTGTTGGACAATCTTATGTTTCTTTTAGTTGGGGAAAATAGTTAGTTGGGTGGTTTGTTTCATTGAAAATGTCACATGGCCTTGAAGTAGGGGGTTGGGATGTCTTTTGAGCCAATTAAATATGTCTTACCATAGTTGTCGATTCTTATAACTTGGTATCAATCAAATGACTTTCAAGAGAAGATGGACTTACTTGATGTACTCCCCTGACATGTGGTGTACCTCGATCGCCAAATTGTTGGGAGTTTTCGACCATTTTTTCAATCAATGCATGTGTAGCTACTGGTGTCTTGTCCACCAATGCTCCTCCAGCTACAACATCCACCATTCTTCTCTCCATAGGTGTGAGTCCTTCATAGAATTACTAGATAAGGAGTTTCTCACTGAATTGGTGATTTGTAAAGCTTTCACACAACTTCTTGAATTGCTCCCAGTACTCATATATTGACCCCCCTTGTGGTTTGCTGATCCCCGAGATCTCCTTACGAATGGAAGTGGTCCTTGATTCTGGAAAAAATCTCTATAAGAAAATATGTTTCAAATTGTTTCAACAAGTTAAATCTTCGGGTTATAAATAATACATCCAATATTTCATAGCTCCATCAAGTGAAAATGGGAATGCTATAAGTTTGATTTGATCTTCAGAAACATTTCTTAGTTTTAAGGTTGATAAAACCACATTAAATTCCTTAAGGTTTTTATTTGGATCCTCAACAAATAATCCATGAAATTTTGGAAGAAGGTGAATTAATCCAGATTTCAGTTCAAAGTCAGATTTGAGATTTGGGTATGCAATACAATTTGGTTAATAATTAATATCAAGTGCATCCAATTATCTAATGGTTCTATTAAGTTCATTCCCATAATTTTCAGCCATTGGTTCTTATTTTATGTTTTAATTTGAATTGCTTCCAATTTCAATGATCTTGGAGTGGAAGAATTCTCCTACTAGTTGAATGTGAAAACTTCCCATAGACTGAGAATGTCTGATTCGATCCCTAAGGTTGTGTTCAATCTCAGGGTCAAGATCTAAGATATCTTTAGGATTAGTTCATGACATAAATAAATGAAAGTTAAAAATTAAATTAAGAAAAGTGGACCATAATAAAAAAAAGTTTGAGTTTGTCCGATAAAAATAAAAGAAGAGAGTAAGAGAAGAAAAGAAAAGAAACTTGAGAAAGGGGAAAGAAGAAATAAAGAGGAGAAGAAAATAATCAAATGAAAAATAAAATAAATACCTCTAATTGGTTGAATAAATTACTTGCCTCCATGACAACAACACCAATTTGAAATGTGCTATCGTGGGTGCTTTCAAATGATGTTCGGTTTTAGGTTACTTAGGTGCGGCAAAGTGGCTGACCAAGGTCGTCTCTCAAAGGAGAAAAATAAAACAACTTCTTAAAGGTATTATAAAAAAAAATAAAAGAGAATAAAAAAATACTTGAAATGATGGGGGTTGTTTATAGGTTATAAATCTAGAATAAGTTTTCTAGAAGAATATTGTATTTTTTTTGTTTTATGTTTTGAAATGAAGTTCGATTAAAATGACACAACAAGAAGATGTTTTTTTAGACAATATTTAGAAGGTGTAATCAATATAACTATACCTATTCACTTAATTATGTATCATTATCATTTAAATTAACATTCACTTAATTATGATCCCCTAATTTTTTAACCCTAAAACCCTACAGGAGTTAACTTAACCACAAAGATAAAATTACTTAAACCCTAGGCTAGCTTCAGAACATGCAATCGCAACACCCGGATTTGATTGATGTAATAAGGTTAGATTTTGGTCTGTGGTTAATTAGATCACATATCCACTCTAAAAATGAGGATTAATTGAGTTTTGGGATTATATCTGAACTCTACAAACTTATCCTATGTGGTCTTTTATTACCGATTAAGTTTGCACTCTCACAATTTACACAAAATCTCGACATCGCGTGATTTGTGTTTATTGTTCAATTGCTTTATTAGATTATTTTAAATTGAAAACTCAATTAGTAGATACTGTTAAGTGAATTATATTATCTCATTAATTCAAAATAAATAAATGAAGAAGGTAAGAGTTAGATCAACTATTAAGAAAACTATTTTTCCATGGGCGGTGTTGTCATCGTGGAGACGTTTTGCATGAGAAAAAGATTGAATGGGTATAACCCAATATAATATCCACTCTTGATTCCAACCCAATTAAGAAGATTAATAGAAGAATAAATTCTAATAAAATATAAGAAAAAATAATAAATAAAAGAATAACAAAGAAGTTTATTACACAAATGAAAACATTACAACATGATGAAGAGAAGAAGGCTTCAATGAGGGGATCCTTGCTTCAAGAGCTACAACTCATAAAATGGTTTTATAATTTGGGTGAAACCAATTATCATCTACCTTAAATATCCTAATTCACGTGCCAAACAATCCAAATGAAAAAAAACACTAATTTATAGAGTGGAGGGGAGGATAGTTTACAAGTGGTTTCAAGTGTGAATGGAGAAATTTGGCCAAATATTTTAATCCAACTTGCAACACAAATTTGACCACACAAATGCGTTCATCAGCTATCCCTTCAGAAAGATTCTTTGTAAGAAATTTAATCCTAGAGAGCCTCTCAAAATTTGGGCATAATCCAAGCACGGATGAAGAAGTTATGACCCAAATACAGAACTCATTCCCATTCTGGAGAGTCCATCCCACCATTGATTTAATGTCCCATTTACTCCATCCAAATGCACTCTTTAGCTCTAGTGTCCGGAATAAAATTTGTATAAAATTATGTTATGAACGTTTTTACAAAACTTTATGTTCAGATAGGTCATATTAGTATATTTATGTGTGAAATACTATAGTGAATTTTAAAAGGGTAAAACTAGAATTTTCATCAAATTTTCAAATGAATGATCTAATCTCAAATATTTCATAAATGAATATATTTATCACAATGTGAAGAAATTATGTCATTTATTATCAATAAAATATTAAACAAAATATTTTTTTTATCATCCTATAAAAATGAATCTATTTTTTGAATAGAACGGATATCTTCATATTGACCACATATTAATTTATATTCTAAGAAAAAATACATTCTAAAGAAACTATGTCCACTTATTAGTGTAAGTCTACCTATGAATTATCTATAAAGAAAAATGAATCCTTTACATGGTCCATAATAGCTAGTTATAGGATAAATTTAATTAAAATGGTTAGGGAAATTAAATATTTTCTAGTATTCCTTATGATTTTGAGGATCATAACTTTAAGCATGAAAATATGTCTTCTTCAATTAGTTATTTCTACAAGTAAATTATAATTAAATTATGAGGAATAAATTTTTTTAATTGATGGAATGTAACAAACATAGTTTTTCTCCATAAATAAATACTATTTTTTATAGTCTTATCAACACTCAAAACCAAAAACCAAACCAATAATGACCTTCATAAGGTAGATATATAATTAGTTGGCATAAAAAATGGTAAAATATTTATGAAATATATATATGAATAGAACAAAATTAAATTTACTATAAATATATGACTCAATTTCTATAGATAATAAACTAATAAAATATATTTTCTGATTAAATTTTATTATAAAAAATTGATATATTTTCATGTTTGATATATTTTTTATTACCAAAAAATTTATATTTACAGCTAATATAATTAAAAATGATTCCCAATAAAGAAATATTTTTCATAATATTATATGATTTTATATTAAAGTTAAATTTATCAATTTTATAATGTTAATTTTAAAAAATAAACATCATTTTTGTATTTATCATGGTTGTATTATCTTTAAATTAATATTTGGGTTTTTTCTAAAATAATTGATTTTTAAGACAATAGTTCAAAGGTCATTTTTGAAAATTCAATGGATATTAATACCTCACTTGAAAATAATCATAACCTGAAGTAATGAAAACCAATTTCTTGAACAAATATATTTCATGTAATGTACTTTATATATTTTATAATCCAATTTTTTAATTCAAATCCTATTTTCTATATTTTATAAAATAATAAATATTTTTTTGAAAATAGTTTTAAATATATTATATATTATTATTTTAAAATTATTGGAATATAAATTAAAAATTAGTGTGTTTAAATTATCTAATAAGGACTAATTATTTTAATCAGGTATATTAGGTTACCTTAGTGTAAATATTAGTTACCCTAGTGAAATGATTATTCTTCAAAGAATAATTATTTTCTAAATACTATGTGTTTTTAAAAATAAGTGAATAGAATTTAAATTAAACCTCTAATATAATTTTTAAACATGTATAAGAATTAATTAAAACTCCTTTAATGGGTAATAAATGTTAAATAAAAATAATATCCCTTAATTAACAAAATTCTACTTTTCTAGAAATATCATTTTTTACAGAAATGTTTGTTTTCCTTTAAAAGTGTACATTCAAATATTTATAAATTTTATAAGGATAAATGATTCAAGAAATTGTATTAATCACATCAAAATTTTTAAAATTGGTTCTCCTTATATTTTTAGTAATATTATAATTAACAAGACTAGTTTTTAATTAAGAGTAGTAATTTTAAAATGACTAATCTAAGGTGGGTTAAATTTTCCAAAATTAACACGACCTTTAGAAATTCTAGAAATAAAAATTAGGTTTTAAAGTCTTACTTAATTTTATTTCTAACCTTATCTCTAATAAATCACCCAAATTTCATTCCTTCCCATTCATGCCCCTTACATACCATTCTTTTCTATGAATAGTCCCTATTCTTCCCTTATAAAAGGGGGAATCACTTCCAGTATTTCAATAATACACTTGTATTTTGAAATTTAATTGAAACCCTAAACTATTTTACCCTCCATGAAGTAATTTAAATGATATATTTCCAATTGTAACCAAAAAATTATCCTAAGTTCCTCAAATCTAAGGACTTCATCAAGGGGAAGTTCAATGTGAGAACATTGGCATTACATCATTTTTAATGTTTCTTTATTATTAATTTATTTGTAAACCAACCATTACTATAGTATAATAAAAAAATTAATTTAATTTAACTTTTAATTTTTATAATAATAATTATATAATAATTATTTATCTTGTCTACTTTGAAAAATAAGAATCTTTGTTAGTGCATATGAGCGGATAATCACCTCCATGAAGCGGTACTTCAGGTATTTCATCCTCACATCTCGTGAATCATTATAATGATGGTATTGATTAATAAATATTATATATATAATTTATTTATGATTTATCAATGATCAATTAATCTCTACCACCACCCCTATAATTGTTTGAGAAAAGAAATTTTTAATCGTGGGTTGTGCAGACTATTACCTCCGTGAAGATTCATATTTTGTTTTCCTTATAGTTTCTAATTCTATAGAAAAAATCAAAAAAAAATCACCATTTTAAAAATGAAAAAATTATATCATTTTTCTTATCTTATAATTATATAATGTAAGAATAAAAACCACATAACCATACTCACCAATCATGTTAAATCGTGTTTCATATTGGGTCTGTTTGACCACCTACTGGAATAATGATATGAAATTTTATCATGGATGATTATGAAAACATATTTTATAATATAATATTGCATAATTATTTAAATAATTTTTTCTCCATAAAGAATTCATAAATTTTAAACTCATTAATTATGAAAACACCATTCGTAGGACGAAAATAAATGAAAAATGTCTTCTTTTGATTTCATCTTCAAGAATAAAGACTAAATTACTCGTAAATGTAAATTTAAACATTATAAAATACTATAAGTAATTAATTAATGTAACATTAATGATATTTTAATGAAGAAAATTTGAATATGAATGAACACTGACACCACTCCTTTGAAACTACTACAAACGGTCAAAAATTTAAACACAAGATGTGGGAAAAAACTTACTAATATACATATATATAATGATTATAAATGAAATTAAAAAAATTAGGTAATAATATGTTTATAATATATTATATTAAGATATTTATGTTTTTTTTATAGGATGTTAAATAATATTTGACTGAACGGGGGAACAAGGTAGGGGTTTCTTTGTCTCAAAGTTAAATCCCTTTAGAGAAGTTTATTATATAAACAATATTAACATTAGATTTTTTAAAGAAAATAATATGTTCATATTTTATCATTATTACATTATATTTCATGACATCCAATGATTTATTACATTTTCATTATCTCAATGGGTTTTTATTCAAACAAAATGTTGTAAAGGTTTTTCATCTCAACTTCTCTTCATTGAGGCAAATTTTAATGTTTTGAATCAATTTCTTATTTATATAATGTATATACAACCAAATAATTTATTTTAAAATAATTTGAGACTTTATATATGGTATTTATATATCTGTCTAATTTTGATGATTCCAAATACGTTTTATTCTAAAATTTTAAAAACAGTAACAGGTTTTTGTGACTCAATTCTATTCATGGGATCATAATCAATCTTCATTTCCTATTATAATCCATGATTGATATATTCTAACTTATGATGATTTTATAATTTATTTCAACTTAATTTATAACTAAACCATGTTTCAAAAAAAATTATTCTCCCTCAATGATTTTAATGTTTCTTTAAAATTATATTTTGTTAAGTATAATTCTAATTAAATTTATATGATTTTTCTTCTCGGTTAATATTTTTATGTCCCAAAACTATTATAATTTCCCTACTGAAAATTAAAACTATTTTTAGCTCCAAATATCCTTGTTTTATATTATCTATTTTTAATTCAAATTTTTATTTATGATTTTTAACAATGTAGTTTTTCAAAAAAGTTATTTCAAAATTTTCAAAATGTTTCTCTATCATTTCAAACTAAAAAATTATTATTCAATCCAAATTTTATTTGGTTATAATTTATTAATTTATCAAGTTACCATTTTTAAAGATAAAGTTTTTAAAATTAAAAGTTCTAAACTAAATTTCCCTTCCATTTTTGAAAATAATATGAGTTTTCTGATTCTTTATTATTAAATATTCTATTAAAAGATCAAGTTTTCAATGTATGTTCAATTATATTATTTTGTAACCTTTATGAAATTTCAATGATGTTTTATTTTGAAATATTGATATTATGTTCTTCATAGGTCTTCAATTTCCCTTTTGATTGAATTTAGTTTTCACTTCAATTTCTTAAAAGGTTTTGTGAAACGTTTTTATTTTCACATATGTTTACTCTCTAAGGTTTTTCATTCATGATGTGATGTCTTAATAGCCATATATATATATAATGATATTATTCATTATAGGAAATTATATTTTTATGATATCTTGTGATTTATTATGTTCATAAAATTTATTTATTTTAACGAATAAATAAACCCATTATTTTTCTGTGGGTTCAATATATGATAAGTGGAAAAAATAACCATGAGATGGGTGGGACCTATATATCCCACTAATTCATTATGAAATGTATTTTATCTCATGAGATATAAATTCTATGTGAACTTTTTAGATAGTATATAGTTTCACAAAGGGTGAGTGTAATGGTTTTTATCTCTACTCGCAATTTTATAAGTGAAAAGATTAGTAGGTAGACAGCTTCAAAATGATTAAAAGTCATATGTATGTTATAGTTCCAAATTTTCATATTGTTTATGATTTTATTCCTTGCTTTTATAATTTTTCTATATTTCTTTGTATTCCCCACTTCTATGTAATCATCAGATGCTTTTTCTTATTGATATGTATTTTTATCCAATCTGTAACTTTTACACATCATTAATGATCTATTTTTGATCTTCTATTGTTTTATTGTGTTTTATTATTATCATCTATGGTATTCTGAGATTTTAATATGATATTTATGACTTTATAAAATAATATTCTGTGTTTATGATCTAAAAATTTATTATATGTTTTTATTTACTGAGCATCTGATTTCACCCCTTCATTGTATTTCTAATCCCCGATTTATGAATATGAATATATAATGTGCGATATATAGGAATGGTTCTATAGGAACATGATTATGAATAAATGTTCAGAAATTTAGTAAATTTAGATACTTATGTTGCTAATCTCTGTGACACTAAACCTTTTGATCTTTGGGTTGTGTAATAGATTATGGACATAATATTTAAACAATTGAATTAGTTTATTATTTTTTTTCAAATTTAACTTGGACCACATTATATAAAGTATTTAATAATATAAATAAAAAAAATTATATAATTTTAGTTTTGATTGAAAAAATTATAAATATTTCTGGAATAAACAATTAAAAACTCTTTATAATGTAATCAAGTCTTACAGGAATTCGATAATAAATTAACATCATTATTTAATAATTATTTCAATATGAAATCTTGTATATTATTTTTCTACATGATATTTAATATAAAATCCTTAATTTTTAAAATCTATGAAAATTATAGAAAATATTATCATCATATATATTGTCCAAATATTATTAAATCATTTTAAAAAACCAAATGTAATTTATTTCAATTTATTAAATTTTTGATCATACACACCAAAAATCTATTTAGCAAGGTTTAAATAATGTTTCAAATAATGAATTTAGATATGAATATTTTATATTAAAATATATCTTTTTCCATATTTACCTTATTTAATAATTTATAAACACACGATAAATTGATTCAGTATGAAAATATACTTTAATGTTATATTATATCCATGATAAAAAATTATAATTCATACCCCCTTTAAAATTTATACCATTCAATCTATAGATTTATAGATTTATAAGAACTTTTTAAATATTTAGAAACTATAAAACCTTAAAAAATCATAAGAAAATAGGTAGTTTTCCCATAGTTACATAATTTTCTAAATGTATAGTGTGTGTTTTTTCTTCCATGAATTTATTTCATGAAAATAATTTGAATAAATACTCTTGAAATGAGTTTTTTTCTTCACTATGTCACTGCTTTCTTATAAAAATCATATTTTATTTATATCCCCGTGTATTTTCATTCAATACCATGTAGAAAAACCAAGGTTTGTAGTGCTTTATTTTTTAGATATAATTTTCATTGACATTTTTAGTGATTATTTTTTAGATTTGAAATTTTTTATAAACATTCAAATTTTTCAATTAAATATTTAATTTAATTTAATAACATCAAAAACCTTTAATATTTTTCATGAAACAAATCATGGTACTATAAAATATCAATTTCATCAATTAAAACGTCAATATCAATATAATATATCTATCTATGATTCCACTTAGGTTTTTTGAAGGGGAATACCTTTTTTCCAAATTCAATGGAAAAAAATAAAACAATAACCATTTTTACCAATATTTAAAAATACATTTATTTAAAAAATATATTAATAAATAAAATTTTATTTCAGTGTTGAGTTTGATCTTTCTAATATATTCTTACCCAATATTGATAGATATTCCTAATAATTATATAAATTGTTCCTTCTATTAAGTTTATACATGGGGTATATTAATATCTCAATTATTAAGAAGATTCCCCTCTTCTTATGATTTTTTAAGAAGCATTGAGAGAGGGGGGGAATGAAATATATGAATTTGAGTAATGTCCTTGTGATCAAATCATAATTCCACATATATCCAATTGAAAATTCGTGATCCTATATAAATATAATCTATCCATTCCCACTTCCAATCATTTATAATTCATTTGACTATGTAATGAAACATTTTAGAAAAATTTATCAAGATAGAGATCTTTAAAACTATCACCTCCTCATTTTGATCAATTAATTAAAATTAAAAAATATATATTTAAAAAATCAAAATTCTTCTATTCAATTTAACTAAATGATATTATCAAACATTATATAATATTATAATTTAAATTGGATTAGATATACATTATCATAAAATTAATAAAAATTATCCACACAACCTTGGTGATGTGATCTTCAATATAACACATTTTATACTATGAAAATAAAAATTGGGGTTTACACCACCATATCATGGTTTTAATTTTATTACATATTTAAATCAACTACTTATCAAGAAAAGTCCAAGTATCCTCCCATTAAGGGTCTAGTGAGAAAATTATTTTTCTTAAAAGACCATTTTTTCTAAAATTCCATCTATTTCACCTATTGAGATTCACCAAATAAACTATTAAAATATAATTAATTATGTAATTTATAATGTTAAATAAATTTTCCCAAATATTATCTATTTGTTTTTACAAATACCCTTCAATAATATAAATAAAATGTAGAATTATATTTAGAAACTTTTTACATCCCTATACCTTATTCTTGATTATCCAACTCATTATAATGTTCACATCAAATATATCTATGTTTGTGATTGGAAAATAAGAATATGATCCTCAATTCTAATTCATTATACCATAAAAATGACATAATGAAATTTTAAAAATCTTATCTCATAAGGGATAGTCACTCATTATTAGTGATATCATATGTTCCATATAAAATCATAGTAAATACATTAATGAAGTATAAATGATGGAACTTTATTTACCCACATATAAAATACATATATGAGGGTATAGATATTTTAAGAGTGTGACACGTAATACTATTGATGGAAAATCATTCTCTCCTTCTATGTCTAGGATAACTAAAAAAATAATATCAATGCTCTATAATGATCTATTTGATGTTATGACCCTCATGAACAGAATAATTAATGTTTTTATTAAGAAAATGTAACTAAAAAGGAGATGTAGGAAAACATGAGGGGTAAAAAGAAGAAACACTGAAATTCAAGGAGGTATGTGTTGGTCAGAATGGACACTCAAGAGGGGGGTGAATTGAGTTGCAAATAAAACTTTTTGTTAAAAATATTTGTATTAAAACCCCAAATTCATAAAACAAGTTAAACTGTAGTGAATTTATAAACATTGTAAATGTTAAATTAGCTTCTCAAAGATTGATTACTTCTTAGTTAACTTAATATGAAGATTAAGTTAGCTTTTGAAACTAACTTACTAGTTCACAATAATTACAAAAACTTTCTAGTTCAACTATCAGAGTTACTCTAAAATAGATTTATATTTAAAGTACTTAACAGTGGAATATTAAAAATGGTTTTAACAAAATTAAAAGCATAGTAGTTGTAAAAAAAGAGGTTCAGTCTCAAGCTGAGACTTATTCCTCTCAAACATTTTATATAAACTACGATCCACACCCTAGATTGAGGTTTTACAATAGTACTCAGACTTTCCAGGTCCCCAGACCTCTACCATAGTTCTATGTGGGAAATAAAAAAATAACAACAGATCACAGGCTGTCCAGGTCACACTTGACCTCTGAAAATATCCACAGTGGGATACAAGAGTGTAACGGAAAGATTGAGTGAGGATTTATAAATCCTCCAGTTCAGCACAAGAGATAGTGTGTGCCTAAAAAATAGAGCACACACACTGGTCAAAATGTAAATAAATGAAACACAATAGATCTAAACAAATATAGATGAGTTTAGAATGCTCTATGTGTTATGAGTGAAGCTCTGGACTCCTTAGATTTATGCAGATGATGATTTGAGTCCCTTTCTGGTGAGGATGACATGAAATAGAGTATCATTGTTCTTCTTAGCTATAGTTATTTAGACTTGTGCATATGATGTTCAGCAATACACAACAACTTATTGAGTGTTTCTTCCAGGTGAATGATCTTCTTGAAGCTCTCTAGTTTTTACAGGTGTTCTTCGAGTTCTACTATTGTTTTGTGGGTCTTTTCACACACGTATGCTCTTGACTTCTAAGTGTCTCTTTTGTGCTTTGCTTTTTCCCATTCTTTTCATGTCTGTGTCTTTCACTATAGACCGATCTTCTTTTTTATTCCTTGAGATCTGGAAAAAAGGAATGATTAGTTTTGACCGGTATGAGGTACGATTCCCTGAAATCCAACAACCAACATTAATTAATAGCAGGTGCATTAAACCAACAAAATATGACCGTTGGAGTTAAAAATAGTTAATATAAATTCAAATAGTTTTCATGAATATTGGTGAGTCATGAGATTGGTAGGTCATGTGATCAGCATCGACTTCATTAGATCATGTGATCAGCATCATCTTTGGTAAATCATGTGATCAGCATCGGCTTCGGTAGATCATGTGATCAGCATCGGCGTGATCGTTCTCATCAGTGCGACTGTTGCCATCAGTGCGACCGTTCTCATCAGTGTGACTGTTACCATCGGTGTAACTATTCTCATCGGTGAGACCGTTCTCATCGGTTTGACTGTTCTCATAGGTGCGACCGTTCTCAACGCCTTTAACTAACGGTGACTCAAGAATATAACAAACGGTGAGTGAAAAATATGAAATTCTCACAAAGTGTATGTTCAACCCAGAACACTTACAGGTCGATGTTAAACCATAAATAAACATATATAGACTTATTTAGACATGTTTAACCATATATACACATTTATAGAAGATGGAATAATTTACTAAACAAACTTATAAACAAAAACAACAATGATTTGTGATTATTAAAATAACCATCTCATAGAGGGTTCAACAATCTCCCCCTTTTTGACAATCACAAATCTATGGCATAAATAAAGAGAGAAGTGGATATAATAGGTAGTATGCTCCCCCTATGTAAAACGAATATATGACTAAAGATAAACATGAATCTATGGCATTAGAGAATAAAGAAATATTATACTTATATATATTGGACTCCCCCTTAGATATATATTTAGATATGTATACTTTTATCCCCCTTTATATATTTATTCCTTTGTCTATGTATTCATTTCTCCCCCTTTATACTTTCATATGAGTATCCATTTCTCCCCCTTTGGGATTATCAAAAAGAAAAAGAGAGCAGAGAGAGAAAAAAGAAGAAAGTTCCATTGAAACAATAGCTGAAAAAGATACAATAAAAAGAAACAAGAAAAAGACAAACACACTATCAAAAATGATAGCCACAGCTACTTCTTGGGGTGAAAAAGATATTTCCCTTTAGTAGAGGGAGGAATGGATGGGCCAGAGGGTGCTTTGGTGGAAGCCTAATCTGGTAGAGAAAAGGTAAAACAGCTCTGGTTGGAAGCAAATTGGGGGATAGGGTTACTTGCTAGAGGCTAGAAGATCGTCTTGAAGGTGGCGGCTGAATGACTGGCCAAATATTGGAGAGAGCCTGAGAAACTGATAACTGACCAGGAGCAACACTGGATGGGCTGAGAGGCTCAGGAGTAGGAAACACAATTGCCTTTGCCTACACATGAAGATAAGTTTTGAGTAGATTGATAAAATCTTGAATGACTTCACCACCATATTTCATAGCCTTCTCAAAATGATCTTTATTCTACATGAAACTCTCTAAAGTGGGAGTAAAATCTATTTACTAGTGGACCTGAACCTTAAAGGTTTGAGTGACTGAAGGGATCCTCAAATTCTCATCCATGACTTTAAACTGATGGTTCAACTTGTGCTTGGTATAAATCTTATAAAAATAGTGATCCACTTTTTCTTTGATCTCCTTCTGAGCTTGAGTAGCATCATCTGAATACATCTTCACCATTTTGTGAATATGATCACTATTTTCTATCATATTTTTCAACGAGTAAAAATCTAGAATCTGTCCAAGGGATAGTAACTCTTCTTTTATAACATCTTTCAAGGCATTAACCTCATGGCTAGTGATCTTGGTCACTTTGGAGGAGCTATCCTGAGCAACAATCTGAGTTATCTCAGTCTTAAATTTTCACAAATCAGATTTATTTCAGTGTTCTAACAAGTTTCTCAAAACTTACATCATACTAGTGATGGTTGATATAAATTCACCTGACAGATATACTAAGTCATTGCCTAAATCCTTAAGTGCTTGATTTAGAGAGGTAATTTTACAGCCAATCATCTCACCAGTATTTCACAGGTCTGGTTTAATAATGCTTACCACTCTTTGAGTTATAGCATCCATAGTAGCCTCAGATAGATTCACAGGAGTAGGAGCAGGATCATTTGATAATTCCTATTTCATTGTCTCTCAAACTACATCGAGAAACTCATCTTTAAATATTTCAAAATCGGATTGAGAGACTGAAGGACCGGGTCTTTTGGTTGTCACTTGCACATTCTCAGCAACTGGTCCAACATTAACTAGATGGCTTACCCTTTCAATATTTACTCCTTCTTCCTCTTCCTCTGAATAATTCAAACCCAGAACTATAAAACCTGGGTGTTCTTCCCATGCATCATTACAAGAGGTATACCTAGGCTTTACAAAATCAGCTTTACCATAATTTTCATGAGAGTCTTCCCCATCTACATAAATTACTTTATGCACTATCCTTTCAGCCTTGAGAATAGTTTCATGATCATCTAATTGAGGTTTTGGATCAGCTTGGATCACATTGTGACCATCCACTGGTCAAGAATTTGCATCATCATCATCATCATTTCCATTATTGTTTACCGAAGTCTCATTGGTACTGTCTTTGGTACTGGATTCATACTGGTACGAATTGGATACTTCAGTGTGAGCTTCTTCTTCATCACCTAGAAGAGGTTCTGACTTAGGTAACTTAAGAGGTGGACTTTTTGGTCCAAATTCCATTCTTTTCTTAGGACTTACTGTATCAGGATCACTCCTATCATCAGAAGGTGACTCGGGTTCCTTTTCAGTATCCACATCATCATCAGCTTCAGCTTCCCTAGTTTCCTTCTTACTGGACTCTCTAGTGTCCTTAGGAACATCTGTTTCTTCTTCCTCATCAGAATAGACAACTTCCTCATCAAATTTTAAACAAGGATCTCTCATCCCTATGGGTCTCTTAGAGTGGTCAGTAGGATTAAAGTATTCATACAACCTATCTTCATCAGCAACCCATTCCTTCTTCCATGGATTCCAATTAATTTTCATTATTTTACATATATCCTTTATAATAAAAAAAACTACTACTATATGAGATACACTCATCTCCATCTTCAACATAACCTAATGATTTTAATATAGCAGAGACTTTCTTAGAATAGAACAAGGTTGTAGCTTTCTTGGATGGCTTTACCATCTCAGTAATATAAATATTAATGTATCTACACAAGTTTATCTTCTCATCATTGAGAAATAAAAACAACAAGAAATCATCTTGATATTTCATAGAATCAAAATCACCCTTTATAGGACAGATTTGGTTCTGAATAAACTTAAACAAGATTCTTCTTTCTCCATCTAACCCAGCTGCTGTTATTCTTCTGGATTCAGATTTTCCAATCAACATCTTTAGAGAATACTCATATGAAAAGTATTCAATGGTAGGAATAATATTACCAGTATAATCCCCATATCTACCTTTTTGAGGTTCCCCCAAACACTCATCCCATTTCTTTGATGAAAAATTTATCTTCTTCCCTTTGACTACTGAAGATAATCTTGCAGCTTCTGCTCCATCTAATTCAATACTTAAATTCAAATAAAACTCATGCACTATATTTGGGTAGTATACTTAGTCATTATTACAGAACCAGTCTTTCAATCATTGCATCTCCAACACTTTCAAAAGTGCAGACTTAATGGATAACACCCATTCAGAACTTACTTCCTTTTCTGCGGTGACAACCCGAGTCTCCAACTTCGAGTTCACACACTTTTGGGTCGTGCTACTCGATTCTCCTCAAGCGCATTTCACATAAGAGGATCCTTCAGATTTTTTGTATTTTCTCTTTTGCTTTTCCATTTGGAGGTTCGAGAGGTTTGAGAGGTTCAAAAGGTTCAAAAGGTTCAAGAGGTTTAAGTTTCATAAAAAGTGGAGTCCGGTGGGAGATGGAAGGTCAACAGTTCATAGGAAATGAAATAGTTGCGGGTCATTAATTTTATCATTTAGGGTTACAAGATTAAATATAATATCGATTAAGTAAAACAACTTCATTTCGATAAACTCGAAAGGTTTCTAAAATTGTAAAACTCAATTGGTAGCATAGATCGGTCTCTTTGATCGGTTTCACTGATCGGTTTCACTAATCGGTTTTACAGATCGGTTTCACTGATCGATTTCACTGATCGGTTTCACTGATCGGTTTCACTGATCGGTTTCACTGATCAGTTTCACTGATCTATCATACCTAACTCTTGTTTAATAAAATCTAACCTTTCAGAGCTTAAGGTCTTGGTGAAATTATCATCCAATTGATGTTCAGAGTCAATAAATTCTAGAGAAATATCACCTTTTTGATAATGATCTCTCAAAAAGTGATGTTTAACATCAATTTTCTTAGTCCTAGAGTGATACACGATATTCTTAAAGATGTTAATTGCACTAGTCTTATCAAAATTTATAGACACATGTCTAAATTTATATCCATAGTCCAATAAAGTGTGTTTCATCCATAGAATATGTGCACAACAACTACCAGAAGCAATGTATTCTACTTCAGCAGTAGACAATGCAATAGAGTTCTGTTTCTTACTACACCAAGATACCAGGGAATTTCCTAAAAGATGACATGTTCTAAATGTTCTCTTCCTATCTAACTTGCAACCAGCAAAGTCATCATCTGAATAACTCATTAAGTTAAAGGATTGTCCTTTTGGATAAAACAAACCAAAATTGGTAGTATGTTTAAGATATTTAAAAATCCTTTTAACAGCAAGTAAATTATATTCCTTAGGATTAGAATGAAATATTTCACACATGAATACACTAAACATGATATCTGTTCGACTAGCAGTAAGGTAAAGTAAGCTTCCAATCATACCTCTATAATTGGTTGGATCAACTGGTTTCATAGTTTCATCATCATCCAACTTACAGGTGGTACTCATAGGTGTATCACTTCCCTTATTACTATCCAAACCAAAACGTTTCAAAATATTTTTTGTATATTTACTTTGATTTAAAATAATACCATCTTTCCTTTGAAAAATTTGACAACCCATAAAATACTTGAGTTCTCACATTAAACTCATTTCAAATTCATTTTTCATAATCTTTGAAAAATATGTACATAAAGAATTTTTAGAAGATCCAAAGATATTATCATCAACATAGATTTGTACAACCAAAATATCTTTAGAAATTATTTTAATAAAAAGAGTGGGATCTGCAATTCTTTTAGTAAAACCTTTAGAGATAAGAAAATTTGTAAGCCTATCATACCAAGCTTTGGGAGCCTGTTTTAAACTATATAAATCTTTAGAAAGTTTAAATACATGATTTTAAAAATGACGGTTTATAAATATAGGTGTTTGTTAAACATAAACATATTCAATTATAAAACCATTTATAAATTCAATTTTGACATCCATTTGATATAAAATGAAATTTATATGAGATTCATAAGGAAGTAAGATCCTAATGGCTTCTAGTCTAGCAACAGGTGAAAAGGTTTCTTAATAGTATATTCCTTATTCTTTATTGTAACCTTGTGCAACTAATCTAGCTTTGTTTCAAATGATGTTTCCAGATTCATCAAATTTATTTATGAAAACCAATTTAGTGCCTATGCTCAAGGTTTCCTTAGGTCTGTCAACTAATTCCCAGACTTTGTTTCTTTAAAATAGATTTAATTCTTCTTGCATAGCTATTACCCAAAATTCATCATTGATTGCACCATTGACATTTTTAGGTTCTAACTGTGAAATAAAGGCTTGATGTTCAACCTGGTTTCTTAGAGATTCTCTAGTTTGTGTTCCTCTATCCAGGTTACCTATAACTACATCTAGAGGATGGTTCTTTAGAATCCTAGTTGATCTAGTAAAGGTAGGACTAGAAATTTCAGGTTCCTCTCTAGGTTCAGGTTCAACAGAATCAGGTTCTAGAAAATTTCTAGAATTACTTGTTTTTATAGCAGTTTCACTGCTTTTATTATTAAGGTCTAGAATAGACAAATATTCTTCAAGATTTTTGACAATAGGTTTAGGTTCATGTGGATAAGTTTCATAAAATTTGATGTGAACAGATTCTTCCACACATTTGGTTCTCTTATTAAAAACTCTATTGGCTTTGCTGGTAATTAAATATCCTAAAAATATTCCTTCATCACTCTTGGATGAAAACTTGTCTAGATTATCTCTAGTATTAAGAATAAAAAATTTGCAACCAAAAACTCTGAAGTAACTAAGTTTAGGTTTCCTATTATTCCAAATCTCCTAGGGGGTTTTCTTAAGAACAAGTCTAACTAAGAACCTATTTATAATATAACAAGCTGTATTGACAGCTTCAGCCCAAAAATAAACAGGTAAATCATATTCATTTAGCATAGTTCTTGAAATTTCCTGAAGGGTTATATTTCTTCTTTCTAATACACCATTCTGTTGAGGTGTCCTAGGGGAAGAAAATTTGTGACTATAGCCATTATCTGAGAAATAAGATTCAAACTCTTGATTTTCAAACTCACAACCATGATCACTTCTTAAGGTCTTAACCTTAAGTCCACTAAGGTTTTCTACAGAATTGGAGTATTTAATAATGTAATAACAAGCTTCACTTTTGTGAGCTAAGAAGTATACCCAAGTATATCTAGAAAATTCATCAACTAGAATATAAACATAGTGCTTCCCATTAAAACTAGAAACTCTAGAAGGTCCAAACAAGTCCATGTGAACTAACTCAAGAGGTTGAGAAGTTGAAACTTCTTTCTTTGATTTGAAAGATACTTTATGTTTCTTTCCCTTTTGACAGGGATTACAAACTTTATCAGTTGGGAATTCAAGTTTAGGTAGGTCTCTAACCAAGGTCTTCCTAGTCAGTTTTCTGAGTGAATGTATATTTCAGTGTCCTAATATTCTATGCCAAAGCCAAGATTTTTTCTGAAAACCATTGAAACATGTAATGTTCTACTTAGCTAAAGAATTAAAATCTACATCATATACATTTCCATCTCTTAAGTCAGAAAACACTAAAAAAAATAGAATTAAAAACATTGCAAGAATCATTTTCAAATTTAATGTTAAAACCATCATCACATAACTGAGAAATACTTAACAAGTTATATTTTAGTCCATTAACAAATAAAACTTTAGAAATTAAAATTGAATCAGTGTTACGAATCTAGCCTAGGCCGATGATTTTCCCTTTAGATTTATCACCAAAGGTGACATATCCTCCATCAACCTTGATTAAGATTTTAAAGCATGAAAAGTATCCTGCCATGTGTCTTGAACATCCACTGTTCAAATACCATGTCTTCCTATAGGAACTTTTCAAGAAAGCTTCCTACAAAACAATTTTAGATAGAAAATTCTTTTGGTACCCAAATTTTCTTGTGTCCAAACAAGTTAGCAAGCAAAACTTTTGGTACCCATATTTGCCTAATAGATCTCATATATTTAACAGAATCAAGATATTTTGATAGAAAAACATTGTTTGATCTATAAACATTTGAATAGCTAGTTGAGCCATAGGAATTTTCAGAACTAGAACCAGCAGCATACTGTCTAGATTTAGGAATAAATTTATTTCTTGTAATGTGTCTTTGTCCAGGTTGAATAACTAAACTAGTAGTATACTTTGGTGCCACTTGTTTTCCTAGAATTTTTGTAATTATGTCCTTTAGATTTTTAAATTTTTCGAAATATTTCTTGAGTTTCTCCTTATAAAATTTTAGTTCAGTATTCTCTTTGAGTAATTGATCATTCTATTCCTTTTCTACTTCTATTGTATATTTGAAAGTGCTATTTAAAGCATGAGGTTTCTTTAAGGCTTTATAATTAACTTTCTGTTCATTTCAAGTATCTTCTAGCATGTTAAAATATTCAAATAACTCTTCACTAGTCATGTTTTCAGAATCAAAATCAGAATCATCTCTAGAATAAGAATTTAAAACAAGAGTATCCAATGTTACCTCAGATGTATTTTTCATGAAACACATATTAGATTTTTGAGATTTTTCATCCTGAGTGGAATCAGAATCACTTTAACTTTCTTCTGAATCACTCTAGGTTACTTTCATAGCTTTCTTATATTTTTTGTCCCTGTACTCATATTTCTTTTTGAACTTTAAATTCGGGAAATCAGCTTTCACATGTCCTTTTCTCTTGCATTCATAGCATATTATGTCATCACTTTTGTCAGTTCTTTTCCATTCCTTCTTCCAATGACCTTTATTATCATACTTTCCCTTATAGTTCGATTTTATGAAACACTTCTTCTTCCTATAAAACTTTATAAAACTTCTAGATATCTGAGCCATTTCAGCATCACTATTAGATCCACTTTCTTCACTACTTGAACTATCACCTGCATCATTAGTTTTCTCTTTGTCCTTGATTTTTGAAGCAGAGGTCTCGAAGGCTATTGATTTCTTTCTTGGTTCATCATGTTCTTCTCTGTTTACCTTTAGTTCTTCTTCATACATCATAAACATTCCAATGATATCTTTAACAGGTAGTGAACTTATGTCACACGATTCTCTTATTGAGACTGATGTGCCTCTCCACCTTTCTGGCAGACATCTGAGTAATCTCATGATTTTCTTTTTTGCTGGAACAGCCTTTCCCAGTGAGCTCATTGTATTTACTATTTCATTGAACCTGAGATACATGTTAGAAATAGGTTCATCAGGTTTCATTTTAAAATTATCATACTTAATAGTGTATGTATTTAGTCTCATTTCCTTGACGTTGGTTGTTCCCTCATGATAAACACTCAAAGTATCCCAAATTTCATAAGCAGTTTTACAGGCAGATATTCGATTAAATTCCTCATCTACTAAAGCACAATACAGGGCATTCATTGATTTACAATTATTATTGTAAGTAGTTTTCATAGATTCATCCCGGGTTGTTCTTTCAGTTTCTGGAATCTTATACTGAGTCCATATAGCAGTCCAAATGTCAAATCCCATAATTTCTAAATGAATTTTCATTTTCAATTTCCATTGGGCATAATTAACACCATTAAAAAATGGTGGCTTGTTGGTAGTTACACCTTCTACAGTAGTATAAAAATGGTTTTTAACGTCGTTAGTTTGACATCGGTTTCATATAAACTAACATAATATATTTTTATAGATAATTTTTTGCGTTGGTTTTTTTAAAAACCAAATCCAAAAAAAAATAGTTTGGGAATTAGTTTCTTCAAAAAACAACACCAAAACGTAAAAAATATATTTTTGGGGTCGGTTTTGAAAAAAAAAACCCGACGTGAAAAAGTGTTTCCTTTTAAATTTTAGTGTTGTTTTATTTAAAAACCGATTCGAAAAATTTAACAAATATATTTTTGGCGTCGGTATTTAGAAAACCCAACACCAAAAAGTAGATTTTTTTTACTAAGTTTTAGATTATTTTATAAGCTTTAATTTGACAGGTCGTAGAGCAAAAATGGAGTTATGGATTAAAAGTTACGGTTGTTGGAAGTTGATCTTCTATAATAGAAGTCTTAAAGAAGTCCATCTTTCAAAGACCATAAATTTAAATTCGTAACTCCGTTATAGCTCCACAATTAGTCAAATCGAAGCTTAAGAAATTATCTAAGACATTGTATTTTTTTGCATCGATTTTTATGAAAACCGATTCCAAAAATATTTTTTTTGTTTTCACGTCGGTTTTTTTAAAAACCGACGCCAAAAGGTGTTTTATTTTAAATTTTGGCGTCGGTTTATTTAAAAACCGACACCAAAAATAATTTTTTTTTACTTTTTAGCATCGGTTTATTTCAAAACTGACGCCAAAAAGGATATCTATTGGAATTTTTTTGGCCAGTTTTCTACAAAACTGACGGCAAAGAGTATTCTCTAATACGTGGGATCAAAATTTCAATTTTTTCACAACACGCGTTTAACTTTTTCATTTTTTTCACAATGTGCGTTTAACTTTTTAAAATCCCACCTACATTTCCATACGACGCTATTGAAAATATTTTCATTTACTACATATAAATCCATTTTATCCTCTGTTAAACATTTTAATCCTCTTCAATTCAATCATGTTTTCAACGTGGATTCAATCGTTAATTTAAACATGATATCTATTCTAATAATTTATTTCTTTTGTTATTATTTTCCTTCATTTCAAAACATCTCTATTAGCTTGCTTATAGAGATGCTTTATTATTATTGTTGAGTTACAACTATAGATCATTCGAATGAGATTTACCAACTGTGGTGTAAATTTTATTATAGATCACCATTTTCATTTGTTGTATGTGATTTTAATTTATGTTTATCAAAATTTATTTGAAACAAGTTGTACCAATCGAAACATTGAAAAGTCCAACTTCTGACGTCCATAACTTTTGATCCGTAACTCTGTTTTTGTTCCACGACCTATCAAATCGAAGCTTAAGAAATACTATAAAATATGGGGGAAGAAAACTTTACTTTTTGGCATCGGTTTATATAAAAATCGATTCCAAAAATATTTTTTTAATTTATGGCGTCGTTTTTTTTAAAAAACCGACGCCGAAACTATTTTTTTTACTTTTTGGCGTCGGTTTTTAAGGAAACTGACGCCAAAAATTACACGAATTGATTTTTTTTAGCGTAGTTTTTTTACAAAACCGACACTAAAAACCAAATGTATTTCATTTTTAGCGTAGGTTTTAAAAAACCAACGTAAAGAGTTATATTTTTTACGTCGGAAGCTTCAACGTCGGTTAAAAACCAACGTCAAAATTAAAAAAACCGACGTTAAAGACAATTTTTCTACAAATGCTAGTATGTTATCAATAATACCTAAGATTTAAAAGGATAGATAAAGATATAAAAATTTAGAATTAACAAAAAAAATTGAGATCTTTAAGATACAACTAAAATCACAGTTGAGAACTTTTCCCAGATAGAGAGTTTTGAAAAACTTTTAAACCTCCTCTAATACCAAATGTTGGTCGGAGTGGACACTCATAAGGGGGGGTGAATTGAGTTCCAAATAAATATTTCTGCTTAAAAGATTTGTATTAAAACCCAGAATTCATAAAACAAGTTAAACTGTAGTGAATTTATAAAGATTTTAATTGTTCAATTAGCTTCTCAAAGACTGATTACTTCTCAGTTAACTTAAAATGAAGATTAAGTTATCTTTTGAAAGTAACTTACTGGTTCACAAAAATTACAAACACTTTCTAGTTCAACTATCAGAGTTACTCTAAAACATATTTATATTTAAAGTAATTATCAACGGAATATTAAAAATGGTTTTAACAAAAGTAAAATCACAGTAGTTGTAAAACAAGGGGTTTAGTCTCAAGATGAGACTTAGTCCTCTCAAACAGTTTATATAAACTACGATTCACACCCTAGATCGAGGTTTTACAATATTACTAAGACTGTCCAGGTCCTTAGACCTCTACCACAGTTCTAGATGGGAAATAAAAAAAAATAACAACATCTCACAGGCTATCCAGGTCACACATGACCTCTGCCACTATCCACAGTGGGATACAAGAGTGTAAGGGAATGATTGAGTGACAATTTATAAATCCTCTAGTTTAGAACAGGAGATAGTGTGTGCCTAATAAAATAGAGAACACACACTACTCAAAATGTAATTAAATAAAACATGACAGATCTAAACAAATAGAGATGAGTTTAGAATGCCTTATGTGTTTTGAGTGAAGTTCTGGACTCCTTAGATTGATGCGGATAAAGATTTGAGTCTTTTTTTGGTGAGGATGACACAAAACAGAGTATCATTTTTCTTCTTAGCTATAGTTATTCAGACTTGTGCATATGATGTTCAGAAAGTCACAACAACTTCTTGAGTGTTTGTTCCATGTGAATGATCTGCTTGAAGCTCTCTATTTTTCAAAGGTGTTCTTCGAGTTCTACTTTTGTTTCTTGGGTATTTTCACACATGTATTCTCTTTACTTCTATGTGTCTCTTTTGTGCTCTTCTTTTTTCCTTTCTTTTTGTGTCTATGTCTTTCACTGTAGATCGATCTTCCTTTTTAATCCTTGAGATCTGGAAAAAGGAATGATTACTTTTTAATAGGTATGAGGTATGGTTCCCTTACATCCAACAACCAACATTAATTAATAGAAAGTGCATTAAACCAAGAAAATATGACCGTTGGAGTTAAAAAAGAGTTAATATAAATTCAAATAGTTTTCATGACTATCGGTGAGTCATGAGATCGGTAGGTCATGTGATCAGGATTGGCTTCGGTAGATCATGTAATCAGCATCGGTGTGACCGTTCTCATCAGTGCGACTATTTTCATCGGTGTGATCGTTCTCATCAGTGCGAATATTACCATCGGTGCGACCATTCTCAATGCCTTTAACTAACAGTGACTCAAGAATATAACAAATGGTGAGTCAAAAACATGAAATTCTCACAAAGTGTCTGTTCAACCCAGAACACTTCTAGTTCTATAGTAAACCATAAATAAACATAGATAAACATATGTAGACATGTTTAACCATATATACACATTTAGAGTAGATGGAATAATTTACTAAACTGACTTATAAACAAAAACAACAATGATTTGTGATTATTAAAATAATCATCTCACAGAGGGTTCAGCGCTATGAAATAATAAAGACCAAGTGCATTCTCTCCGAAAATATTTATTCCCTTGATTGGGAAAGACCCATGATCAACAAAGAAAATAATTCTCTCATCACGAGAAAACATCGATGAAAGAAAGTCTACAATCATATTCCATTACCACCATGTGTGGAGAACATCTAAATGATCAACCATTAAGTCCTTACACTTGGGGATGATGTAAGTAATAGATGAGAGCATAGGACCCAAATCAAGAAAATATTTTTAAATTATGAGTAAATCTGCCTCAATAGTAGAAAAATGAATACTCTTATGACTACATAAAAGAAACCTAATGAGCATCACCTGATCCTCCTCTTGAAGTGAGTCCCCTCTAGTAAAATTGTTCGAGAACACCAGAACCATCGAGCCTTGGGAATTATGAACAACTCCCCCACCACTCATCATTCCTAGATTACAAGTCACATAAATTTTGATCTCCAGACCTGAGGGATGAGGCATCCATAAATCCCATCACCCTGGTATAGTACTGGGAATTCTGTTAGTAGTGGAAATAGTTGGAATTGAAAAAGCTAAGGAAGGGTCACCCAAACAATCTGTAGATAGGAAAACCAAGTCAAGCAATGTACTTCGAACCTTACATAGAATTATTATGAACGTACCTGGGGGGATCTTGTAATGAGAATTACTTTTCATATTCTATAGACACTATCAAAACATTGATAAGATAAGTGTGTGATCTCTCTTCTCTGTTACAACGCTCCAAGTATGGAAAAACCACTGATTGAGGAAATAAGAGATCAAGCTTTCTTGATAACCTAGGCCCTAGACACCTACGAACAAATTCCACACCATTACAGCCTATTCCCCTTCAAAAAATAGATGATTGTAATACTACACCCGAGGATCCCAACATTAAAGACATAAATAATCCATAATCACCCCCATATGCATGATTTTATCATCGGTTGGAAGAGTGTGATTCTGAACTCTCCAAACCATAAAGTTGTATGTCGAAGGGATGTTCCTGCCCCATAAAAAATTGATATAGATGGTTATAACTACTCTATTGGGTTTGTATATGGTAGTTAATGTATGTGTTTGTTTAGTTTAATCCCCTATATATATATATATCTCTTCTTAGTGTGTGGTCCTTTAAAATCAATTTAAGTTACTAAATTCCCTGCACCTTTGGATATTATTTTCCATTACAAGGGAATCATTCATTAGGTGATCATTCATTATAAAATAATTGGATTATACTATGTTTTATAAAGGGTTTAAATGGGAAATCACATGACCATACATATAAGAAAAAAACTACCAAAACATTTTTTATACACAATCCAGCCATTTGTTTTTATTTAAATAATAACAGTGAATAACATACATTTTCTCAATTGAAGATAATCAATCCAAACTCTTCTATATAAGTATGAATGAGATTCCATAAATGAAATATGTTATCTCATATAGTGTTAATCTATAATTTATATAAATCCCTAAATTCATTGTAATTTCCCCATATTTCTCATAGATTGCACAAATATTACAGTGGAAGATAAAAAAGAAAATTAAGATCATTGGTTCAAGGATATTCACAGTGATAAAATTATACTCCAATGTGTTTTAATTACATAAGGAATGGAAATATTTATATATCTAACCATGGTCACATATGTGAATTCAGACATTCATCACATCTTTGTTTATTAATGAAATATATCATATGTAAAAACATTTTATAACATTTGACTCATAATATTTTAAATATTTAAATAATTTATCTTAATATTCAAACTCCTAGGAATATTATCATATGATATTCTAAATCCATCATGATATATTAAGAGAATGAAGCTAATTGAAAAATGCATTATCACATAATTAATTCACTTACATCAATAAAACCATAGAAAATGGTCCTTTAAAAAATCATGGATTATAAAATAAGAATCCATAATATGGTATATATCAACATTTCATTATTTATATTTATTTTATATTTTTATGAATCACCAACATGCCATAAGACCTTATAAAAAAGTGAATTTTTACCTTATATTACATCATATGTAATAAAATGTGAAACCGTATCCAAAAACACTTTTTGATATCATCCAAAACTTCTACTAGAAAGCTATCATTAATTTTAACAATATCATTAATGATATATATAAACTTTCGGAAATATATCTAAAAATAATTTTTTATGTCCTCTAAATCAATTTTCAGTAGAGCTTAATATTTTTTTAAAAATAATTATTTCAAAACATAACCCCCATTCACATAACAAAAATTTGTTTCCCAATATGATTTTTTATCAGTGAAAAAAGTTATGAAATCACTAATCTATAATTTTACTCAAATTGAAACCTCTAGAAAAACCTCAGTGATAATCAAGAAATAAAGGGATCATGCATGATCTCTATTTAACACATATATCTCTATAACTTTGTTCAGATTTTGAATTATGTACATTATACAAAATTATATAATACATTTTTCTAAGACATAATGTTCCCATGGTACATGGTGTTTCACAACATCATATATATTTTTAGTATGATTTTTATTCTCCAAGCATAGATTTACTAGGAAGTCTAACACATCACATGTCATTCACCTAGAAGGGGGTGCACATTAAATTCCTCTTATCCAAATAGAAAATCACATCAAATGACTCTTATATTGGTATATATATATATAACTCCTAAATATGTTTTAGTTAAGGGACTATAAGTAATATATGTCATATGAGAGGATAAATCCCATTATGGTTAATCATATATGAATAACACGATCCAAAATATAACCAAACATTAATAATTATCTTATCCTCAAGTATACCATAAGAATGGTATAATTGTATGATTGTTATAATTCTGTGTATCATGTCAAGCTCTTGTAATGGGAATTAAATTTCAAACATTAAATCATGGTATAATAAATAAATAGTATATGATACTCCATGCGGTATATATCAAGGGACAGCTATCAAATAAAACTTCTCCTGCACAGAATGAGTGAACTTTGTATCACTATAAAAAACATATCCCATGAAAATCTTCATATATTATCAAAAACTATAAAACTCTATAATGACTATTTATTAGAGATAACTAAAAGTCCTACTCGAAGAGGTTAATTATCCTTTTCACATCATTTAATATTTATATCCTATATAAAATGGTTATAAATTGGTGATAGTCATTTGGTTAACATGATGTATTTTATATATTTTTAAATCCCTTAAATTATATTAACAAAACACTGTGTATGTGTCAGATTAATCATACCCCATACGATAAACCACTAAAGAGACCTTATGTTTGACAACATGTTAAGGTATTTATTTAAACTCATTATAACCCTATGAAATTCCGATATCATACCTATGTGAAAATATCATAAATCATTCCACTGAATTTATTTAATGAGTTAAAATCTATAAAGAGTTAATATTTTAATAATACATTGACTCGGATTCATAATTATCATGTTCTAAATTTTGAAAATAATATTCAAACATTTTAAGATATTAAAATATAATTTAATTAGGTTAATAACTTAGTTTTCTTTAATATTTCTAACACTTTATTTTTTAATCATCGTCATCCTAGAACTATTTTTTCAATAATGTTTTTTAAATAATTTTAATAATAAATTTTAAATGTTACCTTTTTTTTTAATAACATTAATTACATACATATTGTAAAATAATTTTGAATATAAAGTAATTATAACCTTTATTTCATTGTTTATTTGTTAGAAATTGAACATTATAATATCCAAATATAAATCAAGTATCCTTTCAGAAACTATATTTTATTAAAAAAATCTATTACACAAAGTATTTTTTTCTTGTAAACAATAGTAACATCCATTAATGATATATTTAACAAATATTATATTAAAAAAATATTATTTTATATTCTATATTCTTTGATAAATATTCTAAAATTAATATTTTGTTCTTTAAAAATTATTATTTTTGGTTAATGGAACTCATTCTCTTATATTATAATAAATAAATTTTATAAGCTTAATTATATATCATAAAAATCCTATTAAATCTACTTTTAAAACCACTTTATAGAATAGAATAAATCATAAAACATTTATATAAAAAATATCAAATTATATTATCCATAATAACTATTTTTATAAAAACAACATCACTTATCACTGCTGGAAAAATACCCTATACCAACTGTATGGAACCGTTGGTATAGGCCCTCAAACCGTTGGTATAGGCTATACCAATGGTTTGGAGGACCGTTGGCAAGTAAACCATGACAATAGGTCTATACCAACGGTTTTGAAACTCGTTGGTATAAGTAATATGAAAACCTATACCAACGGTTCTCAAAACCGTTGGTATATGTATTTCAAAAAAAATCATTTGGTGGGATTTGATCCCAGGACCTCTAGTTTATAATTTAATGACTTAACCACTAACCTAACATGACTTTTGTGAAAATAATTTCATAAATATATATATATATGTATTGTTATAATAATTTTAAATTTTTATTTATATAATGTTCTCGGTAAGAATATTTGATTAAAAATTGAAGGACCTATACCAAAGGTTCTCAAAACCGTTGGTATGGACCTATACCAATGGTTTTGTGAACCGTTGGTATAGGTACTTTGATTTTAGGACATATACCAATGGTTTTGGACAAACCGTTGGTATAGGGGGGACCTATACCAACGGTTTGGCCAAACCGTTGGTATAGGGTCTCTATAATGGACCTATACCAACGGTTTGGCCAAAACCGTTGGTATAGGTCCTATAGGTCCCACCCTATACCAACAGTTTGTCCAAAACCGTTGGTATAGGTCCATATAAGTGACCTATACCAATGGTTTTGTCCAAACCATTGGTATAGGTCCAAATTAATGAACTATACCAACGGTTTGGCCAAAACCGTTGGTAAAAGTCATATTTCCAATAGTGTAACAATTAAGATAACTAAGATGAAAATAAACATTCTTTACTCAATGTTAATCTAATATTTAAAGTGATCATTTTCATCCTACTTTATGATGTAAAAAACCTTAAATTAATCATTAGAATTGGAAGATAAAAAATATATCATTCAACTCTAATTTAGTTTTAAAAATATCTATATATTCAAAACATTTGTAATATGTAATGCCATTGTTATTTACCCATCAAAATGGAAAAATTAATTTATATCAAAATATTACATAATATATACTCCCCCAAAGTTTCTAAAATAGATGATAATATTTTAGGAATTCACCCCAAAAGTAAATAAGATATCCATAATAAAAAACCCTACCCCACCTTCAGGGCACCACTGTTAGGATCATGTGATCTTAAATAGTTATTTTCAAAACCAGTCTTCTTCATATTGTATATATCTTTATACATCTATTCATTCCTTACAAAACTAGTGTCTAGGCATCCAATGTCACATTCATTTATCAAAAAAATTAATTTAAAATTGGTTAAAATTTTCTTGAACTCATTCATATTATATTTTACTATAATTTATAAAAACTTATTCTAAAATCATTGTAAAATTAATTCTATATCTTTATTTATCCATTAAAGTGATGAATTGATTTACCCAATTAAATTATGTATATGAATATATAAATATTTTAATTCCATTATATTTCATCTAAATGATCAATTTTAAATGTCATACCTCTCATTCATATTTTGTTTATATTAGATCATTCTCAGGATATCTATCAACTTAAACACTTCAATTATATTCTATTTCTATTTAAATTTTAACTCATAGATATAATAATGGGGGTTTATAGATCAATTGATTCATTTTTTTACTTATCGTAATCAAATTGACCCATTTATTAAATAGTTTCACAAATCAGATGACGAGGATGGGTTTTTTCCAACTCTTATAATTTTCCTTATTGTTAAATAATAATTTATATGTTTATATAGACTTTTAGAATAAGAATAAAATCCATTTTTTCATTCCCAAAATTTACCTTTAATTCATGTTTAATTTTTATGTTCACTTTTATCTAAATAAAAAATTTAATTATATGAGTGTCATGTTTTAAAATCATTTAAAAATGAAATTTATTAAATGTTCCAAAACTAGAATTGTCACTACATTTATATTTACCTCATCTACATTACTAGGTCAAAATCTATACATTACAATATTTTGGGTTTCATTTTAATTTTTACCATCACATGTATCTTTATGTAGGTTATCATATTAATTATATCGTATATAAATCTTGGAGAATCAAGTGGATAACTCCTTTAACAAATAAAACACATAGATTATCTCAGCAGCATTTATTTTTTGTACTTTCTATTTATGTTTTCCAGGTCAATGTAATCCAAATATTAAGATAAGAAAATGTACATGGACCTTTGGGCCACCCATATCCTACTTATCAAATAGAAGGTAATCCATGTTAATGAAACATTAGCATAACATTCCAATTTGGATAATTACGGTATTAAAAAATCATTGGAAGGAATCTAAAACATATTATTTTAAAGTAGATATTAAAATCTCACTGTGTTATCTCATATATCCTGATTATATATTCATTCTTATGATGTTTTTTTATTATATATTATATATTCAACAAAATTAATGTGTCTAAATCATATTTTTGTATAAAACTTAATATAAGTCTTGATTCATATTATTTATTTAAAAATAAATTGTATTAATATTCATACATATAAAAATACATCCCATATATAAATAAAATGAAAATATTTCATATAAAATATAGAATCATAATATATTTTTTTTTTGAAAAGTTTAATTAGAGTGTAATAGTTAGTGAGACCCCACTTTTATTGATAAATATTATCCCCCATCAACATAGAAAAAATTCTGACCCAAGGGTATACAATTTATAATACAATACTTAGAGACAATATTAATTACAATATAATCTTGACACCTAATATATATAAATTCTTAAAATCCATTAGTTTTTTGTTCATATCCCTCAAAATAAATCATAGTCATGGTTGAATGTAACTAAGTATTTATATTATACCAACCATGTAACATCTTATATTCATAATTTAATTTTTATAAGAAGTACTTTACCACATTAAATGAAATCATGTACTAATCCATAATATTAAACCATAAATTTATGAATAATAAAGTAAGGAGTAAAATAAATAAATGAAAAAATCCTTGATTTTTGACATAAGATAGACATTTATGAATGCTTCTTAATTAAAAAGATATATAAACACTTTAATGTTCAAACTTGGTATTATAGATATTCCATAACATAAATAAACCGGAACATTTCAATTATATTCCAATATGAATACTTTAATATTATCATTTTATATGAAATTTTATATGAACTCCACTAAATTTTAAATAAAAAAAATTAATGAAAAAAACTATAATCATATAAACAATTCATATTTTATATAATTTTTTCACTAATATCTAAAATAATAATAATAATTTCAAATAATCAATTTCATATGGTCTAACTAAATTTCAAAATAAATCCCTTAATATTGACATTTAATATTATAATTTATGAAAAATTTATAAAATAATTTAAAATTATTATATTTAGCCAAATTTTATATTTTTTAAAGAATTTATATATCTACCATGAAAATTCCAATATTAAAATAGTAATAAAACCTCACCAAAAAAATTTTGGTACATTTTAAATCCCCCATTTTATTTTATTATTGTCTTAGAGGCCCTGAATTTACAAATATGTTTTCTTTATTTTCTATAAACAATAATTTTTTAAATAAACATAAAACCATGTCAATATTTTACTAGAAATTAGGAAGTGATTCTTTATAGGTGAAACAAATCTTAATAGAATCATGACTATTTTTTATTAGATAGTCAATTTAGATTCAAATGTTCATTGATTATACTTATAACACCACATCATTATTTTACTCAACTATGTTATAGTTTTTTTAAATAAAATTTCATTTTGAAATAATAAATGGTAATTTTTATAAATCTATTAAGTAAATAACATGTTTGAAGGTAATTTATTTAAAAAAATATATTCCATAACCATTTCGCATAAAATAAAAATTATTTTAATCAATTTTATAAAGATTTACTAATTTATTGTAGAATTTAATTGTTGTTATAAAATTCAATAGTTCCATAAAAAAATTATTAACTATTTTTTGGTGTAGGAAAAATAATTTTTTTTTAATTTGATAATGTCTTTAAAACCTCATTAAAAAATTAGAGAAGTAAATTTTTTACCACTAATTGTTTTTAAAGGGAATAAATATTATTTAAGCAATTTTGAAACAAAAAAATACATATTTTCGCACAAAATATATTTATCTAATTAAATTGAAGAAATATAAATTATGAACCCACATTTTCCATGTCTATTTCATTATTTAAAAACAATTTACCCAGGATTTATGGATATCCCAATAATAAATTTAGGCTTTTGGTATGATTTTATTTTTTCTAATCTTAGATTATGATGATTTTTTTATCAATATTAAATTTAATTTTTGGGAGATTTGGGTTAAAAATGTACGGGGAAGTGGTGTAATTTAAAAAATAAATAGTTGGAATTGTGTGTCCAATGTGTATGAAAGATATGGTGTTCTCTAGGACCAACCACCAGGTAGCCTATGGATGAGAATAGGGTACCTAGTTTGGTTGCTCCTAGTTTATTTAATGAGGTTATCATGGTATTTTTTGGATATTGAATTTGGATATAATATTATATTTTCCATTTAAATGGGTTTATTTAAATTAAAATGGATCTCCCAAATCAATTATTTTACCTCTCTAACATCTTATAATGATTATTTCCTTAATTGATAATTTAATAATGATCTATCAGTGCTGATGGAATTTCCATGGAAATTTCCTATAAATAATTATTTATTTGTGTAAAGGCATCATTTTTTTCTTACTATCACATTATTATTTTCATCTTTTCTTCCTATTTTTTTAAATTATGAGTTCTGTGTGTTAAAGTATGAGTTGGAAAAACATTATCGATCTGTATTTCTCATCTATTAATAAGTGGATGATATATATCAATATATGAAAATTAATTTAGTTCTTATATCTAATATATTATGGGATATTTTGAAATATTTTTTTATCCTTTTGTGATGAAATATTAGTACACTTATTTGAAAATACTATTAAATGATGTTTTATGCATTAAATTCTTTTCATAATTGGGTCTTTAGGAATAAATTTTTAATTTAAATGTTTAAGGTGTTGATTAAATGTGAAAAATGGTGGATTGATTCATTATTCTTATGGTGATATTATTAAATGAGTTATTAATGAATTACTTGTGGTGAGAATAAAATATTTTAAATGACGTTGTTATATTAAATTTTTCTTTTATACTTTGTAAATTCAAATAGTCATTGTATAAATTTGAAATAAAATATAATGAATAAATTGATCAAAATTAAGTATTTTTTGTTAGGAGTAACTATAGAAATAAATTCTTTTCTATGTGTAATCACATAAAAATAATGTACAAAATCATCATAGTGAGTTTGAGAAAATTAATAATATATTTGGGTGACTTTATCATTAATTTTATGATTTGTAAAATGTTTTATAGATGATGGAAATTTTATCTGTATAAATTATAAAGAGTTTTTAGAGATAAAATACATGATTAGTGATAATTATATATAAAAAAATAAGGGTTAAAATGGATAAAATTTTATGTGATATATTATTGTTATAAATTTTTAATGACACATTAGAAGTGTGTTTGGAACAAGATTATTTTCATGAGAAATAAAATGATAAAAGTGAATATTGTATTGGATAAATAGATAGTTGATGATGGATTTAAGTAATAAATATCAATTTGTTATTGTGATATTGTAACCTAACTCATTTATTCTGAATGCCTGTACAATTGGATAAATTGTAGGGAACCTTGGTTTCGGTGATATTGAGAAGATGATATATCATCAATGGGTTTTCTTTGGGATTTATGTTAGGAAAAAGGTAGAGTTATATGTCATATTTTTTATATAATATTCATATTAGACATGTTCTTTGAAACATTATTCCATATATTATGTTTAAAGATACATTACAATTAGATGAATTAAGTATTTGGTTTTATAAGTGACTTTATTAGGACATAATAATATACATTTCAGGTTGTAAATTATATGACTAATTAATTTAATATCATTAAAAAAGTTATATATTAGCATGGTAAAACCAAGATATGATTAGGGATTCAGTGGGTTTTATTGACTATTTAATTCTAAATCCCTATACACACACACATTTCATACATACAAATTTTATACATGATGTTTTAGGTAATGTAAACAGAATTCAATTTTTGGTATATGTAGTTAATAGAAATCTTGAAGAAATATTATTTTTCATTTACATTCATAATAAGATGTTATATATTGTTTAAAAATATATTAAATTCATTTTTATTATTTATGATACAATAATTGTGACTAATATGGAGCCCCTTTTTGTATATGTGATCAATATGGGAATTTAATGGTAGTTTCCATAGATTCATTTGGAAGGTTAATATAAATTTACACAACTTATTTATTTTTTAGTTTTCACTTTTTATTTTAATTTTTATGGAACATTTCATGACTCTTCCCATGGGGGCCTATATTGTGACTACCACAGGCCGGCCTCTAATAGGCCTAGGGCTGGTGACTAGCACCGAGTAGGCATATCCCTGAAATGGGAGATATTAGCCTAAAGTACCTGTACACATGCACACATCTACAAGACACAAAATATAGAAATATAAAAACTACTAAGTTAATAATACTTTCATACCACTAATGTCTCATAATATTGTGTGGTAGTAAAAGTAATAGAATGCAAACAAAACCAACTACAAGCCCACCACAAAGAGTTTGTAACACAAGTCCACCCTTAAAGTAAAGTTACTGGGACTATTGTCTTAAATTCATAAGAATGCACCAAGGTCTATCTGGTCTCACTAAGCATTGCATGGTTCTACTCTACCTAGGAATCCTTCAAAAGGTTGATCGTCTACACATGACATGTCATGTGTGGGAAAATCCCGTGTAGGGGTGAGTATAAAAATTATTAGTAATACAACCCAAAACTAAAAAATCAATATATCAAAGGAAATTATAGTCATCTCTACATAGGTATATGTATAAAACACATATAATAATAATATACAGATATACTCAAGAGATACACCACTCCATCAGGCAGTCATAACCAACTTCCAACCATAGGATTTTGTTCGAAGCATTCTTGTTCTGGGAGAACTCACTCCTTGAGCCATAATGTCATCGGAGACACTCGATGAAGTGGTAAATCTAATTTGGGGACCTCCCAAAGATAAAACATTGGTAAAGGGATACTATGATACACAAAGAAGGGGTCATGCCTAGAACTCATAGGGGGATAATGTGGATCACACTCAGAACTAACCGGGGGATACCTCGTACCCAATCTGGATCAACCTGCTGTATAGGGAATCATACCTAGAACCATTGGGGGATTCCATGGACCCTACAGATACAACCCACTAGATAGAGGATCAGCACCATGTTCAAGGTGTTTATGTGATTCCAGAAACTCCACTAGGGATTATAGAGGATCTCACTCTAGTCTCAGGGAGGGATACCACACTCTATCTGAGAGATGGCCTCTTAAAGGGATTATAATCCAATGATGTGGATGTAATGTCATACTGAACCCTTGAAGAAAGAAACAAGGGAATTCTCTCAACCTATACCATTCCAATATAAAAAATCACAACTTTTCTCAAAATGACTATCTTAGCATTAAAGTATCAACACCGTAGACATCTTGTCGATTGGACACTCCATTTAGGAGATATGATCAATTGAGAAAAACTACCAGTAAGCCTACCAGGGGCCTGTGGATCTACCGATGTGGTCGACCACCGTAGTCGGTCCACATGCTGTGTGGCTCATCTATGAATTCTCTAAACCCATGATCAACGATCACGGTCGACCATCATAGTCGTTTCACCCGCGATAGCTCAAATTGCCACAGTCGACCGCCATCGGGGTCCACCTCAGTTGCCCTAGATCTCTCTTGGGTCTATCCAGCACACCGGCTTGACCCAACCCAGTGACCTGACCCATCCCATCCACCTAACCTGTCCCACTCTGGGTTCTCCACCGCTCCACATCCATTGTTGTGTCTTTAGCTGCCACTTCTTCATCTATCACTACTTCCTTCCTCTGTTTCTATGTCCCGCCATTGTTTCCATGTCATAGGTCACCTTCGCCCTCATTCGGTCCATTATCGCATGACGCCTCCATCCGCTGGTCTCCACCATCATTCCAGTGATCCCTTCCACAGACCATTGTGCCTCCTCTGATGCTCAAAAAATCAAACGATTACATATCTAAGATCTTTAAGTCCCAACCTACATCGATCCAGACCCATTTTTCAATTCGCCTCGAATCCAAGTGTCTCATTATGTTCAGAACCACCTGGAAATGTCAAACCAGGAAGTGAGGGGTTTTAACGACTAAGAACAAGAAGAAAATAGTGTGAAATGAACATGATAAAAGGTTTATCATCATTTTCCAAGGACTCTTGGCCAACGGTTAAGATCTGGGGATTCAGGTCAGAAAACCACATCAAGTAAGTCCTGATAACCTGTAAACAAATCCCATCCTACAAATTAGATCAATCCATGGGATAATCTATTAGTGTATTAGTCTATGTTCATAATAGGATTCAATAATGGGGAATTAAACCAATAAATCATACACCCTACATCAATATGGATCAATCATCAATGAAGAACAATTATTTTATTATCGTTGTTGAGTTACACGGATTCTGTTGGAGCAAAGATCTTTGATCTGATCTTGATTTATTGTCAATCATCTATGATAATTATCTATAGTTCTCTCCAATGGTATTCCAGAATCTCCATGGTTTTGTGGTTAACCCTATATTTAAAACAAAAGGATAAATTTAAAGGAAAATTCATTATGTGAAAAATAATTTTTAATAAATTATCTGATTCCTTCTACGTCCTCAATAGTTTATTCCAAAAATGTCAATTGCTGACTAAGGTTTGGTGGAACATAGGGTAAATCCACTGTTCTGAACTCAATGGTTCCCTCAAATTTTTGATTTGGGCACCCATTTAATATTTATTTTACTTTTTTAAGAAAACCATGCACGCGTGCTGTTAAATATTTTGATATTATTCAAACTTTTTTTCTAGGAACACTAGGCCATAGAATCACATTCTCTCTCAGTTATTAGTATCTAAATTATTCTATATAATAACTAAAAATAATACATAAAATATTTGAGATGTTTCATTCTCACCACCTTGGGGGTTTACATCCTCGAAAAGCCAAAACTAGGGCTACTCAAATAGATGAGGGTACTAAGTAAGAACTTGAGCCTCCCCCTCCCATGTTCTCTCTTGGAGATTCATATGCTACCACAATACATGCACCAAAGTAATAAATCACCCATGAAGGATCTTAACCTGTCGATCCTCAATCTCCACTAAGTACTTAGAAAAATTCGCTCCATCATCAATGTCCATCTCACCCCAGTCGATGATGTGTGATGGGTCATGCACGTAATTTTTCAACTGAAACACCTAGAAGATGTCATGTATATGATATAACAATGGCGGTAAAACCAAGAGGTAATCCACCTCACCAACTCTACAAAGTATCTAGAAAGGTTCGTTGAACCTCGGATATATCTTGTATCCTGGTCCAAATATCCATAATCCCAATCAAGGTGAAACCTGGAGGAATATGTGGTCTCCTTCCTTGAACTCTAAAGGCCTATGTATCATGTATTCATAATAATGTTTTTTGGATCTATGGATTCTTAATATGCTCCTAGATAATCTGCCCCTTCTCTATAGTATCTCACCCCAACTCTAGGCCCATGATTGTTGACTCTCATGGGTCGGTCCAGCAATGTGGTGACCTATTGTGTTTCCCATACAAATCCTTGAATAGTGTCATACTAATGGTGTAATGGTATCTGTTGTTTTATGAAAACTCCGCTAGTGGTAGGTGTTCCTACCAACTATAGCCAAAGTCTAACATGCACACCCATAGTATTTACTCTTGAACCCAAATGTCTGCTTTGTCTAGTCATCTATTTTTTGGTGAAACGTTATGCTCAAGCTAGCTGGGTCCCAAACACCACTTTAAATTCCTTCTACAACTAGGATGTAAATATAGAATCATGATCAGAAATAATAATTGATGTAACTCCATGTAATTGAACTATATATTGCATGTAGAGGTGCCCCAAACTCTCTACTATACTCTTCTCTCTGATAGCTAGGAAGTGGGATGACTTGGTGAGTCGGTCGACAATCACCTAGATGACATTGTGTCCCATAGATATACATGTAAAATCCATCAAGAAGTCCATAGATATTATTTCCCACTTCCATTCTGTCTTCTCAAGGGGTTCAGCTAAACTTGATTGAACCTAGTGTTCAACCTTCACTTTCAGACATGTCAGTCATCGAGAAAAAAACTCTACAACTCAATTCTTCAACTTTGATCACCAAAAATGACATCGGAGGTCCTGGTATATCTTCTCCACACCTAAATGTACATCCAAAACGGATGTATGAGACTCCATCATAACCTCATCCCAAAATTCCACTAGTACTATTGTGCATCCTTTGAAAATAATGGTTTTCTCCCCTCCTTTCGAATATCTATCAGGACTATGCCCTATGGACATCTGAGTATGTACGGTCTCACAGTCAGTACCCCCAATTTGTTCCTTCTTAACTCAATATAAGAGTAGAGGGGTGAAAAAAATCAAATAGAGGTAATATTATCCATATCTATCCACAAAGGATATCTGCAATGAGGCCAACTGCTCTAACTCCTCATTTAACAACTGTAAACCGTATCTCTTGCTGAGAGAATCTTCCACCACATTCCCTTTACCAGGAGTATAGGCAATATAAAATTCATAGTCTTATATAGACTCTATCCAATGCCTCTATCTAATGTTCTGATCCATGTTATATAAGTATACTTGATACTATTGTGATCATAGTAGACAGTAAACTAATCACCCATCAGTTAGTGTCACCACATCTTCATTGTGAAGACTACTATTGCTAACTCATGATCATGGGCCGCATAGTTATTCTTGTGTGGCCTCAATTGGCATGAACCATAGTCAATTTATATTTTTCTATACAGAATTACACAACCAAGCCCAATACCCGATGCATCACATAATCCCATGTACTCAACATCCTTCCTTCGGTAACTTCAAGATGGAAGCACTCGTCAACCTATTCCTCATCTACTAAAAGCACTGTAGGCACTTTTCTATCAACACGAAAGGCTTCCTCTTTCATTTAAAATCTATTAATGGTGTTTCCACTCTAGAGAAGCCAGGAAAAATCCTCTAATAGTACCCTATAAATCAAAATAAACTCTACACCATGGTAACACTGTTGGGTGTCTCCCAAGAATGAACTTCATCAAGATTCATTGGGTCCACTAAAACACTAGCCTTTGAGAAGATGTATCCCAGAAAATGGAACTCTTGAATCCAAAACTGGAATGTAGAGATCTTACCATAAAGTTGGTTCCCTCAGAGTGTGTCCAGGATCATCCTCAAGTTTCTCATGTGCTCCTCCTCGGATGTTGAGTACACGAGGATTTCATCGATGAAGACCATCATAAACTGGTCTAGGCAAGGATAAATGATATGGTTCGTGAGTCACATGAACATTGTTTGGGTGTTAGTTACACCAAACGACATCACCAAGTACTCATAGTGATCATAACGACATATAAAGGTCATATTCATTATATTATCATCTTATACTCTTAGTTGGTGATAGCCTAATTTTAGGTCAATCTATGAGAACTATCTTGCCCCATTCAATTTATTAAAGAGGTTACAGATCCTTGATATTGGATATTTTTTCCTTACGATCACCTGGTTTAAGCTCTGGTAATCCAAAAATAAGATCAAGCTCCCATATACCTTCTTGGAAAACAAAACTTAGGCTGCGTAGGGTGAAACACTGGGTCACACAAATCCCTTCCTCTATAAGTCCTCTAACTATACACTCAAATCACAAATCTCTATGGGATCCATCAAATATATAGGTGTAGATATCGGTGTTATCCTAGAGTGTAGATAAATGTGGAAGTCTATCTCCCTGTGGGGAGGTAAACCCAGAACATCTTCAGGAAAGTCATCCTCATACTCTACCACCACAGCAGGAAGCTGAGGACTCTTATCATCCACTGCACTGAGGGTGAGGCTAGAAAAATGATGAGTAATTGGATGCACCGTCCTATGTGTGAGTCCATACTAAACTTCATGTGTTTCCTTTTCACCAACAAAGGAAAACATGGTTCCATCACTGTGGACACTGTAAAGACCCATAATTTCCGTGGAAATTTTTTTTCTTAAATACATGGGAATTTTATGAGTCCGCAAAAATTTACTGCACTTGATTCTGAGGCCCGGTGTGCCCAGAATCAATTTCGGATTTTTTTTTTCGGGTACATTCAGTAAACGTACAAGTGAGATTTTATAACTTTTGAACCAGTGCTTGGAATTGAAATCTGAGGGCACTATTGAATTCGCAGTGTCGGTATTCTCTTAAGAATACTTTCGCCTCAACGACAGATGGTCGAAAATGGAAGTTAGATTTTGGAGTTTTTAATTAAATTAAACAAAAATAAAGTGTTACTTTATTTTTATTTGTGGTGGTTAAAACCTCCAAGAGGTTGTTAGAGGTGGGGGCCAACACACCGAAACCTCCCATGAGAGGTTATGGTGGTGGGGCCCACCCACACATAACCTTCCTTGGGAGGATATATTTGGTGGGGACCACCTGGGGGTTGTAACCCCTTGGAACCCCCAATTAAGTGGTGAAACCCTTGAACTTCCCCCACAAATTAAATGTGCCAACCCTCACAATTAATTAATTGAACTCTTTCACTTAATTAATTGACACCTTTTGAATGCTTTTGAATATTTTGCCCAACAAATTAAATAATCGGTTGGATTAACCCATTATTTTTGGTTGGAAATTCATTTGGTGGAATGTTCAAAGAGGAGTTGGAAGGATTTGGAGAAACTAATTCTCCAACGAAGAATGATCTTCAACTGTGCCAAAAGAGAAGGATTTGACCATGAAGAATGTCATCCTCGACTTCTTCACCTCCGAATGCTCATCTGAAAACAACAGATATCCTCTTCCTATTTCGACATTGAAGAATCGACACCACCATTCCATGACTTCGTCAAAAGTCATCGATACGAGGTAGGGGTTCGAGTTGATTTTTGTCCTGGTTCTACGTCATTCATACTTTTTTTGGAATATGTTATGTCGATTGATAACAACGTAACGTGGAGGGATCGGACCGCACGAACACGGCCCGACCCTCCCCCTTCAATTGTTCTCATTTGTTGATGATGGTGTCGGCGCAACGGTGCCGCCAGAAGAGTGGACTGCGGCGGAGCAACGCAACCGGCATCGGCCCAGCCACGAAGAAAACCAGTGGCGCAAGGCCGCTGAGTCGTCGGAAGAGAACGACACTGTAGCATCGCGCGAGTGAGAAGGGGGCCATGGCTAGGATGGGCTACGAAGGAAGGGAACGGTGCCGTCTCACCGTGCGGAGAAAGGGATCTGCGGCTAGGTTGGGTTGTGACAAAGGATCTGGAGCGGCTGGCTGCTCAGCAAGTCAGGAGGAGCAGGCAGTTCGGTTCCATACAAATGGTTCACCCATTCGGGAATCTAGGGGGGTGTGCGCCCCCCCCCCCTAGGACACGGCTAGGGTAGGCCATCGGGCCGCCAGCCAGCCGGGCCACACGGGCCACCGGGCCGGGCCGCCCCCTCAGGTCGGGTCGGACCCCTGTCCATACCCGGGTCGAGTCATGTCAGTCCGACTGGGTCGGACCGGACCCAGACCTGTTTGACCGGATTTCACATTTGCGCCCATATCTTGGGTTACGGGTGTTCGATTGAAGAACCGCCTACGGCGATGGAAATATTGGAGTGGGATAGTTCTTTTGGAATACCCCAATTGAGGTTTGGACAGAGTTGGGGTATGGTTGGGTTGGTTTGAACCTAAAATCCAACCGGGACCCGAGAACATAAATTCCAATAACTCACAGACCGGGTGTCCGATTGACGCACTATCTATTTCATTGAGACCCCTATGAAGAGGCGGACCTTTGCGATAAATCTACTTGGGACTTCATGATAGTTGGAGTATCTACCAATATCTTGAGGAGAGGATCCTCCTGGAGATGAGCGAGCAGAGTACGGAGACCTAGTAGCTGGCTGAGACCTGACGACTGCTAACCTTTCGACTCAGAGTGTTTTGACTAGCCCAGTGGGAAGCTCCTCTGTGTAACGTGGCATAACCATAGTGGGGAGTGCCTATTTGTGATGATGAAGACCCACGTTACTCGATAGGAGGAGTACCTCAGCAGGCTACGAGGGGGAGCATCTTTGTGTATAGAATCCATCCTTTTTATAACATAACTTTTCATTACATTTTACAAAACTGAGGATCTTTATGGTTTAGTTTCTTGGAAACCATGAACTTATTACATGAGAAAAAAACATTATTTTTAAACACTTTAAAGGATTCTTCATTTGTTCATCCTAAGTTCATTATAGCATCTCATAATATGGGGACATACATCAAAAGAAAGGGTGAGCATAAGGCCCAGTAAGGGAAACAAGAGAAACATTTTACATGTGAACTTGAGATACTTCAATAAGGTCATGAAAAGAAATTTAAGGCATGAGAAATAAATCATGAGGCATAAAAAATAACATTTTTCATAACTTTAATATGTGGATACAACATTTTACAAAGACAATCATTTTCGTTTCACCAAGGTCCATCCCCAAGGTGTCAATAAAAATTACCAAGGTTATTCACCAAGGTATCAGTCTAGATGGTCATCTCTAGAGATTAAGTCTTTACCCAATGCATTGGAGCGCTATTAGGGAGCACCCTTAATTTGTCTTTATTATAATGTGAGCCACATATATCATCATAAATAATTTAATAAACAACCCATATAGAATAAAAGAAATGGGTTTCATTTCATAATCATAATGTTTTAAAACTGCTTTAAAGACATGATCTTTATGTCACTATAAACCCACGGAAAGGGAAAGCGGGTCTCATGTATGTAAATACCAGAATTTAAAATAGAAAATTTTGGTATATATGTGAATAACCATTTAGAAGAAAGATATTTGAGTATTCACTTAATAAAATAAATGAATTTGAGAATAAGAGAGAGACATTTTGAGATGGAAATTCTGCAGCATAACGGCTATGTTATAAGGTTTTAGAAAACATTGAAAAGAGAGGGGACATGGGTAACCCACTCATAAATGATCCATAAAACAGTAGGGGGAAAAATATAAAGGATTTAAGAAAATGGTAATGAAATTTTAAAGATACACCATATGAAATAAAGAACATGAAAGGAAGACAAAAATAAGATTTCTCTTATGAAAATTCGGCAGCCTAACGGCGTCACATAAACTTCAAAAAAATGAATTGATGAGATAAAATAGGGTCTCTAATCATATGAAAATAAAATATCATTATGATATATATAGATATCATACCCCAACATAATAAAAAGGAACATGAAATACTTGACAAGAAAATAGAACTTAAAAATGAGAAGGGTGAAAGAACCACTTAAAAATTCAGTAGCCTAACAGCGTCACTTAAACATCAAAAAAAAATTGAAGAGATCAAATAGGGTATATTGTCATATGAAAATAAAAGATAAGTATGATAGATATAGATATCATACCCCAACATAATAAAAAGGAACATTAAGGACTTGACATGAAAGTAGAACTTTGAAAAATGAGAAAGGTGAACGAATCCCTTAAAAATTTGGCAGCGTAACGGCGTCACTTAAACTTCAAAAAATTGAATTGATGAGATAAAATAGGGTCTCTCATCATATGAAAATAAAAGATAAGTATGATGGATATAGATATCATACACCCAACATAATAAAAGGGAACTTGAAAGACTTGACATGAAAATAGATCTTGAAAATGAGAAGGGTGAAAGAACCACTTAATAATTCGGTAGCCTAACGGCGTCGCTTAAACTTCAAAAAATTCAATTGAAGAGATAAAATAGGTTCTCTCATCATATGAACATAAAATATCAGTATGATAGATATAGAGATCATACCCCAACATAAAAAGGAACTTGAAAGACTTGACAAGAAAATAGAACTTGAAAATGAGAAGGGTGAAAGAATCCGTTACAAAAATTTCGGCAGCCTAACGGCGCCACTTAAACATTCATAAAACGAAATGATGAGAGTAAGAGGGGATCTCTAATAATATGAACATGAAAAGGGAAGTAAGAAGAATATAAAATAACATCCTCCAACATAAGAACATGGAGCATAAAGTAAATGATTTAAAAGAGATTATTTGAAAAGAAAGAGAGAGTATGGATCCCTTACCTTAAAACGTAACTCTTAAAACTCAAAGGTTTGGACCTTGAGGGATTGGGGGAACCTTGGGATGACTCCTTGGGAGGTAATGAGACCAGAACTTCTTTGGGGGAGAGTTGTGAGTTAAAACTAAAGGAGGAAAGGGTGGGTATTTATAGGGAAGGTGAGGTGATACTTTAATAATTTCAAGGGACACCTCACAAGTGGTTTTCTCAAAACCATGGGCTCTCCCATGGTATTTCCCATGGATTTAGGCCACATGGGGCCCCCAATACAATAATTCATCACCTTTGGTCAGAAGAACCTTAAAATATCTAATGAAATCATCATGACACAGTTATGATGTCATTAAACATACCAAAACCCTAAAACTACATTTTACTATTCACTAAAAATTCATCTTTCTCAGAAAAATCCCATAATTTCACCTTAACCAAATATCGATGCTCTAATTAAAAATATGAACTCTGTTTTATAAAAATATTTTTCTAAATATTTTTAATTTAATTTTTAAATAAAAACACTATTCACCGAGAATTCTTTTTTTCAGAAAAAATCCCCAAAAATTACCATAACATAATATCAATGCTCTGAGTTCAAAAATAAATTCCATTTTATATAAATAATTTTATAATTATTTTTAATTTAATTTTTAATTAAAAACACTATTCACCCGAAAAAACTAATACTTGACTAATAATTTATGAAACCGTTATTTACCCATTTTATTGAATCACATTACTTAAACAAGGTGTCTAAATTATATTAAAACTTTATTTAAGTGAAATTACTAATCCATTTGGTCACATTACTAATCCTAAGTGTAAAATCACTATTCATAATTTACTATTCATCAAAAATTAAGTTGATCTTATTAGACTCGAAATTTCATACTGAACATAATTGTAGAAGAACATTTTTTGAAAATAATTACACATTTTTAATTATTTAAGGTTTACATAAACATTTTTAAAATATCCTTTTTCTAAAAATCATCAAAAATATGCATACTATATTTATCCGGTCATTTGAAAATTCATAAACTTCATCATAAGAAGAAATCCCAATTTTTTTTTAAAACAAAGGATTAGAGAAGGCAATTACGGTCTCCTTACATAGCCCCTTATAACCCCAGCATAGGACCTAAGTGTAAGGTGTTCTAAGGTGAGAGAATCTGAGGGCGGATCAGCCAACATCGCATGAGTAGTAATTTCTATCAGTTTGAACTTCCCGCGAAGGAGATTCCAATCTAGCTTCACACGATGAAGTTCAGCTTGGGTTTGGTCTAGAGCAAAGCCCAGTGGCTCTACCTCCTTTCCAAGTTCTATTAGATGGGCTTCGATCGGTCCAAGACTATTGGGTGAGGCCATCAAATATTCTATCTATATTAATTAACCATGATCACTTGTATTTAGAGACAATAATCGAAATGTTTAGATTCCAGCGGTCATATTGACCAACGGTCATATAACAATTGAAACCCAACGGTCTAATTTTAATTATACTCATGTTATCAAATGAAACAGTTTTGTTGAGTATAAAATAAAATAACACACAAAATTAAGAAACAAGATTTATTCAAAATTTCGAGTCGTTACACTGTGTGACGCAGCAAACCAACAGTGGGGAGCACCTATGTGTGATGCAGAAGACCCACGGTACTCAACAGGAAGAGTACTACCGCAGTCCAGGATAGTGGGAAGCACCTATTTATGAGGCGGCAGGCCCATAGTACTCTATGGTGGAGGAGTACACCAGAAGCTGAGGTTTTTATAGTTTGACTGGGAGTGTTACATGTTACCACCCCTAGAATAAAATCCTGGTTTTGAGCTGAGTCAATGACTTTTGTGTTTTCCTCGTGATTGAGATGGGTTACTAGATAAATTAGGTATATGTATGGACATATACCTAAGCAATGGTTATATGTTGATTTCATGCATTGTGGTTTATCCTTGTTGGATTTAGTGAGACCTTGAGGGTCTTGGGGTCCTTACTGAGTATCGTTATACTCACCCCTACATAGGCTATGCCCGCACCTCGTTGTGTTGGTTGCAGACGACGGAAAGCGTTGACTGAGGCAGAGAGTAGCAGGACTGGTTGGTACCAGAGGTGGACCACCCGGTGTGATGGTACACAGAGGATATGGACAAACAAGAGTGTTGAGGAGTCCATCTGTACCTACCCTTCAGGTGGGAACCCCGGAGGATGACCCAGTAGCTTCTTTACTTGTTCTTTCATTTGTACTTGTAATTTTTTGTTTCCTTGTACTTTACTATTGGTCTTGTATTTTCGCCCCCCTTTACTTTCATCACTCCCTTTTGTATACAGTTTTACTTAGTGTTTTACTTCCAGTTGTGTACTCTGTTGTTTTTGTTTCAATTTATAAAGGCAATGCCTTCTTAGTTTAGGGATTTACGCCTTTGGTGCTAGTCTCCAGCCTCTGGCCTATGGAAGGCGGGCTTGGGGTTGTCACGATATGGGCCCTGAGGGACGGGTCCTGACAGACACACCACACTCTTCACCTAAAATAGTTAAATTGAGCATGAAATGTGGATAACCAATCCATACCAATTGGCCTCAATGCCACTACCAAGATATCCGTACCGAAACTCTCACCTCCACGAGTAATTTCACACTATTATCACCAATGTTTAATCATTGAGTCTCCTCTAGTATGAGTCTCCAAGAGTAAGGTTTGATTCAACGGTTCAACCAGAATCTTTGAGTCTCAGACATGGTTTGTGGAAATAAAGGAATGACTAACACCTATGTCTTTAAAAACGACATCCAAGGTGGAAAAGGCATAGATTGTAACTTGTATCATCCATGAATCCCTAGTATCATAAGTCTCCATCACCTATAGCTAACCTCATCCCTTCCCACCATCTACATGAGCCTGGTGTGGACCACCTGGGGGAGGTGGCGGTAATAGGTCAAACCTATGAACACCTCCTACTACCGTGTTCGCCCCTCTTCCATCTCCACCTCCCTATATACCACCCTTATCAAGTCTTTCCCTTTTTATTGGTGGTACCTTTACTTTCTCCCAATCAGTTGTACGGTGGTTCGGGCGATCTCATGTCATATGTCCTAGACCGCTGCATGAGTAACACCATCTATCCCTATGTTTATTTGATCCACCATTGGAGCCCTAAAACACTAAGCTTGAGTCCTAGGATTTCCCCCTAAAGCACCTGACCTTCTTAGATCTCTGTGAATGTTGTCAGCTACCTACTTCTGAGGTCATAGCTACCAGGTTCCCACTACTATCTCCCACTACTGGTGTCTTCTCTTCTAGAGAAATCTCCACTAGTAGGGCTCACTCAATTACCCCAGTATATGTTTGAATACTAAGGGATACCATTGATGCCCTTATTTCCCAGTGTAATCCTTACTCTAAGGTCTGATACCTGAAGAAATGGTCTCATACCATTTCTAAAGAGTAGTGTGAATAATTAGTAAACTTCACTAAATACTTTACCTCAGTCACATTGTCCTACTGTAGATTCAAAAATACTTTTATGCATACTGATCAAAATGTGGCTGGATAGAACTCCCCCCTAAAGAGATGCTCAAAATCTATCTAGGATAAAGTTTTCCTATCATGTGACTAAGTCACCAAACTCCACCATCACCCTTTAGATCCCTGAAGAATACTCGCGTTAATGAATTCCATCTGGTCAGCAGATGTCCTCACGATATAGAAAATACGGGTGAATGCCTCTAGAAAATACTTATCCATCTTGGGGTCAGTCTCACCTTGAAAACTAGGAGGTCACTTCATATGAAACTCGTACAACACACTCATCCATTATGCTTCCTCAGATAGTAGTGCTGGTATTATATGATGCATGTCGGGTGGTGGAATAGCAATTAAAATATCTGTAGGTTCTATCTTTGATATAATACCCTATACTGATGCCTTTCACTAGGTGTATTATCCTTATGATCATTCATAGGAATCCTGTCAGCTTTTTACATGGAGGCATCCTGAAATAAAACCAGATATACCAAATTCAATAGAGTATATCTAGAGAGTTGACTCAAGAAGGAAATGTAAATAACAACCATTCCAATATGATGCATGTACCATTATTTTCCCCTACAACCTATGTTTTCATGTACCGAGTCCAAAATCAGGTAATCAAAGCCCTGGTGTATGGATATGTCTGTCAGCGCACCAAAAATGGAGTCCCTAGCCTAAAAGCTAAACTTGAAACACATAACACTGTTTCCCAAAACCAATTTCATAGAATCCAAATCCTAAATTATAATGAATACCCTCTGATAAAACTTTGTCACGAACCATCCTAGAGGGGCCCATGTCATGACTACCCCATGACAGCCTCCAATAGGTCAGTGGTTGGTGAATAGCATCAATTACATATATCCCACAAATGGTAAGAATTATCCTAAAGTGAATGTACACACGCACACATCTCCAAGCCACAAAATTCTTAAATGTAAAAAACACCAAGTAAAAAATGAATGCATTCCACTAATATCCCATAACTGAGTGTGATAGTAACAGTACTGGAAAGTAAACATGGCCAAATACAAGCCCATCGCAAAGTGTTCGTAACATAATTCCAACGTTAGAGTAAAGGTAATGGGACTGCTATCATAAAGTCATAGGAACACACCTTGGTTTGTCCAATCTCAATAAGAATTGTCTAGTCCTGGTCCACCTAGGACTCCATCAAAAGGTCAATCTTATAAAAAATACATGACACATTCGGGTAAATCCCATGTAGGGGTGATTATAACATTAATCAGTAGGAAAACACAAAACCATAAATAAATATATCAAAGGAAATTACAGTTATCTCTACACGGGTATATATCTACAGCACATATAACAAGAATATCGATATATTCTCAAGAGACGCACCACACCATCAGGTGGTCATAACCAAATTATAGCCATAGGATTCTGCTCAAACCATGCATATTCTGGTAGAACTCACTCTTCAATCCATGATGTCATCTGAGACACTCAACATGGAGGTCTAGCATGTTTGGGAGCCACCCAAAGAGGACACATTGGTCGAGGAAGATTATGAAACACAAAGAGGGGTACACACCAAGAATTGACTGGGGGACACCAAGGATCACACCCAAAACTGACCAAGGGATACCTCATACCCAATCTGGATTAACCCTCTACATAGGAGATCTTGCTCAGAACAGATGGGGGATGCCATGAACACTACTGTTATGACCCACTAGATGGAGGATCGGCACCCTACTCAAGGGGGCTACATGATTCCAAAAACTCCACTAGGGGTGATATATTATCGCACTCCAGTCTCAGGGAGGGATATCATACTCTATCTCAGACTTAGCCTCTAGATGGGATTACAATCCAGTGATGTGGATGTAATGTCGTAATAAACCCTCAAAAAAATAACCAATGGAATTCTCTCAACCTATACTGATCCAAACTAAAAATTCACCAATTTTCTGAAAATGACCATCTCAAAATTAGGGTCTCAATGCCTTAGATGACTCAATGATTAAATTATCTGTTAGGATATATTCTTGATTAAGAAAAAATTTCTCATAGGCCAACTGGAGCCCTGTGGACCTACCGTGTTGGTTGACTATTTTGGTCAACCACCATGGTCAGTCGACTTACCACATGACCCAAATGTGCAGTCGATGCACAGATGGTCAACATTCGTGGTTAGTTAACCTACGGTAGATCTATATACTATAGACCCATGGTTGACCATCATGGTTGACTTTCACATTCAACTGTCATGGTTGACCGCAACCAGGCTCTACTAAAGTTTCCCTAAATCCGACCCAGGTCTAGCTTGACCCACTAGCCCGACCTGACCCACAAAACCAACCCTCCCTGGCCCACAGGCCGGACCCAACCCTCCAACCTGACCCATCCCATCCTTCTGACCCATCCCACTGGCCCGATTGGCTCCACATCCACCACCACATCTATTACCACCACCACTGTGTCTTGCTGCCATTACCGCATCACCAGTCATCGTAGCCCGCACACGATTCGTTGGTGTAGGATTTTAGTTGTCGCCACCACACCGGTGGTCCCTTACATGGACCAACACCCCTCCTCTGATGGTTGTAAAATCAAACAGTCTCATATTTGAGCTTCTCAAGTCCCAATATTCATAGATTTAGGCTCGGTTGTCGATTCACCTCAAAATCGATGGTCTAGTCATGTTCGGAACCACCCGGAAATGTTGAGTTGGGAACCGCGGGGTTCCAGTGGAAAAGAAAGAGAATAATAGAGGGATAAATGAATATGAGAAAAGTTTTATCATTGCTGGATAATCTTTCTTGTACAACGATCAAGATTGGGAGATTCAGTTTAGAAAGCCACATCAAATAAATCTCGATAACCAATAAACAAATCCCATATCGGAAATATGATCGATCTGCGGGCTAATATATTCGTGGATTAGTCTGCGTTCATATTATCAATCAAGAACGTGGAATTGAACCTATAAATCATATTCCCAACCTCAATTTTTATTGATCATCGATGAAGAAAGATCGTTTTTTCGTCATTTTCGAGTTCCACAGATTCGGTTGGTGCAATGATCTATGATTTGATCTTGATCTATTGTCATTTTCTGGAGAGAATTATCTGGGGTTCTCTCCAATGGTCCTCTAGAATCTCTATGTTTATGCGGCTAACAATGTATTTTCAAAATGAGGATAAATTTAAAATAAAATTCATTGCATAAAAAAATTAATAAATTATATTATTCCTTTTACATCTTTGATAGCGTTTTCTACAAATAAACCACACCAACTAAAGTTAGGTCGCGCCCAGGGTAAAATCATTGTTCTAAACTCAACGGTACCCATAGATTTTTTATTTGGGTGCCCATTTAATATTTATTCTAATTTTTTAAAAACTACACATGCACATACTATTAAATGTTTTAATATTTTTCAGACATTTATTCTAGGGACACTGGGCCTAGTAATCGCATGTTGTCTTAATGTCTAGTCTTGAAATCATTCCATATAATATCAATAAATAATAAATGTAAAATAAGAGGTGTTATAGATCATTAGAGGAAAATTTTGCCCAAAGAGTTAGATATACACTACTATCACTAGTCCCCAGCCTCTAATTTTTGAAGAATTCACTTCCAGTCATGTGATTTTTTTCTTTGGTCACATAGTGATTCTTGGGTGGGGAATTAAAAATTTTAATTAGAGTACATTATTTTTGGAAGAATTACTTTTTTTAATGATTGGAGAAATGATATTAGGAGTTGAATCTTGGAATAAATGTTTTATGTGGGTGCATAACGATCATGATCACTATATAAGTCTGTGTTCTCAATAGTTCACCAAAATGAAATTCAATCATTTATAAATTTGATTTTAAGTTTCCCTTCTTGCTATAATCAAGGGTGATCATTATATTCTTCATTCATCATTTTTGCTATTGGGGCATGGAATATGTGTGTGCACATATTGTAATGAAAGATTGGTGTCATATTTTTGGTTAAATGATTGGATTATTAATAAGCTAATAATTGTTTTTCTTGAATATGTTATTAGTAATGGATAATTTAAAAAGAATTTTTTTAATAATATATAATTCATTATGTGGTTAGTTTATTTAACTAATTACCTTGTAAACTTGTGTATGAAATGGTGTATTTTGTTATTGTTTCATGGATATTTTGATATTAACAAATAACTTATGTGTACATTCTTATATAAACATGGAACCAAATATGTATATCAATGAACCTTGTGGAATGAAAGATAATAAATAATTATTAAACCATTAGTGTAGGATTGGTACAGGTTATGAGGTTTCCAGCCTTTTATACCAATTTTAGTATCGAAATAATGATGTAGATGCTCAATATACAAGAGGGGGGGGTGAATTTTACACTTTAAAAATTTCCTTAAACAAGGAAAGATCTAAGTTTAACAATGTTAAACTAATAAAATTCACAACACCTCTAACACCAATGAAATATTCGGACAAAGTATGAACTTACAAAATTCTAGTTCTATACACTTTCTTAAATCTGGAAAGTGATTCTGAAAAACTTGTTCTGGAAATATGGATCGGGAAATTGAAACTTAACCAAAGTTTACAATATGATATTCTACCTTAAAGCGTATAGAACCTAAATTAATCAGAGTACAAGTGTAAGGAAATATAAGAAGGTTATACATTCCTTACAATACGAAATGAAGTGGAAAAACAAGTATTAAGACTACAAGTAACAAGATATAAATATTTTAACACAAATAGAAGGATATCCAACAACCTTGGATAAAGGTCCCTTGATTTATACTTTCAAGAAAGTATATCTTACCCACACCAGGGTAAGCCCTCAATATGAAAATCGGAGTCTCTATCTTGCTATCCCCGCAAGCCCTCAACTTCAAGGTAGTTGGAACCTCTGTCTTCCTCAGCAAGGAAGCCCAAAACTTTAAGGTAGTCAGCACCTCTGTCTTCCTATCCCCAGAAGCCCTCAAATGTAATCACCAACATTCGGAGTCGCACAAAGAAATCTGAACGAGCAGTTCAGTACGCACAAGGAATGAAAATCTTCTCTCTCCAGAAATCACCTTAACAGTATGTGGTCTCTAGAGTGATCAACTTTAGTATTGAGCTCTTTCAAATGAGCTCCTATTTATAGGTTCGGTTGGAATAGTCGGCTCCCTCCTCCAACGGTCATATTTTCCTTAAATTTCGGAGGGACCTGTATACAGGTCACTCAACCAACGGTTAGTCAGGAATATAATGGACGACATCATTTTATAACAAAACATGTGTAACTGATAGCACGACATCATTTTGTAATGAAATAAGTGTAAGCATAAGTAAAACTGAAGTTCAAAAAATAAGCAAATAAAAGATCAGATTCTAACTAAAAAGGAATTTGGAGTATATAATAAAGAGATATTTGGATTCTGTTTTGTAGGAATTCGGAACCTGAATTCTGTAGAAATCTGGAGTCTGAATTTCTAAGGAAATTCAGAGTCTGGTTTCACCAGAGTTCAGAATCTGAACTTACAGGGTTCTAAGTAAAACATGTAGAAGTTCAGAGTCGAACTAGTAAAAGTTCGGAGTCAAACTCTTAGAAGATCGGAGTCAAACTCATAGAAGTTCGGAGTCGAACTCATAGAATTTCAGAGTCCATAATTTGGAGTTGAACTTTGTTAGAGTTCGTGTCCAGAATTCAAAATGGAACTTTATTAGAGTTCGTATCCTGAATTCGGAGTGGAACTTTATTACAGTTCATATCTAGAATTCAGAGTGGAACTTCATTACAGTTCTTATCCAGAATTTGCAGTGGACCTTCATTACAGTTCTTATCTAGAATTCGGAGTGGAACTTCATTTCAGTTATTATCTAGAATTCGGAGTGGAACTTCATTACAGTTCTTATCCAGAATTCAGATCCATAAAATAGAATGCTTCATATCTAAGAATTATATGATTCCGAGGTTTTGGGTATGAATCTGATTTTTATACTTAATAAAAATATTTATATGTATAAGAAAATCTAGGTTAGGGTAAATTTTTTTAAGGAAATTTTTCCTTAGAGAAGTAAAATATAGATTTGCTTAAGTATATGGTGTTTGTGATTTTCAAAACAAGAAGGAATAGAAAAGTCATAAGGAAAACCTTATTGACTTAACAATATCCCCCTTTTTGGAAAGCACAAACAACCTTACGAAAAAGATTATAAGGACTTTGAAAATTTTCATTAGACTTTGAAATTAAAAGTTATCTCCCTTTGTTCATGGATGATAGTGAATACAACTAACTCCCCCTTTGGCATTGTAACACTAAGGATTGTATTCTCGATTTCCAGAATGGATTTTTCATTATCATGGGAATGAAAAACTTTGTAATGAGAAACTCCACCTTACTTTAAGGATATTTCACATAGAAATTTTTCATTCTCCATTTTAAATTTTTCATTCTCACCTTTTGAGTAGTTCGTTTCCCTTCTCCCCCTTTGTGATTTTAAAAAAGAATTTAAGGGAATGGAAAATAAATGAGTACTTGAAACATTAGTACATAACAACACAAGATAAAACCAACCAAAATTTCATTAGAGTTGAAAAAAATTTACAAGGAAAGATAAATGCAACAAAAGATCGGATTGAGTCTATTTATCTTCATTTTCCTTCGGGATTAGCTTCTTCAACACTGTTTTTAGCTTCTTCAAATATTTTTGATCCTCCTCAGCTCGCTTCTCCAAAGCTATGATCCTTTCTTATTGAGCTTTCAATAATTATGTATGAGCCTTCATGGCCTCTTTTTTCATCTTTACTAACTCATCTTGCTTTACAAATTTTTCTTCGAGCTCAATCCGAATATCTCTATCCCTTTTAAAATTTTGAGCAAGAGAGATAACCTTCCCATTCAAATCCTTTACTTTTTGATTCTAAGAACTTTTCTCAATGATTAGCTCATCCTGAAGATTCTTAATCTTGGATTCCTCGGTGTTAAAGTCATCTTTAACATCATTCTAAAAATGATCAAACTCAGCCATGTCTTATTCAACTTTCTTAAGCCACAAAGTGATTTTTCTGCCTGACTTCCTGTGTACATCATAATTGATAAGGAAATTTATATGGTCAGATTCAATTTTCACACACTTATCCATCACCATGGATAAGGATTCCAATTTCTGATTTAGACTATGTTGCAACATCTGGCATCTGTAGTCAATAGTGTGGAAAATCAGAATTGTGTCCACCAAATTTTTCAAAGACTCGACAACAAAGTCATGACCATGTGCTGATTATTCCGAATCAGACACTTTGCTTGGGGATTGTTCTTCTTCAATTTTCACCAGCTTACTTTTACAAGAACCACCAACTTCTTTCTTCCTGATGATATCTTTTGTCAGTGTATCCATGAGCACTTTCTTTCCTTTATCAGTTTTTGGAATGGGTTCCTCATTAAGATATTCTTCCTCACTCTCTGATAGTTGAACAATTTTGACTTCATCAATTTTCTCCTTCTCTTTTCCTTCTTCAAGATAAAGCTTCTCAGAACTTACTTCCTCATTAGATAAATCATTATATTTCTCTTCTTCCTCAACTTCATCTCTCTGACCTTCTTTCTCAACTCCCTTTCCCGAAGTGACTAATTTTGAGGATTCAACCTTTTCTTGATAATCTTCTACTTGTTTGATCAAGTCATCCAGATCATCACTTCATTCTTCTTCTTCTTCTTCTTCTTCAACAACATCTTCTTCTACTTCTTCAACAGCTGTTTTCTCTACTTCTTCAACAATCTCTTTTCCTTTGGATGTTTCCAGAGTGGAGTACTTCTTCCCAGGAGTCTCTGGTAATGGTTGGACATCAAAGGTTTCTGGAATGGGAATCTTCTCAGAGGCTATTTCAGTATCTATCAACAGATATTGTACAAGATTATCTTCAGACATCTTTTTCTTCATCTTCTTATCTTTTTCTTGTTTTTCTAACTCATCAGCAGCTCTCTCTTTTAAGGCCTTAGCCTCAGCAGGGTCTAATCCGAACTGTGGATCCCCTTCTTTTCTCTTCTCCTTATCTTCTCTCCACTTAGTAGCTACCTCATCTGGATATGCTTTTTGTTTTTTCATCTTGGGAGGTATGGACTGGGTTTTCTTATCTTTGGGGGTTTTGTCTTCAGCAACCACTTTCTTAAGCTTCCTCTTCTTAGTAACTTTCTTCACTGGCCCAGCGTTTTCCACATTTTCCGAAATAGTCTCAGCCTCTACCTCTAGAAAATTATAAAACTCTCATTTTTCTTTTTAAAAGGCCATATTCATTCTTTTCAGTGTGTAATCACTGACAAGCATAAGCTAGTAATTCCAAACATTAGACTTACATGAAATCTTGAAAGTATCTAAACACCGAACTATCAGCTTTGATAGTAAGGCAGGGTACAAGATGATTTGAGTTCTTAAGCTTCCTTCCTTGATTTTCTTGATCATCACAAGGACATGCCTCATCAGATTTATTTTTCTTAGATTCACCAAGAAGTATAAGAAATATATGTCATTTTTCTTCATAGTATCTTTATCACCCTTTCTCGGAACCAAGAAACCTTGTACCCAAAGCTGAAGAATCTGATTATTAGAAGATAGGTGAGTTATCTTCGTTGTCTTGACATCAGCAAGTCTAAGACATTGTAGGGCCTTAACCTTAACAAAACTACCTTGAGCATATGGGAGTTTTTGCGAACATAATTCAGCTTCTCCTTCGTATTCTAGCCCTACCAAGCTTGCCGCCTTGGTGTAAGTAAGTTGGTAAGTCTTAACATAATACTTGAAAGAAAACTTTTCTCTTCCATATTCCTCATAAAAACTTGCTGATTCATAAAATTCTACAAGTAACTCCAGATAGACAAGATCTTGATCACTTTTCTTGGATATACATGCATCTTCCCAACCATTCAGCCAGATATTCTTAGAGATGATATAATCATACATGTAAAAGTTCGGATGGAATAGTCTTTCTCTGTACACTTTCCATTTTGAGATTGTATTTGAGGTAGACATATCTTGGGAAGTAGCTTCAACAGACATCTGGAATGGAGGAGCTCTGAAGGATTCGGAATGGCCTTTAACAACTGATGCAGAGCTTCGACATGTGGGATCTTGAAATCGATGTGGGACAACCAATGGGGGTTCCCTTTATATAGGTGATGTAGTTGACCTTTGAGCTTCCAAAAACCATCTAACGGTTGAAAACCCCTTTGATCTGATCTGATGGTTGAAAACATACCTACAAAGAAATCCTGAATCCGATCTTTTGAGCTTTTAAGAAAAACAATCGGATTTGAGAAAACTAGAATCTGAGAAATTTTAAAACTCATCGGAAAATACCAGCAAGAAAAATATGAATACAAAAACTTAAGTAAGGAAATCATACCTTTTGGATTGGCCAGGAATTTTATTCGTAATAGTTAATATTCTTCTTGAATAAAATTTTGACTATGAAAAAATAACTACAAATAACTTAAAGATGAAAAGATTTTGAGTACCAAATACTCCAGTACTAAATGTATGAGTATGAAAATTTTCATTATGAAATGTTTGAGTACAAAAAATATTCATTACAAAAGTTCCAGTTCCAAAAATTTCCATTAGGAAAATTTTAGTTCCGAAAACTTCATTAAGAAAATTTTAGTTCTGAAAACTTCATTACGAAAATTCTCAGTATGAAAATATCATTATAAAAAGTTCTCAGTACAAAAACATCATTATAAAAATTCTCAGTACGAAAACTTCATTACGAAAAATTTGAAAAATTTGAAAGACTCATTACGAAAAATTTTGAAAGATTTATTATGAAAAATTTTGAAAGACTCATTACGATTTTTTTTAAATATTCATTACGAAAATTTTTGAAAGACTCATTACGAATTTTTTTTTTGAAATATTCATTACTAATTTTTTTTTTAAAGCGTCAAAATACAATGTACTCCCCCTATGAAAAGGAGTTTATTACTATAAGGAGAATTGTCCAACAAGAAGTTAATGAAGAAATATTACCTTAGGGTTATCATTCCTAACTTCTGTTTAATTTATTCAAATCTATCAGAGGGTAAATGTTTTGTGAAAATGTCAGCAAGTTGATCTTGCATTTCGATAAACTGAAGAATGATATCTCCTTTTAGTGTGTGATCCCTAAGAAAGTGATGCATAATATCTATGTGCTTTGCACGAGAGTGATGTGTAGGTTTTTTACTAAGGGAAATGGAACTTGTGTTATCACACAAAATTTGAGTCTTAGTAAAACTCAAGCCATAATTTGTGAGTGTGTGTTGCATCCACAACACTTGAGCACAACAACTCCCAGCTACTACATATTCAGATTCAGTAGTGGAGAGTGCTACAGAATATTGCTTTTTTCATGACCAATAAACTAATGAATCTCCTAAGAAATGACATGTTCTAGATGTAATTTTTCTATCCATTCTACATCCACCAAATTCAGCATCTGAAAAACTCTTTAAAACAAAATCATTTCCATAAGTATAAAATAGTCCTAGATCCATTGTTCCCTTTAAGTAGTGAAAAAATCTTTTCACTTCCTTTAAATGAGATTCCTTAGGATTGGATTGATATCTTTCACATAAGCATACTGAAAACATCAAATTTGGTCGACTATCTGTCAAGTAAAGTAGACTTCATATCATACCTCTAAAAGATGTTTGATCTACTTGTTTCCCAACTTCATCAAGATCAAGTGTGTTTGAGGTACCAATAGGAGTACTTATACTCTTAGTTTTGTCATAACCATACTTTTTAAGAAGATCTTTAATATACTTATGTTGGGATATGTAGATTACTTCTGGTTTTTGAGAAATTTTAAAACCAGGGAAAAATTCTAACTCACCCATCATACTCATTTCAATCTCATATTTCATTAGATCTGCAAAAGAATCAGTTAAAGATTGATGAGTTGAACCAAATATAATGTCATCAACATAAATTTAAACAATCAAAACATTTTTGTTATCTTTCTTTATAAAAAGGGTTGGATCTTCATTTCCCTTAACATAGTTATTTTGAAGCAAAAAACATGTAAGTCTGTCATACCAAGATCTTGGGGATTTTTTAAGGCCATACAAAGCTTTGGTAAGTCTAAAAACATGATTAGGATGTTTTGTATCTTCAAATCCAGGAGGTTGTTCAAACAAAATTCTTCTTGAACATAACCATTAAGGAAAGCACATTTCACATCCATTTGAAAGAGTATAAAATTGAAGAATGATACAAAGGAAATTAAGATACAAATAGATTCAAGTCAAGCTACTTTAGCATAGGTTTCTTCTTAGTCTATTCCCTCTTACTGATTATAGCCTTTAGTAACTAGTCTAGCTTTATTTCTTACAATGACTCCATTTTCATCACACTTATTTCTGAAGACCCGCTTTACTCCAATAACAGAAGTTTCCTTAGGTCTTTCAACCAAGGTCTAGACTTTATTCCTTTTGAATTCATTTAGCTCATCTTGCATGTCTTTGATCCAATCATCATCACCTAAAGCGTCATCAGTGCTTTTAGGTTCTAATTGGGAAAGAAATGCTAGATAATCTACTTCATTCCTCAAGGAACTTCTAGTACTTATAGGTTGATTTACATCACCAATGATACTATCACTGTGATGATTCTTAACAAACACCTGATTTGGATTTTGTAAAACCTGTTCACCAATATAGGGTAGAAAGTCTTCTAGGGTAAATGTTTTAGAAGCATCTTCTTGAACATTTTCCTTATCAGAAGGATATTCTATCAAAGTTTGATAATCAGTTTTTGAAAACACATCCGAGGATGTAGGTTGGGATGGTTTAAAAACAAAAGGATCAATTCAATCAAATTTTACATGTACTGTTTCCTCAATAGTACAAGTGTTTTTATTGAAAACTCTATAAGCCTTAGAAGTTGTGGAGTAACCTAAGAAAATTCCTTCATCAGATTTTGGTGTGAATTTGTGTAATTTATCTTTAGTATTCAGGATGAATACCTTACAACCAAAAAAATTAAAGTAGTAATGTCTTGGTTTTCTACCATTCCATAACTCATAAAGAGTTTTATTAAGAAAAGTTCTAATCAAAACTCGATTTATGGTGTAACAGGCAGTACTTACAGCTTCAGCCCAGAAATGTCTAGCTATAGAATATTCACTCAACATGGTTCTAGTTATCTCTTTAAGAATTATATTTCTTCTATAAACTTCACCATTTTGTTGAGGAGTTCTAGGTGTTGAAAAGTTGTGAGTAATACCTTTTCTACTACAAAAAGTCTCAAAATACGAATTTTGAAATTCTCCTCCATGATCACTACGAATAGTTTTCAGTGGAAGATTTTTCTTATTTTTAACTTGGGAACTAAAACTTTTGAAATAATAAAAAGATTCAGACTTCTTTACTAGAAAATAGACCCATGTAAATCTAGTGTAATCATCAACTAGAACAAATACATAATACTTTCCCCCAATGCTTCCAGTTTTTGTTGGAGAAAAAAGATCCATGTGAACCAACTGTAATGCATCATTTCTTGTGTAAAGACCCGTAAAATTCAAGGGAAATTTTATCTTAATTTTCTTTGGGATTTTACAAGAAAGAAGTTTCTAACGGAACCTGATTTCGAGGCCCGGTGTGCCTGGAATCAATTTCAAAAGTTTAGCTCGGGTATGTTCAGTGAACGAACGAGCGGGTTTTCCTGACTTTTGAACCGATGCTCGAAATCGAAATCTGAGGGCCCCAATGAAATTGCAGTGCCTGTAATTGCTTAAGAAAACCTTTTCCGGAGTCGCATTTGCTCGGGTGAGGTTTTAATTAAATGGGTTAACTAAAGAATAAAATAAAATATTGTGCTACAAATTTTATCTTTATTATAGGTAGTTTAAACCTATGATTGGTGGTTTGAGTGGGACCCACTAATATCCTAACTCCACTAGGTAGGAAATTAGTGAATTGGGGCCCACACGAGCCCCACCCCTTCAAATCACGTTTAACCTCCCTCTCGTGCATTTAATATGTAACTCACCCGCACCCCTTTTAAATGTCGTGTCAACCCTCAAAATGAATTTGGATATTAAACGCTCTTCAATTAAGTCAATTAATTGAATGAGATTTGTTTTTGAATTTCAAATTAATGGCATGCATGAGTGATAATAAAATAAGACATGACTTATTTTATTGGGGGTTAATTAGTTGTGCGAAAGGAAAGAGAGGAATCTTGCGCTCTTGAGGATTATCTTCTTCCTCGTAGAAGAATGCGAGGAACACACTATCAACGACGAAGAATGCCGACCTCTGACGAAGGACGACGAATAACGCTGATTCCTCGAAGATCGATGATACGACGCCGTGTACAACGACACCGACGGTCCTCTTCTCCACGACGTCGTGTACCGCGACGCCGTGTACCATGACGCCGTGTACCGTGACGCCGAAGATCCTCCTTCCGCGACGCTGTCTTCCACGACGTCCCTTTCCCGGGACAATCCTCGTTCGATGACTTCATCGAGGTAGGGGTTTGGAATTCTATTCGTGATTTTTCTTGTCGTTCTTCGCCTTTTTTGGGGGCTGCCTGTTATCATTTTAACGGGAGGAGGTCGGACCGCACGAACACGGCCGACCCTCCTTCTCCTTTGATGTTGTTTGTTGTGGCTCGAAAGAAGGCGGCATGGTGCAACGGCACCGTACGGAAACATATAGGAATGTGGCGAAGAAGAGAGGAGCCGTCGCGCCATGCCTTTGAGACCGAAAGAATCCGCGATCGGAGTCAGGCCACGGCAAAGGGGCACGGCGCCATTGCACTATGCTAGAGAACCACGAAGGGCCGTCGCGGCGGGGCGCAGCGCAGTTGCACCGCGCCGGTCGGACCAAGGTCGTGGGGAAGCATGAGAGGCGGCTGGAGCCGCCGGCCGCCGGTGCACAGGGGGCGGGATCGGCTGGTCTCGCGCGACACCCTAGTCGGCCATTTCGGCCGGCCAGATCCAAAAACCAGGGGTTGTAACCCCCAGCTGGCAAGGGAAGCGGCCCCCACGTGGGGGGTCGCAGTTTCAATCAGGGGGGCAGCGTGCCCCCCCTTCAGCGATGGCTCGGCCAGCGCCGAGCTGGCCACACCGGGTCGCGCCCGTGCCAGGCCAACCGGCCGCCCAAGCCAGACCAGCCACACCGGGCCAGGTCGGGCCGGCCCGCACCCTAATGGGCCAGACCTGGTCCCGGTTTGGGTCGACCTGGTTCGGTCCGACCCAGGGGGTCTCGGGTCGGGTCGGTCTGGGCCCAAAACCCCCTAAAACCAGACAGGTTTGTTTATTTTCCCATATCTTGGGCTACAGACCTCCTATCGGCGCACCGTCAGTTGTGATGAGATCCTTGTATCGAGACGGTCGTTTCGGTATATTACACTCAATGTTTTGGAGAACTTTGAGTACGACCGGGTTGGTTCGAACATGAAACCAATCAGGCCCTCGGAGCGGAAACGCTTATAACATGAGCTTCAGACGTCCGATTGACGTGCCGTCAACTTTGTTGGATTCCTCTTAGTGAGACGGACCTTTTGGCTTACTTCAATCTAGGTTTGTATCCAATTGGAGTGCATTCGGGCTGGTTTTGACTTAAAAGCCAACCGGACCCCTGGAACGAAAAAGCCAATAACTCTCAGGTCGGGCGTCCAATTGACGCGTCGTCTGTCGCGTTGAGTTCCTTTTGTTGAGACGGAACTTTGGGATACATCAAATCTGGACTACGTGTCAGTTGATGTATCGACCCCCTTTGCTCGTGGAGCGGACCCTCCCGGAAACGAGCATGTTGTGTGCGGGAACCCTAGAGCTGGTTGCGACTGCGATGACGATGATGAATGCACTGAAATCTTTTGTGGGTTCGGCAGTGACGACGACTGCACTGAAATACTCTGTCGGTTTGGCAGCGATGAAGACTGCACTGAAATCCTCCATGGGTTTGGTAGCGATGAAGACTGTACTGAAATCCTCCGTGGGTTCGACGGTGATGACTATTATTCTTGTATCCTACGTGCGTCTGGTAGTGTTTGACTCTGTTCTTGCTATCCTACGTGGGTCTAGAAGAGTATCTGGTCTATATCCTATGTGGGTCTGACAGCTTAGCTGGTTTAGTATCCTACGTGGGTCCCAGCTTAGATGATTCATTGGCTACATCTGATCATCTCTATTACCTTACAAAGAAGTATACCTATGTGAGATGAGTCTTGACTTTCAATCAATATCTTCGATATGATTGACTTGCTTTCCTATGTGGATTGAGTTGTGTTATCCTATGTGGATTGGGTTGTACTCTTATGTGGACGTGATCGAACTTGGCCTCAGATGTTGGAGCCGAACTGGAATTGGTGACTTAGGTATATGTATGGTCATATACCTAAGTAGTGTTGGATGTTACTTCGTGATTGTATCTTCCCTTTGTGTATTATCCTTTGTGGATTCTAGGAGACCTTCGGGGGTCTCGGGGTCCCTAATGAGTAGCGTATACTCACCCCTACACGGGTTATGCCCACACTACGTTGTGTTGGATGCAGACGACAGACAGTGTTGATCGTGGTTGAGATTTGTGGAGCAGGTCGGTACCTGGAGATGGACCACTAGGCAGGACATACACGGAGCGGACGGCTGGACCCGAGGAGCTGAGGTGGCTATCTGTACCCACCCGTCAGGTGGGACTTCCAGTGGACGGCTCGACGTTGCTTCTTTACTTTCAGTTGATGTACCTTCTTTCCAGTTGTACTTTACTTTCTGTTTGGGTTTTTATTCTGGCGCATTTACTATCCGCACTTACTTTTGTACCAAGTTTTACTTAGTGTTTAATTCTGCTGGGTTACTCTGTGGTGTTTGTTTACTTTATAAAGGCAATGTCTTCCCCTTTTTTGTCGGGATTTACGCCTTGGTGCTAGTCTCCAGCCCCTGGCCTATGGGAGGCGGGATTGGGGCAGTCACGGCACGGGCCCCGAGGACAGGTCGTGACATCTTGAGACTTCACCAATTGATTTAAAACTCTATTTATGTTTCTTTTCATATTGACAAGGATCACAAAATTTAGAATAATCGAATCTAAGCTCTGGTATATCCTTAACTAGTTTCTACTTAGAAATTTTACATAAGTTTCTATGGTTACAGTGACCTATCCTTCTATGCCATAACCAAGAATGATCTTCCATTTCACTTAGGCAAGGTAAGTCTTGGATCCTAAGGTCTTCTAAGTTCAAAGTGTAAACATTGTCTTGCCTGTTGGCAGAGAGAATAAACTCTTCCTTGGAATTGTGTAATAAGCACTTATCATTCCTAAAATTTATAAGTTATCCTTCATCACATAATTGACTTATACTAATAAGGTTTTGCTTAATACCCTTTATAGACAAAACATTTGAAATCAAAGTTTTACCAAGAAGAAAAATATTACCTATACCAACAATTTCTCCCTAAGAATTATCTCTGAAAGTTACTTTTCCTCATTTCATCTTGATAATCTTTTCAAAATAGATTTTTTTACTAGTCATGTGCCGGGAACATCCGTTATCCATGTACCAAGTATTGTTGTTGGTACTTCCTTTATCTTCCTGAAAATAAGAATAGAAATAGACTTTCGGGATCCAAACTTGTTTGGATCCGAGATTTTCAGATAACAAAATTTTGGGTATCCACATTTGTTTAGAGAAATATGATTTATGAAACCCAAGAGATTGAACTTTATTCAAAGAACAATTTTTCTTCCAATTCCCACCACTTTGACACTTAGTGAAAAAAGGGGCTCTAGAAGGAACAAAATAGTTGTTTTTGAAAACTGGTTTTTGGTGAGTATAACCTACTCCAGTAGTGTTTCTTTTAGGTTTAATTTGATAACACATATTGTCAATTTTTTCCTTCCCATAAGTAAATTTTTCAAAGAGATTCTTAAGAGAAAATATTTCGGACTTCAGTCTAATGACTAAATTCCTATCCTCATGAATCATTTCCTTAGAGTTAGATTTTTCCTCAAAAACTTTCATCTTTAAAATAGCATTCTTAAGATCTTCATAAAGTTCTTCCTTATCAGAATCTTCTTTCTCAAGGTCTTTAGAATGTTTTTCTAAAATCTATTCTGTATCTTTAAGATCTGAAGAAAGATCTGAAATCTCTTTTGTAAGAACTTCTTCCCTAGTATTTTCCTAGTCTAATTTCTTAGAAATTTTATAATTTCTTTCTTCAAGTAACTTGACAAACCTAGATACTTCTTCATATGAAGGTTCTTCATTTTCTAAGGATGAAGTATCTTCATTAGAAGTACTATTTTCAAAATATTAATTCTTATTAAGAGATAAATTTGTTAAAGCTTCGGTAGAGCGTACCTTGGCCATAAGACATGTATGTGGAAAAGAAGTATTAGCAATGAATCCTATATTCTTCTGAGCTGATGAATCATATTCTAAGGATTCACTTTCTGAAGAGTCTCCATAGCTAGCACTCCAAGTAGTATTAGATTTAAGACTTTTCTTAGCTTTATATTTATAGAACATCTTCCTATTCCTTTCAGAATGTCGCTCTTTTCTTTCTTTCTTTTTAAGAATAGGGTAATCAGGTCGTATGCATCCACTTCTCTTGCATTCATAGCATGTGACCTCTGAATCTTTCTTATCTTTTCTTTTCTTCTTCTTATACCTGGATTGGAAATTTCTTTGACCGGCTATCTTGTTCATTCTTCGAGCAAGATTTTCTAACTCATTTTCTAAGACTTCACTCTCACTAGATTCGGATTGAATAGTAACCTTCTTAGACTTGGATCTAGTTACTCTCTCAGGAGTCTTAGCTTTCATGTGATTTAATGTTGTAGTAAAAGCAACAATACCATTTTCATTCTTCTTTTTGATGTTTTCAGCATCTCTCTTCATTCTTGTGTCATGTTGGAGAAGAGTTCCAAACAGCTCATCTAAGGAAATTTGAGTGACCTTTCTGTTCTCATCAATAGCTGTTCACTTTGATTCCCACTCGTTGGGCATAATATCAATAATCTTATCCATAAGAGCTTCATCATCCATACCTTTCTCTCCCATATATTTTAAACTATTCATGATAGTCATAAACCTTTGATGTACCTTGCTTATAGGTTCTCCATAAGGAAAATTAAAACCATGATACTCAGATCTCAACATAGATCTTCTTATCTCTATCACTTTAGATGTACCAAAATGTGTAACTTCAAGTTTCTTCCATATATAGTTAGCTGTTTCACAAGAAGAAATTTGGCTATATATCTTCCTAGTCATTGAACATAGTAGATTATTGCGTACCTTATAGTTTAATTGATAATCATGCTTCTCTTGGTATGTGAAAGCACTAACTTCCTTTTCAGGAATTTTATAACCTCCAGTAAGCATAACAAAGTTATCTACCCCAGTATTGATAACAAAAGTCTTCATTCGATCTCTCCAATATTCATAATCATTGCCATCAAAAATTGGTGGTCTTGTAGGATTTAGGTTGTCGATGGAACCAACATTTAAACCTGCCATCTTAAAATCTTTCTACAGAAAAACTTGTTAATAATAAAAGTGAGGATTTAAGGAAAATATTCCTAAGCAAGGAAAATATAGAACAAGGAAAAACTGAGCAAGGAAAAACTTATATGTGAGTATAAGTAATTCAGAGACCCCCTCTGATACAAATTGTAGGATTGGTATAGGGTATGAGGATTCCAACCTTTTATACCAATTGTAGATTCGAAATAATGATGTAGATGCTTAATATACAAGAGGGGGTGAATTGTACACTTTAAAAATTTCCTTGAACAAGGAAAGATATAAGTTTAACAAAGCTAAAATAAAGAAAATTCACAAGTCCTATAACACCAATGAAATATTGGGACAAAGTATGAAGTTACAAACTTCAAGTTCTATACACTTGCTTAAATCTGAAAAGTGATTCTGAAAAACTGGTTTCGGAAATATGGGTCCAGAAATTGAAACGTAACCAATGTTTACAATATGAGATTCTACCTTAAATCATATAGAATCTAAATTAATCAGATTACAATTATTAGAAAATATAAGAAGGTTATACTTTCCTTACAATATGAAATGCAGTGGAAAAAAAAGTAGTAAAACTACAAGTAACAAGATATAAATATTTTAACCCAAAGAGAAGGGTATCTAACAACCTTGGATAAAGGTCCCTTGATTTATACTTTCAAGAAAGTATGTCTTACCCACACCAGGGTAAGCCCTCTATATTATGATCGGAGTCTCTATCTTTCTATCCCCACAAGCCCTCGACTTTAAGGGAGTTGGAACCTCTGTCTTCCTCAGCAAGGAAGCCCTCAACTTTAAGGTAGTTGGAACCTCTGTCTTCCTATCCCTGGAATCCCTCAAATGTAATCATGAACATTCGGAGTCGCATGAAGCAATCTGAATGAGCAGTTCAGTATGCACAAGGAATGAAAATCTTCTCTCTCTAGAAATAACCTTAACAGCGTGTGGTCTCTAGAGTGATCAACTTCAGTATTGAGCTCTTTCAAAGGAGCTTTTATTTATAGGCTCGGTTGGAACGGTCGGCTCCCTCCTCCAATGGTCATATTTTCCTTAAATTTCAGATGGACCTGTATACATGACACTCAACCAATGGATAATTAGAAACAGAATGGACGACGTCGTTTTATAACAAAACATGTGTAACTGAAAGTACGAAATCATTTTTTAATGAAACAAGTGTAATCATAAGTAAAAATGACATTCAGAATGTAATCAATTAAAAGATCGTAGTCTAACCAAAAAGGAATTCGGAGTCTATAATAAAGAGATATTCAGATTCTGTTTTGTAGGAATTTGGAACCTGAATTTTGTAGAAATCCAGAGTCTGAATTTCTAAGGAAATTCGAAGTCTAGTTTCACCAGAGTTCAGAATCTGAACTTACAGAGTTCTAAGTCAAACTTGTATAAGTTCAGAGTCGAACTAGTAAAAGATCGGAGTCGAACTCTTAGAAGTTCAGAGTCCAGAATTTTGAGTTGAACTTTGTTAGAGTTTGTGTCTAGAATTCGGAATGGAACTTTATTAGAGTTTGTATCTTGAATTCTGAGTGGAAGTTTATTACAGTTCATATCCAAAATTTGGAGTGGAACTTCATTACAGTTCTTCTCCAGAATTTGGAGTGTACCTTTATTACAGTTCTTATCCAAAATCCAGAGTGGAACTTCATTATAGTTCTTATCTAGAATTTGGAGTGGAACTTCATTACAGTTCTTATCCAGAATTCGGATCCTTAAAACAGAATGCTTCATATCTAATCATTATATGATTCTGAGGTTTTGGGTATGAATTAGATTTTTATAATTAAGAAAAATATTGATATGTATAAGAAAATCTAGGTTAGGGTAAATTTCCTTAAGGAAGGAAATTTTTCCTTAGAGAAGTAAAATATATATTTGCTTAAGTATAAGGTGTTTGTGATTTTGAAAACAAGAAGGAATGGAAAATTCATAAGGAAAACCTTATTGAATCAACAATTAGAATATGGAGGGAGAGGTCTAGAATGTTCCTCCAATGATAGATTACAATAATTTAATATATAATAAGATTAATATTATTCTGATTAAGGTTATTTAGAACATAGAAGGGAGACAATCCCAAATTTTGTCTAATATGCTTTGAGATTTTTGAGTGTAGTATACTCATCCCTTTAGGGGATATGTTAAGGATAATGGGGTAGAGGAATACATATAGGTCTTTTAAAAGTTTTTTATGATAATCAGTAGAATATATAGAGAGAAATTGATGATTATATTATTCATTCTTATGGGACCAATACACCATTGGTCAGATACATCTGTATATGAGAAGAGGATCAAGGGATTAACATTGGATTTTTTCCATCCTCTATTATTTTAAAATTTCTCTCCATTGAATTTGAATATAAATAGGGGAAATATGTTTATTGAATTATACATAGGCTAATATATTATTTAGTAATAAATAATCTAGGAAAATTAACATGATTTATTTTGTCTCTAACAATGGGAGGTGATAAGAATTCTAAATATAATCATTTTTTGTATAATTTCATATAGATATTCATTCAAGGAATAAAATATTCATTAACTAAACTAATTTATGTGGAAAATAATGATCTCATGGTTGTGAGTAATCTAAAAGAGGAAATACATGCTTTAATAGGAGGTTGTGGATTCAGGGTCATCAAGATGAGGATGATAGATGATTTTCCCAGAGATGGTTAGTAATTGAATGGTTAGGGGAATCCTTTTTTCTTCTTCTTATTATAGCAATAGGGTGTTATTATAGATTATATGTGTGGATGAAAATGTCATATCATAGACATATACTTTATTTATTTGAATAAAATTCATTCAAAATAGAAAATAGAACACTATTATAATTTTTATTGAAAGGAATTTCATGTGGATGGAGGTCATGATACAGCATCCACTTCAGAATCTCAAGAAAGGGATATTAAATCATATTAGATCTCTAACCAAATGTTTTATATGAGTTATGGTTAAATATATGGAATGTAATCTTAGGTATAGGTTAAATAATTAAATATAGTGGAGGGTAGTTGAGAAAACTTGGGGCAGTATCACAGTGTAGGGTTTGAGGAGTAATTTTTTATATATTATTAAAAAATAGATCTTACAGGGGTTATCACATGGTTAGGTGTATGATGATGGTAACTATCATGAACCAAACTAGATTTCCACTGAATCAGACACCTAGAATAGTCCACATCATCGACCAAATGGAATTTTAGATCCCTGTATTTTAGAAACTAGTTCCCAGGAATCAAATAGACCTTTGGGAAGGGTTTTTTCAAATGAATAATAAAATCATTGGGTTCTAGTTGAGAACCATACATAACCTCACCATACATTAGTGGTTCATGTTATCAATCACATGAAAAAAATTGATATTTCAATCACATAGAACAAAAAAATTAAATCATTTATAAATATAATAATTTATTCTAATATTATAAATAAATATACAAGGTCCTCATAATAGAGAAAAAAACAAAAAAGAGAGTATATAGAAGCTGAATAAGTGATAAATGATAAAAACAACTATAGAGAAATAAAAAATAAGTATAATTAAGTGTTACTCATTTCTATTTGACACATTATTTATCATTCCACTATGTCACATACACTTAACCCAATTAACACTAGTTAATAGAACCCTATTTTATAATGTGGTAACTTTCCATTTTTCTAAATTTAGAGAAAGAATGATCTATATACACCCATTTTTATATCTATGGTGTGATCATAATGAGAGAAATAATATCCATACAAGTGTTCTATTACAACCTAGCATGCCAATTTTGAAATAACCACATGGAAATAGTTTTTAAAATTTATATGAATTAAAAAATCATCATTTACCTTATGTTTTATCAAATGAAACCAACAAATAAAGTATAAATATATAAATATTATTAAAATACATAATATATAAATACATTAAATAATTTATAATTTTGGGGTCACCTAATGTAATAACATCACTATTTTTCTTGTGAAAATGATGAAATAACACCACTTTCTAGTGGGGAAGATACATAAATTACATCTTTAGTCAGAGTGACATACATAACTAGTGGTGGTAAAATTGTATGTTCTAGGTTCTCTTACTATAGTTCATAGGGAATCCCAATTGGTTTTACAATAAAAGATATTACTCTAAAAAATTATTCCATATAAATGGTTCATAAACACCAATCATACCACTTGAATTAATCTGGTAAACCCATTTTAAGCCTCTAAAAATAAATTAAATCATAAAAACCTCTTAACATATATAAAATGGTCCTAAAATACCATTATGAATTCAAAAATTTCATAAAATAGTTAATTAGGATGTTAAAATCCCATCCTAACAATATTCGAAGCCACTTTTTTATTTTTCACATTAATAATGTATTTAAATGCTTTATAAAAACTATAAATCAGTATTTTATTTCCTTTAGAACACACAAATAAGAATTTTAGAAGTGTAATTTTTAAATCCATGTATCAAGGTATTATATAACAATGGAAGACTATGGTAACACCTACCTTTATCAGTGATATCATTAGAAATTATATAGAATCCACATAATGGAAAATTAATAAACCCAAAATGTAATCATGGAATAATAGAATAAAAAATCCCTAGCATATGAATCAAGAAACAAAAACAATATCCCTCCATGGCTATAATGTGAGAGTAAAACTGCGGAGGAAGGGAAATTTTCTCTATAAAATGTTGTAAGAATTACATACATAGTGATTTCTAAGTGTTTCTTGATGAAATCTCACAAAAATTGAGTGATGATAGATGTGGGAGAGGGAGATCAATGCATGGGACATGAGGGTATCAAAAATGAAAAGAAAATTGATCGGAAATAGTTTAATTTCAAGAAGGGGAAATTGGAGAAAAATATCTAGGAAGAATACACCATGACAAATTCCTATAGTTGTTAATATGAGGTGAAACTCCTAGGACAATACTTATGAGTAGCCTCTTTATTTGCACCGTAGTGAACATTTATGACATAGGGTCGGGATCCCCGACCTCTGCCCTCCATGGGGTAGCCTCTTGGGTTATGGTGTGGTTCACATACATGACTCAAGAACCTGAGTACCTTGATTCTTATCCTTTATGGTGTGGAGAACCTGCTACATGGTGTAGCCACAACCAATATTCCCTCTCCAATAACACAACACCTCCCTTCTATGGACTTCTATATTGAAACAGCATATTTATGACAATAGTGTGGACCTGAAGCCTCTATAATTTTTTAAAAGTAAATGAATTCAAATAGCCCAAAAATTTTGAACAAAAAAATTAATAAATAAAAGTCACTTACCTGAAAATGACATAATGAATTTGAACATTTTCCCCACTATATTGTTTTCATACCTTGAATATCCACCAAAACTTCACTTATGAGTAAAACATTACATATATCATAAATAATCCCAAAAAATAAAATTAAAATACATATTGGTGTCTCTATAAAATATATTAAGAAGATCCTTATGATATAAGAATATATAATTTAAGACCTTTTCCCATTAAATAGAAATAATAAACCACAACATTCGTATAAATCTAATAAATTGGAGCTCATTAATAAAAATCAATTACCTATATTACTCAAACCATGTGGTGAAAATTATATATATCTTCCATGTAATACATTTAAATTAATAAATATATCACTAAAATATAAACAAGGATGAAATAAAATAATCATCGAAAAAATAAAAAATGAAATTTAATGCAAATCTATATTAATACAAAAAAAATCCCTTCATAAAATACAACCATTAATATTTTATAACTCAGTAATTTATTCTGAAACATAAAAATTGGTCATTCATCCTTAAAACCAGAATAAATATTAGTAATAGTTAATTCCAATAAAAAAATACATGAATTATTATTTCCAAATCACCCTTAAAAATTTAATAGTCTTTTTTATTTAATCATCATATACAAGCTGGTGTTACCTTCAAAATTTGTTCCTTTCCTCACATAAATAATTAACTACCACTAAAATAATTATCTTATACATAAATTTTATAAATAAAAATCTATATATAAATTAATTGACCAAAAACAGTCAAACTCACTCAACATAACCCTTCAGAAAGATGAAATTCAACATAAAATGTAAATTATTATTAACACCAAAACATACAAGATACAATTGATGATCATAAAATTAAAGGAATTAAATTAAATTTTTTATAATACATGTAATTTTAAATGTCAAATCTTTTATAATAAAATATAAAAAAACACACAAATAAGTATTGAATATAGTAGCACCAAACATTCAAATTTGAAAACATCCAAATACTGATTTGTATAGAATAATATAATCAGTTTCTAAAATGGTGGATGAGAAAAATTAAAATGAGAACAAAATTGTGGATGTCTCTTAAGACCAACCGTGTTTCTAAATTCCACACTAATATGAAAATTATATTTAATAAAATATTCTATAGGGAAAATACCCATTTCAAAACAAGACCATCGAATCAGTCCTTCACTCACTTTTTTGTTTTAAAATTACCAATGTAAATATAAAAAATAGTATTTAAACCCATAAAAAATTTATTACCCATTAGTAATTAAGAATTAACATAATAAAAAATTACTAGATAAAACTACAATATTTTAAACCAAAAAGATTCATGCATTCCCATAAACTACTTTCTTCGCATAAGACTACATTAAATGTAATTTTATTTTCTAATCAATACATAACCCTTTGTAACACCTTACAAATAAATTTGAACCATGTAAAGTAATAAAATAATATAAAACAATTAAGTTAATATCTAATATAAATTCAATAATGATACCATATCTCATATATCCATCAAATCTAAGAAACCAAACTAATAGAGGAAAAAATTAATCATCCAACACTTTTGATATTGTTTCATATGGTTGGTTTTATGAAAAATATAAAAAAACTTATCAGCAAGGATACATATATAATAAAAATAACTAGTTTAATTTAAAAACCATTTAATACTTTTAAAAATTATCCATCCACTTTTAAAATCACATGTTATCACCATGTTCTATTAATCAATAATGTGCCACAAGTTTTGCAATTAAATCTATCAATCAATTTAAAGTATGAGAAACATAAAATAAATAAAACTAAGTATATTTCAAAATCACCTACTATTTAGAAACTAAATTCATTTTTTTCTCAGAAGACAATAATCCTATATAAAATTAAACACAAGGTTTGATATCTTTCCGTTCAAATTTTAAATAATTTTTGAAGTCATATCACTAAATAAGTAAAACTGAAAACATGTAAATATTAATGGACCCAAATACCATATAATTTGACTAAGAGTAAATAACTTCTAAAATAAAACCATTTGATAGAAAATTTATCAATTTGATGAAAATATAAAATAATAAAACAATATATTTTTCTATTTATTAAAAACCATGAATCTAGTTCCCAATAAAACAATTTAAATAAAATACAAAAAAATAGCAAAATGATAATTTATACTGAAAACTCAATAATCTATAAAATGAACTAGGAACCCATTTCTAATTAGGTTTCCATATAAATAAGTATTTTAGAATAATATGGGAAATTTATTTAGTTTCGACTGAATTGACATATGTCTCATATAGTTTTATGGCCTCATACTACAAATAAAACAACTACTATGACTATGGTAGATAAAAATTTAAGTACTAGAAAAATCAACATGATATAAGAAAAACTATTTAATAAAATAGATGATGGTTTTTAATAGTTTCCCAAATTAATTAAAATTAATTATATTATTCTAATACTCTTCACATGAAACCCTTTTTAACTAATATGTTTATGGAATCACCCTATAAAATCATAATGATCTTCTTATGACACTTCTTAAAATTAAAAAAAAACACATATTTGGTAATCCATTTTCAATCAATATCATGATTATATTTTTTATAACCAATTTTTTAATATTTTAAAATAATTAAAGAGTGTAAATATTTAACATAGAAGTTATCAATAAGTCGTCATTTTATCATCGGTAACAAAAACATATTACATTACATTGAAACACTATTAATTAAAATAAAAAATAATCATAATAATTCAAATACATCTCTTTATTACTCCTAAAATCATTTATTTAAACACTTATTGTTTTAGAAAACATTTAAAAAATGAAAAAAAACAAATTCCTTTTTTACTATAAATTTAAAAATCATTCTATTTTGAAATCCATTATACATCCATCAAAAATTGATACAGTTAAAAATCAAAGATGTCTTAAATTTGAAACTCACAACATAAAATACCATTATTACTAAATCATTTAGTTAACATATATATTAACCCCCATTTAGAAAATAATTAATAACAAATTATACCTAAAATACCATCGAACACTAATCAGTTATTTCAAATCCAAGAAAATTATCCTTTGAAATCATTAAAAAAAACAAAACATTATAGTTTAGTTTTTAAAAGAAAATTATATTATTAAAAAATTGTTGTTTTTAAAATAAGTAATAATTAGAAGTCATAATATAAGAGATTAAATAAAACATAATAAAAAAACATTAGTATAATCGATTAACAATAATATTTTAGGAAAATAATTTCAATTTACTTCTTATTTAAAAAAATTTATGATTATGTAGCTTTCGATCATATAGGAATCATTAATTTTAGTAATCATTGAACCATGAAAAAATTTAAAATAGTTAAAGAATAAAATAATAATAAATCCACTTTCTTTATATATTATCATTAATGATGCATGCTCTTTAGCTCGCAATTCCTACCCATGGAATATACTCTTTACACTTCCAACATCCATTAATGTTATAAGTGTAACTATATTTGAATTATAACCAAAACCCATAATTACAATGAAACAAACATGACATACCATAGAAACTCATGGTTTAGTAATAAAATTGAAGGATATACAGTCCTTTAGAACCATTTCCTTAAAACCCAATAGTCCAATATGATACCATTTTCTCACAAACCAACCCATTGTTCCCCAGATTTAGGCACCCAAACTGGACTATGATATGTCCCTAAAGAAGTTATGTATACCCATGGGTTATAAACTAGTGTGTTTGGATCATGGAATTAACCTTTTTTAATTGTTTTTACCATGGAATAAAATCATCAACAAGTTATTATCAAAACATGACATGACTTCCCCATACATTGGTGAGTTATGTGCACAATCACATGACACAAACGAACAGTTTAATCACATAAAAAAATTGAAATAAAATAATATATAAATATATAAAAATTATTAATTTATATTGAAATATTCATGGTACCTCATAATTTTAATAACGATAGAAAAAAGGAATGATACATTAGGAAAATTGGAGATACATGATTAACAAAAAAAATTACAACCAATTTAAAATCAACTAAACTCATATTCTACCTATCTACATGTGGAATGGAAATTATCCTTCCACCATGTAACCCCCACATAACCTGAATGAAACTGATGAATAGAACTAACCACCTTCAAGCGGTGCCTTTCCTTTTTTCTAAATCAAGAATAACATGGTCTGTATAAAACCAATAGTGTATACTATATGTGAGAATAACGACCATAGTAATCTCCAAAAAAGTATTCCATATACAACTTTATATTGGAAAAAACAAATAATTTTAGTTTTTAAATGACCATATAAAATGGTTTTTATCATTTCTATGAATACAAACAAATAGAATTTTGCATTACTTTTATCATATGAAATCAAAGAATAAATTCTAAATATATCATTCCATTGTAAAGAACACAAAATAGTAATGAACCCTATGATTTTTAAGTTCATGATTACCTACTTTAATAACTTCACTAGTCATCCAACATAAAGGATTAAATAAAATAATTATCTATTATGGAAGCCAGGTAAATTATATAACTGGTGAGATAAACACGCAAATCTTATGGGAGGTACCTCTTAAATTAGAATTTACCCTACCCAATTTAACAGCGGTTTTAATGAGGTTTTATCAAATAATAAATTACCCAAAAATTTATTCCATTTTAACAGTTAATAAACACCATTCAGATCACTTACAACAAGCCTGTAAAAATATTTAAATCCTTCAAAGAAATGTAAATCATAAAATCATCATAAAATACTTAACATAGACCATATAAACCCATTTAAAAGTTAAAAAATCCTCAAATATTTATTATACACTATATATTCTACTCAGAAAAATGATTTGATGTAACTTTATTTTTTTAACATGATAAAATAATTTATAAGCTTTGTACCATCTATAAATCAGTTTGGAGACGCCTTTAAAACACCCATGATATCATTTTAGAAATTTATTTTTTAAAGTAAATTTTTAAGGGTTTGGATAGTAAAGGAAAAAATAAAAAACCACCTACTTTACCATATATATCCTAAATAATTTAGTCTGATTCACTAAAAGGAACAAGAGAAATCCCAAAATAGAATGAAATAATCCTAAAAACAAAAATCCAAACCATAAGAATCATGGAACATAAACCATATGATTCCATTTCCATAGGGATAGGGTGAACCAAGGACAAATAGATATTATTTCTAATGAAGATGATACAAATTACATGGTGTTTTTAGGTGTTTCTGGATTATGTCCCACTAAAAATTGAGTAAATATGAAAGTAGGGTAGGGAGATTCAAACATAGGTCCTACGGGTTTCTAAATATAAGTGATAAAGGGGTTTATTGGGGTTTAATTGTATAAGGGTTGAAATGGTAAAGGAAAAAAATTAAAATATAGGAAGAGTACAGTAATGTGTAACCGTAATAGTTATGACATGGTTTCCCTTTTAAGACACTTATACAACATAGCCTCTTGGTCTATGACACGGTGCACCTCTAAGTGGTAGGGTATAGATCCCTGACTCTTGGAACCTATGGAGTAGCCTAATAATCAATGTCTTTTTGAATTTATATGAGGTAGGACCACGAGTCTAAGTCACCACAATGTTGAACACCTCCTCTATGGTCTAGCCTCACCCAAGAGACCTATCCATATGCCACAACACCTCCCTAACATGATATAGGCTACTAAAAATGTAGACTACATGCTATATTTTAAAGCAAAAAACATTAAAATTATTAAAATTATCAATAATTAAAAGGACTAATATATTGTGATATAAATTATTATACAAAATTCTCATTCTTTAAAATGACATCATGGGTGTGATCATTACATCAACCATAGTTGGTGTGTTTTTTGGTGTTATTTCTTATCATTGTTTTTTTTCTATGGTATCCAACATGGTTATGGACATTGGTTTCATATTTATTATTTTCTATATAAAAACTATTCTAAAAATAAGGGTGTAGTATGTTATAGGATGTCCAACATGTTCCATTATTATTAGTGTATTAGATCATTTTTATGACTTCTTCATTTTGATGAAAAAAATCATTATCATAATTATGGAAATATATTTATTGACATTTCTTTAGGTGTGTATCATATATTAACCACAATGAGTGACCTTTTTCTATATTGTTATGAATCCGATGTTTTCTTAGGAAAGTGAAATTTTCATTCAAGTTAATCTGATTATGAATCAAGATAATTGAGGATGATTGTTTCTAATATAACTTACATAGTTACAAGATCATTAAAGGGTTAAAAAGTGTTTTTCCCTCTTTTTGTAGATATATATCAAGGTATATTTCCTAAATATTATAAACTTTTATTTATGGTGAGGGAGGTAGAGTTTTTAATTTAATATTATCAAATACTAACCCCATATATAAAATTTTGTATTTATTGGCTCCCAATAAGCTCATGGAATAGAAAATCAGTGATAAGTTATTAAATGAACAATATTCATTTTGAGTAATTTACTATAGGGTGTTATTTAATGATTTTTGTAAAGAAGGGTGATAGGATATAAAACTTCTATATTAATTATCACTTTCTGAATAAAGTTACAAATAATAATTATATTAATCAAATATTTATTAATTATTTTTTTGATATGTTGAAAGGATCCTACTTATTATAAAAGGTTAATCTACAATAAAAATATCAATAGTTGGGAATTTGACATATATATATGATAAAGATAGATTTTTAAATAATATAGGGTAACACTGTATTATTTTGGATTCCATTTAGGGTGATGAAAACATCATGTGTTTTTATGGAATTGATATACCATGTTTTGCAACATTATTTGAGTTCATTTTTTTGATCATGTTTATTAATGACATATTTTTTTTTTTCATGTTTTAAACATTATTAAATGTTTTATAGGTATTTTTATATATTTATATCAGATTATATGGGAATCCTCTCATATAAATTCACTGATAAAGACACTGACAATTAATTGAGTTAAATCATTTGGGGATAAAACATGTGATGTAACATTTCAATATCTAATTAATATATAAATATTTTTCATCCATTATCAATATTATAAACTTATAGAAACATTATTATATTTATTTTAATTCCTATAATGTGGGTAAAGGGTGTGTGTGGATAACAGAGGGTTGTGTAGTTTGATATGGTTCCTAAAATATTATGAAATAAAAAAGAAAAAGTACTTTAAAAATGATATTTGATTCTATTTTAGTGTTTTATGAACTTATAAGATGAAAATATTACTTTTATGGAGAAAAGATTATTGTATATAGCAATCACAAGATCATGCAGTATATATTTTCTCTAAAAAAATCTAATTCTTTTTTAGAGGAGGTTTGTTAGGATTATATTTTTATTCATTTTTGGTATGATATATATCACATAAAAATAGAATTATATTCTTTATGATTTAAGAAAAAAAATAGGCTGATTCACTTCATGAATCAAAGGGTGAGTGGTATCTTGTATCATTGTTATCTAATTTTTACCTTGATATATTTTAAGATTAAGTTATTATTGTGATAGATCAATTTACTCTAACATTTTACTTAATAGATAAAGTTAAAGATAGTCAAAATCAGATTATAAGTTTTATATTCTTCATGTTAGATTATAGAGTAGAGAGGAAATACCCTTATGAATTCTTCATGATAATTCCCTCTTTTATTTATGTGGAATTATTTTTAACTTGTTTTATGGGATGCGGTTATTAGGGATTTACATATTTCCCAAGTATAATAAAATCTTGATTAAACTAAGATTTATAATAGTGTTCAATGACACTTTGGGTATCTTGGAATGAAATAATACATGGCCAGATTCATTTCATTTTGTTTTACCTATCCTTGGTTAAAATATAAACATTATAGGTTTTCAGTAATTCATCAATCATTACATATCTCAATGTGTAAATGGGATGGTGTTCTTATGGATTTTATCACTATTATTTGGAGATCATCAAAAGAAAAGGATACAATGTGGGTTATTATTTCTTATATTGACTAAGGTTTCAAATTATCATTTTAATAAGAAGATTCAAAATGTTGATCAACATTAAAAGATAAATTATTAGGATATTATAAGATTTTATAGAACAAACGATATAATTTTATATAATAATGAAATGATATTTAGGCCAAAATTCTAATATAATATGAAAAACAATTTGGGTAGTCATATAAAGGCATGAACTCCATATCATTCATGGACCAATAGCCAATATCAGAAAAGAATTCCTATTTATAAGGTCAGATTTTGAGTGTTTATACATGATTTTAGTGGATCATTAGAAGACCGTTTTTTAGGGTTTATATAATAACAGTATTCATCGAGTATCAATTCAAGTGTCACTATTTAATAAATTATTTGTAAGGTTATGTTGATCACCCTTATGATTGATTGAATTATGTGAGACATATATAGTTTGACCAATCATACTTCAAGAAACATATAATTTAGTGTAGATTATCAGTAATAGAATAGTTATACCATTGTTTATAAATAAGTTATATACTAATCTATGACATTGAACACATAAATTTGATATTGGAGATCACATTTTTCTTCATGTATCCCCTTAGACGAGACATCTATGATTGGGTAATAAAATTTAATTGGTTTAATTATTAATTGGTCCATTTTTAATTATGTGGGTTTTCATGGAGGTTTCATACTAGTTAGGTTTACTAAAAAAGTATAATATAATGCATAATGTATTTTATGTGTTACAACTATGTAAATATGAACTTAAACTATTCCATGTTCTTCAATATAGTTATGTAAATTTGGTGTTAAATGTATCTTACATAAAAAATCAATTATTAATGAGTATTAGAGTGGAAATAGAATTCATGGTAAATCCATCCCACTTGTATGTATTTTTAATCCACATGGATTTGTACAAGAGGATATTTGGGAGTGATAAATAGAAATGATGTCCCAATAAAAATTGTTATTCATTGGAGAAACTTGATGATACATATTTAGGAAAATAATCCTATTATTGGGGAGTTTTTAAAAACTATATGGTTTGTGTATATTTTGAAATTATATTTTAATTATTTTAGGATTTTATTTTTTGGATATTGTGTTGTATTTTTTGTGCTTTAGGTGAAATAATGGAGTTTAGGAATAAAAAAGAGGTGGTCCATTATAAAATTATATAGGTGGTTCCACTAGGTATCATGTTGTTGGGTACTAGTCACCTAGTGGAAGTGGTAATGTCGGTGGGGGCTAGGACTAGAAACTAAGTGGATAATGAATATGAACATGGTATCTAGTGGGTTTCCTATTGAGACTTTTTTAATGAAGGGATTATAGAAATTTTTGGCTTTGGGATTTTAATTTAATGTTATATTTTCTATATCCAGTGAATTATTTTTTTATTCACATCTCCCAAATCTCACCCATTCCCTCTCAAAATCCATATAGAAATTTGTATTTCAATTATTAGTGGATTTTTTATTCTTCACTAATTTTTAACTCATCTTAATAAGATAACAAATTTTTTTATCTCTTCGTATAATGGTTTCATTCTTTTCATACTTATATTTTTTATTCTTTATATATTGTTTTGGTTTGGATAAATTTTTATTTCTATTGTAACACCATGGTATGTGTAAAATGTTCCAGATCACCATTTTTTGTTCTAGTGTCTTTTGAATTTTTTTACTATACTTATATAAAAGAATATTATATAGAAAGATAGTGGTAGTGGGAGGACATCAGCTAGCCAGAAGAGGGAACTGTAAAGATGATGTTGTCTGGAAGAACTCATGTATATCTATATATTCCACTAGCCAATTGATGGAGGTCCATGAGGTGTAAGATCTCTACTTATACACAATGTCTAACTGATAGATAGCTTTTATGGACAATCATTCTTCCAGTAGCTATATTCTAGTTGATGATGCCAAATGAATCGCTGGTAATGCTGATGAGCCTTCTATTTAGTATAGGGATAAAAAAATTAACTTAAAATTACATTTTACTTCTTGTAATTTTACACATTTTTCCCTAATTCAATTTCTAGAAATTTAAGATATCCTTTTTTATGATTTTTGATATTTACATTTGTAAAACCCTATTGTTTTTTAAAATATTTCATTTTAATAATTTTGTTTCATTAAGAGCTTGTATTACATGAAAAAATAAGTTTTAATGCACCAAAAAACTATTAATATTATTATTTAAACACAACCATTATTATCTAGCCAATAAAATTGGATCCATGAATAGTAGTAAAAAAAATTTAAAATTAATTAAAGGGTTTTATATAAATAAATAAAATTTATGAAAAAAAGTAATTAATTTTTAGTAAATTCTTTATATGCTTCAAAAAATACCTTTTCATAAAAAATGATTTGTATTGATTTTGTAAACAAATAGAAATAAAAAAAATTGAACTTGTAGAAAATTTAATTTAAAAAATGAAAATAATTTTAGGAATCATACGGTATAAATTAACTTAGGGTGAATTTGTTTTTATTTTTCTGAAAATTTTAACTTTTGTATGTATATTGAAAAATAATTATTTTTATTGAAAATTTAATTTTTGTTTAAAGAATTTATATGGTTAAAAAAATTTAAATGGTTTGAGAAGTAATCTTCCCTCAATAATATTATAATTAATTAAATCCAAGTAATTGGAATAAATTTTATATTGAATTTTTATTAGAAATCCTTTTAATATTTTTAAGATTTTCTCTTTGGAAAATCATTTTCTCGTCGTGTTTGTGGTTTAATTATAAATTAAAAAAATTTACTTATTTTAATGGAATATGGAAAAATGGATTCCATAATTTTAATCATAAAAATTATTATTATATAATAAGTTAAACTTAAATTTTTTACAATAATGAATAACCAAAACTATAAATATTAATTATTGTGGTTAAGGTTAAGACTAGTTTATGAGGGGGTTAAACTAAAAATATAAGGGGTAAAATGACCTTAAAACATTACTAGAACCCATTTTATATACTTTTTTACACAGTATCACATATATGTTTTAATAATAACCCATTTTTTATCCTTTCATGATGTTAAAAACATGGATACACTTTACTCTTTTTAAAATTTCTATGTGTGTCATGCCCCCCACTTATAAAGGCCACACAATATCCTATACTCTACAGACTTACAAAAACCATAGATTCAGAAATTTCCTAACAATATATCTTACCTACTTACCTATTCACCATATAGAGGCCTTAGGTTTATTTTTAAATATTTCTATTAAGTATTTAGGTATAAACCTAAATAGGTTCTCCAAATTAGAGGTAAAATTCTTAACCTTGAATTTTATTTTATTTCTTCCTCCACCTCCTTGAAATATTTGTAAAATTATTTTGATATGATAACTCTAATATATTCCATATAAAAATACATTATTTTTTAATGGATTAACCTATATCGATATCTTTTTATATCAAATGGTATATGAATTTTTTAGTCGTCTGTATATTGAACTACCGCCTCATGAACCGATATTATTTGTTTTCCATAACCACATATAATGGATGGATTTAATGATTTATTTAATACTTATATATTATATTTATGATATTATTATACTCTATAAATATAATAATATATCTACATTATTACTTTCCATTCCATTGGAAGAAAATAGCATCCCTTGTGTGTTTGGTGGACTATAGCCTCATAAATAGATATGATTTTTTCATTTTTGTTTTACTTGGATGATAATAAGGATAGGTTAAATTAATATATATGATATTTGTAACAAAATAATACTTATATGATTATGATATCACATATACCTTCTTACATTCCATTCTATGGGGGATATGATAACATCATTTGTGTGTATGACGTATCACCTCCTCGCTAAGCGATGTGACTCATTTTTCACTAACACTTTGAATGGAAGGTAAAAGGGGTAAATTTAATGAATATATGTGATATAGGTTTTATTTTTTGTGTAATTTTGATTTATAACCTCAAAAAAAATTGGTGAATTGACTGTAGCCAAAGGGGTAATTATTTCAGTAACTCAAAAATATTAAACATGTTATAATTATTATATTTTTACATTAGATAAAATTTTGAAACTAACCATGTAATGTGTTCATAATTAATGAACAACTTTTTTCAGGAATATAGTAGTCTATACGTACACATGAATGATGTTTTCATTTTTCTACATGGTGGAAAATAAATAAAGTAGATAATATTTTACTTCTTCTAGAATTATAAATAGGATATAAAAATCATATTTATTTATTGTTTCCATCCTTATTACTATTTATGTGATGAAATAATGAAAAATTAATCACATCACTTCATGGAGTAGTATTCCACATATACGCACAAGTGACTTTACCAAATATCAATTGGATGTAATGGTTAAGAAAGTGTGTAATATATTATCTATATATAATTATAATTATTTCATAAATATCATATATAATCGTCTAATCCATCATTTTAACTATCCATATAATTTAGTGATGAAAAACAATGTCCGTCACTTCATGGAGGTTGTAATCCACATGTACACACAAGTGATATTTTTATTTCTCATAATATGGAAAGGGAGATGAAAAATAGTTATTCAATAATCCTAATAGAATTTAATTATATTTAATATAGTGGTTTTATTATTTTAATATGGTTAGTTATGTTTTGAAGGAGGAGAAGATGAAATGAACATGAAACACTCAGTTACGAATTGCACCCCTTCTTTGGAAAACCTCATTTGGATTACACCATAAGCCTTATAGGTTTGGATGTTTATGAGGTCGAGTCCTCTAGGACACATATAGTATAGTTTTTAATGAATTTTTATATGTCATTGAAAAACTAGAGTGTTAAATTCCCTGTAATAAGTGAGAAGATGATGTTCCCTTTTATAAGTGAGGATAGGGGAACTCTTAAAATTATTCAATGTTTTAAATTAATATTAATTCATATTCAAGGGGATGATGAAAAAAGAAAAAAAAATATAATAGTGTATAGGGTATAAATCCTATCAAATAACACATTTAGAAAAAAAATTAATCACTATCTCTTAGTTGAATCCCCTTTAATTCACTTTAACCTTAACCTTGATGACTTAACTTTTTTCATCATAACATAATTATATGACTAAAAATAAAGGGATACATTTAACCAAATTTAGAGATTACAATTCCAAATATGGAATATATTTTATGAATTTCATGTTTTATAGGTAGCATGAATCACTTTTCATATAATTCTGCAAAGTGCATGAAAAATTGTTTTTAGGAAAATACCTCATAGAAGCGTAAAAATCAATTTTCTTTGAAATCATGTAAAAAAGATGATTTATATAATATTTTGGTTTTTAATATTAAAATTAAGGTTTTTATACTTTTTAATAAATCCAAAAACTAATGGAACCATCCAACCATACCATTAAATACAAATACCAAAAAATAATTTTAAATTTGAATAAAATATATCTTTTGTTCGCAAAAGTAAATTTTGGGTTCCAAAATTCAAAATAAAATATTAAAATAAACAATTTAACTCCTTAAACACATATTGGTTGAGAAAATGATTTTAAAATTTATCAAGTCGTGTTTATATCATAAAAAATCATAAAAGTGATATATTTTAAATATCTGTATTTTCAATATTCTCCCAAAAATTGACTATTTTAGAAAAACATCGAAAATTCACATTATGAAAATTTTGATTTACTTATATAAATAATGAATTCCATCTTATAAAATTTAATTTAAAAAATTTATAAATTTATCATTTAAATAAAATCATATAGTACATGTAAAAACAATTTACTTAAATAAAACTATTCCTTTTTTTAATGAAAACATTTACAAAATTATTTATACAGCAATAATGATTATAAATACATGAAAATAATAAGATTGATTTATTTTTAAAATTACTCAGTTCTTTACATTATTCCCCACTTAATAATTTAATTCCTCAAATGTTTATTCATTATTTAACCAATTTAGGGTATTTTCATCTTTTCATTTTTTGATTACCATATCACTTTCGAAATCATGTGATTTATTCATAAAACATGCCCTTATAAAATAAAATTATTCTACAACACCATCTCTCTATGGTCCAAAATATGGAATAAATTTTCCTCATATAAAATATTCTCTTCAAATAAACTACTTCAGGGATATAAACATGAGAAGAAATAGTTATATATTTTCTGGTAAGAAAAACTTGAAACACATATTATACTTGAGATAAAAATATAGGTAAAGGTTCCATATAAGAAACTGGTGAAAAATTTTATATAATTTCATAGGAAAAAATAAATTGTTGGTATTACTTTCCTTTTCTCCCAAAATTAATAATACTTTTCAATGGAGATACTTTAATAAAAACAAGATCTCCTACCTCAAATGAGAGATCCTTCTTCCCATGATCTACATAACTCTTATGTATACTATGATCCATCCTCATGTGATGCAGAATCATATTCATCTTATCTACCATTTATTCTACCAATTCTTGTCTCAATAACAACATTCCACTGAATTTAGCCTATTATGTTGAATTTCAACACCACATTCTATATAATGCACCAAATGGTGTTATATTTATACTAGAATGACAACTGATATTGTTAGAAAATCAAATCAATGAAATATAATGATCCCAGCATCCCCAGTAGTCCAAAGAGAAATATTAAATAATATCATTTAAATTATACATTTTACACTCTGAATATCCATCATATTGTGGATGAAAATATGTGTTGAAATTAAACATAATAATCATAAAATTATAAATTCCTTTCCAAAAGGTTTAGGAAAATATTGTATAACAACCCTGCTTTTTATTACACACTTAAACTGGTTTATTACATGAAATTCATATGATAAAACATAAAAGATCAATAAGTATAGTGTATTTGGGGCTTAGGAACATTACATAGAAACTTATAACATAAAACATATAACATATTTATTAAAAACTTCCTTTATATAACCACAATATTCCCTCATATGTAGCATTGCATGGGATAACCTGAGGACATACATGTGAAAAGGGTGAGCTATAAATCCCAGTAAGGGAGTAAACAAGGCATAAAATGAAGAATAAAATACATGTTAGGAAATAGGCATATAAATGGAGCATAAAATAACATGACCATAAAGGCATGATATAGCATGATTATCATAACATGGAAATGTGGTAACAACACTTAACATGGAATTAGCATGAGCCAAGGCTCATTGCACATGGAGCATGAGTAAATCCTCATTGAACTTGAATTAGCATGATTAAATCCTCATTTAACTTGAATTATAATGACTAAATCCTTATTTAACTTGACGTATCATGATATTAATCTTTACCTAATGCATTGGAGCGCTATCAGGGTGCACCCTTCTTAAACATTTCATTTCATGCATAAGTGTGCCACATGGATCCTAAAACATGGATTCATTAATCATAATAATTTATTCCATGATAAAGGAATGTGGAATTCATACATTAAACTCTATAATCAATAAGTAAATGTTCATAAAGGTGAATACCCTTGATAGGTAAATGGGCATGGTATTCACTACATAATGACTTTGGATTGGAAAATCACGGTGCAATTTCGACAGCATAATGGCGTGACATACGAATTCATGAAAAGTTTTATGAGAGAGAAAAGGGAGTATAATAATATTTACATGAAATGGAAAGTAATGGGGTCATATAGATATGTTTCCCAATATAAGTAATGGAATTTTTATTCATAATACAAAAGAATTTCTTGAATGTAAATGAGGAGAGAGAAATTCCTTATGAAATTTTGGCATGGTAACGGGTGTACATGGGAGGAATTAATGAGAGATAAAATGGGTCTATAATCATTCAAACATAAATATGACGGTATATGGGAGGTTATAAATCATACCCCAACATTTATAATTGAAAATAAAATGGTATAACAATATTAATAAACATGGATAAAATGAGAAAGGAAGGAATCCCTTAGTTGGAAGTGTGATCCATAAGGCTTGGGAGGATCTTGAGAGAGAATTATTAGGAGCTTGGGGCACCTTGCAAGGATTATAGAGAGATGATGGCAGAATTTGGATGAACACCAACGGATTTTAGTGAAGAGGAAGTGGGAGATTGGGTGGGTTTATATAGGAAAGGAGGAGGAATTATTTATTATTTAGGTTTGGGACAGCACACATTAAACTAATCAAAACCACAAACCAACCCATAGTTTTTTCCCACGGTTTTTTCTAAATGGGAGTAGAAAACAATATTTTATAAATCCAATGGCCTAACGACTTAAAATAATAGGGTTGCTTATGTGTAGGTGAGTCACACTCTCAAGGAAATCAATTTAAAAAGATAAAAAAAAATATAAGTCTTGGAGGGTCCACTAAGGCTTTTTAAAATAAATCAAAAAAACCTAAAATCACATTATTTAAATGTTAAAACATATATTGTCTGAACATAATCTTTATAGTATTTTATTACAACACTATTGGGTCATTATGATGTCATAAAATACATTATATATTTAAACAGTATTTAATTTTTACCCCAAAGTTCGACTATCTCATAAAATTAAGAAAAATTCACCATTTGATAATTTCGACATCCTAATTCCAAAAATAATATTCATTTTTTCTAAATATGTGAATTTTCACTTTTAAAATAAAAAATGACATTTATCGAAAATTCATGGGTTTTGACAAAGACATATTTCAAACCTTAATAAAAATTACAATTGTGTTCATAAAAAATATATAATCATTTATACTTGTTAAAAAGTAATTTAATAATAATAATATTTTATTAAAATATTATTTAATTCAAAAATCCATTAATTTATCAAAATATATTCTTTAGTTGAATATTAACTAAAAATACTATTTGTTCTTTAAAAACTATTTACAAAGTAACAATAATAAAATGAATGTATATTATTTATTATTTACAAAAATAATGTACATAATCATAGTGCTAAGGTCTTGCTACATAACACATTATAACACCTACATAATACCTTAGGGTAAGTTGTGTGATGGTGACAGACTCTTGGGGTGGCTCAGATGACATCGCTTGGGTGGTAATTTCTATCAACTTCCACTTCTCCCATAGGCAGTTTTGTTCGATCTTAACATGTTAAAGCTCAAATTAGCCTTGGTCAAGAGATAATCCCAATGATGCCACCTCCTTTCTGAGCTCCGTCAAATGAGCTTCATATGGGGAAAGTCTACTGGATGAGTTCATCACTTCCATTATCTGAGTAAATTGAATTTGTTAAAGCCCTATATTTATACTAATCATGTCATCACTATTCAATGGCTATATTAGAAATAGTCACAACTCATACTCATATTTTAAAAATCCAAAAACATAAAACCAAAGAAGTTCATATTTTATATAACCATTTTACATAATAAGACATTTAATCAGATCAAGAATAATTTAGATTAATAAAATTTTGGGTTGTTACAATCTTCCCCCTTAAGAAATTTCGCCCTCAAAATTTCCTATTCCCACACTAAAACAGATGTGGGTAACTCTGCTTCATCACTGTTTATTATTCCCATGTTAACTCTTCAAACTTTTGGTTGCACCACAACACCTTGACGAGGGGAATTGTCTTATTTCTTGGAACTTTTTCTCTATGATCTAATATCTTCACTGGTTGCTACTAGTAGGAAAGATAATCCACTAACTGTACTACCTCTAAAGAGAGTACATGTGAAGGGTCAGGTATTTACTTCCTTAAGACGGATACATGGAAGACATCATGTACTTTGGCCATGGTAGGTGGAAGTTCTAGTCGATATTCCACAGCCCCAACATCATCAAGAATCTCAAAGGGGAAGATGTACCTAGGACTTAACTTCCCTTTCTTTCCAAACCTCATGACCTTCTTCCACATATATATGTGTAGAAATACCATGTCTCCAACTTTGAATCCAAGGTCTCATCAACGGTTGTCTACATAACTCTTATGTCGACTTTGGGCTACCTTGATTTGATGTTGAATGGTTTTTACCTTCTCTGCCATTTCTTTGAACATTTTAGGTCCTAACAGCTTACGCTCACCAACTTCATCCCAACACACTGGTGTTTTTCACCTTTTCCCATAAAGGGATTCATATGGTGTCATTCGGATGCTTGAGTGGAAACTATTATTACAATATAATTCAACCAGTGGAAGATGTTTTTTATTGGAGTTGATGGTCTAGAACCAACTACTTTGTACTTTATTAATTAATAAAAGCCTTATCACATCTTGATTTTTCTTCTGCGTGACAATGCATGTGATAATGTCTTAAGGATAGATATTGCATTAATGGATCATAGCGGATCCCTGCTATGATGAGATCCCATAAGTTCCATAACACTGTTCATGAATATAAGTTCTATGGCCGGATGATATTATTTGAGGGACACAAATAATACAGGTCATTAGGGGTGAGGACTCATAAAATTTTGAGGCACCTTCTCATGGTGGCACCCTTGGTAATATCCATGGGGTTATTATAAGAACGAGACCCGCCAGTAGGAAATCCACATTTCATAGTGTCATTGTATGTTCCTATCTGTGGACGTGTGTATTGGTCCTTAGACTTTAAGATTATTATTAATGGGTATTACAACTTGTAAACATAGATTTATTGACAAAAGCTGTGACGACACGCTGTTCGCAGTGAGGTAGGATATGTTGGGTGCGTCACAAGTAATACTGTATTAATAGATAATGCGAGAAAGGATTTGTCCCTTCTGTTCCATAAAAGAAGTAGATATATCAGGCCCTTTGATGGAATTGATATAGCCTAAATAAATTCATGGCCATGGTAAGGTGTGGCCGAGTTCAATTCCAGGAAGTCAAAGAAAGAATAATTGAGCACATGGGTTGATGGCACTAGCATGAAACTCGCTTGATTGGATATATCTAGACAAAGGGAATATATTACACAGTAAGCGTTTGTAGGAGGTGAAACGTCATTGCGGCGTTAACTTCTTTATTTATGGGTGCCTTGGCGTGTTGTTAGACGCTAACCTTGGACTTTAGGCAGGCTCCGCCTAATGCCACTGAGAAAGAGGCCTAAAGGGTAACACACTAAGTGTGTCCATGTATCTCAGTTAAATATTAATTTAACAAGTTAAATAAATATTATTCCCGACTGTGGTTTAATAATTATTTAAGGATTCCTGATTGCATTTATTTCGACACTAGTTATTCGAGATAATATATTGTGGGCAAAATAATATATATTTATTAGCGAGTAATGTAGTTACATTTATTTAATAAATAAATAACCATTACTCAAGGACTAATAAATACGGTGGAGGAAATAAATAAAATGAAAAATAAAAGTAAACACCATGTATATTTATATACACGCCGTGTAGTTTTTTTTTCGGGATTAGTGAGAAAATATTGTTTATTTAATTAAATGATATTAAATGTAATACGTTGGGTGCATGTAAAGTAATAATGATGGTCAACTGTCATTATTAAGACATGTGGTATTACTAAGAATTAAATGAAATGATTAAATGGTTTCGGGAAATTAATTCATTTTATTATTCTAAGTATTATAATCCCAATGACATTATTCTCATAGATAGATCCATTGTTGTGCACAACAGATTTGGAAATACTCTCAAGCCAAGAGATAATTCTCTTTCCACCAAGAACGCTTTCAAGTTACGAGAGCGATATCCTCCACCAGATCAAGGCGGTAGAAGGCGGACAGCACAAGCGAAGGTTCTTCTGCGCTAGCACTCAGAGATCCCTTCGGCGACGTCCAGAGATACATAGAGCACATTTGGATCACGGGTAGAGGAATCCTATACTTGGATTCTCCAACACAACGACTGATCACAGGATCATGATCGGAGACTCCAACGAAGAAATAATTACATCTAGGTAATTCTTATGAATTAATTAAATTAATTATAACCAACATTTGATGATCCTATCTCAAGGTTTCCGAGACTCTTATTTTCTTTTTTTCGTTCTTCGTTCTATTCCAAAGATTTGGCGTTTTAAATCGTGACGGATCTTGGATTGAACATTGTTTAAATGTTAAAACTAATGTTGGGCAAACCCACCAACATGCTTCCGTTGTGTCCGGAACCTAGAAGTGGTATCAGAGGGAATCATATCATTGATTATAATTATTTATTTTTTCGTTTGTAATTTATGCATTTAATAATTTAGTTATTTAAATTCAAGTTTAATCATTCTGTAAATCTGAATATCAAGATTTGTTCCTCCTCCCTCGTTTCTCGTTCACCTCATAGAAACAAATTTTTCTTTTAATTTTGATTAAAATAAAATAGATAAACTCATCCAGAGGAGACAAACGTTTCTGTCCATATACCAGAATACACGGCATGTATTCGAAAGTACACACCGTGTAGTCTAGGTTCAATGCATTGATTGATCCGCCAAATCAGGCCGTTTATTGGATTCTTTCTAAGAATTTAAGACACCGTGTGTTGACCAGAAACAGGTGGCACATAGTTTCCGGAATACACGTTGTGTGGTCCAATGAACATGGCGGGTAGTCCCTTCGGGTTAGGGTTGGGCCGTGTACTCTGTACACGACATGCCTGGCTGGAAACCGTGTAACGCGGAAACTACACTGCGTGTGTCCCACTGTACATGCCGTGTACTCCGAAAATTTCCGAAGTACATTAACACGCCCTGTCCCCGGGCATGTACTTCGGATGGACGGTGAAGAAAAGTACATGTCGTGTAGTCGGAACTACACGTCGTGTACTCACCCAAATTACGCAGATTTATTAAAATTTATTATTTTATTATACAAACCCTTGAGATGTGTACCATGGTGCAGGTGTAAATCTGAGGCACAACACGTGAGAGGTGTTTTATATATATGTGTTTAATTTAACATCTGCGTAATAAATAGGAATTCACCGTGTTGCCTCCAAGGTACAAGTTACGTACAAGGATAATTTTAAATGAATTTATTTGTTTAAAATTATGATGGATGAGAATCTCAAGGAAATTCAGAAAAAGGATTTAAGATAAAAGGATTTAAGATAAAAGGATTGATTAATTAAAGATAATTAATTTATTCGAGCATGATTTATCTTAAACAAGAACGATTAAAGAATTGAATGATAGTTTTATTTATGCGTAAATATCATTGCATGTATGGATGATCATGAGCTAGACCGAGAGCTTTGTATGTGAATGGTTTATTTTAATTTATTTATTTAAATTAAATTTGTTGGCATGCGATCCATCTCCTCATTAATATGTAGGGTCTACGTGCCCAAGGATTCTTTTATGTAAAAACCCCTTTTACCCCTCACCTGCGTGTGAGATAAATGTATATGTAATGTATGGAACTCACAAGCTAGTGGAGGCGGCTCAAGTCAGGAGCCAAGGTGAAACCAATCCAAGGAGATACAAAGGTGGATAGGTGGAAAGATGTAAACACGAACCCGAAAGGTTCAAGGTGTTTCTCCCCTTGGTCTTGGGTTAGTTTATCAACCGCTAGATAAACTAACCAATAGAAAAGCTCATGATCATAACATTTATTTTATTTCTGTCAGTTTCATGGTTTATTTATTGTGGGTGTGTTGTCATGATCACACAATTAATGAATTAAACGAGCATGCAAGATGGAACTAAAATAAAACTGGATTATACGTAAATATTATCATAGATATGGTTAATCACTTAAGTATATCCCACTTAATATTAACAAGCATGTAATAAAAGATAATAAAATGGTAATTTACATATAAGGATAAAATCCCTCAAAAGAAATATTATGTCGGTATAGCCTTCCATAATCTTGGTTAGAATCGAACCATAGTTCAAAGTGCTTGACCAACCCTAGTTGGGGTGCTTTCAATTATCGAGGAATTCTAATTCAAGTTTTTGGGTTGACTTGACTTGGTTCGCATCAAGGGTTGACTGCCACAGCAGGACTTGGTGTGACCAAGAGGCAAAGGTTGAGGAAATCCAAAAATAAAAGGATTTTAGGATTGAGGAGTCCACTCAACGGATCAAGGAGCTGTGAGTTAATGCAGTTGGCATTTGGAATTCCTACCTAAAACCCTTCATGTTGCTTGACCAACCCTAGTTGGGGTAATGCGAAGCGCAATATGGATCTTTGACACTAGAATATTTAGGCAACAGAATATTCCTAAATCAATGGTGAGGGCTATTGGATTTCGATAAAATAGTGGGAAACTAATAAGTATTAATTTATTTATTTGTCTCAATTTTTGTAATAAAGTACTAAAACTTTGCTCATCTTATTTTGTATAAAAGGCAATAAAATGACGTTTTTGACCCTAGAAAACGCATTCCCAAAATTTTCCAAATGCTTCCATACACGATCCAAGATCGTAGAACTTTTCTTAAGCTTCGATTTGGTAGGTCGCAGGGCCCGAATAGAGATATGGATTAAGAGTTCTGGACATTTGAAGTTGGGCTGGAAATCTGGTTCGTAAAGCACATTCGCGAAGCCCCCTCCGTGATCGTGGAGCACCGCCGCGAAGCAATGAGGCGGGATGCTCCGCGAACCTTTTTGACGTTCGCAATGCGCTGCGAAGACCCTCCGCGAAGCATAGGAGGCGGGATGATCCGCGAACGAATTTGACATTCGTGAACCTGCCGCGAAGCAAAGCAGTCGGGATGGCTCCGCAAAGTGCTTTGACGTTCGCGACATGCCGCGAAGATCCTCCACGGACCAAGCTCCGTCTTCGCGCCGAGCGAGCTTTGCTTCGTGGTGCCCCTTGCCTATAAATACCCAGCTCACCCCCCTTCTCCGGACGGACGTCCATGGACACTTCGCCCCTTGGGCAGCCGAGTGGAGCTCCGCATTGCGGCTCCGCGAGGCCATGCTCCGCGAGCATCTTCCTTCACGTTGCTGCTCCGTGAGCCCATGCTCCACGACTCTACTCCGCGAGACCATACTCCGTGAGTCTATGCTCTATGAGCCAATGCTCTGCGATGCTGCTTCGCGAGACCAAGCTCCGCAAGACCCCTTAGCTCCGCGAGATACCATTGCTCCGCGAGGCCATGCTCCGCGAAGCTACTTCGCGAAGACCTATCCTTTGCGAGGACCCTACATTTGCGCCCACCAGTACATACCATGGGGGTTGCACCCCAGCACCCTCGCTCGGGGTCAGTGCTGCGCTCTGGTCCCAGCCCTCCGAGTCGTTCCCTTCACAACCGTTACAGACCCCCATGAAAAATGGAGAGTCGCACCGTGAACTTTTCGGGACGGGATGTCAGGATTTTCCATTGCGCTCCTTATGTGCAACCTCCTTCCACCTTTGGAATACCATGATTTGAGATACTTCCCCACACACCATGAAACAAACTGAGTCAACATATTTCTCTTGGTTTCATTCTTATGTCGTGAGTTGAGGTTCTCATCATCAATTTCCCAAGTACCATGAGTCGAACCATTCCTCAAGCAACTCCTCCAAACCCCATCACTTGGTCCCTATGCCAGGTTGAACCACAAAGGTCCTCCCTTGCATAAGACCCAACACCAAACATTTCTAGGCACCTTATGCCCAACAGTCCTATCTACATGACTATAAACTGTAGTACTTTCTATCTAACAAATGATAGGATTCCTCTTGATCCAAACAAGATATGCCTTTTGCTCCAAGAATAAGATGCCTAACAGTCTTACCTACATGACTCTAAACTATAGTATTCTCCCTATGTTCCAATAATAGGTTGCCTCTTTCTCTTGACAAGAGATGCCTCATGATCATAGAATGAGATGCCAATAATCCTATCTACATGACTATAAACTGTATTAATCCCTATGTTCCAATCATAGGATGCCTCTTGCTCCTAACAAGAGATGCCTCATGCTCATAGCATGAGATTCCAATAGTCCTATCTACATGACTATAAACTATAGTAATCCCTATGTACCAAACATAGGATGCCTTTTTCCATATAAGAGAGATGCCTTATGCTCCTATTATGAGATGCCAATAGTCCTATCTACATGACTATGAACTGTAGTACTCCCTATCTAACAAATGATATGATGCCTCTTGCCCTATACAAGAGATGCCTCATGCTCCAAGAATGAGATGCCAATAGTCCTGTCTACATGAATATAAACTGTAGTAATCCCTATCTAACAAATGATAGGATGCCCCTTGCTCTAAGAAAGAGATTCCTTATGCTCCCAGCATGAGATGCTAACAGTCTTACCTATATGACTATAAACTGTAATATTCTCCCTATGTTCCAATCATAGGATGCCTCTTGAACCTAAAAAGAGATTACTCATGCTCATAGCATGAGATGCCAATAGTCCTATCTACATGACTATAAACTGTAGTAATCCCTATGTACCAAACATATGATGCCTCTTGCCCTATACGAGAGATGCCTTATGCTCCTAGCATGAGATGCCAATAGTCCTATCTACATGACTATAAACTGTAGTAATCCCTTTGTACCAAACATAGGATGCCTCTTGCCCTATACAAGAGATGCCTTATGCTCCTAGCATGAGATGCCAATAGTCCTATCTATATGACTTTAAACTGTAGTACTCCCTATCTAACAAATGATAGGATGCCTCTTGCCCTATATGAGAGATGCCTTATGCTCCAAGCATGAGATGCTAACAGTCTTATCTACATGACTATAAACTGTAGTGATCTCCCTATGTTCCAAACACATGATGCCTCTTGCACTAAACAGGAGATGCCTTATGCTCCAAGCATAAGAGGCCTAATTCCATGATTACAGTGGCATAATTCCAACGCTCCTTGGCATTCTCCCTCTTATGCACCAATGCATAAGTGAAGGCCTCAATTCACCAGTGAGTTGGGATGCCCTCATGGCCAGACATGAGGAAGACACCCGGGAAGCTTCTTTGTGTAAGCCCCATTCACCCTTTTTTCTCCTTAGCGGCACCCGGGCAGCATCCATGCATAAGCCCCATCCACGATTGCCACTCCTTAGTGGCACTCGGGAATCTTCCTTGCGTAAGACCCATTCACCATTGCCGCTCCATAGCGGCACCCGGGTAGCTTCCTAGCGTAAGCCCCATCCACAATTGCCGCTCCTTAGCAGCACCCGGGCAGCTTCCTAGTGTAAGCCTCATTCACCATTGCCGCTCCATAGCGGCACCCGAGAAGCATCCTTGCGTAAGCCCCATTCACCGTCGCCACTCCTTAGCGGCACCCGGGCAGCTTTCTAGTGTAAGCCCCATCCACAATTTCCTCTCCTTAGCAGCACCCGGGCAGCTTCCTAGAGTAAGTCCCATTCACCATTTCCACTCCATAACGATACCCGGGCAGCATCCTTGCGTAAGACCCATTCACCAGTGTCCCTCCATAGCGGCACCTGGGCAGCATCCTTGCGTAAGCCCCATTCACCAGTGCCACTCCATAGCGGCACCTGGGCATCTCCCTAGCGTAGTCCCCATCCATTGTTTTCACTTCATCCAGCGGTAAGCCGTTGTGATCCCTATCCAATGGTAAGATGTTGTGATTCCATCCAGCGGTAAGCCGTTGCAACCCCATGTAGCGGTAAGCCATTGACATCCTTATACGGCGATAAGACGTTGTGATCCTTATCCAGCGGTAATCCATTGTGATCTCATTCAGCGGTAAGCCATTGACACCCCATTCAGCTTTAAGCCGTTGTGACCCAATCCAGCAGTAAGCCGTTGAAACCCCCAATCGGCGGTAAGTCGTCATCTGGAGAACTACGCGGACTTTGATTCCCTGCCACGGGGATATGTAGGAAGCCTCCATGAGGCTCAAGCCCAAAACTATCATCATCCTTTTCCTCGTGCCTCCATCCTGGAGTATGTTCCAGCACCATGGGCCGCCTAACACGTAAGCCCCTCTTCGCTTCCCACGGACACACCCTTCACGGCGTGATTGTCAGGTCCTTGCTACCTCTGGTTTCTCACAGCGAGCATGACTCACGTGGGCTTAGAGTTGGCATTAGCCATGAAAATACCTCGTCCAGCAGGACGTTAAACTGCATGCCCTCATCCAGCATGACGTTAAACTGTATGCCCTCATCCAGCATGACGTTAAACTGTATGCCCCCGTCCAGCATGACGTTAAACTGTATACCCCCATCCAGCATGACGTTAAACTACACATCCATTTGAATTATGAGGTCTTTGATCCATGTCAAGTCATGGTACGTAGGAATCCTCCACAATGTTCAATCCCACTCGTCATTTATTCACGTCGAGTTCCACCTTCGTCCAGTAAGACTTTAAACTGCATTCCAGTCTAATGGAAAGCCGTTGTGACCACCCGAACTATGAGGACTTTGATCCATGTCAAGGCATGGTATGTAGGAAGGCTCTCTGAGGTTCAAGCCCATCTCCCATCGGACCAAGGTCCCTTCCTCACGTCGGTTCCCCGACACCCACCCTCCGAACTATGAGGACTTTGATCCATGTCAAGGAATGGTACGTAGGAAGCCTTCACGAGGGTCAAGACAACCACTAGTGGACCCCTGGGTCTACTTTCACGTCGGTTCACCGATGAAACCCTTTGAACTACGTGGTCTTTGATCCATGTCAAGGCATGGTACTTAGGAAGCCTCCCAGAGGTTCAATCCCACCACCTGTTGGTCACTCTGACCATCTTCACGTCAGGTCACCAGCACCTAGGCAGCCTAGTGTGTAAGCCCCACACCATCTGGACCAAGGTCCTCACTCGCGTCGGTTTTTCGACACACCATTATGAACTATGAGGTCTTTGATCTATGTCAAGGCATGGTACGGTGGAAGCCTTCATGAGGATCAAGACCACCACCATCAGACCAAGGTCCACCTTCACGTCAGTTCACTGACGATACCCATCGGACCAAGGTCCACCTTCACGTCGGTTCGCTGACGATACCCATCGGACCAAGGTCCACCCTTACGTCAGTTCGCTGACGACACCCATCGGACCAAGGTCCACCTTCATGTCGGTCCACCGGCACTATCCCGAACTACGCAGACTTTGATTCCCTGCCACGGGGATACATAGGAGGTCTCTTCGAGGCTCAATCCCAACTTCACCGTCGCCCTTGAGATGGTCCCATTTCATTCCCCCTACACTTCATTCAACTCTCCATCATCCATCCTGATTCTCACCTGGGCCGCCACATCCCAGTGGGATCATGCCATCTACCCTCCTCGCTGCTCCTAGAAGTACCTGGGCCGTTATCCACGCATAAGCCCCATCATGTCTCCGGGTCGTTGTCCTCTGTGTACACCCCGATTCAACACCCCTTCAAACTACGTGGGTTTTGGTCCATGTCCTCTACATAGGGTATATAGGAAACCTTCATGAGGTTCAATCCCAGCCAATGGTAGACCTTGGTATCCCCCATTCTGGGGTGTACTCTCCTTGATCCGCCCTCAATGGTGTTCAGATCAACCATTACGGTGTGACATCTCCCCTCCATGGGGCGCACCACCTCAGATCCGTCCTCATTGGACGTTCTGATCCATCCCCTTGGTAAACCTTCCAGGTGTTCCCTCCTAGGGATATACCAATCTGATCCGTCTCTATGGGACATTTTGATCACCCTCATTCTGTCTCCGCAAGACATTAAACTTGCGGCCTACCTCGTGATAAACATGGGAAGCTGAGGAAAACCTCAGAAGACACGCCCTTGGCGTAACCATATTTGCAAGACGTTAAACTCGCGGCATTACCCATGATAGACATGGTAAGTTGAGGAAAACCTCCGATGGAATATGATTCCTCACATCCGATGTGGGATGCCTCGGGTTCTGCACCCTTGAGATGCCCTCTTATGAGGAAGAATACAGGTTCCCCTATGTCCATGCACCCAGAGATGCCCCGACATGCCAGATGTTGTCGTCTACTCCGACTGAAGGTCGCTACCATGTCAAGACCCTATGGAAAGTCTTGAAGAAAGTAGTGTAATTAACCAGCGTCCATGAAGATATGGCACCGATAATTAGTTTCACGAACAACGTTTTAAATCTATCAGGGAGACCCGGACTAGGTGATGGGTTCCAAGGAGGAATCCACGGAAGGAAGAACTAACATCCCATCATCCTGTTTAGATCAAGGAGCAAACATCCCTAAACAAGGAGTGAATGTCACCCGCCTTTGGAAAGTGGGAATGCGGGGAAACAACAGTGCATCCCCACAGACCGATGCGCACGCCTCGACGAAAGCGTCGGAAACAGAAATGGTAAACCCGACGTGAATGTCTTCTCCTTCAATAGAGAGTAGACGAAATGTGTCGGGAAACTTGATGCATCACCCATGTGAATCCCCACTCCATTATATGTGAGAGGATGAGTAACATTTGGTGTTTGAAGACTATGGTCCATTGGCTCCTCGCCAACTCCACCGCCTCAAGAGGCTGCGCAGGTGGCTCCACCACCCCACTCCATCGGCTCCTCGCCGACTCCGCCGCCTCAAGAGGCCGCGCAGGTGTCTCTGCCACCCAACTCCATCGGCTCCTTGCCGACTCCGCCGCCTCAAGAGGCCGCCAGGTGGCTCTGCCACCCAACTCCATCGGCTCCTCGCTGACTCCGCCACCTTAAGAGGCCGTGCAGGTGGCTCTGCCACCCAACTCCATCGGCTCCTCGCCGACTCCGCCGCCTCAAGAGGTCATGCAGGAGGAATCGGCCACCCGACTTCATCGGCTCCTCACCGACTCTGCCGCCTCAAGAGGCCGTGCAGGTGGCATCCGCCACACGACTGCATCGTCTCCTCGCAGACTCTGCCGCCTTAAGAGGCCGCGCAGGTGGCATCTACCACCCGACTTCATCGACTCCTCACCGACTCCGACACCTCAAGAGGCCACGCAGGTGGCATCCTCCACCAGACTCCATTGGCTCCTTGCCGACTCTGCCGCCTCAAGACGCCGCGTAGGTGGAATCTTCCACCCATCTTCATCGGCTCCTCATCGATTCCGCCGCCTCAAGAGGTTGCGCAGGTGGTAGCTGCCACCCGTCTCAATCAGCTCCTCGCCGAATCCTCCGCCTTAAGAGGCCGCGTAGGGGAAATCCTTCCCCAACTCTATCGGCGCTTTGTCAACCCTACACTATTTTCACCGGCAACTATGGAGGTGATCCTCATACCGCCATCATTCGGCATCCAGGCTTCCACACCTTTCGGGCTCCGTCGTACCGACGTCGAGGCTTTCACGCCATCCTGTCTCCATCGCCCTTTCTTTCCGACATTCCAGTCTTCTACGCCTTCTGGGCTCCATCACCCCGTCTTGCCGACATTCCAGGCTTCCACGCCTTCTGGGCTCCGTCGCCCCGTCGTACCGACGCCCAGGCTTCCACGCCTCCCAGTCCCCCTCGCCCCATCGTACGGACGCCCAGGCTTCCTCTCCTTCTGGGATCTATCTCCTCGTCGTACTGACGCCTAGGCTTCCACAGCTCCCGGTCTCCCTCGTCCCATCGTACCGACGCCCAGGCTTCCACGCCTCCCGGGCTCCCTCGCCCCGTCGTACCGACGCCCAGGATTCCACACCTTCCGGGATCCTTTGCCCCGTCGTGTCGACATCCAGGATTCCACACCTCCTGGGCTCCCTTGACCCGTCATACCGATGCCCAGGATTCCATGCAATCTAGGCTCCTTCACCCCATCGTGCCGACACCCAGGCTTCCACGCCTTCCGGGCTCCTTCGCCCCGTCATGCCAACGCCCAGGCTTCCATGCCTTTCGGGATCCTTCGCCCCGTCGTGTCGACATCTAGGCTTCCATTCTTTCCAGGCTCCTTCACCCCGTCATGTCGACATCCAAGATTCTACGCCTCTCGGGCTCCCTCGCCCCGTCATACCGACGTTCTAGGATTCCACGCCTTCCGGGCTCCTTCGCCCCGTCATGCCGACATCCTAGATTCCACACCTTCTGGGATCCTTCGCCCCATTGTACTGACGTCGAGGATTCCACGCATTCCAGGCTCCCTCACCCCGTCGTACCGACGCTCCAGGCTTCCACGCATTTTGGGCTCCATCGCCCCATCTTACCGACACTCCAGGCTTCTTCGCTTCTCCAAACCGAGGGAATGTAGCCATCCCTACTACCCTTGCGACACTTTGTGTCATCCCAACTACCACGTTGCATCAACCATAGATGTACTCCATGTGTCCTTGAAACCAGCTCTTGGAAGGTTCATTATGATCAGGGAATTCTAGGAAATTCCCATCATATAGATCCCCCCTCATCCCAAACCACTAGAATGGGGTAGAGATGACCATTCCTCTACCGACACAATTTGTGTGGTTTAACATCCTAGTTGCATGATGCTAAAATATGTAACAACCATTTCCTAATTGCACGACATTAAACTGCATAACAATCATCGTCCTGCATGACGTTAAACTGCTCATCTTCGTCCGTCATGACTTAAAACTGATCATTATCGTCCTGCACGACATTAAACTACATCATCATCATGCATGACGTTAAACTGCTCATCTTCATCCATCATGATGTAAAACTGATCATTATCATCCTGCACGACATTAAACTACATCATCGTCCGGCATGACGTTAAACTACTCATCTTCGTCCGTCATGACTTAAAACTGATCATTATCATCCTGCATGACATTAAAATGCATCATCGTCCTACATGACGTTAAACTATTCATCTTCATCCGTCATGACGTAAAACTGGTCATCATCATCTGTCATGACGTTAAACTGCTCACTATTGTCCCGTATGACAATAAACTTCAAAACGGTCCAAGCTCTATGACCTTAAACTATGATCACAACCATCCATATCACACGATGTTAAACTGCATGATCCGTCCCAACTGAAGGATGTAAAATCACTCATCATTGGTCTTGCACGACCTTAAACTGTACAGTCCCACACGACCCTAAACTGCACGTTATGGTCCAACATGACCTTAAACTGTTTGGTCCTGCACGACCTTAAATTGTGCCACCATCCAGAAAGACGATAAACTGCAAAATGGTCCATGCTCTATGACCTTAATCTTATATCTCCCATCATCCTTACTGTAAGACGTTAAACTGCAAGCCAGTCAGGCCTTCCTGACCGAGGCTTAGCCTCAGGCCCCTTGGCCTCTTTGGGCCCATGGCCCCCATACTTACTGTAAGACGTTAAACTGCAAGTCAGTCAGGCCTTCCTGACCGAGGCTTAGCCTCAGGCCCCTTGGCCTCCTCGGGCCCCTTGGCCCCGTCCTTACTATAAGACGTTAAACTGCAAGCCGGTCAGGTCTCCCTGACCGTGGCTTGGCCTTAGGCCCTATGTCTTTCATCGATTTAGGTTCCCTTATGGGATTGTATAGTGTGGTGTGGGACTACGTCCTCATTCGCATCGGATTACTTTCCATGTCTTACACATCCCCAGACGAGATACAGTTATCTCTTTCCCCGTCATTGTTGTAAGACGTTAAACTGCAAGTTAGTCAGGCCGTCCTGACTGAGGCCCGGCCTCATGCCTCCCTCACCGAGGCCTAGCCGCAGGCCCCTTGGCCTCCTCAGGCCCCTGGCCCTCATCCTCACTACAAGAAGTTAAATTGCAAGTATGTCAGGCCTTCTTGACCGAGGCCTAGCCTCAGGCCCCTTGGCCCCGTCCTTACTACAAGACGTTAAACTGCAAGCCAGTCAGGCCTTCCTGACTAAGGCTTAGCCTCAGGCCCCTTGGCCCCATCCTTACTGTAAGACGTTAAACTACAAACTGGCCAGGCCTCCCTAACCAATGCCTAACCTCAGGCCCCTTGGCCTCTCTGGGCCCCCGAGCCCCATCCTCATTGCAAGACGTTAAACTACAAACTGTTCGGGCCTTCCTGACTGATGTCTAACCTTAGGCCCCTTGGCCTTCTTGGGCCCTAGCCCAACCTCTTACCCGGAGTGTACTATGTGGTGTGGTACTATGTCCTCATTCACGTCGGGATCATGTACCATGACGTACACGTTCCCTCACGAGGCCCAGCCTCAGGCCTCTCGGACTTTTCGGGGCCATAACCCTTGTCCTCACTGTAAGACATTAAACTGCAAACCAGTCAGGCCTTCCTGACCGAGGCTCAGCCTCATGCCCATTGACCTTCTTGGGCCCCTTTGCCCAACTTCATACCCGAAGTGTATGGTGTGGTACGCGGTTATGCCCTCATCCACGCCGGTTTGTCCGTTGTACTGTACACTTCCCCTTCCTTTGCATGGGGGTATCTTACTCCCTCATCCCGTCCCGTATGACGTTAAAATGCATCTCTAGAACTACGTGTGGCTTGATTCCCATCCTTATGGGGTACGTAGGACCACCCGAATGTCTAAGCTTCGGGTCCAGCCCCATCTCTTGGGAATCTCCATCCCATCTTGGCTCCTTGGCCTACCCTTCCTCCACGAGGGGTGTATATGGCGTGGTATGGGATTATGTCCTCATTCACGTCGGTCCTGTAATGACCACGCCATGTACCTCTCCCTCCCGAGCTATTTCGTTGCCCCTTTTCAGTGGTTCACCAATGTGGCTAGGGGTACTCTGGTTTATTACATGGAATGCCAAATGTTACTCGAACATGTCCGCACCCGCTTTCCAGGCTTTGTGTATCCCTGCATCAAGGCTTCCATCATCTTTCACACCCGGAGGGACCCCCAAGAACGGCCTGGATACTACGCCCAAGGGCTCTCCTACCGTTACGGGCCAACGCCCTCGAGGGTTTCGGACAACAAATCGATAAAATCCTGCATTGCGAATATGGTCAGTGGTCGATGCTCGTTTGTTGTTCCCACCTCAGGCTAACGTGATATGGAGACTGTTTTTTCCACCACGGTTAACAGTTTTCCTCTATCTCCACGCCAACCCCATTAAGCCCAAAATTTCGGTTACACGATTAACATCCTTCTCCAGTCTCATCATGTCCAAGTAGAGTCTCGGAACTCTGGGTACTATTCCTCTGTTCACGTCTGCGCGTTGCGGGGAAAAATCTGCGTTAAAGGTGTCCTTCGGGGCTCTCTGTCGACTCCCCTTTGATGGACGCCCCAAGTATTGCGATAAGGATCTCCCCCCCCCCTTGTTTCCCACACCGAGTTTAACTCACATGGGCTTAGGGATCGGGTTGACGTCTGCGCTTACTCGGGGAGTTGTCACCATCCATGGTCCGAGCTCTATGACCATAAACTAAGATCCTCTCAGAACTACGTTCAACTTGATTCCCATCCTAATGGGATACGTAGGAATTCCCAGACCCCTTGTCTTTGGGTCTAGCTTGAGTTCAGCTAATTCACCTCTCTGGTGCTGCCTTCAGGACCCCGACTATGGGACAGTGTGGCGTAGTGTGGGATTATGTCCTCATTCAAGTCAGGTTTGCAATATCTTCACCACACGCACCCCGTTCTAAGAGTTAGCCCTCTTATTCCTTGTCCCTCATGGCATTAAAAGGCACCCTTCAGAACTACATGAGGCTTGATTATCATCCTTATGAGATACGTAGGACCACATTAATGTATAGAATTAGGGTCCAGCCCCACCTCTTAGAGATCTCCCGATCTCCTGGTCTCCTAGGCCCCTTGGATTTTCCCTCTCTAGGAGGGGGATATAAAGGTATGATACAGGGTTTTTGGCACTATGCCCCCTTTTCCCAGGAATCCACCATCTCTTGGCCGCCCTCAAGATGAGTCCCTCGACCCCTTTCAGCAGTTCACCTATGTGTTAAGAGTACTCTGGTCTAGACCAAGAGTGTCAGAATCAACTTGGTCAAGTTCCCTCCGCTTTTCAAGCTTTGTGATTCTCTTCATTCGGGCTTTAATTATCTTTCATACCCAAAAGGACCCCCAAGAATAGCCTAGATACAATGCCTAATAGCTCTCCTACCGATATGGGCCAATGCCCCTGAGGGTTTTGGAAAACAAATTGATACAAATCCTATGTTGCGAATATGGTCAGCGGTTGATGCCCATTTGTTTGTCCCCATTTCAGGCTAACGTGACAGGATGCTGTGTTGCGAACATGGTCAACAGTAATCCTCTGTCGTCATGCTAGCCCCTTCAGTCCTCGAATGTTGGTTGCATGATTCACATCATTTTCCACCCCATCATGTCTAGGTGGAATCTTGACACTTTTGGCGCTATCCCTCAGTGCACCTTTGCATGTCAGGGGGACAAAGCTGTAATACGGCACCCTTCGGGGCTCCCACGGTCCAAGCTCTAAGACCATAAACTAAGATCTCCTCATAACTACGTTCAGCTTGATTCCCATTCTCATGGGATACGTAGGACCCCCCAAACGTCTCGTTTTCGGGTCCATCTCATTTGGGAGCTAATCTCTCCCCCTTCACCTCTCACCTCTATGTGGGACCCTTGTCCTGAGGTTCCTCTCTCGGGACTATGTACGGTGTGATGAGGGATCATGTCCCCATCCACGTCAGTTATTTCGCACGACACCATACACATTCCCCTCCTAGCATCATCTCTTCTATGTCTGTGCTGCATGATGTTAAAATGCATGCTTGGTCCTATCATACGACCCTAAAACTATGACATTATCGTCCTGGCCGCACGACGAAAAATGGCATTGCATTGTGATGACCTCATTGTAGAGGATATCATGTTGGGTATTGGTCACATGCCATGCCATTTTTCAACACCTATCACGGCTTGATTATTGTGGTGACACCAGGGATTTCTACCCTAGGCTTGTCGCTTCACAAAAAAACCACTCACCTTAAAGGACAAACAAGATTTATCAAATTCCGCTTCTTTTAGTGCAAGGGACACGCCCGCACTCCCCTTCTTCCCTGGCACTGGTACCTTACCATGCCACTTTCATAACTACATGAGTCTTGATTCTCATCCTTATGAGATACGTAGGAGCGCTCAGGCACTTCCCCGTGCTCCCAGCCTAACCTTTGTGTTCAGTCCCTCGATTTGAGCATTTCCCCAGAGAACACATGGTAAGTAGGTCTTAGGTCCTCATTCACATTGGGTTTTGTAACTGCCTTGCCATGTGTCCCTTTCTCCCCTTACCCATTCATGGTCCAATCTCTAAGACCTTAAACTAAGACGCTTTCAAGAACTACGTGAGGCTTGATTCTCATCCTTATGAGATACGTAGGAGTGCCCGGGCACTTCCCCGTGGGCCCAGCCTAACTTTCGATTTCGATCCCTTGACCTAAAAACTCTCCCAAGGGGGTTGTGCGGTGTGATATGGGATTATGTCCTCATTCACGTCGGGTTGTTCACCCCACCGTACACACCCCCTATTCCCATTCACTCCAAGTGTTTGAGTTACTCCACCATGTGCCTCTTATGTTTCCTCCCATCCATGGTCCAAATTTTACGACCCCAAACTAAGATCTCCCTATGGTAAAGGACTCTTCTCCCTCTATCTAATACGTCTCGTTGTCATATTCAGATGTGTTTTGACAAAGAGCCCGAAGTGTGGGATTTTCATGGGGATATTCCCCTCGTCCCATGACCAAGCTTCGTGATCTCGCTATTTGGATCCACATCCTCTTCCATATCCAAAAGGTCCCTCGGACGACGTGGATACTAGGCTTAAGGGCTCTCCATGAATGCTGGACCTAAGGTCCCTCCAATCGTTTCGGGCCAACGTCTCTACGGATCTCTGAAAACATTTATGACATGGTCCCGTGTTTCGAACAAGGTCAACGGTCGACCCTCATTTTTCTGTCCCCATTCTAGGATAATGCGATATGGATACTGTGTTTCCGCCATGGTTAACAGTTATCCTCTATCATCACGACACCGTTATTGTGATACAAATCTCAAGCGTCATGATTCACACATTTCCACTTCCTCGTGTTCAGGTGGAATTCCAACATGCTCGGCTCTATCTCTTCCCGCATATAGGTTCGCCACATGGTCATGTTAATATCATGGGGCTAGTATTCACTGAGTGTCCCTTCACCCTAACCTTCCCTTTTCTGTGTCGAGAAAGTCCCACCACTACTTCTTGTTTCCCACACCGAGCATGACTCACGTGGGCTTAGTAGTTTTGGCAGGATGTGTACCAACACGGTCGGACTTCTCATCGTCCCGTACGACGTTAAACTGCATTTTCAGAACTATGTATGGCTTGATTCCCATCCTCATGGGGTACGTAGGAACGTCCGATCACTCTGCTTCGGGCCCAGCCTAATTCTCACTCTTGGTCCCTCGACCTGAAGAGTTTCCTCTGGGGGTATGTGGTGTGATTTGGACTCCAAGTCCTTATCCACATTGGTTTCATATCTACCGCACCACAAACTCCCTGGGATCTTCCCTTTTATTCCACGTCCTATCGTATGACGTTAAACTACAGGAGTCCATATGTCCTCAACGCATGACACTAAACTGTGGTTCTACCCTAAACAAGTTCAGGATGCCCCATGTTAATCATGGGATGCACCAGAGCCTCTACCAGAGAGGATTTCACCTACCAGTGTTGGTCTATGACTAGACTATTCTTCCAGAACAATGTACGGCTTGATTCCCATCCTCATGGGATATGTAGAGACACCCAGGCATTTCACCTAGGGTCCAGCCCTGGGAATCGCAAAATCCTGTTCCTCCCCATTTCTGTCCCTCTGGCCTGACCTCTCAGGGGGAACTATGTAGCTGCAATTTTGCCCTGAACAAGTTTAGGATGCCCCAAGATCCCATTGGGAGGCGACAGACCCCCTCGCCAGAGAGGCCCTGTCCCAAAGAAGGGATGATCCATGATCAAACCAATGCACCCATCTGGCGTACTCCCACCACGGTGGTGTAATTACATGAGTGTTGGAATCTGTTCGGAAAAACCATCACTCCATATTCCATTCTTTGTGTGCCCCTTATTCAGACCCTTGTCCCCTTTCATGTCTAAAGGGACCCCCTAACGGCCTGGTATCATGCCGCATCGGCTCACCTACCATCCTGGGCCAACGTCTCGGAAGACCGGTCATGTTTGGAAGGACTCCCTAACAGTATGGATGCTCGACCTAGGGTCCGCCTACTCTCCTGGGCCAATGTCCCAAAGGATTGATTGACAACATTTGTGACATGGTCCCGTGTTTCGAACATGGTCAATGGTCGACCCTCATTTTTTGTCCCCATTTTCAATCTAACACAGTAAGGATACTGTTTCTCCGCCATGGTTAATGGTTGTCCTTTAATATCACATCATCTCTATAGTGTTCCGTATTTTGGGTATCGTGATTCACAAATCTCACTTCCCTCTGTTTGGATTGATTCTAACGCCCCTGAAATTACCCCGCTCATGCACTAGAGTAGGGTTGGAAAAGTAGGTCAGCTGTTCAGAGATCCATGCTCTCCAGCCATGACCCCTCTCTTTTTTTAGGATTCCCCCAGATGGTGATTGATGTCCCATGTCGATCCCCTCACACCTTTCGTTGTTTTACACTCTCGTATAGGAGCTCCTATTATCTCTTGTTTCCCGCACCGAGCATGGATCAAGCGGTATTAGAGATTTAGTTGAATGTCTCCTAAATACGATCCAGATACAATAGATCCCAATGAACATGTTTTCCACAGTCGTTTCCTCAGAACGCGGTCTGCCTCGCCCTCCTTATCCTCGTTGGACCCCGTTCTAAGGGGAGGCATTTCTTGACCCCGGAAAACTCGTTCCCAAAATTTCCCAAATGCTTCCATACACGATCCAAGATCTTATAACTTTTATTAAGCTTCGATTTGGTAGGTCACAGGGCCCGAACGGAGCTACGGATTTGGAGTTATGGACATTTGAAGTTGGGCTGGAAATCTGGTTTGTGAAGTCCATTCGCGAAGCCCCCTCCGTGATCGTGGAGTGCTGCCACGAAGAAATGAGGTGGGAAGCTCCGAGAACCTGTTTGATGTCCGCGATGCGCCATTAAGACCCTCCGCAAAGCATAGGAGGTGGGATGCTCCGCGAACGAATTTGACGTTCGCGAACCCTCCGCGAAGCAAAGGAGGCGGGAAGGCTCCGCGAAGTGCTTTGACGTTCGTGATGTGCCGCAAAGATAGGGACGTGTAAAACTCACGGACTACCTCGTGATAAATATGGGAAGCTGAGAAAAACCTCAGAAGACACGCCCTTGGCGTAACTGTCTCTGCAAGACGTTAAACTCATGGCATCTCATGCTAGGAGCATAAGGAATCTCTCGTATAGGGCAAGAGGCATCCTATCATTTGTTAGATAGGGAGTACTACAGTTTATAGTCATGTAGATAGGACTATTGGCATCTCATGATAGGATCATGAGGCATCTCTTGTATAGGGAAATAGTAATCCTATGTTTGGTACATAGGGATTACTATAGTTTATAGTCATGTAGATAGGACTATTGGCATCTCATGCTATGAGCATGAGGCATCTCTTGTTAGGACCAAGAGGCATCCTATGATTGGAACATAGGGATTACTACAGTTTATAGTCATGTAGATAGGACTATTGTCATCTCATGCTAGGAGCATGAGGCGTCTCTCGTAAAGGGAAGAGGCATCATATCATTTGTTAGATAGGGAGTACTACAGTTTATAGTCATTTAGATAGGACTATTGGCATCTCATGCTAGGAGCATAAGGAATCTCTCGTATAGAGCAAGAGTAATCCTATGTTTGGTACATAGGGATTACTACAGTTTATAGTCATGTAGATGGGACTATTGGCATCTCATGCTATGAGCGTGAGGCATCTCTTGTTAGGAGCAAGAGGCATCCTATGATTGGAACGTAGGGATTAATACAGTTTATAGTCATGTAGATAGGACTATTGGCATATCATTCTATGAGCACGAGGCATCTCTTGTCAGGAGAAAAAGGAATCCTATGATTGGAACATAGGGAGAATACTACATTTTAGAGTCATGTAGGTAAGACTGTTAGGCGTCTTATGCTTGGAGCATAAGGCATATCTTGTTTGGAGCCAGAGGCATCCTATCATTTGTTAGATAGGGAGTACTACAGTTTATAGTAATGTAGATAGGACTGTTGGGAATAAGGCGCCTAGAAATGGTTGGTGTTGGGTCTTATGCAAGGGCGGCCCTTTTTGGTTCAACCAGGCATAGGGACCAAGTGATGGGGTTTGGAGGAGCTTCCTGAGGAATGGTTAGACTCATGGTACTCGGGAAATTGATGATGAGAACCTCAACTCATGACATAAGAATGAAACCAAGAGGAATATGTCGACTCAGTGTGTTTCATGGTGTGTGGAGGAGTATCTCAAATCATGGTATTCCAAAGTTGGAAGGAGGTTGCGCATAAGGAGCGCAATGGAAAATCCCGACATCCTGGCCTGAAAAGTTCGCGGTGCGACTCTCCATTTTTCATGGGGGTCTGTGACGGTTGCGAAGGGACCGGCCCAGAGGACCGGGACCGGAGCCCGGCACTGGCCCCGAGCGAGGGTGCGGGGGTGCAGCCCCCACGGTATAGACCGGTGGGTGCGAAGGTAGGGTCCTCGCAAAGGATAGGTCTTCGCGAAGTAGCTTCGAGGAGCATGGCCTTGCGGAGCAATGGTCTCTCATGGAGCAAAGGGGTCTCTCGGAGCTTGGTCTCGCAGAGCAGCATCACGGAGCATTGGCTCGCAGAGCATGGACTCACAGAGTATGGTCTCGCGGAGCAGCATCGCGGAGAATGGGATCGCGGAGCATGGCCGCGTGGAGCCTCGACTCGCGGAGCTGCAATGCGAAGGAAGATGCTCGTGGAGCATGGCCTCGCGGAGCCGCAATGCGGAGCTCCGCTCGGCCGCCCAAGGGGCAAAGTGGCCATGGCCGTCCGTCCGGAGAAGGGGGGTGAGCTAGGTATTTATAGGCAAGGGGCGCTGTGAAGCAAAGCTCGCTCAGCGTGAAGACGGAGCTTGGTCCGCGGTGGATCTTCGCGGTGCGTCGTGAATGTCAAAGCACTTCGCGGAGCCGTCCCGCCTCCTTTGCTTCGCGGCGGGTTCGCGAACGTCAAATTCGTTCACGGAGCATCCCGCCTCCAGTGCTTCGTCGAGGGTCTTCGCGGCTCATCGCAAACTTCAAATAGGTTCTCGGAGCTTCCCGCCTCATTGCTTCATGGCGGCGCTCCGCAATCACGGAGGGGGCTTCACGAATGGGCTTCGCGAACCAGATTTCCACCCCAACTTCAAATGTCCATAACTTCTAATCCGTAGCTCCGTTCGGGCCCTGCGACCTACCAAATCGAAGCTTAAGAAAAGTTCTATGATCTTGGATCGTGTATGGAAGCATTTGGAAAATTTTGGAAACGCGTTTTCCGGGGTCAACAACGTCATTTTATTGCCTTTTATACAAATTAAGATGAGAAAAGTTTTAGTACTTTATTACAAAAATTGATACAAATAAATAAATTAATACGTATTAGTCTCCCACTATTTTATCGAAATCCAATAGCCCTCACCATTGATTTCGAAATATTATGTTGCCTGAATATTCTAGTGTCAAAGATCCATATTTCCATTCGCATTACCCCAACTAGGGTTGGTCAAGCAACTTGAAGGGTTTAGGTAGGAATTCCAAATGCCAACTGCATTAACTCGCAGCTCCTTGATTCGTTGAGTGGACTCCCCAATCCTGAAATCCTTTTATTTTTGGATTTCCTCAACCTTTGCCTCTTGGTCACACCAAGTCCTACTGTGGCAGTCAACCCTTGATGCGAACCAAGTCAAGTCAACCCAAAACCTTGAATTAGAATTCCTCGATAATTGAAATCACCCCAACTAGGGTTGGTCAAGCACTTTGAACTATGGTTCGATTCTAACCAAGATTATGGAAGGCTATACCGACATAATATTTCTTTTGAGTGATTTTATCCTTATATGTAAATTTCCATTTTATTATCTTTGATTACATGCTTGTTAATATTAAGTGGGATATACTTAAGTGATTAACCATGTCTAAGATAATATTTACGTATAATCCGGTTTTATTTTAGTTCTATATTGCATGCTCGTTTAATTCATTAATTGTTTGATCATGACAACACACCCATAATAAATAAACCATGCAACTGATAGAAATAAAATAAATGTTATGATCATGAGCTTTTCTATTGGTTAGTTTATCTAGCGGTTGATAAACTAACCCAAGACCTAGGGGAGAAGCACCTTGAACCTTTCAGGTTCATGTTTACAGCTTTCCACCTATCCACCTTTGTATCTCCTTGGATTGGTTTCACCTTGGCTCCTGACTTGAGCCGCCTCCACTAGCTTGGGAGCTCCATACATTACATATGCATTTATATCACACGCAGGTGAGGGGTAAAAGGGGTTTTTACATAATATAATCCTTGGGCGCGCAGGCCCTACATATTAATGAGGAGATGGCTCGTATGCCAACAAATTTAATTTAAATAAATTAATTAAAAGAAACCCTTCACATACAAAGGTCTCAGTCTAGATCATGATCATCCATACATGGAACAATATTTACGCATAAATAAAACTAGCATTCAATTCTTTAATCGTTCTTGTTTAATATAAATCACGCTCGAATAAATTAATTATCTTTAATTAATCAATCCTTTTATCTTAAATCCTTTTTCTGAATTTCCTTGAGATTCTCATCCATCATAATTTAAAACAAATAAATTCATTTAAAATTATCCTTGTACGTAACTTGTACCTTGGAGGCAACCCGGTGAATTCCCATTTATTACGCAGATGTTAAATTAAACACATATATATAAAACACCTATCACGTGTTGTGCCTCAGCTTTATGCCTGCACCATGGTACACATCTCAAGGGTTTGTATAATACTATAATAAATTTTATTAAATATGCGTAATTTGGGTGAGTACACGGCGTGTAGCTCCGACTACACGACATGTACTTTTCATCACCGTCCATCCGAAGTACACGCCCGGGGACAGGGTGTGTTAATGTACTTCAGAAATTTTCAGAGTACACGGCTTGTACAGTGGGACACACGCCATGTAGTTTCCATGTTACACGGTTTCCAGTTGGGCTTGCCATGTACAGAGTACACGGCCCAACCCTAACCCGAAGGGACTACACGTTGTGTTCATTGGACCACACGGTGTGTATTCTGGAAACCGTGTGCCACCTGTTTCTGGTCAACACACGGTGTCTTAAATTCTTAGAAAGAATCCAATACACGGCCTAATTTGGCGGATCAATCAATGCATTGAACCTAGACTACACGGTGTGTACTTTCGAATACACACCATGTATTCTGGTGTTATACGGCCAGAAACGTTTGGCTCCTCTGGATGAGTTCCTCTATTTTATTTTAATCAAAATTAAAAGAAAATTTTGTTTCTGTGAGGTGAATGAGAAACGAGGGAGGAGGAACAGATCTCGATATTCAGATTTCCAGAACGATTAAACTTGAATTGAAATAACTAAATTATTAAATGCGTAAATTACCAACGAAAAACTAAATAATTATAATCAACAATATGATTCCCTTTGATACCACTTGTAGGTTCCGGGAACAGCGGAAGCACGTTGGTGGGTTTTCCTAACTTTAATTTTAACGTTTAAACAATGTTCAATCCGAGATCCATCACGATTTAAAACACTGAATCTTTGGAATAGAACGAAGAATGAAAAAAAGAAAAGAAGAGTCCTGGAACCCTTGAGATAGGATCATCATATGTTGGTTATAATTAATTTAATTAATTCATAAGAATTACCTCGATGTAATTATTTCTTCGTTGGAGTCTCCGGTCACGATCCTGTGATTCGTCGTTGCGTTCTTGAATCCAAGTACAAGATTCCTCTAGCCATGATCCACAAGTGCTCTATGTATCTCTGGATATCGCCGAAGGGATCTCCGAGTGCTAGCGCAGAAGAACCTTCGCTCGCGATGTCCGCCTTCTACCACCTTGATCTGGTGGAGGATCTCGCTCTCGTAACTTGAAAGAGTTCTTGGTGGAAAGGGAATTCTCTCTTGGCTTGAGAGTGTTTCCAAATCTTTTGTGCACAACAATGGCTCTATATATGATAATAATGTCATTGGGATTATAATACTTAGAATAATAAAATGAATTAATTGCCTGAAATCATTTAATCATTTCATTTAATTCTTAGTAATACCACATGTCTTAATAATGACAGTTGACCATCATTATTAATTGACATGCACCCAACGTATTACATTTAATATCATTTAATTAAATAAACAATATTTTCTCACTAATCCCAAAAAAAAACTACACGACGTGTATATAAATATACATGGCGTGTACTTTTATTATTCATTTTATTTATTTCCTCGACCATATTTATTCGACCTTGAGTAATGGTTATTTATTTCTTAAATAAATGTAACTACATTACTCGCTAATAAATATATATTATTTCGCCCATAATAAATTATCTCAAATAACTAGTGTCGAAATAAATGCAATCAGGAATCCTTAAATAATTATTAAACCACGGTCGGGAATAATATTTATTTAACTTGTTAAATTAATATTTAACTGAGATACATGGACACACTTAGTGTGTGACCCTCTAGGCCTCTTTTTCAGTGGCATTAGGCAGAGCCTGCCTAAAGTCCAAGGTTAGCGTCTAAAAACACGCCAAGGCACCCATAGAGAAAGAAGTTAATGCCGCAATGACGTGTCACCTCCTACGAACGCTTACCATGTAATATATTCCCTTTGTCTCGATCTCTCCAATCAAGCGGGTTTCATGCTAGTTCCATCAACCCATGTGCTCAATTATTCTTTCTTTGACTTCCTGGAATTGAACTCGACCACAACTTACCATGGCCATGGATTTATTTAGGCTATATCAATTCCATCAAAGGGCCTAATATATCTACTTCTGTTATGGAACAGAAGGGACAAATCCTTTCTCACATTATCTATTAATGCAGTATTACTTGCGATGCACCCAATGTATCCTACCTCGCTACGAATAGTGTGTCATCATAGTTTTTGTCAATACATCTAAGAGCGTGACTTGTAATACCCATTAATAATAATCTTAAAGTCTAAGGACTAATCCACACATCCGTAGATAGGAACATACAATGACACTATGAAATGTGGATTTCCTAATGGCGGGTCTCGTTCTCATAATAACCCCCTAGATATTACCAAGGGTGCCACCATGAGAAGGTGCCTCAAAGTTTTATGAGTCCTCTCCCCTAATGACCTGTATTATTTGTTTCCCTCAAATAATATCATCTGGCCATAGAACATATATTCAAGAACAGTGTTATGGCACTTCTGGGTTCTCATCATAGCAGGGATCCACTATGATCCATTAATGCAATAGCTGTCCTTAGGACATTATCACATGCATTGTCACGCAGAATAACAATCAAGATGTGATAAGGATTTTATTAATTAATAATGTACAAAGTAGTTGGTTCTAGACCACCAACTCCCACAAAAAACATCTTCCACTGGTTGAATTATCTTATAATAACAGTTTCCACTCAAGCATCCGAATGGCACTATATGAATACCTTTATGGGAAAAGGTGCAAAACACCAGTGTGTTGGGATGAATTTGGTGAGCATAAGCTGGTAGGACCTGAAATGTTCAAATAAATGGTAGAGAAGGTAAAAACCATTCAACAGCAAATCAAGGTATCCCAAAGTCGACATAAGAGTTATGCAGACAACCGTCGATGAGACCTTGGATTCAAAGTTGGAGACATGGTATTTCTACACATATCTATGTGGAATAAGGTCATGAGGTTTTGAAAGAAAGGGAAGCTAATTCCTAGGTACATCGTCCCCTTTGAGATTCTTGATCGTGTTGGGACTGTGGAATATCGACTAGAACTTCCACCTACCATGACCAAAGTACATGATGTCTTCCATGTATCCCTCTTAAGGAAGTAAATACCAGACCCTTCACATGTACTCTCTTTAGAGGTAGTACAGTTAGAGGATTATCTTTCCTACTAGGAGCAACCAGTGAAGATCTTAGATCGTAGAGAAAAAGTTACAAGAAATAATACAATGCCCCTCGTCAAGGTGTTGTGGTGCAACCAAAAGTTTGAAGAGTTAACATGGGAATCATAAAAAGTGATTAACAAGAGTTACACACATCTGTTTTAGTGTGGGAAAAGGAAATTTTGAGGGTGAAATTTCTTAAGGGGGTAAGATTGTAACGACCCAAACTTTTATTAATGTAAATTATTCTTAATTTGATTAAATGTCTTATTATGTAAAATGGTTATATAAAATATGAACTTCTTTGGTTTTATGTTTTTGGATTTTTAAAATATGATTATGAATTGTGGATGTTGCTAATATAGCCATTGAATAGTGATCACATGATTAACATAAATATAGGGCTTTAACAAATCCAATTTACTTAGACAATGGAAGTGATGACCTCATCTAGTAGACTTTCCCCATATGAATCTCATTTGACGGAGCTCAAAAAGGAGGTGGCATCATTGGTATTATCTCTTGACCAAGCCCAAGCTTAGCTTTAACATGTTATCTCAAACAGAACTGCCTACGGGAGAAGTGGAAGTTGATAGAAATTACCACCCAAGCGATGTTATCTGAGCCACCCCAAGAGTATGTCACCATCACACAACTTACCCCAAGGTCTTATGTAGGTGTTATAAGGGGTTATGTAACAAGACCTTAGCACTATGATTATGTACATTATTTTTGTAAATAATAAATAATATACATTCATTTTATTATTGTTACTTTGTAAATAGTTTTTAAAGAACAAATAGTATTTTTAGTTAATATTCAACTAAAGAATATATTTTGACAAATTAATGGATTTTTGAATTAAATAATATTTTAATAAAATATTATTATTATTAAATTACTTTTTAATAAGTATAAATGATTATATATTTTTTTGAACACAATTGTAATTTTTATTATGGTTTGAAAGATGTCTTTGTCAAAACCCATGAATTGTAGATAAATGTCAGTTTTTATTTTAAAAGTGAAGATTCACATATTTAGAAAATTATTTAGATAAAATGAATATTATTTTTGGAATCAGGACGTCGAAATTATCCAATGGTGAATTTTTCATAATTTTCTGAGATTGTCGAATTTTGGGGTAAAAATTAAATACTGTTTAAATATATAATGTATTTTATGACATCATAATGACCCAATAGTGATGTAATAAAATAATATAAACATTATGTTTAGGCAATATATGTTTTAACATTTAAATAATGTGATTTTAGATTTTTTTTTGATTTATTTTACAAAGCCTTAGTGGACCCTCCAAGACTTATAAAACATTTCATCCAAGTGGTATATGTTGATGACATATTGCTTATTGGAAATGATGTACCAGCCTTACAGTTAGTTAAGGACTGGTTGAATAAGTGTTTCTCCATGAAGGAATTAGGAGAAAAAGCCTAAATTATAGGGATCAAGATCATTCATGATAGATCCAAGAGGCTGCTTGGACTAATTTAGGGTACATACATTGACCAGATACTAAAGAGATTTAGTGTGGAAAAATCCAAGAGGGGATTGGTTCCAGTGTCACATGGCTTACATATTTCTAAGAAAATGTGTCCCCAGACACAAAAGGAGAAATATAGGATGAGTAAGATCCCATACTCTTCGGCTATAGGATCCATCATGTATTCCATGTTATTTACCAGGCTTGATGTTGCCTATGCACTGAGCATGGTAGGCAGATATCAAGAAGATCCAGGAGAACAACATTGGACTACTGTTAAGACTATCCTTAAGTATCTGAGAAGAACTAAGGATACGTTCCTGTTGTATGGAGGAGATGAGGAGCTTGTCATCAGAGGGTATACTGATGCTGGTTTTCAAACAGATCATAATGATCTGAAGTCGCAATCTGGATATGTTTTCTGTCTCAATGGAGGAGCTGTGAGCTGGAAGAGTTCAAAGCAGCCAGTTGTCGCCGATTCTATAGCAGATTCCGAGTATATAGAGGCTTCTGATGTAGACATGGAAGCCGTCTGGATTCAGAAATTTTTCCAGGATCTTGATGTGGTGACTATTATTAAAGATCCCATTACATTTTATTGTGATAATACTGCAGCGGTGGATCTTGCAAAAGAATCAAGATCACATCAACGGACAAAGAACATACTCTGGAAGTATCACCTATTGAGGGATTTCTATCAAAGGGGTGAAGTTGTAGTGATCAGAGTGTCCACATAAGAGAACGTGGTGGACCCCATGACTAAAGGACTATCTAAATAGAAGCATTAATATCATGTGAGAGCTAGCGGGTTAAAGGTTGTAAGCAGTTGTCTCTAGTCCAAGTGGGAGTCTGTTGGAGTTGGTGGTCTAGAACCAACTACTTTGTACTTTATTCATTAATAAAAGCCTTATCACACCTTGACTGTTCTTCTACATGACAATGCATGTGATAATGTCTTAAGTACATCTGTTGCATTAATGGGTCATAGTGGATCCCTACTATGATGAGAACCCAGAAGTGACATAACACTATTCTTGAATATATGTTCTATGGCCGGATGATATTATTTGAGGGACACAAATAATACAGTTCATTAGGGGTGAGGACTCATAAAACATTGAGGAAACTTCTCATGGTGTGCGCCCTTGGTAATATCCAGGGGGATATTATGAGAACAATACCCGCCAGTAGGAAATCCACATTTCATAGTGTCATTGTATATTCCTATCTTCGGATGTGTGTATTGGTCCTTAGACTTTAAGATTATTATTAATGGGTATTACAACTCACTCACTAAGATGTATTGATGAAAACTATGATGACACACTGTTCGCAGTGAGGTAGGATATGTTGGGTGCATCACGAGTAATACTGCATTAATAGATAATGTGAGAAAGGATTTGTCCCTTTTGTTCCATAACAGAAGTAGATATCTCAAGCCCTTTGATGGAATTGATATAGCCTAAATAAATCCATGGCCATGGTAAGGTATGGGCGAGTTCAATTCTAGGAAGTCAAAGAAAGAATAATCGATCACATGGGTTGATGGAACTAGAATGCAACCCACTTGATTGGAGATATCGAGACAGAGGGATTATATTACATGGTAAGAATTCTTAGGAGGTGACACATCATTGCGGTGTTAACTTCTTTCTCTATGGGTGCCTTGGCATGTTTCTAGACGTTAACCTTGTACTTTAGGTAGGCTCCTCCTAATGCCACAGAGAAAGAGGCCTAGAGGGTCACACACTAAGTGTGTACATGTAACTCAGTTAAATATTAATTTAACAAGTTAAATAAATATTAATCTCGACTGTGGTTTAATAATTATTTAAGGATGCCTGATCGCATTTATTTCGACACTAGTTATTCGAGAGAATATATTATGGGTGACATAATATATATTTATTAGGGAGTAATGTAGTTAAATTTATTTAAGAAATAAATAACCATTACTCAAGGTCTAATAAATATGGTGGAGGAAATAAATAAAATGAAAAATAAAAGTACACGCCGTGTATATTTATATACACGACGTGTAGTTTGTTTTTCAGGATTCATGAGAAAATATTTTTTATTTAATTAAATGATATTAAATGTAATACATTGGGTGAATGTAAAGTAATAATGATGGTCAACTGTCAATATTAAGACATTTGGTATTACTAAGAATTAAATGAAATGATTAAATGCTTTCAGGAAATTAATTCATTTTATTATTCTAAGTATTATAATTCCAATGACATTATTCTCATAGACAGAGCCATTTTTGTGCACAAAGGATTTGTAAATACTCTCAAGCCAAGATAGAATTCCATTTACCCCAAGAACGCTTTCAAGTTATGAGAGCGAGATCCTCCACTGGATCAAGGCAGTAGAATGTGGACATCACAAGCGAAGGTTCTTCCATGCTAGCACTCGGAGATCCCTTCGGTGATGTCCAGAGATATGTGGAGCACGTGTGGATCACCGCTATAGGAATCCTGTACTTGGATTCTACAACACAACGACGGATCACAGGATCATAACCGGAGACTCCAACGAAGAAAGAATTACATCGAGGTAATTCTTATGAATTAATTAAATTAATTATAACCAACATATTATGATCCTATCTCAAGGGTTCCGGGACTCTTCTTTTCTTTTTTTCTTTTTTCATTCTATTCCGAAGATTTGGCGTTTTAAATCGTGACGGATCTCAGATTGAACGTTGTTTAAACGTTAAAATTAAAGTTGGGAAAACCCACCAACGCGCTTCCGCTGTGCCCGGAACCTACATTTTTTCCATCCTCCCTTGAAGTCCATAGAACATGATCTTGATATATCTTTTGGTGTCTGAATAGTTCACTCAGATTGGCCATCAGTTTGTGGATGATAGGACATACTGAATTTTAGTTCAGTGCTTAGAGCGTGTTGGAGACTTTTTTAGAACTTAGAGGTGAATATCATATCATGATCGGATATAATAGATAGTGGTAATTCATGCATCCTTACCACTTCTTTAATGTAAATCCATGCATGTTTATCCAATGAGAATTCCTCTTGAATTGAGATAAAGTGATTTTTCTTCGTAAACCGATCCACAATGACCCATATAGCATTGTTTCCACTGGATTTCCTTGGAATTATAGTGACAAGGTCCATGGTAATGTTCTCCCAGTTCCATGTTTGTATGGGTAGTGGTTGCATCATCCCCTTATACTTTTGCCTCTCGGCCTTCACTTTCTAACATACTAGGCACTTTGATGTATATTCAGCAATCTCTTTTTTCATATTGCCCCACCAAATGTTTTCTTGGAGATCTCGATACATCTTTGTTCTCCCTTGTTGAATAGAGAAGGTTGAGTTATGTGTGTCATCTAGAATCTCCTTATTTATCTCTGGATCAAATGGTATACATAATCATTACCCAAATCTTACAATTCCATCCTTTTCAACCACAAACTCTGAGGATTTTCCATTCCTGATAGCTTCCACCCTTTTTAGAATTTCCACATCCTCTTTTTGAGCATCCTTTAACTTTTCCAAAAGATACGGCTGAGCAATCATTTGTGAAAGGATTGAGGATGTTACCTTCTTTATGAATCCCATGTCCATCTTCATTAAATCTGAGAAGATTGGATCCCTCTCAATTCTCATCAATGAAAGAATCAATGGATCCTTTCTTCTTAGAGAATATTCCACCTTGTTCATTTTCCCAGGGTGGTAATGGATTGAGTAGTCATAATCTTTGATCATCTCTAACCATATTCGTTAGCGCATATTCAACTCTTTCTTTGTGAATATATACTTGAGGCTTTTGTGATCTATGTATATTTCACACTTCTCCCCAAAGAGGTAATGCCACCAAATTTTTAAAGAAAATATCACCACATCCAACTTCAGATCATGTGTTGGATAATTATTCTCATGATTTTCAATAACCTTGAGGCATAGGTGATGACTTTGTCATTCTGCATCAACACACAACTCAGGGCCTTCTTTGAAGCATCACTGAATACCAAAAAAAATTCTCCACTTGTGGGTAATGTGAGAACGGGTGCAGTGATAAGCCTCTTTTTCAACTCCTCGAATATTTATTCACATTAATCACTCTATGAAAACTTTAATCCCTTCTTAGTTATCTTGGTAAGAGGGTTGGACAATCATGAGATATTTCTCACAAATCTTTGATAATATCCAGCTAACCCTAAGAAGCTACGAATATCAGTTACCGATGTTGGCCTCATCCATCCCTAAATTGCATTTGTCTTGGAAGGATCCACAGATATACCATTGCTTGTGATGATATGACCTAAGAATGATACCTCCTTCAACCAGAACTCACACTTGTTGTACTTTTCATAGATCTTATCCTTCCACAAGGTCTCTATTACAGTTCTTAGATGCTCCTCATGATCCTCCTTGGTTTTAGAGTATATTAGAATACCATCTATAAATACTACCACAAATTTGTCGAGGTAATCTCTAAAGAATCTATTCATCAAGTACATGAATATTTCTAGAGCATTAGTGAGTCCGAAAGGCATTACTATGAATTCATAGTGCCCGTATCTTGTGTGAAAAGCATTCTTGGGGTTATCTTCCTTATTCACCCTTACTTGATAATATCCCAACCGCAAATCCACCTTGTGGAATTATTGTGCTCCATGCAACTAATTGAACAAGTCATCAATTCGAGAAAAATGATACTTGTTCTTTACCGTGATTTTTTTGAGATCATGATAATAAATGAAAAGGCACATTGAACAATCCTTCTTCTTGACGAAGAGGACTGGTGCACCCCATAGTGAAGCACGTGGGAATATAAACCCTTTGTCTAGATTCTCCTGTAGTTGTTTCTTCAGCTTCTCAAGCTCTATAACATCCATTCTCTATGGAGTCTTTGATATTGGAAACTCCCCAGGTATAAGGTTGATTGAGAATTCAACATCTCTTCTAGGAGGAATACCATTCAATTCCTCAGGAAACACTTTAGCAAATTCCATCGCAATAGGCATGTCTTAAAGAATGGATGCCTCCTTGGACATAATAATCTGATCCAGATACAATTTCTCATTGGGATGTAATATCCATGCTTGAGATTATAGTGCTAAATAAGATTCATCTTCCTCCTTGCACTTGCATAGAATCAGGGGTCAATTCTCCATATGGAGAGTGATTTCCCTCTCACGGAAATTTATGTTGTATCTATATAGGGAAAGTCAATTCACATTGATAATTGCATCAAATTACACTAGAGGGAGTATGAAGAGGTTCACCAGGAAGTTCAATCCACAAATTATGATAGGGGAGGAGTTATATTCATGGGATGCAATGATTTCCCCATTTGTCGAACTCACCGACATCTTCACTTCTATGATTTTTTGTGGTGTTTGGGTTGTTCTACTAAACTTTTAGGATATAAAAGAATGCATATAACCAGAATCAAAAAGTAAATTTTCTATTCTTGAATTAATAACTATTGTACCTATCACCACTTCATTGCCAGGGTTCACTTCAGCGGTAGTGATGGAAAAATCTCACTCTTGCTGCCTTGGAGGTTATTGGTTTCCTCTAAAAACGCTTGGCTTAGAGAACTGATTTGCAAGGTGCCCTAGTTCTTTGTAGTTGAAGAAATGAACAACGAATTGATATTCAAATGGAGTTTTCCTCTCCACTTTCGCAGTCGTGGGTTTTTCTTATCGGCAGTTAATAGCTATGTGTCCTTCTCTTCCACACCTAAATCATTTCCATGGCCCCTTCAAGAAATTTCTGGGGTGCTTCTTTCCACACCTTTGCAAAGTGGGGTTTTGGATTTTATTAGAACCATTGGATTTATCCATCAAACCGTTAGAATTGAAGTCTAACTTATACTTCTTATCCCCATGATACCCCTAAGATTCTCCAATCTCCATTTTTACCTTGAGGGCACATCATACAATTTCTTCATAGCTATCTAAGTCACAGATCACCAGGGATTTCCATAGGCTAGGTTTCCGCGCACCAAAAAAGCGATCAACCTTGCATTCGGGGGTAACAACAAATCCGAAGGCATATCGTGCAAGCCATGTGAAGTTTTCCACATATGCTCTGATGGATTCTTCATCTTTTTTCTTGAGGTAAAGAAATTACCTTCCCATCTTTATTCGGAGGGTGATCATATAATATTTATCAAAAAACATCTTCCAGAAATACTTACATTCCAATGCCTCAATATCCTCTACAAGCTTCGTATTTTTTATCAATGTCCACCATTGATCAGCTTCACCCTCCATTTGATAAACAGCCAGAAGAACCTTCTCTTGTTCAGAACATTGAAGGATGGAGAAGATCTTATCAATGGATTTGATTCATTGTTCGGCGATTGAGGGATCATATGATCCATTTAAAGTAGTAGGTGTTTGTCTTATAAAGCTCTCGATAGAGACTTTTTCTTTCTTAGGGGGGGTTTAACATTCCTCATGACCCGTATTTCTATTCAAATCTTAAGTTGACTGAGATATTATCATGAAAAAATTCGTGATTCCTACTCCCATTGGATTGGGAATCTCATTAGAATAGTCATCGCATTGATCTTCACACTGGTTTTTAGCTGAAGTCCTCCGATTACAGGACATTGGTTAGAATAAAAGGAAAGTTAGGGGTAATACATAAAGGTTAATCCAAGGAAAAAATGTCTGAATTATAAATACCTTTTATTTCCTGAACTTATTAATCTATAGGCTTCAGTATATGTTATCCATGATCTACTTTATAACATATATTCTTAGGGGGATTTTTCCCTTAATAATGGTTCATACTAAGCCTGTGAATTTACCAAATAATATCCCTCAGGAGATTTGTAACCAAGAGTACATCAAGGACCATTGTCATGTACCAGGATACCTTAGGTCAAGCCCGAAACTCCTTATCGGAGTTTTCACTCCTAGGTACATCTATGTCAGATCCGCCTCTTCCTGCTCGTATCCAGACAGAGATGTATTTTCATGATAAACCACTTAATAAATACTCACCAAAGTTTAGGGATGTTTTTATTATACTTAGTCTTATCCCTAAGGATTTTACTAGGGTTTTCTAATCCTAATCCCAAAAATAACTAAACCTATCCTCTAATACCAACTATAACAACCCTTCTCTTTATTACACAATTAAATTGGTTTATTATTTAAAATTCACTTGATGCAACATAGAATATAGAGAGTTATAGTGTATTTAGGGATTACAAACATTACACAACAACTTAGAACATAAAACACACAACATCTCTATTGAAAATTTCATTTACATGACCACTACATTCCCTCGTACTTAGCATTTCATGGGATAACCTGAGAAATGCATAAGAAAATGTTGATCTGTAAAGATCAATAAGGTAATAAACATGGAATAACATGAGTAATACAATAAATTTTATACAATAGGTATATAAATGGAGAACAAGAGAAATATTAACATAAAGGCGTGATAAAGCATGCTAATTATAACATGGAAATGTGGAAATAACACTTAACATGGAATTAGCATGAGTCAAGGCTCATTGCACAAAGAGCATGAGTAAACCCTCATTGCACATGAATTATCATGATTAAATCCTCATTGAACTTGAATTATCATGATTAAATCTTCATTGCACTTGACTTATCATGATACTAATCTTTACCCAATGCATTGGAGCGCTATAAGGGTGAACCCTTCTTAAACATTTCATTTCATGCATAAGTGTGCCACATGGATCCTAAAACATGGATTCATTAAATATCATAATTTATTCCACAATAAAGGAATGTGGAACTAATAAATTAAACTCTATAATCATTATGTAAATGTGCGTAAAGGTGAATACCCTTGATAGAGAAATGGGCATCATATTCACTACACAATGACTTTGGCTTGGAAAATCGCGGTACAATTTCAACAGCATAACGGCGTGACATAAGAATTCATACAATGTTTGATGAGAGAGTAAATAGTGTCTCATCATATGTACATGAAAGGGAAAGTAAGGGGGTCATATAGATACCAGTACCACCATAAGTAATGAAATTTGGATTCATAATACAAATAATTTCTTGAATGTAAATGAGAGAGAAATTCCTTACATAATTTCAGCATGGTAACGGGTGTACATGGGAGGCATTAATGGGAGAGAAAATGAGTCTATCATCATTCAAACATAAATAGAATAGTATAGGTGATGTGTGAAATCATACCCCAATATTTATAATTGAAAATTAAATGGAATAAAAATATTAAGAAACGTGGATAAAATGACAAAGGAAGGAATCCTTTACTTGAATGTGTGGTCCCAAAGGCTTGGGAGGGGCTTGAGAGAGGCTTATTGGGAGCTTGGAGAAAATTGGGAGGATTCTCGAGAGTGGAGGGAAGAATTTGGACGAACTCCAAAGGCATTGAGTAGAGAGGAAGTGGGAGCTTGGGTAGGTTTATATAGGAAAGTAGGGGGAATTCTTTATTATTTAGGTTTGGGAAACCACACATTAAACTAATCAAAAACACAAACCAGCCAATGGTTTTTCTCCATGGTTTTTTCCAAAGGGGAGTGGAAAATAGTATTTTATAAGGCCAATGTCTGAAATTCTTAAAATAATAGGGTTGATTATGTGGAGGTGAGTCACACTATCAAGGAAATCAATTTAAAAAGCTAAGATTTTTTATAAGTCTTAGAGGGTCCACTAAGGCTTTGTAAAATAAATCAAACAAACCTAAAATAAAAAAAAATTAATGGTAAAGCATATATTAGCTGAACATAATGTTTATAGTATTTTATTATATCACTATTGGGTCATTATGATGTCATAAAACACATTATATATTTAAACGGTATTTAATTTTTACCCAAAAATTCGACTGTCTCAGAAAATTATGAAAAATTCACCATTAGATAATTTAGAAATCCTAATTCCAAAAATAATATTCATTTTATCTAAATAATTTTCTAAATATGTGAATTTTTACTTTGAAAATAGAAACCAACATTTATCAAAAATTCATGTGTTTTGACAAAGATAACTTTCAAACCTTAATAAAAATTACAATTTTATTCATAAAAATTATACAATCATTTAAACTTAATAAAAAGTAATTTAATAATAATAATAATTTATTAAAATATTATTAAATTCAAAAACCATTAATTTATCAAAATAGATACCTTAGTTTAATATTAACTAAAAATACTATTTGTGATTTAAAAACTATTTACAAAGTAACAATAATAAAATAAATGTATATTATTTATTATATAAAAAAATAATTCAGATAATCATAGTGATAAGGTCTTGTTACATAACCCCTTATAACACACGCATAAGACCTTAAGGTAAGGTGTGAGATGGTGATGGATTCTTGGGGTGGCTTGGATAACATCGCTCAGGTGGTAATCTCTATCAACTTCCACTTGTCTCGTAGAAGGTTCCATTCGAGCTTAACATATTGAATCTTGGATTGGGATTGGTTAAGAGAAAATCCCAATAAAGAAACCTTCTTTCCGAGCTCTAATAAATGGGCTTCATATGGGGAAAGTCTACTGGATGAGGCCATCGCTTCCTTTTTCTAAGTAAATTGGATTTGTTAAAGCCCTGTATTTATACTAATCATGTGATCATTGTTCAATGACTATATTAGAAACAGTCTCAATTTTTAATGGTATTTTAAAAATCCAAAAACATAAGACCAAAGAAGTGCATATTTTATATAAATATTTTATAATAAAATACATTTAATCACATCAAGAGGAATTTTCATTAATGAATGTTTGGGTCGTTACATCTAAGATCGTAGTTAGATAAAATAGAGAGAAGCAACCCATATAATATTACTATCTCGTTAAGATAAATTCTAACAAATTTGATCCAAATACATAATATCTATAATAGGGAGAAAATGAATTTATTAAGTCAAAAATCAATAATAATCCAAATCACATTATTACCTCAAATTTAATTTTATAATCCTACAAAAAATCCATAGTCATATTCTCCCATTTACATTCATGCACTAAAAGGGGTTGAAGCTTCCTCTTTTATAGTTGTATATCAGATTTATCCTATTGAAATTAAAATATTTTATGGTAAAATAAATAAGATTTTTCTTCATACCTTCCCACCAATAATATTTTTGAAGATATATGTACATATTAGTACTACCGGGATAAATAAAAATGGAGTGGTTTGATTTTTACTAAATTGGAAATCACTTGGCACACACAGCCTCTTTCAAAACCTAAAAACACAATATTTTTCAACTTCAAGTTCAGTCAATTTACCTTTATTTACAAATTATATCTTTTATTGCAACCCAATATCTTCTTTCTGAGCTACATTAGTTCTTTTTTTCAAGGGTTTCTACACTGATACCTGAGCCAAAACAGAAGAAGTTTCTCTTTACACAATTTATATGAAACATTCATTAAATTATTAACTAAAGTATTATGTTCCAATTCACCATAGATAATGATGCATTAGTTTTTTATTTAAGGAATCATCTACATTTTTTACTTTACTTAGGTGGTAGTTTAAGAGTTCGGAGGTCATCATAGCCCTCAAAATTACATTTATTACTCTTACACTAGTACAATAGTGAAGGGTAGAACCTATGGGAAGGAAGGTGAGTTTTCTAAGGTTTTACTCAAAATGAAATCCACTGTTGTTGGTAGTGGAGGGGGTGAACATTTTTTAATTTTTTTGACTTTTTATATTTTTTATGATTTTATTTAGCTAAAATAAATGTGAAAGCATGTATTTGTCTAAGAAACTAAATCAAAAACTAAATTAATTATGAACTATAATAGAAACAGTGAACAAACCTACCAAGCAGGAAAGACTAAGGAACACATATCAGGTGAATTAATTGGGAATTATAAAATACTAGTAAAAATGGTTGATTTCTTCACAAATTTTTATTATATTAAACCTAGAGGTAAAACTGATGAATTTACCTCTCCAGGAAACTCAATAAACAGAAGATTGATTCTTAGAGTTCTACACTCCCGAATTAATCAAACTACTTGTGAAATTGAAAATTATAACTGGAATTTAACTCATCGTAAAACTCTAATTGTTTAAGACATTAACACTTCGGTAAATGTATTTAAGTTCTACCTCGCCAGTTGATCTTGAATTTATGAATTTTGAAAACAATTGAGGTGTGAAACAATTAAACAGAGAATCATAAATCAATCTTGTCAATTGATCATGATTCTAAAAAATGAAAAGTACATAAAGAAATCTTCCGGTAAATCCAGCCAAATTAAATTCCTAAGCTAAGATTTTTTATCCTATAAACATGTTGGAAGTAATAGCGAAAATTTTTGATTACGGGGTATTATCAATTAAAAACAAATAAGGATAAATAAATCCCCTAATGTTGCTCTTCTTTCGAGCTCCTTCATCTCTAGGGTTGTTCCAATGCTACTCTTCTCTCCTGGGATAATAATATCTTGAAAAGTTTTGTCATGGAATTCAATAAATATTTATGGGTTTATATAACTACTTTCAAAACCCCAATAGACAAACCTATTAGGGTTTTTTTCGGAAATGATGCCAAAATCATGATGGGACTATCGTTGAAATTGATGAAAAGTTTAAAATTTATGTTTTCCTAATATTATTGTCCGGCAGCAAGTAGGGTTGAACCCACAGGGAAGGAAGTTCAACACTTTTATTTATAAAGATTTTGTAATTCCCCATTATTGTCAGCAGAGGGTAAATTTTTATTTTTTTTTATATATTTTCTAAATTTTCTATTTTTTTATATTTTTTGGTCTAAGAAGAACTAAGTCTTAACTATTCTAATTTGATCTAAGAAAAATTTTGAAAATAGTAAGTAACAAAAATATGGAATGATGATAGATGAACAATCAGAATTAAATGCCCGGGGAAAACTCTACTCTACTGGTTTAAAATATTTCCTTTTCACAGAATTGATTGCAAGAGATACAACTAATAAAGAAAAAATTATTTCCCACTCCATGAGATAAGTCACTCAGGTTAAAAATTCTTGTAGTTCTCCACTCCATGAAACTTTAACTGCTAGATTAAAATTTGAAAATGACAACAGAACAAACACATTGTGAGTTCTGAAATTTCTTAAATTAAAAGTTTTAGAAAATAAATCCACAATACGTCTCGCTGAATGGTCGTGGAATTGTAAATTTAAATCAAATGGTATGATGCAAATGAATGAATTCATAATTGATCTCACCGATCAATTCTGGATGTATTAATATGAAAATTGATAATGAAGAAAATAAATAACCAATAGAACTAGAAATTTCTCCAAACTCAAATTATTTAGCAATCTATCATGTTCATATTCGAAAAACGCAATCATTCAATTATAGGAAAAGAAGTTGAGAAAATACAGGGGAAGAATGAGAAATTTCTTACAAACTATGGTGATGCCTACTATTCTTCTTATATCTTCAGGAAAATTACTCTATAGGATCACCTCGAAGGTTATGCTTTTCTCCGATGTGTGAGAATTTGTTGAATGAGAGTCGCAAGTCAGTTGATTGAATGATGGTCTCTCCCAAATGAGAGTTGTGTGTCATCCAGTACCCTCACTTTCTCCTCTCTGCTTTGTTTTAAATTCACTGTCACCTACTACACGTCACCTCTTGTTTTCCACCGACTTCAAGTGTTCTTCAATGCTGCATCACACACGTGCATTTTTTTCACTCAACACATGTCACTTTTACTTAACCCCTGTAACTAACTCTGTAATAGTTAGTTGGATGAATGTGGATGTGTTTTCAACTTTGTTTTGAACCTGCATAGGAAAGAACAAAAAAACAGTTAAAACACGTAGAAAGATAAATTAAAAGTAAATATTAAAGTTCTTAATTTATTATAGTCTCAAATAAAATTAACAAGTTTTTAATTTATTTATTAAGTTATTTTAATAAAATTATTAATAACTAGTAATTATATTTTAAAATTAGATTATTATTAATTAACATGAAATAATATTATTATTAAAATAATAATTATATATTTATTAAAGTTAAGTTATAATAAATAATTATAAATTTAAATATTATTTGGTTAATTAAGTTAGTTAAAAGAAAATTAATTTGATTAACTTTAAAATTTAATTTTTTTTATTAAAATTATATTTAATTATTATTAATTTTTAATGTTATTGTTTTGTTAAGTAATTTATTTTTATTTATTGATTACCATTAAAGTTCATTTTGGTTGATAAATATGTTTATATTAGTTTTTATAATTATATTTATGTAATTATATTAATTAATTTAATTAAATTAGTTATTTTAATTATAACTTATTATTAATTATTTTAGTTTTTATATATTCTATTTAAATAATTAGTTAATAATTTGTTTTATTAACATTTTATATTAATAATTATTACTATTTAATATTTTAGTTCTATTAAAATTTTATTATTAAGTTTTTATTTATGTTTTTATTTTCATTTAAAATAGTTTAATTTTTTTCTATAATTTTTTTATCCCCCCTCCCTCCTTCTCTATGGCGCAACTGGGGAGGGGTAGGGTTCCTTCTGAAACACTCCGCAGCGTGTAGGCTACTGTAACGGCTTCCTCCACCCGACGTTCTTCAAGCAGGCAGAACATAAATTCTTAACTAATATTAAAAAATAACGGAATTATTAAACTATAAATTAATAAAGTTAATTTATTTTTAATGAATCTAAATTAATGTATAAAGTATTAAATTAAGAAAAATTGATAGATACAAATAAAATTAACAATTGATTAAATAATAAACATGTCATAAAACTAAAAATTCACGCTGATTTAAACTATGCAACCAATTAGTAAGTTATTATATTAGAAAAATTAGTTTGATTAATTTAACTATTTTTAAAGCTTAAATTGAATAATTAATTATAAAAAAATAATAATTGATATATTTAATTATAAAAATACAAAAGTGTAATTCCTAATAAAAAAGTGTAAAATTATTTAATAAATCATTAAAAATTAAATAAAAAGAAGTTGAAAACTATGTAAAAATAAGGCCACATAAGTAGTGAATCATTCACTCACAATCCTTTATGAGTTCCAACCATCTTCTCTTCCCCGTGTTCAACTCTTTTTGAGTGAATATATACCTTAGACATTTATAATTAGGATATATTTCTCATTTTTTCCACATAAAAGATGTTTTAAATTTTAAAAAAAACACTTTTGTATGATCACAATCATGCATAGGCTAATTCTTCTCATAGAGTTTCAATTGATTTGAATCATATACAATTACCTGTTCCTCTTACATTAAAACACAATGAAGTCCTTTCAATGAAGAATCATTGTAAATAATATATTTACAATTTCTTTTTAACAAGGAGAACATTAGAGTATTAAAAAATCTTCTTTTCAATTCCCAAAATAGTTCATCACATTCATCTATCTAGATGAATTTAACTCTTTTTTGAGTTAACATAGTGTGATATATAAATAAGAATAATTTTAAAAAAATGTAGTAACCTACTAATCCAATAAATATTTCAATATCAGTACCAATTTTTGGTCTTGGACATTCCTTCACTACATTGGTTTTAGTTGGATCAGCAATTATTCTATCTTTAGAAATAATATTCCCAAGGAAAGAAATTAGTTATAACCAAAATTCACATTTATATAATTTTACATACAACTTATGTTATTTTAAAATCTATAAAACATCCCTTAGGTGTTTTAAATTTTGATCATAACTTTTAGAATAAAATAGAATATCATTAATTAACACAACTATAAATTTATCCAAATATTTATAGAAAATTATATTCATTATATCCACAAATATAATGGTGGTGTTTGTTAACCCAAAAGGAATAAGTGAAAACTTGTAATTACCATACCTAGTATAAAAATATGTCTTTGTAATTTGTTCCACCTCCACCATTAGCTGGTAATAAACAGGCCTAAGGTCAAACTTTAAAAAAAAATAGTCTCCATAATGTTGATAAAAAACAAAAATATGAGGAAACAGGTACTTGTTCTTAATAATGATGTTACTTTTTAATCTATAATAAAAATATATTCTCATGGAACCATCATTATTTTTAAAAAAAAAACAAATTCGCCCCAAGGTGAAGTTATATGATGGATAAAAACCTTATCAAGTAACTCTTATAACTGATTTTTCAATTCTAGCAACTCAACTAAATCTATTCAATAAGGGTATTTTGAAAATATATTATCATTAGGAACTAAGTCAACAATAAATTCAACCTCTGTATCAAAAATAAAACCTGGAAAATCATCAAGAAATACCTTAATATTTTTCATTTACCACTATTGAATCAATAATTTGAACAATTCCTTTATTTTCAATAATATGTGTAAGATAAATTTAAATTCCTTATTTTATCTATTTCTAATCTTTTGATATGTTATCAAAGGCATCAAATCATTATTATATATGAATTTAAACACACTCTAAAAATTAAATATAACCTCTTTAGCTCTAAAATATTTATTTTCATGATAAACTGATAACCAATCCATACCCCCCCACCCCCCGCTGAATGTCCTGAAGGCCTTATTTTTAATTTTATTATGGATAATCCCCCTTTTAAGGGTTTAAGGAAAACTTGTACATGACCCGTAGGCCCAAGTCACAATGCCCGACTGACCAGAAATACATGACCCAAAGGCCCAAAGGAATACCATACCCAATACATGACCCGTAGGCCCAGCCCACTTGAACTGTCCCTCCCTAGCTTCTGCATCATTGATCACTTAGATCCCCAACTTTCATTACTGATTGGATATCATTTCCCCATACAAAGGTGCACGGTTCCTGGTCCCAATGGCGGTTGTCATACCCTCTCATTCTTCTGATATGGTCAGCTCTGCTTCTAGTGGTTGTTACTCTTGTTGGTCTGATCCTCTTCTAGGGCATGTTTTGTGTGAACTGGTATAATCTATGGTCTACGTGTCCTGAAGGCCTTTGATGATCCTAAGTCCCTTGAGACCTGTAGGCCCAAACAGGTGGCCCGAAAGCCCAAATTGGGTGAATAGTGACGGTTGTGACAGTACCGAATAGTAACTACTACAATACTGCTATAGTGACTTCTATAGTTCTGCTATAGTACTTGGAAATTTTCCTCCACCTAGTTTTGAACCTGGGTCTCTTGGATGCCAAGAATGAGCCCTTACCACTCGGGTACGGTCTCATTGGCAATAAGGTTTTTATTAAAAATCATTCCACAAATGATAATAGGAATATTTATTTAAATTCCTATTGAAATTTTAATACACCTTGGAGTTCTTATCAAAAAAATTAACTTCATTTCCTAAAACAGTATATCCATTTTACATTCAAATTTAATAAAAATAAAGGAATGTGTATGTCCTGAATCAAACAATACATTGGAATAATCTAAATAAAAAGTAATGTACACAATACCACATCATTTGATTGTCTATAATCTTTCATAGTATTAGAAAAAACATTCCCACACCTTTTTGGTTTAGATCTTAATGATTACCACCTTTAGTAACTATCTCAAGGTTTGTATTAGTATAATGACATAACTCGTTACACCTAAAACACCTCCCCACTTGTTAACTGAATATTTTTCCCTTTACTAGTATGATCGAGACTTTTTTCCTTATAATAATAAGCCAAATTACCGATATTACCACATTAGAAACACTTTAATTATCATACCAAACATTTATGAAAATTTATTTTACCAAATTTGGAAAAAATTTGGGTCTTACCTATAGATTTATTAGTTTATTTATTCTACATTTAATACCACTGCCATCACTTCTTAATCATGTTTTCATAATTTATATAGGTGTATAAAGACTCCATCTAAACTTTTATATAATAAAGAACATGTCACATCCTGACCCAAAATTCATAATTATTTTATTTATTCTTGAGTTTCAATTAAATTTTATTCATTTTTGAGTTTTATTTTTTTAATTAAATCAATTAAATTAGAATTAAAATATAATTAATTAAATAAAAAAAATTAAAAACTAATCTAACCCCCTCCACCCCTTGCCTCACGACACGGTCGAACCCCCCCCCCCCCCTTCCTCTGGTCTCACAACGTCGAGCCCCCTCCCCCTTCCTCTATTCACACGACGACCCCCGCCCCTCTTGGACCTCCTCCCTCACTCCCTCCTCCTGGAAAACCTCCCTCTCCACGGCCTCTCCCTCCGACGGCCTCCTCCACCTTGCGCGACCTCACCGACGCCCCATTGGATATGTAACTCCTTCAGTTTTTGTCTTGTCTGAACCCTAGGTCATGGGTTGACCAGGTTTTTTTGATTTCTTCCATTTATAGGGTGTGTAGCGGGTCTTGTGGGTCTTCCTCGGGTAGATTTCAGTGTTTGTCACTAAAGGTGAAGCATCTCGGTTCATTCCGGTTCATTCTCCATCATTTGAGGTTTACTTCTTTTACCCTATTATTTGTTTAGTTAATTTTAATGTGTTCTAAATGTTATTTGGGTAGTGCGAAGTGTGAATTGGTAGTGTTATAACATGTTTATGGGTTGAAAATGAGTTTTTGAAAAATAAATGATTGTGTGTTGTGATATTGTATTGTAATGTTTCTTGAAAAGTGTTTTATGCCCTATTTTCAATGTGAAAATTATATTTTCAATGGCACTTGTGGAGCATTTTGGTTAAAAATGAGTTTTTATTGAATAAGGGAGTAGTTTCGGCATGTACGCCTTATCGTGTATTTTTACATATGAATTTTATAAATGTTTAATTATTAAAACGGGATTTCCAGGGAATTGGTTGGGAATGTGTGTGTACTTTAGGTTTAGAATCTTGTTTTTCTTCTTGAAAAGGTTTTTATAAAATGTGTAAATAGATTATTATATTGTTTAAGTGATGTGAAATACATTTTTGAAGGGTTTGACATGCTTGTGTATTGGGTTCGTATTTTGTATCGAAAATTGGTTATGTTTTATGTGAGTGTCTTGGTGTGGCGTTTCATGAGAATATTTTTGAGGGTTGTTTGGTGGGTGCGAACCTTGTTTTAAGGTCTCTTAAGGTGCGGATGATTTTGGAAAGATTTTTTGAAGGAAAATGAAATATTTGACATGTGAACTTGATTTTTATTTTTCAATATCAATTTAAGATGATTTTGAATGGTGAAAGTCATGTTTTTAAAATGATCTTGGTTTATGTAAGGTTTTACAAAGGGGCTTGGCCCATGTATTTGGTTGATTACTTCCACCCATTTTTATTGTTTCAATTTTATTTAGAGTTTTTGGTAATATTTGATTCTCTTTTGGCTTAATTAGATTGTGTGGGGTCTTCTTGAAGGGTTGTACACACATAAATAGGTACGTATACCTATATATATATATATATATATATATTATCCTTGCACATATTCCCTCATGGAGTGGGGAATATGTGTATTGGATTAAGGGTTATATATATGTAGGGTTGTATGTGTGCATAATTGTGGGGCAGTCTTCGTCAAAGGCATCGGGTGCCGAGTTGTTAGTCTTGGTGTGCTCTCTTTTTGAGGTAGGTTTCCCTATGCATTTTCCTTTAAATTAAAGAATTATTTGTTTCTTTCATTTCACACCTTTATTTAGTGTTAGTTACAAATTTTTTGTTTTTATAATAATTTCATATTGTGAAATAAAGTAATACCCTCTATGTATTTGAATTTAAAGAAACTGTTTTATTAAATGCACTTATTAGTGTTTCAGTAAATGCCCCTTTAGCGATCATAAATTTTCTTCAGAATTAAAGTGGTGAATTGGGTTTCATAAATGGGTTTACAGGTGTATTCCTGGTTTCCAAAATGGTGTGTGTGCGATTCTTTAAGAAATTGTTTGGCATGAGAAAAAAATCATGTGAGGCCCGGTTGGCACTTTTGTAAATCTAGTTATCTCTATTAAACTCTCCTTGGATGTGGTCCCCTTTCTTTAGTTGAGCTGTATATTATGGGAGTCCGCCGTGTTGGACTACCCAATGATCAATGGAAGAAAAGAGAGGGACATATTCCTTGGGGTGACTTTGGGTGTTTCCTGTTGTGCTTTATTATTATATATACTGTGATTAGATGCTCAGATGGCATCGGTAGGCCCACCCCCTTTTTAAATACACGAGACATAGGAACCTGGCATATTGAGAGAATATTCTAAGAATTATTTCCGCACTGGTAGGTTATAGTACTGACCAGTGTCCCATAGTAGGCAGATATGTTTGGGTTCATTGCTATGGGATTTTCCCTCGCCCTGCTTGAGAAAGGATGGCCAAGAATTATGAGCATTTTGATTTCATCACGTGTGACATGTCAACGAGGATAAGGTCTCATGTATTGGTGTCTTATGGATTATTCTTGATCTCCTGGGTTCACCTATGTCTACTCGTTCTTAGTGCTTGAGTTTTAAGTGTGTTGGTTGTATGTATGAATTCTTTTCATTTCCCTTGTAGTGAAACTACTGTAGCGTTTTCATCTGTAATGTTTTCTTTCTGGAAAGTGATGTATGGTGTTAATGTGGCTTATGAAAACATTTTTTCTAAGAAACGTTTTTTATTATCTTTTTGAAAAGTGAAATTGTAAACATCACTTTTCCTTTGAAAATGATAATGCCTCACTAAAATATTTATTTGGGTTTTGAGAAATGAATAAGGGAAATGACTCGTATTTTACCTTTGAGTAACATGTAGAAAGCCTTACTTTTATATATTGTAGTTCAAACCTGAAATTGATGATTCTTTTGTTTAAAGGAAATGCATTTGGGAATATATTTCTTGGGCACACCTACTGAGTTTTAATACTCACACCTATACTTCATTCTTTTTCTTAGTCTTAGGTGAAATTTTCAGTTTGATCTTGCTCATCGTGGGAGATGTTGAGTATTGGGATCGGGGAGTGACCCATGGGGTCACATGGAGTCTAGTAGTCATCAGGTCCAATTAGTTTTCCTTTTCAGTTCTTTCTTGGTTGTTCTGTTCGATTTATTTATTTTTAGGATGCTTTATTATTATTATTATTATTATTTATTTATTTTATGCTGCTTCTGTTTATTTATATTGGTAGAAATCATTCTCATCATCACTCTATTGATTCCCTTGACACTTGTCTCCAGCCCAGGAGGATCGGGAATGCCTCTCAGACCTTATCGCGTGCCGACTCAGGTGACCAGTTCAGGGTCGACCTAGGTTGGTTCGTGACAAAATGGTATCAGAAGGTAGGTTCTTTATAGGACCTAGCTCTCATATCACCCTTTATTATTTGGGTTGTCAAGGTAGATGGAGTAGGACTGTCGGAGCTTGGGTTGTAGGTTCTGGGGAGTTTTTGGCCAACACTTTTTGGGTCAAACATTGAGTTACCATGGGAAGTTGGGTTTTCTTGGTTCATTTGGTTCTTGTGGGTTTCTTGGTATTAGGGGAAATGAAATGATAGTCGGGCTAGTTATCTAAGTGATCCCATAGGGCCTAGCAAGCCATGTGGAGCCATGGGCGTGGTCCCGAAATACTCTCTGTGATGGTGGTTTGATTGGAATATGGCCGCCAACCATACGGCCAAGTCACCCATTGACACTAGTTTTCCCTGGTATATTATTTTGGATCCTTTTGTGATATTGATATTTTTGACCTATTGAATGGTAGGTTTCTTTCGATTGTACTTAATGTTGGTTGGGATGGTTTTGGGGTGCCTTGTTTAGATTTTAAAATGATGTTTGGTTTGACAAAATGATGATTGGATGGTCAAAATGGGATTTCCAAAACCAAAACATTGAATCTTTTAAGAGTGAAATGTGTTGTTTGAAAATGGGAGTTATTTTAGAAAATTTTATGGAGGTTTTTGAAAGGTTTTGTGAAATGTGAAATTGGAAAGTGAATATGGAATTTGAAAATGTTTTTCTTTGACGATGATGTGTGGTATTAAAATTTGTTGAGCTATTTTTAAAGTTGTTTTGAAAGTGATAATTTTTCTTTTATTAGACTCTTGGTATTCCTATTAGTGCTGACATATATGTATATGTATGTATGTATGTGGTGAGTGGATAGTTACTTGTATTTATGGGTGAGTGCTTGAGCTAGCACAAGAGTGTATGTATGTGATCCTAAAGGGAATGCCAATAGTGGGTGATTGGTTCGTAAGGCTTGTTATGTTTTCTAAAAATGTTCTTCAAAAAGGGAATTTCAATGCATTAAAAAGGTGTGAGTGTGTGATGTTGCCTTTTTTTTGTGATTTTTTTTGTACTTTGGCTTTGGTGTGTTGGAGGTGTGATTGAAATCTTGTTTTGAGTTTGGGTAGTTGATTTGAAAATGAGATGTGGAATTTTGATTTGTGATATGTTTTGATTTGGTTTCATGCTCCCTGTTTTCAGGTTTCATCCCCATTGAGTTCAAAGGGATTTTGAGAAGCATCTATGGGTAGTTCTTTACCCGCGTGCCTTTCATTTGATAAATCCGTGTTTTAGACATTTGGTTTTTCCATTTCGGATATGGAGCCTGGTGGTTCTCAATATCAGGAGTTCATCCAGAGGTTCTGAGAGTCGAACCCTCATCATTTTCTAGGGCAATCGGAACCAGGGAAAGTTGAGGAATGGTTACGAAACATTGAGGAGATCTTTGTTCGGCATGAATCTCCCAAACCTCTCAATTTGGATCTTTACACCTTCACGTTGGAAGGCCTAAGTCAAAAATGGTGGAAATTCATTCTTCAGGCCGAACTGTAGAAAAATTACTCTTGAGAATGCATTAAAGCCTTGTTCATCCAACAATATTTCCCCGATGATGTGAAGATACGGATGGGTTCTAGGTTGTATGGTCTCGAGTAGGGAAATTCAATGGTGTTGTAGTATGCTAAGAGCTTCTCCAGGCTGGTGTCGTATCTCCCAAACCTTGCTGGAGATGAATTTTTGAAATCCTGATTCTTCAAGAGGGGTCTCCGATCATAATTCCTCTCGGTTGTTCCTTCATTCCCTAGTGAATATGACAAATTCATGAGGCAGTCTATTCAAGTCGAAGCCAATTTAGAAGAATCTGTTTAGTTGAGAAGAGGCACAAAAAGGCTGTTGTTTTTCTCCTCACCAGATTAATCTGAGAGGAAGTACTAATTGTGTTTTCTATGTGGGAAGTTGGGGCATAAGAAGTTTTCATGTTGCGAAGTGCCTAAGATTTGTAATACTAGTGGTTGTTTAGGTCATTTGCAAAGGTGTTTCCAGGGTAGATCTAGGAAGTCACATGAGGCCAGATCCACTCCCTTGGAGAACCGTCCATCTCAGTTGAATAAACATAGTGCTGGCCAAAGCTCAATCGGAAGCTTCTTTTATTGTGAATGCTTTTGTTGTTGTAATTCATGTAATCGATGGTGTGGTCTTCTTTTGGGTGTGAAGAATGATTTTTCATGTCCTTTTGGAACTTTGTCTTAATGTTAATGTCTTTGTAGTGTTTTTAATGTTGCTGATGTAGAATGGTGGTGCTTTTTGTCCCATGTTTCATTTCATATGTGTTTTCCTAGTTTTTGATAGGATTCAAGAATTATTCTATATTGAAAAATTAACGTTTGTCTAGGATCCTAATATGGTGGGAGGCCGCCATGGGATGAACTCGTGATGAATCCATCTTCCAAGAGTTCTTCGCCGAACATTTCCTTGTTTTCGCTCCACTCTACCCTAACCATATTAGTTGTTTGGCAAGGATAGTGGGTCATTTAATGGATGCTCGCAGAGATCCTGAACAGGCCACGACTGGTTTCTTCAATGGTTTTTTGTGTTTGGTTTTGGGTTGTTCCTTGTTGGATTGTGTTTAGAATAGATTGAGTCATCATCATCATCTCTCCATCATTGTTTGAACTTTGTGGTCTTATGTGATGTCTTCCTTGGATGTGTGGCTTCTTTTGAGGGTGGTCTCATAGTTTCTTTTCGGTAATCCGTAGTTTTGAGCTCTGAATGAAAGTGATTGTTGGTTCTTTGATCTTTGAGTTTTTAGTTTTTTCCTTGGTTGTAAATCATCCTTTCTTTGGTTTTGATCAACTGAATCTCTTAGGACTTTTTTAGGGCAGAAAGTTGCATGGTGGGGAGAATTGTCACATCCTGACCAGACATTTGCGATTATTTTATTTATTCTTGAGTTTCAATTAAATTTTATTCATTTTTTTAGTATTATTTTTTTAGTTAAATCAATTGAATTAGAATTAAAATAGAATTAACTAAATAATGAAAAAAATGAAAACATAATCTAACCTCCTCCCCCCTTGCCTCATGACACGTTTGAACCCCATTCCTCTGGTCTTGTGACGTCGAACCCCCCTCCCCCCTTCCTCCATTCGCACGATGACCCCCGCCCCTCCCAGACCTCTGCCCTCTCTCCCTCCTCCCAGAAAACCTCCCTCTACACGGCCTCTCCCTATGGCGGCCTCATCTACCTTGCAAGACCTCGTCGACACCCCATTGGACAGGTAACTCCTTCATTTTTTGTCTCAGCCGAACCCTAGGTCATGGGTTGACTGGGTTTTGTTTATTTCTTCCATTTATAGGGTGTGCGGTGGGTCTTGCGGGTCTTCCTCGTGCAGATATCGGTGTATGTCGCTGAAGGAGAAGCATCTCGATTCATTCTGGTTCATCCTCCGTTGTTTGAGGTTGATTTATTTTACCCTCTTATTTGTTTAGTTAATTTTAATGTGCTCTAAATGTTATTAGGGTAGTGCGAAGTGTGAATTGGTAGTGTTCTAACATGTTTATGGGATGGAAATGAGTTTTTTCAAAATAAATGATTATGTGTTGTGATGTTGTATTGTAATTTTTCATAAAAAGTGTTTTCATGACTTATTTTCAATGTGAAAATTATATTTTCAATGTCACTTGAGGTGCATTTTGGTTCAAAATGAGTTTTATTGAAGAGGGGATTCGTTTCGTCAAGTATGCCTTGCCGTGTATTTTTACATATAAATTTTAGATTTGTTTAATTATTAAAATGGGATTTCTGGGGAATTGGTTGGGAAAGTATGTGTAATTTAGGTGTAGAATCTTGTTTTTCTTCTTGAAAAGGTTTTTATAAAATGTGTAAATGGATTATTATATTGTTTGAGTGATGCGAAATACGTTTTTGAAGGGTTTGACATGCTCGTGTATTGGGTTGGGATTTTGTATCAAAAATTAATTATGTTTTGTGTGAGTTTCTTGGTGTGGCGTTTCATGAGAATGATATTTAGGGTTGTTTGGTGGGTATGAACCTTGTTTTATGGGCACTTAATGTGCGGATGATTTTAGAAAGAGTTTTTGAAGGAAAATAAAATATTTGACATGGGAACTTGATTTGTATTTTTTAATATCAATTGTAGATGATTTTGAATGGTGAAAGTCGTGTTTTTAAAATGACCTTGGTTTATTTAAGGTTTTATAAAGGGGATTGGCCCATGTGTTTGGTTGATTTCTTCCACCCATTTTTATTGTTTCAATTTTGTTTAGAGTTTTTGGTAATCTTCGATACTCTTTTCGGTTAATTAGATTGGTTGGGGTCTTCTTGAAGGGTTGTACACTCATACATAGGTACATATACCTATATATATAAATCCTCCTTTCACATATTCCCTCATGGAGTGGGGAATATATTTATTGGGTTAAGGGGTATATATATAGGGTTGTATGTGTCCACAATTGTGGGGTGGCCTTCGTCAAAGGCGTCGGGTGCCGAGTTGTTCATCTTGGCCCGCTCCCTTTTTGAGGTAGGTTTCCCTATGCATTTTACTTTAAATTGGAGAATTATTTCTTTCTTGTATTTTACACCTTTATTTAATGTTAGTTAGAAATTTTTGGGTTTTAGAATAATTGCTTATTGTGAAATAATGTAATACCCTCTGTGTATTTGAATTTCAAGTAACTGTTTTATTAAATGCGCTAATCAGTGTTTCTGAAAATGCCATGTCGGTCCTCATAAATGTGCTCTAGATTTAAAGTGGTGAATTGGGATTCTTAAATGGGTTTCCAAGTGCGTTCCTATTTTCCAAAATGGTGTGAGTGAAATTCTGTAAGAAATTGTTTGGCATGAGAAAAAAATCGCGTGAGGCTCAATTGGAACTTTTCTAAAGCTAGTTATCTCTATAAAACTATCCTTGGATGTGGTCCCCTCTCTTTAGTTGATTTTTATATTATGGGAGTATTTCGTGTAGGACTCCCCTATGATCAATGAAAGAAAGGAGAGGGACATATTCCTTGGGGTGTCTCGGGGTGTTGCTTGTTGTGCTTAATTATTATATATACTATGATTGGATGATCAGATGGCATCGGTATTCCCACCCCCTTTTTAAATACACAAGACATAGGAACCATGCATATTGAGAGAATATTCTGAGAATGATTGTCACACTGGTAGGTTATGGTACTGACCAGTGGCCCATAGTAGGCGGATATGTTTGGGTTCATTTCTATGGGATTTTCCCTCGGCCTACCTGAGAATGGATGGCCAAGCGTTTTGAGCATTTTGATTTCATCGTGTCTGACATGTCAATGAGGATGAGGTCTCATGTATTGGTGTCTTCTGGATTATTCTCGATATCTTGGGTTCACCTATGTCTACTCATTTTTATTGCTTGAGTGTTAAGTGTGTTACTTGTATATATGAATTCTTTCTATTGCCCTTGTATTGAAACTACTACATCATTTTCATGTGTAATGTTTTCTTACTGGAAAGTGATGTGGGGTTTTAATGTGGCTTATGAAAACTTTTTTTCAAAGAAAAGTGTTTTATTCTCTTTGTGCAAATTGAAAATGTAAACATCGCCTTCCCTTTGAAAATGCTAAAATCACACTAAAAGATTGATTTGGGTTTTGATAAATGAGTAAGGGAAATGACTCAAACTTTTATTTTTAGTAACATGTATAAATCCTTACTTTTATATATTTTAGTTCAAAACTGAAATTGATTATTCTTTTGCTTAAAGGAAATGCATTTGGGAATATATTGATTGTGCACACCTACTGAGTTTTAATACTCATGCCTATACTTCATTCTTTTTATTAGTCTCAGGTGCAGGTTTCAGATTGATCTCGATCATTGTGGGCGATGATGAGTCTTAAGATCGGATAGTGACCCATGGGGTCACGTGGAGTTTAGTGGTCATCAGGTCCGGTTAGTTTTTCTTTTCAGTTCTTGCTTAGTTGTTCTATTTGGTTTATTTACTGTTGGGCTACTTTATTATTATTATTATTTCTTTTCTGCTTCTGTTTATTTATATTGGGTGAAATTGTTCGCATCGTCACTCTGTTGATGACCTTGGCACTTTTCGCAATCCCGAGAGGATCAGGACCAGCTCTCAAGCCTTGTCGCGGGCCGACTCGGGTGACTGGTTTAGGGTTGACCTAGGTTAGTTCATGACAGAACAAATTCCTCATAAATTTCAAATTAATCAGATCCAAATCTCTTCATAAACTTGGTTTTAGACCTAAATTAAATATATTAATTCAACCCTCATGGTCTATGGTGAAATTTGGTTCATATATGGCTAGTCTAGTAAAATTTTCTTCATAAGGAGCCACTGAATCTTCTTCCTTTTTCTTAAACTCTAGAAATTTTCTTTCCATTATAATTCAATGAACATTAGGAAAATAATTCTCAATAAAAAATATATTTATATTAAAAACACTCCTTGGAATCAATATCATCTTTTTTCCTTATAATTTTCAATTAGTTAACACTATTTATTGGATTTACCTTCAAAATTATAGATAGAAATAGTTGACTTTAGATATTCTATACATCCCAAAACATTGAATATATTCTTTAATGAATTAATCCATCATTTAGCTTTCATTGGATTTGATGATCTATTGAATATTGGAGTGTGTTATTTCGTTAAATGATCCACTATAGACATATTTTTCTCTAGAAAATTTAGTCACTCTATATTATGGGTGCCACCATTAATAACTAGCATCAAATAAGTCAACACTATCACAAACTGCTTTGTTTTAACCATTATAGGTTGCTAATTTGGAATGTTATTATCCTATTGATTCCTTCCTACTTTAGTTTCCCTATTTCTACTATAGAATACTATTATGAATAGTTATTTATATGATGAAGCAATATGGGAATATTTAAAATCTATCTCAATATAAAATAAAACTAAATTAGATTATCATTAATGTTTCTTTTAACATTTTCCTAGCCTATAAAGTTATCTAATCATTTTCTCTAATATTAATTATAACTCCATGTACAATAATAATCTTGTAATTATATTATTTTTTAAAATGGTTGCACTTTATTACATTACTATGATCTTTTAGGTTTATAGATTTAGTTAATTATGAGAAATATTAAATTATATAGGGAATAATGAAAAACAGTATCCATTTTTTCCATAGAAACGGGATTCTTAAGTTTACACTCATGTTTCATTCATAACACCCTTACATCATTCAAGACCAATTTCCTTTATTTTGAGATAGACTTCATAATAGTCCATATTAATCATTAGGAACTATGAAAAACTTTTGAAAAATTGGAATGATAAAAATAAATCTCAATAATAGATATAAAAATAAATTAATCTCATTAGTCTGGTAAAAAACATAAAAAACATGATGATGATTACCATTTTCACAATAGAACATTGAGAAATTAATTATAAAATTTCCACATGAGAAAGTAAACCTTTTCTCATAGAAATCCTTTCAAACACATTTTTAAGAATATTAAAAACTATTAAGGAACTTGAGTCACATGGTAACTCATGAAAACATTCCTTTGAAGAATAAGACTTTCACCTTTAAACTTTCTTATCCTCATGAAAACTAAATATTTCCATAAAAACACTTTTTGCAAGAATTATATTGATGACGTAGACAATCATATTTATAAAATATGTTTCACATGTTTAACATGTTTCATAATAACTAAATCACAATTAATTCCATCAGAGTAACCTGCCATTTTATCTCCCTTATTTTTTACCATGGAAGACTAAATTATTACCTACTTCATTGGAGAGATATATCTGGTTCACCCATGATCATGAGCTATATTAGGCTCACCTAGAAAATATGTGAATTTTCACATTTAAAATAAAAACCGAAATTTATCGAAAATTCATGTGTTTTGAAAAAGATAGCTTTCAAACCTTAATAAAAATTACAATTGTATTCAAAAAAATTATACTATCATTTATAATTAATAAAAAGTAATTTAATAATAATAATATTTTATTAAAATATTATTTAATTCAAAAATCCATTAATTTATCAAAATATATTCCTTAGTTGAATATTAACTAAAAATACTATTTGTAATTTAAAAACTATTGAAAAAGTAATAATAATAAAATGAATGTATATTCTTTATTATATACAAAAATAATGCACATAATAATAGTGATAAGGTCTTGTTATATAACCGCTTATAACACACGCATAAGACCTTAGGGTAAGGTGCATGATGGTAACAGACTCTTGGGGTGGCTCGGATAACATCGCTCGGGTGGTAATCTCTATCAACGCCCACTTCTCTCGTAGGAGGTTCCATTCGAGCTTAATATGTTGAAGATTGGATTGGACTTGGTCAATAGTGAAGCCCAATGACGCAACCTTCTTTCTGAGATCTAAAAAAATGGGCTTCATACGGGGAAATTCTACTAGATGAGGTCATCGCTTCCTTTTTCTGAGTAAATTGGATTTTTTAAAGCCCTATATTTATACTAATCATGTGATCATTGTTCAACGACTATATTATAAATGGTCTCAATTATTAATGGTATTTTGAAAATCCAAAAAAATATGTCCAAAGAAATGAATATTTTATATAACCATTTTACATAATAATACATTTAATCATATCAAGAGGAATTTTCATTAATGAATGTTTGGGTCGTTACATCTAGAATCACAGTTAGATAAACTAGAGAGAAGAACCCCATATAATCTTACAATCACGTTGAGATAAATTCGTACAATTTTATCCAAATACATAGTATCTATAATAGGGAGAAAATGAATTTATTTAGTCAAAAATCAATAACAACCCAAATCACATTATTACCTCAAATTTTATTTTATAATCCTACAAAAAAATACATATTCATATTCTCTCATTTACATCATGCACTAAAAAGGGTTGAAGCTTCCTATTTTATAGTTGTATCTCAGATTTAACCTATTGAAATTCAAATATTTTATAGTAAAATAAATAATATTTTTCTTCATACCTTCCCACCAATAATATTCTTGAAGATCTATGTACATATTAGTACTACTAGGATGAATAAAAAATAGAGTGGTATGATTTTTACTAAATTGGGAATCAATTAGCACACACAGCCTCTTTCAAAACCTGAAAACACAATCCATTTCAACTTTAAGTTCAATCAATTTACCTTTATTTAAAAATTCTACCTTTAATTGCAAGCCAATATATTCTTTCTGAGCCACATTAATTCTTTTTTACAAGGGTTTCTACACTGATACCTGAGCCAAAATAGAAGAAGCTTCTCTATACACAATTTCTCTGAAACATTTATTAAATTATTAACTAAAGTATCATGTTCCAATGAACCATAGATAATGATGCATTAGTTTTTTACTTAAGAAATCATCTACATTATTTACTTTACCTAGGTGGTAGTTGAAGAGGTCGGAGGTTATCACAACCCTCAGAATTACATTTAATACTCCTACACTACTACAGTAGTGAAGAGTAGAACCCATGGGAAGGAAGGTGAGTTTTCTAAGGTTTTACTCAAAATAAAATCCATTGTTGTCAGCAGTAGAGGGGGTGAACATTTTTTAATTTTTTTGACTTTTTATATTTTTTATGATTTTCATTAGCTAAAAGAAATTTGAAAACAAGTATTTTTCTAAGAAACTAAATTGAACACTAAAGTAATTATGAACTATAATAGAAACAGTGATCTAACCTTCCTAGCATCAAAGACTAAGGAACATGATCCGGTGAATTAATTGGGAATTCTAAACTACTAGTAAAAATGGTTTATTTATTCACAACTTTTTATTATATTACACCTAGAGGTAAAACTTATGAATTTCCCTCGTCAGGAAACTCAACAAACAAAAGATTGATTCTTGGAGTTCACCACTCCATAATCAATCAAACTACTTGTGAAATTGAAAATTATAACAACTGGAATTTAACTCATCATAAAACTCCAATTTTTTATTAAATTAATTCTTTAGTAAATGTATTCAAGTTCTACCTCACCAGTTGATCTTGAATTTATGAATTTTGAAAACAATTGAGGTGTGAAACAATTAAATAGAGAATCATAAATCAATATTTTCAATTGATCGTGATTCTAAAAAATGTAAAGTACATAAAGAAATCTTAGGATAAATCTAGCCGAATTAAATTCTCGAGATAAGAATTTTTAGCCTATGATCATGTTGGATATAACAGTGAAATTTTTTGATTACAGGGTATTAAAAATTAAAAACAAAGAAGGAGAAAGAAATACTCTAATGTTGCTCTTATTTCAAACTCCTTCATCTCTAGGACTGCTCCAATGCTGCTCTTCTCTCCCAGGTAATAAGATCTCGAAATTTTTGGTTGTGGAATTCAATGAAGCTTTATGGGATTATAGAACTTCTTTCAAAACCCCAATAGACATGCCTATTAGGGTTTTTTACCAGCAACGATGCCAAAAACATGATAGGACTATTGTCGAAATCGAGGAAAAGTTTAAAATTTATGTTTTCCTACTACTATTGTCCAGAAAAAAGTAGGGTCGAACCCACAGTGAAAGAAGTTCACAACTTTTCTTTATAAAAATTTTGTAATGCCCCACCATTGTAAGAAGGGAGGAATTTTTTATTTTTTATATATATTTTCTAACTTTTCTATTTTTTATATTTTTTTGGTCTAAGAAGAACTAAGTCTTAACTATTCTAAATTGATCTAAGAAAAAGTTTGAAAATAGTAAGCAACAAAAATATAGAATGATGATTGATGAACAATCAGAATGAAATGCCTCGAGAAAACACTATTCTACTGGTTTAAAATATTTCCTTTTCATAGCACTGATTGCAAGCGATACAAATAATAAAGACTAACATATTTCCCTCCCCATCAGATAAGTCACTCAGGTTGAACATTCTTGGAGTTTGTCACTCCATGAAACTTCAACTTCCAGATTAAAATTTGAAAATGACAATAGAAAAAACTCACTTTGAGTTATGAAGTTTTTTGAATTAAAAGTTTTAGAAACTAAATCCACAATATGTCCCGCCGAATGATTGTGGAATTGTAAATTGAAATAAAGTGGTACGAAGTAAATGAATGAATTCAGAATTGATCTTGCTGATCAATTTTAGATGCATTAATATGAAAAGTGATAATGAAGAAAAGAAATAACCAGTAGAACTAAAAATTTCTCCAAACTCAAATTATTTAGCTAATTATCATGTTCATATTCAAAAAATGAAAGCATTCAAATTCAGGAAAAGAAGTTGAGAAAATACAGGGGAATAATGAGAAATTTATTACAAACTATGGTGATGCCTACTCTGCTCCTTGGATCTCCAGGAAAATGCCTCTCTAGGATCTCCTCGAAGGTTATGTTTTTCTCTTATGTGTGAGAATTTGTTGAATGAGAGTCGCGTCAGTTGATTGAATGATGGTCTCTCCCAAATGAGAGTTTTGTGTCATCCAGTACCCTCACTTTCTCCTCACCGCTCTGTTTTAAACTCACAGTCACCTACTGCACATCACCCCTTGTTTTCCACCGATTTCAAGTGTTCTTCAATATTGCATCGCACACCTTTTTTCACTCAACACATGTCACTTTTACTTAACCTCAGTAACTAACTCTCTTATAGTTAGTTGTATAAATGTTGACGTGTTTTCAACTTTGGTGTGAACCTGCACAGGAAAGAACAAAACAAAACAGTTAAAAACACAAAGAAAAATAAATTAAAAGTAAATATTAAAGTTATTGATTTATTATAAAGTCGTAAATAAAATTAATAAGTTTTTAATTTGTTTATTAAGTTATTTTAATATAATTATTAATAACCAGTAATTATATTTTGAAATTAGATTATTATTAAATTACATGAAATATTATTATTATTAAAATAATAATTATTTAATTACTAAAGTTAAGTTATAATAAATAATTAAAATTTTAAGTATTATTTGGTTAATAAAGTTAGTTAAAAGAAAATTAATTTGATTAACTTTAAAATTTAAAAAGTTTTATTAAAATTATATTTAACTATTATTAATTTTAAATGTTATCGTTTTATTAAGTTATTTATTTTTATTTATTTATTAACATTAAAGTTCATTTTAGTTGATAAATATGTTTATTTTAATTGTTATAATTATATTTATGTAATTATATTAAATAAATTAATTAATTTGGTTTTTTAAATTATAACTTATTATTAATTATTTTAGTTTTTATATATTCTATTAAAATAATTAGTTAAAAAAATTTTTATTAACATTTTTTATTAATAATTATTACTATTTAATATTTTAGTTCCATTAATATTTTATTAATAAGTTTTTATTTAAGTTTTTATTTTAATTTAAGTTAGTTTATTTATTTATTTTCTATAATTTTATTATCCCCCCTCCCCCTTATCTACTACGCAACAAGGGAGAGGGTAGGGTTCCTTCTGAAACACTCAGCAGCGCGCAGGCTACTACAATGGCTTCCTCCACCCGATGTTCTTTAAGCAGGCAGACTCCTCCCCACTCGGTGTGGGTCCCAATTCACAGCAGCGCGACATAGCTTCGGATCGGCGGTTCCTCCTCAGATTCCCACCGCGGCGCGACATAGCTCATCACAGTGACTTGGTTCAACGGTGAGCGGCTTCCTCAGACGGCTTCCCAGTGGTAGCATGTAGAGGCATGGTGAAGCACATCAGGAGCGGTGGGGGTACTCCGGTGGAACGGCTTCGAGTGACCGGAAACAACAAGATTTCAGTTATTTAAAATTAACTGCAAAACAACAATAACAAAATTAATTAATTAACAAACTAAAATAATTTAAACAATTGTGAAATAAGAAAATTAGAAAACTTAAATAAAATTAACAAAAGTTAAACTAAAAGTTACTAATTAATTTATAACATAGACTAAAATTAAAAAAAATAACTAAGTAGTACATTTAACTAATAAAATTTGAGACTTAAAAATAAAAATTAAATAAATAAATAATTAGATGAATTCTTAAAATTATAAAAACATTATTTTATCAAATTAGAACATAAATTCATAACTAATATTAAAAAATAACAGAATTATTGAACTATAAATTAATAAAGTAAATTTATTTTTAATGAATCTAAATTAATCAATAAAGTGTTAAATTAAAAACAAAGTTATATAGATGCAAATAAAATTTACAATTGATTAAATAATAAACATTTCATAAAACTAAAATTTCAAGAAGATTTAAACCATGAAACTAATTAGTAAGTTAATATATTAGCAAAATTAGTTGGATTAATTTAACTATTTTAAAAGCTTAAACTGCATAATTAATTATAAAAATGATTAATTGATATATTTAATTATAAAAATACAATAGTGTAATTCTTAATTAAAAAGTGTAAAATTATTTAATAAATCATTAAAAATTAAATAAAAAGAAGTGGAAAACTATGTAAAAATAAGGCCACATCTGTAGTGAATTGTTCACTCACAATACTTTATGAGTTCCAACCATCTTCTCTTCTTTGTGTTCAACTCTTTTTGAGTGAATAAATACCTTAAACATTTATAATCAGAATATATTTCTCATTTTTTTCCACCTAAAAGATATTTTAATTTTTTAAAACAAAAAACACTTTTGTTTTCACACAATCATGCATAGGCTAATTCTTCTCATAGAGTTTCAATTGATTTGAATCATATGCAATTACCTGGTCATCTTACATTAAAACACAATGAATTCCTTTAAATGAAGAATCATTTTCAATAATATATTTACCATTTCTTTTTAAAAAGGAGAACATTAGAGTATTAAATAATATTCTTTTCAACTACCAGAATAATTCATCACATTCATCTATCTAGATGAATTTAACTCTTTTTTGAGTTAACATAGTTAGTGGGATATGTAAATACGAATAATTTTCAAAAAAAATTGTAGCAGCCTACTAATCAAGGATATATTTCAAAATGGGTACCATTTTTTGATCTTGGACATTCTTTCACTACTTTGGTTTTAGTTGGATCAACAATTATTTCATCTGTATAAATAATATTCCCAAGCAAAGAAATCAGTTATAACCAAAATTCACATTTATATAATTCTACATACAACTTATATTATTTTAAAATCTATAAAACATCTCTTAGGTGTTTCACATTTTTCTCATAACTTTTAGAATAAAATATAATATCATAAATTAACACAAAAATAAATTTATCCAAATATTTATAGAAAATTATATTCATTAGATCTACAAATATAATGGCGGTGTTTGTTAACCCAAAAGGAATAAGTGAAAAACTTGTAATTATCATACCTAGTATGAAAATATGTCTTTGTAATTTCTTCCACCACCACATTTAGCTGGTAATAAATAGGCCTAAGGTCAAACTTTAAAAAAATATTATTCTCCCTAATATTGACAAAAAACATAAATATGAGGAAACATGTACTTGTTTTTAACAATGATGTTACTTTTTAATTTATAATAAATATATAGTCTCATGGAAGTATCATTTGTTTTAATAAACAAAATAAGTTCACCCCAAGGTGAAGTTCTATGATGGATAAAAACCTTATCAAGTAACTCTTATAACTGATTTTTCAATTCTAACAACACAACTAAATCCATTAAATAAGGGGATTTTGAAAATATATTATCATCAAGAACTAAGTAAATAGTAAAGTCAACCTCTTTATCAAAAATAAAACCAATAAAATCATCAAGAAATGCCTCAATATTTTTATTTACCACTACTGAATCGCTAATTTGAACAGTTCCTTTATTTTCAATAATATGTGTAAGATAACTTTAACTTCATTCTTTTATCAGTTTCCAATCTTATTGATATGTTATCAAAGGCATGAACTCATTATTATATATTAACTTTAAACTCACTATAAAAATTAAATATGACAACTTTATCTCTACAGTATTTATTTTCATGATAAACTGATAACCAATCCATACCCAAAATAACATCAACCTATACAATGGGAAAGACAATAAGGTTTTTATTAAAAATCATTCCATAAATGATAATAGAAATATTTATTTAAATTCTTATTGACTTTTTAATACACCTAGGAGTTCTTATCAAAAAAATTAACTTCATTTCCTAAGATTCTATATCCATTTTACATTCAAATTTAATAAAAATAAAGGAATGTGTATGTCCTGAATCAGACAATACATTGGAATAATGTGAATAAACAAGTAATGTACACAATACCACATCATTTGATTTTCTATAATCATTCATAGTATTAGAATAAAACATTTCCACACCTTTTTGGTTTATATCTTGATGATTACCACATTTAGTAACTATATCAAGGTATGTATTAGTGTAATTACATAACTCATTACAACTAAAACACATCCCCACTTGTTAAGTGAATGTTTTTCTCATTACTAGTCTGATCGAGACTTTTTTTCTTATAATAATGAGCTAAATTACCAATATTATCACATCATAAACACTTTAATTATCATACCAAACATTCATGAAAATTTATTTTACCAAATTTTGGAACATTTGTGGGTCTTACCTATAGATTTATTAGTTTATTTATTATCCATTTAATACCACTGTGATCACTTCTTACTCTTGTTTTCATTATGTATATAGATGTATAAAGACTCCATCTCAACTATCAAATCATTAAGAACAAATTCCACATAACATTCAAATTAATCAGAACCAAATATCATTATAAACTTGATTTTAGATCTAAATTAAATATATTAATTTAACCCTCATGGTTTATAATGAAATTTGGTTCATATATGGCCAGCCTAGTAAAATTTTCCTCATAAGGAGCCATTAACTCTTCTTCCTTTTTCTTAAACTCCATAAATTTCCTTTTTTTATAATTAAATTAACATTGGGAAAAAATTCTCAATAAAAATATATATTTATGTTACATCCACTCCTTGGAATCAATATCATCTTTTTTCCTTATAATTTTCAATTAATTAAGACTATTGATTGGACTTACCTTCAAAATTATAGATATAAAGAGTTGACTTTTTATATTCCATACATTCTAAAAAATTGAATATATTCTCCAATGAATTTATCCATCCTTTAGCTTTCATTGGTTATGATGATCTATTGAATATTGGAGGGTGTTATTTCATGAAATTATTCACTATAGGAAAATTCCTCTCTATAAAATTTAGTCACTCTATTTTATGGGTTCCACCATTAATAACCGGCATCAACTAAGTCAACACTACCACAAACTGCATTGTTCTAACCATTATAGGTTGCTAATTTGGAGTGTTATTATCCTCTTGATGCCATTCTAATTTAGTTTCCCTATTTCCACTATAAAAAACCATTATGAGTAGTCGTGTATATGATGAAGCAACATGGGAATATTTAAAATCTATCTCATGATATAATAAAACTAAATTAGAGTCTCTTTAATGTTTCTTTTAACATTTTCCTAGCCTATAAATTTATCTAAGCCTTTATCATCTTGTAATTATATTATTTTTTAAAATGGTTTCACTTTATTACATTTCTATAATCTTTTAGGTTTATATATTTAGTTAATTATGAGAAAACTTAAATTATATAGGGAATAATAAAAAATATTGTCCATTTTTTTCATATAAATAGGATTCTTAAGTTTACACTCATGTTTCATTTATAACACACTTACATAGTTTAAGACCAATTTCCTTTATTCTGAGATAGACTTCATAATAGTCCATGTTCATCATTAGTCCCTATGAAAAACTTTGGAAAAATTGTAATGATAAAAAAAATCTCAATAATAGATAGAAATAAATTAATCTCGTTAGTTTGGTGAAAAACATGAAAAAACATGATGATGATTACCGTTTTTTCAATAAAACTTTGAAAACTTAATTATAACATTTCCACATGAGAAATTAAACCTTTTCTCATATAAATCCTTTTAAATTCATTTTTATGAATAATAAAAACTATTAAGAAACTTGAGTCACATGGTAACTCATGAAAAAATTCCTTTGAAGAATAAAACTTTCACCTTTAAACTTTTATATCCTCATGAAATCTAAATATTTCCATAAAAACACTTTTTCAAACATAATATTGGTAACATAGAGAAAAATATTTATAAAATATGTTTCCACATGTTTAACATGTTTCATAATAACTGAATCATAAGTAATTCTATCAGATTAACATACCATGTTATCTCCATCATTTTTTACCTTGGAAGACTAAATCATTACCTACTTCATTGGAGATATATATCAGGCTTACCCATCATCATGATCTATATCAGGATCACTTAGAATCATTTATAACAATAAATCATCATTTAATGAATAATTTTCTTTTAAATTTTAACTTTTTCATTATAAAACCTTTGAAAAACTCATTTTAATCCATAATGAAAACACTTTTATTTATCTCATAAATATGAGAAAAAGTTTTTGTTTCCTTCAAAAAACTTCTTAAAACTAAAAATTACAAGAATATTGAGAGAAATATTTTCATTAAAAATAACCATGAAAACATGTAAAATAATATTCATAATTAATAAAGTTTTTGATGGTGGGAAATGGATTTCATTCTGTATATGTTATAAATGTTTATTTTTCTACTTTTGTAAAAAAATATAAAATAAACTAGAAATTAAATTTTAAAAATATTACTTTTTAAACCATTTTAAATTAAGTAAAATATATTCATAAAGGAACATTAATATTATTTGGATCATAAATAGAAATATTATTGAATCATTTATAAGAACATGGATGTGGAGGAGGTGGACTTTTAACATTTAAATCAATTTTTTTAAAGAAAATCCCTTACCTTAAGTTTCATTTTCCTTTGTACATTCTCCAAATCATGAATTATAAAAATATATTAGTTTTATAATTTATTAATAAATATTTTCAGGTTCATTTAGTTATTATTATTCGTTTTATATCATTTATTTCCATTTTTTATTTAGTTACTAAAATGGTTAAGTTTGCTTGGGGCATTTTTATTACATTCAGTTTATAACCTCAAAACAACATCGGTCCATTAATCATTATCAAAGGGTTTATAGTTTGAATAACTATTTAATATTAGGAATTTTACATTATCACATTATTTCATTCTATAAATTTTTTCAACCAACCATGTAAGGTAGTCATGAAAAATGAACTACATCTTTTCATGGAGATGGTCGCCCGTACATACACATGAATGATGTTTTTATTTTTCTACAAGGTGGAAAATAAATAATGTAAATAATATTTTAATTTTATAGAATTATAAATATGTTATAAAATTAAATTTTATTCATTAGATCTATCCTTATGATTATTCATGTGAAGTGGTAAATAAAAATGAATTGCATCACTTTGTGGAGGTTGTATTCCACACATACAAAAGAAAGATGTTATCAATTCTCAATCAGAATAAAAGGGTAAGAAGTTAAGTAATATATTATACTTAAATAATTTCCATTATTTCATAAATTTTATATATTTTAATTTTATCCATCTGTAACCATCCATATATGTAATATCCCAAGCTCAAATCACTCATAAATTAGTGACAAGTTCAACTAGCCACATGGCCTCAAGCGCGCCTCCCCATACACCAGAGGCTACTTTCTAGAAGAAAGGGTATATGGTGTTATAGTGGGTATAATATACCCTCATGATCAGAGAGGAATTTAGTGGTGAAATAATATGTAAATAGTGGAAAAAGAATAAATTATTCCCTGTGGAATGTAAATCATCAAAACCAAGATAAATATGTAAATAATCTTAATCAGTACCCTGTAAAAAAATGATGATCATGTCATTAAGATATAAAAAATGGGGGAAACATGGGTTATAGAGATATAGTTGTATAAAAAATACAATGAATCAATGAAGAAAATATTAAAATCTAACTCCACTAGTACTATAATAAAAAGCTCATTCCCCGACTCTTATACTCCAAAGCTATAAAGAAATCATGTACATAGAGATGGACACTTACCTTTGTCCCTACTTTTATCCATAAGTTCTTCCTGGTTTCCAATCTATAGCCCATATAGCGTGTGATATATACTCATAAATCCACCACCAATGAAATCCAGTATGGTCTAGAGAATTTATATAAAATGAGCAGTGTGCAGATTTAACAATATAAAGAAGAAAGGTAAATTGTAACCAAGTCATCTTAAGTTCTTAAAGGACACCTGATTAATTCTACCTACTTTATCCTAAGATGGAAAATATATGGATATGTATCACCATGTATATAGGTTCCCATATATAATCATGCATGCACATATATTCACTATATAGGTAATAACATATATAGACATATATATAGATATGTAGTACACGCCATACCTGAGGTGTAACTCATGAATCCATTCATAATAGTTTCACATTTAATATAAGGGTCCCCATACACTTCTATCTCAATTAATAATTAGATTCATCCTTCCCAATAGTATTAAGGAGTGACACAGTATGTCATGACCACAGTCTTAATGAATAGTAAGAGACACCATGCCCAACATCACACGTCATGGGAGCATGAAGCGTCATGCCCAGCTCCTCCCATGGTCATGTCACAACAACCATTATACATTGTTGAAAAATAATAATAACAATAATCCATCATGCATGTAATTTTTTATCATAATACAAGTTATGGTTCTCAACCATTTAACATTTTATTAATCAAAATGATGAATCACAATTTATATAAAGGCACATGATATGGTCATACCATTCACTTAAACCTAATTTTAGTCCATCCAAACCCACTTAGATGGTGTTTTGGTCCACATGAGCATTTATAAGTTCAAGATAATTTAATTCACACACCAAAAGGGGTGGAATTCATCGAGGTAGACAACCATCAATAATCAACAAGGGTCTAAGGGTGCTCCTCTAACAGTATTAAAATTTTAATTTAAGATAATTCATATTTTTAAGGTAATATGTGGATGGTTCGACAATTATCACAATGAAACATGATAAAAAATGTACTTTTAGAGAAAATTACAAGACCACCTACTTTAGCATGGTAGCCGACTCCTCATCCAGTATCAGCTTTAGATTGAAAGTGGAATTGGAGAAATCAAGTAAATAGAAATATTCCCTAAAAATAGTTCATAATATATCACATATTAATAATTTCAAATATGTTAAGATAAACCAATAAGTAAATAAAGATGAATGAATCCCTCACTATGGGTTATCCAACACGATAGACAATGGATATAACAGAGTTTGGATGAAGGAGGATGTTGAAAGCCTAGGAGGAAAGGAATGGGTAGAGCTCCCACAGTGGTCACTGATATGTAAAATAAAAGGGAGAAGGGGGGATTTAGTTATTATAAGGTTTTAGGGAAAAATTATAAATTCTCCAAACATCTAAGGGGTGAAGAGTTTATCCACACCGTTGGTAAAACTGTGCACCAACTGTGTGCTAGCCACTTTCTATGGATATCCCCCTCACACGGTTATAGAGAACAGTTTTGATAACCATATTCAGCACATTTTATCCTATCTATATCCCATAATAGTACCCCTCATGGTTTAACCAAATTGTGTTTTCTTAGGTGTAAGGTTTAAACAAATCATGTTCCTGGTCTGTTTTCTCCATAAATTGGAGCTTTGAATGAGCCCCGAACACTCCCAAGCCCTACCTTAGACTCTTAGGATCATACATTTAGATAAATAGAAAATATTAAACCAAAATTTAAATGGTTTGTGCCTCATTAGAAAAACAATGATCTTATAATCTCCTCTCCTTAAAAAAATCATCCTCAAGATGCCCTTCCGAGGGTGGTTAAACACCGTCTGAGAATAACATCGACCATTGAGTGTGTACATCGGTCTCTCACTCCCATGTCTCATCTTGTACACGGTCATGCTTCCATAACATCCATACTAGAGGAACATATGTTCCTTATAGAGTCTTTGTGCTATAATCAATGACCTAGATAGGATACTCTTCAAAAGAAGCACCATCTTCTAACTTGACATCCTCTGGATAAAAAGTACAAGATGGGTATAAATGATAACGATCAAGTTAAGATACATGGAATATGTTGTTTAAGGCCTAGTACCTCCGCATAAGAGCTATCTAATAGAACACCAGCCAAACACATTCCAATATCTCGAAAGGCCCGACATAAGGTGGTGACATATTTTCCTGTATATAAATCCGTATATGACCCAACCTAGGCATAACACGCAAGAATACCAGATGTCCCACCTCAAACTCTATAGGCTGCTCACTGCGGGAAAAGTGGGCTTTTGTGAGAGGTCATTTGCAACGAGTCACTAACCCATAGTCCATTGAAAGGACTTTTTTCCGTTGGAAGAACCAACTCATCACAAAAAATAAGGTTTTTGCGATGGGGCGATGGTTCTCATCGCAAAAGGTTTGGCACGAGTTGTGCACCAAACCGCGGGAAGGGTATTTGCGACAGGATTTTATGCCCGTCACAAATACCCAGTGACTTTTTTTAGTTTTTGTGATGGGATTTATCCCCTGTCGCAAATAAGCTCATCGCAACAAATCTAACCTATATAAACTCCCATGATTTTTTTCCCATTCCACTCAATTCTCTACACCTCTCTCTATCTCTCTAGTGGAAAATTTTTCTCTCAAATTTTTTCAAAGTTTAAAATCTTACTTCGGTGTATTATTTGGAGTTTATATCATTCGAAAGCTTCAGTTTAAAGGTATTTATTTATTTCATTTATTTTTACTTAATTTATTTCATTTCATTTTAGTTATAATTATTGCTAATTAGCTGCAGTTAAATTAAATTAGAATTAGATGGTTTTATTTATTATTATTTATGTTTATTTTTACAAATAATTACGTGTGATTAGTATGAATTAGTATTAATTAATAGTAAATATTAATTATTATTAATTATTAATAATTAGTATTAAATTATAATAATTAATATGAAATTTTAATAATTGGTGTTAAATTCTAATAATTTGTGTTAAATTCTAATAATTAGTATCAAATTGTAATAATTAGTAATAAATTGTAATAATTAGTAATATATTGTACTAATTAGTAATAAATTGTTATAATTAGTAATAAATTGTAATAATTAGTAATAAATTGTAATAATTAGTTATAAAAAGTAAAAATTAGTAATAAATAGTAATAAATTATAACAATTAGTAATAAATTCTAATAATTAGTAATAAATTCTAATAATTAGTAATAAATTCAATTAATTTGTAATAAATAGTAATAATTAGTAATAAATTGTTATAATTAGTAATAAATTGTAATAATTAGTAATAAATTGTAATAATTAGTAACAAGTTGTAATAATTAGTAATAAATTGCAAAAATTTGTAATAATTAGTAATAAATTCTAATAATTTGTAATAATTAGTGATAAATTCTAATAATTAGTAATAATTTGTAATAAATTCTAATAACTAGTATTAAATTGTAATAATTAGTATTAAATTGCAACATATTGTAATAATTAGTAATAAATTGTAATACATTGTAATAAATTGTAATAAATTGTAAGAAATTGTAATAAATTGTAATAATTAGTAATAAATTATAATAATTAGTAATAAATTATAATAATTAGTAATAAATTCTAATAATTAGTACTGAATTATATTAAATAGTAATAAATTGTAATAATTAGTAATAAATTGGAAGAATTAGTAATAATTAGTAATAAATTCTAATAATTGGTAATAATTACTAAAATATTCTGATAATCAGTAATAAATAGTATGAAATTCTAATAATTAGTAATAAATTCTAATAATTAGTAATAATTAGTAATAAATTATAATAATTAGTAATAATTAATAATAAATTCTAATAATTAGTAATAATTAGTAAAAAATCTAATAATTAGTTATAATTAGTAATAAATTCTAATAATTAGTTATAATTAGTAATAAATTCTCAAAATTAATTATAAATTTTAATAACTAGTAATAAATTGTAATAGTTAGTAATGAATTGTAATAATTAGTAATAAGTTTCCATAATTAGTAATAAATTGCAATAATTAGAAAAATTAGTAATAAATTACGGTAATTAATAATAAATTGGAGTAATTAGTAATAAATTACAGTAATTAGTAATAAATTATAGTAATTAGTAATAAATTGTTTTGATTAGTAATAAATTGAACTAATTAGTAATAAATTGGAATAATTAGTAATCAATTGTAGTAATTAGTAATAAATTGCAGTAATTAGTAATAAATTGTAATAAATTCTAATAATTAGCATTAAATTGAAAAAATTAGTAATAAATTCTATTAATTAGTAATAAATTTTAATAATTTGTAATAAATTCTAATAATTGTTAATAAATTATAATAATTAGTAATAAATTCTAGTAATTAGTAATGAATCTAATAATTAGTAATAATTAGTACTAAATTGTATTAATTAGTAATAAATTGTAATAATTAGTAATAATAAGTAATAAATTTCAATAATTAATAATAATTAGTAAAAAATTGTATTAATTAGTAATAAATTATACTAAATAGTAATAAATTGCAGTAATTAGTAATAAATTTTAATAATTAGTAATAATTAGTAATAAATTTTAATAATTAGTAATAAATTGTAATAATTAGTAATAAATTAGAATAATTAGTAATAAATTCCAATAATTAGTAATAAATTCAAATAATTAGTAATAAATTTGAATAATTAGTAATAAATTCCAATAATTAGTAATAAATTCTAATAATTACTTATTATTAGTAATATATTCTAATAATTTGTAATAAATTCTAATAATTAGTTATAAATTCTTATAATTAGTTATAAATTCTAATAATTAGTTATAATTAGTAATAAATTCTAATAATTAGTAATAAATTTTCAATAATAGGAAATAATTAGCAATAATTACTAATAATTAGAAATAATTAGTAATAATTAGTGATAATTAACAAAAATTAGAAAGAAATTGTAATAAATGTTAATAAATAAGTACAACTTCCAGTAGATCGGCGGCTCCCTTTTTCCCAGTGCTTTATCTCCTTACAATTTTCTCCCACTGAAATCACAATGAAAAATATTTCCTAACGTATGAATATCCATTTTTGTTTGAATAAGAATGAGGAGCAGTGCAAAGAGGTCTTCCTACTCTCCATTCTCGTGCATATGAAAATTAATATGCATACATTGGAGTAGATTTTTCATACTCATTTGAATTGGTGGAAGTTGTAAGGAGATGAGTCATTGGGAAAAAGTGGCTCTTTTTCTGATGACTCATCCTCTTGCAACTTTCTTCTAATGATATCACTATAAAAAATCTCCTTCGATGTACGGATATCCATTTTCATATGCACAAGAATAGAGAGCGGTGTGGTGAGGCCTCCCTTCCCTCCATCCTCATTCATAGAGAAATGGATATCCATACGTTATAGAAGATTTTTCAAATTGATTCCAGTCAAAGATGGTGGAGATGAGTCATTGAGAAAAAGAGTTGTCACCAATCCATTGGAAATTGTGCCACCGGTAATTAGAAATTATTAGTATAAATTAGTTTTAATTAATAATAATTAGTGGAAATTATTATAAATTATTATAAGTTAGTATAAATTAGTATAAAAGTTTAAAAAATACTATAAATAAGTATTAAATAAGAGAAATTATTATAATTTGATATAAAATGGAATTTAATTGTATTTTCTTTTTTGGAAAGTTTTTTTCTTATATCAAATTATACAAAAAATAATAATAATTTTATATTTTTGAAAGAAATATGGAACAAGGAAGTTGAAAATAATCATTATTAGATGACCACGCGTGGATAAATCAGCGCAAGAATCCAAAAAGTTCTAGTTTAAATACTTTATACATTAAGGGTGTTGAAGATTTCTTATCATTTGCGTCATCAACACTATAATTTATTTTAGAAGGGACAATAAAGTTTCCTTGTAAAAAATGTTCTCCAAGGATGTTTGACACATTTAAAAACATTTGGGGTCATTTTTGTGTTTTGGTTTTCAACCAGATTATGTTTTTTGGTATCCCCATGGAGAATATAGTTCTAGAGAAGGTACTAATAATTTGGTTTCAGATCAAGCATAGTTTCAAAATATAGTTCATGATGTGTTTGGTATTTCTTTTCAACAAGCTGAAATTCAAGATGATATTAATTTAACTCCTGAGCTTGAAACATCTCCTTTTATGAGTTGTTGAGGTCCGCTGAGGATTCCTTATATCCTGGTTGAAAGATAAGAAAATTTGAAGCAGTTTATAAATTTATAGTTGTTAAATTTGATAATGTAATGTCAAATAGCTGTTTTGATCAGATATTATCTTTGGTAAAAACATTGTTACTTGAAGGAAATGTGTTGCCTACAAATTTCTATGAGAGAAAGAGGTTGGTTCATAATCTGGGTCTTGGTTATCAGAATATTCATGCATATTTAAATAATTGAATCTTATATTATGGTGACAATGAGTCATTGGATAGTTTTCCCACATTTAGACAATCGATGTATAAAAAGGCTCAATAAGGGAAGTTTGAATTGATTCCTGTAAAAAAATTGATATATTTCCCACTTACACTCAGATTGCAACATTTATTTATGTCTCGGAATATAGATACAATGATGTCATGGCACAAAACCAATATTCTAACTGGTAAAAACTTAAATAATTCTTCTGATAGTGATTCATGGAAACATTTTGTCCAAGTACATTTGTCTTTTCCTTAGAAGCCTGAAACGTGAAATTGGGTCTTTCTACTTACAGTTTCTATCCATTTGGTTCTTATAGTAGTCAGCATTCATGTTGTCTTGTCCTTATAAATCTGAACAATTTAACTCCTTGGATATTGATAAAGAAACCATATATCTTTTTGACCTTGTTAATTCCAAGACATTTAAAAAATAATATTGATGTTTATTTGAAACTATTGATTGATGAGTTAAATTCATTGTAGAGTAATGGTGTCTGAACATTTGATGTTGCTACAAAACAAACATTCTTGCAAAAAGATACATTGTTGTCGAAAAGTAGTGACTCTCTAGTATATAGCATGTTATCTAACTGGAGTAAACATGGTCCAAAATCATGTTTGTACTATATGAGAGATAGTAAAGCGTTTATGCTCATTAATGGGAAAAAAATTGTTTTTTCGACTGTCATCACAAATTCCTTCCAACTGGTCATTCTTTTCAGAGGAACAAATATCATTTAAGAAATGACAAAATTGAAAGACATGAACCTCCAAAAATTATCTCAGGTAAAGAGTTAAAATCAATTGTCTCTTTATTACCTCCCATCACATTTGGACCAAAAATAAACTAATAGAAAATTGATGGCTTTGGGGATGAATGCAATTGGATAAAACGTAGATTTGTTTCTGGGATCTACCATATTGGTATGAGTTTTTGTTCCATCGCATGTGGGATTTAATGAATATTGAGAATAACTGTCTTGATAATTTATTTCATATAGTTTTGGATACACCAGGTAAGACCAAAGATCATGTAAAGGCACGATTAGATCTTTCCCAAATTTACAGGCTACCAGAACTTAAACTGTTTGAAAATATTAGATCATAGAAGTTAATGAATTCAAAATCATCTTATACATTCTCTAAAGAGAATTGATTATTATTTTATTAAAGAATTGTAGATTTGAGACTTACAAATGGTTATGCTTCCAATTTGGGAAGATATGTCAGAAATGGTCATATAACCAGATTAAAAAGTCATGGCTGTCATGTTATAATGGAAAGTATTCTACTGATTGGATTAAGAGGTTTTTTGAATTATATTATTTGGGATGTGCTAACAGAAAGATCATATTTTTTTGAGACATTTTTGTGGCATAAATACCTATGATGCATTAAGAAGACTGTGAGAAGATGTTGTTTTTATTTTATGTAAACTAGAAAATATCTTCCCACAAGATTTGTTTGATTCAATGGAACATTTGACAATAAATTTACTACATAAATAAAAATTTGGAGGTACGGTAAAATTCTAAGGAACGTACCCATTTAATATATTCATGAAAAAATTGAATAAAAAAGTGCATAACAAATCATCGGTTGAAGGTTTAATTGTAAAAGATTATTTGCAAGGGGAAATTTATTTTTATGCTCTCATTACTTTCAATTTTAATATCCCTTAAAACACAATTGTATGGGATGTAACAAGGAAAATATTTATGGTGAAATGGGAAATCAATTGTCAGTTTTCAATTAGCTTGAACATTGCTTCAGTAGAGTTCATGAACAATGGATTTCAGATGATGAACATCAAAAATATCATACATATATTCTTCTCAACTATGAAGAAATGAAATAATTTGTACAGTGAGTGCTCTATTAACTTATTTTATAAATTTTTATTTTAAATTAATCTTATTTTATTTGTAGGTTATATGATAATCATATCAAGAAACAACTTCCAAAAATTACAACAACTTCCCTTGAAGAATGTAGGAAAAAAACTTTTCCTACTGGTTTCAAAAACTTGTAACATAAATTATTTTTGGTTTAACATATAAAATAAATTTATTATCTATTATATTGATAATTGTTTTACAAAATTTCAGGTATTGCAACATGCTGATAAAATTGATAATCGATTGTGTGTATTGAGTAACCCACTATCAAAAATGGTTAAATATTATAATGAATATATGGTGAATGGTTTTAGATTTCATGAACGTGAATATGGGGAATCAAAAAACAATGAATAGTGGTGTGTTCTTGAGAGGATCTCATAATAGAGAAACTGAAGTTGACTTTTTCAGCATACTAGAAGAAATAATTAAACTGTGTTATTTGGGACAAAATTACATATCAATGTTTAAATGTCAGTGGTTATATACTGAGAGAGGCTTGAATTTTCATCTGACCCATGGAATAGTTGATATTAAATATAAAAGTCTTATTGAAGTAAAATAACCATTTTTATTGGCTCATCAGGCACATTAAATTTATTATTCAAAATATTATTCTACTTTAATAGAGTTGAATGATTGGTGGAGTATAATAAAAATTAAATCTTGGGGAAATCAGTTTACTCAAAGTGAATGTGGTTCCATTGAAGTGGAAGGAATTGAAATTTTTCAAGAGAATTCTCCAAATCCATCATTTTCATAAAGAGATAAGAATATTGATTATGACACCCCACAATTAAGGGTTGATGGTGATGATGATGTTAATGATGTTAAAAATAAATTTAAAATGACAAGAGATGATGAAACTGAAAATAATATGGAAACTAATTATGCTTAGGAAGAATATAAAGAATTTGGAAACATTAGATATGAAGATGAGGATGAAAATAAATATTTACATAGTTAAATTCTTGTTATAATCATAAATAATATATATCTATATATATAATATTTGTTTTCAATTGTTTTCTAACAATATTTATTTCGTGTTTCAGATGGTTGATGATCTGTATCATATGTTTTAGGAAGCTGATCTACCTTTGGATGACTAGGATGTTGGGTCATCTGACCCTCAAACTACTGGCAATTCAGGGGGGACTCATAGGGGGCATGGTCTTGCACAATTGATGATTCATGACCTGATCCCAGAGTGACGTACATGTCTTGGCTTCGATCCACATGTGTAGAGGTATGTTTACCAGTGTATTTTTGAGATTTTAGTAAATTTATTTATATACTAATTATTTTATTATATGTTATTTTTTCATATGTTTATGCATATATATACTAGACAAGGGAGTGCTATTTTGCACAATTACTTTTTGAATCATGGGTCTCATGGGATCAAATTCGCGTTGATGTGCAGAACTGCATGTTTAATGTAATGACCCAAAGTTTCATTAATGGAAATCCCTCTTGATCTAAATAAATTTCTCTTTATGTTTATATAAAATGTCAACTTATTTGGTTTTATGTTAATAATTTTGACTGTTTCTAATATAGTCGTTAAACAGTGATCACATGATTAGTATAAATATAGGGCTTTAACAAATCCAAATTTACTCAGACGAAGGAAGAGATGACCTCATCCAGTAGAATTTCCCCATACGAAGCCCATTTTTCGGAGCTTGAAAAAGAGGTGGCATCCTTGGGATTCACTCTAGACCAAGTCCAAGTTGAGCTTCATCATGTCAAGCTCAAACAGGACCATCTACCATAGAAGTATAAGTTGATAGAAATTACCACTCAAGCGATGTTATCCAAGCCGCCCCAAGAGTCTGTCACCATCGCACACATTACCCTTAGGTCTTATGCGGCTGTTTTAAGGGGTCATGTAACAAATAAATAGTACTATATTCATGTATATTTTTTTTATATAATAATGAATATACTTTCTTGTCATTATTGATACATTGTAAATAGTTTTTAAAGTACAAATAATGTTTTTAGTTATTATTTAATTAAAATTATATTTTATTAAATTAAGGTATTTTTGAAATAAATAATATTTTAATAAAATATTATTATTATTAAATTAATTTTTATTAAATATAAATGATCTTATAATTTTATGAATGTAATTATAATTTTTATTAAGGTTTGAAATCCATTTCTGTCAAAACCCGTGAATTTTCGATAAATGTCGGTTTTTATTTTAAAAGTGAAAATTAACTTATTTATAAAATTATTTAGATTAAATAAATGTTATTTCTGCAATCAGTATGTCTAAATTATCCAACGGTGAATTTTTCATAATTTTCTGAGATAGTCAAATTTTTGGGTAAAAATTAAATATCGTTTAAATATATAATGTGTTTTCTGACATCATAATGACCCAATAGTGATGTAATAAAATACTATAATCTTTATGTTCAGAAAATATATATTTTACCATTAAAATAATGTTATTTTGGGTTTCTTTGACTTACTTTTCAAAGTATTAATGTACCCCTCAAGACTTATTAAACATCTTGTCTTTTTAAATTAATTTCCATGGGAGTGTGACTCACCTCCACATAATCAACCCTATTATTTTAATAATTTCGGACTTTGGACTTATAAAATATTTTTTTCCTCTTCCCTTTGTGAAAAACCATGGGCAAAAACCGTGGGATGGTTTGTGGTTTGGATTAATTTAATGTAAGGGGACCCAAACCTAAATAATAAAGAATTCCCTCACCTTTCCTATATAAACCCACCCAAGCTCCAACTTCCTCCTCACTCAAAGCCTTTGGAGTTCGTCCAACCTCTACCCTACTCTCTCTAGAATCTTTCCAAGGTGCCCCAAGATCCAAAGAAGCCTCTCACAATCCTCTCTCTAGCCTTTGGAAGCACACTTCCAAGTAAGAGTTTTTCTTCCTTTCACTTTTTTGTCCAATTTTCTTAATATTGTTATGCCCTTTTAATTTCAATTATAAATGTTGGGGTATGGTTTCTCACCTCCCCCATACTACTATATTATTGTTTGAATTATTGAAGACCCCTTTATCTCTCATTAAATTCCTCCCATGTACACCCGTTACAATGCCGAAATTCCGAAAGGAACTTCTCTCTCCTCATTTACATTCAAGCAATACTTTTGTATCATGAATATAAATTCCATTAAAATTATTGGGAGATTTATCTATATGACCCCCTTACTGTCAATTTCATGTATATATGATGATACACCCCTTTCTCTTTCATCAACTATTTTTTATGAATTCTTATATCACGTCGTTACGCTGCCGGAATTGTACTGATTTTCTAAGCCAATGTCATTGTGTAGTGAATATCATGCCCATTTCACCATGAAGGGTATTCACCTTCATGAAAATTTACTTATTGATTATAAAGTTTCATTACACATTCCTTTTTCGTGGAATAAATGATTATGTTTTATGAATCCATGTTTTATGATCCATGTGGCACACTTATGCATGAAATGAAATGTTTAAGAAAGGTGCGCCCTTATAGAGCTCCAATGAATTGGGTAAAGTATAGTATAATGATATGTCATATGCAATTAGTGTTGACTAATTCTAATTCAAGTTCAATGAGGGTTTACTCGTTCTTTATGTGCAGTGAGGATTTACTCATGCTCCATGTGCAATGAGCCTTGGCTCATGCTAATTCCATGTTAAGTGTTGTTTCCACATTTCCATGTTATGATTATCATGATTTATCATGCCTTTATGTTCATGTTTCTCTTGTTCTCTATTGATATGCCTAATTTCTAAAATTTATTGTACTCCTCATGTTATTCCATGTGTATTCTCTTACTGGGCTTTATAGCTCACCCTTTTCTTATGCATGTCCTCAGGTTATCCCATGCAATGCTAAGTACGGGGGAATGTAGTGGTCATGTAAAGGAAGTTTTCAATAAATATGTTGTATTTTATGTTTCAAGTTTTTATGTAATGATCCTAAGCCCCAAAGACACTAAACCTCTTGATCTTCTTTGTTGTATCAAGTGAAGTTTTATGTAATAAATCATGTTTAAGTTGAAATAAAAAACAGGGTTGTTGTAGTTGGTATCAGAGGATAGGTTTAGTTATTTTTGGGATTAGGATTAGAAAACCCTAGTAAAGCCTTAGAGAAAAGACTAAGTATAATAAAAACATCCCTAAGTTTTTTTAAGTACTTATTAAGTGGTTTATCAATCAAATACATCAATGTCTGGATACGAGTAGGTAGAGGCGGCTCTGGCACAGATGTATCCTAGGGGTAAAACCCAAAAACACCGCTTTGAACTAGACTCGAACGGGAACTGGTGAACGACAACGGGCCTTGCTGCACTCTTGGTTACGACACTCCCAGGGGATATGTTTTTAAAAATTCAAATGCTTAGTATGAACCCCTATTAAGGGAATTAAAAAAAATGCCCCTAAGAATATATGTTAGAAATTAGATCATGAAAACCCTAGATTGAAGCCTATAGACTCATGAGTTAAGGAAATACAAGTTTATTTATAAGTCATCAAATTTTTTCTTTGGATTACCCTTTATGTGTTACCCCTAAATTTCCTTTTATTCCAGCTAATGGCTGGTAATATGAGGACTCGGGCTAACAACCGTTGTGAAGATCAGTGTGATGACTGTACTAATGAGATACCCAATCCAATGAGAGCGGGAATCGTGAACTTTGTCACGATTCTCTCTCAGCTAACTCGAGTTTTGAATAGAAAAATGGGTCAAGAGGAATGTTCAACCCCCCCCCCCCCCCCCCCCCCGAAGAAATAACAAGTCGCTCTCAAGAGCTTCATGAGACAAAGGCCTCATACTTTTAGTGGATCATCTGATCCCACGATTGCTGAACAATGGATAAACTCCATTGAAAAGATCTTCTCTATACTTCAATGTTCTGAACAAGAAAAGATTCTCCTTGTGGCTTATCGTATGGAGGTTGAAACTGATCAATGGTGGACGTTGATCAAAAATACGAAGCCTGAGGAGGAGATCGAGGTGTTGGAATGGAAGGATTTCTGGAAGATATTTTTCGATAAATATTTTCCGCGCACCCTCTGGCTTAAGATGGAAAGGGACTTCCTTTCCCTCAAGAAAAAAAGACGAATAAGCTATTGGAACGTATGAGGAAAAATTCACAAGGCTTTCACAATACGCTTCCAGCTTTGTCGTTACCCAAGAATGCAAAGTTGACCGCTTATTTGGTGTGTTGAAGCCTAGCCTACAGAAAGCATTAGTAATCCATGACTTCGACAGCTATGAGGAAATTGTCCGATGTACCCTCAAGGTCGAAATAGAGATCGGAGAATCACAGGGGTATCATGGGGATAAGAAGCATAAGGTGGAATTCAATGCTGGTGGTCTGAAGGATAAATCCAATGGTGCTAAGAAGATCCAGCACCCCACTTGCCAAAAGTGCAGAAAGAAGAACCTTGGAAATTGCCTTAAGGGGACGAGGAAATGCTTTAGGTGTGGAAGAGAAGGGCACCTAGCTGTTAACTGTCATCAAGAAAGACTTGCAGTTGTGACAGAAGAGAGGAATGCTCCATTCGAACCTCAACACGTTGTTCAATGCTACAAATACAATGAACCGGGTCATTTTTCAAATCAGTTCCCTAATCCAAGGGTTTTCGGAGGCAACCAACAACCTCCAAGGCAGTAAGGAAGAGATTTTTCGATCACTTCTGCCGAAGTGAACCCTGAAAATGAAGTGGTGACAGGTACGCTAGTTATTCATTCAAGAATAGAAAATTTACTTTTTGATTCAGGTTCTACGCACTCTTTTATATCTCGAAAGTTTAGTAGAACAATCCCAGCACCACCACAAAACATGGAAGTGAAGATGTCGGTGAGTACGAAAAATGGGGTAATCATTGCATCCCATGAATATAAGTCCACCTCTGTTATAATATGTGGATTGAATTTCCTTGCGAACCTCATCATACTCCCTCTGGTGGAATTTTATGCAATTCTTGGCATGGATTGGCTTTTCTTATATAGAGCGAACATAAATTGTCGGGAGAGGGAAATCACACTCCATATGGAGAATTGGCCCCTGATTCTTTACAAGTGTAAGGAGGAAGATGAATCTCCTTTAGATCCATCATCTCAAGAATGGATATTACTGCCTTATGAGCACGCGTATCTGGCTCAGATGATTGAGTCCAAGGAAGAAACCATCCTTGAAGAAATGCCTACTCTGAGTGAATTCGTTGAAGTGTTTCCCGAGGAACTGCCTGGTCTTCCTCCTAGAAGAGATGTTGAATTCTCAATTAAACTTATACCTGGGGCTTTACCAATATCCAAGACTCCATATAGAATGGTTGTTGTAGAGCTTGAAGAGCTGAAGAAACAACTACAGGAGAATCTGGATAAAGGGTTTATACGCCCAAGTGCTTCACCATGGGGTGCACCAATCCTCTTCGTCAAGAAGAAGGATGGGTCAATGCGGATTTTCATCGATTATCATGAACTTTACAAAATTATGATAAAGAAAAAGTATCCTATCCCAAGAATTGATGACTTGTTAGATCAGTTGCGTGGAGCACAATACTTATCCAAGGTGGACTTGCGGTCGGGATATTATCAAGTAAGGGTGAAGAAGGAATATATCCCCAATACTGCTTTTCGCACATAATATGGGCACTATGAATTCATAGTAATGCCTTTCAGACTCACTAATGCTCCAGAAATCTTCATGGACTTAATGAATAAAGTCTTTATAGATTACCTAGACAAATTTGTGGTAGTCTTTATAGATGATATTCTAATATACTCCAAAACCAAGGAGGATCATGAGGAGCATTTAAGAATTGTACTGGAGACTTTGCGCAAGGAGAATCTCTATGAAAAGTACATCAAGTGTGGGTTCTGGTTGAAGTAAGTCTCATTATTGGGCCATATCATCACAAGCAATGGGATATCTGTGGATCCCTCTAAAACAGATGCAATTGAGGGATGGCCGAGGCCAACATTGGTAACGAATATCCGTAGCTTCTTGGGGTTAGCTGGATATTATCGATGATTTGTGAGAAATTTCTCATGATTGTCCAACCCTCTTACCAAGAAAACTTGAAAGGGAGTAAAGTTTTCTTGGAGTGATGAATGTGAAGAAAGCTTCAAGGAGTTGAAAAGGAGTCTTATCACTGCGTCTGTGCTCACTTTACCCACAAGTGGGGAACTTTTTTTTGTTTTTAGTGATGCTTGAAAGAAGGGATTAGGTTGTGTGTTGATGCAGAATGATAAAGTTATATCCTATGCCTCAAGGCAGTTGAAAATCCATGAGTGAAACTATCCAACGCATGATCTGGAGTTGGCAGCGGTGATCTTCGCCTTGAAAATCTGGCGGCATTATCTCTATGGAGAGAAATGTGAGATATATACTGACCACAAGAGTCTTAAATATATATTCACACAGAAAGAGATTAATATGGGCCATAGAATATGGATAGATCTCATCAAGGATTATGACCGTTCAATCCATTACCACCCTGGGAAGGCGAACAAGGTGACAGATTCCCTAAGTAGAAAGGATCCAGTGATTCTATCAATGATGAGAATTGAGAAGGATCCAATCTTCTTAGACTTGATGAAGATGGAAAGGGGAATCATAAAGAAGGGAATATCATTAATCCTTTCACAAATGATTGCTCAACCGTATCTTTTGGAAAGGTTAAAGGATGCTCAAAAGTATGATGTGGGACTTCAAGAAAAAGTGGAAGCTATCAAAAAAGGGAAATCCTCGTAGTTTAATGTTAATGAAGAAGGAATTGTACGGTTTAAGAAAAGACTATGTGTTCCATCAAGTCTGGAGCTGAAGAAGGAACTTTTGGATGATGCACATAGTTCAAATTTCTCTATATACCTAGGGAGCACAAAGATGTATCGAGATCTTCGAGAAAACTTTTGGTTGGATAATATGAAGAAGGAGATCACTGAATATACATCAAAGTGCCTGGTGTGCCAGCAAGTGAAGGCAGAGAGGAATAAGTCTAAGGGGATGATGCAACCATTTCCCATACCAGAATGGAAATGGGAGAACATCACCATGGACTTTGTCACTAGACTTCCAAGGACATACAAAGGTAAAAATGCAATCTGGGTTTTTGTGGATCGTCTTACAAAGACTGCACACTTAATTTCTATTCGGGAGGATTTATCATTGGATCAACTAGCACAGATATATATTAGGGAAGTGGTAAGGTTTCATGGAGTACCACTATCTATTGTGTCTGGCCGAGATCCAAGATTCACCTCTAAGTTTTGGAAGACTCTTCAATATGCTCTGAATACTAAACTGAACTTTAGTACGGCCTATCATCCTCAAACTAATGGTCAATCCGAGCAGACTATACAAACACTTGAGGATATGTTGAGATCATTCTCAATGGACATTAAAGGAGGATGGGATCAACATCTTCCTCTGGTTGAGTTCTCTTATAATAATCGTTTCCACTAGAGCATCCAAATGGCACCATATGAAGCCCTATATGGGAAAAGGTGCAGAACACCGGCATTTTGGGATGAGGTCGGTGAACGTAAGCTGCTTGGACCAGAAATGGTCGAGGAAATGGTGGAGAAGGTGAAAACCATTAAGCAGCATATCAAGGCAGCCCATAGTCGATAGAAGAGTTGTGTAGATTGTTGAGCCCTCTGGAAGATTGTTGATTTCATGTCTATGTTTGATGTTTTAATAATCACAAATCATCACATACCATTAATGCTTAATCTGGTTTGTTTTCTCATAAACTTAATTACAATCTGTAAATGAATCTGTTATCATGTTTTTGTCTATGCTTATTGACTTACAAAGTATGTTGGAAGTCTTCTGGATTCAACAGACATCGGAAGCCCTGATCCAATATCAAAGGACATCAGACTCACCGATCCATCAGACTCACCGATCCATCAGACTCACCGATCCATCAGACTCACCGATCCATCAGACTCACCGATCCATCAGACTCACCGATCCATCAGACTCACCGATCCATCAGACTCACCGATCCATCAGACTCACCGATCCATCAGACTCACCGATCCATCAGACTCACCGATCCATCAGACTCACCGATCCATCAGACTCACCGATCCATCAGACTCACCGATCCATCAGACTCACCGATCCATCAGACTCACCGATCAATCAGACTCACCGATCCATCAGACTCACCAATCCATCAGACGCACCGATCCAAGGACTCACCGATGCAAATGACTCACTGATGCAAATGACTCACCGATCAGATGACAGACCGATGCTGATCTATCTGAGTCACCGATCATTACTCTAATGCTGATGACCTACCGATCACTTGAACAGTCATAAACAACTGTTTGAATTTATTTATCTTTATCTTTATTTAATCTAACCAACGGTCATATTAGGTATATTTTAATGCTATGTCAGATTATTAATAAAGGTTGTCGGATGTCAGGAAACCGTACCTCGTACCTGCGGAAAGGAAACCCTTTCTGTCCTACAGAGCACGTGATATAAATACAAGAAGACTCTGCTGAAGAAAAGATGAGAACACATAGATACAACACACAACAGTGAGACAACACACATAGAGACAAGGAAGACATACGACATACTCAAGAAGAGCTCTGTGCATAAAAGAAGAACCAAGCAAGACAGAATCACACAGACAATCAAGCCTACTCAAGAAGAGTTCTATTCATACAAAAGAATATCTAAGAGCTTCATCGACTACATCTCACTGCCAGTGAACTTGAAGCATACGACACTCTGCTTCTCAAACAAAATCAAGAAGAGGACTCAGAATCACTTCTGATCAATTCCAAAACGAGTCCAGTGCTACACTGAAATCACTAGAGCCATTTCTAAACTCTACATCTCTGCTCTGTGATTTATTTATTCTACATTTTGAGCAGTGTGTGTTATCTGCTGTATTAAACACACACACTGACTCCTGTACTTTCACTGGAGGATCTGTAAATCCTCAGCAAACCTTTTACACTTCATTTCCCACTGTGGATAGTGGTAGAGGTCTTGTGACCTGGACAGCTAGCTGCTGTTGTTTGTTTTCCCACGTAGAACTGTGGTAGAGGTCTTGTGACCTGGACAGTGTGTTCACTGTTGTTAACCCCAATCCAGGGTGTGGATCATTTTTATACAAACTGTTGAGAGGACTAAGTCTCAGCTTGAGACTGAACCTCTTGGTTACTTCTCTGTGTTTTTAGTTATACTCTATATCCATACTATACATATTTATTTCATATTCCGCTGCTATTACTTTGAAATATAATTTATCTTCAAAGCTACTTTGATAATTAAATTCTCAAGTGTTTATATTTATTATAAATCAGTAAGTTAGTTTCAAAAGTTAAGTTAATCATGAGATTAAGTTAACTGAGAACTAATCAATCTTTGAGAAACTAATTGAACCTTTATAATCTATATAAATTTACTACAGTTTAATTTGTTTTTGAAATTGGGGGATTTTAATAGAAATTGTTTTTTAACAGAAATTTTAATTGGTACTCAATTCACCCCCCTCTTGAGTTAACCACTCCGACCAACACTTGGTATCAAAGGATTTAAAATACTTTCTAAAAGTACTCTGCTTTTGAACTGTGATTTTAGTTGTATTTTAAAGGTCTTAAAATTTCTGTTATATCTAAATTTTTATCTCTTTAAAATTTTCTCATCATGGACAATAGACTTGAGGGTGCTGCTACTAACCGGCCACCTTTCTTCAATAAAACAAATTATGCTCAGTGGAAACTGAAAATGAAAATTCATCTAGAAAGCATAGGTTTTGATATTTGGACTGCTATTGAATCAGAATACAAAATTCCCACTACTGCTAGATCTACTTGGGATGAACCTACAAAGACTGCTTACAATAACAATTGTAAAGCTATGAATGCTCTGTACTGTGCTCTAGGAGATGAAGAATTTAATAGAATTTCTGCATGTAAAACTGCATATGAAATTTGGGATACCTTAGCTGTTTCTCATGAAGGAACAACTAATGTTAAGGAAATGAGATTGAATACCTATACTATTAAGTATGATAATTTTAAGATGAAGCCTGATGAACCCATTTCTGATATGTATCTCAGGTTCAATGAAATTTTCAACACAATGACTTCTCTGGGAAAGGATGTTCCAGCAAAGGAGCAAATCATGAGAATTTTGAGATGTCTACCTGAAAGATGGAGAGGAACCTCTGTCTCCATTAGAGAATCCTGTGACATTGGAACACTGCCTGTCAAGGAATTAATTGGTAAGCTGATGATGTATGAAGAAGAGCTTAAAGTAAATAAAGAAGAAGATGATGAACCTAAAAGGAAGTCTATTGCCTTCAAGACTACAACCTCAAAGAATAAGGATAAGGAAAAGCCTCAAGCTATCAATGAAAGTTCAAGCAGTGAGGAAAGTGAGAATGATTCTAACAGTGATGCTGAGATGGCTCAAATAGCCAGGAGATTCAAAAAGTTTTATAGGAAAAAGAAATTCTTTAGGAAACCAAATTACAAGGGAAAGTATGACCAACAAGGCAAATGGAAAATGGATTGGAAGAAGGCTGACAGAACTGATGAAGTTTTCTGTTATGAATGCAAAAGAAAAGGACACATTAAAGCCGACTGTCCAAAGCTGAAGTATAAAAAGAAATATGAATACAAGGATAAAAAGTACAAGAAAGCCATGAAGGCTACTTGGAGTGCTTCAGAAGACAGCACAAGTGAAGCTGAATCTTCAGACTCTGAAAAGAATCGGGCCAACATGTGTTTCATGACAAACACTTCTGAGGTAACATCAGAGACTCCAGTTTTTAATTCATACTATTCTGGAGAAGATTCTGACTCAGAAAACATGTCAAAATCTGAATTGTTTGAATACTGTGACATGTTATAAGAAACTTTTAATGAGCTTAAGGATAAATATAAAGGTTTAAAGAAACAGTATGCTTTAAGTGTTAAGCATAAATCTGATCTGGATATAGAAATAGAAAAGAATGCTCAGTTGCTTAAAGAAAATACTGAACTAAAATTTTCTAATGAACAACTCAGAAAAGACTTAGAGAAGTTCACAAATGGAAAGAATACTCTAACACAGATGCTAGGAAAGCAAGTTGAACCTAAATATACTACTGGTATATGATACCAACCTGGACAAAGGAAAGTTGCCAAAACTAGATTCATTCCTAAATCTGGACAGAAGATAGTTAATTCTGGAACTTCATATGCCTCAACTAGTTATATTCATAGTTATGGATCTAATAAGGTTTATCTTTCAAAGAATGATAATTCTACGAATTATATGAGACCCATTAGACAAATATGGGTACCTAAAGTGCTATTGGCTAACCTGTCTGGACCCAAGAAGATCTGGGTACCAAAATCATCTCCCATCTAAATCTGTTTTGTAGGAGACCTGCTTGAAGAGCTGTCACAAGAAGATATGGTACTTAGACAGTGGATGTTCAAGACATATGTCATGAGACTTTTCATGTTTCAAGAGCTTAGTAAAAGTTGATGGAGGCTTTGTCACTTTTGGTGATAATTCAAAAGGAAAAATCATCGGCTTAGGCCAGATTGGTAACACTGACTCAGTATTAATTTCTAAAGTCTTATTTGTTGATGGCCTTAAATATAATCTATTAAGTATTTCTCATTTATGTGATGATGGTTTTCATGTTAAATTTGAAAATGATTCTTGCAAAGTTTTTAATTCTAAGAATGTTTTGGTGTTTTCTGCCTTAAGAAATGAGAATGTTTATGCTGTTAATCTGAATTCTTTAGCTAAACAGAACATTCCTTGCTTAAATGCGTTTCATAAAGAGTCTTGGCTTTGGCACAGAAGATTAGGACACTGCAATGTACACTCACTTAGAAAACTTTCTAGGAAGAACTTAGTTAGAGACTTACCCAAACTTGAATTTCCAGCAGACAAAGTTTGTAATCCCTGTCAAAAGGGAAAGCAACATAAAGTTTCTTTTAAATCAAAGAAAGAAGTATCAACTTCTCAACCACTTGAGTTGGTTCACATGGATTTGTTTGGACCATCAAGAGTTTCTAGTCTAAATTGGAAGCACTATGTCTATGTTCTCGTAGATGATTTTTCTAGATACACTTGGGTATACTTTCTAGCTCACAAAAGTGAAGCTTGTTCTTACTTTATTAAATATTCCAAGTCTGTAGAGAACCTTAGTGGACTTAAGATTAAAACCTTGAGAAGTGATCATGGTCGTGAGTTTGAAAATCAAGATTTTGAATCTTATTGCTCACACAATGGCTATACTCATAACTTTTCTGCCCCTAGGACACCCCAACAGAATGGTGTAGTAGAAAGAAGAAACAGAACCCTGCAAGAAATTGCTAGAACCATGCTCAATGAGTATGAACTGCCTGTTTACTTTTGGGCTGAAGCTGTTAATACAGCTTGTTATGTCATTAATAGAGTCTTAATTAGACCTGTTCTTAATAGGACCCCTTATGAGTTGTGGAACCATAGGAAACCCAAGGTTAACTACTTCAAAGTTTTTGGCTGCAAAGTCTTCATTCTCAATACTAGATACAATCTTGACAAATTTGCATCCAAGAGTGATGAAGGAATTTTCCTAGGTTATTCTATCTCTAGTAAAGCATATAGAGTTTTCAATAAAAGAACCAAATGCGTGGAAGAATCTGTTCACATCAAATTTGATGAAACTGATCCACATGAACCTAAAATATCTCTTGAAGATGATCTCTCTGGTTTGAATCTCAACGATAAATACAATGGACCTATAGTTAAAACATCCATCTCTGGAAATTCTACAGAACCTGCTTCTGTTGAACCTCAATCTATAGATGAACCTGAAATTTCTAGTCCAACCTTTACCAGATCAACGAGGATACTAAAGAATCATCCTTTAGATGCTGTTGTAGGAAATCTAGATAGAGGAACACAGACTAGAGCTTCTCTAAGAAATCAGGTTGAACATCAAGACTTTCTTTCACAGTCAGAACCTAAAAATATCAATGATGCTATCAATGATGAGTTTTGGGTAATGGCTATGCAAGAAGAATTAAATCAGTTTGAAAGAAACAAATTCTGGGAATTAGTTGACAGACCTAAGGACACCATAACAATAGGCACAAAATGGGTTTTTAGAAATAAAGTAGATGAATCTGGAAATATAGTTAGAAACAAAGCTAGACTAGTTGCACAAGGATATAGTCAAGAAGAAGGTATAGACTATGAGGAGACTTTTGCACCTGTAGCTAGACTAGAATCCATTAGGATCTTACTGGCATATGCTGCACATCTGGATTTCAAGTTATATCAAATGGATGTCAAAAGTGCTTTTCTAAATGGTTTTATAATTGAAGATGTTTTTGTAGAACAACCACCTGGATTTACTAACCCCCATTTTCCAAATCAAGTTTTTAAACTTTCTAAAGCTTTATATGGTTTGAAACAAGCTCCAAGAGCTTGGTATGATAGACTTAGCAATTTCCTTATTTCAAAAGGTTTTACTAAAGGGATTGCTGATCCAACTCTTTTCATTAAAAGAATTTCTAAAGATGTTTTAGTTGTACAAATATATGTTGATGATATTATTTTTGGATCTTCTAAACACTCTTTATGTACTGATTTTTCAAAATGTATGCAAAATGAATTTGAAATGAGCTTAATGGGAGAGCTTAAGTACTTTCTTGGATTTCAAGTATTTCAAAATGAAAATGGTATTATTTTGAATCAAAGTAAATATACAAAGGATCTTTTAAAACGTTTTGGTCTGGATAGTATCAAGGAAAGTGAAACTCCTATGAGTACTACCTGTAAATTGGATGCAGATGAAACTGGGAAACCAGTTGATCAAACCAATTACAGAGGTATGATTGGTAGTTTACTTTATATTACTGCTAGTCGACCTGATATTATGTTTAGTGTGTGTATGTGTGCTAGATTTCAAGCTAATCCAAAAGAATCTCATTTGCTTGCTGTCAAAAGAATTTTTAAATATCTCAAACACACGGTTAGCTTAGGTTTGTTTTACCCGAAAGGACAATCCTTTGACTTAATGAGTTATTCAGATGCTGACTTTGCAGGATGTAAGTTAGATAGGAAGAGCACATCTGGAACATGTCATTTTATTGGAAAATCCCTAGTATCATGGTGTAGTAAGAAATAGAATTCAGTTGCATTGTCTACTGCCGAGGCAGAATACATAGCTGCTGGTAGTTGCTGTGCACAAATTTTGTGGATGAAACACACTTTATTGGATTATGGATTTGATTTTAAACATGTTTCAATTAACTGTGACAATACTAGTCCAATAAATATATCTAAAAACCCTGTGTCTCACTCTAGAACTAAGCACATTGATGTCAGACATCACTTTCTAAGAGATCATTATCAGAAAGGTGATATTTCTCTAGAATTTGTTAGTTCTGAAAATCAATTAGCTGATATCTTCACAAAGACCTTATGCTCTGAAAGAATGAAATTTATTAAACAAGAGTTGTGTATGATCGATCTGTGAAACTGATCTGTGAAAATGATCTGTGAAACTGATCTGTGAAACTGATCTGTGAAACTGATCTGTGAAACTGATCTGTGAAACCGATCTGTGAAACTGATCTGTGAAACTGATCTGTGAAACTGATCTGTGAAACTGATCTGTGAAACTGATCCGTGAAACTGATCTGTGAAACTGATCTGTGAAACTGATCTGTGGAACCGATCTGTCACACTGTTCTGTCAAACCGAACTATTTTCAATTACTTTTTATTAATTAGTAAATTAATTTTTATGGAAACCCTAAATGATAAAATAAATGATATGCGGCTATTTATCTTCCCTAAACCTTTTGACCTTTCATTTCCCGCCGAACCTCTCAACATCTCTTCCCCTCCACTTCGAACCTTCGAACTCCTGCCTTCTCAAAATCCTTGAATGGCTAAGAAAAAGAGACCGAGCAAAGGACCGGATAGCCCTGTACCTTCAAAGCGTGCTCGAGGTGAGTCGAGTAGTACCTATCAACTATCAGTAAATCCGAACCTGGAAACTCGGATTGTTGCTGTAGAAAAAGAAGTAAACTCTGCCTGGCTTTTGTCAAGTAAGTCACTGTTGTTGCAAGTTCTTGAATCGCAAAGATGGATAGACTGGTTTTTTGACAGCACTCGAATAGACTACCCGAAGCTGGTACATGAGTTCTATATGAATCTGGAAATCACTTTAGATGGTGTGGAGGCTTCCCGGATGTCGTCTGTGGTAAAAGGAAAGAAAATATCCTTCTCATCTAAGCAGTGGGCTGAGTGCCTGAACGTACCTCATGAAGGTCGGTACGAGGATTATGCTGGGAATATTCCTCCGACATCTGATTACTTTTCTTATGAGCTAGCTCTGGAGCTTCTGACAGGAAACAAAGAGTCACGAAGAATCACAGCTTCATAATTAGATGGTGAGTTCAGACTTCTTTTCAAGTTTATTCAGCACCAACTTTGCCCTAGGAGAGGAGATTTTGCTGCTGTAAAATACCAGGATGTTTTCCTGTTGTTTCTTCTGAAAACACATGAGAAAATCAATTTGTGTAGATATGTGATGGTACACATAGATGGAATGATAAAACCATCCAAGAAAGCCACTGCCATGTTTTATTCAAAGATGATATCTACCATGCTCAAGAATCTAGATTGTCTTGATGAAGATGATGAAGTTAATGAAACAGACCATACCTTCTGTCTTAACAAAGAGATCTGCAAGATGATGAAAATAAATTGGAATCCATGGAAAAAGTGATGGGTTGCAGATGAAGATAAATTGTATGAAGCCTACAATCCCATAGATCATGGCAAGAGGCCAAAGGATTTGAGAGATCCTGGATTAAAACCAGATGAGGAACCAGTTTATTCTGATGATGATGAACAAGAAGAAGCTGCTACTGCAGAAGGAAGTGTGTCTTCTCCTGATGATAGGAGTGACCCTGACACTGCTAGTCCCAAGAAAAGAATAGAATTTGGACCTGCTAGTCCACCCTTAACCCTACCAGAGTCAGAACCTATTCCTGGTGATGAAAAAGATTCTGATACTAAATAATATCACAGTGAAGCCTCTGAGCCGAGTAATAATGAGCAAGGTGATGCTGATGACAATCATGGTGATGATGATGATGATGTTGTTGAAGCTGCTGTTGATGGTGTTAACAGACTGGTGGATGGTCTTGCTGTAGATCAAGTAGAACAACCTCAGTCAGTACAAGAAATCCATATCAGTGGCAAGGCTGACTCATCAAAAATCAGTGGAACAGCAAGCTATGAAAAACCAAAATACACTCTGTGTGCTGCCGTTTGGGATGACTACCCTGGTTATGCTGTGTTGGGCTTAGAATATTCTGAAGACGAAGAAGCAATGCCAGAATCTGTTGCAGCTGTGAAGAGGAACCTCCCACGAGAAGCAAGGTTTGTTCCTACTATTGATCCTACCAATAATAATTTCCCTGGTTCTGGAATCAGTCAAGCTGATCTTGATACGTTTAAGTTTGAATTGATAACTGCTGTGAGAACCATAGTTAGAGAAGAAGTTTCTAATTCTCTTACTCAAGTGTCTCTACAAGTTTCTGAAAATTCTTTGGAAGCCTTCTCACAGAGAGTATCAAATGCTGTGAAGCCAGACCTAGCCAATACTGGTGAACTTATTGGTAGGCAAATAGCCTTTTTGAATCATACTTTGAAGGATCTCCAAATTGGATTAGTTTCTCTATCAAATGAGTTCAGATCAACCATCTCTGGTATGATGGAAGTTTTGAGAAATCTGATTGAACATCTCAACAAGTCTGACCTGAGGAAGTTGAAAGATGAACTAACTCACATAGTCGGCCAAGCCAGTACAAGCAAGGTAACCAAGATCACTACCCGTGAGATAGAAGCTCTAAGAGAAGTTGTGCATGAAGAGCTAGCTGCTGTAAGACAAATTCTTGATTTAGAATCTTTGAGGAAGATGAAAGAGCTCTGTGATAACAGTCATAAGATGGCCTTGGTATATTCAGTAGATGCTAAGAAAGCCCTGCAAGAGATCAAAGAAAAAGTTGATACTTACTTTTCCAAGATTTATACAAAACATGAGATGACTGCAAGCTTCAAGGTGTTATCAGAGAATCTGAAATTACCTCCTGTCACTCAGGCCTTCAAAACTCAAGTTCTCCAATTGCAAGATTTTGTCCCTTCCTTGGCACAGTTCATGGAGAATAAAGATGATTTTGAAAAAGCTATGAAGTATGGAGCAGAAGTCATTCAGGACTTCATTCATCTGTTGAAGCCTTATTTGGATGCACCGGCCACTGCAATTGTACTTCCTACTTCTGAACCTCTCAGTGCCTCTGATGTAGCTCCGAATCAGCTGTCTGTTGCCCAAGCTCTATCCCAATTAAGACCAGTTCCTCAGCAAGCTCCTCAATCAGCTCCTGTTTCTCAACAACAACCCTCTGTGGTACCTGCTCCTCCACCTGCCCGAGTTGTCCTACCACCACTTCAGATTCGTCAAGACCAGCCTGTCTCCTAGCCTTCAAACTTACCCACTATTGATCCCAAAGACAAAGGCAAAGCCCCTTTGTATCCCACCAAATAGTTGTGTGTTGTTTTTTATGGGGTGAACAATGTGCTACTTGTAATAATATGTACTTTATCAAAAAAAAATTCTCTTCTCTACTCTCTGCTGACTGCTTTTACTTTCACTTTCTCTTATCTGTTTTCCCTCCTTTTTGATTATCCCAAAGGGGGAGAAGAACAAGAATACTTTATGGGAGAAGAACAAGAATACTTTCTGGGAGAAAAGATATATATATCTCAGGGGGAGAAATCTGTATAATATATATGGGTAATCTAAATTAAGGGGGAGATTTATATATCTCTTTATATTTATTCTTCTTATAGTTTAATTCTCATTATGATTTTATGTTTTTATTATTGGTTTTTATATATATATATATATAAAGATTTGTGATTATCAAAAAGGGGGAGATTGTTGAGCCCTCTGGAAGATTGTTGATTTCATGTCTATGTTTGATGCTTTAATAATCACAAATCATCACATACCATTAATGCTTAATCTGGTTTGTTTTCTCATAAACTTAATTACAATCTGTAAATGAATCTGTTATCATGTTTTTGTCTATGCTTATTGACTTACAAAGTATGTTGGAAGTCTTCTAGATTCAACAGACATCGGAAGCCCTGATCCAATATCAAAGGACATCAGACTCACCGATCCATCAGACTCACCGATCCATCAGACTCACCGATCCATCAGACTCACCGATCCATCAGACTCACCGATCCATCAGACTCACCGATCCATCAGACTCACCGATCCATTAGAATCACCGATCCATCAGACTCACCGATCCATCAGACTCACCGATCCATCAGACTCACGGATCCATCAGACTCACCGATCCATCAGACTCACCGATCCATCAGACTCACCGATCCATCAGACTCACGGATCCATCAGACTCACCGATCCATCAGACTCACCGATCCATCAGACTCACCGATCCATCAGACTCACTGATCCATCAGACGCACCGATCCAAGGACTCACCGATGCAAATGACTCACCGATGCAAATGACTCACCGATCAGATGACAGACCGATGCTGATCTATCTGAGTCACCGATCATTACTCTAATGCTGATGACCTACCGATCACTTGAACAGTCATAAACAACTGTTTGAATTTATTTATCTTTATCTTTATTTAATCTAACCAACGGTCATATTAGGTATATTTTAATGCTTTGTCAGATTATTAATAAAGGTTGTCGGATGTCAGGAAACCGTACCTCATACCTGCGGAAAGGAAACCTTTTCTGTCCTACGGAGCACGTGATATAAAAACAAGAAGACTCTGCTGAAGAAAAGATGAGAACACATAGAGACAACACACAACAGTGAGACAACACACACAGAGACAAGGAATACATACGACATACTCAAGAAGAGCTCTGTGCATAAAAGAAGAACCAAGCAAGACAGAATCACATAGACAATCAAGCCTACTCAAGAAGAGTTCTGTGCATACAAAAGAATATCTAAGAGCTTCATCGACTACATCTCACTGCCTGTGAACCTGAAGCATACGACACTCTGCTTCTCAAACAAAATCAAGAAGAGGACTCAGAATCACTTCTGATCAATTCCAAAACGAGTCCAGTGCTACACTGAAATCACTAGAGCCATTTCTAAACTCTACATCTCTGCTCTGTGATTTATTTATTCTACATTTTGAGCAGTGTGTGTTATCTGCTGTATTAAACACACACACTGACTCCTGTACTTTCACTGGAGGATCTGTAAACCCTCAGCAAACCTTTTACACTTCATTTCCCACTGTGGATAGTGGTAGAGGTCTTGTGACCTGGACAGCTAGCTGCTGTTGTTTGTTTTCCCACGTAGAACTGTGGTAGAGGTCTTGTGACCTGGACAGTGTGTTCACTGTTGTTAACCCCGATCCAGGGTGTGGATCATTTTTATACAAACTGTTGAGAGGACTAAGTCTCGGCTTGAGACTGAACCTCTTGGTTACTTCTCTGTGTTTGTAGTTATACTCTATATCCATACTATACATATTTATTTCATATTCCGCTGCTATTACTTTGAAATATAATTTATCTTCAAAGCTACTTTGATAATTAAATTCGCAAGTGTTTATATTTATTATAAATCAGTAAGTTAGTTTCAAAAGTTAATTTAATCATAAGATTAAGTTAACTGAGAACTAATCAATCTTTGAGAAACTAATTGAACCTTTATAATCTATATAAATTCACTACAGTTTAATTTGTTTTTGAAATTGGGGGATTTTAATAGAAATTGTTTTTTAACAGAAATTTTAATTGGTACTCAATTCACCCCCCTCTTGAGTTAACCACTCCGACCAACATAGATAATCGTCGACAAGACCTTGAGTTTAAATTTGGAGACAAGGTTTTTCTACGCATATCTCTATGGAAGAATGTCGTGAGGTTTAGAAAGAAAGGGAAGTTAAGTCCAAGGTACATCGGCCCCTTCGAGATTCTTGATCGTGTCGGGGCTGTGGCCTATTAACTAGCACTTTCACCTACTATGGGAAAAGTACATGATGTCTTTCATGTATCCATCTTAAGTAAGTACATACCAGACCCTTCACATGTACTCTCTTCTGAGATGGTACAATTGGAATATGATCTTTCTTGTGATGAGCAACCAGTGAAGATCTTAGATCGTAGAGAAAAAGTTCTACGAAATAAGACAATGCCCCTCGTCACGGTGTTGTGGAGAAACCACAAGTTTTAAAAAGAGACTTGGGAATCAGAGGAAATGATGAAGCTGAGTTACCCACATATGTTTTAGTGTGGGAAAAGGAAAAATTCATGGGAGAAATTTCTTAAGGGGGGAATTTTGTAACGACACAAAGTTTCATTAATGGAAATCCCTCTTGATCTAATTAAATGTCTCTTTATGTTTATATAAAATGTCAACTTCTTTGGTTTTATGTTAAAAATTTTGACTGTTGCTAATATAGTCGTTGAACAGTGATCACATGATTAGTATAAATATAGGGCTTTAACAAATCCAAATTTACTCAGACAAAGGAAGTGATTGCCTCATCCAGTAGAATTGCCCCATATGAATCCCATTTGTCAGATCTCAGAAAAGAGGTGGCATCCTTGGGCTTCGCTCTTGACCAAGCCCAAGATGAGCTTCATCATGTCAAGCTCTAACGGGACTGTCTATGGGATAAGTGGAAGTTGATAGAAATTACCACACAAGAGATGTTATCCGAGCCACCCCAAGAGTCTGTCACGATCACACACCTTACCCTTAGGTCTTATGCAGCTGTTTTAAGGGGTTATGTAAAAAATAAATAGTACTATATTCATGTACATTATTTTTTGTATATAATAATGAATATACTTTCTTGTCATTATTGATACATTGTAAATAGTTTTTAAAGTAAAAAATGATGTTTTTAGTTATTATTTAATTAAGAATTCTATTTTATTAAATTAAGGGATTTTTGAATTAAATAATATTTTAATAAAATATTATTATTATTATTAAATTAATTTTTATTAAATATAAATGATCTTATAATTTTATTAATGCAATTATATTTTTTATTATGGTTTGAAAGCCATTTCTGTCAAAACCCATGAATTTTCGATAAATGTCAGTTTTTATTTTAAAAGTGAAAATTAACATATTTAGAAAATTATTTAGATAAAATATATTTTATTTATAGAATCAGGATGTCTAAATTATCCAATGGTGAATTTTTCCTAATTTTCTGAGACAGTCAAACTTTTGGGTAAAAATTAAATACCGTTTAAATATATAATGTGTTTTATGACATCATAATAACCCAATAGTGATGTAATAAAATACTATAATCTTTATGTTCGGCCAATATATGTTTTACCATTAAAATAATGTGATTTTGGGTTTGTTTTACTTACTTATCAAAGAATTAATGGACCCCTGAAGACTTATTAAACACCTTGTCTTTTTAAATTAATTTCCATGGGAGTGTGACTCACATACACATAAGAAACCCTATTATTTTAAGAAGTTCGGACTTTGGCCTTATAAAATATTTTATTCCTCTTCCCTTTTCCAAAAACCATGGTCAAAAACCATGGGATGGTTTGTGGTTTGGATTAATTTAATGTAAGGGGACCCAAACCTAAATAATAAAGAATTTCCTCACCTTTCCTATATAAACCCACCCAAGTTCCCACTTCCTCCTCACTCAAAGCCTTTGGAGTTCGTCCAACCTCTTCCCTACTCTATCTAGAATCCTCACAATGTTCCCCAATCTCCCAAGAAGCCTCTCTCTAGCCTTTGGAAGCACACTTCCAAGTAAGGGTTTTTCTTCCTTTCACTTTTTTGTCCAATTTTCTTAATATTGTTATGCCCTTTTAATTTCAATTATAAATGTTGGGGTATGGTTTCACACCTCCCCCATATCACTATATTATTTTATTAATGATGGGAGACCCCTTTATCTTTCATTAAATTACTCCCATGTACACCCGTCACAATGCCAAAATTCTCAAAGGAACTTCTCTCTCCTCATTTACATTAAAGCAATATTTTTATATCATGAATCTAAATTCCATTAAAATTGTTGGGACATGTATCTATATGACCCCCTTACTGTCCATTTAATGTATATATGATGAAACACCACTTTATCTCTCATCAACCACTTTTTATGAATTCTTATATCACACCGTTACGCTGCCGGAATTGCACCGATTTTCTAAGCGAATGCCATTATGTAGTTAATACCATGCCCATTTCTCCATAAAGGGTATTCACCTTCATGATCATTTACTAATTGATTATAAATTTTTATTCCACATTCCTTTTTCATGGAATAAATTATTATGTTTTATGAATCCATGTTTTATGATCCATGTGGCAGACTTATGCATGAAATAAAATGTTTAAGAAGGGTGTGCCCTTATAGCGCTCTAATGCATTGGGTAAAGTATAGCATCATGATACGTCATGTGCAATGAGTGTTGGATCATGCTAATTAAAGTGAAACGAGGGTTTACTTGTGCTTTATGTGCAATGAGGATTTACTTATGCTCCATGTGCAATGATCCTTGGCTCATGCTAATTCCATGTTAAGTGTTGTTGCCACATTTCCATGTTATGATTATCATGCTTTATCATGCCTTTATGTTCATGTTTCTCTTGTGATCTATTGATATTCCTAATTTATAAAATGTATTTTACTTCTCATGTTATTCCATGTTTATTCCCTTACTGGGCTTTATAGCTCACCCTTTTCTTATGCATGTCCTCAAGTTATCCCATGCAATGCTAAGTATGAGGGAATGTAGTGCTCATGTAAATGAAGTTTTCAATAAAGATGTTGTATTTTATGTTTAATGTTTTTATGTAATGATCATAATCCTCAAATACACTAAACCTCTCAATCTTCTTTGTTGTATCAAGTGAAGTTTTATGTAATAAATCATGTTTAAGTTGTAATAAAATGAAGGGTTGTCATATTCAATAATTGGATGGTACGTAAATAAATAATACATATTTTGAGATTATTTTAATTAATAACTTTATATTATAAATTATTTGTAGTTTTAATGGTATCCAATCAATAAGAGCATGCATGATGCAATCTGGTAGGCATGACATGGAACTATGCATCATCGTTGTAGTCAGTTTTTGCATATTTTGAGAAGGAAAGAAATGGAGAAATCTTGAGTGACAGAGTTTGATGAGTCTTGTCACACCCACTGACCTGATTACATTTCATCTTAGGTTTGGTATGGATTTTTTTCTCACTGGTTGGGTGGTAATTTTCAGAGGAGACATCAGTAGGTTGAAAAAATTGGGGGAGACAGGAGGTGACCCATTGAGCCGGTAGTCGCACATTCAGTACACATAGGGAGAATATGGTAAGTACTTTTTTAAGTATTTTATATAACTTTAAATATAAATGATTTATTTTATATTAATATAGGAATATGAACAGGCTGATATTTTAGAGTTTGATGTTTATAAGAGGATGTATATTGATCCAAACACATGAGAGATTAGATGTTCTCTCCAGTGTCAGATTGTGGTCAATATGTTTTCTTCTTGAGTTTAGATTTTAACTGCTAATAATATTTTAACTATTTTAATTATAAATTGTAATTGAAGGATTCATGTGAGGTCATGATGTCTCAGACACAGACTGAGAGTCAGTCTTAGACTGATTCTCAGACCAGTGCCCACCAATTTGATGAGACAACATGGATACAGGCGACCCAGTATGCCTTTGAGAAAGGTCGAGGTGTTGGTATCAGCTCTCAATTGATGTGTATAGATTATTATGGTATCGTTGTGATGTCAGCATGCAGCCCAAGAGGATCTCGTGGAGTGTCATAATCATCTTCTCCACATTATTAGGAGCATCTTCGAGATTAGTGTGAGCTTATAGAGAGTATTCATAGGGAGTAGGAGAAGATGCATCAATGGGAACAACAACAGCATAAAGAGTTCCTACGACAGCAAAATCATTAGGAGATGCAGGAGGAGATGCATCGATGGTGGAAGAAGCAAGAGCAGGAGTAGTTGGAGTACATGCGACGTCTGACTCATGGTTTAGAGATATAGTTTCCTCCACCATCACTTCTAGACGACCCTCCCCCTCAGTGATCTATTTATTCTTTATGATAAAACATTTGAATGTAAATTTGGTTTGTAAAATTAACTATCTACATTTCTATATAGTTTTTTTGTCTATTATTGCAAATATTGCATTTTTTATTATTTATATAATTTTTTAATTTTTTATTAATTTATTTAATATGTTATTATTTTTATTATTTTATTAATCAATATTTTTAATTGTTTTCTTTTTATTATTATTTTTTTTAATTTTAAGGTTTTCATTATTTTATAATTTTTTATTGTATTAGTAATATAAATATTATTATTTAATTAATATTAATAATATTATTATTATTATTATATTATAAATATTAATATTATTACTATGTGAATATTATTTTATTATTTTATTATTTATTTTATTTTATTAATATTATTATTATTATTTCATTAATATTAATATTAATTTATTTTTATTGTTTTATTTTTTTATTTTCTTAAACTTTTTACGGCAGGTCATCGCAAATACTATTTGTGACGGGGCCCATCGCAAAGAAAATGTTTCAAAAACACAATGATGCTTTTTATGATGGGGCCCATCACAAATAATATTTTCAATGGGGACCATTGCAATAAGGTATCTAAAAACCATGAGACAGATATGTGTGACGGATCCGTATACGGTTGCAGATTGTTTTTTATTTCGACGGATTTTCGCAAAAAAAAATATTTGCGACGCGACGGGTCATTTATGATGGGGATTCATCGCTAATGCCCTATTTTCCAATAGTGGATTGTTACTATCCACATAATATTTATACCTAGATTGAGTTGGGTCCATATATTTTCTGATAGGATTCACCTACTCTAAATTATCCTAAGCGAGATGAGGCCCCATTAGAGCTACCACTCCTTCCACTAACCAACATAGTGGTGAACAACATTCAATACCATATAAGGACTCATAAAGATCCATATTTATGGTTTCCTAAAATATGTTATTATAATAATATTTAACCAGATGTATATGTTTCTATTATGAACCTAAAAAACAAAGGACACATGCTCAGAGCATTTCCTCTAATATCTAAATCATACTCTTGGACTAACCTTTAGATTGGGGGTGATAGGATATACTCATAAGTACATATTAACACAAATCCTTATCTGAACCCCACCATAACTACAATGTATTGCAAGTGTCCCTCTCCAATATGATAGTAATTGGGATACAATGAAGTCTAATAATCTCACAGATGTAGAATCTACCTAGTTTTTTCACTAAAATGGTCCCTCTAATCGGTAATAATTGGGAAACCTACATTGTCATATCCATCATCGCCCATATTGTATCACTGCCTTGAGGTGGCCTAGGTAAACCCTCCATGATGTCTATAGTAACATAATCCCATTTAAACATTGGAATGGGTAGTATATATAATAGTCATATTGTTCATTGGTGTTCTAGCTTCACCTATTGACAGGTGGAACGCTGAGAGATAAGACATGATGCCTACTTTTTTATTCTCAACAACCAATAATACTGGTGTAAGCCACAATAAATCTTAGTAATTAAATGATGTACTACCCAATTAGAGGTATGATACTCTCACATCAAATCCTATTATACATCTTTAGGAATGTAACACCCCAAGTTTTTCTAAAAATAAATATAAATTCATGGAACTTTGTTTTAAGTAGATATTTACAACTAGCCTTTTAACATTATTTTTCCACTTCTATGTTTTGAATTTCAAGAAACTGTCATCTACAATTATGTTAGTATGTTATTTAGAGTCTATTAGAACCAACTTGTTTTTTTGGTGAATAGTAACATTCCCTAATGAATAGTAATATGAATAGTAATATGACCCTAATGAATAGTAAATTTTATTATTATTTTATTTTCCTAAGTCTAGAAGATAATAACATCTTGGTTAATTTTTCATTGTGATAAAGAAGTTGTTGTAGAATTAGAACTGTTAATTTTTAAATTAAGTATTCTTTTATTTAAATATTAAATTAACAATATTTAGAAAATTATTTTCAAAAACTGTACTTAATTTTTGAAATCTACACTTCGATAAATGGTTAGGGTGAATTTTGGGAATTTTTCTGAAACATTTGATTTTTCGATGAATAGTAAAAAATATAGTTTTTAGTTTCGGTGTATTAATGACATCATTAATGATATAATAATGATTTCATAAATATGGTCGACTTGTGTATAGTAAGATAAGGTGTGAGGTGTCCCAAGTGTCTTATACCATGAGCAAATACCATGGGAAATCCTATAGTTTTGAAAATACCACCCATGAGGTGTCCCTTGAAAATTTTTAAAATAATCCCTCACTTTTCCTATAAATACCAACTCTTCCCTTCATTTAATTCATTCCCAATTCTCCCTAAATGAAGATCTGGCCTCCTTACCTTCATATTAGTCCTCCCAAGGTTTTCGCAATCCTCCAAGGTCCCAACATTTATGTTCTAATGGTTACTCTACAAGGTAAGAAAATTCTCAATTTCTTTATTTTTCTTTTCAAATTCTCTTTTATGTGGTATAATTTTCAAGTTTCCATACCATGTTCTTATTTACTTCTTATTATTACTATTCTCTATATTATGATTAATTTCTGGATGGGTGACACTTGTCCCCTCTCTTTTTAATATTTTCTAAAACCATGTTGCGTAGCTGTTAGGCGGCCGAATGTTTGTAAGCGATTTTACAATTTTTCTTTTATTTTGAGTTCCTTCCTTATTTTTTTCTTCATATATCCTTACCCAAGAGGCATTAATTATCAAGAAATCATGTATACTCTGGATTTTATCATGTTTATGAAAAATTACTCCTCTTTATTCTTCTCCTCTCCCACTTATTTAAAGAATAAAAAAAATTGTCCGTTTGTGTCGAATTACCGACATCGTGGACGATGTGATTTCAAAATCCATTAATTATTTCAAGTCTGGTCATGAAACCATTTATATGGTTGAACCAGGTTATAATAAATATTTTATGACTCATCCATGGTTCTGTAATTCTTTTGTACTCATGGTTCTAATTTATAAGGCAAAATGAGGTTGTTATTATCAAAGAACCACTAAAAGGATCTAAACGAACATCATTAATGTTCTAACTTATGAATCATCTTAATGTGATAATTAAAAATGATAAATGGAATAATTTATGTTACTGGTTATATAAAAATACTACTCCATTCCAATTCTGGAATTTCACTTCCAATCGACAAGAATGTCCACCGTGAACCAATCATAGAAATCATGTAAAGAATTAAACCAAAAACAGTGCAAGGGGCAAAATACTAACAATTAAGGGTAAAATATGTTATTAAATGATCATATAATATGTTATAAACATGAATTTTTTTTTAAATATTAATAACACTATGTTAACTATTATACAAGAGTTTTAAACAATTTGGAAGTAAGACAAACCCGAGGTAAGGGAATTCTTAACCCGATTTCCATTCTTTGGGTTAACTTTCTACTTCATTATTTATGTCCTATTTAAATTTTTTGTGTGATGGGTTCTCTTTATATTATGTTTTATTATGTGTATTTACATTATATATACATACTCCATCCACTGTATTAAGTATCTCTACAATTGTAAGATATTTATAAGAGGCTTTTCTTTAAAAATCCTCTTTTAAAATTCGGTTTTACAAAATTCCAAAGCAATCTTTTTATGGAATAATTAATATTGTTTGATTATCTTTTGGTTCTTGGGAATTATTTATGATGAAGTGTGGGGCCTATATTTCCCTCCAATGCATTGGGTATGAGTAAGTTGGAGGTCGGTCGTATGGTTACTCTAAGTGTAACTGCGATGGTTACACAAAGTAAGGTAGTCGTGAGGGTTACAAATTTTAAGGTAGCCAAGATGGTTACAAGATTATGTAATTAATACCCTAAGATAACTTTATGATTATATTTATGTTCTCATGTTTTTTTGGATATTTTGTAAATATTATGTTACATGAAGTAAGTATATATGGTTGAAAAACATTTCTTTTGAAAATGTTATCATACGTTATGAGTATTCATAGACTAATGTGATTTTTCCTTCTTTTACATCCCTTACTGAGCTTTTGTAGTCATACCAAGTTTTTAAATGATTTTCACAGGTTAATGGATGTGTAATACAAGGAAGGAAGACACGTTAAATGTTGAATAATTTTCATGGAGTCTTGTTTTAATTTTTAATGTTTTATATTTTGAGAGAATATGGAAATTGTTTTTATGGTATCCACTATGTAACAATGTATAATGTGAAGAATGTTTTGTCCTAATTATCTAAATCTATAAACTTGAAAATATCCTCAATGTAAAAGGAAGTGTTTTCTTAACTAAACTCAAGATTATGTATGTAATAAGGTTGGGTCCTTATAGTTGGTATCATACGATGGTTTAGATAACTTTAGGGGTTAGGGTGATGTTAATAAAATACCATAAATGATTTTCACTCTATGTTTAATTTGAAAAGTTATAGAATTTAAAGATTACCATGTTTCTTCATCTAAGACTTGTTTGTTTAGAATGATTGTCCGCAGAAGGAACATGGATTCTGAAGAGAAGAGTCACCGACAGAATGACATCCTTCCTGATCTACAGCCCGGAATTGTAGGGATTGGAACCAAGCAGTTTGTGACAGTAATGGATCAGCTAAAATAGACAATAAATGGTGGTGGAATCCATGCAAGAGGACCAATGGAGGTACCACAATGGAACATAACAGTGGTGGAACATTTTATGAGATAACATCCTCCTTCATTTAATGGATCTTCTGACCCAGTGGCAGCTGAAGGATGGATCAAAGCCCTTGAAAAGATATTTGATGTTATGGGAAGTTCAGACAATCAAAAGGTAAGTCTTTCCATTTATTATTTTAAAGGGGAAGCTAATCAATGTTGGTCAATGTTAAGGAATATCAGGGGTAGAGAATATTTTTATGACTTAGAGTGGGATGAATTAAAAAGACTTTTCCTTGAGAAATATTTTCCTAAGGTGGTGTGACTAATAATGGAGAATCAATTCCTTGAATTGAAACAGAAGGAGGAATATTCAGTGTTTGTGTATGAAGCTAACTTCACCCGACTAGTGAGGTATGCTCCAAATCTTATTCTGGATCTTGATAGCAAAATCAACCTCTTTTACTTAGGATTGAATCCAAGGTATCAAAGGGCGTTGGCCTCCCGTGACTTCAAAAGTCATGAGAAACTTTTCAAATGTGCTGAGAGGGTAGAGATAGAGTTTTCTGATGATCATGTGCATTTTGGAAACAAAGAGAAGAGGTCCAATTGGAAAGCAATGGGAAAGAATCAACCAAAGAAATTTGATGGTAAGAAAATACAATTTCCAGTTTGTGAAAATTACAGCAGAAGCACCCTGGGGAATGTCTTAGAAAAACTGGGAAGTGTTTTAAATGTGGTAAGTTTGGAAATATGGCCCGAGATTTAAATGAAAATGATCCAAAGACTAATCCTGATAAGCAAACTTTAAAGTGTTTTAAATGTGGTGAGATGGGTCACTATGCAAATGTCTTCCCAAAGAGAGATCTGAATGATGCAAAGAATTCAGACTACAAGTAGAAAGGTGTAGTGAGATCCTTTTCGACTATGTCATCAGATGTCAGGCCATCCAATAAAGTTGTATCGGGTACTTTGTTTGTTCACCCAGATTTTGCTAAAGTTTTGTTTGATATGGGGTCTACACATTCCTTCATCTCTGAGGAATTTTCTGGGAAATTGGAAATATCACCTCAACAAATGAGACCTGAACTTGTTATTAAAACACCAGGGGGAAATGTTATAGCAAAGAAGAATTATAAGAATATTTCTATTGTGGTCTATAGAAAGACGTTACCTGAAAACCTCATTGTTTTACCCTTAGTCGAGTTTGATGTTATTCTAGGGATGGATTGAATTTCTGATTATCATGCTAAGATTGACTGTAGAGCTAAAGAATTTGGTTTTCAGAAAGATTTTTAGTTTGTGTACAAGAATGAACCCATACAATTGATAAAATATCGGGAAGCTGATAAATTATTGTAAGATGGAAATGAAAGTTATCTTTCTCATATTGTTGAAAATAATGGAACTATTCAAATTAATGATGTGCCAGTGGTAAATGAATACCTTGATATTTTTCCTGATGAGTTACTCGGTGTCATACCTGATCGAGAAGTCGAATTCACAATTGACTTAGTTCTTGATGTTAAGACAATTTAAAAACCCCCATATCGTATGGCTCCAATATAACTTCTTGAATTGAAAAATCAGTTGCAGGATTTTCTTGACAAATGCTTCATTCATCCTAGCACTTCACCATGGGGAGCCCCTATTTTGTTTGTTAAAAATAAATATGGTTCCATGAGACTTTTCATTGATTACAGAGCTTTGAATAACATCACTGTTAAAAACAAGTATCTTTTTCCTCATACTGATGACTTGTTTGATCAGCTCCAGGGAGCTCAGTACTTTTCCAAGATAGACTTGAGATCCGGATACCATGAGCTGAAGGTGAAGGAGGATGACATCCCAAAAACAGCCTTTCATACTAGATATGGGCATTATGAATTTGTTGTTATGCCGTTTGGATTAACTAATGCTCCGGTTGTATTCATGAATCTTATGAATAAAGTATTTCATGAGTTCTTATATAAGTTTTTGGTTGTATTTATTGATGACATTCTGGTATTTTTTAAAAATAAATAGGTGCATGAAAAACATCTAAGGGTTGTTTTACAAACTTTAAAAGAAAAGAAACTATATGGAAAATTTAGCAAGTGTGATTTTTGGTTGCAACAGATTTATTTTCATGGTCACATTGTAAATAAGGATCGAATAACAGTTGATCCTGCCAAAACAAAAGTAGTTGATGAATGTCCAAGACCCACAAATGTTACAGAGATTCGTAGTTTTCTAGGCTTATCAAATTATTACCGACGGTTTGTTAAGAACTTTTCATGGTTATCTAGCCTGATAACTAAGTTAACATGGAAAGGGGTTAAATTTTTTCGATAGAGGAATATGATGTTTTTTTCAGGAACTGAAGAAGAGATTGGTGAATGCTCTAGTTTTGGCCTTACCTTCCTGAAATGGTGAGTTTGTCATCTACAGTGATGCTTCTTTGAAGGGACTTGGTTGTGTTTTGATGCAGAATGATTAGGTAATTTCCTATGCTTCGAGACAACTTAAACCTCATGAGCTAAATTATCCCACACATGATTTGGAATTGGAAACTGTGGTTTTTTCTTTGAAAATATGGAGGCACCATGTATACGGAACCAAATTCCAAATATATACTGACCATAAAAGTCTAAAGTTTATATTCACTCAGAAGGAATTTAACATGAGGCAGAGGAGATGGCTAGAACTGCTAAAGTATTATGACTGCACGATCAATTACCATCCTGGAAAAGCAAAAAAAGTAGCATATGCCTTAAGTTGGAAACATCATGCATAATTAACCATGATACATTTGGAACATGATCCCTTGATTAATGATTTGATTAATTTTGGCTTAGAAGTTGTTGGTGCAGGGAATATATATGTTTTGTTTCAGGTTTCAGTGCAGTCTTCATTGTCAGAAAGAATTAAGAAAGCATAGAAGGAAGATAGTGAACTATAGAAAAATGTAGAATTGGTTAAAATGGTTAAGTTTCTAGAATTAAATCTTGATAAAGATTGTGTTTTAAGATTTGGAAAAAGGTTTTTTGTGCCTTGTGATTCCCAGTTGAAGAGGTAATTTTTGTGTGAAGCTCATAGTTCTCTATTTTCTATTCATCTTGGCAGTACTAAGATGTATAGAGACCTTCAGGAGTATTATTGGTGGGATGGAATGAAAAGAGATATTGATGATTTTACCATGAAATGTTTGACGTGTCAACTGGTTAAAGAAGAGCGGCAATTACCGAAGGGGGTGCTTCAGCCTTTGGCAGTGCCAGAGTGGAAATGGGAGAATGTATCCATGGACTTTGTGGTGGTACTACCGAAGAATTCTCAAGGTAACAATGCTATTTGTGTTATTATTGATCATCTAACAAAGTATGCACATTTTCTATCAATTAAAGATACAATGTATTTGGATCAAATTTCTTGATTATACCTCAAGGAGATCTTCAGGTTACATGGAGTTCCTCTTTCCATTGTATCTGACCGAGATCCCAGGTTCACTTCTAACTTTTGGAAGGGACTTCATAAGTCGTTGGGCATAGAGTTAAATTTCAGTACAGCTTTTCATCCTCAATCAGATGGGAAATCAGAACGAACGATTCAAACTTTGTAGGATATGCTTCGAGCTTGTTCAATGGACTATTAGAGAAGTTGGGATCAGCATCTTTCATTAGGTGAGTTTTCTTATAATAACAGTTTTCATTCCAGTATTCAGATGAAAACTTTTGAGGCCTTGTATGGAAATAGGTGTTGAACTCCAGCGTTTTGGGATGAAGTCGGTGAAAGAAAGTTGATGGGGCTAGAATTAGTTGAAGAAGTGGCTGAGAAAGTGAGGATGATCCAGCAACACATGAGGACAGCTCAGAGCAGGCAGAAAAGTTATGCAGATAACAGAAGGAAAGACTTCTCTTTCATGGTAGGTGACCATGTTTTCCTTAAAATCTATCCTTGGAAAAGTGTGATGTGTTTTGGTAAGAAAGGAAAACTAAGTCCACGGTTCATCAGTCCTTTTGAAATCTTGGAGAAAGTTGGAACAGTTGCATACCGCATAGCTTTTCCACCGAGCTTGTTTCAGGTACACAATGTTTTTCATTTTTCGATGTTGAGGAAGTATGTGCCAGATTCATCACATGTCTTGAGCCCAGAAGCAGTTCAGCTGAAAGAGAACCATTCTTATGAAGAGAAACCAGTTCATATTCTTGATCAAAGGGAACAGGTATTGCGGAATAAGGTAATCCACTAGGTAAATCTTTTGTGGAGAAACCACATGGTTGAAGAAGCAACATGGGAGTCTGAAAATTCTATGAGGGAAAAGTATCCTCAGTTGTTTAATAAGTAAATAAAGTTGCGAGGACGCAATTTCAAGAAGGTGGGGATAATGTAACACCCCATGTTTTTCTAAAAATGAATATAAATGCATAGAACTTTGTTTTAATTAGATATTTATAACTATACTTTTAAAATAATTTTTCCACTTCTATGTTTTTAATTTCAAGAAACTGTCATCTACAATTGTGTTCAGTATGTTATTTAGAGTCTAATGGAACCAACTTGTTTTTTTGGTGAATAGTAACATACCCTAATGAATAGTAAATTTTATTATTATTTTATTTTCTTAAGGCTAGAAGATAATAACATCTTGGTTAATTTTTCATTGTGATAAAGAAGTAGTTATAGAATTAGAAATGTTAATTTTTAAATTAAGTATGCTTTTATTTAAATATTAAATTAATAATATTTAGAAAATTATTTTCAAAAAATGGACTTCATTTTTGAAATATACATGTCGATAAATGGTTAGGGTGAATTTTGGGAATTTTTCTGAAACATTTGATTTTTTAGTGAATAGTAAAAAATACACTTTTTAGTTTCAGTGTATTAATGACATCATTAATGATATAATAATGATTTTATAAATATGGTCGACTTGTGTATAGTTAGATAAGGTGTGACATGTCCCAAGTGGGTTATACCATGAGAAAATACCATGGGAAAGCCCATGGTTTTGAAAATACCACCCATAAGGTGTCCCTTGAAAATTATTAAAGTAATCTCTCACTTTTCCTATAAATACCAACTCTTCCCTTCATTTAATTCATTCCCAATTCTTCCTCAACGATGATCTGGACTCCTTACCTTCATAGTAGTCCACCCAAGGTTTCCTCAAGTCTCCAAGGTCCCAACCTTCATGTTCTAAGGGTTACTCTATAGGGTAAGAAAATTCTCAATTTCTTTCTTTTTTCCTTTCAAATTCTCTTTTATGTGGTATAATTTTCAAGTTCCCATACCATGTTCTTATTTCCTTATTATTATTGATCTTCTCTAAATTATTATTCATTTCTGGATGGGTTAACCTTTTCCCCTATCTTTTTAATATTTTCTAAAACCATGTTGCGTAGTCGTTAGGCTGCCAAATTTTTGTAAGCGATTTCACAATTTTTCTTTTAATTTGAGTTCCTTCCTTATTTTTTCTTCATATCTCCTTACCCAAGAGGCATTAATTATCCATAAATCGTGTATAATATGTATTTTATCATGTTTATGAAAAATTACTCATCTTTATTCTTCTCTTCTCCCACTTATTTAAATAATAAAAAACATTGTCCGTTTGTGTCGAATTACCGACATTATGGACGATGTGATTTGAAAATCCATTAATTATTTCAATTCTGGTCATGAAACCATTTATATGGTTGAACAAGGTTATAATACATGTTTTATGACTCACCCATGGTTCTATAATTCTTTTGTACTCATGGTTCTAATTTATAAGACAAAATGAGGTTGTTATTATCAAAGAACCACTAAAAGGATCTAAACGAACATCATTAATGTTCTAACTTATGAATCATATTCATGTAATAATTCAAAATGAAAAATCCAATAATTTATGTTACTGGTTATATGAAAATAATACTCCATTCCAATTCTGGAATTTTACTTCCAATCGACAAGAATGTCCACCATGAACCAATCATAGAAATCATGTAAAGAATTCAACCAAAAACAGTGCAAGGGGGGAAATACTAACAATTAAGGGTGAAAAGATGTTATTAAATGATCATATGAGATGTTATCAACATGAACATGTTTCTATAAAATATTAATAACACTCTTTTATCCATTATACAGGAGGTTTAAACAAGTTGGAAGTAAGACAAACCCGAGGTAAGAGAATTCTTAACCAGATTTCCATTCTTTGGGTTAACTTTCTACTTCATTATTTATGTGATATTTAAATTGTTTGTGTGATGGGTTTTGTTTATATTATGTTTACTTATGTGTATTTACAGTATATATACATACTCCATCCACTCTATTAAGTCTCTCTACAATTGTAAGATATTTATAAGAGGCTTTCCTTTAAAAATCCTCTTTTAAAATTCGGTTTTACGAAATTCCAAAGCAATGTTTTTATGGAATCATTCATATTGTTTGATTATGTTTTGGTTCTTGGGAATTTTTTATGATGAAGGGTGGGACCTATATTTCCCTACAATGCATTGGGTATGATTAATTTGGATGTCGGCCGTATGGTTACTCCAAGTGTAACTGTGATGGTCACACAAAGGTAGCCATGAGGGTTACAAATTTTAAGGTAGCCAAGATGGTTACAAGATTATGTAAGTAATGCCCCCAAGATACCTTTATGATTATATTTATGTTATCATGTTTGTGTGGATATTGTGTAAATCTAATGTTACACGAAGTAAGTATATATGGGTGAAAAACATGTTTTTGAAAATGTTATCATAAGTTATGAGTATTCATGGACTAATGTGATTTTTCCTTCTTTTCCATCCCTTACTGAGCTTTTGTACTTATCCCAAGTTTTTGAATGATTTTTCACAGGTTAATGGATGTGTAATACAAGGAATTAAGACACGGTAAATGTTGAATAATTTTCAAGGAGTCTTGTTTTAAGTTTTAGTGTTTTATATTTTGAGAGAATACAGAAACTGTTTTTATGGTATCCACTATTTAACAATGTGTAATGTTATGAATGTTTTGTCCTAATTCTCTAAAGATCTAAACTTGAAAATATCCTCAATATAAAAGGAAGTGTTTTCTTAACTAAAATCAAGATTATGTATGTAATAAGGTTGGTTCCTTATAAGGAACCCATATACTTCTATGAATGTGCAAGATATCATCCCTCTCAATGACCCAACTAGGAGGTATGTCCTCGCATGGAAGTCTTCCTGTAGGACTAACTGTCTCATCTTCACTCAGTCCAAAATAGAATATGTCACTAATAACGTTTCAAGTACATGCTACCCATGATGTTCCTTCACCTCTAAATTCATCTTAAAAATCAAGTCCATAAACTATCACTCGCTACTAGCCTCATGAATATCCTATTTTTGAGTTTTCTTGCTCAAATAATCATCAACTATGATGCCTTTTCCATGCATACACACATGTTCTATGTTAATCAATTATAGGTATTCTACCCTCCTTCAATTATTGAGGTTTATGTCACAATTAGTAAATATTAATTTGATTATTTTTTGATACATGTATACAAAAAATCATTATCCCAATAAATAGTTCATACAACAATGAAACGCATGAAAAACTTATACTAGCTTGAGGTCACACATTGGGTAATTTTGCTTGTGAGTTCTCAACTAGAGAGACCCACACACCACGACTAGATCTCCCTACATTATAATATCTCCCAACCTAATTTCGGAATCATCTAAATAAACTATATACCTTCTTCCCAGTTTAGGTAAGACTAGGATTATCACTTAATTCAATATCCTTTTTATCTCTTGATTTTCTCCCTCACAAGATTTAGACAATAAAAATTTGACTCCCTTCTTTCTTAATCACATAAGAGGTGATCTTAAGTGTGGGAAATCTAGGATAAAGTTCCTATAATATCCAATCATCCCTAAGAAACTCCAAATTCCAAATACATTCTTGGTCTATAACCATGAAACCAAAACTCTCACCTTCTCTAGGTCAACATATACTCCTACCTCTGAGATGATATGACCCAAGAATAGTAGTTTATCAATCCAAAAAGTAATTTTGTGATATTAGCATATATATGGTGATATATCGTCGTTCTAAAAATGATATAAAGATGTTTGTAATGTTCTTTTTAAGCCTATTAGTACACCAAGATTTCAACCATAAAGACTACCATAAAAGAATCTGAGTACAGGTGGAAAACCCTTTTCATCATGGCCATGAAAATAGTTGGTTCATTCATAAGATTGAATTGAAAAAAACAAATACTCATATAATTCATACCATCTTTGCAATATTGTATATGGTATATATAAAGTTTAGACCTACACCTATTGGTAACTCGACCTCAAATAAATCTTGGAAAAAACTTGATCTCCACAGAGCTGGTCAAAGTGGTTGTCTATACGAGGTAAGGGATACTAGTTCTTAACTTTAAGCTGGTTTAATTTCTAGTAACCCACAAAAATATTGAGAGCATCATCCACATTCTTAGTTAAAATCATGGATAAACCCCACTGTGAAGTACTAAGTCATATAAACCCCTCATCCTCAGGACCTATAATTTATTTTTTTAGTTCCCTAATTTCTATAGGTTCCATACTATATGAAGGAATATAAAATGATATTCATCCTGGCACTAGTTCAATAGTAAATTCTACCTCTCTCTCAAAAGGTATCCCAAAAAGGTTTCAAGGAAAACATCCTTGAAATGATTCAATATAGGGGGAAATTGGCCAAATGTATTCCCTAATCATCCAAAAAGAAATTAGATATTTGGAATGATATCTCACCCATCCTAGGATGCTCTAGTCTATCTCAAGATTCTTAGATATTTCATTCACATTTATAAACATTGTTTCCACCCTTAGGTGATGAGAAAGTCACCTGACGTTAATAACATTCAATATAGACTTCATAGGGTACCAACTAGTCCATTATAGGAATTACATCAAACCCTATTATATTGATAATGAAGAACTTACATAAGAAATAAAAACCTCCAATATCAAGGGGTAATCCTTGCATTAGAATACTCTCTCTGATCACATCCTCAATGGAGTATCCAAAGTCATTAATCAGAAATAGTACTCAATTATATGGCCTAAAATTTCCATAAAAACCAAATAGATAAAATAATATAAAGTAACTAAGTAAAATAAAGAATAAACTGACATATAGGCTACTAAAATAATTCCTAGAACTCTATATGGCTCGGTTCTATACTTATCTAGTATAGGGTGTACTTCATGTAGCTAGATAGATCCATAGACTTTAGATACAACCTGACTACCCTGAGTAGTCCACTCTACTATCATTGCATCTCATAAGAATGCATCTCATGATCACATCCATCTCCTTGACCTAATCATCTAGTAGTACTCCATATTCTTTCCTAGTGTAGAGATTATGATCCTACTCCCAAACATGTTGTCAATATATATAGATCCCCTCTCACTAGAAGATAAATTTAAGGTTATACAATAAAGTTTTATATGGACCATTTTTCTATAAAATCAACAATTAACTCGACCCTTATTTCATTGGTGATTTATATTACCTGGATTTCTATACTAATGACGTGATACATAACTATTAGTGTGATCAGTATGTTTAGAACTTCCCCCATGGGCAGACTCAAGGTAATGATTTTAGCTTCTAGATAATCTGGTTCCCTATCTCAGCAATGAACTACCATATCCCACACTATCTTCTTCCCTCACATTATTCTCAATAACAAGGGGATGGTTCACTATATATAAAAATATAGTCAACAAGAAGATTTTTACTTGAGGTAGGATAGAGTATACAATCCCATCCTCAAATAGTCTTTTTTATCATCATCTCATCAATGTTCAGAGTTTATGAGAAACACTATAGTTATATGAAATAAGCTTAATAATCTATCATATGCATAACAACCCAATGTAAGTGCATAAATTCCCAAGAATTTTCATATCTGAATGTATTCATAAAAAATAATTCATAAAATATTGTATAGAAATACCTCTAAACAATAACCTGATACTGACCAACCAAGGTGAAAATGTCCCACCATATCTTGGTTTAATCACTTAACATATAGGTTTCGATATTGAACCTCCTTTTTGGAGGAATCTCTAAATTCCCAAACATAGATATCATGTATCAACCCATAACTTGGCTACCTAGGGTCCACCATCTTCTACAAATGTAGGTGGATGTTTTTGTCAAAATTTTAGCTTCAATTCTTCTATAGTAGGTGTAGTTTGTGTAGATCCCTACATGGACTGCAAAAATAATAGGAATCTATCAAAAAACTAAGCATCAGTTCCCAACTCTAGGAAAACTAGTAGTGATGCAAGTATAATTGTAGGAGGTAATTCCAGTGGCTCAAGCTTGGTCAACACCACATTCCTGGAATATTACTTGAGGCTGTCATGGGGGAATGAATCTATAATTTTAAATTAATTCCTTATAATAATATTTGAAATTAGAAATAGTCCTAGATAAATGAATAGGATAGGTAAGAGCCTTCTTATGTTAATATTCAACACCCAGTACCTACTACTAGATACAAGTCTAGGTGATGTAGAATATATTAAAGGTTAATAGAGATACTCCATACTTCCCACTACTGAGGTCATGTCCAATTCAAGGTGACACATCTCATAGTAGAGGACCCGGTATATGGAGTGTCAATTACATGGTATAGAGGAAAATTCCATTTATGCGATAATTGAAAGCATCATTTAACAAAAAACATTTTATTTGAATGTATAAATTTATTCAAGTTCATAGTAAATTATATGTATATATATATATATATATCATGGTAAAATTAGATAATTCACCATTCACAAGTTATAATTTCATAATCTTGATATGTTTCACATGGTGTGTCATGTAACTAAAACTCAGACCTGATATACAATATCAGGTTGTAATAAGTCATATATGATGATTTGATTATATTAATCTCCATTAAATATTTATAAAATAATATTCTTTATAAATTGAAATTTGAATTATGTTAATCAAAATACAAATACATTTTAGCTCTTGTAACTATGATTTCATAGCTCGAACATGTGATAATTGGCTAATTAAGGTTCCACCATAAAGCTATATGGGAAAAACCATTTAATTTTATGAAAACACTTTAATTAATCCAATTATTTTATCCATATAAGAAACATTAATAAAATTTCCAAATATAAATTCAATTCACCAAAAATATGTAGTAGGAAATGCCTGTAGTAAAATGAACATGGCATGGAATATTCATGGCATGATAATCCTCAAGTGCTTATAATGATGCATGATACAACACTTCATTTTTTGTACCGGATAGGGGTAAAGGATAATATCATAGGAATAATAAATTCAAAAAATTATGTTTTTCACTCAATGGTGAAATTAATAGAATTGTAATAGCTTAAAACCAGACCATCAAGTCTTATCCCAGATAATTTAGATTTTCTCTATATGTAGGTTAGTTACTCACATGTATAGGATCAATACCAGTTTCTAAAACACACTTATTATTTTTTCAACCAATCCCAAATAGTAATACACAATAGAAAAATATTATATAATACCACTTTGTAAAATCCTATTCCCAGTTCACTAATACATTAATGATTATTCTTGTTAGCCACATGGCCTCAAGTGTGCCTCCCTTGTCATAATCAGGTTTTTGTTTTCACCTTTTATTCTAGTTCATTTTTGGATCTTGATTTTTCTCTCGAGTTATGAGTTTAATGGGTTTTAAATTTTGAGGTAATTCTTTGTTTATATTCTGGTTCTATGTTTATTCCTTAGTATCTCTGTGGGTTTTTGGTGAAAAGTTATGCTTTTTGTATTGACAAGAGGTGGTGCACGATTAGAGGAAACCGTGCGGACTAGCCCAAAAATCATGTGGATTTGGGTTGGTGTCTAAATCTTATTGCATGAATTGTGCATGTTTTTTCAAACCATAAAGCAAGTTTTTAGGGGGCTCTATCTCTTGGAAAACCCATATCACATGATTGGTGCACAGTTTAACAAACTGTCTGGCCAAACTGTGTGAGCAACCAAAATCTTAAAAATTGTGAAATTTATATTTTTTCCTCTTAGGATTTTAACCCCAAAACACCCATTTCCTCATCCCATTGGTTCATGAAACCCTAATAGGCCTCCTCTATTATTATTCAAGGGTCTCCTCCGCACCCATGGTGTCGATCTAGGATTTCTTCAATGTTCTGGGCTTGATCTTCAATGTTGTCCTCTGTTCTATTCTTTCTCTTCATTTTTATTCCATTATTCTATTTAGTTCCTCCTATACCTTGGTCATTTGTATCTAGGGTTCATGTTTTCATTCGTTTATGCTAGGGGATTTGTTTTTTTAAGGTTCCTTGTGGTTGTACTTTCTTTCTTGGACCTTTGTGTGGTGGTTTTAGGTGTGTGTTGTTGAAGAGTTGTGAGTTTGAGGTAGGTTTCCCTTTTCACTTGTCTTTAAATTTAAGAATCATTAGTTTCATATTTTTTTCATCTTCCTTGTATATAATTATTGATGTTTAATTTTAGGAATACTTTTTTTAGTGCACAAATTGATGATTTCATCCTTGTTTTGTAATAAATGGGATTGTTTTTTTAAATGTTGGACACCAAGTGTTTGATAAAATGTCTAGATGGATTTTGTGAGTTATTTGTGGGATATAAAGAATGGATTGGTCTTAGAATTTTTTTGTGACATATAAATGGTGGTTTTTGTTTTCCCAATTGGATTTATAAATGGTTTTGGATATTTAAAATGGAATGGAATATGATAACAATGTGTGGTCTAATTGGTATTTTGATGATAGTAATTTTGGTTTGCAGTTGTAGTGAAAGTAATTGAATGAGATTTTTAAAAATATTTTGAAATTTAAAATGGTGTATTCGCACATTTTTGAAAAGGTGGTTTTGATTATTTGAGAAAGGATTATTGAGGCATGTTTGTCACTTTTGTGAAATTGGTGAAAATGTTTATCATAAAAACCATCCTTGGATAATATTCTTGTCTTATATATATTTAATGGATGGGATGTCCCCACTGTGGAATCCTTGTGATCCATTTATGTGAAGGGGTGGGACATCCTCATTATGGGTTCCTCATGACCCATTTACCTATATTGGAATGGGAGATCCTCGGTGTGGACTCCTTTGAGATATATTTATTTATATAAAAATATTGATTTTTGGGGTGACTCGGGGTGGTTTCTATTATGTGGATTATTATATATGATATATGTTCTTGTGATTGGATGCTCGGTTGGAATCAATTGTCTCACCCCCTTTTTATACTCTTAATATGGGTACCTAGAATATCTAGAAAATTTTCTAAGAATGATTACTGAACTAGTTAGGATTAGGATCTGAATAGTGTCCCATAGCAGGGGATATGATATGGTTGTTTATTATTTATATGGGATAGTGATCCTTAGTAAATCCATTTAGGGTGTGATTGAGAATGTGGGTGGAATTTTATGTCATCGAGTGAGGCATGCTTTATAAGATGAGTCAAGATATGTTGTATGTTCTAGATTATTTCTAGAACTCCTAGGTTCTCCCATGTCAATTGGAACTTAGTTGTCTGTAGAAGATAGATGAGGTATTTGGTGGTTGGTTACTCTTGTGTGTTTATTTCCATTTCCAATATTATGTGATCATTTCTATGGATTACTTAAATGGTGTACTTCTTGGATAAAATTATTTTGTTGGTTTTGAAAGGTTTATGGAAAATGTTTTGGAAAATGTTTTACAGAGTTTCTCTTTTTTTAAATGAAAATATTTTCCATTATCTTAAAATGATACTAATTATATCTTGGGGACGATTTTGATTTTAAATAGATAAATAGAAAATAGACCATGTTTTTTTAAAGTAGAAATTTTGTGGAAAATATTACTTTTATATATAGTATTTTAAACTAGAATTTAATGTATATTTCTTTAATGGAAGTGCATTGGGAATAGATTTATTCAGTCACACCTACTGAGTTTTAATATGCATGCTTATAGTTTATTTTTTTTTTATCTTGTGGTGTAGGTATCATCTTGGTCTTGATCATTGTGGGTTATGGTTGGTCTTAGTGTGAGAGAGTGACCCTCGAGGTCACATGGAGACATTACGGTCATTAGTTTTAGTTGGGGTTTGTTGTATAGTTTTATTGCATTTTCAGCTTTGTAAGAGGACGTTCAGTTTGGTTATTTATTTATATTGGGTTTCTCTATTTATTTTTTATGTTCATTTTATTTATTTATACTAGAATAAATAATTCCTTGGTTATTCTGATGATACTCGGCATAAGTTTCCAGCTAGTGGGGATCAGGAATTCCCTTTGGGTCTTACTAAATATTGGCTCATGTGACTGGTTCCGGGGAAACCATGTTTGGTTCATGAAAACATGGTATCATAGGGGGTTGGTTATTCAGAGGACCTAACTTTAAAAGTTCCCTTTGTTATTTGGTATGTCAAGGTAGAATGAGTATGACTGTCGTAACATAGGGTGCATGTCTGGGGGAGTGTATAACCAACACTTTTTGGACCAAACCTTGAGTTTTCAGGGAAAATAGGGTTTTGTTTACTTTCTTCGGTTTTTGTGGTTTGTTTTGTGTTTGGGATACGAAAAGGGAGTCGGTATAAAGGTATCAATGAGTTTTTAGGGCCTATAAATCCACATTGAGCTGCGAACATGGTCTTAGAATACTCTATGTGGCCATGGAATGATTGGAATATGGACACCAACCATAGAGTCAAGTCACACATCAAAAATAGTTTCCCCTTGTAGTTTTTTTGGGTTTTCTAGGATTATGAAATATTGTTTTGAAAAATATTTTTTTGAAATTGTCAAAAAAATGGTTTTTAGTGGTAATGGTTGAATTTTTGAAAAGTGGAAAATGGATTTTCAGAATTAAATTTGAGGAAAGGCTATAGAAAAATATATTTTTATAAAATGAACCTTTAGAGTGAAATGAAAATAGTTTAACTAGATTGGATTTTTATAATAAAAAATATGAGTTATTGAAATTTCTTACTTGGAAATAAGAAATTTATTTTGATGAAGGTTTTGGAAATTAGTTTTAAATTAGAATAAGTGGGTTTTTAATAAAATAATTTTGATGGAATGATATTTATTGAGCTTTTGAAAATGCTTTGAACTATGTGAGTTGGAATTTTTGAATGGAATCTATGAGATTTTATTTTGAACATTGTAAAATGTATTGAGGTGTAGAGATTGAAAATGGTTTTTTGATTTGGTGGTTAGTGATCTTTTGAAATGTTTTGTAAAATTTGAAAGGGGAGTGAATTAAGAGTTTGAAAACTTGGGTGGAATATTTTAAAAAATTAGAATGTTTTATTTTTTCCCTTGGTATCTACATGGGTTTTCACATGAAAAAATATGTGTGTGAAAGTAGATGGATGATGGAATTGGTGGGTAAGTGCCTATATTGGCATAATTTTATGGGTTCCCAAGGTGTCATGGGAATGTGATTGTGTGAGTCTATAAGGATTAACAATGGTGAGTGTGAAACCCACCAAGTTTGATTCATTTCAAAAATGTTTTAAGATGAAAGTTGTTATTTTTTTATAGTCATTGGTCAAGTTTCTTATTTTCCCTATGTTTTGGGGAATGTTTCTTGGGTGGTGTTATGATTATGAGAACTCTTATTGATGATTTAGTCTTAATTGAGCTCTTTGTTTTCTTGTTGGTTAGTGTCTTCCCCAAAATGACTTGATGGATATTTAAAGTACATCCACAGGTGGTTCACCATTGGAAAAACCTCTAGTTGATAAACCTAAGGATTTCCTTCTTGAGTTTCAAAATTTGAAATCTCCTCTCTTTTATGGTCAATTGGATCCTCTCAAAGTGGATTGTGAATGTGGAAATTAGAAAGGATTTCCAGTTTCCTTCAGTTTCTTGAGTTGTTAAAGGTAAATTTTTCTACCATTATTCTTAAATATCTAACCTAGAAATGGTGGAAGTTGGTTTCTCAAACTAAACCTCAAGGAGATCTTAATTGGGAGTTATTCAAGGCTTAGTTCATCAATCAGTATTTCTCTTAGGTAGTGAATGTTATATAGGGGATAGAAATGTGTTGTCTTCAATAAGGTGATGGATCATTGCAAGGTTACTTTCATCATTTCATGAATCTAATTCCTTACCTTCAAGAGTAGGTTGTGGATGATTCCTCAAAAGATCTATTTTTTGAGATTAAGATTCATCCTAACCTGTAGTCAAAGGTATCGAAGTTCAATTAAACATCCTTTACTGACATGGTGAGGAAATTTATTCATGTTGAATTTCTGCTAGTGGGGGTGTTTGAGGTGGCTAACCTTCCTCCCATTGAAATATTTGAAAGGAATTCTAGTAATTTGATGAGGAATAATCCTAGATCTATCGGTGATGGTTGTGGTATGAAATGGCCTCTTGATCTTTCATCAGAATATTATAAGCTCAGGATCATGGTGTTTCATCAATGTGGAAATCCAAATCATAAGAATTTTTTTTGTTTGAATAATCAAAAGACCACCATTCTAGCAGATGACTAGGTCACTTGAAACAGTTTTTTCAGGGTGTTTCCAAGAAGTGACATAGAGCTGGTTCGCAAGAGTAGTGTGTTATTTGGGATTAGTTTAAATTCACTTTTTAGGCATTCTTCTCTTATTCTAATGGTTGTTCCCAGTAGTTTTTTTAGGTTTCGAGTTCTCTTTAAATTGTAAAATTCTATATTGTGGGTCTCTTGGGAACTTATTTTTTAATGGAATCGTGTTTATATTTTGGAAGTTCTAAATTATTTACCACATGAATGGAGGCTCATTATGTTGTGTGTCTTGTTTCTATTGTTTCTCTTCATAATTGAAAAAGGATGTGGAGTATACATCTTCTAATTCGCTATTTTGGTAGAAAGAAGAAGTTATCATCAAGGATTTTTAAGTCCTTGATATTAGGTAGTAGATGCTTCAAACATCAGGGAACTAGCCATAGGCCTTGGCATGAAGCTGGAACATAGTCAGGAATCAGGTTGTAAGGTAACTTGGTCTAGTTTATTTCATCCCACTTTTTATTACATAACTTTACAAGATATTTTACAAACCGAGGATATTTACAGCCTCGTGTCTTGGAAATAATGTACATAATACATGAAAAAATATAATATTATTTTAAACCACTTAAAATGATTCATAAACTATTAATCCTAAGTACAATTACTGCATCTCATAACCTGGGGACGTACATCAAAGGAAAGGGTGAGCAGAAGGCCTAGTAAGGGAAAACAAGTGAAACAGTTTACATGTGAACTTGAGAAATATCAATAAGAAGATAAGGAATTTAATAAAGGCATGATAAATATGAATACCATGATAATAAAAACTTGAATCATATCTTTAAAATGTTTCTACATCATATAATTTAGAAATTCATAAGCATATCACCAAGGTCTATCCTTGAGGTGTCATAAAAAATTACAAAGGTTATTCACCACGGTATTGTAAAACTTATCATCTCTAGAGATTAATTTCATTACCCAATGAATTTGAGTGCTATCATGAAGAAAGCTTAATATTTATTTATTTTCATGTGATCCTCATATATCATAATAAAATATTTCATAAATAACCCAAAGAGAATAAAATAAATGGTTTTATATCACAATCGTGATGTTTTAAAATGTGCTTGAAAACATGATCATTATGTAATTTATAACCCACAGAAAAGAAATGAGGGTTTTACAAATGTCAATTACAGAATAAAATATATCATTTTTATGTCTTGATTAATACCCCAAGAAATTAAACAGGTTTGGGTATTCAGATAAATAAAATAAAAGAAATTTTTGAGAAAAAGAGAGATTTTGAGACGAACATTCTGCAGCATAACGACTACGCAACGTGGTTTTATAAAAAATTAAAAATATAGAGGATATGGGTAAAATATTCCGCATAATATAGTATAGGGTCATAATAATCTTTTAAAAATAACATGTTATTGAAATGTGAAATCAATACCACATAAAATAAAACTTGAAAGGAAAAGAGAAGCTGAGAATTAACTTACCATGAACAGTAACTTTAAAAACTCTAAGATCGGGACATTAAGGGCTTGAGGACACCTTGGGATGACTCCTTGTGAGGTAATACTATTAGATATTCTAGGGGAATGATTATTTAATGAAATTAAATGAAGTAATGGCTTGGTATTTATAGTAAAAGAGATGGAGTTTTTTATTATTTTTTTAGGGCACCTCATCGGTGGTATTTAAAAAACCATTGGCTTGCCCATGGTTTTGGACACTTTAGATACCTAATATCATATTTTAATCCACATGAGTTGACCAGAATTTTAAATTAAATATTACATCATTATGATGTCGTAAAATACATTGAAAAATCAAAAACTATATTTTTACTATTCACCGAAAAACAAAACATTTTATAAAAATCTCATAAATTCACCCTAACCTAATATTGATGTTATGAATTCAAAAATGAACTCCATTTTATGAAAATAATTTTCTAAATATGAGAAATTTAATTTCTAAGTAATATCACTATTTTCTAGAAAAAATACTAATACTTAACTAATAATTTCTAAAATAGTTATTTGCTTATACTATTATATCACCTTACCATTCAAGATGCCTAAATTATATTTATACTTCCTTAGGAGAGGTAACTATTCCATTGTTCAAATTAATATTCATAAGGGTAATATTACTATTCATTAGTTATTATTCACCAAAAATTAAGTTAATTTTATCATACCTTAAATTTCTTACTAATCACAACTGTAGATGTATGTTTTTCAAAAATCATTTCACAGTACCAATTATTTAAATTATAAAAAATATTTTAAAATAATCTTTTCAATATTTATCAATAATATTAAACTTCTTAGAAAAATACTAAAAATTCAATCCTAGATTAATTTTTACATTTAAAATTTAAACATGATGTTTATTTTACCATAATAACAATTTAATTTATACAAATGGATTACAGAAAGTAACTATGGAATTGTTATATAACACCTTATAACACCTACATAGGACCTATGAGTAAGGTGTGAAATGGTGATAGAATCTTGGGTGGCTCAGAAAATATTTCCCATGTGGTGATTTCTATCAACTTGAACGTCTCTCATAGGTGATTTCGTTCAAGTTTAACATATTGAATCACAGCTTGGGATTGGTCTAGAGAAAAGACAAGTGACGCTACCTCCTTCCCAAGATCCGAAAAATGGGCTTTGAATGGAACTATTCTACTAGTAGAGGCCATCAACTCTTCTTTTTACCTTAATTATCCATTATCATTTCTATTTATAAACAATAATTATAATAATAAAAATTATTATTGTTTCAAATAGTCATATTAACCAACTGTCATATAACAGTCAAAACATGATGGTTACATTTCAATTATACTTATATAGTTTTATTGATTATGAAATATTAAACCATAAATTTTTAGGAAGAAAAGAATTATTCCAAATTTTAGATCATTACATTCTTCCCCCCTTTTGAAATTCCATCCCTGGAATTTCAACTCTTACCCTCAGAAGATAAAAGGTGTGGGTACTTCTGCCTCATAGTCTCCTCTGGTTCCTGCATGGCCTCTTCATATTTTTGGTTCCTCCACAACACTTTCGTAAGGGGGTAGTCTTGTTTCTTTGAACCTTGTCTCTACGATCCAATATTTCCACCGGATGCTCCTCATAAGAGAGTTCGTGTTCCAGTTGTACCACCTCTAGATTTAGTACATGTTAAGTGTCAAGTATGTACTTCCTCAAGAGGGATACCTGGAAAACATCATGAACTTGATCTATATTTGGAGAAATTTCAAGACAATATGCAACTACTCCTACAAAATCAAGGATTTAATAAGGGCCAATATACCTACGGATGATCTTCCCTTTACTTCCAAACCTCATGACTCTCTTCCATAGAGAAATTAGAAGGAAGAATTTCTCACCAACATCAAACTCCAAGTCCCTTTTATGGTTGTCAACATAGCTCTTCTACCGAATCTAAGTAGCCTTAATGTGTTGCTGTATGGAATGAACCTTTTCTATCATCTCTTTCACAAGATCAGGCCTAAGAAGAATTATCTCACCAACTTTATCCCAATATGTATTTGTTCTACAACACTTACCATATAGAGCTTCATAGGGTTCCATTTGAATGATCGAATAGAAGTTATTATTGTAAGATAACTAAACTAATCGAATATGCTGATCCCATGCACCTTTGAATTTCATCGAGAATGTTCTTAGAATTTCCTCAAGTGTATAAATAGTCCTTTTAGATTGGTCATTAGTTTAGGGATGATAGGCCATACTGAAATTCAATTCGGTACCCAAAGAATGTTGTAGACTTCTCCAGGATTTTGATGTGAACCTTAGATCACGATGAGATATGATAGAAAGTGGAACTCCATGTATCCTTACCACTTCCTTCACATAAATCCTGTCATGCTGATCAAGAGAGAAATATTCCTGAATTGAGATAAAATGGGCAGTCTTTGTGAGAGAGTCCACAATAACCCATATCGTATTATTTCTTTTGGAAGTTCTTCAGAGTCTGGTGACAAAGTCCATAGTGACATTGTACCAATTCCATACTGGTATAGGTAGTGGTTGTAATACCTCTTTAGAAATGTGTCACTCTTCCTTCACTTGATAACATACTAGGAACCTTGTAGTGTAGTCAGCAATCTCCTTTTTCATGTTATCCCACCAAAAATGATCACAAAGGTCTCTATACATTTTCTACTTCCAAGATGTATATAGAAAGTAGAGTTATGAGCTTCATCCATCAGATCCTTCTTTATTTCTAAAATAGATGGAACACATATCCTTGTATGAAATTTTAGTACACCTTATTGATCAATATTGAACTCTAGAAACTTCCAACCCTTCACAGCCTCATGCTTCTTCTATAATAAAGTATATTATTTCTGAGCTTTCTTGATATTCTCTAGTAACTAAGGTTGATAAGTTATTTGGGATAGGGTTCATGATATCCCTTCCCTTACAATTCCCATGTCCAGTTTTACTAGGTCTTTGATCAATGGATCTACTAGAATCCCTATCATTTCCATAATAGTATGGTCTTTCCTACTTAATTTCCCAGTGCATTTGTTTTCTCTTCCAAGGTGGTATGAATTGAATAATAATATTCTTTAAGAAGTTACAACCATCTCCTTTGTACCATGTTCAATTCCTTTTGTGTGAAAATATACTTAAAACTTTTATGGTATATATATATCATATTTCTCCCTATAAAGATTGTGCCTCCATATCTTTAGAAAAAAAGCAGTTGTGGCCAACTCCAGATCATGCATTGGATAGTTATGATCATGATGCTTCAACTATCGAGACGCATAAGCAATGATTTTTTCATTTTTCATGAGGACGCACCCAATCCCTTTTAGAGATTCATTGGTAAAAATAACAAATCCTTCTATGATTAAGGGAAGAGTTAACATGGGTGCAGTAACCAGTCTCTTCTTCAGCTCTTGGAAACTTTTCTCCCACTCCTTTGTTTAGATGAACTTGACCCCTTTTCGAGTTAACTTGGTTAATGGATTAGAAAGTCATGAAATTTTTTTCAAAAACTCCTATAATATCATACTAAACCAAGGAAACTACGAATATCTGTTACTATTGTAGGATGAGGCCACTCCTCTATAGCCTTTGTCCTGGTAGGGCTAAGTGAGATTCTTTCATTGGTTACAATGTTCTCCAAGAAAGAAACTTGTTTTAAACAAAATTCGCATTTACTAAACTTTCCAAAAATCTTTTCATACCGTAGAGTTTTTAAAACAAACCTTATATGATCCTCATGCTCCTCGTGAATTCTAGAATATATCATAATATCATCAATATAAACTACCACAAAATTTTTAAGGTTGTCCTTAAAGACTCTATTAATAAAATCTATAAATATAACAGGTAAATTAGTCCATCCAAAGGGCATAACAACAAACTCATAGTGCCCATATCTTAATTAGAAGGTAGTTTTTGGAATATATTATTTCTTCACCCTCAATTGATGATTATCAAATCGAAGATCAATCTTAGAGAAGAATTGAACCCCATGAAGCAGGTCAAATAAGTCTCCAATTCTTGGAAGATGGAATTTTTTTCACTATGATATTGTTTAGTTCTCTATAATCAATGCATAACTACTTTGATATATCCTTCTTCATCACAAAGAGAATAGGTTCACCCCAAGGACACACACTAGGTCAGATAAACACTGTCTCAAAAATATCTTGGAGTTGTTTCTTTAATTCCTCTATTTCAACATTTTCCATCCTATATGTGGTATTTTATATCAGATGAGATCTAGGTATGAGTTCAATGGAGAACTATAACTCTCTTTATGGGGGAGGTTCAGGTAACTCAAGAAATACATCAATGTATTCTTGAATGATGGGGAAATCCTCTATTTATATACTTTCATTTCTTTCTTCATCCTCACCAATCAAATCCATAAATAAAGCTATAGGAGGTGATTCTAGACAAATATCTAGTTGAGAAATCTCTCCTTGGAAGATAATTGTAGGTTTATCATTCAATACTACTGAGATTTCCTTTCTTCTAAATTTGATATTAGAATTATACTTTGAGATTCAGTCCATCCCTAGTATAATTTCAAATTCTAAGATGGGAATGAATACTAGATCTTTGATAAGATTGTGCTCACAAAATTAAATACTAGAGTTTCTAAACACTTAATATTATTGGATAATCCCACCAAGAGTCTTAACTAATAACTCTACTTTTAGAAATTCAGGGGTTGATTCTAAATTATTTGTAAAATTGGAATAAATAAAGGAATTTTTGGAACCATAATCAAACAAAGTACTTTCTATCTTTGAGAGAATAACATGATTACCTGCCACCACATCATTTGGAGCTTCAAAATCATATTTCCTGATAGAAAAAGCATAAACTTGTTCCCTTGGCCTTTTCTGAGACTGATGGTGATTCCCCTCCACTACCCTTAGATTTGGACAGTGATTGGAAAAGTTCTCATGCTATCCACACTTGAAGCATTGGACTTCAGGTGAGGCATGAACCATCTTACCCATGTCATTAGTGTTGGGAAGTTGAGGCTTCACCTAACTGAAAATTCCGAGCAATATTTCCATCTATTCCACACTTTTAACACTTCCTTCTCCTGAGAAGGTTGTTCCCTAAATGCTTCTTCCCACATTTATTATACATAGGAAGTTTCACTTTCTTTTCTTCACTTCCATAATGAAAGATCTTCCCCAAGCTTGGCTCTATTGATCTCATCATTTTATTCGATTTTTGAGACCACTACATCTCACTAAACTATAGTTTGACATTCATAGCACTCCGCATGATTTCCTCATAGCTATCATAGTCTCAGTTGGATAGATTCTTCCACATATGAGGTCTTAGTCCACCAAAGAATCTATCAACCTTCCCATTAGGATAAATGAAAAGTCTTAAGGTGTAATAGGAAGGTATTTTGAAGTTCATCTCGTAGCTTCCCACTGATTCATTCTTCTTCTTCTTCGGCTCAAGAAATTCCTTCTCCATTTTTGTTCTCATAAAATGAGGGAAATAATTATTAAAAAAGATTCCCATAAAATCTTCCCACTACAAAGATTAAATATCCCCTCTTGGCCTCAAGTTTTTAATCAGTTCCCAATACTAATAAACTTCTCCCTCTAAGTAGTAAACAGTCAGGGTGACCTTCTCTTATTCTGAATAGTATAGTACATAAAATATCTTTTCGATATAGCTGATCCACTTTTCATAAATCAATGGGTTAGTAGATCCATTGGATGTTGGTGGTTCTTGATGCATAAAGGACTCAATAGAAATTTTTTACCTTTATGGAGAAATCGGTCTCTGATCTTCATTCAAGTTATTCCCCTAACTTGAGTTAGTTTATTCATCATTCTCATGAAAGTTTTCATTTCATATTCCATTGGAGGGTCATCAACGCACGGTCTGTTGCAGTAACCATTTACACGGTTCCTCCTATTTCCCACCATTTTTTAAAGAATATAACCTTTGTGAGTATATTATTTCATTTATGAATCTTTTAACTGTAATGTATTTTTATGTCTTAAAACTTCATGCTCAAAAATATTTCTTTACAATAAAGATGTTTATCTATAAATCATTCATAATGATTCGTAAAAATCTTGTCATCAACTAAACATACCCCCAAGGAGTGTCAAACCAAGAGTGAAACAAAACCCATTATCATGCACCAGTTCTAGTTAGAGTCTAGCTCAAAGAGGCTTTTTCAGGTTTCACCCCTAGATACATTTGTACCGGATCCAAATCCACTTATTCATATCCATAGAGGGGTTTATTTGTTCAGAAACCATTTACTTAATATTTCCCCAAAATACCAATAGATTTTCTTATATTTAATCCTTTAAAAATTATTCTTACTAAGTTTTCATATCCTAATTTCCATAAATAACTAAACTATCCTTTGATACCAACTATTCCATCCCACCTTTTTATTATATAACTTTACATGATATTTTATAAATAGAGGATCTTTAAAGTTGAGTGCCTTGGAAATAAGATACATAATACATGAAAACATATAAAATAAATTAATACGCTTAAAATGATTCTTTAAATGTTCATATATGTAAAATTGCTTCATCTCATAACCTAGATACATACATCAAAGGAAATGGTGAGCAGAAGGCCCAGTAAGGGAAACGAAGTGAAATAGTTTACATGTGAACATGATAAATATCAATAAGAACAAGAGGAATTTCATAAAGGTGTGAGAAATATGCATATAATGATAATAATAACTTGATTTATATCTTGAAAATGTGTCTAAAACATTTAATTAAAATCATAATAATATCACCAAGGTCCATCCCCAAGGTATCATAAATATTTACCAAGGTTATTCACTAAGGTATCATAAAACATATCATCTCTATAGATTTATTTCATTACCCAATGCATTGGAGAAATGTCAAGGAAAACCCTTAATATGTCCTTATTTTCATGTTCACCACATATATCATAATCAAAAATTTCATAAATAACCCAAATATAATAAAAGAAATGGGTTTCATATCAAAATCATGACATTTTAAAAAGTTCTTACAAACACAATCATTATGTCATTTATAACCCATATAAAGGGAATGGGGGTTTAATGTTTGTAAATTAAAGAATAAAATATATCATTGTTATTTCTTTATGAATACCTCTATAAATTAAATAGTTTTGGGTATTCACATAATGAAAATAAAATAATTTCTTGAGAAAAAAAGAGATATTTTGAGACAAAACTTCTGCAGCATAACAACTATGCAACATGGTTTTATAAAACATTTAAAAGAGAGGTGACAGGGTTCACCCATTCCTAAAATACTCATAAAATAGTATAAGAACATAAAAAAAGGAAATAAGAACATTTTATTTAAATTTTAAAACCATACGACATAAAAGAAAACTTGAAAGGAAAAGAGAAGTTGAGAATTCCCTTACCTTGAAGAGTAACTTCTAAAACTCTAAGATCGGGACCTTGAGGGATTGAGGACACCTTGGGAGGAATACTTGGGATGTAATACTATTATATCTTCTAGTTTAATGGTTTTATAATGAAAATAAATGAAGGAATTTATTTGTATTTATTGTAAAAGAGAGAGAGTTTTTTATTAATTTCCTAGGACACCTAATCGGTGGTGTTTTCAAAACCTTGGGCTTGTACATGGTATATGCCCATGGTTTTGGCCAATTTGGAAAAATAATATAATATTATAATCCACATGAGTCAAACATAATTTTAAATTAAATATTCCATCATTATGATGTAATAAAATACTTCAAAAACTCAAAAACTGTATTTTTACTATTCATCGAAAAACAAAACATTTTATAAAAATCTCATAAATTTACCCTAACCTGATATTGATGATCTAAATTCAAAAATGAACTTCATTTTCCAAAAATAATTTTCTAAATATGAGAAATTTAATTTTTTAAGTAAAATCGCTATTTACTCGAAAAAATACTAATACTTAACTAAGAACATATAAAAACGTTATTTACTTAGACTATTATATCACATTACTATTCAGGATGCCTAAATTATATTTATACCTCCTTCAGTGAGGTTATTATCCCATTGTTCAAATTACTATTCATAAGGGAAATATTACTATTCATAAGTTATTATCCCCCAAAAATTATGTTGATCTTATCAGACTCTAAATTTTCTACTGATCACAACCATAGATAACCATTTTTTGAAAATCATTTCATAGTATCAATTATTTTATGTATAAAAAATATTTTAAAATACTATTATTCAATATCTATAAATGATATGAAACTTCTTATAAAAACACTAAAAATTAATCCTAGATTAATTTTGGAATTTGAAATTCAGACATGATGTTTATTTTACCATAAATAATTTTATTTATATAAATGGATTGAACAAAGTAACTATGGCCTCATTACATAACCCCTTATAATACCTTCAAAGGACCTAATATTAAGGTGTGAAATGGTGATAGAATCTTGGGGTGGCTCTGAAAACATTTTCTGTGTGGTGATTTATATCAAATTTAACTTCTCCCAAAGGCAATTTCATTCTAGATTAACATATTGAAACTTGGCTTGGGATTAGTCCAGAGCAAAGCCCAGTGACACCACCTTCTTCACAGGCTCTGACAAATGGGCTTTGTATGACACAATTATAGTAGTAGAGGCCATCGAATCATATTTCTACATTAATTATCCATTATTATATCTATTTATAAACAATAAATATAACATTAAAAATTATTATTTTTTCCAACAATCATATTAACCAACCATTGTATAGTGGTAAAAGCTTTATGGTTATATTTCAATTATACTTATATAGTTTTATTGACTATGACATAGTAAACCATATATTTTTTGGAAACAAAATATTATTCAAATTTTTGGGTCATTGCATGGATTCTAGCTTCAGTGTGGAATTGGGGATAGTTTAATCTTCCTTGTTGTAGCTTCTTCATCTTGAAAGGTCATGTTTAGTGGAAATATTTATAGATACTTTGTTTCCTTGTTGTGATCCTTGTGGATTGAAGAGTTCCTCCTTGGTTATAAAGAGGCATCGTGGTTCTATTTTCTCAAAATTTCATTGGTGGTTCCTTTCTAGATATGGGGCTTTGGATTCATTTTCCTTGTAAAGTTATCCTTTGTGAATCAGTTTTGGTTCTCTCTAGTCATGGGTTATATTTCTTTCCCCGTTATGGTAGGGTTTTTTTCTTGTAGGGAAATTTCCTGATTTGTTGGCCTGAGTGGAGAGTTTTGGGTTGGCCCATGTCGAGTTTCCCATGTCGGTATAATATTTTTGGTTCGTAAATATGGGGAGACATATCACGGGTCTCATTGTGGTTTCTTATAATTTTGATCAAAGTTAGCTCGTTTCCTATGGTGGGGAGTCCATTGGGGCCTCCTGTGTTGATAAGACAGTTTAGTTTCTGATGTTTTCATCAAAAGGATTGGATTCATTTAAAGTTATTTATATTTGATCCCCTCTCTATTTGAGGAAAACATTGGGATTTTGGAGCATGCCCAATGACTCTATTTGTGGTTAGGTTGTTGCCTCAGTTTCATGTTTTTTCTTGAGAAGTTGTATGTGTTTCATTTGGTGGTGATTTATGTGTTCTTAATTTGAGAGGTTGGATTATGTGGTTGTAAAAATCCTTTTTCCTTAATCTATCAACTAAATAATTTTGTTGATTTCATGGGGTGGAAAGCATTATGGTGAGGAAAATTGTCACATCTGGGTTTTTTTTCACCCTTTATTCTAGTTTATTTTTTGGATCTTAGTTTTCCGCTTGAGATTATGGTGTAATGGGTTTTAAATTTTGAGATAATACTTCATCTATATTTTGGTTTCATTTTTATTCCTTATTTCCTATGAAAGTTTTGTCAAAAAGTTGAGTTTTTAGTCTTGATAGATGGCGGTACATGGTGGGCACACAATTATAGGAAACCTTTAGGCTTATCCCAGCAAACTGTGTGGTTTTGGGTCAGTGTTTGAGGATTGGATCACAGCTTGTGTGTGGTTTTTCAAACCATACAACAAGAATGTAGGGATTCTCTTTCTATTGGTAGATCCATATCACACGGTTGGCACACAGTTTACCAAATCGTGCATCCAAACTGTGCAAGCTGCCTAGATCTTAAAAATTATGACATGTCTCCTTTAAACTCTTAGGATTGTAACCCTAAAATTATCATTTCATCCTCCCCCTGGTTCTTGTGACCCTATGGGTACCAATACCTTCTTATCTAAGTCTCTTCTCATCTCCCATGGTGTGGATCTAGGGTCTCTTTAAGTATTTGGGATAGATCTTCAAGGTAATGTTATTTTCTCTTATTCCGCTTTATTCTACATCCATTTTTCTCTTGAGTTACTACTATATATTGGTCATGTGGATCGAGGTTACATGTTTCCCTTAGTTTTTGTTGGGGGTTTTTTATTTAAGATTTCTTATGGTTGTGCTTCTTCTTTGGGCCTTAGTGAGGTTGTTTCAGGTGTGTGTTATTGAAGCGCTGTGAGTTTTAGGTGGGTTTCCAATTTTAATTGCCTTTAAAATTTAAGAATAATTGGTTTCAAGATTTTCAAACCTTCTTTATATGTTAAATATTTATTTTTTTTATCTTTGTAATAATTGTTTGGTGCACAAAGTGATGATTTCATCCTTTTTTGTGAAAAATGGAATTGTTTTGTTAACTTTTGCACACCAAGTGTTTGATAAAATGCCTGGTTGGATTTTGTGAGTGGTTTATGGGATATAAAGAATATATTGGCCTTATAAATATTTTTTGACGTCTAAATGGTGTTTTTTGGTCTCTAAAATGGATTTATAAATGTTTTTTCCTCTTGAAAATAAAATATAATATGATAAAGATGTGTGGGCCAATTGTCATTTTGAGGAAATTAATTTTGGTTTTCACTTGTCATGGAAGTGCTTGAATGATATTTTTAAAATTATTTTGAAATATAAAATGGTTTATTTTTAAGTTTTTGGAATGGTGGTTTTGATTATTTGGGAAATAATGCTTGAGTCCGGTTTGTCACTTTGGTGAAGGGGTGAAATTGTTTATCATGAAAACCCTCATTGGATAATATTATTAACTTGTTTTTATGTAATGGGAATTATTTCCTCACTTTGGAATCCTTGTGATCCATTTATTTGAATGGGTGGGATTTCCTCATTGTGGACTCCTTGTGACCCATTTACCTTGAGCAGAATGGGAGAACCTCAGTGTGGACTCCTTTGAGATCTATTTGTTTATAGAAAGAGATTGATTCTTTGGGTGACTCAGGGTGGTGCAAGTTGTGTGGATTATTATATATGATATATGTTCATCTGATTGGATTCTTAGTTAGAATTTGTTGGCATACCCCCTTTTTATATTCTTTCCATGCGAACATGGAATAACTTTTGAATTTTTTTAGAATAATTCTTGCACTAGTTAGGATTATTCTCTGACTAGTGGCTCTCAGTAGGGGATATAGTATGTTTTATTATTATTTTTATCAGATGGTACCCCTCGTTCATTCCATTTAGGGTTCTATTGAGTGTCTAGGTGAAATTTGATGTCATCGAGTGAGGAATTCTTTTCAAAATGAGTCAAGATGTATAGTATGTTCTTGATTATTTCACGATCTCCTAAGTTCTCCCAATTATATTGGCACTTAGTTTTCTACTGAATATTATTGAGATAATTTTTGGTTGGTTACTTTTGTGTGCTTATTTCCATTTCCCTAATTATTTGATCATTTTTATGGCTTAATTTCATGTTTTACTTCTTGGATAAAAGTTATGTATTGGTTTTAAAAGGATTATGGAAAATGTTTTGGAAAACATTTTGCAAAATTTCTCTTAATTTTTATAAAATGAAAACATTTTCATTTCTCTTGAGATGTTAATATTTTCCTCTTAGGGAAGAGTGTGGATTTAAATTGAAAAATGGGAAATAGACCATGTTTTGTTTTAAATTGTAAATTGTGTGGAAATATTAATTTTATATATTGTATTACAAACCCGAAGCTAATGTTTCTTTATTTAAATAAATTACATTAGGAATCGATCTGTTTGGGAACACCTACTAAGTTTAAATAATCACACCTATAGATTCTTATTGTCTTTATCTTGTGGTGTCGGCCTTATCTTGGTCTTGATCATTGTGGGTGATGGTTGTTCATGTTGTGGGAGAGTAACCCTTGGTGTCATATGGGGATGTTGTAGTCATTAGTTTCATTTGGGTTTGGTTGTATAGTTTTATTGTATTTTTCATCCTTGTAAGAGGATATTTAGTCTTGTTATTTATCTATATTGGGATGCTCTATTTATTTTCACTTTTCAATTTATTTATTTATATTGGGAAAAAATGTTCCCTTGGTTACTCTGATGATGCCTGACACTAGTTTCCATCTCATGGGGATCGGGAACCCCCTTCAGGACTTTACACAAATTAGATCAGGTGAGTGGTTTGGGGTTGACCCAGGTTAGTTCGTAACATCCCTATACACCAAAGGTTTTTGGATAGAAGTGATGGTATAAAGTGGAAAATGGGGATACTATACCCTCATGGCTAGAGTGGAACATATCTATGAAATAATAGGTAAATAGAGGAACTATAATAAATGAATCATAGTTGAAATAAAATAATTTAAGCCAAGATGAATAGGTAAACTATTATAATTGATACCCTATACAAAATGATTCTCATATCAGGAATCTATATAAAATGGGGGATACATAGGTTATAGACACAAACACTTATATAATATTATATAAAAAATGAATAAAGAAACAAAACCCAACTCTTTTAAAATCATGACCATAAGCTTTGTCCTCTTATTTTATGCTCATATTCTATAATTAAATCACTCATCCATAGCAATACACTTACCTTTGTCCCTACCTGCTTCCATAAGGTCTTCTCGGCTACCAATTAGTAGCATGAACAAGGTGTTAGATATACTTATTAGGACACGAGTAATGAAATATATTATTATCCATCTAGTGTATATAAAATTATTAGTGTATAGATATAACTATATAAATAATAAAGGTAAACTATAACCAAGTCATCTCTGGTTCCTAATGAAAACCCAAATAATTCTATATATTTCAGCCTAAACTAAGGAATCTCTAAATATGTATCACTATGTATATAGGTATCAATATATAATTATGTATGTATATATATATGCACTATATATGTATTAACATATATATAAATATATATAAATACATAGTTCTAGGATGGACCTAAGGAATAACCCATATTTCTATGCATAATAGTTTCTAATTTAATACAAGGGTATTTATTCCCATTAATATCAATCGATGATAAGGTTTATCCTGCCTGAGGGTCTCAATTAGTGATACGGTACATCATGCCAATAGTATCAATCATTATTAAGGTATTTCATGCCCAAAATTTCACACCAAGGGAGCATGAAGGGTCGTGTCCCACATTCATGTAACAAAAACCATTATACATATAATAAATAATAATAACAATGATAATAATAATCCTTCAAGCATGTAATTCTTGAACATAATTCAAGGGATGGTTATCAACCATTTAACAATTTATTACTCCATGTAATAAATCACAATTTATATATAGGAATATTTCATGGTATTACCATTCACTTACACATAATTTGAATCAAGCAAAACCCATATAGATAGTGTTTTTTTCCACATTAGAATTTATAAGGCCAAGAGAATTTAATTCAAGCACCTAAAGGGGTGGTAATCATCAAGTTAAACAACCTATGATAATCAAAAAGGGTTTAAGGGGGTTCTTATGACAAGGATTATATTTTTATTTAAGTTAATTCATATTTATAGACAACACACATAAGTTCTACTATGTGAAACAATGTTGCATGATATAAAAAAACACTACTTTTAGAAAAAATTACTAGACCAAATACCTTAGCTTGGTAGATGACTCCTCATCTAGTATCAGATTTAGATTAGAAGTAGAATTGGATAAATAAAAGAAATATAAAAATTACATGAAAATAAATAATATTATATCAAAAATAAATGACGTCAAATATGGTCATATAAACCGGTAAATAAAGGAAGAAGAATGGGTCACTCACTATTGGAAATTAAACATGATAGACGGTGGGCGAAATGATGTCTGAACTATAGTGGATGCTAAAAACTTAGGAGGAGAGGACAGGGAAGAGATCCCATGGTGGATACAATTTTTTAAAATAAAATGCATAATAAGGGTTTTTATTTTTAATAAGGAAGGAGATAAAATAATAAATTCATCAAACTTTTAATGGGCACATGGTTTGGTCGCACTATTGTCCAAATTGTGTGCCAACTTTTCACCAACCAATGTCCATGGATATCCCTATTATATAGTTGCGAAGAATATATTTTATAACCATTATCATCCTATTTTATTTCCTCTATATCCCACTATAATACCCCACATAGTTCAACCAAACTATATGGCCATATGTGCATGATTTAAACAAACCCTATGCCTAGTTTTTTTCTCTACAAACTAGAGCTCTGAAATTTGACGCTATGGAACCCTACCTTAGAATCTTAAGCACTTCCATTTAGAAAAATTTAGAATCTTAAACCATAATTTAAAGGTTTTTTAACTCATCATAAAAATTGATATCTTAAAATATAATCTGATGATGAAAAACAAAACACATCGCTTCTTGGATTTGGTATTTGACATGTACGCATGAGCGATGTTTTCATTTCCCTAAATATAGAAAATTGATATGAAAATGATTTATACAATAATAATAATAACATTTAATTTTGTGGAAGATAATCATGTAATTATTTCATCATGGTTAACAAATATTTTAAAGAGGTATAAGAAGAAATAAATCTAAAACACTCGGTTGAGAATTATACCTCTTCTTTAGAAAACCTCATTTAGATTACATCTTAATCCTTATTGGTTTGAAGTTTTGGTGGTACCAGGACCTATATGATGTATGGAGGAAATTTTTTAAGTTATTTGGGTAGGTATTGGTCTAATGAGAGTGATCAAAGTGTGTGAATAAGAGAAAATAGTAAGTTCCTTTTTATAAGTGAGGGGATGGGGACTCTTGGAATTATTCAAAGTATTAAATTAAAATTGAGTCATATTCATTGTCATGTGCCACAATAGAAACCCATTTTAAATTCTAATAAGTTATAGGGAAGAAATACTCTAAAATATACCCATTTAGAAAAAATTAGTGACATTTTAAGTATTAAATATTAATTTAATCACCTTTAATCCATTTTAACCTTAACCATTATAACATAACTTTTTACCATGATAAATAAATTATATGGCCAAAACTAAAAAGGACCTTATAAAAAAATTTGAAAATTATGATTAAAAATATGTAATATAATTTATCAAATTGAAATTATATATGTTGATTAAATCAATTTTAATATAATTATGAAAAACACATAAAAATAGGTTATATTAGAATACCTGATTTAAAAATAAAAAACATTTTTATTTGAAATCAATTCAAAAAGTGGATTTCGATGATTTTTTAATAAAAAAAGGAAGGTTTTAGACTTAGATATCAATTAAAAACCTAATTTAACCTTAAAACCATACCATTAAATGCAAACACTCTAAAATAGTTTTTAATTTGAATAAAATAGAACTTATTTTCATAAAAGCCAATTTTTTGTTACCAAATTCAAAAAAATGTTTTAAAATACATTATTTACCTCCATAAAAACATATTTGGCCGAGAAAAATGTATCAAAATTTATTAATTTATTGTTATGTCATAATAACATTATAAAATTGATGGTATTTGGAAAATCAGTATTTTCATTATTCACCTAAAAATCAACAATTTATGAAAAATACCAAAAACTCACATTAAGAAAATTTTGATTTTTTTATATAAAAAATGAATATAATTTTATCAAATTAAATTAATAAAATTTATAAATTTATCTTTGAAATAAAACCATGCAGTTCATAGAAAATCTATTTAGTCACATAAAACTATTCCTTTTTCGACTAAAAAATTTTATAAATTTTTTATAAAACTATGATGATTATGAATACATCTAAATCATAAGATTATTTTATTCCTAGAATTACCTGGGTTGTAGAATATATAATTCAATAATATAAACCATATGGTGGATGATATACAGCATCAAATAAATTAAATTTGTAATTTTTATAAAATAAAAAAATGAAAGTTCTCTTTTTTCCATCTATAAATATAAATTCCCATTCTAAAAATTAAAATTTACAATAAAATAATGAAATTAATGAAAAATAATTTTTTTTAACTATATTTATTTCACCTTTTTTTAATCATAATCAATTTTATAAAGTATAACTTTCAAAAATTTTATAAATATTCTACATACAGAGGAATGTGTTTTCCACTAATTAAAACAATTATTTCTATTCAAAAATATTTTAATGATATCTTATATTTAATTCTGAATAAACTTAATAAAAAAATAATCACTAAATTATGTGCTTCATGTTTTTCGTATTATGGAAATTATACCTTTGAATGAATAGAACTATGGAGTTCTATCGTAAGGGTTGGCTACGCTTGTTAAATTTTTCTGAATCAAATTTCACCATTAAATTAATTCGATTATTTAGATTACTATTTATCTAATTATAAGGAATTTAAAAATACCATTATTATATAACATCAGTTAGAAAATATTCCTTTTATTTGATATGTTAAATTTATTTATTTCATCATCATCTTTGATTTCAAATTTGAAATTAAATCAAGAATATGATGATCTATATATATTCATTGATATTTATAAAATATACACCTTGGATAAATAATATAACCTAATATGTAAAGAAGAAAATATCACATATAGTGATCATATTAAAAATATAATTAAATGAAAAGTATCAAATGAAAAATTAAAAATAGGTAGTGGGTGAATATAATCAAACTAATGAGTCCTTAAAAATTTATCTAACCCAAAAAATAAGATTCAATGAAACATGAAGTAAAAATAAATCAACATATTCCAAAATTAATGATATTGAACAAAAAAATAAAAAAATAAAATAAATTTTTAGTGTACCTATGTTTTATTTTTCAAAACATATGCCTTCAAAAAATTATTTCATCCCTCATAGAATTTTTCCTTCTATTATGAATAAGTGGAATTTTTTTATGATACTCTTTATATTTTTTTATTTTCTAGTTTTATTCATTTATTTGGGGTTTATCCAAAAAACTAGTTTCACTAATCACAAAATTTGAAATTTTTAGGTGATGATAAAGAAATATGGTATGGCCCCATGTTAATTTTTAAAAACCCCTATTTTACTAGAAAAATTTCATAAAATAAAATAATAACAAATATTTTATACTAGATTACTATCTTGAAAATTTTTATTTCACATCATTTGTTTGAAATTTTTTCATGGTTCTTCTAAAAAAAACTTTCTAAATAATTTTTTTGCGATGATAATATTCCAGATTCATCCTTCAAGATAATATAATCTTCATATGATCACCTCTTAAGGATTTTTACCTCTAATATTAAATGTTATAATTATATCATTAATCCATTCTCATTTTATACAGAATCAGTTGATGATCTTCTCCCCATTATCGAATCACATAGTTGACAAGATCATTAAATTTTCTACTATATTTAAACTCATAGATCTAATCTCTATTTTCCAATATTTTTTAATATTATCAATTTCATACATGATACACTTCTTTTCCAACTTCTCCCCTTAACTGGAAATTTATTATGATTATAGAATCAAATATATTCATAAAATCAATTTTGAGATAATATTCTAGAGAATTATCATAGATTTATTATGCATCATGATCCTATATTTGTATGCTTAATAAGTTTTTCAAGTGGTAATATTCCCATGATATCTGAATATTTTTGTCACGACTCGTCCTCGGAGCCCGTGTCATGACTACCCCAAGCCCGCCTTCCATAGCCCAGGGGCTGGTGACTAGAACCAAGGCGTAAATCCCAGTAAAAAGGGAAGGCATTGCCTTTGTAAAGTAAACAAGAACCACAGAGTAAGCAAGAGGAAAAAGTAAACACTAAGTAAAAGCTGGTACAACAGTAAGTGCAGAAAAGTAAATGGGGCCGGAAATACAAGCCCAACTGTAAAGTACAACTGAAAGGGGAAAAACAGCAACTGAAAAAGTAAAGCCGCAACATCGAGATGTCCACTGGGAGTCCCACCTGAAGGGTGGGTACATATAGCCTCCACTTCTCCTCGGGTCCAGCCGACCGCTCCGAGTATGTCCCACCCAGTGGTCCACCTCCAGGTACCGTCCTGCTCCGCAAGCCTCCACCACGATCAGCGCTATCCGTCGTCTGCAACCAACACAACGTAGTGCGGGAATAGCCTGTGAAGGGGTGAGTATAAGCTACTTAGTAGGGACCCTGAGACCCCCGAAGGTCTCCCATAATCCACAAAGGATAATCCACAAAGGAAAGATACAATCACGAAGTAACATCGGACACGGCTTAGGTATATGCCCATACATATACCTAAGTCATCAATTCTCGCTCGGCTCCAACATCGGAGCTCAAGTACAACCCAGTCCACACAGGAAAGCAAAACATAAATCCACACAGGATAGAACAACACAATCCACAAAGGAAAGCAAAACGTAAATCCACACAGGATAGCACAACACAATCCACAAAGGAAAGAAAAACAGGGTTTCAGCTCACACAGGTATACTTCTTCAAAAGACGATAGAGATGATCACTGATCCATCTAAGTCTTCGGACCCACAAAGGATCGATAGGTACTAACCCCCACAAAAACCCACACAGGATCGGTAGGAAACTAACCCCCGCAATGACCCACACAGGATCGGACCCACATAGGATCTGTAAGCGCTGGCTCACACAGAACCCCTGAGTGATCACCCACACAGGATCAGACCCACACAGGATCGATAGCACTGATCCACACAGGATCGTTACGTTCTGTAGTCTTCGTCGTCGAATCCACTGAGGATCACTGCACAGTCGTCGTCGCAGTCACAGTAGCAGTCGCAACCATCTCTAGGGTTCCCGCACACAGCAAGCTCGTTCGGGAGGGTCCGCTCCATGAGCCGAGAGGCTGATACATCAACTGACACAAAGTCTAGAGTTGATGTATCCAAAAGTTCTGTATCGTCAACAGGAACTCAACGTCGCAGACGGCGCGCCAATCGGACGCCCGGTCTGAGAGTTATTGGCTTTTTCGTCCCAGGGGCCCGGTTGGTTTTTAAGGCAAAACCAACTCGATCGTACTCCACCAGCGTCCAAACCTTGGGCAGAGTAAGCCAAAATATCCGTCTCACTAAGAGGAAACCAACAAAGTCGACGGAACGTCAATCGGACGTCCGTAGCTCAAGATATGAGTGTTTCCGCTCCGAGGGCCCGGTTGGTTTCGTGTACGAACCAACCCGGCTGAACTCAAAGTATTCCAAAACCTTGAGTGCGATATACCAAAATGACCGTCTCGTTGCAAGGATCGCATCGCAACTTCCGGTGCGTCGATCGAAGGTCTGTATCCCATGTTATGGGAAAAATAACGAAGATGGTTTGAAAACGGGGGTTTCGGGCCCGGACCGTCCCGGCCCGAGACCCCCCGGTCGGTCCGAACCGGGTCAACCCGCTCTGGGTCCGGGTCGGCCCGGCCTGGCGCGGCCCGGCCCGGCCCGGCGGCCCGGTCTGGTGACCCGCGCGCTGGGCGCACTGGTCGGCTGCTCGGACAAAATGGTTGAGCCGTTTTGGCTCGCGTGCGTGGGGGGGGGGCACTGCCCCCCCTAGTTTTCTATAACTGCGGCCCCTTAATTGGGGCTGCATTGATGTCCGGCTGGGGGAATTAATTCCCCCGACTCCTCCCTGTCCGGCCGGCCCGACCTGGCCGGCCGGTTCCTGCTCAATGGGACCGGCGATGGTCGGTCCCCTTCCAGCTCTGACGCTGGCGGCCCGATCCGGCCGCCGGTCACCTTGCTCCGCCGCGGCCCAGAACCGGTCGCAGCCCTTGTCATCCGGCGCGGCTTGATGGTGTCGCGCCCCTCCGCCGCGGCCCCGGTACCGGCCGCGGTATATTCCGGTGTCTCCGACGTTGCACGATGGCGTCGCATCCTTGTATTCATTCATGGCGCGGCGCGACGGCGCCGCGTATTTCTTGCCGCATAAACCCGCGCGGTGCGACGGCACCACGCCACTTCCATATCGAACCAAAAGAATCCAACAAGAATAATAAGGAGGTGGTTCGGCCGTGTTTGTGCGGTCCCCCCCCCCCTCACGTTAATCGATAGCAGTTGGTTAAAATTTCAAGAAGAAATTCATGGATTTAAACACGAACAAATTAATTAATTACAATCCCCTACCTCGGTTTCAAGAACGGTTCTTGTCAACGAGCTGCGGAAAATGAGCGTCGCGGAGGTCGGGCGTCGCGGAAAACAAACGTTGATTCCGTTGTCATCGAGTTGCGTCCAAAGAGGAAATGTCGTTGGAGAAGTTCTCCGCGTTCTTCGGCGGAGATGTTCTTCGTTGAAGAACGGTGTTCTTGGTCGGAGTCCTAGGTGTTCTTCACGTTCTTCGTCGAAGATGTTCTTTGTTGGAGATGAAGAAGATCTTCACGCTTCCCAAAACCTCTCAATGACAAAACTCTAACAACAAAATAAAATAAGCTCCTTTCTTATTTTATTAACACAACAAACCTTTTTAAATTCAAGAGTTTGAATTTCAAAAACTCACATTAAACTTACCACATTAATTCCATAAGTTTAATAAACTTAAGTTATCAACATTTAATGGGAGTTGAGAGGGGTTAGAGGATATGAAGGGGTGGGGTTCGTGTGAGCCCCACCACCTTCATAACCTCCCAAGGTAGGTTGGGTGGTTACCCAACTTCCATCAAGAACTAAACACTTAGAGTAAAAATAATAAAAATTGTAGAATAATTATAAAATAAACTTCCACAATTTTTATCATCAACTGTCGTGAAAACGCAACTCCGGAACAGGTGTTCCTAAGCAATTACCGGCGATGCGGTTCCATCGGTGCCCTCGGAATTCGATTCTGGGCACCGGTTTAAAAGTTAAAAATTCACGCTCGTTCATTCACTGAACGTACCCGAGCTAAACTTCGGATAGAAATTCCAGGCACTCCGGGCCTCGGAATCAAATGCCGTCTGAAATCGCATTCTTGTAAAAACCCAAAGAAAATTAAGAAAAAAATTTCCCTTGAATTTTACGGGTCTTTACATTACTCCCACATCAGGGCTTTATGTCCCCGTAAAGATACATCATAACTAGGAAAACAAATGAGGGTACTGAGCACGCATTTGAGCCTCCCGCTCCCAAGTGCTCTCCTGGAGGTTCTCGTGTTTCCATCTAATGCGCACTAGAGGAATCGACCGTCCACGTAGGACCCGCTCCTGTCGATCCTCGATCTCCACCGGGACCTCCGCAAAAGTCTCCCCATCATCAACGTCTAGCTCCCCATGGTCAATGATGTGCGTCGGGTCATGCACGTATCTCCTCAACTGAGATACGTGGAAGACGCCGTGCACCCGGTGCAACTGAGGTGGTAGAGCCAGGCGATAAGCCACCTCGCCAATCCTGTTGAGGACCTGGAATGGTCCGATGAAGCGTGGAGACAACTTTCCGCCTCAGCGAAATCTCTGTAATCCACGTCAAGGTGAGACACGCTAAAATATGTGGTCTCGAACTCTAGTGGCCTACGCCTCCTATCAGCATAAGACTTATGTCGGCTCTGAGCTGTCCTCATCTGCTCCTGGATGACCTGGACCTTCTCTGTCGTGGCCTGGACCATCTTTGGTCCCACAAGTGCTGACTCCCCAGGGTCTGTCCAGCACAAATTAGATATGCAAGGTCGGTCGTACAACGCCTCGTATGGTGTCATCCCGATGGTGGAGTGGTAGCTATTATTGTACGCGAACTCCACCAAGGGTAGGTGGTCCTCCCAACTGCGACCAAAGTCGAGGACGCATGCGTGGAGAATGTCCTCGAGAGTCTGAATGGTCCTCTCCGTCTAACCATCCGTCCGAGGGTGAAAGGCTGTGCTCAGACGTAGTTGCATCCCGAACGACTCCTGCAATCATTTCCATAGCCGGGAAGTAAATCGAGCATCTAGATTGGAGACGATAGATGATGGCACTCCATGAAGCCGCACAATCTCCTAAACGTAAAGTCGTCCCAAGCTCTCCACTGATCCCTACTCTCTGATGGGTAAGAAGTGATCCGACTTGGTGAGTCAGTCGACAATCACCCAAATGGAGTCGTGACCTCTGGAAGTGCGTGGAATTCCAGTCACGAAGTCCATAGATATCCCATCCCACTTCCACTCCGGGACTTCCAAGGGTTGTACCAAGCCTGATGGTACCTGGTGCTCAGCCTTCACCTGCTGGCAGGTGAGGCATCGTGAAACAAACTCTGCCACAGCCTTCTTCATGCCCGGCCACCAGTGCTATCGTATGAGGTCCTGGTACATCTTCGCCACTCCAGGATGTACCGCCAAAGGAGAAGTGTGAAACTCTCTCAGCACCTCCTCCCATAAAGCAACTGGTACCAAGGTACGTCCTCTAAAAATGACTTCATGCTCCGCTCCAAAGGAGAAACCACCAGGTGTCTGTCCTGAGGATATCTGTGTATGCCGCGTCTCACAGTCAGTGTCCCCTCACTGTGCCTCTATGACCCGCTACAGTAGTGGAGGAGTGACTGTGAGAGACTGAAGGAAGGCTGATCCATCTCTATCCAAAAAGGATATCTGCAAAGAGGCTAGATGCTCTGTCGCCTCCTCAAGAGGCCGAATGCCCGTCCTCCTGCTGAGAGCATCGGCTACCACGTTCCCCTTCCCAGGAGTATAGACTATCTCAAAGTCATAGTCCTGGAGGAACTCGAGCCATCGCTGCTGTCTCGGGTTCAGGTCCTTCTGCGAGAAGATGTACCCGAGACTCTGGTGGTCAGAAAAGACTGTAAAGTGCTCGCCCATCAAATAGTGTCGCCATGTCTTCAGAGTGAAGACCACTACTGCTAACTCCAGTTCATGGGTAGCGTAGTTCTGCTCATGCGGCCTCAAGTGGAAGCTCTGCTGACATCTGTCTGACCACACAAAGGGTTTCCCCTTCTTCGTCAAAGCTGAGAGTGGTGCCGCAACTCTAGAGAAGTCTGGCACAAATCTCCGATAGTATCCAGCTAGTCCTAAAAAACTCCGCACCTCCGTCACGCTCCTGGGTGGCTCTCAAGCTAGCACTGCCTCGATCTTCGCGGGATCCACCGCAACTCCCGCCTCAGAGATGACGTGACCCAAGAAGTGGACCTCACATATCCAAAACTGACACTTAGAGAGCTTTCCATAAAGCTGGTGCTCTCGGAGTGTGTCTAGTACAACCCGTAAGTGGTTGGCGTGCTCCTCCTCAGTTGTCAAGTAAATCAAAATGTCGTCGATGAAGACCACGAAAAATCGATCGAGGTATGGCTGAAATATCCTGTTCATGAGGGCCATGAATACTGATGGAGCATTGGTTACGCCAAATGGCATAACCAAGAACTCATAGTGGCCATACCGACATCTGAAGGCCGTCTTCTGCACGTCCTCGTCTCGAACTCTGAGCTGATGATAGACTGACCTGAGGTCTATCTTAGAGAACCACCGTGCTCCCTTGAGCTGATCAAAGAGGTCATAAATCCTCGATAGAGGATACTTGTTCCTCACTATCACTTGATTCAGGTGACGATAGTCGACACAAAGTCGCAAGCTCCCGTCCGCCTTCTTGGCGAACAATATCGGGGAAGCCCAGGGTGAAACACTAGGTCGGATGAACCCCTTGCCCTGCAAGTACTCCAACTGTACCCATAGCTCTCGAAGCTCGGTGGGGGCCATCCGATATGCTGGAGTCAATATCGGGGATGTCCCAGGGTACAGGTCAATATAAAAGTCTACCTCTCTGCGAGGAGGTAACCCTGGAACGTCGTCGGGAAAAACGTCCGCAAACTGATCCACCACTACAGGAAAACCAGGACTCTGCACGTCAACTGCTCCTAGGATGAGGCTAGACAATTGATGAGTGATGGGTTGTCCTCTCCTCTGCGAGAGTCCATCCTGTGCTGCAAAGGCTCCCTTCTCTCCAGTGAAGGTGAACCTGCTCCCGTCGGTGCGTACACATCGCACCTTGCGCCTAAAACAGTCAATCTGTGCATGGACCGTAGAAAACCAATCCATGCCCAAGATGACGTCGTAAGGCCTCGACGCTGCTACAAGAAGATCCCAGCCGAAGCTCTCGCCTCCTAGAGTAAGATCACACTGCCGAAACTAGTGCCTAATCGTCGATTCTGCTCCCGTAGGAGTCTATAGCCATAAGGATCGAGCCAACAGCTCTGTCGGAATCTCCGAGCTCCGAAAAAGGGCAGCGGCTATGAAAAAATGACTCGCTCCTGTGTCTATAAGAACTGCAGCAAGGGTGGAATAGACACAGATAGTACCTCAAATCATCTCGGGCGCGACGTGGTCATAGGCCTCTACTGCCTGGAGTTGTGCTTGTCTCTTCCCTCCAGCTCCCTGTGGTCAGGGTGGACCTCCTGGTAGTGGTGGTGGTAGAGCCTCAAAGCGTCGCCCACCACCTGCCGCTCAGCCAACTCCCCTGCCTTGGCCGCATCCTCCCTGCGGACCGCTACGGTCAAACCTATGCTTCTGCCTCGGTGGTCCCTCAATCGTCTGCTGCTCCTCGGCATGGCGGGTCGGGCAGTCACGAGCCATGTGGACCTGCCCGCCACATAAGTAGCACTGCCTGCCTCTCGAAAGACTGGATCTGCGCTATGTGCCCCGCACTGCTGATCCAGTGTCTTGAGGTCGTCTGCCTGAGGGTCTGGTCTGCCTGGACCCATGTGTCATCTGTCGACTGTCTTCTGCAAAAGACTCTGCTACGTGCTGCCCTGCGGTGGGTCTCGGCGCTGGTGTAGACTCAGCAAGAAAGCTCTCGATCAAAAGGGCTCGCTCCAGTACTCATGTCTGAGTCGGAATGCTGAGGGAGATCAGCGATGCCCTGATCTCGTGTCTCAATCCCTACTCAAAGGTCCGGGCCCAGAAGAATGGGTCCCGTACCATGTTTGTAGAGTAGCATGAGAGATCGGTAAATCTCACCAAGTACTGGGCGACCGTCATGCTGCCCTACCGCAGCTGAAGAAGCTCCTGGATGCGCACCGCACGGAGGGTGGCTGGGAAAAACTCTGAGCGTAAGAGGCTCTCAAAGTCTGTCCAGAGTAGAGATGCCTCATCGTGCACCTGGAGCATCAAGCTCCACCATCGGCCCGTTGTCGCGTGTAGTAGGCTCGCTGCGAGGATCACCATGAGGTCTGCTGGTGTCCTTACTAACCGAAAAACTCGTACCACTGCCTCCAGCCAGTCCTCGGTTGCCTGGGGGTCTGTCTCCCCGCGGAACCTGGGCAGTCGCTGGCGTTGAAACTCATGCAGTGCACTAAGGTGATGTGCATTGTCAGCGGCTGGGGCTGGAAGCATCGGTGGCTCGGCGGGTAGGGCTACCGCCGGTGCCACTGCTGACAAAGGGCCCTGCACCGAGGCCTCATCGCTCGGTGGGCTGCTGTCACGCTCGACTCTCGGAACCCTAGCTGGCTGTCGTCGTGGGGCCATCCTGAAAAGGAAACAGGTGCGCCACAGTCAGAACAGTATACCTGGTGAGCTGACACAAAGTAATCACAAAGAAAACTTGAAACACACATGCAATCAAATGTTTTCGTGCATTAAGTCGGAAATCAGAAGTCAGGGTCCTGGTGTACGGATATGTCGGCCGCCGCACCAACACTGGACTCCCTGGACTGATAACCACACCCAATATGCTAAACACTATTGCTTCACATAGAAAAAGATCAGAGTTCGCGGTAGAACCGAACTCCTTTAATACCAATTTTTCACGACCCGTCCTCGGGGCCCGTGCCGTGACTACCCCAAGCCCGCCTTCCATAGGCCAGGGGCTGGCGACTAGCACCAATACATAAATCCCGGTAAAAAGGGAAGGCATTGCCTTTGTAAAGTAAACAAGCACCACAGAGTAAGTAAGAGGGAAAATTAAACACTAAGTAAAAGATTATACAACAGTAAGTGCGGAAAAGTAAAGGGGGCCGGAAATACAAGCCCAACTGTAAAGTACAACTGAAAGGGGAAAAACAGCAACTGAAAAAGTAAAGCCGCAACGTCGAGCTGTCCAATGGGAGTACCACCTAAAAGGTGGGTACAGATAGCCTCCACTGCTCCTCGGGTCCAGCCGACCGCTCCGAGTACGTCCCACCCAGTGGTCCACCTCCAGGTATCGTCCTACTCCGCAAGCCTCCACCACAATCAGCGTTGTCCGTCGTCTGTAACCAACACAACGTAGTGCGGGCATAGCCCGTGCAGGGGTGAGTATAAGCTACTCAGTAGGGACCCCGAGACCCCCGAAGGTCTCCCAGAATCCACAAAGGATAATCCACAAAGGAAAGATACAATCATGAAGTAACATCTAACACAGCTTAGATATATGCCCATACATATACCTAAGTCATCAATTCTCGCTCGGCTCCAACATCCGAGCTCAAGTACAACCCATTCCACACAGGAAAGCAAAACATAAATCCACACAGGATATCACAACACAATCTAGAAAGGAAAGCAAAATGTAAATCCACACAGGATAGCACAACACAATCCACAAAGGAAAGCAAAACAGGGTTTCAGCTCACATAGGTATACTTCTTCAAAGGATGATAGAGATGATCACTGATCCATCTAAGTCGTCGGACCCACAAAGGATCGATAGGTACTAACCCCCGCAAAGACCTACACAGGATCGGTAGGAAACTAACCTCTGCAATGACCCACACAAGATCGGACCCACAAAGGATCTGTAGGCCCTGGCTCACACAGAACCGTTGAGCGCTAACCCACACAGGATCGGACCCACACAGGATCGGTAGCACTGATCCACACAGGATCGCTGAGTGATGTAGTCGTCGTCGTCGAATCCACTGGGGATCTCTGCACAGTCGTCGTCGCAATCACAGTAGCAGTCGCAGCCAGCTCTAGGGTTCCTGCACACAGCAAGCTCGTTCGGGAGGGTCCGCTCCACGAGCCGAGAGGCTGATACATCAACTGACACAAATTCCAGAGTTGATGTATCCAAAAGATCAGTATCGTCAAAAGGAACTCAACGTCGCAGACGGCGCGTCAATCGGATGCCCGGTCTGAGAGTTATTGACTTTTTCGTCCTAGGGGACCGGTTGGTTTTTAAGGCAAAACCAACTCGACTGTACTCCACCTGTGTCCAAACCTCGGGCGGAGTAAGCCAAAAGATCCGTCTCACTAAGATGAAACCAACAAAGTTGACGGCACGTCAATCGGACGTCCGTAGCTCAAGATATGAGCGTTTCCGCTCCGAGGGCCCGGTTGGTTTCGTGTACGAACCAACCTGGCCGAACTCAAAGTAATATGAAACCTTGAGTGCGATATACCGAAACGACCGTCTCGTTTCGAGGATCGCATCGCAACTGACGGTGCGTCGATCGGAGGTCAAAAGACCGAAGACGGTCCGAAAACGGGGGTTTCGGGCCCGGACCGTCCCGGCCCGAGACCCCCCGGCCGGTCCGAACCGGGTCGACCCGCCCCGGGTCCGGGTCGGCCCGCCCTGGCACGGAGTGGCCCGGCCCGGCGGCCCGGTCCGGAGACCCGCGCGCTGGTCGGCTGCTCGGCCAAAACGGCCGAGCCGTTTTGGCTCACGCGGGGGGGGGGGGGGGGGGGGGGGGGTTCTGTAACCGCGGCCCCTTAATTGAGGCCACATTGTTGTCTGGTCAGGGGAATTAATTCCCCCGGCTCCTCCCTGTCCGGTCGGCCTGACCTGGCCAGTCGATTCCTTCTCAACGGGACCGGTGATGGTCGGTCCCCTTCCAGCTCCGACGCCGGCGGCCCGGTCCGGCCGCCGGTCACCTTGCTCCGCCGCGCCACTCCGCCGCGGCCCCAGTACCGGCCGCGGTATTTTCGGGTGTCTCCAACACGGCGCGATGGCATCGCGTCCTTGTATTAATTCGTGGCGCGGCGTGACAGCGCCGCATAAACCCGCGCGGTGCGACGGCACCGCGCCACTTCCATATCGAACCAAAAGAATCCAACAAGAATAATAAGGAGGTGGGTCGGCCATGTTTGTGAGGCCCCCCCCCCCCTCACGTTAATCGATAGCAGTTGGTTAAAATTACACGAAGAAAATCAGGGATGTAAACACGAACAAATAAATTAATTACAATCCCCAACCTCGGTTTCAAGAACGGTGCTCATCAACGAGCTGCGGAAAACGAGCGTCGCGGAGGTCGGGCGTCGCGGAAAACGAACATCGATTCCGTTGTCGTCGAGGTGAGTCCGAAGAGGAAACGTCGTTGGAGAAGTTCTCTGCGTTCTTCAACGGAGATGTTCTTCGTTGAAGAACGGTGTTCTTCATCGGAGTCTGAGGTGTTCTTCACGTTCTTCGTCGAAGATGTTCTTTGTTGGAGATGAAGAAGATCTTCACGCTTCCCAAAACCTCTCAACGACAAAACTATAGCAACAAAATAAAATAAGCTCCTTTCTTATTTTATTAACACAACAAGCCTTTTGAAATTCAAGAGTTTGAATTTCAGAAACTCACATTAAACTTACCACATTAATTCCATAAGTTTAATAAACTTAAGTTATCAACATTTAATGGGAGTTGAGAGGGGTTAGAGGATATGAAGGGGTGGGGTTAGTGTGGCCCCCACCACCCTCATAACCTCCCAAGGGAGGTTGGGTGGTTACCCAACTTCCATCAAGAACTAAACACTTAGAGTAAAAATAATAAAAATTGTAGAATAATTATAAAATAAACTTCCACAATTTTTATCATCAACTCTCGTGAAAACGCAACTCCGTAACAGGTGTTCTTAAGCAATTACCGGTGTTGCGGTTCCATCGGTGCCCTCAGAATTCGATTCCGGACACCGGTTTAAAAGTTAGAAATTCACGCTCTTTCTTTCACTGAACGTACCTGAGCTAAACTTCGGATAGAAATTCCGGGCACTCCGGGCCTCGGAATCAAATGTTGTCTGAAACTACGTTCTTGTAAAAACCCAAAGAAAATTAAGAAAAAAAATTCCCTTGAATTTTACAGGTCTTTACAATTTTGTTCTCATTAAATTTATTATATATAGTGTAATTATAATAACACCCACCTTCTTATTTTTTTGGTATTTCTATTGGATATATCACTAGAAAATAATTCAAAAATATATTAATTTTAGAATTCAAGAAAGTTTAATCGATAAACATTTATTCTATAAGATAATTGGATCTTATCCCATACCTCGAAAATGAAATCATAAGCTTCCACAAGTACCTGTAACTTATTTTTTTGGGTTGGTTGGAGTGCTTGAATCATACTTGACTAAGTAAATCATTTTGGGATATTCACCATGAATTATCCTTTGGTGGCTTGACCAAATAGATAACATGATGGAACAACATAATATTAGAGTAGCATACTTACAAATAAGAGAAATCAAATATATGGGGATACATGATTCATTTATTGTATCCTAGTGATTTTCTAGATTCTTACTGTTTTCTCTCTTCTTCTGACAACCAACATATCTATGATAATAAAATTTACCTATTTTTTATCGTTCAATAACTCAAATTTAATAACAGAATAATAATTTTCCAATTATTATTTATATTCAAGAAAAAATAATCATATTAATATTTTTTCAGCATATCATATCCTATTATATATAGATATCATATTCTAAAATTTTGAACAACTCAATGAAATTTTATAATGTGAAGGAACATTATGCAACTCAAGGATCAAATAACCCTATGATGTCTGATATTAAAGCTAAAAATACTCAATAAAAAACCTTATATTATTTCCTTTTTATCTATAACAAACATTATTAAGTCCATAAGACATCCTTATGATGTTATAAATTAACCTTATGAGATTTCTAGCGATCCTTATGATGTTTGGTGTCAACCTTATGAAGTATATGGTTTTAATTATGAGTATTATACCTTATAAAATTTCTAATAATTCCTTCCCATATTCAGACTTATAATTTTATAAAAAACCTTACGTATTCATAAAATGAACCTTTCAATGATTTAAGATAAAACTTTTGTGTCTTAAGACTTTTTCATATTCTTAGATTCATGTTGAGAGATTTCCTTATGAAATTATCAAGATCAACCTTACAAAGTTTGAAATAAACATTACAAAGTTCTTACTCTGTCAAATAAAATAAAATTGATAACTTACCAAATTAATCAATCCCTTCTAAAATTATCTCAAAAAAAATTCAAGCACTTTCAAACAACTCAAAACCATTTAAAATCACTCTTCAATGATTATTTTACATGGTTGATGCCAAATAAAAAATACTTCAACAATTATAATACACTCACCAATATTCTCCTTTGGATTTGTTTTCAATATTAATAAACTCTTTTCAGAAATCAATTATTCATATCAAAATCATCAAATCATTGAATTTATCAATTGATAAGTGTCTTTACACAACACAACCAGATAGATAAATATTTTTGAGATAATTTTATCTCTCAGTGACAAGAAATTTTCTAAAAAGTGACTTAGATGTTATACCCCTAAATTATTTTACTCTATACACTCATTCAAATTTTTTACCACTTATTTATAATAACCACAACCTTATATTTACAATTGATAAAGAAAGTGTTTTTCATATCCTCACATCACAAGGACGAGTACTCTATCTCCCTCCCTTTGAGAAGATAATCCAAATTACTATGGGGAATTTTTCAAAAAATAAATAACTAAGAGTGGAAGGATGAACATTAAGTTTCATCCTTAACTTAGAAAACCTTTCTCTTAGTATATATTTTATAAAATTTTATTAAATTTTGTCTTTAATATAAAGTTATTCTCGCTTGATGTCTCTATTTTCCACTTTTTCTTGGAATAAATCATACTTGATATCAGCATGATTAAAACATTAGTAATTAATAGTGTTATTGATATATAAATAACTCTATGATTATAATAATAAATAATCTATTCTAACTCAACATCTACTATTATATTTTTAGATGAAATCCCATCCATAATAAATGTATATAAGAATGAGTTTCCGCGACATATTCTAACTCAGTTATTCTTAATGAAACTAAAATTTAATTTTTATTATAGTAACTCACATAATATACACCTAAAAGGAAAGTTCCATCATATTTGTATTTTTATTCATTCCAATCACAATCACATTTTACATCTTTGAATCCTATAAGATTCAATTCATTGTTTATTTTTTTATAGAAAACCCTGACTTATATTTCCCTTAGGATACCTTAGGATTTTTTTGGAATCCAATAAGTAGAAATCCTTGGGATCACTATGATGTCTAGAAAAAATAGGGTCTACATACACAATATATAGACTTGATATTGTTAGATATAATAGAGTTCTAATGATTATTCTGGATTATTTCTAATCAATACTTTTTAAAAGACTCATATTCTCTCATTTTAGTTCCAAATAATATGGGTTTTGAAACTTCATTAGAGACACTCATTCAAAATGTATTCAAGTATATAATTATATAATCATCATTTTTGTTTTAATTTATAATCCTATTAAATAATCCAATTTAGCTAGCTTAGAAATCTCAAAATGATTTATTATTTTCAATGTAAAATCATTACAAGTTCTCTATTTTTCCCTTGAAAAAATAATATCATCAACATATAAATTTAAAAAAACAGTACCTAGTTCCACTTCCTTTGCATAAAGTTTTCTTTCAACCATTACTTTTATAATTTTCACTTCCTAAACCATCCATGAAAAATTGAATACCATGCCATGGGATCCTGTTTTAAATTGTAAAATGGATTATTCAGTCTATATACAAATTATTATATCAATCTAGAATGGATACACCTAGTTTCTCAATGAAAAACAATTATTCTATATCACCATTTATAAATATATATTCTATATATAACTGATATATTTTTTAGTATCTACTAGTTTCCACTAAAAGAAAAATTATAAGGGATTCTAGTCATTACACTAGTTTAAATGTATACTCAAAATTCATGCCTTCCATTTGTGAATGACCTCTTTATAATAATATTTCTTTATTTCTTCACACTTCACCTTTATCATTTAATTAGTTTTTGAATAATAACTATATTTATGTAACATTTTTTTCATCAATTATAGATACAAGATCTTAAGTGAGATTATTCTCTATCTAATAAAGATATCCGTTAATGGAATATACCCACTCATCATGCTCAAATTCCTCTATAATTATTTATTATTAACTTATAAAAATAGCGAACATTGATTTTCAAGATATAATCTTCTTATTATTTTCTTAGGAGCTTCTTGACTGACAATTATATTTTCTGAATCAATATTCTATTTTAACCTATGATGTCTCAATTTATAATTATTAGTAACCTCATATTCATTAGGCTTTTAATAAGAATAAACTTATATAGAATTTTAATCATTTTCAACATGTATTTCATTCCTTTTTTTTTGAAATATGCACTCTGTTTACTTTAGAATTTTCTAAATATCTTTAAAATATATCACCTGATTTAGATTGATTCTCAATAAATGTCACATAACAATGTTAAAAAACTTTTAAATAATTTTTTTTCTAGTATTTACATCCATTATGATTAGATAAATATCCCATGAATATTCCATATTCATATCTTTAAATATTCTCATATTTTAAATTTTGATTTTCATAAAATAGTGACTACTAAATACATTAAATTATTTCATTATAAGTTTCCTATTATACCAAATTTCATATGGTTTCATGTGATTCTATGGTGTCAATAAAAATATATTATGTATGTGAATATTTTTTCATATATCTTACCTCTAAAAAAATATAGAGAAAGTGTTCATCTAGCATCATTCTAACCATATTAACTAAAATTCTATTATTTATTTCTACAAAAGAAATTTGGGGGTCTGTATGGTGTAGTGTATAGATGAAAAATTATATGATTTTAAAGAAATATTTCAAAATAAATCAATGTAAATCCCTTGAACCTAGTATCCTAGATTCGGTAGTTACTTTATTATGGTGGCAATAGATATGAAGAATCACCTCCTGAAGGACTAAATAGTTTATTAGTATTAGAAAACAAGATACATACTTGAAATCTCACATTAAAATTGAAACTTAAAATACAAAATGGTATTTTATTTAAGAAAAACATTATTTACTTTAGAATATCCCTACATATTAATCCTAATACATTTACTATAATCCTTGGGAAAGAAAACATAAAAAGGGAGTGAGCTCAGGTGCTCAGTAAGGGTATGTGTACATCAGAAGCTAACACAAAGTAAATAAAACATGGAAAATATCTCCAATATATATAGTAATAAAATATTACTTATAAATAATAAAATAAAATACGGTTATAAATCCATGGATAGCATAACAACAAAAATAATCACATGGATAATAATCACTAGCTTCATAATTATTGAATGGATAATATTGAACATCATAAACTTATCATCAAGGCCTTCTGCAAAGATATCATAAATAAATTGGTAAGGCATCATCCAAATACTGAAAATATTTTATATCATGATACCTAATAATTCATCAAGGGTCTATAGTAGACATCACCCATCACTTACTATGTCCAATGCATTCATTATATGAATAGGGAAAACTATAATCAATATAAACATTTTTATTGAAAAACTATCATAAGAAATGTCATTAATTTCACAAATAAATAAACATAATAATAAAAAATATAGATTAATATATAGAATTAAATCAAAATATTACATTCCTATTAAATAATAATTGTAATGGCCTGGACCTCTCCGGCCCATTCCTTTGTCAAAAAGAAGGTCAGGAAGTGTTCTGGAGGGTAAAATGGACTTTTCCCACATTTTCCAGAATTTTGAAACTACACGCCGTGTAGTTTGAGTACACGTCGTGTACCCCCTTGTCGGGTATACCCCATGTTGCAGGTCGTGTCCTTGTCATGTGAAGTAAATGGGTACACACCGTGTGTCCAGTACTACACGCCGTGTAGTCCTTCCCTGTGTACGTGTCACCAGTCAACGGTTGTGTGCCATGTTGGAGCCATGTCCCTGTCGTGTGCAATAAATGGGTATACACCGTGTGTCCAAACTACACGCCATGTAGTCCCTCCCTATGTATGCGTTACCCTCAAACCGTGTGTTTACCAGTCAATGGTTGTGGAGCCGTGTTGGAAGCCGCATGGAGACGGTGTGAAATAACCAAGTACATGCCGTGTACTTTTTCTTTTCTCTCCTATAATAGGAGGGGTCCCCTCCTCCTTTCAACTCACCCCTCTCCTCCCCTCTCCTCTGAGCAGAGCTCTCCCAAGAGACTCAAAGGCTCTTTCTTCCATAACTCCTTCGTCCGAGCTCCAATTTATGATCTGTCAGTATCCACAGGATCGTAATGACGAGGTGGAACTTCCGAGCTTGGATCTGTTGTCTTTCCTTCAGCCTTTCCTTTCCGACTTCCACCCAAGGAGGTTTTTCCAGGACTTGACGGAAGTGACGGATGCCGACGGACGTCTTCTAAAGTTGATTCGGGGGAGCGTTGCGATCGGAACCTGTTGAAGTAGGGATCTTACCTTCGTATCTCTAATTTTTTCATCATGTGGGATGGGTGTTCTCTTGTTTACGTGAAACACTTTTAAACCGGTTTAATAAAGATAATAACTGTCTTAGATAACGGGGATGGGAAGTTTGTGATTACTATTACTTTATATCCTATGATATTATGTTGTGAATTTAATGAGCTTCTACCTACTGAAAATCACGGTCGTTGGGGGCCTTTGCTTACGCAATTAAATGTTTCCCTCTCCTTCTGGATTTTCTTATGGATGGAAACCTTGTGGAATGTGGAATTTGGTTAATCATGTAAAGTTGGCTGTTTTAAAATCTGGAACCCTTGTGTGATCACCCCGGTTGAACAAAAAAATGGAATAATGAACATGTGGGTGTTGGCTTGGTTGTGTGGCATGTGATGGGGGTGTTTTGTGGGTTGTTGTGGACCGGGTGAGCAGCGGGGCTGCATTTGACTTGGTTGTGGGTTAGTGTGAATGTTGGTAACGGGCAGCGGGGCTGCGAAAAATGGCACTAAAGGGGTAATGATGTACGGTGTGGTTGTGGTTATGGTGGTTGGTAACGGGGCTGCAGGTATGGGTTGAATTTGAATGGTCTATGGGTTGTGATTAATAAATAAAAGTCGAAGAGTTAATGAATGGTGGGGCGTGGTAATGAAATGGAAATGATAATCAATGGGGTTGGTTGGTTGACAAGAAGGACTTTGTTGCGCTGCTTATGTTTTTCCTAACATGATTTGTGGATGGCAGGGATATGTTTTACGAATGATTGATGTGGTTAGTTGTGGATAGTTTCCCAGTAGTTAAGGAAATAAATAAACTATTTCTACTGAAATGTGAAAACCTAAATGGGGTTGGGATTGTTTGTTATATGCATACTTCGTGGTAGCAGTGCTGAGGCACGTTCTTAGTTTTCTGTTTAAAATCCATAGGTTGGTTTGTGTGTTTGTTATACATATATATATATCTGTATCTTTTGTGTTTTATCGCACCCCACCCATGTTGAGCACTTAGTTCTTAACACTCCCATTTTATGGGAGAGGGTGTTTTTCCCTTATTTACTAGATCCTTCCTTCTCCTTCTCCCCTAGGCTGTGATGGCTTGAGGTGACCTTACACCTAAGACTTTTAGAGTAGGTTTTGATTAGGGTGGATTTATCCCAAGACTCTTTGGGAAGGTTCTACTGTTTCCCACAAATCTTCGGGATGAGGCCCAAGTGTGTGCGGGTGGGATACATGGTTGTGAGGCCCAGGTGTGTGCAGGTGGGATATGTGGTTGTGAGGCCCAGTTGTGTGCGGGCAGGATACATGGTTGTGATGCCCAGGTGTGTGCGGCGGGATACGTGGTTGTGGGGTCCAGGTGTGTGCGGGCGGGATACGTGGTGGTGAGGCCCAGGTGTGTGCAGGTGGGATACGTGGTTGTGAGGCCCAGGTGTGTGCGGGTGGGATACATGGTTGTGAGGCCCAGGTGTGTGCGGGCAGGGAGAGTGTGGCAGCGTCCGGACGTTCTTTGTTAGGAAGAGAAACTAAATAAAGGGAAATGGTGCGGGGTACCCAATACTCTTGTTCTTATACTACTACTAACTGTTGTGATTGTTTTTTTGGTGAGTGTGGCTAGTGAGGTTGGGTGGATATAATTCCTTGCTAGGTTTCTTCTATTGTTCTCACGGGACATTAGTATATCTCCCCACTTGTGCACGAGAGCTTTAGGTTTCCCTACTGAGTATACCTGTATTCTCACCCTACGTTTACTTTCAGGTTTCTAGGAGGACTACCAGGGTCGTGTGGGACCCTACTAGTCGGACAGTTGGAGTTGTTGCTATTGATTTACCTTTGTTTTCTTTTGGTATTATACTTTGAGCTTTCTTGTACTTGTACCTTGTTATAAAATTGTTTAAACATGAATGTGGGATTGGTTTGGGTTTATTTCTATATACTTTATCTTTTCCTTTTTGGTGGTTGACTTTTCCTATTTCCCGATCATTAAAAATAAAAAGGGTAATTCCTCCTATATTTGTGAAAAACTCATACCCTTGGTGCTAGTCTCCACCCCGAGGCCTACTGGAGGCGGTAATCGGGGGTCATTATCTCCCTTTCGTCATTTCCAGCTCAAGAGGGGCATCTTTGGTGGGAGGGGGTCATGACAGAATGGTATCAGAGATGATGGTTGAGAGATAGGATGGAGTCTGGAGTTAGGAACAGTGAGGATTGCATGGGATGGTAGGGTGACAATGTTAGTCAATCTTGGTGCGTGACATAGGCCAGGGAAGACTAAATAGGACACGGGATTTTAGGGCCCCCCATGATCCGATGCAAGGACTCTAAGCCTACCAAAAGACCAAGTGAGACTACATTGATTGCAGGGTAGAGACCCTAGGGAAGGTACATGCATCATCATGATTGTGTTTTACTTTATTTGCGTGTTCTGGGAAATAAATTGAAATAAATTGATAAAAATAAAACCTTGAGTTTTTCCATATGACATGGGCTTAGGCGATCCTTGGTTACCGTACAGCTATGGCACCTGGACGTCGTCCTCGGGTGGCTCAGATGGCCGAGTCCCAACAGATTCAGGCGGTCGATTAGTTGAGGATTGACCGAGAGGAGGAAGATAGCCAGTGGCAGATGACTCTCCTTTCTTTCCAGAGGCAGACCCTCAAGAAGTACGAGGGTAGTACTTAGGATATGGAGGTAGAGGGGTGTCTTGAGGAGCTATGGATCTCTTTTACCTTGATCCGTGCTCCGAGGGAGTACTGGGTTCCCCTAGCAGTCAGTTAGCTGAGAGGTGCAGCACGACAGTGGAGGACGCTCTACCTCAGAGAGAGGTTAGAGGTAGAGGTTCAGTGGGCTGACTTTGAGAAGGAATTCCGAGAGGAATTCCTTTCTTCCATGATCAAGGCGAATAATCGGCAGGAGTTACTCTCCCTTCAGTAAGGGAGTATGTCGGTACGAGTGCTGGGGATCAAGTTCAAGGATCTCTGGTGCTTTTCTCCAGATCTCTTTCCGGATGAGGAGTCTCGGGCGAGACGTTTGGAGGAGGTGCTTCACCCTTCGCTCCAGTATGTTGTCACCCCCTTCACCCTTCTGATGTACTTGGCGGTACAGAAGAAGGCAGATGTTGTAGAGAGTATGCACTCGCTGGGAGGTGCACCCCCATAGGGTATCCAGCCAGGCTCGTTGAAGGGGAAAGCAGTCAGCAGCAAGTCTCCTGCGATGGGACCTTCCAGGTTCAGGCCAGTGGGGAGCAGGCCCCAATAGTTCCAGTTCAGATCTTTAGGTCCTCGTCCCTTTTTCACGATCCCAGGACCGAAGTGTTTTTCTTGTGGAGGTTTTGGTCACGTTCAGAGTCGGTGCCCGACCCGAGCTCAGTACGGTGGAGGTGGGAAGGTTCAGCGCCCACCTCAGCAGCACCAGTTGCTGGCGAGGCCCTTCCAGCAGCAGCAGGATCATGCTCCTCCGAGGGAAGACTTTGTGGGAGGAGGCCGACCTCAGGGTGCTCCTCAAGGACCTCAACCAGGGCATGTTCGGGGAGGTGGACGACCTCAGAGAGGCAAAGGACCTGGGCGTGGACATTTTCACGTAGCAGAGTTGACAACTCCAGTAGGACCAAAGGTGGTACGAGGTACGATTTGTTTGTTCAGCACTCTTGTTTCTGCTTTTTTTGACTCGAAAGCTTCGCACTCCTTTGTTGCACCTGGTCTAGCCCATGCTTTGGGACTAGGTGTAGAGAGACTTTCCGTACCACTAGTACTGAGTACACCAGTTAGAGGCCAGACCAGTGTATCTTGTGTTTTCCGGGGAGGTGGGCTGATGTGGGGACCCCATCGATCTAGTGGGGACCTTCTTCTGTTACAGATGCATCCATACGATGTCATCTTAGGCATCAACTGGTTGTTTTCTGTTAGTTCCGTTATCGACTGCTTCCGGAGAAGAGTCGTGTTCTCCAACATGGATGGGAAGTGCGTATCTTTTGTTGGCGAGAGGAGCTATCAGGCGGGAAGTCGGCGTGTGGAGCCTCTCCTTTCCTTGTTAGGTGGGTTATTAGTGGTTCCAGTTGATACAGAGATGATGGATGTCCCGGAAGTTGTTGGGGAGTTCCTTGATGTTTTTCCTGAGGAGGTTGTGACTCTACCCCCCCCCCCCGACGTGACGTTGAGTTTGGGATAGACTTACAGCCTGATGTCCATCCGATTTCGATGGCCCCTTATCGGATGTCACCTTCTAAGTTGTGGGAGTTGCGGATTCAGATTGACGATCTGATGGAAAAGGGTTTTGTTCGACCCAGCGTGTCGCCATGGGGTGCTCCAGTTTTGTTCGTGAAGAAGGAAGATGGTGGTCTTAGGCTATGCATAGACTACCGAAGGTTGAACCAGGTAACGGTCAAGAACCACTACCCCCTTCCAAGGATAGATGACCTCTTCGACCAATTGAGGGGAGCAGGTTGGTTTTCCAAGATTGATCTATGATCTGGATATCATCAGTTGAGGGTAAAAGACAGTGACATCTCAAAGATGGATTTCAGGTGTAGGTATGGGAACTTCGAGTTTGTAGTGATGTCGTTTGGAGTTATGAATGCACCAGCTGTGTTCATGGGACTTATGAACTTTGTCTTCCGAGAGTTTCTGGACCGGTTCGTCGTTGTGTTTATTGATGACATCCTGATCTACTCAAGATCAAAGGAGGAGCACATTGAGCATCTCAGGGAAGTCTTGGAAGTCTTTCGACACCACCAGCTTTACGGGAAATTGTCGAAGTGTAAGTTCTTGACTCAAGAAGTACACTTACTTGGGCACGTGGTGTCTCAGCATAGAGTGTCATTGGACCCGTCGAAGGTAGATGCAGTTGTTTCTTGGGTGGCACCCAATAGTGTGGCGGAAGTTTGTAGTTTCCTGGGGTTGGCAGGTTACTATCGCAGGTTCATTTCAGACTTCTCTCGAGTTGCTGCTCCGTTGACATCTTTGAATAGGAAGAACCAGGTCTTCCTATGGAGCGAGAAGTGCTAGAAATCTTTTGACTACATGAAAGAGATGTTGGTCAATGATCCCATACTTAGGTTGCCAGAGGAAGGGTTATTGTGTGAGGTGTTTTGTGATGCTTCTGGCCTTGTTCTGGGGTGTGTGCTGATGCAAAAGAAGGGAGTGATCTATTATGGGTCTAGGCAGTTACACCCTCACGAGCGTTATTATGCCACCCATGACCTAGAGCTTGCAGCAGTAGTGTTCTCACTGAAGTTGTGGTGAAATTACCTCTTCGGGGAGTGCTTTGTGGTATTCTCAGATCACAAGAGCCTGCGTTATATCTTCTCCCAGCGTGACCTGAACTTACGAGATTGGAGATGGGTCGAGTTTCTCCAAGACTATGACTTTGAGATCTCTTACACTGAAGGTAAGGGCAACATTTTGGTTGATGCCCTGAGCAGGAAGTCGCATCAGGAAGTAGTTCGGGAATCCACTGATGCTTGGAAGGCAATGGGAGAGTTGGCTTCCTTGCACTTGGATGCCCGGGTAGAAGGTGTTAGAGGCTGTTTGTTTTAGATGATGGTGCAGTCCTCCTTGTTGAAGCAGGTGGAAGAGTCCCAGTGGGGGGACTCCGAGGCAGAAGTGATGAGGGATCGTGTCGATCAGGGGAATGCTCCAGAAGGATGGTCAGAGGACAGCCGACATTGGATGTTTTTCCATGGAAGGTTATTTGTCCCAGAGACAATGCGTGAGGGATTTCTCCGTGAGTTCCATAGCTCAGCCTTGGCAGTACATCCAGGAGTTTCAAAAATGTACCGAGGCCTGAGGGAATAGTTTTGGTGGCCCAGGGTGAAATGGGCAGTGGCGGAGTTTGTGGCTAGATGCCTAGTGTGTCAGCAAGTCAAGGTTGAACACCATGTTCCCAGTGGTTTGTTGAATCCTTTAGATTTCCCTGAGTGGAAGTGTGATGACATCTCGATGGACATCATCACAGGACTACCTAGAGCTCTGGGAGGTTATGAGGCTATCTGGTTAGTGGTGGATCGTCTGAGGAAATCAGCTCTCTTATTAGCAATTAAGGAGTCAGGCCCGGTGTGTACCTTGGCACAGAGGTATGTAGACGAGGTGGTGCATTTGCATGGGGTCCCGAAGACTATCATCTCAGATCGGGATACTCAGTTTACCTCATGATTCTGGAGTGGGTTACAGCATGCTTTTGGCACCCAGCTATGCCTTAGCATTGCTTTCCACCCCCAAACCGATGGGCAGACGAAGCGGACTATCCAGACGTTGGAGGACATGCTGCGAGCATGCGTTCTGGATTTCGGAGGATCATGGGTACGACACTTGCCTTTAGTGGATTTTTCCTACAACAACAGCTTCCACTCTACAATTGGAATGGTACCGTTTGAGGCTTTGTATGGAAGGCCATGCCGTTCACCCATTTGTTGGGTAGAGGTTGGTGAAATACGTGCTCTTGGTCCAGATGTATTATAGAGCACCACAGAGAAAGTCCAGCTTGTACGTGAGAGGATGAAAGCGGCTCAGGACCGACAGAAGTCTTATGCTGATCTTCAGAGGAGGCCCTTGGAGTTCGAGGTGGGGGATCATGTGTTCTTAAAGGTTTCCCCTCGACAGGGGCAGTGGAGGTTTGGGAAAGGGAGAAATCTCTCACCTAGGTTCATCGGACCTTTTGAGGTGTTGAGGTGAGTTGGCTAGGTGGCATATCATCTGGCCCTACCACCTCAGTTGGAGAAGGTTCATGATGTCTTCCACGTCTCCCGGCTTCATCGGTACTTACACGATGACTCCCACATTATCGACTGGGGAGAGTTAGACATGGGAGACGACGCGACCTTCGAGGAACAACCAGTCAGAATCGAAGATCTTAAAGAGAAGGTGCTCCGTGGATGAACCATTCCCTTGGTTCGTGTGTTGTGTAGGCATGGTGGCCTCGAGGAGAGCACTTGGGAGCGGGAGACCTAGATGCACGCTCAGTACCTAGAGTTGTTTTGACTTATGTTTTTCCTTGTTCTTCTGAGATTTGTGTTGATTTTGTACTTTGTACCTTTGATTTATGGAATTTTTGTCTTTTCAGGTTGTGAGACCTTTTGTTTCCTTGTTCCCTGGTAATGTGTAACATGTTCGGATGTGTGGGAAAGGGGAAAACCTGACCCTTAATCGAGATGCACTAATGCGGATGCGATTGAACCCGTGCGGGTGAGTTAGTGCCACCTAAAGCGGATAATATCTCGACATGGGAGAAGGAATTTCCCAAAACCACGTGTTCGGGCAGTGTGTTGGTTGTGTGGTGTTGGGGGTAGTGTGAGTTGAAAAAAAATCCAAATGTATGAAAGTGGGAAGACCCAATTCTTAATCGAGACGCATTAATGAGGATGCGATTAAACCCATGCAGGTGAGTCAGTTCCACCTAAAGCGAATAATATCTCGACATAGGAGAAGGAATTCCTAACACATATGATTAGGGTTCTTGGTTGGGTTCCTGTTATAACGAGAACCCCAAGAGGTATCTTGTTGGGTTCCTCTGGGTTGGTTTTTGAATTCTTGAGGACGAGAATGTTTTAAGAGGTATCTAATGTAATGGCACGGACCTTTCTGGCCCATTCCTTTGTCAAAAAGAAGGTCAAGAAGTGTTCTAGAGGGTAAAATGGACTTTTCCCACACTTTCCAGAATTTTGAAACTACACGCCGTTTAGTTTGAGTACACACCGTGTACCCCCTTGCTGGGTATACCCCATGTTGCAGGCCATGTCCTCTCCGTATGAAGTAAATGGGTACACGCCGTGTGTCAAGTACTACACGCCATGTAGTCCTTCCCCACGTACACATCACCATTCAATGGTTGTGTGTCGTGTTGGAGTTGTGTCCCTGCCATGTGCGATAAATTGGTACACGCCGTGTCTCCAAACTACACGCCGTGTAGTCCCTCCCCACGTATGCGTTACCCTCAAACCATGTGTTGACCAGTCAACAGCCGCGGAGCCGTGTTGGAAGCCGTTTGGAGACCGTGTGAAATAACCAAGTACACGCCGTGTACAATAAATTTCACGCCATGTACTTTTTATTTTTTCACCTATAAAAGGAGGGGTCCCCTCCTCCTTTCAACTCACCCCTCTCCTCCCCTCTCCTCTGAGCAGAGCTCTCCCAAGAGACTCAAAGGATCTTTCTTCCATAACTCCTTCGTCCGAGCTCCAATTTACGATCTGTCAGCAGCCACAGGATCGTAACGACGAGGCAGAACTTCCGAGCTTGGATCTGTTGTCTTTATTTCGGCCTTTCCTTGCTGACTTCCACCCAAGTATGTTTTTCCGGGAATTTACAGAAGTGACAGACGTCGATGGACATCTTCTAAAGTTAATCCAGGGGAGCGTTGTGATCGGAACCTGTTGAGGTAGGGATCTTACCTTCGTCTCTCTAATTTGTGCATCATGCAGGGTGGGTGTTCTCTTGTTTACGTGAAACACTTTTGAACCAGCTTAATAAAGATAATAATTGGCTTAGATAATAGGGATGGGAAGTTTTTGATTGTTGTTACTTTATATCCTGTGATATTATGTTGTGAATTGAATGAGCTTCTACCTACTGAAAATCACGGTCGTTGGGGGCCTTTGCTTACTCAATTAAATGTTTCCCTCTCCTTCTGGATTTTCTTATGGATGGAAACCTTGTGGAATGTGGAATTTGGTAAATCATGTAAAGTTGGCTGTTTTAAAATCTGGAACCCTTGTGTGATCACCCCGGTTGAACAAAAAAATGAAATAATGAACATGTGGGTGTTGACTTGGTTGTGTGGCATGTGATGGGGGTATTTTGTGGGTTTTTGTGGATCGGGTGAGCAGCGGGGTTGCGGTTGACTTGGTTGTGGGTTGGTGTGAGTGTTGGTAACGGGCAGCAGGGCTGCGAAAAATGGCACTAAAGGGGTAATGATGTACGGTGTGGTTGTGGTTATGGTGGTTGGCAGCGGGGCTGCAGGGATGGGTTGAATGTGAATGGGCTGTGGGTTGTGATTAATAAATAAAAGTGGAAGAGTTAATGAATGGTGGGGCGTGGTAATGAAACGGAAATGATAATCAATGGGGTTGGTTGGTTGATATAAAGTACTTTGTTGCACTGCTTATGTTTTTCCTAACTTGATTTGTGGATGGAAGGGATATATTTTACGGATGATTGATGTGGTTGGTTTTGGGTAGTTTCCCAGTAGTTAAGGAACTAAATAAACTATTTCTGCTAAAATGTGAAAACCTAAATGGGGTTGGGATTGTTTGTTGTATGCATACTTCGTGGTAGCAGTGCTGAGGCACGTGCTCAGTTTTCTGTTTAGAAGCCATAGGTTGGGCTGTGTGTTTGGTATACATATATATATCTATATCTTTTGTGTTTTATCACACCCCACCCATGTTGAGAACTTAGTGGCGAACACTCCCATTTTATGGGAGAGGGTGTTTTTCCCTTAGTTACTAGCTTCTTCCTGCTCCTTCTCCCTTAGGCTGTGATGGATTGAGGCGACCTTACACCTAAGACTCTTCAGGTAGGTTTTGATTAGGATGGCTTTAGCCCAAGACTCTTCGGGCAGGTTCTACTATTTTCCAAGAATCTTCGGGATGAGGCCCAGGTGTGTGCGGGCGGGATACATGGTTGTGAGGCCCAGGTGTGTGCAGGCGGGATACGTGAATGTGAGGCCCAGGTGTGTGTGGGCGGGATACATGGTTGTGACTCCCAGGTGTGTGCGGGAAGAATACGTGGTTGTGAGGCCCAGGTGTGTGCGGGCGGGATACGTGGTGGTGAGGCCCAGGTGTGTGTGGGCAGGATGCGTGGTTATGAGGCCCAAGTGTGTGCAGGCGGGATACGTGGTTGTGAGGCCCAGGTGTGTGCAGGCGGGGAGAGTGTGGCAGTGTCAGGACGTTCATCGTTAGAAAGAGCAGATAACTAAAGGGAAATGGTGCAGGGTACCCAATACTCTTGTTCTTATACTACTACTACCTGTTGTGATTGTGTTTTTGGTGAGTGTGGCTAGTGAGGTTGGGTGGATAGAATTCCTTGCTAGGTTTCTTCTGTTGTTCTCACGGGACATTAGGATGTCTCCCCACTTGTGCACGAGAGCTTTAGGTTTCCCTACTAATTATACTTGTATGATCACCCTACGTTTACTTTCAGGTTTCCAGGAGGACTACCAGGGCTGTGCGGGACCCTACTCGTCGGACAGTTGGAGTTGTTGTTGTTGTTGTACCTTTGTTTTCTTTTGGTATTGTACTTTGAGATTTCTTGTACTTGTACCTTGTTTTATAATTGTTTAAACATGCATGTGGGATTGGTTTGGGTTTATTTATATACACTTTCTCTTTTCCTTTTTGGTGGTTGACTTGTCCTATTTCCTGATTTTTAAAAATAAAAAGGGTAATTCCTCCCATATTTGTGAAAAACTCATACCCTTGGTGCTAGTCACCACCCCAGGGCCTACTGGAGGCGGGACTCAGGGTCATTATCTCCCTTTCGCCATTGCCAGCTCAGGAGGGGCATCTTTGGTGGGAGGGGGTCGTGAAAATAATATTCACCAAAAAAAATTAACATTTATGAATATCCTTTAAATGGATTACTGGAAAATTTCTTGACCAAAATATCCTTTTCACTTTGAAATCGTTTATTTGAAGTATAAAATATTTCCCAATTATTAAGGGAAAATTTTATTTGAAAAGAAAATTGTAAACCTGTAAAGGAATATTTAAATCAGTGAGTGTTTATGAAGACATGTAATTCTATACATGTCGTATTAGTAAAATAAATAGTATTTCCAAACTCTTGTAAAAAGGTAAAAATTACCTCATTAGGAAAACAATAAGAAGATTCCTATTAAACCCTTTTTTAAAAAGTAAAACCAAGGTAATAATGAGTTTAATAAATAATTTTAATATTTTTAAAAATATCCTTTTAGATATTTTAAGGAAAATATTGGAACATAATAGAAATATTCCTAACCGAGATAGAAAAACAATGTCACTTTTCCTTTAAAAATATTTTGGTATCTTGAGTACTTAAAGAATGGAAATTAAAAGTAAAAAATTTGTAGTTTATATTAATAAAAATAGGAGAATAAAATATATTTATTATAAGAAATAAATATAAAAAATTCCCCAAGTATAGATATAAACACAAACAATCTTGAATAATGATGAGATTGTGAAATAAACCCTTACCTCAGGTCTAACTTCCATCATACATGTTCAAACATACCATATAATAAATATTAAATTATTATAAATATATTAAAGAACCATATTCAAATATATCATATCATATATTATTTACTTTTAATCTCTTATAACCCATTTATTAATAATTATTAGTTAAAATCACTGTTTCGGGTAATAATTTCTTCATTTTTCATATTTGTTTTGGTTTGGTAGATTTGGTCCTTATAATTTATCAATATTAAATAATATCCATAATTTTTATAATGATATAAATTTCATATTTATTCATTATATATGTATTTATATTCATCTATAAAATTATATATTTAAAGACATATTACACCGTTTATGGAGATCGTAGGTCATACGTACTCATGAACATTGATTTCATTTTTTCAACAAATTGAAAAAAAGAAATGTGAATACTAATTAAAAATTTAAAAATAATTTTTATATCATAATAATCATATATATACCTTAAATATATCCTTATTTCCATATATTATAAAATAAAATGAAAAATGCATCACATCTCTTCATGGATCCGGTAGTCCACATGTATGCACAAGCGATGTTATCATTTTCCAAAGGATTGAATTATAAGAAATTAAATGTAATATTATAATTAAATAGGTATAATTATGTCATAAATACCATATATATACATTAAATTCCTCATTATATCCATCTGTGATAGTTAATGATGGAAAATGAATTACATCGGTTCATGAGGCGGTAGTTTATCATACACACGATTGACAGTTTTGCTTCCCATTTGATGGAATAGGAGATAAATATAGGGTATTAAAATAACATCTAAAAATATTAGTATATGTAAAAAAAATATTTAATTATATCATCATAGCTCAATAATATTTTATGGATGTATAAGAAGGAATAAAATAAAATTTCATGGTTAAGAACTATACCACTTTTTCGGACAACCTCTTTAGGATTATACTGAAAGCCTTTATAGGATTGTTTTATAATATAACCAAGTAATCTAAGTCATGGGGAGGGATTTTAGTAAGGGTTTTTGTAAAGTCTTCTCTGAATCAAAAGGCTCTTTAATTGTAAATATTATATGTCCTTTTATTAGCGGTGGAGTGCACCCTCTTGGAAATTTCCTAAAAAAATAAAAAATGATAAAGTCATTATCAATAAAAATTCTTCCAAATTGCCATATATTATAATTTTGGATAGTATAATTTTCAAATATGGCTATAAAATATGATTTATATAAATTAAATTGTAAATCATACCATTATCATTAGGTTTAACCCCCAGGTAAACCTGTTTTAACCTTAACAGTTGTATTTAATTTTTACTATTTTTACTATTCATTATAACCAAAATATAAGTTAAAAATATTAAATAATATTAAATATTATGATTAAAAATATTTAACACATTTAAAATTTTTTAATTCATATAATTGGTTGAATTTAATTTAATCTAAAACCTACAAGCGCAATGAAAAGTATTTTTCTAAAGAAATGGTTTTCTTAAGTATAAACTTTTTTTATATCAAAAATCAGTATAGAATTTATTTGAATGAAATAAATTGGATAAATAATAATATTATTGAAATTTTTTAAAACCATTATAAAATAAAATGAAACTTTTTAAATAATTTAAATTAAAATAAAATGATTAATAAAATATAGTACCCCAAAAGTCCGAGATCCAGGTGAAAACCTGCTCCCATAAGATTAAATAAAGAAAAGTTTAAACAGTACAAAAAACTCAGGAAAGGGGAGCTTTACACAACCTTATAAACACAATACCAATTCTATTATTGTGAACAAGATCATTGCAATAATCAGAGAGAACGAAGGACCAGCTAGAGCTCACCTCTATGATGGATTGTTTTGAGAGTGCATCCACCACTTGATTTTCTTCCCTGTATATATGAGAAACCTCAAGGGAAATTAGTTCAGCAGTCTTTAAAGATCCAATCCAAGCAGGAAGCATCCTCCATGGGACATTCCTGGACTGGTCTTTGAGGATCTTCACAGCAACAGAAGAGTTTGATTCTATCTAAATCTTCCTCCATCCATAGTGAGTAGCATACCCTATTGACTTTATCATAGCCCATAGCTCCGCCTCAAGAGCGTGCCCATTGCCAATGTAATGAAAGAAACATCCCTTTACAAAGCCTCGGTAGGTCCTGAAAACACCACCACATCCAGAAGGTCCCGGCGTTCCAGAGGTTTCCCCATCCACATTCACCTTTATATAATCATTGATTGGAGGGATCCACCTAATATATTTCATCACCTTAGGCTTCCTCTCCCTGCCACTTACACCAAGTGTTCTCAATAATAGGAAATCAGACATGTTATTGTTCATAGAGCCAGACTGTTTCGCAGAAGAAAGTTTAATGCTTCGGTGAATCGCCATCATCCCCTCTTTGAAAGAAAGTCTGCCACCTTTGAAAACTATATTATTCTGGGCCTTCCAAATATAAGATATAACAGAAACAGCAGTAACAATGAGGAAGGAGTAAACCTTCTCACTGTTTTCTTCATGCATGAAAGAATTGAGCAGGGTGCCAACAGAATTGAAGACCAATTGACAATGAAAAATATTCATTAAATACCTCCAGAACCGAGTAGAAAAGGAGCAGTTGATGAAAATATGATCAGTCGATTCATCCGCAACAAGACAGAAAAAGCATACTGGGGCCAGATTCAAAACTTTTCTTTGAAGGGTAGATTGGATTGGCATCCTGCTTTTCTAGATATTCCATATAAGAATAGAATCAGCTTGAAGGATGAAAGCCTTCCTCACCTCCATCACCCAAGCAGTATTTGGATGTGCATTTCCACACTGCATGGCATAATACAGTCGATTAAAAAATAAACCAGTCATAGCAGGTTCCCAGATTAGGGTGTCCTGATCCATATATTCATAAGAAGAGATTTCAGTTTGAAGATTAGTAGGAATTACTGCTTGAGCCTATGAATTTCCCTACAAATCAGTAATAGTAGTGTTCCTCAAAGAAAGAGGAATGTTAATTTTAAAATCAATGGGACAGGACAGCCACTGTGTTGTCCAGCAATTCAGCTGGGAGCTGGAATAGACCAGCCATTTAGAATGTGACATAAGATCAATATAAGTGTTCCTAATTGAAGCCCAGACAGAGGATATCAGATACACCTTCTGCCTTTTATGCAACCTGTCAACAAATCTATTAGAAAGAAACTCCAAGGCAAAGTCAGAACCAGCAAGGAGTCTCCAGGTAAATTTTTGGAGCAAAGCATCATTAAAAATCCTAACATCCTTGACTCCCATTCCACCATTTGAGAGAGTCTTAATACAGTCCATCCATTTAAAAGTAACCAATTTCCTCTGTTGTGTTGAACTATTCCAAATAAAGTTTATGATCATGCCATCAAGTTCCTTGATCAAAGCAGCATGCCACTTGTAAAGTGAGAAGGAGTACACAAACATTGAGGTGATGACTGAGTTCACAAGAAAAATCCTACCAGCCTGGGACATTGATTTCCCTTTCCAGATGTCCAATTGATTAATGATTTTAAGAGAAATATCCTCCAAATAAGCCCTCTTAACTCTTCCCTAGAACATAGGCAGTCCAAGATAAATAAAGGGTAATGAGCCCCTTTTAACACCAAGCCTACTGGCCACTCTGTTTTGCTTTACAGTTCGCACTCCTTCACCAAAGACAACAAAGTATTTACTCCAGCTTATAACCTGGCCTGAAACTTTCTCATAGTGGTTGAAAATAGTATTTATAGAGGTGATGGTTTTTCTATCAGCTTTAGAAAAGATCAGAATATCATCAGCGTAAAATAAGTGAGAGGGAGTGAAGCAGTTCCTCCCATACACCATTCTCTAATAAATCCCAGAATTGACAAGATCATGAAGGAAAATTCTCAAATAATCCTCATCCATGGAGAATATTAATCCAGATAAAGGATCACCCTGCCTTACTCCCCTATAGCACTGAAAGAACCCCCTTGGTGATCCATTGACCAATATGGATAATCTAGCACTTTCCAAAATGGCTTTAACCAAGCCAATAGATTTACATGAGAAACCATGCATATTCAAAAGAGAGAAGAGAAATTCCCATCTAATAGTGTCAAAGGCCTTTGATATGTCCACCTTGAGTGCTATATTACCATTCTTGGCCTTTTTTCTCATTATGTTGACACATTCTGAGGCAGTAAAGAGACAATTCTGTATATTTCTGCATGGCACAAAGCCAAATTGATTAAAGGAGATGAGAGACCTAGCAATATCACCAAGTCTTGTTGCCATGATTTTGCTAATAACTTTGGGAATGGAGTTCCCAATGGCAACTGGTTTGAAGTCCTTTATATCAAGAGAATTTTCCTTCTTGGGTATCAGGGCAATGAAATTTGAATTCATTCCAAAATTCATATAGGAATGATAGAAGAACTCCCTTACTGATTCTGTCACTTCCTTATGTAAGATATCCCAGTAAAACATGAAAAAATTGTTGGAGAAACCATCAGGACCAGCCACACTATCCATATTTAGAGAAAAGAGAGCATTATGAATTTCCTTTGTGGAGGGGATGTCAGTAAGTTTGTATTTTTCACATCATCCAAGCTTGGTTCAATGCATATTATAACTTTATCTGAATTTTCCTCCCCAGATTTAGAGTAGATATTTTCAAAATAGTATGTCACAGAGTTGACAATGTCATTTTCAGAGGTATACATGCTATCACCAATTCTTAAAGCCTTGATATTCCTTCTTACTTTTTTCTCTCTATGCATACAATGAAAGAACTGAGAGTTCATATCCCCTTATTTCATCCATATTGCACTGAACTGATTCCTAGCCATGTTTTCCTTAAGAGATAACAAGTTATCAAGCCTTGAGGCTGCTTATATCTCTTGTGAAGATATAGTATCTTGGGACATGTTACCTTGTTGACAGTCATACAGGCGTGAATTTGCCTCTTTGATGTCCTAATCAAGTCTGGAGAAAGATCTTTTACTCCAATCCCTTAATCTAACCTAACAATTTTCAATTTACTAACAAGAATATGTAAAGCACTGCCTTGGACAGGCTACATCCATGCTTCCAAAACAATCTCTCTGCATCCAGGAACCATTAGCCAAGCATTGCTAAATTTAAAGGGCAGTGGTGCTGACCTTAAAGTTCTAGCACAAATATCAATTAAAATCAGATGATGATCAGAGTGTAATCTAGACAAAGTGAATCCAGATACTTCCATTTCCTCACTTAGCTCATCAATCTGCACCAGGAATCTATCCAATTTACTAGCTTGTATTCCATTGTGAGTGTACCTATGCAAGGTATAATCAGCACCCGAATTGGTATTTCAATCAATCTGCATTGATCTATACATGTGGAGACGTCCCTGGCTGAATCACGGTAGAAGTTACTCCCAGTTTTCTCCTCTGGCCTCAAAACTGTGTTGAAATCACCAAGAATGATCCATCTTTTGTCTATATTTTTTTTAAAGGTTGGGGCCGAAGCCTCATATTAATTTTTAAATCAAAGAAAATACCTCTTTTAACTGGGTAGAGGGAAACCCATTACATAGCCTGAAGGCCCAGAGGGCTTGTAGCCCATTACATATCCCCTAGGCCCAAATTTGTGGCCCAATTCACATTCTGTGAATAGTAACCTGTCTGCTACAGTACCCACAAAGTACCGCCGCCGCTACAGTGCCCTGCCGCCGCTAGAGTTCCCCCTGATGAACAGTGTCTCCGCTGCTACAGTTCCGCTATAGTACTGCTACAGTACCTGCGCCTGATGGGTTTTAAACCCCCATTTTTCATGTAGGATTATGGGGTGCTTGCCACTAAGCCAAACCCCAACTACAAATGTGTTGTATGGGTAACGAGGTATAGGGCTGGCCTGCCCACCTGCACGCCGCACGCCCCCAGCTAAGCCCAAGGTGGCCAACCCTTGGGCTTGGGCCAGTTCCCACGGAGTCGAGGGGACGAGAGGTTCGCTGACAAATGGTGTGCGTTGCCTTTGTGAGGACTCGAACCCGGAACCTCAGCGACGGGTCGCCACCACCTTGAACTAACTCACCCAGCCCCGCGGTATTTTATCCATATTCTTAGAAATGCACAAAAGGTTATTCCATAAACTTCTTCTCCTGATATACTAATTGAAAGCATAGACAAAAGTTACACAAAATAAACCTGATTGAAAAAGGCAAGTTAGAGAAACAAATTGGTGATCAGTTTGAAAGGATTCAATAGTCACAGTGTTATGCTTTATCACCCATAGAGCTTCTGTATCATAGTCAGACTTATTTTCTACAATAAAAGAGTATCCTATAGTCATCCAATTGAAGGCCATCCAATTGGAAAACTTCATTCTTGGTTCATCTATGCCAATCAAAATTGGTTTGTTGGTCAAAATAATATGCTTCAGGGCCTTGACCGTAGGGGAATTTCCCAGACCCTGACAATTCTAGAAGAGGGCTTTCATTGATGAGAGACGCATTGCCTAGTCCATGGGCCAGCATAACCAGGTGTTATACTTTCCTTTGATTCTTCCATAATATCCTCTCCTTATTCATTTGGGGGGCCTCCATCAGAATCATTGACAACATCATCATCAAAAAAAGATGAGTACCTATTGTCTGAACTGAGTGGGCCAGTCAAGGTAGTAGGGAGTTTCCTCCTTGCAACCTTCGAGGATTGCACTTGGGATAATTCCCCATCGATATCACTGGTTCCTTGTAATATCAGCATGTTAATCCCAGCATTAATGGTTTTCCCCTACTCATCCTTCTCCGCCACCATTTCAGGATTCCCCTTAACCCCTTGTACCTTCTCACAAGCATCTGGGATTTTCCCCTCCCCATCCTTCTTGGGGGGATCTTGATTGTCATTCTATTCACCAATAGGAGCCTCCACAGTAACTACCACTGGTTCTTTCTAAACCTCCATATTGTCATTCTATTCACCAGCAGGAGCATTAATGGTTTTCCCCTTCTCATCCTTCTCAGCCACCATTTTAGGATTCTCTTCAACCCCTTATACCATCTCACAAGCATCTGAGCTTTTCCCCTCCCCATCCTTCTTGGGGGGATCATGATTGTCATTCTGTTCACTAGTAGGAGCCTCCACAATGGACTTAGGATGACCCGTGTCATTCCCTTTCCTTTGACAGTGTAAGTCATCATGACCTTTGATGTTGCATGATGAACAGAATTTATTTCTGTTACACTCAGAAAGTGTGTGACCAAACATGTGGCAGTTTAGACAGAATTTGGGTTTCCTTTCATATCCAATCTCTAGAGTGATACTATCATCCCTAGTAGTGAAGAAAACTTGTTAAACTAAAATACCAGCCATATCAACCTCAACCAGTATTATAGCATAGTGACCAAAGTTGGGATTATCAGTCTGTTTTTCTAATCTAATAGGATTTCCAACAGACGAAGCAATGTCCCATAGAATATAGGGATGCCAATATAACCAACTAAGCTTATGAATTATTATCCATACCTATGTAAAAGTGTTCCTGACAGAGCTGGGATCAAAATTTTCGTCCTACTCATGAATACGAAGATACCCAGGGTTCAGCGAGACAGACCCCAGACTCCAAGCACGCTGCTTGCATTCATCAGTAGGGAAGACAATATGGTAGAACCCTTTCCCCATAATCGTCATCTTCCAGTCGCTGAATCCCCATATCTCCGCCAACCTTCTTGTCAATTCAAGAAATTTCCAAGGCCTAACCCCTTTTTAAATAATCACTCGTGCAATAATCGAGAATTTACATAACCTGACACGCTCCTCAACTAGAGCTTGATTTGCGGATACGTGGGCGATATGCCCTTTTCTGATGATTCTCCGAGAGATCTCAACATCACAATCCATAAAGGAAAAGCCTCCATTTTTCTTGAGCACCTCCGCGAATCTCTTCCCCTGGTTCGAGACATCCTTGCCACTCAATTTTCCAATGTTCCACTTCGCGCAGAGTGCAAAAAGATCATGATTCCCTATCAGGTCCACATCCTTCACTTCAGCATCAAATTTCCCCGCATGAACAGAATCACCCTGGATAGGTTTTTCACCGCTCACCCCATCATCACTCTCCCCTTCGAGAGTATCCATCCTAATCTTCCCATATATTCTAGATGTATCTTAATAAAATATAGTATTTTCACAATTCATTGAAAAATTAATTTTTTCAGAAAATTATAAAAAATTAACCCTAAGATAATTTATATATGTTTATTACAAATATGAATTTAATTTTTATGAAAAAAAATTAATTTTGAAAAAAATTATTTTTAAATTAAGTGCGCAGAACGTGATAAAACTGATTTTATAAAAAAAATTGTTTTTAAGCACAATAATAGACTTATTCTTATCTCGTTTTTAGAAAATATATTTATTGAAAGAAAAAAATATATTATTGAATATATAATATATAATTTAAATTTAAATAGTTCACCAATATTGATTAATATAATTTATTAAGAAAAAATACATTTCTCAAATAAAAATAGTTTTTTTTTTAAAAATTCTTTTACATTAAAATGATTTTTAATTTTATTTTTAATAAATTGAAAACCAATTAATTTATTTATACATTTTTAAACCATATACATTTCATAATTTTGGTAGTATTATTCATACATACCAATTTAACATCTATTTTATTATGATATACTATATTACAGTTCATTTAGACATGGGGTTGTGTGTATCACAATCTATCAAAAAGGTTAAATTTATTTAAAAATAAATATTCTATAAAATCAAATGGTGTTACAGTATATTATTAATATTTAAAATTATATTATATCGTCCTTTTGAAATAGATGACTAGTAATTTCTTAACTATTCTGAAATTGTTTAACATCTCAATATCCTATGACTTATGCTCTTAAATATAACATTAGTCATCTAAGTGTAATCTTCAGGGAATGTAATGAAATATAGATCACCTTTGAAAGATAGGTATGTTATTATAACACATAAATTATAATTAATGGTCTCTAAAGGTTTAGTGGATTTAATTTCCACTCTTCTATGTGTTCGATAAACCATTTTCCCTTTCGAAAATATTGCATACAAAATATCTCTCTCTCTTTTCTGTTGGGGTAGATTTATCGCAATAATATTCATTATGATTTTACTCATGTATCTAATTTGGGATATAAAATAATTTTGCTCCATCACTCTTTCTCATATTTGGAACTCGTGTAAGTAATAATTTGTGAGATTTCCAATTTGGAATAGATTTTCACATTTTTCACTTTTATTGATTAATCTTTAATCCATTTAACTCTTGATAATGAATGAAATTTTCATGAAAACAACTTCATTTCCATAATCTCATAATTGTATCATAGTTAATAGATTATGTACCAACCCTTAAATATGGTTAAAATATTTTAATTCTATATATTTAGATTATATCTTCATAGTTCCAACTCCCTTAATTTTCAAGTATAAATCATTTCCCAATTTTACAACCCCTTAAAAATCCATTTAAATATTCTTAAGAATTTCTGTATCAATATAAAATTTTGAAGAACATCCACTATATTGAATCTATGTTTTATTATTTCTTCAATATTTCAAAGAAACTACTATAATTAGATACTTTTCTTCTTTCCCTATCTGACCTTCCTTTTGTTTTTTATCATATGTAAACTACCTAGAGATATTGTTCATACACTATCATAGCGACCCTATTGGTAACACATCAAAAATATTTCTTCTAGACCCTAAAATCAATTTTTAGTTAGTATAATTACTACATTTCTACTCAAAAAATTCTTACTTTTCATATTCTAAGTGTTTAATCTTTTATTATTATAAAATATCCATCTTGATTCATGTCAACTCTAGGGTGATGAAATATTATGTCAACATGAGTAGTTTTTGTTCCTATAAATTCCACACCACTAGAAATAAAACTCATTATAATCATATACCCAAATATAGTGCTAGAAATATATTCTTTACATGTTGGATTGATGTCAACTATGAAAACCCATAACATAAATAACCCATAATTACATGATTTATAAAAATGGTTGTAATTTATAATATCTAAAAAATATTTTATGTTATAGTTTTAGAGAATTATTAACACCATTACATAACAAAATGGAAATTACCACAAAGTTTATATTTTTTTCTCAAAAATAGGTTTTAATGTTCACACTCTTTATTCATTCAAGAGAGATTCACTTTTTTTAAGATAAATTATCATATTTGAAAAATATAAAATTCTATAATTCTTAATCAATTTTAATATCCATAAAAAACATTATAAAATGTGGGATGAGTAAAATAAATCTCAGTAAGTGATATAAGAATAATGGAAAACTTTTATTCCCTATTTTAAAAATATGAAAATACATATGAAATAATTTTTTTTATGAAATAAAATCTCAACTTAAATAATAATTTAATATATCATGAAAGAAAATTTATTTCCTAAAGTTTTTTAAAATAATTTTTTTTGAAATTAATCGAGTAAAATATAATAATTCATGAAATTTTAATGATAAACATGAAAACACTTCCATGAAGTCAATCATTTTCCATCTATAAGAATATAATATCTCCTATAAACTATAAGGTTGTATTCTTACATTATAAAATTAAAATATATCCATAAAACCACATTTTTAATCATAGAAAACCATGTACTAATATTTATATATTATCCTAACAATCACCCTTATGAAGGAATAAGCATCATGGTTAATTCCAATATGTATCTTCTGAGGAAAATATCATCACCCAATGCATTAAAGTATTAAATTGAATCTATGAATCATCATATAAAATTCCCAAGAAAAATTTCATGAGAAAAAAGAATAAAATATTTCATTTCCATCACAAGACCCATAAAATCACAATTTTATCCCATAAGAAAACCACTTTAATTTATCTCATAAAATTAGAAGAATTTTTTTTTCATTTGAATAAATTTTAAGAATAAAAATTCTTAGAATAATAGGAAAAAGGTCTTATTTGAAAAATCAAAGAGCATTGTAAATTTTTATTGATAATGATTAATGTCTAAGTTAGTGGGAAAATGCGGTCATGTTGTAATCATTAAAATAAACATTCTTTTTCACATTGGTAGTGGTTATAAAAATAACCTATATAGAAAATGTTGAAAGGATGTATTTCTAAAGTATTTGTAAAGAAAGTCAAGATGATTTAAAATGAAAATAATAATTATTATAGAGTATAAATAAAAACTTTTATGGAACATTTAAAAGAATATGTAAATTTAATAAAAAGTGTTTGAAACATTTAAAAAAATATTTCCAATAAAAAAACTTAACTCAAATTCTTGACTTTCCAAGTATTTCATATACATTCCTGAATTAAAAAATATATATTAATTATATAGATTATTAATAATTGTTTTTAATTTTATTCTGTTATAATTATTTATTTTATTAAAAATTTATATTTAATTACTAAATTTGTAAAGTTCACATTGAATATTTTGGGGTTGTTCGATCCAAAACAACATTGGGGTGTCGAATATGGTCAATGGGGTAGCCTGCACATACACATGAGTGATATTTCCATTTTTACAATAGATGGAAATTAGATCATGTTTTATATAATAATATTATATATATAATATTTTTTCAATAAAACTATCCTTATGAACGACATTTGATGTAGTGATGAAATAGGGATTGCATCGATTCATGGAGGTGGTAGTCTTTGTGTATACATGAGGGATGTTTCCATTTTCCAAAAGATGGTTGGGTAAGAATTTATATAATATTTTATATTTATAGAATCATAATTATCTCAAAAACTTCATATATTTCCCTTAAATCTATCTTTATAACCATCCATGTGGAATCGGTGATGTAAAAATAAATATATCACCTCACATAGGTGGTATTCAACATGCATGCATAAGCGATGTATTCATTTTCCATTAGAAAAAAAGTATATGGAAAATGGTTTTTTAATCAAAATAATAAAATTTAACTTTATAAAATATAATTATTTCATTTTATTAGGATGATAATAAAAAAAATTCAAGAGTTACAAGAGGGAATAAACTTGAAATAATTCATTTAAGACTTCTACCATATCCTTTAATATCTTCTATTATCTTAAACCTTAATCCTTCTTAAACTGGTCTTTTAGTTACACCATGAACTATAAGATGTTTCTAAAGATATTGGGAGATTATTATGGTAGGTATTTTTCACACTAAATTTATCATAATGTGTGGAGAAAAGAGGTGAGGGTGTGCCCTTTTATAAGTGAGAGGAGTGGAAACTTTGTAAATATTAAGAAAGTTTAAATATAATAATTGTATTTATCATGGAAAGTAGATCTAGTTTAGAAAAAATTAAAATATAAGATAGGTTAAGGTAAAATTGTACTCATAAAATAAAATTTAGAAAAGTTTTAGAGATATTTAAAGCCTTATATCTTAGTTTAACCTCCTCTTTAACCCTTCTAACCCTTACTATAGTGACTAACTTTTTACTATGGTAACTTTATTTTATGAATAAAATTGGAATGGGCCATATTAAAAAATATGATAATTAGTATTCTAAATATGGAATCCATTTTAAAATATTCAATTTCTATATGTGGAAAAAATTAAATCTAATACAAGCAAACATAAAAACCCAAAAATAAGGTTTTTTTATGCGTAAAAATGAATTTATAATTATTTTTTCCAGAGATTCTTGAGCAGTGTAGATTTACCTAGAAAAGTGAATTTTATTTCAAATTAGAACCATAAAAACCAAATGTAACCTTCGAACCTCAATATTAATTCAAAATAATCAAATAATATTTTTTATTAGATTAATATATAACATAGGTTTCAAAAAGTCAAGAACGGGTTTCAAAATTGAAAAAAAATACTTTTAAAAGATTTATTTTATTACTAAAATACATATTTGGTTTCTAAAATATTTTATATATTTTAAATTATTTCTTATATAAAAATTATTTCAAAAATGTTACAATATTAGTAAAAATTATATTTTTCACTAATCACCAAAAAATCAACCTTTTCATAAAAATCTCAAAAATCCATCATATGAAAAATTTGATATGATGAATTCAAAATCAAAGTCCATTTAAAAAAATTTAAAATTCATAAATTCATAAATTTAGATTATAATTTAATAATAAACAATATAATGAAAAATGGATTTTATATAAAAAATTACTATTTTATACATTAAGGGTTTTTAACCTTATTTCATTCCATTTTCCAAAGAGTTTTAACTTATTTGTTTTCACCATTTATGCCCATAATTTATTGTTGTCTATATTTCATTTTAAAAAATTATAATACAATTTAGTTTGGTGTTTCATATATAAAATGATTTTTAATAATATATTTACTTGAAATAACACATAATAAAATCTCAAGATATTACATTCTCCCTCCATAAAGAAATTTCATCCTTGAATTTTTTTCCTCCTACAAAAAATTGTGAATTATAAAAAACTAATAAAATCATATATAAATTTTATCATGATAATTAATTTCTAACTCATTAGAATTAAATTTAGTACTTCATTATTAAATATTTCTAAAACCATGTATATACCATTATAAGACTCATATTTTTGAATAATTTTTGAAAGTCATACCCTATAACTAAGTAATATTTTTCAAATTAGACTATATAGATTTATATATCTATATATTATTTTTAAAGAATCCTTTTGTTGTGATTAAAATAGTTATTCAACCCTAATTCATCATATATTATAAATGATAAATAACCATGATGAATTTTTCATGTTTTAAGAACTAAAATTAACTCTCAAAATTTTATAATATCCATAAAATGATGATTAGTTATTCCTCCTATTTATATCAATTGACCAAAACCAAAATTATTTTCACTTGTTAAGATAATATCCAATTCTAATAAACCATCATATGAAGAAATAATACATCTATCTCAAAATCCGTAATAATAACACCCAACATTCAACTTAAACTATTCCATGAATAACTAACCCTAAAACTGCCAATGAGCCTGTACCCTAGTGGTACAGGCTCCTGCTTGGCATCCAAAAGACCCAGGATCAAATCCGGGTAGGGGTGAATTTCCGGGGGTACTGTAGAAGTACTGTAGCAGTAGAGGGATTGTAACAGTGACGACACTGTAGTGGTAGAGGGACTGTAGTAGGTACTGTAGCAGCGCAAGTACTGTAGAAGTACTATTCACCTAGGGGTCCTTTAGGCCAAAATCGGCTTTCAAGCCTTGTATTCCTGCCACTTAGCCTTGGGCCTTCGGGCTATGTTATGGGTCAGCCTCTACCCAGTCTAAATAGTTCTTTGCTTTAAATAATAAATTGAGGCTTCGGCCCTAACCTTTAAAAAAACTAACCCTAAAACTCTTTAAAATGTGAAAAAAAAAATTTAAAACTAAGATGATAAAATTATTTGATCATATATTCTTCCAAAATAAACATAACATTTATCTCTAAACAAAATCAATCACTCTAAAATTCATATAAAAAACATATATACCTTGATCATATATTCTCCAAAAATATGTTAATATTTTTCAAAAAATAACCTGAATCACCATAAATATATAGGAAAATAATAAATACTTCTAAAATTTAACTTAATATTTATTTCTCAATTAAAATAAACCATATTAACATAATATCCTATACTAAAACAATATCATTTACCTTGATTTTAGTAATGTTCCCAAGAATATTATGAACTTATTCCAAAATAATTTTAACCACCTAATCACCCAATCACTATTTTTAATAACATGATCATCTATATGGTTAAACATGTGCTCCAAAAAATATAATAACCCTTTATAAAAATTTACTATAATTAGTTCAAGATAAAAGATCATATTAACCCTAGAGGTTGTATTTACCTCACAACTTTATCCTCAATATAATAACATTATTATGAAATAACCTTCCTAGTAAATCACATGATAATCCTTAGTGTTACATATACCTCAATCATCTTATAAAACCCCTTTAAAAACTCTAAAATATCATTAGTCACCTAAAAATAAAATAATACCTCAAAAGGGTATATATACCTTTGAACTTCTTGTCATCCTTAAATTTATTAACCCTTAAATAAAATACTAATACATCATAACTCTTGAAACCCTGTATTTAAACAAGTCAATCATTAAACTTCCTTTATAAAACTTTATCTAGAATTTTCCATCTAATTTCTTAATACTTCCATCCTATAAAAAAATTATGAATCATTTTTGAAGATTCATCAATCTCAATATAATCATGTTTCCTACTTTAAATATGAGAAAAAATATTAATATAGTTTATACATTTTATATCTTATTCATAGTTTCTTCAACATCAATATATGACCTTGAAAAATCATTAGCCATATAATCTTTATGATCTTCTTCCTATGCATTCAACCTAGGGAATCAATTTTAATATTTCCAAAACTCCCCGAATTTAAATTAATTAATTGATACCTTTGAAAAAACTTTGTAACTTCCTAACCCAGCTCACCTCTAAGATGTTTTCCCGACTGGTGGGTCACATAACCTCAAGTGCATCTCCCTTAATGCCAGAGGCTACTGACTAGCAGAGAGAGCCCTTTTTGTGTTTGTGGGGGGATTATGCCCTCATAGGTAATAGATAATATCACAGAAGAAGTAAACATCAACAAATAATAAATAGTGGAATAATTTGAATGAATAAACTATAGGATAAGAAATATAAATAATCCAACTGAAAGATAATAATCAAGTGTAGAACCTCACACAAAGATGGAATGCCATGATATAGGTCTAAACTGAAAGTACGAAAAACAGAACTCAAACCCATAGTTAACTAAAATAAAATACACAAAGTTGTATCTGCATCTCGAGCAAGGCCCGGTCCACTACCCCAGTCTCCATCGTAAGCAGTGATGAACAATCAAGCATCAGAAGCAGTACACTTCCCCTTGTCAATACCTACGATCATGTAATATTCTCGGGTGTCAATGACGCCCGATCAGGGTGTGAGATAAAATCCCAGTAGGTACCCACGGTGTCTAAACCTTTCTATTTTGTGCAACAATAAAAATTCAGTGTGCCATTACATAACAATTTCAGATAATTAATTTAAACTCAATGAAATAAATAAGTCGGCCCGAGTTCCAAATGGCACACGTGCCTAATCACCTGCATCAGCCTAAGCTGGTAGTCTAAAAGGGTACCTGTCAGTAGAATAAACGTACACACACACACACACACACACACACACATATATATATATATATATATAATCTAGAAAGAAAGGTAAAACAAGGAAGGGGTATACCCCAAGCTTGTGCTTTAGCTTGGGGTCTAAGTCAAAAGTCAACCAGGTGCACTTCAATGTATCATAAGAACATTTCAATTCTCAAGAGACACAAATGGAGATAATATAAACCTTAAGTGCATCATTATTAAGGTTCAAGTTGAGAGTTGGAGTCTGAGATTGTCCCAAAGGTATCGCTATGGAACATCCATCAATTTATCCAATACCACCGAGCTCGTCCAAGGAAATATTTCGAAAGACCAAGTATCACTCGAGGAATGGATTTACCCTGAGTTTTCCCCAATCTAGAAAAAAGGAGTCAAGTTCCATATAAGGCTGGCTTAGCCACATTGCCAACGGATCTGTCCTGATGGGCCCTTTTCGAACCAATATCACTCATAAGTATTAGAAAGCCCGGGGAAGTCTCGGTCCGGCAAAGCCAATGACACCGACCCGACACATAGAGGTAACCAGTCAGGAACGGAGGGTCTAAGTGTGACCCTTAATATAGGACCCACCTCTTTTCCCTGCCCTGAATTTCATTAAAGTTTTCACAGCAGAAGATATGACATAATCAGCATATAAAGTCGCAACTTGAAAACTAACTAGATACACCCATGCATCACAAGGTATATATTTAACGTTACAGCATAACAACTTACAAGGAAATATATATTGTATCAACATCAGTGGATAATTCACTTTTTAAATAAATAAATAGTTTATCAAAACAATTACTAATGATCTAATAATTCAACTTCATGTTCAAAGAAATTATTTATTTAATTTAATATCAATAAAAAGGGATGTGCAACACCTGTAATTAATTAAACTATAAACCCGGCTAACGAAAAAATACCCCGACCATGTCAGCATGCCCAAAGGGGTGTCTGACCTTATTAAAACAAATCAAAAAAATAATATAATTTTATTATGGATGCAATAATTAGGAAAAACAATTAATGTAATTAAATTGGCTAAAATTGCACAAATCCGCTAGGCACCGACTAACGGCATTACAATGAATTTTTATAAACCACAATGAAATGGAGGGAAAGTGAGTAGACACCCTACCTTATAATCTTATATGACTCTAAGATCTGTAGTAGGATTTGATTTGACCTTAAATGGAAGAAAACAAAGGATTTTAGAAAACCCCTAAAATAGGGTAAAAATATTCCACGATGAACTGCATACAGAATACTCAACAAAATCAAATGATTCTACTTACACAAGGTTAGGCTTTCCCAAAGGTTTATTACTCGTCAGATGGAGAAGAAATCGGACGATTTATGGAGGATCTATGACCTTACAAATGGGGGGTGAGAGGGGTGTGCCACCTAGGGGAAGAGAGGTGCGAGGTGAGGAATGCGAGAGGAAGAGAGGAGAGGAAAAAAAGAAAAGAAATAAAATAAAGAAAAAGAAAAGAAAAGCAAAATAAGATAAAAATAAAAGATAAGGAAAAAAATAAAATAAAAGAAAATAATAAAATAAAATAAAAGGATGGAAAGGAAAAATGATAAAAATAATTAAAAATAGAAATCCCCCATTTTAATTATTTTTATTTTTATTGTAACCCCCTTTTTATTTTATTTCAAAATTTATTTTTATCCTTTATTTGTTTATTTTAAGTCTTATTTAAATCTCTTATTACTCTTTTAAATCCTTAATTAATTATTTTAAATCTCGAACACCGTGCTAACACACAATATAACATTTTTCATTAAATGCCTACAGTTATTTAAATTAATTAAAAAGTTGTCCGGGACCCGCAACAAAGAGCGTAGGCACTTGGACTGGGTCTCTTAATTAATTATACTGTGATAAATTAAAAATTTTATGTACCTGATTAAGGCTAGGACATTACTACCTCCCCTCCTTAAGACAACTCGTCCCTGAGTTGCCTTTCCGAGGGTGGTGGAACGTCACCAGAGAAAAGTTTTGGTCACTGTGCATGTACATTTGTTTCTCATCCTAAATGTGTTTGTGTTTCCACAACACCCAGACTAGAGGGACTGACTTTCCATGGAGGAATTTCATGCTACGGTCGACGATACATACCAAATTCTCCACAAAGGATACATCAACGTCAAGCTCAATGTCATCAGGGTCAAAAGAATGAGATGGTTCTGGATGATGTTGTCAGAGCTGATATACATGGAAAACGTTGTGCATGGCACAGTACCTCTAAGGTATCAGTAACCAATATTCTACCGGCATAACACTCTCCACTACCACGAATCACCCGACATATCTTGGTGATAACTTCCCCTGACTCCTGATCCGCCTGTGACCCAACCTCGGAGAAACACGTAGAAAGACTCAATGTCCCACCTCGAACTCCATAGGTCTATCGCGATGATCAATATAATACTTTTTTCTATACTAAGATGTATTCATATTCTTCTAAATCAGCTAAACTTGCTCAAAATTCTTCTGAATGAGATTAAGACCCAACAGAGCTACCTCGCCTACTTCAAGCTAGCATAAAGGTGAACGACACAACCTTCCATAGAGGACTGCATACGGAGCCATTTTAATTTTCTCCTGGAAGATTTTATTATAGGTAAACTCAATAAGAGGTTTATGATTCTCTCAGGAACCTATAAAATCAAGGATATAGACCCGTAACATATCCTCTAACACTCATATTGTTCTTTCGTATTTTCCATCGTTCTGAGGGTGATATGAAGTACTCAGAGTTACCTATGAACCCAGTGCCTTTTTTAACCCTTTCTAGAACTATGAAGTAAAGAGGGAATCCCTTTTGAAAAAATAGAACTAGGTACACCATGAAGTCGCACAATCTTCTGGATATACAGTGTTCCCAACTCATCAATCCTAAAGGCCTCTTGGATAAGCAAGAAGTGTGAAACCTTGGTCAACCTATCGACATCCACCCATACTAAATCGCTGCCTCGAGGATATCTTGTAAATACTTTAACTAAATCCATGGTGATGTCATTCTATTTCCATTCAAGAATCGATAGAGGCTTTAAAAGTCCAGCAGGTCACTGGTGCTCTGCCTTCACCTGTTGGTAGGTGGAGCACCAAGTGATGAAACCTGCTACCTGCTTTTTCATACTAGGCCACCAATACTATCGAAACATGTCTCTATAGATCTTGGTCATCCCAGGGTGAACTACCCAAATAGATGTGTGAGATTCCTTCATCATCTCTTCTTGTATATCTGAAGGTACCCATACATGACCACTGTAAAGGAGAGTTTCTCTACTATCGACAACCCAACCAATAGGTGGGTTCTCTCCTGTAATTCTTTCCCTCAAAACGAGCCCCTCTGGACCAGTCAACTATTGCATGTGGACTTTCTCCCGAAGATAGGATGTCACTGTAAGAGCTGCTATAACCAGTTGTCCACTCTACTCCTAAACCTAAAGATGCATCTCTGAAAACAATGTAATCATTTACCACTCACTGCTAGCTACCTACATGGTCTATGTCTATGTCTTTCAACTTAAAGCATATGCCACAACATTACCCTAACTAGGGGTATAAGCAAGCTAAAATTTGAACGACTGCAAGTATTCGACCCACCTTCATTTCCTTAAGTTCAAGTCTCATTGAGTGGAGATATATTTTAAGCTTTTATGATCTGTGTAAACAACGAATCTCTCGCCCAAAAAATAGTGTCTCCAAAAACATAGAGTATGAACCACAGCTTCCAACTCAAGGTCATGGGTAGGATAGTTCCCCTTGTAAAGTCTGAGCTGGCGGGATCCATAAGCCACAACTTGATCACCCTACATCAAAACTACACCCAGTTCGATTCCTGAAGCATCACAATAAACTATATATCTCTTACCAGATTAAGGAAGAATCCAGATTGGGGATGAGGTTAGTCTTCCTTTAAATTCTTGAAAAAACTTTTCATAAGATCCTAACCATATGAACTGTACACCTTTCATATTCATGGTCGTAAGAGGCACTGCCAAGCGGGAGAAATCCCGGATGAAATTCCTGTAAAATCCAGCAAGCCCCAAGAAACTACAGGTGCCAAAGACACTCTTGGGATGATCCCATAAAACCACGATGGTCACCTTTTCAACGTCAACTGATACCCCTACTTTAGATATAATATGACCGAAGAAGTGTGCCTTATCAATCCAGAAGTGGAATTTACTAAGCTTTGTGTATAGTTGGTGCTCTCTCAGTGTACACAGCACGATCTCAATATGGGTTTCATGGTCGTGTCTAGAATGTGAATACACTAAGATGTTTTCCATGAAGACTACCACAAAGAAATCATGATACGGATGAAAACCCCAGTTCATCAGATCCTTGAAGACTTATGAAGCATTCGTGAGGCTAAAAGGCATAAATAGATACTCATACAAGTTGTACCTACTTTGGAATGATGTACGTTGTATTTCAGATGGTCGCACATCCACCCGGTGATATACCGACCTCAAATCAATCTCGTAGAATATAGTTTCTCCCTAGAACTGGTCAAAGAGATCATCTATATGAGGTAACAGATATTGATTCTTTACCGTGAGCTGGTTGATTCGACAATAATCCACACATAACTTAAGTGTACCGTCTTCTTTCATGAAAAAAGGATAGGTGAATCCCATAGAAATTCTCTAGGTCTAATTAAACCCTTATCCTAAAGGTCTTCAAGCTAATTTTTGAGTTCCTATAGCTCTATTGGTGCCATCCTATAAGGAGGAATATACATTGGTTACGCACCTAGCATAGGTTCGACAGTGAACTCCACATCTTTCATATGAGGTAAGCTAGATAAATCGTCAGGGAAGACATCCCTGAAAAGGTCCACCACTAGAGGGAATTCAACTAGGTGTGTTCCCTGATCGCTCATTAAGAGACTTGCCAACTGGGTTGTCACTCTACCCAACCCTGCATATTTAGGCTTAGCTCGGTCTGCCTGCAAATCCCATTCTCCTTTGTGAAGATATGTGTCACCCTTAGGGTATTTAAAGGACACCCGACGGCAATAGAAATCCACTTGGACACGATAAATAGAAAGACAATTCATACCAAGAATTACTTCTATGCTAAACATATCAAGGATATATAAATTCCAAACAAAATGGTACCCACCAATCTCTAGGGGCACTCTTGGCATTGGTGTATTCTCTCTGTCCTGACCCCAAGAAAAGTGTCGAGAGACATGACACTACAACGGTACTCAGTTGGAAAATCAAGACTTTAAATAAAAACTAAAGATATGAAGGAGTGTGATTAATAGATAACAAAAAGAGTAGAAACTAAGGTAAAGGCTACTAGAATAATATCTCTCACTGTAGATGGTCCTGCACTCTAATACTCTGGTTCTAATTGAACTGCATACATGGGATCTGAGCCACGACCCTAATACACTGCCTGGTTGGCCTGAGCATGTCCACTCTACTGATGCTGAAAATCTGGAACTTGATTTCCTCAACCATGACCTCCACCATTACCTCAGACTAATCGACCGGTGGAAAAAGAAATTTCAGCCTAATGTGGAGTCCTAGATCCCATACCTGAAGGATGTGTAGGTGCGGATCCTCTACCACTGTATACTGAAGAGAAAGAACGGTAGAAATGCTGAAGGTAACCCATCCTGCCACAAGATCGGCACTCATTTGGATCTCTCATGCACTGCGGATTCTTGTGACCATTCATGTCGCACTGATAACATGTGATTGAGATATCAAGACATGCTGCTTGGATAGTATTTCCCCCACGTGCACTTTCAGAATGGTGTTTCCTACTACCAAAAGATCCATCACCCTGTCTTAGAGCTGAACCGCCATGGATCACTGGTTTAGCTTCCCATAAATTTCACACTGAGATTAGATCCTGATTTATGATCTCTATAACAGTGGTCAAATGGAAGATGTTCACCTGTGAGAAGATAGTATAGTCAAGTCCATCCTCAAAATGCCTCATAGTGTTCTACACGTCGCCAGTCAAAGATGGGGAAAATGCCAAAGTTCTATGAAACGAGTAGAATACTCTAACACATTCATAGATCCCTTCTGAAGATGTAGGAACTCCCGTGAACGATCATATATCAGAGTCTTTAGGAAAAACTGGACATATAAAGATGCTTGGAAGTTGGCCCAATCCATATCACTAGTCTGCTCGGCCTGACTGACAACGTCCCACCAGTGCTTGGCAGAGTCACAGAGCCTGTAGACTGCAAGCTTGACCATCCACTCTGGAAGCGTCTCAGGGTGGCTGAATATAGACATTATAGCTTTTATCCATGACTTTGCAGCATGAGGGCCGCCACTCCCTAAGAAGGTGGGAGGGTGTTGCTGAAAAAAAAAGTCTGGCATGAGGTCTACCATAGACGGGGTATATCTGGGGATATTCTGAACCCACTACATAAACCTAAGGAGACTATCCATGAACTGAGCATCAGGGTCCCTCGAAAGATCAATAGTAGGTAGTGCCACAGGAGGATCTACGAGAGGTACCACTGGTGGTTCAGGACCCACCATCTCTGGAATGTGCTCATTGCCACTCTCCTAAGGCACGACATAAAGATGTCACGGTAGCGTTTTCCTACAATAGTCAAACACACACCTTTAGACATGTAGTAAAGAGGGTGACAAAACAAGTAAGGCACAAAAGAGGTTAGGTACATAGCCTACCTCTGATCACTAAACAACAGACAACCCGCCTCAATATCTTGGTTTCAATATGTAAGAGACAACTCAAAAGGATTACTAAACTAGTTCTATAGTCCACTCCTTAGTTAAGTCAGGATAACATTTAACAGACTATCACAACTTTATATTCAACAAACCAAAATTTCAAAATTTTACCACTAGGCACAACAACACTCACATGCAAACAGGAAAATGCATGATAAAAGTAGATATGGCATGGAAATATGCTTGGCATTTAAATCCTATAGTACCTATTATGATACATGGAATGTATTTCCCTTGTATAATCAAGATATAATGGTAAACCCATTATTTCAACAATACCAACACAATACAAGTGAGTCACCCAACGGTGAAATCATATCAATAGTAAATTGCATAATCAATAACTGCAATCTAAACCCAGGAATTAGAGTTTTCCCCTATACATGGGTTAGCTACGTCCAATCACAGAGTACATCCCAAATCCCTATATCCTAGTATTTTTCCTAGCCCAAACAGTAATACAAAAGGAAAAACCTCATTTTCTACCACTTTGTAACGTCCCAACCCAAATCACCTCTAAGATGGTGGCCGGACCGGTGGGTCACATAACCTCAAGCATATCTCCCCAAACGCCAGAGACTACTGACTCGTAGCGAGGGCCCTTTTTGTGTCAGTGGGGGATACTATTCCCTCATGGGTAATAGATAATATCACAACGGAAGTAAATAACAAAAAATAATAAATATAAGAAACATGTGAATGAATTAACCAAAGTAGAAGCAATATAAATAATCCAACTGAATGATGATAATCAAGTGCGGAAGCTCATAAAAGGTTTACATTCCATGATATAGGTATAAACTAAAAGTATGGAAAACAGAACTCAAACACAGAGTCAACTAAAATAAAAGATACAAAGAAGCAACTACATCATGATCAAGGCCCAGTCCTCTAACCAAGTCTCCATCCTAAGTAGTAATGAATAGTGAATCATTGGAAGAAGCATGCTTCCCCTTGTCAATACTTGCGAGCATATAATCTACTCAGGTGTAAACAATGCCCAATAAGGGTGTGAGATAAAATCTCAGTAGTCTGGCACCCATGGTGTCTAAACCTTTCCATTTCGTGCAACAATAAAAATGCAATGTGCCATTAAAAATAGTTTTAGATAATTTATTTAAGTGCAATGAAATAAATAAGTCGGCCTAGGTTCCAAACGGAACTCGTTCCTAATCACCTGCTTTAGCCTAAGCTGGTAGTCTGAAAGGGTACCTGTGGGTAGAATGCATGTACAAGTATATATATAAAATCCAGAAACAAGGTAAAACAAGGAAGAGGTATACCCCATTCTTATTCTTTAACTTGGGGGCTAAGTCAAAAAATCAACTAGGTGCACTTCCACATATCAGAAGAATATTTCAATTCTTAAGAGACTCAAATGTTGATAATATAAACCTTAAGTGCATCATTATTAAGGTTCAAGTTGAGAGTTAGAGTCTAATCTCATCCTAAAGGTATCGATATGGAAAATCCGTCAATTTATCCAATACCACTATGCATGTCCAAGGAAATCTTTCGAAAGACCAAGAATCGCTTGAGAAATGGCTTTATCCTGAGCATGTCCCGATCTCGCAAAAAGGGGTCGAGTGTCATTCGAGGATGTCTTAGCCACATTGCCAATAGATCTGTCCCTATGGTCCCTTTTGGAACCGGTATCACTCATAAGTATTAGAAATCCTAGGGAAGTCTCGCTCCGGTAAATTCAATGACACCGCCCCCCGACACATAGAGGTAACCAGTCAGGAATGGAGGGTCTAAACATGGACCTTAATAAGGGACCTAAATCCTTTCTACACTCTATATTTAATTAAATCTTTCACAGCATCAGATATGACATAATCAATATATAAATTTGTAGCTTGAAAACTAACCAGATACACCCATGCATCACTAGGTATAAATTTAACATTACAGCATAACAAATTACAAGGAAATATATATCATATCAAAATCAGTAGATAATGAACTTTTTAAATAAATAAACAGTTCATCAAAACAAGTACCAATGATCCAACAATTCAAGTTCATGTTCAAATCAACTATTTATTTAATTTAATATCAATAAAAAGGGCTATGCAACACCTAAAATTAATTAAACTATAAACCCAGCTAACAAAAAAAATATCCCAACCATGTTGGTATGCCCAAAGGGGTTTACGACCTTGTTTCAACAAATCAAATAAATTAATTTAAGAGGATTATGGCTGCAACAATTAGGAAAAAAAATTAAAGTAATTAAATTGGTTAAAATTGCACAAAGCCGGTAGGCACCGACTAATAGCACAACGGTGCATTTTTATAAACCACAACAAAATAGAGGGAAATCGAGTAGGAATCCTACCTTGTAGTTGTAGATGGATTTAAGATCTGTGGTAGGCTTTAATTTGACCTAAAATGGAAGAAATGAAGGATTTTAGAAAAACTTCAAAATAGGGTAAAAATCTTCCACAATGAAGGGCGCGCAGAATACTCAAAAAAACCGAACGATTCCACTTGAGAAAGGTTAGTCTTTCCCTAAGGTTTAATGAACATCTGATGACAAAAAAATTGGACAAAAGAAGGAGGAGCTACGACCTTCCAAAGGGGGTGAGAGGGGTGCGCCACCTAGGGAGAGAGAGGTGTGATGTGAGGAATGTGAGAGGAAGAGATGAGAGGAAAAAAAGAAAACAAAGAAAACAAAGAAAAATAAAAGAAAAGAAAAATAAGTGAAAAATAAAAGATAAGGAAAAATGAAAATAAAAGAAAAGAATAAAATAAAATAAAATGATAGAAAGGAAAATTGCCAAAAATAATTAAAAATAGAAATCCTCCATTTTAATTATATTTTTCCCCGTAACCTCCTTTTTATTTAATTTCAAAAAAAAATTTATACTTTCTTTCTTTATTTTAAGTCTTTTATAAATATATTATTACTCTTTTCAATCCTTAATTAATTATTTTAAATCCCGAACACCATGATAACTTGCGACATAGCATTTTTAATTAAATGCCTACAGTTATTTAAATTAATTAAAAATCTTCTCGGGACCCACAACGAGGTGCACAGGTGTGCGCCCTAGGTCTCTTAATTAATTAGACTGCAATAAATTAAAAACGGTTTGTACCTAATTAAGACCAGGATGTTACAAACTTGATCCCCTATATTGTGTTAACATAAATATTCATTTTTTCTCATTATTTTAATTCTCTATTCACTCATTTACCATAAATGAAACATCTTCAACTCCTTTAAGACATTTATCTAGGTTCTTCTTCCCATATTCATAAAACATAGGATGATGAATATTTATACCCTTATGATTTTTATCACTTTAACTACTATGAAACTCTATTTTTTCTTGTTTATATATTTAGGAAACTCACCATGGTTCAGTTTGTTAATCATAATGCATTATAGCTAGTTATTCATAACCATAATATTTTTCATTCTTGATCTTATCCTATTAACTTACTTATTTAAACAATGATTTCATTGTCCTTCACAAGAATTGTTAACTTGGTTCTTGTTAGTCCCAACTATTTATTAAAACTTAAATATATTAGTGTGAATATATCAAATAAAACATAATAAACCATAAAATAATGAGGATAAATATTAATATATCCTTAACCATGTCATCTTCTATCTAACTCTTCAAATTCATTGAAAAATAACTATAATTATACATAACCTATTAACCATTGAGATTATAGAAATATTTTAACTTACACTCACAAATCTTCATATTAACATATGAAGTTCCCAAAATATTTTAAATTTTATTTATCTAATTAAATATTAAGAACTAAAGTTATCTAAACCCTTAGAATGATACAAACTACAAAACCCCTGACCCATACACCCAGATATACTTCTAGAAACATATTCATTACATACTAGGTTGATACCAACTATGAAAACCTATAAAGGATCCTACTTAGTATCCAGGAAGATCTGGGATTAATCCCCATTGGTCGCAAGTACTATTATTATACTATGCAGGTAGTGATGCAGGCATGACACAGGCCTGACGACACATGCAGGATGATGTAGGCATGATGTTGCACTAGGCTTTTTAGCTATGTTATGGGCTTAATACCCACTAGGCTTATGGTCAATGTAATAATTAAATAAGACTTGATGGGTGGGTTATCCTCTTAGGGGGATATACTTGCCTCCCCAGTATGTGTGTGTGGTGTGTTTGTGAGTGTGTGTTTGAATGTAATTGTACCCCCAAGAACCTAATATATATATATATATATAACCCATAATTAAATGATATATAATAAATATTATAATTTCATATATTTTCAAGATATTTTTTGTTTTTTGTTTTATAAATTTATAAAACCCATTACATTACAAAGTGGTAACCTCCATGTATTATACATTTTACCCACAAAAAAGGTTCTTATGTTTACACTCCCACACAATTTGAGACATATTTACAAATTTTTAGGTAAATTTTCATAGTATAATGATAGACCATACTATAGTTCCAACTCATCCTTAATCCCTTTGAGAAACATTTTAAAATATGGAATAATAAAAAAAATCTCAAAAATGGATATAAGAAGAAAGAAAAATCATTAATCCCTTTTTCTAAAACATGAAAATCCAAAAAGAAGTTTCAATTTTTACAAAATCAACTCTATTATAAAATAAACATTTAATCCCTCTTGAATCCAACTTAATTTCCAAATGTTTTTCATGAAACATTTTATATCCTTTGTAGATTGAAATTCATAATTTATGATGTTTTACTAAAAGATATAAAAAATCATTGAAAATAAAATTTTTATCTTTAGATTATTATTAAATTTCCATTAAATCATAATATTATTTGATTACCATATGAAATAAAAATATTACCATAAAACCCATTTGAGAGCATAGAAAATTCATCTAGGCATTTGGGTAAATTATCCTTACAATCACCCTTATAATCACCCTTATAAATGGATAACCTTTAAGGTTAATTCCAATATACATATTCTTGAGAACATATCATTAACAAAAATATTAAAGGGTCATATCATACCCACCCATAATCATATAAAATGTATATGAATTATTTAATTAGGAAAACATATAAAATATTTAATTTTCATCACAAAACCCATTAAATTTCCATTTAATCCAATAAGAAAAAACCTATTAAGTTATCTCATAAAATGAGGAGAAGTATTCCTTTATTTTGAAACAATTTAAGAACTAAAAATTCTTAAAATAATGGTAAAATTTTCTTCCATGAAAAAACATTTAAATTTCTAAATTTTACTTTATAAAGATTAATGGATACAATTTTAGTAAAATGAATCAAGTGGTAATCGTTAAAAAAGACATTCTTTTTGAACTTTTGTAATGATATTAAAAATAACCCATAAGAAAAATATTGAAAATATTAATTTATAAAACCTTTATATAGAAATTAAATATATTTTAAAATGAACATAATAATTCCTTTATATTATAAATAAAAACATTTTTGAAATAGTGAAAAAACATGGATATAGAATAAAATGTGTTTAAAATATTTAAAATAACATTTTAAATGAAAATACCTTAAATAAAATTACCAAATAACAATATAAGTTTTTTTACATTCCTAAATAATAAACTTATATTGATTATTTAGTTTCTTAAGAAATTTTTTCGTGTTTATTCTTTTATCATTATTCATTTTACTTAATTTATTAACATGTTCTGTTTGGTTACTAAATCGATTAAGTTCTTGATGGACATTTTTGGATTATTTGATCCAAAATACTTTTTTTGCATCAAACATGTTCAAATAGTTAATGGTTATATCTTCTGTAGTATCTTAAACAATTTATAATTATCATTTTTATATATTCATTATACCATTATAATCATCCATGTGATTGAAAAATGATATACATCATTTCATGGAGGTGGTAGTGGGTAGGTACATATGAGAAAAGTTTTAATTTTATAATAGATTAAAATAAGATAAGGTTTTAACTTTATAGAGTCAAGATAATATTATAAATATAATATGAATTCATTTAATCCATTCGTATGACTGACCATGTGAGGTAGTGATGAAAAACTAAACAAATCACTTCATGGTGGCGGTAGTCTACACAAACACACGAGAAGCATTTAAATTTTCAAAAATATAGGAGGATATGAATATAAACAATATTTTATGTTTTAAAAATTATAATTATTTTACAATATTCTTATATTTTTATTAATTCCATCTTTATAACCATCCATATGTGGCAATGATGAAAAACTAAATGCATCGCTTTGTATATGCATTAATCTAAATGTATAAACGAGAAATGTTTTCATTATACATTAGGTTTGGATTAGATAGAAAATAGTTATTTAATAAATATAATAAAATTTTAAGTATATAAATATAATTATTTTATTATATTATAATTTTTAGAATAGATTTTGTGGAGGTTGAAGAAGTAATAAACTTGAAAATATTCATTTAAGACTTACACAACCTTCTTGGATATCTTCCTTTGTCTTAGTCATCAAGCCTTATAATATTGGTTTTATGAGTAAATAGGAACTATAATACATGTAAAAGGTCGTTTTTAAGGTATTTGTTTATATATTTTGTAACATAAGGAGCTCAAAGTGTGTGGTAAAAAGTCTGGGTAGGTACCATATTATAAGTGTGAGGAGTTTCACCCTTGTAAATATTAAGAACCTTTAAATATAATAAATTAATTTATCATCAAATATGGAACCAATTCTGTCTAATTTAAAATATAATAAATTTTAGGGTCTAAAAACACTCATACAATAAAATTTAGAGAATTATTAGAGATATTTTAATCCATATATCTTATTGTAACCCCTCTTTAAACCTTAAAACCATTACAACAGTGACTAAAATATCTCTAATATGTAACCCCTACCATAGTCACTAAAATATCTCTAATATGTGATGCTTCAAACCATTACCACAGTCACTAAAATATATTAGTGTAACCTTTCATTTTTTAAGCCTTATATCTTAGTGTAACCCCTACATTAAAAAACATGTTGAGTCTGAAATTTTTTTTAGAAATTAGAAGGCTCTAATTTTGACCAGAAGAGAGTTGAGATTAGAAAATAAAACTTCCACTATCTCAAAATTTGAATGGGAATCGGTTTCAGAAACTATTCAACATAAAGAATGGGTGGATGATATGAATAAAGATTAAGATTATATAGATAAAAACAAAACATGGGAACTTATTCCACATTTTAAATGTAAAAATGTTATCAAAACAAAGTGGGTTTTCATATAAAAATTAAATAAGCATGATGAAGTTTCAAGAAACAAAAAAATACTTGTTTGTAATGGCTATGCACAGGTGGAAGCTATGGATTTTGATGAAACCTTTTCCCCCATTGTAAGGTTTGAAACTATTCGAATGTTTCTATCAATGGCTACACATTGGAATTATAAATTATATCATATGAATGTGAATACAATATTTTATAATGGATAAATTTAAGAAGAAGTTTACATTGAAAAAACTTTTGGGTTTCTACTTTATGGGTATGAAATCAAAGTTTTTATATTGAAGAAAACATTGTATGGGTTGAAATATTCTCCACATTCTTGGTATTCAAAACTAGACATTTATTTGAGAATATTGTATTTTTTTAAATTAAAATTTTATCTCAAATTATATGTGAAATATGTTGACTCTAAAACTTTAATTATAATTTTTTATGTGGATGATATAATTTTTTCTAGGGATAGATGGGTTGTTTTTGAAACATTTGGTGAATAAATGAAAAAGAACTTTGAAATTTTAATGTTGGGATAACTAACTTTCTTCCTTGGATTATAAGTTCAAAAAAATCCTATATCAAGAAAAGTATTCTCGAGAATTGTTACAAAAAAATTTGCATGGAATAATCCAAATAAGTCTATAATTTTATCTTAGTGGGGTTAAAGTTGATTAAAGATGAGCTTTGAGAAAGTATGGATCAGAAAGACTTTTGGAAGATGATATAAAGTCTACTTTACCTTACTACCCCAGGACCAGATATTTTTTTTATGACTTCATGTGCTAGGTATCAAAGAAATCTAAAATAATCACATATATTGGAAGAAAATAGAATTATGAGATATGTCAAAGGAACAACTTCACAATGGTCGTTATATAAAATAAATTGTGAGATGAAGTTTCATGGTTACATTAATACCAATTGGTCTAGTGATTATAATTATATAAAATCAACCCTAGGAGGAACATTTTTCTTGGGTAAATTTTGTGTAAGTTGGAATAATAAGAAAAAAAAGTGTAGTAAATTTGAGAATAGTAGAATCAAAATATGTGGTGGATACTCAGTATTTAATTAGATTTTAAGTATAATTGTTCAGTAATAATATTTGAAAGTAAATATTTCTAAACCATTGAAGATACTTTGTGATAATCAGAGTGCAATTGATATTTCTGAAAATAATGTCCAACATTCAAGATAAAAACATATTAATATAGTTTCACTTTATAAAAAAGAAATTTTCTACTAGATATGTTTTTCTGGAATATATATCAAGGATGTATCAAATTTCTCATATCTTTAAAAAGGGAATTCCAAAAAAACATTTGTTGAGTTGAGACTGCAAATTCATGTTCAGCCTCCTCCAATGAATTCATAATCATTATAAGGAAGTCCCCCACCATGATTTAAAATATTTTGATAAAGGGAGAGACAAAGTAAAAACTTTTTACTTTCAAAGAAGTTTTTACTTATCATTATTTAATAAATATGAAGTTTTGGTTATCATAAAATGGTGGAGATAAAAAGAAAAGTGAGAGGAAAAGATAAAAGTGAGGGGGGTTTATATTTGTAAGTCCCCAAAAAAATTTCCACTGAGGGATGGTATTCATTCAAAAAAATTACATTATCTAGTAGTGTTTTTCTAGGACTCTCTCATTTGAGAAAGTTAATGTTTTGATAAAAGTCATAAAACTTGATTTTTTTATAAAAATTGAGTTTGTGAAAAAAATGAGAGTTGAAAAGTTGTTAATAAGTGTTGTCAATAAATACAAAGGGGGATATTAAAAACCCTTTATGATAAGTTTTTTAACAATGTATTTATATTTGTTAAAAACTAACTTTTTTGTGTAAGGATGTTTTTGTTTGTTAATATCAGACCAAGTCCATCAGAATAAAGATTTGTAACAAAGTTGAAAGTTGCTTAATTTTTTACACAAACATAAAGGGGATAATTGTTTTCTCCTTTTGAATATTTTTTACTAGACACAGGTTTCTAGAAACATGTTTTCAGACTGACAAGTACCAGATATAGAAGGTGTAAGAAATATGGAAGCTATAAGAGTTATTGATCAGTTGTATGGTCATATTTAGATCCATTGGCATGATGTTAAAGATCCTCCATACATTTTTTTGGTTATAAAGTCAAAAGATGATGTGATAGGAAGTCAGAATGATGTTTAAGAGTATGTCTTAAGAATTTCAAGTGAGGAATTATAAAGTTTTCATATATTCAAAATTAAATCAGATGATGTTTTGTTGGTCAGGAAGTTCTCACCAATCTTGAAAACTATCATAATAAAAGTTTTTTAATAAATGGAGGAATATAAAGTTTGTATCAGTTCTAGAAACCCAAACATATAATATCATATTCAAAAGCATCAGGCATAAAAAAATTTAGAATTATGAATGAGTTAAAGATGATGAATTTTGAATAATTTAAATGTTTCTAAGTCGAGTTTACATTGTAATGAGAGTTACATCATAATTATAATTCAATCGTTATGAGGATTACATTATAATAACTCTGAGAAGGAAAGATTATCGTACTGACTCTAATAAGGAAAGATGATCAAATTGACTTTGAGAAGGAAATTCAATCAGATTAACTTTGAAGAGGATAGTCATATTGTAATGAGCAGTGAAATATAGTTAGATAATAATGATAAATGAAATATATTCATATCGTAATGATATGAAGATGATTAGATCATAATGAGCAGAAGATTATCAGATCATAAAGAGTAGTTCAATACATTCAGATCATAATGAGATAAGAAATAAAGGATGATTGTAATGAGCTGAGAAAGAAAGACAGATCAAAATGGGGTAAGGAAGATGAAGCTGAGGAATTTATATTAGGCTGAATAAAAGTTAGTTTTTTTGAGAATGCTTATCTCAAAAAAATCTTGAGAAGGATTCAAGAAGTCAAAGTTGAAGTTAAAATGAAAGTGTTTTTAAAAGTTTTGGAATCTGGGTAAGTGGGAAAAGTTTTTTAGTTTCCTAAATTTTCTTTTCTAAGTTATCTATAAATATAAGCACACCTCATTAACATTTTGTAACTTTTCATTTAATAGGAAAAAAGAGTATCACTAAATAATTTGAGTAAAATTTCCTTTTAGATAGATATCTTATTAGAAGTTCAGACTTCATGATTTTTTGTTTACTGTATTGAGAAACATCATTTTTTGAATATCTTATTGAGTCGATCGAAATGAGGAACTTCACTCTAATATTTTGAGTGGGTTTTGAGAAGTGTGGACGAATAAAGGTAAAATGTTATTATGTCCAACCTACTGAGTTAATAATACTCGGTTCATCATACTAAATTTCATAGGAATCAAAGTTATTGGAACAAGTAACTTTTTTAGAGTGGTTTGAGAAAAGTCTTCATTATATTGTTGTGGATCAATTGTTTTGTAATAAAACTTTTTAAACTGATGGGAGTCAATATAATAATTCTTATCAGGAGATATAGGACATCTGATGGGATTTGGAATAAGTTATATTCATTTTTACATTATAGGTAATTTCTATAGACCTGTAGAAGTGTCTATGGTAAGGATGTAGGTTCTCACACTGAAGCCAAAAATTATAAGTCATGTGTTCTCTAATTTCTTTTTATTTATCATGCATGAGTATTTACATAAATATGATAAGGATATGAACTTTAATAGTTTGTGGTGGTTAAGTTTTAAAAAGTGTTGAAACTTATAAAAATTGAACAACTGATTCAACCCCCTCTTAATTATTATTCGATCCATTGGAAATTAAAATTTTAAAAATGGATAGGGAACATATAATTTTTACAAAATTTGGTCCCAATGTGGGTACCTACTCCTTGATGTGATCAGGGTGAGTCTGAGTTACAAATTTCTATTAATAATCATTCACCAATTACATATGGTTAGATAATTGTCATCTTCTACCTATGGTGTTTCCGAACATACATACCTAGAATCCATTTTATAATAAATTAATACCCATTAGTATCATTGTTCTCTACATTTATATGAGTAAGATCACAATAGAATATAGGTTACTTCGGTAAATGATGATTATAAACTTCCTCTCCAATATTTCAAGATAATCTGATCAAAATATTAACAAATATCCATTAACATTGACCATTAGTATTCATTTTTTAACTCAAATTAGTTATACTTTCCCATTTCATATAGAATTAGATGATAATATTCTTCTTTATCTTGAATCACTAGTCCCTCAAGCTCAAAATATTATCTACTATCTCTTAAACTCCCATCTTTAATCTTTATTTCTATATATTTTTTAATCTTGATTCTCTCACACCCACTTCATCTCTTTCCATTATTACTCCCCTTAATCAATAATTTCCAAAAAAATAGACTTAAATAAATTAAAAAAATCAATTACAAAATCATATTATATATAATTATAATAACCAAATTGTAAAACATGATCCTCCATGTGTTCCCTAAATTAGTTTTTCATGTGGGAATTCTCATGTGATCTCTAACTATTTCATTATAATTTAACTTATTATCACTATTGTAATTCTAATAATGACCACCTTATTATTTTTGGGTACTTATTTAACATAGATCTCCTAAATTTAATTCACAAATATTTCAATTTAATATTTATAGAAAGATGGACTAGTGATCACATTTTTTAATCATCTGTTGACTTGTCTTGAAACATAGAATAGGGATTTTTATTGTCATTATTTTTAAATTTATAAAAACACATCATCAAAAGACTTATTCCAACATACCATATGGTATGATATGGGGATATAATATTCTACGATTCCTAATACCTTATTGAAATTTGATAATAATTAATGAACACGTCATGGATTAGAAAACCTTATAATGTTCCATAGTAAACCTTATAATTCTAAGGAAACAAACTTATATTATTCTTTTTTAACTCTAGAAGAAACCTTCAGATGTTCAAAATACAAACTTATGATGTTATAAGTGTACCATGTGAGATTTTGAAAGTACCTTATATATTTCAATGTCAGCCTTATAAATTATATATTCAATCTTATGAAGTTCATGCATTTTCTAATTTTCTATAATTTCTTCTATGCTTTAATCATTAAAGGTTATAAAAAAACTTATAAAGTCATGAAATAAACATCACAAAGATTCAAAATGAACCTTTCTAGGTTAATTTCTCAAATACCACCTTATAAATTTTTCAAAATCAATATTATGAAATTGGAAATTATCCTTATGATTTTTATACATTTTCAAATTCACTAAAACCATAATTTTCCATAATTGATCCAACTATTCACAAATCTTCTCAATAACTTCTGAATAACTTCAAATAAACTCACAACCATTCCAAATCACTCTTAAATGATTCAGTTGCAAAGTTGAAAAAAATATAACCTTTTTCATCAATTTCAATTCACTCTTCTCTATTTGTTATTATTTCATGAATAATATCAATGTATCTCAAATAATTGTTATTCATTTTAGAGTATAACCCTCTAGAGATCAAGGTTATTTTTTACCCTTTATTTTTACTTGTTCTATGATACAAAATCTATTTGTTATTGTGAATATAATTTTCTAATTTTTTATTTTACTATTATGATTAAATAATAGAATATATATTTTAAAATAGTTCTTATTATTAAGTGTTTATTTATTATATTTTAATCACAGTCCTATGTGCTCCCCTCTTAAATAATTTTACCCTTGAAATTTATAGTATACATTAGTCTATAAATAGTTGTGGATAATTTATCATCATTGCATCTACATGATCTAATGTTACATCCTCTAATCATTAATTCCTCCAAATTACATTATCTAGATGAGTTTTCCAATTTTAAAACACTTCCTCTATAGAATAAAGAATCTTAATATATTATTTATTATTAGAAAATTCATTTTCAAATATATTTCCTCAATGGTGAGTACATGAATTGGGTATATAATATAATTCCTTGATAGAGAGATAGAATATTTCCTTCAATTTAGATAGGTTGGGTGGAATAGATAAAAGATAATACATAGCTCTAATTATATCCAAAATTTCAAAAGTATTGATGTACCTTGGACTTAGATTTACCTTCTTAACAAAACTTATAACTCCTATCCATGGAAATTTTTTCAAGAAGTCATGATCTCCCACTTGAAATTCTAAGTCCTTCCACAAATTATTATCACATATTTAATTTATACATAGAGTCCTCTTGATAATATTCTGAATGGACTAAACTTTCTTAGTTTTCTCCACAATTAGTTCATAAAATATTATCTTCCTTTCCCTAACTCCATTCCAATAGGTTAGGGTACAAAATAGTTTACCATACAAGGTATTATATAGTTCTATTTGAATGATTAAATAAAATATATTATTTTATGAAAATTATACCATCATAAGGTACGAGTTCCATGTTCCTTGGAATTAATGTGTGGATTCCCTCAACATATCCTCTAGTGTTTGTATTTTCCTTTTAGATTACCCATAAATTTAAGGACAGTGGGTGGTGCTCAAATGTATCTCAGTGTTTAGATCCATCTAAATACTCCTCCAAAATTATAATTTCAAATGAGTATCATGATTAGATATAATTTATTTAGGTGTACCATGAAGTCTCTCAACATCATAGAGTGGAGAAATATGATCATGTAGTTGATCCTCCCTCATTGTTATAAAATTTGAAAACCTTGTTTTGGGATCCATAATGATCACCATTGAATCATTTTTCTTATATGACTTGGGATGTCTAGAGACAAATTCCGATGTTATATTATCCAACTTTAACATTAGTATAGGGATAGGTTTCATGGAACACATAGAATATTTCCTCTCATCCTTTACCTATTGATCCACAATGAATCTTAATACATAGTCTGCAATTTACATCTTCATTTTTTCCACTAGAAAAATTATTTTAAATAACTATACATCATGGTGTTATAAGGGTGTATTGAGAAATTCTATCTATAAGATTCATTTATAAATTCACTCTTCAGATAAGGTACTGATGGAAAACATAATCGCTTCTCAAACTATAAAAAACATCTTTATAGATGGATTCCATCAATATCCCTTAATTTATGGATTTAATAATTTTTATTAAAATCTTATCATCCCATTGAGACTACATTAACTTTTATAGTAATTATGGTTAAATAATAACTTGAAAAAGGACTGATGTTTCCACTTCCCTAATAATTTCTATATCAAACGTTTTTTAGTATATTAATATAATATCCTTTTATATCATAATCATAAATAGAACACCATGATCCTTTTTATGCAAAAAATAAGCCACTTTTTATGCCTTCTCAATCTGGTAGTGTATTAAGTATTCATAGTCCATAGGTCATTCAAACCATACCCTTTTTCTCAAGTTTATATCATTTAATGTGAATATATACTTAAAAATATTATGATCTATATATTTGTCACATATTTCACCATATACACATGGTCTCCATATCTTCAAGAAAAACATTACAACTAATATATCAAGATCATGATTTGGATAGTTTTTTTATGGGTCATTAATTAAATTGATTCATAGGAAACAACTCTACCATTTTTCATAAGGACACACCCAGTTCATTAATTTTATGAATAACTATATATTATAAATCATTATATCCCTAATAGTAATTTTAATACTATTTCATTGAAAAACTCTTCTTTGATTCCTCAAAAAAATTCATTACATTCATTTAACCACACGAATGTGATCCATTTATGAGTTAATTTCATTAATGGAATGGATAATGGATCAAAATTTTGAAAAAATCACAAATAGTCACTTTCTAATCCAAGAAAACTACTTATGTGATATATATTTTTTGTTGTGGGACATTCTTTGACTACCCTTGTCTTTAAAGGGTCAATTGATGTTCCATCCTTCCAGTCATTATAGCTGTGAAAAAGAAAAATTATTGATCAAAAATTTAAACTTACTAAATTTATTATATAATATATTTAATCTAATAATACCAATTATAATTCATAAATGATTCCCAATATCTTTATATCATTGAAAACATATTAATATATAATCAACAAATACCACCAAAAATTTATAAAGACAGATCTTGAAAACTCTATTCATAAAATCCATAAACACGTAGGGTTAATTAGTTAATACAATGGGAATTACTATAAACTCATAATGTTAATAACACATAAAAATATCATCTTTATTATATCATCCTTCATCACTAATAATTTATGAAACTTGAATAAATATCGATCTTTAAGTTGTATTTTTCTCTTTGTTATTGATAAAACATATCATAAATTCATGGTAAAGGATATTTTTTCTTTTTAGTAATTGCATATATTTCCCTATAATTGATTCCCAACATCCAATACATATCATTATTTTTTACAAATTTGATGTTAACTCCCCTTGATGATACTCTAGGTTGTATGAATCCTTTACCCAATAGCGCATTTATTTATTTTTTCTTTAAATCATTCAATTCTATAGGGTCAATTATATGGGGAGGCTTGGATATGGATTTTAAATTATAGAGGAGATCAATAGAAAGTTCAACTACATGTTCAGGTACATTTATAAGTAATCCTTAGGGAATATATCAATTTATTCTTAAAAAATATGTACACCCTCTATTCTTAAGATATGCTTTCCATATATATATTATGTTTTCTCTTCATCTTATCTAAAAAATATTATTATGATGAGTGAAAAAAAATGTTTTTACAGTCATTTTTTAACTTATATTTAACTTATTTATCTCCGAATACTATAATATGGTAGTACATGAAGGTTTTCCCCAATGTGTTTTCACTATGGATTTTATCTTTCACTTTTTTTGTTATTATTCTCTATGTTTTATTTAGAGAAAATTATTAAAGTAAATATATTATATTGTCTGAAAAATGTAGCAAGTAATTGAAAATAGGAATTAAAACAACCATATGAGAGAGGAAATGAAATAATGGAGCTAATAAAATTAAAATAGTGGCATATTTTATAAACTCCCATGCGTTATCCTCTATTTATTATTTAAAAAAACTCCCTAATAATACTCGCAAAACATGATTTATGATAAAAAAAATTATACATCTATTTCTATTAATAAGGGTGAATTCATCAACTAAGATATAATTACGTGACTTTCTTTTAGTAGAAGTTGATTATTTTAATAAATAATCACTGAGAAAAATGATAAAAAAATTACTCACTCTACTCACAATCCTCAATATAAGTTTGAGAAATTTAAAGAAAGAGATTCACCTTCAAACTCCTACTCAGCCTAAATTTACATGCCTCATTCTATAGTCAAGATACTTAAATCAGTGAAATATTGATCATGTAATGGAAGAACAATGATTAAGTGGAAGAAAAACTGAATTAACATATAAACTAAATAAAAATTTAATGTTCATTTATTTTTGGGGAATTATAGTGTAATTGAAGTAATAAAACTCATAGATAAATCACCTTGATAAATCGCTTATTTTATCCTTATATAAATTAACTGGATAGGATTATTGTGCATATGTGAATTTTGATCTCTATATTCATCGAAGTAGTGGTGAGAATTTTCCCCTAGCGCTCTCTAGAGAATCATATAGAACTATTATTTTGATCATAAAATCCTGAAATATTTTCTCCATCCTCCATCTTGTGTCCACTTCATTATTTTTATTTTTATTATTTTAATATCAATCATCGTATATGTTTGTTGACTTAATTCGGACTCTAATTCTTCATAAACCATGGGGAAATAGTGTCAGTATTTCATTACCTATATGTGACTTGAATAAATACTATAACTAATTTTGATAGAACTACGCACTAAATAATATCCCAATAATAGAAGGATGTGTTTCTATAATGATTAACTCTAAGTGGATTATATATCTTTGGCTAACATTATCTTGAATTCTATCAAATAATTTCTAGAAAATATCTAAATGGATAATAAAAATTCATCCTCCTTATTTTACTAATTCATTATTTAACAACTCAAAATTTTACCTCATCACATGAACACACATGAAAATCCTAGTGTACAATGTCTCATAATAGTCATCTATCACCAAAATTAGTCACATTCTGAGAGAAAGTAGTCAGTGACATCTTGAATTCCACAACACTAAGCATGTGAGTGTCATTACTATCGAAATCATCTTCATAAAGGAATTTAGATTAACACCCTACATGAAACTATCTTCATCCTCATAACACATGTATTGGGGGTGATCATGCCCCCCCCCCCCATCTTCAAATAAACACCAGTATGCAAAGAAACCCAACAAGTGACAAATTATCAAGACTTTAAATTTGGTTTTAGAAACAAAAAAAAAGTAGTTTTGACTTTTTTTGTTTATACCCACTATGGTTTTACACACTATTCAGTTCTTGGAAACTTGTATAGTTCAAAATTTTAAAATATTTTAAAATATTTGGTTTCCTAACATAAATGTCCTTAATTAGACACCCTCAATAGATATTCTTTAGTTCTGATTTAATAGCTCATGTTATACTTCTATATCACTGATGATCATATTCGATAAACACATCTAATTCCCATTATAAGTAGAATCTTCATCCTCAAGAAATCATCAAAAAAGTAATGGAGTGGATCCCAGTTCTAGTTCATTTTTAATAAAAGCTAGAACACCCTTGGTTTATTTCTTTTTCTTCTATTATAGGCTTGGTCAGTGGAAATGGTTTGAGTAGTGCGATTGTAAAAATCGATGATACCATCAACTTTATTTCATCTTCCTTCATGGTTGGAATAGTATGGTAGATCACCAAATGTGTGGTTGAACCCAAAATGCATGCATTTGATTGAAGAAAATGGGCATGGATGAATCCATTTCACATTGTAAATTTTTTTGGGAATCCACGGTTGATTGAATTCAAGTGAGATCACTTGGAAATTACTCATGTTATAAATGAAATTAACATGCATGATCTATGAAAATTCCATTTTTTAAATTTCCAAATCCCATGGTAGCTCCAATTAAGGAATGTAGTCAATCATATTCTTTTCGTAAAATTCAACACCAGTAGATCAACTACAAGTGATAACACATTGATTAAATTTTATTAATATATTATTAAAAAAATAAATATATATAATGAAAACTATATTTGAATACTTAAATTAAAGATAAAATTAAAGGTTAAATTTGAATTACAAAGTTAAAAAAATAAAATTAAAAATTAAAAATAAATTCAAGTTTTATTAAATAATTAATTAATTTATTAAAAAAGAATGATAAAAATTATTAATGAATTCAAATTGTAAATTAATGTAATTAATTATTATTTTATTGAATATGGAGATTAAAAATTACATTAAACAAATTGAAAATAATAAAATATTAGAAAAAAAAAGATAAAAAATTAAATACAAATTTCATCTACTAAAGAATTAATTAAAAACTAAATTAAATAAATTTAAAATTAAATAAATAGAATCCATAAATTAATTCAAAAATCATAAAATTGATATTTAAAAGAAAAATAAAAATTAATTGAAGGACTTAAAACTCGATGCAGTTTATAAATAAAGCATAAAAAAATTAAACATAAATTCATTAATTTATTATTGTACTTTTGAAAAACATTATACTATAAATATCCCTTTAAAGACATATTTTAACAAAAAAATAAAATTAAACTACAATAGTGATGTGGTGAAATATGTGATTTAAATTCCACATAAAATTTCTCTACACTAGAAATTTTTCTCCCGCAAGCAATCATGAATACAAATTTAGTGGAAGAAAATTAATCTCAAAACTAAAATAAATTACAAAAATATTTTATCCTTAAAAAAATTCCCCCGTGTATTCTCTTGAGTTCAAGAATGTGAGTTACCTCTTAAAATAAAATATTTTGTATGAAATAGTGGTTACTTATTTACAAAGATGGATGAGTTTGAAATTTTTTTACTTAAATTAAACCAACATCAATATGTATTAGACTGGGACTTTCAACCTTCCCTTTACCACTAGGTGAATAGACAACCAAAATTTAATAGATTAATATAATTAGACACACCAATGGATGAGTGAGTATAAAATAAATATCATGATAGGATAATTAACCCATCAAGTAGTGGAAATATTAAAAGAATAAATAATAAAACTTCAACCTGGATTAGGATTTCTATTTCATAGCCCATTAAAATGAATGTCTTATAAGTTTAAATTGAAGTTATAAATTTTTAAACCCATTGAAAATCATATAAAATTTTCCCAAAGATATTCAAATAAAAATAATTCCAATAGGGCATGAGAAACGATTTACTAAATAAAACCCATGAATTATTGAATTAAATATCTTAAAAGTATCATAAACAACCTTCAAGTTTTAAAAATAATTTGGAACCACTAAAAATTCCTAAGAGACACTTGAAAAAAATTATTAGAAAAAATTATGGAGCTTTTGATGGGTAAAAATTGAAAAATAGTTTATCATATAGAAGACCTATCTCCCAAACATTAAACCCATCATTTTACTAAATTTTGGATCTCAAAGTGGGAGACCATTTAAGATGATCTTAATTGCAGAATAAAATGAAATATATTAAATATATTTTTCCAAAAAAATATCACACAAAACAAAATTTCACAAAAAGTCTCCATTGGCCAATACCTTAAACAATTTATCATGGAAAAAGATGTTTCAGAATGTTTCATTATTATAAAATAAAATGATATCTCAAGCTAATATAGTGACAAACAAGGTATTCAAGAATCATATTCTGTATTTGAATTCAAAAAGAATCAAACTTGAGAAACATGTAATAAACCAATAGAAAATTAATAGAATTAAGGGTAGTAATGAAAATTTTATAATTCAAAATAAGTACTCCATTTAGTGATATAGTTTAATCTATCCTTTTAAGCTCAATATGTGTGACCTACCTTGAATTTTTTGAAGAAATATTTAATTAGAATTTGTGGCTACAATAATAATAAAAAAATATAGTGAATTTCAATAAGTTAAAGATTAATAAGTAAAACAACCAGAGGTAAAGTAAGGGTGGTTTATCCAATATGCACCATTGGAAACTTCTTAGATCCTTGAGGCGTAGTTGACACTAAATTTGATCCATGCCATATATCCAACAAAATGATTTCATGATAAAAACACCTTAAAAATACATTAGAAACATTGCATTATGTAATGGCCCGGACCTCTCCGGTCCATTTCTTTGTAAAAAAATTTGATGTGGTCAACACAACATGTGTTGTAATAATAATTTTTTATAATAATAATTGATAATGGTGGCGTGAAAATATTTGGTGTTAATTAAATAAAATGGTATTAATTTAATCATTGTAAAATATAAGAAATAAAATCGAATATATTTAATAAAATTATGGGAGGCGCATGGAATAAGTTATAAAGGAATAAATTACAATAAATGAGGCTCATGTAATAAATTATAAAGGAATGAAATGCATGGGGTGCATGGGTGTGACCTTGTACAGGAGGCGTTGTGCGGTTCTCCACAATTAAAGTTGGAATTGTGTTAATAACATTAAAAGGGTATTATTATATAATAATTTGTTATAATAATAATAACATGAAGAGGCACGTGAATGGGGTTCCCAACCATGCATGAATATAATGTTATGGGATATATGGAGTAATTATATGAAAATAATGGGCGTCAATAATAATAATAATTATTAATGTTAATGATGGGGACCCGTTGATGAAATTGAAAGAGGATTTATTACTATTGAATTAAATACTAATGATAAAGGTGACAGAAATATGTGTGTGATTGGTAAATTAAATTAAATGGGTTTAATTTTTGGTTAGTAAATTAAATTATTTGAATTTAATTAAATGGAATGGTTTTAACTTAATAACCATGGTAAACTAATTTAATGGGATTAAATTAGTACATTAATTATGGGTGTTATTATTATTAATTTTATTAAATAATAAAGTTGAAGTGAGAATGGAGTTTGGGGCGTTCCACATGGAGTAAAAGAAATGGGAGGTGCCACTTTTGGTGGTGGGAGAGAATCATGAAAGAAAAAAAATAGATTGGAGAGAGAAACAAAAAATAATAATAAGAGAAATAAAATTAAAAGACAAATAAATGAAAAAAGAGGAATTGGTGCTTAATTATAGCGCCCATGAAGACTCCAAAACGTGATTTCTTTTGGAGTTATGAAAAGTAAATAAATAATTGATTAATAATAATAATAAAATATTGTTATTATTAATTTTGTTGATAAAACACTTTTTTGTCCGTAACTTCTTCGTGCGACCTCGATTTCACGAACCATCAGTGGCAGTGCGACCCTGACTACGAGACGAAAATTATGAGTCCAATATTGGATGTCTTTTTCGGGTTTTCGGATTGGGTACCCGAAACGCTCATGAATTAATAGATTTAATATTGTTATTATTACGGGATCTTGTATCCAACGTATCTCCCTCATACGGTATCGGAATGACGATCCGTCAGCGCCAGCGTAACCCTGAAATTATGACGGTCATTTTAAGACCATTAATGAGCTTATTTTTATGACTCATGCCTCGGGTCAACGAAACACCACAAATTAATAGAATTATCATTATTATTAAAACGCGTGGAAACCGCGTGACGTGTCGTGTGTTGACCATTCAAAACACGTAACGGGTGTACAGTCACACCGTGTATTCATCAATACACGCTGCATACAGATTTACCTATTCGTTGCCTATATAAGAACGAGGTCATGTTTTATCTTCTATATCGATCGCTTCTTTGTCGCACGACGACGCTCTTGGACAATCGAGAAGTATTCCTCCTCTAACTTCTTTGTCTGAGCTCCGAATTACGATCCGTCAGTGGCCACAGGATCGTAGCGACGAGACGAAGATTCTAAGCCCGGACTTGTTACCTTTCCTTCCGGACTTCCTTCTCCATCTTCCATCCTAGGAGGCGTTTGTCGGGTTTGGCGAAGGCGGAGGACACTGAAGGACGTCGTCGGAAGCGACGTGATCGGGACCTTTTGAGGTAGGGGTTTACCTTCGTCTCTCTATTTGGTGCAACATGCGGGGTGGGATATTTTTCTTTTGTTCCATGGGATGCAGTTGAACTTTAAATAAAGATAATAACCAGATAAAGAAGGGTTTGGGGTTTTGTGTTGTTTCTATTGCCTTCCAGTTTCTTTATCTTCTGATTGTGATTTTCGATTGAAAGGCCTTTGCCTACTGAAAATCAAGGTCGTTGGTGGCCTTTGCGTGCGCAATTGATATCTGAATTGTTTGTGGTTGGTTTTGTTAAAACATGGAAAATGGATAAGCACATAAAGACTGGCTGATTAAATGAGAATGAAAACCTTGTGTGATCACCCCGGTTGAACAAAATTGGAATAATGAACATGTTGGTGGTTTGGTTGTTTTGGTGTGAAATGTTTTGTAAATGATGGGGTTGAAATGGGAAGTGGTTGGTTGTGGAAAATGCCTTTATTTATGAAAAGTGTTTTGATTATGAAAAGTGTTTTGAAGTAAAAGGTGTTTTCAAATGCAGAGATTTTTTGTTTGTGGAAAGAGTTTTATGTGTGGAACTTTGAAATAAATGAATGATGGAATGTTGTATGGTTGTGATAATATTTTGTAAATGAAATGGCATGTGGTTGCTTGCGTTTTACCTAACCTTGGTTGTGGATGGCAGGGATATGTTTGTGAAAGGTTTTGTCTGGATGATAGTTGCCCAGTAGTAATAATTTGTTAAACCTTTGCATGAAACATGAAAACCTAAATGGGGTTGGGGGATGATTGTTTGGTTGTTGATGCATGCTTCGTGGTAGCAGTGCTGAGGCACATACTTAGTTTCTCTTTTTAAGAAGCCGTAGGTTGGGCTGTGTGTTTGGTATATGTATATATATAATTGTATCTTTGTGTTTTGTCGCACCACACCCATGTCAAGCACCTAGTGCCGAACACTCCCATTTTATGGGAGAGGGTGTTCCCCCTTAGTTACTAGCTTCTTACTGCTCCTTCTTCCATAGGCTATGATGGCTTGAGGTGACCTTACACCCAAGACTCTTCGGGTAGGTCTCGGAGGCTGTGATGGATTGAGGAGACCTTTAGTCCAAGACTCTTCGGGCAGGCTTACCGTTCCCAAGAACCTTCGGGATGAGGCCCAGGTGTCTGCGGGAGGGTTAGTGGTTGTGTCCCAGGTGTGTGCGGGCGAGATGCGTGGTTGTGAGGCCCAGGTGTGTGCGGGCGGGATGCGTGGTTTGGCCCAGGTGTGTGCGGGCGGGAAGAGTGTGGTAGCGTCAGGACGTTTGCCGTTAGGAAGAGAGCATCTAATTAAGTGGGAAATGGTGCGGGGTACCCAATACTTTTTTTTCTATATATATACTAAACTTGTTTGTGTTACTTGGTGAGTGTGACCAGTGAGGCTGGGTGGATAGTTTTTCCTTGTTAGTTTCTGGTTCTTTTGTTTTCTCACGGGACCTTAGGGTGTCTCCCCACTTGTGCACGAGAGATTTAGGTTCTCTACTGAGTATACTTGTATGCTCACCCTACGTTTACTTTCAGGTTTCCAGGAGGACTACCAGGGCCGTGCGGGGCCCTACTAGTCGGGCAGTTGGAGTGGTTGCAGTTTTTGTTCTCTTTTTTTCTTTGGCATTGTAGTTTTGAGCTTCCTTGTACTTGTACCTTGTTATAAAAAAATTGTTTAAACATGCATGTGGGCTTGGTTTGGGTTTACTTATATACACTTGTTATTTTCCCTTTTTTGGTGGTTGACTTGTCCTATTTCCCGATCCAAAATAATAAAAAGGGTAATGCCTCCCATATTTGTGAAAACTCATACCCTTGGTGCTAGTCGCCACCCCGGGGCCTACTGGAGGCGGGACTCGGGGGTCATTATCTCCCTTTCACCATTGCCATCTCAGGAGGGGCATCTTTGATGGAAGGGGGTCGTGACAGAATGGTATCAGAGGCTGATGGTTGAGAGATAGGATGGAGTCTGGAGTTAGGCACAGTGAGGATTGCATGGGATGGTAGGGAAACAGTTTTCGTTAATCTTCGTCCGTTACATAGGCCAGGGAAGACCGGCTAGGACACGGGATTTTAGGGCCCCCCGTGATCCGATGCAAGGACTCTGAGCCTACCGAACGACCAAGTGATACTATATTGATTGCAGGGTAGAGACCCTAGGGAAGGTACATGCATCATAATGTTTGTGTTTTACTTGATTTGGGTGTTCGGGGAAAGAAATTGAAATAAAATGATAATTTAAACTTTGAGTTTTTCATTACTACTTGGGCTTAGGCGTTCCCTGTTTACCGAACAACTATGGCACCTGGACGTCAACAGAACGGTAGAGGAGTGGGACACAGACAGTTTCATGCAATAGAAGTGGCAACCCTAGCAAGGCCAGAGATCAAGAGAGATATTTCCGGTTTTACTTAAATGCTCTCATTTATGTTTTGTTTAAATTCAAGATCATCACACTCCTTTGTTGAAACTCATTCTCGCCCATGCTTTGGGCCTGGAACTTTTTTTTCATGAATTTATAATGCTAAGTTGTTTCCCTCTTTCCTTTAAATGTGTGTGAAGAGTCATAACATGTGGGAGAGGAGGACCTAATCCCTAATCAAGACGCATTAATGTGGATGCGATTAAACCTGTGCAGGAGAGTCAGTGCCGCCTAAAGCGGATAATATCTCGACATGGGAGAAGGAATTCCTCAATCCATGTGTTCGGGAAATTTATTGATGTTTTGTATGGTGTTGGGGGGCAGTGTAAGTTGGAAAATCCTAATATATGGAAGTGGGAAGGCTCAGTCCTTAATCGAGAGGCATTAATGTGGATGCGATTAAACCCGTGCAAGCGAGTCAGTGCCGCCTAAAGCGGATAATATCTCGACATAGGAGAGGGAATTCCTAACTCACATAATTAGGGTTGTCGGTTGTTTCTTGTTATGACAAGAGGCTTGAGAGGTATCTTGAGGGGTGGTTGTTCGGACCTTTCCCCCTTTTATGGGTTGTTTTTAATTCTCGAGGACGAGAATGTTTTGAGAGGTATCTGGTGTAATGGCCCGGACCTCTCCGGTCCATTTCTTTGTAAAAAATTTTGATGTGGTCAACACGACACGTGTTGTAATAATAATTTTTTATAATAATAATTGATAATGGTGGCGTGAAAATATTTGGTGTTAATTAAATAAAATGGTTTTAATTTAATCATTGTAAAATATAAGAAATAAAATCGAATATATTTAATAAAATGATGGGAGGTGCATGGAATAAGTTATAAAGGAATAAATTACAATAAATGAGGCTCATGTAATAAATTATAAAGGAATGAAATGCATGGGGTGCATGGGTGTGACCTTGTACAGGAGGCGTTGTGCGGTTCTCCACAATTAAAGTTGGAATTGTGTTAATAACATTAAAAGGGTATTATTATATAATAATTTGTTACAATAATAATAACATGAAGAGGCACGTGAATGGGGTTCCCAACCATGCGTGAATATAATGTTATGGGATATATGGAGTAATTATATGAAAATAATGGGCGTCAATAATAATAATAATTATTAATGTTAATGATGGGGACCCGTTGATGAAATTGAAAGAGGATTTATTACTATTGAATTAAATAATAATGATAAAGGTGACAGAAATATGTGTGTAATTGGTAAATTAAATTAAATGGGTTTAATTTTTGGTTAGTAAATTAAATTATTTGAATTTAATTAAATGGAATGGTTTTAACTTAATAACCATGGTAAACTAATTTAATGGGATTAAATTAGTACATTAATTATGGGTGTTATTATTATTAATTTTATTAAATAATAAAGTTGAAGTGAGAATGGAGTTTGGGGCGTTCCACATGGAGTAAAAGAAATGGGAGGCGCCACTTTTGGTGGTGGGAGAGAATCATGAAAGAAAAAAAATAGATTGGAGAGAGAAACAAAAAATAATAATAAGAGAAATAAAATTAAAAGACAAATAAAAGAAAAAGGAGGAATTGGTGCATAATTATAGCGCCCATGAAGACTCCAAAACGTGATTGCTTTTGGAGTTATAAAAAATAAATAAATAATTGATTAATAATAATAATAAAATATTGTTATTATTAATTTTGTTGATAAAACACTTTTTTGTCCGTAACTTCTTCGTGCGACCTCGGTTTCACGAACCGTCAGTGGCAGTGTGACCTTGACTACGAGACGCAAATTATGAGTCTAATATTGGATGTCTTTTTCGGGTTTTCGGATTGGGTACCCGAAACGCTCATGAATTAATAGATTTAATATTGTTATTATTACGGGATCTTGTATCCAACGTACCTCCCTCATACGGTATCGGAATGACGATCCGTCAGCGACAGCGTAACCCTGAAATTATGACGGTCATTTTAAGACCATTAATGAGCTACTTTTTATGACTCATGCCTCGGGTCAACGTTACACCACATATTAATAGAATTATCATTATTATTAAAACGCGTGGAAACCGCGTGACGTGTCGTGTGTTGACCAGTCAAAACACTTAACGGGTGTACAGTCACACCGTGTATTCATCAATACACGCTGCATACAAATTTACCTATTCATTGCCTATATAAGAACGAGGTCATGTTTTATCTTCCATATCGATCGCTTCTTTGTCGCACGACGACGCTCTTGGACAATCGAGAAGTATTCCTCCTCTAACTTCTTTGTCCGAGCTCCGAATTACGATCCGTCAGCGGCCACAGGATTGTAGCGACGAGACGAAGCTTCTAAGCCCGGACTTGTCACCTTTCCTTCTGGCCTTCCTTCTCCAGCTTCCATCCTAGGAGGCATTTGTCGGGTTTGGCGAAGGCGGAGGACACTGAAGGACGTCGTCGGAAGCGACGTGATCGGGACCTTTTGAGGTAGGGGTTTACCTTTGTCTCTCTATTTGGTGCAACATGCAGGGTGGGATATTTTTATTTTGTTCCATGGGATGCAGTTGAACTTTAAATAAAGATAATAACCGGATAAAGAAGGGTTTGGGGTTTTGTGCTGTTTCTATTGCCTTCCAGTTTCTTTATCTTCTGATTGGGATTTTGTATTGAAAGGCCTTTGCCTACTGAAAATCAATGTCGTTGGTGGCCTTTGCGTTTTCAATTGATATCTGAATTGTTTGTGGTTGGTTTTGTTAAAACATGGAAAATGGATAAGCACGTAAAGACTGGCTGATTAAATGAGAATGAAAACCTTGTGTGATCACCCCGGTTGAACAAAATTGGAATAATGAACATGTTGGTGGTTTGGTTGTTTTGGTGTGAAATGTTTTGTAAATGATGGGTTTGAAATGGGAAGTGGTTGGTTGTGGAAAATGCCTTTATTTATGAAAAGTGTTTTGATTATGAAAAGTGTTTTGAAGTAAAAGGTGTTTTCAAATGCGGAGATTTTTTGTGTGTGGAAAGTGTTTTATGTGTGGAACTTTTAAATAAATGAATGATGGAATGTTGTATGGTTGTGATAATCTTTTGTAAATGAAATGGCATGTGGTTACTTGCGTTTTACCTAACCTTGGTTGTGGATGGCAGGGATATGTTTGTGAAAGGTTTTGTCTGGATGATAGTTGCCCAGTAGTAATAATTTGTTAAAACTTTGCATGAAACATGAAAATCTAAATGGGGTTGGGGGATGATTGTTTGGTTGTTGATGCATGCTTCGTGGTAGAAGTGCCGAGGCACATACTCAGTTTCTCTTTTTAAGAAGCCATGGGTTGGGCTGTGTGTTTGGTATATGTATATATATAATTGTATCTTTGTGTTTTGTCGCACCACACCCATGTCAAGCACCTAGTGCCGAACACTCCCATTTTATGGGAGAGGGTGTTCCCCCTTAGTTACTAGCTCCTTCCTGCTCCTTCTTCCATAGGCTATGATGGCTTGAGGTGACCTTACACCCAAGACTCTTCGGGTAGGTCTCGGAGGCTGTGATGGCTTGAGGCGACCTTTAGCCCAAGACTCTTCGGGAAGGCTTACCGTTCCCAAGAACCTTCGGGATGAGGCCCAGGTGTCTGCGGGCAGGTTAGTGGTTGTGGCCCAGGTGTGTGCGGGTGAGATACGTGGTTGTGAGGCCCAGGTGTGTGCGGGCGGGATGCGTGGTTTGGCCCAGGTGTGTGCGGGCGGGAAGAGTGTGGTAGCGTCAGGACGTTTTCCGTTAGGAAGAGCAGCATCTAATTAAGTGGGAAATGGTGCGAGGTACCCAATACTTTTGTTCTATATATATACTAAACTTTTTTGTGTTACTTGGTGAGTGTGACCAGTGAGGCTGGGTGGATAGTTTTTCCTTGTTAGTTTCTGGTTCTTTTGTTTTCTCACGGGACCTTAGGGTGTCTCCCCACTTGTGCATGAGAGCTTTAGGTTCTCTACTGAGTATACTTGTATGCTCACCCTACGTTTACTTTCAAGTTTCCAGGAGGACTACCAGGGTCGTGCGGGACCCTACTAGTCGGGCAGTTGGAGTGGTTGCAGTTGTTGTTCTCTTGTTTTCTTTGGCATTGTACTTTTGAGCTTCCTTGTACTTGTACCTTGTTATAAAAAAATTGTTTAAACATGCATGTGGGCTTGGTTTGGGTTTACTTATATACACTTGTTATTTTCCCTTTTTTGGTGGTTGACTTGTCCTATTTCCCGATCCAAAATAATAAAAAGGGTAATGGCTCCCATATTTGTGAAAACTCATACCCTTGGTGCTAGTCACCACCCCGGGGCCTACTAGAGGCGGGACTCGGGGGGTCATTATCTCCCTTTCACCATTGCCATCTCAAGAGGGGCATCTTTGATGGAAGGGGGTCATGACACATTATCAATTAATGGGGTACATACCCTAGTGAATTCATCATATTAAACAAAAGAATTAGTCATCTCAGTTTATTCTCTGCAAAGATAAAAAAGAAAAAAACTAACACTATAAAAGCTTATTACCTTCCCAAACACTTATTTAAAAAAAACAAAAAATTAAGGGAAGATATAACCTATTAAATTTATTGGTTTTAATATTTTTATAAATTATCTCCTCCCCTAGAGTTTCCTTGGTCTCTTATCGAAATAGATTAAACTTACGTCCATTTATATTGAAAGGATCCTCCTACCCAAGATCTCTAATATACACCGAACCAAAAGGGAAAAATGAGTTCAACAAAAGTTCAATCCCATTTGTAATTACATTTACCTAGTAAAATCTTAATCCTAGAGTTTTATAACAACACATTATCTCCAATCTGGAATTATTTATTCAAGATCAACTTTTCATGCATTGCCTTTGTTTTCACCTTAAAAATCCTTGAATTTTCATAATAATTTTTTTAGATCTCCTCTAATTCTTGTAAACACACCATTCTATATATTACATCTTCATACATATTCAAATTTCTTTATTTGGTATCCTAAAATGATTTATTATCTAATTCCATGGGAAAATGACATTATATTCTACAAAATATCCTATAAGGAATAATTCCTATCAGAATATTATTGGCACTCATATATGCCCACAGAGAATCATCAAGCCTTAAAATCCAATATTTAATTTTTAGATTAACAATTTTCTCAAGAATATTATTTATATAACTATTTTATACATCATCCATTCCATTAATCTAAGTATGATACGGTGTAGACACTTTATGACTAACCCCGTATATTTTTAGAAAATCCTATTAAATATTATTAAAGATATGAGTACCTTGATCTATAAGAATGGATATTGGAATCCCAAATCTAAAAAATAAATTTATCTTGAAAAATTGAGACACAACTCTAGTATCAACATTCCTAGTGGGAACAACTTTAATCCACTAAGAAACATAGTCTACCATAAGAAAGATATAGGAATATCCCAAGGAATTTAGAAAAGGGACCATAAAATCCATTCCCGGTACATTAAATACATTATAAAAAATAGAGTTTATTGTGGTATATCATGTCTTTGAGAAATTGTTTCTTTAAATTTATAATATTTATAAGTCCTACAAAAATCATGAGAATATATGAATATAGTGGGCCAAAATAGACTAAATTCAACAATTTTATAGAAGTCCTCTATAGACCATGTGAAAACCACAACTCAAACTATAGAAGAATTTTATGACTAAATAAATTTTAGAATTAATCATACATATACTAAAAATATGATCACTCACCATATTCCATAAGTAATAATCATCCCAAACAAATTTCATTGACTCAAAAATAAATTTAGAAAACTACTTCTTAGAAAACTATTGTGAAACCATTTTAGAAATTAAGTAATTCATAATGTTTGAAAACCATGGTCTCTTCTCAAAAGTGTGAGAATATAATCTATCCACAAGGAAGAACTCTCTAATAGGTTTAATAAATGAATTATCCTGACAAGATTTAGTAGGTATCCTACTCAAATGATCAGCCATAATGTTATCAATTATTTTCTTATCTTGGTCTATAATATCATATTCCTGAAGTAAAAAAATACATCTAACCATCCATGGTTTTGATTGATTATTTTTCATGAGATATAAAATAGAATAATGATCTGTGAAAACCATGACTTTATATCCCAAAAGATAGATTCTAAACTTATCAAGGGAAAAATAATGGATAATAATTTATTTTTGTTTTGGAGTAATTGGACTGGGAAATATATATAGTCTTATAATATTTATTAATGAAATTTGATTTTCCATATACTATTTACCCAAGAATATCCCCTAAATATAATTTTGAAGTATCATTCATTAGCTCAAAAGGAACTTCCCAATGAGGTGGTTTAACTGTTAGTGTGGACACGATTTTCTGTTTGAGTTCATTAAAGGCTTCCTTACACTTCTCATCAAATGAAAAAAAGTAATTTCTTTCTAAATAATTATTATCAAAGGTAATGAAATATAGCTAAAGTATTATACAAACCTCCTATAAAACCTATCATGGGTAGGAAAATATCTAATATCCTCTACAATCTTAGTAAAAGGTTGTAAAGAGATGATGTCAACCTTATACTTGTCCACATCCATTTCTAGACACCTCATGACCAAGAACAATTCCAATATCAACCCTAAAAAGGCATCTCTGAATGTTTAGAATATGGTTCATTTCAATACACACTCTAAGAACATCCCCTAATCTACCCAAATTACACAAAAAATATACACCATACACTATAAAATATTCCATAAACACATCCATGAATTTCTAGATAAATTCAAAAAAATGTTAAAAATCTACCTTTAAAAGGTGGAAGGTGCATTACATAGTCCAAGTGGAATTCACTAATAAGAATAGGTATGGAAATAGAATGTAAAAGTTGTTTTATCATGGTTCTATTGAGCAATGTGAATCTAAAAGTACTCAAAAAACCCTCCAAGAAGCAATAATGTGATTCAATAATAAACCTCTCAAGGATTTGATCCAAAAAAAAGAAAGGGAAACTGGTCCTTCCTAGTTACTAAGTTCATCCTATTATAATCAATGCATACCCTCTACTTTTTGGAAAATATAGGAGGAACTAACTCTCTAAATTCATTCTTGACAACTGGTAATCCTATTTTCATGGATACAATCTGAACTGGTATTACCCATAAACTATCATAAATGTGGTAAATTATACCTACATCCAACAAGGTAATCACCTATTTTTAAAACACTTCGAGAAGGGTAAGATTAAATCTCTTCTAAAATTGTCTAAGAGGTTTGGAATTATCTACTAATAGAACAATTTACTTACACTTCAATGGAAAAATCCCTGTAAAATCATCTAAAGACAATACAATGTCATTCCTATTATCCATAATGACCTATAAAAGTTTTTTTCTTCCTCAATAGTCAACCCTCTTGAAATTATGATAGGGAATTATTGTTTTTATTCCAAATGGGAATATTATAAATTTTCTGGAAACGTTTTAAATTCAAATATGGGTGGGATATCCACTTTAGAAAAAATAGGTTTCATGTGTTCTTTGATTTTAATTTTAACCACCAAACCATCCCCAAGAATAGTATAATTAATAAATTCTAGATAATAAATAAATTTATTTTCAAGAAAAACATATTTTTCATCCTTAAAATTAATTTCAAGTTCAAGTTCAAAAAAATGAGGTGAATAAATAAAGAAATTTCAAGAAGCATTTGTGTTTAAAATGGGGGATTTATAGGAAACATTCACATATTAAAAAAATTATTCATAGTTCTATCATTTTTAGTAAAATATAAATTAGTTTCATAAATTTTGGGTTCTATTTTACATAGAAATTAAAAAAATTAGTAGTATTGCATGTTCTAAGAAACTCAAATAAATACTCATTTTTTTAGAATCATTTTTAGTAAAATTTTCATCCTTATCATTTCATAAATTCCAAAATAGCAAGAAATTTTCTTAAAAATAGATTCAGTATCATATTCATTGCAACATCAGATATCAAAAATTTTAATTCCATCAAACTTATTCTCAGTTAAAAGTTTATTTTATATATAATCTATTGGTTTTTTATCGTGAATAAAATCAAGAAACTACTATGTATAAAACCCATCAATCATATTAACATTTTGTGAGTAATGATATTCCATATGGTGTTTCGTTGATTCAAATATATAAAAATTAATCATATTTCCTCCAAACTCTAAATAAAGACCCCCTTTATAAACATTAATTTTTACTTTAATATATTTCAAGAATTTTATTTCTAAAATAAATGTTTCATGTGAACTAAATCTACCATCCTCTAGGTCAAATATATAAAAAACAACAAGGAAGAAAGATCTTTTACTCTTACCAACACATCTTCAATGACACTAATTGGCTTAGCTAAGCTCCTATTAACTAGTTTGATGACAATATCAAAATATTTAATCTTTCTAGTCGGCATAGATTAAAAGATATAATAATGCATAACATTTATGGAGGATCCTAAATCCAACATTGCATCTTCGAATTGATGATTACCAATGGAATAGGGGATCGAAAATGTACTATGGTCCTTTTATTTTATAGGGAGGGAATGTTAGATCTTAGAAGAAACATTCCTCGCTAAAATAAATTTCTCACCTACCTTGAGATTCCTCTTGTGAGCACACATATCCATCCTCAGGAAGGATTTGGAAAAGTTTGTGAGGTGGATACTAGATCTAGTTCATTTTCAATAAAACATAGAACACCCCAGGTTCGATTTATTATACTTTTATTCTAGGCTCGATCAGCAAAATGGCTTGGGTAGTGCAGTGGAAAGCATCAGCCAATCCATTGGCTTCAAGTCATCATCCTTCATGTTCAGAATAGTGTGGTTGATTCCCAATCATGTGGTAAATCCCCAAAGACATGCATTTTTTTGAAGAAGACACATGTGAATAAATCCATTTCACTTTGTAAAATTATATGGGAAGCTACAGTGCATTTCCTTCAAGTGAATTCTCTTGGAAATTAATCATGAAGTCAAAGAAAATAAAATGCATGATATATGAAATTTCCCTTTGAAAAATTATCAAACAATGTGGTGTCTCCAATTAAGGTGTTTGGTTGATCATATCCTCTACCAAAAATTCAACACCGATAGATGGACCACACATGATAACGCACTAAATAAATTTTATAAATAAATTATTAAACAAATGAAATTATATAATTAAAAAAATATTTGAATACTTAAATTAAAACTAAAATTTAAGGTTAAAATTAAATTACAAAGTTAAAATAAAGATATAATAAATATTAAATAAATTCAAGTTTTAATAAATAAATAATTAATTTATTAAAAATATTTATAAAAAATTACTAAATAATATAAATTTTAAATTAATGTGATTAATTAGTAAATTATTGAAGATTAAGATTAAAAATTATATTAGACTAGTACAAAATACTAAAAAATTAAAAAAATATTAAAAATTAAATACAAACTACATCTGTAAATTAATTAATTAAAAAATAAATTAAAAAAATTATAAATTGAATTAATTGAATTCATTAGTTAACTCAAAACACCTAAAATTAATATTTAAAAGATAAAAAAATTAAATAAAGAAATTCCAAACCAAAATACTTTATAAATCAACCATAATAACATAAATTTAAACATAAATTTAATAATTTAATATTTTACATATGAAAACCACTATGCTATAAATAACCCTTTAAAGGAATATTTTAACATAAAATAAATTATTAAACTAAAAAACTATTGTAGAAAACGATATGATTTAAAGGCCACAATAATAATCCACTGGCAGTTATTCTAGACAAGACTTGGATAGTGAAATCTATCCTCTAAAATCATGGGATCCCATTCCTCCCTTAGAAATAATAATCATATTATATTAGAAATAATTTCTTGAATTGTTCATTAAAATATAATACATACAATGTATTATGTCAAATTAAACCATAGGCATGACAGTCTAGTATGCGAATAGGAGATATTTATGAATCTTAATATAAACTACCTAATATATCCTCATGGAAATGAAATTCCCTATAAGTTTTTTGATTGAAAACTCCATTATTAGTGTGTTAGGGAATGATTCAAAATTATTTACAAATATAAAAGATATAAAATAGTGTGTAGGTCTGGAATCAAATAAATCATTAGATAAAATTATGTTTATTATAAAATTCTATACTATCATTTTATTATAGAAATCAACCTCTGTTATATTAATCATATATCCTAGAAATTATATCATGGCCTCTTCATAGGTAAATTCCATTGATTTGTTGAGAATTAGTTATAATAGTGCCTCATATCCTTATAGTTGAGGCATTGGATATTCGAATCTTCTCTTATACCTTTGAATTCATGGGTGTGATGGACTTCATCTCCACATGAGTACCAAACTTCCATCCATATTAAGAAAGTTTCAAGGTGTTTCTTCCAATATCTTTTGCATGTTGGGAATTTCATCCTTTATTTCTTCTCCATTAAAATGTTCCACCTATGTGGTGATCATGAATTCTATTCTTCTATTTTTTCCTTAAAGAATAAAAGTCTTGGATAATTTTTTCTTATCCTAGATAACACTTGATATTGTCTTTTCATATATTGAAAAAAATTAGATACTATGAAGTCTTAGCTTTGTCCCATAAAATAAGTGATCGATTATGCAATATAGATTATGTATATAGTCTATAGTATGTTTTGTTAATGTTTTAAAGTTTTCCTAACACTCAAAAATACTTTCAACATTATTTTATATTAGATTTAGTACTTTATTTTCCATATCAACTCTCTTATCATGAATAAAGTACTCTTTGAAGAATATCATCATAAAATACTTCAATTAATTACTCTATATATCCTCATTTTTCTTAGTGTTTTGAATTAATGGCCAAGATTGATCAAAATATCCACATAGATGATATAAATAAATGATGAAATTATTCCTTTCACTCAATCTTAAAGAGTGGAATATGTTCTCTAGGGACATAATCCATTATTTAGCTACAAATATATTAGTGGTTCCATGAAAGGATATAGGTTGTTTCCATATAAAGTAGTCTAGAATTATTACATAGTGATATATAGAAATAGTTTTTTTCTATATAAGAATGTATATTAGTCATTATATAAGTTAAAACCACTAATATATTTATAATATTTATTCCCTAACACCAGCCTCATTGACTTTCTCAAGAGGGAAATCCTTATATTGATTACAATTGTTGGCATGGTTTATGTTCTTTCCATTATACATCATTTTTATATAATAAAATAAACATAATTAGCTCATAAAACTATAAATATTGAATCACATCACAAAATTCATATGTTGATAATGTATTCTTGAATATCCTAAGATTTTATCATAATGTTTTTGTTATATAATTGTTCTCTTCAAAATCTAGTTCCAAAGGTTTCTACTAATATTTCTCTGATATCAACAATAACAACCTTACCTCATATAACATGAATCTAATGGTAACTTTATTTTATTAATATATAACATAATAAATGGTATCTTGTAGTTTACTAGTCTTAGGAGACTATATACATACATGATCCTCTTTATTCCTTTATAAAATTTTGAAGAATGTCCACTTTTTCGGTTATGTAGGAACCAAACAATTTTCACAATATGAAACAAAAAAACCACCACATAAAGTGACACAATACTACTTAAAAAATTAAATTCAAAAATCCAATTAAAACCTTTGAAAAGAGGTAAGATCATATCATTATGTTTTCATCCTATTCATGATAGGTTCTTACAATTTCACTCCTTGATCCTTGTGTTGCGCATGAGAAAAGGTTACAATGCCTGATGTTAATCCCACCCTTCTCCAACACTATATACCATCGATGAAACTAATCCCACCAAAAACACCACATCAGAATAAACTGCTAGAACCAGTTCACTAAATTATAATCCTATATATAGGAAACTAATTATGATCCACCACCACTAGACCTTGATAATTGAGGATAAGAACAAAAAATTCCACAAGAAAATAAAACCACCCATGGTTATTAATCCAACCAATACTACAAACAGTAAACCAAAAAACATAAACCACCCATTAGTATAGTATAAGATGAAACCTCCTCTATCCAAAGAACTAGGAAAATATATGGAATTCAATACTACAACAACCCCTCTTGAAACCTCTATCGCAGTAACTCTTCTCAATAAAAAGTAAACTCTATTAATGATGCTCTGAATCCCACTATAAACTCCCTTTCTTAGATTATTCATAGAATAATTCTTTTCTCAATGGGGAAAATAAAAGAAAAATAAATAGGTAAAATCATATTCTCTATAATGGGTAGCGTAAAATGAAATATGAAATGTAATAAAAAGGAATAAATAATATGGGATGAATAAATATTAATCAAATAATGTCATAAAATTGATAACACGATCATGAAATATATTCATGGATAATATGAATATATAAGTAAATAATCACACGGATGATAATAAACATTCTCATATAAATGGAATTCATAATATTGGATATCATAAACATACAATCGAAACCTCATTCTAAGAGATTATATATAAGAAGGAAAGGAATACCTCAAATACCAAAGCTAGTTTGTCTCATTAAAATTACCAATACATTGAGAGGGTTGATAATTTTTTTCCCCAGTAGTCACATAATAAGTAAAATGCATCCATCGTATGAAATATTTTGGCTAATAATATATATTATAATGTCACAAAAGGAACCACTTACATAAACGTGTCATAATAATAAATACGTATCTGAATAAAAGTAATGAGTATGTGGATTTTAAATGTTTTCCTAGTAAATTTATTACATGGATATATATTTGAATATATATAAATATAGTAAGAGTTATAGAATATTTACATTGCAATGGAAATTATCCTTGATGATATTCTAGAAAAATATTCTATATTCATCATATAGGGGTATTATTAAGAATTAATCAATTGATTCAATGGTTAAAGACTTAAGTAATGATAGAAAAATATCTTATTGAATTATTTTTATAAATATGTTATGAATTTGGGTAGGGTAAAATAATATTTCATGGAAATATATTATTTATAATATAATCATGGATTTTTAATAATGATATAGAACTTCATTACAAATGGAAATGTAATAGAATTAAAATTAATATTAAAATTGAAATGAATAAAAATATATGGAGACGATTACCTTTCAATATACCTTACAAAATATTGAAAATGAACTCCATATATCCTCAAAGTTTGGGTTCTTGAAATAGAAATTTATATAAATTTTTAAGAACCACTACCTCACTATGTCTTTTGAGAAAAATCTCTTATGACGTACTTTGAGAGATAAATAGAGATATATATTCAAATTATTATCTACCAAAGTCACTTATCAAAGCATATTAAGAAGTAAAATGAGAGGAAAATTATTCTTTATGGTTTTTGAAAGGGTATTAATAGGAGTATGGGTTGTTATTTATAGTAAATGATGGTAATTATTTATTAATCTATAAACATAGGTCTTGGATATTTGGTTGTGGAAAAATTATAAAAAAATATCCTTACCATGGGTTTAAACCAAGTAATTTTACATTTAGGGCCTAGTTTATTAATTTTAAAATTTTGAGAACCAAACTCCTTTAAACTGTATTATTTTTCACATGGAACCTAACTCCTTTAAACTATATTATTTTGCACATAGAAAATATATTTATAATTAGATAAGGTTTTAAAATAATAAAATATAATTTAGGATTTGGAAACTTATTTATCTATTTAAGAAATTAATTTTATTATTTTGAAATAAATTATATAAATGGATAAACTTATTTTACTAAAAAAATACTATTTATTATTTATTACATTATTTTTGAATAATTATAGTTTCATAATAATCAATGTATACTCATACTACATTTTACTATTTACCCCAAAATATGATTGCATTGGAAAATTATAAAAAGAATCATCCTTTGATAATTTATATAGGATGATTCTAGATTTAAATCTAATTTTTATGAAATTAATTTTTTATATATGTTAAATTTAATTATTAAATAAAAACACTTGTGTATTTAAAAATTACACCTTTGGTGAGAAAAAATATAAAACTATTTTTAGCGTCTTATTTTTAAAGTTACATTGTAATTGATGGCCATAAATTGTTTATAATTAATTATTACTAATCTATTTTAAGTATTTTTATTATAAAATTGTATTTATAGAATATCATTACTATTACATGGGTTATATAGTGAAGTTATTATTTTTTATGGTCTAGTTCCTGATGGTAAGATTTAAACTGTCACATTACCCTTCCAATGATCATATTGCCCCATATATATAAACTTTGTAAAATTCATATAAAATCATTCATATCCTTATCTTAGTTTCTAGATCATTCATATTCTATTGATTATTATTTTCTTTGTAACAGCATGTTATCTAGTATACCATTCATGTTTATTCCATAGATGTTCAAGATGTTTTTCCCTATAATTTTACTTATTTTATAGTATAAGTTAAGGTTGTTATCTTGAATATAATTTTATAGTTTTCTTTTTTACTATTATGATGATATAGTAGAGTAGTTTTTATATAATAGTTTTTATGATGAAGTTTTTATTTACTATAGTTGAATCCCATTCCTTTCATTTTATCCATTAAATAATTTCAACATCAAAATTTATGATACCTTCCATTATATAAAAATATGTGGGTAAGTTTCCATTGTTTCTTCCTCAATATCCAATGTTTCTTACACTAACATTTAATTCCTAAAAAATAACTTCACTATAAATGTTTTATAATTTCTCAATTATTTATCTCTAGTATCAAGAATTTTAATATATTATTCATTATAAGACAACTCAGGTTCCAACTCTGTTTCTATAATGGTTATTATGTGCATTAGGTCTGGAATGTTCCTTCTCTATAAAGAGACATGGAAGAAATTATTCACATTATAGAGGTTTGGATACATAGCTAAATTGAATGACACAACTCTAATTATCTCTAAAATTTCAAAATTCCAAGTGTATTATGGACTTAATTTCCTCTTTATACAAAATATTAAAACTCTCATCATGTGAAATACCTTAAATAAGACATGGTCCCATATTTTAAATTAAATGTACATCATCTGATTATTAGTATAGATTTCTTGTTTACTTCGATCCATCATGAAATGATTCTGAATGTCATAAACATTCTATGTTGTCTCCTTAGTGATCTCTGAACCTACTAGATTTCATTCCCCAATATCATCCATGTATTTTGGGGCTCAACATGTTTTCCCATATAATTTTTCATCAATTTACAATTGAATTATTGAATAGAAGCTATTATTGTATACAAATTTCACTAAAGTTATATAATAGATTCATGTTCCTTGTAATTAAAGTGAGAATAACCTTAGTATGTCCTAAAGTGTTTATATAGTCCTTTCATAATTCCCATGAGTTTTATTATGATAGGATGTTCTCAAATGTATCTCAATGTTGGATTACTATTGTAATATCCTCAAGAATTCTGATATGAAATATGTGATATGATCAAATGCACTTGATAGTGGTCCAACTTGAAGTATCACAACATTATTGACATATATCCATGAAATATGGTAAAGGGGTAGATCCTCTATAGTTGTTGTTAAAATTTCTGAAAAAATTAGGTTAATCACAATAACCCATTTTCTGTCATTCTTCTTAGATATCTTGTGATGTCTGGAAATATTGTTTTTTTATATTCTTTCATTTCTATATTAATATATGGGGAGGTTTTATAGAAACCTTATAATGTTTCCTATCAACCTTTATATATTTTCATACTAATAATATTGAAAGATGTTTATAAATATCCCATATCATGTTGTCCCACAGAAAATATTCTCTAAAACCCATGTACATCTGGTCGATACCAGGTCATAGATAGAAATTTTAGCTATTATTTTCATCTAGTAATTACTAATTAAGCTCCAATATTTATAAAATATATAGTGTCCTTATAAACTTCAATACATCATCCTTATTAATTAATTTTATTGATTTACAACCATTTATTGTTTAAATCTTCTTTTGTAAACTCTTATCAAATTCTTGGGACTTCTTTATCTTATATATTATAGAAGGTTTGGAAATCAAATAGAAAAGGAATAATGTTTCCCATTCCATTATAATTTCCAAATCATATTTCCAAAATACATTAATATCATATCCTTTTCTATCCTCATTATGTAAATAATAATATGATCCTTCCTATTCAATGCATCGATAACTTTTCTCTCCATCCCAAGACGGTAATGTATAGAGTACCCATAGTCCTTGAGTAGTATCAACCATCTCTTTTGTCTCATTTGAAGCTCTATCTATGTAAATATATACTTAATACTATTTATATATATATATTTAATTATATCACATCATTAAAATTATGTATTTTTTTATCTTCATGTCAAATATCACAGATTCTAACCCAAGATAATGACTTGGATAGTTTTATTCATGGGTATTTAATTGCATTGATTCACAGGAAACAACTCCATAATTTTTCCTAAGGAACTTAATTATTTAATTTTTGAATCACCATATATTAAAAATCCTTTCTTTCCATGATATTATATTTAATACCAATGCATGGATTGTTCAATTCTTTTTCTCCTCAAAAATTTCATTATAACTCTTTGAGAATGTAAATTTGACCACTTTATATGTCAACATTATTTACTGATTTACTAATCAGAAAAAATATTTTACAAATCTATGATAGTAACCAGTTAATAAAAGGAAAATATTTTTCTTAATTATATTATTTGTTCTAGGTCATTCAATTATTGTCCTTATTTTTTAACAGTTAATATATATGTAGTCCTTAAAGACAATATAGTTAAAAAATCAAACTTATCATATCCAAAATTCACACTTACTCAATTTTTTATATAACATATTTTCTATAAGAGTCCTATAAAAATTCATTAATGATTCTCATTATTTTTTTCTTTTAGAGTATATCATAATATCATTAATAAATAATACCGTAAATTTATTAATATAGTCCTTAAAAACTCTATTCATCCAACCCATAAACACTAAGGGTGATTCAGTTAATCCAAAGTAAATTATTGTGGAATCATAATGTTTATACCATGAATAATATGTAGTCATTATTATATCTTTTTTTAACTCTTTATTAATGATAACTATAATAAAGATTTACTTTTTTGAAGAATTTATCTTTTTGAAGTTGATCAAACATGTTATCAATACATACTAATGAATAGTTTTTCTTTATGTTTAGGGAATTTATTTCTGTGTAATTGAAACATAACCTTATAGATATATCCTTATTTTTAACAAATAAGATATGTTCTTACTATGGTGAGACACTAGGATATATGAATCCCTTATAACTCATCTCCTACAGTTTTTTCCTTAACTACACCAATTCTATTGAGGTTATTCTATAAAAATTCATATGTATTGGTTTTACTTTAGTGATGATTTCAATAAAAAAATTAACTTCCCACTAAGGTAGAAATATAAATCCTTACTTGGTAAATACATCAATATATTCTTGTATAGTAGGTATATACCCCATTCATAAGATATCCTTCCCCTATATATGTTATGTTTACTCTTATTCTTCTCCTATAATTATATTATGATGATCCACTAAATGTGGTTCTAGAAATGGCTTAGATAATAAAGTCACTCCTCTAAAAATGAGGGTTTCCATGGAACCCTCAAAAATCATAATATTCTTCTCTTAGAAATAAATTTTTACATTATACTTTGATATCCAATCCATATTAAGGATTGTGTCAAAGTTAATTAAAATTGTAATAATGAAGTTTCTAACTAGAGAATATTTAATCATCTCAAATAATTCATATCCTTCTCTTAGTACTCAATCCATGTCTATTATTTTTATTATTATTTTCTCTATAATAGTATTGTATCCCATATACAAGTCATTATTTTAAGATCATGATCCTATAGATTCCATGATTATAGTGTAATCCTTTATTGTTAGTTGCTTCATGGTATTAGTTGCAGTTCTTATTGTGAATGTAATTTTGTAGTATTATATTTTAATATTATGATGAAATAAATAAATGTTCAGTATTAAATATTCTTTAGGATTATTTATTTATTTATTATTTTTGAATATTGAGTCTTATAGAAAACCCAAAAAATTACCACACATTTCACTTAAATAAAGAGAAGATATCTCATTATTTATAATATACACATAATAATTATAATATATACAAATAGTACTGATAAATTGAACATAATGAAATTAGAAAAAACACACCCTTTTTAACATATTATTTCTCTAAAGAAACTTTCACTAATTATCACACACCCAAGTCATGTACACTCACCCATGAAATGCACTTATCTCTTCCTTTTGAGATCTATGATATAAACATAAAACATTACCATTCCAATGAGTCCTCTAAATGTCTCAAACTCGTGAGAAAAATTTTATCCAACCAACCTAAGTAATTAGTTCATAGTATAATCCACATGCCCCCACTTTCAGAACTAGAATAAAAGTTTGAATTAATGAATCATCATCCATATGCACCATGCACTCATTCAAACTCAAATAGATGTAAATTAATAATTATTTAACTATTTTCTTTTCCAATTTTTTTCCTAAAATAAAAATTCTATCAATACAAGGAGTGAACAAACAAACTCACATTAACCCCCAAACCAAACACAATTTTATCACATTCCAAAACAGCTATTTTTAAACCAAATGATCAATAAGGTATTTCAACAATCACATTATGGGTATCACCCAAAATCATTACCTAAAAATGTATTAAACGAAGAGAATATTCAACTAAGATTTATCAAAATGATTTAAACAAAAAAACATAAGCATTGAAATTTTAAACAAAATTTTTTCATGTTCTTGAAAAAATTTTATAGTTGAGAATCCACTTACATCAAACATAGTCACCATGATAAAACCACACTATTCCCTCATAGATATTGGATCCCGAAACACTCCAATGATGGTTCATAATTAAACCATCACCAAAAGGAACCCTAAAAGGTGATCTAATAATTAATTCCCTAGAATGAGGTTTTAGCCAAAGAGAAACAAGAAAATAAGAGAACCGAACAAGGGATGGAAGTACTACCTTTTATTTCTTACACAAAATCTCCAAGGTTCAAAGAGAGTGATCTCTAAGATAATGATAAATTCTAAAATCACCCTAGGAATCCTTCTAGTTTGAGAGATTCAACAATGTGATAAGAAGTGAGAGGTTTGGTGGATCATGGTAAAATCTATTTTTGGGGTGTTTAATTATTGTGTCTATTTTAAATGCATGGTATGGGAAACCACATGATAATTGTGTAGATTTTACTACATAAAACCCAAGGCTGCATTTTTTGGTAAGAAATGGAATGATAGAAGGAACTGTAGCAGGCACTGTAGCAAGTACTGTAGAAGACACTGTTCGGCACTGTAGCAGCCGAAACAATTCATCTGTTTGGGATTTCGGGCTACCGGTTTGAGTATCGGGTCCTTTAAGAGCTTTAGGACACCCAAGGCTTTCGGCCTAGTAAGTATTTCGGGCCACCTCAAGGCCTTTGGGCCACCTAAAAGCCTTCGGGCCACCTCAAGGGCTTTGGACCACCTGAAATTATGCATTAATGATCAAACAGAATCTATAAGAAGCAGACTCCAAATGGGGATTCAGAGAAGACACATTCACCAGAGCAGAAGCTAAGAGGATTTTTCAGAATAAGAGGGTTTTTAATTGCCATCAGGACCAGCCTGTGCTTGCATGGTAATCCTAGAAAAACATCCATGTGAAGGTGGAGAGTTGATATCACGATGAAGAAGCTGGGAGGAGGAGTTCCATGTATAGTCTGTATATATTTCCTAAGACCTACTGGTCATGTAATCTCTAAGCCTACAGGCCTTATAAGGGTTCCCCCTCATCCATTGAAAGGGGGTTTATTAAAAATCAATAAAAAAAATAAGGCCTTGGGGCCATTCAGGTGATAGTGTGAATCATTTTTACCCAAAAATTCACCAGTATTATTTGGTTACTGCATGCTTTTCCCAAACCATTAAAATTCATAGAATCCCCTTTTTCTCTATGAATGATTTAACAATGAATTGTTCATGGTTTTACCCAAATAATGATCCAACTATGAACCCTAAAAATACTTCTAAAACTCATTTTAAACATCATAAATTCAATCAAATCCTAAATATAACATAAAATCTGACCAAAAATGTATAAATACTTCAAATCAAAAGTGTTGCGTTCTTCCCACCATTGGGATTTCCATCCTTAGAAAGATAAATAATGGTGGTGTCTTGAAAATTCTTAGGCTATTGATCTAACATAAAATCCACATGTTCCTAAGTCTCCTCAAAAAGTTGGTTATACTTCCATAATGAAAGTATCAATAATATGTACTATCCATGAAATACATATTTTTACATATCTATAATATTAATCAGGGTGTGGATAAATTTTGTATCAGGATAAAGAGTCATGGAAACCAAACTACTTGCATAAGCAGGGTTAGTTTCATAATTATCTAGCTAAAATATAGAAAATATATCTTCAAATGATCTGAATCTAGAAGGTAACACTATACAATAAGTTACATCAACAATGCACTTAATAATACCAAATTCTATAACCCACCAAGGAGATAATTTCTCTAGTTTTCCAAGGTAATAATGCCCCAAATATGGATATTTTAGCAAGAATACATGATCTTCCACCTTAGAAGATAGTGGATATCGATAATTATATGAATAATAATTCCAATGGATTTGGGTCATTTTTATTCATTTATTTATCAATATAATCTCATTTATGGTATCTTGTATAATACTTGGACCCATATGAATTCCTCTAAGGCCTACAAGGCCATGTAATACTTACACCTACGGGAATTTTAAGGGTTCCACCTCACCCCTTTAAAGGTGGAATATCAAAATCAATAAAAAATGAATGCCTTTGGGCAATTCCTAGGTTTGATGAAAAAAATCATTCTTGATACATAGGATTTGATACCAAGTGAGAAGACTCAATACAAAAAATATCATTATTTTACATTATTTTCATAAATTAAACATTACATTTCACAAATAATCTCACAAACTCAAGAACCAAATTTTTAATTTCATTAAGGATTAGTTAAATAAGAAACATATTTTACAATAATTGTGAACATTTCCTTGTAATTGAACCATAAAAGTCCCCCTTCTGGACCTATCATAATATATACTCATCCTAATAACATAGTTAATGGAAATATAAGAAATATTGACCTCATATTCTTAGTAATGGTAAAATATATCAACATTTAATCAAGGGTTAAATCATAATAATTTGAAAAAACATGATCATGGGATAAATATCTAATTAAAATAAACATGTAACAATAATTGTTGTCTATAAATCATGATATAAGTATATGTAATCTCAAATGAAAAAACATATACCATGGAATATGAGTGTATAAAATAGGTTAATATAAACATGTACTAGGGATCATAACATATGTATATAGAATTACAATATAAGCATGGGCATAAAAAATCTTAAAATAGTGGAGTAGACCACAATACATGATTTTTATAACATAATGGAGTAGTTATCACTGCCTAATTCTCATATCATAGTGGATCAGGCACCAATTCCTGATTTCTTTAGTGGATCATTCATTAATACTTGTTTCCCGTAATTATATCATGAGATATATAACCTTAACCAATGAATTAGAGGGTGATATAGGACCCCACCTATAAACATCCATATATATGTGTTCTATATAAAATAAATCATATATCATATAATGAAAACCCATGGAAAGAAAATGTGTTTCATAAAATTTCCAAATAGTTTCATATAAAATAACTTCAATAATTATATCAGTTGATAACAAATCACCCAAAATAAGTATTTCAAAAAGGAATTTAGAGTCGGATTCATAAAACATAACTCTACATAAGATCGAACCTTTTGAGTTAAAGATGTAAATATAAACATAAACATAATAATAGTCTTTTGAAATCATTTCTTAACATAATCATCAAGAGAAAGAATTATGAGTGACTTTCAAAAAGATCATTTTCTTTGACAATTTTACATGAATAATTTTTACAAAATTACCTACAAATAAATATCAATATTTAATCCATGAAAAATTCATAATTGTTAAATAATGTAAATGTGGAGTTGAAGATAAAATATATGATCATGAGAGGAAAAACCTTTTCAATATATTAAAAACACCATTATTGAAAACTCACATCATTAAATGAGTAATAAATCATGATTTTGGAAAAAGGTGGAGAGAAATATGAAGAAAATATAAAAAAATAAAAAAAAATCTATTTCAAAATAAAAAATTTATAATAGTAGATGGAATAATGAATATGGACATGGAAGAGAAACGGATTATTTGAAAGGATGGTAAAAAAATTCACAATGTTATAATCTTATTAGATAAAATTCATCATATAAGAATATTTAAATTAAAAAGTTATTTTCCCCCATAGATAAAGGGAATGTACTATATAATAAATTATTAGGGTGTAATAACACAAGAATTTAATAATAATTTCAAGAAGAATCATTATAACTTAAATAAACTAGATGTGATTTATCAATATCCCTTAAAGTTTTAGTAACATTTCAATTAAAATTCATTAACAATTATAACATTAAATTGATGTGTAAATCCATTTAATTTCATAAAAGGTATAAAAAGTGTATTTATAGGGCACTATAAATACCACAAAAAAATAAAACAATTTGTGAATATGATATATGTATCAAAGAATGACAATTTAGATTAAAATTCATTTACCTATTCTCTCGAATACAAATAAGTGATGTAAACTCGTGATTAATAAACATAACCATCTAAATAAAATATTTATGAACCTTGTTAATATATATATATATAACCTTTTATAATATTTAATGATAATCATCCATTATACATTAATCAGCTAGTTATTGTTTATTTTTATCATCATATATTAGTAATTTTGATTGTTTCATGTGTGTTCCATAATGGAAACATTGAACCATGTTCATTAATACCAAGTTCCTCAATGATATATTATGAAATATATTAAAGTAATTATGTGTTAATGATTTGTTCATCTCCATTTTAAATAGATATTAATGATGGTCATTGATCTTGAGAATGGAATCCATAATGAGCTTGTTTAAGTAATTTATTAATGTCAATAATGTATTTTATAATGATTTTTAGTTTATATATAATCCTATCAGATCTATATCCATAAAATATATTAATCCTTGATATCATATATATTAATCAAACATTTTTAGAACCAACCATATATGGTGGTGATAAAAAATGAAATATTTCATTCATGGAGGTAGTAGTATGCATGTCCACTTGGAAGACATTTTCATTTTCCATAGTATTGGAGGAAGGTAGAAAATGGTTTAAATATTAATAATATTAATAATATTATAAGTATAGTATTTATTCATTAAAAAATAATTTTATAACCATCCATGTAAGGTGGGGATAACAAATCAAATATGACGTTCATAGAGGCGGTAGTTTGTAGTATTCATGGTTGACATTTTCATTTTTAAAGAAAAATGGATTAAGGAATATAATGAATATTACATTAATATAATAAAATTATAAAAATAATGATAGTGATGTTATTATTTTTGGACAGTATAATAAATAGTGAGGTATAAGAATAATACTTAAATAAATAAAAAATGTAAAGGAGTGATTAGGGATTTTTAATTTACTACTTGGAATAGTTCTTTTGAAAATTATATTACACCTTTGAAACGTGGTATTTTTAGGAGACAAAAACCTCTAGGATTTATCTAGGAGTGTTTAGAATGGATCTAGGTAGATTTTTTGAAAATAATGGGCTTTTGGTGTGTGAGGATGTGGGGTGGTGAATGGATCCTTTAATAAGTGAGATGAGTGGAATATTTGTAAAAAGAGGTGCACTATTCATGTAAAGTGGACAAAATGGACAATAGTTGAGAAGATATAATATAAGGTCATTAAATACCTTGAATATTCATTTGGATACATGTTTTTAAAATGTTTTATTTCTTTTACCCTTTGATTTAAATATTTTATAATTTCAACTTTTTACCATGGTAACTAATTTTTACCAAAGTCTTTTATTTTTTATGAATAAAAATAAAATTGAACATATTACATAATTGGGACCTTATGTTTCAAAATATAAGAGCCCAGATTCAAGTATAATAAAAATTTGTGACCTTCTAAGGATATGGGAGCTCGAAGGAGGCTTGGAATAATTCCAGAGGGGTTTAGATGTAAAATTATGGAAGTAGAAAGATTACATGTCATGTAAGTGAGGTCTATGACCTGTGTGAGGTAGGTTCACAACGCGTAAATATTCAGGGTTAAATAATAAAAATGTGATTCATTTTTCAGCATCATCTTAACCCTAATGATTACATGACATGAAAAGGGATTACACATCATATAATTCCCCACAACAGTATTTTTATAAGAATTCTTAGCCACTTGATTTATACAGAACCCTATGGTTGTAGTTCCTCTCTCTTGATTCTAGGAGATCCAGTAGCCCTCCCTTCAGTGTTTTGAGATTCCTTTGATGAATATAAATCATTTTTATTTATTCTTCGATATATGGTGATATAAGTAGAGTTATAACTCCATTTTTATTTATTTATCCCAGTTTGACCTAGTTTATTTTTGTATCTTCTCTTTATTATATGACAGATGATCTCCCATGTTTCTAATGTAATTTATTTTGTGGATTGTTGGAATGATTGTACTGCCGCATCTTCAGATGGATGTAGTTCTTATGGGAGAGGTGATCATAGATCCGTGACATGGTCCATTCTCATGTAAATAACTCTAATTTATTTTTAGGTAGAGGATTCATTACTCTTATACTTTACATGTAATCGTAAAATGATCATTCTTTAGACTTTGGATGGAAATTAAATTGAACTGATAAATATTGAACAAAATTAAATAAATCACTTTTGATGATATGTTCCTATTGTTTTTTCTTTATACCCTAATAATGGTTTTCCTCTTGATTCTCTAGATACTGTGATATATATGTTTTATTATTTATTATCAATTTTTTCTTGATGGAAATTGGTAAACCATGTAAAGTTGGAAATAATTATTAATTAATTGGATAATGAATAAATAGGTATATTTAATGAATCTGGTTGATATTGTAATTTTATTATAATAAAATTAATACAAGTATGCATGTTTAATTGAATTAATATTATATATTTTTAATGTAATTAATAAATTATAGGAAGCATGTTAATGCTTGTTAATAGAGGAATTAAATGAATTTTAAATTAAATTTTAAATTAATTTGTGATTGCTTTTTATAGTTAGATTCCTTAGGTTTTATGTTGTTGGAACCTATTAATTAATGAAGCAGTTAATTCAAAATGGAATAGAAACTAGTTGTGTGATAAAGATAATGTATTTTTCTAGGGCTTGAGTTGACCATTTTCTTGAGAAGTATGTGTGCCTTGTTTGGGATCCATGAGAGCCCATTTTCATGAGAATGATGAATTCCTTGTTTTGTGGGACCAGTTGTCATTTTTCTTGCTTGTTGTTCCTAATACTTTGTTATTTGATAGGTACGGATGTTCCTGGAGGTATGTCATTATATGGGGTGGGGAGGCCCAGATGCGATGTGATCCTAGTATGGCTAAGACTGGAATGGATGACATGATATGTGGGCAGGGAGGCCTAGATTAATTTGCAGTAGTTGACGCGTGTGATGGTGAGATGCATATGTATATGCAAGTGGTTGTTAGGTTTGGCACTAGAGGTTATGGAGTGGGTTAAAACTATTATTACCCATTGATGATATATTGAGAGTTAGTATTATCACTTGTGAATATGTTTAATGTTTAATGGATGAGTTGCTTGTTTTATCTACATTCTTTTCCCCACTTCTTGTGGCAGTTGTAGGTGCTTGGTTTCATTTTTTATCCTAGTGGTAGCTTAGTATGGTTTTCCTAGATCACCTAGATATGGAATAAATATAATAATTAATTTAATAATTCTTAACCCATGGGGTTGGTTGATGTTGTAATACAAATGCTAAAAATATGTTAATCTTAATAAACCATGGATTTGATTTGGGTTATTCTCAGAGGGAATGAACCTTCACTCTGATAATTAATGTAATTAATATGATGAAATATGGAAAATGTTAATACCTAATTAATGTATAATGAATTAATTAATAGAAGTAAATTTTAAAAAAGGAAAGAGTAATTTAATGTAGATCTTTTATATGCTTGTGTGCTTATAGGATATCTGGTCTTAGTTTTGGTAGTATGAAGTCTGAGCGATGTTATATATAGTTGATTATAATATTAGGTTATACCCAAAGTGTGGTTGTGAGCTATATTATATCATGTATATTATGTGATTCCATATTCTACCCCACCCATGTAGGTTATGGAAATTGACACCCAATAGAATATGAGAGGGTGTTTTCCTAAACAACTCGGTGGGAGGATGGATGGATGACTGCTTCCTCTGGCCTTGCTCTCTAGTAGTTACTTGTGTTGGTATGCATGGAGTTTAGTTTTCCCATACATTTATATAGGGGGATATAATGGATTTGAGTTATTTCACACATATTTATTATCTTATTTAGTATCCAAATGATTATTATAGGTATTGGATGTATAGGTTGTGATGGTTTGGGGTACTTACTTTGTGTATAGGATGTAATTGCTTGAGGTGTTATACCCGATGTTTGATATACATCATATAGGTTGTGGGGGGTTATATAAACTACTTGGGTACTATATATATTTATTTTGAGGGGATGGTGTGGTTATGTGATGCATGAGGTGCATTTTTTGGTTCCCTGTTTTGGTGTTTTATATACAGATTACTTTTGGGGAGAGAGGCATAGGATGTGAGAGTTATAGTAGAGAGGAAAACCAATAGGGAAACAGTAGTGGGTTAACCTTGATGTTTTATTATTATATTATATGTTATCTTTTATGTGTTACTTGGTGAGATTTAGCGAGGCTATGAACTTGGTATACAAGTTTAGCGGACGAGTTAGTCAAATTATTGTTCCATATACTTTAGTATGCTTTCGTTATCTTTTAAATGAGAGGATATGAGGAGAATCCTACTATGTATATTTTTATACACTCCCAATATATATATAAACTATTTTTCAAGTCATTTGGAGTAGGTTGGTGATTGGGCTAGATAATACTAGCTCAGGGTTTATCAGGAGCTATTTGGGCTTTGTGGTTGCTACCACCTTTACCTTTTTGGTACTTATAGTTTCATTTAAGTTGTTTAGTACTGTATGAAATTTCATGTTTGCACTTGGGTTATATATATATATAATGTATTTATGTATGTATGTATATATGTATGAGTAGTTCTTAGTTGTTGTATCCTTCTAATATCTCTCTTCTGCATGTTTCTCTTAGTGGGTAATGCCTCCCAATCATATGTTTATTATACCCTCGATGCTAGTCTCCAACCCCAGTTCTACTGGTGGTGAGACTCAGGTAGTCACCATATCTCTCCCCTCATTACGGTATTTTTATGGGGAGGGGATAATGATAGATTGGTATTATAGTTTTAGTTCCCCCTAATATTGCACCTATGTATGAAATGGGTATACCTTGGGATATGTTAAAACCATAAAAAATATAATTAATTAATTAATTAATGTTAATATTTCATATTCTAGGTTTAGGATCGCTAACAAGTTTATTCATTTTCATATTTATGGATTCAATTTGACATCCTATTCAGTTTCACATCAAAGTTGTTCAGTCGTATATGCCAGTAGATCAGCATAGAGTAAAGGATGATGATGAAAACATTAGGAATAGGATACTCCGAGTGTTTAGTGCTATATTCTATAGAAGTATGATGGATATGTTTCATATCGATGAAAGAAACTGATGGTAGTTTGCAGATTTATATCTATTATCATCACTTGAACCAAGTGATAGTGAATAAATGAAACCCTCTTTCATATATTTATAATTTATTTTATTAGATTAAGGTATGAATTTGGTTCTAGAATATTGATTTTTGGTTTGGATATCATCATTTACGGGTGAAGGATGGGGATATTCAGAAGACTACTTTCCATTATCTTCATGGGCATTATGAATTCGTTGTGATTATGTTTGGTGTGACGAATAATCCATATGTGTTCATGGGGTTGATGAATTCAATGTTCAAAGAGTTCCCAGATATTTTCATGGTGGTTTTCATTGATGACATATTTGTGTACTCTACGTCTGAGGAGGAGAATATGGAGTATCTATGTGCCATTATGGGAGTTCTTAATCATGATAAGTTATTTGTGAATTTTTTGAAGTGTGAGTTCTGGGCTTGTGAAGTCTATTTATTAGGGAATTTTGTATCCTAATAGGTAGTATCAATGGATCCTTCAAAGATAGAGGTGGTTTTGTCTTGGGTATCCCCTAGGATAGTGGAATATGCATGGAGTTTCCTTGGTCTTTCAGGCTATTACAGGATGTTTATAGCATATTTATCTCAAATTATAACTCCTTTGATAGCCTTGAACCAGAAGGATCGGGTGTTCTTATGGACTAGAAAGTTTCAAACATCTCTTGAGTGACTAAAATAGAAGTTGGTCGGTGATCTAGTCCTTTTTTTCCCAAAAAATGGAGTTCATTTTGATGTTTTTTATGAAACTTTGCATCTTGGCTTGGTCTGAGTTCTGATGTAGTGAATATAGGTTGTTTCATATAGGACTTTTCAGATATATCTCCATGAGTATAATTATTCCATGTATTATCTTGAGTTGGCAGTAATGGTTTTTTCTTTGATGTTGTGGAGACTTTAACTCATTGGTGAGCATTTTTTGGTTTTTACTAACCATAAGAGCATGAGGTATGTATTTTCCCAATGTGACTTGAACTTGTGTCAGCTTTGATGGATGGAATTATTACAGTATTATGAATTTGAAATTTCATATACATTGGGAAAGGGGAATGTTTTGGCTAATGTGTTGAGAAATAATTCATAGGATAATTCCGTGCATGAATCTAGGGATTCCTAGAGAACAATAGAAGAAATATTAGTGATGAATATTGATATGGGAGAGGTTATAGGTAGAATTTGTCTTTCTAAAATGGTAGTGAAGCCATATTCAGTGAATCAAGAGGAGTCTTAGTTGGGGGATTCTGAGATGGAGGTCTATAAGGACCGAGTTGTTTTAAGTGATTCCCTTGAGGGATTTTCTATGGATGGATAGCACCAAGATTTTTTCCAAAGAAGTATTTTAATTACTTTGGTGATGTGTGATATGGTTCTTTGGGAGTTCTATAGTTCACCTTTATTTGTACATCTCGATGTGAACAAGATTTACTGAGATTTTAAAGGTTAGTTTTAGTGTCCTGGGTTGAAATGTACAGTTATGGGGTTTTTATCTCAATGTTTGGTCTTTCAGAGGTGAAGGTTGATCATTGTGTTCTCGGTGGGTTTCTCCTGCCGTTAAATGTTCCTTAATGGAAGTGGGAGGACATATCAATGGACTTAAAAACTATTTTACCTTGAACTCAGGGAAGCTATGATTTTATATGGGTGATAGTGGATTGTTTAATGAAATAAACTCACTTTATATCAATCAATGAGTCAATATTAGAAGAGGTTTTGTCAAGGAAGTATCTATAGGGGCTAGTGTCACTCCATAGAGTCCCAATAAAGATCACTTATGATCAAGATCCTCATTTTAACACTAGGGTGTGTGGAGGTCTCTATAAAAATTCTTGTTCTATGATATGTCTTATAACTATTTTTTATCCATAGACGGATGGTCGGACAGAGTGGACCACCTATATTCTTAAAGACATGTTGTGCTCTTGGGGCCTAGATTTTGGAACTTCATAGATGAGGCACCTACCCTTGATTGAGTTTTCTTACAATAAAAAATTCCACTCAACCATTGGTATGGCACGATTTTAATCTTTATACAGCCTACCTTATCATTCTTCATTTTTATAGACTAGAGTCAGAGAGGTAGCAATTCTCAGGCTAGAACCGGTGCATAAAATGACAGAGATAGTTCAGTTAATTCATGAGAGGATGAAGGTAGCACATGATCATAAAAAATCCTTTACTGATCATAGGAGGAGACCTATGGAGTTTTATGTTGGGGATCACGTGTTCTTGAAGGTGACTCCTCATCATGGGTAGTGCAGGTTTGGTCATGGGAGTAAGTTTCCTCCATGATTTGTTGGGCCTTTTGAGGTGTTGGATCATATTGAAGTTTTTGGAATATTGGATAGCACGTCCCTCATAGATGATTTGGATACATGATGTTTTTCACATGATAGAGCTCCATAGTTATCTTAATGAATACTCTCATGTCATCGATTGGGGAGATATCAGTGTGAAATGATGATTCAGCATTCAAGGAGCAGCTTGTGGATATTCAGGACTACCGATAGAAGGTGTTTTACATGCATTTTATTCTCTTTGTTCGTGTCTTATGGTATAATAGTGGCATATAGGAAAGTACATAGGAAAATGAGTCATAGATGCATGCTCAGTACCCCAAGTTATTTGACGTTTAGTGATTATATTGTAACTTTTTTATCTTATGTTTATTTATCCTTTTGTTTAAGATATGGCTTTCTCTTGTTTCTTATTATGGCTTTAATCTCATTCAAGAGATATCTCCCCCTAGATAGTGGTTAGGAGTTGGTAGTCATTTTTTCATTATTTTTAAGTTGTTTCTCCATATAGAGGTGGTTAACCTTCTGATATGGAGGGATCTTTGAGTGGTATCTTGCAAGGAGGCTGTTCGGACAACCCCTTTTTATTTTCTCTCTGGTTTGGTTTTGGATTCTCTAGTATGATAATGTTTGAGAGATATTTAATGTAAGGTCCTAGATCCAAGTAGACCAGCCCTTTGTGATTTTACAAGGACAATAGAGCTCAAAGGAGTCTTGGAATAATTTCAAAGGGGTTTGGCTATAAAATACTACAATTAAAGAGATTACACACCATGTAAGTGAGGTTAATATCCTATGTGGGGTAGGTCAATGATGTGAAAATAATTGGGGTTAAATAATAAAAATTCTATATGTTTTTCAGCATCAACTTAACCCTGAGGATTACACATCGTGAAAGAATATTACACATCATGTCAGAACCCATTTTAGTATTTTTATAAGCATTTTTAGCCACTTGGTTTATTCATAAATTTATGCTTGTAGTAAATCTCTCTCGATTCTAGGCGATCCACTAGCCATCTCTTTGGTGTTTTGAGATTCCTTTGATAGGGATTGAACCTTTGGATTTATTCTTTGATTTGGGGTTATCCAAGAAGAGTTCTACCTCCATTATTTAATGATTTATCCTAGTGTAATCTAGTTTATTTTTGTATCTTGTCTCCAAGATATGGAAGATGATATCTTATATTTCTAATGGGGTTTTTTGTGGGGTTTTTTTGTGCTTCTATCACAACATCCTAGGATGGATTCAGTTCTTATGGGATATTTGATCGGAGATTTGTTACATGGTCCATTATTATGTGAATAACGTTTATAGATTTTGAATTAGGGGATTTGTTTCTTCACTTTTATTTTATGTTTAATCGTAAATTGATCATGATTTATCATTTTTATGGAAATTAAATTGACCTAATAAATATTTAACTGAGTTAATGAAATTACTTGCGATTGCATATTTATATTGTTGTTTCTTTATACCATTATAAAGTTTTTCTTATTGATTTTATAGATAGCGTGAAATCTATTTTTTATTCTTTATTAGTAGGTTTTTCTTGAAGAAAATTGGTAAAAAAAATAAATACATAATTAATTAATGATTGATTGGTCAAAGAATAAAGATGAATGTTTAATGAATATTTCTGATGTTGGAATTTTATTATAATAAATTTGATTCAAGTATGCATATTTAATTGAATTTATCTTTTATATGTTTCATATAATTGATAAATAATGTTAATTATATTAATTATTATTAATAAAGGAATTATAGATATGTAAAATTAATTGTGTAATTAATTTGTGATAGCTTTCTATAGCGTGATGCCTTAGGTTGTCTATGGTTGGAACATGTTAATTAATGAAATAGTTAATTCAAGATGGGATAATAATCAGTTGTGTGATAAAAATAATTTTTTTCTAGGGCTAAAGTTTCTTATTTTCTTGATAAGGAAGAGTGCCTTGTTTTGGTTCTGTGAGATCTCATTTTCATGAGAATATTGAATGTCCTATTTTGAGGGCCCAATTTCCATGTTTCTTTCTTGTTATTCTTACTTCTTTGTGATGTGATTAGTATGGATGAGACTAGAGGGATATTTTGATATGGGTTAGGGAGGCCCAGATGCGATGTGAGCCTGCTATAGCTAATCATGGAATGGATGATGTGATATGTGGTGAGAGAGTTCAGTTGATGTGGTAGGAGTTGATGCTAGTGATTGTGAGATACATTGGTATATGCATGTTGAATGTTGGTGTTAGGGTTGGCATCATAGGTGATAGAATGGGTTAAATATGGGATTTCCCATTAATGAGATGTTTAGAGATGGTATTCTAACTTTATAATTTTTTTAATGGATGATGTTTGAGTTTCTTGTTTTACCTACATTCTTTTTCTAACTACATGAGGTAGCTAGATGTTCTCAGATGCATGTTTTCACCTGGTGGTAGCATAGTATGGTTTTCCTAAATTTCCTATATATAGAATAAGTATAATAATGAATTGAATAAATATTGACCCATGGGTTTTGTTGATGTTGGAATGAAAATTCTAAAAAGATGTTAATCTTGATAAACCATGGATTTGGTTTGGCTTATGCCTTGTGGGTATGAACCTTCACTCTAATAATTAATGAAATTAATGTAATTAAATTTGAAAAAATGTTAATGGTTAATTAATGGATAATTAATTAATTAATAGAATAAAATAATAAAATGTAAATAAGAAAATATTGTATATATTTTATATTCTTTTGTATATATAGGATATTTAGTCTTAGTAGAGTCATTTGGGAGTCCAAGTGATGTTAGCTGCAGTTGAATCTAATACAATGTTATGACCATAGTGTGGTTTTGTGCTATATTATATAATGTATATTATATTATTTCATACGCTACCCCGCCAATGTTTGTTAAGGAAACTAACACCTAGTAGACTCTTGGATGGTGTTTTATCTAATATTCTGGTGGGAGGATGGATGGCTGACTACCCCCTATGGACCACTCTTTTATCAAGGTAGTTACTTGTGTTTGTATGCATGGAGGGTTTTACCATATATATGTGTAGATGGATATAATGGTTTGTTGTTATTTCACACACATGTATTACCAGATATAGTATCCAAATGATTATTATAGGCATTGCCTATATAGTATGTGATGGATTGAGGTACTTATTTGGTGTATGGGATGTAATGGCTTGAGGTATAATACCTAATATTAGATAAAAATCATACAGGTTATGGGTGAAAACTAATTGGTTACTATATATAGTTGTGTGGATGGGATAGTTTGGTTATGTGATGCATGAAGTTCATGTCGTGGTGCCATATATAGGTGTTTTCGGGATAGCTTACTTTTGGAGATAGAGGCTTAGGACGTACGATGTTGGGGAAGAGTAGAAAACCAGTGGGGAAGCAGGATAAGGGTACCCTTGATGTTTTATTATTATATTATATACTATCTTTTATTCATTACTTGGTGAGATTTATCCATGGTGAGGCTGGGAACTTAGTATACCTATTTAGGAGATTATTTAGTTTCAATGTTGTTTACTGTGATTTTGCATGCTTTCTTTATATTTTTTATGAGATGCTCTTGGGAGGATCCTATTGAGTGTACTATTATACTCACCCTATGTATATAAAAACTATTTTTTAGGTTAGTTAGATACCTTTAGTGATCATGTTGGATATTACTAGCTCAGGGTTTAGCAAGATCTATTTTGGATTTGTGGTATCCACCATCTTTAAATTTTAGTACTTGTAGTTTCCTTTCAGTTATTTAGTACTACATGATATTGCATGTTTTCACTTGGGTTTTATTTATAAATATATGTATAAGTAGGTATTGGTTTTTTATCTTTCTTATCACCCTCTTCTAAATGTTTCCCTTAGAGGGTAGTGGCTCTCATTCACATGTTTATTATACCCTAGGTGCTAGTCACTAACCTGAGGCCTACTGGAGGTGGGACTCAGGCAGTCATCATCTCTCTCCCCTTATGGTAGTATCTTTGTGGGGAGGGGTTTGTGAAAAAAAATATGAAATAAATTTAATTATATTAAATTTATAAAAGTGTGAAAAAATAATTCTAAAATAATAAATTTATAATGCATTAAAAAAGTTTTGGATGAAAATATAACTTAGGTTTTAGCATTTCAAATAAATGTTTATAAAATAAACATAATATTTTATAATTAAAAAAATTATTCTAAAACATATATTTGGTCTAGAAAAAGGATTAATAAAAAAAATTATATTATACTGATGTCATAAAAGCATGATGTTTGTTAAAACAATATTTTTCACTATTCTCATAGAAATAAATCTTTTAGAAGAATCTGAAAAATTGATACTAAGTTAATATTGTAATGATAATTCTAAAAATGAAATTAATTTTTTAAAACTCAAATTATAAAATTTATTAATTTAATTTATAAATATAATCATAAAATATAATGAATAATATTTTAAAGGAAAATTATTTTTTTCAAATATTAAATATTTTTCTTATTATATCATATCCACATATAATTAAATTAGTGATAATATATTAATAATAATATATTTTACTATAATTTAACTATAATATACTTATTTTTATAAAATTAAAATGAATAGAATATAAAAATACTTTTTTTATAAAAATATTTCTTTAAGCCTAAAATAAATTTATTCATATTACATGTATAGTAATAACTATTGGATGAAAATTAATTTATTTTATTATAAATATTATTAGTAAACTTAATTAAAATCATTCTTTTGTAGTAATAAGTTTCATTAAGATTAAAATAAAAAAACTTATAGAAAAATAGTTATTTTTAAAATATCCATTTTATATTAAATGATGTTATCTAAAATACAATTAATTATTTATATTCTAGTCAAGAAAAATTATCAATCAGTTGATATTAAAAAAATTATTGGATCTTTATCATATAATTCTTTAATAATAATATTTTAGCATACAAAACTATTTTATAATATTGTAATTAAAAATTATATTGTTGTTTTTTTATTATTATTTCTAAAATATATTATTCAAATTTTCCACTAATAATACACAACTTTAAAATACCTATTACAAACATGTATATCCAATGACCATATCTCCAACAATTACATTTCAAACAACTATATTTATACTGGTTAGGTATATACCTATATATGGATTTACTAAAATTATTCATCTCATTCTCACTTCTCAAGTCACACTTCTCATTACTTATTATGGATTTTACATAATTATTTTTCCCTTTCATGATTTTCATTCTAACTATTGGTTTATTTCTACTAATGGTAATTCAAAATGGTGAAGATGGTCCAAGGGATCTTCTCATTATAAAGATATTATTTCATTATATATATTTACCCATTTAATTTATTCACTTTTAATGGATATAATCAACCATGGTATGTAATAAAGGATTTTATGTACTTTTGTTTTAATTTTTTATCTTAATAAAATCTATTATATTTCATTTTAGTTAAATTTCAAGTGTGATAAAAGATATCAAACAAAGTATTTATTTAAAGGGAAATTCATATGAAATATTGGGGTGTTAAATTCTCCCCTTTTAAATAAATTAAATCCTCACAATTTTAATTACCAGTTACTAAAAATATAGTTAATGGTATCCATAATATAGGCATGATTCTTGATAAAATTTATATCAAGATACCAACCACACTTTCTTAATTAAGACTATGAAACTCATCTTTATCTTCTAATAAACATTTTTTTAATTTTTATTTTTCAAAAAAAATTGTTCCAAATATGCTTCCTTAGTTGGATTATCATACATAGAGGTTTTTAGAGGCATACTTTCACAACTTCAATTTCATTATACTGATTCTAGAAAAATACTAAAACCAAAATGGTTATGAAAATATCTTATAAAATCAGATTAAATGGCCATATGAATATAAAAATTCATTCTTAAGATTAATTTTCCTATGAATAATTTTTTTAAAATATGACACATTAAACTAAAATATGATATAATTTCATCCACCAATTACTCATTCAATTTGACCTAATTTTTCTATGGTTATTTTTTAGTAGGTTCTATAAACTCACTAGTTATATATTATATCATAAATATGGTTATATTTATAGTAATATTTTATAAAGAGCATCGAATCAACCAAATAATATATATAGGGATTATCAATCCAAGTATATAATAAGTCCAAAATGTTATATACCATGTGAAGATAAATTTAATCCCCATCCCACCTTTTTTAGGGGTATTAATCCTAGGTCCATTTTTATAAGAGATTACATCCATGAGTATTTATCCAGATAAGTATTCCATTTCTAGGAAACCAAAAACATTATAATTTATCAAAAAATTACAATTTTTTCCTAAATTTAGGATTATCCTTAGGGTTTTCACTAATTTTATCTAGTAATAACCCTAAAAATAATTGAACCCTTCTCAAATAAAAAATGAGGAACGCCAAACCTTCACTTCTGAGTCTAGTGCTAAAACACATTATTTACACATATATTTGATACCAAGTGAAATTAATCCAATGAAACATATTTTAATATTATTTTCTTAGTTAAATATTACATATCACAAATAACCTCATAATCCAAATAATTTAATGTTTAGTGTCTTGTAGGATTTAATAAAAAGAAACTTATTTCAAAATAATTGTGCACACTTTACTATAATAAAACTATAATAAAACCCCTATATATAATTATTGTAAGTTATACTAATATTAATATCATAAGGAACTGAAATATAAGATATAGTGAGATTAGATTCTCAGTACTGGTAAAACATATCAAAATGTCACCAATGCTCAGATTATAAACATTTGAGAAAACATGATCATGGGATAAATATCTAATTAAAAGAAATATTGAATGATAAGTGTGTACATAAGTAATTATATAATAACTTGTAATCTCAAATGAATAAATATATACCATGTCATAAGAGTGTTGAAATATGAGATAATAAACATGATCTATGGAGCATAACATAAGAATATAGAAATTGAACATATTGATAAGCTTAGAAAATCATAACATAGTATAGCAGGAATCAATACCTAATTATTATAATATAGCGGTGAATTAATCACTATAAAATTACCATAAAATAGTGGAGGAGGATTCATGACTATATTCCCATAATATAGCAGAGTAGATATTACAATTTGTTTCATATAGTTTAAATAACATCAACACATGATTCTCAAAACTATCTCTTTATATATATAACCACAACCAATTCATTTAAGGGTGATATATATCCCCACCCATTAACATCAATAAATATATTTTCCATATGAAATAAATAATATATCATTTAATGAAAACTCCATGAAAATTAATTAGGTTTCGTAACATTTCCAAATGATATAACATAAAATTACATTAAAAATTATATTGGCTGATACCAAAAATTCAATCACCAAAAAAATTATTTGAAAATAAATTTAACATGGTATTCATAAAATATTACTCTATAAGAGATATATATTTTAGATTAAATAATAGAAATGAAATGAAAACCTAAAAATAAAATTTATAAAGAAACAAATATTAACAACATTTTAAGGAGATAATGTTATGAGTAACATTCAAAATGATTATTTTTTAGAAGCTAACATGAATTTTTTTAAACATTATTAAAAAATATTTCTCAATAAATATTCGTTAAAAAATACATAAAGGTTATCTAAAATAAATACAGAGTGTAAGATAAAATATATGATCATGATAGGAAATACCATTTAATCATTTTTAAAATACCTTTATTGAAAACTGAAATCATCAAAAGAATAATAAATATTTATTTTGAAAATCGGTGAAGCTAAATATTAAGATAAAATGAAATATTACATATTTATATTGTAAAATAATAAATAAGAACATTTTTGGGAATAATGAAAATTGACATTGAGGAGAAAGGTCTTATTAGAAAGGATGAGAATTATTCTTAACAACAATAAACTTTTTTGATAATTAAATTAATCATAGATTGAGAATTGAATTAAAAAACTCATTTTCCCAAAGATATGAATATAATGTACCATATAATAAATTATTAGTGTGTAATAACCCAAGAATGTAATAAAGAAGTTAAATAAGAAACATTATAACTCAAAAAATGAGATTTGTGTTATCAATATACCTTATAGATTTATTAACTTTTAAATTGAAATACCTTGAAAAATATAACTTTAAATGAATATGAAAATCCATTAAATCTTATTAAATTTTGAAAACGTAATCCATATAAAAGTATATACACCACCAAACATAAAATAAGTTTAGAATATGATATATGTCTCAAATAATAAAAAATGAGATAATAAATACCATATGTTTACTCTTGAATTCCATGAAAGTTCTTTAAACTCCAATATAATAAATATAAACACCTGAATAGATTAATTTAAAACCTTATTATTTTCAAGAAAATTTTTGTAAAGACCTTGACCCTATTAGCATAGATTTGGTAGGAACTTTATTACATTGGCATAAGATACAATGAATCACATCCTAAAGGACCATATAGATTATTAGTCTAAGTAAACTATATAAATAATTTAATATTGCATTAAAAGTAAAAATGTAAAGACCTGTAAAATTCAAGGTAAATTTTTTCTAATTTTCTTTGGGATTTTACAAGAACGTAGTTTCTGGCGGCACATGATTTCGAGGCCCGGTGTGCCCGGAATTTTTATCTGAAGTTTAGCTCAGGTACGTTCAGTGAACGAATGAGCGGGATTTCCTAACTTTTGAACCGGTGCTCGGAATCAAATTCTGAGGGCACCGATGGAATCGCAGTGCCGGTAATTGCTTAGGAACACCTTTTCCAGAGTTGCGTTTACACGGGAGAAGTTGTTAAAAATTGTGGAAGTTAAAAATAAAATTGAGCTACAAATTTTATTTTTACTAAGTGGTTAACCTTTGGGTGGAAGTTGGGGTAACCACCCAAGTGAGGTTATGATGGCGGTGGGGCCCACACGAACCCCACCCCTTCATTTTCCCTAACCCCCTAAACCCTCCATTTAATGACTTAGGTTTAATTACTTAAGTTAATTCTTTATTTGAATTTCAAACTTAATACATAGGAAATAAAATAAGACCAACACTTATTTTATTTTTGTTGGAGCTTGTTGTGTTGAGAGTGGATTGGGGGAAGAAACTCTAAAGTTATTCTTCATCATCGAAGAATGCGAAGAACACATCGATCTCCGACGAAGAATGTCGAATCCTCAGAGATCGACTACGCGACGCCGTGTACCGTGACGCCAACGGCGTTCCTTCCGCGACGCCTTCTTCCGCGATGATCAATTCTGCGACATTCTTTTTCGCGACGAGTCTTCATCCAACAACGCTCGAGGTAGGGGATTTATTGTTATTATTATTTGTGAATTCTTCTGTCGTCGTTCCTCGTTTCAAATTGGACTGCTTGCTATCGATTAACGGGAGGGGGCCAGACCGCACAAACACGGCCGACCCCCCTCCCTTATCTTTGTGTTGTTGCGGTTTGAAGGAAAGTGACGCGGTGTCGTCGCACCATGCGGGATCGCGCGGTAAGGATGCGCGGCGCTGTCGCGCCGCGCCATTGAAGTCGAATAAGGGTGCGGTGCCATCGCGCTGTGCCGGACGGACCAAGTCCGTGGCTTTAGGCCACGGCGGAGCAGCGAGCGACGGCCGGTTTCCGGCCGTCGGTGTCGGAGCAGGGGGACCGGACCAGCCGGTCCCATGGCGGCAGCAGCCGGCCGGCCAGAGCGGGCCGGCCGGTCAGGGGAGAAGTCGGGGGTTCGTAACCCCCAGCTGGCCAAAGAGCAGCGGCCCCCATGTGGGGGGGCCGCGTTTAATTGAACAGGGGGCAGCCCCCCCCCCCTTGACCGCCCAGCTCGGTTACACCGAGCTGGCCGGCGGACCGCCAGCGCGCCGGGCCGGGCCGGGCCACGCCCAAGTGGGCTGGACCCAGGTCGGGTCGACCCGGTTCGGGCCGACCCAGGGGGTCTCAGGCCGGGTCGGTCCGGGCCCAAAACCCCCACTTTCGGACCTCTTCTAGTATTTTTCCCATAACTTGGGATGCGGACCTCTGATCGACGCACCGTCAGCTGCGATGTGATACTTTGATCGAGACGGTCATTTCGGTATATTACACTCAAGGTTTCTGAGAACTTTGGGTTCGGCCGGGTTGGTTTGTACATGGAACCAACCGGGCCCTCGGAGCGGAAACGCTTATAACTTGAGCTCCGGACGTCCGATTGACGTGTCGTCGACTTTGTTGGATTCCTCTTAGTGAGACGGACCTTTTGGCTGACTCCGCTCAAGTTTTGGATGCAGTTTCAGTACAGTCGGGTTGGTTTTGACTTAAAAACCAACCGGGCCCCCGGGACGAAAAAGCCAATAACTCTCAGACCGGGCATCTGATTGACTCGCCGTCTGTCACGTTGAGTTCCAGTTGACGATACGGAACTTTGGGATAAATCAACTATGGACTTTGTGTCAAGTTGATGTATCATCCCATCGGCTCGTGGAGCGGACCCTCCCAAAACGAGCTTGCTGTGTGCGGGAACCCTAGAGTTGGTTGCGACTACGAAGATGATGACGATTGTACAGAAATCCTCTGTGGATTCGACGGTGACGACTACAGCACTCAGTGATCCTACGTGGATCAGTGCTACCGATCTTGTGTGGGTCAGATCCTGTGTGGGTCAGCGCTCAGCGGTCCTGTGTGGGCCAGCGCATACCGATCCTATGTGGGTCAGATCCTGTGTGGGTCATTGCGGGGGTTAGTTACCTATCGATCCTTTGTGGGTATTTGTCGGGGTTAATTACCTATAGATCATGTGTGGGTCTGATGGCTTAGATGATTCAGTGGGTACATCTGATCATCTCTATCATCTTTTGAATAAGTATACCTGTGTGAGATGAATCTTGACTTTCAATCATTATCTTCGATATGATTGACTTCTTTCCAATGTGGATTGTGTTGTGATATACTGTGTGGATGTGATCGAACTTGGGCTCGGATGTTGGAGCTGAACTGGAATTGATGACTTAGGTATATGTATGGGCATATACCTAAGTAGTGTCGGATGTTACTTCGTGATTGAATATTTCCTTTTTGGATTATCCTTTGTGGATTTTGGGATACCTTTGGGGGTCTCGGGTTCCCTACTGAGTAGAGTATACTCACCCCTTCACGGGCTTTGCCCGCACTACGTTGTGTTGGATGTAGACGACGGACAGCGCTGATCGTGGTAGAGGCTGGTAGATCAGTCGGTACTTGGAGGTGGACCACTGGGTGAGTCGTACATGGAGCGGACGGCTGGACCTGAGGAGCTGTGGAGGCTATCTGTACCCACCCTTCAGGTGGGACTTCCAGTGGACGGCCCAATGTTGCGGCTTTACTTTTCAGTTGTTGTACTCCTTTTTCAGTTGTACTTTACTTTCAGTTTGGGTTTGTATTCTGGCCCACTTACTTTTCCTCACTTACTTTTGTACCCAGTTTTACTTAGTGTTTACTACTTCTTTCTTACTCTGTGGTGTTTGTTTACTTTAGAAAGGAAATTTCTTCCCTTCTTTTATCAGGAATTACGCCTTGGTGCTAGTCGCCAGCCCCTGGCCTAGGGAAGGCGGGCTTGGGGTAGTCACGGAATGGGCCCTGAGGATGGGTCGTGACAAAAAAAACATAGTATTTTCTTCTAGTACATTATTTATTCTAGAATAACCAAGAATATCAATCATAAAACTCATCTTGGCATCCTGGGAAGGAAAAATAAGGAATGGATGAAATCAAATGCTCAGTAAGGGTGTGATAATAGAGAAAGATATAAATACAATAATACATAATCAATATGGTGATGTAAATTACTAAAATTAATTATATTTAATCAAAAACTTTATCATAATAGGGAAATAATATTTAATGATCAAATAATTCCATATGTGTAATCACGTGAGATTGAAACTTTTACATGGATATTATAACTATTCAAATAATGTAATGTAAATAAATTAATAATCTCATAATGATTTAATTCATAATGTTAGAGGTCATAACCATAAATTCAAGGCCTCATGCCAATACATCTTACATAAATGGGAAAGGCCTCATCCAAAAACCAAAGATAGTTTGTCTCATGAGAACAACTGATGCATTCGGGGGATATAGTGAGTCTCACTTGACACTTATTATGTCCAATTCATTTCTCATATTAAAGGGGTAAAACATAGTCAACATAAACATTCTTATTGAAAACTATCATAAGAAATGTTAATTAGTAAACATAATCATAACCATCCAGAGTAATATGAATGGTATCAAATTGGTACATCCCCCATAAAATTGAACATAAACCATATAGATAAATAATAAATATGGAATTATTACAACATATCCCCAGTGTATTATAAGTATAATAAAGGGTTTATGTAATTTATAAATTGAAATACCATAAATAATTTCATTAAATATATTCTTGTGGAAAATAGAATTTTTAATTTGAAAATATTTTTAAAACTAAAAGTTCAAAAAATATTATGAAAATAATTTTCATTGAAAATAACCATTGAATATTATAAAATAGTATTTAAAATATTTATAGGTTATGATTATGTAAATTATATACATGTAGTACATGTTAAAACAAATATTCCTTTCACATTTTCACTAAAATCCAAAAATGCCTTCTTTGGAAAATGCCATGAAGATTCCATTGAAAAAAAAATTAAATGTAACACATCGGTCAAAATTTCTTTAATAAATCATTTTTATGATGTTAAAATCATTTTTTCAAAAAAAATCTAAAAAACATGGTTTTTGAAGAAAAAGGATTTCCAACTGAAGAGAGAAATACAGTTGTATTTTCTTAAAAATATTTTCTCAATCATTTTAAGTACCAAAGATAGTAAAATGTAAATATTAATTTAAAAATTTAATGAATAAACATATTATGATAAAATAGATTTATTTTAATATAAAAATATCAAATAATTCCCCTGAGGTAGACTTACCCATAAACAATCTCGAATAAATATGTGATTGTGAAATGGACCATTACAACTTTGGTAACTTTTGAATCATATTCCCCATGAAAAAAATAACTTCAAATGAAGCATTAAATGCCATGAATAGAAATATATTCATGATATAACATATCAAATTTTCTAGTATATACACCACACAAAGGAATAATTTTGGAATATGGTATATGTCTCACAGAAGTAAAAGTGGGATAAGAAACCTTGAACTTAGGTTTAACTTCCTCCGTTTGTATATAAACCTCCTATACAAAACATATTAGCTTATTATAAATATATTATTGAACTATAATCATATATTTCATACCATATATGAATTACTTATAGTATTTTATTTCCCATTAATTAACAATTCTTTGTTAAAATCACTGTTTCGAGTAATAACAACTTTGTTTTTCATATGTGTTGTGATTTGGTATTTTAAGTCCTTTTACATTGATCATGGTTCAATAATAGAAAGAATTATGACCATGATATAAATTTCATATATATTAATTATATGTTTATTTATATTAATCTATAAAATTTAGAGATATAAAATGGATTACACCATTCATGGAGATGGTAGGTCATACGTATGTATGAACATTGTTTCCATTTTTTTCTCAATAGATATAACAAAAGGAAAATAAATATTAATTTAATTTTAAAATTTGATTATTATTTCACATATATAATTTATATAAATCAAATATAACTTTATTACCATCCACGTAAAAATAAAATGAAAAATATTTCACATCGTTATGTGGAGGTGGTAGTCCACACGTATGCATGAGTGACATTATTGTTTACCAAAGGATTGGAAGGTACAAATTTATATGTGATATTATATTAATATAAGTGTGTTTGGGTCATAAATATCACTTATATTCATTAATTTTAACTTTAATACCTTCCATTTAAAGTGTAAGTGAAAAATGAATCACATCTCTTCTTTAAGCGGCAGTCCTTCGTACACACGATTAACGTTATCATGTCCCTCATGAAAAGAAAAGTGAGAATTTATATGTGATATAATAATTATAGAAGTATAATAATGACGTAAATATAATATAAATATATTAAATCCATAATTATATCTATCTTTTAAATGTGGTGATAGAAAATTAATTACATCGGTTCGCGAGGTAGTAGTCCTCCGTACACACGGTCGACAGTTTTATTTCCCATTTGATGGAAGTGGAGATGAATTTGGGTTATTACATTAACATAATAAAATATCACTATATTAATTATATGTTTTATTAAATTATCATATTTTAAGATAATTTTAAGTATATAGAAGAATAAATAAAACAAATACACATGTTTAATAGCTTTGCCTCTTCATCAGAAATACTCTTTAGGTTTATACCTAAAGAATTATTGAGAGGTCTTACTAATAAAAATAATGCCTCTAGTATGTGGTAAGGGAAGTAAAAAATATATATTTTAGGTATTTTCTGAACCAAAGTGTTTTTTAAGTGTGAATAGGGGAGGAGACCGGGTTCCCTTTTATAACTGGGGGAGAGGACACGCATAGAATTTTTTAATAGATAAAGTAATGACCACATTTTTTCAACTAAAAAACCTCCAAAATGGGTTATTATAGACCCTTATAGGTTTTCACGTTGATATACATATATAAAATGTGTTTTGGGAAAAATTTAGGTCATTTTTAACACTTATCTTCTTATTTTAACCCTATAGTAAACCCATTTTTACCTTAACCGTAGAAAATACTTTTTATTTTGTGTACTATTCGTTGTGATAAAAAATTAAGTTAGAATTATTAGATAAAATTAATTATTCTGATCCCAAATATGTAATCCATTTTTCTAAGCTTAGTTCACCTAAGTGGAAGAATTCAATTTAAAATTAAACACACAAATGCGTAAAAAACGGTTTTTCCAATGAAAACCTTTTAAAAGTATAAAAAAAATTATCAGGATTCAATATGAAATTGACTCAAATGACATATATTAGTTAAATTTTAATATAATTTAACTAATTTTAATTTATAACAAATTTTAAATATAATTTAACCTTGTGAGTAGTTTAAATGAAAAGGCGGTTTTCAATAAAATAAAGTATTTTCAGTATTCATCGAAAAAATAAACCTTTTCATAAAAGTCTCAAAAATTCACCCAAATATAATTTTTAAATTTAGATTAAAAAATTGTGTTTCTCTTTTAAAATAAATTTTATAAAATTTTTAAAAATTAATTTTCTATTATGTTCACAAAGCATGACTAAACTGCCTTTTAGAACAATACTATTTTTTAGAAAATGCGTCTTTTTCTTTCAAATAGTTCTTATTTTATTTATAATAAATATATAACCATTGAATTTATTTTATACATTTTTAAAATATATAATTTTCATCACTTTATTAGTCCTATTATTACCCAATAATTTAATGACTAGTTCATAATGGTATTCTATATTATGGTTCGTTAAGACTCGAGGTTTTGTATTCCACAAACTATCAAAGAGATTGAATTTATTTAAAAAGAAATATATTTTAAAATATATTTGTGTAAAATTATTATCTAATATCATTTTTTTGTGTCATATACATTATCTAACATGAGGTTCCTCTTTTAAAATCTTAGGTCATTATATTTTCCCCCTTAAATAAATTTCATCCTCGCAATTTAATATGTATCTAAACAATTAAGGGTTTTTTATTTGAAAATAACTTTGTTAGAAACCCAAAGAATAAAAATGTTTAATAATACCTACTCTTGATAAAATAAAAATTTAAGTAAAAAAGGCCATCTATAATAACACATAACTAGGTTTTCAAATAATATAACATTGGTGGGAAGTGAAGATATGGACATGGAAGAAAAGAATAAATAATTAAAGAGAGTGAAAAAGATCATTGATCACGAGAAATTGAATGCTCAATGGAATGTTAAGGTCTTAAAAATCATAAATCTATAACAATTTAAAATACTAGTTGATTCATCATATATGAAGTTAATATGATAACATTTTTGTTTCAATATCATTTTCCTAAAGTTGAGGAATTATTTTACTGTCTAAGAATATAAAGAAATATACTTACTTGATATATTTATATTTAATAAGCACAATTTCATCCTTGTTTTGTGCTTTGATTTATTTCCACTTTATCTCTTACTATAATAAATGAATATCCTAAAATAAAGCTTTTATTCTTAAATCACTAAAATTAACTTTTAATGAAATATAAGATCCATAAAATAATGATAAGTAATTCATTTTATCTCTGGATATTTTCCTAAACTGAAATGGTTAGCACAAGTTATCCAATAAAATACATTAACCTCTAATCCTTAATAGTAACATCATTAGATCTATCAAATCATTTAATTAAAAATAATGAAAAATTAACCAAAACATCACGTAGGCCAGTGGTAGGTGCAGTACTCTTGTCACCCTTTGGTTGTGGGTTAAAGCCTCAAGGACTTGCTGGATCTGGTGGGTTTTCACCCATCATATGGGTTGTCCATTTTCCAAAACATTATTAATTTAATATCTATAATGTTCCCAAATTATAATAACCCATAATTACCTCAACATTAAAGGTATTATAAATCTTAAAGGATACCAATACCTTCATAAAACCCACTTTATCATTATTATATCAACATCAGAAACATATTAAGGGTTGTCCTCCCTAAATCATTTTTTTTCAAATAAGTTCAAGTTTCCACTAAATCAATTTTATTGGTCATCTGTACCATTAAACATGTGTTATCAAATCCTTAAAGATAAATTTCTGTAGTACAATCCTTGTACATTTCATAATTCTTTTAACCAGAATTTCATTGAAAAAATACTAATATAATATATTTCTTGAATCCAAACAAATGAACACTAATCATTCCACTTCAAATGTAATAATAGTATAATTTTGGTCTTGATCCCTTATATTATTTTGAAGTATATTCCCTTAAAACTTGGGGAATTCATTTTCATATTATCTCATCTCCTTATAGTTAAACCATTTCACATTAGAAGATTATTTCATTACCCTATGATCAAGATCATAGTTTCCTTTCTCTCCATATATATAGAAAACTCTTATTACCATAATGTAACTACCAGAGTGTTTATTTTCATAATTATCACATGGGGGAAATACTTATTTCCTTTCTTCCCATTATCAATATTTTTCTTTATCATCTTGTTCTTCTCTTTCATCCCTTTGAATTCATAAGACATAGATAATTGTTTCTCTATCTTTATACCACATGATATTATATCCTCTTTTGATGATAATTTTTGGGAGACTAGTTCCCTTCAAAGAGTTACCCTAATCAAATCCATGAAATTTTTAATATTTCTCTTTAGAATATGTATGTTATTTATATAATTCTTTACTAACCTTATAAATTTCAATTCATACTTAGAAAAAAAATCTTCATTTTATCTTAGACTCAAGAATTTTCTCTCTATATCTTCTCTTTAATCATGAGGAAAATATTTTTCCAAGAATAGTACCTTAAAATACTTCTATTCCATGTTTGTTATTTCTTCTTCATCCTTAGAGTTTTGAATCAATGACCACAATTCATCCAAATCTCCTTGGAGATGATAAACATCCATGAAAACTTTCTCCCCTTAAATTTATTCCCAAAGTGATAAATATATTCTCTAAGGAACTTATCCATTTCTTGGATACAAATTGAATTTCAATACCATTGGATAATGGAGGATGTTAGTGCATAAAGTGGTCTAACATTGTTCTACTATGTGGTGGATCGAAAGGCTGCTCCATACAGGTAAGGTTATTACTCATACCCTAAGCCATTTTCACCAATATAGTTATAATTTTATCAATTTTACCTATAGATCCAACTCTATATTCATTATCTTTCCCATGATGGAAATCCCTACATCGAGTATATGAATTGATACAGTTTCAATTCCTTCTACTAGGTTCAATTTTTAAACAATGTCATACACTACATTAGATCATAACCTTATGAAAAAAAAAATTAAAATACCAAAAACAGTGAAACACATGACATAAATTGAAAAAAAAATCATGGATAATATCATAGTCATAAAAATGGTTTATGTGGAAAAGTTTTCAAATCATTATAATATTTTAAAACCCTTTATAATGGTTTATAAATAAAATTTGAATTAACCCAAACATATCCCTCAGGATTGTCAAACCAGTTGCATAGTAAGTCTTGTTTTCATGTACCATGTAATACAAGATTCAAGACCACGTGATTTTTTTAGGTTTATTTCCCCTAAGAACATTTGTTCCATAACCACATCCACTTGTACTTTCCATACAGGGATTTATTTCTAGGAAAAACTACATAATATCTAACTTACCAAAACATAATGATTTTTTTTCTATATATATCCTCAATTTTCATTATTGGTTAATGTTCCCAATCCATGTTTTCCAAAATACACTTCCCATGGTTTTTAATAAACTTACTATGATACCAACCTGAAGGACCCCGACCCAAGTAGCCCAAAGTTGATGGTTAATTTATTGAATTGGAATAAGATATAAGGAATCACATCCCAAAGGATTATATTTATAATAATTTTAGTAAAATAGATACATACATAAATCTCACATTATAATTGAAAAAATAAAATAAAACATAGTATTTTCTTTGAGTGTATCATTATTTCCACTAGCATAACCCTTCATATCAATAATAATCATCATCTTAGAATCCTAGGGAAAGAAACATAAGAAAGGTGTGAGATTATATTCTCAATAAGTGTATGATTACAATAGAATCTATGAATAAATAAAGCATAATCAATATTTCAAGGTTAATAATTGAGTCATATTTCATTTAATCAATAACTTGAGCATAATATGGTGGGAAAAAATAATAATCAAATAATGTCATATACATTATCACATGAGCTTGAAACAATTCCATGGATATTATAACTAATAAAATAATCACCTGAACATTAATGACTGCTCTCTTTATGATGGAATTCATAATTCTAGAAACTATAACCATACATTCAAGGCCTCGTGCCAAGACATCTTACATTAATGGGTAAGGCCTCGATAAAAAATCTAAGCTAGTTTTTCTCATGATATATATCGATGAATCATGGTGATATAGAGCAACCCAACCATAAATTATTAATTAAAATTAATTCTTCATATGAAAGTGGTGAATCATATTAAATATTAACATTTTTATTAAAAAACTATCTTATAAAATTTTAAAATTTTCCATAATCAATAAACATAATCATAAACCATCTAGAGTAATATAAATTGTATCATACTAGTATATCACTAGAAAAAATGATCATAAAACATCTAGATAAATAATAAGAATGGTATAATTATAAAATATCCCTAATGGATCATAATTAAAACAAATTTTTTATGTCGTTGATGAATTGAAATACCATAAATATGTCATTAAAAACATTCTTAAAGAAAATAACCTTTTTAATTTGAAAATATTTTTAAAACTGAAAGTTCAAAAAATATTTTGAAAATAATTCTAATTGAAAATGACGTATGAAACTTATAAAATTATATTTAAATCATTTAGTGTTAAGGATGGTGGAAATTCCATGCATGATATATATATTAAGACCACAATTCCTTTCTTACTTTTTATAAATTCCACGGGCCTTGTTTGGAAAACAACATCAAGATTCCTTTCAAAAAACTGTAAAAATTAAAAAATGGGAAAAAAATTATTTAATAAATCATTTGGATAATTTTAAAAACACTTATTAAAATATTTTAAGAAACATGGTTTTGTAAGAAAAAGGATTTTTGACTGAAGAAATAAATAAAGTTGGATTTTATTAAAAACATTTTCTCAATCATTTTAAGTAACAAATAGAGGGAAAATGGTACTATAAATTTAAAAAGTTCCTGAATAAACATAGGAGGAGAAACTAGATTTATTTTAAGATATAAATATCAAATAATTCCCCTAAAGGATATTTTAACATAAATAATCTAGAATAATGATGAGATTTTGAAATAAACCTTTACCACTTTGGTAACTTCTAAATCATAAGCCCTATGAAAGGTATAACTTCAAATTTAAATTTAAATTCCAAAAAGATAAATATATTAATGATATAACATATAAAAATTTTCAGTATATACACCAATCAAAGAAATAAGTGATGAATATGTAATATGTCTCATGGAAGTAAAAGTGAGATGAGAAACCCATACTTCATGTTTGAAATCATTTTTATGTGTCTAAATCTATTGTATAATAAATATAAGTTTATTATAAATATTTTAAAAAACCATAATCATATATATTATATCATATATTATTTACTTATGTTCTTTTATCACCCTTTTATTAACAATTCATTGTTAAAATTACTATTTTGGGTAATAACAACTTTTTTTCATTTATGTTTTAATTTGGTATTTTCGTTCCTTTTAATTTGATCATGGTTCAATCATATATATAATGTTAATAATGATATAAATTTCATATATATTTATTATATATCTATTTAGGGTAACCTATAAAACATATAAATATAGAAATAATTACACTATTCATGGAGATGGTAGGTTGTACGTACGCATGAATGTTGTTTTGATTTATTTCTTGATGGATGAAATGAAAGGAAAATAAATATTTATTAATCTTTATAGATTAATAATTATTTATTATATATAATTTATATTAAAAAAAATACATCCTTATTACCATACATGTAAAAATAAACTGAAAAACAATTTACTTTGTTATGTGGAGGTGGTAGTCCACACGTATGCATGAGTAACATTATTGTTTTCCAACAGATTAGAAGGTAAGAATTTATATGTGATATTATATTTATATAAGTATTTTTAGGTTATAAATATAACATATATTAATTAATTTTAACCTTAATATCTTCCATGTAAATAATAAGTGAAAAATGAATCACATCATCGTGTGAGGCGGTAGTCTGTCGTACACACGAGCAACGTTATCGTATACCCCACAGAATGAAAATTAAAAAAGAAATATATAATATAATAATTATATAAGTATAATAATTTCATAAATAAAATATAAATATGTTAAATCCATCGTTATATCCAATCTTGGAAGGTTGTGATGGAAAACGATTTACATCGGTTTGCGAGGTGGTAGTCCATCGTACACATGATCAACAGTTTTGTTTCCCATTTGATGGAAATGGAGATTGATCTGGGTTATTACATTAACATAAAAAAATCTAATTATATATAGGATACTAGTATTATTATATTATCATAGCTTAATATGATTTTAAGGATTTTTAATATTAAAAAAATCAAATATGAATGTTTATGAATTTTATCTCTTCTCCAAAGGACCTCTTTATGTTTATACCAAAAGCCATATAGGAGGGATTACTGATAAAAATAAGGCCTATAGGATGTGGTAATAGAATTAATTAAAATATTTATGAATTTATTCTCTAAATAAAATGTTTTTGGAAGTTTCAATAGGGTAGGAGATGGGGTATCCTTTTATAAGTGGGGGAGAGGATACACATGGAATCTTTAAAAAGATAAAGTGGTACCAGTGTTTTACTCATGAAAAAATAATCCAAAATGGGTCATTATCAACCCTAGATATGATAATGCATAAATACGGCCATATATTTATTTTTGAAAATATTTTGGTCATTTCTAACCCTTTTTTTCTTATTTTAACATCTATAAAACCATTTTTACCTTAATTATGGTAATTAATTTTTACTTTTTTTATTATTCAATATGGTAAAAAATTAATTTGACCATATAAGATAATATTAGTTATAATTATTCCAAATATTAAATCAATTTTTCCAAATTTATTTCATATAAGTGATAGAATTCAATTTAAAATTAAACCCACAGGCATGTCGAAAAAATGTTTTTTCTAACGAAAAACTTTCAAAAGTTTAAAAAGTTTTTATATAAGAATTAGGTATAAAATTGATTAAAATTACATAAATTGTTAAAATTACTATATAATTTAATGAATTTTACATTTAAAATAATTTAAAAAATAATTTAATATTGTAAATAAATTAAATGAAAATGCAGTTTTCAATAAAAACTAATATTTTTCACTATTTATCAAAAAAATAATCTTTTTAGAAAATTATAAAAAATTCACCCAAAGATAATTCTGACATGTGTATTTGAAAAATAATTCTTATTTTTGAAAATAAATTTTATAAAAGTGTTAAAAATTAATTTTAAATTATGTTTTCAAAGCGCGACTAAACATCCTTTTAAAAAAATAGTATTTTTTTAAAAAACTCTTAGTTTTCTTTCAAATGGTTATTATTTTATTTATAATAAATAGATAAAAATTTAATTTAATTTATTCACATATAAAACATAAAATTTTCATAATTTAATTTTTTCGATTCATAAAAACTAATTTAAAAGTTATGTTATAACAGTATTCTATATTATGGTTCATTCAGACTTAGAGTTGTGTGTTGTGCAAGCTATCAAAGAGGTTCAATTTATTTAAAAAGAAATATATTTTAAAATCTCAGGGTGGTACATTCCCATATAAGATCAATTTTTTCCATATACTTTATCTAACATGTGGTTCTGCATCCAAAATCTTAGGTCATTACACTTTTATAATCTTTAATTATAATTAGTCATTAAACATTAAATAAAGAAGTTATTATTTATTATCATCATAGAATATTATTAATTTTGAGAATTTAATATGTATTTAATAATAAAAATGTATAACCACATTATTTTATAAAAAATACATCATTTCCATATTCTAAAATGTATTTAAAATCATTTTATTTAAATGATTTATAAATCCCAATGAAAATTTGATGGAAACTATGGTCATTGCCTGTTAGAATGGAATCCATGACGTGCTTGTTTTGGGTAATTTCCCAATATAAATGGATTAATATATAATTGTTATTAATTATAATTTAATCCTTTAAAACTCATATTAATAACATATATTACCCATTAACATCATTTATATTCATTAAATATGTTTTAAAACCAGTCATTTAAGGCAGTGATGAAAAACAAAATATCTCATTCATGGTGGAGGTAGTCTAGATATACACAGAGATGATGTTTTCATTTTCCATAGAATACTAGGAAGGTTGAAAATGGATTATCTTTAATATTAATAACATTATAAGTATGATATTTCTTCTAAAATAAACATTAATAAAGGTCTATGTGAAGCGGTGATGAAAACCAAAATATATTGTTCATAGAGGTGATTGTATGGACATATATACAGATTACATTTTCATTTTTTGATGAATAATGGAGGAAGGTATTTAATGATTTTTAAATAAATAACATAATATTTCAATATACTAATTATACATATTTTATTAATTTTGTATAGAATAATACACTTTTGGGTAGAAGAAGATGACTTAAAGAAATGGAAATGAAAAGAAGTGATTAGGGATTTTTACCTTAGTCTTTGTAATAGATACTTTTTAAATTGGATTATGCCTTTGAGTGGTGGACTTTTGGGGATAAAAAACTTAAAGGATTTATATGGAAGTGTTGAAGAGGGATTTGGGTACTGATTTTTCAAACAGAGGGGCTTGTGGTGTGTGGATAATTGGAGTGAAAGTATCCTTCCATAAGTGATGGGATTGGAATTTTTTTAATATGAGTTTCACTATTCAAGTAAAGTATCTCCAAAAGAAGAAATTATTAGATATGGGAGGAGGTAAGTTTGAAAAATACCTCAAACACTCGTTCTAAGGCATGTTTTTAACATTTTTTATGGTATTTTACCCGTGAAGTTAACCATTTTACCTTTTTTTACCATGGTAACTAATTTATAAATATGTAATTTATTTATTATACATAAAAATAAAATGAACATTATTAAATAATTGTTACCTTCTTATTCCAAATATTAAATCCATTTTCTAATAATCAATTTACAAAAATAAAAAATATTAATTCTAAAATAATAAATATATAACGTATTGAAAATACTTTTATAGAAAAATATAACTTAAATTCTAAAATATCAAATATAAGTTTTTAAACAAAACATAACATTTTTAAATGTATAATTTTACTTATAAAATATATCTTTGGTTAAGAAAAAGTTTTCAAAAATTTTATGTCATTCTTATATCCTAATGATTCCATAAAATGCATAGTATTTTTTAAAACGGAATTTTTCACTATTCCCCAAAGAATCTATTTTTTTCAGAAAAATAAAAAAAATCATTGAAAGATAATATTGTTATTTTGAATCCAAAAATTAAATTCAATTTTTAAAATTCAAATTTTAAAATTTAGGAATTTAATTTTTAAATAGAAACATAAAATTTAATGAAAACTGGTTTTAAAGGAAAATGAATTTTTCAAATGTTAATTATTATTATTATTATTTCTTAACAATTTATAATTAAATTAGTGTTAATATATTACCCATTATATATTTTATCATAATTTCACCATAATATACTTATTTTCTTAAAATTAAAATTAATAGTGCATAAATAGACCATTTTTTGTAAAATAGATTTTTAATATCATTATTATTACAAGAAACATAATAATTATTTGATGAATGTTCATTTATTTTCATGTAAATATTATCAATAAATTTCATTAAAATCATTATTTAGTAATTACTAATTTTATTAAGATAAAAATACAGAATAATTTTAGAAAAATAGTTCTTTGAAAAATATTTCTTTTATATTTAATGATCTTAATTAAAATATAATTAATTATTTATTTGAAAATTTTAATTTTATTAATCTATTTATTTTATAATTTTCATTTTAATTTAATCATTTCATTTTTTTATAATAATATTTTATGCATAAAATTTTTTTATAATATTTTCATAAAATATTATATTTTTTCCATTATTTATTATTTCTAAAATATATTATTTAAATTTGTTACTTAAAATACACAAATTTATTATACATTTTGGATACATGTATATCCAATTAACATATTTCCAATAACCATAATTTTAACAACCATATTTTAAATGAACCTATTTATAGTGGTTAGGTTTGTTCCTATATATGGCCTTACTGAAATTACTTATTTAATTCTCACTTCTTAAGTCATACTTCCCATTACTTATTAGGGGTTATACGTAATGGTTTCTCTTTCTATGATTTTATTTATAATTTTAGGTTTAATTTTACTAATGGAAATTCTCAAGGGTGAAGATGATCTTCATGATCTTCTCATTTTAAATAAATTATTTGTTTATATTTATTTCCCCTTTTAATTTATGTGATATTAATTAATGTAATCAACCATAGTATGTAATAAAATGATTCATATAATTTTTTGTAATGTTTGATCTCAAAAAATGTATTTAAGCTCATTTTAGTTTGGTGTCGGGTGTGATATAAGTTATTAAACATAGTATTTATTTAAATGTAAATTCATAAAAAATATTATGATGTTACAAAAATCATAAAATAATTCAAATAGAGCCATAATAATTATTACTTTATGACAATTTATATATGAATATTTCACTAGGAAATCTCTTTATAATAACCACTGAAGTCCATCATATATACTCATAGCATATATTTCATTGTTTGAATTACATACCATGATTGTCTACCCATTTTTTTGATAGTATTCCATGTTATTGTTTTATGGGTTCCCAAATATTGTTGCGATGATCAATAAAACCATGAATTAAATCTAGGGACTATTTCAGTGATTATGGAAATTAGAATTCAATTGAAATTTACCACTTCAAGGTCAAAAAACATTATTAATTCCTTCATAGAATTAGACTTTTTAATTATAATAAAGTATAATGGCTTGGTGAGTTAGTCAATAGTCACTCAAATGGTATCATTCCTTCGATACATCTTGGTAAATCCATTGGAAAAATCTATCGAAGTTTTCTCCAATTTTAATAAAGGTATAAGTAAAAATTGAGACTTGACCATGGGTTATTGGTCTCTATACATAACTTATAAACTGGTAAGGTACTTAACCCCCATTATCTTCCATTTTATTTTTTATTTCTAAACACCAAAAATATCCATTTATTACCTTGTATATCATTTATACACTTGGATGCATAGTCCAGTTTTATTATTGTTAGTTATGAAAAATTTGGTACAAAGGAATAATGGAAAGTTGAATAAAAAATGTGAGATAGAAGATAAATCCTATGTTTATTCATTAGCAGTCACCCCACCATCGAGTTTTTACCTAATGTTAAGGAAAATAGGGTTTAACTACTGATTTTTCATAAGTTGTTCAACCAAGTTAGGAATGATAATAACTAGAAATAAAATCATAAAATCATTCTAGTATATGTGACCCAAGTTAATGTTGGTGATTAGACATATTAATGAAATTAGTTGTGTTCTTATTTTAACACTTGATCCCAAGTATTGTGACATAATACATTAACCAATTAACTGATTATAAAGTTTCATTACTTATCAAGGAAATAATTGTGGGCACTATACATGTGAAATCTTGGATAAAAACTGGTAATAGCCCACTGAACCCTTAAGAAAAGGGTCCTCTAGGAATATATGAAAGATATATTTCATCATTTTTATAAAGAAAACCCACATATTTTTAAGGCCAAAGGTAATGAACATGTATTTATAGTGACCATACAAACATCTAAATATCATCTTGAAAATAATCATCTCTTTGAACCATATGTTTTTTCATCCCAACCATAGGATAACTAGTTTATTTATTGTCATTTTTATTACTCAAACACACCCCTGTAAGTTTCTTAGGATTACACCCATCAATAAAATACTCAAGACCAATAACTTGCACTGTACAGTTCTAATAAGGTTAGTACTTGAAAAGAAATTTAAATCTTATTATCCAACCTATTTAGTTATACCTTCAGTTCATGTAGTTTAGTTTGTTTCATTATCATTGATGGAAGTTAAGTATGACTCATTCATGGATGTTTGTTGATAAAAATTTCAACTTTCTCTTCATGTTATAGTCCATAATATTTTCCATGAAAAATTAAGGTATCAATCTACTATATTAATAAGATATCTGCTTTTGGTTATATCAGTATCCCCCAATGTTTTGATTTCCAGATGAAAATAAATAGTTCCAACCCTTTTTAAAAGTTGTCCCACTATTCCCATATTCATATCTTATTCCTATTTAAAATTATGAAAAACTCTTTTAGGAGATGTGAAAGTGACTCATTGAGTATATAAATTAATATAGGATTTAAATTCTACTAACCACTCCATCCCCAAAATTTTATTGAAGATAACTATATTCAACATTGAAAAATACCACAATAACTAAACCAGGTTTGTAAGATATATTCATTTTTGAGGTATGTATCTCTTTGTTGGAGACAGAGATCCTTTGTTAGAGAAAATGGCATAAATTTCAAGGATGTATTCTTGTTTGAATTAATTGAGTTTGGTAATTAATGGGTTAATTGTTTAATGGTTTCTTGGTAAGTTGATAATATTTAAAAGTGGTTTTGGTTTTTTAAAATGAAATTGGGATGAATATCAACCGAATAACATTTACACATCATGTAAAGGGATTATACATCATGTAATTATTCAATGGTCTTAATAAAATAAATCCAAGGCGATGGGTTTTTTTCGTGAATTCCATTAAAAACATTTACACGATGTGTAACAATATTACATGCCATGTAAATTCTCAACCTACTATTTTAAATATGTTTTGTGTCTGAATTCTCATTTTTTTGTTGCAGATCCTCTTCTCATGACACTAGGTCATTCTTGGGGATATTTTATGGTGAAAATAGCCCTTATGGATATACCATTTTTGTGATAAATCTCTAGTAAGAGGTCTTTTTCCTATTTATTTATTCTCTTCCTTCTTCTCCAACTGTTGTAGTGATATCCCTTGACCGAATGCAGTTTTAATTTTTATATTGATTAGTTTTGATCTAGGAACCCATTTATAATCATCTACACCATCTTCCTCAGGGTTGTTGGTTTTTGTAAGCATCATTGGATCGTTAGTTAAAGGTAGGGGGTCTAAATATTTACCCTATGGTTTGATTATTGACAAGTTTATGCAATATTATGATATCACCAATGTAGTGTAAATGAAAATTAATTAAATAAATGAATGATATTATCCCTTTAAGTCCCTTGTTTGCAATTAGCTTCTAAACAAGATTATAGCTTCCCATTGGGTGTAGAAAACCTTTGAATATAATTTATTTGGATAATGGATTAAAGTATATTTATCTTGACATGTGACCTAAGGTGATTTCTTATTATTGAATCGCTAAATTATGGATTATTTCTATTTCATATAATTTTTAATCAATTTTCAATTAAATTGCAAGTGTTATATGAAATAATAATGGTAATTCTCATAATTAAACATTGAGAATTGTGATGTGATATTATGATATCTATGTTGTATGATAAGGAATGTGTTTCATGCTGTAATTCTTATATATAGGGCTCAACCCTATAACTTTCACATTTATAAGTTGTAATGTTGATATTAAGTAGGCTCAGCCCATTCCTACACTGTAATCATCATAGAGAGTGGGTAATACCTAGTTCCATGTTGTAATTATTTTAAGGCTTTAACCTAGATTTGTGTGATTATACCATGGTTATATAGTTTTGGTTGTCATGGTTATAAGACATACTCAAAGAAATTATGGCATGGTGCCGAATATTTACCTTGGTTATATGGTTGTGGTTTTCATGGTCATAAAACATGTTCAAAGATATTCCATAATGGAGTCCAAGTAGGTTTTTGTTGAATTTTATTAATTTTTTAATTAATTAATACATCTATTTATCACTTTATTTCATACACTTTTTATCAGACTGGTTTTTATTACACACAGTGGTGTTAACCTAATGAGTTATACTCACACCCTATTTGGGTCATCATTTGGAACCTGAGCAGATTTCGTGGACACAGATTTGGAAAAGGGCAAAGGACCTTGATGTTGATTTCTTATTTATTGTTAGGATGAATTTTGGAGATGGGACCAACTTGGAATTCGGGACCCGATACCTTGAGTATTTTATTTTAGTATTATAGTATTTTTCTTCTATTTTTCTAACATGAAATTTACTTACATTAAAGCACATAATTACATTATTACTTATTTATTTATTAGATTATTTAATTGTCTTTTACTATTGTCTTCCACTATGTATTTACTTAAATTATTTCTGATTTTATATGAATAATTTTACTATTATAACACTTCATACCATGGGATATATTCTCCCCAATATACATTTCACACCCCCAATACTAGTTAACACCCTCTGGAGTATGGGTAGGTGTTTTTAAGGTCTCATAATTTACCCTTTCTAGCCACGTGATAGAGTTCCATGTTGGGGGACTTTACAAAGTTGTATCAAAGGAGAATGTTTTATTTTATTTATCCTTATATTTTGGGAAATATATAAAGGATATTAAGATGTTTCTAGACTTGTTATTTAGATTGTTCATGGGAGTATCTAGCCCATATATAGGGGAAAATATGAGTACCTAAGGATAGGTTTTTTGTTTGTGTTGTGTGCTTGTTACAGTTGATGTTTTTCCCCTTGGGTGATTCAAATGTTATGTGAGGTTATTGTTTTATGATCTTACTATTTCTTGAGTTTTGTAATCATAGACTAGTATGGTGAGAGATGAGAATACATGCATCATAATAGGAACATAGGGATATATTGACATGAATTGTTCATAATAGGGGCATATATATTTTTTTATGTGATATATATTTTCCTATTAAACTATGATATGAGATATAAATTTCATTGGATAAATTAAATGAGTTGTTATGTGGTGTTAAAATACTTGTAAATCATGTCTAGAGGGACTAATAATTAGTGGTTCTCTTTTGTAATCACCTGTTGGGGTTGACCTTGTTGTTAGCCAATTCTCTAAAGTGTACGCTTATCTTATAGAGAAAATTCATCCTCATCTTCTTGGACTTGAGTGTCAAGAGAGTGTAAATTAGGAAAATTCTAATGAAATTGAACCAGAAGTTCCTATATTTTTTGAGGAGCATATTGATGTTTAGCTTCATGGTAGCTTCTTGAGGGTCATGCGAACCATGGAAAGGGATATTTTTCATATCGTTCCTTAGATGTATGAGACGACATGAGAGTTTCAAATTTAGAATCCACCTATGTTTCCTAGGGAATGGGAACCGCAGGTAACTAGGTTCTAGATTGAGTCGACCCAAACAATCTCCAAGAATCTCGAGACACCCACAGATAGGTGGGTGAATCTTGATGTGTATATTTTTCATGGACCATCCAAGATTTGGTGAGATATTCTAAAGTAAGTTGGGCATAATGATGAGATATCATAGAAGGTCTTTGAGATGAAGTTCCTGATACATTTCTATCCTGAGACTATGAGGGATGTAAAAACTCATGATTTCATGCATCTGAAGTGGGAGGGTTTATCATTGCTGTACTATGTTAGACGTTTTATCGACTTACGGTGCTTTACACCATCTTTGGAAGGTGATGAGATCTCCATAGAGAGACATTTCTAGGATGATAATTGTTATGAGATCAGTTTATAGGTAAACATTTTCTATTTATGCATCTTTAAAGATGTAATGAATCAAGAACTCATCATATAAGGGAATCTGAGATAGGCCCCAAGTAGCAGCCAAGTTATTTCAGAAGGGTGATCTGGGAGTTCTCCTTCAAGTGGTAAGAAGCATTTTTATGAATGTTTCCAAAAAAAATAGTGGGAAAAGAAGTCATGGTAGTGTAAAACCATCTCAAGATTTTGATCCATTCCAGTATTATTAGTGTGGAAAATTTGGTCATAAGCAGCCGTATTTTTCTTACCCCACATTCAAGTATTGTATTTGTGGAAGATTGGGCCATATTTATAGGTTTTTTGTTAATTTTCCATAGTAGGCCAATGGCAGAGGATCAAGACAAGCACCAGAATCTTTAAGGGGCTCAACTACCCCTCGTCAGGTTGGCAGCTAGAGTTCCACAATCCGTTCAAGTTGAGGAAGGGGACGTGGTACCCCAATTCATGAGCAATAGTACCATGCAATGGAAATATCTCAGTGTAGTTAGACTAGATCCAAGGGAAGAGGTAAAAGTTAGTAGCACATTATGCATACTACTTCGGAAAATGTGGATATAGGACTGTCTACCGTTAGAGGTAAAATTTTTGTATCATCTACATTAGATTGTGGTTTGTTTGATACAAGAGCATTTCATTCTTTTCTATCTTCTCCTTTTAAAAACGTTGTTGGCTTGGATGTGGAAATATTAGATGGTTTTTTAACCATTTAAAAACCATTGGGAGTGCGGTCTGAAAATATAAAATGTTTCAAGGAATGTTCTCTAGAGATTAGTGGTTACCATTTCTTTTGGGAACTGTTTATTCTGGAAATGATGGGATTCAACTTAATTCTTGGTATGATTTGGTTAGTTATATACCATTTTCATATTGACTATTATAGGAGGATAGTTACCTACCTATATCTAAAAGTCAGTAGCTATTCTCACCAGGGTGAGTGGAATCTTCAGGCAGGTCGTGTGGGACCAATTCAAGGCATATTAGATTGTCTCGTGGCTCAAATCACCATCCTTTCTCAAAATAATGGTGTAATGTAACAAGATTCTTTTCCTATAGTGGTAGACTATTTTTATGATGTCTTTGCGGAGGATTTTGATGGCTTACCACCCAAGTGAGAGATTGAGTTCATAGATGAGTTAGTGTAGGGAGAAGAGTCGATTTCTATCACGCCTTATCAAATGGAACCAATAGAGCTTTGGTAGTTGAAATTTTAGTTGGCATATCTAGAATCTAAAGGCTTCATACAACTGAGTACATCTCCTTAGGGTTCTCTGGTTCTCTTTTCCAGAAAAGGCCAATGGAGCTTTGTTCTTATGTGTAGATTATCATAGGTTGAACTAGATGATGGCCAAGATCCAGTATCCTCTTTCACACATTGACTATTGTAACACCCGAGACTTTTATGTTATATGAATCATCAAAGGAATCTTTTTCTACACAACACTTGCTTGGCTTGCTTTACACGCAATCGTGACCTTCCTCGATAGCTTGCGTCGTACGCAATACCGAGTTTCACTAAACAACAATTTGCTATTAAAACTAGCTGTTATGAATAGTAATAACCACTTTTTGAAATTTTATAAATTTTATTTTTCAAAATGGACTTCATTTTTGGACTGAGAATATCGAAATTAGCCTAGGGTGAAATTTTGGTATTTTTCTGAAAACTTTCAATTTTTGATGAATAGTGAAACCTCTAAGTGGTAGGTTAAAAACTGAATTTTGCATAAAACTTAATTTTACCGCTTCTGTGAATGGAATTTCAAAAATCCGACAGACACGGTTGATATCAGTAAGTAAAATGTGGTTCAATGAGATAAAAATAATTTTTTGGTGAATAGTAACTTTTTACTTTTTTTTACCGCGGTTAATAGTAAATAGGGTAACTAAGGGTAAATATGATATTAATATTACCCTAACACTTGTCCTAATTCTATTGGACAAGTGTAATTCGACCAAAAACTAACTTAGGAATAAAATATGACCATTTAGGCCCACTTGGATTAGATTAGGACATTTATTATTAATTTATTTAAAGAAGGGTTAAAATAGTTAAAATCAAAGTTTAATAAGTAAATCATTTTTAATATGGGGTTATACATAAGATAAATTTGACTATAAATATTCATTAGAAAGATAAAACGATTTCCTACATAATGGTATTTTATTTTTAATTTTTAGACATTAAATAATTTAATTTATTTATGACACAATGATGATGCAGTAATTATCTTATTAATGAAATATTGACATAATTGATGTTATAAACACCAAAATAAATGTACTTTGAGACTTTTTATGAATTCCACTAATTTTATAGGTTACTATGATATATTAATGTTTATTTAATCAACTTGGTTCGAACATATAATTCTGTTATGACTTTCACAAAAATCATATATCAAATAGTGTCAAAATTGACACAAAATAGTTTTTAAATCAAATATTATATTATTAATTGTTATTTTATTCCTAAAAATATAAGGTTCGGCCAAATGACTTAGATAAGGATATATATATTAATAATAAACAATTTGGGGTTCGTTTGGCATGTTATAGTAAGTTTATTAACCATATAGTGAAAGAAAACAAAAAGACACGGTAAAAGTTAAATTATTTAACTTAGAGTTAAATCTAATTGATAAGGTTAAAATAATACCCTAAACTTGTCTAAATCCTATTGGTTGATAGGATTTAGACCCTTCCCCACTTTAGCTTCGAAATAAGACCCTTTGGAACCATTATAAACCGATTTTGACTTTAATATAAAATAATATTTTGAGATATTCCTAAGGTGCCCCTCTCCTCCCTTATAAAAGTGCACCTCCTCCCCCTCCTTCTCACACCAAATTGAGCACTCAAGCTCGTCCAACCCCTGCCATTTTCTCCTCTCCACTTCCCTAGAATAATACTAGAGGTCCTGGTCTTCTTCAAAGACCAATCTTAGTTCCCTAAGTGGAGGATTCAAAGAGGCGTTCCAAAGAAGAGGTAATATTCGTTACCGATCTTTTCAATTTCTTTCTTCTTCAAATTCTTCTTCTTTAGTTGTTTCATGATAAAGTAATAACATCGGTATTACTTAAATACTGATATGTTATTATAAATATGAAACAAACCTAATTCACCTTCTATCCATCCTACGGAAAAATGAAATCACCGCGCGTGCGTACGTACGGAATACCGTCTCCACGCCGTGGTGTAATCTATTTTCCACCATCACTTTACAAGGATGGGTATAATGGTGTAATGAGTAACTATTTATGATTATTATTAAGTAATATTGATACTGAAATAATATATATATACTCCAATACAATTCCACGATCATAGGAACGATATCATCACTCGTGCGTACGTACGGAATACCGTCTCCACGATGTGATGCGACTCGTTCTACATGATCATCATTATATAGTAATTATATAAATGAATTGAATGAATAAATATGATATATGTTACACTAATACCATTCTGGATATAAGGTATATATAACCTTAAAAGAAGAATAAGAATTTATTCGACAAAACACGCATAAGAACAAAAGGCAATAAAGACCCGAGTAACAAGTAACAATGAAATATTACTAATAAAAAGCTAAGAATATGACCATATATGATATCCTATAAATATGTATGATTCTGGAATAAGTCAATAACATTATTTAAACCATTATACAGGAGCTTCAGACACATACAAAGCAAATCGGACCTAAGGTAAGGGAAATATCACAATCTCATTTTTATCCGAGATTGTTTATACGTTGGTATTTACGGGGGTGTATTTTATCATCCACATCTATGTTTCCTCAATATGTAATGTTATTTCCATCCACTTACAATAGTTTAAATCCAATTTTACCCTTCGGTGAGTTTTTAGTAAAGAATATGAAAGGAATCTTTTGTCATTTTTCGTACGAGGTACTTTTTGACTTTTCCGAAAAAAGTACGAAGAATGTTGTTTTTTAACTTATACGGCATGAATGGATTTCTAAAACATTATTTCCAAGAAGATTCCTTTAAAAGTATTCAAGTTTATTTTTAATCAACTTCTTTTATTTTAAAATTGTATGACATGTTAAGAAAGGAAAAGTGTTTTTGAAGTAGAAAGGATATTTTCCTCAAGAATGGAGTTCAAGTGTTTTATCAAAATTATTTTCCATCTAAGATAATAAAGGGTTCTGTTTTTATCCCTATTATTACATGGATTTGATTATGTTGTGATGGAAATATTTTTATGAATTCCTTTATCTTATATGAATTGTTTTATGATGTCATGTTGTTTAAGAATCCCATTTTTATTACATGGGTTATGAAATGATGTATGATTTATGATTTTGTGGCACACATAAGAAAGGATTCATTATAAGATGGGTGGGACCTATATCTCCCTCCAATGCATTGGGTAATGATTTTATATATCATGAGATAAACATGGCTGGAACGGTAGGTTATACCGGTTCAGTGAAACAGGACTGGAACGAGGGTGACTCGGTTCAGAAAGGGACTTTGTCCACTAAGATAGTCTTGTCAATGAGTCATGACTAACAAGAAATGATTTTCCATGATTATGTGTGCATGCCACAAAGTTTCAAGTCTCATGTTATGATTATGGGGATCTCATTTTCACTTCTATGATTTATTCCATGTTAAGATTTTATGATCTCTTTTGCAGGTTATGATTTTCAAAAAGATATGATATGATTTTTATTTCCTTTATTTTCCCTTGCTGAGCATTTGAGCTCACCCTTTTATGTTTTCTTTTCCCCAGGTCAGGAAGATGGATATTAAGTAGAATATGCAAAAACGGACCCTAGATATGATGAAATAAATGGGAGACACTGTAGAAGATTTATGAACCAGTTGTTTATGTTTCCCAGTTTCTAAAGACACTATACCTATACGGTCCTTTGTAGTTTTGTCATATGTTGTAATAAGTGTGCTTCAATTTTGAAGTATTAACAATGTATGTAAAGTATGGGTCGTTATAGTTGGTATCATAGGAAAGGTATAGTCAACCTTTGGAAACTAGGATGTGAAAGCCTTAGTAAGAACCCTAAGGATAAGTCTAAGCATAGAACACAATCTTAGTGTTTTAGAAATGGCCATGAATACCCTATGATAAAACCTTAAATTTTATCCTTGATTATGTGGTTTTCCTATTATAATTAGTGTTGCTCACACTATTCTTCTTGGTTTTAGTCAATGGTTGGAACCCTAAGGAACCGTGTTAATGCGGAATGCGATGGGCAATGCAATGATTGTCCCCCTGAGCAACCAAACGATATGGGAGCTGGAATGCAAAATCTTGTAGCCATGCTCACACAACTTTCTCAAGCTATGAATCATGCAGGACTTCCAAACGAGCAAAGGAAGGAGCAAAATTCTGTTGAATCCTTCATGAGGCAGCGTCCACCTTCTTTCAGTGGGTCTACTGATCCATTAGTTACTGAACAATGGATTAGTACTACTGAAAATATATTTTCAGTTCTTCAATGTTCTGAACATGATAAAGTCATCCTAGCAGTGTATTGTTTGGAAGGAGATGTTGTTCAATGGTGGAATCTTATTAAGAATATGAGGCAAAAGGATGAAATTGAGTCTATGGAATGGGACGAGTTCAAGAACTTATTTTTCAATAAGTACTTCCCTTTTATTATCCGAACAAAGATGGAGAAAGAGTTTCTTGAACTGAAGCAGAGGGATGATGAATCTGTTGGTACCTATGAAGCAAATTTTACAAGACTTGCAAGGTACGCTTCTGGTATTATTATCCAACCTGAGAGTAAGATCGATCGATTCTTTAGTGGCTTAAAACCAAGTCTTCGAAGGGCGTTATCCATAAGGGACTTCAATAGCTATGAGGAAATCGTTCGATGTGCTCTCAAAGTCGAGATGGAGATTGGAGTAACCCATCAGTCACATGGGTTTGATAAGAAGAGGAAGATGGAATTCAAAGAAAAATCTAAAGAGCACACTGAAAAGAAGATGAACTTTCCCTTATGCTCAAAGTGTGGAAAGAAACATGGAGGGAGTTGTCTTAAAGGGACAAGTAAATGTTTTAAATGTGGAAAGGAAGGTCATCAGGCATTTGAATGCCACGATAATGGAAAGAAGATGTCTAATGATGCAAACAAAGTAAGGGATACACAGAATGAACCTACTACACTTCAATGTTTCAAGTGCAAGGAGATGGGGCATTATGCCAATCAATGCCCAAATCCAAGGGTTGATGATGATGGTCGACGTCAACAAAATCTTAAGGCTAAAGACAAAGGAAAGTCACATGCAATTTCTATCAGCGATGTGGAGTACGATAACGAAGTGGTGAAAGGTACACTTACCATCCACTCTAAAGTAGCAAATGTTTTATTTGATTCTGGATCCACCCACTCTTTTATTTCTAAAGAATTTTCTAAGGGTATCACCGTATTACCTCAACAATTAGATGTTTAGTTAGCTGTGACAACACCCAATGTCACAACAGTCGCATCAAAAGTTTATAATTCTTCTCCGATCGAAGTTTGTGGGAAAGTGCTTCCTGCAAATCTTGTGATCCTTCCTTTAGTGGAATTTGATGTGATTCTTGGCATGGATTGGCTTTCTCTACATGGAGCTCATATCAATTGCCAAAGAAGGGAAGTCACATTTCATATTCCAAATCAATCTACGATCGTCTATCAATGCAAGGATGCACATAACCTTCCAGTGGAAATTCCTTCCATCTTATGGGTCTTGATTCCACTAAATGAAGGTTATTTATCTCAAATGGTTGGTGAGAAACTCACGATTAAGAATATTCCCATTGTACGGGAGTTTGATGATGTCTTTCCGGAGGAATTACCGGGTCTTCCACCAAATCGTGAAGTTGAGTTTTCAATAGAACTCGTACCGGGTGCTTTGCCTATTTCAAAGACACCTTATAGAATGGCCCCAATTGAGTTGCAAGAATTGAAGAAGCAACTCCAAGAGAATCTTGATAAGGGATTCATACGCCCTATTGCGTCACCTTGGGGAGCACCTGTTCTATTTGTTAAGAAGAAAGATGGATCAATGAGACTCTGCATTGATTATCGAGAACTTAACAAGATCACTATCAAGAACAAATATCCTCTCCCATGCATTGATGACTTATTTGACCAACTACACGGAGCTCAATACTTTTCCAAGATTGATCTTCGTTCAGGGTATCATCAATTAAGGGTCAAAAGGGAGGATATACCAAAGACGGCTTTCCGTACAAGGTATGGACACTATGAATTTATAGTGATGCCATTTGGTCTTACTAATGCCCATGCTATCTTCATGGATCTAATGAATAGAGTCTTTAGAGACTACCTTGATCAATTTGTGGTAGTCTTTATAGACGATATTCTTGTCTATTCAAAGAGAAAGGAAGATCATGAAGATCACTTGAGAATTATATTGAAGACCCTGAGAAAGGAGAAGCTTTATGCCAAATTTACCAAGTGTGAATTTTGGCTTCAAAAAGTTGCATTTTTGGGTCACATAATCTCAAAAGAGGGGATATCTATGGATCCAGCAAAAAACAGAGGTTATCGAAAGATGGTCAAGACCAAAAACAATAACTGAGATCCGAAGTTTTCTTGGTTTGGCTGGATATTATCGACGTTTTGTAAAGGATTTTTCACGATTATCTAATCCACTCACCAAGTTGACTCGGAAAGGAGTTAAGTTTGTCTGGACGGAAGAATGTGAAGAGAATTTCAAGGAGTTGAAAAGAAGGTTATCCAGTGCACCTGTGCTCACACTGCCTTGTAGTGGAGATAGGTTTGTGATCTACAGTGATGCATCCAAGAAGGGATCGGGGTGTGTTCTTATGCAAAATGATATGGTGATAGCTTATGCCTCACGACAGTTGAAAATCCATGAGCAAAATTACCCAACACATGATTTGGAGTTGGCTGCGGTAATCTTTGCATTAAAGATTTGGAGGCATTACCTTTATGGTGAAAGGTGTGATATTTATACTGATCATAAAAGTTTGAAGTATATTTTCACACAAAAGGAGCTGAATATGCGTCAAAGAAGATGGTTGGAGCTGATTAAGGATTATGACTGCTCAATCCATTACCACCCTGGGAAAGCAAACAAGGTGGAAGATGCATTAAGTCGACAAGACCATGCTAGTTTATCCATGATGAGGATCACAAAAGATCCAATATTTATGGATTTACAAAGGATGGATCTTGGAATTATAATGGAAGGGGGAAAATCTTATCTTTCTCAAATGAATGTTCAACCATCTATACATGTGAAGATTAAAGAGGCACAGAAAGAAGATGTAGAGTTACAAAAGAAGGTGAGAAATGTTCCTGAATTCAACCTTGATTGTGATGGGATAATAAAGTTCAGGAATCGGGTTTGTGTTCCTCCCATCCCCGAATTAAAGAAGGAGCTTCTGGATGAGTCTCATAGTTCATCATTATCTATTCATCCTGGAAGCACGAAGATGTATAGGGACCTGAAAGAGTACTTCTGGTGGGATGGCATGAAAAGAGATGTTGCTGAATATGTCTCTCGATGCTTGGTTTGTCAACAAGTTAAAGCTGAGAGACAAAAGTCTAAGGGGATGTTACAACCATTGCCCATACCCGAATGGAAATGGGAAAACATCACTATGGACTTTGTCACAGGACTTCCTAAAACATCCAAAGGCAATAATGCTATTTGGGTCATAGTTGATCGTCTTACAAAGTCTGCACACTTCATTGCTATTAGAGAGGATTTCTCTCTAGATCAGCTTGCCAGGATATATGTAAAGGAAGTGGTAAGATTGCATGGAGTACCACTTTCTATTATATCTGATCGAGATCTGAGATTTACCTCGAAGTTCTGGCAAAGTCTTCAGCATACTTTGGATACAGAGTTGAGTTTCAGCACTGCTTATCATCCCTAGACAGACGGTCAGTCTGAGAGAACAATTCAAACACTAGAAGATATGTTGAGAGCTTGCGCTATGGATTTCAAAGGAGGTTGGGATCAACACCTACCTTTGGTGGAATTTTCTTATAATAATAGCTTTCACTCCAGTATTCAGATGGCTCCTTATGAAGCTCTCTATGGAAAGAAATGCAGAACTCCAACTTGCTGGGATGAAGTTGGGGAAAGAAAGCTATTAGGACCTGATCTCGTTGATGAAATGGCAGAAAAGGTCAGATCTATTCAACAACACATAAGAGCAGCTCAGAGTCGACAGAAAAGTTATTCCGACAACCGAAGAAAAGACCTAGAGTTTGAAGTGGGTGATAAAGTGTTCTTACGAATATCTCCCAGGAAGAGGGTTATGAGATTCGGAAAGAAGGGGAAGTTGAGCCCTAGATATATCGGTCCTTTCAAAATACTGGATCGTGTTGGGAAGGTAGCTTACCGATTGGCGCTTCCACCGAATCTCTCTCAAGTTCACGATGTGTTCCATGTATCTCTCCTGAGAAAGTACATACCAGATCCTTCACATGTACTCAGCTCAGAAGTTGTACCGCTGGAGCAAGATCTTTATTATGAAGAACAGCCGATAGAGATTCTGGATCGTAGCGAAAAAGTCCTACGAAACAATACCACTCGATTGGTGAAAGTTTTATGGAGGAACCACCAACTTGAAGAAGCTACATGGGAGCCTGAGGATATGATGAGGGAGAAGTATCCTCATCTATTTGTTACAAAGTGACGAATTTCGAGGGCGAAATTCTTTTTAAGGGGGGTAGAATGTAACACCCGAGACTTTTATGTTATATGAATCATCAAAGGAATCTTTTTCTACAAAACACTTGCTTGGCTTTCTTTACATGCAATCGTGACCTTCCTCGATAGCTTGCGTCGTACGCAATACCGAGTTTCACTAAACAACAATTTGCTATTAAAACTAGCCGTTATGAATAGTAATAACCACTTTTTGAAATTTTATAAATTTTATTTTTTAAAATGGACTTCATTTTTGGACTGAGAATATCGAAATTAGCCTAGGGTGAAATTTTGGTATTTTTCTGAAAACTTTCAATTTTTGATGAATAGTGAAACCTCTAAGTGGTAGGTTAAAAACTGAATTTTGCATAAAACTTAATTTTACCGCTTCTGTGAATGGAATTTCAAAAATCCGACAGACACGGTTGATATCAGTAAGTAAAATGTGGTTCAATGAGATAAAAATAATTTTTTGGTGAATAGTAACTTTTTACTTTTTTTTTACCGCGGTTAATAGTAAATAGGGTAACTAAGGGTAAATATGATATTAATATTACCCTAACACTTGTCCTAATTCTATTGGACAAGTGTAATTCGACCAAAAACTAACTTAGGAATAAAATATGACCATTTAGGCCCACTTGGATTAGATTAGGACATTTATTATTAATTTATTTAAAGAAGGGTTAAAATAGTTAAAATCAAAGTTTAATAAGTAAATCATTTTTAATATGGGGTTATACATAAGATAAATTTGACTATAAATATTCATTAGAAAGATAAAACTATTTCCTACATAATGGTATTTTATTTTTAATTTTTAGACATTAAATAATTTAATTTATTTATGACACAATGATGATGCAGTAATTATCTTATTAATGAAATATTGACATAATTGATGTTATAAACACCAAAATAAATGTACTTTGAGACTTTTTATGAATTCCACTAATTTTATAGGTTACTATGATATATTAATGTTGATTTAATCAACTTGGTTCGAACATATAATTCTGTTATGACTTTCACAAAAATCATATATCAAATAGTGTCAAAATTGACACAAAATAGTTTTTAAATCAAATATTATATTATTAATTGTTATTTTATTCCTAAAAATATAAGGTTCGGCCAAATGACTTAGATAAGGATATATATATTAATAATAAACAATTTGGGGTTCGTTTGGCATGTTATAGTAAGTTTATTAACCATATAGTGAAAGAAAACAAAAAGACACGGTAAAAGTTAAATTATTTAACTTAGAGTTAAATATAATTGATAAGGTTAAAATAATACCCTAAACTTGTCTAAATCCTATTGGTTGATAGTATTTAGACCCTTCCCCACTTTAGCTTCGAAATAAGACCCTTTGGAACCATTATAAACCGATTTTGACTTTAATATAAAATAATATTTTGAGATATTCCTAAGGTGCCCCTCTCCTCCCTTATAAAAGGGCACCTCCTCCCCCTCCTTCTCACACCAAATTGAGCACTCAAGCTCGTCCAACCCCTGCCATTTTCTCCTCTCCACTTCCCTAGAATAATACTAGAGGTCCTGGTCTTCTTCAAAGACCAATCTTAGTTCCCTAAGTGGAGGATTCAAAGAGGCGTTCCAAAGAAGAGGTAATATCAGTTACCGATCTTTTCAATTTCTTTCTTCTTCAAATTCTTCTTCTTTAGTTGTTTCATGATAAAGTAATAACATCAGTATTACTTAAATACTGATATGTTATTATAAATATGAAACAACCCTAATTCACCTTCTATCCATCCTACGGAAAAATGAAATCACCGCGCGTGCGTACGTACGGAATACCGTCTCCACGCCGTGGTGTAATCTATTTTCCACCATCACTTTACAAGGATGGGTATAATGGTGTAATGAGTAACTATTTATGATTATTATTAAGTAATATTGATACTGAAATAATATATATATACTCCAATACAATTCCACGATCATAGGAACGATATCATCACTTGTGCGTACGTACGGAATACCGTCTCCACGATGTGATGCGACTCGTTCTACATGATCATCATTATATAGTAATTATATAAATGAATTGAATGAATAAATATGATATATGTTACACTAATACCATTCTGGATATAAGGTATATATAACCTTAAAAGAAGAATAAGAATTTATTCGACAAAACACGCATAAGAACAAAAGGCAATAAAGACCCGAGTAACAAGTAACAATGAAATATTACTAATAAAAAGCTAAGAATATGACCATATATGATATCCTATCAATATGTATGATTCTGGAATAAGTCAATAACATTATTTAAACCATTATACAGGAGCTTCAGACACATACAAAGCAAATCGGACCTAAGGTAAGGGAAATATCACAATCTCATTTTTATCCGAGATTGTTTATACGTTGGTATTTACGGGGGTGTATTTTATCATCCACATCTATGTTTCCTCAATATGTAATGTTATTTCCATCCACTTACAATAGTTTAAATCCAATTTTACCCTTCGGTGAGTTTTTAGTAAAGAATATGAAAGGAATATTTTGTCATTTTTCGTACGAGGTACTTTTTGACTTTTCCGAAAAAAGTACGAAGAATGTTGTTTTTTAACTTATACGGCATGAATGGATTTCTAAAACATTATTTCCAAGAAGATTCCTTTAAAAGTATTCAAGTTTATTTTTAATCAACTTCTTTTATTTTAAAATTGTATGACATGTTAAGAAAGGAAAAGTGTTTTTGAAGTAGAAAGGATATTTTCCTCAAGAATGGAGTTCAAGTGTTTTATCAAAATTATTTTCCATCTAAGATAATAAAGGGTTCTGTTTTTATCCCTATTATTACATGGATTTGATTATGTTGTGATGGAAATATTTTTATGAATTCCTTTATCTTATATGAATTGTTTTATGATGTCATGTTGTTTAAGAATCCCATTTTTATTACATGGGTTATGAAATGATGTATGATTTATGATTTTGTGGCACACATAAGAAAGGATTCATTATAAGATGGGTGGGACCTATATCTCCCTCCAATGCATTGGGTAATGATTTTATATATCATGAGATAAACATGGCTGGAACGGTAGGTTATACCGGTTCAGTGAAACAGGACTGGAACGAGGGTGACTCGGTTCAGAAAGGGACTTTGTCCACTAAGATAGTCTTGTCAATGAGTCATGACTAACAAGAAATGATTTTCCATGATTATGTGTGCATGCCACAAAGTTTAAAGTTTCATGTTATGATTATGGGGATCTCATTTTCACTTCTATGATTTATTCCATGTTAAGATTTTATGATCTCTTTTGCAGGTTATGATTTTCAAAAAGATATGATATGATTTTTATTTCCTTTATTTTCCCTTGCTGAGAATTTGAGCTCACCCTTTTATGTTTTCTTTTCCCCAGGTCAGGAAGATGGATATTAAGTAGAATATGCAAAAACGGACCCTAGATATGATGAAATAAATGGGAGACACTGTAGAATATTTATGAACCAGTTGTTTATGTTTCCCAGTTTCTAAAGACACTATACCTATACGGTCCTTTGTAGTTTTGTCATATGTTGTAATAAGTGTGCTTCAATTTTGAAGTATTAACAATGTATGTAAAGTATGGGTCGTTATAGTTGGTATCAGAGGAAAGGTATAGTCAACCTTTGGAAACTAGGATGTGAAAGCCTTAGTAAGAACCCTAAGGATAAGTCTAAGCATAGAACACAATCTTAGTGTTTTAGAAATGGCCATGAATACCCTATGATAAAACCTTAAATTTTATCCTTGATTATGTGGTTTTCCTATTATAATTAGTGTTGCTCACACTATTCTTCTTGGTTTTAGTCAATGGTTGGAACCCTAAGGAACCGTGTTAATGCGGAATGCGATGGGCAATGCAATGATTGTCCCCCTGAGCAACCAAACGATATGGGAGCTGGAATGCAAAATCTTGTAGCCATGCTCACACAACTTTCTCAAGCTATGAATCATGCAGGACTTCCAAACGAGCAAAGAAAGGAGCAAAATTCTGTTGAATCCTTCATGAGGCAGCGTCCACCTTCTTTCAGTGGGTCTACTGATCCATTAGTTACTGAACAATGGATTAGTACTACTGAAAATATATTTTCAGTTCTTCAATGTTCTGAACATGATAAAGTCATCCTAGCAGTGTATTGTTTGGAAGGAGATGCTGATCAATGGTGGAATCTTATTAAGAATATGAGGCAAAAGGATGAAATTGAGTCTATGGAATGGGACGAGTTCAAGAACTTATTTTTCAATAAGTACTTCCCTTTTATTATCCGAACAAAGATGGAGAAAGAGTTTCTTGAACTGAAGCAGAGGGATGATGAATCTGTTGGTACCTATGAAGCAAATTTTACAAGACTTGCAAGGTACGCTTCTGGTATTATTATCCAACCTGAGAGTAAGATCGATCGATTCTTTAGTGGCTTAAAACCAAGTCTTCGAAGGGCGTTATCCATAAGGGACTTCAATAGCTATGAGGAAATCGTTCGATGTGCTCTCAAAGTCGAGATGGAGATTGGAGTAACCCATCAGTCACATGGGTTTGATAAGAAGAGGAAGATGGAATTCAAAGAAAAATCTAAAGAGCACACTGAAAAGAAGATGAACTTTCCCTTATGCTCAAAGTGTGGAAAGAAACATGGAGGGAGTTGTCTTAAAGGGACAAGTAAATGTTTTAAATGTGGAAAGGAAGGTCATCGGGCATTTGAATGCCACGATAATGGAAAGAAGATGTCTAATGATGCAAACAAAGTAAGGGATACACAGAATGAACCTACTACACTTCAATGTTTCAAGTGCAAGGAGATGGGTCATTATGCCAATCAATGCCCAAATCCAAGGGTTGATGATGATGGTCGACGTCAACAAAATCTTAAGGCTAAAGACAAAGGAAAGTCACATGCAATTTCTATCAGCGATGTGGAGTACGATAACGAAGTGGTGAAAGGTACACTTACCATCCACTCTAAAGTAGCAAATGTTTTATTTGATTCTGGATCCACCCACTCTTTTATTTCTAAAGAATTTTCTAAGGGTATCACCGTATTACCTCAACAATTAGATTTTTAGTTAGTTGTGACAACACCCAATGGCACAACAGTCGCATCAAAAGTTTATAATTCTTCTCCGATCGAAGTTTGTGGGAAAGTGCTTCCTGCAAATCTTGTGATCCTTCCTTTAGTGGAATTTGATGTGATTCTTGGTATGGATTGGCTTTCTCTACATGGATCTCATATAAATTGCCAAGGAAGGGAAGTCACATTTCATATTCCAGATCAATCTACGATCGTCTATCAATGCAAGGATGCACATAACCTTCCAGTGGAAATTCCTTCCATCTTATGGGTCTTGATTCCACTAAATGAAGGTTATTTATCTCAAATGGTTGGTGAGAAACTCACGATTAAGAATATGCCCATTGTACGGGAGTTTGATGATGTCTTTCCGGAGGAATTACCGGGTCTTCCACCAAATCGTGAAGTTGAGTTTTCAATAGAACTCGTACCGGGTGCTTTGCCTATTTCAAAGACACCTTATAGAATGGCCCCAATTGAGTTGCAAGAATTGAAGAAGCAACTCCAAGAGAATCTTGATAAGGGATTCATACGCCCTATTGCGTCACCTTGGGGAGCACCTGTTCTATTTGTTAAGAAGAAAGATGGATCAATGAGACTCTGCATTGATTATCGAGAACTTAACAAGATCACTATCAAGAACAAATATCCTCTCCCATGCATTGATGACTTATTTGACCAACTACACGGAGCTCAATACTTTTCCAAGATTGATCTTCATTCAGGGTATCATCAATTAAGGGTAAAAAGGGAGGATATACCAAAGACGGCTTTCCGTACAAGGTATGGACACTATGAATTTATAGTGATGCCATTCGGTCTTACTAATGCCCATGCTATCTTCATGGATCTAATGAATAGAGTCTTTAGAGACTACCTTGATCAATTTGTGGTAGTCTTTATAGACGATATTCTTGTCTATTCAAAGAGAAAGGAAGATCATGAAGATCACTTGAGAATTATATTGAAGACCCTGAGAAAGGATAAGCTTTATGCCAAATTTACCAAGTGTGAATTTTGGCTTCAAAAAGTTGCATTTTTGGGTCACATAATCTCAAAAGAGGGGATATCTATGGATCCAGCAAAAAACAGAGGTTATCGGAAGATGGTCAAGACCAAAAACAATAACTGAGATCCGAAGTTTTCTTGGTTTGGCTGAATATTATCGACGTTTTGTAAAGGATTTTTCACGATTATCTAATCCACTCACCAAGTTGACTCGGAAAGGAGTTAAGTTTGTCTGGACGGAAGAATGTGAAGAGAATTTCAAGGAGTTGAAAAGAAGGTTATCCAGTGCACCTGTGCTCACACTGCCTTGTAGTGGAGATAGGTTTGTGATCTACAGTGATGCATCCAAGAAGGGATTGGGGTGTGTTCTTATGCAAAATGATATGGTGATAGCTTATGCCTCACGACAGTTGAAAATCCATGAGCAAAATTACCCAACACATGATTTGGAGTTGGCTGCGGTAATCTTTGCATTAAAGATTTGGAGGCATTACCTTTATGGTGAAAGGTGTGATATTTATACTGATCATAAAAGTTTGAAGTATATTTTCACACAAAAGGAGCTGAATATGCGTCAAAGAAGATGGTTGGAGCTGATTAAGGATTATGACTGCTCAATCCATTGCCACCCTGGGAAAGCAAAAAAGGTGGAAGATGCATTAAGTCGACAAGACCATGCTAGTTTATCCATGATGAGGATCACAAAAGATCCAATATTTATGGATTTACAAAGGATGGATCTTGGAATTATAATGGAAGGGGAAAAATCTTATCTTTCTCAAATGAATGTTCAACCATCTATACATGTGAAGATTAAAGAGGCACAGAAAGAAGATGTAGAGTTACAAAAGAAGGTGAGAAATGTTCCTGAATTCAACCTTGATTGTGATGGGATAATAAAGTTCAGGAATCGGGTTTGTGTTCCTCCCATCCCCGAATTAAAGAAGGAGCTTCTGGATGAGTCTCATAGTTCATCATTATCTATTCATCCTGGAAGCACGAAGATGTATAGGGACCTGAAAGAGTACTTCTGGTGGGATGGCATGAAAAGAGATATTGCTGAATATGTCTCTCGATGCTTGGTTTGTCAACAAGTTAAAGCTGAGAGACAAAAGTCTAAGGGGATGTTACAACCATTGCCCATACCCGAATGGAAATGGGAAAACATCACTATGGACTTTGTCACAGGACTTCCTAAAACATCCAAAGGCAATAATGCTATTTGGGTCATAGTTGATCGTCTTACAAAGTCTGCACACTTCATTGCTATTAGAGAGGATTTCTCTCTAGATCAGCTTGCCAGGATATATGTAAAGGAAGTGGTAAGATTGCATGGAGTACCACTTTCTATTATATCTGATCGAGATCTGAGATTTACCTCGAAGTTCTGGCAAAGTCTTCAGCATACTTTGGATACAGAGTTGAGTTTCAGCACTGCTTATCATACCTAGACAGACGGTCAGTCTGAGAGAACAATTCAAACACTAGAAGATATGTTGAGAGCTTGCGCTATGGATTTCAAAGGAGGTTGGGATCAACACCTACCTTTGGTGGAATTTTCTTATAATAATAGCTTTCACTCCAGTATTCAGATGGCTCCTTATGAAGCTCTCTATGGAAAGAAATGCAGAACTCCAACTTGCTGGGATGAAGTTGGGGAAAGAAAGCTAGTAGGACCTGATCTCGTTGATGAAATGGCAGAAAAGGTCAGATCTATTCAACAACACATAAGAGCAGCTCAGAGTCGACAGAAAAGTTATGCCGACAACCGAAGAAAAGACCTAGAGTTTGAAGTGGGTGATAAAGTGTTCTTACGAATATCTCCCAGGAAGAGGGTTATGAGATTCGGAAAGAAGGGGAAGTTGAGCCCTAGATATATCGGTCCTTTCGAAATACTGGATCGTGTTGGGAAGGTAGCTTACCGATTGGCGCTTCCACCGAATCTCTCTCAAGTTCACGATGTGTTCCATGTATCTCTCCTGAGAAAGTACATACCAGATCCTTCACATGTACTCAGCTCAGAAGTTGTACCGCTGGAGCAAGATCTTTCTTATGAAGAACAGCCGATAGAGATTCTGGATCGTAGCGAAAAAGTCCTACGAAACAATACCACTCGATTGGTGAAAGTTTTATGGAGGAACCACCAACTTGAAGAAGCTACATGGGAGCCTGAGGATATGATGAGGGAGAAGTATCCTCGTCTATTTGTTACAAAGTGACGAATTTCGAGGGCGAAATTCTTTTTAAGGGGGGTAGAATGTAACACCCGAGAATTTTATGTTATATGAATCATCAAAGGAATCTTTTTCTACACAACACTTGCTTGGCTTTCTTTACATGCAATCGTGACCTTCCTCGATAGCTTGCGTCGTACGCAATACCGAGTTTCACTAAACAACAATTTGCTATTAAAACTAGCCGTTATGAATAGTAATAACCACTTTTTGAAATTTTATAAATTTTATTTTTCAAAATGGACTTCATTTTTGGACTGAGAATATCGAAATTAGCCTAAGGTGAAATTTTGGTATTTTTCTGAAAACTTTCAATTTTTGATGAATAGTGAAACCTCTAAGTGGTAGGTTAAAAACTGAATTTTGCATAAAACTTAATTTTACCGCTTCTGTGAATGGAATTTCAAAAATCCGACAGACACGGTTGATATCAGTAAGTAAAATGTGGTTCAATGAGATAAAAATAATTTTTTGGTGAATAGTAACTTTTTACTTTTTTTTACCGCGGTTAATAATAAATAGGGTAACTAAGGGTAAATATGATATTAATATTACCCTAACACTTGTCCTAATTCTATTGGACAAGTGTAATTCGACCAAAAACTAACTTAGGAATAAAATATGACCATTTAGGCCCACTTGGATTAGATTAGGACATTTATTATTAATTTATTTAAAGAAGGGTTAAAATAGTTAAAATCAAAGTTTAATAAGTAAATCATTTTTAATATGGGGTTATACATAAGCTAAATTAGACTATAAATATTCATTAGAAAGCTAAAAAGATTTCCTACATAATGATATTTTATTTGTAATTTTTAGACATTAAATAATGTAATTTATTTATGACACAATGATGATGTAGTAATTATCTTATTAATGACATATTGACATAATTGATGTTATAAACACCAAAATAAATGTAATTTGAGACTTTTTATGAATTCCACTAATTTTCTAGGTTACTATGATATATTAATGTTTATTTAATCAACTTAGTTCGAACATATATTTCTGTTATGACTTTCACAAAAATCATATATCAAATAGTGTCAAAATTGACACAAAATAGTTTTTAAATCAAATATTATATTATTAATTGTTATTTTATTCATAAAAATCTAAGGTTCGGCCAAATGACTTAGATAAGGATATATATATTAATAATAAACAATTTTGGGTTCGTTTGGCATGTTATAGTAAGTTTATTAACCATATAGTGAAAGAAAACAAAAAGACACGGTAAAAGTTAAATTATTTAACTTAGAGTTAAATCTAATTGATAAGGTTAAAATAATACCCTAAACTTGTCTAAATACTATTGGGTGATAGGATTTAGACCCTTCCCCACTTTAGCTTCTAAATAAGACCCTTTGGAACCATTATAAACCGATTTTGACTTTAATATAAAATAATATTTTGAGATATTCCTAAGGTGCCCCTCTCCTCCCTTATAAAAGGGCACCTCCTCCCCCTCCTTCTCACACCAAATTGAGCACTCAAGCTCGGACAACCCCTGCCATTTTCTCCTCTCCACTTCCCTAGAATAATACTAGAGGTCCTGGTCTTCTTCAAAGACCAATCTTAGTTCCCTAAGTGGAGGATTCAAAGAGGCGTTCCAAAGAAGAGGTAATATCTGTTACCGATCTTTTCAATTTCTTTCTTCTTCAACTTCTTCTTCTTTAGTTGTTTCATGATAAAGTAATAACATCAGTATTACTTACATACTGATATGTTATTATAAATATGAAACAACCCTAATTCACCTTCTATCCATCCTACGGAAAAATGAAATCACCGCGCGTGCGTACGTACGGAATACCGTCTCCACGCCGTGGTGTAATCTATTTTCCACCATCACTTTACAAGGATGGGTATAATGGTGTAATGAGTAACTATTTATGATTATTATTAAGTAATATTGATACTGAAATAATATATATATACTCCAATACAATTCCACGATCATAGGAACGATATCATCACTCGTGCGTACGTACGGAATACCGTCTCCACGATGTGATGCGACTCGTTCTACATGATCATCATTATATAGTAATTATATAAATGAATTGAATGAATAAATATGATATATGTTACACTAATACCATTCTGGATATAAGGTATATATAACCTTAAAATAAGAATAAGAATTTATTCGACAAAACACGCATAAGAACAAAAGGCAATAAAGACCCGAGTAACAAGTAACAATGAAATATTACTAATAAAAAGATAAGAATATGACCATATATGATATCATATCAATATTTATGATTCTGGAATAAGTCAATAACATTATTTAAAACATTATACAGGAGCTTCAGACACATACAAAGCAAATCGGACCTAAGGTAAGGGAAATATCACAATCTCATTTTTATCCGAGATTGTTTATACGTTGGTATTTACGGGGGTGTATTTTATCATCCACATCTATGTTTCCTCAATATGTAATGTTATTTCCATCCACTTACAATAGTTTAAATCCAATTTTACCCTTCGGTGAGTTTTTAGTAAAGAATATGAAAGGAATCTTTTGTCATTTTTCGTACGAGGTACTTTTTGACTTTTCCAACAAAAGTACGAAGAATGTTTTTTTTAACTTATACGGAATGAATGGATTTCTAAAACATTATTTCCAAGAAGCTTCATTTACAAGTATTCAAGTTTATTTTTAATCAACTTCTTTTAGTTTAAAATTGTATGAAATGTTAAGAAAGGAAAATTGTTTTTGAAGTAGAAAGGATATTTTCCTCAAGAATGGAGTTCAAGTGTTTTATCAAAATTATTTTCCATCTAAGATAATAAAGGGTTCTGTTTTTATCCCTATTATTACATAGATTTGATTATGTTGTGATGGAAATATTTTTATGAATTCCTTTATCTTATATGAATTGTTTTATGATGTCATGTTGTTTAAGAATCCCATTTTTATTACATGGGTTATGAAATGATGTATGATTTATGATTTTGTGGCACACATAAGAAAGGATTCATTATAAGATGGGTGGGACCTATATCTCCCTCCAATGCATTGGGTAATGATTTTATATCTCATGAGATAAACATGGCTGGAACGGTAGGTTATACCGGTTCAGTGAAACAGGACTGGAACGAGGGTGACTCGGTTCAGAAAGGGACTTTGTCCACTAAGATAGTCTTGTCAATGAGTCATGACTAACAAGAAATGATTTTCCATGATTATGTGTGCATTCCACAAAGTTTCAAGTTTCATGTTATGATTATGGGGATCTCATTTTCACTTCTATGATTTATTCCATGTTAAGATTTTATGATCTCTTTTGCAGGTTATGATTTTCAAAAAGATATGATATGATTTTTATTTCCTTTATTTGCCCTTGCTGAGCATTTGAGCTCACCCTTTTATGTTTTCTTTTCCCCAGGTCAGGAAGATGGATATTAAGTAGAATATTCAAAAACGGACCCTAGATATGATGAAATAAATGGGAGACACTGTAGAAGATTTATGAACTAGTTGTTTATGTTTCCCAGTTTCTAAAGACACTATACCTATACGGTCCTTTGTGGTTTTGTCATATGTTGTAATAAGTGTGCTTCAATTTTGAAGTATTAACAATGTATGTAAAGTATGGGTCATTATAACTATCTTTTCAATTAGTTTAGAGGTGCTAATATTGTCTCCAATATTGTCTTGAGGTCAGGATATCATCATTTAAGGGTGAGACCATCAAACATACCTCAGACTTCTTTTTGGAGTAGGTGTGGCTTGAATGAATTCTTAGTGATGTCGTTTGGGTTGACTAATGAGCTATTAGTATTCATGGCCTTAATAAATAGGATCCTTCATCCTTTGCTAGATCGGTTTGTGTAACATCCCAAGAAATTAAAATTGTACTTTTATTTTAATTATTTACTTATTTTGTTTTTAATTTAAAAGTAATATTTTTAATAAAAGCTTTTATGAAACTAATTGATTTTATGTAATCAAAATAAGTTTATATCCAAATTATAAAATATTAATTTTTATTTTAATAAATGGTATTTTTATATATTAAATGAAAATAAAATAATATATTCCTTAAATAAATATATTTTATAAAATAATCAAAATTTATTTATTTAAAATTATGATTTAAAATTGAATTTTTTGATATATTAATATTTTTATCAAGAAAAACTATTTTTATAAATTATAAATGTCCTTTTATTTAAAATTATAGGTATAAGTAAAAAAATTATTAAATTTTTATTTTTTTCTAAAATGTTAATATTAGAAATAATATTACCATGAATTATTATTACTTTATGTTAAAAAAAATTTAATAAATAATTTATTTTCCTTAGTTTATTTTATCAAATAATTATTACTTCATATGTTTTAATATAAATAATTGATTTTTACATTATCAAATTATTTTTTTATATAAATTTTGTTTTATTAAATTAATTTTAATAATTTTAATTTAAATAAAATAATGATTTATAATTTTAAATGTTTAATATTTGAGTAAATTAATTAAAGGTAATAATAATAATAATAATAAAGGGTAAAACATATTTTTTTAATAAAATTTTTATTACTATTAAGATAAAATATTTTATAAGTATATGAAATTATAATTATATTACAACAAATAAAAACAAATTATATATATAAATTTAAAAAAATAGTAATTGGTTTGAAAAACGTTACATATAAATTTAAAAATAATGCTAACACTTAAAACACATTAAGAAAAACAAAAAAAAGATTAAAAAATTAGATAACAAAAATAAAAAAGTGAGGGGGAAAAAGAGAGAGAAATGTGAGGAAAGAAAAAAATGCAAATGATTGAAAAATAATATAGAATAATAAAATTGACGTATAAGACAAAAAAAGGGAAATAGTGATGCAATATAACAATAAATTTGGAAAAGTGAAAAAAATAGTGAGGGTTAACTTTTTTGAAGATTCCAATGCCTGGAATGTAGGATATTAATATATACATATAATATATATATTCAATATCAAAACAAAAATGAACTGAACACTTGGCATGTAAAAAAACATCTAAATGTTTTTTGATTGGAAAAACAAAATACATAGTGTTTCAATATTTGAATGATTAATATAATTTAATATACAAAATTGTTTTATATATACATATCTTTCATTCTATACACCCAAAAAAAGACCCTAACTCATTTCTGTTTCTCTTTCTTGGTGTCCAACAGCCAAAAAATATCTTATTCATTTCAGGTAAGGGTTGTGATTTGATTGACAAATGTATACATATATAAAAATGTTTAAGTATAGTTATATTTTTTAAAATAAAAGGTTATTTTTATTAATTTTATTTGAACTTTTTGTAGAAAACAAAGTCTCTAATTTTTTTCAAATTAATATTTAATTTATAACCTTTTTTAAGAAATCCAATTAACTAGTTATTTTTAAATAAACTATATATATATAGATACATATGTGTGTATATATATATATATATATATTGTTGATAAATAATAATTTAAAAAATTACACTTTGACTTAAATGAGTTATCTCAAAACCATATCAAAACCTTGTTTTATTAATGACATCATTAAATTGTTTCTTTTAAGATTGGAAAAGTTATTATTTTATGTAAAGACTATCATTTTATGAGAACCATTCCTTCTACACCATGTTTTAAATGATAAAATCTATCATTTCATGTGTTAATTGTTCTTATATTACCATTAATTTCATTCATAAGATTAGATATGGACATCATCTAAGTTATTGTTGGCATCCCATGCATTTTTATCTAATTATTCACTTAATTTATTAAGCAATTGTGTTTATGTATTTTAAATAAGAGTTATTCTTTTTAATAATGGATTTCTCCTATTTATTTTTGGAAAATAATTTAAGAAAATAATATTATTCCAAGTAAATAATATGTAATATTATTTTCTCTTATGAAAATAATTTATATATAGTTTTGAAATTTTTTTTGAATATGAATGAGAAAGACGGGACCATTAATTTTTTTTCTTAAAATTGGTACTATAGTATCAAATGTTAAGTTGTGGTATGAGGAGTGAACCCCTTACCTTAAGGAGATATTACCCCATATGTGATATGAAAAAGTGACCTTGTGGTTTTCTTATGGTCTACTGAGTATCATGATTAATCTATGAAAATTATTATTTTCAAAATTGAGAAATCCAAAGTTGTATATCCGAATAATTATTTAAAAATATTATTACTTTGTAAATTGATGATTTTCAAAATAATATGAACTTATTATATTTAAATTTTTTGAAAACCTTTATCTATGTATTTATAATATCAAATAAAATATTTTAAAATTATTTCTAAATGGTTTTAAAACATCTTAATAGGAAAATTAAATGTTCACCCTATGTTTAAAATTTATTTTGCACAGGTTTAGTAAAAATTTTCTAAAGGCATTCAATTTGTTTACGCAGTTAGCATACCCAAAGCGTTTTAGTTGTTTTATTTTATTTTTATATAACTTTGATAAAAGGTAATGCATAGTGTCTAATTATCCAAAACCTAGACCGGAAAAGTTCCTAGTATGTAAAATTATTATTGTATTTTTCATTTTCCTTATATATAAAAAATACACAAAATTTTCATGTGCTAAACCTAGAAGTGTGGGTTCAGGTCTTTATAGTTTGTATCAGATTAATGGTCTAGAAAAATTTATAGATTAGATGTTGTCTAATAAGTAGAGTATATAAGTATAGTGAATCTTCTTTTTCTTAATTCTGAAGATGAAAATTTAGAATTTGTTTATCTAACGAAAGAATTGTGAGTTTACAATTCTCTTAATGTGGGAAGAATGCAACATCCCAAGAAATTAAAATAGTACTTTAATTTAAATTAATTATTTATTTTGTTTATAATGTATAACAAATATTTTTAATAAAAACTTTTATGAATCTAATATATTTTGTGTAATCAATATAAGTTTATATCCAAATTATAAAATATTACTTTGTATTTTAAGAAATAGTATTTTTATATCATAAATTTAAATAAACTAATATATTCCTTAAAAATATATTTTTAAAATCAATCCAAAATTATTTATTAAAAATTAAGTTTTAATATTAAATATTTTGAATATATAAATAATTTTCAAGAAAAAAGATTTGTATAAAGTATAAATTCCCTTTTATTTAAAATTATAAGTATAAGTAGACAATTTAATTATATTTTTATTGTCTTTATAAAATTTAATATTATAAATAATATTAGTATGAAATATTATTACTTTATGTTAAAAATTTTTTAATAAATAATTTATTTTCTTTAGTTAATTTTATCAAATAATTATTACTTGAAATGATTTAATATAAATAATTGATTTTCTTAAATTATTAAATTAGTTTTGTTTATATAAATTTTGTTTTATTAAATAAATTATAGTAATTTTAATTTAAATTAAACAATGATTTATAATTTTAAATAGTTAAAAATTAGGTAAATTAATTAAAAGTAATAATGATGATGAGGATGATGATGATGATGATTAAAGGAAAAACATGTTTTTTTAATTATTATTATTATTAAGATAAAATATTTTATGAGTATATAAAATTAAAATTATATTAATATAAATAAATAAAAAAATTATATATAAATTTTAAAAATTATAATTGGTTTAAAAAGTGTTACATATAAATTTTAAAAAAAAATGTTAAAACTTTAAAAATGATAAAGAAAGTAATAAAATAATAGAAAAATATTAGATTACAAAAAGGAAAAAATGAGAGATAGGAAAAACAGAGAAACTGTGAGGAAAGAAAACAATGCAAATGATTAAAAAATAATATAGAATAATAAAAGTGACATTTAAGACAAAAAAAGAGAAATAATGATGTAATATAATAATAATTTTAGAAAAGTGGGAAAAAAAGAGAGAGTTCACTTTTTTGAAGATCCCAACACCTATAATGTAGGATATTATTATATAATATATATATATATATATATATATATATATATATATATTCAATATCAAACAAAAAATGAATTGAACACTTGGCATGTAAAAAAATGTATAAATGATTTTTGATCAAAAAATGAAACACAAAGTGCTTCAAACCATGAATGATTAATATAATTTAATATAAATTCTTGTTATATATATACATATCTCTCATTCTTCACACCAAAAAAAACCCAAACTCATTTTTGTTCCTCTTGCTTGGTGTCCAGAAGCCAGCAAACCTCTGATTCATTTTAGGTAAGGGTTATGTTTTGATTTACAAATATATATATATATGTTTAAGTGTATCTACATATTTCAAATAAAATGTTTTTTTTATTAATTTTATTTAGACTGTGTTTTAGAAGGAAAAAAATCTATAATTTGTTTTCAAACTGTGATTTAATTTATAACCCTTTTTATGAAGTCCAATTAAATAGTTATTTTCAAATAAACTGCATATATATTCTATATATATATATATATTTATATATATATTATTAAGAAATAATTATTTAAAGAATTACTCTATGAATTAAAGGAGATGTCTCAAAAAAATATCAGAATCTTATTTTATTGTGGACAACATTAAATTTTTTATTTTAAGATCAGAAAAGTTATTATTTTATATAAAGACTATCCTAACCTGAAAGTTAAATTTTTATTAAAACACTTTTATGGGAAAAGTGTGAAACCTTCAAGTTCAATCCAGAGCATCAATATTATAGAAAATTATAGAATTATTAAAGACCAACTTAAACATATTAGATGCATCCTACCTAAATAATTCCTAGGAAAGTTTTGTTACCTTTTTATTGGGGTCTTCCTTGATGACATCTTCAAATTGATAGGCCACATTGTCCCATGCTTGCAAGAACCATTCCACTGTAATCTTGTTAGCATTTAAGCCTTTGGTCATGATTAAATGTTGCTTAATGATCCAATCACCCTGCTCCTTATTTGTGTCCACTTGGATTGTCCTCTCATTCATCCTTTCTGTATCATCCTTAGAAGCAAGAATGATTAGGACCTTCTCTTTCATCTCTTCCTCAGAGTGCATAATAAAGATTCGTAATTTTCCCCTGTTCTCATTTCATATTTCAATGTTTTCTATATTCTCATGAATTTAATTCATGACATTAGATATGGAAATCATCTAATTTATCATTGTAATCTCATGATTTTTTATCCAAGTATTCATTTAATTTATTAATCATTTATGTTTATGTATTTTAAATAAGATCAATTGTTCATAAGCATGGATTTATCTTAGTAATTTTTAGAAAATCCTTTAAGAAATTAATATTGTTCCAAGTAAAGAATATGTAAGATTATTTTCTATTATGAAATAATTTATGTATAGTTTTGAAATATTTTTGGATTATGAATGATAATGGCATTTCCATTAAAAAAATCTTAAAATGTACACTAGAGTACTGAATATTAAGTTATGGTATGGAGAGTGAACCCATTACCTCAAGGGGATGTTTTACCATATGTGAAATGACTAAGTGGACGTATATTTTCCTTATGGTTTGTTAAGTATCATGATTAATCTATAAAAAATATTATTTTCAAAATGGATTAATCCAAATTTGTATTTGAAAATAATTATTTCAAAATATTATTACTTTTGAAATTGATGATTTTCAAAATAATATGAACTTATTATACTTCAATTTTTTGAAAACATTTTTCTAATTATTTATATTATCAAATGAAATATTTTAAAATAATTTCTAAATGGGTTTAAACCCCCTTAATGGGAAAATTAAATGATCACCATATGTTTAAAATTTATTTTTCATAGGTTTATTAGAAATTTTCTGAATGTGTTCACTTCGCTTACAGAGTTATCTCACCCGAAACATTTTAGTTGTTTTATTTTATTTTTGTACAATTTTGATAAAATTTAATGTATAATGTATAATTATAAAAAAACCTAGACTAGAAAAGGTAATATTATATTAGATGATCACTTTATTTTCCATATATATTTTATAAAAAAATACACATGATTTTTATATACTGAACCCAAAATCATAGGTTCAGGTCTTTACAGTTTGTGATGGTTTTTATCGGTGATATCTTAGTTTTCTCCCAATCACTAGAAGATCATGCCAAATATATTGACATAATTTTGAGTACATTGAGATAGCATTGTATTTATTCCAAGATAACCAAATATAGTTTCTGGATTAATGAAGTTCACTTCTTGGGCCATGTCATCTCAGAGGCAAGAGTGTCAATGGACCCAGAGAAAGTTGCAGCCAATATATCTTGGGTACATCCCAATAACGTCTTTGAAAATCATAGATTCTAGGTTTAGTAGGTTATTACTAGTGTTTTATAAAATATTTCTCCCATTTGAAAGCACTAATGTCTGGGCTGACCAAAAAGGGGTGAAGTTTGTTTGTTCTGATGCTTTTGAGAAATATTTTCAAGAGATGATATATAAAATGACCTCAGAACATATCCTCACTTTAACTATATTGATTAAATCATATACCTTGTACTGTGGCACATTTGGATTGGGACTTGGAGTAGTTATAATATAGGAGAATCAAGTGGTTGTTTATGGCTCCAGGATACTGAGACCACATGATAGGAATTACCCTACTTGTGATCTGGAGTTTTCTGCAATGGAACATGCCCTGAGATATTGTAGACACTATCTCATGGGTGAGAATTTTTTTGTATACAAATATCACAAGAGTATCAAGTAAATATTTTCTTAGTGGGACCTAAATCTTCAACGGTGGAGGTGGGTCAAGTATTTATAGTTTTCCACATTGAATTGGATTATACACCAGGAAAGAGAAACATTATTGCTAAAGCTTTAAGACAAAAGACACAAACAGAGGTATTATGAGGTTCTTCTGATGAGTGGTGGATAATGGACCTCTTTTCATACATGAATTTAGATTTTTAGGAATCTCATGGGCGAGTAGCTTTTACATTTAAATCTATTATACCCCTTCTTTTGGACTGTATTAATCTTAAGTAGTATTATGATTCAGAGGGATCAGTTCTGAGAGGCAAATTATATGGTGAGGATACAACTTCGAAATAGTCTCTTGGAAGTTGAAATTATCTTCTTTTCTATGTCTGAGTATGGGTTCCTACAGGTTTGCGTGAGGATCTGATGATGAAGTTTCATTCTTTTAGATGGGTGGTGCATTCTGGTTTAACAAAAAAGTACCATGAACTATATAGATAGTAATGGTGTTCAGGAATTAAGAATTAGGTGGAAAGATTCGTGGATAGATGCTTCACTTGTCAACAGGTGAAAGTTGAGTATTAAAGGAAAGCTAGGATTTAAAACTTTTACCAATTCCTAAGTGGAAATGGGATGATGTCATGATAGATTTTATGACAGGACTACCAAAGATTAAATGTAAGAATGATTTTGTATAGGTTGTTTTGGATTGACTGGCTAAGGTAGACCACTTCTTATCTATTAGGAAAACCTTCATAGATGATGATCTAGGAAATCTTTATGTGCACGAGGTGGTTTTCTTGCACAGTGTTATGAGGATTATCATTTTAGAAAGAGATCCCTAATTAACATCTCATTTCTAGAAATTTTTCTAGAAATTCCTGGAATTATGAATTCTTTTAAGCACAACCAATCATCCACAGACTAATGTTCAATCTGATTAGACTATTCATATTTTGGAGGATATGTTAGGAGCCTATTTTTTAGATTTTGGTGGTTCATGGGAGAAACACATGGAACTAATGGATTTTTCATATAATAATATTTTCCATGCATCGATACAAATGGAATATATTAAGGAATTTTATGGAAGGCCATGTTTTTTTCCTCTTTGTTGGATAGAGATAGGTGAGTCAGTACATTTTGGGCCTAGTCTCATGTAGGAGACGTCTGAACAGGTCTAGTTGATCAGACAGTGATTATTGACCACAAAGAGCCAGAAAAAATCATATGTGGACTATCATAGATGACCTCTAGAATTCGACGTTGGTCATCATGTTTTCCTTTGGGTGTTGCCTATGTTTGGGAAATGTCATATTTGGAAACTGGGAAAGATAGTGCCTAGGTTTGTCAGGCCATTTGAAATGGTAGAATGGGTTGGTCCAATGTCTTACTATTTATCCCTTCCACATCCCTACAGTTCCATGCATGATGTGTTCCATGTGCCACAACTAAAAAGATATCATCTAGACCCTTCACATGTGATAGATGTATCATACATCAAACTTTGTGTCGATGTGTCCTTTATGGATAATCCAATAAGGGTTATAGATCATAGTGGGAAATATATTCAGGGTAGGGTTATACCGTTGGTTTGGGTGCAATGGAAGCATGGGTGAGTTCAAGAGGAGAACTGGGAGAGGGAGTCTACTATGTGAACATAGTGGCCAGACATGTTTGTTGAGACCATACAATGATGCTGGGAGTAACTCAGGGATGAGATTTTATAAGGTGGGAAAGTTGTAAGATCACGCCTTTTTTAAGGTATGTCTCTCTCAAAGTTTTTCATTTTATCCTTGTTGTCTGAGTCTTATTTGGATATAAAGATCCTTTGTTGTAGAAAATGACCTAAAGTTGAGGTATGTGTGCTTGTTTGAATTAATGGAGTCTAGGAATTAATGGGTTAAGTGTTTCATGGTTTCTTGGTTTTTTTAGAATATTTTAAGGGTTTTAGGATTGTTTGAAAGGAAATTGGGATGAAAAATCAACTAAAAAATTTTTACACATTGTGTAAAGGGATTACACATTGTGTAAATTTTCAAGGGTTTTAATAAAATAAATCTGAGGTGGTGGGTTTTTCAGTGAATTCCATTAAAAACATTTACAAGATGTGTAAACATATTACACATCATGTAAATGTATAACCTACTATTTTAAACATGTTTTTTGGTTGAATTCTCATTATTTCAACTACATATCCACTCCTCTCAACCCTAATACATTCTCCATGTGATTTTGGGTTCCAAATTCCCTTCTGTATGTCCTTTTTGTGAAAGAAATCTAGAGTAAGAGGTTTTTTTCATGTTTCTTCCTCCTCTTCCATCTTCTCCAACCGTTTCAGTGATATCCCTTGACAACATGACTTTTTGGTTTTGATCTTTATCGATTTTGATCTAGGAACCTATTTTCAATCATCTGCACTTTCTTCCTCATGGGAGTTTTCCATTGGAAGCATGGTTGAATCATCAGTTAAAGGTAGGGGTCTAAATTTTAACCCTATGGTTTGATTATTGTCAATTTTATGCAAATTGTTGATAGCACCAACATAGTGTGTTCCCAAATCAATTAAATAAATAAATTATATTTTCCCTTGAATTCCTTTGTTTGAAATTAGATTTTTACCCATCTTATGGCTACCCATTGGATGATAAAACCTTTGAATATAATTGAATTGGATAATGACTACAAGTATATTTAGCATGACATGTGACCTAGTGTGATTTATTATTATAGAATCCCAAAATTATGACTTATTTCCATTTGATATAATTTTAAATCAATTTTAAATTAAATTGAAAGTGGTATATGAATGAAGAATGGTAATTCGTATAATTAACCATTGAGAATTGTGATGTAATATTGTGATATCCACACTGTATGACAGGGATTGTGTTCCATGTTGTAATGATTATATATCATGTTTGCCCTAGAACATGCACACTTATATATTGTAATGATTATATTGAGTGAGCTTGGCCATTTCCCATGAAATAATTCTTATGGATATTAGGATATTCCTAGTTCCATGTTATAATGCTTATAGGTATTTGTCCCAAATGTTGTAATGCTTATAGGGATTTGACCCAGATTATTGTGACTATACCATGGTTATATGGTTGTGGTTTTCAAGGTCATAATACATGCTCAGAGATATTATAGGATGGATCCAATGTAGGTTACTTTACCTTGGTTATATGGTTATTGTTGTCATGGTCGTAAGATATGCTCAGAGATATTCTGGCATGAAGCTAAAGCAGGTTGTTGTTATATTTTATTAAATATTTGATTAATTAATAAAAATGTTTATTTATTTATTGAATATACTTCTTATCTGTCTATTTTTGTTTAGACACAGTGGTTTCAACCTATTAAGTTATACTTGCACCCTATTTGGGCTTCCATTTGGCACCCGAGGAGATTTCATGGATACAGGTTTAGACAAGGGAAAAGTAAATTTCTGTTGATTTCTTGTTTTTTTTTTGGGCTATAGTTTGGAGATGGGACTAACATGAGATTCAGGACTTGGGACCTTGAGTCTTTTATTTGAGTTTTCTATTCTTTTTCTTGTTTTTTTCTAGCATAACATTTAGTTACATTCTAGAACATCATTACATTATTCATTGTTTATTTATGGTATTATTTAGTTAGATTTTATTATTGTCTTCCTCTATGTATTTACTTCATTTATTTTTATTTAAATATGAATTTTCTACTACTATGACACTTCATTCTAGAGGGTATAGTCTCCCCACTATACATTTCACACCACCGTTGCTAGTTGGAATACTATGAAATACAAGGAGGTATGGTTGATGTCTCGTAACCAATCCTTTATAGTCACATGAGAGAGTTCCAAATTGGGGGGTGTTACAAGTGGTATCATAAGAGAAGGTTTTATTTTCTTTTTCATTGTAATTTGGGAAAGGTATAAAGGAGACTATGATTTTTTGGGACTTGGTAATGAGATTGTTCATGGGAGTAGTTATCTTGTGTACAGGGGAAAATATGAGTGCCTAGGTATGGGTTTATTGTTTGTGTTGTGTGCTTGTTAAAGATGATGTTATTTAACCTTAGGTGATTCGCATGTTATGTGAGGTTATTGTTTTATGATCGTACTATTTATTGAGTTTTGTACTCATGGCCCGGTGTGGCGCGAGCTAAGAATACATGCTTCATAATAGGTACATAGGGATATATTGACAAGAATTATTTATAATAGGGGTATATCTAATTTTTAATGTGATATATACTTTCTTTTTAAACTATGATATGGGATATATGTTTCACTTGATAAATGAAATGAGTTGTCATGTTATGCTAAAATACTTGTAATCCTTGTCTAAAGAGACCAAAAGTTAGTGGTTATCTATTGCAGTCACCTGTTGGGGTTGACCTTGTTGTTATCTAGTTCTCAAAGGTGTGCATTTGTCTTGTATATAAAATGACTCATCGTCATCTTTGACTTGAGAATCAAGAGAGTAGAATTAGAATGATCTTAATGAAACTGAACCCGAACTTACTATAGTTTTTAAGGAGTAGGTGGATTTTCAGCTTCATGAAAGCTTCCTAAGGGTCATGTGATCCATGGAAAGGGATACTATTTTTACCATTCCTTAGATGTTTTATCTTTAAAGAGAGTTTTAAATTTAGAATCCACTTATGTCTATGGAGGAAGGGGCCCCCGGGTAACCTAGTTCTAGATTGAGTCATTCCAGATAATATTTAAGCATCTTAAGACACCCACTGATAGGAGAGTGCAGCTTGTTGTGTATATTCTTTATGTACCTACCAAGAATTGGTGGGATATTCTGGAGGAATCTGGTAAATATGATGAGCTATCTTGGAAGTACATAGAGACAAATATCTTGAGCCATTTCTATCCTCATACCTTGAGGGATCAAAAAATATCATGAGTTCATGCATCTGATACAAGAGGGTTTGTCAGTGCTAGACTATGTTGTATGTTTTACCAACCTACAATGATTTATGCCATATTTGGAAGATAATGAGATCTTCAGGGTGATAAGTTTCTAGGATGGTATTCATTATGAGATTAGGTCATAGGTAAACATTTTTTGTCTAAGTAAATTTTAAGACATGATAAATCAGGCACTCATCACAGAAGGGAATATGAGAGAGGCCCCAATTAGTGGCCAAGATGTTTCGGTAGGGATATCTATGAGTTCTTCTAAAATTGGTAAGAATTTTTATTATGATATTTACCACCAAAGCAGTAGTGGGAAGAGTAGTTAGGGAAGTGGAAAACCATCTCAAGATTGTGTTTCGCTCTAGTGATATCAATGTGGCATGTTTGGTCATAAGCGCACGCATTGTCCTACCGTGTAGTCGAGTTTCATATATGTGGTATACTGGGCTATCCTCATAGGTTATGTGTAAATTTTCTATAGAAAATCAGTTGTAGAGGATTAGGATAGGCACTAGAATCAGAACGGGGCTCAGTTATCCCTCATAAGGCTGGTAGTTAGAGTTCCACAGGCCGTTCATGTTGAGGTAGGGGACGGGGTACCCCAGTTCATGAGAAATAGTAACAAGAAATTTAAATAGATAAGGGTAGTCAGATTCAATCCTAGGTAAAAGGAAAAAGTTAGTTTTACGTTTTGCATACTACTCCGGCTAATGTGGATGAAGGACTATCTACCGTCAGAGACATGATTCTTGTATCACCTTCCTTATCTTGTGTTTTTTTTATACAGAAGCATCACATTATTTTCTATATTGTATTTTTGAAAATGGATTGGTCTTATATTTGAAAAGATTCAATGGTTTTTTAACTATTGACACACTATTGGGAGTGAAGTTTGAAAATATCAAGAATTGCAAGGTTTGTTCTCTAGAGATTTGTGGTTACCATTTATTGTGGGAACCGTTTGTGTTGGAAATGACAAGTTTAGACTTGATTCTTGGTATGGATTGGTTAGTTTTATACCAGGAACATATTGACTGTTATAGGAGGAAATTTACCTTTCTATCTCTATAAGGAAGCATCTATTCTCACTAGGGTTATTGGGATCTTCAGGCTGGTCATGCAGGACCAATTCAATGTAGATTAGATTGAATCATGGATCGTATCTATAGTCTTGCTCAAGATAATGGTGGAATATATCGGGATTATTTTATTCTAGTGTTATAACTTTTTCAGGATGTATTTCTTGATGAGTTCTATGTCTTATCGCCTAAGAAATAGATCGATTTATCAATTGATTTAGTTTCACTAGTAAAGCCAATTTCTATCCCACCTTATCAAATGGAACCAGAAAAACTTTGAGATTTGAAATTTCAATTGGAAGATCTAGAATCTAATGGACTCAAACATCTTAGTAAATCTACCTTGGGTTCTCTAGTTCTCTTCTAAAAAAGGATGATGGATATTTATGCTTATGTGTGGATTATCGTTGGTTGAACCAGATGACAGTCAGGAACCAATATCTTCTTTTGTGCATTGACGATCTTTTCAATCAGTTGTGAGGTGATAAGATCTTATCCAATATTGAATTAATATTAGGATATCATCAGTTAAGAGTGATACCATCATACATAACTTGGACATATTTTAATAGAATTTATAGATTGTATTAATTCATAGTGATGTCATTTGGGTTGACTAATGAGCATGCAGTATTCATGGACTTAATAAATAGGATCTTTCATCATTTTCTAGATTAGTTTTTGGTGGTTTTCATTGAAGATATATTATTGTACTCCCAGTCAGTAGAAAATCATTCCAAACATCTTCATATCATCTTTATTACATTGAGAAAGCATCAACTTTATGCCAAGATAAGAAAATATTGTTTTTGGGTTAATGAAGTGCACTTCTTGGGCCATGTCATCTCAAAGGCAAGAGTGTCAGTAGACCCATACAAAGTTACAATTATGATATCATGGGTAAGTCCAAATAAAATATTTTAAATTCATATATTTTTGGTTTTATCAGGTTATCATTGGTGTTTTATCCAAGATTTCTCCTGTTTGGAAGCACCAATGTCTAGGTTGACCAAGAAAATGAATGATTTTGTTTAGTCTAATGCTTGTGAGATAATTTTTCAAAATATTAAAGGAAATATTACATCAGCACCTATCCTCACATTACATATTCTGAGAAAATCATATACCATGTACAATGATGCATCCCGAGTGGGACTCGAAGCAATTCTAATGAAGGAGGATCAAGTGGTTACTTATGGCTTTGGGTAGCTGAGATAGTATGAGAGGAATTACCTTACTCGTGATATGGAGTTTGTAGTAGTGGTATATTCCATGAGATTTTGGAGACACTATATCATGGGTGAGATTTTTTGTGGTATACATGTATCATAAGAGCCTCAAGTATATATTTTCTCAATGGGACATAAACCTTCGGTAGAGGAGGTGGGTTAAGTATCTTCCATATTTCGACATTTAATTGGCTTATACACTAGAAAATGGAAACATAGTTACCAATTATATGAGACAAAAAGACATGAATAGATGAATTATGAGAATCAAATGATGATAAATGGAAAATTTCCCTCTTTGCAAACATGCATTTGGATGATCATAATTCTCAGGGGAGAGTAGCTTTGAATTCAACATATGGTATACCCATTCTTTTGGAATAGATTAAGACTGAGTGTTTGTATGATCTAGAGGTCTCAGTTCTAAGTGAAAAAATATATGGTGGTTATATTCTATCAGGATGGTCTCTTGGAAGTGTAAATTCTCTTATTTTTATGGCTGATTATGGGTTCCTATAGGCTTGTGCGAGGAGATGATGAGGGAGTTTCATGCTTCTTGATAGGTGGTTCATCTGGGTTTAACAAAAATGTATCTTGACCTCTATATATAGTACTGGTGGTTGTGAATGAAGAAGTAGGTGGAACTATTCGTGGCTAGATGCTTCACTTTTTAGTAGGTAAAATCTGATCATCAGAGTCTAGGTGGGCTTTTTCACCCTTAACCCATTCTTGAGTGGAAATGGGACGACGTCACGATGGATTTTGTGATAGGACTACCCAAGAAGACCCGTAAGAATGATGTTGTATGGGTTGTTATAGATTGACTGACTAAGGTATCCCACTTCTTACCAATTAGGGAAACCTTCCCATTTGATGATCTAGGTAATATTTATGTGCGCTAGGTGGTTTAGTTTCATGATGTTCTAAGGAGTATCATTTTAGATAGAGATCCTCTTTTAACATCATGTTTCTAGAAGGGTCTCCAAAAAACCCTGGGATTGTGAGTTCTTTTAAGCACATCCTATCATTCATAGACTGATGGTCAAACTAAGAGGACTATTCATATTATAGAGTGTATATTACCAGCTTGTGTTTTGGATTTTGGTGGTTTATGGGAGAAATATATATAAATAGTGTAGTTTTCATATAATAATAGCTTCTAGGAATGAATAAAAATGGAAAATTTTGAGGAATTTTATGGAATTTCATGTCGTTTAGCTCTTTGTTGGCTTGAGATAGGTGTGTCAGCACTTGTTGGGCCTAGTCTCATGTCCAAGATGTCTGAATAGGTCCAGTTGATTAGACAGTGGTTGGTGACCGCACAGAGCAGAAAAAATAATATGTTGTTCATCGAAGATGAACATTGGAATTTGAGGTTGGTCATCATTTTTTCCTTCAGGTGTCACCTAGGTTTAGGAAACTCTATATCAAGAAACAAGTAAAGAGAACACCCAAGTTTTTTGGGCCGTTTAAAATAGTGGCAAGGGTTGGTCGAGTAGCATACTATTTATCACTTCCACAACACCACAATGCCATGAATGACATGTTACACATGTCACAACTATGAAGATATCATTGAGACAATTATCATCTGATATACGTAGCATACATAGAGCTTTGTGATAATGATTCATTTGAGGAGTATCTAATATGGGTTGTTGATCGTAGTGAGAAATATCTTTGGGGTAGGATTATATCGTTTGTTCAGGTGTAATGGTAGAATGGGTATGTTCAAGAGGAGACCTGGGATAGGGACTCTAATATTAAAACATAGTGGACAAACTTATTTACTAGGACCTGACAATGACGCTTGGAGTGGCTCAGGGATGATCTATTATAAGGCGGGGAGGTTGTAAGATCCCATCTTTTTCCAAGTACGTCTCTCTCTCAGTTTTTGGTTTTAGCCTTGGTGTATGGGTCTCGGTTGGATATGGAGATCCTTTATTAGATAAATTGACCTAAATTCCATGGATGGATGATTTTTTAAAATAATGGAGTCTGGGAATTAATGGATTAAGTGTTTCATGGGTTCTTCATAGGTTGAGAAGCTTTAAAGGGGGTTATGGTTGTTTAAAATGAAATTGTGCTGAAAATAAACTGCATAACATTTACACATCATGTAAAGGGATTACATTTCATGTAATTGTTCTAGGGTTTTAACAAAAGAAATCTGAGGTGATGTGTTTTTCAAATAATTCCATTAAGAAAATTTACACGATGTGAAACCACATTATGTGTTGTGTAAATGTATGACCTACTGTTTTAAATATGTTTTTTGGATGAATTTTCATTATTTCAATTGCATCTCCTATCCTCTCAACTATAGGGAATTCTCCAGGTGATTTTGGGGTGCTAAATTCCCTTTTCAACATTCTTTTTGTGTGATAAATCCCTAGTAAGAGGTTTTGGTCATGTTTCTTCCTTATATTCCTTCTTATTCAACCATTTCGGTGATATCCCTTGACCGAATGCATTTTTGGTTTTTATATTGATCAATTTTGATATAGGAACCTCTTTTCAATCATATAAACCTTATTAATCAAGGGATTTGGCTATTGGAAGCATGGTTGGATCATTGGTTAAAGGTAGGGGTCTAAATTCCAACCCTATGGTTTAATTATTTTCAAGTTTATAAAAAATATTGTGATATGCCAACATAGTGTGTTCCCAAATAATTTAAATAAGTGAATGATATTGTCTATTAAAGTAATTTTTTTCAATTATCTTCTGGTATGGATTATGGATACCCATTGGGTGATCAAACCTTTTAATATAATTGAATTGTCTAATGTCTTAAAGTATGTTTAGCATGACATGTGGGCTAGGGTAATTCCTTGTTATAGAATCCCTAAATTGTGTCTTATTTCTATTTTATATAATTATTAATCAATTGTGAATTAAATTTCAAGTGGTATATGAAAGAATAATTTTAATTTGCATAATTAACCATTGAGAATTTTGATGTGACATTGTGATATCCATGTTGTAAGATAGGGAATTTGTTCCATGATTTAATGATTATATATCGAGATCAACCATAGAACTTGCACACTTCTATGCTATAATGATGAAATTAAGTGGGCTTGACCCAGTCCCATGTTGTAATGCTTATAGGGCTTTGTCCCAGATGTTGTAATGATTATAGGTTTTAACCTATATTGTTGTGACTATACCATGGTTATATGGTTGTTGTTTTCATGGTAGTAATACATGATTAAAGATATTATGGCATGGCACCGAAACAGGTTACTTTACCTTTCTTATATGGTTGTGGTTGGCATGGTCATAATACATACTCAGAGATATTTTGACACAAAACTTAAGTAGGTTGTTGTTGTATTTTATAAATTATTGAATTAATTAATACACTTGGTTATCACATTATTTCATACACTTCTTATTGGAATTTTTTTTAGACATGGGGGTATCGACCTACTGATTTATACTCACACCCTATTTGGGCACCATTTGGCACCCGAGCAGATTTTTTGGATATAGGTTTAGACAACAGAAAAGGACCTTGCTATTGAATGCTTATTTTTTGTTGGGATAAAGTTTGGAGATTGGACATATATGGGATTTAGGACCTGGGAACTTGAGTCTTTTATTTGAGTCTGCCAGAATTTTTCTTATTTTTTTCTAGATTGAAATTTAGTTAAATTTCAAAATTTTATTACATTATTCCTTATTTATTTATTAGATTATTTAGTTGGATTTTATTGTTATATTTAGCTATGTATTTACTTTTATTGTTTCTATTTTAATATTAATTGTTCTATTACTATAAAACCTCATTCTAGGGGTATAGTCTCTCCAATATACATTTTAAACCCCCACTACTATTCAGAAGCCTCTAGCATGCGGGGATGCATGATTGAGGTCTCGTAACCAACCCTTTCTGGCCACATGAGAGAGTGTTAGATTGGGGGATGTTAAAATGTTGATGATAGTAAATAATTGAGAAAAATTTAAACCCCTTAATATTTTCTAAATAGGTTTCTTAATGTTTATCAAAACATTTTAACATGAAATCCTTATTTCCTCTTCTGCATACTGTGTATATCAAAAAACAAGAACAATAATTTCACTAATTAAATTATTTAGAAACCTCTCTACAAGGAAATAGAAACATATTCAAAATAAATTTTTGCATATCATTATAGATTTTCCATCCATCAATTAAAAAATTTTAAACTTTTACTGAAAACTCTAGTGTTCAATGAAACCATGAGGTTTTTCTCCAACACTTCTCTTTCACAAAACCCATGTGGAAACTCTTTAAAATATTTTATAAACCCATATGCTATAAAATAATTCATAAACCATCCTTAAAAATAATTTCCACAAAATGACTTTTAAATAAACCCAATTTTTAATAAAACAAAACATTATAATGGTACTCTTTAGTTTTAAATCCCCATTTTTAATAGGAAATTTTTCTCATCAAACAAGTCATGTAAATTTGAGTAAGAAAATAATAAAAAATACACACACATTATTTTATATTAGTGAAATATATTCCAAATTTTGCAACAACTACTAATTATTATGTCTTATAGAATACATACATGAATAATAAATTAGTTTAATACACAAAATAATTAGGTAATGTTTCAAAAATATTAATTAAATTGACTTATTTTAAACTACAAAGTAAACATATTTATATAGAACATACTCTACTTTCATATTTATTTATATTATTCCCTAAACTAAATCATTTTACCAAAAAACATTTTTTCTAATAAATAATCCAAAATTATTAAACAAATTAAATATCCATAGTTAACATGACTTATATTTCAACATTATCTCCAGACTAGTTGATTATCAATATTAATATCCACAAAACACATTAAATATTATGACAAGATATCTGATTTACCATATTAATAATTTTACTTTATGTGTTATTCGTTATGTAAAATATGCTATGCTAATTATTTATATGTCCTAGAATACCAAAAACATGTTATATTTTAACATATATTAAAATTAACTAAGATAATAATAACTCAAAATTATAGTATGCTTTTTTCAAATCATATTTATCATGCTCCAACCATTCAAATTAGAAATTCAGTTTAACACATGGCTTGTTATAAGAATCTTAAAACATAAGGCTTAAACAATTTACTCTATTATGTGTTAAGATTATCTAAAATATTTTCATGCCAAAAAAATTTAATAATACAATAAAGTGATCTTTAAATCATGAATTTGAAAAATTATCATGAAATTCATAATTTTTTATAATAACAAGATTTTTAGTTTTCATGTATTCATTTAACTTCAATGAAAAACCACTTATTAATGTTTAAATTCAACACTTAATTCATGTTCATTTATGAAATATAAGAACGTGGGAGACAAAATCACATATCAATGATAGAAATAATTAACACCCACTTTAAAGAGAAATAATAGTTTTCCTTTTTCTAAAAATATTTCCTTTCAAATGCCCTATTACATCTAAAATCACAAACAATTAATATGGATAAAAGGTTTATCATCTAAAAAAAATTTAGAACATAAATGGTAATATATCATATGCATGATGGAATACTAGTGGGAAGTTCTCTATATTAATTCTTGATACTCAAAACACATCAGATAAACCCACAATGATAAGGTAATAACATGCCTAGAAGTGTTCAGAAAAACTTTTCATACCTAGACCACCCTGGTAAATTTATGTTTAGTATAAAGAGGTTAGTTAAGGATTTTTATATCCTATACCTTCAAGTCTGGAAACATCATATATCTACCTCCACCATACTGACTAATGGACTATACAAAAATGATACCATTTATAACATCATGGACCATCCTGCCACCTTGAATAAGATTGTAATTTTTCTATTCATAGGTGCACCCCCAGACACTAATGGTTGGAAATAAATGTTAAGGGTTTCAAAATATTATTGGGGGTTGGTTTACAATTATATAATACATAACCTGTATTGTAAGAACTCGAATGGAAATATATAAATATAATGCATGAAAAAATCCACATGACCAATATACAATAACAAAAACCAATAATATACCAAAGTAAGACCACAAGGCCAAACATCTAAAAAGGTAAAGACAAGCTAAAAAATAAGGTACCATCCCATTATCCATAGGCCCACTACCTCTCGGATCCCAGATCTATATCCAATTTCCACAAAATGAAGATTACATTCTTTTAATGTATGTGATCTTCCCCATACCTACATCAAGTTGAACGTTATTTTTATATGCACCAAGATGCATATGTAGGGGGTGAGTATACAAACCCATTATGAAAACCAATAATACTTCTCATGAATGAAACTTAAACTAAAACAAGTTAGACCAAATCTTATCATAAATAAATGGGAATTATAATATATATAAACAAGTTTAATAAAGTGTGTCTAATGAAACAAATGAAAAAATATACCATTTTTATCCTATTAATTCCATAAAGAAACCCACAACACAACTCACACACTAATTTCATAAACTCATCCACCCATGTAATGCACTGATACCTCACATATAGGATCCATGATAACAACCCAGTACATCAACCATACACCATGTTCTATTCATGATTAAAAGTTACAAGTGGAAACCCATCCCCTGGCCCTGGTTGTCACATGGTGGTACAATTCATGTGCCCCGCTTTTGGCGATGATAGACAAGTCTAAACCAATGACATCATATCTATATAAGTCATGAATTCATTCCAACTCACATAGATTTCAAGTCAAAATTATGGAAAAAAATTCACAAAAAATATTTATCAAAAAATAAATAATTTATCTATATATGGAGTGAACACATTCACTCACTCTAAATCCAGACCAATGGAAAGGTTATCCCATACAAAAACTCACCATTTATACCAAATAAAAAAGTAGTAATTTAATCAATATTGTTGTGGGCATCAACCGAAACCTTTTCCTAAAACCATATTACATCAGTAGAATATTAAACCAAGTTTTATCAAAATCATTTAACTCAAATAAACATAGGCATTAAAATTTTAAATAAAATCATTTATTTTCTCAACATAAGTGGAGATAGGGGAAACTATCAACCTCAAACAAGGTAAATAGAAGAAAACCACATCATTACATCATATATCTATATTCTTAAAACACTATTATAATGTTTTTTAATAAAAATCCCATAAAAATGTACCCAAATCAAGATATTTTGGAATTAAATCCTTAAAATAGGGTTTTCCTGAATAGAAATAAAGATATGAGAGAAGATAAGGGGATACAAAAGGCATAACATTAATTCTTAGGCCAAATTTTTCATGATTTGATGATAGAGGGCTATAAAATGATTAAAATCGCCAAAATCACCCAAGGAATCCCTCAAGATTAATCTCCCAATCCAAAAAATATAAATGATAGGTTTTTTTGGGTTCAGGTTGAAATATAATTTTTGGTTATTTTTAATGTCGTGCATGATTTGGATGAATTCTTGGGAAATCATGTTCCAACTATGTCGTTTCTAATTCCCAAAACCAAAATTTTCATAATTTGACTATACATTTTGTTAAACCATGAAATAATTATGTGAATCTCCATTCCCTGAAAATTTTATAAGGTTTTATAGTTAGTGTGTAGTTTTCCTAAACCAATCACTTAAGAACTATGTCTATTATTACCCAAACCATTCACCAAATGTGCACCCTCAATACCCCTTTAAAACCATCCATAATTCATCTTAAACAACCCAAAATCAATCACAACTTCAATATGATTTATAAATACTCCAAAATATTAATAAAGATATCAAACTGAGGGTAGTGCATCTATTATATGCTCAAAATGCATACTCAAGCTTTGTTTCCCAATCCTTTCTTATGAGATTCATTTTTAAAATATTTTTTTCATTATTTAAGGCTTCTTATTACCTACGTATTTGGGGGTGATGAGGTACTAAAGTGAAATTTTATATCCTTATTTATTAAAATTATTATCCAATAAACTATTTTTAAAATCTAAATAATTATTTGAAGTAATTATTCATCAAACCATAATTCTTAAAAAACTATTATTATATAAAAATATTTTAATGGTTCTAGGTGAATATCTAAATATGTAATAGATTTGACCCACATTGAAATAATTTAAAAGAAAATAAAAATATATAGAATTATAAAATATTAAGTATATGTAACCATAATATCTATCCCCTAAACATAAAATAACTAAACATAAAATGGATAATTGAGGAACCTATGAATTTGAAGTAATATTTAATATTTGTAGATAATTATTATAACTTATCATAAAATCAATCCATTGTGGTGTTAGTCAAGTTGAACACATGGTTGGTAATATCTCACTACTAGGGGGAAGTGTCGTAGGCTTGAGTCCCACCAGACTCAGACACTATTCTTATTATTAATAGGGTGATTCAAATCCATGGATAACTAGGGAACATATGGGGAACTTTGGGCTTGGTTATTTCCCCCGAATGGAGTTTATCATTATCATACACATGTTTTTTGTCAGTTCTAGAGTTGGATGGTTTTTTTGTGGCCAAAACATGCAAAATTCTAGGGTTTTAATCCTAGAAACCCCCTTGGGGTTTATGATTTAGTCACTAACTCAAGAACTAACATAAGGGGTGATTATGTATGCATGAAATAGGATGGAGGTTATGCAGGAATGATTCATATAGGTGGTGAATCAGGCATGACATGGGTTGGTGGTGATATAGGCATGATGTAGGCTAGTGGTGACATAGGAATGAAATAGGTAGGGGTGAAGACCCCTATACTTACTAACATGGGTAAGGAATTCAGTCCATCAAATGAAGTTTCCTTCAGACTATTCAATAAAGGGCCTTTAAGCCATTTAATGTGGGCCTTCATACCATTAAACTAGTAGGCCTTCAGGAAATTAAAATTTTATAAAGGTTTGAGTGGGTGGGTTATCTATTAGGGGGATATGACCTATCATGCCCTACCCGTGGGTGTGCATGGGTGTGTGATGTTTCATTGTATTACACCCAAAATAAATAATTGGTATTCTTATTAAATCAATAGTATCTATATTAAGAGTTACACAAAAGAAACCACACTATTTTATTTTATTTTATAGTTCACAATATTCCATAGTTCCCTCCATAAGGAGATTCAATATAATGTTTCAAAATTCAAAAGATTACAGTTTTAGGGATTTAATAATTATGAAATTTTATCTTTTACATTTAATAAAGTAATATACCATTCTAAAAAATTAATTTAACCATAAATATTTTCCTTTAATTAAAATCATAATATTGAAATAAAACCCTAGTTATAGGAAAATTTTCATTTTATTCATCTAATAATAAGAATTCATCTAAAAACATATATTTTATATTTATTTGAAAAACATGATTAGAAACTTCAATAATTGAATTATGGTTAGAAATCACATAATAAATTTCCATTTTAAATTTTATTTATGAATAAAATTCTTTATAAAAATTACTCATCTCATCAACCCCAATATTTCATCATTTTCTAAAAAAAATACACTTCAATTTAGAGTGATTTGTATGAAGTATAAATTTTGAATGAAATAAATGAGTTTAAAATTTATCAAATCTAAAAATAATTGAAATAAATTATTTTTTTATAAACATATAATTGATTTTTTTTCATTTACTGTTTTTCTAGTATCGTAAATAAGTCAAAAAAATTTACCCATAATATTATGAAGAATTGATCCGACTTCATGCTCTATAGAACTATGTATAAGTGTTGTCAAAGATAGGGAATTTATGGAAGATTCAATAGGGGAGGTGAATTGAAGACATAAAATAGTCTAAAAAAATTCCCACTCAAATATTAATATGTTTAGAAGATGTAATTTCTTAAAAAAACTAGATTTACAATGTAAATATATCATAAAATTAAACTATTAAAAGATAAAAAAAACTTAACTGAGTAAGTAGACACAATCATAAATAAAATAAAAAATCTAAATGAAACAAAAATATAGTATTGTATAATAATCCAAATAAACCTTTAAAGGATATTATCTTAAAAAAAGTTTCTTTCAATGGAACTATTCACTTTTATCCAAAAGTGGAAAAAGGTTCAAAAACTAGAAATAAGGTATCAAAGTTCTAATCATGAAATTCATTGACTAAACCTATTAGTAGGTACAATTTCTAAAAAAATAAACAATGTTGATATAAATATTAGTAATAGGAAATTCTATCCCTAACATGATCGGAAAAAAATAAAATACAATGGGATTATTTTAACTTCAAACTTTGGAATATATGGTTTTCTATCCCTAGAGACTCATTGATCACATGGGATTAGGATATTATACTAAATATATAATACTTAAATCTTTTACAATTAAATTTCTCATAATAGAAGCTCTATGAAAACACAAAAAACAAAATAAAATGGGAATTACACAATGAAATGAGATAATTAATGGATAGGTTATATATTATTTAATATTTTTTATAATATAAATAGGTCCTTATAGTCCTAAAATCATTTTAAAAATATTATTATAACAACTTACAATGGTAAAATTCCCAATATTAGGTTTTAGTTACAACTACATCAGAAGAAGCTTTATATTATAATGAATGCAATTTAGAAAAACATCAAAATTTTCAAATTGTCTTCAAAAAATTTTATAAAACTAATGTAAATAAGAACTTATGAATAAAAACATAAAATATATGAAAAGAAATCATAAACAAAAATATTCAAGTAAACGTATATTCAATATGAGTGTACTGTGATTTTCAAAAAAAAACAATACAAAAATAGTCTTCTAAATAAAAAATACCACACTTTTTATAATAAATAACATGAATTAAAAGTTCAATGTGAATTAAATTAAAAAATAATACAAAATATATTTTTTTATGAAACTCGCTCTAACTTTTACATTCAGAATATTTATAATCAATTTTATTTCAAATGTATCCCCCTTAATAGAAATTAAAAAAATGTATTAATAAAAAAGGTCTTATCTTAAAATGAAAAGTCACTCTTAATTGATTTATTCTCCTTTTTGGTTTCTGATAATAAACATAAACATATGAAAAAATAAAAAATATAAAGTGATAAATAGTACATATGAGGTACAAACTCAAATGAAATAAAAATAGTGATTTCCATATGATTTTTTGTTATCCTTACTCTCCCTTGAGATATAAAATGAATATATATTTTCAAAGTTCTATATCTATTTATCTTTATGTATCTCCCCTTAGGATACACATCTCCCATTATGATTTTCAATAAACGATAGAGTAAAAAAATTCATCTCATTAACTTATAATAATATTCCCCTAGACTAAATCTATCTAGGAAAAGAAAAACTAATCCCTTTTTTGGATTATCATAGAAAAATAAAGGAAAACTTGTAATATGAATGATAGTAAAAAACAAAGTATTCAAAGTATTAATTTATAAATATTAAAGGAAACATCTAACCACATTCATCAAAAAATTGATTTTATAACAAGAATTGTAAAATGGAAAATAAATTTTAAATTTATTTCTTTGTAAAATATTTGGGAATAACTTCTCTAGATTCTTCAACCACTTATTTTTCTCTTCCAAATAATTATTTACTTCCATTAATTACTTTTTATTCTTCTCTAACTCACCCTTCTATTCCTTATATTTCTATTTTTTCATCTAATTTATGGTCCCAATTGGAAGAAATAATTTTGGCCTCATTCATCACCTTACTCAGAGAAACAATTTCATCTAGAAAATATTAGATCTTTATGTATTGAAACTTCTCATACATTTCCATCCTACTGAAATAAAGAAAGTGAATCTCCTAGTATTATTTTAAATTAAAAAATTCATCTTTCATATCTACTTAAAAATATAAAAAAATATATATGCTTGAGAGATCTATTGATCTATGTTCTGATCTTACAATAGCCTTAACATTGAATCAATTTAAAGAAGTATCATGAAATAAATTTTTATATTATTTATTTTTTTTAAATTATATTAAAATTATTTCTTATTATTTATAATCTCATAATAGATTTAGATATTGTACTATTAGTATTATCTTCATATTTTCTATCTTTCATTTATACCACCAAATTATCCTTTTCCTCAGGTATAATTTTTATAATATCAGTATTATTAACTAGTTGAAATTATTTATCTTTTTAAACATCAATTCCATTAAGGTCATTAATAACTAAAGATTCTATATTTTTATTTTTTGGTAACTCAACTATCTTGACCTCCTCGGGTGAATATTTCTATTAATACTTCATTACCACTTTAGTGTTATTATATATATAAAACTTGGTCTTCCATATTTCATATTTGTATATACTATAGGATTCTTATAAATTGGATAATTAAAAATAACTTTCTGAATATGTATAGAATGAATATTCATGTGGTGTAGAAAATTTCAAAGTAACTTTAACTATATATTTAATAACTTTAGTATAATATCCTCTTGAGTTATTTATAAAGGTAGAGAAGATTCCAAGGTTTTTTGAAAAAATTTCAAAAAAAATTATTTTCCTTTCAAAAAATCTATAAACTTACCAATAATTTCAAAGGTGGATTATTTGAATAATACCAAAGTTTGAATAATTCAAGATTATTTTTCTTTGAGAAAAAATTTATTCACCATATTAACTTATTTCCTTTTTATCTCTTCATCCCCCTGGACCTTGATTTTTTATTTAATTAAATTGAAAAAAGATTTCCTATACTTGTATTTTTTAATCTTATTTCTAATTTCATATGTTTTTCATTCTCATTAATCACCATATTTATTAATTAATATCTTCATCTTCTCAACAAGGGGATTAAACCCATTCTTCTTCTTATGTGTAGGGGATTTTTCAATTATAACACTTTCTAATTCTTTTCTTTTCTTCTCAATGGTTTTATTATTATCTTCCCTATATATCAAAAGTTTAACTTTTTTCTCTTTTAAAAAAGTACTTCACAATAGAATAATAAATCAATTTCATCCTGGATATAGTTTTATTATTCAATTGGATTAGATCAACCCTTTCTATTTTTCCATCTTCCTTTCCTACTTCTGTATCTAAAAATTTTACTAATATAAATTCCATTAATTCAATAGGATCTTCATATTCACAATACCATAACATATAGATTCCATGTAATCCAAGATGAATTATACTTGGTTAAATTTCCCAATTATAGAGAGGAAATACAACATGTAAAAATCCTGAATTTTGATTATAGCTTTATCAAACATTTATGGTAATAAAAAAATAACCCATTGAAACATGATCATTGATTTCAATTAAAAATTATTTATCCTATTATAAATTTTTATTCACCTAGAATAAGATACTCCAAATATTTTATCGATTACAATTTTAAAAATTTATAGAGGTTTTTGTGAAATTAACATGGACTCACCTTCCCATAAAAGCATAATAAATTACATGACATTTTTCAATGTCAAAATAAATACATGATATTATAAAATATATTTAAAATTAATTTCCCTGTATTAATAATTAAATATTGTTAATCCATAGAATTCATAAATGATACAATGATAGAGTAATTGATACTCTTTAATTGGAAGTTCTATTGATACCCATCCTTGGAATATCATGAACCTCTTTCACAAAAGACTCGGTCTTTAGGTATAACTCTAAATTGATTGTTATTTATCAAATAATCTCCTTTATTTAAATCTCTTTATTCATATTTTATCTAATTTATACCATCAAAACATGAAAAAATATACACAGTGATCCAAAAATTATGGTTTGAAGCCTTAAAATCTCTATAATAAATGATGACATAAAACACAAGGTCTATATGCCTTTATATAGGTGACACTCCCAGTTATTGATATTATTTTAATTTGATAGTCCAAAATACTTCAGCCTAAAAATGATGATATCAAATATATTAAAAAAATAAAGCTCAAATTTTTGAAAAACAAAATGAGATAACTTATAAAAATGAAAAATTATTAAAATAAATGAATTAAATATTTCAACATTAAAAGATTTTTTAAGCTAAGAATAAATAGAAATCATACTCATAGAAGATATATTATAATAATAATGTGATCTTATTATAATGTAAGATGTTTCTAAAATGGATATCAAATCAAATTTCTTACATTCCATTGAATCTAAAACTTTTTGGAAAAAAAATATCACAGGTAAAATCAATATCTAAATAGAGACTTTTTATGCACAAGAAACATACATAAATAATAAAATACATAATAGAAAAAAATATAATAGGTAAATGTATAAGATCTGATATGTTATTCATACAGAAAATTAAATATATAAAATATAAAATAAAATTTTACTGAATACAAGATATTATAATTTATTTTTTGGTTTGTAGAAAAATTTATTTGATCATAAATTTAAATATTGGCATCCAGATCTATTTTGGTTCAAAAATATTTGTAACTAATACCGTTGGTTCCCACGTATTTAAAACTCACATATGATCAACTTTCACTTTTTCCTTTGAGATAAATTATTGATATGTTCTGAATTATTACACTTTGTTCCAATAACCTCCACTTTAAAACTTTTTGAAAAATGGTGTCATCTTTGGTAAAAAGTAGTTTTTCTAGAAATTAAATCTTCTTATAGATTTATGTTCAAGTTATAAATTTATATAGCTTTTTAAAGTTCTTCCTTCTATAAGAAATTTTTGGAAAAACAATTTTCAATCCTTTAACTAAAAATATCAATATAAAAATTTCATTTTTGTCTTTTGAAGTTGAAACTCAATCAATTTTAGTTCCATTTTTAGATATTAACTTTAAAAATTCAATCTTATACTTGGATAACTTAGTCTTATTCATATAAATATATTCGTTAACATTTTCATATCACTTATAATTTTTTTATAAAAATATTCAACTTCTATAACATATTCATTCGTATCTTCATAATATTGAGGTTCCTTATACTCATACTCTTTATCTTCATATTGACATGAAAAATTATGCGCATAATATAATGAAAATTTAATAATAGATTTATTTGTTACCTTTCCCATAAACATGTCTCATTCAAAGGTAATTTATTGTAGAAAATATTTATATTCCATCTATAATTACTATCTAAACAACTAATTTAGTCAAAATATGGATCTTTACTAGTACTATATATATCTATCATGGATATAAACATTTTCCTTCCATTTCTCAGTGATGATTTTCTAGATTCATTCTTCTAATTTTTTATCTATGGTAAAACTAATTTAATATGAACAAGCTTCTTACATTTGTAAAAGATGTGTTCTAGTGAGTTCTTCTTATCATATATGTATTTTATTTACTTTTAATAATTTCTTAAAAATTTACCTCTCCTATATATTATTCTACCCATTTTAGCTAACTTACAATTAGTTGGTTATATACATCTATCATCAGAACACATTTTTAAAGTTTATTTTTATGTATTCTACTTTAAAGTGTGATCTCTAGAAGTTTTAATTATAGAAGTAGATGAAAAAGAAACTCCATTTTTATTTCTCTATTTATCTACATCCCTTTTAGTTGATTCTCATACTATATGGGAGTTCTAGTTAGATCATCCAATCTTGTCTTTATGAGGAGATTCATTTCATCTATAGTAGTTATTTTTTACTCCCATTAATTAGGTAAAATTTCTATAGCATTTTCATCATCGTGTAAATTTTTATTCAAGAAGAGGCAACAGTACATACACTAGGTCCATCAAGGCAGGTCAGGGAAAATAGGACTATGGGTTTCTAAAGTGGTGAAGAATGAGGTCATCCCCTCTAAAGATATTAACCCCAATTTTTTTAGGCTTTGTAGGTTGTGAAAAAATAAGCTCTCCGATCTGGGGGTGTCCAGCGAGGCCAGATAGTCTGCTGCCTTATTCCCCTCACACCAAGTGTGAGACACTTTAGTATTGGTGTCAAGGACTTCGCAACATTTATGAATGATATAAACAATAGACCTAGGGGTATCTCCAAGAATATAAAGAGCATTGAGAACCATCACAGAGTCAGTTTCAGATTCTGTTATATCCAAACCTTTTTGCCTAAAAACTGTGATCCCAACCAACATAGTCTTAGCCACAGTCAGCAGCGACATGTCTTGGCCCAACCGGATTGAAAATTATAGAATGATCGATCCAAATATATCATGGGAAATCCCTCCACCGCGCATATTTCCTGAAACACATGACTCATCGGTGTTGATCTTCAATCCCTGTTGGGGAGGTTTCCATCTAACCCATGTACCAGAATATGGATTGATGATGGACGAGGTGTCATTGGAAAATTTTTTAAACCAATGCAGAGTGGGATCATCCCTCCAAGAGTTGAGAACCCTAACCATATAAATAAGTAGGTTTTTTATTCTTGTAATTATTGTGCACCGAGATGAAGCCACCCCTTCAGGGTACCACTTATTTCTTGCCTGACATAAATGCCAATAGCCCGTATTCAAAACCAAGGTGTGCGCCCTTCTCTCTGGACCCTTCTCCCATGAGTCGTGAAACCAGTTAACTAAAAAGGGTTGATCAACCATGCCTTGAATAGAAAAATCAGTGAACTCACTGAAAAAATCCTAGACCTCCTTTTACCACTCACTCTCAAAGAACAGGTGCCCCGAGCTCTCCTCCTTATGCCTCCTATAGGAAACACACCTGGATGCCATGTTAGCTCTGCAGCTCTTAATATTCTTTTCAATGGAGATTTAATAGTGCTTAATTCTCCCAATGATAAAGTTATAATTTGTGGGAATTTTCCTATCCCATAACAAATCGTTCCACTCATCCCCAACAGCCAGCATTAATAGGACTCTAAGATAATCCTTGGAAATAAAATATCCAAAGGAAGATGAGGTAAACACACATCTATTTGAGCCCGAGGTCAGATCAATGTGTTGAAACACTTCTAACTGATCCCAGTCCAGAATATAATTGATAAAATATGGATGAATTTCAGCCTCTCTAAAAGATATGGAAGTGACAGGGCATCCCGTAAAACCGATGGGATCCCCATACCAGTTTTCTTGCAAGAAGGAAACATCACCAATCCCTACAATCCATCAGGTATGCGGACATAGGGAGGTAACGAGGGGACCTATCACACTACAAAGAGGAGAGAAATTTACATCCCTTGCATCTCATCCCCCTACGTAATAGTTATGCATAGTCCTCCCCCAAAAATTCTATTGCTCCAACACCTCCCACATGAGTTTTGTGTGCATTCAAGTGAGGGTTCCACTGAGACTCTAGACGTTGGTTCCTCCTTTGCTGATAGGACTTTCCATCTTGTTCCATGAGGCCCAATTCTTTCTTCCCTCAAACTTAAGGTCTCAGATAAAACCATCAAGAATTATATCAATATTTCAGATGACACCTTTTGGAACCTTGATGGAAGACAGAACGTGAATGGGAGTGGCCAATAGTACATTGTTCACCAGTGTAATACTCCCCCCAAAGGACAGATATCTATTCTTCCATTTGAGCACCCTCTCTATGATTCTGGAGATAAGAGAGTCTAATTCCTACATAAACGACCTCTTCAAATAAATTAGGGCTCCCAGGTACATCATGGGAATATTTCCTTCCTGCATGCCCAAAGAGTGACTCACTTCTAGGACCCGTCTGGAAGAACAACTACTAGAAATGTAGAATCTACTCTTTGACTTATTGATAACATAACTGCTCTAATAGATATACTCCTCCAAGACATTGTTCAGGCCTTGTACTGACCTACTCGATGCATTAATGAAGATAATGGAATCATCCGCAAACATGAGGTTTGACACAGATGGGAAGCACATCCTTCTGTGATAGGAGAGGATCCAGCCACTGCTAATACAACATGGATAAGTTAACTTAACACATCTTGAGAGATGATAAAGATGATCAGGGAGAGGGGATCCCCTTTCCCAATCCCTCAAGCTGCTTTGAATGAGTCGAAAGATTTACCCATGAACAATATCTCCATCCAAGATGAGCTGAAGTGCCGAAAGAGAAAATCAATATTCTGATGAGAGAGGCCCATACCTGCCATAACTTAATTGATGAAGCTCCATTTGAATCATTCATAGGCCTTGATCATATCAAGATTGATTTCCATATTTAAACCTTAAGGTTTGGTGTTAATATCCCTTATCATATTCTGGGATAAGGTGATATCCCCCTAAATGGAACTCCCCCTCACGAACCTATGTTGTTCCATGGAAATCCATTTGGGAATATGCATGGATATCCGAGCCTTGATGATACTGGAAATGTAACATCCCAAGTAAGTAATGAATAATAGATATTTTTATCTATGCCTATTAATGAACTAGATAGTGTTTTAGAGGCTTAAAATGAAAATAAATCCAATCTTAAGCATGGAATACACTAATATTTTTAAATGATTGTTTTACTACCATTTGATGGAAAACCATTTTTTAAATCTATCTTTTGACAATTCTATAAGCTATGTTTGTCAAAATAAACTTATTCTTTTTTATTGGGATATCAAAATTTACTTTGTGAAAATTTTTGGTATTTTTCTAACAATGTTCATTTTTTTAATGAATAGTGAAAAATACTGCATTTTACATCAAAACTGCTTCTTAATCTAATTTATTTATATGATTAAATTATCTTTTGAATTGGTTTTGAAGTGAAATTATAATATATTTTTACCATTTAATCCAATTGTGGTCGTTGGAATCAATTTCACTTTGAAATTAGACTTAAACTAGTGTCAATCTTTTGATACTTATTGTTTCATAAAAACACGCTATTTGTCATGATAGCGGGAATTAATTATTAAATTAATTAATGTGACTTATATGTTTTGAATTTTTTAAAATAGACTTCATTTTTGAATTCGGAATATCTAATATATCTTAGGGTGAATTTTTGGTAATTTTCTGAAAAACTTCAATTTTTGGTGAATAGTGAAACCACTAAGTGGTACTTATAAAAACTGATTTTTCGTTTAAATGAAATTTTGCCATCTTTGTGTTTTGAATTTCAAAAATCTGACATAAATGGTTTTCATTAATAATTAAAATGTGGTTCAATGAAATTATAATAATTTTTTGGTGAATAGTAACTTATTAAGTTTTTAATCGTGATTAGTGGTAATTAGTGTAGTTTAAGGTAAAAATAATGCTTTAATAAAATGAGATGAGCTTGACAGATGTCCTACCCTCATTTTTTGTGTCATGGCCGACCAAGATAAGACATGGGTCAACTTGGGGACCCCATGGAGCCACTTTGGTTGGTAAATGACATAAATAACTTTTTATTTAATGTAAAAGTAAAAATGACACAAACATCATATGTTTTACGAAAACAATTTTTACATGGGGTTATAAAGATCATATTTTTGATTATAAATAGGAATTGGAAATATAAAAAGATTTCCTACATCATAGTATTTTTTTTTTATAATTTTTAGACTTTAAATAAATTAAATTATTTATGACATCATGATGATGCAGCGATGACCTCATTATTTAACGATTTAAATAAAATGGAAAGATAATGTAAAATCTAAGACCTACACATGTCCAAAACAAATTGGATTAGTGGATTTGGAACCCTTATCACCTTATCCTCGAATTATATCAATGTGGGTCCTTTTTAATCCGAAACGCATTTTAAAATAAAGTAACTTATCTTTACTTTCCAAGAGTGTCCCTCCTCTCCTCTTATAAAAGGCCCCCACCTCTACCTCCTTACCCACACTCCCAAAGCCTTTGGCTCGGCCAACCCCTGCCCATTTTGTCTCTCCACTTCCCTCTCTTACTCCTTGAAGCCTCACTTTGTGCAGAAGTCTTCCCAAGGAAGCCTTTGAGCTCAAACCAAAGGGAGTTACCCGATTTTAAGGTAATGCCTTCTTTTGAGTCCTTTTGTTTTATTTTGCTTCTCCAACCCCCTAAACTCTTTTAATTATTTTCTTTTATAACAACTCCAGTATCCTCAATATACTAGGATATTGTTATAAGAATTATTCAAGCTACACTTACACACAACTTCATCAAATGGTTAAAGAACATACGGTTTCCGTGGATGGCAAAATTCTGCCTCCCGAAACGATGATTGTTCAATACTCATTTAACACCTTCAAAGGTGGCCATTATGATGTCACTATTTTTATATATGATATATAATTTGTTTATTATTTCCTTAATCTTATGTATTTTTCATTTATGGAATACCACTATTGTTTCCATTATGGGTAAACGCGATATCTTCATTTAAGGAAGTGCGGACTACCGCCCCCTGAAAGTGATTTGATTCGTTAATACCATATGTGGGATGTGTAAAGGATAAATTTATTGATATTATATATTTTATTATACTGGAATTATAATATACTCTTATATCATTATGATTCCATTCTAGAAAATATGAAATAGAAATGGAAGTAGCGTTCATGCGTACGTACGGCTTACCGTCTCCATGAACGGTGCATTTCATTTCTTACGTCTAAATGTGATGTAATATTATAAATACATGTATATGCTGAATATATATGATATATATGTTATCCAAATCATTAATATCATTCTGGATATAACGAACCTTTGACCAAATTAACAACATGTAAGTGTAAGAAGTCTATTTTTGACGTAAGAACCAAATACCGACAAAATGAACATTATTAACTTAAATGATTACATGATGTTCATAACATGGTATAAAATGAATAATGAACTTGAAAAAGTTTCTTAAGCAAGTAGATATTAACTCAAGTTTATTATTCAGGAGATTAAAGAATGATCGAGTCAAGTCGGACCCGAGGTATGGGACTTCGTCTCAATCTCCTTTCATTGAGGCATATTTTGTTTTATACACAACCTTCTTTTATACGGTGTATAAACCCCTTTGACTTTTACGTTTACTCAAAAGGAATCTTTTTTATACGAAGCATTTTACTAAATGACAAAAGGGAATGTTTTTTTCGTACGTATTCAGCGACAACGACTTCTCCGCCGCCGTGACCGTTATTTGTGTTTCGGCTTCCTCTACAAGCCATACCTTCTTTTTAAAAGAAAAATAAATACCATGTTTTACTTTTCTTTTATTTTGGTATCGAAAATGGTTTTCATAATTCTTTTATATCAATGTGTTGTATTGATATCTTGTGATTGAAAGGTGGGAATGTTATGTTTCCTTTATGCATGTTTTATGTGATATGATTATGTTGAGGTTCTTGGGCATTATTATGAAAATGGGTGGTTCCGTGATAAACTAAGGGAGAGTGAGCCCGATATAGCTCTACAATGCATTGGGTAACACGAAGGAGTGAAACATTAAGGTTTCTCCGAAGAGATTTAGGGAATATACTATGATGGGTATTCCAAACGTAACCAAGAGGGTTACTCCCTACGTAAGAATGTTATGAATGCCTCAAGTTACCTTTATATATTATGATTTCTATGATTTATTCATGATTTGATGAGGTATGTTAAAGTGATTATGTTTTATGGGTAAATTATGATCTCATCCTTATGTATATATGTACCCCTGTTTCCTTTCCATATTTTTATATCCCTTACTGAGCTTTTTATGCTCATCCCAAGTTTTTTTTTGAAATGTTTTTCACAGGTCAAGGGAAAGGTACATGATATGATGATAGTGTCAAGGAAGTGTCAAGAATGAATCCATGTTTTATTTTAAATATGTTTCCATTGATGGGAAAGAAGAATACTATCTTTATGTAACCACTTTGTTTATATGTGGAATGTAATGCAAGTTTTATGATCTAATTCTCTAAAACTCTAAACCCGAAAATGTCCTCAATGTGTAATCTTGTAATAACTCAAGATTAAGTAAGGTTTAAGGATGGGGCCTTATAGTTTGTATCAAAGGTCGGTTTAGATAACTTTAGGAGTTATAATTCTATTAAATGATTATCCAAAAATATTTTTTTTTGAAATGATATAGCATTTGAAGATTACCATGTTTCTTCATCTAAGACATGTTTGTTCAAAATGGTTTTCCGCAGAGGAAACAAGGAAGCAGTGCTAGGAAGGAATACGGAAGGAAATAACCTTCCGAATCAGCATCCCGAGATGGTCAGAATTGGAACTGAACAGTTTATTGCAGTAATGGCGCAGTTGACTCAAGAGATAAAAGGCGGTGGTATCCATACACGAGATCAGCCAGATCAACCGCAGAGGAACATGTCAGTGGTGGAACATTTCATGAGGCAACATCCCCCATCATTCAGAGGATCATCTGACCCTGTGCTAGCTTAAGGGTGGATTAAAGCACTGGAGAAGATTTTTTATGCCATGGGGTGTTCAGAAAATCAAAAGGTTAGTCTTGCTATTTATCGTTTGGAGGGTGAGGCAGATCAGTGGTGGTCTATGGTTAAAAATATCAGGGACGCCGATGAGATTGATGCTCTTGACTAGGATGAATTCAAAGGTATGTTTCTTGAGAAGTATTTTCCTAAGGCTGTTCGACTTAGGATGGAAAAGCAATTCTTGGAATTGAGGCAAGAGGAAGACTCAGTGGCTACCTATGAATAATGGTTCACTCGATTGGCAAGGTATGCTCCAAATTTTATCTGAGACCTTGATAGTAAAATCAATCGTTTTTACTCAGGATTAAAGCCAAAATATTGAAGGGAATTAGCTTCTCGTGAGTTTAAAAGTTATGAAAAGCTTGTTCGATGTGCTGAGAAGGTGGAAATGGAGTTTGCCGATGATCAAGTGTTCTATAACAACCAACAGAAGAAGAGACCGAGGTGGCAGGAGAAGAGGTAAGAATTCTTCAAAAAAGTCTGATGGTAAGAAAACTAAGTTTACAGTTTGTGATAAATGTGGAAAAAGGCATGCTGGGGAATGTCTTCTGAATTCTGGAAAGTGCTATCGATGTGGTAAGATGGGACATAAGGCTCGTGATTGCACTGAAAAGGATCAAGGTGAAGGTAAGACCAAATTTTATTTACAGTTAGTGAAATGTTATAAGTGCAATGAGATGGGTCACTATGCAAATGTGTGTCCGACAAAGATCTTGAGTGATGGGAAGCAGTTAGACTACAAGCAGAAAGGGGTGGTGAAATCCTTTGCAACTACTTCAGCAGATGTCGGGCCATCAAATGAAGTTGTATCAGGTACTTTGTTTGTTTTTTCAGATTATGCCAGTGTGTTGTTTGATTCGGGGTCTACACATTCTTTCATCTCTGAAACCTTTTCTAGTAAAATGGGAATACCATCTCAAGAAATGACTCCTAAACTTGTGGTAAAAACACATGGGGGAAATGTTGAGGCAAAAAAAATTTATAAGAATCTTCCTATCCTTATCTGTGGAAAGAACCTACTTGCAAACCTTATTGTTCTACCTCTAGTAGAGTTTGATGTTATCCTGGGTATGGATTGGCTCTCTATTTACCATGCTAAGATTGACTGTAGAGCTAAAGAAGTTTCTTTTCAGAAAGACTTTCAGTTTGTGTACAAGAATGAACCCTTACTGTTGATAACATATCAAGAGGCCGAGAAACTTGTAAAATATGGAAATGAATGTTACCTTGCACACATCATTGAAAATAAAGGAACTGTTCAAATTAATGATGTGCCAGTGGTAAATGAGTATCCTGATGTTTTTTCTGATGAGTTTCCTGAAATAATACCAGATCAGGAAGTTGAGTTTATTGTTGACTTAGTTCCTGATGCTAAGCCAATTTCAAAACCCCCTTATTGAATGGATCAAATTGAACTGTTAGAGTTGAAGGAGCAATTGCAAGATTTATTAGAGAAAGGTTTCATTTGACCTAGTACATCACCATGGGGTGCTCCTGTTTTATTTGTTAAAAAGAAAGATGGTTCTATGATACTTTTCATTGATTATAGGGCCTTGAATAATATCACTGTTAAGAACAAATATCCTTTGCCTCATATCGATGATTTGTTTGATCAGCTCCAGGGAGCTCAGTTTTTTTCAAAGATTGACTTGAGATCGGGGTACCATCAGCTGAAGGTAAAGGAGGCAGATATTCCAAAGACCGTGTTCCGTACGAGATATGGCCATTATGAATTTGTAGTAATGCCTTCTGGACTAACCAATACACCTGTTGTATTCATGGACTTAATGAATAGAATTTTCCATGAGTTCTTGGATAAGTTTGTGGTGGTTTTCATTGATGATATTTTGGTGTTTTCTAAAAGTAAAGAAGAGCATGAAATACATTTAAGGGTTATTTTGCAAACCTTAAAAGAAAATAAATTGTATGGGAAATTCATAAAATGTGAGTTTTGGTTGCAACAAATTTATTTCCTTGGTCACATTGTTTCAAAAGATGGCATAACTGCTGATCCTACAAAAACAAAGGTTGTTGAAGAATGGCCAAGGCCCACAAATGTAACTGAGATTCGTAGCTTCCTTGGTTTGGCAGGTATTACCGAAGGTTTGTTAGAAATTTTTCATGGTTATCTAGTCCAATGAATAATCTAACTCGGAAGGGTGTTAAGTTTATCTGGACAAAAGAATGTGATGATTTTTTTCAGTAATTGAAAAGAAGATTGGTGAATGCTCCAGTTTTGGAACTACCTTCCAGGAATGGTGAGTTTGTTATATACAGTGATGCTTCATTGAAAGGACTTGGTTGCGTCCCAATGCAGAATGATCAGGTAATTGCTTATGCTTCATGATAGTTTAAAACTCATGAGGTAAATTACACTACACATGATTTGGAATTAGCTGCTGTTGTTTTTGCTTTAAAAATTTGGAGGCATCATTTGTATGGAGTAAAGTGTGAAATATATACCGATCACAAAAGTTTAAAGTATATATTCACTCAGAAATAATTGAACATGAGATAAAGGAGATGGCTAGAATTAATCAAGGATTATGATTGTACAATTCATTACCATCCAGGAAAAGCAAATAAAGTGGCTGATGCTTTGAGTCAAAAAAGTAATGCTTCATTAGAAATGTTGTGTTTGGAACGTGATCCTTTGTTTAAGGATTTAATGAACTTTGGAATAGAATTTGTTGGTGCAGGAAGTTCTTCTGTTTTGTTTCAGGTATCAGTGAGATCATCTCTATCAAATAGAATCAAGCAAGCACAGAAGCAAGACAGTGAGTTGCAGAAAAAGGTAGAGCTGGTTCAAAAAGGTAAGTTGCCTAAATTCAACATTGATAGTGACTGTGTTTTGAGATTTGGGAAGAGATTGTGTGTGCCTTGTGATTCACAGTTGAAGAGAGAGTTGTTATGTGAAGCTCATAGTTCTTCGTTTTTAGTTCATCCTGGCAGTACTAAGATGTATAGAGATTTGCGGGAGTATTACTAGTGGGATGGAATGAAAAGAGATATTGTTGATTTTACTGTGAAGTGTTTAACATGTCAACAGGTTAAAGCAGAGTGGCAGTTACCGAAAGGGATGCTTCAGCCTTTACCAGTGCCAGAGTGGAAATGGGAGAATATATCCATGGACTTTGTTGTGGGATTACCGAAGACATCTGGAGGTAATAATGCAATCTGGGTTATTGTTGATCGCTTGACCAAGTCTTCTCATTTCCTTGCTATACGAGATACTTTTTCCCTAGATCAACTTTCCCGTTTGTATCTTAAAGAGATAGTCAGGTTACATGGAGTTCCTCTCTCCATTGTATCTGATCGTGATCCCAGGTTCACTTCTAACTTTTGGAAAGGCCTTCAGAAGTCTTTGGGTACTGAATTAAATTTTAGTACAACATTTCATCCTCAATCGGATGGACAGTCAGAACGAACAATTCAGACATTGGAGGATATGCTGCGTTATTGTTCTATGGATTATCATGGAAGTTGGGACCAACATCTTTCTTTGTTTGAATTTTCATATAATAACAGTTTTCATTCTAGTATACAGATGGCACCATTTCAGACATTATATGGGAAGCGGTGTCGAACTCCAGCTTTCTGGGATGAAGTGGGTGAAAGGAAGTTGATGGGACCAGAATTGGTAGAAGAGATGGCAGAACAAGTTCAGCTGATTCAGAAGCACATGAGAATAGCTCAGAGTAGGTAGAAGAGTTATGCAGACAATAGGAGGAAGGATCTATATTTTGAGGTAGGTGATCATTTTTTTCTCAAAGTATCACCATGGAAAAGTGTGATGCGATTTGGTAAGAAAGGAAAGCTGAGTCCAAGGTTCATTGGACCATATGAAATTCTGGATAGAGTTGGATCAGTTGCTTACCGAGTGGCTTTACCTCCGAGTTTATCTCAGGTACACAATGTTTTTCACGTTTTGATGTTGAGAAAGTACATGCCAGATCCATCTCATGTTTTGAGTCCAGAGGTAGTTCAGCTGGAAGAGAATCTATCTTATGAGGAACAACCAGTCCAGATTCTTGACCACAGGGAGCAAGTGTTACGGAATAAGGTGATTCACCAGGTAAAGGTTTTTTGGAAAAACCACATGATTGAAGAGGCAACATGGGAATCTGAAAATGCAATGAGGGATAAGTACCCCCATTTATTTGATAAGTAAATAAATTGCGGGGACGCAATTTTCAAAAGGGGGGAAGGATGTAAAATCCCAAGTAAGTAATGAATAATAGATATTTTTATCTATGTCTATTAATGAACTAGATAGTGTTTTAGAGGCTTAAAATGAAAATAAATCCAATCTTAAGCATGGAATACACTAATATTTTTAAATGATTGTTTTACTTCCATTTGATGGCAAACCATTTTTTAAATCTATCTTTTGAAAATTCTATAAGCTATGTTTGTCAAAATAAACTTATTCTTTTTGATTGGGACATCAAAATTTACTTTGTGCGAATTTTTGGTATTTTTCTGATAATGTTCATTTTTTTAATGAATAGTGAAAAATACTGCATTTTACATCAAAACTGCTTCTTAATCTAATTTATTTATATGATTATATTATCTTTTGAATTGGTTTTGAAGTGAAATTAGAATATATTTTTACCATTTAATCCAATGGTGGTCGTTGGAATCAATTTCACTTTGAAATTAGACTTAAACTAGTGTCAATCTTTTGATACTTATTGTTTCATAAAAACACGCTATTTGTCATGATAGCGGAAATTAATTATTAAATTAATTAATGTGAATTATATGTTTTGAATTTTGTAAAATATACTTCATTTTTTAATTCGGAATATCAAATATAGCTTAGGGTGAATTTTTGGTAATTTTCTGAAAAACTTCAATTTTTGATGAATAGTGAAACCACTAAGTGGTACTTATAAAAACTGATTTTTCGTTTAAATGAAATTTTTCCATCTTTGTGTTTTGAATTTCAAAAATATGACATACATGGTTGTCATTAATAAGTAAAATGTGGTTCAATGAGATTATAATAATTTTTTGGTAAATAGTAACTTATTAAGTTTTTAATCGCGATTAGTGGTAATTAGTGTAGTTTAAGGTAAAAATAATGCTTTAATAAAATGAGATGAGCTTTACACATGTACTACCCTCATTGGTTGTATCATGGACGACCAAGATAAGCCATGGGTAAACTTGGGGACCCCATGGAGCCACTTTGGTTGGGAAATGACATAAATAACTTTTTATTTAATGTAAAAGTAAAAATGACACAAACATCATATGTTTTACGAAAACAATTTTTACATGGGGTTATAAAGATAATATTTTTGATTATAAATAGGAATTGTAAATATAAAAATATTTCCTACATCATAGTATTTTTTTATAATTTTTAGACTTTAAATAAATTAAATTATTTATGACATCATGATGATGCAGCGATGACCTCATTATTTAACGATTTAAATAAAATGGAAAGATAATGTAAAATCTAAGACCTACACATGTCCAAAACCAATTGGATGAGTGGATTTTGAACCCTTATCACCTTATCCTCGAATTATATCAATTTGGGACCTTTTAAATCCGAAACTCATTTTAAAATAAAGTAACTTATCTTTACTTTCCAAGAGTGCCCCTCCTCTCCTCTTATAAAAGGCCCCCAACTCTACCTCCTTACCCACACTCCCAAAGCCTTTGACTCGGCCAAACCCTGACCATTTTGTCTCTACACTTCCCTCTCTTACTCCTTGAATCCTCACTTTGGGCATAAGTCTTCCCAAGGAATCCTTTGAGCTCAAACCAAAGGGAGTTACCCGATTTTAAGGTAATGCCTTCTTTTGATTCCTTTTGTTTTATTTTGCTTCTCCAACCCCCTAAACTCTTTTAATTATATTCTTTTGTAACAACTCCAGTATCCTCAATATACTAGGATGTTGTTATAAGAAGGATTATATCTACACTTACACACAACTACATCAAATGGTTAAAGAACATACGGTTTCCGTGGATGGCGAAATTCTGCCTCCCGAAACGATGATTGTTCAATACTCATTTAACACCTTAAAAGGTGGCCATTATGATGTCAATATTTTTATATATGATATATAATATGTTTATTCTTTCCTTAAGCTTCTGTATTTTTCATTTATGGCATACCACTATTGTTTCCATTATGGGTAAACGCGATATCTTAATTTAAGGAAGTGCGGACTACCGCCCCCTGAAAGTGATTTGATTCGTTAATACCATATGTGGGATGTGTAAAGGATAAAGTTATTGATATTATATATTTTATTATACTGTAATTATAATATACTCTTATATCATTATGATTCCATTCCAGAAAATATGAAATAGAAATGGAAGTAGCGTTCATGCGTACGTACGGCTTACCGTCTCCATGAACGGTGCATTTCATTTCTTACCTCTAAATGTGATGTAATATTATAAATACAAGTATATTCTGAATATATATGATATATATGTTATCCAAATCATTAATATCATTCTGTATATAATGAACCTTTGACCAAATTAACAACATGTAAGTGTAAGAAGTCTATTTTTGACTTAAGAACCAAATACCGACAAAATGAACATTATTAACTTAAATGATTACATGATGTTCATAAAATGGTATAAAAGGAATAATGAACTTGAAAAAGGTTCTTAAGCAAGTAGAGATTAACTCAAGTTTATTATTCAGGAGATTAAAGAACGATCGAGTCAAGTCGGACCCGAGGTATGGGACTTCGTCTCAATCTCCTTTCATTGAGGCATATTTTGTTTTATACACAACCTTCTTTTATACGGTGTATAAACCCCTTTGAATTTTACGTTTACTCAAAAGGAATCTTTTTTATACGAAGCATTTTACTAAATGACAAAAGGGAATGTTTTTGTCGTACGTATGCGGCGACAACGACTTCTCCGCCGCCGTGACCGTTATTTGAGTTTCGGCTTCCTCTACAAGCCATACCTTCTTTTTAAAAGAAAAATAAATAACATGTTTTACTTTTCTTTTATTTTGGTATCGAAAATGGTTTTCATAATGTTTTTATATAAATATGTTGTATTGATATCTTTTGATTGAAAGGTGGGAATGTTATGTTTCCTTTATGCATGTTTTATGTGATACGATTATGTTGAGGTTCTTGGGCATTATTATGAAAACGGGTGGTTCCGTGATAAACTAAGGGTGGGTGAGCCCGATATAGCTCTCCAATGCATTGGGTAACGCGAAGGAGTGAAACGTTAAGGTTTCTCTGAAGAGATTTAGGAAATATATTGTGATGGGTATTCCAAACGTAACCAAGAGGGTTACTCCCTACGTAAGAATGTTATGAATGCCTCAAGTTACCTTTATGTCTTATGATTTCTATGATTTATTCATGATTTGATGAGGTATGTTAAAGTCCTTATGTTTTATGGGTAAAGTATGATCTCATCATTTTGTATATATGTACCCATTTTTCCTTTCCATATTTTTATATCCCTTACTGAGCTTTTTATGCTCATCCCAAGTTTTTTTGAAATGTTTTTCACAGGTCAAGGGAAAGGTACATGATATGATGATAGTGTCAAGGAAGTGTCAATAATGAATCCATGTTTTATTTTAAATATGTTTCCATTGATGGGAAATAAGAATACTATCTTTATGTAACCACTTTTTTTATATGTGGAATGTAATGCAAGTTTTATGATCTAATTCTCTAAAACTCTAAACCCGAAAAGATCCTCAATGTGTAATATTGTAATAACTCAAGATTAAGTAAGGTTTAAGGCTGGGGCCTTATAGGAAATGATTTTATAGGGGAAATTACACATGATAATTTTCCAATAGTGTTCAATAGAAGAAGGGGGTTTAAACTTGGGGATAAGAAAAACAAAGGTAGCACATGCATCTCATGGCAGCACGCCTCCCCTAAAGAAGTCTTGGATTGCTGCAATTAACTCGACTTTCACCATCTCACAAGAATATTTGTATAAGACTCAGGGGAATGTATTCGGACTTTCACCATACTGAAATGTGTGACTTCTAAATTTTTATGTTTCCCAAAAGTTTTTCAATAAGATGATACTTGAATATATATATATTACTTTGGATAGAATAAGAGAAAGTATTAATTACAATATAATTATGTTTATATTTATTATTCACTTAATGATTAAAATTCAGAAATTATTTTTATTGAATATTTTAATCTATGGTCTGCATAATAAAATTTTTTGCTTTAATATTTTTAATCATTCTATGAAATCATGAAAATACTCATATTTAGAACCATTGAATATATAAAGATGGTTTTATTTAAGATTTTATAAAAATATGATAGGTAATGTTCCTTTTATATCCAAATAAAATATATTTTATCTAAAATATGTTAGTGTGGGGAAACATATATAATTTTTGATAACAAAAAAACTAAAAAACAAATATATATTACCTCAAACATAGATACTATCTAAAAAGCTAAAATTATAGTAAATATCGAACACTAATTATTGTCCTAGAAAATAAAAGTATGGAAGATTCAAGAGGGGGTTAATTGAAGGAATATAACATACTAAAAGTTTTCTCCCTTAAAAATTCATATGTTTGGATAATGAAATTTTTGAACTACCAATTCTATAAAGTAAATGTATCATAAAAATAAACTCTATGGAACTAAAAAACTTCACTGAAGGTGTAAAAACAATCATAAATAAAATAATTAGTCTAAATGAAATAAATAAATTAGTATTGGATGACAATATAATTACACTTTTATATGATATTATATTACTAATAGTTTCTTTTGTGTAAATCTTTGATTTTATCCCAAAGTTTCAAGAGTTACAATAAATAGAATTGTGGTATCCAATCTCTAACCAAGAACTTTATCGACTAAAACTGTCAGTAGGTAAAATTTCTTAAAAGGTAACCTCTTTGATAGAATAGTCGATAGTGGGTATCTTTATCCTCAAGCTACTCTTCAATTAATGTGACTGGTCACAAGTAAGATACCCTAGACATTATCAAATAGTATTTAAAATATATTTTCTCATTCTGAAAAACAACTTTATCATGAAGGATTAGAATAAGTAATTAAAAAATGAAAACATATATCTTTTATAATAAGGTTCCTCATAATTTAATCTCTAAGAAAACACTAAAAACAAAATAAAATTGAAATTACTCTAGGATAATGAGATAATGTATGGATCGATTATAAGTGATTTATTATCTTTTACAATAGCTAACATTCCTTGAATTATTTAGTTCATTTTATACAAATCATTATAAAAAACTTGAATAGTAACATCCACATACTTCAGGTTTCATTATAAAAATATTGAAAGTAGCTCTATATTCTGATGAAAGAAATTTACCATAACTTCAAAAAGTTAAGATCATCATTATAATGCTTAAAAAATTAAGTGAATCGCTTGAGTTCACTAGAACATATGAATTATAAGTTATAATATATGTAAACAAATATAGATAAAAATTCATGTTATATGAAATTCAATATGAGTGTATTGTTATATTTAAAACAAAGGCTATGAAAGTAGTCTTTTGACCCAATGAAAAGTCTAAAACATTATTTCTAATATATAATTATAATAATTTATTAATAAATAAGATTCATCTTCATTGTTTCAAAATATTTAATAAGTTTTTAATTAACATTAAAAACATCCCTCATTAGTTGATTTTTTACTAACATAAAAATAATAATAAAAATGTGAATAAGTATTCTATAAAATCAAACAAGAACAAGAAGAATCTAAACTCCATTAAATGAAGTTGGAATTTAAAGTATATTTATTATACTTATATATGATATTTCTACCTCCATTCATTATTTTGAAATTAAATTACTAATAAATATTCCACTATATATTACAAAAATAACAATTTCCCTAAATCAAAAAAAAAATTATATTTTCCACTACATTTAAGGTCATTTTCAGTATTTATTAATCATTTATCAAATTAATCTCCATGAATTAAAAAATAAACTATATAAATTTTCATGAATTTATCAATAATTTCTTAAAAATGTGGTCATGCATTTCTGAATTGTTTATTATTCATTACACATTTAAAATAGAATTCTTTTTTATAAACTATAGTTGTAAGTAAAAAAATAAAAGTCATCTATTATTGATCTTCTAGAACCACTAAAATTTAATTATACCTATAATAACTATCAAGAAAGTAATAATATTTATTCCTAGTAAATATTTTAAATATATATTCAATAAATGGTAAATTAAATGATCCTTTTATGTTTATATTTCCTAGGAATGTATGAAAGAAATTATACAATAGGGGTGAACTATAGTTTATAAAAATTAAACTAACAACTTCCCAACACCTCAATTGAAATATGGTAAATCAGATGAATATTCATTCTGATAAACTATGTAATTTCAAATTAATAAACAAGTAAATACTACATAGTATAAACTTTATACAAAATTCATAGTAAAAATATTAAAAACATTGGATAAAAAAGGATATAACAAAACTTAAAAAACCTCTACTAAGTGAGGTCTTATATTTCACCCAAATTGATAAGGAAGTATGTAGACCTGACCTTAGGTATCCTCGATTATAAACCTATTAGGATGTCTGCCTTACAAACATTGGAATCCCTTGATCAACCTGATCGGGAAAAAAACTTTATCTTCCTTCCATAAGCCCTTGATAAACCTTATCATACAAGCCTTTGTCTCCCTAACCCCAATATACCTTGACCAACATGATTTGAAAAAAAAAATTACAATGGATTAACTTAGAGAATTTACAATAACAGCCTCATAATGTATGCTCTAAGGCAACCTCATTAATGATTAATATTCAAATTTCTCTCGGTAACATGACATTGAAAAACTTTAAATGAAAGCTTTAGATTCCAATGAAAGCTTTAGATTCCATGTATGTCATTTCGTTCTTCTATATGATTTTGTGGTTATATTTATAGATTTTTATATAATAAACTTTCAATGGTCAAATTTTTCACTTTGTAGGATCAGTTTTAATATTTTCAAGCACAACATCTTCATTATTCAATGGGTTCAGCGAATTAGCTCTTTTTATAATAATCATCAGGTTCAGCACCATTATAATTCTTTGTATAATGTTCTAACTGGTAGGATTAGTAAATATTAATATAGTATAATTTGTATATCTCTGTTTGTTAGACATTGTATATTTATATTTAGTAGAATTTATATATCTTCCTCTGGTATAGTTTGTATATCTTGCTTGTGAATGTATTTACCCTTGGATTAAATGTAAACTCTATCTAGGAAAATTAATTTTCACTATCAGGTAAAACTAAAAACTTTATAACTATAAGACTTCCTATAGAACCTTATACTTGGGAATAAATAAAAATTAAACACATAAATATTATAAAAGTTAATTTTTATTTTCAAAATTAATAGTATAAATTGGTATTTTGACTCAACAATATCCACATTTTTAAAAATCATAATACACAACACAAAGATAAATTAAAAAAACTATAGATCTTACTCCCCCATCCTTACACATATCTCGAGTGTTATAGCTTTCCCCCCCTTTATTATTTTAAACATGAATTTAAAGGAAATAATTTTGGTAGAAAGATATTCTGAAATTTAAAAAATATTTAAAAAATATTTTGAAATATATATATACATTTATCAAAAAATTCATCAAACATTCATAGAATATTATAAAAATAGTGATTTAAATGGAAGATTTTTAATATTATAATGATCAAAAAACTTAAAGAAATTAATATTAGTGAGTTTTTTAATGACATGATTCATCTTTTTTAGGTATTTTTTTAGCTTCTCAATTTTCACATCTTTAGACTCATAATTTGTAATACTTTATTCTTACAACACGAACTTGTTCTTTTGTTGACTGAGATCAAAATATTGTTGAATGGAAAAGGATTCCAAATCATCCATGCTCCTAGATAATTCTACCACTTCAATTTTTACATTGTCTAAAAGCTCAGAAAGTGACATTATAGCTCTTTTGATTCAGTCATTTTTATCATCAAAATAATTCACATCTTAAATAGATTAATTCACCCATTTGAGAATAATTTTTAACTTTTGGACCAAAATTTCATATTTTCCATTAAATTTATTCAACTCAACTTCTATCTAAATAAGTTACTCTAAAATTTTATTAAGGGAATTATTACTTTGAATATCATCAAATTTTCCTTGATTATATTTACATTTAGACTAAATATAATGAAATATATCCATGATTTTTCTAGTCCTTTTAATGAATTCATTGAAGTAGTTCATCTTCAATTAATTTTTTTTATCTTCTCATAAGATTAAATTAAAATAATCTTCAGAAATTTCAGGTATAATAGTTTCTCTAACACATGGGGATGAAATTTACTCTCATTAAATAAATTTTATTGAGAAATTTCTTGAATCTCAATGTCTTCATGATTATCAAAATGTATTTCTTCCAATAGTTTCAATGTGGAAGCTTATTTTTCACTATCTTATAACTATCCCTATAATGAACTAGATATATCTTTTGATTTTGTATAATGATATGTCAAATATAATTAATTATTCACTAATTACTCTTGTAACGCCCCGACCCTAGTTGCCTAGAGTCGGTGCATTATTACATAACATTGGCATGATCACAAGAAAGATCAAATCTCGAAAGACCGATTGGTTTAGTAGCCTTGGAAACACTAGATATATTCATAAGTTTTACATTACATCATAAAATGAAAAACTACTACAACAACATAATGTTTCCACAATCCACACTATTAACCCCTCATAAAATCCCTGCAGGTCATTCATAACTTACTTCTTCACATCCTGGGAAAAATAAAACATAGAAAAGGGGTGAGCTCAAATGCCCAGTAAGGATAACAATATAGCAGAAACTTTCATAAATAAGAATAAACATTTAAGGCAATGTATAACTAAAACAAAAGCCTTTTAAATATGAACTTTCAACATGGTATGGCATAAATAAAATGAAATAATGCCATTTACTTATTCACATGGATATTCTACTAATCGAATAATCACATGCAAAAATCAATAACCACTTTCATAATGTTGGAATGCATAATGCCAGACTATCATAACCACATAGCCAAGGCCTCGTGCCAAGACTACAAATAAGATTTTGTCAAGGCCTTGTGCCAAGACACTAGTTTGTCTCATGAGACCTACCGATGCATCGAGGAGCTATAGCGGGCTCCACCCGTCACATATTAAGTCCAATGCATTCCCATATGAAAAGGTTTAAACATAACATAAACATTCATATTAAAACTAGCATATGAAATGTCAATACTTTCACCATAAACTATGAATGGTATAAAAATAGCACATCCACAGTCAAACATATCACAAAACCTTCAATACAATATAGAAGTTTTGTATCATAATAAATCAACTTCAAATAATCTTAAAATCCATCAAAGGATGTTGACATAGATGAAATCAAAATTCTTTTTAAAGAAATATCTCCTTTTATTTTGAAATAATTTAAGATCCATATAAAATAAAACATTTTCTTTGAAAATATTCTTATAAGCTTGTAAGGGAAGCTTTGAAGATTTTATAACGGCGGAAAATAGTTGCACCCGCCGTATAAGTTAAAAAAAACATTCTTACCTTAATTCTGTCGAAAAGGTTAAAAAGGACCTTGTTTTGAAAACGATCAAAAGATTCCTTTATAAACCACTTATAAAAGTCAAAAAGGTTATAAATGACTTTAACTCATATTCTAGTAAATAGTAAAAATGTTTTGAAATACATTTTTAAGAAACACGGATGTGGATGATAAAGAGATCCCAGTAGATTATTACGTATAAACAACCTCGGATAATGAAGATATTGTAAAGTAAACCCTTACCTTGTACTTTTCCTTGGTTGGGGTAGGTTAATCTCCTGTATAATGGTGAAATAGTTGTTATTAAATTATACAAGAATCATATATAATAATATGATATCATATATGATCTTTTAACATTGATTTGTTAATAATATCTTAGAATTATCGTCGTTTCGGGAGTTAACTTACTCATTTTCATTTATATGTTTTGTTACATAAGCAATGGTTGTTGTATCTTATTCATATACAGAATTATATCTAGTCCTTAAACATCATTTTTAAATCATCAAATGATAATTATACTTGAATGGATACGATGGAGAATGAATCTCATCGCGTTCGTGGAGACGGTAGTCCGTACGTACGCACGAGCGACAATATCATTCTTTTGATATTAAAATAATATATAAATGGATGGTATATCATATATACAGAATCATTAACATGTTATATTTATTATTTACATGAGTTACACATCATTATTATACCCATCCAAATAATATTATATTGAATAACAATTACACCACGACGTGGAGACGGTAGTCCGTACGTACGCACGTATGGTGACATGTTATTCAAAGGGTGGATAGAATACTGAATATGGTTGTACCATATTTATAATAACATCACAGTATATTTGATATACTGGAGTTATTATTTTAGAATGGTAAGAACAAAGGAAGAAGAAGTGGAAGAAGAAATGAACTTGGAGAAGGGTGGTGAAATCATTACCTCTTCTTCGGGTTCTTCCTTTTGATTTGATCAAAAGGGCTCCTTAGGTTGGCTTTATGATCAAACTAAGGCCTCTAGGTTGTATTGAGGGATGTTGGGAGAGTATTTGGGTAGAGTTTGGCCGAACCAAAATGCTTTTAAGGTGTGAAGAAATGAGAAGGAGGAGTGCCCTTTTATAAGAGGGGTGAGGGGCACCTTTGGAAAAGCTAGAAATATTAATTTATAATAAATTCATATTCGGTTTCTAATGGCTCCAAAGCTTATTATTCAAAGGTTAAGGTGGGGATAGGTCGAAAAAAACTCAACCAATAGAATTTATACAGGTTTGGATACTTATATTAACCTTATCTTTAAGTATTAACTCTAAGTTAATTAGTTTCACTTTTACAATGTCTCTTTGTATTTTTATATAATATGGTTAATAAACTTACTATATACATCCAAGCGACCCCCAAGTGGTACATTAATGATGAACCTATCATGATATAAGTCTCTTGGCCGAACCTTAGATTTTTAGGAATTTAATATCAATTAATAATATAATATTTGTTTAAGAACTCTTTTATGTCAATTTTGACATTATTCAATAGTTGATTTTTGTGAAACTCATAACAGATTGATTACTTCGAACAAAGTCAATTAAATCAATACTAATATATCATATTATCCTATAAAATTAGTTTAATTCATTAAAAGTTTCATATTATATTTATTTGGGTATTTATAATATCAATTATTTTAATTTTTCACTATTATAGTAATTACTGCATCATCATTGTGTCATAAATAAAATAAATTATTTAATGTCTAAAAATTATAAATAAAATATCATTATGTAGGAAATCTTTTTAGCTTTCTAATTAATATTTATAATCTAAAATCAAACATATATAACCCTATGTAACAATTGTTTTTCTAAAAGATATATGCTTGTGTCATTTTTGTATTCATTTTAACTTAATTAAAATAAAGTGTCATTATCACTTACAAGTGGATCCATGGGGTCCCAAAATAGACCCAAAGATTCCCATGGTCGACCATGTATCAAAAAATAGGGTTAAGACACGTTTTAGGGTAATTTAGTATTATTATAATATTATTTTTAACCCTTATTTACCGGATTTACCCTTAACCATGGTAAATAAAATATTTACCGCAGTAATTATTCAAAATGTTTAAAAATAAAAGTTACCTATTTACACAATTTGAACATCCTGATTCCAAATATGGAATCCATTTTCCTAAATTCAAAACACAGAAGTGGCAGAAATTAATTTAAAATTAATTCCCGCTGTCAAAACAAAAAGCGTGTTTTTAAGAGATAATAACTATCAAAAGATTGACACTTGTTTATGTTCGGTTTAATTGTAAAATTATGTCCAATGACCAACATTATATTAAATGGTAAAAATATATTCTAAATATACTTTAAAACCACTCAAATTAATAATTTATCACTATTAATTATTTTGATTAAAAAGGTTTTTTTAATTAAAATTTAGTAATTTTCACTATTCATCAAAATATGAAAGTTATCCGAAATGTACCAAAATTTCACCTTAGGCTAAATTTGATATTCCGAATCCAAAAATGAAGTCCATTTTCAAATATAAAATATATATAATTTCAAAAAGTAGGTATTACTATTCGTAATGGCTAGTTTGATTAGTTATGGTGTGTTAGAACTCGGTGTTGCGTACAACACACGCTATCACATTATTCAAAGAGAAGCGTACCGTAGAAGCTTGGGGTGTTACATTCTCCCCTCCTTCAAATAATTGCGTCCTCGCAATTTCTAGGGTATTACTGCATAAAAAGACTCGGGTGGTTCTTCATCATAAGTTCCTCGGGTTCCCACGTTGCCTCTTCCATCTTATGGTTTCTCCACAAAACTTTTACCAGACGCGTCGTCCGGTTTCTCAGCACTTGTTCTCTCGTATCAAGAATCTTGACGGGCTCTTCGCAATAAGACAGATCGGGTTCCAGTTCTAATTCCTCATAGGTGAGTACATGCGTCGGATCAGGCATGTATTTCCTCAATAGAGATACGTGGAACACATCGTGAACTTTGGAGAGACTTGGCGGCATTGCCAATCGGTAAGCTACAACCCCAATTCGTTCTAGAATTTCGAAAGGTCCGATATACCTGGGACTCAATTTACCTTTCTTACCAAAACGTATGACTCCCTTCCACGGAGATACCTTCAGGAAAACATGATCACCGACTTGAAATTCCAAATCCTTCCTTCGATTATCGGCATAGCTCTTCTGCCTACTTTGAGCTGCTTTGATGTGATTTTGGATTACTTTCACCTTTTCCACCGTTTCCTCCACCAGTTCTGGGCCTACAAGTTTTCTTTCACCAACGTCATCCCAACAGGTTGGTGTACGACATCTCTTTCCGTATAACGCTTCATATGGTGCCATCTGAATACTCGAATGGAAGCTATTGTTATAGGAAAATTCTACCAAAGGTAAATATTGATCCCACATACCCTGAAAGTCAAGTGAGCAAGATCTCAACATATCTTCTAAGGTTTGAATAGTCCATTCTGATTGTCCGTCTGTCTGAGGGTGGTAAGCAGTGCTCAAATGAAGTTCAGTATCCAGGGATTTCTGAAGACTTTTCTAGAATCTTGAAGTAAAACGGGGATCACGATCAGAAACAATCGATAGGGGTACTCCATGAAGTCTCACAACTTCATTAATATATAGTCTTGCTAGACGTTCCAGGGGTAGATCTTCTCTTATAGCAAGAAAATGTGCTGTCTTGGTAAGACGATCAACAATAACCCATATTGCATCATTCCTTCTAGGATTCTTTGGTAGCCCCATGACAAATTCCATCGTAACATTGTCCCATTTCCACTCCGGTATGGGAAGAGGTTGCATGACTCCTCCAGGCTGTTGCCTTCCAGCTTTCACTTGTTGACAAACCATACATCTTGACAGAAAATCAGCAATCTCCCTCTTCATGTTGTCCCACCAAAAATGTTCCTTCAAATCTCTATACATTTTGGTGCTCCCAGGGTGTATAGAGAAATTGGAACTATGAGCATCATCCAGCAATTCCCTTTTTAGATCAGGTATATTGGGAACACAAAGTCTCTTCCCGAATTTCAAAATTCCATCTTCATACACAAAGTCTCTCAATCTCCCATCATTCACAGCTTTAATCTTCTTTTGGAATTCTTCATCATCGGTCTGAGAACTCTTAATCCTTTCTAGTAAAGATGGTTTGGCAACCATTTGAAAAAGCATTGATGTTTCACCTTCCCTGGTTATTCCCATGTCCATCTTCACTAGATCCATGAAAATTGGATCCCTTTCAATTCTCATATTGTTCAAAACTCCATGGTCTTTTCTACTCAAAGCATCTGCCACCTTGTTTGCCTTCCCTGGGTGGTAGTGTATCGTGCAATCATAATCCTTGAGTAATTCAATCCATCTCCTTTGCCTCATGTTGAGTTCTTTTTGTGAGAAAATATACTTCAAACTCTTGTGATCAGTATAAATCTCACATTTTTCACCATAGAGGTAGTGCCTCCATATCTTCAAAGCAAAGATCACTGCTGCTAACTCGAGATCATGAGTAGGATAGTTTTGTTCATGAATTTTCAACTGTCGTGATGCATAGGCAATAACTCTATCATTCTGCATAAGGACACAGCCAAGTCCTTTCTTCGATGCATCACTATAAATAACGAACCCATCATTCCCCGATGGTAGAGTCAATATAGGAGCATTGACTAATCTTCTCTTCAGTTCTTCGAAACATTCTTCACACTCTTTTGTCCAAACAAATTTAACCCCTTTACGTGTGAGCTTCGTTAATGGGTTAGCCAATCGGGAAAAATTCTGGACGAAACGTCGATAATAACCTGCCAAACCAATAAAATTACGTACCTCAGTTATACTCGTAGGTGCTGGCCATTCTTGGATTGCCTTGGTCTTAGAAGGATCAACAGAGATTCCATCTTTAGAGACAATATGGGCAAGAAAAGAAATCTCCTGAAGCCAGAATTCACACTTGCTAAACTTCCCATATAATTCATGCCTCCTCAGAGTCTTCAAGATAATGCGCAAGTGATTTTCATGATCTTCGTAGGTTTTGGAGTATACCAAGATATCATCAATAAATACCACCACAAATTCATCGAGATACTCCTTGAAAACTCTATTCATCAGATCCATGAATACAGAGGGTGCATTAGTCAATCCAAACGGCATTACAGTAAACTCGTAATGCCCGTACCTGGTTCAAAATGCTGTTTTCGGAATGTCTTCCTTCTTCACACACAACTGATGGTATCCAGATCGAAGGTCAATCTTTGAAAAGTATTGAGCTCCATGCAGTTGGTCAAATAAATCATCAATACGAGGTAGGGGATACTTGTTCTTTATCGTTATAGCATTGATCTCCCTGTAGTCGATACATAACCTCATAGATCCATCTTTCTTTTTAACAAAAAGAACAGGGGCTCCCCATGGAGAAACACTAGGGCGAATAAATCCCTTATTACTCAATTCCTCTAGTTGTTTCTTTAGTTCGACTAACTCTACAGTGGCCATTCTATAAGGGGTCTTCTATATAGGCCTTGATCCAGGAATCAAATCAATAGAAAACTCAACTTATCGTTCTGGAGGATGTCCAGGTAAATCTTCCGGAAATACATCTACAAATTCTTTCACAACAGGTACATCCTCTATTTGAACATTCCTTTCCTCACCGACAGTTATTTCATTCTCTTCATCCCCAATAATTGAATTAAGTTGAGCTACTGGGGGTGGATCTAAATAAGAATTAGGTGGTGACGATTCTGCTCTAAAAATAAGGTGCTCCTTATCATTATCATCAAGAATCATAACCTCTTTCTTCTTACAATAAATCTTCGCATCATAGTCCGAAAGCCAGTCCATACCGAGGATTATATCAAACTCAATCATAGGTATGACGATGAAATCAGCAGATAAAGAAAATTTATGTGCTCTAATGGGGACTGATTCACAAAACTTTGTTGCAACGATACTTCCCTTAGGAGTTTTAACTGACAACTCCCTTATTAAATCAAATTGGAAATATCTAATTTTCTTAGCAAACTGGGAAGATATGAAACAATGCGATGATCCAGAATCAAATAATGCATTTGCTAAACTTGAGGAAACCATTAAATTACCTGCCACCACGTCTTTCGGAGCTTCTACCTCAGCAGTAGTGATAGCATAAGCCTGGCCTTGATCCCTTGGCCTTTTCTGAGGTAAGTTCTCCTGACGCTTAGGACATGCATTTGCATAATTCCCCATCTCCCTGCAATTATAGCACTGAACGTTGGTAGCTTCCTTCTTCCCCTTGCAATCATGAGCTTGGTGTCCTTTTTCACCACACTTGTAACAGACTCCCATTCCCTTCAAGCAAGTACCAGGATGTTTCTTCCCACATTTACCACATGATGGATATTCAACCTTTCCTTTCTTCCCCTTATTTCTATTCCCAGATTGATCAGCAGGTCTCTTCTTCTCTTGATTTTCTTTAAAGTCATAAGACTTAGAGAATTCCTTTTCGGTCTTGATAGCACATGAGACAATGTCTTCGTACGATGAAAAGGATTGTGAGACTAACGCTCGACGGAGAAATGGTTTTAACCCATCAAAGAAACGATCAATATTACTTCTTGGGTTGCGAATATAATCTCCAGCATACCTCGCTAACCTTGTAAAGTTAGCCTCATACTTTGTGACATTCTCATCCTCCTTCTGTCTCAGACTCAGAAACTGCCTTTCCATATCTGCTCGATGGTCGCGAGGGAAGTATTTTTCTAAAAACAGATCTTTGAACTCCCTCCATTCCATATTTGATACTTCATCATCTTCCTTCATGTTCTGAATCAATGACCACCATTGATCAGCATCTCCAGTGAGGCAGTAAACTGCCATGATAACTTTTTCCCTTTCACTGCTCCCCAAAGCCTGAAATATTTTCTCTAGGGAAAATATCCATTGCTCAGCTACTAAGGGATTTGTATTCCCATTGAACGTTGGTGGTTGTTGCCTCATGAATCGATCTAACATTGATCCTCCATGCTGCGGATCAGGGTGCTCCATACGGGTAAGGTTATTATTCATAACCTGAGTAAGTTGTCCCAGTATGGTGATTAGCTGATCAGCACCAGTTGCATCACCAGCCCCACTATAATTATCTTGAGCAGGAGGGCAATCCCTACATGGAGTGCGTGCATTGATACGGTTTCCATTTCTTCCACTAGGCGCCATTTCTAAACAATGGCATAAACTAGATCAGTTTATGAATCAAAATACATAATCCCATACTTATAAAACACTTAACATAAATTGAACTATTTATGGATATAATCCATAATCATAAGAATGTTTTCTTTGAGGAAGTATATACTCATAATCCCTTCAAAATGATTTGTAAAGAAAATGAGAGTTATCCTAAGCATATCCCCCGGGAGTGTCGTAACCAAGAGTGCAGCAAGGCCCGTTGTCGTGCACCAGTTCCCGTTCGAGTCTAGCTCAAAGCGGTGTTTTCGGGTTTTACCCCTAGGTACATCTGTGCCAGAGCCGCCTCTACCTGCTCGTATCCAGACAGGGATGTATTTCTTGGAAAACTCACAAAATCTCTACAATACCAAAATTCTAGGAAGTTCTTCTATACTAATCCTCAAAGTTCATCTTAGGTCTACGTGCTCTAATCAGAGTTTATCTAAATCTAGCTTCCAAGGTTTGTACTAAACTTCCTCTGATACCAACTGTAACGCCCCGACCCTAGTTGCCTAGAGTCGGTGCATTATTACATAACATTGGCATGATCACAAGAAAGATCAAATCTCGAAAGACCGATTGGTTTAGTAGCCTTGGAAACACTAGATATATTCATAAGTTTTACATTACATCATAAAATGAAAAACTACTACAACAACATAATGTTTCCACAATCCACACTATTAACCCCTCATAAAATCCCTGCAGGTCATTCATAACTTACTTCTTCACATCCTGGGAAAAATAAAACATAGAAAAGGGGTGAGCTCAAATGCCCAGTAAGGATAACAATATAGCGGAAACTTTCATAAATAAGAATAAACATTTAAGGCAATGTATAAATAAAACAAAAGCCATTTATATATGAACTTTAAACATGGTATGGCATAAATAAAATGAAATAATGCCATTTACTTATTCACATGGATATTCTACTAATCGAATAATCACATGCAAAAATCAATAACCACTTTCATAATGTTGGAATGCATAATGCCAGACTATCATAACCACATAGCCAAGGCCTCGTCCCAAGACTACAAATAAGATTTTGTCAATGCCTTGTGCCAAGACACTAGTTTGTCTCATGAGACCTACCGATGCATCGAGGAGCTATAGCGGGCTCCACCCGTCACATATTAAGTCCAATGCATTCCCATATGAAAAGGTTTAAACATAACATAAACATTCATATTAAAACTAGCATATGAAATGTCAATACTTTCACCATAAACTATGAATGGTATAAAAATAGCACATCCACAGTCAAACATATCACAAAACCTTCAATACAATATAGAAGTTTTGTATCATAATAAATCAACTTCAAATAATCTTAAAATCCATCAAAGGATGTTGACATAGATGAAATCAAAATTCTTTTTAAAGAAATATCTCCTTTTATTTTGAAATAATTTAAGATCCATATAAAATAAAACATTTTCTTTGAAAATATTCTTATAAGCTTGTAAGGGAAGCTTTGAAGATTTTATAACGGCAGAAAATAGCTGCACCCGCCGTATAAGTTAAAAAAAACATTCTTACCTTAATTCTGTCGAAAAGGTTAAAAAGGACCTTGTTTTGAAAACGATCAAAAGATTCCTTTATAAACCACTTATAAAAGTCAAAAAGGGTATAAATGACTTTAACTCATATTCTAGTAAATAGTAAAAATTTTTTGAAATACATTTTTAAGAAACATGGATGTGGATGATAAAGAGATCCCAGTAGATTATTACGTATAAACAACCTCGGATAATGAAGAGATTGTAAAGTAAACCCTTACCTTGTACTTTTCCTTGGTGGGGTAGGTTAACCTTCTGTATAATGGTGAAATAGTTGTTATTAAATTATACAAGAATCATATATAATAATATGATATCATATATGATCTTTTAACATTGATTTGTTAATAATATCTTAGAATTATCGTCGTTTCGGGAGTTAACTTACTCATTTTCTTTTATATGTTTTGTTACATAAGCCATGGTTGTTGTATCTTATTCATATCCAGAATGATATCTAGTCCTTAAACATCATTTTTAAATCATCAAATGATAATTATACTTGAATGGATACGATGGAGAATGAATCTCATCGCGTTCGTGGAGACGGTAGTCCGTACGTACGCACGAGCGACAATATCATTCTTTTGATATTAAAATAATATATAAATGGATGGTATATCATATATACAGAATCATTAACATGTTATATTTATTATTTACATGAGTTACACATCATTATTATACCCATCCAAATAATATTATATTGAATAACAATTACACCATGACGTGGAGACGGTAGTCCGTACGTACGCACGTATGGTGACATGTTATTCAAAGGGTGGATAGAATACTGAATATGGTTGTACCATATTTATAATAACATCACAGTATATGTGAGATACTGGAGTTATTATTTTAGAATGGTAAGAACAAAGGAAGAATAAGTGGAAGAAGAAATGAACTTGGAGAAGGGTGGTGAAATCATTACCTCTTCTTCGGGTTCTTCCTTTTGATTTGATCAAAAGGGCTCCTTAGGTTGGCTTTCTGATCAAACTAAGGCCTCTAGGTTGTAGTGAGGGATTTTGGGAGAGTATTTGGGCAGATTTTGGCCGAACCAAAAGGCTTTGAAGGTGTGAAGAAATGAGAAGGAGGAGTGCCCTTTTATAAGAGGGGTGAGGGGCACCTTTGGAAAAGCTAGAAATATTAATTTATAATAAATTCATATTCGGTTTCTAATGGCTCCAAAGCTTATTATTAAAAGGTTAAGGTGGGTATAGGTCGAAAACCACTCAACCAATAGAATTTATACAGGTTTGGGTACATATATTAACCTTATCTTTAAGTATTAACTCTAAGTTAATTAGTTTCACTTTTACAATGTCTCTTTGTATTTTTATATAATATGGTTAATAAACTTACTATATACATCCAATCGACCCCCAAGTGGTACATTAATGATGAACCTATCATGATATAAGTCTCTTGGCCAAACCTTAGATTTTTAGGAATTTAATATCAATTAATAATATAATATTTTTTTAAGAACTCTTTTATGTCAATTTTGACACTATTCAATAGTTGATTTTTGTGAAACTCATAACAGATTGATTACTTCGAACAAAGTCAATTAAATCAATACTAATATATCATATTATCCTATAAAATTAGTTTAATTCATTAAAAGTTTCATATTATATTTATTTGGGTATTTATAATATCAATTATTTTAATTTTTCACTATTATAGTAATTACTGCATCATCATTGTGTCATAAATAAAATATATTATTTAATGTCTAAAAATTATAAATAAAATATCATTATGTAGGAAATCTTTTTAGCTTTCTAATTAATATTTATAATCTAAAATCCAACATATATAACCCTATGTAACAATTTTTTTTCTAAAAGATATATGCTTGTGTCATTTTTGTATTCATTTTAACTTAATTAAAATAAAGTGTCATTATCACTTACAAGTGGATCCATGGGGTCCCAAAATAGACCCAAAGATTCCCATGGTCGACCATGTATCAACCAATAGGGTTAAGACACGTTTTAGGGTAATTTAGTATTATTATAATATTATTTTTTAACCCTTATTTACCGGATTTACCCTTAACCATGGTAAATAAAATATTTACCGCAGTAATTATTCAAAATGTTTAAAAATAAAAGTTACCTATTTACACAATTTGAACATCCTGATTACAAATATGGAATCCATTTTCCTAAATTCAAAACACAGAAGTGGCAGAAATTAATTTAAAATTAATTCCCGCTGTCAAAACAAAAGGCGTGTTTTTAAGAGATAATAACTATCAAAAGATTGACACTTGTTTATGTTCGGTTTAATTGTAAAATTATGTCCAATGACCAACATTATATTAAATGGTAAAATATATATTCTAAATATACTTTAAAACCACTCAAATTAATAATTTATCACTATTAATTATTTTGATTAAAAAGGTTGTTTTTAATTAAAATTTAGTAATTTTCACTATTCATCAAAATATGAAAGTTATCCGAAATGTACCAAAATTTCACCTTAGTCTAAATTCGATATTCCGAATCCAAAAATGAAGTCCATTTTCAAATATAAAATATATATAATTTCAAAAATTAGGTATTACTATTCGTAACGGCTAGTTTGATTAGTTATGGTGTGTTAGAACTCGGTGTTGCGTACAACACACGCTATCACATTATTCAAAGAGAAGCGTACCGTAGAAGCTTGGGGTGCTACAACTCTTTTAGAGAAATATCATTAGGTTTTTCATATTTATTTGATGTTTTAGCACATACTTCCAACTATTTGAAAACTTTCCTTTTTTTTGAGCCTTCATGCTTCCCAATTTTATTATAAGATTATTCAGAAACCTCATTAACTTTTTTCTATTTTCCTTTACAATATAGTTAGAAACTTATTTTCCTTTTTTAGAAACATAATGATATTTTTCTATTTGATTTTCTATTGTAGTGATTTCCTTGCGTAAATCCTGACCTTACCTTAGTCTTCCTTTCTTTAACAAGTTCTCTCTACCTCTTATCATAATCCTTCATCTTTTAAAATATTTATTCCCTTAAATCCTTAGCTACATTAGTATCAATCTCAAAAATAGGATCATAGTCCTTCTTTTCCTTTTTTCATCTTTTCTCTGGATGTTTTAATGGAAATAGCCTTAACTTTACTTTATGTAATATTAAGGGTTTTGTGGGAGGATTTATGATCCTTCCATTATTCATGAACTTTATTCTTAAGAGATTCATCTTTTTCCATTGAAGAAACTTCATTTTTATTCTCTATAAACTCCTAGTAAATAAAGTAAAATAATCTCATTTTAGAGATAATTTTATCTCTAAATTACGATTCTTATTCTCTGACTAGAGGAATTTCATTATTTATCTTTTAATCTTCCATAAACATAACAATTACATGGTTCATAAAATTAGGATAAATGAAATATTTATATTTAACATTCCAGTATTAATAGATTCAATATAATTCCACTTAAATTAATAAGGTTGAACATTAACATACTAAATAGGAAATTAAGTACATAAATATCATAAACTTTGATACTATATCTATATTCTTTCCTTAGATGTAATAAACTTTGAATCCATAGAAAAATAATCCTTATCTCTTGTGATAGATGATTCATTTTATTAACTTTTTTATTGAAAAAAAATAGATATTATTCTTCATGAGATCATACAAAACAACCAACTACATCAGAAATATTATGAGTTACAAAAGTAGCTTCATCTTCTATAGATAATCTAACCAAAAAACCCATCTTCATTATATTTATACTATAAGTTTTAATAAAAAAACTAAATTAAATTTTATTAATGACTTCTACCTCATGAATATTGAACCAATATAAAACTCTTTGATTATTCTATGGTAATGAGAATCATACTCATCTTTAGTAACTCACATATTTTCTCATCCTTGAAAAGGAATCTCTAATTTAAGTAGAGAGACATACCTTTTCAAACTATATTTTCTCAAAAATAATTTATTTTATAATTTCATAAATAGAAATACCAATATAAAACTATTTGATTATTCTATGGTAATGAGAATCATACTCATCTTTAGTAACTCACATATTTTCTCATCCTTGAAAAGGAATCTCTAATTTAAGTAGAGAGACATACCTTTTGAAACTATATTTTCTCAAAAAAAATTTATTTTATAATTTCATAAATAGAAATATCACCACAAGATCCATGAATTAATTTCATAAAAACATGGAATATTAATGGGAAAAACTCTAAAAACTATCAAATAGAGGAAAATTAGGGTGGTATGAGATGGTTAGAATAAAACATGGTCATTCAAATGAAACATTTTATGAGCCTCATTCTGATGAAATGAAGAATATTCTTATATTATGAAGGATATATCTAGATATTTTAGCAACAATTAGGAAACCAAGGTAAACAAAATAAAGATAAAAAAATAAAACAAATACCATCCCCTTTTCTCAAGTAATTTCTCACTTTATTTAGATAGGTAAAATAAGAAGTAGATTAATGATAATTTTAAATTAATTATACCAATATTATATTTAATATAATCAAATCCATCATAATAAATAGGTTTTGTAGTAAGTTGATTATATGTTCCAATGAATTAAAGAATAATATCTTATTTTTTAATATGATCCAAGAGAAAATGGCTTCTTATATCTATTCTCATGAGTTATGTGTTGGTTTCTTATAAAAAGTAATGGAAATTATGTTATTACACAAAAATTAAAGTTTTATATAAACTTGTTCCAAGATTACTGAGTGTGTGTTTCATTCACAATACTTGGGTGCAACAACTTCCAAATTCTATATATTTGTCTTATGTAGTATAAAGCACTACCAAGTATTGTTTTTGTCATGACCAAGATACTAAAGATTCTAATAATAGGTGAAGTTTTCCTAATGTTCTTTGTATATCCATTTTACATTTAACAAATTCAGTATCTAAAAAAATTAATTTTAAAATCACTTCCATAAGAATCAAATATACCATGATCTGAAGTTACTTTAAGTTAACAAAAAATTCTTTTTAATAGCTCTAGGATGGGATTATTTCATATTTTCTTGAAATATTGTATATACTCACATAGAATTCATTAAATTTGGTAAAATAGTTATGATATAAAGTAAACATTAAATCCTTCCTTTTTTCAATCATTTTCCTATATTCATCAAGATCAAGAGTTTTATATGTTCTAATAGTTTTAATTATACTCATAGAATTTTCAAAAAAAAACTATTTAAGTAAATATTTAATGTAATTTTGTTGAAACAAAAAGGTTCCTTCTGATTTTTTAAAGAATTTAAAATCAAGGAAAAAACTTAGTTCATCCATCATGCTCATTTAAAACATGGATTTCATAAGTTCTAAAAATTAATTGGATAGTTGTTTTTGAGTTGAACCAAAAATAATTTCATCAATATAAATTTGTACAGTTATGTTACATTTAAAAACTTTGTTTGTAAAAAGAGTTAGATCATCTAATCCTATAAAATTTTAAAGTTAAAATTTGGTAACTCTATCATACGTGGCTCTTTCATTTTATTTAAGTCCATAAAGTACCTTAGTAAATTTAAATACATGTTTTAGAAATTTTTTATTTTAAAAATTTGGTGGATGTTCTACAAAATATTCCTCCTAAACATATCAATTAATAAAAGAACAATTTTAATCCACTTGATAATGAATAAAATTTAGATATGATGAAAATTCTAGAAGTATTTTCATCAATTTCTCATGCAAATGTTTCTTCATAATTTATGCCTTCTTGTTGATTATAACCTTTAACAACAAGCATTTCTTTATTTCTAACAATACTTCCATTTCCATCACCTTTATTTCATAAAACCCATTCTACTCCAATTATAGGAAAATATTTAGGTCATTCTACTAAATTCTAAACTCCATTATGTTTAAATTCATTGAATTTACCTTACATTGAAATTATCCAATATTTATCACCTAAAGCCTCATCGTGTGCTTTAGATTAAAAATAAGATAACGATTCACAATGTTCACATTAATTTCTTAAAGAAATATGAATTTTTAATGGTTTATCTATATCTCTAATGATATTATCAATGGGGTGATTCCTTAAGATTAAAAAATTTCTTGGATAAGTAAAATGTAGTTTGTTAATAATAGGTTGAAATTATTCTAGTAGAATAAATTCAAAAACTATTTCTTATTTTGATTTTATATCTAAAACATTTCCCCCACAGGTTAAAAATTAGTTTTAAAAAAATCATCTATTGGTATATCTTCTGGGAATTTGAAAACAAAACGAACAATTTCATTAAACATAGCATGCACTATTTCTTCAATGGTGTTTGTTTGTTAAAAACATGATATGATTTACTAGTTATAGAATAGACAAGAAATATTCTCTCATTAGCTTTTGGATAAAATTTATTAAATTTTGTTTTGTATTCAATGTGAACACTTATATCCAAAAACTATGAATTAAGAAAGTTTTGGTTTTCTTCCAGTCCTTAACTCATAATAACTTTTATTAAGAAAAGGTTGAAGTAAAACTTACTTCAGTAAATTAATATCACTCCTCCACTCTTAAAGTGAGTCAAGGATGCACAGCTTGTGGATGTTGATTGCAAGGCCCTACGTGCTCATTTATCCTTAGGACAAGCTCTTGATGTATTTTCGATAGGTGGGGATCACGTCATCCTTTTTAGAGGACGCATCATAGTACTAGTGACATTGTAGGAGGAGGTGTTGAGAGAATTCTATACATCCCCTTTGGTGGTACATCCTGGTGTGGAGAAGATGTATCGGGACCTCTGACGCCAATACTGGTGGCCAGGGATGAAGAAAGTAGTGGCAGAGTTTGTTTCATGATTCCTCACTTGTCAGTAAGTAAAGGTTGAGCATCAGGTTTCAGCAGGCTTGGCACAACCACTTGAGGTACCCGAGTGGAAATGGGATGTTATCTCAATGGACTTTTTGATGGGGTTACCATGCACATATAGGGGCCACGATTCTATCTGGGTGATCATTGACGGACTCACCTAGTCGGCTCACTTCCTACCCATCCGGGAGCAGGGATAGGTAGAGGTCTTGGGATGTCTCTACGTGAAGGAGATAGTGTAACTACATGGGGTGCCTTAAACAATCATATTAGAACATGATGCTCGCTTTACATCTCGGTTATGGAGGGGATTTCAAGAGGCATTTAGGACTCAGTTGCACTTGAGCACCGCCTTTTACCCTTAGACAGATGGTCAGACAAAGCAGACCATACAGACCCTGGAGGATATGCTTCGTGCTTACATCCTTGATTTTGGCCACATTTGGGAGGACCACCTACCACTGGTAGAGTTTTCATACAACAATAGTTATCACTCCACCATTTTCATGGCACTGTTTGAGGCCTTGTACGGGTGTCCATGAAAATCAACTCTATACTGGATAGACCCAGGGGAGTCAGCACTAATGGGTCCATAGTTGGTATGGGCTACCACTGAGAAGGTGCAGATCATCCAGGAGCAGATGAGGACTGCACAAAGTAGGTAGAAATATTATGTTGATAGGATATGGAGACACTTAGAGTTTGAGGAGGGAGACCATGTGTTCCTTCGGGTCTCACCCCGATGAGGTTTACAGAGATTTTTTCATGGCGACAAGTTATCTTCAAGGTTCATCAGACCTTTTCAGATTCTTAGCAAAGTTGGTGAGGTGGAATACCACCTAGATCTTCCCCTATAGATGAACCGAGTGCATGATGTTTTTCAGGTGTCGCAACTAAGGAGGTATGTGCATGATCCATCACACGGCATCGACTAGGGAAAGCTGGACATTGACGATGGGGTGAAATTTGCAGAATTCCTGGTGGAGATAAAGGATTGATAAGAGTGAGTCCTTCATGGGAATTCAATTCCTTTTGTGTGAGTTTGGTGGTAGCATGGGAATCTCTAGGAGAGCACATGGGAGCGGAAGTCTCAGATTTGTGCTCAGTATCCCCACTTGTTTTTTTAGCCTTGTTTAGGCTTATGAGGACATGAAGGTCAAAAAGGGAAGAGTAATGTAATGTCCTATAATCTCTATGTAATTTTTTTAAAAAATTATTTGGAATTATTCCAATACCAAAGGTTCTAACGGCACCTACTTTTAAGGCCTGGTGATCCTGGAATAGATTTTTGAAATTTTTTTAAGTTCATTTAATTAAACATACGAGTGGGTTTTTCTAACTTGTAAATTGTTGCTCGAATCAAAAATCGGAGGGTACCATTGAAGTTAGAACAGCGATATTCTCCTAGAATGGACTTAACTTCGACCGTTAAGGGACGACCAAAAAAGATAGTTTCATACTTTTCATAAAATAATAAAATAACTTTAAAAGTTATTTTATTTTCTTTTCTCACTATTGAGCGGAAGACGGAAGTGTTGTGGTGCGGTGATGAGGTTCATTAAATAAAGCTCATTAATGGCTTGGTTTTTTGCAGCGTAATAATGTATTAATTAAATCATAATAGATACGTTGTTTCATAAATGAAACATTGTAACGACGCGGTATTGCAGCATAACAAAAACGTTACAATGAGTATTATTTTAATGTGTTAACACGTTGGAGAGTTGAGAATCAAAGGGTGGAAATTTCTCTAAAAAATTAACGACGATAACTCTCTCCAACGAAGAATGACAAACGCCAGAAGATCGATAATGACTTTATCGCATCTCAAAGAACGGGACTGGTGAGTTAAAAACGCCTTCAACCTCTTAAATCTATGCGGTCGGACCACTTCAATGTCGAACTACTTTGAGGTAGGGGTTTAATTGTTTTAAGTTTTCCCCGTTCTTATTCTAAAACAACAAACGCGGATAAAACCATGAATAGGTTGATCCACGAATTGTGTGTTCTTGTAGGAGGGTGTTTTCCTTGGGGTTTTTGCACTATGATTGATAATTATCCAATAGAACTATGATCCCAAGCCCCCCCTATTTTTAAACTTCAAATGCAGAGGGCACGGGCTGACATGAACAAGGCTCAAGCCCCTCCTCCTTGTGCATTATTTGTGGTCAAGCATTCAAATTGGAAGTAAGGAAAATTCAAGGCCTTCGTAGAGAAGGCGACACCCCATGGAGGCCAGAGGCACAGGCGGCATGAAGAACGGAGCATCGGTGCATACCCAATGATCCGTAGAAGATCTTGTCGGCATATTGGCAGTGTTCGCGGGCTGGAAGCATCATGCCACAACGGAACCCTAGGAGGAGCACCGCAGATGGCCCAGGCCACGGCGGTGTGGCAGGATCCACAAGCCTCTATTTTGGCAGATGGAAATGGGTGGACGTGGCCACCCGGCCATGTCGGTGCACCGCGGATGCAGTAGGCTATGGTCAACCAACCGTGGTGGAGGCGCTGGCCCTGCAGATGACAATTGGGGTCAGGGGGGGCCAGATGGGGAAGGGAATGGGCCGCCCATGTGGGATGAAATCAAGACAGTCCAGATTCAGGTTGGTTTGGTGGACTCGGGTCAGGTCGATGGATCCTAGGCCGAGTCGGATCGGTCCGACCGGGTTGGACTGGGCCCAAACCCAACTAGACCCTTTTTGGAAAAACGCCAATATCTTTCAAACCAAGCGTCTAAGTGACGAGATGTTTGCGGAGTTGGAACCCTCTCACTGCGGAAAATATTTTAAAATACTCTATGGAGGATTTCATGGAAGTTTAAATTCAACTAATAGCTTGAGGATTGTTTCTCCTGGAATCAAGCGCACTATGTGCGCAGACCCTATGGTTGGTTGAGAACTAAATACTGGTGAAAAGAGACCCTGTGTGGATCATTTATGATGGCCCAGTGGGAAGTATCTTCTATGTGACCCAGTAGGCCCGTGGTGGGGAGCAGCTCTGTGTGACCCAGCATACCACCGGTACTTGACAAGAGGAGTACATCAGTATAGCCAAGGTGGTAATCAACTATTATGTGACCCAGCATGCCCATGATGGGGAGTGACTTCTGTGTGACCCATCATACCCATGGTACTCATTAGGTATGAGTACCATAGTAGTCCAACGTTAGTGGGAAGCAACTTCTGTGTGACCCAAAAGGTCCATTGTACTCATCGATGAGGAGTTCTCCAGTAGCCCATGGTGTTTGATGATATGGCTAATGGTCCTACTTTCCTACTCTTGAATATAACTGGTGTGATATGTCTTGTGTCATGATCATGATTTTTTATTATGTTTTGTGGTTTTCCCTATGGATTTCTTTTTGGTTTTTCCTTTGTGTTTTGGGGTCACTACTGCGTATATTGTTACTCACCCCTACACAGGATTCGCCTTCACGTGTTGTGTTTGGTGCAGACATTTGCCTCCTTGATGGAGAACTTGGTGGCCCAGGACCCGATGGTTCCTAGTGATACCAGGAAGACGGGGTGTACTTCTACAGCTTCCAGCAGCTACTCTAAACTTACCCATCATGTGGGGTTTCTAGTGGAAAGATTTTAGAGTTTTCCTTGTACTTTTCTATTTTTAGTTATCTTTCATTGGGTTTGTATTCTATCCTATTTGACCTATAGTTTGTACTTTTACTCAGTGTTTTTTTAGTGTCATGCATGTTTACTTTTCCGGCTTCAGGATGTGGTTGTGTGTGTGTGCGTACAGGTACACAGGAAAAAGCCTCCCACTTGCAGGTTGACACCTTTCGCGCTAGTCACCAACCCATAGCCTTTGGGTGGAGGGCCTGGGGTATGTCATGGCATGGGCCCTGGGGGATGGGTCATGACAAGAAAGGAGGTATGAAGAATGGAGAAGGAAAATAAGCAAAGTAATATTTCCACATAGAAATGTTATGCGGACCGTGAAGCGCGCTACGCAGACTATGTAGGGAAAATAGTTCACGAGAGGCTCACGGTTCATAGGAGTCTTGAAGTTTTCTAGAGGATCATCATTTTTGGAATATGGGTGGTGATTTTTGGGTCTATAAAGGGTTTTTTTTCTATAGAAGATGTCGTTCGCTGCAAATGATGAAGGTTCTATGTGGACCACATAGCACAGTATGCGGTGAAGACTGTACTACAGCAAAGTTTTGTGTAAATAAGATTTGAGGGTTTTGTAGATCTATTTTCCAATATAATGAACCCTAAATAGATCATTAAGGAGAGTGAATTCTAATAGAAAAGGTCATCACTCCTGGGAGAATTCGGTGAAGTATGAGGTGGTTTTTGAGGGAGAATTCTACGAAAATGAAGTGTTCACAAGGGAGGATTTCTACAAAGGGTGAAGTAATTCAAGGGACAGTTTTTGAAAGGGTTTTTCAGGTCTCTTTAGACCATAAAGGAAATAGGTCCTCTGAAGAAGCGGTGGTCCGCAGATAAAGAAAGGTTCATCATAAGAAGAGGCAGTCCACGAAGCACTCATGCTATACGGTGCAAGACAGTTTGCAGAGGAAGAAGGGCAGTTCATGGTGGGTACAAGGAAGTTCTTAAAGGGAATAAATAGTTTTAAAAAGAAATTTCCACAAACTAATAGTGCACAGAAAAGTGGATTTCATCTATGAGTGAAGGAAGGACAATAACAAAGAATTTATCTTTAATTGAGGATGTGTTAATTCATGCAATTGAAGAGACCTACAAGTCATTAAATTGTGTGTGGATCCCTTCCAGAGAAGTGAGTAAAGGAAAAGGAATATGGTGATCCTTTCTACTAGTAGTGAGCCAGAGAAATAGACATAGGGAGTGACCCTTGGAAAAGTAGTAAACTGGCCCTAAACATTGTAAAGGTAGTGATCATGGTTATAGAAGTGATCTATCTTGAACCATGTATTATCAGTGAGCCTTATTGGATTTGGAACATCAGCACGTTGTCATTGTATGCTCCTTAGATATATCCCAGTGAGGGTAAACCAAGTAAAAATTTGTGTGTCTGTGTACTTTATTTCCTTCTTTACTTTCTATGAATCATCATCAAATGAAGTTGAGAAGGATGATAAAAATATAAACACTAAAGAGAAAATGAAGTGACACTTATAATAAAGAGTTCAAGATCTAGTGAGGTGGTAAGAATTCTAAAAAAAATATTCATACCCTAATTCACCCCCCCCCCCCCTCAGTGTATATAGACGCCTTTATGACCTAATAGATAACATACTATGATGTGGAACATAGTTTATATAGACTTTCAGGTTTGAGTACTCATAAGTTTATGAGAATTCATCTCATGAAGTTCGCACTTGGTAATCTACAAGATGGTAGGATACGAGAATAAACCCTCTAGTATAAATTTCACAAGTTTTTGTGTCATCAGATATTTCTATTTGTGAGCATGTGTAATGGTCCTTAGACTTTAATATTTTCATTAAATCATGTCATGACTCGTGCACTTAGATTTTATGATGAAAACCATGAAAACATATGTTTTCATTAAGGTAGTTTATATTGGGTGCATCGTGAATGACATGTTATTAATAGATAAGTTGATGAAGTATTTTTCTCTTCCATCATTATGGAATTTGATATCTCAGCCCTTTGATTGAAATATAACTGTTGCATAAATTTCATATCCATGGTGTGATGATGTTTATTTCAGATAGTAAAATAAATATGTATCGATAAAATATGATGATGATGTGGATGTGCAATCTACTTGAATAGATATTGAGATGAATGGTTTGTATTACACAATGATCGTTCTTATATGGTTTTCATTATTATAGAATTAATTTCATTCTCCAGTGATGAATATTTATTTATAACCCAATAAATACTACTCTTTACTGTTCAATTTAATGCACTCTGTAAAATAATAATAACATTATTATTATTATTTTATGGCATGGAGTTTTATGATGGTTATTATACTATTTATGGCTCGGTATTCAATTAAATAATATTTTAACCTAAACCCTAGATCTATAAATTGATGATTGTGTCTATTGTGTAAGGAAATCAAGATATAGATAATTTTTGTGCAAAATTAATTCTCTATCAAATTAATTTTTCTATCTCTCTCTCTCTCAAGAATGATAAATGTAGGAGAGATTCTTTCAAGATTGAAGGATGACCGGTCAACACAAATGATGCAAGATAATTGATTTTCCATGCTAAAAATTGGAAATCAATTGGCATTTCTCAAATATCAAAGTAGCATGTTTGGATCATTTCTAGAAGGATTCTACACTTGGATCCACGCATTGAAATGAAGGAAATTTGAAAATGTTCTTTTGGAATATCAACATCGTCATCTAAGAAAGAATCCTAAGACAAGGTATTTATTTTATTTAAAATAATTATAAATTTAACATGAATGATCCTCACTCAGAGTTTCAAGGAACTAAATGTTAAAATAAATTTTAATATAATTCCCATAAATCAGTGCTTCCACTATGATCAAAACCAACAATTGAAATCAGAGGGAGGTTACTTTTAAATTTATAATTATTTATTTGATTTTTGATCCACACACAATCATGGTTGAATTTTCATTTCATATTATTCATTATTTAATTTTTTTAAAATTAATATGTTATCAAAATATTAATAATGTTCATTCATTGTTTCATTTTCTTAAAGGTGCAAGAACATATAAAGAATGACCAAATATGTAATCAGGAACTGCAATGTTTTTTGCCGATAAGATAGAGTTACACAGTGTGTAGCCAGAGTAAATTTTGTGTACCCTAGTAAACTACACCAGGCCATGTTGTGGGATACATGGAATGCCATGTAATTATTAAACGTGGTGTACACTAGGTGTTGACTGGACAACCTAGAATATAGTATGTCAGATTACACAGCATCTATATAGTGTACATGTCATGTAGTCTGCACAGGTTAGTGGCATAAATCATGAAATATGTGTGGTCATTATACATATTCAAACCACTTTATACTAATATTGTGGAGTATTTATAATATACATGATGTGTATGTAGTGTACACTCCATATAGTTAATCATTTATCACATCCTAAAGTTATGGAGATCCATTCAAAGAGAACGGCAAACACACAGGTTAAGGGATACACAGTGTGTAGCTAGCTTGTACATGCCATGTGATCTCATCGAGATACACACCAAATGACCAGGAGGGTATCTTGAGAACATAAAAAGTGGATACATTGCGTCTAACTATCATGTACACATCATGTAGTATGGATGAGTCAACATGCTAAATCCCTAAGCGTGTAACCCAGATACACAAAAACGGTGGTACATGACATGTAGCTAGATAGTACATGTTGTGTAGTCTCTTAATTAATGGAATAATTAAAAACTACATTAAATTAAAATTTAAATCATTAAAAATATATTTATTTGACTGTCACTTTAAGTTTTTTCCAATTTAATAAGGATATTAAATAACTTTAAATACTGAATTAATTTATTGAAATAAATTTGAAACTATTGGTTATGCTATTTATTGGTCATTAATTCCTTTATGATGGTTATATTCAAGAGGATTCATATGTTCATTAAGATAAAAGGGAATTAATTGATTGATTAACTAATTAATTCAAGCATGTTTATCTTAACAATAAATAATGAATAACAAATGAATATTATCCAGTTATTTTTGTATATTCGTTATTTATTTGATCGATCGTGATATTGACCAAGACCTATGTATGTGATAAAATTTATTTAAATTTATTTATTTCATGGGTTTGAAATTATTAATTATTATATTAAATTGATGGCCTACAATTCATCCTTCCCTCCATTATTATATAGTACATGTGTGTCCAAGGTTATTTATGTAATCCTATTTAAATAATCATTTGGTTCCCCTCACCTGTACGTGAGTAATAAATACTTATAATTAATGGAGTAACTTAAGACTCATGGAGGCGGTTCAAGATAGGACCATTATGATTCTAACTTAAGTGATAAATATGTAAATGGATGGAATGTTTCAACCCATGCCAAGACCGAAAAAAGAAGTTATTCCCTTAGGTGAAAGGTTGATTTATTATCCTCTTAATAAATAAACTGTTATATAAGATCATTATCAGTTCATTTATTATTTATTTATTTATTTTATTATGAATTATTTATTATAATGATACAAGACTGTTATCACATAAATAAATGAATCTATGTGAAAAGATAAAATATAAATAAATGGATTATTCTTAAATGTTTTATCCAATGTTGTTAATTAATTAAGTAAAACACACTTAATATTAACAAGATATGTAAAGAATAAAATAATATAAAATTTATTCATAATAAATAAAAAACCCTCAAATAAATATTAAGTCAGACTTGGCCTTTCATTACTTGATTAAAAATGAAATCCTTAGAACTATGTGTTTGACCAACCCTCATTGGGACACTTACTTTTATTGTGTGGTTCTTATAAAGATTTTTGGTTGACCTAATCATCTTACATCAAGAGAATTATCCCTCACTAGACTTGATATAACATGGAGGAATTGGTTGAGGAAATCTAAGTTAGGATATCAGAATTGGGGAGTCCACTCAATGGATCAAGGAGTTGTAAACCCACAGTTGAAAAAGACCTACCTACCTAAATACCTTCAAATAGCTTGACCAACCCTCACTGGAGTTATGTGAATGGAAATATAGATCATTTCCATGAGAATGTCCTAGAAACTAGACATTTCATGTTCAATGGTAAGGGATATTGGGACTTGATAAAATAGTGGGAGACTTAATAAAATTAATATTATTATTATTATGTCTCACATAATTTGTACCGGCGCAACCAGGCTTCTCCTCATCCCGCATGATGCTAAACTATGCTTGTAGAACTACGTACGGCTTGATTCCCATCCTCATGGGATACTTAGAGACACCCCGGTATTTTGCCTAGGGTCCAGCCACAAGAATCACAAGTCTTGTTCCTCCTCATTTCCGGCCCATGGCCTGACACCTCGCGAAGAACCGCGTAACTGCAATTGTACCCCGAACAAGTTCGGGATGCCCCAAAATGACACTGGGAAGTAGCGCCCCCCTTGCCAGAGAGGCCCTGTCTGAAAGAAGAAATGATCCATGATCAGAACGACGCACCCATCCAGTGTGCTCCCACCACGGTGGCATAATTTCGAGTGTTGGATTCTGTTCGAAAAAACCCTCACCCCACGTACCACACTTTGCGTACCCCTCATTCGGACCCTCGTCCTCTTTCATGTCTGGAGGAACCCCCTAACAGTATGGATGCTCAGCCTATGGACCGCCTACTATCCTAGGCCAACGTTTCGGAAGACTAACGGATGGAATTTGTGACAGGTCCCGTGTTTCGAACATGGTCAATGGTTGGCCCTCATTTGATATCCCCACTCCAGGCTAACACAATAAGAATGTTGTGTTTCGAATCCGGTCAACAGTCATTCTTTATTGTCATGCCACCCCCACAATGTTCTGAATCCTGGGTATCATGATTCACACTTCTCATTCCCATCTGTTCGGATTGATTTCAGTGCCCCTGGTATTACATCGTTCGTGCACAAGAGCACACTAGGAAAATGGTAATTCGACTATTCAGAGAATTTCATTCTCCAGCCCGGTCTCTCCCATTTCCCAGAAATCTGGACTGGTTTTCCAAACCCCAGATTCCCGAAGCTTGGTTTTCACTCCTATGTTTGGACGGGGTAATGAGGTAGCCATCCCTTGTTTCTCACATTGGGCTTGACCCACGTGAGCTTAGGGAATGGTTGCTAGATGCTCTGCAGACATCATAAGGGTGCAATAAACTAATGTAAACAATGGAACTCATGCATGATACGGCATTCATACAATCAAATCATGAAAGTAAGTTTAAAGGGTTTGTAATCATTATAGTACTTGGAGGTCAACTCCCCCCATGGATGGATTGACCTCGTCTAAGAAACGTTGCAGCTCCGCCACCCTCTGGCTGGTGGCGTCTATGAGATGTTGCCGGTTGTTCACATCCTACTCCTCCTTGGCGGCGAGAGGGCGCAATTCCTAGAAGCTCGCCTAGGGCCCTCTTCGGATTCTTCCAGCTGGTCCTTCAGTTGTGATATCAGCTCAGATTGCGCATTGAGGGAGGTCAAGTGCTCATCCAACCAATTCTGCAACCGCTGGACCTCATCTTCGGCCTTCTGGAGCCTCTTGATTTTTATCACCTTTTTCTGCTGCCAACCCACACCAAGGCCATGGTCGTACTCCCGAATCTTTTCCACCATAAGATCTCAGATGAGCATGTGAGGACATTGGGCATCCACTCCCCCAGCGCATAGTTCACACAGTCATGAGCGAAGTCTTTCCATCTCATTCAACCATAGCGCTTCGGGGGTGTCATTGATGAAGCGCGTGATCATCTTCCACGATCGGCGACAGACTATTTTGTTGTCCTCCCCGTCAGAGGCCGTCTCGTCTCAGTCGACGTGATTGGCGGGATCATATGCAGGGAATTCCCCCAGGAACTCCTCAGTCGGGTCCACGTCTGGCGTCGGATGGGGTGTGGCGGGACCTGAATCGTCTGGTTGATCCTCATCATCGGATCCCACCTCAATGATCTCAGGTGTAGTCCCACTGGCACCCCCACCAGCGATCAGGAGTGTCACAGTTCGGTCAGGCCGAATGTCCACCTCCACAACCATTGGCATGCCCCGAGGAAAGGCGCTACCAGTAGCCCCGACCAACTTCGTCACAGCAGCCCATGCCAATTGAAGGACTTTAAACGCCAAGAAGGGGGCGTGAATGTCAGTTAATGTGGTCAAGGGATGGAAATTGTGAATTTGGTGGAAGAGAATTACAGAGGTCAAATACTTGGTCTCACTCTTGGTTTGATGTCATCGGAACCCCGATATGAGGCCCCCCGTATATGGTTGGCAGATCTGGAGACTCTGGGGAAGCCTCCTCAACTGTCCCAGCCCCGCCAGACACAGAAGTTGATGCAGCCACGGGCACGGATCCAGAAGGTCCCATGTCGGCGCCCACTGAGGGGTGAGAACAAAGTTTATGCACAAGGTCCTCCTACACAGTGAAAACGCTGGTAAGGAATCCAGAGTAACCCAAGGGCAGACTCTAAATAAGGAACTTGGGATTTCACCTCAAGGGACTCTGCGAAATATTCAAGATATGAGGATTGGTCGCCGAATTCACCCTCCTCCAGTGGACTCCCTCTACCAGCCTCATCTCCCCAGGAGGACTCATCTGATTCTTCCAGTAGGGGGAAGTGCTCCCTCAGTTCAGTATCTAATAGCTGTAGAGGGACCGTATAACCCAACATCACCTTGACCTGGTCTATCATTAGGTGCAGGGTGCCCTGGGAGTGGATGAATTCTTCCAAATCGGCTATGTATTGCTCCACCTCTGCCTACGATACTGCAAAACCGGCCCTAATGGGACCAATTTCCGGCAAGTCCATCCCGAGGCGGTTAAGGTGCTGCCATAATTTGGATGGGCCAAGAAATTTCCGGTTGACTTCCCAGATGTCTCAGGCTTTCGGGAAGACAGCATTCTCTGGAATGTAAATGTGGCATAGCCGTTTCCCTGAGGCCTTCATAGAAATCATGTGGAACCCTCTCGGTGGCTGCCCCTCTAGATGACTATGTTCCCTTGGGATCGCCAGCTCCGATGTCGATGCCGGATCCGCCGCTGTTTCTCCCTCCTCAACTGGTGCGGGCGTCGTTTCTATAGTTGCCCCGCCACTATGGGAGCCCTTATCGCCTTCCGTCCACGGACACAAGATCGAGGAAGCTCACCCTCACTGACCAAGATGGTTGGACACTTCAGCATCTCTCCTGGATAGGCCGCCTCCCAGCTCTGGGCGTATTCCTTTTTCAGCCCAAGGACAGCGATTGGTGGAGGCAGTACATTCTGCATCTTCCCGTCTTCCCGTGTGAACATGAGCCACATCTGTCTCATCACACACAGGTGCTCCTCATAGATCACCCCCAGATAGACCTACGGGGTTAGCCGCTATAGGCACCAGAATTTCCTGGAGAACCGGTGTGGGGTGTACGGCTCGCAGAGACTCTCGCGGTCCACCTTGGCCACCAGGACTCCACCGCGAAAGTCTAAGAGGTAGGCTCGGTGCTCTTCCATTCCCTATCCATTGTCCTTGAATTCCCTCGTCAGTAATGGAAATGGGTGGAAGTTGAATTCCTCCACCCTCCACACCTAGTTTAGAACCGATGGTGCGATCATCTTGGTAGGAAATCTACCCACGGCGTTCAAGATTGAGGGGAAAAAGTTTGACCCTGGAGGCGAGATGGGGTTCGAATACTCGTAGATCCCCCTGATGTGTGCCGCCATCCACCCGTACAGGAGGTGGAACGGCCCGCATATCCTCTGTGGCCTCTTCCCCTCACTGATATTCCACAACATTTTGTACAACTTGGTGAGCATCGGGATCCCCAGGTTGACCCGCCCTCCTGTCGCCAAGGTGGATGCCATGATGAAAGTGCTTGGCCGCACTCCCATGTGTGTATCCCTCATCGGCAGGATCCAACCGTAGATGAGATCTATGATGAATGACGCAAACCTGACTATCGGTTGTTGTTCAGTGCTGACACTATACCCCCAGGTCTTCCACTGGCTATCCTCCATCAGCCGCCAGTATGAGTTTTCCTTACTCTGGGCACACTTCGGGCAAGTCCAAGGCCTCGCCGGAAACTGCCTGTTTTCTGGGAAGTTCAAGAACTTCTTGAACCAGTTCTTGAAATGGACATCACTCACGGCCTCCTTGTCCTCCCTGGGCATGAGCCCCATCAGTGCCATCGCCAGATGTGGCATCTGCTCTGGATCCTCCCATGTTCCCATGGCCGGGAGGAATTCGTCATACATTTCCCCCAGTATCGGGACCCCCAAGATCTGATGCACGTCCCATAGGCTGATGACGACCTCCCCATGATGCAGGTGGAATGTATTGGTCCCCGATGACCATTGGCTCAACAGCTCTGGCATCAACTACTTCAGCTGGTAGATATGGAACTGGGAAGCCCAAGCTGCCTCATGCAGGCCCACTCTTCTCAGCTCCGCCCCGAACTCCTCGCACGAGGTGCCTACCTAGTAGGCCCAATCCCAATCATCCATGAAGTTTTCACCCTAGCGCAGGTCCCATTCATCGGACCACCCCTTCTTCTGGTTCCCCAGCGTCGCCTTAAGGATGGTTCGGTACAGGGGAGGGGACATCTCCAGCTTCAATTCTCTCCCGTCGACATTGTTCAGATGATTGTACAGACAGTCGGTGACGACAGGCGTGAAATCCTCCCAGGCATGACCATCGGGCGCCCTGAACCATCGGTGCTGGCACGGCGTGCTCCGGAACCAATAAGCTGGCTCGTCCCTACCTTCCACAGGGATTAATATGTCATCCCTCAGCCCAAATCCATACAGGGGAAACCTCCTACACAGTGGGTAATTATTCTGGCTCTCCGAAAGTAGCTCCACCAGAGAACTATGGTCTGATTGGCTCCGGACTAGCTCCCCCAGCCCCAGATTGTTCGCCATTTCGTCCCTTTGGGTGGCATCCGCAAGGACCCCCTGGGCAGCTTCTTGGTGGGCCATTCGGTTCTGGAACTTGGAATATTGGTTGGCTGGTTCACGGAGATCGTTCTCAAAGTGAGTTTGTGAAGGCCACTCACGAAGACTATTTGCAGGAACGCTGCCTCGGTGTTAAAATCCAGATCGCGGAGCGCAAACGCGGAGTCAAGGACTCATTGTGTGTCGCGAAGCCTCGATTCACAGAGATCACTCGCGGAGTACGCAGAGCTTCACAAATCGAGAGCACAAGAAGACAAGATCGCGGAGAAGGGAAAAAAAGAGATGGAAATCCCCCTATTTATAGGCGACATCCTTCGGAGCTTCGTGGAGCGTCCAACCCATGTGGAGCTCCACGGTGTGCCTGGCCCGCGCGACCCATGTCTGCCTTGTGAGCCCTCTTCACGAGTCCGCACCGCGAAAAGCCGAAGATTTTGGAAATTTCTCTCAGACTTCGACCCTTGATCCCTCCGTGGATCCAAGTCTAAGGGGGGGCATTTGTTGGCTCCAAAATATAGAATGAAGAAAAGGCCCCAAGATGGCCCCACGGACTGTCTCGCGAAGCCCCTTCACAGAGTCCCCAAGCACCGTGGCCGCCGCGAAGCGAAGGATGCGGGAGGCTCCGCGAACGGATTTGACGTCCGCGGTCCCACCGTGAAGCCCATAAGGTGGTACGCTCTGTGACCCCATTTGACATTTGTGAGCCCACCATGAAGCGAACGGCGTGGGAGGCTCCATGAATGGATTTAATGTTGGCGGCCCTACCGTGAAGCCCAGGAGGTGGGACGCTCTGTGACTGCAGTTGACGTTTGAGAGCCCGCCGCGAAGCTACATCACCCCTCTTCACGCCGCGTGAGCTCTGCTCTGTGGTACCTCTTGCCTATAAATATTGGGCTCCCCCTGAGCTCTCAGGATGGACAATCTGACCTTTCAGCTTCTCATCTCCCGAATCGCGAAGCACTCTTCCGCTCGGTGAACCATGAGTTGTGCAAGGTACTTCTACTTCACGAAGTGCCTCCCCATTGTCTCATTTTGATCCCCTCTTCTGAGAGGGATGCCTTTCATGAAGCCTAAGGGCTTTTGCAAAGGAAGGGGATCCCCAAGGGGACCCGGGTCGTCGCGGAGCGTTTATGCTTCACGAAACACCCTTCATGTACACATGATCCACATGCCAAGGCAGGGTCACTATACTTCACGAATCACATTGCTTCCTGACACCTCGCTTTGTGAGGCACCTTTGCTCCACAAGGCTGTGCTCCTCGAATGCCATTCCACTTCTTGAAGCACCTCACATTTAAACCTCTTACCCATGCTAAGGCTAAGGCACCCCACTTCGTGAAGCACACCCCTTCGCAAGTTCCCTCCGCCACGCAGAGCAACAGAGCTCCACAAGGCCCCTACTTATAGACCCCTCTGCTTGGAAAATCCTTTTCCTGTGCGGCCCTCCAGGTCTTCATGATGTGATTTTAAAGTCCCCTAGACGATATTGTCTATAGCATTGCTGCGCCTAATGCTTCTTCGTATAGGCACGCTAATGGATATTAATTCTTCGCATGGACACACTAATGAGGACCCCTCGATGGTTCACTCCATGACACCCCCTCAGTACGGCCTTGTCGATGCCTTCCCTTCCACAAGGGGTAGAGGGTACCGGTTATGTAAGTCATAGGGGTGTGGAGCTAACCCACCTCGTCCGAGGTATAGGACGTTAAACTACCAAGAACCCTCATCCTCAACACATGACGTTAAACTGTGACCTGTCCTCGTGCCTTGCACGCAGGGTCCCCCCACCTTGGACATTCTCCTCACCCCCTGGTCTCCATAGGGGATGATATCCTCCTTCTGGGAGTGGCGTTTGTCTGTGGGGGAAGGGAAACCACCTTGGTGTAAGCCCCTAGATTTTCTTTCAGGAGGCAGCACCCCTGCTCCTCCTCACTTCCTCAGTGCAGAGGCCAGCGGAGGGTGTGGTAGGGAATGGGGATTCTCCCTTCTTCGGTCCCAAGTCCTCCTCCCGCTGCGCTTTGTCGCCGTCGGACCTCTATCATAGAGTAAGTCCTGACACCATGGGCTGCTCAAAACATAATACCCTTCTCACTTCCCACGGATGCACCCTTCACGACGTGATCATCAGGACTTTGTTGTCTCTTGTTTCTCACACTGAGCACGACTCATGTGGGCTTAGAGTGAGCATCTACCATGACACCATCCCTTTCCCGCATGACGTTAAACTGCATTCCAATCCTGCGGTAAGCCATTGTGACCCACCCAAACTATGGGGACTTTGATCCATGTCAAGGCATGGTACGTAGGAAGCCTCATGAGGTTCAATCCCACCATCCAGTTGTCCGGACACCCCCTTCATGTCGGTTCAACAGCCCCTTTTCACCCTGAACTACGTGGTCTTTGATCCTTGATAAGGCATGGTATGTAGGAAGCCTCCCCGAGGTTCAAGCCCATCATCCACCTGGACCAAGGTCCTTTTTCACATCAGTTCTCTAGAACCCACCCTGAACTACGTGGTCTTTGATCCATGTCAAGGCACGGTACATAGGAAGCCTCCCTGAGGTTTAAGCCCATCATTCACCTGGACCAAGGTCCTTCTTCACGTCAGTTCTCCGGCACCCACCCTGAACTATGTGGACTTTGATCTATGTCAAGGCATGGTACGTAGGAATCCTCCTTGAGGTTCAATCCCAAAACCCATCGGACCCCCAGTCCATCTTCACGTCAGTTCGCCAACACACCCTATCCCGAACTAAAAGGACTTTGATCCATGTCAAGGCATGGTATGTAGGAATCCTCCACGAGGTTCAATCCCACCACCTGTTGTTCATTCCGACCCCCTTCACATCGGTTCACCAACACCTTGGGCAGCCTAGGGTGTAATCCTTACACTATCCTGAACTACACGGACTTTGATTCCCTTACATGGGGATACGTAGGAAGTCTCTCAGAGGCTCAAGCCCAAAACCATCGTCCATTCTTATTCTTACCCGGGCCGCCACATCCCAGTGAGATCATACCACCTCATTCCTCTCCACAACATTCGGGAAGCCACCCACGTGTTGGCCCCAATATCTGTGTTCCCTCAAGGGGGTTCCCCAATCTAATCCACTCTAATCAGTGTTCTGATCAGTCCGATCTATCTCTGTTGGACGTTAAACTTGGGGCATACCCCGTGTTAAGCACATGAAGCTGAGGAAAACCTCAAATACATGCCTATGGCATATTATTCCCCACGTTTGATGTGGGATGCCTTATTTTTCCACACCCTCAAGAAGACCTATAATAAGGGACAGAAGAGAGACACCCCAATCCCCAGCATCCAGACACGCCAGTGATGCCCAGCGTGACTACTCCCCTGACCGAAGGTTGCTACCCTGACCGGACCCCTTGGAATGTCCTGACATAAGCAGCGTAATTAACTGGTGTCCATGAAAATATGGCGCCGGGAAGATTTTGATGAACAACATATTAAATCTATGAGGGAGACCCAGACTAGGTGATGAGTTCTGAGGAGGAATCCACAAAAGGAAAAACTGACATCCCATTATCCCATTTTGATCAAGGAGAAAATGCCCATGAACAAGGAGAGAATGTCGCCCGCCTTTGTAAAGTGGGAATTCGGGGCAATAAAAAGTCGTGCCTATCGTACTCAAGCATACGGACGCACGCGCCCCAGCGAAAGCATCGAAAACCCTACACTTGAATTTGTTTACCTGGGTCCAGTACTTTGAGAATACAAAGTGACGGTTTAACATTGTTGTGTTATGAAACCTGATCAAAAGGGGACATTAGTTAGATATAGACCCAAACATATGGGACACAAAGGTATTGGGAAAGTAAGAGATCCCTTGAAGGTTGAAGAAGAAACTTCCCAACCGACACCAGGTCCTTCAAGCTTGTATCTAGTTATTACACCAGGTAAATTGATCACCACAGTACCCAATGCCTAAATTTTTATCTGATAGAAATGATTAAAAGTAATTCATTACCTACCTAGAATACCTATTCCCAAATTTCTCATCACCTTGGTTAAAAAATGTTGAAGTCACCGGTTATGAATTGGGTATGGTTTACTGGATCAAATTTAAATAGAAATTTTCAAAAGTTATGTAATGTCTCAGATTTTTTTCATGTATTATTTTTAAATATTATGTAGAATTAATACAAGACCAATATTTTCAATGGAGTGCGATTCTGAGGCCCAAAGTTCTCAGAATAAATGTTTGAAATAAATTTAAGCTTTTAAACAGCACGTGCGAGAGGTTTTCCTGAAAAGGTGGAATAACTTTTAAACAGTTGCCCGAATCAGAAATCCAAGATCACGGTTGCATTCAAAACAGGTACTTTACCTTAGGCATGGTCTAACATCGACTAGTACGGTTCAACTTCAAAAGTTAGTTTTTGGACATTTTAAAGAAAAAAAATGAATTAATAATTTATTTTATTTTAAATGTTTCCATAACACAGCGACAACTAATTTCCTTTTAAATAAGCAGTAGCCCATGGCTAGAATCATAACCCTAAAAAACTCCCTAGAAACCTATGAAGATTTGGAGATGATCCAACCTTGGAGGAAACTTGACGAATACCGATGAACGACAATGTGTGGATCGTTACGCAGTGAGATCGAATCCCAAAAAATGACCGCTCTTCTTCTTCATTGATGGTTGAGGTAGGGGTTGTTATCACGATTCTTCTTTTCCCCATTCTTCAATTAAATGACAAACTTGGATCAACCCACAAATAGGTTGATCCGTAGATCGTGCATTCTTGTGGGAGGGCGCTATTTTCTATTTATTTTGGGGTTTGATTTGGGAAATTAATTTGTGATAATTATTGGATTATCATTTGATTCTCCCTGTTTAATCATTCTAATGGGAGCAAATTAATGTCATGAAGAACGATGACGGAGGTTCATTCCTCAATTTGGTTTATTGGGTTTTTCTTCCTCTTTTATTCACTTTCTTCATGGGGTGAAGAACAATAGATCGTTGTGAGTCCCTTTCTCAACGCAATGATCCCAAATCAGAGATCGAACATCGTGACGACCTAGCGGAGGTGTGATGGTGATGGAGGAGGATGAATCGGCTCAGATTGAGGAGGTTCGTTATTTAATCATTCTTCATACAGGTGGATTGAAACTTGTTTTGGGGGCCGATCGGAATCTTGAAAATAATAGAAACAACTTTGTAGTGTTGGGGTGACCTAGAATCTGGAGTTTTGTGGAAAACGGATCATCGTAATGAAGATAATAGAATCACTAAGGCACGGGGAAGCAGTTTTGCGATTTTTGGAAAATTTCGGAACTCACAGTGTGTATCCCAAAGAACACGCCATGTGGTACCGGTAGTGGTGACTAGGGTTTTCACGCTACACGCGATGAAGAACATGGTGTGCCTCCAAGTAGACATGGCATGTGGGCCCCATCCAATGGTGGCTGGAGTTATGGGTGACGGGAATCACTAACACGGCGTGTGACCATTATTAGACGGCATGTGGGTCCTTACTCGGACTCGGTGTGTATCTCAGAAGATACACGAACACGGGGAGAGTACACGGTCATGTACTCCACCACATGTCCAGACCAGGCTGGCTGCACGGGCTACTCATGTACCGGTTACACGGTATTTCACACACAGGTTTAAACCGTGTACAGGCACACGACCGCATATATGGAGGCAACCCCGGTTACTTGAACATGGAATGTGGTCTGTACTATACACCATGTACTTACTTTTCTATAAGATGTGTTCTTCTGAATTGGGTTGTTTTACACATGTAGTACCCAGAGTCGAGAGACATGGCGTGTCGCCCTTCTACACACCGTGTATATCCTGGAACATGGATTGAACCTCTTTTCCAACGTATCTTGGACATGTTTCATTTGGGTTAGTGACCCCTTTCTCATTCCCCTAAAGGTAGGGTATCATTTCCATCCATAGGAGAATGATCCCTTCAGTGGGACTTTCTGAGATAGAGTCAGGTATCCCTACGAGAGGCCCGGAGCAAGATCCTCTATCCATTCTTTAGCCTAGGTAGAGTCAGGCATCGACATGAATACTTCTATAGGATAACAATCCTATACTTAGCAGGTGAATCCAGATGAGTTGCGGTATCTGAAAAGTCCCTGGCAGTGATCCTCACCTGTGTATTGTGATCTTTCCCCACTCAGGAGTGTGTTCTCCCGGAATGATTGTATCTATATCTCATGGATTTTCCCGATGAACAGTACTTCTCGAATGGACAAAATCAGAGCTATCAGACTCATGGAGTGAGTTCTCCCATATGAGTGCTTCATGGAACCTTTGAACTGAATCCCTAGTGGGGGTATGCAGTTGTGTGACTTGTCTCTAGATCATGGGTCTGGGTTTCGAGTACATCTGGATTGTGTTTCTCTTGCTACATGTTCAGTAGACATATACTATGTAGAGATAAATATACCTTTACTTTTTGTATCGCTTTGTTGTTTTTTTTTGGGGTCCTCTACTGAGTATTGTTATACTCACCCATGCACGGTCTATGCCCACACGTGTCGTGTCTTGTGCAGATGAGAGGTCTTTTGATAGAGTCCAGGGCAGACCAGGACCGAACTGAGATTATTGAGTTCCCTATAGGCTGAGGTGTTCCTATATCTATGAGAAATAGTCCCAGTACCTATTTGTTCTTACAAGTTGGACATTGTAGTTTGTAGACTCTTGTTTTTAGTGGGCTTATATTCTGGCCCAGTTTTACTTTCCGCACTTTACTTCTGTTGTACTCTGTTGGTTGGGTTTCGTTGTATGCATGCATTTTGTTCCTTAGTGGTTTTTACTTTTTATCATTTGTGGTCTTGGATATGTTTTCATGTGTGTAGGTACTTAGGATATGTCTCCCATGTTAGTGATATGCCTACTTAGTTCTAGTCACCAACCCCTGGCCTATTGGAGGTGGGATTGGGGAGTCGCGGTACAGGCCCCACTGGGACGGGTCATGACAGAGTGGTATCAGAGGTGGTTGGATCTACCTTAGGACCAAGAGTCTATGAGATTGGTTTGGGGAAACAATGTTAAGGGTTTTGAGCTCAGATTTCAGGCTAGGGACTCTAGTGTTGGTGTGGGTGGCTGATGTATCCATACACCAGGACTCTGATAACCTACTTTTCAACTCAGTGCATGAAAATACTAGTTCCGGGGAAATAAAATAATGGCACATGCATCATATAGGAATGGGTCATGTTTTCCATATCCTTTGTGTTAGATATCCAGATATACTCATTGACCATGGTATATCTTGTTTCCTTACAGGATGCCTCTACAACGCATACCCGCTAGGATTCAATAGCTCGATCACAAGGATGACCCCCTCAGTGACGAGGCTTCAATATAGGGACCAGTTCCCCAGGAGTTACCTCCAGGTGGTGAACCTGTTATCCCACCAATAGTGGAGCATCCAGTGGTACATGTAGTTCTGACAGACGAGGGGAGCAGGTTGAGCGTGCTCTATGAGTTCTAGAGATAGAGACCCCTCAAATTCTGAGGTGAGCCTGACCCTCAGGCGGCTGAAGACCGGATTAAGGCAGTGACCAGAGTTTTCCATCTAGTGAGGACACCAACGGACCATATGGTGATCCTAGGAGCGAGCCTTCTTTAGGGTTCAGTGGGAGGATAGTGTATTTGGACCACACATACTCACAACTATAAGACTCTTTAGTGTAAAAAGTTTGAGAGACTCTTTAGGGAGGAGTTCTCTCTGGTTATGCTAAGATCGGTGAATATCCAGGAGATTCTTCAAATCCAGCAGGGTAGTTTGACAGTGGCTGGATATTCATCGAGTTTCACCAACCTCTCCAGGTACTCTATGGATATGGTCAGGTATCATTACTTCAGAGATCGAACCTTCGAGCGAGGTATACGATGGGACATCTGAGCCAGTGTTATGCCCCTATGAATTTTGACTTATGTTGAAGTGCTCGAGTGGGCATTGGTGATCTAGAGATTCTTGGCAGAGCAAAGATAGCCAATGGAAGTCAGCAATAGACAGACAGGTGTGGAGACCTCGGCATTAGGGATCCAATGTCAGGCATAGGGATCAGGACATGGCAGACATCACAGGAGGACCCAGGACAGGGGGTCAACAGTCCAGGTCCCTCAGGCTGGATCCAATCAGCCTTGAGAGAGGCGATGCTACTTGTGCGATGGTAGGGGAAATCTCTCTAGAGACTATCTGACCTGTTGATCTGCTGATAGGGAGGTGGTGGATGGACCACTGAGGTAGAGGCAGAGAGTGGAGCAGACATACCCACCAGGCAGAGGACGTGTCAAAGGAGTATGGAGAGATAAAGGTGGTGGCAGATGCTTTGATCTACTTCCATTGCCACCCCCCAAGAGGTCCACACCAGGCTCAGGGAGCTGGGGGACAGGGGCGGGGACAGCTGCATGTGGTCGAGGTGCACGAACCAGAGACTCTATGGATGATCTGAGGTATGATTTGTGTCTTCTCTACCTTAGTTGTCATACTTATAGACACACACTTGGAGACACCTACAGGAGGATACTCAATTATCACGCACATTTGCAGATAGTGTGATCTTACCCTTGGAGGTGAGAGTTTCGGTTGGAACCTCTTGTTGGCAGTGTTGAGGCCTTATGACTTCATTCTCAGTATAGATTGGTTATCTTCGGTCCATACCCATATTCATTTCTTTAGGAGAAGTGTGTGGTGTGTCTGTAGTGATGGGATGGGGTTTTCCTTTGTCAGTGAAAAGAAGACTCAGGAAGCACAGAATGGGCTCATGCGTAAGAGGGTACAGTCGGTCACTCATGATTTGGCTATCCTTACCCTCGGAGTAGTAGATGTTTTGAGCTTCTAATTCCAAGAAGTAGTTGTGGAGTACGGGGATGTCTTTCCTAAATATGTTCTAGGACACCTCCCTACCGGGAGATCAACTTCTGCATCGACTTACACCCCGAGATGGCACCAATATCCTCACCAGCATATCAGATGGCTCCCACAGAGCTTCGCGAGCTGAGGGTGCAGCTGGAGGATTTGTAAAGGAATGGGTTCTTGAGACCCATCGTTTTGCCCTGGGCAGACCTAGTTTTGTTTTCCAAGAAGGCATATGGGAGTTTGAGGTTATGCATGGATTACCGGTGCATGAACCAGGTGACTGTGAAAAACAAGTATCCAATGTCGAGGATCGATGACCTCTTCGATTAGGTAACAGGGGCACAGTGGTTCTCGAAGGTTGACCTCCAATACGGTTACCACTAGTTATGAGTATGGGTCAAGGATATACTGAGGACGACGTTCAGATGCTGCTACGGTCACTATGATTACTTGGTGATGCCTTTCGGTGTGATGAATGCCCCTGTGATGTTCATGGGACTTATGAATCAGATCTTCTAGCCTTATTTAGACCGGTTTGTGGTGGTCTTCATCGACGACATCCTTGTGTACTCGGCGTCAAAGGAGGAGCACGTGAGACACCTGCGGATGGTTCTAGATGTACTCAGAGAGAACCAGCTTTATGGGAAGATTTCGAAGTGCCAGTTCTGGATTCAGGAGGTCCACTTTCTAGGACATGTCATCTTGGTAGATGGAGTAGTTGTGGACCCAACCAAAGTAGAGGCGGTGTTAGTATGGGAGCCACCTCAGAGCGTGATGGAGGTATAAATCTTCCTTGGGTTGGTAGGATATTTACAAAGATTCATTCCTAATTTCTCCTGTATATTAGAACCAATGATAGCCTTGACAAGGAATGGGAAACCCTTCATGTGGATAGAGAAGTTCCAAAAGGATTTCAAGCAGTTGAGATAGAGTTTAACGAGCGCCTCGATTTTGAGATTACCGGAGGAGGGTGTCGAGTGCGTAGTTTTCTGCGACGCATCAAGGAACGGTCTTGGTTGTGTCCTGATGTAGAGACAGGAAATGATTGCTTATGGTTCTCACTAGCTTAGGCCACATGACTATGAAATCCATGATCTCGAGTTGGCAGTGGTAGTCTTCACATTAAATATGCGGTGACACTACCTTATGGGGGAGTAGTTTATTGTCTACTTTGACTAAAAGATCCTCAAATACATCTTATCATAGAAGGATCTGAATCTGAGATAGAGGAATTGGCTAGAGTTCCTCCAGGACTATGATTTTGAGATCATCTATACTCCTAGTAAGGGGAACAAGGTGGCAGATGCTATTATTAGAAGATCTAGCTCGCAACTGTTGAGTGAGGTGATGGAACAGTTGGCCTCATTACAGTTATCCTTCATAGACAGAGAGGATGCATCTTACCTTCAGTTGATGGTTGTCACATCTCCACTCTTAGAGTGAGTTAGGGAGGCATAACTAGAGGATGTCAACTGTGAGGCTTTACATGCTCAGTTATCCACATGACATGCTCCTGGTGGATATTCTCAAGGTGGGGAGCATGTTTTTATTTTCAGAGGATGAACTGTTGTACCAATGATGTGGTGGGAGGAGGTCCTGAGGTAGTTTAATAAACCCCCCTTAGTGGTACACCCTGGCATGGAAAAGATATATCAGGATCTCTGGTGGTAGTTCTGGTGGTCAGGCATGAAGAAGGCAGTGGCAGAGTTCATTTCTCGATGCCTTACATGCTAGGAGGTGAAGACTGAGCACCGAGTTCCAGTGGGATTATCTCACCCCCCAAGTTATAGAGTGGAAGTGGGATATAATATCGATGGACTTCGTGAAAGGCTTCCCACGGACGTCCAAGGGGCATGATTCCATCTGGGTGATCATTGATCGACTCACCAAGTCGGACCACTTCCTAGATATCAGGGGGCAGAGTTATGTAGAGAGCTTGGGAAGCCTCTACATAGAGGAGATAGTTTGGCTTCATGGAGTCCCTTCGAGGATAGTCTCATATCATGATGCTCGTTTCACATCCCATTTGTGGAAGATACTATAGGAGGATTTTGGGACTCACCTACGCTTGAGCACAGCGTTTCATCCCCAGATAGATGGTCAGATGGAGAGGACCATTCAGGTTCTGGAGGATATGTTGTGGGCCTGTATCTTGGACTTTTTTCTTAGTTGGTAGGACCAACTACCACTGGTGGATTTTGCATACAATAATAGCTACCACTCCACCATTGGTATAGAACCATTTGAAGCTTTATATGGGAGACCCTACCGGTCACTACTTTGCTGGATTGACCCTAGAGAGTCATCACTTATGAGTCTAGAACTGGTGAGAGCTACCACTGAGAAGGTACGGATCATCTGTGAGCGGATGAAGACTACACAGAGTTGATGGAAGTCTTATGCTGATAGGCGACGGACACCTCTGGATTTCGAGGAGGGATACCACATCTTCCTCTAGGTCTCACCTCAAAGAGGGTTATAAATATTTGGCAGGGGCAGAAAGCTATCTATGAGGTTCATCAAACCTTTCCAGGTACTGCACAGAGTTTGTGAGTTTGCATACCACTTATCCCTACCACCGAAGATGCACCGGGTACATTACATCTTCTACGTGTCAGAGCTAAGGAGGTACATGCATGACCCATCACATGTCATCGACTGGGGTGAGCTGGACATCGAGGATGGAGCGACCTTTGCTGAGTACCCAGTAGAGATTGAGGATAATCATGAGAGGATCCTTCATGTACGATCAATTCCCTTGGTGCACATCCGGTGGTAGCATGGGAACCTTCAGGAGAGAACATGGGAGCGAGAGGCTCAGGTCTATGCTCGGTACCCACATCTTTTTTAGTATCCTTTTATTTTAGCTTTTTGAGACACAAATCCCTAATGTGGGGAGAATGTAATGTCTCAGATTTTTTCCATTTATTATTTTTAAATATTATTTTGAATTAATAGGCGACCATTCTTTTCTACGGTATGCAATTCTAAGGCCTAGAGTGCCTGGACTAAATGTTTGAAATAAATTTAAGCTTTTAAACAACACGTGTGAGCGGTTTTCCGGAAAAGTTGAAATAACTTTTAAATGGGTTCCCCGATTAGAAATATGAGGGAATCGTTGTGTTCAGAGTAGAATATTTACCTTAGTCATGGCCTAACATCAATAGGCATGGGTTGACTACAAAAGTTAGTTTTCAGATATTTTAAAGAAAACAAAATGAATTAATAATTTATTTTATTTTAAATGTTTCCATAACACAACGACGCCTATTTTATTTTTAAATAAGTAGGAGCCCAAGGCTAGAATCATAACCCTGAAAACTCTCTAGAAACCTCTGGAGATTTGGAGAGGAGCCAACCTTGGAGGGTTCTTGACGAACACCGATGAACAACGATGTGTGGATCGTTTTGAAACGAGATCGAATCCCAGACAACAACCACTTTTATTCTTCATTGATAGTTTAGATAGAGTTTATTATTGTGATTCTTCTTTTCCTTGTTCTTCAATTAAATGATGAACTTGGATCAACCCAAGAACAGGTTTATCTACGGATCGTGTGTTCTTGCGGGAGGGCGTTATTTTCTATTTCTTTTAGGGTTTGATTCGGGAAACTAATTTTTGATAATTGTTGGATTATTGTTTGATTTGCCTTGTTTAATCCTTCTAATAGGAGCATATCAATGTCGTGATTAACTAATACAGAGGTTCTTTCCTCAATTTGGTTTATTAGATTTTTCTTCCTCTTTTCTCTGCGTTCTTCGTGGGGCAATGAACAATGGATCGTTGTGAGTCCATTTCACAACGCAATGATCCCAAATCGAAGATCAAACATCATGACAACCCAACGGAGGTGAGACAGTGATGGTGGGCGAAGAATCACCTCGGATTGAGGAGGATCGTTCTTCGAGCATTCTTTGTATGGGTGGATCAAAATTTGTTTTCAGGGCCAATAGGAATTCTGAAAACAACGGAAACAGCTTTACAGCATCGGGGCGACCTAGAATCTAGAGTTTTGTGGCAAACGGATCATCAGAACGAAGATCGGAGCATCACCAAGGTGTAGCAAAGCAGTTTTGTGATTCTGTAAAATTCTGGAACACACGGTCTGTATCCCATAGAACACGCCATGTGGTACCGGTGGCGAAGGATAGGGTTTCCGTGCTACATGCGATGAAGAACATGGCATGCCTCTAAGAAGACATGGCATGTGGGCCCCATCCAACGGCAGTTGGAGTTTTGGGCGACGGGAAGCACTAACACGGCATGTGACCATTTTCACATGGCGTGTGGGCCATTACCTGAACTCGGCGTGTATCTCAGAAGATACATAGACATGGGGAGAGTACACGGTTGTGTACTCCACCACAAGGCCAGACTAGGATGGGCGCATAGTCTACCTCGTGTATCGGTTACACGGGATAGAACACACGGGTTGAAACCGTGTATGGGAACATGACCGCATACACGGAGGGAACCCTAGTTACTCGGACATGGCATTTGGCCCGTACTACATGTTGTGTACTTACTTTTCTACATGATATGTTCTTCTAACTCAGTCTATTTTACACAGGTAGTAACCAAAGTTGAGAGACACAGTGTGTGACCCTTCTATACATCATGTATATCCTGGAACATTGCTTGAACCTCTTGTCCACCATATCTTGGATAGGTTTTGTTTGGGTTAGTTCCCCCTTTCTCGTTCCCCTGAAGGTCAGGTGTCATTTCCATCCATAGGAGTATGATACCTTCAGTAGGTCTTTCTAAGATAGAGTCAAGTATCCCTCTGAGAGTCCTTAAGAGAGATCCTATATCTATTCTTGACCCTAGGTAGAGTCAGTCATCGATGTGACTACTCTTAAAGGACGTTGATCCTCTACTTAGTAAGTGAATCTAGATGAGTCGCAGTATCTGCCAATTCCCTAAAAGTGATCCTTATCTATGTATCCTAATTTTTCCCCACTCAGGAGTGTGTTCTCTCGGAATGAGTGTATCTATCTCTCATGGATTTTCCTGAAAAACGGTACTTCTCATATAGACAACATTAGAGCTATCAGACTCGTAGAGTGATTTCTCCTGAACGAGTGCTTCATGGAACCTTTGAACTGAGTCCCTAGAGGGGGTATGCGGTTGTGTGACTTTTCTCTAGATCACAGGTTTGGGTTTCGAGTACATCTGGATTGTGTTTCTATTGTTATATTTTCATTAGACATAGACTATGTAGATCTGAATGTACCTTTACTTTGTGTATTTCTTTGTGGTTTTTTTGGGGATCCTCTACTAAGTATTGTTATACTCACCCCTGTATGAGATTTGCCTGCATGTGTCATGTCTTGTGCAGACGAGTGTCCTTTTGAAGAATTCTAGGGCGGACCAGGGCCAGACCGAGCCTTCTGAGTTCCCTACATGATGAGGTGTTCCTACGGCTACGAGCAATAGTCTTAGTACCTATTTGTTTTTATAGGTTGGACTTTTTAGTTTATAGACTCTTGTTTTTGGTGGGCTTGTATTATGGCCCAGTTTTACTTTATGCACTTTACTTCTGTTGTACTCTATTGGTTGGGTTTAGTTGTATGCATAAATTTTGTTCCTTAATGGTTTTTACTTTTCAGCATTTGTGGTCTTGTAGATGTGTTCGTGTGTACATGTACTTAGGAAATGCCTCCCATGTTATTGATATGCCTACTCGGTGCAAGTCACCAGCCCCTGGCCTATTGGAGGTAGGCTTGGGGAGTCGCGGCACGGGCCCCACTGGGATGGGTCATGATAGTTTATCTCTTTTAAGGATATCACATTTATCATAAACAACAAACAATAGGTAGATGACAAAAAATTAAATTGAGAGTGGATAATCAAACTTCAAAAAATATGTACACGTAGGAGGACTCATTAATGTTAACCAGTAGGTTTTTTTTAGAAAACAAGACATGATTATTAGATGGACTTTCAACCGTACAGACTTTCAATCATACAGTGACCCATATAAAATTATGACATGAGATGAAGAATAGAATCTTCCTTATGGTTTAGAATAAAAACATCAATGAGGTAGACATGGTTGTGCCTAAACACATTATCCAAGAACTTTCACTTATCCAAGGATATTATCCTCTTAGTATTTGAGAAAATAAATGAGATCTTGGGGAAACATAAAGGGAAACCATGGAAGCTTCATTCTCTAGGGCATTTTTATAAGATTAAATATCATCACGAGACATCAAAATAGATTTGTACAATCATAGAACATGAGACAAAGGGATATTTCTTCTTTATTTCCTAATGAATCCTAGTCGAGAGATAACTATATAATCTTTACTAACATGATCCATAGATTTGAACTAGCTGTAAGAATAGTGACATGAAATCTCGAGCATACTTATAATTGAAACCCCTAGAGCAGCATGAACTAGAGAGACCACCAGGGTGGAATGCCTAATGATTCCATCCTAAGTGCCCTCTCTACCATGGTTGAGATCACATCTACCATTAGTATCCGTATAAAACCCTTATTCAAGGGGGACCAAGATATCACTTCCTAGACGGGCATTGGAAGAAGTTATACTCAGGAAAGGAACTCCCATATAGGTATCCCTAAGACACCCAATTTTAGTTAACCCATCTGTAAGACCAAGAAAATATGGGGAAAATCAGTTAGGATCTAGGAGAGAAGAATAATTATCCAAAGGTGTAACCTTTAAAGAGGGACACATATCACTGCCAAGCTCAGTGCATTTATCATTAAGAACTAGATCATGATAGCAATATCTATTTATATAATAACATTAAACCTCACGTTCTAGAGGGATTGAACTGGATGGACCTCCCTCATGGAATAAAAAACCAAGAGGTCACAAAGATGGGTGGATGGAATTGTGAGTCACACCTACACAGTTGATACATTCAAGCTTGAATGGGGAAGTATTGATGAGCCTAATGGAGAGACATCATGGGGGCCGTCAAGGAGACATGTTCTTACACAAAATTCTGATAATCTTGATCATTGACCTACCCAAGTCTACTTTGACTATAGTAAGAAAGTATTTGACCCAAGAGGACATTTTAGATAGAATATTTACTTAGAGGTGATGAAGAGCCATTAAAATATGGAGATTGATAACCCCACCCATAAGAGGATACAGTGTGGTGGGGAGGGATAAATCCATATCCACATATATCCTTACTTTGATAGTGTGATGTATCTTCAGTGTAATTACATCCACACAAATAAAATGGCCCATGGAATCACCTATCTCTTTCAGTACCACTAGTTGTGAAAAGTAAGGGGAATCCCAGGAAGGAAAATCCAAATAATCCTTGTCTTGGGATCCGTCCCATCAATAATATCCATTGTACATCCATACAGGATGAACATCCATCTACCACGGGCCCTAGAGTACTGATTTTAAGTATCTATGAAGTCCACTCTTGAAAATGGATGGATATAGAAAGAACAATGGTTAATCACGGAAATGGATGATGGGGAGGAGAGATCCGAGAAATTGATGAAAATTAGAAAAACTAATAGGTCGGGATTATCCTTCCCAAACATATCTATGAGATTCCATTAGTGAAAATCTATAGCAGATAAAAACTTAGTCATCAACATGGAAAAAATATGGATTGTCACTAAATAGATCTATGGATTTATCCTCTAGAGGAATCTCATAGATATTTATGAGCCTATCCATTCACACAGGGGCCATGGTGCTAAACAGTACCTCTTTGAAGGAGATAGTTTCCTTGCTAGGTCCAAAACCCTTTGATCCAATAGCCCTAACTAGTTCTGTTACAGGTGATGTCGGTGATTCATAGATAGTTAAATAGGGATTCGGTGACTACTGATTACTAGGATGTGGAGGAATAAAGTTGTTCAAAGGAGGAATGATAGACGATTAATGTTGAACACCTCTATGAGGGGAGAGGCAGACCTGAATACAAGGAGAACGCCAAAACCCAAATGAGGGCCGAACTGGTTTATTGCTAACAAAAATCAAAATCCACATAACTAATAAAATAAATTAAATAGTGGAAAATAAATAACATGAACACATATAGTTATATGTTTCTTTCACTTGGGGACCTACAAGCACGGTAAGAACACAACCTGGTATGCATGTGTTTTATTAATTATCAAAAGAAAAACAAATGCTATAAGGTGATAACTAGTAAGAGAAGAAAACAGGAATAAGATAATACAATATTTACAACATTGAATTAAAATGAAACTAAAAAATGTAACACTTACAGTGTCATATTATGAACAAACTCTGATGGTCCTGATCTCTTGGAGTTGTAGAAAGTGGTTGTTGCATGACTGGATCTGAAGGTTATTATTCCCTATAATATTGTGGAAAATAGCTGATGAGGATGGACACACTTCTTCCTCCTTGGAAGGAATTCATCACCACCATATAGTCGATAATGAGATGTATCTGGGGGAGAGAAATAGGCTGGGACTAAGCACCCTCAAGGAGAGACAGTGAGCTAGGGTTTCACTAAAAGAAAACTAAGAGACCGAGTTAGGAGTGGGAGAAAGTTGAATGATCCAAATTGATCCAATCGGAGCATGGGGGTGGTCAATTCCATCTGACAATGATAGATCCTTGAAAGGACACAACAAATCACTAGTCACCACACATATGCATCAAAAAAAATGACAGTGGCATAGGCAGATAAGTCAAAACCAGTGGATGGATTAGATCAAATGGGAAATGAGGATTATCAATGTACAACAAGAAAAAAAATAACTCGTGGATCTCCAAGTAATAAAGTTTATGCGAGCAGTTGTTGGTCGAAATCCAAGGCCCAATCGAAGAGGCCCATGCAGAGTAAAATCAGCCCAAGAGGAAAGAAATCAAATGAGAATAAGAATAAAGGAAAATAAAAAAATCATGGAATGAATTATCAATGTAAATGACTGAATATAATGAAGAAAAATTAAATAAAAAACATAATTGAATTCCACAATTCACAAATCTCCACCATTTTCAATTGAAATTGGTGATTCCATTGCACCTATGGTAATAGGATAGGAACCAATTAAAACCTATCTAAAAAAACTTGAGCATAGACAGTACCACAACATTAATCAAACTATCAGTTGGGTTTATGTCATTGTGTATCTTCTTGACACACAAGGTTACTGATTCAATAATATCTCTAATAAAATTCATTCTTATATCAATATGTTTGGATTTACCATGTAATACTAAGATCATGGACAAATGAAGTGTAGAATGGCTATCTAAATAGATAATAAATTGCAGAATTAAATTGATTGAGTTCAGAAGATAGACCTTTAATCCATAGGGATTATTTAACTTCCTTAGTAAAGGTAATGTACTCAGATTCTGTAGATGAAAGAGAAACCATAGATTGCATATTTCATTTCTAGGAAATGTAACCACTACAAGCAGTAAACACATAACTAGTTAAGGACTTATGAGTGTCAATATTTCTATCATAGTCAACATCAACATAGCCAAAAATAATTTTAGCAGTATCCATGTTTCTACCATAACATAATGAAATATTTGAACTACAAGATAGGTATCTTAAAATCATTTTAAGGGAATACCAATGTGTCTTCTCAAGTGAAGGCATAAATCTACTAAAATTGCAGATTGCATAAGCAATATTAGGCCTGGTGCAAATCATAAAGTACATGATGCTACCAATAATATTATCATAAGGAATTTTAGACATAAGTTGAATATAATCTTCAATTATGGGTTTTTGTGTTAAAGAAATATTAAATTATTTTCCAAGAGGTATATTAACATGTTTGATAGATTCAAACATATATCTCTTGAGAATGTTTAAAATGTAAGAATGCAGAGATAAGTAAAGCAATTTATTTTTCCTATATCTAATGATTTCAACACCTAATAATTTATTAATTGTACCTAAGTATTTCATTTCAAACTTTCCTTTTAATTTGGATTTTACAGTAATGATTAAACTCATATTTTTATAAATGATAAGTAGGTCATCAACATAAAGTAGTAGGTAAAGAATACAATTTTTAGTTGACTTAAAATAAACACATGTATCATATTGACTCCTTGAAAATTGGTTATCTAACATGAATGAATCAAATTTCATATACCACTTCCTAGAGGATTGTTTAGATCCATACAATGATTTATTCGATGGGAAAACTTGATTCAGTTTAAATTACTTAGAATAACCATCAAGAGGTTTCATATAGAGTTTCTATTTTAAATAACCATGTAAGAAGGTAGTTTTAACATTTATTTGTTCAATGTGAATATCATTATAGGAATCAAAGGTAAGTAAAATAATAATGGAAGAATGATTAACAATAGGGGAAAATATTTCAGAGTAATAAATACCTTCTCTTTGAATAAAATCCTTTGAAACTAATCTTGCTTTGTATTTAATCTTGTTTCCCTCGGTGTTATCTTCTTTTCTATTATAAATCAACTTAAAACCAAAGAATTTTGCATTGGTTGGTTTATTAATAATAGACCAGGTGTGATTTTTCTGTTAGAGAGTTCATTTCTTCATCCATAGGAAAGACCCATTACTTTGAGTCTTTTTCATTTAAATATTGCCTATAGGATTGAGGATCATCATCTATAAGATCCTAGGCCACATGGAAAGCATAAGAAGAAGCCATGTCATATTGGATAAACCAAGAATAAGGTATAGGTACCCTTATTTCTCTATCTCAGGTTACCAAGTAATCCCTATTGGTGTAAGGAGGTTCATATTCAGAATCTGAACCATAAGAAGACTCATAATCATCCCCAACAGTGGGTTATGGTGGAGGTAGAGTAGGTTAGACAGTAGCCTCAAAATTACTTGGAGGGTCATCTTTATCATCCTGGTTTAAGGCTGGTTCAGTGCTTCCAGATGTGTAAGACTTAGTTTTAGGATAGGAAGACTCATGAAAAAACAACATCCTTACTTATTATGAACTTTTGGTACCCAGGTTTATCCACCTAGGGTTTATACCCCTAAACACCCTTGGGATACCAAATAAAAATTCATTTTAGAGATCTTGGTTCTAGTTTATCAGATTTAACATGAGCATAAGTTATAAAACTGAAGGCTCTTAAGTAGGTATAAGAAGAGGGATTATCATTCCACAATTCTTCTGGTATTTTGAATTTGATTGGTAGAGGAAGGACACATATTTATTAGGTAAACAAAGGTCTTAAAAGTCTCTTCCAAAAAGTATTTGGGGATGCATGATCATGAAAGCATGTTCCAAACTCTTTCTAGGATGGTCCTATTTATCTTTTATACCATGAAATTTTGTTGGTGAGTTTCCCTACCAGTTATATGCCTTTAATGCCTTCATATTCAAAAATCTGAATAAATTCAGTGGATAAGAATTCAAACTTGTTATCAATTCTCATTGTTTTGATTTTATTCCCAATTTAGTTTTCAACCAAATTTTTTTAGGTTTTAAAGGTTTGTAAAATGTCAAATTTATTTTTAAGAATATAAATCCAAACTTTTCTAGAGAATTCATCTATAAAAGTGAAAAAGTAATAATGTCCAGCATGGGAGGTAGTCCTAGCTAGTCCCCAAAGATCAGAATGGATATATTCTAAGGGGATAGTTTCTTTAAAGATAGACCTACTAAAGGTAACATTATTGGTATTTTCTATTATAAAATCTTCAAAAAATGGACAATTAGAATGTGTGATATCACTCAACAAACCCTTCTTGTTGAGTTATTCTAGGCCTTTGAATCTAACATGCCCCAATCATCTATGTTAAAGCATAGTGTTATCAGTGTTGGTGGAATAAACACTAAACATATGCCTTTAATGGGTCATTACATTCAAGAAATAAATCCAATTTATTAAAGACCCTTTAAGAATGGTTTTAGAGCCTTTAGATATTTTAAGACAACTTGTTTCTGACCTCAAAGAAAACCCCTTTTGGTCTAAGATCCCTAAGTAAATCAGGTTTCTATGTAGGTTGGGAACCCATGTTACATCAAGTAAAGTGATAATGGAATATTCATCTAGTTCTATCAAAATAGAACCTCTTCCCTCAACCTTACACCTCTTATTATCACCTAAGATGGCATCTCCTTCTACCCTTTCAACCAAATCTTTGAATGGATCTCTAAAGGGACACATGTGAAAGGAATAGCCTGAGTCTAAGATCTACTCTTCATTGAGTGAATGGATAGACACATTAAAAACTTCAACAGTTTCATATCTGAAGTCAACTAATACTGACTAGTCAGTGGACTATTTAAACTCTAACTTGTGTTTGAGTTTCCTACATTTGGGCATAATATGCCCTGGTTTTCCACAATTAAAATGAGTGAATTTTCATTCCTTAAAACCAGATCTAGTTTTGGGGTGCTTATTTTTATTTCTTTTATCTTTAGTGAATTGTTTCTTGTTCCCTTTTGATTGAGTTCTACCCCTAGTGAATAAACTCTTTATATCACCTTTAATTCTAGGTTTAGAGCATATTTATTTAGAAATAAGGGTTGAATTGAACTCGTTAAGAGTCAATGAGTCTCCATCACATATCATGGTCTCAAATAAAGTGTTGTATGTATTATCCCTACTAAAAAACTAGCCTTTAATAGTGTTAGAAATGTCCTTTATCAGTGCTAGAAAAACGTGGACAGTGTAAGCGACGTTAAGAGACCAGGACTTTTATCAGAGCTGATAAAGGGGTCATTTATCAATGCTTAAAAAAGTGTTGATAAATAGGACCTTTATCAGCACTTTAATTTAGTGCCACTAAAGTAACCCTTTATTGGTGCTTATAAAAGCACTGATAAAGGACTTTTATCAAAACTTTTAAAAGCATTGATAAAGGGTTATACTATAGTCTGTTGTTATAGCACATTGTAGTACCACTATAGTGTGTTGTAACAACACACTATAGCACCACTGTAGTGTGTTGTAACAACACACTGCAGCACTAGAAACACATCAAATATCAACAAAATCAAGTCACAATACATAATTTAAATGAAATGAAATTTACAACACAAATAATAGAAAAAATCACTACATTATAGAAATTTCAAACATTGGTTTATACAATTACATAAATACAAATTATTACATACATTCAAAAACAATCCTAACTGCCAACGTTACCATGATTTCTATTGACTTTATTTATCAAACTATCAACACTGTATGAGTAGTTTCGAACAAATCACCTCAACTAAAAAAAAGAATCCACTTGTATAAGAAAATAATTATTATGAATAATACTAAAAAGAAATAAATTAAACATAAATATTAAATAATACAATAATTTTATGGAAATTGATTTTACTGTGAAAATATCAAGATTACCTCTATGATTGAGTAGTGGAGGGAACTTGAAAGAAAGTGATAAATGTCAACACTACAGGAGTGAAAGGTTTTGTGAGAGAAGAAGTCTATGGAAGTTTTGGTGTAGAAAGGGAAGAAAGATGGATAGAGCACCCAAACATGAACAAAAGAATCCACCTGTATAAGAAAGAAATTATTATGTGAGTAATACTAAAAATAAATAAATTAAACATACATATGAAACAATACATTAATTATATGTACAATGATTTTACTGTGAAAACATCAAGATTACCTCTGTAATTGAGCAGAGGCAGCTTCATTTCTCTTCCTGCAAAGACAGTGGAGGTAACTTGAAATAAAGTGATAAATGAACCACTACAGGGGTGAAAAGGTTTCAAGGGATAAGGAGCATGAAAGTTGGACAGAGCACTGCCAACTTGAAAAAAAAATCCACCTGTATAAGAAAACAATTATTATGTGAGTAATACTAAAAAGAAATAAATTAATCATACATATGAAAAAATACATTAATTCCATGGATAATGATTTTACTATGAAAACATCAATATTACCTATGTAATTGAGCAGAGGCAGCGTTGTTTCTCTTCCAACAAAGGTAGTGAAGGTAACTTTAAATAAAGTGATAAATGCACCACTGTAGAGGTGAAAAGGTTATAAGGGATAAGGAGCATGAAATTTGAATAGAGCAACACCAAATCAGACAAAATAATCCACCTATATAAGCAAACAATTATTATGTGAGTAATACTAAAAATGAGTAAATTAATCATACATATGAAATAGTAAATTAATTCTATGGACAATGATTTTACTATGAAAACATCATGATTACCTTTGTAATTGAGCAGAGGCAGCGTCGTTGCTCTTCCTGCAAAGGCAGTGGAGGTATAACTTGAAAGAAAGTGATAAATGCACCATTGTATGGGTGAAAAGGTTTTAAGGGAGAAGGAGCATGAGATTTGGACAGAGCACCCCCGAATCAAACAAAAGAATCCACTTGTATAATAAAACAATTATTATGGGAGTAATACTAAAAAGAAATAAATTAAACATAAATATGAAACAATACATTAATTCTATAGACAATGATTTTACTATGCAAACATTAAGATTACCTCTGTGATTGAGCAAACACAACATTGTTTCTATTCTTGCAAATGCATGACACATGTACAGAAATATTATAAAATAAACAAACTCTACAAGAAATAATGAAAATTAAATCAACATTCCATTATATAATTTTTCAGTAAAATAGAGAAATTATATCATAACATTACCCTTGCATCTATCCAAAGGGTTTCCTTCATTATAGTTTGTTCTTCCAAGGGATTGGTAACATCATCATGTGTAGAAGAAATTGTCTACAAGAGTAGTCAAATGATTAATTTAGATTATGTTAATGCAGTAGAGAACATATAATATTATGAGGAAAAACATAATATATTAAAAAACATTTTTACCTTCTCATTGAACTCTCTTTATTTCTTTTAAATGTTTCAAGGATTTGGTTCCTCTTTTGAGAATCAAAATCCCCTCTTTGTGGTCCCCTCTAACATAAAATACATAATCTACAGTGGGACAGGCATGAACTAATTGTGATGTCCCAGTGAAAGGGTTATCCTTGATTGAATTTTTATCAGAATCAACATTTGATTTAGTCTCCAGCAAGACAATCGACCAATTCTTGTTTTTTGGATTAGAGACATAAAATACTTTCACTTCTTGTGATGCCATTATGAATAGCTCGTCTTTTTTCCTCTTCTACACTGAAATTCACTTTCACAAATCCCATTTCATCAACTTTCACTCCATTGATATTGTCAAACCATCTGTAATGGAAAATCGAAACTTGAAATGTTGTATAATCCAACTCGTATATCTTTTTGATAATGCCAAAATATGACATATTTTCATAAATTGGATTTTTATCCTTGGAACTAGATATGTGCATCACTTCATCCACAAGCGTAACACCATTTTTTTTCATCCTACTGAAGTCATCATGTTCTTTTGTATAGAATTTATAACCATTGATTACAAACCCAATGTAAGATATAACATTTTCATTCGGTCCTCTAGCTAGCCATTGAATTCATTCGGTAATTGAATTTGGATTTTCAGATAACTCCTTATAAATTTGATCTCTAGACCATCATATAAATTGTTGATTATGTGTATCTAATATCCATCTTTCATCCCTTGATGGATTCAAATCTCTAAGAATTTATTTGTGGGCTTCAGTATATGGATCAACATCTTCACTATTATGTAATATGTAAAGATGTTTTTACTCCCGCTCTGTCAAGGTGAATGTAACAACATCTCTTATAGAAATCCCTTTGCCCATAAGGCGTTCGTTGTGACGAGACTTTGGGAAACCGATGATTTCAACATATGATAGGTAATCAGTATAGAATTCAATAGCTTCTTCAACAATATATTGTTCTACAATACAACCTTCTGGATGACTTCGATTCTTGATATACCCTTTCAAAATATTCATATACCGTTCAATGGGGTACATCCATTTGTAATGGATAGGACCACATAGTTGAACCTCTCTGAACAAGTGAACCATCAGGTGGACCATTATATCAAAGAATGATGGTGGGAAGAATATTTTTAATTCACATAATATGATGGAAATATCCTTATTCATGATGGAAAAATTCATCGAGTCTACAAATTTACTGCATATGGATTTGAAAAAGAAGCAGAGTCTGGTTAATGTATGTCGTACATTTTGAGGTAGAATGCAATGGAAAGAAACATGAATTAAATATTTCATCAAAACATGAAATTCATGTGATTTTAGTCCTTTTAACTTCATATTATTCATTGACGCGACATTCTTAATATTTGATGAATACCCCTGTAGAACTTTTACACTCATAAAGAAAAGGAAAAAATTGAAATTTTTCCTATCTGGATAGAGTGTAAGCTGCTGGAGGAAGAAAATTTCCCCATTTACCCTTCACTGGTGTTAACTCTTCCCTTATCCCCATTTCAATCAAGTCAAACCTAGCCTTGATTCTATCTTTCATTTGTCTAGGAACATTTAGTAACATTCCAATAACATTATCAAATACATTTTTTCTACATGCATGACATCAAGAAAAATTTTTCCAAACAAACAATTCCAATACGATAATTCAAAGAAAATTGATCTCTTCTTCCAACTTGATTTTTAAGGTTTTTTTAAATGGTTTACCAAAAATAGTGTCAATCTTTTTTACTTTTTTGTGAAATTGATCACCCGTTGCTAGAGATAGTGTTGTACCTTGTTCGATATTCCCATCGAATGTTGTCATCCAGGATCGGTATTTATATCATTGAGGTAAAAAAATTTGATGTCCTAAAAACAAAGTCTTAGTGGAATGTTTCAACTGAACTGAGTATGTGCATTTTTCAGAAATGGGACACCCTAGCATGCCTTTAATGCTATAACCTAATAAATTTTCATAAGAAGGGAAGTCATTTATCATTCCATACAACATGGCCCTCAATGTGAATTCTTCACTTCTATGAGAATCATACATTATAACACTTGTATCCCACATCAATTTCAGATCTTTAATCAATGGAGTCAAATAGACATCAATATTATTATTGGGTTTCTTTGGTCCAGATATAAGCAGAGACAACATAATGTATTTTCAATTCATGCATAACCATGATGGCAAGTTATAATTTTCCAACATGACAGGCCATGTACTGTGAGTACTACTTTATACACCAAAAGGATTTATTCCATTTGTAGATAACACAAGACAAAATTTTCTCAACTCATCTCCAAATTCAGGAAACTCGTAATCAATTTTCTTCCAATTAGAAGAATCCGCTGGATGATATAGGTTCCCATATTTAATTCTTGTATCTACATGCCATGTTAATTGTCTTGTAGTTTCCTGATATCCATATTGTCTTCTAAACCATGGAATGATAGGAAAGTACCATACAGATTTCAAAAGGACTTGATTCATTTTTCTTGTATCGATATGTACCACACTTAGGGCATTTGATGAGTGATTCATAGTCCTTGCGAAATAATATGAAATCATTTGGAAAAGCATGTATTTTTTTTTGAGATCATTCTCATTGAATGTAACATTCGTTTAGCGTCATATGTTCGGCATGGTAGTTCATTTTCTTTGGGTATCATATCATTTAGAAGACCAAGTAGTTCTGTAAAGCTGGTGTCACTCCATTTGTTGTCAGCTTTCAAATTATATAACTTCAATACAACTGAAAATGTTGTGTATTTAGTACAACTGATATACAATGGTTTCTTGGAACACCTATTTAACTCCTCAAACAACTTTGGACTATCACGACCCGTCCTCGGGGCCCATGTCGTGACTACCCCAAGCCCGCCTTCCATAGGCCAGGGGCTGGCGACTAGCACCAAGGCGTAAATCCCGGTAAAAGGGAAAGCATTGCCTTTGTAAAGTAAACAAGCACCTCAGAGTAAGAAAGCGGAAAAAGTAAACACTAAGTAAAAACAGAGTACAATTGCATGTGCGGAAAGTAAGTGGACCAGAATACAAACTCAAACTGAAAGTAAAGTACAACTCGAAAGGGAAAACAGCAACTAAAAAGTAAAAGCCGCTACGCCGAGCTGTCCACTGGAAATCCCACCTGAAGGGTGGGTACAGATAGCTCCACTGCTCCTCGGGTCCCGTCGTCCGCTCCGAGTACGTCCCGCCCAGTGGTCCTCCTCCAGGTATCGTCCTGCTCTGCAAGCCTCAACCACGATCAACGTTGTTCGTCGTCTGCAACCAACACAACGTAGTGCGGGCATAGCCCGTGCAGGGGTGAGTATAAGCTACTCAGTAGGGACCCCGAGACCCCCGAAGGTCTCCCAAAATCCACAAAGAATAAACCATAAAGGAAAGATACAATCACGAAGTAACAACCGACACTACTTAGGTATATGCCCATACATATACCTAAGTCGAAAATTCCAATACGCTCCAACCTCCGAGCCCAAGTACAACTCAGTCCACACAGGAAAGTATACGTATTCCACACAGGAAAGCAAAACGTAATCCACACAGGATAGCACAACACAATCCACACAGGAAAGCAAACAGGATTCAGCTCACACAGGTATACATCATCGAAAATGTGAAAGAGATGATCAGACATAGATACTGAATCATCTAAGCTGGGACCCACATAGGATACAAGACCAGTACTTGAATCATCTAAGCTGGGACCCACATAGGATACAAGACCAGCACAGCTAGGACCCACATAGGATACAAGACCAGCTGTCTTCATTGATTCATCTATACTGGGATCCACATAGGATACAAGACCAGTACTTGAATCATCTAAGCTGGGACCCACATAGGATACAAGACCAGCACAGCTAGGACCCACATAGGATACAAGACCAGCTGTCTTCATTGATTCATCTATACTGGGACCCACATAGGATACAAGATCAATACTTGAATCATCTAAGCTGGGACCCACATAGGATACAAGACCAGCACAGCTAGGACCCACACAGGATCAGACCCACACAGGATCTGTAGCACTGATCCCCGTAGGATCGCTGAGTGTTGTAGTCGTCGCCGTCGAATCCACTGAGGATCTCTGCACAGTCGTCGTCGAAGTCGCAGTCGTAGCCAGCACTAGGGTTCCCGCACACAGCAAGCTCGTTCGGGAGGGTCCGCTCCACGAGCCGAGAGGCTGATACATCAACTGTCACATAGTCTGAAGTTGATGTATCCAAAAGTTCTGTATCGTCAATAGGAACTCAACGCAACAGACGGCGCGTCAATCGGACGCCCGGTCTGAGAGTTATTGGCTTTTTCGTTCCAGGGGCCCGGTTGGTTTTTAAGGCAAAACCAACCCGACCGTACTCCACCTGCGTCCAAACCTCGGGCGGAGTATGCCAAAAGATCCTTCTCACTAAGAGGAACTCAACCAAGTCGAAGGCACGTCAATCGGACGTCTGGAGTTCAAGATATGAGTGTTTCCGCTCCGAGGGCCCGGTTGGTTTCGTGTATGAACCAACCCGGCCGAACTCAAAGTATTCTGAAACCTTGAGTGCGATATACCAAAATGACCGTCTCGATCCAAGGATCGCGTTGCCGCTGACAACGCATCGATCGGAAGTCCGTAGCCCGAGTTATGGGCAATTGAACCCAAACGGTCCGAAAAAAAAGGGGGTCTGGGCCCGGCCCGACCCGGCCCGACCCAGTACCCCCTGGGTCGGCCGAACCGGGTCGACCTCGCCCGGGCGGCGACCCGGCCCAACGACCCGGCCCGGCTCGGAAGCCCGGTCCAGTCGGCGGCGCGGCCAGCGCGTTGCGCGAGCGCGCCCAAGGGAGGAAGGAAATTCCGCCTGGTCACGCTAACCAGGCGGCGGCGGTGCCCGCGGGGCCCACCTCACAAATCAAGGGGGCAAGCACCCCCTTTTTTATTTCCCACAAGGAACCACGCTGGTTCCTTCATTAAATTCCAAATGGCTGACCCCACGGGTCCGCCTGGAATGTTGACCGGGGGTTTAATCCCCGGATTTAGTGGATCTCAGCCGGCCATAAGGCCGGCCGTTTTACCTGATGCGGGACCCAAGTGGTCCCGCCTTAATTGTGAACCGGCGACCGGCAAGGCCGGCCGCCCTCTGTCATTCCGCCGCGGCCCGTTGGCTGCGGCTCTCCTTGGTCGCCAGCGGCCGGCGAGGCCGGCCACCTCCGGCTGCTCCGTCGCGGCCCGTTGGTCGCGGCTCTCCTTGGTCGCCAACGGCCGGCGAGGCCGACCGCCTCCGGCTGCTCCATCGCGGCCCATCGGCCGCGGCTTTTCCTTTGTCCGACGGCGGCCGGAAAACCGGCCGCCTCTTCTAGCTCTGTCGCGGCTCAAGCGGCAGCCCTTGTTCGTCTGGCGTGGCGCGACGGCACCGTGCCCTTCCGCCGCGGCCCAACTCTGGTCGCGGTCTCATTCGTGTTCAACGACGCAGTGCGACGGCGCCGCGTTTCTTCGTCGCGGCCCGCACCGGCCGAAATTTCTTCTTTTCTGCGCGGTTCAACGGCACCGTGTTACCCCGCTCCAAACCGCAATGATTACAAGCACTAGGGAGGGGGTCGGCCGTGTTTGTGCGGTCCGGCCTCCCTCCGTTAATCCGATAACAGTCGGTTATTTAAATCAAAGAAGAACGCTAGAAAAGATATTCAAGAGCACAAAAAGAAAACCCCTACCTCGGTTTCAAGAACGGTGCACGTCAACGAGCCGTGGAAGACGAGCGTCGCGGAGGTCGGGCGTTGCGGAAAACGAACGTCGATTCTGTTGTCGTCAAGGTGCGTTCGAAGAGGAAACGTCATTGGAAGAAGACGTCGCGTCGCAGGTCGGTGTCGCGGAAGTCGATCTCCGAGGGCTCGGTGCTCCACGTCGGAGATCGTTCATTCTTCGTGTTCTTCGTCGAGGTTGAAGAAGAAGAAGAAGACTTCACGCTTCCCAAACCTCTCAAAGTGGCAAAAACTCTAACAACAATAAAATAAGACCAAGTCTTAATTTTATTAACACAACAAAACCATTTGAATTTCAAGAGTTTGAAATTAAGTAACTCACCTTATTAATTATAACAAGTTGTCAAAAATTAAAGTAAGAGAGTTAATGGGGAGCTTGGAAAGTGAGGGGTTAGAGGATTTGAAGGGGTGGGGTTCGTGTGGGCCCCACCACCCTCATAACCTCCCTAGGGAGGTTGGGTGGTTACCCAACTTCCATCAAGAACTAACACTTAGAGTAAAAAAAAAATTGTAGATTAATTATAAAATAAACTTCCACAATTTTTATCATCAACTCTCGTGAGAACGCAACTCCGGAACAGGTGTTCCTAAGAAAATACCGGCGTTGCGGTTCCATCAGTGCCTTCGGAATCTGATTCCGAGCATCGGTTCAAAAGTTAGAATTTCCCTCTCGTTCGTTCACTGAACGTACCCGAGTCAAACATCAGAAATTGATTCCGGGCACACCGGGCCTCGGAATCAGGTGCCGTCAGAAACCGCGTTCTTGTAAAATTCCAAAGAAAATTAAGAAAAAAATTTCCTTGAATTTTACGGGTCTTTACATGGACAATCACGAAGGTCATCTTCAATTTCCATTGTCATTTATTACATGAGATCTCCATCATCTTTTACAAAGGTATTCATATCAAATGATTCATAAATTGTAGTATCATCCTAATCGATGTCCACATTCAGTTTTTCCCCATGTTTAGCCCAAAATTTATAGATTTGATCTATTCCATGACAAATCAAATGTTCTTTCAACTCTTTCAGACTAATTTTTCTTGAATAAAAACTATCTAAACACGGATATAGGATTTTAGAAGGGTCATCTGCATGCTCTCTTGCAAACTTGATGAACTCTTTAACTCTATCTTCATATTCATTTATCAAACGATTAGCGTGCATCCATTTTTAGTTCATATCAATCCTATTGGGTTTATAGAAGATTAATTTTATACAATATATAAATAAATACTCATAAGATATTCATTATCAAAAGTGAAAGTTATAGACAATTATAATAAGGGAAATATGGATCATTTCTACTAGAATATATGAGCACCTAGATATTCCAAATCCAATAATAAGGGTTGTTGGAATTTGAAAAAATAGAGGGAGATAAAGGCAGATAATAAATGATATTATCACTAAACTTTATAGGTGTAAACTGAAAGATGGATAGTGTAATTACCCTAGCCTGAATTACTCAAACAACACCAGGTCAGATCATCTTATAACCTCTAACACACCGCAAAGTCACTAAAAGTTGGTTGAAACTTTGGGTGTAAAAAACCATAAATGGGAGGTCCCCCCCCCCCAAATAGAAACAATTAATACCAGAGTTAGAACAAAATTCTAGCATGGCCCTTGGGGTTAATGGACATGCAGACCCAAAATCATCATTACCCAATATAGGCATACCTGTTAGACAAAAAACTATGGAAATAAATGACGCAATCACTATATAGACACACATACATGTCACGCTAGTATAAAAACTCACTCACTTATAGTCTATAAGAAATATCAAATAGATAAAAACCTGATATTCAAACATAACGTGAACTAAAGGCACCATAATGATTCAAAAAGTGAAGGCTTGATGTGATAAAACCTCATGTGCTTAACTGGGGATGGCCCCTTTGAATATGCTCCATAAGAAAACTAAGGACCATAGTGAATTCTAAAAGGAACTAGATCCTATGATACATATAAACAGTAGTGGAACATACATCACTCCACTAACTTGGTTCCTGAAAAATAGCATCTGAAGCTGCATGTCCACTGAGGTGTCCATGAAAGGTGTCAGCATATATATAATCATTATGGAACCACCAATGTGCCTCAAATCAGTAGTCAATAAATAAGAATATACATGAAAATTTCTACACATTTATATACATATATGAAAAAATTAGTTAGTAAGAAGATATAAAACATAGTAGTAAAATAACAATGAATAAATATAAGGTTTGGTGTCATATATAAACAACGGATCATACATCGGTAGTCAATACAAACAACGGACCACAAATCATTCTCTAAACAATATATCACAAACAAATCGTACGCAATGGATCATAAACAAATCGTAGTAGAAGAAATCAAAAACAAAACCAAAAATACACAAAAAATTGGAAGGCCTACCTCACTAGGTTGAAGAAAATTTGAGACCCTCTTCGGATGTCAGACAAGATGTTTGGAGGCAGTTGAGTGGTGTGATTCGACCTTCGATCCACCGAGGAGCACCGACAGTGGGTGGCTTCTACGGAGAGCTTCTATATTGTGACGGGTTCGCAAATAGTTAGGGTTTTTAAAATAAATCGGGATGCTTTTATCAACGCTTACTAATAAGCGCTGATAAAGAGCCCTTTATCAATGCTTATTTTATAAATGTTGATAAAAGGACTATTTATCAGTGCTAAACTTATAGTGCTGATAAATCCCCATCTTTATCAGCATGAAAAAAGTGCTGATAAAGATTCTTTTATCTACGCTTATTACTAAAGCGCTATTAAAGGATTTATAATTATAATTATAAATAAAAAATGTAAATATATATAAATATTTAATAAATATATATAAATACAGTAAATATATTCCTTTTTAAATATATTTATTATAATTTTATAATTATTTATTTATTATTATAGAAATATTTTAAAAAAATATTATTTATATCATTATATATATTTATATAATTTTGCATATATATATTTAATAAATATATATAAATATAAATATAGTAAATATATTCATTATTCAAGTAAATTTATTATAAATTTAATAATTATTTAAATATAGATAATTATTTATTTATAATTATATAAATACTTTTAAAAAAATATTCATTTATTTATAATTATAAATATATAATTGTATAAATATAGTGAATGTACATTTATAAATATTTTTATTTATAAATTTTTTTATTTATAAATTTTTTTATTTATAAAATTTTTATTTATAAATATTTTTTTACAAATATTTTTTTAACATTATTAATGAATATCTAATTTTGAGTGCATGCATATATGTACAAAATGAGTGAAATTGAATAAATTAAGAATATAGGTACACCAATATTGAAAAAATGGATAAGTTCTGTGTGTGTATTTTATATAAAAATGCGTTAATTATACGTATATATGAAATCAATATAACACACATTCGATCTATATTAAATTAAAAAATCAAACGATATTCAATTATATGTCGAGTACTATGTAATTAGTCAATATTTTAAATTCATATTAATTTTTAATTATATATCATTATTCAATAAATATATGACAATTTAATGTAAAGCGCATAAATATTTTTTAATATATAATCATATTTATATAAATTAATATATATAAATATATTTAATATATACAATTTAATAACATTAATTATCATAATTATCCAATTAATAAAATGTTTAATATTTAATAATGTATAATCAATCAATTCATTTTTATCAATAATTATTTAATTAATAAAATTTATAATATTTTTTTTAATAAACACATTTTTTATTTTTTATTTATTTAATTATTTCATTTTATCAGCACTAAAAATGTGTTAATGGAAGAAATATTTATCATCACTAAATATAAAGCGCTGATAAAGTGTACCCTTTATCAGTGCTAAAATTAAAGCGCTGATAAAGGTTTTCTTTATCAGTGCGAAAATAAAAGCACTGATAAAATATTAAATTTATCAGCGCTTTCTTTAATACTGATAAATATTTCATTTATCATCATTTTCTTCTAGCACTGATAAATAACAGCACTGCTAAAGACCAGTTTTGTAGTAGTGTATCTAGAGAAATTAAGAGGATCATTGCCTGATCTTCATCATTAACAGTAAAAATAATTTTGGCTTAATTTAACATAACCTTGTTAAATTCATCAAGTTGGGATTTAATAGAACTATCGGGTTTCATTTTAAATGTAAACATGTGATGTTTTTTATAAAGCCTACAGACAATTGAAGTAGTCGTGTATAAATTCTCTAGCTTAAACCAAATACCATCTGTAGTAGACTCATAAGCAACTTATCATATAACATTATCACCTAATGAAAGCAGTAAAGAGTTATGTGTCTTAACTAACACATTGGGGAAAACATTTATGTATTCAATAGTGGGTTGTCCGGTTTCATTTATAGTCATAACAGGTTTCTTAGGCCCATAGAGGGCATCAATAAGGCCATGTTGTACAAGAAGGGATCTCATCTTAATTTGCCATAGGTTAAAGTCATTATCATCATCAAATTTCTTGATTTCATATCTCATTGTTGACATGTTTATCCAAAGAGTAGATGTCGATTTCTTGCGGACAATGTTAAGTGTATGCCCCTAACAACTAACCAATCACTTGGATAAACGATGCTTATCCAAAGGGATGCGAACTACTAAGAAATATAAAATTGGAAAATGGATCTAAACAAATACAGTAAGGTAGTGGCGAATTAGGAAGGGACTACAGTGCAAAAATCAAACAAAAACTAGAACTATAAAGTAGAAAATAGGAATAGAAAATCGACAACAAAAGAAAGCCAGAATAGGCTTTGACACCACTTTGTGAGGGGAGAGGTAGACTCAAATGCAATGAGAACGCCAAAACCCAAATGAGGACCAAACTGGTTTATTGCTAACAGAAATCGAAATCCAAAGAACCAATACAATAAATGAAAGAAAGGAAAAAGAAAGAATGAGAACACAGATATTTACATGCTTTGGTCTTGTGGGGACCTACGTGCATGCTAAGAACACCACCCAGTACGTACGCGTTTTATTAATGCTCAAAAGAAAAACAAACGCTACAAGGCAAGAACCAGTAAGAGAAGAAAATAGGAATAAGATAATACAAGATTTACAACTTTGAATTAAAATAAAACTAAAAAAATATAACACTTATAGTGTCGAAGTTTGAACAAACATCGACAGTCCTGGTCTCTTGAAGCTGGTGCGAGTGGCTACAGCACATCTGGATCTGAAGGTTTTTCTTCCTTCCAAGCTTGTGGAAAACAGTCGCTGAAGATGGCCGCACTTCATCCTCCTTGGAAGGACGTCGTCCCCACTACAAATCTGACAACGAGATATAGCCAGGGGAGAGTAACGGGTTGGTACTAACCACTGTCAAGGTGAAACAACGAGCTAGGGTTTCACTGAAAGAAAACCGAGAGCCAGAGCCAGGAGTGGGAGAAAGCCAAATGATCCAAAGTGATCCAACCGGCGCAGAGGTGATCAATTCCCCTTAACAATGGTAGAGCCTCAAAAGGCTACAACGAATCACTAGGTGCCACGCACACGCATCGAAATAGAATGCCAGGGGCGTAGGCAGATAAACTGAAACCAGTGGATGGCTTAGATCAAATGGGTGGTGAGGATTATCAATGACCAGCAAGAAAAAAACAACCCATGAATTGCTAGGTAAGCAAGCGTATGCGAGCAGCGGCCAGTCGAAGGTCAAGGCCTGATAGAAGAGACCCACGCAGAGTCAAAGTGGCCCAACAATAAAAAAAATCAAATGAGCTTAATAATAAAGGAAAATTAAACAATTTTTCATGGCATGCATTATCAATGTAAATGGCAGAATATAATGAAGACAAATTCAATATGAAAACATAATTGAATGACACAATTCACAACCTCTGATACCCGAAGGGAGAGGATCAAATACCTCGTCGCCCCAAAGGAAGCTTCGCCATCAAGGATGTAGGTGGGAGGAGCAGGTCTCACCCAATAGTTGATAAATTTGGAAGAAACAAAGGCACGTGAGGTGCGTTCATTTTCACTCATAAAAAAATAATTTTTTTTTTGAATTATCAATAATCAAAACATACTGGTAGTAACAAATTGTGAATCACATATCCTAAAAAAGCATTATATCATAGAACTAATTTAGAAAACAACTTATTAAGGAGTGGAATCCACTTAATATTATTAAATTTACTCAAATCTAAAAAAATAGAGTTTTTCTCAGTCGAGCCCTTAGAATTTTAGAACTAGATAATTTAAGGACATGAATTTAATGAAATATATCCACTACCACACCATAAATTAAACCTCCATAACAAGGTTTTGTATTGTTCATCGATTAGTAATTCATTTAAGTTGTAATGAAAATAAATGATTTACTATATATGACATGATAAAGTTGTATGAAGAAAAAAATTGTACTAAAGACTTAATCAAGGTAAATACAACTATGATTCATAGAATTAAAATTTGGTTTCAAAATCAATTTCATAGCCAAAACATTATCAAATTTAATTCAACGAGTATCTTGAAATCAAAAAGTTTACTCCATATACAACTCTTTTTCATGTAAATTTAACTAATCATGATAGATTTTAATGTTTAGCTTAAAATGAGTTTCATAATCAAATTTTTATTAAAGAAAATATAAAAAGTATTTGTAAAATCAAGGTTTTTCTTAAAACCAATTTTATAACAAAAACCTTGCTAAAGTGATTAAAACTCATTCATGTAAAATCAATGTTTGGTTTATAACTATAATTATATTCAATAAAGTATCAAGAAAATGAAACTAATGCTTATACCACTAATGTTTAACATTAAAAACAAATGCAAAATCACTAAATATGTAAACATCATGCATAATATAACATAACTAATTAGTGGAGATGTCGTCAACACGTCCAACACGATTGAATCTAGTCTCAATCCCATCTAAATACCTAAATTAGAAGGCCATATACTCTTCGACTATGTAACCTTCAGCAATAGAACCTTCTGGTTGAGCTTTATTTCTCACATATGATTTCAAATGACCTAAGTACCAGATGAAAAAAATAAGAAACATATTAAAAAAATTACATAATGATTTGATAAAATTAATTTCACCAATGAAAATTAAAATAATATCAATGTACCTCTCAATTGGATACATACATCGATAGTGTCATAGTCCACCAAGTTTAGCTTCTTCAACCAAATGAACAATGATTGTGAAGAATGAAGGGGGAGATAACTTTTGATGTTTTAAGTCAACGCACCTTGAAATGTTAATTGAATATTCATTTCGAACTTTTACATTCTTTAAAATTGGAATGAATACGTCTTTCTCAAAAAAAATCATTGTAAAAATAGTCAAAGGATACTTGTCATTCCCATCTTCCTGCAAACCATGTTTTATATTCATTGATTTCAAATCTTTACGAGCATTAAGGTCATCCTTTGATTTACCCTACTCATTAAGAAATGTAAAAATTACATTATCACAGAAGTTTTTCTCAATATGCATTATATAAAGATTATGACGTATCAAATTAAACTCTCAATAAGGGAGTTCAAAAAATATACTCATTTTCTTTCATTATTGTGTTCCAGCTGCTTCAGATACTATATCTCATACCCTTTTCTCATCTTTAAACTGATTACATTTTCTAAATTATACAGTAATATTCATTAATTGTCCCAAGATTTATTAACCGGATAATAACTTTGGTGGCTTTCTCAATTCAATATCTTCAATGAATTATGTCATGTTAAACCTGAATTTATGAGAAACATCAAAAAATCAACGATGACATATAAAACGCCATTTTCTACTATGAGGTAATTGTTGAGGTTCAAAATCAAAATTATAAATTGGACAAGCCAAAACAGTATGAGTGTTCCAACAAGATAAGTTTCCTAATCCAGGAAAGTCACTAATTATCCACATTAAAATAGTATGCATTTTGAATAGTTTTCTTGTTGACTCGTCATATGTTCCCATGTCATCATCCCATAATTCTCACAATTCTTTGATTAGAGGTTGAAGGTATACATCGATGTCATTTCCAGACATTTTCTTTCTAGGAATAATCATCGAAATAATGAAAGAAATATTCTTTATACACATCCATGAAGGTAGATTATAGGGGATCAAAATAACTGGTCAAATGTTATAATTAGTACTTAAAGTGCCAATAGGGTTAAAACCATCAGAAGCCAATCACAAACGTACATTCCTAGGATCTGAAGAAAAATTTGGATACAATGAATCAAACACCTTCCATGGTGTTGAATCTTTTGGATGTCACATCAAGTCATCATTGTTACTATTCTGAGTATGTCACTACACGTCGTTTGCTGTCTTAGATGACATGAATAATCTTTACAAGCGTGGTTTCAGAGGAAAGTAACACAATACCTATGCAACAGTATTCTTCCTCTATTTCTTTTTAGGGTTACATTGATTTGTACTCTCATTATTGTTCATTGACTTTCATCTGCTTGTATGACATCTTATGTCTTCTTCTGTATTGGACTCTTCTCCCCAGTAAAGCATGCAATCATTAGGGCATGTAAGTATCTTTGTATAATCAAGCCCAATTTTGTTAATGATTTTCTTCATCACATATAATGATGCAGGGATCTTAGCTTTACTAAATGCATAATGAAATAACTCTAAAATCATGGACATTGTTTTTTCAATAATTTCACAGAGACTTGATATGATACAACTTAAGTAGAAAATACAACTTCGAATATTTGCCACCCTTCATACAGTTCTTGTTGCTCGTCTTCAACTAATTCATAAAACTCTTTTTTTTTTGTCGTTGAAGTTCTGAGCAAGATTAACCTGATCAGGATCAACTGAATGTTCTGTTGATCCATTAAAAACTTGGACATTGTATCATGTGAAGCCAAATGTACCATTTATCAATTTTCAAACTGAATTATCCTTTGGCGGGTCACTTTGTGTTTCGTTGACAGGATTCTCATTGTTTTAACTTTCCATAACATTTGATTCACCATGTCAAATCCAACATACATATTGAGCAGAAAACTGTTTCAATATCAAATGTTCATATACTTCGTTTCTATTCAACCATCGCTTGAATTTACAATCAGGACACGAACATTTAATTCTACCACCAACTGATCAGTTTTCAATTGTCTAATCTAAATTTTTTTTCAAACCCTTAACATATCGAGGTGTGTTTCGAGGTAAATTAATCTAACTTTTATCCATAGGTATTGGATTGTCACTCTTCTCCCCATACATTTAGCTATAAAGATATAAATTTTTAATAAACATGTACAATCAAAATTAAATATCACTCAAATTCGTCATTGGTCAAGGTAGGGTCATGATTCGACATAACACAAATTCAACATAAAAATGATTCAATCCAACATTAAAAACATAAATAACATAAATGAATAAATATTACCCAACAATAATACAGCTGAATGTCGTGCAATAAGTTCATTGAGCCGAGGAGAAAGGGTATTGTGATGTCGAGCGTACTGTTATTAGCCTACAATGATACATGAACATAATTCTTTTATCAAAAGATCTCTAACTTTTCTACTTTGCATTTTATCAAAAAAAAAATTATATTGCAGAAACATGATTCTATAGATATCTTTTGCTTCGATAATTATGCAAATCAAGATTTGTTGAATCTCAAAACAATAACATGGTACTGTGATATATGGTGCATGTGTTTCCATATGCGTCATAACATTGCATACAATTATGGTTTTACAACATTTTCATAATCAATTTGAGAAACAGTACTCAACTTGAAGAGAGTAGCACATACAAGCTTCATGTAATCTAAAGCTACGTAGCTTGTAGTAAACATTATGCATTGTACTCATGATTAAGAGTATTTGTTATTTAGTATATTAACTTCATGATATCATTTAAAAAAAAGAGGTAAATTACATGCGGCTTGGGTTCTTAAACCACGGGCTAAATGATCAGGTTTTTTCGAACGAAAACCCCAAACCCCTCAACGAAACATCTAAAACAACTATTCTCCTCAAGCCAACTCACAATGGCCCTTAAGGTGGACCTTAATAGCCAAATTATCATTTTAAAGACATTTAAACGATTATTAAATAGAGAAGCGACACAAAACCGAAAGATTGACAAACCTCTTAATGAAAATATAAAAGCATAGTCTTACACCACACACCGACAACACCATGGGCACCTTGTATCATGCCACATGAAATAAATAATTAATTATAACAATTTATAATTAATTATTCAATTTTTTTTATAAAAAAAATAAGAATAATCTCCTAAAAGAACATTGAGGTTCACCACTCTCTAAAACTGTGACCAACTTCCGATGGAAGGTCAGCAACGCAGCCTCACCATCATCCCGAGAAAAAACCCCAACAAACAACACTCAATTACACAAATTTTTATATAATTTAATTAAAACCCTTATAAAAATACAACATGCATCATACCTTCAACAAAACAGAGCTAAGAGAAGGATGGGGTCATGGGTATAAGGGAGTTATGGTTGTTATCGTCGTTGGGGGGTCGCACTTGCTGAGAAAAGGGGAAGAGGCACCGTTGGGGATCATCGTCGAGGAGCAGGGGGTTGCTGCGGGGTCGTCATCGGGGAGCAGGGGGGTCGGTGTCACGAGGATCGGAGGTGAGGGAGGGGCAAGGAGCGATTGTTGTCGGGGAGAAGGTGGATCGGGGCGGTCGCCATCAGGGGGAGGGGGGATCAGGGTCGAGGGGTCGTCGCCATTGGTGAGAGGGGGGATCAGGGCCGAGGGGTTGTTGCCATCAGGGAGAGGGGGAGAGAGGGTGGGGGCAAGGGGATCAGGCGAGGGGGGAGAGGGTGGGGACAAATTTAATGATTTAGCAGCGGTTTAAACAAAAACCGCAAATAAATTTAATATATATATATATATATATATATATAGCGTTATTTATACTAAACCACATCTATAATATAAATTATATTTAATACGATTTGTTTAGCGACAATTATTAGAACGGCTGCTAAGACCTCTTTTTTTGTAGTGTCAGCAGCCAACTAAGCTCCAAGATAGATCGTAGAAAAATTCTTCCTTCAAAGTGGTGAGAGCGTGGAGACAAGCATCTATTAGAGATAAACACACTAATTTTCTCTCTACTAATAGTTTTTCTAATATGCAAACAATAAAAATTTAGAATTATCAAAAAAATATGAATAGCTCGATGCCTACTATTGGGGAAAAATAGCATATAGTTAGAAAAAAAGATATATGAGATACCTATGAAACGAGACCTCCCTCTGAGGGGATGTAGATCCCCATTAGACAAAGCTTTGCTGAGGTTCCAGAGGAGAAAATCTTGTGACAAAGTAAAGATACTCAGAGATAGGGGATGGCTTTGGCCGAGGCCATGAAGTAGCATAAAATGAACCTGAGAAGCCAGCAGGACCGAGGCACTGTCTGGGTTGAAGTTACTGATAGCCTCCATGATTTCCTCTTTGGTTGGAATAGACTTCATGATATTATTTTGGTGCTCATCAATGGAACTAGGGATACTGTTGAGGAAAGGATCATCCGCCACCCCGTTGGGGCTTCTTCCACTCATTTTCAGCCACAGACCAGTGATTAACAAGGAGTAATAAGAAACTGTTAATGGCCCACGTAACCTCGATATTACCGGTGAAGGATCCATCATCTAACTGCATGATGAGATTCCCCATAAATTTATGATCTTTGGTTCGTGCATATATGACATAAGTGTTTCTATCTCCCAATTTAAGCCATAATGTTTTGGATTTTTCCCAGGTCATCTTTTATTTTTCTATCTCTGAAAAAATCATTTGCTTGTTGGCTAATATCATATAATTATCATAGTCCCATAATTCTTGTAAACTAGTATCAAGTAGATTAATTGCTGACGGCAAGACTCTTCTGAGACTGGTTTGAAGGTTAGGCCAACTGTCCAGCCATTTTAATACATCACCTTTTAAATCACCTTAGTTTGTTTTTCAGAACAACCCACGCATGTCCCTGGGTCCAGACTGTTGCACCATACACTTGAACTGATTTCCCTGGGTCCAGTACAAAGCGATGGTTGCACTTTGCTGTGTTGTGAAACCTGATCAACAGGGGAGAGTGGTCAGATAGAGCCCAAAACATATGGGGGAGGGGAGGTATGGGGTAAGAAAGAGATCCCTTGAAGGTTGAAGAAGCAACTGTCCAACCGACACCAGGTCCTTCAATCTCCTCTCTGTTATTGCACCAGGTAAAGTGATCACCAAAGTACCCGAGGTCCACAAAGTTATCATCTGATAGAAATGATTAAAAGTCGCTCATTACCCCGGAATACCATTCCTGCATTTTTTATCATCTTGGTTCAAAAACGTGTTGAAGTCACCAGTTATGAATTGGGTGTGGGTTACTGGATCGAAGTTAGATAGCAATTTCCAAAGGTTATCTCTTTCAAGGATATCACATTTAGCAGACGACAAACAAGTAAAATGAGAGTAGAGAATCGAACTTCAAACATGATGTACTGAGAGGACTCATTAATGTCGACCTGTGGGGGTTTTTTTTCAGAAAACAAAGACAGGGGTGTTAGACGGACTTTCAAGCACAGTGACCCACATAAAGCTATGACGTGAGATGAAGAATAGAATCTGCCTTATGGTTCGGCACAAGAACATCAATAAGGGAGACATGGTTATGCCTAAACACATTATCCAAGAACTCGAACTTAGCCAATGGTCTAAGCCCCCTAGTATTCAAAAAATTAAATGAGATCTTGGACAAACAAAAAGGGAAACCATGGCGGCTTCATTCTCTAGGCCTTTTTCAGGAGATGAAATATCATCACGGGACTTCAAAATAGATTTGGACAATCATAGATCATGAAAAGGGGATATTTCTTCTTCATGGCTTGATGAATCCTAGGGGAGGGCTAACTAGATGATCTTTACTGACCTGATCCGGTGCTTTGAACCAGCTGGGAGAATAGTGACATGAAAGCTCGAGCATACCTGCAGCTGGAACCCCTAGAGCAGCATGAACCAGAGAGACCACCAGGGTCGGACACCTAACGATTCCATCCTTAGCGCCCCCTCCCCACCAGGGTTGAGATCACATCTACCATCAGCAGGTGTATAAAACCCTTATTCAAGAGGGACCAAGATAACACTGCCTGGACAGGCATTGGAAGAAGCTACACTCGGAAAAGGAACTCCCATATAGGGATCCTAAAGACACCCAATTTTAGCTAAACCATCTATAGGACCAGGAAAAGCAAGGGAACACCAGTCGGAATCTAGGAGAGAAGAACCATTATCCAATAGGGTAACCATTAAATAGGGACACCTATCACTGCCAAGCTCAGAGCCTTCTCCATCAAGAACCAGATCATGACAGCCATATCCATTTATAGAACAACCTTCAACCTAAAGTTCTAGAGGGATTGAACTGGATGGCCCTCCCTCAGAGGAAAACAACCAAGAGGTCCTGAAGATGGGTGGGTGGAACTATGGGGCCCTCCTGCAAAGGTGAAACATTCAATCTTGGACGGGGAAGAATCGACGAGCCTAACAGAGAGCCATCCTAGGGGAGCCCTATCAAGGAGACATGTGCTTGCACAACACGCCCATCATCTCGAGCGTCGACCTGCCCAGGTCTACTTCTACTGCAGCAAGAAAGTAATTGACCCAAGAGGACATTTTGGATAGAAGCTCACCTTACAGGCGATGAAGAGCCATTACAAGAAGGAGATCGACGACCCCACTAATAGGAGGATACAGTGTGGGAGGACACGGATAAATCCATATCCACATAGATCATCACTTCGATAGTGTACTGTATCTTCAGTGTACTGTATCTTCAGTGTACTAATATCCATAGAAAATGGCCCAGGGAATCACCTATCCCTTTCAGTACCACTAGTTGTGGAAAGGAAGGCGAAGCCCAGGACGGAAAATCCAAATAGTCGTTGTCTTGGGATCCCGCACCTCATGAATCTCCATTGTCCATCCATACAAGCTGAACCTCCATCAACCACGGGCCCTAGAGTACTGCTTTTAAGCATCCATGAAGTCCTCTCTTGAAAATAAATGGATACAGAAAGAACAACGGTTGATCACGGAAATGGCTGTCGGGGAGGAGAGATCCGAGGACTTGATGAAAAGTAGAAAAACCGGTAGGTCAGGATGATCCCTCCCAAACATATCTACGACAGTCCATCAGTGATAATCCATAGCAGAGACAAACATGGACGTCAACATGGAAAAAAGATGGACTGCCACTGACGAGCTCTAGGGATTCATCCACTAGAGGAATCAAGAGATAATCGGGAGCCCGGACATTCGCACAGGGGGCAGGGCGCAAAACAAGACCTCTTTGAAGGAGAGAGGTTCCATGCTAGGTCCAGAACCCTCCGATCCAACATCCCAAACTAGGTCTGCTGCAGGTGCTGCAGGTGCTGCCGGTGGGTAATAGGCAGCTAAGGAGGGAGCCGGCGACTGCCGCTGATAGGATGCGGAGGAATAAAATTGGCCGGAGGAGGAAAGATGGACGAGTGCCGCTGACCGCCTCCGATGCCCGGAGGGAGAGGATCGAATCCCTCGCCGCTAGGCAAAGGACGCTTCGCCATCGAGGATGAAGACGGGAGGAGCAGATCTCACCGAACTGTCGATAAATTTGGAAGAGACGGAGGCACGTGAGGTGCGACCGTTTTCACTCATAAATATATATATTTGAATTATCAATAATCAAAACATACTGGTAACAAATTGTGAATTTCGTATCCTAAAAAAGCTTTATATCGTAGAACTAATTTAGAAAACCATTTATTAAAGAGTGGAATCCACTTAATATTACTAAATTTACTCAAATCTAGGAAAATAAAGTTTGCCCTCAAAATTTAAGAATTAAATAATTTAGGAACATGAATTTAATGAAATATATACACTACCGAGTTTTTTTTAATACGCTTTTTAAAAAAATATTTTTTTAAAAACGGTTGGATTTAAAATATTTTCAAAACTACGATATCTCTGTTTGTATAGTCACTCCCCTTAAGATAGATTAGAGAACCTTGAATGGGGATTAAGGCCTCTATGCTAGGGTGCTAATTGAAGTTAACCTTGAATCACAGCCCCCAAGATCTATCATCTTTACTGCCCAAGATTATAAAACAATGGTGAGGCTTGAATATGAAAGACTTCCTTCTTTTTGTGAACTCTGTAAACTGGTTGGACATTCCATTCACCAGTGTAGGAGAGTGCACAATCAACCTCCTCAAACCAACAATTCTGGATGGACTGAGGTCAGGAAAAATAGAAGAGAGAAAGATGGTCCTACTGACAAACCTGAAACATCCAAGAATAGGGAAGAAAAATGGGTTGTTAAAGTCAATTCATTTGGCATACTTGATTCTGATAAATGAAAGTCTTGGGCTGATTTAGCTGAAGACCAAGAACTTGAATTGTTGACTCAAAACTTTAAGAGGGATATTGAGAAGGATTTTTATTAACATCCTCTCCCATCCCTTGGCCGACTTGGACCCTGTTTTCCCACCCCTTGATGGTCCTACTTTGGACTCATCTTCACTCAATCATTCTGTCTCAAACAATGCTATCAAAGATGTCCCGAGCAGCTACTCTCATATTGACAATTTTAGTGCCTCTAATTTAGAGGACAATGACAACTCTGTCACACACAACTCCTCATCTGAAAACATTCTCATGTACCCTCCAAACCCCTCTAATATCTTTGAAACTCATTCCTCACTGGACAGTGCTGAGAAAAACAAGACTACTGAACCCAACTACATGGCTGCTCTCCTTTCCTCACCAATTCATAAGGACGGGAAGCAGGTTTCTGTTGTGTCACACACTGCACAACCTGATCCCAAGCCTTCTGAAATCCCAAGACTTGCTATTCACATTCCTGTCTCGGTACAGGTCCAGGATTCTCAACCTATTGCCTACATGGATTCTGCTTGCAGGCAGACCACTTCTACTCCTCCTCTTCATTCTGTTTCTGATGTAGAGCACTCTACACAACCGAAACCCATGTTTTCTAGAACTGCAGAACCTTCTGTTCCCAATTCTGCTTCTGTACAGGACCAGGGACTTCAGTCTGCTGCTCTCAAGGCACCTGTTAGCAAGCAACACTCTCCCACTCTAACTATACAAACTGTTTCTAACATACAGGGCAGAGATACAGCTGCTGCTACTTTGCCCATGCACTTAGCATTGCAGGTTAATCATGAAAATGCTGTGAAAGATCACTCATTTAGAATTGCCACCAGGTCTAAGACCTCAACTTCTAAAAAAAGGGGGACAACCCCACTAAGAAACGGTCTAAATGAATATTCTGTTTTGGAATTGTCAAGGAATTGCTAATACCTGACACCTTCAACGTCCTTAAAAGATTCACCAATACTCATACTCCAAACCTTATTGCTATTGCTGAACCTAAAATTAACTTTGCCTCATGCTCACATCAAGCCCCTCTTGGATACTATTTCCTAGGGGCTTGTAATAATGGAGCCCCTTCTGAATCTTTATGGCTCTTTGCCCATTCTTCATTGCAAAATGTTAACATATATAGCTGTTCGAGTCAAGCCATTACTTGTGACTACATCTTTGAGAACATACACATTTTCTCTACTTTTGTTTATGCCTATAACAGGTATCAAGATAGAAGAGATCTTTGTAATGATCTCTCCCATCTTAATGCTTCTATTTGCCATCCTTGGTTTATTATTGGTGACTTCAATGCCATCCTAGCTTCGAGTGATAAAATTGGTCCTCCTCCTGCTCCTATTTCCACTAGGGAATTTAATGCCTGTATTGAAATGAACAATCTCACAGAGGTTAACCTCTTGGGTGCTAAATTTACTTGGTATAGGAAGCACTATAATAGAAATGTTTCCAGTAAATTAGATAGGGCCTTTACCAATTCCCTCACCATTGATAGTTGGGACAATATCTCTAGCATTACCCTTGTGAGAATTGCCTCTGACCACCATCCCATCCTTTTTTCCTTCTCCAACAAAAAAAGTAAATTGAGGGCTCCTTTTAGACATAACACTGCTTGGTCTTCTGACCCTGAATGTATAAGCATCATCAAGAACACTTGGAATAAGATACATGGTCAGTCTGACCCGTTTGCTTGCCCGATGAAGTTAAAAATGTTAAAGCAAATTCTTAAAAGTTGGTGCAAAAGTAAGGCTTATGAAATGGACAATAACACCGACCTTCTTGAAACCGAACTTAACCAACTTCAGAATGTCAACTCTTCATCAAACTTTGCTGAGGACTCTCAACAAGAAATCATCATTTCTTCTAAACTAATCTCCTTACTCAACCTCAAGGATAATCTTAAAAAAAAAATCTTCAAAGCCAAATGGATTAATGATGGGGATAGGAATACTAAATTCTATAACGCTCTCCATAGGGTTAGGAAAGCCTATAGACCCCTAGCCTTTCTTAGAAATGGGGACCAAATTCTTGACACTGATGAAGGAATTTCCAATCACTTAGTCTCTTATTTTGAAAATATTTTCAATGGTGATAATATTGATAAAGACCTTAAACCTGACATCATTCCTGCCCTTGTTTCTGAGGAAGATAACTCTCTTCTGAATAATATCCCTTTTGATCATGAAAGCAGATACACTGTCTTCAGTCTTAATCCTGACAGTGCCCCTAGCCCGGATGGTTTTAATAATGGCTTCTATAAAAAACATTGGGATATTCTTCAGAAAAACGTCTGTTGTCTGGTTAAAGCCTTCTTCTCCAAAGGTATTCTTCCACATGGTCTTAACTCCCAATTCCTTGTTCTCATCCCCAAAATGGAGAATGTTGATGTGATTCAGAACTTCAGACCCATTTCCCTTATCAATTATTTATTCAAAGTCATCACGAAATTAATTGCCAATAGAATGACTTCCATTTGTAGCAAAATAGTTTCTTGGAACCAATTTGGTTTCATAAAAGGCAGATCTATCCAAGACTGCATCTGTCTGGCCTCTAAATCTACTAATCTTTTAAACAAAAAGAGTAGAGGTGGGAGTGTTTCTATCAAACTTGATATTGCGAAGGCCTTTGATACCATTGATTAGAGCTTTATATATAATGTTCTTTCACACTTCGGCTTCAATGGAATGTTCATTAATAGAATCAAATCTTTATTCAACTCTTCTTACATATCCATCATCATTAATGGCTCTCCTAGAGGTTATTTCAACCGCACTAAAGGAGTGAGACAGGGTGACCCTCTCTCTGCAATTCTATTCTCCATTGCAGAAGACTACCTGAGTAGGTTGATCTCCCAGGAGATTGCTAAAAAAACATAAAACCTATCTCTGCCTCCAGAAATTTACAAGTTCATTCCCATCTTCTTTATGCTGATGAAATTATACTCTTTACCCAGGGAGACAAAAGGAACATTCTCAAGCTTAAAGATATCCTTCTCTACTATCATGAAGTCTCTGGTCAACACATCAAATGGAATAAATCTTCTATCATTTTCAGTAAAGAAATTCCTCCGGGTGAAAACTTTCCATCTCTAATATCTTGGGAGTCAAAGAAGGCTCTCTCCCCTTTACCTACCTTGGTGTGCCTATATTTTGGGGTAGACCTAAAGCGGATTATTTCTCTCACATTGAGGACCATACGCTTAGACACCTTTTCTCCTGGAAGGGTAAGTCCCTTTCGATGGATGAGAGAATTTGTTTGGTGAAATCCACAATTGTTTCTAAACTTGTTTATTCCATGATGATATATAAATGGCCAAAAATTCTTTTAAAATGCATTAATGTTGCTATTAAAAATTTTGTTTGGACTGGTAGCACTTCGGAGAGGAAACTGGTGACTATCCCCTAGACCTCTTGCTGTAAACCTGTTGATAAAGGGGGGATTGGCATAAAAAATCTCTCTAAGTTCAATGAGGCTCTTCAAGATAGACTTACATGGAACATTATTCACAACACTTCATCCTCCATGAATTTCCTCAGGGCTCACTTCCTTGAAAAGCTTAGAAACAATCGTTCCTACTCACTTAAGTCCTCTATTTGGTCCTCCATAAAAAGTACTTTCATGTCTATTATGTCTAACTCTAGATGGATGGCCACTAAGGAATCCAACAAAATTTTGGTTTGATAACTGGACTGGCGTTCCCCTGATCTCCTTGATAGATAACAACCAATCCCCTCCCCATCCTCATGATTCAATTGACTCGATCATTCATACGCATAACCTCGATCTCCCTGAGAATATTACTCAAATTGTTGATAATTATCACTTAATTAATATTAATGATTTACTTATTTGGGAACCTGCGCACAATGGAATTCTTAACTCCAAAGGCTATTATAAGTACCTTTTCAACAATGTTGACAATAATCACCCCTGGCTCGATAAATTCAAAAAATCCTGGATAAAACCCTCAAGATTTACTTTAGTCTGGCAGATTTCCCATCAAATAATCCCCACAGATAATTGCTTACAAACTTTTGGAATTACTCTTTGATCTAAATGTCGTATGTGCAATCAACATAGAGAGGATATTAATCATCTCTTTCTCTCCTGTGACACAGAAACCGCTCTCTGGCATTATATTGTTGACATTTTTGAGTGCAGATGGCTGATTTTTGATACCATCAACATACAGATTCAGAGTTGCTTGGAGTTGTCTACATCTCAGCAAATCAAAAACCTTTTGGTTGCGGCTGTCACAGAACTTCTTCATATTATCTGGTATGGTAGAAATGAAATAATTTTCCGCAATAATTCTTTTAAAATTAATGCAGGAAAAACGAGAATCCTCATGGCTATTCGCGAAGCGTCTTCTATCCAAAAAGATCACTACAACAATTCTGTCCATGACTTTGGGATCCTTAGATGTGTTGGGGTGGAAGGGATCTACCCTCGCCCCCACTCTACTCTTGAAGTGTTTTGGCTCCCTCCCCCTCCGGGATGGATTAAAATCAATGTGGATGGAGCCTCCAAAGGCAATCCGGGACTAGAGGGTTGTGGCGCCGCCTTCAAAAATCACTTGGACCAGATTCTTGGATGCTTCAATGGCTCTTGTGGTTCTTCTTCTTCTTTGGAAGTTGAGATGATGGGCATCATCCATGCCATCACCTTTTCCAGATTACACAGCTGGAACAATATTTGGATAGAGAGAGACTCCACTACAATCATTTAGGCCATTTGGAATGGTACCATCCATCTTGTTTGGCCTCTTAATGCCCACCAGATGGACTGTTTGAATTCTCTTGTTGGGATTAACTTCATCACCACTCACACCTTCCGCGAAGCCAACAGGATCGCTGATGGACTTGTCAATCATGGAGTTACTCACGACTTATATTGGATGGATGATCTCCCTTCTGAATTAATCCCTTTTTATGCTCGGGATGTCACCAAAATTCCTTACTTTAGACTTGTGTAACCCCCCTTTTTTTATCAATAAAATTTTTCTACCTTAAAAAAAACAAATAGTTTAAAATAAAAATAATTTCGTAAAAAATGTTGATGGAAAATAATTTATAAGTTTTCAAAGACACCGACATGAAACTTAAAAATGTTTCAAGCACGTGACTTTGAAAGCCTATAAAATATAAACTATAAGACTGATATAAATAAAACTTAAAACATGAATTAAACATATAACAAATAGTTGAAAATAAAAAGAATTTCATAAAAAATGTTCATGAAAAATAATTTATAAGCTTTCAAAACCACCAACTTGAAACTTAAAAATGATTCAAGTATGTGGCTTTGAAAGATGATAAAATATAAACTACAAGACCAGTATAATTTAAAGTTAAAACATGGATTAAACATATAATAAATTATTTAATTATTTAATTAATATTAATAATAATTAATTATATAATAATTAATTAGTTAACTAGTAATTATATAATACTAAAAGGGGATCGACCATGGGTTCAGAAACCCAAACCCATTTCCCCAAAAATTTATTAAAAAAGTGTATAAGTACAACAGACTTGAGGAAATGATTACATGTGAAACACCACACCCGGATATCAAACTAAACATACACATCAGATACCCAATTATTACCTTTTTCTGGGTCGGCCTCGACCCTGAGATCCTCCTCGATTAGCTAGATGGTTCCCTCTTCCCCTTTTCATCACTGATTCATCATCAATCGCCAGAACCTTTATAATGTGCAAGTCAATTTCTTCATGAGATGCTTCCCTATGCAACCTTGAATGCACAACCTCAAAGGAGGAAATATCATCCTGGTGAGCATTACCATGAGGAGACTCCTCATGCAGGTCTTGAGGAGCCTCATGTACATCCTTGGAGTCATGCACAGCCACACAAGATTGTGAAGCATTATGAACAGGCTGGTCCATCTCTTTTAGAGACTCCAAACCATCAACAATAGCAGGTGTCAAGGAGAAGCACATTCGATTACTGCATCCTGCATTCTTGAGTCCTTCAAGATTAAGCAAATCAAACTTAGGAGTATTAATAGACTCTAACATTTTCATGTCCTTGCAACGCCACATTACTAGATGCAGCCATTGAAACGACATCCAGATTAGTCCTCCGTGATCCGTAACCATTGGAGGAGATCGTACGAGGTCCTGCACATGACCAGGTGTAGCGAATTCCTCCAAATTAGTAGGGGGGAGATCCTGCCAGAATAACACCTTGCTTAGATGCAGAAGATCGAAGCATAACCTCCCCCTTGGAACACCTTGCAGACCACCAAGCTTCTCAAAAGAAGCAATTCTATCTACCTGCACACCATCCTGAATCCCCTGTTGTACAACAACATCTCCTACAACAGCATTTTCCACCATCGGATCCACTATATCCATCCGAGCGTCCACCTTAGCCACCTTCACCACATCATGAATAGTTGGACATGTCCTCGGCTTCTTAGGCATCACTAGCTGGAATCCATCAGCATCCAAAATCTTCATCTTACCCTTCCTATAAGTAGAAGCTAGTGCAGTGCAGTCTAACTCTTGATTTACTTCATTCTGGATAGCAGCCTCATGCTCGGATTGATTCCCTTCCTCCTCCTTAGCCACATCGGCCCATGACCTGTTATCTAGACCCCTAGTGACTCCAAAGGTAGCTTGCTCCAATGATCCACCATTCACCGACACAACAACAACATTAACAGGTTGCTGAAATGCACCAGGCTTTGATAGACCTTGTTGGACAACCTCAACAAATGAGGAAATACCAGCATTGTGAGGATCCTTCCTCCTGAAAACTTGCTTACTAGCATTAAGGTCAACTTGTTTCTTCTTGCACTGATCTGGGGCATGGCCTAAGGATTTACATAGTGAACATTTCATATTCTTGCGACATTGCTTAAGAGAATGACCAATGCATAGACAAGACTTACAAAAAGTAGGTAACCACTCATATTGTATAGCTAGTTCTAACTTAATATCACCCGCAACAAGGAAAAACTGTGTCAATCAGAACTTGAGCAAAATCAATCTCTACCAATACACGAACAAAGTGAACATACCTAGGATGCTATGTTTCCTTGTCAACCTTAATCAGACAACCAACAGTAGAGGCGACCTCCCATAAAACCGGCGGATTCCAGAAAAACCAATTCAAACCCCTAATTCGAATCCAAGTTTGGGTGGAGGAGTTCTTAATTGCAAGAGGAATTGCTAACGGATCCCACTGTTGAACCATGATGTAACCAGGTTTCAGTGAAACCAGTCCAAAACTCCAGGCAACATTTTGAAGTTCCTTCGATGGAAAAACAATATGAAAAGTACCTCTCCCAATTGAGATTAGGCGCCAGTTAGTGAAGCCCCAGCTCCGAGATAAATGAGCCCGCACTTCATCAACCCTCAAAGAGGTATCACTCCGAGTTCTCGATAACCTGGCGAGGAGGGAGAACCGACATTCTTCAAGATGGGCTTCCAAAATTTTCGAACTCGCTTCCAAAAATGCACTATAACCATTCTTGGTAATCTGTTTATGTAAAGAAGCAGATTCATGCTGAGGTTCGGAAAAAAACCTATTCCGGGAAGCAGAACCCTCAGACTTCCTCTTAGGGTACTTCACATCTTCCTTCACCGCATCCACAGGATTCGAAGAAATCCCACCACCCGTAACCACCGCCTTCGAGGGGGGAATGGAGATGTCCTTAGGATCAAAATAACATTCCAGTGGATTTGCCATTGATCGTCAGCCCAAAGATCACCAGAGAGTCGTCGAGCGAGATGTCTCCCGCATTTCCTCCCCTAATAATTATATAATACTTAACCAATTAATTACTAATATAATTACTTTTAATAATTACAATTTAATAATTATAATAAAAAATTATAATTTATAATTATATTACTAATTAACTAATTAACTATTATATAATTAATAATTATATTAACAATTAACTAATTAATTATTATATAATAATTTTTAATAAATAGTAATTAATAATTACAATGAATAATTATAATTTATAATTATATTACTAATTAACTAATTATAAAAAGGGCCTCGACTCTATCTTTCTCAAAAAATTAACTAATTAACTATTATATATTTAATAATTATATTACTAATTAATTAATTAATTATTATATAATTAATGATTAATAATTACTAATTAACTAACTACAAATTATATAATTAATAATTATATTACTTATTAACTAATTAATTATTATATAATTAATAATTATATTACTAAGTAACTAATTAATTATTAAATAATTAATAATTATATTACTAATTAATTAATTATATTACCAATTACCTAATTAATTATTATATAAATAATTATTAATAATTACTCATTAACTAACTAATTATTATACAATTAATAGTTATATAATTGATAATTATATTATTAATTAACTAATTAATAATTAATAATTAATAATTAAAAGTTATAATAAATCATTAAAATGAATATTTATAATGAATAATTATAAAGAATAATTATATTACTAATTAACTAATTAATTATTATATAATAATTTTTAATAATTACTAATTAATAATAATAATGAATAATTATATTACTAATTAACTAATTAACTATTATATAATTAATAATTATATTACAAATTAACTAATTAATTATTATATAATAATTTTTAATAAATACTAATTAATAATTATAATGAATAATTATAATTTATAATTATATTACTAATTAACTAATTATAAAAAGGGTCTCGACTCTATCTTTTTCAAAAAATTAACTAATTAACTAATTAGTTATTATATAATTAATTATTAATAATTACTAATTAACTAATTTAAAATTATATAATTAATAATTATATTACTAATTAACTAATTAATTATTATATAATTAATAATTATATTACTAAGTAACTAATTAATTATTAAATAATTAATAATTATATTGCTAATTAACTAATTATATTATTAATTAACTATTTATATAACTAATTAACTAATTAATTAGTAACTAATTAATTATTAATAATTACTAATTAACTAAATAATTATTATACAATTAATAGTTATATAATTAATAATTATATTAGTAATTAATAATCAATAATTAATAATTATAACGAATAATTATAACGAGTAATTATAATGAATAATTATAATGAATAATTATATTACTAATTAACTAATTAATTATTATATAATAATTTTTAATAATTATTAATTAATAATTATAATGAATAAATATATTTCTAATTAACTAATTAACTATTATATAATTAATAATTATATTACCAATTAACTAATTAATTATTATATAATATTATTTTAATAAATACTAATTAATAATTATAATGAATAATTATAATTTATTATTATATTACTAATAACTAATTATAAAAAGGGCCTCGACTCTATCTTTCTCAAAAAATCAACTAATTAACTACTATATAATTAATAATTATATTACTAATTAACTAATTAGTTACTATATAATTAATGATTAATAATTACTAATTAACTAATTACAAATTATATAATTAATAATTATATTACTAATTAACTAATTAATTATTAACTAATTAATAATTATATTACTAAGTAAATTTTTTTAATGGATATAAAAAGCAGGGGGGTGACATTCGAGGGTCAAAATTTCATATTACTAAGTAACTAATTAATTATTAAATAATTAATAATTATATTACTAATTAACTAATTAATTATTATGTAATTAATTATTAATAATTACTAATTAACTAACTAATTATTTTACAGTTAATAATTATATAATTAATAATTACGTTATTAATTAACTAATTAATAATTAATAATTAATAATTAATAATTATAATTCGTAATTATAATGAATAATTATAATTAGTAAATATAATGAATAATTATAATGAATAATTATAATGAATAATTATAATTTATAATTATATTACCAATTAACTAATTAAATATTATATAATTAATAATTATATTACCAATTAACTAACTAATTATTATATAATAATTTTTAATAATTACTAATTATTAATTATGATGAATAAATATAATTTATAATTATATTACTAATTAACTAATTAACTATTATATACTGAACAATTATATTACTAATTAATTAGTTAATTTTTATATAATTAATTATTAATAATTACTAATTAACTAATTAATTTTTATATAATTAATTTTTAATAATATTAATTAAATAACTAAATAATTTATTATATGTTTAATCCATGTTTTAACTTTAAATTATATCGGTCTTATAGTTTATATTTTATCGTCTTTCAAAGCCACAAACTTGAATCATTTTTAAGTTTCAAGTAGGTGGTTTTGAAATCTTATAAATTATTTTTCATGAATAGTTTTTATGAAATTATTTTTATTTTCAACTATTTTTTATATGTTTAATCCATGTTTTAAGTTTCATTTATATTGGAATTATATTTTATATTTTATAGGCTTTCAAAGACATGTGCTTGGAACATTATTAAGTTTCATGTAGGTGTCTTTGAAAACTTATAAATTATTTTCCACCAACATTTTTTATGAAATTATTTTTATTTTCAATTGTTTGTTATATTTTTAATCCATGTATGATGTTTCATTTATATTGGTCTTGTATTTTATATTTTATAGGCTTTCAAAGTCACATACTTGAAACATTTTTAAGTTTCAAGTAGGTGGTTTTGAAAGCTTATAAATTATTTTTTATCTTCATATTATGAAATTCTTTTTGTTTTCAACTATTTTTTATATGTTTAATCTATGTTTTAAGTTTCATTTATATTGGTCTTATAGTTTATATTTTATAATCTTTCAAAGTCACGTACTTGAAACAGAATCCCACATCGGAAGTGCAGAATGTTCTGCGCAGGAAAAGGAGAACCAGAATCCCACATCAGAAATGCAGAATGATTTCTAGGGTAAACTCTCTTATAAAAGGGAGCCTTGGGTGAGAGCTTCGGTCAGAATCTAGACTGATGTAATGACAGTACTATTGGAATTTAAATAGCGGATAAATTCTGCTGAATTTTTTTTGTTTATATATATATATATAAACAAAACAAAAAAACAAAAAAAAATATTTTTTTTTTAATTTTTTTAACCTAATCATTTTTTATAAAATAATTTTTCTTTAAAAACATCTTTTTTTTTAAAAAATACATCCACTACCACACCATAGATTAAACCTCTTTAACAATGTTTCGTATTGTTCATTGATTAGTAATTCGTTTAAATTGTAATGCAAATAAATGATTTACTATATATGACATTTATTATATATACTATTCCCGAGTACTTACAACTACAAGTGTCGCCTCCACGGTGTTCCACATCCCCCAAAATATGCCTCTCCTTACATTCCTACTTTCCAAAACACGACCCCACTTGGGATTTTCCGTTACTGCTAGGTTCCCACTCCCGATTCACCGCTACCGCTGCCGCTCATAGGGTTCCTGCATACCACATCCTCAAGCCATGACTCCACCTCCGCATGCTCTGTCGTCTACTTCTCTGCCTTTGCGTGCTCCGCCTTCACCTCTGCATGCTTCGCCTTCACCTTCATGCGCTCCGCCTTCGCCTATGCGTGCTCCACCTTCAGCTACTCCACCTCCCCGTGCTTCACCCCCACCTCCGATCGCCTTCGGCTCCACCACCTTTGCGTGATTCACTACCTCCCACTCCCCTCGACAGGATTTCCATCCTGACTCTATTCCTACCCACAATACCCCTCAACTAAACCTAGGGTTCCCGTAGACCACATCCTCCAGCCACACCTCCGCCTCTGCGTACTCTACCTTCAGCTCCTCCGCCTCCAAATCTCCATCTCCAATCTCCTCCCCGACTTCTCCTTCCACTGGGGTATCAACATCATCCACGAAACCTCCTATAAACCATAATCCTATTATACCGTCGTCTCAGTATCAGGTTAACTGGATACCAAGAATCTCAGCCCCGCCTCGGACTCTGCATTGCAATCCCTCTACCATTCCACATATGCTTTGCAGTTCAGGTATGTGATTATTTATTCTCAGCTCGCCACCTCTGAATTTGCATCTCAACCCCTTTCCATCCTGCATCTTCTTTGCAGTTCAGGTCTACGGCTCGCTGCCTCTAAAAACCCCTATTGCCTCATGCATCAACTTTGAACCTCAAGTATGTGAATAAATACCCATTCTAAAACCTAAATCCTTGCTTCTACATTTCTTATAATTTTTCACTTCAATTGTATATCACTTCTGGTTTAGTTCTTGTTCCCTGATTTTTCATGTTATGTTTTAGAATAATAAACTTCAATTGTGGTAAGTTTTAGTTTATACCTTTCAACTTATATTGATTTATTTATGGTTCTACAAATTGATATTCATTACAATTGGTTCATTTGGAATTTTTTTTTCAAACTCTTCTTAGTATCTATGATGAATATGTATTCAAATTTCTATTTTAGTTTGATTATATTCATTTGATGGTTTTCTCTTCCATTTTTATTAGACTATTTCTAAAAATGATTTTATAGTGATCATGCAACGAGGATGATCAGCGGTAATGAATTTTCAAGTTCATTCACGCAAACATATTATTTTCATTTTTTACTCTTCATACATGACATGGGTCAATTCACACTTCTTCCTGCATTATAGTGGCATATCTCATTTTCATGTCCTTCTTTTGATCCATTTATCATTACAACTGGTTGATGACTCATCACATTTATACGGTATGTTTTCCACTTCACAATCCCATATACATTCAAATCTGTATTAATATGTTTTACCCATTATATGATTTCTATCTTTAATTATTCTACTAGCTTCTTTACTCTATTTTCATCTATGACATCTATTTTTAGGTTCAAGAACAACCAGGTTTGTTTATATTTATTTTTTTCAACTTTTCCTAATATATCTGATTTTTTACCTCTATAATTTCATCGCTCCACCACCACCCACTTTCCATTGTAACACATGTGTTCCGGTAAAACCCATTTTTGTATAAATTTTTTCTTCTTTATACATGACATGTGTCAATTCACACTTCTTATTGCATTACAACGACATATCACATGTGCCCCTCTTCTCGGTTCATTTAACCTTGCAACTGGTTGATGACTCATCACATTCCTACGATATGTTTTCCACTTCATAATCCCTCTATTGTTAATATAGATTCAAACCTGTACCCATATGTTTTCCCTGTAAATTTTTTTCTATTGTTAATTATTCTTATAACTTCATTCATTTATTTTCATCTATGAAATAGATGTCAAGTGACAAGAATAAGAAGGTTAGTTTATCTTAAAATTTACCCTTCCATTAATTTCTTTACCATATCTGATTTCTTTATCTCCTTTATTTCATCGCTTCACCAGCTCCCAGTTTTCTATTACATCTCATGTGTTATGATGATAATCATTTCCACATCAGTTCTCACTTATTATTGTATTAAATATATCAGTTTTGACCTCCTCTTGCATTATGGTGACATGTATCATGTGTTATTACTTTTTCAATATATTATTTGTATTTAATTATTCTATTGTCTTCTTTACTCTATTTTCATCCATGACATCGATTTTCAGGGGCAGGAACAATCAGGTTTGTTTATATTTTTTTCATCTTTTCATAATATGTTAGTATTATCTTATTTCTTTACCTCCATAATTTCATCGCTCCACCACCATCTGTTTTCCATTGCAACACATGTGTTCTGGTGAAACCCATTTTTGTATAAATGTTTTCTTCTTTATACTTGGCATGTTTCAATTCACACTTCTTTCATTACAGTGGCATATCTCATATTCCCCTCTTCTCGGTTCATTTAACCTTACAATTGGTCGATGAATCATCACATTTCTATGGTATGTTTTCCACTTCAAAATATCTCTATTGTTAATATAGATTCAAACCCGTATCTATATATTTTCCCTATAGAATGATGTCTGTTGTTAATTATTCTTTTTTACTTCATTCATTTATTTTCATCTATGACATTGATGTCAAGTGACAAGAATAAGAAGGTTAGTTTATCTTCAATTTCCCCTTCCATTAATTTCATTACCATATATGATTTCTTTATCTCCATCATTTCATAGCTCCATTAGCTCCCTATTTCCCATTGCATCTCTTGTGTTACGATGATAATCATTTCCATATCAGTTCTCACTTATTCTTGTATTAAATATATCAATTTTGACCTCCACTTGCATTATGGTGACGTGCCTTGTGTGTTATTCCTTTTTCAATCTATTATTCAAAATACTATTTCAGAAGAATACTTGATTAGTATTTTTTCATCTTTAATATACCTTTTTTCTACACCTAATTACATTGTCATCCAAATATTTTTTTAAATGCACTAATTGATACCATACTATTTATTTTACAACCATATTATGTAAAAATGGCTTCATTTAAAAGTTTCTTATTTTAGATTTATATATTTGTACAGTTATTTTTCTAACATTAATAACAAAAAGGTATTTTTATTTATATTAAATTGATAGTGCAACTACAGTTTCACATGCATATACACAATACTATTAAGATAATTTTATTTTTTAATATGATTCCCAATTAAATTTTCCTGTCCACATGCATAGTAGTGTAGATGAATATACTTGTTTTCAAATCGTCACTAAAACATTTGAAAAAAATTTATTCCATTAAATTTAATACTATATAACCATTGATATTGAATATTTTTCTAATTTTATTTCCTTCCAAGCTTACATTCTTAGCATTGATGAAATTATAACAATTTGATGCTACTAACAACATGTGGACACTTCCATGTTCATTTCATATTTTTTTCTACTCCATAATTGATTGTGTTTCATATATGTTTGATAATTTTTTTCATCCATTGTTATGTTTGAATTTTATATCTATTTTCCATAATTATTTTCATTTCGTATTTTTTTTATTTAACATGAATAACTGCTTAATCCAACATACTGATTTTTTTATATTCCTTAAAACTTAAATATTTCCATATACATTTTTTATCATCGGTCAACATTAGGTAAATTTCATTTTAATATATGCACTTCAAAATAACTGATTCATTATCTATTAATCATTATTCCATCACAATTATATCAAATTTCAGTGTTCTATAATTATTTTCATTCATTGTGTGAAAATTTTCTTTAGCTACATTTTTTTTAGTGATTTATTTTCTTATAATTTATACATTATCATTATCATAACTCACATTTATTTTTTCAGTGATATGATATCATTTATATACCTATTTCATTGTGAAGACCATGTAACCAGTCATATCTACAATCCTCTGTCTTTTGTTTATCATATTGTTTTTTAGACTACAATATTTAGGTGCTGTACAAACATGTATCTAGAACATGCAAGATTTTTTGGATGAAATAACTGTTATTTTAACTTTTTCAGTCTTCTATCTTTTTTTTTTACATTACCTGCTTTTGTATACTGTAAAATCCCATAAAATTCAATTTCATTTCAACATCATGTTTGAATGGTAATTATCTTTTATCCTGGACAATGATAAAATAGGTCACAATTTCATGCAATGATATGTCTGGAATAATGAACACTACCAGAATTTTATCCTTTTTATTGATAAATCAATTTACAGTTTACAAATTTTAAGATTACTTTTTCATGAGATATATTGAAGTGCTACAGGAAAAAACTCTGTAGTCAATCAATATGCAGAACAGATGGATATTTGAAGAAATGACACATTCTATCACGCTATTACCAGCATGGAACTTCTATTATTTTAACTTTTCCAGTCTTATACCAGAATTTTATCCTTTATGTTGTTACAATTTTCACCCATGTTTTTGCAAAAACTCCTTATCTACAAACATGTTCTTATGTGACATCAGTTTCAATAAAAATGTGTAAAATGATCCTCTTAACAATTTAAAAGAAAATGACTTTGTGCTTTTACATAGGCAATCATAGGTTGTACCCCGAATGTGGAGTTTCCATGCTGTTTTTTAGAGGTACTTGAATCGATAGAATTGATTACCTTGGTCATTCACTGAAACAAAGTGTGTGGTGGTAAATGTTGGTGGAATTTCAGGTTGGTGGAAGTTCATCTTGGTATTAATAATGTAAGTATCCCATACATTCACTGACATAATTATTTTTTGATATTAATACTGTAAGTATCCTGTACATGACCAATATATATATGGGGGAGTTGTCCGGTTCAACTTAATTGAGTTCAAGCTAGGGGTTGAAGTTTATGTTGGTGGGTCATGTTTGAGTGGTATCATTCACTGACACGTACACAAATATATTCGAAATGAACACAACCAGTTCATTAAATGTGTTAAAATATCCAATCATGAAGACAAAATTTTTACTACACGAGTAACACAAGTAACACGATAAGTCTCATTTATTATTAACAGTGAAATGTTTCATTTTAAATAATATTACATAATGACTCAAACCAATATGGTTAAAAAGAATATGAAATAACCACTCTAGACCAGTGGTTCATTTTATTTTAGAGCAGTTGGCCATTTTATATTAGAGCAGTGGGTCATTTTATTTTTACAACTCTCCTATATTAAATTTCTCTCACTTCGAAATACTTTGCACTCATTACCTGAATGCAATTGAAATTTAATTGCAATCTGCCTCAAAAATTAGAAATTCATTTTTATAAATCCTTTCTTCTTTCATGTATTTTAATGGTGACTCCATTTTTATACACTCCTATTCCATTTCCATGCACCAATACATTGTAATTAAAAATTATTCAACATTACGATTTTTTCTAAACTTTTACAAATAACATTCTCTTATTAAATAAAGTCCATTAATCCAATATGTCATGCGTATGCATGGGTGAGTACTAGTGATAAATAATCTTGGAAAGCATTTTTGGTATGAAGAAAAAAGTCACCCTAAAGACTTAATCAAGGTAAATGAAACTATGATTTATAGAATTAAAATTTGGTTTCAAAATCAATTTCATAGCAAAAAAATTATCAAATTTAATTTAAATGGTATCTAAAAATCAAAAAGTTCACCCCATATACAGATTTTTTTCATGTAAATCTAACTAATCATTATAGATTTTAATGTTTAGATTAAAATCAGTTTCATAATCAAAAATTTATTAAGGAAAATATAAAAAGTATTTGAAAAATCGAGTTTTTTATTAAAATAAATTTTATAACAAACACCTTGTTAAATTAATTAAAACTCATTCTTGTAAAATAAATGTTTGGTTTATAACCATATTTATATTCAATAAAGTATCAAGAAAATAAAACTAATACTTATACCACTAATGTTAGCATTATGAACAAATTCTAAGTCACTAAATATGTAAACATGATGCATCAGATAACATAACCAATTATCTTTCTTTATTTAATAAAAAATACTATATAAATAATATACTTAATCCTTTATCAAAATAATCCAAATGGCATCACATAAACACGAGCACAACAATACCTCATTTATATTAATCAATCAACTAAATATTTTAATAACCATTTTAAGAATTAATTATAACAATAGATTCTAATAAACTAATTAAATTTCATATGGAAGTTGATAATTTCATTAATTGATATGTTTAATATATTTATGAAAATCATGAGTGAAACAACCAATTACATCAATTATTTTAAAAAAATTAATATCCCATATAAAATAAATTTAAAATCAACATATTAATTATTTCAAGAAAACACTCTAATATATATATCAAATATATGTTTAATATTTATTAAAGAGTTCTAAATATGAGGTAGACACATAATAGGCACAACCTAGTCAATAAGGAAATAGGGAGTTAAAACTGCCTACCATAACCATCCGTTGGGAATCACATACTTCTTTACTAACCACAAGGAAGCTATAGGTTTTAGGTTAATCAGAAGAGTGTGAATGGGTGTACCCAACTTGATTTTACCATTAACAACAATCAATCCGAGATCTGTCATGATGAAAAAAATGTTGAGTTAATAAGGTTCCTTATAACTTTTCCATTACTTCATCTTTTGAAAATCACAAACACCTTATCTTAAGACAAATTTTATTTTCCCTAAAATTTATCTTAATAAGAAAAATTTTCCTTTCCTAAGGAAATTTTATCCTTACCTATGTTTTCATTGTTCATTCTATAGTTTCTCTATTTCTAACTCGAATTTGGAGTCATAATTTCAGATAATTCGGAATCTAAATTTCAGAGAATTTGGAATTTGAATTTTAGAGAATTTGGAATCTAAATTTCAGATAATTCAGAATCTGAATTTCAAAGAATTTGAAATCTAAATTTCAGAGAATTCAGAATCTTAATTTCAGAGAATTCAGAGTCTGAATTTCATAGAATTCGGAATCTGAATTTCAGAGAATTCAGAATCTGAAAATAGAATACTCTATATCTAAGTATTTATAGGATTCTAAGGTTCTAAATGTGAAACTGATTTTTATAATTTAGAATAAAAATGTGTTAGATATAGAGAAACTATAGAATGAACAATGAAAACATAGGTAAGGATAAAATTTCCTTGGGAAAAGAAAATTTTCCTTATTAGGATAAATTTTAGGGAAAATAAAATTTGGCTTAAGATAAGGTGTTTGTGATTTTCAAAAGATGAAGGAATGGAAAATTCATAAGGAAACCATATTGACTCAACAATCTCCCCCTTTTTGGAAAGCACAAACATCCTTACGAAAAAGAATATAAGGACTTAAAATTTTTATGGACTTGAAAATAAAAACTTATCTCCCATTACATATGGATCGAAGTGAATACGACTAACTCCCCCTTAGGATTTGAAATCCCTAAGAATCATATTCTTGATTTCTTGAAAGAGATTTTACATTTTCTTTGCATACAAAAATATTATTTGATAAGAACTTCCCCTTAGATGAACCCCCCCTTACTTAGGGAAATATCTTCTTTCTTAGTATTCTTTTTACCATTCCTTTCTCCCCCTTTGTGATTTTTAAAGAAGAATAGAGGGAATAGGGAAAAAATGGCACCTGAAAAATTAGTACTAAACAAGAAAATATATGGAGAACAACCAAAATTTCATTAAGATTGAAATAATTTGTAAAAAGAAAAAATTCAACAAAATATTGCAATTGGAAAAATTATCATTCTTTCTCCTTAGGCATCAAATTCTTGACAATGGTTTTTATCTTATTTATCTCCTTGTGATTTTCTTCCATACGCTTGATCAACTGATCATGATCTTCACTTTTCTTCTCTAAGGTTTTTATCTTTTCTTCACGAGCCTTAAGAATATCTTCCTGAACCTTCAAGACTTCTTCTTTCTTAACAAGCTTTTCTTCAAATTCGATTCTGAGATCCCTTTCCCTCTTCCAATTCATAGCCACAGAATTAAGCTTTCCATTTAGATCCTTAACGTCCTACTTCTGAGTAGTCTATTTGAGACTTATCTTTTCCTCAAAACTATTAGTAAGGTCATTGATCTTCCCATCATCGGTGTCAAAAGCATCCTTGATATTGTCATGAAATTCATCAAAGACTATGATCTCTTCGACTGTCTTCCTTGACCAGCTTGTAATCTTTTTGCAAGATCTTTTATGAGCCTCATAACCAATGAGAAAAGATTTGAAATATAACTCAAGTCTGACACATTTATCCATAACCATGGAAACTGAATCAGATTTTTGATTTATCGAATGTTTAAGTATATGACATCTTGAATCTGTTTTTGGAAATAAGGGAATAGTTCCAACCAGCTTTTTCAAAGACTGAACAACAAAATCAAATCCAAGAGAGGACGGTTCTGAATCTGAGTGTTTGGTTTGTGAGGATTATTTTTCTATATCACCATATTTCCTCTTCGACGAAGTGCCAACTTATTTCTTTTTCACCATAGATTTACTAGGTGTATCGACTACCAGCTGTTTTACCTTATTAGCTCTCGGAATAATGTCGTGTGTTTTGGGTGATTCATGCTCACTATCTGATAACTGAAAAATCTTATCTCCATCACCTTCTTATTTCTCAGCATTAGCTACTTGATCTTTTGGATGAAAAAAATCATGATTTTTTCTTTCTTCTTCATATGTTTTGTTTACTTCTTTCTAACCCTTATCTTCTTTTCCAGGTGTAGCAAGTTTTGAAGACTCTTCTTCAGAAGTTCAGATCGAAAGATTCTCAGAAGGACTCTCCTTTTCAGGATAATACTCCACTTTCTTTATGATGTTATTAATATTTTCATGACTTATTATATACTCTCTTTACTTATTTTATATGAAATGTGCATAATTTGTGTGAAATATTAATGTTTTAATACTAAGTATAATTTTGGAGCATTTTTAGAAGTATTTAAATTGAGTCACTTTACTATTTTATTTATAACTATCACCCTAATAATCCAAATTGTGTGGTTTTTATTTTCTAGGATTACTAATTCAATATACAACATTTCATTAGAAAGGATCATGGGCCCATTCTTATATTTGAAGGCTTATATGGACCACACAAGAAGGACCACAAAATCTGTGAAGAAACTAAACCATCCCTGAAGATTGAATTACTGGGATCCATCTATAAGTTAAAATTATTTTATTCTCCTCAAAAGTTCAGGGGAAAATTTAAGTATCCTTGGATAAAAATTTCAGGGCCCAACTCTAAGAACAAGGGACCCAATTAATGATTTGAAGTCCATCCCACCACTCTATTCTGGAATTAAAATCCAGACACTATTCATGACATATCTCACGATTTAATCATCAAATAAAGATGATATTTTCAGTTTGAAAGAGGAGATATAGGTGGATGACTTTGTTGAAGAAATAATTCGGATTTGAAGAAATCTTTCTATTCAAAAACCCATTCACATTTTAGACTTCAAAAAGTTTGGATTGAAATGGACAAATTAATTTTTTTTAATCAACTGACCATAAATTTGTCTCCTTAAGTCCAATGGCCGCAAAATATTCAGAGTATATATAAGAGATATTTATCTACAACTTGTAAGAAAATCATATCTCAAGATTCGGCTGTCTAATTTATCAAATTGGTGATGCAAGTGGATGGGCAGTTTTGGAATGCAAACAACCCACAACCTTGGGCTATAAATACATTCCCCTCCTCTCATTCAAAGGAGTTGGAATTTAAAAAGAAATGAGCACATATTGGCAAGACCAAAGACTTGAAAAAATCTTGGGAGAACCTTCCATACTAAAGTTTTCACTTGAGAGACCTTTCATCCTCTCTTTGTTTTTATTTACTTTTGTGTTCTTCATTTTTGTAATCTTGTAAGTCTCTTTCTTTGTAATTCTGTTTTAATGTAAGTTTCTTTTTCAATATCTCTTATTACCATCCACCTTTTGTAGTTCCATATTAATGTTCTTAAAATAGTTTAAAAACAGTTGAATCCCCTTCCCTTATTTTTCTTTCTCATTCAATCTAAAGTTCATTTTTAATTCCCTTCGTCGTTTGTGTGTGTGTTCGACGCACCACTCTTTTCTTATCCCTTTATTTTTCTTATCTTCTTAATTTATCATCATAATAATTATAACCAGATTACTAATAATTTAAATGGATGAGTAAATCTTTCATTGTGTTGAATTACAATTTGGGGATATTAAGTGATTGAGAGCCTTTTCTTGATGAGTATTCTTTGAGTTAATATTGTGTATGTTGAACTTTATATGTCATGGATTAATGACATGTTTTATTTAATATGTGGATTACATGGATTATTGGAACAAAAAATACACTACCATAAACAATTAATGGTAATTATTAGAACCATAAGTTAATTTATGGCTTGGATTAAAGCTTTAACACTTGGGAATTCTGATCAAAATCATCGTGTGAAGTGGGTATTAATTTAATGCAATATAAAGCAAAACTCAAGGATATCATAAGCTTAAATCCCCAATAATGAACTCACCTAAATCTTTATCTATTTATTAAATCAAACATCATCCATAAATTATTTTATAATCTCTACAAACAAACCCCCCAATCAGAATACAATCAACTAAAAACAAACGACTATTAACAAGTATCATCGCCGAGGATTTGACCAGAGTGCTGCTATACACATTAGTAGAGCATTGGAACTTTGACCGGTCGATAGGAAACAATCAGACATGCACTTTAAAATGGATTAGTTTCTGGGTATGATGCAATTAAGTAGTCATTAGTTTCTAGTTATTGTAAAAAAAAACAAAAAAAAAAAAAACAAAATTTAAAAAAAAATTGAAAAAAAACACAACGAAAAACCCGCCTTCCTCATAAAAATCATAAACGAAAAACACAGAGAAAAAAAACTATCTTCATATTTCTTAAAAATATCTCTAAATGCCCCGTAGCCTCCCAAACAATCCCTTGTATTTGTTTGACCCTGAAATTGAGCGAACACTTCACCATCTTAGGAGGAACATAAGAGATAATCAAATAATTCAAGAATCAGTCATTGTCCAACCAATTGATTTAGATATGGCCAAACCTAGGGAACAAATTCTTAAAGAACGCACTGCCCCTGATATGAATTACTAACCTCTTGGTATTAAATATCCAAACATAGAGGCTGAATTCGAACTCAAATCGGGTTTGATTCATCTTCTCCCTCATTTCCATGGGCTAGCCGGTGAGGATCCACATCTCCACCTTAAAGAGTTCCAACTAGTGTGCTCTACCATGAAGCCTCAAGGGGTTTTTGAGGAACGAATCAAACTCTGAGCATTCCCTTTCTCCCTAGCTAACTCTACCAAGTCATGGCTCTACTACCTTCCTTCTGGTTCCGTAACCACATGGAATGACATGAAGCGTCTCTTCTTAGATAAAATTTTTCATGATTCTCGTACTACTTCTATCCGAAATGAAATAAGTGGTATTCATCAATTCCCAAGTGAATCACTCCATGAGTATTAGGAGAGGTTCAAAAATCTTGTTGAAACCTGCCCACACCACCAAATTCCTGATCAAATCTTGATCCAATACTTCTATGAGGGGTTATTGGTTATGGAGAGAACCCTCATTGATGCCACAAGTAGCAGTGCTCTTATTGATAAAAGTATTGCAGCTGAAAGAGATCTCATAAGAAATATGGATGCGAACGCACAACAATTCCATACTTGAGCACATGCTCAAGTAAAACAAGCCCAAGATAGTCAGTTGATAGATCCAAACAAGATGAAATAGTGGATGAGTGAACTTACAGGTCTTGTGCGATAACTAGTTGTGGCTACCAAAGCCCCAACTTCATCTTCTCCACAATCAATGTTTCCTAGACCTGTAAAAAACTATGGAATCTAGAAATCTCCATATCATCCAACTGACACATGTTCACAACTTCAAGATGATCAATTTGATTCATCTGGACCAATGGAGCTCAACGTAGTATATGCTCAGAGGAACACCAACCCTCAACAATCAGGCCAGTTCATTAGAAACTTCAACTAACCTCACTCTGAGCCCTTCTCTTCTTCCTATAACCAAGTCTTGAGGTATGGTAATTCTATCTCTCATCCCCCTCAATTCCCTCATTAAAACCAAAACCAGTTCCAATATGGTCAAGGTGTTGGTAACATCCAACAACTTTATCCTTTTATTCCTCAACCTCAAAGGAACAATCATCCTCCTGGATTCCATTATCCTAGTGAGCCTTCCCAATTCCAAAACCAATACAATAGCTTTCCCAAGAACCAAAATCTAGGTAATCCCAATCCGAGACAAGCCTCTTCTTCCAAGAAACCATGGGAAAGTGTAGTGGAAGATCTTTCCTCATTCACCCGTTCCAGCCTTAAAAACATTGAAACCCAAATTGGTCAACTTGCATCCCACATTAGCCAGCAGAAACCATCCAATTCTTCCTAACTCCTAGCTCAACCATTACCCAACCCCAAGGGTAATGTAAGTGAAATTGCACTTAGATCAGGAAAGCAAATTTTTATTCCTCAAGATAAGTCCTCTAACCCTCCTTTAAATGCTGACCTAGAAAATGAAAAGAAAAATAAATATGAAAAGGAACCTAAATCCATTCCCTCACCTCCTTTTATTACACTTAGGAACCCAATTCCATTTCCTCAAGACGTTTCTAAGCCAAACAAGTCCTTTGAACCCGATCTTTAAATGCTCTACATGTTTAGACGTGTTGAAGTCAACATTCCTCTCTTAGATTCCATGAAAAAAATTCCTAAGTATGCCAAGTTTCTTAAGGAATTGTGCACCCACAAGAGGCAACTTAGGACCTCTGAAAATGTTTCCACCCAGCATTATATTCCCATAAATTGCAAAGATCCAGGGACCTTTATGGTTCCATGCCAAATTGGAAGTTCAAACTTTGATGATGCACTCATAGACCTAGGATCATAAATTAATGTCATGTCCAAATCTATCTTCTCTAACCTTGGTCTAGGTCCCTTACATCCAATGGGTGTTTTCATTCAGTTAGCCAAGAAAATCACTGCTAGTCCTGAGGATATAATTGAGGATTTCCTTGTCCTAGTCAATGATCTTATCTTCCTAGCTGACTTCTATGTCCTTGACATGAAAGGTGAGACAACTTCTTGCTAATATCCTTTGATTTTAGGAATAAATTTCCTCATGACATCTAAAACCAAAATTAATGTCCATGATGACATCTTGTCCATGGAATTTGGTGACCAACAGGTCAAGTTCAATATTTTCAATCCATGCGATACCCATCAGAGAATGAATCTATATTCTCTATCAATTCCTATGAAACTCTCTCTAAGAGTGTGTTGAATCTCAATCCATAATGTCCTTCTTTTTCTACTGATAGAGGAGTTTGTGAATATTGCATCCTCATTAACCAAGTCATAAATGGAGAAGTTGATATTGACATTACAAATGAAAACTCCATTAATCTAAAGGATCTTGAAAAATCTTTAGAATCTCATCTTTCCTTTGACCTCCACTTCTCCATCTTGTATCATAATGAGGAAAATAAACTAGAATGATCATTTGTTGATTCAGATCATTTTATCCAACATTAATCATTTCCTATCCATGATTCTAAAAATTATGTTATATGTGTGGTTAACCCTAAAAAAATGTGTTTATCTTGTCCCAATGAGAGTGAAGGTTGTGAGATTTGTTCCCTAATTAATAAAGTGATCACTGGTGAGGTTGAAATTGACCATTATTTGGTGAACAACATTGATATAAAGGATATTGAAAAATTTATTCAGTATTATGACTATAATGATCCTCATTACTCTACATCGATAAGTGATAAAATAAATGAGTCGAAAACAATTGGTATCTCATACTATGGTTTCATGTTATCTGAACCTTACATAAATGAACCATCCGAATTGAGACATATTCCTGAATTTCCAAGCATATAAAACCATCACTTTGTGGATAAAATCATTCCTCACATTGGAGACCAAATGGAGGATAGTCATATTCTCTTTCCACCTCCATTTAATTGCAAGCACACAATCAAGGGGATAAATTATCCAATGAACAATCAGGTATCCCAAAGGAGAAGTTTTTCTAGAAGCACTATGGAGTTGAGAAAATACGATGGCCACCATTGGACTATGGGTAGTCCACTGTAACTATCTAGTTGTAGAAAAATAAATGCAGCTATTCTTGGGAGGCAACCCATGTTTTCTTTTAATTTTATGAAATTTTAATTTATTTTTAGTGTTTCATTAGATGAATAATGAATTTTCTTTTTCAGGTAACATCTAAAAATCCTAGAACCACATAAACTTCCATCAGATCCACAGTAGACCCACCACTGGATGGATATGGAAATCCACTAAATCCAAACCAGGGAGCACCTCTTTCCCTTTAACTCTCTCTCTATCTCTTCCTCTCTCTCACTCTTTCTTCTTCTTCCCCTCTCTTTCATTTTTTACCACTTTCTTTATCAAACCCCTTTATTTACTCTTTCTCTTTTGTGTGGGCGTGTCTTTATAAAACCTAAAACAAAAACCTAAAAAACTAAAAAAAATATCTTAAAAAAATATGGAAAAACAAGAGACATAATTACTCACCTTCAAATTTTCAAATTTTGTCCGACCATTTTGGGGAGTTAAAAGAAATGGTCTCATCTCAAAATTTTTGTGTTTTTATCATATATTTGGATAAATAATATTATGTCAAAACTAATAAATTTTTAATGCTCACTTTTTGATTTGGAAAATGATTTTACCCACCCGTGAGGAACACCATTTTCTTTCATGCAAAGGCCTCCTATGGACATATTTTCAAAATGTGTGTTTTCACCCCCATTTTTGAGTCTTGAGTTTTTGGACCTTCAATTTGAATTTCCTAATTTAGTGTGAATTAATATGATAGAGGCATTTTCTGAACCACACGAGAATCACAATGGCCAAATAGCCTCACATTTCCCTAACATTAATCCTCCTTTTGAAATCCCCTTTGAGCTTATGAAAACCTTGTATTTGATAGCCACATTACAATCCCAATACCTTTTCCCACCCAATATCAACATGGATTTTCATTGCATATTTTTTTTGAAATTTAAGTGTGGGGGGAATGGATTTCATTTTGGGTACCTTTTTTTTGATTTCACAATGTTATCATATGCTTGAGGGAAATCATCCATTTTAGTATAGGGGAGAGGTTGTCCTTCAGTGGGGTTTGGGAATGTATATATGTTTATGACATATTGTTCAAATTTTATTGACAAGTGTTTAAGAAAAAAATTTAAAAAAAATAAAAAAAAAATGAAAAAAATAAAAAAAAGGGTTGTGTATTGGGTAAGTCAAAAATCACTATTTATCAGCCTTTTATCTTATTATAACTATTACAATTAGTGTCGTGAGGAGATCAATCATGGGTTTGGATATGATTGTGAGATCTGTTTCAAGTTCAACTTTTGAAAAAGAGAAAAAAAAAAATGAAAAAAAACACTTGCATTATATTCTTATGTCATTGGGAGAAGTTTTGTGTTTTGTAAATATTCCACCTTCTCATTACCTTCATATTTCCTTCCACTTTTGTGTCTTATTTCACATTTTCATTCCCTTGTAAATATGTGTTTCCATTTCCTTTCATGTCTCATTTTAAAAAAAAATGTGCATTGCTTTTTCCATGTTGGTGTTTTACCCCTCTTCTTCTCTCTCTTGGAAATTATATTCTTATCACCCCATAGCCATAGAAAAACCCCTTAAAAATACCTCTTGATTATTGTGCACTTTGTATAGGGATTAGAAGTTGAAATCTCTTTCAAACTCTAAGATTTTCACTTTGGGTTGGTGAAAGAGTGAACCTCCACAAATGAATTTTATCATCTTGAGAGGTGTGAGTTTGGAGTGTCCACATTTTCCATTTCTAAATTTGAGCATGAAAAAAAGATTTTTTTTGGAACATTGTTTCTATAAAAATTTGAGGTTTAATTCAATATGGATGAGTGAAATTGTCTAAACCTCCCTTGATTGGGGAAAAAAAAATTTAATATTTGTTGGTGAGTGAAAATGATTTTGTCATGTTTTTATATTTGTTGCACATGAGAACATTCACAAGACTAAGTGTAGGGGAGTTGATGTTATTAATATTTTCATTACTTATTATATACTACCTTTACGTATTTTATATGAAATTTGTGTAATTTGTGTGAAATATTAATGTACTAATACTAAGTATAATTTTTGAGCATTTTTAGAAGTAGTTCAATTGAGTCAGTTTACTATTTTATTTATAACTATCACCCTACTAATAAAACTTTTGTGGTTATTATTTTTTAGTATTCCTAATTCAATATACAACATTTCATTAGAAGAGATCATGGGCCAATTCTTCTATTTGAAGGCTCATATGGACCACACAAGAAGGCCCACATAATCTATGAAGAAAATGAACCATCCATGAAGATTGAATTACTGGGCTAAATATAGATGTTAAAATTACTTCATTCTCCTAAACTATTTTTTGGACAATGTAAGGAGTCTTGGAAAAAAATTTCAGGACCCAACTCCAAGAACAAGGGGCCCAACTAATGCTTTGAAGTCAAGCCCACCATTCTGTCCGAGAATTAAACTCCAGACACTATTCATGAAATATCTCATGATGTAATCATCAAATAAATTTAAGGTTTTTCATTGTGAAATAGAAGATATAGGTGGCTGAATTTTTTGAAGAACTCATTCGGATTTTAAGGAATATTCCTATCCAAAAACCCATTCATATTTTGGACTTCAAAAAGTTTGGATGGAAATCGACAAATTAACTTTGTTTAATCAACCAGACATAACTTTGTCTCCTTATGTACAATGGAATCTAAATTTTCAGAGTAGACAAATGAGATATTTATATAAAACTTGTATCAATATCATATCTCTATATTAGACTTTATAATTTATCAAATGGGCGATGTAAGTGGATGGGCAGTTTTGGAATGCAAACAGCCCACAACCTTGGGCTATAAATACATTCCCCTCCTCTCCTTCAAAGAAGCTGGCATTTCAGAAGAGAAAATCACATATTGGAATGAACAAAGCCTTTAAAAATGATTGGGAGGACCTTCCATACTCAAGTTTTCACTTGAGACCTTTCCTCCTCACTTTGTTTTCATTTACTTTTGTGTTCTTCATTTTTGTAATCTTGTAAGTCTCTTTCTTTGTAATTCTGTTTTAATGAAAGTTTCTTTTTCAATATCTATTATTCTCATACACCTTCTATAGTTTCATATTAATATTCTTAAAATAGTTTAAATACAGTTGAATCCCCTTACCTACTTTTGATTTCTCATTCAATCTAAAGTCTGTTTTTAATTCTCTTTACCGTTTGTGTGTGTGTTCAACGCACCAATCTTTTATTATCCCTTTATTTTTCTTATATTCTTAATTTATTATCATAATAATTATAACCAGATTACTAATCATTTAAATGCCTGAGTAAATCTCCCATTGGTGTGAGTTATAATTTGGGGATATTAAGTGATTGAGAGCCTTTTCTTGAGGAGTATTCTATGAGTTAATATTGTGTATGTTGAACTTTATATGTCATGGATTAATGACATGTTTTGTTTAATATGTGGATTCCATGGATTATTGGAACAAAAAATACACTACCATAAATAATTAATGGTAATTATTAGAACCCTAATTTAAGTTACTACTTGGATTAAATCTTTAACACTTGAGAATTCTGATCAAAATCATCTTGTGAAGTGGGTATTAATTAATGAAATATAAAGAAAAGCTCAAGGATATCATAAGATTAAATCCCAAATAATGAACTCACCCCAATATTTATCAATTTATTAAATCAAAAATCATCCATAAATTATTTCACAAGCTCTACAAACAAACCCCCCAATCAGAATACAATTAACTAAAAAAAACCAACTATAAAAAAGTATCATCTCCAAAGATTCGACCCAAGTGCTTCTATACACATTAGCAGAGCATCAGAACATTGACCAGTTGATAGGTGACAATCGGCCACACTTTTCACTTTATCATGTCTTTTGTATCACCACTGCCTTCTTCTTATCCTTCTTCCACTTCTTCCTCTTCAATTATTTCTTCTTCTTGATGTGGTTCCGGAATCACCACCTTCTTTCTCAGATTCATAAGGAGTGATTATTTCAAAAATGATTCTGGCACCTGGTATTTTTCAGAGGCTTTCTCAGCATCTTTGATAAGGGATTGTACTATCTCGACTTCAAAAAACTTATTCCTTTGCTTCTTTTCTTTCTCTTGCTTATTAATATTTTCATCAACCTTTATCTTTAGAGCTTTTCCTCAGCAGGATCCAAGTCAAAAGTAGGATCCACTTCCTTCCTGTTCTTCTTGTCTTCTCTCCATTTAGCCACTACTTCATCAGGGTAAGTCTTTTGCTTCTTTGGCTTTGGTGGAGAAGACTGAGTTTCTTTAGGCATATGGATTTTTCCTTTCTCTTCCGGTTCCTTGGTCTTCCTCTTCCTTCCACCCTTCTTAGAAGTTTTAGCCAGTTCCATTTTCTTTGACAAAACATCTACTTCTTCTTTGGGAAAATCATAGAATTCTTCTAATTCACTAGAAATTTTTTTTTCATTGTTTTTATAGTGTCATCACTCAACAACATCACCTTAATTTCTAGGCTTAGAACTACAAGAAATTTTAAAAGACTCAAGAAAAAGGACAATAATCTTTGAGAGAATAGCCGAATACATGATGATTTGAGATTTCAAAATTCCATTCTTGATATTCTCAATCGTAACCAAGATAAACATAACCAAGTTTATCTTTCTGAGGTTTACCAAGAAATAAAAAATGTAGATATAAATCTTTTTCAAAGTATCCTTATCTCATTTCCTCGGAATAACAAAACCTTGAACCCACAATTCAAGAATCCGAAAATTCGTAGATAGATGAACAATCTTGGGAGTCTTTACTTATAAAAGACCAAGACATGCTAGAGATTTGTCCTTATCAAAATATTCTGCTACATCTAGTAACTTGTGAGTATATAACTCTACTTCTCCTTCATAATGAGTTCCAATCAAACTTGTTGCCTTATTGTAAGAAAGATAATAAGTCTTTTCGTACCTCTTAAAGGAAAACTTGTACCTTCCTCCTTCATTAAGAAAACTTACTGACTCATAAAATTTAATCAACAAGTCTGGATAAACTAGATCCTATGCCTTCGGTTTCGATACACATACACTCTCCCAACCATTGAGCTTGATATTCTTTGAAATGATAGAATCATACTTAGCATAGAATTTCGGATCGACTAACCTTTCTCTATAAATATTCCACTCAGAGATTTCCTTTACATAAGACATTTATTTCTGAGGAGAGGCTTGTACAAACATTCAGAATTGAGGAAACCTTGAAGATTCAGAATGAACTTAAGTAGAGCAGCATGGATTTAACACACCACATCTTGAAGATCGATGTGGGACAAACATTGAAGGGTCCTTATATAGGAAAAATAGGTGACGATTCAACTACCTTACTTGATACAACGGTTGAAATACTTCTGATTATATCTGACGATTAAGATGTTAACCGAAGAAGGATTTTGGTAGGTTCTAATCTTTTGAGGTTTTTAAGGTAAACATTTGGATTTATGAAAAATTGAATCCGAAAAATTTTATTAAACAAGATAAAAATACCAACATGTAAAAAGATGATTCTGAAAATTTTAAGAAAGAAAACATACCTTATGGATTGATAGGAAGATTATTTGTAATGAGGAAGATTCTTCTAGAAGAACTTTATATTCCATAAAATTTTAAAGAAAAAATTTGATTACGAAAAAAACATTGACTACGAAAATTTTTGACTACAAAAAAATTTGACTACGAAAATTTTGACTAACAAGCACATGTACTCCCCTATGAAAAGGAGTTTATTACTGTAAGGAGATAGGTTTCAACAAGAAATTAATATGAAAGATTAACTTATGGTTATCATTCCTAACTTCTGTTTAATATATTCAAATCTATTTGAGGGTAAATATTTTGTGAAAATATCAGTAAGTTGATCTTGCATTCCGATAAATTGAAAAATTATATCTCCTTTTTGTGTGTGATCCCTGGGAAAGTGATGCCTAATATCTATGTGTTTTTCATGAGAGTGATTTGTAAGGTTTTTACTTAAGGTAATTACACTAGTATTATCACAAAATATTTGTGTTTTGGTAAAACTCCTACTATAGTCTTTGAGTGTGTGTTGCATCTACAACACTTGAGCACAACAACTTCCAGCTGCTACATATTCAGCTTCAGCAGTGGAAGGTGCTACTGAGTGTTGCTTTTTTCATGACCAAGAAACCAATGAATCTTCTACGAAATGAAAAGTTCCAGATGTACTTTTCCTATCCATTCTACATCCACCAAAGTCAGCATCCAAAAATCTTTTTAGAACAAAATCATTTCCAAAAGTATAAAAGAGTCTTAAATCCATGGTTCCCTTTAACTAGTGAAAAATTCTTTTCACTTCCTTTAAATGAGATTCCTTAGGATTGGATTTATATCTGAAACATAAGCATACTGAAAACATTAGGTCTGGATGACTAGCTATCAAGTATAGTAGACTTCCTATCATACCTCTAAATGATGTTTGATCCAATGGTTTCCCAGCTTCATCAAGATCAAGTGAATTTAAGGTAACAATGGGAGTACTTATACTCTTGGTGTTATCATATCCATACTTTTTAATAAGATCTTTAATATACTTATGTTGGTATATATAAATTTATTCTGGTTTTTGAGAAATTTAAAAACCAAGGAAAAATGTTAACTCACCCATCATACTCATTTCGAACTCAGATTTCATTAGATTCACAAACAAATCAGTTAAAGATTGCTGAGTTCAACTAAATATAATTTCATCAACATAAATTTGAATAATCAAAACATTTTTCTTATCTTTCATTATAAATAGAGTTGGATCAACATTTCCCTTAATGTAAATTTTTTGTAACAAAAATCATGTAAGTCTATCATACCAGGCCCTAGGGGCTTGTTTAAGTCCATATAAAGCTTTGGTAAGTTTGAAAACATGTTCAAGATGTTTTGTATCTTCAAAACCAAGAGGTTGTTTAAAAAAAAATCCTCTTGAACATAACCATTAAGGAAAGCACATTTAACATCCATTTGAAAAAGTTTGAAATTAAAGAATGCTGCAAAGGCAAGTAGAATACAGATAGATTCAAGTATAGCTACTGGTGCATAGGTTTCTTCATAGTATATTCCTTCTTGTTGATTTTATCCTTTAGTAACTAATCTTGCTTTATTTATTACTATGATTCCATTTTCATCACAATTATTTTTGAAGACCCATTTTACTCCAATAACAAAAGTTTCCTTAGGTCTTTCAACCAAGGTCCAAACTTTAATCCTTTCGAATTTATTTATCTCATCTTGCATGGATTTAATCCAATCATCATCACCTAAAGCTTCATCAGTGCTTTTAGGTTCTAATTGAGAAAGGAATTCTCAATGTTATACTTTATTTCTTAAGGAAATTATAGTCCTTATAGTTTGATTTACATCACCAATGATACTATCACTAGGATTATTCTTAAGAAACAACTGATTTGGGTTTTGTAAAACATGTTCATCAACATATGCTAGGAAATATTCTGGGGTAAATGCTTCAGAAACATTTTCTTTAACATTTTCATTATCAGAATGATCTTCTATCAAGTTTTGATAATCAGTTTTTGAAAACACATTAGAAGATGTAGGTTGAGGTTGTTTAAAAACAAAGGGATTGGTTTCATCAAATTTAACATGTACTATTTCTTCAACAATATAAGTGTTTTTATTGAAAACTTTATAATCCTTAGAAATTGTAGAGTATCCTAGGAAAATTCCTTTATCATATTTGGGTGTGAATATATGTAGATTATATTTAGTATTCAGAATGAATACTTTGCAATCAAATAACTTGAAGTAGGAAAGTCTAGGTTTTCTACCATTCCATAACTCATAAGGGGTTTTGTTAAGAAAAGGTCTAATCAAAACTCAATTTATAGAAAAACAAGTATTACTTACAACTTCATCCCAAAAGTGTTTAGCTATCGAATATTCACTCAACATGGTACTAGTTATCTCTTGAAGAACTTGATTTCTTTTTTCAAAAACACCATTTTGTTGAGGGGTTCTTTGTGCTGAGAAGCTGTGAGTAATTCCTTTTTACTACAAAAGGTTTCAAAATCAGAATTTTGAAATTCTCCTCCATGATCACTATGAATAGTTATTAGTGGAAGGTTTTTCTCATTTTTAACTTGGGATCTAAAAAATTTGAAATAAGAAAGAGCTTCAGATTTCTTTCCTAGAAAATAGACCCATGTAAATCTAGTGTAATCATCAACTAAGACAAATACATAATATTTTCCTCCAATTCTTCCAGTTTGTGTTGGATCAAAAAGATCTATATGCACCAACCGTAATGCATCAGTAGTTTGGACTTCACTAACTAATTTAAAACTTGATTTATGTTTCTTTCTAAATTGACAAGGATCACATACTTTTGAAGAATCAAATCTAAGCTCCGGTAGATCCTTAACTAGTATTTTCTTAGAGAGTTTGCATAGGTTAATAAGGTTATATTATCATAGCCTTCTATGACATAACCAAGAATGATCTTCCATTGCACTAAGAAAAGGTAGTTCTTGGATCCTAAGGTCTTCTAAGCTTAGTGTGTATACATTCTATTGCCTATTGGTAGAAAGAATAAACTCTTCCTTGTAATTGTGTACTAAACATTTATCATTCCTAAAATTCACAAGGTAACCTTATTTACATAATTGACTTATGATAATAAGGTTGTGATTAATAAACTTAACAAATAGAACATTTGAAATCAAAGTTTTTCCAAGAAGAACAATGTTACCTATACCACTAATTTCTTCCTGAGTATTATCTCTGAAAGTTACTTTTCCTCCTTTCGTCTTGATAATCATTTCAAAGAAGTTTTTGTTACCAGTCATGTGCCAAGAACATCCACTATCCATGTACTATGTATTTCAGTTAGTACTTTCTTTATTTTCTTGAAAATAAAATTGTTAGACTTTTAGAACCCAAACTTTCATGGATCCGGAAACTTCATAAAGAAAAATTTTAGGTATCCACATCTTCTTAGAAAAATAGGCTGTATAAAAACCTAAAGATTGATTTTTTTAAAGAATTTTTTTTTGCCCAATGTCCACCACACTAACATTTAGTGTAGAATGGGGAACTTTTAGGAACAAAATAATTATTACTAAAAACTTGTTTAGAATGAGTATAACCAAATCTAGAATTATTACTTAGAGGTAAAATTTTGGAATACATTTTATCAAAGTTTCCCTTATCTAAGGTAAAGTTTGAAAAACACTTCCTCAAGGAAAATATTTATGAATTTAGTTTAATAACTAAGTTTTTATCCTTAAAAACATTAGTTTTAGCACTAGAGTTAGTTTCTAAAATATTTTTCTTAGAAATTACTTTTTCAAGATCCTTAGTAAGTTTATCCTTCTCAGAATTAACTTCCTCAAGGTTTTTTGAAATACTTTAAAAATAATAAATTTTCTTATCAAGATCTTTAGAAAGATATGATACTTCTTTAATAAGAATAGAAATTCTAGAATTTATCTTATCAATTTTTTTCTTGAGTTTAGAATTTTTATTCTCAAGAATCTTTGCAAACCTAGAAACTTATTCATAAGTAAGTAATGTATTATCTTCACCAGAAGAAGATTATTCATATTAAGATTCGTAATATTTATTATCACTATAATTATCATTTAATGAAACATTATTTATAGATTCAAAATTGTGTACCTTATCCAATAGACAATGATTTTCAATGGGTAATCTGGTTAGTAAACCAAGATTCTTCTGACCAGAAGATTCATACTCTGAGGATTCATTAGAAGAATCTCTATCACTGGAACTCCAGGTGTCATTATCTTTCAAAAAATTATTAGCTTTAGCTTTGTAGTACTTATTTCTATTCCCCTCAGAATGATTTTCCTTTCTATCCTTTTTCTTAAGCATAGGACAATCTGGACTTATATGCCCTGCTCTTTTGCATTCATAACATGTGACTCTGGAATCTTTCTTGTCTTTTCTTTCTTTCTTATTAAATCTACACTGAAAGTCTTTCTTTCCAACTATCTTGTTCATACTTTGAGAAATATCAACTATCTAATTCTTTGAATGTTCAATTTTGCTATATTCAGATAAAACAGTGGCTTTCTTATACTTGGATATCATAACACTTTCAGGAGTCTTGACTTTAGTAGTAAAATCTACATTTCCATTACCATTATTCTTCTAATTTAAATTAGAAACTCTTTTCATTCTTTTCTCAAGTTGAAGAGGAGTTCCAAAAATCTCATCAATAGTAATTTGAGATACTTTTCTATTCTCATCGATAGCTATTCTTTTAGATTCCCACTCATTAGGCATGATATCTATAATATTGTCACAAGTGCCTCATCATCTAAACCTTTCTCACCCATGGATTGTAAACTGTTAACAATAGTCATAAACCTTTGTTGTACCTTACACACTGGTTCTCTATAAAGAAATAGAAATCCATGATATTATGCTCTAAGCATAGATCTTATAATTTTTATAACCTTGGATGTACCAAAATGAGTAACCTCCAATTTCTTCCAAATACAATTTTCAGCTTCACAAGAAGAAATATGACTATATATATTCCTGGTGATGGAACACAACAAAGTATTGCGTACCTTGTAGTTTAGTTTTTATTATGACTTTTCTTGATTAGTAAAAGTTCCAACTTCCTTATTAGGAATCTTGTAATCTCTAGTAAGCATAAACAAGTTATCCACTCTAATATTAATAAAAAAATACTTCATATGATCTATCCAATATTCATAATCATTTCCATCAAATATAGGTGGTATATTAGGATTTAGATTGTTAATCGAACCGATATTCATTCTTTCCATCTAAAAGAAAATATCTTTCCACAAAAACTTTTTAATAATAAAAGTTTGTAAACAAGGATAAAAATTCATAAGCAAGGAAAATATTTAGAACAATGAAAAATTGAGCATAAAAACTTATATGTGAATATAAGAATTTTAGTGGCCTCCTTTGATACCAATTGTTGGATCGAAATATGAATGTAGATACTCAATTACAAGAGGAGGGGGTGAATCGTAAGTTTAAAAACTTTAATTTTTAACCATAAGGAAAACTATGTTTAACAAAGTTAAACAATGTAAATTCACAAGACCTCTTAGTTATACAAACTTTCTAGGTTCCAGAAATATGGTTCTAGAAATGAAACTTAATAAAAGTTTAAAAGGAAAAGATTCTACCTTAAAGCATATAGAATCTTACTTATCATAGTATACAAAGAACAAGAAAGTATAAGAAGATTATACTTTCTTCCATTATCAAAATACAGTGGAAAATAAACTTAAAATAAAATAAGTAACAAGTATGAAATATTTTAACCCAAAGAGTAGGGTATCCAACAACCTTGGATAAAGGTCCCTTGATTTATACTTTCAAGAAAGTTTGTATTACCCACACCAGGGAAAGACCTTGATAGGAATATTGGAATTTGTCTTGATATCCCTACAATCCCTCAAACTTCAAGGTAGTCGGTACCTTTGTATTCCCAATCAAGGAAGTCTTTGAACTTTAAGGTAGTCGGCACCTCTGTCTTCCTATCCCCCAAAGTCCTTGATTGTACACAACAACAATCAGAGTCGCATAAAGAAAGATGAACAAGATGTTCAGTACACACAAGGGATGAGAGTCTCTCTCTCTAGAAATTACTTCAACAGCATGTAATCTCTATATTGATGTATTGGTTCTCAGTTGTTGTGAGATCATTCAAATGAGCTCATATTTATAGGCATTTATCTAACGTTCAGATCCCTCCTCCAATGGTCATATTTTTCCTTGAATCTCAGAGGGACCTGTACAAGTGTCACTTGAACAATGGTCAGTTAGAAACAGATTGTATGACATCATTTTATAACTATAATAGGGGTAAGAAAAATATTTTTGCTTAATCAAATATATTTTTTAAAGTCTAATAAAAAATAAAGTTCAGAGTCTAAGTAAATAAAGTTCAGAGTCTAAGTAAATAAACACTTGGAGAATATAAAACATGGATGTTTGGATTCTGTTTTCCAAAGGATTTGGAACCTGAATTCTATAGTCTTATGAATTTGAATTCTAATGAATTTGGAATCTGAATTCTTTGGAATTGAGAGTCTAAATTATGAGGAATTCAGAGTCTGAATTTTGAGGAATTCAGAGTCTGAATTTTGAGGAATTCGGAGTCTGAATTCTAAGGAATTTGGAGTCTGAATTCTGAAGAATTCAGAGTCTGAATTTCAGAGAATTAGGAGTCTAAATGTTAGAGAATTCGGAGTTTGAATTTCAGAGAATTTGGAGTCTGACTTTCAGAGAATTCAGAATCTGAATTTTAGAGAATTTGGAATCTGAATTTTAGAGAATTTGGAGTCTAAATTTCAAAGAATTTGAAATCTGAATTTTAGAAAATTCAGAATCTGAAAACAGAATACTCTATATCTAAAGATTTATAGGATTCTAAGGTTTTATATGTGAAACTGATTTTTATTCTTTCAAAGAAAAATGAGTTAGAAATATAGAAACTATAGAATGAACAATGAAAACATAGGTAAGGATAAAATTTCCTTAGGAAAGGAAAATTTTCCTTATTAAGATAAATTTTAGGGAAAATAAAATTTGTCTTAAGATAAGGTGTTTGTGATTTTCAAAAGATGAAGGAATGAAAAAGTCATAAGGAAACCTTATTAACTCAACAATAAATGAAAAAGTATTTTAAGTCCTTATATTATTGTAGGATCAAAATATAAATGTAGATGCTCAATTACAAGAGGGGGGGGGGTGAATTCTAAGTTTAAAAACTTTTTTTTAACCTTAAGGAAAACTATGTTTAACAAAGTTAAACAATGTAAATTCACAAGACCTCTTAGTTCTACAAACTTGCAAGGTTCCAGAAATATGGTTCCGGAAATGAAACTTAATAAATGTTTATAAGGAAGAGATTCCACCTTAAAGTGTATAGAATCTTACTTACCAGAGTATACAAAAGAACAAGAAAGTATAAAAAGATTATACTTTATTCCTTTATCAAAATACAATGGAAAATAAACATAAAACAAAACAAGTAACTAGTATGAAATATTTTAACCCCAAGAGTAGGGTATCAAACTACCTTGGATAAAGGTTCCTTGATTTATACTTTCAATAAAATTTGCCTTACCCACACCAGGGTAATCCCTCGATAGGAATATTGGAATCTGTCTTTCTATCCCCGCAAGACCAAGAACTTCAAGGTAGTGGACAACTTTGTCTTTCTAATCAAGGAAGTTATCGAACATTAAGGTATTAGACACCTCTGTCTTCCTATCCTCAGAATTCCTCGATTGTACACAACAACAATTGGAGTCGCACAAAGAAAGCTAAATAAGATGTTCAGTATGAACAAGGAAAGATAGTCTCTCTCTCTAGAAATTACTCCAAAAGTATGCAATCTATAGATTAATAGATCTATTCTCAGTTGTTGAGAGCTCATTTAAATGATCTTATATTTATAGGAATTTCTCTAACGGCCAGCTCCCTCCTCCAACGATCATATTTTTCTTTGAATCTTGGAGGGACTAATACATGTGTCACTCAAACAACAGTTAGTTAGAAACAAATTATATGACATCATTTCATAACTATAACATTGGTAAGAAAAATATGGTTGCTTAATCAAATCTATTTTTTGGAGTCTAAGGAAAAATAAAGTTCAGAGTCTAAGTAAATAAAGTTCAGAGTCTAAGTAAATGAACACTTAGAGAATATAAAACATGGATGTTTGGATTCTATTTTCCAAAGGATTCAGAACCTACATTCTATAGTCTTCAGAATCTTAATTCTAATGAATACATAATCTGAATTCTCAGGAATTTGGAGTCTAAATTATATGAAATTCAGAGTCTAAATTTTGAGGAATTCGGATTCTGAATTATGAGGAATTCAGAGTCTTAATTTTGAGGAATTTGGAGTCTGAATTTTAGAGAATTCAGAGTCTAAATTACTGAGAATTCGGAGTCTGAATTTTAGAAAATTCAGAGTCTAAATTTCATAGAATTCAGAGTCTAAATTTCAGAGAATTTGGAATCTGAATTTCAGAGAATTCAGAATCTGAATTTCAAAGAATTCAGAATCTTAATTTTAAAGAATTTGGAATCTGAATTTTAGAGAATTTGGAATCTGAATTTCATAGAATTTGGAGTCTGAATTTCAGAGAATTCAGAATCGGAATTTCAGATATTTCAGAATCTAATAATAGAATACTCTATATTTAAGGATTTATAGGATTCCAAGGTTTTAGATGTGAAATCAATTTTTAGAAATTAGAAGAAAAATGAGTTAGAAATAGAGAAATTATAGAATGAACAATGAAAACATAGGTAAGGATAAAATTTCTTTGGGAAAGGAAAATTTTACTTATTAAGATAAATTTTAGGAAAAATAAAATTTGTCTTAAGATAAGGTGTTTGTGATTTTCAAAAGATGAAGGAATGGAAAATTCATAAGGAAACCTTTATGGAATCCCTCCATTTTATAACATAAACTTTCATTACATTACACAAAACTGAGGATCTTTAAGGTCTAGTGTCTTGGAAACCAGGAACTTAATACATGAAAACAACATAAAACATTCTTCTTAAACACTTGAAAGGATTCTCCTTAAGTTCATCCTAGGTTCATTACTGCATCTCATAACCTGGGGACATACATCAAAAGAAAGGGTGAGCAGAAGGCCCAGTAAGGGAAACAAGAGGAACATTTTACATGTGAACTTGAGATACTTCAATAAGGACATGAAAAGAACTTTAAGGCATGAGAAAGAAATCATGAGGCATTTCATAATAAAAATAAAATTTTCCATAACTTGAAGATGTGGCTACATCATTTAACATAGACAATCATTAACATATCACTAAGGTCCATCCCCAAGGTGTCATTTGAAAATTACCAAGGTTATTCACCAAGGTATCGTGAAAATTGTAATCTCTAGTGGTTACATCATTACCCAATGCATTGGAGCACTATCAGGGAGCACCCTTAAATTTTCCTTTATTATCATGTGAGCCACATATATCATCATCAAACATTTCATAAATAACCCATATAGCATAAAATAAATGGGTTTCATTTCGTAATCATAACGTTTTAAAAACTGCTTTAAAGACATGATCTTTACGTCACTTTAAACCCACAAAAAGGGAAAGTGGGTCTCATGTATGTAAATCCCAGAATTTAAAATAGAACATTTTGATATATATGTGAATACCCTTGTAGAAATAAGATCTTTGAGTATTCACTTTATAACATAAAATAATTTTGAGAAAAGAGAGAGGCATTTTGAGACAAAAATTCTGCAGCATAACGGCTATGTTACAAGGTTTTAGAAAACATTGAAAAGAGAGGGGACATGGGTCACCCACTCATAAATGATCCATAAAACAGTAGGGGATAGAATACAAGGGATTTGAGAACATGGTAATGAAATTTTAAATATATACCATGTGAAATGAAAAACATGGGAGTGAGACAAAACAAGATTTCTCTTATGAAAATTCGGCAGCCTAACGGCGTCACTTAACTTCAATAAAAAAATTAATTTGACAAGATCAAATATAGTCCCTCATCATATGATAATAAGAGATCAGTATGATAGATATAGAGATCATACCCCATCATAAAAAAGGAACTTGAAAGACTTGAAATGAAAATCGAACTTGAAAAATGAGAAGGGTGAATGAATCCCTTAAAAATTCGGCAGCCTAACGGCGTCACTTAAACATTCATAAAACGAAATGATGAGAGTAAGAGGGGATCTATCATCATATAAAAATGAAAAGGACAGTAAGAGGAATATAAAATAACATCCTCTCACATAAGAACATGGAGCATAAAAGGAATGACATAAAAAGGATTACATGAAAAGAAAGAGAGGTCGGATCCCTTACCTTAAAACGTGACTCTTGAAACTCAAAGGTTTGGACCTTGAGGGCTTGGGGGAACCTTGGGAGGACTCCTTGGGAGGTAAGGAGAGTAAAACTTCGTTGGGGGAGAGTTGGGAGTGAAAACTAAAGGAGGAAAGGGTGGGTATTTATAGGGAAAGTGAGGGGACAAGGCAATAATGGCCAAGGGACACCTCACTAGTGGTTTTGGCAAAACCATGGGCTTGCCCATGGTATTGGCCACTTGGGACACCTCATACCTTATCTTACTATTCATAATTCGACCATATTGAATATATACTTAATACATCATTTAATGATGTCATTAAACACCCATAACTTAAAAACTATATTTTCACTATTCATCAAAAATCCAACTTTCTCAGAATAATCCCAAAATTTCACCTTAACCAAATATCAATGATCTGATTTCAAAAATGAAATCCATTTTATAAAAATAATTTTCTAAATATTTTTAATTTAATTTTTAAATAAAAACACTATTCATCGAAAATTCATTTTTTTCAGAAAAATCCCCAAAAATTACCTTAATATAATATCGATGCTCTGAGTTCAAAAATAAAGTCCTTTTTATAAAAATAATTTTCTAATTATTTTTAATTAAAAAACACTATTCATCCGGAAAAACTAATACTTAACTAACAATTTATGAAACTGTTCTTTACCCATTTTATTGAATCACATTACTTAATCTAGGTGTCCAAATTATATTAAAACTTTCTTTGAGTGAAATTACTAATCCATTTGGTCACATTACTAATCCTAAGCGTAAAATCACTATTCATAATTTACTATTCATCAAAAATTAAGTTGATCTTATTAGACTCCAAATTCCTTACTGAACACTTTTGTAGAAGACCATTTTTTGAAAATCATTACACATCATTAGTTATTTAGGGTTTACATAAATGTTTTAAAATATCCTTTTTTCAAAAATTCATCAATAAAATATATCCTAAAATTATCCGGACAAAAGAAAATCCACAAACATCACTAAAGGAAGATATCTCAATTTATTCACCCGAAAGGATTACACAAGGAAGCTAGGGTATCGTCACATAGCCCCTTATAACACCGGCATAAGACCTAAGTGTAAGGTGTGCTATGGTGAGAGAATCTGAGGGAGGCTCAGATAACATTGCCCTAGTAGTAATCTCTACTAACTTGAACTTCTCCCGTAGGCGTTTACGTTCAAGCTTGACACGCTGGAGTTCGGCTTGGGCTTGGTCCAAAGCGAAGCCCACAGATGCTACCTCCTTCCCAAGCTCTGATAAGTGGGCTTCATAAGGTTCAAGTCTACTGGATGAAGCCATCGCCTCCTATTTCTGCATTAACCATTAACATCTTATTAAATCATTAAGAGTAAGTTAATATACTACTCAGAAAGATTGGGTCGTTACATTCTTCCCCCCTTAAGAAATTTCATCCCCGAAATTTATACTTGAGGCCTAGTCGAAAAGGTGAGGGTACTTTTGCTTCATCGTTTCCTCAGGCTCCCAAGTCGCTTCTTCATATTTATGATTCATCCACAACACTTTCACAAGGTGGGTAGTCTTGTTTCGTAGGACCTTGTCTCTACGGTCCAAGATCTCTACTGGCTGCTCCTCATAAGAGAGGTCATGTTCCAGTTGTACCACCTCTGGGTTCAGTACATGCGAAGGGTCAGGTATGTACTTCCTCAAGAGAGATACATGGAAGACATCATGAACTTGAGCTAGGTTCGGTGGAAGTGCTAGACGATAGGCCACTACTCCTATGCGATCAAGGATTTCATAGGGGCCAATGTACCTAGGGCTGAGCTTCCCTTTCTTCCCAAACCGCATGACTCTCTTCCATGGAGAAATTCGAAGGAAGACTTTTTCACCAACACCAAACTCCAAGTCCCTTCGACGATTGTCAGCATAGCTCTTCTGCCAACTCTGAGATGCCTTTATGTGTTGTTGGATGGCATGAACCTGTTCCGTCATCTCTTGCACGAGATCAGGCCCAAGAAGCTTCCTCTCACCAGTTTCATCCCAACAAGTAGGAGTTCTACACCGCTTTCCATACAAAGATTCATAGGGTTCCATCTGAATACTCGCATGGAAGCTGTTGTTATAGGAGAACTCCACTAATGGGAGGTGTTGATCCCATCCACCCTTAAATTCCATTGAGCATAATCTCAACATGTCTTCGAGTGTCTGAATAGTCCTTTCAGATTGGCCATCAGTTTGAGGATGATAGGCCGTACTAAAATTCAATTCAGTATTCAGAGCATGTTGAAGACTTCTCCAGAATTTTGATGTGAATCTTGGGTCATGATCAGATACGATGGATAGTGGTACCCCATGCAGCCTTACCACTTCCTTCATGTATATCTTGGCAAGCTGATCCAGAGATAAATCTTCCCGAATAGAGATAAAATGGGCTGTCTTGGTGAGACGGTCCACAATAACCCACATCGCATTGTTTCCTTTGGATGTTTTCGGGAGACCAGTTACAAAGTCCATAGTGATATTATCCCACTTCCATACTAGTATGGGTAGCGGTTGTAATACCCCCTTAGGAAGTTGTCGTTCTGCCTTTACTTGCTGACACACCAGGCACCTTGTAGTGTAATCAGCAATCTCCCTCTTCATGTTATCCCACCAATAATGATCACGAAGGTCTCTATACATCTTAGTGCTTCCCGGATGTATAGAGAAAGTAGAGCTATGAGCTTCATCCATCAGTTCTTTCTTTATCTCCGGAATAGATGGAACACATAGTCTTGTACGAAATTTCAATACACCTTCTTGATCAATATTGAAATCAGGGAACTTCCCATCCTTTACAACCTCTAACTTCTCCTGCAGCAAAGGATCTTCTTTTTGAGCCTTCTTGATCTTCTCTAGTAATGAAGGTTGAGAAATCATTTGGGATAGGGTTGATGATGTCCCTTTCCTTATAATTCCCATGTCCAATTTCACTAGATCTTTAATCAAGGGATACCCTAGGATCCTCATTGTTTCCAGAACAACAGGATCTTTCCTGCTTAACGCATCCGCGAATTTGTTTGCTCTTCCAGGGTGATAATGAATTGAAAAATCATAGTCTTTAATAAGCTCCAACCATCTCCTTTGTCTCATGTTCAATTCTTTCTGAGTGAAAATATACTTTAGACATTGGTGTTCAGTGTATATATCACATTTCTCCCCATAAAGATAGTGCCTCCATATCTTTAGAGCAAAAACAACTGCCGCCAGCTCTAGATCATGCGTAGGATAATTCTGCTCATGAATCTTCAACTGCCAAGATGCATAAGCAATTACCTTGTCATTTTGCATGAGGACGCACCCAAGACCTTTCAGAGATGCATCGCTAAAAATAACGAATCCTTCTCCGATAGAGGGTAGTGTTAACACAGGTGCAGTAACCAATCTCTTCTTCAGCTCTTGGAAACTTTCCTCGCATTCCTTTGTCCAGATGAACTTAACCCCTTTTCGAGTCAACTTGGTTAGTGGATTAGAAAGTCGTGAAACATTTTTCACAAACCTCCTATAATATCCCGCTAAACCAAGGAAACTACGAATCTCAGTTACTGTTGTGGGTTGAGGCCACTCCTCCACAACCATTGTCTTTGCAGGGTCAACCGAGATTCCTTCATTGGTTACGATGTGCCCCAAGAAAGCCACTTGTTGTAACCAAAACTCACACTTGCTGAACTTCCCAAAGAGCCTCTCCTTCCATAGAGTTTTCAAAATAACCCTCAGATGATCTTCATGCTCCTCAAGACTTTTTGAATATATCAGAATATCATTAATAAAAACTACCACAAAGTTATCAAGGTAGTCCTTAAAGACTCTATTAATCAAATCCATGAAAATAGCAGGAGCATTAGTCAAGCCGAAAGGCATAATAGTAAACTCAAAATGCCCATATCTTGATCAGAAGGCAGTCTTTGGAATATCTTCCTTCTTCACCCTCAGTTGATGATAACCAGATCGAAGGTCAATCTTAGAGAAGAATTGAGCCCCGCGAAGTTGGTCAAATAAATCATCAATTCTTGGAAGAGGATATCTGTTCTTCACTGTGATCCCGTTCAGTTATCTATAATCAATGCATAGCCGCATTGATCCATCATTCTTCTTCACAAAGAGAACTGGTGCCCCCAAGGAGACACACTCGGTCAGATAAACCCCTTCTCCAACAAGTCTTGGAGTTGTTTCTTTAACTCTTCTAGCTCCACATTTTCCATTCTATATGGAGTCTTTGATATTGGTTGAGACCCAGGTACGAGTTCAATGGCGAACTCTACCTCTCTTTCTGGGGGAGGTCCAGGTAACTCCTCAGGAAATACATCCATGTATTCCTGAACAATAGGAACATCTTCTATTTGTATGATCCCTTTTCCTTCTTCATCATCACCGATTAACTCCATAAAGAAAGCTATGGGAGGTGCTTCTAGATAGGGATCAGTTCGGGATATCTCTCCTTGGAAGATAACTATAGGTCGTTCATTCAAGACTACTGAGATTTCCTTACTTCTGCATTTGATCTTAGCATTATACTTTGAGATCCAGTCCATCCCTAGTATAATGTCGAATTCCATCATGGTAATGACTACTAGATTTGCGATAAGATTGTGCTCACCAAAGTAAACACTAGAGTCCCTAAATACTTTTGATGCAAGGATAATCCCACTTGGAGTATTGACTGACAACTCTACCTCTAGCAGTTCGGGGATTGATTCTATATTCCTTGCAAACTTGGAGGAAATAAAGGAATGCGTAGAACCAGAATCAAATAAAGTACTTGATAGTTTTGAGAGGACAACAAGAGTACCTGCTACCACATCGTTCGGAACTTCAACTTCAGTTGTTGTGATAACGAAAGCACGACCTTGCTCCCTTGTCCTCTGCTGAGGTTGATGGTGATTCCCCTCCACCGCCCTCGGATTTGGACATTGATTAGAAAAGTGCCCAAGTTGTCCACACTTGAAGCATGTGACTTCGGGTAGGGACATAACCATCTTTCCTCTGTCGTTAGTGTTGGGAAGTTGAGGCTTCACATCACTACGACAATTCCGAGAAATATGGCCTTCTTTTACACACCTATAGAACTTACCACTTCCGATCAAGCAGTTCCCCAAATGCTTCTTTCCACATTTATTACATGTGGCATGTTGAATATGCTTTCCACCTCTTTACTGATCAAAACTTCTTCCCAGGCTCGGTTCTAGAGTTATCTTCTTCTCATTAGATTTGTGAGACCACTGTGTCTCCCCAAACTCTAGTTCAACTTTCATGGCACTTCGAACTATTTATTCATAGCTATCATAGTCCCTGTTGGCTAGATTCTTCCGCAGATGAGGTCGTAGTCCACCAAAGAATCTATCAACCTTCCCATTAGGGTCCATGACAAAGCTTGAGGTATAACGGGAAAGCCTTGTGAAGTTCATCTCATAGGTTCCAACTGATTCATTCTCCTTTTTCTTCAGCTTGAGAAATTCTTTCTCCATTCTCGTTCTCATCGAACGAGGGAAATACTTATTAAAGAATATTCCCAGGAACTCTTCCCACTCCATAGCTTTCATCTCTCCTCGTGGCTTCGTGCTTTTGATCAGTGAACACCACTGATCAGCTTCTCCCTCTAGGCGGTAAACAGCAAGGGTGACTTTTTCTTGTTCCGAACAATGAAGTACATAAAAGATCTTTTCAATGGAGCTTATCCATTGTTCCGCAACCAATGGGTCAGTAGATCCACTGAATGTTGGTGGTCGTTGATGCATGAAGGACTCAATAGAAAGTTTTTCCCTTCGTGGTGAGGTCGGCCTCTCAGCTTGATTCAAGTTATTACTCATAACTTGAGTCAGTTGGTTCATCATTCGCATGAATGTTTCCATTCCGGCTTCCATCGGAGGGCCGTCAGCACATGGTGCATTGCAGTCACCATCGACACGGTTCCTCCTATTTCCCACCATTTTCTAAAAGAATAAAAACTTAGTGAGAAACTTATTTCATTTACGGATCTTTTAACTAAGACTTCATGCTTAGGCAATTACACTTTTCTATAATTCCTTCATAACGATTCATAAAAAGCTTGTGATTAACCAAACATATCCCCCGGGAGTGTCGTAACCAAGAGTGCAGCAAGGCCCGTTATCGTTCACCAGTTCCCGTTCGAGTCTAGCTCAAAGCGGTGTTTTCGGGTTTTACCCCTATGTACATCTGTGCCAGAGCCGCCTCTACCTGCTCGTATCCAGACAGGGATGTATCTATTTGATAAACCACTTACTCAATACTTACCAAAATACCAGGAAGTTTTCCTATTTTTAAACTTTTCTATAGGGCTCTTCCTAAAGTTTTTATATCCTAATTTCCACAAATAACTAAACCATCCTTTGATACCAACTATGGCATCCCGCCATTTTATAACATAAACTTTAATTACATTACACAAAACTGAGGATCTTTAAGGTCTAGTGTCTTGGAAACCAGGAACATAATACATGAAAACAACATAAAACATTCTTCTTAAACACTTGAAAGGCTTCTCCTTAAGTTCATCCTAGGTTCATTACTGCATCTCATAACCTGGGGACATACATCAAAAGAAAGGGTGAGGAGAAGGCCCAGTAAGGGAAACAAGAGGAACATTTTACATGTGAACTTGAGATACTTCAATAAGGACATGAAAAGAACTTTAAGGCATGAGAAAGAAATCATGAGGCATTTCATAATAAAAATAACATTTTCCATAACTTGAAGATGTGGCAACATCATTTAACATAGAAAATCATGAACATATCACTAAGGTCCATCCCCAAGGTGTCATTTGAAAATTACCAAGGTTATTCACCAAGGTATCGTGAAAATTGTAATCTCTAGTGGTTACATCATTACCCAATGCATTGGAGCGCTATCAGGGCGCACCCTTAAATTTTCATTTATTATCATGTGAGACACATATATCATCATCAAACATTTCATAAATAACCCATATAGCATAAAATAAATGGGTTTCATTTCATAATCATAACGTTTTAAAAACTGCTTTAAAGACATGATCTTTACGTCACTTTAAACCCACAGAAAGGGAAAGTGGGTCTCATGTATGTAAATACCAGAATTTAAAATAGAAAATTTTGATATATATGTGAATACCCTTGTAGAAATAAGATCTTTGAGTATTCACTTTATAACATAAAATAATTTTGAGAAAAGATAGAGGCATTTTGAGATAAAAATTCTGCAGCATAACGGCTATGTTACAAGGTTTTAGAAAACATTGAAAAGAGAGGGGACATGGGTCACCCACTCATAAATGATCCATAAAACAGTAGGGGACAGAATACAAGGGATTTAAGAACATGGTAATGAAATTTGAAAGATATACCATGTGAAATGAAAAACATGGGAGTGAGACAAAACAAGATTTCTCTTATGAAAATTTAGCAGCCTAACGGCGTCACTTAACTTCAATAAAAAAATTGATTTGACAAGATCAAATAGGGTCCCTCATAATATGATCATAATAGATCAGTATGATAGATATAGATATCATACCCCATCATAAAAAAGGAACTTGAAAGACTTGAAATGAAAATCGAACTTGAAAAATGAAAAGGGTGAAAGAATCCCTTAAAAATTCGGCAGCCTAACGGCGTCACTTAAACATTCATAAAACGAAATGATGAGAGTAAGAGGGGATCTCTCATCATATAAACATGAAAAGGGCAGTAGGAGGAATATAAAAGAACATCCTCTCACATAAGAATATGGATCATAAAAGGAATGACATAAAAAGGATTACATGAAAAGAAAGAGAGAGGTCGGATCCCTTACCTTAAAACGTGACTCTTGAAACTCAAAGGTTTGGACCTTGAGGGCTTGGGGGCACCTTGGGAGGACTCCTTGGGAGGTAAAGAGACCAGAACTTTGTTGGGGGAGAGTTGGGAGTGAAAACTAAAGGAGTAAAGGGTGGGTATTTATAGGGAAAGTGAGGAGACAAGGCAATAATGGCCAAGGGACACCTCACTAGTGGTTTTGGCAAAACCATAGGCTTGCCCATGGTATTTGCCCATGGTATTGGCCACTTGGTACACCTCATACCTTATCTTACTATTCATAATTCGACCATATTGAATATATACTTAATTCATCATTTAATGATGTCATTAAACACCCATAACTTAAAAACTATATTTTCACTATTCATCAAAAATCCAACTTTCTCAGAATAATCCCAAAATTTCACCTTAACCAAATATCAATGCTCTGATTTCAAAAATGAAATCCATTTTATAAAAATAATTTTCTAAATATTTTTAATTTAATTTTTAAATAAAAACACTATTCATCGAAAATTCATTTTTTTCAGAAAAATCCCCAAAAATTACCTTAACATAATATCAATGCTCTGAGTTCAAAAATAAAGTCCTTTTTATAAAAATAATTTTCTAATAATTTTTAATTAAATTTTTAATTAAAAAACACTATTCATCTGGAAAAACTAATACTTGACTAACAATTTATGAAACCGTTATTTACCCATTTTATTGAATCACATTACTTAATCTAGGTGTCAAAATTATATTAAAACTTTCTTTGAGTGAAATTACTAATCCATTTGGTCACATTACTTATCCTAAGCATAAAATCACTATTCATAATTTACTATTCATCAAAAATTAAGTTGATCTTATTAGACTCCAAATTCCTTACTGAACACTTTTGTAGAAGACCATTTTTTGAAAATCATTACACATCATTAGTTATTTAGGGTTTACATAAATGTTTTAAAATATCCCTTTTTCAAAAATTCATCAATAAAATATATCCTAAAATTATCCGGACAAAAGAAAATCCACAAACATCACTAAAGGAAGATATCTCAATTTATTCACCCGAAAGGATTACACAAGGAAGCTAGGGTCTCGTCACATAGCCCCTTATAACACCGTCATAAGACCTAAGTGTAAGGTGTGCTATGGTGAGAGAATCTGAGGGAGGCTCAGATAACATTGCCCTAGTAGTAATCTCTACTAACTTGAACTTCTCCCGTAGGCGTTTCCGTTCAAGCTTGACACACTGGAGTTCGGCTTGGGCTTGGTCCAAAGCAAAGCCCACAGATGCTACCTCCTTCCCAAGCTCTGATAAGTGGGCTTCATAGGGTTCAAGTCTACTGGATGAAGCCATCGCCTCCTCTTTCTGCATTAACCATTAACATCTTATTAAATCATTAAGAGTAAGTTAATATACTACTCAGAAAGATTGGGTCGTTACAACCTTATTAACTCAACAATAAATAAAAACATATTTTTAAGTCCTTATATTATTTTAGGATCAAAATATGAATGTTGATGCTCAATTACAAGAGAGGGGTGAATTGTAAATTTAAAAAATATCATTTTTAATCTTAATGAAAACTATGTTTAACAATGTTAAAAAATGTAAATTCACAAGACCTCTTAGTTCTACCAACTTGCTAGGTTCTGAAAATATGGTTCTAGAAATGAAACTTAATAAAAGTTTACAAGGAAAAGATTCTACCTTAAAATGTATAAAATCTTACTTATCATAGTATACAAAAGAAAAATAAAGTATAAAAAGATTATACTTTCTTCTTTTATCAAAATACAGTGGAAAATAAACTTGAAACAAAACAAGTAACAAGTATAAAATCATTTAACCCAAAGAGTAGGGTATCCAAAAACCTTGGATAAAGGTCCCTTGATTTATAATTTCAAGAATGTCCATCTTACCCACACTAGGGTAAGCCCTCAATAGGAATATCAAAATCTATCTTGCTATCCCTAAAAGACCTCAAACTTCAAGGTAGTGGGCACCTCTATCTTCCTAACCAAGGAAGTCCTCGAACTTTAACATAGTCAGCACCTCAGTATTCCTATCCTTAGAAGTCCTCGATTATACACAGTAACAATCAGAGTCGTAGGAAGCAAGCTGAACAAGATGTTCAATATGCACAAGGCAGGAGATTCTCTCTCTCTAGAAATTACTTTTGCAGTATGTAATCTCTAGATTGATGGATCAGTTCTCAGTTGTTGTGATCTCATTCAAATGAGCTTCTATTTATAGGCATTTCTCCAATGATCGACTCCCTCCTCCAATGGAAATATTTTTCCTTGAATCTCAGAGGTACCAGTACATGTGTCACTCAAGCAATGGTTAGTTAGAATCAGATTGTACGAAATCATTTCATAACTATAATAGGGGTAAGAAAAATATGATTTCTTAATCAAATCTATTTTTCAAAGTCTAAGGAAAAATAAATTTTGAAGTGTAAGTATATAAACACTGAGAGAATATAAAACATGGATGTTTGGATTCTTTTTTCTAAAGGATTCGGAACCTAAATTCTATAGTCTTCAGAATCTGAATTCTAATGAATTCAGAATCTGAATTCTTCAGAATTCGGAGTCTGAATTATGTGGAATTTAGAGTCTGAATTCTGAGGAATTCGGAGTCTGAATTCTAAGGAATTTAGAATCTAAATTCGAAGGAATTGAGAGTCTGAATTTCAGATAATTAAGAGTCTGAATTTCAAAGAATTCAGAGTTGGAATTTCAGAGAATTTAGAGTCTAAATTTTAGAGAATTCGGAGTTTGAATTTCAGAGAATTCAGAATCTGAATTTCAGATAATTCAGAATCTGAATTTCAGAGAATTTAGAATCTGAATTTTAGAGAATTTATAATATGAATTTCATAGAATTCGGAATTTGAATTTCAAAGAATTCGGAATCTGAATTTCAGAGAATTTGGAGTCTGAATTTCAGATAATTTGGACTTTGAATTTCAGAGAATTTGGAATATGAAAACCAAAAACTCTATATCTAACGATTTATAGGATTCAGAGGTTTTATATGTGAAACCTATTTTTAGACTTTAGAAGAAAAATGAGTTAGAAATAGAGAAACTATATAATGAATAATGAAAACATAGGTAAGGATAAAATTTCCTTGGGAAAGAAAAATTTCATTGTTAAGATAAATTTTAGTTAAAATAAAATTTGTCTTAAGATAAGGTTTTTGTGATTTTCAAAAGATGAAGGAATGGAAAATTCATAAGGAAACCTTATTGACTCAACAATCTCCCCATTTTTAGAAATCACAAACATCCTTACGAAAAAGAATATAAGGAATTAAAATTTTTATGGACTTGAAAATAAAAAATTATCTCCCATTACTTATGGATCAAAGTGAATATGACTAACTCCCCCCTTAGGTTTTGAAATCCCTAAAGATCGTATTCTTTATTTCCTGAAAGAGATTTTACATTTTCTTTTCATACAAAAATCTTCTTTGATAATAACTTCCCCTTAGATGAAATCCCCCTTACTTAGGGAAATATCTTCTTTATTAGTATTATTATTATCATTCCTTTCTCCCCCTTTATGATTTTCAAAAAGGAATATAGGAAATGGAAAAAAATGGTACCTAAAAAATTAATACTAAACAAGAAAATATATGAAGAACAATCAAAATATCATTAAGATTGAATGAATTTGTAAAAGAAGAAATTCAACAAAAGATAAAAATAATAAAAATTATCCTTCTTTCTCCTTCGGTATCAGCTTCTTGGAAATGGTTTTTATCTTCTTTATCTCCTTGTGATCTTCTTCTATACGCTTGATCAACTGATCCTGGTCTTCACTTTTCTTCTCTAATACTTTTATCTTTTCTTCTTGAGCCTTAAGAATATCTTCCTGAACCTTTGAGTCTTCTTCTTTCTTAACAAGCTTTTCTTCAAATTTGATTCTGAGATCCCTTTCCCTCTTCCAATTCATGGCCACAAAATTAAGCTTTCCATTCCGATCCTTAACTTCTTGATTCCGAGTAGTATGTTCGAGACTAAGATTTTCCTCAAAACTATTAGTAAGGTCCTTGATCTTCCCATCCTCGGTGTCAAAAGCATCCTTGAAATTGTCATGAAACGCATCAAAGACTCTGATCTCTTCGACTGTCTTCCTTGACCAGCTTGTAATATTTTTACAAGATCTTTTATAAGCCTCATAACCAATGAGAAAATATTTGAAATATGACTCAAGTTCGACACATTTATCCGTAACCATGGAAACTAAATCTGATTTCTGATTTATCAAATGTTGAAGTATCTGGAATCTTGAATCTATTTTTGAAAATAAGGGAATAGTTTCAACCAAAATTTTAAAAGGTTGAACAACAAAATCATGTCTAAGAGAGGACGATTATGAATATGAGTGTTCAGTTTGTGAGGATTCTTTTTCTATCTCATCACCTTTCCTCATCGATGAAGCACCAAATTTTTTCTTTTTCACCACAAATTTACTAGGTGTATTGACTACCACCTCTTTTCCCTTATCATCTCTCAGAATAATTTCTTGTGTTTTGGGTGATTCATGCTTGCTACCTGATAACTAAAAAATATTATCTTCATCAACTTATTCTTTATTAGCATCAGCTACTTGATCTTCTAGATGAATGAAATCATGATTGCTTCTTTCTTCTTCTGATGGTTTGTTTACTTCTCCCTGACCCTTATCTTCTTTTCTAGGTGTAGCAAGTTTTGAAGAATCTGTTTCAGAATTTCGGATTGAAAGATTCTTAGGACTATCCTTCTCATGATAATCCTCCACTTGCTTTATCATGTCTTTTGTATCACCATTTCCTTCTTCTTCTTCTTCTTCCACTTATTCCTCTTCAACTATTTTTTTCTTGATTCGGTTCCGGAATCACCACCTTCTTTCTCGGAGTCACAGGGAGTGATTCTTTCAAAAACGATTCTGGTACCTGGTATTTTTCAGAGGCTTTCTCAGCATCTTTGACATGGTATTGTACTATCTCGGCTTCAGACAACTTCTTCCTTTGCTTCTTTTCTTTCTCTTGCTTCTCAAGATTTTCAATATCCTTTATCTTTAGAGCTTTTTCCTCAGTAGGATCCAAGCCAAAAGTAGGCTCCCCTTTCTTCCTGTTCTTCTTGTATTCTCTCCATCTAGCCACTACATCATCAGGGTAAGTCATTTTCTTCTTTGGCTTCGATGGAGCATACCGAGTTTCCTTAGGCATAGGTATTTTTATTTTCTCTTCTGGTTCCTTGGCCTTCCTCTTCCTTCCACCCTTCTTAGAAGTTTCATCCACTTCCAGTTTCTTTGAAAAATCCTATACTTCTTCTTTAGTCAAATCATACAATTCTCCTAATTCACTAGAAAGACCAATTTTCATTCTTCTTAGAGTGTCATCACTCAAAAAAACCACTTTTTAATTTCTCAGCTTAGAACTGCAAGGAATTTTGAAAGACTGAAGAAAAAGGACAATAATCTTTAAGAGAATAACTGGATACATGATGATTTGAGATTTCAAATTTTCATTCTTGATATTCTCAATACTAACCAAGATATAATTAACCAAGTTTATCTTTCTAAGGTTTACCAAGAAATACAAAATGTATATATCACTATTTTTCAGAGTATCCTTATCTCATTTCCTCAGAATAACAAAACCTTGAACCCCCAATTCAAGAATCCGGAAATTCATAGATAGATGAACAATATTGGGTGTCTTTACTTCTGAAAGACCAATACATGCTAGAGCTTTGTCCACATCAAAAGATCTTTCTACATCCGATAGCTTGTGAGTACATAACTATGCTTCTCCTTCATAAGGAATTCCAATCAAACTTGCTGCCTTGCTGTAAGAAAGACAATAAGTCTTTTTGTAGCTCTTAAAGGAAAAATTGTACCTTCCTCCTTCATTAAGAAAACTTACTGGCTCATAAAATTCAATCAACAAGTCCAGATAAACCGGATCCTATGCCTTTGGTTTCAATACACATACACTCTCCCAACCATTGAGCTTGATATTCTTTGAAATGATAGAATCATACTTAGCATATAATTTCAGATCGACTAACCTTTTTCTATAAATCTACCACTCAAAAATTTAATTTAAAAAAGAAATTTCTTTCTGAGAAGAGGCTTGTACAAACATTCGGAATTGAGGAAACCTTAAAGATTTGGAATGGCCTTAAGTAGAGTAGTAGAGATTCAACATTCCAGAGATTGAAGATTGATGTGGGAAAAACATTGAGGGGTACTTATATAGGAAAAAGAGGCAATGATTCAACTTCTTTACTTGATCCAATGGTTGAAATACTTCCGATCATATCTGATGTTTGAGATGATAACTGAAGAAGGATTTTGGTAGGTTCCGATCTTTTGAGGTTTTTAAGGTAAACATTCGAATTTAAGAAAAAGTGAATCCAAAAAAGTTTATTAAACAAGATAAAATTAGCAACATGTAAAAAGTTGATTCTGAAAATTTTTAAGAAAGAAAACATACGTTCCGGATTTCTAGGAATATTATTCATAATGAGGAATATTCTTCTCAAAGAACTTTAGATTCCATAAAATTTTAAAGAAAAAATTCGATTACGAAAAAATTTTGACTACGAAAAATTTTGACTACGAAAAAATTTGACTATGAAAATTTTGACTAACAAGAATATGTACTCTCCATATAAAAAGAAGTCTCTTACTATAAGGAGATAGGTTTCCACAAGAAGTTAATATGTAATATTACATTACAGTTATCATTCCTAAATTTTGTTTAATATATTCAAATCTATCATAGGGTAAAGATTTTGTGAAAATATCAGCAAGTTGATCTTGCATTTTGATAAATTAAAGAATGATATCTCCTTTTTGTGTGTGATCCCTAAGAAAGTGATTCCTAATATCTATGTGTTTTTCATGAGAGTGATGTTCAGGGTTTTTACTTAAGGAAATGGCACTAGTATTATCACACAATATTTTTGTTTAGGTAAAACTCATACCATAGTCTGTGAGTGTGTGTTGCATCCACAACACTTTAGCACAACAACTTCTAGCTGCTACATATTCAGCTTCAGTAGTGGAAAGTGCTACTGAGTGTTGCTTTTTGCATGACCAAGAAACTAATGAATCTCTTAAAAAATTAAAAGTTCTAGATGTACTTTTCATATCCATTATACATCCACCAAAGTTAGCATATGAAAATATTTTTAGAACAAAATCATTTCCATAAGTAAAAAAGAGTCCTAAATCTATGGTTCCCTTTAAGTAGCGAAAAATTATTTTCACTGACTTTAAATGAGATTCCTTAGGATTGGATTGATATCTGGAACATAAGAATACTAAATACATTAAGTCTGGATGACTAGCTTTCAAGTATAGTAGACTTCATATCATACCTCTAAATGTTGTTTGACCTACTAGTTTCCCATCTCCATAAAGATCAAGTGAATTTGAGGTACCAATGGGAGTACTTATACTATTGGTGTTGTCATATCCATAATTTTTAAGAAGATATTTAATATACTTATGTTGGGATATATAAATTCATTCTGGATTTTGAGAAATTTGAAAACCAAGGAAAAATGTTAACTCACCCATCATACTCATTTTGAACTCAGATTTCGTTATATTTGAAAACAAATTAGTTAAAGATAGCTAAGTTGAACCAAATATAATGTTATCAACATAAATTCGAATAATCAAAACATTTTTCTTATCTTTCTTTATAAAGAGAGTTGGATCATCATTTCCCTTAATGTAATTGTTTTGTAACAAAAATCCTGTAAGTCTATCATACCAGGCTCTAGGGACTTGTTTAAGTCCATATAAAGCTTTGGTAAGTTTGAAAACATATTCAGGATGTTTTGTATCTTCAAAAACAGGAGGTTGTTTAACAAAAAATTTCTCTTGAACATAACCATTAAGGAAAGCACATTTAACATACATTTGAAAAAGTTTGAAATTAAAGAATGCTACAAAGGCAAGTAGAATACATATAGATTCAAGTCTAGCTACTAGAGCATAGGTTTCTTTATTGTCTATTCCTTATTGTTTATTGTAGCCTTTAGCAACCAATCTAGATTTATTTCTTACTATGATTCCATTTTCATAACACTTATTTTTTAAGACCCATTTTACTCCAATAATAGAAGTTTCCTTAGGTCTTTCAACTAAGGTCTAGACTTTATTTGTTTCGAATTCATTTAACTCATATTTCATGGATTTAATCCAATCGTCATCACCTAAAGATTCATCAGCGATTTTAGGTTCTAATTGAGAATGGAATGCTAGATGTTCTACTTCATTTCTTAAGGAAATTCTAGTCCTTACAGGTTGATTTACATCACCAATTATACTATCACTGAGATGATTCTTAAGAAATAACTAATTTGGGTTTTGTAAAACCTGCTCATCAACATATGGTGGGAAATCTTCTGGGGTAAATTCTTCAGAAACATTTTCTTGAACATTTTCCTTATCAGAATTATCTTCTATCAAGGGTTGATAATCAGTTTTTAAAAACACATCGAAAGATGTAGGTTGAGGTTATTTAAAAACAAAGGAACCAGTTTCATTAAATTTAACATGTACTGTTTCTTCAATAGTAAAAGTGTTTTTATTGAAAACTCTATAAGCCTTAGAAGTTTTGGAGTAGCCTAGGAAAATTCCTTCATCAAATTTGGGTGCAAATTTACGTATATTATCTTTATTATTCAAAATGAATACTTTGAAACCAAATACTTTGAAGTAGGAAAGTCTAGGTTTTCTACCATTCTATAACTCATAAGGGGTTTTGTTAATAAATGGTCTAATCAAAACTTGATTTATAGTATAACAAGAAGTACTTACAGCTTCAGCCCAAAAGTGTTTAGCTATCGAATATTCACTCAACATGGTTCTGGTTATCTCTTGAAGAACTCGATTTCTTCTTTCAATAACACCATTTTGTTGAGTGGTTCTTGGTGCTGAGAAGTTTTGAGTAATTCCTTTTTTACTACAAAAGGTTTCAAAATTAGAATTTTGAAATTCTCCTCAATGATCACTATGAATAGTTATCAATGGAAGGTTTTTCTCATTTTTAACTTGGGCTCTAAAAATTTTTAAATAAGAAAGAGATTTATATTTCTTTACTAGAAAATAGACCCATATAAATCTAGTATAATCATAAACTAAGAAAAATACATAATATTTTCCTCCATTTCTTCTAGTTTGTGTTAGAACAAAAAGATCCATATGCACCAACGATAATGCATCAGTAGTTGAGACTTTACTGACTGATTTAAAACTTGATTTATGTTGCTTTCCAAATTGACAAGGATCAACGACTTTTGAAGAATAAAATCTAAGATTTTGTAGATCCATAACTAGTATTTTCTTAGAGAGTTTTCATAGGTTCCTAAGGTTACTGTGTCCTAACCTTCTATACGGAGCCTGCCTAAAGTCCAAGGTTAGTGTCTAGCAACATGCCAAGGAATGATGTTATGGAACTTCCTGGTTCTCATTATAGTAGGGATCCACAATGACCCTTTAGTTTAACAACTATCCTTAGGATATTATCACATGAATTGTCACGCATAAGAACAATCAGGATGTGATAAAGTATTTATTAATATTCAAATCCATGAATACAAGTTTATCATAAAGTAAAAAGTAGTTGGTTCTAGGCCACCAACTCTAATAGACTCCCACTTAGACTAGATCAAACTGCTAATAACCTTTAACCCATTATCTCTCACATGATATTCATGCTTATGCTATGATAGGAATTTAGTCTTGGGGTCTGCCACATTCTCTTTCATGGACACTCTCCTCACTAAAACTTCACCCCTTTGATAGAAATACCTCAAGTGGTGATACTTATGGAGAATGTGGTTTTTCCGTTGATGTGATATTGGTTCTTTTGAAAGAGCCACCGCTGCAATATTATCACAATACAATGTGATAGGGTCTCTACTACTAGACACCACATCAAGCTCCTGGACAAAGTTTTGAATCTAGATAGCTTCCTTGGATACATCAGAAGATGCTATATATTCAGACTCTACTGTAGAATTAGCAACAACTGGCTGCTTTGAACTCTTGCAACTCATAGCTCTTCCATTGTGACAGAAAATATATCCTGATTGCGACTTTAGACCATTCTGATCTGTCTGAAAACCAGCACCAGTATACCCTCTGATGACAAGATCCCTATCTCTTCCATACACCAGAAACATATCCTTAGTTATTCTCAGATACTTAAGGATAATATTAACAGTAGGACGATGTTGTTCTCCTGGATCTTCTTTATATCTTCCTACCATGCTCAGTGTATAGGAAACATCAAGACTTGTAAAAAACATGACATACATGATATATCCTATAGCTGAAGCATATGAGATATTACTCATCCTATCTTTATCCTGTTGTTCCTGAGGACATATTCTCTTAGAAAGATGTAGGTCATGTGACACTGGAACCAATCCCATTTGGTATTGTTCCATACTAAATATCTTAAGTATTTGGTCAATGTATGTACCCTAACTTAGTCCAAGAAGCCTCTTGGATCTATCAATAATGATCTTGATCCCTAGAATGTAGGCTGCTTCACCTAAGTCCTTCATAGAGAAACACTTGTTCAACCAGTCCTTAACTGACTGTAAGACTGGTACATCATTTCTAATAAGTAAGATGTTGTCAACATATATTACTAGGATAACGACCGTATTCCCATTAAACCACTTATAAAAAAATGGCTCACTTTTTTTTAATGAAACCTAATTTCTTTATGGATTCATCAAATCGAATGTTCCATGACCTGGATGCTTTCTTTAACCCATAAATGGATTTCTGCAACTTGAAAACCCGTTTGGCTTCACCTGGCATCACAAACACTTCTAGTTGTGTCATATGGACATCTTCCTGAAGATTCCCATTAAGGAATTCTATTTGGACATCCATCTTCCAAATATCGTAGTCATGGTAAACTATTTTGTCAAGTATGATTCTTATGAATTTAAACATGGAAACTGGTGGGATGGTTTCATCATATTCAATTCCTTGACGTTGTATGAATCCTTTAGCCACTATCCTTACTTTATAGGTTCTAACTTGACCTTCCATGTCCATATTTCTCTTGAATACCCATTTTCATCCAAAAGGATTTACATAAACTGGCTCATTTACCAAAACCCAAACTTGGTTCTGATACATGGAATCCATCTCAAAATTCATAACTTCTAAACACCTTGCAGCTTCTGTGCTCTCTACTGCTTCTTTGTAGTATAGGTTCATCATTGTCTAACAATAATTATTCACCATCCTCAGTGACTAGGAAACCAAATATCTATGGTTCCCTCACCTCTCATTATCTCATATGCACTAATTGTGTTTCTGGAACCTACTCTATGGGGACCTTTGGAACTTGTTCTTGTACCAACTCCTGTTTATCTTGAGCATGAACTTCATGGAAGTCAATCTTTCTCCTACTATCCTTTTTGAGGATGTGCTCCCTCTCAAGAAAGTCGACTTGTCTGGATACAATCACTTTCTTGTATGAAGGGTTATATAGGTAATATACTTTCTTTTCCTTAGGATATCCTATAAAGATACACCTTGTTCCCTGAGGTGCTAGTTTGTTTCCTAAGAAGGCCTTAACAAATGCCTCACATCCCCATACACATGTGTGCGATAAAATAGATTTTTTTTTCATTCCATAACTCAGAGGGAATTCCATTTGATTCTTTAGTTGGTACTCATTTTAATGTGTATGATACAATTTGTAATGTATATCCCTAAAAGGATAATGAAAGATCTACATGACTCATCATCGACCTCACCATGTCCAAAAAAGTTTGGTTCCTTCTTTCACTAACACTATTCCACTATGGTGTATAAGGAGGAGTGAGTTGAGATAGAATCTCAGACTCCCGCAAAAGGTTGATGAACTCTTGGTTCAGATATTCTCCACCTCAATCCGATCGAAGCTTCTTTATATTCTTACCAAGATGATTCTCTACTTCATTTTTGAATTCCTTTAATTTCTCCAAGGACTCTGAATTATACCTCATTAAGTAGATATAACCATATATACTCAAATCATCATTAAAAGTAATGAAGTAAAAATAACCACCTCTATTAAGTGGTTTTAGCTGAGTAGAGTCTAAATAACCATATTGGCTGAGATTTTTCAAGTGCTTCTCATTTACATGATTGAGACGGTGATGCCACAACTGGGTGTTGTATGAGTCATGTGAGTTTTTATTATTATTGATTTCCAACACTTGGTTTTCATAATTTAACACATAAAAACCATTATTTAAATGCTCCATACCATAACATACGTTGTTCTTATAAAAGAAAAAAACCTTATTTACAAACTTGAAAATAAATCTATCCATATCCAAACATGATACAGAAATTATGTTCTTGGTAACACTAGGTACATAATAAAAGTTATGTAAAACCAAAAGCATTCCAATTGGAAATGAGATATGGTAATCGCAAATGGACAACACAGCCAGCCTCGCACCATTGGAAACTCGAAGATCCACCTCTCCGATGTAAATATTTCTAAATATACTTGGTTCCTATATTTTAATACAAATTTGAGTCCCACATGATTTATCTAATACCTAATGTGTATAAATGGAAAGATTACACTCGATAACAAACTCACCTTTAACATCCCCACACTTTTGGGTATGGTTTCTCTTCCAGTGGCCTGGGTTGCCACATGAAAAACATACTGCCTACCATTACTTTCCCTACCTATAGATCTTCTCCTTCTTGGAGGGATGATGCTTGGGGTATTTATATTGTTTATAAATCCTTTTCCCCTTTTCCTTGTCCTTCCTCTTCTTATTCACTATAAGAACTGTGGGTTTGTCATGCCCCATGTACTTATCTACCTAGTGAATCAAGGTTAGAAGTTCCAATATAATCCTCTCATTATTTCTCATGTTGCAGTTGACAATAAATCTATATAAGGTCTTGGGAAGTGATGATAGGATGATATATGTAAACAACTCATCTGGGAACTTAATCCCTAAGATGTCCAAGCATTTAATGTAGCCAATAATCTTGAATACATGAGTCCTAGCTAGCACAGACTCTCACAGATTATTTGTGAACAAAGCATTGAAGATCTCATATCTCTTATGTCTTGCCTTCTCTTGATAAAAATTCTTAAGGTGAGACATCATGTCATACGTGTCTGTGTTTTCATGTTAATTCAAGATCTCATTAGACATGTACTATAACATGAAACATTGGACATCTGTGGCATCATCCAAATGTTTCATATAGAGAGATATTTTATCATCACTAGCCTCGTTTCCAGGTGCAACTGGAATAGGCTCCTCTAGTACATACAATTTCCTCTTGTGGCGAAGGATGACGCGTAAACGCCTCTGACACTCCTATAAATTGGTTCTAGTTAGAAGGTATTCCTTCTCGAGTTTGGTTCGTAATGATTTGTTTGAAGTAATTTTTCTTTCCATTTATACAAATTAAGATGAGAAAAGATTAAGTACTTTATCATGATCAAATTGATACAAATAAATAAATTAATACTTATTAGTCTCCCGTTATTTTATCAAAATCTAATAGCCCTCACCATTGACTTTAGAATATTCTTTTGCCTGAATATTATAGTGGGAAGAATCCGTATTTCCCTTCGCATTACCCCAACTGGGGTTGTTCAAACAACTTGAATGGTTTTAGGTAGGCATTCTAAATTCCAACTACATTAACTCGCAGTTCCTTTATCCTCTAAGTGGACTCCCCAATCCTAAAATCCTTTTATTTTGGATTTCCTAAACCTTTGCCTCTTGTTCACACCAAGTCCTACTGTGGTAGTCAACCCTTGATGTGAACCTAGTCAAGTCAACCTAAAACCTCGAATTAGTATTCCATGATAATTGAAATCACCCTAACTAGGGTTGGTCAAGAACTTTGAACTATGGTTCGATTCTAACCAAGATTATGGAAGGTTATACCAACTTAATATTTCCTTAAGAGGTTTTATCCTTATACATAAATTTCCTTTTTTATTTTCTTTCATAAATGATTATTAATATTAAGTGGGATGTACTGAAGTGATTAACCATGGCTAAGATAATATTTACGCATAAGCCGGTCTTATTTTATTTCCATCTTGCATGCTAGTTTAATTTATTAATTATGTGATTGAGAAAACACACCCAAAATAAATAAACCATGAAAATAAAAGAAATAAAATAAATGGAATTATCAAGAGATTATTCTATTGGTTAGTTTATCTAACATTTGATAAACTAAACTAAGACCTAAGGGAGAAAACCCCTTTAAACTTTTGGGTTTGTGTTTACAACTTTCCACTTATCCACCTTTGTATCTCCTTGGTTTGGTTTCACCTTGGATCCTGTAACATCCTGACCCATCTCACCTCTAAGATGGTGGCCAGACCGGTGGGTTACATGACCTCAAGCACATCTCTCCAAATGCCAGAGGCTGCCAACTAGCAGCGAGAGCCTTTTTGTGTCTGAGGGGGAGATATGCCCTCATAGGTAATAGGTATTATCACAACGGAAGTAAACAATAATTAATAATAAATAGAAGAATCATATAAATGAATAAACTACAGTAGAAGAAATATATATAATCCAACTGAATAATACTCAAGTTCAGAAGCTCACAAAATGATGTCATGCCATGATGTATGTCTAAACTGAAAGTATAGAAAACAGAACCCAATCATGCTATCAACTAAAAAGAAAATAAACAAAGTGCGACAATTGCATCACGAGAAAGGCTCATTACTCTACCCCAGTATCCATCATAAGTAGCAACAATCAATCAAGAATTGGAAGCATCACGCTTCTCTTTGTCAATACCTGCAAACATATAATCTACTCGGGAGTCAATGACGCCCGAGAAGGGTGTGAGATAAAATCCCAGTAGGCCGAAACCCGCGGTGTCTAAACCTTTCCATTTCGTGCAATAATAAAATGTAGTGTGCCATTATATAACAATTGCAGATTATTTATTAAGTGCAATAAAATAAATAACTCGGCCCGGTTTCCAAGCGGCACCCGTGCCTAATCACATGCTTCAGCCAAAGCCAAAAGTCTGAAAGGAGTACCTGTAAGTAGAATACACATATGCATATATATGAAGCCTAGAAGTGTAAGGTATAACAAGGAAGTGGCATACCCCCAAGCTTGTGATTTAACTTGGGGACTAAGTCATGTGTCAACCAGGTGTGGTTCAACATACTAGAAAATATCTCAAATCTCAAGAGACTAACAATGACATTAATATAAACCTTTAGTGCATCATTATTAAGGTTCAAGTTGAGAGTTAGATTCCAAGACCGTCCCGAAAGTATCGCTACAGAACATCCTTCAATTATCCAATACCACTGAGCCTTCCCAAGAAAATCTTTCGAAAGACCAAGTATTGCTCTAGGCATGAATTTTCCTTGAGTCCATCCCTATCTTTCAAAAAGGGGCCAGACACCATCCAAGGCTGGCTTAGCCACATTGCCAACGGATCCATCCCGATGGGCCCTTTTGGAACCGGTATCTCTCATAAGTATTAGAAATCCCGAGGAAGTCTCAGTCCAACAAAGCCAAGAACACCGCCCCCAACACATAGAGGTAACCGTTAGGAATGAAGGGTCTAAGCATGACCCTTAATATGGGACCCACCTCCTTTCCCAGCCCTGAATTTAATTAATGTTTTCATAACAGCAGATATGATATCAACATATGTAATTTCATCTTGAAACTAAACAGGCGCACTCGTGCATCACATAGTGCAAATTAACTATTTCATCATAGAAATCTTAACAAGGCAAGTACCACATCAATATAAGCAGATAAATGAACCTTTAAATAAATAAATAAATTAGCACAACCAACTACCAAAGATCCAACAATTCCAAAGTTCATAATTAATCTAAATTAATTATTTAATTTAAACATCACAGAAATAGGCTGCGCAACACATGAAGTTAATTAAATTAAATGCTCGGGCATGCACATTTAAATAAATAAATAATTCAACACAACCAACTACCAAAGATCCAACAATTCCAAATTTCATAATTAATCTAAATTAATTATTTAATTTAAACATCACAGAAATAGGCTGCGCAACACACGAAGTTAATTAAATTAAATACTTGGGCATGAACATTTAAATAAATAAATAATTCATCATAAAAAACAATCAAATATCCAATAATTCAAGGTTCATAATTATTCTAAAATAATTATTTAAATTAAACACAAAAAAAATAGCCTGCACAACACATGCAGTTAAATGAATCAAATATACGGGATAACAAAACTTATACCGACCACATCTGTACACCCAAAGGGCTGTACGACCACATTGAAATAATTTAAAGAATTTAATTCAGGATCAATGGGGCTGCAAAAACTAGGCAAAACAATTAAATTAAATAAATTGGGTGAATTTTCACAAAGCCGGTAGGCACCGACTAACGACACAACGGTGCGTTTTTATAAATTGCAACGAAACAGAGGGAAAGAGGGTAGACACCCTAACTTATGGTCACATATAATCCTATGATCCGTGGTAGGCTTTGATTTGACCTAAAACGGAAGAAAATGGAAGATTTTAGAAAAACCCCAAAATAGGGTAAAATCCTTTCGCGGCGAACTGTGCAAAGGATTTGGAATGAGATCGCACGATTCTTGGTGCCTGGGATAAGCCTTACCGAGAGGTTCACAGCGCACCTAACAGTGAAGAAAACGGACGATGAATGAAGACACGACAATCTTCTGAAGGGAGGGGAAGGTGGTGCACACCACCTGGGGAGGAGAGGTGCGCCATGCACAAGAGAGGAGAGGAGAAGAGGGAAAAAATAAATAAAAAGGAAAGGAAAGAAAAGAAAAAGGAAAAAAGAAAAAGGAGATAAATAAATAAAATAATAAAAATAAAATGGTGGAATAAGTGAAATAAATAATTAAAATAGGTTTATCTCATTTTAATTATTTTTAATTTCTCTCCAAATGTATCTATTTTATTATTTATTTTTATCCCTCTTTAAATTTCATTAATTTCCTTTAATCCTTTTTAATTATTTTTAACCCGAAAGATGCGCTATGGAGCGACGTAATATTTTATTTAAAGTCCGAGTAATCATTTAATTAATTTTTAATAGTCGTTCAGGACCCGCAACAGGTGCGCATGCGCGCGCCTTGGGTCGTTTAGATATTTGGACTTGAAACTTAACGGTCCACACTTTGATTTAAGTTGAAATGTTATGTGCATTTATGTGGGTAATTAATGATATTTTATCTAACCCAACAATAAATATCCACCCATGTATATACGTGTTATATATATATATACACACATATGCATATTCATATATATACACCCACACATGTATATATAACTATATATATATATATTTAATCTCATATATATATACATCAATGTTTTTGTCCCAATATAATAATAATAACAATAATTAAAATTATAATTATTATTTAATTCAACCCATCAATTACACCATTAATAACTTAAAAACAATAACCATAAAAAAAAGATAATGGTTATTAAATAAATATTGATTGCGCATTTGTATTTAATTCAAATAATTAATAATATCACATTTATTACATTGCGAAGTTATTATTTACACCGCAACATGATTTATTAATTATGGATGTGCATTTTCATTTATTATTTTTAAAATAAATAATAATATAAATAATAAAATTATTAATATATCTAATTTCCAATAAAATATTTAAAACAAAAATAAATTATCTTGGGGTGCGATATGACCAAACGTACAATGCTCGCAAAGGTTATACCCTGACTAGGGTAAACCCCACATCCCAGAACTATTGGTGGTGTCATATCATTCGACGCACTGTTTGAGAGAAAATAATTATTTATTATTTAAAAATCAGAATAATTAATTAATTAAAAATAAAGACGGTATTATCAAGTGTGAGGGTTCCAAACACCTGATGCGAATCAATGTTATACCCTACCTAGGGTAAACCCGACGTTTCAGATCAAACAGTAGTCTCAGATTTCTCATACAATGCACCATTTGAGAGAAAATAATTATTTATTATTTAGAAATCAGAATAATTAATTAATTAAAAATAAATATGGAATTATCATGTGCAAGGGTTCCAAACACCCAATGCGAATCAAAGTTATAACCTACCTAGGGTAAACCCGGCATTCCAAACCTAACAGTGGTATCAAATTTCTCGTACGACGCACCGTTTTAGAGTTATTTCATTTTTTTGAAAAAAAACAAACATGCATATCAATAAAATAAACTTAATATTTTTATTCTATCAACACTACAATGTCAACTATCGGAAACAAAAAGTTATAATGATCAGTTTTAAAACTAACCTGCCTAGTTAACTGAAAAAATTTATTTCCTATGTTTTTTCATCCGGTTCAAAACACAGAACGTTACAACCTTCCCACCTTAGAAATTCACATCCCCAAGAAGCCTTCGAGAACAACGTAACTCTCACATGATCTACAGGGTCATGAAGTCTCATAAAAAGGCCTTCAAACACTTAACGCATGTTCAAACTTTTGTTAGGAAAGTGGCACATAAGCCATTAAGATCTGAGCCAACGCTTATTTTCCAACTGATACACCGAGACTGTACTTATTCAAACTTGTTTAGCTAGAGACACGAACATGTCATCATCCCATTAAACGTTTAGTCAAAGTTACTTCCCACCTTAGGTTTTAACATTAGAAGATGGAAAATTCCGGGTCATGACACATTCCTCTATAAGAATTTCGTACAAAACACTCCCTTAAGCGTTCTAGCGACGCTTCTCGCTTGATTTATGAAATGGATAAAATGGTCAATTCCCCGTCTCCCTTAAATCCCAAGTTGAGCCAAAATTTTATGAAAAGACCTAGTCGACCCAAACCGCACTTGTCTCACCTGGTGACATGTCATAAAATGTTCATTCACTGACCGCTTCATTGAGTAAGAGAGAGTACTAGTCAAGAAAATTCGATCGACCATTTAGGAAGGTTCTCAGCTTAGATGGCAGGTGTTTTATAGACTAAACTGTGATGTCTTATTCCAAGTTGTCTCACATTCACATGAACACGTCCACCGAAGTTCATACCTGACCTCTGGTGATGTTCCTTGATTTAGGCATCACCGAGTCCGACAACAAGTCTAGGGTAATATCGGATTATCACAACAAGAGTGAAAGGAACTAATGCAAGGTAGTCTATACTCCATGTTTATGAGTGAGATGTTGGTACAATAACAAGATGCCCATATCAAAACATTGACCGAGCCCGGAGCGACATCAACCTGACGGTCAAGTTAGATGAAATGGATGGTGTACAAGAGTTCGTCCAAGGAATTCCTACACAGATATCCAAGGGTCACTCAAAAATAAACAAAACCTTAATAAGAATAGCACATCAATGTGAAACAATGAGAAAAACACCCTAAAAAAAGCCCAAAACTTTTAAAGCTTTAGCATGGTGTAAGACCGATGCTCTCTTAGTGCATCAAGGATGAAGGCAAAATAGGGGACATGCTCATCACTTAAGGAAGAGTACACTAAGAGTATTAGAGGATTACCAGAAGGGAGACATTTAAACACTTAGCATGAAATCCCAACTAAACTGATCGGTGTGTCAAAACACCCGAGTTTCTAGAATTCATCCCGAGAATTGGGATGAACTTGATTCCTTTAACACAGAAGTCACTGCACTATAGAGATGACTCGAAATGTATTTAATAGTGTAAGTCTTGATGATTAAACTGAACTCAACCAGTTTATTACAACATTAAGAACTCAACGACACCGCGTACGTGAAGGCATACTCCCCCGAGGTGATACAGAAGAAAGATGAATTTTAACTCAAATGACGACGTACCAAGTCATCCATCGCTGTGGAGAAGAGAGGGTCAAATGACCTATGAAGTAACTGACCATTCTTAAGGAATTCCTAACCTGATGGATGTAGAGACCCGAAGCCTGACGTACATGAACATTACATTACTTTTGCGGAATACTTAGTACATAACCAAAAACACACACACAAGGATCGTAATAGTTTAGTGTCTTTGGAAACTCGGAACGTAATCTTCTAAACGTGGTGAAAGATCTTCAACATCTCCCATAAAGATCTTTTTTTACCTAAAACCTTTCTTTATACCCTGGGGAAAAGAAAACATAAAAGGGTGAGCTCAAATGCTCAGTAAGGGTAAACAAAAGAAATATCAATCACATCATATACATAAGAACATAGCTTTTGGAAATCTTAACCTGCAAAAGAGCTCATAATATCATAACGTGGGATAAATCATAGAAGTGAAAATGAAATCATAACTTAAAACATTACTCATTGTGGCATACACACATAATCATAGAGAATCATTTCTTGTTAGTCAAGACTCATTGCCAAGACTATCTTAGTGGACAAAGTCCCTTTCTGAATCGAGTAATCCTCATTTCAGTCCTGTTTCACTGAACCGGTATAACCTACCATTCCAGCCATGTCTATCTCATGAGATATAAAATCTTTACCCAATGCATTGGAGGGAGATATAGGTCCCACCCATCTCATAATGATACCATTCTTATGTGTGCCACAAAATCATAAATCATACATCATTTCATAACCCATGTCATAAAAATGGGATTCTTAAACAACATGACATCATAAAACCATTCATATAAGATAAAGGAATTCATAAACATAATTCCATCACAACATAGTCAAATCAAGGTAAAAATATGGATAGAAACAGAACCCTTTATTATCTTAGATGGAAAATAATTTTGATAAAACACTTGAAATGAATTCTTGAGGAAAATATCCTTTCTTCTTCAAAATCAATTTCTTTTCACAAAACATCATGCAATTTTAAAAGAAAGAGATTTTATTAAAAATAGTCATGAAATCTTTTGGAGGAAGCTTCATGAAAATAAGGCTTTATAAAACCGTAAAAATCCGTTCGTGCCGTATAAGTAAAAAAAAACATTCTTCGTACTTTTGTCGGAAAAGTCAAAAATTACCTTGTACGAAAAACGACAAAATATTCCTTTCATATCTTTTACAAAAAAACTTACCTAAGGGTAAAATTGGATATAAACTATTGTAGAATGATGGAAATAATATTACACATTGAGTGAAAATGGATGTGGATAATAAAATAGACCCCAGTAATTACCAAAGTAAAAACAATCTCGGATAAAAGTGAGATTGTGATATTTCCCTTACCTTAGGTCTGACTTGCTTTGTAAGTGTCCGAACCTCCTGTATAATGATTTAAATCATGTTATTGACTTATTACAGAATCATATTCATTGTTATGATATCATATATGGTTCACTTATGACATTATATTACACGTTCTTTTGTAAATTCCATGTTAAAGAAGCGTTTTGGGTAAAATCGTTTCATTTATCGTAGGTGTTTTGACTTGTTGTTCTTGACATCATTATTACTTATATCATGATTTACTTACTTCCAGAATATAAAATATGATTTATATATCATATATATTCAGTATATATATATATATAATAGGTAGATAAATAAAATGAAAAACACCGTTCATGGAGACGGTAGTCCGTACGTACGCATGAACGCTGTTTTCCTTTCCTTGTTGTCTTGAAATGGAAGTAAGTAGATGACATACATATGTATATATATACATAAATCCAGTAGCTTTATAATGTCATATATTTCATTATTATTTCTTATATATACATTATAATCATTCTTAAATGGTTAACATGTAGAATGGATCTCATCGCGTCGTGGAGACGGTATTCCGTACGTACGCACGAGCGATGATATCATTTCTATAAATATTGAATTGAATTGGAGTGGATTATACAATATATCAGAATCAATATGATGTTGTAATAACTATGTATAGTTATTCTTTATACCATTATACCCATCCATGTAAGGTGGTGGTGGAAAATAGATTACACCACGGCGTGGAGACGGTATTCCGTACGTACGCACGCGCGGTGATTTCTTTTTCCGTAGGATGGATAGATGGTGAAATAGGTTTGTTTCATACTTATAATAACATATCAGTATATGAGTGATACTGATGTTATTACTTCATAATGAAACAACCTAAGAAGAAGAAGTGGAAGAAGAAATAAAGATGAAAGAATTGGTAACGGTAATTACCTCTTCTTTGAAGTGCCTCTTTGAGACCTCCTCTTAGGGCACTAAAATTGGTCTTTGAGGAATACCAGAACCTCTAGGATGTTGCTAGGGAAGTGGAGAGGAGAACTTGGCAGGGGTTGGCCGAGCTTGAGTGCTCAATTTGGTGTGAGGAGGAGGGGGAGGAGGTGTCCTTTTATAGGGGAGGAGAGGGGCACCTTAGGAATATCTCAAAATATTATTTTATATTAAAGTCAAAATCGGTTTATAATGGTTCCAAAGGGTCTTATTTCGAAGATAAGGTGGGGAAGGGTCGAAATCCTCTCATCCAATAGAATTTAGACAAGTTTAGGTTCCTATTTTAACCTTATCATTTAGATTTAACATTAAGTTAAATAATTTAACTTTTACCATGTCTTTTTGTTTTCTTTCACTATATGGTTAATACACTTACTATAACATGCCAAACGAACCCCAAATTGTTTATTATTAATATATATATCCTTATCTAAGTCATTTGGCCGAACCTTAGATTTTTAGGAATAAAATATCAATTAATAATATAATATTTGATTTAAAAACTATTTTGTGTCAATTTTGACACTATTTGATATATGACTTTTGTGAAAGTCATAAAAGAATTAAATGTTCGAACCAAGTTGATTAAATCAACACTAATATATCATATTAACCTAGAAAATTAGTGGAATTCATAAAAAATCTCAAATTACATTTCTTTTGGTGTTTATAACATCAATTATGTCAATATTTCATTAATAAGATAATTACTGCATCATCGTTGTGTCATAAATAAATTAAATTATTTAATGTCTAAAAATTATAAATAAAATACCATTATGTAGGAAATATTTTTTATCTTTCTAATGAATATTTACAATCGAATTTATCATATGTATAACCCCATATTAAAAATGATTTACTTATTAAACTTTGATTTTATCTATTTTAACCCTTCTTTAAATAAATTAATAATAAATGTCCTAATCTAATCCAAGTGGGCCTAAATGGTCATATTTTATTCCTAAGTTTGTTTTTGGTCGAATTACACTTGTCCAATAGAATTAGGACATGTGTTAGGGTAATAGTAATATCATATTTACCCTTAGTTACCCTATTTACTATTAACCGCGGTAAAAAAAAGTAAAAAGTTACTATTCACCAAAAAATTATTTTCATCTCATTGAACCACATTTTAGTCCTTGATATTAACCGTGTCTCTCGGATTTTCGAAATTCCATTCACAGAAGCGGCAAAATTAAGTTTTATGAAAAATTCAGTTTTTTTTAACTACCACTTAGTAGTTTCACTATTCATCAAAAATTGATGTTTTTCAGAACAATGCCAAAATTTCATCCTAAGCTATATTTCATATTCCAAATTCAAAAATGAAATCTATTTTACCAAATTCATAACATAGAAGTTGCATTAATTAATTTTATAATTAAATCCTGCTGTTAAAATAAATAGCGTGTTTTTAGGAAACAATATATATCAAAAGATTGACACTTGATTATGTCTGGTTTAAATGTGAAATTACAACCAATGACCAACATTGTATTAAATTGTAAAAATATATTCTAAATATACTTTAAAACCACTCAAATTAATAATTTATCACTATTAATTATTTCGATTAAAAAAGTTGTTTTTAATTATAATTTAGTAATTTTCACTATTCATCAGAATATGAAAGTTATCCGAAAAGTACCAAAATTTCACCTTAGGCTAAATTCGATACTCCGAATCCAAGAATGAAGTTCATTTTGAAAAATAAGATTTACAGAATTTTAAAAAGTGGTTATTACTATTCATAACAGCTAGTTTTAATAATATTTTAATAGCACATCGTTGTTTAGTGAAACTCGGTATTGCGTATTACACACGCTATCGAGGAAGGTCGCGATAGCGTGTAATGCAAGGCAAGACAAGGATGCGTGTTGTGCAAGCTCCTTTTGGTGTAGCGTACAACACAAGACATTAATAAAATTAAAAAGAATATTTTTTTATAAAATCTTGGGCTGTTACATTCTACCCCCCTTAAAATGAATTTCGCCCTCGAAATTCGTCGGGGTTATAAATGGTTTACTATTCGAAAGTTTCTTTAATAGAAACCCACATCGTAAAAAGTAATATCAAAACCAATCTTTAAAAACAAAAGTATGAAACGTAACGGTTACCCAAATAAACTAATCATTGGGTTTCCACATAGTTGAAAATATGGATATGGAAGAGAAATCTAACCATCATGTTCTGATGGAGAGTGGTAGAGAACATGGCTATGGAAAAGCCAGTAATCACAAATCCATAGATTTGTGATGATATGAGGTACCATCTGATTCATCAGGTATAAGATCACTAGGACAACATTTTTGGTTTTCAAGATCATTTCCCCTAAAGTTGAAAATTTGAATTAGAATAAATACTTACTTTATTTTGGTACAATCTCACTGTTGTTCGTGCCTTGAACAATTCCCACTTCATCTCTTAAATAAATGAAGTTGAAGTTGTTATTCGTGAAGTGTTAGCAGATCATGTGATAGAATGACGGGTCATTCCATCTGTCTCAAACAAAAGGTTAGCAAAAATTATATGCATAAATCGATCTATAGTGAGATTAATCATATATGGTTCCTAAAATGGACTTATACTTCATATATCATACTGCTTAATATAATAAAACTAGTTTCTACTAAACAGGGACTTCATGTAGGCCAGTGGTAGGCGATAAAGGCCAGTCGCACTTCGGTTGTGGGTTCGATTCCTACAGCCTTGTCCGAAGCGATGGGCTGTCGCCCGTCCTGCAGGTTGTCCTTTTTCCAAAACTATATTACTATAACATCCCATCAATAATATCGAAAAAATTTTTTATCCTTAAACAATACTAACTTACGTCCAACACAATCCATTCCAATCTTTAGGCTTATCCATAATACTGCAGTCCACTCTCATAACATAGTGAAAACAATTTTAATATCATCGTTGATCCCCATATATCATAAGATATGTTTTGTTGGTCACATTCCAAACATTCAAAGTCCTTAATCATGTATACTCTTGAATACCCATTGAACCTTAGTGAAAAATTGAATGCAGTTAAAAGTTAACACTTTACACATACCAAAATCCTCAAAATTATTTATACTCAAACCATGATATCACTTAGTCCTTATATCAATCATGAGCTCATGAATACAATCAAACATCTCATTATCTTCTTATCCTTTCATTATGAACTTATCATCTACTTTCCAAAAGTATCTGAATAAACTTTCATGGTTACTGGTAACATTAATCAGACAACAATGTAACAATCCTTACATGTCTCTTTATTCCATAGTACCATGAGATTACTTATACAACATTACACATGATAAACATGTAATCATTCCACTACATTCTTAAACCATTAATCGAGCTTCAACAATTCTTTCATCTCACATATCATTTGTAGTCTCTTCATCATCATCCACATAAATACTACCCATACGGCCATACTGATTCTCTTCATGAGTCTTTCCCTTAGGACATTGGTTTGCATAATGCCCATACATTCCACATTTAAAACACTTAACCATTTTTGATGTCGTAGAAATACCATTATCCTCATCCATGGTGTTAACTGAACCTTTTCCTTTGCACTTACTTGCTTTGTGTCCTTCTTTTCCACACCCAAAGCATCTTCCAGTTCCTTTGAAACATTCTCCTTGATGCCTCTTCCCACATGAATTACATAGGGGAAATTGAACTTTCTTTCCTCTATGATCATCATGAAACTCCATCTTTCTCTTATTAGCCGAGTCAGGAAACTTACCAAATTTTACTTTATTGATCATATTATGATATTGCTGATTCGGCATAATAATTATGTTTGGACTTCCAAATCCCATTTCATTATGAAGAATATCATTCCATTGTCCATCATATCCTCCATTATCGTGAATCATCTTGTTTCCAGCCATTTTCTAAAACCCAAAAAGAATAGTGTGAGAGGAAAAAATCATGCTAGGGAAAACAACATAATAAAGGGGGAGTACCTTCAATATCTAACATCTTAGGTTTAATTCTATGATCGTTAGCGTAGTTCTAATACTATAACTTATACGTCTACTTAACCTTAGGGACATCCCTAGACATACCGTAGAAATATCTCTAGGGATCTCACTAACGTTTTCGCATCCTAGTTTCCAAAGGTTGACTAAACCTTTCCTATGATACCAACTGTAGAGACCCGAAGCCTGACGTACATGAACATTACATTACTTTTGCGGAATACTTAGTACATAACCAAAAACACACACACAAGGATCGTAATAGTTTAGTGTCTTTGGAAACTCGGAACGTAATCTTCTAAACGTGGTGAAAGATCTTCAACATCTCCCATAAAGATCTTTTTTTACCTAAAACCTTTCTTTATACCCTGGGGAAAAGAAAACATAAAAGGGTGAGCTCAAATGCTCAGTAAGGGTAAACAAAAGAAATATCAATCACATCATATACATAAGAACATAGCTTTTGGAAATCTTAACCTGCAAAAGAGCTCATAATATCATAACGTGGGATAAATCATAGAAGTGAAAATGAAATCATAACTTAAAACATTACTCATTGTGGCATACACACATAATCATAGAGAATCATTTCTTGTTAGTCAAGACTCATTGCCAAGACTATCTTAGTGGACAAAGTCCCTTTCTGAATCGAGTAATCCTCGTTTCAGTCCTGTTTCACTGAACCGGTATAACCTACCATTCCAGCCATGTCTATCTCATGAGATATAAAATCTTTACCCAATGCATTGGAGGGAGATATAGGTCCCACCCATCTCATAATGATACCATTCTTATGTGTGCCACAAAATCATAAATCATACATCATTTCATAACCCATGTCATAAAAATGGGATTCTTAAACAACATGACATCATAAAACCATTCATATAAGATAAAGGAATTCATAAACATAATTCCATCACAACATAGTCAAATCAAGGTAAAAATATGGATAGAAACAGAACCCTTTATTATCTTAGATGGAAAATAATTTTGATAAAACACTTGAAATGAATTCTTGAGGAAAATATCCTTTCTTCTTCAAAATCAATTTCTTTTCACAAAACATCATGCAATTTTAAAAGAAAGAGATTTTATTAAAAATAGTCATGAAATCTTTTGGAGGAAGCTTCATGAAAATAAGGCTTTATAAAACCGTAAAAATCCGTTCGTGCCGTATAAGTAAAAAAAAACATTCTTCGTACTTTTGTCGGAAAAGTCAAAAATTACCTTGTACGAAAAACGACAAAATATTCCTTTCATATCTTTTACAAAAAAACTTACCTAAGGGTAAAATTGGATATAAACTATTGTAGAATGATGGAAATAATATTACACATTGAGTGAAAATGGATGTGGATAATAAAATAGACCCCAGTAATTACCAAAGTAAAAACAATCTCGGATAAAAGTGAGATTGTGATATTTCCCTTACCTTAGGTCTGACTTGCTTTGTAAGTGTCCGAACCTCCTGTATAATGATTTAAATCATGTTATTGACTTATTACAGAATCATATTCATTGTTATGATATCATATATGGTTCACTTATGACATTATATTACACGTTCTTTTGTAAATTCCATGTTAAAGAAGCGTTTTGGGTAAAATCGTTTCATTTATCGTAGGTGTTTTGACTTGTTGTTCTTGACATCATTATTACTTATATCATGATTTACTTACTTCCAGAATATAAAATATGATTTATATATCATATATATTCAGTATATATATATATATAATAGGTAGATAAATAAAATGAAAAACACCGTTCATGGAGACGGTAGTCCGTACGTACGCATGAACGCTGTTTTCCTTTCCTTGTTGTCTTGAAATGGAAGTAAGTAGATGACATACATATGTATATATATACATAAATCCAGTAGCTTTATAATGTAATATATTTCATTATTATTTCTTATATATACATTATAATCATTCTTAAATGGTTAACATGTAGAATGGATCTCATCGCGTCGTGGAGACGGTATTCCGTACGTACGCACGAGCGATGATATCATTTCTATAAATATTGAATTGAATTGGAGTGGATTATACAATATATCAGAATCAATATGATGTTGTAATAACTATGTATAGTTATTCTTTATACCATTATACCCATCCATGTAAGGTGGTGGTGGAAAATAGATTACACCACGGCGTGGAGACGGTATTCCGTACGTACGCACGCGCGGTGATTTCTTTTTCCGTAGGATGGATAGATGGTGAAATAGGTTTGTTTCATACTTATAATAACATATCAGTATATGAGTGATACTGATGTTATTACTTCATAATGAAACAACCTAAGAAGAAGAAGTGGAAGAAGAAATAAAGATGAAAGAATTGGTAACGGTAATTACCTCTTCTTTGAAGTGCCTCTTTGAGACCTCCTCTTAGGGCACTAAAATTGGTCTTTGAGGAAGACCAGAACCTCTAGGATGTTGCTAGGGAAGTGGAGAGGAGAACTTGGCAGGGGTTGGCCGAGCTTGAGTGCTCAATTTGGTGTGAGGAGGAGGGGGAGGAGGTGTCCTTTTATAGGGGAGGAGAGGGGCACCTTAGGAATATCTCAAAATATTATTTTATATTAAAGTCAAAATCGGTTTATAATGGTTCCAAAGGGTCTTATTTCGAAGATAAGGTGGGGAAGGGTCGAAATCCTCTCATCCAATAGAATTTAGACAAGTTTAGGTTCCTATTTTAACCTTATCATTTAGATTTAACATTAAGTTAAATAATTTAACTTTTACCATGTCTTTTTGTTTTCTTTCACTATATGGTTAATACACTTACTATAACATGCCAAACGAACCCCAAATTGTTTATTATTAATATATATATCCTTATCTAAGTCATTTGGCCGAACCTTAGATTTTTAGGAATAAAATAACAATTAATAATATAATATTTGATTTAAAAACTATTTTGTGTCAATTTTGACACTATTTGATATATGACTTTTGTGAAAGTCATAAAAGAATTAAATGTTCGAACCAAGTTGATTAAATCAACACTAATATATCATATTAACCTAGAAAATTAGTGGAATTCATAAAAAATCTCAAATTACATTTCTTTTGGTGTTTATAACATCAATTATGTCAATATTTCATTAATAAGATAATTACTGCATCATCGTTGTGTCATAAATAAATTAAATTATTTAATGTCTAAAAATTATAAATAAAATACCATTATGTAGGAAATCTTTTTATCTTTCTAATGAATATTTACAATCGAATTTATCATATGTATAACCCCATATTAAAAATGATTTACTTATTAAACTTTGATTTTATCTATTTTAACCCTTCTTTAAATAAATTAATAATAAATGTCCTAATCTAATCCAAGTGGGCCTAAATGGTCATATTTTATTCCTAAGTTTGTTTTTGGTCGAATTACACTTGTCCAATAGAATTAGGACATGTGTTAGGGTAATAGTAATATCATATTTACCCTTAGTTACCCTATTTACTATTAACCGCGGTAAAAAAAAGTAAAAAGTTACTATTCACCAAAAAATTATTTTCATCTCATTGAACCACATTTTAGTCCTTGATATTAACCGTGTCTCTCGGATTTTCGAAATTCCATTCACAGAAGCGGCAAAATTAAGTTTTATGAAAAATTCAGTTTTTTTTAACTACCACTTAGTAGTTTCACTATTCATCAAAAATTGATGTTTTTCAGAACAATGCCAAAATTTCATCCTAAGCTATATTTCATATTCCAAATTCAAAAATGAAATCTATTTTACCAAATTCATAACATAGAAGTTGCATTAATTAATTTTATAATTAAATCCTGCTGTTAAAATAAATAGCGTGTTTTTAGGAAACAATATATATCAAAAGATTGACACTTGATTATGTCTGGTTTAAATGTGAAATTACAACCAATGACCAACATTGTATTAAATTGTAAAAATATATTCTAAATATACTTTAAAACCACTCAAATTAATAATTTATCACTATTAATTATTTCGATTAAAAAAGTTGTTTTTAATTATAATTTAGTAATTTTCACTATTCATCAGAATATGAAAGTTATCCGAAAAGTACCAAAATTTCACCTTAGGCTAAATTCGATACTCCGAATCCAAGAATGAAGTTCATTTTGAAAAATAAGATTTACAGAATTTTAAAAAGTGGTTATTACTATTCATAACAGCTAGTTTTAATAATATTTTAATAGCACATCGTTGTTTAGTGAAACTCGGTATTGCGTATTACACACGCTATCGAGGAAGGTCGCGATAGCGTGTAATGCAAGGCAAGACAAGGATGCGTGTTGTGCAAGCTCCTTTTGGTGTAGCGTACAACACAAGACATTAATAAAATTAAAAAGAATATTTTTTTATAAAATCTTGGGCTGTTACAATGGAAATGAGAATTACCGATGCTCAAGCCCGAAACAAAAGTCAAGGAAAACATGACCACCCGTCTGAACAAGGGTGTCATTTTAAGCAAGGGGGTCCGACTAGGGACAACGACATGTGAAAGGTTCGGTTGCAAAGAAACTCAAGGAGGAACTCAAACTACCCTTATACCAGGGTCTTAAATAGAGGACATCTCTACAGGTTCCATATCCAATCCCTTTATATTTAATCACATTTAATCATTAATCATCAAAATATTTAATCAAAACATGAAGTACCATTTTTCAAAACAAAACAAAAAGTAATTGATCTTAACCAACGCCACAGGGGAAAAACATAAAAGTTTTATAAAACTCCATTTTAAAACATTTTACATTAATTGACATCTATTTCTTAATTAGGAAATCTATCACATAAATTCCTTTTAAACAGATAAGGCAACCTACAAGGGTCCCACTAAGCTGACCTGAGTTCATTAGAATACAACCCAAAAAAAATTTGTTTAATAATTAAGAGTCACAACACCCATACCAGGTTATCTCATGAGGAACATGCACCAACTAGCCTACTTAGTCCTAGTTGTGCCTTTGGGTAGTTAACCAATTCATTTGAAATTATAACATGCTCAAACACATATCATCCTAGATATATGGGTGGATATAAAACTATAAAGAGTCTATACACTTTATAGTTTTTGGCATTTGGCTCCCATTCAAAGGAAACCAATAAATTTTAGCAAAGCAACCAATTACAAAACAAACAAGAAATCAGGTCACTACAAGAAGCTAACAGAGAGAGACATGTTGTAATCATAGAAGCATAACATTTTAATCATAAATACATGCTAATAAAAACAGAAGCATGATACAAGGAAAACATGGTATTAAATAGGTAGCATGGCAATAGGCTATCATGATAAATATATCACTGAAACATGGTATCTAAAAAAGTATACTAAACAAATACAAGGCAATTCATGCATTCAAGGCACAAAATTTGAGTCAGCAGGCAGCCTAAAATGCAACTACATGGCATGGAATGTGAATTCCTATGTGCCTATTATGATGCATGCAATGCTTCATCCTTACCTTAACAGGACAAGGATAAAATATCACAAATTCCATAAATTCATAAGCAGCATAAATTACACCAATCACCCAAGGTGAAATCATATCAATTGTAACATCGAAAAGCTTGAACAACAATCCCAAACCTGGCCACTTGGTCATTTCCTGCACATGGGGTGATCAGTCCCAAGCACGAACATTAACCAAGTACCGACACATTCCTAGTCTCCTGTTTACCAACCCAAAATAGTAAGACAAAAAAATACCACCTCTGATACCACTTTGTAATGTCCCGACCCGGCTCACCTCTAAGATGGTGGCCAGACCGGTGGGTTACATGACCTCAAGCGCATCTCCCCGAACGCCAGAGGCTGCCGACTAGTAGTGAGGACCTTTTTGTGTTCGAGGGGGAGACTATGACCTCATAGGTAATAGGTATTATCACAACAGAAGTAAACAACAATTAATAATAAATAACAGAAGAATATAATTGAATAAAATGCAGTATAATCAATATAAATAATCCAACTGAATAATACTCAAGTGTAGAAGCTCACAAAACGATGTCATGCCATGATGTATGTCTAAACTAAAAGTACAGAAAACAGAACACAAGAATGCTATCAACTAAAAAGAAAAGAAACAAAGTGTGACAACTGCATCACAAGAAAGGCTCGGTCCTTTTCCCCAGTCTCCATCCTAAGCAGAAACAATCAATCAAGAATTAGAAGCAGTACGCTTCCCTTTGTCAATACCTGCAAACATATAATCTAATCGGGTGTCAATGATGCCTGATCAGGTTGTGAGATAAAATACCAGTAGGCCGACACCCGTGGTGTCTACAACTTTCCATTTCGTGCAATAATAAAATGCAGTGTGCCATTATACAACAATTGAAGATAATTTATTAAGTGCAATGAAATAAATAACTCGGCCTGGGTTTCAAGCGGCACCCCTGCCAAATCACCTTCTTCAGCCTAATCCGGAAGTCTGAAATGAGTACCTGTAAGTATAATAAACATATGAATATATATGAATCCTAGAAGAGTAAGGTAAAACAAGGAATAAGCATACCCACAAGCTTGTGCTTTAACTTTGGGACTAAGTCATGTGTCAACTAGGTGTGCTTTAACATACCAGAAAATATCTCAAATCTCAAGAGACTAACAATGACATTAATATAAACCTTCAGTGAATCATTATTAAGGTTCAAGTTGTGATTTAGAGTCAGAGACCGTCCTGAAGGTATCGCTACAGATGGTCGTTCAATTATCCAATACCACTGAGCCCGTCCAAGACAATCTTTCAAAAGACCAAGTATCGCTCGAGGCATCGCTTTACCCTGAGTTCGTCTCGATCTCACAAAAATGGGTCTGAGGATGACTTAGCCACATTGACAACAGATCCATCCCAATGGGACCTTTTGGATCCGGTATCTCTAATAAGTATTAGAAATCCCAGGGAAGTCTTGGTCTGAAAAATCCAAGAACACCGCCTCCCGGTACATAGAGGTAACTGTCAGGAACGAAGGGTCTAAGCGTGACCCTTAATACGGGACCCACCTCCTTTCCTTGCCCTGAATTTAATTAATGTTTTCATACCAGTAGATATAATATCAACATATGTAATTGCAGCTTGAAACTAAACAGGCACACCCCTGCATCCCATAGTGCAAATTAACTATTTCAGCATAGAAATATTAACAAGGAAAGTACCGCATCAATATAAGAAGATAAATGCACCTTTAAATAAATAAATAAATTATCACAACCAACTACCAGAGATCAAACAATTCCAAAGTTCATAATTATTCTAAATTAATTATTTAATTTAAACATCACAGAAATAGGATGCACAATACATAGAGTTAATTAAATTAAATGCTCGGGCATGCAAATTTAAATAAATAAACAATTCAGCACAAACAACGATCAAAGATCAAATAATTCAAGGTTCATAATTATTCTAAAATAATTATTTAAATTAAACACAACAAAAATAGGCTGCGCAACACATGCAGTTAAATGAATCAAATATACGGGCTAAGAGAATTTATAATGACCACATCGGCACACCCAAAGGGGTGCCGACCACATTGCAATAATTTAAACAATTTAATTCATGATCAATGGGGCTGCAACAACTAGGAAAAACAATTGAATTAAAGAAATTGGTTGAATTTTCACAAAGCCGGTAGGCACCGGCTAACAACACAATAGTACGTTTTTATAAATTGCAACAAAATGGAGGGAAAGAGGGTAGACACCCTATTTTATGGTCGTAGATGATCTTATGATTCACGATAGACTTTGATTTTACCTAAAATAGAATAAAATAGAAGATTTTAGAAAAAACCCAAAATAGGGTAAAATCCTTATGCGGCGAACTGTGTAAAGGATTTGGAATGAGATTGCACGATTTTTGGTTTGTGGGATAAAACTTACTTAGAGGATCACAATACACCTAATGGTGAAGAAAACGGACAACGAATGGAGGCACAAGGATCTTACTAAGGGAGGAGACGGTGGTGCACACCACCTAGGGAGGAGAGGTGCGCCATGCATAAGAGAGGAGGAGAGGAGGAGATGAAAAAAATAAATAAAAAGGAAAGGAAAGAAAATAAAAAATAAAAAATAAAAAGGAGATAAATAAATAAAATAATAAAAATAAAATGGTGGAAGAAATGAAATAAATAATTAAAATAGGTTTACCTCATTTTAATTATTTTTAATTTCTCTCCAACCGTATCTATTTTATTATTTATTTTTATCCCTCTTTAAATTTCATTAATTTCTTTTAATCCTTTGTAATTATTTTTAACCCGAACACTGCGCTATGGAGTGACATAATATTTTATTTAAATTCTGAGCAATCATTTAATTAATTTTTAATTGTTGTCCGGGACCTGCAATAGGGTGCGAAGGCGCGCGCCCTGGGTCATTTAGAGATTTGGACTTGAAACTTAACGGCCCACACGTTGATTTAAGTTGAAATGTTACATGCATTTATGTGGGTAATTAATGATATTTTATCTAACCCAAAAATAAATATCCACCCATGTATATACATATTATATATATATATACATCTTCATATTCATATATATACACCCACACATGTATATATAACTATATATATATTTAATCTCATATACATATACATCAATGTTTTTGTCCCAATATAATAATAATAACAATAATTAAAATAATTATTATTATTTAATTCAACCCATCAATTACACCATTAATAACTTAAAAACAATAACCATAAAAAAATATAACGGTTATTAAATAAATATTGATTGCGGATTTGTATTTAATTCAAATAATTAATAATATCACATTTATTACATTGCAAAGTTATTATTTACACCGCAACATGATTTATTAATTGTGGACGTGCATTTTCATTTATTATTTTTAAAATAAATTATAATACTAATAATAAAATTATTAATATATCTAATTTCCAATAAAATATTTAAAATACAAATAAATTATCTTCGGGTGCGATATGACCAAACATCCAATGCTCGCAAAGGTTATACCCTGCCTAGGGTAAACCTCACATCCTGGAACTATTGGTGGTATCAAATTTCTCATTCGACACATTGTTTGAGAGAAAATAGCTATTGATTATTTAAAAATTGGAATAATTAATTAATTAAAAATAAAGATGGTATTATCAAGTGTGAGAGTGCCAAACACCCGATGCGAATCAAGGTTATACCCTACCCAGGGTAAACCCAATGTTCCAGATCTAACGGTAGTCTTAGATTTCTCATACGACGCACTGTTTGAGAGAAAATAAATATTTATTATTTAGAAATTAGAATAATTAATTAATTAAAAATAAAGATGGAATTATCATGTGTGAGGGGGCCAAACACCCGATGCGAATCAAGGTTATACCCTACCTAGGGTAAACCTAACTTTCTGGACCTAACAGTGGTATCAGATTTCTTGTATGATGCACCATTTGAGAGTCGTTTCATTTAAAAAAAACATGCATATCAATAAAATAAACTTAATATTTTTATTCTATCAATGCTGTAGTGTCGACTATTGAAAAAAAAAGTTCTGACACTCGGTTTTAAAACCAACCTTCCTAGTTAACTGAAATTTTTTATTTCTTGCGTTTTTTCATCTAGTTCAAAACACGGAACGTTAAATCTCTTAACTTGAACCACCTTTACTAGCTTGGGAGCTCCATCCATTACATATGATTTTATCTAAAACACAGGTGAGGGGTAAAATGTGGTTTTACATAAAATAAATCTTAATAACATAGGCCCTACATATTAATGAGGAAAAGGCTTTCAATTTTAAATTTAAATAAATAAATTAAAAGAAACCATCCACATACAAAGGTCCTGGTCTAGATCATGATCATCCATACATGAAATGATATTTACACAGAAATAAAACTAGAATTCAATTCTTTAATCATTATTATTTAAAATAAATCACGCTCGAGTAAATTAATTATTATCTTTAATTAATCAATCATTTTATCTTAAACCCTTTTCTAAATTTCCTTGAGATTCTCATCCATCATAATTTTAAACAAATAAATTAATTTAAAATTATCTTTGTACATAATTTGTACCTTAGAGGCAACCCAATGAATTCCGATTCATAACTAACCAATGAGTAGAAATGAAAATTATGCAGATGTTAAATTAAACACACATATATAAAACACCTATCATGTATTGTGCCCTAGCTTTAAGCCCGCACCATGGTATACGTATCAAGGTTTTGTATAATATAACAATAAATTTTAATAAATCTGCTTAATTTGGAGGAGTAAACGATGTGTAGTTCCTACTACATGGAATGAAAAATCCTTCACCATCCATCCGAAGTACACATCAGGGGATACGACATGCATGTGTAATTTAGAAATCTTCAGAGTACACAACATGTCCAGTGGGCCACATGCCGTGTAGTATCCATGTTACACGGTCTCTAGTTGGGAAAGCCGTGTACAGGGTACACGATCCAACCCTAACCCGAAGGGAATACACGCTGTGTCCAGTGGGCCACACAATGTGTAATCTGGAAACCATGTACCACCTATTCTTGGTCAACACACAAAGTTATTAAGAGTTAGAAAAACTCCAACCACAAATCTTGGTTTGGCAGAACAGTCCTGACGTATTGAACCTTGACTACATGACATGTACTACTAAATACACGCTGTGTGTTCTGGTGTTGTATAACCAAGAACCTTTTGAATTTCCGGATGAGATCCTATATTTTATTTTAATCAAAATTAAAAGAAAAGGGTCATTTCTATAAGGTGAACGAGAAACAAAAGAGGTGGAACATATCTCAAAATTCAGATTTACAGAATGATTAACTTGAATTGAAGTAACTAAATTATTAAATGTGTAAATCATCAACAAAAAAATAAATAATTATAATCATCGATATTACCCCTCTGATACCACTTGTAGGTTTTGGGTGCAACAGAAGTGCATGAATGGGTGTACCCAACTTGATTTCACCATTAACAACGATCAATCCAAGATCTGTCATGATGATAAAATGCCAGATCTTTGGAATAGAACGAAGAATGAAAAGGAAAGAGGGAAGTCCCATAACCATAGATAGGATCATCATATGTTGGTTATAATTAATTTAATTAAAAGACAATAATTACCTTGATGGAATTCTCTCTCTGTTGATTCTTCTGGTCTTAATCTAATGGGATCCATCATTGCGTCACAAATCCATGTGTAGGTTTTCTCTAGCAGTGAACCACACGTGCTCTATGTATCTCTGATCATCACCAAAGGGATATCTGAGTGCTAGTGCAGAAGAGCCTTTTCTTGTGATGTCCGCCTTTCATCTCCTTGAGAGCCGCTTCCAAAGATCTCTCCTTGATCTGATGGAGGAGGATCTCACTCATAACTTGAGAACGTTCTTAGAGGAAAATAATTATCTCTTGTCTTGAAAGATTTCTCTAGATCTATTATGCAAAACCATAGATAATGGCTAGATCTTAATGAGAATAATGTAATTGAGATTTATAATACTTAGAATAATGAAATAAACTAATTACCCATAGGTATTTATTTATTTTATTTAATTCTTAGTAAGACCCCATGTCTAATAATAGCATTTGACTATTGTCATCACTTGAAATGTACCCTATGAATTACACCTAATATTATTTGATTAAATAAATAATATTATTTCTCACAAATCTCTAGAAAAACTACATGGCGTGTACTTTTGTTTTTCCATTTTCTTTATTTCCTCCACCACATTTATTAGAGCTTGAATAACGACTATTTATTTATTAAATAAATATCACCGCATTACTCACTAATAAATATATTATTTTACCCATAATATATTCTCTTGAATAACTAGTTTTGAAATAAATACAATTAGTCATCCTTGAATAATTATTAAACCACAATCGAGAATAATCTTTATTCAACTTTTTAAATGAATATTTAACTAAGATACTTAGATACAATTAGGAATGACCCTCTAGGACTCTTTCTCACTGGAATTAGGCAGAGCCTACCTAAAGTCCAGGGTTAGCATCTATAAACATGCCAAGACACCCATAGATAAAGAATTTAATGCCACAATGACGTGTCACCTCCTACAAACTATTACCGTGTAATGTAATCCCTTAGTCTCGACATCTCTAATCAAGAGGGTTGAATTCTAGTGCCATCAACCCATGTGCTCGATTATTCTTTCTTTGACTTCCTAGAATTGAAATTGTCCATTCCTTACCATGGCCATGGATTTATTTAGGCAATATAAATTCCATCAAGGAGCCTGAGATATCAACTTCCGTTATAGAACAAAATGGAAAAATTCTTTCTCACATTATCCATTAATGCAATATTACTCATAACGCACCCAACATATCCTACCTCACTTTGAATAGTGTGTCATCACAGTTTTCATCAATACATCTAAGTGAGTGAGTTGTAATATCTAGCAATAATAATATTAAATTATAAGTACCAATACACACATCCACAAATAAGAACATCCAATGACACTATGAAATGTGGATTTCCTACTGGAGGGTCTCGTTATCATAATATCCTCCTGGATATTACCAAGGGAACACACCATGATAAGGTGCCTCAATGTTTTATGAGTCCTCACCCCTAATGGCCTATATTATTTGTGTCCCCCAAATAACTTTATCTATCCATAGAACATATATTCAAGAATAGTGTTAAGGCACTTTTAGGTTCTCATCTTAGTAGGAATCTACTATGAACCTTTATTTTAACAGCTATCCTTAGGACATTATCACATGAATTCTCATATAGAAGAACAATAAAGATGTGATAAGGTATTTATTAATATTAAAATCCATGAATATAAGTTTATCATAAAGTAAAAAGTAGTTTGTTCTGGGCCACCAACTCCAACAGACTCCCACTTGGACTAGAGACAACTACTAACAACCTTTAACCCACTATCCATCACATGATATTCATGCTTATGCTGAGATAGGCCTTTAGTCTTGTGGTATACCATGTTCTCTTCTGTGGACACTCTACTCACTGCAACTTCACCCCTTTGATAGAGTTCCCTCAAGAGGTGATACTTCCAGAGAATGTGCTTTGTCTGTTGATGTGACCTTAGTTGTTTTTCAAGATCCACCACTATAGTGTTATCACAATACAATGTGATAGGGTCTTTACTACTAGGAACCAAATCAAGATCTTGAACAATGTTATAAATCCATATGGATTCCTTGGATGCATTATAAGCCTCTATATATTTAGAATCCGCTGTAGAATCAGCGATAACTAGCTACATTGAACACTTCCAGCTTATAGATACTCCATTGAGACAGAAAACATATCCTAATTGTGACTTCAGATCATTCAGATCTGTCTGAAAACCAACATCAGCATACCCTCTTATAACAAGATTCTCTTCTCCTCCATACACCAGGAACATATCCTAAGTTCTTCTTAGATACTTAAGGGTAGTCTTAACAACAATAAAATATTGTTCTCCTAGATATGCTTGATATGTTCTTATCATTATCAATGTATAGGAAACATCAAGCATGGTATATAACATAGAGTACATGATGGATCCTATATCTGAAGCATATGATATCTTACCCATCCTATCTTTCTCCTGTCGTGTCTGAGGACACATTCTCTTAGAAAGATGTAGGCCACGTGACACTAGATCCAATCCCCTCTGGGATTATTCTATACTAAATCTCTTTAGTATCTAGTAAATGTATCTACCCTAACTTAGTCTAAGAAGCCACTTGGATCTATCATGACATATCTTGATCCCTAGAATGTAGGCTACTTCACCTAAGTCCTTCATGGAGAAACACTTGTTCAACTAGTCCTTAACTAATTGTAAGATCAGTACATCATTTCTAATAAGTAATATGTTGTCAACATATACTACTAGGATAATGATCACATTCCAATTAAACTTCTTATAAACACATGGCTCACTTTCATTCTTAATGGAACCAAATTCCTTTATGGATTCATCAAATTGAATGTTCCATGACCTGGATGCTTGATTTATTCCATAAATGGATTCCTGCAACTTGAAAACCCGTTTGGCTTCACCTGGTGTCACAAACCCTTTTGGTTATTTCATATAGAAATCTTCCTGAAGATTCCTGTTAAGGAATGCAGTTTTGAAATCCATCTTCCAAATACCCTAGTCATGGTAAGCTTCTATGGCATATATGATTCTTATGGATTTAAACATGGAAACTGGTGATAAGGTTTTATCATATTCAATTCCTTGACATTGTCTGAATCTTATTTCCCCTATCCTTGCTTTATAGGTGATAACATGACCTTCCAGGTCCATATTTCTCTTAAATACCCATTTTCATCCAATAGGCTTTACATCAATTGGCTCATCGACCAGAACCTAGACTTGGTTCTGATACATGGAATCTATCTTAGAATTCATAGATTCTAGCCATCTTGCAGCTTCGGATCTCTCTACTTCTTCCTTATAGGATATAGGTTCATCATTGTCCAACAAAAATAATTCACCATCCTCAGTGACTAGGAAACCAAATCTCTTTGGTTCCCTTACCTCTCTTGAGCTCCGACGCAGTACTTGTGTTTCTGGAACCTCTTCCACAGGGACCTATGGAACTTTCTCCTATACCAACTTCTTTGTATCTTGAGCATCAAATTCATCAAATTCAATCATTCTCCCACTATAATTTTTAAGGATATGCTCCCTATCAAGAAAGACGACTTTTTTGGAAATAGTAACTTTCTTTTCTGAAGGGTTATATAGGTAATATCCTTTCATTTACTTGGGATATCCTATAAAGATACGCCTCATGCCTTGAGGTGTTAGTTCGTTTGATGATAAGGCCTTAACAATCACCTCACATCCCCATACACGTGTGTGTGAAAAAATGGGTTTATTTTCATTCCATAACTCAGAGAGAATTCCATTTTTTTCCTTAGTTGGTACTCAGTTTAATGCGTATGCTGTAGTTTGTAATTCATATCCCCAAAAGGATAATAGAAGACTTACATGATGCATCATCGACCTCACTATTTCCAACAAGGTGTGGTTCCTTCTTTCACTAATACCATTCCACTGTGGTGTATAAGGAGGAGTTACTTGAGATAGAATCCTACAATCACATAAAAGGTCTATGAACTCTTGGTTAAGATATTCTCCACCTCAATCTGATTGAAGATTCTTTATCTTCTTACCAATCTGATTCTCTACTTCATTTTTTAATTCCTTAAATTTCTCCAAGGACTCCGAATTATACCTCATTAAGTATATATATCCATATATACTCAAATCATTAGTAAATGTAATGATGTAAGAATATACACCTATAGCTTCTACTAGAAATGGTCCACACACACATGTGTGTACAAATCCTAGAAGCTCTGTGGCCATTTCACCCAGTCCACTGAAAGGTGGCTTGGTCATTTTATCTTGTAAACAAGTGTGACATCTATCAAGTGGTTTTAGATTAGTAAAGTATAAATAAACATCTTGGTAGAGATTTTTCAAGTGCTTCTCATTTACATGACCGATTCAGTGATGCCGCAACTAGGTGTTGTGTGAGTCATGTGAGTTTGTTTCATTATCAATTGCCAACACTTGGTTTTCATAATTTAATACATAAAAAATGTTATTTAAATGTGCCATACCATAACATACGTTGTTCTTATAAAATAAAAAACCCTTATTTCCAAACATGAAAATAAATCCATCCATATCCAAACATGATACATATATTATGTTCTTGTTAACACTAGGTACATAATAAAATTTATGTAAAACCAAAAGCATTTCAGTTGGAAATGAGAGATGGTAATCGCTAATGGCCAACACATCCATCCTTGTGACATTAGAAACTCAAATATCCACCTCTCCTCTAGAAATATTTATAAATATACTTAGTTCCTTCATTTGAATACATATGTGATCCCCACAAGCTCTATCTAATACCCAATGCATATAAATGGAAATATTACACTTGATAACAAATGCAACTTTAGTGTCCCCATGATTTTGGGTGTGTTTTTTCTTCCAGTGTCATGGATTGCCACATGAAAAACATACAACCTCCCTTTCCTTACCCTGCCTCTGGATCTTAACCTTCTTAGAGGGATGATTCTCGGGGGCTTCAAACCATTTATAAATCCTTTTCCACTTTGCTTCATCCTTCATATTATTATTCACCATAAGGACTACGCGTTTGTCAGGCCCCATGTCCTTATCTACCTGGAGAATCAAGGTTATAAGTTCCAATAGACTCTTCTCATTATTTCTCATGTTGTAGTTGACAATAAATCTAGAGAAGGTTTTAGGAAGCAATGATAGTATGAGATCTGTACAAAAATCATCGAGGAACATAATCCCTAAGATGTTCAAGAATTCAATGTAGTAAATAAGATTGATTATATGGGGCCCAGCTAGCACATACTTTCAAATATTATTTGTGAACAAAGTGTTGGAGATCTTATATCTCCCCTATCTTTCCTTCTCTTGATAGATATCCTTAAGGTGAGACATTATATTATATACATCCATGTTTTCATGTTGCTTCAAGATCTCATTAGTCATGGCTGATAACATAAAACATTGGACATCAGTGGAACCATCCAAATATTTAATATAGAGAGATATTTCATCATCACTGGCCTCATTTCCAAGTGCAACTGGAATATGTTCCTCCAACACATACAATTTCTTCTCGTGGTGAAGGATGACACGTAAAAGCCTCTACCACTCCTATAAATTGGTGTTGGTGAGAAGGTTTTCCTTCTTGAGTATGGTTTGAAATGATATATTTGAAGTCATTTTTCTAGTCATTTCTACAAATTAAGATGAGAAAAAATTTAGTACTTTATCATGATAAAACTGAGACAAATAAATAAATTAATACTTATTATTATCCCACTATTTTATCAAAATACAATAGCCCACACCATTGACTTCAGAATATTCTATTTCCTAAATATTCTAGTGACAAGGATCTGTATTTCCCTTCTCATTACCCCAACTAGGGTTAGTCAAGAAACTTTAAGGGTTTTAGGTAGGAATTCCAAATGCCAAATGAATTAACTCGCAGTTCCTTGATCCGTTGAGTGGACTCCCCAATCCTGAAATCCTTTTATTTTTTATTTCCTCAACCTTTACCTCTTGGTCACACCAAGACCTACTGTGGAAATCAACCCTTGATGTGAACCAAGTCAAGTTAACCCAAAACATCGAATTAGAATTCCATGATAATTGAAAGCACCCCAACTAGGGTTGGTCAAGTACTTTAAACTATGGTTCGATTCTAACCAAGATTATGGAAGGCTATACCGACTTAATATTTCCTTGAGGGATTTTATCCTTATACATAAATTTCCATTTTTATTATCTTTATTACATGCTTGTTAATATTAATTGGGAAGTACTTAAGTGGTTAACCATGTATAAGATAATATTTACACATAAGCTGGTCTAATTTTAGTTCCATCATGCATGCTCATTTAATTCATTAATTATGTGATTGTGACAAAACACCCACAATAAATAAACCATGAAACTAATAGAAATAAAATAAATGGAATGATCATGATCTTGTTTTATTTGTTAGTTTATCTAGTGTTTGATAAACTAACCCAAGACCTAGGGAAAAAAACACCTTGAACCTTTTGGGTTCGTGTTTATAGCTTTCCACCTGTCCACCTTTGTATCTCCTTAGGTAGGTTTCACCTCGACTCCTAACTTGAACCGCCTCCACTAGCTTGGGAGCTCCATCCATTACATATGCTTTTATCTCACACACAGGTGAGGGGTAAAACATGGTTTTACATAGAAGAAACCTTAAGCACATAGACCCTACATATAAATGAGGAGAAGGCTCAATCCCAACAAATTTAATTTAAATAAATAAATTAAAATAATCCATCTACATAAAAAGGTCCTGGTCTAGCTCATGATCCTCCATACATGAAACAATATTTATGAATAAATAAAAATATAATTTAATTCTTTAATATTTCTTATTTAAGATAAATCAAACTTGAATCAATTAATTATTAACTTTAATTAATCAATCATTTTATCTTAAACCCTTTTCTGAATTTCCTTGACATTCTCATCCATCATAATTTTAAACAAATAATTTCATTTAATATTATCTTTGGACATAACTTGTACCTTGGAGGCAACCTAGTGAATTCCCATTCATAACTACCAAATGAGTAGAAATGAACATTACAAAAATGTTAAATTAAACACACATATATAAAACACATATCATGTGTTGTGCCCTATATTTACTCCCACACCATGGTACATATATCAAGGGTTTGTATAATGTAATAATAAATTTTAATAAATCTGTGTAATTTGGATGAGTAGACGACATGTTGTTCCTACTACATGGCGTGCACTATCATTGACCGTCCATTTAAAGTGCACACTGAGGGATACGACGTGTATATGTAATTCAAAAATCTTTGGAGTACACAGAGTGTCCAGTGGGCCACACGTTGTGTTGTATCCGCGTTACATGGTCTCCAGTCGAGCAAGCCATGTGTGGGGTATATGGTCCAACCCTAACCCGAAGGGACTACACGCTGTGTCCAGTGGGCCACATGGTGTGTAATACAGAAACCATGCTCCACCTATTACTAGTCAACACAAGTAGTTATTAAGAGTTAGAAAAACTCCAATCACACAGATTGGTTTGGTAGACCAGTCCCGACACATTGAACCTTGACTACATGGCGTATACTACTGAATACATGTTGTGTGTTCTGGTGTTGTAAGGCCAGGAACCTTTGGAACTTTTGGATGAGATCCTATATTTTATTTTAATCAAAATTAAAAGAAAATGATCATTTATGTAAGGTGAATGAGAAATGAAAGAGGTGGAACATATCTCTAGATTCAGATTTATAGAATGATTAACTTTAATTAAAACAACTAAATTATTAAATGTGTAAATCATAGATGAAAAACAAAATAATTATAATCAATGATATGAACCCTTTGACACCACTTGTAGGTTTGGGGTGTAGCAGAATCACGTGAATGGGTGTGCCCAACTTGATTTTACCATTAACAATGATCAATCTGAGATCCTTCATGATGATAAAACATCGGATCTTAAAAATGGAATAAAGAGGAAAAAGGAAAGATGGAAGTCCCGAAACCATAGATAGGACCATCATATGTTGGTTATAATTAATATAATTAAAATAAAAGAATTACCTTGATGTAATTCTCTCTCTGTTGACGCTTCCGGTCAAGATCCAATGTGATCCGTCATTGCGTCACAGAAGCCAAGTGTAGGATTCCTATAGCGGTGATCCAAATGTGCTCTATGTATCTCTAGACATCGCCGAATGGATCTCTGGGTGATAGAGCAGAAGAACCTTTTCTTGCAATGTCAGCCTTTGATTTCCTTGAGAGCTGCTTCCAAAGCACTCTCCTTGATCCGGTGGAGGAGGATCTCTCTCGTAACTTGAGAGCATTCTTAGAGGAAAGGAATTCTCTCTTGGTTTGAGAGATTTATCTATATCCATTGTGCACAACCACAAATAATGGATAGATCTTAATGAGAATAATGTAATTGGGATTTATAATACTTAGAATAATGAAATAAAATAATTACCCACATGTATTTATTTATTTCATTTAATTCTTAGTAAGAACCCATGTCTAATAATAGCATTTGACTATTATTATCACTTGACATGCGCCCAATGAATTACACGTAATATTATTTAATTAAATAAATAATATTATTTTTCATAAATCCCCCCAAAAAATACATGACATGTATATTAATACACAATGTGTACTTTTGTTTTTCCATTTTCTTTATTTCATCCACCACATTTATTAGACCTTGAATAATGAATATTTATTTATTAAATAAATATCACTACATTACTCGCTAATAAATATATTATTTTTACCAAAATATATTATCTCAAATAACCAGTGTCAAAATAAATGCGATCAGTCATCCTTGAATAATTATTAAACTACATCCAGGAATAATCTTTATTCAACTTGTTAAATGAATATTTAACTGAGATACTTGGATTTACTTAGTGTGTGACCCTCTAGGCCTCTTTCTCAGTGGCATTAAGAAGATCCTGCCTAAAGTCTAAGGTTAGAATCTAGCAACATGCCAAGGTACCCATAGAGAAAGAAGTTAATTCCTCAATGACGCATCACCTCCTACGAATGCTTATCATGTAATGTAATCCCTTAGTCTCGATATCTCCAATCAAGCAGGTTTCATGCTAGTGCCATCAACCCATGAGCTTAATTATACTTCCTTTGACTTCCCAGAATTGAACTTTCCCATTCCTCACCAGGGCCATAGATTTATTTAGGCTATATAAATTACATCAAAGGACCTGATATATCAACTTTCATAATGGAACATAAGGGGAAAAATCTTTTCTCGCATTATATATTAATGCAGTATTACTCATGACACACCCAACATATCCTACTTCACCGCGAAAAGTGTGTTGTCATAGTTTTTGTCAACAAATATAAGTGTGCATACCCATAAATAATAATCTTAAAGTCTAAGGACCAATAAACACATTTGTAGATAGGAACATCCAATGACCCTATGAAATGTGGATTTCTACTGGCGGGTATCATTCTCATAATATCCTCTGGATATTTCCAAGGAAACACACCATGAAAAGGTGCCTCAAAGTATAAAAAATACTCACCTCTAATGGAATGTATTATTTGTTTCCCTAAAATAACATCATCCAACCATAGAACATATATTCAAGAATAGTGTTATGGCACTTCCAGGTTCTCATCATAGCTAGGATCTTCTATGACCCTTTAGTTTAATAGCTATTCTTAGGACATTATCACATGAATTGTCATGCAGAAGAACAATCAATATTTTATAAGGTATTTATTAATATTCAAATACATGAATACAAGTTTATCATAAAGTACAAAGTATTTGTTTCTAGGCCACCAACTCCAACAAATGGTTCATAGAACACATAAACTGACATTTATAACCAATCAACCCAAATAATCAAATTTTGGAACAAGGAGTTAAAAATACCTAATTGAAACCTATCCAAACAACTCAAAGAGGACTTTATACATCAAAACAAACAAAATATAATACTTACATGGACTTAAAATCATCCAATTTCAACCCAAATCAATGTAATCTCTAGAAAAAATCATTCTAAAACTTCTTACAATAAATAAATTGATAAAAAAAGTATATTCAAGATTTAATGTCATCCTATTTCTTAAAAAAATGAAAAAAATCACCCTTTTGAATGGATGATATGATGTTTTGGTGGAAAAAATCATATAATCCCTAACCAAATCAAATTAAAATAGTGGATGCGAGAGAAAGATAAATGAAGAAATGAAATATATGATAAATACCTTATAATAGCATAAGGAAATTCCCCATAAGAACCACAACTAAAGGAAACAAGAGGGTGGGATGATGAATCGATGAGTGAGAGCCCTTCCCATTCAAGGGATCCATGAAATAAATGAGTCTGAATGAACCTTAATAGAGATTTAAATGATTTTATCTAAAAAATAACAACTTTTATTGAAACAATATCCTATAGATACTAGTTATATAATACCACTTATAATGACCCAATTCAGTATCTCATATTGACCAGAACCAGATCATCACTGACCATAAGAGAATTCCCAGATCTCTAGGGGATGGTTGCTTGAAAAAAGTGCCAAAATAAAGTATTATGGAATAATTTAACAACATAAAAGAAAATACGGGTCAATGTTAAACTCTATTTATGATCTAGTATGAACTGTTTGTAGGTTGCAGGTGCTGCGAAAGCACCAGTATAGCATGACCAACTAACTTTTTTGTCTTAATTTATGAATAATGATTTTTGTACACAATGAATGATGTCATGAACAACAAAATTCATAGATTACTTGACTAGATTAAATGTTGGAACCAGAGGAGGAGGATCTCCACATGTAATTTATAACTAATTTATGAGCAGATCTAGAATTACTTGAACTTGTAATACTTTCTTCGTTGATGATCTAGTTGTCTCGATCTCATCATACCATAATTTCACTATAATATCCACGTAGAGAATCCCTCTAGTGATGATCCACATGTGCACCATAATCTCTAAACATGATCATGGAATTGTCGGGTACTAGTACAGTTGATCTCAGTCGCTTGTGTTGTTTGTGGTTGATCATAGTAGAATTCCTCTACGAGGAAGAAGAACTCTTGTTGTTCTCTCGATGAATTGAGAGAATAGGAGAAGAGATAACACATTATATATCTAGAACTCTCTCTAGGGCCTGATAAAGCTTCTCTCTATGCATTGTTCATAACAAGTGTGTTTTCAAGAGTGATATAATTATATATTTATAAAGGGAGGTATAGGGTTAGAAATTTTCACACAAGCCCCATTCCAGTTACATAATTCTTAATGATCCCCATTTCTTAATAATAATATAATTATTATTCACTTAACAAGTGTACCACACAAGAATAAATGAATATCATTTATATTATATCCATCAGACTATTAAACTCAACCTTCTTATCCTCCTCGACATTTTCCCAACCTTGAATAATGACTATTTATTTAATAAATTAATATCACTATATTATTCATCAATAAATATAATAAATATTATATTCATAAAACTTTGAAAATAAATATTTATTATTATTATTTAACTCACTTATTATTTTGAATAACTTGTGTTTAAATCTTGGAAATCAAATTAACCTGAATAATTATTAAACAAAAAAACATGAATAATATTTATTTTAACTTGATAAATTCAACATTGAATTTAATCGAGATTACAAATTCATTTTGTGTGTGACCTTGTAGGCCTATTTCTCAATGGCATTAGGCTGAGATGCCTAAAGTCCAAGGTTAGCATCTAACAATATGCCAAGACACCCATAAAAAATAAGTTAATATCATAATGACATATAATATCATACGAATGCTTACTGTGCAATATAATCCCTTTATCATGATATCTCTAATCAAGAAGGTTGTATACTAGTGTCATCAACCTATGTGCTCGATGTATCTTTATTTGACTTTCTGAAAATTAACATTCCCACAGAACATCATGGCTATGGATTTATCTAGCCAATCCCATTTCCATCAAAGGGTCTAAGATATCAACTTCCATTAATACACAAATGGGATAAATCATTTCTCGCATTATCCATTAATGAAATATCACTCATGACACACCCAACATATCCTACTTCTATGTGAACATATGTAGTCACAATTTTCATCAATAAATAAAATTAGATGACTATTGGTATTCATTAATGACATTCACAAAGTCTAAAGATCAATAAACATGTTTGAATATAGGAACATACAATGACACATAAAAATGTGGATTTCCTACCATATATTTCATTCTCATAACCTCCCATTATAGAGATTACCATGGTCTAATACCATGAGAGAGTGTCTCAATGTATTATGAGTCTCCTATCCCTGATAGCTTGTATCATATATGTCCCGTCACACAATATCATCTAGCCATAAAACATGGGTTTAAAGAATACTATCATAGCATCTAAAGTATCTCGTCATAGCAGGGAACTTCTATATACTTTCAACACAACATGAATCTTTAGGATACTATCACATACTATCTCATGCATAGGAATAATCATGATGTTATAAGAAACTTTATTAATATTCAACATAATTAATATATGTAATCATCATGTTCTTAGAATTTTTTTATAGGGAACCAACTCCAACAGACTCCCACTTGCACTAGATCCAACTACTAACCACCTTCAGCCCACTAACTCTCACATAATGCTCATGCCTCTATTGAGATAGAGCCTTTTTCAAGGGGTTTTCCACATTTTCATCTATGGATACTTTGCTCAATACAACTTCACCTCACTAGAAAAAACCCCTCAAGAGATGAAACTTATGAAGTATATTATTTGTCCTTTGATATGAACTTGGTTCTTTAGAGAGATCAAACACTACAATGTTATCAAATTTAACTATGATAGGGTTTTGAATTTTAGGCACCAAATCAAGATCTTGGATAAAGTTATGAACCCAAATAGCTTCCTTTCCTATATCAGAAGTCACAATATACTCAAAGATAGTGGAAAACTGGATAATTTAAACTCTTCCAGCTCACATGTATAGACCTTGATCCTAGTATGCTAGAGCTAGTGGTTAAATTATTACATTGGTACTAGATACAAGTTATCACTTCCTAAAGGACTGAATAGTTTATTAGTATTGGTAAACTAGACACATACTTAAAATATCACATATATTTGAAAACATAAAATACAAAAAAGTATTTTGTTTGAGGACACAATTATTCACTTTATTATATCCATTCATATAAATCATAATATACTTCCTAGAATCCTAGGGAAAAGGAACATAAGAAAGGGGTGAGATTAGATCTTCAGTATAGGTATGTATACATCAGAAGCTAATAAGGTATGACTAGTATAGAAAGAGTAAATAATGATCAAATAATTCCATACAAATAATCAAATGTCTAGAAACTTATCCATGAATATCATAACTATTAAAAAAATCAATTCTTTATCAATAACTGATTTCATAATGATTGAATGCATAATGTCAGACATCTGAAACTTACCATCGAGGAGTTATTCCAAGACATATAAAAATACCATCAAGGCCTCATGTCAAGAAATATACAAAAATGGGTAAGGCCTCTACTAAATACCCAATCTATTTTATCTCATGAGACTTATTGATGCATTGAGTTGTAAGATCTCATCTTTTTCCAGGCATGTCCCCCTTTAATTTTTTAAAACCCTAAATATTTGTTTCTCTAATGGAATCCTTGTTTTTTTCTTACCCACTTTTTTCTTAATTTTATCCATGTTTGGGTAAAGGCTTAAGGTATTGGGGAATCTTAATAGGATTAAAATGTGTTTTTGGAAATTTTGATGGGAAAAATAGGGATGCTACATAGTAGCATATATGGTTGTACTACAACATTGCTTTTGGGATAGGGCCACACCATAAAGGTTGTGTCCATATTGCAGTTGTGATGTGGACTTAAAGGCCACATCACAGAACCATGGGATATGATGTAATGAATCCAACCAAGTGGTATTTCCACTAAAATACATCGTCATTGAGGGATATACCAAGGAGGATGTGATGTGGTGGAATATACCACATTGTAGGGGATTCTCTATGTCACTTTCAAATGGATGGATGTATCTTTAGTCTTTGGAAGTTCAGCCTCTTAATTTGATATTATGAATTTAATTTAGAAAAATTGTTTCATTTTTTATGATGGGTATCGAATGAGGGATTTAACGAGGGGTTTCTCATGCATTTGACCCTCATAAGATCCATTATAAGAACCCATCCTCCTCACCTTTGTTCGATAACAGAGCTCAAGTTACTACAGGGATGAATCCATGTCATAGTCCTCAAATTACACCGCAATAATACATTTTATAGAGCATACCTACACCACTATCCTCCTCCTTGTGTAGTGGTGGTTAGTTACCACACTACAACTGTATTCCATACATCTTAGAAGGCTTTCCTAGTGAATTCTATTCTGTAGTACCCAAAACTACATCGTGGTGATTTCACCTAGTGCACCTTTGCATCAAGGTGACCAGAACTGCACCATGGTGGTTTTTACAATGTTTTAGTGCCATCATCCTACACCTTGGTGGTGGTTTCCAGAACACCACAATATTTTATCCCATGCATTGCATCGTGGATACCCCCTTAAGTTTTTCCTTCCCCCCTGAACTAGACTTTTAGACATCTTTTCAATGAAGATAAACCTTGGGTAAGTTGGTTCGAACCCCTTGAATTTGTTCTTCATTGTCTTTCTCTAGAACATGTAACATGTCAGTTTGGAACCATTTATAGGAGACCTCGGTGTGTGATATTTTTCCAGTTGGTGTGAAGAGAAGGAAGAGGGAATCAAATTCTACCTTAGTCATCATGAGTTTGACCATGTGTTATACTATTTTGATTTAGGTGGTCTAGAACAACTCCTTAAATGTCTGTTACATTTTCATAGTAAGTGTAATAAGTGTGATTGTGTCGACATTCCGTGTTTGTGAACAAAGTAATTGAATAACTCCCTATTTGATGAGTTACACATGTTTATACTTCCCATTGGATCCAATTAGGTCCATTGGCAATGAGACCAATACTAGAAGCCTCTAGATAGGAGTTTCAACCTCTAAAAAAATGTGATGCTTAGAGATAGTTTATTAGCAATGGTTCTAGTAACCACTGTGAGTTAAATCCAGTTTAAAAATAATAATTATATAGTAAATATTTGATAAAACTTCCATTTTTTTTATTATTTTAACATTTAGTGGTGGTTTTAATTAAACTTCAACTAAAGGTTTAAAAAAACCATAATTACCCCCCAATCACTCGCGACCCCTGACCCCTTTCCACCCCAACCTCCTCCTCTCCCTTTCTTGATGGTAACCCCGACCCCACAACCCTTATTCCCCACACCACTATGACCTACCTTATTTCTTATCACCGGAGACCCAAAACCTCATGACACCCCCTATGACCCTCATGATCTCCTCTTCTATCTCCCACTCCTAGATCATGGTTCCCCTCCTCACCGGCAAAGTGGACCCCCCCCCCCCCCCCCCCGAACTCCCTCTCCCCAGTTTGGTTCCCCTCCTTGGCAGCGATGCAGACCCCACCAATGACCTCCCTCTCCATGGTTTGAATCCCCTCCTTGATGCTGATGCAACCCCCCTTAAAGGTTTCATCATCCTCACCCTAATAATCTCAATTGTAACATAGAATTATTTAGGTTGTATTGTATGCATTTATTTTTATAATTTTTTTTATAGAAAGTTTTTTTGACACCCATTTGATATATCAAAAAATTATAATCAGATGTTATTACATTAAATATATGAGTTAAATTTAGTATCAAATATTTATTATATTTTTATTCGTGTATTATATTTTTAACCCCATCACATTTATATGTTTTCATAAATATAAAAAATAATATATTAAATGTTTTTTGGAGTAGTTATTGATTGATAAAAAATATCCTTAAGAGAGACAACCCTAACTTTCCAGTTTGTGACACCATGAAAAATAAAAATAATTGAGTGTACCACCACACAACAGGCATGTCAATAGTAATTTTCATGTGTTAGGACTCACCAAATTTGAATATTATTATTAATTTACTAATGTTTTTCGTATGTATGATAGATAACACTTAGATAAATATTGTATGATGGGATTTTTTGATACCACATAGTATTTATGTAAGATAGTGAGTGACATGAACATCAATAATGTTTTCTACTTCAAATCACATTTCTAAAATTGATTTTTAATATAGTATTAATAGTGGTGTTTTCAATGAGTCATTTCTATGTTTTAAATTAACTCACTGAAATCATTGAAAGAATCTAGTTTTATGTATATGTGAAATGAATATTGATTGAATACATGAAAAATATGGTGCAATAATTGGTAAATAGAAAAAGATATGCATCAAATATGTGGTGTCATTGAAGAAAGTGTAAATTTAAGAGTAGGGTTAAAAATACCTTGAAAAAAATCTTATTCTATAAGTCATTTAATATACCTTAACCATTTTAAATACAGGAATGAAGGGAACAAAAAAAATCAGGATCCTAAACGATCAGAATCTTGGAGAATTCCACCACTATCGTCACCTTCTATAGATCCTAGTGATTCTGTTTTACCGACAAATGCTAATGAGCCAGTTGTTTCCCAAGATGTTATTAGTATCCCACCACATGATTTACCTCTGTTGATGGAGTGGTTATTCATCCCTACATCTAGGGAATATTGGTTATTTACTATTATTGGTATGTATTTCATTTTTCAAAAAAACTTTATGTTTTATTAAATGTTTAATGAATTTTTCAAATAGATAAAGACAACCATAGAAGGGATACAAAGATGAACATGATATATGTATGGGACTTGAAGGACTTAAATATTATCGTTCCATTAGATGAGTTCATGGTGACTACTGGTGACACTTCTGGAATATATGGGAAGATTCTTGGATAAATTTCTTGTGAGATGGTGAGTATAACAACCCTAATCTTTATTTAACATTTAAACATGATTTATTACATAAAATTTAACTTAATACAACTCATAAGATCGAGAGTTCTAGTGTCGTTAGGAATTAGGTACATCACATAATAACTTAAAACATAAAATAAAATAAATTTATTGAAAAATAATTTGACAAGACCATATCATTCCTTCATACTTAACATTTCATGATATGACTCAAGGACATACATAAGAAATGAGTGATCTATAAATCCTAGTAAGGGAATAAACAAGGCATAACATGAGGAATAAAATACATGTTAAACAATATAGATATCAATGGAAAATAAAATTAACATGAATAATAAGTCATGATTTAGAATGATAATCATAACATGGGAAATGTGGCAATAAAATACAACATGATATTATCATGAGTCAAGGCTCATTACACATGGAGGAGCATGAGTCATAGATCATTTCACATGGAGGAGCGCGAGTAAAAGCTCATTTCACATGAAGGGGAATGATTAAAATCTCATTTCACATTAAAGAGCATGAGTCAATGCTCATTGCACATGAAATATCATGATACTAAACACTAACCAATGCATTGGAGCGCTATTAGGGTGCACCCTTCACAATCATTTTGTTTTCATGCTTAAGTGTGCCACATAGATCATAAAACATGAATTACTTAATAATAATAGTTTATTCCAAGATTAAGTAAATGTGTAATAAATACATATAGATCCAAAATAAATAATTATATGTGCATAAAAGTGAATACACTTGATAGAGAAATGGGTATGGTATTCACTACACAATGATTTGATATGAAAAAATTGCAGTGCAATTTCACAGCATAACGACATCATATTGAAATTACTAAAATGGGTTGATGAGAGAGAAATGGGTATCTCAGAATTTATAAACAAAATGGAAAGTAATATTTACATGTAATAACATTACCCAACAAAATTAATTTGAAATATAATGTGTAACATAATAAAGAGTCTTGAAGTAAGAGGAGAAAGCAAAAGAACCCTTACAAAATTTGGGCATGGTAACAGGTGTACATACATGATAATAAGGGGATTAATGAGAGCGAAAGGAATAAATAATAATTTATACATCAAATTTAAATTAAGGAATTCATGGAGAATCAATCCCAACATATGAAAATGTAATTTAAGAAGTATAATATAAAATAAGTGCTTGAATGGAAATGAGAAGAGAGAAATCCCTTATGGAATTTCGGTATAGTAACGACTTAGTTAAGGGTCCAAATGAGGGGTTATAAATAATCCCTCATGAAAATAACATCCATTTTATAGTAAGATAATGATTAAAAATTAATTTAAATACAAGAAATTGAAATTAAAAGAACTAATCTCAAATAAGATGCTTGAATTCAAAGGTGAGGAGAGAAATCCCTTACGAAATTTCAGTATAGTAACGTCTTAGGTAAGGGTCAAAATGAGAGAGGATAAATGATCTAAATTTCATATAACATAAATTTTATAGTAGGGTAATTAATATAAAATAATTTCAATATAACCAATTTTAATTAAAAGACAAATTTGAAACAAGTTTCTTGAATCGAAAGGAGGAGAGGAAGGTGAGGACCCATTACTTGGATGTGTGACTCCAAAATATTAGTAGAAGCTTCTTGGGAGCTTGGGGGAACCTTGGGAGTACTATAGGAAGTAGAGGGAAAATTTTGGATGAGATTCAAGGAGTTTTAGTGAAGAGAAATGAGAACCTAGGTGGGTTTATATATGAAAGGAGAGAGATTTCTTTATTATTTTGGTTTTGGAAACTACATAATAAAACATTCAACACCACAAACCATAACATGGTTTTTGACCATGGTTTCTAACAAAGGGAAGTTGTATAAATTATTTTATAATCTCAAGTTCCTAATAAAATAAAATATTTCCCTTGCTTATGTGGAGGTGAGTCACACTTTCAAATAAATGATTTTAAAATCTAAAAATATATTATCAGTCTTGTAGGATTCACTATGGATTTATAAAATAAATAAAATAAACCTAAAATATAATTATTTTAAATGAAAAACATATATTTGTCTTAATATACCTTTTATTGTATTTATTACATCATTATTGATCCATTATGATGTCATAAAGCCAATGTATATTTATACAGTATTTAATTTTTACCCAAAAATTCGACTATCCCAAAAAAAATGAAAAATTATCTGTTAGATAATTTCGAAATCCTGATTCCAAAAATAATATTAATTTTATCTAAATAATTTTCTAAATATGTGATTTTTTATGTTTAAAATAAAAACCGACATTTGTTGAAAATGACGGGTTTTTTTGACAATAACAGTTTTTGAACCCTAGTAAAAATTACATTTAACTTAATGAAAATTATATAATTATTTATAATTAATAAAATTAATTTAATAATAATATTTTATTAAAAAATTATTTATTCAAAAACCCATTAATTTATGAAAATATATTTCTTAAATGAATTTGAATATTAACCAAAATACTATGTGTTATTTAAAAACCATTTACAAAGTAATGATAATAGGAAGAAAATATATTAATTACTCTATAAAAAATAATGTACACAATCATATTGATAGGGTATTGATACATTTCCCTTTATTACACCAGCATATTCCCTAAGAGTAAGGTGTACGATGATGGGGCTTTCATGGAGCCGTTTGGTAAACATGGTTTGGGTCGTGATCTCGATGTGCTTGAAATTCTCTTGTAAATGGTTTCACTCATGATTAAGTTGTTGGATCTTGGATTGGGATTAGTCTAGGGAAAATCATGAAAATGCTATCTCCATCGGAAGCTCTAATAAATGGGCTTTATAGGGTATAATCCTACTGGATGAGGCCATCACTTCCTTTGTCTGTGTCAAAAGGATTTGTTAAAACCCTATATTTATACTAGTCATGTATTCACTATTCAACATATATATTATCAACAATAATGATACTTAATGGTCATTTAAATCCAATCGAATAAAACAACAACATAATAAGTTCATGTGTTTTCTATACCCATTAAATCAAAAAGGGGAATTTTATTTATAACAGTTTGGGTCGTTATAGTGATATTTCTCATTAATTATAAAGATTAGAGGCACATTCCAATATCTTGGAAAAATGAGGTCTTTGATACTCAAGTAAAGGTATTGTTAATTTAATATTCCTTGGAAACTAATTTAAAAGAAATAATTAAAATTTTGTAATATACTAATAAAGTGTTTTGTTTTATATTTCTAGATTTTTTTCATTTTGATGTCCCTGAATCTGTTTCACGCCCATGGAATTTGAAAAATATGGGAAAAAAATGGAGATATTTTAAATAGATATTATGGCATGTGTGTAATGAAACTTCTCTAAGCTCACAAGAAATGTATGAGAAAGTTCATGAAGGCATTTATTGTGAGAAATGGAAGCTCTTTATCAATATAAACAGTTATGCATCTCAAGAGGTAATTGCATATTTTACAGTATCTTAATAACATAAACATAATAAAATTATTTTTTTATTAATATTTCTATTTTTATAGGAATTATCTTAAAAAATTCTGTGAATTGTGAGAAGCAAGTCACTCCTGACATTGAAAGGTCTCATAGTTTTTCGAGAAAAAGAACAATTTTGGTTTGTATTTTATTCATTATTATTTATATCATTTTATTATAACTCATGGTTTTTTATAACTTGTTTAAATTTTTTATAAAGTAAAATGAATTAGTTTACTCTTTTGGCTAAACAGAGATGTGGTTTAAAGTGCATAGGAAACCTGATGAAAATTTTGAAAATGACTCTACCAAAGGCATTGTATTAATTACTTTTTCATTATCATTTCATATTATTTTATTACCCTAAAAATGTAATAATGAAAAATATATTATAAAAACTAACAAACCTTAAACATAATTAAATGGGGCCAACTACATGAATCAAACGATGCCAATTTGGCATCGTTTGATACATCTAGCCAACCCTAATTAATTGTGTTTAAGGCTTGTTTGTTATTATAAGATAATTTTCAATATTATGTTTTTATAGTTTTAAAATAACAATAAGTACTAATGATTTTTTTTAATTATAAAACATTATGAAGTTCATATATTTTAAAAAATCATTGTTAATATTTTTCTATTAATAGTTTAAAATTCAAGAAGTCAGGGATGATAACCCTTCATAATTAGCATTGGTTTCCCAGAATGATGTAATTGGAATAGTTTTAGGGAAGGAGCATCCCAGACATGTATGGAGGATGGGTTCTTGGTCTACTCCATCAGCTGTCTTTGGTAGGGTGGTGCCATCCATTACTACTACACCTAGTGGGGATTCAAATAGCGCCATTGATCAAGAATCACAAAGAGAAATTTAAATATTGAAAGAAAAACTGAAATAAAAAGACTCTTATAGGAAAACACAGTACCAATGGTAGTCTCAAATGGAAAATGCTTTAGTTTCTATATTATAGCAGATGATCACCATGATCCTTGAATAAATTACCATCCTTATAGCTCATCCCACTGAGGAAAATTCTAAATTTCATAGATTATTCAAAAAATTTCAAAGAGAACATACAAAATCCATAAATAAAACTAAAATGACACTTTAATATATAAACACATATTTTGAGTCAAACCTACCACATCTTGTTCCAAGTTGACGTGTGGTTGATTCCTTTTGGAGTGTGCATCCCATATCAGACGTGAGTGTTTTTTCATCTTTATATTTACTTATAGATAAACACCAAGTCCTATATTAATAGGAATATTGTTTGTTAGGTTCACCTCTATATCATTATACATGGTATCAGAGCAGGTCCCCCCTATGCAGCTTTACCGACACTCCATCGACCGAATCCACTAGTGCGGCCTTCTCGATGCTCTGTCGACCAACCCCACCTGTGCAGATTTACTGGTACTCCATTGAGAAGCCCCATCTATGAGTATTTACTGATGATATATCATCCAACCTTTCTTGTGTGGCTTTCTAGGTTCCCCATCGACTGGGCATGCTAGTGCGGCTTTACCAGCACCCCATTGACCGACCCCACATTTATGTCTTTCCATATGCGCCCTCCTCTACTTTTTGCGACTAGATGTCAGCAACCCCCACTCATGACACACCCCTATGATGGTATAAATTCTGCGTCTATGCCCTGTGTGATGGTATCTTTCCACCCGGATCTCCTTCACATCACGGTGGATCTGAAATCTGGGTGATTCCTCACCCGATCCCTATCAGATCTTCCTAGATAATTTTCAACACCTCCAAATACTCCACACCAAAGTTTTGTTCATATTCACTAACATTCACCCCTTATTCCATTCCAGACCACTGATGTAATCCAAATTTTCCTAACACACATCTAATCCTAGTTCGTTAGCATGTTGTTCCTACATGCCTAGATTATCTTGACCCAGCTATTACTGTCAAGGCTTGATCCGAATATTCTGATTGTTGCATCCAATTTCCATATATTCCTACTATTTTTTCATGATGGGTATTGTACCTTGGTTGAAACATATTTTTTAGTGACATCTTCCATCATCCATCATTTTCATCTCGAGGGGGAGCTATGATCATAGATGATTTTTCTTTTTTTGTTTTGTCTTGTTTTGTAATCCAGATAGGTATATCTTGCTTAAGAGGGAGTTTTTGTAGTGTTCCTTGTTTTATTTATTTTTCTTTTATTTGGTTTGTTTTCTTTAAGTATCCAATCTAGGTAAAGCTTTCTTGAGGGGGAGTGTTAGAGTGTTCATCCCACATCAAACATGAGTGTTTTGTCATTTTTATATTTCACTATAAATAAACACCAAGGCCTATATTAAGAGGAATCTTGGTTATTGGGTTCACCTCTCTATCAATATACAACTAAGGCATATTAAAAATGAATTATATATCATTATCCATAATTTTGAAAACAATCTGAGCTTGTTTGCTCAATTTTTCCCATTATGGTTGTAAATGCATTTTTAGTGTTTTAAAACACTAAAACATGTATGGAATGGTCAAAAACATATAATATTACCTCATATTGATGTGAAATCATGGGGAAACCACCACTGAATTGTTTTTTACATGTACGTGTAGAAAACACATCAGTTCGACACGCGGTGTGGTCAGAATTACTCAGTATACACTTTTGAAAGGTACAAAAGCCTTTAAAAACTTGTCTCGGGGGTGAAAACTAGAAAAATGATGTCGGATTTCCCTAAAATATAGATACAATGACCTTAGATTTAATTATGAAATATTGGAATCGAAAATATGTCATTCTAAATTACGCTTTTCCCATTATTGTCATAAACATGTTTTTAGTGTTTTAAAACACTAAAACATGCATGGAATGGTATAAACCATTGAAAATCACCTCATATTGATGTTAAATCAAGGTAAAACCCCTGATGTGTTATTTTTGAAGTGTGTGGATAGAAAACACATTAATCCGATGTGTGGTGTGGTCATAATTACTCGGTATACACTCCTAAAAGGTATAAAAGCCTTTAAAAACAAGTATCGAGGGGTTAAAACTAGGAAAATGACATAGGATTGCCCTGAAATCATGAGAAAACAACTGTATATTTAATTGTGAAATGTAGGAACTAACGACACATCATTCTGAACTACAGTTTTCCTATTATGGCTATAAACATGTTTTTGGTGTTTTAAAACACTAAAACGTGCATGAAATGGTCAAAACCATAGAAAACAACCTTATATTGATGTTAAATTAGGGTAAAACCTCTAATGAGTTGTTTTTGACATGTATGCATAGAAAACATGTCAATCCGACGTGTGGTATAGTAAAAATTACTCAGTATACACCTTTGAAAGGTATAAAAGCCATTAAAAACAAGTGCCGAGAGGTAAAAACCAAGAAAATGACATGGAGTTTCCCTAAAGTCATGTGAAAATGACTGTATATTTAATTGTAAAATATAGGAACCAACGAAACATCATTATGAATTATGGTTTTCCTGTTATGGCCGTAAACACTTTTTTAGTGTTTTAAAACACTAAAACATGTATGGAATGGTCAAAACCATAGAAAAAAACCTCATATTGATGTGAAATCACAAGAAAAACACCGTTGATTTGTTTTTGATGTGTACACATAGAAAAAAAATCAATATGATGTGCAGTGTGGTCAAAATTATTCGATATACACTTTTGAAAGGTACAAAATCCTTTTAAAAACAAGTGTTCAAGGGTCAAAACTAGGAAAATGACATTACATTTCCCTAAAATCATAGTACAATGACCGTAGATTTAATTTTGAAATTTAGTAATTGATGACACATCATTCCGAATTATGATTTTTCTGTTATGGACATAAACATGTTTTTAGTGTTTTAAAACACTAAAATGTGTGTGGAATGGTTAAAACCATAGAAAATGAGCTCAGATTGATGTGAAATCATTGGAAAAATACCCCTGAGTTGTTTTTGACATGTATGTGTAGAAAAAACATCAATCCTATGTGTGGTGTGGTCAGAATTACTTGGTATACACTTTTAAAATGTACAAATCCTTTAAAAACAAGTGTCGGGGGGTCAAAACTAGGAAAACAATGTCATATTTCCTTGAAATAATTGGAAAATGACTAGATTTAATTTTGAAATATAGGAACTAATGACATGTCATTCTAAATTATGGTTTGCCTGTTATGGGATTAAATGCATTTTTAGTGTTTTAAAATACTAAAACATATGTGGAATGGTCAATACCATAGAAAATGACCTTAGATTGAGGTTAAATTAGAGAAAAACCACCAAAGAGTTGTTTTTGACATGTACGCACAAACAAAACATCAATTCGAAATGCAGTGTGGTTGAAATTACCCAGCATTCACTTTTGAAAGGTACAAAAGCCTTTAATAATAAGTGTCGGGGGGGGGGGTCGAAACCAAGAAAATGACATCGTATTGCCTTAAAATTAGGTTACAACAACCATATATTTAATTTTGAAATGTAGGAACCTACGATGCGCCATTCTGAATTATGATTTTTTTTATTATGGATGTAAACACGTTTTTAGTGCTTTAAAACACTAAAATGTTCTTGGAATGGTCAAAATCATAAAAAAAAACCTCAGATTAATGTACAACCATGGTACAACCACCTTTGAGTTTTTTTAGGAATATAGTACATACTGTGATATCAAAATCTTTAAAATTTGTTTATTAAGTAAATTTCAACCACACCGCAAATTTCTTTAAATGTAAATTAGAATATTTACTCATTCATTTTTAGCTTCAACTATTGAATCTTATCTTAAATAGGTATTTTTAGGTTTTTAAAATGTTTTTCATTATAAATTATTTTTTTATGTTAAAAATTTCTTCTATTTGATTAACAAAATAACCAATTCTATGTGTAGCATTCAGAATACATTTTGTGTCATTTCTCTTTCGCATTTCTTTTCATAAATGTTATACGTTTCATTTTAGGTGAAATATGCTGGTAGTAGGCCTGAGGTTGACCTTCCAACCCATAAAATTATTCAGAATGTAGTCGTGATGGTTCTTATTTTCCATGGTATGTTAAAATTTTATCAATTATTCTATTGTAATTCTGATTTATTATGTGTAGTTTTAATTTTTGTTTTCTTTTTTGTTGTAGTTGGTGAGATGATGTAGTCAGTTTCAGTTGATGAAGTGATGTGGAGGCAAAAAGATGTAGTGGATGTAAAGACATGGATATATATTGGTCATGAGTTATTATTGGACATATTATATATGTATATTGAAAGATGTATGGGTTGAATTTGATTGAGGTTATGATGAATGGATATTTGTATATGACTGTTGATGTATGATATATGTATGATGGGTTTATCATATATTTATGTATTAGTTTATTATATGTAATTTTTTTTATATTTATACCTTTTTATTAATTTTTTTAAAAAAGAAATCTGATTTAGTAGCGGTTTTAAGTAACCACCACTAAATACATTTTATATAATATGTTAAGAAGTGGTTACACAAACCACTGCTAAAATAAACCGTTGCTACTATGTTATATTGAAGTATTTTTATTTATATTTTCCCTAGGTATTTTTTTTATAAAAAACCACTGCTAAATAAACAATTAACCAGCACTAAATTCTCAAAAAACGACACTTAACAAAATCACCGCTAAATTAAAAAAACTGCTGTTAAATGAATAGTGATCGTGCAATACGTGGCCATTTTAATAGCCACTGCTAAACTATTAGGTGGTGGTTTAAACCATCGCTAGTTCACATGAAAACTCTACTGCTGACCCTTTTTTTTAGTGAACCTTTGAGACCTATTAAAGTTTGTAATTAGTTGTTTATTGGATTAATATTATGAATTGGCATAACTTTTGATTTTTGGTGTGATTTATTGATATTTCACATACTAAAATTGGTTAATTGGTGTTATAAAAAATAGTTTAAATACCTTTATGGGAGGGGGGTGAATTGGGGTATGATAGATTAAAAAATTAGGCACATTTGGATATTGTTTCATTGTTAAAGAATCACTCTTCTCTCTCCTTCCCATAATACAAAATAAATGAGAATTAAAACATTAAAAAAGAACAATAATTTTACTTGGTTCACCGTCACTGAGCTACATCCAAGGAGAATACAAAGATAATGTGTCAATGTAGCAAATCCACTAAAGTTCATTTCTATTATAGGATTCAGAGCAGACTCACTGTCCCTCCTGGTTTACCACCAATTACAATTTGAAAGCTCATCGATCTCTCCATTGAATTGTGATGACTACTTAGTTATATGAATCTTTCGTCGTTATGAATCATATTAAAATTGTTTCATGCATATATGAGTGTGACATGAAGTCCTATATTTACCCAGTAGATGAAATACACTTCACCACATAGTGTTTACTTTTCATAGATTCCTTTCAAAAACCATTTTTTCTCCTTCATAAACTACCTATATCTCTTCATGAACTACCTTTCACTGCATAGCATGAATTCTTCACAGAAATCCTTTCCTTCATAGATGGATGAAGACTCATGAACAACCTATCCTTTATGAGATTTAGTTCACCATATACAACCTCTCCTCTATAAACTGATCCTTCACGAACTACCTCCTTTATGAATCACCTCCTTCATGAAATACCTCCTTCTTAGAAATCCTCCTTTGTGAACCACTTTGGAAATTAATCTGAATTATTCAAGTGATAACAATCTCTAATGAAATTATATCTATCTAAATACATGATTTGGGGTCCTTTATATAGGCAAAGAAATCTACAAACCCACTAATCACAATGACTGAAAACTCATTTGCGAATTAGCCATCACCACGTACTACACTCTTTATGCAGTTCTCATGGAACATTATTCAGTTATAGAAGCCTTTGAAACTTCACCTTCATCCAAAAAAAACTCCCTTTACAGTTACCTTCAAATCAACTCCTTTACCCACAAACAACAATCCATTTGATAAACCCATTAATTCACTGCCTTTGACTGCAAATGACGAGCTCCCATACTACTATGTAGTTTTCATAGCATAAATGATATGCATAAATATTTCCTTTTTCAGTTTTTCTTTTCGGTTTCAAAAACTTCCTATGTGGTTCACATAGAAAAATTCCAATGTGGTCCATCGATTTTCTATAAGGGAATCCTTCCTTTTACATAAAAAAATATTTATTTTGAGTCCCAAAAATATGGAAAACATTGGGAAATTGTGCTACTATAAAACACACTTTTCTTTGAAAAAAAACCATGCTGAAATGTTGTAAACCATCTTTATAAGAAAACACAAACAACCCAAAAACACTGAAAAGTTAACTTTATGGATTTTAATGAAACAATATTCCCCTTTGGGGTTTTTGAAAACTCTCCACCCTTTAATATCTATTTAAATATTATATTTCTAATGTGTTGAAAACAAATTGTTCTCTTCTATATTTAACTAAAATTTGCTGATTGTGATTCCAAATAATGATCAAATATTTAATCAACACATACTATAAGCCCAAATGATCCATGATCGGCACGAGAAATAAGAGTAACATGAAAATATCATCAATGAATCACTTCATCCCAAAAAAATAAAATATTTTCATCACAACCCCCATAAATTGTGATATATAACCTTTGATAAATCATCTTTAGCTTCATCAGATTTTAAACTCCCCCAAATTTTTAGCTCCTCCTATTAGATTATCCCCCTGTCTTGACCAAAATATCCCCCCATTTGTCAATAATCCCAAAGGCCACTCCTTTGTGGCTACAACATTGTAAAGAACAAATATCATCACATAAGGTAAAAAACATCATACCTCAGGGAGAGGGGGTACCATATCTACACTATTCAAGTGTGGAAATTCATCTGATCTCTAAGATATAGTTGATGAGATTCAAATTATTCTTTGGGTAAGGTTTTTATTAGAATATCTACTACTTGTAGTTCTGTAGGCACATACTCAAACTTCACAAGTCCATGTTCCACCTTCTCCTTGATAAAATGATACTCGAATTCAATGTGATTCTTCTATGAGTGATGGACTACATTTTTTATAAGATTTATATCACTTGAATTATCACTATGGTTTTTGATCAGAGACTTTACTTCAACTCCCATATCTTTAAGTTACTACTTCATCCATAATAACTACGTGAAAGGTTGAGTAGCTGTAATATATCAATCTTCTACAGAGCTCAATGAAATTCAATCTTTTTTCTTTCTTAAATAAGAAATACATAATATGCTAAGATAGAAAGCACTACCTGATGTTAAACTTCAATCATCTACTGAACTAGCCCAAAATGTATATGTAAATCCCAATTACTCTTACCGATATCTTTCATTATATAGTAAACTGAAACTCACCATGCCTTTCATATATAAAAGTATTATTTTTACTGAAATTAAGTGGTTTTCCTTGGAATTACTTTGATACCATGCTTCCTGACATGTGGGAAAAAAATATCAAGTTGTTTCATTGTTAAGTACAATAGACTGCCAATGATCAACCTATATTCTGTGACATTAACTTCTTTGCTGTCATCTTCTCATGATAGTTTCATACAGGTAGCCAGTGGAGTTGTCATCTCCTTGTAATTATATATTCAAAATATTATGAGAAACACCTTGGTATATTTTTATTAAGAGATAAATGTGTCATTTCTTCCTTGTTTCACCTATAAACCAAGGAAAAATATCATCTCACGAATCATTTACATTTAAAACTCACATTTCATGTATTCTAAAAACCATTTTAACTGCACTTCATTACATCCACCAAATATTATGTCATCAACATACATCAATACCATCATCCTTTAATTACTCTCATTGTAGACATAAATATTGTAATCAACTTCACCATTCTAGAAACCTAGCTTCTTAAAATACTTATCAAGTCATGAATACCATTATCTTGATGCCTAATTCAAACTATATAATTCCTTCTTTAATCAAATTTTTTTTTCTCATATTTATGGATAAGAAAACCATCTGGATGTTCAATGTAAAATTATTCTTCTAAAACCCCTTTTAGAAATGCTTACTTTACATCTATGTAGACACCTTTAAACTTTATTTTCACTATTATGGACAAGAATAATCTAATTATCTCTATCCTTGCAATAGGTGAGAATGTTTCATAAACATAAATACCCTCTATATGAGAGTAACATTTTCACACCAGTCGTGCTTTGTTTTGAATCACTATTTTATCTTTATTCAGCTTATTATGAAAGACCAATTTGATCTCGATGACATTCTTATCTGTTGGCTCAAAAAAATCTCCCATGTATTATTATTTTCTATTTGATCAAGTTATTCATTCATTACTTGAACCCAAATCTAATTTTTTGAAACTTATTCAAAACACTTTGGCGTTACATGTGATAAGAATATTCTTACTATAGAGTTTTCATCTTCCTTGTCTACATTGGCAATGTATGATCACCAATTATGTTTTTCGTGTCAATTTCAGATCGACTCTTAGATTTTTGTGCAGATAAAGGTTTACGTTCATTCTTTTCATCATTCAAATATTCTTTTGAATCTTCCTCATGTACTAGAACTCCCCTTGATCTACTCATCTCTTCATCACTTTCCTCCTAAGATAGTTCATGTACTACTAAATATTATACTCATTTTATATCACAAGAACATCACTACTTTATAGAAAATTTTCCCAACTTCTTATTGAAATAATTATATGATTTTATTTTTCTTGATTATCCATGAAATATCCCCTTGTCTCCATAGGTTTAAAACTTCCCATGTTTCTCCTTATTGAGAATGAAACACTTACTCCCAAATACTTGAAAGTACTTCAATGTTGGATTCTTTCCAGACCATATCACATATGGGTTAATCTCTTCCTTTGGACATAATAAATCTCTATTTTATATGTAGACTAATTTCATCAATACTTTCCAAAACTTCTATGGAAGGTCTTTCTCAATGGGCATCATTCTGGTCATGTTTTTGATAATCTGATTTCTTCTCTCAACTACTTCATTTTTTCTATGGAGTTATTACTGTATAAACATAGTCCCTTATCTCATATTTCTCAATATAATCATCAACTTGGATGTTTTTGAACTCTTTACCATTATCCGTTTAAAACTTCTAGATTTTTTTGACCTAGTATATTTTCAACTTCCCTTCAGTAACGTATTATACAACTCAACACCTCATACTTGTGGGTGAAAATTGAAAGCCATTCCATTCTATTTAAATCATCAATGAAGTGAATATAGTATCCTCCCCAATTAATATCTCTTGGTGAAATATATTCATACACATAAATATGCACCAATTCACATTTTTTTTGACATTTTCTCTTTTTCCTTATATATATTTCGAGTGATCTTACCTTTTTTGAAATCATTACACATCCGATTAAAATCACATGATAACCTAGGGATATATTGAGTAGCATAAAATTTCATTAAATTTTCTAGGGGAGTTTGGCTTAATTGACCAAGATTTTTATGCCATAATCTATTTTTTTCCATGGATAGAAATCAAAGATCTTCTTCTATAATCACAAGGTAGAGATTCCCCTTTATGTGATTTCCCAACAAAAAAATGGCACCCCAATTATCCATAATGATACATAATTTCTTGGAAAAAATTGTGGCATGTACCGAGTCACACAATTGACTAACACTTATCAAGTTGTGACTGAGACCTTCAATAACCAAGACATCTGCATGTCTCATGTATTTGTCCCCAAAAATAGCTTTTCCCGAGACAATAATTTTCAGGCATTCATCATTACCAAATGTTAAGACACCTTCCCTATCATACCTGGTGTTTTTTTCTAGATCCTTATTTCCTATTACATAAGAGGTGAATCCACTATCAACGATCCACATTCTTATGCGATCTAATGCTTTGAAAGTTATCTCTACAACCACTTCCTACTCATCTCATTTCTTTTTGATCCATTCCTTCAATTGATATTACTAATCTTCCTTAGAGTATGATATAACACTTTCATCTTTCAATTATAAAAATTAATTTTTCATTTTAAGACCATTTTATGATTCCTTGAGCTATTTCTTATAACCACTCTGAGTCTATTTTGGGACAATCCTCAGTATTATTTATGTATAATATCTAGCCATGTTTCAAAATACTCCCCACCAGAAACAATGGCTATTTAATGAATTCCTATAATATTAATATTTTTTTGGATGCATTTATTTCTCTTATGCCCTTTGGAACCTCTTGGGTATGGAACATACATTTTGTGAGTGTCCCATATTTCTACAACAACACCTAATGTGGGGTGTATTTGAGTGTGTCACTACTACAACACTAGTTGTCCCTTTGATTACCTGAATATTCTAGTTTTTATTCATACCCAAATCAATATTTAACCTCAAAGAGGGTGCTTTTGGTTTGAATTACACCATCACTTATTTATATTTGTAATCAATCCCCATACCAGCTATATCATTTGGATCTATCAATTTATTCTCCTAATATCCCTTTGTCTATTTTATAGGACCTTTAAAGTCTACTTTTCCCCTTTATATTTCCACTGTGACCTTATTTACTAGATTCAAGAGTTTCTCCTGATCTTTTATCTTTCTTCATAGTTTGAGAACCACATCCTCAATCTCTTTGATTTTTTTTCATGATATTTTACTGTGTTGTTTAAACTATCAATAATTCTAGCATGTTCTTTAACTTTAATCTTATACTCAATGTCACTTTTCTGCAAGATGTATAACCATTCCACATCAGAATCCTTCCAGTGAAAGTTTCCCTTTGAACACTTTTTCCTCTTTGTATATTTGAGAAAAGGAATGACATGACCTAATCTACATTATCTTCTCCTTGACCATATTCAATAGTGAGCTTCTTCATGGCCTTGAATGAAACCTCTTTAGATTTTCCTTTTTCCACAACATCATTATCATCATTTATCATCTCGTATATGAAAATAGTACTATGTAGGATATCTAATGTCAACTCTTTCAGATATTAATCCTCTAGTAAAAAGACATTCAGATTGAACTAAGGTGTGAATCTTCTCATATCGCCATTAATGATCTTGAAATCAATAATAATTTCTCCAATACTATGCATGTCTTCCATAATAACATTAAATTGATGAAAGAGTGAATCTATAGACTCATTGGAGGTGAACTCTCAAGTCCTCACAGAACATGAAACTTAGCTTCTAATTCTTTTGAATCACCTTAATAAATATTTATAAGATTTTCTCACATATAATTTGACGACTTATGTGATATCACCTTTGTGTAGATTATGTTGGATAAATATCTCCCTAAGGAATTGATTCATTTGGAATTAGAATCCAATTATTTATATTATGATTTAGATAAAAATTCATTCTCCATAGTGGTATAAATACCATGCATTGTAGCTATAAATACATCCAAACCTAATGATTGATACAACAACCTCCCTGTGCTCGGTGAGTTCTAAAGAAGTTTCTTCTTGCGGTGGCACTTCGTGGACTCGGTGGACTCGACCCTTGCGTTGTTGCTAGACTCTTCTTGCCCGATTCCATATCACCGGATAGGGTCTCCAATGGTGGCGCGGTGCCAGATCGCGACCTTGTTTCCAGATCCATGGATTAAGGACTCTGTTATGTCTCCGGGGTGTGTGGGGGGTGTTCTCCATGGTCTTCACATGCGTATTGGTCAGTGGTGACAAGATCTGGGTGGCCGGACTTCTATATGGCATTATGGTTATTTCTTCTGCTTCCTTCGTCTCTACTGTCATCTTGGTTTAGGTTTTTCTAGTTCATATTTCTGTGTATGTGCAATGGTATTGTTCTCTGTCTTTGATGAATCAGTGTTTGTGAATTTATGGATCTTCAAATTCTGCAAGTCGTGTTGTTTCTATTTGAAGGATTTGAAAATGGCACATATTTTACCAAAATCCTTAGTTTTTTTGATGGCTGTAGCTTGGGCAGTGAAGAAATGGGGTGTGCTCGTTTGTGATTTTCTATGTTTTTTGAGATTTTTAGTTCAAGAATGGATTTTTTGTGGCCTGTGGTTTGAGGTTTGAGAGTCTTGTAATTATTCTCCTATAGTAATTGCTTCAGATGGGGTTCAGAGCACAAGTTTTCTCCTAGTTTTTGCTTTCAGATTCAGATGTTTGAGAGGGTATGGATTTTCCATCGGTTCCATGCCTGTTTGGTCATGCACATGACTGCTTTCCATGAAGCGATGAGTAGGAGAAACTGATTTTATGTTTATGATGCTGGGTAGGAGCTCTTCTCCATAGTTTTGAATGAGTTGTTTGATCTTTATTTTTGTATCACGGTGCTTTGAATTTTTTTAGTATTTGAAGTCATGTATGGTTTCTCACTTTTTCCTCAAAAGTGACTGAATAATAAAAAAATTAATTTTTAGTCATCTAATTCATCCCTAAATGAAAATTATTTACATGGAAGATCGGGACCCCTTTGTGATTAATCACTTCCATTTCTTTAATAATAAAGAAATAATTACTTTTAACCTTTCCCATTAATATAAATGGTTATAATAACAATATTAAATCCCCTAGTAGGGGGTAAATTAGGGTATTATAGATTAAAACAACCATCTCTTTTGGATCATCTTTCATTATTAAATAAAACACTCTTCTATCTTGTTCCTATAGAATAGAATAAATGAGAATTAAAACATGAACATGACATAAATTTTTTTACTTGGTTCACCCTAATTGTGATATATACAAGGAGCATACATAGACAATGTGTTGATGTACCGAATCCACTAAATCACACTGCTATTACAAGGTTTGGAGCGGACTCACCACCCCTCTTGGTTTACAACCAATTACAATATTAAAGCTCACTACTCTCTCCACTGAAGCATGTTCACTACTTCTTTAGAGGAATATTTTCTTGTTCCTAACCACCTAAGAATTTTTAACACATATATAAGTGTGCCATGGAGTCTTGTTTTCACTTGGTAGATGAAATTAACTTCATTGCATATCATTTTATTTGTGGATATTCCTTTCACAAATAGTTTTTTATCCTTCACAATCTACCTATATCCCTTAAAAAACTACCACTCACTGTGTAGCATGAATGATTCGTGGAAATCCTTTCCTTTTGTGGAAGGATGATGCCTCCCCAATGACCTATCCTTTTTTATCTTCAGTGCACCTCAAACAAACCAGTCTCTACAAACTAATCCTTTACGGACTACCTCCTTCTTAGAATACCTCCTTTATAAAATACCTCCTTCAGGGAATGCCTCCTTTGTGAAATAATTTCATACTTAACTAAATTATTTGAGCGATAATCCTTTATAATGAAATTAACTCTCTTTAATGATGTGATTAGTTTCCCTTTATATAGTCAACGAAATCCTCAAAACTAGATAATCACAATTATCAAAAACTCCTTTATGGATTATCCATCACCACATACTGTACTGGCTATGCAGTTCACATGACACATTATTACATTGCGGAATCCTCTGGAACCTCACCTTCATCCACAAAAAAAATCCATTTGTGGTGCCCTTCAAATCACCTCCTTTACCTAAAAATGCCAACATCTTTGTTGAATCCATTAATTTACCACCTTTAACCATAAACTATGAAATCCCCCTACTACATAGTTCACATAGCAGAAATTCTATGAATACATTTTTCCTTTGTTGATTTTTATTTGTGGTTATACACTCCCTATGCATTTTTCGTAGAAAAATTCCTACGTAGTTCACCCATTTACTATACGAGAATCCTTCATTTTTCATAAAAAATATCCTAATTTTGAGGCCTAAAAATACGAGAAATAATGTGAAACTGTGCCACCTTCAAAAACACATTACTTCAGAAATAACCGTGATGGAATGTTGTCAACTATCTTTTTCGACAATCATAAACAACCCAAAAGAACTGAAAATTTACCTTGAGGGGTTTTCCTCAAAAATTGGAATAATAGAGACCTTGAGGGTTTAAATGATAAATGTAATAGGATTAGATGTAATTATGATGACAATTGGGATCCTGACCTTATGAAGTGTAAATTTCTAGATAACTGGTAATTGGATGAATTAACCATAATGGATTGTGATGAAATGTGTTATGATTATTTATTGGTTATGATAAAATTCTTATATAAATGTATTGTTCCTAGTTATGCTGAAATTATTTTATAAAGTTCTTTCACCTAATTATACTGAGATTATTATATAAAGGGATTGCACTTGGTTATGCTAAAATGATTATATAAATGGATTGTACCCAGTTATTCTGAAATTATTATATAAAGGGATGGTGTTAGGTTATGCTAAAATGCTTAAATAAAGGGCATGCACCAATTTATGCTGAAATTATTAAATAAAGGTCTATTCCAAATTTTCCTGATCTTTATTTTGGGAACTCTACCCTATGAGGGTTATGGATAGGGTTGGAATGGTTCCCCCACATGACTAGAGATATCTGTCTTGGTGCTAAATAAGGTTGGGGCTAGCCCCAAGTGTTAACCCGGAGCATAAGAATCAGTGGATTTATTTATGTATAGTATATGTTTATTGAATTAATATCATATTTATCACTTTATTTCATGAACTATATATATAATCAGACCAGTTTTTTTAGACATAGTTGGTTGTGGCCTACTAATTATTACTCACACCTTGTCTGGGCCATTGTTTGGTACCTAGAAAAACTTCATGGATGCTGATATAGACAATAGTAAATGACCTTGTTATATATTGACTAGTTGCTGGATGGGTTGGAGTTTTGTGATGGGACTGAAATGAGGTTCGACATTAGGGATTGGATACCATTATTTATAATTTTTTCTATATTTTTATGACATACAACATATCATTTAGATACATTACAGATTGAAATTAAATATTTTATTATTATTTGTTTTGTTTATTCATCCTTTCTTAATGTTGTGGTTTTCTACTAATTATTTATACTGATTCTGCTATTTTTTTCTACTTTGTTTCTATTATCAAAATATTATTACAACTATGTTCTAAAGGATATAGTCTCTCTTATATATTATTTAAACCCTCATTGATAGTCTATAGAATTTTACATATGGGGAGGTGCACCTAAGGTCACATAGCTAACCTAAATCAGTCCCGCGAGGGATAATCATGTTGGGGGACATTACAAAGAGTTATCAAAGCACAATTTTTTTTCTATTGATTTACTATTTGGAAATTTCATAAAGGATACTAGGATATTTTTGGTGTTGGTAATAAGCCTTCCCATGGGAGTATCTAACCCATGTGTGGGGGAAAACCGATTGCATAGGGATTGGGTTATTCTTTAGGTTGTTTTCTTGTTATAGATTATGTGATTCCACCTTCTATGATTCACTTATTGTGTGATGTTACTATTTTATAATATTTTACACATGGTATGGTACAACATGATATGAATACACATTCATCATGATAGGTACTTACGTATATATGATGACATACATTATTCATGCTTGGGACATGTCCATTTCATGTGATATATTTTTCCATATGAACTACGAAATGGAAAACTTATTATAAATGATAAAAATAAATGAAAGAAAAATGATATGTTATTCCTATTAAAATGTTAATCAAATTTCATTGGAAACCCAAGTTGGTGGTTCTTCATTTATTACACCTGTTGAGGTTAACCTTGTAGTGTTCCTTGTGTTCTAAGTTGTGTGTTACACATTTATAGAGAAAATGCCTCATCGTCATTGTCGGATTGAGGACCAGAAGAGTGGTAATCAAAACACTCCTAATATAGTATATTTAGAACTTTATATAGATCTGAAAAACTAGATGGAAAATCACCTTCATGATAGCTTCATGAGGTTCATGCATTCCATGAAAAGGGATACTATTTGCACTATAATTTTGATGTATGATTTGATGAGAGAGTTCCAGCTAAAAAATCTTCCTATGTTCATGGGAGAGGGAGGAAAACATGTAGTTTAGTTCTAGATTGAGTGAGTCTAGACAATATTCAAGCACATCAAGAATCTAGATGATATGAGGTTGAATCATGTTGATTACATTCTTTGAAGACCATCCAAGCATTGGTGGGACATTGTGGATCAAGAAGAGAAGTTAGAGGAGTAATCCTAGAATAGATTATAGGTGAAGTTTCTGAGAAACTTATATTTGGAGATGTTGAAAAATGATAGGGATCACAAGTTCATGAAATTGATATAGGAAGGCATGTAAGTGATGGACTATTCTGGATGCTTCACCAATATACATTGATTTTCTCCATATTTGGAAGTTGAGGGGGTCACCATGGCGAGCTGTTTTCAAGATGATATTTTTTATGAGATAAGGTCACAAGTGAACATATTTTACTCAAGTAGATTTATAGTGGTAATAAATTAAAACCTCATCATAGAAGGAAATATGAGAGAGGCCCCAAATATAAACCATGTAGTTTTAGTAAGATGATCTAATATTTCATCTTCTTGTGAGAAGAAGCATGGATATGGCAGCTATCACTAGGGAAGTAATGGGCATAGAAGCTAAATAAATGGTAATATATCTTAGGATTGTGGTCCAATTCATTTCTTTTAGTGTGCAAAGTTGGGCTACAAGCATCCTCAGTGTCCTTACCCTACATTGGAGGGTTATGCCTGCGGTAGGTTGGGCCATATATAGAGGTTTTGTAGGAGCATTCAACAGCAGAGTAGTGAAAGGGAATCTAGAAAGGAACCTTTTTCAGGGAGGGGCATAGTTACCCCTCAGTGGATTGGTAGCAATAGTTGCATAAACAAATTCAGGCCAAGGAAAGGGATGAGGAACCATAGTGTAGAAGTGGAAGACCCATCCAACATGTGTAGGACATGGGAGTCAGATTGGTACCCAGGGTAGAGGGAAAAGTTAGCTATAATTTATGCAGTCTAATCCAATTATTTTGGATGAAGGACCTTATACCTTAATAGGTAAAATTATTATATCATCTATCCTTACTTTTGATTTTTTAATACATGGGAATTACATTCCTTTTTTATCTTCCCATTTTGAAAATCAATTGTCCTTGGCTGTAGAGAGATTGGATGGTGTAGTGGCCATTGAAACACTTTTGTGAGTGTAATTAGAGGATATCAAACACTACATAGAATTTTCTCTTGAAAGTAGTGGCTAAAATATTCTTTTGGGATCTGTTTATACTGGAAATGAAAGGATTCAACTTAATTATTGGTATGTATTATGTAGTTCTATACTAGGATTGTATTGACAATTATGGATGGAGAGTATCCATTCTATTTCCAAAATGGGGCATCTATACTCACCATGGTGAGTGGGATATTTAGGAACGTCATACAGGATAAATTTTGGACAGATTGGATTTTATCTTGGATCAAATAGGAATCCTTGTTATGAATGTTGATGAAATGTAGAAAGATTATTTTTCTTCTATAGTAAACAATTTTTAGGATATCTTTTCTAAATATTTATTCAGATTACCACCCAAGTGGGAGATTAAGTTCACTATCAAGTTGGTTATGGGAGCTGATTATGTTTCTATCCCACCTTATAGGATGACGCCAGTAGAGATTCGAGAATTGAAAGTTTAGTTGGATGATATGGAATCAAAGGGATTCATACTACCTAGTACTTTTCTATGGAGTTCTCTTATGCTTTTCACCAAGAAGACTGATGATACTTTGTTCTTATGAGTGGATTATCAGAGGTTGAACCAGATGAAAGTTAAGAAATGGTATCCACTTTCACACATTGACGATCTCTTCAATCAATTGAGAGGTTACCAGATATTATCTAAGATCAAATTGAGGTATGGGTACCATTAGTAGTGGGTGATCCCATCAAATATACCCCATACTTCTTTTAGAAGTAGGTATGGATTGTATGAGTTTGTGGTGATAGCGTTCGGTTTGAAAAATGCACTGACGGTATTCATGGACTCGATGAATCAGATTTTTCATCCATTCCTAGACCAGTTTTTGGTTGTTTTTTCAAATACATATTGGTGTAGTACCAGTCACCAGATGATCATTACCAATATCTTGACATTGTTGTGAGTACATTGAGAGAGCATCAACATTATTCCAAGTCACCTAAATAGAAATTATGGATTGATAGAGTGAACTGGTTTTTCCATGTTATCTTAGAGTTTGGAGTGGTAGTGGACCTAGAGAAGGTTGAAACTATAGTATCTTGGGAGTGACCCAATAATGTCATTGAGATTTAGAGTTTTATGGTTCTATAAGGCTATTATCAGTTATTTATCTAAGACTTATCCCATATGAAAACATCAATGTATGGACTGACCAAGAAACATGTAAGGTTTTTTTGTTAGATGCTTAAAAAGGGTCTTCTAGGATCTAAAAGGTTTGGTGATCTCAACATTGATCCTCACCTTACCTTAGATGGGTAAGGAATATACTATGTGATATAATGTATTCAGAGTTAAAATATGGGATTTTTTGATGTAGGAGGATTGAATGATTTCTTATATATCTAGAAAACTAAGACTATATGAGAAGAATTATCCTAATCATGATCTGGATTTAGCTTTGGCAGTACATTCCCTGAGGTGTTGGTGGAACTATATTTTTAGTGAGAGGGTTTTAGTGTACATGAAATATAAGAGCCTCAAGTAAATATTTCCTCAGTGAGTCTTAAACCTTTAGTTGAAGTGGTGGGTCGAGTATCTACAGTATTTAGATTTCAATCTGGAATAAACTCTAGGAAAGGGTAACATCATTACTGCTGCATTGAGTCAGAAGACATAGACAATGGTAGTGCGGGAGTCTTGTGATGAGTGGTGGATGATGGAACTCTCTACAGACATGAATCAAGATGTACAAGAGTCCCAAGGATAAGTAGCTCTAACTTCAACATCTATTATACCCCTTCTTCTTGGTCGGATCAATACATATCAGTTATTTGATCTAGAGGGATTAACTTTGAGGGAAAACTTAAATGGTTGTGATAAACCATTATGATGGTCTCATAGTATCGATGATGTTATTCTTTTTGGTGGTCGTGTATGGGTTTCTATGAGCTTTCATGAGGAGTTGTTGAGGGAATATCATGTTACTAGATGGGTGGTATATCTAGGTATAACAAAGATGTATCATGATCTCTATATAGAACATTGGTGTCTAGGTATGAAAAAGGAGATAACGGGCTTTGTGGAGAGATGTTTCACTTATCAGTGGTTGAAGGATGAACATCAGAGGCCTGTTGGTTTGTTATATCCACTACCCATTCCAAAATTAATTGGGATGATGTCGTGATAGATTTAATGATAGGATTACCCATAAAAACTAGTAAGAATGATGCATTATGGGTGATCATTGATCAACTAATGATGGAATCCCACTTAATACCTATTAAGGGGACCTTAATTTTAAATGATATGGGTAGTCTCAAAATGTGGAAAATAGTTTAGATGTATGATGTTCTGAGGAGAATCAGTTCAGATCGAGATCCTCATTTGGATTCTAAGTTCTAAAAGAACCTTCATAAGGATTTGGGATCACATGTTCTTCTAAGTACAACCTATTATCCTTATAATGACTACCAATCTAAGTGGTTAATTTATATTCTAGTGTATATGTTATGAGACTATGTTCTAGACTTTAGTGGATATTGGGATCAATATTTAGCACTCATGGATTTCTCTTATAATAATAGATTTTGGGTATCAATACAAATGTATCCTTTTGAAGATTTATTTGGAAATATATTCCATTCACCAATTTGATAAATATAGGTAGGATAGTTATATATTATTATTCCTAGTCTTGTACAAGAGATGTATGAACATGTTTAATTGATACGAAAGATGTTGGTGACCACGTAGATCCAGTGGAGATCAAATGATGAAAATCAGAGATGAACTATAGAGTTTGAGGTTGGTCATTTTGTATTCATTTGGGTGTCTCCTAGTCTGGGGAAACACCATATTTAGAAGAAAGGGAATCCAATGCCTAGGTTTTTTGGGTTATTCGAGATAGTGGAAGGGGTTGGTCTAGTGGTGTTTCATTTGACCCTTACACTTTCTAAAATTCTATGAACAACATGTATCTTGTGTCAAAACTTCTAAGATATCATCTTGACAATTTTCACATAACAAAAGTTGATGATGTCAATATAAATGATAATGTGTCCTTTGAGTAGAATCCAATTAAAATTGTGGATCATAGTGAGAAGAATATATGGTGGATGACTGTACCTCTTGTGTGAGTGTAGTGGGAGCATGGAAATATGTAATAGGAGACCTAGGAGAGGGAGTTTAATATTTGGACATAGTGACCCAATTTTTTCATCGATACCCACTGAGATTCTTTGGAGTATAGATCGATGATGATCAGATCTATGGTGGGGAGGTTGTAATATCCCATATTTTTTCAGAAACGTACCCCTTTATATATTTTTTGAAACCCTGAATCTTTGTTTCCCTAAAGGAAGACTTGTTTTTCTTCTTATCCTCATTATTCTATAGTTAATACATGTTTGGGTAAAGGAATGAGGTCTTGGAGAATCTTAATAGGCTTAAAATCCATTTTGGAAATCTTGCTGCAAAAGATAGGGGCATTACATTGTGGCCTATAAGGTTATGACACAATGTTACCTTTGAGATAAGGCCACACCACATTGGCTGTGGCCATGCTGTAGTGGTGCTGTAGACTTAAAGGCCACACTAAAGAACCACAGTCAGAATTTTAATGAATCCAACCATGGGGTATTTTTCATTGTAATCCATCTCCATGGAGGACTATATCGAAGAGGCTGCTCCATGGTGGAATATACCACGCCGTAGGGGATTCTCCATGTTAGTTATAAATCGATGGTTAGGTCTTCAATACTCAAGATTAATGAATCCTAATAGGATGTTATTAATTGAATTCAAGAAATGTGTTTGAGTTTTTATGAGGGGTATTTAATGAGGAATTTAATGAGGGGTTTCTCATCCATTGAACCCTTATAGGATCCCCTATAAGAACCTAGCATCTTCACCTTTGTTTGATACTAGAGCTCGAGTCACTCCAGGGAATACTCCATGACACAATCTCCAACTTACATCATAATAGTTATTTCTATAGAGTATCCCTACACCTTAGTCCTCCTCCTTGGGATATGGTGGTTAGTGACCACACCCTAACCATATTCCCCACAATATAGAAGGATTTAACAATGCAGTTTATGCCATAATACCCAGAACTATGCCATTGGTTTCTCTGAGTGAACCTTTACTTTATAGTGACTGGAACTTCACCATGGTGTCTCTTCCCATACCATAGTTCCATAGTTCTATTTCATGGTGGTGTTTTCTGGAACAACACCATACCGTAGCCCCTGTCTTGCACCATGCAGACCCCTATAAGTACCCCTCCCTGAATTGGACTTGTGAACCTCTTTTCATTGATGATCAACCTTGGGTAAGTTAGGTTGACCCCTAAAAATTTGTTCCTCTTTTACTTTCTCTAGAAAATGTAACATGTTAGTTTAGAACCGGTTTTAAGAGCCCAATCTTTTTCTATTTGGTGTGAAGGGAAGGAAAAAAAATCAAACACTACCTTGGATGTCGAGGTTTTGGTTTCATCTTCTCCACTTTTGATTTAGGTGGTCTATAAAAACTCATTAAATCTATGTTTCAATTTCTTAGTATGAGTAAAAAGTGTGATCATGCTTTTACGCCATGTGTTCAAATAAAGTAATTAAATAATTCACAATTTGATGAGTTACACATGTTTAGAACTCCCATCAGATCCCGTCAGGTCCATTGGAATTAAGACAGAGAATTGTGGCAACCTGATAGGATTTCCAACCTTTGAGCCCTATAATGTTTTAGAATTGGCTAATTGTTGGATTAATATTATGAATTGGCATAATTTTTTATTTTTTTGTGATTTCTTTATATCACATGGACTAAAATTGGTTAATTGGCATGCTAATGACCATGTGGTTTTAAATGATAAATGGAATGATATTTGATGTAATTAGGATAATAATTGGGATACCAACCTTATGAAGTGTAAATAGATAAATAAATGGTAATTTTATGAGTTGACTATAATGGATTATTATGAAATGTATTCTTATTGGTGATTGGTTATGCTAAAATGGTTATATAAAGGTATTTCATTCGATTATGCTGAAATGCTAATATAAAGGTTCTGTGCCCTATTATGTTGGGCTTCTTATATAATGGTCTTATGCCCAATTATGCTGAAATTATTATATAAAGGGATTACATCCAGTTATGATAAAATTATTATATAAATGGATTGCACCCAATTATACTAAAATTCTTATATAATGGACTTTCACCTGGTTATACTAAAATGCCTATATAAAGGGTTATTTATGGTTCTTCCGTGCTTTATTTTTTATAATCTACTCTTGGAGGGTTATGGATATGGTTGGAATGGTTCTATGACATGCTCCGAGATATCTGACTTGGTGACAAAGTAGGTTGGGGATAACCTTGGGTGTCAACCCAGAGCTCAAGGGTTAGTGGATTTATTTATGTTTAGTATTAATTTATTAAATTAATACCCTATTTATCACTTTATTTCATACAAAATATATATAAACAGAATAGATTTGTTTTGACATTGTTGGTGGTGGCCTATCGAGTTATACTCACACCATGTTAGGGTCATCATTTGGAACCCAGAAAAAATTCATTGATGCAGGTATGGGCAAGGTTAAAGGACCTTATTGTAGATTGATTAATTTCTATATGGGTTTGAGTTTGGATATGGGATCGACATGGGGTTTAAGACTAGGTCTTAGAGACTTTATTCTTTCCAATTTTATATATATATGAATGACATACATCAATTAATTTAAATTCATTACAACCTGATATTGCATGGTTCATTATTATTTGGTTTTTTGATTTGTCCTTTCTTTATGCTATGGTTATATGCTGATAATTTACCTTAATTTTGTTGATTTATTTTACTCGTTTTACATTATCCTACTGTTATTAAAACTATTTACTAGAGGTTCAATATCCCCTATATATTATTTAGACCCTCACTTCTAATTGGTAGCCTTTATAATATAGGGAGGCATGCCTGAGTTCATGTAGCCAACCCAAATCGTTCATGTGAGGGAGCACTAGGTTGGGGATGTTATAAAGTGGTATCATAACATCAAGTTTTATTTTTTGTTTATTTACTATTTTAGAAAGGTATAAAGGATACTAGGATGTGTGGGATCTTGATAATGAGATATTTCATGGGACTATTTAACCCATGTGTGGGGGAAAAACTGATTCCATAGGGTTGAGATTGCTGTTTATGCTGTTCTCTTGTTATAAATGATGTTATTTCACCTTGGGTGATTCACTTGTAGTATGATATTACTATTTTATGATATTTTACTCATGGGACAGTACAAAATGATTCTTGAATTGTGATAGGCATGTGGGGATATATATTTAAATGAAGTTTTCATGATAGGTACATGTCAATTGTATATGACATATCTTCTCATATAAACTGTGAAATGGAAAGCTTATTATACCTGATAAAAAGAAATTATAGAAAGATGATATGTTTTTCCAATTCACATGTTAATATAGGTGTAGATAAACCTTGAGTTAGCAGTTCTTCATTTCTTACACCTGTTGATTTTGACCTCGTAGTATGATATGTGTTCTAAGGTGTGTGTTAAACCTTTGTAGTGAAAATACCTCCTCATTATCCTCATATTGAGTTCTAGGAGAGTTACAATCAACACACTCCTGATGCAGCTAATATAGAACTTCCTATAACTATAGAAAACTATATAGATGATAAAATATGTGATAGCTTCCTAAGGGTCATGAGATCCATGTAAAGGGATAATATTTATACCATACCTTCAATGTCTGAGTTGATGAGAGAGTACCAACTACAAAATCCACCTATGTTCACTGGGTAGGAATGAACCTAGGTAGTTGAATTATAGATTGAGTCAGACCATATGATCTTTAATCACCTAAAGACACCCATTGATAGGAGGTAGAAGATTTATTGTTATATTATATGAGGACTATATTGGCATTGGTTGGACATTGTGGATAAAGAAGAGTAGAAAGAGGATTCATCATGGTAGATATTTGAGGCTGCGTTTTTGACCACTTCTATCTAGAGACTCTGAGGGATGAGAGGTCTCATGATTTCATTCATATGACATAAGAGGGTATGTCATTGATGGAATATATTGGATGATTCATCAACCTGTAGTGATTTTTTCCAACCTTGATAGCTGATGGAGTCTCCATGGTAAGACGTTTTTTGGACGAGTGTTGCTTTGAGATAAGGTAATTTGTGAATGTATTTTATCTAAGATGTTTTATATTGGCAATGAATTAGGCCCTCATCAAAAAGGAATTTGAGAGAGGCCTTGAGTATCGACCATGCAGTTTTAGTGGGATGATATGAGATTTCATCTTACTGTGGAAAGAAGCATCGCTCTGATTGCTATCACTAGAGAAGTAGTGGGCAACGTATCCAAGTAAATGGGAATCCATCTTAGGATCATGGTCCATTACGGTGATTTTAGTTTGGAAATTTGGACCATAATAATCCTCAATGTACTTACCTCATAGTGGAGTTCTGTGATTGTGGTAGGTTGGGCCATATATAGAGGTTTTGTAGGAGATTTTAGTAGCATATTAGTGGAATGGGATATGGAAAGGCACCTGTTAGGTAGGGACTCAATTAATCCTCAACGGACTAGTATCTAGAGTTGGACTAGATGTTTAGGATACAGAAGAGAATATGGTACCCCATTATAGGAACAACAATATCAGCCAATAGTAGAAGCACCAGGAAGTTATAGAGGAACTCAGGGAAGAGGGGCGAGCCAACTATATGCTATGCAATCCACTTTGAGTAGTTTGGATACATGAACTTATACCATCAGATGTATGATTCTTGTATCATCTAACCTTGATTTCATTTTTTTGATATATGGGAATCACATTCCTTTTTATCTATTTTTTTTGAAATTGGATTATGCTTGGCTATAAAGATATTGGAGAGTGTGATGAGCATCGAAAAACTGTTGAGAGTTTGGTTAGAGGATATAAAATATTATAGAGAATGTTCTCTTGAAATTGGTGGATACCATTTTTTGGGAGAAATTTGTGATATAAATTACAGGAATCAAATTGATTCTTAGTATGTATTAGATAGTTTTTCACTAGGTCCATATCAACTATTATCATAGGAGAGTTACCGTTCTATCACTAGAAGGAGGAATATACACACACCAACATGAGTGGGATCTTCAGGCTAGTCATGTAGGACTGATTCAATGTAGATTGGATTATCTCTTGGATAAGATAATAAGAATTATTATGGATGATGGTGGAATTTCGTAATATTCTTTTCCATATATAGTGAACCATTTTCGGGATGTATTTTCTAAAGAGTTCTCCAACATACCACTCAGGTGGGAGATTGGGTTCATAATCGAGTTAGTTCCAAGAGCTGATCTAGTTTCTATCCTTCATTATAAAATGAAACCAAAAGTGCTTCAAGATTTGATGTTTTTGTTAAAATATCTAGAAGAAAAGTTATTTATATGGCCCAATACTTATATATGGGACTCTCCTATGATATTCTCCTAGAAGGATGATGGGACTTTGCACTTATGTGTGGATTATTGAAGGTTGAACCAGATAATGATCAAGAAACAATATCCCCTTCCACATATTTATGATCTATTAGATCATCCAATAGGATCTAGGATTTTCTCCATGATTGACTTGAGGTATGTGAACCATCAGTAGAGGGTGACACCATCAGATATAAACCCAAATTATTTTATGAGCGGGTATGGATTGTATGAGTTCATGGTGATTCCATTCGATCAGAAGAACAAAAAAGATATATTCATGGACTTGATTAATCATATTTTTTTATCAATTTCTGGATATATTTTTTATAGTTTTTATTGAAGACATCTTGGTGTACTTCTAGTCAGTAGATGATCATGACTAATATCTTGACAACGTCTTGAGTACATTGAGAGAGAATCAAGTATATAAAAAGTTATCTAAATGAAAATTATATATCAATATAGTTCACTTATTGGGCTATGTTATCTTAGAGGTTGGAGTGGAAGTGGACCTAGAGAAGGTTAAAACTATAGTATCTTTGGAGTGACCCAATAATATCTCAGAGATTCAGATATTTCTCTATCTAGAAGGATATTATTGGTTATTTATCTAGGAATTATCCTATCTGGAAGCACCGATGTCCTGTATAACCAAGAAATTGTAAAGTGTTTTAGTTATATGCTAGTGAAATGGAATTCCAGTAGCTGAAAGGTAGGATGACCTCAACACCGATCCCCACCTTACCTAATGTGGGTAAGGAATGTACCGTGTATTGTGAAACATCCAGAGTCAGAATCATGGAAGTTTTGATGTAGGAGTACTGAGTGGTTGCTTATGGATTATAAAACATAATACCACATGAGATTAATTATCCTAATCGTGATCTAGAGTTATCTACTATGGTACATTTCTTGAGGTTTTTGGGAAACTATATTTTGGGTGAGAGGTTTGTGGTGTATGTGGACCACAAGTGCCTCATGTATATCATTTCTTAGTGAGACCTGAACCTTTAACAGAGGGTGTGGGTTAAATATATATATATTATTTCAATTATGAGTTGGAATACTCTCTAGGAAAGGGAAAGTTTATTACTTATACATTGAGTCATAAAACAAAGACATAGGTTGTGTGGGAGTATTGTGATGAGTGACTGTTGATAAGACTCTTTGCAGACTTGCCTCTAGATATCCATAACTCCGAAGGAAGAGTATCTCTTACTTTGACATATGTTATACCCATTATTATTGACTATATCAAGATAGAGTAGATATTTTATATTAATGGATTATCTCTGAGGGATATCTTATATAGTGTCGATCCAACATTAGGATGGTCTCTTAGTAGTGGCGATGTTCTTATTTTCCCTAGAATTATATAAGTTCATATGGGCTTGCACGAGGAGATGATAAGGGAATTTCATGCTTCTATATGGGTGGTACATCCGGTCCTAACAAAGATATTTCACGATATTTGTAGAAAATACTTGTGGACAGGGATGAAAAAGGAGAAAGCAGGATCTGTGCTAATATGTTTCAACTATCAATAGTTGAAGGCCAAGCATTAAAGGTATGTTGGGTTATTATAGTATCTAGCCATTCCAGAATGGAAGTGAGATGATTTCATGATAGGATTACCTGTTACACCCTACATGAATGATGTTGTATGGGTGATCATGGATTTACTGACAATGGTATCCCACTCCAAACCTATAAGGGAGACCTTCTCAGTCAATGATCTAGGTATTCTCTATGTGTAGGAAATAATTTAGATGCATGGTGTTATAAGGAGTATTATTTCAAATCGAGATCCCATTTTCCATTATTGGTTATGGTAAGGTCCTCAAATTGATTTTGGGATTGAAGGTTCTTCTGAGTACAACCTATTATCCACAGAATGGAAGTAAATCTGAGTAGAAGATTTGGATTTTAGAGGATATGTTATGAGTCAATGTTATGGAATTCATTTGTTCTTGGGAGTATAATTATGCACTCATGGATTTCTATTATAATAATATATTTTAGGAATATCTCCAATTGACTCATTTTTAATGTCTCTATGGAAAGATGTGTTGTTTACATCTTTACTATATAAGGGTAGGATATTCAGTGATTGTTGAACCTAGTCTTATGTAGGAGATGTATGAATAGGTACATTTAATTATAAATTGGTTGGTGACCATGCAGAGATTCCAAAATCCTATGATAAAAATCAATGATGACCTCTAGAGTTTGAGGTTGGTCATCATGTATTCCTTCGACTGTCTCCTAGGATGAAGAGACACCATATTAGGAAGTAAGAGATTCTAGCACCCAGTTTTTTTGGGCTGCTTGAGACAATGGGAAGGGTTAGTCTAGTGGCATGTTGTTACCCATTCTACAATGCTACAGTTCTATACATGACATGTTTCATGTGCCAAAACTTTGGAGATATCATCCCAACCCTTTTCACTTGACATATTTTGATGACATCGATATAGATGTTGATGTGTCCTTTTAGGAGAAAACAATTTGGATTGTGGACTATAGTGAGAATAATATCTGGGGGAAGACCATAACTCTTTGTGAGGAAAGTGGTAGTATGAGCCTATGAAATATGAGATCTATTAGAGGGAGTATGATATGTGGAAATAGTGGTTATCCTTTTTCACTGATACCCACCAAGATGTTTTGGATCATAGCATGAGGACGAGTAGTTCTATGGTGGGGAGGTTGTAAGATCCAATATTTTTATAGGCATGTTAAACTTTATGTTTTTATAATAAACTAAATCTTTTTTCCCTAATGAAAGGATTTTTTCTTCTAATACTCCTTTTTATTAAGTTTATCCATGTCTGGGTAAAGGCATGAGGAATCTGGGAAGCTTAAGAGGCTTAAAAATTGTTTTTAGAAAGCTTGATTCCAAAAATAGGGGCACTACACCATGAACTATATGGTTGCACCGCAACAATTATATTGAGATAGGGCCATGTTGCAGATGTTATGGCCACACCGTAGTGGTGATATAGAATTAAAATCCACACCTTAGAATTATAGTATATTCCATAATAAAGCCAACGGGGGGGGGGGGGGGGTTCATTGCAATCCATCATTGTGGAGGGCTATACCAAGGAATATATGTTGTGGTGGAATATAACATGCTATAGGGGATTCTCCATGTTAGTTACATTTGTTTGGATGGGTCTTCAGTCTTTGAGAGTAAATCCTATTAATAGGATGTAATTAATTGAATTTGGGAAAACTATTTTAGTTTTTATGAGGGGTATTCAATGAGGGATTTAATGAGGGGTTTCACATGAATTTGAGCCTTAGAAGATCCCCTATAAGAACCTAGACTTCTCACCTTCATTCTGTACTATGGTTTTAGTCACTCCAAGGAAAAATCCATCTCATAGTCCCAAAATTATGTTACAATGAATATTTTTATAGATAATCCCTACACCACAGTTCTACTTGTTCTATGGTTGTTAATGACCATGACAAATCCATCTACCCTATGTTGTAGAAGGATTTCACAGAGAATTCTGTGTCCTAGTACCCATAAATGTGCTATGGGGGTTCCTACCAATGATCCTTTGCACCATGGTGATTGAAAATACACTTTGTTGGATCTTTCTATTACATAGTGCTACCCTCCTACACCATGGTGGTGGTTTCTAGAACACCTCCACACCACAACCCCAACCTTGCACCATAGATACCCCTAGAAGTTTTCTCTTTTACTTGAACTGGATTTTCAGTCCTCTTTTTATCAATGATCAACCTTGTGTATGTTGGTTTAACCCCTTTAATTCATTCCTCACAACCTTTATCTAGAATATGTAACATGTTAGTTATGAACCAGTTCTAAGATCCCTCAATATGTGATCTATTTCTAGTTTGTGTGAAGGGAAGGAAGAAGGAATCAAACTCTACCTTATACGTCGATAGTTCAACCATGTATTATCCACTTTTGAGGTAGGTGGTATAGAATAAATCCATTAATGTATGTTTCAATTTCCTAGTATGTGTAATAAGTGAGATCACACCAACATGACATGCATGTGACCAAAGTAATTGAATAATTCAATGTTTGGTGAGTTACACATGTTTATACCTCCCACTAGATCCCATTAGGTCTGTTGAAATTGAGAAAAAGACTTGAATCCACCTGATAGGAGTTTCAAGCTTTAAGCCCTATGATTCTTTAAAATTGGTTGATTTTTGGATTAATATTTTGAATTCCATAACTTCTGATTTTTGGTGTGATTGATGGATACCACATAAACTAAGATTGGTTAATTGGAATGCTAATGAACTTGGGGGTTTAAATGATAAATGGAATGAGATTTGATGTAATTATGATGATAGTTGGAATCTCAATCTTACAAAGTGTAAATGGTTAGATAAATGGTAATTAGATTAATTGAATATAATATATTGTAATGACATGTGTTATTATTGGTGCATGGTTATGCTAAAATTATTATATAAAGGGCTTGACCCAGTTATGCTGAACTACTTATATAAATATATTTAACTCGGTTATGCTGAAATTCTTATACAATGGGCTTGTGCTCAGTTATGTTGAAATAATTATATAAAGGGCCTATGCTTGGTTATGTTGAAATACTTATATTAAGGGATTTTTCCAATTCTCATGTGATTTATTTTGTGTACTATACCTTAGGAGGGTTAGGGATATGAATGGAACAATTTAATGACATGCTTAGAGATATCTGGCTTGGTGATAAATAAGGTTGAGACTGACCTCGGGTGTCAACCCGAAGCTCAAGGGTCAGTGGATTTATTTACATTCAATATTAACTTATTAAATTAATACCCTGTTTATAAATTTATTGTATGCACTGTATATATACTTAGAATGAATTTTTTAGGAACCGTTGGTTGTGGCCTACTGAGTTATAATCACACCATATTCGGGCCACCACTTAGTACTTGGACATACTTCATTTATGTAGGCATGGACAAGGGAAATAGAAATTATTGTTTATTTGTTGTTTATTGGATGGGTTGGAGTTTGGAGACAAAATCAACATGGGGTTTGGGACTGGGGATTGGAGACTTTATTATTTCTGGATTTTCCATATTTTTATGACATAAAACATGTCATTTATATTCATTATAGTCTGACATTACATGATTCATTATTATTTGGTTTGTTTATTCTTCCTTTATTTCTATTGTGGTTATCTAATGATTATTTATGTTTATTATTCTATTTTACCCTACTTTTTTTTCCTGTAATTACACTTTTATTAAAACTATGTACAAGAGGTTATAGTGTACCCTCTATATTCATTAGACCCTTACTGGTATTTAATAGCCTCTAACATATGAGGAGGCCCACCTAAGGTCACACAACCAACCTGACTTAGTCACATGAGGTAACACCAGGTTGGGGGACATTACACATGGGGATATATAACTCTGGGTCCCATCTATCACTTAATAATTTTAATTCATTAATAATATAAATAAACAATACAACTTAATCAATATTTCTTAAAAATCAATAAGTGTCAGTACTGGAAGAACTAGCATACGAGACTTCAATACTTTCCCCAACAATAACGAACATAAAACATCTACAATAATATGGTAGAGTATATATTTGGATAATATCATTAATAAATCATAATATTCAACAAAGGATATTGACATAGTTGAAAATAATTAAAAAATATCACTGGTAAATTTCTTAAGGGGAAAACCCTTTTCAATTTGAAATCACTTATTTAAAATCTAAAAATTTCTCAAATATTCAAGAAAAAATTTTCTTTGAAAATAAACTTTTAAAATTATAATTCAATCTTAAAAACATTTATCCTTCATGATAATGTGAAATTTTATTCATGATATATAATTTATAAAAACACACCTTTCACATTTTTGTAAGAGAATTCAAAAAGTACCTTATTCAGAAAATGATAGAAAGATTCATTTTATAAGATTTTATAAACCTAAAACATGGTTAAAAATGTATATAATAAATTATTGGGGAATAATAAAAATATTATTTAAAATATTTTAAGGAAAATATATATATGGAGTAAAAATATTCCCGATTGAGTAGAAAAACAAACTCGGTTTTCCTTAACAACGTGATTTTGGTATCTTGAGTATTCAAGAGTGGAAAATTAAAAGAAAAATTATAATTTTAATAAATAACTATAGGATAAGAAAATATATTGGTTTTAATATATAATGATTAAATAATTTCTACAATAGTTACTTTAACATAAACAATCCCAAATACTGATGATATTGTGAAATAAACACATACCTCATGTCTGAATTCCTTCATATGTGTCCAAATATCCTATATAATAAATATAAATTTATTTAAAATATATTATAAAGTCATAATAATATATATAATACCATATATTATTTACTTATAACCTTTTATCACATATTTATTTGAAATTATTTATTAAAATCATTATTCCGAGTGATAACTGCTTCGTTTCTCATGTATATTTTAGTTTGATATTTTTGGTCCCTGTACTTTGATCATGGTTTCATAATCTCTAGAATTTTAATAATGATATAAATATCACATATATTAATTAAATATTTATTTATATTCATTCATAAAATATATATATGGAAAAATGAATTATACTCTTCATGGAGATGGTATGCCGTAAATACGCATGAACGCTGTTTTCACTGTTCAGCAGATGGAAATAAATAAAGGTAAATAATAAATAACATTTAAAAAATAATTATTATATCATATAAATAATATATGTTCATTAAATTTATCTTTATTACCATACATATAAAATAAAAATGAAAAATGGATCACATCGCTTGGTGGAAGTGGTAATCTACACTTACACATGAGCGATGTTATCATTTTCCAACGAATTGTAAGGTAAGGAAAAAGATAATTTATTATAAATCCAGAATAAAAATTATTTCATAAATATAATATATAAAATTAAACCCATCATAATTACCATCCATAATATATGGTTATGAAAAATGAATTTTATCGCTATAAGAGATGGTAAGTCGTACATACGCACGAGCGATACTTTCACTTTCCATTTGATTAAAAAGAGGGTGTATAATTTTTTCCATAATAATAATAAAATTTTAGTATATTTAGGATACTAAATTTATTATTTTATGATAAATACTATATATTTATAGGAGGTTAGATAAGAAATAAATTTAAAGAGTTTGGGTAAGATGATTACCTCATCTTCAGGAGACCTCCTTTAGATCATTTCTTATGGAACCTAGGGTTGGAATTTTGATAAAACCATAACCTATAGAAATTTTCTAAGGATGTTTTTAAGAGAAATGGTTATGGTTTTTCCAATATGTATGGCTCAATTTGGTGTGAATAATTAAGATAAAGGGGTTTCCTTTTATAAGGGAGGGAAAAATCCCATCTAGAAGTTTTAAAAAGGTTAAAATATAATTAATTAATTATTAAGAAAAATGATTTGAAATGGATATATATTATATTAAAAAGTTTATAAGGTCTAAATATTATCATAAAATGAAATTTATATAGGTTTTGGGGTCATTTTGAACCTTATCTTTTAGTTTAACACCTTGGTTAACTAATTTTAATCTTAACCATAGTAATGAAGTTTTAATCTTAAAGGGATATAATTTAAATTATATGGTGAAAATTTTCTCATAAATGTACATGGTATGAAATATTATACTATATCTTATCCCCTTATCCTATTTCAATATTTTTATGACTTTAATATAATTTAATAAAATATAATTTCATAAAATATCATTAATGTCATTTTTGATACTATTCATTCAATTTGACTTCAAATACATCAAGAAAAAGATTTAATTATAATATAATAATTTTAAATATCAATAATATGTTATATTAATTTATAAAATTAATATAAAACTATAAATAACTCAAATTATATTACTTTTAATTTTTTTAAAATTATTTGTTTTATTTTTCTATTAAATGAATAAATACGGTGTGAGCGTTGCGTAAGCATTTAAAGATAATTATATAATCACTGAAAATCATAAATAAATTACCAACATGAAAATAATTAAATTTTTCTCAAAATTACTATTAATATTTATTCAAAACATTATTTTATTCCTATGTGAACACATAATATATATTTAAAATTAAGAGAATGGCATTTTTTATTTTTATTTACTTTAAATATTATATATGAAATTTTCATGGAAAAGTGTCTATTAAATAACTAAATATCAAGAATAATTTTGTAAAGGTATAATTTCCTTTATCCAATAATAATTAAGATGAAAAATGATGAAATTAAGAATTAGTTTAAACCTAGGTTAACCAGATTTATCCTTTACCAAGGTGATAAGTTTTACCATAGTTAATATTTATAATGAAAAAAATAAAAGGGGCCTATTTATCAAATTTTAACCTCCTAATTTAAAATATTATATCCCCTTTTCAATATTTAATCTATATAAGTGGTATAATTTATTTTTAAAATAAGTGTTAAAAAGGAGATGAAAACTGCTTTAAAAAAATATAGTTTTTAAGCATAAACTTGATTTATTCTTATCTCTTGACGAGTAAAAATTTAGATTAATGTTAAAAATATTTGACTGAATATATATTATATGAATTTAATTAAAATAATTTAATAATATTGATCAATTTAATTTATTATGATAAAAACACATTGTGCACAAAGAAAATAAGTTTTTTTAGAAAAAAATCTTAATTACCTTCAAATGGTTTTTTATCTTCATTTATAATCAATTGATAACTAATAAATTCATTTTATATATTTATAATCATACTTTTTTTTATAATTTAGTTATTTATATTCATACCCACTAATTTTAATGACTGGGTTTCAATGAGAACATTTAAATGATATTTTAATAGTTGATTGCAGTTCGTTTAAACTCGGTGTTGTGTATAATATAAGCTATCAAAGAAATTAAATTTATGAAAAAATAAATATATCATAAAATATTGGGGTGTAACATTATACCCCCTTATAATAAAATTTCCCTCAAAATTCTATCACTTAGATCAAAATAACTGAGGATACTTTTTCCTCTTCACTTCCTTAGATTCCCATGTTCCCATGTAGCTTCCTCTATTTTAGGATTTCCCCACAAAACATTAACCAGGTGACTAGTCTTATTTCGTAGATTTTTTTTCTCTACAATATAGAATCTCCCCCAATTATTCCTTGTAAGATATATATTTCTCCAGTGGTATAAATTTTTATTTTAGCACTTGTAAAGGATCATGTATTCAATTTATCTGGGGAAATACATGGAACACATCGTGAACTTGAGAGAGAGATTTGGTGGAGGTGACAAACGATAATCTAAAATCCCAATACGATCAAGAATCTACAAGAGGAAAATATACCTTGGGCTAGGATTTAACTTCTATTTTAATATCATTACCTTCTTCCAAGGATATATTGATAGGAATAACTTGTCACAAAATTAAAACTCTAGATCTCATCAATGATTTTCTACATAATTTTTTATTGACCCAGAGCTTCTCTTATATTCTATTGAATGGATATAACTTTATCTTCCATTTATTCTGATAGATTGGATCCCAATATATTTCTTTCACCAACTTCATTCCAACACATTGGTTTTCTGTACTTCTTTCCATATAGGTCTTCATAAGGAGCCACATGAATACTCAAGTGAAATCTATTATTATAATATAATTAAACAAAAATACGGTGTTGATCCCAACCACCTTTGAAATCCATGGATAAAGATCTCAACATGTATTTTATAGTTTGAATTTCTCTATATTACTAAAATGTAAGTTTGATGATGATAATAATCACTAAAACTCAACTCTATATCCACAGCTCACTGAATAGTTTTCCAGAACTTTGAGGTAAACCTTAAATCCCGATCAGATACAGCAGAATGTGGTACTCTCTACAACCTTGACACTTATTTAATTTATATTCTATAAATACGATCAAGAGATAAATATTCACTGATAGTAATAAAATGTATTAATTTCATAAGGTAATTGACTACAACCCATATTAAATTATGCCCTTTATATGTTTTGGGGACTCCGATGACTAAATATATGGTGATGTTTTCTCATTTACATTCTGGTATGGGTAATGGTTGTAACATCCACCTAGACTTGAGTCTCTTAGCCTTAAATTTTTGACATACCAGACACCAAGATACATACTCTGCAATATCCCTTTTCATATTATCCTGTCATAAATACTCTTTCAGGTATCTATACATCTTTTTACTCATAGGATGAATAGAGAATAATGAACTATAATAATCATCTAGAAATTATTTCTTCAAGTATATTATATATGGGATACATTCTTGGTTCTTGAACATTATCATTCCAGAAAGATCATGTTTGAACTTAGGAATATTCCTCACATTCTTCTATAATTCCACATCATCCTTCTATGCCTTCTTAATCCTATCATGGATGGATGAATGGATATTCATATATGAAAGATAATATACTTCCCATTTCCTCATGATTTCAAGATCCATATTTTGAAAATCAATAAATATTTGATGTATTTCAATACTCATTATAAACATACTAGTATAGTATTTCTAACTTAGATCATCAACTACCTTGTTTTCATTCCCATGGTGGTAATGTATTGAGAAGTCATAATGTTTGATAAACTCCAACCATCTTCTTTGAAACATATTCAACTCTTTTTTTGTAAATATATACTTAAATATTTTATTATTAGTATATATATCACACCTTTCACCATACAAAAAATTCCTTCATATGTTAAATGAAAAAATTAATGTTTCCAGCTCTAAATCATGAGTCGGTTAATTTTTATCAGGATTTTTAATTTGGTGAGAGGCATATTCTATCACTATATAATTATGCCTGAGGAATAATCCCAGTACTTTCTTTTATGAACCAATATTGATAAAAAAACCCTTATCTACTATAAGGCAATGTAGGAATAGGCACACATACCAACCTTATCTTCAGTTTTTTGAAACTCATATTTCTATAATAACTTAACCCCTTTCTAGGTAAACTTGGTGAGTGGATTAGATATTCAGGATAAATTTATCAAAAATCTTCATTAGTATCCATAAAAACTAATAAAACTATGGATTTTGGTTACTATGGTTGGTATTTGACATTTCTCAATAACTTCTATCATTGAAGGATCCACCGATATAACCTCACTTGGGATTATATAACCCAAAAATGAAACTTTCTAAAGCCAAAATTCACACTTGGTAAATTTGTCATACAACTTATCCTTCTTCAAGGTCTTAATTTTTTTTTCAAATGTTCTTTATTATCTTCCATTCTCTTTGAAAATATAAGAATATATTCTTTAAATACTACCAAAAAACTGATCAAGGTAATCTATAAAGACTCAATTAATTAAATCCATGAAGAAAATCAGAGCATTGGTAAGTACAAAAGGAATTACTATAAATTCATAATGACCATACCTCATATGAAGGGGTGTCATGGGTATATCCTCCTTTTTGATCCTTGTATGATTATATCTAGATTGAAGATCAATATGAGATAAATATAGAGATCCTCATAATTGATTAAACAGATCATAGATTCAAGAAGAGGATACGTTTTTTTAATAGTAATCTTCTTATGTTTGTGATAATCAATGAAAATATGCATTCACCAATATTTCTTCATAAAAAAACAAAATTGGTGCAACCCATAGTGAAACACTAGGCTTAATTAATCCCTTATCTATATTATCTTGGAGATTATTCTTTATTTATTAGAACTAAATTGGGTATATTATATAAGGAGTCTTTGAAATAGGTTTAACACATGGTATAAGTTTTATTGAAAAATCAACTCCACGATTCAAGGGAAGACTAAGAAAGTTTGTAGTAAATACATCAATATATTCTTGAAAAACATGAACATTTTCAATGTTGAGTTTCTCCCAAATCATTTGAGATAAATTTCTCTCATGAATAGGTATAAAAACCCATATGATGGAAGTAATTTCCATTGGGTGTTCAGTTTTATCCTCACACTGATAAAATATTAAAGGTTGATTCATAATATTGAGCATAAAATACGTTCCTCAACAATTCATATGATATATATAATGAGAAATACAATACATAACTAAAATTTACTCAAATAAAACTAAAGGAAGAATAAGAATATTTATTGGAAGAATATTCCCACAAACTTTTATAGTATAGAAAATATAGACTTAAGATGCTCTCATCCATCCATTAGGAGTTATCACCGCTAACTCAATATCTAATATTTTAGGTGGTGATGCGATACTATTATAAAAGTCTTTATATATAAAATAGTGGATAGAACTAGAATAAAATAAAACATTTAGAGTCATGGGGTGGATGATTAGTATACCTTTCACCACATCTATTGGAAATTCCACTTTAGTTTTAGAAATTTCATGAGCTGGGAATTATCCCCTAGGATTCTTTTGAGGAACATTACCATGAATTTTAGGGAATTGGTTACAATAATGCCCTGTATCCTTACAATGAAAGAACTATACTTTGGTGGATTCTCCCTTACCCTTGAATTCATGAGCATGATGGAAATTTTCTCCACACTTGAAGTGAACTCATTTCCCTTTTAAGCATATACCAAGGTGTTTCCTTCCACAAGTATATTACATTGTAAAATTAACCTTTCTATTATTCCCCTTTATATATATTTTTTCTATGTATTCGTCTTCTTATCTTAATTTCATTTGAAGTGATAAGTAATGGAAAATTATTTCTCTATCTTTATAACACATGATACTATGTTATCATATGATGTGAATGTTTGGGATACTAGTTCCCTTTAAAGGATTGTATTAATCCCATCAAAGAAAAAATAAATATTTATATTTGGATTACATACATACCCCAAACCATGCCTTGACAACCTTTTAAATTTAGTTTCATACTAAAATCATTTTCCACTTCCTATTATCTTATACTTAGAAACTCTCTCTATATCTGCTCATATTTCACAAGGAAAATATTTTTATAAGAAAAGCACCTTAAAATACTTCAATTATAGGTTTTCCATTTCCTCTTCATAATTAGTGTTTTGAATTAATGAACAAAACTTATCTCTATCCCTTGAGACATGATAAACTATAGTGACAACCTTATCCTTTTCATTACATCCCAAAGTAAGAAATATCATCTCAAAGGAACTTATCCATTACTCAACTACAAATGGATTTGTAGTCCCATTGAACGATGGAGGTTGTTGATGCATGAAGTGGTCTAAAATTTTTACAAAACATTTTATATTAATAGGTTGTTTCATATAGTCAAGGTTATTAGTCATAACCTGAGTTATCTTACCCAATATAGTTATAATTTTCTTAGCTCCAGTTATATCTCCAACTCCAACTTCATTATCTTTCCTAGGAGGGATATCCCAACATGGATTATATGAATTTATAAAATTCTCATTCCTTATATTAGGAACCATTTCTAAATAATGTCATACACTATATTAGATGATAAAATTATGAAACATAATATATAATTTTGAAACTAGAAAAAAATTAACATAAATTGAAAATCAATGCATTACTAATACTAAAATCATAAACTTGGTTTCTCTGAGAATATTCTTAAATCATAAAAATAGTTTCAAATATTTTATAATTGGTTGTAATGAAAATTTGAATTAACCAAGCATATCCCCCATAGTTTCAAACTAGGTGCATAGTAAGGGCATACTCATCATACACTAAAATGATGACCAATATATACTTGACCAACTCTTTTCAGGGTTATTAACCATAAATGAATTTGTTCCAAAATCACTTCCACTTATAGTATCTATATAGAGATATATTTATAGAAAAACCTCATAATCTCTACCTTACCAAAACTTTAGGATGGTATCCTATACTTAGACTTATCCTAAAAGTCAATCATAGGGTCATGTTCCCTAATATATGTTTTCATTATTCTAGTTCCTAAGGATTTTACTAAACGTCCTTTGATACCTACTGCAAAGACCCCAAACCTAGTATCCCAGATATGGTGGTTAATTTATTAAATTGGTTCTATATACTAGTGATCACGTCCCAAAGGACCAAATTGTTTATTAGTCTTGGTAAACTAGATACATACTTTAAATATCATATAAATTTGAAAATATAAAATAAAAAACATTATTTTCTTTGAGAAAACTATTATCCCCTTAATCATATCCCTGAATATCAATCATAATATAATTCCTAGCATCATGGGGAATGGAAACCTAATAAATGGGCAATCTTAGATACTTTTTAGAGTTATATGTACAATGGGAGATAATAAGGTATGAATAATATGAAAAGAAAAAATGATGATCAAATAATGACATACAAATAATCACATGAGTTAGAAACTTATCCAAATATATCATAACTATTCAAATAATCAAATGTTCATCAATAACTGATTTCAATATTATGGAATGCATAATTTCATACATATGACACCTATCATCAAGGCTTTGTACCAAGTCATCTGAAAATATCGTCAAAGCCTCATGCTAAGACATCTATATAAATGGGTAATGCCTCAGCCAAACACCCAATCTAGTTTGTCTCATAAGACCCATAGTTGAATCAAGGGGATATATAATATTGGACCCCAACTGTTACTTAATAATTATAATGAATTCATTATATGAGGAAACAATACAACTTAACTAATAAGCCTTAAAAATCAATAATTGTATGCAATGAAAGAACCAACATATGAAATTTCAATACTTTCTCCAAAAAAAGTAAACATAAACCATACAAATTTTTTTTTGATGGTATCCTTGGATTATATCCTCAATAAATTATAATAATCAATAAAGTATGTGTACATAAATATTTTTTTTTTAAAAATATCATTGGAAAATTTCTTGAGGAAAATACCCCTTTTCAATTTAAAATCACTTATTTAAAATCTAAAAATTTCCCAAATATTAAGGAAAAAATATTCTTATAAAATAAACACGTATAATTATAAATGAATATTTAAAAAATTGAGAGGCCATAATGGTGGTAAATTTCAGTCATTTTATATAAGTTAAAAAACATTCCTTTCACATTTTTGTAAAAAAAGTTAGAAAAATCGTCCTTTAAACAACAACAATAAGATTGATTTTAAACCATTTTTTAAAAGTAAATCATGAGTAAAATTTTATTTAATAATTAAATGTATAATAGTAAAATTATTCATTAAATTTTTTTAATTAAAATATGTATATGGAAGAAAAATATTCCTAAATGAGTAGAAAAAAATTCGATTTTCCTTAAAAAATGATTTTGGTGTCTTGAGTATTAAAGAGTGAAACATGATTTTTTTTTGTAATATTCAAAAATAACTATAATAGAATAAAATATTTTAATTTTAATATATAATGATCAAATTAATCCCTCAGTAGATACTTTGACATAAACAATTATGAATAATGATGAGGTTGTAAAATAAACCCTTACCTTAAGTCCAAATTCCTTCCTATATATTCGAAAGTACTATTTAATAAATATATATTATATATATATATATATTAAATAAAAATATTCATATATATATTATCATATATGATTTACTTACAACCTCACATGTTTATTAAAAATTCTTTATTAAAATCACTATTCCAAGTGATAATTCATTTATTTTTCATGTATGTTTTGGTTCGGTAGTTTTGGTAATTATAATTTGATCATGGTTTCATCATATAATTTTTTTTATAATGATATAAATATAATATATATTCATTATATATTTATTTATAGTCATCCATAAAATATAGATATGGAAACATGAATTATACCGTTCATGAAGACGGTAAGCCATACGTACCTATGAACACTGTTTTCACATTTTAGAGAATGGAATGAAAGAAATTTAAATAATAATTAACATTTAAAAATAATTATTATATAATATAAATCATATATATACATTAAATCTATATTTATTATCAAATATATAAAATAAAATGAAAAAAAGATCACATCGCTTCAGGGAGGTGGTGGTCCACACATAAGCACGCACGACGTTATTATTTTCCAAAAGATTAGAAGGTATAGAGTTGATATGATATTATAATTAAATAATAATATATATATTATAAATATTATATATTAATATTAAATCCATCATAATACCAATTCATAAAATATTGTGTTGAAAAATGAATTGTATTGCTGCATGGAGATGGTAAGCTGTACGTACGCATGAGTGATAATTTCACTTTACATTTGATTGAAAAGTGGGTGGATAATTTTGGTTTCATAATAATAATAATAAAATTTAATTATATTTATGATACTTCAGTTATTATTTTATGATAAATAACATATATTTAGAGGTGGTAAAAGAAGAAATAAATTAAAATATTTTGGGTAACACAATTACCTATTCTTCAATAGACCTCTTTTAGATCATTTATTATAGAACCTAGGATTTTTAATTTGGTAAGAAAATTACCTATATAAATTTTATAAGATAATTTTTTTGGGTTTGGTTGATCTATACATCTGAAAGTGTTGTGATGAATTGAGAGAAATGGGTTTCCTTTTATAAGGGAGGGAAAGTACACTCATGAAATTTTTAAAAAGATTAAAATATAACTAAGTCATTCTCAATAAAAATGATTCAAAATAAAAATATATTTGATGAAAAAGATTATAATGTCTAAATATCATAATTAAATGAAATTTCGATAGATTTTTGTGTCAATTTAAACCTTATATTTTTGTTTAACCCGTTGGTTAACTAATTTTAAACTTAACCGTGATAATGAATTTATTAATATTAAAGTTTTATAATTTAACTTTTAAGGTGAAAATTGGATCATTAATGGTATAAGGATTAAATTCTAAACCATATATTCTCTCCATTATCCTCTTTTAATTTTTTATGTTTTTTAGATAATTTAATAAAATATTATTTTCATAAAATATCATTAATTTCATTCTTGAAACTATTCATTCAATTTGACTTCAAATACATCAATAAAAAGATGTAATTATAATATAATACTTTAAAATATCACTAATATGTTATATTAATATTTAAAATTCATGTAAAACTATAAATAACTTAGATTATATGACATTTAATATTTTTAAAATCATATATTTTATTTTTCTATTAATTGAATAAACATTGTGTCGATGTTGTATAAAAATTTAAGGTAATTATATAATTAATAAAAAATAAAAATAAATAAATGTAATTAAAATAATTTTAATATTATCAAAATAAACATTAATATGAATCATAATGTTCTTTTATATTAATCTGAATAGATAAGATATATTTAAAATTAGGAGAGTTACATTTTGTATTTTTCTTTGATTTAAATATTATATAGGTCATTTTCATGGAAAAATATCCCTTAAATAACTAAATTTCAAGACTAAGGTGATAAGAGTTGAATTTAATTAATCCAATAAGATTTAATATGTAAAATTTAAACCTTAAAACTTATTTTTAACCTAGGTTAACCCGATTTATCCTTTATCAATGTGATAAAATTTACTATAATTAATATTCATAATGACAATAGATAAAAGAGAAATATTTAACAAATTTGAACCTCCTAATTAAAAAAAGTATCAATTTTTTAGGATTAAATGTCTACAAGTGGCAGAAATTAATTTTTAAATAAGTGTGCAAAAGGCGATGAAAATCATTTTTTTGAAAAATACAATTTATAAACATAAAAAAGGATTTATTATTATCCCATTCTAAGTGAAACTATAGTTGAATGTTAAATTTATTTATTTAAGATATAATATATAAATTTCATTAAAATTGTTTAACAATAGTGATCAATTTAATTTATTAATTTAAAAATAGTTTTTTTCCAAAAAAACATATCTTTTACCTTCAAATGATTTATTTTTATTTTTATTTATAATCAATTGATAATTAATGAATTAATTTTATACATGTATGAACCATAAATGTTTTATAAATTTGTTATTACTATTCATATATACCAATTTTAATGTATAGGTTATAATGGTCACATTTAAATATTATTTTCATAAAATATCATGGTTTTTTTTAAAATCAGAGTTGTGTGTAACATAAGATATCAAAGAAATTAAATTTATTAAAAAATAAATATATCATAAAATCTTAGGGTGTTATAAGATATTTCATCCTTTGAGTCAAAATACATATCCTGAAAAATATTTAATATAATTTTAACTTGAAAATCTATAATCTATATAACCCATGATGACTTGGTCTTCATCTCCTCCATACACCAAGAACATATCCTTAATTTACCTCAGATACTTAGGGATAGTCTTAATAGTAGTCTAACTTTGTTCACCTGATCAACTTAATATCTTCATACCATGCTCAAATCATATTAAACATCAATCCACATACATAATATAACATACATGATAGGTCCTATCATAGAAGCGTATGTGATATTACTCAATCCCTCTCTTTCTTGCTATGTTTGATGATACATATTCATAGAATGATGTGTACCATGTGACACTAAAACCAATCCTCTCTGGGATTGTTCTATACTGAACCTATTTATTATCTAGTTAATATATTTATTTTAACTTATTCCAGGCAACATCTTTGATTTATCACACATGATCTTGGTCCCGATAATGTTGGATGCTTCACCTAAGTCCTTAATAGAAAGGATATTCTCAAACATGACTTAACCTCTTATAAGGCCGGTATCTCATTTTCAATTAATACTATGTCATCAGAATATAATACTATGAAAATGACCATAATTACCACTAAACCTATTGTAAACAAATGGATAATATTTATTCATAATGAAATCAAATTATTTTATAAATTCATCAAACCAAATATTCCATGACATGGATGGTTTCTTTAATCTATAATTGGATCTTTGTAACTTTTATACCTTTTGGAATTTACTGGAGTTATAAACCTTCTCTTTGTGTCATATACACATATTCTTGAAGGTTCCCATTAAGTAAAATAATTTTGACATCCATTTTACAAATCTCATAGTCATAGAAAGATGTTATAGCATGTAGAATTCTGATGGATTTAAACATGGAAATTGGAGAAACATTTTCAACATATACAATTCCTTAATGCTATATAAACCCTTTATCCACTATCCATGATTTATATTTACTAATATAAACTTCCATGTATAAATTTTTCTTGAATACCCATTTAAAACAAATTGTATTTTCATCAACCAAAAGATCAAAGAAAACGCGGTTCTGATATGTGGAATCCATCTTAGAATTCATGGATTATTTTCAAGTTACAACCTTTGATATCTCCACTACATCCTTGTTGGATATAGAGTCATTATTTTCAACCAATAATGAGTCAAAATATTCTATGAATATAAAACCATATCTCTATAGTTATCTAACCTCTATGGTGATCCCATGAAGTACATGTGTTTCAGGAATAACTTCTTACACATGCCTCTATGGAATATGTTTTTATACCAACTCTTATGTATATTGAGCATCAAATTCATTGAATTCAATATTTCTCCCACTATCATCCTTTATGATGTGTCCCCTCTCAAGTAATAAAAATTTACTAGAAACTATAAACCTTTTATTCGAGGGAACATATAGGTGGTATACCCTTGTTTCCTTAGGGTAACAAATCAAGACACACTTTATGCCTAGGGGTGAAAATTTATTTATTAATCTAGCCTTATAAAATGCCTCCCACCCCCATGTGTAAAAATGTGAAAAATAAAGTTTCAATCCACTGAACAACTCAAAGTGAATACTATTTTTTTATTTATTTGGTACTTGATTTAGTATGTATGCTGCTGTGTTTAATTCATATACCCAAAAAGATAATTGAAGACTTACATGAATCATAATTTACCTTACCATGTATAGAATTGTACGATTCCTCATTTCACTAACACCATTCCACTATAGTGTACAAGGTGAAGTGAGTTGAGATAAAATATCATAATCCCATAGAAATTTGATAAACTTGTGGCTAAGATATTCACCACCTCAATCCGATCAAAGTTTCTTTATCTTCTTACCATGATGATTCTAAAATTAATTATTTAAATCCTTGAACTTCTTAAAGGATTAAAACTTATACCTCATCAACTATATTTAACCATAAATTATCAAGTAATTGGTTAAAGTAATAAAGTATGAGAATACAACTATAGATTCTACTTTAAAAGTTCCAAATACATCAGTGTGCACCAATTGTAGAAGATTTATGGACCATTCACCTAGAACACCAAATGGTGGTTTGGTAATACTTACTTGTAAACAAGCATAACATCATTAAACTAGTTTAAGATCAAAAGAATCTAAGTAACCATCTTGATATATATTTTGAAAACTCATCTTATTTACATGGCCAAGGTGGTGATTCAAAAATTAGGTGTGAAATGATTCATGTGAATTTTATTCCTTATTAATTACTAATTTGTTTTTTTTCATAATTTAATACAGAAAGACTATTATTCATATTTTCCATACCATAACATATAATATATTTATAAAAGAGACAAATATTACTTCCAAAGAGGAATATAAATCTATCTCTGTCTAAGAAAGAAACATAAATTATGTTCTTGTTAACACTAGGAACACAATAATAGTTTTATAAAACCAAAATCAATAATGCTGACAACATGAACTTGTAATATCTATTGGCTTGAACAACTATCCTCACACCATTAGCACCCTCTAGATCCACCTCGCCAATGGAAACCTTCCAAAACCTACTTGGTTCCTATATTTAAATACAAATGTGAGTACCATATATAGTATATAATACCTGAATTGTAGATAAGGAAAGATTAAACTTGATAATTAATGTACTTAAATCTTCCCCTTACTTATTTGGATGGGTGCAGTTCCTCTTAAAGCTACCTTTATTTCCACATGAAAAACATACCACATTATGATACTTTTCATTTCACCAAACCTTATTATTTTTGGAAGGATGGTGTTCAAGATCCATTGAATTAAAATGATTCTTTGGACCATTCTATTTGTTATTCCTTTTCATATTCACTATAAAGTCCTCAGGTTTTTCATGCCCCATGTCTTTATAAACTTGAAGAATGAGAGTAAGAAGTTATGAAATAATATTCTTTCTATTTATCATATTATAATTCATAATAAAACTAGACAAGGTTTTAGGTAGTGAGGAAAAATGTTATTTGTGTGAAACTCATCTGAGATTTTAAAACCTAAGATGCCGAAGCATTTTATGTAACCAATAATCTTGGCCACATAAGGCCCAGCTAGTGTCGAATCTCCAAGCTTACATGTGAATAGTGCATTGGATATCTCATATCTCTATTATCTCAAATTCTCTTAGTAAATATCATGAAGTTGAGAAATGATGTTATATGCATCCATATCCTCATTGAGAGGTCTACTTTGGGGTATAGTTAACATTGAGAGTGGGGTGGGTGAATCAGTGTTGGAAACTTTTTCCCCAATTCTAAATTTTATCCCTTTTACCTCTTAGAATTGTTATGATATTTATTATCTTATTATATTTTATTCATTACGTGAAAGTATATGAAATTAGGTAAATTTGGAACATGATATTTTTACAAGGTTCACTACTCAATAAGATTTATCATTCCTTACCATTTTTGGTGATGAAAAATACACAAATTATATGCTCTAATGAGTTTACAAGTTACTATGGTGTTGTTATAAAACAATCCTTAGATAGTGTGGGTCCCTATACTTTAGAAGGGGGTATGGAAACAATCATATTCCCTAGAATGGTGATGACCTATTCCAACTTGCAGCTCCTCACTGGTTCTTTATACTACTTTTGAAGATAGTCTTCACCTTATTTGATAAGGTAATTTGTAACACCAATAAAGTATTCCACCAAATAAGACCTCTATTGAATGGAACAATTCTTCTTTGTTATTATATCATCCTATTCACTTTTTTATATTCTCAGCAGGAGGTAAGATACTCTTCCTATTTATCATAGCAGTAAACTAAAAGCTGCACTTCTTCTTCTTCTAACTCCATTTACAAAAATATGAATATGTTGTGGAATGATAATATTAGGATATTCTTTATTATTTAGTGCATAATATACTACACTAGTTCTTATTCTTTCTAACTATAATATATATTTTTTAAAATATACGATCAATGAAAGTTCATATTAGCATATTCATAATCAATTATATTCTTCTTTAATATAATATCATGAGTGAATGCAGTATCAGTTCACCTTTTTTATTCGTAGTTAAAAAATTATCTATTCAACTGAATTGCATGAAACTTTCAGTTTTAATTCATGCAAGAATTATCTTTCAAAAACTTAAAACACTAGCAACTTGGATATGAATTATTTTGATATTTTACCTGGCTTCAGTCTCAAGTTCAATGTAGACTATTCACGCAAAGCATATCCCATGTAAATTTCTCAGTCTTGATGCATGTGTTGTATAACATTTAAGGGTATTCAAGTTACAAAATTGAGAATAAATATATTTTTATTATTATTTTATATACTATTTAATAATTAGGTTTATTATCTCACTTAAACTCACTATGCTTTGCACAGAACTAGGTTCAGGTATCTCAAATAATGTTTATAAATCACATGTGCATGCATGCACTAACTACCTCATGAAAACTTGAAAAGTTATGTGATTTATTCTTCTTCTTCATGAAAGTATGATCTAACATGCACAATAGTTATTCTATTTTTGTATATAGGAAATATATATGATATAGAAGAATATCCAATGCATGTTCAAAAAAATTCACACAAATCAGTGTGGATTCATAGAACCATATCTTCACGAAACATAATGAGAGTAAGAACTCAAATACTTGATCATGGAATCATTCTTCTTCACACAAGAAAATATCTTCATGGAGTAGTTTTTCATGTTTCACTTAGATCATGAAAACACAATTCTATGGATTGTGGTTCCTCTTCTTCATGTAATAGAGCATGAAGATCTACTTCATGCTATATATAAGCAAGAAACTCCCCTCTTCACATATCATAGGAGGCTCAGGGATTTTCTTACTTTCTTGTAAAAAATAACACTCAGAGAGGCTCTGTTTTTATGGAAAACAAGATCTTTATTAGGTATCCTAAGTGGGAACACCAATGATCGACCTCAAGAATTTGATATTTTTAGGCAAGTTCTAGCACATCTTCCACATTTCTCCACCACCTTAGAAGCTGGAAAATAATACAATGTCATTAAAAATATTTGAATTCTTAAAGATCTTGAAATTCATATTATTCGAATAAGGGTTTCTCAAATATTTTATACCGAATTTCATTATGTCACTTATTACATGAAGAAATACTCATGTTCATATGATATTGATCACATGATTCTCATATTTTAATGCTTGAATTCATCCTTATAAATTGAATGAACAAGAATATTTCTTTAACTCTATTTACATTTGGTTATTATCTGGTTTTTTGAATAAATGATTTAAAAAAAATCAAAACAATCTTGCATGATGATCCAAATTTATCATGTTTTTAATTCTCATGATATCAAGATCAGTTCAATCCTAAAAATTCATGAAATGAAAGAAATATGGCATACAATAACCCTTAAATCTAAAGATGTTGAAGAAGATAACCGATAATGATTAGATTATTGAGATGTATTTGATCGAGTGGCCACTATTTTATCCTTATCTTTTTAACAGGGCTACAATGTGCCACCCTCTATTTGTCCCACTTCAATCTCATGCTCATCCAAGAAGTTCTTAATAAAGGATATCATTTTATTAAAACTTCTATCCAAAACACTGAGGTTATAACTTGGATACACCTATACACACACTGAATCATGGGCTACACCACACCTATGCTGGCACACCAGCACATTGTGTATGCTATGCATACACCCTGCACACCCACCCATGCGCTCCATACATGAGCTATGATCCCACTTCCTCTACCACCATGGATGGCCAGGCAGGTTTATTTCCTCCCACATGGTCAATCCAAGTGTCTCACATGTGTTTTTGGGTGGTCCCTGATTGTATGGAATATGGTTGGCCCTATTTTTTGGTTAACACTTTAAAACAATCTCTAAGTGAAATATGATAAATTCTAAATAAAAATTCCAACCATACTCTCAAATTCATATTCAACTATGAAAACATGTAATAATAAAATATTTCATGTCCTTATTTTAAGTCCCTTCATAATAAATCTCCTCATGAAATAATAAATATATTGCATGGTATTCAATTCCACTTCTTCTTCTTTTGGAATATAAATTCCAAAGAGATATTTATCATCCAATCATCTCCTTCATTATTGTAAACAATGTGTCACCATTGACAAAAGTCTTTTACATAAAGACCAGTTCAAAAATAATCAAACTTGTACACTCAAAGTCTACAAAATAACTTCCTTAAGATAATAATTATTGATAATTATCTTTTTCATCCATTCATCCATGTTATATTTACTTTGATATCAATCTTGTATATCTTGGACACTTCTCTTTCAACAAATTATTTCTTTATAACTTATTAAAAAATTTAGATCAAGGAAATATTGGTATTTCATTGACCACCATTAAAAACCAAATAAAAAATTTGACAATAAATACAATTCATACACAAAATGGGATCTACAATTCCCCCTTTGTATTTTTTGGAAATACATTCAATGTTATTTCCAAATAAATATTTAAATATGTTAGTATATACCATTTACATTTCAAACCTTCATTTGAATTTATCCCCCACTTATTGAAAAGAAATATAAAGTTCATGGTAAAAGGGAATCGGTCTATACTTAAGTAATATATTATCCATTATTTCTCTCTCAATCTATATAATCCATGATCAGTGTAGAAAACAAGAGAATTTGATTTAGATAAAAAATCCATCATTTACCAATTAATCTTGATAATACATTAAATGAGTACTCATATAATTTTATTCAAATATTATACACTTTATATTATAGGATAAAGATTTTAAAATGAGACATGGTACTTTTTTAAGAATAATTAAACAGAAACTCATACAATTTATACAAAATAAAAAATAAAAAAATTCAAGTGAAATAAGAAATATAAGTGGCCTTGGGGAACTTAAATTATTATAATTCTCTTATGTCATTGGTTAATTTAATTACCCCCTTTGTATTAAGTTTATTTTTTTTAAACCAATGATAAGAGATTAATAAATGAATACATTTTTCAATGACATGATCTTCAAGCAATTTCCATAATAATCAGATTTGATATCAATTGAGATAATGATTCTATTTGTAACGTTAAATTTATTCATTTGTATCCCCCTCGAGGAAAACACTCCTCAATATATTCATCATGGAGAATATCTTAAATATTGAATTTTAAGATGTTCCAATTTAGATAATACACCAAAATGTATCTTCAAATTTTAATTGTCCAGATTTGAAAACTCCCACAACTTCACCAAGGATGATCTTCTTCAATAATTGTTCTTCAAGATACCAAATATAAGATAAAAATAATATGTTTTTTTCTTTATCCTTTCTATCCTGGATATGGAATCATAGTCTTCAACTTTATCAAAGATGATACTCTGTCATATTTGTATTTGAATACCGATTGAGGAATCATTCACAGATGGACATTTTTTTAGCTTTGCTATCAAGAATTGATAGCACTCACTACTTCTCAGCCCCCCTGAGAAATAACTTCACATTAAATTACCTACACTATAATCATAAATACAATAAAAAATATTAATATAATAAGTTGTATATTCCTAGATTCATGAATTTGAATAGCAAGGTTGAGATTTTTTTCTCAACCAAGTTACTCTATTTCATCCCGTATTCATGATTGAACATATAACTTCTGTTCTGATTTATATTAGTCTAGTATGGATATATTTACATTATATTTTTCTTTTTGTGGAGAGTTTTTTAGATTAATAACCTTCATTAATGATAAATTATTATTCCACTGAAGGACTTATTCTTATTCTGGAGAAATAGTTAAATAAAATTTTACGCAATGTATATCTTTGTCACATCTCTCACACAAAACTTATTTAATAAAATAGTTATCTTTTGTTAAAAACCACTCATGTACTTTATCATAATCATGTGGAATCTTTTATTTTCCTTTTTAATTGTCTATGACATATACATATTCAATTTTTTAATTCTTTACAAATCTTATGGAAAGATAATGAACATGTTATCAGGAAAATTGGCTGAAAGTTTTAATCTTCCACATAGATTATTTTAATTTCTATCCATATTATCACTTATTTTGGATGAATCAATTCTCTTAAACTTATTTGATTTAAAATCAAAGGTCTTATTATAATTATTCTCTAGAGAAATTTTGTTTACAACATTGCTCTGAGTTATTACCAAGGATTATTTTTCTTTCTTTATCAAATTTTATGGAAACCTTTTCTTAACATCTTTAGATACACGCCGAGACAAGAATTTATCATTATTGTGACCAACACCATTGAATACATCACAAATACTTTCAAGTATTCCAAATATGTTTGTCGTATATAGAGTTTTCTTATCATGTGGATGTTTCTTATTTATATCTGGCTTGATCCCCCTTGACTTGGGACTTATTTATGATTTAGAATACAGTGGATGGTTCCAATAATCTAGTGAAAAATGCCTTAATATATTGAAACACAAAAATTGAACCAAAAACCTTCATATTTTTATTTCATCTGTATGATGTTTTGGGTCTTTCTAATAGCTTTTTGGGCTATTCATAGGGAACCAACTTCCATATTATTTTTCCTATCTACCTTAGTCATGGTGGTTGGATTCTCATTACCTTTATTCACCTATACTTGTATAGATTTGGTTTTATAACCTTTACTATTCATGATAACAGATTCATAAATATTATTATAAGATGTTATGGAAAGTACCATTTTCTTTACAGCTACTTGAGATAGATCATTAAACAAATCCATGATCATCTTATCATATACTGGATGTTTTAAAACCCCAGAATCCTCCAATGAGCATTGAGCAGTAACAACAACTGTCTCCTTCTTTTGTGAAGTCTTAATATGTGTCTTCTCAAGATTGGACAACTTAACTTCCAATTATAGACATTTTATATTGATGATGATTTTCTGATATTTGATCATAATCATATTCTCTTCACAAGCCTTATTTATTCTTTTATCTTCCTCTTCATGTAGTTTGACTTTTTTTTTTCTAACAAAGAGTCAAGTTGTTTGATCTTATTGAGTTTTTATTCCAATTTTAAATCTCTAACATGAATTATATTTTTAAATTTCTCTTCCTTTTCATGGATCTTTTCTTCCATAACCACTTTCTCACTAATCATTATATATCATGACACAACCAAGTCCTTTAAAAAACATCACTATAAATGAAAATTCACCATTTCTAGAAGGAAGGTAAAAAACTAGAGCATTCACCAATCTTATATTTAGTTCCTGAAAATAATGATCACATTATTTAATCCAGATTAATTTAACTCCTATTCGAGTTAACTTAGTTATTGGGCTAGACAAATGAGTAAAGTTTTCAGTAAAGCATTAGTAGTAACCCGCTAATGTAACAACCAAAAATTATATCAATGAAAATTTACATTATTTTAATTATATCATATAGTATAAATCATATAAATCACATAAATAACACAAAAAAACTTTATAAATGAATAATTAATGGAATAAGAGGCTTTTTTTTTCAGAAGTTAAGGAACCTATACTAATGGAATAATAACATGACCTTTGGAATTGTAATGTGACCCTTATAAATAGTAAACCGAGCAATATAATAATAATCTCACCTATGAAAGTATAAATAAAATTTATTCATCTTATAAATGTAAATATGATATAATTATGTCATATTTTCAGTAAATATTTGTTTTGAAAATGATAAATTAAGTGTTGGAATTTTTATAAAACACAAATGTTTATTTACAATTATATAATTAATATAATTATTTAAATGAAAATTTGTTTTTATAAAATAGATTCATAAATTAATATTTTTTTTCTAATTATTATAAAATAATTTTATGATACCTTAATTAATTTTTCAAAGTATTATAAAATCAATTATAATTTTAAAATCGATATTTTCCAAGTAAATGATGATTTTAATTAAAAATTAAATTTATAATATTTATAAAATTATTTTCATAAAATTTAATTAATTTTTGAATTCTATACATAAAAAAATGGTTAGGTTTACTTTTTGAAATTTTTCTAAAATAGTTGATTTTTTAGTGAATAGTGAAATACAGTAATTTACGGTATTTAACGAATACATGAATTATCGAGTCATAGATGATATATGGATGATGTAAGCCAATAATAAAAAATATCATTTTTTATTTTAATATATTTAGTGATAATTCTCAAACTATTCATAGTCTTGAGGTAAAATAATAAACTAATGAATAAAATAAGGAGAAAACACCCCTCTCATCCAGTATAAATACCACCCTCACTACCTCTTTTTCTCACACTACAAAGAATTTAATCTTGTAAAAATTCTACCTAAATAACTTTCCAAGTATCTACACCACATCCAGAAACCTTTGGTCTCAATAAAAGTACAAACTCAAGTGCATCAAGAAGGTTCTCCAGGAGAAGAATTCAATAGGTAAAAACCTCTTTCCTTTTCTTTTACTTTCTTTCCAATTTATTTTCATTTATTATTATATAATAACATCCTCTTATCCATGAAAAATGATAACTAAAATATCTCAAATATACTATAATTTTATTATATTAATGGAATAATCCATCATTATTTCATTTCCCTCCCCTTTTTGTTCTAAAAATGAAAACATCATCCGTGATGTGTTAATTTATCGCATTCAAGGATGGTGGGTTTCCAATTTCCTTTACCGCATTTAAGGATAGTCATAAAACCATTTTTATGGTTAAAATAGATTATAATATATATGTATTAAATCTTATTTAGTGTTCTATAAATAGTATATATACATAATATTTAATAATAGAACAAAACTAGTTCGTGATGACTGAGAAACCGCCAAATTAATCTAAACAATTATCATTAATGTTTTATTTAATAATTAATCCTCATAAAATATAACCAAGTGGTATATAATAAAAAATAAACTTATGGAATTTCATTAATATCATATAATTTAAATTATGTACAACTATTTCCATTTTACATGATCTTTCATACGCGTATACAAATGAACTGATCATGAAAACCAATGAAATGAACACTCCCGAATGATGAAATTGTATCTTATAACTCAAAAGGCCATAAATGAACATAATAAAATTGTAATAAATAAAATAAATGTAGAAAGTTTTCTTAATAAATTAATTAATGTATTTAATTTGATTATCTGTTATATTAAGTTCAAGTGAAGAACACTTTCTAACATAAGGTAAGAGATTCTTCATGAACATCCATTTTCCCTTCATGTTACATATTCTCTCTATTTACCACAATATAAATATTATTTATTTTTATTTAATTCTTATAAATTATGTTTATATGTTCCAAAATCTTGTATCTATATTAGTACATCCTTTTTTACGGGTAAATACATTTTTTAAAAAGGATCCCTTCTCAATTCTTCTCGACAAGAAAACTCGATTAAAGGGAACTTCCCGATTTCTTACCCATTTTCAAGTGAACTCCATAATCTATTTTAAGAAAAAATTATTTTTAAAAAATTTCCCATTTTAACATGAAATACTATCTTGGTTCATTTTTCGTTTTATATAGACAATTATTCCTTTTCTATTTTAAATAATCTTGAAAATTTTCACTTAAATCTCACTAAAATGTTTTATTTATAAAGTTTATTAAACAATCTTTTTACATGTTTTTAGTTAAGTTTGACATCAATTATCATGATATATTCCTATTTTACCTTATGAATGTCCATGTATGATTTAAATCCATTCTTTCATGGACACCATTATGATATTCCCTTTTGATATTCCTTTTAACATGATTATGATACCCAATTATTTCCATGGAAAACCCTTATATTTATGTTTGATTCCTTATATATGATTCTTTATGTGACAAATATATTCATGAACATGTTATTATGGGTGTTACTATATATTTCTCCAATGAATTGGGTAATTTTTAATCTCATGAGATGTTATGTGCAATGATCTTAGTGGTTAGTCTTGACTCATACTCCATATGCAACAGTCTGGGTGGTTAGCCTTGACTCATACTCCTCCACGTGAAATAATCACTGACACATGCTTATGTCATGTTTTATGTTGCTACCACATTACTAAGATTCCATGATTATGTGATTCTATGTTCTTTATGGTATTCTTCCATATGTTTATTCATTTTCCATGCCTTTTTATGTCATTATATTATGCCTTCTAACCCATGTGTGTGCTATGATTTATTCTTATGTTTATCCCATTATCGAGTTTTTTAGCTCATCCCTTTGTTCATGTATTCCACTGGTTATCCTATGGAAATTTAAGGGATAAAAGGGTGTTAAGATCTCATTATTAAGATTAAATAAAAGATGTTATTTTTTTGTTTCATTCTTTCTAATGATGTATATAATCTTCTAAATAAATTAGAATATATGATCTTTGGTTTGTATTTAAAGGATAATTAGAATTAAAATCAGGTAATAATATATGTAAAAAGATAGGGCTGTTATAGTTGGTATCAGAGAAAGGTCTATTTATTTTTGGAGATTAGTACTAGAGAACTTTAGTACGAATCATAAGGGTAATTCTATCACTGTGGATAACCTAGATTGGAACTTAGGGTATCCAAAAGTTAAGATATGCTTTTCATTTACAATTTTATCCTTATATATTAATTTTTTTCTTTTTATATTCTTATTAGATAAGTATTTAAGCCCCCATAAATTTACTTTATTTTTCTTAGTTAAGGGATATAAATATAAGAACTCGTGCCACCAATCAATTTTATAGGAAATGTGATGATTTACCTAATGATATGCCAAATATGAAGGGAACATGCACTAAAAATTTCATGAAAGTACTTACTCAACTAACTTAAGTTATAAATAATAACCTGAATCACATGGAACATGCTTCTTCTCCTAAGAAAGAGAATGTTGAAGTCGAATCCTTTATGCAACAATGGCCTCCCATGTTTAGTGGACCTTCCAATCCCCTCCTCATGGAACAGTGGATTAAATCCATTGAAAAGATATTATATGTCCTCCAATTCTTAGAAGAAGATAAATTCATGTTGGTGGTCTATCGTTTTGATGGGAAATCTGACCAGTGGTGGAAACTACTCAAGAAAATAAAGTTCAAGGAAGAAATTGATTCTATGGAATAATAATATTTCAAGAATAATATTTTTCAATAAATATTTCCCCAAACTCTCCATCCTAAGATGAAGAGGGGGTTCCTTAGTATAAAAAAAAGGAAGACGAGTCTATCAGGGAATATGAAGAAAAATTCACAAGATTTCCATGATAAACCTTCAACTTTATCATGAACATTAAAATCAAGGTGGATCACTTATTTAGAGGACTAAAGTTGAGTGTACTAAAATCATTAGTGATTCAAGACATTGAAATATATGAAGAGATTTTATATTGTTCCCTCAAGGTTAAAATGGAGATCATAGACTCTCACTGGTCTCATGGACCCAAAGATAAAAAGTGGAAAATGCAGTTTAATATGGGTGGGTCAATAGATAAAACCCATGATGGAAAGAAAACCCAATATCCCACATGTCAAAATTGTGGGAAAAAGAATCCTAGGAACTGTCTAAAGGGAACTGTAAAATGCTTCAAATGTGGAAGAATGTGGTATCTAGCTAATAACTAGCAAGGAGATATGAAGAATACCACTAATATGGAAGAATAAGGGAATGTTCAGATCAACACTCAGCCTGTAGTGTAGTGTTTCAACTACAAGGAACATGGGAATTATGAAAACCATTACCCTAAGCCAAGGGTTGTTGGAGGTAATCAACAAGAACAACTTCTAAGGAAAAAAAGGAATGGAATATTATATTACTACTACTAAGGTGGATCCTTATTATGATGTGGGGATAGGTACATTTCTTATTCATTCAAGAATAGATAATGTACTATTTGATTCTCATTATATGAATTCTTTCATATCTTGAATGTTTAGTATAACTATTCAAACACCACTTCAAAATATGGATATTGAGTTATATGTGAGAACTGAAAATTGGGAAATTATCAAATCCAAAGTATATAAATCCTCTTCGGTTAATGTTTGTGGACTGAACCACCCATAAAATTCTGTTTTACTTTCTTTGGTAGAGTTTGATTCTATATTGGGCATGGATTTGCTATATTTATACAAAACCCACATAGACTATCAGGAAAGGGAGATCACTCTTCACATCCCAAGGCATCCTCCAATTTTGTACAAGTGTAAGGAAGAGGATGAATATCCATCAGAATAATAATCTCAATTGTGGATATTATTAACTTATGAACAATTATATTTAGCTCAAATGATTGAGAAAAAGGAGATATTCATACTCAAATACATGCCCATTATGAGGGACTAAAATGATGTGTTCCCTAAAGATTTGCCTGGTATTACTCATTATTGAGAGGTTGAGTTATCAATTGAACTTATTCTAAGATCTCTACCTATATCAAATACACCTTATAGAATAACGACCATTGAGCTAGAATAATTGAAGAAGCAGTTATAGGAGAATCTGGACAAGGGATTTATACGCCTGAGTGCTTTACCATGGGGCACACCAGTCATCTTCATCAATAAAAAATATGGATAAATGTTCCTATGTATTTATTATCATGATATCACTAAAATCATGATAAAGAAAAAGTATCCCCTTCCAAATATAGATGACTTGTTTAATCAACTATGTGGGGCCAAGTATTTATCTAAGGTGGACCTTCGATCGGGATACCACTAAATAAATGTGAAGAAGGAAGATATTCCCAATACTTCCTTTTGAATGATGTATTGACACGGTGATTTTATAGTGATTCCATTTAGACTCAATAATTATCTAGAAAATTTCATGTTTTTAATGAATAGAGTGTATAGTGATTACCTAGAATTTTTTTTGGTAGTCTTTATTAATGATATTCATATATACTCCAATATAAAAGAGAAACATGAGGGGAATTTGAATACTATGCTAAAGAATTTTTAAACCGAGAAACCAGATGAAAAGTATAGTAAATGTGAGTTCTGGATGGAGGAAGTATCATTATTGAGGTATGTAATCACCAGTAAAGGCATATACGTGGACCCTTTTAAGACAAATAAAATCAAAGAGTGTCCTAGACCAACATCTATAATAGAGATCCGTAGTTTCCTTGGTTTATCTGGTTATTTGTAAATAACTTCTCATGATTTTCAAACCCACTAACCAAGATGACTCGAAATGGTAAAAAGTTTTTATGGACCAGTGAATGCGAAGACTACTTTAAAGAGTTGAAAAATAGGCTTATGACGACACTAGTGATCATAGTACCGACAAATAGGGAACTCTTTGAGGAGTAAAATGATTCTTAAAATAATGGATTAGGATGTTTACTTATGAAAAATGATAAAGTGATAGCCTAAGCCTCAAGGAAGTTGAAAATTCATGAGAAAAACTATTCCACCCATGATCTGGAGTTGGCGGTTCACATTGAAAATATGGAGCAATTATCTATATGGGAAGAAGTGTGAGATATATTCTGATCATAAGAGCCTAAAATATATATTTACATAAAATTAGATTAATATACACCAATGAATATAGTTAGACCTCATCAAATATTATGACTTCTCAATCCACTACCATCCTGCTAAAGAAAATAAGATGGTGGATGCTCTAAGTAGAAAGGATCCTACATCTTTATCAATAATGAAAATTGAGATGAACCAAATATTATTAGACCTTAAAAGGATGAAAATGGGAACTATTAAGGAATGAAAATCATCAATTATTTCTCAAATTATTTCTCAACCGTCCCTCATGGATAAAATAAAGGATGCTCAAAGAAATGATGTGAAAATTCAGAAAAAGGTGGAAGCAATCAGAAATGGGAAATCCACAAAGTTCAAAATGGATGAAGAAGGAGTCATGAGATTTGGGTCATGACTATGTATACCATCCAATCTAGAGATAAAGAAAGAGATTCTAAATGACGCACATAGCTTATCCTTCTATATTCACCTAGGGAGCACAAAGATGTATTGAGATCTTTAAGAAAACTATTACTAAGACAATATGGAGAAGAAGATCATAGAATATACATCAAAGTACCTGGTATATCAGAAAGTAAATGATGAAATGAAAAATTATAAAGGGATGATGCAAACATTACCCATACCAACATGGAAATGGGAAAATATCACCATGGACTTTGTCAACAGACTTATGAAGTCATCCCAAGGAAACAATGCTATATGATTTGTTGTGGATCATATTACAAAGACAATTAACTTTATCAAAATTTTAGAGGACTTCTCAATAGAGAAACTTTCATGGATATACATCAAAGAAGTGGTAAGAATTCATGGAGTACCACTATCAATTGTATCTGATTGAGTTATGAGATTCACCTCCAAGTTATGGAAAAGTCTCCAACATGCTCTAAATAATGAGCTGATCTTCAGTACGACTTATCATCCTCAAACTGATTGAAAATTTGAATAGAATAATCAGACATTGGAATACATGTTGAAAGCATGTTCTATGACCTTCAAAGGAGTATGTGACCAATATCTCCCTCTATCTGAATCCTCTTACAATAATAGTTTCCACTTGAGCATCCAAATGTCTCCAAATGAAGACCTTTATAAGATAAGATTCAGAACACTAGCATATTGGGATGAAGTTGGTGAATGTAATATGCTAGAACCTAAAATGGTTAAAGAAATAGTGGAGAAGGTGAAAAACATTCAACAACACATCAAGGAAGCCCAAAGTACACATAAGAGTTATGTAGATAGGTTTCGACGAGACATATATTTTAAGGTTGGAGATATGGTATTTCTCTATATATCTCCATGGAAGAGGATCATTAGATTTGGGAAGAAAGGAAAGCTGATTCCTAGGTACATCTCTCCCTTCAAGATTTTTGATTGTGTTAGAGATGCGGCCTATCAAATAGAACTTCCACCTACCATGTATCAATTATAGGATGTATTCCATGTATCTCTCTTGATTAATTATATACGAGATCTCTCAAATGTATTGAATCTAGAGGTGGTACAATTGGAAAATGATCTCTCTTAAGAGGAACAATTATTGAAGATCCCAGACTATAGAGATAAAGTTCTATAAAACAAGACTACTCACCTGATAAAAGTATTGTGAAAAAACCATAATTATAAATATGAAACATGGGAACTGAATGAAGCAATAAAGGATAAGTACCCTCACAAATTTCCCCTATAGTTTGTAAAAGTAATTTTTGAGGGAAAAATTTCATAAGGGGGGAAAAATGTAACAACCCAAAATTATATCAATGAAATTTTCCTTCTTATAATTATGTCATATTATATAAATCACATTAATCATATAACGAACACACAAAAAAATTATAAATGAAGAATGAATGAAATAGGATTATTTTTTCAAATGTTAAGGAATGTATACGAATGGAATAGTTACTTGACCTTTAGAATAGTAATGTAGACCTTATGAATAGTAATCCGGAAAATAGAATAGTAACCTCACCTATGAAAGTATAAATAAAATTTATCCATATTATAAATGAAAATATTATATAATTTGTGACACCCCAAGCTTCCACGGTACGTTTCCCTTTGAATAATGCAATAGCGTGTGTTGTACGCAACTTCGAGTTCTAACACACACCACAACCAATCAAACTAGCTGTTATGAATAGTAATAACCAATTTTTAAAATTTTATAAATTTTATCTTTCAAAATGGAATTCATTTTTGGATTCGGAATATCGAAATTAGCTTAGGGTGAATTTTTGGTATTTTTATGAAAACTTTCAATTGTTGATGAATAGTGAAAAAACACTAAGTTATAGTTTAAAAAAGAATTTTTATTTAAATAATTATTTATTTTATTTAAATTTAATTAAGGTCAAAATAGATACATAATACCTATACAAGTTCAATGTAATTCATTGGAGTTAGTTTAGAATAATTTTAGATATATAAAAATTTGATGGAACTTTTCACCATCTTTTACCCACCTCCTTGGAGAATTTGGAAATTCACGTAAAACTTAATTTTACCGCTTCTGTGAGTGGTATTTTGAAAATACGAGAGACACAGTTAATATCAAGTAGTAAAATTTGGTTCAATAAGATAAAAATAATTTTTGGTGAATAGTAACTTTTTACTTTTATTTACCACCGTTAAAAGTAAATAAGGTAATTAAGGGTAAAAATGATATTAATATTACCCTAACACATGTACTAATTCTATTGGAAAAGTGTATCTCGACCTAAAACAACGTTAGGAATAAAATATTATCATTTAGGGCCACATGGATTAGATTAGGAAATTTATTATTATTTAATTCAAAGAAGAGTTAAAAGAGTTAAAATCAAAGTTTAATTACTAAAACATTTTTAATATAGGGTTATACATAAGATAAATTCGATTGTAAATATTCACTATAAATATAAAAATATTTCCTAAATAATGGTATTTTATTTATAATTTTTAGATATTAAATAATTTAATTTATTTATGACACAATGGTGATGCAGTTATTACTGAATTAATGAAATATTAAAATATTTGATATTATAAATATCCAAATAAATGTAGTTTGAAACTTTTTATGAATTAAAATAATTTTATAGGTTAATATGAATTATTATTATTGGTTATATTAATTCTATTCTAAGTAATAATGCTTTTATGAATTTACCAAAAACAAAATACCCAATAGTATCCAAATTGACATAAAAGAGTTTTTAAAAAAATATTATATTAGTAATTGATATTATATTCCTAAAAATCAAAGGTTTTTCCAAAGGACTTATATAATGATAGGAGTATCATTAATGGACCACTTGGGGGTATATTGGAAGTATATAGTAAGTTTATTAACTATATAATATAAAAATACAAAGATACATGGTAAATGTCAAACTATTTAACTAAGAGTTAAATCTAAAAGATAAGGTTACTATAGTGACCCAAACCTGTATTAAATCTATTGGTTGGGTAGTTTTTGACCCTTACCCACCTTATACATTTAATAATCCACTTTGGAGCCATTATAAACCGAATATGAATTTATTATAAATTAATACATTAAGTTTTTCCTAAAGAGCCCCTCCTCCCCCTTATAAAAGGACACCACTTATAACCAATTCCTCACACCTCTAAAGCCTTTTGGCTCAGCCAAAATTTGACCAAATATCCTCCCAAATTCCCTTGATTAAACCTAGAGGCTTTATTTTGATCAGAAAGCCAACCTAAGTAGCCCTTTTGATCAAATCAAAAGGAAGAACCTGAAGAAGAGGTAACGTTTTGACAACCCTCTTTCAAGTTCCTTTCTTCTTCAACTTCTTATTTATTTGTTATTTACATTCTAAAATAATAAATCCAGTATATTATATATAAATTAATGTTATTATAAATATGTTACAATCATATTTAGTATTCTATCCATTCTTTGAATGACATTTCACCATACGTGCGTACGTACGGCTTACCGTCTCCACGTCGTGGTGTAATTGTTATTCAAAACATTATTATTTAGATGGGTAAAATAATGATGTTTAATTCATGTAAATAATAAATATAACATGATAATTATTCTGTATATATGATATAAAATACAATTATATATGATTTTAATATCAAAATAATGATATTATCGCTCGTGCGTACGTACGGACTACCGTCGCCACGAATGCAATGAGATTCATTCCCCATCGTATCCATACAAGTATAATTTTAATTTTATGATTACAAATAATGTTTAAGGACTTAATATAATTATTTATATGAATAAGATACAACCTATGCATAATAAACACGACTTATGTAACAAAACATATAGAAGAAAACGAGTAAGTTAACACCCGAAACGATGATAATACTAAGATATTATTAACAAAGCAATTTTAAAAGATAATATATGATATCATATTAATGTATATGATTATTTTATAATTCAATAATAATTATTTCAACATTATACATGAGTCTAACCTACCCCCGACCAAGGAAAAAGTACAAAGTAAGGGGTTTCTTATCCCACTTTTAATTCCGTGAGATTTCCATTATTCACCACTTATTTATTGCATGTGGTGTGTGTACTTCCCATGTTTGTATTAATTGTGTAATATAATTTAAATCATGTATATTTACATCATCATTGTATTATCCTTCTTTCATGGGTGTATGTTTCGTATGTTACCAAATCGATAAGGGAATTTGAAATTTCAATTTCCACTCATTCGGCTTTACGCAAACTTCATTGATTATTTTACTCCAAGATTATGTGTGGAATCACTATTCATTTTCTTATGTCATAATTTAAAATTTACTTTCTGTGGATATACTTTTGATACACATAATCACTCCATTGATAAATTCTCAAGTCATCGGTATGAACTTGATAAGAGTAATTTTTACTCAATCTTGATTTGTTGAGTTAAACATCCAATCCATTGGTGTTGTTTTTACAAGAATATGTGTGAATGTACTTTGATTGTTTTACACTAAATATACAATCACATTGAGTGTATTTATATTTTTCACACATAATTATGTCGTTGATTTATCCTTAACCTAAGGATATGTCCTTTATGAGAGATTTCATCTCAATTTACATTCCATTGAGACTCCTTTATTGTTATACACCAAATCAATTTTATATGGTGTATATAATGTACTTTGACATAGTATATCAGGAATCCCTTTATTCTCATGATATTAAAAGGTTTTTATTACCCCAATTATTTTTATTCAAGTGTCTCTCTTTTGGTTAGGAACTCTAACTAAAATATCATTTTAAAATGTTTTAAAGATTTATTATTCTAAATCTTTCTCATTAATGTACATGTTTTAAAAATGGTTTTAAGGATTTATTTATATGGAAATTAAAGTTTTAAAATAAAAATTACTTTTAAAAGTTTCAAAGTGGTATGGTACACTTTGATTCAAAAATAAATTTTAAAAGGATTCTTGACAGATAGTGTGACTTTTAAATGTTTTCAAGAAAAAGGGGGATATTTATCTCAATAGTTTAATGATTATTTTAATCTATGTCAATATCCTTCATTATTCTAGATTGAGGTTAATATGATACAATAAAATCTTCTATATTGTATCGAATGAGTTATGTTTGAATGTGGATGTGCTATTTTTATACCATTCATGGTTTCTGGTTAAAGTATTGACATTTCTTATGCTATTTTAATACGAATGTTTATGTTATGTTTCAAACATTTCATATGAGGAATGAATTAGACTTAGAAAGTGATGGGTGGAGCCCGATATAGCTCCTCGATGCATCAGCAGGTCTCATGAGACAAACTAGTGTCTTGGCACAAGGCCTTGACAAAATATTATTTGTAGTCTTGGCACGAGGCCTTGACTATGTGGTTATGATAGTCTAGCATTATGAATTCCATCATTATGAAAGTGGTTATTGATATTTCATGTGGTTATTAGACTAGTAGAATATCCATGTGAATAAGTAAATGACATTATTTCATTTTATATTTTCCATATTATGTTTAAGTTCAAGTTTAAAAGGCTTTTGTTTTAGTTATAAATTGCCTTAAATGATTATAATTATCTATGAAAGTTTCCGCTATATTGTTATCCTTACTTTGCATCTAAGATCACCCCTTTCAATGTTTTATTTTTCTTAGGATGTGAAGAAGTAATTTATGAATGACCTGCAGGGATAGTATGAGGGGATATGAAAACAAGATGTTGTTGTAGTTTTTTTTTATTTTATGATGTAATGTAAGACTTATGAATATATATAGTGTTTCCAAGACTAATAAACTAATCAGTCTTTTGAGACTTGATCTTTTGTGATCATGCCAATGTTATGTAATAATGCACCGACTTTGGGTAACTGGGGTCGGGGCATTATAGTTGGTATCAGAGGAAGTTTAGTATAAACCTTGGAAGCTAGATTTAGATAAACTTTGATTAGAGCACATAGACCTAAGAAATACTTTGAGGATTAGTATTGAAGAACTTCCTAGAATTTTTGTATTGTATAGATTTTGTGAGTTTTCCAAGAAATACATCCCTATCTGGATACGAGCAGGTAGAGGCGGCTCTGGCACAGATGTAACTAGGGGTAAAACTCGAAACACCGCTTTGAGCTAGACTCAAACGGGAACTGGTGCATGACAACAGGCCTTGCTGCACTCTTGGTTACGACACTCCTGGGGTATATGCTTAGGATAATTTACATTTTCTTTACAAACTGATTTGAAGTATTATGAGAGTAAATGACCTTGGTTAATCCTAATGTGTTTAAAATTGAGAATATGGTGACATGATATTCTCTAAATGATTTTATGACTACTGTTAATCACACAATGCTTTCTGGTTTTAGTCAATGGATGGATTCTAAGGAAGTCATAGTTATTTTGAGAATGATGTACAAGGTGGGAACAGTGGTGCCAATGAGCAACAAAATGGAATGTTGATAGGCATAAAAGATATCGTCTTCATGCCAAATCAATTTTCCAAAAATATGATCAATAATATATATATTCACCAATTCCCGGACTCAACAAAGAAGATAAAGGTGATGAATGATAAGATCTCCAGTAGTGTAGACCATGGAGAAAAGAATCCTCAATTTCCATCATGCAGGAAATGTGGAAGGAGACACCTAGGAAAGTGTCTCAATGGAACAAAGAAATGATTTATGTGTGGGAAGGAAGGAAATAAAGTGAAGAATTCCTGAGGAAAAATGAAGAGTAATATGGAAGAAAATAAAAATGGTCCCAAGATTCCAATTACGGTCATTTTTCGTAAATGTAAGGGACCTTGGAATCACCCAAGTCAATGCCCTATTCTATAGGATAACCTCTTGGTCAAGGAAGAACATATGTGGAAATAAATGGATGGAAAAATATTTAAAGGTATTAGTGCTCTGTGTTGTTGAGATTACTTTGGGTGAATTTTCTCTTATATGTGTAACCCTGCAATTTATCATGTGATAATGATATTTGAGGAATACTTGTCCTTTATCTTGTGGATATAGTTATAAATAACCATTTGGTTTTATATGATCATTGGGTTTGAGGCAATTACAAGTTATTATAATTTGTGATGAAAATTCAATGTATGAGATAAAATTTGTGGTTAAATTATGTTATGGTTATTTTTAAGAATTTATCTCATTTTGGTAATGATATAAAATATAGTTTTTTAAAAAGGACAACATTCAGACCGTGTGACAACCTGTCGCATCAGACAAAGCTGTGGGAATTGAACCCACAACCAAAGTGCGATAGGGATTTATCGCCTACCACTAGACTACGTGAAGTACCTAGTTAGTGTGACTAATTATTTTTAGTTAAATGATTTTATTGATCAATAATATGTTGATTTGGGATCTTATGTCTTATCAAGTGAATTCCCTTAGTATAGGAAAATGATTTGGTGATTAAGTGATAAATGTTATTTTGGAAGATGTTCGCTTTGTTGGGAACACTATATGCCCAAGGAAAATAGAATACTATGGGATTTAATTTGAGGAGTAATGATGGATTGTTATCTATGTTTTTATTGAGGATTTATAATGATTTGGGTTATTTATGGAAATGATTAATCTATAATAGAGAATATGTGATTAGGTTAATTACTTTTAAGTGTGTGACTTTAAGAGTAGTTGATGTCATTTGGAGATAAAATTTAACGTGGAAGACTACATAACCAAATTCTTCTAAGTTTTGGGTTTCAATATTAGTTAGGATTATATTGAAGGATTTTAAGGATAATTATTTATTGAATGGTATCTATTTATCTTGGGGGTATTGTTGGTTTAATTTTAGAAATTAAGATTAGTGTTTCTTTCTCTAATGGAATATCCTTTTGGGGGATCATCAGATCTTATACTAACCATTTTGGTTTTGATTAATCTCTAAATACTAGGTAAATATATAGTTTATCCTTCGTGAATCATGTTATTCTATAAGAAGTTTATTCTATCTCTTCCAGTGTTACCAAGTCTTCTTGAATACCCATCGTTAAAAAATGAGTTAGTATTAGGAATTTATTAAAGAAAGAAACTTTACTCAAAAAGTATGTATATCTCTTTATGTTCTTAGTAAATCTCAGAAATTAATTCTTCATCTTTATGTAATGTAACTTAAAACAAAAAAAATGTTGTTTTTTTACTTTTCTTACTGGGAATCTAATGAACATTTGTCCCATCACAAGTTTGTGGTTTTCTTGTTGTTAACTTTCTCCTGATCATGTTCTCTATCCCTCTCCATCTGAACTTGATACTTAGTTTATCATCCATATCCATGTTTTTCTACATGCAATCTTAGTATAGGTTATCTCGGGTGACCTTTTTTACTTCTCTTTCTTTCTTTTAAAGTGATAGTTTTATTGACTCTTTTTCCAAAGTGGGACTTTACATTATATTACCAAGCCCAATTTTAAAAATTCCGAGGATGTAATTTATTGAAGGAGGGGAGAATGTAACACCCCAAGCTTCCACGATACGTTTCCCTTTGAATAATGCAATAGCGTGTGTTGTACGCAACTTCGAGTTCTAACACACACCACAACCAATCAAACTAGCCATTATGAATAGTAATACCCACTTTTTGAAATTTTCTAAATTTTATCTTTCAAAATTGACTTCATTTTTGGATTCAGAATATCGAAATTATCTTAGGGTGAATTTTTGGTATTTTTCTGAAAACTTTCAATTTTTGATGAATAGTAAAAAAACACTTAGTTATAGTTTAAAAACAAATTTTTATTTAAATAATTATTTATTTTATTTAAATTTAATTAAGGTCAAAATAGATACATAATACCTATATAAGTTCAATGTAATTCATTGGAGTTAGTTTAGAATAATTTTAGATATATAAAAATTTTATGGAACTTTTCACCGTCTTTTACCCACCTCCTAGGAGAATTTGGAAGTTCACGTAAAACTAAATTTTACCGCTTCTGTGAGTGGAATTTCGAAAATCTGAGAGACACGGTTAATATCAAGGAGTAAAATGTGGTTCAATAAGATAAAAATAATTTTTGGTGAATAGTAACTTTTTACTTTTATTTACCACGATTAAAAGTAAACATGATAATTAAGGGTAAAAATGATATTAATATTACCCTAAAACATATTCTAATTCTATTAGAAATGTGTATCTCAACCAAAAACAACCTTAGAAATAAAATATTATCATTTAAGTCTACATGGATTAGATTAGGACATTTATTATTATTTAATTCAAAGAAGAGTTAAAAGAGTTAAAATCAAAGTTTAATTACTAAAACATTTATATTATAGGGTTATACATAAGATAAATTCGATTTTAAATATTCATTAGAAATATAAAACAATTTCCTACATAATGGTATTTTATTTATAATTTTTAGACATTATAAAATTTAATTTATTTATGACACAATAGTGATGCAGTAATTACCGAATTAATGAAATATTAAAATAATTGATATTATAAATATCCAAATAAATGTAATTTGAAACTTTTTATGAATTAAAATAATTTTCTAGGTTAATGTGACATATTATTTTTGGTTATATTAATTTTATTTGAAGTAATAATGCTGTTATGAATTTATCAAAAACGAAATACCCAACAGTGTCCAAATTGACATAAAAGAGTTTTAAAAAAAAATATTATATTATTAATTGATATTATATTCCTAAAAATCAAAGGTTCTGCCAAAGGACTTATATAATGATAGGTGTATCATTAATGGACCACTTGGGTGTCTCTTGGAAGTATATTGTAAGTTTATTAACTATATAATATAAAAATAAAAAGATACATGGTAAAGGTCAAACTATTTAACTAAGAGTTAAATCTAAAAGATAAGGTTACTATAGTGACCCAAACCTATCTAAAATCTATTGGTTGGCTCTGTTTTGACCCATAACCACCTTAGAAATTTAATAATCCACTTTTAAGCCATTAGAAACCGAATATGAATTTATTATAAATTAATACTTTTAGTTTTTCTTAAAGAGCCCCTCCTCCCCCTTATAAAAGGAAACCACTTATAACCAATTACTCACACCTCTAAAGCCTTTTGGCTCGGCCAAACTCTTCCCAAATATCCTCCCAACTTCCCTCACTTCAACCTAGAGGCATTAGTTTGATCATAAAGCCAACCTATGGATCCCTTTTGATCAAATAAAAAGGAAGAACCCGAAGAAGAGGTAACGTTTTGACCACCCTCTTTCAAGTTCCTTTCTTCTTCAACTTCTTATTTATTTGTTATTTACATTCTAAAATAATAAATCTAGTATCTTATATATACTGTTATGTTATTATTAATATGGTACAACCATATTCAGTATTCTATCCATTCCTTGAATGACATGTCACCATACGTGCGTACGTACGGCTTACCGTCTCCACGTCGTGGTGTAATTGTTATTCAAAACATTATTATTTAGATGGGTATAATAATAATTTTTAATTCATGTAAATAATAAATATAACCTGATAATTATTATGTATATATTATATACCATCCAATTATATATGATTTTAATATCAAAATAATGATATTATCGCTTGTGCGTACGTACGGACTACCGTCTCCACGAACGCGATGAGATTCATTCCCCATCGTATCCATACAAGTATAATTCTAATTTTATGATTAAAAATAATGTTTAAGGACTTAATATAATTGTTTATATGAATAAGATACAACCTATCCATAACAAACATGACTTATGTAACAAAACATATAAAAGAAAACGAGTAATTTAACACCCGAAACGACGATAATACTAAGATATTATTAACAAAGAAATGTTAAAAGATCATATATGATATCATATTAATGTATATTATTATTTTATAATTCAATAAAAATTATTTCAACATTATACAGGAGGGTAACCTACCCTTGACCAAGGAAAAAGTACAAAGTAATGGGTTTCTTATCTCACTTTTAATTTCGTGAGATTTCCATTATTCACCACTTATTTATTGCATGTGGTGTGTGTACTTCCCATATTTGTATTCATTATGTAGTATAATTTAAATAATTTATATTTACATCATCATTGTATGACCCTTCTTTCATGGGTGTATGTTTCGTATGTTACCAAATCGATAAGGGAATATGAAATTTCAATTTCCACTCATTCGGCTTTACGCATACTTCATTGATTATTTTACTCCAAGATTATGTGTGGAATCACTATTCATTTGATTATGTAATAATTTACACTCCCCTTTCTATGTATATAATTTTGATACACATAATCACTCCATTGATAAATTCTCAAGTCATCGGTATGAACTTCATAAGTGTAATTTTTACTCAATCTCAATTTGTTGAGTTAAACATCCAATCCATTGGTGTTGTTTTTACAAGAATATGTGTGAATGTACTTTGATTGTTTTACACTGAATATCCAATCATATTGAGTGTATTTATATTTGTCACACATAATTATGTCATTGATTTATCCTTAACCTAAGGATACGACCTTTATGAGAGATTTTATCTCAATTTACATTCCATTGAGACTCATTTGTTGTTATACACCAAATCACTTTTATATGGTGTATATAATGTACTTTGACATAGTATATCATGAATCCCTTTATTCTCATGATATTAAAAGGTTTTTATTACCCCAATTATTTGTTTTCAAGTGTCTCTATTTTGGTTAGGAAATCTAACTAAAATATCATTTTAAAATGTTTTAAAGATTTATTATTCTAAATCTTTCTCATTAATGTCCATGTTTTAAAAATGGTTTTAAGTATTTATTTATATGGACATTAAAGTTTTAAAATAAAAATTACATTTAAAAGTTTCAAAGTGGTATGGGACACTTTTATTAAAAAATCTATTTTAAATGGCTTCTTGACAGATAGTGTGACTTTTAAATGTTTTCAAGAAAAAGGGGGATATTTCTCTCAATAGTTTAATGATTATTTTAATCTATGTTGATATCCTTCATTATTATCAATTCAGGTTAATATGATACAATAAAATCTTCCATATTGTATCGAATGAGTTATGTTTGACTGTGGATGTGCTATTTTTATACCATTCATGGTTTGTGGTTAAAATATTGACATTTCGTATGCTAGTTTTAATATGAATGTTTATGTTATGTTTCAAACTTTTCATATGAAGAATGTATTGGACTTATTAAGTGATGTGTGGGGCTCGATATAGATCCTCAATGAATCAGTAGGTCTCATGAGACAAACTAGTTTCTTGGCATAAGGCCTTGACAAAATATTATTTGCAGTCTTGGCACGAGTCCTTGACTATGTGGTTATGATAGTCTGACATTATGCATTCCATCATTATGAAAGTGGTTATTGATATTTCATGTGGTTATTTGAATAGTAGAATATCCATGTGAATAAGTAAATGACATTATTTCATTTTATCTTTTCCATATTATGATGAAGTTCAAGTTTAAAAGGCTTTGGTTTTAGTTATACATTTCCTTAAATGTTTATGCTTATCTATGAAAGTTTCCTCTATATTGTTACCTTTACTGAGCATCTGAGCTCACCTCTTTCAATGTTTTATTTTTCCCAGGATTTGAAGAAGTAATTTATTAATGACCTGCAAGGATAATATGAGGGGATTTGAATACAAGATGCTGTTGTAGTTTTTTTACATTATGATGTAATGTAAGACTTATGAATATATCTAGTGTTTCCAAGACTACTAAAATAATCGGTATTTCTAGACTTGATATTTTGTGATCATTCCAATGTTATGTAATAATGCTCCGACTCTGGATAACTGGGGTCAGGGAATTATATAATTATATCATATTTTAAGTAAATAAATGTTTTGAAAATGATAAATTAATTGATTGTATTTTTATAAAACATAAATGTTAATTTACAATTTTATAGCTAATATAATTATTGAAATGAAAATTTATTTCATGAAATAGATTGGTAAATTAATATTTTTTGTCTTATGATTAAAATATAAATTTATGTGGCCTTAATTAATCTTTTAAAGTATTATAAAATCAGGTGTAATTTTAAAATCGATTTATTCCATGTAAATGATGATTTTAATTAAAAACTAAATTTATCACATATAAAAAATTATTTTTATAAAATGAATTTCAGTTTTTAATTCTATATTTGAATAAATGTTAAGGGTTAATTTTTGGTATTTTTCTAAAATAGTTGAATTTTGGTGAATAGTGAAATACGATAATTTATTATATTTAAAAAATAAATGTATTATTGAGTCGTAAATGATGTATGGATGATGTAATCACATAATCTCAAATTATATATCATTATTTTGATATATTTAGTGATAATTCTCAAACTATTCATAGTCTGGAAGAAAAATAGTAAAATAATGAATAAAATGATGAGAAAACACCTATCTCTTCTACTATAAATACCACCCATCACCACCTATTTTACTCACATGATAAATCCTTGAAGTTTGTCAAAATTATACCCAAGATTCTTTAAAATTATTTTCCCCACATCTAGGAGCCTTTGGTCTCAATAAAATACCAAAATCATGTGCCTCAAGGAGGTTCTCAAGGAGAAGAATTCAAGATGTAAAAACCTCTTTCATTTTATTTTAATTTCTTTCCATTTTATTTTCTTTTCGTATTCTATAATCACCTCACCTTATACAAGTGGAATGGTAACTCTAGTATATCACATATACTATAATTTTATTACATTATTTGAATAATACATCATCATTTCTTTCCCCTCCCCTTTTTTTTCTAAAAATTTAAACATCGTTCGTGATGTGTTAATTTATCGTATTTAAGGATGATGAGTTTTAAATTTCCTTTACCATCTTAAAGGCTGGTAATAAAACCATTTTTATTGATAAAATAGATTATAATATATTTATTACAACTTATTTAATATTTTTTAACCAAAATATATATAGAATATTAAATAGTAGAACAAAACTAGTTCGTGATGACCGAGAAACCACCAAATTAATCTAAACGATTATCATTAACATTTTATCTAATGATTAATCCTTATACCATCTAAAAAATGATATATAATAAAAAATAAACTAATTTAATTTCATTAATAACATATAATTTCAATTCTAGACAACTATTCCCATTCTACATGATCTTTCATACATGTATACAAATGAACCAATCATGAAAATCAAGGAAATAAACACTCCTGAATGATGAAATTGTATCTTATAACTCAAAATGTACAAAATTAACTTAATAAAATTATAATAAATAAAATAAATTTATATTATTATCTTAATTAATTAATTAATGGATTTAATTTTATTATCTAGAACATTAAATTCAAGTGCAGAACACTTTCAAACATAAGGTAAGGGATTATTTTCAGACCTCTTTTTTTCCTTTGGGTTACTCTTTATCTCTATTTACCCCAATATAAATATTCTTTATTTTTATATAATTATTCCACATTATATTTATTGGTTCTAAAATCATGCTTCTATATTAGTATATCCTTCTTTTATGGTGAAATACATGTTTTAAAAAGGTTCCATTCTCAATACTTCCCGATAAGGAAACCTGATTAAAGGGAATTTCTTGACTTTACCCATTTTCAACTGCACTCCATAATATGTATTAATCAAACATTATTTTTATAAAATATATAATTTAAACATTTAAACTATCTTGGTTTATTTCTTGGTTTATACTGATAATTATGCCTTTTTAGTTTTAAATAATCTATAAAATTTTCCCTTAAACCACACTGAAATGTTTTATTTATAAAGATTCTTAAACACTATTTTCATATGTTTTTACTTCATTTTGACATAAATTATCATGATATATGCCTATTTTACCTCATTAATTTCAAATTTAGGTTTAAAATCTATTCTTTCATGGACAACATTATGATATTCCCTTTTTATATGCTTTTTGACATGATTATGATACCCAATTCTTTCTATAGGTAACCCTTTTGTTTATGTTTTATTCCTTATGTATGATATTTTATGTGGAACACATATTCATTAACATGTTATTATGGGTGTTCCAAGATAGTTATACAATTCATTGGTTAATGTTTTTTCTCATGATATGTCATGTTCAATGGTCTTGGTGGTTATCCTTGACTCATGCTCCATGTGAAACAGTCTTAGTGGTTAGCCTTGAATCGTGCTCCTCCATGTGAAATAATCCTTGATTCATGATTATTTCATGTTTTATGTTTCTTAAACATTACTATGATTCCATTATTAAATTATCTCATGTTTTTTATGTTATGCTTTCATATTTTCATTCATGTTATGTGCCTTTTTATGTCATCATGTTATGACTTCTAACCCATGTCCTATGATTTATTCTTATGTTTATTCCCTTATTAATATTTTTATCTCATCCCTTGGTTCATGTTTTCACCAGGTTATCCTATGAAGATGTAAGGGCTAAAAGGGTGTTAATAGATAATTATGAAGATTAAATAAAAGATGTTTTTATTTTGGTTTCATGCTTTTTAATTATGTATCTAATCTTTCAAAGACACTAGACTTTATGATCCTTGGTTTGTATTTGAAGTATAATTAACCTTAAAATCATGTAATAATATGTGTAAAAGGATAGGTCTATTATATCTAATAAAAGTAAACGATGAATCTATGGGATATTTTTTGATCTTTCCCATTCTTTAATAACTTTTTTATAATGTTCAATAGTTATGCCATCTTTAAAAACAATATTCCCAAGGAAATAAATTTGTTGCAACCAAAAATAACACTTACTAAATTTTCCATACAGTTTATTTTCTTAAAGTTTGGAGAACAATACTTAGGAGTCTTTCAAGTTCCTATTGAATTTTCAAATATACCGAAATTTCATCAATAAACACAACCACAAATTTGTCCAATAACTCATGAAAAAAATATTTGTAATGTTAATAAATAAATTAGGTGCATTAGATAACCCAAAAAACATAACTAGAAACTCATAGTGCCCATATCTAGTTTGAAACAAAGTCTTTGGAATTCCTCCTTCCTTCACTTCTAACTGATGGTATCTCAACCTTAGGTCAACCTTCAAAAAATACTAATCTCTTTAGATATGGTAATATAAATCGTTGATTTAGGAAGAGAATAATATTTATTAACAATGATTTTATTCAAGTCCCTATAATTAATTATAATCCTCATTTACCCATCTTTATTTTAACAAAAAAATAGGACCACCCCATGGTGAATTTCAAGGTCATATTAAACCTTTATCTAAAAGAAACTGCATTTGATTTTTCAATTCTAAAAGTTCCAATTGATCCATTCGATAAGGGGAAATATGATTAGTATCAGGAACTAATTCAACAGTAAAGTAAACATACCAATTAGGAATAACACTTAGTAAATCATTAGAAAATAAATCCATGTCTTCATTTACTATTAGCGCATCACTAATTTGAATAGTTTCCTTTTTTTTCAATAATGTGATTTAGGTAACTTTAACTTCCACCTCTAATCAATTACTTGGATTATTGGTAAGTTATCAAAGACATGAAATCATTGAACACATATTTATTAGCATTGGAATCTATCTGAGTATGATAAGCTGAATGATAATCCATACCAAGAATGATATCAAAATTTACTATGGTCAGTTCAAAAATATTTTCTAGACAGACCATCCCACTGATAAAAATTGTAAGATTACTATAAATCTTGGTTTCTTTAATACTCCATCCTGTAGTTTTCACCAAAAGTTCTATCTTACTTTCATGAGTTGATATTCCCAATTTACTTTCAAAATTCTTAGAAATTAAATAATACAAAGATCCAAATTCAAACAAGGTATTAAAATAGTTAAAATACACAAGTAACATACCTATCATCACTTCATTTGATGGAGTAACATCAACTATAGTAGTAGAAAATAACTTTTCTACACATTTCTATTTTCAATCATGATGATTTTTATCCTGTGGAACTAACATCAGACACTCATTAACATAATGAACCAACTCATTGCAACTAAACACCTCACAGTTGGATGGATATCTATTAACCCATTATTTGGTTGTTCCCGAACCTTTTCTTTATAGTCATGAGCCCTATAACCAAACTGAACACACAAAAAACACTTCCTAAAAACTATCAAAAATTCATTATAATGATGTTTTCCACACTTATAACATTTTAGGGGCTTACCACAAAAATTATTAGCTAGTTGTTTCTCCATTTCCTTCCACCTTGACCTTTTCTTACTATTTTCATATCAGGGAACATACGTATCAGCAAACTCCATTTCAACTTTTTATGTAAAATGATCCACTTTCTCATAACTTTTAAATTATCATGTGGCTAAAGCTCTATATAGAATTGATTTCAACCATGAGTAAAATCTATTAATTTTACTACCAGTTTCTTGAATAAAATATGTCACATACCTGGCAAATCGTTTAAAGTTTACTTCATATGCAGCTACACAATCTTCATCTTTCTACCTTAGTTCTTAGAATTTATTTTCTATTTAGAGTTAGAAAAACTTTGGGAAATATTTCTCAAGGAAAATATACTTTAATTTTTCCCATTCCATGGTATAAAGATCATATTTTCCCTGATATTATTAACCAAATACCACCATAGATCAACTTCACATTAAAAATGATAAAGGTGAAGAGTTACCTTTTGGTGTTCCAAATATCCCATGGCCTAAAATATCTTCTCCAGTGTATTAATACATCCTTAAACTATCATGGGGTTATATGATCCATTTAAATATGGGGGATGTTTCCACATGAAATTATCCATAAAAGACATGTTACTTTGTCAAAGATCAGGTTCCTCTCTATCATGGATAACACTACTATTTATAGATTGTGTTAATTGAGCTATCACTGCAACAAAATATTCTATTATGATTCCAATAGTCTCGAGATGCTATTTTGAAAGTATATTTTCCTCTCAATTCCTTCCCACTACAAATTCCCAATTTTCTTTGTGGAAAAACATTTTTGAACATAAGTATTTTAAATAAAGCAACATGGTAATATTTAAATATTATATCATTTTAACTTAATTATAAGGTAAAATATTTCAAGGGAAAGTTATTAAAACTATCTTAACCTATAAATTTACCTAAACCATTAATATGATACAAAATATAAGAACCCAAACTTAAACATTAAATAATCTTGAGTTTTAGTTTTGAATTTACTTTATTTCACTTTGAGGAGATTTTCAGGTTTAGAGTTTTAGAGAATTAGGTGATAACTAATACATTAAAAAACTATATAATACAAATTGGGCACTTCTGATTAGTATCCATTTTTCCTATAATGTAATTTTTTTAAAATAAATCATTATTTATTTCAATAAAAATATTCATGACATTAAACTTGAATTCTTCCTTTCCCTTACACATCTAGTGAGTAACATTTAAAAACATGGGATGAGAAAAAAATGTTCAGTAAGGGATATAAGAAGAAAGGAAACTATTAGTTCAGTGAAAAAAAATTAAAACTCATATAATGTTTACCTCTATATTTATAGTTTGTTTAGCATATGAAATAAAAAAATTCACTTGAAATAGATACACATGTTTTTCTAAAAGAAAATCATTAAAACCCATAACAAGTAATTAAAACCCATTTTTGGTGACTTAGAGATTCATATTCATAAAACCATTTTAATTAGAATAAAATTATTAAATAATTACATTATAATCATTACCCAATGCATTGGAGTGATATCTAGGTGAACCCATCGGTTAATCTATAATGATCCCACCCATCACAATCTAGGACACCCCATCATATAAGCTGTAATAGGCTCACCCGATGCTATCTAGGTGGCCCCACCATATAAGTTATAATGGGCTAACGTAGTGCTATCTAGGATGCCCCATTATATAATTATGAATTAACATATTATTAATAAAACAAATTTTTTATGATTTAAATTTTTGAAAAATTGTTTTAAACTCATAAACAAATCACTTTGGGATATCAAAATACCATTTTCTTTTAAAAACCCATTTTCAATACCAAAATACCATTTTCTTTCAAAAAAGATTTTTAAACAATAAAAATACCCCCAAGAAGGAAAATTATTTTTCATTAAAGGAAACATGAAATATTGGAAAGGAATCCATAAATCAAATAATGGTAACAATAGTGGAAATTTCATTGTCACCATGTATGTTAAGAATAAGACATTCCTTTTTTCATTTGTCAAAACATTCTGTAAAAAATGTAACAAGATTACTTTGGAAAAAACTTGAAAATAAATTAAAATGAGACATAAAATTTTCTTTATAAATATTTTATATCCATATAAAATTTTCCATAGTAACATTAAAAAAACATGGACATGGAAGAGAAGGAGAGTTTGAAGGAAAAAACTTAAAAGAATATTTTTTTAAATGAAAATTACCTTATCACCTTGGAGATATTTAAATCATAATCCACATAAAATGATAACATTAAAAAAAATTAAATAGCATGAGAATAAATAAATTCATGATATAACATGTAAAAGGTTTGGTATATACACCTCATAAAATAATATATGTGTATAAAATCAATATATTTACCAATGAAAGGAAATTGAGATGAAGTCACCTAGTGTCTGACTTGTCAGGTGTTTATTTATCTTATTGAGTAAAAAAATTATGTTAATTATTTAATTTCTTGAGAAAAATTTTCAAGTTTATTATTAATTTTATCTCACTAATTAAGAATTTATATATTATTACTTAATCAATTATTTTTAATACAAATATTTTGACCATATTCGACTCATGTGTCAAAAATAACATTGGCAGGTCAAATATGGACAAAAGGGTCATTATTTAAACATATAAAAAATAATTATCATGAAATAATTATCATATTTATACATCAATTATAATTTTAATACCAATCATGAATTATAGTTATAAAAAATGAACTAAAGTTACGATCATAAAAATTGTAGGTCGTACATATTCCTGATCAACGTTTCCATTTCTAAATGATCATTATAGAAAGAAGGTTAGTAACATTTGATTTTTATAAAATTACAATTATATAATAAATACCATAATATTTAATTATATAAACTTAAATATATCATTCTTGTGATGCGGAGATGAAAAAAGGAATCACATTTCTTCTAAGTGATGATAGTCCACATGTCCACGAACAACATTATCACTTTTTTAGTGAGTGAAAAGGTAAGAAATGAGCTTATAAATATTTCACAAATATCATAAATATATCATTTATATCACAAATTTCTATTATCTATACCCTTATTACCTTCCCGTAATGTGTTAGTGAAAACATCACCTAGCTTCACAAGGTGGTAGTTCACCATACACACGAGAGACGTTATCATATCCATTATGTATTGGAATATAAAAATATTATATATTATATAATGACTATATAGGTATAATTTTGTTATAAATATCATATATAAACTTTATTTCCATCATTATAACCAAATGTGAGAGGTGGTAATGGGAAAACTAATGACATTTTTTAACGAGGCGGTTGTCCACCGTTCACACGAATGATGATTTTGTAACCTATTTGATGAAAGTGTGTATGGTTGTAGATGAAAAACTTAAGATAACAACATATAATTATATGGATTATACTGAGGTTATTATATCAACATGGTATATAATAAATTAATGGGGTGTAGAAAGAAATAAAAAAAAAATTTGTTGATGAATGTTATCTCTTCTTCGGGTATCTCCTTTTAGTTTGCACCAAAGGCCCTCCTTGGTTGGATTTATGAAAAAATTAAGGATTATATGATTATAGGAGGTAATAGAAGAATTTATTTTTTTTGGTATTGTCTAAACCAATTGGTTTTAAAGGTGTGAATAGAGGAGGATATGGGGTGACCTTTTATAAATGAGATAAGTGGCACACATGTAATTTTTTTAAATGAGTGAATTACACCCACATTTTTATCATGTACCCAAGCCCTGATTAATGTTTCATTCTTGATAATATAAGGTATTATTTAAAAATATTTCCATCCAATGGGTTTTTAAAAGTTTCTAGGTCATTTTTCCCTTATGTTTAATTTTTAAACCCTTGGTGAACTCATTTTTACCTTAATTACTATGATTAACTTTAACTATTATCACTAATCATTATGGTAAAAAAATATTTTGGTATCATTAGACATTATAAATTATTATGATTCCAAATATTTAATTATTTTTTTCAAAGTCAATTAACATAAGTGGAAAATTTTAATTTAATATTAATCCCACAGACGTGATGAGACAACACGTTTTTAAGAAGAGTATTTTTTTTAAAAAGACGATTCTATATTAACTCTATGACTAATAATAATCATTGAATAAAACTAAAATAATATTTAATGATATATAATCTATAAATTACATTTAAAACATTCCCTATTAGGTATTATTTTTATTAATTATAAAGTAGAAACATTATGCATTTCAAAACAGTTTAAAAAAAACTAATTTTTAACCAAAATATACTAAAAATCAATATAAAGTTGATTAGAAAGTAATTAAGCGGATTAAATATAAATAAATAATACATAGGTTACTTGATAACATATTTAAATCATATTGAGACTTTTAAATTACTTAATTTATTAAAAAGAAGATATTTTTTTACTAAAAACTGGTATTTTTCACTATTCACCAAAAAATCAATATTTTATGAAAAATACAAAAATTTCACCTTAAGTAAATTTTGATATAATATTTTAAAAAATTACATTCATATTTTCAAAATAAAATTCTAAAATTTAGAAATTAATATTTTTAATATAACCTTAGGCAAAATGTGTTTAATTAAACAATTTATTTTTAGATTAAAAATTACTTAATATTTTTATATCTAATATAAATATCTAATTCCTATTAATAAATATGAAAATGAATTCTTCTATCATTTCTAGGGTTATTAAAGTTAATGCAGTATCAGTTCACATTTTTTCTTATTAGTGCAATAAATATTTATTCAAATTAACTGCACCAAAATTTCAATATTAATTCATGAAAGAATGATCGTGCACAAAATTAATACAATAACAACTAAGATGTGAATTATTATGTTATTATACCTAGATTTATTCTCAATTTCAATGTAAACTATTCATGTGAGGCATATTGTATGTGCATTTCTAAGTCTTCATACATGCGTAATACAACCTTCATGGGTCCTCTCCAAGTTATAAACCCTAGAACATATATAGATTAATTTTTTATTTTATGTGATATTTACCAATTAGATTTTTTGTCTGAATTAAACTCACTATACCTTGCACAGAACCAGGTTTGGGTATCTCAAAATGTGTTTATAAATCTCATGTGTGTGCATGCACTAAATGCCTCATGAAAACCTGAACAACTATATAAGTTTTTTTCTTATTCTTATTCTTCATGAAAGTATGATAATAAGTGTGAGTTATTTATTATCATTCATATTGAAAGTAAATATATGTGATATAGAAGAATGTAATATGAATATACAAGAATATTTTTGTGAACCAGTAAGGTTTTTTGGAGCCGTATCTTTACAAAATACAATGGAAATAAGAACTCAAACACTAGATCATGGAAGTGTTCTTCTTCACTCAAGTAGAGAGCTCCATACAATAGTTTTTTCATGTTGAACATCATGTTTGAAAACACAATTTGAAGGCCCATGTTTCATATTATCTATTTAATAGACTATTCAGGTCTTTTTGATGCTATATATAAGTGTGGAACTCCCATATTCATATATCCTAGGAGGATCACCGATATTCTTGCCTTCTCGCACAAAAGAATGCTCAAAGAGTCTCTATTTTTCAGAAAAAAAAGTGATCCATTAAGAATCATGAGTGGAAATACCAATTATTGGCCTCATGACTTCAATCTTTATAGGCAAGGGTCACCGCCTATTCCTCAATTCTCCAATACCTTAGAAACCCAAAAATAATTCAGTGTCATTAACAATATTTTAATGCCCAAATATCTCTACATTCATATTCATCAAACACAGTTTTCTCAAATATTTTATGCTAAATTTCATGGAATCACTTATTATGAAATGAACTCATCACATGCATGTTATATTGATCACATGCTTCTCATATTTTAATTCTTGAACTCATCCATGTAAATGAAACGAATGAGAAGACTTATACAACTCAATTTACATTCATCCATTATCATGTTGTGAAAAAAACAATTGAGAACACATCAAAAATATATTTCATGATGATATAGATCATTAATGTGTCAAATTATCATGACATTGAGTTTAGTTTGATACTTGTTATCCATGACATGCAAGAACATTATCACTCCATAACCCTTTAGTATCAAGAGGTTCTAGAAGATCCCCAATAGTTATCGGAAAACTATGTTGTATTTGGTTGAGAAGTTGTTGTTTTTTACGTATCTTTTTAACAGAGAAACAATGCACGACCCTCTATTTATCCCAAATTGATCCTACGCTCAGTTGAGTACTTATTAATAAAGGATCCCATCTCAGTAGCACGTTGATATATGAAACCAAGGCCTTCACCTGAATACACCTATGCACACACCACCTTAAAGACTATACCACACCTTTATTGTCCCACCAGAACACCGTGTGCACTATGTGTTCCCCATGCACACCACCTATGTTCTCTATGAATGAGGTGTATTCCCACTTCCTCTACCACCATGGCTAGCTATCCAGGTTGACTACCTACCTCATGGTAGACCCAAGGGTCGCACATGTGTGGTTGAGATGGTCCCTGATTAGCTGGAAGATGGCTGGCCCTATTTTTTGGTTAACACTTAGAAAAATATATGAGTGAAATATGGAAAATTACAAATACAAATTCCAACCACACTCTCAATTTCATATTCAAATATGAACAAATGAAATAATAAAATGTAACGCCCCGACCCCAGCTACCCAGAGTCGGTGCATTAATTACTTAACATTGGCATGATCACAAGAAAGATCAAATCTTGAAAGACCGATTGGTTTAGTAGCCTTGGAAACACTAGATATATTCATAAGTTTTACATTACATCATAAAATGAAAAACTAATACAACAACATAATGTTTCCACAATCCACACTATTAACCCTTCATAAAATCCCTGCAGGTCATTCTTAACTTACATCTTCACATCCTGGGAAAAATAAAACATAAAAAAAAGGGGTGAGCTCAAATGCCCAGTAAGGATAACAATAAAGTGGAAACTTTCATAAATAAGAATAAACATTTAAGGCAATGTATAACTAAAACAAAAGCCTTTTAAATACAAACTTTCAACATGGTATGGCATAAATAAAATGAAATAATTCCATTTACTTATTCACATGGATATTCTACTAAATGAATAATCACATGCAAAAATCAATAACCACTTTCATAATGTTGGAATGCATAATGCCAGACTATCATAACCACATAGCCAAGGCCTCGTGCCAAGACTACAAATAAGATTTTGTCAAGGCCTTGTGCCAAGAAACTAGTTTGTCTCATGAGACCTACCGATGCATCGAGGAGCTATAGCGGGCTCCACCCGTCACTTATTAAGTCCAATGCATTCCCATATGAAAAGGTTTAAACATAACATAAACATTCGTATTAAAACTAGCATACGAAATGTCAATAATTTCACCATAAACTATGAATGGTATAAAAATAGCACATCCACAGTCAAACATATCACAAAACCTTCAATACAATATAGAAGTTTTGTATCATAATAAATCAACTTCAAATAATCTTAAAATCCATCAAAGGATGTTGACATAGATGAAATCACAATTCTTTTTAAAGAAGTATCTCCTTTTATTTTGAAATCATTTAAGATCCATATAAAATAAAACATTTTCTTTGAAAATATTCTTATAATCTTGTATGGAAAGCTTCGACGATTTTATAACGGCGGAAAATAACCGCACCCGCCGTATAAGTTAAAAAAAACATTCTTACCTCAATTCTGTCGAAAAGGTTAAAAAGGACCTTGTTTTGAAAACGACGGAAAGATTCCTTTATAAACCTCTTATAAAAAGTCAAAAAGGGTATAAATGACTTTAACCCATATTCTTGTAAATAATAAATATGTTTTGAAATACATTTCGAAGAAACATGGATGTGGATGATAAAGAAATCCCAGTAGATTATTACGTACAAACAACCTCAGATAATGAAGAGATTGTGAAATAACCATTACCTTGTACTTTTCCTTGGTTGGGGTAGGTTAACCTCCTGTATAATGGTGAAATAATTGTTATTAAATTATACAAGAATCATATATATTAATATGATATCATATATGATCTTTTAACATTGATTTGTTAATAATATCTTAGAATTATCGTCGTTTCGGGTGTTAACTTACTCATTTTCTTTATATGTTTTGTTACATAAGCCATGGTTGTTGTATCTTATTCATATCCAGAATGATATCTAGTCCTTAAACATAATTTTTAAATCATCAAATGATAATTATACTTGAATGGTTACGATGGAGAATGAATCTCATCGCGTTCGTGGAGACGGTAGTCCGTACGTACGCACGAGCGACAATATCATTCTTTTGATATTAAAATAATATATAAATGGATAGTATATCATATATAAAGAATCATTAACATGTTATATTTATTATTTACATGAGTTACACATCATTATTATACCCATCCAAATAATATTATATTGAATAACAATTACACCACGACGTGGAGACGGTAAGCCGTACGTACGCACGTATGGTGACATGTTATTCAAAGGGTGGATAGAATACTGAATATGATTGTACCATATTTATAATAACATCACAGTATATGTGAGATACTGGAGTTATTATTTTAGAATGGCAAGAACAAAGGAAGAAGAAGTGGAAGAAGAAATGAACTTGGAGAAGGGTGGTGAAATCATTACCTCTTCTTCGGGTTCTTCCTTTTGATTTGATCAAAAGGGCTCCTTAGGTTGGCTTTATGATCAAACTAAGGCCTCTAGGTTGTAGTGAGGGATGTTGGGAGAGTATTTGGGCAGAGTTTGGCCGAACCAAAAGGCTTTGAAGGTGTGAAGAAATGAGAAGGAGGAGTGCCCTTCTATAAGAGGGGTGAGGGGCACCTTTGGAAAAGCTAGAAATATTAATTTATAATAAATTCATATTCGGTTTCTAATGGCTCCAAAGTTGATTATTCAAAGGTTAAGGTGGGGATAGGTCGAAAACCACTCAACCAATAGAAGTTATACAGGTTTGGGTACTTATATTAACCTTATCTTTAAGTATTAACTCTAAGTTAATTAGTTTCACTTTTACAATGTCTCTTTGTATTTTTATATAATATGGTTAATAAACTTACTATATACATCCAAGAGACCCCCAATTGGTCCATTAATGATTAACCTATCATAATATAAGTCTCTTGGCCGAACCTTAGATTTTTAGGAATTTAATATCAATTAATAATATAATATTTGTTTTAAGAACTCTTTTATGTCAATTTTGACACTATTCAATAGTTGATTTTTGTGAAACTCATAACAGATTGATTACTTCGAAAAAAGTCCATTAAATCAATCCTAATATATCATATTAGCCTATAAAATTAGTTTAATTCATTAAAAGTTTCATATTATATTTATTTGGGTATTTATAATATCAATTATTTTAATTTTTCACTATTATAGTAATTACTGCATCATCATTGTGTCATAAATAAAATAAATTATTTAATGTCTAAAAATTATAAATAAAATATCATTATGTATGAAATCCTTTTAGCTTTCTAATGAATATTTATAATCTAAAATCCAACATATATAACCCTATGTAAAAATTGTTGTTCTAAAAGATATATGCTTGTGTCATTTTTGTATTCATTTTAACTAAATTAAAATAAAGTGTCATTATCACTTACAAGTGGATCCATGGGGTCCCAAAATAGACACAAAGATGCCCATGGTCGACCATCTATCAACCAATAGGGTTAAGACACGTTTTTAGGGTAATTTAGTATTATTATAATATTATTTTTTTAACCCTTATTTACCGGATTTACCCTTAACCATGGTAAATAAAATATTTACCGCAGTAATTATTCAAAATGTCTAAAAATAAAAGTTACCTATTTACACAATTTGAACATCCTGATTACAAATATGGAATCCATTTTCCTAAATTCAAAACACAGAAGTGGCAGAAATTAATTTAAAATTAATTCCCGCTGTCAAAACAAAAAGCGTGTTTTTAAGAGATAATAACTATCAAAAGATTGACACTTGTTTATGTTTGGTTTAATTGTAAAATTATGTCCAATGACCAACATTATATTAAATGGTAAAAATATATTCTAAATATACTTTAAAACTACTAAAATTCATAATTTATCACTATTAATTATTTTGATTAAAAAAGTTGTTTTTAATTAAAATTTAGTAATTTTCACTATTCATCAAAATATGAAAGTTATCCGAAAAGTACCAAAATTTCACCTTAGGCTAAATTCGATATTCCGAGTCCAAAAATGAAGTCCATTTTCAAATATAAAATATATATAATTTCAAAAATTAGGTATTACTATTCACAACAGCTAGTTTAATTAGTTTTGGTGTGTGTTAGAACTCGAGGTTGCGTACAACACACGCTATCGCATTATTCGAAGGGAAACGTACCGTAGAAGCTTGGGGTGTTACATTCTCCCCTCCTTCAAATAATTGCGTCCTCGCAATTTCTAAGGTATTACTGCATAAAAAGAATCGGGTGGTTCTTCATCATAAGTTCCTCGGGTTCCCACGTTGCCTCTTCCATCTTATGGTTTCTCCACAAAACTTTTACCAGACGCGTCGTCCGGTTTCTCAGTACTTGTTCTCTTGTATCAAGAATCCTGACGGGCTCTTCGCAATAAGACAGATCGGGTTCCAGTTCTAATTCCTCATAGGTGAGTACATGCGTTGGGTCAGGCATGTATTTTCTCAACAGAGATACGTGGAACACATCGTGAACTTTGGAGAGACTTGGCGGCATTGCTAATCGGTAAGATACTGCCCCAATTCATTCTAGAATTTCGAAAGGTCCGATGTACCTGGGACTCAATTTACCTTTCTTACCAAAACGTATGACTCCCTTCCACGGAGATACCTTTAGGAAAACATGATCACCGACTTGAAATTCCAAATCCTTCCTTCGATTATCGGCATAGCTCTTCTGCCTACTTTGAGCTGCTTTGATGTGATTTTGGATTACCTTTACCTTTTCCATCGTTTCCTCCACCAGTTCTAGACCTACAAGTTTTCTTTCACCGACGTCATCCCAACAGGTTGGTGTACGACATCTCTTTCCGTATAACGCTTTATATGGTGCCATCTGAATACTCGAATGGAAGCTATTGTTATAGGAAAATTCTACCAGAGGTAAATATTGATCCCACATACCCTGAAAGTCAAGTGAGCAAGATCTCAACATGTATTCTAAGGTTTGAATAGTCCGTTCTGATTGTCCGTCTATCTGAGGGTGGTAAGCAATGCTCAAATGAAGTTCAGTATCCAGGGATTTCTGAAGACTTTTCCAAAATCTTGAAGTAAAACGGGGATCACGATCAGAAACAATCGATAGGGGTACTCCATGAAGTCTCACAACTTCATTAATGTATAGTCTTTCTAGACGTTCCAGGGGTAGATCTTCTCTTATAGCAAGAAAATGTGCTGACTTGGTAAGACGATCAACAATAACCCATATTGCATCGTTCCTTCTAGGAGTCTTTGGTAGCCCCATGACAAAGTCCATTGTAATATTGTCCCATTTCCACTCCGGTATGGGAAGAGGTTGCATGACTCCTCCAGGCTGTTGCCTTCCAGCTTTCACTTGTTGACAAACCATACATCTTGACACAAAATCAGCAATCTCCCTCTTCATGTTGTCCCACCAAAAATGTTCCTTCAAATCTCTATACATTTTGGTGCTCCCAGGGTGTATAGAGAAATTGGAACTATGAGCATCATCCAGCAATTCCCTTTTTAGATCAGGTATATTGGGAACACAAAGTCTCTTCCCGAATTTCAAAATTCCACCTTCATATGCAAAGTCTCTCAATCTCCCATCATTCACAGCTTTAATCTTCTTTTGGAATACTTCATCATCAGTCTGAGAACTCTTAATCCTTTCTAGTAAAGATGGTTTGGCAATCATTTGAAAAAGCATTGATGTTTCACCTTCCCTGGTTATTCCCATGTCCATCTTCACTAGCTCCATGAAAATTGGATCCCTTTCAATTCTCATATTGTTCAAAACTCCATGGTCTTTTCTACTCAAAGCATCTGCCACCTTGTTTGCCTTCCCTGGGTGGTAGTGTATCGTACAATCATAATCCTTGAGTAATTCAATCTATCTCCTTTGCCTCATGTTGAGTTCTTTTTGTGAGAAAATATACTTCAAACTCTTGTGATCAGTATAAATCTCACATTTTTCACCATAGAGGTAGTGCCTCCATATTTTCAAAGCAAAGATCACTGCTGCTAACTCGAGATCATGAGTAGGATAGTTTTGTTCATGAATTTTCAACTGTCGTGATGCATAGGCAATAACTCTATCATTCTGCATAAGGACACAGCCAAGTCCTTTCTTTGATGCATCACTATAAATAACGAACCCATCATTCCCCGATGGTAGAGTCAATATAGGAGCATTGACTAATCTTCTCTTCAGTTCTTCGAAACATTCTTCACACTCTTTTGTCCAAACAAATTTAACCCCTTTACGTGTGAGCTTCGTTAATGGGTTAGCCAATCGGGCAAAATTCTGGACGAAACGTCGATAATAACCTGCCAAATAAATAAAACTACGTACCTCAGTTATACTCGTAGGTGCTGGCCATTCTTGGATTGCCTTGGTCTTAGAAGGATCAACAGAGATTCCATCTTTAGAGACAATATGGCCAAGAAAAGAAATCTCCTGAAGCCAGAATTCACACTTGCTAAACTTTCCATATAATTCATGCCTCCTCAGAGTTTTCAAGATAATGCGCAAGTGATTTTCATGATCTTCGTAGGTTTTGGAGTATACCAAGATATCATCAATAAATACCACCACAAATTCATCGAGATACTCCTTGAAAACTCTATTCATCAGATCCATGAATACAGAGGGTGCATTAGTCAATCCAAACGGCATTACAGTAAACTCGTAATGCCCGTACCTGGTTCGAAATGCTGTTTTCGGAATGTCTTCCTTCTTCACACACAACTGATGGTATCCAGATCGAAGGTCAATCTTTGAAAAGTATTGAGCTCCATGCAGTTGGTCAAATAAATCATCAATACGAGGTAGGGGATACTTGTTCTTTATCGTTATAACATTGATCTCCCTGTAATCGATACATAACCTCATAGATCCATCTTTCTTTTTAACAAAAAGAACAGGGGCTCCCCATGGAGAAACACTAGGGCGAATAAATCCCTTATTACTCAATTCCTCTAGTTGTTTCTTTAGTTCGACTAGATCTACAGTGGCCATTCTATAAGGGGTCTTCGATATAGGCCTTGTTCCAGGAATCAAATCAATAGAAAACTCAACTTCTCGTTCTGGAGGATGTCCAGGTAAATCTTCCGGAAATACATCTACAAATTCTTTCACAACAGGTACATCCTCTATTTGAACATTCCTTTCCTCACCGACAGTTATTTCATTCTCTTCCTCCCCGATAATTGAATTAAGTTGAACTACTGGGGGTGGATCTAAATAAGAATTAGGTGGTGACGATTCTGCTCTAAAAATAAGGTGTTCCTTATCATTATCATCAAGAATCGTAACCTCTTTCTTCTTACAATAAATCTTCGCATCATAGTCCGAAATCCAGTCCATACCGAGGATTATATCAAACTCAATCATAGGTATGACGATGAAATCAGCAGATAAAGAAAATTTATGTGCTCTAATGGGGACTGATTCACAAAACTTTGTTGCAACGATACTTCCCTTAGGAGTTTTAACTGACAACTCCCTTATTAAATCAAATTGGAAATATCTAATTTTCTTAGCAAACTGGGAAGATATGAAACAATGCGATGATCCAGAATCAAATAATGCATTTGCTAAACTTGAGGAAACCATTAAATTACCTGCCACCACGTCTTTCGGAGCTTCTACCTCAGCAGTAGTGATAGCATAAGCCTGGCCTTGATCCCTTGGCCTTTTCTGAGGTAAGTTCTCCTGACGCTTAGGACATGCATTTGCATAATGCCCCATCTCCCTGAAATTGTAGCACTGAACGTTGGTAGCTTCCTTCTTTCCCTTGAAATCATGAGCTTGGTGGCCTTTTTCACCACACTTGTAACAGACTCCCATTCCCTTCAGGCAAGCACCGGGGTGTTTCTTCCCGCACTTACCACAAGATGGATATTCAACCTTTCCCTTCTTCCCCTTATTTCCATTCCCAGATTGATCAGCAGGTCTCTTCTTCTCTTTCTTTGCTTTAAAGTCATAAGACTTAGAGAATTCCTTTTCGGTCTTGATAGCACATGAGACAATGTCTTCGTACGATGAAAAGGATTGTGAGACTAATGCTCGACGGAGAAATGGTTTTAACCCATCAAAGAAACGATCAATCTTACTTCTTGGGTTGCGAATATAATCACCAGTGTACCTCGCTAACCTTGTAAAGTTAGCCTCATACTTTGTGACATTCTCATTCTCCTTTTGTCTCAGACTCAGAAATTGTCTTTCCATATCTGCTCGATGGTCGCGAGGAAAGTATTTTTCTAAAAACAGATCTTTGAACTCCCTCCATTCCATGTTTGATACTTCATCATCCTCCTTCATGTTTTGAATCAATGACCACCATTGATCAGCATCTCCAGTGAGGCGGTAAACTTCCATAGTAACTTTTTCCCTTTCACTACTCCCCAAAGCCTGAAATATTTTCTCTAGGGAAAATATCCATTGCTCAGATACTAAGGGATTTTTACTCCCATTGAACGTTGGTGGTTTTTGTCTCATGAATCGATCTAACATTGATCCTCCACGCTGCGGATCAGGGTGCTCCATACGGGTAAGGTTATTATTCATAACCTGAGTAAGTTGTCCCAGTACAGTGATTAGCTGATCAACACCAGTTGCATCACCAGCCCCACTATAATTATCTTGAGCAGGAGGGCAATCCCTACATGAAGTGCGTGCATTGATACGGTTTCCATTTCTTCCACTAGGCGCCATTTCTAAAAAAATGGCATAAACTAGATCAGTTTATGCATCAAAATACATAATCCCATACTTATAAAACACTTAACATAAATTGAACTATCTATGGATATAATCCATAATCATAAATATGTTTTCTTTGAGGAAGTATATACTCATAAACCCTTCATAATGATTTGTAAAGAAAGTGAGAGTTATCCTAAGCATATCCCCCGGGAGTGTCGTAACCAAGAGTGCAGCAAGGCCCGTTGTCGTGCACCAGTTCCCGTTCGAGTCTAGCTCAAAGCGGTGTTTTCGGGTTTTACCCCTAGGTACATCTGTTCCAGAGCCACCTCTACCTGCTCGTATCCAGACAGGGATGTATTGCTCGGAAAACTCACAAAGTCTCTACAATACCAAAATTCTAGGAAGTTCTTCTATACTAATCCTCAAAGTTCATCTTAGGTCTATGTGCTCTAATCAGAGTTTATCTAAATCTAGCTTCCAAGTTTTGTACTAAACTTCCTCTGATACCAATTGTAACGCCCCGACCCCAGCTACCCAGAGTCGGTGCATTAATTACTTAACATTGGCATGATCACAAGAAAGATCAAATCTCGAAAGACCGATTGGTTTAGTAGCCTTGGAAACACTAGATATATTCATAAGTTTTACATTACATCATAAAATGAAAAACTAATACAACAACATAATGTTTCCACAATCCACACTATTAACCCCTCATAAAATCCCTACAGGTCATTCATAACTTACATCTTCACATCCTGGGAAAAATAAAACATAAAAAAAAGGGGTGAGCTCAAATGCCCAGTAAGGATAACAATAAAGTGGAAACTTTCATAAATAAGAATAAACATTTAAGGCAATGTATAACTAAAACAAAAGCCTTTTAAATACGAACTTTCAACATGGTATGGCATAAATAAAATGAAATAATGCCATTTACTTATTCACATGGATATTCTACTAAATGAATAATCACATGCAAAAATCAATAACCACTTTCATAATGTTGGAATGCATAATGCCAGACTATCATAACCACATAGCCAAGGCCTCGTGCCAAGACTACAAATAAGATTTTGTCAAGGCCTTGTGCCAAGACACTAGTTTGTCTCATGAGACCTACCGATGCATCGAGGAGCTATAGCGGGCTCCACCCGTCACTTATTAAGTCCAATGCATTCCCATATGAAAAGGTTTAAACATAACATAAACATTCGTATTAAAACTAGCATACGAAATGTCAATAATTTCACCATAAACTATGAATGGTATAAAAATAGCACATCCACAGTCAAACATATCACAAAACCTTCAATACAATATAGAAGTTTTGTATCATAATAAATCAACTTCAAATAATCTTAAAATCCATCAAAGGATGTTGACATAGATGAAATCACAATTCTTTTTAAAGAAGTATCTCCTTTTATTTTGAAATCATTTAAGATCCATATAAAATAAAACATTTTCTTTGAAAATATTCTTATAAGATTGTATGGAAAGCTTCGACGATTTTATAACGGCGGAAAATAACCGCACCCGCCGTATAAGTTAAAAAAAACATTCTTACCTCAATTCTGTCGAAAAGGTTAAAAAGGACCTTGTTTTGAAAACGACGGAAAGATTCCTTTATAAACCTCTTATAAAAAGTCAAAAAGGGTATAAATGACTTTAACCCATATTCTTGTAAATAATAAATATGTTTTGAAATACATTTCGAAGAAACATGGATGTGGATGATAAAGAAATCCCAGTAGATTATTACGTACAAACAACCTCGGATAATGAAGAGATTGTGAAATAACCCTTACCTTGTACTTTTCCTTGGTTGGGGTAGGTTAACCTCCTGTATAATGGTGAAATAATTGTTATTAAATTATACAATAATCATATATATTAATATGATATCATATATGATCTTTTAACATTGATTTGTTAATAATATCTTAGAATTATCGTCATTTCGGGTGTTAACTTACTCATTTTCTTTATATGTTTTGTTACATAAGCCATGTTTGTTGTATCTTATTCATATCCAGAATGATATCTAGTCCTTAAACATAATTTTTAAATCATCAAATGATAATTATACTTGAATGGTTACGATGGAGAATGAATCTCATCGCGTTCGTGGAGACGGTAGTCCGTACGTACGCACGAGCGACAATATCATTCTTTTGATATTAAAATAATATATAAATGGATAGTATATCATATATACAGAATCATTAACATGTTATATTTATTATTTACATGAGTTACACATCATTATTATACCCATCCAAATAATATTATATTGAATAACAATTACACCACGACGTGGAGACGGTAAGCCGTACGTACGCACGTATGGTGACATGTTATTCAAAGGGTGGATAGAATACTGAATATGATTGTACCATATTTATAATAACATCACAGTATATGTGAGATACTGGAGTTATTATTTTAGAATGGTAAGAACAAAGGAAGAAGAAGTGGAAGAAGAAATGAACTTGGAGAAGGGTGGTGAAATCATTACCTCTTCTTCGGGTTCTTCCTTTTGATTTGATCAAAAGGGCTCCTTAGGTTGGCTTTATGATCAAACTAAGGCCTCTAGGTTGTAGTGAGGGATGTTGGGAGAGTATTTGGGCAGAGTTTGGCCGAACCAAAAGGCTTTGAAGGTGTGAATAAATGATAAGGAGGAGTGCCCTTCTATAAGAGGGGTGAGGGGCACCTTTGGAAAAGCTAGAAATATTAATTTATAATAAATTCATATTCGGTTTCTAATGGCTCCAAAGTTGATTATTCAAAGGTTAAGGTGGGGATAGGTCGAAAACCACTCAACCAATAGAATTTAGACAGGTTTGGGTACTTATATTAACCTTATCTTTAAGTATTAACTCTAAGTTAATTAGTTTCACTTTTACAATGTCTCTTTGTATTTTTATATAATATGGTTAATAAACTTACTATATACATCCAAGCGACCCCCAAGTGGTCCATTAATGATTAAAATATAATAATATAAGTCTCTTGGCCGAACCTTAGATTTTTAGGAATTTAATATCAATTAATAATATAATATTTGTTTTAAGAACTCTTTTATGTCAATTTTGACACTATTCAATAGTTGATTTTTGTGAAACTCATAACAGATTGATTACTTCGAACAAAGTCCATTAAATCAATCCTAAAATATCATATTAGCCTAGAAAATTAGTTTAATTCATTAAAAGTTTCATATTATATTTATTTGGGTATTTATAATATCAATTATTTTAATTTTTCACTATTATAGTAATTACTGCATCATCATTGTGTCATAAATAAAATAAATTATTTAATGTCTAAAAATTATAAATAAAATATCATTATGTAGGAAATCTTTTTATCTTTCTAATGAATATTTATAATCTAAAATCCAACATATATAACCCTATGTAAAAATTGTTGTTCTAAAAGATATATGCTTGTGTCATTTTTGTATTCATTTTAACTAAATTAAAATAAAGTGTCATTATCACTTACAAGTGGATCCATGGGGTCCCAAAATTGACACAAAGATGCCCATGGTCGACCATCTATCAACCAATAGGGTTAAGACACGTTTTTAGGGTAATTTAGTATTATTATAATATTATTTTTTTAACCCTTATTTACCGGATTTACCCTTAACCATGGTAAATAAAATATTTACCGCAGTAATTATTCAAAATGTCTAAAAATAAAAGTTACCTATTTACACAATTTGAACATCCTGATTCCAAATATGGAATCCATTTTCCTAAATTCAAAACACAGAAGTGGCAGAAATTAATTTAAAATTAATTCCCGCTGTCAAAACAAAAAGCGTGTTTTTAAGAGATAATAACTATCAAAAGATTGACACTTGTTTATGTTCGGTTTAATTGTAAAATTATTTCCAATGACCAAAATTATATTAAATGGTAAAAATATATTCTAAATATACTTTAAAACTACTAAAATTCATAATTTATCACTATTAATTATTTTGATTAAAAAAGTTGTTTTTAATTAAAATTTAGTAATTTTCACTATTCATCAAAATATGAAAGTTATCCGAAAAGTACCAAAATTTCACCTTAGGCTAAATTTGATATTCCGAGTCCAAAAATGAAGTCCATTTTCAAATATAAAATATATATAATTTCAAAAATTAGGTATTACTATTCACAACGGCTAGTTTAATTAGTTTTGGTGTGTGTTAGAACTCGAGGTTGCGTACAACACACGCTATCGCATTATTCGAAGGGAAACGTACCGTAGAAGCTTGGGGTGTTACATAAAATATTACATGTCCTTATTTTTAATTCCCTTCATAGTAAATCTCCTCATGAAATAATAGTGATATTTCATTGTCTTCAATTCACCTTATTCTATTTTTAGAATATAAATTATAAATATATCTTCATTATCCAATCATATACTTCATTATTGTAAACAATGTTTTACCATTGGCACAAGTATTTAATATAAATATCATTTCAACAATCGTCACACTTTTAAACTCAAAGTCTTCAAAATAACTTCCTTGAGATAATAATACTTCAGTACCATATTTTTTATCTTTTAATCCGTGTTTTATTCACTTTGATATCAAGATTGGATATATTGGATACATATATTCTAGAAATATCTTTATTTTTAACTTCTTCAACATATTAACATCAATGAAATATTTCAATTTCATTAACTATAATTGAAAACTAATAATAAAACTAAAAATAAATACAATACATACACAAAGTGGGCTTTACATTAATATTTATTTATAATCTAACTAAATATGGAGTATATTTTGAAACATTGGTCATATATTGCATTATCCGCATTTTTTAGGTAGAGAGATACTTCTTAACCACTATCCTCATTCTCAAGAAACTCAGGAAGTGGGGTCTCTTACATGTATAATTTCTAGTCATGGTGTAGTATAATGTATAATTTCCTATACCATTCATTTAAATTTTCACCAGTGATAAGGTTATCCTTATCTAGTATGGATCACAGTGATATTGTCAAAGAAATTTGGTTTCTTATTTCTATAAATTAAGAGCAGAGAATTAGTTTCAAAATATCCTATTGCAATGATATTATTATGGAAAAGAACCATATTCCCTTATCATAACCTATACTTGGGATTGATAAGTTATTTAAAGGGTTTTAGGTTGTCTTAACCCGCCAAATGCATTAACTCACAATTACATAAATTGTTGAGTGGAATCCCCAATCATGAAATCTCAGATAAATATTTCCTAAACTCCTACCTCTTAGTAAAAAAAAACCCCTCTCAGGTATTCCACCCTTGATGTGAATCAAGTTAAGTCATCCCAAAAATTCAAGCTAAAGTTCCCCAATAATTGAAATCACTATGGGGGTTGGTCAATCACTTTGAACAATGGGTTTGAATCTAACTTAAGCAGTGAAAAGCTATACTGACCTAATATTTTAGTTGATTTATTTTTATACTTATACATAAAAACATAGTTTTTATCTTATCACAAGAATTCTCAATATTAAGTGGATATTACTTAGGTGATTAACCATATCTAATAAAATTTATACATAATATGGTTTTATTTTATTCCATATTATATGATTTTTAATTCCTTTATTAATTGATCATGAAGAATCCATAAACATAAACAACCAACCATGAAACTAAAATAAATAAAATAAAAGTGACATGATCATGATATTCTATAATGGTTAATTTATCTATAAGATGATAAACTAACCCTTGACCATTGGATAAAACACCTTGAACCATAGCTTAGTTCATGTTGCAGCATTCCTTCTTGACTCTTATGTGTTATCTCAATTAGTTTTCCTAGGGATTTGGGACTCAGAAAGCCTCCTCTCATCTAGGATCTCTATCCATACATAATATTTTACCAAAATGCTGGATAGGGGATCCAATAGATTAGATAAAAGGGGGTTTACATAAAAGAAACCATAATTATGAAAATAATTACATAATAAGAAGGATGGGATGACACACATGCCATCATTTTAATTTAAATATAATAAAAAATTAAAAGTAAAACAATCACATAAACAAGTCTGGTCTAATCTCATGATCATCCACATATCATGCAATGGACATAAATTTTCAATTTATCCACCATATAATTCAATTAATTATTTAATAATGATAAATATTAATGTATTAATATAATTAAGTTAATATATCTAAATACCATCTGATCTTCTTTAAAATTCCATTCATAATTTTAAAAATTAAACAAATTAATTTTATTTAAAATTAATAGAGTACACAGGTGTAGTTATAGACAACAACATGTACTCTTACAAACTACTTGGCATTATCCTTGTGCTTGTGCACTCCCTTAGCATTCAACATACATGTGTGGTATATAATTACATTGAGTATACTATTAAATAAATGACACATGTAACATATGTTAATTACATAGCATGTGATGCTATTAATGCACATGGAGTTTAATATAATAAAAAAAAATAAAAAACTTGAAGTTTTATAATTTAACATGAAAATTAATTAAATATATAATTAAAAATCCTTTGATATGGGATGAATATCAAATAAGTGAAACATGAAACACATCTGAATAAGTTTAATTATATAATAAATTATTATCTCTATGTTAAATTAAGTACACTATTTCTAGAAAACTACACATCGTGTAATAATTTACATGGTTTGTAATCTCTTCTACTTGTGTCCACAACACATGCATAAGTATTGGGTAATTATCTTTACATAGACATGTATAAGGTACTTGGTGTGTGGTTCTTTAAATCGTGTGCTAACCTATCTAGACCTACATACTGATCCCTTTTTTACCGGATCACTGATCCAATTTCATCAATCTGATATGATATTATCATAAGATACACATATGATACATGAGTACACTAGATCATGATTTTTAGATTTGGGGTAAACACCATATACTGTTGTGTCACCCAGACAGAACCTTTGGCATCTCTAAATAGTGTTTTCAGGTGTCTCTTCATTTTATCTTAACTCGTTTATTGGTTATCTGTGAGAGAATAAAGAAATGGAAGAGACAAATATGTTCATATTTCAATAAGAAATATATTTTAAGTAAAATAAATTTAAAAATAATACCGTTAAGTTTATTATTAATAAGTAATTATAAATTAACCATGTGATCACTCTGATACCACTTTTAGGTACAAGGCATAGAATAAGAGTTTGTCTAGAAGGGACAACTCAACTTTTTAGTCTTAATTTATTAATAATAGTTGTTGTACATCAAAAATAACATCATGATAAAAAAATCATATATCACTTGACTAAATTAAATACTAGAACCAAAATAGGATGATATTTACATGTAATTTATAACTAATTTATAAGCACATCTAGGATTACTTGAACTTATAATTCTTACATTATTGATGATCTATTTGAATCAATTGCATTGTACCATAGTTTTACTATAGTATCCAAGTGTATAATCCCTCTAGTGGTAATCCAAAAATGCACCAAAATCATTAAATATCTCTATGGAGTCTTTGGTTACTAGCATGATTAATCCTTGTCACTTTAGTCATAGATGATCACAATAGAATTATTCTATAAAGATGAAGAACTCTTGGTGTTCTCTCAATGTCATGAGAGAAGGGGAAGAGAGAGGAAAATTTAGATTTCTAAAAATATCTCTAGGTATTTATAGCTCTTCTCTATCTGTTGTGCACAACAAGTGTGTTTCAGAAAGGTATATAATTAAATATCTATAAAGGCGGGTCTATGATTGACAATTTTCATAGAATCCACTTTCTAGTTACTGAATTATTAGTGAACCCCATTTATTAATAATAATATAATTATTATTCACTTGACATGTTCATAACTTAATAATAAATAAATATTATTTATATTATTTCAAATATGACTATTAAACTCGGCCCACTTATCCTTCTTGGAATTTACCGAACCTTGACTATTTATTTAATAAATAAATATCACTACATTATTATTTGATAAATATAATAAATATTATATCCCACAAACCTTGTAAATAAATATTTATTTTTATTATTTAACTCACTTATTATTTAAAATAAATTTTGATTAAATCTTAGTGATTAACCAAAACTGAGTAATTATTAAACCATTACGTAGGAATAATTTTTATTCTAACTTGTTAAATTCAACATTGAATTTAATTTAGATTGTAGATACACTTAGTGTGTGACCCTCTAGATCTATTTATCAATGCAATTAGGTGGATATGCCTAATGTCCAAGGTTATTATCTAGAAACAAGCCAAGACACCTATAGAGAAACAGTTTAATGTTGTAATGATATATAACCTCCTATAAATGCTTACTGTGTAATATAATACTTTTAACTTGATATATCTAATCAAGAAGGTTTCATAATGGTGTCGTTAACCTATGTTATTGATGTATATTTTTTTCCTTTACAGAAATGAACATTCACACAGAACAAAATGGCCTTAGATTTATCTAGAAATACCATTTCCATCTAAGGACCAAGAAATAAACTTCTATTAATACAAAAAATGTATAAATATTTTATCATATTATAAATTAATGCAATATTATTCATGATGAACCCAAAATATCCTACTTCTATATGAATTTATTTCATCATGGTTATTAACAATACATCAAAGTATGTGACTTATGGTATTAATTAATGACAATATTAAAGTCTAAGGATCAATACACACACCTATAGATAGAAATATCCACTGATATATAAAAGATGGATTTCTTACTGGTGGGTATATTCTCATAACCTCCATTCTTGAATATTACTAAGGGAGAACACCATGAGAAGGCATCTCAATGTCATATGAACATCCTACCCCTGATAGCCTATATGATATGTATCCAATCATAAAATATCATCCAGCTGTAGAACATAGGTTTAAGGAATACTGCCATAAAATATAAATTATCTCATCACAATAGGGAACTTCTATATACTTTTGATGCAATATGTATCCTTAGGAAACTATTACATAATATTTCATCCATAGTAACAATCATGTTGTGATAATGAAATTTATTAATATTCAAAAAATGAATACATGTAACCATAAAGTTCTTAAAAATTGGTCCTAGGGAACTAAATCCAACACTATATGTACATCAAATGTTTTAAAAATTTAAATGTTAATATATAAACTTAATGGAAAAACTATATGGAAACAATACCTATTATAAATGTATAAACTACTACATATATATGAATGAAACTATAAAAATAATATATAGTCTATAAATATTAAAAAAATTCCCTTATACATTAATAATAACTAACTAAATAAGCCCGCAGGGCACAGGTGAGTTGGTTAAAGGTGGTGGAATCCTGACCCCAAGGTTTTAGGTTCGAGTCCTCTCCAGGCAATGCCCACTATATGCTAACAAACCTATCATGGGCCCCTCTACCTCATTGGGAACTGGCCTAAGCCTAAGGGTTGACCACCTTGGGCCTTGCTGGGGACGTGTAGTGTGCAGGTGGGGAGGCCACCCCAATACCTCCTTACCCAACAACACATTTTCCTGCAGGGCATAGGTGAGTTGGTTAAAGGTGGTGGCGTCCTGACTCTAAGGTTCTGGGTTTGAGTCCTCACAAGGCAACACACACTATATGCTAACAAACCTCTCGTGGGACCCTCTACCCCATTTGGAACTGGCATAAGCCCAAGGGTTGGCCACCTTGGGCCTCACTGGGCATGTGCGTCGCGTAGGTGGGGAGGCTACCCCAATACCTCATTACCCAATAACACGTTTTCCTGTGGGGTACAAATGAGTTAGTTAAAGGTGGTGGCGTACTGACCTTGAGGTTCCGAGTTCAAGTCCTCACAAGGAAACATGCACTATATGCTAACAAAACTCTTGTGGGCCCCTCTACCCCATTGGGAACTGGACTAAGCCCAAGGGCTGGCCACCATAGGCCTCACTGGGGACGTGTGGCACACGGGTGGGGAGGCCACCCCAATAACTCATTACCCAACAACACGTTTCGCTCTCTGTGGGAACTGGCCCAGGTTCGAGTCCCACCGGACTCAGACACTATGTATATTATACACATGGTGATTCAAATCCATTTACCTAGCTGGGGAACGCACAACACGCTCTAGGCATAGTGGGGCCCCCACTGGGAGGTGATCATTACCCTACACATTTTTTGGGCCTTGGACCAAAAATTTGGGCCTACAGGTCATGTAATAGAATAAATGACCACTAGGCCTTCAGGCTATGTAATGGGTCTCCCTCTACTTAGTTAAAAGAGGTCTTTTCTTTTCTTTAATAATAAAAATAAGGCTTCGACACCAACCTTATGATAAAAAAACTATCTAAATAAAAATATTTAATCTAATTAAAATAAATATGACCTTTTATACACTAACACCATAGTATAGATTATACCTGCTCCTATGGTATCCATGTATAGAAAACCTAGAATGTATTTAAAAACTATCCGTATACCTATTTATATTGGAAATAATAAAAGTAAAGTTTAATGTCCAATGAAGTTCACATGTTGGGTATAAGTATAAAAAATCAGTAGGTACCATTGAAGACCTCAATTATGACTGATAATAATCTCATATATACATCAGAATGTGACTATACATTTATATATATAATAACATATAAATTTTCAAATATCATAGTCATTTTATGCCTATAAATAGTAATAAGTCAATCATAGATTTCTAATAACCACAAAACGTATCTCTTTTACCATATGGTTCCAAACCTATTGATGCCATCTTTGAGAAAATATTTGAATGTGAAACAATAATCACATATTTTTTGTTAAAACAAAGAGGGAAAGTCGATAAATGATTAATTTATACCCTCTCTTAAGAGGAAAAATATGACATGGTAGAGAACTATATCCTCTTGGTCATAACCATAAAGGAACAATATATAAATAATTTGGAAACATCCTCTTAAAAGTAGAAATATCAACTAATTAAGAAGTCCCCATACTAAGTATCTAGGAAAACCTATTATCAGCGATAATCCAACACACAAACATATTAAAAAAATCATCTCAATTAAATAGAACATAATCCATGATTGTAGATTAAAGAAATATTTCAATCCATGTAATAAATATAACATGAAAAAAACTAGCCTATAATTTTACACATGTATCTAGCACTAATCATAATACCAACATATTATAATTTATTATTTAATATCTATAAATTAATCACATAAGATAATCTCATTATAAATTACATTATAGTGATCTTCAAATAATACTAATACTTGGAAAAAAATCGTAAAATATAAAATAAGTTAAAACCATAGTATACTAGTAGAAATAAAAATAAAATACAATACATGAGACATGTGATAATCAAACCATACAAGTATTAATCCAAACAAAGCATGAGGCTTGATATGAATGATAACTATATCAAACTAGTAATGCCACATCCTGAATATTCTTTTTCACTTTATTTACTTAAGTTACTTGTTTTAGTATTTATAATTAATAAAAAAATAGGAAATAAATCATATAAGAAATGATTTAAATTAGTAATAATTTATTCACACATAATGGAACATTAAAACAAATCTAAGTGAAACCATGGATTATATACCATGGATTGTTAATTTCCATAGATGATTACATCCCTTAAAAATGAATAAATCAAAATGGGATAATAAATATAAAAATAATAATTTTATAACTAGGAAATACCATAAATCATCTTCACTATTGAGAATCACAATTACTGAAACTAAACCTATAATGGGAAAAAACATTATGAAATGAGAAAGTGTGTTTCAAATAAAAAATAAAAAATATATGAATGAGAACTATTCTTTATTAAGTTAGAATGGAATGAATTTATAGGATGTAATGGATGTAATATATCCATTATATGATCATTATTAAAGGTTATATATCATTCGGGTATAATACTAGTAAACATGTTACCTGTTTGGAATCACTTTTATAAAGTTAATATACATAATGTTTTTTAGATGTTAAAAAATATAATTGTTCATTATAAATAATTTATTTGAAATAAAATAAAATAAATTATAATATAATTAAAATATATTAATTCAATAAGGAAAAATTAATTGATTCTAATGAACCTATTTTGACTAATTATGTATTTTTGATAAATTTAATACTTTTAAATAATGATATCAGTAAAATTTTTCTTTTAAATTCAAGGAATAGTTAGAAAAATAAATTAATAATATTAAATAAAAAACAATGTAACTACAAAGAATACCAATTTAATTATTTCTTATTAAAAAAATTTAAAAAATTTATTTTTATTTTATATTATATGTTTTTACTTAAAAGATAAAATTTTCATATTTAGAGTATGAAATTTAACGAAATGTATTGTTTATATATATACAAATGAATAAATATTCTTGAAAATATTATTAATTATTTAGTAATAATGAAAAAATAAGTTAATGTTAGAAAGACCCACTTTTCAAAGATTTTTTTCTATATATTGTATAATTTAATTTTAGAAAATTAAACTGAAGACTATTAAATAATAATTTTAATGATATAAATTTATTATGTATAATTATTTATATATTAACACAAAGTTCCAATCATATAAATATTATAATTTGTATGGAATAAGAAAAAATTCAATTTTATTCTTCAAAAAATATTTTTTCCTAAAAATTGGTTTTTATATGTTTTGTATTTTTATTTTAAAAAAGAAATTATATCATGGTTTAAGTAGGATTTTATTATAATTTAAAATTTATAAGTAAAAAAAATTAGTTATATCCAAAATGACGATTATTATCTTCACACATTCCCTATAAAAAATTTCACTTCCACATTTTTTTCCTTTGGTCCCAAGAAGGAGGTCTAAGACCTTTATTCTGAAAGAAAACGTTGTGAGAAGGGGAAATTTTTCTGAAGTAAGTAATGAGTTATTATTCATTCATTTCAATCAATTTATTATATATAGTCTTTAAAAATATCATTATCCATACTCAATATTTAATATTAAAATAATTATGAATCATTAAATATAATATTATAATAATATAACTATTTGTTTATACTCATCATTAATTATAACACTTTCTGGTTTGAGTTCGTTTTATAATCCACAAAAATGATGTTATAAAATTTCCATCATTACTGATTAAGAAAATAGTCATGATACTAATATGATGTAATATTTATAGATTTAATATATTTTTGTTACTTTTTAATTGAATTATATATTAGTACGCTAATTAATAAAATTAATTTTTTATTGAATCAAAATTTAGAAAAACTATATTTTAACCGCTCTTTATTAAAAGTTTTCATAACATACATAAATTCCCATTATACTTTATAAATATATTAAAAATACTTATTTTACCCCCATTTTTATTCTTTAGGACATGAACACATGAGCAAGGATTAAGGAATGGAACCACTATACTGAAGCTAGCATAGAACAAAACTGAAAATTAACACATGAATATTAAATTTAACAAAGAATTATTATCAAATGGATTATAATAAAATTATAAATTAATGGTATAAATTAAAATAAATATAAATATTATTTTAATATAGATTAATAATAAATCTAAATTGATTACACATGAGGTTAGAGTGCATCTGACCAAGCAGTAATCCAAGGTAAGAGGTTTTCACCTCAATTTATCTTCTTTGCGATGTATTTTGTTTTATGAAAATATTTTCATTTTTATAGTGTATATACTACCTCATTTATATATTTTATCATAATTATCATTTTTTTCATAGTATTTAATTTTCCATTCCATGTTTTCTCTTTGAAAGGATTTCGATTCAAAAGTTACATAATCCAAATGTGTTTATTTCTAATGTCACTTTGAAATTTAGATTGTGCATGAATAAATTTATATTATGGGATATTATATATTGTTTCATTAAAAAAACCCATAATATATTCTTCTTATATGGTTATTTCTATGGTTTAGATGTCCTTTTAGCATTTCACCTCCCTTTGGTTCACTGTTCAATTGAAATGATGTTTGTAAGTGTATTTGAACTTATCACAACATTTTAATCTAGAATATATATCCTCTATGTTTATATTATTTATTAACACAAAAATTTTCCTTTATTATTTTGAAATCCAAATAATTATTATATCATTTACTCTTTATACATCCATTTATATCTTTACAAAAAAATTAATAAAATTTTCATCGATTTTCTTATTCACTAAAACTTCCTATAAGGATTAAAAAATAATTTATTCTCAATGTTATAAATTTTCATATATTGCACTAAAAATTTAGTTTCATAACCTTTATATCTATTCAAGGTTCCATTATTTTAAATTCCTTTTGAAATAATTTATTGAAAATTATTTGTTTCTTGAAATTTATTTCTAAAAGAGAATTGTAACTTTAACTTTTTACAACAATGATAAAAATATTTTATGAATACAATTTTTATTGACTTACATCAATTTTATTTACTATATCCAAAATACATATTACCTATAGATTTATTATTCATGAAATACCCTCTAAATTATATTATTATATACATATATTGATAGATTTTTTTTAGTATCAAGCAATCACATTCTTGATTCCCTTTTATGTGATACAATTTGAAAATGTAATGTAACCCTTTTTATTTCTAGGAGTTTTTTAATGATATGATCTATGATTTTTTAATATGGAATACATATGTATTTTTTATAATTATGTGATGTATGTATCTAATTGGGTTTAAATATGTTAAAAACTCAATGCATGGACCTAATTATGTTTAGCTATGTTCACAACTCTATAGGTGGACTTAATTGCATAGATATAATTGCATCAAGCTATGTTCACAACTCTATATGTTTTTATGGTTTATCATTATGTTATGAATATAACTACTTGTTTTTATATATGTTCACAAATATTTTCTTATTCCTAAACAAATTTATCTATATTCACAACTCTTTTCATGTCCCTAATTGTGTTTAACTATGTTCATAACTTTATGCATAGGCCTAATTGCATTTAACTTTGTTCACAAGTATATGGTTGGAACTAAATTAATTATTTTTATTCAAAACTATATGAATGGACCAAGTCATGTTTATCTATGTTCAAAACTCTACTCTCATACCTAATTACCTTTATCTATGTTCACAACTATATTTGTGGACCTAGTTGAATTTGGCTATGTTCAAAACACTATGCATGGACCTAATTACATTTAGCTATGTTCAAAAACCTTATATATGGACCTAATTATGTTTATCTATGCTCAAAACTATATAACTGGAGATAATTTCTTTTAATTATTTTTACAAATCTATGCATTGACCTAATCACATTTATGTAAGTTCATAACTCTTTCCATAGACTTGATTTCTTCGAGCTATGATAAAAAAGATATGTTTTTTTCTATGATTATGTTTGAACCATATTCATATTATATAATATATTTTTCATGATCATTACCTCATGTTTTTTCATTATTTTTCTATGGTATATGTTAAGCTGGATTGGGTTATACAGAATAGTCACAAGAGGGGGGTGAATTGTGTCTTTGAAATTTCTTTGTGAAACATGATGAAAACCAATTATATCCTTTATCTTTATCAGAATTTCTTATGAAATGAAAATAAATAGATAGAAGGACACAAATATTTATTGTGTTTTGGGGCACAAATATCCCCTAGTCCACTCCACCAACGCTCTTCTCCATGATCTTGGTGATTTTCACTAGTCGATCCTCTTTTCACAAGACCATTTACAACTGAGTATAGGAAGTTGACACCTTTACAATGTAAGGCTAAAAATAGAGCCTTCTGGTTATAAACATAGAACCGGTCAAACATCTTAGTATGAGACTCCAATACTCAGAATAAAAGATTATTGTTTTGACAAATAATTTCCAATTTTTCTTCATAGTTTTGGAAGAACGCAACTGATTGTAAATAGATCGTCGTCTTCAGAAAGGATGAATTTCAAGAAAGAGAATTTCTAAATCAATCCGGTTATAATTGATCTTCAAATATATTCAGAAACAAATCAGTAGTAGATTCATGATAGATCTAAAATGTAGAAGAATTAAATCTTCAATGTTTCTCCTTCTGATATAAAACAGAGTTTGATCATTCTTTATAGCAACAGATCTATAAAAGATCATTTGAATGAATCAATGTCTCTCTATTTTTGTGAGTCTCGAATATCTATGTAAAAGGTATCTTGATGCTCAAATTTTCAAAATCCTTTATTCTCCATGTATTCAAGAGATATATCTTCAAAATCAGATGTATGGAATATATAGAGCAAAGATAAGCACTTGCTTAATAAACTTCAGATCCGCAAAGGTTACCTGATAGATCACGATATTCCAATCCTTGAAAATAGAGCAGTCATAACTTCCCTTAATAATAGGCACAAAATCCTCTTATTAAATTGATAATTTTAATTATATAAAAATGTTATTTAATCAGTCAAAGACACAATTAATAATCGGGATTTGAATCAGGTTGGAAATCAACCTGATATTTCATAAAAGACTATTGTACGATAAAGTCGTAAAATCAAAACTTCAATGCTTGAAGAAGTAAAACGTAGGGTTCTTCTCACAATAAAATACAAACATAAGTTTGCTTATAAACATAAGGTTGATCACAAATGTAAGTTTTATCATCCATACTTTTCAAGTAGGATTTCAGAACATATGGTTCATGATCCATTCTTTTCTTTTCTTCTGAACGTTAGCTATATGATCCATACTTTTTGATAAAATTTAAGGTTCATTACAAAAGTAGGGTTGATGTTCTATACTTTTGAGAAGAAAATGTAAGATTCCATACTTATGTAGGGTTTTTCATCCATACTTTTCTCATATAACAAACGTAAGATTCTTTTACCATACTTTTCTATCAATATAAAATAAATGTAGGGTTTAATCCTTATGCTACGTTCTCCAACGTACGATATGAACCGTGTTTCCAGAACACACTGAATTGATTTTCGAAGACTTTGAAAAATATTTTACGCTGATAATAAGATTTAATATTATTCCAAATTTATAAATATAAAGAATATTAATTTCCTAAAATATACTTAAAGTAAAATCATTAGAAACAATAAATAAGGGTAATTGTAAGCAATAAAATCATCATAGAAATATAGAGTATTATAGAAACAATACATGCTCAACAATATCCCCCTTTTTGATGATCACAAAACCCATAAAAATAATTTCACAACATTATAATTTTGCAAATATGAGAACAATATTTTATTATTTGAAAATAAAATTATTCCTTTAAAAACATCCAAATTTCTTCTTTTGTACAATCCATATTTCTCCCATTTTTTAAAAGATTTCCTCCCCTTTGTAAAGCATAAATAAAAATTAAATGCTGTGTTTATCCAAATTTCTCCCCTTTTTTGTGATATAAAAAAGAATGATAGAATAAGAAATAGAACACATTTAGTGTAGCACTAAATTGTTAGAAAATGTTATGATAAACTATTTTTTAATAATTGAATCTTGATTTCTGGCATTCTAACATAGATAAAAATAGTATAACAAAGTAAACAAAAATAATATTAAAAAAAATATTTCATTGGTAACACATGTACAGGTACATAAATGAATGGAAATCAAGGTTTTTTTTAATAATTTTTGAAAAAGGTATTTTAGCCATTCATAACAACTTGTTTCAACTCTACCAACTGCAATGTTAACCTTTCCATAATTCCATCTCCCATCTAAATTATCAAATATCTTCCTTCTTGAGTTAAATGAAGATATTCAATTAGATTCACTCTGAAAAAACTCATGTAACCATTATTATTTTTCCATAAACAGATTGTGCTTCTCAGTGATCTTTTTAAGTAATTCTCGAATACTTGGTTCACCTAAGGTGATATTCTCAACAATATTATGTTGATTATCCAACATTACTGACAAAGGAGCACTGTTACACTGTAAATCCTACAATATATTGTTCATGTTTCTCATTACTGCTGTAATGTCCTGAAAACCTTTGATAAAATTAGGAGAAGTACCAGATATACTTGCTTGATTACTTCTGACCATTGCAAACTGTTTCTCCATAAAACCTTTTAGTTCTACAAAATCTAATTTCAAAACAGCCTCATATTTTAATCTTTCAAATTCTTCCAACATTTCTTTCTTAAAATCATCAAATTTATTTTTTAGAATTTGAAGTATCTTTAAACTTTTGAAACTTTTGTTTTTCCTTTTCTAACTCTATTCCTAAAGGTGCATTCTCTACTTGAACTCTATTAAACTTTCTAACTAGCTCTTAAACATGACCAGTCATTGAATTATAGGTACTCTATGCTTGAATCATATGTTTGTTTACCAAAACTAGTGGTAATGATTTAACATATGATATTTATTCTATATTCTTATCTTTTGGTTTTTCCACTGACTTCTCTCCAGAGTCCTTAATTGACTCTTCAAAAAAAAATCATTCAAAACTTCTGTATGAACTTTAGAAATTTTTTCTTTTTGAAAAGGCTCTGCTTGCACTGGTTCTTCCTAAAACCGAGAAGCAGTAATATTATCATCAAATTGTTCTATTTTGTTAGGTCCACAAGGCTGAATACCCTGAGAGGGGGGGGGGGGAGAATCAGGGTATGACTAATTTAAAATTAAATCTCGTTCTGATCTTGTTTTACTGTTGAAAAAAACACTCTTCTCTCTATTTCCTGTTGCACAATATAAACAGAAAGTAAATCAAGCACAAGACACAACAATTTTACTTGGTTCACCGCTAAGGGCTACGTCCAAGGAGCATATTCCAACAGGTTGGTGGTCGTACCCAATTCCACTAAACTTCACTAGATGTGGATTACAAGGTTCAAGCTAGATTACTTCTACGCCTAGGCTCACTGCCTTTACAATGTTTAGGGTCAGCTCACTACTTTTCCAAGGGTCACTCCCTATTTATCTCTCTCTGGCTCACTGCCGGTGGAGAGGATCACCTTCTTTCTCTTTCTTTGCTCACTGCTCTAGAAGGAATCCTCTTACAGTTTATAGACCTGTAGGTCTCTTCATTTTCATGAAGGATTGCATATTACTCTGTATGTAGATGCTCTGTTGAATCTCAACATTCAACCATAGATGAATCTCACTTTGCACCGAAGGTGTCAGGCAATTTTACAGCTTCCACGCGACCCGAAAATATGGCCGGGGAATCAACCTTACTTGGTGCGCAAGTCTAAGCTGGCGCGCAAGTATCGGTACACAAGTCACAATTGGCGCACAAGTCTTCCTCAACCACTTGCATGACACAAGCTTCTGCAACTCCAAACCTGCGCAACTCACTTACTTCCTTTCCTAAACCACCTCAGGCACGCAACTAACACTTGGTACGCAACTTCCAACACTGGCGCGCAAGTCCCACTTATGCGACACACCACCACTTGCGCGACTTCCACACCTGTGTGATGGGAGCTCTGATTTCTCAAAGTGTTGAACTCCGGTGAAGAATGAGGAGGGGTGGTGCAATATTTATAGGCAATCTGACCACCCTGCGCGATGACGCACAAGTCAACCCTCAGCACGCAAGTCTCAGCGCGCAGGTCTCTTTCCCTGCAATTAACTTGTGAGACCTACTTCCAAACATGCGCGAACCTCTTTCCTTTGCTATATTTTGATCTTATGATCTTGAAAAACCATAGGCGCACAAGTTCTCAAGCTTTCAAGGCATCAACACACAAGTCTCTTTAACGGCGCGCAAGTCACCTGCACGACATCACCAATACTTTCGCGACACTTATCCCTTTTCCATATTTTGATGATATGATCTTGAAAAACATATGGCGCGCAAGTTTCCAAGCCTTCATGTACACGGCGTGAAAGTCCCTTTTCCAAAAACCACTTTTCTTCATTTGTCAATTTTCAGGCCCAAAAATTTGGCAAACACTGGAAAACGGTGCCACCTTGTATCTGTTCTTTTTGTACCGCCTCCAGATCATCCATTCCTTTGTCGAAGTTCTTGAATCAAACATTGATCGTTAACCACATCTCTTGAACTTGACATTACATAATGAAATACCCTTTTTCAACAAATTTTTATTTCATGGTTTGTATTGTCAATAATCACAACACAGATGTTCACTTTGTCAACAAACACAATCACCTCAAAAATGCTTCAATGATACCTTGAGGGATTTTTTCCCAACATATTTCTTTTTATTTTTAAACCATATTCACTTCTTCAGTTCTTGGATCTACCTCTTCCTAAGGAAAAATTTCCACTTCTACTTGAGGAGTATCTTCCTCTTCTTGAGGCACTATTTTAGTTTCTTGAGATATAGTTTTCTCTTGCCTTTACTCTTGTATAGATTCACTCAAAAACATGTAACTTAACAGATCTCTTATTTTAAGTATTGTCTCTAGAGTAGGTTCCTGACCAACTATTATTTTTCTTGAAATAATAAGTCCTCCCTAAATTATTTCATCAGAAGGTGTATCTTCTATTTCAAATATGAGTCTTCTTAATGTATTTGAAACTTCTCCAGTTCTAGATTCAACTATGCCTTCCTTTGATTTAGCAGGTTGCTCCCCCTGAGCAGATACTTAATCCTCATCAGCTCCAACTGGCATGATTTTTCCTTTAACATTACCCTAGAAAAATCCCATTTTCCTCAAATATCAAGTATTAAACACATTTCTATGATGGAATTTGACTCTCGCATCAACCAGTCTCACCATATCCTTCTTAAACAAAAATTTTGAGATAAATCTTCCCTAAGGATAAAAATTCATTTGAGCCTCTGGTTGAGAGCATTAATTCAGATATCTAATTAGATATCATGGAAAATTTATCTTGATTTCACTTAAGAACAAAAATATTATATACATATCAGAAAAAAGAATCTTCTCAATCTCTAGAATTCTTGGATCAATCCTGATTTGAATAAACTTAACCAAGATTTTTCTGATCTGGTTCTAAATACTTTAATAGCATTTTTCTAATGTTAGTAGAACCAAATAGAAATGACATGATATCCCATGACTTGTGTTCCTTATTTCCAATATATTTCAAATAAAAATGGAAAACTCTCTCATATGGGAAATTCAAAATCCTTACTATTTCAACAGAAGAGATCAAGAAATATATATCCTCTATGTTGGCGATAATCGAATCCTCCGTATCTCCCAAAATAAACAGAACAAATTTATAAAAACTTCTCAACTCTACCTCATATAGGAATTTAGTTTAGTCATCACTGAATGTCTTTTCGAGATTTTGAAAAGCTTGGGCTTACTTTATCATCAGATGTGTCTATTATAACCACTATAAATTTATTACCTTTCCCTGAAGTATTTTTTGTCCAATAGGACTCTCACGCTTAGTATCACTGGTTTTTCCTTCCTCAATTCTCTTTTTCTCTGTCATTTCTATTGAAAAACTCTAATGGTTTGAATTTATAGGGTTTCAAAGGTGTGAGAAAAGGTAGACGAAGGAGGTGAAGGTTTCCGATGTTTCAAAGGGTTTGAGAAATGAGTATGTTTAGAATTCAAAACATCTTCTGACAAAGCCTTGATTCCCATTTCATTACCTATAGTAATCATGACAAAAAAATATTAAAATAAATTAACCTATATGTGGTGTCCTAAAATTTATTACAGAAAAATAAAATTTTAACTTATTTAAAAGATAAGTAACACAATTATTTTAAATAGTGAAGAAAAATAATGTGATCAAATAAGTAAAATTAAAATTAAATAAAATTTATTTAAAATTAGATAAACCTAAATCCCCCTTAATAAAATAAAAATGTGTAGTTGGAAGTGGTTTATTAAAAATATCAGCTAATTAAGATTCAGTACTTATAAATTATAAAAATATATCCTTTTTATGAACATGGTCTCTTAGGAAATGATGTCTAATATCAATTTGATTAATTCTATAATGACTTAGAGGATTTTTTGAAATATTTATAGCACTGGTATTATCACATAAAATTGGTGTACTATTAAAATTTAGTCCAAATTTCATAAGTGTTTTTTTATCCACAAAACTTGTGGACAACAACTGCTTGCAGATACATATTCTGCCTCGGTTGTTAACAAAAAAACTGAGTGTTATTTCTTACTTGACCATGAAATTAATATTTTCCTAAAAAGTGACATGTTCTAGAGGTTGTTTTTCTATCTAATATAAAACTTTAAAAATTAGCATCTGAATATAAAATTAAATTAAAATATTAAGTTTTTTGGATAAATAAGAGATTGAAAAACATTTCCTTTTAAATATCTAAAAATTCTTTTAACAACAGTAAGATGATATTATTTAGTATTTGATTGAAATATTGCACAAAGAAATACTGAATATAGAATATCTGGGTTTCTAGTAGTAATATATAATAAACTACCAATCATACCTCTATATAAATTGTTGTTCACTGGTTTTGCAACTTTATCAAAATCAAGCTTTATATTAGTACACAAAGGAGTTGCATATGTCTTGTTGTTTTCAAGTAAAAATTTCTTTAATAAATTGGTAATGTATTTTATTTAATTTAAAACATTTCCAAAATCCTTTTGATAAATTAGAATTCCTAAAAATAAATTTAGTTCTACCATCATACTTATTTCAAATTATTTTTGCATTAAATTTGAAAACTCATGAAAAAACTTTTTATTAGTTGATCCAAAAATTACATCATCATCATAAATTTGAACCAATAAAATATTAGATTTTACAGTTTTATTGAAAAGTGTTGGATCTTCCATACCAATAGTAAAATAAATTTTCAAAAAAAAAGAACTTAATCTTTCATACCAAGCACTAGGTGCTTGTTTAAAGCCATAAAGAGCTTTAGTAAGTTTAAAAAAAATCTGGTTTTTGAGAATTTTTAAAACCAAGAGGTTGATCAACATAAAATTTCTCCATTAAATAACCATTTAAAAAGGCAGACTTAACATCCATTGAAAAAATTTAAAATTCCTAAGAGATGGATAGGCTAAAAGGATTCTAATGGATTCTAGTCTATCTATAGGGACAAATGTCTCATCATAATCTATACCTTATTTCTGATTATATCCATTAGCTACTAGTCTTGCATTATTTCTAGTTATAATTCCTTGATCATCTTATTTATTTTTAAAGACCCATTTAGTTCCTATAACTGGATAGTTCTTTGGTCTTTCAACTAATTCACAAACTTCATTTCTGTTGAATTTATTTAGTTCTTCTTGCATTGCTATCATCCAAATTTCATCATCTAAGGCTTATTATATCGACTTAGGTTATAATTGGGAAAGAAAGGCATAAAAATAAACTGTATTTATTACACTTCTTCTAGTTTTTATTCACGTGTCTAGGTCTCCTATAATAGTTTCTAAAGGGTGATTCTTTAGGGTTCTAGACTGTCTAGGTAAAATACTACTAGATTCAACAATGTCATGTTTTTTTAAACTAGACTGAATTTTATTTATATCATTTTTAAAATCATATTTTAGGTTTTCAAGTATCATATTATCATTAGGGTTAGATTCATCAATTTGGTATTTTCCTTTAATAAAAGGATCATATTTATCAAATTTAACATGTATTGATTCTTCAACAATCCTTGAATTTTTATTAAAAACTCTATAAGATTTAAAGGTAGTATAATATCCTAAGAAAATGGCTTCATTAGATTTTGGATCAAACTTACCAAAATTTTCCTTGGTGTTCAGGATATAAAACTTGCATCCAAAAACATTAAAGTATTTTACTTTAGGTTTTCTGTTATTCCAAAGTTTATAGGGTGTATTTTTAAAAAATGGTCTGATTAAAACTCTATTCATTATATAGAAGGTTTTTATTACATATTCTATCCAAAAATAGGTAGAAAGACTGTATTCATTTATCATAGTCCTAGCCATTTCCTGAATAGTTATATTTCTTTTTTCAACAATTCCATTTTGTTGAGGTGTTCTTGGTGTAGAGAAGGTGTGTTTAATACCCATATTTGAGATAAAGGAATTAAATTCCAGATTCTCAAATTCTCCACCATGATCACTTCTTAATGAAATTATTTTAAAACATTTTTCATTTTGAATAATTTTTTAAAAACTTTAAAATACATTAAAAGCTTCATTTTTATATTTTAGAAAATAAATCCAAGTAAATATAGAATAGTCATCAACTAAAACACATACATATAATTTACCAGCCAAACTTGGTATTCTTGAAGGTCCAAACATATCTATGTGGATAATTTTTAAATGTTTCAATGTAGCAATTTTGTTAATTGATTTTAAAGAAGATTTTTGTTGCTTTCCAATTTTACATGAATCACAGAATCTATCACTATCAAATTTAAGACTAGGTAAATTAGAAACTAATTGTTTCTTAGATAACTTTTGTAAATAATAAATATTGAAATGTCTAAGTATTCTATGCCATATCCAAGATTCATTTATCTTAGCAATTAAAAAATTTACTTTTTGTTTACAAAAGGAATTTATGTCTAGGGTATAAACATTTTTAGTTCTGGGTGCTCAAAATTTAAGCAATTTATCTTTAAAAACTGAACATAAATTGTTAGAAAAATTAACATAATAACCTTAATCACAAAGTTGAGAAATACTTATCAGATTATGTTTCAATCCTTGTACATAAAGTACTTTATTTATTGAGACAACTTCTAGATCTCCAACTGTTCCAATACCAATGATTTTTCCTTTTTCATTTTCACTAAAGGTGACCTATCTACCATCCTTTTGAGTTAAGGTGTTGAAGTTTGATGAGTTTCCACTCATTTATCTGGAGGATCCAATGTACATGTACCATATTTCTTTTTTTCTTCTATGATCTGCTTCCTGCAAATAAATTTAAACAAAGGTTTGTTTTGGTACCCATATTATATTGGGTCCAATAGTGTTAGATAGAAGTGATCTAAGAATCCATATTTTCTTTGTTTTTCAATAATCATTTGAGTCAAATAAACTGTTTTAAATAAAGTCCTTTTTAATTCCACTTATTTGGAGATTTCTTAAATAACATTTTTTTGTTATGTGACTTTTTATTCCACAATAATTAAAAATTACACCTTTTGAGTTTGGAATAATATAGTTTTTGCACAGTTTAGGATTCTCACCTTTACTACCTATTCCATATATTTCTTTCTTAATCATATTATTACCAAGAATTTATTTAAAGTATTTTCTACTTTTGGAAAAAAGAGAGCTGCACTTTTGTAGGTTTCTATTTCATCTTGCAGTGTTTTGATCTTATTTTCATGATCTGTACTATTTGTGTTAGATGAGTTATATTTCTCAATTAAATCTTAATGTTGTTTTAGTAAAGTGTCTCTTTCTCCTAAAACTGCACTGTGGATTTTTTTCAATGTTTTATGATTTTTTAATAAAGAATCATATTTATCTTCTAGCATATTGTTGTAAGATGCAAGTTTGTCATTATAATAGCTAGAGTCAGAGTCAGAATTGGAAGAGTAATAAGATTGTACATTTTCATCTTCAGCCATGAAGCAGAAGTTTGCCTTTACATTTTCTTGTTACTTTTTTGAGTCAGATATTGATGAGACTCTAGAGTCTTTAGAAACACTCCATATATCTTTCATTTATTTTTTATCTTTATTCTCATAATCATTTTTTTGGAAAAACTTCTTTTTATTTTCTCCTTTTTGTAGAGGAAAATCAAGTCTTATGTGACCCTTTTTTCATTCATAGCATCTGACTTCCTTTGTATCTTTCTCATCTCTCTTGAAGGAACTTAATCCTTTATTCTTCTTATAAAATTTGAAGAATTTTCGGGCCATCTATGGCAGTTCCATTTTTGAATCAGATGAGTCAGTTCTTTCTTCCTTTTTTATCTCTTGTTTCATCTTTCTGCTCTTCTTCTGAGATGTAACTTTCAAATTAGTATTTTCTCTTTTTATCAAGAATTTATGATCATTAGCTTCATCTTTCATCATATATTCGTACATCATCAGGGTTCTAATCAATTCTCTCATAGTTTTATTTTTAACAGGTGATGATTTCCTAATAGCTGCTGATATCCCATTCAATCTAGTTGGTAGTACTCTCAGTACTTTCAAGGCCTGATCTTCTTGGTTGATATGATCTCTCAAGGCAGTAATTTTGTTGATTATCTCTATAATCCTTCCATTCATTTGAGTGATTATTTCACCATAAATAATTCTAGAAGTATCAAATTTCTATTTTGCTATAGGATACGTCATTTGCTTGACATTGTCAGTTCCTTCATAGGTAACTGCAATTTTCTTCCACATCTCATATGCAGTAGGGCATTGTGATACTCTGTTAAATTCATCTGGTCCAAGAACACATATGATTGCATTAATTTCTTTTGAATTTATGTCATAGTCTACTTTTATTGCATCACTCTATGTTTCTAGTTTTTCAGGAATTGCATAATGAGTTATATTTTTTGAATAGACTCTGTATCCAAGGTTCTTTAGGTAAATGATCATCCTCGATTTCCAGCATCCATAGTTTTCACCATTGAAGTACGAAGCTCAAAACATATATATTCCCTCCCATGTATTATTAATTGATATATCTGTATAATCCTTTAAAATTTCAGCTTGTTATAGATTTAACAAAATCTAAACCCTCCTTTGATACCAATTGTTGAATCGGGTTACATAGAATAGTCACAAGAGGGGGTGAATTGTATCTTTAAAATTTCTTCATGAAACATGATGACAACCAATTATATCCTTTATCATTATCATAATTGGTTATGAAGTGAAAATAAATAGATAGAAGTATGCAAAGATTTATAGTGGTTCAGGGCACAAAGATCCCCCAGTCCACTCCACTAATGCTCTTCTCCATGAGCTTGGTGATTTTCACTAGTCAGTACTCTTTTCACAAGACCATTCAAAACTGAGTGTAGTTAGTCAACACCTTTACAATGTAAGGATAAAAATAGATCCTTCTTATTCTAAACATAGAATTGGTCAAACAACTTAGTATGAGAATCTGGTACTCTGAATAAAAGAGTATTGTTTTAACAAATACTTTCCGATTGTTCTTCACAGTTGTAGTAGTATGAAACTGACAGTAAATGGATAGTCATCTTCAGAAAGGATGTTTTTTTAGGAAAGATAAGTTCTAAATAAATTTGGTATCAATTGATCTTGAAATATATTCAATAACAAATCAGTAGTAGATTCACGATAGATCTCCAATGTAGAATAAGTAAATCTTCAACATTTCTCATTCTGATATAAAACAAAGTTTGGTCGTTCTTTGTAGTAGCAGATCTATAAAAGATATTTTGAATGAATCAATGTATCTATATTTTTGTGAGTCTCAAATATCTCTGTAAAATGTATCTTGATTCTCGAGTATTTGAAATCTTGTATTTTCCATGTATTCAAGAGATATATCTGTAAAATCAGATGTATAGAATGTATAGCACAAAGAAGAGCACTTGATTCATAAAATTCAGATCCAAAATGGTCACCTGATAGATCACGATATTCAAATATTTGAAAATAGATTAGTTGTAACTTACCTTAATAATATGCACGAAATCCTCCTATTAAATCGATCCTTTGAATAACATAAAATTGGTATTTAATTAGTCAAATATTCCCTTAATAATCAGGCATTGAATCAGGCTTGAAATCAGCCTGATATTTTGCAAAAGACCATTGTATGATAAAGTTGTAAAATCAAATCTTTGATGCTTGAAGAAGTCAAACATAGGGTTCTTCTCATATGAAAATACAAATGTAAATTTGATCACAAACGTAATGTTTATCATCCATACTTTTCTCTTCGATTTTGAAACTTATGGTTCATGATCCATACTTTTCTTTGCTTCAAAACGTAAGGCATATGATCCTTAATTTTTGATAAAATGTAAGGTTCATTATAAATGTAGGGTTGATGTTCCATACTCTTGAGAAGAAAACGTATGATTCCATACTTATGTAGGGTTCTTCATCCATACTTTTCTTATATAACAAATTTAATGTTCTTTCTAAACGTAAGGTTATTTTACCATACTTTTCTGTCAACGTAAAATAAATGTAGAGTTTAATCCTTATGCTACATTCTACAATGTATGATATGAACAATGTTTCCAGAACACGCTGAATAGCTTTCTGAACACTTTGAAAAATATTTTACGCGGATAACAATCTTTAATATTATTCCAAGTTTAGGAATATAAATAAAATTAAGTTCTAGAAATATACTTAAAGTAAAATCATTAGAACAAAAAACTAGGATATTTGTGAGCAGTAAAATCATCATAAAAATATAGAGTATTGTTGAAACAATACATGATCAACATGTTATACTTAAATGATTATATTTCTGAGGTTATATGTCATTCTATCATGGATTTTGGGTAAATTTTATGATTTTATATTATTTAAAATCAAATACTTCTACCACGTTCATGTTTTCTCATATGTTGATGATCTATACCTTTATCAATGATATTTTTACCCTTAATGAGAATTTGAGAACACTCCTTATCTTTCATATTTACATAGGAAAAATATATAAGAATATGTTTATGAGGAATTCATGTGAGGAGAATAGTTTGGGAAATATTGAAGAAATAATATGCAACAATAAATTTATGTAGCTAATATCAAAAGACACTAAACCTTTAGGTTATGATATTGTGTTCTTATTTTTAAAATATAATGTTTAAATTATGGATATGATGTAAAATTTATAACTTATATTCTCTGGTTATCTTAATTGATATCAAAGTGGGGTTTAGTTTTTTAGGAATTATTTATGAAGTATAAGAGAGACCAACTTAAAGATAACTAGGTTGAACTAAAAGTTTTAATGGCTAAAATAATGGTGCCATAAAGTAATTAATCATGATATTTAATTTTTATATAGTTTTCACACTTATATTATTAATATTTTACTTATTCTAACCCTTTTTATTTTAGTGAATTGATGTAATAAAGAGGGATAAAGTTAATAATGGGTGTAATGGATAATTTGGTGATTTTCTCAATAAGAAACCAAATATGGATTAGAGATGTAGTGAAAACATTCATGCCAATACTATATCAGTTTATAGGAAATAACCCAAACCATGTTAATCTCCCCAATACAATAAAGAAGGATAAACATAATATTTATTCATTCATGCCTCAACAACTACTTACATGTAGTCGATATTCTGATCCAGTAATTATTGATAAATGGATTAAGATGATAAAAAATATACTTTTTAATATTTAATTATTAGAACATGAAAAAGTTGTTTTAATTATTTATTAGTTATAAGGAAATTCAGACCAATTATGGCCTTTTATAAAGTATATAAGAAGGAAAAAGTATACCCTATGGAATGATAGGAGATTAAAAAAATATTTTCCACTAAATATTTTCCTTGAAATATTATACTTAAAATAAAGAGAGAATTTCATGAGTAAAAGAAAAAGTAGGATGTGTCAATTGGTTCATATGAGGAAAACTTCAAGAGACTCACAAGTTACAAACATAGTTTTGTTATTTACCCTAAGATCATTATCGATCATTTATATAGTTGATTAAAAGAATTTATACAAAAGTAATTAGTCATAAGGGACTTTGGTTGCTATGAGAAACTTTTTTTATGTCTACTTAAGGTGGAAATGGAAACTATATACTCTCATGAATTTGGAGATAAGAAAATTAATTCAGAGTTTCATGGAATTTTGAATTATAATTAAATTAGAATAATGAAAATTTAACTACTTTCATGAATAAAATGTGAGAGGACGCACCGAAGAAATTTATTTAATGGAATGGGAAAATATTTTATGTGTATAAGGTTTAAAAAAAGATCTCATTATTGTCCATGATAGATGATAAGTTTAATCAATATGATGAAGTGGAAGAAATTACAAAATGATGAATGACCCACACACCAATTCATAAATTGTATGAAGTATGGATATTAAACCAATCATTAAACCAATCCAATTGTTAATGAAGATAATTGATGTCAAAAATATCTTAATATAAAGGTTAAATATAAAACCTATACAATAAATACTATTAAAGTGTGTCAGTAAAATGAAGTGGTCAAATAAAATTTCTAAGAGTATAAAATTTCCACCCCAACCACTAGATATTGAATTATTAGTGCATAATCTTAATAATATGATGATTTTATCCCAAGTTTATAACTCTACCTTGATAAATGTTTTTGGGAATATGCTTCCTAAAATCATATTACCCCCCTTTATTCAAATTTTATATTAGTTTATACATGGATTGAATTTCTTTGCAAAGTTACCAGATTAATTACCATAATTGTGATATCACATTATCATATCCCGAATTAACCCATGATTGTATTTTAGTGAAAGGATTTATATAAAATCCCTATGGAAATTAAATACATTATATGGTCTTAATTACCAATAATTGGGGTATTTTTCTCAAATGGTTTCAAAGAAACTAATTATGATGGATATTACATTTTTGAATGACACATTGATATTTTTATTGAAGGTTTTCTTGGTCTTCCGTAGATCACAAGGTCATGTTTTCAATAGAACTCATACATGGTGCTCTACCCATATAAATAAATCTATATGGAATGATCCAGATTTAATTGGTGGAATTAATGAATAAAAAATAGAATTTGGATAAAGGTTTATATGCCAAAGTGCTTCAATAAGGGGTGAACTTGCTCTTTTTTAAGAATAATGATTTTCTAGTGACTCTCTGTATTGATTATCATGAGATTAATAATATTGTGATCAAGATCAATCGTCCTCTACCTCGTATTATTATTATTTTGATCAATAATGAGAGGATTAATACTTTTTAAATATTTAACTTTAACATAGATATCATTAATTAAGGGTGAAAAGAGTAGGTGTTCTTAAGAATACCTTCTATACATTATATAAAAACTATAAAATCATATATATTCCATTTAAAATTAAAATACCCATGATATCTTCATTAATTTAATGAATATATTCTTTAGAGATTACATAAATCAATTGTTTTGTCTTTACAAATTATATTAAAATATATTACCAAAGAAAGGAAGATTATGAAGATCATTTGAGGATTGTGCTGACTACCTTGAAAAATGAGAAACTCTATGATAAATTTATAATGTGTTAATTTGAGGTATATAATATATTATTATTAGGTTATATAATTACAATATAGGTTATACATATGGATCCTTAAAAGAGAATGATGATTGAAGAATAGACCAGACCTCCTAGTTTAATAGAGATTTTTAGTTTTCTTGGATTGAATGGATAGTTTTGAAGACTTTTAAAAATTTTATCATAGTTGTAAAATTCACAAACAAAGTTATCTTAGAAGAGAGTAAAGTTCCTCTAGAGATATGAATGCAATGGAAATTTTGAGGGTATTAAAATATTTTTTTTCACTACACCTGTATTCACAATACCGTGAAGTAAAGAAGGGTCTATGATAAATAGTAATGAATTAAAGAAGGGATTGAGATGTTTCCTCCTAAAAAATGACATGGTGGTAGCTTATGTATCATTTCTATTAAAGGCCCATGAATAAAATTAACTTGTACATGGTTTGGATCTTACATAGGTAATCTTTACATTATAGTTATGTAGGTATCTTTAGAAAAAATCACTATGATAAATGAAAATATAAACATATACCTATTATGAAGGAAATGAAGAGCTTCTCAGCCTTATCCAACATAGTGCATTGAATATATCATTATAAATTATATCTTCATTCATGACTATGTTAATATTACCCTAATTGTTTTTCATCAATTTAAGAAATTAAAATTGTAAGGATATAATTTTTTTAATAGGGAGAATGTTACAACAAAGATTTAAGTGTTAATTTCATTTCCCTAATTCAATTTTTCTATTCTTTATAATGATCCAAAATATAGTTATGAAATAAATTATATATGGAATTAATCAAACTAATAATTTTTTTATTGATAATGAACATTACAAAAAAGTACATGAAATAGTTAATTACATACTGAGTATTATTAAATACCATAGACGATTAAATATATTAAAAGTGGATAAATTAAAATGAGATAATAAATATAAAATAATAATTTTTTTCCAACTAAGAAATCCAACTGAACATATTCACCATTTTATATCACCATTAATAGAATTGAAGCTATAATGAGAAAAAACATCATGAATAGAGAAATATTATTATAAATACCAAATGAAAACTATAATAATAAGTTGTGTTATTTGGAGTGATAGAATGAAATGAATTTATAGGAAATAATGGGAGTAATATATAAATTATATTACCATTATTAAAGGGTAAAAGTATTTGGGTATAATATTATAAAACATGATACAAGTTTGGAAAAACTTGTAAGTAGTTACTATAAATAATGTTTATTTAGATGTGTTTATCCCATATTACATTTGTTGTCAATAAGTCAATATGTGTTGGTGGATTAAGTGGTGATGCTTTGATAATTGTTATGGATTCATCTAATGGAATTTGATGTGATTCTTATAAAATTCTCCTTAGAAAATGTGATGATTGTTTGAAGTGATCTTAATTTCTAAGACTTATGTCATTGTTGACAGTTTATTTACTACAAGATGAAGAAGAACAAGTCCATGTAATTAAAGTATTATTTCATGATTATTTTAATGGTTTCTATGGAAAAATAAAATACCATTCATGGATATATTTATGTTTTTTTCATGAGGAAATTATTATCAAGGAAGTCTTGTAATTTCATTTTATACTTATATTATTTCTAAGTGTATGAATAGGGCTCATATTAAAAATTAGGCCAACTATACAAGCCCCCAAGGGATAGACCTCAACCACACTTTGGGGGACCTGAGGATCAAACCCCATTGGATATCCTACTAAAGGAGGCTGTATAGAGGCTAAGGAGTGGGTGGGAAGGGTATAAGCCCATAAGAGCAGACCTGTGTACAAGGCACACATGAGAAAGCTGTATAGGATCCGTAGGCTATCAGTGGGGTTTTATAGGTGAGGTGTATACTGTGAGGCTTGGGTGAAAGGTGTGATGGGTTCCAATCCCCCGTATCCAACTCAAACCACCAGTGGCACATATTTAATTATTTAGAACCACATAATGTAATTTACACCGATTTAGAATTGTGTCATGTGGGAAAATCTGGTTGGTTATTAGACCTCAATCATGCCTCCCTATATTCAAGAGGCTACCAACTAGTAGTGAGGGTGTACAGAATATAGTTGGGCGACTCTACCCCCTTGTACCAAGCTACAATATATAATAAATAAAAAATAATAATAAAAATCATATTTATAAAAATAGAAGAAATGATAAAACATACAACTAGAAAAAATAAAGGATAAACCAAGTAAACCAAATAATAATGAACCATGTAATGTTAGGATGAAATTTATCTAAATATAAAAATGAAAGTAATATAGATAAAATACCATGATGATGAAAATAACTCAAAAGACCTCTGTCCCAAACCCCATGTCAGTCCCTTCTCTAAGATTCAACCCATCTAGCATGAAATAATTAACTACAAGGTCCCTTTCTCTTATACAAACCCGCATTCATGTAATCTGATTGGGTACCAAACAGAGACATGAATAAAGTGTGAGAAAAACTGAGTAGGTCAATACCCCCATGTCTAAACAAAACCAGTCTAGTAAATAAGTTCATGTAATAAACTAATAAACATGTGTATTAATTAATCGACTTAATATAATACAAAAATCAACCTGATTTAGCACCCTACCAGAATATATATGATAACTTATTATAACCATTCCAACTATAACCATAAAACATGGAATAATCACATAACTAAGAAAATCCCTCTTTATAATAATTACATCATAATCAGGTGAAAACTTATAAGTATTACAACATAATTGGGAAAATCCCTTTAATAATTACAACATAACCGGGAAAACCCTATAAGAATAACAACATAACTATTCCAAGCCATTTATATAATAATTTTAGTATAATTAAGAAAATACCTTTATATAACATTTTAGCACAACTAATCCAAGATATTTATATAAGCATCTCCGCATGAATCACAACACAAGATATAAAATCAACAATAACATACATATATCAAAACCGACAAGGGTTAATTCATCCAATCACCCTGTATTATTCAATTACCCATTTCATTTATCAAGTTGGTCTTTAACCATTATCATTTCACTGCACACAAAAATATTATATCAAAAATTTCTAGTTATTCCAATTAAACAAGTAAGCTATTTTCCAAGGTGAATTTATGACAAGCATTCACTTGAGGTCTCATGTCATGCTAACAAAACTTTAATCCATTAACCAAATAATTTATATTCTAGGGTAGGCTCGCCCAACACACATCAATAAGACAGGTATCAACACCATTTAATCCAAAGGGATCCAAATAGTAACCTAACACATGATCTGTCATTACCCATTTTCAATTAATTAATGTGCACTTTAGGTCGGTGCAATCAAAATATTTAACATACTTAAACAATTAAACAGACCATCGGTTTGGTTTTATACTACTTACCTTTATCTGGTGAACAAAAAATGCTTCTAAAAGGTAACACCAACAATAATGAAGGTGAAGTAGATCCCAAGAAAAAACCTAGACCACACTCCATCATGATCGAAACCCAAAACAACCTCTATCAAGAGATTACACTATGATACCATAGAAAAAGTTTATGATAATGGGAAAACAAAGAAAAACACACACTAGGGATTAGAAGCTTGATTGAGACATCCATAAGAGAAGAAAATACTCCAAAATTTCCTAGAAATTTCCTAGTGTTAAATAGAGATAAGCTGTATGTGAATGAAGAATGAATCAAACTCTCAATGTGACTTTAAAACTGATGAACCCGAGAAATACATGGATTTTAATCATTTTATATCATTTATTTCTTAATTTATGAGTTATTTTAAAAAAAACATCGCCTAAAGTTAAAATAAACCCAATCAAACATTACACGATGTAAACCAATTTCACAGCGTGTAACCATTTCATACCCTAATCCAGTTCATGATATATTCCTGAAAAAAATTTACATATCATGTACCTGTTTCATGGTGTGTAACCATTTCATTCCTTGAACCAGTTCACAGGGTATTCTTGAAAATATTTACATGTCATGAACTGGTTTCACTATGTGTAACCATTTCACACCCTAAACCATTTCATGACGTGTAACTAGAAACATTTACATGTCATGTAACATGTTTATATAATGTAATTCTCTTGTAGACAGATCTCAACCTAGTTTCTTTAGAAAATCCTTAACAACCTTCAAAGAGTTCCTAATTCATAGAGAACCCTCATAATCCCCTTTTACATGTTTCTATTCCGACTTTATTAATTTTAAAAAACATACATCCTTGAACCTTAGGTCATTTTCCGTAGTAAAATTTCTCCAACCTCAAAAAGAAAACAAATACCAAGGCTCAAATACAAATGAAAAAATAGGTTTAATGAAAAAAATAAAAGAGGGGAATACATGAAAAAATATGGGATCTTACAACATCCCCACCATATAAAAACTTATCCAGAGATGATCCTACCATCACTATGGGGTATTGGAAAAAAAGTTTGGCCACTATGCTCGAATATCAGATTCCCTCTCTCATGAATCCTCTTGAATATGACCATGCTTACACTACACTTAAGATATAGGTATAGTCTTATCCCGAAGACACTTCTCTCTATGGTTCACAATCCATATTAGATGATCCTTAAAAGAAACAAATTCACCAAGATTGATATCATCAACATATACCACATGAGGAGGTTAAGGATGATATATCTGAAGTCGTGATATGTGAAACACATCATGCATGGAATTGTAGTGATATGGAAGGGATAATCAGTATGCAAATAGACCGAACCTTTCCACCATCTCAAACATATTGACTAACCTGGGCACTAACTTTCCCTATTTCTTAATACGATGTTTCCCCAATCTAGGAGATACCCTATGGAAAACAAAATGACTAACCTCAAACTCTAGAGGTCATATCTGATGGTTAGTATAAGATTTCTACCCACTCTTTGTAGTCATTAACCATCTACTGATCAATTGAACCAGATCAAATATCTATTTCATGAACCTAGGTCCAAAAAGCATTGATTCACCTACCTACATCCAACAAATAGGTGAATGAAATGAACTACCACTCAAATCCTCAAAAGGTTCCATTTGGTTCAATTCTTGGAAGCGATTATTATAAGAAAACTTTACAAGTTATAAATGATTCTCTTATGAACCACCAAAATCCATATCACCGGATCGTAACATCTCATCTAGAATCTAAATTGTCTTTTCATATTTTCTACCACTCTATGGATGATATGTTGTACTCAGATAAACATGTGATCCTAGAGACTTCTGAAGACTCTATCATAAGCGAGATGTGAAATGATGATCTCTATAAAAAATGATACTCCTCATAACACTATGAAATCAAACTATCTACCACACATAAAGACTACCCAAAACATTAATAGTGAAGGTCTCTCTAATAGGCAATAAATAGGATATGTTTTTTAGTCAATCTATGATCACCCATAATGCATCATTTGTGAGGGGTTTTCTAGGTAATACTATCATAAAATACATAGTTACATCATCCCATTTACATTTTGGAATTGAAAGAGGATGTAAAAGACTAATAATCCGTTTATTCTTGTCTTTAACCTAATGACATGTGAAACATATCACCATGAATCCCACTGCCCCCTCTTCATTCCAGGACACCATTACTTCCTTTGAAGATTAAGATGCATCTTTGTCATCCTTGGATGTACCGACCGTCTATAAGAATGAAACTCTCTCATCATATCCTCATGAAAGCCCATAGAAACCCGTATATAGCCACAATAAAGAAGATAATTTACACTACCAAGACACCATCCTAATGGTAGCTCCCTATGATATAAGATGTATCTGGATCTAATCATTTCAAATCATATAACTTCTCTATATTGATCCGGTCAAAAAAATGGGTATAATCGATGTCAAATTTAGAGCTACTCATCCCTGGTACTCTTGAACATCTAGATTAAAATATGCAAAGATTTCCATCATTTTTCACTTGTCACAAGATTCCCACACAACCTCTACCTGCATCTTTAAGATAAAGGAATCAAAAATGATGTTTCCATTTATTGGTGTATAATCCAACTTGAATTCGAAAGACTAAAGATAGTTAACTCACCTATTCTACTAAAGGTTAAGGTCCTACTAATAAAGGATGTACCTAATCCTCTTGTGGTACATGTACAACAAAAAACTCTCACCCAAAATATAATGTTTATAGTATTTCATGACATATAACTCCATAGCTAACTCCAAATCGTGAGTTGGATAATTCCTCTCACGCGACGTCAGCTGTCTAGAGCCTAAAGTTACCAATCAATTATTCTACATCAGAATTGATCTATGTCCAACTTTGGATGTGTCATAATACATGGTATATTCTATAATTATAACAATTAAGAGGAGGATCCATGCTATGGTTATCCTACTCTTCATCTCTTGAAAATATCTCCCACAAGCATTTGAACAAACAAAAATCTCCATTTTCTTGGTCATCATGGAAATTGGTGATTCCAGATGGGAGAAGTACAATATAAAACACCATTAATAACTTTCTAAATTAATAAATATCTGAATCTCGATAACATTATTGGTATGTTCCCAAGATACCATGGTTTAAACCTTCACTAGTTCCACTGACACTCCAACCTATGATGTGACATGACCCAAGTAGTACATTTTATCAATACAAAATATGAATTTGGTTATCATAGTATAAATACAATGATATCTCAATGTACTTAGGATGTTTTCAAGATTATGGGAATGATATTCTATTGATTTAGAGTACACTAGATGTCATTGATAAAGACCATAAAAAATAATTCCAAAAAAGGTTGAAATATCCAATTCATCCAATCCATGAATTCCTCCAGTGCGTTCATCCAAATGAATGGAATCACTATGAACACATATAATCCACACACTCTCTTAAATGCAGTCTAATGTATTAATGATGGTATCACCCTCAAATTGTGGTAAACTAATCTCAAATACATCTTAGATAAAATCTTATAAACTCCGAAATAATTGAATAGATCATTGATTCATTATAGGGGATTCTAGTTCTCGACCTTCACATGGATCAATATATAATAATAAAAACATAAATTCAATTTCCTATTAGAATTATTGGTGAAAATAACTAGATAAACCCATGGAGATGTACAAGGATGTATGAAACCTTCAGCTTCTAGATCTTCCAATTGGACTTTCAACTCTTGAATCTCTACTGGTTCTATTCTATAAGGGAAAATATAAATTGTTTTTTCTCTTGGAACCAACTCGATCGCGAAATCAATATCTTTCTTGGGAGTTAAGCTGTAGAACTTTTTGGGACCTTGTTGGATGTAGATGGTTTTTTAGATGTTCGAAGAATTGGTTTTCTGAATGTTTTGTATTTTGTTTTCATTACGATAAATCCCCTTTTTTTATGTTTTGGTGAATAAATGAAGATATTATCAGCCCAAAAATATTATACAATGATGTATTAAGAAAGTAAATCATGTGAATTATTCTATTCTAAATATATTTTCAGTGGGAACTTGTTTTCATTATCATTTTTATGGAATGAATTTTTTTTTTCAGAATGGTGTGGGAAGATGTAAAAGATTTAGTAATTCATAATTAAATCTAATGATGATTTGAGGTGACAAAAGTTATCAATATAATAAGTTGAAGAAATCTCATGATCCAATCCTTGTGAAAGAAATGGGGATAAAAATCTGTTTCAGTGAAGAATAAATTAATTGAGAATCTATGTTGTTTTTATGAAGTTTAAGATTTCTAGTCACAAATCATCAGATCAAGGAGAACCAATTGTAGAAGTTGTTTGGAAACTAGGAGTTTGAATTTTCTAAATTTATAGGTTTTGTAGAAGTATTGATCGACTGATCCATTGGACTAACTAATCCATAGGACTGGCTGATCTATTGGATTAAATGATCCATCAAATGAACCATCGGTTGATGAGTTTTAGAAAGAATAAAGTTGCAGTCGATGCCGGTCCATTGGAAATGTTGCAATACCGATCCATCAAATGGGTCGAGAAATCGATCCATCAAATGATTTTAGATACTGATCCATCTAATAAGTTGATGAAATTGATAAGACATTAGATATATAATTCCATCAAGGGTAGAACATCAGATCACCCAAATTGCGTTAGATGAACCAGATTTTTTGAGTGTGACTAATAAGAGAAGTTGTTGAAAAAAATGAATTATATGATCTTTAGAGATCGATCCATCAGATGGGAATCATAGAAAATTAAATCAGATGAAATGAAATAATGTATTCAACCATTTCCATTTGACTCGAAGCATTAGATTGAGGTCTCTAGTTGTTTTTTTAAAGGGAAAGACTCATTAGACTCAGTGTGGTATGAATATTTCATTGAACCCAATTTCATCAAATGCAGTGCATCAGTATGTGGTTCAATTAAAAAAAACAAAGAAAGTGGAATCATATTAAAATTTTTATCAGACTATTGTTGGGTTCTGAAGTCTTTATAAGTTTCAATGATGTTTATAGAAAAATGTATTTAGTTGGTTTGGATAATCAAATTGAGAATATATTTATCATATCAAGAGAATCATAATGAAAAATAGATTTCTTGACTAAGAAGTTGTAAAGTTATTTTTAAAATGAGATTGAGAATCAAGATGGTCTGTATAATTAAAAAAGGTTTGTGAAGAATTTAGAAGAGTTGAGAAGAATAGAGAAGTTTTCAAAATGAAATTTGAATTTCTTAATTAATTCATATATTTGAATTTCATTAATAGGGAAACAAATTTTGAGTTCCTACATTATCTTTTTTGGGAACACTTATATAAAGGGGTCAAAGTACAATATACTCTAACACTGTTCATGAGAGGAAGAGATCAAGAGTGTTAGAGTTTTGTTTTGATATTGAGTTGGAAAAAGAATATTTATAGATTGAAGAAGTGTTTATAGAAGTAGTGGTCTGGATTCATCAGGTTGAACTGAATAATCAGACTGATAGATCTGAAATAAGTAAGCAGGAGGAAAGAAATTGTTTTTGAATAAGAGAATCAAGCTTGTTTTGAGATTGAAGAATTAGACAAAGGAATCAGAGTGAGTTATCAGATAATGTTTTTATACAAAGTCCAGAGAATATTCTCCTACCTATTGCTGGGTAAGAAAGTGAAGAATTTTTTTCTGAAGAGTTACAAAGGTAGAAGTTGGTTAAGTATCATAGTGACATGTTTGGAACCATGTGATGAAGTTTTCTAAATTTGTTACAACATCTTATTTACATATTTTGTAATATAAGAAGCACATTAACTATTGTATTTATCATAGTTCTAAAAAAGTGTATGGGTATTTACTAATTGTTGTATCCATACAAAAGGATTGTTTTCTAGTGGATTGTGTGGTATTGTATTACTTATAAACCATGTTAAGGGTTTTATACTCTTATTGAGTCACGAAACTTCTAAATACTTATGTTACTGTGGATGTGTGAATGTTTGGTTGTAAGAAAAGTGATAAATATTTAACAAGAGGTGATAGTTTTTATACAATAAAGATAATATAAAAGAAAAATATATCACTAATTCACCCTCCCCCCATTAGTGATTACATTAATCCTAGTTAGGAATTTTCAATTGATATCAGATTGAAAGTTCCATTAGTTTATTCTATTCTAAAATTTTAAGTGAATTTATTATGGAGAATTTGAATTGTATTAACAGTAATGAGATTCTTTTCTTTAATGTAAATAACTATCATATCTAGAATGATAAAATACTACCATAAGTTTTTTTCTCTTGGGTATGATGATTTGAACACTGATATAGATGAATTTTCTCCTCTTATTGAAAATTTTACTCTTACATCAATTGATAAGAAAAATATAGAGAATGAATTAAGGCATAAGAATGATTATCTTTGATCACTCTTTGAAGGTTAGTTTCTTAGAGTGATGGAATTTGTAACTTCTAATGGTATTTGGAAATATTTAAAAAATATCTATGAAGGTAATATAATGGTGAAGAAGGAAAAGTTACAAATTTGGCGGTTAAAGCACAAAGATCTCAAAATGGGTGAGTATTAATCTATTGGTGACTTATTTAAAAGGGTGAATGACATTGTAAGAACCATAGGATATCTTAGTGAGAGGATAGAAGATTTAACTATTTTTGAAAATATCATGTGTATTATTCGTAAAAATTTTAATTCCAAAGTTTCATATTTAGAAGATAGAGACCCCAAAACTCTATCTATGGATTACCTTTATAGTACTCTTATTATATATAAAATTATAACATAAGAATTTTTGAAAAGTAAAGAAAATTTTGATTGAGAAATTTCATTCAAAGCTACCATGAAAGGAAAATATAATATGACTATCAAATATGATGAAGTTTTTGACCCTAACATCAAATATGAGGTTGTAACAATTTTTATTAATTCCTATACTTATTTTATAAAAATTTGAAAAGAGTTACTAGAAAATACAAAGGGAATTTACCTCTATTTTTTTGAATGTGGAGTGGTTAGGAATTTTTATGAAAATTTCCCATGAAGAAAATATGAAGAATAAAGTAATAAAATGATAGAAGGGAAAGATGATATTAGAAGAAACATAGTGAAAAATCAAATCTTATTCCAATGGAAAAGGTAAAAAGTTATCCAAATCCATAAGGATATATTTTTTGTTTGATGATGATGAAGACGATGAAAGTGAAGTTGAAGTTGAAAAAATCACTAATGATGTTGTAGAAAACACATATATTACAAAAGTAAATGATGAAGTGTTTTCTGGCGATGAAATCAGTAGTTTTGAATAAGAAGAGACTAAATTTAAAATTTATCTGAAAAGAGAGATGAAATAATGTCTTAGAAATATTGTAAGACTTGAAAGAGAAATCAAGAAGTTTAAAAAGAAAATTTCTATAGAAAAAAATCAATAATCTTTTCTTAAAGAGAAATCTAAAAGTAAAGATTGATCACATGAAGAAATATCTTTAAAAAGAAAATATTTGTAATTTACATCTTGAATTAAAGATAAAAGTGAAGGAGTAATAATTGTAAATTGTTCAAAAAAAAGTTATCTTATGCTGGGTTGGGAGTTACAGGTTTCAAGAACTATATCTATGAATTTGATGAAAGTTTTGGAAATTGTAAACCTATGAAATATCAAAAAAAGTTATCTTGAAAGGTTTAAAATAAAATTAATGATATTCCTAAGAAGAAGAAAGGTGATAAAATCATGTATATTTCCAAAAACCAATAAAGTTGAAAATTCAGAAGTGTTTAAAATTTCAAATTCTAAAATTGATATTGCTACTACTTATAATTGTGTTAATTTTGGAAATAAATACAAATTAAATAAGAATATTTTAGGTGATAACAGAATGTTTGGGGATCAATAATGTTTTGGCGTGGAAGGAAAGAAAGACATAGAGGAACATGTTCACAACTCCATGCATTATAGAAGTTATAGAGAGAAATATTATATCTATGGATACTTGTTGTATTGTGGTGGATTTTTCTATAAAAAAATACGTGTTGGTTTAATAAAAAAAACTACAATTGTCCAATGAGTAACATGAAGAAAATTTTTAGGGGGATCCAACCCTCTCAAAGAAGGAACTTTGAGAAAGCTATTTTAAAAGTTGAAAATAGGTTCCAACCTCTGGAAACTCTTTTTGAAATATGTGATCAACCTGTACATCTTTTTAAAGGATGTCTTATTTTTCTACCAAAGTAATAACATGTTTATAAAAATTCTCAAAACCCATATGTGAAGGAAGATAAAGTAAAAGAAAAATCTCTCGTTGTGGAAACTGCTCTCAAAGCTATAAAAGGAAAATGACCCTATATTTTTCATAATTGGTTTAATTCACATATGAAAGGTGATTTAAATATTTTAAATAATATGATATACTTTAAAAAAGTAACAATGATGTTTGGAAATGTTAAATTTTATAAAATATGTAACGATCCAAACTTTTATAAATAAAATCCCCCATGCAATTTAATTAAATTTCATATTATGTAATATGGTTATAGAAAACACATGCATGTCTTTGGATTTATTATATCATATCATATTTAAAGGAATATTAAGAATAATTATCATTGATAATATATCCATTGAATATAGATCATATGATTAGTATAATTTTTGGGTTTTAACAAATCCAATTGACATAGACAAAGGAAGTGATGACCTTATCTATTAGGATCATTCCCTACAAAGCCCATTTATCAGAGATTATGAGTGAGATAACATAATTGGTCTTTTTCTTTGACCAAGTCCAAGTTGAGATCCAACAACTTAATCATGACAAAAACCATTTATGAGAGAAGTTCATGCTCATTGAGATCACAACCCAAACCATGTATGCCGAAACACCCCATGAAAGTCTCACCTTGCACACCTTACTCTTAAGAAATTTAATGGTGTATTAAGGGGATATATATCAGGACCCCAATAATATGAATATCTATAATTTATATAATAATTAATATATTTTCATCTTATTATTGTTAGTTTATAAATGATTTTGATTTTTAAACAATAAGACACAAATTATATTTTTGGGTAATATTCAAATTCAAATAAGGAATTTATTTTGATTAATTAATGGAGTTTTAAATAAATAATATTTTATTGAAATACTAGTATTAAGTAATTTTTATTAAATATGAATAATCATAAAATTTTTATGAAGTCAAATGTAATTTTTATAAGTGTTGGAAAACTTTTATTGTAAAAAAACCCTGAATTTATTAATAAATGCTGATTCTTATTTTAAAAGTGTGAATACAAATATTTATTAAATTATTACGATAAAATAAATATTATTTTTTGAATTATAAGGTTGAAATTATCCAATGGTTAATTTTTCGTAATTTTCCATGGCAGTCAATTTTTTGTGTAAAAATTAAATATCATATAAATATATGGTGTGTATTATGACATTATAATGAACCAAACGTGTTGTAATAAATACTATAAAGTGAATCCATGATCAAATATATTTTTTACCTTTAAAATAATTTAATTTTAAGTTTATTTGATTATTTTTCTTAAGAATTTAATAATTCTCCAAAAACTATAATATATTTTTAGGTTTTAAAATCATTTCTTTAAGAATATGTCTCACTTCCACATCATCAAGGGTATTATTTTAATAATTTCTTCCTTTTAGAATAAAAAATAATGAAAATAACCCCTATTTTTTTGAAAACATTGGGAAAACCCATGTGAATGTTTTTTTTCTATATATTTTATTATACAGAGTCCAAAACCTCTGTTTGGGAAATAATAAAGAACTTCCCTTTATTTTACTATATAAACCCACCCATGCTCTCATTCCACTTCACATAAAAACCTTCAAGAAAGTACATAATCTAACATAACATCTATATAGTCCCCCCATGGTTCCCCAATCTCTCATTAAAATACTCCCAAGAATTTAGAATCACCCTCTCAAGGTAAGGGATATTTTCATTCTCCTCCCTATTCAAGTATCTCCTTTATATTATATCTTTTTATCTTCATTTACTAATTTTGGGATTTGTTCTTGAATATACCCCCTTAATTCCCATTTTTTTTTATAAATTATGATATTCCCATTTCACTCTCATCAATCCCTCCCATTAAAATTCATATTCCCCCATTATGCTGTCAAAATTTCACCATGATTTTCCATGCCAAACAATTGTGCAATGAATACTTGTACCCATTTTCTATAAAGGGTGTTCACCTTTATGAACTTAAAATTCTTGATTATATACTTACATGTATTTATTACACACTTCTTGATCATGGAATAAAATATTATGATTAATAAATCCATTTTTTTATGATCTATTTGGGGCACACTTAAGCATGAGAATGTAATGAAAGTGACGGGTGTGACGGAAATTATATAGTACTCCAATGCATTGGATAATTATTTAGTCTCATTATATGTCATGAAATGGATTAGGGAGTTAATCTAATATATCATGTGACCCTTTCCATCATTATTTACTATAAGTTATCCTTGACCTATGTTTATGATGTAGAGTTTTAAGTTGTTTCCAAATTTCCCATGTTGTCTTTATGATTATCATGATACATCATGACTCATTGTTCATTTTATGATTCTCACTCCTTTTATACCTCAATGATATACATATTTTCTAGAATGTATTATTGCATTCATGTTATACCATTTTTATTCCCTTACCAAGATTTATTTTTCACCCCTTTCTTATGTATGTCCATAGGTTATCCCATTCAGTTTTAAGTGTGAAGGAATAATATGAACATGTTAAGAACGTTTTCAATAAAGATGACATATTTATTTATTTTAAGTTGTTATGAAATGTACATAATTCCCAAAAACACTATAATTATTGATCTTTCTAGTCGAATTACGTGTAAAATTATATAATAATTAATTAATAAATTTTTAATAAAGAGTAGGGTTGTCATAGGATCATAGGTGTTGGATGTGATATTATTGGGGAAGAAAAATTGAAATGAAAAGGAATTGTTTCTCAATGGTACGAAAGAAAAACATATTTAGTGTCTCATAACTTTGTGATGAATAAATTAAAGTTTTTTCTAAAAAAATATGTTTTTATGAAAAAATTATAAGGTGGAAAAGTTTTTATGTGAGACTAATATAAAAAGGGGGAATTGTTTCATGTTGGTGATTTACAGAATTTATGTTATCTAAGAATGATGAAAGTTAATCAGTTATGGAATATAAGGTTGTAAATACATGTCATAGGAATATGAGCAAGTTAAAAAAAGTGATATAGTGTCTGCAACATTCCTTACATGAAAATAATAAGATATTGGTGTTGTTCCATCTTTTAGAAATGGAAGATTAGAAATTTTTTTCACAAGACAGTTGAAATTTGTTAAAATAATCCCCTAGAAATAATTCATTATGATAATTTTGGCCCAATATGTAAATAATAATCTTTTGGAGATAAATACATTATTTATTTTATTAATTATTTTACTCTCATTACTTATATTATGTATTTGAAACATAAATAAAATGATTTGAAGTTGTTTAAAAGATTCAGGAGAAGAGAGGAAAAGGAATGTGGAAAATATGTGAAGAAGTTTTGAAAAGTAATGGTGGTGATTATAAGAATGGATAATTTAGAAGTTATCTTAAATAAATTAGAATTCATCATGTGTTTAGTGCACCATACACACCATATTAGAATGCTATTTCTGAGAGAAGGAATGGAAATTTCATGGAGATGGGTTGCACAATATTAATCGAACATGGTCTTTCTCACTATTTTTGGAGGAATGTGATGAGAATAGTAGTTTATATTCAGAATTTTTTCTTATATAGACTAAGTTCTGATATGAATCCTTATGAGATTTTCTATAATGAAATTATAGGTTTGAAACACTTTCGGATTTTTGGGAGTCTCTGCATCATAAAGAACAACGATTGAAATCATAGAAAATTTGATCAATGATGGGAAGATGGAATCATTATTATCTATACTACAGATGGTAGATGATATAGATATTTTAACAAATAAACATGAAAAATAGTTGATTCAGTTGATGTTAAAGTTAGTGAAAAGGCTAAAGAATATGTTTCACAAATACATTCAGAAAAAGAAGATAAATAAGATTAAATAGTTGATGATGAGAAACATGAAAATAATTCCAAAAATGGTGATCCTGCGTAGTTATAAGAATTGGAATCATCTATTTCTCATGATGATGAAGAACTAAATTCATCTCATCCTAGGCTGAGGAAATAGGTGGAAGTAAAAACCATCATTGGTGATAAAAAACAAAAGGTTTTAACAAGTATAACAAAAATATTAGTCACACATAATTCTTTGTATTCAAAATTTGATCCAAAAGATATAAATGAATATTTCAAGAATAATGATTGAATTCATAATATGAATGAAGTTTTAGACCAGATTGAGAAGAATGATATTTTAGTTTTTCTCTCAAAACAAATGATAAAAAATGTTATTTCAACAAAGTGTGTGTTCTAAAATAAGTTGAACGAAGATGGTGAAGTGATAATAAAAAAGAATGATTAGTTTTCAAAGGTTGATCAAAATTGAAGGTATTGATTTTGATGATATATTTTCTCCTATTCCAATGTTAGAAACAATCCAAATATTCCTTGAAATTACTACAAAAAGAAGTTATAAAAATTATATGGAGGTTAAGTATGCTTTTCTCAATGGAGATCATGATGAAGAATTCAATATTGAACAACCATGTGGATTTGTAATTGTAAAATATAAAAGTTATGTATAAAAGATGAATAAATATTTGTATGGGTTAAAGAAAGATATGATATCTTAGTATTCCAAACTATATTTCTTGTTAATGATGTTGAATTTTATAAAAGGAAGAGTTGATAGTAATCTTCATATCAAATAAAATCATGATATTTCTATCATTGTAACTATCTATGTTGATGATATTATATTTGCTGGTAATGATGAAATAATATATGAGAAGTATTCTAAAGAGGAAAAAAAGTTTTTTTGAATATTTATTCTTGGTGAAATGAAATACTTTATTGGATTAAAAATTTCAGAAAAGATTAAATATATTTTTCTATATCAAGAGAAGTATGATAATAAACATCTTAAGATGTTTGGAATAGAAAATTAAAAACCTATTTTCGCACTAATTTCGGTGGGAACTAAGTTGTATAATGGTGGATAAGGTAAGTATGCATATTATAAAGAATTTTAGAAGATAATTGAATGTTTTTTATATCTGACTACTTCAAGACTAGATATTGTATAAGTTGTTACCTTATGTGAAAGATTACAAAGTACTCTAAAGGAATGCCATCTCTTGATAGGAAAAATAATTCTCATATATATCAAAGGCACAATAGATTTTGGTATTACATAGGACATCTTGGGAAGAATTGACTAGTTTGGTTATACATATGATGATTGGGAAGGAAGTGTGTATGATAAAAGATCAATATCTAGTGGAGTTTTATTTCTTGGGGAAAGTTGTGTGAGTTGGAATACTAAAAAGAAAATTTTTTTAACTCTTAACATGACTAAATATTATTAGGTTTACACCACTCAAGATGCAACAAAACTTATATCGACAAAGACTCAGTTGGAATATTTACTTGTTGAAGTAAAGTTACCCCTTCTTTGGGTCATGATAATCAAAGTGCTATAAACCTAACTAGAAATCCAATGCAACATTATCATTCAAATCATTTTGATATCAAATATCACTTCATCAAAGTGAAATATGTTCCTATAATATAAAACGTTGGTGATATATTCATAAAACCTTCACCGAAGGAAGATTTTTAAAAATTGAGGTTGAAAATGAGAGTCTAATAATTTTTTTCTCCAAGGTTGAGGTTTGTTTTTATATCCCCCCTCTCATCTAGTCTTTGGATATTATTGTCAAGGGGGTAAAAATTATATTTCATAAATTTATCCATTAGTCTGTTCTAGACCTTTCAATGAAGCATGTATTTAGGGAAGGTTATTAAAAGGGGTAAGATGTGAACTCAATGTGTGAATGTGTGAACTATTCTAACAGTATATTGAAGTGATTTTAGAAAACTTGTTTTTATAGGTAGAATGATGTTGTGAAGAGGTAAAAGGATTAATGGTTTTAAGTTCAGGAGAATTTATTAAGTCACTACTTATGGAAAACATGATTTTGTTGTCAATGATTCCTATTTAACACAATGAGTTCACTCACATAGGATTATAATTTTAGATTAGTGGCTCATAGCTTGAGTTACAAAGATTTAGTGATTTTTGGTTTTTTTTTGAAAAAAATCCAGAGGGGGAGATTTTTGGGATTAAGTTGGGTGGAGATGGTTTTTCAGATGCTGGAAGATGTTTTTTGCAAAATGTTTTGTATTTTATTTTCATTATGAGAAATCACATTCTTTGTATGTTTTGGTGAATGGAAAAAGGGAGTATCAGCCTTAGAATATCAGATGTAGATTTCTTAAGAATGTCCATCATGTGAATTTTTCTATTCTGAAGATGTTTTCGCGGTGAAGTTGTTTTTAGAATCATTTTTCTAGAATTGTTTTTTTCAAAATGGAGTGGGTATATGTACTGGATTCAGATAATCATAAATCTAATGGTGATTTGTTTTGAAAAAAGTTATCAACATCATATGTTTACTAAAAACATGTTATCCAAGCCTTGTTAAAGAAATGGGGTAAATGTGTTTGGGAGAAGAAGAAATGAATTCTGAATATCTAGTTTTTTTATGAAGGTGAAGCATTCTAGTCACTGATCATTAGATTAGGGAGCATCGATCATAGAAGTTTTTTAGAGAATGAGAGTTTGAATTTTCTAAAATTATAGGTTTTACAAAATTACTGATCAACCGATCCATCAGACTGACTAATCCATCAGACTGGATGATCCATCGGACTTTCTGATCCATCAAATAAACCATAGGTTGATATGTTTTAGAATGAAATAATTCATAGTTTTTACTAGTCTATTAGACATGTTACACTACAAAACTATCAAATGAGTCCAGACAATAATCTATCAGATGGGATCATATACCGATCCATCAGAAAAGTTTTTGGAACTGATAAGACATCAAATGAAGAATTCCATTAGAGGTAAAACATTAGAATTCCCAAATTGTATCAAATAAACTAGAGTTTTTAGGGTGACTAAGAAGAGCATTTGTTAACATAGATGAATAAGATGAGCTTCAGAGACCGAAATATCAGGTAGGCATCATATAACTTTCAATCAGTTGAAATACAATAATATAGTCAACCATTTTCATTTGTCTTAAAGCATTAGAGTGAGGCATCAAGTTGGTTTTTTGAAATTGGGTCAAGACTCATCCTAAAAGGTGAGAAACTAATAATTCATCAGATATATTTTAATTAGATGTAGTGAATCTATATGAGGGTCAGTTGAACAAATGAAAAAAGTGAAATCATATTGAATTTCCACTAGACTGTTGTTGGGTTTTTAAGTCTTTAGAAGTTGAAAATATGTTTATGGAAAAAAGTTTCAGTTTGTTTGGAGAATCAAAGTGAGAATATTTTTTATCAGATCAAGAGAATCAAAATGACAAATAGTTTTCTAGACTGATTAGTTGTAAATTTCCTCTTCATATGGGATTGTGAAACAAGATGGTATGGAAATTCAAAAATGTTTGAAAAGAATCCAAAAGTGTTGATAATAATAGAGAAGTGTCCAAATGAAGTTTCAATTTATGAATTAATTTAGATTTTTGAATTTTTTTGAGTTGGATTTTTTTGATCTCATGCATTTTCTATTTTGGGAACACCTATATTAAGGGATTAATGTACAACATACTCTGACACAATTAACATGTGAGAGATATAAAGATCACTAGTGTTTTTTAGACAAATTTGGAAATGAAGACTTCTGTACTGAATAAGTGTTCATAGAAGTAGTGTTCAAGGCTCATTGGATTAGGCTGAACAATCAGAAAGATATATCCTAAATAAGAAAGAATAAGGAAAGAACTTGTTTTCAGGAAAGTGAATCCAATTTTTTCTGGACTGAAGAGTTGGGAGGAGGAATCAGAGTGAGTCTTCATATTGAGTTACAAATTCTAGAGACGTTTTTCCTACCTGCTACTACATAATAAAGTGAATAAATTTTTTATAAATATTTTAAAAGTTAGAAGGTGGTGAATCAACATAATGACATGTTTAAACTATTTTTTGATGGATTCTAAACTTTTGACAACATATTATTTACATATTTTATGCTAGAGGAAGCACATGCACTGTTGTATTGATTATAGTGATACACAATTATAAGGGTTTCCCTACTTGTTGTATCCACAAAAAAGTTTTTTTTCTAGTGGATTGTGTGGTATTGGATTACTTCCAAACCATGAAAAGAACTTGTTACTCTTATTGAGTTATGAACATTATAAATACTTGTGTTTATACGAATGTTTGAATGTTTGATTTTTAAAAAAGTGATAAATCATTAATAGGAGGAGAAGGTTTTTATACAAGGATGACAACATAAAAGAAAAATATATCACTAATTCACCCCTCCCCCTCTTAGTGATTACAATGATCTTGGTCGGTAATTTTTATAACTCATTAGAAAAAACATCCTAAAAATGGTATACCACTAGTGGAAACATATCCTGCTACATTCTACCATCATCCAAAGCAAGATCTACTATCTGAGACATGATAAAATCCAATCAGCACTAAATTGGTCTTGCATGACCAACCTTAAGATCCCCATCACCTTGGTGAAAATAGCTTCCTCCTTGTAAGAATGGAAAGGAAAATATCCTATGATAACATTCAATAATAGAATGGTATAAAACTATCCAATCCACACCAAGAATCAAATCAAAATCTGGAATTTCCATCATAAATAGTTCCCAAAATAAACAGTAACCATCAATTTCTAGAGAACATTCCTTTTAACATTTGATATTATCTTACTGCACTCCCAAATATGTATCGATGGTAAAAACACCATCCAAAATTTCCCCAAACATGCATAATCCATTTTCACAAAGAGTATATATAAATGAATTAGATTCCCCTATATTAAACAAAATTCAATCAATGGAAGAGGATACAAGAATCATACCTCTGACAATAGAAGGTCTTGCATCCAAACTAACTGGAGTAGATAAAATAACATGAATCTAACTTATCTATATTTCCTAGGCTCTAGTATGAATTCATTGGGCTTTTCCCTCTATGTGGTATTGTCGCTCTTATACTGGGGTACACCTCCCCTACCTCAACCTAAACATCTAGTGGAACTCCAACTACCAGTCTTATGAGGGATAGCTATGTCCTTCCAAGACTCTTGAACCCATCCTAATCCCTTACCATTACTCTACTACTACATGCCCCTTCAAAACCTCTATAGGTGATCCATACTATTGCAATAATGATACTCCAAAGTAGGGTATAGACCCTAATTCCACTTATGGACAAAATTTACACACTGATAACACTATAAAGGAACAAGGTCTTGAGATGGCTTCTCACTGACCTAACTACTGTACCCACTATTTCATTTGTGATAATTGTCATAAAAGCTCCTCTTACCACTATAAGAATAGATCTTAGTTTTCCCTACTTAAATATCCCATCCACTAGTCAAGGCCTCTATCGAATTCCCTTCCATGATGAGTTCCTAATTCATCACATCCAAAAATCTAATCAAGCGAAAAACTTTCACTTGTGGCCTGATCTCATAGAGAAGACTATACCAAAAATATCTCACCCTAGAGATCTCATTAGCAGTTAAAGATGGTGAAAAGAATAAAAAGTTGGTGAAACGTTAGCATAGTCCATCACTCACATTCCCTACTGCATTAGGTGCATGAAATCACGAGCCTTCTCATACATCAAAATCTCAAGATAGAAGTCCTGAATTGCCTGAAGGACTTCATTTTTTTTATTGATTTTTGATAATCCACCTTTCAAGGGATGATGTGGAACCCTTAAAAGGCTCGGAGGCTTATGTGATATTACATGACCCGTAGGTCTTAGGAATCAACTGAAACAAGACAACTTATAACTACCCCTCCCCATCAAATGTCATGATATTATCTCTCCACCTTTGCATGGATAGTTGGAAAGCTGTCCTAATGCAATGTTGCACAAGCCTGGTACTGATGGAGATTACATACCCTATCATTATTCCATGTTCATTTAGCTATTCTATGGTGAATTGACCTAATCTGAATCCTCTTCAAAAGCCTTTTTCCTTGTAAATTGTCTGGTACAAATGCATTTTTTAGGTATACCAAACGACTTGAGGTGGCCCGAAGGCCTTGTGGTGGCCCAAAGGCCTTGAGGTGGATAAAAATCCTTGACTAGCCCGAAGGCCTTGAGGTGGATCATAAAATTCACCTTGATTTCCTTTCAGGATAAATCCTGAAAGTAAAGTTGATCGATTCTTCAGTGGATTAAAACCAAATCTTCGAAGGGAATTAGCAATAAGAGACTTCAGTAGCTATGAAGAAATTGTGCGTTGTGCTATCAAGGTAGAAATGGAAGTTAGTGTTACTTATCCATCTCATAGTTTTGACAAGAAAAGAAATATGGAGTTCAAGGAGAAATCTCAGAATAATGGTGAAAAGAAGATGAATGTTTCCTTATGCTCAAAGTGTGGAAGGAAGCATGGTGGAGATTGTCTTAAAGGGACAAGTAAATGTTTCAAATGTGGAAAGGAAGGTCATCGGGCATTTGAATGCCGTAATGATGGGAAGAAGATGCCTAATGATGCAAACAAAGGAAGGGATACACAGAATGAACCTACTACACTTCAATGCTTCAAGTACAGGGAAATGGGGCATTATGCTAATAAATGCTCTAATCCAAGGGTTAGTGATGATCGACATGAGAAACCACTTAAGGAAAAGGACAAAGGGAAGTCACATGTGATCACCATTGGTGATGTTGAATATGACAACGATGTGGTGGAATGATTAAGTGTTTATGTAATGGGATTCCAAAATAATGTTGTATATAGTATCGTGGAATATTAGAATATTTATGTATTGGTCTATTGTGGTTTTCAATAATTTTATGGTACCGGTAACCATGGAAAGTGATTGAGATATTATTGGAAAAAAGATGATATGCGCATAATGAAGGGAAAATGAGAAAATGAAATGTTTGAGAGTATTCATGAGCTCATGACTGATATAAGGAAATAGTTATATCATGGTTTGAGGATTTTGGTATGTGGAAAGTGTTAACTTTTAACTGCATTCATGTTTTCACTAAGGTTCAATGGATATTCATTCTTCAAGAGAATACATGATTAAGGTATTCACATATTTGTAATTTGACCAACAAGATATATCTTATGATATATGAGGGATAAATGATGGCATTCACATGATCATTTTCTTTATACTATGAGCTTGGACCGAAGTATTTTAGATAAGCCTAAAGATTGGATTGGATTATGTTGGACATAAGTTAGTATTGTTTAAGGATAAAACTTTTTTGATATTGTTTATGGGATGTTATAGTAATATAGCTTTAGAAAAAGGACAACCTGCAGGACGGCCAACAACCCATCGCGTCGGACAAGGCTGTGGGAATCGAACCCACAACCGAAGTGCGACTGGCCTTTATCGCCTACCACTGGCCTACAGGAAGTCCCTGTTTAGTAGAAACTAGTTTTATTATATTAATCAGTATGATATATGAAGTATAAGTCCATTTTAGGAACCATATATGATTAATCTCACTATAGATGGACTTATGTATTTTTTGATAACTTTTCTAACCTTTTGTTTGAGATAGATGGAATGACCCATCATTCTATCACATGATATGCTAACACATCATGAATGACAAATTCAACTTCATTTCTTTAAGAGATGAAGTGGAAATTGTCCAAAGAACGACCAACGGTGAAACTAAATCATGAAAGTATTTCTTCTAATTCCAATTTCATCAACTTTAGAGAAATGATCTTGAAAACCAAAAATGTTGTCCTAGTGATCTTATATCTGATGAATCAGATGGTACCTTAGATCGTCACAAATTTATGGCTTTGTGATTGATGGATTTTCTATAGCCATGTTCTCTACCACTCTCCATCAGAACATGATGGTTAGATTTATCTTCCATATCCATATTTTCACATATGTGGAAACCTAGTGATTAGTTTATTTGGGTAACCATTACATTTCATACTTTTTTTTAAAGATTGGTTTTGGTATTCCTTTTTACGATGTGGGTTTCTATCAAAGAAACTTTCGAATAGTAAACCATTTATAACCCCGACGAATTTCGAGGGCGAAATTCATTTTAAGGGGGGGTAGAATGTAACACCCCGAGATTTTATGAAAAATATTCTTTTTAATTTCATTAATGTCTTGTGTTGTACGCTACACCAAAAGGAGCTTGCACAACACGCATCTTTGACTTGCCTTGCATTACACGCAATCACGACCTTCCTCGATAACGTGTGTAGTACGCAATACTGAGTTTCACTAAACAATGATATGCTATTAAAATATTATTAAAACTAGCCGTTATGAATAGTAATAACCAACTTTTAAAATTTTATAAATTTTATCTCTCAAAATGGACTTCATTTTTGGATTCAGAATATCGAAATTAGATTAGGTTGAAATTTTGGTACTTTTCGGATAACTTTCATATTCTGATGAATAGTGAAAATTACTAAATTTTAATTAAAAACAACTTTTTTAATCAAAATAATTAATAGTGATAAATTATTAATTTTGTGGTTTTAAAGTATATTTAGAATATATTTTTACAATTTAATACAATGTTGGTCATTGTATGTAATTTCACATTTAAACCAGACATAAACAAGTGTCAATCTTTTGATAGTTATTATCTCTTAAAAACACGCTATTTGTTTTGACGACGTGAATTAATTTTTAAATTAATTAATGTAACTGATATGTTTTGAATTTGGTAAAATAGAAATCATTTTTGAATTCATAATATCAAATATATCTTAGGCCTAATTTTTTGTATTTTTCTGGAAACTTTCATTTTTTGATGAATAGTGAAACCACTAAGTGGTAGTTAAAAAACTGAATTTTTCATAAAACTTAATTTTACTGCTTCTGTGAGTGGAATTTCGAAAATCCGAGAGACACGGTTAATATCAAGGACTAAAATGTGGTTCAATGAGATGAAAATAATTTTTGGTGAATAGTAACTTTTGACTTTTTTTACCACGATTAAAAGTAAATAGGGTAATTAAGGGTAAAAATGATATTATTATTACCCTAACACATGTCCCAATTCTATTGGATAAGTGTAATTCGACCAAAAACAACCTTAGGAATAAAATATGACCATTTGAGCCCACTTGGATTAGATTAGGACATTTATTATTAATTTATTTAAAAAAGGGTTAAAATAGTTAAAATCAAAGTTTAATAAGTAAATCATTTTTAATATAGGGTTATACATAAGATAAATTCAACTATAAATTTCCATTATAAATATAGAAAGATTTCATACATAATGATATTTTATTTGTAATTTTTATACATTAAATAATTTAATTTATTTGTGACACAACGATGATGCAGTAATTGTCTTATTAATGAAATATTGACATAATTGATGTTATAAATACCCAAATAAATGTAATTTAATACTTTTTATGAATTAAACTATTTTTATAGGTTAATATGAAATGTTAGTATTGATTTAATTAACTTTTTTCGAACTAATCATTCTGTTATGATTTTCACAAAAATCAATTACTAAATAGTGTCAAAATTGACATAAAATGGTTTTTAAAAAAAATATTATATTATTAATTGTTATTTTATTCCTAAAAATCTAAGGTTAGGCCAAATAACTTAGATAAGGTTATATATATTAATACAAAACAACTTGGGGTTCGTTTGGCTTCTTATAGTAAGTTTATTAACCTTATAGTATAAGAACACAAGAAGACACAGTAAAAGTAAAATTATTTAACTTAATGTTAAATCTAAATGATAAGGTTAAAATAGGAACCTAAACTTGTCTAAATTCTATTTTATGAGAGACTTTCGACCCATCCCCACCTTATCTTCAAAATAAATAAATTTGGAGCTATTTAAAACCGAATTTGACTTTATAATAAAATAATAGTTTTAGTTATTCCAAAGGCACCCCTCTCCTCCCTTATAAAAGGGCACCTCCTCCTCACTCTTCCTCACACCACTTTGAGCCTTAAAGCTCGGCCAAACCCTGCCTATTTCTCCTCTACACTTCCCTAGAAACATCCTAGAGGTTCTGGTCTTCTTAAAAGACCTATTTTAGTACCCTAAAAGGAGGTCTCAAAGAAGCACTTCAAAGAAGAGGTAATGTCCGTTACCGATTCTTTCATCTTTATTTCTTCTTCCACTTCTTCTTCTTTGGTTGTTTCATTATGAAGTAATAACATAAGTATAACTCATATACTGATATGTTATTATAACTATGAAACAACCCTATTTTACCATCTATCCATCCTATGGAAAAAGAAATCACCGCGCGTGCGTACGTACGGAATACCGTCTCCACGCCGTGGTGTAATATATTTTCCACCACCACCTTAATTGGATGGGTATAATGGTGTAAATAATGACTATATATTACTATTAAAAAGTTATATTGATTCTGAAATAGTATACATACACTCCAATACAATTCCACGATCATGGGAACGATATCATCGCTCGTGTGTACGTACGGAATACCGTCTCCACGACGCGATGAGATTCATTCTCCACGTTAAACATTCATGAATGATTATAAAGTATATATAACAAGTAATCATGAAATATATTACATAATAATGATACTGGATTTATGTGTATATATATGTATGTCATCTACTTAATTCCATTCAACTCAATAAGGAAACGAAAACAACGTTCATGCGTACGTACGACCTACCATCTCCATGAACGGTGTATTTCTTTCCATTTACTGATTTATTATATATATGTATATTATGAATATATATTATATATAAAACATGTTTTATATTCTGTAATTAAGTAATCATGATCTAAGTAATCATATGAATAATTACAAGTCAAAACACGGACGACAAATGAAACAATTTTACCCAAAACGCTCTTTAACATGGAATTTACAAAAGAACGGGTAATATAAAGTCATAAGTGAACCATATATGATATAATAACAATTAATATGATTCTTTAATAAGTCAATGGCATTATTTAAATCATTATACAGGAGGTTCGGACACTTACGAAGCAAATCGGACCTAAGGTAAGGGAAAATATCACAATCTCATTCTTATCTGAGATTGTTTATACATTGGTATTTACTAGGGTGTATTTTATCATCCACATCCATGTTTCCTCAATATGTAATATTATTTCCATACACCTAAAATTTTTTAAATCCAATTTTTCCCTTCGGTGAGTTTTTAGTAAAATATATGAAAGGAATCTTTTGTCGTTTTTCGTACGAGGTACTTTTTGACTTTTCCGAAAAAAGTACGAAGAATGTTTTTTTAACTTATACGGCATGAATGGATTTTTAAAAAATTATTTCCAAGAAGCTTACTTTACATGTTTTCAAGTTTATTTTTAATCAACTTCTTTTAGTTTAGAATTGTATGACATGTTAAGAAAGGAAAATGTTTTTGAAGTAGAAAGGATATTTTCCTCAAGAATGGAGTTCAAGTGTTTTATCAAAATTATTTTCCATCTAAGATAATATAGGGTTATGTTTTAATCCATATTATTACATTGATTTGATTATGTTGTGATGGAATTATTTTTATGAATTCCTTTATCTTATATAAATTGTTTTATGATGTCATGTTCTTTAAGAATCCCATTTTTATTACATGGGTTATGCAATGATGTATGATTTATGATTTTGTGGCACACATATGAATGGTATCATTATTAGATGGGTGGGACCTATATCTACCTCCAATGCATTGGGTAAAGATTTTATATCTCATGAGATAGACATGGCTGGAACGGTAGGTTATACCGGTTCAGTGAAACAGGACTGAAACGAGGAGTGAACTCGGTTCAAAAAGGGACTTTGTCCACTAAGATAGTCTTGGAAATGAGTCTTGACTAATAAGAAATGATTATATATGATTATGTGTGTATGCCACAATGTTTCATGTTTTAAGTTATGATTATTGGGATTACATTTCACTACTATGATTTATCCCATGTTATGAAATTATGATCTCTTTTACAGGTTAAGATTTCCAAAAGATATGTTCTTATGAATATGACGTGATTGATATTTCTTTTGTTTACCCTTACTGAGCATTTGATCTCACCCTTTTATGTTTTCTTTTCCCTAGGACATAAATAAAGGATTTAGGTTTAAAAAAAAGAAGATCTTTATGGGAGATGTTGAAGATCTTTCACCACGATTAGAAGATTATATTCCAAGTTTCCAAAGACACTAAACTATTATGGTCCTTGTGTGTGTGTTTTTGTTATGTACTAAGTATTCCGCAAAATTAATGTAATGTCTATGTACGTCAAGCTTAGGGTCTCTACAAATATGCCGCATAGTCGAGGGCCACAAATCTAGGTAGGTAACCCATGACCTGGTACAATAGGAGGCTCCTACTTTGATAGTCATTGAGGAACACCACTCCTAACTCTACTAGAGGGTAACACTCAGAAAGTATCCATAGAAGGCTTTCACCCCTTCCAATGTGGGGTCCCACTCAATTAATCATCGATGACTTCACTACAAAACTCTATTGGAGGTTCAAATCAGTAATCATAGATGAACTCCACTTACCATCCCTATTGGAGGGTACCACTCAGAAAGCATTGAGGAAATCCACTTCCCATCCTTGCTAGAGGGAACCACTCAGAAAGTTTGTCGAGGAAACCCACTACCCAACCCTACTTGAGGGTAATAATCAGAAATTTAATTGAGGAAATCTATTCCTAGCATTTTTGAAGGGTACTACCTGAAAAGGTCATCAAGGAACTCCACTGCCCATACCTGCTAGAGGGTGCCACTCAAAAGGGCCATCGAGGAACTCCATTGCCCAACCCTGCTGGAGGGTACTGCTTGAAAAGGTCATTGAGGAAGTCCACTACCCAGACATGCTAGAGGATAACACTCAAAAAACATCAAGGAACTCAATTTCCAAGCCCTACTTAGGGGTATTGTCCGATATTTTCTGGTGATCCTATATTATCATTTCCATCATTGTGCATTTCCTAAATAAGCATAATGCTCAGAATTTTACATATCATATCTCTAAAGATACAATGTAGGGAACCATCATATTCAACATGAAAAAAAACTCAAGATAGGCTACTCACCTTCCAAAATACAAGTTCAAATGAATGAGATAAAGATGATTTAAGATTCATCAAAAGAGGCCAAGGGGTACATGACATGTAAGGAGACCCACATGATATGTGGTCCTGCTCCACCGCCTAGCTGTGTCCCTGGGGGGGTACAAGGATCCCAATACATGTAATAGTACATTCCATATAGGTGGAATATAAGGAATTTACAAGTAATCTAGGATTAGGTTGTGTCCTTCTGTCCATGTCCATGTAGTTGACATTGTGTTCATGTACTTTGGTACACAACCTGGAAATTTCATAGGGGTTCCCACCGGTGTGATCCGCCACATGGGTTTCCCAACTAGGGACGATGTACATGACATGTAGGAGGGTTACACACTGTGTTATCCTTATATTTTTCTAAACCCTAGCCACCTCACTCAGAGGTATACATGTATTTTGTTTATCTCTTCACACGGTGTGTAGTCGGGTTTTCTCTAGAAAGTTAGATCCATGACCCATGCTTCAGATTCGGCCTTTCCACTTGATCTTAGACCCTATATCTACCTGAAACACATGGATCTAGAAAAAATCATGGTTTATGGACATCATTCGCTATAAATTGGTATTTCTTCATTCATCGAAGGTCCGTCACACATTCTAACAGCCACTGTGCCTTACACCACCATGGATTCATACTCCTATCATCAAAATGATATCCCATACCTTGAAAATATCCTAGGTCTAGGCATACTTCATCAATTAATTCTTTGTTTCTTGATTCGTTTTAGTTCTAGGGGTCATATCGGGATTGGTACCACCCGTAAATTTTGAACCAGGATCCAATGATCCAATTGGGGACAAGAGTTAAGAAAAAAAGTTAGAAAAGAAAAAGAACAATATTTTAATTTATTTTTTCCAAGAGTTCTTGGATAACAATTAAGAACAGGAATCTAGGGTTAGAAAAAATTAAAATAACCAATTAAATATAGTACGTAGGCTCATTCTTAGGCCACATTTGGAATAAATACATGAATAAGGATAGATATTCTCAACAATTCAATAAAAAGGGCATAAATCAGTGAATTGAAAAGTCCTTATTTAATATTGGATTGTTATTCATTGATGAACATGATTTCCAATTAATGTAAGAAGCCATTGAAGTCACTGCATCCCAATATTCCCTGATCCAGATTTCCGTCCTCGATAGATGAGATTTTCCAATGATGGAGGAAGAAAGAGCTCTGGAACCCTACCAGGGTTAATGTGGATAACCCTAGAAGATTTTACCTAGAATTTTTCTTATAGAATATTTTTCTGTTTCAAAATGAAATAATTAATTAATTTAATAATTAATTATTTCAATAAACGTACCTCCAATGAGCGTGGAGGACAAACACCCCACATTGACCCATTTTATGTCACACTTAAGGTAAATACCATGTTCTAGAATCAATAGTGGTATCATATTTCAATTAATATATTCCTTTTAAGATTTATCATATTTTCCTTTGAACCATGCATGCATACTATTGAATAAATTTCATATTTTTATAAAATTAATTTTGGGTACACTGGGACTCGGAAATTCATGTCGTCTTTGTTCTTATATATATATATATATATATATCTCTATCTATATATATAAATATTTCAAATTATTATAAGGAAAAAACAGGGACTCTAAAACTGCATTATGATCATGCATATTATTGTTCTACTAATTCTCAATTTGAATATGAGGAGGATACATTTTCTCCACAAGAAATATTCACTCCTTATAAAAAAAGATAACAAAAGGGTCAACCTAAATAGGTGATAAAAACATAGAATCAATGGATAATGGTTTATCTAAACATGTATTAACAAGTTAATTAGCATGACATAACAGTTCTTTCATTTCATTTATCAGATATAACAGATATCTCATTTCACAGTTCATACTAGAAAATATTTCACATGCAATAAATATGTCCCTATCATGAACAATGAATGTCAAGGTATATCCCTATGTTCCTACCATGATCCATGCATACTCATCATTTTCTATACCAGGATAAGAGTATAAATATAAAGAAAAATGATATCACAAAACATGTGAATCACTCAAGGTGAAATAACATCAACCGTAATAATGAACGACATGAAAAGCAATCCCATTCTAGGGTACTCATATTTTTTCTTGTACATGGGTTAGATACTCCCATGAATAAGCTCATTACCAATTCCTAACACATCCTACTATCCTTTATTGCTTTATTAAATAGTGAATAAATTGAAAATAACAACATGATTCCTTAGATACCACTTTGTACCATCCCCAATCTAAGACTCTCTCACATGGCCAAATCAAGTTGGTTACTAGACCTCAAGCATGCCTACCTATATGTTAGAGGCTTCTAACTGATATAAGGGGTATAAAGAATACAGTGGGGATATTATAACCCCGATACAAAGTTATAACCCATTGAAAATAAACAATAATAATAAATATCAATGTTACAAAAAATAGAGGAAATGGTACAATATACATCTAAAAAAATAAACGATGGACCAAGTAAACCAAATAATAATTAACCATGTAATGTTAGGATGAAATTTATCAAAATTTAAAACTAAAATTAATATAGATAAAATACCATGATGATGAAAATAATTCAAATAACCTCAGTCTCGAACCCTCTGTTAGTCCCGTCTCTATCCTCCAACCCATCCATTAAGTAACAATCGACCAAAAGATCCCTTTCCCTTTTTCAAACATGAATCTATGTAATCTACCTAGATACTAGGTGGAGGCCCAGATAAGGTGTAATTAAAGATCATTTGGTTGAAATCACCATGTTTAAACAAATCCAATCTGATAAATAAGTGTATAGAATATAGTGATAAATAGTTATATTAATTAATAAACTTAATATAATAAAACAATCAACATACTTCAGTACCCTATTGGAATATCTTTGAGCACATAACAAAACCATTCCAACCATAACCACAATAATACAGAATAATCACATAGTTGAGAAAATAACTCTGTATGATTATTACAACATAACCATAATAAACCCTATTAGCATTGCAACAAAATCAAGAAAATCCCTATAATCATTATAACATAACTAGGAAAAGTAAGCATTAAAATATAACCAGGAAAATACCTTTATACCATAATTTCAGAAAAAATCATTCCAATCCATTTATATAACCATTTCAGTATAACCAGGACAAACCCTTTATATAAGAATTTCAGAATTAATCAAAAAACAAGATATAACAGCAAGAATGACACATATACATCAAAAAACACAAAGTTAAATTCATCTAATTTCCCTTTATCTTTCAATTAACATATTAATTTATCAAGTTAGTCTTTAAAAATTATCCTTCCAGTGCACACAACCATATCATATCAAACAATTTTGGTCATTTAAATTAAACAAGTAAGACATTTTCCAAGGTGAATCTATCACAATCAATCACCTAAGGTTTCATGTCACACTAAAAACACGTGAATCCATTAGCTAAATAATTTATATTATAGGGTAATCTCACCCAATGGGTAGCCAAAAGCCAGGTCTCAAAACCATTGAAACCAAATGTACCCAAAGAGTAATCCAACACATGATCTATCATTACCCATTATTCAATTAATTAACATGCATTTTATGTTGGTGCAATCACAATATGGAAAACGATTAAACAATTAAACAGACTATAGTATTTGGTTTTAGACCACATACCATTATTTAGAAATCAAAAATCAATTCCAATAGGTAATGATAATAAAAAAGATGGAGAATATCCCAAGAAGAAAACTAGATCACACAACATCAAGATCAAAACCCAGAATAGCTGTGGTCAATATATTACACCGTGATACCATAGAAAAGGTGGAAAATAGAGGGTAGGGGGAAACAATGAAAAAAAACTCACCGGGGATCAGAAACTTGACAAATACTTCCTTAAGGGATGAAATCAATCAAAAGCAACTAGACATTCCCAAGGACCCAATTGATGAGTTATGCTGAAAAACATGTCTCCTCAAGTTAAAATAACCCAAATCAAATATTACATGATGTGAACTAGTTTCAAATACATGTAACCAATTCACACCGTGAACCAGTTCATGAAGTCTTCTTAGAAAAATTTACTTGGTGTGAACCATTTTCATAGCGTGTAACTATTTAACACCTTGAACTAGTTCATGACATCTACCTAGAAACATTTACACATCATGAACCATTTTCATAGTGTGTAACCATTTCAAACCCTAAACCAGTTCACAATATCTACCTGGGAACATTTATATGTCATATAATATGTCCAAAACAAGTAAATTTCCATCAGATAGCTCTCATACCAGTTTCTGTAGAGAATTATGAACCACCTATGATTCCTTCCAAACTCATGGAGAAACCTCATAATCCCCTTTGACACATTTCTATCCAGAATCCATCAATTCAAAAAAAATCCCCAAAATTTTGGACATTTTCATGAGAAAAATATCTATATCCTCAAAGTAAATTGACCACCAAGGTTCAAAGATGAAGGAAACAAAAAAATAGGTTTATTGAAAAACTCAAAGAGGGACGTACCTATAAAAAATGGGATCTTACACGATAAATTTTGAGTGATAATTGTGGGATGTGGTATGTTGAGATACTGTTCCTCCATCCTAAAATTATATGAAAATTTTTCTGACCATTTGATGGAGATGATCTTGACTTCTGATTTATTTTGGATATCATCTTAATCCTTCTGACCCTTGATGGAACAACCGTTCACTAGAGAAGATGGAAAAACTACCATTGATCAAGACTGAGGATGCCATTTTTGTTTTGATCTTGAAATTACATGATTATGATTACATGAATTCATGATATCTATTTCATGAAATCAAGATATCAAGGAATATGATATGCTGAAAGAAAATGGTATTTAACTCCACTGTTCGAGTGTCCACCATTCATAGATGAATTCAAGCATTAGAATGAGGATTTATGTGATTATCATCTCATCCATGTGAGGAATGAAATTTGAAATCTCATAATATAGGACACCATGATTTGTGGTTTAAGTATTTTTATGATCTCTATGATATTTGGTGTTTATTAAAAGGCTATGACTCAATATAATTTTCTAAACTTTGAAGACTACCTTGATGTGGTATAATTCTTAGATCATTGGTGGTGGATAAAAACCTATAAAAGTAGAAGAAAGGAATTCTAATATAGGATACCAATAATCTTGATAGTTATCTTGTTTTTACATGGAAGAAATATCCAATGTACAACTTCTACTTTTTTGAAGATAGAAGCCCTCCTCGTAATAATATTACATGAAAGAGAGGAAGAGATCCCATAAGTATTTAGAATTTTGTTTAACATACTCAATGGGTTCATGAAGAAAATAGTCTAAAAATGCATTTGAGTTAGCATGATACTCTTACAAATATTCTCCTTATTTTGCGTAAAGTAGTAAGAACTTGTTTTCCATCTCTTACTTTTGGAAAATAAGGATATATTTTTTAAAATGATGGAATCTTGAGAAGAAGTGGAAATTGTGTGCATAATTTTTGCATGAAGGTCCTTACATAAGTGCTTTCACAAATCATTATTGTGTGTAAGATGGAAGTGATACAACTAGTGCATGCATACATATTCTTTGAGAAAGAAAAGGGGACTATGTGGGTGAATAAAAGGTGTGTGTGAGGAACCAAATAAGTGGACAGTGAGTTACATACATACCCCTACACAAATAATTTTCACGATACATGAAATAAATATGCATGTGATAACATGAACAAATAAGTTAAAAGTGAGATGTGCGAGGCTTGAAAGAAGAAGGAGAACATGGTACATGAATGTTTACATACATATGTAAAAACCTTGAGAACTACCCAAAACATAATTGAGAATAACATAATAATAAAGAGACTAAATGAATGTGCTAGGATTTTGATTCCATGAAATCCTTTCACGATGTGTACATATTTAGATAATTAAATAATAAGTGATTTGAGGTTGTGAAAAGATTAGTATTAACTAGATTAATACCAAAGGTTGTGTACATTACTTACAAACATACTCATTAAGGCTGATACTTCATCAAGAAGACACAAGAATTTCCCAAGAATTGTTTGTACTGTGGAAACTAATCAGATACAGTTGATCAAATATATTTGAGCAAGAATAGAAGACTACAAATGTACTGAATAGCTACAAAATCAAGTGAGATTTAGTAAGCTTGTGTAGGAAGATCAATAGATCATCCTATAGTGGATCAATCCTTGAATAAAGGAGTAATCTTTTCAGTTGTAGATGGGAGAATGATGTTTTTTGTGTGATTCAAAAGAATAAGTCTCTAGTGTGTATTCTAGAGCTTTCTAGTGTGGATTCTGATAACATTGTGGGATACAATATAAAGAACCTCTTGTGTGGAATCATGAGAGATACAATGTGACTCTATATAAAATATTTTAATTTATTATAATATTATAGTGGATAATCTGGGTTGGGGATAATAACCAACATGGTAAAGAGTATGTCTTTTTACAAAACCTTATAAATCCTTATGTTATTTGCCTTTACATTTACAACATTATTTTAGGTAAGTCTAAGAGACACAAGAAGATATGTTTAATAATTTAACTATCCATAGAGGTTTAATTGAAAGGTAAAATTTTTTAAAAAGAAAAAGGGATCATTGATTCACCCTCACCCTCTAAGTGATCTCATGTAGATCTAGGAACATCATGTGGTATCAGAGGAGGTTACCTCTAAAAGATACAACCAAATTATGACGATGGAGAGAATGAATTCAGTGAAAAATATGGTTGTTCACATTTTAAATGGTGAGAACTATCATGGTTAGGAAAATATGATGATATTCTATCTCTTATAACCTGGGTAGAAGTGAGAGATGTGGTTACAGTGGAATTTTTACCCTAAATTGATAATGATCCTATGAATTTTGAAGACAATAGAAACATGGAGATGTATTTCAAGACTAAAAATTCAATATTTTTGGATTTATAAGAAAATTTATACACTAAAGTGATGGGTCTCCAAACCAATAAGTAAATTTGGTATAAAATAAGAAGTAGTTTTGAAGGAAATAATAAATTAAAAGAAGATAAGATTAATATTTGGATAATCATATTTAAAAATATCAAAATGGTAGATTATGAGAGTTTTGATAAATACATTACAAGAGTAAATTAAATTTTCAAAAGAATTAGAGGTTTTGGGGAAATCTAGAAGATTCAACCACTAATAAGAAGTTGATGAGAAACTTTATTGATAGATTTGATTCAAAAGTGTATAGATTGGAATACTGAGAAGATATATCTCAGGATGATATTCATAATATTCTCATAGAATATGAAATAATAAAATTACCATATTTTTAGTAGAAAGGAAAATATGTGATTCCCTTTAAATCTATGATAAAAGGTAAATCTAGAGTTGAAGAGGAACTAGAATCAATTGATTCCAAGGATGGGGAATTTGAAGAGAAATAAAATGAAATGAGGGCTTTGTTTAAAAGGATTTATAACATATATAGATGAGAGAAAGGACATAATACACTAAAGTTATTTAACTAGTATGGGTTTAGAAATCTTTTATATGACTTTATAAAGAAAAAATTCAATGAAACTGAGTCCAATAAAAAATAGAACTACTCTATGAAAAGGCCTATGAAATACAAAAAGGGTGAATATGATTAGAGAAAGAAGAAGTAATAAAAAATAGTACAAATATGATGGATAGGGTAATTGCTGAATCTTCTTCATCATGGAGTGGTACAAAAGCTTAATAGACTTCAATAAATCTTATTTTTATTATAGGAAATATCAAAACAGATAAAGATAGATTTATAGGTATAGAACGTAAAGAGAGAACTAAGCTAGAATGGAAATTGAAAGATAATCTAGAAGATACTCTTCAGAATAACATGAAACTCAAGAAGGATATAATAAAATTGATAAAGTAAAATAAAGAATGTGTCAAGAAAGAAGAGACACATCATAATGAGATAAGGTAATATGTAAAGAAGGTAGCTGATCTTGAAATAAAACTAATATATTCTGAAGAAAATCACCTAGAAGATAATAATTCAATAATAATGAATTTAATTTCATTGAAGAGAAAAAAAGTTTTCAGATATTTTAAAATGAAAAGATGATGATTTATCTTAAAGAAAATATTTTTAATAAAGAGGTTGAATTATCTAATACATAGTCTATGTGAATTTCAACTTGAAGTGATTTGAAGAATATGAAATAAGAATTACCAAAGCTATTATGTTTAAGGTTGAATATTATGAAGATTCTGAGAAGAAGGGTTTATAGAAAAGGGTTGTTTCTATAACTAATAAATCTCAATTTTAATTTGTTATTTTTGAGAATACATTCCCAAGAGATAAGACTGGATCTGTCTGGACCAAAAGAACATATGAGAAAACATATTCCACAAAGGAAAAGTAGAGTAATTCATCTAGAAGGTTTCCTAAAAAATTAGAACACCCAAAATATTTAAAAAGTCAATAACAACAATCATTCCAAAAAAATTATTATCAGTATAGAAGATCAAGGTTCATAGGACACTACTAGTTTTGTGGAGTGTTTGATCATAAAGATTATTAATGATGGTATAACATGTCACTACTAAGAATGAGGCATGAATCAAGGGGAAGAAATGATAAAAAATGAGATTAGATTATTAGAAAGAAAGGATTATGACCAAGACATCATCTAAACTATCAACATAGAACAAATTTGAATTCTTGAAGGTAGTTTTTGGTCGATGTGGTCAACAAGGTCAAAAAGTTGAGAAATGTTGAGTTATCTCACCAAGTGAGTTTTCACACAATGAAAATGGAAAGTGGACCAGTGAAATATATTAAAAGATTACAAAATATAAGAACATAAATAAATAATGTTTATTTATCTTACTAAAAAATTGGACAAGGATAAACAAATAGAGAAATATCAAAAAATTACTAAGTAAAAGGAAAGAAAGTGGTGATAGTTAAAGAAGTAAAATTTTATGAGAAGTCATCTAAAAAATATTACTTGAAAATCACAAAGTGTGAAAGGTGTGAACAAACTACAAATGACATAAGATATTGTATGAAAATTCTACAATCTTAAGAAGAGATCATAAAGAATATGTATAAATATCAAATAAATGTTTCAAGTATTGGAGAGGAAGATAAATCCAATTCATAAGTGTCAAATATTGAGAAAAATAAACCATATATTCTAAAAAACCAAGAAAGGATATACATATCATACTGAATCTAAGAATAATAAAAATTATATTTTTAGAGGAATCTCTTAGTCTTAATTTTATTTCTAATAAACCAATATTTCCTTCCTTAATCCTTTATATATGATTGTTTTTTGTACTAACATGCAACGAATTCAAGGAGATGGATGAATCCTGAGAATGGGATAATTTTTGAGATAAAACTATTAAATATTCACTAAATAGTAAATGTGGAAATTCTAAATAGATTTATAAATTTGGAAGATAAGGTATTCCAATAAAGATTTCATCCCTTATTCTTAATTGTGTTAAACATATCAATTAAGGGGGAGTTTTTGGTTGATGACATGATGAGACAATGGGAGAGCTATATCCTTTTTACTTGAACTTTCTAATGTTCTTCTTGAAGTGTATGTAGGATTAATCATTTCATTGATAAATTTTATTATTTTCAATCACTTTAATGATAATTGAGAAATTATGAGAATTCTCTCACATGCGTAGTATTTTATGGATAACTTAGTCATAATTGGTTGTATCTCTCTTGTTTTTACATCAGTTTAGCCCACATAGATTTAGAGTAGATTAATTAAAGGATCCTTGATAATATAACCATATTATATCATTTATCTATTATAAGTGATCTTTAAATTTTCACATAATTGAGATGATCATGATTTTGAGATGAAAGATGATTTGAGAAGACCCGATCTACCCTTTGAATATTGATTTTCAATAAAGGTGAGAAAGTCAGCACATATTGACATGAATGATATGTGATTATATTGATAAAAAATAAAAAGTGGGATATTGTTGATCCATATTTCATTTGTTGTCAATTAGTCAATATTTTTGGTGGATGAAGTGTTGATTATTTGACAATTGTTATGGATTCATCTAGTAGAATTGGATGTCACACTTGGGAAATTATCCACGAAAAATGTGACAATTTTTTGAAGTGATCTTAATTTCCAAGACTTGTTTCATTAATGACACATTGTTTAATACAAGATGAAGAATAAGAAGGCCATGAAATTAAAATATTATTGCATGATGATTTTAATGGTCCCTAGGTAAAAATACAATACCACACATGAATATATTTATGTTTTATACATGAAGAAATTAATATTGATGAAGGCTTGGAATTCCATTTTATAAGTATAATATTTCTAATTATATTACTATGCCTCATATTAATTTTTTTTCCAACCATACATTTCCCCAAGGGGCAGACCTAAATCACACTTGGGGGTACCCAAGGATCAACTCCCATGGGATATCCTACCAGAAGGAGGCTACATGGAGGCTAATGAGTGGGTGGGACATGTATATGACTTGATCGTGTATAGGGAACACATTGGTTTGTTGTATAAGTACCAAAGGGAGTTGGCGGGCCTACATAGGTGTGACTTGGCCCATGATGTATGGGTTTAAGGTGTGATGGGTGTTGATCCGCATATCCATCTTGAACCAGTAGTATAATTTATTTACATATTAAGTTCCATTAAACCCTCCAAAAGATAAATTTGGGACATAATATGTTGATATAATATTTTTCTATCCTTAAATGATACAAATATTTCACTGACCATCTGATGAATATGATCTCGATTGTCTGATTGAATTTGGCCATCATCTTTATCCTTTTGGCCCTCGACAACACTGTTGTTTTCCAGAGAAGATGGTCGAACCACCTTTGATCAATTTTAATATTTCTATGAGTGTTTTGAGATCAAAATTATGAGATGAATAATTCATGTTATGTTTTCCGAGAAATTAGGAGAATAATGAATATTATATTCCAAATGAAAACAAAGTTTCATTCAACTGTTCAAGAATCCTCCATTCATAGATGCATTCGATCTTTAGAATGAGGAAGCATGCAGTTGTCATCTCATGCATGTGAGGAATGAAACAAGAACTCATGTAAGAGAAGAAACTATTGTTCTTATTGTAAATATTTTTAGTATCACCAAAATCTTAAGTGTTTATTAAAAGGTTGTGGATAAACACATTTTTCAAATATTTGAATTCCTCCTTGACGTGGAATAATTATTGGATCAGTGGCGGTGGAGAACTATCTATAAAAGGGGAAGAATAAATCCTAAGAGAGGATTATGATAATATTGAGAGTTAATTTTTTCAATGAAATATAGCCACCATGAATCTCATTATTTCATGAAGAGAGAATACTTACTTTCAATAATCTTACACGAAGAAGAATAAGAGGGTATCCCATAGATCTTTTGACTTATGTCTAACACACTCAAAGGATTCACAAAAAACATGTTCTATGAAGGAAATCAAGGAAGTGTGATAATGTTATGAGAATTATACATGGTTAGTGTAAATCACTTAGAAATTTTACACCTTCTTATACTTTTTCAAAATAAGGATATCCTTATTTTTGTGAATAAATCTCAAGAAGAAAAGGAAAGTGTGTGCATATTGTTTTCATGAAGGTCCTTGCATAAGTTCTTGCGCGACTCACTATTGTATTCAAGAAGGAAGTGATATATCTAGTTCATGTATACACATTCATTTAGAAACAAAATGGGATAGTGTGGGTGCATACTATTTGTGTGTAAAGAAACAAATATGTAGATAGCATGTTACATACATACCCTTGAATGAAGGATTTTCATGATACATGAAATACACATGCATGTGATGACATGAATGCATGAGATAAAAGTGAGGTGTGTGAAGCTTGAAAGAAGAAGGTGAAAAATGTAAATTAATATGAAAAAACCCTGAGAACCACCCAAAGCATAAAAGAGAATCACATAATAATAAATGCCATAACTGAATGTTCCAGGGTTTAGGGTTCCATGAAATCCTTACATGGAATGTACATAATTTAAGAATTCAAGAAGAAAATATTTTGGGTTGTGCAAAGATTAATCTTTTATAGAATTATACTAAAGGTTGTGTGAATCACTTACACACATATTTATTAAGGTCAAGACTTCATCACATTGAAGGAAGAATTTCTCGATCATTTGTTGCAGTGAGTTAAATGATGAAATACAGGTGATATGAGATATTTGAGAAAGAACAGTAGACTTAAAAAGTACTTGAACAGGTATACACTAAGTTATGATTTAGTGATATAATGTAGAAAGATAAACAGATCTTTCTGTATTGGATAAATCCTTGAAGAAAGAGGGGAAGCCTCTTAGTTTGAGTTGGGAGCAGGAAGTCTCTTGTGTGATTCAGGAGAAGAAGTCTCTAGTATGGATTATAGAGAAGGACAGTGTGGATTCTGGTAACACTATGTGATGAAATATAAATAACCTCCTATGTGGATTTAGGAGATATTCAATGTGACTCTGTATTAACCATTTTAATTGATTATGATATTATAGTAGAGAATCCATGTTGGGGAGAATAAACAACAAGACAAGGTGTAAGTCTGTATACCAAACATTGTAAATCCTTAGGTTTTATGCCTTTTTATTTAAAAAATTATTATAGGTAAGGTTGAGATAAACAAAAATAATGGATCAAGGCTTTAACCATCCACATTGGTTTAATTGAAAATAAACATTTTTAAAAAAAGGGATCACTGATTCACCTCCCCCCCTTCAAAGATTTCACACTGATATAAGAACTTCAAGATGTTAAAAAAATATAAATATTCATTATCAATAATTTAATTTAAATAAAATGAATTATTTTGGAATATAATTAATATATACTAAATCACTTGGGAAAATACTATTGATTCTAAAGAAATAATTTTCAAGAATTATATATTTTGGATATATTTATTAGTTATAAAAAATGATATCAATAAAATGAAGTGATGAAATTAAAGTAATGATTACTAAATTAAGTTAATAACATTAAATGAAGAGTTATGTAAATATATCAAATACCAATTTGATTATTAATAGATAAACAAAATTGTTTTGTTTAAAAATATTATTTTTATTGTATATTATATGTTTTTATTTAAAATTTAAATATCTAAAATATGAAATATGAAATTTAATTAAATGTATTGTTTATATATAAAAATAGATTAAAATTCATGAAAGGATTATTAATTAGGTAGTAAATAAGATAATATAATTTATTTTTAAAATGACATACTTTTCAATGTCTTATTTTTTCTATATATTGTATGTTTATTTTTTGATCAATTAAATAGGTTTATATTAGTAAAATATTTTAATAAAATTAATTGTGTATGTGTATAGATTAATTTAAATCACCAATCATTTAATTATTAATACTTGCTACAAAAATAGTAATAAATTCATTTTGATGGTTAAAAAACATGTTCTAAAATGATATTTTTCCTGTGAAATTCATTTTTATTTTAAGAAACTAATTATATCTTTATTTGAGGATGATATTATATAAAAATAATTTTTATAATAATAAAAAATAGGTTAGCACTCATGTGATGAGTATTAAATGATATGAAATAATAATAAAAACAGTTAATGTTTAAAAATTCATTTTGAATACTATATATATATATATATTGAATTAGATTAAATAGAGTCCAAATTTGGAATTTAAATTTTGAAATTAGGTAATAATAGGTTATCTTTTATTTATAGTGAAAAAATAATTACGTTGGTAAATAATTAAATATGGTAAAAAGAGATAAAAATGGGTAAAATGACATGGATAGACTTTTTTATACATAAAATGATATAAATTCATTCTAGAAGATTATTTTTGTAATTTTTTTTTCAATCCTAAAATTATCACAAATATATCCTACCTAGATCACCTAACTCCCATTCTATTCTATCTTTACCCTTCACCAATCTCAAGTATCCAAATAAATTTACATCATTTTCACCTATCAAAGGAGATATCTTCCACCCAACTAAACCACTTTTATCCTCTAATTTCCAATTGAATACCTAGACAAATTATATCCCCAAAATTTCCTCCCATTTTTGGAATCCATTAGTCACAAGATTGAGATATAAGTTCTTCATTATGATGGAAGATGTTATGAGAACGTGTAGTTTTATCAAATTGATGAGTTATTCTTCATTTATTTTACTTACATTATTGAAGAACCTATGTGGTGTTTTGTTTTGAAAAAGTTTTGTATTTTTTAACAAATAAATTTTTGTTGAAGGATTTTTTTTAGTTATAGAAAGTTTAAGTTGCTGGTTGATGAAGATTTTCTTAAAGAGGATGATGTTGAAAAATAAGAAGTCAGAAGGTAAGAAAGTGTCTCAAACTTTCTAAAAAAAATCAGACGATGCTTTTCTGATCTTAAAGTTCTCATATATCATGAAATGATTCATGATGAAATCTATTGAAGAAATGGTGAAGAGGGTTGATGATGTTCAATAAGAAAAATTCTGAGAAAATTCGGAACCTGTTTCATGAACTAGAAATTCAAAATCTTTTTCCTGAACCAGAAATCCAGAACCAGTTTCCTGAACCAGAAATCTAGAACCTATTTCTTGAACCAAAAATTCAGAACCTCTTTTCTGAACCAAAAACCCGGAACCTGTTTTCTGAACCTGAAATCCAAAACCTGTTTCCTAAACTAGAAATTTGGAACCTGTTTCCTAAACCAAGAATTTGGAACCTATTTCCTGAACATGAAATCTAGAACCTGTTTCCTGAACTAGAAATTCAGAACCAGATTCCCAAAAGAGAAATTCTAAACTTGTTTCCTGAACCTAAAATCCATAACTTGTTTCCTGAACCAGATATTCAGAACCTTTTTCCTGAACCAGAAATTCGGAACCTATTTCCTGAACTTGAAATCCAGAACTTGTTTCCTGAACTAGAAATTTGGAACCTCTTTCCTGAACCAGAAATTCAGAACCTATTTCCTGAACTAGAAATTCGGAACCTGTTTCCTAAACCTAAAATCCAGAACCTGTTTCCTGAACCAGAAATTCAGAACCTGTTTCCTAAACCAGAAATCCAGAATCTGTTTCTTGAACTAGAAATCCAGAACATGTTTCCTGAACCTGATTTCAAAACCAAAATTTTGAGAAACCTTATGAGGAAACCAGGATCTTACTGGTAAACATGTTATCCGGATCTTACAAATGAGCATGTTGCTGAGAAACTCGGATCCTGCAACTTTATGATGTTGTTGAGCTCAAGGAAATGTTTCCTAAAACAAAATTCCTTATATAAGGAAAAGTTCCTTTGAGAAGGAAACATTTGTCATAGAAAAGGTTTGTCAAGAATATTGAAGAGTTAAAGAAGTCAAAGGAAGATTAAGAAAAGTTCAGAACCTGAATTCAGAACCTTATGAAAATTCTGAGTATCATTTTGAAAAAATCAGAATGACAATTATGAGCAACATGTTGAGAAAACTGAAACTTGATTTGTGCACAATTCAGAACCTGATTTCTGAGCAAGTTTCTGAGAAAATCAGAACCAAGATCCAGATTTATCATTCTGAGAAAGATATGAAGAGTTCAAGAAAACCCAAATTTCAACTTTGTGTAAATCTCAGAGAAATTTAAGGAGATTTGAAGAATTAAAATATTGAAGATTAAATGCGAGAGATTTGCAGAGTTTTTGAAATTTCAAGAAGCAGGAAAGATTTTCAAGTTTCTCGCATTTCTTTTATGAGTTGCCTATAAATATGTGCTTAGAGAATTCACTCATTTACAATTTTCACACATGAAGAAAAGGTGAATCACTAGAGAATTCAATGTCAAAAGTTTCTACCATCTTGAAATTTTTTTCTTGAGTGTTTGAGAAGAAGAGAATCAGAATCATATTACCTTGCTAAGAAGATCAAAATTATCTTGAAAAAGTTTTTCTCAAGTTTTTTAGCAGAAGGAAATCAGAATCATCATTACCTTACTGAGTAGACCGGTCGGATTCAAGAAAACCAACATGAAGATTCAGAGTGAGTATTTGTGAAGCAGCTTCAACAAAGTTATTATTCTTGTGTTTGGATCATTTGTTCTTTTAGGAAACATTGTAAACTGATGGGAGTCAATATAATATTTCCTATCGGGAGATAGAAGGTGTCTAACAGGAGTTGGCACAAGATGTATTCACTTCTTTATTATAGTGGATTTCCATAGACCCACAATAGTGTCTATGACAAGGACGTATGTTCTCTTATTGAGGCCGAACCTTGTAAATATTGTGTTCCTTTCTTACTTTACCTTTCTTTCATTCTTGAGTTTCTTGATAAAGGTTGATAAAGAAATAAATCTTAACAGGTTGCAAGGGTTACATTTCTTAAAGTTTTGGAACTTATAAAACTTTAACAACTGATTCAACCCCCCCTTCTCAGTTGTTATTCGATCCTTGTAACTTCAAGTGGTATCAGAGGGAGGTTCCCTTGTTTTATCATTATCATGGAGAATATCAATTCTGTCAATAATAGAGGAATTTCTACATTTTATGGAAAGAATTATTATGGATGGAAAAATAGGATGATTCCTTATCTCCTATCTCTTGGCCTTGAAGTTGTTGATGCTACTACTATTGGCTTTCCACCTATTGAGAAAAATGATCCTATGATGTTTGATGATAAGAGAAACATAAAATTTGATGGAAAGGCTAGAAATGATATTATCATGTCCTTATCACAAAATGTTTATCAAAAGGTGATGGGTCTCACAACATCAAAAGGCATGTGGGACAAGATGGAAAGTGTTTTTGAAGGAAATACAAAAGTCAAGGAGGCCAAGCTACAAATTTGGCGTAGTAAGTTTGAAGACATCTGGATGAGAGATGATGAAACAACTGATGAATACTTCACCAGAGTTAATGAAATTGTATGCAACATCAGGGGATTCAGATAAGACTTAGAATATTCTACAATTGTGAAGAAACTTATGAGAAACTTTCCAGACATGTTTGATTCTAAAATTTCAGCTTTAGAAGATAAGGATGATTTATCTATTGATGAACTACCCAACTTCCTTGTGGCTTATGAAATGAGGAAATCTCCAATATTTAAGAAGAATATGAAATATGAAATGGCTTTTGAAGTTATGAGAAAGATGAAAATACAAGATGATGATGAAGTTGATCATTGTGAGTCCATTGATAACGAAGTTGAAGAGTTGAATGAAAAAAATCATGTCTCTTATATCCAAGAACTATCTAAGAGGAAGAGGAAAATATGGAGGGAAAATTCCTCACAAATTTTTTGAGTGTGTTGGAATCAGACACTTTGCTATGAATTCCCCTAAGAAGAAAGTTGGAGAATATCAGGATGTTTCTAATGATAATCCTTGATGGAAGAAGTATAACAAGAATGAAAAAGAAGATAAGACTTCTAAAGAATTCAAGAAGAATTTTTCTGGAAATAAAATAATTATGTTTATTAAGAAGGTTGAATCAGAATAATCTGACAATGATTCCTCAGAAGATGAAAGTAAATAAAGATTCAGAACCTTTATTGAAAAAGTTAAGAAAACAAATGTTTTCTAAGAGAGTGAAGAAGGTGGGGAAGAATCTTACAGAGAATATCAGCTAAGATCTTAACTTCTTGCATGTATTGATCAAAACAAATATCTCAAGAAAAAAATTTATGTGATGAAGAAAAATCATGAATATGTTCATGAAGGAAGTAAAGATGTTACCAAGAAGGAAGATGAATACATTCAAGAAATTTTAAGTTGCAAACTTAAAATTTCTGAATAGGGAAATATGATTTAAGATCTTAGAAAGAAGCTAGAAACTAAAGAAGAAGAGGTCAAAAATTTGCAATCAAAAGTTATTGAATCCGAAAATACCCTAAGGAATATGAATGAAAACTTCCACAAAGCCACTGAAGTAAAATCTGAGACTTCCAAGATTGTTGAGAAGGCTTACCATGAGAATCAGGTAAAATCTTCACCTGTCAAAAGTAATGTTTTATCTGATTCTTATAACATTTCAGGTTATGAAAAAAGTTTTACTAAATCTTGGGTGGAGAAAGGATGTGAGAAACCTATCAATCCTACAAAAGTAGAAAACTCACTCAAAAGAAGAGATGGCCTATATCCCGAGTTTTCTAGAGTTGAAAGAAGTTATCAACCTCAACAAAGTTTTCATAGAGAAAGATCATTCTTGAATAGAAAACCAAGATTTGAGGGATATTACTAGTGCTGCGGAATATATGGGCATAGATCTTATAATTGATGGTATAATTTATCTCTACATGGAAGAAGGTTTGAGCAAAGTGGAAGAAATAGTGAAATAAGAATGAGTAACTTTCCGTACTCACAGAAAGTTGAAAAGTTGAATTATCAAGATGTTAGAAACATTCCAACAAAGAATCAATTTGAATGTTTGAAAGAAGTTTGTGGAAGATGCGATAAGTATGAACATCATGCCGAATGATGTATAAATCTCCATCGAGAACAAGTTTCTTATGATAAGAAAGAAAAGAAAGCTGGAAATAAGAAGGTTGATGAGAGAGCTTTTGTTGTTGAGACAGCTTTGAAAGCATGTAGGAGGAACAAACCATGGATTCTTGATAGTGGTTGTTCTTTACACATGATAGGTGATATAAAAATCTTGGAACATTTTAAAATTCATGATGAAAGAGAAGTTACTTTCAGCAATGATAGTCCCTTAAAAATTAAGGGAATCAGAACAACATAGATTGAAGTAGAGAAACTGAAATATAAGGAAGTCTTGCTTGTTTATGGGATAAAACATAACATACTTAGTGTAATTCAACTTTGTGATGATGGAAAAGAAGTTATCTTCAGAAAGGATTTTTGTATCATCAAAAGTGTGAAAAATGTAAAAGTGATTACAAAAGGAGAAAGAACCAGTGGGAATATCTTTCAAATTGGAGAATCTAATAACTCTTGTTATTTAAGTGCTAAAGATGAATACAAGTTGTGGCACCGAAGACTTGGCCACCTTGGGAAGAAAAACATGAGTAAGATTTCTAAAGTTGATGCTCTTCAAAATTTTCTAGAACTGAAAAGAATAGATGAATATGGTTGTATTACTTTCCAGAAAGGAAATATGACTAACAAAAATCATAAAAGAGTTGAGATTCAATCTAAAAAACCACTTGAGTTTATTCCTTCTGATTTGTGTGGGACGATGAGACATCAATCAAAAAAATGAGATTTATACTTTATCACTTTTATTGATGATTTCACTTGGATTAAAAACATCATGTTCATGAATCATAAGTCAGAGGTTATTGAAATATTTAAATTCTTCAGAAGAGATGTTAAGAAAGAATTGAAATCTTCCATAAAGAAGTTGAGAATAGAAAATTGTACTGAATTCACACGCAATGATTTTGAAATGTATCTAAGGAAGCATGGTATCAATCATCAGTATAGTTCTCCCTATACTCCACAAAATAATGGAGTAGTAGAAAGAAAAAATTGAAGCTTGTTGAAAATGGGAAGAAGTATGTTATCAGAATACAAACTTTCAAAATTCTTTTGGAGAGAACCTGTTAGCACTATTGTGCATGTTCAAAATAGATGCTTATTAAGACCAGAAACCAACATGACTCCTTACGAGATTTGGTATAACAAAAAAACTTCTTTTAAATACTTCAAAGTTTTTGGAAGTCCATGATTTCTCAAAATCAAAAATCCATACTTAGGAAAGTTTGTTGAGAAAGATGAAGAAGAAATATTTATGGGTTATTCAACGAATGGATGAAGTTACAAATGCTGGAACAAATTTTTATAAAAGTTTGTGGACTCATATGATGTGAAGGTAATTGAAAATCCACGTTCTTCACAAAATCTGTTAATAATACTGAGGAAGATAAATCAGAGAATCCCCACCAGAGTGAAAGTGACTCAGATGAGTCACATGGGGAAGAAAGTAATGCTAGGAAAAGAAATGTGAGTTTTCCTACCTTACAAAAACATGTTGAATCTGAAAATATTATTAGGGATCAAAAGACTCCAGTCCAGACAAGAAGGAAGTTAAGATTAGAAAATCAGACCTCCCTTATCTGAAAAGTTGAACCAGAATCAGTTTCATAATCTATTAAACATAAAGATTAGGTGGATGCTATGAATGAACAACTGGATCATATTGAGAAGAATGAAACATGGGAACTTGTTCCAAGGCCAACAAATAAGAATGTTATCAGAACCAAGTTGGTTTACAGAAATAAATTGAATGAGCATGGAGAAGTTACAAGAAACAAAGAAAGGCTTATGTGTAAATGATATGTACAAGTGGACGATGTGGATTTTGATGAATCCTTTTCCCCTATTACAAGGTTAGAAAATATTCGAATGTTTCTTGCAGTGGCTTCTCATTAGAATTACAAGGTTTATCATATAGATGTAAAGTCATCTTTCTTAAATGGTGAGATTGAGGAAAATGTTTACATTGAACAACCTTGTGGGTTTTTACTTGATGAGTATGAAAACAATGTTTGAAAATTGAAGAAAGACTTATATGGGATGAAACATTCTCCATGATCATGGTATTCAAAGCTTGACAATTCTCTAAGAAAGATGAACTTTTTTAATGGGAAGGTTGATAGAAACTTGTATGTTAAAGATGTTGACTCCGGAACTTTAATTGTAATCATTTATGTGGATGATATAATTATTACTGGAGATGAAGAAAAGGTTTGTGAAGAGTTTTCTGAAGAGATGAAGAAAAATTTTGAAATGTAAATGTTGGGAGAATTAACTTTCTTCCTTGGATTACAAGTTCAACAACAAGAAAACTACATTTTCTTATCCCAAGAAAAGTATTCCAGGGAATTAGTAAAGTAGTTTGGGATGGAAGAATCAAAGGAAGTTTCAACTCCTATATAAATGGGCACAAAGTTGAGTAAAGATGAATCAGGGAACAACATGAATCAGAAAGACTTCCAAAAGTTGATAGGAAGTCTTCTTTATCTTACAGCTTCAAGGCCTAATATTCCTTATGCTATAACTCCATGTTCCTGATATCAAAGTAATCCAAAATAATCACACATGTTGGCAGTTAAGAGGATTCTGAGATATGTTAAAGGAACAAATTCACATGGGTTGTTATACAAGAGAAACAATGAGATGAAGTTTCATGGTTATACCGATGCTGATTGGGCTGGTGATTGTAATGATAAAAAATCAACATCGGGAGGAACATTTTTCTTAGGGGAATACTGTGTGAGTTAGCACAGTAAGAAACAAAGTACAGTAACTTCAAGAACAACTGAATATGAATATGTTGCAGCTACACATGCTTGTACTCAAATGATGTGGATGAAGGTTCAGTTGGAAGATTTGAAAATAAAAGTTTCTAAACCTTTGAAGATACTCTGTGATAATCAAAGTGCCATTGATGTTTCTAAGAATCCTGTTCAACATTCAAGATCAAAATAAATTAATATAAAGTATAACTTTTTTAAAGAGAGAGCTTCTGCTGGAGAAGTCTTGATCGAATATATTTCAACAAAGTATCAGATTGCTGATATTTTTACAAAAGCAATGTCAAAGGAAAGTTTTGTTGAACTGAGAGGCTGAAAATCCATGTTCATCCTCCTCCCATGACTTACTAAATACATATAAGGAAGTCTCCACCACTGTTCTTTGGATTTTGTTGACAAATGGAAAGAGTAAATAATAATATTTACTTGGATTGAATTTGTGAATATGAAGCGATGGTTATCAAATTACGAGGGATAGAGAAAGAAAAACGAGAGAGGAAAAGAAAACTGTGAAAGAGAATGATAAAACTTTAGGGGGAGTTTAAGTAAGGTGAAGTTTATCCTCACATGGCCGCAAAATTTGATTGTCACTGAGGGATAGAAATCCTTCAAAAACATTATTTTATCTAGTAGTGTGGTGTCAGGACACTCTCTTTATGGGAAAGGCTATGTTTTGTTAAAGTTCAAGAACCTGCGATGTGAATTTCTTTTTGATGTGAAAATTTGTAAATAAGGGTTGCCAATAAATACAAAGGGGGAGATTGAAGAACCTATGTGGTGTTTTGTTTTGAAAAAGTTGTTTATATGTTGACAACTAATATTTTTGTTGAATAATTTTTTTAGTTATATAAAGTTGAATTTGCTGGTTGCTAAAGATTTTCTTAAAGAGGATGATGTTGAAAAATAAGGAGTTAGAAGTTAAGAAAGTGTCTCAAACTTTCTAAACAAAATCAAATGATGCTTTTCTGATCTTAAAGTTCTCACATATTATGAAAACTTTCATGATAAAAGCTGTTGAAGAAATGGTGAAGAGGGTTGATGATGTTCACTAAGAAAAATTATGAAAAAATTCAGAACCTATATCCTGAACCAGAAATGCGAAACCTGTTTCTTGAACCAGAAATCCAGAACCTATTTCCTGAACCAGAAATTTGGAACCTGTTTCCTGAACCAAAAATCCAAAACCTTTTTCCTTAACTAGAAATCTAGAACCTGTTTCTTGAACCAGCAATTCAGAACCTATTTCCTGAACCAGAAATTTGGAACCTATTTCTTGAACCTGAAATCCAGAACCTGTTTCCTAAAACAGAAATTTGGAACCTGTTTCCTGAACCAGAAATTTGGATCCTGTTTCCTAAACCTGAAATAAAGAACTTGTATCCTGAACTAGAAATTTGGAACCTATTTCCTGAACCAGAAATTCGAAACCTGTTTCCTGAACATGAAATCCAGAACTTGTTTCCTAAACAAAAAATTTGGAACCTATTTCCTAAACCAGAAATTCAGAACCTATTTCCTCAATAAGAAATTTGGAACCTCTTTTATGAACTTGAAATTCTGAACCTATTTCCTAAACCAGAAATTTGGAACATGTTTCCTGAACCTGAAATCTAGAACCTATTTCCTGAACCAGAAATTCATAACCTCTTTCCTGAACCAGAATTCGAAAAAATATTTCCTGAACCAGAAATACCGAACCAGTTTCCTAAACCTAATTTCAGAACCTAAATTTTGAGAAATCTTATGAGGAAACCTAGATCCCACTTCTAAACATGTTATCCGGATCCTACTTCTGAGCATGTTGCTGGGAAACTAGGATCATGAAACCTGAATATGTTGTTGAGCTCATAGAAATGTTTCCTACAACAAACTTCCTTAGATAAGGAAAAGTTCCTTAGAGAAAGAAATGTTTCTCATAGAAAAGTTTTTTTTAAGAAGATTGAAGAGTTGAAGAAGTCAAAGGAATATCAAGAAAAGTTCGAAACCTGAATTCGGAACCTTATGACAATTCTGAGTATCATGTTGAGAAAACCGTTATGAAAATTCTAAACAATATGATGAGAAAAATAGAACCTGATTTTTGCACAATTCGGAACCTGATTTCAAAGAAAGTTTCTGAGAAAATCAAAACCAAGATCCAACTTTACCATTCTGAGAAAGATATGAAGAGTTCAAGAAAACCCAAATTTCAACTTTTTGTAAATCTCAGATAAATTTAAGGAGATTTGAAGAAGTCAAAGATTGAAGATTAAATGCGAGAGATTTGTGATGTTTTTGAAATTTGAGGAAGCGGGAAAGATTTTCAAGTTTTCTGCCTTTGTTTAATGAGTTTCCTATAAATATGTGCTCAGAATATTCCCTCATTTTCAATTTTCACACATGCGAAAAAGGCAGAGAACTAGAGAATTTGAAGTGAAAAGAATCTACCATCTTGAAAAGGTTTTCTTGAGTGTTTTAGAGGAAGAGAAGTAGAATCATCTTACCTTTATAAGAAGATTAGAATTATCTTGAAAAAGTTTTTCTTGAGTTTTCTAGCCGAAGGAAATCGGAATCATCATTACCTTGCTGAGAAGACCAGTTTCAGAAAATCAGATTCAAGAAAACCGTACTAAAGATTCAAACTGATCATTTGTGGAGCAGCTTCAACAAAGTTTTTATTCTTTTGTTTGGATCATTTTTTCTTTAAGGGAACATTTTAAATTGATGAGAGTCAGTATAATCTTTGCTATTAAAAGATATAAGGTATCTAAAAGGAGTTAGAATAAGTTGTATTCAGTTCTTTATTATAGTGGATTTCTATAAACCCATGGGAGTGGCTATGGCAAGGACGTATGTTCTCTTATTGAGGCCGAACCTTGTAAATCTTGTCTTCCTTTCTTGTTTTACCTTTCTTGCATTCTTGAGTTTTTTTTCTAAAGGTTGATAAAGAAATAAATCTTAACAGTTTTCAAGGGTTATGTTTCTTAAAGATTTGAAACTTATTAAAAGTTTAACAACTGATTCAACCCCCCCCCCCCTTCTGAGTTGTTATTCTATCCTTGGAACTTCAATTATTACCCTCCAATTCATAAAACCCATTAGCCACTCTAATAATGTAATATTAAAATTATTATTATTTTATAAAATGGATATTATCATAATATAACTCTATGTTCTTACACATTCATTTGATCTAACACATTTTTTTGGTTTCTTTTACCACCTATTAAAACGATGCTATAATGTTTCCATCATGAATGATTGCATAAAATTAATAGTAATATGATATAATAATGATTAATTAAATATGTTTTCTTAATTTATAAATGTAAATATATCTAAATATATTCATTAATAAAATAAATTCTTTTAATTGAATTAAAATTAAAAAAAAATGATATTTTAACTACTCCCAATGAACTATTACTATAACTTCCATAAAAAGACCATTGAACATTACAACTATATCTCAAACACCTATGTAACCTCCATGTTTATTATGAATGTCACAAATATTTAATTCCACAACCAGAATCACTAGGTATGATTTGGAGTGCCATAAGGACTCATGTGCACCTCTCTATATACAAGAGGTTTCTAACTAGAAGCGATGGTCCAAATACTGAAAGTGGGGAGAATTTATGCTCATTATTAATAAGGAAAATCATAATTAATAATAATAAAATATTATAGTTTAATAAACAAGTAATTATATAACATATGGAATGGAAATTAAATCGGTTCATACATAAATAATAAACCAAAGACCCACAAAGTGGTAGGTCAACAAGAGTGTAATAAAATAAAACACTACAACATTACTCTAGACTCTATCCCAATACCAACTCAAATAACCATACTCTATCTCCTATTTCTGGGTTTCTGGGGCCTTACCCTTTCTTGTATCCCTATTTATGATTTCTTCATGTACATTAAGATTCTCAAGTAGGTTGTGAGTAATAAAATCAATAGGAAACCACCAATTCATTATTAACAGAAGTGAAAAATAAATATATAATCATGTATTTCATGATATAAAGTAAATTCTCAAGTAAACATACAATTACATAAGTGATAATTTATTTTTTTCTAACTAATCTACCTTAAACCTTGACCCCACCTACTTTGGCATGATGCTGTTATGGATGTTAATGCCTATCACTACACATTAAAAGATGTTCCATAAGTCATGGATCTAGTTATAACCCTTTTTCTATTAGTCCTATCTCCAAGTTCCAACATTATATAATTCCACACGCCCCACCATAACTGTGGTCATTATCATGATCACCGCACACCCCACCCTGACAATGTTCATAATCCTTGGATGTTGGTAATCTCCACCTAAAAAGTTCAATGTATTTGGATATTAATTACTCACTTTCATAGAAATATCCCATATAGACCTATAACCAAAGGGATAATCATCTCCCCTACATGTTCTACTAAGACACCACTCATACCATCAAACAATCCATAGTTTGTAGCCTTTTTCACATCATCATGATCACCTACAATATGTCATCAAATCAATAACAATATACCTTCTCATCTCGATCCCCAATTTAAGGTTTTATAGGCTATGAAATACCTCAAGGGATATATACCATAGTAAGGAATAATAAGGGATATAATGAATGGTTCTCAATAGGATACATACAATACATATCACATATGGGTCTCAAGTTACACTCACACACCCTAATTCAAAACACATCATTCTTGGGTTGCAGGCATAAATAAAAAAATCATGATGACATCATATACCTAGACCTATATGGAAAGGATACTCCTACCTTAAGTTTTCGATACTGAAACCAATGATTCTCCAATGAAAATTCACCCCAATCATGTATTTTTTTTAAAAAGGAAATGTCTTTGTAAAATACCAAGACACAATTTATTAAAATAAAGAAAGGAAATTACATGAGTCTGAAAGAGGAAATTTTATTACAATCTTTTTCATAGAGAGGGAGAAGGTCAATCGAAAAATCATCGATCCACGTAATGGCATGGTTGATTCCCCTGTTAGTAAGACCATTGGCCACCATATTCGCTTCATAGTAGGCATGGGTGGCAATGTATTTGAGCTCCAGAAGCGAGTCAAGGTAGCTCTTCCAACTCGCTATAAGAGGCCAAGCAAGATGAACCACACCATTCCAAATTTCTTGAACAATGGTGGTGGAGTCACTTTCAATCCAGATGTTGTTCCAGACTTTTTGTTTAAAACATTTAATGACATGAATCAGTGCCAACATATTAGCTTCAAGGGAAGAGGTGACACCACAACTTCCATAGAAATAACCATGGTAATGAATTTGAAAGTCTCTGAAAATGGCTCCGCAACCCACAGGTCCCGAATTTCCTTTAGAGGCACCATCCACATTGATCTTGATCCATCCAGAAAGAGGGGATTTCTAGACCACCTCAAAAAAGTGTTTCAGCTGAGTGAAGATGAAATAAATCCTAAGACGTCATAGGATCACAAAGTCACTAATCGAGTTATTAGAATGAGATTTCCGGATCATGGCGACATCCCCAATGGAAATCAGAATTCTTGTCCGACCTGCAATAAGGTTGGAAGAGTAATTATTATGAATAATGGCATTTATATCATACCAGATAACATGTAGAAGCTCTGAAACAGCAAATAGGAAGAGGTTCTTGATCTGTTGTGAAGAATAAAGCTCCAAACACCGTTTTAGCTGAGAGAAAATAGTGTCAGAAAATAACCATCTACAATCAAACATGTCAGTAATAAAATTCCAAAGAGCAGAGGCTGTATCACATGACAACAATAGATGATTGATATCCTCTCATGTATGTATATTTAATTAGTTCAATCCAATCATTAAGGATTCCAACAACTAATTATAATTATATTATTAAGAAAACCACTCATGCTATATTATTTTATCTTTCTAGAAAGAACTAAGATATGCATGATAATTCCTTATCATTATTCCATAATTTTGTGTTAACATTATTTTAGTGTTGTTTATCATTTGTTAAAAAAAATTAGGGAAGTAATTTCTCTTTTTTATTATATGATGGATAATAATAAATTATAAATGAATGATATCAAATAAAAAAAATATAAATATGGTTCTAATATAAATTAATAGTAAACTTAAATTTATTATAAAGGTGGTTAAAGCATGTTAAATAACACTTAAATAATGTATTTTGGGATGGTTTGGTTCTCTTTCATATTATGAGAATATTCTAATTTATATATTGTATATACTACATCATTGATATATTTTATTCTAATTAAATTTCTATTATTTTTATTTAAATTTCCATTCTAATTTCACTATTTAATGAGATTTTGATTCATTAGTTACCAAATCCATATGAGTTTCTATCCAATTTCACTTTGAAATATTGATTTTCTATGACTAAATTTACATTATAGGAAATTATACATTATTTATCCCAAAAAACCCATATATATTCTTCTCATGTGGTTATATATGTGCTGTAAATATATTATTACCATTTCGCGTATCTTTGGTTTATAATTCAACCAAAAAGATCCCTATAAGTGGAGACAATATATTCTTTTATTTTCAATTGTATTAATTCTCCTAAATTTCTATATAGATTCTACCAAAAATATTTTCTGTTATAATTTTGAAATAAAAATATATATAATCCTCTGTACTCTTTTTTACTTATTCTTATCTCATTATAAAAGGTATTTTTATAACTTTTTCATTAATGTAGTTTTTATTTAATTTTTCTTAAAAAGCATAAAAATGAATTTATTTCCACTTTCATATATTTTCATATATTCAAATATAAATTTTATTACTTAAAATTAATTTATTTTTTGGGTTAAATTATTAGATATTCTTTTTAAAATAATTCATTGAAACTTATTATTGTCACCTTCTCAGAAATTATTTTTGAAAGTGACATGTAACTTCATCATTTTATGGCGACATTAATATATTTTATTAATTTTTTATGCTATCAGTATAAATTTACTCTCAAAATCCATGTTAAAATCCATTACCTCTAAAGTTACACCTCCTGGTTCAAAATTAAAGAAAAAGAGACAATGAACCCCAAATTCTGCCTTCAATAGGCTCCTGGTCAGCGACTAGCACTAAGGGTATAGAAATCAAACATATGGAAGACATTACCTTCAATAGTAAAAGTATTATCAAGAGATAAGAAAATAAACAAAAAAACTCCATCATATAATATAAAAGAGAACCAAACCATCCCAAAATACATGAATAATGTTATATTAATACAAATAAAAGTATCCAAGTAAAACCCCAAAGATAAACCCTATGGATTAAACTCAACAAATCCTTCAACACCAAAGCTATTTGTATCCATCCTAGTCCCTAAAATCCTCATAGATACCTGAAATTTTTATATATATGTAATGTGATAATAACATGCATCCTTAGTTTAATAATACCAAAGGTGTCTCATGAAAATGTGAAAAGAGTATACTAATGAACCAGCGGAAAAATATCAGAACTAGCATGAACCTTACCAGTCAACTATCCAATACCAACCTCACTATGTAATAATCACCAAATAACATGTCAATGTAGTAAGCTAATATCAAAATAACATAAGAAAAGGTTCTCCATAAAAAAATCCCCACTAATTTTCCACACCCACACCCCAACATCAGACGTCATGTGCTCCCATGCCTTTCATGGAAACCTAATCACATATCTATCCATATCTGATGTGGTTAATTATTCATCGCTTACTACCCCACCCTCTCAAGTTTTAACATCCTATACTAGAATTCATAAATATCCATATAATAATCTCATCACATAACTATGATAGTAGTGTATAATGAAGGTGAAGGACATCAACCTAACCCCCTATTCCCACCAAGCATGAACCCACCACACATCACATCCTCATCATCACTAGAAATATAAAACAGTAGTTTTTCTCATCACTACTACTTAAGTAAGAGTAGGGAACAGGGGGTATCCAACCATCCATTTCACTACCAACCCGTATATTGGAGAAAACAACCAAAACTCAAAACCTTTGGGTGTTGTTAAGGTTATCTAAATCAGGTGGGGTGTGTATATATATAACATGAAAATACAATATAGATAGACAACACACAATAAAAATCAAATGGGATCACATCCAACTCTAATAGTGTTTTACACCACACCACCATAATATCTCAGGACACCCACCCTCAACCGCTATTAATAGTAATAAAAAAACCACAAAAAGACACACATAAGAAACAATTCATCTTAAAATTTTCAAGTTAACCAATTTCAATATTTACTAGTTTCCAAACAAATTCCACTAATTAATAAATTCATTTCATATTTATTGTAAACATTTTCTATCCATCACTACCCATTGAATTCCACAGGTTCATTAATTATTCCATTAATTAATCTAATTATAACAAATTAATTCCATCCCATACACATATAACCACCATCTAATGCTATTTAAATTTGATAATTAACACTTAATTTAATAACTACCATGCTATTACCACGAAAACATAACAAAAAATTCCACATACCTTTCAATAATAGCCACCTCAACACACGTAAACCATAACCACAACCCAATCATCTCTCCGCAACAATCACCATAATCCAAACAATGCACATCATCCCCTATAACAACCCATGTTAAACAACCAAAAATATTCTACCAAAAAACATATAACATGTGATACAATTTCCAATATCACCACACAATCCCCAAAAGGTTCACATAACTAACACATATTCACAACACACACGTCAAAATATAGCGGCATATTCCAACATTCACTTATACCATAACTTTAGTTTAAAAGGGAAATTCAATATATATGAAATCATATATTAATAATGTATTTTCAAACAAATATATATTTACAAGGGAAACCAATTCATTATCCACATATAATTTCTTATCCTTTTTTGCATAGTGAGTTTGAGAAAGGAGTCACAAGAATTTAAAAAAATGACAATAGACTTAACAAATACAATGTTATCATCACCATGACTTCTAAAAATAGAAGAAAGCATGGATAAACACATAATAAATATAAAAAAGTAAGTGAAAACATGGAAATCACTCTCCATCCACTTAAGTTTTAGTTAAATACAATTAATTATCTAATTATGTTAAGCTATAGTATCCAATAAAAAATGAAAAAGCAGAAAATTATAATATATGCACATAAAAATGAGTGAATAAGGATCCCCTACCTCAACCAAAGACTCTATAATTTTATTAATAAATAAAAGGAAAATAAGGGATTCCCATGTGATCATAATTTCACCATGTACGAATTAGAAACCTAGAATCACTAAGATTGAATATTTGGATGCCTAGGATCAAATCCCACTTGAAGGGAGTTAAATTCATCCCAAAACCGCATCATGGTCACCCAATAGTTTTAGAGAGAAGTTAGGTAAATAATAAGTTTGAAGGGGGTTCAAGATTCATACCTAGTAGATTAATTAAAATACCATGACAAATAACTACTCATCATACCATAATCATGAGGTTCTCATTTAATTAATAGTGAAAAAAATTCATTATTCCTCAAGGATCCTTGACCTAACTGGCCTTCAGATTATATGGAACAGATCTAACCAATATCCTATCTACCTTGGGTAAGGATATAGTGCTACCCCTAAACCACATCGTAGCTACCCTCAAATAAATAGTGGCTCCCAAATTCCAACTACATAAGCCTCCATTATGTAAGATTATAATACCATGTGGGAAGACTCCCCCAAGGTCACTATACCTCAATCACCTTAAGACACTGAAATATCCTCCAAATCAATAGGGGAATCAATTTTTAATCCTATTGGACTCTAGGTTGTAGGATACCTCTATAATATAGGTTTTCCAAAATGAATAGATATACTAAAAACACAACACTCCAAGACTCTCTATCCCTCTATGATATAGGGAATCGTCTGTACCATATCCTACCTCCAATATAGTGTAGCCTATAACTCCACACTGTAGAATCTATCTGTAGCTAAAATAATAGAATTAACTTCTCCATTTACACCTCAGCTCACTCAAGACTTACCTGGAAATATCCAACACCTGAATCTTCCCAAAGTAGTAGGTTATAAGGTATATAATGTCACATTATATACCTCTAAAATAATTTACATCATTGATAATAAAAAATCCTCATAATATAAGAGGAAAAAATAGAGGGTTATGAATAACCATTCTATGAGATACCTCTCAGGGATTTCATTATATCCCAAATTTTAACACCAACCAAGACCAAATAAAAACAAGAAAAAGAAATAAACATTAATAAAGTCAAATAGGTAATGAAAAAAATACCATCCAACACCAAAAACCACACCCTAGGGAAGGTTACCTCTCAAAAAAGAAATACTTGTTACTAACATTCTCTAGGGACATGATGAGTTACATCTTCAGCTCACCCATCCTCACGAAGGAGACAACTGGACCAAAATTGCGATGACAATAACCTCATGAAAAATATTTTACCAACTAAAATTCAATGCTCCACATCTTTTAAAAATTAAATACTACTCAAGGGAAATATTCATTTCATACTCATCACTTTTTATTTAGGGATCCTATCATATTACTATCTTACTCTAATAAGAAAACCCCTTGAAACTAGAAACCAAGACACATTCCTCTCAAATAGATTCTTAATTAATAATGAAATAACCTAATGAGGAATAGAGGAAAACACACAAAACACTCTATATCACCCCCAAATTAAGGATAACAATGATATTTCACACATATGATACTCTCCCTAACATCTCACCCATAAAATAGCCACCGAACCTTCTCTTACCCCCACACAACCACGAAAACTATCACTATGACAATATAGTTACAACTTCCCATGATTACCCTAAAAACCAATCATGATACCCATTCCTCATCACATACCACCACAAAAACCATCAATGACAATATCTATTTAATTTCATATATGTAAAAGTGTAGATAACACAACCAACCACAAAAAACTAGTAATAAAACACAACATTTGATCACCTTTTCACATTATTATTCTCTTAATAATTATTTTGGGACAATAATAAATCATTAACGCTCTCTATATTTACAAAAAAACCTCTTTCATTACACATTTAAATGATTAATATTTTTATGGGTGGTGTTTTTATAACTATTGAAACAAAAAACCATAACAACAAGGAACATCATAAAAAAATAACTTGATATTGATTTTAATAAAACAACACAACATTCTACGGAAAAGTTTTTTAGGGAAATTTTTTTAGATAGTTATACATTATCATGTAAATATATGGTTTGGGGAAACTGATTTCCCAAAAAATATAACAAAACTTCATGCAAATAATCATCAAGAAAAATTTCATAAATGACATCATACTTATCTATATTACATTTGAGCAAATTAAATATTTATTTTCACTTTAGTAATACTAATTATATGGGATTTAAAACTAGAATTGAAAATATTCACATGCTGAGTTATTTTCCATTATGTTTTAAAAAATCACTTAAATATTTCTCTGAACATTTTTTCACATGTTTGATGTGCTTTTATATTATGAAAATGAAAAATATAAAGGCATCATTCTCTTGTTTCATGTTAGTCAAGACCATGTTAATGGTTTTAAAATCAGTGAAGATGATTTAATTTTATGAGAGGGTGGCATAATTTAACTCTCTTATTATAGCATAACATGCTCGACACACAACATGCTTGGTAAAATAGTCACAATGCTCCCATAAAAATTCACACAAACATTACTAGTTTTTAGGCATGCTTCCACATTGATCATTTAACGTATTACCCGGACACATTCTCATTTACATTTCAAAAATTTCACATGGAATAGAAATTATAGTTTCATAAAATAATTCATTATAAAAAACCTTAACCATACTTAAGAAGTATAAATTTTTCCATTTAGGTAAAGGTTTCCAAGTCCTTAATGGATCAATACGAACTATTCTGATCCTTTTTACCAAAATTATGGAATAAAGAACTGAAATACCACCTTGAAATATGTTATTAACATAGGAATACTATATATAATGGTTCCATGGTAACACTTGGAATAAAAACCTATGCATAAATTAAATTAATCATAGGAATGACCTTTAAAATAATTAATTCTAGTATATTGGTAAAGAATTTACTAAAGGTAACTCATTTTATGAAGGATAAAATAACACAACACAAACAAATTAAGAATAATATACTTACATAGAAGTATTTTAATTGGTTATAATTTAAACAACATTAAAGGAATTTAGTTTAATAGCAAACATGTTATGGTAATCATGGTATTAACAATTGATATATGAAATTATAACTACATATTATGGGTGGAAATCCAAGAATGATTCATGTAAAACAATTATATAATTATATCACTCTTATAATTTACCACTCAATTCCTACATGTTCCACTTCCATGTTTTTACTTTATAAAAACATATCATAATAAACCATGTAGTAAATTTAATTCATAACTTCCATATCTTATCATGTTTAACATGGAATGAAGAACATGTCTCATAAGTTATCATGACTATATAAATATTTTATTTTTATATTCACTATTACTATTTAGTATAACATTCCTCAATTTAGATCTTGTATCATTAACCCCATTTTTAATGTAATATTCATTATACATACAACACATTATCTAATAAATTATAATTCACAAATCTTATCATGATCTTAAATTAAATGAACTATAATTAAAACATTAAATTAGTTATAATCAATAAATATTTTCACATGGAATAAGATTTCATGTTAAGGGATGTGAAAATGTAAATTGTGTTTCTTAAATATTACCTTAAAATCAAAGTTTCCCATCAAGGAACATTCAATCAAGAAAGGATCTTAGGAATGTTTTTTCTCATGTCAATTATGATTTATTTTACATGCTTCTTGATCAATGAAAACACATTAACACACCACTTATATCAATTTCAAATTCCTAATGTTCTCTCATAATCTTTTTAATCAATACTCTAAAATTTTAAATCTAATATGATATTTTAAATAAAATTAAGCATCCCATCATTTCATGACTTTCAATGAATCATTTATTAACTAGTGTGAATCAATTTAAAATTGATACATTGTAATTATAAGGAATTTTCTATATGGATACATTTTTAATGTAAGTTGGAACAAAAAAAAATTTAAAATTTAAATCAAAGGTGAAATTATTGTGATGATCCATTCACCCATTAGGGAAACCGAAATGTACTTTTCATAATTTATTTACCCAAAGTATGCTTTAAAATATCTTAAAAAACATCAGTGTTAAAACATGAATATTTTCCATTAAAACTCATGAATTAAAAACCTAATTATTAATAAAGGTCATTTAGATAAGGATACTTTAAATAATTCAGTAATTAAATTTTAATATAAACTATTAAATATTCTTTTAAAATAAGATACTATCAAAACCTTTTATAAAACCCATTAAACCATTTAAAATATTAGTTTTTTTCATTACCATGACCCTTATGAAAATAAAACCAATCACTTATTTAGAAAGAAGTAACATATTGATTTGAAGAAAGTCATGTAGTCATTACTAAATATTTTAACCATCTTAAATTATCATGAAGTGGAAGGTAATAATAGTTTATTCAAAAAAAACTTTAATCATTATTTATAATATATATTTGAAACAATATACTTTAATAGTTTTATATATCCCCTAGTTTATTAACATATCATAAATTACCATAAAAACATCAAAAATTAAAACATTAAAACTTTAAGGCTTCGATTTACAATTTACCATAGGCAATTACCATTTTTCCCCAAGTATTAGGTCATCACTACACTATATTTCAAAAATAAAAAAAATAACTTACATCAGCATAAGAAGATATTTCATAATCATAAAAATCAAGAGGACCCATCCACTGCACTATTTCACACCCCAATGTAATTTTTATATACTTGGGGCCTTTCTTTTTGACTACCTATATTCCTAGTTATTTTGAGGTAATTTTTGGATAGTTTTTATTATTTTGGATAATATTTGGGAAGGTTAATAGTTGACATGTAGTTAGTGTAAACCATAAAGTTTTCATAGGAAACTATGTGAAATGTTGAGGTTTCTAGGAGGTGGCACATATGTAGTGTTGTTGAAGTTAATCCTTAGACTACATTAACTTTTTTTAATAACTAAAAAGTATTATATTATGATTAAATATAATTACTTGAAAATTTATTAAGTGTTATCTTTATTTTATTTATGTATTAATTAAATTATTCTTAATTTTAGTTATAAACTATTATTCTTTACTTAATTTATCTTGAGAATTAATGTTTTTGTTGTTTAAAATAAGTTATATAATCTTCATGAAGAGTTTCAAGGATAAAAATTTTATTTAGGACATTTAAATGTTTTTATAGTGTTTTGTAAAGGAAATATTAGGTTTCTATGGGTTTTATAAAGGTAACCATAGGTTTTTTGGGGGTTTAAGAGAATGTGATACTTTCTATTAGTCGTATAAAGTTTGGTGATACTTTCTTTGAGTTACGTAGAGGTAAAATTAAAATTTAAATAGTTTTGTATAGGTAACCTTAATTTTATATGATTTTCATAAAGTTAAGTATCATTTTATATGAGTTATGTAAAGTTACTTGAATAGATATGTAAAGGTAAATGACCTTAAGTAAGGGTAGTTGGAAATTCACATGTGCTACATAAAGGTCCATGGGAGTTGTGCAATGGTAATTGGTGACTAGTGTTAGGATAATCCATTGTGTGTAAAGTTATTCATAGATCATAAAGGTATTTGCATAAGGGTAGCCACCAAATCCAGAAGCTTACAAAAATATAACCCCTCTTGTAAGGGTATTCGTGTAATGATATTATTATATTTTCAATACCCATGTAAGGGTAGCTTGCGATTTACATAAGGGTCAGACATACATAAATTAAGGTACAATTGTATTTCTAATGCACACATAAGGGTATTTACATAGATTAATAAGGTTACCAGAGTGTTTTTATAACTTTCATAAGGGTACTAAAACATTTTTAATACTCACATAGGGGTTACCAAAATACAACATAAAGGTAAGACTAGTTCTATAATAGCAACATAAGGATAACATTCATGTAATGGAATTTGTTTACCCCTATGAAGTAGGTATGTTTCATATAAGAGTAATAAAAAACCTATGAGAATTTCTATAGAATTTTATAAAACTGGAAGTATACTTTGTTTTTATATGATTTAATATTTCCACTTGCTGCAAGTTTATTATGATTTTTTTAATCTTATATTTCATCTAAATTTCCATATTAATTTTCTATAATTCATTTTAAATTGTTTGATAATGAATTAAATTATATTCCCATGGGATTATGTATGTAGGGATATTCAAAAAGATATTTCAAAAAATGTGGTATTCAAAATTAAATCAGTTGGAAGATGAAGAGTGTGTATCGAATCTTGTTAGAGATTTTTTCAAGGATATTAATATTCATTATTAACAAATTTATTAAATTTTATAATATTGTTTCTCTATAATACATATTTTTTATAGAATATCATGATAAATCACAAAGTGAAATGTTTAAATTATAATTTTTATGGAATATAAAGTGTTAGTCACTCATGAATTATGAGATTATTCCAAATAAATTATTATCATTTTTATGGATATATTCACTACTATATTAATTAAATATTTATTCTTATAATAATTTTTTTTATAACATGACTTTCATTTTTAATGTATGTAAAAATTAATTAAATTATTCTTCCACATGAAGATTTTATTATTGTAATTTATTAAGAATATTCATGGCCTTTAAATTAGAGAAATTAGGTGTTTCTATTTTAATGTATAAAAATTCAGAGGATTGTAGTGAAGAGAGAGGCATGAATCTACCTTAACTATTTTGTGTTGCATAGTTCTCTACTGAATCATGGAGCTATGTTGTTCGATTTTTTATAAAGTAAACTATTAGTTTCCCACACATCATTATTTTAAAATCATTAAGGGCTTGATCACTACCTGATCCAAATTCCAATATCTTCATAGATAATAATTCAACAATTAATTATTTTTCATTATTTTTTATGTAACTGTCTAGGTTGTATTGTCGACACATAGTGCATCTTCTACAAGGTTATACTACCCTAGAAAAGTGTACATCTGGGGTTGGTATACTCCTTAGAATAATGAGTTCCACTTAAACAATAAAATAACAGAGGAACCAACCAATCCTATAAGAGTATGGGTTTAGTCTATCCCCCAAGAAGATCTATTCCTCTCGACTTATAGCATAGAAGAGGTCAGGACTTATCCGATTAATTTCTAATTTGGGTCTGCACCTATAAAAGACCGGGTTAGGTTTCCACCTGTAAAAGACCAGGTTCCTTATAAACCCCCTAAAAGAAAAGATTCTTGGATTGAGTATGTAAAATTCTAGGTTGGTTCTTCTCCTATAAATGGATGGATTTTTTAGGAACCCATAAAATAAAATGGAATTGGGTAAAGCCTCTATGTGTGAAAAAGGTAGATGTAATGTTTTTTAACCTCCTTCAAAATTTATAAACCATAGTGGGTTACATATTTCCAATTTTTTAGAGGGATGAAGATTGGTGTATCATAATTGAGATATAAACCAATATAAAAATATTTTGTTCATTTTTTTACTTTCTTACATTTTCTTTTATCTCCCTTTTCTTATATTAGCATGACTGATTTTTCTAATATTTGTACTGATCACTTTCCACACATAAAATTTATACTATGATTACATTATAAATAAATACAATTCACCCCTCTATTATCTATTTTCACCACCCCTCGATGATCTAAAATTGGTATCAGAGTTGGTCCATTTGTGGATAAGTTAGTTTGTCAACTTTTTGATACTTTATAATTAATATTAGAGGTTGTATATTTTTGGATATATTATGATTAATTTTATTTTTTATATTAATTATGATAAATTTTTATTATATTCCTTAACAAGACTAAGGGAGTAACATTTTTCAGTGATAGAAAAATTATGGTGTAAAAATGGTTTGAATATGAAATTCCCACCACATTTCACTAGAAGGAGGTATCCTCAATTGAATATCCAAATGAAGGATTATCAAAAGAGTATTGATATTATATTTATGGGATATTTTTATTAAATATCATGTTCTACCTAAATATGATATAGTTGATTTAAAAGAAGACAATTATTTTAAATATTATCTTAATTATACGGTCATGAATGTTCATTCTTATTATTTATATAAAAATATTTTTTGACAAAATTTATAGTTTCAGAACTGCTCATAAAATTTGGAAACAACTTCAAAAAACTACTATTGAATAATGAGATTACAAAAAACTATTTACTTTAATTTTAAAAATTATACGTACATAAAAATAGACCATCCATCCAAAAAAAAAATAAAAAAACACCATTTTATTAAAGGAGATATCCCTCAAGGAAATTCAAATTTGAATTTGCATTGTTTAAATCATATTTTTTATGGGTTTAGTAAGAAAGGACATATTATACCCAATTTTATAAATCTCAAAAATATGAGGAAGTTAAAAATGAAATAAAAAATCTATAACTACATGGAGTGACTCAGAAATCTCATGAACTAATGTTGAAATTAAAAAGAAACCAGTAATTTCACATTTATGAAAAAATATTATATGGTAACATATTCACCTATACATTATGGTTCAAGTGATCTTGGTTCATATGCTAGAAAATCTATAAAAAATGTGTTACAAGTATAATAAAATATAGTTATTTTAATTTCAATTCTCATGCTTCAATCAATTCTATAAATGATGATCTAAGTATTGAATATTTTAAGGAAATGTGTAATTCATATGAAGATAAAATCACTTAAATGACTTCTATACATTTTTATATGAAATAAAAATATAAAATGGTTAATGATAATAAAATTAATTTATCTATTAAATTAAAAAATAATGACATAATTTTTAAGGCTTAAAAAATGAGATGTGAAATAAAAATCATAAAAACATAACTTCTTCCACACATGAAAAGGTTTTTGATGATTTGGAATATTTTAAGAAAAAAATCAAAGTTTTAAGAATGAATTAGGTAAAGCTAGAAATGAAATGATTTATTTGAAATGGATAATTTATAATAAATTTGATTCAAATTTTAATATTGTAAATTGATTATTTCAAGAAAATTTATGACAAATATAATATACTTTCCTATGATTTTTTTCTCTAACAATGTATAATAATAATTTTTTAAAGAAAATTTCTAATAGAATTTATTTGGTTAATTTTTTTAAATATAGATTTTACGGTCATTGTGCTAGTGATTTTCCATTGAACATCACTCAATATTTTGGTTAGAAAACTTCTTTCATGTATAAATATGCTTTTAAGGACAAATTGTCTAAATCGACTACTGATTGGTGACAAAAATTATGTATTCTAATTCATGTGAAATTAAACCATTACTGATACCCATGTAGTATCTATTTAATTTTAGATTCTTATATCCAACATGCATGTTATTATTGTTTTATCTTTAGCATGATGTCTTGAGTAATAGAAGTATTAGTATTTCAATTTGGATAAACTTGAATGCCTTGTATCATTTTGGGATGATACCATGTAATTCAATATATAAATTTTGTTATGGTTAGTAAAAATGAGTAAAACTGTGTTTATATTCCATGCTCTTGAGTTTTCATCTTCATATAGATAGTGAATATATTATTTTAGTTATATGTTATCGTTTACTAGTATGTTATTACTATATATTTACTTTTAGAAAAATTTAATATCTTATAACATGTTTCATGTATTCTTTTGATATTTAAATATGTTTTTATAGGATGGATCACCGTTTTAATTAAAAGTATTCTTATACTATTTTGATATTACCATTTTGAAAGTATAACATCAATTTAGGGGAGTTACTCTTATTCTAAATTCTAAATTCATCTTAGATATTTCAATTATTGAAACCTATAATACACAATTTTATATGTTCAGTTTTTGAAACATTAAATCTACTTTAAATAGAAAATATATATTTACTTAATTTTTTAATTTTACAATAAAAATGAACTTGTTTGTTGTTCTATATTGAAGGAAGTTAAAATTAAAGGGGAAGAAATTCTTGTTTCTCATTTTAAATTTATATATTATATCTAGACTATTTAAACATTCATTTTACATATTTTTAAATAATTTTTAAAAAATTTTAGTTTAGTTGTGAAGTCTTTTAAAGTTTATAATCTATATTAAATATTCAAATATGTATAGTTATTAAATTTTAAATCATATTTTTCATGTTAAATTTGTGTTCTTAAAAGGGTTTTTACTATTTTTTATGTTGGAATTAATTTTTTATATAAATTAGTATATTTATTCATGATAAGGTATATAAAATTATGGTGGATCTATTCATTTGAAACTCAAATTATTTTAATTGATATATATAATTCTTTAATTAATTGGGTGCTGACCTTGTTTTAATGTCTAAATTTTATAATAAAATAAATCTTGATTTAATTCTATTTAAAATATGTTACAAATGATTTTTTTGGAATGATGAAATATTTAAATCAGTAAATTACTAAATATAATGGTAAATTAAGGGTAAGTTTAAATATAATCATTTTTGCATGATTACAATGTGTAGTTTTCAAATAGTCTAAGAATGAACAATAATGGTTTTAAATTAAGTACATATTTTTTGTTTTTTAATTTTTGGTTGTGTATTCTAATTTTTTTTAGTTTTATCTTTTAAAAGAATTTTGTTTCTATTACACTCATGGGGTATCATATTTAATACCCAAATACTGGGGAGTTTGAGTATAGTTATATGTTGTATTTTCAGATTTATATGTTGTTTATAATATCATGGAATTTGTTTTCTTTTCAGATGTAATTTGATAAAATTTTTCTTATTATATCATTATTTTATGTCTTCTAATACATACTAGTTGATTTAAAATTGTGGTTTAAGCTTTAAGTTTTTATAAAAGAGTATTTTATGAATTATTTTGAATTATTTTCATGTATATTTTTAAATTTATACTCACTACTTACAACTAAAAAACCTAAAATTTAACAAGTTTATAATGTATCCTTGATATATGTTTTTATAAAATCTACTTGTTCCCAAGTAGAGTAACAATCTGTGAAATAAACAGTGGAGAAAAACTATCATTAAAAGACATAATTCTTCTTTTAATACCATATATTTTTGATAATTTCAAAAAGGGATACAATTTTTTAAATTATAATTTATTTTAATTATCAAAAATGGGGAGAATTTTAAATTTGATCCTCAGATTACATTCAATAATTGTACTTTTATAATTAAAAAATATCATATTATGATTAATTATAATTTCTAAAAGCTTTAATAAGTGTTATCTTCAGTTTATCTTATATTTTAATTAAAGTATGATTAAATTTGGTTGTGTCTTATTATTATTTATTTAATTTATCTTGATAATTCATGTTTTTATTGTTTATAATGTTCTATATATGTTTCATAAAGATCTCAATAGATGAAAATTTCATTTAGGACGTTTATATTTTTTTTATAGTGTTACCTGAAGGTAATCATAGGTTTCTATGGGTTACATAAAGGTAACAAATTGTTTTTATGGGTTTCATAAGGGTATGCAACACATTCTATTAATACTATAAACTCAAGTGATACTTTCTATGAGTTATATAATAGTAAACTTCATATTTCAATAGTTTCATAAAGGAAAAAATAATTTTATATGAGTTGCATAAAGGTATGAATCTTTTTATATGAATTTCATAAAGGTAATTTAATAGAAACATAAAGGTAAACAACCTAGTATAAAGGTAGCCGCAAATTCACTTTCACTACATAAAGGTGCATGGGAGAACTACATAATGTTATCTGGTGAACTGTGTAAGGGTTATCCATTTTATATAAATTTAATTAATGGGCATAAAGGTAGTTGTGTAAGGGTATCAAACAAAACCAAAATCTTGTTTAAAGGTGGACCTCGGGAAAGGTAAGCTATGTAAGGGTACCATCATATTTTCAATACACATGTTAGTGTAACCTGAGTATCATGTAAGGGCTATCCATACATACATAAAGGTAGAAGTATATTTCTAAATCCTACATAATTGTACTTACATAATTTTGTAAGGGTACCTGAGTGTTTCTATAACATAGGTAATGGTACTAGAACATTTTCAATACTCACGTACGGGTAACCTAAATCTTATCTAAAGGTAATCCTGTTTCTCCAATAGGTGCGTGAGAGTAGAAGCTATACAAGGGTAAATTTTTTTACCCATATAAAGTGGATAAGATTCATGTAAGGCGTAGAGAACCAAAGCTTGATGTACATAGAAATTATATTACTTTTACAGAATACATAATACATGACAAAAATAGATGCCCAAAGACCTTATTAGTTTAGTGTCTTTGGAAACTCGGAACATAATCTTCTAATCATGGTGAAAGATCTTCAACATCTCCCATAAAGATCTTCCCCTTTGGTTTTCTTACCTAAAAACTTTCTTTATATCCTGGGAAAAATAAAACATAAAAAGGGTGAGCTCAAATACTCAGTAAGGGTAAACATGAAGAACATAAAACAATCCCTAAACATTTAAACTAAGAACATGAACATAAAACATCAAAATCATGAGTAATGACTTAAATCTTCGCAGTGCATAAGGCATAGATCATAAAGGAGCATTAATAATGATAAACTAACATGGAAATAAAAAATGTAATTGTGGAATTCATTAAGAACATGTTATTATTTCTATTGTAGCCAAGGCATTGCTGCCAAGATCATTATAGTGGACAAAGTCCATTACTGAACCGGGTTTACTTTCTGTTCCAGCACTGTATTACTGAACATGATTCACTTTTCATTCTAGTCATGTCTATCTCATGAGATATAAATCATTACCCAATGAATTGGAGGGGGATATAGGTCTTACCCATCTCATAATGAAATCATTATTTCATGTGCCACAAAATAAATATAAATCATTCATCATAACCCAAAGAATAATATGTGTTTCATAAACCTCATCCCATCATAACATAATCCATATAAAACAAAATGGATATCATTTCATGATAATAAAAATCAAAACATGTAAATAATAGTGACATTAGACTTGAAAAATAAACATTCTAAATAATTTCATCTTAGATAGAAAAGAGTTTTGATAAAGCACTTGAAATGAATTTTTGAGAAAAATATCCTTTCTTCTTCAAATTCATTTTCTTTTCTCAAAATGACGTGCAATTTTAGAAGGAAAGAATTTTGTTGAAAATAATCATGAAATATTGTCGAGTAAGATTCATGAAAATAAGGCATTATGAAACCGTAAAAAGCCTTTCATGCCGTATAAGTTAAAAAAACATTCTTCTCGTACTTTTGCCAAAAAAGTCAAAAAGTACCTGGTATGGTAAAAAAAATAAAGATTCATTCCATAACACAAAGTAAAAGTCAAAGAGGGGTAAAAATTACTTTAAACATACATGGAAGAATATTATTCACTTTATTAAAAACATTTTTATGGACAAGGATGAAAAATAAAACCCCAGTAAATACTTACAAATAAACAATCTCGGATAAGAACGAGATTGGAATAATTATCCCTTACCTTATGTCCAATTTCTTCTATATGTGTAAAATATGCATGTTTAGTGGGTTTAAACATATTATTAACTTGTAACATAACCATAATAATATTTATTATATCATATATGATTCACTTATGACTTTATATTACCCGTTCATTTGTCAATTCCATGTTAAAGAAGCATTTTGTGTAAAATCGTTTCATTTATCGTCCGTGTTTTGACTTGTAATTATTCATATGATTAATTAGATCATGATTAAATACTTCCAGAATCTAAAAAATTATTTATATATGATATATATTCATAATAGACATATATATAAGATGTCGATAAATGGAAAGAAATACACCGTTCATGGAGACGGTAGGTCGTACGTACGCATGAACGCTGTTTTTGTTTCCTTATTAAATTAAATGGAAGTAAGTAAATAACATATTTATAAATACAATATCATTAATATTTCATATATTTCATGATTATTTATTATATATACTTTATAATCATTCTTTAATGGTTAACTTGGAGAATGAATCTCATCGCGTCGTGGAGACGGTAATCCGTACGTACGCACGAGCGATGATATCATTCCCATAATTATTGAATGAAATTAGAATGGATGATATAATATCCTAGAACTAGTATCATGTTATAATAACCATATATATTTATTCTTTACACCATTATACCCGTCCAAGTAAGGTTGTGGTGGAAAAAACAGATTACACCACAGCGGGGAGACGGTATTCCGTACATACGCACGTGCGATGATTTTGTTTTCCGTAGGATGGATAGAAGGTGAAATAGGTTTGATTAATATTTATAATAACATATCAGTATATGAGTGATACTTATGTTATTACTTTATTATTAAAAAACAAAAGAAGAGGAATTATAAGAAGAAATGAATTTGAAAGAATCAGTAAAGGATATTACCTCTTCTTCGACGTGTCTCTTCTAAACCTCATCTTAGGGCACTAAAGTTGGTCTTTAAAGAAGACAATGACCTCCATTATGTTGATAGGGAAGTGGAGAAGAGAAATGGGAAGGGGTTGGTCGAGCTTTAAGGCTCAAAGTGGTGTGAGTAGGAGAGGGAGGAGGTGCCCTTTTATAAGAGAGGAGAGGGGCACTTTTGGAAACCTCTAAAATATTAATTTATAATAAACTCAAACCCCACTTAAAAACCTCAAAAAATGACTCAAATATGAATATTAGATGATATAGGGTTGTAATATAATCAACCAATAATATTTATACATGTTGGTAATTTATTATAAACCTTATCAACTTGATTTATCCTTATTTAATCTATTTAATTTTATTTGTGGTAATGATATTCTAAATTTTAAATTATTATAAATAATTACTTATGTGTTGTGAATTTACCATAATTCGATACTTTATGACATTTTAGACCATATAAATTTAATTTTATAAATTTTAAATATTTTTGTGATTTTTAATCAATTTTATAATATTTTATTTTTATAAAATAACAATAGTGTCAATTTTGACACTATTTATTTATTTGAATTTAAATAAAATACACACAAAGTATATTTTCGAAAAAAAATATTTAATAGACTCCTAACATGTCATATTTATCTATAAAAGTTGTGGAGAACATTAATTAGTTCATATAATATTTATTTTAATACTTTTAAAACCATTTATTTTATATTCCAATCAATAAAATAAGTTTTACATCACTATTGTGTCATCATTAATGATAATTGTTTAGTCCTTAAAAATTATAAATAAATTCTAATGATGTATATAATTTTATTATATTTAAAGAGACTATTTATATTCTATGTTTTATGAGATTTATCACTAAATTACAATTATTACACTTATAAGATATAAGAGAGTGACATGTTGTCACTTTCTTTGGTTTTAATAATAATTATATCATTTTCATGGTCATAAGTCCATGAAATGAATCTATTATAACCCTTATGTGATATGGGTCGACTTTTATTAATTCAATAGAATTTTTCAGGTCTTAGGGAAATTTTATAATCTTATTTTTACCCTTAATTACACAATTTACCTTTAACTGTAGTAAATAAAAATTACCGTAGTTACTATTCATAATATCAAAAAAATAAAAGTAACTTATTAAAATAATTTGGACCAACTGAATCAAAATATGGAATCCATTTTTCAAAATTCAAAACATAGAATTTTAATTAATTAATTTTAAATTAATCCCATTGTTAAGAAAATGAGTTTTAAAAGTTAAAACATTGTCAAAGATTGAAATATTTTTACCTATGAATTAAATGTAAAATTAATGATAATGAAATAAATTTTATTAAATGGTAAAAATATATTCTATTTATACTTTAAAACAATTTACTATTATAATTTATCCATATAAATTATCTTGATGAAAAAAGTTGTTTTTAAATAAAATTTAGCGTATTTTTACTATTCATCATAATAAGAACGTTGTTAGAAAAATATCAAAACATTATCCAATGTAAATTTTTATATCTTTATTCAAAAGAATAAGTTTATTTTGTAAAATTTAACTTATAAAATAATCAAAAATTATATTTAAAATGGGTGCGCCATCGAAAGGCGACAAAACTGCATTTTTTTGAAAAATACTTCTTTTATCCGAAAAATTGATTTTGTTCTCATACCTCATTCTAGAAAATGTGTAAGATGAATTATAATGTTAATAAATTAAAAATTCAGTTAATACTATTCATAATGGCTAGTTCATAATAATATTATAACAATATATCATTATTTAGTGAAGCTCGGCAGTGTGTACAACACACGCTATTGAGGAAGGTCGCTCTTGCGTGTAATGCAAGCCAAGTCAGGGTTGAGTGTAGGGAAATATTCCTTTAGTGTTGTGTATAACATACTCAAAATATAGTTCAGTTACACATTGATCTAAATCTATACCTGGTGTTGTGTAAAATGAATTTTATTCGAAAGAACTTGAAACTGTGTGCATCACAAGCCAAGAATAGTGTTGTGTATACTACAAGCTAATACGGTGTTGCGTATAGCGCAAGCTAATCATGGCGAAGCGTACAAAAAAAGATATCAAAGAAATTAAAAAGAATAATTCTCATATAATCTTGGGGTGTTACATAAGGGTATTCAAAAACATATGGGAATTTTTATAGATAGTTTGAAACTTTGAAATATTCTATATTTTTCGTGTTATTTCACATTTCCACTTACTAAAAGGTTATTATGATTTTTTTATTTTTTTATTAGTTTTATTTTTTAATTATCTATAATATATTTTAAATTAATCGATGAAGAATTAAATGATATTAACTTGGGATTATGTATGTATGTATATTCATGTAGATATTTTAGAAAATGTGATATTCAAAATTAAATTGGGGGGAATATTAAGAGAATGTATCAAATATTTTCAGAGACTTTTTCAAGGATATTAATATTTACTATTAACTAAATTATTAATTATTATAAACTTATTTCTCTATAAAACATTTGTTTTAAAAAATATCAAGAGAAGTAAAAAATGGTAATGTTTAAATTGGCATTTTTTGAAATATGAACAGTTAGGCCTGTATGATTTATGGGCATATTTGAAAGAATCTATTATCAATTTTTATGGAAATATTCACTACTATTTTAACTATATATTCATTATTCTAAGGTATTTTTGTGTATAATATGTTTTTTAATTTTTACATTATATTGAAGTTAATTAAAATCTTCTTCCACTAGAGATTTAATTTTGTAATTTATGAAAAAAATTCATGGAATTTAAATTTGAGAAATTATCCACTGCTATTTTTCTATATGAAAAGATTGAGTATCACAATTAAGAGAGACATGAAACCCTAAATTAACTATTATGTGTCATATAGTTATCAACCAAGTCCAGTAGATTCATTATTAAGATGATTTCTAAAGTAAACTACTAATTACACAAGATTAATTGTTTCAACATCTCAAAGGGATTGTACACTACCTGATCCAAATTAAAAAATCTTTATCAACAATCATTAATAGAGTTTAATTGTATTATTCATTATTTGTGATATAACTAGATGGTTTTTATTTTCTACAACTAGTGAATCTTTCATAGGTTTATAATACCCTAAAAAAGGTATTTTTGGGTTTATTCTATCCCCTTTGAAGAATGGGTTCTACTTAACCCATAAAATATCGGAGGAATAAACTACTCTTGTAAGAGTATAGGTTTAATCTATCCCCTTAGAATACCTAGTTTCTCTTCACCCATAACATAGAAGACTTTATTACTTATCTTGTTAATGTTTAGGTTGGGTCTACAATTATAAAAAATTCATTTAGGTTTCCACCCTTATAAGTTTGGTTTCCTTCTAAACCCAAAAAGGAAAGAGGTTAGGATTAAGCTTGTAAAAGTATAAGTTTGGTCTTCTCTTAAAAATTATATGTTTTTATCTTACCCCATAATATAAAATGTAATTGGGTTAAGCCTCTAGGTGTAAAAAATTTATATTTAACCTTAAAAATGATATACCATACTGGGATTCATTTCACTCAGTCTGTGAGAGGGGTGAAGAGTGGATTATGATCATTTATATCTGAAACACTATAAAATTATTTTGTTCATTTTTTTAATTTATCACATTTTATTTTATCTCTATTTCCTTGTATTAGTGTGATTGAATTGTTTAGTTTTTTTACTGATCAATCTATGTTCATCAATTTTGATATTCGATTAATTTTTAAATAATGACAATTCAACTCCCTCTTGTCCAATGCCATTACACATATAAGACCTAATTAGTGAATGATTTAGGCTATCCATGTGACATTCTCAAGATGATTGTGCATCTTGGAATAATGGATTTTTACATGGTTGGAACACGATTCTTCTAACCATGTAATCAAACTATGTAGGTCACTTGAGAGACAATAACCCTCACATAGTTGGAACACGATTTGTCTAACCGTGTGGCCAAAACTATTTTAATGGGTTTTTGTAATATTAAAATTATAGTTTCTATTTAAATATCCACCCAAATCCTTCATTCATTATCCTCTATTATATGGTCATGATCCTAATCCCCCTCTTGATGAATTTTCTGATTTTTTCTTCTCTGGAGAGATATTGAGTTGATTTTGAGCACAATTGATCTAAGATATTAAAGGTAAATGTTCATTATTCAATAATTATTCATCATGCTTATAGATCTCATATTATCTCCTAGAAAATAATGATATATATATATTATCATGAAAATATCTATGGTTTTGGATATAATCTAATGGAAATCCTTGTATGTTAGTAAAAAATATGAGGAGATATAATTCAAGTTTTTTTTGATTGGGTGTGTTTTCTTTGGGAGCATGACTATTGAGGTGGGTGGTTTCGTAAGTTGTATTTTCTCCATAAACATGTGATACTAAACATGTTTTAATGATTTTTCCTAAATGGGTTTAAAGAATGTTTTTATTACATGTGATTGGTTTGGAATTTTAAAAATATTTTAATAAAATTTCATTGAAAATGGTTTTATATTGAAATACAAAGACAGTTGAAAATGGTTTTTGGTACATTGTTTTATGATTAATGAACTTCTTATGTTTTTTGAAATGAACCAAATGAAATATTTGAATATGTAGAGATGATATTACATGAGAACCTGGGTATTTAAGTTGGATGTCTAGGAAAGTCATGCGAGGATGGTTCACAACTACCTAATAATCGATTTACACTACAATATTAATAGAGTTTTTTAGATTTGATAGAGAGCCACTATCCCATGTGGTGACCTTTCTTAGGCCTTCAGGTTAATAACTGTAGGGAATTTTCACATGTATTTAATTTGACACTGATCACTAAGGTTTGAGGATATAAGTTATCTATGATCTAACTTACATGATTTAATTACCCCATGGTGATAGCTTAATTATATGCTTGACTATTTATTACTTTCAAAAAATATTTATGGATTTTTTCTTTAAAATTTCGAAAATTCTTATATTATTAAAATTAATTATTTTTAATGGTTTTGGAAGTAATTTTTTGATACATGTTCCCCTAAATGATATGACTACAAATTAAATTTTTTATTTCAAAAGCACTCTTGAGGAAAAAGTGGGAAACCCAGTAAAATAAATTAACTAGATCAAGACTACAAGAAACTGCACCTCCCTAGAAGCTACAGTGATATGTCAAGCCTCCACCTCAGATGAGCACTCAGTAAGCTATCCCATGCCAGGTTTCACAGACCTAGTAATGATGGAAAATACATATCGTCTCATTCATCCAAATCTGAATGGTCATGCATAGATGGAAGCTTCATACTATGTAATCCTCATCTGGCACTGATCCTTGTAGATTGCTGGTTGATTCCACTATCAAAATACAAAATAAAACCAAATACCAACACTAAATCATGTCCTACCCATTTAATATTTCAAAATATATCACAAAAATAAAAAATCCTAAAAGTCACCAAAAACCATTGAAATCATCATCACCAACGATTTACCTGAACTAGTGGCTTGAACTCACATCCAAAATGACCAAAAATAACATTGCGCTACTCTGCCTTGGAGAGAATGATGGAATCTTGGAACCATAGAAGAGAACCTTGAAAATAGAAACATGATGGAATGCCCATGATTAGATGGCCTAAATTTTAATCAACTACTCGAGGTAAACAACACACACATCCCGTAGAAACAAACTTTGCAGACACAAACTTTACAGACACGAAATTCACTGTTTGAGACAGAAGGATAAAAAAAAGTAGGAAAATAACATGAAATGAAATTGCCACATCAAATCCATATTCGTGAACAGAGGACACAAATACAATAAAACATCAGATAATGATTCCACCCATGCATCCACTGAAGGTCATAGGATTCATCAGATTTGAAGGGACATCAGTCTGGGATTCATCAAAACTGAATACTGATCTAATTTGGTATCAAATTTAATAGTGGCCGAACCTCGAAAATCGATTCAACTTCAAAAAACCTCATCCAAACCTAGGCCTTGACATTCATCAAAGGAAAATAAAATCTGGAAATGATTCTTCTTCAAAATGGATCTCATCATCATATTTAGTGTTTGAAATGTCACCTTCACCTCTACGGAGAGATTAAGTCATTTGAGGAAAAAAAATCAGCATCTAGTTCGATGTAATCACCTAATAAGACCCTCATGTCACAAAGAGTATGGATTTTGGTTTTTCTAGTTGGTTTTTCATTCTGTATTGTATCTTGTTGCAGTCTATACATGTTTTTATTGTGTACTACTTTTTTTTTCTTCTTCTTGGTTTTGTTATTAGTTACAATGATTATATATATATATATATATTTTATTCTATGGGAAAAATTTTCCCAAAGGTGTCCATAAATTCATAGGAACTAGTTTCCAGTCCATAGAGATCAGGGATGCCCTATGGACTTGTTTTGAACTAATTCGAGTTCTATATTTATGAATGATCTAGGCTGGTAAGTAAAAAATTGGTATCAAAGGAATGATCTACATTTTTTTGGTAATTGGTCTAGGTAGATAGGGAATAAGGTTATTATGAATTAAGGGGAAATTTATGAGTGAGTTCATAGATTACACTTTTCATAATAATCCTTATGCTACCACGAGGTATCATAAAAGGGTTATTTGAGTCCTATCTTGGCATGAAATCAGTTTCATTGTTTTAATCATTCATCTTTAATAGTGTCTTGTAATTCATGAGAGTTTACCTTTTATTATTTTTCTTTGTTTTTCCATGATTCTTTGTTGCACCATACCTCCCAAAAGATATCTAATGAATTTTTAGGAGGTTGATATAGATAAAGTTCAATAGGAGAATCCCCCAGTATACTAAAACCATGTTGAGGTTTTGGTGTGCATGACCTGTTTCATGGACTATGGTTCCAATCCTATTCTAGTTTTATCTAGAGAATAAAAAATAGAATTTGGTAGAGGAATAGATCAAGTCCATAGGTTTATACACCATAAACTATCTTCCTTCCAAGGGGTTAATGACATAAAATAAGTATAGTATTTTTTGGAATACACTAAAATTATATTTAATTTCTTAGAAATCATAGACTCTACTAAGGTGAAGTGCACTATTTTTAAACTTGAAGGCCTTAGCAGGAGATTTTAGGATACAATAGGTTTGAAAATACAACATAAGGTATTGGAGTTGAAATTCATCAGTGCTATATTATTATAACATATTTTCCCAAATGTGTTGACATTGTAAAATCCTATAGAGTTCTTAAACCTTTAAAAAGGTGATAAAAAATGAAGGATTATTCAAATTTTTTTACCGATATTGCATGTTTCTAACCAAGGGTTGTATAAAATTAATATTTGAAGGATTAGAGGTTCCTTCTAGGACTATGACTTGACATTTATTCTTAATTATTCATGTCAAATCCTTCCACCTATGTTACAATAGTGGATTGAGAAATAATGTAAGAGATTTAACAGTCATGCAAGACGGAGCTACCTAGTTTTCCTCCCACACTCATAAATGGAAAAGGATTCTAATGACCTTCTCTAAAATTCTATATATATATATATATTATTTTGATTAATTTTGGGATCTCTTAGTCCTCAATATTTAACTTTTTTATGTTATACTTGGTGTGGGATTGCTAGTTGACCATAAAGATCAGATCGATTATTACTGTCGATGGGTTTCCTTTACTATCATTTATGTGAGTTATAGAGTGATTTAAGGAGAATGAGACCTAATGTCTAGATGATTAGGAAATTTATTTATAGTTTTTGGGAAATCAATATCTTCTTGTTTAATCTGAAGTGGAACATTCAAGTTGGGAACTTTCCATGTTGTTCAGGGAATTTACTAAAGTTTTTCCAGATGACTTTTTTATTCTACATGTAGAGAGGGAGGTGTAATTATCGATAAATATAATGTTATAAACCCACCATATATCTATTAATTATTACCAAATGTAACTAATGGATTTGAAGATATAATTATATGATTTAAAAGACAAGGGTTTTATCCATATGAGTGTGTCGCCTTGGAAAACACTAATACTTTTTTCAAAGAAAAACAATTAAATTATGTGTTTATGTGTCTATTATTGGAATATTAATCAAGTTTTGATCAAGAATAAGTACCATTTTCTATGTATCAATGATTTTTTGATCCTTTGAATGGAGAAAAGCGGTTCTCAAAAATATACTTTCAATTGAGGTATCACCAGCTTAGAGTTACAGAATATAAAATCCCTAAGACAACTTTATAGAGAAGTTATGACCATTTTTAATATATTTTTAAGCCTTTTGGTGGGACTAATTATCCTAAAGTTCTCGTGGATCCAAGGAACAATATATTCCACCAATACCTTGATTCCATCATTGTGGTATTTACAAATGAAATTATGGTATACTCGAGAACCAAGGAAGTGAATGAGTTTAACCTTAGGAATGTATTGGGAATATTAGAAGAACATTGTATTGATGAAATGTTATCAAAATTTATTTTTATGATCCAAGAAGTTATTTTATTGGGACACATGGTCTCATAAAGGGGAATGTTAATCGACCATGAGAATGTGAGGGATGTCATGTCATGGGAGGATCCATGGAATGTTTTTTAGATTCATATTTCTTAGGGATTTGATGTATACTATCGATGGATTTTGAAGGATTTATATAAGCTTAAATCACCATTAAAATCTCTTATAAAAATAGGGTAAAGTTCATATAGGACATGATGTGTTATGATTATTTTTATGAGTTTAGAAAATGCCAAAAATCAAAACCGATCATAATTTTTCTAGAGACTGGTCAAGGTTATGTGGTATACTATAATGCTTTAGGCACAAATTTTGGATGTCTTATTATGTAGGGAGATCATGTGGTGATGTATGGTTGTCTCCAAATTTGACCACATGATAATAATTAATTTTCTCATGATTTAAAACCTAAAACAGTTATGCATTCCCTAATGTGTTGGTGACACTACCATTTTGGGGAATAGTTCAATCAAACTCAATTCACAAGAATTTTAGTGAATTCTTTTCTAACAAATAATTGAATATTAGGTAGAGGAAATGTACAGCGTAAATTCATTTTATTGATTTCAACTTTTCTCATACACTGGGAAAGGGGAATCTTGTTGTAGAGGATATCATTTTAAATTTTCCAGCTCTGGGGATTAAATAATTAAAGGAGGCTAGATTATCGTTATTCTCTTATCTTGAATGAACATAGATGAAAATAAGGAACACAATCGTATATTTTTTGTGAGCATTTAGCAGACACCATCTCTCCTTGAGTTGGTTTCTTGGGAGAAAAAACATAACAATGAATTTCAGAGAATCATAGATTTTTTATATAGTGGGGAGACCATCACTAAGTGGTCAGCCTCCCCAGAAGGTGTTATTTATTTCAAAAACCAGTGGGTAGTTTCATAATAAAAAAGAAGGACCGTGTTGGTGGCATGAAAATATTATTAGTGGGCCATTGATCTAGGTACTACAATTATGTACTATAATAAGAATCATTAGTTTTGGTGGGTGGGTTTGAGATGATATATAACTGACTTTGTGTCTCATTTCTATACTTATAAAAAAATTATGGTAGAACATCAATGACCATCTTGGATACTTTAACATCTCCCTATTACAATATGAAAATAGGATGATATGTTCATGGATTATATCATTGGACTACCACATAATCCTTGGAGGAATAATTCTTTTATGGGTGGCGATTCATCGACTCACCACATTGGATCACTTCCTTTAAATTTGGAAACCATAAGAGTTGAAGAGTTTGAAAGGTTTTATAAGAATTAGATTATGAGTTTTCATAGAGTTACATTGGAAATAATATAAAAAACAAACCCTTATTTTACCTCATAGTTTTATAAGAACTTCAGGAGGTGATTACATCTTAAGTTAGTATGATCATTTCATATTATACCCAGATGAATGGACAAATGGGGTGATCTATTTAGATTATATAGAACATGCCCCATGATTGTGTACTAGAGTTTAGAGGATCTCAAGATAGAATTTTGGGATTGGTTGAGCCTAATTATAATAATTTTTACCAACCATACATCAAAATGTAACCCTTTAAAATTTTATATGGTTGGAATTGTAAATTACCCCTTTATTGGCCAAGGGTTGGTGAAACTTCCCTAATAGGAGTGAGAATCATCCAGAAGAAAGAGGTAAGTATCAAGGCAATATTCTAATGAATGGGTTAATCTAAGAGTCAATATAAATTTTATATAGATCATATTTTATGACATTGGGAGTTTATGGTTAGTTATAATGTCTTCCTAAAAGTTTCACCTTGGTCTGGACACCAATTGTTGGGAAAGTATGGAAAGTTTATATACATGAGACCTTTTTAGATCATTTAGTAGATTTGGATGGTGGAATATCATATAGTGATATCAACTTAGTTTACTTCAATTCATAATGTATTATGTGTATCTTAGCTCAAGAAGTATCATCCATAACCCTCTGACATTCTTAGATGGGAGGTGCTTGAGTTGGAATGATATTTATCAATGATTAAGTAGCTACTTCACATAGTGGACTCCCAAGAAATGATCTTATAGAGAAATTATATTCCATTAGTCTGAGTACTGTGTCAACATGGAATAAATTCTCATGAAACATGAGAATCAAAATAAAAGGTAAGGTAGTAGTGGCCTCATCTTTTTGAGTATCTAACTTCTATGATTTGAATTTGTAGGGGAAATAAGTGATATAGTGGGAATAATTTTCATACATCAGTGTCACTTTCAGGTACTTATGATAGTTATTTTGGAAACATAGTTCTTCCTTGCAATAATTAGGTAATTTTGGATAGTTTTTAAAGTTTTTTGTAGTTTTTGGGAAGTTTCATGGTTGACACACAGTTAGTGGAATCCAAGACAATTTTCTCAAGAAACCATGTGGTGAGCTGAGGTTTCTCATAGGAGGTGCACAGGTAGTGTACCATTTGGGATAACCATGTGTCATTCTCTGTGATATTTTTCATATTGTGTAATGGAATTTTTCATGGTTTCTACATGGTTCATCTAATTTTATCACCAAACCTTGTAAATATCCTGAGTGACTGTAATCCTCACATGGGTGGTGCATGATTTGTATAACCATGCATCCAAAGCATGATAATGGGTTTTAATAATCTGAAAATTATATTATTTATCAAAATTTCCACCCAAATTCCTCATTCCTTCTCATATTTCATAGTATCTTGGACCTAAGTATTTCCCTAAATTATTTTGGAGATTTTATTCTCTTTGGAGAGGAATTATGTTGTTTTCAAGGGAGGTGGATCTAGGAAATTAAAGGCATGTGACCATTATTAACTCATTCTTCATCATTCTTCTAGATATCCTCTTCTCCATTTTAAAGTAATGATATATTTGGACTATCAGGATTGTATGAATGGTTTTAGTTATTATCTTATTGTAATTCTTGTTGAAAAATCAATAAAGAGGGAGATACAATTTAGGTTTTCTTAGATCTAGTGTGTTTTCTTCAGGAATGTAACTTTTGTGGTTGGTGGTTTTAGAAGATAGATTTTCTTTATAAACTTGTGATTCTTGTGCATGTTTTAATGGTTTTTCCTAAATGGGTTTTTAATCATGTTATGGTTCCATGATATTGGTTTTAAATGATGAAAATATTTAAAGAATGTTTCCTTTACAAGAGTTTTAAATTGAAATATAAAGGATTGTGAAAATGGTTTTAGGGATGTTGTTTTATGATTGATGAAATAACTATGTTTACTGAAATGACCAAAATGAAATATTTCAATATGTGAAGATGATATGACATGGTAAATTTGGTATTTAGGTGGTAAGTATAATAAAAGAATGCTAGGATGGGTTTTAGATACCTAGTAATGGTTTTATATTACAACATTAATTGAAATTTTGTTTGACATGGTGGGGATCCACTAGAAAGTGTGGTATCCTTCCCTAGGTATTAAGGTTTATTTATTGGGGGGGGGGGTTGTGTTGACATTTTCTATGTAATTGACCATCAAGGTGAAAGGATTATAGTTGAATAAGATATAACTTACAAGACTGATTTACCCAATGATGCAAGCTTGATTATATACTTGACTATTTATGCCTTTAAAAAAACATTTATGGATTTTTTCTTTGAAATGATCAGATTTATTATACTATTAAAATTATTTATTTATTTATGGTTTTATAAATTCCCATTTGACACATGTTTCTCTAAATGATATGAAGGTGGTTACTTCACTACACTTTGTATAAAATTATGAAAATCATGTTTTCTTTATTTTTATCTCTATAAAAGGAGAAAACATGGTTTATTTATTAAATATTTCTTAAGGAACACATGGAGTGATCCTATTGGGATTGTTTTTATCAATCCTAGTATATAAAATTGGGTATATTTAGATCTTATTTTTTTAGGTGTAAGAAAAAGTAAGGTTCTAATTAGTGATGGCGATTATACAGGTTAGAGGGTGTGGATTATTGATGGTGGTGTGGTGGGATGAATACCCCAATGTCACATAGAGTTGGGATTTTTTTAGTCTATGTGGGGTTTTTATTAGATATGATTTTATGTTGTCTCTTATCACAGTCTATATATGTTTTTTTGCGTACCTATGTGTTTTTTCTTCTTGGTTTTGTTAATTATTACAAGAATATTTTATAACTATTGTATTCTATAAGAAAAATCATTCCCAAATGTGTTCATCGATACCCATGCACTAATTACTGGACCTTTGGGAATGGGGATGCCCTTCAGGCCTTGTTTCAAGTCAATTTGGGTTCTGTGTTTGATGGGTGATCTAGGTTGGTTCATTACACACCATGATACTATCTGCTTTGGGAAACCCTAACCCATTTGAAAAACTTTAAAATGTGTCATGAAATAATGTTTCTTTATAGGATAACTCTCTCCCTTATTTATATAATTGAAGACATAAATTACATTACAATCAAAAAATAAACCGCTAATCCCAGTATCATAGAATTTATTTAAATTTTCTTAATTTTTTTTATTAAATTTCTAAAAATCACCCAAACTCAATCCAAAGTATAAATAGTCATGATTAATGTACCTTTACTAGGTTTCTACCCTACAAGTGGAACCAATTAAATTATTTTTTCGATAAACATATATTCCTTGCATCAGATCATGTGGATCCCTAAAATCTCATGTCTTAACTAGTCTCCCTAGACTAGGACATGCACCAAGCTCAATTATTACTATTTATCTACCAACCTAAGAAGGAATCACTAGTTCCTAAGTCTAAACACCATTCCCTCTCTCAACCAAACCTTTGGTATTGCTCTATTATGACCACCTCCCTCTAAAGGTACCCCTTATGGGATGTAAAAGAAGGAATACATATAATGACCAATAAATCCCACTTTCAATAGGCTTCAAGTAGGTGACTAGAACCAAGGGAATAGAAATCAAACATATGGAAGGCATTAACCTCAATCGTAAAAGTAGGATTGGGAGGTAACATAATAACCACCAAGAAACTCCATCAAATAATATAAAAGGGAACCAAACCATCCCATAATAGATGAACCATTTCAGACAAATAAAAATAAAAGCCTCCATGTAAAAACCCAAAAGATAAACCCTATGATGGAAACTCAAAAATATCTCCAATTACCAAGCTAGAAATGTCCAGATCAGTCCTCAAAATCCTATTGGAATCCTGAAAAATAGTTTATAAATACATAAGGTGGGTGTAACATGTATTCTTAGAAGGATGATACCAAAGTTCACTCATAAAAATATGAAAAGATCATATTAATGAACCAATAAAAAATAGTATAACCAATATAAACCAAATAGGACAACTAACTAATCTCAACCCCACCATGGAACAATCACGAAATAATATATCCAATGTAGTATTATAATATCAAAATAATATAAGTAAAGGTATCCTATAGACACCTCCCCATTGATTTTCAATTATCATGCCATGACATCAAACATCATGTGCTCCCATCCCTTCCATGGAAATCACTTCACATATCCATACATATTTTATGTGGGTTGAGACACATACATACCCACCCCACCCTTGGAAGGAATAACATATGGTGATATCATTAATCAATATTCACATCACAACATTATCACACAACCGGGGTAGTAGGGTATCACGAATTTAAGGGACATCATCCTAATTATATCCTCCTACTATGAATGACCCCACCACATATCATATCCTCATAATCATTAGGCATCTCAAACAATAGCCATCATCATCACAAGGCATATCTAAGACCAGATGTCATCATCACTACTTCTTATAAGGGAGAGTGGGGAAAAGGGGGAATCCAACCAACCTTTTTACTAACAACCTAGATATTGACGAAAACACTTGTAATGCAAAAAAAATGGGAATTGACAATGTTACCCAAATTGAGTGGGGAACATATATATATAACATGAAAATACAAGATATATGGACAATACATAATACCCAACCTATGGGTTGACATCCAAATCTACTAGTGTCTCCCAAAACACCACCACAACATCTCATGACCCCTTCCATCAACCTATTTCACTACTAATACAACACTCCACAAAACAATCCACACAAAATCCACAATTCATCTTCCCTTTTTCAATTTAGCTAATTTCTATATTTACTAGTTGCCAAAAATTTACGCTTATGAATAAAATCATTTCATATTTAATAAAAACCCACTAAAAACATCACTTCTCATACATTTACTCATGTTCATTAGTCATTCCATTTGTTAAGACAATTATCACATATTAATTCTACCCCACACACATTTAACCTCCAATATATGTCATTTCAATATAATTATTAACACTTAATTACATTACTACCTGGATAATAACACAAACACACCAAAAAACAACATACATACCTTTCAATAACAACTACCACAAAACACGCCAAACATAAATGCATCTCACTATAATAATCACCATAATCCAAACATTTCACATCAGACACATGTCGCAACCCATACCAACAAACGAAAATTTTCTACCACAATACATCCCACATTCGATCTTGTCACCACCATTACTGAAAAATCCCCGCCAGGGTTAACATAACTACCATAGATTCAAAACAAGTACATCAAAAAATAACAACACATTATAGCCTTCACTTCCACCATAACGTCAATTTAAAAGAGGATTTCAATATATATCACAACATCTCTTAATATGTGTGTTTTAACATAAATCCAAATTTACAGGGGCAACCAATTCATTAGTTATATATAAGTTGTTGACCTTTTTTATCTGGTAATCTCAATAAAGGTGTCAAAATAAGGTCAAAATGTCACAATATCAACAATATAGACAAATAACCATGATTTATAGAAATAACATTGAACATGGATAAACCCATAAGAAATATCAAAAAATAAGTACAAATATGAGAAATACTCCACATACCATTCAATTTAAAATAAATAAAATTAATTGTCTAATTAGTATAACCCATAATATTTACCCAAAGGAATATAAAATCATTAAATTCCCACAAATACACTTAAAATGAGAGAATAAGGATTCCCTATATCAACTGAATCTTTTTTGATTTTTTGTGTAGGGAAAATAAGAATAAGGGATTCCTACAAGACTTTGAATTTCACTAAGGATGTATTAGTAACCTATAATTTCAAATATTTAATATCTACATTTATAGGATCAAAACCCACTATTTGGGGGTGAAATACCTCCCAAAACAACACTTTGGTCTCCTAGGAGTTGAGAGAGAAGTTTGGAAAATATTTAGTTATAGGGGGTTTGAGAATTTTTACCTACAAGATTAATTAAAGGATCACATCATATAACCCCAAGACCTAACATAATCATTTGGTTCACACTTAATTATGTGGTGAAACATAGGTATCTACACCACATGGAACATTAGACTAAATGGCCTCTATATTTCATTACACAAATATCTCCATGATCCCATATACCCGATGAAAGGTTATGATGAAACTCCTACACCACACTTTGGAAACCTTTAAATCCATAGGATCTCCCAAATTCAAATCACTTGAGTATCCATACTACAAGGATTCTTCTATATAGTAATAAGAACACCCCAAGCTCACTACACCATAATCACCTGGATATATCAAAACATCCTCCAAATTAATAGATGTATTGAATTCAACCTCACTAAGACACTACACTATAACATAACTCCACACTAAAAGTAGGATAAAATCAATAAAAACACAAAAAAACCTACAATATAATCATCTTTAGGACTCTATGTAACAAGGCCTCATCCATGATGCAACCTACCTCCACTACGCTACAGTTTATAGATCCATGTTGAAAAATATATCTATAACTAAAATATCAAATCTAACTCCTCTATTTCCATCCCATTTCCCTTAAGACTTCCCTATAATCCTCCACCATCTAAATATTCAAAACGTAATTGGTATAAAGGTCTATAACATTACACTCAAAATATTCTATTTGCTATGGAATTATGTTTAATTACTAAACCTATAAATTCTATTGTGATATAATTCCTTTGGGAAATTGAATTCTTCATATCAACTAATCTAATTTTTGATTTCATTTATTATGATATAATTTTTAAAAATTCATGCAACCCATTTATATTCCATGTATTTTTCATGATAAGGTTTATAATTGATTTTACATGGTATAAATATGTATAGGTTGTCATTATGTGATGTGTGGGTCCAATATGGACCTCCAATGCATTGGGTAATTATTTATATCTTATAGTGTAATGTGGTTATGTGTGAACATAAGTGTGTTGAGCTACATAACAATAAAAAATGACCAATTTTAATTTTTCTATATCTGAATATCTATGTATTGATCTAATTACATTTATCTATGTTTAAAACTCTAGAAATACCAAATTTTATTTATCAATGTTCACAAATCTATGTTTGTACCGAATTATGTTTATCTGTGTTAAAAAATATATGTGTGGAACTAATTATTTTTATCTATGTTCACAACTCCATATGTTTAGCTATGTTTGCAACTCTATGTGTGGACCCAATTGTGTTTGGTTATGTTTACATATCTATGAATGAACATAATTGAATTTATAAATGTTCAAAACTCTCATCATGGACCTAATTAAATTTATATTTATTCATAACTCATAAGTAGAACTATTTTCATTTAGTTATTTTCTCACCTATTTGCATGAACATAATTGTGTTTATAAATTTTCACAACTCTATACATAGACCTGATTTCATTTTTCTACATTCACAATGATATGATTTCCAATTATTTTGTTTATGATACATGCTTACATTTTTCTATGTGGCTCATGATTATTTTCTCATCTTTTTTCATTCTTATTCAATGGTATATGTTACGATTCCATGATTATCCTTTTATGGTTATATGTCCTTATATCATGCCTTATAGACAACTATTAATATTTCTTGTTCTTTTTAATTAAATTTTTTCCCTTGTTTATGTTTTTTCACAAGATTATAACTTAACACATTATAAATCATTGATAGGTTTTTCTCTTAAACAACAACTAATCTCACCCCTTATGTTCCCCATATCAATAAGGAATTACATATAGGAATATTATTAGTAGAAATTCATGTGAGGAGAATAATATGGGATATATTAAATACATAATGTGAAATAATATATTTATATAGCTAATATCCAAAATTCCTATACCTTTAGGTTCTAAGATTGTGATTTTATTTGTGAGATATAATGTTTGAATTGCAGATATGATGAAAAATATATAATTTTTTTCTTAATTCATCTCAAGTAAAACTAAAAAAATATTAGAAGGCATGTAATAATCAATAATCAAAATATAATTTTAGTAATATAGAAATTTTATATTAAAAAAATTTATATATCATGGAACTAAATTCATAAAACCATTTACTAGAGTGTGGAGTAGATTTGTGTTTAAATTTACAAATCTACCAATACCTATAAAAAGAATGTTTTCCCTGATGATAAAGTGTGATTTAATAACTAATTAATGGAGGAATTTTACATAAAGGAAAAATATCTAAAACATTTCTTACCATGTTATGAAACCTAACCATTACCGCAAAACAAATGTAACCTCTTAACTAATGTTACATGTTGTTCATAGGATTATAATTTATTTATGTTATAATGGAAATAAATTGGTTTCAATATTTTTTATTTAAACTAATAAAGTATATTTAATGATGTACCATGTATTACAAAAGACTATAATATGGTAAATTTAGATTGTATTAATCAAATCAAAATTTCATTTATGGATAAATTTCATACCAAAAACTTTATTATATTTAATACAATAAATATCAATAAAATTATAAGTTTATTTTAAACACTAATGCATACCTACCACTTTTTCATATAACTATAACTCATATTTAGAGAATATAATGTTTATCATAAAATTAATTTCATGATCTATACATTATAAAATAAAATATAATAATTATTTTTAAAATTAGTGATTTTATCCAAATGAACTTTATACTTTAAAACAAGTTAAAGTAATCAAAACTAATGTTTTTATAATTGTTGTTATTTTAAAAAAATTATATTAAATGCCATATCAATTACATGAAACTAATTCTTATATCATTAATTTTTTACTTTAATAATAAACTTTTATAGATAAAATATTTATTCAAGGTGACATAAAATAATGAAAACAATTAACACTCATTCTTATCCCAAAACAAGAATATAATGATTGTACCATACACTGTAATTCCCTTGGACCCTTTGGCCCATTATTTTCAGTTTTCTTAGGGTATGGAAGAGTAATGAGGTATTGTAGAGGTATTCCAAAGGCTGGAGATGAGTTTTTTACATCTTGAGGTCACCACACCATAAAAGTGGGTGTAATGGTACATGTTTTTAGTGCTTTGGAGGCTTAAGAATCAGTGTAGTCCATTTTGGGCCTGGTGTTTTGGAGAAAGATCATGAAGTTTGGTCATTTTATATTTTTGGCACCATAGTGAGTGAAATATATAGGGTGTCCATTTATATGGTAATTTCAGAAGAGGATGGTTTATTGACTTATCGTAAGGATAGAGTTTTTCATAAGAGATCCAATTGATTAAATCTCATGTAATGGTAGGTTTTCTACGATATAAAGGTATCTATGAATTTCATGGTTGGGTATTTCATCCTTGAATAATGGTATTATAAGCTTATATGAGGGTAACTAGTTTTCATCATTGTGGAGTATGTGGAAGGGTCTGATCAGTCTCACATGAAGGTGAGCATTTTAGAGTTGGGGGGTATGGTTCTGGTGGAATCAAAGAGAGTAAAATGGACTGATTCTATGTACTATGTTGTAGAAAGAGGTTGTGGTGGAATGTATATAAAAATTAGATCTCTATTCAACCTATGGGAAATATAAATACTACCACACCATAGAGATAGGTCTGGTGGATTGCGAGGTCTTGGTTCAACCTCTATGAAACTTAGAGAAAGACCTCACCATCTCATAGTTATTGGGTATAGTGAGGTGAAATAGAGATAGAAATTTTCATATTCCATATAGTATAATAATCGAATAAATATTATCTATGGTTGAGTGATCCGAGTAGTGGAGTGAAGAGATGAGGAGAATGATGAGTGGGGGATTGGTACACTATGGTCTTTATGGCGTTTAGTCGAAACTTCTAATTAAATTTACCCATGATATATGCCATAGTGTATTGGTTATAAAAATAGTTTTATGTGTGTTTTAAACCATGTTAGATTCAAGGGGGGGGGGAAGTAAAATTAAAAAACTATGTTTCTAGACATCTCCTTTGACTAGAGGTGCCTCAGGCATAGTGAAATATATCGTTCTAGGGTGATGTCTTCTAAAACTTCCTCTATAAATATAGGAATGATACATACTTGGTTTAATTTTATATATTTTCTCTAATCCTGGTCAACTCATATTCCTATAACTATTTTTTATAGTTGGCCCTTTGGCGAGTTTAAATGTTTTAATTTATTATAATAGATTCATCTTGGATCAAGTCATTCTCCTTTCCTCTTTTCACAACATTCCTTGTTTATTTCTTCAAGAGGATCCCTGTAGAGAGTTACTCTATTTTAAGGGTTTAAAATTTGATGGTACTTTATTGTTCTTAGGTTTCAATGGGTTTCTCTTCATTTTTGGTGAAATTTGATTACTCAATTTATCCATAGTGAGCTATTTTTTATTTAAAGATCCAAATCGAGGTAGGGGATTCAAGAATCTCTAATTTTTCTTTGTGAAAATTGATAGATCATCATGATTTTGGTTCTTTTGTTTATTTATATGAATTCAAACAACATGGAAAATAACTAGAAATATGGAAAATATAAAGGGAAAGTGTTTTACATGTGTTTATCTTTATAATTTCATTATTTCATATGTTATTGGTCCTACTATATATTTATCAAGTTAACCCTAAATAACTAATGAAAAACATGGAAGTGAGATTTTAAATTTATGATAATGAAGTCTATAAGACATAATTAATTATGTGGTAACTAAACCCCATTAAACTGAATAACCAATGTAAATTTTCTTGTTATAAGGGGATACTTTATTACTGTGAATGGTTTTCCTTGAAATCCTTGAGAGTTGTTGTGACAAAATATTATAATCACCTCACATAAATGAAGAATAATTAAATATGTAAAAAATGGTGTTTTTTCAAAACTTGTTCTGAAGTGGTGTTTTGGCTAGTCCTTTTATTGTATATTCTTAGATGATGTGTTTTTTTATGAATGTGTGGATGTGATATGTGGTGTTCTAAGGTTAGATATATCGAGGGTAGTGGCGATAAGGTTGGATGAGAGAGGATGGGGTTGGTGTTGGTGCCCAGTTTTCTTGGTATGTGTGGTTATGATAGATAATACAATGTGAGTATTTGTTAGTTAATATTAATTGTATGTTATGAAATGAGATGATAATGGATTAAATATTGGGTTATTTGTATGGAACTGATAATTTGGTAAGTTTTCATGAACTAAATTATGATAAATGGAAGTATGGAATCAGAATAAAGTTGGTGTGTCCATAGTTGTTAGTGCTAAGTTGGGATGCCAAAGTGGTTGTGTGAGATAGATAGAGATTATTTATTATAAACCCATAGTTTGGGACTGAATTTGAATATATTACTTATTTTATTTTTCATGTGATTTAGAAAATCACCTGGTACTACCATGTGTCTTCTTGGGAGTTTGAATTTCAAGAGGAAATTGATTTTTTGAAATAGTAGATGTACTATATTTTGAACTAGGAATCAGAATGGGACTATGATCATTTTAAGACCTCTAATGTATGTTTTTAGACATGTAATGGGGGATAGGGAGGTTTCCTATAGGGTTATAGAAGCATTAGAGGCATCTTGGGGATGAGGGGCTATAGGGTGGTTGTAGCATGCAACCACCATCCGGCTTTAGGCAAGAAGGTGACATGGGAAGTGTCCCAGTTCCATAGCTAGGTATATTGAATAGTTTATGGTCCCATCCCGACTAAACTATGGGGAAATTTAGTGGGAAATTTACCAAATTTAACCTTGAGTTTTTAGATGGTAACCCCCTCATTTTTCACTATTTTTGTGCACAAGAAGGATCCAACCCCTCTTCCCTGGTCAGTGTGAGATTGGTTTATATTTGGATGAGTCTTTGTAGGTGGGTATGAAACTATCAACGTATGGAAATAAATTTTAAGATATTTGGTTTGAGGTATATGGTTATGTCTATAGACCTATGTCTTCATGATTTTGATTATGTGGCATGTGTTGTGAGGGATCACCACTTTAGGTGATCCCGTTTTAGGTTAAATGGATTATTTATTTTTTTAATTGGATTAAATGTTTAAATTGAAAAGAAAAATTAATTGAACACCTTGAACTAAATGATTAAGTTCCCCATCCACTTTGTCTTAAGGGTGACAACTTAATGCCTTGGTCATTGATGTGAAATTCCTTAAACTAAGAGATTCCTTATGATGTATGAGCCCCTTCTAAGGGGTGTGACTTAAAGAAACATAGTGTACCAGATCTAGTATAATATCCATAGAAATATCCTTGTAGAGGAGAGAATGAATTGGGATATTTGGCCCGAGATGGCCATGTGGGAACTTAGTGGTACCTTAGATATAATAGGCTCGCAGTGCTGACCATGGAAAGTGATCCTTGCCCATCTGATTTGAATAGGACTTAGTAGACATAAATTAGGAAGAACAAGATCACATTGGTTTGGTGGAATGAATGATAGTGACCTTGATGACTGAAATGGGCCATGGGACATCACTTTTATCATTTACTGTGGCAAAAAACTTTTATAGCTAACAAGGTCATGATTTTTTATTGGTGGTGTCAAGAAGCATAATATCCTCTAAGAATCAGGTGTTGACCCATGAATTGGCCAAGACCTGGGACCATGGTGGGTTCCCTAGTGATATGATGACCATAGTGAGAGGGTGTGTTTGGACTGTGGGAAGTGAAGATGATTTTGGGAATTTCACCAAACCCTATTTCTTTCTTTATTTTTGTGGGACTTGATATACACCCTCGTGGTGGTTCATTATAAAATGAAAAATACCCATCAGGATAGTATTTTTACTATGTATGGAAAACTCCCAAGGGTAAATGCATTATTTTTATTTATATGTGATACTTATGGATGAGAAAACTCTTGTAATGGATGTCTGTGATACTTATGTGCTATACCTAGTTTGAGAAAACTCTTATAAGGAAGGTCTATAACACTAAATATGTATGCTAGGGAGACCTGGGTCTATTATATAGAGGCACAATCATCCTAACAGTTTCAAAGAAATAATATAACTATCTAAATCAGGCATGGATGATCAGGGTACCAGACTAGAGGATTCAAAATGGGTTTTCACTTGGAACATAGGTTGGAATAGCCTAGATGACGTGCTTAGATACAATCCAACATTAGGATGAAGAAGGTATTGTTTGTCTATTTTATCCATTATTTAACATATTATTTTCTTAACTAAGAATATCACATGCACATATCACTATATATTCTGGTTAGTACAATAATGAATTAGTGTATCCCTACTGAGTTTTTCTTCTCACACCCTACTTGGGACACCATTGCACATGGTTACCCAATCAGAAATTCATATGATTCAAGCGACTATGTTGTCATGACACGTTAAATTGATTGAGTTTTTAAAGTTTATTTATAGTATAGGGTGGACCCTTGGTCATCTCTCAAGGAGAATTGTAGGTTTAAAATTATTATTTTTAATAAAAATGACTAAAAGAGGGGGCTTGTTATGCTTTTTTTTTAAAAAATGACTTAATTAAAGAGTTCAATAGTTTATAAAGAAAGGCATTGTTTTTAGGACAGTGAGAGAAGGAGGTAATTTCATGTTCACTAAACATCTTGGTTAGTTCATTTTTCTAAAAATTACACATGGTTTAATGGAATCCTTTGGTTGATGGTAATCAAGAACTTGATTCCCCTCATGCATTTTAAAATTTTTCAAAACAAACCAACCCTTGACCCAAAAATCGTGTTTTCAAGGTTTGGAGCTCAATCATGGAATGAGGGCTTGGAAAACATACCAAAATCACATGTATATGTAATTACATTTAAAAAAATAATTTAAGTGATTTTTTTTTAAAAAAAATTGTTAAATATAATTACAATTCAGTGTGCTTAATTTAATTAACAAATTATTAAATTAAAGAATTAATGAAATTAAAAAATTAAATTAAAATTAAATATTAACACAATTAAAGAATTGAATTAAATTATTAAAATTTATTTAATTATTTAGATAATCAATCACAAAAGTTAAAATGTATTTATTTACAGATGAATAAATTAAATTAAAGAACTATTTATTTATAAAAATAAAATAATTGAAATAATAATGAAAAAGATAATTAAAATAAAAAATAAAAATTTAAAGAATGATAAATTTAAACCAAAATAATGAATTGAATTTTAAAAATATTAAAAACAATGACAAAAACAAACAATAAAGTACACAATTGACAAAAAATAACTGTTTTACTAATTATGTAGAAAAGATACAAAAATTGATAAATATTAATTAAAATACATCTTTTTGAAATTTGAAATAAACTAAAAAACAATAAAATATGTGGTAAATGTATTAAAAAAGCAACTTTAAACTCCCCCACACTTAAATATTTGTTTTTCCTCAAACAAATGCATTACTTTTGACATTATAAAATATTATAGAATATTTTATAGTGATCACATAAAATGATGAATGTCAAGAATTTGAGAATAGAGGAACATGATCTTGAAAGGATTTTCATGAGTGTTCAAAATATGGTTCGGCCTAACTTCAAACACTCACTCGAAATAAAAGGCATCATGAACTCATCTATTTTTCATAATTTCATGCCTCCTATATGAATCATGAACTATCTTACATCAATTCCAAAACCAGTTCCCATTCAAGAAGTGATGATATGTTAAATTAAATGGAATTAAACCCTTGAAAAAAGACACATTCAAGTTTCAATTTCTCCTAGGTTCCAAAAAATGTTTATTTTTTTAATCACTCCATTGATACAACTCAAATTGTCTTTAACTAATTCAATATCCCCCTTCATCATTTGGGTTAAAAATTCACCTCAAATTAATGAGTTCATTTTTTACAAGGCACTTTATTTTATTTTTTCATAGCCATATTTCTTGTGAAGAGAACTATGCATAGAACTTATTGATAATTAAAATGGATTTTACTTATTAATAGAAACACATCCATTTCCATTATCTCATAGACTCACCATGGGATCCCATTTTCTAATTTTACTCTATTTTCAAAAGACTTAAATAATTATCATTTGAGTTGAATTCCTTAAGTGATTTAATTTTTTTATGAAAGTGAGCCGCTAGGTCCAAGTAAAAATTTCTAGTTACCAAAGGAAATGATAAAAATTCCACAAAAACTATCTTATCACACTCCCTTCCATAGTTTCTAAATAGATAATCCTTAAAGACAATGAAAAACTCCACTAAAAAATCACTCGTCCTCAATAGTTTCAGACTAAGTCCAACTCTCAACAAACATCAAGTAGTAATCCAATAGGAAGGATAAAATTAAAGTTCCAACTGAACCCAAATGACCCTTATGTGAAGAAAGAATTTGAAAATTTTGAAAATATTTGAAAAACAATTGACCATATTTTTTATAAACTTCAAGGGGAAATTTGAAGTGACACAAAAAATATCCCTCAACCAAAATTTGACAGTTCACATCATAGAGTACGTGAAAATTAGAATTTATAAAACCTAATTACTACCTAGTATATTGGTAAGACATGGTCAAACCATAGGGAGAGACTGATTATGTGCTTGATGAACAAACAAAAAAACTCACAAAAAAACAAATCAATAGTGGTGGTGATGATGTAATTGCAAAGTGAGTGTGTGAATGTAAAAATGAGTGTGCAAAAGTAGAGAAAATAGGTAGACAACAAGGCAGTCAACAAGTAGGAAGGAAAAATATCAGTGAAATCAATTAATATATGAGTAGGGGATGTAAGAACCTAGTTTTGTCTATAAATGACTTTGGAAAATTCTTGGTATTATTCCAGAGCAGCGCCTTCAGACGGCGTGCGATTCTGAGCCCCGGAGTGGCCGGAATTAAATTTTCAGTACATTCACACTGGAAACACCAAATAAATTGGATAACTCCTAAACAGTGATCCGGATCAGAGATCCGAGTGTATTAATGGGTTCGGAATGGGGTGTTTACCCTAGGAACGACATAAAGCATGTCGGCGCGGGACGTTTGGACCCCTTGCTCGCTTTCGGAACGTGGAACAGATAAATTAAATAATTAATTTATTAGTTTAATGGTGAAACTAGTGTATCTCTTAAACAGTGGCTCGGATTGGAAAATTGAGGGCACCGTTGAGTTTGGGGCGTGCCGTTTACCCTAGGAGGGGTGTAAGTTTCGCGAGCGCGGGCCGTTTGTGAAAAATGTCCCTAGGGGCGTTTTCGTAATTTGGAGACCTCGAGCGCCAAGTTTAATAACTTTTGAACGGGGCCTCAGATTAAAATTATGAGACCACCGTTATGCTCGGGAGGTGGTGTTTACCCTAGGGGATTCTTAACCTCAAATCCGTCAGGAGTTTTGGTTACGAGTTAATTTGGGGTGTTTTGAAATTAATTAATTAAAATTAATTTTTTTCTATTTAAGTAAACCCCTCACCCTCCTCCCCTTGTTCACCCTCTGGCGGAAGGCAGCAACCAAAGGAGAGTTCTCCATCTCCATCTCCTCTCCTCTCCAAGGTGGTTCACGGTCGGCGAATCGTCGCGAAGTGACGAGCTTAGTCCCACGAGGCAGGATCTTGTTCGTTTTTGTTTTCCCGCACCCTTTCGCCCAAAGTTTTGGATGTCTAAATGCTGATTTAATTTCGAGGAAATCCAATACCCTAGTAGTTCTTATTTTGAGATTTTCGTCGCATTTTACAATTTCAAAATCTGAGTTTGGAGTTGCTTGCAATCGATCGCAAAAGTTGGGAAGTTTTTGAGTGTTTCAGGCGGTTTTTGGGGCGTTCCGGCGAGGTACCGCGGTGGTCCGGCGTGCGGGTGCGGTGGCACGGCTGGGATCTAGGCGGAGGCGGCCGGCTAGGGTGCAGGAGATCGGCGGGCTCCTCGACAACCGTGTGTGTCTAGGTGAGCAAGGCACAACGGCGAGCGGGTGAGGCCGACGAAGGCCTTGGCGGTCGAGCGCAAGGTCACGGGGCCGTCGGCAGCAAGCGTCAGCCGGGGGCAGCGACGCAGAGGGGAGACCGGCCGGCGCAACCGGCCGTTTGCTGCAGAAGCCGAGGTCGCGCGGCGACCTCTGGAGGTGAGCTGGACCCGGCCAAATGGCCGGGTTGACTTGAAAAAAAGGGGTCCCTCAGAACCCGCGACAGGTTAAAAAAAACAAAAAACAATATTAATAAAAATAAATAATTAATAAGTTATAATAATAATAATAATATTATTATTATTATTATTATGGAGATGGTTTCAAATTTAAAAATCAGCCTGGGGGTCGGATTCACGCTCCGTTAGCTGCAACGCGTTCCTTGGAACGAATAGAATATTTTGAGATGGTTTCGGGGATTTTTAATCCCCGAAACGAGGGTCTCGGTGGCATGACACACCGTTAAGTTCTTGAGTGTTTTTCTCCGGGTTCTTGTTTTGAACGGCGCGGACGCGTACGATGTCCGTTTTGGCCGCCGTCAGTGGTGTTGCGATCCTAGCGTCGAGCCAGAGTTTTCCAGTGTGGTTTTGGACGTCGAAACCAGAGTTGAGGCGTGGGCCCCACGACCCATCTTTTGAGTTGCGAGCAATGTTTAGAAACTTTTTCATTAGACGTCCATTCGGGGCATGTGAGCAATTGTATTTTGGTGTTTTTACGAGGGAATTGCAATGGCGCAATCCTCCCGCTCTAATTCGGCACGATGGTGCGGGCCCCACGAGGGTCGTTTGGGCGTTAACGGTGATTTCCCATCTCTATCACCAGACGACCATTTTGGACAAGTGAATAGTAAATTTCATGTACTTTTTCGAGAGGATCGCAACGGTGCGATCCGTTCATTGTGTTTCGGGATCGGGATGTGGGTCCCACGTAGCACCGCTCGTGCGCAGTGCGCCAGAATGCATCTTTTTCTCTGAATATTCGTTCCAATCAAGTGAGTAGTCCTTTTGACATGTTTTCCTGAGGGGATCACAATGGTGTGATGTGCTCGACTGTCTTCGGGGCCGAGGCTCGAGATCACAGGACACCGTTTGGGCGTGAGGTGGTGTTGGTGACTTTTCCATCGGATATCCGTTTGAGGCGAGTAAGTAGTCGATCTCGTATGTTTTTCCATGAGGATTACAACTGTATGATCCGTTTGGTTGTGTGGAGCTTCTTTTGCGATCTTATTAATTGTGGAAATGTGAAGGTTCCTTGGTGGAGGTTCTTATACCATGTTTGTAGCGTACCCTTGGCGTGTGATCACGTGTACTCCCGTGTGAGTGATGTAAATGCTTGAAGAGATGTGGTTGGATGCGTCTCAGCCGTTGAGTTGGAAAGTTGGAGTTGTTACGTTACGACTTCACGTTGACGCTAGGTGCCGTGTGCACGATAGACTTTGGGATGAACGAGGTATACTCTGGGAGCATACATGAGCACTTGGAGGTAGGTGTGGTTTGTACCTGAGAATGTTTGTGCGCTTGGTTGGGGTTGACTTAGGTCTACATGTCGTGTGGGCCCCAATGGCGTGTCGTGCTCTGATTTACGTACTTTTGACCTCTCGTAACGTAGAGGGTCCATTTGTTCTCGTTTGTTGACCAGCAAGGTTGAGTTTTCCCCTGGTCTTGTATTCCTTTACTTTTACCTATTCGCTCTACTCCTCACCCTTCGGTACCTCCTTTGTTTCTCCCTCGAGCCTTCGGGGTATCCTACTGAGTATTTTTATACTCACCCCTACTTGGGCTTTGCCCGCACTTGGTGTACCCTTGCAGACGACAGACAGGTTGGTCATGACGTTAGAAGAGCTTAGGAGTCGGAAGCTTGGACAACATGTCGTGGTCAGAGTTGGGTTCTAGGTGGGGGACCCTTCCAGCTATTTTCCTTTTTGTTTACCTATTGCCGGGTTGTGGCACTTTTCTGGTTGGGCGCGTGTTTTGCCCCTTTTCTTTTTCAGTTACCTTTAGCTTTTACTTTGTACTGTTAGAGGTCGATGCACTTGTGGTTTATTTATAGCAGTTTCCCTTTTTCTTTACTTGTCTTTTCTTTTACTCTGCACTTTTTCATTGAGTGTGCTGCGTGTGTGTGTGTACAGGTACTTAGGCAAAGGCCTCCGTGAGTTTTTGTGCCTTCGGTGCTGGTTGCCAGCCCCTGGCCTATGGAGGCAGGCTTGGGGTAGTTGCGGCTCGAGGTCGGGTAGGGTCAGGTCAGGAAAAAGTTGTATCAGAGCTGGTTCGTTCCTTAGGACGCTGTTCGGACATCCCTAAAATAAAAGGAATTGGTTGCGATTTAGGGAAATAGTGTTAACGTGTCTCGAGAGCGGCTCTCAGGCCAGGGAGTCTTGTGATGGTGCGGCGACCAACGTATCCATTCACCAGGACCCTGATAACATGCTTGTCGACTCGGCATGCTGAGACACTTGTTGCAGGAAAATTGGTTTGTGCATCACATAGGATTGATACCTTGACTTTCCTTCTTGAGTCAGCTCCCCATCGTTGTTGTTATTGGTATATACATATATGCTCATCTGACCACGACACTCCTTGATAATTTTCAGGATATTTTCACGAATACAGCCGGCCAGGATACCAGCTTTGGTTCGTGACGATGACCCTGTGAGATACGTGGCCACAGTCCAGGACCCATCATGCGAGCCCCTTTCTCCGAGTGGGCCGGTAGCAGCACCCCACCTGTTGAGCATCAGATAGTTTCAGCAGAGCAAACTGAGCTTGAGCGCAGGTTGAGCGTGCTCCGTGAGTTCCAATGGCAGAGATGTAGAGACCCCGACCCCAGAAACCCAGGAGTCGGTGCCTTCTGAACATGATGTGTTATCCTAAAATAAAACACAAATTGTTAACAACACATCATGTCCCATACAGAGGATCGTGTGCGGTTCGGGTTCTGGGAAACCGTCAACTCCTGAAATGATTCATCCTTTAAAAGTTGATACCTAAAAATTTTTAAAATCAAAACATAGGGTGAACATTGAAATACTCAGTAAGGGGGTTTTTAAAAAGAAATTAAAATAGTGTAACATTTGAAAAAATTCTTTTAAAAGAATTTGAACATTCACTAAAGGAAGATTGTAACACATAACATAACAATGCTCAATCAAGGTTTTCAAGAAGAACATGAAACAATTATGCTAATTCTCGAAGGGGTAACAATGGTTATCATAAACAAGTACGACATGTGACTTACTTAAGCATAAATTAAACAGTTAAAAGTAATGCATAATCAGAGTTGCGCATAAAGGAAACAACTTAAATTCTCATATGCTGGTTACTATTTTACTAAATGATAATCACTAATCATGCTCCAACTTAAACCAGTGAAATAAGAACTTTATGAAAGCATAAAGGCAAAGGTCATGAAAGAATGGGCACTTTATCTTGAAAAGAACTTGTGACATAACTTGAATTATGTGGCATCAACATATAACTTAGACAATCATTTCTGTATCACCAAGGTCCATACCCAAGGTGTCATTTGAAAACATTACCAAGGTCCATCCCTAAGGTGTCAATAAAAATTACCAAGGTTATTCACCAAGGTATCAGTCTAAATAGTCATATCTAGAGATTAAGTATTTTCCCAATGCATTGGAGTGCTATCAGGGTGCACCCTTAAATTTTTCTTTATCATCATGTGAGCCACATCATTCATGATTTACTTAAATGGTTTGTATATTAAAGATGTCCCATACCACCTTGAATATCTCATTCATTTTCATTTTACCCAAGGTGTCCCATACCACTTGGGTAATCTAATTTCTTAGTTCATTTAGTGATATGTCATAAGCATGCATTATGTACAATAATAACTAAAATAAATAATGAACCACCACAAATTTTGCTAATACAAGGTATGATAGTTAACTTTGCAAAATGTGTCAATAACTAATCAAAGGCATACATAGCTTAGTAAAACATCATTTTCACTAAAGCATATAAAATAATGATATACTAATTGATGAATCTTTGTCATTATTAATCCATGGAAAAGGAGTGCTTAAGGAAAACACTTGAAATCGGTTATGTTGATAAATAGGCCCTTGAACCTGTAAATAAACTAAACCATAACTTGATTAATTAATGCATTCACCAAAGTGAGTTCATTTTGTCTTTAGATAATAAGTGAACTCAACATGATATCATAAACCATTAAATCTTAAATCCTCCCATATATTTAAATCAAACTGAAATACACACTTTATCATAAAATGCATCAGGGACAATGTAAGATAACTTCTTTAATAAAACATACCCATTTGTGTGTATTTTAAATACATGTTGGTCACAAAAATTATATCTTAATTAAATCTTTCCTGCAACAAAGAATAAGTTAAGTCCTGTTATTTATAAAAGAATATAATAGGGTTTGGAAGTCATTCCTATAAATTCATTTACACATACCCATATATACTTGAAGTGTATATATGTGTTTGACACAATTCATAAAAAATTCTAACGAATTCCTTAGGTACTGAAGGTTTCCAACCATAAATCAATTACATGGTTGAAAACTAAATCCATATAAGGTTTGTTATAAATGTAACCATATGTATAAAACTAAGGTTTTACAAACATAACTCCTCTTAAACATAGTTTGCATATATTAATTAAAAAGATTGTTTTAAGATTGATACCCCAAAATAGGCCGGGTTAGGTTATGAGAGAAAAAAATGAAACTAAATATATACACCATATACATTAAATATAAGTTTGAGGTTTTGGAAAATTGTATAATAAAAATGTATATACCATATGTAAAAACAATATACAACCCAAGAGATTCACATTATAAAAATGTACACATATAAACTGTATATATACCATCTATATACATATGAAACTATATATACACAATATACAAACCGATGGATTTGTATTATGTAAATATACATAATTAAATATATGTACAAACCATATATACTAAAACAAAGAAGAGTTGTAATTCATTATAAGGGAAAATTATAAAACCCCCTTACTTGCACCCCACTGGAAACATGGCTGCAAGCCTCTTTTGAAAACCTTACAACCTAAGGAGTTTATATATATATATATATATATATAAATAAAATCTATATATATACCGTGAGTATATAAAAAAACACCCAACCCGAAGGAAGCAACATGCAAGAACCCTTACTTAGCTTTGAGGAAGAAGCTCAGATCAACCGAGAGCTCATTGGCCTTGCTGGAGGGTTCAGGAGGAGCTCTGGGGAAGAAGAAGCCGCCCAGGCTTCAACAAAGAAGGGGGTTTATAAAGGCCTCGGTGCCTCGGCCAATGGGTAGGCCGACGTGGGGAAGACGAAGAAACAGAGCCCTAGGAGGGGGGGGTGTGTTCGGAAGTCAAGGGGAGCAGTGTGGGGGAATAGAGGTTGAGGTGTCCTTGTGCAGGCCTACTGGTCGGGTGCGGTTGCGAGGAAGAAGACGATGGCTCGACGCGGTAAAGGAATGGACGGTCGGGATTCACAAAGGGGATGATCGCACGGCTGGAGATGGCATGGGAAATTTAAAGGGATCGAGGTTTAGGATTAGATCTCGGGAGAGATCAAACGGCTCAGAGCGCGGGAGGTGAGTTGATCGCTTAAAAAGAAACCGAGGGCTGAGATTAGATCTTGGGAGGGATCGGATGGCTCAGAGATACTGCAGGAGAGATCTGGATCGACGGATCAACGACCAAGATTATATCGTGGCGTTTAAATGATGTCAGACGGCTCAGATCGCGCGAGATGCATCCGACGGTCACGATCGCGTCTCTCCCAAAAATCCCGTTCCCACATCTAAACTTTCTGAAGAAAACCCGTGGTTTAACAAACAACTCCTGCCGTCAACAGAGAAATAACACAAATCACACACTCAGGGGCCTTATACACGGGCCCCATGCGGGCTTCGGCCCATCCCTTCCCAGCGCGCACCGCGGGCCTTACAAACGGGCCTGCGCGCGACCTAAAAGACCTAAGCATGGATCAGAACGTGATTGGACACCCCAAGCTCACTTGGGACCCCGATGGTCAGCACCTTGGGTCCCTTGGGGCCTGGTCTCGGCCTAGAGGGCTTGTCCCAATGGGATTCCCTCGGCTTGGCCGGGCCCCAACCTAATTTTTTATTAAAAACTTGTTTAAATTTACAACCTAACTAGAATAAGTATGCTTAAAAAAGTGTAGTATAAGTATTTGTTCAAAAAGAGTTAATATAAAAATAAATAGTTATAACTAAAAATCTAAATCCCTTTTAGCTTATGTAAAGTATTTCTTATATAAATCTTTTAAAAGATATATTTTTCATATTTTACATGAAAAACCATCATAATTATTTGGATCTTTAAAATACACTACTATTTGTTTCATATGTTTTAAAAGAGAAATTTTTTCCCCTAATTCATAATTTTAGAGATCAAAAGATATTATTATTATAGATACCCTTTAAACATATCTTTTATAAAAATAATAGTAAGTTTTTAATATATAAGTATCCATCGAGATTTTGTGAAAAAAAAAGGATTTATTTCCATGAATACTCTTTTTATTTTAAAACTATGATTATAATAATATCATAAATTATAAGAGCATAAAAAAAACTAGCTTTCATATAAATATAAACTTTATCAACTGAAACCCAAAGGTTGTTTTGAAACCCAACGGTTATATATATTTAACGGTCATATCTCTAAGGACCATTATAAAAGCAGGGGGGTGTAGGGTATTTTCTCAAAATCAAAACACTTGAGCTAGGAAGGATGGTTCTCCTCATACCTTTGGTGTTGAGTATGTGTGTCGTGGCTATGGCTGTTATATTTTTCACGCTGATGGACTCTGAAGACGACGACTATCCGATTACTTGAGTTGTGATTCTTAGTAGTCTCGTTGTGGCTGTGTTAGGTCTTGTGCATGGTATTTTCAATTAGTTGGGTCTTGTTGCAATGTAATATTTTAATATATAAAAGTTTACCTTATTCTCCATGTTTTATTTCGTTTCAAATTCTTTATTAGCACACAAAACACAACAAATGAAACAAGAGACATCATTAAAATCATAAAATTGTTCACTTGGACCAGTTCATAAAACCTGTGGCGTCACATTATCCCCCCTTTAGAAAATTGCATCCTCGCAATTTATTTCACAACACTACAAGGTTTTGCAATGTTCTTACCACCTCCACCAATGTACAGGGTCAACAGGTGCATTTAGAGGGATCCCCGTAGTGATTCTCACCTCTTCCAGTTCCCTAACCCAGATACACCTAAGAAAAGATGGGTTGCACTTATGGTTTGGGCCTTCAGGCTTCCAGAGGGAAGCTCGAACAGTACAAAGTTCTGAAATGTCTTTGCAGACCAACATATGAAGGATTCGCCGAATTATTTCTCGGTCGAGGACATTGGATCCATAGATGCGGTCAAATAGGCTAAAGATGAGAAGTTGGAGCATATAAGCCGCATAAAGATTTCCTTCTAAATCAGCCTCCTAAAATTTCACTCTGGCCGTGTAGTTCCGGCCTAGGGTGAAACACAAAAAGAGCCCTTCGTGGTAACTTCCTTGTCATTCACGTCCAGCTAGCTGTGCAGAGCCAATGTGGTAATAGATGGAGGCATTCCCCTGGAAGGTGCGGAGAATCTCCGGACTGTTTGTTACCTCAAACCACTATTTTCATGTTTTTCGAAAATTTGTGAAGGGGTCATACTCTTCCTCACACGTTTTGTATAGAATCCCGCCTTTTTATAACATAAAATTTCATTACATTACACATAACTGAGGATCTTTAAGGTCTAGTGTCTTGGAAACCAGGAACGTAATACATGAAAACAACATAAAGCATTCTTCTTAAACACTTGAAAGTCTTCTCCTTAAGTTCATCCTAGGTTCATTACCGCATCTCATAACCTGGGGACATACATCACAAGAAAGGGTGAGCAGAAGGCCCAGTAAGGGAAGCAAGAGGAACATTTTACATGTGAACTTGATATACTTCAATAAGGACATGAAAAGAACTTTAAGGCATGAGAAAGAAATCATGAGTCATTTCATAATAAAAATAACATTTTTCATAACTTGAAAATGTGGCTACATCATTTAACATATACAATCATGAACATATCACCAAGGTCCATCCCCAAGGTATCATTTGAAAATTACCAAGGTTATTCACCAAGGTATCGTGAAAATTGTAATCTCTAGTGGTTACATCATTACCCAATGCATTGGAGCGCTATCAGGGCGCACCCTTAAATTTGCCTTTATTATCATGTGAGCCACATATATAATCATCAAACATTTCATAAATAACCCATATAGCATAAAATAAATGGGTTTCATTTCATAATCATAACGTTTTAAAAACTGCTTTAAAGACAAGATCTTTACGTCACTTTAAACCCACGGAAAGGGAAAGAGGGTCTCATGTATGTAAATACCAGAATTTAAAATGGAACATTTTGATATATATGTGAATACCCTTGTAGAAATAAGAGCTTTGAGTATTCACTTTATAACATAAAATAATTTTGAGAAAAGAGAGAGGCATTTTGAGACGAAAATTCTGCAGCATAACAGCTATGTTACAAGGTTTTAGAAAACATTGAAAAGAGAGGGGAAATGGGTCACCCACTCATAAATGATCCATAAAACAGTAGGGGGACAGAATATAAAGGATTTAAGAACATGGTAATGAAATTTGAAAGATATACCATATGAAATGAAAAACATGGAAGTGAGACAAAACAAGATTTCTCTTATGAAAATTCGGCAGCCTAACGGCGTCACTTAACTTCAATAAAAAAAAGATTTGACAAGATCAAATAGGGTCTATCATAATATGATCCTAAGAGATCAGTATGATAGATATGGAGATCATACCCCAACATAATAAAAAGTAACTTGAAATATTTGACATGAAAATCGAACTTGAAAAATGAGAAGGGTGAAAGAATCACTTAAAAATTCGGAAGCCTAACGGCGTCACTTAAAATTTCATAAAACGAAATGATGAGAGTAAGAGGGGATCTCTCATCATATAAACATGAAGGGAAGTAAGAGGAATATAAAAGAACATCCTCTCACATAATAACATGGAGCATAAAAGGAATGACATAAAAGAGATTACATGAAAAGAAGGAAAGAGGTCGGATCCCTTACCTTAAAACTTGACTCTTGAAACTCAATGTTTTGGACCTTGAGGGCTTGGGGGAACCTTGGGAGGACTCCTTGGGAGGTAAGGAGACCAGAACTTCGTTGGGGAGAGTTGGGAGTGAAAACTAAAGGAGTAAAGGGTGGGTATTTATAGGGAAAGTGAGGGGACAAGGCATTAATGGCCAAGGGACACCTCATTAGTGGTTTTGGCAAAACCATGGGCTTAACCATGGTATTTGCCCATGGTATTGGCCACTTGGGACACCTCATACCTTATCTTACTATTCATAATTCTACCATATTGAATATATACTTAATACATCATTTAATGATGTCATTAAACACCCGTAACTTAAAAACTGTATTTTCACTATTCATTGAAAATTCAACTTTCTCAGAATAATCCCAAAATTTCACCTTAACCAAATATCAATGCTCTGATTTCAAAAATGAAATCCATTTTATAAAAATAATTTTCTAAATATTTTTAATTTAATTTTTAAATAAAAACACTTTTCATCGAAAATTCATTTTTTTCAGAAAAATACCCAAAAATTACCTTAACATAATATCGATGATCTGAGTTCAAAAATAAAGTCCTTTTTATAAAAATAATTATCTAACTATTTTTAATTACATTTTTAATTAAAAAACACTATTCACCCGAAAAAACTAATACTTGATTAATCATTTATGAAGCCGTTATTTACCCATTTTATTGAATCACATTACTTAATCTAGGTGTGTAAATTATATTAAAACTTTCTTTGAGTGAAATTACTAATCCATTTGGTCACATTACTAATCCTAAGCATAAAATCACTATTCATAATTTAGTATTCATCAAAAATTAAGTTGATCTTATTAGACTCTAAATTCCTTACTGAACACTTTTGTAGAAGACCATTTTTTGGAAATCATTACACATCATTAGTTATTTAGGGTTTTCAAAAATATTTTAAAATATCCCTTTTTTCCAAAATTCATCAATAAAATATATCCTAAAATTATCCAGACAAAAGAAATTCCACAAACATCACTAAAGGAAGAGATCCCAATTTATTCACCCGAAAGGATTACACAAGGAAGCTAGGGTCTCGTCACATAGCCCCTTATAACACCGGCATAAGACCTAAGTGTAAGGTGTGCTATGGTGAGAGAATCTGAGGGAGGCTCGGATAACATTTCCCTAGTAGTAATCTCTACTAACTTGAACTTATCCCGTAGGCGTTTCCGTTCAAGCTTGACATGCTGGAGTTCGGCTAGGGCTTGGTCCAAAGCAAAGCCCACAGATGCTACCTCCTTCCCAAGCTCTGCTAAGTGGGCTTCATAAGGGTTGAGTCTACTGGATGAAGCCATCGACTCCTCTTTCTACATTAACCATTAACATATTATTAAATCATTAAGAGTAAGTTAATATACTACTCAAAAAGATTGGGTCGTTACATTCTTCCCCCCTTAAGAAATTTCGTCCCCGAAATTTATACTTGAGGCCTAGACGAAAAGGTGAGGGTACTTTTGCTTCATTGTTTCCTCAGGCTCCCAAGTCGCTTCTTCATATTTATGATTCCTCCACAACACTTTCACAAGGTGGGTAGTCTTGTTTCGTAGGACCTTGTCTCTACGGTCCAAGATCTCCACTGGCTGCTCCTCATAAGAGAGGTCATTTTCCAATTGTACCACCTCTGGGTTCAGTACATGCGAAGGGTCGGGTATGTACTTCCTCAAGAGAGATACATGGAAGAGATCATGAACTTGAGCTAGGTTAGGTGGAAGTGCTAGACGATAGGCCACTGCTCCTATGCGATCAATGATTTCATAGGGGCCAATGTACCTAGGGCTGAGCTTCCCTTTCTTCCCAAACCGCATGACTCTCTTCCATGGAGAAATTCGAAGGAAGACTTTGTCACCAACACCAAACTCCAAGTCCCTTCGATGATTGTCAACATAGCTCTTCTGCCGACTCTGAGCAGCCTTTATGTGTTGTTGGATGTCATGAACCTGTTCTGTCATTTCTTGCACAAAATCAGGCCCAAGAAGCTTTCTCTCACCAGTTTCATCCCAACAAGTAGGAGTTCTACATCGCTTTCCATACAAAGCTTCATAGGGTGCCATCTGAATACTCGAATGGAAGCTGTTGTTATAGGAGAACTCAACTAATGGGAGGTGTTGATCCCATCCACCTTTAAATTCCATTGAGCATAATCTCAACATGTCTTCGAGTGTCTGAATATTCCTTTCAGATTGGCCATCAGTTTGAGGATGATAGGCCGTACTAAATTTCAATTCAGTATTCAGAGCATGTTGAAGACTTCTCCAGAATTTTGATGTGAATCTTGGGTCATGATCAGATACGATGGATAGTGGTACCCCATGCAGCCTTACCACTTCCTTCACGTATATCTTGGAAAGCTGATCCAGAGATAAATCTTCCCGAATAGAGATAAAATGGGCTGTCTTGGTGAGACGGTCCACAATAACCCATAGCGCATTGTTTCCTTTGGATGTTTTCGGGAGACCAGTTACAAAGTCCATAGTGATATTATCCCACTTCCATACTGGTATGGGTAGCGGTTGTAATACCCCCTTAGGAAGTTGTCGTTCTGCCTTTACTTGCTGACACACCAGGCACCTTGTAGTGAAATCAGCAATCGCCCTCTTCATGTTATCCCACAAATAATGACCACGAAGGTCTCTATACATCTTAGTGCTTCCCGGATGTATAGAGAAAGTAGAGCTATGAGCTTCATCCATCAGTTATTTCTTTATCTCCAGAATATATGGAACACATAGTCTTGTACGAAATTTCAACACACCTTCTTGATCAATATTGAAATCAGGGAACTTCCCATCCTTTACAGCCTCGAACTTCTCCTGCAGCAAAGGATCTTCTTTTTGAGCCTTCTTGATCTTCTCTAGTAATTAAGGTTGAGAAATCATTTGGGATAGGGTTGATGATGTCCCTTTCCTTATAATTCCCATGTCCAGTTTTACTAGATCTTTAATCAAGGGATCTCCTAAGATCCTCATTGTTTCCAGAACAACAGGATCTTTCCTACTTAACACATCTGCGACTTTGTTTGCTCTTCCAGGGTGATAATGCATTGAACAATCATAGTCTTTAATAAGCTCCAACCATCTCCTTTGTCTCATGTTCAATTCTTTCTATGTGAAAATATACTTTAGACTTTGGTGGTCAGTGTATATATCACATTTCTCCCGATAAAGATAGTGCCTCTATATCTTTAGAGCAAAAACAACTGCCGCCAGCTCTAGATCATGCGTAGGATAATTTTTCTCATGAATCTTCAACTGTCGAGATGCATAAGCAATTACCTTGTCATTTTGCATGAGGACGCACCCAAGCCCTTTCGGAGATGCATCACTAAAAATAACGAATCCTTCTCCGATATAGGGTAGTGTTAACACAGGTGCAGTAACCAATCTCTTCTTCAGCTCTTGGAAACTTTCCTCACATTCCTTTGTCCAGATGAACTTAACCCCTTTTCGAGTCAACTTGGTTAGTGGATTAGAAAGCCGTGAAAAGTTTTTCACAAACCTCCTATAATATCCCGCTAAACCAAGGAAACTATGAATCTCAATTACTGTTGTGGGTTGAGGCCACTCCTCCACAACCATTTTCTTTGCATGGTTAACCGAGATTCCTTCATTGGTTACGATGTGGCCCAATAAAGCCACTTGTTGTAACCAAAACTCACACTTGCTGAACTTCCCAAAGAGCCTCTCCTTCCGTAGAGTTTTCAAAATAACCCTCAGATGATCTTTATGCTCCTCATGACTTTTTGAATATATCAAAATATCATCAATAAAAACTACCACAAAGTTATCAAGGTAGTCCTTAAAGACTCTATTCATAAAATCCATGAAAATAGCAGGAGCATTAGTCAAGCCGAAAGGCATAACAGTAAACTCATAATGCCCATATCTTGATCGGAAGGCAGTCTTTGGAAGATCTTCCTTCTTCACCCTCAGTTGATAATAACCAGATCAAAGGTCAATCTTAGAGAAGAATTGAGCCCCGCGAAGTTGGTCAAATAAATCATCAATTCTTGGAAGAGGGTATCTGTTCTTCACTGTGATCCCGTTCAGTTCTCTATAATCAATGCATAGCCGCATTGATCCATCCTTCTTCTTCACAAAGAGAACTGGTGCTCCCCAAGGAGACACACTCGGTCGGATAAACCCCTTCTCCAACAAGTCTTGGAGTTGTTTCTTTAACTCTTCTAGCTCCACATTTTCCATTCTATACGGAGTCTTTGATATTGGTTGAGACCCAGGTACGAGTTCAATGGAGAACTCTACCTCTCTTTCTGGGGGAGGTCCATGTAACTCCTCAGGAAATACATCCATGTATTCCTGAACAATCGGAACATAATCTATTTGTATGCTCCCTTTTCCTTCTTCATCATCACTGATTAACTCCATAAAGAAAGCTATAGGAGGTGCTTATTGATAGGGATCAGTTCGGGATATCTCTCCTTGGAAGATAACTGTAGGTTGTTCATTCAAGACTACTGAGATTTCCGTACTTCTGCATTTGATCTTAGCATTATACTTTGAGAACCAGTCCATCCCTAGTATAACGTCGAATTCCAACATGGGAATTACTACTAGATTTGCGATAAGATTGTGCTCACTGAAGTAAACACTAGAGTCTCTAAACACTGTTGATGCATGGATAATACCACTTGGAGTCTTGACTGACAACTCTACCTCAATCAATTCCGGGATTGATTCTATATTCTTTGCAAACTTGGAAGAAATAAAGGAATGTGTAGAACCAGAATCAAATAAAGTACTTGCTAGTTTTGAGAGGGAGACAAGAGTACCTGCTACCACATCGTTCATAACTTCAACTTAAGTTGTTGTGATAGCGAAAGCACGACCTTGCTCCTTTGTCCTCTACTGAGGTTGATGGTGATTCCCCTCCACCGCCCTCGGATTTGGACATTGATTAGCAAAGTGCCCAAGCTGTCCACACTTGAAGCATGTGACTTTGGGTAGGGCCAGAACCATATTTCCTCTATCGTTAGTGTTGGGAAGTTGAGGCTTCACATCACTACAACAATTCCGGGAAATATGGCCTTCTTTTCCACACCTATAGCACTTACCACTTTCGATCAAGAATTTCCCTCAATGCTTCTTCCCACATTTATTTCATGTGGCATGTTGCATAAGCTTTCCACCTCTTTCCTGATCAAAACTTCTTCCCAGACTTGGTTCTAGAGTTCTCTTCTTCTCATTAGATTTGTGAGACCACTGTGTCTCCCCAAACTCTAGTTCAACTTTCATAGCACTTCGAACAATTTCTTCATAGCTATCATAGTCCCTGTTGGCTAGATTCTTCCGTAGATGAGGTCGTAGTCCACCAAAGAATCTATCAACTTTCCCATTAGGGTCCATGATGAAGCTTGAGGTATAACGGGAAAGCCTTGTGAAGTTCATCTCGTAGGTTCCAACTGATTCATTCTCCTTTTGCTTCAGCTCAAGAAATTCTTTCTCCATTCTCGTTCTCATCAAACGAGGGAAATACTTATTAAAGAATATTCCCCGGAACTCTTCCCACTCCATAGCTTCCATCTATCCTCATGGCTTCGTGTTTTTGATCAGTGACCACCACTGATCAGCTTCTCCCTCTAGGCGGTAAACAACAAGGGTGACTTTTTCTTGTTCTGAACAATGAAGTACATAAAAGATATTTTCAATGGAGCTTATCCATTGTTCTGCAACCAAAGGGTCAGTAGATCCACTGAATGTTGGTGGTCGTTGGCGCATGAAGGACTCAACAGAAATTTGTTCCCTTCATGGTGAGATCAGACTCTCAGCTTGATTCAAGTTATTACTCATAACTTGAGTCAGTTAGTTCATCATTCGCATGAATGTTTCCATTCCGGCTTCCATCGGAGGGCCGTCAGCACATGGTGCATTGCGGACACCATTGGCACGATTCCTCCTATTGCCCGCCATTTTCTAAAATAATAAAACCTTAGTGAGAAACTTATTTCATTTATGAATCTTTTAACTAAGACTTCATGCTTAGACAAATATACTTCTCTATAATTATTTCGTAATGATTCATAAAAAGCTTGTGATTAACCAAACATATCCCCCAGGAGTATTGTAACCAAGAGTGCAGCAAGGCCCATTATCGTGCACCAGTTCCCGTTCGAGTCTAGCTCAAAGCGGTGTTTTCGGGTTTTACCCCTATGTACATCTGTGCCAGAGCCGCCTCTACCTGCTCGTATCCAGACAGGGATGTATTTGTTTGATAAACCACTTACTCAATACTTACCAAAATACCAGAAAGTTTTCCTATATTTAAAAAATTTATATAGGGTTCTTCTTAAAGTGTTTATATCCTAATTTCCACAAATAACTAAACCATCATTTGATACCAACTATAGCATCCCGCCTTTTTATAACATAAACTTTCATTACATTACACATAACTGAGGATCTTTAAGGTCTAGTGTCTTGGAAACCAGGAACGTAATACATGAAAACAACATAAAGCATTCTTCTTAAACACTTGAAAGTCTTCTCCTTAAGTTCATCCTAGGTTCATTACTGCATATCATAACCTAGGGACATACATCACAAGAAAGGGTGAGCAGAAGGCCCAGTAAGGGAAACAAGAGGAACATTTTACATTTGAACTTGATATACTTCAATACGGACATGAAAAGAACTTTAAGGCATGAGAAAGAAATCATGAGTCATTTCATAATAAAAACAACATTTTTCATAACTTGAAAATGTGGCTACATAATTTAACATAGACAATCATGAACATATCACCAAGGTCCATCCCCAAGGTGTCATTTTAAAATTACCAAGGTTATTCACCAAGGTATCGTGAAAATTGTAATCTCTAGTGGTTACATCATTACCCAATGCATTGGAGCGCTATCAGGGCGCACCCTTAAATTTTCCTTTATTATCATGTGAGCCACATATATCATCATCAAACATTTCATAAATAACCAATATAGCATAAAATAAATGGGTTTCATTTCATAATCATAACGTTTTAAAAACTGCTTTAAAGACATGATCTTTACGTCACTTTAAACCCATGGAAAGGGAAAGAGGGTCTCATGTATGTAAATCCCAGAATTTAAAATGGAACATTTTGATATATATGTGAATACCCTTGTAGAAATAAGAGCTTTGAGTATTCACTTTATAACATAAAATAATTTTGAGAAAAGAGAGAGGCATTTTGAGACGAAAATTCTGCAGCATAACGGCTATGTTACAAGGTTTTAGAAAACATTGAAAAGAGAGGGGACGTGGGTCACCCACTCATAAATGATCCATAAAACAGTAGGGGGACAGAATATAAAGAATTTAAGAACATGGTAATGAAATTTGAAAGATATACCATATGAAATGAAAAACATGGAAGTGAGACAAAACAAGATTTCTCTTATGAAAATTCGACAGCCTAACGGCATCACTTAACTTCAATAAAAAAAAGATTTGACAAGATCAAATAGGGTATCTCATCATATGATCATAAGAGATCAGTATGATAGATATGGAGATCATACCCCAACATAATAAAAAGTAACTTGAAAGATTTGACATGAAAATCGAACTTGAAAAATGAGAAGGGTGAAAGAATCACTTAAAAATTCGGCAGCCTAACGGCGTCACTTAAACTTTCATAAAACGAAATGATGAGAGTAAGAGGGGATATCTCATCATATAAACATGAAGGGCAGTAAGAGGAATATAAAATAACATCCTCTCACATAATAACATGGAGCATAAAATGAATGACATAAAAGAGATTACATGAAAAGAAGGAAAGAGGTCGGATCCCTTACCTTAAAACGTGACTCTTGAAACTCAAAGTTTTGGACCTTGAGGGCTTGGGGGAACCTTGGGAGGACTCCTTGGGAGGTAAGGATACCAGAAATTAGTTGGGGGAGAGTTGGGAGTGAAAAATAAAGAAGGAAAGGGTGGGTATTTATAGGGAAAGTGAGGGGACAAGGCATTAATGGCCAAGGGACACCTCATTAGTGGTTTTGGAAAAACCATGGGCTTGCCCATGGTATTTTCCCATGGTATTGGACACTTGGGACACCTCATACCTTATCTTACTATTCATAATTCGACCATATTGAATATATACTTAATACATCATTTAATGATGTCATTAAACACCCGTAACTTAAAAACTATATTTTCACTATTCATTGAAAATTCAACTTTCTCAGAATAATCCCAAAATTTCACCTTAACCAAATATCAATGCTCTGATTTCAAAAATTAAATCCATTTTATAAAAATAATTTTCTAAATATTTTTAATTTAATTTTTAAATAAAAACACTATTCTATCGAAAATTCATTTTTTTTCAGAAAAATCCTCAAAAATTACCTTAACATAATATCGATGCTTTGAGTTCAAAAATAAATTCCTTTTTATAAAAATAATTATCCAACTATTTTTAATTAAATTTTTAATTAAAAAACACTATTCACCCGAAAAAACTAATACTTGATTAATCATTTATGAAACCGTTATTTACCCATTTTATTGAATCACATTACTTAATCTAGGTGTCTAAATTATATTAAAACTTTGTTTGAGTGAAATTACTAATCCATTTGTTCACATTACTAATCCTAAGCGTAAAATCACTATTCATAATTTACTATTCATCAAAAATTAAGTTGATCTTATTAGACTCCAAATTCCTTACTGAACACTTTTGTAGAAGACCATTTTTTGAAAATCATTACACATCATTAGTTATTTAGGGTTTTCATAAATATTTTAAAATATCCCTTTTTTCCAAAATTCATCAATAAAATATATCCTAAAATTATCCAGAAAAAAGAAATTCCACAAACATCACTAAAGGAAGAGATCTCAATTTATTCACCCGAAAGGATTACACAAGGAAGCTAGGGTCTCATCACATAGCCCCTTATAACACTGGCATAAGACCTAAGTGTAAGGTGTGCTATGGTGAGAGAATCTGAGGGAGGCTCAAATAACATTGCCCTAGTAGTAATCTCTACTAACTTGAACTTATCCCGTAGGCGTTTCCGTTCAAGCTTGCCATGCTGGAGTTCGGCTTGGGCTTGGTGCAAAGCGAAGCCCACAGATGCTACCTCCTTCCCAAGCTCTGATAAGTGGGCTTCATAAGGGTTGAGTCTACTGGATGAAGCCATCGACTCCTCTTTCTGCATTAACCATTAACATCTTATTAAATCATTAAGAGTAAGTTAATATACTACTCAAAAAGATTGGGTCGTTACATTTTGATTGCAATGATTTCTAGAATCTCAGTTGGAAGAGATAACGGGTGGGTTTGTCCTTCCATATGAAAGTTTTAAGACGGGAATTCAATCACTTGAAAACCATTCAAAGGTATACACAAATAAAATACAAGGAAGGGGAAAGAAAACATATCAATAAACATACGTTTATTATTAAACATTAGTGCTTGAGTTTCCCTTAAACACCGACTAAACGAACTCCACACAGAGAAGCAAAACTCCCTAACTCCTCGAACCAAACACAGGCCGAGCATTCGTGGGAAAACTCATGGGGGAACCTATGACGTCTTATTAGTCTGGCATGAGGGGTATGAAGTTGAGAGACATCCTCATACACTTTTTGTATACAAGATAGTCGGGTGGACTCGTCTTCTAACCTTACGAAGTCCAACAACTGATCCCAGAAGCCGTATTTTAAAATCTGACAAAGGTAGCCAGCTCGGAGGTCTCTGTCAGCAAAAACTTCTTGGAAAGGGTTATCAATCATAGTGCCAAAGCTCTCACCTGCCGTGAAAATTCAGAAAAGTCCCTCATAGTACCCTCCCCAACGTACATAGGAGGGAAGATGGGTTATCATCATAAGGAGGTAATCTATTCCTACCCCTTGGTGTAACTGAAGCACCCGTGGTGAATTGGATATGTCGTAAAGGTGTTTGCATGTCATGCGGATATGGGCATAGTTTAGAAAATCTTCATGGATAGCTAAAGGCACAATGGTCTCTAGGGCCTCTGTGGGGAGAGATAAGAGATTTGTGCCTTCGTTTTCCATCTGAAATTTAAGAAAACCCATTTTTTAATAAAATTGAATTACATATACATATATATATTTTTATTTCAGTTTTTGGTTTTCCAGAGTTTTCCAAACCAAACCTCTGATACCAACTATAGAGACCCCGACCCCAGAAACCCAGGAGTCGGTGCCTTCTAAACATGATGTGTTGTCTTAAAATAAAACACACATTATTAAAAACACATCATGTCCCATATAGAGGATCGTGTGCAGTTCGGGTTCTGGGAAAACGTCAACTCCTGAAATGATTAATCCTTTAAAAGCTGATACCTGAAAATTTTTAAAATCAAAACATAGGGTGAGAATTGAAATACTCAGTAAGAGGGGTTTTAAAATGAAATGAAAACAATGTAACATTTGAAAACATTCTTTTAAAATAATTTTAACATTGACTAAAGGAATATTGTAACACATAATATAACAATGCTCAATCAAGGTTTTCAAGAAGAACATGAAACAATTATGTCAATTCTCGAAGGAGTAACAATGGTTATCATAAACAAGTACGAGATGTGACTTACTTAAGCATAAATTAAACAGCTAAAAGTAATGCATAATCAGAGTTGCACATAAAGGAAACAACTTAAATTCTCATATGCTGGTTACTATTTTACTAAATGATAATCACTAATCATGCTCCAACTTAAAACAGTGAAATAAGAACTTTATGAAAGCATAAAGGCAAAGGTCATGAAATAATGGGCACTTTATCTTGAAAAGAACTTGTGACATAAATTGAATTATGTGGCATCAACATATAACTTAGACAATCATTTCTGTATCACCAAGTTCCATCCCCAAGGTGTCATTTGAAAACATTACCAAGGTCCATCCCCAAGGTGTTAATACAAATTACCAAGGTTATTCACCAAGGTATCAGTCTAAATGGCCATCTCTAGAGATTAAGTCTTTACCCAATGCATTGGAGCGCTATCAGGGAACACCCTTAAATTTGGCTTTATCATCATGTGAGACACATCGTTCATGATTTACTTAAATGGTTTGTATATTCAAGATGTCCCATACCACCTTGAATATCTCATTCATTTTCATTTTACCCAAGGTGTCCCATACCACTTTGGGTAATCTAATTTCTTAGTTCATTTAGTGATATGTCATAAGCATGCATTATGTACAATAATAACTAAAATAAATAATGAACCACCACAAATTTTGCTAATACAAGGTATGATAGTTAACTTTGCAAAATGTTTCAATAACTAATCAAAGGTATACATATCTTAGTAAAACATCCTTTTAACTAAAGCATATAAAATAATGATATACTAATTGATGAATCTTTGTCATTATTAATCCATGGAAAAGGAGTGATTAAGGAAAAAACGTGAAATCGGTTAAGTTGATAAATAGGCCCTTGAACTTGTAAATAAACTAAACCATAACTTGATTAATTAATGCATTCACCAAAGTGAGTTCATTTTGTCTTTAGATAATAAGTGAGCTCAACATGATATCATGACCCATTAAATCTTAAATCCTCCCATATATTTAAATCAAACTGAAATACACACTTTATCATAAAATGCATCAGGGACAATGTTAGATAACTTCTTTAATAAAACATACCCATTTGTGTGTATTTTAAATACATGTTGGTCACAAAAATTATATCTTAATTAAATCTTTCCTGCATCAAAGAATAAGTTAAGTCCTGTTATTTATAAAAGAATATAATAGGGTTTGGAAGTCATTCCTATAAATGCATTTACACATACCCATATATACTCGAAGTGTATATATGGGTTTGACACAATTCATAAAAAATTCTAACGAATTCATTAGGTACTGAAGGCTTCCAACCATAAATCAATTACATGGTTGAAAACTAAATCCATATAAGGTTTGTTATAAATGTAACCATATGTATAAAACTAAGGTTTTACAAACATAACTCCTCTTAAACATAGTTTGCATATATTAATTAAAAAGATTGTTTTAAGATTGATACCCCAAAATAGGCCGGGTTAGGTTATGAGAGAAAAAAATGAAACTAAATATATACAACATATACATTAAATATAAGTTTGAGGTTTTGGAAAATTGTATAATAAAACTGTATATACCATATGTAAAAACAATATACAACCCAAGGGATTTGCATTATATAAATGTACACATATAAACTGTATATATACCGTCTATATACATATGAAACTATATATACACAATATACAAACCGATGGATTTGTATTATGTAAATATACATAATTAAATATATGTAAAAACCGTATATACTAAAACAAAGAAGAGTGGTAATTCATTATAAGGGAAAATTATAAAACCTCCTTACTTGCACCCCACTGGAAACATGGCTGCAAGCCTCTTTTGAAAACCTTACAACCTGAGGAGTTTATATATATATATATATATAAATAAAATCTGTATATATACCGTGAGTATGTAAAAAAATGCCCAACCCGAAGGAAGCAACATGCAAGAACCCCTGCTTAGCTTTGAGTAAGAATCTCGGATCAACCGGGAGCTCGTTGGCCTTGCTGGAGGGTTCAGGAGAAGCTCTAGGGAAGAAGAAGTTGCCAGGGCTTCAACGAAGCAAGGGGTTTATAAAGGCCTCGGTGCCTCAGCCAATGTGTAGGCCGACGTGGGGAAGACAAAGAAACAGATCCCTAGGAGGGGGTGTGTTCGGAAGTCAAGGGGAGCAGTGCAGGGGAGGAGAGGTCGAGGTGTCCTTGCGCAGGCCTACTGGTCGGGTGCTGTTGCAAGGAAGAAGACGAAGACTCCACTACTACAAACACGGCCTTTATCAGCGCTAAAAATGTCCTTTTTCAGTGCTAGAAAAGCGCTGATAAAGCCAGCGTAGATAAAGGGGGGGGGGGTCCCCTTTATCAGCGCTCCGAAAAGCGCTGATATAGGACCCCTTTATGAGCGCTAAAAAAAAGCGCTGATAAAAGGGGTCTTTTATCAGCGCTAAAAAAAGCGCTGATAAAAGTACCCCTTTATCAGGGATTTTTTTAGCGCTGATAAAGTGGTCCTATATCAGCGCTTCCTTTTTCAGCGTTTTTAAAAAAGCGCTGATAAAAGTTAAAAATATTAAAAAAAATTAAAAAAATTTAAAAAAAATTAAAAAATAATGCCAATCAGGGGGGGCTTTTATAGCGCTTGAACCCCCCCTTTACGGTGCTTTTCGACCCCTATACAGCACCCCACGCACCCCCCTCCACCCTTTAATAGCGCTTGCTCAAATATTCCCCATGCGCGCGCATCCCTGCCTCCACCAGGATTTGAACTCGAGACCTCCCCCCTGCGCGCCTAAGCCCTTACCACTACTCTATTTTGATTTTCTTTCCAATTCATGATATCTTTATATATATATATTTATATATTTAGTTATATTTATTCGTATAGTAATAAATATTTATATTAATATATATATATATATATAGTTATATTATAATCTATATATATATAGTTATATTATAATATATATATATTGTTATATTATAATATATATAGTAATATTAATATATATATAGTGGTATTAATATATATCTATATCTATATATATATATTTAGTTATATTTATTCGTATAGTAATATATATTTATATTAATATATATATATATATAGTTATATTAACATATATATAGTTATATTAACATATATATAGTTATATGAATATATATTTATATAGTTATATAGTTATATTAATATATATAGTGATATTAATATATATATTTATGGTGATATTAATATATATATTTATAGTAATACTAATATATATATATGTAGTTATATTAATATATATATAGTTATTAGATTAATATATATATATAGTTAGATTAATATATATATATATATAGTTAGATTAATATATATATATAGTTAGATTAATATATAGGTATATAAATATTCATATATTGGTATTTTAAATAAAATGGATATTAGTTATTATTTAGATAAAGCTAATATATTTTATATGTAAATCTGTTTAATTATTTATTTAAAAAATTTAATTTTTAGGTACGAATATATAAAAAATATGTCCATATAGTTATATATTTGATTATAAATAGCAGTTCATTATAAAAAAGGATAAAATTTCAAAGAAATAATATCAATATGAATGTAATACCTTGGAATAAATTCAGTCCCCACCAAAAAAAGCCAATAATACCCCCTTAAACAAGTTTGAAAATCCACAAAATGTTAAAACATCTAGGTACCCCGACAAAAAACTCAGTTTTAGAGGCCTTCTGGGCCTCTTTTGGCCTCGAAAAATGCTTGACCGAGGAATTCTCGGTCATAGAGACGTAGAGCTCGTCGCAGGCTTCGATTTGATATGTGGTAGATCTCAAACGGACACCCGGATCAAAACTTATGGCCGTTTGAAGTTTGAGTTGCGTTTTCAACATATTTTGGATCTTTTTTTAATTTTTTTAATTTTTTTAGTCCTCAAATTGTTATTAAATGACTATTACTCCATAATGATTATCAAATTATTAATTAAAAATATTTTTTTAATTTTTTAAGAAGTCATTTTCACTAAATATCTTATATATTATGTATAATAAGTGTAAATGTACATTTATAATTATCTAAAATATATTTAAAAATTATATATTATGTTTATATAACAATATAACTATATTTATATATTTTTTAATTTTTTTTAAGCTGACCCTTTATCAGCGCGGGAAATTTAAAGGGATCGAGGGTCAGGATTAGATCTCGGGAGAGATCAGACGGCTCGGAGCGTGGGATGTGAGTTGATCGCTTAAAAAGAAACCGAGGGCTGAGATTAGATCTTGGGAGGGATCAGACGGCTCAGAGATACCACGGGAGAGATCTGGATTGATGGATCAACGACCAGGATTATATCGTGGCGTTTAAATGATGTCGGACGGCTCAGATCGCACGAGATGCATCTGACGGTCACGATCGCATCTCGCCCAAAAATCCCGTTCCCACATCGAAACTTTCCAAAGAAAACCCGTGGTTTAACAAACAACTCCTGTCAGCAATGGAGCAATAACACAAAGCACACACTCAGGGGCCTTATACATGGGCCCCATGCAGGCTTCGACCAAACCCTTCCCAGCGCACGTCGTGGGCCTTACACACGGGCCTGCGCGAGACCTAAAAGACATAAGCACGACTCGGAATGCGATTGGAAACCTCCTAACTTGCTTGGGACCCCGATGGTCAGCACCTCGGGTCCCTTGGGGCCTAGTCTCGGCCTAGAGGGCTTGTCCCAATGGGTTACCCTCGGCTTGGCTGGGCCCCAACCTAATTTTTTTTATTAAAAACTTGTTTAAATTTACAACATAACCAGAATAAGTATGCTTAAAAAAAGTGTAGTATAAGTATTTTTTCAAAAAGAGTTAATATAAAAATAAATAGTTTTAACTAAAAATCTAAATCCCTGTTAGCTTATGTAATGTATTTCATATATAAATATTTTATAAGATATATTTTTCATATTTTACATGAAAACCCATCATAATTATTTGGATCTTTCAAATACACTACTATTTGTTTCATAAGTTTTAAAAGACAAAAAAGTTTTCCCCCAATTCATAATTTTAGAGATCAAAAGATATTATTATTATAGATACCCTTTAAACATATCTTTTATAAAAAGAATACTAAGTTTTCAATATATAAGTATCCATCGGGATTTTGTGAAAACAAAAGGATTTATTTCCAAGAATACTCTTTTGATTTTAAAACTATTATTATAATAATATCATAAATTATAAGAGCATAAAAAACAAGCATTCATATAAAGATAAACTTTATCAACTGAAACCCAAAGGTTGTTTTGAAACCCAACGGTTATATATATTTAACGGTCATATCTCTAAGGACCATTGTAAAAGCAGGGGGGTGTAGGGTGTTTTCTCAAAATCAAAACACTTGATCTAGGAAGGATGGTTCTCCTCATACCTTTGGTGTTGAGTATGTGTGCCGTGGCTTTGGCTTTTATATTTTTCACGCTGATGGACTCTGAAGACGACAACTATCCGATTACTCGAGTTGTGATTCTTAGTAGTCTCGTTGTGGCTGTGTTAGGTCTTGTGCATGATATTTTCAATTAGTTGGGTCTTTTTGCAATGTAATATTTTAATATATACCAGTTTACCTTATTCTCCATGATTTATTTCGTTTCAAATTCTTTATTAGCACAGAAAACACAACAAATAAAACAAGAGACATCATTAAAAGAATAACATTGTTCACATGGACCAGTTTATAAAACCTGGGGAATCCCAAGAGACCGCTGAGGTTCAGTGGTGAGCCAGACCCTCAGGCAGCAGAGGTTTGGCTAGAGGCAGTGGTTCGCCTTTTCAGGCTTGTGTAGACGCCGGTAGATCAGAGAGTGTCTTTGACAGCCAACCTTTTTCATGGAGCAGCTTGGCGTTGGTGGAGTTTGGTGACTCAGTTTCTTGATAAGTCGTCACTTTCATGGGGCGACTTCCAATTGTTGTTCCGTGAGGAGTTTTTCCCCTCCTGCTTGCACTCTGTTCGGATTTAGGAGCTCCTGCAGTTTCAGCAGGGAGGGATGATGGTGGCCGAGTACGTGGCTAGTTTCGCAGACCGTGCATGCTTTTACCCAGACTTGGTCCATGACGACAACCTCCGAGCGTGGAAGTTTGAGCAGGGTCTCTGCCGAGAGATTCGTGTTGTCATAGTAACCTTGGTAATTTCCACATATGTCGGGGTTCTAGAGCAGGAGCTAGTGATAGAGGGCTTCCTATCACATTCTGGAGTTGGTGGTGGCAGTAGGCACATTGGAGCCGAGATGTCTGCCGCAGCTAGCGGGCGCCGGCAAGCAGACCCTCGACGTAGGTGGATTTATGACAACTAGACTCAGAGGTGTGGTCATACAACACAGTGGTGTTGGAGTGCACTAGTGCAACCCGAAGAGAGTTGGTGCTATGCTTGCGATGAGCGAGGTCACCTGGCACGGGACTGCCCGACCAGGCATGCAGAGAGCTTCGGGCAGGCAGCATGTGCGCCACCACGACAGAGGCAGCGCCGTGATTGGAGTAGTACCCAGGGAGGTGGTGCTAGCAGAGGAGAAGGAGGAGCTGGTAGTGGGGGATGACTTTATGAGGTCTTCTCATCACTACTAGGTGGTCCACGACAAGCTCCGGGAGCTGACAGTTGGGACTGAGGACAGCCGTGAGCTTTGGATGTCTACGATCCTGCGGAGCATGAGGTGATAAGAGGTACGATCTACAACTCTTCTACCTTTTAGCAGTATAATTTTTAGACTCTGTGTGTGAAATGATTTCCTCCCAGCTCCTTGCATGAGGTGTTACCAGGGTGGTGCGGGGCATCAGTGTAACCCTATGTTGGTATGATAAAAGGTGTGGAACCTTTTAATTTAGTTGATGGTGTCGACTCTATCACTTTCCGAGCATGTAAGAGAGTCTTGGTTGTAAGACATCGACTGTGAAATATTGTGTGACCAGATATCCATGGGTGTTTCACCATATGGATATTCTGAAGGAGGGAATCACCGGGCCTTGTTCCAGGTGCGGGCGGTGATTCCAGTCGCGGCGTGTGCCGTAGGGGTTCGGTTGGGGAGGTGAGATACCCCTGAGAGCCTTTGGGCCTTTTGAAACCATGAAAAGGGATGGTGAGGTTCCATAACGCCTTGCCCTAACCCTAGAGGCTGGTTTGGGTGCATGACGTATCCCACGTCACTCACCTGAGAAGAGGTGTTGTTAGGTCCACAAGGCTGGATAACCTGAGAGGGGGGGGGGGGGGTGAATCAGGGTATGACTAATTTGAAATTAAATCTCATTCAGATCTTGTTTTTATGTTAAGAAAAACATTCTTCTCTCTCTTTCCTATTGCACAATATAAACATAAAGTAAAGAAATCATAGGACACAACAATTTTAATTGGTTCACCACTAAGGGCTACGTCCAAGGAGCATACACCGACAGGTTGCCGGTCGTACCCAATTCCACTAAACTTCACTATATGTGGATTACAAGGTTCGAGCTAGATCACTTCTAAGACCAGGCTCACTGCCTTTACAATTTTTAGGGTCAGCTCACTGCTTCCCCAAGGGTCACTCCCTATTTCTCTCTCTCTGGCTCACTGCCGGTGGAGATGATCACCTTCTTCCTCTTCCTTTTCTCACTGCGTCAGAAAGGATCCACTCACAGTTTATAGACCTGTAGGTCTCTTCATTTTCATGAAGGAATTCATATTATTCTGTATGTATATGCTCTGTTGAAGCTCAACCTTCACCCGTAGAATAATTTCCCTTTGCACCGAAGGTACCGGGGAATCCCCCAGCTTCCACACAGCCCTAAATCACTACCAGAAATCAACCTTACTTGGCGCCCTTCTCTAGGGTGGTGCACAAGTCAACACTAGCGAGCAAGTATTTCTTAACACTTGCGAGACTCAAGATTAAGCTTCTCCAAACTTGCACGACGCACATCCTTTGCTGCCCAAACCACCTTAGGCGCACAACAAACACTTGGCGCGCAACTTCCTTCTCTGGCGCGCAAGTCCCACTTGCGCGACACACCACCACTTGCACGACCACCACACCTGCGCGACGGGAGCTCTAAATCTTCAAAGTGTTGAAATCTGGTTCGAAATGAGGAGGTTTGGTCCAGTATTTATAGGGAAATTGAACACCCTACGCGATGACGTGCAAGTCAACCCTCGGCGCGCAAGTCTCGGTGCACATGTCTCTTCTGTCCTCCTAGACACTTGCGTGACCAAACCAAACACTTGCGCGACCCTATTTCCTTTGCCATATTTTGATATTTTGATCTTGGAAAACCATAGGCGTGCAAGTTCTCAAGCTTCCAAAGCATCGGCGTGCAAGTCTCTCCACGATGCGCAAGTCACCTGCGCGACCTCACCAAAACTTGTGTGACCCTTATCCCTTTGCCCTATTTTGATGATATGATCTTCAAAAACATATGGCGTGCAAGTTTCCTTTGTCGAAGTTCTTGAATCAAACATGGATCATTGACCATATCTCTTGAACTCGACATTCCACTATGAAATCCTCTTTGTCAACAAATTTGTATGTCATGGCTTGCATTGTCAACAATCACAACATAGATGTTCACTTTGTCAACAAACACAATAACCTAAAAAATGCTTCAATGATACCTTGAGGGATTTTTTCCCAACAGGTGTGTGCGCTCCTATGAAATACATCGGCAAGGGCCGACCTCGCGTGAAAAGATCAAATCATTTACTTTGTGTGCGGCGGTGCAGAGCTGTGCAAGAGTTCTTCTGGGTGTAGGAGAGCCAGGTGTGGGCTTAGTACCCTGAGTTGTTCCCTGGTTTTGCTTTTCGGGGATGAAAATATTGAAGGAGGGAATGATTTAAGAACCATTTTTTTTTCTATAAATGACTTTGGAAAATTATTTATATTATTCCAGAGCAGCGCCTTCAGACGGCGTGCGATTCCGATCCCCGGAGTGGCCAGAATTAAATTTTCAGTGTGTTCACACTAGATACACCAAATAAATAGGATAACTCCTAAACGATGATCCGGATAAGATATATGAGTGTACAGATGGTTCTGGAATGGGGTGTTTACCCTAGGAACGTCATAAAGCATGTCGGCGCGGGACGTTTGGACCCCTCGCTCGCTTTCGGAACGTGGAACAGATAAATTAAATAATTAAATTATTCATTTAATGGTGAAGTGCAAGTATCTCTTAAAAAGTGGCTCAGATTGGAAAACTGAGGGCACCGTTGAGTTTGGGGCATGCCGTTTACCCTAGGAGGGGTGTAAGTTTCACGGGCGCGAGCCGTTTGTGAAAAATGGCCCAAGGGGCATTTTCGTAATTTGGCAGCCTCAGGCGCTAAGTTTAATAACTTTTGAACGGGGCCTCGAATTAAAATTTTGAGACCACTGTTGTTCTCATGAGGTGGTTTTTACCCTAGGGGAGGCTTAACCTTGACCCCGTCGGGAGTTTTGGTAACGGGTTAATTTGGGGTGTTTTGAAATTAATTAATTAAAATTAATTTTTTCTATTTAAGTAAACCCCTCACCCTCCTACCCTTGTTCACCCTCTGGTGGAAGGCATCAACCAAAGGAGAGTTCTCCATATCCATCTCCTCTCCTCTCCAAGGTGGTGCACGGCCGGCGGATCGTCGCGAAGCGTCGGGCTTAGTCCCACGAGGTATGATCTTGTTCGTTTTTGTTTTCCCACACCCTTTCGCCCAAATTTTTGGATGTCTAAATGCTGATTTAATTTCGCGAAAATCCCATAGCCTAGTAGTTCATATTTTGATCTTTCCGTGTCATTTTACGGTTTCAAAATCCGAGTTTGGAGTTGTCTGGAATCGATCGCCTAAGTTGGAAAGTTTTTCAGTGTTTCCGGCGGTTTTTGGGGCGTTCCGGCGAGGTACCGCCGTGGTATGGCGTGCGGGTGCGGTGGTGCGGCTGGGATCCTGGCGAAGGCGGCCAGCTCGGGTGCAGGCGGTCGGCGGGCTCCTCGGCAGCCGCGGGTGTCTGGGCGAGCGAGGCACGATGGTGAGCGGGCGAGGCCGGCGGAGGCCCTGGCGGTCGAGCGCGGGGTCGCGGGGCCGTCGGCAGCAGGCGTCAGCCAGGGACGGCGACGCAGGGGGAGACCGGCCGGCACAGCCGACCGGTTGCTGCAGAAGCCGAGGTCGCGCGGTGACCTCGGGAGGTGAGCTGGACCCGGCCAAATGGTCAGGTTGACATGAAAAAAAGGGGTCCCCCAGGACCCCGCGACAGCTTAAATAAACAATATTAATAAAAATAAATAATTAATAAGTTATAATAATAATAATATTATTATGGAGATGGTTTAAAATTTAAAAATCAGCTTGGGGGTCGGATTCGCGCGTCGTCAGCAGAAACACGTTCCTTGGAACAAATAGAATATTTTGAGATGGTTTCGGGGATTTTTAATCACCGAAACGAGGGTCTCAGTGGCGGGACACACCGTTAAGTGCTTGGGCGTTTTTGTCGAGGTTCTTGTTTTGGACAGCGCGGACGCGTCCGACGTCCATTTTGGGCGCCATCAGTGGTGCTGTGATCCGGGCGTCGAGCTGGAGTTTTCTAGTGTGGTTTCGGAAGTCGAAACTGGAGTTGTGGCGTGGGACCCACGTCCCGTCTTTTGAGCTGCGAGTAGCGTTTAATGACTTTTTCATCGGACGTCCGTTCGGGGCGTGCGAGCAGTCGTTTTTGGGTGTTTTTCTGAGGTCATTGCAATGGAGCAATCCGCCCACTCTAATTCGGCACTATGGTGTGGGCCCCACGAGGGACGTTTGGGCATTTACGGTGATTTTCCATCTCTACCACCAGGTGACCATTTTGGACAAGTGAATAGTCCATTTCGTGTACTTTTTCGAGAGGATCACAACGGTGTGATCCGTTCATTGTGTTTTAGGACCGGTATGTGGGTCCCACGTAGCACCGATCGTGCGCGGTGCACCGGAATGCATCTTTTTCTCCGGATATTCGTTCCACTCAAGTGAGTAGTCCTTTTGACGTGTTTTCCTGAGGGGGTCGCAATGGTGCGATGCACCCGACTGTCTTCAGGGCCGAGGCTCGAGATCACAGGACGCCGTTCATGCGTGAGGCGGTGTTGGTGGCTTTTCCATCGGATATCCATTTGCGGCGAGTAAGTAGTCGATCTCGCATGTTTTTTCGTGAGGATTACAACGGTACGATCCGTTTGGTTGTGCAGAGCCTCTTATGTGATCTTATTAAATGTGAAAATGTGAAGGTACCCCGGTGGCGGTTCTTCTACCGTGTTTGTTGTGGACCCTTGGAGTGTGATCACGTGCACTCCTGTGTGAGTGATGTAAATTCTTGAAGAGATGTGGTTGGTTGCGCCTCAGCCATTGAGTTGGAAAGTTGGAATTGTTACGTTATGACTTTGTGTTGACGCTGGGTGCCATGTGCACGATAGCCTTTGGGCTGGAACGAGGTATACTCTGGGATCATACGGGAGCACTTGGAGGTACGTGTGGTTTGTACCTGATAATGTTTGTGCACTTGGTTGGGGTTGACTTGGGGCCACACGTCGTGTGGGCCCCATGTACGTGTCGTGCTCTGCTTAACGTACTTTTGACCTCTCGTGATGTAGAGGTTCCCTTTGTTCTCGTTTGTTGACCAGTAGGGTTGAGTTTTCTCCTGGTCATGTTCTTGTTTGGCCGACAAAGATGGTTTGTTCCTTTGTTTCTTCAGCTGTGAGGGGTTTCAGTACCATGCCCTTTCACCGGACTGCGGCACCGTTTACGACTACATGTGCTCGTACTGCGTGGGTGTTTCAGTCCGCTTCTACAGTGACTCAGCGGATTGGAGCGTGATCGCCCTGAGAGGCCAGGGGAGTTTATCCCATTCCTTCGTGTTCCCTGGTAGTGTTCTTGTGGATTCAGTGTGACCAACACTTTACGCGGGCACCGAACCTCTACCCAGGAGGTTGTTACCAGCAGGGATGAGGTTGTTACCAGTAGGGCTGAGGTTGTTTCCAGCAGGGCTAAGGTTGTTTCCAGCAGGTCTGAGATTGTTTTTAGCAGGGATGAGGTTGTTTCGAGCAGGGATCTCCAGTTGTACCATCCAGCAGGGATGGCCAGTACAACGGTGTTCACCGAGAAGTACCATCCAGTAGGGATGACCAGATCAGTTCCAGGCTTACCTCCAGCGGGGCTGGGCAGTGGTCCCCGATGCCGGGATTACCTCCAGTGGGGCTGGGAAGTGGTCCTCGGTGCTGTGCTTACCTCCAAATGTGCTGGGCAGTGGTCCCCGATGTCGGGCTTACCTCCAGCTGGGCTGGGCAGTGGTCCCCGATGCCGGGTTACCTCTAGCTGGGCTGGGCAGTGGTCCCGTCACCGACTTTAGCCGGGTCGCCCTCCAGTGGATTACCCTGTTATGGGACTGGGCAGTGTGGCACCCATCGACTCTTGTCGGGTCTCCCTGTAGTGGGAACACGTTGACTTCCAGGGCCCCTCCAGCGGGGCTGGGCAGGGGGTCGCCTGTGGACTTTGAGGAGACCTCTCGAGTACGGGGCAGTGACAAGTTTTGGTTTGACGTTCCCCCAGAACTCTCAAGTACGAGGAGCACTTTCCCCACCGAGATGTGTCCTTGTGACACGACCTAAAATCATGCGGGTGAGTTAGTGCCGCCCAAAGAGGATAGTGTCGAGGTACGGTGATTGAGCCCTTGACTTGTAGTTCGGGGCAGACGTGCGGGATGCTGGGCATCGATGGTGTTACTTCTAGGACTGTTGGTGACTCACTTTCTTGGGCTGATCTACAGGAAAGAGATCCCCTTACGACCTTGTTCGAACTTCTTAGTGAGCATTTGAATATGTATATACCTTGTTCTGGTACCCACTTCTTGGGTTTGGTTACTCTTCTTCCAGGTAAGGCGAAGACGTGCGGGGTATGCCACATGCTTTCCGTGTCTAGCTTCTCGTGGTTGGACGAGTCTACTCTTCTGCTATAGGTAGCGAAGACTCGATGAGAAGTTCATCTTCTCACTATTTCAATATACTTGTGTCTAGATGAGTCTACCTCCTTTCTCTTTTTGGGTTGAGCTGGACTCTCTATTGTACTCTTTACTACACTTTCAGTTGTACTCCTTTACTTTTCCCTGTTCTCTCTACTACTCACCCTTCGGTACCTCCTTTGTTGCTCCCTCAAGCCTTCAGGTTATCCTACTGATTATTTTTATACTCACCCCTGCTTGGGATTTGCCCGTACTTGGTGTGACTTTACAGACGAAGAACATGTTGGTCGTGACGTCAGAGGAGCTTAGGAGCAGGGAGCTTGGACCGTGTGCGGTGGTCGGCGTCGGGTTCCAGGTGGGGGAACCTTCCAGCTGTTTTCCTTTTTGTTTACCTGTTGTCGGGTTGTGACACTTTTCTGGTTGGGCGCATGTTTTGCCCCTTTTCTTTTTCAGTTACCTTCATTTTGTACTTTGTACTGTTAGAGGTTGATGCACTTGTTGTTTATTTATAGCAGTTGCCCTTTTTCTTTACTTGTCTTTTCTTTTACTCTGCACTTTTGCATTGAGTGTGCTGCGTGTGTGTGTACAAGTACTTAGGCAAAGGACTCCCTGAGTTTTTGTGCCTTCGTCGCTGGTCGCCAGCCCCTGGCCTATGAAGGCGGGCTTGGGGTAGTTGCGGCTCGAGCCCGGGTAGGGTCGGGTCGTGACAGGGGAAGTCAACTAGTCAACTTCAATATTGATTTCCCATGTTCAAACACTAGAGTTTAATTATCTGGATTTGATTAAAGGTAACTGTCCAAATTTTTCATTCGGTCAACTTATGCCTAAGTGAATTCTACAGTTAATCAATTGTAGGAGTCATTCGATTACCAATTAAGATCCAATCAACAAATAACCGAGTTCAAAATTTTGGTTGAACTCAGTGTCACATCTCTCTTTTGATCATGATTCACTTTTCAATAAAATCTCCAAATTAAAAATAGATTGAATTTAGATTTGATCAAGATCAGTTTTCATTGATTCTTGATTTTTTAAAAAATAATATAGAAAAAGATAGTGAGGAAATATAGTCGAAGAATCAAACGTGAACAAGAGATAAAATTAACCGACTCAGCTTATTCATCACAAAGTAAATTAACCAAGCATAGTGATTGAATTCCTCATATTAAAAGCGTTTAACACAATGTAATTCATGCTATAGAAAAATGAAAAAAATGTAGAAAAGGATAAAAGTGTTCCATCTCCCTACTTGATCTCCAAGAATGTCCAAATTCTCAATCTAGATATCTTTCTACTGCCTGATGGTGATGATGATTTGTTCTCGATCTCCTGCCCTGGGAATCTGAAAGTAGTAATGTTTTGGGGATGGTGATGGTCCTCGGATGTTCTGCTATGCTTCTGGTTCTCTATATGCTCAAGGAATGTGAAGTTGTGGAAGTCAAGAAGTGGATGGAGGTCTTAGGTGGTCTCCTCATCCTAGTCAGAATGATGATGTCGAATGGGTGTTGTCTTTCCAAAGGTTCTCCCCTCATATTCTAGAATGTTAAGGAGATGATTGATTAAATATCATTTTCCCACCTCCCCACTTATGGAGTCATCCCGATTCTTCTGATGCTTCTCCAGTCACTAGTTCCAATTATTTCATTGGCTGTCGCATGACACATTCACAATGCATCTTCCTCCTCAAAAGTAATTGAAATATAACCCCTTAACAGAAATTTTAAACTCTCACCGTGCATCAAAAATCCCTCTGCACAATGATATAAGTGGAAAATGAAAAACAAAAATTAAATAAAACACTTAATTGAATTTGTGATTCAAAGTTGTTTGATGCTGATGTGGGTTCAAAAATATTATCTGCTGGTTTGTGTTTTTGCTAATGGTGTGATTTTATACTACTTGTGGTAGTGTGGTGGAAGAGGAGGAGGGAAATGTGAAGTGGGAGAAACCGCTAGGGGGTGGTGGCGGTGTGGAGGTGAAACACCACCAGGGCTAGCAGAAGAATGGGACACATGACACCACCAGTAGAGGGATGGTGGTATGAGTAAGTGGCATTTCTAGAAGGGTGACAGTTCATGGTTGGAGTAGGAGGGAAAGAATGAGTGGGATATGGAGTGGTAGTGAGTCGGGCGAGACACCACGAACATGGGGCTAGTAGTGTGAGTAGAGGGGCTTGACAGTGTGTCATCAGACACCGTCAGGGAGAGTTGGCGGTAAGAAAGGTGATACCGCCATAATAGGCTTACAATGTGAAGGACTGGCGGAAGGTTCCTGCAACATATAAAAAAAGCAACAAATTTTTTTTACATAAAATAAAACAAAAAATTAATTAAAATAAATCAAGTATCAAAATAAAAAAATGAAATTAAAAATTCAAATTACATTTAATAAAGTAAATTAAGTGAAAAATTAAAAATAATTTTTAAAAATAATTACAATTCCGTGTGCTAAATTTAATTAAAAAAATAAAAAATTAAAGAATTAATGAAAAGAAAGGATTAAATTAGAATTAAATATTAAAATATTTAAATAATTGAATTTAATTATTAAAATTAATTTAATTATTTAGATAATCAATGACAGAAGTTAAAATTTATTTATTTACAGATGAATAAATTATATTAAAGAATTAGTTATTTATAAAAAAAAATAATTGAAATAATAATGAAAAAAATAAAAAAAATGAAAAATAAAGATTTAACGATTGAAAAAGTTAAAAAAATAATGATTTGAATTTAAAAATATTAAAAATAATGAAGAAAACAAATTATAAACTACACTTTTGACAAAAAATCATTGTTTTACAAATTATGTACAAAATTTACAACAATTGATAAATATTAATTAAAATACATCTTTTAAACATTTAAAATACACTAAAAACAATAAAATATGTGGTAAAATGTATTAAAAAAAGCCACATCAAACTCCCACACATTTAAATATTTGTTTTTCCTCAAACAAATGCATGCCTTCTGACTTTATTAAATAGAAGTGGAGATTTTTCAGGGAGCTAAGAAAATGATGCATGTCAAGAATTTAAAATCAAAGGAATATGATCTGGAAAGGATTTTCTAAAGTGTTCAAAAGATGGTCCTTCCTAACATCAAACACTCACTAGAAATCAAAGGCATCATAAACTCATCCACTATTAGGAATTTCATGCCTCATATATGGAATCACTAACCATCTTACTTCAATTCCAAAACCAGTTCCAATTGAAGAGTGGTGATAGGCTAAATTAAGTTGAATTAAAACTTTTTCAAAAGGAAAATTCATGTTTCACATTCTCCTAGGCTCCAAAAAATGTTTATTTTTTTTGAATCACTTTATTGATAAAACTCAAATGATCTTTAACCAATTCAATTGTTCCCTTCTTCATTTGGGTTCAAAATTCACCTCATCTTAATGAGTTCATTTTTGAAAAGGTACTTCATTTGAATTTTTCCAAACCATATTTTTTGTGAAGATCACTGTGAATAACACTTATTGAAAATGAAAATGGATTTTATTTATTAATATAAATGTTCCTAGTGCCCTTTTCTCAGAGACTCACCGTGGGATCCCATTTTCTCATTTTACTCGAGCTGCAAAAGACTTAAATAATTATCATTTGAGTTGACTTACTAAAGTGATTGATTTTTTTTATGAAAGTGAGTCCCCTAGGTTCAAGTAAAAATTTCTAGTTACCTAAGGTCATGATAATAATTCCATAAAAATTATCCTGTCACACTCCCTTCCCCAGTTCCTAAATAAAAAATCCACAAAGATAGTGAAAACCTCCACTCAACAATCACTCATCCTAAACAATTTCAGACTAAGTGCAACTCTCAAAACCCAACAAGTATTAATCCACTAGAAATGAATTAATTGAAGTGAAAACTGAACCCAAATGACCCTCAAGTGATAAAAGAGTTTGAAAATTTTGATTTTTTTTGAAATTTTTTGAAAAAGTTTGACCATGTTTTTAAAAACTTCAAGTGGAAATTTAAAGTGACACCAGAAAGACCCCTCTAACCCACACATAAAGTAAAAAATTTAGAAATATAAAAAATAATGTTTTCCACATGGAAAATAAAAGAAGAAAAAACCTAAACATATATACAAAAGACAGAAAATGGGTGATGATTTTTTTTGAACATCATAGTAGAAACATGAAATGCACATTGTAAATGGAACCAGGAGAATCAAAGTGACTACTAGGGGTGCAAGCATGTTTAAAAATTTATTTCAAATAAATTTTCAACTGATTATTTTATAAAAACTAAGAACCCAAAAAAAAATTTCAGTATCAAAAGAACTTAGAGGGAACTCCCCCACTCTTAGAATCATGCAACATGAGTAAAAAAATTAGCTGAAAATTAATCTGAAAAAATATAATAACACTTCCCTAAAATTTTGGATCTTTCAGATTTAATTCTAATAAAAATATACTATTCTATAACACTAAGTGGTCACTCCTTTTTATTTCCCACAAATTTCGAAAAATAAGCATAAGAATCCAGAATTTATAGTTTAAGAAAAATTAAAACAAGAAATTGTGTGGAAGAAGTTTTATCCATATGATGTAGTGGATTGCTCCATTGGTTTTCCTTTGTCTAGTTTCTAGAAGCAAAAAAATCCTCTAGTAGTAGAAAGTCATGAGACACCATCAGACATCCATAACATCAAAATAGAGAATCAAGCTGCAAGAGTTAACTTTATTGTAAAATAGAAATAAAAATAAAACAACATAAAGACCACGGGATAGTTCCCATGAAACACTGAGTTTAAAGTCCTCAGTTATACTAGTAGCAATTTCATTCTTCTATCCAAGAAATGGAATCCAAACCCTTTGGATTCAATTTAAAGAAATGTTTAATCCCTTGACCATTGATAAAAACAATTCTATTTTATTCACCAACTAACTCCACATCTCCATTAACCAAAACTCTCAAAATGGTATAGGGTTCTAACCACTTGGTCCTCAACTTTCCTAGGAATAACTTCAGTCTAGAGTTAAACAGCATGAAACTCTAAACAAATTTGAAATCCCAAGTTTTAATTATTGAATCATGAAATACTTTTTTCCCTCTTTATAAATTTTAGCATTCTCAAAAGACTCCCTCTTTATCTCCTCCAACTCACTCAGTTCTCACAATATTCTCTCACCATATCACTTGAAATTAATATTTAGGGCCTTCACTGCCCAATAATATTTTTGATGAAATTACAGAGGTAGATGAAAATATTTCCCAAAAAGTATCTTGTATGGTGACATACATATAAGAGTCTTATAAGAAAATCTATAGGCCCAAAGTTCCTCATCTAGCTTCACTAACCAATCATTCTTAGAGATCAAAACTGTATTTTATAAAATCTATTTGATCTCCCTCTTTAACAATTCTTCCTGCCCACTAGACTATCAGTGGTAGGTGGTTCCTTTCCTATGTAAGTATCCATACTTCTCTATCAAACTCTTGAATTTTTAATTTTTGAAGTGAGTACCATTTTTAGTGTTGAATTCTCTAGGCCACAAAACCTGGAAAAATATTTTTCTTGATAAATTTAACCACATTAGTAGAAGAATTATTGGGAAGAGCTACTCACTCAACCAACTTGGGAATATAGTCCACAATAACCATAATTTACTCATTCCCATAAGAGAATTGGAATGGTCCCATGAATTCCAAGCCCCAAACATCAAAAACTTATACTCTAGAATTCTTTTTTGGGGCAGCTCCTACCTTCTTCCAACATTACCCAGTATCTGACATTTTTCACAGCCTATGACCAATATCCTAACATATTTGAATAAATTAGACCAGTAGCAAAACCACCTGAAGAACCTTTCAATCAGTCTTCTCACCTCCATACTGGCCACCCCAAGGTGATGAGTGAAAGCTCTTAAGTATGGGAAAAATTTCCTGCTCATCTACACATCTCTTCAAAATACCATCAATACACCCATGAAAATGAAGAGGGTTATCCCAAAAATAATATTTCAGCTCAGATATAAACCTATTTATTTGTTTGTGTGATAGGTCATTGGGCATGACACTAACTTCCAGAAAATTGGAAAAGTCTGCAAACCAAGAAAACTACTCCACAGAAGCTGTAAACAGTGATTCATCAGGGAATGACATGTTTATCTCTATTGGATCCTAATATTGGGTGTTTGGATTCCTAGACAAGTGGTCTACCACCACATTTTCATCCCTTTTGTTATCCTTAATAACCAAATAATATTCTTGAAACTATAATATCCACCTTATTAGCCTAGGTTTTGAATCATTCTTATCCAGCAAGTACTTAATGTCTATATGCTCAGTGAAAATGATAACTATGGACCCTATCAAGTACTATATGAATTTATCCAAGGAAAAAATCACAGTAATCAAATCCTTATCATGTCAGGATTCTGGGGACCACAACAGAAGCCGGTGGGTTAGGTATTTTAAAATTTTTTTTGGCGGGATGACAGAACTTGTCTTCACCGACGATCCTAGCCCTGGAGAGGTCTGAGGATCTTGCCTAAATTTTAAAGAGCACAAAATTAAAATGAAAATGTACCCATTTCAAATCCGAAGGAGCGGTTGACTGAAACTAGTCGATGGCGATCGTCGCTTGAAGGATCCAAAGCAGTATCCCTCTAGATCGTCCACACACACTCCAAAAATCCACTGGAATGTCGATTTTCAAATTCCGGGTGCAAGTGCGGTGATCTGACGATGCTTTTGACGTCCCGAAGATCACCGCATCGAAATGCCTACAATGCCGAAGAGAGATCATGATCTGAGCATCTTGGATCGAGAGCTTATCTCTCTAAGAAGTGGGAGGAGAGAGAGGCTCCCAATTTTTATTCAATGTAAAGAAATGAATAGTGAATTGCACACCAAATAGAGAGAGAGAGATCCTCCTCTCTTATTTATAAAGATGTTGATAAATACCCGGTAGGGTTCCCCGACCCCCGTTAATTTCAACGTTCACTAAATAAATAATTCTGACGAACTTAACTGCGCCAATATTATTTATTATTTTTTATCACATACTTGTCATATATATATAATATATTATGTGATAAAATCCAAGCCATTTAACTCGACTTGCTGTCCCACTTAATATTAAATAAACCTTGAATATTAAAATAATATTCATTCGATTAATATTTTCTCGTATTTACTAAACTTGTAAATACATTAAATAAATTCAATCCCAAATATTCATAACTTGAATATTAATGAATTTATTTAATTCATCAGTGATCGACAACTTGGAAAACGCTCGGACCCCGTGGCGGGGCCCACTATGTCCATATACCTATTCAACTAAATAGGGAAGATTCTTGAATACACTATTGTGTGTGACCCTCTAGTCCCTTACCTCGATAGCAGTGAATAAAATCCACAGACCAAGAGCGGGGTCTAGCAAACCATCATGACCCCTAAAGAGATAAGGATAGTCATAGCAACGACTACCATCCTACGAACACTGACTGTGTACTACAATATATTTTTCATTAAATATCTCATAAAGTAGGACACACTTTTGTGTCATCGTCCTTATCTTGATTTACTATTTGTTGATCTATCTGGATGGATTTTCCTTTCTACTGCTTTGGACAAAGACTTATGAAGGCAACACCATCATGATCAACCAGGCCTGAGATATACAAATTCCTAAACTTGGAAGTGACAAATCCTTTATTGACCATTCAACCAATGTCATCCCACCAACGACGCACACAACACAAAGTACCTCACCACGACATTACTGCCATGGTTTTCATTTTGAACCAAAGTACATAATAAAATGATATACATTGGTAATGCTCTCAATTCGAGAGACTAATACACATGTCCATAGATAGGAACAACCAATGACACCCAAAACATGTGGTGTTACTATTGGCGACTCTTTCCTCATGATCTCACTACTAGAGATCACCAAGTGAAAACATTATGAGAGGAAGTCTCAATGATTATGAGCCCCCAACACCTGATAGTCATACATCTATTATGTCCAGTCAGTAAGATGTATCTATACTGTAGAACATATATTTAAGATCAATGTCATTGTATCTCGAGGTTCTCATTATAGCCTGGGATTTGCTATAACCTCTTGAAACGACAATTAACCTTTGAAAATTACCATTATTATAGTGGATGCAAAAAAGTCTACACTATAATGGTAAGATAACATCATGAATAGATAACTGTACACATCATATGGTAATAAAAAATTACTTCATAGTTGGGTCTAGGGCACCCACTATTTCAAAACTCCCACATGCACTTGAGCCAACTTTCTAACTAAACTTGTTATATACTCACATGATAAATATCATGCTTCTACTGAGTAATGGCTTTAACTATTGGGCCTGCCACGTTTTCTCCCTGTGGCATATCTTCTATATGCGACCTCATTGGATTGAGTAAAACTTCTCAAGATAAGGTATCCCTGAGTATATTAATTTTTTCCATTGTCATAACTTGACAACTTGGCTAGTAAGAATATTATAATTCTTATTATGATAATACCTTTCTCACTAGGTGCGAATCCAAGAAATGGAACAAATCTTTTCAATTAAAAACTTTCTCTTAGCTACCTTAGAAGCTGCAACATACTCGGTATTTGTAGGTATGGATACCACAAGATTTTATGAGCTTGAATCGCTCATCTCTTTTGCCTAACTGTGATACTAGATTAAATTTATCTAAGGGTTTCTAGTTTGTGTCCCACAAAAACTAGTATACCTTCCACTCCATATTCCAGGTACATATCATTTGTACTTTTCGAAGTACAAGATGATAGTTCTGACTGTATCACTTTCAGTGCTCCTAGAAATAATTGAAATCTGACTATAATAAATTATATCCTATAAGTATCAATTATTTTACATATTATGGAATATGTGATTGATCCATCTCTAAAGCATATGGTATCAATTCACAACATTAATCTCTATACATGTTCTGAACATGTTAACCTAGAGAGATTAAGCCATGTGACATTGGAAACAATTCAGAACTTGAATTGTTACAACTTGAATTTTTTAATACAATGTCACTATATGTACGATTGACTAGGACCATGAAACCTTGGATCTACCTCAGTGGATCTTGTTCCCTAGAACTCAGGTTGCTACTTTAAGTCAATCATTGGAGAATTGCTTTTATTCTGACCTTATCTAACTGTAAGATCAAAATCTATTTTCCATATGTTACCGAACATATTTCATTTGGAAAACATTGGCGCTCCCACTAACCTTTGGTACACACAAGGAAACGATTCATTTATAATGAATGCTCTAAGATCATGTTGGTTACTTTAATCCAGAATTTGATTTTAGTAACTTTAAACCCTTATTGGCATCATTTGATGTCATCATCTCTTTCTGGTTGCATCGTATAAACACCTTCTATGAAAGATAATATTGACATCCAATGACCAATAAAATGATCATAGAAGTTCAGCTATAACAAGTAAAATTCTAATGGATTTAGGCATACCGACTTGGTATAACCAATCGATCCTTATTGGTACCATACTTGTACCATCCATGTATCATTTCATTTGAATACCCACCACCGTATTCAATTTATAAGCCCCTTTTCAATTTGATACATGGAATCCATTATTGAATTTTTGTTGATCTTGTCAATCTTAGCTCGTTTCCATATACTACCTACTTGTAGGATTTATTATTCTTAATGAATAATTTATCACCAGCCGTGGTGAATATAAAACCATCACCATGGTTTCATTCTTCCTACATAGTATGTGTCTCGGAAACATGCCTATTCCACATGTACTTGTGGAACTTGTTCCTTATGCCACCCATTTGTGCATCTCGAGCATTGACCAAGTCCAAGTCAATTCATCTCCCACTATCTCTAATAGAGATGTGCACCCTTGTATAGAAATGTTGTCTAATACTTGACTACATCTTTTCTATATTAGGGATTTAGGTAATATCTTAAGAAACTGTTAGGATAATTACCTTAGATGTACAACGTGTTTAACTTGATGCATGTTTGTTTAAATCCTAACAAGCGCTTTGCATCTAAACCCATCCTATGACATAATAGATTTTCCATCATACTATGACTCATATGATATTCATTTTTCATTTTAGTTGGCATATTGGTTATGGTTTTAAGCCTTTATTTGAAAAGAACATCGTGAAATATAATGGAAGTTTCTACAGGTTATAACATTGATACAACTTACATCATAACTTTGATGTATAAAATGTGCGTTTAGGAATTTCTCCACGCTACATTTTTTTTTGATAAATGTTAATATGTAATACTCATCACCAATCCTTCGTATGAACATCAATACAGTGATGTAGATAAGGTAATAAGCGTTTAGGAATTACTCCATGCTACATTACCATGATTGATGATAGTTTGGTCAAGATATTCTTCGACATGCCGATCCGAAGCAACTCATATATTCTTACCAGAATTATACTTCGCTGGTACATTCTTTAATGACTTAAAGGAAACTTATGAAGTATCTTTACCTCTTTCTTTCTTTGGAATAGTTCACACTATCTTGTTGAACTAACCTCAGAAATATTTGTGGCATACCTTTATTTTTAAATGTTTCTTTGTCTAAACTAAGGATGCCAATAATACCAAAGGTGTTTAGCTGTTTAGAGCCTAAATACCATACTGGGTATATAATTGACATCCACTTTTAGTTTTACTTGAAAAAGAATCATATTTCCACAACTGGGTAGGTCTTACATTTTATATTCATCATGTATTGCCTTTGATTCAAGTAGTAGTGAACTATTTGTCGAGTATGTTACCACAAACAACATTAATTCCAAAACATGGAATAATTTATTATCTTGTAAAAATGGGCACATGAGATACATGTTTTTGGCTATACTCCATAACTTTTTCAATTTGAGTCAATTACTTGGCAATTAGAATTTATGTGTTTCTCACCGCTGACTTAGGAATCACCCTTTCTCAGCTGCTTTGAGAAGACACTTTACTTCTAGTAATGTTTCTATACTTACTTGGTTATTGTATTTCAATACATATATATGAAAATCATATTGTATTTTAATTCCCAAGATGTATATGAGATAACAATACTTTGTGAATATAAACTGAACGAGAAGCGTGTACTTGCTTCTTGTATTTCAGTTTTTAAACTTCCATGAATTCATTTCATTATGTGATGCAAATAACCTCCCATTAAATAACCAACCACTTTTCATTAAAGGACATGACAAAGGTTCCTTTGGTGTAACTTTCCATAATCATTTTCTCCTTTTCATTCAATGTATTCGCCATAAGAATAAAAGATGGCATTATCTATAATATTCTTATTACTTGGAGAATGTTACCTTAAAGGTAATGAAGCGCTTACTCTATACCGTTAAATTGTAACTTTAAATGAAACTAGATTAATTGGGTGTAAAAGGTATAACAATGGGATGACATGAAAGATTTTGAACCATCTTTCACTTTATACAAACTGTGTGTAACCATCACATTCAAATCTTGCTTTACATTCTCCTCAAAAGGATCTTGGAGATGAGACTACATGTAACATCATCCATGTCTTGATGTAGAGACCACAACTAACATAAGACTTTGATGATAGCATTATGACAGATCCATCATATGCTTGACTCATGAGTCTCCTATAAGTATTTTTACACCCTCGCTTCTTAAGGTGGCTTAACAGGTTGGGACATAAGCACCTTGAATTTTTGTTATGGTATTAATGTGCGCGAGCAACTATACTACTCTTTGGAAATTCATGATTAGTTTAGAAATTAACTTTGTCTAATAATTATCACAGTTTTATTGTGGTATTTATTTACATTATCTACAAATATACTTTAGTAGAATGTACTTTTATGTGAATACCTAATGTGACATTACTGATTATTTAATCATTGAATGTCTCCCACTAATTTCTTGAATTCTAGGAACCCTCTATACTAGAATCAGAATACTCTTGAGTATTCTAGTGGCAAGGATCCCTGAACCACCCTCATAGTCTATAAGCTATGGCTACACCACTACCCGGAGGGTCCAAGGTAGGCTTTTGGCTGGCCAACCACATTAACTCGTGGTTCCTTGATATGTTGAGTTTAGTCCCAGCTTCAAAAATCATTTACTAATTTACTCAATGCTTGCCTCTAAAATTACAACAAGATAGCTAAGGCTATTTCATTACTACAATTTTAGTTAAGTCGACCCACCACACGAATAAAAACACCCCGGTAGTAAGAGGCACCCTCAGTTGAGGCATGACCGGCACCTCGAACACCCGGTTTTGTTCAAACTTGAACGATGGACGACTGTTTTTGGCTTAATATTTTATTTGAGGGTTTTATTGGTTTTAACTTGACGAATGTGATCCATTTCTATTAAACTTGTTCATCTATGTTGTCGTGCTCATAACTGAACTTTAATAGAAAAACAAACGCCACTTCTTTAAACATTTTATTATCTATTATTTTATGTTTTTTCCCGCTGTTCTAAAATGCATAAAATAATAAATAAATGCATAAAGGTAAACTACTACCTGACTGGTATTGTGCATCTAAACGACCTAAGGGCATCGTACCTGAGTCAAAGCTTGACTCATAATGCAGCTGACCCCTTGTCATGTATGTTTGATTCACTTCTGGAACATTGCTTTGTCTTGGTGGGGTCCACGTCACGTCTTGGAGTACCACTTCGTCTTGGCGGAATAAACGTGTCGTCTTGCACCGTCGTGCACCACCACATCTTGGCAGGGTCCACGTTGCTCGCCATCTTCATCTGAAGTACAAAGATACTCACGTGTAAGTGAGGGGAACTCGGGTATAAATGTGCATCATATAAATATTGGGCAAACACGCCCATATACATTTTAACCAAAAAATAAAGATTATGCGCAGAACATCTATTTAATTAATTTACAATCATCGCACACAATTACAATAATTAATTAAATAAAAGGAAATATACACAGGTCGACACTCAAGACCAGACAAAGGGTAGAATAAAGTGCGATAAAAATTAAAATTCATTAATTAAGTACGAGGGAAATCTAAATTAAATTATATGAATTTAATAATTCAAATAATTTAATTATTTATCATTCCTTTAATTAATTTAATTTTAATGTCAAAATTAAATTAATATATATCTTCGGGTATAGAAAATTATTTATTTTCAACCATAATTAATATATTAATTAATTTAATTTAAATTCTGTAATTAAATTAATTAATTATATCAATTGAAATTGATACTTGGGTCTTGAAAACTTGCTTTGGACTGTCGCGGGTCGCGCTGAACCTGCGCAGACCCGTAACGGGTTGGGAAAAGCCCTTTCCTGGCTTATCTGGACCAGGTAGGTCTGTCCAGATACATACTTGGTCAGGCATAGGTGTCTGGTCATGTTTCGAGACAAACTGGAGCCCGCAAGAGGTGTCGGGGTTTACCTGCACCTGGGTTCAACCGTTGCGAGGGCAGCGGAGAGCCATGCCAGCAGCGGGTTATGGAAGCGGTCTACTACGGCGGGCTGCGTGGCGTCGGTGACTAGGTGCATGGAATCCAGGTAGCTACGGACGAGCTGTGGCGGAGCAAGGGAGGTAGGCTCCGGGAAGGTGGGATGCGGTGCATAGGGTGCTGCGGGGTGCACCTTTCCCATGGGTGGGTGCAGCCAGGAGGTGGATAAGGGGAGGCCCAGACCTAAAGGAGGAGGGGAGGATGCAAGGAGGGAAGTGGAGTGGCGCATGCAGAGGGAGCAGCGGCGGGCTGAGCCAGGGTGCAGGGTGGCCCGTGGAGTGGGGTGCCTGGCGGCGCCGTTGTAGTGCCTCACATGGATAGGGGTGGCAGCAGTCCGAGCCGCCTATACAACATGCGGACGAGTGAGAAAATGACGGCCTTGGGTTGTGCGTCATGCTAGAGAAGGATTAGGCCAGCTGGCCTGGGCAGGGGGCTTAGCTGGGGTGCACCGATTAGGTCCACATGGAGAGGGGCAGGTGGCGGGACGAGTGTTGTGCGCCGCGCTGGGAGGGCTCCGGCGGTGGGGCACCGTCCTGGTGCTGCCGCAGGTCACACCGGAGGAGCAGGCGACGCTTCATGCACCGCTCTATTGCTGCGGCTATGCACCGCGTGTGGATGAATGGGTCCGCCAGACCCCTTTTCATTTTTTGTTGTTTTCTCTTCCACGCGCTAGCCCCCACCACCTTTTTTTTCTTTCTTTACTTGACCCACAAAATCCACACCTCCCTTTTTTTATAAATCTTTAAGACTTACCTTTTAAAGTCTTTTCCATTTTTTATTTTTATATCATGGTCAAGACACCTCCATTATTATTTCTAAAGGCTAAATAGCCTTTGAAATTAAATAATAATAAAATTATTATAATAAAATAACAATTTATTATTATTACATTATTCTAATAATAAAATAATTATTTTTAAAATAATGAAAATATTGTGGAAATTATTTAATTTTTCAAATTATAATTTTCACAATTTTAGTTATATCCATTGAACCGATCTAAACTTGATCGGTTCTGCTGGATGAAATAAAATACAGAACCTGAGATTAAACCGTATATTGGATCCAATCTGAAAATTTAAAATAACCATAACTCGGTCATTCGACATCGAATCGACATTAGGTTTGAACCGTTGGAACCATTATTGAACCCTCTACTCAATGTTTTATGAAAATTAATTTTCTAGGATCATAAAATTTACGTGATACCTCTGATACCACTTTTAGGTTTCTGGGGCCCGCAGCGAAAGCCATTGGGTTGTGGATTTTAAAATTTTCGTCAATGGGATGACAGAACTTGTCATCACTGATGATCTGATCCCTGTAGAGGCCTGAGGATCTCACGTAAATTGTAAAGAGTGCAAAATTAAAATGAAAACGTACCCATTTTAAATACGAAGGTGCGGTCAACAACAACTAGTCGATGGCAATCGTCACTTGAAGGATCCAAAGCAGGATCCCTCCTGATCATCCACACATACTCCAAAAATCTGCTGGATCATCGATCGTCGAATTCCGGGTGCTAGCGCGACGATCTGAAGATGCTTTTGATGTCTCGACGATCACCGCATTGAGATGCCTACGATGCCAAAGAGAGATCATTATCCAAGAATCTTAGATCGAGAGCTTCACTCTCTAAGAAGCGGGAGGAGAGAGAGGCTCTCAATTTTCATTCCATGCAAATGAATGAAAAGTGAATTGCACACCAAAGAGAGAGAGCCTCCTATCTTATTTATATAGACATTGATAAATACCCGGTAGGGTTCCCCGACCCCCATTAATTTCAATGTTCACTAAATAAATAATTTTTCAAACTTAACTGTGCCAATATTATTTATTATTTTTTATCACATTCTTTTAATATATATATAATATATTACGTGATAAAATCTGAACCATTTAACTCGACTCACTGTACCTCTTAATATTAAACAAACCTTGAATATTAAAATAATATTCGTTCGATTAATATTTTATTGTATTTACTAAACTTGTAAATACATTAAATAAATTCAATCCCAAATATTCATAATTTGAATATTAATGAATTTATTTTATTCATATGTGATCGACAACTTGGACAATGATCGGATTTCATGGCGGGGCCCACTACGTCCATATACTTATTCAACTGAATAGGGTAGATTCTTGAATACGGTATTGTGTGTGACCCTCTAGGCCCTTACTTCGATAGTAGTGAATAAAATCCACAGACCAAGAGCGGGGTCTAGCAACCTATCATGTCCCCTAAAGAGATAAGGATAGTCATAGCAACGACTACCATCCTACAAACACTGACTGTGTACTATAATCTCTCTGTCATTAAGTATCTCATAAAGTAGGACACACTCTTGTGTCATCGTCCTTATCTTGCTTTACTATTTTTTGATCTATCCAGATGGATTTTCCTTTCTACTACTTTGGACAAAGACTTATGAAGGCAGCACCATCCTGATCAACTAGGCCTAAGATATACAACTTCCTGAACTTGGATGCGACAAATCCTTTATTGACCATTCATCCAATGTTAGACCACCAACGATGAACCCAACACAAAATACCTCACATGAAATTACTACCATGGTTTTCATCTTTCATCAAAGTATGTAATCAAATGATATAAATTGGTAATGGTCTCAAGGCAGAAGACAAATACACATGTCTGTAGATAGGAACAACTAATGACACCCAAATCATGTGGTATTCCTATTGGCGGGTATATCCTCATGATCTCACTACTAGAGATCACCAAGTGCGAACTTCGTGAGAGGAAGTCTTAATGCTTATGAGCCTCCAACACCTGATAGTCATACATCTACTGTGTCCAGTCAGTAAGATGTATCTAGAATATAGAACATATATTTAAGATCAATGTCATTGTATCTCAAGGTTTTAATTATAGCATGGGATCTGCTATAACCTCTCAACACGAAAATTAACATTTGGAAATTACCATTATTATAGTGGATGCAAAACATTCTGCACTATAATGGTAAGATAATTGTAATGTCCTGGATTTTTCCATGTATTATTTTAATATTATATGGGAATTAATTCGAGACTAGGATCTGAGAAGGCGTGCAGTTCCGAGGCCCAGTGAGACCAGAACAAATGTTTGAATTTAATTTAATAATTAAATTACGTGCGCGTGCGGTTTTCCTGAAAAAGTGGAATAACTCTTGAACGGGTGTTCGGATCAGAAATCTGAGGGCACCATTGTGTTTAGAACATCAATTTTACCAAAGGCGAGGCCTAACATCGGCCGGTGCAGGTCGGTGGTAAAATATGGTTTTTGGGCGCAACAATAATAAAATATTTAATTAAAATATTTTATTTAAACCTTGTTATGTCAAATATCTCTTATCTTTTAAAAAGATATTACACAAGGGATCATGGTTACAATCCCCAAAACCCTGATTTTCCCCTGGAGGCTCTGGGAAAGCTCTGGAGGAAACCACAAACGCGTCAGCGACATTCTTGACGGATTTCATCGACGACGACGACGCGATGACCGAATCTTCACCAACAAACACCGGTATCTAGGTAGGATGTAATTGTGATTTTATTCTTCCCCATTTTTGATTTCTACTACGAACGTGGACTAATCCACGAACAGATTATCCCGCGGATCGATCGTTCTTGCGGGATGGGATTTTGCGGGGATTTTGGGGATTTGATTCTTGTTATTGTTTGGTTTCGTTCAACCTTCTAACGGTGACAGACCAAGATCGTCACGAACATCGATCGAGGTTTGTCCCTCTCGATTTGTGTGCGTCTCTTCCCCAAATTTATCACGTTCTTCGTGAGTGTTCATCGCGTTCTTCACGGGACGAGGAACAACAGATCATTGCGCACCCGTTGTACGATGCAACGGTCCCAAATTTAATATCTGGCATCGGTACGACCCTAAGGAGGTGAGGCTGCAGTGGCGACAGACAGATCGAAGCAGATTGGAATAAATCGTTCTTCGAACGATTTCTGAACGGGTGACCGGAATCAGATTTTGGAGCCGATTGAAGGCCCGAAACCCATGGTTTCGGCATCATGATGACGAGGAGATCTAGAATCTTGAGTTTCACAGCAAACAGACGGCTGAATTGAAGTCCGTAGGATCATCCGAGGCACACGGAGGAAGACGACGTTTCTGGAAAAATCCCGACTACACGCCGCGTAGTATGGGCTACACGGCGTGTGTTCGTCGGTGAAAGACCTGGCGTGTACTTTGAGAGAACACGGACACGGGAATGGTACACGGCCAAGGACACACCATGTATACCCCTCCCCGGTCAGATACACGGGATACCCCGTGTACTGGTACACGGGCATGCGACACAGACACGGGAAGAGACCGTGTACGGGCACATGGCCAGCATACATGGAGCGAGCCCAGGTGATCGGACACAGTGTTTTATTCTTCTACATGCCGTTTTGTTTCTTTTATATCCGAAAAGCCGAAGGACACAGGCCGTTTACATGGGAAGTACCCGGGGTGAAGGAACACGGTGTGTACTTTTCTACACGCCGTGTAGTTTGGTTTTGCACGGCTTGAACGAAGGACACATGCCATTTACACGGGCAGTACCCGGGGTCAAGGAATACGGCGTGTAACCATACTACAAGCCGTGTAACCTTTTATTCATGGCTTGGGCCACTTGTCTTCCATGACTTGGACTAGACTTCTTAGGGTCCGTACCCTTGGCCTTTCTCCTGAAGTTTTTCGGTATCATTTCCTAATATACAGGAGTATGATCCCTTCAGCAAGACTACCTGAATATAGTTGTTGGAATCCCCTATGTGAGACTTAGATCCAGATCCTCTATTCATTCCTGATACCCTAGGTAGAGTTCTTGGTATCGACGTGACCTACCTTACCCGGGCGCCGATCCTCTGCCAAGTGGATTAGCTCAGACTGAGTTGTCAGAATCACCCCATGACTTGGTTGTGATCCTCATCTGAGAATCCTGTTCCCAAGGTACTTGTGGAGTGTGTTCTCCCGGAACGAGTACTTCGTGTCTCTCTCTCCAGACCTAGGAGTGTGTTCTCCCAATGGTATGCTTCATGGAATCTTCGAGCTGGATCCTAGTGGCGGTATCGCGAAGGTCGTTTGTGTATGAGTATATCTGGATATTCTTGTTATATGTTCTATAGACATATACTATGTAGAGATGACTGTACCTTTCTATTTGGTATTTTTTTATCTGTTGTATTTCCTTTGTGGTTTCGAGGTGTCCTACTGGGTATTGTTATACTCACCCTTGCACAGGCTTTGCCCGCACGTGTCGTGTCTTGTGAAGATGAGTTAGCCTTTGACAGGATTCTAGGTGGACCAGAACCGGACGGTGCTCAGTGAGATTAGACAGGCTAAGGTGTGTTCCTTCGGCGACGGGTTGTAGTCCCAGTACCTTTACCTACAGGTTGGACTTGTTACAGACTATCTTTTGGTGGGCTTGTACTTTTGGCCTAGGGTTTTGCTTTACTGTACTTCACCTTCCTGTTGTACTCTGTTGGTTGGGTTTTTAGTGTATGCATGCTTTTTCCGTCTTTAGTAGTTTTTACTTTTCAGCTTTGTGGGCTTGAAGATGTGTGTGCGTGTGTATAGGTTTATAGGCAATGCCTCCCATGTTAGTAGCATGCCTACTCGGTTCTAGTCACCAACCCCTGGCCTATTGGAGGCGGGCTTTGGGAGTTGCGGCTCGGACCCCACCGAGACGGGTCATGACAGAGTGGTATCAGAGCTGGTCGGTTCTACCTTAGGACCGAGAGTCTATGAGTTGGTTTGGGGCAACCGTGTTAAGTGTTTCGAGTTCGGATCTCAGGCCAGAGACCCCAGTGTTGGTGCGGCGGCCGACATATAATTACACCCGGGCTCTGATAACTTGCTTTTCAAATCGGAACATGAAAGCACTAGTTGCATGGGGGAAAATAATGGTACATGCATCATATAGGAATGGGTTGTGGTTTCTATGTCCTTCTTAATTCATCTCTCCAGATATACTCACAGACTATGATAAATCTTATTTCTTAAATAGGATGTCTCCGCGACGCGCACCTGCTAGGATCCAGCAACCCGATCACGAGGATGACCCCTCACTGATGAAGCTTCAATACAGGGACCAGATCCCCCAGTTCTACCACCAGGTGGCGTGGCAGTTATTCCACCACCTGTGGGGCAGTGTTTAGCGCCCGCTGTACCAGTGGAGGAGGAGCACAGGCTGAGCACAGTCCACGAGTTTTAGAGGCAGATACCCCTCAGGTTTCAAGGTGAGCCTGACCCTCAGGAAGCAGAGGACTGGCTTGAGGTAGTGTCCAGAGTCTTCCGTTTGGATAGGACACCAGCAGACCAGGTGGTGATCCTGGCAGCGAGCCTTCTGCAGGGCTCAACAGGGCGATGGTGGAGTTTGGTCATCCAGACTCACGACGAGGAGACTCTTGCATGGTTGGAGTTTGATCATATCTTTAGGGAGGAGTTTTCACCGGTTAACCTAAGAGCAGTACGCATACAGGTGCTTCTTCATCTCCAGCAAGGAACCATGTCGGTGGCCGACTATTCATCGGGGTTTACCAACCTCTCGCGGTACTCGATGGATATGGTCAGAGATCAGTACTTCAGAGCTCGGACTTTTGAGTGGGGCTTGCGTAGAGATATCCAAGCTATAATCATCCCTATGAGCATTCCTACTTATGATGGGGTGCTCAAGCGGGCTTTGGTGGTCGAGAGCTTCCTCTTAGAGCAGGGAAAACCGGCAGTTGTCAGTTGTGGGCGAGCTGGAGCAGAGACCTCAGTGGCAGGGAGTCGACGTCAGGGACCCAGGTGTGGGAGATGTTTCTAGAGGATATCCCAGGACATGGGATCGGCTGTACAGGGTTCAAAGGGTACATCCAGCCAGCCTCGAGAGAGGCGATGTTACTCATGTGATGGCAGGTGACATATCGCTCAAGATTTTCTGACCCGCCGTACTACTGACACAAAAGTAGTGGATGGACCACCGAGGTATAGGAAACGTGTGGAGCAGGCAGATCCGTGAGGCGGTGGACGTGTCAGAGGAGTTGGGAGAGAAGCTGGAGGTGGTCGGCATTTCGACCCTTTACCACCACCACCCCCAGGAGGTCCGCCCCAGGCTCAGGGAGCTGGTGGACAAAGGCAGGGGAAGCTGCAGGCGGTAGAGGCTTATGACCTAGGTACTCCCGGAATGATTAGAGGTACTATCTCTTTCTTTTCTACTTTGGCTGCCGTGCTGATAGACAAAAGTGCTAGTCATTCCTTTCTGGCTGCTTAACTTGTTCGAGACCTTGAGATTCAAGTTGAGCCGTTGACTCAACCCTTACGCTTAGAAACACCAACTGGAGAAGATTCAGAGATCACACACCTTTGCAGGCAGTGTGACCTAACCCTTGGAGGTAAGAGTTTCGGCTGGAACCTCTTGGTGGTAGCGTCGAGGCCTTACGATGTCATTCTTGGTTTGGATTGGCTATCCACAGCTCATGCACAAATTGATTTTTTTAGGAGAAGGGTGCGTTGTGTCTGCAGTGATGGGACAAGGTTCTCTTTTGTCGGTGAAAGAGAGACCCAGGAAGCGCAGGATGGACTCGTACATTAGAGGGCACAATCGACTTCACATCAGTTGGCTAGCCTATCCATTGGCATGGTAGATGTTACGAGTTTCCAGTTTCCAGCAGTGGTGGCTGAGTATGAGGATGTCTTTCCAGAGGATGTCCCCGGGCTACCTCCCCATTGGGAGATATATTTCTGCATTAAGTTGCAACCCGAGACAACCCCGGTATCAACATCAGCTTATCAGATGGCTCCCGTAGAGCTTCATGAGCTGAGGATGCAGCTGGACGACTTGCAGAACAAGGGCTTTGTGAGACCCAGCGTTTCACCCTGGGCAGCCCCAGTACTATTTTCGAAGAAGATAGACGGGAGCTTGAGGCTGTGTGTGGGTTACTGGCACTTAAATCAGGTGACCGTGAAGAACCGGTATCCACTACCAATGATCTATGACTTCTTCGACCAGTTGAGAGGGGCATGATGGTTCTCGAAGGTTGATCTATGATCAGGCTATCACCAGTTGTGAGTACGGGAGGAGGATATACTGAAGACAGCTTTCAGATGTCGCTACGATCACTATGAGTACTTGGTGATGCTCTTCGGTGTGACGAATTCCCCGGTAGTGTTCATGGGACTCATGAACTGGATCTTTCAGCCCTATCTATATAGGTTTTTAGTGGTCTTCATCGATGATATCCTTGTGTACTCTGCGTCCGAAGAGGAGCACGCGAGACACCTAAGGATGGTTCTGGACACACTCCGAGAGCACCAGTTGTATGGGAAACTCTTGAAGTGTCAGTTCTAGTTACAGGAGATCCACTTTCTGGGGCATGTTATCTCAGCGGATGGTGTAGCAGTGGACCCATAAAAGGTGGAGGAAGTGCTATCATGGGATCCACCCCAGAGCGTGATGGAGGTTCAGAGTTTCCTTGGGTTGGAAGGCTACTATCGGAGATTCATCCATGATTTCTCCAGAATTGCAGCACCCATGACAGCTTTCACCTGAAAGGGACAACCTTTCGTGTGGACCGAGAGATTCCAGCAGGCTTTCCAACAGTTGAGGCAGAGTCTGACGAGCGCCCCGATCTTGAGATTACCGGAGGAGGGTGTCGAGTACGTAGTGTTCTGCGACGAATTAGGAATCAGGCTTGGTTGTGTCCTGATGCAGAGGCAAGCGGTCATTGCCTATGGATCGCGTCAGTTGAGACCACACGAGAAGAACTACGCAACCCATGATCTTGAGTTGGCAGTGGTAGTCTTCACATTGAATATGTGGTGGCACTACCTGATGGGCGAGAGGTTTACCGTCTACTCTGATCACAAGAGTCTTAGACATATCTTTTCTCAGAAGGATCTGAATTTGAGACAGAGGCAATGGCTTGAGTTCCTCCAGGATTACGACTTTGAGATCGTTTATACTCCTGGGAAGGGGAACGTGGTGGCAGATTCTCTCAGTAGGAAATCCAGTTCGTAGTTGCTGGATGAGGCGACAAGGCAGTTGGCCTCTTTACAGTTGTTCTTCATAGATGGAGATAAGGGAGATTACCTTCAGTGGATGGTTGTTACCCCTCCACTCTTATAGCGAGTCAGGGAAGCATATCATGAGGATGCTAGCTGTGAGACTCTACATGCTCAGATATCCACAGGTGATGCTGCTGATGGATATTCAGAAGGTGGGGAGCACGTTGTCCTTTTCAGAGGGTGCACGGCAGTACCATTGACGTTACGGGAGGAGGTTCTGAGGGAGTTTCATACATCCCCTTTGGCAGTACATCTAGGCATGGAGAAGATGTATCAGGACCTCCGACGTCAATTCTGGTGGCTAGGAATGAAGAAGAGTGTGGCAGAGTTTGTTTCTTAGTGCCTTACTTGTCAGCAAGTAAAGGCTAAGCACCAGGTTCCAGTAGGTTTGGATCAACCCCTTGAGGTGCCAGAGTGGAAGTGGGACGGAATATCCATAGACTTTGTGACAGGTTTACCATGTACATCTAGGGGACACGATGCCATATGGGTGATCGTTGATTGATTCACCAAGTCAGCCCACTTCCTAGCCATACAGGAGCAGAGTTCAGTAGAGAGCTTGGGACGCCTCTACGTGCAGGAGATAGTTAGACTTCATGGAGTACTATCCATGATCATCTCAGATCGTGATTCTCATTTCACATCTCGGTTGTGGAAGGGATTGCAGTAAGCTTTTGGGACTCAGTTACGCTTGAGCACAGCGTTTCATCCCCAGACTGATGGTCAGATAGAGCAGACCATCCAGGTCCTAGAGGATATGCTACGAGCATGCATACTTGACTTCAGTCATAGCTAGGATAATCACCTACCACTGGTGGAATTTTCTTATAACAAAAATTATCATTCCACTATTGGTATGACACCATTCGAGGCTCTATACAGGCGACCTTGTAGGTTGCCACTTTGCTGGACTGGCCCAGGAGAGTCAGCACTCATGGGCCCAGATATGGTGAGAGCTACTACAGAGAAGGTGCAGGTCATCCAGGAGTAGATGAAGACTACATAGAGTCGGAAAAATTCTTATGCTGACAAGAGACAGAGGCCCTTGGAGTTCGAGGAAGGAGACCATGTGTTCCTTAGGGTATGACCTCGACGGGGATTGTGGAGATTTGGCAGTGGAGGAAAGATATCTCCAAGGTTCATTGGACATTTTAAGATTCTGAGTAGAGTTGGTGAGGTGGCGTATCACTTGGATCTACCTCCTCATATGGACCAGGTACACATCCTTTTCCATGTGTCGCAGCTACGGATATACGTGCATGATCCATCACACATCATCGTCTGGGGCAAGCTGGACATCAACGATGGAGAAACATATGCTGAGTACCCAGTGGAGATCGAGGATCGGAAGGAGAAGATCCTTCGTGGATGAGCTATTCCCTTGGTGCGTGTCCGGTGGTAGCACAGGAATCTCCAAGAGAGCACGTGGGAGCGGGAGGCTCAGTTTCGAGTATAGTAACCACATCTTTTTGAGTAGCCCTTGTTTTGGCTTTTCGGGGACGTAAAATCCCTAAGGTGGGTGTGATGTAACGTCCTGGAATTTTCCATGTATTATTTTAATATTATATGGGAATTAATTCGAGACCAGGCTCTAAGAAGGAGTGCAGTTCTGAGGCCCAGTGAGACCGGAAAAAATGTTTGAATTTAATTTAATAATTAAATTACGCGAGCGTGCAGTTTTCCTGAAAAAGTAAAATAACTCCCAAATGGGTGCTCGGATCTGAAATCCGAGGGCACCGTTGTGTTAAGAACATCGATTTTACCTAAGGCGAGGCCTAACATTGGCCGGCGCAGGTCGGTGGTGAAATCTGGTTTTTAGACGCAACAGTAATAAAATATTTTATTTAAACCTTGTTACGTCAAATATATCTTATCTTTTAAATAGAGATTACGCAGGGGATCATGGTTACAATCCCCATAACCCTGATTTTCCCCTGAAGGCTCTGGGAAAGCTCTGGAGGAAACCCGCAACGCGGCGGCGACATTTTTGACGGATTTCATCGGCGACAATGACATGGCGATCAGATCTTCGCCAATGAACGCCGGGATCCAGGTAGGATGTCGTTGTGATTTTATTCTTCCCCGTTTTTGATTTCTACGATGAACGCGGACTAATCCACGAACAGATTAGGCCACGAATCGATCGTTCTTGCGGGATGGGATTTTGCGGGGATTTTGGGGATTTGATTCTTGTTATTGTTTGGTTTCGTTCAACCTTCTAACGGTGAAGGACCAAGATCGACACGAACATTGATCGAGGTTCATCCCTCTTGATATGTGTGTGTCTCTTCCCCAAATTTATCGCGTTCTTTGTGAGTGTTCTTCGCGTTCTTCACGGGACGAGGAACAATGGATCGTTGCGCACCCGTTGTGCGATGCAACGGTCACAAATTGAAGATCTGGAATCGGTACGACCCTACGGAGTTGCAGCTACGGTGGCGACGGACAGATCGAAGTGGATTGGAAGAAATCGTTCTTCGAACGATTTCTGCACGGGTGATCGGAATCGGATTTTGGAGCCAATTGAAGGCCCTAAACCCAAGGTTTCGGCATCATGATGACGAGGCGATCCGGCATCTTGAGTTTCGCGGCAAATAGACTTCTAGATCGAAGTACGGAGGATTAGCCGAGGCGCACGGAGGAAGATGGCGTTTATGGAAAAATCCCGACTACACACCATGTATTATGGGATACATGGCGTGTGTTCGTCGGAGAACGACCTGGCGTGTACTCCATGAGTACACAGACACAGGAAGGGTACACGGACAAGGACACGCCGTGTATACCCCTCTCCGGCCAGACCTGGCCAGATACACGGGATACCCCATGTACTGGTACACGGGCAGGCGACACGGACACGGGCAGAGACCGTGTACAGGCACATGTCTAGCATACACGGAGCGAGCCCAGGTGATCGGACACTGCATGTGATTCTTCTACACGCCGTGTAGTTTTTTTTATCTGACAAGCCGAAGGACACGTGCCGTTTACACAGGCAGTACCCGGGGTCAAGGAACACGGCGTGTACTTTTCTACACGCCGTGTAGTTTGGTTTTGCACAGCTTGAACAAAGGACACATGCCGTTTACACGGGCAGTACCCGGGGTCAAGGAACACGGCGTGTAACCATACTACATGCCGTGTAACCTTTTCTTCATGGCTTGGGCCACTTGTATTCTGTGACTTGGACTAGCCTTCTTAGGGTCCGTACCCTTGGTCTTTCTCATGAAGGTTTTCGGTATCATTTCCTAATATACAGGAGTATGATCCCTTCAGCAGGACTCCCTGAATAGAGTTGTTGGAATCCCCTCTGTGAGACTTAGAGACAGATCCTCTATTCATTCCTGATACCCTAGGTAGAGTTCTTGGTATCGACGTGACCTACCTTACCCAGGCGCCGATCTTCTACCTTGCAGATTAGTTCAGACAGAGTTGTTAGAATCACCCCATTACTTGGTTGTGATCCTCATCTGAGAATCATGTTCCCAAGGTACTTTTGGAGTGTGTTCTCCCGGAACGAGTACTTCATGTCTCTCTCTCCAGACCTAGGAGTATGTTCTCCTGATGGTATGCTTAGTGGAATCTTCAAGCTAGATCCTAGTGGTGGTATTGCAAAGGTTGTTTGTGTATGAGTATATCTAAATATTCTTGTTATATGTTCCGTAGACATATACTGTGTAGAGATGACTGTACCTTTCTTTGTGGTAATTGTTTTTCTCTGTTGTATTTCCTTTGTGGTTTCAGGGTTTCCTATTGGGTATTGTTATACTCACCCCTGCATGGGATTTTCCCGCACGTGCCATGTCTTGTGCAGACGAGTGAGCCTTTGACATGATTCTAGGCAGACCAGGACCGGATGGTGCTCAGTGAGATCAGACAGGACGAGGTGTGTTCCTTTGGCGACGGGTTGCAGTCCCAGTACCTTTATCTACAGGTTGGACTTGTTGTAGACTATCTTTTTGTGGGCTTATACTTTTGGCCCAGGGTTTTGCTTTACTGTACTTCACTTTCCTGTCATACTCTATTGGTTGGGTTTTTAGTGTATGCATGCTTTTTCTATCTTTAGTAGTTTTTACTTTTCAGATCTGTGGGCTTGGAGATGTGTGTGCGTGTGTACGGGTTTATAGTCAATTCCTCCCATGTTAGTAGCATGCCTACTCAGTGCTAGTCACCAGCCCCTGGCCTATTGGAGCCGGGCTTGGGGAGTTGCGGCTCGAAACCTGCCAGGATGGGTCGTGACAATAACATCATGAATAACTAACTGTACACATGATATGGTTATCAAAAAGTACTGCATAGTTGGGTGTAGGGAACCCACTATTTCAACATATCACCGGTGGAATAATTTTTCTAGTAATCATCCATTATCTTACTCGCATAATAAATGAAATAAAACTTTCTATCCTTCTTCTGACCTAAAACAACACCAATTATTTGGTCACTTTCATCACACATTACTTCAAATGGGAACTTTCAGTTTGGGGAAGTGATCCCTAGTGAGGTTTTCAACTTCTAATTAAGTAAGTTAAAGGAATCCATGCATGTATAATAAAAATAAAAGGGTGTGTCCTTAACCATCAATGATCACAGGGGTCTAGTAATCTTAGAAAATTCATTAATGAATCTCCTACAGAACCGAGCATGACCCAAAAACATCTGATCTCCTTGAAATTTTCTGGTGGGGGTAACTTTTGGATGACCTCAACCTTAGAATTATTAGCCCCCATCCCCTTCTTAGAAACCACATGTCCTAAAACAATTCCCTAAGTAGCCATGAAATGGATCTTTTCCCAGTTTAAGACCAAATTGGTCTATTGGCATCTCTCTTGTACAATTTCCAAATTTTCCAAGCAGTTCTCAAAATTGGTTCCCATAATAGAAAATTAATCCATAAAAACTTCAATTATCCTTTAAGTCATTTCAGAGAAAATGGTTATTATGCATCTCTGAAAAGAATCTGATGCACCACACAAGCTAAAGGGCATCTGATGGTAGGGGAATGTCCCAAATGGACAAGTGAAGGTGGTTTTCTCTTGATCTTCATGTGAAATGGAAATATGGTTGTAACCAGAGTAACAATAAAAAAATGTGATTGTCCAATCTATCCCATAATCATGATATTGTCTGATTTGGTCCTAGCCCACACACTTTTTATTTCCCAGGGCTCTGGCCCTCAAGCATCACTAAGAAATGCCTCATGACGGGAGTGGTATCCACACCACCTTATAAAGGGGTGCTTCATGATCCTCCTACTTCAATGTGGTATTTCCATAACCCACCCACTAGAAGGGATCAGTGACACCGCTGGCACATCAAATGAAAACTGGCTCTAATACCATTTTTGGTAGCCTAGTCTACCCCACGATCATTATATTGTTTTCTTTAGTACTAGTCAACATGATTTTTATTTCCCTAGGCTCTAGTCATTTGGAATGACCTAGGAAAAGGCATCATGATGGGAGATATATCCACACCACCTTATAAAGGGGTGCTTCGTGCTCCTCCTCCTTTGATGTGGGATTTTTAAAACCCATTGTTACCTCCCGATTCGGTGAACCACTAAGATGGTGGCCAGACCGGTCGCCACATGGCCTCAAGAACACCTCCTCGTATGCCAGAGGCTACTGACTAGAAGTGAGGGTCTATTGATGATATGGTGGAGAGACTATACCCTCTAGATAATATTCTTATAGTGGTATAACAATATTAAAACAAAAAACAGTACTAGAAGCTGTAATAATAAAGAAAGAATTACAACGAAAGAATAATATAATATCTAAATAAAAATAAAATGGACAATACCAATTCTATAGAATGATGCATGTAATTTTATGTGTTACTACAAGGTACAAGTGGTAAAAAAATAAAAAATGGAAAACCCAACATTAAACTTCTTGAGAATCCTGAGCTAGAGCCCAATCATGTGCTCCCTAGCTCCCATTTACATAGCACAACACAAGCATTGAATCCAAAGGCCTGTATACAAGAAGATCTACTGGGGTGCCAAAAGACACCCAAGTAGAGTGGGAGATATAAATCTCAGTAATCCAGTACCCACGGTGTCTATCCCAATCCATTTCATGCAATTAATAATAAAAGAAAGTGTTCTACATAGTATAAATGCAATATAATAAAAAATTAAATAATAGAAAATTGGTTCAGGATCCTAAACGGACACCAGTCCCATACCACCTACTTCATCCTAATATGGATATCATTACTTGTGGGAAGATCCTCCAGCAATAGGATGAATCAATAAGACTATATCATAACATACAACCTCTTTCTTCAAGCTAACCAAAATGTCACCCTCATACATAACTAGAATCTCACCCTCAGGCATCCTGTGACTATTCATCTAGCCTTCATGCATCCAATATAGTCATATAGTCTTCCCTCAGGAATTTAGTACCAGTGCACCTATCCCTTAGGTGGTATGAAAGCACACACCATTCCCTCATGCTTCTACAATAATCATGATTCCTCAAACAACCCATATAATCATATCCTATGCCCTCGGGCATCAAGTACCTATGCACCTTTCCCCCAGGTAGTATTAAAAAACATGCACCAATCCCCCAGGCGTCCACATTTATCTTGAGTAAAATCCAAAAAAACTCAACATGTCAATCAATATCAAACCCTCAGGTATAAATCACATCAATATCCCATAACCTCAAAATCTAAGTAAGAAAAATCAAAATTTTAGTGTCAAACATACCATATTTATCATCATAAGACACAATGGTCAATTTTAAAAACTTATCATATGTCAACCAGTTCAGCTCATTAATCTAGATTTCTAATTATAACCATAATTATGTCAAACATGTTTAATTAATCCATTGACCCTATATTCATTAATATTAATTAACCAGTTTAGCCAAGGTTATTCTACCATAATAAATCAAAAAATTTATTATTATGACACTTCAAAAGTCCAAGTCGTACATCAAACAATTTATCTAATTTATTATAGGGAATTAAAGTTAAATAGACCAAATCTTAATAATTTCCAAGGCTAACACACCTATTGGTTGGCTTCAGGTCTTAGTCTCCTTACCTATGGACCCAAGGGAATCCAATGGATGGTTTGAAATGAACAATTATAATTTAATAGGTATTATTCAATTTATTTGGTCACACGTGGTGTGCTATCATGATCAAATATATTGCATGTACTTTAAATAATTAAATCAGAAAAATGGGATTTGGTTTAGACCGCCCACATCAGTCCCATTTAAATTAATTCCATTACACATAAAAAAGGCATGGTTTAACCATCCTACATATATATCAACCTTTTAAACCATTAATTTCTCATAATTGGTGCTTTTGAAATTAACCAGAGGCATGGTTGTGCTGACCTATTCACTCCCATTGCAAACTATCTACTTAATTCATGGCATTTAGACTAATCAAACATGACCAATCAATTCACATTATTAAATAGGGGAAAATACTAACTTTACACATAATAAACACTAATAAGAAGGAAGATGGAAAACTCAACATGATATAAACAACTATCACTACTTCTTAACTTGAAGACAGAGCATCTCCGATGGAGGGGTTTTATTTTAAAATCATGCCATTGTTAACCCAAAAAATCATTTATCTTATTTGAGAATTACTTATAATTTACCAAGGGAAGCATTTTAGAACACCAAAATTCATAAAAAATAATAAATTAAAAGTTTGAAGAATGTGAAATTAATTAATTAATGCATTCTCAAATTTAAATGTGCATGGAAAGGGATCCTAACTTTGGTGAAACAATGATGGGAAATGAGGGTTGACAACCATGTTAAAATACACCACTGAAACCTTATTTCTTTTGTAATAAAAAATATATTTAAGATTCTTGTTTTTGAGATGAATCCAATGACACCAACAACGCTTCAATTTGATCAATATTCTAGAAGATATCGATGATTGAATTTTGAAAAAACAAAATGACAATAGGAGAGAGGGAGAGGAGAGGGGGCTTGAGACGTGAGGGTTTTCTTGCATAAAACCCACCAACCCCTTCATTTTCCCCTTATATATATATATTTCTCCAATTGAAATTATATTCATTTAAATATTATTATTAATTGTTTAAATCATTAATGGTTATTTTAAAAACACCCAGACCCCACCAATGAAATGCCCAAAGCTCCCCTTTAATTACCAATTATTTTACATTATTTTTCTTCATTAAATATATTTATTGAAATTCATTATAATATATTTTTAAAACTTATATATATATATTCACATATGCATATATATAACCATGTATATAAATATATATTTACTTATTTATTTAAACCACATATATATGTATTTACACTAGAATATATATAAATATATTTATTTAGCTCATATGTACACCTCCATATATATATATATATAGACACAGACGCACACACACACACACCCGCACATGTATATATATATACATATATATATTTATCTCATATATATACACACACATTATATATACACACATAGACCAATATTATTTTATCAATTTAATAATAATAATAACAACACAAATATTTTATTATTATTATTATTAAATCTATGTTATAATTATCACAATGGATAGTTCAATCAATGCTTTCATTAAAACCGTGAAGTTAATAAATTATCCACATAATAGCTTTTATGTTGGACAATTAATAATGTTTTATCTAACCCAACAATAAATATCCATCCATATATATACACATGTTATATAAACATACACACAGACACACACACATTTTTATATATATATATATACACCCACCCACCCACACACACATATATATATTTAATACCCATATATATATATATACATTATATATTTACACCATTGTTTTTATCTCAGTCTAATAATAATAACAATAATTAAACTTATTATTATTTTACACATCCATCAGTGACACCATTAGTATTTTATCAACAACAATCATTAAAAACCGATAACACCTAAAAAATTAATATTTATTTACACATTTATATTTTATTTTCAAAATTAATAATATCCCAATTATTACATTTCCCACATATTATTTACACCACAACACAATTTATTAATTGTGGAAGTATATTTTCATTTTTTTTGTTTTCAACACAAATAATAATAATAATAATAATAATAAAATTATTATTATTTCTAAATACCCAATAAAATATTTATAAACCAATTAAATTATATTTGGGTATGACCCAACGAGACGTCTGACAGTCACAAAAGTTATACCCCACATAGGGTAAACCCCATGTCTCAGAACTAATGGTGGTATCATATTTATCATATGATTCACTGTTTAAGAGATATTAATTATTTATTATCTAAAAATTGGAATAATAAATTAATTAAATAAAAAAAGTATTATCGCATGTGAGGTTTCCAAACACCTGACACACATTAAAGTTATACCACACCTTGGGTAAAGCCGGTGTTCAAGAACTAAGAGTGGTATCATATTTCTCATAAAACACACGCTTTGTGAGAAATTAATTATTTTTTATAAAAAAAGAATAAAAAATTAATTAAAAAAATAGGTTATTATCATGTGCGATGTTGCAAAATACACGACGCACGTAAATGTCATACCCCATCAAGGATAAACCACACCTTCCAAACCTAACGGTGGTCTCATATTTCTCATATGATGCATTGTTTGGGAATTATTTCATTTTTTGAAAAAAATCACACACACTTATGAATAAAATATATTTAATATTTTATTCTATCAACATTGAGGTTATACGGATCTCATAATCCCACATTAACTCAGTGTCTAACTCTGAAAATATTTCATAGAATATTTCAAAGTGCTAAAGAAGGATTTTACCCTTTGTTAAAGACATAATAGACATAAGTATTGATAAATAATTTTTTCACACCAAAATACTTGTAATTCATTAACAAAAGTGGGTTTTTGTTATCATTAAAAAATTAGGATATTTCAGGAAAGGAGAAAAATTCATTGTCTGCCAGCCTCTCCAACATTTGATCCAAAAAAATGACATATGAAAATGGTCATTTATTATCCTTACATTTAGTTTTATATAATCTAAATATAAACTCCATTTGTCCACAACCCTTTTTTGGATTTTCTCATTTTTCTTATTGGTTACCACTTTCACACTACTCTTTTTTGGAACCACCTAGACAGGACTTACCCCAGGACTATTAAAAATGGGAATGATGATCCCAATATCTAGCACCCTGATCAATTATTCTCTCACTACTTCCTTCATGTTTGGGTTGAGTCTCTTTTGGGCTTCCATGCTAGGATTCCACTCAAGTTCCATGGGAATTTTGTGCATATATAAGGCTTGACTTATCCCCTTTATATTAACTATACTCCAACCAATGAAAGACTTGAATTTCCTTAAAACACTTAGAAGGATTTTCTCTTGACTTAGCTCCAGATTGGATGATATGATCACATGCAGTGTGGAACACTCCCATAGAAATGAATATTTTAGATGGGAAGGGATGGGTTTGAGCTCAAGAATGGATGGTTATTGACTTGAGGGAAGACATTTGGGTCTGGGTGGGCTAAGGCCTTCATGCTGCCTCTTTTAGAAGGTAGTAAAAAAGGATTCCTCCTCATCACTATATTTTCTATAAATTTTTTATCACAAATAGAATCCTCTATGGGGGAAGATGTGATCCAAAGTAAACTCATCAAGGGGTTCTAAAAACTCTCCCTAAAACTCACCAACTGGATCTCTCTCCTTACTAGAGCTGATCCCCATGCAAGTTACAACATGGATCTTAAGTTTACTATTTATCTACTCTAGCATCCTTAGAAATTCATCTTGCTACTCATAAACAGAAACCTCATAAACTAACATCTTATATTTGGGAAATATTGGGTGGGTGGGTTCTTTAATATTCTTGAAAACATTTAATTATTATTATTTTCACCCAAGTTGAAAATTAAATTACCCTTAGAGAAATCTATCACAGCTCCCCCTATGGATAGTAAAGGCCTAATAATTATTATAGGAACCTCCCTATCAACCTCAATATCATGGATAAAAAATTCAGTAGGTAGAAAGAGTTTACCTACTCCCACTAGAAAATCATCAACCCTACCCATTGGGAGAGTAATGGATCTATCAACAAGATGTAACACAACAATGGGGGGTTGAGGAACTCTTAAGCTCATGTATTAAAAAAGTTAAGGATAAAATTGATGAAAGCACCCAACTCACATAGACAGTTGAACTTACAACCTCTATCCCCAAATGTGCGGGGGATGAAAAAGCTTCCTAGGTCCTAGAGTTTAGGAGGTATCCTATTTTTCAAAACTCCACTACACTCCTCTGTCAAGATTTTTACGAAAAATTCTTCTAGGGTATTTTTATTTAAAAATATTTTCTTTAGTGATTTTATTTATGATGGGATTTGAATTAGGGATTCAAGGAATGTAATACAAATGTTCAAATTTATAATAACTTTGATAAATTTCAGCAGTTCATAATCATGGGCTGGTTTTTTATTCTTTGTGGGAAAGGAATAATAGGGGAAAAAATTTTAACAATTGAGGGAATCCCTATAGAGTCCTCTTCAATATTTTTCTTACCTTTGTTTTCTTTATTTTCCAAGACATTTTATTTTGGGTTTTCACCTGTAACAGTAGAAACCTTAGGGTTCCTAGTGCTGCTATCCAGTTTTCCAGATTCAGTTTTTTCCAAATTAAAATTTTCAGATTCATCTAGATTTTTATTTTTAGAAATTTGGGATTCTTTCCAAGGCTCTTGGTGGGTTTGGAGAACACTTATGGTGTCCAAATCCATGGAAGTCTCCCTAGGGTCGGCTTTAGTGGTACTATGTAGCCTGCCTTTATCACTACATTCCACATCCCTATCCAAATTCCCCATTTATATTTCTAGGTTTGTCATTGTTAGGTACATTTAAATTTTATGAAGGTAATTTTTTGTCTTTTTTTAATCATATATCCCTATAAAATTTTGAAAAATATCCCTCACATAATATTTATAATTTCATGACTCAGCCTTGGGTTGGGGTTGGGGTTGGAACTGCTACTTAAGAGGCTGTAGGAATCTAGGAGGGGCAGCTGGTCAAAGGACTCCCTTCGCCCTCCAAGAAGGGTTTGGGTAGTTCTTATAACCTTGATTGTATGTGTTGGAAAATGGATCTTCCCTAGTATACATCAGATAACCATAATGAGAAAAAATGGCACTTTTATGAGCATGGGTGGGCATGTGAAAAGTTGGACAGCAAGTCCGTGAGTGCCTATACATTCCACAATGATGAAATTGCTCCCAAAGGATAATGTGGGTGTTTTAATTGAAAAAATAAATAGCTTGGGCTTAATATTGGTGGGAAGGGGTGGTTTTCTTTCTAACAATGGTTCTTCTTCTAGATGAATTGTGTTGGGAGTTTTGTGCTAAAGTATTGAAGATATTTTTAAGATATTTTGTAGTCATATAACTAAAGTTCCCTCTAGTAGATTGATCCAACAAGGTTTGGTGGTAAGGGGTGAGGCTATCATAGAATGTGTCCATGAGGAATTATGGGGTGCATTGTTGATTTAGAAAATTTTATAAGTAAACCCCTAAACTTATCTCAGGCTTCATGAAACAAATCCCCCTCATCTTGAAAGAATCTAGTGATCATATGCTTAATCCCAAAGGTCAACCTACAAGGATATAATTTCAAGTTAAAGGCATTATAGACTTGATCCTAGGTGACCAAGATCTCTTCCTATAAATGTTGGAACCAGGATCTATCATTTCCATTGAGGAAGAAAGGAACAAATGTAAACTTAAGTTCTTCCTCACTTAGAACTCTAAATGTTAGATGCTGGAAACTATAATAAAAATCTATAATAAAGTCAATTGAATCTTCACTAGGCATTACATTGAAGGACGGAAGCTGAATCAGTATATACTGTTTGATTTCATAATTTTTAGATCTTGGTGAGAGAATTATACAAGAAGGGTTTCTAGGAAAAAATGGCAGAAAAAATTCTATCAGACTATGTATCTCAGCTATTTCATTTCCAACATGATTGTCATTTTTAGGCAGTGGGTTGTTTAGGTTTTGGTTCTCATTCTCAACCTATCTGCTGACTTTCATTTTTTTCCTTCCTTTTTGATCTTATTCATGCATTTTAGGTGCTATTCATTTTTAGGTAAAATAGGCTCTGAGGTGTCAAACTTAAACCTAGTCTGCATGAAACATCAATTTCATAGATTTTTTTTTGAATTTTATGAGAGATTTTTTCTTGAACATTTTTTTGTCTTTCTATTTTTTAACAGTTTTTGAAATTATGATTTTTTTATTATTATTTTTTTTGGAAATTTTTGTCTTGTTTTTTAAAATTGATCACACGTGTCCTCCCCAGAAATGGATCCAAAATTTGATTGTGCACATAGTTGAGTATATGAAAATTTGAATTTATAAAACCTACTTACTACCTAGTATAGTGGTAAGATAGTGTTCAACCACAGGGAGGGACTAATTATGGGCTTGATGAACAAACAAAAAAACAAAATGAAAATAAAAACTCACAAAAAAATGAACAGTGGTGGTGATGATGTAACTGCAAAGTGAGTGTGTGAATGTGAAAATGAGTGAGTGAAAGAAGAGAAAATAGGTCGATATCAAGGTAGAAAATAATAGGATACATAAACAATAAATAAAATTAATCAATATATGAGCATGGGGAAGTTTGTTGGCCGAATTCATTATTGCTTTCCCTTATTTTGAACTAGAGTTTAATTATCTAGATCTGATTAAAGTAAGTCGACCAGATTTTTCATCTAGTCAACTTGTGACTAAGTAAATTCTAAAATAAATCAACTGAAAAAGTCAGTCAATCACCAATTAATATCCAATATGCAAATAAATGAGTTCAAAATATCAGTTGAACACAATGTCGCCTCTCTATTTTAAGAATTATTCACTTTTCAGTAGAGTCCTTAGATTAAAAATAGATTGAATTTAGATTTGATCAAGTTCAGTTTTCACTTATTCTCGATGTTTAAAAAAAACAACTTTCCAGAAAGAGAGAGAGAGATAATCTAGTCAAAGAATGATGCATGCACCAGAGGAAAACAAATATCACCGACTTAGTTTATTCCCCCTGAAGGAAATTATCCATGCATAATGATTTAATTCAATAGATTAAAAGAGTTTAACACAATGTATTTCATTATGTGGAAACATGTAGAAAACAGAGCAAAGAAGAAAAGTGTTCTACCTTACCACTTGATCTCAAGAAATCTCCAAATGCTCGATCTAGATCTCTTCTTTCTGCCTGATGGTGATAATGAGGTGTTCTTGATCTACCACCCTGGGAATATGGATGTTGGAATGGTCTGGTGACAGTGATAGTCCTAGAATTTTTGTTTCTACTCCTGGATCTCGATATTCTCAAGGAATGTGAAGTTGTGGAAGTTTGGAAGTGGAAAAACTGGCAGAAAATCCAATTTATTTCCCTAGCTCTTGAATATCTCTCTATCTAATTTTGTTTCCATTTAATGCATCAAATGAGTGACATTTCCAAAATACTGAACTAAACATTTGACTTCAAGCATATTTGGTTTCCTAGACAGATCAGTTCTATTAGGACACTTTTTGAATGAATTGGGATTGGTTGTCTTCATAAAATTTGTATCCTACTAAAATTTGGATCAATAAAAAACATTTCAACACAATTATATGAACATATTATCTTTAGGGTTCATTTTTATCCACTTGTGTTCTTGGTATCTTGTGAAGCTTTCCCCATTTTTCTTCAACTTCATCCTGGGTCCTCAAAATCACCACCACATGTAGTGAAAACATTAAAACAAGTGAAATATCTTCATTTAACAGTGATATAAATTAAATAATGGAATCAAACATTTAGTGAAATTTGTTATTATATTTGTAATTTACTATAAAAAACCAGTTTAACAGTGTGATATACGAGTGGGAATGAATAGTGAATCGCTATGCATCACACCCCCATAAATAAACATTTTACTCCTATAGAAAATCACATTTCCAAAAATGATGCATGAAGATATTCCCAAATTCATGAATATTTATCATTAAATGAAAACTTAATTCTTTATAGCAATTATATCAAAGAATAAATCACACTAACCAGTTATTCTCATTGTTTATGGAGAAATATGTCCTATATTTTTTTATTAGAATGAAATTCAAGGATATGTATGATACTATTCTAAGAAAGGAATTAAAAATTCAACCATGTCAATAATCTTCACGTGTGTGTGTGACAAACATTTAATGATATTATTTCCAATTTCAATCTTGTAAACATAGGTTATTTTAATTTTTTTAATTCTTGATTCCTTCCACAAAACCCACCCTACATCCTTTACAATCAAAATTCAACACCCACTCACTTAAGAATTCATGGAAGTGAAACCATAATCTCATGAACTAGAAATATCTAGATTTTTCTCATTTCTTTACTCCCGTTATTATTTACTTTAGTTATTATTTTTTTGTTTGTTTTATTTTTTGAGGCCAGAAAATGGTCGAATAATAGGTACACCCATGCAGGTCAATCCAGTACATTAATTTAAAATATTGGATAAGGAATGAATGAATGGAAAAATCAATTTTAAATGCTGATAAATATTATCCTGACTAATATTTACCTTCTATTATGTGAGAAATATTCACAATATATGGTTGAGTGCAATGTGGTGTGGAGAAATAAAGTGAAATTATTAACTCAAAAACTACTCACACAGAGGGTATCAATCATATTAAAGTATTAATAAAGATACAACCATTTATATCATCAAAAATCAACCAATATACTAAAAAAATATTAGATCAATGTTAAATTCTTTCTAAAATTCACATACCATTAGCGAAAGAATTCTTTAAATTTTAAAACAACTTGAAATAAGAAAATCCATTATGCATTTTGAATAATTTCCATGATTGGGTGGGAAGTAAAAATGAGAATTCCTGCATAAGGGGGGGGGGATAAAATACTATGCATAAAGTGAAAAATATAAAAAATAATAAAGTTGATGAAAATATTAATAAACATAGGAAAATGGGGAAAAGTAAAAGTACTATGAAATAAGATAAAAATTGAAAAATGAAGAAAGATGATAAAAAATCCTAAATAAAATATGAATATATAAACCCCACACCTAGAGTGTAAAGTGTCCTTATTTTAGAAAAAGAGAATGTGGGAAGGAAGGATGAAACCTGGTAGGTGTCACTGGTGGGTTGCTTCTTGAAGGTGGATTTCTTCCACAGGGGACTATGGAATGGTGTCTTGAAATTTCTTTAGTGGATAACCATTAATGGTGAATGATGTTGGTTTGTTTTTTCATTTTTAACTTGAAAATAACCAAATAGATAGACATTATTAAAAGTGTATGGGATAAACCAGTGGAAAAAAATATTACATGGGTGAAATATAAACCTTACATTGGAAAGAAGTACCTTATGACCAATGTGAAATTGATGATGAAGGATGATGCAGTCATGGGATGCCTTGGTTCTCTCCTTATAGATATTGAAGTTCTCAAATGTGTCTTTTCAAATTTCTTCTAGCTCTTGAATTTGAAACATCATATGCTCACTTGTATTTTAGAGGTTTATATTACATTGTTTAATAGCCCATTTTTCATGGTACTATACCTCCAAAAGGAGGTGAAACGAATTTCTAAACATAATTCTATATGGTGATATTTAGATTGGGTTTTTTAGATCTATATGGTAATACCAATTTTCATCATCCAATAGTAAACTCCAATCATTACTATTGGGTTTTACCATTTTTTCCATGATTTACTTAACTTATTTATTTGAAATTTCTTCTTATCTATTAGTGTGGTGGTGATATGATGTATATAATTTATGTAAAACTCTACAATAATGGAGTAAAATTTCTATGTTTTGATTAAAAAACTAGAACCTTATTCACTAATGATGAATCTTGACAAACCAAACCAACTGAAAATTTGGGATCTCATAAAATCGACTACCACTTGAGATACCTCAATCCTTATATCCTTTCCTTCAACCCATTTAGAGACATATTCAGTACACAATAAGATGTATAAAAATCCAAATTAATTTTTAAAAAATCCATGTGAATTCAATTCCCCATGCATCAAGGATTTCACAAAATAACATGGGTTTTTTTGGGGAATTTCATTCCTCTTATAGATATTACATGTGAATTGAAATCATGTTCATGACTTAAAAAACCGATGTTAATATCTATATAATTTTGGCCAATAAAGTCAAGAGTTAAGGACCTTTAGAGTTTTACATTGAGATCCAAAGTGTCCTCCACATGCCTAAGTGTGTAAGAAGCTCCAAATAATGGTGAAATCATGGCTAGGGACACACCGACGATAAAATTTGTTACTACAAATTCTCCAAAAGTATGGGAAATCACAAATATACCATCAAAACTCATAATTATTCCATTGAGATTGTAAAGTGGTAAAATAAGTGGGGACCCTATACACTACCAAAGAATTCATAATGTCCACATACAAAGGGGTAAGGTCTACCATATCACAAAGGTTCTTATCAGGAAAAAAAATTCTCCAATGGGGAGGGAAGAGTTAATAAAACGATCTAATTATGGGGAAATCCTACTAATTTGGTCAGTTATAACATTTTTCACTCTTATCTCATTTTGAATATTTTGTTCAAACTCATAGAGGAGGAGCATCCACCATATGATTTGGGTCTTAGATTTGTGTTTCTTAAGGAGAAACTGAAGGGCATCATGATTAGAAAATTCAATAAATTTTGACATAAGGAGACATGAACAAAATTTGTTTTGGGGAAACACAATAGAAATAAGTTCTTTTTCATCGGTCATGTTGTTTTCCTAGGAAGGGTCAAGTGTACAAAAGGAATACACAATGATATGAGGATCCATCTCAACCCTTGGTGACAAAACATCCACAACTGCATAATTAGAGGCATCACACATAAGTTATAAGGGGAGATCCCATCTTAGTGGTTAGATTATGGGAGGTTATGTGAGACTCATTTTTAGTGAATTAAATGCATCCTCAAAATTTTTATCAAAAAAAATTCAGAATCGTTTTATAAAAATTGAGATAAGGTAAGTGAAATCTTACTATATTATTTAATGAATTAATGATAAAAACTATCATGAACCAAAAAAGATCATATTTTATGAACACATTTTGGATTTTTAAGGGAGGAAATTATTTCAATTTTTTATTTATCAACATGAATTACCCCACTAAAAATAACATTACAAAGAACTATCCCCCACTTTACCATGAAATAAAAATTATCATAATTTAATACATGATGTGTTTAAATGAAACAGTGGAGGAAAAAAATCTAGGTTTCCCAAACAATCATCAATGTAAGAGACATGAATTATGAAATCATCAATAAAAACCTTCATACAATTCTCTATGTAATCATAAAATATACTCAACATGAAAAAATGAAAAGTACCAGGAGAATTAAAGAGACAAAATGGAATCCTATGGTATGAAAATGTGCCAAATGGATAGGTAAATGTTGTATTTTATTGATCCTTATGGGCTACATGTATTTGAAAATAAACCATATATCCATCATAGAAATAATAATGGTACTTACCATCCAATATTTCTGAAATTTGGACAATGAAAGGTAGAGGAAGGAAATCCTTCCATGTGGCTTGATTTATTTGATGGTACTCAATATAGAATTGAATTTTTTTTGAACATGTGTTGAAACCAATTCATTCCTTTAATTTGAAAATACAATTATTCCAGTTTTCTTAAGTAAAATTTGTACTAGGATAACCCATTTAATATCATATATGGGATAGATAATCCCAACAACCAATAATTTACTAATATTCAATTTTACCACTTCAAGGAGGATGGGTTTTAATCAACATTGATATTTCCTTATGAGAATAGCCTCATTATCTAAAAGTATACAGTGGATTATAATAGATGGTCTAATACTGGGAATATTATCCAATATACATTATATTTATTTTTTACACTATCTCAAAATATCTAATAGTTTTTATTCATGATTTGGAGAGAAATGGTTGAAAATAGTGATGAAAAATTGGTTAACACCCCCAAGATATGAACATTTTAAATTACATTAAAGTGGTTTTAATTAAAATACTAGTTATTTTTGGATTGAGGGAAGGAATTTAGGGTGAGTGAGATCCATAAAACTATCGATCTGCTCCTGATTATTCTCTATTAAAAGAGAATAATTGGAAATGATATTTTCAGAATCATCAACAGTCATGCGTAAATCAGAATGAACACACACATAAATAAAAATAAAAAATTTAAACTTTTCTAAACTCACACAATAATGTAAAGATGAATCACAGCCCAAATAATAAAAGAGTGTAAAAGAGAAAAAAGAATCATAGTATGGGTTTAGGAGATAATTTTTTCTCTGTGTGTCATCGGAGAGAACTTCCATCGAATAGATATGAATATTGGAGTGCTTTTGAATAGGGTGTTTCATACCATCAATGATATTGAAACCTACCTTTTCTCCCCCCAAAGTCCATGGAAAACATATCATTGTGAACTTTAATGATTGAATTTTATGTTTTAAGGAAAGTCCATACAAGTATTATAGGATCATGTCCTTGGGTTTGATTATATTTGATCTCAAGAACAAGGAAATATTAAAGGATTTTGAATTCTTTACATGCATGATGATATCCACAGTCAATCCTATTATTTGTGTTGTCCTATGGTTGGAATGTTTTACAATGAATATTGTTGGTTGAAGATATCCAACCTAAAGAGAAGAATATATAGTGTGTGGAATAACATTAACATAAGAACCTAATTAAATAATTGAATTAGAAAATAAAGTGTCCCATATGGTGAAAGGTATCCTAAAAGTGACCAGTTCCTTGAATTTGGTTGGAATCTCTGGTTTTATCAAGGCTAAGACATTCCTTACAAGGTTGAATATCTAATTTGACTTTAGTGACCTTATATGGGTAAAATATCTTTGAGAAAATTTTAATAGTAAGGATTTTTTTTAACTACATACAATAGAGTAATGTTAACTTGTACCTTTAAATGCATCCATTATCTCCTTATCAATTTTATTATTAAAAAATTTCTTGGATTTATGGAGTCTTTGGGAAAGAGAAGAGGAATGGATTGTTTAAGGGAATCCCTATTGATAAATTTTTAACTATTTTTGTTCTGTTTTCATTCAGTTGAATCATTTTAGGTTAGATAAAGAGATATATTAGAAGGAGGAAATAATTGATGTATTGAATCATTGGACGAAGAAAGTTTATTACCACTATGAATTATATATGACAACACATACAATAAATTTATCCTTTGGATTAAAAATAGGTTGGAATGGTAGTTATCCGGAACCTTGACTTTGGATTTTAACCACCAAGCTGGTGAGTTGGCCTAGTTGAGTTTTTAGGTTATTTATGGATGATTGGGTGGTTGGTGGGAATTGGAGGTTATCTGCAGCTATTTTTTCATCATTTCCTCAAGGCTAGGAAAGAGTTTGGTAAGGGGGTGTTGGAAAGGACTTTGTGGTGGTTGAGGATTTCTAGGTGGTGGTTGGGGTTGACTACCCTACCCATGGTGGTTATAGGATTATCGAGGTTGGTTGTAATACCCCATTTTTATAGGTTTTGTTATCCTTCCATCAAATGTTTGATGGATAGTATAGTTCTTTCCTAAGGGGTTGGTTATAGGGGAGACCTGGGAAGATTGTCTCACAACTCTAAGATGATTATCTCAATTGAAGGAATTGGTCATAATAGTTGGTGTTAATGACATAGATACCATATTTAATTTGAGGAGGAGGTTGATATTTCCCTTGTGAAAGAGCATGTTTTCAGATTAGAGTACTTACTTCTTCAATCTTTTTCCCACCTTTTTCTCTAATTCAGAACTTTGCACCTCATAGTATCCTTGAATAGATATAATGGGCCTTAAAACAAATTTTTCATGTGTTTTTCCATGTTATCAATATGGGTCCTTAAAGAAATTGGGGTCTTTTCCACTATGGAACTACCAATAGTAGAATCAATCATGTTATGAACTATTATAACTAAACCTTTATAAAATTATTATATTAAAAATTGATCTCTTATTTGATGGAATGGAAATCTTGAACATAACCTTTTAAATTCTTCTCAGTATTCCTGAAGTGTCCCCCTTATGATTTTATTATTCCATAAATTTATATCATTATAGTTTCAATTAGAGTTGATGGGAATTATTTTTCAAGAAAAATCCATTTCATGGCCGCCCGACCAATAATTGGGAAGTTAAAATAGTATAACTTGTATTTTTCCATGTCTTATAAAAATAATGGTAATTACCTAATATTAACTAATTATTTAGGAATATTAGTAGGTTTTAATGTTGAAAATATAGTATTTAATTCATTTATGTACATATATGGGTCTTCCACAGCTAGTCCAAGAAATTTTTGTAATAAATGAATGAGTCCAGATTTTAGATCAAAATTTAGTACTTCTCCTTATATTTGAATGTATAGAGGTTGGGTATATAAATTAAGTGATGTAATTTCTTTTAAATTGGGTTATTTGGATCCATATTATTAATTTTTATTTTATTCTTGATGGTGGTTTTAGAAGAATAAGTAGGACCAAGAAAAGTGACGATGTTTTTTCCGTCCCCCTTCAAGGGATTGTTCGGTTCTTCTTGGTGTCAATGAAATAAGATACTTTACAGTTTGTGTTTGAAAGGATGTAGTTCCTATAATTAATATCACATTATACACAAGTCCCAAATAGAAATACATTATAAAAAAACTAAAAAAGTGAAGCAAGAAAATAACCACACAAATATTTAAAAATACACAATAATTTTAAAAAACACACACTAAAAACCAAAGTGATCCCAAAAAACGACGCACAAATTTGACAATATTTTCATGAAACATCAATTCTATTGAGTTTTTAATGTTTATATATATCATATGAAATACCATAGGTAATATATCATAGATAATTGTACATTTAATGTGAATATTTTAAATAAAAGACTAAAATAGAGATTCATTTTGAAATATTTTTTAAAAATAATACGACTTAATTAAAGAGTTTAATAGTTTATAAATAAATGTGTTGTTTTTATAATTAAGAGAGAAGAAGGTCATTTTAATTTCATAACACATCTTGGTTAGTTCATTATTCTAAAAATTACACATGGTTTAATGGAATCCTTTGGTTGAGGGAAATTAATATCTAAATTCCTCCCTTTCCTTTTATAATGTTTCACAAAGAACCAACCCCTGACACAATAATCATGTTTTCAGGGTTTGGACATGAATAAGGGAACTATTTATAACAAAAAATAATGAAATATCATTTTTGTGTGAGAGAGAAAATAATATTATGTTGTCTAATCTATATAACCCAAGATTCCCATTTTAAATCTCAACCCAATCGGTGTTCAGATAAATAGCATTTCACATGACTAAAGAAAAAAATGAATTCAAAGAAGAATAATGCTGAGATAAAACTTAAATGAAATATTCTATAAAAAATTACACAAAACCAATAGTATAAAAAGTTCTTTAACTCCCTATCCAAGTGTGTCTATCTCCCTCTAAATTAATTTCCACTGATTAGCTCTCCATCAAGAGGAGGAAGAGGCTCGTGTGGAACATAAAATTAATACATGAACCCACTATGAGGATAGGGGAATCAATAAATTCGAATATGAGGATATTAATTATTCGAGTGTCTAAAATTAAATACATTTTCCCCTTGATCTAGCTTATAAATTGGGTTCCCAATGTGCTAATTTATAGGCATAGTGGGAGGTGGTTATGGAAACCCATATTACGAGATACCTCATGGACCATTGTTTTGGGTATATATAAAGCCTTATATTTCTTTGTAAAAATATAAAACGTTATTTATAAACCTATTTAATATATCCATGTCAATTTTTTTGTTATTTTAATTTATAAAATGGGTGGTATTTCCAAAATACAGAACCAACTTTTTTTAATTCGGCCAAATTTAATTTCTTAGACAGATTAGTTTGGTTGGGTCCCTTGTTGGATGAATTGGGATTAGGTGTCTTAAAAAATGTTTTATCCCACTAAATTTTGGATTAGTAAACAAATTTTCATCCCATCTGGATGCACAAATTATGTACAATGTTCATTTGAGTCCACATATGTTATTGGGATCTTGCGTAGTTTGGACCATTTTTCATTCTATTGATCTTGGGTCCTCTAAATAACCTAAACCTATAACGAGAACATAAAATTAAGTTAAATGAATCTTTACAATAGTTATAAAAATTAAATAATTGAATCAAACATGAAGTGAAATTTTATATTATATTTGAAATTTAAAATACAAAATCAGTTTAATATAGTGGTGTAAGGGTGGAAATGAATAATGAATTGCAACACGATTATTAGGTACCGGTTGTGTTGAGTCCTATGAATTAGATGTTGTATGTTGTGATAGATATCATGGATGAAATAAGGATCATGAGGTGTGTTATGTCTTGGATATTTCATGGTTCCCATTTCTTCTTTTCCTTTTATTTTTAGTCTATATATGTAACTAGCCCCATGGGTGGTTAGTTGTATATATTTCATGGCTATTAGGGCCTTAAATTAAATTAATTTATTATCTCTTTATTTATACATATCATATTCTTATTTTATTTAATTTTTGATGGATTATATGTAATTATTTTATATTCTATTATACACTCTAATATAGGTGGTATATCCTCTTCATGAAACCACCATAAACCCTCAAAACTAGTCAGTAAACTATGGAATTTCGGGAGGTGTGCTTGAGGTCACATGGTAGTTTGGTCTGATTATTATTTTAGAGTTATCTAGGAGAAGATGTTACCAAGTGGTTTTTGATCTATTTTACTTCAGTTTAATATTTTGGGAGATGATAAATAATAGATATATGAATGTGTTAGAGCTTGTGATGGTACCCAAATTGGTGCATCTAGAACACATTTTTTTGTGGATGTTTAGATTAACATTGGGTATGGGACTGATTTTTTTGATATTTCATTGTTATGGTTATTTTTTATTTTCACATAGTGTGATGCACATGAGGTCAAGGATTTATGATTTCTATTTTTTTGGTTTTCATCTCTTTGTCTGTTAGCAAGAGGTTGATTTTTGGATTTTGGGTCCTAGCCATTGTGGAAAGAGGCATATCATGTGACATATAATTCAATTATAATTAACGTGATATATAGGATTGATAGTGTTTTATTTCACTAAAACCAGAGGTTCATTTGATTAATGTCTGAACAAATGCTCATACAACGTTTTCCTATATATGTACTTGGTGGAATTCTACTCAATGGTGCTGGTATATATTTGAATTTCCATTTAATGGTAGGTTATGTGGATTCATGGCGAGTAACTTTATGATGCTGGAGTAATACATGTGAATAGGATGGGTAATAACCCTATTAGGTCAACATGGGCATTGGTACCTTATTAGTATACCCCTTCAGTTTGATTGTTACTCAGGTATGGTTCTTTAAAGTGTTAGTAAAATCCAATATTGTGTTTTCCTATATAGATTGAAATGTAATTTCACATAACTGATATAGTGGATTTTATTTTCCTTCTTATAGGTTGTCTAGGATGATATCATTGGATGAGATAGGGGTGAATGGTGAGTTGTGACTCATTGAGGGTAATCCTGTGTGAGGATGATCAGGAGAATCATTGCCGAGTGGGATAGTGATTTTAATATGTGATGATGATTTGTATGCAAGACCATAGATTGGGAGGTTGAAAATTTTGGATTTCACTGGATATTTTAGAGAGGAGTGGGGATGATTTCCCATTCAATGTGTATTTTCATGAAACTTGACTTGTTGGGCTTGGTGATCTGACCTAGTGACCATGATGTGATACCTGGTTTATTATCCAAGTGCATATACCTAGAGACCTTTTGGTGTTACTTGGGATTTTATTTGGTCGGTGAGTTGTGTTTTATGTGAGGAAAACCTTTGATAGGATTTTTTACATGAATATTGTCCTTAATATTGGAAGCATAGTTTGGTACCTTTGTGTGATACTAGATAACGGGAGGTTCTAGGGTGTTTTTGGAATAGACATGAAGATGGATTTACTTCACGAGATTCACCTTAAGTGATTTTGTAAAAAGACGAAATTCAAAGGGAAGAACCATTTGTGTACCTAACCCACTTAACCTTGGATTCAATTTTACAACCCAATGAGAGCATGGGTAGATTGTCATGGGCTTGCAATTATGTTGAGTTGAAGCTAAGAATGTGGTTAATATTGGAATTGGTGAAGTGATCTAATTTGAAGAGGAGTGGTTATGGTGCATTAATTAGACGAGGTTGAAATTCTAGGGAAAATTGTTAGCATATTTGGATGTAATGAGACTCATAGGATCATGATTTGGAATTTGAAAATTGGGTGGTTCAGGATCATATGAATTTTTTTAGATGCGTTTGAGGTGGTGTGTGATGAATGAAAGTGGTACTATTGAGTGTTAGTCAGTTAACAGCTATATGGAATAAAGACTAATGTGTTTTAAGTAATTTACTAGTGTCATGATATATGAGGGCATATTTTAGTTATTAGGGTGTCCCCATGGATAGGGGTGACTCCTTGACTAGGCCGGGGGTGAACTATGACCAGTATGAGATGGAACTTGATGGAAGCATCTAGGGTTAACTTGAATGGTGGGCATGCTTGGGAGGAGCAGATTGTGTGTTAGGTAGTGGATCCTGCTAAGGATGAACTCAAAGATAGGTATAAGGTGTTACATGTGGTTGGGAGAATAACACTAACCGATAAAGGGCGGTAACCCTATTTATAGGGTGAGTTTTGGAAAATTTCATGGGTGGTGTTTGCATGAACTAGGAGAAAGTAAAAATTGACTCTATTTTGGTGAAAAACTATGAGAAGATTCATCCATGTCCAGTTTTAATGTGTAGGGATGGATGAATCACAAGTTATGATGATCTTTGTTTTAACATGGTGATGTGATGACAAGGAAAATCTTATAGTGAGGAGTGGGTAGTCAGTCATTGAAAGTGAAACTCATGTCAAAAGGTTAGAGGGAGTATGATATTGGTCATTAGGAGATCATTTTTAATTCTGTTGTCGGTGAATAAATCGATCCATATACTTCTAGATTCCTTGGTGAGTTCTAGGTGTAGATTTATATACCGTATCAGGTGGATACTGATCATGAGCATCGTGATTAAGATGGTTTATTTTGATATATTTTTTTTGTATCAGGAGTACATTAACTCTCATATAAATCACGATGTGGGTTTATTCAACTGATGATATGTTCATGGGGATCACACTAGGTTCCATGTAAGGGTTTTGGGGTAGGTACTTGTATAATCCTGAGATTCCTCTAGGCTTAACAACATTATAGGTCATCAACACTGGGAGTCGAGAATTTTCAAGAATAGCTAGATAGAGGAGGTTCAATTAGTGATTTCTTTATAATTTGGATGTTATGACCCTAAAAATGCAGCAGTTATGTCATTTTCAATATGATGAGTGTTCTTTGAGAGTTGGATGGGGATTTTCAAAGAAATTTGATGTGCTTGAGTTGTGCATAAGCATTGAAGGTACATCCTCTCTAACATGGAATTTAGAAGTGAGGGTGGATACTAGTGTTTTATTGGAAGGTTCATGCGTGTTCAGGTGTGATGAGTTGGTAACTGCACTAGGTAAGATATTGGAATATAAGTATAGAGTTTTAATAGACAATTCCAATGTTATAAATTCCAAAGCATCCAATTTTTTTTATTATGGGACAATGGTTATGGTTATAAGAACCATAAGTTGTATAAGGAATTAAATGGAAATACCATTGATGTTTAGAGATGGAATAGTTTAGTAAATTAGTGTGTTAGTGTTTTAGGGATGGTCATGAGCATTTTCTCATGGTTTAGTGGCTTAAATGATTTAATTTGTAGGTTTCACTTTAAATTCATGTTTGATGTTCGTAGCTGGGACTCGGCCCGTTGGTGATAAATTAATGTACGAGAAAGGTTGGGATGTGTAATTGGATGACTACCGGGATTTTTTAGAGATTAGAAGTGTTATGATGGGGAGTTTTTAGTGCCTAATTTCCATATGGGATTTTGAAATTCTAAATGAAATAGAGTTTTTGAAATAGTGGATGGTTTTTTTAATTGAGAGTTAGAATTGGATTCCAAGTGTTTGAACACATCAAAAATATATTTTTAAATAATGTACATGGGATTAAGAGGTGGTTCAGAGGGTTAGATAAGTATCTAAGGTAGACCAGGTAGGTGGGGAGGTTTCTAACTGGTGGCTTGAGGCCACATCTAGGCTCACTAGCTATCTGGTGAGCTACCAACTGGCATGTAGGGTGTTTTTAGGTGGAATTAACCAAATTTATCTTAAGGTTTATAGGGTAAAAGCACATTATTTATCATTATTTTTGGTGTATAATAAAGATTTAACTCCTACCTCTCCCCTATCATTTCTCTTTATTTTGGACTACTATTGATGTGTTCTTATAATTATTAAATATATGTCTTTGAATCTAGTGGATTCCATTTTCATTCTATAAATTTTGTTATAATTTTAGTCTTCTGTGGATTAGGGTTTAGTTCTTATTCCACTAGATCAAAGTGTAATTATCCAAAGGAGATAGGGCTTTTGCTCTTCCCTCATAGAGGATGTACTGAGATACCTTCTTCTTATCACCTTTCATTATTTTATCAATAGTGCATCATGTTTTGAATTTTTTTATGGTTTTTTAATTAAATTATATTAAATTATATATATTTTTTAGAAATTGGTATTTGTGTTAAGTATTTTACTAGGAATGATGTTGGGATTCCTCTGTGAAACACCTATGGGTGGTTGTTTTCTGTTTCATTGAGTGATGAGAGACAGATGAGATAACCAACAATTATTAATTTTTTAAATTAACGGTTAAATATTTTGTAAATTTTTAATTAATTATGAATTTATTATAGTTAATTAACTTGGGTGTTTGATCATTAACTGGGGGCTTGGGTCTTGGTGTGAGTTATGATTGGATTTGGATGAACCTTGGCGGGTGGTGCAAAAACTGTCGGCCTATGGAAATAATTTGTAAGAGCCTTAGATGGAAGTAAGTGGTCCTAATATTAGCCCTATGGATTCATGATTTAAATTATTTTTCATATATTAGGAGGGATCACCACTTTAAGAAATTCCATTTTTGGTTAAATGTATTAATTAATTTAAATTTGATTTAATGTTTAAATTTAAATGATTAATTAATTAAATTCCTTAATCTAAATGTATATGTTCCTACTTCATGTTGGTGAAACGTAATTGTCCTAATGCCTCATATGTCAATGAAATTACCTATGTTTTATGAGACCCTCATGAGGGGTTTGACCTAATGGAATGTAGTGTACTAACCCTAACATTGGATAATTAGACATCACCTTGTAGAAGAGAGAAGAAACTGGCATATCTGATGGTTCCAGGTTCAACGTAAGCGTGTGATGGGTTATTCCAAACATTAATATTTTTTTTCAAGATAGATGATAAATATGATTTTTACATGATGATAAATTCCATTATCAATAGAATTGAATAAAATAATATTGAAAATGGATAAAACACCAGAACCCGAGCACTTGATCATCACATATTATTTATAATTAATTAAATCCATGAAATAGTTTCCTTGTAAGAATTAATTCTTCATTTATGGATCTGATAATGGATCTATATTGTACTATCATTGTGTTGTAGTAATCAAGGGTAAATTCCATATAGTGGTGACCCACATGTATTCTGAAAAACTTTTAACATCACTGTATAAATCTCTAGGTGCTAAGTACAGAAGATCCTAACACTTGTGTCGTTCACCATTGATCACCCCAAGAAGAACATTCAAAGGATTGTTATGGAAATCTCTATAATTGAGAGTGCAAGGTGTAGGAAGATCACTCCCTATTCTTGAGAGGATTATTAGATATGGGAGCTCTCGTGGTCTTCTAGAGGATTCTATGGATTCATTGTGCACAAAAAAACAAATGAATTACATCTCTTGAAAAATAATGTAATTGGGTTTATATATTGATAGGGTTAGAAATATATAATTGGATACGTGCCATTTATTATTTATTTAATCCCTAAGGAACCACATGTCAAAATAATAATAATATTTTTATTTCTTAACATTCTATGAACTTGTGAATTAAAATTGAATATTATTAATTCAAATAATATTCAATTTATATTCTTTCTCACTGGATCATTAAACATGGTCCTCAATTCCTCAAAAATAATAATCAATCCTTGAATAATGACTATTTATTTAATAAATAAACATAACTTCATTATTCAAAAATAAATAAATAAATATTATATTCACTAAATAGAAAATAAACATTTATTAAATATTAATCGTACATAATATTCTCTTGAATAACTGGTGATGGAATATATGCGTTCAAGAAAAAATAAATGAAATATTAAACCCCATGCATGAATAATATTTATTCATCTTTTTAAATAATAAATAAATAAAATAATATTTAATTGATATTCTGGATACACTTAATGTGTTACGTTGTAGGCCTCTTTTTCAATGGCATTAGGTGAAGTAGCCAAAAGTCTAAGGTTAACATCTAGAAACACACTAAGACACCCATATAGAAAAATTTTAATGTCATAATGACATAATTTATCATATTGACACTCATGGTGTAATATAATTCCTTGATTATGACGTCTCTAATCAAGAAGGTTGCATGTCAGTTCCATCAATATATGTGCTCGATGTCTATTTCATTGAATTTCCAGAAATTGAACTAGCCTATAGAACACAATGGACCTTGATTTATTTAGGCTATATAATTTCCACCAATGGGACTAAGATATCAAATTACATTATATAATTAAAGGGACAAATCATTTCTCTCAATATTCACTTATGTAATATTACTCATGAAACATCCAACGTATCCTACCTCACCGGGAACATATGTCATCAAGTCTTTTGTTAAAAAATCAGAGTATGAAACTTATAATACTCATTAATAATAATCATAAGTCTATTGATAAATAAAAATGTCTATATAAAGGAACATACAATGACACATACAAATGTGGATTTCTTACTAGCGGGTCTCATTCTGAAAACAACATACATTGGATATTACTAATGGAGTACACCATGAGACGATGCTTTAAAATCCTAGGAGTATCTACCACTAATATATTGAATCATTTGTGTCCCTGAAATTATTTCATCTGGATATATAATATATATTTAAGAATACTATCATGTAACTTCTAGGTTCTCATCAAATCAAAGAACTACTATGACCTTTTAGTGCGATGACTACTCTTAAGACATTATCACATACTATGTTACACAGAAGAACAATCATGATGTTACAAGGAGTTTATTAATATCAAACACTAAGAATACATGTTATCATAAATTACACAAAATTTGGTTCTAGGTGACCAACTCTAATATTCTTCCACTTTCACTAGATTCAACTACTAACAACCTTTAGTCTTTTAGCTCTCACATGATATTCATGCTGCTACTGATAAAAGACTTTAGTCAAGGGGTCCTCCATATTTTTTTTGTGGGAACTCTACTTACTGTAACTTAACTCCTATAAGAAAAATCCTTCAATATGTGATACTTTTGTATCATGTTCTTTTTCCATTGGGGTGACCTTGGCTCTTTTTTAAGATCCAACTCTATAGTACTATCACAATACAATGTGATAGTGCCTGCACTTATAGGTTCCACATCTAGATTTTGGAAAACGTTTCATATTCAAATATATTCCTTTTCTACATTAGAAGCTTCTATATACTCGGACTTCATTGTAGAATTAGTGAAAATTGTCTTCTTTGAACTCTTCTAGCCCAAATCTACTCTACTAAGATAGAAAAAATATCTTGACAGTGACTTTAGATCATTCTGATCTATTTGAAAACTAGAATTAACATAACCCATAATGACTAGCTCCTCATCTCTTACATACACAAGGACCATATCCTTACTTATTCTTAGATACTTAAGGAAAAACTTAACATCAGACCAATTATGTTATCTTAAATCCTCTTGATGTACTCTTACAACTCTCAAAACATAGATACATCAAGTTTAGTACATAAAATTGAATACATGATTGATCCTATTACTAAAAAATATGGGATCTTACTCATTCTATATTTCTCCTTTTATGGCTAAGGATAAATTTCCTTAAAAATATCATACAATGTGACACTAAAACAAATTCCCTCTTGGATTCCTCCATACTAAATCTATTTAGTATTTAGTCAATATATTTACTTTAAATTAGTCCAACTAGCTTCTTGGATCTATGAAGAATTATCTTTATCCCTAGAATATAGGTTACTTAACCTAACTAATTCATAGAGAAACAATTTCTTAACCAGTCCTTAAGAGACTATAAGACTGGTATGCCATTTCCAATAAGTAATATGTCATCAACATATACTACTAGGACAATGACTGCATTTCCACTAAACCTCTTAGAAACACATTTCTCACATTCATTCTTAATGAAAAAAATCTTTTATATCTTAATCAAATTCAATGTTTAATGACCTAGACACTTGATTAAATCTATATATGGATCTATATAACTTGAAAATACTTTTTGAATAACCTATAGTCCAAAATTCTTTTGGTTGTATCATATAGACATCTTCCTGAAGGTTCCCATTAAGGAAAGCAGTTTTGAAATCCATCTAGAAAATTTCATAGTCATGGAAAGTAACTATAGAAAGTAGAATTCAGATAAATATAATCATAAAAAAAAGAGAAAAGGTTTCATCATAGTCAATTACATGAGGTTATTTAAACCCTTTGTCCACTATCCTTTCTTTATAGTTATTTACATCACCTTCCATGTACATTTTCTCTTGAATACCCATTTTCACACTAGAAGATTTACATCAACTAGCGCATCATCTAGAATCCATACATGATTCTAATACATGGAATCAATTACAAAATTTACGGATTATTTCGATCATGTAGATTATAACCTCTATTCTTCCATTTTATATGATATAGGTTCATAATTTTCAACCAATAATTATTCACCATATTTTGTGACTATAAAACCATATCTCTCTTGTTCAATTACCTCTATAGTGCTCCAACATAGTAGTTTTGTTTCCGGAAATACTTATTCCATGGAGACCTATGGAAACTGTTCCTATAACAACTCTTTTGTATCTTGATCATCAACTTCATTTAAGTCAATATTTCTCCCACTATCATTTTTATGATGTTCTCCCTCTTAAGAAAGAAAACTTGTTTGGAAAAAATCACTTTCTTGTCTGAGTGGTTGTATAGGTAGTATTACTTTGTTTTATTAGGATACCCTATAATGATACACTTTGTTCCCGAGGGTGTAATATTATTACTTGAAAAGACCTTACCAAATTCCTCACTACCCCACAAATTTGTATGTTACAAAATAGGTTTCTTTACACTCTAAAAATTAAAGGGAATTCCATTTTACTATTTAGTTGGTACTTGGTTTAATGTGTACTACATAATTTGTAATTAATATCCCCAAAAGGATAATGGAAGATCTGAATTACTCATCATCAACCTTACCCTGTCTAATAAGGTATGGTTCTTACTTTCACTGACACTATTCCACTATAGTGTGTAAGGTTTGAGTGAGTTGAGATAGAATCCCAAACTAACTTAGAAATTCGATAAACTCTTAGTTAAGATTTTTGCCACCATGATTTGATTAAAGCTTCTTTATCTTCTTTCCAAGTTTATTCTCTACTTCATTATTGAATTCTTTTAATTTATCAAAGGAATTGAAGTTATACGTCATTAGGTATATATATATCCACATCTACTCAATTCATCAGTAAATTATTTGATGCAAGAATACCCACCTCTAGCTTCTATTAGAAATGGTACACACACATCTGTGTGTACCAATCCTAGAAGATCTATGAACCTTTCACACAATACACTAGATGGTGGTTTGGTCATTTTTCCTTGAAAACCAGCTGACATGTTTCATGTTTTTTTAGATCAGAAGAGTTGAAATATACATCTTGAAAGAGATTTTTCAAATGCTTCTCGTTTACATGACCAAGAAGGTGATTACATAATTGGGGGTTAAATAAGTCATGGGAATGTGATTTGTTATCTATTTTCAATACTTGATTTTCATAATTTAATATATAAATAATGTTATTTAAATGCGTTGCACTGTAACATATGTTTTCTTTATAAAAGAAATATCTTTTATTCCAAAACATGAAAATAAAACCATGTGCATATAGGTATTACACATAAATTATGTTCTTGGTAACTTTTGGTACATAATAAGCATCCCTTAAAACCAATATCATTCCTTTGGAAATGAATGGTGGTAGTAACCAATGTATAGAGTAGCCAACCTCACACCATTGGTAGTTTTCAAATCCAACTCACCTCTAGAAATCTTTCGAAATCTACTTACATCCTATATTTGGATATAGATGTGAGCACCAAAAGCTATATACAACACCCAATGTGTTTATATTGAAATATTACACTCAATAACGAACACACATTTAGCTTCCCCTTACTTATAGGTGTAGTTCTTCCTATAGTGGCCTTGCTTGCCACATGAAACAAATACTAACTCTTTTTCCTTACCGTACCTCTGGATCTTCCTTTTCTTGGAAGGACAATTCTCAAAAGAATCAAACTTTTTATGAGTCTTGGGACCCTTTTCCTTATTCTTCTCTTTATTATTCACTATAAGGACTGCAGGTTTGTCATGACACATGTCCTTATTCTCTTGGAGAATGAAATAAATAAGTTCTGAAAGACTATTAATATTATTTATCATGTTATAAGTAATAATAAAACTAGATAAGGTCTTTGATAGTAAGGAAAGTATGAGATCTATACACAACTCATCTTGGAATTTTATCCCTAATATTTATAAGAATTCAATATAGACAATAAGATTGACTACATGAGGCCCAACTAGCACAAACACTCAAAGATTAGTGGTAAAAAAATCATTTTAGATCTCATATATCTCTTTTCTAACCTTCTATTGATAGAGATCTCGAAGGTGAGCCATCATGCTATACACATAAATTTCCACATATTACATCAAAATATCATTGGTCATGGATGATAGAATAAAAAATCAAACAGACGAAGTATCATTAAAAAGTTTTTCATAGAGAGACAACTCTTCCTCACTAGCCTCATTACCAGGCACATTAGGAATAGGTTCTTCCAACACATATAATTTTCCCACATGATATAGAATAATACACAAGTGCCTTTTCAACTCTTTGAAATTTGTGTCTGTAAGAGGGTTATCCTTTTCATATATTGATAATAGTGATATTTTTGAATTAATTTTTATTTGTGTTTCTATAAATAATATGAGAAATTATATAGAACTTTATCTGATAAAATTTAGACAAATAAATAAATATTATATTTATTAATCTGCCACTATTTTATTGAAATCCTATAGCACTCAAAATTGGATTCAGAATATCATGTTTCTTGGATATTCTAGTTATAAGGATCCATATTCCCTTTCTCCCAACTTTGATTGTTCAATAAATTTAAAGTGTTTTAAGTACGCATTCCAAATTCCAACTGCATTAACTCATAGTTCCTTGATCTGTTGGGTGGGCTCCCCAATCCTGAAATCCATAAATTAGATTTCCTTAACCTTTGCCTCTATGTTAAACCATGTAATAATTATGTAGTTAAACCTTTATGTGAACTGAGTTAAGTCAACCCAAAACTTCATGTTAGAATTACTTGATAATGGATATATGCTATGATTTTAACTAAAGTAATGGAAGGCTATATCAACTTCATATTTATAATTGAGTGATTTTATCTTTTAAGCATAAATTTCAAATTATCATCTTTATTACACGATTATTAATATTAACTATATTTACTTAAGTGATTAACCATGTCTTAGATGATATTTACACACAAGAAAATTTATTTTTATTCCATCTTATATTATTCTTAATTCGTTAATTCCAGTGATCATGAAAAAACATCCATAATTAAATATAATTCTACTTGATAGAAATAAAATAATAAATTGGTATGATCACGATATTTTACTAATGGTTAGTTTATCTAGAGTATGATAATCTAACTGTCGACCTAGGGGAAAAAAACCTTGAACCATTTATGTTTTGTGTTGCAGTTTTCCACATATCCAACTATGTATCTCTCTTAGATTGGTTTCTCCTCGATTCCAAAGATACCTACACTATCTTGGGAGATAAATCCATTACATATGCTTTTACTCACATATAGGTGAGGGGAATGGGTTTACAAAAATAAATCCACAGGCACACAAGCCCTTACATATATAATAAGTGGAGAGATGGAATGTGGGATAAAAATTTAATTTAATGATAAATTAAATGAAAACAATCACATAAAATGGTCTGGTATAGGATCATGATCATCCATATTCCTGCAACTAATTACACATTAAATAAAATTATCATTCAATTATTAATCATTCATATTTAAGATAAATCGTGCACAAATCAATTAATTATCCTTTTTAACTAACCAATTATATCATCTTAATTCTCATCTTAATTTCCTTGAGATTCTCAACCATCATAATTTTTAAAAAATTAAATAAATTTATTTAAAATTAAAATTTTAAAATAAAAAATGTACCTTGGAGGTAACATGGTGAGTACCTATCCAATCTGCACCACATATATTATACTTATATACAATTTACTCTTGCGTCAAGTGGAATAGACGCCTTATCACAAACTTTCGTGATGTCTACTATCAATTTAATTATTACATGGATTACATGATTTTTCTATCATGTGTTATAATACAATACACGTTGAGTAATATCTATATTATTACTCATACATGATATACATATCCAAACATTACGTAGAAATTTATTAAACACATAGAAACATAGACACACATATATTAAACCCCATCACATAGTGTATCATGTAAAAATAATTCCAACATGAAATTATATGTTGATAATGTTTTAAAAGTATAATTAATTAATTTTAATTCTTTTTAGTATGGAAAAAGTACATGGTATACAAATTTTAGCTACACGGTATATTTTTTTTCTCACCATCTATCCAAAAAAAATGCCTAGGCACTTAGAATTTAACTGTTGAACTGAAAAAGTTAGAGTACACACCATGTACATGGGCTACAAATAATGTGGTCTCAAATTTAAATTTCTTCTAGTCAGGTAGGCTATGTAAGAAGATACATGTACCATCTGTTACTAAATGACTACATGTTGTGTATGAAAATTACATGGCATGTACTCTGGCTGACCATGCGTTAGGATGGCCTAGTCAACATGTGATGTATAGTTAAATGAACCATATGTAATAAATTTAAACACATTGAATTAATTCCCAATTAATTCTTGGTGCATTAAACACCAATACATAGCGTATAACTTTAGGTTATGCAGCATGCACTCTCATGTTATCCATCAAGATTCCTCAGAACCTTCATATGAGATCTTTGAATTTATTTCATTCATAAAAATAATTGATTTAATTATATTGATGAGAAATAAAGAGGAAGAATAATATATCACAAATTGTATTAAAGAAATATTGAACTGGAATTGAAACACAATTACATAAACATAAATCAATCAATGATATTTAAATAATTATAAATAATTATGTGACCCCTTTGACACCACTTGAAGGTTTCAGTCGTAGTAGAAGAATGTGATGGATCATGCCAAACATTGATTTTTGTCATGGCCAATAATCAATCCAAGATTTACATGATGTTAAATGTTGTGATCAATGAATATAAAAAATTTGATAAAATGCTAGAACTAGAGTAAAATATAATCACATATTATTTATAATTAATTTTACCAATTAAAGAATTACCTTGTGAGAATCAATTCTTCAATGATGGATCTAACAATGGATATACTTCCTACCATCATTTCATTGTTAGAATAACGGGAAGATTCCCTATAGTGATGATCCACACATATTCCACAAATCCCCGAATGTCACCATAGGAATAGTCATGCGATATCACGATATATACTCTTGAATCATTTTCCTTTGATCCCCTCGAGAATCGCTTCTAAAGTATTCTTATTGATATCTATAGAACTTAGAGTGTAATTTGGAGGAAGATATCTCTCCATTCTTGAGAGATTTCTTAAAGAAGGTAGCTCTATAGGGCTTCATGAGGATTCTACAGACAAATTGTACACAACAAAGAAAATGAATTGGATATCTTGTAAAATAATTTAATTTGGTTTATATTCAAAAAGTCTTAGAAATAAATAATTTATAAGTACCCTTTATTATTTATTTAATCCCCATGGAACCCCATGTCAAAATAATAATATTGTTATTATTTTTCAACATTTTATTAACCTTTCAGTTAAAATTAAATATTATTTATTCAAATAATATTCAATATATATTAATTCTCATTACATTAGTAAAAATTGTTCTCTATTCCTCCATAGTATTTTCGGGCCTTGAATAATTAATATTTATTTAATAAATAAATATTAATTCATTATTATCTAATAAATAAATAAATATTATATTCACTAAATATAAAATAAAAATTTATTAAATATTCTGATCACAGAATATTCTCGTAAATAACTGGTGATGAAATATATAAAATAAAAAACACGAATAATTATTAAACCATGTATAGGAATAATATTTATTCAACTTATTAAATAATAAATTAATAATAAATTATTAAACTGAGATTCTAGAAAAACTTAGAGTGTGACCCTCTAGGCCTCTGTCTCAATTCCATTAGGTGAGGTAGCCTAAATTCCAAGGTTAGTGTCTAGTAACACACCAATGAACCTATAGAGAAAGATGTTAATGCTGTAATGAGATAATGAATCATATAGGTTATCACTATATTATATAACCCCTTTATCATGATTTATCTAATCAAGAAAGTTTCATGTTGGTGCCATCAATCTATTTTCTCGATGTCTCTTTCTTTGAATTTCTAAAAATAGAACATGCCTATATAACACCATGGCCATGGATTTATTTAGGATATATCATTTCCATCAAAGGGCCTAAGATACAAACATCTATTAAAGAGTAGAAGGGATAAATAATTTCTCCCATTATTCATTAATTCAATATTTATTATGACACACCCAACATATCCTTACTCACCATGAACATATGTCATCATATATTTTGTTAATACCAAAAAGTACATGTCTTATAATACACATTAATAATAATGTTAAAGTATATGGATCAATACACACATATTCAAATAGGAACATCCAACGACACATATAAATGTGGTTTTCCTACTAGTAGGTCTAGTTCTCACAATATCCAACACATAATATTACCAAGGGTGTACATTATAACAATATGCCACAAAGTCGTATGACTCTCTACCCCTGATAGACTAAATCATTTGTATCCCTGAAATGATTTCACCCAGCTATAGAACTTATATTGAAGAATGCTGTTATGGAACTTCTGGGTTCTCATCATAGTAGATAAATTTTATGTCCTTTTAGTGGGGAATCTACTCTTAGAACATTATCACAAAATATGTTACTCATAAGAACAACCATGATGTGATAAGAAGTACGTTACTATTCAAAACTATGAATACAAGTTATCATGAAGTACATAGAATTTGGTTTTAGGGAACCAAATCCAATAATATCTAGACTGATTAGTCAACATGGGAACTTGGTGCAACCTTAGAGGAACTAAGATCATAGTGATCACCTAGGTTGAGTGATCCTCACCCATGTAATGTGACTAGGACTTGGTAGATAGACATTAGGCCAACCAGGATCATGTTGGGTGTGCAGAATGAACCAGAGTGAACTTGATAACTGAGATTTTCTATGGGTTATCCATTTGACAATTACCTATGCAGAAAACACTTTTTAATTATAAAGGTGATGATTCACTATTGAAAATGATGAGGATTGTGACTTACTCTGAGAATCAAGTGTTAACCTGGGAATTTTTTGAGACAAGGGACCCCAGTGTGTTCCCTATTGTCATGATGAACCTAGTAAGAGGATGTGTTTGGACTGTGGTTAGTGATTATGAGTTTGGGAATTCAAAAAACCCTAGTTATTTATTTATTATTTCTGGGAATCACTATTCATCCTTAGGATGGTTCATTGTAAAACATAAAACACACATCATGGATGTCTTTTTATTATGTATAAAAACCACACAAGGTTTAGTGTTTTATTTTCAAATATGTGTGATAATAATCACTGAGAATTAACATGTAGGAGAGGTTTGTGATAATTATAGGCTATGCTTGGGCTATGAAAACTCCCATAGGGGATGTCCATGTTACTTGATAGGTATATCAGGAAGACTCGGGTCTGTGATATGATGGAATTTTGATTTTGAGATGCATAGAGACACCCTAAAACAAGTCGAAGAATTCATGGTTGATCGAGGTCTCTAAAAGAAGGATCAATAACTATGGTTCACTTATCATATAGTTTGGAACATTCCAAAAAATATGTTTAGAGACACTACAACATCATGCTGAAGTATGAATTAATGGTTTATTTTATTCTTTATTTCTAACTTTATTTTTTTTAATATTGTATATCACATACACATATCGCTGCATATGTTGGTTATTATGGGACTTTGTTGGTGGTACCCTACTTATTTCTGTACTCACACCCTTCTCGGGCCTCTATTTCCCATGGTTAGCTAAGAATATGTTCGCCTAATGTTAGTAGAGGTTGTACAACTCCTATGGATTAGATGTTGTACATTCAACAAGATTTCTTTTGCTACATTAGGAGCATGGGATGTTATATTACTCAGAGAATATGTGGATCTAAGGTCTTATTTTCCTTTTATTTCTTGTCTATATATATAACTCACCCAGGGGGTAGTTATTTGTATGTATAACATGGATATTTGGCCCTCCAATGCATTTCATTTATTATATCCTTGTTTATACTTATGTACTTTTTATTTTATTTTATTTTTTATGGGTGGAATTTTATTTTTTTATACAATGTTTTAAACTCTGATACATGGATTATATTCACCCCATGGTACATCCTTATAACCCCACTACTAGTCAGAATCCTTATATATTCACAGAGGTGAGTATGAGGTTATGTGGTTGTCTAGTTTAGTTACTATTCATAGAGTGATCCAGGTTGGGATGTTATACACCCCAACTAAGTTGGATTACCTTAAAAATGCCCAAAGGTTTTGGTTTTTGTATGTTTTCCCTAATCATCTAGATTGGTAAGGAAGGCATTCTGGCCACCCCTTTTCACCTCTCCCCCTTTAGCAATTGTTAATGGAATAATTGGTAGTGATGGTATGTAGTTGGTGTAATTCATGGTAGGAGGAGGGAATGAGGTTGATTTCCTCCATGTTATACATATCCTAATACTATGTAATTATGATGTGAAAGATGTAGATGTAATGGGATTTTAGAGAGAATGGAATGGTTGTCATAGGTTAAAGTTGGGATTTCTTGTTGTGATTATGTGATGATGATATGAATGGGATGAGTGGATCAGTTTGTTCAATATTGGGGTTTGATAGTGGAAAAATGGGGAAGTGGTTTCAAGGTTCCACGATTATATTCTTTAGTATTATTTTATTGTGCTTGGAAATGATACTTGGAGAGTGAGACTTAGTGATCCTTAGAATGGGTTGTTAAGTTAATAGGTGAATGTCTGTTCTACTCCCTAATCACTGGAGTATTAGTACGCTTTTAAAATATTTTCATTAGAGGTACTATTGAGGATCCTATAGAGTATACATATTAATCTCACCCTATGTATATATAAATATTTTTTAGGTGATCATGGGGGTTTTTTGTGACTGAGTTAAATTATACTAGGTTAGAGATAGTGTCACTACTGGAGTTACTACTTATAAGTGGTTTTGGAATTTTATTTTGGAGATTTATTATTTATTGAGCATCATGAATTGTTTTATTTTATTATACGAAATATTGGTTTATTTATATAATGTTGTATTGATTGGTGGTCTTTATCTTATCTCCGAGCCTTAAATTCATACATTGAGGGTGTTTCCTACCATTATGTGTTTTATAACCTTGATGCTAATTGAAACCCCAATGCTAATTTGAGGCATGATTTTAGGATCAATCCTATTAATTTATAGCTCTATATGGGTCTGGTGAAGTGGGTTCTTAGTAGAGGGGAATCCGAGATTATGGTTGAGAGACAATATAGAGCTTGAGGAATAGGCACTAGTGAGGACCACATGGGTTGGTAAGTAAATAATATCAATTAATCCAAGTAAATGATGTGTTAAAGGGAAATATACTAGGGAATGGGATTTTAGATCCCTCTGTGATCATATGAAATGTCCATAATATAACCAAACACACTAAGTTATGTGATGTTGCATATGGGTTAGGGACCTAGGAGAAGTACATGTATCATTACTGTTTTCATTTATGGTTGAATGTGGTGATTTTGAGGAAAATTAAATGAACCAATTTAAATGAATTCCTTGATAAAGGGATATGGTAATTTTCTTATGTTTCAATTTATATTATGAAGTAAATAATACAGGGGGGTTATTCTTTACCCATCTTGATACATTATTTCTTAATGCATTTTAATTTCATCTAGGAGCGTCCAGACTTCCCAAAGAGAATAATATCATGGTGTAGATGATGGGTTCCCTTGATTTGTATGCTTACAAAACCCCTCTTATGGTAATGTAGGTGATTCTATTATTTTTGGAATATATTATAACATTTAAATAAAACTATGATAATTAATTATATCTACCTATATTAATTGGTAAATGTAATCCCTAAAATTATTTTCATGTCTACTTGGGTATGTTCTTGGTGATGTAATATTTTTTTTAAAAAACCTATAGGATCATTATAATTGATAAATTAAATTCTTTTAACTATTTTTTATAAATCATGTTATAATATGGATCCACTAGCTTTGAATCTATGCATGATGATATTAATTTTACAATCAACATGATAAATCTATATTCATTGAATGGGAAAATTATGAAAAAATAATTAATTATTATTTTTTATATACTAATGTATGAACCATTAATTACCTAATTCATGATAAGTTAAGATGGTTGAAATATTTAATAATCAATACTTTAATTTCATAAAATAATGATGCTATTTATTTCTTAATAATTGATAGTTTATATTTTATAAATTGTTATAATTATTTTAAGAGTGGTCTTGTAAAAATATTAGACTATTTTATGGAATGTTTTGTGAGCCTCATGATCTAAAATGAAATTAATAATTTATATTAATTTTTTTAGAGGATGATTTAAAATTCACCAATGAAAATTATTTTGGTTTATAATAAATATTTTAATTCATGGGATCAAAGGAATAATTTTCATGTTTAAAAAAAGTTTTGTTTTATGGTTTTTCAAGCATGTTTTAATTGATTAAAATTCAACAGTTCATTATTTTTCCCTTTAAAGGTGTCAAAAAAAATTTATAGTTGAAGTTATAATTTCACTTATTAATATGTTTAGACATTTTACTTACACTAAAGTGTATTTATATGATGAGTTCTTTAAAATAGTAATCCATTAATTTTAAATTGATTTATAAAAGTTAAAAACATGCTTCATTACACTTTAGAAAATGGAGAGATGCTTAGTTTTCTTTAATAAAATTTAATTATAGTTGTAAAACTTATAAATTTTGATTAAAAAAATTGTAATAATGTATGATGAATTGAAAATATTATTTAAAACTGATATGAGTAGTATAGTAACATGTTTCTTTAATGAAAAATAATTCCAAATAGATCATAGTTTCCATGGAAACATTTTCTGTAAAATTTTTCTTTGTATTAATTGCTGGTAAATTTTAAATTTTGAAATAAAATTTTAAAAATAATTTGAATATGAAGATACATTGATATAAAATGATATTTCATATTCTATGATTAAATTTATTGGAATAAACTACATGTTTTTAGTATGCTTTATTTATTTAAATAGCATGCTAAGAGTTGTAAATTCTTATTGGTTAACTTGTCTAACTTAATGAAGAGATTAAATACATGGTTTCAACATATTAAATTTAAAAGGGAATTAATGAAACATGATTTAAATTATGAAATATTTAACTTAACATTAATAATGAACACTGTAAACAAATTTTTATAAATGAATTATAATTTATGAGATACATAGTTCACACTATGTTAATCATGATAAAATTTAAATATTTTCAATTATAATTTTCTACTTAATTTGTTGTGATTTTTTATTAAATATAAATAATTATAGGAGAATATGTATAGATTAAGTGGTAAATATACAATAATTAGACATAAAATGTTCTAGGAGAACCTCCCATGAGAGGTGGTTATAATAACATGTATCCATTGTTGATAACATGATTTATATTTTATTTTGTTAAATTGAATTCTATTATAGTTTTAGAAATTCATAAACTATTGAACTACAACTATGAGAGTAATATATGCTTAATGTGTCTGTGTTGTGCTATTTTAAAATCCTTTATAAATAAATTTTGCTTAATATATATCATGTACTTAGTCTAAAATGAATTTCTTTGGATCAATGCATAGATACACCATCATTCTTATACAGTTTACTACTCAATGTGTTACATTATAATCATGATTTATTTTATCCATGTGTTAAGTGATTATTTTGTGGCTTGTTTTTTTTCAATTATTTATATGATTCCTAGATAATGTCAATAATTCCTAGTGTTAAAACTGAAAATTTAAAGACTAACATAAATAGACCTGCTTATTCCTTTTAAGCATGGAAATTTTTGTATGGTTACAATGTATTTATGTGATATACATCATACTATGAATTATATTCCATATATATTTGTTTTAAAATACATGATAATGTGTCGATTTTTATTAAAAGGCATGCTAAACAAAAATTATTGAAGTTAAATTATGATTATTCCTTTTAAATGAATTTAATGAAATTAAGATTGGGTCTTAATGTACCATTTGTATAATGATTGTCTTGATGAGTTCATATGTTTTGTTGAAAATATATTGTCTAAACTAAAAATAGTTATACCAGTCATTGGAAAACATAAATTATTACCCTAATAACTTTAATGTGTGGATTTTTTATTTTGTATGATTAAAATTAGTGTGGAGTGATTATTTATGAAAGTGTTTCCTGCTATAGTATTTGTATTGATACTATGATGAGATTTATTAAAAATCATACATAAAAGTATAATAATTTAAAGGTGGTAATAAAATTAGATTCTTTTAAATATTAAATTGGGTGATGATATTATTATTAGACAGACTGAAGATATGTATAAGGAATTATAAAATATTTTTTGATTGATATGCATTGTAAGTTGGGGGTTTTATGGTTGTTAATATATCCTTTATTGTGATTTGAATATATTTAACTGGAAAAGAAAGGTGTCTAGTTAGGTACAAATATGCGTTAGGATACGAGGCTATATCTAGTTTCTTGGGTGAGTATGATATGTTTGATCTAATGTTTTTTTTGAAACTTTTTGTATCAGTGTGAAATACCTAAGTTAATGATATTATTTTATGCCATTATGGTGGAATTATTTCTATTTAATAGGTAACTTACCTAGGATTATGATATTATAGGTTATTTTAATGTGTATTAAGAACCTCATCCTTCGTAAGTGTTGGTCATGTCTTCGTTATAGATATATTTCTAAAAGGAATATCATGGAGTGGATGTTTAAATCATTCCCCTATTTATTCTCATCCATGTTTTTTTAATTATAGATAATGAGAATAATTTCATTGGTATCTAATTTAATGTAATGGACCCTTCTAACTCACTCAATTATGTTGTCCAACATATTTGTGGCATGATGAGGGATTTAAGAGGAGTTCTGGTAGATAAAGATGATATTTAGACATTTTAAGGTTTATTATTCCATAATATTGGGTGTGGTGTTGGAATATTTGGGTTCTTTAGAGGATTTATCAGGGGGTTAGGATATTTTGGTCCATGATGTTTGGTTGGGATGTCATGGAGATCAATTGTTTTATGTTTTCTGAACCATGATGAATTAAACAGCTAGGCTTTCCATTTAGATGGGTGTTTTAGATAAAGAAGGTTAGCTAAGTTCATGTAAGGGTAGAGTTGTATATGGGTGATCTATTTTATTTTTTATCATGTAAAGGTAGGGTTTTACTACTTAAATGTATGTATGAGTCTCATATTAGTGTAGTTTATCCTTGTGTTATAGTCTTAGCTTGTGTGATGGTATTTGGTTTTCATGTGGGTAGAGTCTATGAAATGGTGGGATTTATCTCAAGTGAAGGTGATAATTTTAGAGTTGGGGACATGGTGATGGGTAAACCAAAATTGTTTAAATGGTTAATGTATGCACACTATGATGTAGTAAGAGGCTGTGGTAAAGTAAGAATGAAAATTAGCTTGGGGTTTCCATGTGGGAGTGTGAGGTCTTAGCTTGAAATACGAAAGGTGGGGATTAATAACTCACAGAATAGTATTTCTTAGGTTTGGTGAGTGATTAGCCAATAAAAAAATATATTTTGATTACATTTTATTGGTATTAAATGTTTATTTTTGATCTTATGGGCCTGAGTTAGTGGATTTTAATTTTGAACATCCATTCTCTTCATTTGTGCACTCCATGCCTAATATGCACCAATTTAGGCCCAATGTTTCATCTGATTTCAAAGAATGTAATTATCCATATTTTAATTTGATATTTTTTAAATGGATATAAACTTAAATATGAATATTTTTCATTCAGGGATCAATGAAGGATTCATAAAGGATGATGAGGATATTTGGCGAAGAAAGGAAACAATTCTGGAGAAGGTAGATTGGATATCATCTCACTGATCGGACTGTGGAGCCCACAATACAGGCCCAATGAATCCCGAAATTCATGGGAGACTAGAATACCTATATAGGAACAAATAATTTTTCTTTATCCAGTGCTAATTCGTCCTAAATGGTGGTTATTAAGGCGGCCCAAGTTGAAGATTCAATTATGGGAAGATTCTGCGGCCCAGAAAAACATCCCACTATTTATATTATATCTCGAGAAAGGTTTATTATTTTGGGATGATATTTTACAGTCTGTTAGGGGACATATGGGTATTCATTTAATCCTTCTAGTGACCACTCTAAGTCGGCCTTATAGAAGGTCCTTTAGGCACGGATTTTCGATGGATGCAAGCTGGATGCAACTTCGAGGCAAGAGTTGAAAAGTCTCTCAACATTAATGTTCGACCCACCTTTCCCCAAAAAAATTAATTAAAGGCACATGGGATGTTGGGGTCTCGGCCATGAATTCATTGTTCCCTATTTAAGGCAGTATTGGTGGAGTATTTAGGCATCTTGGTGCTTTCTTTTCATTGTAGTGTTATTATGCCAATTTGCCTTTGTAATGTTCTTCCTTCTCATGTAAGTTGTTCGAATCACCTTAGTCTTCAATAAAAGTTCTTCATCTTCTCTTATTATGTTCTTATTCATATCACCTTGATACCGTTTCCACAAGGTGTGAATTTTTTCACACCAAACCTTGTGATTTTGTTCACACAACGGTGGAGTGATCGTTATTTGTGTTGTTTTTACTTCTTCAATTCCACCCTTGTAAGTATACTTTCTGCTTCGGTTGAGAACTTGTCATCAATGTAGGGCTAGATATTTTATGGGTTGATCCAAGGGAGTATAAAGGGGCTTGATTTAATGTTATTTCTCACTCTCTAAATGTTATTAATTTCTTTTAATTGAGTTTCTTTCATTCAATGATTTTTATTCTTCCTCTTTCTTATTGAATTTATTCACCCCAATTTGAAGTGCTAATTATATCCTTTACCTTTGAGTGCTCATGAAAATGATCCTAAAAGTTTATAGGTGATTAGAATGTGTTGTTAAGGTGTTTAATCAGTAAGTGATTAGGTTAGTTTGAATTCATTGCATGAATCCTTCTTGAGTTAATGAAATTAAAATCGTAAAAAAAAGGAATTCATTCCATCCACCCCGAGCAATAACCTGGGATCAACTCATTTCCTCATAATTTGAATTCACATAGATCTTTTAGTGATCTTTAAAAACCATCTAAAATCAACCCACGTTGGCAACTTCATAGCCAAAAATCCATCTCTTTTTATTGAGTGTCTAAAGGTTCTTCTTTGGTCTCTGAGGATTTGACAACCCAAGCCGCACAGCAAGCGACCACTTGACCCTTAAAACTTGGGTAAATTTGGGTGAAACCAAATTTTGGCACCGTTTCCAGGGACCAATTAAGTTCCTTAGACAAAAAAAATTCTTTCCTCACCCCCATTCTTCTATTCTCACCTAAGATCTCTTATCTTTTCCCTTTCTCTCTTTTTTTTTCTTTTGGCGCATGTCCGCCTTCACCCGCGATAACTCAAATAGACTAGTTAGGGTGGAAACTCATAGGATAGGGGAGTCAAGTAAACAATTGGATCCTAATATTCCTAATACCCCATAGTTAAATATTGAGTCAATTTTAATGGAGGGTCTTCAAAGAAACCAACTCATAAACCCGGATGGGAACCAAAATGGAAATCCAAATGAGGCAGCCCCAAATTTGGGGAATGCAGTCGATCAAACCATGAATGACTACCTTACACCTACCTGGACCAATGCACCCTCTTGGATTAGGCATGCTTCCCTAGGAGATTCCCACTATGTCTTTAAACCTCATTTCCTAAACCACCTTCCAACATTCCATGGGATGGAGTCAGAAATGCCTTACCTTCATGTCAAGGAGTTCAATGACATTTTGGAAACCATGTGCTCACCACATCAACTTGAGTCAGCTAAGATGAGGCTCCTTACTTTCTCACTTAAGGATCGAGAAAAGAACTGGATAAATAATCTAATACCTTCATCAATCCACACTTGGAACCAACTGCAAAGAGAATTCTACAAGAAACACTTCCCCCACCACAAAACAATTGCACTTAAAAAGAGTATCCAAAACTTTTTTGAAAAAGAGGGAGAGTCATTCTATGAAACATGGGAGAGGTTCAAAGACACCCTAAACATGGTTCCACACCATGGTTTTTCTATTATTGAACAAGTAATAATTTTCAATGAAGGTTTGGGCCCATATAACAAACAATTCATTGACATGATGTGTAATGGGACCTTTAAAAACAAATCCCCAAATGATGCTTATGAGTATCTAGATATCCTTGCTCAACAAAACCAAACATGGGGAACATCACCTTATTTTGAAAAGCCTCAACTAAATGCTGGAATGCATAAACTTAGAGAAGAGGAAAGCCTTAGGGTGAAACTTGCATCACTCTCTAGGAAGGTTTAAGAGATAGACCATAGGAAAATCCATGAAATCCAAACTGTAGACCTTGTTTTCACAATCTGTGACAAACATGACCACAAAACAGAAAACTGCCCAAACATTCCATCTATCAAGGATGTTCTTTTAGGAGGACCACCTGCTGAAGTCAATGCCCTAAAATTTCAAAAGCCTCAATACCCAAACACATTCAACCCAAGGTATAATGACCACCCAGGCTTCCGATGGAAAGATAACCAACAACCTAGCCAACCACAAGGACCAAACCCCTACCCTACATAAAATTTTCAAAACCATAACCAATTCCAACCCCAACCAGTCCAATACCAACATCCTCCAGTCCAATACCAACAACCCATACAACAACCAAATTACCCCCCTGGGATAACCCAACCAACAAAATCCCCTTCCCAATCCGTCCCTCTCCTAATCCTTGAACAACTGTGCAAACAAGTGGAAAGGATGAACTCAGAAGTCTCTTCCCTGAAACAAGAACTTCAAACCATCAAAACCGGAAAGGAACTCAGGCCCACACAGGCTATTCCACAACAATCATCAAGGGGGGAGACAAGTTTCACTCAAACAACTCATGAACAACTAAAGGCTGTGACAATTTTGAGAAGTGGGAAATCAATTGAGAAACCTAAACCAATAGTTCAAAACCCACCTGAAGATTCAAACTCTAATGAAAATTCAAATGAAACACATGAAAAAACTGAAGATACTAATAAAAATGTGAAAGAAACAACTCTTCAAAAAACAACCCCACAACCTGCCCCATTTCCTCAACGCATGAGGGGGAAAACCAAGCCTGAATTGAGTGAAACATTGAGGGAAATATCCTCACAAGTCAAGTTGAACATTCCACTCCTCAATGTAATTCAAACCATTCCTCCATACTCAAATTACTTTAAGGACTTGTGCACTTTTAAAAGAAAAATTTTACATAAAAACCAAGTCCTTTTGGCTGCTAATGTGAGTACCACCATTCAAGGGACCATTCCTCCTAAGTTGAAAGACCCGAGTTGCCCTTACATCAATGTTTAACTAGGAGAGAGCAAAGTTGTAAAGGCCTTATATGACCTAGGTGCTAGTGTCAATCTCATCCCCTATGCTGTGTACTGCCAAATAGGACTAGAAGAGCTCCAACCCACATCTGTCACACTTCAACTTGCTGATCGTAGCATTAGGGTTCCAAAGGGGATCTTAAAGGATGTTTTGGTGAAAGTTTAAAATTTCATTTACCCAGCTGAATTTATTGTTCTTGACAATCAACCAAGATTATGTCCTAGGAGCAAACCCCAATCATCCTTGGTCGTCCCTTCCTTACAACAATCAACTCTGTCATCCAAGTCTGAAATGGGAATATGACCATCACCTTTGGAAACATGAGGCTAGACTTGAACATCTACAATGAAAACTCTAAAATTGGGGATGATGAAGAGATCCATGAGGTTAATTGGATAGGTAGTGTTGGTAGTGAACTCAAGGAACATCAAGGAATTACCGAAGGATGTTTAAGTCAAGAAGAGATTGATTTTCTTTGTTCACAAGAGGGAAATTTGTCTCCTTGGCTTGAATATCTTTCAGATTGCTCTATTGATGATTTTATAGAATCACCAATCAATGATACCATGGGTGAAATCAATAACATCGAGTCCATACCCATTCATGAAATTACTCTAGCTAATTTAGTGGATGAAAATTCTTTTCACAAGGAACCAATTTTGTCAAGAAATCTGAATAAAGAAACTGAGTTCAATACAAAGTCTCATCCTTTCTTGGAAAGTGATAACCACTCTGATCTTGAATTTAAGGTTTTACCTTCATCACTCAAGTATGCATTCTTAGGGGACAATCAATCCTTTACTGTTTTTATTTCTTCCTCTCTTGAAGCCAATCATGAGAGGATGCTTCTCAATGTCCTTAGGAGACACAAGAAAGCCATTGGATGGACCCTATCTAATATTCCTGGGATTATCCCACTTATCGGGACTCATAGAATTGTTCTAGAATCCGATTCAAATCCATGTCGTCAACCTCAGTGACAACTCAATCCTAATCTCATGGAAGTAGTGAGAAAAGAACTTTTGAAATTTTTAAAAGCTGGTATCATCTATCCTATAGATGAGAGTGAGTGGGTTATCCCAATCCATGTGGTTCAAAAAAAGGCTGGAATCACAGTAATAACCAATAAGGATGGAGAGACGCTTCCAAAAAGGGTCAGTAGTGGATGGAGAGTATGTATTGACTATAGGAATCTCAACTCTTGTACCAAGAAAGACCATTTCCCCTTTCCCTTTATTGATCAAGTTCTCGAGCGAGTGGCAGGTCATCAATTCTACTGCTTCCTAGATGGATTCTCATGGTATAATCAAATCGAAGTCTCCTTAGAGGATCAAGGAAAAACAACCTTCACCTGTCCATTTAGCACTTTTTCCTTCAAGCGCATGCCATTTGGGTTATGTAATGCCCCTAGTACCTTCCAACGGTGCATGATGGGGATCTTCTTGGACATGGTGGGGGATTATTTATAGGTCTTCATGGATGATTTCTCCATCTTTGGGGATACTTTTGAGGGATGCCTTCTAAATGTTGAAAAGGTTTTGTCAAGGTGTGAGGATAAGAATCTCATACTAAATTGGGAAAAATGCCATTTCATGGTAAAGGAAGGACATGTTCTAGGTCATATGGTATCTGGTAGAGGTATTAAAGATGATAAAGCTAAGGTTGAAATCATTCGTCACCTTCCCTCTCCTAAAACTGTTAAGGAAGTGAGGTCCTTTTTAAGACATGTTGGCTTTTATAGAAGGTTCAATAGGAATTTCAGCTCTATTTCTCGACCAATTTGTGCTCTATTGGTAAAATATGCTCCATTTTTATGGACAGAAATCTGTGAGGAATCATTCTATACACTCAAGTAAACTCTTATATCTCCACCTATCATGCAATCTACAAATTGGAAACTTCCTTTCGAGCTCATGTGTGATGCAAGTGACTTCACTGTAGGGGCAGTCTTAGGACAACGGTGTGAGAAAACTCCATGTGTCATTGCTTATGCAAGAAAATATTTAAATGATGCACAAATAAACTACACCACCACTGAGAAAGAGCTTCTTGCTTTTGTATTTTCCTTAGAGAAATTCAGGTCTTATCTCTTAGGATCACCCATCATGGCCTTCACTGACCATTCATCCCTAAAATACATTTTCCAAAAACAATATGCCAAGGCTAGATTAATTAGGTGGGTCCTTCTTCTTCAAGATTTTGATTTAACCATTAAGGATAAAAAGGGTGTTGAAAATTTTGTAGCTGATCACCTCTCTAGGATGGAATTCAAAGACAACTCACACCACCTCTCTATGTCTAATTCATTTCCCGATGAGCACCTCTATTCAGTGAGTGATTTCCCTTGGTATGCTGACATAGCAAACCATTTGGTGACGGGTGACATTCCAAAATTCTTGGGGACCCAAGATAAGAGGAAATTCCTTTCTGATGTCAAACAGTATGTGTTTGATGATCCTTACCTCTTCAAGTTCTGTCCTGATCAAATCATCAGGAGATGTGTTCCCGAGTCTGAGCACGAGTCCATTCTAAAATTTTGTCATGGAGAGGCATGTGGAGGTCACTTTTCTACAAACAAAACCACTACAAAGGTCCTCCAAAGTTGTTTCTACTGGCCTAACCTCACTAAGGATTCCTTCTAATTCTATAAAATTTGTCCTCAGTGTTAGAAATTAGGATCCATTTATAAAAGGAATCAAATTCCCCTCACTCCCATTCTGGTCGTTGAAATATTTGATTGTTGGGGAATTGATTTCATGTGACCCTTTCCAAACTCTAAGGGATACCTCTACATCCTCTTAGCTGTTGATTATGTCTCAAAATGGGTTGAAGCCATTCCCACCAAGACTAATGATCATCAAGTTGTGATCCGATTCCTAAAAGAGAAAATCTTTTCTAGATTTGGAGTTCTGAGGGCTATAATCAGTGATCGTGGAACCCATTTCTGTAATCTCCCATTCTCTTCACTCATGTCTAAGTATGTAATTTCTCATAAAGTTTCCACTGCATACCATCCTCAAACCAATGGTTAAGCTGAGTTAGAAAATAGGGAGATTAAGCAAATTCATTAAAAAACTGTCAACCCCTCTAGGAATGATTGGTCTGAGAAACTCTTGGATGCTCTTTGGGCATATCCTACATCATTCAAAACCATCCTAGGAATTTCACCATATAGGTTGGTTTATAGAAAAGCATGCCATTTACCTTTTTAAATGGAGCATATAGAATTTTGGGCAATCAAAAAAATGAATTTCGACATTTCTTTAGCCGAAGAAAAGAGGAAATTAGATCTTAATGAACTTGAGGAACTTAGGATAGAGGCTTATGAAAATTCAAGGATAAATAAAGCTAGAGTTCAAGCTTACCAATCTAGGAATATCAAAGTCAAACAATTTGAACTCGGAAAACCTGTGCTCTTGTATAGTTCAAAACATCATTTATACCCGGGAAAGTTAAGGTCTAGATGGCCAGGTCCATTCATAGTGCATCATGTGTACCCCCATGGGGCAGTAGAGATTCAGGATCCCACAAGTGGTAAAATTTTTAAGGTCAATGGTCATAGGTTAAAACCATTCATTGAATCATTCAATAAACATGAAATAGAGGTAGAGTTAACAGAGCCAACCTATGAACCAGGAAAAAATTGATAGATTTAGGATCCATGTCAGGATAACAACGTTAAACAAAAGCGCTACACGGGAGGCAACCCATGGTCTTCATGTTTCTAATATTTTTGAATCATTTTTTCCCTTCTTCTTCATTTTGTTATTAAAAAAAAATATATAGACTGTTGACCTGTTCTTCTTTTATGAGTAAGGATGGTTATGAAAGGTGAGCACCGTATTCATCTGTGTCACGCGGTGTGATCCCTGAGTAATACCTTACCCATAAAATATAAAGAAGACAATGTATCATCAAGTTTATTTTATTTTATATTTTTCTAGGTATTTTTAAAAAAAATAGATTGTTGAACTGTTCTTCTTTTATGAGTAAGGATGGGTATGAAAGGGGAGCACCGTATTCATCTGTGTCACACGGTGTGATCCCTGAGTAATACCTTACCCAAAAATTTAAGAGAAGATAATGTCTCATCAGTTTATGTTATTTGTACCTTTTTTTAGGTTAAAAAAAATACAAAAAAAATATATATATTAAAAAAATTTAAAGGCATGTCATAGGTCATTGGGAAAAGCTGGTCACAACTGTCCAAGCCATTGGGAGGTAAACCAGAACTGAAGGGAGACATGGGAATTCATTTTCAACATCAACCACCAGGTGACTTCATTCTATAATTTTCATTTTCAATGTCTTCGTTGAACCTCTATCCTGCCCCTTCTATGTTTCAATTCTTTAAACACTGGGGACAATGTTATTCCAAGTTGGGGGGGAGATGAAAATGTGTGGAAGCAAAAATTTCATTAACCTTGAACATGATAACACACATTCCAAACTCTGAAATTGGATATCAAATAATTTTGCATTCCTTGATTCTGATTTTAATGCAAGTTTATGTTCATGTGCATAGATATTGGAAAGTGCGGTTGTCCGATGTGATTTTTCACTGTTATATTTTCATCCATTTAATAAAAAAACACAATGCACGTCCTATAAATTGTGGGGTTTTAGTTTGAGTTCTTGGTGTACCATAATAAATAGCATAGTATTGGCGATCATTTTAATTTTAACATGAGTATTAAAAAAAATCAATTGCACGTAGAGAAATGAATTGACCTAATGTGTGGCTTTCAGCACTTGGGGATCGTGACTCCATAGTTTTCTGGCCTAGAGTTGGGCATTTTATCTCTATTTGTTGTAATTTGAATTTGTTTTTGATTGAGTTAACTCGAGATGATGCCCGAGTATATGAGCTTCACTTGGTTCCCTAAGGTATTTGAGCCTGGGAGTCATCGGCAAAGTCTTGCTACATGGGTTGACTCGATTGAGTTCAATTTCAATTACCATGGAAAAATTGCAAAAAAAAAACCAAAAAAAAGAAAATAAAAAAATGAGTACTCATATTATTATTAAAATTTGATTTCTCCTAGAGCATCCATCTTTTCTCCCTCGAATGGAAATGAACCCCCATGTCTATTGTGACGCACAACACTTCATCATGCTTAATTGAATTTGGATGAAATATGGAAATGAATTTGAACAAAGTAATGGGCTTGGGATTGAGATATGCCTGTGTACATAGCTTGTTTTAAATGATTGTGATGGGTTTTATAATTGTTTTGTAAAGACCCGAAGCTTATCATACATGGACATTACATTACTTTTGTGGAATACTTAGTACATAACAAAAACACACACACAAGGATCGTAATAGTTTAGTGTCTTTGGAATCTCGGAACGTAATCTTCTAATCGTGGTGAAAGATCTTCAATATCTCCCATAAAGATCTTCCCTTTTTTTACCTAAAACCTTTCTTTATATCCTGGGGAAAAGAAAACATAAAAGGGTGAGCTCAAATGCTCAGTAAGGGTAAGAAAAAGAAAAATCAATCACATCATATTCATAAGAACATAACTTTTGGAAATCTTAACCTGCAAAAGAGAGCATAATTTCATATCATGGGATAAATCATAGCAGTGAAATGAAATCCCAATAATCATAACTTAAAACATGGAACTTTGTGGCATACACACATAATCATAGAGAATCATTTCTTGTTAGTCAAGACTCATTGCCAAGACTATCTTAGTGGACAAAGTCCCTTTCTGAACCGAGTCACCCTCGTTTCAGTCCTGTTTCACTGAACCGGTATAACCTACCATTCTAGCCATGTCTATCTCATGAGATATAAAATCTTTACCCAATGCATTGGAGGGAGATATAGGTCCCACCCATCTTATAATGAATCCTTTCTTATGTGTGCCACATAATCATAAATCATACATCATCGCATAACACATGTAACAAAAATGGGATTCTTGAAACATCATGACATCATAAAACAAATCATATAAGGTAAATGACTTCATAAAAATAATTCCCTCAAAACATAATCAAATCAATGTAATAATAGGGATAAAACAGAACACTTTATTATCTTAGATGGAAAATAATTTTGATAAAACACTTGAACTCCATTCTTGAGGAAAATATCCTTTCTTCTTCAAAAACACTTTTCTTTTCTTAACATGTCATAAAATTATAAAATAAAAGAAGTTGATTAAAAATAAAATTGAAAACTTATAAAGGATGATTCTTGGAAATAATGTTTTAAAAATCCATTCTTGCCGTATAAGTTTAAAAAAACATTCTTCGTACTTTTGTCGGAAAAGTCAAAAAGTACCTCGTACGAAAAAAACGACAAAAGATTCCTTTCATATTCTTTACTAAAACTCACCGAAGGGTAAAATTGGATTTAAACTATTGTAAGTGTATGGAAACAATATTACATATTGAGGGAACATGGATGTGGATGATACAATACACCCCAGTAAATACTTACGAATAAACAATCTCGGATAAAAATGAGATTGTGATATTTCCATTACCTTAGGTCCGATTTGCTTTGTACGTGTCCAAAGCTCCTGTATAATGGTTTAAATAATGTTATTGACTTATTCCAGAATCATACATATTGATATGATATCATATATGGTTATATTCTTAGCTTCTTGTTAGTAATATTTCATTGTTACTTGTTACTCGGGTCCTTATTGCCTTTTGTTCTTATGCGTGTTTTGCCGAATAAATTCTTATTCTTATTTTAAGGTTATAGATACCTTATATCAAGAATGGTATTAGTGTAACATATATCAAATTTATTTATTCAATTCATTTATATAATTACTATGTAATGATGATCAGGTAGAACGAGTCGCATCACATCGTGGAGACGGTATTCCGTACGTACACACGAGTGATGATATCGTTCCTATGATTGTGGAATTGTATTTGAGTATATATATATTATTTCAGTATCAATATCAAATTATAATAATCATAAATAGTTTCTCATTACACCATTATACACATCCTTGTAATGTGATGGTGGAAAATAGATTACACCACGGCATGGAGACGGTATTCCGTACGTATGCACGCGCGGTGATTTCATTTTTCCGTAGGATGGATAGAAGGTGAATTAGGGTTGTTTCATATTTATAATAACATATCAGTATGTAAGTAATACTGATGTTATTACTTTATAATGAATCAACTAAAGAAGAAGAAGTTGAAGAAGAAAGAAATTGAAAAGATCGGTAATGGATATTACCTCTTCTTTGGAACGGCTCTTTGAATCCTCCACTTAGGGAACTAATATTGGTCTTTGAAGAAGACCAGGACCTCTAGGATTATTCTAGGGAAGTGTAGAGGAGAAAATGGCAGGGGTTGTCCGAGCTTGAGTGCTCAAATTTGTGTGAGGAGGAGGGGGAGGAGGTTCCCTTTTATAAGGGAAGAGAGGGGCACCTTAGGAATATCTCAAAATATTATTTTATATTAAAGTCAAAATCGGTTTATAATGGTTCCAAAGGGTCTTATTTCGAAGCTAAAGTGGGTATGGGTCGAAATACTATCATCAAATAGGATCTAGACAAGTTTAGGGTATTATTTTAACCTTATCAATTAGATTTAACTCTAAGTTAAATAATTTAACTTTTACCGTGTCTTTTTGTTTTCTTTCACTATATGGTTAATACACTTACTATAATATGGAAAACTAACCTCAAATTGTATATTATTAATACATATATCCTTATCTAAGTCATTTGGCCGAACCTTAGATTTTTAGGAATAAAATAACAATTAATAATATAATATTTGATTTAAAAACTATTTTGTGTCAATTTTGACACTATTTGATATATGATTTTTGTGAAAGTCATAACAGAATTATATGTTCTAACTAAGTTTCTTAAATCAACACTAATATATCATAGTAACCTATAAAATTAGTGTAATCCATAAAAAGTCTTAAATTACATTTATTTTGGTATTTATAATATCAATTATGTCAATATTTCATTAATAAGATAATTACTGCATCATCTTTGTGTCATAAATAAATTAAATTATTTGATGTCTAAAAATTACAAATAAAATACCATCATGTAGGAAATCTTTTTATCTTTCTAATGAATATTTAAAATCGAATTTATCTTATTTAAAACCCTATATTAAAAATGTTTTAGTAAATATACTTTGATTTTAACTCTTTTAACTCTTCTTTGAATTAAATAATAATAAATGTCCTAATCAAATCCAAGTGAGCCTAAATGATAATATTTTACACTTAAGGTTGTTTTTGGTCGAGATACACTTGTCCAATAGAATTATGACATGTGTTAGGGTAATATTAATACCATTCTTACCCTTAATTACCCTATTTACTTTTAACCGTGGTAAATAAAAGTAAAAAGTTACTATTCACCAAAAATTATTTTCATCTCATTGAACCACATTTTACTTACTGACTTCAACCGTGTCTCTCGGATTTTTGAAATTCCATTCACAGAAGCGGTAAAATTAAGTTTTATGAAAAATTCAGTTTTTTAACTACCACTTAGTAGTTTCACTATTCATCAAAAATTGATGTTTTTCAGAACAATGCCAAAATTTCATCCTAAGCTATATTTCATATTCTGAATTCAAAAATGAAATCTATTTTACCAAATTCATACCATAGAAGTTGAATTAATTAATTTTATAATTAAATCCCGCCGTTAAAACAAATAGCGTGTTTTTAAGAAACAATATCTATCAAAAGATTGACACTTGATTATGTCTGGTTTAAATGTGAAATTACATTCAATGACCAACATTGTATTAAATTGTAAAAATATATTCTAAATATACTTTAAAACCACTAAAATTAATAATTTATCACTATTAATTATTTCGATTAAAAAAGTTGTTTTTAATTATAATTTAGTAATTTTCACTATTCATCAGAATATGAAAGTTATCCGAAAAGTACCAAAATTTCACCTTAGGCTAAATTCGATACTCCGAATCCATTTTGAGAGCTAAAATTTCTAAAATTTAAAAATTGGTTTTTACTATTCATAATGGCTAGTTTTAATAATATTTTAATAGCATATCGTTGTTTCGTGAAACTCAGTATTGCGTACTACACACGCTATCGAGAAAGGTTGCGATTGTGTGTAATGCAAGGAAAGTCAAATATGCATGTTGTGCAAGCTCCTTTTTGTGTAGCGTACAACACAAGACATTAATAAAATTAAAAATAATATTTTTCATAAAATCTCGGGCTGTTACATTCTACCCCCCTTAAAATGAATTTCGCCCTCGAAATTCGTCGGGGTTATAAATGGTTTACTATTCAAAAGTTTCTTTAATAGAAACCCACATCGTAAAAAGGAATATCAAAACCAATCTTTAAAAAAAAAGTATGAAACGTAACGGTTACCCAAATAAACTAATCACTGGGTTTCCACATAGGTGAAAATATGGATATGGAAGAGAAATCTAACCATCATGTTCTGATGGAGAGTGGTAGAGAACATGGCTATGGAAAAGCCAGCAATCACAAAGCCATAAATTTGTGACGATCCAAGGTACCATCTGATTCATCAGATATAAGATCACTAGGACAACATTTTTGGTTTTCAAGATCGTTTCCCTAAAGTTAAAGAATTTGAATTAGAATAAATACTTACTTTATTTTGGTACAATCTTACTTTTGTTCGTGCCTTTAATAATTTCCACTTCATCTCTTAAATAAATGAAGTGGAATTTGTTATTCGTGAAGTGTTAGCAGATCATGTGATAGAATGACGGGTCATTCCATCTGTCTCAAACAAAAGGTTAGCAAAAAAATTATATACATAAGTCGATCTATAGTGAGATTAATCATATATGGTTCCTAAAATGAACTTATACTTCATATATCATACTTCTTAATATAATAAAACTAGTTTCTACTAAACAAGGACTTCCTGTAGGCCAGTGGTAGGCGATAAAGGCCAGTCGCACTTCGGTTGTGGGTTCGATTCCCACATCCTTGTCCGACGCGATGGGCTATCGCCCGTCCTGCAGGTTGTCCTTTTTCTAAAACTATATTACTATAACATCCAATCAATAATATCGAAAAAACTTTTATCCTTAAACAATACTAACTTATGTCCAACATAATCCATTCCAATCTTTAGGCTTATCCATAATACTGCAGTCCACTCTCATAACATAGTGAAAACGATTACCAGAGATTTAACACCATCATCGATCCCCATATATCATAAGGTATGTTTTGTTGGTCACATTCCAAAAATTCAAATTCCTTAATTGTGTATTCTCTTGAATACCTTAGTGAAAACATGAATGCAGTTAAAAGTTAACACTTTCCACATTCCAAAATCCTCAAAATTCTATATACTCAAACCATGATATCACTTAGTCCTTATATCAATCATGAGCTCATGAATACTGTTAAACATTTTGTTTTCTCGTTTTCCCTTCATTATGCGCATATCATCTTATTTCCAAAAATATCTCAATTACTTTGAATACCACATTAGACCAATACATAAATATTCCAATACTCCATGATACAATATTATTTTGGAATCCCATTACATAAACACTTAATCATTCCACCACATCGTTGTCATATTCAACATTGCCAATAGTGATCGCATGTGACTTCCCTTTGTCCTTTGCCTTCAGTGGTTGCTCATGTTGATCATCAATAACCCTTGGATTAGGGAATTTATTAGCATAATGCCCCATTTCCTTGCACTTGAAGCATTGAAGTGTTGGTGGTGTGTTCTCTGTAGTGTTTTGTTTATTCACATCATTAGAAACCATTTTTCCATTACTTCGACACTCAGCTGCTCGATGACCTTCTTTTCCACACTTAAAACATTTTCTAGTCCCTTTAAGACAATCTCCACCATGCTTCTTTCCACACTTTGTGCATAAGGAAACATTCATCTTCTTTTCACAATTATTCTGAGATTTCTCCTTGAACTCCATCTTTCGTTTCTTGTCGAAACCATGAGATGGATATGTAGCACCAAATTCCATTTCTACCTTGATAGCACAACACACAATTTCTTCATAGCTACTGAAGTCTCTTATAGCTAATGCCCTTCGAAGACTTGGTTTTAAGACACTGAAAAATCGATCAACTTTACTTTCAGGTTGGATGATAATGCCAGATGCATACCTTGCAAGTCTTGTAAAATTCGCTTCGTTTATACCAACAGATTCATCATCCTTTTGCTTTAGTTCAAGAAACTCCTTCTCCATCTTTGTTCGAAGAATACGAGGGAAGTACTTACTGAAAAACAAGTTCTTGAACTCGTCCCATTCCATGGACTCAATTTCATCTCTTGGCCTCGTATTCTTGATAAGATTCCACCATTGATCAGCTTCACCTTCCAAACGATATACTACTAAGATGACTTTATCATGTTCAGAACATTGAAGAACTGAAAATATCTTTTCAGTGGTACTGATCCATTGTTCAGCAACAAGTGGATCAGAAGTCCCACTGAAAGAAGGTGGACGTTGCCTCATGAAGGACTCAATAGAATACTGTTCCTTTCTCTGCTCATTTGGAAGTCCAGAATGATTCATAGCTTGTGTAAGGATAACAATAATATTTTTCACTCCATATCCCATAACATTTGTTTTTTCAGGAGGACAATCATTGCATTTTCCATTGCATTGATCGACACGGTTCTTTCGGGTTCCAGCCATCGTCTAAAACCCAAAAAGAATAGCGTGAGAGGCAAAAATCATGCTAGGGAAAACAACATAATAAAGGGGGAGTACCTTCAATATCTAACATCTTAGGTTTAATTCTATGATCATTAGTGTAGTTCTAGTACTATAACCTTTACGTATAATTAACCTTAGGGACATCCCTAGACATACCGTAGAAATATCTCTAGGGATCTCACTAACGTTTTCGCATCCTAGTTTCCAAAGGTTGACTAAACCTTTCCTATGATACCAACTGTAAAGACCCGAAGCTTATCGTACATGGAAATTACATTACTTTTGCGGAATACTTAGTACATAACAAAAACACACACACAAGGATCGTAATAGTTTAGTGTCTTTGGAAACTCGGAACATAATCTTCTAATCGTGGTGAAAGATCTTCAATATCTCCCATAAAGCTCTTCCCTTTTTTTTACCTAAAACCTTTATTTACATCCCGGGGAAAAGAAAACATAAAAGGGTGAGCTCAAATGCTCAGTAAGGGTAAGCAAAAGAAAAATCAATCACATCATATTCATAAGAACATAACTTTTGGAAATCTTAACCTGCAAAAGAGATCATAATTTCATATCATGGGATAAATCATAGTATTGAAATGAAATCCCAATAATCATAACTTAAAACATGGAACTTTGTGTCATACACACATAATCATAGAGAATAATTTCTTGTTAGTCAAGACTCATTTCCAAGACTATCTTTGTGGAAAAAGTCCCTTTCTGAACCGAGTCACCCTCGTTTCAGTCCTGTTTCACTGAACCGGTATAACCTACCATTCCAGCCATGTCTATATCATGAGATATAAAATCTTTACCCAATGCATTGGAGGGAGATATAGGTCCCACCCATCTTATAATGAATCCTTTCTTATGTGTTCCACATAATCATAAATCATACATCATCGCATAACACATGTAACAAAAATGGGATTCTTGAAACATCATGACATCATAAAACAAATCATATAAGGTAAATGACTTCATAAAAATAATTCCCTCAAAACATAATCAAATCAATGTAATAATAGGGATAAAACAGAACCCTTTATTATCTTAGATGGAAAATAATTTTGATAAAACACTTGAACTCCATTCTTGAGGAAAATATCCTTTCTTCTTCAAAAACACTTTTCTTTTCTTAACATGTCATAAAATTATAAACTAAAAGAAGTTGATTAAAAATAAAATTGAAAACTTATAAAGGATTATTCTTGGAAATAATGTTTTAAAAATCCATTCTTGCCGTATAAGTTAAAAAAACATTCTTCGTACTTTTGTCGGAAAAGTCAAAAAGTACCTCGTACGAAAAAAACGACAAAAGATTCCTTTCATATTCTTTACTAAAACTCACCGAAGGGTAAAATTGGATTTAAACTATTGTAAGTGGATGGAAAAAATATTACATATTGAGGGAACATGGATGTGGATGATACAATACAACCCAGTAAATACTTATGAATAAACAATCTCGGATAAAAATGAGATTGTGATATTTCCCTTACCTTAGGTCCGATTTGCTTTGTACGTGTCCGAAGCTCCTGTATAATGGTTTAAATAATGTTATTGACTTATTCCAGAATCATACATATTGATATGATATCATATATGGTTATATTCTTAGCTTCTTGTTAGTAATATTTCATTGTTACTTGTTACTCGGGTCCTTATTGCCTTTTGTTCTTATGCGTGTTTTTCCGAATAAATTCTTATTCTTATTTTATGGTTATAGATACCTTATATCCAGAATGGTATTAGTGTAACATATATCATATTTATTCAATCAATTCATTTATATAATTACTATGTAATGATGATCATGTAGAACGAGTCGCATCACATCGTGGAGACGGTATTCCGTACGTACGCACGAGTGATGATATCGTTTCTATGATCGTGGAATTGTATTTGAGTATATATATATTATTTCAGTATCAATATTAAATTATAATAATCATAAATAGTTTCTCATTACACCATTATACCCATCCTTGTAAGGTGATGGTGGAAAATAGATTACACCACGGCGTGGAGACGGTATTCCGTACGTACGCACGCGCGGTGATTTCATTTTTCCGTAGGATGGATAGAAGATTAATTAGGGTTGTTTCATATTTATAATAACATATCAGTATGTAAGTAATACTGATGTTATTACTTTATAATGAAACAACTAAAGAAGAAGAAGTTGAAGAAGAAAGAAATTGAAAAGATCGGTAATGGATATTACCTCTTCTTTGGAACTAAGATTGGTCTATGAATCCTCCACTTAGGGAACTAAGATTGGTCTTTGAAGAATACCAGGACCTCTAGGATTATTCTAGGGAAGTGGAGAGGAGAAAATGGCAGGGGTTGGCCGAGCTTGAGTGCTCAAATTGGTGTGAGGAGGAGGGGGAGGAGGTGCCCTTTTATAAGGGAGGAGAGGGGCACCTTAGGAATATCTCAAAATATTATTTTATATTAAAGTCAAAATCGGTTTATAATTTTTCCAAAGGGTCTTATTTAGAAGCTAAAGTGGGGATGGGTCGAAATCCTATCATACAATAGGATTTAGACAAGTTTAGGGTGTTATTTTAACCTTATCAATTAGATTTAACTCTAAGTTAAATAATTTAACTTTTACCGTGTCTTTTTGTTTTCTTTCACTATATGGTTAATACACTTACTATAATATGCCAAACGAACCCCAAATTGTATATTATTAATAAACATATTCTTATCTAAGTAATTTGGTCGAAACTTATATTTTTAGGAATAAAATAACAATTAATAATATAATATTTGATTTAAAAACTATTTTGTGTCAATTTTGACACTATTTGATATATGATTTTTGTGAAAGTCATAAAAGAATTATATGTTCGAACCAAGTTGATTAAATCAACAATAATATATCATAGTAACCTAGAAAAGTAGTGGAATTCATAAAAAGTCTTAAATTACATTTATTTTTGTATTTATAATATCAATTATGTCAATATTTCATTAATAAGATAATTACTGCATCATCTTTGTGTAATAAATAAATTAAATTATTTGATGTCTAAAAATTACAATTAACAAACCATCATGTAGGAAATATTTTTATCTTTCTAATGAATATTTACAATCTAATTTATCTTATTTACAACCCTATATTAAAAATGTTTTAGTAAATATACTTTGATTTTAACTCTTTTAACTCTTCTTTGAATTAAATAATAATAAATGTCCTAATCTAATCCAAGTGGGCCTAAATGATAATATTTTACACTTAAGGTTGTTTTTGGTCGAGATAAACTTTTCCAATAGAATTAGGACATGTGTTAGGGTAATATTAATATCATTCTTACCCTTAATTACCCTATTTACTTTTAACCGTGGTAAATAAAAGTAAAAAGTTACTATTCACCAAAAATTATTTTCATCTCATTGAACCAAATTTTACTTACTGACATCAACCGTGTCTCTCGGATTTTTGAAATTCCATTCACAGAAGCGGTAAAATTATGTTTTATGAAAAATTCAGTTTTTTAACTACCACTTAGTAGTTTCACTATTCATCAAAAATTGATGTTTTTCAGAACAATGCCAAAATTTAATCCTAAGCTATATTTCATATTCCGAATTCAAAAATGAAATCTATTTTACCAAATTCATAACATAGAAGTTGCATTAATTAATTTTATAATTAAATCCCGCTGTTAAAACAAATAGCGTGTTTTTAAGAAACAATATCTATCAAAAGATTGACACTTGATTATGTCTGGTTTAAATGTGAAATTACATTCAGTGACCAAAATTGTATTAAATTGAAAAAATATATTCTAAATATTATTTAAAACCACTCAAATTAATAATTTATCACAATTAATTATTTCGATTAAAAAAGTTGTTTTTAATTATAATTTAGTAATTTTCACTATTCATCAGAATATGAAAGTTATCCGAAAAGTACCAAAATTTCACCTTAGGCTAAATTCGATACTCCGAATCCATTTTGAGAGATAAAATTTCTAAACTCAGTATTGCGTACTACACACGCTATTGAGGAAGGTTGCGATTGCGTGTAATGCAAGGCAAGTCAAAGATGCGTGTTGTGCAAGCTCCTTTTGGTGTAGCGTACAACACAAGACATTAATAAAATTAAAAAGAATATTTTTCATAAAATCTCGGGCTGTTACATTCTACCCCCCTTAAAATGAATTTCGCCCTTGAAATTTGTCGGGGTTATAAATGGTTTACTATTCGAAAGTTTCTTTAATAGAAACCCACATCATAAAAAGGAATCTCAAAACCAATCTCTAAAAACAAAAGTATGAAACGTAACGGTTACCCAAATAAACTAATCACTGGGTTTCCACATAGGTGAAAATATGGATATGGAAGAGAAATCTAACCATCATGTTCTGATGGAGAGTGGTAGAGAACATGGCTATGGAAAAGCCAGTAATCACAAAGCCATAAATTTGTGACGATCTAAGGTACCATCTGATTCATCAGATATAAGATCACTAGGACAACATTTTTGGTTTTCAAGATCGTTTCCCTAAAGTTAAAGAATTTGAATTAGAATAAATACTTACTTTATTTTGGTACAATCTTACTGTTGTTCATGCCTTTAACAATTTCCACTTCATCTCTTAAATAAATGAAGTTGAATTTGTTATTCGTGAAGTGTTAGCAGATCATGTGATAGAATGACGGGTCATTCCATCTGTCTCAAACAAAAGGTTAGCAAAAAAATTATATACATAAGTCGATCTATAGTGAGATTAATCATATATGGTTCCTAAAATGAACTTATACTTCATATATCATAGTGCTTAATATAATAAAACTAGTTTCTACTAAACAGGGACTTCCTGTAGGCCAGTGGTAGGCGATAAAGGCCAGTCGCACTTCGGTTGTGGGTTCGATTCCCACATCCTTGTCCGACGCGATGGGCTGTCGCCCGTCCTGCAGATTGTCCTTTTTCTAAAACTATATTACTATAACATCCCATCAATAATATCGAAAAAACTTTTATCCTTAAACAATACTAACTTATGTCCAACATAATCCATTCCAATCTTTAGGCTTATCCATAATACTGCAGTCCACTCTCATAACATAGTGAAAATGATTACCAGAGATTTAACACCATCGTCGATCCCCATATATCATAAGGTATGTTTTGTTGGTCACATTCCAAACATTCAAAGTCCTTAATCGCGTATTCTCTTGAATACCTTAGTGAAAACATGAATGCAGTTAAAAGTTAACACTTTCCACATACCAAAATCCTCAAAATTATATATACTCAAACCATGATATCACTTAGTCCTTATATCAATCATGAGCTCATGAATACTGTTAAACATTTTGTTTTCTCGTTTTCCCTTCATTATGCGCATATCATCTTATTTCCAAAAATATCTCAATTACTTTGAATACCACATTAGACCAATACATAAATATTCCAATACTCCATGATACAATATTATTTTGGAATCCCATTACATAAACACTTAATCATTCCACCACATCGTTGTCATATTCAACATCGCCAATAGTGATCGCATGTGACTTCCCTTTGTCCTTTGCCTTCAGTGGTTGCTCATGTTGATCATCATTAACCCTTGGATTAGGTCATTTATTAACATAATGCCCCATTTCCTTGCACTTGAAGCATTGAAGTGTTGGTGGTGTGTTCTCTGTAGTGTTTTATTTATTCACATCATTAGAAACCCTTTTTCCATTACTTCGACACTCAGCTGATCGATGACCTTCTTTTCCACACTTAAAACATTTTCTAGTCCCTTTAAGACAATCTCCACCATGCTTCTTTCCACACTTTGTGCATAAGGAAACATTCATCTTCTTTTCACAATTATTCTGAGATTTATCCTTGAACTCCATCTTTCGTTTCTTGCCGAAACCATGAGATGGATATGTAACACCAACATCCATTTCTACCTTGATAGCACAACACACAATTTCTTCATAGCTACTGAAGTCTCTTATAGCTAATGAGCTTCGAAGACTTGGTTTTAAGCCACTGAAAAATCGATCAACTTTACTTTCAGGTTGGATGATAATGCCAGATGCATACCTTGCAAGTCTTGTAAAATTCGCTTCGTATATACCAACAGATTCATCATCCTTTTTCTTTAGTTCAAGAAACTCCTTCTCCATCTTTGTTCGAAGAATACGAGGGAAGTACTTACTGAAAAACAAGTTCTTGAACTCGTCCCATTCCATGGACTCAATTTCATCTCTTGGCCTAGTATTCTTGATAAGATTCCACCATTGATCAGCTTCACCTTCCAAACGATATACTGCTAAGATGACTTTATCATGTTCAGAACATTGAAGAACTGAAAATATCTTTTCAGTGGTACTGATCCATTGTTTAGCAACAAGTGGATCGGAAGACCCACTAAAAGAAGGTGGACGTTGCCTCATGAAGGACTCAATAGAATACTGTTCCTTTCTCTGCTCATTTGGAAGTCCAGAATGATTCATAGCTTGTGTAAGGATAGCAATAATATTTTTCACTCCATCTCCCATAAAATTTGTTTGTTCAGGAGGACAATCATTGCATTGTCCATTGCACTGATCAACACGGTTCCTTCGGGTTCCAGCCATCATCTAAAACCCAAAAAGAATAGTGTGAGAGGCAAAAATCATGCTAAGGAAAAACAACATAATAAAGGGGGAGTACCTTCAATATCTAACATCTTAGGTTTAATTCTATGATCGTTAGCGTAGTTCTAGTACTATAACCTATACGTATACTTAACCTTAGGGACATCCCTAGACATACCGTAGAAATATCTCTAGGGATCTCATTAACGTTTTCGCATCCTAGTTTCCAAAGGTTGACTAAACCTTTCCTATGATACCAACTGTAAAGACCCGAAGCTTATCGTACATGGACATTACATTACTTTTGCGGAATACTTAGTACATAACAAAAACACACACACAAGGATCGTAATAGTTTAGTGTCTTTGGAAACTCGGAACGTAATCTTCTAATCGTGGTGAAAGATCTTCAATATCTCCCATAAAGATCTTCCCTTTTTTTTACCTGAAACCTTTCTTTATATCCTGGGGAAAATAAAACATAAAAGGGTGAGCTCAAATACTCAGTAAGGGTAAGCAAAAGAAAAATCAATCACATCATATTCATAAGAACATAACTTTTGGAAATCTTAACCTGCAAAAGAGAGCATAATTTCATATCATGGGATAAATCATAGTAGTGAAATGAAATCCCAATAATCATAACTTAAAACATGGAACTTTGTGGCATACACACATAATCATAGAGAATAATTTCTTGTTAGTCAAGACTCATTTCCAAGACTATCTTAGTGGACAAAGTCCCTTTCTGAACCGAGTCACCCTCGTTTCAGTCCTATTTCACTGAACCGGTATAACCTACCATTCCAGCCATGTCTATCTCATGAGATATAAAATCTTTACCCAATGCATTGGAGGGAGATATAGGTCCCACCTATCTTATAATGAATCCTTTCTTATGTGTGCCACATAATCATAAATCATACATCATCGCATAACACATGTAACAAAAATGGGATTCTTGAAACATCATGACATCATAAAAAAAATCATATAAGGTAAATGACTTCATAAAAATAATTCCCTCAAAAAATAATCAAATAAATGTAATAATAGGGATAAAACAGAACCCTTTATTATCTTAGATGGAAAATAATTTTGATAAAACACTTGAACTCCATTCTTGAGGAAAATATCCTTTCTTCTTCAAAAACACTTTTCTTTTCTTAACATGTCATAAAATTATAAACTAAAAGAAGTTGATTAAAAATAAAATTGAAAACTTATAAAGGATGATTCTTGGAAATAATTTTTTAAAAATCCATTCTTGCCGTATAAGTTAAAAAGAACATTCTTCGTACTTTTGTCGGAAAAGTCAAAAAGTACCTCGTACGAAAAAAACGACAAAAGATTCTTTTCATATTCTTTACTAAAACTCACCGAAGGGTAAAATTGGATTTAAACTATTATAAGTGGATGGAAACAATATTACATATTGAGGGAACATGGATGTGGATGATACAATACACCCCAGTAAATACTTACGAATAAACAATCTCGGATAAAAATGAGATTGTGATATTTCTCTTACCTTAGGTCCGATTTGCTTTGTACGTGTCCAAAGCTCCTGTATAATGGTTTAAATAATGTTATTGACTTATTCCAAAATCATACATATTGATATGATATCATATATGGTTATATTCTTAGCTTCTTGTTAGTAATATTTCATTGTTACTTGTTACTCGGGTCCTTATTGCCTTTTGTTCTTATGCGTGTTTTGCCGAATAAATTCTTATTCTTCTTTTAAGGTTATAGATACCTTATATACAGAATGGTATTAGTGTAACATATATCATATTTATTCATTCAATTCATTTATATAATTACTATGTAATGATGATCATGTAGAATGAGTCGCATCACATCGTGGAGACGGTATTCCGTACGTACGCACGAGTGATGATATCGTTCCTATGATCGTGGAATTGTATTTGAGTATATATATATATTATTTCAGTATCAATATTACATTATAATAATCATAAATAGTTTCTCATTACACCATTATACCCATCCTTGTAAGGTGATGGTGGAAAATATATTACACCACGGCGTGGAGACGGTATTCCGTACGTACGCACGCGCGGTGATTTCATTTTTCTGTAGGATGGATAGAAGGTGAATTAGGGTTGTTTCATATTTATAATAACATATCAGTATGTAAATAATACTGATGTTATTACTTTATAATGAAACAACTAAAGAAGAAGAAGTTGAAGAAGAAAGAAATTGAAAAGATCGGTAATGGATATTACCTCTTCTTTGGAACGCCTCTTTGAATCCTCCACTTAGGGAACTAAGATTGGTCTTTGAAGAAGACCAGTACCTCTAGGATTATTCTAGGGAAGTGGAGAGGAGAAAATGGAAGGGTTTGGCCGAGCTTTAGTGCTCAAATTGGTGTGAGGAGGAGGGGGAGGAGGTGCCCTTTTATAAGGGAGGAGAGGGGCACCTTAGGAATATCTCAAAATATTATTTTATATTAAAGTCAAAATCAGTTTATAATGGTTCCAAAGGGTCTTATTTCGAAGATAAAGTGGGTATGGGTCGCAATCCTATCATCCAATAGGATTTAAAGAAGTTTAGGGTATTATTTTAACCTTATCAATTAGATTTAACTCTAAGTTAAATAATTTAGCTTTTACCGTGTCTTTCTGTTTTCTTTCACTATATAGTTAATACACTTACTATAATATGCCAAACGAACCCCAAATTGTATATTATTAATACATATATTCTTATCTAAGTCATTTGGCCGAACCTTAGATTTTTAGGAATAAAATAACAATTAATAAAATAATATTTGATTTAAAAACTATTTTGTGTCAATTTTGACACTATTTGATATATGATTTTTTTTAAAGTCATAAAAGAATTATATGTTCGAACCAAGTTTATTAAATCAACACTAATATACCATAGTAACCTAGAAAATTAGTTTAATTCATTAAAAGTCTTAAATTACATTTATTTTGGTATTTATAATATCAATTATGTCAATATTTCATTAATAAGATAATTACTGCATCATCTTTTTGTCATAAATAAATTACATTATTTGGTGTCTAAAAATTAAAAATAAAATACCATCATGTAGGAAATCTTTTTATCTTTCTAATGAATATTTACAATCGAATTTATCTTATTTAAAACCATATATTAATTTTTTTTTAGTAAATATACATTGATTTTAACTCTTTTAACTCTTCTTTGTATTAAATAATAATAAATGTCTTAATCTAATCCAAGTGGGCCTAAATGATAATATTTTACACTTAAGGTTGTTTTTTTTCGAGATACACTTGTCCAATAGAATTAGGACATGTGTTAGGGTAATATTAATATCATTCTTACCCTTAATTACCCTATTTACTTTTAACCGTGGTAAATAAAAGTAAAAAGTTACTATTCACCAAAAATTATTTTGATCTCATTGAACCACATTTTACTTACTGACATCAACCGTGTTTCTCGGATTTTTGAAATTCCATTCACAGAAGCGGTAAAATTATGTTTTATGAAAAATTCAGTTTTTTAACTACCACTTAGTAGTTTCACTATTCATCAAAAATTGATGTTTTTCAGAACAATGCCAAAATTTCATCCTAATCTATATTTCATATTCCGAATTCAAAAATGAAATCTATTTTACCAAATTCATAACATAGAAGTTTCATTAATTAATTTTATAATTAAATCCCACTGTTAAAACAAATAGCGTGTTTTTAAGAAACAATATCTATCAAAAGATTGACACTTGATTATGTCTGGTTTAAATGTGAAATTACATTCAATGACCAACATTGTATTAAATTGTAAAAATATATTCTAAATATACTTTAAAACCACTCAAATTAATAATTTATCACTATTAATTATTTTGATTAAAAAAGTTGTTTTTAATTATAATTTAGTAATTTTCACTATTCATCAGAATATGAAAGTTATCCGAAAAGTACCAAAATTTCACCATAGGCTAAATTCGATACTCCGAATCCATTTTGAGAGCTAAAATTTTTAAAATTTAAAAAGTGGTTATTACTATTCATAACGGCTAGTTTTAATAATATTTTAATAGCATATCGTTGTTTCGTGAAACTCAGTATTGCGTACTACACACGCTATCGAGGAAGGTTGCGATTGCGTGTAATGCAAGGCAAGTCAAAGATGCGTGTTGTGCAAGCTCATTTTGGTGTAGCGTACAACACAAGACATTAATAAAATTAAAAAGAATATTTTTCATAAAATCTCGGGCTGTTACATGTTTGGTATGTGATCTTTGGGTGAGAAATGTGTATTAAAATGTTTTTGGAAAAGGTCATTCGAATTTCATTTTTGTGAGATATATTTTGCTCGGAACTAGAGAAAATCAAGTTGGGGGGTGTGATTAGCCAATAAAAAAACATATTTTGATTATATTTTAATGTTATTAAATGTTTATTTTTGATCTTATGGGCCTGAGTTAGTGGATTTTAATTTTGAACATCCATTCTCTTCATTTGTGCACTCCATGCCTAATTTGCACCAATTTAGGCCCAATGTTTCATCTGATTTCAAAGAATGTAATTATCCATATTTTAATTTTATATTTTTGGAAATGGATATAAACTTAAATATGAACATTTTTCATTCAGGGATCAATGAAGGATTCATAAAGTATGATGAGGATTTTTGGTGAAGAAAGGAAACAATTTTGGAGAAGGCAGATTGGATATCATCCCACTGATCAGACTTTGGGGCCCACAATACAGGCCCAATAAAGCCCAAAATTAATGGGAGACTAGAAGAAATATATAGGAAGAAATAATTTTTCTGGATACAGTGCTAATTCGTCCTAAATGGTGGTGATTAAGGCGGCCCAAGTTGAAGATTCAATTCTGGGCCAGATTCTGCGGCCCAGAACAACAGCCCACTATTTATATCATATCTCACGAAAGGTTTATTATTTTGGGATGAAGGTTTACAAGATGTTAGGGGACATCCAGGGATTCATTTAAGTCTTCTAGGGCCCACTCTAATTCGGCCTTCTAGAAGGTCCTTTAGGAACGTCTTTTCGGTGGATGCAAGCTGGCTGCAACTCCGAGGTAAGAGTTGAAAAGTCTCTCAACATTAATGTTCCACCCACCTTTCCCCAACAAAATTAATTAAAGTCACAATGGATGTTGGGGGCTCGGCCATGACTTCATTTTTTCCTATTTAAGGCAGTAGTGGTGGAGGATTTAGGCATCTTTGTGCTTTCTTTTCATTGTAGTGTTATTATGCCAATTTGCCTTTGTAATGTTCTTCCTTATCATGTAAGTTGTTCGAATAACCTTAGTCTTCAATAAAAGTTATTCCTCTTATCTTATTCTGTTCTTATTCATATCACCTTGATACCGTTGCCTCATGGTGTGAAATTTTTTACACCAAACCTTGTGACTTTGTTCACACAACGATGGAGTGATCATTATTTGTGTTGTTTTTACTTCTTCAATTCCACCCTCGTAAGTCTACTTTCTGCTTCCGTTGAGAACTTGTCATCAATGGAGGGCTAGATCTTTTATGGGTTGATCCAAGGGAGTATCAAGGGGCTGGAGTGAATGTTATTTCTCACTCTCTAAATGTTATTAATTTCTTTTAATTGAGTTTCTTTCATTCAATGATTTATATTCTTCCTCTTCCTTATTGAATTTATTCACCCCACTTTGATGTGCTAATTATATCCTTTACCTTGGAGTGCTCCTGAAAATGATCCTACAAGTGTATAGGTGATTATAATGTGTTTTGAAGGTGTTTAATCAGTATGTTATTAGGTTAGTTTGAATTCATTTCATGAATCCTTCTTGAGTTAATGAAATTAAAATCGTAAAAAAAAGGAATTCATTCAATCCACCCCGAGAAATAACCTAGGATCAAATCATTTCCTCATAATTTGAATTCACATAGATCTTTTAGTGATCTTTAAAAACCATCTAAAATAAACCCAAGTTGGCAACTTCATAGCCAAAAATCCATCTCTTTTTATTGAGTGTCTAAAGGTTCTTCTTAGGTCTCTGAGGATTCGACAACCCAAGCTGCACTGCAAGCGACCGCTTGACCCTTAAAAATTGGGTAAATTTAGGCGAAACCAGTGAGGGGAAATGGAAAATGAATTTGTCTTATTTTGTGGAGACTGACTGTGGGGTGTTGAAGATATAATTCCCTGTAACATAAAAATACCATAGTTTACATATTTACAACAAGGGTTTCACTTTCTTATATTTTTTGGATAATTTTAGTTTTGAGTTTTAAAGAATGAGTAAAACATCTTACATATCAGATAATTGAAATAAAATGGGAACATTTTCTCTTAAATACCATTTCCCCCCAAAATAGATCCTTATATTTATTCTCATGTTTCATTCATAACAGTTTTTCATTATTCAAGACATGTCACGATTGAATTTTCTATAACCAATACACATCCTTGAAACATATGACAAAACATTTTATAATGTTTGATGATCAATAAAATCTCCTTAAGTGATATAAAAAGAAAGGAAATCTGTTAATCCATTTGAAAGCAATGATAACCCATGAGGAAATTTTCCTCTTTAAATAATAAAATTTTGAGCTGAAATAAATAATTTAGTTACTCATAAAATCGATATAAAAGTTAAAATTTTTCATAAATTATTAGCAAAGAATAAAGGAAAAATCATAGTCATGAAATTTACTTAGGAAAACCTAAGAACACAAGAAAACAAACATTTCACCTATATAAGATCAAAAACATTCCTTAAAACATGAGTTGTTTTCTTACCTTATAGAATCAAAATATTTACTATAAAACCCATATAAATAATTGATAAACCATGTAGGAATCTTGGGACATTATCCTTATAATCACTATTACAATGGAATCACCTAACTTGATAATTCACAAATATATTAGGAGTAACCTATCACTGGTAATCTCTGTCACTTCACCAAATTCATTAGAAATCTATATTAGGTTCTCCCATCATCATATATATTTCATACTCACCCTTCATTGATATAAAATTTCCAATAACTATACCATGAATAAAATACACATTTCTTTAGATTTAACTATAAAACTCAATCAAATTTTCATTCATTCCCATAAGAATTAAAAATTTCAGTTATCTTCTAAAAATGAGAAGAAATTTACATTTCCATAATTTTTTTTAAAACTAAAAACATAATGAATATTGATATTATATTTTCCTCGTAAATAAACATTTAAAATTGTAAAATAATATTCAAATAAAATAATATTCATGACAATTGGAAAACTATTATTTCAGTAATCATTAAAACAAATATTCTTGTCACACATTGGTAAATAAAGTAAAAAATGGCTTCTATGAAAAATGTTCAAAAAATTATTTTTTAATATTTTGTAAAGAAAGTAATGAATAATAGAAAATTAAAATTTTCATCCTTTGAATAATAAATAAGAAAATTCTTGAAATTATTTAATGAACTTTGACATGGAAAAAAATAGTCTGAAGGAAAAATTTAAAACATGTTTTTTAAAGGAAAGCCCCTATTATCGAGTCTTGAATCATTTTATTAATATTTCTACCATCTTGAGTAATGAAATTATATAATTTTGAAATTTTATTAAAACCAAGTTTATTTTTAATTTAATTATCATTATTACATTTATGTCACTTTTTACCTTGTTTTATTTAGTTACTAAATGATTGACTTCACGTTGAATGTCTTGATGAAGTTCAGATAATAACTCCAAAATGAATTCGGTACATTGAATATGGAAAAAGTGATCATGGTTATATCATATCCTGAATATTAACCATTAATAATTTATTATGTTTATAAATTAAATGCATTCTTAGAACCATCCACGGATGGTGGATGTGAAAATTTAAATACGACATATTAGGGATGCAATAGTGTACACATACACATGAGTGTCCTTCTTTGAATTCTTAAAAGGACCCCTTTAATCCTAAATGGGAATGGGCTTTCAAAGATGATCGATCCTTATCGAAGGATCAAATAAATGCTTTGGATACTTTGGAGCCCTTGATTTTGAAAATGAAGGGATTATCCATTGTGAAGCCTCTTTCTGGGTATGGTTCACTAAATCCATCCAAGGAGGATTATTTGTGGTCCTCCAATGTTACCCAAAATGATAATGGTGGATTCTCCATGGTGTCTGGTCTGAAGGCTTTGCAACAACGAATTACTCTATGCAAATTCTTGATCCTGGGCCATGTTATTTACTCGAAAGGTGATCATCCTTGGTCTTATGCATATCTAAAATGTAGGGTGTCTTATTGTTTGGGAAATTGAGACTGGCAAATTATTCCTATTGGGCATGGGTATTTCCACACCCTTTTTCATTCAAAGGAAACTCTGAATGTGGCTTGTAGTTTTGGTAATTTATAGTTAAAACCTGGAGTTCTGAGATTATCTGAATGTAATGTTAATTTCAATCCATTAAACCTCAAGCAATCTAATGCCCAAATATGGGTTAGGCTTGATGGGATGAATTGGGTATATTGGCATCCGAGGATCCTCAATAATCTTGCCTTATGCCTTGGTACTCCCATCAGACTGGATCATAAGACCCTAGATAGTGTGTTGGGATTCTTTGCTAGGATGCTTGTGGATGATAATTTGGAATTGAAAAGGCCGACCAAAATATCCTTTATTGCTAATGGCATCACATCTGATATTAGAGTTGAATATGAAAATGTGCCTTCATTTTGTGATGTATGCAAGATTTTAGGCTACATGGTGGTTAATTGTAGGGTGATACATAATAAGGTTATTTTTGATCCTAATGCCTCTGAATGGATCAATGCTAATTGAAATAGAAGAGGCATAAATTCTATGGTTGATAAAAAAGGAGACACTTGGAAGAAAGTAGAGGCATCACAACCTCTTAAAGCTTAGCCTGGTATTTTATCATCCAAAACTCCTGCTATATCTCAGGACGAACCATCCTCTTGCCTGAAGCATTCATGGTCTGACTTAATGGGGGAATAAGAGAGGGACAACACGACTTTGATTGAATCCACAACCAATATGTTCATTCCAAATGATCAGGACCTATTTTCATCTTTGTAAAATGATGTTTTTAATATGGTTTTGGATTTTCAATCTGAATTGGAGGAAGGTCTCATGCTTCAGGAGATCTATAATGATATTTCTGTTTTGGTTAAGGGTATGCAAGAAGGGAGGGTTTCTCCTCTAGATGACCTTGCCAACCTTCCCTCTGTTTGTGAACAGGTTAATGATAGTATGCTAATTATAGCAGTCTGAAGTGAGGATATGTTTAAAAACAATGCTGCCATAAATCCCAGTATCCAGATTCCTATTAGTGTAACATGTGAAAGATATGTGGTTATCACAGCCTCTGTTATGATGCATTCAATCATAGTAATTTTAGATTCTCCCAGTGCAGAAATCCGAGGTAAATCATCCTCTCCAAGTCCTGTATTTTTATATTCCACTGAAATTCTACTCAGTTCTGAAGTAGTTAAGGGCCATGATAACCCAAAATTCAATGTATCTGTTACTCTTCCATTTGATGTCTTATTGTAGCAGGGCTGTATTGATCCACTAAAGGATCCTTTTGACAATCTGGTGGAAATCAAGATTGGCAGTGAGGCTAATACTTGTTCTCTTTAGTCGAGACAAGGCAATGGAGATAGAAGGCTGCCTCTTAAGATAGGAAAGGGAGAAAATTCTAACCTTGATATTAGTGATCTTTTTCTAAATGCTTCCATACCCAAAAAGAAAGTTGGGAGACCCCCCAAAACAGGCAAGAAAAAAATTACAGGATCTAAAATATGGGGTCACATCCCTAACATCATGTTTAAATGAAGATTCTCTTCTAGAATTGCCAGGGGTTGGATAATAGGGACACTTGAAGGTCTCTAAGGATTTTTATTCAGCTTCATAAACCTATCCTTATTGGTTTATCCAAACCTAAAAGAACCTTTTCATCTAGCATTTCTAATTTGAAAAATTTTGGTTTTCAATTGATTAGTTCAAATAACTGTCTGTCTGAGATTAAGAGATTAAGGTTTTTGTCTCATTACTCAATTTTAGATATTTCCATTGTTGTTAATAATGAGTAGCATGTCACTTGTTCATTTAGGTACCTTGGTTATTATTATTTATGCACCTTTGTGTATTCTTTTAACAACTATCAGGATTGTAGAAAATTATGACATGATATTGAGAACCTCAATTCAACTATTTCTGGTCCATGGCTAGTCCTAGGATATTTCAATGACATCGTGATTCTAGATGAGAAATTGGGGGCCACATCCAATTCCATTTCATATAGGGAGTTTAAATCTTGTATTGAATCTAATGGGCTGTTTAAGGTCAATCTAGTTGGAGCTAAATATACTTGGTATATAATGTTTTTGAACAGGTTTGTTGCTAGTCATATTGAGAGGGATTTTTTCAATGAAGATTGTCTTGACTCCTGGGATTCCATTTATTGCACGACTTTATCCAGATTTAATTTAGATCACCATCCCATTTTGGTTGACTTGGTGGGTAAGGATCCTCAACCTCCTTTACCATTTAGGTTAAAAAAAGCATGGATCAATCACCCTGAATATAGAACAAATTTTAAACAAACATGGAGCTCTTTGAATTGAAAGAAGGATGGGTTTACATGTGTTATAAAGCTCAAACTTTTTAAAAGGGCTCTTAAAACTTGGAGAAAATTTCATTTCAGTTCTCTTGACCAGGAAATATAGTATCTTGAAGATTCTCTTCAGAATTTACGGAAACAAAATATCTTGTATGACTTCTCAGGTGATGTTCAGGGGGAATCAAAGTGTATTTCAAAGATGAATAATATTTTTAAATTTAAGGATTCCTTGAAAAGATATATTTTCAAGGAAAAATGGTTTAAGTATGGTGATAGGAACTCCAAGTTCTTTAATTCTCTCTAGAAGATAAGGAAGGTTTCCAGGCCTCTTTCTTTATTAAAAAATGGGAACCATATTTTTGACAATAGGGGGTACCTTTCAAGTCATGTGATTTATTATTTCAGGGATCTCTTTAATGGGTCCTCCCTTCGCAATGATCCTTTGGAAGGTATCATTCCCAAACTTGTGGATTATCAAGATAACATCAATCTCACTACTACTCCATTGAATCTTGAGATTAAAGAAGCAGTATTCAGTCTCAAATATGAAAGTTCTCCAGGACCGGATAGTTTTGGTAATATTTTCTTTCAAGAATACTGGGATATTGTTCAATATAATGTTTGCAGGATCTTAATTCATTTCTTTAAAGGGGGTTCCCTTCCTCATGGTTTGAATGATCAGTTTCTGGCACTGATTCCAAAGGTGGATAATTCCAAAATAATACATCTCTTAATGCTAGTTTCATTAGTTAACTCTATATACAAGATCATTTGTAAAATTGTTTCCATAAGGTTGGCTTTGATTGCTGGAAAGATTGTATCCCCAAATCAGTTTGGTTTTATCAAATAGAGGTTGATTCAGGATTGTCTTATCACTGCTTCTGAGTGTGTTAATCTATTAAATAAATCCATTAGGGGTGGAAACATTGCTCTGAAGATTGATTTCAGGAAGGATTTTTACACAATGGAATAGAGATTCATTTACAAGGTTATGGAAAGGTTTGGGTTTAATGGTGTCTTTTTTGATTGGGTCCTTTCCATTTTCAGATCTGCTCGTATCTCTATCGTTATTAAAGGATCCCCTGAGGGGTTTTTTTTGATTATTCCAGAGGGTTCAGACAAGGTGACCCCATTTCTGCTATTATTTTATCAATTACAGAGGATTAACTTAGTATACTTCTCTCCATTATGGCAGGTAATGGGAAAATGAAGGCGATTAGTGTAGGTCAGGGTTTGGTTGCTCCTACTCACTTGTTATATGCTGATGACATTATTATTTTCACTAAGTGGGATAAGAGAAATATTAATAATATCAAAATATCCCTTTCTCACAACTCCTCTGTCTCTGGTCAAGAAATAAGTTGGGAAAAATATTTCATTTACTTTGGAAGGAACATCTCTATTTCTTGGAATAATGATATTGTTAGAGAATTGGGCATTCATGATGGAGTTCTTAATTTCAATCATTTGGGAGTGCCTTTATTTTGGGGAATGCCTAAGGATTGTTATTTCTCAGATATTTTCAGCAAGGTCAGAAGGTAGCTTGCTTCTTGGAAAGGAAAAACTCTCTCCATGGCTGGTGGGGTTTTATTGGTTAATGTTTTTATTGTCTCCATGTTTCTTTATTCGTTTATGGTGTACAAAGGGCCTATTTCTCTCATAAGTAATATCAATGTTTCTCTCAAGAACTTCATCTAGAGTGGAAAAATTATTGAGAAGAAATTGGCTACAGTTTCTTGGAGCAACTATTGTAAACCATGTGATGATGGGGGTTTATGTATAAAAAACCTTGAGATCTTCAATGATTCTCTGCAAGCTTATTTTATGTGGAGACTCTTTAATAGAAACTCTAAGGATATTGCTTTACTTCAGGATAAATTTATGAATAGGCTTATGAAGGGTGACTTTAATCATATTGATTCTTCTGTTTGTCTTACCTTCAAAATTGTTTTTCCTCAATTGATAGTCATTCAAGATGCCTTGTTTATAAAGATTCCTCTCTTGATTTTTGGAAGGAAAATTGGCCTAATAGTCCTATTATTGATTTATTGGGGGGGGGGTGTATACACTAAATTGTATTTGAATATTTCTATTAGGGACCAGCTGGTTAATATGGAGGATCTTACAGTGAAAATTTTGAATCATGTTAAGAAGTATTGTTTCACTAACATGGCAGATTTCTGGGCTTGGAAACCTGATGCTAATGGTTTACTTTCTTCAAATTTATTTTATAGGTTCTCTTTGAATTACAATTTGAACATTAGGTGGATGAAGGGGTTGCAAAAGAATTTCATTAGACCATCATGATCTATATTGGTTTGGAGAGTTGTTCATCGAAAAATCCCAACAGATTGTTATTTGCAAAAATTTGGAATATCTTTATGTTCCTCATGTTCTCTATTCCATTAACACAGGGAGGATGAAAATCATCTTTTTCTTAGTCTTGTATCCACTACTTTAATGTGGAAAGACATTGGAGATTTTTCTGAAATCTCATTGCCATAGACAACTCTCATTCGAGATTTCATTCAGAGTTGGGGGTCCCTCTCTCTTTCCATAAAGATGTTTGAATTATTTTTGGTTGATGCATCAGAATTGCTACATTACATATGGTATATCCAATATCAGGTAATCCATTCTGGTGTGCCTTTCTCAGCCCTCAATTCTCTTGCTTGCATTCTTGCTACTATTTAAGAGGCCAACATTCCAAGTAAACATTTTTTCTCCAATTGAATTCATGACTTGACTTTTCTTAAACAGATTAGTGTAAAAGGATCTTTCAGGCCTCTGTATGGTACTTTGGAAGTTTTATGGCAGCAGACTATTTTTTGGTTGGATTAAAGAAAATTGTGATGGGCCTTCTCGAGGAGATCCAGGTCCCTTTAGCTATGGTTCTATCTTCAGATATCACCAAGGTGGTGTTCTTGGTTGTTTTCATGGTTCTTGTATCATTGCCTCTTCAATTGAAGTTGAGATGCTTTGTGTTATTGTTGTAGTGGAACATGCTAGGACACGTGGGTGGAATAATCTCTACCTTCAGAGTGATTATACGACTATTATTTCAGCTATCAGGTTGGGATCTTATCACATTTCATGGAATGTTACTAATCGTTGGATCAATTGCTTGGATTCTCTTTACTCAATGCATCACATCATCACTCACACTTATCGAGAATCAAACTCGGTGGCATATGAACTTGAAAATAAAGGTGTTGGCGGTGTTGATTTTCTTTGGAATGATTATCTTCTTGGTTATTTTTACCTCTTCTTAAGAGATATTGTGATAAGACTCTTATTTTCAAACTGGTGTAAGTTGTTTGTTTTTATTCAATAAAGAGCCTTTCTCTTTTGGGCACGTACACACGAGTGACATTTCAATTTTTCTACTAGATGGAAAATAAATAAGGTATATAATATTTTAATTTTAAAGAATCATAATTATGATACCAATTTCATATTTATTCATTATTTCTATCCTTATGACCAACCATGTGATAGGGTAACGAAAAACGAATCACATCGCTTTGTGGTGGTGGTATTCTACATGTACGCATGATCGACATTATCATTTTTCAACAGATGTAATGGTTATGAAGGTAAGAAATATTATATATTGATAATAATAATAATTTAATAAAATTATTATATATTCTTTAACTCCATCTTTATAACTATCTATTTTAGGTAGAGATTGAAATCAAAACACATCGCTCCATGGAGGTGGTAGTCCACACGTACGCACGAGCGATGTTTTCATTTCCCAAAGGATGGAAAAGAAGATTATAAAGGGTTGTGACATAATCATAATAAAATTTAAGTATATTAAAAATAATTATTTTAATATTTCATAATTAATAAATAATATTTTATGGAGGTAGAAGAAGAAATAAGCATGAAACACTCAGGTAAGAATTATACATCTTCTTTGGAAAACCTCCCTTGGATGACACCATAAGCCTTATTAGGTTGGTGTTATGGTCATACAAAAACCCATATGACATTTGGAGTAAGGTTTGGAACATATTTAGGAAGGTATGGGTCACTATAAATGAAATATGTCTGAGGAAGATAGGATATTCCATTTTATAAGTGAGGTGGGTGTAAATCATGTAAATTCAAGAAATATTACTATATAATAAGTTAATAACTCAAGATAAATAGCTCAAAAGTGAAATATATTTGATTATATAGAGTTTAATGTTGAAATATATTAAAAAAATAATATTTAGAAAAGTTTTGACATCATTGTAAACCTTATATTTTGGTTTAACCCTATGGTTAACCATGTTTATCATTATCCTTTGTAACAACATTTTCAATCATTAAGGGTCATGAATGTAATTTAAAAAAAGTGGAATAAAATCGGCCATTAATGATATCATTAAACATTTACCACCAAATTCAGTTATTATAGGATTTTTATGATTTTATAATTATTTAAAAATATTTATTAAATATTAAATACCATTTAAAGTCATTTTTGAGACTATTCACGAAATTTTACATTAAAGGAATCAAGATAAAAATTTAATTCTAATTAAAACGTTTATATAATCAAATTTATATAAAATTAATATATGAAAATCTTGTAATACCATAAATAATCTAAATATTATGGATTTTAATATTTTTTAAAATAATTTATTTGATTTTTCTCTTATGCTTACACAAGAAATGTATCGACACACCATAAGAAATTTTAATAATTATACTAAATTTTAAAATTAAAAATAAATTATCGACATTAATTTTAATCATTATATATCACTATGATCATATTGGTTTATTCATAATGTATATTAACTCTTATCCTAATCATGATAACTTATTTTTGATATAAAATGTTAGAAAATGAAATTTATTAAATATAAAAATTATTATTATTGGAATCCGAGCAAGATTTCATGAGAATCCACAATCTATTCACATTTCATCCGCTCAAATAAGTGATAATTATTAAGGTAAATTTAGGATTTTCTACCTAATTTTAATTATTTACTTTAATTTACCATTACCGCGATAACTCATTTATTGCATAGTAATTTATTTTTATGATAAAAAATAAAATTTGAATTTTAAATATATTTTGGCAGGATGATTTAAAATTTTAAATTGATTTTAAAATATTCAATTTTTAGAATTTTGAGAAATAAATTCTAATATTATTGAGAAAAATACAATGGAAAACAATTTTTAGAAAAATATGTTTTTAACCATAAAAATGAATTTATACCAAAATAAAATATAATATAGATTAATATAGAATTAATTAGGTTTTATATAATAAAGGGATATTATGTTCATTTAAAACCAAATATAAAACATAATGAGGATTTTAAATTACTTAATTTGAAGAACAGAAATGATATATTTGCAAAGATCGACATTGTTCAATATTCACTCAATAGTAGATGTTTTTAGAAAAATACCAAAAAATTATCTTTGGATTAATTTTTCATATTGATTTCAATAATTATTCCCATTTCTTAAAATATAATTTCCTAAATTTGTATAAATTAGTCACAATATCCGTACATAAAATAAAATAAATACCATTTTTGAAGAAAATGTATTTTTTGAAGAATAAAATGATTTATCATTATTCATTACCTAATAAACCCAATTAAATGAATGTTAATTAATTTAATTGGATATATAATATACTCATTTCACAATAATCATTACTAAATATTAATTAATTTAAACTTATTTTCACAAAACATAAAATAAATCTTCCTCAAATTACCTTTTCACTAAAACATATACTAGACCCAAGGTTTATATTCAAATAAATATCTCCCAAAATATACTTAATCATCTCAAAATCACATAACAGAAACCTATAAATGGGTATTTATGCCTTTAAAATTAAGATCCACCATATACTTATAAACCCATGATGGTATCTAAAACTCTTTAAACATCCTTATCTAAATCACCCTAACCTCTAAAGTTATATAAACCTTTCATTGGACACAAACTATAACTCCCCATAACATAAAAAACCCTTAATTACATGATTTATAACATGGGTTTAACTTTATTACATTTCAATGATATTTAAAACTTAGAGTTTTAAAGAATTAGAAAAAACTCTTACATATCATACCCTGGCAATAAAAACTAGGAATTTCCATTCAAGGCCCACTTTTTATGCAAAAAGTTTTTTTTATATTAATACTCCTATTTCATTCATCACACATTTTATTCATTAAAGACATATCACCATTGAAATTTCTATAATCACTAAAGATCCTTAAGCACTTAGAAAAACATTTTAAAACTTGGTATGATAACTAAATTCTTAGTAAAGTATATCAAAAAAAGGAAACCCATTAACCCATTTAAAATTCATGAAAAACCATATAGAAATTTTCATTTTTACATAATTTTGTCTTTAAAAGGATAAATTCCCTATGGGTGGGATGGGGGTGGTGATATGTGGGGGTGAATCCTTGTATGATAGATTAAACCCCTCCCCCAAATGGATCTTGTTTCATCATTAAAAAACACTATTCTCTACCCTCCCCATTTAAATGTATGAGTAGAAATGAAAACATGAACAAGACAAAAGGTTTTACTTAGTTCCCCTTCACCAAGATATATCCAAGGGTCACACAATGATGTTGTGTCAATGTTCCAAAATCCACTAAATCACCTATCTAGTATAAATTTGGATCCAACTCACTATCCCTCTTGGTGACCCACCAATCAGAATTTCAAAGATCACTACTCTCTCAACTGAAGTGTACTCACTACTCCTTCAGAATATTCTTAAATTGATCACATAAATCAATATTATATATTTGGTTCTTGGGGGTATAATTAAATTCACACACACACACACACACAAACCACACACAACCTGAAAAGGTAGGCCATCACCCCCTAAGGAGATAACCCACCCACCAATACATTATTTATATAGTACATGGCCCATAGGCCTAGTGGGCATGAAGCCCATTACATGGATTGAAATCCCAATGCAGTGTCATTCCTGTATCATCCTCCAAACATCATGCCTATTCCACCACTTTCCTACCTCATGCCTATTCCACTTCCTTTCTACATCATCATATGTGTCACATGTAACGACCCAAAGTTTCATTAATGGAAATCCCTCTTGATCTAGTTAAATGTCTATTTATGTAAAATGTTTATATAAGATGTCAACTTCTTTGGTTTTATGTTAACAATTTTGAACGTTGCTAATATAGCCGTTGAATAGTGATCACATGATTAGTATAAATATAGGGATTTAACAAATCCAATTTACTCAGAAAAAGAAGCGATGGCCTCATCCAGTATAATTGCTCCATACGAAGCCCATTTGTTAGAGCTCGGAAAAGAGGTGGCATCCTTGGGCTTCGACCTTGACCAAGCCCATGCTGAGCTTCATAATGTCCAGCTCGAACGAGAGTGTCTATGGGAAAAGTGGAAGTTAATAGATATTAACACACGAGCGATGTTATATGAGCCACCCCAAGAGTCTGTCACCATTGCACACCTTACCCTTAGGTCTTATGCGACTGTTTTAAGGGGTTATGTAACAAATCGCTAATACTATGTTCATGTACATTATTTTTTTATATAATAATGAATATAATTTCTTATCATTATTGATACATTTTAAATATTTTTTAAAGTACAAATAGTATTTTTAGTTATTATTTAATTAAGATTTATATTTTATTAAATTAAGGGATTTTTGAATTAAAAAATATTTTATTAAAATATTATTATTATTATTATTAAATTAATTTTTATTAAATATAAATGATCATATAATTTTATAAATGCAATTATAATTTTTATTAAGGTTTGAAATCCATTTCTGTCAAAACCCGTGAATTTTTTATAAATGTCGGTTTTTATTTTAAAAGTGAAAATTAACATATTTAGAAAATTATTTAGATAAAATAAATGATATTTCTAGAATCAGGAGGTCAAAATTATCCAACGGTGAATATTTCATAATGTGTTTTATGACATAATAATGACCCAATAGTGATGTAATAAAATACTATAAGCTTTATGTTCAGCCAATATATGTTTTACCATTAAAATAATGTGATTTTGGGTTTCTTTGACTTAATTTTCAAAGCATTAATGGACCCTTCAAGACTTATTGAACACCTTGTTTTTTTAAATTGTTTTCCATGGGAGTGTGACTCACCTCCACATAATAAACCCGATTATTTTAAGAAGTTCTGACTTTGGCATTATAAAATATTGTTTTCCTCTTCCCTTTTCCAAAAACCATGGGCAAAAACCATGGGATGGTTTGTTGTTTGGATTAATTTAATATAAGGGGTCCCAAACCTAAATAATAAAGAATTCTCTTACCTTTCCTATATAAACCCACCGAAGATCCCACTTCCTCTTCACTCAAAGACTTTGGAGTTCATCCAAACTATTCCCTACTCTCTCTAGAATCCTCTCAAGGTGCCCCAAGATCCCAAGAAGCCTCTCTCAAGCCTCTCTCAAGCCTTTGGAAGCACACTTCCAAGTAAGGGTTTTTCTTCCTTTCTCATTTTTGTCCAATTTTCTATTAGTTTTTTTGCCCTTTTAATTTCAATTATGAATGTTGGGGTATGGTTTCACACCTCCCCCATACTTCCCTATTATTGTTTGAATGATGAGAGACCCATTTCTCTCTCATTAAATTCCTCCCATGTACACCCGTTACTATGCCAAAATTCCGAAAGGAACTTCTCTCTTTTCATTTACATTCAAGCAATACTTTTTTATCATGAATCTAAATTCCATTACAATTGTTGGGACATATATCTATATGACCTCCTTACTGTACATTACATGTAAATATGATGAGGAACCCCTTTCTCTCTCATCAACTATTTTTATGAATTCTTATGTCACACTATTACCTTGCCGAAATCGCACCGATTTTCTAAGCCAATGCCATTGTGTAGTGAATACCATGCCCATTTATCCATAAAGGTTATTCACCTTTTTGCACATTTACTTATTGATTACAAAGTTTCATATATGAATTCCACATTCCTTTATTGTGGAATAAAGGATTATGTTTTATGAATCCATGTTTTATGATCCATGTGGCACACTTATGCATGAAGTGAAATGTTTAAGAAGGTTGCGCCCTTATAGCGCTCCAATGCATTGGGTAAAGTATAATATCATGATACGTCATGTGCAATGAGTATTGACTCATACTAATTCAAGTGAAACAAGTTTTTACTCATGCTTCATGTGCAATGAGGATTTACTCATGCTCTATGTGCAATGAACCTTGGCTCATGCTAATTCTATGTTAAGTGTTGTGGCCACATTTCTATGTTATGTTTATCATGCTTTATCATGCCTTTATGTTCATGTTTCTCTTGTGATCTATTGATATTTCTATTGTATAACATGTATTGTACTCCTCATGTATTCCATGTTTATTCCCTTACTGGGATTCATAGCTCACCCTTTTCTTATGCATGTCCTCAGGTTATCCCATGCAATGCTAAGTACGAGGGAATGTAGTGGTCATGTAAAGGAATTTTTCAATAAAGATGTTGTATTTCAAGTTTTAAGTTCTTATATAATGATATTAAGCCCCGAAGACACTGGACCTCTCAATCTTCGATGTTTTATCAAGTGAATAGTTTATGTAATAAATCATGTTTATGTTTGTAATAAAAGCAACATTGTCATAGTTGGTAACAGAGGATAGGTTTAGTTATTTTTGGGATTAGGATTAGAAAACCCTTGTAAATCTTTAGATACAAGACTATGTATAATAAGAACATACCTAAGTTTTTCTAAGTACTGAGTCAGTGTTTTATCAAACAAATACACCCCTATATGGATACGAGCAGGTAGATGTGGCTCTAGCGCAAATGTATCCTATGGGTAAAACCCGAAAACACCGCTTTGAGCTAGACTTGAACGGGAACTGGTGCACGACAATGGGCCTTGCTGCACTCTTGGTTACAACACTCCCAGGGGATATGTTTTAAAAAATTCACAATATTAGTATGAACTCTTATTAAGGGAATTAAAAAATATTCCCCTAAGAATATATGTTAGAAAGTAGATCATGAAAATCCTAGGTTGAAGCCTATAGACTCATGAGTTAAGGAAATAAAAGTTTATTTATAAGTCATCAACTTTTGTATTTGGATTACCCTTTATGTGTTACCCCCTAACTTTCCTTTTATTCCTGCCAATGGACGGTAATAGGAGGACTCAGGCTAACAATCGATGTGAAGATCAGTGTGATGACTGTACTAATGAGATGCACGATCCAATGGGAGTGGGAATCGTGAACTTTGTCATGCTTCTCTCTCATCTTACTCAAGATTTGAATAGAAATACGGGTCAAGAGGAATGTCCAAACCCCCCTAAGAAGGAACAAGTCTCTATCGAGAGCTTCATGAGACAAAGGCCTCCTACTTTTAGTGGATCATCCGATCCCACGATCACTGAACAATGGATCAAATCCATTGAAAATATCTTCTCCATACTTCAATGTTCTGAACAATATAAGGTTATCCTAGCAGCTTATCATATGGAGGGTGAAGCTGATCAATGGTGGACGTTGATCAAAAATACGAAGCCTGAGGAGGAGATCGAGGTGTTGGAATGGAAGGATTTCCGGAAGATGTTTTTCGATAAATATTTTCCGCGCACCCTCCAGCTTAAGATGGAAAGGGAATTCATTTACCTCAATAAAAAAGAAGAAGAATCTATTAGAGAGTATGAGGAAAACTTCACAAGGCTTGGACGATACGCTTTTGGCTTTGTCCTTACCCCCGAATGCAAGGTTGACCGCTTCTTTGGTGGGATGAAGCCTAGCCTGCAGAATGCATTAGTGATCTGTGACTTCGACAGCTATGAGGAAATTGTCTGATGTACGCTCAAGGTCAAAATGGAGATCGGGGAATCACAGGGGTATCATGGGGACAAGAAGCGTAATGTGGAATTCAATTCTGGCGGTCCGATGGATAAATCCAACGGTGCTAAGAATATCTAGCACCCCACTTTCCAAAAGTGTGGAAAGAATCACCCTAGAAATTGCCTCAAGGGGATGAGAAAATGCTTTAGGTGTGGATGAGAAGGGAACCTAGCTGTTAACTGTCGGTAAGAAAGTCCTGTGGCTTCGACAGAGGAGAGGAACACTCCGTTCGAACCTAAACACGTTGTTAATTGCTACAAATGCAAAGAACCGGGGCACCTTGCAAATCAATTCCCTAATCCAAAGGTTTTCGGAGGCAACCAATAACCTCCAAGGCAGCAAGGAAGAGTTTTTTCCATCACTTTTGCTGAAGTGAACCCCGAAAACGATGTGGTGACAAGTAAGCTAGTTATTCATTCAAGAATAGAGAATGTACTTTTTGATTCAGGTTATACACATTCTTTTATATCTCGAAATTTTAGTAGAACAATCCCAGCACCACCACAAATCATGGAAGTGAAGATGTTGGTGAGTATGAAAAATGGGGAAATCATTGCATCCCATGAATATAATTCCTCCCCTGTTATAATTTGTGGATTGAATTTCCTGGTGAACCTCGTCATACTCCCTCTGGTGGAATTTGATGCAATTCCTAGCATGGATTGGCTTTCCTTATATAGAGCCAACATAAATTGTCGGGAGAGGGAAATCAAACTCCATATGGAGAATCGACCCCCGATTCTTTACAAGTGTAAGGAGGAAGATGAATCCCCTTTAGCTCCATCATCTCAAGAATGGATATTACTACCCTATGAGCATGCGTATCTGGCTCAGATGATTGAGTCTAAGGAAGAAACCATCCTTGAAGAAATTCCTATTGCGAGGGAATTCACTGAAGTGTTTTCTGAGGAACTGCCTGGTCTTCCTCCTAAAAGAGATGCTGAATTCTCAATTGAACTTATACCAGGGGCGCTACCAATATCTAAGACTCCATATAGAATGGCTGTTGTGGAACTTGAAGAGCTAAAGAAACAAATACAGGAGAATCTAGATAAAGGGTTTATACACCCAAGTGATTCACCATGGGGTGCATCAGTCCTCTTCGTCAAGAAGAAGGATGGGTCAATGTGGCTTTGCATCGATTATCATGAACTTAAAAAAATCATGATAAATAAAAAGTATCCTCTACCAAGGATCGATGACTTGTTCGATCAGCTATGTGGATCAAAATACTTCTCCAAGGTATATTTGCGGTCGGGATATTATCAAGTAAGGGTGAAGAAGGAAGATGTCCCCAAGAATGCTTTTCGTACAAGATACAAGCACTATGAATTCATAGTAATTCCTTTAGGACTTACCAATGCTCCAATAATATTCATGGAATTCATGAATATAGTCTTTAGAGATTACCTAGACAAATTTGTGGTAGTCTTTATAGATGATATTCTAATATACTCCAAAACCAAGGAGCATCACGAGGATAATTTAATAATTGTACTGGAGACTTTGTGCAAGGAGAAGCTCTATGCGAAGCACAAAAAGTGTGATTTCTGGTTGAGGAAGTCTCATTCTTGGGCCATATCATCACAAGAAATGGGATATCTGTGGATCCCTCCAAAATAGATGCAATTGAGGGATGACTGAGGCCAATATCGGTAACAGATTTCCATAGCTTCTGGGGGTAGCTTGATATTATCGACGATTTGTGAGAAATTTGTCATGATTGTCTAACCCTCTTACCAAGCTAACTTGAAATAGAGTAAAGTTTCCTTGGAGTGATGAATGAGAAGAAATATTCAAGGAGTTGAAAAGGATGCTGATCACTGCGCTTGTGCTCACTTTACCCACAAGTGGAGAAATTTTTGTGGTATTCAGTGATGCTTCAAATAAGGTCTTAGGCTGTGTGTTGATGCATAATGATAAAGTGATATCCTATGCCTCAAGGCAGTTGAAAATCCATGAGCGAAACTATCCAACGCATGATCTGGAGTTGGCGGCAGTGATCTTTGCCTTGAAAATCTGGCGGCATTATCTCTATGGGGAGAAATGTGAGATATATACTGACCCCAAGAGTCTTAAATATATGTTTACACAGAAAGAGATTAATATGCGCCAGAGAAGATGGATAGATCTCATCAAGGATTATGACTGTTCAATACATTACCACCCTGGGAAAGCGAACAAGTTGGCATATGCCCTAAGTAGAAAGGACCCAGTGATTATATCAACGATGAGAATTGAGAATGATCCAATCTTCTTAGACTTGATGAAGATGGAAATGGGAATCATAAAAAAGGGAACATCATCAATCCTTTCACAAATGATTGCTCAACCGTCTCCTTTAGAGTGGTTAAAGGATGCTCAAAGGGATGATGTGGGAATTTAGGAAAAAGTGGAAGCTATCAAAAAAGGTAAATCCTTAGAGTTTAATGTTAATGAAGAATGAATTATGCGATTTGGGAAAAGGCTATGTGTTCCATCACATCTAAAGATGAAGAAGGAAATTTTGGATGATGCACATAGTTCAAATTTCTCTATTCACCCAGGGAGCACAAAGATGTATCGAGATCTCCGAGAAAAATTTTGGTAGGATAATATGAAAAAAGAGATCGCTGAATATACATCAAAGTGCCTGGTGTGCCAACAAGTGAAGGCAGAGAGGTATAATTCTAAGGGGATGATGAAACCATTTCCCATACTAGAATGGAAATGGGAGAAAATCACCATGGACTTTGTCACCGGACTTCGGAGGACATCCAAAGGCAACAAAGCAATCTGGGTTGTTGTGGATCATCTTACAAAGACTGCACACTTCATTGCTATTCGGGAGGATTTCTCTTTGGATCAACTGGCACAGATATATATCAGGTAAGTGGTAAAGATGCATGGAGTGCCACTATCTATTGTGTCTGACCAAGATTCAAGATTCACCTCTAAGTTTTGGAAGAGTCTTCAAAAAGATATGAATACTGAACTGAACTTCAGTACGACTTATTATCCTCAAACTGATGGCCAATCCAAGTGGACTATCCAAACACTTGAGGATATGTTGAGAGTGTGCTCAATGGACTTTAAAGGAGAATAGGATCAACATCTTCCTCTGGTTGAGTTCTCTTATAATAACAGTTTCCACTCGAGCATCCAAATGGCACCATATGAAGCCCTGTATAGGAAAAGGTGCAGAACACCGACATGTTGGGATGAGGTCAGTGAACGTAAGCTGATTGGACCAGAAATGGTCGAGGAAATGGTGGACAAGGTGAAAACTATTCAGCAGCATATCAAGGCAGCCCAGAGTCGACATAAGAGTTATGCAGATAATCGTTGATGAGACCTTGAGTTTAAAGTTAGAGACATGGTTTTTATACGCATATCTCCGTGGAATAAGGTCATGAGGTTTGGAAAGAAAGGGAAGTTAAGTCTAAGTCACATCGGCCCCTTCGATATTCTTGATAGTTTCGGGGTTGTGGCCTATCGACTAGCACTTCCACCTACTATAGCCAAAGTACATGATGTCTTTCATGTATCCCTCTTAAGGAAGTACATACCGGTCCCTTCACATGTACTCTCTTCTGAGGTGGTACAGTTAGAGGATGTTCTTTCTTATGAGGAGCAACTAGTTAAGATCTTAGATCGTAGACAAAAAGTTCTACGAAATAAGACTATTCTCCTTGTCAAGGTGTTGTGGCGAAACCACAAGTTTGAAGAAGCGACTTGGGAATCGGAGGAAATGATGAAGTTGAGTTACCCACATCTGTTTTAGTATGGGAAAAAGGAAATTTAGAGGGAGAAATTTCTTAAGGGGGGAATATTATAATGACCCAAAGTTTCATTAATGGAAATCCCTCTTGATCTAGTTAAATGCCTCTTTATGTAAAATTTTTATATAAGATGTCAACTTCTTTGGTTTTATGTTACGAATTTTGACCATTTCTAATATAGCCATTGAACAGTGATCACATTATTAGTATAAATATAGGGCTTTAACAAATCCAATTTAGTCAGACAAAAGAAGTGATTGCCTCATCCAGTAGAATTGCTCCATACGATGCCCATTTTCTGGAGCTCGGAAAAGAGGTGGCGTCCTTGGGCTTCGCTGTTCAAGATGAGCTTCATCATGTCAAGCTCGAACGGGACCATATACGGGAAAAGTGGAAGTTGATAGAGACTACCACTCGAGCGATGTTATCTAAGCCACCCCAAGAGTCTGTCACCATCGCACACCTTACCCTTAGGTCTTATGCGGCTGTTTTAAGGGGTTATGTAACAAATCGCTAATACTATGTTCATGTACATTATTTTTGTATATAATAATGAATATAATTTTTTGTCATTATTGATACATTGTAAATAGTTTTAAAAGTAAAAATAGTATTTTTAGTTATTATTTAATTAAGAATTCTATTTTATTAAATTAAAGGATTTTTGAATTAAATAATATTTTATTAAAATATTATTATTATTATTATTAAATTAATTTTTATTAAATATAAATGATCATATAATTTTATGAATGCAATTACAATTTTTATTAATGTTTGAAAGCCATTTATGTCAAAACCCATGAATTTTCGATAAATTTCAGTTTTTATTTTAAAAGTGAAAATTATCATATTTTGAAAATTATTTATATAAAATAAATGATATTTCTGGAATCAGGATGTTGAAATTATCCAACGATGAATTTTTCATAATGTGTTTTATGAAATCATAATGACCTAATAGTGATGTAATAAAATACTATAAGCTGTATGTTCGGCCAATATATGTTTTACTATTAAAATAATGTGATTTTGGGTTTGTTTGACTTACTTTTCAAAGCATTAATGGACCCTTCAAGACTTATTAAACACCATGTCTTTTTAAATTGTTTTCCATGGGAGTGTGACTCACCCCCACATAAGAAACCCTATTATTTTAAGAAGCTTGGACTTTGGACTTATAAAATATTGTTTTCCTCTTCCCTTTTCCAAAAACTATGGGCAAAAACCATGGGATGGTTTGTGGTTTGGATTAATTTAATATAAGGATCCCAAACCTAAATAATAAAGAATTCCCTCACCTTTCCTATATAAACATACCCAAGCTCCCACTTCCTCCTTACTCAATGACTTTGGAGTTCTTCCAACCTCTGCCCTACTCTCTCTAGAATCATCTCAAGGTGCCCCAAGCTCTCAAGAAGCCTCTCTCAAGCCTTTGGAAGCACACTTCCAAGTAAGGGGTTTTTCTTCCATTCTCATTTTTGTCCAATTTTCTTTAAGTTGTTTTACCCTTTTAATTTCAATTATGAATGTTGGGGTATGGTTTTGAACCTCCCCCATACTTCCCTCTTATTGTTTGAATTATGGGAGACCCCTTTCTCTCTCATTAAATGCCTCCCATGTACACCCGTTACTATGCTGAAATTCTGAAAGGAACTTCTCTCTCTTCATTTACATTCAAGCAATACTTTTGTATCATGAATCTAAATTCCATTACAATTGTTGGTACATGTATCTATATGACCTCCTTACTTTCCATTACATGTAAATATGATGAGTAACCCCTTTCTCTCTCATCAACAGTTTTTATGAATTCTTATGTCACGCCGTTACGCTGCTGAAATCACACCGATTTTCTAATTTAGTGCTATTGTGTAGTGAATACCATGCCCATTTCTCCATCAATGGTTTTCACCTTTATGCACATTTACTTATTGATTATAAAGTTTCATGTATGAATTCCACATTCCTTTATCATGGAATAAATGATTATGTTTTATGAATCCATGTTTTATGATCCATGTGGCACACTTATGCATGAAGTGAAATGTTTAAGAAGGATGTGCCCTTATAGAACTCCAATGCATTGGGTAAATTATAGTATCATGATACGTCATGTTCAATGAGTATTTACTCATTATAATTCAAGTGAAACTAGGGTTTACTCGTGCTTCATGTGCAATGAGGATTTACTCATGCTCCATGTGCAATGAGCCTTGGTTCATGCTAATTCCATGTTAAGTGTTGTGGTCACATTTCCATGTTATGATTATCATGCTTTATCATGCCTTTATTTTCATGTTTCTATTATTCTCTATTGATATTCCTATTGTCTAACATGTATTTTACTCCTCATTTATTCCATGTTTATTCCCTTACTGGGCTTTATAGCTCAACCTTTTCTTATGCATGTCCTCAGGTTATCCCATGCAATGCTAAGTACGAGGGAATGTAGTGGTCATGTAAAGGAAGTTTTCAATAAAGATGTTGTATTTCATGTTTTAAGTTGTTATGTAATGATCCTAAGCCTCAAAGACACTAGACCTCTTGATATTCCATGTTTTATCAAGTGAATAATTTATGTAATAAATCATGTTTAAGTTTGTAATAAAAGAAAGGTTGTCATATCACAGCTGACATAGTACTATAATAGTACCATTGCCAAACAGGGCTTGAAACTAGGATCTCTTAGATTCTAAGAAAGATACTTTACCACTTGGTTAAAATATTGTTGGAACTTGAATAAATATTTTTTTACACCTCATTTTGTGTGTTATAAATCTCAAATTGAATCCATTTTATGAATAACAATTTTCCACTAAATTTATAGGAAATTACATCTAGTTTGTATAAGATTGAATTTCACACAACATTATTAAAATATTCATGTAACATTAAAATAAAATGAGATGCTTTTATATTTTATGAAACTCACAACCTTCTATGAAGATAATTAAAATTTCATGAATCTACCTTGGTTATATTGAAATAATTTATTTCTTTTTGGAACTGATGTTCATGTGAATGGTTCACTTAAGAAATTCCTTCATGTGAATTTAGAGCCTTTGGATATTCATTATGTATTTCTATTTTCAAAGGAGAGGGGTAGCCACACATTTTTAGATTTTTCCACCCCTTGAGAAGATTTGTCAACCACCACCTCATTTTGAGAAACTCTTCATCCTATTCACATGACTCTCTTGAAAAAACTTCTTGGAAAAAATTTCATTTGTGCATGCTTCTGAAAAAATTGGAATCTTCATGTATGTGAATGAATTCAAGAAAATTACCACCTTTGTGAATATTTCAATTGAAAATCATCCAATCATTCATGAATTTCATTCCCTTTCAATATTTTCATAGGGAAATTATGAAACTCCATCTTTCATGAAACTTTTCCATTATTCAAAATTTTATATATTTAAAATTTGGAAAATACTAGGTAATGAAACCAGCTTATACACTCAAATTTCTGAACCACTTCTCAAAATTCCATACATATATAATGAATGTTTTTCATCATACATTTTCAATAATCATAGTAGAACTTCACAACTTTTCTTCTCAATAGTATTTTTCAACAAAAACAACAAACCCAAAAATACTGTGATGTGAATTGGAGGGTATTTTTCCAATAATCTTCCACTTTTGATTATTTGAAAACTCTTAAGGCTTTGATACTACATTATTTATTTTGTTCCCATATTGATAAAAAACCATTATGGTACTCCATATTATGCCACAAATTTCATCCTATGACTCAAGATAGTGAAAAATGATTTACTCAACACATACTCTAAGGCCACCAGAGCCATGCTCACTATGAGAAACACGAGTATCACGTAAAGTTCATCAGTGTATCATTTTATTCTCAAAACACTCCTTCATGGAACTATATCACTACAATAAAACCATTTCATCATCAATCCATAAGAATGACGGAACTCAAGAATACCCCTTATTTAACCCCACTAGGAAACTGCTTGTATCATGAACCCCACAGGTTAACAATCATGAAATATTAACTCTGAATGAACATCTTCAATATCATCAAATTTTGAAACTCCACCTATTTCTCTACACCACTGTTTAGTTTCTCCTAATTTCATAAAAATAATTTCTCCCACTTTCTCAATGAACCCAAATGTCACTCCTTTTTATTCTTTATCATGGTAAAGACCAAATATCAAAACATAGAGAATAACACATCATACCTCAGGGATCAGGGATTCCAATTTCAATTTTTTTCAATTATGGGGAGTCAAATGGCCTTAAAGATCCAATATATGAACTTAAAATACTTATTTGGGTAAGGCCTTCATCAAAATTTGTGGAACCTATATTTTTATAGGCATATACTCCAACATTTCAGGACCATGGTTCACCTTCTCCTAGATAAAATGATACTTGATTTTAATGTAATTTGTTAATGAGTTACATAGATTAAGTTTTCTAAGATATATAGAACATGAATTATCATAATGGATTATGTGCAGAGACTTCACTTTTAAAACCCATATCTATAATCTAATACTTCTTACATAACAACATCATGAAATATTGAGTTTCCATAATATATTCATCTTCTACAGTGAGAAACGTAATGAAATATTTTTTATTACTTATCCATGAAATATAAAATCCAAAAAGATAAAATGAACCACCTATAATAGATTTTCTAACATATACTAAACCAGACCAATATGTATATGTTTAACCTAATAAATCTGGCTCATATTTTTTTATTTTACATCAAACTGTAATCCATCACGACTTTGATATACTAAAGTATTATTTTCTCTACAAGTAAGTTTCATTCCTTTGGATTATGTTGATACTATTTTTACTGGAATGTGGAAAGAACTATATCAGGTCATGTCCCTATTAGGTAAAATAGCCTTCTAATTATTTACATGTATTCTATGGCATTGACTACATTACAATTATCATTTTTTGGAAACATCATCCGAGTTGCAACTAGAGTTTTCATCTACTTGGAATTATCCATTAAAAATATTCATTGAATATCCTAGAATATTTGGATTTAGAAATAAATGTTTCATTTTTTCCTTGCATCACTTGTAATCCACAAAGAGAACATTATCTCCCCAATCACGGACATTTCAAACTCGCATTTCATGAATTATGAAAACCTTATTCACTACGCGTCATTCGATCCAAAAAACATTATTTCATTAACACACACCAAATTTTTTTTATTTTTAATAATCTCATTATTGACATATAAATTTTTATTAACTAGACCCTGTTGAAGAAATTATTCTTAAAATAGTGATCAAGTTGTGAATACTAGGCTCTTGGTTCTTGCTTCAATCTATATAATGCATTATTCAAACAAAAAATTGTTTTAATATTTATGAATGAGAAATCCATATGGCTACTTGATATACACTTTTTCTTCCATAACTCCATTCATAAATACAAATTTATGTTCATCTAGAAAGCATTGAACATTCATTGCATTGTCATGGATAAGAATAGGTGAATAATATGAATCCTTACTAAATGTGGAAATGCATCATCAACAATAATTACCTCGATCTGGGAGTATCCCTTGCACACTATCCATGATTTTTTTGAATTAACATGCCATAATTATTTTTTATCCAAAATACTCTTTTGGACCTAGTGATCTTCTTTTATACTAGCCTCAAAACAATCTCCCTTATTGGGTTCTTTTCGACATGGTCAAGATCTTTATTCATAGAATGAACCCAATTTTCATCTCCAAATGCTTATTCAAAACATTTCAACTATTCCTTATAAATAAATGATATTTTATATAGAGACTTAATTATACTTATTTTAACTAGTTCTAAATAATCACTGATGCTATTATATCTATCAATATTAACTTTATTCTTCAACTTTTGTACAAATACATTTTTGAATTCATCCTTCTCATCATTAGTATCATTTTATGAATTAGTATTTTCCAATACTTATCTCATTGAGTCTATTACCTAATCATCACTATAATTAATAAATTTTTTATTATGTTGTTGACGATTATATTAATTTACAATTATAGTGAATTAATTTCTTTCAGTCACCTTTTCTAGCCTCTTTTTGAAGTATTTATATGTTTTTTCATGAGTAACCAAAATATATCTCATAATCTACATGGAATTCAAATATAAAATGATTATCTATATTGAGAATAAATTACCTACATCTAAATGATAGAAATTATTTTAATTTTATATTACTTATGTACCATATCTCGTATGAAGTATTTTCTACTTTTAGACACAACATGTCTCTATTGAAAATATAGACCAATTCCAAGAATAATTCATTCAAAAACTTCTTTAGTAGGTTCTCTTAAATCAGAATCATTCCAAACATGTTATTTATGATTTGATTTATACTATCAAACACTCTATTTTTATAATCAATTCTCACTAATAAATAATAGTTACTCATCCTATTTTTCACAAGATAATTCTCCACATGACTTTTTTTGAACTCTATAGCATTATCAGTTTTAAACTTCAGAATTTTCTTACTAAGTATCTTTTCATCTTCTATCAAATATTTTATTAATAAATTCAACACCTTAGAATTTTGTTCAATGATAAATATCCATAAAATCATGTTGAAATAATCAATGAAAAGAACATAATATCTCTTACCATCAATGGATCTTGGTGAGATATTTCCACACACATCAACATGCACCAATTCAAGGACTCCTGTTGACCTTTGTTCTTTTACATTATACAAATTTTGATCTATATTCCCTTATTCCTGAGCATCACATGTGTGAGTATGATCATTTGATATCCTAGGTAGATCTTGATATGAATTAAATTTCACAAGATCTTCCAAGGATTGTTGGGACAAACAGCCAAGCCGTTTATACTACAACCTATTTTCTACCTCCTTTGACAGAAAGCACATATCTTATTCTCTACATAAAAGGTATATATTTACATTCATTTTATTTCCCCACAAAAAAACTAAATCATGTTTTCCCTTTATGATACAAAAATTCTTGATAATTATAGTAGAATTCACCAGGTCACAAAGTTTATTGGAACATAGAATGTTGTGAGTAACACCTTAAAAAACCAAGACATCAAAACATCTCATATTGTTGCCTCAAAACATGGATTTTTCTAAGCTAATAATATTTAGTCCATCATCATTGCTAAATATAATGAAACCTTCCTTATCATACACGATTATTATCACTAGATCATTATTTTTTATCATATGGGAGTTGAATCCACTATCAATGATCCATATTCCAATATGTTCTTATTATTTAAAGGAAATATATACAATGACTTACATCAGAGTTATTTTCCTTTTAGTCCATGTATTTGTATTCATACTTGAACATGAATGGTATTCTTGATTTTCCATAGATTATGATAGACTAAAATCATTCTATATAGTTACAGATCAATTTTCCTTTTTCTTCCCATTTGATTATTCCTCAAACTATTACTTATAACCACCTTTGGTTTTCTTCAGAACATTAATCTACATTGTTGATGAGTAATACTTGTCCTTGTGTCCAAATTTTCCACACAAAAAATATTGACCACCAAAATTATTCCTAGAATATTTAACTTTGTGTTTATGCCTTTTTTTCTTGTTCCCTTTTTTACCATTTGGATATGGAACATACATTTTGGGAATGTCCCATATTTCTATTGAAATAACACTATATATGAGGTGAATTCCCATGTGTTACTAATACATGACTGATTATTCATTTGGTTATTAGAACATTATAATTTTGAATTATAACCATATCAATTTTCAACCTCAGAGTGGGTGTTTGTAGTCTAACATCAATCATCACAGTTTTTTATTTGTGATCCAGCCCCTCATCAGAATTGTAATTTGGATATGACCATTTCTTCTATTTTTCTGGACCACTATACTCTAATTCCACATTTTCTATCACCTAAGTGATCTAATTTTTTTTAAGTCATTCCTATATTCAAGAGTCTCTCTAGATATTATAATTTTATTTATGGGCTTAAAAATTATTCATCCAATTCGTTGATATTTCTGACCCTATCTTTCAATGTATTAGTGAAACCATTGATCACCCTAATATTTTATTCAACTTTAAGCCTGTACTCAATGACATTTTATATATTATCTAAAATTAAATATTTAATATTTTAAATTTTTTCCATTATATTAGAGTTATATTCTTCATGATACTCCATATAGAGTATGGAATCTTGAATAACTCTATTGGATTTTTATCTCTCCAAACATATTTCTCCTCAAGATGTGCTTCTAATTTATCTTTTAGATCAAATATTACTTCCACTTATCATTTTATATTTTCACTCTGTTCCCTCATTTGTGAATTTTCCACAACTACCACTATATAATTTTTATTATAATACTTATTATCCTAAAATTATTTTACCTCAATATCTTTTAAATTTTAATTCTCTTAGGAAAAAAAGTTCATTTTCTTAAAGAAATCTCACTTTACTTATTTCCTAACTTTCATATTGTCTAAAGAAATATTCTTTGTAATTTTATCTTCATCCTTATAATAATCTTGAAACCTCTTAAGGAACCATCCTTCAATATGCTCAACCATTAAAAATCAAAAAAACGCGAATAGAAGTTTCCATTTAAACATTATTTTCCCCTTTTGATATTTTAGTAAAGGAATCAAATGATATTATACACCAATTATTTTTCCTAGATATATTCAATTGTGATATTATTTATGGACTTGAATTACACCTATTTAGATTTCAGATTTTGCGCAGCCAGATTATAATCATTTTTCATCTCATACATGATAAGATTGTTATGTAAACTATCCAAATTCAGATCCTTTGGATATTTTCCTTCTAGTATATAAGATTTTAGAATTAAAAAAGGTGGAAATATTCATAAGATGAACTTAATGATCTTTAAATATTCAAATATTAATTTGAGACCATTCATATAATCCATTATAACATTCACATAGTCAAATAATGCATCAAATGAGTCATTAGGGTATAAAATCAGGTCCTCATACCTATTCCATAAAACCTTAAATTTTATTTCTCAGAATTTTTAATGACCATAATAGATATTTAGAAACTTTTAACACATGGAATGTAATTAATTACACAATATAACCTTCCTGTAGATTGTGTTGAATACGGATCCCCCTAAAACAATGATTTATCTAGAGAAAACATCCATTTTTGTTCAGAATTATTTTGATAAAGATCTATCATCCTTAATATACAAAATACCATGTATCATAGCTGTAAATGAATCAATACATAATGATCCGAAGTAGTACTAATTAAAATTATTCCAAAATTGAATATTATTTCCAACGATGATTAAAATCCCTTTATGAATAAAAACTTCCATTACAACCACTAAGAGAGAAACACCAATTTCAATATTCCCTCTAATACAAATTATTGGATCTATTAGGTTAAATTATTGGTGGTGGGGGATTGAGGTATGATATATTAAAACCCCCTTTGTTTGTATTCTATTTTTCCATTAACTAACACAATATTCTTTCACCTTCCTATAGCAATGTATGGATAAAAATGAATACATCCATAAGACATAAAAATTTTACTTTATTTACTCATTATAGGATATATTCAAAGATAACACACTATAATTATATCGATATAAAGAAATCCAATAAATAAAAATATTGTTACGTTTTTAGAGAATACTCAATGTTCCTCCTCATTCACTACCAATCATAATTTAAAAGCCCACTTCTCTCTCAAATGAAGTGTTCTCATAACTGCTTCAAAATATTCTTATGTTGATCAATTTATTCAATATTTTTTACACCTAATTTGGTGTGTCATGAAGCTTAAATTTCATTCAATTGATTAAGACTTCCTTACCATATATTTTCTAGAAAATTTATTTTGGTTCATAGAAGATTAAATTTTAGGAAAGCCTTTATAAACATTGATAAAAATATCTAGTTCTTTGTTAAAAATTTACCTTTTATGAAAAACAAAAAATTTATGGAATCTCTCTAAAATTTCTTGAAACAAACTCGATTAGTTTGGAAACCATTTTTTTCATGTAACTTATGTTCTTGTGAATGATTTGTGCAAGAAAATAATTCATGAAAATATATCTTGAATTAAGAGCCTTAATATATTCCTCAAGTCTTCCTATTTTCAAAGGAGGGGGTAGCTTCTTATTTATAGATGTTTCATCACCTTCAAGAGGCATTCTCATTGACCACTACCTTTGGTGAAACTCTTCATCCTATTTGAATAACTCCCTTACTTCGTGAAAATTTCAGGAAAAACTTCACTCGGTGTATACTTTCAAAAATCATGGAACCTTCATGTAAGTGACCTACCACGTGAAACTTACCACCACCATGAAAATATATATTACAAACCCTATAAAGTATCATTAATTTCATTCATTTTTATATCTTCATGGGGCAGTCCTGAAACTTAATTTTTTTTTTGAACTTTTCAATTTCTCTATATTTTGAACACCAAAAATTTGGACAACACTAGAAAATGTTACCAACCTATATGAAAAACATTATTAACCACTTATAGAGCTTCCATAACTCTATATTTTATAATTTTTAATAATACATTCCAATAATCATATTATAACTTCACAACTGACCTTGTTGATTGGATTTTTTAATAGACACAACCAACCCAAATATACCGTGAAGTCACTTTGACAGATTTTTTCTCAACACATAATAAACTTTGAAGCTCAAAATAATAATTTAATCACTCATGAAATAAAATCCAAAGATTAAAATCCTTATAAAAATATTTATAATAAATTATAAAGGAAAAAATCACATTTAGAAAATGTACTTGGAAAAACATGGTAACTCATGAAAACAAACCTTTCACATTTAAAAGATCATAAAAATTCCTTAAAACATGAATTTAATTTCTTAACTTATTAAATAATTTTTTTTAAAACCCATAGAAATAATTGAAAAAACCATTTAGGTATCTTGGGAAATTTTATTTATTATCACCCTTACAATGGAATAACCTAACTGGATAATTCCCAGATCTCTTATAAGTAACCTTCCATCAGTAATCTCAATTAATTTACCTAATGAATTGGAGATATATATTGGGATCACCCATCATCTGAGCTATTTTAGGCTCACCCATAATTCTTGTAAAAATTTTAAGAACTATAACATGAATAAAAAACATATAACTTTAATTTTTACCACAAAAATAATTTGAATTGGCTTTAAATAATATAAGAAATAAAACTTTCATTTTTCTCATAAAAATTGAGGAGGAATTTCCATTTCTTTAGAAAATTTTTTAAGACAAAAAATTTACATAATATTAAGAAAAATATTTTCATTGAAAATAAACATAAATTTTTTTAATGTATTCTAAAAATAAAATAATTTTCATGATGGAAGTAAAATCTGTTCATTCCATAATCCTTAAAACAAATATTCTCCACACATTAGTAAATAAATTTAAAAATGAATTTTATGGAAAATATTGAAATGATTCATCATTAAACCACTATAAAGAAAGTTAAAAATATTCTAAAAAAATTATCATCCTTTGAATCATAATTAAGAACATTTTTTAAAATATTTAAAAGAACATAGACTCAGAAGGAAAAGAGTTATAAGGAAATCTTTAAAATAATATATTTAATAGAAAGTCCCTTACCTCAAGTACTAAATCATTTAATTTGCCTGTAAACCCATGTGAGTAATAAAATGATATTATATTTATACTATATTAATAAATTTTTTCATATTTATACCATTATCATTATCTCCTTCATTCCATTTGTTACAATTTTTTATTATGTTAATAAAATGGTTAAATTCACATTGGAATTCTTGAGGAGGTTTTGGTTTATTAGTACAAAATTACTTTGGTAGGATGAATATGGTAAATGTGATTACAGTTATATCATCTCCAAAATATTAATCATGAAAAAATTATTATGTTTATACATTAAATATTTTTTTTTCAAAAAACCATGGAAGGTTGACGTGAAAGATGAAATATGTCATTTGATGGAGGTGGTAGTCTAAACGTATACATGATAAAACTTTCTATTTTTATAATGGATAGAAAATAAAAAAGGTATATAATATTATAAAATTAAAAAATAATAATTATTTTATTAATGTCATATTATTTCACTATTTCCATCTGTATGGGCAATTATGTGAGACAGTAATAAAAATTGAATCACATAGTTTCATGGAAGTGGTATTCCACACTTACGGATAAGAGACATTATATTTTTCCAATAGATGAAAATGGTTAAAAGTTAAGTAATCCTCTATCATTAAATAATAATTTTTATTAAATAATAATATTATATATTCATTAATTCAATATTTATAACCATCCATTTGAGACAGTGATAGAAAACAAAACACATCTCTTTAGGGAGGTGGTAGTCCACAGGTACACATGAGAGATGTTTTCATTTACCATAGGTTGGAAACAAAGATGAAAAAGGGTTGTTACATTATCATAATAATATTTTATCATATAGAATATACCGAAAATATAATTTCATAATAGTTTTAGAATATTTTAAGGAGGTAGAATAAGAAATAAACATAAAACACTCAGTTAAGAATTGGACAACTTATTTGGAAAGTGTCCCTTGGATTACAAATTTAGAATTTTTAGGTGGGTTTTTAGAGATAAACAACCTATAGGATATGGGGAGGAATATTTTTAAGGTATTTGGGTGGGACTTGACTGAGATAAAAAGCTCAAGAGGAGTGATGAATAGGGTAGATTATATACCCTTATATATGTGAGGTGGGTGGAAATCATATAAGTACATGAAATATTAATATATAATAAGTGTCTATATCAAGTTAAATGGATAAAAAGTGAAATATTTTTAAATTTAATGAGGATAATGACAATATAGAATCAACAAATCAAATTTAGATAAGTTGTTGTGTTATTTTAAACCTTATCTTTTGGTTTAATTCCCTCTTTAACCCTTTTCAACCTTAACAATTGTAACAATATTTTCAATCTTTAAGGGTCTTGAAAATAATTTTAAAAATTCCAAGTTGCAAATAAGTTTAAACTTAATTATATCCTTGATACTTTCATATAAATTTGAGTTATTATTGGATTTTTTGGATTTTATAATGATTTAAAATTATTTTTAAGCATTAAATACCATTTAAATCCATTTTTGAGACTATTAAAAAAAATTTACTTTGAAGGCACAGATATATAAATAAAATTCGAATTAAAACACATAAAACAACATTTATAATTCTAAATTGTCTATAAAATATTTTTAATACTGTAAATAATCTAAATATAGTCACCTTTATTTTTTTGATCCATTTATTTGACATTTCAATATGCTTGTAGAAGCATTGTATTAGCACTGGATAATTATTTTAAATAATTCAACTATATTTAAAAATTATAATTAAACTATTATACATAATTATGGTCATAAATGTTTTTTCATAATTTATATTAACTGTTATCTTAATCATGAAGACTTATTTATGACATAAGATGAGTGACAATTACATTTATTAAACATAACACTTCCTTATCTGGAATCCAAAATATATTTCAAAGTAAGGCACCCAAAAAAGTCCAATAATGATTATAGGTTAAACCTCCTCACATATACATAATTAAGTGATAATGTGTGAGGTATTTGTGTCATTTTATACTAAATTGTTTCCTTAATTTATATTTAATTTCATGGGCCTTTTTTTATCCCAAAAACTTATTTTTATGACCGAAATAAAATTGAAACTATGAATTTTATTTTGTAATGATGATTAAAAATTTCAAACCTATTTTATTATATTTAATTTTAGTAGTTTTATAAATTAATTTTAATATTAGTGTGGAAAAAACAACCAAAAATATTTTTAAGAAAAATGATTTTTTTAATCATTAAAATGTATTTATACAAAAACAAAATATATTACCGATTAATATTGAATTAATTAAATTATTTTTAACAAAAACGAATTCTTGTTAGTATTAAAACAAATTCAAAATATGATTGGATTTTAAAATTACATGATTTAATGAAAATAAATAACAGATTTCCAAAAATCATTTATTTTCACTATTCACTAAAAAATTAATCTTTTTTGAAAAATATCAAAAAATAATATTTAGTTTAAATTGAAATGTTTATTTCAAATATTATTCCCATTTTATTTAATAAAATTTCTAAAAGTGTAAAAAATTAATCATATTATATGCACATAAAATTTAATAAGAAACCATTTGTAAAGAAAATATATTTTTTGAATAATTAAATGACTTTATCCTTATTCAATGCCTAATAAAAATTATTATATTAATGCTAATTAATTTTATTAGATATATAATCTACTAAGTTAATTATAATGATTTATCAAAAGTGATTAATTTAATATATTAATATAAAAATACATTGCACATATAAAAATAGTATTATGAAAAATATATCTTTTACCATCAAAATATTTTATCACTACTACAAAATAAGCCTATAACAATGATAAAAATTGTATTCATCAGTGCTAGAGAAGTTCTGACTACCAGATAAAGATTAAAATCCCTGGTCTTTTAACATCGCTCAAAAATCTCTGATAAAGGACAACTTTTTCAGTGCTTTTATTTAGCACCGATAAATGGGACATTTATCCGCGCTTATTAGAGCATTGATAAAGGGTACCATTATCTGAATTTATATAATATTTGATAAAGTAACCCTTTATCAGTGTTTTTTTTAGCGCTAATAAGGGCCCCTTTATCAATATTTTTAAAATCACTGATAAGGGGGAATACTGTAGTGTGTTGTAAGAACACACTACAACACCAATGCAATGTACTATAAAACCACACCAAAACACTAAAAATATAACCATATATAAATAAAAACATTTACAAATATAGAATTTAAATTAAATAAAATTTGTAACATAAATACAATAAAAAACAGTATATAATAGATATTTCAAACATTGATTTATATAATTACATACATTCAAAAACATCAATATACCTTTGTATTTTGATCCTGACCCTGTATCATGCTATTTTCAAACAAACTACCTTACTCAAGAAAAATAACACACCTTCATAAGAAAAAAATGCATATGTTAGTAATAATATATAGAAAAAATTTACAAAAAGTCTTAATTTTAAACTAAACTTTTAGTTATACCAGGAACACTATGTATCTGATTGATTTATGGTTGATTCTTACACGTCACACCATTTATTGTTAATAATAATGAATTATCTATATTAAAATTAATTAAATAAGTATAAGATAAATCCCCAAAGGTGAAACCTAGTGGTTGCGTCTTATGGTGGTGTTTGGGAGGTCTCGGTTTCGAGCCTCCCCATGTTCATTTAGGTAGGTTTTCATTTGTTTATTCCCCCCTAAATGATGTAATATAAATAAGTATAAGATAAAATTTATAATTAAATCAATTACGTAATAGCAGATAGAATGATGAGAAAACAATATAGGATTATATTATTGGTTTTGGAAATTTGATCCGTATTTTAAAATAAAATAACACTTATATGTTGAAAATATGTACTTGAAGTCCATCCAGAAAAACTGTTCATCATATTGAGGTGAGGATGATTCCTACACATATTAAATAAATTATGAATCATTTTACTAAAGTTTCAAAACAATATTAAAGTGTTTTCTTAGTTTTGAGAACATCAAATTTCTTCTTTTCTAAAATACCATTTTATATTAGAAACACACACTTTGACTTATACAAGTCACATTACGTATCCGTTTGACATGATACTAATTCCTTTACATAAAACATGACTTATTAATCATTTTACTAAATTATCAAGATAATCCGAGCATAGTTTCTCAATTTTTTATGAGTGGTACATTTCGAACTAAAATGTCGATTTTAAACATATAAGGGTCACATTGAGTCATACATATCATATTTTTTATCAGATTATGGTCTGAACGATTCCTACACATCCAAAATCACTTATGTATTGTTTTAATAATGTATAAAAACAATCCAAATGTGTTTTCTTAGTCTTGAGTAGGTCAGTTGTACTTTTTACTAAAATTGATGCCAATTTAAAATAAAAAGACAAACTTAGAGTCATATTAGTCACACTGTGCATCAGATTAAAGTATTTATGATTCATACAAATATCCTATGATATATGGATCATTTTACTAAATTATAAAAACAATATGAATGAGTTTTCTTAGTTTTGAGTACATCACTTGTCTTTTTTACTAAAATGTCATTTTAAACTGGAAACACGCACTTTGAATCATACCAATGACATCGTGTATTATTTTGAAATGAGATAAACTACTATACATAAAAAATGACTTATGAATAATGTTTAATAAATTATCAATAACATCTGAGCATGTTTTATTAGTTTTCAATGAATGATACTTTTTGAACTAAAATACCCATTTTAAACTGATAACAGACACATTGAGTAATAATAGGATCATTGTGTATTATATTGATGTGAGGTTGATTAATATAAATCAAAAAATATTAATAGATCATTTTTCTAATGTATCAAAACAATATGAATGTGTTTTCTTAGTTTTGAGTTGGTCAGTTGTCCTTTTTACTAAAATTGATCTCAATTTTAAATAAAAAGTGGCACGTGGAGTCATACCGGTCACATTGTGCATATAATTATGGTGGGGATGATTACTATAGTTCTAAAATTACTTATGTATTGTTTTAATAATGTTTCAAAATAAAATGAATTTTTTTCTCAGTTTTCAGTGCGTCACATGTCTTTTTTACTAAAATGTCTTTTTAAATTGAAAACACACACTTTGACTCAAACCAATCGCATCGTGTATCGGTTTGATGTGAGAATACTTCCTACATGTTAAAATTAATTATGAATAGATTTCATAAATTATCAAGAGAATATGAGTGTGTTTTCTCTATTTTTAGTGAGTGATAGTTTCTCAACTAAATTGTTGATTTAAAATTGATAACAGACTTTTTGATTCATACTGGACACATCATATATAATATTAGGTGAAAATAATTCTTACACATAAAAAATTAATAGTATATTATTTAACTAAAGTATCAAAAAAATAAAAATGCATTTTCTCAGTTTTGAGTTGGTCAGTTGTCCTTTTAACTAATATTGATGTGAATTTTAAAAAAAATATGCACTTTGAGTCATACTGATCACACCGTGCATCATATTGTGCTGTAGCTAATTCATACATGTATAAAATTAACTATGGATTGTTTTACCAATGTATCAAAACAATAGAAATTATTTTTCTTTATTTTGAGTACATCCCTTCTCTTTTTTAATAAAATTCCATTTTAAATTAAAACCGCACACTTTGAATCATACTAATCACATAATGTACTAGTTTTATGTGAGACTAATTACGGAAAATCATAAATGATTTTTGAATTGATGTCATAAATTATCAATAAAATAAGAGGGTGTTTTATTATCTTTTATTGATTTTTACTTTTTGAAATAAAATGTCTATTTTAAGCAGATAAAGAACACTTTGATTCATACCGGGTACATCATATATCAGATTTAGGTACAGTTGATTCGTACACATTGAAAATGACTTATGTACCATTGTATTATTGTACCAAAATAATATGAATATTTTTTCTTAGTTTTGAGTATATCACTTGTCCTTTTTACTAAAATTAATGTCATTTTGAATAAAAATAAGAACTTCGAGTCATACCAATCACACTATGTGTCTGATTGATATGAAGATGGTTAGTACATGTCCCAAAGTCTAAAAAAAATTATAAATGTGAATGTGACAATGATTTCTATTTCATTTATTTTTTGAACTACCAAAAATACATATTGATTCAATGTTTTTATCCAAGAATCCTTTCTCATTTTTTAAATCCAAAAGAGTAAAGGTAACTTATGTTCCTATTATAAAATGAGATGTAACCATAATGGGAACATGAGATTCTTATAATCTTATGGATTTCAACAATGAGAAATGTTTTTATGCTATGAACATAGAATCAATATGCAGTATTGGACGTTCGAACAAACCACCTCACCTAGAACAAAAGAATCCACCTATATAAGAAAATAATTACTATATGAGTAATACTAAAAGGAAATTAATTAAAAATAAATATGAATAAAAAATTAATTATATGGACAATGATTTTATAGTGATAATATCAAGATTTTATATGTGATTGATTAGTGGAGGGAACTAGAAGTAAAGTGGTAAATGAAAACACTATAGGGTTGAAAAGGTTTTGAGGGAGAATAAATCAATTATTTTTTTGTGTAGAAAGGAACAAAAGGTGGACATATCACCAAAACTCGAACAAAAGAATCCACCTATATTAGAATTTTTTTTATGTGAGTAATACTAAAAAGAAATAAATTAAAGATAAATAAGAAATAATAAATTAATTTAATGGAAAATTATTGTACTACGTAAACATCAATATTACCTATGTGATGGAGAAAAGGCATCATCATTACTCTTCTGGAAAAGGAAATGGAGGAAACTTTTGGAAAGTGATAAATTTAAACACTTTAAAAAGGCATGAAATATTGATATACCACCCAAAATCGAACAAAAGAACCCACCTATATAAGAAAACAATTATTATGTGTGTAATACTAAATGGAAATAAACTAAACATAATTATGAAACAATACATTAATTTTATGGAAAATTATTTTACTCTGAAAACATCAAGATTACCATTGTGATTGAGCATAGGAATCATCATTGCTCTTCCAACAAATCCAATAAAGGAAACTTAAAGGAAAGTGATAAATTATAACACTATAGAAAGGCATGAAATATGGAAAGACCACCCCAACTCAAAAAAGAAAATAATCCACCTATATAAGAAATCAATTCTTATGTGAGTAATACTAAAATAGAGAATGTATATCATAACATTACCTTTAAATATTACTAAAGGGTTTCTTTGGTTATAGTCTGTTCTTCCATGGGATTGGTAAAATCATCATGTGGAGAAGACATTATCTGCATGAGTAGTCAACAATTTAATTTAGATTTTCTAAATGTAATAAATAACATATAATATTATGATGAAAATACTATTATATTAGAAAACAATTTTAACTTCTCATTGAACTCTATTTCTTTCTTTAATGGTTTTAGGGATTTGGTTCCTCTATTGAGAATATAAATCCCCACTTTTTCGTAACCTCAAACATACAAGACATTGTCTACATTAGAACTGATATAAATTGATTTAGATCACCAAATGAAAGGGTCATCCTCCATTGAATCTGAGACAAAAAATATTTTAGTCTCCAGTAGGACAATCAACTAATTCTATTTTGATGGATCTGAGAAATAATATACTTTCAATTATCATGATTCCATTATTAATGACTCATCTTTCCCACTCTCACACTGAAATTCAACTTCACAAATCCCATTTCATCAACTTTCAATACACTGATATTGTCAACCAATTTGCAATGGAAAATTGTCACTTAAAATGTGGTATAATCAAACTCATATATCTATTTGATAATGAAAAAATATGACATATTTTCATAAATTGGATTTCTATCCTTGGAACTAGATATGTTCGTCACTTCTACCATAAGCGTAACACCACAATTTTTCATTATACTGTAGTAATCATGTTTTTATATATACAATATATAACCACTGATTACAAAACCAGAGTAAAATATAACATTTTTATTCAGTCCTCTATCTAGACATAGATGTGATGTTTTAATAACACTATAAAATACATTTTTTCTATATGCATGACATAATGAAAATTTATGACATAGAAACAATTCCCATAAGGTAATTAAATGAAAATTGATCACTACTTCCAACCTCATTTCACAAGATTTCTCCAAAATGGATTACCAAAAACAGTTTCAATATATTTGAATTTCTTTTATAGTTGATCACCCATTAATGGATATGGTGTTGTAACTTATTTGATATTACCATCAAATTATATCATCTAGGATTAGTATATATGTTTCCGAAGTAAAAAGTGATGATTTCCTATTTTTTTTGAGGAATGCTTCAATAAAACTGAGTGTGTGATTTTTTAACAAGTGGAACACCCCAAAATTCATTTAATGATATAGAATTATTAATTTCTATAATCAGGGAAGTTATTTATTATCCTATAAAACATCAAACTCAATGTAAATTCTCCACTTATATGAGCATAATACATTTTAACACCTATATCCCACACAATTTCAGATATTTGACCAATGGATCCAAATAGACATCAATATCATTACTGGGTTTCTCTGGTCCAGATATAAGCAGATACAACATAATATATTTTTTATTAATGAGAATACATGGCGATAAGTTATAATTTACCAACATGATGGGTCATGAACTCCGATTACTACTATATACACCAAAAGTATTAATTCTATCTGTAGAAAAAAAGATGAATGTTTTTAGGATAATTTCCAAATTCTAGATACTCAAAATCAATTTCCTTCCACTAATTAGAATATATTAGATGATGTAGGTTCCCATATTTAATTCTTGTATCTGTATTCCATGTTAATTGTCTCACAGTTTCCTAAAATCCATGTAGTCTTTTAAATGGTGGAATTATATAAAAATACCACACAGATTTCTAAGGACTTGATTCATTTTTCTTATTTTGATATTTTCCACACATGGGGAATTTTATGAGTTATTCCTGTTCATTGTAAAATAATATGCAATAATTTGGACAAGCTTGTATTTTTTAGAGATCATTTCCATTGAACGTAGCATTTATTTAGAATCATATGTTCGACATGGTAGTTCATTTTCTTCTAGTATCATATCATTCAGGAAGAAAATTAGTTCTTTAAAGATGGTTTTACTCCATGAACTACCATATTTCAAATTATATAACTTCAATATAGTTGACAATGTTGTTTATTTATTAAAACTGGTATACAATGGTATCTTGGCACATATATTCAACTTCTCAAATATCTTTGGACAATCATAAAGGTAATCTTCAATATCCATTGTAATTTATTCTATGAAATCTCCATTATCATTCACAAAAGTATTCATATCAAATGATCCATAAACCATAGTATCATCCCAATCAGTGTACATGTTCAATTTTCCCCCATGTTTAGTCCAACATTTATAGATTTGATCAATTATGTTATAAATAAAATGTTATTCCAACTCTTTCAGACAAATTTTTTTTGAATAATAATAATGTAAACATGGAAAATGTATTTGAGAATGGTCATATGAATTCTCTATTTCAAACATGATAAACTATTTAACTCCATCTTCATACTATTTTGTCAAATGATTATCATGTATCCATTTTCAATTTATATACATCCTATTAGGTTAATAAAATATTAGTTTTGTATAATAAATAAACAAATACAAATAATATATTCATTATCAAAGGTGAATATATAGAAAATTTTAATAAGGGAAACCAGATATATTATTGTTTCAAAGAATTATAGTATGATTTGAAGAAAATGAGTAATTTAATTTTAGAAACTAATTAATCCACTATGGTAGGTGTTATCCTATGAATTCATTCAAAGGTGAAAGTTATAGACAATTTTCATACTCATTAGCTAATCTCCTGGATATTTATCATTGTATTTTGTTTTTTACCATGAATCCTCCATATATTATAGACATGTACCTATGTTTCATGAAATAATATAATAGGTAGTCATCCATGAGATGACTAATGCTTAGAGTAGTAAAAGAAACCCAAAAGATATGGGGGATAAGTCACAAGCAAAAAATGTAATAACGATTCGGGAGATAAAACTAACGAGGATGACATAGCTTATTATAAAAGAGATGGGGGATGAGTATCAATAAAAAATTATAATAATAACTATTTTTGAAATGCGCTGTCATGGGAACCCTCAAATGATTAGTGGTTTTTGGGTACTTAGGTGCAGTAGAGTGGCTGACCAAGGTCGTCTCTAAAAGGATGAAGTAAAATAAAACAACTTCTTAAAGGTATCATAAAAATAAAATAGAATATAATTAAAACACTACTTGAAAGGATGTGGGTGGTTTTGTTTATCGTTTATAAAACTTTGAATAAGTTTGTTGGAAGAATATTGCATTTTTTTTGTTTTTAATTTTGAAATGAAGTTTGATTAAAAAGTCGCAACAAGAATATGTTTTTAAGAAAATATTTTAAAAGGTGTAATTGATATAACTCTAACACTTTATTTACTTATTAATAATTATCATTTAAATAAATATCCACTTAATTATGATCCCCTAATTTGTTAACCCTCGAACCCTACGAGAGTTAACATTACCACAAAGAAGAAATTACTTAAACCCCAGGCTATCTTTGGAACACGCAATCACAACACCCTTCTTTGATTGTTGTTATAAGGTTAGATAATGGTAAGTGGTTAATTAGAGGACATATACATTATTTAAATGAGTATTAATTTTGTTTAGGGAATATATTTTAACTCTAAAAATTTATCCCATGTGGTCTTGTATTACCGATTAAGATCGCGCTCTCACAATTTACACAAAATCTCGACCTCGCATGTTTTTTTGTTAATTGTTCAATTTCATGATTAGCTTATTATATTTTAAAAACACAATTTATGGATCATACTAATTTAATTACAGTATGTCAATGATTAAAAATAATTAAATTAATAGGGTAGAAGATAGATAGATCACTAAGAAAACTACTCTTCCATGGGAAGTGTGGTCATCGTGGAGACATTTTATATGATCAAGGATTGAAAAGGTAGAACACAATCTCATATCCACTCTTGATTCCAACCCAATTAGTAATATTAATAGAATAAGAAATGTTAAGAACACAGAAGATTAATTGAATAAAAATTCAAGATACAAACATGAAAGAAAAGAAATACAAAGAGGAGGTGGGAGAGGAGAGCCTTTTTGGAAGAGATGTTTTTACAAAGACTTAATTCTTCCCAGAGTTTTGAGGGGATCCCAAGAGACACACTTTATAAAAAACCTTCAAAAATCCTCTAACAGCCGTACCAAATAGTGAAAACCCCCTTTAAATAATGTTTGTGATGTCTAGGGTTATATAACTTTTCAAGTGTGAAATGAAAACTCGGCCAAATATTTTATTCCAAGTTTTTCCACATAGTTGACCTAAAAATGCATGCATTGAACGACATTATTGAAGGATTATTTGTTTCTACTTATTTCATAGAGATTAAATCCAAATTAGGGCTCAATCCAAGTCTAGATGAAGAAGATACGAACCAAATAGTGAAATAGTGTACAATCTGGATGGTTCTGTCCAACATTGTTTTCATGGCCAATTTACTCCACTCAAATTCCCGATACAGCTCCCGTGTCCTAAATATAATTTGTTGACAATTAATTCATGAAAACATTTACAAATGTTTAAGTCAAAATATTTTTTATTACAATATTTATACCCAAAATACTATAGCTAATTTTAAAAGGGTAAAACTGGTTTTTTCATCAAATTTGCATATGAATGATCTAATCAAAAATATTTCATAATTGATCATATTTAGCATGATTTGAGGGAATTATATCACTTATAATAAATAAAATATTCAATAAAATTGTGTTTTATCAACTCCCCCACACTTACCTTTTTTCCCTCCTGGAAAAAACCTCATATCAAGTAAACATCAACATCAAATCAAAACAAATTTTAAAACACAAATCCTTGAGATCCAATAATTCCACACCAAGAATCAAAAGATATCAAGCATAATAAAAAACCATTATTTAAAGTTCTCCATTTATATAATTCATTATATTTCAACTTTACTTATCCTCTCATGCACAAAACACTTACCTCAATTAAATTTTCTCTTATCACACAAATGTCAATTTTTAGCAATGCATTTCTCATCCAAACTCATAAAAGGGTCACCATAGGCTTGATAAATACCCAAATAACCACCCTATGTGAGTCAAGGACATATGTTTATTTTGAGGACTTTTTAGGGGTTTTCTGTTTGTGCATGTGCATATTTCCTTTAATTTGATTTCATATGATCTTGTTTGATTACTTTTATTATGTATTTTGATGATATCTTAATTTATGTTATTTGGATATTTGTGTTTTTTATCACATTGGAAAAAAAAGATATTTGTCTATATTTTATTAGTTAATGAGGAAGTTTGAAAATGCTTATCTATTTCTAAAAAAATTCAATTAAGTTGCTACTATGTTTTTAAGAAACTCTACATTTCACTGTTTTAAAACATTTATGTATTAATTTTACTGAAACTTATAAATTTGTTCAATTTGCATGAATTTTGGTTATATGGAAAGATAAATGTTTATCCTGATTTCATTAGTTTACATAAAAGTATAAAAATATTGTTTGAATGGACTTTTAATTACATGAATTTATGATATTCTGTTTTGTAGTAGCAGTTTTTCCAAAATTGTTTTGCTTCTACTTTTTAATGATTTCGGAATCTGTAGATGTCAGTTTTAATTGATTATTTTTTTGGAAAGATAATAAGTTTTTCTACAAATCATTATTTTTGACCAAAGTCTTAATTTTCTGTTAAGATCCCTTAAAAATTCGTTGAATTTTGTCAAAACATTCTGTCCAAATTTTTTATCAAAAGTATGGTTCATTTTTTATCAAAAGTATGGTTCTTTTTTTATCAAAAGTGTGGTTTATTTTTTATAAAAATTATGGTTTATTTTTTATCAAAAGTATGGTTCATTTTTTATCAAAAGTACGGTTCATTTTTTAGGAAAATTATGGTTCATTTTTTATCAAAAAGTATGGTTCATTTTTTATCAAAACTATGGTTCATTTTTTTATCAAAAGTATGGTTCATTTTTTATCAAAAGTATGGTTCATTTTTTTATCAAAAGTATGGTTCATTTTTTATCGAAAGTATGGTTCATTTTTTATAAAAAGTATGGTTCATTTTGTATCTCAAAAGTATGGTTCACTTTTTATCAAAAGTATGGTTAATTTTTTATCAAATGTATAGTTCATTTTTTATCGAAAGTATTGTTCATTTTTATCTCAAAAGTACTGTTCATACCTTACATTAATGTTCAAACCCTACATTACTGTTCATACCCTACATTACTGTTCATACATTACTTTACTGTTCATACCCTATGTTACTGTTCATACCTTACTTTACTATTCATACCCTACGTTACTTTACTCTTCATACCCTACGTTACTTTACTGTTCATACCATATGTTACTGTTCATACCCTATGTTACTTTACTGCTTGCTCCGAATTTATTGTTCGCTCTGAAGTTATTATTCGTTCCAAAGTTACTATTCACTCTGAAGTTACTGTTCACTCCAAAGTTACTGTTCACTCTGAAGTTACTGTGCACTCAAAAGTTACTGTTCACTTCGAAGTTACTGTTCATTCCGAAGTTACTGTTCATTCCATGCAATTTTTTAAAAATTGATTTTCTCCAAATATATGGATTATTTTCTAACAATTTTTTTTAAAATCCTCATTAAATATAAGGATCATAATGAAAGAGTTTTTAATGTTTTTGGTGATATATTGAGAGGGAAAATTTAATAATGTTTTTAAACGTATTTTACAAATAAATTTGGACGTTTCAAGATTGATTAAATTTAAATGTTTGAATTTAATTCCAGAATCTCCTGCTTGTTTTCAGGAATTGTTTTGACTTAATTTAAATCATTTTAAATGGATTTAAAATTATGTTTTGAGTCATTAAGTTCTTTTATGGTTCTAGAGATTTTATTGGAAGACTTATTCAAAATATTTTGAATTCCTCTATTCGATATTTTATTCTACGGGAATAAAGAAGCAACGGTTCTGCTATTTTTAGGGAGATAGTTATGAGATCTCTTAACTTAATTAATTTTGAATATCCTAAGGAAACATATTTACTACACCTGCTAGATATTTTTATTCTCTATACATATAGTTATCTCTTGCCGGAAATACAATACAATAAAAAGAGAAAGTGATATGAACTTTGAATCTGCTGTGCATTTGCAACGTCCTGTGACACTCTACTTCACCACCTGCTCGGTCTCTCAAGTGCTGAATTAATTCTGCTTCGACTAAAATTTCATTGACGAGACGTGCTGATCTAAACCTCAAGAACCAGTACCTGTGCTTTAATTTTTATATTCTCTTTCATCTGGTTCTGAGTCTGTAACACTACTTCCCATCTCTCAATCACACTCTGTTTTTTCTATTTATGCTTTTGCACACAAAAGCATTATTTGTTATTCTTTTTCTCGGGTTGTGACTCCCAGATTCTAAAGTCAGGATCCTAGGGTTGTGACTCCCTGTATCTAAAGTCAAGACTGTTTGGGTTGTGACTCCCAGTATCTAAAGTTAGGTTGTAAGGGTTGTGACTCCCCACACAAAAGTCTGTGTCATGTTTGTCCCTCCAGTAGAAAAGGATTTTGTAATTGGGTTATGATTCCCCTTTAAAAATCATTTTTAGTTCACACGTATCTCTCTCCGAGTAGATAGTTACAAGAGTAGAGTAGGACCACTTTGGACTGAACTACTATAAAAAACATCCTTGCATTATTTCATTTTCCCACTTCTAATTAAATTTAATAATTAACTTTGATAATTAATTTATTTGAATATAATTTTTAATCTGGTCTATTCACCCCCCTCTAGACCATCTGCCATTACCCTGTCTGACCTAATAATTGGTATCAGAGGGTAACCTTCTTATGAATAGTTTTTCTCTATCTTTATATTTCATTATACTTGGTTGTTCCTTCAAGAATTTATCCAATCATTTATTTTATCTGCTTTTATATTTTATTGTGCTAACCTATTCATAGACCTCCCAATCTAAGGATAAAGATATTATAAGATGGCAGGATTAAACCTGAATGATTCTAGGATTCCTCAGAAGCCACCACATTTTTGTGGCAATGATTATGGATACTGGAGATCCCGAATGGAGGCATACCTCAAACAGTTGAGTATTGAGCACTGGTCTATCATGTCAAAATAATACACACTACCTGAAGCTGATCCAGATAATCTTATAGGAATTGATGCTACTAGATATGTCTTAAATTACAAAGTCGTTAATATTTTATATTGTGCTATTAACAGAAGTGTTTTTATTCATGTTTTTGCATGCAAGACATCTCATGATATTTGGAAGATTTTTCAAGTTACTCACCTTGGCTCTGAGAAATTGATCTGAACCAAACTTGGAATGTTTCGTGCTGAGTATCAAGACTTCAAGATGGGTGAAGATGAAACTGTAAATCAAATGTTCCACAGATTCACAAGCATTATGAATGGAATGAATTAACTTAGGGAATACCTGGAAAATCCTATACTTGTTGAAATATTCCTACTAGCATTACAAAATAAATGTCATGCAAAGAAGGTTTCCATTGATGAAAGCAATAACTTCAAAGAGTACACACTTGATGAACTGATTGGATCACTACTCCAATATGAACTGGAACTGAAGAACATAGCTAATGAGGAGACAAAAAAAAAAAAGAAAAGGTGTAGCTTTTAAGTCTATAAATGTTATGTCTAATAATTCTTCTGATTCTGATCTGCAGGATATTAAAAAGGAAGAAATGGCTCAGATTGTAACTGGAGTCTACAAAAGAATGAAAAATAAAGGTTTCAAAAACTAGTTTAGTAGAAATCGTCAAAAAGAGAAATATAAGGGAGATAAGAAAGGTGATAAAAATTACAATGCTTCAGATGTAACTTGTTTTGAGTGAAGAAAGAAAGGTCATATCAAACCCGATTGACCTAAAATAAAGAATAAATACAAATACAAAAAGAAGGATAGAAAGGAATTGGCAACCAGCTGGAGTTGTACTGAAGAATCTGATTCTAGTGAACAATCTGGAAAGGACAAAGAATCTGCTAACTTGTGTTTCATGTAATAAATGGATAAGGTTTGTAATTCTAGTTATTATTCTAAATGTTCTGATTCTGAATATGAATCTGAAAACCCCAATGTTTTTGAATTAAATAAAGAAATTGAAAGATTAAGAAAAGCTATTTTCAAAGCTGCTAATTTATATAATAAACATAAAGAATATAATGAAAAACTTATTTATGAAAATAAAGTAATTTTTCAAGAAAATAAAAGGTTAATAAACAATGCTTCTGCTTCTCATTCAACAGTTTATGATAATTTGAAAACTGCTCAAGATCTGAATGAGAAATTGAAAAATGAAGTTGAATGTCTTAAACAAAATTTATTTGCTATTATTCAAGGTTGTGAAAAATATCATGAGACGATGTCTTTGACTAAAACTGATAAAAATAAATATTGTTTTGGTTATGATAAAATATTACCTCAAATGTATAAAACTTGTTTTGTTAAAAGTAAAAATGGTTGTACTTCAAATGTTACTTGTTTTAAATGTGGCATGAATGGTAACTATGCCAATGACTGTTCACTTAGATTTAAAAAATCTTTTGGATTTACAAAAACTAATATTTCTAAATCGTTGTTATCGAGAGTACCTTACAATACATATTTAAATTCTGTATGGGTACCTAAAATTTTTATTACTAATCCTATTGGACCTAAAGTAGCTTGGGTACCAAAATTGTCAATTAATTGATTTTTGTAGGAAAAATGGCTTGGATGTCTTAAGAACAACATATGGTACATGGACAGTGGATGCTCTAGGTATATGACCATAGACCCATCAAATTTCACATCATACAACACATGTGATGGAGGCACTGTTACTTTTGGAGACAATTCGAAAGGCAAAGTAAAAGGTTTTGGTAAAGTTGGTATTTCAAATTCTACATTTATTTCAAAAGTTTTATATGTTGAAGGTTTAAGACATAATTTAATTAGTATATCACAATTATGTGATGATGGAATGGAATTTAAATTTCAAAATAATAAATTTTTAGTTTTTAAAGATGATTCTTTATTATTTTATGCTAATCGAAAAGATAATATTTATACTATTGATTTTGCTGAACTCACGATTCAACATGTAAAGTGTTTGAATGCTATACAGAATGCCTGCATCCTTTGGCACTGACATTTAGGTAATGTTAATTTCAGAATGTTACATAAGCTCTCAAAGAATGAGAATGTTTTACAACTTCCTTCTTTGAAGAAATAACAACTTCATGTTTGTGAAGCCTACATGAAAGGGAAGCAACACAAAATTTCCTTTAGACCTATCAATCAGATAAGTACTATTAAGACATTACAGTCAGTACATCTTGATTTATTTGGTCCAACTCAAATTTCTAGACTTGGTGGAAAGAAATACACTTTATTTATTGTTGTTGATTATAGTAGATTTACTTGGGTATATTTTCTAGTAAATAAAAATGATACTTTATCTAAATTCAATGCTTTCTCTAAATTAGTTCAAAATGAAAAAGGTTGTATGATTATTTCTATTCGTAGTGATAAAGGAGGGGAATTTCATAATTTTTATTTTTAAAAATTCTGTGAAAATAATGGATATTTTCATAATTTCTCTGCTCCTAGAACACCGAAAGAAAATGGTGTTGTAGAACGGAAAAATAGAACTCTTATTGAAATGGATCAAACTATGTTAAGTGAATATAATCTTCCTAGATATTTTTGGGTTGAGCCTATTTTTTCTGCATGTTATATTTCAAATATAATTCTTATTATACCTTTTCTAAAGAAAACTCCTTATGAATTATTCAGAAATAAAAAGCCTAAAGTTCATTATTTTATAGTTTTTGGATGCAATGTTTTAAATTCAAAGGATAATTTAGATAAATTTGATTCTAAAAGTGATGAAGGTATTTTTCTTGGTTATTATAATAATAGTAAATCTTATAGATTTTATAATAAAAGAACAATGCTTATTGAAGAGTCTATTCATGTTATGTTTGATGAAAATAATGTTAAAATAAATTCCGATTCTAATGTTATTGATGATGAGTTTAGAGATATTAATTTTGGTGAAGATATTCCTCAAGATAAGAGTGAATTAATTGAGGGGGAGCATACTCCTCCCCAACCTGATCCATGATCATGAAAGATTCAGAAAGATCATCCTGTTGAAAATTTAATTGGCAATGTTGATTCTCATGTCAAAACCCAAAATTCTATTTTAAATTATTGTGCCAATTCTGCTTTTATTTTTGATTTTGTTCCTATTAATATTAATTATGCTTCAAAATATGCAAACTGGATTGTTTCTATGAAAGATTAATTAAATCAGTTTGTTAGAAATAATTTTTGGACTTCAGTAGAATTGCCTAAAGATAAGAAGGTAATTGGAAGTAAGTGGTTCTTTAGAAACAAGATGGACGAATCTGGACAGATTTTCAAAAACAATTCCAGTCTTGTTTCTCAAGGATACTCTCAAGAAGAAGGTATAGAATTTCAAGATTCATTTTCACCTATTTCCTAGTTAGAGTTAATTATAATTTTGTTAGCTTTTGCATGTTTTCAAGGTTTTAAATTATATCAAATGGATGTAAAAAGTGCTTTCTTAAATGGTTTTATTAATGAAGAAGTTTATGTTTCTCAACCCCCTATTTTTGAAAATAAATAATTTCCCAAACATGTTTTTAAATTCTCTAAAGCTTTATATGGTCTCAAACAAGAACCTCTTGTTTGGTATGAAAGACTTTCTTTACTTTTATTAAAAAATGGATTCAAGAAAGGCAATGTTGATACCACTCTTTTTATTAAAAGAAATTCTGATGATATTTTAATTGTTCAAATTTATGTTGATGATATAGTTTCTGGATCATCTAGTGACATACTTTGTAATGATTTCTCTTTATTGACGTCTTCTAAATTTGACATGAGTTTAATGGGAGAATTAAAGTTCTTTCTTTGACTTCAAATTTCTCAAAGGAAAGATGAAAATTTTCTTAATCAATTTAAGTATGCTAAAGACTTAGTTAAATGATTTGGTCTTGATTCCTATAAATCCATGAAAACTCCTATAGGTACTAATTGTAAATTAGATAGTGATGCATCTGGTAAATCAGTTGATTTAACAGTTTATAGATGTATGATAGGTAGCTTGCTATATTTAAAATCATCTAGACCTGATATCATTTTTAGTGTTTCTTTATGTAATATATTTCAAGCTGATCCTAAAGAAAGTCATATTAAATCTATTAAAAGAATAATTAGATATGTGAAAGTAACTGTTGATTTTGGTTTATTTTATCCAAAATATAACTGTTTTGATTTAAATTCTTATTCTGATTCTGATTTTGGAGGCTGTAGAATTGACCAAAAAAGTACATCAGGTATGTGTCACTTTTTGGGAAAATGTTTAATATCCTGGTCATCAAAGAAACAATTATCTTTTGCTTTATCTACTGCAGATGATGTGTCACGAACTAGCCCGGGTCGAACCTGAATCGGTCACCCGATCCGGTCCGCGGCAAGTCCCGAGGAGCGTTCCCGATCCCCCCGGGATGGCAACAAGTGCCGGGCATTAAAAAAATTCAATCGTTGGGAACGATTTCAGCCCAAACGAAAAACAGGATCAAAGAAAAAATATAAACCAAACAAACAGACGAACACTAAAAAAATAAACTAAACTACACCACGACATACCTCCACGTGACCTCGCGGGTCACCACCCAACTACAACCAACGTCGCTCCCTCACTGAGCCACTCAAGCCAGGAAAACCTGAACACGAGAAACCTGCAACTGAAAAGGTAAAAGATATGCGTGAGCACAAAAAGTACACAGTAGGTGAGCCCCACAACAAAACCCAAAACACTGCCAGTAAATAAAGAATCCACATATTCCAGGTTTGAACTACAATGTATAGAAGTAAGCTTTCATAATGCTTTACTTGAAAATCAAACATGAGACATTTTTGTTATTCCCTTTTTTTAAAGTTAGTTCTCTTTCATCAGTTTTAAACTCATTCCAAAAAGCAAAGTGTTACATTTTCAAATCTTACCCAAAGAGAATAAAGCATTTTCATTTGAAAACCATTTTCCCCAAAGTCTAACAGTACAGGCTGTGAAGGATGACTGAAAGTAAACAAGTAGGGAAAACAAGTGAAAGTAAAGGTAAACAAGCAAGGAAAACCAGTTGCAAGTAAAAATAAACCAGAAGTTATCAACAATAACCATGGGAGATCCTAAACATCCCTAGAAAACCCCTGGACGTACTCAGGTTCAGACTACCTGCCGGCGTGGTACTCCATAGTCAATAACCAACTGGCCGCCCTAATAGCCAACCAGTGGCACATCCCTCCTTGCCTATCCACAACTCTAGGGGGTACTAACCCATCTAATCAGGGTTAGCAAGCAACCGTCACTCGATAATCTACAAGACGCCCAGGAACCCATGGTGGTTTTAGTAACACTGTGTAAGTGGGAGACCCTCGCACGCGTGACTCATCTCACTGCACTTGCCAACCCCTTACACGGACATCGCTACACGACAACCCTCTAAGGGAATTCCCCCTGTAGAGATTCCCTCACAAGTACGTTTATATATATATATATATAATAACTTCACATTTATTAAAGTTCCAACCGGTCCGTCATGTCATTTACATTTTGACCATTTCATATTAAAGCATTTCTAAAGGGATATTACACACGACATTACATTGAAAACCAAAAACACAGTTAGAACTTTATTTAAGAAACTCAAATCAGCGTGTTAAACCTGAAACACACTGGTTTCACATGTAGAATCATTTTCCAAAATCCAAACGCACCCCAGTTTTATCCAGAGCAAAACGGGCCTTTAATCACTTTTTGAAGGAACACCATTTCTCAAATGAAATCCAAAATTTTGTTCACGCGACAAAGGAAAACATTTCTCGTCAACCAAGAACCACACATTAGGTTTCCAAAATCAAGTTTAAGGATCATATAGCCATTTTCTCTAATCCAGGTTCTAAGAAACACCTTTTCCATTAACAATACATCTACTTAATTTATACACGCCAAAAACATTTCAAAACCCAATTCAACATGTCCTTCATTATTCAGGAAGAACCATCTAGCAACACTACCATGGAAACACACAATTAAATCCAAGAAAACGCTTTCAATGAACCGCTAGAATTAAAACAGCTTTAATCATCAGCAGATCACCACACTATAAATAACTACTTAATAATACTTTTAAATTTACTGAAACTTAATAAAAAGTCAAGGAATAGATAAATTCTAAATTTAAAGGCGAGTGCAAAGGGAGACCTACCTCAAGACGCAGGTCGGAACGAAAAATGACACGGTGCAAAACTCCCATTGCGTAATGGTCGCACCGTATTGTGCCGTCAAACCGGTCCTAAAACAAAAGACCGTTAAACGGGTCCAGCGATAATAATAACATAATAGTAATAACAATCATAATAATAATAATGTGAAAATAATAATGGTGATAACAATAACATCATAATAATAATAACACAATATAATAATAATAATAATGATATAATAATAATGACAATCATAATATGACATGATTATAATATAATAATACAATAATAATAACAACAATAATAATAATAGCATAATCATAATAATGACCATAACATAACAAAATAATAACTTAATAATAATAATAATGATAATCTTAATAATATATTAATAATACTAATATAATAATAATAATAACATACTTTAATAACAAGAATAACATAACAATAACAATTTAATAAGTATAATCATAATATAACAATAATATAATCACAATAATAATAATATAATGATAATAATAATAACTTAGCATAATTATAATATTATAATATATTAATAATAAAAATGATAAGATAATAGTAATAATAATAATAATAATAAAATAATCATAATAATGATATAGCAATAATAATAAAAATAATAACTTAATAACATGATAATAATAATAATAATAATAATAATAATAATATAATAAAAATAATAATTACATAATAATCATAAAATAATTATAATATTATTAATATGATAAAAATAATAAACGTTATATAAAATTAACTTAAAAAAAAAAAATAAAAAAAAAACTTACAGCGGCAGGCGGGGTCGCCAGACGACGACGGCTGGAGGCGGGCGCGGTGACGGGAAGGGGTCGGGACGCCGGAAGGGAGGTTGCGCGGGGAAGCCGGGACGGGGCCGGCGTGAGGCTGGGGCGCCGTCGGGTGCGGTGATGAAGGGGAAGGGGTCGGTGGTGGGGCGAAGGGAAACAGGGCGGCGGTAGGGTGCGGGGCGTGGTGGCTTGCTGGCCGGAAAGAGACCGGTGGGGCGGCCGGGAGCAGAAGAGGGGTGCATCGGAGGTCGGGCGCGCAGAGGAGGCTGGGACACCGGCGAGGCGGCAGGTCGAGAGGCCGAGTGTAAGACCGCCGGACAAGTCGCGGGAGGGAGGGGAGGTCCGCCGGACGGGAGGGGAGGCCGGCGGCTGGGCATGGCGACGGAGCACGAGCCGGACGTCGTGGGGGGAGCGGGGTCTGGGCATAGTGGGGCGGAGACGGGGAGCTGGTGCGGCGGACGGTGCACCGGAGCGGAAGGGGAGGTGTTGCGCGAGGGAGAAGAAAGAAAGGGGAGAGAGGAGAGAGAGGGAGCGTCGCTAGGGGGGAAAACCGGATTAGGGTTAGTTTTAGGTTTAGTATATATATATATATATAAATTAATAATAAAAATAATAAAAATAATAATGAAAATGAAAATAATAATAATAATATGATAAATTAATTAAATAAATCAAATCAAATCTTAAAAGTAATAATAAAACTTTATAAACGTAATAATAATAAAACTTTGTAATAATAATAGTAATAAAATATAATAATAAGTAAAAATTAGTTAATTATAATAATAATTATTTTGATCAAATATTTAAAATAATAAAATCATTTAAAAATAACCCACACATATATATTTATACATATATAGATATATATATATATATACATATATAAACATAAATACAATAAACATTTATATATAAACATATATAGACATAAACTTATATAAGCATATATATATATATACATATATAGACATATATATATATAGATACATTAATACAAACATATATAAACATATATAAGAACACCACAATAATGATAACACAATTCAAATAGTGAGAGTAGTAAAATGTCAATGCAAAGACTTTAGTATTTAAAACACCAGGTGAGCACATAGTCACCCGGGCCGAATACACGGTAACTGCTAGCGATGTGGTGACCGCGCACCGGCGTGAAACCACCAATCGCAATTAATCATCGAAAAATTTAAACCGGGACCAAGAAAAGAGAAAAATTACGGACGTCTGCGGTCAGGGTGTGACAATTCTCCCCACCACAGACACTTTCTGCCCCCAGAAAGTCACCAGGCCACAAGTCAGCCAAAATCCAAGTCTATGCCCAAACAGAACTAAAGGAACTGAAGAAAACTGAGATTCTCAGGGATGACCTTACTCTACATAGGCCACACCCGACCGATTCAAAAGAAAACTGAGGTCCGAGGTTGAGGGGAGAACACGAAGGGGTTCTCCCCACCACAAGAGCTCAACTTGTGCTGGAAAGTTGACCATCTAAATAGACAACCCTAGGAAAAAAACGGGGGTCGACGTGGGAACTCCCAACCGGTTTAAACCAACTCTTATAGCACGAGTGAAAAATAACACCTTCGTCGAAACGTTGAACCCACGACCAAAGTCAACGGCCTTCAACACTAGGGGGAAAACCCATGGAAAAGACTTAACTAGACACCAAATCGGAAACATGACCCATTGAAGTCCACGAAACATAACCACATCAGATAACATAACTACAATGAGGTCAATCCACACAAGGATCAAACACACTATTAAGAAGGACACACGATTCAGAATATCACCTCCAAACGACAAGTCTTCTTAGATTATCATAGAACAAGTCCATCATAACTTTATGGAAAAACCACGCATTTACAATGCTGTTGAAACTTCAATAGCAGGGAAACAAAAATAAAAAGGTTTTTTAGTTATCCCATCATCAATACGGAAAATAGAACCTGGACCAAGGCTTCACAACCCTGGGAACTCCTGACTATGCCCGAGCTTCACCCCGAGACCGGAGGCTGGGGCTCTGATGGCTGAAGCATCTCCTGCCTCACAGTCAGGTACTGACACTCTCCAATCACAACATCCTCTTCAAGAGACGCTTCCTGCAAGACTTCTCCAGATGACCCAGACAACCGCAGCGATGACACGTCTTTGGAGGGTTGCGACAAGACGACTTTGAATGCCCGAAACGACCACACTGATAGCATACCATCGAACGATCTGATGAACTGGAAGTTGGTACCAAAGGGAATAACTCTTTAGGAACAGGTATCTCTGGCGCCTTTTCCTCACTAGATGGGGAACTCTTACGAACAACAACAGGGGACGCTGAAGTATTAACCACCCGCACACCAGAAACTAACTCAGCCAAGAAAGCTTCCTCCACCAGCTTCTCGAAACAAAGGTCTTTAGAAGGGAGGACTCGCTCCTTGATCTCTGGACGAAGACCCCCAGTGAAAAGAGAGACCTTCATGTGCTCATGCGATGCTACCTCTGGAGAAAAGGAAATCAGTTCCTTGAAATGGTCAACATATGCCTTCACCGTCAATTGGACTTGTTGAATATGCACAAGCTCTCTCTTTTTCTCCAACTTCACTTCCACAGGTACAAACCCTTGGATGAAAACTGTTTTAAATACATCCCACATCATTTCACATTGAGTTGATGATGGGGTAACCATCTTCCACTAGTTCAGAGATGAACCCTCGAACAAATTCATAATTGTACGAACCTTAACATTATCGGGAGTACCCAACGTTCTAAAGACACGCTCCACTTCCTCGAGCCATTCCACTGCCTCTAACAGACCTTGATCACCATGGAGAATAGGCAAAGTCTGAGAAGGACCAAAAACTGGGCATGACTTATCTGAATCCTTAGAGACCTTTCTGGGCGGTATTTTCTGAGCGACATATAAAATACAAGGCCAAAACCAACATCAAACTGAAGCAACATCAATAAAAGCACCTTCATCAAAAACAGTCAGCACAAGGACCAAACAAATACAAACACAACCCAAAACAAAATCCCCCTTTTTATTTTAGACTTTAAAACCACCCTCTTTCTAGACTGCTTTCCAAAACCAATCCATTTTCAAACCAAAAACTTTCCAAAACCGTTTCCCCTTTAAAACCAATTTAGAAAACAAGGTCAAGCCTTTAATTTCAAATACACACCCAGGTAATCTCATGAACCGTTGCACATGTCTTCATCCACTTTCCATTCATACTCGCACCAACATGCACTTTCCATGCATTCTCACACATGTGCAAACGTTCATAAAGAGGACCTGGGGTTTCATCCCGAACCATTCTTAACCAATTGCAAGCAAACAATAGATTTCCAAATCAAGAGATTTCAGTTTTAAAACCCATTTCATACATTGAAAGTCTTTTAAAAGAAACCAGTCCAATTTTTCAAAAACCTTTTTCATTTCCAACAACGCACTCACACAGACCAAAACAAAAGAAGCATCCAAATTTGCATCAATCACTAAAATGAGGGACTAGTAGTCACGCTCAACCTGGCGACATGGTAGTGTGCCATGTCCCAAGTCAGCGTCGACCACTAGGAGGAATTCAAACCATGTACTCGGTCTCCACATGGGTCACTACTCCATATGAAATCACGATATAACGTTGGCTTGCCTCCATTATCATCTCTCAATCCAAGACAAACCAAAAAAGACAAGGACACAATTCCCGAACTACCCCTGGTAACTCGAAGATCAGTGCGAGCAAGAGTTCACGACGCTCTTCCCGTACCTACCCCTCGAGTTCCGACAGTCCTAATCTCCTTCTACCGGACAACCCAAATAACAAGAACCTCCCTTTGATACCATTTTGTCACGAACCAGCCCGGGTCGACCCTGAACCAGTCACCCGAGCCGGTCCTCGGCAAGTCCCGAGGAGCGTTCCCGATCCCCCCGGGATGGCAACAAGTGCCGGGCATTAAAAAAATTCAATCATTGGGAACGATTTCAGCCCAAAATAAAAACAGGATCAAAGAACAAATATAAACCAAACAAACAGACGAACACTAAAGACATAAACAAAACTACACCACAACATACCTCCACGTGACCTCACGGGTCACCACCCAACTACAACCAACGTCGCTCCCTCACTGAGCGACTCAAACCAGGAGAACCTGAACACGAGAAACCTGCAACTGAAAAGGTAAAAGATAGGCGTGAGCACAAAAAGTACTCAGTAGGTGATCCCCACAACAAAACCCAAAAACACTGCCAGTAAATAAAGAATCCACATATTCCAGGTTTGAACTACAATGTATAGAAGTAAGCTTTCATAATGATTTACTTGAAAATCAAACACGAGACATTTGTCTTATTCCTTTTTTTAAAGTTAGTTCTCTTTCATCAGTTTTAAACTCATTCCAAAAAGCAAAGTGTTACATTTTCAAATCTTACCCAAAGAGAATAAAGCATTTTCATTTGAAAACCATTTCCCCCAAAGTCTAACAGTACAGGCTGTGAAGGATGAATGAAAGTAAACAAGCAGGGAAAATAAGTGAAAGTAAAGGTAAACAAGCAAGGAAAACCAAGTGCAAGTAAAAATAAACCAGAAGTTATCAGCAATAACCATGGGTGATCCTAAACATCCCTAGAAAACCCCTGGACGTACTCGGGTTCAGACTACCTGCCGGCATGGTACTCCATAGTCAATAACCAACTGGCCGCCCTAATAGCCAACCAGTGGCACATCCCTCCTGGCCTGTCCACAACTGCAGTGGGTACTAACCCATCTAATCAGGGTTAGAAATCAACCGTCACTCGATAATCTACAAGACGCCCTTGAACCCATGGTGGTTTTAGTAACACTGTGTAAGTGGGAGACCCTCGCACGCGTGACTCATCTCACCGCACTTGCCAACCCCTTACACGGACATCACTACACGACAACCCTCGAAGGGAAGTCCCCCTGTAGAGATGCCCTCACAAGTACATTTATATATATATATATAATAACTTCACATTTATTAAAGTGCCAACCGGGCCGTCATGTCATTTACATTTTGACCATTTCATATTAAAGCATTTCTAAAGGGATATTACACACTCCATTACATTGAAAACCAAAAACACAGTTAGAACATTATTTAAGAAACTCAAATCAGCATGTTAAACCTGAAACACACTGGTTTCACAAGTAGAATCATTTTCCAATATCCAAACGCACCCCACTTTTATCAAGAGCCAAACGGGCCTTTAATCACTTTTTGAAGGAACACCATTTCTCAAATGAAAGCCAAACTTTTGTTCACATGACAAAGGAAAACATTTCTCGTCAACCAAGAACCACACATTATGTTTCCAAAATCAAGTTTAAGGATCATACAACCATTTTCTCTAATCCAGGTTCTAAGAAACACCTTTTCCATTAACAATACATCTACTTAATTTATACACGCCAAAAACATTTCAAAACCCAATTCAACATGTCCTTCATTATTCAGGAAGAACCATCTAGCAACACTACCATGGAAACACACAATTAAATCCAAGAAAACTCTTTCAATGAACCGCTAGAATTAAAACAGCTTTAATCATCAGTAGATCACCACACTATAAATAACTACTTAATAATACTTTTAAATTTACTGAAACATAATAAAAAGTCAAGGAATAAATAAATTCTAAATTTAAAGGCGAGTGCAACGGGAGACCTACCTCAAGACACAGCTCGGAATGAAAAACAACACGGTGCAAAACTCTCGTTGCGTAATGGTCGCACCATATTGCGCCGTCAAACCGGTCCTAAAACAAAAGACCGTTAAACGGGTCCAACGATAATAATAACATAATAGTAATAACAATCATAATAATAATAATGTGAAAATAATAATGGTGATAACAATAACATCATAATAATAACAACACAATATAATAATAATAATAATGATATAATAATAATGACAATCATAATATGGCATGATTATAATATAATAATACAATAATAATAACAATAATAATATAAAAATAATAATAATAGCATAATCATAATAATGCCCATAACATAACAAAATAATAACTTAATAATAATAATAATAATAATAATCTTAATAATATATTAATAATACTAATATAATAATAATAATAACATACTTTAATAACAAGAATAACATAACAATAACAATTTAATAAGTATAATCATAATATAACAATAATATAATCACAATAATAATAATATAATGATAATAATAATAACTTAGCATAATTATAATATTATAATATAATAATAATAAAAATGATAAGATAATAGTAATAATAATAATAATAATAATAAATTAATCATAATAATAATATAGCAATAATAATAAAAATAATAACTTAATAACATGATAATAATAATAATAATAACAATAATAATAATAATATAATAATAATAATAACATAATAATAATAAAATAATAATAATATTATTAATATGATAAAAATAATAAATGTTATATAAGATTAACTTAAAAATAAAAATAAAAATAAAAAAACAAACTTACAGCGGAGGGGGGGTTGCGGAGCAGCGGGGTGAGGGAGGAGGCGGCAGGCGGGGTCGCCAGACGGCGACGGTTGGAGGCGGGCGCGGTGACGGGCAGGGGTCGGGACGTTGGAAGGGGGGTTGCGTGGGGAAGCCGGGACGGGGCTGGCGTGAGGCTGGGGCGCCAGCGGGTGCGGCGACGAAGGGGAAGGGGTCGGTGGTGGGGCGAAGGGAAACAGGGCGACGACAGGGTGCGGGGCGTGGTGGCTTGCTGGCCGGAAAGAGACCGGCAGGGCGGCTGGGAGCAGCAGAGGGGTGCACCAGAGGTCGGGCGCGCAGAGGAGGCCGGGACACCGGTGAGGCGGCAGGTCGGGAGGCCGGGTGCAAGACCACCGGACAAGTCGCCGGAGGGAGGGGAGGTCCGCCGGACGGGAGGGGAGGCCGGTGGCTGGGCGTGGTAACGGAGCAGGAGCCGGACGCCATGGGGGGAGCGGGGTCTGGGCAGAGCGGGGCGGAGACGGGGAGCTGGTGCGGCGGACGGCGCACCGGAGCGGAAGGGGAGGTGTTGCGCGAGGGAGAAGAAAGAAAGGGGAGAGAGGAGAGAGAGGGAGCGCCTCTAGGGGGGAAAACCGGATTAGGGTTAGTTTTAGGTTTATCATATGTATATATATATATATTATTAATAATAATAATAAAAATAATAATGAAAATGAAAATAATAATAATAATATGATAAATTAATTAAATAAATCAAATCAAATCTTAATAGTAATAATAAAACTTTATAAACGTAATAATAATAAAACTTTGAAATAATAATAGTATTAAAATATAATAATAAGTAAAAATTAGTTAATTATAATAATAATTATTCTGATCAAATATTTAAAATAATAAAATCATTTAAAAATAACACACATATATATATTTATACATATATAGATATATATATACATATATAAACATAAATACAATAAAAATTTATATATAAACATATATAGACATAAACTTATATAAGAATATATATATATATATACATATATAGACATATATATATATAGATACATTACTACACACATATATAAACATATATAAGAACACCACAATAATGATAACACAATTCAAATAGTGAGAGTAGTAAAATGTCAACGCAAAGACTTTAGTATTTAAAACACCGGGTGAGCACATAGTCACCCGGGCCGAATGCACGGTAACTGCTAGCGATGTGGTGACCGCGCACCGGCGCGAAACCACCAATCACAATTAATCTTCGAAAAAATTAAACTGGGACCAAGAAAGGAGAAAAATTACGGATGTCCACGGTCGGGGTGTGACAAGATGAGTATATATCTACTACTAGTAGTTGTGCTCAATGTTTATGGATTAAGAAAACTTTATGTGATTTGGTGTTTATCTTGATAAACATCATATTTATTTTGATAATACATCTGCAATTTCTATTTCTAAAAACCCCTTACAACATTCTAGTACAAAACATATTGATCTTAGATTTCATTTCATTCGAGATCATATGAATAAGGGTGATATAGTTTTAGAATTTATCCCTTTTAAAAACCATCTTGTAGATTTTTTTACAAAGCCTTTAGACTCTGCTCAGTTTGAGAAAATTAAATTTTCTCTTGGTATATTGTAATTTTAAATTTTATTTGCTGCATTTGTTTAGGGGGAACATGTTTTCACTTTTTGTTTATTGAAAAAAAGGGGGAGAAGTTTTGAAGAGAAGTTTTGGTGAGAAATAATTTGGTTTTAATCATTTTAAAAATTTATTTATGGTTTAATTGTTTTGGTTTTGTAATCAAACAAAAAACGAGAGATTGTTTGTGCATGTTCATATTTCCTTTAATTTGATTTCATATGATTTTGTTTGATTACTTTTATTATGTATTTTGATGATATATTAATTTATGTTATTTGGATTTTTGTGATTTTTCTCACGATGGAAATATAATATATTTATCTATATTTTATTACTTAATGAGGAAGTTTGAAAATTCTTATCTATTTCTCAAAAAATTCAATGAAGTTGCTACTATGTTTTTAAGAAACTCTACATTTCACTATTTTAAAACATTTATGTATTTATTTTACTGAAACTTCTGAAGTTGTCCAATTTTCATGAAACTTGATTCTATGGAAAGATAAAATGATTATCTTGATTTCATTAGTTTACATTAATGTCTAAAAATATTGTTTGAATGGAATTTTAATTACATGAAGTTATGATATTCTGTTTTGTAGTAGCAGTTTTTCCAAAATTGTTTTGATTCTGTTTTTTAATGATTTCGGAATCTGTAGATGTCGGTTTTAATTGATTATTTTTTGGAAAGATAATAAGTTTTTCTACAAATCATTAGTTTTGACCAAAGTCTGAATTTTCTGTTAAGAGCCCTTAAAAATTCGTTGAATTTTGCTAAAACATTTTGTCCAGATTTTTTATCAAAAGTATGGTTCATTTTTTATCAAAAGTATGGTTCATTTTTTATCAAAAGTATGGTTCATTTTTTATCAAAAGTATGGTTCATTGTTTTATCGAAATTATGGTTCATTTTTTTTTATCAAAAGTATGTTTCATTTTTTATCAAAAGTATGGTTCATTTTTTATCAAAAGTATGGTTCAATTTTTATCAAAAGTATGGTTCATTTTTTATCAAAAGTATGGTTTATTTTTTATCTCAAAAGTATGGTTCACTTTTTATCAAAAGTATGGTTAATTTTTTATTAATAGCATGGTTTATTTTTATCTCAAAAGTACTATTCATACCTTACTTTACTGTTCATACCCTACGTTACTGTTCATACCCTACGTTACTGTTCATACCCTAATTTACTGTTCATACCCTACGTTACTGTTCATACCTTACTTTACTGTTCATACCCTACGTTACTGTTCATACCTTAATTTACTGTTCATACCCTACGTTATTATTCATACCCTACGTTACTTTATTTCTTGCTCCGAAGTTATTGTTCACTCTAAAGTTATTATTCGTTCCGAAGTTACTATTCACTTCGAAGTTACTGTTCACTCCAAATTTACTGTTCACTTCGAAGTTACTATTCATTCCGAAGTTACTATTCATTCCGTTCAATTTTTTAAAAATTTATTTTCTCCAAATATATGGATTATTTTTAACCATTTTTTTTAAATCCCCATTAAATATAAGGATCGTAATTAAAGAGTTTTTCATGTTTTTGGTGCTATATTGAGTGAGAAGATTTAATAAAGTTTTTCAACGTATTTTACAAATAAATTTGGACATTTAAATATTGTTTAAATTTAAATGTTTGAATTTAATTCCAGAATCTGCTGCTTGTTTTCAGGAACTGTTTTTACTTCGTTTAAATCATTTTAAATGGATTTAAAATTCTGTTTTGAATCATTCAATGCTTTTATTATTTTGGAGATTTTAGTGGAAGACTTATTCAAAATATTTTGAATTCCTCTATTCGATATTTTATTATACGGAAATAAAGAAGTAACGGTTCTGCTATTTTCAGGGGGATATTTATGGGATCTCTTAACTTAATTAATTTTGAATATCCTAGGTAAGTGGAGTTTCTGCACCTTCAAGATATTTTTATTCTCTATATATATAGTTCTCTCTTGCAGGAAATACAATACAATACAAAGAGAAAGTGCTGTGAACTTTGAATCTACTGTGCATTTGCAACGTCCTGTGACACTCTGCTTCACCACCTGCTCGGTCTCTCAAGTGCTGAATTAATTCTGCTTCGACTACAATTTCATTGACGAGACGTGATGATCTAAAACTCAAGAACCAGTACCAGTGCTTTAATTTATATATTCTCTTTCTTCTTGTTCTGAGTCTGTAACACTACTTCCCATCTCTCACTCGTACTCTATTTTTTCTTTTTATGCTTTTGCACACAAAAGCATTATTTGTTATTCTTTTTATCGGGTTGTGACTCTCGGATTCTAAATTCAGGATCCTAGGTTTGTGACTCCCAGTATCTAAAGTCAAGACTGTTTGGGTTGTGACTCCCAGTATCTAATGTCAGGTTGTAAGGGTTGTGACTCCCCACACAAAAGTCAGTGTCGGGGTTATCCCTCCACTAGAAAAAGATTTTTTAATTGGGTTATTATTCCCCTTTATAAATCATTTTTAGTGCACACATATCTCTCGCCGAGTAGAGAGGTATAAGAGTAGAGTCTGCCCACTTTGGATTGAACTACTATGAAAAACATCCTTGCGTTATTTTATTTTTCCGCTGCTAATAAAATTTAATAATTAACTTTGATAATTAATTTATTCGAATAAATTTTTTAATATGGTCTATTAACCCCCCCTCTAGACCATCTGCCATTACCCTATCCGACCTAACATTTTCTATGTCTTTCGGTTGGTAGGATTAAGATGTAAACAATTCTGAGGCTGAATGAAGAGGGATTGAATCTTTTTGAACCAAATTTGCATTAATCTAATTTTCACATTAATATGGTCTCCTCCTCAATCCCCATTGCATTGATTCATGTTCATCATCATAACAAATAATGTGATGTGCACACCATTCAACATTTCAACAGTAAAAAATGTAAATCTTCTCAAACGTGATTTTCTTGAAAGCTTCAGATAAGCACAACTTTCTCTTTTTATTAGAAGCTATTTAAAGGCATGACTTCACTTATGTTGAAAGCTAAAGAAAAGGCATGAATTTAAATATGATGATTCTCTTCAGTAATAAACAAATCTCTTCAAAATTTAATTTTCCACCCAATTTATCAAATAATGTGGTAGCACAACACAAGGCAGCTTCCTCCACACTTAAGTTTAACTAGATTATGTAATTTCACTTCAAGAGTTGGTTGGATAGGGAAAATTGGGTTGTAATGTGGATAACCTAATAGGATATTCATGGCTTCTAAAGGCTAAAAGGATTAAATGTTCAAGGTAATCCATTAAAAAAGAACATTCTTTGAAATAGGGGCTTTAATACTAAACAAATTCCTTAATCATTTAAACATGAATACCTCAAACCCATAAGTTTTGAAAGGAATAAATCAAATTATGGATAAATAAAGCATGTTTTGGTTCTCTCAAAAAGTGAGGTAAATTTAAATAATAAGAAATTAATGGTTCAGAATCCTCATAGGAAATTGATTTCAAATATAAATACTGTGAGATGTTTCATGGGATTCTCAATTCAGTGTACTTTTCATTAAATTAATAAATATTTGAACTTCAAACAAAGCCATTTTTAGTATTAATTTAAGCTCAGTTTCAGAGGATAAATTGTTTCACTTATTGATATGGATTTCAAAAATAGGGACGATAATCATTTCAGCTCAAAAGTTTCAAAAAAACACACAAAATTTAAAAATAAACACACAAAATTTTAAAAACACACAATTTTTTTTGTTTTTTTAAACAGAAAAACAATTGAAATTACTAAACTAAAAGGTTCCCTCCCCCACTCTTAAAATATTGCATTGTCCTCAGTGTGAACCCATGAGATGATATATTCACATGAAATGTATAATTTTAAATAGAACAAAGAATAAAAAAGTTAAAGGGTTAGGAACAACCTGATATGCTCAAGTGATGATGGGGTCATGCAGTGTGATAAAATCCACTGCATCAGTAGGAATTCCTTCAATGTATATCTTCAAATGTTGCCCATTGACTGTATATCTCCTTCCCGTGTCCTCTTGTGTGATCTCTACTGCACCATAAGGAAAAAAATTGGTCACAACATAAGGACCTAACCACCTAGAACACCACTTACTAGGCACCAGCTTCAGTCATGAACTGTAGAGAAGGACTTTCTCTATAACATGAAACTCCCTTTGTTGGATTATTTTGTCATGAGAAGCTTTGGATCTTTCATTATAGAGCCTTCATTTCTTATATGAAGACAATCGAATCTCCTCAAGCTCTTGAATTTGCAGCTTTTTTTGGATTCCATCTTGGGCCAAATCCATGTTGCATTTATTTATAGCCCAATAAGCCCGATGCTCAACCTCCACAGGGAGATGGTATGATTTTCAAAAAACAATCCAAAATGGGGAAATATTGATGGGAGTTTTTTATGCTGTCCTATATTCCCATAGCGCATCATCCAAGTTCTTTCTTCAATCCTTCCTATTAGGCTGCACAGTTTTCTCCAAAATCTGTTTCAACTCACGATTTGAAACCTCAGCCTAGCCATTTGTTTGGGGGTGGTATGGCATTGATGTTTTGTGTGTCACCACATAATTCCGAAGTAGGGAAGCCAAATTCTGATTGCAAAAGTGTGTACCTTGGTCACTGATGATGGCCTTCAGTACTCCAAACGTGCAAAAAAAAAATTCCATTTTACAAAGTCCATAACAACATGAGAATCATCAGTCTGGGTGGCCTTAGCCTCCACAAATTTAATCACATAATCAATGACAACCAAAATATATAGGAAAACAAATGAACTAGGAAAAGGACCCATAAAATTGATTCCCCAAACATCAAAACTTTCATAGAATAGTATGGGTTGTTGGGGACATCTTGTGTATCCTAGAAATGTTTCTTGTGTGTTGGCAACGTGAGCCCAACTTACAATACACATGAGCATCATGGAATAAGCTAGGACAATATAATCTAGAGTCTAAACCTTTTCTAGCTATTCGTTGAGGTCCAAAGTGTCCACCACAAGCATGTGTGTAACAGAATTGTAGAACAGACTCAAACTCATGATCAGGAACACACCTCCTAATAACATAGTCACTACACATTCTCCATAAGTATGTATCATCCCAAACATAAAATATTGACTCACTCTTTAATTTTTTAACTTTATGTTTCTTTAAATTTTCAGGGATTTTAGAGGAAACAAGGTAGTTAACTAAATATGCATTCCAAAAATGTGTACCTAAGATGGAATAAAGATGCTCATTGGGGAAAGTGTCCCGAAGTGGTACCTGGTCCAAGGTGTCATCCTATAGTGTGTGAGTAAGCCTACTCACGTGGTTTGCCACCAACATTTATGACCCCCTTTTTTCCTTTATCTCAATGTTAAATTCCTAAAGAAGGAGCATCCATCAGATTAGCCTATGATTTGAATCTGGCATCATCAAGAGGTACCTCAAAGATGCATGGTAAAAAAACAACTACTTTAGAGCCCAATAAATATGAACAAAATTTATCTAAAGAGAATATAACAACAAGAAAATCATTTTCTATAGTTGTGTAGTTTAATTGGGATGAATCTAGTGTTTTTGATTCATAGGCAATCACAAGTGAACGTCCCTCCACCTTCTGAGATAAGACAGCTCCAACCGCGAAGTTGGATGTGTCACACATAATCTCAAAATGAATTTCCCACCGTGGGGGTTGTATGATCAGTGGAGTGGTCAGACACTTCTTTATCTCATCAAAGGAATTCCTTCAAGAATCATCAAACCCAAAATCAGAATCCTTTTGAAGTAATCGTGACATAGAAAGAACAATATTACTAAAATATTTGATGAAGTGCCGATAAAACCCTATATTCCCTAGGAAATATCTAACATCACAAACACATGAAGGATATGGTAAGGAAGAAATAATATATACCTTAGATCTATCAACCTCTATCCCATGTTTTGACACCACATTCCCTAAGACAATACCATTCTCTACCATGAAATTACACTTTTCAAAGTTCAAGACCAGATTATTCTTAATAAAATGATTCAACACCTTTCCCAAACTACTTAGACATTAATCAAATGATGACCCACACACTGTAAAATCATCCATGAATACCTCCATGAAGGTCTCAATAAAATTAGAAAAAATACTCACCATGAATCTCTAGAAGGCACCTGGGGTGTTGCAAAGTCCAAATGGCATGCTTTGGTAGGAAAACATGCAAAAGGGAAAGGTGAATGTAGTCTTCTCTTGATCCTACAGAGCTATAAGAACCTAAAAATATCCAAAAAATCCATCCAAGAAAAAATAGTGTGTCTTCCCGGCTAGTCTCTCAAGCATCTGATCAATAAATGGGAGGGGGAAATGGTCTTTGCGAGTGGAACGGTTTAGTTTCCAATAATCAATACACACACACCAACTGTTTTGTACCCTCATTGGAACTAAATCCTCTTTATCATTTTTTATTCAACTGTAACACCAATTTTCTTAGGCACAACCTAAATTAGACTCACCCACTTGGAATTTGAAATGGGATATATTACACCTACCTCCATCAATTTTTCAACCTCTTTTTTAACAACCTCCAAAAGTGTTGGATTGAGTCTCCTTTGTGGATGCCTAACAGGTTTAGCCCCATCCTCTAAAAGAATCCTATGCATGAAAATGGAGGGGCTAATACATGATATGTTATCCAAGGTACACCCTATTTCCCAGATGTTCTCCCTCAAAATATTCAAAAGTTTTTATTCATGTTCAAAATGGAGATTACTATTAATGATAACAAGTAATTTCTCACCACATAACAAGTATGTTTATTTTAGATTTGGTGGCAATGGTTTGAGTTCCAGTGTAGGGGTGGTGTATGGATGGAGACATTGACGGAACTCAAATATGTGCTCAAAGATCATCAATATCAGAATATACATCATCAAAATCAGAGAATAAAGCATCAAATCCATCATCATACTCAACAGCCATGCCATAATTAGAGTTCACATGATCAAAATCAGAATATGATTCCATTTAAAAATCAAATTAAAGAGAGTATTGTGTATTAGAAATAGGTGTGGAAGTACTCTTAGACATCAAATTAGTACCAATAATCATAATCTCCCTAAGCGTAGAACAATCAAATTCCATGGGGTTTTTTTTGGTGGTTCAAAATGGGAGATAAATAATGTAGAATGATCCTTTGAGGGGTATTTCATGGAATCCATAACATTAAATATCACAACTTCATCCCCAAATTCGATGGAAAGTGTACCCTCATTGACATTTATGATAGTTTTTGTAGTTTTGAGGAAGAGTCTACCTAAGATAATGGGAGCACGAGAACTTACCTGATCATTCTACATGTTAAGTATGTTGAAATCTACTGTAAAGATCATGTATCTTACCCAGACAAGTACATCCTCAAGGACTCCCACTGGATATGTTGTAGCTCAATTTTCCAACTGCACCACTACTCTCGTCAGTTTCAGCTCACCAACTTAAAAAGAAGATAATACAGAGTGAGGCATCACATTAATGGAAGCACCCAAATCACAAAGTGCATCAAAAAAGTGCAATTCCCCTATGGTTCATGGGATGGTGAATGTCAATGGATCCTTGCACTTTTTCGGCATTTATAGAGTTGGTGTAATGGGTGCTAACACATTCCTCCCAATATTGATCCTCTCATTTCCCTTGATCCCTCTTCGATTGGTACAAAGTTCTTTTAATAATTTCTCATACCTTAGGATTTGATTGATGACTTCAAGTAAAGGGATGTTGATCTCCACATGCTTTAATGTATCCAAAAATTCTTTTTTTGCATCGCATATTTATCCATATTCTTGGTTTGTACAACTCTATTTATAAATGGAAGGGGTTTGGGAGGAACATCATCAATATTTTTCTTACCTTTATCTTTATCCTCGGATTGCTCATTAGTTGGTATGGAATACATCTTCTCCATATTTGAGGTGAATCCATGTTGAACAATAGGTACAGATGTATCAGTTGTTTGATTCCCAATTCTCAATGTGATGACACTGACATTCCCCTTGGGATTTGGAGTAGGTTGGGATGGTAGATTTCCATAATTCTTACTTACCAGTTCATGGAGGGCAGTGGCAATCTGGCTCATTTGAGTCTTCAACTCCCTCAGATCCAAACCTTGACTCTTCATCTCATTCTATTGATTAAGAACAATTTTATTCAAAAGGTAATCATTGTTAGAATCTACCTTGGGTGGGGGATTCCCTTATTTCTAGCTTGTTGATGCTTGGGCTTCAAATCTCTTTTGGGGTTGCTGGAAACCCTGCTGGTAAGGCGGAGGCTGTTGGACGTTTTGTTGAAAAGGGAGAATTGTTTTTGTCCCGAGTTATACCTCATGTAAAATTGATCCTTCCACCCTTGGTTGTATGTTGTAGAAAATGAATCAAACTTCTTTTGGGGTTATGTCTATTTCTGCTGCTGATATGGTCTTCCTAGGAATACTGCTGCGCAGTCCTCTGTCTCTCGTAGTTGTGGGAAACAGTCAGTTGGGTGGCTTGTCTCAGTGAAAATGCCACAAGGCTCTGAAGGAGGGAGTTGGAATGTATTTTGTTCCAAATCAATCTACCTAACCGTAGTTGTCAATTCTTGAAACTTGGTATCAATCAAATTACTCTCAATAGAATATGGACTTACCAGATGTACTCCCCTAACATTTGGTGTACCTCGATCGCCAAATTTTTGGGAGTTTTGGGCCATTTTGTTGATCAACGCATGTGTAGCTACTGGTGTCTTGTCCACCAATTCTCCTATAGCTATTCCATCCACCATGATCCTCTCCATAGGTGTGAGTCCTTAATATAAGTATTGGATGAGGAGTTGCTCACTGATTTGGTGATGTGGGAAATTTGCACACAACTTCTTGAATCGCTCCTAGTACTCATACATTGACTCCCCTTGGGCTTTCTTAATCCCCAATATGTCCTTACGAATGGAATTGGTCCTTGATTATAGAAAATATATCTTCAATAAAAGACGTTTCAAATTGTTCCAACAAGTTACATCTTCAGGTTTTAAATAATACATCCAGTCTTTCGCAACTCCATCAAGTGAGAATGTGAATGCTCTTTGTTTGATTTGATCTTCGGAAAATTTTTTGGGTTTAAGGGTTGATAAAAACACATTAAATTATTTCATATGTTTGTTAGGATCCTCACCAAATAATACATGAAACTTTGGAAGAAGATTAATTAACCTAGATTTCAGTTCAAAGTCCGATTCGAGATTCAGGTATGCAATACAATTTGGTTGATAGTTAATATCTAGTGCAACCAATTCTTGAATAGTTCTATTAAGTTCATTTCCATTATTTTTAGCCATTGGTTCTTGTTTTATTTTTTAATTAGAAGTGTTTCCAATTTCAATGTTCTTGTAGTGGAGAAATTCTCCAACTATTTGAATGTTGAAACTTCCCATAGACTGAGAATGTCTGATTCAATCCCTAAGGCTACGTTCAATCTCAGGGACATGATCTAATTGATATTTGAGATTAGTTAATTTAATAAATAAAATAAAAATGAAAATAAGTAAAGTAGACCATATTAAAATAAAAATTAAATGTTTGATTTGATGGTCTAAAAATAAGTAGAAGAAAATAAAAGAAGAAGAAAAAAATTCAGATTGGGTAAAGAAGGAAGAAAGAATATAGGAAGAGAATAAGATGTAAAATAAAATAAATACATATAATTGATTGAAATAATTACTTACCTCCCCGGAAATGGAACCAATTTAAAAGGTGATTCTGTGGGTGCACTCAAATTATTAGTGGTTTTTGTGTACTTAGGTGCAACAGAGTGGCTGACCAAGGTCGTCTCTCAAATGAGGAAGTAAATTAAAACAACTTTTTAAAGGTATTCTAAAAATAAAATAGAATATATTTAAAATACTAATTGAAAGGATGGTGTGTGTGTTTGTGTAGGGGGTGGGGGTTGTTTATCATTTATAAAACATGAATATGTTTTCTAGAGGAAGATTTCATTTTTTTTGTTTTTAATTTTGAAATGAAGGTTGATTAAAAAGAGTCAAAAAGAAGATAATTTTTAGAAAATATTTTAAAAGGAGTAATAGATATAACTCTACCTATTAATTTAATTATTAATAATTATCATTTAAATCAACACCTACTTAATTATGATCTCTTAATTCTTTAACCCTAGAACCCTACGAGAGTTAACTTAACCATAAAGAAGAAATTACTTAAACCCTAGGCTAGCTTCGGAACACGCAATCACAACACTCTACTTTGATTGTTGTTATAAGGTTAGATTATGGTCAGTGGTTAATTAGATCACATATAAATTATGTAAATGAGAATGAATTGTGTTTAGGGATTATATTTGAACTCTACTAATTTATCCCATGTGGTCCTGTATTACCAATTGAGATCATGCTCTCACAATTTACACAAAATATCGACCTCGCGTGTTTCTGTGTTAATTATTCAATTGCTTGATTAGTTTCATATAATTTTAAAAAACAATTAATGTATAATATTAAGTTAATTATAGTATCTCAATTATTCAAAATAATTAAATTAAGAGGTATAAGATAGATCGATTACTAAGAAAACTACTCTTCCATGGGCGGTGTGGTCATCGTGGAGACGTTTTTCATGAGCAAGGATTGAAAGGGTGGAACCCAATATCGTCTCCACTATTGATTCAAAACCAATTTGTAAGATTAAGATAAGAATAAAATGGAATAATCTAGAAGATTAATTGAAGAAAAATTCAAGATACAAACATGAAAGAAATGAAATACAAAGATGAGGTGGGAGAGGAGAGCCTTTTTGGAAGAGATGTTTGCACAAAGCCTTAATTCTTACAAGAGTTGTGAGGGGATCCCAAGAGACAAAATTTCTTCCACACCTTCCCAAATCATCGACCAGAACTCTTAAAGAGTGAATCCCTCTTTAAATAGAGTTTTGGAGGGCTAGGGTTACATAAATATTTAGTGTGAAATGAAAACCTGACCATATATTTTATTCCAAGTTTCACCGCATAGTTGACTTACAAAATGCATGAATTTTCCGGCCTTATAGTATAGTTATTTTTTTCTACTTATGTCATGGAGATTCCCACCAAATGTGGGCTCAGTCCAAGTCTTTATGAAGAAGATATGACCCTAATAGTGAAGTGGTGTCCAATGTAGACGGTTTTTTCCAACTTTGTTTTCATGGCCCATTTACTCTACTAAAATGAACGATCCAGCTCCCATGTCCTAAATATAATTTGTATCCCATTAAGTTAGGAACAAAGTTACAAAATTTTAAGTCAAAATTTTTTATATAACAATATTTATGCCCTAAATACTATAGTGAATTTTAAAATAATAAAACTATATTTTTCATCAAATTTGCAAATGAATGATCTAATCCCTAATATTTCACAATTGATCATATTTAGCATAATGTGAGGAAATTATATCATTTATTATTAATAAAATATTAAATAAAATTGTGTTTTATCAATTTTCTGACACATATCATGTATTTCTTAAATCCCCTAAACAAATGAAAATATAATATAGGCAATTAAATAGAAATAAGAAACCCAAATATGATAAAAAAGAATATTAAAATCTCATTCGATCAACAAGAATGTATAAAAATTTATCGATAAATAATTTTAATAAATTAACCATGGCTATAGGACTTTTTTTCTAAGGGCTATATCCACGGTTTTGAAAACTGTGGCTATATGTCTCTCGCCCTTGCGCGAGAGAAACAATTTACCACCAAAAAATGGCGGGAAGAACTATTGCCACAGTTTTTAGGATATTTCCATAGTTTTTAATAATATATATAACATATTATATATATACATATACACAAAATCCTCGGTGGTGTAGAGGTTAGGGCACAAAAATATGAAGGAAATGTGCTGGGATCAAATCCGTCTAGGCACACATTATTTTTAGACTATTGCCATGGTTTTCTAGGGATATATCCATGGTTAAAACTATGGAAATAAGCCACCTATTTCCATGGTTAAGACCATGGCCATAAGTCAAATGCCACAGTTGAAAACAGAGACACCTATTTCCATGATTTTGAAAACCTTGGCAATAGGCCAACTATTTCCTCAGTTAAAATCGTGGCCATAGATCAGACCCTATTTCCACGACGATAGCACCCATGGTTGGACAAAACCGTGGTTGTAGCCTACGATCATGGTTTTGGTCCTTATTTTCATGGTTTTGAACCGTGTAAATAACCTATTTTTCTAGTTATGATAGATATATGCCTAAAATGATAAATACCTAAAAATAAATTCTATTATATAGAATTTGATAACATCCAATTGATTTTATGGAACAAGTGATTTAACAACCAAAGGAATTATTACATTTAATATTAATGGTATATCAAATATTTGAAAACATCTTTAGGATCTTTGGATGTCATGTAACCAAAACAACTCATCCCAAGGATTATAAGGAGGTCATCACATCAGATATACCCATAAGAAGGATTCTAAGGAGGCCATATAATACAAATTGATCCATCCTTAAGATTCTAGGGAGATCCATAAATAATTTGGCATAAAGAAATAAAACTCATCAATAAGATATATCACGAAAAAGGGAGAAAAACACACCAACCCTTACAACGTCTACCCCATACACACTAGCCTCTATGAATATCGAAATAATCTTGTAAGGTCATATTTTCTAAGTGGACTACCCTTAACTCACTATGAAATCTAAGTGGAATCACAAAAATAAGATATCTATAAAACATCACTCCCCATTTAAAGTCTCTACTACACAAATACAAAAATAACTAGTCTGTGTAATACAACCGAAAGTAGTCTCACAGGATATCCAACCACCATCATAGAAATTGATACATAAAAAATTATATAGATGATGTAAAATGGGATGAGTCTTCAACAATATGGTTAATTCCACTATTTATCGAAAGAAAATAAATCACGATTCATCCAAAATTTTAGATAAATAAAAGATCATCTCACAAATCACCTACATTAATTCACACATACAATTGAAAATTAAAGAGATGCGTGTATTGATAGGGAACAAAGATGGGAAGGCTCACAGTATAGGTGTTTCGCACTCTAAAAAATCAAAGCATCAAAATTGATAATATCCATGGCCAAATCTCTAAAATGGATAACTCACCACATTAAAAATTTCAAAAAAACCTCCACCATATCCAAAACCATTGATGTTTTACACCCCGAGTTCCCCAACATAAAGTTGAAAATGACTTACATTCAAGAGAAATCAGAGAAAGACTTACATTAGAGGCTTATATTCATTCAAACCTTGAATCATTAGAGCCTTGGATTAGAGCCCTGGAATTGTTTGAGCCTTGATTCAAGATTTTATTTATCGAGGAGGAGCACCGATAGAGGTTGTATTACATAGAATGTTTCGAATATCACGATGCGTTTGTGACTGGTTAGGGTTTTTTTAAATACACTGGGACACTTTTATGAGTGATTCTAAAAATTTGATGATAAATATCCCTTTTGTAAGTGCCTAAGTAATAAGTGATGATAAGATACATATTTTCAGTGTGAAAAAGTGTTCATAAAGATTCCTTTTATGATCCCTTATTACTTACGCACTGATAAAGGATTTATAATTATAGTTACAAGTAATAAATTTTATAAATATATTTATGTAATTATATATATATATTTAATAAATATATAAATATATTTACACTAAATATAATCTTTATTCAAATATATTTATTATAATTTTATAATTAATCAAATATATATATATATATATTTATAATTATATATATGCTTTTAGAAAAATAATATTCTTATCATTATATATAATTATATATATATATATGTAAATATAGTAAATATATTAATTATTTAAAAAATTATTATAAATTTAATAAAAAATTTATATATATAACTACTTATTTATAATTATATAAATACTTTTTAAAAAAATAATATTTATTTATTTATAATTATAAATATATAAATGTAAATTTATAAATATATTTATTTATAAGTATTTTTTCATAATTATATTTTTATCATTTTTAATGAATATTTAATCTTAAGTGCATGCATGTTAAATATGAGTGAAATTGATTAAATTAAAAATGAGTACACTTTAAAAATATTGAAAAATGGATAAATTTTATTAATTAAATATAAATTATTGATCAAATACGGATATATATCGAAATAAATGTGAATACATATTTAAAATTTTAAAACATAATAAATTAATAAATATAAAATAAAAATTCATTACTTACGTATATGTAAAATCAATATAACACATTTGGCCTATGTTAAATTGAAAAATTAAACGACATTAAATTTTGTACATTACTCGATGCAATTAGTGAGTATTTTTAATTCATATTAATTTAAAATTATAATTCATTATTCACTAAATATATGACTTTTTTATGTAAAGCATAAATATTTTGTATTATATAAAACATATTTATAGAAATTCATATACATCTATATATTTGATATATACTATTTGTTAAAATTATCAATAATTATTTAATTAATAAAATGTTTAATATTTTCCACAATTTAAATTTTTTATTTGTTTAATTTTCATTTTCCAAATAACTATATATTAAATATATACTATTTATTAGGATTTATAATTTCTATATACTATAATGAACAAATTCATTTTTATTAATAATTTTTTAATTAATATTTTATTTAATATTTTATTGATAAACACATTTTTTTTATTTAATCATTTCATTTTATTAGGACCTTTACCAATACTAAAAAATTGCTTATAAAGGAACCTTTTATGAGCATTAAAAATAAATCACTGATAAAGAGTACCCTTTATTAGAGTGAAAAATAAAGTTATGATAAAGGGTACCGTTGATTAGTGCTAAAAAAAGTGCGGATAAAGGGTACCTTTTATCAGCACTAAAAAAAGTATTAATAAAATATACCATTTATCAAAGCTTATTTTAGCGCTTATAATGGTTCCCTTTATCGGTTTTTTTTTCTAGCATAGATAAATGCCAACGCCGTTAAAGACATTTTTGTAATAGTGTATATATTAATTTATGACCTATTTATAATCAATGTATGATTGAATATTCATTTTATTAAGGGAAAATTTCTAAACAGATTTCATAATATGGTTATTCCATTTCATACTTGTTTAAACAATGGCAAGGTCATCAAAGCCATATTTAAATAATGATATGACTATAGTATATTGTGGATCCTTTTATCTTGATGTTTCATTTTCCAACCTCTATTAAAATAAATTATAAAATCATGGGGTGTTATAGAAGAGAAGAGGTTGAGTGCACTGAGAATCAGTATGAGGAGTTTAGGAAAATGATGATTAGTTTGTCTCTACACCATGGTCATCATAGTGGAAGGTCAAAATGACTAGGGGAATTAAACTATGCCTAATACTAGAATGTAGTGGCAGTCAAAAAAATATGTTGGTTTTAAAATGTGAAATATTAATAGGTATAAATCGATTCAAACACTGATATTTTGGACCTACCCTTTGACCAAAGGTACCACAAATACAATTTGATCTACTACAATATGGAGGTGGCTGCTCAAACTTTCTCTATAAATAAGGGGAAGAAATCCTTGGTTGAATTTTCTATATATTCTCTCAAACCATTTTTGAATCTAAGGATTCTCATTATTTTTCCTTTTATCCTCTTTGGAGATATTAAATTTCATGTTTCGTTGAAATGAAACCCTCTTCAATGAAGATATCCCACACACATCTTTTCCTTCTTTCCCTTATTTTTTTACTCAATATGATCACTATATAGGGGTCCTCTTTTTAGGGGGTTTAAAATCTTGAAAGGCATGATGGTTCTTTACTATGATTAGGTTCCACCAAGTTTCCCTTTGTTTTTATAGTGTTTTATTCCTTGATTCATCTATATTGAGCGATGTTTTCCCTGATGATTTGAATCGAGGATGAGGCTTCAAAATTTTCTTCTTTATCTTGGTGAAATTTTAGGGATATCATGATTTTGGTTCTTTGGAATATTATTATGAACTCACATAATAATATAAATAATTTGGAAGATGGAGAACAAAAGGTGAGGTCTTATGCATGTGTTTATCTATATCCTTGTCTTATTTCATGTGTTATTGATGTTAATATATATATTTTCTGAATTATTAATGAATTAATAAATGGGAAAAATTAAGTGGGATTGGAGATTAATGAGAATAATGTCAGGTGTGAATTTAAATTATTCTATGATAACCAAACCCCCTTAAATTGAAGATCTTCTATATGTTTTCATACTATTATGTTCCCATTTATTATTGTGAATGGTTTGACATGAAATCTTGGATTGTTGTTTGTTTAAATGTTAGGGTTACCTCACATAATTAAATAATAATTAAAGCTATAAATAATTTTTTTTTCTTTTCTAGCTTGTTGTGAATTAGTGTTTGTTCGGGTCCTTATATTGTATATTCTTATAACTTAGTGCTATTATTGTGCAAAAAGTGTGACAGTGATATGTGGGGTATATAAGGCTAGAAATTTAGTGGGAATTGGTGATTGGTTCATTGAGAGAGAAAGGTAGTGGTTTTGGTGCATGGTTGTATTTGTATGAAAGGTAGTGATGGATGATACTATGAGAGGTTTTTTTGTGATTCCTGATGGCATGGTATGGCATGATAAAACAATTAACCTAAGATTGGATTTTTGGGATAAAAATATTAGTTTGGTATGTTTTTATGAACTTAAATATGATAAATCGGAGTGTGGAATTAGAATAATGTCGATGTGATCACAATTTTTAGTGTTGAGTTGTGATAACATATAGGTTACGTGTAAAAACTCAACCCCAGATGCCTACAATCGATGCATTATTTTAATACATTGGCATGATTACACGAAATAAAATCCAAATGGACTGATTAGTTTAGCAGTCTTGGAAAATCTATTACACACATGAAACATTCATTAAAATTAAAAACATAATATGTAACATAATCCATTCTTTGAGATGTCATTATTATTCTAGATTAACCCTACATATCAATCATAAAACACTTATTGGCATCTTGGAAAAATAAAACATATGAAAGGGGTGAGATCAGATGCTTAGTTAGGTTAAATAATACAATATAAGCTTTAAAAAATAAGCATAAACTTTTGAGTTAAGGTATAAAACTAAAATACAAGCCTTTTAAACAAAATCCTAAGTATAATATGACAATAATAAATCAAATAATGACGTTTAAACATTCACATTGATATTCTACTCGTCGAATAATCACATGTGATATCTATAACTAATATCATAATGAGGAAATGCATAATGTTGTACATTTGAAACATACCATCGAGGTTTGATGCTAAGAATCTAATATTGTTAAGGATTTATTCCTAGAATACAATCCTTTCAAGAATTCATTCTAAGAATCTAATAAATGGGTAAGGACTTGACCAAAACCATATCTACTTTGTTTCATGAAATCTATCGATGCATTGAGGGGCTATAGTGGGACCCTCCCATCAATTACTAAGTCCAATACCTTCCTCATATGAAAATGGTGAAAATTAAACAACACAATCATTCGTATTAAAATCTAGTATACAAAATATGAATAATTGAACCATAAACTAGTAATGGTATCTAAATAGCACATCCACATTAAAATATAGTATAAACTCTTCAATACAATATAGAAGATTGTATCATACTAAATCAACCCCAATTAAGCATAAAACCCAACAAAGGGTGTTGACATAGATGAACATAATCTAATAAATTCATTAAAAATATTTGAGATAAATATCTATTTTTTACTTTGAAATCATTTAGAAGACACGCGATTTATAAAATAAAAAATTTCTTCTGGAAATAACCTTATAATCATGTAAGGAAAGCTTCAAAATATTAAGGTGTTATAACGGTGGGAAATAAAATCTTTCTCCATATAAGTTAAACAAAACATTCTTTCATTAATTTTTTGAAAAGGTTATAAAGTAACACATTTAGAAAATGATAGAAAGATTCCTTTCAAAACATTTCATAAAAATTCAAACATGGATAAAATTGAAATTAAAAAAAAATCAATAATATTTTGAATTACATTTTATGAAACATGGACATGGATGAAAAAAGATGTTCCAGTAGATACTTACATATAAACAACCTTGAATAATAATGATATTGTGAAATTAACCCTTACCTTGTACTTTCCTTTAGTCGAGGGTGAGTTAACCTATTGTATAATTGTTAAAGGATGTTATTAAATTATACAAGGACCATATACATATTTATGATTTCATATATTATCCTATTATATCATTTTGTAAATAATATTTTAGCATTACCATTGTTTTGGGTGTTAATTGCATCATTTTACTATGCATGTTTTGTTGTGTAAGTCATTTTTATCATGCATAGGATGTATTTTATTAAAATATAAAAGTATATAACATTCATAATTATTATTTTTTCTCACCATATAAATTTTATAATTATTTTTAAATGGTAAACATGGAGAATGAACCTCACCGCATCGTGGGGACGCTAGGCTGTACGTACACATGAGCGATGGTATCATTCCTTTTGTTAGAACCAAGTCTGTTCTTTTCTAGAAATGGAGTATGTTTTGTGTTTGTTGTTAATCCATATTGGGTTGATAAATGAATATTTAAATAATCTGGTCTTACGATTGATGCTGAAGGCAATATTGAAGGTGGCGCTGTTTCCCATTGCTTGCCAAATTTTTGGACCTCAAAATCAGGAGTTTGTTTTTGGAAAAAGAAGGATTTATACATAATAGTGAATGAGATATAGAATAGAGAAGGAAATAGTCAAAGGAAGGGAAACTTGTAGCATAGTACATGAACCACATACCATGTACTAGGAATAGTACATGGACGATGAAGGGCACTACACAGACCAGACGAAAACAGTTCGCGGAATGGAAAAGGGTTTGCGGTGAAGGTTTTTATTTCACGTCGAGTCTTGTATTTCATAGGAGGTGAAAAATTAACATGATGACGTGTAATTCATTAAAACGAGGTAGAGTTTTGAGAAGACACAAAGGGTATCATTTTTAGAAATGAGATGGTGATTTGTTCTGTTGTGTAGGGAGAATGGCGGTACACGGACCACATTGGGATATGGTTCATAGGAGATGCATGGTACATAGAAAAGGCGGTGTCATATCAAAGATTTGGTAACTCTAAGTTTAGCAGATTATGTGGATCTATTTTCCAATATAAGGAGCACTAATTCATTAATGATAGGGAGAGAGAGAGACTAAGATTAAAATAAAACGAAGTGTATTTCAGTGATTTTTATAGATTATCGTGAGAAGATAACCTCAAAAAGAATTTAATGAAAAATCTGAAAGGAATTCCGTGAAGTCCAAAACATGTCGTGGAAGATAGTATGAAAAGGAAGAACTTGGTCCATGGATCACTTGATATATGAAAATAAAGCAGTATAATACACACAACAGGGAAGTACGCCGAGCACTTGTGGTACGTTGAGCCGGGGCGATTCACGAAAGGAGATCTATGAAGGTAGTACATGAAGGAAGTTCATGGAAGTAGTACATAGACATGATTTTTGGGGATAGTTCATGGAGGTGGAATGTAGAGTAGTTTGGTACATGGAGGAAGAAAGATAGTTCACAAAGGATAATTTTGTGAACAAACATTACACATAGCAGTAGATTACATCGATAGTGGAAAACAAGACTTCAATAGAGAATCTATCTATAGTTTAGGATGCATGAGTTAATGCCAATCCATTGATGTGACCTTTAAGTCAATACATTTATTTCAGATTCTTCCCTACTTAGTGAGTGAGGGGGAGTCAACATAAGTGATATGAGGTACATAGTGTGCTATCCTTATAACATTGTAAAGGCAATGAGCCTAGAACATAGTGATTGTGCTAAACTTATGTACTCCAAAAATAGTAAATCTTAGTGGAATTTGGTATTATTGAAAACTTGTAAATGTATGCTCCTTGGATGTAGCCCTTAGTGGTGAACCGAGAAATTTTTTTGTGTCTTCACATTGCATGTGATTTTTTTCTATATTTTATCATCAGGAAAGTTTAATAGGTTCCTACCAAGGTGGGAATAAGATCCATTCATTTAAAAGAATAAGTTGACACCCTGATTCACCCCACCCCTCTTAGGGTGTCTCGGGGTCCTTCAAGTTGTATCCAAGGGTAAAGGTTCTTGGTGTTGATTCTTCACTGTATTTCTACAAATAATAATACAGTAAATGTTCAGGGAGTACACCTCTTTGATGAGAGAATCTTTTAGATATAGAAAAATACGATGAGATGTCATATAAGATATCTTGGAATGGAATTCCTTTTTTCCCCTGCATAAGATATACAGGTCACCAATCCAACTGGGATTTCTATGACTGATACAGATAAGAAAATGCTTGATGCAATTACTAAATCACAGAATTTCTTCACTACAGCTCTTTCTAGTTAGATATATCTAAAGGTGATCAGTTGTACATAAGAAAAGCTTATGTGAAAAAAACTGGAGAATATTTATATTGGTGAAAACAAAGTGAAGGAAGAAAAACTATAAGTTTTTCACAGTAGGTTTGATGATTTGAAGATTCATACTAATGAAAATACAAATACCTTTTTCAATATAATTACTGAAGTTGTTGGAGAAATATGAGGACTTGGGGAATAAATCAAAGACATTGATATTATAAAGAAAGTATTCATAAGACTTCCACCTATTTTTAATGAAAAGGTGTCAGCACTTGAGAAAAGGGATCTTTCTAGAATATCTTTGGATGATCTTCTGAGCAACCTAGTTGAATATGAGATGAGAGTTGAACCAGAAGATTCAAAGACTAGAGTAAACAAGGAAATGGCATTCAAATCCATGAAAAAACTTAAATTTCTCGAGATAGTACTAATGAAGATAATGAGTAAAGTAAATTATTTCTCTCATTTATAATAAATTCAAGAAGGTAAAAGAGAAATTTGAAAGAAAGTTAACTCTGTCTTATTTTCATTGTGGCAGAGTTGGACACATTGCCTCTCAATACACAAGAAAGTTTTATGATGAAGAAAGTGAAGTTGGAGACATGAGGAATCCTTGAAAAAGTTTTTTCAAAAATTTAAACTTCAAATATGGTAAGAAACAAAAGAAAACGATTTCTTTATGTGAAGAAGAAGAAGATGATCATGAGTTATTTGAGGAAGAAGAACCAGAATTTAAATCTAGAACCCATGGACCAATGATTGATACCATTGAAATATCAGAACAATCATGAGATAAATCAAGATATAATCAATTGACCAATGATATTGATCTCAAGTTTAATCTTTAGGATGCTTTTGGTTAGAATGAGAATCAATTCAAGAGTTTAAAAAAGTGGAAAGAAATTATGGAAGAGTCATCAGAATATGCTGATATACTGGAAGCTGAAATTGACAGACTTGAAGAAGTTGTTATGGAACATTCAACAACTTCTGAAAAATCATAAGATATAATTAAACTTAAGCTCAGAATTTAAGAACAGGAAAATGTCATTAATGAACTTACATCGAGACAGGAGGATAAGTCCAAAACTATTGAGGGGATTGAAGAAGTTGTTACTCTTATGATTAATCTTGAAAGTGAATAATTCCAAAAGAAACAAATAAAAAAAGTAGTTTAGAAAATACTCAGATGAAGAGATTCTAGAGAGAGCTAAAATTGGTTCTAATGGAGTTGAAAGGTTCTAAAAGATTAGATACCCTCATGCATAGGAAATATAGAAATTCTTTGTGATTCTGAAACATCGAATAGTGGTAGTAAAATGGGCCAAAATAAAGGTAAGATGAAAGTTAGACATATTACAAAGACACTTGAAGTCCAAACCAAGAATTTCTTAAATCAAATTGAAATAAGGACTAAAACTATCCTTGAGTTTACCAAGATGATAAAAAATTAAAACTTCCCTCTAAATAAGTTGACATGAGGAGTAATATAAGTGATAAGATATTTCCACTTATGAAATTTCAATTTTGTGGATACTTGGTCCATACCATGTCATATTGTGAAGAAAAAGGATATATTTGAATGGGGAAGAGCAATTAAGTAAAAAAAGGACAACTAAATCATATCCTAATTCTTATAGAAAAATAGTTTTTTGGTTATTGTTTTCATTGTTCTATCTTTGGGCTCAAATTAGTTGATTAAAGGCAAATGAATGGCAGGAAGAGGTCATATAGAACCCAGAGACAAGTTAATACTCACCATCTAGACAATGTTTTTCTTACAAACATGTTTTCTCTACTAGAAGGAGAATGTGATTATGAATAACCTACTCACATGGAAGAGGTATTTGAATGGAAATATTTATCCTTCACTCAATCTAATATTTAATGGAAGGAAAAGAAGAAAATTGAAAAATACAACCTTGTAGAAGTAGCTATCAAAGCTACAAAGAATAGAATCATGAGGATTATTAATAGTGTATGCTCATCCCATATGGCAGGAAATGTAGAAAAATCAACAAATATTAAAAAAAAATTAACAGAATAGTGATATTCAATAATGATGGTGCATTAAAGATTAAAGGCAATGGAAGTACTGAACTATCCAATGGTGAGTTGAAGAAGACCAAATTTATTTATGTGGATGGGTTGAGTCAAAATATCCAAAGTGTGATCCAACTCTATTACTCATGACTTATGGTGAAATTACATCAAAATGGGTGCACTATGAAAGGAATAATAGAGAATTATCTAATGAAGGGTTGCGGAAAAAATGACAACTTATATCATGTTAATAGTAAAAATAACATTTGTTTCATGATTGTTGAAGAAGATAACAACATATAGAATTATAGGTTGGGTCACATTAATCAAAATGATATGGAAAAGACATATAAACTAAATATTTTCATGGATGTCCCAAATCTGACACATGAATGTGATAAGAATTGTGGTGCTTTCTTGTGAGGAATGTTGGTGTGTAGTTCATACCATCCAAAGAAGAAAAGAGAATCAAATATCATTGATCTCATTCATATATATGTAGGTGGTATGATAACTTTTTATGAAACATATGGATAATGGTAATTCATCCTTTTTATTGATTATTATAGTATAATGACTTGTGTGATGGTAATACAAAGGAAATCACAAGTGCTTTATTTCATAAAAACATATCATCGAATAGCCAAGAATGATAATAGATAGAGAATCAAAGTTATACGATCTGATAATGGAATGGAGTACACATCCATTTAAATTGAAAATTACCTGGAGAAACATGGAATACAACATCAAGTAGATTATATGAGAACCCCATAACAAAATGGAGTCATTGAGCACCAGATTTGATAGGTGAATAGTATGGCTAGAACTATGCTGATTGAGATTCGTATCTCTCGACATCACGGGAAAGAGGCTATTCAAGCAGTAGTTTATATTCAAAAATGAATAGGGATTTATATGGGGGAAACCAATACACCCTATGTGTTATGGAATGGAATTAATACCTCATTGAATTATTTTCATGTTTTTGGAAGTAAATGTTTCATCCAAAATAAAGAAGAAAATCAAGGAAATTATGGTGATGATTTAGATGAAGGAATTTTAATTAGATATTAAATGAATAGAAAATCCTAAAAATGTTTCAATAAATGTATTGGAAAAATTGTGGAAAGTAGTGATGTGAAGATCATTGAAGATAAAACCAAAAATGTCTTAATAAATTAATTTTCTGATGATATATAGGATGAGGAAGAATGTGAACATGGAACAGATCAAAATAAAAAAGTATAGGAAGGTGTGAAAAACCCTCAAGAATCACATTATGATGTTGACTCAGAAGAATAATTGGATAGGGAAACCATAACTAAAGTAAATTCTCATGAACCCCACAAGAGAAATCGAAGATCATAAATTGATCAATCTAACATTATTATGGATTGGAAAGTTCCCACACAGAAAATGAGAATCCATAACAATGAAAAATATACATTCATAGTATTTTTGGAAGCATCTTCATTTGAAGAAGCAGCAAAGAATGAATCACGGGTTATATCCCTGAATGAAGAGTTGGATCCAATCAATAAGAATCAGACACGAGTCCTAGTTAAGAGACCGCAAAACCACAATGTGATTGGTTTGAAGGGTATTTTCAAATATAAATTTTATGGTCAAGGAAATGTGATCAGAAATAAGGAATGGAAAATGTGTAAGGGATATTCACCTATTGAAGATGTATATGTTGAAGAATCGTTTTTTCTGGTGGCCATACTGGAGCCAATCAGATTATTTATTACCATAGAAATTCAAAGAGGATACAAATTGTATCAAATGGATGTCAAAACAGCTTTCTTAAATGGTGTTATTGAAAAAAAGACTAAAAATAACCACCCGTGGGTTTTCTTATTGATAATTGTGAAATGAAAGTTTGATGATTAAAGAAGGCTCTATGTGGTCTAAAACAGGCACCGTGGGCATGGTAAAAATGACTGGATTCCTATATTAAGAAGCAAAAAATTTAAGAGGATGATTGGATCATAATCTTTATATGAAGAATTATCAGAAAGATCACTTCATGGTTTTGGTGTACATGGGTGATATTATATTTTGAAGAAGAAGGCATGTATCATTGGATGAATTTTCCAATGACATGAAATCTGAATTTGAAATTTCTATGATTGGTGAACTCACATAATTCCTAGGGCTGCAAGTGATTTATAGGAAACACTACACATTCATTTCTTAGGAAAATTACGCAATAGAGTTGTTGAAGAAATTAAATATGCATTAATATAAACCAATGTTGACTCTGATTTCTATTAAGACTAAACATGAAAAGAATGAGGATGTGACTTTTGTAAATCCCACAATATAAAGAATAATCATTAGAATATTATTGTACTTCACTATGACACAAATAGATATTGTCTTTTCAATATGATGAATGGACTACTTTAAAATTAATCCTAATAAATAACATATTAAAGTATCAAGGAACTCACAATTATGGATTATACTTTGATGTAGGAAAAGATAGTGAACTATCAACATTTTTGTTATAACTGGGTGAAGTTATTTTTTATAGAAATTAAACAAGTGTTGGAGAATTATTTATTATCAAGAAATGTGTGGGTTGGTTGAGTAAAAAATACGAAATTACTTCTCATAGTACTACTAAAGCTTAGTATATCTCCTCTAAAAAGTCTTCCACTTAACTACTGTGGATGAAGCAACAACTGATTGATATTGGTGATGAGGTGAAACAACCAATGTTGATTCATTATGATAACAATAACATAATCGATCTTATAAAGAATCCTATTCATTATTCTTATAAAAAACACATTAAAATCAGATATCAATTCATCAGGGGAAAAGTGGAACAAGGAAGGATTAAAATAGATCCTATTGGAACTAATGATCAAGTGGTGGACATACTGACCAAGCCATTGTTAACACATGTGTTTAGGAAGCCTTGATTGAACCTTAGTGTTCAAACTCCTCCTAGGGCATGATTTGGTTATGAAGGTTCCCCTCTCTTGAGTTGTGCTAATTATTTTTATATTTTTTCTGAAGTATTAAAGGTTTATGGGGGAGATATGATCTAGAGGGAGTGTGATTTGAGCTATAAAAGTCAAAATTTTATTCTTTGGGTTTATTTTCAATGTAGGATAATGGATAAATTCAATATTTTATGGTTCAAACAAATATGATGAAATGTGAAAAGATTATGGAGAATAATAGAATTAAAAAATGTTACAATGGGGGATATTGATGAGTTACAAAGGGGAAAAAGTATGAAGACAATGAAAATGAAAAATTCGAAGTTTGGTATCAAGAAAAACCATTTCATTCTTCCCCTATTTTTTTCGGCACTGAGAATTATTCACACAGACATAGAGAGTTGGCTGATTTATTTCTCATGTATCAGTTTTTGGCTGGCGCTTCATCGATTTTATTAGCAGATTGCTAACAAACCCAAAGGGGGAGATTTTTTGAAACAAGCATGTTATTTAATAGAATTGGTATATGGTTTGTGTTTGTTTGCAATACACATTGGTTTGATCAAGGAGTTTTCAATTAATGTGGTATTATGATTGAGGCTGAGGCAGTATTGAAGGTGGAGCAGTTTCCCAGTTATTTCTAAATTTTGAGGCCTCAAAATCTGGAGTTTGTTTTTGGAGAAGGAAGGATTTCTTCATAATAGTGAATGAGATATAGAATGAAGAAGTAAATAAGAAATGGAAGGGAGGTGCAAAGCATGGTACATGAACCATGTACCATGTACATGGAACGGTTCGCAGATGATGAAGGGTGAAAGACATACCAGGTGAAAATGGTACACAGAATAGAAAATACTTTTCTGTGTAGATTTTTGGTCCGCATTACATATTTTAGTTCACAGGAGGTGAAAAGTTCATGGGAAGACATATCATTTATAAAAATGAGGTGTAGTTTTAAGAATCTGCAAAGGGTGTCAGTTTCAGAAACAAAATGGCAATTGGTGTCGTCATGTAAAGAGAATGGTGGTACACAGACCTCATAGGGATATGGTTCGTGGGAGATGCACGGTACACAGAAACAGTTGTTCCATATCAAATATTTTATAAATCTGATTTTAGAAGATTATGTGGATCTATTTTCCTATATAAGGAGCACTAATCCCTTCATTAGATAGAGAGATAGAGATTAAAAGGAAACCAGAAGGATTTCAGTGAAGTCTTGAGTGGTTCATGGGAAGATAACCACATAAAGACATTAATTAAAAATATGAAAGGAATTAAGTGAAGTCCATAAAAGTTCAAAGAAGATAGTATGCGGATGAAGAACATGGTCCTTGGAGCACTTATAATACAGGTAGAAAGTAGGATAGTATGCACAACTAGATAGTACGTGGAACACTTGTGGTACGCGGAGCAAGGGTGGTTTATGGAAGGCGATCTGAGGAGGTAGTATGAAAAGTATGTTCACAGAAGCAGCATGCAAATGTGAATTTCTTGGGATGGTTTGCAGAGGTGGTGCATAGAGCTTCACAGTATACAGAGGAAGAAGGTCATTTCGCAGAGTACCGATTTTTGAACAAACATTACATAGAACAATAGATTATATCCACATGGGAAACATGAGTTCAACAGAGAATCTATCTGTAGTTGAGGATGAATGATTTAATGAAAATCTATTAATGCGATAATCCAGTTGATAATATGAGTTTAGATTATTCCCAATGTAGTGAGAAAGGGGGGGGGGGGGTCAATGGAAGTGATCTGAGGGACATAGTGTGCTATCTTTAAAACCATGTAAAGGTAGTGAGCCTTCCATAGAGTGACCGTGATAAACTTTTGTACTCCAGAAATAGTGAAGATTAGTGTAATTTGGTATGGTTGACAACTGGTCAGCATGTGCTCCATAGACGTATCCCTTAGCGGTGAACCAAGTAAAATTGATGTGTCTTAACATTGCATGTGATTTTTTTTCATTTTATCATCAGACAGGCTTAACAGGTTCCTATCAAGGTGGGAACAAGATCCATCAGTTTAAAAAAAACATGACACCCTAATTCACCCCTCCTCTCTCAGGGTGTTTCAAGGTCCTTGAAGTGGTATCATAGGGTATCAGTTGCTGGTGTTAAATCTGGCCTTCATTTATATAAAAGAAAATACAGTAAATGTTATGGGAGCATGTAATGACCCAAACTTTCATTAATGGAAATCCCTCTTGATCTAATTAAATGTCCCTTTACATAAAATTTTTATATAAAATTTCAATTTCTTTCCTTATATGTTTTTGAATTTTAAAATACTGTTAAGAATTATGACCGTTGCTAATATGGGCATTGAATAGTGATCACATGATTAATATAAATATAGGTCTTTAAGGAATCCAATTTATGCAGACAAAGGAAGCGATGGCCTCATCCATTAGACGTGCACCATACGAAGCTCATTTGTCGGAGCTTAGAAAAGAGGTGGAATCATTGGTCTTCGCTGTTGACCAAACCCAAGCCGAGCTTCAATATGTTAAGCTCAAGCGGGACCACCTTTGAGAGAAGTGCAAGTTGATAGAGATTACCACCCGAGTAATGTTATCTGAGCCACCCCAAGAGTCTGTCTCCATCGCACACCTTACACTTAGGTCTTATGCAGGTGTTATAAGGGGTTATGTAACAAGACCTTAGAACTATGGTTATTCACATTATTTTTGAATATAACAATGAATATAATTTAATTGTATTATTGTTACCTTGTAAATAGTTTTTTAAAGCACAAATAGTATTTTTAGTTAATATTCTACTAAGAAACTATTTTGATGAATTAAAGTATTTTTGAATTAAATAATATTTTAATAAAATATTATTATTATTATTAAAATAATTTTTATTAAATATAAATTATTGTATAATTTTATGAATGCAATCGTAATTTTTATTAAGGTTTCAAAGCCATTTTTTGTCAAAACCCGTGAATTTTCGATAAATGTCGGTTTTTATTTTAAAAGTGAAAATTAACATATTTAGAAAATTATTTAGATAAAATAAATATTATTTCTGGAATTAGGATTTATAAATTATCCAATGGTGAATTTTCCATAATTTTCATAGACAATCAAATTTTTGGGTAAAAATTAAATACCATTTAAATATATAATGTGTTTTATGATATAATAATTACCCAACAGTGATGTAATAAAATACTATAAGCCGTATGTTCGGAAAATATATGTTTTACCATTAAAATAATGCGATTTTGGGTTTGCTTGACTTATTTTACAAAGCATTAATAGACTCTTCAAGGCTTATTAAACATACTGTCTTTTTAAATTGTTTTCCTTGGGATTGTGGCTCACCTACACATAAGCAACCCCATTATTTTAAGAAGTTTGGACTTTGGACTTATAAAATATTTTTCCACTTCCATTTTATAAAAACCATGGGCAAAAACCAAGGGATGGATTGTGGTTTGGATTAGTTTAATATGAGGTGTCCTAAGCCTAAATAATAAATAATTTCCTTACCTTTCCAATATAAACCCACCCAAGATACCACTTTCTCCTCATTCAAAGCCATTGAAGTTCGTCCAAAATCTTCCCTACTATCTATAGAATACTACCAAGGTGCCCCAAGCTCCCAATAAGCCTCTATAAAGCATTTATCAATCCTTTAGAAGCACACTTCCATGTAAGGGTTTTTTCTTCCTTTCTCATTTTTGTCCAATTTTCTTTAAGTTTTTATACCTTTTAATTTCAATTATAAATGTTGGGGTATGGTTTACAACCTCCCCCATACTACCCTATTTATGTTTTAATTATTGGAGACCCCTTTATCTCTCACTAAATTCCTCCCACGTACACCCGTTACTATGCCAAAATTCCGAAAGGAATTTCTCTCTTCTCTTTTACATTCAAGCAATTCTTTTGTATCATGACTCAAAATTCCATCACAATTGTTGGGACATGTATCTATATGAACTCATTACTGTACATTTCATGTACATATTATGAGAAAACCCTTTCTCTCTCATCAACCATTTTTATGAATTCTTACGTCACGTCATTACGCTGCCGAAATTGAACCGATTTTCCACGTCAATGTCATTGTGTAGTGAATAACATACCCATTTCTCTATCAAGGGTATTCACCTTTATGAACATTTACTAATTTATTATAAATTATCATGTTTGAATTCCACATTCCTTTATCATGTAATAAATGATTATATTTTATGAATCCATGTTATATAATCCATGCGGCTCACTTATGCATGAAATGAAATGTTTAAGAAGGGTGCACCCTTATAGCACTCCAATGCATTGGGTTAAGAATAGTATCATGATACGTTATGCAAAATGGATTATTAATCATGATAATTCAAGTATAATGAGGTTTTACTCGTTCTTCATGTGCAATAAGTATTTACCCATTATCCATATGCAATGAGCCTTGGCTCATGCTAATTCCATGTTAAGTGTTAGTGCCACATTTCAATGTTACAATTATCATGCTTTATCATGCCTTTATGTTTATGATTCTCTTTTTCTCTATTGATATTCCTATTGTATAACATGGATTGTATTCTTCATGTTATTCCATGATTATTCCCTTACTTGGCTTTATTGCTCACCCTTTTCTTATGCATGTCTTCAGGTTATCCCATGCAATGATAATTACGAGGGAATGTAGTGGTTATGTAAAGAAGTTTTCAATTAAGATGTTTTATTTCATGTTTTAAGTTGTTATGAAATTATCCTAAACCCCAAAGACACTAGACCTCTTGATCTTATATGTTGTATCAAATGATGTTTATGTAATAAATTATGTTTAATTGTGTAATAAAAAGAAGGGTTGTCATAGTTGGTATCAGAGGATAGGTTTAGTTATTTTTGGGATTAGGATTATAAAAACCTGGTAAATCCTTAGAGATAAGACTAAGTATAATAAAAACATCCCTATGTTTTGTTGAGTATTTATTAAGTGGTTTATCAAGAAAATACATCCCTATATGGATACGAGCAGGTAGAGGTGGCTCTGAAACAGATGTATCCTAGGGGTAAAACCTGAAAACACCACAATGAGATAGACTCAAACAGGAACTGGTGCACGACAAGGAGCCTTTCCTTACTCTTGGCTACAACACTCCTGGGGGATATTCTTGGGTAAATTCACAAGCTTGGTATGAACCATTATTAAGGGACCAAAAAAATAACCTAAGAATAAATGTTAGAAAGTAGGTCATGGATAACATAGACTGAAGCCAATAGATTCATATGTTAAGGAAATAAAATTTATTTATAAGTCATTAGTTTTGTCCTTGGATTAACCTTTATGTGCTACCCCAAACATTCCTTTTATTCTAGCCAATGACCGGTAATAGGAGTACTCGGGCTAACAACCGATGTGAAGATCAATGTGATGACTATACTAATGAGATGCCCAATCCAATGGAAGCAGGAATCAAAAAATTTGTCACGATTATCTCTTAGGTAACTCAAGCTTTGAATAGAAACATGGGTCAAGAGGAATGTTCAACCCCCCCTAAGAAATAACAAATCACTATCGAGAGCTTCATGAGACAAAGGCCTCCTAAATTTAATGGATCATCCAATCCCTCAATCGCTGAACAATGGATCAACTCCATTGAAAAGATCTTTTCCATCCTTCAATGTTCTGAAAAAGAGATCATTCTCCTGGAATCTTATCATATAGAGGGTGAAACTGATCAGTGGTGGACATTGATAAAAAATACAAAGTCTGAGGAGGAGATCGAGGCGTTGGAATGAAAGGATTTACAAAAGATATTTTTTTGATAAATATTTTCCGTGCACCCTCCGGCTTAAGATCGATAAGGACTTCCTTGACCTCAAGAAAAAAGATGACGAATATATTGAAGAGTATAAGGAAAAAATCACATGGCTTGTACGATACACTTTCTAATTTTTCGTTACTCCCAAATTCAATGTTGATTTCTTCTTCGGTGGGCTGAAACCTAGCCTGCAGAAAGCACTGACAATCCATGACTTCGACAGCTATGAAGAAATTGTCAGATGTGCCCTCAAGGTCGAAATAAAGATAGAAGAATCTCAGGGGTATCATGGGGATAAGAAGTGTAAGGTGGATTTCAATGTTCGAGGTCCGATGGATAAATCCAATGGTACTAAGAAGATCCAACACCCCACTTGCCAAAGGTGCGGAAAGAAGCACCCTAGAAATTGCTTAAAGGGGACAAGGAAATCCTTTAGGTGTGGAAGAGAAGGGAACCTAGCTGTTAATTGTCGGAAAGAAAAACCTATGGCTGCAATAGAGGAGAGGAACACTCCGTTTGAACCTGAACATGTTGTTCATTTCTACAACTACAAAGAACCATGGCATCTTGCAAATTAGTTCCCTAAGCCAAGGGTTTTCGGAGGCAACCTACAAACTCCAAGGTAGCAAGGGAGAGATTTTTCCATCAATACTTCCGAAGTGATCCCCAAAAACTAAGTGGTGATAGGTACGCTATTTATTCATTCAATAATAGCGAACATACTTTTTGATTCAGGTTCTACGCATTCTTTTATATCTATAAAATTCAGCGGAACAATAGCATCACCACTATAAATCATGGAAGTGAAGTTGTCAGCAAGTACGCCAAATGGGGAAATCATTGAATCCAATGAATATAACTCCTCCCTTATCATAATATGTGGATTAAAATTCTCAGTGAACCTATTCATACTCCCTCTGGTAGAATTTGAGGCAATTCTCGGCATGGATTTTATTTCCTTATATAGGGCCAACATAAATTGTCGTGAGAGGGAAATCAGTCTCCATGTGGAGAATTGACCCCCGATTCTTTACAAGTGAAAGGAGGAAGATGAATCTTCTTTAGCTCCATCGTCTCAAGCATCGATATTACTGACCTATGAGAATGCGTATCTGGCTCAGATGATTGAGTCTACGGAGGAAACCATCATAGAGGACATGCGTATTGTGAGGGAATTCTCTAAAGTGTTTCCCGAGGAATTTCAAGGTCTTCCTCCTAGAAAAGATGTTGAATTCTCAATTGAACTTATACCTAGGGAATTACCAATATCCAAGGATTCATATAGAATAGATGGTGTGGAGATTTATGAGCTAAAGAAACAACTACAGGAGAATTTGGAAAAAGGGTTTATACACCCATGTGCTTCACCATGGGGTGCACCAGTCCTCTTTGTCAAGAAGAAGGATGGGTCAATGCGCCTTTTCATTAATTATCATGAGCTCAAAAAAATCACGATAAAGAAAAAGTATCCTCTCCCATGAATTGATGACTTGTTCGATTAGCTATGTGTAGCACAATACTTCTCCATGGTGGATTTGCGGTCTGGATATTATCAAGTAAGGGTTTTTTTCTTCCTTTCTCATTTTTGTCGAATTTTCTTTAAATTTTTATGCCTTTTAATTTAAATTATAAATGTTGGGGTATGGTTTCTCACCTCCTCCATACTTCTATCTTTATGTTTGAATGATTAGAGACCCCTTTCTCTCTCACTAAATGCCTCCCATGTACACCTATTACTATGCTGAAATTCCAAAAGGAATTCTTCTCTCCTCTTTTACATTCAAGAAATTATTTTGTATCATGACTCTAAATTCCATTACAATTGTTGGTACATGTATATATATGAACCCCCTACTGTCCATTTAATGTACATATGATGAGACACCCCTTTCTCTCTCATTAATATTTTTTAGGAATTCTTACGTCACGCCGTTACACTGCCGAAATTGCACTGATTTTCCAAGACAATGTCATTATGTAGTGAATACCATGCCCATGTCTCTATCAAGAGTATTCACCTTTATGCACATTTATTTACTTATTATAAAGTTTCATGTTTTAATTCCACATTCCTTTATCGTGGAATAAATGATTATGTTTTATGAATCCATGTTATATGATCCATGTGGCACACTTATGCATGAAATGAAATGTTTAAGAAGGGTGCACTCTTATAGCGCTCCAATGCATTGGGTTAAGAATAGTATCACGAGAAATCATGTGCAATGAGTGTTTACTCATTCTAATTCAAGTTCCATGAGGTTTTACTCGTGCTTCATTTGCAATGAGGATTTACTCATGCTCCATCTGTAATGAGCCTTGGCTCATGCTAATTCCATGTTAAGTGTTGTTGCCACATTTCCATGTTATGATTATCATCATTTATCAGGCCTTTATGTTTATGCTTCTCTTGTGATCTATTGATATGCCTATTGTCTAACATGTATTGTATTCCTCATGTTATTCCATGATTATTCCCTTACTGGGCTTTATAGATCACCCTTTTCTTATGCATGTCCTCAGGTTATCCCATGAAATGCTAAGTATGAGGGAATGTAGTGGTCATGTAAAGGAAGTTTTCAATAGAGATGTTGTATTTCATGTTTTAAGTTGTTATGTAATGATCCTAAGCCCTAAATACACTAGATCTCTCTATCTTCTATGTTGTATCAAATGAAGTTTATGTAATAAATTATGTTTAATTGTGTAATAAAAAGCATGGTTGTCATAGAGCACCCCTATTTGATGGGAGAAGCATTAAAATTTGAATAAATAGGATAAGATATCATCTAATATCTCTTTTAATGGATGTCCTATTTTACAATGAATAAGTAATATAGGTCACTAATCCAACTAGGATGTCTATGACTGATACTGACAGGAAAATGCTTGATGCAGATTCCAAAGCATAGAATTCCATCACTATAGCTCTTTCTGATCAGATATAACTAATGTTGATTAGATTTATGTTAGAAAAGTTTATGCCAAAAAATGGAGAATATTTATGAAGGTTACAATAAAGTGAAGTAAGAGAAACTACCAGTTTTTCATAATGGGTTTGATGATATGAAGATGCATTTTGATGAAAATGAAGATACATTTTTCAATCGAATTACTGAAGTTATTGGAGCAATACAATTAATTGGTAATGAAATCAAACATATTGATATTGTAAAGAAAATATTGAGAATAATTCCACCTCTTTTCAATGAAAAGGTTTTTGACCTTGAGGAAAGAGATTATTCCAAACATTCTTTGGATGACCTATTGAGAAACATAGTGGCATAAGAGATTAGAGTCAAACCAGAAGATGCAATGACTCAAGTAAGAAAAACAATGGAACTCAAATCCATGAAAAAACTAGAAATATCAGGAGATAGTATTGATTAATATATTGAGGAAAAAGAAAATTATTACTCTAATTATTGATAAATTCCAGAATGGAAAAGGGAAATTTTATGGAACATTACCTCTGGATTTTTTTCATTATGGTAGAGTTGGGGAAATTTCCTCTCAATGAAAAACAATGTTTGACGCAAAAGAAGTTGAATTTGGAGACATGTAGAAGCCTCTAAAATGTTTTGTCAAAAAGGGAAACTTCAAGTCTGGTAAGGAACTATAGATAAAGGTTTTTTATATAAGAGAAGATGATGATAGTTAATTCATTGGGGAAGATGAACCAAAATATAAATCTGGAACCCATGCATCAATGATGGATATGATTGAAAAATCAGAACCATTAGGAGATAAAGCTGAAGATAATCGATTTACCACTCATATCAATCTCAAGTCGGAACATAAGGATGATTTTTATAATCTTTATAATCAACGAAAGAGATGAAAAAATTGGAAAGAAATTGTGGAAGAGTCATCAAAATATGTTGATATACTGGAAGCTAAAATTGATTAACTTGAGGAAGTTGTTAAGAAAAATTCTAAAACATCTAAAACATCAGAAGATATAATTTAACATAATATTAGAATTTAAAAATAAGAAAAGGTCGTTAATTAACTTACCTCAAGACTGGAGGATAATTCCAAAATATTTGAGGGGGTTTAAGAAGAAGTTGTTACTCTTAGGAATAAAAATTAAAGTGAATCATACCCAAAAGAAACAAAGAAGAAAATTCATTTCGAAAAATTATCAGATGCTGAGCTGCTAGAGGGAGTTAAGAGTGGTTCTGATGGATTTGAAAAGGTTCTAAACGATCCTAGAACCTCATGAATGAGAAACATAGGAATTGGTTTTGATTCTGAAACATCAAAGGCTGGTAGTAAAATGGGCCAAAATAAAGGCAATATGAAAGTAAGACATATCACAAAGACACTTGAAGTCCAAAAAAAGACTCAAATTAGACTAAAAGGAGAATTGAAAACTATCTTCATGTTTCTTGAGATGATATAAAATCAAATTATCCCTCTAAATTTAGATGAAGAGTAATATAAGTGATAATACATTTCCACTTATGAAATGTCAAGTTTGTGTCTACCTGGGCCATACCATGTATGTAAAAACCCAAACTTTTATCAACACAAATTCCTCTTGATCTAATTAAATGTATTATTATGAAAAATGGTTATGTAAAACATATGAACATCCTTGGTTTTATGTTTTTGGATTTTAAAACACCGTTAAGAAATGTTATCTTTGCTAATATAAACATTGAATAGTAATCACATGATTAGTATAAATATATGGCATTAACAAATCCAATTTACTCAGAAAAAGGAAGTGATAGCCTCATCTAGTAGAATTGATCCATATGAATACCATTTGTCAGAGATTGTGAAGGATGTGGTGTCATTGGGATTATCTCTTGACCATCCCAAGTGGAGCTTCTACATGTTAATCTTGAATGAAATTGCCTACAGGAGAAGAGAATGTTGATAGAGATTACCACCCAAGGAATGTTATCTGAGCCATCTAAGAGTCTGTCACCATCAAACACATTACCCTTAAGTCTTATGCAGGTGTTATAAGGGGTTATGTAACAACACCCTAGCACTATGATTATGTGCAATATTTTTTTATAGAGTATATACATTCTTTTTATTATTGTAACTTTGTAAATATTTTTTAAATAACTACTATTATTTTTAGTTAATATTCAATTAAGAAATCTATTTTTATGAATTAATGGATTTTTTAATTAAATAATATTTTAATAAAATATTATTACTAAATTAATATTAATTAAATATAAATTATCTTATAATTTTTATGTATACAATTTTAATTTTTATTAAGCTTTGAAAGTTGTTTTTATCAAAACCCATGAATTTTTTATAAATGTATATTTTTATTTTAAATGTAAAAATTCACATATTTATAAAATTATTTATATAAAATGAATATTAATTTTGGAATCAAGATTTAAAAATTATTCAATGGTTATTTTTTCATAATTTTCTGAGACAATCGATTTTTTTTGGATAAAAATTAAGTACCGTTTAAATAAATAATGTGTTTATGACATCATAATGACCCAATAGTGATGTAATAAAATACTATAAATGGACTATTAGGCCAATATATGTTTTACCATTAAAAAAAATGTGATTTTATGTTTATTTTATTTATTTTACAAAGCCTTAGTGGACCCTCTAGGACCTATAAACCATTTTATCGTTTTAAAATGATTTCCTTGAGAGTGTGACTCACCTCCACATAAGCAAGCCTAATATTTTTATAATTTCGTCCATTTTTTTTTATAAAATAATGTTTTAAAATCTCATTTGGAAAAAACCATTGGCAAAAACCAGGGGATGGTTTGTGTTTTTGATTAGTTTAATGTGTAGGGTCTTAAACCTAAATAATACAGAATTTGCTACCTTTTCCAATATAAACCCACCCAAGATCCCACTTCAACTTCACTAAAATAATTTTGATATCTACCAACCTATTACCTAATCTCTATAGAATCATACCAATGATACCCAAGCTCTCAATATTCCTCTATCAAGCCTCTCCCAAGCCTTTGGGATCACACTTCCATGTAAGAGATTTCTTCCTCTCTCATTTTTGTCCAAGTTTCTTTATATTGATATACCCTTGTATTTTCAATTAAAAATGTTGGGGTATAATTTCTCACCTAACATATACTTCCATAATTATTTTTTAATGATGAGATACCCCTTTATCTCTTATTAATTCCTCCCATGTACACCTGTTACCAAGCCGAAATTCCATAAGGAATTTCTCCCTTTTCATTTACATTCAATTAATTCTTTTGTATTATGAATATAAATTCTATTAAATATGTTGGGACATGTATCAATATGACCCCCTTATTTATATTTTATTTACATATTATTAGACACCCCTTTTTCTCTCATCAACCATTTTCAATAATTCTTATGTCACGTAGTTATGCTGCCGAAATTGCACTGCGATTTTCCAAAGCCAAAGTCGTTGTGTAGTGAATACCATGACAATTTTTTTGTCAAGGGTATTAAATTTTATGAAAATTTAATTATTGATTATAGAGTTTCATGTATGAATTACACATTATTTTATCATGGAATAATTGATGATGTTTAATGAATCCAAGTTATATGATCTTTGTGGCACACATATGTATGAAATGAATTGTTCAAGAAGGGTGCACCCTGATAGCGCATCTATGAATTGGGTAAAGATTAGTATCATGAAAAATAAATTTCAATGAGGGTTTTATCATACTAATTCAATTTCAATGAGTCTTTAATCATTCTCCATGTGCAATGGTACTTGGCTCATGCAAATATCATGTTAAATGTTGTTACCACATTTCCATGTTATGATAATCATGTTATATCATACTTTTATGTTCATGATTATATTATGCTCCATTGATATGACTACTTCCAAAAATGTACTATATTATTAATGTTATGACTAGTTTACTCCCTTTATGGGTTTTATATCTCACCCTTTTCTTATGTATGTCCTCAGGTTATCCCATGCAATGCTAAGTACGAAAGACTGTGTGTGGTCATGTAAAAGATGTTTTTAATAATGATGTGTATTTAATGTTTTAACTTGTTATGTAATGTTCCTAATTTCCCATGAAACTAGTAATAGTGATCCTCAGAGTTGTCTTAAGTTCATTTTTATGTAATTAATCATGATTAAGTGTGAAATAAAAAGCAGTGTTTTTATAGTTGTTATCCGAGGATAAGTTTGGTTAATTTTGGGATTAAGATTAGAAAACCATAGTGAAAGTATTATGGATAAGACTAAGTATAATAAAAACATCCCTAATTTTTTTGATTATTGAGTAATTGGTTTATCAAGAAAATAAATTCTTGTCTGGATACTAGTAGGTAGAGGCGGCTCCGAAAAAGATGTATCTGGGGGTAAAACCCGAAAACACTTGTTTGAGCTAGACTCGAACGGTAACTGGTGCACGAAAATGGGCCTTGATGCACTCTTAGTTACGAAACTACCAGGAGGTATGATTTGGTAAATTCATAATCTTTGTATGAACCATTGTTAAGGGAATAGAAAAATGCCCCTAAGAATTTTTGGTGGGAAGTAGATCATGGATAACATCGATTGAAGCCTATAAATTCATAACTTAAGGAAATAAATTTAATTTATAAGTCATCCATATTTTTCATTGGATTACCCTTTATGTGTTACCCTAAATTTCCTTTTATTCTACCCAATAGCTGGTAATAAGAGGACTCGGGCTAATAATCTATGTGAAGATCAATGTGACGATTGTTCTAATGAGATGCCAATTATGATGGAAGAGGTAATCACAAACATTGTCATGATACTCTCTCAGTTAACTCATGTTTTGAATAGAAACATGGGTCAAGAAAAACATTCAACCCCTACACCCCAAGAAAGAACAATACCCAATCGAGAGCCTCATGAGACAAAGGCCTCCTACTTTTAATAGATCATATGATCCCTCAATCACCGAACAATGGATCAAATCCATTGAGATGATATTATCCATCATTCAATGTTATAAACAAGAGAAGGTTCTCCTAGATTCTTATCATATGGAGGGTTAAGCTGATCAATGGTTTATATCGATCAAAAATACGAATCCTGAGGAAGAGATCAAGGCGTTGGAATGGAAGGATTTCAGGAAAATGTTTTTTGAAAAATATTTTCCCCAAACCTTCCAACATAAAATGGAAAGGGACTTCAATGCCCCACAAGAAAAAAGATTACGAATCTGTTGGAGCGTATGAGGCAAACATTAAAAGGCTTGCACAATATGCCCTCGTCTTTGTCCTTACCCCCTAATTCAAGGTTGACCGCTTCATTGGTGGTATAAAACCTATCCTATGGAAATTTCTAGAGATCTGTGATTTCGAGAGCAATGAGGAAATTGTTTGATGTTCCCTCAAAGTCAAAATGGATATTGGAAAATCTTAGGTGTATCATGGGGATAATAAGTGAAGGTAGTTTTTAATTCTCGTGATCCAATGGATAAATATAATGGTGCTAAGAAAATACATCACCCCACTTGACAAAGGTGCAGAAAGAAGCACCCTAGAAATTTCCTGAAGGGGATGAGGAAATGCTTTAGGGGTCGAAGAGAAGGGTACCTAGACATTAACTGCCGATAAGGAAAACACGCAGCTGCGATAGAGGAAAGGAACACTCCATTCAACGGTCAATGTGTTTTTAATTACTTCAACTACAAAGAACTGGGGAACTTTGAAAACCAGTGCCCTAATACAAGGGGTTTCAGAGGCAACCAATAACCTCCAAGGTAGAAAAGGTGATTTTTCCATCATTATTACTGAAGTGAACCTTGACAACGAAGTTGTGAGAGGAACACTAGTTATTCATTCAAAAATAGAGAATGTACTTTTTGATGCTAGTTCTACACATTCTTTTATATCCCAGGTGTTTAGTAGAACAATACCAACACCACCACAAGTTATGGAAGTAAAGATGTTTGTGAGAATGACAAAAGGAAAATTCATTGCATCCCATGAATATAAATCCTCCCCTATCATAATTTTTGGATTGAACTTCCCGGTAAACATCATCATACTTCCTTTGGTGGAATTTAAGGAAATTCTTAGCATGGATTAGATTTTCATATATAGAGCCAACATAAATTTTTGTGAGAGGTAAATCACTATCCATATAGAAAATAGAACCCTGATTCTATACAATTGAAAGGAGTAGGATGAATCTTATTTAGCACCATCATCTCAAGCGTGGATATTACCACCCTATGGGAAGGCATATCTGGCTCAGATGATTGAGCCAAAGGAAGAAACTATCCATGAAGACATGCCTATTGTGAGGAAATTCGGTAAAGGGTTTTCCGAGGAATTTCCTCGTCTTCCTCCTAGATAGATGTTGAATTATTAATTGATCTTATACTTGAGGCATTACCAATATCTAAGACTCGATATAGAATGGATGTGTTAGAGCTTGAAGAGATGAAGAAATAACTACAGGGGAATCTGGATAAAGGGTTTATACGCCCATGTGTTTCGCCATGGGGTAACCCAATCCTCTTCGTTAAGAATAAGGATGGGTCAATGCACCTTTTCATTGATTATCATGATCTCAAAAAAATCATGATAAAGAACAAGTATCCTATGCCACAAATTGATGACTTTTTTGATCAGTTACATGGAGAAAAAGACTTCTCCAAGGTGGATTTGTGGTCGGGATATTACCAAGTAGGGGTAAAGAAGGTGGATATCCCCAAGACCGCTTTTTATACAAGGTACATGCACTATGAATTCATAGTAATGCCTTTCGAACTCACTAATAGTACATAAATCATCATATAATTGACGAATAGAGTCTTTAGATATTAACTCAACAAATTTGTGGTAGTCTTTAGAGGCGATATTCTAATATACTACAAAACCAAGGAGGAGCATGAGGAGCATCAAATCATTGTACTAGAGACCTTGCGAAAGGAGAATCTCTATGAAAAGTACAATAAGTTTGAGTACTAGTTGAAGGAGGTCTCATTTCTGGGTTATATCATCACAAGTAATGGGATATATGTGGATCCCTCTAAGACAACTACAATAGAGGGATAGGTGAGGCCAACATCAGTAAAGGATATTTGTAGCTTCATGGGGTTAGCTAGATAATATCGCTGAATTGTGAGAAATTTCTCATGATTTCCAACCCTCTTACCAATCTAATTCAGAAGGTAGTAAAGTTTTATTGCAGTTCTAAATGCAAAGATAGCTTCAAATAGTTGAAAAGGAGGATTATCACTATGCCCGTGCTCACACTACCCACAAGTGTAGAACTTTTTATGGTATTTAGTGATTCTTCAAAGAAGGGACAAGGATGTGTGTTGATGAAAAATGACAACGTCATTGCCTATGATTCAATGGAATTGAAAGTTCATTAGAAAAACTATCCAAAAAATGATCTGGAGTTGGCAGTAGTAATTGTCGCTTTGAAAATTTGGCGGCATTACCTATTTGGGGAGTAGTGTGAAATATACATGGACCACAAAAGACTCAATTATATATTCACACAGAAATAGTTGAACATGCACCAACAAAGATGGTTAGAGCTGCTCAAAGACTATGAATGCTCAATCCATTAACACCTTGAGAAAGCGAACAAGGTGGAAGATGCTCTATGTAGAAAGGACCCAACAATTATATCATTGATGAAAATTGAAAAGGATCCAATATTCTTATATTTTATGAAGATGGAAATGAGAATCATAAATAATGAAATATAGTAAATACTTTCACAAATTAATGCTCAACCATCTCTTTTGGAAAAGTAAAAGGATGCTCAAAAGGATGATGTGGGAATTTATAAGAAAGTTGAAACTATCAGAAAAGGGAAATCCTTGGAGTTTAATGTTAATTAAGAATAAATTGTGAGATTTATTTCAAGAATACATGTTCCATAAAATCTAGAGTTAAAGAAAAAACTTTTGGATGATGCACATAGGTAGAATTTATCTATTCACCCAAGAAATACAAAGATGTACTGAGATCTCTGAGATTATTATTGGTGGGATAACATGAAGAAGGAGATTGCTGAGTATACATAAAAGGGCTTGGTATGTCAGCAAGTGAAGGTTGAGAGACATAAGTATAATGGGATGATGCAACCATTACCCATACCAGTATGGAAATAGGAGAACGTCACCATGGACTTTGTCATAGGACTTTCAAAGACATACAAATAAAACAATGATATCTGGGTTTTTTTAGATCATCTTAAAATGAGTGCACACTTCATTACAATTCGAGAGGATTTCTCATTGGATCAACTAAAATAGATATATTTCAGAGAGGTGGTAAGGCTTCATTGAGTACCACTATCTATTGTATCTGATCGAGATCCAAGATTCACCTCTATGTTTTGGAAGAGTCTTTAACATGATCTAGATAATGAGATGAACTTTAGTACGACTTATCATCCTCAAACTAATGGACAAGCTGAGAAGACTATCCAAACACTTGTGGGCATGTTGAGAGAATGATCAATGAACATTAAAGGTGGATGGGATCAACATCTTCCTCTAATTGAGGTCTCTTACAACAACAATTTCCACTCAAGCATCCAAATGAAACCTTATGATGCCCTGTATGGGATGCGGTGAAAAATACTAACATGCTGGGATGAAGTAGCGGAGAAAAAACTCCAAGGTCCATAAATGGTCGAAGAAATGGTGGAGAAAGTTAAGACCACCCAAAAGTACATTAGATAATCAAAGTTGAAAAAAAAGCTATGCTAATAATCATCTATGAGACCTAGAGTTTGATGTTGGAGACATGGTATTCCTCCACATATCACCATGGAAGAGAGTTATGAGATTTGTGAAGAAGAGAAAGCTTAGTCCAAGGTACACCAACCCTTTTGAGATCCTTGATTGCATTGGAGCAGTGGCCTATCGACTAGAACTCCCACCATACCTATCTCAAGTACATGATGTATTCCATTTATCTCTCTTGAGGAAGTACGTACCTTACCCATCACATGAACTCAATCTAGAAAGGGTACCTTTGGAGAATGACCACTCCTATTAAGAGAAGCCTATGAAGATCTTAGATCATGGGGAAAAAATTCTATGAAATAATACAATTCCCCTCATCAAGGTGTTTTGGTGAAACCATAAGTTTGACGAAGCAATGTGGGAATCATAGGAAGTGATGAATCAGAGTTACCCTCATCTGTTTTAGTGTGGGAAATGGAAATTTCGAGGGAGAAATTTCTAAAGGGGGGAAGATTGTAATGACCCAAACTTTTATCAATGAAAATTCCTCTTGATCTAATTAAATTTCTTATTATGTAAAATGGTTATGTAAAACATATTCACTTATTTGGTTTTATGTTTTTGGATTTTAAAATACCATTAATAATTGTTAACATTTCTAATATATCCATTCAATAGTGATCACATGATTTGTATAAATACAGGGCATTAAAAAATCCAATTTACTCAGAAAAAGGAAGTGATGGCCTCATCCAATAGAATTTACCCATACGAAGCCCATTTTTCAGAGCTTGGAAATGATGTGGCATCATTGGGCTTTGATCTTGACCAAACCCAAGCCGAGCTTCAACACGTTAAGCTTGATCAGAACTGCCTACTGGAGAAGTGGAAGTTGATAGAGATTACCACCCGAGCGATGTTATCTGAACCACCCCAAGAGTCTATCACCATCACACACCTTAACCTTAGGTCTTATGCAGGTGTTACAAGGGGTTATGTTACAGTAACCCATCACTATTATTATGTGTATTATTTTTTTAGATAATACCCATTCATTTTTTTATTGTTACTTTGTAAATAGTTTTTAAAGCACAAATATTAATTTTAATTAATATTCAATTAAGAAATATATTTTGATGAATGGATGGATTTTATAAGTAAAAAATCTTTTAATAAAATATTATTACTAAATTACTTTTTATTAAATATAAATGATCATATAATTTTTATGTATACAATTTTAATTTTTATTGAGGCTTGAAAGTTGTTTTTGTCAAAACCCATGAATATTTGATATGTGTCAGTTTTTATTTTAATAGTAAAAATTCACATATTTATAAAATTATTTAGATAAAATGAATATTATTTTTGGAATAAGTATGTTGAATTTATCCAATGATGAATTTTTCTAAATTTTCTGAGACAGTCAAATTTTTGGGTAAAAATTAAGTACTGTTTAAATATATAATGTGTTTCCGACAGAATAATGACCCAATAGTGATGTAACAAAATAATATAAATGAAATTTTCAGCTAATATATGTTTTACCATTAAAATAATGCAATTTTAGGTTTATTTTATTTATTTTACAAAGCCTTAGTGGACCCTCCAAGACTTATAAAACATTTTATCTTTTTAAAATGATTTCCTTGAGAGTGTGACTCACCTCCACAAAAGAAAGACTAATATTTTAATAGTTTCGTCCATTTGACTTATAAAATAATATTTTCTAATACCATTAGGATAAAACCATGAGAAAAAACCATGGGATGGTTTCTGGGTATGATTAGTTTAATGTGCAGGGTCGAAAACCTAAATAATAAATAATTCCCTCCCTTTCCCATATAAACCCACCCAAGATCTCACTTCCTCTTCACTAAAATATTTTGGAGCTCGAGCAACCTCTTACCTACTCTTTCTACAATCCTCCGAAGTCGACCTAAGATCCCAAGAATCCTCTCTCAAGCCTCTCCCAAGCCTTTGGGGCAACTCTTCCAAGTAAGGAATTTCTTCCTCTCACATTTTTATCCAAGTTTCGTTATGTTGCTATACCCTCGTCTTTTCAATGAAAAATCTTAGGGTATGATTTAAAACCTCCCCCATACATCCCTAATTATGTTTGAATGATGAGAAACCCATTTCTCTCTCATTAATTCCTACCATGTGCACCTGTTACCATGATGAAATTCCGTAAGGAATTTATCTCTTCTCATTTACATTCAAATAATTCATTTGTATTATGAATCTAAATTCCATTACATATGTTGGTAAATGTATATATATGGCCCCCTTACTGTCCATTTAATTTAAATATTATAATATACCCCTCTCTCTAATCAACCATTTCTAGAATTCTTATGTCACGCCGTTATGCTGCCGAAATTACACCATGATTTTCAAAGTCAAAGTCATTTTGTAGTGAATACCATGTCCATTTCTTTATCAAGGATATTAAACATTATACACATTTGATTATTTATTATATAGTTTCATGTATTAATTCCACATTACTTTATAATGGAATAAATGATTATGTTTAATGAATCCATGTTATATGATCCATGTGGCACACTTATGCATGAAATGAAATGTTTAAGAAGGGTGTGCCAAGATAGCGCTCCAATGCATTGGGTAAAGATTATTATCATGATAGATCAAGGTAAATGGGGATTTAATCATTCTAATTTAAGTTAAATGAGGTTTTAATCATTCTTCATGTGCAATAGGCATTGGTTCATTCTAATATCATGTTAAATGTTCTTTCCACATTTCTATGTTATGGTAATCATGCTATATCATGCCTTATATGTTCATGTTTACCTTATGATCCATTGATATGCCTAATGACTAAGATGTACTGTATTCTTCATGTTATGACTTTATTACTCCCTTAATATTATTTATAGCTCACACTTTTCTTATGCATGTCCTCGGGTTATCCCATGCAATGCTAAGTAAGAAGGAATGTGTGTGGTCATGTAAAATAAGTTTTCAATAAATATGTGTATTTCATGTTTTAAGTTGTTATGCAATATTATTAATTTCCCATGACACTAGACCTATTTATCCTCATAGTTTTATTAAGTTCATGTTTATGTAATGAATCATGTTTATGTTTAAAATAAAGACCAGGGTTGTTATAATGTCATACTATGAAGAAGCAAGGAGATATTTTAATGAGGAAGAGCTAGGAAGTCAACAAAGGATAATGAATTCATAAACTAATTCTTAAATAAGAGACAATTTTTATGGATATTGTTTTCATTGATCTAAATTTGGGAATAAAGATTTTGATTACAGGAAAAGGAATGGCAGGAACATGTCATACCAAACCCAGAGAAAATCCAATACTCACCAACCAGACAGTATTGCTCCTACAAACATGCTTTCTCTGCTAGAAGAATAATTTGATTATGAATAACCTACTCACATAGAAGAGATATTTGAAAGGAAATATTTATTCTTCACTAAATATAATATTTCATGGAAGGAAAAAAAGAAAATAAAAAAAATCCAAACTTGAAAAAGTATCTCTCAATGATACCAAGAACAAAAGCACCTAGATTCTTGATAGTGGACGATCATCCCATATGATGGGAAATGCAGACCTGTTAACCAATATTAAGAAAAAGGTAGATAGAATAGTGAGATTAGTTAATGATGGTTCTTTGAAGATCAAAGGTAGTGGAAGTACGGAACTGGCTAATAGCGAGATGAAGAATACCAAAGTTCTTTATGTGGATGAGTTGCATCAAAATATCCTAACAGTGAGCCAACTCTATAACACATGAATTATGTTGACATTCAATCAAAATGGGTTCACTATAAAAATAAGAACAAGTAATTATATTATAAAGAGATGCATAAAAAATAAAAACTTATATTAGGTTGATAGTAAAGGGAACATTTGTTTCATGACCTTTGAAGAAGAGAACAACATGGGGAATCGAAGGTTGGGTCACATCAATCAATAAGATACAAAAAATATATCTAAACTAAATATTTTAATGGATATCGAAAATCTGACACGTGAATGGGAGATGAATTGTTATGATTTCTTGTGAGGAAAGTTGGTGAAGTGTTCATATCATCCAAAGAAGAAAACCGTTTCAAATATCTTTTATCTCATTCATACATATGTATGTGGTCTGATAAATGTTTCTAGGTCATATTGAGAAAGTTAATTTGTACTTTTCATTGATTATTATAGTAGAATGGATTGTATGATGGTTATACAAAGGAAATTAAAAGAGATTTATTACGTGAAAATTTATCACCGAATAGCTGAGAATGACACTAAACAGAGAATCAATGTTCTGCAGTTTGATAATTGAGGGAAGTACACATCCATTGAATTTAAAAATTACCTAGAGAAACATGGAATACAACATCAGCTGGCTGCAGTGAAAACCTAAAGAAAATGGATTGGTTGAGGGCGGTAATTGATAGGTGACTATTATGACTAAAAATATGTTGATTGAGAGTCGTATCTATTGGAATTACTGGAAAGTAACTGTTTAATCAGCAGTTTATATTCAAAACCAAATAGGGCTTTATTTGGGGGAAACCAAGACATCGTATGAGTTACAAAATGTAAAGATTATCTCATTGAAGTATTTACATGTTTTAAAAATTAAATGTTTTATCTGAAACAAATAAGGAAATCAAGGAAAATATGGTGATGCTATAGATAAAGGAATATTACATGGATATTCAATGAATAAAAAAGCCTACAAATGTTCCAATACATGTCTTGGAAAACTTGTGGAAAGTAGTGATGTGAAGATCATTGAAGATGAAACCAAACATACCTCAAGAAATTTATCTGCTGATGTGATAGAAGATGAGGAAGAATGTGAACATGGAATGGATCCAAATATAGAAGTAGAGGAAGGCATAAAAAAACCTCAAGAATCACATCATGATGTTGACTTAGAAGAATAATCCGACAAAGAAACCATGGATGAATAAAATTCTTCTGAACCTCACAAGAAAAATTAAAGAGCCTAAATTGATCAATCCAACATTATTGGGGATTGTAAATCTCCCATGTAGAAAAGGAGAATACATAATAATGAACAATATATATTCTTATATGTTGTGGAACCATCCTCATTTGAAGAATCAGAAAAGGATAAATCATGGGTTAAAGCAGTGAATGAAGAGTTGGATCAGATCGATAAGAATCAAACACGAGACATAGTTAAGAGACCTAAAAACTAAAATTTTAATGGTACAAAGTGGAATTTTAAAAATAAATTGGATGAGAAAGGAAATGTGATCATAAATAAGGCACATATAGTGTGTAAAGATCATTCACAGATTGAAGGTGTTTATGTTGAAGAAACATTAGCTCTAGTGGCTAGACTAAAGTCTATTAGACTGTTTCATACCATTGAAATTAAAAGAGGATACAAATTGTATAAAATGGATGTAAAAATATCTTTCTTAAATGGTCATCTTGAATAAGAAGTATATGAAAAACAACCAGTGGGTTTTCTTATTGGTAATGATGAAATGAAGGTTTCTAGATTAAAGAAGGCTCTATATGGTCTGAAACAGGATCCATGGTCATGGTACTCTCAACTGTATTCTTATATGAATAATCATGAATTTAAAATAGTAGGATTTAATCATAATCTTTATGTAAAGTATTATTAGAAATATTAGATCATGGTTCTATTGTACATAGATGATATTATGTTTAGAGGAATGAGACATGGATCAGTGGATGAATTTTACAATAACATGAAATCAGAATTCCAAATGTCTATAATTTTTGAACTCACATACTTCTTAGGGTTGGAAGTGATTCAGAGGAAAGTCTACACTATCATTTCTTAGGAAAATTTTGAAACAGAGTTGCTGAAGAAATTCAATATGCATGAATGAAAACCAATAACAACTCTGATTGCGGTTCAAACTAAACATGAAAATAATGAGGATGAGACTTATATAAATCCCACACTATACAAGAGAATCATTGGAAGATTATTGTAATTTACTATGAAACGAATAGATATTGTCTTTACAATAGGCTTAGTGGCATGATTTCAAAGTAATCCAAAATAAGAACATATGGTAGCTGTGAAAAGAATCATGAGGTATATTCAATGAAACCACAATTATTGATTATACTTTGCTGTAGGAAGAGTGAAGAAGCTCATATTTTCATATATTTTATATTAAAAATCATTTTTTATAATCCCACCATAGTTTTATTATATGGGTAATTGTCACATTTTTAGGTTTTAGTGTTATTTTGAGCCTAAATGTAAAAAATGACTAATTCTGGATTTTTGACAGATTTTTACGTCAAGGGTAGTTTCGTCATTTCCTGAAAAATATTATTCCAAATTTTCTGATTCAAATTTTTTTATAATCTTTATCGTATTTCCTACACTTTTGTATTCTGGACCAGGAGATGATTTGGCCATCTAAAGGGTCTAAAAATTAATTGAACTTTGACATTTTTCCGGGCGGACAGCGTGGACACCACCAATGTAATGGAACCCAAACGTGGCCTACACATATAAAAATTAGGTTTTTTTACCTGGTATGGGATGAGGACATCTAGTAACGACCATAAAAGAAATTTGGAAAAGTTTGGAAGTCATTAAGGTGGCAATTAAATGACATATATTTGGAGGAACCATCCTGGAAGCTTCATCCAGAAACAGAAACCGAGAATTAAAAATTCATAACTCCTTTATACGATTTCCAAATTATATGAAATATGGAGGAGGAACGGCCAAGATATTTATGAACAACATTAATTAAGGATGGAAAGCTTTAAGAGGTCATTTATGGGGTCTACAACACGTAAACTTTCGAAGGTCAAATTCTGCCTATAAAAGGAGGCCCTCACCTCCTTCCCAAAGCATCTCATTTCTGCATCCATTCTTTCAAGGCACCAAAGAGGAGATCTCCACCGAGGGAGGACAACCGAAAATCTTACTCCTTTATTTTTAATTTAATTTATTTCTTTATTTTTAGTTTTCAATTATAATTTAGATTTCTAATAAATTCATGCATTGTTTTTATTTTTGTGTCCACCGAATCACCATATTTTCTTCCTCTCATCTTACCATCATGAACTATAATACTCCTGATCATGAGTAAATAATAAGAGTAATATACCAAGGGAGTAATCAGGTTCTTTAACTCAAGACCATCTTTTTAATATTCTTTGAGTTAATTCTAAGGATTATTTATAGTGGGTGTAATCCTCACTGTGGTTCTCTAAAGGTTAGCTTCTTAATCTACAACCATTTTCCCTCGATCGAGGAGGTGGATGGAGGGTGTGCTTGGCGGTTTCTTAGTATAATTTTCATTCGTAACCGTGGTAGAATAAGGTTTACACACATACAATGGGGTGTGTACACTAAGAATATTTGAAGCTGGCCAATGAAGGTGCTCCCTAAATATTCTCTCAGGAGAACATCCTTTCTTCCATAATTCCATTCTGTTTAGCATTGCATGGTAATTTATAATTGAATTTTAGTTTCCTATTAGTTTTCATTTCAATTATTTTATTTATTCAATAAAACATAAAACAACAAAAATAATTACTTCTTAGGTGAATTAGATTACGTGAGTGAATAACTGAAAAGGCTCCTCAAGAGAAAGACCTAGGCCATCCCTAGTGCTACACTTAGTTATAAATATTTTTGAGAGAACACATGACAACGCTTTATCAAAATGGCACCGTTTCCAGGGAGCCAAGTGGTTTTCATTCACCAGTTTTTATTCACATTGTGTAAATAATTTCTCTTTCATTAAAAAAATAACAAAAAATCATAAATTTCAAAAACTAAAAAAAAATTATTTGTTCATGATGTATTTCAATTCAAATTTTTATTCATGGACTGAACAATATCAGGTGCCAGAAAATGTTTTCAATGAACTTGATGCTAAATTTCATAGGATTAGTGATAAAGTTCAAAAACTAGAGATCCAAATTGAATGGATTGCTGAATATGTACGCACATACCAAGAGCAATCTGAACCTGAGCCAGAACCTAAACTAGAACGAGTGGTGGAATTGATTTCACCAATAACATTTTATGTTAAAGAACCTTATGTGGGTAAGAAAGAACTTCTAAAGGAACTTATCACATCATCCCGCACTCAACTATTTCTCGAGGCGGTCCCAGAAGTACACATTCCATCTGAAGCCCTGATGAGAGGTCAACATTTTTTTGAAGAATCTTGGAATAACTTTTTCGAAGATAACTTGAAACATGATCTTACCATGCTTGATATTGAACAATCCGTACCTTTTGACCTCACTCTTTATTTGGAAGATGAAGATGATGATGCACCTAATGAGATATAGTTTCCAATGGTCATGTCAGAAGAAATCAATTTCCAAGCTGACTTACTTGAAAGGGAAGATTTCTTTATTGATTCGTCATGTTTTAATTTTATTCAAACTGAATTTTTTTATGACTTCTCATTTCCTGAAATTTCAGATACAACACAAATGGATCAGGCCTTTTATTTTGATTATGAGACCACCAAAGTGGTGGTAATCGAGGAAGAAGAGCCGGAGAAGCTGGTGGTGGTGTGACTCCCTCCTCTACATAAACATTCATATCACATAGAGGAGGACAACACCGAAGTTAACAGAGAGCACCCTTATCTTTTATTCCCTCCCACTTCGAACCTCAAATTTTTTCTTTATTCTTTCTCGGTGTTTGGGAACAATCTTATATTATTTGGGGTTCTCTACTTTTAGTGTTTAATCATGTACATCGGGAAAACTCACATGTGGTGGTTCATCTCAATGAAACCACACCCACCTTCTGATTGGGGATAATCTACTGAAACTGTCTGACTAGGGGCAGTAAAAACCTATCACCCACTTGGGGGTCTAAACCAAGCATTATCTCTTTTATTTTCCCTTTCTCATTATTTTTATTTATTTTTCTTATTTATTTTCATTACTTTCTTGTAGTTTTAAAGTGGCTGCTTCTAGGAGCTTAACTCAAGGAATCCACCTCTAAAATAATGTCAGGTTGTATCTTTCCTTCCCTTTCATTTTCTACCTTTATATTTATATTTTGTTGAGTTGAAATAAGGGGTAGTTAAATTTAAGTGTGGGGGAGTGTCAACATACTTAGTTCTTATTATGTGATTTTCATTTTTTTATTATATTTTTAGGCTTTTTGAGCTTTAATGAATATTCTTATCACTTTTCACACATCAATTTATTTTGAAAGAGTTGAAATGATTTTGGAAATAATGGATTTTAAATGATTTTTGATGTGAATTTTTTTTCTTGAATTGGATTAGCAATCATTTTTATGAGTTTGACTGATTTTTGAAATCCATGACCATGAAACACTGACTCAAAATATTTTTTCAAATCTTGTGAGGTATTCTAAACCACCTTTTCATATTCTTCCTAATACCCACACTTTCTTGTGGGAAACTTGAATTTTGTGTGAGAACCAGAATTTGTGAATAATTATTTTTCAAAGCTTTGAATTTCAAGGAATATATTTGAAATGATTGAGGAATATCTTTGGCTAGCCACATTTTATCTTGAGACCCACCTTTACATTTATCCTTTGTAAGCCCTTAGATGCCATGAATTTATTTATAGGTTTAAGCCACATTACAAGACAATTGTTCCTTACCTACCCTCACTTTTAGTATTTTTGCATGGATATTTCAAGTTTGAGTGTGGGGAAGGGAGTTTCATGTGAGTTCATTGGGATTTGTATCATTTATTGGTGATGCGAGGTGTGTGTCAATACATTGGGTAGTGGACAATAAGAGAATTGGGCATGTGTCGTCGTTTCATTGTGATTTTTTCATTTCATTCATTTCCCCTTAAAAAAATGGAGATGAGCATGAATTCCTCATTGTACATTATTTTATGACTCAAGTACCTCCCAAAAATCAAGGTCATGAATTTTAATTCATTCATTGTATTCAATTTTCATCTCATCTTCCATGAAAAAAGAAAAAAAGAAAAAAAAGCTGTGCCTTTCTGGAGCTTTGAAAAAAAGGAGAACATAGATGATATAATTCATTATAATAACTTCTTGGATAATGTCCCATATCATTAAAAGGGGGGTGGTTTTGTGTTTCACATTTTCAAGTGGTATTGAGTGAGTAATTTCTTGTGTTTTCACTTGATTTAATCATGCATTGTACTTAAAAGTCCAACCTCCTCTTTCTAGCCTGGAACATTTTTCAATCATTTTCCCACCAACCCTAAGCCACAGAATCATTTTAATCTTTAATTAAATCCCTCATGATTAAATTTATTTTCATGTTTCACGCTGTGGAGAAATTATAATTTTCACAAACCTATGGTGATACATGCAATTTTCAAGTATGAGTATAACTCTAGATTCAATTTCTCTTGAGTGAAGAGTGACATAAAATTCAATGTGAGGTAGGTTTTGATTGGGCCATGGATTGATTTATGAGGTTGAACAAATTTTAATTATTGAAATGAAAATTATAGAATCTTTTTTTTCATATATGATACATGATGGACTTCTATTTTGGATAAGATCATTGATATTTTCTCATTTTTGATTATTGTGTGGAATTTGATTTGGATGTAAGATGATTTCCCAAGAGTGTAATGTTTAAGTGTGGGGGAGTGATGAAGCTCATATTTTCATATATTTTATATTATAAATCATTGTTTATAATCCCACCATAGTGTTATTATATGGGTAATTGTCACATTTTTAGGTTTTAGTGTTATTTTGAGCCTAAATGTGAAAAATGACTAATTCTGGATTTTTGACAGATTTTTACGTCAAGGGTATTTTGATCATTTACTGAAAAATATTATTCCAAATTTCCTGATTCAAATTTATTTAGAATCCTTATTTTATTTCCTACACTTTTGTCTTATGGACCAAAAGATGATTCGGCCATCTAAAGGGCTTAAAAATTCATTGCACTTGGACATTTTTCCGGGCAGACAGTGTGGACACCACCAATGTAACGGAACCCAAACACGGACTAAACACATCCAAATGAGGTTTTTCCACCTGTGATAGGACGCGGACATCTAGGAACGACCGTAAAGGAAATTTTGGGAAATTGGAAGTCATTAAGGTGGCAATTAAACGACATACTTTTGGAAGAACCATCCTAGAAGCTTCGTCCAGAAACAGAAACCGAGCATTAAAAATTCAGAACTCCTTCATACGGTTTCTAAAGTATCTGAAATTTTGGGGTAAGACAGACAAGATATTTATGAACAACATTCATTAAGGGTGGAAGGCGTGAAGAGGTCATTTATGGGGTCTAAAACGCGTACACTCTCGGGGGTAGAATTTTGCTTGTAAAAGGAGGCCCTCACCTCCTTCCCAAAGCATCTCATTTCTCCATCCATTCCTTCAAGGAACCAAGGAGAAGATCTCCACCAAGGTAGGCAGGCCGCAAATCTTCCCCCTTTATTTTTAATTTATTTCTTTTCTTTATTTTTAATTTTCAATTGTAATTTATATTTCTAATAAATTCATGCATTGTTTTTATTTTTGTGTCCACCGATTCACCATATTTTCTTCCTCTCATCTTACCATCGTGAACTATAATACTCATGATCACGAGTAATTAATAAGAGGAATATACCAAGGGAGTAATCAGGTTCTTTAACCCAAGAACATATTTTTAATATTATTTGATTTAATTCTAATGATAATTTATAGTGGGTGTTATCCTAACTGTGGTTGTCTAAAGGTTAACTTCTTAATCTACAACCATTTTCCCTCGATTGAGGAGGTGGATGGAGGGTGTGCTTGGCGATCTCTTAGTAGAATTTTCATTTATAACCGGTGTAGATTAAGGTGTACACACATACGATGGAGTGTGTACACTAAGAATATTTGAAGTTGGCCAATGAAGGTGCTCCCTGAATATTCTCTCGAGAGAACTTCCTTTCTTCCATAATTCCATTCTATTTAGCATTGTATGGTAATTTATAATTGAATGTTAGTTTCCTATTATTTTTCATTTCAATTATTTTATTTATTTCATAAACCCTAAAACAAAATAATAATAATTACTTCTTAGGTGAATTAGATTAAGTGAGTTAATAACTGAAAAGGATCCTCAAGAGAACGACCTAGGTCAGCCCTTGTGCTACACTTAGTTATAAATATTTTTGAGAGCGCACACAACAACACATCATCAAAGAGATAGTGAACTATTTTCACTTTATGATTCTTATTGGGCTGGATATGTTGTTGATATAAAGTCCAAAAGTGGTAGATCATTATTTATTGGTATGAAATATGTGGTTTGGTTGAGTATGAAATAAGAAACCACTTCTCTTAGTACTATTGAAGATGAGTATATCTCCACTATAATGGGTTGAAATTAGCTACTATGGATGAAGAAACAACTGACTGATATTGGAGATGAGGTGAAACAACCAATATTGTTCATTGTGATAATAAGAGTGCAATTGATCATACAAAGAATACTATTTAGTATTCTCATATGAAACACATTGAAATCAGATATCACTTCATCAAGGAAAAAGTGGAACAAGGAATGGTTAAAATGGATCATGTTGAAACTAATGATCCGGTGGATGATATACTAACCAATCAATTTTCATCACATCTATTCGAGAATCATCGGTTGAACCTCGGTGTTCAACCACCTCCTAGTGAAGGAGGAGGTTACAAAGGTTCCAGTCTCCCTAGTTTCCATAACTGTTTTAATCTATTTGATGAATTATTATAGGTTTATGGGGGAGATACTATCCAGGGGTTGTGTTCTTTGAACTCTACAAGTCAAAATTCGATTCTTTTGGTTAATTTTGAATGAGGGAGAATGGAGAAATTCAATTTTTTATGGTTCAAACAAGGATGATGAAATGTGAAATGATGAAGGATAATAGAGGAATTAAAAATGCTACAATGGGGGATAACGATGAGTTACAAAGGGAAAAAAGTATGAAGATAATGAGAATTAAAATTTAGAAGTTTGGTATCAATAAAACCCAATTCATTCTTCCCCTATTCTTTTCTACATCAAGAATTTCTCATGTAGACTTAGAGAGTTGGCTGAGTTATTTCTTGTGTATCCGTTTTTGGATAGAGCTTCATTGAATTTATTTATAGATTGCTTACAAACCCAAATGGGGAGATTGTTGGAACCAAGGAAATTATTTTCTAGAAATGGAGTATGGTTTGGTTTTTTGGTCAATCCACATTGGTTTTGTTGAACCATAGGAGACTGTTTCCCACCCTCTCTAGTATTAATGGTTTTTATAATCACAAATCATGTCAAAACTTAAAAATCTTGTTTAATCATTTCAGTCATGTTTATTTACGTTTCAATAAGTGTAATTATGATTATCTATGATCACATATAAGTTTAACACATTTTTTTTAATATTTATGTTGTAATTCAATCCACGTAGAAATATTTTCTAAGTATGAAAGGTTGACACCGACAATTCAACTGAGTCACCAACAGTGCAAAACCACTAACTGATAGATGACTCACCGATAGTGAAATTGACATACCGACAGACCGAATGTCTCACCGATAGTTCAAAGGACATACCAATGTAAGGACCTACTGATTCAAGGACCTACCAATTCAAGGACCTACCGATGCAACGACCTACCGGAATAAGGATCTACATATTCATGGACTCACCCTCATTTAAAATGATTCACTAACATAATGAGTCACTGACATATGAAATAATGACAGAATGAAATGCAGATTGAATGAGTTACTGAAATAAGGAGATACAAACAAATGAATCACCGATAAAATGATTAAGTTTCTTTTATTTAAGCCTATTTATGATGGTCATATTTTGAATGTTTTAATGTCGCGGATTAATTTAATTCTTTTGTAGACAGCTTAAATGAGGATGTGAGAAGTACAAGGTACATTATCTACCACAAAACATGAAAATTGTAGGGATGAAAGAGAATAAAAGAAAAGGACTCCAGTTTAAAGAGATATACATAAGAATCACATGAAAAAGACTCATAGGAAGATAAGAGTAGACATAGTAGCCGAACCACATGAGCAACATAGAGAAAGAAAGAACACATAAGGAACTCTCCATTCTTTCTTGTTATGATTCAGATAACTACTTTTAATCACAGTTTTAACATCTCTACAACACCCAACTAAACCGAAGAAGAAGAACATATCATCATCATGGATGATCGAACACAGTGCTTCAATTTTTTTTTACAGTTTCTACTTTTAGAAGAGGAATCCATCTTTAATTATGATACATCAAAGAGTCCAGTGTTGAACTTCATAACACACAGAGCCTTGTAAACTATATATAATACTTATTACTATGTTGTTTACCTTTTTTATTATAATTTCAAGAAGTTTGTGAATATATATATAATAAAAAGACTGTCTCTTGCACTTAACTTGAGGGTACTGGATATCCTCAAACAACTATATTTATACAGTTGATTATCCCGTGTAGAATAGTGTAAGAGGTCCTGTGTTACCTGGTTTTATTTATTCCCATGTAGAACTGTGGTAGAGTTCTTGGGACCTGAATAGTCTGTATACTATTGTGCAAAACCCAATCCAGGTTGTGGACCAAAATATTTATCTATATAGATTTATTGGTGGTAGGTGATAACCAAGTGGAGTTGACTAAGTCTTATCTTGAGACTAAACCTCTTGTTTTATATCTGCTGTGTTTTAAAATTTAGTTTTCTCTGTTTACCTGTATTTCAGAAAACTGAATTTCACTTTGATAGTTTGTTTTGGCTAGTGTTTATAACTTTCTTGGCTTACTATATTTCTTTCAAAAGTTGTATCAATATCTCATATTGTAATAATTAATAAATAATCAATATTTTGAGAAATTAGATGAATAGTTACACTATTATAAATTCACTGATTTGATTAACTATCCTATAATGTTTTAAATTATGTGAATATTTTAAATAAACATTTTTAAAAGAAATTTTTATAGGAACTCAATTCACCCCTCTTGCATGTCGTAATCCAAAAAACATTTGGTATCAAAGGTTGTTTTTAAAACTGCTAGTTTCAAAAATTTCAAAGATTTTTCAAATACTATGATTTTAGTTTTGTTTTAATGATCTCTAAAATTTATGTTAGTTCTAAATTTTTATCTCTTTAAAAATCTCTTCTTTATTATAGACAATAGATTGGAAGGTGATTCTACAAATATACTACCCTACTTTAATGGAAAAAACAATTCCCAGTTGAATATTTAGATGAAAATTCATTTATAAAGTATGGGTTTTGATAGTTGGACAGTTATAGAAGATAAATATAAAATACCGATGACTTCTAGGAATACCTGGAGTGATGACACAAAGAATGATTATAATAACAATTTAAAAACTATTAATGCTCTGTTTTTTCACTAGGATATGAATAATTTAATAGAATATATTCTTATACACCTTCCTATGAAATTTGGGACACTTTAGCTATTTCATATGAAGGAACTCATAATGTTAATGAAACAAGACTTAAAAGTTGTACTATTAAGTACTATAATGTTAATATGAATCTTGATGAGCCTATTTCTAACATGTGTCTATAGTTTAATGAAATTTGGAATGCCATGATCTCTTTGGGAAGAGATGTTACAACTAAGGATAAAATCCTGAGAATAATCAGATGCTTACCAAGTAAATGTAGAGGTACTTCTATATCAATAAGACAATCATGTGACCTAAACACTTTTCTAGTGAAGTAACTGATAGGAAAGTTGATGATGTATGAGGAAAAAGTTAAAGTAAACAAAGAAAATGATGATAAAACAAAAACAAAATCTATTTCTTTCAAATATACTACATAAAAGAAGAAAGAAAAAGCTCAAGGTGAAACTAAAAGTTCAAGTGATGAACAATCATCAACAGACAGTGATGAAGAGATGAGTCAAATAGACAGAAGGTTTATGCAATTTTATAGAAAGAATAAATTATTTATAAATCCCAACTAAAAATGAATGTATTATCATAAGATCCATTAAAAAAAGAATTATAAAATAGAGGATACAACAAATGAGATAATATCATATGATTGAAAAATAAAGGGACATGTAAAGGCTGACTATCCCAAGATAATGTACAAGAAGAAGTACTATGATAAGGACAACAAGTATAAAAAGGACATGAAGGAAACTTGGATTAATTATGAGGATAGATAAAGTGACTCATAATCCTCTCATGATGAAAATACTAATAAGGAAAATAAGTGTTTTATGACGAAAACATCTGATGTATCACTAAACTCTCTTGAACATAATGCCTACTATTCTAGAGATGAAAGTGATTATAAAAACACGACCAATGAGGAAACATTTTAATATTGAAAAATACTAGAGGAAACTTGTAATGAAATTAAATATAAATAAAAAAACTTTTGAGAAACAAAATGCTTTTACTACCACTTTTAAATCTGAACTTGCAATATAAAAAGAGAAAAATTATCAAATGATTAAGGGAAAAAATGATCTTAAATTTTAAAATGAGAAATTGAAAAGGGATTTAGAAAATTTTACCAATGTTAAATAAATATTAGTTAAAAGTATTGGTAAAAAATTATATCTTAAGTATACTACTGGAAGAGGATACCAACCAAGAAAGTTGAATATATCTAAAACTCATTTTATAAAAAAATATGGAAAATATTTTTTCATCCCAAAACTAAAAATTATGCTAGTTCTAGCTCTTGGAAGTCATTCACTACTTCTCATTTTTTAGGAAGAAACAAATTTTACATTTCTAATACTTTAAAAATGGTGTATTGGAAACCCATGAAGAAAGTACGGGTTCCCAAAGCTCTTATTACTATGGTTACTAGACAAAAACAAATCTGGGTACGAAAATTTTATTCTTCTTAATTTTTTTATAGGAGATCTATTTTAAGATCTATTGTAGAAGTATATGGTACTTGGATAGTGGATGTTGAAGACACATTAAAGGATATTACTCACTCTTCAAGAATCTAATAAATATTGATAGTGGGCATGTCACCTTCGTTGACAATGCTAAAGGAAAAAATTGGCCTTATCCAGATTGGTAACTCTAACTCAGTTTTAATTTCTAAAGTAGTTTTTGTTGATGGATAAAAATAGAACCCACTTAGTATCCCTCAGTTATGTGATTATGGTTTTAATGTTAAATTTAAAAACAATTCTTGAAATATTTTTAATTCTAAAAACGAGTTAGTATTTTCTACTCTTAGAATTGAGAATGTTTATGATGTTAACATATATTATTTGATTTCTAAAAATGTGTATTGTTTGAATGATTTTCATAAAGATTATTGGCTTTGGAATAGAACATTAGGGAACTAGAATATACACTCACTTAGAAAGTTTACTAGAAAAGGCATAGTGGAGGATATAACTAAACTTGAGTTTCCAAATAACAAAGTCTGTAATCCTTGTCAAAAGGGTAAAAAACACAAAATATCTTTCACACCAAATAATGAATTGTCAACTTCTCAACCTCATAAGGTGGTTCATATGAATATATTTGGACCATATAGAGTTTCAAGTCTATGTGGGAAGCACTATTTCTCTATTCTTGTAGATGACTAATCTAGATATACATGGACCTTCTTATTGGGTCACAAAATTTAATCTTTCTCTCATTTCACCAAGTATGTTAGGACTGTAGAAAATATTAGTTGTCTTATAATTAAAACCCTAAGAAGTAACCATGATTGTGAGTTTTAAAACCAAGATTTTGAATCCTTTTTCTCAAAAAATGACTATAGTTATAACTTCTATACACCCAGGACACCCCAACAAAATGGAGTTGTAGAAAGAAGAAACAGAACCCTACAATAAATTTCTTGAATCGTTCTTAGTGAGTATGACTTAAAAATATACTTTTGGAAAGATGTCAATACAAAATTCTATATAATCAGTAGATTCTTGATTTGAACCATCCTTAAGAGAACTCATTATGATTTTTGGAAAAATAAAAACCCATGGTTAACTACTTCAATGTTTTCAGTTTTAAAATATATATTCTTAAAACTAAGGATAATCTGGAAAAGTTTTCCTCCAAGAGTAATGAAGGAATTTTCCTAGGTTATTATGTTTCCAGTAGAGCCTATAGAATCATTAATAAAGGAACCAAATGTGTGGAAGAATATATACATGTCATATGTGATAAGATAGATCCACATGAGCCAAAGACCTCTCTAGAAAATCTTGAGGATGATATGTCAAATCTGGACATCAATACTAAATCTTCTAACCATCCTATAAAGGAATCTATTAAAACTTATAGTTATGTAAATTCTCTATATTATAGTAATGATGAACCTAAACCTATTGAGGAACATAAATTTTCTATCCATTATTTTTCTAGACCTGTTAGAACTCTCAAGAACCATCCTTTAGATGCTATAGTTGGAGATTTAGACAAAGGAGCACAGAATAGAGCTTCTCTAAGAAATTAGGTTTCACATCATGCTTTATTGTCACAAATTGAACCTAAAAACATCAATGATGCTATCAATGATGAATTTTGGGTGATGGCTATGCAAGAAGAGTTAAATAATATTGAGTAAAATAAATTGTAGAAACTTGTACATAGACCCATGGACACCTTGAATATAGACACTAAATGGGTGTTTGGGAATAAAGTAGATGAATATGGTAACATGGTTAGAAACAAAGCTAGATTGGTTTCATAAGGTTATAGTCAAGAATAAGGGATTAACTATGAGGAAATATTTTCACCAATTTCCATACTTGAGGCCATTAGAATCTTGCTTGGCTATACATCACATCTATATTTCAAAATTTATCAAATAGATGTCAAGAGTTCATTATTAAATTGTTATAAAATTGAGTATGTTTTTGTACAAAAACCCCATGGGTTTACAAATCCACACTTTCTAAATCATGTTTTTATATTAACTAAATATTTATATGGTCTACATCAATCACCAAGAGCTTCGTATTATAGGATCAACACTTTTCTAACTTATAAAGGTTTTGAAAAATATATTGTTGATCCTACCCTTTAATGAATTTCAAAAAATGTTCTATAAGTACAAATTTATGTAGATGATATTATTTTTGGATATTCTAAATTTTTTTATGTGTTGATTTTTAAAAGATGATTCAATGTGAATTCGAATTGAGTTTGATGGGGGAACTCAAATTCTTTCTTGGATTTAAAATATTTCAAAATAAAGAAGGTATTATTTTGAATCAAATTAAATATAGTAAGGATATTTAAAAAAAATTATCTTTGAAAGCACAAAGAGTAGTGACACTCCAATGAGCACCACTTTTAAGTTTGACTTTGATGGTGAATATGTTGATCAAACTACTTATAGAAGAATGATTGGGAGTTTACTCTATGTAACTGATAGATAGTCAGATATTATGTTTAGTGTGTGTATGTGAGCATGTTTTCAATAAAACCCAAAAGAAAATCATATAAATTCTATCAAAATTATTTTAAAATAATTAAAATATATAACCAATTTAGCACTGTTTTATACTAGATTACAACCTTTTGATTTGGTGAGTTATTTAGATACTTACATTGGTGGATGTATGTTATATATAAAGAGAACATATGGAACATGACTTTTTTTCACAAGTCTCTAGTTTCATGGTATAGTAAAGAAAAAAAATCTATTGCGTTATCTTCTACAGAAGATGAATACATAGCTATTGGTAGTTGTTTTGTACAAATTTTCTGGATGAAACACACATTACTGGATTATGGATATAAATTCAGACATGTACCTATAAATTGTGATAACACATGTGATTTTAATATTTCTAAGAATCATGTTTCATATTCTAGGACATAACACATTGATATAAGACATCACTTTTTGAGAGACCATTATCAAAAAGCTGATAAAACACTAGTGTTCATTGGTATTGAACATCAGATTGCTGAAATTTTCACTAAGCCATTGAACCCTGGAATAATGAACCAAATCAAACCTGAGTTAGGAATGGTCAATATATAGGAACTTATATTGTTATTACTTTGATAATTTTTATGTGAAGTTGTCATTCTGACACAGTTGTCATGGCGGCACCGATGCTATGTCATGTTGACACTGTTTTCCTGTCGACACCAACACTATCTCATGCTGACATAGTTGTCATGACGACACCGACACTATTTCATGCTGAAATAGTTGGCATGATGACACTGACACTATGTCATGCCAATACAGTTTTCATGCCTACACCGACTCCTAGTCACGTCGATACTGTTAGTGTTATGAAAACTCTACCATGTCGACACCGATGACTCACTATTTTTTATCTGTTTTATGTTTTTAATAAAAGGAAACTATTTCATTTAGTTTCTTGAACCTGATTTAGGATTTCAGGATTTTGTGATTGTTGGATCGAATATGTAGATATATATGTTTATTAGATGGAACAATACAAGAGGGGGGTTGAATTGTAGGTTTAAAAACCTTTGAGTTTTAGAAACTAAGAGATTAGTTTAAATGATCTTAAACTAATACAAATACAATCACCCACAATTGTATTGAATATAAAAAGGTATGATGTATTGTAATACTAATGTAATGTAAAACAATTGTATTCAAGATGAACACAATAATCAGAGTAATACAAAGATGAATCATTCTACCTTAAAGCGTATAGAATCAATCAATACAAAATGTAATAGAATGATTGTAATTGAAACAATTACAATTGAATATGTAAAGAAGAAAGGAAACAATACAAATTCATTTCTAATAAAAGTAACAGCGGAAATGTAAAAGTATTACAATTCTTTTAACCCAAAGAGAAAGGTTATCATTTCACCTAGGATAAAAGGTCTATCTCACCAACACCTTGGTGAGCCCTCGATACGATGATCAGACTGTCTGTCTGCCTATCCCTGGAAGCCCTCGATACGATGATCAGCACGTCTGTCTGCATATCCCTGGCAGCCCTCGAAACGATGATCAGCACGTCTGTCTGCCTATCCCCGGCAGCCCTCGATTTTATAGGTAATCGGCACCTCTGTCTTTCAATCACTTGAAAGCCCTCAATACGATGATCGGACGCACAAGGCAGATGAGATAAGTCACAGTGTCTCTCTCTAGAATCTTGATAGTTCACGAAGTCTCTTCATTCAATTCTACATTCATCGTTGTTCTCTCAGCTTCAAATGACCTCCTATTTATAGGCCTCAGGTTCCAATGGTCATGTTGCCTCCAACTGTCATATTTCTCCGAAAAACTCGGAGGGACTTGGACACCTGTCATCATAACGGTCATATTGAAACAGAAAGCACGACATCGTTTTGATTAGTTTGTAACTAACTCAATGACATTGTATTGGTTAAAACATGATATATATATTGATAAGAAATGGTATGATTCATATGAAACAAGTGCTTTTGACAAAGTACCAAAACAAGTAATGAACATTTGAATAGCAGAGTCAATACGATATGATTGACAGAGTCAGTACGATACGATTGACAGAGTCAGTATGGTACGATTGACATTGTACGATACGATAAACATGATAGAAGACAATTGTAATTTTCAAAATATGATAGAATATATTTGTGATTTCCAAAACATGATATATAAGTCAAAAGAGGACTTTTGACTCAACAATCTCCCCCTTATTGGAAAGCACAACACACAAAGTAAATGTAACAAGAAATACTTATCTCCCCCTGAGTTATTGGAAACTCTTCTGAAAAAGAATTTGAATACAACTAACTCCCCCTTAGGTGTAGACTTTCCTAAGGATTTTATTCGTAGATTTTCCTTAAGAGTGTTGTAAAGCATTCTCCCTCTTTTAAAAAAATTCTCCCCCTTTGTAAACATTCTCCCCCTTTGTAAACATTCTCCCCCTTTGTGATTTACAAAAAGAAAGGAGTAATCTTGAATTGTCTGAAGGAGTTAGAAAAAATAAACACAAGACCATGGATAAAAGAAATGGATCATAAAAGTTATTACAAAACAAAGACAACTTTCAAAGAAATGAATACAAGTCATTTGTTTTCCCTTTCCTTCTCCTTCTTTATGAGCTCATGAATAACAGATTTCATCTTTTTGATTTCTTTCTTGTCTTCAGAAATAGATACACCCTGAGTTCTGAGAAGTTCTTGTTGATCCGCAAAAATCTGATCTTGATTTTTGATAGTCTCCTCCTGGACTCTGACTACTTCTTCAAGAGTATCAATTCTGTTTTGAAAATTCTTGTTATCTTTAGATAACACAGAATTTTGATTCTTCAACAAAACCATTTCATCCTTGAAAGATGAAATCTTCGTGAATTCAGATTGGAAAACAATCATTCTCTCTTGCAAATATTTTACTGAAGGAACATCGGCTCGTTGAGAAGATAAAAGATTCAACCTTTCAACCGTTTCTCTTTCAAGCTTATTGAAAGCAACTGCAAGCTCATTTGACAACCTTCTTATATCTTCAATAGATATTTCATGATCATTGATTGAGCTCTTTGTTTTGTACGACCACTTAGTCATCTTGTTGCATGCCTTCTTATGAGCAACCTAACTTTCTGAAAGAACTTTCAAATCGGCTTCTACTGACAAAACTTTCTTCCTCAATTCTTTTACAGAGCCAAACTTCTTCTTTTGATTGTCAGTAATAAAATCAATCTTCCCTTCCAGCCTCGGGAAATAAGGAATGGTCTTCTCAACCCTTATCAAAACATGAACAATGTAATCACTCTTCTTGAGAGAGATTGTATGTTCTGAATCAGTATCTTCATCGTACGATGCTAGTTCATACGATCTTCTTGAGTCAACAACTGGTTGTTTTCCTTTTGATTTTTCTTTCTGCTTTCTTTCCTCTTCCACTTTTTCACTAATGACAACAACTTTATCAGTGTGAGAGGATTGAGCACCTTGATTTTCTTGAGATGACATTCTGTCCGGAGAACGTGCTTGATCGACATGAGGAGTTTGTTGAACACCTTCACTCAGCTTTTGAACCGATTCCTCTCTACTCTTCTTTGAACTTTGAAGAAATTATAAAAGAAAATCTTCTTCTTCCACTTCTTCTATTTCTTCCATCACTTGTTTTCCTTTTTCTTTCTCAGGGAGACTCTATACGATGGGCTCTTGATGCACTTCTTTGGTAAGATGAGCACTAGCTTCCTCAACTGCTTTCAAGACTTTAGAAATATCAAAGTCTTGAGCCTTTCTTTTCAAAACAGCTTTCTTTTTCTTTTTAGCCTTAAGGGTTTCTTCTACCCTTATTCTTTCTGCAAAAGCCTCAGCTGGGTCAAGACCAAACTTTGGATCACCTTCCTTTCTCTGTTCCTTATCCTTTCTCTATTTTGCTACAACCTCCTTACTGTACCTCGGCTTCTTCTTGGGATTTGAACTGGTTTGCGGATCAGACTTTTGAGTAACACCAGTAGACTGAATGTCTTTGGCTGGCATAGGTGCCGATTGATTCTGAGCTAATTCAGCTTCTACATCTCTGACAAAAAGTTTTGAATTCGGATCAAAACAAACATTCAGATTCTTCATAGTACTTTTGCTAATCCACGATGGCTTCAAATCTATGGGGTTTCCTTTGAAAGGAATGTTACAAAACTTCATACTTTCAAGAATGAACTTCGTAAGGATGGCTGGATACATAATCATTTGGGACATAATCCCTCCTGTCTTGACATTCTTAATGGATTCAAAATCATACCCCATGAGATTTACTTTTCTCATATTTACAAGATAGTCAAGCATAAAAATATCAGAAACTTTCAGAGTTTATCTACCCCCATTCATTGGGATAAGAAAACCTTGCATCCATAAAGTAACAAACCGATTTTCTGGAGAAAGATGAGACACTTTTGTCTTTTCTTCATTAATAACAAACAAAGTATTTTCAGCACTTTCTCTATTAAACTTACCAACTTCCTCTCATAGTTTATGAGATGGAAATAAAGAATCCCCTTCTACAAAAACATTCAGAAAATGTACCGTTTGTTTCACAGACATAGACAATTTTCTATCGTACATAGCAAAATTGATAGTCATATCTTTGTCGAACAATACAGTTTTATAAAACTGACAAACTTCATCAAAAAGAACCGGATCTTGAGAAACAGGTCTTTCAACACACAAATGTTCCCATCCTTGAAAGAGAATGATTCTTTTGATTGTGGAATCATACGAATCAAAAAAGTCCCGAGAAACTAACCTTTCTCTGTTAAAATCTTTCTCTGTAAAAGTCTTCGAAGACATTTCGGCGGGAGTATTAGCAGAGGATTGAGACATAAAGATGATGCCGATGATAGATCGTACGATGATTTATAACTGGTGGAGCAGGGATTTTCCTGAAATCCTGAAAAACCAATGTGGGTTTGGGGAGGGGGGGCTATTTATAGGAAAAAAAGGGATGACTGTTGATCTTCTATGGTCAGGATTAGAGGAAAACAGATCAATGGTTAGGATTAAAAACAAAAAAGAAAATAAAAAAAATGGAAAATACCTGTCGGAGAATGTAAGGTAGTTGTTGGTTTTAGGATTAAAGAATACACAACCGTACGAAATAAAATAAAATAGAAGTATCAAACGACATGCGGATGGAAAACAATCTCGTTACCATCAACTGAAAATACGATGAAAAACAAACTCGTTTCCATGAATTGACAAGACGATAGAAAACAAACTCATTACCATGAATTGACAAGCCGATGGAAAACAATCTTGTTACCATGAACTGACGATACGATGGAAAACAATCTTGTTACCATGAACTGACAATACAATGGAAAATAATCTTGTTACCATGAACTGAAAATACGATGGAGAACAATCTTGTTACCATGAACTGACAATACGATGGAAAACAATATCGTTACCATCATCAGTTAGTACGATGGAAAAGAAATTGATTACCATCATCAGCCGATACGATGGAAAAGAAATTGATTACCATCATCGGTCAATATGATGGAAAAGAAATTAAATACCATCATAGGTCGATACGATGGAAAAGAAATTGATTACCATCATCGGTCGATATGATGGAAAAGAAATTGATTACCATCATCGGTCGATACGATGGAAAAGAAATTCATTACCATCATAGGTCGATACGATGGAAAAAAAATTCATTACCATCATCGGTCGATACGATGGAAAAAAAATTCATTACCATCATAGGTCGATACGATGGAAAAGAAATTCATTACCATCATAGGTCGATACGATGGAAAAGAAATTTAAATGATACGATAAAACTGTCAATACGATAAACGAAAAAAATGAATACACACATTCAAAGAGTAAATAGTTAACGAACATAAGAAAAAAAACATAGAAAAAATGTCCTCCCCCTTTCAAGAGGAGTTATTTACTGTAAGGAAATTTGTAAAACATGAAAGAGATATGAATGATTATTTTAATGTAATCATTCCTAGCTTCTGTTTTATAAACTCAAATCTATCGAAGGGTAATGGTTTTGTAAAAATGTCAGCAAGTTGTTCTTGCGTTCCCATAAATTGTAAAATAATATCTCCTTTTTGTGTGTGATATCTAAGAAAGTGATGCCTAACATCTATGTGTTTTGCACGAGAGTGATGTGTTGGGTTCTTACTAAGAGCTATGGCACTTGTATTATCACAATGAATTTGAGTTTTGGAGAAACTCAATCCATAGTCAGTGAGTGTGTGCTGCATCCACAATACTTGAGCACAACAACTTCCAGCTGCTACATATTCAGCTTCAGCAGTGGATAGTGCTACTGAGTGTTGTTTCTTGAAGGACCAAGAAACCAAGGAATCTCCTAAGAAATGACATGTTCCTGATGTACTTTTTCTATCCATTCTATAACCACCAAAGTCAGCATCTGAAAAACTTTTTAAAACAAAATCATTCCCAGAAGAGTAAAAAAGACCTAAATCCATAGTGCCTTTTAAATACTGAAAGATTCTCTTTATGGCTTTTAAATGAGACTCTTTTGGATTAGATTGATATCTTGGACATAAGCATACAGAAAACATCATGTCTGGTCGACTAGCTGTCAAGTATAGAAAATATCCTATCATACCTCTAAAGATTGTTTGATCTACTGGTTTCCCAGTTTCATCAAGATCAAGGGTATTGGAGGTACCAATTGGAGTACTAATACTTTTAGTTTTGTCAAATACATACATTTTGAGTAAATCTTTTATATACTTATGTTGAGATATATAAGTTCCTTCTGGTTTTTGAGAAATTTGAAAACCTAGAAAGAATGTTAACTCACCCATCATACTCATTTCAAACTCAGATTTCATTAAGTTTGCAAAAGAATCAGTTAAAGATTTCTGAGTTGATCCAAATATGATGTCATCAACATAGATTTGGACAATCAAAACTTTTTTGTTTTCCATTTTGATAAAAATAGTTGGATCTGCTGTACCTTTTGTATAATTGTTTTGTAAAAGAAATCCTGTAAGTCTATCATACCGTGCTCTAGGGGCTTGTTTTAGACCGTATAGAGCTTTGGTAAGTTTAAAAACATGATCAGGATGTTTTGGGTCTTGAAAACCAGGAGGTTGTTCGACAAAAACATCTTCTTGAACAAAACCATTTAGAAAATCACATTTGACATCCATTTGAAATAGTTAGAAATTGAAAAATGTTGTGAAGGCTAATAGAATACGAATTGATTCAAGTCTAGCTACAGGAGCATATGTTTCTTCATAGTCTATTCCCTCTTGTTGATTATAGCCTTTAGCAACAAGTCTTTCTTTATTTCTTACAATGATTCCATTTTCATCACATTTGTTTCTGAAAACCCATTTTACACCAATCACAGTTGTTTCTTTAGGTCTATCAACTAAAGTCCAGACTTGGTTCCTTTCAAATTCATTTAGTTCATCTTGCATTGCTTTTATCCAATCATCATCACCTAAAGCCTCACTCAGACTTTTAGGTTCAAATTGGGAAAGAAAAGAAAGATGTTCTATTTCATTTCTTAAGGAATTTCTGGTCCTTACAGGTTGATTTACATCACCAATGATGTTATCACTAGGATGATTTCTAAGAAACAATTGATTTGGGTTTTGTAAAGCCTTTTCATCAACATATGGTAGAAAATATTCTGTGGTAAATGTTTTAGGAATACTTTCTTGAACATTTTCCTTATCAGAATGATCTTCTAATAATAGTTGATAAACATTTTTAGAAAACACATCTGAGGATGTAGGATTGGGTTGGTTGAAAACAAAAGGATCAGTTTCATTGAATTTTACATGTACTGTTTCCTCAATAGTACAAGTGTTTTTATGGAAAAATATATAAGCCTTAGAGGTTTTAGAATATCCTAGAAAGATTCCTTAATCAGATTTTGGTGCAAATTTATGTAGATTATCTTTTGTATTCAAAATGAATACTTTGCATCCAAAAACTTTGAAGTATGAAACTTTAGGTTTTCGGCCAGTCCATAACTCATAAGAGGTTTTATTAAGAAATGGTCTAGTTAAAACACGATTTATAGTATAGCAGGCAGTACTAACGACTTCAGCCCAAAAGTGATTAACAATTGAGTATTCACTCAACATGGTTCAAGTCATTTCCTGAAGAATACGATTTCTTCTTTCAACAACACCATTTTGCTGAGGAGTTCTTGGAGCTGAGAAATTGTGAGTAATACCTTTCTTACTACAAAAAGATTCAAAATCTAAATTTTGAAATTCACCACCATGATCACTATGAGTAGTTATCAATGGTATGTTTTTGTCATTTTTAACTTGGGCTCTAAAAGTTTTGAAATAGGAAAAGGCTTCATATTTCTTTGTGAGAAAGAAGACCCATGTAAATCTAGTAAAGTCATCAACTAAAACAAATACATATTATTTGCCTCCAATGATTCCAAGTTGTGAAGGAACAAAAAGATCCATATGCACTAGCTGTAATGCATTAGAAGTTGTAACTTCATTAAGTTATTTAAAGCTAGTTTTATGTTGCTTGCCAAATTGACAAGGATCACAGACTTTTGAAGAATCATATCTAAGGTTCGGTAGCCCCTTTACAAGTCTTTTCTTTGAGAGTTTACTTAGGTTTCTCATATTACAGTGTCCTAGTATCCTATGCCATAGCCATGATTGGTCTTCTATTGCACTTAAGCAAGGTATGTTTTGGTTCCTAAGGTATTCTAAGTTAATAGTGTAAACATTCTCTTGCCTATGGGCAGATAGAATGAACTCATCCTTGGAATTTTGAACTAAACACTTATCATTTCTAAAATTCACAAGGTAACCTTCATCACATAATTGACTTATACTGATGAGATTGTGCCTATGACCTTTAACAAACAAAACATTTGAGATAAGAACTTTTCCAAGAAAAACAATATTACCTATACCAACAATCTTTCCTTGAGCATTATCTCCGAAGGTAACTTTTCCACCTTTTGTTTTGATAACCTTTTCAAAGAGATATTTGTTTCCAGTCATATGCCGAGAACAACCACTATCCATGTACCAAATGTTCTTATTGGTACACTTCTCATTTTCCTGAAAAAGAAACAATTAGTTTTTCGGAATCCAAACTTGTTTGGATCCAGAAGGGTTAGATAAAAGAATTTTAGGAATCCACATTTGTTTTTCAAAATGAGCTTTATGAAATCCTAAAGATTGAGTTTTTTTAAGAGAACAATCTCTTCTCCAGTGTCCTCCACATTGACACTTAGAACAAAAAGAGGTTTTTTGAGGAACAAAATAGTTGTTACTAAAAACTGGTTTGGAATAGGTATAACCAAGACTAGAATGATTTCTCAAAGGTCTAATTTGAGAATACATCCTGACAAAGTTTTCCTTCCCAGGAGTAAAACTTGACAAACATTTCTTCAAGGATAAAATCTCTGACTTTTGTCTTAAAACCAAATTCTTATTTTCCAAAACATTTGAATTAGAACTAGAGTTAGGCTCTAAAATATTTTTCTTTGAAATTACAGTTTCAAGATCCTTAAAAAGTTTATCCTTATCAGATTTAACTTTCTCAAGTATTTTTAAAATACTTTCAAAATTAGAAGTTTTCGCATCAAGATCTTTAGAAAGATTTGATACTTCTTTAGTCATGATTGAAATTCAAGAATTAGCTTTTTCAAGCCTCTTCTTGCGTTTAGAATTTTCATTTTCAAGTAATTTAGCAAATCTAGAGACTTCTTCATAAGAAGGTAATGTACCATCTTCTGATGATGAAAATTCATCATTTGAAGATGCATAATATCTATTATCAGTATAATTTTCATTCCAAGAGACATTTGTAATAGCTTCAGCATTATGTACCTTAGCCATGAGACAATGATCTTCAATTGGTAATCTGGATAAGAGTCCGATATTCCTCTGTCCTGATATCTCATATTCTGAAGAATCATCTGATGAATCACTACCACTTGCACTCCACGTATCATTTGCTTTCAAGACTTTCTTTGTCTTATAAAACGTTTTCTGGTTTCTTTCAGAGTGTTTCCCCTTTCTATCTTTCCTTTTCAGTAAAGGACAATCAGGTCTTATATGCCCTGCTTTCTTGCATTCATAACAAGTTACCTCTGAATCTTTCATATCATTCCTATCATTCTTTTTGAATCTATATTGAAAGTCTTTCTTTCCCACAATCTTGTTCATCCTTCGATAAAGATTGGCTAACTCATTATCCGAAAGATTACATTCACTTGAATCAGATATAACAACTTTCTTGTATTTAGACCTTGTAAGCCTTTCAGGCGTTTTAGATTTAGATGCAAAGGATACACTTCCATTCCCACTCTTCTTCTTGTTGAAATCAGAATCTCTCTTCATTCTTGTCTCATGCTGTAGAAGAGTTCCAAAGAGTTCATCAAGAGTAATCTGGGAAACTTTTCTATTTTCATCAATAGCTGTCCTTTTTGACTCCCATTCATTTGGCATTATATCTATAATCTTATCAACAAGAGCTTCATCATCAAGGCCTTTTTCTCCCATAGATTGTAAACTGTTGACAATTGTCATAAACCTTTGTTGCACTTTACTTACTGGCTCTCCATAAGGAAAAACAAATCCATGATACTCTGCTCGAAGCATTGCTCTCCTTGTTTCTATAACCTTGGATGTACCAAAATGAGTGACTTCTAATTTCATCCAAATACAGTTTCCTGCTTCACATGAAGATATCTGACTGTATATATTCCTGGTCATAGAGCATAATAAAGTATTGCGTACCTTGTAATTCAGTTGATATTCTTGCTTTTCTTGGTTGGTGAAAGTACTGATTTCTTTGTCAGGAATTTTGTAACCTCCAGTAAGAATAATAAAATTGTCTACACCAGTATTGATAACTAATGTATTCATACGATCTCTCCAATACACATAATCATTCCCATCAAATATTGGTGGTCTAGAAGTATTCAGATTGTCTATTGACCTAATATTCATTCCTGCCATCTAATACAAAAAAAAACTTTTCCACTCCACACGTTAGTGTAGTAAGTATTCAAGATAGTAATAAGAAAGAAATAAAGCTAGTAATACAATTCAGTGGAAAGCCTCCTCTGATACCAATTGTTGGATCCAATATGTAGATATATATATTTATTACATGGAACAATACAAGAGGGGGGGGGGGTGAATTGTAGGTTTAAAAACCTTTGAGTTTTAGCGACTAAGAGATTAGTTTAAATGATCTTAAACTAATACAAATACAATCACCCACAATTGTATTGAATATAAAAAGGTATGATGTATTGTAATACTAATGTAATGTAAAACAATTGTATTCATGATGAACACAATAATCATAGTAATACAAAGATGAATGATTCTACCTTAAAGCGTATAGAATCAATCAATACAAAATGTAATAGAATGATTGTAATTGAAACAATTACAATTGAATATGTAAATAAGAAAGGAAACAATACAAATTCCTTTCTAATACAAGTAACAACGGAAATGTAAAAGTATTACAATTCTTTTAACCCAAAGAGAAAGGTTATCCTTTCATCTAGGATAAAAGATCTGTCTCACCAACACCTTGGTGAGCCCTCGATACAATGATCGGACTGTCTGTCTGCCTATCCCTGGCAGCCCTCGATACGATGATCGGCACGTCTGTCTGCCTATCCCTAGCATCCCTCAATACGATGATCGGCACTTCTGTCTTCCTATCCTTGTCAGCCCTCGATTTTATAGGTAATCGGCACCTCTGTCGTTCAATCACTTGAAATCCCTCAATACGATGATCGGATGCACAAGGCAGGTGAGAGAAGTCACAGTCTCTCTCTCTAGAATCTTGATAGTTCACGAAGTCTCTTCGTTCAATTCTATATTCATCGTTGTTCTCTCAGCTTCAAATGACCTCCTATTTATAGGCCTCGGGTTCCAATGGTCATGTTTCCTCCAACGGCCATATTTCTACGAAAAACTCGGAGGGACTTGGACACCTGTCATCATAACAGTCATATTGAAACAGAAAGCCCGACATCGTTTTGATTAGTTTGTAACTAACTCGACGACATCGTATTAGTTAAAATAGGATATATATATATTGATAAGAAATGGTACGATTCATATGAAACAAGTGCTTTTGACAAAGTACCAAAACAAGTAATGAACATCTGAATAGCAGAGTCAATACGATACGATTGACAGAGTCAGTACGATACGATTGACAGAGTCAGTACGATACGATTGACAGAGTCAGTATGGTACGATTGTCAGAGTCAGTACGATACGATTGACAGAGTCAGTATGGTACGATTGACATTGTACGATACGATAAACATGATAGAAGACAATTGTAATTTACAAAATATGATAGAATATATTTGTGATGTCCAAAACAAGATATAGAAGTCAAAAGAGTACTTTTCACTCAAAAATCTCCCCCTTTTTGGAAAGCACAACACACAAAGTAAATGTAACAAGAAATACTTATCTCCCCCTGAGTTATTGGAAACTCTTCTGAAAAAGAATTTGAATACAACTAACTCCCCCTTAGGTATGGACTTTCCTAAGGATTGTATTCGTAGATTTTCCTTAAGAGTGTTGTAAAGCATTCTCCCTCTTTTAAAAAAAATTATCCCCCTTTGTAAACATTCTCCCCCTTTGTAAACATTCTCTCCCTTTGCGATTTACAAAAAGAAAGGAGTAATCTTGAATTGTCTGAAGGAGTTAGAAAAAATAAACACAAGACAATGGATAAAAGAAAAGGATAATAAAAGTTATTACAAAACAAAGACAACTTTCAAAGAAACGAATACAAGTCATTTATTTTCCCTTTACTTCTCCTTCATTATGAGTTCATGAAGAACATCTTTCATCTTTTTGATTTCTTTCTTGTCTTTAGAAATAGATTCACCCTGAGTTCTGAGAAGTTCTTGTTGATCCGCAAAAATCTGATCTTGATTTTTGATAGTCTCCTCCTGGACTCTGATTACTTCTTCAAGATTATCAATTCTCTTTTGAAAATTCTTGTTATCTTTAGATAACACAGAATTTTGATTCTTCAACAAAACCATTTCATCCTTGAAAGATGAAACCTTTGAAAATTCAGATTGGAAAACATTCATTCTCTCTTGCAAATCTTTTACTGAAGGAACATCGGCTCATTGAGAAGATAAAAGATTCATCCTTTCAACCGTGCCTCTGTCAAGCTTATTGAAAGCAACTGCAAGCTCATTTGATAACCTTCTTATATCTTCAATAGCTATTTCATGATCATTGATTGAGTTCTCTGTTTTGTACGACCACTTAGTCATCTTGTTGCATGCCTTCTTATGGGCAACCTAACATTCTGAAAGAACTTTCAAATGGGCTTCTACTGACAAAACTTTCTTCCTCAATTCTTTTACAGAGCCAAACTTCTTCTTTTGATTGTCAGCAATAAAATCAATCTTCCCTTCCAGCCTCGGGAAATAAGGAATGGTCTTCTCAACCCTTCTCAAAACATGAACAATGTAATCACTCTTCTTGAGAGAGATTATATGTTCTGAATTAGTATCTTCATCGTATGATGCTAGTTCATACGATCTGCTTGAGTCAACAACTGGTTGTTTTCCTTTTGCTTTTTCTTTATGCTTTCTTTCTTCTTCCACTTTGTCACTAATGACAACAACTTTATCAGTGTGAGAGGATTGAGCACCTTGCTTTTCTTGAGATGACATTCTGTCCGGAGATCGTGCTTGATCGACATGAGGAGTTTGTTGAACACCTTCACTCAGATTTTGAACCGATTCCTCTATACTCTTCTTTGAACTTTGAAGAAATTCTAAAAGAAAATATTCTTCTTCCACTTCTTCTATTTCTTCCATCACTTGTTTTCCTTTTTCTTTCTCACGGAGACTCTGTACGATGGGCTCTTGATGAACTTCTATGGTAAGATGAGCACTATCTTCCTCAACTGCTTTCAAGACTTTAGAAATATCAAAGTCTTGAGCCTTTCTTTTCAAAACAGCTTTCTTTTTCTTTTCAGCCTAAGGGTTTCTTCTACCCTTATTCTTTCTACAAAAGCCTCAGCTGGGTCAAGACCAAACATTGGATCACCTTCCTTTCTCTGTTCCTTATCCTTTCTCCATTTTTCTACAACCTCCTTACTGTACCTCGGCTTCTTCTTGGGCTTTGAACTGGTTTGCGGATTAGACTTTTGAGTAACACCAGTAGACTGAATGTCTTTGGATGGAATAGGTGCCGATTGATTCTGAGCCAATTCAGCTTCTACATCTCTGACAAAAAGTTTTGAATTCGGATAAAACAAACATTCAGCTTCTTCATAGTACTTTTGCTAATCCACGATGGATTCAAATCTATGGGGTTTCCTTTGAAAGGAATGTTACAAAACTTCATACTTTCAAGAATGAACATCGTAAGGATGGCTGGATACATAATCATTTGGGACTTAATCCCTCCTGTCTTGACATTCTTAATGGATTTAAAAACATACCCCATGAGATTTACTTTTCTCATATTCACAAGATAGTCAAGCATAAAAATATCAGAAACTTTCAGAGTTTCTCTATCCCCTTTCCTTGGGATAAGAAAACCTTGCATCCATAAAGTAACAAACCGATTGTCCGGAGAAAGATGAGACACTTTTCTCTTTTCTTTATTAATAACAAAGTCTTTTCAGCACTTTCTCTATTAAACGTACCAACTTCCTCTAGTAGTTTGTGAGATGGAAAGAAAGAATACCCTTCTACAGAAACATTCAGAAAATGTGCCTCTTGTTTCACAGACATAGACAATTTTCTATCGTACACAGCAAAATTGATAGTCACATCTTTGTCGAACAATACGGTTTATAAAACTGACAATCTTCATAAAAAAGAACCGGATCTTGAGAAACAGGTCTTTCAACACACAAATGTTCCCATCCTTGAAAGAGAATGATTCTTCTGATTGTGGAATCATACGAATCAAAAAATTCCCGAGAAACTAACCTTTCTCTGTTAAAATCATTCTCTGTAAAAGTCTTCGAAGACATTTCGGCGGGAGTATTAGCAGAGGATTGAGACATAAAGTTGATGCCGATGATAGATCGTACGATGATTTATAACTGGTGGAGCAGGGCTTCGCCTCAAAACCTGAAATACCAATGTGGGTTTGGGGAGGGGGGGCTATTTATAGGTGAAAAAGGGATGACCGTTGATCTTCTACGGTCAGAATTAGAGGAAAACAGATCAATGGTTAGGATTAAAAACGAAAAAGAAAATAAAAAAAATGGAAAATACCTGTCGGAGAATGTAAGGTAGTTGTTGGTTTTAGGATTAAAGAATACACAACCTTACGAAATAAAATAAAATAGAAGTATCAAACGACATGCGGATGGAAAACAATCTCGTTACCATGAACTGACAATACGATGGAAAACAAACTCGTTACCATGAATTGAAAAGCCGATGGAAAACAAACTCGTTACCATGAATTGACAAGCCGATGGAAAGCAATATTGTTACCATGAGCTGACGATACGATAGAAAACAATCTTGTTACCATGAACTGACAATACGATGGAAAACAATCTTGTTACCATGAACTGACAATACGATGGAAAACAATCTTGTTACCATGAACTGACAATACGATGGAAAACAATATCGTTACCATCATCGGTTAGTACGATGGAAAAGAAATTCATTACCATCATCGGTCGATACGATGGAAAAGAAATTGATTACCATCATCGGTCGATATGATGGAAAAGAAATTCATTACCATCATAGGTCGATACGATGGAAAAGAAATTGATTACCATCATCGGTCGATACGATGGAAAAGAAATAGATTACCATCATCGGTCGATACGATGGAAAAGAAATTCATTACCATCATAGGTCGATACAATGGAAACGAAATTCATTACCATCATTGGTCGATACGATGGAAAAGAAATTCATTACCATCATAGGTCGATACGATGGAAAAGAAATTCATTACCATCATAGGTCCATACGATGGAAAAGAAATGTAAATGATACGATAAAACTGTCAATACGATAAACGAAAAAAAAAGAATACACACATTCAAAGAGTAAATAGTTAACGAACATAAGAAAAAAAACATAGAAAGAAATGTCCTCCCCCTTTCAAGAGGAGTTATTTACTGTAAGGAAATTTTTAAAACATGAAAGAGATATGAATGATTATTTTAATGTAATCATTCCTAGCTTCTGTTTTATAAACTCAAATCTATCGGAGGGTAATGGTTTTGTAAAAATGTCAGCAAGTTGTTCTTGCGTTCCGATAAATTGTAAAATAATATCTCCTTTTTGTGTGTGATCTCTAAGAAAGTGATGCCTAACATCTATGTGTTTTGGACTAGAGTGATGTGCTGGGTTCTTACTAAGAGCTATGAAACTTGTATTATCACAAAGAATTTGAGTTTTGGAGAAACTCAATCCATAGTCAGTGAGTGTGTGCTGCATCCACAATACTTGAGCACATCAACTTCTAGCTGCTACATATTCAGCTTCAGCAGTGGATAGTGCTACTGAGTGTTGTTTCTTGCAGGACCAAGAAACCAAGGAATATCCTAAGAAATGACATGTTCCAGATGTACTTTTTCTATCCATTCTACAACCACCAAAGTCAGCATCTGAAAAACCTTTTAAAACAAAATCATTCCCAGAAGAGTAAAAAAGACCTAAATCCATAGTGCCTTTTAAATACTAAAAGATTCTCTTTATGGCTTTTAAAAGAGACTCTTTTGGATTAGATTGATATCTTGCACATAAGCATACAGAAAACATCAAGTCTGGTCGACTAGCTGTCAAGTATAGCAAACTTCCTATCATAACTCTAAAGATTGTTTGATATACTGGTTTCCCAGTTTCATCAAGATCAAGGGTATTTGAGGTACCAATTGGAGTACTAATACTTTTAGTTTTGTCAAATCCATACTTTTTGAGTAAATATTTTATATACTTATGTTGAGATATATAAGTTACTTCTCGTTTTTGAGAAATTTGAAAACCAAGAAAGAATGTTAACTCACCCATCATACTCATTTCAAACTCAGATTTCATTAAGTTTGCAAAAGAATCAGTTAAATATTTCTGAGTTGATCCAAATATGATGTCATCAACATAGATTTGGACAATCAAAACATTTTTGTTTTCCATTTTGATAAAAAGAGTTGGATCTGCTGTACCTTTTGTATAATTGTTTTGTAAAAGAAATCATGTAAGTCTATCATACCATGCTCTAGGGGCTTGTTTTAGTCCGTATAGAGCATTGGTATGTTTAGAAACATGATCAGGATGTTTTGGGTCTTGAAAACTAGGAGGTTGTTCAACAAAAACTTATTCTTGAACAAAACCATTTAGAAAAGCACATTTGACATCCATTTGAAATAGTTTGAAATTAAAAAATGCTGCGAAGGCTAATAGAATACGAATAGATTCAAGTCTAGCTACAGGAGCATATATTTCTTCATAGTCTATTCCCTCTTGGTGATTATAGCCTTTAGCAACAAGTCTTTCTTTATTTCTTACAATGATTCCATTTTCGTCACATTTGTTTCTGAAAACCCATTTTACACCAATCACAGTTGTTTCTTCAGGTCTATCAACTAAAGTCCAGACCTGGTTCCTTTCAAATTCATTTAGTTCATCTTGCATTGCTTTGATCCAATCATCATCACCTAAAGCCTCACTCGGACTTTTAGGTTCAAATTGGGAAAGAAAAGCAAGATGTTCTATTTCATTTCTTAAGGAATTTCTGGTCCTTACAGGTTGATTTACATCACCAGTGATGTTATCACTGGGATGATTTCTAAGAAAAAATTGATTTGGGTTTTGTAAAGCCTGTTCATCAACATATGGTAGAAAATATTCTGTGGTAAATGTTTCTGGAATACTTTCTTGAACATTTTCCTTATCAGAATGATATTATAATAACGGTTGATAAACATTTTTAGAAAACACATCTGAGGATGTAGGATTGGGTTGGTTGAAAACAAAAGGATCAGTTTCATCGAATTTTACATGTACTGTTTCTTAAAAAGTACAAGTGTTTTTATTGAAAACTCTATAAGCCTTAGAGGTTGTAGAATAGCCTAGAAAGATTCCTTCATCAGATTTTGGTGCAAATTTATGTAGATTATCTTTTGTATTCAAAATGAATACTTTGCATCCAAAAACTTTGAAGTATGAAACTTTAGGTTTTCGGCCAGTCCATAACTCATAAGAGGTTTTATTAAGAAATGGTCTAGTTAAAACACAATTTATAGTATAGCAGGCAGTACTAACGGCTTCAACCCAAAAGTGCTCAACAATTGAGTATTCACTCAACATGGTTCAAGTCATTTTCTGAAGAATACGATTTCTTCTTTCAACAACACCATTTTGCTGAGGAGTTCTTGGAGCTGAGAAATTGTGAGTAATACCTTTCTTACTACAAAAAGATTCAAAATCTGAATTTTGAAATTCACCACCACGATCACTATGAATAGTTATAAATGATAGGTTTTTCTCATTTTTAACTTGGGCTCTAAAAGTTTTGAAATAGGAAAAGGCTTCATATTTCTTTGTGAGAAAGTAGACCCATGTAAATCTAGTAAAGTCATCAACTAAAACAAATACATATTATTTTCATCCAATGCTTCCAGATTGTGAAGGACTAAAAATATCCATATGCACTAGCTATAATGCATTAGAAGTTGTAACTTCAATAATTGATTTAAAGCTAGTTTTATGTTGCTTTCCAAATTGACAAGGATCACAGACTTTTGAAGAATCATATCTAAGGTTCAGTAGCCCCTTTACAAGTCTTTTCTTTGGGAGTTTACTTAGGTTTCTCATATTACAATGTCCTAGTCTCCTATGCCATAGCCATGATTGGTCTTCTATTGCACTTAAGCAAGGTAAGTTTTGGTTCCTAAGGTCTTCTATGTTAATAGTGTAAACATTCTCTTGCCTATGGGAAGATAGAATGAACTCATCCTTGGAATTGTGAACTAAACACTTATCATTTCTAAAATTCACAAGGTAACCTTTATCACATAATTGACTTATACTGATGAGATTGTGCCTAAGACCTTTAACAAACAAAACATTTGAGATAAGAACTTTTCCAAGAAAAACAATATTACCTATACCAACAATCTTTCCTTGAGCATTATCTCCGAAGGTAACTTTTCCACCTTTTGTTTTGATAACCTTTTCAAAGAGATCTTTGTTTCTAGTCATATGCCGAGAACAACCACTATCCATGTACCAAATGTTCTTACTGGTACACTTCTCATTTTCCTGAAAATAAAACAATTAGTTTTTCGGAATCCAAACTTGTTTGGATCCAGAACGGTTAGATAAAAGAATTTAAGGAATCCACATTTGTTTTGCAAAATGAGCTTTATGAAATCCTAAAGATTGAGTTTTGTTAAGAGAACAATCTCTTCTCCAGTGTCCTCCACATTGACACTTAGAAAAAAAGAGGTTTTTTGAGGAACAAAATTGTTGTTACTAAAAACCGGTTTGGAATAGGTATAACCAAGACCAGAACGATTTCTCAAAGGTCTAATTTGAGAATACATCCTGTCAAAGTTTTCCTTCCCATGAGTAAAATTTTATAAACATTTCTTCAAGGATAAAATCTCTGACTTTTGTCTTAAAACCAAATTCTTATTTTCCAAAACATTTGAATTAGAACTAGAGTTAGGCTCTAAAATATTTTTCTTTGAAATTATAGTTTCAATATCCTTAGAAAGTTTATCCTTATCAGATTTAACTTTCTCAAGGATTTTTAAAATACTTTCAAAATCAGAAGTTTTTGCATCAAGATCTTTAGAAAGATTCGATACTTCTTTAGTCAAGATTGAAATTCTAGAATTAGATTTTTCAATCCTCTTATTGAGTTTAGAATTTTCATTTTCAAGTAATTTAGCAAATCTAGAGACTTCTTCAAAAGAAGGCAATGTATCATCTTCTGATGATGAAAATTAATCATTTTAAGATTCATAATATCTATTATCAGTATAATTTTCATTCAAAGAGACATTTGTAATAACTTCAGCATTATGTACCTTAGCAATGAGACAATGATCTTCAATTGGTAATCTGGCTAAGAGTCCGATATTCCTCTGTCCTGATGTCTCATATTCTGAAGAATCATCTGAGGAATCACTACCACTTGCACTCCACATATCATTTGCTTTCAAGACTTTCTTTGTCTTATAAAACGTTTTCTTGTTTCTTTTAGAGTGTTTCTCCTTTATATCTTTCCTTTTTAGTAAAGTACAATCAGGTCTTATATGTCCTGCTTTCTTGAATTCATAACAAGTTACCTCTGAATCTTTCTTATCCTTCCTATCATTCTTTTTGAATCTGTATTGAATGTCTTTCTTTCCCACGATCTTGTTCATCCTTCGAGCAAGATTGGATAACTCATTATCCGAAAGATTACAATCACTTGAATCAGATATAAAAACTTTCTTGGATTTAGACCTTCTAAGCCTTTCAGGAATTTTAGATTTAGATGCAAAGGCTACACTTCCATTCCCATTCTTCTTCTTGTTGAAATCAGCATCTCTCTTCATTCTTGTCTCGTGCTGTAGAAGAGTTCCAAAGAGTTCATCAAGAGTAATCTGGGAAACTTTTCTATTTTCCTCAATAGTTGTCCTTTTTGACTCCCATTCATTTGGCATTATATCTATAATCTTATCAACAAGAGATTCATCATCAAGACCTTTTTCTCCCATAGATTGTAAACTATTGACAATTGTCATAAACCTTTGTTGCACTTTACATACTGGCTCTCCATAAGGAAAAACAAATCCATGATACTCTGCTCGAAGCATTGCTCTCCTTGTTTCTATACCCTTGGATGTACCAAAATGAGTGACTTCTAATTTCTTCCAAATACAGTTGGTTGCTTCACATGAAGATATCTGACTGTATATATTCCTGGTCATAGAGCATAATAATGTATTGCGTACCTTGTAATTCAGTTGATATTCTTGCTTCTCTTGGTTGGTGAAAGTACTGATTTCTTTGTCAGGAATTTTGTAACCTCCAGTAAGCATAATAAAATTGTCTACACCAGTATTGATAACGAATGTCTTCATACGATCTCTCTAGTACACATAATCATTACCATCAAATATTGGTGGTCTAGAAGGATTCAGATTGTCTATTGAACCAATATTCATTCATGCCATCTAATACAAAAAAAACTTTTCCACTCCACACGTTAGTGTAGTAAGTATTTAAGATAATAATAAGAAAGAAATAAAGATAGTAATACAATTCAGTGGAAAACCTCCTCTGATACCAATTGTTGGATCGAATATGTAGATATATATGTTTATTAGATGGAACAATACAAGAGGGGGGGTGAATTGTAGGTTTAAAAACCATTGAGTTTTAGCAACTAAGAGATTAGTTTAAATGATCTTAAACTAATACAAATACAATCATCCACACTTGTATTGAATATAAAAAGGTATGATGTATTGTAATACTAATGTAATGTAAAAAAATTGTATTAAAGATGAACACAATAATCAGAGTAATACAAAGATGAATGATTCTACCTTAAAGCGTATAGAATCAATCAATACAAAATGTAATAGAATGAATGTAATTGAAACAATTACAATTGAATATGTAAAGAAGAAAGGAAACAATACAAATTCCTTTCTAATACAAGTAACAGTGGAATTGTAAAAGTATTACAATTCATTTAACCCAAAGAGAAAGGTTATCCTTTCACCTAGGATAAAAGGTATATCTCACCAACACCTTGGTGAGCCCTCGATACGATGATCGGACTGTCTGTCTGCCTATCCCTAGCAGCCCTCGATACGATGATCGACGCGTCTGTCTGCCTATCCCTGGAAGACCTTGATACGATGATCGGCACATCTGTATGCCTATCCCTGGCAGCCCTCAATTTATAGGTAATCGGCACCTCTGTCATTCAATCACATAAAATCCCTCAATACGATGATCGGATGCACAAGGCAGATGAGAGAAGTCACATTGTCTCTCTCTAGAATCTTGATAGTTCACGAAGTCTCCTCGTTCAATTCTACATTCATCGTTGTTCTCTCAGCTTCAAATGACCTCCTATTTATAGGCCTCGGGTTCCAACGGTCATGTTGCCTCCAACAGTCATATTTCTCTGAAAAACTCGGAGGGACTTGGACACCTTTCATCATAACGGTCATATTGAAACAGAAAGCACGACATCGTTTTGATTAGTTTGTAACTAACTCAACAACATCAAATTGGTTAAAACAGGATATATATATTGATAAGTAGTGGTACGATTCATATGAAACAAGTGCTTTTGACAAAGTACCAAAACAAGTAATGAACATCTGAATAGCAGAGTCAATACGATACGATTGACAGAGTCAGTACGATACGATTGACAGAGTCAGTATGGTATGATTGTCAGAGTCAGTACGATATGATTGACAGAGTCAGTATGGTACGATTGACATTTTACTATACGATAAACATGATAGAAGACAATTGTAATTTACAAAATATGATAGAATATATTTGTGATTTCCAAAATATGATATAGAAATCAAAAGAGGACTTTTGACTCAACAATCTCCCCCTTTTTGGAAAGCACAACACACAAAGTAAATGTAACAAGAAATACTTATCTCCCCCTGAGTTATTGGAATATCTTCTGAAAAAGAATTTGAATACAACTAACTCCCCCTTAGGTATGGACTTTCCTAAGGATTGTATTCGTAGATTTTCCTTAAGAGTGTTGTAAAGCATTCTCCCTCTTTTAAAACAAATTCTCCCCCTTTGTAAACATTCTCCCCCTTTGTAAACATTATCCCCCTTTTTGATTTACAAAAAGAAAGGAGTAATCTTGAATTGTCTGAAGGAGTTAGAAAAAATAAACACAAGAAAATGGATAAAAGAAAAGGATCATAAAAGTTATTACAAAACAAAGACAGCTTTCAAAGAAACGAATACAAGTCATTTGTTTTCCCTTTCCTTCTCCTTCTTTATGAGCTCATGATGAACAGCTTTCATCTTTTTGATTTCTTTCTTGTCTACAGAAATAGATTCACCCTGAGTTCTGAGAAGTTCTTGTTGATCCGCAAAAATCTGATCTTGATTTTTGATAGTCTCCTCATGGACTCTGATTACTTCTTCAAGAGTATCAATTCTGTTTTTCAAATTCTTGTTATATTTAGATAACATAGAATTTTGATTCTTCAACAAAACCATTTCATCCTCGAAAGATGAAACCTTCGAGAATTCAGATTGGAAAACATTCATTCTCTCTTGCAAATCTTTTAATGAAGGAACATCGGCTCATTGAGAAGATAAAAGATTCAACCTTTCAACCATTTCTCTATCAAGATTATTGAAAGCAACTGCAAGCTCATTTGACAACCTTCTTATATCTTCAATAGCTATTTCATGATCACTAATTGAGCTCTCTGTTTTGTACGACCACTTAGTCATCTTGTTGTATGCCTTCTTATGAGCAACCTAACTTTCTGAAAGAACTTTCAAATCGGCTTCTACTGACAAAACTTTCTTCCTCAATTCTTTTACAGAGACAAACTTCTTCTTTTGATTGTCAGTAATAAAATTAATCTTCCCTTCCAGCCTCAGGAAATAAGGAATGTTCTTCTCAACCCTTCTCTAAACATGAACAATGTAATCACTCTTCTTGAGAGATATTGTATGTTCTGAATCAGTATCTTCATAGTACGATGCTAGTTCATACGATCTTCTTGAGTCAACAACTGGTTGTTTTCCTTTTGCTTTTTCTTTCTGCTTTCTTTCTTCTTCCACTGTGTCACTAATGACAACAACTTTATCAGTGTGAGAGGATTGAGCACCTTACTTTTCTTTAGATGACATTATGTCAGGAGATCGTTCTTGATCGACATGAAGAGTTTGTTGAAAACCTTCACTCAGCTTTTGAACCGATTCCTCTCTACTCTTCTTTGAACTTTGAAGAAATTCTAAAATAAAACATCCTTCTTCCACTTCTTCTATTTCTTCCATCACTTTTTTTCATTTTTCTTTCTCAGGGAGACTCTGTACGATGGGCTCTTGATACACTTCTATGGTAAGATGAGCACTAGCTTCCTCAACTGCTTTCAAGAATTTAGAAATATCAAAGTCTTGAGCCTTTCTTTTCAAAACAGCTTTCTTTTTCTTTTCATCCTTAAGGGTTTATTCTACCCTTATTCTTTCTGCAAAAGCCTCAGCTGGGTCAAGACCAAACTTTGGATCACCTTCCTTTCTCTGTTCCTTATCCTTTCTCCATTTTGCTACAACCTCCTTACTGTACCTCAGCTTCTTCTTGGGATTTGAACTGGTTTGCGGATCAGAATTTTGAGTAACATCTCTGGATGGCATAGGTGCCGATTGATTCTGAGCCAATTCAGCTTCTACATCTCTGACAAAAAGTTTTGAATTCGGATCAAAACAAACATTAAGCTTCTTCATATTACTTTTTCTAATCCACGATGGCTTCAAATATATGGGGTTTCCTTTGAAAGGAATGTAACAAAACTTCATACTTTCAAGAATGAACTTCGTAAGGATGGCTAGATACATAATCATTTAGGACTTAATCCCTCATGTCTTGACATTCTTAATGGTTTCAAAAACATACCCCATGAGATTTACTTTTCTCATATTCACAAGATAGTCAAGCATAATAATATCAGAAACTTTCAGAGTTTCTCTATCCCCTTTCCTTGGGATAAGAAAACCTTGCATCCATAAAGTAACAAACCGATTGTCTGGAGAAATATGAGACACTTTTCTCTTTTCGTTATTAATAACAAACAAAGTCTTTTCAGAACTTTCTCTATTAAACGTACCAACTTCCTCTGGTAGTTTGTGAGATGGAAAGAAAGAATCCCCTTCTATAGAAACATTCAGAAAATGTGACACTTGTTTCACAGACATAGACAATTTTCTATCGTACAAAACAAAATTGATAGTCATATCTTTGTCGAAGGATACAGTTTTATAAAACTGACAAACTTCATCAAAAAGAACCAGATCTTGAGAAACAGGTCTTTCAACACACAAATGTTCCCATCCTTGAAAGAGAATGATTCTTCTGATTGTGGAATCATACGAATCAAAAAAGTCCCGAGAAACTAACCTTTCTCTGTTTAAATATTTCTCTGTAAAAGTATTCGAAGACATTTCGGTGAGAGTATTAACAGAGGATTGAGACATAAAGATGATGCCGATGATAGATCGTACGATGATTTATAACCAGTGGAGCAGGGCTTCGCCTCAAAACCTGAAAAACTAATGTGGGTTTGGGGAGGGGGGGCTATTTATATGCGAAAAAGGGATGACCGTTGATCTTCTATGGTCAGGATTAGAGGAAAAAAGATCAATGGTTAGGATTAAAAACGAAAAAGAAAATAAAAAAATGGAAAATACCTGTCAGAGAATGTAAGGTAGTAGTTGGTTTTAGGATTAAAGAATACACAACCGTACGAAATAAAATAAAATATAAGTATCAAACGACATGTGGATGGAAAACAATCTCGTTACCATGAACTGACAATACGATGGAAAACAAACTCGTTACCATTAATTGACAAGCCGATGGAACACAAACTCGTTACCATGAATTGACAAGCCGATGGAAAACAATATTGTTACCATGAACTAACGATACGATGGAAAACAATCTTGTTACCATGAACTGACAATACGATGGAAAACAATCTTGTTACCATGAACTGAAAATACAATGGAAAACAATCTCGTTACCGTCATCGGTTAGTACGATTGAAAAGAAATTGATTACCATCATCGGTCGATACGATGGAAAAGAAATTGATTACCATCATCGGTCGATATGATAGAAAATAAATTCATTACCATCATAGGTCGATACGATGGAAAAGAAATTGATTACCATCATCGGTCGATACGATGGAAAAGAAATTCATTACCATCATCGGTCGATACGATGGAAAAGAAATTCATTACCATCATAGGTCGATACGATGGAAAAGAAATTCATTACCATCATTGGTCGATATGATGGAAAAGAAATTCATTACCATCATAGGTCGATACGATGGAAAAGAAATTAATTACCATCATAGGTCGATACGATGGAAAAGAAATGTAAATGATACGATAAAACTGTCAATACAATAAACGAAAAAAAATGAATACACACATTCAAAGAGTAAATAGTTAACGAACATAAGAAAAAAAACATAAAAAGAAATGTCCTCCCCCTTTCAAGAGGAGTTATTTACTGTAAGGAAATTTGTAAAACATGAAAGAGATATGAATGATTATTTTAGTGCAATCATTCCTATCTTTTGTTTTATAAACTCAAATCTATCGGAGGGTAATGGTTTTGTAAAAATGTCAGCAAGTTGTTCTTGCGTTCCGATAAATTGTAAAATAATATCTCCTTTTTATGTGTGATCTCTAAGAAAGTGATGCCTAACATCTATGTGTTTTGCATGAGAGTGATGTGCTGGGTTCTTACTAAGAGCTATGGCACTTGTATTATCACAAAGAATTTGAGTTTTGGAGAAACTTAATCCATAGTCAGTGAGTGTGTGCTGCATCCACAATACATGAGCACAGCAACTTCTAGCTTCTACATATTCAGCTTCAGCAGTGGATAGTGCTACTGAGTGTTGTTTCTTACAGGACCAAGAAACCAAGGAATCTTTTAAGAAATGACATGTTCTAGATGTACTTTTTCTATCCATTCTACAACCACCAAAGTCAGAATCTAAAAAACCTTTTAAAACAAAATCATTCCCAGAAGAGTAAAAAAGACCTAAATCAATAGTTCCTTTTAAATACTGAAAGATTCTCTTTATGGATTCTAAATGTGACTCTTTTGGATTAGATTGATATCTTGCACATAAGCATACAGAAAACATCAAGTCTGGTCGACTAGCTTTCAAGTATAGAAAACTTCCTATCATAACTCTAAAGATTGTTTGATCTACTGGTTTCCCAGTTTCATCCAGATCAAGGGTATTTGAGGTACCAATTGGAGTACTAATACTTTTAGTTTTGTCAAATCCATACTTTTTGAGTAAATATTTTATATACTTATGTTGAGATATATAAGTTCCTTCTGGTTTTTGAGAAATTTGAAAACCAAGAAAGAATGTTAACTCACCCATCATACCCATTTCAAACTCAGATTTTATTAAGTATGCAAAAGAATCAGTTAAATATTTCTGAGTTGATCCAAATATGATGTCATCAACATAGATTTGGACAATCAAAACATTTTTGTTTTCCATTTTGATAAAAAGAGTTGGATCTGCTGTACCTTTTGTATAATTGTTTTGTAAAAGAAATCTTGTAAGTCTATCATACCATGCTCTAGGGGCTTGTTTTAGACCATATAGAGCTTTGGTATGTTTAAAAACATGATCAGGATGTTTTGGGCCTTGAAAACCAGGAGGTTGTTGAACAAAATCTTCTTCTTGAACAAAAACATTTAGAAAAGCACATTTGACATCTATTTGAAATAGTTTGAAATTGAAAAATGCTGCGAAGGCTAATAGAATACGAAGAGATTCAAGTCTAGCTACAGGAGCATATGTTTCTTCATAGTCTATTCCCTCTTGTTAATTATAGACTTTAGCAACAAGTCTTGCTTTATTTCTTACAATGATTCCATTTTCATCACATTTGTTTCTGAAAACCAATTTTACACCAATCACAATTGTTTCTTCAGGTCAATCAACTAAAGTCCATACTTGGTTCCTTTCAAATTCATTTAGTTCATCTTGCATTGCTTTGATCCAATCATCATCACCTAAAGCCTTACTCGGACTTTTAGGTTCAAATTGGGAAAGAAAAGAAAGATGTTCTATTTCATTTTTTAAGTAATTTCTGGTCCTTACAGGTTGATTTACATCACCAATGATGTTATCACTGGGATGATTTTTAAGAAACAATTGATTTGGGTTTTGTAAAGCCTGTTCATCAACATATGGTAGAAAATCTTCTGTGGTGAATGTTTCAGGAATACTTTCTTGAACATTTTCCTTATTAGAATGATCTTCTAATAACGGTTGATAAACATTTTTAGAAAACACATCTGAGGATGTAGGATTGGGTTGGTTGAAAACAAAAGGATCAGTTTCATCGAATTTTACAGGTACTGTTTCCTCAACAGTACAAGTGTTTTTATTGAAAACTCTATAAGCCTTAGAGGTTGTAGAATAGCCTAGAAAGATTCCTTCATCAGATTTTGGTGAAAATTTATGTAGATTATCTTTTGTATTCAAAATTAATACTTTGCATCCAAAAACTTTGAAGTATGAAACTTTAGGTTTTCGGCCAGTCCATAACTCATAAGAGGTTTTATTAAGAAATGGTCGAGTTAAAACACGATTTATAGTATAGCAGGCAGTACTAACGGCTTCACCTCAAAAGCGCTTAACAATTGAGTATTCACTCAACATGGTTCGAGTCATTTCTTGAAGAATACAATTTCTTCTTTCAACAACACCATTTTGCTGAGGAGTTCTTGGAGCTGAGAAATTGTGAGTAATACCTTTCTTACTACAAAAAGATTCAAAATCTGAATTTTGAAATTCACCACCATGATCACAATGAATAGTTATCAATGGTAGGTTTTTCTCATTTTTAACTTGGGTTCTAAAAGTTTTGAAATAGGAAAAGGCTTCAGATTTCTTTGTGAGAAAGTAGACCCATATAAATCTAGTAAAGTCATCAACTAAAACAAATACATATTATTTGCCTCCAATACTTCCAGATTGTGAAGGACCAAAAAGATCCATATGCACTAGCTGTAATGCATTAGAAGTTGTAACTTCATTAATTGATTTAAAGCTAGTTTTATGTTGCTTTCCAAATTGACAAGGATCACAGACTTTTGAAGAATCATATCTATGGTTCGGTAGCCCCATTAAAAGTCTTTTCTTTGAGATTTTACTTAGGTTTCTCATATTACAGTGTCCTAGTCTCCTTTTCCATAGCCATTATTGGTCTTCTATTGCACTTAAGCAAGGTAAGTTTTGGTTCCTAAGGTCTTGTAAGTTAATAGTGTAAACATTCTCTTGCCTATGGACAGATATAATAAACTCATCCTTGGAATTGTGAACTAAACACTTATCATTTCTAAAATTCACAAGGTAACCTTCATCACATAATTGACTTATACTGATGAGATTGTGGCTAAGACCTTTAACAAACAAAACATTTGAGATAAGAACTTTTCCACGAAAAACAATATTACCTATACCAACAATCTTTCCTTGATCATTATCTCCGAAGGTAACTTTTACACCTTTTGTTTTGATAACCTTTTTAAAGAGATCTTTGTTTCCAGTCATATGTCGAGAAAAAACACTATCCATGTACCAAATGTTCTTATTGGTACACTTCTCATTTTCCTGAAAAAGAAACAATTAGTTTTTCGGAATCCAAACTTGTTTGGATCCAGAAGGGTTAGATAAAAGAATTTTAGGAATCCACATTTGTTTTGAAAAACGAGCTTTATGAAATCCTAAAGATTGAGTTTTGTTAAGAGAACAATCTCTTCTGCAGTGTCCTCCACATTGACACTTAGAACAAAAAGAGGTTTTTTGAGGAACAAAATAGTTGTTACTAAAAACCGGTTTGGAATAGGTATAACCAAGACCGGAACGATTTCTCAAAGGTCTAATTTGAGAATACATCTTGTTAAATTTTTCCTTCCCATGAGTAAAATTTGACAAAAATTTCTTCAAGGCTAAAATCTCTGACTTTTGTCTTAAAACCAAATTCTTATTTTCCCAAACATTTGAATTAGAACTAGAGTTAGGCTCTAAAATATTTTTCTTTGAAATTATAGTTTCATGATCCTTAGAAAGTTTCTCCTTATCAGATTTAACTTCCTAAAGGATTTTTAAAATACTTTCAAAATCAGAAGTTTTCGCATCAAGATCTTTAGAAAGATCTGATACTTCTTTAGTCAAGATTGAAATTCTAGAATTAGATTTTTCATGCCTCTTCTTGAGTTTAGAATTTTCATTTTCATGTAATTTAGTAAATCTAGAGACTTCTTCAAAAGAAGGTAATGTATCATCTTCTGATGATGAAAATTCATCATTTGAGGATTCATAATATCTATTATCAGTATAATTTGCATTCAAAGAGACATTTGTAATAGCTTTAGCATTATGTACCTTAGCCATGAGACAATGATCTTCAATTGGTAATCTGGCTAGGAGTCCGATATTCCTCTATCCTGATGTCTCATATTCTAAAGAATCATCTGAGGAATCACTACCACTTGCACTCCACGTATCATTTTCTTTCAAGACTTTCTTTGTCTTATAAAACGTTTTCTTTTTTCTTTCAGAGTGTTTCTCCTCTCTATCTTTCCTTCTTAGTAAAGGACTATCAGGTCTTATATGTCCTGCTTTCTTGCATTCATAACAAGTTACCTCTGAATTTTTATTATCCTTCCTATCTTTCTTTTTGAATCAATATTGAAACTATTTATTTCCCACGATCTTTTTCATCCTTCGAGCAAGACTGGATAACTCATTATCCGAAAGATTACAATCACTTGAATCAGATATAACAACATTCTTGGATTTAGACCTTGTAAGCCTTTCAGGCGTTTTAGCTTTAGATGCAAAGGCTACACTTCCATTCCCATTCTTCTTCTTGTTGAAATCAGCATCTCTCTTCATTCTTGTCTCGTGCTGTAGAAGAGTTCCAAAGAGTTCATCAAGAGTAATCTGGGAAACTTTTCTATTTTCATCAATAGCTGTCATTTTTGACTCCCATTCATTTGGCATTATATCTATAATCTTATCAACAAGAGCTTCATCATCAAGACCTTTTTCTCCCATAGATTGTAAACTGTTGACAATTGTCATAAACCTTTGTTGCACTTTACATACTGGCTCTCCATAAGGAAAAACAAATCCATGATACTCTGCTCGAAGCATTTCTCTCCTTGTTTCTATAACCTTGGATGTACCAAAATGAGTGACTTCTAATTTCTTCCAAATACAGTTGGTTGCTTCACATGAAGATATCTGACTGTATATATTCTTGGTCATAGAGCATAATAAATAATTGCGTACCTTGTAATTAAGTTGATATTCTTGATTCTCTTGGTTGGTGAAAGTACTGATTTCTTTGTCAGGAATTTTGTAACCTCCAGTAAGCATAATAAAATTGTCTAAACCAGTATTGATAACGAATGTCTTCATACGATCTCTCCAGTACTTATAATCATTCCCATCAAATATTGGTGGTCTAGAAGGATTCAGATTGTCTATTGACCCAATATTCATTCCTGCCATCTAATACAAAAAAAACTTTTCCACTCCACACGTTAGTGTAGTAAGTATTCAGGATAGTAATAAGAAAGAAATAAAGCTAGTAATACAATTCAGTGGAAAACCTCCTCTGATACCAATTGTTGGATCGAATATGTAGATATATATGTTTATTAGATGGAACAATACAAAGGGGGGGGGGGGGGGTGAATTGTAGGTTTAAAAACCTTTGAATTTTAGAAACTAAGAGATTAGTTTAAATGATCTTAAACTAATACAAATACAATGACCCACAATTGTATTGAATATAAAAAGGTATGATGTATTGTAATACTAATGTAATGTAAAAAAATTTTATTCAATATGAACACAATAATCAGAGTAATGCAAAGATGAATGATTCTACCTTAAAGCCTATAGAATCAATCAATACAAAATGTAATAGAATGATTGTAATTGAAACAATTACAATTGAATATGTAAAGAAGAATGGAAACAATACAAATTCCTTTCTAATACAAGTAACAACGGAAATGTAAAAGTATTACAATTCTTTTAACCCAAAGAGAAAGGTTATCCTTTCACCTAGGATAAAAGATCTGTCTCACCAACACCTTGGTGAGCCCTCGATACGATGATCGGACTGTCTGTCTGCCTATCCCTGGAAGCCCTCGATACGATGATCAGCACGTCTGTCTGCCTATCCCTTGCAGCCCTCGATACGATGATCTGCACATCTGTCTGCCTATCCCTGGCAGCCCTCGATTTTATAGGTAATCGACACCTCTGTCTTTCAATCACTTGAAAGCCCTCGATATGATGATCAGACGCACAAGGCAAATGAGAGAAGTCACAGTGTCTCTCTCTGGAATCTTGATAGTTCACGAAGTCTCTTCATTCAATTCTATATTCATCGTTGTTCTCTCAGCTTCAAATGACCTCCTATTTATAGACCTTGGGTTCCAACAGTCATGTTGCCTCTAACGGTCATATTTCTGCGAAAAACTCAGAGGGACTTGGACACCTGTCATCATAACGGTCATATTGAAACAGAAAGCACGACATCGTTTTGATTAGTTTGTAACTAACTCAACGACATCGTATTGGTTAAAATAGGATATATATATTAATAAGCAATGGTATGATTCATATGAAACAAGTTCTTTTGACAAAGTCCCAAAACAAGCAATGAACATCTGAATAGCAGAGTCAGTACGATACGATTGACAGAGTCATTACGATACGATTGACAGAGTCAGTATGGTACGATTGTCAGAGTCAGTACGATACGATTGACAGAGTCAGTATAGTATGATTGACATTGTACGATACGATAAACATGATAGAAGACAATTGTAATTTACAAAATATGATAGAATATATATGTGATTTCCAAAACATGATATAGAAGTCAAAAGAGGACTTTTGACTCAACAGTGATTTCAAAATCCCTAAATGATATAAATTTGAGTCGATCCACTCTACTCATTTACCCTTAAACTCACTCAGCTATTTCTCTCTCTCTACCCTGACTATTCAACTTACCACCTTAAAACCAAACTGTAGGAATGGTGCGTGTGAGGCGATCTCTTGAAGTTGGCGAGTCTTGTGTATCTAAGAAACATAGAGGGGAATTGAGAAAATATTCTGGACTTGTGAATCCAAGTTCTTGTAGAATGGATATTATAAATCAAGTATTTGCTACTTATATTGTTACAAGATCTGGGATGGCTTGAGTGGTTCTCAGATAATGAATGACCTTTTTACCCAAAGCTAATTCAATAATTTTACATGAATGTGGATTTCCTACAAGAATGAAGTGAAGTTGCATGGTTTAAGTCCATAGTGAATGAAAAGAGAATTTATTTTTCATCAATAAATTGATTAAATGTCTTCAAGTCCCCCAAGAGGGTGTGTTTGATGATTATCAATGTACCTCTCCACCTGAGAGTGATATTTTTTTCATTGGGACAACTCTGAAGGAGTTTACTGATAATGAAGAGCACATGAAACCCCTTGATACAATGTTAGTTGGGGAGTGTAGAATTTTCTTCAAATTTATATAGCATCATATCTAACATAGGAAAGGGTACTTTTCTTCTCTAACGTATTAATATGCCTATTTGATTTATCTACTGAGAAATGGGATCAAGGAAAATTTTTATAGATACCTTTTTGTGTACATAAATGAAAGGATCAATCATTCGTGAAAAACCAATTCCTTATTTTATCCAAGGTTGATGTCATCTATGTTGAAAGAGAAAGGTTGGGTTAGTGAAGGAGATGATATTGTTTCTGAGTGTAGTGAAATCTTCGTAAGTAAAGAGATCTGAAAAAGGATGAAGATCAATTGGAACCCATAGAAGATAAAGTGGGATGGGGGTGAAGATAATATTTATGATAAGTTTAATCCAGTGGACCATCAAATTTGTCCAAGGAATAGGGATGATCCTAGTCTAGGACCAAATGAGGAAGTTGTATTCTCTTTAGAATAATAATAATATCTTTCCCCACCAGTTAGAGATCAAGGGTCACCTATCGATGATATGAGTGGTCCTGATACCACTACAGCTCATGAAGGGTTTTCTTTTGGACCTCATAGTCCTATACTTTCTTTACCCTTAGATGAATATTCTCTTGGAATAGATGGATATGAGGAGACTAATGTCTTTGGTGGTGTGGAATATGTAACTTGATCTAGTGGATAAGAATAAGAGGAAGATAGAAGTGAATAAGATGAAAATGGAAGTTGAAGTGGTAATGAAAAAGAAGAAGGTAAAGAAAATGATGATAGAAATAGATGTGAAGATCATGCCTCTGGTCATGATGATGATAAATGTAGTGGTTAAGTTAGTGAAAATGATAATTAATATCATGATGATGATCAAGGTAAAAGTGTAGAGATTGATTAAGTTGTAGTTCAAGAATGGTTGGAAGAACATCTTGAAGTTGTTGTTCAAGAAAGAGAAAATACTGAATTTTATGACAATGTGGAAGATCAGGCAACCCCTGTACCTCAGTTTGTTTATGAAATAAGTAGACCAGATGATGAAGGTGAGAAACCATCGAGGTGAGCATAGATTGAGGGGGAGCATCAACTTGAAAGAGTAAGACTTGACACTCTCACTCCTTTGGATGATGATGTTATGTTTTAATGGGTAAGGAATCCTGGATATGTAGCACTAGGTTTAGACTATGGAGACTCATATGATGAGGTATTTTTACCTGTTTTCAAATAATTAGTTGTTGAGACCCTTTCTAGTGACACTATCCCTATAAATACTTTGAAAGACTATAGAAGGAAGTTTTTTAATCTGTAAGTATATCAGTTCAATCACATATGGTCCATGAGATTCAAAAATCTATAAGGGAAAACACTAAGCTGAGTGAGGAATTACACTCTCTCAGATCTTCAATAGAATAAATAAAGTAGTATGGGAAAACTGTTTCTATTACAAGTCAGAAAGTGGGTGTGAGTGAGGTTGATGCAGATAATATTTAAAAAAAATTGATAGAAGAGATTCAACCCAACATACTCACAACTACCAAAACAATTGTTGGAAACACCACCGAACTGAGAAAATAAAAGACTGGACTTGTCTCTAAAATAAATAATTTTACCTTAGAGTATAAAGGTTATTGGGAGAATGTTCTTAAATCTTTGAAGACTCATACCTCAGCTACACATGTTACTTCTCCCTCTGGTTAGTCTTCATAGGCCTTGGACATTGAGGAAATTCCAAAATTTCTTAAGGAATAGATTCAATATTTGATTTATGCTTTTGGTTTGGAAAACCTTACAAATATTGAGAAAAATAATGACCATGTTCATGATATGGTAAGGCTCTATTTAGAGAGTGTTGAGGCTACCAATGATAAAATTACATATAAGGTGGATTTTTATTTCAAAAAGACCATTACAAATCATCATTTGACCAATATTTTTAAGTATTTGACATCAAACATGAATTTTCATCCAATAACCAGAGCCTTCAAGTTACATGTATAGAAGTTGAAGGAATTCACCCATATTTTGGAAAAATTCATGTAGAATAAAGATGACTTTGAGAAATATATGAATTACGGTAGTGAAAGCATTGATGATTTCATCAAGATATTGAATCCATAACTTCATGTGTAGAGTGACGCCATTGTGTTGCCTACTACTACACCCATTGGACCTGCTAGATCAGTTCCCCAACCTCAGATGTCCATTCCTTTGGATTTCAGTCAGATTCATCAAGTTATCATAGAACAACCTCAATATAATGACCCATTATTTAAATAAATTCATATTACATCAAAATTGAAGTATATTTATTACAAAATATAACAAAACCATTACAGGACTATATAGGTATAGTGTCTTTAGAAACTAGGAAACATAAAGAACTGGTTCATAAAACATCTACATTGTCTACCATTTATTTCATTATAACTAGACTATTTTTTGGAATATCATACTTAATACCCATCTTTATGACGTGGGGAAAATAAAAATATAAAGGGTGAGATCAACTTATTAGTAAGGGTAAAAAACAAAATATAAATCATATCACATTAATAAGAACATAACATTTGAATATCTTATCCTGCATATAAAAGATCATAATACCATGACATGGGATATATAATATAAGTGAAATGTAGTCTCACTAGTCAAAAAATAATACATGAAATTTTGTGGCATACACACATAACCATGGAAAATCATTTCATATTAGTCAGGGCTCATTGCCAAGACCATCATAGCAGACAAATTCTATTACTGAACTGAGTTCACTCCTCGTTCCAGCCCTGTATCATTAATCCAGATTAACTTATCATTCCATCCATGCCTATCTCATGAGATATAAATCATTAACCAATGCATTGGAGAGATATATAAGTCCCACTCATCTCATAAGGAATCCATTCTTATGTGTGCCACAAAAACATAAATCATTCATCATGGCATAACCCATGTAATAAAATGAGATTATTAAGCATCATTCCATCATAACATAATCCATATAAGATAAATGGGCTTCAAAAAATAATAATTCCATCATAAAATTAATAAAATCAAACTAATAATAGGGAAAGAAACATAACCCTATGTCATCTTATATGGGAAATAATTTTGATAAAATACTTGAACTTAATTCCTGAGGAAAATATCTTTTCTTTTTAAAAACGTTTTCTCTTCTCAAAATGCCACACAATTTTATAAAAAAGTAATTTTGTTGAAAATAAACATGAAACCATGCATAAGAATATTTATGTAAATAAGGCATCAAGAAAGTGTAAAAATCCATTCATGCCATATAAGTTAAAAAAACATTCTTCTCATACTTTTGCTGGAAAAGTCAAAAAGTACCTCGTATGGTAAACGTAAGAATGATTCCTTGTAAACCTTGTTGTAAAAGTAAAAATGGGTAAAAATTAATTTAAACATAAATATAATAATAGTATACATCTTATTAGAATATTCATATAAAACATGGAAATTGCTGATAAATATACCCCCAGTAAATACTTAAGTATAAACAATCTCGAATAAAAATGAGATTTGAAAAGTTACCCCTTACCTTAAGTTTGATATGATTTGTATGTATCTGAACCTCCTATATAAAAATTTAAAAAATGATAATGATTTATTCTAGAATCATAATCTTTTATGATAACTTGTATGATCATATTTTCATCTGTTTGTTAGTAACATTTCATTGTTACTTGTTATTCGGGTATTAACTGCTTTATGTTCTTATGTATGTTTTATCGAATAAGTTCTTATTATTATTATTTTAGGTTATAGTTATATAATTTAAATCATGGAATTAGTAAAATCTATATCATATTTTTTCATTCAATTAATTTATATAATCATGGTTTAATGAATATTATCTATAACGAATCACATCACACCATGGAGACGGTAAACCGTATGTACACATGAGCGACGATATCATTCCCATAATTGTTGAATGGTATTGAAGTGGATAGTGTATAGTATCTCAGAATTAGTTTCATTTTATAATAATAATATATATTTATTATTTCCACCATTATACCCATCCAAGTAAGGTGGTGGTGAAAAACATATTACAAAACGGTGTAGAGACGGTAAGCCCTACGCACACACGCACACACGGTGATTTCATTTTTCATAGGATGGATGGAAGATGAAATAGGGTTCTTTAATATTTATAATAACATATCAGTATATGAGTGATACTAATTTTATTACTTTAAAATGAAATAACTAAATAAGAGGAAGTAGAAGAAGAAATAAATTTGAAATAATTGGTAGAAGAGATTACCTCTTCCTTGATGTGCCTCTTTTAAATTTCCTCTTAGGGCACTAGATTTGGTCATCTCAGAAGAGAAGAACCTATATAATATAACTAGGGAATTTTATAAGATAAATTTAAGGGGGTTGGATGATATTGAAGGATCAAAATGGAGTGAATAGGAGAGGGAGAAGGTTCACTTTTATAAGAGAGGAGAGGGGCACTTAAGGAAAGTTTTAAAATATTAATTTATAATAAAATAAAAACCTACCCAAAAACTTCAAATGTGTCCCAACATGGAATATGAAATGAGATAAGGTTTTAATCTCATCAACCAATAAATTTTGGACAGCTTATTTTGTCAATTTAAACCTTATCAATTTAATTATGACTTAGTTATTCTATTAATTTTTAATTTTGGTAATAATATTCTAAAAATTTAATGGTAATGAATATTTACTTATATGGTGTTAATTGACCACAAATGGATACATTATGAAATTTTAGACATTATAATTATCGCTTTTTATGTTTTAAATATTTTTATTATGTTTTAAATATTTTTATTATGTTTTAAATAATTTAATAAAATGTTATGTTTATAAAATGTCAATAGTGTAAATTTTGACACTATTCATTTTTTTGCCTTTAAATAAAATTCATAGAGAAGATAAATTAGAACTAAAATATAAAATACAACCCTAAAATTTCATAGTCAACTAGAAAATTCATGTACCACATTAATTAGTTTTTATGTATTTCTTTTAATATTTTTAAAACCATTTATTTGATATTTGTATTAATAAAATAATTTCTACATCACTATTGTTTCATCGTTAATGGTAATTATTTAACCACTAAAAATTATAAATAAATATCTATTATGTATTTAATTATTATATATTTCTAGAGACTATCTATAGTCTATTTTGTCTCTTAGTTATTCATATATTAAAATTAATATACTTATATAAAATGAGATTTTGACATTTTGTCCATTTCATTAGTTTTTATTACATTATTATCATTTTCATATGTAAGTGGCCATAAAGTTATTCTATTTCAGAAAATATACAATAAGGGTTTAATTTAGTCATCCAATAAAATTTTTACTAGTGTTAAGGTAATTTTATAATATTATTGTTACCCTCAATTATCCGATTTACCTTTAACCATGATAATAAAAATAATTACCAATGTCACTATTCATAATTCCCAAAAATAAAAGTTGCCTATTAACATAATTTGGACCCCCAGTTTCCAAATATGGAATCTGTTTTTAAAAATTCAAATTATAGAAGTTGGAGTAATTAATTTAAATTTAATCCCATAGTTGAGAAAATAAGTTTTAAAAGTTAAAACATTACAAAATATTGAAATGTTTTTACCTATGAATTCAATGTAAAATTAATGTAATGACATAAATTATATTAAATGGTTTTTTTTCTATTTATACTTTAAAACCATTAAATTTATAATTTAACCATATAATTTATCTCGATGAAAAAAGATGTTTTTAATTAAAATTTAGCGTATTTTTATTATTCATCCAAATAAGAAAGTTATCAGAAAAATATCAGAAATTTATCCAGTGTAAATTTTCATATATCTCTTCAAAATAAAATGATCATTTTTTCATATTAAAACTATCAATGTGTCAAAATATTAATTTAAAATGGGTTCACCATTTAAAGGTGTAAAATTAACCTTTAAAAAAATGGTTCTTATACATAAAATATGGTTTTGTTCATACCCTATGACTAAAATATCCATTGGATGAATAAAAAAATATATTATTAAGTATATAACACACACACACACATATATAATTAATTTAATTACCAAAAGTAATTCACTTTAAATAAAAATATCTTATTTTTTATATTTTTCATCAGTAATTGATAGCCATGGAATTCATAATGAATTTTCATAAGTTAGTCATAATTATTCCTGCTAAACTAACGGTTAGGCTATAATGATAATTTTATAAAAATGGAATCTTGCAGCATGTTTAAACTCATGATTGTGTGAAAAGTAAGCTATTGAAGAATAAAAATTACTTAAAGAAAATATTTCATAAAAACAATCCAGTGTTATATTCTACCCCCCTTAAACTGAATTTCTCCCTTGAAATTAATCACTTAGAAACAAAAATATGAGGATACCTCTCCCTAATCATATAATCAATTTACCATATATCTTTTTCAAATTGGTGGTTTCTCCATAAAACATTCACCAAGAGAGTGATCTTGTTTCATATAACTTTTTCACTATGATCCATAATCTCTATCGGTTGTTCTTCATAAGAAAGATCTTGCTCTAGCGATATGACTTCTGAGCTTAGTACATGTGAAGGATCGGGTATGTAATTCCCAAGATAGATACATGTAACACATCATCAACTTGATAGAGATTTGATGGAAGCACCAATTGGTAAGATACCTTCCCAACACGATCTAGTATTTCAAAATAACTGATATACCAAGAGATCAACTTGACCTTCTTTCCAAATATCATTACTCTCTTCCTCGAAGGTATTCGTAAGAACACCTTAACACCAACATAAAACTATAGGTCTTTTCGTCAGTTGTCAGTATAAATTTTTTTGTTGACTCTAAGATGCTCTTATGTGTTGTCGAATAGATCTGACCTTTTCTGTCATTTCATCAAAAAGATGAGGTCCTAATAGCTTTCTTTCCCCAACTTCATCCAAGAAAGGTGGAGTTCTACAATTCTTTCCATATAGGGATTCATAAGGATCCATATGAATACTGGAGTGAAAGCTATTACTGTAAGAAAATTCCACCAATGTTTGGTTTTGATCCCAACCACCTTTGAAATCCATAAAGAAAGATCTCAATATTCCTTCTAGAGTTTTAATTGTCCTCTTAGACTGACCGTATGTCAGAGGAAGATAAGTAGTGATGAAACTTAACTCTATATCCAGAGCCTACTAAAGACTTTTCCAGAACATCAAGGTAAACCTCAGTTCCCAATCAGATATAATGGAAAGTGGTACTCCATGAAATCTTACCACTTCATTTACATATATCTTGGAAATCTGATCAAGAGATAAATCCTCTCAAATAGGAATTAAGTGTGTCGAATTCGTAAAATGATCAACTATAACCTAGATAGAATTATTTCCTTTGGATGTTTTGGGATGTTTGATGAAAAATTACACAGTGATGTTTTCTCATTTCCATTCTGGTATGGGTAATGGTTGTAATATCCCCTTATAATTATCTCTGTCAGCCTTAACATTCTAACAAACCAAGCATTGAGAGACATATTCAGCAACATCTCTTTTCATTCCATCCCAATAGAAGTTCTCTTTTTGGTCCCTGTACATCTTTGTGAATTCAGGGTGAATAGAGAATGAATAAATATGATCCTCATCCAATAGATCCTTTTTAATTCTTGTATGGGAGGATTACAAATTCGGTTCCTCAACCTTATTATTTCCTCACAATCAAGGTTGAATCCAGGATCATTTATCACCTTCTTTTGTAACTCTACATCTTCCTTATATTCCTCTTTAATCTTCACTTTAATATATGGTTGAACATTCATTTTATAAAGATAATATTTCTACCCTTCCATTGTAATTTCAAGATCCATCCTTTGAAAATCCATAAATATTGGATCTTTTGTGATCCTCATCATGGATAAGCTAGCATGGTCTTGTCGATTTAATGCATCTTCCACCTTGTTTCTTTCCTAGAGTGGTAATGTATTGAGCAGTTGTAATCTTTAATCAATTTCAACCATCTCATTTGGCGCATATTCAGATCCTTTTATGTGAAAATAAAATTTAAACTTTTATGATCAGTATAAATACCCCACCTTCCCTATAGAGATAATGCCTCTATATCTTTAATAAAATGATTACAGCATCTAACTCCAAATAATTATTTGGGTAATTTATCTCATGGATTTTCAACTATCATGAGGCATAAGCTATCACGATATCATTTTACATGAGAACTCATTTCATCACCTTCTTGGATGCATCACTATAGTTCACAAGCCTTTATCCACTACAAGGAAGTGTGATCATAGGTGCATTGGCTAAATTTAATTTTAGCCCTTTGAAATTCTCTTCACATTCCTATATACAAACAAACTTAACTCATTTCTGAGTCTACATGGTGAGTGGAATAGATAATCGTGAATAATCTTTCACATAACGCCGATAATATCCAACCAAACCAAGAAAACCTCGGATCTCAGTTACTATTTTTGGTCTCTACCATCTTTTAAAAACCACTATTTTTTCTGGATCCATATATATCAACTCTCTTGAGATTATGTGACAAAAAAATGAAACTTTATGAAGCCAAAATTTCCACATGGTAAAATTTACATAAATCTTAACCTTTCTCTGGTTCTTCAATACAATCCTCAAGTGATCTTCATGTTTTTCCTTGATATTTGAATAGACAAGAATATATTATATAAATACTACCAAAATCTAATCAACATAGTATCTAATACTTTATTCATTAGATCCATGAAGACAGAAGGTGAATTAGTAAGACAAAAGGCATCACAATAAATTTATAGTGTCCATACCTTGTACAAAATGTCTTCTTTAGTATATCCTCCTTTTTAACCCTTAATTGATGATATCCTGAATGAAGATAAATCTTGGATAAGTATTGAGGTCAGTGTAGTTTGTCAAATAATTCATCAATGTGGGGAAGAGGATATTTGTTCCTGATAGTGATCTTGTTAAGTTCTAGATAATCAATACAGTGTCTCATTGATCCATCTTTCTTCTTAAAAATATGTACATGTTCTCTCCAAGGTGGTGCACTATGGTGTATGAATCCTTTATCAATATTCTCTTGGAGTTGCTTCTTCAATTCCTATAACTCAATTGAGGCCATTCTATAAGGTGTCTTTGAAATAGGCATAACACCTGGTATGAGTTATATTGAAAACCCAACTTCACACTTTGGTGGAAGACCTAGAAATTCCACTAGAAAGACACCATCAAAATCTTATACAATGATAGTATTCTTAATTTTGATTTTATCTCCAACCATTTGAGATAAATAACCTTCATTTATTTGAATCAAGACCCATAAGATGGATGAAATTTCCACTATAAGGTTATATTATTCCTTGAACAGATAGATTATCATAGATTGATTTTGGAATACGAAATATGACTTCCCTTATTTATAAATTGATATGAGATTCATATAAAGAAATCCAATCCATGCTAGGAATCACATCAAATTCCAGTATAGAAAGGATCACATGATTTTCAGGAATCACTTTCCTACAAACTTCAATTGGAGAAGAATTTTAAACTTTTGATGCAACCATTGTGCCATTATGAGTTTTCACAACTAACTCAACATCTAATTGTTGAGGTAATATAGTGATACCATTATAAAATTATTAATAAATAAAAGAGTGGGTGGATCTATAATCAACTAAAATATTTTCTACTTTAGAGTGGATGGTAAGTGTACCTTTCACCACTTCATTATCATAATCCATGTCTCCAATAGTAATTTCATGTGAATATAATTTTTATTTGCCTTTAAGAGTTTTTTGATGTCGATCATCATCAATAACCCTGGTATTAGGGCATTGATTGACATAATGAACCATTTCCTTGCACTTGTGACATCAAAGTGTAGGAGGTGAATTCTATGTAGCATTTTTTTCATCTTTAGAAATATTTTCCCCATCACTTCGGTATTCAATTTACCTATGACCATATTTTACAAACATAAAACATTTAATAGACCCTTTAAGACTATTCCATCTATGTTTCTTTCTACACTTTGGGCATAAGGGAAAAATCATCTTCTTTTTAGTTTGGTGTTTATATTTTCCTATGAATTCCATTTTCCTCTTCTTATCAAAACCATATGACTGATGGGTTACTCTAACCTCCATCTCAACATTGAGAGCACATCGAAAAATTTATTCATATCTATTGAAGTCCCTTATGGATAATTCCCTTTTGAGACTTGGTTTTAATCCTCTAAATAATTGATAAATTTTACTCTCAGGTTGGACAATAATTCTTGATGCTTACCTTGAAAGTCTTGTAAAATTTTCTTCATAGGCACCAACAAATTCTTCAACAATTTTCTTAAGTTTAAATAACTACTTATCTATCTTTTCCCAAACAATATGGGGAAATTACTTATTGAAAAATATGTTCTTGAACTCATCCCATTCTTTGGACTCAATTTCATCTCTTTTCCTTGTATTATTGATAAGATTCCTCTATTGATCAAATTCAAATTCCAAATGATATACTGATAAGATGACTTTATCATGTTCAGAACATTGTAGAACTAATAATATATTTTCAGTGGTACTGATCCATTTTTCATCCACTAATGGATCTGAAGACCCGCTGAATGAAGGTGGACGATGTCTCATGAAGGACTAAATAGAATTTTGTTCATATTTGCTCATTTTGAAGTCTTGCATGATTCATATCTTAAGAAAGTTGTGTGAGCATGGGTACAAGATTTTTCATTCCAGCTCCCATAACATTTGTTTTCTTAGTGGGACAATCATTGCATTTCCCATTACATTCAGCATTAAAATTGTTCCTTTAACTAGTGCAAAAACACTTATTAACGTCGGTTTTTATTGATTTTTGATGTCGGTTATAAACCGACATCTTTAAAGGCGAAGTTAAAAATAGAGTTTTCGCGTCGGTTTTTCAAAACCGATGCCAAAAATAATTTTCTTATGAGTTTCGGCATCGGTTTTATAGAAAACCGACACCAAAAACCGAGTCCACTGGATTTTCGGCGTCGGTTTTCTATAAAACTGACGCCGAAAATCGGTGAAACTTGTATTTTCGGCGTCATTTTTATAGAAAACTGACGCCGAAAATCGAGTGGACTCGGTTTTTGGCGTCGGTTTTAGATAAAACCGACGCCACAAGTCATTTTTTTCAAAAAATCTTTCGGCGTCGGTTTTGAAAATAACCGACGCCATAAATAATTTTTTTTATAAAATAATTACAATTTCACTTCCAAAATAATCGAAACCCCTGGAAAAAACACAGTATACAAAAACAATCAAACAGTATTTTTGTAGAGGCACTTGAGAGAACTCAATGTAAAGTAGAATTAAAATACACGTACCTGAAATATTTGAATATACATACCTCAAATCTTAATCAATATACATACCTCAAATCTGAATCAGAATAAACAAAAAGTTGAAAAAGTATATTGAATATGAATCATATCAGATTGGGAATAAGACTGTGAATCATTGAATTCCTACAATAATATTGAATGATATGAAATTAATAAATAGAAAAAATGGAAGAAAATATATAAAAAGATTAATACAACAAACCTTATGAAAGTCAGTAGTTTCCCCAATTGTGACTATCTCGTACATGAATCGTATAATATAATAACCACATTCAACATTTCCATTTTGATGATGACACTGCAGTTATAAAACATTTAACTAATAATAAAAACCAATAGATAACAAAAATATAAAAACTAATTACCTGTACGTCCACATATTTGATTTTCGTTTGTTTCTTTTCCTTTGTAAAATGTTTCCATGAACTGCATTTTTTTATATAAGAACTAATAAAACTTGTGTAAACAATTAAAATTAAACATAACAAACTTATAAAAATAAAAAAAAACTTACCTGTTTAATAAGTTGGAAAATGGTTTACGAACTTTTCCTAATAAAGAGGAAAACCAATATAAGGTGCATTCATTTGGAAAAAATACGCCTAACATCCAATGCCCCCAAGAATACAAAAAGTTCAGAATTAATGACATTATAATGATCATTAGTTCAAAATTATGTTGATGATCTTACTTATAAAGAAATGGAAAAAACTAACACTGAATCTCTGTTTGTGATAATCTCTCAGATATATATTGAACTCTTTCATCATTCTTCACATGTTCGACTTCCAAGGAAATGTACTCTGGATCTATAAAACTGTAAATTATGGTAGTTTCATTTTGTAAAATAATCCTATGTAGATACCTAATTTAAAAAGAAAATATAGTTAGTCAATGACATAACAATATTTTATTAAAGAAATAGAAATTCAAACGTCAATTTACTTACATGGAAAACAACTGCACCACATTCAGCCCGATCTCTTAAAAATTAACTAAATTCATGATATCTTGTTACAGTATTCTCAATTGATAATTTCTTCCACATATATCAGGCGTCATCTGAAACTCATAGATAAAATTCAAGGAAGAAGAGGACTCAGATAATCTTTTCAACCCATAAGAAATATCAGAAGTATCTACAGCCGACTGCTCCTGAACATTTTGTTGCATTTTTATAGTTTCTTTTGCTTTCAGATAATCCTATAAGTTAAATGTCAGAAAACATTATAAGTAATTTGGAATCATTTGTAATTAATATTTTAAAAAACACATACCTCATGTGAAATATAACGAATAAGGGAAGTTGGCCAAAGTAAAAAATGGCCCATACTTTCCCCAACACTGGTGATCTCCACAGTAGGAAATGGTAGTAGAGTAGTAGGATCTATAATAACAAGTACTGATACTCTAACCTGACCCATCTGCATAGGCTGATGATGTATCGAGTCCCCCAAAAAATACACCTGTCCTAACGAAACAATACGTACATGAGGATCTCCTGCAAACAACTCACAATATAAGGCTTGATCCGAGGGAGGAGGTGGAGGCTCAAAGTTAGCAGGTGGGGCAGGGTAGTCTGGGTGAGTAGGCTGAGAAGGCAGAAAAATGAAAAGGGTATATTAGTGTTTAAAATTTATAACATAGAAAAATTGATTAAAAATTAAATAAAATAATATACCTCAAAAGGTGGCGCAGACGGGGCAGGGTAAGCAGATGGGGTAGGGTAGTCCGGGTGAGTAGACTGAGAATGTTGAAAAATGAAAAAGTTATATTAGTGTTTATAATTTATAAAATAGAAAAATTGATGACAAGTAAATAATATACCTTGGAAGGCTACCCAGACGGGGCTGGGTAAGCAGATGAGGCAGGGTAGTCTGAGTGAGTAGGCTGGGAATGTTGAAAAATGAAAAAGTTATATCAGTGTTTATAATTTATAAAAAAGAAAAATTTATGACAAGTAAATAATATACCTCGAAAGGATGAGAAAATTGTGACTATCTTGCCAAGTGTTCTAATAAAGCCTTTTGTACTGCTGCTTGAATTTGATCACCCATAGACCATTTCATATTATGTAGCTCTTCTTTTAAGGATTCGATTTCTGGGTCTCTTGATTGCTTACTCTTACCAAAAACCTTCCAAATACTAACACCTGCCTGATATCCTCTAACACGGACGGGGTGTTCTACCTTTCCCAAAGCAGTGGCTAGGATATCCATCCTACCCTCGGGGATAAAAGAGCCCTGTGTCTCTTTCTCCTGAAGTTCATCCTGAAATGAAAAATAAAAAAGTTATATTAGTGTTTTTAAATTATAAAAAAGGGGAATTGTTAACAAATAAATAATATTTACTTACAATTCTATCAGCCACTTGATGAGCTTCGTCTATAAGATATTGTTCAATTTTTCTTCTTCTTGCTCGTTTCCATTTCTCATGGCGAGTGGGAGGAGATGGAGGACCATACTGGACCTCTTCTGAACCACTACTTGATCGAGCTCTTAATGGTTCAAATTTTTTATGAATCATTTTATGCTCCAAATACGAGTACCCTCCACATGATAAAGTATGAGGGTATACGTTTTGCAACTGGATCTCCCGATGAGATCTCCTGGAGGCCTATTACATAAAAATAAACTACTAAGTAATAAGGAAAATATAGCATAAATTTTAAAATATAAAACAATTACAATACCTGAAATTTCTCTTCCTGACGACTGTCAACAAATCGCTTCCATGTTTTTCATCTATATATGGATACTTAAGACATGGGATTTCAAACATTCTCTTTCCAAAAACATAATTTTTTGTCAGTTTGGTTTTAAAATCTCTCAATCGAACCGCCGCTAAAGAGAGATGTCTTTTCCTAATTTCTTTGGTTTCCTCAAACTTGAATGGCATCTGTAATTGAAAAAATTAAATATGTCATTTATACTATATAATATTAAAAAAATGAGATAAAATAAATAAATAAAGATATTTTACCGTCACGGCCTCCCAAAGCTTTTGTTTTGCCGTCCTGTCCACTGACTTCCAATCAGGATATAAAATACTAATCCTGCAACGGCTCTGCATTGCTATATAACTGACAAACTGAACTGCATTTTGGGCAACTACATTATTATTATCATCAAAACGGATGTGTGCTTTGTTATCATCACGAGCAAGTGATAGTTTTGGTAAACGTGTTATACCAAGTTTACCAACTAGAGAACTTGATTTTTGAGTAGTAACTGGAGAAGTCTCCTCCGCCAAGGATGCTTCAGTAGTCCTGCAAATTTTTTTTGTAAATTAACAGTTTTATTTCATTAAATATGTATATTACTGAATATTTAATAATATGTCAAAATAGATATACCTCAGTAACTGATCCTCTCTATCTGTATCTGACATTGCTACTAGAAAGTGTAATAAAATTTTGTGTACCTGCATATCATTAGAGAACTGAATAATTAGAAACAAGGAAGATAAAAATAAATATGTAAAAATAGAGGCATGAATTTTTAATTTTTAAAAATAGACACAAAATATAACTATTTACCAGAAAAATTAGGAGACTAATTTGGTGTTTTTCCACATTCCTTCATCATGATCGGTACGTACTGCATGCACTATGTCTGTCTTATATTCATTGTAATCATCTAAAAATTGCATAATACATGAATACGGCTCATGTAAATCACTAGCATCATCAGAATCATCCTCATCAACCAAATTGTATCTTTTCCCTTGAAAAACAACTGACCGCTGATCATTCGACGGATCAATGACATAGAATACTTGTTTTTCATGTGTCGCCATGATAAATGGTTCCTCATTGTGATTAAATCTTTTCAAATCAACCAGTTTAAACCCATATTCATCATGTTTCATGCCACTATTACTATCAACCCAATTACACTTAAAAACAGTGACTCGAAATTTAATATAATCAATTTCCCATATGACTTCAATAACTCCCAAATATGACGTTGATGTAGAAATTGGGTTTTTATCTTTGGCACTCGAAAAATGAACTGCTTCAGTGAATACCATCACACAACTATTCTGAACGGTACTCTTGTCATCCAAGTTTTTTGTGTAAAATGTGTAGCCATTGATATCAAAACAAGACCAAGTGATCACATTAAGAGATGGTCCCCCTGCTAACCACTTCAATGTTTCTGATACAAATATATCTGGGGTGACTTTCTCTTTAAACCATGAAACAAATGTCTTCTTATGCTCAATCATCAACCACTTTTCATTTCTTTTCTGATATCGTAGCTTAAATTCAGCTATATGTGAGGATATATATGGTTGAACCTCATCTGTGTTGTTCAAAATTTATAAATGTGCTTGCATCACTTCATCACGTGGAATGAACTTTACCTTTAAGCCTCAAACACCTCTACCTTCTCTATCAACTGTCATATGTCGAGATACAGGGAGACCAATATGCTCCACCTCATTCAAATAATCAATAAAGAACTCAATCACCTCTTCTGATACATATTTTTGAACAATAGAGGCCTCTGGTCGATAAGTATTTTTAACATATCCTTTCAAAATTTTCACATATCTTTCAAAAGGATACATCCATCTTAAATAAACAGGCCCACATATTCTTATCTCACGCACCAAATGAATCAATAAATGAACCATTATATCAAAAAATGTGGGTGGGAAATACATTTCTAGTTGAAAAAGAAAAAGAGTTACTTCATTCTCCAACACATATAACAAATTTGGATCAACGACTTTGCTACAAATGGATTTAAAGAAATTACATAACCTGATGATTTTCTTTCTGACAGCTTTTGGTAATATACCACACACTTCTACTAGTAGAATTTGTTGCATCAACACATGGAAATCATGTGATTTCATACCTATTAATTTACAATCCTTCAATGACACAAAATTATTCACATTTGAAGAAAACCCGCTGGGTACTTTAGTACCATGAAGACACTGACAAAAATTCATCTTTTCAATCTTGCTTAATGTGTGACAAGCTAGAGGTAAATATGTTCTGTTTCCTTTCACTGCGGGAGCTAACTCCAAATGTATTCTCATTAATATCAAGTCCAATCTAGCATGTAATCCATCTTTTGTCTTTCCTTTTATGTATAAAAAAGTTCCAATCAAACTATCACATATGTTTTTCTCAACATGCATAACATCAATCTTATGTTTTATCTCTAAAAATCTCCAATAAGGTAGTTCGAAAAAAATAGACTGCTTCTTCCAGATATGTTTTTTTAAACCAGAACTTTTTCTCTTTCCAAATGTCGAATTAATATCTTTCACTCTGTCATAATATTCTTCAGCTGAAAATGGTTGAGGGGGGAGGTTGTATTCTTGTAAACCATTAAATGATTTTTTCAATCTACGATAAGGATGATAAATTCCCAAAAATCTTCGATGTCCCATGTACACTATCTTTCTTCCATTCTGCAATTGATAATATAAAGTTTTTTCTTCACAAATTGGACATGCTTTATGTCCCTTGACACTGTATCCAGATAAGTTTCCATATGCAGGAAATTCGTTTATAGTGAACATTATCATATCACGCAAAAGAAAATACTCTTTCTTGTATGCATCGAAAACATTAACACCTTCCTCCCATAGTAGTTTTAAATCATCAATCAATGGTGTAAGATACACATCAATATCATTTCCCGGCTGTTTTGGTCCAGAAATCATCAAGCTCATCATAACATATTTTTTCTTCATACATAGATGTGGAGACAAGTTGTAAAGTACCAGCAAAACAGGACATGAACTATGTTGGCTACTGAGGATCTGATATGGATTCATTCCATCAGTACACAATCCCATTCTGAGATTTATAACTTTACTTCCAAAATCATGAAATTTTTTATTAAAACTCTTCCACTATGGTGAATCGGCAGGATGACGTAAGTTACCATCAGAGATGCGCTCATCTGAATGTTGTCTTAACCTTTTTGCATCAATTGAATTTGCAAATAGACGCTTCAGACGAGGAATTATTGGAAGGTACCAAATTGCTTTAGCTGGAGTTTTGATTCTAGTACCTAAAAATAAATCAGAATTGAATTATCAGAATTGTATGTAAAAAATATTGGATGATATCAATGGAAAGTAAAAAAATTTATTTTTCATAAGGGTACATGACATCACCTGAGAATGAATCTGAGTTGACTTTCTCATTCATCTTATAGCGCGATGTCCCACATGTAGGAGAACTTGATAAATGTTCATTTTCTTTCCTATACAGTACACAATCATTAGGGAAATCATGTATATTTTTATACCCCAATCCCATTGGCCATAATATTTTCTTCGCCTCATAATTGGAATATGGAAGACCATTGCCTTCTGGAAGTATCTCTTTTAAAATCTCACGTAAACTGGAGAAACTTTTATCACTCCACCCATTTTTTGCTTTTAAGTTAACTAATCTCAAAACTGCTGATAACACTGTATATTTACTACAACCTGGGAATAATGGTTTCTCAGAATCTCCATAAAATCGTTTAAGAGTTGGTGTTTTTTGATGGTTTCAACACCTAAATCATGAATTAATTCTTCAATACGATCCTCTACCTCATTATTAATATCGTCATCAACATTGGATGTTGAATTCTCAGTTCTTTCACCATGCAAGATCCAATGTGTATAATTAAGGCTAAAACCATAACAAATGAGATGATCCTTGAATTCTCTGGAGTTTAACTTTCTCATATTTACACACTTCACACATGGACAGAAAATCAAATCAATATTTTGAATATGTCGTTTAGAAAATTCCAAAAAATTATCACCTTTTTTTATATTCACTAGTAGTTCTTCGTAAATAAATCCAATTATGATCCATTAATACCTGATATCACAATATAATTGATGAATATATTAAAACATATAAACATTTAAATATCTATCAGATAAATTGTAAACAAAAACATATTCCATAAAAACTATTGATAATCAGATAAAAGACATCAGATATGAAACATGTTTACAAATAGAGTAAACAGTTTATTTTCATATTATATACATGTGTGTTATATTGATATTATAATTTAATTATAATATCATTCTTTTAAAATTTATTAGTTCATTTTACATAGTTGCAATATTTCGATGTTGCATGTGTCTAAAATATTGAAGAGTACATTAATTTAAAGGAAGAAATAAGTGAAATGTGGGAGTACATAGAAATATGTATAAATTATTAATAAATCTCAATTATTTATTGAAAGTAAAAAATATAATTGGTTGTTTTAAAATGTAAGATATAAATAAAAATGGGTGTAATGTAATTTTATAACTTCAATCACAGTTAATTCAAAGTCACTGATGAAATAAAATATACACATGTTAAGCCCAGATAACACAACATGACCTAAATGATAAATATAGATACAGAAAAACAAGACAAACTACAACCAAACCACACTAAGTTCAACAATAAATAACATAATAAAATTATTTTTTTGAAGAAGAATTAATTAATATGGAAATGGAATTAAAAATATAGTTCTTCATAATGTAATGAAACATCATTTTAAATCGAAATAATGATAATACAAACAAAAAATTTGTAGTTCAACCCGAATGGATATGTTAAATCCAAACTACAACCGATATAATGACTTCGAAAAACAAACACTATAAAATCTATACCAACAATGATAATACAAACCAAAAATAATGATAAACTACAACTAAAATTGAACCAATAAAGAAAATCGCGCAAAATAGGGTTCTTGAAGAAGAAATAAACAATAGGAGATGAAACAAGAGATAAAGAGGAAGAACGCATACCGAAAATCATGCAAATGGCACAAAACCTTCAACAATGGCCATCCAAGATCGCAAATCAGGTTCAAAGGTCATCGAGAGTCCAAAGCACCACAGCCGAAGTCGATTTCGACGATCAAACAAAATGAGGGTTTCAGACCCCGAATAATTTAAAAAGACTTTTCGCGTCGGTTTTAAAGAAAACCGATGCCGAAAATTAAAAAAAACATTTCAGTGTCGGTTTTCAAAATAACCGACGCGGAAAATATATTTTATGGCGTCGGTTTTTTAAAAAACCGACGCGAATTTTTTATTTTTTTTATTTTCAATGTCGGTTTTCATGAAAACCGACGCCGATAATATTTTTTAAAATTATTTTCCAAGTCGGATTTCCTAAAAACCGACGTGGAAAACCGACGCGGAATTTTTTTTAGTTTCGGCGTCGGTTTTGGAAAAAACCGACACTGATATTTTTATTTTTTTTTGTTTTCTGCGTCGGTTTTCATGAAAACCGACGCCGAAAACCGATGCCAAATTTTTTTTTAAAATTATTTTCCGCGTCGGTTTTATTAAAAACCGACGTGGAAAATATGTTTATTATTATAATCGGCGTCGGTTTCTTGAAAACTGACGCAGAACATCGTCGGATAATTGTTTTTGGCGTCAGTTTTTTGTAAAACCGACGCCATAAATTCCCCGCACATACTATTCACATCGGTTTTTAGAAAACCGACGTTATTACGACGACGTTAAAACCCATATTTCCACTAGTGTTTAGGTTCCATCCATTGACTAAAACCAAGAATCATAGTGTGGGAAGACAAATCATAACACAAAAACCACATAATCAAGAAAAAAATTTCAATTTAAGAAACTTGGTTTTATCCTAGGATATTCATGGTTATTTCTAAAACAATAGGATTATATCATATACTTAGACATATCCTTAGGGTTATTACTAAGGCTTTCACATCCTAGTTTCCAAAGCATAACTACACCTTTCATCTGATACCTACTATAACAACCCATTCTTTACACACATTGATATTACATCATAATTAAAGTATATTTATTACAACATATAATAAGACCACGATAGGTCCATATAGATATAATGTCTTTAGAAATTGGGAAACATAAACTACTGGTTCATAAAACATCGACAGTGTACCTCGTTTATTTCAACATAACTAGACTCCTTTTTGGCATGTCATACTTAGTACACTTGAATATGACTCGGGGAAAAGAAACCTATAAAGGGTGAGCTAAAATGCTCAGTAAGGGTAAACAAATGAAATGTTAATCATATCACATTCATAAGAACAAAACATTGGAAAATCTTATCCTAAATATAATGGATCATAATATCATGTCATTGGATAAATCATAGAATTGAATTATAATCACAATAGTGAAAACATGAGACATAAAATTTAATTTCATACACACATAAACATAGAAAATCATTTCATATTAGTCAAGGCTCATGGGAAAGACCACCATAGTAGAAAAATTCCATTACAGAACCGAGTTCACTCCTTATTCCAGCCCTATATCGCTAAACCAAAATAACTTTTTCTTCCAGCCATGTGTATCTCATGAGATATAAATATTTACCCAATTCATTGGAGGGATATATAGGTCCCACAAATCTCATAATTAAACTAATCTTATGTGTGCCACAAAAACATAAATCAGTCATCATAGCATAACCCATGTAATAAAATGGGATTCTTAAACATCATGCCATCATAACATAATCAATCTAAGATAAATGGATTTCATAAGAATAATTCCATCATAAACATAATAAAATTTAAGTAATAATAAGGACAGAAACATAACACTATGTCATCTAATATGGAAAATAATTTTGATAAAATAGTTAAACTTAATTCCTGAGGAAAATATCCTTTCTTTTTCAAAAATGTTTTCTCTTCTCAAAATGAAACACAATTTTAAAAGAATATTTTCATTTTTAAAATAAACTTGAAACCATGAATATGAATCTTCATGTAAATAAAGAATCTATAAAGCGTAAAAATTCATTCATGCTGTATAAGTTAAAAATACATTCTTCTCTTAATTTTTCCAAAAAAGTCAAAAAGTACCTCATATGGTAAACATAAGAAAGATTTCTTCGAAAACATGTTGTAAAAGTAAAAATGGGTAAAAATTAATTTGAACATACATACAAGAATAGTAAAAATTTTATAATAATATTCTTATAAGACAGATAAATGGATGATAAATATACCCCTAGTAAATACTAACGTATAAACAGTCTTGTATAAAAATGAGATTTGCAATGTTATCCATTACCGTAGGTTTGATATGCCTCCTATGTATCTGAAACTCCTATATAATGATTTAAATGATGTTACTAATTTATTCTAGAATCATGATCATTTATGATAACATGTATAATCATATTTTCATTCGATTGTTAGTAACATTTCATTGTTACTTATTATTCGGGTATTAACTGCTTTATGTTCTTATGTATGTTTTGTCGAATAAGTTCTTATTAATATTTTTAGCTTAAATTTATGTCATTTAAATTATATTATTATTATAATATATATTATATTTATTCAATAAATTCATTTATATAATCATGGTTTAATGAATATTATGTAGAACAAATAACATCACACCGTGGAGACGGTAAGCTATACGTACACACAAGTGATGATATCGTTCCCATAATTGTTGAATAGTATTCAAGTGGATGGTGTATAGTGTCTCAGAATTAGTATCATGTTATAATAATCATATATATTTATTATTTATGCCATTATACCCATCCAAGTATGGTGGTGGTGAAAAACAGATTACACCACGACGTGGGGACAGTAAGCTGTACGTACATATGCACGGGGATTTCATTTTTCATAGGATGGATAGAAGATAAAATAGGGTTGTTTAAAACATATAATAACATATCCATATATTAGTGATAATTATGTTTTTACTTTATAATGAAATAACTAAATAAGATTATGTAGAAGAAGAAATAAATTTGAAAGAATCGTTAGAAGAGATTACCTCTTCCTCAATGTGCCTCCACTAAATTTCCTATTATGGCACTAGATTTGGTATTTAGAGAAGAAAAGAACATATATAATATTACTAGGTAAGTTTATAATCGAAATGGGTAGGGTTTGGCTGAGATTAAAGGCTCAAAATGGATTGAATAGGAGAGGGAGGAGGTGTCATTTTATAAGAGAGGAGAGAGACACTTTAGGAAAGTCTTAAAATATTAATTTATAATAAAATAAAACCCTACCCAAAAACTAAAAAAGTGTCCAAAATTTGAATATAATATGATATAGGGTTGTAATAGCATCGAAAAATAAATTTTGCGCAACTTGTATTTTCCAATTTAAACCATGTCCTTTTAATTTTCACTTAGTATTTCTATTAATTTTAAATTTTGGAAATAACATTGTAAATATTTAATGGTAATGAATATTTACTTATGTGGTTTTAATTGATAATAAATGGATACTTTATAACATTTTAGACCTTATAATTAATTTTTTTTAAATATTTTTATGATTTTTAAATAATTTAATAAAATGTTATGTTTATAATATGTTAATAGTGTCAATTTTGAAACTAACAATTTATTAGAATTTAAATAAAATTAACATAAAATATAAATTAAAAATAAAATATTAAATACACTCCTAACATGTCATATTCAACTAGAAAATTCGCATAACAAATAAATTAGTTCATATGATATTTCTTTTAATATTTTTAATAATATTTTTTTGATATTTCTATTAATAAAATAATTTCTACATCACCATTATGTCATCATTAATGGTAATTATTTGACCTATAAAAATTATAAATAAATTTATATGATGTATTTAATTATTTTATCTTTCTAGATACTATCTATTTTCAACTTTATCTCATAGTTATATATATATTAAAATTAATATACTTATATAAAATAAGATTGTGACATTTTGTCCATTTCATTAGTTTTTATTACATTCATGTCATTTTCATATGTAAGTGGCCATAAAGTGATTCCATATAGAAAAATAGATGATAAGGGTCGAATTTAGCCATCCAATAGGATTTTTACAGCTGTGAAGGTAATTTTATAATATTATATTTACCTTAATTACCCGATTTACCTTTAACCATGGTAATAAAAATAATTACCAATGTTACTATTCATATTGCCAAAAAAGTATCCTATTAACATAATTTGGACCTACTGATTCAAAATATGTAATAATTTTTTCAAAATTCAAAACATAGAAGTTGTAGTAATTAATTTAAAATTAATCCCATTGTTGAGAAAACATGTTTTAAAATTTAAAACATTGCAAAAGATTGAAATGTTTTTACTTATGAATTAATTGTAAAATTAATTCTAAGGAAATAAATTATATTAAATGATAAATATATATTATATTTATACATTAAAACCATTAAATATTATAATTTAACCATATAAATTATCTTGATGAATAAATTTGTTTTTAATTAACATTTAGTGTAACACCCCGAGATTTTATGAGAAACATTCTTTTTAATTTCTTTGACATCTTATGTTGTACATTTCACCAAGTGTATCTTTCACTATATGAAACACCGTATTAGATTTTTGTATATACAAACACTATTCTTGGCTTGTGTTTCACGCAAGAGCGACCTTCCTCAATACCTTGTGTTGTAAGCAATACTGAGTTTCACTAAAAAACGACGTATTGTTATGAACTAGCTGTTATGAATAGTATTAACTACATTTTGAATTTTATTACATAATAATTCATCGGAAAAATATTCTAGAACATGGTATGAGAACAAAGTAATTTTTTAAAAAAATGCAGTTTTGCAGCTTTTTGATGGCACACCCACTTTAAATCTAGTTTTTGACACGTTTATAAGTTCAATTAGAAGAAATAAAACTATTCATTACAATATGTATATAAAAATTTACTTTGGATAAAATTTTTTATATTTTTTTGTTAACTTTCATATTTTGATGAATAGTAAAAATACACCAAATTTTAATTAAATACAACTTTTTTCATCATGATAGTTTATATAGTTAAATTATAATATTTAATGGTTTTAAAATATAAATAGAATATATTTTTACCATTTAATATAATTCAAGTCATTATCATTAATTTTACATTGAATTCATAGGTAAAAACATTTCAATCTTTGACAATGTTTTAACTTTTAAAACTCGTTCTCTTAACAACGAGATTAATTTTAAATTAATTACTGCCACTTCTGTGTTTTGAATTTTGAAAAAATGGATTCCATATTTGTATTTAGTGTGTCCAAAATTTGTTAATAGGTTACTTTTATTTTTTTGATATCATGAATAGTAACTATGGTAATTTTTATTTACTACAGTTAAACGTAAATCAGGTTATTAAGGGTAAAAATAAGATTATAAAATTACCCTAAGATCTTCCAAAATTCTATTGAATGAACCCATATCACATAAGGGTCAGAATAGGTTCATTTCATGGAGTTTTGACCAATAAAATGATATAATTATTATTAAAACCAAAGAAAGTGACAACATGTCACTCTCTTATATCTTATAAGTGTAATAATTTTAATTTAGTGTTAAACCTTATCAAAAATAGAATATAAATAGTCTCTATAAATATAATAAAATTATCTAAATAATGAGAATTTATTTATAATTTTTAGGGATTAAATAATTATCATTAATTAGGACACAATAGTGATGTAGAAATTATTTTAATGATTGAAATATCAAATAATGGTTTTAAAAATATTAAAATAAATATTATATGAACTAATTAATGTTCTCCAAAAATATTCTAGATGAATATGACATATTAGGAGCCTATTAGATATATTTTTTGAATATATCCTCTGTTTGGATTTTAGTAAAATTCAAATAAATTAATAGTGTCTAAATTGACACTATTGTTATTTTATAAAAATATCATATTATAAAATTGTTTAAAAATCACAAAAATATTTAAAAATTATAAATTAAAATTTATATGGTCTAAAATGTCATAAAGTATTCAATTATGGATAATTAATAACACATAAGTAATTATTTATAACAATTTAAAATTTAGAATATTATTACCAAAAATAAAATTAAATAGATTAAATAAAGATAAATCAAGATGATAAGGTTTAAAATAAATTACCAACATGTCTAAATGTTATTTTTTGATGAGATTACAACCCTATGTCATATAATATTCTTATTTGAGTAATTTTTGGAGGTTTTTGTGTGGGGTTTGTGTAATGACCCAAACCCTCATGATCCATCCCTTTGCCAAATTATAGGATCCTAAGGGGTCGCACCTTGTTCGGTGCGACCAATCGGTGCGGCCGATCAGTGCGACCGATCGACACGATCGATCGGTGCACCTCGTTTGGTGTGACTGATTGGCACACCTCGTTCGGCGTGACCGATCGGTGTTATACAACCTTGTCAGGTTTTCCTTCTACAGTTTTTTCCATAACGCCTCTTTTAGGCCTTTTTGACTTTTTAATGCATTTCAAGGCCGTTTTAACCCATAATTAATTTCTAAAAATCCCGAGAAACCTCCATATTAAATAATAATTAATTCAGTCGGGTGTAACCACCCAACCATGTTGTAGAACCACGATCCAACTTCCAAGGCATTCAAATTCCTTATCTCATCTAATTATCTTGCTATAAATTATTCTTCTCCCTCTTGGCTAGTCTCCTCATTTTTCTTGTGTGTTCGAAGTACTTTCTTTCCCGAGGAAAGTGGTGCAACTGTGCGGGAGCCTTGTGAGTCACACTTCCCCTATTTTGGAACGTGGAGAAAAACATCGATCTTTGATCAACCATGTAAGGATTTTTTCCTTCATCTCTCCTTTCTGTGTATCATGCGGGGTGGGAATGCTTTTGCCTCTGTGGAAATTTATGAAACTGAACTTAACGAAGATAATTAATGAACCTTTAAAGAATGAAGGAGGGGGGGGGGGTGATCGATGTTCTGCTATACTCTTTATGTTGTTATGTGTTGTGGATTGTATGGGCCAATGCTCACTAAAAATCATGGTCATTGGTGGTATTTCTCTGTGCACTAATAAAACTCGGTGATCCTGCATGTTTAAATAACTATAACATGGAATTGCTTCATTATGTATACTCTGTTAAATAAATTGAAACCACCAGGATCAAACCTTTTCTGTGATAAACCCGGTTAAAGCACGGTGGAATTGAAACTATGGAGTGTGTTCAATATTTTAAATCTGAAAATACTTGCATGGGACTGCCTTGTGTTGGTGGTAGTAGTTTGGTTGTTTCTTTCATGGGCTGATTGCTGGGGTGATATGGGTGGGGATGGGATCCCCTGTTGTTGTACTTTCACTGGTTTTGAATTTGAGGCTATGTGATTACTCTACTTATATCATGAATTGGGTGGAATCCTCTGTTGTTGAGAGACTGTTGGCTTGTGGATTTTGGGGACATGGGGCTGTGTCTCGGGGTTTTCTTTTGTTCCAGTACATCGAGGGATCTCACTTATCCCTTTTTTGTTGTGACTTGCAAGAGAACCGGATGTGAATGCTTAAATTTCTGTTTGTTTGTTTCTTTCCTTTTTGGCTTGTGGTTATGCCTGTTAGTTTCCTGGTAGTGTAGAATTCACCTAATGGGATCACTTGAATACGAAAACAAGAATGGTTGAGTGGGGAATTAGTTTGGGAATGAGTTTTGACTTGGCCGTGAGTGTCGTGACTTCTTTTGTGAATGAATAGTAACAAGGGTGTGTGTGCTTAGGTTTTGGAACTCCTAGGTTGGGATGAGTGTTTGTTACCTATACATATATCTGTAGTTTTTTTATGTTTCTTAATTGTTTCCCACCCAAGTTGAGAACTTACGTGACGAACAGTCCCATTTCATGGGGGAGGGTGTTTTTCCCAACACTCCTATGAGTGGATGGTTATTAGCTCCTTTTATGCTCCCTTTCCCGAATAGCCCAAGACTCTTCGGGCAGGGTGTGATGGCTTAAAGTCCATTATTAGCGCAAGAATCTTCGGGCAGCGTAGTTGTGGTGGTTGGACCAGGTGTTTGCGGGAAGGTTGTTTCTCAAGTGTCTTCGGGATGAGTCCCAGGTGTCTTTAGGCGTGGTAGTAGTTGTTCTGACCCAGGTGTTTGTGGGTGTGGTTACGCGTGGTGGTTGTGGCCCAAGTGTCTGCGGGCGAGGTTTGGCAGTAGGATTGCGGTGAGGTTATGGCCCAGGTGTTTTCCGGAGGGGTTTGGCAGTGGTACTGTGGTGAGGTTATGGCCTAGGTGTGTGCGGGCGGGGTGTGGAAGTGGGACTACGGTAAGAATGGCGGAATTGGTTCGATGCATAGGATGTCTTCAATAACCAGTTGGAAAGTGGCGCGGTGTACCCAAATATCGATGTCCTATTACTATATGTTACTTAACTTGCGTTATTTGGGGAGCGTGCCTTGGTGAGGTTTGGGTGGATATATTTTCCTTGTTGGGTGTCTGGTTATCTATTTTTTCATGGGGCATTAGAATGTCTCCTCACTTGTGCATGAGAGTCTTTGGTTACCCTACTGAGTATACTTGTATGCTCACCATACATATATAAAAATGCTTTCAGGTTTCTAGGATGACTTCAGGGATCGGGCGGGACCGTACTAACTTGGACCTCAGGGCAATTGCCATTGTCATTTCCCTTTTCATGGTACATTACCTTTGGAGTTTTTGAGGCTGGTATTATTTACTTTTGAACATTCATATGGGAATGGGTTACTTTTGTCTTTGCCTTTACTCTCATCTTTGGTATTGTTGGGGTTGCTATCTTATCTCTCGTTCCTATAAAAATAAAAAGGGCAATTCCTTCCATTTTGTGTGAGATTCTACATCCTTGGCACTGGTCGCCACTCCAGGACCTATTGAAGGCTAGTTTCGGGGGTCATTATCTCTTCTTCAACTTAAATAAGTAAGGGCTTGGAAATCTGATGACCCTTCCATCCTTTTGGTGAAGGCGGGTCGTGACAGAATGGTATTAGAGGATTGAGGTTGCGAGATAAGATGGAGTCTGAAGTTAGGAACAGTTAGGATTGCATGGGATGGTAGGGAAATAGTGTTGGGTGATCTTGGTGCGTGAAATAGGCCAGGAAAGACCGGCTAGGACATGGGATTTTAGGCCCCCTCGTGATCTGATGCAAGGACTCTGGACCTACCGAATGACCATGTGAGGCTACACTGATTATAGGGTGGAGACCCTAGGAAAGGTACATGCATCATAATGACTTGTGTTCTTGTGTTTCTGGGTGTTTTAGGGATTCAAAAATAAATAAAGAAGTCAAATAAAATGTAATAAAAATATTCTACACTACCCGGTCTTATGAATTATTTGTTTACCTTGCAGTTATGTCACCTGGGAGACGACCACGAGTCGTGTGGGCGATCGAGGCCCAGGAGGTTGACTCAGCTGACTGACGGAGGGCTGACCGAGAATAGGAGGGTGATCAGTGGTAGAAGACGCTTTGTGTTTCCAGCGGCAGACCCTCGGGAAGTATGAGGGTAGCACCTCAGACATGGAGACAAAGAGCTAGATAGAGGAGATGGTGATAACTTTCAGCTTGATCCGAGCTCCGGTGGGGTACTGGGTTGCTCTAGCCATGAGCCAGATGCGAGGAGTGGTATGTCAGTGGTGGACGCTCTATCTGGGGGAGAAGAGGGAGGCTGAGGTGACATGGGATGATTTCGAGAAGGAGTTCCGGGCAGAATTCCTCTCTTCTACGATGAAAGCTATGAAGAGGTAGGATCTAATCTCTCTCTAGTAGGGGGTATGTTAGTGAGAGAGTTGGGGATCAAGTTCAAGGATCTCATCCGCTTTGATTCGGACCTCTTTCCGGATGAGGAGCCTCGGGCGAGACGTTTGGAGGAGGCGCTCCGACCTTCCCTCCAGTACGTTGTTCCCCCTTCACCTTACCGACATACCAGGAGGTCCAGAAGAAGGATGAAGTGGTGGAGAGGATGAACACACTGGGAGGTGTATCACAAGAGGGGATTCAGCTTGGCCTGTCAAATGTAAAGGCAGTCAGCACCAGACCTCCATAATCGAGAACCTCTAGGTTCTGACCAGTAGGGAGAAGGTCTCAGCAGTTCCAGTTTTGATCCCCTGGCCCTGGCCCTTTCCCTTCAGTCCCAGTGCCAGGATGCTTCGTCTGCGGGAGCCACAAGCACCTTAGGAACTAGTGCCCAAATAGAGTGCAGTACATCGGCAGTGGGCAGGACCAACACCCACCTTAGCAGCAGCAGCTTCCAGCTAGGCCCTTTCAGCAGCAGCATCAGGGGCAGTGAGCTCCCGCTCCTTCGAGCGCAGACGTTGCAGGAGGAGGTCGCCCCCAGGGCACTCCTCAAGGACCTCGACCGGGGCATGGTCGGGGAGGTGGCCGACAACCGAGAGGCAGAGGAGTCGGGCGTGCACAATTGCACGCCGCGAAGGCAGCAGTTCCAGTAGGACCAGAAGTCGTTCGAGGTACAATCAGTTTGTTCAGTACCCTTTCTTAGGTCTTGTTTGATATAGGAGCTTTGCACTCCTTTGTTACACCCAGTCTAGCCCATGCTTTGGGTCTAGATTCCGAGAGACTTCAAGTGCCCCTGGTGCTGAGCACACCAGTCAAAGGTTAGACCAACTTGATATATGTTTGTCGAGGATGAAGACTAAATATAGGGCCACATCAGTCTGTCAGGGACCTCCTACTATTACAGATACATCCATACGATGTCATCCTAGGCATTGACTGGCTGTTCTCTATTTTTGTCGTCATCGGCTACTTCTGAGGAAGGGTCGTGTTTTCAGACTTAGGTGGCTGACATGTTACTTTCACCGGTGAGTGGGGTGGCCAGAAGGGAAGCAGGCGAGAGGGACCCCTCCTCTCCTTGTTAGCTGAGCTATCAGTGGAGTCAGCAGATGTAGATATGGTGGAGGTACCAGGGATCAACAGTAGGTTTATGGAAGTCTTCCCTGAGGAGGTGACGACTCTACCCCCTCGACGTGATGTTGAGTTTGGGATAGACTTGCAGCTTGGTGCTTGTCCGATTTCGATGGCTCCCTACCGGATGGCACCTTTGGAGCTACGAGAGTTGCGGATTCAGATTGACGATCTGATGAAGAGGGGTTATGTTCAACCAATTGCATCACCGTGGGGTGCTCCAGTCTTGTTCGCAAAGAAGGAAGATGGTGGTCTAAGGCTGTGCATAGACTACAGGAGGCTAAATCATGTAACGGTCAGGAATCGCTACCCTCTTCCGAGGATAGACGATCTTTTCAACTAGTTGAAGGGGGAATAATGGTTCTACAAGATCGACCTGTGGTCTGGATATCACCAGTTGAGGTTGAAGGAGGGCGACATCCCAAAGATGGCCTTCAGGGGAAAATATGGGCACTTCGAGTTTGTGGTCATGCCGTTTGGCGTTACAAATGCTCCAACTGTATTCATGGGGCTTATGAATTCCGTCTTCTTGGAGTATCTGGATTGGTTCGTAGTAGTGTTCATCGATGACATCCTGATCTATTCAATATCAGAGGAGGATCACGCTAAGCACCTGAGGACGGTTTTGGAGGTCCTCCGATAGTACGAACACTTTGGGAAGTTGTCGAAGTGCAAGTTTTGGATGAGATAAGTGCACTTCCTTGGGCATGTAGTGTCTGAGCAGAGAGTAGTGGTAGACCCATCAAAGGTTGAGGTGGTTGTTTCTTGGGCAGCACCCAAGAACGTGGCAGAGGTCTGTAGTTTCCTCAGGATGGAAGGTTACTATCGAAGTTTTGTACCCAACTTCTCCTGAGTTGCAGCACCTTTTACAGCATTGATGAAGAAGGATCAAGCTTTCATGTGGGACGAGCAATGTGAGGCAGCCATCGGCTATCTGAAGGAAAAGTTGGTTAGTTCCCCAGTGCTAAGGTTAACAGATGAAGGGACAAAATATGAGGTGTTCTTTGATGCTTTAGGGCAGGGCCTCAGATGTGTGTTGATGCAGCAGCAAGAGGTGATATTCTATGGGTCTAGTAAGTTATGTCCCCATGAGCGTAACTATGCCACCCATGACCTGGATCTTGCGGTGGTCATGTTCGCACTAAATTTGTGGCAGCACTACCTCATCGGGGAGCGCTTCATGGTATTCATCGATCAAAAGAGCTTGAAGTATGTGTTCTCCCAGCGGGACCTGAACTTACGACATCGAAGGTGGATGGAGTTTCTTCAGGACTACAATTTCAAGATTTACTATACCTCACGGAAAGGAAACATGGTGGCTGATGCCTTGATCAGGAAGTCACAAAGGGATTTGGTTTGAGAGTCGGCGAATGCTTGGAGGGTGATGGAGGAGTTGGCTGCCCTTCACCTGAATGCAAGGATGGATGGCGGTAAGGGTTTCCAGTATCAGATGACAGTACAGTCTTCTCTGTTACGTTAGGTGGAGGAGTCTTAGTGGGGAGACCCAAAGAGTGAAGTGATGTGTGACCGGGTTAGCCAAGGCAGTGCTCCGGAAGGGTAGAAATAAGATGGTCAGAATCCGATTCTATTCCAAGGGAAGTTGTTCGTTCCAGAGGAGATGCGCGGGAGAGTCCTTGGTGAGTTCCACATCTCACCCCTGGTGGTGCATCCAGGAGTTTCCAAGATGTTCTAGGGTATGAGGAGATAGTTTTGGTGGCCCAGGGAAAAGCAGGTGGTGGCAGAGTTTGTGGCCAAGTGCCTAGTGTGTCAGCAGGTGAAGGCTGAACACCGTGTTACAGGTGGTTTGTTGCAACCTTTAGCTGTCCCCAAGTGGAAGTGGGATGTCATCTCGATGGATTTCATCATGGGTCTACCCAAGGTTCAAGGAGGGTGTGATTCCATCTGGGTAGTAGTGGACCAATTGAATAAATCGGCTCACTTTTTGGTAGTCAAGGAATCGAGTGTAGTGGACTATCTAGCATGGAGGTATGTGGACGAGGTGGTGCGGTTTCATGGGGTTCCAATGTCCATAGTCTCAGATAGGGAAGCACGATTTACCTCACAATTCTGGAGGGGTTTGCATCATTCTTTTGGCACCCAACTACGCCTTAGCACTACCTTCCACCCCTAGACAGATGGGAAGATATAGCGCACCATCCATACCTTGGAAGATATGCTATGAGCATGCATATTGGACTTCGGGGGATCATGGTTGAGACAATTGCCTCTGGTAGAGTTCACCTAAAACAATAGATTCCACTCTACCATTGGCATGGCTCCATTTGAAGCTTTGTACGGGAGGCTGTGTTGCTCTCCCGTGTGCTGGACAGAAGTCGGGGAGATAGGTGTTCTTGGCCCGGAGGTGGTACAGAGCACAACGGAGAAGGTTCATGTTATACAAGAGAGGATGAAGGAGGCTCAGGACCGGTAGAAGTCATATGCGGACGATAGGAGAAGGCCCTTGGAGTTCGATGTCGGGGACCATGTGTTCTTGAAGGTCTCCCCTCAGCGTGGACAACATAGGTTTGTTATGGGAAGTAAGCTCTCTCCCAGGTTCTTCGGACCCTTTGAGGTGTTGCACCGGGTCAACGAGGGGGCTTATCATCTAGCGTTGCCACCACAACTACAAAGGGTGCATGATGTCTTCTATGTGTCCTAGCTTCATCGGTATCTGCCCAACAATTCGCACGTCCTCGACTGGGGAGAGCTAGATATCGAAGACAATGCAACCTTCATGGAATGACCAGTGGTGATCGAGGGTCTTGAGGAGAAGGTGCTTCATGGACGAACCATCCCGTTGGTTCGTGTGTTATGGAGGAATGGTGGGATTGAGGAGTGTACCTAGGAGAGGGAAGTGAAAATGCTTGCCCAGTACCCAGAGTTTTTTTGAGTTTTATCCCGTTTTGTCAGTACTTGTTCGCTATGTAATGCTTTACCTTGTTGACTATGGGATATGCAGTTTCCTTTTTCTGTGAATGAGTGTGAAGTGTCCTAAAGGATGGGGAGGGGAGGACCTGATTCCTAGTTAGGACGCATTAAATTGGATGCGCCTAAACCCATGCAGGCGAGTCAGTACTGCCCAAATCGGATAGTATCTTAACATAGAGGAAGGGAAAACCCTCTCCCACATGGCCAGACGGTTTAGTCTTTTGTTTTGCGTGGTTTTACGGGGAAAGGAGCGGTAGGACGTCCGTTATTGTTCAGGAGATAAGGTGTTCCTATTTCAGAGAGGTTCACTCCTTAGTGGTATCTTCCAGGGTGGTTGTTAAGACCCCCCTCTTTCCATCGAGCCTGGTTCTGGTTTCACTAGGGTGAGAATAGTTTGAGAGGTATCTGATGTAATGACCAAGACCCTAATGATCCACCCCTTTTCCAAATTCTAAGATTCTAAGTGGTCGCACCTCGTTCAGTGCGACCGATCGGTGCGATCGATCGACGCGACTGATCAGCGCGGCCTATCAGCGCGACTGATCGGCCCGACCTATCAGCGCGACCGATCGGTGCGACCTATCGGCACGACCAACCAATAGGTGTTATCCCGGCTTGTCGTGTTTTACTTCTATAGTTTTTTCTGTAACACATCTTTTAGGACTTTTTTACCTTTTAAGGTGTTTCAAGCCCGTTTTAACCCATAATTAATATCTAAAAATCCCGAGAAACCTCCCTATTAAATAACAATTAATTCAGTCGTGTGTAACCACCCAACTGTGTGGTAGAACCACGATCCGACTTCCAAGGTGTTCAAATTCCTTATCTCATCTTATTATCGCCCTAGAAATTCTTCTTCTCCCTCTTGGCTAGTCTCCTCCTTTTTCTTGTGCGTTCAAAGTCCTTTCTTTCCCGAGGAAGTGGTGAACCTTCACGGGAGCCCGGCGAGTCGCTCTTCCCCTGTTTTGGTGCGTGGAGAAAAAATTCGATCTTTTATCAACCAAGTACGTATTTTCTCCTTCATATCTCCTTTCTGTGTATCATACGGGGTGGGCATGCTTTTGCCTCTATGGAAATTGATGAAACCGAACTTAACGAAGATAATGATCGAACCATTAAAGAATGAAAGTGTGGGGGGGGGGGTGTGATTGATGTTCTACTATACTCTTTATGTTGTTATGTGTTGTGAATTTTATGGGCCTATGCTCACTGAAAATCATGGCTGTTGGTGGCCTTTCTCTTTGCACTAATGAACCTTGGTTATCCTGGATGTTTAAATAACCGTAACATAGAATGGGTTAATTACGTATACTCGGTTAAATAAATTGAAAGTACCATGATCAACCCTTTTATGTGATAACCCCGGTTAAAGCACAGTGGGATTGAAACCATGGATTGTGTTAAATATTTTAAATCTGAAAATACTTGCATAGGCCTGCATTGTGTTGGTGGTAGAAGTTTGGTTGTTTCTTTCACATCCCGATTGTTGGGGTGATACGGGTGGGGATGAGATCCCCTGTTGTTGTACTTTCACTGGTTGTGAATTTGAGGCCGTGTGGTTACTCTGCTTATATCACGAATTGGGGTGGAATCCTCTATTGTTGAGAGATGGTTGGCTTCTGGATTTTGGGGACATGGGGCTGTGTCTTGGGGTTTTCTTTGGTTCAAGTACTTCTAGGGATCTCACTTATCCCTTTGTTGTTGTGACTTTAAAGAGAACCGGGTGTGAATTCTTAAATTGTTGTTTGGCAGTTTCTTTCCTTTTTGGCTTGTGGTTATGCCTGTTAGTTGCCCAGTAGTGTATAATTCACCTAATGGGATCACTTGAACATGAAAACAAGAATGGTTGAGTGGGGAATTGGTTTGGGAATGAGTTGTGACTTGGTTGTGAGTGTTGTGACTTCTTTTGTGAATGAATAGTAACAAGGGTGTATGTGCTTAGGTTTTGGAACCCCTAGGTTGGGATGAGTGTTTGTTACCTATACATATATCTAGAGTTTTTTTATTTTTCTTATTCATGCCCCACCCAAGTTGAGCACTTAAGTGCCAAACACTCTCATTTCATGGGGGGGGGGGGTGTTTTTCCGAAAACTCCTATGAGTGGATGGTTATTAGCTCCTTTCTGCTCCCTTTCTCAAATAGACCAAGACTCTTCGGGCAGTCTATGATGGAATGAAGTATATTATTAGCCCAAGAATCTTCGGGCAGGGTAGTTGTGGTGGTTGTCCCAGGTGTTTGCGGGCATGTTGTTTCCCAAGTGTCTTCGGGATGAGGCCTAAGTGTCTTCGGGTGTGGCTGTAGTTGTTCTGACCCAGGTGTTTGTGAGTGTGGTTATGTGTGGTGGTTATTGCCCAGGTGTCTGCGGGCGAGGTTTGGTTGTGGGACTGCGGTGAGGTTATGGCACAGGTGTCTACAGGTGGGGTTTGGTAGTGGGACTGCGGTGAGGTTATGGCCTAGGTGTGTGCGGGCGAGGTGTGGCAGTGGGACTGTGGTAAGAATGGCAGGATTGGTTTGATGCGTAGTATGTCTTCAATAACCAGTGAGAAAGTGGCGTGGGGTACCCAAATATCGATGTGATATTACTATATGTTACTCGACTTGCGTTATTTGGGGAGCAAGCCTTGGTGAGGTTTGGGTGGATAGCTTTTCCTTATTGGGTGTTTGATTATCTCTTTTTCCACGGGGCATTAGAATGTCTCCTCACTTGTGAATGAGAGTCTTTGGTTACCCTACTGAGTATACTTTTATGCTCACCCTACGTATATAAATCTGCTTTCAGGTTTCCAAGAGGACTTTAGGGATCGGGCGGGACTATACAAGCTCAGACGTTTGGGAAATTGCCATTGTCTTTTCCCATTTCTTGGTACTTTACCTTTGGAGTTTTTGAGGCTTGTATTATTTACTATTGAACATGAATATTGGAATGGGTTACTTTTGGATTTTCATTTACTTTCATCTTTGTTATTTTTGGGGTTTCTATCTTATCTCTTGTTCCTATAAAAATAAAAAGGGCAATGCCTTCCATTTTGTGTGAGATTCTATACCCTTGGCATTGATCTCCACTGCAGGACCTATTGAAGGAGGGTTTCGGGGGTCATTATCTCTTATTCAACATAAACAAGGAAGGGCTTGGCAATCTGATGATCCTTCCCACTTTTTTGTGAAGGCAGGTCGTGACAGTTTGAGTTTACTATAAATTAATATTTTAGAGGTTTCCAAAAGTGCCCTACTTCTATCTTATAAAAGGGCACATCCTATCTCTCCTCCTCACACCTCATTGATCCTTCAAGTTCGGCCAAACCATGCCCATTTCTCTTCTCCACTTTTTTAGAAACATACTAGAGGTCCTGGTCTTCTTCAAAGACCAACTTTAGTGCCCTAAGAGAAGGTTTAGAAGTGGTGCGTCGAAGAAGATGTAATATCCTTTACCGATTCTTTCAAATTAATTTCTTCTTCTACTACCTCTTGTTTTGTTGTTTCATAATAAAGTAATAACATCAGTATCACTCATATACTTATATGTTATTATAAATTTGAACCAACCCTATTTCACCTTCTATCCATCCTATGGAAAACGAAATCACCGCGCGTGCGTACGTATGGAATACCGTCTCCACGCCGTGGTGTAATATGTTTTTCCACCACCACCTAAATTGTATGGGTATAATGGTGTACAGAATAACTATATATGGTTATTATTACATGATACTAATTCTGATATATTATATCATCCACTCTAATTCCATTAAATAATTATGGGAACGATATAATCGCTCGTGCGTACGTATGATTACTTTATCCACAACGCGATGAGATTCATTCTACAAGTTTACCATTAATGAATTATTATAAAGTATATATAATAAATAATCATGAAATATATGACATATTAATTATATTGGATTTATTTATATGTTATTTACTTACTTCCATTCAATTTAATAAGAAAAAGAAAACAACGTTCATGCATACATACGACCTACCGTCTCCATGAACGGTGTATTTCTTTCCATTTATCTATATATTATATATATGTATGTTATAAATATTTATTATATATAAATCATTTTTTAAATTCTTGAAGTAAGTAATAATGATCTAAGTAATCATATGAATAATTACATGTCAAAACACGGACGATAAATGAAACGATTTTACCCAAAACACTACTTTAACAAGGAATAGAAAATGAAGGGGTAATATAAAGTCATAAGTGAATCATGTATGATATCATAAATATTATTATGGTTTTTTACAAGTTAATAATATGTTTAAACCCACTATAAAGAAGTCTCAGACACATACAGAAGAAATTGGACATAAGTTAAGGGATAATTATTCCAATCTCGTTCTTATCCGAGATTATTTATTCGTAAGTATTTATTGGGGTTATATTTTTCATCTTTGTCCATAAAAATGTTTTTCATAAAGTGTTTAATATTATTAAATTTTTTTTATAGTAATTTTTACCCCTATTTGACTTTTACTTTGTGTTATGGAAGGAATCTTTCTTTTTTTACCATACGTGGTACTTTTTGACTTCTCTGTTAAAAGTACGAGGAGAAATTTTTTTTAACTTATACAGCATGAACAGATTTTTACGGTATAATAATTCCTTATTTTCATGAATCTTAATTTACAATATTTCATGATTATTTTCAATTAAATATTTTTCTTTTAAAATTTCATGTCATTTTGTGAAAAGAAAATGATTTTGAAGAAGAAAGGAAATTTTCCTCAAGAATTCATTTCAAGTGTTTTATCCAGAATATTTTCCATATAATATGAAGTTATTTAATATGGATATGATTCATGTATAATTTCCCAATTATTTACATGGTTTTATTTTTTTATTATGAAATTTAATCCATTGTTTTATATGGATTATGCTATGATGGGATGACGTATATGAAAACCATTTTATTCATTGGGTTATGATGAATGATTTTTGTTTATTTTTGTAGCACATGAAAGAATGATTTCATTATGAGATGGGTGGGACCTATATCTCCCTCCAATAAATTGGGTAAGGATTTATATCTCCGGAGATAGACATTTCTGGAATGGAAAGTGAATCTGGTTCAGTAATATAGAGCTGGAATTGAAAGTAAACCCGGTTCAGTAATGGACTTTGTCCACTATGATTGTCTTGGAAACAATGCCTTGGATACTATGGAAATAATAAAATGTTCCTAATTGTTGGCACAATCACATGTTTTATTCCCATGATATTTTATCATGGTTAATGTTACATTATGATATATGACTTATGAACTTCAACGATTTATGTCATTACTCATGATTTTGATGTTTTATGTTCATGTTCTTATGTTCAAATGTTGAGGGATTGTTTTATGTTTTCTATGTTTACCCTTACTGAGCATTTGAGATCACCATTTTTATGTTTTCTTTTCCCCAGGATATAAAGAAAGGTTTTAGGTAATAAAACCAAAGGGGAAGATCTTTATGAGAGATGGTTAAGATCTTTCACCGTGATTAGAAGATTATGTTCTGAGTTTCCAAAGACACTAAACTAATACGATCTTTGGGAATCTGTTTTTGTCAAGTATTATGTATTGCAAAAAAGTAATGCAATGTAAATGTATGTCAAGATTTGGGTCTCTATAGTTTGTATCAGAGAAAAGTTCTAGTTAACCTTTGGAAACAAGGATGCACAAACTTTAGTGAAATCCCTAGAGATATTTCTAAGGAATGTTTAGGGATGTCTCTAAGGTTAAGTATAAGTATAGGTTATAGTCCTAGAATTATGGGAATGATCTTAGAATTTAACCTAAGATTTTATATCTTGAAAGTAATCCCCCTTTATTTTATTGTTTTCCTAGCATGATTTTTTCCTCTCACACTATTCTTTTTTGGTTTTAGACGATGACTGGAACCCAAAGGAACCGTGTTGATCAATGTAATGGACAATGCAATGATTGTCCTCCTGAACAAACCAATGTTATGGGAGATGGAGTGAAAAATCTTATTGCTATAATTACACAATCTATGAATCATTCTGGACTTCCAAATGAGCATAGAAGGGAACAATATTCTATTGAGTCCTTCATGAGGCAACATCCACCTTCTTTCAGTGGGTCTTCTAATCCACTTGTTGCTGAAAAATGGATCAGTACCATTGAAAAGATATTTTCCTTAATTCGCTGTATAGAATATGAAACAATCATTCTGGTTATTTACCATTTAAAAGGTTATTAAGACTAGTGGTGGACTCTAATAAAGAATACATGTCCCCAATATGAAATTGAATCCATGGAATGGGATGAGTTCAAGAACTTATTTTTCAATAAGTACTTCCATCATATTCTTCGAATAAAGATGGAAAAGGAGTTCCTTCAGCTTAAGCAAAAGGATGATGAATCTGTTGGTATATACGAGGCGAATTTTTCAAGGCTTTCAAGGTACACATCTGGATTTATCATCCAACCTGAGAGTAAAGTTTATCGATTCTTCAGTGGCTTAAAACAAAGTCTTCGAAGGGCATTAACTATAAGATACTTCAGCAGCAATGAAGAAATTTTCTGTTATTCTATCATGGTAGAACTAAAAGTTGGTGTTACATATCCATCTCATGGTTTTGAAAAGAAACGAAAGATGGAGTTCAAATAAAAATCTCAAAACTATAGTGAAAAGAAGAAAAATGTTTCATTATGCTCAAAGTGTGGGTAGAAGCATGGTGGAGATTATCTTAAAATGACTAGAAAATGTTTTAAGTTTGGAAAATAAGGTCATAGAGTAGTTGAGTGCCAAAGTAATGGGAAAAAGGTATCTAATGATGTGAATAGAGAAAAGACTACAGAGAACACACCACCAACACTTCAATGCTATAAGTGTAGGGAAATTAGGCATTATGCTAACCAATGCCCTAATCCAAGGGTTAATGATGATCAACATCAACAACCTCTCAAGGAAAAGGAAAAAGGGAAGTCACATACGATCACTATTGGCGATGTTGAATATGAAAACGAAGTGGTATAATGATTAAGTGTTTATGTAATAGGATTCCAAAATAGTGTTGTGGATTCTCATTTTTAGTATCATGGAATATTGGAATATCTAGGTTTGGGTTTATTGTGGTTTTCAATAATTTTATGGTACCAGTAACCATGATAAATGATTGTAATATTTTTGGCAAGCAGATGCTATGTTCATAATGAAAAGATAAAGATATAATGAAATGTTTGATAGTATTAATGTGCTCATATAAGGACAAAATGATATCATGATTTGAGTATATAGAAATTTTGGGATTTTTGTATGTGGAAAGATTTGACATTTGACAACATTCATGTTTTCAAAAAGATTCTATAGTAAATAATGTTTCAAGAGAATAAATGATTAAGGTATTCACATGTTTGGAATGTTATTAACAAGATATATCTTATGATATACATGGGATAAATGATGGTATTCACATGCTTGGTTGATGACATTTCTAGTAATCATTTTCTTTATACTATGAGCTTGGAAAAAAGTATTTTGGAAAAGCCTAAAGATTAGAAAAAGATTATGTTGGACATAAGATAATATTTTTTAAGTATAGAACCTTTTTTTGATATTATTTCGGGAATGTTATAATAGTGTAGTTTTAGAAAAAGGACAACCTGCAGGACGGGCGACAACCCGTCACGTCGGACAAGGTTGCAGGAATAAAATCCACAACCGGCATGCGACATGCCTTTATGACCTACAAATGGCCTACAGAAAGTCCCTAGTTAGTATAAACCAGTTATATTTTATTAAGTTGTATGATGGATGAAGTATAAGTCCATTTTTGGAACCATATACTATTAATCTCACCATAAGATGGAATTATGTATATAACTTTTTCTAACCTTAGGTTTAAAATAGATGTAATGACATATCATTCTATTGAATGATCTGCCAACACATCACGGAAGAAAAATTCAACTTCATTTCTTTAAGAGATGAAGTGCAAATTGTTCAAGGCATAAACAATAGTGAAATTGTACCAAAATCAAGTAAGTATTTCTTTTAATTCAAAAATTATTCAACATTAGGGAAACGATCTTGAAATCAAAAAATGTTGTCCTAGTTCCCTCATATCTGATGAATCTGATGGTACCTTAGATCATCATAAATTTATGGCTTTGTGATTGTTGTCTTTTTCATAGCCATGTTCTCTACCACTCTTCATCCAAACATGATGGTTAGATTTCTCTCACATATCCATATTTTCACATATATTCTCTTATGTGTAAACCCAGTGCTGAGTTACATTGGGTGACTGTTATGTTTCTAACATTCCATTTTAAAATTATGTTTTAGTATTACTTTTTAAAATGTCGGTTTCTATGAAAGAAACATTCCAGTTGTTAACAATTTATAACACTGATGAATTTCGAGGGTGAAATTCATTTTAAGGGGAGTAGAATATAACAACCTGAGATTTTATGAGAAATATTGTTTTTTATTTCTTTGACATATTATGTTGTATGCTTCACCAAGAGTAGCTTGTGCTATATGCAACACCGTATTATATTTTAGTATACACAAACAATATTCATGGCTTGTGTTACACACAAGAGCGACCTTCCGCAATAGGTTGTGTTGTACGCAATACTGAGTTTCACTAAACAAAGAAATATTGTTATGAACTAGCCGCTATGAATATTATTAACTACATTTTGAATTTTATTTAATAATAATTCATATTACAAATATTCTAGAACATGGTATGAGAACAAAATAAATTTTTTAAAAAATGCAGTTTTGCCGCCTTTTGATGGCGCACCCACTTTAAATCTAGTTTTTGAAATGTTTATAAGTTCAATTATACAAAATAAAAGTATTCATTGCAATAAGGATATAAAAAGTTACTTTGGATAAGTCTTTATATTTTTCTTTTAACTTTCATATTTTCATGAATAGTAAAAATACGGTAAATTTTAATTAAAAACAACTTTTTTCATCAAGAACATTTATATGGATAAATTATAATATTTAATGGTTTTAAAGTATAAATAGAATATATTTTTACCATTTAATATAATTAAAGTCATTATCATTAATTTTACATTGAAGTCATAGGTAAAAAAGTTTTAATCTTTGACTATGTTTTAACTTTAAAAACTGGTTTTCTTAACAACGAGATTAATTTTAAATTAATTACTGAAACTTCTGTGTTTAAAATTTTGAAAAATGGATTCCATATTTGTATTCAGTGGGTCAAAATTAGGTTAATAGGTTTCTTTTATTTTTTTTGATATTATGAATAGTAACTACGGTAATTTTTATTTACTACAGTTAATGGTAAATCAGGTAATTAAGTGTAAAAATAAGATTATAAAATTACCCTAAGACCCTAAAAAATTCTATTGTATGAATAAAATTATAACCATATAACATATGGTTATTAATAGATTCATTTCATGGACTTTTGACCATGAAAATGATATAATTATTATTTAAACCAAAGAAATTGACAACATGTCACTCTCTAATATCTTATAAGTGTAATAATTTCAATTTATGGGGAAACCTCATAAAAATTCTAATATAAATAGTCTCCAGAAATATAATAAAATTATCTACATCATGAGAATTTATTTAGAATTTTTAGGGATTGAATAATTATCATTAATGATGACACAATAGTGATGTAGAAATTATTTTATTGATTGAAATATCAAATAAATGGTTTTAAAAATATTAAAATAAATATTATATATACTAATTAATGTTATAAAAAAACTTTTCTAGATGAATATGACATGTTAAGAGTCTATTAAATATTTTGGTCCGAATATATCCTCTGTCTGGATTTTATTTAAATTCAAATAAATGAATAGTGTCAAAATTGACACTATTGTTATTTTATAAAAATAAAATATTATAAAATTGTTTAAAAATCACAAAAATATTTAAAAATTATAAATTTAAATATATATGGTCTAAAATGTCATAAAGTATCCAATTATGGACAATTAAAAATACATAAGTAATTATTTATAACAATTTAAAATTTAGAATATTATTACGACAAATAAAATTAAATAGATTAAATAAGGATAATTCAAGATGTTAAGGTTTAAAATAAATTATAAACATGTATAAATATTCTTTTTTTGATGATATTACAACTCTATATCATCTAATATTCGTATTTGAGTTATTTTTGGAGATTTTATGTGGGTTTGAGTTTATTATAAATTAATATTTTAGTGGTTTCCAAAAGTACCCCTCTCCTCTCATATAAAAAGGCACCTCCTCCCTCTCCTCCTCACACCAATTTGAACCTTAAAGCTCATCCAAAACCTTCCCATTTCTCTTATAAACATCCCTATAAATATACTACAGGTCCTGGTATTCTTCAAAGACCAAATTTGGTGCCCTAAGATGAGGTTTAGAAGAGGCGCGTCGAAGAAGAGGTAATATCCATTACTGATTCTTTCAAATTCATTTCTTCTTCTAATACATATTATTTTGTTGTTTCATAATAATGTAATAACATCAGTATCACCCATATACTTATATGTCATTATAAATATGAACCAACCCTATTTCACCTTCTATCCATCCTACAAGAAATGAAATCATCGCACGTGTGTACGTAAGGAATACCGTCTCCACCCTGTTGTGTAATCTATTTTTTCCACCACCACCTTACCTTGATGGGTATAACGGTGTAAATAATAAATATATATGGTTATTATAACATGATACCAATTCTAAGATATTATATCATCCACTCTAATTCCATTCAATAATTATGGGAATGATATAATCGCTTATGCGTACATATGGATTACCGTCCCCATGATGCGATGAGATTCATTCTACAAGTTAACCATTAATGAATTATTATAAAGTATATATAATAAATAACAATGAAATATATGACATATTAATGATACTTTATTTTTTTATATGTTATTTACTTACTTACATTCAATTTAATAAGGAAACAAAAACAGCGTTCATGCTTACGTATGACCTACCTTCTCCATGAACAGTGTATTTCATTCTATTTATAGATCTATTATATATATGTATATTATAAATATTTATTATTTATAAATCATGTTTTACATTTTGTAATTAATTAATCATGATCTATGTAATCATATGAATAATTAAAATTCAAAACATTGACGATAAATGAAATGATTTTACCCAAAACGCTACTTTAACATGGAATGGAAAATGAACGGGTAATATAAAGTCTTAAGTGAATCATGTATAATATCATAAATATTATTATGGCTATGTTACAAGTTAATAATATGTTTAAACCCACTATATAGATGTCTCAGACACATACGGATGAAATTGGACATATGGTAAGGGATAATTATTCCAATCTCGTTCTTATCGAGATTGTTTGTTCGTAAGTATTTACCGGGGTTATATTTTTTATCCTTGTCCATAAAAATGTTTTTCATAAAGTGTTTAATATTATAACATGTATTTTTAAAGTCATGTTTACCCCTCTTTGACTTTTAATTTGTGTTATGGAAGGAATATTTCTTTTTTTACCATACGTGGTACTTTAGAATTTTCCATTAAAAGTAAGAGGAGAATGTTTTTTCAACTTATACGACATGAACATATTTTTACAGTTTCATAACGACTTATTTTAATGAATATTACATTACAAGAGTTAATGATTATTTCCAACAAAATCATTTTCTTTTAAAATTTCATAGCATTTTGTGAAAATAAAATGATTTTGAAGAAGAAAGGATATTTTCCTCAAGAATTCATTTCAAGTGTTTTATCCAAAATATTTTCCATCTAAGATGACATTATTTAATATGGATATCATTCATGTATAATGTCCATATTATTTACATGGTTTTACTTTGTTTATTATGAAATTTTATCCATTGTTTTATATGGATTATGTTATGATGGGATGACGTATATGAAACCCATTTTATTCATTGGGTTATGATGAATGATTTATGTTTATTTTGTGGCACACAAAAGAATGATTTAATTATAAGATTGGTGGTACCTATATCTCCTTCAAATTCATTAGGTAAATATTTATATCTCATGAGATAGACATGGATAGAACAACAAGTGAATCTGGTTCAGTAATACAAGGCTGGAATGGCAAGTAAACCCGGTTCAGTAATGGACTTTGTCCACTATGATGGTCTTGGAAGCAATTCCTTGGATACTATGGAAATCATAACATGTTCTTAATGGTTTCCACAATTACATGTTTTATTCCCATGTTATTTTATCATAGTTAATATTCCGTTATGATCTATACCTTATGCACTGCCAAGATTTATGTCATTACTCATGATTTTGATGTTTTATGTTCATGTTCTTACGTTCAAATGTTTAGGGATTGTTTTATGTTCTCCATGTTTACCCTTATTGAGAATTTTGTCTCACCCTTTTTTATGTTTTCTTTTCCCCAGGATATAAAGAAAGGTTTTAGGTAATAAAACCAAAGGGCAAGGTCTTTATGGGAGATTTTTAAGATCTTTTACAATGATTAAAATATTACTTTCCGTGTTTCCAAAGAAACTAAACTAATATGATCTTTGGGCATCTATTTTTGTCATGTATTAAGTATTCTTCAAAAGTAATGTAATGTATATGTACATCAAGCTTTGGGTCTCTACATTTAGCGTATTTTTACTATTCATCAAATCAGAAAAGTTATTAGAAAAATATCAGAAATTTATCCACAGTAAATTTTCATATCCTAATTCAAAATAGCATGTTTATGTTTCCATATAGAAATTATTAATGTGTTAAAATCTAAATTTAAAATGGGTTCTCCGTTCAAAGGTGTAAAATTAAATTTTTTGTTAAAATAAGTTCTTATAAATAAAATAGGGTTTTATTCATACCCTATGACTAAAATATCCATTGGATGAATAAAAAATATATATTATTAAGTATATAACTCATATATATATCATTAATTTATTTACCAAAATTAATTCACTCTAAAATACAAATATCTGATTGATTTATACTTTCTATAAGTAATTAATAGCCAATGAATTCATATTGAATTTTCATAAGTTAGTTATAATTATTCCTGCTAACCTTACAGATAGGCTATAACGGTAATTTTATAATAAGGGAATCTCGTGGTTCAATTAAACTCACGATGGCGTGAAAATTGAGCTACTGAAGAATAAAAATTATTTAAAGAAAATATTTCATAAAAAATCCAGGTTTTACACTCAACCTCTTATGTTGTCACAACACAAACCCAACCTTACACCTAATGTTCTAGAATGAGTGATCCTATATCCTCTAAAAATCTATTCAAACCCTCCATATTTGAAGAAAATACCTACTAGAACTTCTATTGACCTCTATGAGAAAGGTAAGGACCCTCTTGATCCTGAAAAGTACTGTGGATAACTCTCTGATAGGGATATTTTGTTTTATTTTGTTGTCTCTCCCTAGAAATTTGTAATACATTATACTTATTGATTAATGAAATTTTGTGTTCTTGTCTTTCATCAATTTGTGTTATATCTAAGTTATTCTCTAATATATATTATTCCATTAATAAATGTTTCCTTCTTGATTCCAAACAAAAGGGAGAATAGATTTGGTACCCTTGCACTTTTGGATAATCCCAAATGGGGGAGAATGTTTGGAATTATAATTATTTATTTTACCTTTGATATCACTCTTATGTATTTTATTTTCCTTACCTCTGATTACATATGAGAATGAAATGCATTACTCTTTGTTTCTATTTTTTTCTTTGATACCATTAATGGTTATTTTTACCTCTAAACCTTATTTATATATTGAGAAAATTAATTAATAATGGGAGATGAAAACTAGAATTATTATATTCAACATCAAAAGATTTTACTATACAATACCATGATTTTTGATCATCAAAAAGGGGATATTGTTGGCCCATAAGAGAGTGTTGGCCACCATGTCTTGTATTAATGGTTTTAATAACCACAAATCAGATCAAAAGTTATTATTCATGTATAATAATTTCAATCATGTTTAATTAAGTTTATATAAGTTTAATTATGTTTGTATCTAAACACATATAAGTTTAACACATTCAATTATTATTTATGTTGTAAGATAGTCCAAGTAGAAATATTTTCTAAGTATAACAGACTAACACCGACAGTTCAACTGAGTCACCGACAGTGAAAAATCACTCAATGATAGATGACACACCGATAGTGCAATCGACATAACAATATACCGACTATCTCAACAATAGTTCAAAGGAACTACCGACACAAGGACCTACCAACACAAGGACCAACCAATACAAGGACATAACGATGTAAGGACCTACCGATGCAAGGATCTACGGATGCAAGGACTCACCATCAATTAAAATGAGTCACCGACATATGGAAAGATAGATAGAATGAAACACCGATGGAATGAGTAACTGACAGAAGGAGATACCGATAAAGGACTCACCAATAGACTATTTAAATTTCCATTATTTAAAAATATTTTTAACAGTCATATTTTGAGTTTGTTAACGTGACCGATTAATTTAATACTTTTTGCAGACATCTTAAATGAGGATGTTAGAAGTACAAGGTACATCATCCACCTCAAAACATGCATATTGTCAGTATCCAAGAGTATAAAAGAATATGACTCTAGATTAAAGATATATATATATATATAATAGTCACATGAAAAATACACACATGAAGATAAGAGTAGACAAAGTAGCAGAACCACACGGGTAACATACAGAACTGAAGAACACACGAGGAACACTTCATTCCTACTTGCTGTGATTCATAGAACTGTTGTTCATCAAAGTTCCAACATCATTGCATCATCCAAATAAACTGAAGGAGAAGAAAATATCATCTTAATGGAAGATAGAACATAGTGCTTTAATTTTCAACTTTTATAATAGGACTCCAGCTTTAATTTTGATACATAAAAGTGTCCAAAACTGAACTACATAACAAACATAACCTTTTAAACTCTATCTAATACATATTTCTCTATTGTGTACCTTTTTTTTATATTTTTGAGTAGTGTGTGACAATTTCTGTAAAACACACATGGTCTCATGCACTGAACTAGGGGATACAAAATATCTTCAAAAAACTATCTTTTTTATACTTTGTTATCCTACAAAAAATAGTGGAATAATTCTTATGTGAAATAGTTGTATTTCATTCCCATTCCAAACTATGATAGAGGTCTTGAGACCTGGATAACCTGTGTACTATTGTGTACACCCTGATCTAGGGTGTGGATCAAAATATTTATCTATATAGATTTCATGGTGGTTGTAACGACCCAATGTTTTTAATGGAAATTACCTTCTTATAAATATGCCATAAAATCACATAATAATGAACTACTAAGTGATAAGTGACCTTAAAACATAAGTTTGTCACTTCTATGTTCGAAATTTTGAAAATCTGACATACACGGTTGTGTTTAAGATGTTTTTTTGGAGTATAATAAAACAAAAATAATTTTTTGGTGAATAGTAACCAACCCTAATGAATAGTAACATACCCTTATGAATAGTGATATACCCTTTGAATAGTAACCTCACCTATGGTGGTATAAAAATAATATTTTGGTTAGAAGTATGATATACCTATGTTTAAGAATGAGTTAATGCATGTTTTAAATCTGGTTTTTGATAATAAATTATGATTTTAATTAAATATTTATATATTCATATTTGAAAAATTATTTTTGAAAAATGGACTTCATTTTTGGATTCTACACATTGAAAAATGGTTAGGGTGAATTTTTGGGACTTTTCTGAAACACTTGAATTTTTGATGAATAATAAAATACGATAAATTACAATAAATGCTAAATACTGCATCATAGGTGATGTATGGATGATGTAAGATGATAATCCCAAATAATCCTTGATTATTTTAGTATATTTTATTATAATTCTCAATTATTCATAGTATTCGCCTTAAATAATAAACTAATACTTAAAATAAGGGGAAAACCTCCCGTCCCTCACTATAAATACCCCCTCTCCTTACCTGTTTCCCACACACCTCTCAAGCCTTGTTCATAGCCCAAATTCTGCCCAAAAATCCTCCCAGGATCCTTCCCCACGTCCAAGGCCTTCTTGTCTTACCAAAAAGGCCAAAATAAAAATCCTTAAGGGGGATCTTAAAGAGAGAAGTTCAAAGGGTACGGATCCCCTTTCATTTTCAAGTGTTTTGTTTTCAATTTCCTTCTTTTATTATACCCTATTCCCCTTCCCTTATCCAAAAGGCATGAAAGCTCCATAATCTCATATATTCTGGATGTTAATCATGTTTATGTAAAAATTCAAGCATCATGCTTCTTCTCCTCTCCCTCACGTTCTAAAATTAAAACACTGTCCGTGATCGACATCGTGGATAATGTGTTTTCAATTTCTTTTATCATCTTTGTTTCTGGTCATTAAACCATTTATGTTATGGTTGAACCAGATTATTATGTATGTTTTATATCCTATTTATGGTTCTGGAATCCTTATACACTAATGATATCAAATAATAATACAAAACAAGTTAATTATGGGTAAAATCGCTAAAATTAATTCAAGCGTTTATCATTAATGTCTCATGTCATTGTTCTCTTTCACTCCAATTAACCAAATGAATTTTGTAACCGTATGGTTATTCAATAATTCTGTATAACATGAATTCTGGACAACCAATTTCATATTACATTTTATTTGAACCAAAATACAAGTGACCATATCATTAAAACCAAGGAAACAAACGGACCCAAACCATGAAATTGAACCTTATAATCAATCAAAATGGGTATGAATTAAGTTAAAAAGGTTATACTAAATATTTTACATTTATATAAGGTTCGGTACCTATTGATTAATAAACCTAATTTGACTATTAAGGTCATTAATATCAAGTGGAGGACATCAATGGACTTAAGGTAAGGGATCCTCCCCTTTTTACTCATAATAAAGATTGATCTCTATGTTATGCCTTTTTGTGTAATACCATGTAATGGGGTACATTTATACACCTTCCCCTTACTTACCTAATGTTCTATAAGTTATGATAAACCCCATTTCTCTCTCATCAATCCCTCTTGATCACACCCGACACCATGCCGATAAAATCGTAACGAATTCTACCCGATCCTTCTTTTTTATTTCGGGTTTCCTTATCTTCTTTCAAAATGGTGTTATCTCATCTGTTTATTTGAGTCTTATGAATTATGGTTATTTGTACAAGATTATTATATCAATACCCTTTTATCACATTATTTTGGGGATATACATGATTTTGAAAGATTCCCTCCTTAGAACTTTCTGATAAGCAAACCTGTTTTAAGGGGACTTCACAAATTTTTACCTAAATTTCAAGTTCACTCTATCCTCGGTTTTAAGACACCATTTCATTTATAAAATCAGTATTTTTATTATGAAAACCTTCTTGGTTCAATTATGGTTTTATATAAAAGAATGTACTCTTTTCTATTTGAAAATCTCTAGAGTGTTTTCTTTAAAACAACACAAAAATGTTTTAATGCTAATGTTCTAAAATACATTTCTAATATGTTGTCACTTATGTTTGACACCACTTATCATGTTATATGCCTATTTTACCCAATTAATGTCCATGTATTTTCTAATTCTTTTTTTACATGGACACTCTCATGATATGCCCATTGATTATGATTTATGTCATGATTGTGGTACCCAATTCTTTCCATGGGTACACTTATGTTTATGTATGGTTGATTATGTATGATTAATTATGTGGAAAGATTATTTATGTGGCTAGAATATTCATGAATATGTTGAGATGGGTGAACCCAGATAGCGCTCCAATACATTGGGTAAGGTTAAGTCTCATGAGATGTGATGTGAAACAGGATTGGTGGTTAGCCTTGATCCATACTGAAATTGAAAACGGGATTGGCAGTTAGCCTTGACCCGTACTAAAAATATGATTTGTGATTCTACCAAATTTATATGATTCCATGTTTATATGATCCCATTCTTATATTAAATGATTTCATAATTTTCATGATTTGGATATTGTTATGTCATGCCTCTTAACTCATGTGCTTGAGATTTATCCTTATGTTCATTCCCTTACTGTGCATTTTTAGCTCATCCCTTTGTTCATGTGTTCCCCAGGGTACCCTATGAAGATGTAAGGCTCAAAGGGAGTTAGGAGCTCATTATGGAGATTAAATAAAGAAGTGTTTTTTTATCCCCATGTTTTGTGTTATATATACATAGTCTTCCAAGACACTAGACTTAACGATCCTAGGCTTGTACTCTGATGAATAATTATGCTTAAAACCATGAAATGTTTTATGTAAAAGGCTTGGGTCGCAATAGTAATGTAACAACCCAATGTTTATATTGGGAATTACCTTCTTATAAATATTCCATAAAATCACATAATAATGAACTAATAAGTGATAAGTGACCTTAAAACATAAGTTTGTCACTTCTGTGTTTGGAATTTTAAAAATCTGGCATACACGGTTGTGGTCAAGATGTTTTTTTGGAGTCTAATAAAACAAAAATATTTTTTTGGTGAATAGTATCCTTCCCTAATTAATAGTAACATAACCTTATGAATATTGATATACCCTAATGAATAGTAACCTCACCTATGGTGGTATAAAAATAATATTCATATTGGAAGTATGATATACCTATGTTTTAGAATGAGTTAATGCATGTTTTAAATCTGGTTTTTGATAATAAATTATGATTTTAATTAAATATTAAAATAATCATATTTAGAAAATTATATTTGAAAAACAGACTTCATTATTTTATTCTACACATCGAAAAATGGTTGGGGTGAATTTTTGGGATTTTTCTGAAATACTTGAATTTATGATGAATAGTAAAATACGATAAATTACAATAAATGCTAAATAATGCATCATAGGTGATGTATGGATGATTTAGGATGATAATCCTGAATCATCCATGATTATATTAGTATATTTGATGATAATTATCAATTATTCATAGTCTTGGCCTTAAATAATAAACTAATACTTAAAAAAATGGGAAAAACCTCCCCTCCCTCACTATAAATACACCCTCTCCTTACCTCATTCCCACACACCTCTCAAGCCTTGTTCCTAGCCCAAATTCTGCACAAAAATCCTCCCAAGCTCCTTCTCCTCGTCGGAGGCCTTCTGGTTTTACCAAAAGCCCAAAATCAAAGGCCTTAAGGGGTATCTCAAAGAGAGGAGATCAAAGGGCAAGGATCCCCTTTCATTTTCAAGTGTTTTGTTTTCAATTTCTATATTTTCTTATACCATATTCCCCTTCCCTTATCCAAAAGGCATGAAATCTCCAGAATCTCATATATTTTGGATGTTAATCATGTTTATGTAAAAATTCAAGCATCATGCTTCTTTTCCCCTCCCTCACGTTCTAAAATTAAAACACCGTCCGTGATCGACATCGTGGATAATGTGTTTTCAATTTATTTTATCATCTTTGTTTGTGGTCATGAAACCATTTATGTTATGGTTGAACCAGATTATTATGTATTTTTTATATCCTATTTATGGTTCTGTAATCCTTATACACTCATGATATCAAATAATAATACAAAACAAGTTAGTTATGGGTAAAATCGCTAAATTTAATTCAAGAGTTTATCATTAATGTCTCATGTCACGGTTCTCTTTCACTCCAATTTACCAAATGAATTTTTTAACCTTCTGGATATTCACTAATTCTATATAACATGAATTCTGGACAGCCAATTTCATCTTACATTTTATCTAAACCTAAATACAAGTGAACTTATCATTAAAACCAAGGAAACAAATGGACCTGAACCATGAAATGGAACCTTATAATCAATCAAAATGGGTACGAATGAACTTAAAAAGGTTATAATAAAAATTTTATATGTATATAAGGTTCTATACATGTTGATTAATATACCTAATTTTACTATTCTGGTCATTAATATCAAGTGGAGGACATCAACAGACTTAAGGTAAGGGATCCTCCCCTTTTCACTCATAATAAAGATTGATCTCTATGCTATGCATTTTTGTGTAATACCAAGTAATAGGGTACATTTATAAACCTTTTACTTACTGCCATAATGTTTTATAAGTGATGAGAAACCCCATGTTTCTCTCATCAATCCCTCTTGGTCACACCCGACACCATGCCGACAAAATCGTAACGAATTCTACCCGAACCTTCTTTGTTATTTCAGGTTGCCTTATCTTTATTTCAAAATAGTGTTATCTCATATATTTATGTGAGTATTATGACTAATGGTTAGTTGTAAAAGATTTTTATATCAAGGACCTTTCATCACATTATTTCGGGGAAATACATGATTTTGAAATATTCCATGTTTAGAACATTCCGATAAGCAAACCTGTTTTAAGGGGACTTCCCAAAATTTTTAACCAAATTTCAAGTGCACTCTATCATATGTTTTATAACACAATTGTATTTATAAAATCAGTATTTTTATTATGAAATCCTTAATGGTTTAATTATGGTTTTATATAAAATGATGTCCTCTTTTCTGTTTGAAAGGCTCTAGAGTGTTTTCCTTAAGACCGCACAAAATTGTTTTAATGCTAATGTTTCTAAAATACATTTTTTGTATGTTTTCAATTATATTTGACACCACATACCATTTTATATGCCTATATTACCCTATGAATGTCCACATATGTTCTAAATCCTTTCCATTCATGGAAACCTTCATGATACACCTATTGGATATGTTTGGTGTCATGATTGTGGTACCCAATCCTTTCGATGGGTTTGTGTATGGTTGAATATGTATGATTGTATATGTGGTAATAATATTTATGTGGAAAGGATATTCATGAATATGTTGAAATGGGTGTTCCCAGATAGCGCCCCAATTCATTTGTTAAGGTTATGTCCCATGAGATGCGATGTGAAACGGGATTGGCAGTTAGCATTGACCCATACTAAAATAAGAAATCCTTTGATTTATAAATTAATGTGGAAGGAGTTGTAAGATTTGGGACATGATTATGTGTACCATCTGATCCAGAGATAAATAAGGATCTGTTGCATGATGCTCATAGCTCGACCTTCTCTATCCATCCTGGGAGTACCAAAATGTACCGTGATATCTGAGAACACTTCTGGTGGGATAACATGAAGAATGAGATTGCAGAATATATATCAAGGTGCTTTGTATGTCAGCAAGTTAAAGCTGAGCGAAAAAAGTCCAAAGGTATGAGGCATCCACTGCCTATACCCATGTGGAGATGGGAAAATGTTACTATGAACTTTGTCACAGGTCTCCCGAAGATGTCGAAGGGAAATAATGCGATATGGTTTGTGGTTGACCGAATCACCAAGAAATCCCATTTCATCACTATTCGAGAAGATCTATCACTTGAACAACTTGAAAAGTTATATGTGAAGGAAGTGGTGAGACTACATGGTGTTCCACTCTCAATTGTCTGTGACCATGATCGCAGGTTTAAATCTAAATTCTAGAGGATTCTTCAACATGATTTGGGTACGGAATTGAGTTTCATCACAACATATCACCCCCAAATTGATGGCCAATCTGAAAGGACTATTCAGATGCTTGATGATATTCTAAGAGCCTCCTCTCTAGAATTGAAAGGTGGTTGGGATCAGCATCTCCCATTGGACGAGTTCTCATACAAAAATATATTCCACTCAAGTATTCAGATGCATCCATATAAATCTCTGTATGGAAAGCGATGTAGAACTCCAACCTATTGGGATGAAGTTGGAGAAAGAAAGCTACGTGGACCCGATCTTGTTCAAGAGATGTCAGAGAAGGTTCAAGTCATCTAGAAACACATCAAAGCTTCTAAAAGTCGTCAAAAGAGATATGCTGACAACCTTCAAAGGGACTTGGAGTTCGATGTTGGAGATAAATTAATCCTTCGAATATCTCCATGGAAGTGAGTCATGCGATTCGGGAAGGAAGGGAAGCTGAGCCCAAGGTATATTGGCCCCTTTTGAGATCCTTGACCACATAGGATCTGTGGCCTATAGACTTGAACTTTCACCGAATATGGCTCGATTTTTTGATGTTTTTCATGTATCACTCTTGAGGAAGTACATACCTGATCCCTCACATGTACTAAACTCAGAGGTGGTGCAGCTGGAAGATGATATATCCTATGAGGAGCAGCCAGTAAAGATTCAGGATCGGAGAGATAAGGTCCAACACAACAAGACAACCCATCTTGTCAAAGTGTTGTGGAGGAACCATAAGTTTGAGGAAGAAACATGGGAACTGGAGGAAGCAATGAAAGAAAAGTACCCACATCTGTTTTTGGCCTAGAATTTAAAATGAAATTTCGAGGGCGAGATTTCTTAAGGGGGGAAGAATGTAACGACCCAATGTTTTTAATGGAAATACCATTCTTATAAATATGCCTTAAAATAACATAATAATGAACTACTAAGTGATAAGTGTCCTTAGAACATAAGTTTGTCACTTCTGTGTTTGGAATTTTGAAAATATGACATACACGGTTGTGTTCAAGATGTTTTTTTGGATTCTAATAAAACAAAATATTATTTTTGGTGAATAGTAACCAACCCTAATGAATAGTAACATACCATTATGAATAGTGATATACCCTAATGAATAGTAACCACATCTATGGTGGTATAAAAATAATATTCAGGTTGGATCTATGATATACCTATGTTTTAGAATGAGTTAATGCATGTTTTAAACCTGGTTTTTGATAATAAATTATGATTTTAATTAAATATTAAAATAATCATATTTAGAAACTTATTTTTGAAAAATGGACTTCATTTTTGGATTCTAAATGTCAAAAAATGGTTAGGGTGAATTTTTGAGATTTTTTCTGAAATACTTGAATTTTTGTTAAATAGTAAAATACAATAAAATACAATAAATGCAAAATACTGCATCATAGGTGATGTATGGATGATGTACGATTATAATACCAAATTATCCTTGATTATTTTATTATATTTGTTGATAATGCTCAATTATTCATAGTCTTGGCCTTAAATAATAAACTAATACTTAAAATAATGGGAAAAAACTCCCCTCCCTAACTATAAATACCCCCACTCCTTACCTCTTTCCCACACACCTCTCAAGCCTTGTGCCTAGCCCAAATTCTTCCCAAAAATCCTCCCAAGATCGTTCCCCAAGTCCAAGGCCTTCTGGTCTTACCAAAACTCCAAAATCAAAGTTCTTAAGGGGGATCTCAAAGAGAGGAGATCAAATGGTAAGGACCCCCTTTCATTTTCAAGTGTTTTGTTTTCAATTTCCTTCTTTTCTTATACCCTCTTCCCCTTCCCTTATCCAAAAGGAATGATAGCTCTAGAATCTCATATATTCTAGATATTAATCATGTTTATTTAAAAATTCAAGCATCATGCTTCTTCTCCTCTCCCTCACGTTCTAAAATTAAAACACCGTCCGTGATCGACATCGAGGATAATGTTTTTTCAATTTCGTTTATCATCTTTATATCTGGTAATGAAACCATTTATGTTATGGTTGAACCAGAATATTATATATGTTGTATATCCTATTTGTGGTTATTAAATCCTTATACACTCATGATTTCAAATAATAATACAAAACAAGTTAATTATGGGTAAAATCGCTAAAATTAATTCAAGCATTTATCATTAATGTCTTATGTCATGGTTCTCTTTCACTCCAATTAACCAAATGAATTTTGTATCCTTCTGGATATTCACTAATTCTATGTAACATGAATTCTGGACCACCAATTTCATCTTACATTTTATCCGAACCTAAATACAAGTGAACTTAAAACCATGGAAACAAACAGACCCGAACTAGGAAATTGAACCTTATAATCAATCAAAATGGGTACGAATGAACTTAAAAAGGTTATACTAAATATTTTAAATGTATATATGGTTCTGTACATATTGATTAATAAACTTAATTTCACTATTCATGTCATTAATATTAAGTTGAGGACATCAACAAACTTAAGCTAAAAAAACACTTCTTTATTTAATCTCTATAATGAGATCCTAACCCCCTTGGAGCCCTTACATCTGCATAGGGTACCCTGGGGAACACATTAACAAAGGGATGAGCTAAAAATTCCCTGTAAGGGAATGAACATAAGGATAGATCTCAAGCACATGAGTTAAGAGGCATGAAATAATGATATCCAAAGCATTAAACTTATTAAATCATTTAATATAAGAATTTGATCATATAAACATGGAATCATATAAATGTGGTGGAATCATAAATCATATCTTTAGTACGGGTCAAGGATAACCACCAGTCCCGTTTCCCATTTCAGTACGGGTCAAGGCTAACCAGCAATCCCATTTCACATCGCATCTCATGAGACTTAACCTTACCCAATGCATTGGAGTGCTATCTGGGCACACCCATCTCAACATATTCATGAATTTTATTGCCACAAAAATAATATTTCCACGTAAATAATCATACATAATCAACCATACATAAACATAAGGGTACCCATGGAAAGAATTGGGTACCATAATCATGACATAAATCATAATCAATGGGAATATCATGAAAGTTTCCATGTAAGGAAATAATTAGAAAATAAATGTACGTTCATAGGGTAAAAGAGGAATATAACATGGTAAGTGGTGTGAAACATAAGTGACAACATATTAGAAATGTATTTTAGAACATTAGCATTAAAACATTTTTGTACGGTTTTAAAGAAAACACTCTAGAGCTTTTCAAATAGAAAAGAGGGCATTATTTTATATAAAACCAGAATTGAACCAAGATGGTTTTCATAACAAAATTACTGATTTTATAAAGAAAATGCTGTCTTAAAACAGAGGATAGAGTGAACGTGAAATTTGGGTAAAAATTTGGGAAGTCCCCTTAAAACAGGTTTGCTTATTGGAAAGTTCTAAGGAGGGAATCTTTCAAAATCAAGTATATCCCCGAAAGAATGTGATGAAAGGGTCTTGATATAAGAATATTGTATAACTAACCATAAGTCATAATACTCACATAAATAGATGAGATAACACCATTTTGAAATAAAGATAAGGCAACCTGAAAGAATAAAGAAGGTTTGGGAAGAATTTGTTACGATTTTATCAGCATAGTGTCAGGTGTGACCAAGAGGGATTGATGAGAGAGAAATGGGGTTTCTCATCACTTATAAAGCATTAGTGAAGTAAGGGTAATATTTATAAATGTACCCCATTACTTGGTATTACACAAAAAGACATAACATAGATATCAATCTTTATTATGAGTAAAAAGGGGAGGATCCCTTACCTTAAGTCTGTTGATGTCCTCCACATGATATTAATGACCTGAACAGTAAAATTAGGGTTATTAATAAATAGTTACAGAACCTTATATACATATAAAATATTTAGTATAACCTTTTTAAGTTCATTCATGCCCATTTTGATTGATTATAAGGTTCAATTTCATGGTTCAGGTTTGTTTGTTTCCTTGGGTTTAATGATAAGTTCACTTGTATTTGGGTTCGGATAAAATGTAAGATGAAATTGGTTGTCTAGAATTCATGTTATATAGAATTAGTGAATATACAGAAGGTTACAAAATTAATTTGGTTAATTGGATGGAAAGAGAACCATGGAAAAAGACATTAATGATAAATGCTTGAATTAATTTTAGCGATTTTACCCATAATTAACTTGTTTTTTCTTATTATTTGATATCATGAGTGAATAAGGATTCCAGAACCATAAATAGGATATAAAACATACATAATAATCTGGTTCAACCATAATAGAAATGGTTTCATGACCAGAAACAAAGATGATAGAATAAATTTAAAACACATTATCCACAATGTCGATCACATATGATGTTTTAGTTTTAGAACGTGAGGGAGAGGAGAAGAAGAATGATGCTTGAATTTTTACATAAACATGATTAACATCCAGAATATATGATATTCTGGAGTTTTCATGCCTTTTGGATAAGTTAAGGGGAAGAGGGTATAATAAAAGTAGGAAATCGAAAACAAAACACTTGAAAATGAAAGGGGATCCTTACCCTTTGATCTCCTCTCTTTGAGATCTCCCTTAGAGCCTTTGATTTTAGACTTTTGGTAAGACGAGTAGACCTTGGACGTGGAGAAGGCTCTTGGGAGTATTTTTTGGCATAATTTGGGTAGGAAAAAGGCTTGAGAGGTGTGTGGGAAAGAGGTAAGGAGAGGGGGTATTTATAGTGAGGGAGGGGAGGTTTTTCCCATTATTTTAAGTATTAGTTTCTTATTTAAGGCCAAGACTATTAATAATTGAGAATTATCATAAAATATACTAAAATAATCACGTATGATTCGTTATTATCATCTTAAATCATCCATACATCACCAATGATGCAGTATTTAGCATTTATTGTAATTTATCATATTTTACTATTCATCAAAAATTCAAGTATTTCAGAAAAATCCAAAAAAATCACCGTTACCATTTTTTGACGTGTAGAATCAAAAAAGGAAGTCCATTTTTCAAAAATAATTTTCTAAGTATGAATATTTTAATATTTAATTAAAATATTAATTTATTATCAAAAACCAGATTTAAAACATGCATTAACTCATTCTAAAACAAAGGTATATCATAGTTCCAACCTGAATATTATTTTTATACCACCATAGGTGAGGTTACACTCATTAGGGTATATCACTATTCATAAGGGTATGTTACTATTCACCAAAAAATTATATTTTTTATCAGACTCCAAAAAAACATCTTGAACACAACCGTGTATGTCAAATTTTCAAAATTCCAAACACAGAAGTGACAAACTTATGTTTTAAGGTCACTTATCACTTAGTAGTTCATTATTATGTGATTTTATGGCATATTTAAAAGAAGTCAATTTCCATTAAAAACATTGGGTCGTTACCTTCTTCCCCCCTTAAGAAATTTCTCCCTCTAAATTTCATTTTACATTCTAGGCCAATAATAGATGTGGGTACTTTTCCTTCATTTCTTCCTCCAATTCCCATGTTGATTCCTAACACTTATGGTTCCTCCACAACACTTTGACAAGATGGATTGTCTTGTTTCATAGAACATTATCTCTCTGATCTAGAATCTTTATTGGATGCTCCTCATAGGAGAGATCATCTTCAAACTGCACCACCTCTGAGTTTAGTACATGTGAGGGATAAGATATGTACTTCCCCAAGAGTGATACATTAAAAACATCATGAACTCAATCCATAATCGGTGTAAGTGCAAGCCGATAGGCCACATATTCTATGCGGTCAAGGATCTCAAAAGGGATAATATACCTTGTGCTTAGCTTCCCTTACTCCCCTAATCGCATGACTCTCTTCCAGGGAGATATTAGAAGGAAGACTTTATCTCCAACGTCAAACTCCAAGTCCCTTCGACGGTTGTCGGCATATCTCTTTTGACAACTTTGAGGAGCTTTGATGTGTTTCTGGATGACTTGATCCTTCTCTATCATCTCTTGAACAAGATCGGGTCCAAGTAGCTTTCTTTCTCCAACTTCATCCCAACAGGTTGGAGTTCTACATCACTTTCCATACAAAGCTTCATATGGAGCCATCTGAATACTTGAGTGGAAGATATTTTTGTTTGAGAACTCAACCAATGGGAGATGTTGATCCCAACAACCTTTGAATTCTACAGAGTAGGCTCTTAGAATATCTTCAAGTATATGAATAGTCTTTTTAGATTGGCCATCAGTTTGGGGGTGATAGGCCGTGATGAAACTCAATTCAGTACCCAAATCATATTGAAGACTCCTCCAAAATTTAGATGTAAACCTTGGATTGCGGTCGGAGACAATTGAGAGTGTAACACCATGCAGTCTCACCACTTCCTTCACATATAACTTTGCAAGTTGTTCAAGCGAGAGATCTTCTCAAAGAGCGATGAAATGGGATGTCTTGGTGAGTTGGTCAACGACAACCCATATCATATTATTTCCCTTCGACGTCTTCGGGAGACCCGTGAAAAATTCCATAGTAACATTTTCCCATTTCCACATGGGTATAGGCAATGGTTGCATCATACCTTTGGAATTTTGTCGCTCATCTTTAACTTTCTAACATACCAAGCACCTTGATATATATTCTGCAATCTCCTTCTTCATGTTATCCTACCAGAAGTGTTCTCATAGTTCATGGTACATTTTGGTTCTCCCAGGATGGATAGAGAAGGTCAAGCTATGTGAATCATTCAATAGCTCCTTATTTATCTCTGGATCGAATGGTACACATAATTGTGTCCCAAATATTACAACTCCTTCCTCATAAATTTTTAAATCAAAGGATTTCCCATTTCTACAGCTTCCACTCTTTTCTGAATTTATACATCCTTTCTTTGAGCAACCTTTATTTTCTCCATGAGGGATGGTTGAGAAATAATTTGAGAAAATATTGATGATGTTCCTCTCTTAATTATTCCCATGTCCATCCTTTTCAAATCTATGAAGATCAGATCCTTTTCAATTCTCATCATTGATAAAGATGCATGATCCTTTCTGCATAGAGCATCTACCACCTTGTTTACCTTACCGGGATGGTAGTGGATTGAGCAGTCATAATCCTTGATGAGCTCTATCCATCTTCATTGACACATATTAATCTCTTTCTGTGTGAATATATATTTGAGACTCTTGTGGTCAGTATATATCTCACATTTTTCCCCATAGAGATAATGCCGCCATATTTTCAACGCAAAGATCTCAACCGCCAACTCCAGATCTTGCGTGAGATAGTTTTTCTCATGGATTTTCAGCTACCTTGAGGCATAGAATATAACTTTATCATTTTTCATTATCACACAACCTAATACTTTCTTAGAAGCATCACTATACACCACAAATAGTTCTCCACTTGAAGGGAGTGTGAGTGCCGACGCAGTGATAAGCCTCTTTTTCAACTGCTTAAAATAGTCTTCACATTCCTATGTCTAGACAAACTTTACTCGCTTCCGTGTCAACTTGGTCATTGGGTTTGAAAATCATGAAATGTTATTCATGAATCGTCGATAATACCCAGCTAGACCTAAAATGCTGTGGGTCTCTATTACAGAAGATGGCCTCAACCACTCTTCATTTGCCTTCATCTTGGAAGGGTCCACAGATATCCCTTTCCTGGTGATAACATGTCCAAAGAATGATACTTCCTACATCTAGAACTCATATTTATTGTACTTTGCATTAAACTTCTCCCATCGCAATGTCTTTAACACAGTTTCCAAATGCTCCTCATGTTCCTCCTTTCTCTTGGAGTATATCAAAATATCATCAGTAAAGACCACCACAAATTTGTCGAGGTAGTCTCTAAAGACTCTATTCATTAAATCCATGAAAATTTCTGGATCATTAGTGAGTCTTAAGGGCATCACTATGAACTCATAGTGTCCATAAATCATTTGAAATGCAGTCTTGGTAATATCTTCCTTCCTCACCTTTAGTCGGTGATATCCCGAACAAAGGTCCACCTTAGAGAAATAACTGGCCCCACGAAGCTGATTGAACAAGTCATCTATCCTTGGAAGGGGATACATATTCTTTATAGGGATTTTATTGAGCTCATGATAATCAATGAAGAGGCACATTGATCCATCCTTCTTCTTGGTGAAGAGGACTGGAGCACCCCACAGTGAAGCACTCGGGTGTGTAAAACCTTTCTCCATATTCTCCTATAACTGCTTCTTCAGCTCTTCCAGCTCTACGGTGGACATTCTATAAGGTGTCTTTGAGATTGGCAGAGATCCAGTGATTTTTTTCAATTGAGAACTCAACCTCTCGGTCTGGAGGAAGACCAGACAACTCTTCAGGGAATACATTAGTGTAATCCATCACGATGGTCATGTCTTTAAGCATGATTCTCTCATTTGCCTCAATCATTTGAGCTAGGTATGAATTATCATAAGGAAGCAATATCCAAACATGAGACGAAGATTCTAAAGGAGACTCATATTCCTCCTTGCACTTGTGAAGAATCAGAGGATGCTTCGGGATGTGAAGATTAATCTCCCTTTCCTGACAATTGATGTTGGCCTTGTACAAAGATAGCCAATCCATGACCAAGATAGCATCAAACTCCACTAAATGAATTATGACAAGATTTTATGGGAGGTTCAGTCCACAAACATTAACTGGGGAGGAGTTATAAACCACGGATGAAATAATTTCCCCATTCACTGTTCTCATAGATAACATTCCCCCAAATTTTGAGGTGGTGTATGAATAGTTCAAATAAACTTCCATGATATAAAAGAATGCGTAGAATCCGAATCAAATAGTACATTCGCTATTATTGAATGAATAAAAAGCGTACCTATCACCACATCATTTTCTAGATCCACCTCAGTAGTTGTGAAAGAATAAGCCCTTCCTTGTTGTCTTAGAGGTTGTTGTAGATTGCCTCCGATAACCGTCGGCTTAGGGAAAATGTTTACATAATGCCCAAGCTCCTTGCAGTTAAAACACCGAACTTCAGGGTGAGTGTTGATATAATCCTTCCATTATTCTTCAACATTAGCAGGATTTTTCATATCCCTTCGGCAGTTCTTGGACAGATGACCAAACATTCCGCATTTGAATAAATTCCTGGTTCCCTTGAGACATTCACCAATATGCTTCTTCCCACAATTTTTTCAAAGGGGAAAGTGAGGCTTTTTTCCATCATGGGATTTTTTTTGATGAACCACCCATGTTGTTCACCATTTTCCACTTCTTGTCACTAGGCCCATGAGACCACTGAGAGTCTCCAATATCCATTTCATCCTTGAGGGCACAACGGAAAATCTCCTCATATCTGTCGAAGTATTGAATTGCCAACAATTTTCGTAGACTCGGCTTTAGTCCACTAAATAAGAGATCCACCTTGCTTTTGGTGTTCATTACAAAGCCAGAGGCGTACCTTGAAAGCCCTATAAAGTTTTCTCCCTATGCCCCGATGGACTCATCTTCCTTCTGCTTGAGTCCAAGGAACTCTCTTTCCATCTTGAGACAGAGGGTTTGATGAAAATATTTTTTGAAAAACATCCTCTTGAATTCCTCCCATTCTATGGAATCAATTTCCTCTTGGAACTTCGTATTCTTGATCAGTGTTCACCACTGATTAGCTTCCCCATCAAAAATATAGACTGCCAGTACAACATTCTCTTCTTCCGAGCATTGGAGGACATAGAAAATCTTTTCAATGGAGTTAATCCATTATTCCATGAAGAGGGGATCAGAAGACCCGCTAACCATGGGAGGCCTTTTCCACATGAAGGATTCTATGGAAACTTGCTCTTTCCTTAGAGGTGGGGGACGTTCCACCCGATTTAAGTTATTATTCATAACTCGAGCCAGTTGAGAAAGTAATGACATGAAGTTTTGAGCACCCGCTTCCGTCACATCAGGCATATCATTAGAGCAGTCATCACATTGCCTATCACATTGGTTGTTAGAACATGTTCTTCTATTTCCCGCCATTAACTAAGAAAAATAATGTATAATTAGAGTTCTTGAATACTTATATATTGAGCATAAAAAGGAATCTTTGAACATTAAAGGATAAACTTATAAAGAAGAAGTACATCCTAACTTGTGATTCCTTAGGTTTATATCTAGGTTATCATAGATCTATTACTTAACTTATATTCTTATGGGATTTTTTTGTATCTTAATAATGCTTTGTTCTAAGATCGTGAATCTACCAAAGCATATCACCCAGGAGTTTCATAACCAAGTGTGCAGCATGGCCCGTTGTCGTGCACCAGTTCCCGTTCGAGTCTATCTCAAAGCGGTGTTTTCAGGTTTTACCCCTAGATAAATCTGTGCCGAAGCCACCTCTACCTGATCATATCCAGTCAGGAATGTATTTTCTTGACATACCACTTACTCTATACTCACCAAAATTCAGGACTATTTTCTTATAATTAGTATCATCCTTAAGGTTCTCGCTAAGGTTCTCTATTCATAATCTCCAAAAATAACTAGACCATCCTCAAATACCAACTATAGGGAGCCAAGCCTTTTACATAAACATTTCACGGTTTTAAGCATAATTATTCATCAGAGTAAAAGCCAAGGATCGTTAAGTCTAGTGTCTTGGAAGACTAGGTACATATAAAAAAAACATGGGGCTAAAAAACACTTCTTTATTTTATCTCCATAATGAGCTCCTAACTCCCTTTGCGCCCTTAAATCTGCATAGGGTACCCTGGGGAACACAAGAACAAAGGGATAAGCTAAAAATTCCCAGTAAGGTAATGAACATAAGGATACATCTCAAGAACATGAGTTAAGAGGCATGGAATAATGATATCCAAAGCATGAAACTTATGAAATCATTTAATATAATCATGGGATCATATAAACATGGAATCATATAAATGTGGTAGAATCATAAATCATATCTTTAGTATGGGCCAAGGCTAACCGCCAATCCCGTTTCCCATTTTAGTACGGGTCAAGGATAACCACCAATCCCATTTCACATCGCATCTCATGAGACTTAACCTTACCCAATACATTGGGGTGATATCTGGGAGAACCCATCTCAAAATATTCATGAATATTCTTGCCACATAAATAATCTTTCCACATAAATAATCATACATAATCAACCATATATAAACATAAGGGTACCCATGGAAATAATTGGGTACCACAATCATGACATAAATCATAATCAATGGGCATATCCTGAAGGTTTCCATGTAAGGAAAGAATTAGAAAATCATGGAAGTTCATAGGGTAAAATAGGCTTATAACATGGTAAGTGGTGTCAAACATAAGTTACAACATATTAGAAATGTATTTTAGGACATTTTCATTAAAACATTTTTGTGCGGTTTTAAAGAAAACACTCTAGAGATTTTCAAATAGAAAAGAAGAAATTATTTTATATAAAACCAGAATTGAAACAAGAAGGTTTTCATAATAAAATACTTATTTTATAAAGACAATGGTGTCTTAAAACATAGGATATAGTGAACTTGAAATTTTTGTAAAAATTAGGGAAGTCCCTTTAAAACAGGTTTGCTTATCAGAAAGTTCTAAGGAGGGAATATTTCAAAATCATGTATATCCCCGAAAGAATGTTATGAAAGGGTATTGATATAATAATATTGTACAAATAACCATAATTCATAAGACTCACATAAATAGATGAGATAACACCATTTTGAAAGAAAGATAAGGCAACCCGAAAGAACAAAGAAGGTTCTGGTAGAATTTGTTATGATCTTATCGGCATGGTGTCGGGTGTGAATAAGAAGGATTGATGAGAGAGAAATGGGGTTTCTAATCACTTATAAAAAATTAGGGCAGTAAGGGGAAGGTGTATAAATGTACCCCATTACTTGGTATTACACAAAAGGCATAGCATAGAGATCAATCTTTATTATGAGTAAAAAGGGGAGGATCAATTACCTTAAGTCCGTTGATGTCCTCCACTTGATATTAATGACCTTAATAGTCAAATAAGGGTTATTAATCAATAGGTAAATAACCTTATATACATGTAAAATATTTATTATAACCTTTTTATGATCATTAATACCCATTTTCATTGATTATAAGGTTCAATTTCATGGTTCGTGTCAGTTTGTTTCCTTGGTTTTAATGATAAGTTCAATTGTATTTAGGTTCGGATAAAATGTATGATGAAATTGGTTGTCCAAAATTCATGTTATATAGCATTAGTGAATATCAAGAAGGTTAAAAAATTCATTTGGTTAAATGGAGTGTAAGAGAACCATGACATATGACATTAATGATAGACGCTTGAATTAGTCTTAGTGATTTTACCCATAATTAACTTGTTTTGCATTATTATTTGATATCATGAGTGTATAAGAATAAAAGAACCATAAATAGGATATAAAAAATAAATTATAATCTGGTTCAACCATAACATAAATTGTTTCATGACCAGAAACAAAAGATGATAAAAGAAATTGAAAACACATTATCCACGATGTCGATCACGGACGATGTTTTAATTTTAGAACGTGAGGGAGAGGAGAAGAACCATGATGCTTGAATTTTTACATAAACTTGATTAACATCCATAATATATGAGATTATGGATCTTTCATGCCTTTTGGATAAGGTAAATGGAAGAGGGTATAAGAAAATAAGGAAATTGAAAACAAAACACTTGAAAATGAAAGGCGATCCTTACCCTTTGATCTGTTCTCTTTGAGATCCCCCTTAAGGCCTTTGATTTTGTCCTTTTGGTAATACCAGATGGCCTTGGACGTGGGGAAGGATATTTGGAGGATTTTTGGGCAGAATTTGGGCTAGGAACAAAGCTTCAGAGGTGTGTGGGAAAGAGGTAAGGAGAGGTGGTATTTATAGTGAGGAGGGGAGGTTTTTCCCATTATTTTAGGTATTAGTTTATTATTTAAGGCCAAGACTATGAATAATTGAGCATTATGATCAAATATAATAAAATAATCAAGTATTATTCGAGATTATCATCTTACATCAGCCATACATCACCTATGATGCAGTATTTAGCATTTATTTTTTGTATCGTATTTTACTATTCATCAAAAATTGAAGTATTTCAGAAAAATCCCAAAAATTTACCATAACCATTTCTCGACGTGTAGAATCCAAAAATGAAGTCCATTTTTCAAAAATAATTTTCTAGTTATGAAAATTTTAATATTTAATTAAAATCATAATTTATTATCAAAAACCAGATTTAAAACTTGCATTAACTCAATCTAAAACATAGGTATATCATACTTCCAACCGGAATATTATTTTTATACCACCATAGGTGAGGTTAATATTCATTAGTTATATCACTATTCATAAGGGTATGTTTCTATTCATTAGGGTAGGTTACTATTCACTATAAAATTATTTTTGTTTTATTAGTGTCCAAAAAAACATCTTGAACACAACGGTGTATGTTAGATTTTCAAAATTCCAAACAAAGAAGTGACAAAATTATGGTTTAAGGTCACTTATCACTTAGTAGTTCATTACTATGTGACTTTATGGCATATTTATAAGAAGATAATTTCCATTAAACACATTAGGTCATTACATTCTTCCCCCCTTAAGAAATTTCGCCCTTGAAATTTCATTTTACATTCTAGGCCAAAAACAGATGTGAGTAATTTTCCTTCATTGCTTTCTATAGTTCCCATGTTGCTTTGTCGAACTTATGGTTCCTCAACAACACTTTGACAATATGGGTTGTCTTGTTTCATAGAACATTATCTCTCTGATCCAGAATCTTTACTGGCTGCTCCTCATAGGAGAGATCATCTTCCAGTTGCACTACCTCCGAGTTTAGTATATGTGAGGGATTAGGTATGTAATTCCTCAAGAGTGATACATTGAAAACATCCTGAACTCGAGCAATATTCAGTGGAAGTGCAAGCCAATACACCACGGCTCCTATGCGGTCAAGGATCTCAAAGGGGCCAATATACCTTGGGCTTATCTTCCCTTTCTTCCCGAATCGCATGACTCTCTTCCATGGAGATATTAGAAGGAAGACTTTATCTCCAACATCGAACTCCAAGTCACTTCGACAGTTGTCAGTATAGCTCTTTTGCCGACTTTGAGCAGCTTTGATGTGTTTCTGGATGACTTGAACCTTCTCTGTCATCTCTTGAACAATATCTGATCCAATTAGCTTTCTTTCTCCAACTTCATCCCAACAGGTTGGAGTTCTACATCGCTTTCCATTCATAGAATCATATGGATCCATCTGAATACTTTAGTGGAAGCTATTATTGAATGAGAACGTAACCAATGGGAGATGCTGATCCCAACCAACTTTGAATTCTAGAGAGTAGGATCTTAGCATATCTTCAAGAATCTGAATAGTCCTTTCAGATTGGCCATCATTTTGGGGGTGATAGGCCGTGATGAAACTCAATTCAGTACCCAAAGCATGTTGAAGACTCCTCTAGAATTTAGATGTAAACCTTGGATCACGGTCAGAGGCAATTGAGGGTGGAACACCATGCAGTCTCACCACTTCCTTCACATATAACTTTTAAAGTTTTTCAAGCGAGAGATCTTCCCGAATAGCGATGAAATGGGATGTCTTGGTGAGTCTGTCAACCACAACCCATATCACATTATTTCCCTTCGACGTCTTCGGGAGACCCATGAAAAAGTCCATAGTAACATTTTCTGATTTTCACATGGGTATAGGCAATGACTGCATCATAGCTTTGGACTTTTTTCACTCATCTTTATCTTGCTGACATACCAAGAACCTAGATATATATTCCACAATCTCCTTCTTCATATTATCCCACCAGAAGTGTTCTTGAAAGTCACGATGCATTTTGGTACTCACATGATGGATAGAGAAGGTCGAGCTATATGAATCATTCAATATCTCCTTCTTTATATCTGGATCAGATGGTACACATAATCGTGCCCCAAATATTACAACTCCTTCCTCATCCATTTTGAAATCAAAGGATTTCCCATTTTTAACCACTTCCCCCCTTTTCGGAATTTCCACATCGTTTCTTTGAGAAACCTTTATTTTATCCATGAGGGATGGTTGAGGAATAATTTGAGAAATGATTGATGATGTTACTCCTTTAATGATTCCCATGTCCATCCTTTGAAAATATATGAAGGTCTGGTCCTTTTCAATTATCATCATTGATAAAGATGCATGATCCTTTCTACTTAGAGCATCTGCCACCTTGTTTGCCTTACCGGGATGATAGTGGATTGAGTAGTCATAATCCTTGATAAGATCTATCCATCTTCGTTGGCGCATATTAAGCTCTTTCTGTGTGAATATATATTTGAGACTCTTGTGGTAAGTATATATCTCACATTTTTTCCCATAGAGAAAATGCCTCCATATTTTCAACACAAAGATCACAACCGCCAACTCTAGATCATGCGTGGGATAGTTTTGCTCATGGATTTTCAGCTTCCTTGAGGCATAGGCTATAACTTTATAATTTTTCATTAGCACACAACCTAAGACTTTCTTAGAAGCATCACTATACACCAGAAAGAGTTCTCCACTTGAAGGGAGTGTGAGTACCAGCGCAGTTATATGTCTCTTTTTCAACTCATTGAAAGAGTCTTCACATTCCTATGTCCAGAAAAACTTTACTCCCTTCCCTGTCAGCTTGGTCATTGGGTTTTACAATCGTCAGAAGATCTTCACGAATCATCAATAATACCCATAAAGACCTAAAAATATGCGGATCTCCATTACAAAAGTTGGCCTCACCCACTCATTAATTGCCTTCGCCTTGGAAGGGTTTACAGATATCCCTTTCCAAGTGATAACATTCCCCAAGAATGATACTTCCTCCATCCAAAACTCACATTTTCTGTACTTTTCATACAATGTATCCCTTTGAAATTTCTTTAACACATATTCCAAATGCTCCTCATGTTCCTCCTTTCTCTTGGAGTATATCAGAATATCATCAATAAAGACCACCAAAAATATGTCGAGGTAGTCTTTAAAAACTATATTCATCAAATCCAAGAAAATTTCTGGAGAATTAGTGAGTCTGAAGGGCATCACTAGGAAGTCATAGTGTCCATACCTTATTCGAAATGCAGTCTTGGGAATATCTTCCTTCCTCACCTTTAGTTGGTGATATCCTGACCGAAGGTCCACCTTATAGAAATAACTCGCCCCATGAAGCTGATCGAACAAGTCATCTATCCGTAGAAGGGGATAGTTGTTATTTATAGTGATTTTATTGAGCTCACAATAATCAATGCAGAGGCGCATTGATCCATCCTTCTTATTGAAAAAGAGGACTGGAGCACCGCACAGTGAAGCACTCGGGCGTATAAAACATTTCTCCATATTATCCTGTATCTTCTTCTTCAGCTCTTCCAGCTCTATAGTGGCCATTCTGTAAGGTGTCTTTGAGATTGGAAGAGATCCAAGGATTAGTTCAATTGAGAACTCAACCTCTCGGTCAGGAGGAAGACCATTCAACCCTTTGGGGAATAAATTAGTGTAATCCCTCACGATGGGAATGACTTCAAGGATGATTCTCTCCTTTGTCTCAATAATTTGAGCTAGTTATGCATGATCATAAGGAAGCAATATCCAAACATGAGATTAAGATTCTAAAGGAGACTCATCTTCTTACTCACACTTGTAAATAATCATAGGATGCTTCAGGATGTGAAGAGTAATCTCCCTTTCCCCACAATTGATGTTGGCCTTGTACAAAGATAGCCAATCCTTGCCCAAGATAGCATCAAACTCCACAAAAGGAAGTATGACAAGATTTTCTGGGAGGTTCCATCCACAAACCTTAGGCAGGGAGGAGTTATAAACCATGGATACAATAATTTCCCCATTCAATGTTCTCACAAATAACTTTTCTCCCAAATTTTGAGGTGGTGTTTGAATAGTTCTACTAAACTTGCATGATATAAAAAAATGCGTAGAACCAGAATCAAATATTAAGTTCGCTATTCTTGAATGAATAACAAGCATACCTATCACCACATCATTTTCCAACACCACCTTAGTAGTAGTGATAGAATAAGCCCTTCCTTGTTGCGTTGGAGGTTGTTGCTGATTGTCTATGACAACCCTCGGCTTATGGAAATTGTTTTCATAATGCACAAGCTCCTCGCAGTTAAAACACTACACTGCAAGCTGAGTGTTGATCTGAACCTTCCAGTCTTCTTCAACATTAGCGGGATTTTTCATATCCCTTTTACAGTTCTTGTCCATATGACCAAACTTTCCACATTTGAAGCAATTCCTAGTTCCCTTGAGACAGTCACCAATATGCTTTTTCCAACAATTTTTTTAAAGGGGAAAGTGAGGGTTCTTTCCATCATGGGATTTGTTTGATGAAACACCCATGTTGTTCTCCATTTTCCACTTCTTGTCACTAGGCCCATGAGACCACTGAGAGTCTCCAATCTCCATTTTAACCTTGAGGGCACAATAGACAATCTACTCATAGCTGTCGAAGTCTCAAATTGCCAACACCTTTCGTAGACTTGGATTTAGTCCGCTAAAGAAGTGATCCACCTCGCTTTCGGTGTTCATGAAAATGCCAGAGGAGTAGCATGAAAGCCTTGTAAAGTTTTCTTCATACACCCCAATGAACTCATCTTCCTTCTGTTTGAGTCAAAGGAACTCTCTTTCCATATTGAGACAGAGGGTTCGAGGAAAATATTTGTTGAAAAACATCCTCTTGAATTCCTCTCATTCTATGAAATCTATTTCCTATTGGGAATTCGTATTCTTGATCATTGTCCACCACTGATCTGCGTCCCCATCAAAATGATAGACTGCCAGTATAACTTTCTCTTCTTCCGATCACTAGAGGACAGAGAAAGTCTTTTTAATGGATTTAATCCATTGTTCCGCGAGTAGGGGATTAGAAGACCCGCTATACATGGGAGTCCTTTGCCGCATGAATGATTCTACAGCTACTTTCTCTTTCTTTGGAGGAGGGGGACGTTCCACCTAATTCAAGTTATTATTCATAACTCGAACCAACTGAGCAAGTACTACCATGATGTTTTGAGCACCCGATTCCATCACATTAGGCATATCATCAGGGCAATGATCACATTAACTATCACATTGGTTGTTGGAACATGTTTTTCTATTTCCTGCCATTAACTAAGAAAAAGAACGTATAATCAGAGGTCTTGAATACTTAGCTATTGATCATAAAAAGGAAACTTTGAACATTAAAGGATAAACTTATAGAGAAGAAGTACATCCTAACTTGGGATTCTTTAGGTTTATATCTAGGTTATCCTCAATCATTTACTTAACTTATATTTTTATGGGATTTTTTTGTATCTTAACAATGGTTTTTACTAAGCTCGTGAATCTACCAAAGCATATCCCCTGGGAGTTTCGTATCCAAGAGTGAAGAAGGCCCATTGTCATGCACTAGTTCCCATTCGAGTCTAGCTCAAAGCGGAGTTTCCGGGTTTTACCACTAGATACATCTGTGTCAGAGCCACCACTATCTGCTCGTATCTAGACTGGTATGTATTTGCTTGATAAACCACTTACTCTATACTCACCAAAATTTAGGATTGTTTTCTTATAATTAGTATCATCCTTAAGGTTCTCGCTAAGGTGCTCTACTACTAATCTCCAAAAATAACTAGACCATCCTCTAATATCAACTATAGAGACCCAAGCCTTTTACATAAAACATTTCATGGTTTTAAGCATAATTATTCATCAGACTACAAGCCAAGGATCGTTAAGTCCAGTGTCTTGGAAGAATAGGTACATATAACACAAAACATGGGGCTAAAAAACACTTCTGTATTTAATCTTCATAACGAGCTCCTAACTCCCTTTGATCCCTTACATCTGCATAGGGTACCCTGGGGAACACATGAACAAAGAGATGAGCTAAAAATTCCTAGTAAGGGAATGAACATAAGGATACATCTCATGCACATGCATTAAGCGACACGACATACTGATATCCAAAGCATGAAACTTATGAAATCATTTAATATAATCATGGGATCACATAAAAATATAATCAAATAAATTTGGTAGAATAATAAATCATATCTTTAGTACTGGTCAAGGCTAACCACCAATCACATTTCCCATTTCAGTACGGGTCAAGGCTAACCACCAATCCCGTTTCACATCGCATCTCATGAGACTTATCCTTACTCAATGCATTGGAGTGCTATCTGGTTGCACCCATATCAACATATTCATGAATATTCTTGCCACAAAAATAATCTTTCCACATAAATAATCATACATAATCAACCATACATAAACATAAGGGTACCCATGGAAAGAATTGGGTACCACAATCATTACATAAATCATAATCAATGGGTATATCATGAAAGCGTCCATGTAAGCAAAGAATTAGAAAATACATGGACGTTCATAGGGTAAAATACAAATATAACATGGTAATTGGTGTCAAACATAAGTGACAACATATTTGAAATTTATTTTAGAACATTAGAATTAAAACATTTTTGTACGGTTTTAAAGAAAACACTCAAGAGATTTTCAAATAGAAAAGAGAAAATTATTTTATATAAAACCAGAATTGAACCAAGAAGGTTTTCATAATAAAAATACTGATTTTATAAATACAATGGTGTCTTAAAATAGAGGATAGAGTGAACTTTAAATTTGGGTAAAAATTAGGGAAGTCCCCTTAAAACAGGTTTGCTTATCGGAAATTTCTAAGGAGGGAATCTTTCAAAATCATGTATATCTCTGAAAGAATGTGATGAAAGGGTATTGATATAAGAATATTTTAAAACTAACCATAAGTGATAATTATCACATAAATAGGTGAGATAACACCATTTTTAAAGAAATATAAGAAAACCTGAAGGATCAAAGAAGGTTCAGGTAGAATTTGTTAAGATTTTAACAGCATGGTGTCGGGTGTGACCAAGAGGAATTGATGAGAGAGAAATGGGGTTTCTCATCACTTAAAAAACATTAGGGTAGTAAGGGTAAGGTGTATAAATTTACCCCATTACTTGGTATTACACAAAATGGAATAGTATAGAGATCAATCTTTATTACGAGTAAAAAGGGGAGGATCCCTTACCTTAAGTCCGTTGATGTCCCCCACTTGATATTAATGAACTGAATAGTCAAATTAGATTTATTAATCAATAGGTAAAGAACCTTATATACATTTAAAAAATTTAGTATATCCTATTTATGTTCATCCATATTCATTTTGATTGATTATAAGGTTTAATTTCATGGTTCAGGTCTGGTTGTTTCCTTTGTTTTAATGATAAGTTCACTTGTATTTAGGTTCAGATAAAATGTAAGATGAAATTGGTTGTCCAGAATTGATGTTATATAGAAATAGTGAATATCCAAAAGGTTACAAAATTCATTTGGTTAATTGGAGTGAAAGAGAACCATGACATAAGACATTAATGATAAACGCTTGAATTAATTTTAGCGATTTTACCCATAATTAACTTGTTTTGTATTATTATTTGATATCATGAGTGTATAAAGATTATAGAACAATAAATAGGATATAAAACATAAATAATAATCTGGTTCAACCATAACATAAATGGTTTCATGACCAGAAACATAAGATGATAAATGAAATTGAAAATACATTATCCACGATGTCTATCACGGACGATGTTTTAATTTTAGAATGTGAGGGAGAGGAGAAGAAGAATGATGCTTGAATTTTTACATAAACATGATTAAAATCCAGAATATATGAGATTCTGGAGCTTTAATGTCTTTTGGATAAGGGAAGGGGAAGAGGGTATAAGAAAAGAAGGAAATTGAAAACAAAACACTTGAAAATGAAAGGGGATCCTTACCCTTTGATCTTTTCTCTTTGAGATCCCCCTTAAGGCCTTAGATTTTGGTCTTTTGGTAAGACCAGTAGGCCTTGGACATAGGGAAGGAGCTTGGGAGGATTTTTGGGAAGAATTTTTGCTAGGAACAAGGCTTGAGAGGTGTGTGGAAAAGAGGTAAGGAGAAGGGGTATTTATAGTGAGGGAGGGGAGGTTTTTACCATTATTTTAAGTATTAGTTTATTATTTAAGGCCAAGACTATGAATAATTGAGCATTATCATCAAATATACTGAATTAATCAAGGATGATTCGGGATTATCATCTTACATCAGCCATACATCACCTATGATGCAGTATTTAGCATTTATTGTAATTTATCGTATTTTACTATTCAAAAAAAATTCAAGTATTTCAGAAAAATCCCAAAAATTCACCCAACCGTTTTTCAACGCGTAGAATCCAAAAATGATGTCCATTTTTCAAAAATAATTTTCTAATTATGATTATTTTAATATTTAATTAAAATCATAATTTATTATCAAAAACCAGATTTAAAACATGCATTAACTCATTCTAAAACATAGGTATATCATACTTCCAACCTAAATATTATTTTATACCACCATAGGTGAAGTTACTATTCATTAGGGTATATCACTATTTATAAGGGTATGTTACTATTCATTAGGGTAGGTTACTATTCACCAAAAAATTATTTTTGTTTTATTAGACTATAAAAAAAATTCTTGAGCACAACCGTGTATGTCAGATTTTTAAAATTTCAAACACAGAAGTGACAAACTTATGTTTTAAGGTCACTTATCACTTATTAGTTCATTATTATGTGATTTTATGGAATATTTATAAGAATGAAATTTCCATTAAAAACATTGGGTCGTTACATTTTTCCCCCCTTAAGAAATTTCTCCCTGGAAATTTCATTTTACATTCTAGGAAAAAAACAGATGTGGGTACTTTTCCTTCATTGTTTCCTCTGGTTTCCATGTTGCTTCCTGAAATTTATGGTTCCTCCACAACACTTGTACAAGATGGGTTATCTTGTTGCATAGAACCTTATCTCTCTGATCTAGAATCTTTACTGGATACTCCTCATAGGATAGATCATCTTCTAACTGCACCACCTCTGAGTTTAGTACATGTGAGGGATCAGGTATGTACTTCCTCAAGAGTGATACATGAAAAAAATCATGAACTCGAGCCATATTCGTTTGATGTGAAAGACGATAGTCCAAGACTCTTATGTGGTAAAGGATCTCAAAGGGGTCAATATACCTTGGGCTTAGCTTCCCTTTCTTCCAAAATTGCATGACTCTCTTCCATGGAGATATTCGAAGGAAGACTTTATCTCCAATGTCAAACTCCAAGTCCCTTCAACGGTTGTCAGCATAGCTCTTTTGATGACTTTGAGAAGCTTTGATGTGTTTATGGATGAATTGAACCTTCTCTGTCATCTCTTGAACAAGATCGGGTCAAAGTATCTTTATTTCTCCAACTTCATCCCAACAGGATGGTGTTCTACATTGCTTTCCATACAGAGTTTCATATGGAGCCATCTGAATACTTGAGTGGAAGCTATTGTTGTTTGAGAACTCAACCAATGAGATATTCTGATCCCAACCACCTTTGAATTATAGAGAGAAGTATCATATCATATATTCAAGAGTCTGAATAGTCCTTTCAGATTGGACCTCAGTTTGGGGGTGATAGGACGTGCTGAAACTCAATTCAGTAACCAAATCATGTTGAATACTCCTCCAAAATTTAGATGTAAACCATGGATCATGGTCAGAGACAATTGAGAGTGGAACACCATGCAGTCTCACCACTTCCTTCACATATAACTTTGCAAGTTGTTCAAGCGAGATATCTTCGTGAATAGAGATGAAATTGGATGTCTTGGTGAGTCGGTCAACCACAACCCATATCACATTATTTCCCTTCGACGTCTTCAGGAGATCCATGACAAAGTCCATAGTAACATTTTCCCATTTCCACATGGGTATAGACAATGACTGCATCTTACCTTTGGACTTTTTTTGCTCAGCTTTAACATTATGACATACCAAGCACCTTGATATATATTCCGCAATCTCATTCTTCATGTTATCCCACCAGAAGTGTTCTCAGAGATCACGGTACATTTTGGTACTCCCAGGATGGATAGAGAAGGTCAAGCTATGTGCATCATTCCATAGATCCTTCTTTATCTCTAGATCAGATGGTACAAAAAATCATGTCCCAAATCTTACAAGTCCTTCCTCGTCAATTTTGAAATCAATGGATTTCCCATTTTTAACTGCTTCCACCGTTTTCTGAATTTCCACATCCTTTCTTTGAGAAACATTTATTTTCTCTATGATGGATGGTTAATAAATAATTTGAGAAAGTATTGTTGATGTTCCCACCTTAATGATTCCCATTTCCATCCTTTCAAAATATAATAAGATCAGATCCTTTTCATTTCTCATCATTGATAAAGATGCAGGATCCTTTCTACTTAGAGCATCCGCCACCTTGTTTGCCTTACCCGGGTGGTAGTGGATTCAGCAGTCATAATCCCTGATGAGATCTATCCATATTCGTTGGAACATATTAAGATCTTTCTCTGTGAATATATATTTGAGACTCTTGTGGTCAGTATATATCTCACATTTTTTCCCATAGAGATAATGCTTCCAGATTTTCAACGCAAAGATCACAGCCGCCAACTCCAGATCATGCACGGGATAGTTTTTCTCATGGATTTTTATCTTCCTTGAGGCATAGGCTATCACCTTATCATTTTTCATTATCACACATCCTAATACTTTCTTAGAATCATCACTATACACCAAAAAGAGTTCTCCACTTCAAGGGAGTGTGAGTACCAACGCAGTGATAAACCTCCTTTTCAACTCTATGAAACAGTCTTCACATTCCTGTGTCCAGAAAAAATTTACTCCTTTCCGTGTCAGCTTGGTCATTGGGTTTGACAATCGTGAAAAGTTCTTCATGAATCGTCGATAATACCCAGCTAGACCTAAAAAGTTGCGGATCTCCATTACAGAAGTTTGCCTCAGCCACTCTTCAAATGCCTTCGTCTTGGAAGGGTCCACATATATCCCTTTCCTAGTGATAACATGCCCCAAGAATGATATTTCCTCTATCTAGAACTCACATTTACTATACTTTGTATAAAACTTCTCCCATCAGAAAGTCTTTAACATAGTTTCCATATGCTCCTAATGTTCCTCCTTGCACTTCGTGTATATCAGAATATCTTCAATAATGACCACCACAAATTTGTCGAGGTAGGCGCTAAAGACTCTATTCATTAAATCCATTAAAATATTTGGAGCATTAGTGAGTCCGAAGGGCATCACTATGAACTGATAGTGTCCATACCTCGTTTGAATGGAAGTCTTGGGAATATCTTCCTTCCTCACCTTTAGTTGGTGATATCCCGACCGAAGGTCTATCTTAGAGAAATAACCGGACCCACAAAGCTGATCGAATAATTCATCTATCCATGGAAGGGGATACGTGTTCTTTATTGTGATTTTATTGAGCTCACGATAATCAATTCAGATATGCATTGATCCATCCTTCTTCTTGATTAAGAGGATTGGATCACCCCACGGTGAAGCACTCGGGTGTATAAAACCTTTCTCCATATTCTCTTGTAACTGCATCTTCAGATCTTCCAGCTCTACGGTGGCCATTCTGTAAGGTGTCTTTGAGATTGGTAGAGATCCATGGATTATTTCAATTGAGAACTCAACCTCTTGGTCAGGAGGACAACCAGACAACTCTTCGAGGAATACATTAGTGTAATCCATCACGATGGGCATGTCTTCAAGCATGATTCTCTTGTTTGTCTCAATCATTTGAGATAGGTATGCATGCTCATAAGGAAGTAATATCCAAACTTGAGATGAATATTCTAAAGGAGACTACTCTTCCTCCTTTCAGTTTTAAATAACCAAAGGATGCTTCGGGATGTGAAGAGTAATCTCACTGTACTGAAAATTGATGTTGTCCTTGTACAAAGAGAGCCAATCCATGCCCAAGATAGCATAAAACTCCACTAAAGGAATTATGAAAAGATTTTTTGGGAGGTTCAGTCCACAAAAATTAACCAGGGAGGAGTTATAAACCATGGATGCAATAATTTCCCGATTCTCTATTCTCACAGATAACTTTTCCCCCAAATTTTGAGGTGGTATTTGAATAGTTCTTCTAAAATTGCATGATATAAAAGAATGCTTAGAACAAGAATCAAATAGTACGTTCACTATTCTTGAATGAATAACAAGTGTACCTATCACCACATTGGTTTCCGGCTCCACCTCGGCAGTAGTGATAGAATAAGACCTTCCTTGTTTCCTTGGAGGTTGTTGCTAATTTCCTCTGACAAACCTCGGTTTAGGGAAATTGTTCGCATAATTCCCAAGCTCCCTGCAGTTAAAACACTACACTTCAGGCTGAGTTTTGATCTGAACCTTCTGTTATTTTTCAACATTAGTGGGATTTTTCATATCCATTTGGTAGTTCTTGTCCAGATTACCAAAATTTCTGCATTTGAAACAATTCTTGGTTCCCTTGATACAGTCACCAATATGCTTCTTCCAACAATTTTTGAAAAGGGGAATGCGAGGCTTCTTTCCATCATTGGATTTTTTTTGATGAACCACCCATGTTGTTATCCATTTTCCGCTTCCTGTCACTAGGCCCATGAGACTAATGAGAGTCTCCAATCTCGATTTCAACCTTGAGGGCACAACAGACTATCTCCTCATAGCAGTCGAAGTCTCGAATTGCCAACAGTTTTCATGGACTCGGCTTTAGTCCGCTAAAGAAGCGATCCACCTTGCTTTCGGTGTTCATGAAAAAGCAAGAGGCATACCTTGCAATACTTGTAATGTTTGTTTCATACACCCCGATGAACTCATCTTCCTTCTGCTTGAGTACAAGGAACTCTCTTTCCATATTGAGATTGAGGGTTCGAGTAAATTATTTGTTGAAAAACATCTTCTTGAATTCCACACATTCTATGGAATCAATTTCCTCTTGGGACTTCATATTCTTGATCAGTGTACACCACTTATCAGCTTACCCATCAAAACGATTGACTTCCAGTACAAATTTCTCTTCTTTCGAGCACTGGAGGATGGAGAAAATATTTTCAATTGAGTTAATCCATTGTTCCACAAGGAGGGTATCAGAAGACCTGATAAACATGGGAGGCCTTTGCCACATGAAGGATTCTACGACAACATGCTCTTTCCTTGGAGGAGGTGGATTTTCCACCTGATTCAAGTTATTATTCATAACTCGAGCTAGCTGATCAAGTACTGCCATGATGTTTTGAGCACATTAGACATATCATTAGGGAAATCATCACATTTCCTATCACATTGGTTGTTGAAACGTGTTCTTCTATTTCCCGCCATTAACTATGAAAAAACGTATAATTAGGGGTCTTGAATACTTAGATATTGAGCATAAAAAAGAAACTTTGAACATTAAAGGATAAACTTATAAAGAAGAAGTACATCCTAACATGTGATTACTTAGATTTATATCTGGGTTATCCTCGATCTCTTACTTAACTTATATTCTTATGGGCTTTTTTATCTCTTAATAATGGTTTGTACAAAGCTCGTGAATCTACAAAATCATATCCCCCAGGAGTGTCGCAACCAAGAGAGCAGCAAGGCCCATTGTCGTCCACCAATTTCCATTCGAGTTTAGCTCAAAGTGGTGTTTTCGGGTTTTACCCATAGATACATTTGTTCCAGAGCCGCCTCTACCTGCTCGTATCCATACATGGATGTATTTTCCTGATAAACCACTTACTCTTTACACACCAAAATTTAGGACTATTTTCTTATACTTAGTATCATATTTAAGGTTCTCGCTAAGGTTATCTATTCCTAATCTCAAAAAATAACTAGACCATCCTATGATACCAACTATAGCAACCCAATCCTTTTACAAAAATAATTTCATGGCTTTAAGCATAATTATTCAACAGAGTACAATCCAAGGATCGTTAAGTCTAGTGTCTTGCAAGACTAGGTACATATAACACAAAACATGGGGCTAAAAAAAACATCTTTATTTAATCTCCATAATGAGATCCTAACTCCCTTTGAGACCTTACATCTGCATTGGGTACCCTAGGGAACACATGAACAAAGGGATGAGCTGAAAATGCCATGTAATTGAATGAACATAAGGATACATCTCAAGCACATGAGTTAAGAGGAATGACATAATGATATCCAAATCATGAAACTTATTAAATAATTTAATATAAGCATGGGATAATATAATCATGGAATCATATAAATGTGGAAGAATCATAAATCATATCTTTAGTATGGGTTAAGGCTAACCGCCAATCCTGTTTCCCATTTCAGCACGGGTCAAGGCTAACCACCAATCCCGTTTCACATCGCATCTCATGAGACTTAACCTTACCCAATGCATTGGAGCGCTATCTTGGTGCACCCATCTCAACATATTCATCAATATTATTTCCACATAAATAATATTTCCACATAAATAATCATACATAAACATAAGTGTACGAATGGAAAGAATTGGGTACCACAATTGTGACAGAAATCATAATACATGGGAATATCAGGAAAGTGTCCATGTAAGGAAAGAATTAGAAAATACATGGACGTTCATAGGGTAAAATAGGCATATAACATGGTAAGTGGTGTCAAACATAAGTTACAACATATTAGAAATGTATTTTAGAACATTAGCATTAAAACATTTTTGTGTGGTTTTAAGGAAAACACTCTAGAGATTTTCAAATAGAAAAGTGGACATTATTTTATATAAAACTAGAATTGGACCAAGAAGGCTTTAATAATAAAAATAATGATTTTATAATTACAATGGTGTCTTAAAACATAGGATAGAGTGAACTTGAAATTTGGGTAAAAATTAGCGAAGTCCCCTTAAAACAGGTGTGCTTATCATAAATTTCTAAGGAGGGAATCTTTCAAAATCATGTATATCCCCGAAAGAATGTGATGAAAGGGTATTGATATAATAATCTTGTACAACTAAACATAAGTCATAGGACTCACATAAATAGATGTGATAACACCATTTTGAAAGAAAGATAAGGCAACCCGAAAGAATAAAGAAGGTGCGGGTAGAATTCGTTACGATTTTATCGGCATGGTGTCAGGTGTGACCAAGAGGGATTGATGAGAGAGAAATGGGGTTTCTCATCACTTATAAAACATTAGGAAAGTTAGGGAAAGGTGTATAAATGTGCCCCATTACTTTATATTACACAATAAGTCTTATCATAGAGATCAATCATTATTATGAGTAAAAAGGGGAGGATCCCTTACCTTAAGTCTGTTGATATCCACAACTTGATATTAATGACCTGAATAGTCAAATTAGGTTTATTAATCAATAGGTTAAGAACCTTATATAAATGTAAAATATTTAGTAAAACCTTTTTATGTTCATTCATAACCATTTTGATTGATTATAAGGTTCACTTTCATGGTTTGAGTCCGTTTGTTTCCTTGGTTTTAATGATAAGTTCACTTGTAGTTATGTTCGGATAAAATGTAAGATGAAATTGGTTGTCCAGAATTCATGTTATATATCATTAGTGAATATCCAGATGGTTACAAAATTAATTTTGTTAATTGAAGTGAAAGAGAGCCATGACATAAGACAATAATGATAAACGCTTGAATTAATATTAGCGATTTTACCCATAATTAACTTGTTTTGTATTATTATTTGATATCATGAGTGTATAAGGATTACATAACCATAATTAGGATATAAAACATAAATAATAATCTGGTTCAACCCTAACATAAATGGTTTCATGACCAGAAACAAAGATGATAAAAGAAACTGAAAACACATTATCCACGATGTCGATCACGGACGTTGTTTTAATTTTAGAATGAGAGGGAGAGGAGAAGAAGCATGATGCTTTAATTTTTACAAAATTATTATTAACATCCAGTATATATGAGATTATGGAGAATTAAGGCCTTTTGGATAATGGAAGGGGAAGAGGGTATAAGTAAAGAAGGAAATTGAAAACAAAACACTTGAAAATGAAAGGGGATCCTTACCCTTTGATCTCCTCTCTTTAAGATCCCCCTTAAGACCTTTGATTTTGGACTTATGGTAAGCCCAGAAGGCCTTGGACGGGGGGAAGGAGATTGGGAGGATTTTTGGGAAGAATTTGGGCTAGGCACAAGGCTTGAGAGGTGTGTGGGAAAGAGGTAAGGAGAGGGGGTATTTATAGTGAGGGAGGGGAGGTTTTTCCCATTATTTTAAGTATTAGTTAATCATTTAAGGCCAAGACTATGAATAATTGAGAATTATAATCAAATATAATAAACTAATCAAAGATGATTTGGTATTATAATCTCACATCAGCCATACATTACATATGATGCAGTATTTAGCATTTATTGTAATTTATTGTATTTTACTATTCATAAAAAATTCAAGTATTTCAGAAAAATACCAAAAGTTCACCCTAACCATTTTTTGACAGGTGGAATCCAAAAATGAAGTGAATTTTTCAAAAATAATTTTCTAAATTTGATTATTTTAATATTTAAATAAAATCATAATTTATTATCAAAAACCAGATTTAAAACATGCATTAACTCATTCTAAAACATAGGTATATCATACTTCCAACCTTAATATTATTTTTATACCATAATAGGTGAGTTTACTATTCCTTAGGGTATATCAATACTAATAAGGGTATGTTACTATTCATTAGGGTAGGTTACTATTCACCAAATGTTTTTTTATTAGACTACAAAAAAACATCTTGAACACAACTGTGTATGTCAGATTTTAAAAATTCCAAACACAGAAGTGACAAAGTCTTGTTTTAAGGTCACTTATCACTTAGTAGTTCATTATTATGTGATTTTATGGCATATTTAATAAAATTGAATTTCCGTTAAAAACATTGGGTCGTTACATTCTTCTCCCCTTAAGAAATTTCACCCTCAAAATTTCATTTTACATTCAAGGCCAAAAAGAGTTGTGGCTACTTTTCATTCATTTCTTCCTCCAATTCCCATGTTGCTTCCTCAAACTTATGATTCCTCCACAAGACTCTGACAAGATGGGTTGTCTTGTTGTGTAGAACCTTATCTCTCCGATCCAGAATCTGTACTGGTTGCTCCTTATAGGAGAGATCATCTACAGATGCACCACATATGAGTTTAGTACATGTGAGGGATCAGGTATGTACTTCCTCAAGAGTGATACATGAAAAACATCCTTAACTTTGAGCCATATTCGATGGAAGTGCAAGTTGATAGGCCAAAAATCCTATGCGGTCACAGATCTCAAATGGGCCAATATACCTTAGGCTTAACTTCCCTTTCTTCATGAATCACATGACTCTCTTCCATAGAGATATTTTAAGGAAGAATTTATATCCAAAGTCAAACTCCAAGGGCCTTTGACCGTTGTCAGCATTTCTCTTTTGCCGACTTTGAACATCTTTGATGTGTTTCTGGATGACTTGAACCTTCTATGTCATCTCTTGAACAAGATCGAGTCCAAGTAGCTTTCTTTCTCCAACTTCATCCCAACAGATTTGACTTCTACATCTCTTTCCATATAGACCATCATATGTAGCCATCAGAATACTTGAGGGGAAGCTATTGTTGTATGAGAACTCATCCAATGGGATATGTTGATCCCAACCACCTTTTAATTCTAGATAGTAGGCTCTTAGCATAACTTCATGCGTCTGAATAGTCCATTTAGATTGGACATCTGTTTGGGGGTGATAGGCCGTGCTGAAACTCAATTCAGTACCCAAAGCATGTTGAATACTCCTCCATAATTTATATGTAAACCTTCGATCACGGTCATAGACAATTGAGAGTGGAACACCGTGAAGTCTCACCACTTCCTTCACATATATCTTTTCAAGTTGTTCAAGCGAGAGATCTTCTTGAATAGTGACGAAATGAGATGTCTTGGTGATTTGGCCAACCACAACCCATATCACATTCTTTCCCTTCGACGTCTTCTGGAGACCTGTGACAAAGTCCATAGTAACATTTTCCCATTTCCACTTGGGTATAGGTAATGGCTGCATCATACCTTTGGACTTTTTTCGCTCATCTTTAACTTTCCATCATACCAAGTACCTTGATATATATTCCGTAATCTTCTTCTTCATGTTATGCCACCATAAGTGTTCTTGTAGATCACGGTACATTTTGGTACTCCCAGGATGGATAGAGAAGGTCAAGCTATGTGGATCATTCAATAGATCCTTCTTTATCTCTGGATCAGATTGTAACACCCCAAGCTTCTACGGTACGCTTCTCTTTGAATAATGTGATAGCGTGTGTTGTACGCAACACCGAGTTCTAACACACCATAACCAATCAAACTAGCCGTTATGAATAGTAATACCTACTTTTTGAAATTATATATATTTTATATTTCAAAATGGACTTCATTTTTGGATTCGGAATATCGAATTTATCCTAAGTTGAAATTTTGGTACATTTCGGATAACTTTCATATTTTGATGAATAGTGAAAATTAATAAATTTTAATTAAAAACAACTTTTTTAATCAAAATAATTAATAGTGATAAATTATGAATTTGAGTGGTTTTAAAGTATATTTAGAATACATTTTTACCATTTAATATAATTTTGGTCATTGGACATAATTTTACAATTAAACCGAACATAAACAAGTGTCAATCTTTTGATAGTTATTATCTCTTAAAAACACGCTTTTTGTTTTGACAGCGGGAATTAATTTTAAATTAATTTCTGCCACTTCTGTGTTTTGAATTTAGAAAAATGGATTCCATATTTGGAATCAGGATTTTTAAATTGTGTAAATAAGTAACTTTTATTTTCAGACATTTTGAATAATTACTGCGGTAAATATTTTATTTACCATGGTTAAGGGTAAATCCGGTAAATAAGGGTTAACAAATAATATTATAATAATACTAAAATACCCTAAAATGTGTCCTAGCCTTATTGGTTGATACATGTTCCACCATATGAATCTTTGGGTCGATTTTGGGACCCCATGGTGCCACTTGTAGGTGATAAGGACACTTTATTTTAATTAAGTTAAAATGAATACAAAAATGACACAAGCATATATCTTTTAGAAAAACAATTTTTACATAGGGTTATATATGTTGGATTTTAGATTATAAATATTCATTAGAAAGATAAAAAGATTTCGTACATAGTGATAGTTCTTTTATAATTTTTAGACATTAAATAATTTAATTCATTTATGATACAGTGATGATGAATTAATTACTATAATAGTGGAATATTAAAATAATTGATATTATAAATACCCAAATAAATATAATATGAAACTTTTAATGAATTAAAATAATTTTATAGGATAATATGATATATTAGGATTGATTTAATTGACTTTGTTTGAAGTAATCAATATGTTATGAGTTTCACAAAAATCAACTATTGAATAGTGTCAAAATTGACATAAAAGAGTTCTTAAAAGAAATATTATATTATTAATTGATATTAAATTCCTAAAAATCTAAGGTTCATCCAAGAGACTTATATCATGATAGGTTCATAATTAATGGAGCACTTGGGGGTCTCTTGGATGTATATAGTAAGTTTATTAACCATATTATATAAAAATACAAAGAGACATTGTAAAAGTGAAACTAATTAACTTAGAGTTAATACTTAAAGATAAGGTTAATATAAGTACCCAAACCTATCTAAATTCTATTGTTTGAGTGGTTTTCGACCCCTCCCAACCTTAACATTTAAATAATCAACTTTGGAGCCATTAGAAACCGAATAAGAATTTATTATAAACTAATATTCCTATCTTTTCCAAAGGTGCCCCTCACCCCTCTTATAAAAGGGAACTCCTCCTTCTCTTTTCTTCACACCTTAAAAGCCTTTTGGTTCGGCCAAACTCTGCCCAAATACTCTCCCAACTTCCCTCACTACAAACTAGAGGCCTTAGTGTGATCAGAAAGCCATCCTAATGAGCCCTTTTGATCAAATCAAAAGGAAGAACCCGAAGAAGAGGTAATGTTTTCACCACCCCTTTTCAAGTTCCTTTCTTCTTCCACTTCTTCTTTCTTTGTTCTTAACATTATAAAATAATAACTCCACTATATCACATATACTGTGATGTTATTATAAATATGGTAAAACCATATTAAGTATTCTATCCACCCTTTTAATAACATGTCACCATAGGTGCGTACGTACGGCTTACCGTCTCCACGTCGTGGTGTAATTGTTATTCAATATATTATTATTTGGATGGGTATAATAATGATGTGTAACTCATGTAAATAATAAATATAACATGTTAATGATTCTTTATATATGATATACCATCTATTTATATAGTATTTTAACATCAAAAGAATGATATTGTCGCTCGTGCGTACGTACGGACTACCGTCTCCACGAACGCGATGAGATTCATTCTCCATCGTATCCATTAAAGTATAATTATCATTTGATGATTTAGAAATGATGTTTAAGGACTTGATATCATTCTGGATATGAATAAGATACAACAAACATGGCTTATGTAACAAAACATATAAAAGAAAATGAGTAAGTTAATACCCGAAACGACGATAATTCTAAGATATTATTAACAAATCAATATTAAAAGATCATATATGATATCATATTAATATATATGATTCTTGTATAATTTAATAACAATTATTTCACCATTATACAGGAGGTTAACCTACCCCAACCAAGGAAAAGTACAAGGTAAGGGGTTTTCATCTCACTCCTTATTCCCGTGAGATTCATGCCATATTGTCACCATCACCTTTTGTGTGGTGTATGTACTGCCCATAATTATATTATTTGTGTAATACACTCTAAATTATGTGTATTTACAAGTTCATTGTATGATACCTCTTTCATGGGTTGTATGATTCATATGTTACCAAATTGGTAAGGGTTATTTCACAATCTCTTCATTATCCGAGGTTGTTTATACGTAATAATCTACTGGGATCTCGTTATCATCCACATCCATGTTTCTTCAAAATGTATTTCATAACATTTTTACTATTTAAAAGAATATGGGTTAAAGTCATTTATACCCTTGAATGTCTTTTTATAAGAGGTTTATAAGGGAATCTTTCCGTCGTTTTCCAAACAAGGTACTTTTTAACCTTTTCGACAGAATTAAGATAAGAATGTTTTTTTAACTTATACGGCGAGTGCCGTTATTTTCTGCTGTTATAAAATATTCAAAGCTTCCCTTCCAATATTATAAGATTATTTTCAATGTAAAGGTTTTATTTTATAATTATGTGACTTTTAAATGATTTCAAAAAAAGAGATATTTCTCTCAAAAATATGAAAATCCAGTGCAAATGTATACGTATTTAACGCAAGCTTAAAAATGTTTTTAGAAAACCTGACTCTAGAGTGTGTTAGATAGGAAGGGATTGGAAGTGGACCCATCATGGCATATAATTAGTCGAGCAGTCTCAGAATTAGTTATCTTGTTTTCAAAAGCTTGCATAATGATTTCAGAAAAACACTGGAGTAATTTTTAGCAATTTTAAATGTAAGTATTTTATATTAAAATTGCATCGGTAGGTCTCATGAGACAAACTAGTGTCTTGGCACAAGGCCTTGACAAAATCTTATTTGTAGTCTTGGCACGAGGCCTTGGCTATGTGGTTATGATAGTCTGGCATTATGCATTCCATCATTATGAAAGTGGTTATTGATTTTGCATGTGATTATTCGATTAGTAGAAGAACTGTGTGAATAAGTAAATGGCATTATTTCATTTTATTTATTCCATACTATGTTAAAAGTTCAAGTTTAAAAGGATTTTGTTTTAGTTATACATTGCCTTAAATGTTTATTCTTATTTATGAAAGTTTCCGCTATATTGTTATCCTTACTGGGCACTTGAGCACACCCCTTTTCTATGTTTTATTTTTCCCAGGAAGTGAAGAATTAAATTATGAATGACCTGCAGGGATATTATGTAGGGATATGAGTGTGGATTATGGAGACAATATGTTGTTGTAGTAGTTTTTCATTTTATGATGTAATGTAAGACTTATGAATATATCTAGTGTTTCGAAGACTACTAAACCAATCGGTCTTTCGAGATTTGATCTTTCTTGTGATCATGCCAATGTTATGTAATAATGCACCGACTCTGGGTAACTGGGATCGGGGCGCTACAGTTGGTATCAGAGGAAGTTTAGTACAAACCTTGGAAGCTAGATTTAGATAAACTCTGATTAGAGCACATAGATTTAAGATGAATTTTGAGGATTAGTATAGAAGAACTTCCAAGAATTTTGGTATTGTAGAGATTTTGTGAGTTTTCTGAGCAATACATCCCTGTCTGGATACGAGCAGGTAGAGGCGGCTCTGGCACAAATGTACCTAGGGGTAAAACCCGAAAACACCGCTTTGAGCTAGACTCGAACGGGAACTGGTGCACGAGAACGGGCCTTGCTGCACTCTTGGTTACGACACTCCCGGGGGATATGCTTAGGATAATTCTCATTTTCTTTACTAACCATTATAAAGGGTTTATGAGTATATACATCCTCAAAGGAGACATTTTTATGATTATGGATTATATCCATAAATAGTTCAATTTATGTTAAGTGTTTTATAAGTATGGGATTATGTATTTTGATTCATAAACTGATCTAGTGTATGCCATTGTTTAGAAATGGTGCACAATAGAAGGAATGAGAACTCCAGAAATGCACATGATCCAAAGAGAAGGAAGGATCATATCTTTCATGGTCTTAAGCTTGAATTTATAAGAGAAATAGTCTCCCATGTATTATCATCATATGAAGAAATAATATCATGTGTTGATAAGATAAGTAAAGAGTTTACTGAGTCCTATGGCTTTGAAGGGAAGCAAGAGAAGAAAAGGATGGAAGAGAGAAAGATGGATAAAGGGAAGAGAGAAAATAATAATTTTCCCATATGTGGTAACTGTGGAAAGAAACACCCTGGAACTTGCCTGAAAGGAATGGGAGTTTGTTATAAGTGTGGAGGAAAAGGGCACAAAGTACGTGACTGCAAGGGTAAGAAAATGGTTTTAAATGTACAATGCTTCATTTGCAAGGAGTTTGGACACTACGCGAACCTATGTCCCAGTCATCAGACTATGCCGCAAATGATGTTATTGGATAATAATCAAGTTATGATACTACCACAGATGAAGAGGAATGATTAGAGTTCTTATGTTGATTATGTCAATTGAGTATTGTATCAACAATGTACTTGTTATAATAATTATGGAGTATATAAGGATTGTACTACAGTACTATTTCATTAAGGACTTGAGATAGTGTGGAACAAAGAAAAGTGACTCAATAGCAGGATAATTTTTTGGAAAATATATGGTTGAGAGAATGATAAATCATAATATAGTTCTGATACGGAGGTAGTGATTTTGGAATAATATGTGATTGTTTTGGATAAATTATATTGGATATTCTTGACTACCTTGGAACTGATTAATGATTTGTATATTCCATCATTATTGGGGTTTAAAACATTTTTGGATTAATGAATAATATCCAGCATTCTATATGGAATAAGGGAGCATGAATGTAATCAATAAGAAATATAGTAATACATGATGAAGGTATTCATATGCTATTACGGGGTAAAAAGGATCTATATTATGTTTACCTTCCTTATAAATGTTGGACTGTGAGTTTGGACAGAAGTATTTTGTATAGTTCTAGTTTGGATTATTTTGGATTTCCATAAAAGGACAACCCGGAGGTCGGCCGGCAACCCGTCGCGTCCGGCAAGGCTGCGAGACTTGAACCCGCAACTGAAGGGCGACAAGGGTGTATCACCTACCACTGGCCCACAAGATGTCCTGGATTAAATAATGTAGTTTTTATTAAAAGTTCTTGTAGATGAATTATAAATTCGTTTATTTTGGAACCCTATACGAATAGTGTAAATAGATTTTTTTTACATTCTATTATCTTTTAGAGTGAAAGATGAGTTTGTGGTAGAAATTTATTAATGGATAAAACTCTAATTATAAAGTATATCTCTTTATGATCATAGCCAATCTCATAAATAAATTCCTCAATATTAAGAAAAGCAACTTAGAACAAAAATGTTGTCCTAGATGGTACCTTAAATCATCACTAATTTATGGCTTTGGGATTGTTGGCATTTTCATAGCCATGTTCTCTACCACTCTCCATCAGATAATTGATGGTTAGATTTCTCTTCCATATCCATATTTTCCTACATGGAACCCTAGTATGTGTTATTTTCGGTAATCTTCATACTTTACACTCTTTATTTTAAATAGAGGGCTCATTAATTCATTTTTTTATGTGGGATTTAAACTAAGATATTTTGAAACGTCAAAAATGTGTTATCCCAATACCCTATGTTTTGTTGAACTGATGGTATTTCAAATCATCAGAGATTGACGAGTTTAAGGACCTCAATTTTATACTTGTTTGTGATTGATGACCTCAATCACTACCTATAAATATTTACATTTTCCCTCCAATTATATGTCTCTAATTGCCACCAATGTTCTCCTAATCGAGATCATAATTTGGTGGTGACCCTTTCATTTCTCTTTTTCTCATATTAAGACTAAATTTTAGTAACCCAATTTCTGATTGGGGTTTTCCCACAAATATATTTTCTATTTTCAACCTTTTATTTTCGAAGAACAATTTCAAAATGCGAGGACGCAATTTATTGAAGTAGGGGAGAATGTAACACCCCAAGCTTCTACGGTACGCTTCTCTTTGAATAATGTGATAGCGTGTGTTGTACGCAACACCGAGTTCTAACACACCATAACCAATCAAACTAGCCGTTATGAATAGTAATACCTACTTTTTGAAATTATATATATTTTATATTTCAAAATGGACTTTATTTTTGGATTCGGAATATCGAATTTAGACTAAGGTGAAATTTTGGTACATTTCGGATAACTTTCATATTTTGATGAATAGTGAAAATTACTAAATTTTAATTAAAAACAACTTTTTTAATCAAAATAATTAATAGTGATAAATTATGAATTTGAGTGGTTTTAAAGTATATTTAGAATATAGTTTTACCATTTAATATAATTTTGGTCATTGGACATAATTTTACAATTAAACCGAACATAAACAAGTGTCAATCTATTGATAGTTATTATCTCTTAAAAACACGCTTTTTGTTTTGACAGCGGGAATTAATTTTAAATTAATTCCTTCCACTTCTGTGTTTTGAATTTAGAAAAATGGATTCCATATTTGGAATCAGGATGTTCAAATTGTGTAAATAGGTAACTTTTATTTTTAGACATTTTGAATAATTACTGCGGTAAATATTTTATTTACCATGGTTAAGGGTAAATCCGGTAAATAAGGGTTAAAACAAATAATATTATAATAACACTAAATTACCCTAAAACGTGACCTAGCCTTATTGGTTGAAACATTTTCGACCATAGGCATCTTTGGGTCGATTTTGGGACCCCATGGTGCCACTTGTAGGTGATAAGGACATTTTATTTTAATTAAGTTAAAATGAATACAAAAATGACACAAGCATATATCTTTTAGAAAATTTTTTTTACATAGGGTTATATATGTTGGATTTTAGTTTATAAATATTCATTACAATGCTAAAAAGATTTCCTACATAGTGATAGTTCATTTAAAATTTTTATACATTAAATAAGTTAATTTATTTATGACACAGTGATGATGAATTAATTACTATAATAGTGAAATATTAAAATAATTGATATTATAAATACCCAAATAAATATAATATGAAACTTTTAATGAATTAAACTAATTTTCTAGGATAATATGATATATTTGGATTGATTTAATTGACTTTTTTAGAAGTAATCAATCTGTTATGTGTTTCACAAAAATCAACTATTGAATAGTGTCAAAATTGACATAAAAGAGTTCTTAAAATAAATATTATATTATTAATTGATATTAAATTTTTAAAAATATAAGGTTCGGCCAAGAGACTTATATCATGATAGGTTCATCATTAATGGACCCCTTGGGGGTCTCTTGGATGTATATAGTAAGTTTATTAACCATATTATATAAAAATACAAAGAGACATTGTAAAAGTGAAACTAATTAACTTAGAGTTAATACTTAAAGATATGGTTAATATAAGTACCCAAACCTGTATAAATTCTATTGGTTGAGTGGTTTCCGACCCATCCCCACCTTAAAATTTAAATAATCAACTTTGGAGCCATTATAAACCGAATAAGAATTTATTATAAACTAATATTTCTAGCTTTTCCAAAGGTGCCCCTCACCCCTCTTATAAAAGGGCACTCCTCCTTCTCTTTTCTTCACACCTTCAAAGCCTTTTGGTTCGGCCAAAATCTGCCCAAATACTCTCCCAACTTCCCTCACTACAACCTAGAGGCCTTAGTGTGATCAGAAAGCCAACCTAATGATCCCTTTTGAACAAATCAAAAGGAAGAACCCGAAGAAGAGGTAATGTTTTCACCACCTCTTTTCAAGTTCCTTTTTCTTCCACTTCTTCTTTCTTTGTTCTTACCATTCTAAAATAATAACTCTAGTATCTCACATATACTGTGATGTTATTATAAATATGGTACAACCATATTCAGTATTCTATCCACCCTTTGAATAACATGTCACCATACGTGCGTACGTACGGCTTACCGTCTCCACGTCGTGGTATAATTGTTATTCAATATATTATTATTTGGATGGGTATAATAATGATGTGTAACTCATGTAAATAATAAATATAACATGTTAATGATTCTTTATATATGATATACCATCCATTTATATATTATTTTAATATCAAAAGAATGATATTGTCCCTCGTGCGTACGTACGGACTACCGTCTCCACGAACGCGATGAGATTCATTCTCCATCGTATCCATTAAAGTGTAATTATAATTTTATGATTTAGAAATGATGTTTATGGACTTGATATCATTCTGTATATGAATAAGATACAACAAACATGGCTTATGTAACAAAACATATAATAGAAAATGGGTAAGTTAACACCCGAAACGACGATAATTCTAAGATATTATTAACAAATCAATATTAAAAGATCATATATGATATCATATTAATATATATGATTCTTGTATAATTTAATAACAATTATTTCACCATTATACAGGAGGTTAACCTACCCCAACCAAGGAAAAGTACAAGGTAAGGGGTTTTCATCTCACTCCTTATTCCCGTGAGATTCATGTCATATTGTCACCATCACCTTTTGTGTGGTGTATGTACTGCCCATAATTATATTCTTTGTTCAATACACTCTAAATTATGTGTATTTACATATTCATCGTATGATACCTCTTTCATGGGTTGTATGTTTCATAAGTTACCAAATTGGTAAGGGTTATTTCACAATCTCTTCATTATCCGAGGTTGTTTATACGTAATAATCTACTGGGATCTCGTTATCATCCACATCCATGTTTCTTCAAAATGTAATTCATCACATTTTTACTATTTAAAAGAATATGGGTTAAAGTCATTTATACCCTTGAATGTCTTTTTATAAGAGGTTTATAAGGGAATCTTTCTGTCGTTTTCCAAACAAGGTACTTTTTAACCTTTTCGATAGAATTAAGATAAGAATGTTTTTTAACTTATACGGCGAGTGCTGTTATTTTCTGCTGTTATAAAATCTTCAAAGCTTCCCTTACAATCTTATAAGATTATTTTCAATGTAAAGGTTTTATTTTATAATTATGTGACTTTTAAATGATTTCAAAAAAAGTGATATTTCTCTCAAAAATATGAAAATCCAGTGCAAATGTATACGTATTTAACGCAAGCTTAAAAATGTTTTTAGAAAACCTGACTCTCAAGTGTGTTAGATAGGAAGGGATTGGAAGTGGACCCATCATGGCCTATAATTAGTCGAGCAGTCTCATAATTAGTTATTTTGTTTTCAAAAGCATGCATAATCATTTCAGAAAAACACTGGAGTAATTTTTAGCAATTTTAAATGTATGTATTTTATATAAAAATTACATCGGTAGGTCTCATGAGACAAACTAGTGTCTTGGCACAAGGCCTTGACAAAATCTTATTTGTAGTCTTGGCACGAGGCCTTGGCTATGTGGTTATGATAGTCTGGAATTATGCATTCCATCATTTTGAAAGTGGTTATTGATTTTGCATGTGATTATTCGATTAGTAGAATAACCATGTGAATAAGTAAATGGAATTATTTCATTTTATTTATTCCATACTATGTTAAAAGTTCATGTTTAAAAGGCTTTTGTTTTTGTTATACATTGCCTTAAATGTTTATTCTTATTTATGAAAGTTTCCTCTATATTGTTATCCTTACTGGGAATTTGAGATCACCCCTTTTCTATGTTTTATTTTTCCCAGGAAGTGAAGAAGTAAATTATGAATGACCTGCAGAGATATTATGTGGGGATATGAGTGTGGATTATAGAGACAATATGTTGTTTTAGTTGTTTTTCATTTTATGATGTAATGTAAGACTTATGAATATATCTAGTGTTTCCAAGACTACTAAACCAATCGGTCTTTCGAGATTTGATCTTTCTTGTGATCATGCCAATGTTATGTAATAATGCACCGACTTTGGGTAACCGGGGTTGGGGCGTTACACAGATGGTACACATAATCATGTCCCAAATCTTACAACTCCTTCCTCATCAATTTTTAAATCAAAGGATTTCCCAATTTTAACAGCTTCCACCCTTTTCTGAGGTTCCACATCCTTTCTTTGAGTAACCTTTATTTTCTCCACGAGGGATGGTTGTGAAATCATATGGGAAAGGATTTATTATGTTATTACCTTAATGATTCCCATGTCCATACTTTTCAAATATAAGAAGATAAGATCCATTTCAATTCTAACCATTGATAAAGATGCTAGATCCTTTCTACTTAGAGCATCTGCCACCTTGTTTGCTTTACCGGGATGGTAGTGGATTGAGAATTCATAATCCTTGATGAGCTCTATCCATATTCGTTGGATAAAATTAATCTATTTCTGTGTGAATATATTTTTGAGACTCTTGTGGTCAGTATATATCTCACATTTTCCCCATATAGATAATACCACCTGATTTTCAAGGCAAAGAACCCAGCTGCCAACTCCAGATCATGTGTGGGATAGTTTTGCTCATGGATTTTCAGCTACCTTGAGGCATATTCTATCACTTTATCATTTTTCATTAGAAAAAAACTATGATTTCTTAGAATCATCACTATACACCACAAAGAGTTCTCCACTTGAAGGGAGTGTGAGTACCAGCGCAGTGATAAGCTTATTTTTCGACTCCTTGAAACAGTCTTCACATTCTTGTGTGCAGACAAACATTACTACCTTCCATGTCAGCTTGGTCATTGGGTTTTACAATCACAAAATGTTCTAAACAAATCATCGATAATACGTAGATAGACCTAAAATAATGCGTATACCCTTTACAGAAGTTGGCTTCGACCACTCTTCAATTGCCTTTGTCTTGGAAGGGTCCACATATATCCCTTTCCTGGTGATAACATGCCGAAATAATGATACTTCCTCCATCCAGAACTCACATTTACTCTACTTTTCATACAACTTCTCCCTTCATAAATTCTTTAAAACTGTTTCCAAATGCTCCTCATGTTCCCCCTTTCTCTTGGAGTATATCAGAATATCATCAATAAATACCACCACAAATTTGGTGAGGTAGTCTCTAAAGACTCTATTCATTAAATCTATAAAAATTTCTGGAGAATTAGTGAGTCTGAAGGGAATCTCTATGAACTCATAGTGACCATAACTCATTCAAAAGGATGTCTTGGGAATATCTTCCTTCCTCACCTTTAGTTGGTGATATCCCATCCAATGGTCCACCTTAGAGAAATAACTGGCCCCAGGAAGCTGATCAAACAAGTCATCTATCCGTGGAATGGGATACTTGTTCTTTATATTGGTTTTATTGATCTAATGATAAACAATGCAGAGGCGCATTGATCCATCCTTCTTCTTGACGAAGAGGACTGGAGCACCCCATGGTGAAGCATTCAGGCATTAAAAACCATTCTCTATATTCTCCTGTAACTGCTTCTTCATCTCTTCCCGCTCTACGATGGCCATTCCATAAGGTGTATTTGAGATTGGAAGAGATCTAGGGATTAGTTCAATTGAGAACTCAACCTCTCAGTCAGGAGGAAGGCCATGCAACTATTCAAGGAATAAATCAGTGTAATCCCTCACAATTGGCATGTCTTCAAGCATGATTCTCTCCCGTGTCTCAATCATTTGAGCTAGTAATGCATGCTCATAAGGAAGAAATATCCAAACTTGAGACGAAGATTCTAAAAGATACTCATCTTCCTCCTTGCACTTGTAAAGAATCAGAGAATGCTTCGGGATGTAAAGAGTAATATACCTTTCCCGAAAATTAATGTTGGCCTTGTACAAAGATAGCCAATCCATGCCCAAGATAACAGCAAACTCCACTAAAGGAAGTGTGACAAGATTTGCTGGGAGGTTCTGTCCAAAAACATTAATTGGGGAGGAGTTATAAACCATGGAGGTAATAACTTCCCTATTCACTATTCTCCCAGATAACTTTTCCCCAAAATTTTGAGGTGGTGTTTTCATAGTTCTACTAAACATGCATGATATAAAATAATGCGTAGAACCAGAATCAAATAGTGCGTTCGCTATTCTTGAATGAATAACAAGCGTAACTGTCACCACATCATTTTCTGGCTCCACCTCAGCAGTAGTGATAGAATAATCCATTTCTAGTTGCTTTGGAGGTTGTTGCTGATTGCCTCTTAAAACCATCGACTTAGGGAAAATGTTCGCATAATGCCCAAGCTCCTTGCAGTTAAAACACTACACTGCAGGCTGAGTGTTGATCTGAACCTTCCGTTCTTCTTCAACATTAGTGGTATTTTTCATATCCCTTCGGCAGTTCTTGGCCCGATGACCAAACATTCAACATTTGAATCAATTCCTGTTTCCCTTGAGACAGTCACCAATATACTTCTTCCCACAATTTTTGCAAAGGGGAAAGTGAGTCTTCTTTCCATCATGGGATTTTTTTGATAAAGCACCCATGTTGTTCTCCATTTTCCACATCTTGTCACTAGTCCCATGATACCACTTAGAGTCTCCAATCTCCATTTCAACCTTTAGGGCACAACATACAATCTCCCCATAGCCGTCGAAGACTCGAATTTCCAACACTTTTCGTAGACTTGGATTTATTCTACTAAAGAAGCGATCCACCTGGATTTCGGTGTTCATCACAAAGCCAGAGGCATACCTTGAAAGCCTTGTAATGTTTGCTTCATAGGCCCCGATGGACTCATCTTCCTTCTACTTGAGTCCAAAGAACTCTCTTTCCATCTTGAGATGGGGGGTTCGAGGAAAATATTTGTTGAAAAACATCCTCTTTAATTCCTCCCATTCTATGGAATCAATTTCCTCTTGGGACTTCGTATTCTTGATCAGTGTCCACCACTGACCAGCTTCCCCATCAAAACAATAGACTTCCAGTACAACTTTCTCTTCTTCCGAGCACTGGAGGACATAGAAAATATTTTAAATGGAGTTAATCCATTGTCCCGCGGGGAGGGGATCATAAGACCCGCTAAACATGGGAGGCCATTGCCACATGAAGGATTCTATGGAAACTTGCTCTTTCCTTGGAGGAGGTGGACGTTCCACCAGATTCAAGTTATTATTCATTACTCGAGAAAGCTGAGAAAGTACTGCCATGAAGTTTTGAACACCCTCTTCCATCACATCACTCATATCATTAGGGAAATCATCACATTGCCTATCACATTGGTTTTGGAACATGTTATTCTATTTCCCACCATTAACTAAGAAAAAGAACATATAATTAGAGTTCTTGAATACTTTTCTATTTAGCATAAAAAGTAAACTTTTAACATTAAAGGATAAACTTATAAAGAAGAAGTACATCCTCACTTGTGATTCCTTAGGTTTATATCTAGGTTATCCTTGATCTATTACTTAACTTATATTCATATGGGCTTTTTTTGTCTCTTAATAATGGTTTGTACTATGATCGTGAATCTACCAGAGCATATCCCCCGGGAGTGTCATAACCAAGAGTGAAGCAAGGCCCGTTGTCGTGCACCAGTTCCCATTCGAGTCTAGCTCAAAGTGGTGTTTTCAGATTTTACCCCTAGATACATCTGTGCCAGAGCCGCCTCTACCTGCTCGTATCTAGACAGGGATGTATTTGCTTGATAAACCACTTACTCTGTACTCAACAAAATTTAAGACTGTTTTCTTATACATAGTATCATCCATAAGGTTCTCACTAAGGTACTCTATTCCTAATCTCCAAAAATAACTAGACCATCCTCTCATACCAACTATAGTGACCAAGCCTTCTACATAAAACATTTCATGGTTTTAAGAATAATTATTCATCAGAGTACAAGCCAAGGATTGTTAAGTCTAATGTCTTGGAAGACAGGGTACATATTACACAAAACATGGGGCTAAAAAAACACTTCTTTAATTAATCTCAATAATGAGCTCCTAACTCTCTTTGATCCCTTACATCAGCATAGGGTACCCTTGGGAACACATGAACAAAGGGATGAGCTAAAAATTCCTAGTAAGGGAATGAACATAAGGACACATCTCATGCACATGAGTTAAGAGGCATGACATAACAATATCAAAAGCATGAAACTTATGAAATCATATAATATAAGCATGGGATCTTATAAACATGGAATCATATAAATGTGGTAGAATCATAAATCATATCTTTAGTACGGGTCAATGCTAACTGCCAATCCCGTTTCCCATTTCAGTATGGGTCAAGGCTAACCATCAATCCCGTTTCACATCGCATCTCATGAGACTTAACCTTACCCAATGCATTGGAGCGCTATCTGGGCACATCCATCTCAACATATTCATGAATATACTTTCCACATAAATAATATTTCCACATAAATAATCATACATAATCAACCATACATAAACATAAGGGTACCCATGGAAAGAATTGGGTACCACAATCATGACATAAATCATAATCAATGGGAATATCATGAAAACATCCATGTAAGGAAAGCATTATAAAATAAATAGACGTTCATAGGGTAAAATAATCATATAACATGGTAAGTGGTGTCATACATAAGTGACAACATATTAGAAATGTATTTTAGAACATTAGCATTAAAACATTTTTGTGTGGTTTTAAAGAAAACACTCTTGATATTTTCAAATAGAAAAGAAGACATTATTTTATATAAAAACAGAATTTAACCAAGAATGTTTTCATAATAAAAATAATGATTTTACAAAGACAATTGTGTCTTAAAACAGAGGATAGAGATAACTTTAAATTTGGGTAAAAATTATGGAAGTCCCCTTAATACAGATTTGCTTATCGGAATGTTCTGAGGGAATCTTTCAAAATCACGTATATCCCCGAAAGAATGTGATGAAAGGGTATTGATATTATAATCTTGTAAAACTAACCATAATTCATAATAATCACATAAATAGGCGAGATAACACCATTTTGAAAGAAAGATAAGGCAACCCGAAAGAACCAAGAAGGTTCGGTTAGAATTCATTATGATTTTATCAGCATGGTGTCGGGTGTGACCAAGAGGGATTGATGAGAGAGAAATGGAATTTCTAATCACTTATAAAACATTAGGGAAGTAAGGGGAAGGTTTATAAATGTACCCCATTACTTGGTATTACAAAAAAATGCATAGCATAGAGATCAATATTTATTATGAGTAAAAGGGGGAGGATCCCTTACCTTAAGTCTGTTGATGTCCTCCACTTGATATTAATGACCTGAATAGCCAAATTAGGTTTATTAATCAATATATAAATAACCTTATATACATGTAAAATATTTAGTATAACCTTTTAAAGTTCATTGATACTCATTTTGATTGATTATAATGTTCAATTTCATGGTTCAGGTCCATTTGTTTCCTTGGTTTTAATGATAAGTTCACTTGTATTTAGGTTTGGATAAAATGTAAGATGAAATGGGTTGTCCAAAATTCATTTTATATAGAATTAGTGAATATAAAAAGGTTAAAAAATTCATTTGGTTAATTTGAGTGAAAGAGAACCATGACATAAAACATTAATGATAAACACTTGAATTAATTTTAGTGATTTTACCCATAATTAACTTGTTTCATATTATTATTTGATAATATGAGTGTATAAGGATTAAAAAACCATAATTAGGATATAAAACATACATAATAATCTGATTCAACCATAACATAAAAGGTTTCATGGTCAGAAAAAAAAGATGATAAAATAAATTGAAAACACATTATCCACGATGTCGATCACGGACGGTGTTTAATTTTAGAACGTGAGGGAGAGGAGAAGAATCATGATGCTTGAATTTTAACATAAAAATGATTAAAATCCAGAATATATGAGGTTCTTGAGTTTTCATACCTTTTGGATAAGGGAAGGGGAAGAGGGTATAAGAATATAAGGAAATTGAAAACAAAACACTTGAAAATGAAAGGGGATCCTTACCCTTTGATCTCCTCTCTTTGAGATCCTCCTTAAGGCCTTTGATTTTGGCCTTTTGGTAAGACCAGCAGGCCATGGCCGTGGGGAAGGAGTTTGGAAGGATTTTAGGGAAGAATTTGGGCGAGGCACAAGGCTTGAGAGGTGTCTGGGAAAGAGGTAAAAAGAAGGGGTATTTATAGTGGGGGAGGGGAGGTTTTTCCCATTATTTTAAGTATTAGTTTATTATTTAAGGCAAAGACTATGAATAATTGAGCATTATCATAAAATATACTAAAATAATCAAGGATTATTCCGGATTATCATCTTAAATCATCCATACATAACCTATGATGCCGTATTTAGCATTTATTGTAATTCATCGTATTTTACTATTCATAAAAAATTCAAGTATTTCTGAAAAATCCCAAAAATTCACCAAAACCATTTTTCAAAGTGTAGAATCCAAAAATTAATTCCATTTTTGAAAAATAATTTTCTAAATATGTTTATTTTAATATTTAATTAAAATCATAATTTATTATCAAAAACCAGATTTAAAACATGCATTAACTCATTCTAAAACCTAGGTATATCATACTTCCAACTTGAATATTATTTTTATACCACCATAGGTAAGGTTACTATTCATTAGGGTATATCACTATTCATAAGGTTATGTTACTATTAATTAGGGTAGGTTACTATTCGCCAAAAAATTATTTTTGTTTTATTAGACTCCAAAAAAACATCGTGAACTCAATCGTGTATGTCATATTTTCAAAATTCCAAACATAAAAGTGACAAACTTATGTTTTAAGGTCACTTATCACTTAGTAGTTCATTATTATGTGATTTTATGGCATATTTATAAGAATAGAATTTCCATTAAAAACATTGGGTCGTTACATTCTTCCTCCCTTAAGAAATTTCTCCCTCGAAATTTCATTTTATATTCTAGGCCAAAAACAGATGTGGTTACTTTTCCTTCATTGCTTCCTGTAGTTACCATATTTCTTCCTCAAGCTAATGGTTCCTCCACAACACTTTGACAAGATGGGTTGTCTTGTTGTGTAGAACCTTATCTCTCCGATCCAGAATCATTACTGAATGCTCCTCATAGGAGAGATCATCTTCTAGCTGCACCACCTCTGAGTTTAGTACATGTGAGGGATTGGGTATGTACTTCCTCAAGAGTGATACATAAAAAACATCATGAACTCGAGCCATATTCGGTGGAAGTTCAAGATGATAGTCCATGACTCCTATGTGGTCAAGGATCTCAAAGGTGGAAATATACCTTGGGCTTAGCTTCCTTTTCTTCCCGAATCGCATGACTCTCTTCCATGAACATATTTGAAGGAAGACTTTATCTCCAATGTCGAACTCCAATTCTGTAACCCCCATGCTTTCACGATACTGTTCTCTTTCAATGATACAATAGCTTGCATTGTACGCAACTTCGAGAATCTAACACACCACAACCAATCAATCTAGACGTTATGAATAGTAATACCTACTTTTTGAAATTTTATAAATTTTATCATTCAAAATGGACTTCATTTTTGGATTCAAAATATTGAAATTATCCTATGTTGAATTCTTTGTAATTTTCTGAGAACTTCCAATTTTCTATGAATAGAAAAAAATACTTAAAAACAAATTTTTTACTCAAAATAATTTATAGTTATAAATTATACTATGGAGTGGTTTTATAGTATAATTATAATATATTTTTACCATTTTATCCAATGGTGGTCATTATAATTAATTTCTCTTTGAAATTGGACATAAATGAGTGTCAACTTTTTGATATATATTATTTTTTAAAAACACCCTATTTGTTGTGACAACGGGACTTAATTAATAAATTAATTAATTCAACTTATATGTTTTGTATTTTTTAAAATAGGAATCATTTTTTAATTCAGGATATCAAATATACCTTAGGGTGAATTTTTGGTATTTTTCTGAAAAACTACAATTTTTGATGAATAGTGAAACCACTAAATGGTAGTTAAAAAAACTGATTTTTCATTTAAATGAAACTTTACCACTTTTGTGATTTGATTTTAAAAAATCCATCATACATGGTTTTCATTAAGAAGTAAAATGTGGTTCAATGATATTAAAATAATTTTTTGGTGAATAGTAACTTTTAAGTTTTATTAATCGCGATTAAAGGTAATTAGTGAAATTTAAGGTAAAAATGATATTATAAAAATATTAAAATATCCTGAAACTTGTAATACACTTATTGGATAAGTCATGGAAGACCAAAACAATCCATGGTTCAACTTGGGGACCCCATGGAGCCACTTGGGTAATAAAATGACATTAATAACTTTTTATTTAAAGTAAAAATAAAATTGTCACAAACATGTGTTGTTTTACTAAAACAATTATTACATGGGGTTATATAAGATAAATTTTTGACTATAAATATTAATTCGAAAGATAAAAATATTTCCTACATCATGGTAATTTTTTTAAATTTTTTAGAAATTAAATAAAGTAAATTTTTTATGAGACCATGATGATGCAGCGATTACCTCATTAATTAACGATTTAAATAAAATGAAAATATAATGTAAAATATAAGGCTTAAACTTGTCAAAAACTTATTGGATGAGAATATTTCGAACCCTTATCACCTTATCCTCGATATATATCATTGTGGGTCCTTTATAATCCTAAAAGCATTTCATAATAAAGTAACATTTCAATCTTTCCAAGAGTGCCCCTCCTCTCCTCTTATAAAAGGCCCCCACCTCTACCACCTTATTCACACCTTCAAGCCATTTGGATCGTAAAAACTCTTCAAATATACTCTCTCAACTTCCCTATATTACTTCTAAAAGCCTCACTTTGGTATGAAGTCTTCCCAAGGAAGCCTTTGGATCAAATCATTAAGAGTTACCCAATTTTAAGGTAATGTCTTCTCTTATGTTCTTTTGTTTTATTTTGCTTTTTAACCCCATAAACTCTTTTTATTACTTTATTTTGTAAAAACACCAGTATATTAAATATACTAGGATGTTTTTATGAGAAGGATTTGTTTTACACATACACACACACCTTCATCTAATGGTTAAAGAACACACTGTTTTTGTGGGTGGCGAATTACTGCCTCACGAAACGATGATTGTTCAATCTTCTTTTAACACCTCTCATGGTAGCCATTATGATGAAACTATTTTCATATATGATATATATATATTATGTTTATGTTTTTCTTTTGCTTATGTATTTATCATTTATGGCATACCTTTATGATTTCCATTATGGGTAAACACGATAATTTCATTTTAGGAAGTGCGGACTACCACCCCCTCAAAGTGATTTTAATCATTAATGCCATATATGGGACGTATAAAGGATGGATTAAATGATATTATATATGATATTATACTGGAATTTTAATACACATTTATATCATTATGATTTAATTCCATTAAATATGAAATAGAAATGAAAGTAGCGTTCATGCGTACATACGACTTACCGTCTCCATGAACGGTGCATTTCATTTCTTACCTCTAAATGTTACGTAATATTATGAATGAATGTATATAATGGATATATATGATATATATGATATCTAAATCATGAATATAATTCTGGATATAATGGATATTTTACCACATGAACAACTTGTAATTATAAGAAGTTTATTTTTGACTCAAGTACCAAAGATCGACAAAACGACCGTTATTAAAATAAATAATTACATAATGTTCATAACATGGTAATAAGTGATAAAAATGAATAATAAACTTGAAAAAGGTTCTTAATCAAGTATAAATTAACTCTAGTTTATTATTCAGGAGGTTAAAGAATGATCGAGTCAAGTCGGACATGAGGTAAGGGAACTTCTTAACACAATTTCCGTTCTTTGGGTTAATCTCCTACTTTCATATTATGTTATGATATTATTATGTCCTATCTTTTAATTGTACTTTATTTATGTGTAATTATAGTGAATACACATAATAGATCTATTTTATTTAAAAAAATGATCTTTGTAAGGACTTCATCTCAATCTTCTTTCATTGAGGCATATTTTGTTATATACACAACTTTCTTTTATAATGTGTATAAACCCCTTTAACTTTTATGTTTATTCAAAATGAATATTTTTATACAAATAATTACACTAAACAACAAAAAGGAATTTTTTTCTTGTCGTACGTATGTGGCAACAATGACTTCTCTGCCGCTGTGACTATTATTTGAGTTTCGACTTCCTCTACAAGCCATAAATTTTTAGAAAAATGAAAAATAAATAAAAAGTTTTAATTTTATTTTATTTTGGTGTTGAAAATGGTTTTATTATATCAATGTGTTGTATTGATATCTTATGATTGAAATTTGGAAATTTTATGTTTCCTTTATGCATGTTTTATGTGATACGATTATGTTATGGTTTATGATATGTTCAAACCTTTTCATATAAGGAATGCATTGGAATTAATAAGTGACGGGTGGAGCCCGCTATAGCTCCTAGATGCATCGGTAGGTCTCATGAGGCAAAATATTGTCTTGGTATGAGGCCTTGAAAAAATCTTATTTGTAGTCTTGGCACGAGGCCTTGGCTACATGGTTATGATAGTCTGGAATTATGCATTCCATCATTATGAAAGTGGTTATTGATATGGCATGTGATTATTCGACAAGTAGAATATCCATGTGAATAAGTAAATGACATTATTTCATTTTATTTTTTCCATATTATGTTGAAGTTCAAGTTTAAAAGGCTTTTGTTTTAGTTATCCATTGCCTTAAATGTTTAGGTTTATTTGTGAAAGTTTTCGCTGTATTGTTATCCTTACTGAGCATCCGAGCTCACCCCTTTCAATGTTTTAATTTTTCCAAAATGTGATGAAGTATATTATGAATGACCTGTAGGGATAGTAAGAGGGGATATGAAGACATGATGTTTTTTTAGTATTTTTTTACTTTATGATGTAATGTAAGACTTATGAATGTATCTATTGTTTCCAAGTCTTCTAAACTAATTGGTCTTTAGAGACTTGATATTTTGTGATCATGCCAATGTTACGCAATAATGCACCAACTCTGGGTAACTGGGGTCGGGGCATTACAAATTCCCTTTGACGGTTGTCAAAATTGATCTTTTGGAGAATTTGAGTAGCTTTGATGGGTTTCTTGATGACTTGATCCTTCTCTGTCATCTCTTGAACTAGATCAGGTCCAAGTAGCTTTCTTTCACCAACTTCATCCCAACAGGTTGGAGTTCTACATTTCATTCTATACAGATCTTCATATGGAGACATCTGAATACTTGAGTGGAAGCTATTTTTGTATGAGAACTCAACCAATAGTAGATGCTGATCCCAACCACCTTTGAATTCTAGAGAGTAGGCTCTTAGCATATCTTCAAGTGTCTGAATAGTCCATTCAGATTAGCCATTAGTTTGGGGGTGATAGGCCATGCTGAAACTAAATTCAGTAACTAAAGAATGTTGAAGACTCATCCATAATTTAGATGTAAACCTTGGATCGCAGTCAAAGACAATTGAGAGTGGAACACCGTGCAGTCTCACCACTTCCTTCACATATAACATTTCAAGTTGTTCAAGCGAGAGATCTTTCTGAATAGCGATGAAATGGGATGTCTTGGTGAGTCGGTCAACCACAACCCATATCACATTATTTACCTTAGATGTCTTTGGGAGACCCGTGACAAAGTCTATAGTAAAATTTTCCCATTTCCACATCTATATAGGCAATGGATGCATCATACCTTTGGAATTTTGCCGCTTAGCATTAACTTGCTGACATACCAAGAACCTTGATATATATTCTGCAATCTACTTCTTCATGTTACCCCACCATAATTGTTCTCAGAGATCACAATACACTTTGGTACTCCCAAGATGGATAGAGAAGGTTGATCTATGTGAATCATTCAATAGACCCTTCTTTATCTCTGGATCATATGGTACAGATAATCGTGTCCCAAATCTTACAACTCCTTCCTCATCAAAACAATAGACTGCCAGTACAACTTTCTCTTCTTCCAAGCACTGGAGGACATATAATATCTTTTCAATGGAGTTAATACATTGTTCCATGAGGAGGGGATTAGAAGACCCGCTAAACTTGGGATTCCTTTGCCGCATGAAGGATTATATGGAAACTTTCTCTTTACTTGGAGGAGGGGGATGTTCCACCTGATTCAAGTTATTATTCATAACTCGAGCTGGATGAGCAAGTACTTCCATGATGTTTTGAGCACCCGCTTCCATCACATCAGGCATATCATTAGGGAAATCATCACATTGCCTATAACATTGGTTGTTGGAATGTGTTCTTCTATTTCCCACCATTAACTAAGAAAAAGAACGTATAATTAGAGGTCTTGAATACTTAGCTATTGAGCTTAAAAAGGAAACTTTTAAAATTAAAGGATAAACTTATAAAGAATAAGTACACCCTAACTTGTGATTCCTTAGGTTTATTTCTAGGTGATCCTCGATCTATTACTTAAGTTATATTTTTATAGGTTTTTTGTCTCTTAATAATGGTTTTTACTAAGATCATGAATCTACCAAAGCATATCCCCCGGGAGTGTCATAACCAAGAGTGCTGCAAGGCACATTGTCGTGCACCAGTTCCCATTTGAGTCTATCTCAAAGAGGTTTTTTGGATTTTACCCCTAGATACATCTGTTGCAGAGCCACCTCTACCTTCTCGTATACAGACATGGATGTATTTTCTTGATTAACCACTTACTATATACTCACCAAAATTTAGGACTGTTTTCTTATACTTAGTATCATCATTAAGGTTCTCTCCAAGGTACTCTATTCCTAATCTCCAAATATAACTAGACCATCCTCTGATACCAACTATAGAGACCCAGGCCTTTTACTTAAAACATTTCATGGTTTTAAGCAAAATTATTCATCAGAGTACAAGCCAAGGATCATTAAGTCTAGTGCCTTGGAAGACTAGGTACATATAACCGAAAACAGAGGGCTAAAAAAACACCTCTTTATTTAATCTCCATAATGAGCTCCTAACTCCCATTGAGCCCTTACATCAACATAGGGTACCTTGGGGAACACATGAACAAATGGATGAGCTAAAAATGCCCAATAAGGGAATGAACATAAGGATACATCTCAATCACATGAGTTAAGAGGCATGACATAACAATATCCCAAAAATGAAACTTATAAGATAATTTAATATAAGCATGGGATCAAATAAACGTGGAATCATATAAATGTGGCAGAATCATAAATCATATCTTTAGTACGGGTCAAGGAAAACTGCCAATCTCGTTTCCCATTTCAGTACGGGTCAAGGCTAACCGCAAATCCCGTTTCACATCACATCTCATGAGACTTAACCTTACCCAATGCACTGAAGCGCTATCTAGGTGCACCCATCTCAAAATATTCATGAATATTCTTTCCACATAAATAATCTTTCCACATAAATAATCATACATAATCAACCATACATAAACATAAGGGTACCCATGGAAATAATTGGGTACCACAATCATGACATAAATCATAATCAATGGGCATATCATGAAAGTGTACATGTAAGGAAAGAATTAGAAAATACATGGACGTTCATACTGTAAAATAGTCATATAACATGGTATGTGGTGTCAAACATAAGTGACAACATATTAGAAATGTATTTTAGAACATTAGCATTAAATCATTTTTGTGCGGTTTTAAAGAAAAGACTCTAGAGATTTTCAAATAGAATAGAGGAAATTCTTTTATATAGAACCATAATTGAACCAAGAAGGTTTTCATAATAAAAATACTTATTTTATAAAGACAATGATGTATTAAAACAAATAATAGAGTGAACTTGAAATTTGGGTAAAAATTAGGGAAGCCCCCTTAAAACAAGTTTCCTTATCAGAAAGTTATAAGGAGGGAATCTTTCAAAATCATGTATATCCCTGAAAGAATGTGATGAAAGGGTATTGATATAGGAATCTTGAAAAAATTACCATAAGTCATAATACTCACATAAATAGATGAGATAACACCATTTTGAAAGATAGATAAGGCAACCCGAAAGAACAAAGAAGGTTCAGGTAGAATTGGTTACACTTTTATCTGCATGGTGTCGGGTGTGACCAAGAGGGATTTATGAGAGAGAAATGGGGTTTCTCATCAATTTTAAAACATTAGGTCAGTAAGGGGAAGGTGTATAATTGTACCCCCATTACTTGGTATTACAAACAAAGTCATAGCATAGAGATCAATCTTTATTATGAGTAAAAAGGGGAGGATCCCTTACCTTAAGTCCATTGATGGCCTCCACTTGATATTAATGACCTGAATAGTCAAAATAGGTTTATTAATAAATAGTTAAAGAACCTTATATACATGTAAAATATTTATTATAACCTTTATATGTTCAGTCATACCCATTTTGATTGATTATAAGGTTCAATTTCATGGTTCGGGTCCGTTTGTTTTTTTGGTTTTAATGATAAGTTCACTTGTATTTAGGTTCGGATAAAATGTAAGATGAAACTGGTTTTCCAAAATTAATTTTATATATCATTAGTGAATATCTAGAAGGTTACAAAATATATTTGGTTAATTGTAGTGAAAGAGAACCATGAAAGAAGGCATTAATGATAAAGGCTTGACTTAATTTTAGCGATTTTACCCATAATTAACTTGTTTTGTATTATTATTTGATATGATGTGTGTATAAGGATTAAATAACCATAATAGGTTATAAAACATACATAATAATCTGTTTCAACAATAACATAAATGGTTTCATGACCAAAATCAAAGATGATAAAAGTAATTGAAAACACATTATCCACGATGTCGATCACGGACGATGTTTTAATTTTAGAACGTAAGGGAGAGGAGAAAAAGCATGATGCTTGAATTTTTACATAAACATGATTAACATCCATAATATATGAGATTATGGATCTTTCATGCCTTTTGGATAAGGTAATGGGAAGAGGGTATAAGAAAAGAAGGAAATTGAAAACAAAACACTTGAAAATGAAAGGGGATCCTTACCCTTTCATCTCCTCTCTTTGAGATCAACCTTAAGGCCTTTGATTTTTTCCTTTTGGTAAGACCATTAGGGCTTGGACGTGGGGAAGGATCTTGGGAGTATTTTTGGGCATAATTTGGGCTAGGAACAAGGCATGAGAGGTGTGTGGGAAAGAGGTAAGGAGGGGGGTATTTTTTGTGGGGGAGGGGAGGTTTATCACATTATTTTAAGTATTGGTTTATTATTTAAGGCCAAGAATATGATTAAATGAGAATTATCATCAAATATAATAAAATAATCAAGGATTATTAGGGATTATAATCTTACATCAGCCACACATCACCTATGATTTAGTATTAAGCATTTATAGTAATTTATCGAATTTTACTATTAATAAAAAATTCATGTATTTCAGAAAAATCCCAAAAATTCACCCAAACCATTTTTTGATGTTTAGAATACAAAAATGAATTCCATTTTTCAAAAATAATTTTTTAAATATGATTATCTTAATATTTAATTAAAATCATAATTTATTATCAAAAACCAGATTTAAAACATGCATTAACTCATTCTAATACATAGGTATATCATACTTCCAACCTGAATATTATTTTTATACCAACATTGGGGAGGTTAATATTCATTAGGGTATATCACTATTCATAAGGGTATGTTACTATTCATTAGGGTAGGTTACTATTCACCAAAAAATTAGTTTTGTTTTATTAGACTATAAAAAACATCTTAAACACAACCGTGTATGTGAGATTTTCAAAATTCCAAAGACAGAAGTGAAAAAATTATGTTTATGGTCACTTATCACTTAGTAGTTCCTAATTATGTGATTTTATGGCATATTTATAATAAGGGAATTTCCATTAAAAACATTTGGTGCTTACATTCTTCACCCCTTAAGAAATTTCACCCTCGAAAATTCATTTTACATTCTAGGACAAAAACAGATGTGGGTACTTTTCCTTCATTGCTTCTTCTTGTTCCCATGTTGCTTCCTCAAACTTATGGTTCCTCCAACACACTTTGACAAGATGTTCTGTCTTGTTGCGTAGAACCTTATCTCTTCGATCCAGAATCTTTATTGGCTGCTCCTCATAGGAGAGATCATTGTCCAGCTGCACCACCTCTGAGTTTAGTACATGTGAGGGATCAGGTATGTACTTCCTCAAGAGTAATACATGAAAAACATCATGAAATCGAGTCATATTCGGTGGATGTTCAAGTAGATAGGCCATGAATCTTATGTGGTCATGGATCTCAAAGGGGCCAATATACCTTGGGCTTAGCTTCCCTTTCTTCCCAAATCACATGACTCTCTTCCATGGAGATATTTGAAGGAAGACTTTATCTCCAACATAGAACTCCAAGTCCCTTCTATGGTTGTCATCATAGATTTTTTTTCAAACTTTGAGCAGCTTTGATGTGTTTATAGATGACTTGAACCTTCTCTGTCATCTCTTGAACAAGATCAGGTCCAAGTAGCTTTCTTTCTCCAACTTCATCCCAACAGGTTGAAGTTCTACATCGCTTTCCATACAGAGCTTCATATGGAGCCATCTGAATACTTGAGTGGAAGCTATTGTTGTATGATAACTCAACCAATGGGAGATTTTTATCCCAACAACCTTTGAATTCTAGAGAGAAATATCTTAGAATATCTTCAAGCGTCTGAATAGTCCTTTCATATTGGCCATCAGTTTGGGGGGGATAGGTCGTGCTGAAACTCAATTCAGTACCCAAAGCATGTTGAAGACTCCTCCAGAATTTAGATGCAAAACTTGGATCGTGGTCAGAGAAAATTTAGAGTGGAACACCATTCAGTCTCACCACTTACTTCACATATAACTTTGCAATTTGTTCAAGTGATAGGTCTTCTCTAATAGCAATGAAACAGGATGTCTTGGTGAGTTGGTAAACCACAACCCATATCGCATTATTTTCCTTCGATGTCTTCGGGAGACCCATGCCAAAGTCCATAGTAACATTTTCCCATTTACACAAGGGTATATGCAATCACTACATCATACCTTTTGACTTTTGTCGCTCAGCTTTAACTTTGGGACATACCAAACACCTTGATATATATTCCTCAATCTCTTTCTTCATGTTATCCCACCAGAAGTGTTCTCGGATATCACAGTACATTTTGGTACTCCCAGGATGGATAGAGAAGGTTGAGCTATGTGGATCATTCAATATATCCTTCTTTATCTATGGATCAGATGGTATACATAATCATGTCCCAAATCTTACAACTCCTTCCTCATCAATTTTGAAATCAAAGTATTCCCCATTTTTAACAGCTTCCACCATTTTCTGAATTTCCACATACTTTCTTTCAGAAACCTTTATTTTCTCCACGAGGGATGGTTGAGAAATAATTTGAGAAAGTATTGATGATGTTTCTCCCTTAATGATTCCCATATCCATTCTTTTCAAATCTAATAAGATCAGATCCTTTTCAATTCTCATCATTGATGAAGATGCAGGATATTTTCAACTTAGAGTGTCCACCACCATGTTTTCATTACTGGGATAGTAGTGGATTGAGCAGTCATAATACTTAATGAGATCTATCCATATTCGTTGGTTCATATTAATCTCTTTCTATGTGAATATATATTTGAGACTCCTGTGGTCAGTATATATCTCACATTTTTCCCCATAGAGATAATGCCGCCCGATTTTCAACGCAAAGATCATAGCCGCCAACTCCAGATCATGCGTGGGATAATTTTACTCAGGTAATTTCAGCTGCCATGAGGCATAAGCTATAACTTTATCATTTTTCATTAGCACACAGACTAAGCCTTTCTTAGAAGCATAACTATACACCACAAAGAGTTATCCACTTGTAGGGAGTGTGAGTACCAGCGCAGTGATAGGACTCTTTTTCAACTCCTTGAAATAGTCTTCACATTACTGTGTCCAGACAAAATTTACTCCCTTCTGTGTCAACTTGGTCATTGGGGTTGACAATCGTGAAAATTTCTTCACAAATCATCGATAATACCCAGCTAGACCTAAAAAGTTTCGGATCTCCGTTACAGAAGTTGGCCTCAGCCACTCTTCAATTGCATTCGTCTTGGAAGTGTCCACAGATATCCATTTCCTGGTGATAGCATGCCACAAGAATGATGCTTTCTTCATCTAAAACTCACATTTACTGTACTTTGCATACAACTTCTCCCTTCGCAAAGTCATTAAGACATTTTCCAAGTGCACCTCATGTTCCTCCTTACTCTTGTAGTATATCAGAATATCATCAATAAAGACGACTACAAATTTGTCGAGGTGGTCTCTAAACACTCTATTCATTAAATCAATGAAAATTTATGGAGCATTAGTGAGCCCAAAGGGCATCAATATGAACTCATAGTGTCCATAACTTGTTCTAAAAGAAGTCTTGGGAATATCTTCCTTCCTCACCTTTAGTTGGTGATATCCCTACCGAAGGTCCACCTTAGAGAAATAACTGGCCCCATGAAGCTGATCGAACAAGTCATCTATCCGTGGAAGGGGATACTTGTTCTTTATAGAGATTTTATTGAGCTCACGATAATCAATAGAGAGGCGCATTGATCTATCCTTCTTATTGATGAAGAGGATAGGAGCACCCCACAATGAAGCACTCGAGCGTATAAATCCTTTCTCCATATTCTCCTGTAACTGCTTCTTCAGCACTTCCAGCTCTACGGTGGCCATTCTGTAAGGTGTCTTTGAGATTGGTAGAGATCCAAGGATTAGATCAATTGATAACTCAACCACTCAGTCATGAGGAAGACCAGAAAACTCTTCGGGAAATACATCTGTGTTATCCCTCACAATGGGAATGCCTTCAAGCATGATTCTCTCCTTTGTCTCAATCATTTGAGCTAGGTATGCATGCTCATAAAGAAGCAATATCCAAACTTGAGACGAATATTCTAATGGATAATCATCATCCTCCTTGAACTTGTAAAGAATCAGAGGATTCATCAAGATGTGAAGAGTAATCTTCCTTTCCCGACAATTGATGTTGGCCTTGTACAAAGATAGCCAATCCATGCCCAAGATAACATCAAACTCCACTAAAAGAAGTATGACAAGATTTGCTGGGAGGTTTAGTCCACAAACATTATCTGGGGAAGAGTTATAAACCATGGATACAATAATTTCCCCATTATCTATTCTCACAGATAAATTTTCCCCCAAATTTTGAGGTGGTGATTGAATAGTTCTACTAAACTTGCATGATATAAAAGAATGCATAGAGCCAGAATTGAATAGTACATTCACTATTCTTGAATGTATAACAAGCGTACCTATCTACACATCATTTTATGGCTCCACCATAGTAGTAGTGATAGAATAAGCCCTTCCTTGTTGCCTTGGAGGTTGTTTCTAATTGCCTCCGACATCCCTCAGCTTAGGGAAATTGTTCGCATAATGACCAAGATCATTGTAGTTAAAACACTGGACTGTAGGATGACTGTTGATCTGAACCTTCTGTTCTTCCTCAAAATTAGTGGGATTTTTCATATCCCTTCAGAAGTTCTTGGCCAGATGACCAAAATTTCTGCATTTGAAGCAATTACTGGTTCCCTAGAGGCAGTCACCAATATGCTTCTTCCCACAATTTTTGCAAAGCGAAAAGTGAGGCTTCTTTCCATCATGGGATTTGTTCGATGAACCACCCATGTTGTTCTCCATTTCCTACTTCTTGTAACTAGGCCCATGAGACCATTGAGAGTATCCAATATCCATTTCAAACTTGAGGGAACAACAGAAAATATCCTCATAGCTGTCGAAGTATCGAATTGCCAACACTTTTCGTAGACTCAGCTTTAGTCCGCTAAAGAAGTGATCCACCTTACTTTCGGTGTTCATGAAAAATCCAGAGGCGTATATTGCAATCCTTGTAAAGTTTTCTTCATACGCCCGGATGGAATCATCTTCATTCTTCTTGAGTATATGTAACTATCTTTCCATCTTCATATGGAGGGTTCAAGGAAAATATTTGTTGGAAAACATCCTCTTGAATTCCTCCCATTCTATGGAATCAATTTACTCTTGGGAATTCATATTCTTGATCAGTGTCCACCACTGATCAGCTTCCCCATCAAAATGATAGACTACCATTACAAATTTCTCTTCTTCCGAGCACTGGAGGACATAGAAAATATTTTCAATGGAGTTAATCCCTTGTTCTGCGAGGAGGGGATCAGAATACCCACTAAACAAGGGAGGCCTTTTCCGCATGAAGGATTCTACAACAACTTGCTCTTTCCTTGGAGGAGGGGGAAGTTCCACCTAATTCAAGTTATTATTCATAACTCGAGCCAGCTGAGAAATTACTACCATGATGTTTTGAGCACCCGCTTCCATCACATCAGGCATATCATTTGGGCAATCATCACATTTCCTATCACATTGGTTGTTGGAACGTGTTCTTCTAATTCCCACCATTAACTAAGAAAAAGAAAGTATAATTAGAGGTCTTGAATACTTAGCTATTGAGCATAAAAATGAAACTTTTAACATTAAAGGATAAACTTATAAAGAAGATTTACATCCTAACTTATGATTTCTTAGGTTTATATCTAGTTTATCCTCGATCTATTACTTTACTTATATTCTTTTGGTCTTTTTTTGTTTCTTAATAATGGTTTGTACTAAGCTTGTGAATCTACCAAACCATATCCCCAGAGAGTGTCATAACCAAGAGTGCAGCAAGGCCCGTTGTCCTGCACCAGTTCCCGTTCGAGTCTAGATCAAAGAGGTGTTTTCGGGTTTTACCCCTAGATACATCTGTGCCAGATCTGCCTCTACCTGCTCGTATCTAGATAGGGATGTACTTACTTGATAAACCACTTTCTATATACTCACCAAAATTTAGGATTGTTTTCTAATACGTAGTATCATCCTTAAGGTTCTTGCTAAAGTGCTATATTCCAAATCTCCAAAAATAACTAGACCATGCTATGATACCAACTATAGCGACCCAATCCTTTTACAGAAAACATTTCATGGTTTTAAGCATAATTATTCATCAGAGTACACGCCAAGGATCGCTAAGTCTAGTGTCTTGGAAGACTAGGTACATATAACAAAAAACATGGGGTTAAAAAATACTTCTTTATTTATTATCCATAATGAGCTCTGAACTCCCTTTGATCCTTTACATTTGCATAGGGTACCCTGGGGAACACATGAAAAAAGGGACGAGCTAAAAATTATCAGTAAGGGAATGAACATAAGGATACATCTCAAGCACATGAGATAAGAGGCATTACATAACGATATAAAAAGCATGAAACTTATGAAATCATTTAATATAAGCATGGGATCATATAAACATGGAATCATATAAATGTTTCAGAATCATAAATAATATCTTTAGTATGGGTCAAGGCTAACCACCAATCCCGTTTCCCATTTCAGTACGGGCCAAGGCTAACCACCAATTCCATTTCACATCTCATCTCACGAGACTTAACCTTACCCAATGCATTGGAGCACTATCTGGGCACACCCATCTCAACATATTCATGAATATTCTTGACTGATAAATAATCGTTCCACATAAATAATAATACATAATCAACCATACATTAACATAAGGGTACCCATGGAAAGAATTGGGTACCACAATCAGGACATAAATCATAATCAATGGGAATATCAGGAAAGTGTCCATGTAAGGAATGAATTAGAAAATAAATTTGAATTAATAGGGTAAAATAGGCATATAACATGGTAAGTGGAGTCAAATATAAACGAAAACATATTAGAAATGTATTTTAGAACATTAGCATTAAAACATTTTTGTGCGGTTTTAAAGAAAACACTATAGAGATTTTCAAATAGAAAAGAGGAAATTCTATTATATAAAACCAGAATTGAACCAAGAATATTTTCATAATAAAAATACAGTTTTTATAAAGACAATGGTGCCTTAAAACAGAGGATATAGTGAACTTGAAATTTGGGTAAAAATTAGGGAAGTCCCCTTAAAACAGGATTGCTTATCGGAAAGTTCTAAGGAGGGAATCTTTTACAATCATGTATATCCCTGAAAGAATGTGATGAAAGGGTCTTGATATAATAATCTGGTAAACTTAACTAGAATTCATAAAACTCACATAAATAGATGAGATAACACCATTTTGAAAGAAAGATAAGGCAACCTAAACGAACAAAGAAGGTTCGGGTAGAATTCATTACGCTTTTATCGTCATGGTGTCGGGTGTGACCAAGAGGGATTGATGAGAGAGAAATGGGGTTTCTAATCAATTATCAAACATTAGGGAAGTAAGCGGAAGGTGTATAAATGTAACCCATTACTTGGTATTACACAAAAAGTCATAGCATAGAGATCAATCTTTATTATGTGTAAAATGGGGAGGATCCCTTACCTTAAATCTATTGATGTCCTCCACTTGATATTAATGAACTGAATAGTCAAATTAGGTTTATTAATCAATAGTTACATAACCTTATATACATTTAAAATATTTATTATAACCTTTTTAAGTTCATTCATATCCATTTTGATTGATTATAAGGTTCAATTTCAGGGATTGGGTCCGTTTGTTTCCTTGGTTTTAATGATAAGTTCACTTGTATTTAGGTTCGGATAAAATGTAAGATGAAATTGGATGTCCAGAATTCATGTTATATAGCATTAGTGAATATCCATAAGTTTACAAAATTTATTTGGTTTATTGAAGTGAAAGAGAACCATGACATAAGACATTAATGATAACCGCTTAAATTAATTTTAGCGATTTTACCCATAATTAACTTGTTTTGTATTATTATTTGATATCATAAGTGTATAAGAATTCCAGAACCATAAATACGATATAAAAAATAAATAATAATCTGGTTAAACAATAACATAAATGGTTTCATGACCAGAAACAAAGATGATAAAAGAAATTGAAAACACATTATCCACGATGTCGATCACGGACGATGTTTTAATTTTAGAACTTGAGGGAGAGGAGAAGAAGAATGATGCTTGAATTTTTACATAAAAATGATTAAAATCCAGAATATATGAGATTCTGAAGCTTTCATGACATTTGGAAACGAGAATGGGAATATGGTATAAGAAAAGAAGGAAATTGAAAACAAAACACTTGAAAATGAAAGGGGATCCTTTCCCTTTGATCTCCTCTCTTTGAGATCCCCCTTACGTCCTTTGATTTTGGCCTTTTGGTATGACCATAAGGCCTTCGATGTTGGGAAGAAGCTTGGGAGGATTTTTGGTCAGAATTTGGGTGAGGAACAAGGCATGAGAGGTGTGTGGGAAAGAGGTAAGGAGAGGGGGTATTTATAGTGAGGGAGGGGAGGTTTTTCCCATTATTTTAAGTATTAGTTTATTATTTAAGGCCAAGGCTATGAATAATTGAGCATTATCATAAAATATACTAAAATAATCAAGGATTATTTGGGATTATCATCTTACATCATCCATACATCACCTATGATGCTGTATTTAGCATTTATTGTAATTTATCATATTTTACTATTCATTAAAAATTCAAGTACTTCAGAAAAATCCAAAAAATTCACCCTAACCATTTTTCGACGTGTAGACTCCAAAAATGAAGTCCATTTTTAAATTTTTTTTTTATAAATATGATTATTTTAATATTTAATTAAAATCATTATTTATTATCAAAAACCAGATTTAAAACATGCATTACCTCATTCTAAAACATAGGTACATCATACTTCCAACCTGAATATTATTTTTATACCACCATAGGTGAGTTACTATTCATTACGGTATATAACTATTAATAAGGGTATGATACAATTCATTAGGGTAGGTTACTATTCACCAAAAAATTATTTTTGTTTTATTAGAATCCAAAAAAACTTCTTGAACACAACCGTGTATGACATATTTTCAAAGGGTAAGGATCCCCTTTCATTTTCAAGTGTTTTTTTTTTCAATTTCCTTCTTTTCTTATACCCTCTTCCCCTTACATTATCCAAAAGTCATGAAATCTCCAGAATCGCATATATTTTAGATGCTAATCATGTTTATGTAAAAATTCAAGCATCATGCATCTTCTCCTCTCCCTTACGTTCTAAAATTAAAACACCGTCCGTGATCGACATCGTGAATAATGTGTTTTAAATTTATTTTATCATCTTTGTCTCTGGCCATGAAACCATTTATGTTATGGTTGAACCATATTATTATGTATTTTTTATATCCTATTTATGGTTTGGGAATCCTTATACACTCATGATATCAAATAATAATACAAAACAAATTAATTATGGGTAAAATCGCTAAAATTAATTCAAACGTTTATCATTAATGTCTTATGTCATGGTTCTATTTCACTCCAATTAACCAAATAAATTTTGTTACATTCTGTTTATTCACCAATTCTATATAACAATAATTCTGGACAACCAATTTCATCTTAAAATTTATCCGAACTTAAATACAAGTGATTTCATCATTAAAACTAAGGAAACAAACGGACCCGAACCATGAAATTGAACCTTATAATCAATCAAAATGGGTATGAATGAACTTAAAAAGGTTATAATAAATATTTTACATGCATATAAGGTTCTTTACCTATTGATTAATAATCCTAATCTGACTATTCATGTCATTAATATCAAGTGGAGGACATCAACGGACTTAAGGTAAGGGATCCTCCCCTTTTTACTCATAATAAATATTGATCTCTATGATATGCCTTTTTTATGTTATATCAAGTAATGGGGTACATTTATAAACCTTCCCCTTACTTCCTTAATATATTATAGGTGATGAGAAACCCCATTTCTCTCTCATCAATCCCTCTTGGTCACACCCGACACCATGCCGATAAAATCGTAATGAATTCTACCCCAACCTCCTTTGTTCTTTCAGGTTGCCTTATCTTTCTTTCAAAATGGTGTTATCTCATCTATTTATGTGAGTATTACTATTTCTGGTTAGTTTTAGAAGATTCTTATATCAAGAACCTTCCATCACATTCTTTCGGGGATATACATGATTTTGAAAGATTCCCTTCTTAGAACTTTCCGATAAGCAAATGTGTTAAAAGGGGACTTCCCTAATTTTTACCCAAATTTCATGTTCACTCCATACTCTATTTTAAGACACCATTGTATTTATAAAATCATTATTTTTTTATGAAAACATTCTTGGTTCAATTCTGGTTTTATATAAATGAATGTCCTCTTTTCTATTTGAAATGCTCTAGAGTGTTTTCTTTAAAACCGCACAAAAATGTTTTAATGCTAATGTTCTAAAATACATTTCTAATATGTGGAAAATTATGTTTGACACCACTTACCATGTAATATTCCTATTTTACCCTATGAACGTCCATTTATATTATAATTCTTTCCTTACATGGACACTTTCAGTATATGCCCATTGATTATGATTTATGTCATGATTGTGGTACCCAATTCTTTCCATGGGTACCCTTATGTTTATATATGGTTGATTATGTATGATTATTTATGTGGATAGATTATTTATGTGTCAAGAATATTCATGAATATTTTGAGATGGGTGTTCCCATATAGTGCTCCAATGCATTGGGTAAGGTTAAGTCTCATGAGATGCGATGTGAAACGGGATTGGTGGTTAGCCTTGACCCGTACTGAAATGGGAAACAGGATTGGCGGTTAGACTTGACCCATACTAAAGATATGATTTATGATTCTTCCACATTTATATTATTACATGTTTATATTATCCCATGCTTATATTAAATGATTTCATAAGTTTCATGCTTTGGATATCGTTATGTCATGCTTCTTAACTCATGTGTTTGAGATGTATCCTTATGATAATTCCCTTACTGGGCATTTTTAGCTCATCCATTTGTTCATGTGACCCCCAGTGTATCCTATGCAGATGTAAGGGTTCAAAGGGAGTTAGGAGGTCATTAAGGAGATTAAATAAAGAAGTGTTTTTAGCCCCATGTTTTGTGTTATATGTACCTAGTATTCCAAGACAATAGACATAACGATCCTTGGCTTGTACTCTGATGAATAATTATGCTTAAAACCATGAAATGTTTTATGTAAAAGGTTTGGGTCTATATAGTTGGTATCATTGGATGGCATAGTTATTTTTGGAGATTAGGAATAGAGCACCTTAGTGAGAACCCTAAGGATGATACTAGGTATAAGAAAACAATCCTAAATTTTGGTCAGTATAGAGTAAGTGGTTTATCAAAAAAATACATCCCTATCTAGATACGAGCAGGTAGAGGAAGATCTGGCATAGATTTATGTTGGGTTAAAACTCGAAAACACCGCTTTCAGCTAGACTCGAATGGGAACTGGTGCACGAAAATGGGCCAAGCTTCACTCTTGGTTACGACACTCTCGGGGGATATGTTTTTGTAGATTCACGAGCTTAGTATAAACCATTATTAAGAGGCAAAAAAATCTCATACAAATATATGTTAAGTAATAGATCGGGGAAAAACTAGATATAAACCTAAGGAATCACAAGTTATAATGGACTTATTATTTATAAGTTTATCCTTTAATGTTCAATGTCTCCTTTTTATGATCAATAACTAAGTATTCAAGACCTCTAATTATCTGTTCTTTTTCTTAGTTAATGGAGGGAAATAGAAGAAAACGTTCCAACAACCAATGGGATAGGCAATGTGATGATTGCCCTAATTATATGCCTGATGTGACAGAAGCGGGTGATCAAAACTTCATGGAAATACTTGCTCAGCTTGCTCGAGTTATGAATAATAACTTGAATCGGGTGGAACATCACCCTCCTCTAAGGAAAGAGCAATTTTCCATAGAATCCTTCATGCGGAAAAGGTCTCCCATGATTAGCGGGTCTTCTGATACCCTCCTCATGGAACAATGGATTAAATCCATTGAAAAGATTTTCTCTATCCTACAGTGCTCAGAATAAGAGAAAGGTGTACTAGAAGTATATCATTTTGATGGGGAAGCTGATCAGTGGTGGACACTAATCAAGAATACGAAGTCCTAAGAGGAAATTGATTCCATAGAATGGGAGGAATTCAAGAGGATGTTTTTCAATAAATATTTTCTTCAAACCCTCCATCTCAAGTTGGAAATAGAGTTCCTTGGACTCAAGTAGATGGAAGATGAGTCCATCAGGGTGTATGAAGCAAACTTTACAAGGCTTGCAAGGTACGCCTCTGGCTTTTTCATGAACACCAAAAGCAAGGTGGATCTGTTATTTAGTGGACTAAAGTCGAGTCTACGAAAAGTGTTGGAAATTCGAGACTTCGAAAGCTATGAGGAGATTGTCCATTGTGCCCTCAAAGTTGAAATGGGGATTGGAGACTATTAGTGGTATCATGGGCCTTGTGACAAGTAGCGGAAAATGGAGAACAACATGGGTGGTTCATCAAACAAATCCCATGATGGAAAGAAGCCTCACTTTCCCCTTTGCAAAAATTGTGGGAAGAAGCATATTGGTGACTGTCTCAAGAGAACCAGGAATTGCTTCAAATGCAGAAAGTTTGGTCATCTGGCTAAGAAATATAGAAGGGATATAAGAAATCCCGCTAAAATTGAAGAAGAACGGAAGGTTCAGATCAACACTCAGCCTGCAGTGCAGTGTTTTTACTACAAGGAAGTTGGGAATTATGCGGACAATTGCCGTATGCCGAGGGTTGTTGGAGTCAATCAGCAAACACCTCCAATGCAACAAGGAAGGGCTTATGATATCACTACTACTGAGGTGGAGCCAAAAAATTATGTGGTGATAGGTACGCTTGTTATTCATTCAAGAATAGTGAAAAACTATTTGATTCTGGTTCTATACATTCTTTTATATCATTCAACTTTATTAGAACTATTCAAACTCAACCTCAAAATTTGGGGGAAAAGTTATCTGTGAGAACAGCGAATGGGGAAATTATTGCATCCATGGTTTATAACTCCTCCCCAGTTAATGTTTGTAGACTGAACCTCCCATCAAATCTTTTCACACTTACTTCAGTGGAGTTTGATGCTATCTTGGGAATGGATTGGCTATCATTGTACAAGGCCAACATCAACTGTCCGGAAAGGGAGATTACTCTTTACATCTCGATGCATCCTCCGATTCATTACAAGTGCAAGGAGGAAGATGAGTCTCCTTTAGAATCTTCGTATCAAGTTTGGATATTTCTTCTTTATGAGCATGAATAGCTTGCTCAAATAATTGAGACAAAGGAGAGAATCATGCTTGAAGACATGCACATCGTGAGGGATTACATTGATGTATTCCCCGAAGAGTTTCGTGGTCTTCTTCCTGACCGAGAGGTTGAGTTCTTAATTGAACTAATCCCTAGATCTCTGCCAATCTCAAAGACACCTTACAGAATGGCCACATTAGAGCTGGAAGAGCTGAAGAAGCTGTTATAGGAGAATATAGAGAAAGGTTTTATACACCTGAGTGCTTCACTGTGGGGTGCTCCAGTTCTCTTCTTCAAGAAGAAGGACGTATCAATTTGCCTCTTCATTGATTATCGTGAGATTAATAAAATAATTATAAAGAACAAGTGTCCCCTTCCACGGATAGATGACTTGTTCGATCAGCTTTGTGGGGATAGTTATTTCTCTAAGGTGGACCTTCGTTTGGGATATCACCAACTAAAGGTGAGGAAGGAGGATATTCCAAAGACCTCCTTTCGAACGAGGTATGGGCACTATGAGTTCATAGTGATGCCTTTCGGACTCCCTAATGCTCCAACAATTTTCATGGATTTAATGAATAAAGTCTTTAGAGACTACCTCGACAAATTTGTGGTGGTCTTTATTGATGATATTCTGGTATACTTCAAGATTAAGGAGGAACATGAGGAGCATTTTGAAACTATGTTAAAGAATTTTCAAAGGGAGAATTTGTATGCAAAGTATAGTAAATGTGAGTTCTGGATGGAGGAATTATCATTCTTGGGGCATGTTATCACCAGGAAAGGGATATCTGTGGACCCTTCCAAGACGAAGGAAATTGAAGAGTGGCCGAGGCCAACTTCTGTAACGGAGATCCTCAGCTTTTTAGGTCTAGCTGGGTATTATCGACGATTTGTGAAGAACTTTTCATGATTTCCAAAACCCAATGCACAAGCTGACACGAAAGGTAGTAATGTTTTTCTGGACACAGGAATGTGAAGACTGTTTCAAGGAGTTGAAAAAGAGGCTTATCACTGTGTCGGTACTCACACTCCCTTCAAGTAGAGAAATCTTTGTGGTGTATAGTGATGCTTATAAAAAAGTCTTGGGATTTGTGATAATGCAAAATGATAAAGTGATATCCTATGCCTCAATACAGCTGAAAATCCATGAGCAAAACTATCCCACACATGATCTGGAGTTGGCGGATGTGATCTTTGCATTGAAAATCCAGCGACATTATCTCTATGGGGAAAATGTGAGATATATACTGACCACAAGAGTCTCAAAAATATATTCACACAGAAAGAGCTTATTATGCGCCAATGAAGATGGATAGAGCTCATCATGAATTATGACTGCTCAATCCACTACCATCCCGGTAAGGCAAACAAGGTGGAAGATGCCCTAAGTAGAAAGGATCTTGTATCTTTATCAATGATGAGAATTGAAAAGAACACAATCTTCTTAGATTTGAAAAGGATGGACATGGGAATCATTAAGGGAGGAACATCATCAATTATTTCTAAAATGATTTCTCAACCATCCCTCATGGAGAAAATAAAGGTTAGTCAAAGAAAGGATGTGGAAATTCAGAAAAGGGTGGAAGCTGCTAAAAATGGGAAATCCATTGATTTAAAAATTAATGAGGAAGGAGTTTTAAGATTTGGGACACGATTATGTGTACCATCTAAATCAGAGATAAAGAAGGAGCTATTGAATGATGCACATAGCTGGACCTTCTCTATCCATCATGGGAGTACCAAAATGTACTGTGATCTCCGAGAACACTTCGAGTGGGATAAAATGAAGTGGGAGATTGAGGAATATATACCAAGGTCCTTGGTTTGTCAGAAAATTAAAGTTGAGTGACAAAAGTACAATGGTATGATGTAGCCATTGCCTATACCCATGTAGAAATGAGAGAATGTTACTATGGACATTGTCACGAGTCTCCTGAAGATGTCAAAGGGAAATAATGCGATATGGGTTGTGGTTGACCGACTCACCAAGACATCCCATTTCATCAATGTTTGGGAAGATCTCTCGCTTGAATAACTTGTAAAGTTATATGTGATGGAAGTGGTGAGACAGCATGGTGTTCCACTCTCAATTTTATCTGACCATGATACAAGGCTTACATCTAAATTCTGGGGGAGTCTTCAACTTGCTTTGGGTACCAAAATTAGATTCAGCACGACTTATCACCCCCAAACTGATGGAAAATATGAAAAGACTAATCAGAAAAATGAAGATATGCAAAGAGCATGCTCTCTAGAATTCAATGGTTGTTGGGATCAGCATCTCCCATTGGTTGAGTTCTCATGAAACAATAGCTTCCACTCAAGTATTCAGACGGATCAATATAAATCTCTGTATGGAAGTGATGTAGAACTCCAACCTATTGGGATGAAGTTGGAGAAAGAAGCATACTTGGACCCGATCTTGTTCAAGAGATGACAGAGAAGGTTCATGTCATCTAGAAACACATAAAATCTTCTCAAAGTCGACAAAAGAGCTATGCTGACAACTGTCGAAGGGACTTGGAGTTCGACGTTGGAGATAAAGTCTTCCTTCGAATATCTCCATGGAAGAGAGTAATACGATTCAGGAAGAAAGGGAAGCTAATACCAAGGTATATTGGCCCCTTTGAGATCCTTGATCGCATAGGAGCCGTGGCCCATTAGCTTGAAATTCCACCAAATATGTCTCGAGTTCATGATGTTTTTCATGTATATCTCTTGAGGAAGTAAATACCTGAACTCTCACATGTACTAAACACTGAGGTGGTGCAGCTGGAAGATGATCTCTTTTATGAGGAGCATCTAGTAAAGATTCTGGATCAGAGAGATAAGGTTCTACGCAACAAGACAACCCATCTTGTCAAAGTTTTGTGGAGGAAGCATAAGTTTGAGGAAGCAACATGGGAAGTGGAGGAAGAAATGAAGGAAAAGTACCCACATCAGTTTTTGGCCAAGAATGTAAAATGAAATTTCGAGGGCGAAATTTCTTAAGGGGGGAAGAATGTAACGACCCAATGTTTTTAATGGAAACTCCCTTCTTATAAATATCCCATAAAATCACAAATTAATGAACTACTAAGTGGTAAGTGAACATAAAACATAAGTTTTTCACTTCTGTGTTGGGAATTTTGAAAATTTGACATACACGGTTGTGTTCAAGATGTTTTTTGGGAGTCTAATAAAACAAAAATAATTTTTTGGTGAATAGTAACCTACCCTAATAAATAGTAACATACCCTTATGAATATTGATATACCCTAATGAATATTAACCTCACCTATGGTGGTATAAAAATAATATTCAGGTTGGAAGTATGATATACCTATGTTTTAGAATGAGTTAATGCATGTTTTAAATCTGGTTTTTGATAATAAATTATGATTTTAATTAAATATTAAAATAATCATATTTAGAAAATTATTTTTGAAAAATGGAATTTATTTTTGGATTCTACATGTCAAAAAATGGTTAGGGTTAATTTTTGGGATTTTTCTGAAATACATGATTTTTTGATGAATAGTAAAATACGATAAATTACAATAAATGCTACATACTGCATCATAGGTGATGTATGGATGATGTAAGATGATAATCCTGAATGATCCTCAATTATTTTAGTATATTTTTCTGATAATTCTCAATTATTCATAGTCTTGGCCTTAAATAATAAACTAATATTTAAAATAATGGGAAAACCTCCCCTCCCTCACTATAAATACCCCCTCTCCTTACCACTTTCTCACACACCTGTCAAGCCTTGTGCCTATCCCAAATTCTACCCCAAATCCTCCCAAGATCCTTCCACACATACAAGGACTACGGGTCTTAGAAAAATGCCAAAATCAAAGGCCTTAAGGGGGATCTCAAAGAGAAGATATCAAAGGGTAAGGATCCCCTTTCATTTTCAAGTGTTTTGTTTTCAATTTCCTTGTTTTCTTATACCCTCTTCCCCATCCCTTATACAAAAGGCATGAAATCTCCAGAATTTCATATATCCTGGATTTTAATCATGCTTATGTAAAAATTCAAGCATCATGTTTCTTCTCCTCTCCCTCACGTTCTAAAATTAAAACACCGCCCGTGATCGACATCGTGGATAATGTGTTTTCAATTTCTTTTATCATATTTGTTTCTGGTCATGAAACCATTTATGTTATGGTTGAACCAGATTATTATTTATTTTGTATATCCTATTTATGGTTATGGAATCCTTATACACTCATGATATCAAATAATAATACAAAACAAATTAATTATGGGTAAAATCGTTAAAATTAATTCAAGCGTTTATCATTAATGTCTTATGTCATAGTTATATTTCACTCCAATTAACCAAATGAATTTTTTAACCTTATATATATTCACTAATTCTATATAACATGAATTAATGGAAAACCAATTTCATCTTACTTTTTATCCGAACCTAAATACAAGTGAACTTATCATTAAAACCAAGGAAGCAAACAGACCCGAACGATGAAATTGAACCTTATAATCAATCAAAATGGGTATGAATGAACATAAAAAGTATATAATAAATATTTTAAATGTATATAAGGCTCTGTGACTATTGATTGATAAACCTAATTTGACTATTCAGGCCATTAATATCAAGTGGAGGACATCAATGGACTTAAGGTAAGGGATCCTCCCCTTTTTACACAAAATATAGATTGATCTCTATGCTTTTCCTTTTTGTGTAATAACAAGTAATGGGGTACATTTATACACATTCCCATTACTTCCCTAATGTTTTATAAGTGATGAGGAACCCCATTTCTTTCTCATCAATCCATCTTGGTCACACCCGACACCATGCCAATAAAATCGTAACAAATTCTACCCGAACCTTCTTTGTTCTTTCGGGTTGCCTTATCTTTCTTTAAAAATGGTTTTATCTCATATATTTATGTGATTCTTATGAATTATGGATAGTTTTACAATATTCTTATATCAAGACCCTTTCATCCCATTCTTTCGGGGATATACAAGATTTTGAAAGATTCCCTCCTTAGAACTTTCTGATAAACAAACCTGTTTTGAGGGGACTTCCCTAATTTTTACCCAAATTTCATGTTCACTCTATCCTATGTTTTATGAAACCATTTTATTTATAAAATCAGTATTTTTATTATGAAAACATTCTTTGTTCAATTCTGGTTTTATATAAAATAATTTCCTCTTTTCTATTTGAAAATCTCTAGAGTATTTTCTTGAAAACCGCACAAAAATGTTTTAATGATAATGTTCTAAAATACATTTCTAATATGTTGTCACTTATGTCTGACACCACTTACCGTGTTATATGCCTATTTGACCCTATTAACTTCCATTTATTTTCTAATTCTTTCCTTACATGTATACTTTCATGATATGCCCATTGATTATGATTTATGTCATGATTGTGGTACCCAATTCTTTCCATGGGTACCCTCATGTTTATGTATGGTTGATTATGTATGATTATTTTTTTGGAATGATTATTTATGGGGAAAGAATATTCATGAGTATATTGAGATTGGTGTGCCCAGATAGATCTCCAATGCATTGGGTAAGGTTAAGTCTCATGAGATGCGATGTGAAACGTGATTGGTGGTTAGCCTTGACCCGTACTAAAATGGGAAACGGGATTGGCAGTTAGCCTTGAACCGTACTAAAGATATCATTTATGAATCTTCCACATTTATATGATTCCATGTTTATATGATCCCATGCTTATATTAAATGATTTCATAAGTATCATGCTTTGGATATCATTATGTCATGCCTCTTAACTCATGTGCTTGAGATGTATCCTTATGTTCATTCCCTTACTAGGCATTTTTAGCTCATCCCTTTGTTAATGGGTTCCCCCGGGTACCCTATGTAGATGTAAGGGCTCAAAGGGAGTTAGAAGCTCATTATGGAGATTAAATAAAGAAGTGTTTTTTTTAGCTCCATGTTTTGTGTTATATGTACCTAGTCATCCAAGACACTAGACTTAACGATACTTGGCATGTACTCTAATGAATAATTATGCATAAAACAATAAAACGTTTTATGTAAAAGGCTTGGGTCACTATAGTTGGTATCAGAGGATGGTCTAGTTATTTTTAGACATTAGGAATAGAACACCTTAGCGATAACCTTAAGGATGATACTAAGTATAATAAAACAATCCTATGTTTTTGTGATTATAGAGTAAGTGGTTTATCAAGAAAATACATCCTTGTCTTGATACGAGCAGGTAGAGGTGGCTCTGGCACAAATATATCTAGGGGTAAAACCCGAAAACACCACTTTGAGCGAGAATTTAATGGGAATTGGTGCATGACAACGGGACTTGCTGCACTCTTGGTTAAGACACTCCCTGAGGGTATTCTTTGGTAGATTCACGATCTTAGTAGAAACCAATATTAAGAGACAAAAAAATCCCATAAGAATTTAAGTTAAGTAATAGATCGAGGATAACCTAGATATAAACCTAAATAATCACAAGTTAGGATGTACTTATTCTTTATAAGTTTATCCTTTAATGTTCAAAGTTTCATTTTTTATGCTCAATAGCTAAGTATTCAAGACCTATAATTATACGTTCTTTTTCATAGTTAATGGTGGGAAATAGAAGAACACGTTCTAACAACCAATGTGATAGGCAATGTGATTATTGACTTAATGAAATTCTTGATGTGATGGAAGCGGGTGCTCAAAACTTCATGGAAGTACTTGCTCAACTGGCTTGAGTTATGACTAATAACTTGAATCAGGTGGAACTTCCACCTCCTCCAAGGAAAGAGCATGTTTCCATAGAATACATCATGCAGCAAAGGCCTCCAATGTTTAGCGGGTGTTATGATCCCCTCCTCACAGAAAAATGGATTAACTCCATTGAAAAGATTTTATCTGTCCTCCAGTGCTCGGAAGAAGAGAATGTTGTACTGGCAGTCTATCATTTTAAGGGGGAACACTACTGGAATTCTTGTTAATTGGAAAGGACTATTTGCGATGAGATCCCATCACAAATAGGCTTAAACAACGGGGTTCCGTCACATATAGCCCGTTGCAGAAAACACTGTCGCAAATACAATTATTTGCGACAAGCCCATCGCAAAAACCTTTATTTGTGATGGGAACGATTCCCGTCACAAATAAACTTTCGATTATTTGCATTATATATACATAAACGTTTTCTACGATGGTCCTATCACAAAAAATTATTTGCGATGGGATTACATACCTGTAGTAAATATGTTTAAAAAAATATTTAGTTAGACTATTTGCGACGGGGTCCTAATCCAAAAGGCCCCATTGCAAATAATAAATTAATTTTAAAAAAAATAATATTTAATAATATTACTATTTATGAAAAAATAATAATAATATTATTAAAACAATAAAAAAATAAAAAAATAAAAAATCTCAATATTCAGAAAAAAATATAAAAAAATAAAAAATATTAAAAATTAAATTATGTAATATTTCAACCAATATAAAAGACAAAAAATATAAATAATCCACATTAAAATTTTAATTTAAATGTTTGTAACATAAAAAAATCACGGGGGGGGGGGGGGGGGGGGTTGTCTGGAGGAGGTGGAGGAGCTGAAGGAGCTGGTGGAGGAAACTCTATCCCTAAACTACGAGTCAGACATCGCATGTATTCCATCTGCTCCTGATGCTGCTGCTGCCATCGACAACTCTATTCCTCGTAATGCTACTCCTCCTACTGCTGCCACCGACACATCTCTTCTTGCTGCTTCTGTAAAGTCTCTATATGCTCAGCCTGAGCTCCCAACTGCTCATGATTCTATGAAGCAGAAGATGATGCCTCTCCACAAGCTCCTCTCGAGCTGGATGCTGACATCGCAGCCGTACCATAATAAGTACCAGGAGTCCAATGAGAGCCGATTCCAACTACTCTGCCCTTCTCAATGCCATACTGAGTCGCCTGCATCCATGTCGCCTCATTGAAATGGTTAGAACTGGTCTTCTCAGCCGTCTCTTCCTGACCCTCATCTTGTGTCTGAGAGGTCGTAGCCTCATATGACTCATTCAATTCCAATTTAAAATTAAAATTGTCAAAAAATTATATGCAGTTAAATTTTAAACAGAAAAAATAATACTAACCACAATTTGATGCTGGCGATCACCTCTAATCTCTAGAGTGGATGGATCATTGTACATCCTCCGATAAACATCGAACTCCGTAATATCGGGTTGCTAGACTACCTACAGAAATATAAAATAAACTATTTATATTTATAGTTATATAAAATTTTTAAAAATATACTTAGCAGATGCTCTTTATGTGAACTGAATGTACGACTACCAGCTCGATGTGTCACCTCCTATCTCCCCCGGTTCTGTCGTCCCACTGAAGATCTCCTCTGAAATCCACCACCAAACCAGTGTAAACATAATCCATCCCAAATTTGAGATGAAATGTACTCTGGTCAGTGGGCTCTACATGACTCATGAAATTATTCCACCCCTACTTTCTTAATGGCTGTTCTTCTCAAATTGTGCAAAAACTGGTGGAAACGGTCACACATAGAAACCTGCCATGCCGTGTGGATAGCGTCGCGCATTATATCTTCGATAGGATGCCATAAAACCTAAAAATAATTTATAATATCAAGTTGTTAATAAAATAAATTTCAAAATAAATATTATCTATTTACGTACCAGCCAATGATGGAACATGTCGCGTCACAAATCAACGGGAATCTGTTCCCATGTGATCAATGGCCGAGAAAAATAATTGCGCAATATAGCAATCCCCTGTCCAATACCTACATGCTAAAAACTATGAGAAAAGAATATATAATCAAACAATTAGTATATATATAAATAAATTAATGAAATATAACTAAAATATATAGGTTACCATACCTCCTTGGGCGTGGATCAAAACCAAGATGTGGATGTTGCTCAGGGATAGGGTCACGAATCATCAGTCACACAAGACTGCGCCACCTCCGCGTACCTCCTGAACCACCAGTAGGCTGAGGGTCAGCTGATCCCACACCCTTATCATCCAAAGGTTGCTCATCCTCCTGCAACTCATGAAATAAATCATCATCCATCTGAAACACAAAATGACTGTTGTTAGCAGATAGTTGAAAATAACTATTATATTTAGATTTATATTAATTATGATTATAACCATAATTTAATTATTTCAATGTGCATATTCATCCTCTTCTCTATAGCTGTCAATGTCATTGTCTTCATCTTCCTCATCAGCGTCATCAATATCCATATGAGTTTCAGTTTCATCATCTCTTGTCATTTCAAATTCATTTGTAACATCATTAACATCTTCATTATCATTGATCCTTAATTGTGGGGTTTCATCGTCGATATTCACATCTCTTTGTGAATCAGATGGATTTTGAGTAGTCTCTTGAAAAATTTCAATTCCTTCCACTTCAGCGGAACCACATTCAGTTTGAGTAAACTGATTTTCCCAAGTTTTCATTTTTATTATGCTCCACTAATCGCTCAAGTCTCTTGATGTAGCACAGTACATTTCATAATAAATTTGATGTGCTTGTTGAGCTAGTAAAAATGGTTCATTTACTGCAAGAACACTTTTATATTTAATATCGACGATTCCATGAGTCAGATAAACACGCAAACCTCTTTTAGTATCTAACCACCGACATTTAAACATTGTTATGTAATGCTGTCCAAGATAACACAGCTCAATAATTTCATCCAAATGCCATAAAATTCATCTTTAGTTTCTCTATGATGTGATACTCTCAAGAAAACTCCACTGTTCATTTTTTTTGATTCCCCGTATGCAAGTGTATGAAATCGAAAACCATTCACCACTTATTCATTATAAGATTTAACCATTTTGGATGGTGGGTTACTTAATATACACAGTCGTTTGTCCTTTTTATCAGCATATTGAGAAACCTGAAAATTTGTAAAACATTTATCAATATAATAAATAATAAAAATAATTTATATTAAACCATCAATAATTTATGTTACCATTTTTTCAAACCAGTGAGAAATATTTTTTGTCTGCGTTCTTCAAGAGAAGGTTCTGTAATTTGTGGAAGTTGTTTCCTGATATGATTATCATGTAACCTACAAATAAAATAAGTTTAAATACTATAAAAAATTATAGAATAAGTTATAGAAGCACTTACAAGAAAAATGATGTCATTTCTTCATAGTTGAGCAGAACGTATGTATGAGCTCTGTGATGTTCATCATCTGAAATCTATCATTTGTGAACTCCACCGAAACCAAGATTTGGTTGATTAAAAACTATTAATTGATTGTCCATTTCCTCATTAACATTCCCCTCGTTTCGCCCCATGCGATTCTGTTTTGAGGGATATTGAGATTCAAAATAATGAGAGTGGAAAAAAGCAATTTCCTCTTGCAAATAAGCTTCAACAATTGAGCCTTCAAATGATTATTTGTTTCATATTTTTTTCTTCAATTTCTACATACATATCTCGAATGGGTACATCCATCGAACATTTACTGGACCTCCACATTTAGCTTCATGTGGAAAATGTAATATCAGATGTTCCATTGAGTCAAAGAAAGCTGGCGAAAAGAGTTTTTCCAGTTTACATATAATTACAACAACATATTCTTCCAGTTTACTTAGCACATCATAACTGCAAAAATGTCTCAAACAAAAATATGACATGTCTGTTACCTAATCCAAAATAATATAATTCAATAAACCTCTAAATCTAATCGGCATAAGTCTTTCCATTATAACATGAAAATCATGACTTTTTAATCCAGTAATATAACCATTATTAACGCATCTTCCCAAATTGGAAGAATAGCCATATGGAAGTCTCAAATCTGCAATCCACTGAAAAAATAATAAATGACTCTCTTTAGACAGTGTATAAGATGATTTTGGCTTCATTAACCTCTATGATTTGACATTTTTAAATAATTCAAGTTCTGGTCGCCTGTAAATTTGGGCACGATCTAATTGTGCCTTTACAGTGTCTTTGGTCTTACCTGGTGTATCCGAAACTGTATAAATAAATTATCAAAACATTTATTCTCAATATGCATAACATCAAACATGTGGTGGACCAACAAATCAGACCAATATGGAAGATTCCAAAAAATGATTCGTTTTATCCAGTTATGTTCTTTCCCAAAGCCATGAATTTTTTGTTGGTATACTATTGGTCCAAATGTGATGGAGGGTAATGAAAATACAACTAATTTTAACTCTGTACCTGATATCATCTTTATAGTTTCATCTCTTTCAATTATACCTTTTCTAAAATGAGATTTGTTCCTCCGAAAATGATGATCAGTTGGAAGAAATCTACGGTGAGAATCAAAATAGCAAGGTTTTTTTTCCATTGACCAACATAAAGGCTTTTTTTATTCATATAGTAAGGACACGATTTTAGACCATGTGTACTCCAACCAGATAACATGCCATATCTCAGAAAGTCACTAATCTTCCATATCAATGTAGCTTTTAATTTGAAATTTTGTTTCGTAGCAACATCATATGTATTAACACCATCACTCTACAATGTATTTAACTCATCAATAAATGGTTTCAAATAAACATCAATATTCTTTTTCGGATGTCCTGGGATTAATAGAGTCAAAAAGATATAAGGCTCCTTCTTCAACATCCATGGAGGCAAATTGTACGGAGCTATAAAGACAGGACAACATGAATACTGACTACCATAAGAACCAAACGGACAAAAACCATCATTAGAAAGACCCAATCACGCGTTTAGGGATTCTATAGCAAAAGACAGATGCAGACCGTCAAAATGTTTCCATAAATCACCATCAGATGGATGAGTCATGATTTTATCAGTTGAAATCTTGGTTTTGTTCCATGAAATCATTAACGTTGTGTTCTGATACATAAATAAATACTGTAAACTGAGTGAAAGGGGGAAATATTTCAACTGTTTTACTAAGATTGATCTAAACATCCCTGGTTGAGCTTCTTTATACCTCGATTGTCCACATATGGGACAAATATCCAATGAGTCATTTTCTACAGAATATAATATGCAATCATTTGGGCATGCATGAATCTTCCGATAACTAAGGACCAAATTACGAATCAGCCTCTTACTCTCATAGTAATTTGCAGGCAAAACATTTCCTTCAGGTAACAGTGTTTTAACCAATGAAAATATCTGATCAAAATAGTTGTTTTACATTGTATTATCTGATTTAATAGCCATAAATTTTTCTGCTGATTCGAATTTTCTTATCTTACAATTAGGATATAATGCATCCTCAGCATTCCTCAACAACTCATAAAATTCGAATGGTGCCAAATCAGGAGTTAAATCAATATCATCAAGAGTTTCTATTTGATGCACAGATGAAACTGCAACATCATGTACTAAATTTTGAAACCGTGTTGGATCTAGAATCAAGTTATTAGAATCTTCTCTGGAACTACGTTCACCGTGTTGACACGAAAAAACATAATCTTGTTGAAAACCAAACTGAAAGAGATGTCCCCCAACTGTATCAAATGTGTCAAACATTCTCAGAGCACATTTTTTACAAGGACACTTAATTGTTTCTTCTAAAACATATTCTGGTTTTGATGATTCAAATGCTAAGAAATCTACAACACCCTCAATATAGACAGGATTTAAACTAGAACCATTTGGATTTCTACGCTGATTTATCCAAGCTCGATCATCTAATAATGACTGATGTCGACTTCCTTGTTCCATATTTTTCTACATAAATTATAAAAGAATCATTTGTTTTTGAAAAGATTGAAATTATAAAAACACTATCTGAAAAAGAAGATAAATAATTACAACTACTTTATAATTATCATTAATTAAGGGCGACGGAATTTCTAGTGGATTGAAGGATACTCTTCTATCCAACAACTCATTTAATTTCATCTTTCTCACACTTATTATCACTAATTTAGCAATACTTAGCAATACTTATCAAAAGGAAAACTAATTGAATAATGAAAGGAAATTTGGTAATCATCATTGTGGAGATGATTACAAATTTTCCCTTCATTATCCAATCAGATTTCATTTACTAATTATTAGTAATAAAAAAAATATATTATCAATATTTATGAAAAAAAATATTAATATTATTTAAATAATAAAAAAATAAAAAAATATTAAAATTATCAATATTCACAACATACTTTGTTCTATTCTTAACATGTTCAAATCTCAAAGGGTCGTCAATTGTCAAGTCATGTGCAATAAAAATTTAGTGTCTGTCATGTCCAATGTAAACTCTATAATTGTACTTGCATGGTTGATCACCTCGTAAGTAGTATTGCAATAGGACGACCAAAGTAATGACGTTCTTGTCTCTAAGAATCATCTCACATGACACTTTATATAGATCATTCTTCCTTAAAAATTTGAGGGTATATCATTATTTTCCCTTAAATTTTCAAGGAAGAATGGTCTATGTAAAGGTTCATGTGAGATAATTTTTATAGATAAGAAAGGCATGAATTGATTTGTCTGATTGCAACACTACTTGCGAGGTGATCAACCATGCAAGGAAAATTATAGAGTTTACATTGGACATGACTGACACAAACTTTTTATTGCGCATGATCTGACAATTGGCGACCCCTTGAGATTTAAACATGTTAAGAATAGAGAAAAGTCTGTTGCGAATATTGATAATTTTAATATTTTATATTTTTTTTATTATTTTAATAATATTAATATAGTTTTTTCATAAATATTAATAATATAATTTTTTTATTGCTAACTGTGGCTAACTATTGCTAACTGTTGCTAACTGTTCCTAAGTCTTACTAAGTCTTACTAAGTCTTCCTAATGATTCCTAATGATTCCTAATGATTCTTAATGATTCCTAATGATTCCTAATGATTTCTAATGATTCTTAATGATTCTTAATGATTCCCGTCACAAAAGGTTATTGACCGCGGCCGGGTATTTGCGACGGGACCCGTCACAAATAACCCTGCGCGGTTTGGCGCCCAAGCCGCGCGGCTTGGCCCGCAAGCCGCCCCATACTATTTCTTATGGGAGACATCTCCCCCGTTGGAAATAGTTTTTGCGTGGTTTGGCGCGCAAGCTGTGACAAACTATTTGCGACGAGAGACAAAATCCCATCGCAAATAATTGATTATTTGCGACGGGCACTTCTCCCCGTTGCAAATAGATTCCTGGAATTTTTATTTGCGACGAGAATTATTCCCATCGCAAATAGCCCGTCTCAAATAGAAATTTTTCCCGTAGTGGAAGCTGATCAGTAGTGGGCACTGATCAAGAATACGAAGTCCCAAGAGGAAATTGATTCCAAAGAATGGGAGGAATTCAAGAGGATGTTCTTCAACAAATATTTTCCTCAAACCCTCCATCTCAAGATGGAAAGAGAGTTCCTTGGACTCAAGCAGAAGGAAGATGAGTCCATCAGGGCATATGAAGAAAACTTTATAAGGATTTCAAGGTACGCCTCTGGCTTTTTCATGAACACCGAAATTAAGGTGGATCACTTCTTTAGCAGACTAAAGCCGATTCTACAAAAAGTGTTGGCAATTCGAGAATTCGAAAACTATGAGGAGATTGTCCGTTGTGCCCTCAAGGTTGAAATGGAGATTGGAAACTCTCATTGGTCTCATGGGCCTAGTTACAAGAAGTGGAAAATGGGGAACAACATGGTTTATTCATCAAACAAATCCCATGATGGAAAGAAGCCTCACTTTCCCCTTTTCAAAAAATTTCGGAAGAAGTATATTGGTGACTGTCTCAAGGGAACTAGGAATTGATTCAAATGCGGAATGTTTGGTCATCCGGCCAAGAACTGCCGAAGGGATATGAAAAATACCTCTAATGTTGAAGAAGAACGAAAGGTTCAGATCAACACTTAGCTAGAAGTGAAGTGTTTTAACTGTAAGGAGCTTGGGCATTATGCGAACAATTTCCCTAAGCCGAGCGTTGTTGGTGGCAATCAGCAACAACCTACAAGGAAAAAGGGATTATGCTATCACTACTACTGAGGTGGATCCAGAAAATGATGTGGTGATAGGTACACTTGTTATTCATTCGAGAATAGAGAAAATTCTATTTGTTTATGGTTTTAAGCATTCTTTTATATCATGAAAGTTTAGTATAACTATTCAAAAACCACCTCAAAATTTGGGGGAAAAGTTATCTGTGGGAACAACGAATGGGGAAATTATTGCATACATGGTTTATAAATCCTCCCTGGTTAATGTTTCTGGACTAAACCTCCCATAAAATCTTGTCATACTTCCTTTAGTGGAGTTTGATGCTACCTTGGGCATTGATTGGCTATCTTTGTACAAGGAAAACATCAATTGTTAGGAAAGGGAGATTACTCTTCACATCCCAAAGCATCCTTTGATTCTTTACAAGTGCAAGGAGAAAGATGAGTCTACTTTAGAATCTTCGTCTCATTTTGGATATTTCTTCCTTATAAGCATGCATACCTAGATCAAATGATTGAGACAATGGAGAGACTCATGCTTGAAGACATGCCCATCGTGAGGGATTACACTGATGTATTCCCTGAAGAGTCTTCGGGTCTTCCTCCTGATCGAGAGGTTGAGTTCTCAATTGAAATAATCCCTGGATCTCTGCCAATCTCAATGACACCTTACAGAATGGCCACCGTAGAGATGGAAGAGCTGAAGAAGCAGTTACAAGAGAATACAGAGAAAGGTTTTATACGCCCAAGTGCTTCACCGTGGGGTGATCCAGTCCTCTTCCTCATGAAAAAGGATAGATCAATGCGCCTCTGCATTGATTATCGTCAGCTCAATAAAATCACTATAGAGAACAACTATCCCCTTCCACAGATAGATGACTTGTTCGATCAGCTTCGTGTGGCTAGTTATTTCTCTAAGGTGGACCTTTGTTAGGGATACCACCAACTAAAGGTGAGGAAGGAAGATATTCCCTAAACTTCCTTTCGAACGAGTTATGGACACTATGAATTCATAGTGATGCCCATTAGACTCACTAATGCTCCAGAAATTTTCATGGATTTAATGAGTAGAGTCTTTAGAGACTACCTTGACAAATTTGTGGTGGTCTTTATTGATGATATCATGATATTCTCCAAGAGTGAGGATGAACATGAGGAGCATTTGGAAACTGTGTTATAGACTTTTTGAAGGGAGAAGTTGTATGCAAAGTACATTAAATGTGAGTTCTGGATGGAGGAAGTATCATTCTTGGGGCATGTTATCACTTGGAAAGGGATATCTGTGGAGCCATCCAAGATGAAGGCAATTGAAGAGTGGTCGAGGCCAACTTCTGTAACAGAGATCCGTAGATTTTTAGGTCTATCTGAGTATTATCGACGATTTGTGACAAAAGTTTCATGATTGTCAAACCCAATGACCAAGCTGACATGGAAGGGAGTAAATTTTATCTGGACATAAGAATGTGGAGACTATTTTAAGGAGTTGAAAAAGAGGCTTATCACTGCGCAGGTACTCATACTCCCTTAAAGTGGAGAACTCTTTGTGGTGTATAGTGATGCTTTTAAGAAAGGATTAGGCTGCGTGATAATGTAAAATGATAAAGTGATAGCCTATTCATCAAGGTAGCTGAAATCCATGAGCAAAACTATACCACGCATGATCTGGAGTTGGCGGCTGTGATCTTTGCGTTGAAAATCTAGCGGCATTATCTCTATGGGAAAAATGTGAGATATATACTAACCACAAGAGTCTTAAATATATATTCACACAGAAAGAGCGTAATATGCGCCAATGAAGATGGATAGAGCTCATCAAGGATTATGATTTCTCAATCCATTACCATATCGGTAAGGCAAACAAGGTGGAAGATAATCTAAGTAGAAAGGATCCTGCATCTTTATCAATGATGAGAATTTAAAAGGATCAGATCTTCTTAGATTTGCAAAGGATGGACATGGGAATCATTAAGGGAGGAATATCATCAATCCTTTCTCAAATTATTTCTCAACCATCCCTTATGGACAAAATAAAGGTTGCTCAAAGAAAGGATGTGGAAATTCAGAAATGGGTGGAAGCTGTTAAAAATGGGAAATCCTTTGATTTAAAAATTGATGAGGAAAGAGTTGTAAGATTTGGGACATGATTATGTGTACCATATATTACAGAGATAAAGAATGAGATATTTAATGATGCACATAGGTCGACCTTATCTATCCATCCTGGGAGTACGAAAATGTACCATGATATCCGAGAACACTTCTAGTGGGATAACATGAAGAAAGAGATTGCGGAATATATATCAAGGTGCTTGATAGGTCAGCAAGTTAAATATGAGCGAGAAAAGTCCAAAGGTTTGATGCAGCCATTGCCTATACCCATGTGGAAATGGGAAAATGTTACTATGGACTTTGTTACAGGTCTCTCGAAGACGTCGAAGGGAAATAATGTGATATGGGTTGTGGTTTCCTGACTCAGCACGACATCCCATTTCATCGCTCTTCGGGAAGATCTATCGCTTGAACAACTTGAAAAGTCATATGTGAAGGAAGTGGTGAGACTGAACGGTGTTCCACTCTCAACTGTCTCCGACCACGATCCAAGGTTTACATCTAAATTCTGGAGGAGTCTTCAACATGATTTGGGTACTGAATTGAGTTTCAGCAAGGCCTATCACCCCCAAACTGATGGCCAATATGAAAGGACTATTTAGACGCCTGAATATATGCTAAGAGCCTGCTATCTAGAATTCAAAGGTGGTTGGAATCAACATATCCCATTGGTTGAGTCCTCATACAACAATAGATTCCACTCATGTATTCAGATGGCTCCATATGAAGCTTTATAGGGAAAGCGATGTAGAACTCCAAACTACTGGGATGAAGTTGGAGAAAAAAAGCTAATTGGACCCGATCTTGTTCAAGAGATGACAAATAAGGTTCAAGTCATCCAGAAACACATCAAAGCTGCTCAAAGTCGGAAAAAGAGCTATGCTGACAACTGTTGAAGGGAATTGGAGTTTGAAGTTAGAGATAAAGTCTTCCTTTGAATATCTCCATGGAAGAGAATCATGCGATTCAGGACGAAAGGGAAGCTAAGCCCAAGGTATATTGACCCCTTTGAGATCATTGACTGCATAAGAGACGTGGAATATCAGCTTGCACATCCACCGAATATGGATCGAGTTCATGATGTTTTTCATGTATCACTCTTGAGGAAGTATATACTTGATCCCTAACATGTACTAAACTCAGTGGTGGTACAACTGGAAGATGATCTCTCCTCTGAGGAGCAGCCAGTAAAGATTCTGGATCAGAGAGATAAGGTTCTATGCAACAAGACAACCCATATTGTCAAAGTGTTATGGAGGAACAATACGTTTGAGGAAGAAACATGAGAATTGGAGGAATAAATGAAGGAAAAGTACCCACATCTGTTTTTGCCCTAGAATGTAAAATGAAATTTTGAGGGCGAAATTTATTAAGAGAGGAAGAATGTAAGGACACAATGTTTTTAAGGAAAATTCCCTTCTTATAAATATGCAATAAAATCACCTAATAATGAACTAATAAGTGATATGTGACCTTAAAACATAATTTTGTCACTTCTGTGTTTGGAATTTGGAAAATATGATATACACAGTTGTGTTCAAGATGTTTTCTTGGAGTCTAATAAAAAAAACTTATTGGTGAATAGTAACCTACACTAATGAATAGTAGCATACCCTTATGAATATTTATATACCCTAATGAATAGTACCTCACCTATGGTGGTTTAAAAATAATATTCCAGTTGGAAGTATGATATACCTATATTTTAGAATGAGTTAATGAATGTTTTAAATCTGGTTTTTGATAATAAATTATGATTTTAATTAAATATTAAAATAATCATATTTAGAAAATTATTTTTCAAAAATGGACTTCATCTTTTTATTTTACACGTTGAAAAATTCTTAGGGTGGATTCATGGGATTTTTCTTAAATACTTGAATTTTTTATGAATAGTAAAATATGATAAATTACAATAAATGCTAAATACTGCATCATAAATGATGTATGGCTGATGTAAGATTATAATCCAAAAATATCATTTATTATTTTAGTATAGTTGATGATAATTTTTGAATTATTCATAGTCTTGGCCTTATATAATAAACTAATACTTAAAATCATGGGAAAAACCTAACCTCCCCCACTATAAATACCCCCTCTCCTTGCCTCTTTCCCACACTCCTCTCAAGCCTTGTGCCTAGCCCAAATTCTGCCCAAAAATCCTCCCAACCTCCTTCCCCACGTCCAAGGACTGATGGTATTACCAAAAATCCAAAATCAAAGGCCTTAAGGGGATCTCAAAGAGAGGATATCAAAGGGTAAGGATGCCCTTTCATTTTCAAGTGTTTTGTTTTCAATTTCCTTCTTTTCTTATACCCTCTTCCCCTTCCCTTATCAAAAAGGCATGAAAGCTCAAGAATCTAATATATTCTGGATTGTAATCATGTTTATGTAAAAATTAAAGCATCATACTTCTTCTCCTCTCCCTCACATTCTAAAATTAAAACACCGTCCATGATCGACATCATGGATAATGTGATTTCAATTTCTTTTATCATCTTTGTTTTTGGTCATGAAACCATTTATGTTATGGTTAAACCAGATTATTATATATGTTTTATATCCTATTTATGGTTCGGGAATCCTTATACACTCATGATATCAAATAATAATACAAAAGATGTTAATTACGGGAAAAATCGCTAAAATTAATTCAAGCGTTTATCATTAATGTCTTATGTCGGGGTTCTCATTCACTCCAATTAACCAAATGAATTTTGTAACCTTCTGTGTAATCACTAATGCCATATAACATTAATTCTGGACAACCAATTTCATCTTACGTTTTATCCGAACCTAAATACAAGTGAACTTATCATTAAAACCAAGGAAACAAACGGACCCGAACCATGAAATTGGACCTTATAATCAATCAAAATGGGTATGAATGAACTTGAAAAGGTTATACTGAATATTTTACATGTATATAAGATTCTGTTCCTATTGATAAGTAAACTTTATTTTACTATTCAGGTCATTAATATCAAGTGGATGACATCAACATACTTAAGGTAAGGGATCCTCCCCTCTTTACTAATAACAATGATTGATCCTTATGCTATGACTTTTTGTGTAATACCAAGTCATGGGGTACATTTATAAAACTTCCCCTTACTTTCCTAATTTTTTATAACTGATGAGAAACCCCATTTCTCGCTCATCAATCCCTCTTGGTCACAAACGACACCATGCTGATAAAATCGTAACGACTTCTACCCGAACCTTCTTTGTTCTTTCGGGTTGCCTTATCATTCTTTCAAAATAGTGTTATCTCATCTATTTATGTGAGTCTTATGACTTCTAGTTAGTTTTAAAAGACTCTTATATCACGAACCTTTCATCACATTCTTTCTAGGATATACATGATTTTGAAAGATTCCCTCCTTAGAACTTTCCGATAAGCAAACCTTTTTATGGGGACTTCGCTAATTTTTACCCAAATTTCATGTTCACTCTATCCTATGTTTTAAAAAACCATTGTATTTATAAAATCAGTATTTTTATTATGAAAAAATTATTGGTTCAATTCTGGTTTTATATAAAATAATGTCCTCTTTTTTATTTGAAAATCTCTAGAGTGTTTTCTTTAAAACCGGGAAAAAATGTTTTAATGATAATGTTCTAAAATACATGTCTAATATATTGTCACTTTTGTTTGACACCAATTACCATGTTATATGCCTATTTTAACCTAGGAACGTCCATGTATTTTCTAATTCTTTCCTTACATGGACAATTTTAGGATATTCCCATTGGTTAGGATTTTTTTCATGATTGTGGTACCCAATTCTTTCCATTGGTACCCTTATGTTTATGTATGGTTGATTATGTATGATTATTTATATGGAAAGATTATTTATGTGGAAAGAATATTCATGAATATGTTGAGATGGGTGCACCCAGATAGCACTCCAATGCATTGGGTAAGGTTAAGTCTCATGATATGTGATCGGAAACAGTATTGGTGGTTAGCCTTGACCCATACTAAAATGGGAAATAGGATTGGCGGTTATCCTTGACCCGTACTAAAGATATCATTTATGATTCTGCCAAATTTATTTGATTCCATGTTTATATGATCCCACGATTATATTAAATGATTTCATAAGTTTCATTCTTTGGATATCGTTATGTCATGCCTCTTAACTCATGTGCTTGAGATGTATCCTTATGTTCATTCCCTTACTGGGCATTTTTAGCTCATCCCTTTGTTCATATGTTCCCCAGGGTACTGTATGTAGATGTAAGGGCTCAAAGGGAATTAGGAGCTCATTATGGAGATTAAATAAATAAGTGTTTTTTAGCCCCATGTTTTGTGTTATATGTACCTAGTCCTCCAAGACACTAGATTTAACGATCCTTGGCTTGTACTATGATGAATAATTATGCTCAAAACCATGAAATGTTTTATGTAAAAGGCTTGGGTCACTATAGTTGGTATCAGAGATAAAAGAGCAATTGAATGATGCACATAGCTCGACCTTCTCTGTCCATCCTGGGAGTACCAAAATGTACCATGATCTCCAAGAACACTTCTGGTGGGATAACATGATGAATGAGATTGCAGAATATATATCAAGGTGCTTGGTATGTCAGCAAGTTAAAGTTGAGCGATAAAAGTCCAAAGGTATGATGCAACCATTGCCTATACCCATGTGGAAATGGAAAAATGTTACTATGGACTTTGTCATGGGTCTCCCGAAGACATATAAGGGAAATAATGCGATATGGGTTGTGGTTGACAGAATCACCAAGACATACCATTTCATCACTATTCAGGAAGATCTCTCACTTCAACAATTTGAAAAGTTAGATGTGAAGGAAGTGGTGAAATAGCACGGTGTTCCACTCTCAATTGCCTATAACCGCGATCCAAGGATTGCATCTAAATTCCGGAGGAGTCTTCAACATGATTTGTTTACTGAATAGAGTTTCAGCAAGACCTATCACCCCCAAACTGAGGTCCAATCTGAAAGTACTATTCAGACTCTTGAAGATATGCTAATAGCATGCTCTCTAGAATTCAAAGGTGGTTGGGATCAGCATCTCCCATTGGTTGAGTTCTCATACAACAATATCTTCCAATCAAGTATTCAGATGGCTCCATATGAAGCTCTGTATGAAAAGCATTGTAGAACTCCAACCTGTAGGGATGAAGTTAGAGAAAGAAAGCTACTTGGACCCAATCTTGTTCAAGAGATGACAGAGAAGGTTCAAGTCATCCAGAGAAACATCCAAGCTGCTCAAAGTCAATAAAAGAGTTATGCTGACAAATGTCTAAGGGACTTGGAGTTCGATGTTGGAGATAAAGTCTTCCTTCAAATATCTCCATGGAAGAGAGTCATGTGATTTGGAAAGAAAAGGAAGCTAAGCCCAAGGTATATTGACCCCTATGAGATCCTTGACCGCATATGATCCGTGGCCTATCTGCTTGCACTTCCACCAAATATGGATCGCGTTCATGATGTTTTTCATGTATCACTCTTAAGGAATTACAAACCTGATCCCTCACATGTACTAAACTCAGAGGTGGTGCAGCTGGAAGATGATCTCTCCTATGAGGAGCAACCAGTAATGATTCTCGATCGGAGAGATAATGTTCTACACAACAAGACAACCCATCTTCTCAATGTTTTGTAGATTAACCATATGTTTTAGGAAGCCAAATGGTAACTGGGGGAAGAAATGAAGGAAAAGTACCCACATCTATTTTTGGCCTAGAATGTAAAATTAAATTTCGAGGGAGAAATTTCTTAAGGGGGGAATAATGTAACGACCCAATGTTTTTAATATAAATTCCATTCTTATAAATATGCCATAAAATCACATAATAATGAACTACTAAGTGATAAGTGACCTTAAAACATAAGTTTGTCACTTCTGTGTTTTGAATTTTGAAAATCTTACATACACGGTTGTGTTCAAGATGTTTTTTTGGAGTCTAATAAAACAAAAATAATATTTTGGTGAATAATAACCTAAACTAATAAACAGTAACATACCCTTATGAATAGTGATATACCCTAATGAATATTAACCTCACCTATGGTGGTATAAATATAATATTCAGGTTGGAAGTATGATATACCTATGTTTTAGAATGAGTTAATGCATGTTTTAAATCTGGTTTTTGATAATAAATTGTGATTTTAATTAAATACTAAAATAATCATATTTAGAAAATTATTTTTGAAAAATGGACTTCATTTTTGGATTCTAAATGTCAAAAAATGGTTAGGGTGAATTTTTGGGATTTTTCTGAAATACATGAATTTTTGATAAATAGTAAAATACGATAAATTACAATAAATGCTAAATACTGCATCATAGGTGATGTATGAATGATGTAAGATGATAATCCCGAATCATCCTTGATTATTTTAGTATATTTGATGATAATTCTCAATTATTCATTATCTTGGACTTAAATAATAAACTAATACTTAAAATAATTGTAAAAACCTCCCCTCCCTCACTATAAATACCCCCTCTCCTTACCTCTTTCCCAAAAACCTCTCAAGACTTTTTCCTAGCCCAAATTCTTCCCTAAAATCATCACAAGATCATTCCTCACGTTCCATGGTCTACTGGTGTTATCAAAAGGGCAAAATAAAAGGCCTTAAGGGGGATCTCAAAGAGAGGAGATCAAAGGGAAAGGATCCCCTTTCATTTTCAAGTGTTTAGTTTTCAATTTCCTTCTTTTATTATAAGTTATTCCCCTAACCTTATCCAAAAGGAATAAAATCTCTATAAACTCATATATTCTGGATGTTAATCATTTTTATGTAAATATTCAAGCATCATGCTTCTTCTCCCCTCCCTCAAGTTCTAAAATTAAAACACTGTCCGTGATCGACATCGTGGATAATGTGTTTTCAATTTCTTTTATCATCTTTGTTTCTGGTAATGAAACCATTTATCTTATGGTTGAACCAGATTATTATGTATGTTTTATATCCTATTTATGGTTCTGGAATCCTTATACAGTCATGATATCAAATAATGATACAAAACAAGTTAATTATGGGTAAAATCGCTAAAATTAATTCAACCGTTTATCATTAATGTCTTATGTCATGGTTCTCTTTCACTCCAATTAACCAAATGAATTTTTTAACATTATGGATATTCAATAATTCTATATAACATGAATTATGGATAACCAATTTCATCTTACATTTTATCTGAACCTAAATACAAGTGAAATTATCATTAAAACCAAGGAAACAAACGGACCAGAACCATGAAATTGAACCCTATATTCAATCAAAATGGGTATGAATGAACATAAAAAGGTTATACTAAATATTTTACATGTATATAATATTCTTTACATATTTAATAATAAACCTAATTATACTATTCAGGTCATTAATATCAAGTGTAGGACATCAACGGACTTAAGGTAAGGGATCCTCCCCTTTTCACTCATAATAAAGATTGATCTATATTCTATGACTTTTTGTGTAATACCAAGTAATGGGGTAAATTTATAAACCTTACCCTACTGACCTAATGTTTTATAAGTGATGAGAAACCCCATTTATCTCTCATCGATCCCTCTTGGTCACACCTGACACCATGCCGATAAAATCGTAACGAATTCTACCCGAACCTTCTTTGTTCTTTCGGGCTGCCTTATCCTTCTTTCAAAATGGTTTTTTCACATCTATTTATGTGGGTCTTATGACTTCTGGTTAGTTTTCCAATATTATTATATGAATAACATTTCCTCACATTCTTTCTGTGATATACATGATTTTGAACGATTCCCTCCGTAGAACTTTCAAATAAGCAAACCAGTTTTTAGGGGACTTCCCAATTTTTTACCAAAATTTCAAGTACACTCAATCATATGTTTTAAGACACCATTGTCTTTATAAAATAAATATTTTTATTATGAAAATATTCTTGGTTCAATTCTGGTTTTATATAAAATAATGTCCTCTTTTCTATTTGAAAAGCTCTAGAGTGTTTTCTTTAAAACCGCACAAAAATGTTTTAATGATAATGTTATAAAATACATTTCTAATTTGTTGTAACTTATGTTTGACACCACTTAGCATGTTATATGCCTATTTTACCCTATGAAATTCCATGTATTTTCTAATTCTTTCTTCATATGGACACTTTCATGATATTCCCATCGATTATGATTTATGTCATGATTGTGGTACCCAATTCTTTCCATGGGTACCCTTATGTTTATGTATGGTTGATTATGTATCATTATTTATGAGGAAATATTATTTATGTGGAAGGAATATTCATAAATATGATGATATGGGTGTTCCCAGATATCACTCCAATGCATTGGGTAAGGTTAAGTCTCATGAGATGCGATGTGAAACGAGATTGGTGGTTAGCCTTGACCCATACTGAAATGGGAAACGAGATTGGCGGTTAGCCTTGACCGGTACGAAAGATATGATTTATGATTCTGCCACATTTATATGATTCCATGTTTATATGATCCCATTCTTATATTAAATGATTTTAAAAGTTTCATGCTTTGGATATCGTTATGCCATGCCTCTTAACTCATGTGCTTGAGATATATCCTTATGTTCATTCCCTTACTGGGCATTTTTAGATCATTCCTTTGTTCATGTGTTCCCCAGGGTACCGTATGCAGATGTAAAGGATCAAAGGGATTTAGGATCTCATTATGATGATTAAATAAAGAAGTGTTTTTTTGAGCCCCATGTTTTGTGTTATATGTACCTAGTCTTCCAAGACACTAGACTTAACGATCCTTGGCTTGTACTCTGATGAATAATTATGCTTAAGACCATGAGATGTTTTATTTAAAAGGCATGGGTCTCTATAGTGGTATGTGATCACCAATTAGAGAGGAATAAGTCCCGGATTGAGACTGGGCCTCTTGTTTTATATCCACTATGTTTTCAAATTTAGTTTTTTCTGTTTACATGTATTTCAGAAAATTGTATTTCACTTTGATAGTTAGTCCTGGATAGTTTTTATAACTTTTTTAGATTATTAGATTAGTTTCAAAAGTAGTATCAATATCTAAAGTTATTATAACTATGAAATAACCAATCTTATGAAAAATTAGGTGAATAATCAGACTATTATAAATTCACTACATTGATTAACATGACAATAAAGTTTTAAATGGGGGGAATCTTTTAAATAAACCTTTTAACAAATTTTTTTATAGGAACTAAATTCACACCTCCTGATTTTCCTACTCTGACAAAAATGGTTAATAAAGGAGTTTTGAAGGAATGTGGTCTTACGATTGAGGATGAAGGAAATATTGAAGGTGACATAGTTTCCTAGTATTTTCCGAATTTGTGGGCCTCTAAATTGGGAGTTTGTTTTTGGAAAAGGAAGGATTAATGCATAATAGTTAATGAGATATAGAATGTAGAAGGAAATAGGTAAAGGAATGGAACCATATAGCATGTGACATAAACCACATACCATAAACTAGGAATAGTGCATAGATGAAGAATAGTGTTACTTGGACCGAAAGGAAATAGTTCACAGAATGGAAAAGGGTTCACAGTGATGTTTTTTATTTCATGTTGAGTCTTGTAGTTCATGGGAGGTGAAAAATTCATGGGATGTAGTGTCATTCCTGAAAACAAGGTAGAGTTTTGAGAAGATGAAAAGGGTGTTATTTGTATAAATGATACAGTGATTTGTTCTGTTGTGTAGAGAGAATGGTGGTACATGGACCACATAGGGATATGGTTCGCGAGAGATGAACGGTTTGCAGAAAAGGTGGTTCCATATTGAAGATTTGGTAAATCTAAGTTTAGCAGATTATACAGATCTATTTTCTTATATAAGGAGCACTAATCCCTTCAGTAGAGGGATATAATGAGATTAAAATTAAACTGGGAGGATTTCAGTGATGTATAGAGCTATTTGTCGGAAGATAACCTCACAAATACTTCAAATAAAAATCTGAAAGGAATTTAGTGAAGTCCATAATAGTTCACGTAAGATAAAATGTAGAGGTAGAAATTGGTCTATAGAGAACTTGAAGTATGTGGAGAAAGAAGGATAGTATGTGCAAACGAGTAGTACGTGGAGCACTTGTGGTACGTGGAGTAGGAGATTTTCATAGAAGGCGATCTGTGGAGGCAGTACATGAAGTCAGTTCACAGAAGTAGTACATGAATGTGATTTTCTAGGGATAGTTCATGGAGGTGGTACACGAATCCGCACAATATATAGAGGAAGAAGACGAGTTCATGAAGGAAATGTTTTAGAATAATCAGTACACATAATAATAGATTAAATCCATAGGAAAAATTGAGGCTTTATTATAGCATCTATCTACAGTTGAGGATACACGATTTAATGCCAATCTATTAAAGTGACCTTCATGTCGATAAACTGAGGTCAGATTTTTCCTAATGTAGTGAGTAAGGAGGAGTAATTGGATTAGATCTGAGGGACGCAGTGTGCTATCTAGAAAACCTTTTAAATATAGTGAGCCTGACATAGAATGACTGTGATAAAATTTTTTACTCCACAAATAGTGATGATTAATGGAATTTGGTACGACTGAAAACCTGTTGGAATTTGCTTCTTGGATATAGCCCTTAGTTGTGAAACTAGTTAAATTGTGGTGTCTTCGCATTTTATGTGATTGTTTCTTTACATCATTTTCTCATCAGATAGGGTTAACAAGTTCTTACCTAGTTTGGAACCAGATACATCAATTTAAAAGAAACATTTGACACCCTGATTCACCCCACCCCTCTCAGGGTGTTCAGGGGCCCTTCACCGTTGATGGTTAAATGATATGGAATTGGATGATATATTATTTTAAAAAATTATTATAATTTTATATTAATTATTTATATATATTATAATCCTCATCATATCTATCTAAATAAAGTAGTGTAGAATTATATATTACACTAGGGCATGGAGACGGTAAATCGTACGTACGGACGCATGGGGATATTTTTATTTGTATGACTGATAAAATGAAGAATATGGTTGTACCATGATTATAATAACATTTAAGTATAAGGATGATACTAGAGTTATTACATTCATATGGAAACAACACAGAAAGAGGAAATATAAGAATAAAATAACTTTGAAATAGGTGATAAAACAAATACCTCTTTTGTCATGTATCTCCTTTTGGATTGCACAAAAGGACCCATTAAGATGGTTTGCTACCCAAAGAATGGCCTATAGGATGTATTGAGGGAATTTTGGAGAGGAAATGGGTAGAATATTTCTAAGTTAAAGGGATTTAGATGTGTGAATTAAATATTAGGAGAAGTGACCTTTAATAAGAGAGGGGAGGGGCACTTTATGAAACTCTTAAAATATTAAATTAATATAAATTAATCTTCAATTAAAAATAGATCCAAAGTGAGTTTATTATAGTATAAGATGAGAATGGGTTTGAATCTCATCAAACAATAAATTTTAGACATATTTAGGTCCTAAAAGTAACCTTAACTTTTGGCATTAACCCTTAGTTAAATAATTTAACCTTTACCGTGAAAACTTACCATTTTAAACTATAGGGTTCATATAGTTTCTATAAACTTACAAACGAACCCTAATTTGATAATTTATGAAATATTAAACAATTCCAAATTCATTTCGATAAACATTATATTTATATGAATTTGATAACATTTAATAAAATTCTATTTATTTTAAAGTATCATTTATGTCAATTTGGATACTATTTAATATTTTTTTTAAAAATTTGAAAACAACATGATAACATCGATACAATTCTTCCCATATGTCAATAACATATATATGGTATCTATAAAATTAATTTATTTCATTAAATAAGTAAAATTATATTTACTTTAATATTTTTAATATCATTTATTTGTTATTTTTATTAATAACATAATTCTACTTCACTATTGTGTCACCATTAACGGTAATTATTTAATCTCTAAAAATTATAAATAAATTTCTATGAGGTAGATAATTATTTTATATTTCTATATAATATTTATAATTGATGTTATATTTTTGATATCTCTATTTTATGATTATTATTCTTATAATAAATTAGAGTGTGACATTTTGTCACATTCATTAATTTTAAAAATATTAATGTCATATTAATGGAAAAGGGTCCATTAACTGATTCCATCTAGAAACATAGGTTATAAGTGTCAAATTTAGTCATCCAATATTAATTTTAGAGGTGTTATTTAACTTTTATAATATTATTTGTACCTTTAATTACCTGATTTACCCTTAACCGCGATAATAAAAAAATTACTAATGCTACTATTCATAATTTACAAAAAAGTAACCTATTAACATAATTCATAACCAATGATTCAAAATATAGAATCCATGTTTAAAAATTTAAAACATATAATTTGTATCAATTAAATTAAAATTAATCCGCATAGACAAAATTTGAAGAAAAGTTTTTCTAAAGTAAAAAACCATCAATAGATTGACATGTGTTTATATCTAATTTTAATGTGAAAATAATTACAATAACCTAAATTAAATTAAATGATAAAAACATAATATAATTATACTTTAAAACCAATTAAAATGATAACATAACAAAATAAATAAATTAGATGAAAAACCAGTTTTGAATTAGAATGCGGTATTTTTCACTATTCATTAAAATAAGATAGTTATCAGAAAAACACCAAAAAAATTTCGAAACTAAAATTATATTCCCTTATTCCAAATTACATTTTTATTTTTTAAAATAGAATATATAAAATTTTCAAATATTGGATTTAAAAATGGTTCTTTATTAAAAAGTGGTAAAATTGCATTTTTTTTTGAAAAATAATTCTTTTATTCGAAAAATTGAATTTCTTATTATATCATGTCTAAGAAAAACATATGATGAATGTTAAAATTATATGGAATATATAAAATTCAAAATGTGGGTAATACCATTCATAACCACTATTTAAATTCCTAGTTTAATAGATCATGGTGCACTCGAACTCTGTATTGCGTGGAACAAAAGCCATTAAAGAAGCATACCATTGAATTAGTGAGTGTTACATTCTCCACTAATTCAATAAATTAAATCCTCAAAATTTGAACATGGGATAAATAATTTGGGGTTTTACCTTTCAATATATCTTTATTGAAATCCCAAATCTAAAAATGATTAATGAGAGTTCCACTTTAAAATAAAGATAGGGAAGTATGGAGGTCACCAAAGTTAACACATAATAGGGTTCTATGTAGAAAAAAATGGATATGAAAGAAAAATATAACCATTATGTTATGAGGGAGAGTGATAAGGAACATGATGTGGAAAAAAGTTCACATTCAGAAAGCCAGAAATCATTGATAATCAAAGGGATTATTTGACTTATTGGATAAAGTACTAGGATAACATTTTTGGTTTCAAGATTATTTCCCTATAGTTGAAGAATTAAATTAATTCACAGAAATAGAACATAAGGAATCACACTTAATTAACATTTAGTGTTTCATCCTTAAAATAATTCCTAAGACAACCCCATCTTTCTCTTCAAAATATAATAATACTCAAAAAAATATTTTATTTATCTTAATCATATATAGTTCCAAAAATAAACTTATCCTATTTAAATAAAGAAAACTATGTTATACTAACTAGGAACTTCCCTTAGGCTAGTGGTAGGTGATAAAGCCTTATCTCACTTCATTTGTGGGTTCGATTCCCAAATCCTTGTCTGATACAATGGGTTGCCGCCCGGCCTGCGAGTTGTCCTTTTTCTAAAATTATATTATTATAACATTTCATAAATAATATTTTTGTGTTCATAATTAATGAAATGTTTTATACTCAAACAATAATATCTAATGTTCAACTTACTCCATTCCAAACTTAAGACTCGACCAAAATACTTGTATTAAAATTCTATATCCAAAAGGTCTCCAAATTTTCAAAAATCAATCTTAACATCTGATTCCCAATCAATGTAATGTAGCTATTATTGTCACATACCAAATATTTTATCACCATTAAATTATCAATGAAAAATCTTTTGATTTTAAATCCATAAATAATAATTATTGTAGTACAATACTTATATATCACATTATTCTTATAACCAGAATATAATAACATAATTATTGAATCTAAAAACATAAATAAATTAAATAATTCACTTAGACCATAGTAATAACATAAGCATGAACTTGATCCCTTTTATTTTTCTGAGATATATTTACTTGACACTTGGGGAATTCATTTTCATAGTGCCCCATATATTTACAGTGGAAATATTTCATATTGGTAAATTCTTTATTTTCCGTAAAATCATGATCATGATGTACTTTTTATTCAAACTTGAAAGAAACTCCTTTTCCCTTTAATAAGACACCAGGGAGTTTCCTTCCACAATGTCACATGTTGTAAAATCCTTCTTTCCCTTCGTCCCATTATCTAAATCTTGCTCCACTGTTCTTTTCTTCTCTTGCTTTTCCTTAAAGTAGTAAGACTTAGGAAAATATTTCTCTCTCTTGATATCACATGAGACTATATATTAGTATAATGAGAATGTTTTGAAGACCAGTTCCTTTCAGTGAAATTTATTTAATCCATAAAATAAATAATAAATATTACTCCTTGGGTTACATATATAGTCTACAAAATTCCTTGGTAAACTTTTCACAATACCTATATACTTTTCCAAATTGTATTCCTCTTTCTGCCTCAGACTCATAAATTATCCCTCTATATTGGCTCTTTTTTCATATGGAAATTATTTTTCTATGAAAAGTTATTTAAACTCCATATATTCCATATTTTCTACTTCTTCATCTAACTTTATGTTTTGAATTAATGACCACCATTGATCCGCATCTCCATAGAGACGATAAAATTCCATGAAAACATTTTCCCGTTCTTTACTCCCCAAAAAGAGACATATTTTCTCTAAGAAACTTATCCATTTCTTATCTAAAAAATGATTTTTAGTCCCATTTAATGTTGGAGGTTGTTGTCTCATGATGTGGTATAACATTATTCCTCCATGTTATCAATCAGTGTGCTCTATAGGGGTAAGGTTATTATTTATAACCTAAGTCAGCTATCTTAGTATGCTTATATGTTTTCAGCCCCAATTGTATCACCACCTCCACTATCATTATATTTCATAGGATTGAAATCCCTACATTAATTACATTCATTGGTATAGTTTCCATTCCTTCCACTAGGATCAACTTCTATTCAATTTCATACACTATATTTTGCTATGAATCATAATGCATAATTCCAAAATAATAAAATACTTAACATAAATTAAAAAATTTATGCATATCTAATCATATAATAATAAATATTGTTTATTTGGGGACATATTTAATCATAAATATTTCATAATGGTTTTTTAAGAAAATGTGAATTATCCTAAGAATATACCTTGGGAGTGTCAAACTTGGTGGGTTGTAAGGCCTATTGTCATGTACCAGGTTACCTCGAGTAATGCCTGAAAACTATTTTCAGAGCTTTCACCCTTAGGTACATTTTCTCTAGAACAACATCTGCATGTAGTATCCAGACATGGATGTATTTACAGGAATACACACATAATATCTACATTACCAAAATTATAGAACATTATTCTATAATAATCCTCAAAGTAAAAATGGGATTTTTTTCCCTAATAAATTCTTTCTATATCTAATTTCCATAGTTTATTCAAAACATCCAATTATACTAACTATAACACCCCAACCTAGATGCCTAGAGTTGGTGCTTTATTGTAACACATTGGCATGATTACAAAGAATAAAATCCCAAAGGATTGATCAGTTTAGCAGTCTTGGAAACTAGATTACATAAATGAAACATTAATTACAATTCAAAACATATTATACAACATAGTCCATTTGTTGAGAAATCCATTAGTCTCCAAGATTAACCCTGCATATCAATCATAAAACACTTTTTTGCGTCCTGGTAAAATAAAACATACGAAGGGGGGGGGGCTCCGATTCCCATTAAAGTTAATCATTATAAAAAAATATTTCATAAAAAAGCACAAACTTTTTAGTTAAGGTATAAAAATGAAGTAAAATCCTTTTAAACAAAATCCTCAGTATAATATAAAAATACTAAAACAAATAATTCCATTTAAACTTTCGAATGAATGTTATAATATTTTAATAATCACATGAAATATCAATAACTAATCTCATAATGAGGTAATGAATAATTCTAGAAATTTGAAACATACCATTGTGGATTCATGATAAGAATTTAATATTGTCAAGGTTTCATGCAAAGAATCTAATACTTTCAAGGTTTCTTGCTAAGAATATAATAAATGGGTAAGGACTCGACAAAAACCATATCTATTTTATTTCATGAAACCTATTGATGCATCGAGGGGATATAGAAAGACCCACATATCACTTACTAATCAAAATACATTCCTCATATAAAAATGGTAAACCTAATTAACATAATCATTCGTATTAATTTATAGCATACAAAATATGAATATATTTACCATAAACTAATAATGGTATCAAAGTTTCATATCAATTGTTAAATATATCATACACTCTTCAATACAATATGGAATATTGTATCATAATAAATCAACCTCAATTAAGCCTAAAATTCCATAAAGGATATTGATATAGATGAAAATAGTCTAATAAATTCATTAAAACTCTTTGAGAGAAATGTTGAGTCAAAATGTGTTTTGACTTTATTAATCATCTTTTTGTTTTTGAAATCACAAATTAAATATTGTTTTGTATCGTAATCATATATGTTATTTTATCATCATAATAATCTATGTTGTTTTACATTGTAATCATATACTATTGTTCTATTTCATAACTAGATATGTTGTTTTACAATCATTATCACATAGGATGTTTTCGTAACTATGTACTGTAACCATGCATCATATCCACACTAAGAATCATAACCTTGTTATGAATCATAATCACAATATGAACCGTAATCATGTTATGCATCATAACTATGTTATGTATTATAACCATGTTAATATTTGTAACTATGTAATTTACCATAACCACAATATGAATCATAACCACGATATGCATTGTATCCATGAATCGTAATCTTGTTATGCATCATAGTCATGATATACATAGTATTCATATTATGAATTGTAACCAAGCATCGTAACCATGTTATACATCATGCCCATGATATGCATCGTAATCATGTATCATATCCATGATATGAATCGTTACCATGATAGGTATTTTACTCATGTAATGCATTGAACTAATGTCTTACTCCAATACTGAATGCATGTTTTTCATCGTACTAATTTCTTTATACTTTTGTACATACTATATTTTTACCAAAATGATGTTGTGAATTTAGTTATATACAAATCAAAATGATGTCATGTATTCAGTTTTCATTGACCTTTATAATGTCAGGTGTCTAAGTACCTCTGAATATTCCAGGGAAATGTAATCATTGGAGGAAATATGACCATTGGAACCTAAGGCCTATAAATAGGAGGTCATTCGAACCAAATAATATAACATTTGTACCCTCCATGTTCTAGAGAGAGACTATGTGACATCTCTCTTGCTTCATGAAAAAATCCTTTAAGATACATGATGTGGACAACTTTTTCCTAGTTCTCGTATTTCAAAAAGTGCTTTGTATTGCTTTGTGCGACCGATCACTGTAATAATGATCAAGGAAATATAGGGATAGGAATATGATGCAACTGATTGTTCTATAAAGAGATTTAAAGTATTTGAAAGACATAGATGTGAATTACCTTCATAATTGAGGTGTTTCGTGGATTGGAAGATAGGCATGCCGATCATCGTATCGAGGACTTACCCGGGTGGTGGTAAGACATACCTTTTATCCTAGGTAAAAGATACCCTACTCGTTGGGATTAAAGAATTTTAATACCTTTATTTATTTGATCTAATTTTTAATTGAAAGGGAATATTTTTTAATCTTTTTTCTATTCATCTTCTTTTATGTTGTAATTGTTTCAATTACAATACATTCATTACATATTGTATTATGAGATTCTATACATTGTATAGTAGAATCATTCACATTTGTTTTACTCTGATCATTCTATTGAATATAAATACAATTTCTCTTAATTACTTTTGGTTTCATATCATATCATATCATATCCATCGGATCCAAGACCATTTCGATCAGTTTTATTGGCTGTAAATTGTATTAGTTTAATACCTCATAAACTATCTTCATTCTTAAGAGTTTATATACAACGTTTTTTAACATGAAATTCACCCCTACTATATTTTTTCATCTCATATACATTTACATCTATATTATGATCCAACAATTGGTACCATAGCATGTTTTCACTTATTTTTTTAGTTTCTTTATTTCCTTCTATAAGACAGACAAATTTTTAATAATACTTTGTTTAACATTACTTTCTACAATAACATGTGGAGTAGAGAAGTGTTCTATTATAAGATGGAAGGAATGAATATTGGATCAATTGACAATCTAAACTTATCTATACCACCTATCATTGATGGGAATGATTATGAGTACTGGAGAGATCAAATGAAGACTTTTTTATTAATACTGGAGTAGATATTTTTTGTTGATCACTCAAGATTATAAAATTCCAAATAAGGAATTCATAACATTCCCCAACTAATCGAAACTAAAATATTAAATAAATTACAAGGTACACAATAATTTGTTATGTTCTATGACCAAGAATATATATAGTTATATATATTCATGCAAAGCAGGCAACTATATCTTGATGAAACTAGAAGTCACACATTTTTACACATTTAATGTTATAAAATCTAAAGAGCCATTCTTTGAGCTGAATATCATGGATTTGTTTTTTCTTATAGATAACCATTATGCAAGATTAAATAGAAATTTATTTCAATTTTCAAAAGTCTTAAATATATGGGAGAAATTGGTCTGGATGATGAAGTTCTTGTTGAAAAGATAATTGATATAATTTCCAACGAGTGGGAATCAAGAAAGAAAACTATTGATGAAAATAGGAAAGTTACTCAAATCACTATAGATGAATCATTTGGTACTCTCTTACAACATGAGAAAATAATGAAAAGAGATGCATATTTTAATAAAAATAACAATGGTAATGGAAGTGTAGCTTTTACTACTACATCTAAATCGAAGACACTATAAAGGGTAATGAGATCCAAAGATATGAAAGCTATTGTTACATTAGAATCTAGTTAAAATGATAATTCAAAGAATGAATTATCCAATATTTCTTAAAGGATGAACATGGTTGTTGTAAAGAAAAAATTTCAGTATAGATTCAAAAAAGAATGATAGAAATGAAAATAAAGACCCATAAGTATCTTTTTATGAATTTAAAAGAGTAGGTCATATTAGACCAGATTTTATTTTTCTTAAAAGAAAGATAAGAAGGATAAATGTTTTAAAAGAAATACGAAAAAATATTATAAGTCTAAGACAAATAGTGACTTAAAATAAAATGATTCTTTGAGTGAAAGTGGTGGTGATTTTTTAGAAGAAACTTCAGAATATGAATCTTTTGGTCAGAAGAATATAAGACTTATCACTAAACTCCCTATTGAAAATAATTATCTCATGGCTAAGGTACACAATGAAAAATATATTACAGATGTATCCTTAAATTCCAATTACCCCGATGAGAAATATTCTTACTCATATGATGAAGAATCTTCCCCAAGAAATGATAATTTACCTTCTTCTGAAAAAGTAACCATATTTTCCAAACTATTTGAGAATGATAATTTCAAACCTAAAAAAAACTTGATAAATCAAACTCTAGAAAAACTATTCTTACAAATGGAGTATCAGATATTTGAAAATATCATGATTAGAAAAATATTGATTTTGAAAATATATCAAAAAATATTATGGAATTAAATTATGATAAGTATAAACTTTCTAAGGAGCATAAAAAACATGTTTTAGTGAAAAATATTTTTGAAACAAAAAACAATTTCAAAATAATTTTGGTGGGAATGAAAATTTAGTCATTAGACTAAATTATAAAATTGTTTCTCTTATGAAACTATTATCAAACTTCACTTTTATATGGAATGAATTTTATAAAATGTATTCACAACTTTTCCCTATTAGGAATAATTATGGATTTAGGTATACTCACTCAAAACCAGTTTTTAGTAATAACAATTTTGTTCTTCAATGTGATCCTTTTTTCACCAAATGTCATTATGGCGGAAATTGTGAATGAAATTGTTCTCTTAATAAAACCCAATCTTTAGGAGTTCATAAATATAACTTTATCAAACAAATGTGGATCACTAAAGTTCTTTTAGCCAACATTCCCTGATCCAAACAAGTTTGGGTTCCAAAAAACTAATTGTTTTATTTTTCCAGAAAACAAAAAGTGTACCAACAGTAAGAATATTTGGTACATGGATAGTGGATGTTCTCAGCATATTGCTAGAAATAAATATTTCTTTGAAAATATCATTGAAATGAAATGTGGGAGAGCGACCTTCAAGGATAATGCCCAGAGAATGATCATTGGTATATGTAATATTTTTATATTAGGAAAAGTTTTAATTTCAAATGTTTTGTTAGTTAAAGGTCTTATGCACAAGCTTATAAGCATATGTCAATTATGCGATGAAGGTTACCTGGTGAATTTTGGGAATGAATAATATTTAGTTCACAATTCCAAGGATGAATTCATTCTCTCTGCCTAGAGGAATGAGAATGTGTACACACATTTCATGGAAGACCTTAGGAGCCAAGACTTACCTTGGTTAAGTGAAATGGAAGACCAATCTTGGTTATGGAATAGAAGGTTAGGGAACTGTAACCTTAGGAACCTTTGTAAAATCTCAAATAAAAGTCTTGTTAAGGATTTACCGGATCTTAGAATTGATTCTTCAAAAGTATATAACTCTTGTCAATATGGAAAGCAACAAAACTCTAGATTTAAATATATTAATTAAGTTTCATCTTCTAATGAATTATAGTTAGTGCACATTGATCTTTTTGGTCCTATATAAACAGGAAGTGTTAGAGGAAAATATTATATATATTTTTTGTTGAAGACTACACCAGATTTACATGGGTCTATTTTCTAGAAAAGAAATAGGAAACATTTTTCAATTTCAAAACTTTTAGAGATCAAGTTAAAAATGATAAAAACCTACCACTGATAACGATTCAAAATGATCTTGGTGGAAAATTTCAAAATTTGGATTTTGAATATTTTTGTAGTAAGAAAGGTATTAATCAAAAATTATTATCTGCAAGAACCCCTCAGAAAAATTGTTTTGTTGAAATAAGAAATCATATTCTTCATGAAATTATAAGAACCATGTTGAGTGAATTCTCAATTCCTAACAATTTCCGGGCTGAAGCTATAAGCATTGCCTGTTATACTATAAATCAAGTTTTAATTATAATTTTTTTTAATAAAACACCTTTTGAATTATGGATTGGATGAAAAACTAAAGTTTCTTACATTAGAGTATTTGGATGCAAAGTATTCATACTGAATACTAAATATAATCTACATAAATTTTTACCCAAATTTGATGAAGGAATCTTTCTAGGTTATTCCACTACTTATAATGCTTATAATATTTTTAACAAAATCTTTTGGATGTTTGAGGAAACAATGCACATTAAATTTGATGAAACATATCCTTTTTTTAAATAACCACTACCTACATCAACTAATGTTTTTTCACAAACTGATTATCAACCATTGATTGAAAAGTCTTATGAAAAGGGAAATAATTGAAAAAATGTTTCTAAAATATTTACCCCATAACAATTTCTATATTATGTTGATTAGTAGGTTTTACGAAACCCAAATAAATTGTTTCTTAGGAATCATCCTAGTGATAATATCATTGGTGATGTAAATCAACCCGTAAGGACTAGAAAATCCTTGATAAATGAAATAAAACATATTTCCTTTTCTATCTCAATCTTAACTTAAAAGTTTTAATGAGGCCCTAGGTGATGTGGATTGGATTAATGAAATGCAAGATGAAATAAATGAATTTGAGAGAAATAAAGTCTGGAGTTTAGTTAAATGGCCTAAATAAACTACAGTAATTGGAGTAAAATGGGTTTTTAGAAACAAATGTTATGAAAATAGAGTCATTATAAAAAATATATCTAGAGTTGTTGATAAGGCTATAATCAACAAGAGGGAATAGACTATGAAGAAAACTATGCTCCGGTATCTATAATTGAATCTATTCGTATTCTATTAGATTTTTTAGCATTCTTTAACTTCAAACTTTTTCAAATGGAAGTAAAATGTGCTTTTCTAAATGTATTTGTACAAGAAGAAGTTCTAGTAGAACAACCTCACAGTTTTGTAGAGACAAAACATCCAAATCATATTTTTAGACTTACCAAAGCTTTGTATGTCCTTAAAAAATCCCCTAGAGCTTGGTATAATAGACTTAAATGTTTTCTTTTACAAAACAATTATGAAAAGTAAATAAAGATCCAAATTTTTTTATAAAAATAGAAAACAAATTTTTTTTAATTGTTCAAATCTATTTTGATGAAATTATATCCGAATCAACTCAGAAATCCCTAACTGATTATTTTTCCAATCTCACAGAATATGAGTTTGAAATGAGTATGATGGGTGTGTTAACATTCTTTTTAGGTTTTCTAATATCTCAAAAAATATAAGGAAACTATATATCCCATTATAAGTATATAAAAGATCTACTTAAAAATTAAGGATTTGAAAACACTAAAAGTATAACCACTCCAATCAGTACCTCCAATACACATGATCTTAATGAAGTTAGGAAACTAGTAGATCAAACATCATTTAGAGGTATGATAGGAATTTTTTTATACTTAACATCTAGTAATATATACTTAATGTTTTCAGTTTCCTTGTGTGAATGATATCTATCTAATCTAAATGAATCTCATTTAAAATGAGTAAAAAGAATTTTTTTCCTACATAAATAGAACCATGGATTTAGGACTATTTTATTCTTCTAGAAATGATGTTGTTTTAAATAGTTTTTCTGATGCTGACTTTGGTGGTTGTAGAGTGGATAAAAAAATACATCCACACATTTCATTTCTTTGGAGATTAATTAGTTTCTTGGTCATGCATAAAAAACTTTCAGTATAACTTTACACTGCTGAATTTGAATATGCAGCAGTTGGAAGTTGATGTGCTCAAGTGTTCTGGATGCAACACACACTCACTAACTATGGCATGAGTTTTTCCAAAACTAAAAAATACTATGTGATAATGATAGTGACACTGCTGTTAGTAAAAACTCTGCACATCACTCAAATGAAAAACAAAATGATATAAGGAATCACTTTCTAAAATATCAAACACTAAAAGAAGATATTATTTTATAATTTATTAGAATGCAATAACAACTTACTGACATTTTCAAAAAACAATGATCTTCCAATAGATTTGAATACATGAAACAGAAACTAGGAATGATTACTGTAAAGTAATCATTAAAATCTATTTCTTTTTTAAAACATCTACTTTCATTAAGTTAGTCCTTCTCAAAGGGAGAGCATACATATCTTCTTAATGATTTTAATTTTTAATTAGATTCACTTTTTATCGGTTTTTACTGTTTAATCGGTATTACTTTTTATGGGTTTCACTTTTTATCTATTTCACTTTTAATCGTTTTCACTTTTTATCGATTTTAATTTTTAAACAGTTTCACATTTTATTGGTTACACATTTTATTGGTTTTACATTTTATCATTTTTACATTTTATCAGTTTTAAATATTATCTGTTTAACATTTTATCAGTTTAACATTTTATCAATTTTTCATTTTATCAATTTTACATTTTATCGGTTTTACATTTTATCGGTTTCACATTTTATCCACTATACATTTTACCATTTTAACATTTTATTGGTTTTAAATTTTATAAGTTTCATGTTTATCGGTTTCGTAGTTTGTTTTTTTGTTTATCTGTATCATGATTATCAGTTTCATGTTTTATCCGTATTAGAATATTTTATCAGTTTTAGAATACTTATCTTTTAAGTTTATTTTGGTATTAAAATTTTGTTTTTATTATTATACTAATAACAATATACTTAAATAAATTTATCTATCCTGATAATCCGATTGGTACAAATTCTAAAACGATATTTTGTCCATTATATTTCAAATTGTTAGTACTTAAATTCATTATTTGAACTCCTAATCAGATTCTTTTTTAATACATTTCTTTTTAAGAAAAACCTCAAGAGTTTAAAGTCATTCTCAACCATTGGATCTATCAGACCTAATCATAACCATAAATTTTTTTAAAAGAACCCCTCTATACCCATCCAATATCAAACTCCTTAGAAATTCTCCAAAATGTTGATGCTCTATATATACCCAACATGGTTCATAATCATATTTAACCTCAGTTTTCATAATTAGATAATTCCTAAGATTTCATGACCAAGAAAACTACAAGGATCAAGATAACCATTCATGTCTGAGTCAACAACTTCATCTCCAAATCAAATAGCACAAAAATAGATCTCCTATATGAACTTTAGAGGTGAAAGGTTAGTCAGCCATAACTTCTATGAGACTTTTGATTTGTTGTTGAAAAGGATAATAAATTTCCAAGGGTGGGAATCCATTTGTGTTGAAATAATAGATTCAGATCAAGATTTTTTATTTTATGAGGAATTTTTACAATTTTATAAAATAATAGAGATAGATAATGGTGTCAAAATTTCTTTTATTATGTATTATAAGAAATACAGAATATCTATAAAACACGTAGATAATTTACTAAGAGTTCTATATGAGGGAGATTCTCTATGTCCTTCATATAAATTACTAGAATTTGATGGGACTTTTTATAGGAGGAACTAAAAGGAATATATTCTTTATATTCATGATGATAAAAGGATGTAAAATCATCTATTAGTCAACAATCGACCCATTTACCTATGGATGCAAGGATTTCTTGTACTGATAAATAGTGATAAGTAAACTCTGAAAGTTTCTGATATTTATGTGCTTGATTATTTAGTGAATATGAGGAATTTCAACCTTATGGGATTCAATTTCTTGAAAATTAAGAAAATTAAATACAGTTACATAAAGTCTCAACTAATCATGTTTCCCACCATTCTCAGTATGTTTTTGAAAGAATTCTTAAGTTTCTGCAATGTTTTAATCAATTCAGATCTGACATATTTTAAGGATCATATCATCAATAAGAACACAATAAATAGACTCAAATTACGATTCAATCCGGAATCCAATATTTTTTGAGAATGATCTTGAAGCTGAGAAAGGAAAGGAAGTAGCTGAAGGGTGTGAAAAACCTTCAAATCCCTCCAAATCATCTACATGTAAAATAAAGGTAGTTAAGATTACAAACCCCAAAAATATAAAGAAACAAAAGGAATTATCAGATGAGGTTGCGGAAAAGTGGAGGAAAAAGAACGAATAAAGGAAATAAGGTGATCCTCAATTTCAGTTGGATCTAGTTGAAGCCCTAGAAGTGAAAATTAGAACTGAGGAAACTTTAAATAAAGAATAAAGGAAAAAAATAATGAAGAAAAGACCCAAGATATTGATATTTATTTTCTTCTTAAGATAACTGAGGAATCTAGAACAAGAATCCTCATAAGGTAACCACTTGTTCCGACTCAATTGGATCCATCAGAGAAAGGGAAAGAGAATATTGAATCTGAAAAACTGGCTATAGAAAGTATCATTCCAGAATCTGAAGAAAAAGAAGAAGAAGAACAAGGGGAAGAAGACAAAGGATAAGAAGAAGAAGAATTGGAAGATAATGAAGATGAAAACAACATAAATAATTTGGTAAAATCATTAGATGTTCTATATTTTAAGTTTTCATCTTCTGATCCTCATTTATCTAAGAAATATTCTCAAATGATTTTTTCTATGAAAGTCATCCAAATTTCCGTTAATGAAGAAGAAGAAGAATTTGATAAGAATCAAAATCATCAAGTTACTTTTTTCGGCACCAAAACTCATTTTGGAGATCTCCAAGAATACAATGAAGATATATATTTATAAAGAAAAATCATAGTGATGGGAATCCAATACATTGAATAGCTTGGAAAAAACTATATTTTTCTTTTAAAAAATTGAAGCGAGGATAGGAATAATTACAAATAGTCATAATGAAAGAATGGATTCTGAAAATACTTTGATGGATAGGTTTCTAAATCTTGAAGACAATTTCAAAATTTTCAAAGAATGTGCTACTATGCACAACAAGGATTGTAATAAGGTTGAAAAGTGGTCATACAATAATGATGATAATATCAAGAATCATGTGGATAATCTTGATGAATCAGTGAACAGGGTAAATGATCTCAATTATGTCAACAAAAATTTGGTTGCTGATTTCAATGAAAAGCTTGAAGTCTTTCAAAGACTAGGTACCTCAAAAGGAAAAGAATCTGAAAAGATTGACCATCTAAAGGAAAAATTAAAGAATGAATGTAATGAGGTTTTTTTATATAAAATATAGTTTTAATCATAGATAAGGCCAACCGACTCAAATTTTATGATTTCAATTCCCACAAAGTTAGGAATAAAGCATAAGAAGTAATCAATTAGCTTCCTGAACCAAGGCTTGGAATACAACAAAGGATTATTGAGTCAAAATGTGTTTCAACTTTATATTCATATTTTTGTTTTGGAAATCACAAATTACATATTGTTTTGTATCGTAATAATATATGTTATTTTCTAATCATAATCATGTATGTTGTTTTATATAGTAATCATATACTATTGTTCTACATATTAACCAGATATGTTGTTTTACAATCGTAATCACATATAATGTTTCTGTAACTATGTACTATAACCATGAATCATATCCATGATAAGAATTGTAACTGTGTTAAGAATTGTAATCACAATATGCATCGTAACCTTGATATGGATCATAACCATGATATGTATCCTAACCATGTTAAGAATCATAACTGTGTTATGTATCATAACCACAATATGAATCGTAACCAAGATCTGAATCATATCCATGAATCGTAATTATGTTATGCAATATAGTTATGACATTCATCGTATTCATATTATGCACTATAACCATTCATCGTAACCATGTTATACATCATGATCCTGATATGCTTCGCAATCATGTTTCGTATCCATGATATGAATCGTAAACAAGTTATATATCGTACTCATGTAATGCATTGAACTCATGTCATAATCTAATATCGAATACATATTTTTTCATCATACTCATTTATTTATACTTTTTTACTTACTATGTTGTAACCAAAATGATGTCATGAAGTTAGTTAGGTACCAATCAAAACGATGTCATGTATTCTATTTGTTTTGACCGTTATAATGAAAGGTGTCTTAGAACCTCCATATATTCTAGATAAATACTATTATGTGAAGAAATATGACTATTGTAACATGAGGCCTATAATTAAGAGGTCATTTGAACAAGATAATATAACTTTTGTATCTTCCAAGTTCCAGAGAGAGACTTTGTGACATATCTCTTACTTTGTGCGAAAAGACCTAAAGATACAATATGTGAACAAATTGTTTCTACTTCTTGTATTTAAATATTTTCTCAGTATTACTTTGTACAAATGATCATTGTAATAACGATCATGGGTTTCCGGGGATAGGAAGATGGTGAAAATGATCGTTGTATCGAGGGATTTCAAGTATTTGAAAGATAGAGGTGTTGATTACTTTCTTAATCGTGGGATTCTATGGATAGGATGATAGTCATGCTGATCATCATATTGAGGACTTAACTAGGTGGGGGTAATACATACATTTTATCCTAGGTGAAAGGATACCTTACTCTTTGGGATAAAATAATTGTAATAACTTTACTTTTCTGTTTCAATCTGTATTATAAAGGGAATCATTTTTTATTATTTCTATTAAAATTATTTACTATTTTAATTGTTTTAATTATGATACATTAATGAAATATTATATTAAGATATTATATATGTTGTATGATAGAATCATTTACACTTGTTTTACTCTAATCAATGTATTCAATACAAATAAAACTGTTCTGAATTACATGTGGAATTATATCATATCATATCCATCAGAACCAAGACCATTTTGATCATTTGTATTGGTTGTAAATTGTATTAGTTTATGACCTCATAAACTAAATTCATTATTTAGAGTTTAAATACAAATTTATTTAACCTACAATTCACCCCTCTTGTATTGTGCCATCTCATATACATTCACATCTATATTATGATCTAACAAGAAGTATCCCTTTTTTTACTTTGAAATCATTTATAATCCACACGATTATAAAAGATAATTTTTTTGAAAATTTATTTGTAAACTCGAAAGGAAAGATTCAAAATGTTAAGGCATCATAACAATAGAAAATAGTTGCTTGCACCGTATAAGTTAAAAAAATATTCTTTTATTAATTTGTCGAAAAGGTTATTAAGTACCTCATTTGGAAAATGATAGAAAGATTCGTTTCAATTTTTTTATAAAAAGTAAAACATAGGTGAAAATGAAATTAAAAAATTGTCGATAATATTTTTAATTAAATTTTAAGAAACATAGAAATGGATGATAAATATGCCATAGTAGATACTTACGTATAAACAACCTCGAATAATAATGAGATTGTGAAATTAAACCTTACCTTTTAATTTCCATCAGTCAGTGGTGTGTAAACCTCATGTATATTTCTTAATGAATGTTATTAAATTATACCATGACCATATCCATATTTATGATAACATATATGATCATATTACATCATTTTGTTTATAATATTTCAGTAATACCATTTTTTCAGGTGTAAAATTCTACATTTTCCAATGCATGTTTTGTGGTGTATGTCATGTTTCTTATGAATATGATGTATTTTATTCAAATATAGTATGATATAACGTTCATTAGTATTAATTTTTAACACCATATAAATTTTATAACCATTTTTAATGGTTAACAAGGAGAATTAATGTCACCGCATCGTTGAGACTGTAGGTCGTACGTACACACAAGCGACGATATCATTCCCTTAATGGTTAACTAATATATAATTTGGTTTTATATTAATTATAAAGAATCATTATAATGTTATATTAATTATTCATATATACTATAATCATCATTATACCTATCCAAATAAAGTTTTGTTGAATTACAAATTACACCATGGAGTGGAGACAGTAAGATGTACGTACACACACATGGTGATATTGTTATTTGTATGATGGATAAAATGAAGAATATGGTTGTACCGTGATTATAATAAAATATAAGTATATTTATGATACTATATTTATTACTTTGATATGGAAACAACATAGAAAGAGGATGTATAAGAAGAAAATAACTTTGAAAGATGTGATAAAACAATTACCTCTTTTTTGGGTATCTCTTTTTGATTTCACAAAAGGACTCCATAGGATGCCTTGATACCCAAATTATAGACTCTAGGATGTGTTAAGGTAGGTTGGGGGAGGAAATTGGAAGGGGTTGGATAATCCAAATGGATTTAGTGGTGCGAATTAAAGATAAAGAGAAGTTCCCTTTTATAAGAGAGGGTATGGGAACTTTAGAAAAATCTTAAAATATTAAATTAATATAAATTAATTTTCAATTAAAAATGGATAAAAAGTTATTTTATTAGAGTATAAAATTATTATTGGTAAAATATCATCAACCAATTAATTTTAGACATGTTTTGGTCATAAAAGTAACCGTATATTTTAGCTTTACCCCTTAGTAAAATAATTTAACCATTACCATAACAAATTGTCTTTTTCACACTATAGGGTTTATATAGTTACTATAAATGTCAAATGAACCATAATTGGATCATTTATAAAATATTTGACACTGTTAAATTTATTAGTATTAAATTTAGTTTTTTATGAATTTCACAACATTTAATAAAATATTATTTATTTTAATGTCTCATTTATGTCAATTTAGAATATATTAATTATTTAAAATTTTTAAAATATTAAAAAAATATGATAACTTCAACCCAATACTTCAAATATGTAACTAAAATGTCTATTTTACCTATAAAATTCATGTATATCATTAATTAATTAAAACTATATTTATTTTAATAATTTTAATATCATCAATTTAATATTTTCATTAAAAAATTAATTATGCTTCACTATTGTGTCATCATTAATGGTAATTATTTAATCTATAAAAATTATAAATAAATTTATATGAGGTAGGAAGTTATTTTATACTTACAAATAATATTTATAATATATTTTATCTTCTAAATATCTCTATATTAAAATTATTATACTTTTATGAAATTAGAGTGTGACATTTTGTTACATTCATTAATTTTAATAATATTCATGTCATATTCATAGACAGGGGTCCATTAAATGATTACATTTATAAAATAGGTTATAAGGGTATAATTTAGATATCCAATGACAATTTTATAGGTTTTAGGGTAATTTTATAATATTATCTTTTCCTTTAATTACCCTATTTACCCTTAACCGCGATAATAACAAAATTACTAAAGTTAATATTCATAATATCCAAAAAATTAAAATTAAAATATTAACATAAATTAGACCCACTGATTAAAAATATAGAATCCATTTTTCAAAATTCAAAACACATAAGTTGTATTAATTAGATTAAAATCAATCCCTATTGACTAAAAGAGAGGACATGTTTTTGAAAAGTAAAAACCATCAAAAGATTGACACTTGTTTATATGTAATTTTAATGTGAAAATAATTGAAATCACATAAAGAATATTAAATGATGAAAATTTAATCTAATTATACTTTAAAATAAATTAAAAGGATAATATAACAATATAAATAAATTAAACTAATTTTTTTTGAATTAAAATGTAGTATTTCCACTATTCATTAAAATATGAAAGTTATTAGAAAAACACCAAAAATTTGTCCAAAATAAATTTTTATAACCTAATCCTAAAGAAGAAGTTTATTTTTTCAAACTGAATATATAAAAGTGTCAAATATTTTATTTCCAAAAGGTTCTCAATTAAAAGGCGGTAAAACTGCATTTTTTTAAAAATACTTCTTTTATTCAAAAAATTCTCTTTGTTATTATATCATTTATAAGAAACATATAAGATGAATGTTAAAATAATATGGAATATATAAAATTAAATATGGAGTTAATACTATTCAAAATAATTATTTAAATGATTATTTTTATAGATCATGGTGCGCTCGAACTCGTTATTGCGTGCAACACATGCTATTAAAGAAGGATACCGTGGGATGTTTGGGTGTTACATTATGTGAGACGGATAGAGAATTTTTCATGTAATAACATAGGTTATGATATTTTGTGACTATATTACTCATTATATTTTCATATGGTTTTTAAAAATACCTCACCTTAGTTGGATAACCTTTAATATTCCCAATGGTTTTTGGGTTTTATGTGTTTTCCCCAAATATCCATGTTGACGAGTGCAGATGACTAGATACCCCCACTTTACCCCTCTCCATTCAGTAGTAGTATATGGAACAATTGATGGTGATTCTATTTAGTGGGGGTTGTGCATTTTAGGAGGAGGTAATGAGGTTTATATAATTTATGTTCATGATACCGTACAACTCTATACATATGATGTGATATATGTAGATGTGATGAGATTGTGATGATAAGGGAATAGTTGGCATGATTTAATTTTGGGCTTTCCTAGTGTGATGATTTTATTATAATATGGAATGGATAGAAGCATCAAGATGTATGACATTGGAAAATGAGAGTGTAAAACCCTAATGGAAGTGGTTTTGAGTCACCTTGATTATATTCCTTGATATTATTTTATTGCAATGGGATGTGATACTTGTTGAGTGAACCTTGATGAGGTTAAGAATAAATAGTTAACCAAATTGGTGCATGTTTGATCTACTCTTTACTCAATAAAGGCAATATAATTCATTTTTCACATTTTCATATGATTTCTTGATGAGTATTCTACAAAGTATACATGTTATTCTAAGCCTATATATATATAAACTATTTTTACGTGATAAAGAGAGTTTTGAAGACTTATCTGGATCATTCTAGCTTAGATCCAGAGTCACAGTTGGAACTAATAATTTGGATTTATTTTGGAATTTTATTTTGGAGATTTATTTGGTATCAATAATCCTGAATTGTTGTATTTTATTGACTATTATATTTGTTTATTTATATGATGTAGTGTTGATAAGTGGTTTAAATATTAACTTTTATCCTTTCATATATTGAGGGTAATGCCTATCATTTTTTGTATTATACCCTTAGTTCTAATTACCATTATAGGGTCTATTTTTTGTTTTATTTATGGTTTACTCTACTTTATTACTAGGATAAAAGGGTTACTAGTGGAGGGGGGTAAGGGTCATTAAAAAAACATCATCAAAATAACTCAAATCACCTAACATAAATAGAAATCCTAAAAATACCCACTTTATATAAAATAATCCAGTAAATTTTCATTAAAATATTATATTCATATATTGTATCAATGTAATATTTCAAAATTGAAAAAAGTATCCTATAAGTCAAAAATTTCTTTAATTTTTTAGTGAATAAAATTATAACAATCAAGAATGAATTAACTAGATATATCACTTGTTTAATAATATCATCTGATATACAAAAAAATTTAATTCAACCATCCATGGTAAAATAAAATAAATAATGCATAACATTTTATAAATATCCTCTTTATATCCCATTCATTTGTTTGATTCAACATATTAAAATTTATACAAATATGTCCTTTATAAATATAAAATAAATTTTTATATTTTATTAAAGAGTTATAAATCAATTGAAAACACATATTGTACAAATAATAATTATAAAGGAAATTCAAGTTGGATAACAGCTCCCATAACCATCAATTATCTAGAAAATTCTTATTCAACAACCACTGTATTGCCTCTTAGAGACCATATATAAACATCATAACAAAGTAAACCCAAAAATAATCTTTTAGAATATCTAATGATAATACATAAAACAACCATGTTGACAGATCAATGAAATAAATTGAATTCAACTAAAATAATAATAATTTATTTACATAACACTAATATATTACATTTTCCTCCAAAATCATCATTACTCATGAATAAATAATTTTACATATATTTTAAAAAATAAAACAAACATAGTATCATCAAACATCCATGGATTCCTCAAGTATTAAATAAAAAAACCATACAACTAGGATTTATTAAACTATGCTGTCATGGAATATATCAATGAATCATTAACTAAATAAAACTAAAATATATGAAAAATAGTAATAACAATGAAGTGAAGTATTAAAATAGAAATACCTAGTCATAGTCCTAGGAAATCCCCCATTGAGCACCATAGATAAAGGTAATAAGAGGGTGAGAAGTAGAATATAAGAATGAGGGCTCCTAACAAGAAAGGTTTCTTGGAAATAAATTAGGTTGAAGGATCCCCAATTTGGGATAATAATTATATGTTAAAGAAAAATTACTTATTTTCAGAATAAAACCATACCAAGTAAATTAGTTTCTCGATAACATTCCACTGACTACTCAATAGTCTACTAGGTATCATGCCACATCATGTAACCCTCACTAGGTACTCGATACCTTATCACAAATTATGTAGTACTATATATTAAGTAATTATAAATATGAAAAATCCTATTAATATGATATGGATCCTTAAATCACTAAATTAAACTCCAAACACAGGTTAAAAAATTCCCAAATTATTCCTCAATATAAGATAATACTGTTTGCGCTATAAAGAGAAAAATAAACCATGTTTTAACCATTGAAAATACCAATTATAAAACCACAATTTTAATTAAATCATATTTATAAGACATGAGTCCCCATAATTATTAACAGATCAGTCTATAAATAGTACTATCATACTAATTGGTTTTGAATCAATTAACCCCAATATCTTCAATGTGTTGTGAGGTAGAAAATTCATATTTTTAGTCAAATATCATAAATCCTTTACTATATCACACTCACTAATCTTATTAGAAATAATAAAGCTTCCATGATTGAGTAATTTTTAAGGTTAATGTACATTGATGTATTCTAGAATAATCTTCACTTAAAGACATTATAAATTAATTTTATATATTATTTTTGTTTGGAGTTATTTATTTTAAAATTTTAGCGCAAGTAAACATACTATCCAATACATTTACAAATGAAATTTCAACATTCAATTATAATATATTTTTTAAAATAACTTAAAACTCGGTTATCATTTTTTGAAGAATTAAATTTTATTATCTAATTGTTTATTATTTTGAAGAAAACAACATCCACTTTAATATGAATTTATATTTACATTTTTTGAATATATCTCTTTAATATTCTTACACTTTTGATATTTCAAAGGAATCAATTATCTTTTTAAGACTTATAACTATAATCTATTTATTAGTTGTAATTCATTACTTGGAATTTATGTATATCTATCAACTTAAAATTTTCCTAAATAATTGTGGATACTCATAAGGAGTGAAATTTCATTTTCTACTTAAATATTTCAAATAATCTCAAATATATTCTTACCTTTCTTTCTAATATTTCAATTTATCCATAAGATTGTTTTTCAGATCTATGATAAATTTCCTCAAAAAACCATTAGAATCTATATTATGATATTTTATCAAAAATAAAATATCACATTGGATATTTGTTTAATACTTACTAAAAATTAAAATATTTGTAAATATTCTATAATGAGGCTTCTATCCTATATATAATATCAATATCTGAATAAATAATTTAATTAATGATGAAAATAGTTTGTAAAAAATAATTTAAATATATCCTAGTAATAATAGAATTTTTATTAAAAATATAATATAAATTTTGAATAACATTCCATAACTTCACTATCATATAGAAAAGAATATATTTTATAAATAAATTTTGAATTGAATGACTCCATGCAGATATATATTTTAATTGTAATTTCTAAAAAAAATAACATTGTTTATCCCATGAAAATAGAAAAAACAAACATTGACTGAAAAATTAATAACATTATTGTTTTATTAGTATAATAAAATTATAGATTTAATAATAATTTTTTTTAGATTTACTCTCATTTATTCTATGTTTTTTGAAAGCTAATGTATTCACTGAATTTTTGGTATGTCTTGAAATGACTATAGAATATAAGTGATCATCCATATAAAGTCTATGAAAAAGGATTTAAATGACCATACATATAACAAAGTGATAGCATGATGTGTAAAGTGTCCATCATAATTAAAAAATTCAAAGTAAAGCGTTGTCCACAATATCAACCTATCGACCATAAAGATAATGGTGAGACCTAATGAACAAGAAAGAAACCTTGTGATCAGAGATCTGAAAAAATAAATAGTCTATATCAGATTTTCAGAATGTAACAATTTATGGAATTGAACATAATTAGTAAATATAAGTTGAAAGAAAAAAATTATTGACAAAAAGTTAATTAAATTGACCTTAAGAACAAACTTTCAACTCTACAACTAATTGAAAGATCCAACTAGGAATTTTTCGAAGTGTTGAAGAAATCATGGAATGATAATGTGGAATATATAATTCAACTTACACCATATATACTGAAACATAAAACATTAAATTGATAATATATGAAAGGTAATTATTTTTTAAATTATTTTATTATTATTCCAACCACTTTTCTGTGTAGAATTAAATGTCATCCAATGCATTTAATGAACCAAATTTTGATACAAAAATACGAGGATCATTATGATGATTTATCAATGGATTTTTTTTAAAGAATAGTTTTTTTTTCAAAATAATATAAATAGAATAAAATTTCATGAAAATGTGAATAGATAAATAAATATAGATATGCACAAGAACACAATAATATCAAATTTTATACTAAAAAAAATGAAGAGAATACTATATTTATGAGAATCTATGAAATATTTATCTTTAATGACATAACAAGAAAAAATTTTAATGTCTTTATCTATCTATTTGAAATTATAAGACAACAATGATAATATAACAAATACCCGCAAAATAATAGATAAACATACACTACTATAACTTTTCGTTATTAATTCTCTTAATTTGATTAATTTATTTTTGAGTTTTATGTGTGCATTGTGTTCATAATCTTAAGCTTCAACTTCTATGATAAACTGTAGAGTTAAAGACTCTCTCTCTCTCTCTTTATCTATCCTTCCTACTTATCCATGATCCCACATAAAACATTGAAAGAGGGTGCTTCACCTAGACTTCATGTGAACTATTTTTTATTACATTTCCCCAAAGTAGAACAGTAGAAGAGGTTTTATGTTTAGGGAAACATTGTGTGCTATTATTTGAAATAATTAATCTAGGTGGTGGATGAGTATATTTAATAATAAATTGCTTGGCAGTAGGTGATTTCAATGTGGTGGGGATTAAGTCTCATCTTGAGACAAAACCCCTTGTTAATTTCCACAATTCTATATTTACTGTAACTTTTTTCTAATTTTATTTTTGTATTTTTCATTATATTTTAATTAAATTTATTTTTTTATATAGTTTTCTAAAATTACTCTGTAATTTAACATAAAATATTTTTTTATATACAGTGTTTGATGCAGGTAGATTATTTTCAGAAGTTAAATGTAATTTCCAATATATTTTAACTATGATATGATCAGTCTTTTGAGAAAATTTTATAAATATGAAATTATATATTTTTACTATTTTTTAACATTAATATTTTCACACATTGGGTAATTTATATTATAAATTGTTTTTAAATTAAATTTTTATTTGAAACTCAATCCAACCCCCTCTTGATTTGTCCTTTCTGACCAAGATTTGGTATTAATGTAACTATTAAATATCTTTTTACTATGATATAGTTATAGTTAAAAATCATAATATTCAATTTTATCTAAATTTATTTCTTTATGGGTAATCGTAGAAAATAAGAAATTTCTACTAATATACATCGTTATTTTAATGGTTCAAATTATGTTCAATGGAAAATCAAAATGAAAATTCATTAAGAAAGTATGATCTATGATATATGGACTATAATTAAAGATAAATATGAATAAACTCAAGATTCTAGAGATGATTGGAGTTATTACACTAAGGAACCATATGATTTTAATTATAAAGATACGAATTCTTTGTGTTGTTCCTTAGGGGAATATGAGTTTAACATAATATCTTCCTATGCTACTCATTATGATATTTGGGATACTCTTTATATATCTTTTGAAGGTACTTTTAATGTTAAAGAATTGATCTTGAACACTAATACTATTATATTTGATATATTCAAGATAAATCTGAATGAATATTTATCTAACATGTATATTCAGTTCAATGATATTTTTAACACATTGCATGAGCTGGGAGAATAAATTATTAACCAAGATCAAGTCATAAAAATTCTCAGATGCTTACTAGGTTGATGAAGAAGACTATCTATATCCATTATGGAATCCTATAACATTATCACACTTCTAATAAAGGATCTCATTGGAAAGATCATGATGCATAAATAATAATTATACATGAATAATGAGGAATTGGATGATCCTAAAAGAAAGTTAGTATCATTAAAATAACGACTCTAAACAAAAATAGAACTTCAAATATGAATGTTCAAGTGATTAAGAATCACCACCAAATAAAGATGATGTAATGAATCACCTAGCCATATGCTTTACAAAATTTTATAAGAATAATAATTTTGTAAGAAATCCAATTATATAAGTAAATATGATAATAGAGGGAATTAGAGAAAAGAATATAAAAATGATGATTCTTATGATTAAGTAATCTTATATGAATTCAAGAGAAAAGGACACATCAAATAATACTACCCAAAGTTTAAATAAATGAAAAAGTATGAGGATATTAGAAAAAAGTATAAAAATGCTATGAAGGCTACTTGGAGTGCCTCTAAGTATAGTTTAATAAATTCAAACTAGAGTAGAGAGGAGATAAATGATAAATCCAATATCTATTTTAGGATAAACACATTTGAGGTGCTGAATGTTTTTCCGAAATCATCTATACATATTTATATTCCTTTTAAAATTTAAAATAATGATGAGAATATACCCATTGATTAATTATTAGAATATTTTAATGTGGTGGAATACATGATTAATGAATTAACAGATATGTATAAACATTTATAGAAGAATCATGCTATTTTTTATCACTTTAAAACTTATCTAACTACATAAAATGAAAAAATGATCATATTTTTAAGTAAAATAATTAGTTTAAATAATATAATAAAAAAATAATGAAATATCTAGAGAGATTCATAAATAGAAAAAAAACATACCCAAATTCTTGGTAAACTGACTACTCCAATGTATACTATATAATTAGATAACTATCTTGATAGTGAAAAATCTATAAAAATAAATTTGTCCCAAGTTCATGTTTTTCCATATCTTATAAAATTTCATTATCATACTAGACCTAATAAGGCCTTTATTTATGAATGTTTAATATATACTTAGAAAACCTGTAATATAAATATATATTTCTAAAGAATTTATTACTAATATCTCTATACCTAATAAAATATTTGATCCAAAATAATTTTTTGTTTAAATATATTTTATCGTAAACCTATAAAAAATTATCTACCAATAAAAAATTGTTTCTTGAAAGTGGATGTTCAAGGAATATGACTAAGGAATACTAAATTTTTAATATCCTAATCAATATGGATGGTGGAAATGTCACTTTTGGAGACCATGATATATAGAAAATTATGAGACTTGGACAAATTGGAAACTATAGTAATATTTTATTTGTAAATATATTAAAGTATAATTTTATTATAATTTTACAATTGTGTGATGAAGGTTTTCACATTAGGTATGAAAAAATTATTTTAACTTTTTTGATTCCAAACATGAATTAGTTATTACTTCTATGAAAAATGATTGATTATATTGTAGATTTAAATTAATCTTTCTCATAATATCACATGATAATGTTCCTTTCAAAATAATATTAGTTTTGGTATAAGAGACAAGGAAATTTAAATATTTACTCACTTAGAAAGCTAACTAGGAAAGTTTTAGTCAAGGATCTACCCAAACAATAATTTTTAACTGAACAATTTTGTAATCCATATAAAAAGGAAAATAAACACAAAATCTCTTTCAAACCAAAGAAAGAACTATCAACTTCTGAGAAATTATATTTGGTTTACATGGATTTTTTTATACCCTATAGATTTTATAGTTTAGAAGGAAAACATTATTCTTATGTTATAGTTTATGATTATTCAAGGTATATATGGTAGTTTTTATTTTCTCATAAAAATCAATATCATTCCTATTTTCCTAAATATTCTAGATCTATAGAAAATTTTATTTGACATAGAATTAAAATCATAATAAGTGATCATGGAAATGAGTTTTAAAATTCATGTGTTTGAATAGTTATGCTCTCAAAAATTCTATAGTCACAAGTTTTGTACTCTAGGACACCTTATCAAAATGTTATTGTAGAAAGAATAAATATAACCCTTCTATAAATTTCCTAGACAATGATTAAAGAATATGGTTTCCCTATCTATTTTTGGGTAGAGGATGTAAATGCATATTGCTAGATAATTAATATTATTTTAATTAGACAACTTTTAAAGAAGACCAATTATGAATTATATAATTGTAGAGAAAAATTTAATTAATTTATAATATTTAGTAGTAAATACCTTATTCTCAACACAACATAGAATTTAGAGAAGTTTCCATGAAATATTGATGATAGAATTTTTCGTAGACTTTATACATATAATAAATCATACAGAGTGTTTAATTAAACGATCATGATTTTGGAATAATCTATAGATGTCATGTTTTATGATATGGATACAAATGATCCTAATACAGCTTTAGAAAATTTGGAGTATGATCATTCTTTCCTAGAAACAAAATGCCAAAACTAGTGTTAATTCTATCAAAACTCCTATAAATAACTCTCCCAGTTCCGATTATTATCCTGTAAGACCCTAAAATTTTCGGGACATGTCTTAAAGTTATTTTCAGGTAATATTTTTTTATATTTTTGAGTATTTCTTTATTTGGTTTTACATTGGACAGTTTTTGGGTGAAATTGGAGAATTTAAGAAGAAAAAGGGGAACTACATGGTTGGTGCACAATTTTTCCAAACCATGCATCCAACCTAGAAAAGCATGAAAACATAGGATTGGGGGATTTTCACACCTGGCACATGGTTTTTAAAACCTCACTCCCCCTTAGAATTAACTATTCAAAACCCATAGGTGAGGTGCACAGTTAGGGAACACAGTTAGGAAAAAACGTGTTCCCTATATAAGAAACCATGCATGAGGAATTTTAAACCCCCAAAAATTATATAAAAAATTCCCAAACCCCATAAACCCCCCCTAAATTGACTCAATTATATCCTAAATATCTCCTCCCATCTTTAGAGGTTATCAGATGAATTATAAGGCCTTATAACCTATATTTTTAATGATTTGAAGCCCATAATGAAGATCTGCACCTCTCCTAATAAGAGATTCTCTTACCATATGGTTTCCTCCATATATAATATCTTTCTATCATCCATTAATATTATTTTATACACTTTTTGTGATGGATATAAATCTAGTTTTTTGTATCTAATTCATTAGACATTAGATCTAGGTTTTGATCTAGATCTTGTTCTTTATTGTGATGTGGTTGATCTTTATTAACTGGGGTATTCTGTTATCAGGTGTTTGTCATAAATTTTGATGTAGGTGGTCTAAATTCAATTAAAGGAGTATTTAATTCCAATCACATATATGTTTTTTTAAATTTCAATTGACATGTTTGAAAATTGAAAACTGAAATGAAAAATTAATTTGATTTATTTATTGATGAATTAGTTTACGTGATATTGGGATTGTGGAATTGGATTAATTAATTGGTTAATTAATTAATGAGATATAGGGATTGTTAAATTGGAATAATTAATTAGTGAATTAATTAATGGGTTATTGGGATTTTGGAATTGGATTAATTAATTAGTGAATTAATTAATGGAATATTATGATTGTGGAATTAATGAAAAATTGGGATGGTGTTTTTGGTCAATCAATTTTATTTTTCATTAACTGAAATTGGAAATTTTGAGATGGTTGACTTGACCATAAATGGGTTAATGGTTTATAATATTAAATATTAAAAAATGGTTTAATGGCGAATTCCTCATTTTATGCCAAGTGATTAAAGTATAGAGCAATGATTTGTTTTAATAGTTGAAATGGTATATCTTGATGTAAAAATTTATAATAGAGTCAATGCTAATTATCCTTTATTGATGAGACATATGGGATATATTTGAGATTGCTGATATAAAAGTTTGGGACATGGACTGAGGCTCCAAATAAGCATATATGATAAATGAGTGTTGGATAGGGACTAAGGATCTAAATACCCATGAGATATTGAGGTGAAGGACTGAGACTAAGGTTAAAAATACCCATATGAGATAGAGAGTTTGAGCAAGGTATTGTGGATCCATATACCTATGTGAAATTGAGGTGGAAGATATGGACATAGGTTCCAAATATCCACAGGTTTATAGACAAGATGTTCTTTGCCCATGCGATTAGAATTAGGCTATGGTTCCAATTAGTCGTGTTATGAATTGGAATGATAAATGGTAACCATGGTATTGTGATATGTGATATCTATTGGGGATGGTTTATTATTTTTATAGGATGAAGCAGTTATTTTTTTCAGGTGTCCTTGAGAACCTATGGGTTTATGTGGTTAGATAAATAATAATCCAAATGTGATAACTATTTACTTTATGCATTGCAATTTATTCTTTATATGGCTACATGAAATATTATTGATAGGATATTATTTTATATTCCCTTGGTCATGTCCTATTGTGTTTTACCCACACCCTACCCGGGATGCCAGATTGGTACTCGAATATACTATATGTTGGTAGGAAAGGGTAAGGGAAAGAGCCTTATGTCAGATGGCTGAGACGGGATGGAGCTTGGATGAAGGAACTAGACTTGGTGTTGGTACCTTCATGGATTTGTCTGTGTCATATTTTTTGATTTTTCATTTGACCCTTGGCATGTACTTGGAATGAAATATCGACTGTTTTGGTTTGGATTTGGTATTTTATGTGTTAGTCATCATGTGATACTGGTTTTTTTATAGTTTTTGGTTATTTCATTTGGCTATTTTTTATTTAATTCTACTATTTTAATTCTTTTATAAAGATGATATAGTCTCCCCATTAACAATATTAGACCATAATAACTTTTTTGGAAGCCTATGGAATACGAGGAGGTGTTCCTCAGGTCATGTGACTGATTAGATTGGGACACCGTTGTGTGTAACCCAAGTCGAGATATTACAAAGTGGTATCAAAAGTGTTTTCTTTTAATTTTATTTTTTATTACTATTTGGTAAAGGTACATTGAAGAATATGATGAGTCAACCCTTAGTTAATATCCCATTCCTAGAAGTAGGTAACCCATGTATGGGGGTAAAATCCAAGTAACTAGGGCAAGATTGTTGTTATTATTATGTTTTGTTACTTTTGATGCCATTTCATCTTAAGTGATGAACTTGTTGTGTTATGTGGTTATTGTTTCTGAGTTTTATGATATTATACTCATGGCCTAGAATGGAATGATATTTGAGTATATATTCATCATTATAGGAACTCAATATTATTTTTTACGTATCCATAATCTTAGTCATGAACGAGAAAATAAATGTTTTGGGTAATGTGTTAAAAGAAAATTCATTTCTTTTCTTATGGGAAATAAATAAAATGTTTATTAATGTGAACATGAAAGTTGTAAAATGTTGAAAAATGGGGTAAATGGGTGTATAATGAGAAACATGAATAATTATAATATATTACCCTTTGCGAACCAAGACCTAGATGTTGGATGGTTATGGGTAGTGATAGTACATCAGTTTTGACTGGGTGGAGGGGTTTGGGGGAATGAACTGTCATGTCTTATTATGAATACATCTTATTTTAATGTGTAAAAGTTGTGTTATGTTTCCTAAAATATGAGTTTGTCTTTTTATAGATATGCATCCCTGACAATTCTTGTTGAAATAATTACATGAGGTTATGGATGGAAATGATTGAATAATATTGGAACTTGAGGTATTGGTAGTGATGGGTGAGGAAGTCAGAGAGTAGTTTCGTGAAAACGTTTCACAATTTATACAGTTTATGGATGTATAACCACATGTTTTTTATAGAGTCTATCCATTATGACATAAGTTTTTTAGTTGTAGTATCCTATGACGTATACATGACAGGGTGGCCTTGAAGAAATGGAGTTCTGGATTGAGTCCATCTAGACTATACATGACCAATTAGATACTCTTACAAAGAAAAGAGTCAAGATGACATCATAAATATTACATGGTTAGGTGAAGCCTTGGTGGGACATCCAATATTGGGATTGATATTTGGGTAATATGGTGTGAAAGGAATTTCAGTAGAAGTTCTTATATAAATTTTACCCTAAGATTCTTAGCAGGGGAGAGAATAGCTCAATTTATTAGGTTGACTCCTGGGAGCATGTCCACAATGGAATTTTTTGGACACTTTAATGAATTGTAGTGATTTGTTCCAGCATTGGTGGGGTATGTAGATACCGTGTAAAAGAAGTATCAGGATGGTCTTAAATGTGAAATTTAGTCCTGGGTTAATACTTTTGGGTTGAAAAAGTTTTCAAAAGTTGTAAATGAGGATATCATTTATGAGGGGAACCTAATGGCGGCTTCTAATATAGGAAAAGTGGTTTTAGCTAGATCTTTAAGAAGTTAAAATTCTAGGATTAGGATTTTTTTGTTGGAATTTTGACTAGATCAGTGGAAAGAAGAGTGATCAGAGGGAAGGATTAGTTACATTAGACCTTACCCAGGTGACTTGTCACTAGTTTAGTAGGTCGGGTCACTTTCTTAGAAAGTTCCCTGACCTTCGATAGATTTTTAGCCTAATATAGGATGGGGCATGTACATAGGTTTTGCTGGAAACTAGAATTTATGGGGACTGATGAGACAGACATGTAGAATCTTGTACGGGAAGGGGGTCTTCAACCCCATTTCAGTATGGCTGTTGAAGTTTTACTGGATGTAGTGATTGAGGCAGGGCATGAGGTGATTCTTGGAGAGATCGCTTGCATTAGTGGAGTGGTGTTACTCTAGCTAATCAGACTGCATCACATGGAAGAGGGGTAGGACAGTTTCATGCCATTCAACCTACACTTTTGGATAGAGAGGCTAGAACTTCGATAATTAGTGGTACTATTCTTGTATTTTCTATGCTATCTAGTTCCTTAGTTGATACTAGTTCCTCTAATTCTTTTATATCTACTCAACTTGTGAATGGGATGAGTTTAAAAATGTATTTTTTGAGTGTGGTTATGAAAATCGGTAATCCATTGGGAGTATGGGCAAGTTACATCTTCTTGTTTAAGTGGTGTTCTCTCAAGGTTGGAGAGTATCATTTTTTTGGGATCTGATCATTATGTATATGCTAGGCAGTGACCTAATTATGGAAATGGATTGGTTATTGGAACACTGATCCCACATCAATTGTTACCATAAGATAACGAATTTTTTTATCTTGAGGGTGAAAAATATATTCACCATTGAGAATGGGATATCTAGGAAAGCTGTGTAGGTCCAGTTTATCAACAACTGGGGAAGCTCACTGCCGGGGTTTCTAGTCTTTCACTAGATTATGGAGTTGAAAGCGTTATGTCTTTCCACCTATAGTGGATAGGTTCTAGGATGTGTTTCTCGAGGACTTCTTAGGGCTTACACCAATGAGAGATGTTGAATTTACGAATGAGCTCATGTCGAGGGAAGATCCAATTTCTTTTTCGCATTATAGAATGGAACCAACAGAGCTTTAAGAGACCAAGGAGTTGATAAATAAGGGGTTTATCCATAAAAGTACATCACCTTGGGGTTCAACAGTCTTATTTTGAAAGAAGGAAGACATGAAAATGTGCTTATGTGTTGACTACCTGATGATGAACTGGATGACAGTGAAGAACTAATACCCTCTTCTACATAATGATGATATTTTTTACCAGATGAGGGGAGCTTGTGTTTTCTACAAGATTGACTTGATATTAGGTTAACCTTAGTTGACAGATTAAACTTATAATATATTGAGGAATAATTTTAGATGAAGGTATGTATTATATGAGTTCATTGTGATGATTTTCTAAATAACGAATGCTTCTAAAATGTTTATGGAATTAAAAACGATTAATCATCAATCTATAACTAGATCAGTTTTTGGTTGTGTTTGTGGATGAAATCTTGGATTACTCCAAGAATCTTGATGATCATTACCAACATCTACACATCATCTTGAGTACACCGAGGGAGCATCGATAAACACCAAGTTATCTAGGTGTCTATTTTGGATTGAACAGGTATAGTTATTGGGTCACATCATCTCACAGGAAGGTGTGTCAATGGACCCATAGATGGTTTAGGATGTTGTTTCTTAGGAAAATCCAAATAATGTTTTTGAGATCCATAGTTTAATGGGGCTAAATGGTTATTATCAGATGTTCATCCAAGAAATTTTATGATTGGAAATACCACATTCAATCATGACCTAGAAGGGAGTGATGTTTGAATGGTTTGGACTATGTGATAAGTCTTTATAAGAGTGTTAGAATCATTTGATACTACACCAATCTTGATCCCACCCTAGACAGGTTAGGATTATATAGTGTTTTTTGATTCTTATGAGACCACACTTGGAGTAGTATTGATGTAGAAAGATCTAGTGGTGGTGTATGGGTCTCAAAAATTGAGGCCACATGAATATAATTACCTTACAGAAAACCTCGAGTTAACTACAATGGTTTATGATTTTAAGTGTTTGTTACATTATATGTTGGGTGAGATGTTTACTTTGTTTATAGATCACAAGATATTAAAGTACATTATTTCTCAACATGTTTTGAATTTTTAGTAGTAGAGATGGGTGGAGTATATGTATGCATTTTTTTGAACTGTTATATACACCTAGTAAGGGAAATAGTTTTACTAATTCTTTGAGTAGGAAAACACAGACTCAAGAAGTTTAGTAGTAAAATTATGAGTGGAAGATGAAGTGATATCAAGTAGAGATGCATGATTTGGTTCCCAAGGGCTAAGAGAATATGAGTCTCATATCAGTTTTATTATAGTATAATCTTTTTCGGTAGATCAGATAGAGGGAGTTTGAATATCTGGAGTTCTTTTCCTTGTGCATAATCCCTAAAGTTGGGGAGAAACCTTTTAATTGAATAATATTTGAGGATGAGATCATCTATGTCAAGAATATTTTTGTTGTTCCACTGAGTATTTGAGGAGAGATGATGCGCTAATTTCATGCCTACAAGTGGGCATGGTATCTAGACATTACCAAAATTATTTGGGACCTATGATGATAGTTTTGGTATTCAAACATGAGATAAGAAACAACAGGGTTTTTGACATGATGCTACAAAAGCTAATAGGTAAAGGTTGAGCATCAACAACCTAGTGGTTTACTACATATCTTTCCCATTATAGATTGTAATTTGAATTATGTTACCATGGAATGTGAGGTGGGTCTTCCGAGGATGCCTCAGAAGAATGATTCTATTTGGGAGGTAGTAGATCAACTAACGAAAGTGACACATTTCTTGCCTACACAGGACAATTTATCAGTGGAATAGTTTGGAAATGTTGACATTATATAAATAGTCCATCTACATGGGGTGACACAAAGTGTTGTTTCAGAATGTGACTCAAATTTTACATTTCTCTTCTCATAGGTCTTGCAAAAGGTGTTTGGCACTTAGGTTTTACTGAGTATTACATTCCACCCACATGAATATGGGAAGTCCAAATTTACTATACATATTCTTGAGGATATGATTCAAGAGTGTGTCCTAGACTTTAGATGGTATTAGGAGATGAACATAGATTTGGTGGAGTTCAACAAGAAAAAAATTATAAGGTGGCTATTCAGATGAACCATATGAGGATTCTTATATTTGTCCATGCATATCAGTTTTATGTTGGATAGAGGTAGGTGAGTCAGAGATGTTGGGGACGAGTCTCAAGATGCAGATGTTAGATCATGTTCATATGATTCAAAATCATATGGATAAAGTTAACAGTAAGAATAAATCATATGATGGTATAAGACGATGACCCTTAGACTTGATATAGGGTGATCATGTGTTCCTTTGGGTGTCATCTTGGTTGGGTCACCTTAGGATTCAGAGATTGGGAAAGTTAGCACCCATGTTTGATGGATAGTTTGAGGTTATAGAGAAAATCTTGCTAGTGGTATACCAATTGGATCTTCCATACAAATTTATTTCTATGCATTATTTTTTTCATGGGTCAAAATATTGGTGGTATCACCCTGAACCTTCTTATTTGATCAATGTGAATGATGTTGAGCGTCAGACTAATGCATACTTTGAGGATAATCCAATACATGTGTTGTATCACAGTGAGAAAGTTTTACAAGGAAAGACCATGCTGATTGTTCAAGTATTGTGAAAATATGGTTGTGTTCATGAAGAAACATGGGAATGAGAATCAGATATGCAGTCCCCGTGACCCAATCATTTTACCTCAGAATCTTTAAGACACTTTATAGTATAACTTGAGGGTGAGTTGTTATAAGGTGGAGAGATTGTAAGAACCCAAACTTTTTTGAAGATGTATTGATATTTTTTTAGGTAAACTTTTTCCATATTTTTAGTATCTATTTTTTGGGGTTTCACCTTGTGGAGTTTTTGGGTAAAATTGGAGAATTTTGGAAGAAAGAGGGGTTGTGCATGGTTGGTTCACAGTTTTTGCAAACCATGCACCCAACCTAAAAAATTGTGCATACCTTGGAAGAGAAGATTCACAGAGATGAAAAAATGTTTGTCAAACCGTTCACCCAATTTTAAGTTACCATGTGACACCCCTGGCTGAGGCACTCAATTATGGTAAACCGTGCACCCTGTATAATAAACCGTGGACCAAGAATTTTGAACTACCAAAAATTAGATTAAAAATTCACAAAATCCTTGTACTTCAATCTAACTCAGCCCAATTCAACCCAAAAATGTTTCATTTAAATTTTATAGGTTTCGAGATAGATTCCAAGGTCGTATGACCTACGCTATATATGAATCATATCCCAGATTGAAGATCAGAACCTCTACCGGTAAATGATTCTCATCTCATATGGTTTAATCTCCATATCCATTATTTTTCTCATCCTTTTAAGGGATGTTTTCCTCTATTGGTGATGGTTATAAATATAGGTTTTTGTTGATCTAATCCATTTTATCTTGGATATCAGTTTTGATATAGATCTCATTTTTCATCATGTCCTTGGTTGTTCCGCTTCAATTAAGGTCTTCCATTGGCATGATTTTGTCATCAATTTCTAGGTAGGTTCTATAAATTCAACTCACATAGTGTTAAATTCCAATCACATGTATGTGCTGTGAAATTTCAATTAGTGCATTTAACAGTTGAACATTTAATTGAATAAAATATTTGGATTAATTAATAGGTGAGTTAAATTATCAGATATTGGGTTTTGGGAATTAGATTAATTAATTGGTTAATTAATTAATGGGATATAGGGATTATGGAATTGGATAAATTAATGAGTGATTTAAAAAATGGGATATTGGGATTGTGGAATTGGATTAATTAATTAGTGAATTAATTAATGAGATATTATGATTGTTGAATTAGTGGGAAATTAGCATGGCGTATTTGGTAAATTAATGTGATTATGGATTAATTCAAAATAGAAAGTATGATATTGTTTAGTTGACCATAAATGAATTAATGGGTTGTAGGATTGAATATTTAAAAATGGTTTAATGGTTAATTTATCATTCTATGCCATGCGATTATAGTATTGAACCACAATTTGTTTTGATAGTTGAAATGGTATATCTTGAAGTGAAATGTGACAGGAGAGTTAATGTTGATTATTCTTTATTGATGTGATATATGTGATATATGTGTGGTCTTTGATATACGAACATGGGATATGGAATGAGGATCCAAATACCCATATATGATAAATGAGTGTGGGACATGGAATGAGGCTCCAAATTCCCATGAGATATTGATGTGTATGAAAGGGACTGAGGATCCAAATACCTATATGAGATAGTGATTTTGGGATAGGGAATGTGACTCCAAATACCCTTGTAAAATAGATTTTCAAGAGGGGTACAAAGGCTCTAAATACCCATATGGTGATAAACATGATGTTATACACCCATGAGATTGGCAATGGGCTACGGATTTAATTTGATGTTTTATTAATTAAAATGATAAATTATAACAATGGTATTCTTATATGTGATATCACCTAGGGATGGTTCAAACTCTAGAATATGACAAAGTATGTAGTTGTTGTTCAGGTTTCCTCAGAACCTGAGAGTTTATGTGGTTAAATAAAGAATAATTAAAATGTAATAAATGCTTAATTTATGAATTATACTTTTTTATTTAAATAATTGTATACACTGTTATTGACCGAAAACTATTTTAGATGCTATTGGTGGTGGAATACTGAGTTGTACACACACCATTCTCGGGTTTAAGTCATGTCACCAACTGAATTGCAACACCAGTGTGTGGCACCTGGGTCAAGATATTACATAGCATAAATCTAAACCAATTAAAGGGAATGAGGTGTCAAAAACTTTTACTTTTAGATCTATTATAAATCATAAATATCCCACCTTATATGTAGTTATAGGTGACCATGATAAATGAACTTAGGAAAGATATTCTCTAAGAATTCAGGTTGAATAGATAACCTTCTTATCTTAGTTTGAACCTATGAACATGAATGCTGTAAATAATGATGAATTTTATTTAATGGATATTCAGGAAGATTTAAATCAATTTTTAGGGAATAAAGTCTAGAAATTTGATAAAAGAACCAAATAATACCTAACAATTAGATTTAAATGGGTGCTTTAAAACAAGTTTGATGAGTCAAGAATAATAATTATAAATAAATTTAGATTGGTGGCACATTTATACAATCAAGAAGAAGGAATTGATTATAAGAAAACCACTACTCTAGTCGCTAGAATTGAATCCTTTCGGATATTCCTATACTATATAGCACATTTGTATTTCAATCTATATCAAGTGGCTTTCAAGATTTCATTCAAAAATGGTTATATAGTTGAGGATATTTTTGTTGAAAAATCATTTTGATTTCAAAACCATAACTTTAAAAATATTGTTTTCAAATTAAAAAAGGATTTTCATGGTTTAAAATAATATCCAAGAGATTAATATGATATTATCTATAATTTCGGATTTAAAAATGTTTTATTAAAGGGATAAATGACTCTACAGTATTTATTAAAATAATTTCAAAAGATATTTAGTTTTTAAAATCTGTGTTACTGATATTATTTATGGATATTCATGATTTTCTATATATCTAGTTTAAAAAGATAATGTAATGTGAATTTAACATGAGTTTAATGGGTGAAGAAAAATTATTTTTGGGTTTTAAAATTTTTAAAAATTAATATGGAATTATTTTAAATCAAGGAATGTACATTAATGATCTTCTGAAACATTTTTGTATGAATATAACCGAATTTAGTGATAATCCCATGGGTACAAGCATCAAATTGGACCTTGAGAAAACTAGGAAACTAGTTAATCAAAAAAATTATAGTGGCATGATTGGAAGTTTACCATAATTGACAACTAGTTGACCAGATATTCTGTTTAGTGTGTTATTTTTCTCTCATTCTTTAGTCAAACACAAAATAATCTCAATTTATTTCTATGAAAATTATTTTCAAACACCAAAAAAATTAAAAAATCTTAGGATTATATTATTCTAAAGGAAATACATTCTATTTAATAAGATACTATAACGATAATTTTGGTGGATGTAAGTTACACATAAAAAGATCTTCTGGAACATGTGAATTTGTAGGTAGGTCTCTTGTTTCCTAGAATAGTAGAAACAAAAATATTTTTCATTATTCACTACTAAATCTAAATACATAGCTAAAAGTAGTTTATGTGCATAGATTCGATGATTAAAACACACATTAATAGACTATGGTTATTGGTTTCAATAAGTTCCTATAAACTGTGATAACCCAAGTTTGATAAATATTTATAATAATCTTACATCACATTCGAGAGTAAAACATATTGATATACAACATAAATTTCTAAGAGATAATTTTAAAAAAAGGGATATAACTCTACAACTCAATGGTAAAAAATATCATCTTGTTGAAATTCTTACAAATTCATTGAATAGTAATAGAATAAATTATATCAAACATAAATTATGTATAACTAATTTCATTTAAATTGTGTTTTTTTGGTTTTTTAAATTTTTAGGTTTCTAATTCACCAAATATTCAATTTAGTTATACATTTTATTATATAATAAAAAATTATATTAAATAAAATTGTTGTTTCCTATGTGTTACTATAAAAATAAATCCCTAAATGATTGAAGTGTAAAATCAAAGTTGAATCATTCCCTTTCCCAACCCGAACCGAACCCACTTTTCCTTTGAACCCACTTTCTTCAAATGACTAGTTCTCGAGTTGCATCTCTAAACCTTTTCATTCTAGATAAAAATAACATTTGAAGAAGATGATCTCAAATAATCCAAGAGATAAATGTTAAGAACAATGAAATCAAAAAAGATTTCAAAACTATATCTATATCAATGTGAAGTTGCAGCTGGAGGAGAAGTAGATGTTGAATGGTTCAAATCTAGTCATTCACTTCTTTGGAGAGTTTTTTCATTAGAACAGTACCTGAAAATTTTAATGTGAAGATTGGCATTTTTTCCTTGTTTATTTAGTGAGTTTTATATTAACATGGGTGTTCAAGGTGGAGAATATGATGATTCCATTATAATAGTCGCTAATGCTTAATGATTTGAATTTACTTAAAAATTATGATTTTAATATATTAAAGTCACTGATATTAAAGAATATAATAATTATTAGAGATAATTTCTAGTATATCATCCTTATTTTGAGTTTGGTAATACCCTGGAAGAGCTGATGAATGATAGAACCTTAAGAATACCTATTGCGAATGAGCTCAGTGTAGAGTGTAGGTAATTTTTAAAGTTTATTCAGAACATTATATTTATAATGAAGGTAGATTTCATTTCTATCATATATCAAGACCTATTATATATATATATATTGGATTATGGTATTTATATATTTTTCCTCATTTTTAATTAGAAATATGGAGGAGTTGACCAAACCTTTATATAGATTCAACATGCTTATTTATTTAAAGTTTGTATATGTATTTTCATAATATAAGAGACTTGTTCTTATAGGAACTAAAATAATTTTGATTCTAAATTGTGTTTGATTGAATCATACAACCTATAAGAGAATTAAAATTTGTAGGAGTATTTTAAGAAATAGGTGGGTGGATGATGGGGAGAATGTTTATGAAATATTCAATCATGTTTCTCATCCCACTAGCCCAAAATATATAGTTGACACCAATTTAGATCCAGATGAAGGATTTGTAGACAAATAATCCTTAGATGAAGAATAATTTTAATCCCCTATAAATCTAGATGACCAATCTTGAGAAGAATTTAAGGACTGTTGAGAAATGTATCATATTCATGAAATTAAAGATGATATAGAATCAATGAATGAAGAAGTAATATCTCATATTACAAATGTTACTCATTATTTAGTTATTTCAGTTAAAGTATAAAAAAGTTCATGAAGCTCCTATGTTAGATTATTTTATTGAAACATGATGTATAAAAACTAAGTGGGTGAGAATCCCTAGATCTACATTATTTGTACTTGTCATCATAGACTCTGAATGTGATTAAAATATGGATCCTACACCAGTGGATCATAAACCTATTTAATAGATATTTGGAGCTATAATTTTAAATATATCTTATTAAAGTGGGGAATGTATTCCAGAAAATGTATTCTTTAATATGGGTGTGTCTCCTACATAAGTTTTCATTGATCTAGACGAAAAAGAGGTTGATAAATCCAATAGTTATAAAGATCAGTCTAGAAAAGATACTGCTCAAGGTAGTGAGCCTAGTAAGAAGAATAGTGATGATAATGATGAAGGTAGTGGGGATTCACCAAATTTTGTATGTTTTTTTCTTGTAATAACTTTCTAAAACCTTGATTTTCCAGTACAAACTGCTACGCCTACTCCAGTAAGTCTATTCAGACATAAATCCATTGAGTATTTTTTTATACCACCAATCTAATCCTCCCTCTCTAAATTATTTTCTTGAAGTTTATTTTCAGAATATCCTATAAATGACTCTTCTCTAAGGAAAAAAGATATAGTTATGAATGACTTGTTGAATGAATCTAAGGACTCATTAAAAGAAGTAAAAAGGACCTCTTGGGATCTTCTATCCCAAATAAGAACCTTAGCTACTGATTCCTATGTTGAGTACCCATTCCACTGATTTGAGTGCCGATCATTTTCATAAATTTTCTTCTACTCAAGAAATAATTGATCCATATAAATTTGTTTTACCCTCTTATAATTCTTATATGATTCTAAAAAATAATTATTTTATTGAATTTAAAAATGACCAATTAAATATTTGAAATTAGAAGTTCCTGAATATCATTATGGAAAGTTCTATGGGCTCTGAGGAATAATTTTATTACACATTTGAAAATATCATTTACCATATTCTGTATAAGTTTTTTCTAACGTTTGATCTTGTTAATCAATAAGTATGTTCTTTTCTAAGGGAAATAGATTCTTTTTAATGTCAAATATAACAACAATTTGAGTAACAATCTGAAATGTTAATTACTTTGTATAAGAGATATCCAAAAGTGTTTACATATCCTAATCAACCTTCATCCTCGGTATTAAAACCTCCTCCAATTTCAATATCCGTTGATGAAAACCTATTTCAAAAAATGATCCATGAAGAGATTCATAATTTTCTATCCTCTATACAGGATGTGAGAAATTAAGTTTATATGGACACTACTTTTCATGGTGAGAAGAATAATTTTTTAATTAAAAAGGAAGCCACAAAGTCATCCAATGATAATGATATAAGAAGAGATGTTATCTTGTATTATATTAATAATATATACCCTATGTTAGAACATAAAACTCAATTATGGTATTTAACTAGAGATCTCAAAATTCCTCAATTGACCACTAAATTTAATTCTATAGTATATTAGCTTTTGGTCATGGATCCCTTACTAAATTAGTTTAGGTTTGACAAAATTTAATTTCTTTAAGTAATGGAGCTTGGAACTCGAGCGGTGTCTAATATCACCAGGATCTTGGAAAATTATATATATATATATATCCTATAACACTGTATTGGATCCTACTTCCATATCTTTACCTTATAATATTTTAGTTTCTTCTAGTGTATCCCCCTCTATTACCATTCTTTCCAATACCTCAACTATCCTTTTAACAAGAACATTTTTCCTTACTCAAATCCAAGATATCAATCACATAATTCTTGTCTCTAAATGTATCGCTATTCCAGTCCCACTTCCTATTCATTACTCTACTCCTACACTTGATCTTGGAAAAGGGAAATTCCCAACAATCCCTATAGATTCTAATTCCGATTAGGCTATGATAGGTATTTTTTTACCTTGTTGAAATATTAATGAAATTTGTTTTTATATTATTTTTATCTTCATTAATTATTTTTTTAATATTAAAGGGGATATCTAAATAAAATAATTGTGTCATATTCAGCATATTTATAACCATTTATGTATATAGCTATAACAGATTATGATATTTACTTTTTTTAAAATTTTATTTATACCATGATTTGTGATCATGAAAAAGGGGGATATTGTTGGAATAACACATGAAATTTGTTGTTTTAATATTCACAAATCATATTTATATTTACTCGCATCCATTATATGTTTTGTGAAAGGTAAAACATTCACTAAATTTTTGTTATGTCTGGAAATGACTGTAGCTTATAAATGATCATCTAAATCATGTATATAAAAAAGTAAATAAATGAATATAACAAGAACCAAATGATTGAATGGTGTCTGAATCATCCATTGTAATAAAAAATGAAAACGGAAATGATCAAACACAAGATCAACCTATAGACTCTAGAGTAAATTATGAGACCAAACAAACAAGAAAGAAAACATTTGACTTAGATATTTTCCATAATAGATCGACTGTATTATATTCTCAGAATGTGAGAAATCAGGTAATTGACATTATGAATAAAATACCAATCAAGAGAATGACATGATCAACAAAAATTTCGTTATATCGACCGTAAAAACAAACAGTCAACTATATGACCTATGGAAAGATCCAACTAGGAATTTAACCATGTGTTGAAGTGAATATGGAATTATGATTTGGTATTTATAATGTGACAATCTCCATGGATTCTGACATGGAAAACATTAAATTGAGCATATATAAAACTTAAGTATTATTTTATTATATAATTATTAATAATCCAACCACTTTTTAGTACATGATTAAATTCCATCAGAAGAATTTAATAAACAATATTTTTCTAAAAAAAGTGGGTATTCTTCATGATTTCTAAATTGATATTTTTTATAAAAATTATTTTTAATGTAAACTAATGAGAAGTAAAGTGAAAGTGAACATGAATAAATAAGGAATCATAGATACAAATGAGAACACATAAACACCAAAGTTACTCTTAACCAAAAATGAATAACATAATCTATTTTCATGCATATATGAAATATTTATCTTTGAAGACAAAAAAATATATCTGAATGTATTTTCACTTATATTTGAAATCAAAAGATGACCATGATAAGAGAATAAATACCTGTAGAATAATAGAGAAACATAATATACTGTATCTTTTCTTCATTATTTATCTTACTACGTTTTATTTCTTTCCAAGATATCTATGTTCAGTTTATTCCTAAATCTTATGCACCATCTGTTGAGCTGAATTTTAGAGTTTAGAAAACCACCTCTCTATATCTTTCATATCTGTGATCCAACGTAAAAATGTGGAAGATGCTTCTTCAGATGGATTTCTTATGAGGAGTCGTTTTATTTTATCTCTCCCACAGAGAACTGGGGATGAGGCTCTCTGCCTGGACAACCTTATGTGATATTGTTTTTAAAACCCAATCCAGGCTATGAATTAGTTTATTTAGAAATAAACTAATTTAAAGAAGGTGATTTCCAAGTGGAGGTGATTATGCCTTGACTTAAGACCAAACCCCTTATTAATTTCCAATGTGAAGAATTGGTTATAACTTGTATTACTTTTTTTTATCTATTTTCTTTATTTATTTTCAAAATGAATTTGTTTCTATTTGTATTCTATTAAACAAAAACTATACTCAGATAGTAAACAGAAACTAGTAACTTATATACTATGTTTGATACAATTAGTTTAGTTTCAAAGATAAAAGTATTTTCTAAAGTATTTTATTTGAGATATGATCGATAATTTGAGATCCTTTTCCAAATATAAATTTTTATATTTGTGTTATTTTTTTTAATTGGATATTTTTACCATATTGGGGGATTATTTTTGTTGAATTGTTTTTAAAAAGAAGTTTTCTTGGAAAGTCAATTCACCCCCTCTTGATTTGTCCACTTTGGACAAATATTATTTATATTGAAATTATAAAAAATTATAAAAAAGTTGAAATATAAATATTTGGATAATTTTACCAAGAGACATAAAATTTTATGGTAATTTCAATCATTTGAATTATAAGCAGTATCAATATCATAATATATTTGTATTAAAATTTCCTTTCAGAAAAATGTATTTTTCGAAATAGTTTTTTGTATATTTCACTATAGTAATTCTTGATTATTTTAGTCTATATTAATAAATATCACTCTATTAATTAATATATATAATCTTCTACTCATTATTCTTAAAATTTTAGAAAAATAATAGATTGGAAAAAATAATCAATTAAAAAATTAAAATTAAAAATACATTGAGAAGAAGATAATTTTTTATGATTTCAAATGATGAATCTCTATACTCATGCTTGTGAATTTTATTAGTCCTAAAAAATGGTGAAAAAAGGTGTGCACCATCATGAGTTCATCCACTATGAATAAAAATTTCAAATATTATCTCTTTATTACGAAATTATGTTATTGTTATTTTGGTTCAAAGAGAAGGGAAAAATGTTAATAGGTTGAGATTATAAATAGAATACCCTCAAAAGTGATGGAATAATGAAGACACATTTGGAATCCAATAAATCATGATATTATATAATTTAAGAAAATAATAAAGTACAGATTAATAGAATCCAAAATCTACCAAATTCCAAACTCCTCATGGTTTTTCTAAATAATTTTTTCATTTCACTTATAAATTTTAAATTATTTGTATGTATAAATAGAAAGGGGATTAATTCATTCTTTAATGGATAATCTTGATCACCAAAACCAGTTTCACAATATTTCATGGAAACTAAAATTTTAAATATTGAATAATGAACATAATTATGGAATAACACTTTTAGTAATTCATTTTCACCAAGTTTCATATAACTTCAAAACTAGAATAGATCAAAAAAATATTTAATAATTCTTTTTATTAAAAATAAATATAGTAAATTCATTAATTTTTTTTGAAAACGTTAATTGAATAATAAATATATATTTGTCATCAAACATAGAGATATAGAATAATTAGTTTTCATCTAGTATTTTTTATTAAATATATTAGTTGAATATTTATTTGGATTAGAGAAATAATATAAAATATTAAAGGAAAGTCACAACCTTTATTTTCTTGATTTGATCCACTATTTCCATTTATCCTCATTCTCATAAGTGTTCCATTAAATCCATTACCAAATTCACTAAATTTCCATACTCACACACCTTCATTTTTCCTATATTTATCAAATATAAAATATGTAAATTCTTTTTAAATAGTGAATTTCTAGTTTGGCATGACACTATTATAATGACATAGTCCAAATAACCTGGTCCAATCTAGAGGGACAAACTGATGTGTGCCTCCTCATACACAAGAGGCTACTGATTATTGAATAGGTCCTAAGACACACAATTAAAAGACCACACCCTTGATAATAGTATCCATTAATAATACCAATATTAGAAGTACAAATAATAATAAAATTGGAAAGAACATAGTAAAAGATGACAATACAAAACGATCATTCTATGAAAAATTGGATATAAGTAATTGATATAGTAATATATAATAGGATACCAAAATATGTGAATCATTACATTCAATAATAGAAGAAAAAAACCAGTGTATCTTTTATATAAAATCCTATATTTTTTCCTAACATTTAATTTATCCATGACCGACTCCACTTGCAAAGCTTTAAAAAATAATGATATTTTCCTTCAATAAAATATTATAAATAAATTCAATACATGCACTTTAATTCTCATGTATAATGTGAGTAAGAAAATCTAATTTCACATCACCAACATGTATTTAGAATAAGTAAGAAACATATGATTGTATATACTATGAAAATACCAATCAAACATGTACACATATCTGTCACGTCATCATTCACTAACCATGTTGTTAAAAACATTGACCTTACATTATTATTATCTATTATAGATGGAAGTTTCATCTCATTACAAGATATATTCTATAACATGACCACTACATTCTCACTCAAGGTACATTCTCACATCATGTCCAAAACCACACCATCTCGCTCAAGGGAATTCACAAATAAAATATCATACCACGTCTCAGACTAGGACCACTCACACATGGGATCCCACATACCGAGTCCCATATAATGTTCCATAAAATTATTTCTCACTCAGAGGAAGTCACAGATAAATATAACCTTAGTTCCAAACACTCTCACTCAAGTTGGGCCCAATACATAAAATTCCATTCTATCACATCACAAGACACCATCTTATCACTTAGTATGTTATCACATAATCATTAATAAAAAAATATGACATAAATTATAATAAAAATATTAAGTAGGCATGTAATTCCGTATAGTCTCCCACTTATTACAATTGGACCTCATAAACATAAGGAATCCAAATATTTTACCCATGGTCTATTGCCAATCGAATATTTATAGGTTACTCACAGTGAACTTGTCTATTCACTCAAAACCTTCACAATTGAAAGAAATATTATCAGAAACACATATTCCAGAAAACATGATCAACCTAACCACACCTAATTCTAATTAGTTCACTCTTGGACCAATTTTCCTCGGTGGGAATCTATACCTCAAGGAATTAAATTATCCTATGTTATCTATTTTACCCATAACTACCATATAATGATTTAATTACACCAATTCAAACCCATTCATCCACTTTGAACACAAAAATAATAAATTTTAGGGCAACACAGTCACACAGATGAATTAAAATAAATACAACTAGATACAATCATTATATCTTTCTATGAAATATATACGTAATCATTAAGGTAACACACATTCTATACCGTCTCACCAGATTGAATAATGAACAACCAAATCCATAGTGTTAGCCATAAACCCATAGAATTAGTGATTTAAGATGAAATAATAGGAAGCAATGAGAAAAGGGAACATCTAAGGTAATTATAGTTTTAACCTTACCAAAAAATCCATTACAACCAATAACACATCAAAAAAGGATAAAGAAACCTAGAGGAGATTAAAAACCCACAAAGGTTCCAATAATTTATCATGGGTTGAGTGGATGATAAAGGAGTAGGAAAGGAATGTAAATTTGTTGAAATGGGTATATTCAAGGGAATGCCCTTAAAAAATACATAGAAGTTAAGTAACAGTGTAATCATCATATTGATGGTGCGATAGAACCATACTAGGGAAACATTAAAGCATGACATTATGAATCATAACAAAACCATCCCTTTACAGAAGGATATACTTTAGGTATCTTACCAATATAGTGTTAATATCAATCGAAAAATATAATGGTCCACCCCTACAGATGCCTCAAAGAGTAACCCTTATGGAAACATCATGATCCTTCCCAAATCCAAACCATTAAGCCGCAACACCCTTCACTATGACGTGAACTCCAACCCACTACATAATTCCAAGCCTTGAACCGTGTTTGAATCCCCAAATATTGACCTAGAGTCACTACCAATACTGAAACATCCAAAAATTATCAAGATACACATGATTCAAAATAAGTTAAATAAAAAACCACCTTCAATGTTGATAGTTGTTATATGCATGGCCAGTTGAAAACTGTGTAAAAAAACTCTTTACAACAATTTTAAATCACCATATTATTGGTCTAAATTTAATAAACCAATGTAGAATGGAAGGATCACATTGAATTGATTTTTTATTTTCTATAAAACTAAATCCTTTTATATGTAAATGTTATATAATAACTCTATAACCATTTAATATATAATATTTTAATCACTTTCAATAATTTTATTTATCTTTGGTCTCTCCAAGGTAAATATTATGGAAAAAATATATGAAAAATATTTAGTTCTAAAACGTAAACCATGATTCAAAACTAATTTAAAGTATTCAAAAAATCATCTATATTAATTATTTATCTGGGTGATGTAAATATATTTCATAAAGTTATATTTTTTAATGTATCATGTCCACGGATATAATAAATTTTTAATTGGAAAAAGGTTTATACACATTTTATAGGTAATAAATACATGAGAGAATAATGATAATGCACATATATCTCAATAAGATAAGGAATGTAAATCTATTCATGTAGATTAAATATTAAAAAAAAATGTATCTTTTTTATTATTATTGGTAATTTATAAATTTTCATTATTATACTTATATTATAAATATTATATAACCCATTAGAGGATAAAATTTGTCATACTCTAAATTTATGGTTATCATTTAAATTATTGGGTTCATATAAAATATTAATATAATTTTTTAGGAACTCATATGGTGATACAAAGTTCACAAATGGGATAATGGTCAGATATTTTATTTGGATTGGTTTATTTTTTGTAAAAAACATGGAATGTCGTATATATATTTATTTTGTAGACATATAGGTGTATATAATATTTTAATGAAAAAACATATGTAATGATATAATATATATTTTTCTTGTTTATTAATATGAATTACATCATTATATTCATTATAAAAATATTAAGTAATTTTAACATAAAAAAGGAAGTAGTTTTAAATAATATCCTTTCTTATAATGTTTTTATTTAATTTATTAATTTATAAATTTTATAATTTGAATTATAAAAAATTAATTTAACTTTTTAAATAATTATATCAAAATTAACTTAGGGTGAAATTTTGGTGTTTTATGAAAATTTTAATTTTTCAGTGAATAGTGAAAAATACTGATTTTTTTTAAAAATGTTATTTATTTTCAATAAATTAATTAATTTAACAGTACCATTTCTTTAAATTAAAATAAATATTAATTATTTATATTTAATCCAAATAATTACTTTTCAATCAACTTTATATTGAATTTTTCTATAAGTTTTTTGGGTTAAAAGACGGGGTTTTCTAAAAACTATTTTAAAGTGCGCAATGTTAATTCATTTTAATTAATTAAAATAATATTTAATTAGGATTGTTTTAAATGAAATTTATAGATTATATATCAATAAATATTATTTTATGTTAATATAATAATTATTATTTTTAGTCATTTAGTTTATTTGGAATCATTTTAGGGTTGAAAAAATCACTTTTGAAAACTTATTTTTTCATCGCGTATACAGGTTTAATTTTAAATTAAAATTTTCAAATTATATGAATTTAATTTGGTAAAATTTATTAAATATTTTAAATCAGAAAAATATATATTATATAATATTTCCAACTTAATTTTTTACCATAGTATATTGTGAAAAAAGAAAAAATTAATTACATTGATTAAGCTCAAAATGCGCTTACGAGGTGGTTAGACTAAATTGATAAGGGTTAAAATGAGATAAAAATAATATAGAATACATTTATAGAAATATTGAGATATTATAAAGTATAATTCTATCTAATAGTTCATTTTAGATATTTTTTTATACAAAAAATGTGGGACCATCTTTTTCTTTTCAAAAATTACCTGTGTTCCACTCACCACACTTATAAAAGGTCACCCATCTCCTCTCTAATTCACACCCTAAAATCAATTTGGATCAACTAATACCAACCCAAATACACTCAAATATTCTCTCTTCATTATTTAGATCCCATATTTTTATCATAAATTTCACCTAAGAAGGAATTTGGTTCATACCTAAGGAGGTTTCCTAAAGAATAGGTATCGTTCTCAATCGTGCTTTTTTATTTTATTTATACTTCCAGTTCCATAAAATGTTATAAAAATATTTGTATTTAATAAAAAACTATCTAAAATATAATTATAATTTATAATTTTAATGGAATAAAAAAATATATCTCCTCTTCTATCAAATGGAATACAGAATCATTATTCGTGTATAGAGCGGACAACTGCCTCACAAACCGATGCCATTAGTTTTCCATCGTCACCTCTCATATAATTTTATAATGACGTATTTAAAGAATATATATATATATTATATTTTTAATTTATGTATAGTTATTTAGTTTCTATATAAAATATATATTCTTACTTTACATTCCATGGAGGATATGATAATGCCGCTCTTGTGTATGACAGACTATGCCTCATGAGGCGATGTGATTATATTTTAAATAATGCTATAAATGGAATATAATAAGGATAATTTTAATTAATATATTTTATATTAATGAAATAACTATGATATTATTGACATATTTATCTTAAAAGTGATTGTATCATTTTATTTCTTACAATGAAAAATGATAACGTCATTTTTGCGTAAGTGTGGACTATCGCCTACACGAAGTGATGTGAATCTTTTTTCAACAATAAATCACATGTATGATATATATAAGTGTATTTAAATAAATAATATTGTATTTATGATATTATTATACTTCTATAAAGATAAAATAACACACACTATATGTTCATAATGATCATTGAAGAATGGAAATGTTAATCATCCGGATGTACAACATTCAATCTTCTTGATTGAAACATAGTTCAATTTTCATAAACATAATTAATGATTAGTTTTAAAAATTATAATTTATGTATAGATATTATAAAAATTTCATGATTATTATTTTTGAGATGTTGAAATAATGAATTCATTTTTCAAAAACAACCCACAAAAGTAATTTTTGGACATATATGACCGATATCCTCAAAACATATGATGTAAACTAAATTGATTAAGTAATTTTATATAAAATAGTAATAAGTGAAATAAATTTAATAAAAAACATGAATTTTTTTCAAATTAAAATAAATTTGTAACATAAGAAATATTTTAGGATGATAAAGAATGAGTGCGAAGAATAAAACGCAAGGTAAGGGACATCACTTCATTTTTCTTTCACTGTAATATATTTTGATGTTGTGCACCAATATTATTTATTAGGTGTATATATATTATGTTTGAAAAGTTATAAAATGAATTTATCTATTTTCAGGTTATTTAATGTTTTGTTCAATGTTATTATTTCATAGGTCTTACGATTCAAATGTTTCCAAAGTGGAAAGGGAATTTTCTTTAAGAAAAATTATATTTTAAATATTACATTCAAACTCTCTTACCCTTACATTTCTATGAATTTAAAATGATTTTATTATTGTAATTATATGTACATTATAGTATTAAAAACACAATTTTGGTATTTTTTTCAATAGATTTCCAAAATGGAATCTTTTTACAAAATGTTTGACTTTCATTACAAACGATAAAAGGATGGTTCACTTTTAAAGTGTTTGGTGACAAGTAATTTTCCCACCGTAATAACCATTATATGATGTTTGGATTCCTTTCAAATATTTCATGTTTTCTTTAATAAAACCCCATACTTTTATTTTTATATGAATTGTGTTTTTCAAAATGTGTTTTTAAAATAAAAAGGTATTTTGGTATAGGAAATGGGGTTTCAAAGGAAAAAGGCATTTTGGTATTTAAAATGGGGTTATGAGATAAATTGTTATTTTGATATCTAAAATAGTTTCATATGGTATTAAAATAATTTTTAATTAATTTAATGATGGAAATTAAATATTTAATTATTTATGATTATGATATTTTTCTTAGGATTTTTTTATCAAGATGAGAGGCTCTATTAGAAACCAAGGATAGTTGGTTCCATTATAAAACAAGGATGGATGGTTATGTTATTTGTAATGACCCAAATTTTTATCAATGGAATTCCTATATTATAATTATTGCTTATAGTATAATAAAATTATGAAGTATAATGGCATATAATGATACTATATACTATATTACCATTAAGCATAAATTTTCAACTTTTATTTTTTGAATTTTGAAAATCTGAATACATAGTGGAAATAAGTTAGATGCTTGGAGTCTGATAGCACAATACTAATTTTTAATGAACAATAACCTATCTTTATGAATAGTAACCTAACCTTATGAATAGTAACATACCCTTATGAGTAATAATATGACTCTTATGAGTATTAAATCATCCAAAATAATAGTAACCTTACCCATGATTTATTAAATAAAATTTAGGCATCTTAGAACTGACAATTTGACCTTAGTAAAAGTAATGGTATTTTTTTTAATTCATAAATAATAAATTATAAATAATTAATTAATTTAAAATAAAAATTATTGTCCTAAAATATATTCATAAATTAAAAATTTTATGTCTTCTAGTTTTAATATAAATTTTAAATACCTTATGTAATTTTTGAAAGCATTTTAAAATATATTTTAAATTTTAAAACAGTATTTTTCAAGTAAATAATGATTTTATTTAAAAATTAAATTAATAATATTTTGAAATTATTTTTGAAAAATGTACATTATTTTTGGATAATAAATGTTTAAAAATGGTTAGGGTGATTTTTTGGGTTTTTCTGAAATACATGAATTTTTGGTGAATAGTAAAGTACATTAATTTACTACAGAAATACATTATAATTTAAATCCACTATTCCTGACAACAACAGTGATGTAAGAACCCAATCATCTAACTCACATTACCTATTTACTATTCTTGGTCATGGAATCATCACTATTGAGTATCTTGGTTGAAGTTAATATACTAATGATTAAAATATTAAGAAAACCCCTCTCCCCTACACTATATATACCACCCTTCACACCCCCATTTCCTCCCACCTGTTAAGATTCAGGCCCTGCTTAAAATCTACCTGAAAATCTTCCCTATCCCCTAACCCACGTCCAAGAGATTATAGTCTCATCAAAAGGCCAATCCTTGGTTCCTTAAGGAGGATCTCAAGAGGAGGATTCAAGAGGTAATTCCCCTCTCCCTTTTCCCTTTAATTTCCTTTCAATTTCAAGTTATTTTCAAAATCTATCCCCACCTATCCTCATCCTCATGGTATGGTAACTCCAATATCTCACATATAATAAAATTTTTTGATACTAATGGGAAAATATATCATCCAACCCCCTTTTCCTCTTATTTTTATTTTAAAAATGAAAACATTGTTCGTGAGGTGTTAATTTATCACCTTCAAAAACGACATGCTTTCTTTTTTCCTTTATATCATTCAGATCTGGTCATGAAACCCTTTTTATGGTTGAAAAAAATTCTTTTATATGTATTATATCCTATTTAATTATCTCTAACTAAGTTATTTACATATTACGAAATGATTAAACTAAACAAGTTCATCGTGGTCGAAAAAACCGCCCAAATTAACCCAAACAATCATCATAAATTTTAACTAATGATTCATAAACATGGTATATAACATAATTAATTATAAGATCATTTAAATTCATGAAATATTTTTAATAAAATGAAAGATCAATTCTATATGTTTATCCATGTTCTACACAAACTTCCATTTATGAATACAAGCGAACAACTAAAGAAAACCATAAAAATGAACATTACTGAACAATGTATTTAAAACCAATAACTCATAAAAATGAACATAAAATAACTTAATGAAACTATAATGAACCATATTAATGCACAAAAGGTTCTTGTAATTGTAAATTAATGAATCTAATGTGGTTATACATGACTTTATATTGAAGAAAGTATTCAGATACAATGTAAGAGGAAATTCTCGAACCTAACTTTTTTTCTTCAGGTTCTCCCTCTTTCACACCATTTTTGATATGGTTAGTCCTTAAAAATCATTTTTTCATTAGTTTCTATCATTTTATGGGTTACAAACATTTCCCACTAGAGTTTATTTCAAACAAAATTTTTTCCAAAAGAAATCTTCTTTCAAGAACACACCTTTTACTTCTCAATCATGGTTGATAGTTCTTGTATGAAGTATGTTATTACCTATTTATTTTGAGAACCTGAAGTTTATGAATGTGTTAGTATGAGTTTTAACCCATTACATTACATGTTTATTTATGTTCATGATTGATATATGTTATATGTGGCATGAATAATAATGAAAATGTTATGAAGTGAGAGGTGCATCCAGAATTATTTAGTGCAATATAAATGTTTGAATGGGACGGGTGCGCTCAAAATTATACAGAGCACCAATGCATTGGGTAAAGTGACGATTCTCAAGATTTAAAGTTAAATTATGTGTGAACATGATTCTAGATTTTTTCACAACTATGTTTGGTAGATTAGCACTAAGACTTGATGTTTCATTTTTATGCTTTTCCACATTCCATGCATTTATCTAATGTTTCATCAAATGATTTTTGATGATGATGTTATGATTATGCTCACCCCATTATATATTGTTCTTATCTATCCTCTTATTGGGAATTTATCTCATCCTGTTTTTTTGTGTATCCTTAGGTGATTATGTGTGCTAAGGAGTTCTCAAGGGACAATTAGAAGATGGAGAATAATGAATTAAATAAATGATTATGATTGATGTTTTAAATGTTATGTTTTGTACTAGTTTTCCAAAGACAATAAACTTATGGATCCTCTTAGTGTAATATTGTTCTGTTGTTTATCTTTATAATGATTTTATACTAATTTAAGAAAAGGTTGGGTTGCTATAGTTTTTATCAAAGGAAAGGTATAGTTAATTTGGGAATTAGGATTAGAGAACCCTAGAGTAAACCTCTAGCAAGATACTAAGTACCAATATGAACACTTGATGCATTACATTGGGATCCCATAAGATATGATTTTATTGTAAATTTAAAAAATGAATATGTTATTAATGAATTAATGAATTATGTTTTATTCTAACCTTTTCTATTTTAGAAAATGGTGGGAACCGGGAGAAACAAGGACAACAACTCTTGCGAGGGCTAATGAAATGATTGCAAGATCGACATCCCCAATGCCTTGGGAGTTGGAGTTAAAAACTTCTTGGATATGATTACCCAACTATCGTAGGTTATAATCAATAACAAAAACAATGGAAAACGTCCTCATTCACCAAATATTGATAAAATAGATATTAAGTGTTTTATGTGGCAATGACCGCCGATGTTTAGTGGATCTTTCGATCCTCTAGTTACAGAATAGTGGGTCAACTCCATGGAGTAGATATTTTCGGTGCTACAATATTCTGATATGGAGAAGGTGGAACTATCCACTTATCATCTAGATGGGTAGGCTGATCAATGGTGGGATTTGATTAAGAACACCAAGCCAATGGATGAAATTGAAGAGATGGAATGGGAAGACATCGAGGTCATGTTTCTTAACAATTATTCCCCACAAACTCTTTGTACAAAGATGAAGAGGGAATTCATTGAGCTCAAGGAAAAATAAGGATAATCTGTCACAACCTACAAAGCGAATTTCAAAAGGCATGCAAGGTACACTTTAGGTTTTGTCATCAACAATGATTGAAAAAATTATAGATTATTTATTGGATTGAGACAACACCATTGAAATTCTCTTGTAATTTGAGAATGTGGGAGTTATGAAGAACTTGTTTTATTTTATCTCAAAGTGGAGATCATGTTTGGAGAATGGTCCCATGTATATGTTGATAAGAAATGAAATATGGATTTTCAAGTTGCAGTATCTAACGATAATGGTAGGAAGAGAACTCAACGACCCACATGCCAAAAATGTGGGAAGTTTCATCATGTGAACTATCTCAAAGGGATGGGTAAATGATTCATGTGTGGGAAAGAAGGACACCTTGATCAAGAGAGTCGAAAAGACATGAGAAAAAAAAATAATGTGGTGGATGAAAGGATAGAGCCACCCATGGTTCAATGTTATAACTACAGGGATGAAATGAACTGTGAAATCCAGTTAACTAAATCTAGAGCCCTCTAGGGTAATCAGCTTCAATAGCCATAAAATCCAAAGGAACAAGGGAAGTATTATGACATCACTACTACAAAAGCGGTGAAAAATAATTAAGGTGTATAAGGTACACTTTCTATTCACTCAAGAATGAAAAAAGTATTATTTGATTCCAGTTCTACGAATTCCTTTATATCTTGAATGTTTGATAGAACTATAGAATCGAAGCCCCAAATCCTTGAATTAGAGATATCTATAGAAACACTAAGTGGTGAAATAATTTCAACCTAGGAATTTGACTCTTCTCCTATTAGCATATGTGGGAATATTCTTCCCTCCAATCTCGTAATACTTCCCTTGGAAGAATTTGAAGATATAATAGGAATGGATTAGTTCTCATTATGTAGAGCACATATCAAATTTTAGGAAAAGAAATATCTTTTTCATATTCTGAACCATCCCATGATCCACTACAAATGAAAGGAAGATCACGAATCTCTCCCGAAATATCCTTCGATGGTGTGGGTGTTGATACCCTATGAAGAAGCATAACTCTCCCAAATGGTTAATTCAAAAGAAATTTCCAACCATGAAGAAGTGCCTATTGTGAAGAAATACAGTGATGTTTTTCCGGAAGAGTTACATGGAATTCCCCCTGATCATGAGGTAGAGTTCTCAAATAAACCCATACCCAGAACTAATCCTATCTCAATGTGTCCCTATAATATGGCTCTAATCTAACAAGAGGAGTTAAAGAAGTAGCTGAAAGAGAATTTGGAAAAAGGATTCACGCTCCCTAGTAAATCACCTTAGGATGCGCCAGTTCTCTTTGTAAAGAAGAAGGATGAGACAATGCGGATGTGTATCGATTATTGAGAACTTAACAAGATCACATTAAAGAACATGTATCATCTTCCAAGGATTGTCGTCTTGTTCAATCTGTTAAAAGGAGATCAATTCTTCTATAAGGTGGATCATTATTCTGGATATCATTAGATAAAGGCGAAGAAGGAAGATATTTTGAAGACCGCTTTCTATACAATGTATGGGCACTATGAGTTTCTGGTGATTCGTTTCGAACTTACTAATTCCCCTTCAATATTCATGGATTTGTTCAATAGATTCATTAGACATTACCTCGAAATTTTTTTTGTATTGTTTGTCGATGATATTCTCATATACTCCAAGAGGAAGGAGGAACATTAAGAATATATAAGACTTGTATTGGCGACATTGAGAAAGGAGAAGTTGTATTCCATTTTCAGAAAGTGTGAATTTTAGATTAAGAAAGTCACATTCTTGGGACATGTGATCAAAATTGAGGGGATTTCTTTGGACACTTCAAAAATTAATGTGATTGAGGAGTGGACTAGGCCCTATAGTTTCACATAAATCCATAGTTTTTTTGGATTAGCAGGGTACAAACAACGTTTTGTGAGAAATTTACCTTGATTTTCAAGCCCTCTAACTAAGTTAACAAGGTAAGGGGTAATGTATATCTAGATGGAAGTATGTGATGGAAGATTCAAGGTGCTAAAGAGAAGGCTAGTCAAACTACTGAAAAGTGGAGAAAGTTTTGTTATATATAGTGATGCTTAAAATAAATACTTGGGTTGGGTACTCATAAATGATGATAATGTGATAGCCTATGCCTCACGATAGTTAAATATGCATGAGGAGAACTACCCAATGCATGATTTGGAGTTGGAAGTAGTGATTTTTTCCTTGAAAATTTGGCGGAACTACCTTTATGGTGAGAAGTGGGACATATACACCGATCACAAGAGATTAAAATATATATACACCCAAAAAGAGCACATCATGCATTAAATGAGATCATTAGAGGTAATCAAGGACTATAATTTCTTTATTAGCTATCATCATAGAAAGGCGAAAAAGACAGCTAATTCTCTAAGACAAAAAGAACCTGCTACTATATCCATGATACAGATTGAGAAAGACCCTATCTTCTTGGATGAGCAAAGTATAGATTGGGAAATCACAAGGGATTGGGATACATCCTACCGTACCAAAATGATTACACAACCATCAATATAAGAGAATATTAAAGAGGAAAAAAGGGATAATTTGGAGTTAAAAAATAATGTGAGTGCAGTTAAGGAAGGAAAGTAACATGAGTACCATATCATTGATGATGGAGTAATTCCATTTGGAACAAAACATTGTGTGCCTTCATCACCGAGTATCAAGAATGATCTATTGGAAAATTCACATAGGTCAACTTTATCTATCCATCTTGGTTTCACCAATATGTACCAAGATATTTGAGAACACTTCTAGTGGGATAACATGACGATGGAAATTATAGAATATATATCAAGGTGCTTGGTATGCCAGCAAGTTGAACTAGAGTAAAAAAAGTCCAAATGGGTGATGCATACTTTGCCTATACCCATGTGGAAATGGGATAATATCACTATGGGATTTATCACAGGTCTCCCAAATATGTCTAATGGAAATAATTTGATATGGGTTGTGGTTGACTGACTCACCAAGACTACCCATTTTGTCACTATTCGGGAAGATATCTCCCTTGAACAACTTGAAATGATATATGTGAAGGAAGTGCTGAGACTGCATGGTGTTCCAATATTGATTGTCTCTAATCATGATCCATGGATCACATATAAATTCTGGAGAAGTCTCCAATATTTTTTGAGTACTGAATTTAATTTCAGCAAGGCTTATCACCCCCAAACTAATGGGAAATAAGATAGGAATATTCAGATGCTTGAAGATATTCTAAGAGCATAATCTCTAGAATTCAAAGGTGAATGGGATCAGTATATTCTATTGGTTGAGTTATCATACAACAATAGATTCTACTCATGTATTCAGATGGATCCATATGAAGCTTTGTATTTAAAGAGATGTTGAACTCCAACTAGTTGGGATGAAGTTGGAGAAATAAAGCTTCTTGGATCCCATCTTGTGCAAGAGATGACAGAGAAGGTTCAAGTCATCCTGAAACATATCAAAGCTACTCAGAGTCAGAAAAATCGCTATGATAACAACCATCAATGGGAATTTGAGTTTGATGTTAGAGATAAAGTCTTCCTTTGAGTATCACCATGGAAGAGAGTCCTATGGTCAGAAAAGAGAAGGAAGATATTCCCAAGGTACATTATCCCCTTTAACATATTTGACCCCATACGAGACATGGTCTATCAGCCTGAAATTTTACTAAATATGGATCATGTTGAAGATGTGTTTAATGTATCACTCCTAAGGAAGTACATACCAGACCCCTCACATGTTCTGATCTCAGAGATGGTACAACTCGAAGATGATCTATCTTATGAGGAGAAGCCAATGACGATTCATGTATAGGAGAGAAAATTTCATACACAACAAGACATACAATATTGTCAATGTTTTTTGAGGGAACCATAAGTTTGAAAAATAAACTTGGGAACCAGAGGAGGCGATGAAGGAGAAGTTTCCTCACTTGTTTGTGTGAAACGAAATTTCGACGGTGAAATTTCATAATGGGGGAATAATTTAATGACCCAAAGTTTTATCAATGGAATTATCTTCTTATATTTATAAATTATAGTTTAATATCATTTTGAATCATAATGACATATAATTATACTAATTACTACAAGACCAATAAACATAATTTTTCCACTTCAATGTTTTGAATTTCAGAAATCTGACATACACAGTTACGATCAGTAAGATGTTTGAAGTTCAATGGGACAAAATTATTTTTTGGTAAATAGTAACCTACCCTTATAAATAGTAACAACCCCTTATGAATAGTAATATGATCCTTATGAATATTAAATCATCCAAAATAATAGTAACCTTACCCATGAATGATTAAATAACATTTAGGCTTCTTAGAAGTTACAATTTGACCTTAGTAAAAGTATTTTGTATTTTTTTGTAAGTCATCAATAATAAATTATAATTAATTAATTAATTTAAAAGAAATTTTATTTTCATAAAAAAGTTTACAAATTATATTTTTTATATCTTATTGTTTTAAGATAATTTTATAAGACCTTATGTAATTTTTTAAAGCATTATAAGATCAATTTTAATATTAAAAACTGTATTTTCCAAGTAAATTATGATTTTAATTAAAAATTAAATTAATCATATTTAGAAAATTATATTCGAAAAAGGAAAAATATTCATATATTCTACATGTTGAAGAATGGTTCAGGTGAATTTTTTGTATTTTTGCTAAAATACATGATTTTTTGGTGAATAATAAGTTCATTAATTTACCATATAAATACCTTATAATTTAAATCATTTATTCCTGATATAAAAAATGATGTAAGAAAAAAAATATTGAACTCAAATTCCTTATTTAATATTCTTGGTCATGGAATCATCAAGATTTCTTATATTAGTGGAAATTAATAAACTAATTATTAGAATATTAAGAAAAATCATCTCCCATATACTATAAATACCAACCTTCACACCCTCATTTCCTCACCCCTCTCAAGCTTCAATCCTTGGATATAATCTACCCAAATATCTTACCTATCCACTCCCCCATGTAAAATAGATTTTGGTATCATCAAAAGACCAATCCTAGGTTCCTTAAGAAGGATCTCAAAAGGAGGATTCAAGAGGTAATTCCCCTCTCCCTCTATTCCTTTAATTTCCTTTCAATTTCAAATTCTTTTCTTAATATATCCCCACATATCTTCATCCACATGGTATGGTAACACCAGTATCACACATATAATTTAATTTCATGATAATAATGGGACAATATATCTTCCAAACCCTTATCCTCTTCTTTTTATTTTGGAAATTAAAACATTGTTCGTGAGGTGTTAATTTATCTCCTTTAAGAATGACATGTTTTATTTTTTCCATTACCGCATTCAGATATGGACAAGAAACCATTTTTTGGCTTATAAATATTATTATATATGTATTATAACCTATTTAATTCTATTTAACTAACTTATTTACATATTACTAAATTATTAAACAAAACAAGTTTGATGTGGTTGAAAAACGAAACGAATTAACCGAAACGATCATCATTAAATTTTAACTAACGAGTAATCCACATGGTATATAACACAATTCATTATAATATAATTTAAACTCCTAAAATATCATGAATAAAATTAATGATCACTTCTGTATTTTTATCCATGTTCTACACGAACTCCATTTATGAATACAAGTGAACCTCTTAAGAAAACCATAAAAACTAACATTCCCAAACAATGTATTTAAACACTATAACTCATCAAAAGGACCATAAAATAAATCAATGATACCATAATAAACCATATTCATCTAAAAAAGGTTCTTTAACTTTTAATTAATGAATATAATGTGGCTGTACATGAATTTAAAGTGACGAAATCATTCAGATATAAGGTAATTGGAAATTCTCGAACCCAATTTTATTTCTTTGAGTTATCCATGTTTCATTACATTTTTGATATGGTTACTCCATAAAAATCAGTTTTTCATCATTTTATTTTCTTTTTATGGTATATAATAGTTTTTTACTAGAGTTTATTATTGAGTCAATAAGGTTTTCCTTATGAATTTTCCATTCCTTCTTGTTTTTAAAATCACAAACAGTTTATACATAGGCAAATCTATATTTTAATTCTCTAAAGTAAAATTTAATTCCTAAAGGAAATATAACCTAACCGAGATTTCCTTATACATATAAATATTTTATCTTAAGTATAAAAATCAGATTCATACCTAAAACCTCGGAATCATATAATACTTACATAGGAAGCATTCAGTTTTAGGATCCGAATTTTGGATATGAACTGTAATGAAGTTCCAATCCAAATTCAGGATATAAACTCTAATAAAGTTACACTCTGAATTCTAGATATGAAATCTAACAAAGTTCAAATCCGAATTCTAGAATCTGAACTTCTATGAGTTCGACTCTGAACTTTTACTAGATCGACTCCAAACTTCTATGAGTTTGACTCTTAACTTTTACTAGTTCGACTCTGAACTTCTATGAGTTCGACTCTTAACTTTTGCTATCCCCGCAAGCCATACACTATAGCAAGATAACGACTCCGATATTCGTATCGAGGGCTTACCCTGGTGTGGGTAAGACAGACTTTTTTGAAAGTATAAATCAAGGGACCATTATCCAAGGTTGTTGGATACCCTTCTGTTTGGGTTAAAAGATTAATATCTTGTTACTTGTTTTTGTTACAAGTTTTTCCGCTGCATTTTGTATTGTAAGGAAATTATAATCTTCTTATATTTCCTTACACTTGTACTCTGATTTAGGTAGATTCTATAGGCTTTAAGGTAGAATCTCATATTGTAAACTTTGTTTAAGTTTGAAATTTCGGATCCATATTTCTGGAACCTGTTTTTCAGAATCACTTTCCATATATAATCAAGTTCATAGAACTAGAAGTTTGTAACTTCATACTTTGTCCCAATATTTCATTGGTGTTAGAGGTGTTGTGAATTTCCTTAGTTTAACTTTGTTAAACTATGATCTTTCCTGTTTAAGGAAATTTTTAAAGTTTACAATTCACCCCCTCTTGTATATTGAGCTTCTACATCGTTATTTCGATCCTAAAATTGGTATCAGAGGGAGGTATCTGAAATACTTATATTGACATATAAGTTTTTCTTGATCATTTTTTCATTGTTCTATATTTTCCTTGATTAGGAATATTTTACATGAATCCAAACATTTTTTATTATGAAGTTTTTGTGTAGAAATATTTTTTTAAGATGGAAGGTTTAAATGTTGGTTCCATAGACAACGTAAACCCTACAAGACCAACAATTTTTGATGGAAATTATTATGAGTATTAGAGAGATCGAATGAAGACTTTCGCTATAAATACTGGGATAGATAACTTTTTTTATGCTTATAGGGAGTTATAAAATTCCCGATAAGGAAGTTAGTGCTTTCTCAAACCAAGAGAAGCATGATTATCAATTAAACTATAAGGTACGCAATACTCTACTATGTTCAATAACTAGGAACATATATATCCAAATTTCTTCTTATGAAATAGATAACTGTATATGGAAGAAACTCGAAGTTACAAATTTTGGTACATCTAAAGTGATTGAGATTAGAAGAGCTATGTTGAGAGATGAGTATCATGGTTTTAATTTCCCTTATGGAGAACCTATAAGAAAAGTACATCAAAGGTTTATGACTATCATGAATAGCATACAATCTATGGGAGAGAAACGTCTGGATAATGAATCTCTTGTCGACAAGATCATTGATATTATGCCCAATGAGTGGGAATCAAAGAGAATAACTATTTATGAGAACAGGAAGGTTACTCAAATTTCCCTAGATGAGCTGTTTGGAACTCTTCTTCAACATAAAACAAGGATGAAGAGAGTGGCTGACAACATCAAAAAGAAGAATGGTAATGGTACTGTTTCTTTTACTACAACGTCAAATCACATGAAAGCTAAGACTCTTGAGAGAGTAACTAGATCCAATTCTAATAATGTTACTATCCAATCTGAATCTAGTGAGAGCGAAGTATCATAAAACGAGTTAGCTAATCTTGCTCGAATGATGAACAAGATAGCTGGTCAAAGAAATTTCCAATCCAGGTATAATAAGAAGGAGAAGAAAGATAAGAAAGATTTAGAGGTCACATGCTATGAATGAAAGAGAATTGAACACATACGACCTGACTTCCCTATGAATAAAAAGAAAGAATGAAAATAGAGGCATTCTGAAGGGAATAAGAAGAAGTTTTATAAAGCTAAAGCTATGAAAAGTATGAAAGCTAATACTACTTGGAGTGCTAGCTGTGGAGACTCTTCAGAAAGTGAATCCTCAGAATATGATTCATCATTTTAGAAGAATATGAGATTCATTTCTAATACTTCTTTTCCACATACATGTCTTATGGCCAAGGTACACTCTGTCGAGGCTTTAACAAATTTATCTCTTGATAATAATTACTATTATGAAAATATTACTTCTATTGAAGATACTTCATCCTCAGAAAATGAATAAACTTCTAAATGAAGAAGTATCTAGATTTTCCAAGTTACTTGAAAAAAAAAATTGTAAAATTAATTAAAAATTAGACAAGGAAAATACTAGGGAATACATTATTACAAAAGAGACTTTATATCTTTCTTCAAATATTAAAGATAAAGAAGATCTTTTAGAAAAACTTTCTAATGAACTAGAGAAAGAAAATTATGATAAGGAAGATCTTTCTAAAGATCTTAAGAATGCTATTTTAAAGATGAAAATTTTTGAGGAAAATATAACTCTAAGGAAATGATTCCTGAGGATAGGAATTTAGTTATTAGACTGACATCTGAATTTTTTTCACTTAAGAAACATCTTGAAAAATTTACTTCTGGGAGGGAAAATTTTGACAAGATGTATTCTCAAATTAAACCCCGTAGAAACACTATTGGAGTAGGTTATACTCACCAAAAACCAGTTTTCAAAAACAACTATTTTGTTCCTTCTAGAGCCCCTTTTTGTACTAAGTGTCAAAGTGGTGGGCATTGGAAGAAAAACTGTTCATTGAATAGAGTTCAATCTCTTGGGTTTCATAAAGCATATTTTTCTAAACAAATATGGATACACAAAATTTTATCATCTGCAAATATTTGATCCAAACAAGTTTGGATTCCGAAAGTCTAATTCTTTTCTCATTTTCAGGAAGAAAAAGAAAGTATCAACAAAAATACATGGAACATGGATATTGGATGTTCCCAGAACATGACTGGTAACAAAAACTATTTCGAAAAGATTATCAAGATGAAGGGAGGAAAAGTAACTTTCAGAGATAATGCTCAGAGAGAAATTGTGGGTATAGGTAATATTGTCCTTCTTGGTAAAACCTTGATTTAAAATGTTTTGTTAGTTAAGGTTCTTAAGAACAACCTCATTAGCATATACCAATTATGTGATGAAGGATACCTTGTGAATTTTAGGAATGAAAAGTGCTTAGTACACAATTCCAAGGAAGAGTTTATTCTCTCTGCTCATAGGAAAGAGAATGTTTACACTTTGAACTTAAAAGACCTTAGGATCCAAGACTTACCTTGCCTAAGTGCAATGGAAGATCATTCTTGGTTATGTCATAGAAGACTAGGTCACTGTAACCTTAGAAACTTATGTAAACTCTCTAAGAAGAAACTAGTTACAGATCTACGGGAGCTTAGATTTGATTCTTCTAAAGTTTTTGATCCTTGTCAATATGGAAAGAAATATAAATATAGTTTCAAATCAATCAGTTAAGTCTCAAAAACTTATGCATTACAGTTGGTGCAGATGGATCTTTTTGGTCCAACACAAACTGGAAGCATTGTAGGAAAATACTATGTGTTTATTCTAGTTTATAATTACACTAGATTTACATGGGTCAATTTTCTAGCAAAGAAGTATGAAGATTTTTATTATTTCAAATGTTTTAGAGCCCATGTTAAAAATAAGAAAAACATTCCATTTAAAATTATTCATAGTGATCATGGAGGATAATTTCAAAATTCTGAATTTGAAAATTTTTGTATTAGAAGAGGTGTTACTCACAACTTCTCAGCACCTAGAACTCCTCAAAACAATGGTGTAGTTGAAAGAAGAAATAGAATTCTTCAAGAGATAACTATAAACATGTTGATTTAATATTATATATCTAGACATTTTTTGGCTGAAGCTGTAGGTAATGCATGTTATACTATAAATCGAGTTTTGATTAGACCTTTTCTTAATAAAACTCTTTATGAGTTATGGAATGGTAGAAAACCAAGAATTTCCTACTTCAAAGTTTTTGGTTTCAAGGTATTCATCCTGAATAATAAAGATAATCTACACAAATTCACACCAAAATATGATATTGGAATTTTCTTAGGCTACTCCACAACTTCTAAGGCCTATAGAGTTTTTAACAAAAACACTTGTAATGTTAAGGAAATAGTACATTTCAAATTTGATGAGTCTGATCCTTTTGTTTTTAAACCCTCCCAACCTACAGCCTCAAATATGTTTTCAAAAAATGATTATTATCCTTTGATAGAAGATCCTTCTGATAAGGAAAATGTTCAAGAAAATATTTCTGAAACATTTACCACAGAAGATTTCCTACCCTATGTTTATGAACAGGTTTTACAAAACCCAATTCAGTAGTTTCTTAAGAATCATCCCAGTGATAGTATCATTGGTGATGTAAATCAACCTGTAAGGACAAGAAGTTTCTTAAGAAATGAAGTAGAACATATAGAATTCCATTCCCAATTGGAACCAAAAAGCACTGATGAAGCTTTAGGTGATGATGATTGGATTAAAGCCATGCAAGATGAAGTAAATGAATTCGAAAGGAATAAAGTCTGGACCTTGGTTGAAAGACCTAAGGAAAATTCTGTTATTGGAGTAAATTGGGTCTTCAGAAATAAGTGTGATGAAAATGGATTCATAGTTAGAAATAAAGACAGATTAGTTTCTAAAGGATATAATCAGCAAGAGGGAATAGACTATGAATAAACATATGGTCCAGTAGCTAGACTTGAATCTATTCATATCTTACTTCCCTTTGCAGCATTCTTCAATTTTAAAGTTTCTCAAATGGATGTGAAATGTGCTTTTCTTAACTGTTATTTCCAAGAGGATGTTTTTGTTGAACAACCTCCTGGATTTGAACTTACAAAATATCCTGATTATGTTTTTAGACTTACAAAGCTTTGTATGGCCTTAAACAAGCCCCATGAGCTTGGTATGATAAACTTACATGATTTTTGCTTCAAAATAACTATGTTAATGGAAATGCAGATCCAACCCTTTTTATAAAGGAAGATAAGAAAAATGTTTTGATTATTCAAATTTATGTTGATGACATTATATTTGGTTCAACTCAGAAATCTTTAACTGATTCTTTTGCGGATACAATGAAATATGAGTTTGAAATGAGTATAATGGGTGAGTTAAAATTTTTCCTTGGTTTTAAAATTTCTCAAAAACCAGAAGGAACCTATATATCCCAACATAGGAATATTAAATATCTTCTTAAAAAGTATGGATTTGACAACACTAAAATTATTAGTACTCCCATTGGTACCTCAAACACACTTGATCTTGATGATGCTTGGAAACCAGTGGATCAAACATCTTTCAGATGTATGATAGGATGCCTACTATACGTGATAGCTAGTCATCCAGACTAATGTTTTCAGTATGCTTATGTTCTAGATATCAATCCAATCCTATGGAATCTCATTTAAAGGAAGTGAAAAGAATGTTTCGCTGCTTAAAGGGAACCATGGATTTAAGACTATTTTATACTTGTAGAAATGATTTTATCTTAAAAATCATTTTGGATGCTGACTTTGGTGGATGTAGAATGGAAAGAAAAATTACATCCGAAACTTGTCATTTCTTAAGAGATTCATTAGTTTTTTGGTTCTGCAAGAAGCAACATTCTGTAGCACTCTCCACTGCTGAAGCTGAATATGTAGCAGCTGGAAGTTGTTGTGCTCAAGTGTTGTGGATGCAACACACACTCATAGATTAAGGATGGAGTTTTACTAAGACTCCAAATTTGTGTCATAACACAAGTACCATTTCACTTAGTCAAAACCGCGCACATCACTCTCATGAAAAACACATATATATATTTGGCATCACTTTCTTAGGGATCACATATTTAAAGGAGATATCATTTTTCATTTTATCGGAATGCAAGATCAACTTGCTGACATTTTAACAAAATCATTACCCTTCGATAGATTTGAATACATTAAGAAAAAGTTAGGAATAATAACCGTACAGTAATATTTCTTCATTAAATTTTTGTTAAAAAAATCTCCTTACAGTAATAAACTCCTTTTCATAGGGGGAGTACATTTGATTGTGAGTTTTTAAAAAAAAATTGTAATTAGTTTTTAAAAAAATTTCTTTATGACCCTTTCAAAATTTTCGGAATCAAAATTTTGTAATGAAATTTTTGTACTGAAACTTTCATAATGAAATTTTCATACTGGAACTTTCGTAATGAAGTTTTCGTACTAGAAATTTTCGTAATGAAGTTTTCAGAACTGAAATTTTCGTAATTAAAATTTTCGTACTGAAACTTTTGTAATGAAATTTTCATGCTGAAACATTCGTAATGAAGTTTTCATACTAGAAATTTTCGTAATGATGTTTTCGGAACTGAAATTTTAGTAATTGAAATTTTTGTACTAAAACTTTCGTAATGGGAATTTTCATACTGAAATTTTTCGTACTCATATTTTTCACACTGTGATTTTCGTACTCAAACTTTTCGTACTGGTTTTTTGGAACTAAAAGTCTTTTCAACTTTATGTTTTTCGTAGTTTGTTTTTCGTAGCCAAATTTTTCTTCAAGAAGAATATCACCTATTATGAATAAACTTCCTGGCCAATCCGAAAGGTATGATTTCCTTACTTAAGTTTTCATAGTCATATTTTTCTTTCTGGTATTTTCCTTTGAGTTTTAATTTTTTTTTCGGATTATAGTTTTCAGAAATCTGATTGTTTTTCTTAAAACCTCAATAGATCGGATTCAAGATTTCCTTGCAGGTATGTTTTCAATCGTCCGGTCAAATCAAAGGGTTTTTTCAACCGTTACATGGTTTTTGGAAGTTCAAAGGTCAACTCCATCGCCTATATAAAGGGGACTCTCGAGGGTCATCCCACATCGGTTTTTTCAAAGCTCCCGCGTCTAAAAGCTCTGCCTCTCTTCTTAAGGCCATTCCGATATTTGTTAAGCCCGTTCCAAATCTTCCAGAACTCTCCATTCCAAATTTTTGTTGAAGCTACTTCCCAAGATATGTCTACCTTAAATCCAATCTCAAAATGAAAAGTTTACAGAGAATGACTGGTCCATCCAAACTTTTACATGTACGATTCTATCATCTCTAAGAATATCAGACTGAATGGTTGGGAAGATATATGTATATCCAAGACAAGTGATCAAGATCCTGTCTATCCGGAGTTACTTTTATAATTCTATGAATTATCAAGTTTTTGTGAGTAAGATAGAAGAGAAAAGTTTTCTTTCAAGTCTTATAGAAAGAATTACAAACATACTTACACCAAGCCCGCAAGCTTGGTAGGGCTAGCATATGAAGGAGAAGCTGAATTTTGTTCACACAAACTCCTGGATGATAAAGGTAGTTTTGTTAAGGTTAAGGCCTTACAATGTCTTGGACTCTCTGATGTCAAGACAACAAAGATTTCTCACCTATCTCCTAAAAATCACATCCTTCAGCTTTGGGTACAAGGTTTCTTGGTTCCAAGAAAGGGTGATAAAGTTACCCTGAAGAAAAGTGACATATATTTCTTAGACATCTTGGTGAATCTATGAAAAATAAATCTGATGAGGCATGTCCTTGTGACAATCAAGAACCTCAAGGAAGGAAATTTGAGAGCTCAAATCATCATGTACCTTGCTTTACTATAAAAGCTGATAGTTCAGTGTTTAGATTCTTTTAAAATTTCATGTAAGTATAAGGTTCAGAATTGCAAGCTTATTCTTTTTAGTGATGACACATTGAAAAGAATGAATATGGATTTTTCTAGGGAAACATGATATTTTTATAGTTTTCCGGAGGAAGAGGCTGAAATAATTATGGAAAATGTTGAAAAATCTGAGCCTGTGAATAATGTTACTAAAAAGAGGAAGCTTAAGGAATTGGTTGTTGAACACAAAACCCACAAAGTTAAGGAAACCCAGTCCACACCTCTCAAGCTGAAAAAATAGAAAGCATATCCAGAAGAGGTAGCTGCTAAATAGAGAGAAGACAAGGAGTAGAGGAAATAAGGGATCCACATTTTGGATTGGACACTGCTGAGGCTAAGGCCTTAAGATAAAAAGCTACGGATGAGTTAGAAAAAAAATCAAAAGAGAAAAAGATGAAGAAAAATATGTCTGAAGCTGAGCTTGTACAATCTCTATTGAGAGATACTGAAATATCCTCTGAGAAGATTTCCATTCCGGAAAACATTAATGTCCAACCACTACTAGAGACTCCTAGGAAGAAGTACTCCACTCTAGAAAAGTCTAAGGGTAAAGAGGTAGTTGAAGATGTAGAAAAAGAAGCTGGTGAAGAAGTAGAGGAAGAGGTTGTTGAAGAAGAAGAAGAAGTAGAAGACGGAATTGATGATCTGGATGACTTGTTCAAACAAGTAGAAGATTATCAATAAAAGGCTGAATCCAAAAAATTAGTCACTCCGGGAAAGGTAGTTGACAAAGATGGTCAGAGAGATGAAGTCAAGGAAGAAGAGAAAGATAATGACTTATCTGATGAGGAAGTAAGCAATGGGAAGCAGTATCTTGAAGAAGGAACAGAGAAGGATAAAATTGATGAAGACAAGATTGTTCAACTATAAGAGAGTGATGAAGAATCTCCAGATGATCAACCCATTCTGAAAACTGATAAAGGAAAGCAAGTGCTCATGGATACACCGACAAAATATATCATCAAGAAGAAAGAAGTTGGTGGTTCTTCTAAAAGGAAGTTCGTGCAAATTGAAGAAGAACAATCCCCTAGAAAGTTATCAGATTCAGAGTCATCATCACATGGTCATGACTTTTGTTGTTGAATATTTGAAAAAGTTGGCGAACACCATTCCGATTTTCCCACTATAGACTCTAGATTCCAGATACTGCAACATAGCTTGAATCAGAAGTCAGAATCCTTACCTATGGTGATGGATAATTGTGTGAAGATTGAGGCCAACCATATAAATTTCCTTATCAATTATGATGTACACAAGAAATCATGCAGCAATATCACTTTGTGGTCTAAGAAAGTTGAAGAAGACAAGGCTATGTTTGATCATTTTTAGAATGATGTTAAATATTCCTCTAACAATGAGGATGCAAAGATTATGATTCTTCAGGATGAGATAATCATTGATCAATGTTCTCAGAGTCAACAAGTGAAAAACATGAATGATAATATTATCTCCCTTGCTCAAAATTTTAAAAGGGATAGAGATCTCCGGATTGACCTCCAAGAAAAACTTATAAAGAAAGATGAGTTAGTGAAGATGTAAGAAGAGGCCATGAAGGCATAGGAAAAAGTTTTAAAAGATCAAGATGAAATAATAAAATCTCTGGAGAAGCAAGCTGAGGAGGATCAAAAAGATTTGAAGAAGCTGAAAACCTTGCTGATGAAGCTAATTTCGAAGGAAAATGAATGCAAATAGACTTAATCCGATCTTTTGTTTCATTTGTCTTTCCTTGTAATTTTTTTTCAAATCTAATGAAATTTTGGTTGGTTGTATCTTATGTTACTATGTACTAATGATTCAAGTACCATACTTCTTTTACATTCCCTTAAATTATTTTTGAAAATCACAAAGGGGGGGAAGGAAAAAGAACTACTCAAAAGAGGAGAAAGAAAAATTTAAAATAGATAAGGAAAAATTTCTAAGTGAAATATCTTTAATGTAAGGGGGAGTTCCACATTACGATGTTTTTTTTAATTCCCATGAAAATGAAAACTCCATTCCATAAATTTAGAATACAATCCTTAGTGTTTCAATGCCTATGGGGGAGTTAGTTGTATTCACCATTATCTATAAACAAAGGGATATAAGTTTTAATTTCAAAGTCTAATAATTTTTTTTCACAGTCCTTATATTCTTTTTCATAAGGTTGTTTGTGATTTCCAAAAAGGGGGATATTGTTGAGTCAATAAGGTTTTCTTTATGACTTTTCCAGTCCTTCATGTTTTTGAAAATCACAAACACTTTATACTTAAGAAAATATGTATTTTACTTCTCTAAGGAAAATTTACTTCCTTAAGGAAATCTACCATAACTGATATTTCCTTATACATATCAATATTTTTTATTAAGCATAAAAATCATATTCAAACCTAAAACCTCGGAATCATATAATACTTAGATATGAAGCATTATGTTTTAGGATTTGAAACCTGGATATGAACTTAACGAGGTTCCACTGCAAATTCTGGGTACAAACTCTAATAAAGTTCCACTCTGAATTTGGGATAAGAACTCTAAAAAAGTTCAAATCTGAATTCTGGACTCTGAACTTCTATGAGTTCGACTCCAAACATTTACTAGTTCAACTTCAAACTTATATGAGTTCGACTCCAATCTTTTACTAGTTCAACTCCGAACTTCTATTAGTGCGACTCCGAACTTTTTCTAGTTCGACTCCGAACTACGAGTTCAACTCCAAAATTTTATTAGTTCGACTCCAAACATATATCAGTTCGACTCTGAACATTGTAAGTTCAGATTTTGACTTCAAGTGAAACCAGAATCCGAATTTCCATGGAAATTTAGACTCCGGATTTCCATAGTATTCAGGATCCGAATTCCTACAAAATAGAATCTGAATATCTCTTTATTATAGACTCTAAATTCCATTTTGTTTAGACTCTGACTTGTATTTGATTAACATTCCAAACATCAGTTTTGCTTATGCTTACACTTTTTTTCATTATAAAACTATGTCTTGCTTTCAGTTACACATGTTTTGTTATAAAACGATTTCATCCATTCTATTTCTAACTAACCGTTGTTTGAGTGACACGTGTATAGGTCCCTCCGAAATTTAATGAAAATATAACCATTAGAGGAGGGAACCGACCATTACAACCGAGACTATAAATAGGATCTCATTTGAAAGAGATCAACACATAACTTTGACATCTGTGCATACATGCTATTGAAGTGATTTCTAGAGAGAGAGAGAGGCTCTTATCAACTCTCAAGCTTCGTGAAATTTTTTTGAACAACTTGTGAAAAATATTCCTTGTACAGACTTTCTTTGTGCTACTCGGAATGTGGGTGATTACATTTGAGGGATTTTGGGGATAGGAAGATAGAGGTTCCAACACTGTGAAGTTGAGTGCTTCCTTGCTGAAGAAGACAGAGGTGCTGACTACCTTATAGTTGAGGGCTTGCGGGGATAGCAAGAAAAAGACTCTGATCGTCCTATAGAGGGCTTACCCTAGTGTGGGTAAGACAGAATTTCTTGAAATTATAAATCAAGTGACCTTTATCCAAAGTTTTTTGATACCATTCTCTTTGGGATAAAAGATTTATATCTTGTTACTTGTTTTTGTTACAAGTTTTTCCGCTGCATTTTGTATTGTATGGAAAGTATTATCTTCTTATATTTCTTTACGCTTATACTCTGATTTATTTAGATTCTATAAGCTTTAAGGTAGAATCTCATATTATAAACTTCGGTTAAGTTTCAATTTCCAGATCCATATTTCCGGAACCCGTTTTTCGGAATCACTTTCCAGATATAAAAAAGTGCATAGAACTAGAAGTTTGTAACTTCATACTTTGTACCAATATTTTATTGGTATTAGAGGTGTTGTGAATTTTCTTAGTTTAACTTCATTAAACATAAATCTTTCCTGTTTAAGGAATTTTTTAAAGTGTACAATTGACCCCCCTCTTGTATATTGAGCATCTACATCGTTATTTCGATCCTACATTGATGTCAAGAAAAATGTTTTCCAAAATAACTCTTCTTTCAAGAACACAACTTTTACTTCTCACTCAAGGTTGATAGTTCCTATATCAAGTATGTTATTCCCTCTTTATTTGGATAACCCAATGTTTATGAACGTGTTATAATGAGTTTAAACGCATTCCTTACCATTTTTATTTATGTCCATGGTTTATATATGTTCTATGTGGCATTTATGATAATAAAAATGTTATGATGTGATGGATGCACACATAATTATATACCACAATATGAATGTTTGAATGGGACGGGTGTGCCCTGAATTATACAACACTTCAGTGAATTGGGTAAAGTGATGAATCTCATGAGTTTAAGTGAAATAATGTGAACATGATGCAAGATTTTTTCAAAACTATGTGTGTTAGATAACAACTAAGACATGATGTTTCATTTTTATGCATTCCCACATTCCATGCCTTTATCTAATGATTCATCTCATTATTTTTGATGATCATGTTATGATTATGCTCACACCATGCTATATTGTTCTTATCTATCCTCTTATTTGGATTTTATCTCACCCATTTTTATGTATATACTCTGGTGATTATGTGTATTAAAGAGTTTTCAAGGGAAAATTAGAAGATATAGAAGAATGAATTAAATCAAGGTTTATGTTTGTTGTTGTAAATGTTATGTTTGGTCCTGCTTTGACTAAGATACTAAAAATATGGATCCTCATGGTGTAATACTATTTTTTATTTAGTCTTTATAATTATGTAATAGTAATGTAAGAAAAGGAAGGGTTGGTATATTATTAACCAGGGATGGTTTGTCCTAGGATAAAAAAAGGATGGTTGGTTCCATGATAATCCAATGATGGGGGGGGGGTCTACGAAATCCATGAAATACATTAAGTATTATAGAGATAGACGATGACCATATTAGTTATTCCATTTCTATGAGTGATATGAATGATTATTTCCCAAGTCACATAAACAATTCATATATTCTTTATATAGGTGTTAAACAATTTCTTTGAGAAACAAGTGTTTTTATTTCATTTGAAAATGATTTATTTCATTTATCTCAAATAAATTTTATATAACGGTATACATTTCATAGGTTTTCATGTTTTTTATAGGATCAACAAACCAATTATTTTTTTGTATCTTGATGAGAAATTTGTGCTCATATCATGTTTTAAAATGTTTTTCATAGGGCTTAGGGATTGGTAATAGAAAGTATGAGGTCATATTAAGATTCATGATGATTTTTTTATTAAAAGAGATCATTTATTATTTAAAAAGTTTTAAATTATGTGGAAAATACAAACTGATATGATGTTTTACCATTACATATTTATAGTTTTTTAATATATGAGTCATGACCTATTTCTCTAAAACTCTAAACCAAAAAATATCACCAAATACAAGAGAATTATTTCATGAAATAAAACTCATTATTATGTAATGTTTAAGGATGGGTCCCTATAGTTGTTTTCAAAGGTTTGTTTATATAAATTTAGAGTATAATATATTGATAATAGAATACCATTGAAAGATTTTACATTATGGTAAAGTCGAAATGATTTATGATTTTAATATTACCATGTTTCTTCATGTAAAATATGTCTATTCATAATGGTTTTCTGTAGAGAAAATATTTATGATATAGTGGGAAGGAATTGGGAGGATAATATCCTTCTACATCTATATCATGATATGGTTGTAAATGAAATAGAATAGTTTTTATAGTGATGGAACCATTGAAATAATCTATAAATGGTGATGAAACCATGCTAGAAAGGAACCCAATCTACCATTAAGGAATAAGTCTATAGTGGATAATTCCATTAGGTAACATCCCCTATAATTAATTTGATCATCAAACTATGTGGTTTCTGAAGGATGGATCAATTTTTTGGAGGTGATATTTCATGTCATGCGATTTTCATAATTTCAAAAGGTAACTATTTCCAATAATCGTTTTGAAGGTGAAGCTAATCAATGGTTGTATATGGTTAATAATTATAGAGAGAAAGATGAACTTGATTCCATAGAATAGAAATCATTTAGGGATATTTTACTAGTGAAATATTCCCCGAGGTTTTTTAGACTCCATATGAGAAAAAACGGTTGGAATTTGGGAAACAAGATAAATATACTTTTTCCATGTATGGAAAAAACTTCACAATGTTGGCCAGGTATATAATGGATTTTATTCAGGATGTTAAAATTAAAACTAAAATATTTTACTCAGGGTAGAAACCGTGAAATAAAATTTGTTTATCCATGTGTGAATTAAATTGTTATGAGAAATGTTTTTATTATGTTAAGAAAGTGGAGGTGGAGTTTTATAACACTCATGTGTAATGGGAAGAGTCCATCAGAGAAATATGGAGGTAAGAAAACCAAGTTCCGATATTGTGAGTTGCATGGTAAAAATCATTATGGATAATGTATTAAGAGGTTTGGGAAGTTATTCTGATGTGGTATGTTTGGACATATGGATCCTAACTTTAAATAAAATAAGAAAACAAATAATGAAAATTTGATGGTAATATGCTTCAGTTACAATAATTTGTGGTATTATGATAATATGTATCCAATTTTAGTCACTCATGGGGGAATTTTTTCTGATCAATAGAAAAAGGGTGAGGAATAATCTCTTTCTACTACTATGGTTGATGTTGGTCCTTCAAGTAAAGTAGTATAATGTATGATACATGTTTACTCAAATTATGAAACTGAATTTTTTGACTTTGGATCTTCTCATTCATTCATTTTTTAAAATGTATCATAGAAAATGGTAATATCAGCACATAAAAATTAGACATAAATTTTGGTAAAAACATCCGGTAGAACTATTAAAGAAACCCTGATTTATAGGAATATTCCAATTTTCATTAGTAGGATGGTGTTTCCTTAAAATGTTGTTGAATATGACATAGTAGTTTTTTATATCATTATTGGTATGGATTTTATTTTATTTTATCATGATAAAATATATTTTTGATCTAAGAATTTTATGTTCAATGATTTCTTGTATTTGAAAACTTTATAAGAAGCTGATAAATTTATTAGATATGATAGTGAATGTTACCTAACACATATTATGGAAAAAAATAAAATTTTATAATTAATAATAAACCAATAGTGAATGAATTAATGGGTGTATTTCTAGATTATTTTATTTATGTTATTATTGATTATGAGGTCTATTTTAATCTTTAAATAGTTCCTAATACTTAGACTATTTCCAACCACCTTATCATATGGATTAAGTGGAACTTTTATAATTTAAAATTCAATTGTATGAGTTTATCGATTAAGGTTTCATTCGCCCTAGTACTTCACCATGGGGTTCTCTTTTTTGGTTTTTTAAAAATAAACATGGTTAAATAAAACCTTTTTTTGAATATATAGATTTTAATAACATAATTATTAATAATAAGTATCCTTTTCCTCACATCGATTATTTTTTTTATCAGCTCCAGGGAAAATAATATTTTTTGAAGGTTGATCTTAGGTTGGGACACAATCAGTTGAAAGTGAAGGAAGAAAATATTCTTATGACCATATTTTAGATAAGATATTGGAATTATGTGTTTTTATTTATTTCCTTTTGGGATTTTTATTCACCTATTTTATTTATTGACCTTGTTAATAGAGATTTCTATGAATTATTGGATAAGTTTTTGGTTGTGTTTATATATGAAATTTTGATATATTCTAAAAATAAATAGGAACTTGAAATAAACCTAAGGATTGTTTTGTAAACCTTAAAAAAAAATAAAATTTATGGAAAATTTAGTAAGTGTGATTTTTGGATGCAATATATTTCTTTCCTTGGTCATATTGTTTTTAAAAACGAAATAACTATTGAACCCTCAAAAAAAAAAATTGTTGAAAAATGGATAAGTCCCACAAATATCCTTGAAATTCACAATTTTATTGGATTATAAGTTTACTATAGGTGGTTTGTTGAAAAATTTTCTTAGATGGATATCCCACTAACTTTGTTAACATTAAATTAAGTTAAATTCATCTAAAAAAGAACATGATGATTATTTATAGGAATTAAAATGATGATTGATGAATGATAAAATTTTGGCTCTGCCTTCTAGAAATGGGAAATTTTTCATCAATAGTGATACTTCATTAATGGATCTTGGTTGTTTCCTAATGAATAATAAAAATTAATTTCTTATGATTTACATCAATTTTAACGTCATGAGATAAATTATGATACATATGATCTAGAATTAGCTATTGTAGTTTTTGCTTAAAAAATACGGTGGCATCATTTATATTGAGTAATGTGTGAATGTAGCAACCTAGACCCATGTATCCTAAAGTTGATGCCTTACTTTATTACTTTTTAATAGATACAAAATTCAAATCCCAAATGACTGTAAAAATTAGTAGTTTTGGAAAACCATATTACATATATGATACCCATTTTAGATTTTCAAATGAAAATAAATCATAACAATAGTAAAGGCTTTACATACTTGAAACTCATTCCATGAATTTATCATCATATCCCTTAGAAAGGAAAAAAATATAGTTGAGATAAAATTATAAGTAAGGGCTTATTACAATAGAAACTATCACGAATCAATAAATAATAATAATCATGTCAAGGTAAATAATGGAGACACATTGCAATTAATCAATAACTTGAGCATAATATGGAAGGAATAAAAGACAATCAAATAAATCTATATAAATAATTACATGATATTGAAACTTGACCATGAAAATTATAAATAAAATAATAATAATGAGTATATGAATTATTATGGAATTCATAATGTCGAACATATTAACATTTAATATCTATCCTCAATAAAATTACTATCAAGATATATCATCATGATAGTTTATATCTATGGGTAGAATCCCATTTGATTTATAAATCTGATTCATCTCATGAGACTACTGATATATCAAGGGTCATACATTAACCGATACCCAACCCATGTACTTCATTTCTAAATAATTACTCACGTATCAAAAAATTTATTTAACTCATAAACAATGTTTCTTAACAAATATCCATCTTGAGTAAGGGATCTAGATTTATCAATATTTCCCAGTTAATCAAATAACCTTCAAAGTAAAAACCATTTGTAAAAATTTTATACTATTTAAGAAATAATAATATACATTACACAATAACATGGATTTTAAAGAGAAATATAATTTCAGATAAAAATGATTACAATAAAGTGATTATTTTAAGATAAAGTTAACAACCACAAAAGAAAGTGAGATTGTATAATAAAATCAACCACTTGTTATTTTTCATGTAAAATATATTTTGAAGAAATAGTTCAAATTTGAAATTAAAATACCATGATGTATTAATGATTCATGATATTACATTTCTAATGGGAAGTATATTCACAATATAAAAGCAAATTTGTGCATAATAACAATTATATCTCAGTGGAATGTACATTGAGAGAGAATCCCTTACCTTACACTTAACTTTTCTTGAACATGATTTAAAATATTATATAATAGTTTTATAAAATATATTAACATAAAAAATAACCATATTAATATTAATTTTAGCATATATGATCCTTTTATAACATTATATCTATCATTTTTTAATAATATTTCATTAATTTCATTGTTTTAGGTGTTCATTGCCTTGTTTTTCGAGTATGGTTTGACTTGTTATTTTTTAATCCTACATAGATAATTATTTAATAATCTTAAGAATGAGAAAACTGATTTAAATATCATTTATATTCAGTATATATGTATTTAGTGTAATCCATAATATTTTCACATAATAAATTAAATTCACCGTTCATGGAATGGGTCGGTCGTATATACACATGAATGTTATTCTCATTTTCTTTTCATATTGAACACAATAAAATAAAATGATATATGTATATTATAATTTTGATTTCATATATATAAAATATGATTATTAAAACCATCCTTAATAAATTCAATTTAAAGCTTGACTGAGTCAGATCACTTCACGAGGTGGTAGTTCACCGTACACATGAGCGACAATATCGTATTACAAAAAAAATTGAAGAATGAAGGTATGCGTGATATAATTATTCTAGAAGAATAATAACACAATAAATTTCTTATATATAATTTCCAGACTGTAAATCTATCATTATTCCCAACCTTTAATGGTGGTAATGGAAAAATGAATGACATCGGTTCAGGAGGCGGTTGTCTGCCATATACATGAATGACGATTTCAGAACGCATTTGATGGAAGTGTGATAATTTTGAGGTCATAACATTTAAATAAATAAAAATATAATTATATTCATGTTACTAGCGTTAGTATATGGCCTTGGTATAATAATAATTTAATAATGTGGAAATGGAAATAAAATATAAATTCTTTTAGAAGAACATTCCCTCTTATTCAAGTATCCCCATTTAGTTTTCACTAAAACTGTTAAAAGAATTGATTTATGAAAAAAACATAAAAAAAGAGGGGATGGAATTTGGGGAGTGATTTTTTCATATTTTTTTAGATCCAAATGTCTTGAGAGTTTTTAAGTATTGAGAGGAGTGAGTTCTCTTTTATAGTTGAGGAGGAGTGAAATTCTAGTAATTAATCAAAAACATTCACTATTGGAAGGTATAAATTTTCTCATGTGGCTCAAATATTAATAATTAATATGGTGTATGGATTATATGGTCGATCCAAAACTCCACCACACAATAGAACTCATTTTATAAATATATTTTTCTTTAAGAACTATGTTTTATTATTTTACGATTTTTTTCATTATGTTAACTAGTTTTCTAACCAAAGAAATATTTACTTTAAAAAATATTTGAGTGATAAATATTATAAAATTTTGACCTTATGATTCAATAAATTAAAACTATTTTATTATATTTAAATCATATTTGTGTTTTAAATTAATTTTAACACAAACACAAGTAATGTGATAAAAAACCGCTTGAACCAAAACCATGCTATCCATGTTTTTACTATATAATGACAAAAAATTAATTAAACTAGAAATTTTTGTACATTAATAGAAAATATATGATATTTATTAATATTAAAAAATTACTTGATATAATATAGGTTTTTCAAAATTTTAAATCAATTAATATAATATCATTTATTTTTAAATAGTATTAATGTCAATTTTGACATTATTCATTTAATTTTAATTTAAACAAATTAATAAAATGATGTAATTTGGATATATTAAGTTGAAAACTATGTAATAAATATATATCAATCAAAAAAATCAATGTAAAAAACAATTTATTTTACTTAAACAACTTTTAATATTTTTAGTATCATTTATTTTATTTAATTGTTAACTAAATAATTAATGTTTTTGCATTTCTTAAGCACTTCAAGTAATTATTTCATCGCTAGAAATTAAAGATACATTATTATGATAAGTAAAAAATAATTTATATTTCAAATTAATATTTATAAAAAAAATATGTATTTTTTCCCTTATCCCAAAGGTTTGTAGATATTAAAACTATGTGAAGTACATTTTATATCTTTTTCATTACTTGAATTTTAATATAGATCAATGTCATTGAAAAAAGTCCTAAAAAGTCATAACATTTAATACAAAGGTTAAATAGTCTAAAAATTTCCATTTAATTTACTTTGGAATAATGGGTAGGCCAATTTAATCCTTATATTATTAGTTTAACCACTAAGTAAATTCATTTTTACCTTAATCACTATAATTAATTTTAACTGTTTTCACTAATAATTATGGTGAAAAATTATGTTTAACATATTCTATAATATAAATTATTATGATTAAAAATATAGATTCCATTTTTTCATTTTCTACTCACAGAAGTTTAAGAATTTAATTTAAAATTACTTCTACAGACGCGAAGAGAAAACAAGGTTTTAAAGAGACATTTTTTAAAAGATTACAATGTTTTTATATAAAAATTATATATAAAATGATTTAAATGGCCTAAATTAGATTGATATATGTGAAATTTAAATATTATTACTTTAACACTAGTTTAAGATATCATTTTACCTGATAAATTATTTTGATGAAAATCCAGTATTCAATTGAAATCTATTATGTTTCATTCTTCCTCAAAAAATGAAACTTCTCAGAAAAATACAAAAAAGTAACCCTAAGATAATTTTTTAATTAATATTTCTCGATGAATTTTATTTTTCCTTATAAATTTTATAAATCTGGTAAACATTAATTTTAAGTTATTTGTGAAAATCTATAGTAATCCATCCTTTAGAAAAAATATTTTTCTTTAAAAATCATTTATTTTTATTTTAAATGATACTTATTTTATTACTTGTGAATATAGAATTAATAAATTTTTTAAAAATTTAAATTATAATTATTTAGTTAATCATATTATGTACCTCCATTTAAATGGGTAGGTGATAAATATCATTTTAAATAATAATATTAATAATATATTATTGTTCGGTAAAACACAAATATATGTGTAACACAAGATGTCAAAGAAACCTATTCTTGTGTGCAATGGATAATAAAATCAGTGTTGCTTGAATTGAAGGATATAATATGTATTTAATTTATTTAAAATATTAAATATATCATAAAGTCTTATGATTTTATATTCCCTTCTACGCCATGTTTTCTGTGTCACATACACTGTTGAATAAAATGTTATTCATTTAGAATTTTTGGGGTTTTATAGTGAAATATATAGTAATAAAAAAAGTTCAAAATATATATTCCCTATTAAGGAATGGAAAACGAGACAAAAATGTGCCTAGTACTGCTCAAGGATTATTACTGCTTGATTCATTACCACCCTAGGAACAAAAAGTGGCCAATGCTTTGTGTCGGGAAAATAATGCTACATTAACCATGTTACATGTGGAATATGAAACTTTTTCAAATTTTTCGGTTACTTATTCCCAAATTTTTTTTGATAAAGGTCCATCCTCTATTATTTTCTAGGTTTCTGGGTATTTTATATTGTTAAAAATTATTAACCAAGCTCAGAGAAAGGATCATACTTTGCAGGAAAAAGTTGAATCCTTTAAGTAGGGTATGAAATTATATATTTCTAACTTTACCAAAAATTATTTTACTTTTAAGAAGGTTAAAGGATACAAAATATTAAAAAATGGAATTCTTCAACCATTTATAGTGTTGGAGTGGAAATGGAAAAGTATATCAATGGGTTTTTTGTAGGATTACCAAAGACTTTGTGATGAAATAATGTGATATGGGTTATGGTTGATTGATTAAAAAATATGAAATACTCCTTCCCATTAAAAATATTCTATCTTTATATAGACATTATATACTATATATAATGGAGATAGCTAGTTTATAGGGTGTTCATCTCTCCATTGTATTAATCCATGATCCAATGTTTACTTGTAATTTTTCGAAAGGAGTCATAAAATATTTGGGAAATGAATTAAATTTCATAACAGCTTTTCATCCTCAATGTGATTGATGGTCGGATTGGATGATTTAGACAATTGGAGATATTATTTTATCTTGTACAATAGATTATAAGGGAAGTGGGGATGAATATATTTCTTGGTTCAAGTTTTGTTATAATAATAGTTTTCATTCCAATATACAGATGGAACCTTTTGTGGAATTATATGGAAAGTGATGTCAAAAGAAATATTTTTGGGATAATGTTGATGAAATAATGTTTATGGTATTGGAGTTGGTAGAGGAAATTGATAAGAATGATCTGTTTATTATACAATAAATGAGGATGACTCTATATAGGGGGAAAAGTTATCCAGTTAACCAAAGGAAAGACATTTCTTTTAAGGCAGGTGATCATGTTTGTATTAAGTTATAGCTAGAGAAAATTGTTATGTGTATTGGTAAAAAGGGGAAGATATGTCAAAGATTTTTTAAACCATATGAAATCTTATTGTATATTTTTTTAGTTTCCTAACAAGTGGATTTTACCTGGAGTTTTTCCTAGGTACACAAAATATTTCATGTCTGAATGTTTTTAAAATTTGTACCAGATTTATCACATGTTTTTCACCATGGAGTAGATCAATTGGAAGCGAATATTTATTATAATGTATTCCTAGTTAATATTCCTTATAATAGAGGTAAATTGTTTTGGAATAAGGTTATTCACTAGGTTAAGGTTTTATTGAAAACCCTTTTGGATGAAGAAGCGACATGAAAATTTAAAAATGCTATGATGGAAAGATACACCTACTTTTTTAATAGGTGAATAAAATTGAGAGGATGCAATTTATAAATGGGATAATAATGTGACAACCAATTTAATGATCCAATAAACCAATTTCATCTTTATTAATATTAACTAGATAGTAATATTAATTATAAAAATATTTATTAATTTGTAAATCAAAAAGAAAATAGTTTTTACCAAATTATTTTCTTATAATGTTTATATTTAAAAATAAAATTTTTAAATATTATATTTTGAATTATAAATAATAAATTAAAATTTAAAAAACTTAATATCAAAATTAAGATAAGGTGAAATATTGGAATGTTTTAAAATATTTTACTTGGTGAATAAGGAAAAATAATTTTTTTTCTAAAAATTTAATTTCTTTTGAATAAATAAAGTAATTAAAATGAAAAAAATATATTTTTTCATGTAAAATAAGTATTATTTATTTATATTTGATCCAATTAATATCTCTTTAATCAAATTTATATTGTATTTTTGTATAAGTCTATATTCTGGTTAAAAATGGGGTTTTAGTAAAAACTGTTTTAAAGTTCATAATGTTTCTCCATTTTAATTAATTAAGATATATACAATTAGAAATGTCTTAAATAAAATTTATAGATTATATTTAAATAAATACTAATTTATATTCATACAGCTATTATTATTATTTATAGAGTTAATATAAAAACCTTTTTTCTTGAAAAATACAATTCTTGAAAGCCTGTTTTTTTGTCGTGTTTACGGGTTTAATTGTAAATTAAAATTTTACAACTATTTGAATTCAATTTCATAATATGTAATAAATATTTTTTATTAAATAAAATTTATATTATCTAATATGTTAAACAAAATTTTGGTCTATAATGAATAATGAAAAAAATAAAAATTTATTAATGTGGTTAGGTTGAAAATGGGTTTTCTGGGAGAATAAACTGAAAAGAAAATGGTTAAAATGACCTTAAAACTTGTATAAAATATATTTTATGTCCATATTTAATGTATAAGTCTCAATAATGGTATAGGTTTTATCCGTTTCTAATGTAGAAAATGTGGGAACACCATTTTCAAAAAAAAATTAAAAGAGTGTCAGTCACCTCACTTATAAAAGGCCACCCCCTATGCTATCCACTTCACACCATCAGAGCACTATTAATTAGAAAATTAATTCCCTAATAAATTCATAAATTTCCTCCAAAAAACCTAGGGATCTTATTTTTTTCCTAAATATACCCTAACAAGGCTTTTGGTGCTCACCTTTAGAGGTTGTTAGAAGAAGATGTATCATTCATAACCATGTGTTTTAATTTTATTTATTTTCCGACATAATTAAAATTTATAAAATTATTTTTATATAATAAAAATAGTATATATAATATACTTATAGTTTACTGTTTAAATGTTACAATCTAAATCCCCTCCTCTTCCATCAAATGGGATACAAAATTATCATTTTTGTGTATGGCTGACTGCTGTCTCTCGAACCGATGTCATTTGTTTTCCATAATCACCTATCATAAATTTTTATAATGATGCATTTAAAGTATATATATATATAATATTTTTAAAATATTATATTTTTTAGTTATTATATCATTTCTACCTTCTTAATTTCAATTCTGTTGGGGATATAATAACTTTATTCATATGTACGACGGACAACCACCTCATGAATAAATGTGATTACTTTTTCATTAATGCTTTATATGGAAGCTAATAGGGATAAATTAAATGAATATATATTATATAAATTAACTCACGATTATATATATGACATATTTATCATTATTAAAATATAATATATCATTTTATTCATACATTAAAAAAAAGAAAACGTTGTTCGTGCATACGTGTGAAATACTACCTCCATGAAGTGATGGGACTTTTTTTTCATCACTAAATAACATGGATGATATAAAAGTATATTTATGGAAATAATATGTTTCTTATGATATTATTTTTATTCTTTATGGATAAATAAATACATACCTTCTTTCTATAATGTTCAACGAAAAATGGAAACTTTACTCATGCATTTATATGACCTATCATCTCCATAATCATAAAGTAGATAATTTTTTAATATAAATCATTAATGATTTTCTTTAATAAGTATAAATGATGTATAAATATGATAATTATTCCATTATTTTTATTCTTTAGTCGATTAAATAGTGACCACTTTGACCACATTCCACCCACTAAATCTATTATAGGACATATAATACAAATATCATCAAAACATACGACATAAAATTAATTGACTAAGTAATTATATATAACATAGTAATAAGTGAAATACAAGGAATAATTAACTTGAAAAAGTTTCCTAATAATGTAAATAATTAAAATAATTTTATTATTTAGGATGATCTTGAATGAGCGTGGTGAATAGATCTTGAGGTAGGGGAATTCCTCTCAATATCATTTAATCATGGAATATTTTGATATTATACACATATATTCTTTTTTAGGCGTATATATAACCCCTTTGAAATGTTATATCTTGAATTTATCTATTTTACTGGCATTTAATGTTTTTTAATGTTTTTATTTAATGGTCCTAACGACTCAAATATTTTTATTTGGAAAGGTATCTTGTTTAAATGAATAATATTTTAAAGTATCCCTAAAACACTCTTTACCTTCAATATCTATCTATTTAAAAACTATTTTATGAATGTAATTATAAGAAAATTATAGTTTTAAAAATGATTTTTATCATTCAATATTTTTTCAAAAAAACAATCTTTCTATGGAATGTTTTTCATTCATTAAAAAAAATAAAAAGATGGATCTATTATAAGTTGTACGATGACAAAGACTTTTCTTTATGCCACAAGATTTATTTGATGATTGGATTCCTTTAAAATATTTCATGATATATTCAAATAAAAACCCTCTTTCCCTTTTTCTGATTATCCTTTTATTGAATATGAGTTTTTAAAAGAAATGGGTATTTTGTTATTGAATGTAGGTTTTAAAAGAAAAGGGAATTTTTGTATTAAAAATAGGGTTTTAAAATAAATTGGTATTTTGGTATCTAAAAGAGTTTCATATGTGATTAAATGTTTTTTAAAATGGTTTTTAATTAAAATTAAATATTTCATGATTTAAGGTTTTGTTATGGTTGTTGGTCATTTTTTACGATATCAGGTGGTTCAGTTTTAAATGAAGGATGAGTGGATTCATTATAAACTAGGGATTGGTGGTTAAGTTATTTACCAAGGATGAGTGGTTCTATTATTAACCTAGGATAGGTGGTTCCGTGACAAACCAATAATGGGTAAGTCCATGAAATCCCTCTATACATTATGTACTTTAGAGATGGAAGTTGACCATATTGGTTATTCTATTTGTAATAGTGATATGATCTATAAATTCCCAGTTACATACAAGATTTATATGTGATTTCTATGGGATTTAAATAGTTTTTTTGAGAGATTTTTTTTTGATTTTATGTTAAAGTTATTTCATTCATTTATGTTGACTAATATTAAGATAAAGTTAAATATTTCATGGGATTTCATATTTTTCATTGGACTTATTAAATTATTTTTTTTATGTCCCTTAATGATATTTTTTTTCTAATTCCACTTTTTAATTCTTTTTTTCATTTTGTTTTAAGGATGTGTAAGGGAAAGTGAGAGTTCAATTTTAAAATAATGGATATTTTTCTTGAAAAATAAATATTGTTCTATTCAAATGTTTTTTATTATGTAAAAAAGATATGCTTATTAGAAGTATTAAATTTTGTATATATACTTTTTAATGAATGGGTTATGAAAATTTCAATAAAATTATAAACCTCAAATGAACCTCAAATTTAAGATATGGAATTATTGAATTAAAACTCAATATTATGTAGTGATTAAGGATAGTTTTTTATATTTAATATCTGATATGAGGAAAAACATATTATGTACATGTGAATAATAACACATTTCAATTCATATAACATTATCACTAAGTGTAATATAAATATGCGGTCTCTAAGTATTATATTTATTATTGTTAAGGATATGATTAAATAATATAGAATTTTCCTCTATTAAAATTATTATGAAGCATTTATCCTCACTGAGAATGGTTGATAAATTATTTACACATTATTAATTAACTAACATATGATATAGTCATACCCTTAGAATAATTAATTATATTGTATTAATCTATTTTTAATAATAATTAATGAATATTTCATATGTTTTTAACTATAGATCAATAGTAGGATTAAGATTTGAGATATTGACTATATCATGTATCACTTTATTAATTCAAAATAATTAATTTTTTAAATTATTCAATGTTTTCTTTTAGTTCAATATTTTGATGAGAGTTAAAAATAAATTATTATTGTATTAAATATTCTATAATTACATTCCACTAGGGTTATAGTCGGGACTCATTCAACATGATATTACATGAGTTAATAAACCCTATATTTACTGTGTGATTTCTCTAAAATCCTGAAGACCTTCAATTTTTATTTATTTTTTTGATAATCCACATTTTGAGGGTTGAGGGGTAACCCTTACATGACCTATAAGCCCAAGGAAGAAGGCCTATACATGATTTGAAGGCCCAGAGGAATAAGGCTCTTTACATGAACTTGAAGGCCTATGACCAGAAACAATTGAAACATCTGCTCCCCAGCATATGCATATTGAATGTGCCTAACTCCCCACCTTCTATCACTGATCTTCTAGAATTTAACCATTGTATATAAGCACAAATTTCCCTGAATCATCTTCAAGGTATTATCATGTGTGGTTTGGACATGCTTCTTCTTGGTCTCGATGGCCTGAAATCCATGTGTCCCAAAGTCCATTTTGGCCCAAAATCACTATAACATTAATGACTTTGGTGGCCAGAAGGCTTTGAGACCTTTATTACCAAACCAGTGGCCTGAAGGGCCAAATCAGATGATTTTTTTACTTATATAGCACCACATATTACCTCCAATAATAATTGATACAATACTTCTATATTAACCCAAAAATCCCCACACCTACCATGATTTGATCCTGGGTGTTTTGGATTCCAAGCAGGAGTCTCTACCACTTAGGTACAGGCTTGTTGACTTCTATCATTAATATATTTGATTCATCTCTATTGGGATTATAATAATATATCTATTTCTTAATATTTTTGATTTGTACAATCCATGATAAATTATAATAAAAATTATAATATCGTATATAATTATATAATTTCATCTAAAAATACATTTGGTGTGATTTATCATGCGTGTGACTCTACTAGAAAATAATTGGGACTTGTTCTATAATAAATTCAATAAAACATGATTTTATTTTAATTTATAATAAAAAATTGAATGTTCTTTAAAAATAATTTTGATATATTAGTATATATAATTTATTCTATGATAAAAAATGATATATTATAGTTGATAAATTTTGGGTTGAAATTATTTATGTCATATACACATAATTTATATCATGATGAACATTAATATGAGTATGTATAAATATTTAAAATATGACAAGTCATCGTTTTTTATTAGGTATACCAGGATTATAATTTTCATTTACAATCATCTCTAATATTATGAACACTTTAAAAATACTAACAAAAATTATATTTTAAATTTTATAAGAAAATTTCTTGAAGGATTTGATATTTTTATGGATTTATTTTTTATATAAATAATTTATAAAAAGGATATGTTTTAAATAATTATACTATTATTTACTAAATAAAATTTTTCTGTGTTCCAATTACTATTGAATCTATTGTTTATATTATAAACATGTGTTACTTATGGTTCTCATCAAAAATCCAACTGGTTATACATATTTTCATAGATACTGTATAAGATAATATTATAGAGATGATAATTGGTATTATAGTCGATAAAATTATAGGAACTATAATAAGTATCATCATAAACTGTATAATGTAGTGGTTATAGTACAATATTTATGTTATGTGTGGATTCAGTAGCTTTATACAGTATTTATATGTAATATAACTAGAAAGAAAAAACACGACTCATACAATTACATATTGATGTTTCAATATCTCTTTGAACAATTTAATAATTTAATTCTAAAGACAAATCATAACGTAACCCCCCCCCCCCCCCAACAAAGGCAATTTTCATAATGTTTTTTATATATAAGCATAACTTGTAAGAACCCGATTTTTTCTATGAAGGAGTTAGGAATATTCTTGATGATATTCCAGAGCAGCGCCTTCAGACGGTGTGCGATTCTGAGCCCCGGAGTGGCCGAAATTATATTTTTAGTGCGTTCACACTGGAAACGCTAAATAAATGAGATAACTCCTAAACGGAGCATCAGATCATATATCAGTGTGTACGGATGGGTCCAGAATGGGGTGTTTACCCAAGGAATGACATAAAAATTTTCGGCGCGGGACGTTTGGACCCCTCACCCGCTTCTGGAGCGTTAAACAGATTAATTAATTAATTAATTAATTTGTCTAATGGAGAAACACTAGTATCTCTTAAACGGTGGCTCAGATCGGGAAACTGAGAGCACTGTTGAGTTCAGAGCGTGCCATTTACTTTAGGAGGGGTATAAGTTTCGCGGGCGTAATCCATTTGTGACAAATGGCCCCAAGGACATTTTCATAATTTGGCGGGTTCAGACGCTAAGTGTAATAACTTTTTAACGGGGCCTCAGATTAAAATTTTGAGACCGCCGTTGTGCTCGGTAGGTGGTGTTTACCCTAGGGGAGGCTTAACCTCGACCCCATCGAGAGTTTCAGATGCAGGTCTTTTTGGGGGTTTTAAATTAATTAAATCTTAAATTAATTTATTTAAACCCCACCCCTCTCCTTCCCCTTCCCCCTGGCAGCCCCTCCTCTCCCTCTCCTTTTCCAGCTCCGATGAGGCGGTAGTTCCGCGGTGAAGCTCCGGGCAACGCCCATGAGGTAGGGTCTTGTTGCGTTTTGTCTTCCCGCACCTATTTTGAACCTAAATCATATGCTCGAATTGTTGTTGGATTTTTGAACGAATCCAATGAACGTGTAGTATACAATTTTCCCTTTCCAACGCATCTCTCGGATTCGAATTCCAAGCCTCGTGACGTCCGCAATCATCCGCCGAAGTTGGCGGGTTTCGGTCTCCGGCGGATTCGAGCGGCGGCGCGGCAAGGGCGGACGACACGGTAGCGGGGTGTCCGCGGGTGTCTGGTGGAGCGGCTGGGCGAGGCTGGGGCGCGGCGTACATTCAGCGGCAGGGCGAGGGAGGCGGTGTCCGGGTGAGGCCGGGGGTGTCCAACGGGCGCCGGCGAAGCACGACGTGCGGGCGGCGAGGCCCCGGCCCTCCTGGCCGGGTTGACGCGGCGACAACGGGGGCGGGGTCCTCGGGACCCCGTGGTAGACAAGACCCACACACGGCATGTCTTTATGGGTGAAGAGCATGTCATACCAGCTTGCTGCCAGTCCGGGCGTGGAAGGCCGGCCCGCGACCGCGGGCCGGTTAAGAAGAGTGGGTCGGCCGAACCGGCCTGGCCCACTAATGTCCGTTTTTTTAAAACGACTGTAAATGTCAGCCGGGGTGTCGGATTCCCACACCGTCAGCGACGAAACGTTCCTTGGGACGAAGAGAATATTTTGATATGGTTTCAGGAATTTTTAATTTCCGAAACGATAGGACTTGGAGGCACGACACATCTTTAAGTGGACGAGCGTTGTTGCCGAGACTCTTGTTTTGGGCGGCGCGGACGCATCAGAGGTCCGTTTTGAGCACCGTCAATTGCATTGGTACCCTGGCGCCAGGGCGAAGTTTTCCTGGGTGGGTTCGGGCGTTGAAGCCAAAGTTGAGGCATGGGCCCCATGGCCCGTCTTTCGAGCTGCGTGCAGCGTTTCATGACTTTTTTGTCGGACATCCGTTCGGGGCGTGTGAGCAGTCGATGTTGGGTGTTTTTCCGAGGGGATTGCAATGGTGCAATCCACCCGCCCTAATTAGGCATGATGGTGCGGGGCCCACGAGGGCCGTTTGGGCGTCGACGGTGATTTTCTATCTTTATCACCGGACGACCGTTTTGGACAAGTGGATAGTCCATCTTGTGTGCTTTTTCGAGAGGATCAAAACGGTGCGATCCATTCGTTGAGTTTCGGGACCGGGTTGTGGGTACCATGTGGCACCGCTCGTGTGCGATGCGACGGGATGCATCTTTTTCTCCGGATATCCGTTGCACTCATATGAGTAGTGCTTTTGACGTTGTTTTCCCGAGGGGATCACAATGGTGTGATGCGCCCGACTATTTTCGGGGCCGGGGATCGGGATCACGGGACGCCGTTTGGGCGTGAGGCGGTGTTGGTGACTTTTCCATCGAATATCCATTGGAGGCGTGTAAGTAGTCTTACCCGCATGTTTTTCCGTGAGGTTTACAACGGTGTGATCCGTTTGGTTGTGTGGTGCCTCTTGCACGATCTTGTTAAAAGTGGAAGCATGGAAGGTTCTCCAGTGGTGTTTCGGCCTACCTTGTTTATAGTGGGCCCTTGGCGTGTGATCGCGCACTCTTGGGAGAGTGATGTTAGTGGTTCACGAGATGTGGTCGGTCGTGCCTGTGCCTTTGAGGTGGAGTAGTTACGTCATGCCTTCGCGTTGACGATGGGTTCTGTGTGCACGATAGCCCTTGGGATAGAATTGAGGTATACTCTGGGAGTATACTAGAATGCTTGAAGGTACATGTGGTTGTTCTTACCTAAGAACGTTTGGGTGCTTGGTTGGGGTTGTGATGGGGCCAAACGTTGTGTGGACTCCACATGCGTGCCAGATTCTACTTTATGTACTTTGACCTATCACGACGTAGAGGGTCCCTCTGTATGGTTGTTTGACTAGCAGGGTGGAGTTCTTCCCCTAGCTTTGTGCTTGTTTGTGACCAGCAGAGTTGAGTGGTCTCCCCCTGGTTTCGTTCTCGATGGATCGGCTAGTAGCGGTGCTAGTGGCACCCCGTGATGGAACATGCTCTGAACCTCTTTTGGGGTGAGTTGTACTGGAGTTGGGTGGTTGCACAATACCCACTCCGTGTTCGTTTGGCCAGTGGTGTACCTTCACTAGAGATGCCCAGAGCAGTTCTGAGTTTTATGCTCTAGTGGGGCTGGGCAGTGGGTTACTTATCGACTTCTTTGGGTTTACCCTCCAGCAGGACTGGGCAGTGGGTTATTCGCTGACTTTTAGGATCTACCCTCTAGCAAAGACTGGGCAGTGGGTCACCCGACGCTATTAGGGTCTACCCTCTAGCAGAGACTGGGCAGTGGGTCGCCCGATGAACTTATGGTTTACCCACTAGCAGAGACTGGTTAGTGGGTCACCCGACGACTTCTTAGGGTCTACCCTCCAGTAGGGCTGGGCAGTGGGTCTCCCGTAGTCTAGTTCCAGGTCTACCCTCCATCGTGGATGGACAGTGGGTCGCCTGTCGACTTATTCCAGGTCTACCCTCCAGCGGGGCAGGGCAGTGGGTCGCCTGATGATGTATTAAGGTGTACCCTCCAGCGGGGCTGGGCAGTGAGTCTCCTGATGATGTATTAGGGTTTACCCTCCAGCAGGGCTGGGTAGTGGTTCACCAGATATCTGGTTATGAATTACCCTATAGTAGGGCTGGGCAGTGGGACACCCGTTGACATTCCAGGCTCGGACCTTTCTACTAGGCTAGTCTGAGGCTTTCCTCCGTGATTAATTGAGCAGGACCCTTGGTTATATGCATCAGTGTTGTGACAGTTTTGACTTTGAGGAGACCTGTCGACTGCTGGGTAGTGACGAGGCATGGTTTGACTTTCCCTAAAACTCTCAAGTACGAGGGAAACATTCCCCACCGAGACGCGTTCTTGTGACGCGATCTAAAACCGTGCAGGAAAGTCAGTTCCGCCCAAAGCGTATAGTGTCAAGGTGTGGTGATTTAGCCCCTTGGCTTGCGGTTCGGGGTAGACATGCGGGATGCTGGGCATCGATGATGGAGTTTACTTCTAGGACTATTGGCGACTCACCTTTCTTGGGCTGAGCTATGGGACAGAGATCCCCTTACGACATGGTTCAGGCTTCTCGACAAAGCATATGGATTTGTATATACCATGTTCCTGCACACACTTCTTGGGTTTGGATTCTCTCCTTCCAGGAGAGGTGAAGACACGCGAGGTATGTCACGTGCTTTCCGTGTCTAGCTTCTCGTGGTTGGACGGGTCCACTCTCCGGCTATAGGTAGCGAAGACTCGACGAGAAGTTCATCTTCTCACCATTTCTAGCTTCTTGTGTCTAGACGAGTCTACTTACTTTCTTTTGATGGCTTGAGATGGACTCTCTGCTGGTATTCTACTTCACTTTCTGTTGTACTCCTCTACTTTTCCTATTTGCTCTACTGCTCACCCTTCGGTACCTCCTTTGATACTCCATATGGCCTTTGGGGTATCCTACTGAGTATTTTTATACTCACCCCTACTTGGGCTTTGCCCGCACTTGGTGTGTCCTTGCAGACGACGGACAGGTGGAGCGTGACATTGGTGGAGCGTAAGAGCTTGGCAGCTTTGACCGCGTGCGGTTGTTGTGGTCGGGTTCCAGGTGGGAGACCCGTCAGCTGTTTTTTTGTTTACATGTTGCCGGGTTGTGGCAGTTTTTGGTTGGGCGTGTGTTTTTCCCCTTTTATTTTCAGTTTGTACTTCGTACTATTTATAGGTCGATGCACATCTGTGGTTTATATATATAGAAGTTTTTCTTTTTTTTACTCTGCTTGTTCTTTGTTTTACTCTTCACTTTTTCATGGTGTTTACTGCGTGGGTGTGTACAGGTGCTTAGGCAAAGGCCTCCCCGAGTTATTATGCCTTCGGCACTGGTCGCCAGCCCCTAGCCTCTGGAGGTGGGCTTGGGGTAGTTGCGGCTCAAGCCTGGGTAGGGTCGGGTCATGACAAAGTGGTATTAGTGGTGGTTCTTTCCTTGGGACGCTATTTGGACGTCCCTAAAGTAAAAGTAATTGGTTGGATTTTGGGCAACAATGTTAACGTATCTCGAGAGCGGCTCTCTGGCCTGGGAGTCCAGTGATGGTGCAGCGGCCGACGTATCCATTCACCAGGACCCTGATAACCCGCTTGTCGACTCGGCATGCTGAGACACTTATTGTAGGGAATAATTGGTTTGTGCAACACATAGTACCGAGTCCTTGACTGTACTTCTTGAGTCAGCTCCCCATTTTTGTTGTTGTGGTATATAAATATATGCTCATCTAACCGCGACACTCCTTGATAATATTCAGGATGTCTCCGTGAAGACAGCCAGCCAAGATACTAGATTTGGTGTGTGACGATGACCCTGTGAGCTACGAGGCCACAGTCCTTGACCCATCATGCGAGCCCCTCTTTCCGGGTGGGCCGGTAGCAGCACCCCCCACCTGTTGAGCAGCAGAAAGTTTCAGCAGAGTAGGCTGAGTTTGAGCGCAGGTTGAGCGTGCTCCGTGAGTTCCAGCGGTAGAGACCACTGAGGTTCAGTGGTGAGCCAGACATTCAGGCAGCAGAGGCTTGGCTCGTGATAGTGGGTTGCCTTTTCAGGCTTGTGCAGACGCCGACAGATCAGAGAGTGGCTTTGGCAGTCAGCCTTTTCCGTGGATCGGCTTGGCGTTGGTGGAGTCTGGTGACTCAGCTTCTTGACGAGTCATCACTTTCGTGGGACGACTTCCAGTTGTTGTTTCGAGAGGAGTTTTTCCTCTCCTTCTTGCACTCCATTCTGATTCAGGAGCTCCTGCAGTTTCAGCAGGGAGGGATGACGGTGGCCGAGTATGAAGCTAGTTTTGCAGACCGTTTACGCTTTTACCTGGACTTGGTCCATGACGACAACCTCCGAGCGCGGACGTTTGAGCAGGGTCTCCGCCGAGATATTCGTGCTGTCATAGTACCCTTGGGCATTTCCAAATATGTCGGGGTCCTAGAGAAGGCGCTGGTGACAGAGGGCTTCCTGTCATGTTTTGCAATTGGTAGTGGCAGTGGGCGTGACGGAGCCGAGACATCTGCCATAGCTAGTAGGCGCCGGAGGACAGGGACTCGATGCAGGTGGCCTTCCCACTGCCGGTTTCGGAGACATGGTCGTATACCACTGTGGAAAAAAGGCACTGGGCCTCAGACGAGGATGCCCTTCCGTGAGTGGATCCCGAGCCGTGGTCGTACACCAAAGTGGTGCCGGAGGGCACCAGGGAAGCCCAGAGTGCGCCGGTGCTATGCTTGTGACGGGCGAGATCACTTGGCACAAGACTGCCCGACCCGAGTTGCTGAGAGCTTCGGGTAGGCAGCAGGTGCACCACCACGGCAGAGGCAGCGCTGTGATCAGAGTGGTGGCCAGAGAGGTGGTGCTAGCAGAGGAGCGGGAGGAGCTGGAGGTGGGGGACGACGTTACGAGATCTCCCCATCACCACTAGGCGGTCCACGCCAGGCTCTGGGAGTTGACGGTTGGGACCGCGGGTAGCCGCGAGCTTTGGATGTCTACGATCCTGCAGAGCATGGGATGGTGAGAGGTACCCCTTGCGACTCTACTACTTCTTGAAATAGAGTTTTTAGGCTTTGCGTGTGAAAGGATTTTCTCCCTCCTCCTTGTTTGAGGTGTTACCAGGGTGATGAAGGGCGTCGGGTGTAACCCTGTGTTGGTAAGGAAAATGGCGTGAAACCTTTTCCTTTCATCAACGGTGTTGAATCCTTCGCTTACGAGCGTGTAAGAGAGTCTTGGTTGAGAGACATCGGCTATGAAATCTTGCGTGACCAGATATCCTTGGGTGCTTCACCATATGGATATTCTGAAGGAGGGAATCACCAGGCCTTGCCCATGCCCAAGCGGTGATTCCTGTCGCGGCGTGCGACATAGAGTTTGGACCGGGGAGCTGAGCTACCCCCGAGGGCCTTCGGGCCGTTTGAGACCGTGCAAAGGGATGGCAAGGTACCCTACCGCCTTTCCCTAACCCCAAAGTCTGGAGTGGGTGCATGACATCAGCAAGGGCCGACCTAGCGTGAACAGATCAATCATTTGGTCTGTGTGGGGTGACGCAGAGCTGTGCGTGGGTTCTTCTGGGTACGGTAAAGCCAGGTGTGGGCTTAGTACCCTGTGTTGCTCCCTAGTTTTTCTTTTCGGGGACGAAAAGCTTGATGGAGAGAATGATGTAAGAACCCGGTTTTTTCTGTGATGGACTTTGGAATATTCTTGATGATATTCCAGAGCAGCGCCTTCAGACGGCGTGTGATTCCGATCCCCAGAGTGGCCGGAATTAAATTTTCAGTGCCTTCACACTGGAAACGCTAAATAAATGAGATAACTCCTAAACGGTGCTTCAGATCAGATATCTGAGTGTACGGATGGGTCCGGAATGGGGTGTTTACCCTAAGAACGACATAAAACTTGTCGGCGCGGGATGTTTGGACCCTTCGCCCGCTTCTGGAGCGTTAAACAGATTAATTAATTAATTAATTAATTCGTCTAATGACGAAACACTAGTATCTCTTAAATGGTGGCTCAGATCGGGAAACCAAGAGCACCGTTGAGTTCAAAGCGTGTCGTTTACCTTAGGAGGGGTATAAGTTTCGCGGACGTGAGCCGTTTGTGAAAAATAGCCCCAGGTATGTTTTCGTAATTTAGCGGCTTCAGACGCTAAGTGTAATAACTTTTGAACGGGGCCTCAGATTAAAATTTCAAGACCGACGTTGTGCTCAGGAGGTGGTGTTTACCCTAGGGGAGGCTTAACCTCGACCCCGTCGGGAGTTTCAAATGCGGGTCTTTTTGGGGGTTTTAAATTAATTAAATCTTTAATTAATTTATTTAAACACCACCCCTCTCCTACCCCTTCCCCTTGGCAGCCCCTCCTCTCCCTCTCCTCCTCCAGCTCCGGCGAGGCGGCGGTTCTGCGGCGAAGCTCCGGGAAACATCCACGAGGTAGGGTCTTGTTGTGTTTTGTCTTCCCGCACCTATTTTGAACCTAAATCATATGTAATAATTGTTGTTGGATTTTCAAAAGAATCCTATGAATGCATAGTATACAATTTTCCCTTTCCAACGCATCTCTCGGATTCAAATTCCGAGCCCCGTGGCATCCGCAATCATCCGCCGAAGTTGGCGGGTTTTCGGTCTCCCGCGGATTCGAGCGGCGGCGCAGCTAGGACGAACGGTGTGGCAGCGGGGTGTCCGCGGGTGTCTGGTGGAGCATCTGGGCGAGGCCGGGGAGTGACGTGCCTCCAGCGGCAGGGTGAGGGAGGGGGCGTCCGGGTGAGGTGAAGCACGGCGTGCGGGCGACGAGGCCCCGACCCTACTGGCCAGGTTGACGCGGCGACAATGGGGGCGGGGTCCTCGGGACCCCGCGACAGACAAGACCCACACACGATGGGTCTTTGTGGTAGAAAAGCAAGCCGGACTGGCTTGCTGCCGGTCCGGGCGTGGAAGGCCGGCCCGCGACCGCGGGCCGGTTCAGGAGAGTGGGGCGGCCGAACCGGCCTGGCCCACTAATGTCCATTTTTTTAAAACGACTGTAAATGTCAGCCTGGGTGTCGGATTCGCGCGCCGTCAGTGGCGACGCATTCCTTGGGACAAAGAGAATATTTTCATATGGTTTCGGGAATTTTTAATTTCCGAAACGATGGGCCTTGGAGGCACGACGCGTCTTTAAGTGGATAAGCGTTGTTCCCGAGACTCTTGTTTTGGGCGGCGCGGACGCATCAGACGTCCGTTTTGAGCGCCGTCAGTTGCGTTGGGACCCTGGCGCCGGGGGGATGTTTTCCAGGGTGGTTTCGGGCGTTGAAGCCAAAGTTGAGGCGCAGGCCCCACGGCCCGTCTTTCGAGCTGCGTGCAGCGTTTCACGACTTTTTCGTCGGACGTCCGTTCGGGGCATGCAAGAAGTCAATGTTGGGTGTTTTTCTGAGGGGATTGCAATGGTGCAATATGCCCGCCCTAATTAGGCACGATGGTGCGGGTCCCATGAGGGCCGTTTGGGCGTCGACGGTGATTTTCCATCTTTATCACCGGGCGACCGTTTTGGACAAGTGGATAGTCCATCTTATGTGCTTTTTCGAGAGGATCGCAACTATGCGATCTGTTTGTTGAGTTTCGGGACTGGGTTGTGGGTCCCATGTGGAACTGCTCGTGTGCGGTGTGCTGGGATGCATCTTTTTCTCTGGATATCCGTTGCACTCATGTGAGTAGTGCTTTTGACGTGTTTTCCCTAGGGGATCACAATGGTGTGATGTGCCCAACTATTTTCGGGGCCGGGGCTCGGGATCACGGGACGCCGTTCGGGCGTGAGGCGGTGTAGGTGACTTTTCCGTCGGATATCTGTTGGAGGCATGTAAATAGTCTAACCTGCGTTTTTTTCCGTGAGGTTTACAACGGTTCAATCCGTTTGGTTGTGCGGAGCCTCTTGCGCGATCTTGTTAAAAGTGGAAGCATGGAAGGTGCTCTAGTGGTGGTTCGCCCTACCTTGTTTGTAGCGGGCCCATGGCGTGTGATCGCGCACTCTTGGGAGAGTGATGTTAGTGGTTTAATAGATGTGGTCGGCCGTGCCTCGGCCATTGAGGTGGAGTTGTTATGTCACGCCTTCGCGTTGACGAAGGGTTCCGTGTGCACGATAACCCTTGGGTTAGAAGTGAGGTATACTCTGGGAGTATACAAAAATTCTTGAAGGTACATGTGGTTGTTCGTACCTGAGAACGTTTGGGTGCTTGGTTGGGGTTGCGATGGGGCCACACGTTGGGTGGGCCCCACATGCGTGCCGAATTCTACTTTACGTACTTTGACCTCTCACAACGTAGAGGGTCCCTCTGTGTGATTGTTTGACTAGCAGGGTGGAGTTCTTCCCCTGGCTCTATGCTCGTTTGTGACCAGCAGGGTTGAGTGGTCTCCCCCTGGTTTCGTTCTCGATGGATCGGCCAGTAGCGGTGGTAGTGGCACCCCGTGATGGAACATGCTCTAATCCTATTTTGGGGTGAGTTGTTCTAGAGTTAGGTGGTTGCGCGATACCCACTCCGTGTTCATTTGGCCAGTGGTGTACCCTTTGGTAGAGGTGGCCAGAGAAGTCCTGAGTTTTACCTTCTAGAGGGGCTGGGCAGTGGGTTACTCATCAACTTCTTCGGGTTTACCATCCAGAAGGGCAGGGAAGTGGGTTTCTCGCTGACTTTTAGGGTCTACCCTCCAGCAGAGACTGGGCAGTGGGTCACCCGATGCTATTAGGGTCTACCCTCTAGCAGAGACTGGGCATTGGGTCGCCCGACGCACATATGGTTTACCCTCCAGCAGAGAATTGGAAGTGGGTCACCCGACGAACTCTTAGGGTCTACCCTCCAGCAGGGCTTGGCAGTGGGTCGACCGTCGTCTAGTTCCATGTCTTCCCTCCAGCAAGGCTGGGTAGTGGGTCTCCTATCGACTTATTCCAGGTCTACCCTCCAGCGGGGCTGGGTAGTGGGTCTCCTGATGATATATTAAGGTCTACCCTCCAGCGGGGCTGGGCAGTATGTCTCCTGATGATGTATTAGGGTTTACCCTCCAGCAGGGCTGGGCAGTGGGTCACCCGATATCTGGTTATGAATTACCCTCCAGCAGGGCTGGGCAGTGGGACACCCGTTGACATTCCAGGCTCGGACCTTTCTACTAGTCTAGTCTGAGGCTTTCCTCCGTGATTACCGGAGCGGGACCCTTGGTTATACGGGTCAGTTTTGTGACGGTTTTGACTTTGAGGAGACCTCTCGACTACGGGGAAGTGACGGGGCATGGTTTGACTTTCTCTAAAACTCTCAAGTACGAGGGACACTTTCCCCACCGAGACACGTCCTTGTGACGCGATCTAAAACCGTGCGGGCGAGTCAGTGCCCCCAAAGAGGATAGTGTCAAGGTGTGGTGATTGAGCCCCTTGGCATGCGGTTCGGGGCAGACGTGCGGGATGCTGGGCATCAATGATGGAGTTTACTTCTGGGTCTATTAGAGACTCACCTTTCTTGGGCTGAGCTATGGGATGGAGATCCCCTTACGACGTGGTTTAGGCTTCTTGACAGAGCATATGGATTTGTATATACCATGTTCCTACACCCACTTCTTGGGTTTGGTTGCTCTCCTTCCAGGAGAGGCGAGGATGCACGGGGTATGCCACGTGCTTTCCGTGTCTAGATCCTCGTGGTTGGACGAGTACACTCTCCGGCTATAGGTAGCGAAGACTCGACGGGAAGTTCATCTTCTCACAGTTTCCATCTTCTTGTGTCTGGATGAGTCTACTTCTATTCTTTTGATGGGTTGAGCTGGACTCTCTACTGGTATTCTACTTCACTTTCAGTTGTACTCCCCTAATTTTCTTGTTCTCTCTACTTCTCACCCTTCGGTACCTCCTTTGTTGCTCCCTCGATCCTTCGGGGTATCCTATTGAGTATTTTTATACTCACCCCTGCTTGGGCTTTGCCCGCACTTGGTGTGCCCTTGCAGACGATGGACATGTGGAGCGTGACTTCAGTGGAGCGTAGGAGCTTGGGAGCTTGGACCACGTGCGGTGGTCGTGGCCGGGTTCCAGGTGGGAGAACCGTCATCTGTTTCTTTTTGTTTACCTGTTGCCGGGTGGTGGCACTTTTTTGTTGGGCGTGTGTTTTGACCCTTTTCTATTCAGCTTGTACTTTGTACTTTTTAGAGGTCGATGCACATCTATAGTTTATATATATATAGCAGATGATCTTTTTTTACTCTACTTGTTCTTTCTTTTACTCTGCAGTTTTGCATTGTGTTTACTGCGTCGGTGTGTACATGTGCTTAGGAAAAGGCCTCCCCGAGTTATTATGCCCTCGAAGCTGGTTGCCAGCCCCTGGCCTATGGAGGCGGGCTTGGGGTAGTTGCGGCTCGAGCCCAGGTAGGGTCGGGTCGTGACAAAACTTCCCAACCATTTTCCATGAATGAATCAACCATTTACTAATGTTGGACTCTTAATAGAATCAGTAGGCATTCACCATAAAATATTAAGAAACATTAGTGGTAATAAATTATAGAAAAATTATTTACATCAATAAAAATGATCAAAAAATTATTATAGAACCTCTATCCAATGATTTAATCTAATAGGCCACAACTAGAGTAGTCACACACAATGATGGAGTTAATAAATTTTAAAACATATGAGAAAAATCGGTGAATATTGTACAAGGGTGGTAGTTTCCCAATATATTACTCTAATGTGGTTTATCCAACTAAAGTATTCGTCAATCAATCCCGAGGTAAGATGTTAAAACTACTTGAAAATCGAATTTAATCATTGTTTATTTTTAATATTTGATGTTTTTTAAAGGATAATATATTATATCCTATTTTAAAAATAATTCTTCAATTTTTGTTATAAAAAATTGATGTCAAAATTATGTTTCAATGTTTTTTTTACTAATATCTATTGTGAAATATTTGAAAAAAACTAGAAAGATAAAAAAATTTATTGTTATTTATTAAAAAATATGATGAAAAAAATGTTTTCACCATTTATTATAATAATAAAAAATGTCAAAATTTTATTTACACATTTGTTATAATTAAATCCAAGATGAAATGTCTTTAAAAAATGATTTCAAATAATCTTTTAAAAATTGGTTATATAAAATAAACAATGTAAAATGCCAATTTGAAGGTCACTCATTATAATAGAAGACATAAAAAATTGTAATTTTTTAAAAAAATTATAGAAAAAATAGACTATCCCAAATAACAAAAAACTACCAGCAAATAGAAATTAATGAAAATAATACTTAGAACTAATATAAAATAACAATGTAAACTTTTGTAAAATTTTATTTCAAGATAACACACATAAATGAAGCATTTAAATTTACCACTATAAATTATTATGGACAGTAAAATATTTAAAATAAATCATAAAAGTGGTCGAAGTATTTATTTTAATAATTGATAACATCATAAAAAATGTAAAATAATAATAAAATAATTTTTATAATAATTTTTTGAAATCAAAAGTGATTTTGTGGAATAATACTTGTCATAATATTTCATTTTTCTAGTTTTGATATTCTAAAAAATAATTATAAAACATAATATCCACATATAATTTAACCTCATTGAATATAACAATATATTTCTGAAATAAAAATCTATAAATAAAGACCATAATAAATGTATGAAAAAAAATTATCAACTATACTATAAAAGATATCAACCTTCACATGCAAATAATTAATTTCTTTTAGGTTCCTAATCAAAAAGTGATTTTTGTTAAAGTCATTACATGACATATTTTTTCATATATTATTTACCGAAACATATATAAAATTAATTAAATTATATTAAAAGAAAAATAAAATTGTTCAGAACATATGAATTCAATTAGTGTAAAAAATTTCCACAAACAATAGCTATAAAATATAATAATAACTATGTCATTCAATTATTTGGGAAAAATTTAAATGACATCCAATATCTAAAAAAACATTAAATGTTCATCATTAATGATATTATAATTAATATTAGTTTATAATTATATAATTATTATTACCCTTTATGTAATGGACAAAAACATTTAATATCTATGTTTTCTAATCTTTCAGCTACACATTTTACTATTAAATTAAACCTTGTTTATTAAATAGTTTTTGAAATAAATTCTTGATCCAAAAACACATAAGTATAAGTGCTATCATATTTTATGTAGATAGTTTGAACATACCTAATTAGAAAATTAATAAATTAAATAACTATGTTATACTTATTTAAATAAGTGAAAACTAATAATTAAAAATACTTGAATAGAAAAAAATTTCAATAGGGGTATGAAGACCTCATCATCAATAAATACATCTATGATTTTTCCAAGTATTTATAATACATAGTATTTACCACATATTTTTTCATTCATTGAAACTCATAATAAATTTATAATATAAAGTAATTAATTTATAATTTTCTAAAACATTGATAAATATAAAAAGTATCTAAAGGTATCGGTTCATGAAATGTTTTTTTATTTTAAAATGAATATTCAGATTTTTGATACTCATATATAAGATAAATTCAGGGAAAAAAGTTAATTTTAAAATAATAGTAAATAAAAATATAAGAAACAACACATACCTAAAATATCAAGTGACAATAAGGAATAGATGAGAAAAGAAAAAAAAAGACATAAACCCTGTCCAATAATGGAAATATCTTTAGTAGTCAATGGAACATGGGAAGATGTATTAATAATATGAATCATCACTACTATAACCTGATCTTATTTCCTAATATTGTGATGTACATATTCCCTAATATTATATATGAAATTTTTCACTACAATATGTTAATAGTATTTCCCAACCAAAAAATCATAAAATACAATTGGGTTTTAATGAGGAGGTGGGAGACCAAGATAAGTTGGATGGGTAGGATGAGAAGGTAAGGAGGCTGTGGTGGCAATGTGAATTTATTAATTTTTTAAAAAAAACCAATATAGATGATTTTATTCAACCTTTTATCAATTGATTCATCTCTCATAGTTGAGTATTCAAAGAAACATCTTATTGTTTGTATCAAATATCCCAATATTTCATACAATGTGAAACATTCCAATTCCGGGGTGTGAAAATATTAATTATTTCCTAAGATAAAATTTATTAGAGAGGTTAACCTTGGTAATCTCTACAGAGGATTTCATAAAAACCATGTTTGTCACTTTAAATTAGAGAAATGAGAGTTTTTTTTATTTTGAAAATAAAAGAAATAAATAAATAAAAATATTATAAATATATTGATGAAGAATGTGATTAAAAATAGTTATAAGAGAATGGTGAGTAGGCCAGAGTTGTTTTTCTAATTATAATGCTATCCTAGTCTCAAGTTATCAAATCCTATTTTGATATCTTGATTAATATGAGATCTTACAATCCTTGCATCTCACTCCCTTGGTCAAATGGTAATGTTGAGAATAAACCTTTCCAAAATATCATTATTATCTTTCATCCTTCCAATGTGTGGGATAGTTATAGCTAATACCTTCAATTGAATTAGTAAATACTTAACCTAGTCCTGTTTATCGCAAAAAAATAATATGCACTACCCCTCCTACATATACTGAACATTACTGAGTAATTAACCATTTTGACCTATCCTATTCCATCTTATATTAAATAAATCCTATTAGTGAGAGAAAATTATCATTAACCAAAACAATAAAAATAAAAAACAAATTTATAACCAAAATACAATCATATTTGATAATAAAAACATCTATTAGAATATTGATACCAAATTAATAGAATAAAGAAATGATTTTATTCTATGAAGTGAAAGAACTCAAGAATTATGAAACGAAAATATCCCCTTCTCTTATAACATATAATTTTACCCCTATATTCCAACGTAACCAATAATAAGGGGAAGAGGAAGCCATAAAAAAAGAAAATAAAAAATTATGAACAAAATATTTCTTCTCAATAATACCTTTTAATGATCATATACATTTTGCACACTATCCAGCTGAAACTTACCAAGATGTATTCTTATGTTTGATTAGGAATTAAGTTTTTTTCTACCCTAAAAATTTCAAATCCATTGGATATTCTTACCAAAAATGTATTCCCAAATTATAGAATCTATTTTTCTCTCTTTGAAGAGACTCTTCACATTATTCCACTTTGATATATGAAATTACAACCTTAATGAGTGCATTTCTCAATTAAATATAATGTGAACATGACCCTTTGAGTTCTATTATATATACTACTAGAATAACCTCATTTTTCTTGTATCTCGATATATGTATCATTTCATGAGGGATTTATATTCTATTATAGAAAAAATATTTTCCACATTGATTTATTTATTTCAGTCCCATGGAAATCAAATTTAAAAATAGGTCCATTTTAAGAATTTTAATCCCAATAATAAATTAATCCAAAAAAATATTTCCCCCATTTTGATCAATATTTAAAAATTTATGCATGAAATAATGAAGTGAAAAAAATTTAAAATTCTGAAAATAAGAAAAATTGAAATTTAGGCTAAAAAAATCCCTAAAATCCAAAACATTATGAAATTCAGATCATATTGTAAAAATAGTTGGGATTAAATAATTTGAATACAGAAGAAAAATAAAATAAATATTAACTCTATTAATTCCACAAAAATTATCACTTGGAATCCCTAATAATTAAGCATAAAAATAAAATAGAAGAAAATTTAAAACACATAGTAATATGAGTCACCAATTTATCACCAAGAAACAAAATATATCATGAATTATCACAACCATTTTCTCAAATCCTATATCAGATCACATAATCTCATTCCACATTATTTATCCTCCCATTACCCAAAATACCTACCTTACATGAATTTCCACTCATCACATAAATGTTAATTTTCAACAAGGCGTCTATCAACCAATAGCACGAAAGAGTCACCATAGGATCAATAAATTTACACATATCCATCTGATGTGGGTCAATGAAATATGTTTATCATGAGCAATTTTCCAGGTTTTTCAAGGAAATTCTGTTGGTAGGTTTTAGATTTCAAAAAATCCAAGGTAGAATATGGAGAGTTTAGATATTTTTTTAACAAAATTCCATTAGTCTAATTTTTACTCAAGCATGGTATGAACCTCACTCAATATACAAGAAGATAATATTATATAATAATGAATAATATATGTTCAGTGCATACCATTCAACATTTCAATGTCATAAATAATATCCAGTCAACTCCCTTCAACAAAATTGAATTTTTGATGATTTTTTGAAATTATGTATAATTTGATTTTTGAATGAAGTGATGTTGATTTGAATTTCAAGTAGTTGGTATGGCTTCCTAGACCTTATATTGAATGAAAATAAATATGTTAATCTAAAAATATATTAAGTTTCATTTATTTTTTAATCAGATTGATATCAAACTATTTTTATATATTTATACATCAAATAAATACTAAGGAAATTTTATTAATAGAATATATTTTTAGCAGTAAAAATATGCCTTCAACATTTGATTTTCAACCAAAATTAGAACCAAATAATAGAAAACACCAAAATACATCTTCCACCCACACATAAGTTAAATAAGATCATAAAATATCACTAATATAATGGATGAATCTGGAAAATTCCCTTGTAATATGGCTAACCAAATAAGTTATTCAAGGTTACTAAGGGATAAAAGAATTAAATGTACAAGGATTTCTAGAATAAAAAGGATTCACTTGAATATGGGGATTTCAAAACCAAATAACAGACTTAATCATTTTAAACAAATGTACCTTGTCCCATAATGTTTTAATAAAAATAAATAAAAGTCTCGTTAATGAAAACATGGATTTGTTCTTTCAAGAAATGACGTGAATGTAAAGAATTTATCAAAAATTGTTTAGAATATTCACATGAGGATTATTTCAAAGATTAAGACAATGATATGCGACATGGGATTCTAAAATTAGAGGATTTTTCATGAAACTATCAATGTTTTTAACTGGAAATATTATTATTTTTAGCATTATTTATTTTCAATTTCATGGGATAAAATGGTTTACTCATTGACATGGGTTTCAAAAAATGGGAAATAACTTTTTTGATTCACATGTTTCTAAAATACACAAAAATGGAAACAATAAACAAAATAATTTAAAAAATATTCTATTTTTCTAAAAACATAAATTTGGAATTCCTAATCTAAAATGGTTCCTCAACCACACATAAAATGATGCATTATTCTCAATACGTTAACTTACATTTTACATGTAATAAATTTTTAAATTTAATCACTATATGAAAGTGAGTGTTAAGGATATGTAAAAAGTAACTTATTAGTAATGCAACATTTAGTTAACCTCCTAAGTGCTTCTCATAAAAAACCAACTAGAAAAATAAAATAAAATAAAACGTATTAAATTTATTGAATGAAAATAAAATAGAAATAGAATGGGAAAGGGAAATAAAATAAGGATAGATCTTCGTTTTACCCCTAGTGATCCCTAGGTTTTGAGTACCCACAGATGGGAAGTACCACTATTATCCAATGGTTGATAGTGGTTGAAGTTTCTTTGATTTGATAATCTAATACTTCATCCTTTCATCTTAAATTTCTTAATTTTTGTTGATGAATACATGAGTAAAGTATCTCAAATCCACCCCCTCAGAAATTACATATGGCTAACAATGTAGGGGTATGATAAATAATTGGTCCTCCTATTTCTTGATTTCAACTTGAATCACCTCTTCTTCATTCTATAGTTTATTATATAGGTACACTATAATAATGTAATAATCAAAGGTAAATTCATCGAGTAATTATATTTGAATAAAATTAAATCATGAATATTAGATATCAAATTCTTCCACTTTTATATAAGAATATTCTATCTTGATTTCCTTCATAAAAGTTCCTTGGATATCCTAATGGACTCTCTCTAATAAATATTCAATATCTTTGGGAAGATCTATCTATTCGTCTATAGGTGAATCTTTTTTTATCATCTTCCTCCAAGGTAAAATATGAATTTTCCAACTCTAAAAATTTTAAATAATGATAGGTTATACTAAATTCAATTTCAATTATGTTAGTTAATAATGAGTTCAAGAAAATATCATCTCCCAATGTTTGTTTGACTTCAATTACTTGTATAGTGGAAAGTTCCTCTTTGAGTTTAATTTCATTATAAAGATGAAAGTAGTCAGGATCCTCCATTTTTTCTTCAAATTTCACAACATGGGTGATCTATTTTTATTTTAAGGGTACAGAGTGATGCAACTACGTTAATTATTATACTTTTTAAAGCTGGGGAGTTCTTGTTGGACCTCATGTTCATTCAAAAAGGAATCCAAATATTGTTGACCTCCTATACATAAATTAATAGTCATTCATATTCATCAGTATCCTACAGCATTAGGAAATAGAGGTGGAATGTATATTTAGGTATCTCCTCCTTTGCCTAATTAGTTTCTTCAACACCAAATATGAGTGGTGAAACCTCTTCCACCACTAGCTCAACTTTAGGTTTAGGTTTCAGTAGATACTCATGAGATATTTGATCCTTTAGGATTTTCACATACTACATATTTTCTGCAATCCAATGAATATGATCATTTATATATCTAATAACCTCTTTTTCCTGATACTTCACATGTGTGTAATTAGTGTATATATAATATGGGTATTATGGAAACATCATAGAAAAATATTTTATTTTATTTTATTTTTTTGAAAGAAGAAAGTCTATTTAAAAAATTTTAGAATTATATAATTAACATTGTGTACCATAAAACACACCATGTTTTTATGGGTTACTATTATGGGGTGTGAAAAAAAATTATTTTCTATATTAAAATGAAGTACAGTGGTTAACCAAGGTTTTCTATGGAGAGGAGTGCACAATAATCAGGTTTGTCACATTAAATTAGTGAATGATGTTTTATTTGAAATTATATATTTTAAAAATAAAATAAATAAAAGAAGAAAAATAATAAAAATATGTGGATGAGGTAGGTGATTACAAATAGAGATATGAAAAGGGTGACCAGTTTAGTTTTGATTTTATAATTGTAATTATTGCTTAATTTTATATTTTTCAATCCTTTTCTAATAGGTCGATTATAGTGTGATTCCAAAAATCACTTCCTCTCATTCTATTGGCCAAATGGTGATAGTGACAATAAATCTTTCTAAAATATCTACTTTGTGTACCCTCTATACATTTTTTGAGATATTTTAGTTGAATGACCTCAATTAACATAGGAAACACCCAATTGGGTGTTTTTATCCAAAACAATCATGAATTTACACTAAGCCTCCCACATGTAATGACAGTCACAAAGTACTTCCCCACTAATCTCTATTCTATAACATTATATATAAACTAGAACCAAGTGGAGGGCGAAAAACATAATTTACCAAAATAGGAACAATAATTGAATATAAAACCATATATGATCGTACTTGATAATAAAAAAATGGTATTAGAATATTGAAACCAACATAATAAAAGAAGGAATGAAATATATTTCATGAAGTGAAAGAACTCAAGCATTATTAAAAGAAATACTCCCTTCCAAAATCTATTGTAAATTTACCTCTCCATGAGAAGGGTAGTTGAGAATATAAGGGAAGAGTTATCCATTACAAAACAATTAAAACTTTAAAGGAAGAAAAACATTCGTATCCAGAATCTATTTGTCTAATGATTTCAATGTTTTTCCACAATATCTATAAATAATAACTAAGATTAATTTTTAATTTTTTTTAATTATGTTGTAATTTCACCTTCAAAAATTGAAATCCTTCGGATGAATTTTCAAAAATTGATTCCTAAAATTCTGAAAATATCTTTCATATGGTGAGGGGACTCTTCATATTTCCCCAATTTTATGGGTGAAATGAATGTATTAATGAGCCTATGTATACATGAAATATAATATGAACATTATTCATAGAGTCATATTTCATATCCATTCATAATAAACAAATTTGGTTTCTTATATCCTGATATATTCCTCAATAAATGAGGTATGTTTAATTCTTTCATCCAAAAATATTTCTCCAATGATTAATTTATTTGGGCCTAATAAATTTCAAATTAGCATTTGGTCCAATTGAAGAAGTTGAGTCCCATGAATAGTGGAATCTTAAAAAAAACATAATTCATTAATTTAGATGAATATTAGAAATGTTATTATTGAAATATAGAAGTGATAGAAAATAGTTAAAATCACATAATTTAATTTTTTTGACATTTAATCTCAAAACATCCAAAAAATCCAAAATTACACCATTCAAATAAAATTGGTAAATTAGTGGGGATTAATTCATTTAAATAAAATAGTAAAATAATGGAAATATTACATCATTTACAAGGATGATTAATTTATTTTAATACTAACACCCTCTTTACATCCTCTTACACTATTCTAGTGTTCTAGCTTTCCTTAAGTAGTAGCTAGAATTTTTATCTTTCCCTCATTCATATAGGTAACATATTCTAACTTTTCATATAGAGAAACCTAAGATAATATATTAAAATGTTATATTATGGAAATTAATTTATAAAGAACTAATATTTGAGAAATAAAATTATTGTATTCTTAAAATACAATTATCTACTTTTTTTAATGAATCTGTAGAAAAATATCTTTTTTCCAATTTTTACTATAATCGAGAGTGGGGGTGAGGGAGGGATGCAATAAACATATTTTTATCAAATAATATATATATATATATATATATATATATTAATTCATCAAACGTTTCAGCAAAAATTATCTCATACAGTAATTTATATCCACCATGAGAAAAAGTACGGGGGTATACTTATACAATTGGATCTATTAGAGAGATATCCAAGAGGATTTACATATAATATAAAATTATTTTTTTTAATGAAACTACCAAATAATAGAATAAATTGAATTTATAATAAATAATGATTATACCAGAAAAGATTCCTTCCACCAGCTAGAAATAAAAATCTCCGTTGTCTCCGCATCTATAACACCATATTTGTGTCATGAGTTTTCTTTCTGTTGTTAAAAAAATATAATGTGACTTTATTTTCTTAAAATTATCTTCACATAACTGAAACAAAATATAGACACCACCATTTATTTTAATTCTTATTGTGAATGTAAAATGACCATTTTAATTGAATAAATTAAATAATACCCATGAAATATTAAATATTTTATTATTTGGAAAAAATAGAGGTGAAAAAATTCACCATTATAGACTCCCCACACTCACTTTCACACTCTTACTAATGGTAATTCAACCATGATATAAAATTATATTCATAAAATGGATCTTCATATCCATATAACTATGGATCAACTTTTCATTCGTGCCTGTCTGATTAATATTGTCATCAAATTCAATTCTCAACCCATGATCCCAAGGATAAACTGAATGTTTTGGTAAATATACAATCCTACATCTACCAAAGAAGGTATTTTATTCTATAGATAAAAAGAGTAATTTTCTATAGTAGTCTTACCAGTCGTTTTGTTTATAATTTTGAGAAAGAAAAAGTAATTTCATAAAATAATGTTACTATTAAAATATTTTATAATATAAAAAACCTATACTTCTATAAAGGTTCCACAAACATCATATCTTTAATTCAGATAGATGAATACAATTAAATTTTATGTAGATGTATTTTCTTAGAATAAAATGATTGTGAGAAGTAATTTTTTTAAAATTTTAATTTTTAAAAAGAAAATTATGTCTATTATGTTAACTAATACTTCTGAAGAGAAATTAATATATGAAAATGAAAAATACAAATAAATAGACAAGAAAAAAAGTACAACATGATTTACTAATAATAAAATGTGTAACTAAAATTTTTAAATATAGAAATTAATATAAATACTCAATAATTGATAAAAATTTATAAGTTTTCATATGAAGGATAAGTAATATTTCCCTTAAATATACATTTTTCATAAAATATCAATGATATTGGGATTATTCAAAAAATGTGTATATAATATTGATAAATATAATAGTTAATTCAAAAAATTGTAAAAATGATAAGTTTTTGAATACATAAATATCTATGTTAAAAAAATTTGTTTCTACAAGAATTTTTTTAGTATATAAGTTTCAATATATATATATATACTTTATTGTCCAAAATACAGTTTTTATAATTATAAGTTCCACTAAATAATGGAAAATAGATATTAACCAGAGTAATTTGGATGGTAATGATTTTTTTTCTCATATAACTTCTACATGATCATTTAAAAATACATGGACTATGTTTAAATGATTATCATTATTATCCTCAAGTATTTATGTAATAAATGAAGAAATCATACATAAGTCCTCAATATCATCCAGATTATCATCACCCAAATGATTTTTTAGTTGGGAAGCGATAGAAAATGCATCATTTTAGGGGTAAACAATATAAAATATATGTTTTTCATGAATCACAATGATATGTGATTTATATTTTCAAGTAAATATTTTTATAATAAAAATGTGCAATTCTGTACTAATCATGTTTCCCACCATTATTACAATCAACCCAATTACACTTACTCAATGATACTTATAATTTAGTTTAATCATTCTTATATATGTAACCAATAACTACCAAATATGTTATTGATGTAGAAATTTGTTTTTATCTTTGGTACTTTAAAAATACAGTTCTTCAGTGATGACCATTACTCCACATTTTTTAATGGTAATCTTTTTTTTTCTTGATTTTTTGTGTTTAAAATATATGACCATCAATAAAAAAACAAATCCATGTGATAACATTAGCACTAGATCCCCCACCAACTATTTCAATATTTATGTTGAAGATAAATTAGTGTTTAATTTCTCCTAAAACCCTAAAAGAATTGTTTTTCATTCATTAATGAATTTTCATATATTTTACCATAAACTCAACAATATGTGATGTTATATAAGGTTGAACCTCACATGATTTTTTTTTGAAATTTATATATATTTTTGTATCACTTTATCACATGGAATTAACTATTCCTTTAAGATGAGTTTCAATTCACATTCACTATCAACTGTCAAATTCCAAGTTATAGAGAGTAACATGTGCTCCAATTCATTTGAATAATCAATAAAAAACATAATCAGCTCTCTTGATATATATTCTTGAACAATGAAGGCATCTAGTGTAAGATACCAATTTTCATAGACGTATATACCATCACATATTTAGTATCATAATTTCTTTTTTATCTTAATGGTATTTATTAAAGGGGTCATGGTCATTTTAGGAGTGTCTGGGCCCGATCTTAGGCCTTGAGTCCCAATTGTTAATGTTACAGGTGAGGTGTATGGTTAAAAATTTATTATGAAAGCCATACACCTAAACCATGTAGGTCATATAGGATAGAATATGGTTTGTATAACTATTCAAGTTGGCTTTCAAAAAATTGAAAAATTAGTAATTAATTATAGGTTAACTACATATTTTTTGTGCATGGTTAGTAGTAACAATGTTCGTAGACCGCAGAGGGTATGGGATAGTGCCAAGCGTATGGGATTCCCATAATTTGTATAACCATGAACATGGAAAATGTGAGGTGAGGCATTTAGAAAGTATGAGCTACATTATTGGTGCATAGTTTGGAAAGTTGTGTAGCCGAACCACATGACCTATTAAAAACCTATAATTTTTCATGTTTTCCCTATCCTCTTTTAGAAATAAAATTCTTCTCCTCCATAAAATACATAATAGTCCACCCATATGAAAAATCTCCCCATTTCTTCCCCCAAGTATTTGAGAGGTATTCTTCATCTAGAATTTGAATTGAATACCATTGGTCATGTTGGATCACCCTCAGTTAGTCTCTCAATTCTCTTTCTTTATTTCTATGTTTACCTCTTCATCCTGGATGCTATTTCCATGTGATATAATATTAACTACTTTTGGGGTGTTTGTGTGATGTTCTATTTTCTCACATTCTAGATTGAATTTTTGTTCAATACTATATGATATTTATTCTATCCATGTATGTTTGGTCATCTAGTAATTTTCCCTAAAAGTCGAGTTTTTATATCTTTTACAATTGTTACACACACACCTAAAATCCCAGGAATTTCCTATAAAATTAATATCTCATCAATTTTTTTAACTTGGAATTGACCTATATGTTATATGTGACCTTTTTATATGGCTGGATTCTAACTAACTCAATATGAGCCATCCACTTTGGGTGGATTTGATTAAATTCTCTTCAACTAACATGCATGACTTGTGTTTAAACCACATATTGAGGTGTCTTATTTCACCTATTTCTATCATAATTATTAAATGGAATTATTTCAAATGAAATATGAATGGTAATACCATGTTACTTATCCACTTGAACTCATATTAAAATTATGTGGATTATCTATTTATAATTAAATGACTAAATTAATTGTTTGTTTTTTGGATAACTCACTTATCATTGATCATTTATTATCCCATTAATTGAGTGATACTTGGATTCTAATTGGAATTCCATGGATATGATCAAAAGGAATATTGAATTCAATTCACCAAATCTTGATCATTTATTATATTTTTCCTTTTGTGATAATTGGATTCTAATTCGGAATTCCCTGGACAGGCTCAAAGAACATATGGAATTATGTTATGCTTGATTATGGCCATGGAAAAGGATCACTTTAAAGGCATTGAATTCCCTTGTTTATAATTATATTTATGATATTAAATTCCTTTTTTGGTATCATAGGGTTCTAGATTATTCATTGAAAAAATTACTAAGTAAAATACCACACTAGGGTTTAGTCAATGTCTTATATTTGTGAATGCCTCGACATAGTATCAAAGGATTAATTCTTTCCAGAAAATAAATAGAATTCCAAGTTTTATATCCTTATATTTTTCTTGCTGATTATATAACACAAAATATTGTGTCCTTAATATTCAATAATGCATTTTACCAATGATTCTTTGGACTTATTCCCTAGGCTCAGGTAGAACCCCTTAGGGTAATACCCCAAGGGACAACCCCTTTGGATTTCTCTTGATTTCTATGTCATAAATAACTTGCGACTTGTGGAACCAATATGATTATCAGTGTATTTGGAATCCTTAGTTATATACCTCAGGTGATGGATTTAATTATATAATTTAAAATACTCATATACATTCTAGCATAAGCTGATGTAGGTATGGTCAGGCAGGTGCTGCATGAGGAGCCTAATCTTCAAATGGTTTATTATACAATGATATTACACTTATTTTACATACACACTATATATTTTATATTAATAGACTATATATTATTATATTCCATTGGTGGTGTCCTACTATGTTTTAATCACAGCTTGTTCGAGCAACTATTTTGTACCCAGACAGACTTCATATATGCAAGTTGAGATAAAGGGAAGCACCAAACCATGGATGTTTCATTTTTATACTAGGTCTTTGTATGGGGGAATACGACTAATCTAGTTCTTGTATTCCATTAGAGTTTATATGTTTTTGGATCTTTTTAAAAAAAATTATAGCATTTATTTTTTTACTCCTAATCCTTAATTCTTTATAAACATGGCATCATATTTTCTTTCATATGATACTATTTAGTGTTATTTACTTATTTAATATCTTAATGATTTAATTATTCTATCTCCACTATAATTATTCTTCTAGTTTTTATATTATTCACCATTATTATACACTATGATAAAATAAGGTTTATTCTCCCCATCGTACCATTATAGACCCTCATTATTTTTCGGAAGCCTCTAGCTTATGGGGGGTACACTTGAGTTCATGTGGACAACCACATTTAGTTACATATGAGTGAACTAGGAATGAGATTCCACAAAGTGGTATTATAGTTATCTTTTATTTTACATACTATTTTGGATTGGTAGATATGATATTAGAAAGTGTCAAAAGTTAGTAATGAGCCTTTTCCTAGTTGTAGTTAACCAACATTGGGGAAAAAATCCATGTTTCCAAATATGAAAATTTTATTCTAGTTTTTTACTATTAAAGGTATATATATTTTTATCATGAGGGAATACACATGATAACTAATGGTGAAGTATTTTTATCCTCAAACTGATAAAACAAATAATCATTGTTCATGCATCATTATATGAACCTAAGGATTTATATTCCCCGCATATTCCACACTAGGATTATTTTACTCTGTGAATTGGATGAAGAATATTATATGTTCCTTGATAACTATTTTGGTAATTTTAATAATGTTTATTATTTAAAATTGGGATAAATTATTGGTTAATTAAATTTTCTTCATTGTCCTAAATAGCGTCTACCCACATATCTTGATGGTGGCACCTTAACTAACTAATTACCACAAGTTTGAACAATTTAATTGTGGTTATATGAGAAGAATTGTTAGTTGATTGTGATTAAATGGACTCTAATTGAAATTTATAAGGTTGTTACTATATAAATTTTTACTTGTAATATATATAATAGAATCTTCATATATGGAATTTTTACATCCTGAGACCTTTTATAATGGTCGGGTTGTAGTTACATGGATGCCAATTGTAACCTATGAATCTTTTGTCTTTTATAACCTAGGAATGGATAATCATCTAAATAAATAGTCATAGAAATTTGAAATTTATTAAATTTTGTCTCATAAATTATATGATTTCCATTAAATGAGAATTCCAATTAAAACATTAAGGGATTTACCTTGACAACATACAATAAAAACTCCATATAACAAAACACATGTGATTGGACCATGAAATCATAAAAATACAATAACTGTGGATTCAAGTTGTTGGGTTAGTAAGTTTTGGGTTGTGATACCTTATTATTATCTTGTTATCATGTGAAAATATCTTATGTTTTTATGTGTTCACTTTCATTTATAGATATATGCCTCTACAATGACCTCGAGTCACATGATAGGAAGGCGGTCAAGACCATAATCTTGAAGGGGTGGGACTTTAATCGAATATAGTAACATTAGAAGAAACTCAAATATTAATACCTCTTATACATATACTACACACTAATACTCATCTTATAGAGGGGTTATTGAGATTAGTGATGTCTTAGGATGGATCTCCATGATCTGTACCCACTCTGTTAGAGTTGACATGAGAGTTCTGTGGTACCATCCACATACTTTTTCAAGGGATGGTGTCCCCTAGCCCATTGATTCATTCCCAGAGGCCATTATTTTTTTCATCAATCATTTGGAGATTCATATGGATTTTTGGGTCAAGATCATGATTTACATGCCTCGTGGGTTCATAATGAATTGGTGGGATTCTCTAAATCTGGAAGATCATCATCAGGACATGGTCTAGAAGGAATTCTAGACTACCTTATATGATTACATTTTTCTGTAAACGGTGATAGATGATCTATCTAAGGAATTTGTTCACTTTGTGAATGTTTCAATATCCTTTATGGACTATTTAGCTCACTTCACCAGTATTTAGTGTTTTAGAACAACTTTTACCAGTTATGTAATGTCTCTGACAAGGCATTTTTAGGATGGGATTAGGTATTCCAATTGATAATAGGTGAATGTCCTCTATCTGGATACCATTAATGATATTTTGAACCAGACCCTTATCTTCATGGGAAAGCTAATATTAGATGAAGCTACAATGCATGGTGGTTCAACATCAAGATAAGAAAGTGGTACATCTAGTGGTAAGAAGCATCAATTTGAGTGTTATCTATTGGAAAGTGGTAGTTAAATTATATTTGGAAATATTTATGTGTTATTCCAATAGTATGGAAGACTTGGTCACATGAAGACACAATGTGAAAAGGACTTAGTTGAGTGATGAGTATGCATTATAGCGGGACATGTTTAGAGATTCTATCACAATTTTATAACTAATCCAAGTGAGAGATTATCTAAACCAGCTCATCCTTCCATAGTAGGATCAATAACTCTACACTATGCAAGAATATAGAGAACCTTTGAACCCAAAAATTGAGTAGTTGGACAAGTTTGAGGAAGCTTAACATATGATATGAAATTATAGTAGATCAGACATACTTAGGGTGTTCATGATACAACTTTGGGTTGTAGATCATTACACTTACATTAAGTACAACATAGACTTTAGGAGAAGAGTAAATGACCATATATAGTGCAAGGTAAAATCTTAGTAGCCTTAATAATAGTATATTCATTATTTGAAAAAGGTTCTTCACCCTCAATTATATCTGTATCTATCATGGAAATTCTTGTGTTCAGAATTAAGTAATTTTGTCGAGTGATGACTATTTTTACTATATTAGGAGTACAATCAGAGAGTGTGTGACAATATAAGGAGTACCCCCTGAGACTGGTGTTTACCATTTGTTATGGAAATCTTTTTATCGAAGAGATAAGTTTCAACACTATTCTCAAGATAGACTAGTTTGTTCTTTATCTGGACTATATCGACTGTTACTGTCAGAGGGTGTCTTTATAATCATTTAAGAGTGTTAACTATTTCTAAAATGGTTAATGATATGTATAAAAAAGTAGATATGTACCTGAGAATTTTGGTTTTGTTGGAGAATTATCCCATATTTTAATCATTTTTTGAATGACCAGGTAGGAAAAAATATAGTTTCTCCTCCAGTAATGGAGCAATTTAGAGACATTTTCCTTGATGACATTTTTTGAATACCTCTTGTGAAAGAGGTAGAGTTCACCATATACATTGTTTCTGGAGTGGAAGTAGTATCTTTTCATCCATACATGATATATCTTACTGACATTCAAGAACTCAAAAGATAGTTATAGGAATGATAATCCAAGGGGGTTATATAAACCAACACTTCTCTTTGGGATTCACCCGTTCTTTTTTTTCAAGAAGGCAGATGGGACACTTAGGATATGTTTGGATTACTAAAATTTGAATCGACTTACCATTAAGAATATTACCAAATTAATTTTTTTAGATGATCTATTCCATCATCTCTAATGAAAAAGGGTCTTCTTGAAGATTAATTTTAGATCGAGTTATTGTAACGTCATGAATTCTATACTTAGAACAATGTATTGAGTAATGTGTTTGAAACGAAACACCAAGATTGTAAGGGAATATAATATATCTATTCTTCATAATATATTTATATTTTTAATAAATTATCCCATGATTTATATTTCAATCCACGTGATACTGAGTTAGCATGCACCACAAACAATAATGAGTTTATTCAATGAATTTCATTACACTCAAGGCTGAGTTTTACTGAACAATAATATATTAATAAGACATTATTATTTAACATAATAAGATTTAAAATATACAATAAATTAGTTTCTATTAATATTATTAAATAACTTATAAAAATAAATGTTTTATAAAAATATAAAATAACTTCATATGCTACCAATTAATTAGTAGTGAATATAAAAACCAAATGAATATAAATGAAATGTTTCTATGATCAGAAATATGTTTTATCCAAATAAAATAATTAAATTATAATTATTTAATGATAATAATGAAATATATGTTTTATATATTAAATAAAATATTTTTGATATCAATCCAATAGATTTTATAGGCATAAGATATGAATAAATCATGTTTTACGCTTAAAATGGTATTTTTCTATAAGACAATTTTTATTCCTTTTAATAGAGAACCTGTTTTAAATACAATTTTTTGAAGATTTAAAAAATTAGTATGTAAAAATAAATTTTTTTTGATGATAAACATATAAATTATCTTAGGGTGAGTTTTGTTTATATTTTTGTGTGGTCAAATTATATTTTTATTGATTTTAAATTTTAATTAAATAAATTAGAAATCAATCAATAAAATTTAGTTCATTTTAATCTATTTATATTTTATTTTGAGTGTAAAAGTAAAACAAACCATTGAACATTTTACTTTAAAAACACACTTTGTCATCTCGTCCCATGGATTAAATTTAAATTAATTTCTGACACTTATATGATTTGAATTTGAAAAAATGGATTCATTTTTTATCAAAATAATTTATAATTTATAATAATATCAAATTATATTTTACATAAAATATTAGTGAAATGGATTAAAATAAATTATAGATATTAAGAAAAAAATTAGTTTAATAGGGAATAAACCTTAAACATAAGAGCCAAAATGAACAATAAACTTATCAAAATACATTAGATGGACATATTTAGACCCTATAATCCCTTTTCAAGAATTAGTTTCATTATTGGATCCAATTTTCATTGGAAAAATGTAGATGAAATTCACTTTTCCATAATTTATAAGAATGCCACTCCTCCTCCACTATAAAAGGCGCTCACTCCTCCCACTCATTCACACCACTAAAGCCCTGTAATTCGACAAACATATTCTAAATTATTCTACCAATATTCCTCCACTCAACCTAAAATCTGAAAATTGTGCAAAAAACCATCCATATAAGCCCTTTGGTGAAAACCAAAAAGAGTTACCAGAAATGAGGTAACATCCATCCACAAGATCTTTTTTTATGTTCCTTCTCCACCCATTATACTATTATTATTACATGATTATATAATAACATAAGTATCCTAAATATAATGATATTTTTTATGTTAAGGTTTATATCTAAACATACACACACTTTTATCTAATGGGTAATGGACTTACTATTTATGTTTATGTCGAACTACCACCTCACGAAACGATGTCACTCATTTTTCCATTACCACCTTTTATGGTTGGGAATTATGATAAAAAACTATTTATATATGATATATTTAATATATAATGTATTTATACTTATTTGGTTCTTATATAACACATACCACCATGCATTCTATTTTGTGCGGATATGATAACATCGTTTGTGGACGTGTGGACTACCGCCTCCTCAAACCGATGTGATTAATTTAATCTATACATGGAATGTATTAGGGGATGTTTTTAATAAATCTATGTGAAATATATTATATAAATATGATAATTTAACAATATTAATATACATTTATAAATATAATTTATTTTTCATTATTTTAAAATACGATAAATTAATGGAGGCAACACTCATGCGTATGTACGACCTAGCTTCCCCATGAATCGTGCATTTAATTTACTATATCCAATCCTTATGGATGATTATAAATAAATGTATATTTTAATTATATTATATCTAAATATTGAATTAAATTTTGGATAATATTAAATTATGATCAACATTGGAATAACGACACGTAACAATTCAAAACATTCTTGAAAAACTAGTCAAATAACAAATAAAATAGTGAAAATAATGAAATATTTTTAACAAAATAGTCATAAGATATTATAAAAAGATAATATAATATATTATAGTTTTGGTATAAGTTATTATCATATTTTAGACCACTATATAAGAGTTTAAATACCTAACATCAAAAATGTAACATCCCCGACCCGGAAGCCACTAACCTCTGCTCCGAGCCGGGTGGTTACATGATCTTAAGCGGGCCTCCCCGTACGCCAAAGGCTGCCGACTAGCAGTAGGGGTCTATGTAGTCAAGTGGGGAGACTATACCCCCTTTTTAACAGAGTAAGACACAAATGAAACAACCAATAGTGGAAACAATAATCAATAAAAAAGAAACATGAGAAACAACCAATTCCAACATTAAATATGCCATGTCATACTACAAGTGCAAAAGTGAAAAATGACCAAAATAAGGAAAACGGAAAAAATCTCCAAAATGGTCCCGACTCCAAGTCTGGATCCTCCACCAAGTGCTACCCATGTCCACTCAGCTATCTAGCAAGGACCCTTGCCCTTGTCCTATCCTGCAAACATGAAGTCTGCTTGGGTACCCAATAGCGGCCCGAACAGGGTGTGAGTACAACTTAGTAGGCCAACACCAACGATTTTTTACAAAATATCCAGTATAAATAGATAGTGCATGTAAACGTAACATGAATGATAATTTCCAAGTAATTAATTATGGTTCCATTGACAAGTTTAGGGCCAAGCCATTCCATTACCCTTCATTTATTACCAATTATCATCACCTTCCATTTCGCTACATTTCCATGGGTTAAACACATACATTATGTTACATGGGTCTAAGGGAAAAAATCACATGAAAGAGGGAAAACAAAATGTTATCCTATCTCACTAGGACTAAACCCTCATAGAAACCATAACGTCACCTCAAAGCCTCAGTCTGGGTGGATTCAACCGTTAGGAGAATAGAACCTCAGTCCCCTTTCCTAACCCGTGCATTTAGGGTGGAGTTTAGAACCTCATTCTTCACTCGACCTGTGGGCGTAGATCCACATGTCATACCCCACTCTACGAAGCCATTTTCACAAGATTATATATAAGTAACCATCAACCATCCATACCATTTCCCTTTGACAACACTATTCACAACAACCCACATAGGAATTCCATATCATGCCTTAACCCATTAACACATTACCATTTCACATAATTTTACCAGTCACCCAATTCCCATGTGTCATGCCTAACTCACAAAGAATTAAACACTAAACCCATAACCCATACCATTATAGTATTTAATCAATTTACACATTAACCCATTTAACCCATTCCTCATTTCCATGAATCAACCATTTAACTCATTCCATTTAACCCTTCGGTTATTACCATATCTAGGTGCATCACCTAAATTCTATCCCAAGTTCAACCAATCATGTTAACATGTTTATCAAGGGCTATACCCTTAATTAAAACAATGTCACTTGTTCAATCACATTCCCTAAACACGGGAGAAGCCGACACATCCCATGGATAGCCCCAATTAGGTCATGTCTATCCCAACACATCCCATGGGGATCATGAGGGTTCCCATTTACGATTTTAAACACCATTATTCCCAAACATGCTTAGGTTATTCAGTACATAACCAAAGGAAAAAAAGAACACAACAAAACATGAACAAATATCTAATTAACCATGGGATATAGCTTTGTAGACCACCTACCTTGAAACCGCGGTTGAACGCACTATCAATCGAGTCCTTATACCTCGATCTGACCAACCTTTGGAGCTTCAACCTAAAAATCACCCAAAAGATAGGGTTTAAGAGCATCGAAACAAGAGGGAGAGAAGTTACGAACCCTAAACCAAGAAAATAACCAAGGATGGGATTAGCCTTACCCGGAGCTTCGATCCACAACCAAAGGCACCAAAAACGCCTTAGAATCGAAGGATTTTGATCTCTTGAAGTCCTTGGGAGGTTTGGTTAGTGGCTAAGGTGAAGAGAGGAGGAAGAGAGGAAAATCTTGAGTGGGGTTTAAAAAGCATGGAGTGGCAATTTTTTAAATTTTCTCAACATTAAGTGGCCACATGGTTTTCCCACATGTTTTGGAAAACCGTGTGCAAACCGTGCACATGACACTGCCCGAAAGAGGAGGAATCACATGGTTTAGCTAAACGGTTTGGAAAACTATGCGCAAACCGTGCACTCACCTCTGCCCATAGGAGGGAGGGTGGCACGGTTTCGCCTGGTTAGGCTGCACGGTTTGGCTAACCCTGCGCAGGCCATGCGCCTTAGCCTGCTTTGCCCAGAATTCCCTTCTTCCATGCACCGATCCCCTAGAACACTCCCAAGGTCTATCACACTTTCATGGAACCTTTTAAAGTCACAGAATCAAGGGTTTAACCCAGAAAAAAACAAAAAAATACCTTTCCAAAAACCGGGATCTTACAACCTCCCCACCTTATAACGGCTCGTCCTTGAGCCAAGGTTCCAAACCTCATTGATCCACCAAGGAGAAGAGTTCGGGCCATTGATCTCGCATATCCAATTCCCACTCCCAAGTTTCTTCTGGAACTTTCCCATGCTTCCATAGTACTCGCCCTAATGGCACAACCTTGCCTCGCAAGACCTTTTCACTATGATCCACCAAACGAACCGGATGTTCCTCAAAGGACGAATCAACCTCAAGCTCCACATCCTCAACATCAACCACGTGATTTGGGTCAGGGTGATACCGTCGAAGCTGCGACACATGAAACACATCATGAATCCCACCATACCACTTTGGAAGAGACAATAGGTAAGCCACTGGTCTGATCCTCTCCACAATTTCAAATGGTCCCACATACCTGGGCGCCAACTTACCCTGCTTCTAAATCCGTCGGTGACCCAACCTTGGCGATACTCTAAGGAATACTTTATCACCCACCCCAAACTCGAGAGGTCTACATCTCTGATATTCATACAAATTATGCCTACTCTGAGCTATATCCATTCTTTTCCTAATCAACTGAACTCCCTCTGAAGTCTCCTGCATGAGACTCGGCTCCAACAACTCAGATTCACAGGACTCTATCCAACACAATAGAGATCTACATAGTCTCCCATAAAGAGCCTCAAATGGTGACATCTGAATTGTAGCCTGAAAACTTTTTTTGTAGGAAAAATTAACCAACGATAGGTGTCTCTCCCAAGAACCACCAAAGTCCAAGACACAATCTTGTAGCATGTCTTCCAACACTTGGATCAAATGTTCCGACTGCCCGTCCGTCTGTGGGTGGAAAGACGTACTCAAAAACACCTACATACCAAGCACCTTCTGCAACCCTTGCTAGAAACATGACATGTAATGCGGATCTCGGTCTGAAAATATGGTTTGTGGAACACCATGCAACTACACGATTTCTTGAACATACAGCTCACCCAACTGGTCGACTGTATGGGCCTCCTGAATCGGTAAGAAATGAGCCACTTTCATTAACCGAACCACAAACACCCATATCGCATCATTCTTTCATGGCGTCCATAGAATACCCACGACAAAATCCATTGTTACATCATCCCACTTCCATTACGAAATGGGAAATGGATGCAAAAAACCACCTGGATGTTGATGCTCAGCCTTCACCTGCTGACAGGTAAGAAACCGTACCACAAAGCCTGAAACTTCATTCTTCATTCCAGGCCACCAAAACTAACTTCGGAGATCATGATACATCATGGTCAGACCAAGATGCGCTGGCCACTTCGATGCATGGAACTCTCGCATCATCTCTTCTTGCACACTCTTTGGCACAACTACACAATCATGAACATGAACAACACTATCCACGCCAACGGCCCAACCAAAAGGTAGCTCCCCACCTTTTAGATTTTATCTCATGGACAAACACTTAGGATCATCAAGATGACCTTTCATAACTCGACTTAAAAGCGTCGAATCCATCGTTAAGGAAGAAAGAGTGACCTGACCATTCTCCTCCTTCACCTCCAGGTGCATCTCTGCAAACAAAGCCATCACCTTCCACTCAATGCTGGACTCCTGAACCGCCTGCTTCTGAACCTTCTTTCTCAGAGTATCAGCAACACTCTTTCCCTTTCCCGGCATGTAAACCAACTCAAAGTCAAAATACTGGATATATTCAACCCAAATTCACTATCAAAGATTCAGATCCCGCTATGAGAAGATGTACATTAAGCTCTTATAGTCCGTAAACACGGTAAAAAGTTCCCCCAATAGATAGTGCCTCCAGCACTTCAAGGCATACACTACTGTAGCCAAATCAAGATCATGAGTGGGATAGTTCCACTCATGGGTTCTCAATTGCCTTGACCCATAAGCCATAACCTGCTCATCCTACATCAACACAGCCCCAAGTCTGATTCCAGACGCATCACAGAACACGATGTACTTCTTACCCGGCTCAGGTAAGATCAATATAGGTGTGACCTTCAACCTCTTATTAAACTCTTGGAAGGCATCCTCACAATCCTCCAACCATTCGAACCTGATACCCTTCTTGGTCAAGCCCAAAAGTGTTGGTGACAAGCGAGTGTAATCCTGAATGAATCTTCGGTAATACCTGGACAAACCCAAGAAACTCCAAACATCAGAAACACTCTTAGGATGCTCCCACGATACAACTTCCTGAACTTTCTCTGGATCCACTTACACACCTTTCTTCGAGATGATGTGACCCAAAAAATGTACTTCACCTATCCAGAATTGACACTTAGATAGCTTGGTGTATAGCCGGTGGTCTCTTAGCATACCCAAGACGATGTTAAGATATTAGGCATGATCGTCGTGAGTTTTCGAGTACACTATGATATCTTCAAAAAAGAGAACCACAAACAAATCTAGATAGGGATGAAAGATCTAGTTCATCAAATCAATAAACACAGCCGGTGCATTGGTCAATCCAAAAGGCATTACCACAAACTCAGAAAACCCGTACTGACTCCAGAAAGCTGTCCGAGGTATGTCAGAAGGCTTAACCCTCAACTGGTGACAACCCGACCTTAGATCGATCTTAGAAAACACCGATGCACCCCAAAACTAGTCATACATGTCATCTATTCTAGGAAGAGGGTACCGGTTTTTCACTGTCATCTGATTCAACTTCCGATAGTCAACACACAACCATAATGACCCATCGACCTTCTTTGAAAAAAGAATGGGAGATCCTCAAGGAGATCTACTAGGATGGATAAACCCCTTAAGCTCCAACTCCTCAAGCTTAACTTTCAGTTCCTAGATTTCTTCCAGTGCCATTCGATATGGTGGAATAGAAACTGGCTCCGCTCCGGGCAACAACTCGATCATGAACTCTACATCCCTCTTGGGTGGTAACCCTAAGAAATCCTCTTGAAACACGTCCTAAAACCAATCCCCCACAGGAGGGAAAATAGACTGCTTCCCTCTTTCATCATCATCAAGCATGATACATTCCACTTGAGTCGTGAGTCCACTCATAGGTTGAAAAAATGGCCCCACACGCCCTGCTCGAACATCCCATTCACCACGGTGGACTTAAGAGTCACCCTCAAGCAACCTGAACGATACTTTGCGGCGATAACAATCTATGTGTGCCCAATACAACACCAACCAATCCATTCACATGATTAGGTCAAACCCTGACATATTGAGAACAAACAAGTCCCACAAAAAAGTATACCCAACAACTTTCAAGGTTCATTCCGTGCACTACATGATATTCTCGACCCACACTCCCAACGGGGAATCAATTTACATCACTCCACACACTCCCTCTACAGGTAAACCCAGCACTACCACAAGTTTACAAGAGATAAAAGAGTGTGTGGCACCCATGTCAAACAATACACTAGAAAACGTAGAAGCTACAAGGATTGTACCTCAAATAGTCGACGGTCAGGCTTTGCCATAACCAGGCGCAAACTGAACTGCCTGAAGCTGACCTGCCCCTCTACCCTAGGCTCCAACCTGAGCACTCTGCGCTTCAATTCCCTGCTGGTGTGAGAAATGTTGCCCTGGAGCTCGACGTCCACCGACCCTGCCGGTACGACATGTGGAGGTCTAACTGCCTGCCTGATACAGGGCAACTGACCCCTTTCCTATCTCAGTACCTGCCTTTCACCATCATACTCGCCCACCAGCTGAGGTTTCCTGTAGAACCTCTATACATGTCCCATCCGGCCGAACGAACGACACTCAACTAGAGTTCTAGGACACTGACCACGCATGTTCCCCGACCTTACACACTTATAACAAAACACCTGGTTCCAACTCTGAGAGGCGGAACCTCTCTTCTAGCAACTTTTCACACTTCCACCATGTTGTGATCTCTCATGGCGTCGCTTCCGACCCTCGGTTGCTGCACCGCTCGTCTGCCCCATTGGCACCACAAGCCTACTACCCGAATCTCCCTTCAGGTTTCATTCCGAAATCAGCACCTGATCTACTACCACTGCAAACCTCTTCAAGAAGAAGATGTTTATTAGAGACATGATCTCATGTCTCAGCCCATCATGGAAACACCTATCTACTACTTCCTTGTCCCCTGCTAACACTGGGACAATGAACCTCAAATCAGTGAAGCGACTAGCATAGTCCATCACTGATATGAATCCCTAAGTCAGGCTCATAAACTGTGCATCCCACTCCTTCATCAAAGTCTCTAGATAGAAATTCTCTAGGAACTTTCCCTAAAAAACCATCCATGTCATTCCCTCAGCCTGCTCGATTTGAGCCTGAATGTTCCACCAATGCCTAGCCTAGACTCGCAACATATAACTAGCTAGCATCACCTGCTTTTCAGCAGGGGTCACCAGATGGTCCAGTATCGTCTGGACAGACTCTAACCATAACTCTGCTGCCTCTGGCCCACCCTCTCCAGTGAAGGTTAGAGGGTGATGCATCGAGAACACCCTGGTCTGCTCAAACATACTCGGTGCAACGCTCCCTGGCTCCCGATCCATCATCTACATAAGGCGAGCCAAGTTCTCTCAGAACTAGTCTTCTCTACCTTCATTAATCACCACATTTTCTTGTTCTTCTACTGGAGGAGTGTTCTCAGCAACATCCTCCCATTACCCAACTGGAAACCGACGTCGTGGTGGCTTCTCTCTACAATTCCTAGCACTAGATTTAAAATGCATACCATAAAATCTCATGACTACATCAAAAGATCTTTACTTGCTGCAACAACCCGTTTTCATACACTTACCCAAAAAAAAATTCCAATTCGTTTCAGACCCTATTATATCATTAAACATCAGTTACCCACTTGTTTCATTTCATTATTCTCATTATTTCTTGGTTTCATGAAATGCATGACGCACTCTACTTTCCTGCCTCACACACCCACCCCGTGCGTGTGCCTAACACAATGCATGTCACCTATCTCCCTAGGTGCCTAAAAATGATGCATGAATTCAAATACTCGTGTCGTTAAGTCCACGATCCAAATATCACGAAACAGTCACATCAAACCACATGTGCATCACCCAACGGTGAAATATCATCAATTGTAACACCACAAAACCAAGAACATCATTTCCCACCCAGGGTGACTTGGGTTTCCCCCGTAACTGGGTTTTATACTCCCAAGAACGAGCTCATTACCAAGGCCCGACACGTCTTAACCCTTGGATACCAATCCCAAATAACAAGACCTCATAGAAGGAAAAGAAAGACCTCCTCTGATACCACTTCGTAACGTCCCCAACCCGGAAGACACTAACTAGTGCTCCGAGCCGTGTGGTTACATGACCTTAAGCGCATCTCCCCATACGCCAAAGGCTGCCGACTAGCAGCAGGGGTCTATATAGTCAAGTGGGGAGACTATACCCCCTTTTTATCAGAGTAAGACACAAAAAAAAAACAACCAATAGCGGAAAAAATAATCAATAAAGAAGAAACTTGAGCAACAAAAAATTCCAACATCAAATATGCCATGTCATACTAAACGTGAACAAGTGAACAAAATCCCAAAATAAGGACAACAGAAAAAATCCCCAAAATGGTCCCAACTCCAAGACCGGATCCTCCACCAAGTGCTACCCATGTCCACATAGCTATCTAGCAAGGACCCTTGCCCTTGTCCTGTCCTAAAAACATGAAGTCTGCTCGGGTACCCATTGGCGGCCCGAGCAGGGTGTGAGTACAACTCACTAGTCCACCACCAATGGTGTCTAAAAAATATACAGTATAAACAGATAGTGCATGAAAAATGAACATGAATGATAATTTCCAAGTAATTAATTAAGGTTCCATTTACAAGTTCAGAGCCAAGCCATTCCATTACCATTCATTTATTACCAATTATCATCACCTACCATTTCGCCACATTTCAATGGGTTAAACACATAAATTATGTTACATGGGTCTAAGGCCAACAATCACATGCAAGAGGGTAAACATAATGTTATCCTATCTCACTAGGAATAACCCTTCATAGAAACCATAACCTCACCTCGAAGCCTCAGTCCGGGTGGATGCAACCATTAGGAGAATAGACCCTCAGTCCCCATTCCTAACCCACATATTTAGGGTGGAGTTTAGAACCTCAGTCTTCACTCGACCCATGGGCATAGATCCTCATGTCATACCCCACTCTACGAAGGCATGTAGAAATTCTTATATATAAGTAACCACCAACCATCCATACCATTGTCCTTCAGTAGAACTATTCACAACAACCCACATGGGAATTCCACATCATGCCTTAACCTATTAACACATTACCATTTCACATCATTTAAACATTCACCCAATACCCATGTGTCATGCCTAATTCACTAATCATTAAACACTAAACCCATAACCCATCCCGTTATGGTCTCTAATCAATTTACACATTAACCCATCTAACCCATTCCTCATTTCCATGAATTAACCATTTAACTCATTCCATTTAACCCTCCGGTTATCACCAAGTCTAGGTGCATCACCTAAATTCTATCCCAAGTTCAACCAATCATGAAAACATGTTTATCAAGGGCCTTTACCTTAATTATAACAAGGTCACTTGTTCAATCACATTCCCTAAGCCCGGGAGAAGCCGACACATCCCATGGATGGCAACAATTAGGTCAACTCTATCCCAACACATCCCATGGGGATCATGAGGGTTACCATTTACCATTTTAAACACCATTATTCCTAAAAATGATTAGGTTATTCATTACATAACCAAAGGAAAACATGAACACAACTAAACATGCACAAATATCCAATTAACCATGGGATATGGCTTTGTAGACCACCTACCTCGAAACCGCTGTTGAACGCACTCTCAATCGAGTCCTTAGACCTCGATCCGACCAACCTTTGGAGATTAAACCTAAAGCTCACCCAAAATATACGGTTTAATAGATTCATAACAAGAGGGAGATAAGTTACAAACCCTAAACCAAGAAAATAACCAAGGATGGGATTAGCCTTACCCAGAGATTCGATCCGAAACCAATGGCACCAAAAATGACATAGAATTGAAGGAGTTTGATCTTTGTAAGTCCTTGGGAAGTCTGGTTTGTGCCTAAGGTGAATAGAGGAGGAAGATAAGAAAATACCTAGTGGGGTTTAAAAAGATCGGAGTGGAAATTTTGTAATGTTTCTCAACTTTAAGTGGCTGCAGGGTTTGTCCACACGGTTTGGAAAACCATGCGCAAACTGTGCGCATGACACTACCCGGAGGAGGAGGAGTCACACAGTTTAGCCGCATGGTTGGGAAAACTATGCGCAAACCATGCACACATAGTGCGGTCACTTCTGTCTAGAGGAGGGAGGGTCACACGGTTTCGCCAGGGCAGGCCGCACGGTTTGGCTGACCGTGCGCAAGCCGTGCGCCTTGGCCTGCTTTGCCCAAACTTTCCTTATTCCGTGCCCCGAGCACCCAGAACACCCCCAAGGCCTCTCACACTTTTAAGAAAGCTTTTAAAGTCCCAAAATCAAGGTTTTATCCTAGAAAAAACAATAACATACCTTTCCGAATACCAGGAACGTACAAAAAAGGAAGATTAAGGTAAGTGATTCTTGTCTCACTTTTATTTTCATATGGAATTCACTATTTACAACACTTAATTATCTTTTGAGGTGTATCTACTTACCATTTTTATATATATTATTTCACCAATTATATTACCTTCATGATATTTTAGAGTCTAAATTTTGATTATTTCATCTAATGGTATTATAATTAAGAATTAAAAAGTGGAAAATAAATTCATCACCCAATTTCTTTTCTTTAGGTTATATAACTTTTTCTTTTTTATTAATAATCTATATTATGTATTTAATCACTTTTTATTGTATTTTTTTTATAGTTGTTTTATTTGGATTACATTTGATTCACATGATTTATTGATTGGTTGAGTCTCACATCAATGTAATTTTATTTTCATGGATTTACTTTATAATATCATTTTATTCAATATTATTTACAAATGAATATCTATTTGAGGGAAATATATAAACATTTTCCAGTAAAAACTATTAATTTTCGTCTCCTATTGTTATTAATGACCTTTTTCATGAATTAGTACCATTTTCCACTCTTTGGTATTCAAGATGTTTTTAAGAAAACCCATCTTTATTTTCCTCCTTAGTTTGAGAAGGTGCTTTCTTCTAAAAACCCTATTTTATAAAATGTTTTCAAAAATTCTTTAACCATCAAAATATGATTTATTTCTGAAAATTTTATAATTTTATAATTTTAAAATTTTTTTAAATGGAATATTTGTTTCACTTTCTAAAAAATCATTTTCTAACCTTTTACTATTGAAAAAGAATTATCCTTTTACCTTATATAAAATGTAAACATTTCCCGACTGTCACTTATCTAAATCCTCCCTTTCAAGTTTGAAATATTAATTTAAAGGAAGGAGTTTTTCAATGTGATTTTTAGAGAAATGGATTAAAAAAATATAAAAAATAAAAAGGAAATTTTCTTCAATAATTTTTTTAAAGACCACTTCATAGTAGTTTAATTCATCTATGAAAACATCCCTTTATCCTTAATTCAAATGATATATTTTGTATTGATTCCATACTTTTTATTCCTTTTTATGGTTTATGATTATGTTAATAAAGGATAGAACTAACATTTAGTACCTTCTTCCCTTTTAGTCCCCTTGAAATTTTCAATTTCCTATAATCATTGCACAATGAATTTCCCCTAATTATCTATATCATTTATCATAGATATGATTATTTATTAAACTATGTATCATTTATACATATGGTGTTTACTTAAATAATTATTTTATTTACTAGGGAAATATTAATAAATATAGATCCTTTACTCTATGTAGATATTTGATAAGGCTCTTTTTTTATTTAAATTCTTTTCACATATACAATATGAGTTGGGGACCAGTTCATTCAACCCCTACAAGATGTGGACTAGCCAATGATATACCTATAGTTTGGAAACCATTTAATGAAATACCCATGATTTATCGGTAGTATTATGAGACAAAATTAGTTGGAAATACCCTTAGAGTTTTATCTAAGAAGAATAGATGGGTTTCTACCCAAAAATTTAAACTATATTGAGAATATATATTGACAGTAAATGTGTCATGTGATTAGGAAACACGACATAAAATTATTTAGAATTTACTGTATTGATAATTATTTTATTACTAGTATATATGATATTATTAAAATTATATTATCTATATTTGTACTTTTATTATCAGTTTATTGATTTCTTAGAATGTGTGTAAATTTATTTACCTTTTCATATTGTTTACACACATCCATCTTAGTTTATTTATTACATGGAAAGTGTCTTTAGTTATCACCTCACAATATTGATTATTCTTATTGATACATTATTGCTTCTGCTATATATTACCGTCATTGATCATTTGATCTCACCCATATTTTGTTTCCTTTCCCCAGGAATACCAGAATTATAGTATGAAAAGATATGTAAGGATACACTATATGGAATAAATTTAATACACTAGAAATAAAAAATTTCAAATTAGTGTATTCATTTGTAATACAAGATTCATTTTTTGTATGTTTTTCACCATGACTTCTAAACTCTTCTATCCTTTATGATTTTATTCCTTGTAATCATTCCAATGTAATGGTAATGGTAACCAGATCCAGGATTCTAGGGTTGGGTTGCTATAGTGGGTATCGAAGGATGTTTATTAGAAGCATTAGGAACTGGATTTATAAAGACATAAATTAAAGAACATATCCCTAAGGTATAACTTGAGGATAATAATAGAAGAAAATCATATAATTTTTTAAGGTAGAGATTATGTGGGTATTCATATAAATACATTACTGTCTTGATAGTATAGGTGGGACTTGTTCTAAAACATATATACCCATGGTAAAAAAACTCTTATAAGGTGCATCAAGCCTAACCAGAGCGTAACCTAATACATGATAAAATGCCTTACTATGCACCTAGTTTGACACTCTCGGGGGATATTTTGACGAAAATTCTTATTTTATTTACTATTATGAATTATTTTAATTAATAGTGAAAAATAACTTTGAAGTTTAAACCATAGAAAAAGAAATTACTTATATTGAAATATAATGGCTGAAGTCTTTACTTGGATTGTAGAATTAAATTGTAGAATTATTTTTACAAATGAAATTTTAGTTATAAGAATCATAAAAAATATAAATATTATTTAATATTTTATAAGAACATATATATTCATTAACATAAGAGTGATGGATACCATCATGGTGTTATGAAATTATTTTTGACTATATTTCCTAAGTCATAAACATCTCTATAGTTTTTCTATAGTTAATGATAATTTGGGGAAATTTCCGGAACTTATAAGTTTTAGAGGAAAAATTATTTGAGGAATAATGAACTAACATTTATAGGAATAATTTTAATGGTATTTATAAAGTCTAGGTTTGATATACAAATAAAATTGTTAGTTTATATAAAAAATATTTTGTATTGAAAACCCATGTAAAAATGTTATTTATGAATTTATTTCATTTTAAGATATACATTTCTTAGAGTAATGGATGAATTAGTATTTAATGGAAGAAGAAACAAAATATGGATTTTTTCATATAAAATTAAAACCTATAAGGTAAATATAGTTCCATATATTCCTGGTTAATAAAAGAGTCACTCAGCATTAGGAAAATTATATTAAAATAAAATTTTTGTCATATTACATTAATTTTTTTGAACCGATGGTCTTTTAATTCAACACATATATATGGATTTTAGGCCCTTAAATTTCTATTGGTCATTTATTTTTTTGATTGATGACCTTAATTACCACTATATATATTAATAATTTTCCTCCATGTTCATATCTCTAGCTTACACTAATGTTCTTATAATTAGATACCTAGTAATATGTTAGTCCACATGGCCTTTTTTACTTTCCATTCTATATTTTCTAGAGATTTTTTTATGAAATCTTCTCACAATATTGGATTTAAACATTGGAAATATCAAAAAATTTAGTTCCAATATTGTGTTTAAATTAAAGGAAAAAATTTAATTAAGGTGGGGATAATGTAACACACCAAAATTCAAAAGTAAGAACATTGTATTCAATAGCGTGTATGAGACACTACACCAAGTGTATAATGGAATATAATATCCTTAGACATTATAATATATTTACAATTTTAATAAAATTTACCCATAAAATAGCTTTTAATTGGTTTAATACTTAGTTAACATGCATCCCACACAATAATGATTTTCTTTGATGACTTGTGTTACACTCAAAATTGAGTTTTATTGAACAAAGAAATATTAAAAAAAATCATTATTTAATAAAATAAGATATAATATAGCCATTCAATTTTAATTTATTAATATTATTACATAAATTATGAAAATATATGGTTTATAAAATTTTAAAATTAATTCATAGGTCACCAATTAATTAAACATGAATATAAAAACCAAATTAATATCAAAGAAATCTATTAATGACCACAAATGTGTTTTATCCTAATAAATTGAATTAATTAAAATTGGAGAATCATATTAATTAAATTAATATTTTATATATTTAGTAAAATATTGTTTATATTAATCCAATATATTTATAGGCATAATATAAGAATAAATTCTGTTTTACACTTAAAAATGGTGTTTTTCTAAAAGGAAATTTTATGGCCTTTAAATGAAGAACCTATTTTATATCCAATTTGTAGAACATATATAAATTTTGTATAAAAAATAAAAGTAATTTTAAAAAATTTAACATAAAAATAGTTGAGGGTGAATATTTGGAATTTTTCTGTGAGGTTTCATTTTTATGATGTATAATGAAAAATACTGAATTTTAATTAAAATATGCTTTTCCATATAATTTATTTATAATGTGAAATTATAATTTTCTTTATTGGGTTTAATGGTTAATTAAATATTTTTTTGACATAAATTATTCTAATTTAGATTATTGGAATCAATTTCACATTAAAATTGAATATAAAAGCATAACAAACATTTGAACATTTAACTTTAAAAACCCACTTTGTCATCCCATCTACAAGATTAAATTTAAGTTAACTTCTTCTAATTTTGTAATTGGAATTTAGAAAAATGGGTTATATATTTTTAATCAGTGTAATTAAAAGTTTAGAGTAAGTTAAAATTAGTTTTTTACTAAAAATATTTGTGAAATTTATTAAAATTAATTACAGCGATGATGAAGAAAATTCACTGAACAAGTGTCTAAACATCCAACAGAAGAGCCAAAATAACCTATAAACTTGTCTGAAATCAATTTTGTGGCCATATTTAGACCTTATATTCCCTTTTATATAATTTGGTAATTATTTGAGCCAATTTTATAAGAAAAAACATGGCTCTAATTCCATTTTCTTAATTCTACAAGAATGCCACTCCTCCTCCATTATAAAAAGGCACTCACCCCAACAACTTCTTCACACTTCTCAAGCCCTTATGAATTAAACAAAATATACTCATATAATCTCCAAATATCCCTTCCATAAACCTAGAATCCTCACCTTAGTTATAAATCCATCCAAGGAATACCATTTGTGCAAACCAAAAGGGGTTATCCGAAAAGTGGTAACATCCTTGCACAAACTCCTTTGTTTTATTTTCCTTCTCCATCCATTTTACTCTTCTTAATAAATAATTATATAATCATTATCCTAGATATACTGAGATTTTTTAGGTTATGGTTTGGACTTACACTAACACACACTTCCATCTAATGGGCAACAGACTTATCATTTATGTGTGTGGTGACCTACCACCTCAAGAAATGATGTCGTCTGTTTTACCTTTACCACCTCTCATGGTTGATAATTATGATGGAAATTATATCTATATATGATATATATAATATTTATAATTTTTTATACTTATTTAATTCTTATATAACACCAACCTTCATGCATTCCATTTTGTGAGGATATGATAACATCGTTTGCGGATTCGTGGACTACCACATCTTCAATGAGATGAAATTCATTCATGATATACATAGAATATTTTATGGGATGGTTTTTATAAAATAACATAAAATAAATGATATAAATATTATAATAGATTTATATTATATATATATATTAACATATTAGTTACTTTATATTCTTCTAAAATATGATAAAGAAATGGAGTTAACATTTATGCTTACGTATGGCCTACCATATCCATAAATAGTGAATTTTAATTTATTATGTAAAAAAACATGGATTATTATAAATAAATTCATAATGGAAATATATGATATCTAAATTTTAGATTAAATTCTGAATATTATGAATAAATGATCGACATTAAAAGAACAATAAGTTACAAGTCAAAACATACATGAAAAATAGGGCAATCAACACCAAAAATAGGGAAAATAATGAATGGTCTTTTAAAAATGGGTAATAAGATATTATAAGAAGTTAATATAGAATATTATGGTTATTATATAAGTTATTAACATATTTTAGAACACTATACAGGTGGTTAAAGAACACACAAGAAAAAGGAAGGATAAGGTAATAAATTCTTATCTCATTTGTCTTTTCACGAGGGATACACCATTTACACATCTTACTTCTTTTTATTGGTGTATCTACTTCACATTTTGATATATAATATATCATTAAATTTTTTTATTATTGGTTTTTTAGTTTAAATATGAATTATTTCATATAATGGGAATATAATTAAGCTAAGTGGAAAATAATCTCGTAACACAATTTCTATTCTTTAGGATGCCTTACTTTCTTGTTGTCATATATATTCAAATATTATGTATTTTAAAAAAATATGATATATTTTTTTATTTATTTTTTTTATTTTTATTTAAATTTTACACAAATAATCTATTCATTGGTTTAGTCTCACTTTAATGATAAAGTCTATTCTAGGGTTTACTTCACAATCTCATTTTTTTCCAGATTTTTTAAACAGGAATTTACATTCAAGGATAGTCTATGACCATTGTTCAATAAACAATTTTTATTTTATTAATATATGGTTATTCAAAATATTTTCAAGTATTAGTACAATTTTAACACTCTTTGGCACTCAAAATGTTTTAGAAATGGTTTAAAAAAAACTCGACTCTATTACTCTCTTTAGTCGGAGAACCTATTTTCATATAAAAAAATATTTTCTAATGAGGATTTTAATTTTTTTAACCTTCCCATAATGATTTTTAAATTCATTTTGACCATTTTTGTATTTTCAAAACTTATTCAAATGAATGTCCCCATCGCTTTCCAAACGGTGCTTTTTTCTAACCTTTTACTGTAAAAAACGAATATTTTTTTACCTTGAAAAAAAATTATTGATTTAATCGCCATCAATTATTAAAATATTCCTTTGAATTTTTTTAAAAATATTTTTAAATAAAACGTTTTAAAAAGTTATTTTAAAATAAAAATATTTTCAAAATGTTTTTCAAAGGAAAATAGATATTTTCCTCAAGACTATTTTTTAAAGAACTCTGTATATTATTTTCAATCATCAAAGAAAAAAACCCTTTACCCTTACTCTAATTGGGATATTTTTTATTTATTACATAGTTATTCTTCATTTGTATGGTTTGTGATTCCCTTGACCAAGGATAGTACTGACATTCACTAACATGATTACTTTTAGCCCACTTGAAATATTTAATTTTTATGATAATTGAGTATTGAATTTCCCCTAATTATCCATGTAATTTATCATGGATATGTTTATATACTAAGAAATATATTATTTATAAATATTATGTTTAATTTGATATTTATTTGACTGAATTGGGATATATGTATAAATCTATATCCTTTACTCAATACTGATACTTGATAAGGCACTTTCTTTATTTAAATGCTTTGGACATGCACTGTTTGTGTTGGGGGACTATTAATGCAATCCCTGTGGGTCATGGACCGGTTAATGCATGACATATTGGTTGGGGACTATTGAATAAAACCCCCAAAATTCATCGATAGTCCAATGAGATGAAATTAGTTGGAGACACACCCTTGGAGTTTGTATCCAAGTAGAATAAACGAGTTTCTACCAATAAATTTCAACTCTCTTGAGAATAGATCTTGATAATAAAGGTATCATGTTCCGGGGAAACATGATGTAAAATAATAACATGTTTCCATCATTGAAAATTCATTTATTATTATTATTATTATCCATGAGATTATTTATTTAATGATATATAATGATGGACTTCATTGTAAGTTTATTTATTTTATTGCATGTGTGTTCATTTAATTACCTTTACATATTATTATACATGTCCTTCTCAGTTTATTGATTATATAGCATGTGTATTTAGTTATTACCTTGAAATATTAACTATTCTCATTAAATCATTATTTTTTCCATTGTAATTTAACCTTACTGAGAATTTGAGCTCAGCCTTATTTTGCTTCATTTCCCTTGGAATCCAAAAAGTATAATAAGAAAGATATGCAAGGACATACAAGATGGAATAAATATATTCTCCTCGATTGAATTTCTTTTTTTCAATTTTTGTATTAATTTTTAATAAAATACTCATGTGAATCTGTTTTACCAAGACTACTAAACTCTTCGATCATTCAATATTTGGTTCTTTGTAATCATGCGAATTTAATGGAAGTAAACACCAGCTCGTAGATTCTAGGTTCGGGTCAATATAATTTACCCTCGGTAAGGTTTATACACTAAATTATACTATATAAATATTTTCAAAGCAGATATATCATTTATTAGTATTTTGTAATGTTTTTTGTTCTAATGAACATGTTCACTATTTTTATGGCCTTGATGAACCGAGTTTCCCACCCACCCTTAGACTTCTTTGTTTTGGTTTTTTGGATGATATATTTGTGAATTATCAAATAATAAAATATAATTACAATCACCTTGACATCATTATAAGTATAATTAATGTTCACATGTTTAATTAAAAGATAAAAAAATTAATTTTTGGATCGATAAAGTCCACTTCCTAGGTCAACTTATATGAGGATTGGGGGTAACCGTGGATCCCTAGAATGAAAGAGTCATAGTTTCCTCAACGAATCCCAAGTACATATTTGGAATATGGAGTTTATTTGAGCTATATTATTACTATAAATTATTTATATAAAATATATCACTCTTTTCTATAGTAATTATATGTTTGAAAAAAGGGTGTCAAATTTTCATGGTCCAAATATTTTGAGAAGTCATATTATGAGTTGAAAGAAATGTTTACCGTAACACTGATTTAGATTTTACATGATATGGGTTGAAGTTATCTATTTTATAATGTTCAATCAAGAATTTGGATCAGATCTATTTTGATATTAGGTGATTTTTTTGTGGTGTACATGTATTGATAGTTTAGGACTCATGAGTCCTTTTACCTGACACATGATCTCAAGTTATCTATAGTCATTCGTGATTTATATTACTGGATACACTGTTTATTGGTGGAACGGTTCATAGTATACACATATAAAAAAAATACTCAAATATATATTCTCCTACTGTGATTTGAAATATAGAGAATGAATATTGGTTGAATAAATCCATTATTTCATCATTGAGCTTTATTACATTATAGTTAAAGTAAATATAGTTTCTAATTATTTGAACCGAAAAAATAAAATTCCAGATAACAAGAAGACAATTGTGAATGGAATTTAACGAATCTTCATCTTGAAATGAATATAGATGATTATAACTGTCACCAGAAGACTATTATTATGTCCTTATTAGTGAAATCATCACTTATGGATCGAGTGAAGAGAAGGGAACAATAGGATCCTAATGTTTTATCCCAGAGGTAAGGTGTTTTAGGTGAGGACCTACCACTTGGTTGGGTTTTCAATAAAGATGAGATATTTCATGTTCATGGATGTGTCTTTGTTCTTAAAGACTTGTGAGAGGAATTGTGGAGAGATTATCATGCCTCAAAATGGGTAATGTATCCTTGTTATACCAAGATTTATTATGACTTATTACACTATTATTTATATACATTTATGAAGAGTAAGATATCAGTTTTTGTTACTTTGTATTCCCTCTATCCAAAGGTGAATGGGGAGCACACATGGAATACTGTCCTTTTACAATCTATACCCATTCTGGAGTATAAATGGGATGAAATCACTATGAATTTCATGGAATGATTCTGAATTCACCTTGAGTCAATGAAACAGTATGGGTATTCATTGATATAAAAATAATGGTCATATATTTATTTCTTATTTGGTAGAACATCCCAATTGATGAACTTTACAGACTTTACATCTGAGAGATTATAATAATTCCTAGTGTTCCACACACAATCATACAAAATAAGTATTTTTGGTTCACATGAAAGTTCCGGAAGGTGTTTCAAAAGTCATTAGGTTCAGAGATACTTCTAAATATATCATATCACTCTCTGACCGATGGTCAGTCACAACATACTGTATATGTATTGGAGGACATGTTTCAAGAATGTTTCACTGAATTTGGAGGTTCATTGAAAATAAATTTACCTCTTATTTATCTCACTTATAACAATAATTTCTAAGTGACAATATAAACATCTTATTATGAGTCCCTATATAGTAAGATATGATGATTACCACTATGCTAGTTTGCGGAAAGATAGGGAGCTATTGGGACCATGTCTCATTTAGGATACAATAGAATAAGTAATACTGATCTGGAAGTGTATATCTATGAATCATTTTAGGAATAATTCTCACACTAATCATTACTAGTGACCTCTAGAGTTTGACGCGGGAGTTCAGGTCTTCTTACGTGTTTGACCTAGATTGATTCACGGACAAATTTAGAGGTAAGGTCAAGAATCCTTTACTTTATTTAGATCTTCTTAGATTTTAGGGATGACGAGAATAGAAGAATATTAGATAGACCTATGATAGTAGTATAGGGATAGACATTAATTATATCCTGTTTCTCAACTTGATCTTTTATACTTTATCCCATCTCAACATTTTGATATTTTGGATGTTAAGTTTGAGGCTGATTCTTCTTTTGAGGAGTATCTAGTTCATATCATTGATCATAACATGAAGGATATCTAGGGTTGGCCAATTAATCTATTTGGGGTGGTATAATATCATAACCATGAATAAGATGAGACATATGAGCAAGATTTCAATATACATGATCAATGACTGGAGTTACTCTTGTATGAGATTCAACTACCCTCACAAGGAAAACTCGAGGATGAGTTGTTTTAAGTAGGGGGGTTTTAGTGGATCCTTGATCCACATAAGGTTTTAATAATTGAAAATAATTATTTGTTTTATATACATTAAATTCTTTAATACATTCAAAATAAAATTTATTAAAGTATGTTTAACTGTTATCATATCCAAGTATTTCATTGAATTTAATGTTGTTAGCTTTCATGTTTTGAATAGTCATAACTTGTTTAACAATTTTTATTTTTGAGTAACAAGTATAAATAAGTCATTTATGACTATAAAATATTATTTAGAGATGTTTTTACTATTCCCACCAAGCCAATTTACTTTCCACCATGTAGAAAAACTATAATCCACATAGCCAATTGGTAATTTACAAGGTTAATTTGTAATCCATATAGCTAATTTTCTAAAATTAGTCACCCTATTTATTTTGACTTTAACATGAACTATAAAACTCCAAATTAAGTGATTATTTCTTTGAAAATATAATAATGTTTTATATTTCATTAAAATAATCAACATTTGAATTAATTTTTATCCTTTTTAAAATTATGTAAACACTTACTGAATTTTTCCAACTAATTTATATATCTTTCAAGAACTATTTTTTAAATTTTTTAATCAGAACTTGAGATAAAAATTTTAGATTATTGATATTATTGATAATTTTTAAATATAATTAAATTTTATAAATATAATTTAAATGGAACCAAATATAATTACTCTATTTATATTGTATATTTTATGTATTAAATTGAAAATTAAAATATGTTTATAGTTTTTTGGATTTGGGATACATGAATTACTTATATGATGCACTCGCTTATATGAATCACATCCATGAATATCTTACATGAAATACTTATATTGATTTTACTTTGTGAATAATGCAGGTAAATTCATATATGTGCTAAGTTCACTTGTGCATATTAAATCACTTATGTAAAAAAACCCTACAAAAATTTGGCTACATAGTTTAATAAAATTTTATAGGTTTTTGTAAAATATAAAAAAATGATTTATTTTTTTATATTTTTTTACATATCTATTTTTTCATGCTCATTTCATATAATTGAATTATTCTATTGAATTTATAAATTCATTTTAATTATTTATAACTTATGATAAGTGTTTTCCTTTATTTAAAACATGTTTTAAAGATTACCAAAGGGTGTTTTGTATTTATGCATGAAGCACGCACTTTGAAACTCAAAAATAATTTCTATTATTTTATTTTTTTAAATAAAATTTTGTGTTTTTAAATTAATAATATTTTATACTATACTAATTTAAACTTGTTTTAATATTTTTAATGTAGTGTTATTATGTTTTTAATTTCTCCTCATTTTTACTTATTTTAGATGGATTACATTTGAAATTATTATTTCGAATTCATACTTTCAATTATCATTTGATATTTAAATGAAATATTTTTATAGAGACTATTTATAGTATAAAAAAATAATTTCAAATCAATTTGAATTATAAATTATTTATTCATATTTTGTTTCTAAGTTGAGTGATATTTTTTCAATGATAATATACCCTTATTTCAATCTCTCATTGATAATTCAATATTATTCCTTTTGAATAGTAAATGTTTCTATCCATTTGAAGGAGACCTATTTAGTTTTTGTATATTTTGTAATTATTTATGTATGGTTTAAATTATTTTTGAAAGATATATGTATAATTACTCTAAAATGAGTGCATTTTACTTAAAACGATGAAATGTGTCCATACTCTTTGTACATTAATGTGATCTTCTATACTCTGTTTAACACTGCCAGATGATCTCTTAGGGGATAAATGAAATATTATATGAATAATACAAACTTGATGAGACATCCTAAAAAATTTCTCAATAACCAGTACCTATGCATTATTTTTATATCTTCTACTTCATCTAGATTTCTTGTGTCTATAAAATTTCTTATTAACATTCACACACACCCAATTTTTTATCTATTTTTTATTTTAAATACAAAATAATTGTTAATTATTTATTTGAGTTGTGACTCCCAAATTATAAATTGTTGACTATTCGGGTTGTGAATCCCATATTCTAAGGTCACTGTTGAATTTGGGTAGTGACTTCTCATATAAAAGTCAAGGCGTCACTGTGGTTATCCATCCACTTTGTAGAAATGGATTCTACAAATGGATAATAAATCATATTAAAAAAATAATATTAGTGCATAACTTATCCCTTGATGACTAGAGATGTATAAGAGTATCCCATGTCCACTTTGTATCAAAATCCGATAAAAAATTCTTGTTTTATTTTCTTTCTTTTACTTTTCAACTAATAATTAACTTTATTAATCAACTATCTTCACTATCATTAATAATTAATACTTCTGTTATTTTTTTAATCTATTCCATTCAACCCCCTCTATACCTTAATTCATCTTCATATCAAATCTAACAATTGGCATCAGATCTTGGATATATAAGGAATTTATTATTTTTTATTCTATTTTTTCTAACCCATTCTAGTCCGTACAGTATATGGGAAACACATTTAAGAGGGAAAGAATAAATTTACATCATACATGGATTCCTTATACACCACCTCACTTTGATAGAAATGATTATGGATACTAGTGATCTATAATGAGGGAATTCCTCAATTAATTAAGAATAGAACACTACTATATCATGAAAAAAGTTTACACACTATTAAAAGCTGATCCTTATAATATTATGAGATATTTTTCTGCTAAATATGATTTAAATTATAATTTTCAAAATATTTTATATTATTATTTAAAAATAAGTTTTTTAGTCATGTGTCATCATTTAATAAAAACCATGATATTATTTAGATTATACATGTTACTCACTTGGGATCATAAAATTTGATTTTAATTAATCATGGTATTCTTTGAGACGAGTTCCTTGACATAAATATAAGCAAAGAAAAAATTGTGAACCAAATGCTTCACAAAATTGCTAGAATTTAGAATGGAAATAATTACACTGGAGAAGATTTGTATAACCTAGTTCTTTTTGAATGAGTTTTAAAAGTAATATTGAATAACTGGTACAAAAATTTGGTCGCTATTAATGAAAGTAATAACTTTAAAGAGTACAAACTAGATAAATTGATTAACTTTTTTTCAGTATGAGCTATAAAAAAAGAATTTCACTAAAGAGAAGTCAATAAAAAGAAAAGTTGTTGTGTTTAAATATGTGAATGTTGTTCCAACTAAACATTCTAATTATGAACTATAGGATAGTGAGAAAGAATATTTGGACCATATTTTGATAGTAGCCTATAAATGAATAAAAAACAAAGGATGTAAGAGCCGATTTACAAAAAATAGGTGAATGAAAAAAAATCAACGGGGTTGAGAAAGGTAATATGAATTAAATTTTTTCATGTGTTACATGTTCTGAGTATAGGAATTTGAGGAATATCAATCTTGAATTTAAAAAACCAAATAATAATGGAGAAATACAAAAATACTAAAAAATTCATTGAAAAATATTTGAATTTATACCAAAGAATCTGATTCATGTGATTAATATAGACAAATAAAAAATAATATACTGACATGTTATTCATGGATTCTAAGAATGTGGTTATTGATTATATATTTTATTTTAGATGGTTTGATTCTAATTATTATTTTTATTGTAAAATTCCAAATTTTTCAGAGATAAATAAAGAAATTTAAATATTTAGAAAACATATTTTCAAAGATGTGATTTTATATAATATTATTAAATAAAATAATGTGATACAATTTTTTCTAAAAAACTGATTTTACAAGATAATGAAAAAACTGAGGAATATGATATCTTTTTCTTATTAAATAGTTTATGATAATTGGAAATATTCTTAGGATTTGAATAAAAATTTGAAAAAGGATGTTGAATGTCTTATGAATTTTTTTTCTAATTTCATTCATGTTCATAATAATATATTAAAATGATGTCATTGAACAAAATAGATAAAAATAAAGTTGGTATTGGCTCTGAAAGGATATTACATAATATATATTTAAATCATTTTTGAAAATTTAAAAAAATTACTTCTACTATTACTTGATTTTAATGTGGAATTAATGGTCACCACACAAATGTTGGTTATCTTAAATTCAAAGATTCATTGGGATTTATAAAGACATGAATTTCTTTATCTTTATTATCTACAGTACTATAAAATAAATGTTTAAATTAATTACGGGTTTCTATAATTTTTTACTAATCTGATTATACCTAAACTTACTTAGGTACCAAAAATGTAATGTAATTGTTTAGGAAAAATTACATAGAGGTCTCGAGAATGACCAATGGTACATGGAAATTGGATTATCTAGGAATATGATTGGATCCACATCAACTTTTATCAATCAAAACACTTGTTATTATTGAACTATAACATTTATAGATAATCCTAATAGAAAATTAAATGGTTTTGGTAAATTTGGTATTTCTAAATATAGTTTAATTTTTAATATTTTATACTATAAATTATTAAAAAATAAATTAATTAGTATTTCTCAATTATGTTCTGATGGAATGGAATTGTAATTTAAAAATGATAAGTTCATATTATGTAAGGATTATTCTTTATTATTTTAGGCTAATTAAAAGAAAAATATTTATATCATTTATTTTACTAAACTAACTATTAAAAATGTTTAGTTTTTGAATTCTCTATATAATGATAAAATAACTTATCATAAATGTTTAGGTGATTCCAATTTCAGAATTTTACATAAGATCTAAAAACATTTGAATGTGCTTCAGTTACCGGCCTTGAAGTAATAACAAATTCATGTTTGTTATGCTAGCCCAAAAGGGAAATAATACAATTTATATTTCATACCTATCAATCAGATATGTACTAATAGGCTTTTATAGTTAGGAAATATTTATTTTTTTGGTAATACTCAAATTTCTAGCCCTAAAGGTAAGAAATTTAATGAAGGCATTGTTAATGATTTTAGTATATTTACATGGGTTTACCTTCTTGCACATAAAATGATAATTTATCAACATTTATTTATTTTTATAATTTAGTTAAAAATGAAAATGTTTGAATGACTATTTATAATCCTAGATATAAAGGAGATGAATCTCATAAATTATAATTTTATTTTTTTGTGAAAATAATTATTATATTCATAATTCTTTTTCTCATAGAACACCACAAAAAAATAATTCCATATAATTTAAAATGGAAATCCATTTGAAATAGACATAACTATGTTATGTTAATTTATGTTTCGTATATATATTTTTGGGATGAATATGTTTTTACTAATTTTTATGTTTAAAATTGAATTATTTTTAGATATTTGTTGAGGTAAAATTATTTTGAATTTTCTAAAAGAAAAAAATATAAATTTTGTTATTTTAATGTTTTTGGTTGTAATGTTTTTATTTTTAATTTTAGGGGTAAGTAATTTAAATTTATATCTAAAAGTGGTAAAAGTATTTTTCTTCTTTGATCCAATATTAGTAAAGCTTATAGAGTTTATAACAAAATAACTATGGTTATTAATTATTTTTTATGTTATGTTTGATGAAAATAATGTAAAATTAAATTATTATTATAATTTTTTTATGATGAGTTTAGAGATTTTATCTTTAGTGATGAAAAACCTCTGAATATGGATGAATCAATTAAATGAGAGAATACTACTTCTTGACCTCACCAAATATATTAGAATACACATAATGTTTGTTCCATTGACAATGTGATTAATAATTCATGTTCTAGTATGATAATAAAAATATTTAATTTAAGTTTCTTTACTAAATTTGATTTTATTTTTGATCATGTTCCTACTAATATTGATAATTCATTAAATGATCCAAATTGGATTATCCTTATACAAGTTGAGATTAATCATTTTTTTATAAATATTTTTTTTATTTTGTTTAATTTTATAAGGATATTAAGGTGATAAAGAAAAGGATCTTAAAAAACAAGATGGATGAATCTGAACACATTTTCAAAAACAAAGCTAGATGTTCTGCCTAAGGATACTCTCATTAAAGAGTTAAATAATTGAAATATTATTTTAGACCTATATCCAGGTCAGAGGCCATTTGAATCTTTTTATAATTTACTTTTTTTCATTGTTTTAATTTATATCAAGTTAAATTTAAAAGTTCTTTATTAAATGGTTTTATAACTAAAGAAGTTTAGGATTCTCAACCCCCTAGGTTTGAAAATGTAAAATTTACTAATTGTATTTTTAAATTATCAGAAATCTATATGGTCTCAAACTAGCACCATGTACTTGGTTTGAGAGGACTTTTTTCATTTGAATAACAGTTTCATGAAAAGTAATGTCGATACTACAATTTTTATTAAAATAATTTATAAAGATATTTGAAAATTAAAAAGTTATGTTGATGATATAGTTGTTGGCACATCTAGTGAATTTTGTTAAACTTATTTTTCTACTTTGATGTTATACGAGTTTATCATAAAATTAATGTGAAAACTAGAGTTCAATCTTAAACATAAAATTTCTAAAATAAAAATGGGGTATTTATTAATCAATATATTTATTCCATAGAGTTGGTTAAAACGTTTTGTCTTAATTCAAGTAAATCTATGAAAACTCCTATGATTACTAGGTGTAAATGAGATGATGATTCATCTAGTAAATCTATTGATATTAATGTCTATATGGGAATGATTGGTATAATTATTTATTTAAAATCATCTATACCTAATATCATTTTTAGTGTTTTCTATTTTTCAATGTTTTAAGATGGCCCAAAAGAGACTCATAGTAAAGTTGTGAAAAAATAATTAGATATGTTAAGGGAATTGTTAACCATGGTTTGTTTTATTCTATGTATACATTTTTTTATTTAATATCATATTTTGATTTTAGTTTTGGAGGATATAAAATTCATAGATAAAGAGCATCATGCATGTGTCATTTTCATAGAAAATGGTTAATTATTTTGTCTTCTAAGATGAAATTATATGTTGCTCTATCTTCTAAAAAAGCTGAGTATATATCTACTTATAGTTTTTGTACTAAATGTTTATGGATTAATAAATTTTTTTGTGATTTTCAAATTTTTCATGATAAATTGCATATTTATTATGATAATAATTATGAAATATTTAATTTTAATAATTCTGTATCGCATCATAGAACAAATCATGTTGTTGTAAGATTTGTAGTTGGTGTGGTGTTGGAGTGAAAAAACCCATAATACTGCATCCCAAAGACCATGATTTGAATCTTGGAAACTCCGTTGGGGGATTTATGGCATATACAATGGGACATGAATGATGCAGGCAGGTGGTGAAACAAGAATGATGCTGGCCAGGGGAAGTAGGATGGGTGATGCTATCCCGATGCTACACTAGGCCTTTGGTCCATGTTCATGAGACACATGGCCTTTAAACTACAAGATATGTAATGGGTATATCTTGACCTTGATGAAAAGTGGAGTTTCCATTCATTATAAAATGAGGCTTCGACCACAACTATTATAAAAAACATTGATGTATGATTTTATTGTATTATAGATCATGCGAATAAGAGATAAATTTTTTTAGTGTTTATCCCAACATAAAATTAACATGAATATATATTTTATAAGAAATTAATCTTTACTCAATTTGAAAAAGCAAAATTGGATCTTGGAATATTAAAATCATAATAATTTTATGTTTTCATGTGTTTAGAATGAGTTTGAATGTATTTATTTTTAGATTTACTTGAAATCTATAAAATTTAGAATTTATTTATAGATTAATATTGGTTAGTGTTATACTTATTTTATTTTTAGATATACATTTTAAAACCTTTCATATACCCAAGAATATGTTAAAATTATAATTGAACCTTCAGTTTTCATAAAATCTACTTTTTTAAAATATTTGTCAATATTTTTTCAAACAAAATTTAAAAAATTGTACTCATGTAATTTAATTTTATGTTATGAATTTATAATGGTACTTTGATAAATGTTTTCTTGAAAAAGGGAAAGGATTTATAGTTACTCAATGACATATGTTTTTCTATATATGAATTCTTAAGAACACTCTATATAATATTTTCACTCTTTTTAAACAAAAATGTCTCTATTGAAACCTTATCTATTTGATAATTTTTGAAGGGGGGGAGTATTTGAAATTATACATGGATGTATAATTAAAAAAAGAAGATAATGTTGATAGGATACTTGAAACTCATTAGTTTTTGAAAATATGAATGATTATTTTTTGTATTTACTTTTAATTTCTTAAAACCATTAACATTATATTGATTAAAATATTTTTTGCGTTGATAACATTGAAATATTTAATTGCATAAATGAACATTATATTTAATTTTTTTAATGTTCATAACATGTTATAAAGGTTTTACCTTGATTTCAAAGGATAAATAAGTAATTTGGGACATTAAAATTTAATTTAAACATATTTTATCACTACATCAACACATATAATCACTACAAAAAATTGGATTTCCCAACGTCTTTTTCATGACGGTTTCAAAAACCACTGCTAAATGTTTTTTCCAGAAAATTTACCGATGGCTGTTAAAACTGCATCTAAATGTTTTTTATATATTTTCTTAAAATTTTCTTTTAAAAAAAATGTTTTTAGTGGTGGTTTATAAAAATCCATTGGGAAATAACGTCGGTTTTAAAACCCTCCCCACTAAATTATATGAAGAGATTTAGAAAAATGTTTTTTATGATTTATTATGTATTATTTACTCCCATATATAGTCTATTATATATAATTTTAATTAATTATAATGTGTTAATTAATAAATATTTATAATTACTACTTAATAATAATTTGAAAATTAAAACAAATTTTAAATAATTTAAAAATTGAACTTCGACATCAATTGATCATATATTTTGATTTGGAAGTCTATTTTAGCTGAACTGCCAGTAAAATGGAATCTTATAAAATGAGATTATACCAAAATAGATTTAAATCATGTGATAATCAAAGGAATAAAATATAATAAAATTTTAAAAAAATTTAGAAATCTAACTCGAACTTCAAAAGACCATAACATTTGATTCGAGTGTCTATTCGGACTGAACCACATAAAAAATAAAAGATTATAATAAGACCTATGTCATGGAAGGAAAATGATGAGCTTATTGAGCTAAAGTCACATTTTTCACCACTATAATGGTCTAGAAGGCCTCCAAATCTGAGTTTTTATCCAGGGTACCCTAATATTTTAACATTCGATGGATTTTCAGCCTTGTATAATGGGGCCATATTATAATTTTTCAGTTGGGACATGATTTATTATTAGGGATTATATTCATATTGATATTTTTTTTAATTTTATCATTTTTTCGCAATGTAGTTTTATTTATAATTAAATATAGTCATATATTATTATATTTACTTATAATAAATCACTTTAATAATTACACATTTTCATAAAAATCTATTTTTAAGCACATAATCCAAATAGAAATAAATAATTTTTATTCATTTAATTTAAAATAACTAATTATTTAACTTTTATACAATTTTAAATATTTGTAAACATTTATACATATTTATTTTTATATATTTTTATATCATATATGTGTAGAGATATATATATATATAGATAATTATATATAGTTGTATTTATGTATATATTTATATTAATATAAAATTTTATATATGAGTGTGTTTATGTATAATTATGTAATATAAATACAAGTTTATATATATTTATGTAAATTTTTCAATAAATATATATTTTTATAGATATTTAAAACCATTCATTATTCTATAAATTTTTTAATTTAATAATGAATAATGAATAATGACTAATTATTATTTATTCAATTATTATTCATTATTCATTATATATTATATATTATTATAATATTTATTTATTACTTATTATTAATTTACTATTAAACGACTCTTTAATATTTATTTATTATGGGGTTCAAATCTCTCCTCGTGATTATATTTTCTAGATTTATGTATTTCATGAATGGAATGCTTGGAATAAATTTTAAATAATAATATGTAAATAAAAAAATAAATAATAATACCTAAATAAAAAAATAAAAAATAAAAAATAATAAATAAATAAATAAATAAATAGTAATTAATAATAAATATAATAAATATAATAAATAATAAATAATAGATAATAATAAATAATAATAATGAATAATAATAGTAAATAATAAATATAATAACAATAAATAAATAAATAAGTAAATAAATAATAATAAATAATAATAATAATATATAAATTATGTAAATAAAAACTTTAAAAACAAAAAAACAAAAAAACCAACGGTAAATGAAACACTGTGAAATAACAAACCATCGCCCAAAAAACATCATGAAATGATTCTCGACACGTAAATATGCAGCTCTTTTTGAAAGCATCGCATATTTATTTAAACCACCTTTAAATACCAAAAAACCATTAGAAAATGCCTTTTTGTTTTGAATATACTATTTACCACATCACCAAATCATATCGACATATCCAATTTCTATTTCATGTAGTTGTTTTTTAATTTACATAACTAATTTTCTATATTTGGTTACCCTATGTATTTCATAAATAAATTGAGCTAAATAACTCCAAAGTGAGTGTTTTTTTGAATATATGAAAATTGTCTACAATTAATTAGAATTAATGAACTTTTAAATTGATCTCTATCATATCTAGAATTAGGAAAAAAGTTACTGATTATTATTAAATTGATTTCTGTAGTTTTCTGGAATTTTTTTTTTCTGTTTTTTAATCATAGCTTGTGATATAAATTTCATATTAATGGGAATCTTGATTATTTAGAAAGATAATGAATTTTTTTTAAATATTATACAAAAGGACCTAATGTTTATTATTCTAATTAGATAGTCAAATTTATGACTAAAATTTGAAATTTCAATCAATTTATAATTTTTAGGAATTCAGCAACATGAATCACCTACATGATGAATTTTCTTATGTAAATCTCTTACATGAGTAACTTATGCCAGACCATTGTAAATATTTTCTTATACAAATCATGTAACTCAATTAGAATATGTGGTAAATTTACTTATGTGGAGAAAAAAACTTATTTGAAAAACCCCTATTGGAATTTGGCTACGTAGTTCAATGAAATTCAATAGGGTTTTCTAAAATACTGGAAAATGATATGTTTTCCATATTTTTTCAAACATATATTTTTTCATATTTATTTCATATATTTATATTATTCTAAGGAATTTATAAATTTATATTAATTAGGTAGAACTTATGAAAAATTTTCCTTTGGTTTTAAATATGTTTTTATATTGATCAAAGGGTGTTCTATCTTTATGCATGAAACAAGCATCTTGAAATTGAAAAATCATTTTTTTATTTTATGTTGTCCTATTTGATTCTATTTTTTTTATAAATTATTATTATTTTATATTAGTCTCATTCAATATTTTTTTAATATTTTTAATATTTTTATTTGGTTTATAATTTTTCGACATGTTTACTGGTTGTTTTAAATAGAATTCTATTGAACTTTATATTTCAAATTCAAACATGCTATTTTGAAGTTATATTTCCTTAACTTATTTTTATTGATATTTTTTAATTTATTTAATGGGAATTTCAAAATGGTTTGAATTATAATTTATTTTTTTAAATTTTGATTGTGAGTTGAGAAATATTTATAGAATGATAATATCCTCCCTCTCTTTTCGATAATCTAGTATTATTCATTTTGAATTTTAAATGTTTCTACCCATTTAGATGAGACATAATTTGTTATGTTATCTTTTAATAATCTATATATGGTACCCAAATAACTTTTGGATTATTATTATATAATTAATACATGATGACTGTATATGAATTAAGGTGATAAAAAGTGTCTATACTCTACGAACATTCATGCAATCATTTATACTATTTTTCAACTTCTTGATGATATCATAACAAATGAATGAAAAATTATATTACATCTACTTCCTTGAGGATACATCTTGATTATTTTTTTATGAATGTTACCTATTCATTATTCGTTTATCTTATACTTCATCTTTATTTCTTGTGTCTATAACAATAATTTCTATCTTTAACAGACACTCTCATTATTTCTATTTATGATTTAAAATAAATGTATTTATTATATATTTATTAATCTTATGACACTTATATTCTAATTTTTTTAACCATATGAGTTATGAATCCCACCAGATAAATTCAGTTATGTTTTGGGGTTGTGAATCCCCACAAGAAATCCATTATGTTAAAGGGGTTATCCATCCACTTCATCGAAAAGTATTTTATAATTATCTTATGATTCCCCTATAAGAATAATATTAGTCTAAAAAATTTCTATCACCGAGTATAGAGGTATAAGTATAGACTATGTACACTTAGGACCTAACTAATATAAGAAAATTACACCCATTTTTATGTTTCGTGAACCTTTTCCACTTCTTATTAACTATATTAATTAAATATCATAATTATTTTGGAAAATTAATCATTCACTTTTTATTTTTTTAATCTTATCTATTCACCCTCTCTAGACCTTATTTCCTCTTCCTATCATACCTAATAGGGGGTTCATATGATTCTAGGTTTTCATAGAGGTATATATCTTTTGATTTTTTTTATTAAGATTTATTTTTTCATAAGGGATTTTCTTGAAAAGGCTATAGTGGTTTCAAGAGTATTGAGGCCCAGTATATGGCCTACAGTCTTAGTTCATAATGAAATAGGCGAGCTTCATGATTTTAACATGGTTAGTGTTAATTGTGCACCTAAACCATGTGGCCTATAGAGGGTGCTACATTGTTTTTATAACTATGAAACATGGGTTGCACCGTCTTGAAAACCCTGAAATTAATTGAAGCTGAACCACCCTCAGTTTGTGCATATTTATTACTAACCAAATTCCTAGACTATTTTGGGTATGGGGAGTGGGATAATTTCAAATTCAAGGTTTTTTCTAGGTTTGCCTAACCATGACCATAGACCATGTGGGGTGTAGCTCAGGGAATGTTTGAGTTTCATGGTTGGTGCACAATTTAATAGAATATGATGGAAAATCATGAACCATATTTAAAAACCTTGAAAAGTCTATTTCCCCTATCCTTATTTAATCCTAAAATTATTCTCCTCCATCAGATGCACAATATGAAAAACAAATGAGATGTCTACCTATTTCATCCTCCTAGTCTTTGAGAGATCTTCTTCATTTATACTCCAAATCAAATGTCGTTTGTCACATTAGATCACCCTTGGTTAGTCTAACCATCATAATTATTCATTTATCTATTTTCCTCACCATATTTAATACTATTTCCATGTGATATTTCATGCCCTATTTTCAGTGAGTTTTTCTATTTTTCTATTTTATCTTGCTGAATCTCGAATTAGAGGCTGATACTAGATGAGGAATCTTATACACATCTAAAGTAGGCGGTCTTGAACTAACCACTAAATTTCCTTTTGTTTATATCATGTTTCATTGTTCAACACACTTTACTTTAGACAATTTACCTATAAAGTTAATATTTCATCTTTTTGATTAATATTAATTGACCTAAATGTGATATGAGATATTTTTATATTGTTGGACACTGATGAAATCAACCATAACCCCCCAATTTTAGTGGGATCAATTAAATTCTATTCGACTACCATTCATGAGGTTTTTTGAAACCATCTATTGATGTTGTTTGTTTTTCATCTTGTTAATGAAATAATTAAATGGACATATTCTAAATATAATTTTAATTGTAGGACATTCTCACTTGGCCCCTTTAATTCTAATTAAAATTATTTTGGGTTACCTGTTTTGAGTGAAATTAATAAATAAATTATAAGTTCCATGGATTAATAACATACCTTTGATCATTTTTTATACTATGACTTGAGTGATACTTGGATTCCAATTGTAATTCCATGGAAACGATAAAGGGGAATTTTGATTTTAATTTATGGAACCTTGATCATTTGTTATATTATGACTTGGTAGATACATGTATTCTGATTTAGAATACCTTGGACAGGATCAAAGGGAAAATTGAACTATATTATTCTTGACTATAGTCATATGCCTAGATGAATTTAATGTTGTGTAATTCATTAGGATATACTTTTATTTTTTATATAAATTTCCTTAGGTGGTATCATAGGATTCCATACCATTCATTGACATGACCAACAAATGAAATACCATTCTTGGTTTTCTTCAATGTATTATATACATGAACGAATCAATATAGATTTTATAGTTCAATTATTATTCACAAATAAATAGAATTACATGTATTATATCCATGAATTCACCTTGATGATTACATGATTCCTTGTATTATCTTCTTATGTCCAATCGAGTTTAGCATCGAGGATACATAAGACTTATTATGAAGGCTTTGGTAGAATATATTAGAGTAAAATTCCAAGTGTGAACCCATTTGGATTACCCAAAATTTCATATTAATAAATTTCAAGGGACTTATAGAACCCATATAATTATTTTTGAATATGGATTCCTTGGTTATACACCTCAGGTCCAAGATTTAATTATATAAAATAAATTAATTAGTGATATTCTAGTGTATTCCAATGTAGGTACGGTTAGCTAGGTATCCCAAGAGGAGCCTAAACCCAACATAGTTTATTTATATTATGGTTTTACACTTAATATAACAAAACAATTTCCATTTTATATACACACACTATATAGTACTATACACCGTTTGTACGTACCTACTATGTTTTACTCACACCCTATTTGGGTCACTATTTGGCACTGGAACAGACTTAATGGATGTATGTAAGGACAAAGGGACGCACCAAACTATGGAAATTTGATTTCTATACTAGGTTGGATTATGGGAGTAGTAGATTGAGGTAGTTATTGAAATTATATTAGATTTTATATTTGTTTTTTCTTTTTCTCACTTTCGTATAACATGCATTATTTGTTGTCCACTCTGTATTTTTTATAGACATGTCATCATATATTTTTGTTTTATAGAACATTGTTTATTGTAATTTATGTTTTATTATTATAGATTATTTACTTCCATTGTCTCCATTATACCACTACCACTAATTTATATATAATTCACCATTGTGATATGCTTTGATAAATGGGAGTATACTCTCACTACCGTGCCATCATAGACCCTCACAGCTAGCCAACATCCTCTTGGATAAACATAAGAATTATTGAGTCCATGTGGCCAACTAGGTTTGGTTACATATGAGTGAACATGGCTTGTGATTACTCATTTGGTCTATAAAAGTTTTTAATATACCCCTTCAAAATTATATATATCATTCAAAAGGTTACATCCAACATAAATAAATAATCCCTCAAATTCTTATCTATCGCCCCAAATGAATAATAAAATGAAAAATAATATCATTAATTTAATGTTTCAAAATACACATCAAGTTAAAAAAGCATGATGATAATTTCATTATCTAAAATATCCATCAAATTTTGATATATGAATTTATAAAAAATAGAATTGAGAAAGAGAAAATTCTTAATGATAGTTTTTCTTATTGGTATTGACCATATTACTTGTAGTTTAACTAGTAGAATATTATTTATTCATACATAAAATTCTTGAGACTTTATACCAATTAACTTAAAATCCCTTAGTGAAGAAACAATTTTTACATTTAAAGAACATATACTAGGTACTTTAATACCATATGGACATGGAAAATGAATTTATTCTCACTATTTTTCAATATGTGACATGATAAAGGTGAATATGTTGTATTTATTTTTATAGTGGGAGATGACTCCAAATGTATTCCTAGTCATATAATGTTCAATATTTCAGTCAATATATTTTTATTTATTTCTATTTATGTCTAAAAATTTTCTAATAAAATTTATAAATTTATTTTTTTTAAATCAACAACATCAATGTTATGTTTTACCTCTAAAAATATATAATGATGTATCTTGAATAAGATGGACCAATTATTCCATGTATGTTTTGATGTCACAAACTTCATCTTTTTTTTTCTAACCATGACAATGATTTATTTCATCATTTTATAAAACTATTTAGCTAATAATGTTTGTGTGAAAAAATAATACTCTTATTGATCATTAAATTAATTTTTTTAATATTTAATAAGGATGATCTTTGAGAAAAATTATATTATACTCTATGTACACTTTCATTCATTAAATATACAATTGCTGAAAAAAGATCCCCAATAGGAAAATTAGAAAATATTTATAAACCTTAACAATGTATGAATATAAGTTTCTATATGAATAAATTTTTTTAGAGTGAGAATTACCACATCATTTAAAATAAAATAATCTTTATTGTATGGATAAAAAACTAAAATTCAAGCTTCCCATAGACATAATCATCTGTCAACGGATATAGATAAACATCAATACCATTCCCCAGCTGTTTTGATCCAGAAATAATCAATATCATCATAATATATTTTTTGCATCATATATATCAATTTGGAAAACTTGTACACTAATAATATAATAGTACATGAACTATGTTTTCTACATATTCTTCAATATGGATATATTAAATCAATGCACAACCCCATTATGAGATATGTAGCTTCATTTCCAAAATTAAATATTTTTTGTCAAATATCATCCATTTTCATGAATAAGTAGGGTGAAGTAGGTTTCCATCAAATATATGGTCATTTATAATCCATATCATCATATTTTAATCAATTTAATTTGTAAATAGATTATTTAAATAATGAATTATTGGAATATACTAGATAATAGTAGCTGGAGGTTTGGTTCTTGTTCTGAAATATGAATCATATTTTGATTTGTCAAACATTTTCAATCATGGAGTCACTTATTCAATACTTTATAATAAAAATACATATTCCTTATTATAAATAACATAGTGGTTTGGTAAGGCATGAATTTTATTATACCCTATATCCTTTTATTCATAATATTTTTTGCATTATAATTGGAATGTAAAATACAATTTCCTTATGGATGTAACAATTTAAATTTTTTGAGTATTTTTGTGAATCATTCATCATTTTATCCATTTTTTTATTTCATGTATACCAATCCCATTATTGATTATAACTCTGTAAATTAATAAGAATTTAGGAATAATGAAATAAACAGGGGAAAATAAACCTGTAAGAATACATTCAGATCTGGGATATATTGGCCTACCATATTGAGGACCTCATCAAAGACGATATAGATATAGGAAACATCACTGGGATGTGTCTTACATAGGGTGCTTAATTAAAATATTTTAATGATTTTTTGGAATAGTTTGGTAATTTCCTATTAGTTTTGAACTTCGTATTCCTTTTAATCTTTTTGGCTTTCTCACTTTCCCAGATAAGTGTTATCAAAAATAATAATTTTAAATAGAGGAGGAATAGTAGTTTCTTATTATCTTCACACAATCATTCAAGATTTTATTTTTTAATGGTTTCAATTCCTTTATCCTGAATTAATTCCTAAATATGGTCATATGTCTAATGATGAACATCTTCATCAAAATTAGATCTTTAATTATTTTTTATTTTACTATACAAGATCTAGTATGTATAAATAAGACCAAAACCCAATAAAATTAGATGTCCTTTGGTTTTTTATACACTTATTTTCTAAAATTAAAAATGGTCATTCATTGATAGAAACGTATATCTATATTTTCAACAGTTTTTTAGTAAATTACAATAAGTGGACAACCAATTTCTTATATTTATCACTAGTACATTATGTATTCATCCAATTATATTCCATTAAATACATAAAATTACAATATATTGAATGAATATATTAAAACATAAGAAAACATTAAAAATATTTATAAATGGATGAATTTAAAACATATAAACATTTAAACATATATAAATATTAAAATTTACGCACACAAATTAAAATTATATATAAACATATTTAAAAAAAAATAAAAACCAATCAATTAACCATTTAAAACAAATATTTTATAAAAGAAAATATTTTTGAAAAATAAAATGAATAAAATAAAGAAATACAATATAATATATGAACTAAATATTAAATCATTTACATATAAAAAAACCAATCAATTAACTAAATATATATTCAAAAATATTTAATTATGATAATAGATTATGAAATATAAACATTAGTAGAATAAATATGAACAAATTTATTATAATAAATAGATACCCAATTTTCATTAAAAATAAATAACCTAATTTTTTTTAAATCTTACGAATTTAATAAATATTTTAATAATTGAAGATAAACAATTAAACATCATAAAGTTGTAGATATAGATAATATATATAAGATGAATAGTGACAAAGCAGTAATAAATGTAAATCATACTACATGAAATTAAATTATAACAAGGTAAATAATAAATATAGTAATACATTTTAAGAATCAAAATCAATTAATAAATTTTCTAAACAAAGAATATAATAATACAACTGAAAAAATTTAGATACATATAATATATTCGATGACCCAATATTTTCATCCATTAAAATACATAATATGTTCTGTAACTGGTAGAACATGATACAAACAAAATAAAAAAACAAAAATATATAAGGAATAAATTATTAAAAAAGATATAAAAACCCATTTATAGTTATTGAATAAATCTGGGTGGTAAATAATTAGTATGAGTTACTATTGAAAAGTTAATTTTCAATAAAATTTGTCTTCTTTATATATTTCCTTTGAAAAAGAAATTTTTTAAATATTTAGAATTTAAATTTTAAAAATTAAAATGAAATTTTTAATTCCTCATAACAAAAATATCGTAGGATGTATTTATGAGATTTTCATAAAATAATTGATTTTAAGTGAATAACAAAAATACCGATTTTGTAAATATAATCTCTTTTATATGATTTTTTTAAATAATTTTACTATAAAATTATATATTTTAAATTAAAAATAATCATTTTAAAATACTATATTAAATTTATTAACCCGTTTTCAACATTTGGAAAATGCATAAAGAATTTTAATGAAAAATATTTTTTCAAATATTTTGTTTAATTAATTATAACATGATGAAATGATGTTTTTGATTTTGTTAATTTCTAAATAAATAATATTTTACCTAAAAAAATATTTAAATTAATTTAAATCATTGTAGATGATAACTCTATCCTAATTATACATATTTTTCTTCAAAGTAAGAATTTAAAAAAAATTGGTTTTTATGCGTGACATATGATAACTTGAAAATTAATTTACTTATAAATTGAATTTGAATTTCATAAAATCATTCGTATACTTTATATTATAATTTTATTATTATTTCATATGGGAAATTTTTTTTTTGGTTACAGAATATAGATTATTATGATTAATTCTTATTAGCGTGATAATGGGAAAATTATTATTTTAAAATGATTATTTTATTAATATCATGGATTCTCAATCTGATAAATTAAAATAAAATTTTTAAAATGATGCATATAAAATTATTTATAATCACATAAATAAATATATTAACAATAATTTAATTTTTAATCAATACTAAATAATATTAAGAATCTATATTGGTTAAAATATCATTCTCTACTAAAACAGTTTTTATATTCATTGTACTATTTAATTAAAATGTATAATTTATAATAATTAAAAATTTTATTTTCTTAAAAAGAAGTTATATATTGTTAGAAAATAAATAAACTGGGTTTTAATGGTTATCTAATTTGTTTTATTGGAATTTTTTTACAAAAGTAAAAAAAATCACTTGAAAAAACTAAAAAGGTATAGGTTATAAAAAATTAGTGAAATGACTTAAACAACTCAATAATGATTCAAAATGAATTATGGGGAGTGTAATAGGACCAAAAAAATTACCAAAATACTTTCTCAAACCTTTTTAACGTTTTACCCTTGAATAGTGAAAGGATATAATGGAAATATAAATGTTGTTTTCAAAACTACCCTTCCCTACCTTTATAAATGGATACAACATCCCCCCATAAAAATACACACCCAACATTTAAATTACACATTAAAAGGATTCCATATTTCTCTAAATATAACATTATCTCAAAAATAGAAACCTATGTTCACTCATAGTTATCTTAATAGCTTAAATTTCAAGAGAAATTCAAAGGAAAAATATAAGTCTACAATGTAAGTGGTATATCATTCTTTGGTTTTTCTAATAAATATTACTCATAAAAATATATTATAACCATAGCAATATTATGAATTCAGTATCGTTATCATACTTATATATATTTTTATTAATGTTAAAACCCTTAGTCATTCATTTTTATCCACTTTGAAAAACAAATAAACATCACTTATGAGGTGTGTCGACTACATCATCCACGAGGAGACATCATTTTTTTATTATCACCTCTAATGGATGGTATTAATGATTGTAATGATGTATAAATATGATATATCTCACATAATTATAATGAAAAAATTAAAATTTAATAAATTCTTCCACTCTTATTTTAAGAACCCGGTTCATAGTTTTGAGGTACGAGTCTCTTATTTTCTCTTTTCCTAAAGTGTTTTTGAGAAAATAAAGAAAATGGGGAAAAATCAAAAAAATTTGGACTACATGCCATGTACTATTCCGCACACCGTGTATTTTGTCTGTGTGGGATGAGTACACAAGGTGTGTAGCCATGTTGGTGGAGAAGAGTGTAAAAACTGACTACACGCCATGTAGTGGAAAATTACTCGCTGTGTAGTCAGTCGACAAGAAAATAGTACGGTGGTGGAAGCAGCCACCAGCGGAGAAGTAGTACACATTGTGTAATTAGAAATTCAAGCCATGTAATCATGTCGATGGATGAACATTGCAACGGTGCCGCTAGAGGAAGAGTTAAATGAGAAAAGTACACACCATGTAGTCAATAGTACATGCCATGTTGTTTGTTTATTTTTTCATAAAATGGGAAGTAGCTAACCTTGTTCACAAGATTCTCTTAGAACCGGAGAAAGGATTCGGGAGAGGAGGCTGGACCTTCGAGGATATCCAGATCGAGCATTGGGAATCCATTTTCACCTCTGACGATCTCGTTGGAACCAGACGGGTAAGCCCTCCACTCTACTTAAGTCGTTCATTCCAATTTTTCTTATAATGGAAGTTATTTGTGTTTCATTGAAGATATCATTCACCTCAGATCTACGTCGTTATTGGACGATTCGAGGATCATTGTTCGCGTATACCATTCAGGGGCGTTTAAGGTAGGTGGCTTGGTGTTTATTTTCCAACTGTTGTGCATTTGTGTGAATTTTTGAGCTATGAAGCCATGTTGGGGTGTCATGTGGCTGAGGCCTTCACTGTTTTAAATACCTATAATTTTATAGGTAATTAAATATCTTAATAAACTACTATTTGGGATCACTTCTTGGATCTAGGACCACCCTAGGGGTGCGTTCCTCTATTTAGCTGTTTGGCCAGGATACCTGAGTGTATGCCTTTAAAAAATGATTATAGAATTTCCTTGAGAGGAATTGTATGTGTATTGCTTGTTTACATGTTGGGAATGGCCCGATTACTTGTTTATCCTGAGGGCAGTGTTTTATTTAGCCTGATGGCAGTGCATCTTTTAGCCTTAGGGAAACGTTTTCCGCACCTGTGGTTAATAGACTTTGTGCCTTAGGGTGAAACTTGTATGCCTTAGGGAAATATCTATTATGCATGTGGGCAGTTACCTATGGGTTGCATTTCTGATTACCTGAGGGTAGGAGTTTGCATGTCTGAGGACACAAACTGTTTACCTAGAAATTCACTGTGGCAGTTTCCTTAAAATGAGCGAATAAATTAATAATAAAATGGAAATATAACTAGTAAAGTTATTTACTTTTGAGTACTTCTTAGTTTATTGCATTTTACTACTACACACTGTTGTTGAATATTTTCACATAGTTTGGAACATGACATTGGTGGGTGCCTACTGGGATTTATTTCTCACACCCTGTTTGGGTCATGTATTTGTCCCAAACAGATTACATTTCTGCAGGTGTGGATAAGGGCAAGGGCCCCTATACAGGTACTTGATTGCTGTTGAGGATTAGGGGAGCATGGAACCAGGCCTAGGCTCGCGATGCTACCAGCTCTTTTTGATCTGGTTTTTTTGTACTCTGTATTGTACTATATTGTATTGTTGTGTAACATGTTCTGGCTGTTTTCTTAGAACCTGATACATGTTGCATCATTATCTATATAATTGTTGGTTCCCTTTTACTACAATTTTTATTTTAAATGTGTATAGTTTATTGCTTCTCCTATTGTTGTATGTTATTTATTTTATTCCTCTACGCTACACTTTGAAAAATGAAGGCATAGTTTCCCCACTATCATAACTGTGCCCTTGCTGCTAGTTGGCAGCCTCTGGCGTTTTGGGAAATGTGATTGAGGTCATCTGACCAACAGGGTTCGGGGCACCCGTTGAGTGGAACCCGGGCCCCAGAAATTACAAAGTTGTATTAGAGGAGTTATTTTCATTGACTTACTATTTGGACCCTTAGTCAGGGATAGGATGGAAATGGTAGATGGTAATAAGATTTTCCCGGGAGTAGCTAGCCCGTGTACAGGGAAAATCCAATTTACCTCGTGTTATAATTTTATTGATTTTGCAATTTACAGTTGATTTTATTTCACCGTTGGGTGACGCACTTGTGGTGTGCTGTTTATATTTTATTCATGGGTTCTATTTTGTTGCAACCTAATGAGATGAGGGTATGCCATATCATGTGTCATTTAAGCACATTCTAGGAATCACATGTCATGCATAGTTTCCATGCCATGTAGGTGCATTAGAAGATACATGTTGTTGTGATAGTTGTGGTGCTATAAAAAGCTTGATTTTGTGATATCTTCTTTGATAAAATACCTGCTATGTGATAGGGTATTGTTGTACAATATTTTTGATAGAATGGACACAAAACATTGGTTTTTGGGGAGCATGGGCCCTCATTGACTGGAATTTGGTGGATCATTGACTGTTTATCTTAGTATGAGACAGATAAGATTCCAAACATTGATTCATGGGGAGTATCGACCCTCATGGGTTGGAATTTGGAACTTAGGTGTTTTTTTTCAGTATTTTCTGGGTTTCGGGGAAGTATCTGAGGATTACTGCTCCAAAAACCCTGGATATAAGCCATGTAGATCCTTGGACACACACCGTGTGTTATTCTTTTCGGGAAGAAAAAAAACTTTTTGAGTACACGGCATGTACCCTCAGTACACACTGTGTAATCTCATCCCACGTCATTGACCATGTGGGCAGGGACGTGAGAAAGGGGAAATGCTTGGGGAAAACACGCCGTGTACAAGATGTACACCTTGTGTAGTGTTGACCTGGAGTCCACCCGTGTAACTAACAGCATGGACGAATAATACCTTAAGACATACATGCCATGTCCATTGTGGAACACGCCATATAGTTTGACCCGGGATCCAACCGTGTAACTAACAACATGGGTCAGTGTAATACTTTAGTGTACACTCCGTGTGTATATGGGACACACCATGTAGTGTGAGATATGTATTCAGCCATGTAACTGACAAAACAGGTTGGTGGAGCTCATCTAGTACACGTCATGTACCTCTGGGACACACCATGTAGTCTTGTCCGAGGACAGACTGTGTGGACTAGACCGTGTGGTTGGGGAAATGGTGTAGTGTACACGCCGTGGGTGGGTGTAACACACTGTGTAGTATCAAGCCGAGTAGTCGTCCGTGTCATGAACGACACAGGTAGTTAGAAAATTACACCATATACGCCGTCTAGATTATATTCACGCCATGTTGTTTTGTTCAACGGGAGCCGTGTGGCTATCCGTGTAGAAGGACCCGGGTAGGGAAGAGAAGTCATGTATATGTCGTGTAGTGAGTATACACGCCATGTAGTCTTGTTTTAAAAATCTTTAATGCCTTATTCATCCTATTCCCTTTTTGTTCCCTTCGTTTTCAGTCTTGATAATCTGGATCTAAGGTGTGCATTTGACCTCATAGAGTCATGCTGCCGAGACGACCGCATGTTGTTCGCCAGGAGAGTGACAATGATTATACTCCAGATATGGTGGGCCATGGGATACCAGTGGATCCTCCAACAGAGACAGATGCAGTGCCATCCATTATACCAAACACAGGAACGGAGGCACAGTTCCGTGAAGGCTTTATGCGGTTCATACATACCTTTCAGGGAGCACCGCTGGCTGTCACATTTATGGCAGAGCTGACTCGTATCTTCCAGTAGCAGCATCTACCTATGTTCTCAGGGGATGGTGGACCAAAGGCTACAGAGTCTGGGATGGGGTCTATAAAAACTATTTTTGAGCATCTTGTGACGCCTCCAGGGTGGAGGGTCATGCTCGCGACGTATATGCTGCGTGATTCCGCCAAGAGGTGGTGGGATGTTACCACCCAGTTAGAGAATCACAAAGACATGGCATGGGAAGATTTTCAGGCTGTCTTCTATGAATTATTCTTTCCAGAGATGCTGAGGGGAGATAGAGCTCGAGAGTTCATGAACACGCACCAGGGAGCTTTGTCAGTGAAGGAATATTCTGCTCGTTTCACGGAGCCTCAGCGTTTTCACCCATTCTGGTGGGTGATGAGATGTTTAGGGCCAGATGCTTTGAGGATGGTCTTCGATATGACATCCAATCACTGGTAAATGTTTTAAGGTTGCCTATAGTACATGATATTTTGAACCAGGTGCTGATTTCACAGAGGAACCTTTGAGAAGCTAGTGTTGTGGGCCTGGGTGGTTCACCACCAGTTTCTGGTACTATTTGTACTAGCAAGAGGAAGAGACATATGTAATTCTCTCAGGGTGGCAGTACCTGCCAGAATAATTTTTCAGGTGGCAAGGTCATGTGCTACAATTGTGGTAAAGAGGGGAATGAGAGACCTCAGTGTCCTCGAGAACCAGTGGAGAGCCATGGTTGCAGCAAGATGGGTCATCTACAACGCTTTTGCATGGTGTCTCCACAAGTGGCTAGTAAGAGGGGATCTGTGCATACACCGTGTGTGGGAGCAGGACCAACAGATTCTTACCAGTCGGGAAACTGGAATACGTCAGGGCGTGAATACAGGGATGGTGGTCATGGTCGTGGTAGCGAAACACCAGGATCTCAGAGGTAGTAGTGCAGGACAACTCAGGGTAGACAGGCTGTGTCACTGGGCCATGGCACTGGGCAGGGATATGCAGTGCAGCAGACCCATTAGGAGCAGGATCCTGGGCCTTCTACTGTCATAGGTACTATTCTAGTAGATTCTTTCCTATCTTCAGTACTTTTTGATATGGTTTCTACGCATAGATTTATATCTGTACCCATTGTGGAGAGACTTGGGCTCTGTGTTTCTTCTTTTTCTGCTGTTATGACGTTAGAAATTCTGTTGGGAGCTAGAACGGCTGGTGTGAATTAGAGCAAGGAGTGCCCCCTTGAGGTTGGAGGGTGTGACTTTTTATGGGACCTCTATGTTTTAGAAATGACAGCTTATGACGTCATTCTTGGGATGAACTGGTTGGTTCCCTTTTGAGCCTTTTTAGATTGCTATCGTTACATGGTGAGTTTCATGTCACCAGAGGGAGGAGAGTTTTTATACAAAGGTGAATGGGATGTTCATGCGAGTCGAGATGGACCAGAGCATCATGGGCGAGGTGGAGTCAAAACCCAGATTGGATGTTTATATCTGGATGATCAGGGCACTTGTCAGACGTATTTCCCTCCAGTGGTTGATCGTTTTAGGAATGTTTTCCTGGACGACTTTTCAGGTCTACCTCCATAGCATGAGGTGGATTTATCTATTGATCTTGTGCTAGGAGCGAGACCTATATCCATTCATCATTATAGGTTAGCTACACCTGAGTTGCAGGAGCTCAAGAGGTTGTTAGAGGAGTTACAAGCAAAGGGTTTTATCCAACCCAGTAATTCTCCTTGGGGTTCTCCTGTTATTTTTGTGAAGAATGAGGATGATACCCTCAGACTCTGTATGGATTATCGAATGTCTAACCAGTTGACGATCAAGAACCAATATCCCTTGCCAAGGATTGATGATCTTTTTGATCAACTTCGTGGGGAAAGAGTGTTTTCAAAGATTGACTTGAGATCCAGATATCATCAGCTGCGCGTAAGACCATCGGATATACCACTTACATCTTTTCAGAGCAGATATGGTCTGTACGAGAACTTGGTTATGCCGTTTGGACTCATGAACGTGCCAACAGTTTTCATGGATCTAATGAATCATGTGTTCCATCTTTATCTATATTCATTTTTGGTAGTATTCGCGGATTACATCTTAGTGTACTCTCACACTCGACACGACCATGCCACCCATATTGAGATCGTATTTGGTACACTGAGAGATCACAAGCTATATGCTATGCTCTCAATGTTCCACTTTTGGATGGACTAGATTCACTTTCTGAGTCATATCATCTCAGAGGCAGGAGTTGCAGTAGAACCAGATAAGGTGAGAGAATTAGTTTCCTAGGAGCAGCCGAAGAATATTTTTGAGATCCAATGTTTCTTGGGGCTGGCTGGTTACTACAGATGCTTCACACAAGACTTCTTCCTCTTAGCAGCGCCGTTGATGGGTTTGACTAAGAAGGGTGTGAAGTTCATTTGGTCGGAAGCTTGCGAGATAGTCTTTCAGGGCCTGAAAGGAAGGTTGACATCAACATAGATCCTGATATTCCCAGAGCAGGGGAAGAGCTATAAAGTTTACTATGATGCATCATGTATTGGGCTAGGAGCTGTAGTGATGCAGGGCGATGGAGTTATTACATACAGGTCTCAGCAGTTGAGGCCACAAAAGAAGAATTAACCGACATATGATCTCGAGTTGACTGCAGTTGTTCATGCGTTGCGCTGTTGGAGACATTATCTCCTGGGAGAGCATTTTGTGGTTTTCACCAACCACAAAAGTCTCAAGTATATCTTTACTCAGCGTGACCTGAATCTGAGGTAGTGGAGGTGGGTTGAATACCTTCAGTCCTTCGAATTTGAGCTTGTATATACACCTGGTAAAGGTAGTGCAGTAGCTGATGGACTGTGCAGGAGGACTCATATAAAGGCTGTGCAGGAGGCCAGTGATGAGTGGCATCTTATGGATTTGTTCTCTGAGATTCATCGAGAGGTGCACGATAGTCAGGGGAAGACCTATATTTCATCTTTAACTGTGACTTATACCCTCCTAGATAAAGTGAGAATGAGACAACTATCTGATTCATAAGTCCATGTTCTACGGGATTCCGTGACCGGTGAGGACCCGTCCCCTGGTCGGATGATAGGAGATGATGAAGTATAGAATTTCCATGGACATGAATGGGTTCCAGGGGATATACGTGAGGTGATGATGCATGAGTTTCATGATTCATCTTGGGATGTTTGTCACGGAGTTAGAAATATGTACCATGACTTGAGACGTTAGTATCTTTGGCCGAGTATGAGGAGAGAAGTAGCTGGTTTTGTTACGAGATGTTCCACCATTCAGCAGGTGAAGGTAGAGCATCAGAGGCCAGCCAGACTAATACAGCAGTTACCCATCCCAGAGTGAAAATGGGATGATGTCGTGATGGACTTCGTGACTGGGTCTCCGAGGTCACCTCGAGGCAATGATGTCGTGTGGGTTATTGTGGATAGACTCACAAAGGTAGCTCAGTTATTTACGATCAAGGAGACATTCAGTGTTGACAAGCTCAGAAAGCTGTATATCTGAGAGGTTGTACGTCTTCATGGGGTTCCTCATTCTATCTTTTTAGATATGGACATCTATTTTACATCTTGTTTCTGGCAGAAATTTCAGAGGGAACTTGGTAGACAGGTTCTTTTGAGCACAACATACCACCCTCAGACTGATGGCCAGTCAGAGCGTATGATACATTTGCTTCATGACATGCTGCGTGCATGCATCCTAGACGTCGGGGGATTTTTGGAGAAGCATATACTCCTAGTTGAGTTTTCCTATAATAATAGTTTTTAGGAAACTATTGAGATGGCACCATACGAGGCTTTATATGGTAGGCCATGCTGATCACCTTTGTGCTAGATAGAGGCAGGTGAGGTAGCATTACTGGGACCATGTCTTCTACAAGAGACTTCTAAGCAGGTCCAGTTGATTCAGAAGCGGATGGCTACCGCACAGTCTCGTCAAGAATATTATGCTGATCACCGTAGATGAACCTTGGAGTTCGTGGTTGGGGATCAAGTCCTCTTGCGTGTTTCAACGAGGTTGGGACATAGGAAGATTATGAGACATGGTAAACTTTCACCGAGGTATGTGGGGCCATTTGAGATTCTGGAAGGAGTCATGCTGGTTGCCTATCGGTTGCAGTTACCACAGAGGTACCGAGCCATGCATGGCGTCTTTCATGTATATCAGTTGTGTCACTATCATTCAGAGCCTTCTCATGTCTTTCAGCCCGAGGAGGTTGAGATTCAAGTAGATGCGTCCTTTGAAGAGCATCTAATTTGTGTCATTGATAGGAGCATGAAGGTTCTCCGAGGGCGAATAGTTCCTCTCATACAGGTGCTATGGAAGCATGGCCAAGTTTATGATGAAACCTAGGAGCGGGAAACCGACATACGTGCTCTGTGGCCAGAGCTGTTCTGAGCTTTATATTCACCACCCTTGGAAGGGAAATTCAGGGACGAATTGCTTTAAGGGGGGATGTTTGAAACAACCATGTTCTTAGTTTTTAGGTACAAGTTTCTTCTTTTTCTCTTTTCCTTAATTGTTTTTGAGAAAATATTGAAAATGGGGAAAAATCGTAAATTTTGGGACTAAACGCCGTGTACTATTCCACACGCTGTGTACTTTGGCTATGTGGGATGAGTACACAGGGTGTGTAGCCATGTAGGTGGTGAAGGGTGTAAAAACTGACTACATGCCATGTAGTGGAAATTTACATGCCGTGTAGTCAGTCGGCAGGAAAATAGTAAGGTGGTGGAAGCAGCCGCCAGCAGAGTAGCAGCACACACTGTGTAATCATAAATACATTCCGTGTACTCATTTCGACGGATGAACAGTGCGGAGGTGCCACCATAGGAATAGTTAAATGAGAAACGTACATGCCGTGTAGTCAATAGTACATGCCTAGTAGTTTGTTTTTTCACATAAAATGGATATTAGCCAACCCTGTCCACAGGATTGTCTTAGAACTGGAGGAAGGAGTTGGGATAGGAGGCTAAAACTTCAAGGATCTCCAGATCAAGCAACGAGAATCCGTTTTTCCTCTGACGATCTCGTTGGAATCGCACGCGTATGCCCTCCACTATCCTTATGCCGTTCTTTACAATTCTTCTTATAAGGAAAGTTATTTGTGTTTTAACAGGGATTTCTTTCACCTCAGATCTATGTTATTGTTGGACGATTCGAGGATCATCGTTCACGTATACCGTTCAGGGGCGATTATAGTAGGTGGCTTGGTGTTTGTTTTCCAACTGTTGTGCGTTTGTGTGAATTGTTTTCCAACGAACCCATGTTGGGGTGTCGTGTGGCTGAGTCCTTCACCATTTCAAATACCCAGAATTGTATATTTAATTAAATGTGATAATAAACTGCTGTTTGGGATCGCTACTTGGATCTAGGACCACCCCGGGGGTGCGTTCTTCTGTTTAGCCGTTTGGCCAGGATACCCGAGGGTATGCCTTTAAAAAAACGATTATTGAATTTCCTTGAGAGGAATTGTATGTTTATTTATTGTTTACATGTTGGGAATGGCCCTGTTACTTGATTTGACTGGGGGCAGTGTTTTACTTTGCCTGAGGGCAGTGAATCTTTTAGCCTAAGGGAACTTCTTCCGCGCTTGTGGGAAATAGACTCTATGCCTGAGGGAGAAACTTGTACGCCTGAGGGAAATATCTGTTATGCTAGTGGGAAATTACCTGCGGGTTGTGTTTTTGATTACCTGAGGGTAAGGGTTTGCGTGTTTGAGGAAACTAACTGTTTACATAGAAATTCACTATGGTGGTTTCCTTATAATGAACGATTAAATGAATAATAAAATGGAAATATAACTGGAAAAGATAGTTACTTTTGAGTACTTCTTAGTTTATTGAATTTTACTACTGCACAATATTGTTACATATTTTCACACAGTTGGGAACGAGCCTTTGGTGGGTGCCCACTGGGATTTATTTCTCACACCATGTTTGGGTCATGTCTTCGGCCCAAACAGATTACATTTCTGCAGGTGTGGATAAGGGTAAGGGTCCCTATACAGGTACTTGATTGCTGATGTGGAGTAGGGGAGCATGGGACTGGGCTTAGGCTCACGATGCTACAAGATTTTTTGGTTTTGGTTTTGCTGTACTCTGTATTGTATTGTACTGTATTGTTGTGTAACATGTTCTGGCTGTTTTCTTAGAACATGAGACATGTTGCATCATTATCTATATAACTGTTGGTTATCTGTTACCACAGTTGTTTAATTTAAATGTGTATGATTTATTGCTTACAATGTTGTTGTATGTTATTTATTTTATTCTGCTGGGCTACACTTTGACAAATGAGGGCATAGTTTCCCCACTATCAGACCTGGGCCCTCACTGCTAGTTGGCAGCTTCTGGGGTTTGGGGAAATGCGCTTGAGGTCATTTGACCAACCCGGTTCGAGGCACCCATTGAGTGGCACCCGGGCCCGGGACATTACACCTATCACTTGTTGAAAAAATAAGAGCGTTAATCGTGCTTACATGTAGATTACCACATCCACAATGATTTTTTTTATTTTCTATCTATATTTTATAAATTATATAAAAATATGAAAATATGTTTTAACATAAAAATTAATTAAAAAATTATCCTTATTATACTGTTATAATGAAATTTATGTTAAATGAAATACAACTTTAATCATATTTTATAATCAATTTAAATCGTCTTTATGTGGGTGTCATTTTAACATCCTACGTGACATACGATTTAAAATATGATTATGGATTACTATGGGAACATGAAAAATAATATTTTTTAATCTTTTAAGAAAATAATAATAATTATCTATTTTTTAATGTTATATTAATTATTTACTATATTTTTTATGTAAGATAATCATTCACGTAAATTACCGAGATAAGCTGTTATCAAACTAGTTTTTACATAACATCACCAAAACAGTCAATGAATAAGATAAAAACATTTTAAATAAATAGAGGTTATAAATTATATAACCTAAAATTACATATCAATAATGAACTCAGTATAAATTAATTTGTAATTATATAAAACACTGTTACAAATCATGTCAATCCATAAGAAATGATTCTGATCATTTATTAAAAAATGATGAAAAGTACAATGTAAACATCTTAAGGGATTCCATATTAATTTCCATTCATTGAGACGTTTTTATGTTATACACCATGTTCTCATTTGTATAGTGTAATTTCTACCCAATTTTAATTATTGAATCATGATTATATATTAAATTTCATGATATTAAAGGTTAAATTCATTGTTATATTTAGCATAGGGTTTTGGATTACATGTTTCAAAAGTTGTTAGAGGTTTTTGACTCATGTTCACTTTCATCAAAACATTATTTCATCTTTTAAACCATTTTATATTTTATTTTATTTAGATACTATCCTATTTATTTAATTTATTATAAATATTATTCCTTAGATTATATTTTATTTTCTATTTCATGGTATCCCCCTATTTATTCTATTATTCATACAATACCATTATCGTAACTATTTCTTTCCATAAAATTTGAATCCCTAGAGGAATGTTTAAACTATCCAATATATTTCCTTTTTAATGGTGTGAAATCTTCCCTATTTACATTTGGTATCTTGATTCAATTCTATTTCATGATATTTCATGTTAAATTTTATATTATACCTCTCATGGGGGTTTTATTGAAAAATTAAAAAGTTTGTAAGATATTCTCGTGACTCAATTCTACTCTATGGTTCACAATGACTCATATTTTTCTATTTTATTTCTAAATTGATTTATTCAAACCCATGATTATTCTAGGATTTATTCTACATTATTTTATAAGGAAATAAGGTTTCAAAATAAATTCCCTTTCCTCAATGAATTTAAATTTTTGTTAAAAATAATGTTTTTATCAATTAGTCCTCTTATAGTAAATTTATTTTTTTTTCTTTCAGGTCCATATTTTTACTTCTCACCAATGTTTTCCATTAAAAATTGTTAATTTAGTTTTTTTCTCTCAAATTATCCTTTTACTCCCCTTTTTTGATTTTTAAATCAAAGGTTTATTTATCATTTTATTGATGCGGATTTTTACAAGTTTATTAAAAAATGATCAAAATGTTTTAATATATTTTTTAAATTAAAATTTTTATCATCCACTTCATATTTTCATTTAAAAACATTTATATTCTTTTAAAGATTCATTTATTATATATTATTTAAAATCAAATGTTTTTAATTTTTTTCACTTATCATTTTTTTAAACCATTATACCTTATCATGGATATTTTATTTTCAACTCTTCATAATAAGGTTTTAAAATGTATTCACTTTCCATTATACAGAATATTACTTCAAAATTAATTCAAACTTCAACATTTATAACAATGTTTAAATGGTTTTTGAGAAAACAATTACTAATCTCAAATATTTTTTATCCAATGTATATGTTTTTGGAATTGATATTTTTATTATTATATATATGATATTATATTATTTACCCATTTATAAAATTATATTTTGATATCTTATGATTTATTAATTTCATGTTATGTGATAAGTTTATGAAAAACAATTCCTTTACTCTCGTTTCTTTTGGATATGATAATGATTGATTTTATTTGAAACACATACATATGGAAGATAATAATTTATGTCCTAAATCACTATCTAATGCATTGGTTTAAGATTAAATATATTAAGATAATAATTCATGGACTGAATGAGTTTTTCACGCATTGATTTTTTTTAAAAGGTTGGGGTTGAAGCCTCAATTTATTATTTGAAAGCAAAGAACTCTTTAGACTGAGTAGAGGGAGACCCATTACATAGCTCGAAGGCCCAAGGCCAAGTGGCCTGAATACAAGGCTTGAAAGACCCCTCGGTGAACAGTATTGCTACAGTACCCACGCTGCTAAAGTACCTGCTACAGTACCGCCACCGCTACAATTTCTGCAACAGTCCCTCCGCCGCTACAGCGCTACCGCTACAGTACCCGTGCTGTAATTTTATATCATGTTCAAATGTGGTGTGATCACACTAGTATTAATGCACTAGATCCCATTAGAATTTATTTCTTTTTTAAATGTTATATGTTTGATATTATATTCATCTTTAATGTTCATTTTAGGATCTTATAACTCTATAACATGTGTTTTATTATTATCTATGGTCTTATGATCATGTATTATGTTATTTATATCTCCCTCGTATTATTCTTCATTTTTATGAACTATTACTCTATGATACGTTTTTCCTTCACATGGTGTTTGATCTCACACATTTCTTAAATTTCTAATCCCTTGGATATAAAATTTAATATAACATTTGAAATATATTGGAAAGGGTCTATAAGAGAATTATTATGGTGAAACATTCGTAATTGTAGTAAAATAAGATGTTTATGTAGTCAATATCGAAGACACTAAACCATACAGTCTTTGGGTTATGAAACATCTTGAGAGATTTATTATTTAAATCATAAAATCATTATACTATTTAAGTAATTTTCTTCTTATGATACTTTAATTGGTATTACTGTGGATTCTTTTTATTTGGGATATTTTTTAGTTATTTTTTAGATTAGTTATCTCACCTTTGGTATTAGGGGTTGAGAACCTTAGTAAAAACCCTAGGGTTGAGTAAATGTTTTGGATGATATAATTTATTATTAGTGAAATCCTATGTAGATGATTTTTTATTGAAATACATCCCTATCAAGATACTATAAGTGGATATAGGCTCTAGAACAATTTTACATAGAGGTAATAACCCCCAAGAGAGTGTATTGGGTATTAACTTGATCACCACATAGTCCATGAAATATATTCCTAACTAGACATATTTTTTTATTATGAAAAGGCATATTATTTATTTTATCATAGGATATCTGTGATCCATAATGAAAAATATTATTTCCTAGGGAAATTGAGGAATTGCGATGATAAGCATAAAACATAACAAAATATACTAACCTAGGTGCACGAAGAGAGATATATGATTTAAAAAATATGAAAAAGTTGAATTGAAAGTATTATGATTTGAAATGAAGGTGTTATTAGATGAGATATATTTGTATTTAACTTTCATATTCATGTAATTTAATTTTTTATATTATCACAACCTTTTTGGTTTTAATATTTAGTTGTATCAAGGTCATGGAAATGATCATAGAAAATGTATATTCCTAACAACTCTAAATAAGAATATTTTGGATAATTAGATTCATATAATTACAAAGGATAATGTGGTGGGTATCTTAGTAAAAAGTATATAATGATTTTAACATAGATCAATTAGATTTGTTCTATATTAAATGATAATTAAAATTACTAGGATGAAATTTATTTAAGGGGGTAAAATATAATGAACTCCAATTTTAGATCATATAAAATTCACAATATATTCTATAAATTGGGGAAAATTCTAAACCTAATATAAAAATACCACCACATAAAAGGATTGAATTACTAATAAGCGTATAACAAACAGTTAGTAGTTATTACATTTAAATGGTAAATAATTAATATGAGTAAATATTGAAAGGTTTTTTTAATGATTTTTTATTTATATATTATCATTTTAAAATGATAAATATAAAATTTCTATAATTAAAAGTTTATAAATTAAAATTATTATTTAAATTACTCACAAAAAAATTATCTTAGGATGTATTATTGATATTTTTCAAAAATAATTAGTTTATTAGGTGAATTGTGAAAATAATAATTTTATTAATACCAAGAAATTAATATGAAATAAAATATTTCAATACCCTTTCCTCAAAAAAATTATATTATTAATTATAATAAATAATTTCAAAATACAATGTTAAATTTATAAACTTATGCTCTGTATTTTGAAAATTTACGTAGTGTTATAATGAAAATAGTTTTTTCAATTGTTTTGTTTAATTAATTACAACATGATGAAATGTTGTTTTCAGTTTATTTTATTGTTAAATAAAAAATATTTAAATTATAATATAAATTTTAAATTCATTGGAATCAATTTATGTGGAAAATAAAAACTAATCATGAACATTATTTCATTAAAATTAATAATTTAAAAAATTATTTTTTATATTTTACAGGCACTAAAAATAAAATTATTTTCACTACAAATTGATTTTTAATTTTATAAAAATACTATTATATTTGAGATAATAATATTTATATCATATTATAAGGATAATATAATTTTTGGGTTTAAAATTTAATTTTTTAAGGTTAATGCTAATTACCATGATAATGGTCAAACAATTATTTTAAAACTTTTATAATATTAATATTATAAATTCAAATTAAAAAATTTTAATTGAAAATATTGAAATTAGGAATTTATTATGATTTAAGGACAAATAAATAAGTACATTAACACTCATTTTATTGACTATGAATACTAAATAAGATAAAGAATCCATAATGGTAAAAATTTCATTTTTTAAATAAAAAAGTTATCATATACATTATCTATTTTAAATTAAATGTTAATTTTATAATATTATGAAATTTAATTCAACTAAATAGATTTTAAATTTAGTTCTATTACCCATAAATTTGGTAATAAATTTTATCTTATGTGTTTAGGAATAATTTAATTGATAAAATAAAAAAGTTACTAATGTATAAACTAGAAAGGAAATGTTATAAAACATTAGATAAAAGCAATCAACTAGTCAATATTGACTCAAAATTAATGGACGTGAGGATTAAATACTCAAAAAAAATTCAATTAATATTTTCCATCTTTTGGAACCATTTAACCCAGAATAGGGAAAGGATATAATTAAAATATAAATGGTGTTTCCAAAAATACACTTTTATTATGTTATAAATGGATACCACTTCCACCCTTAAAAATACATACATAAACATTCAATAAATCCATGAAACTATAAAATTTTATTCTCTTTAAAACACTAAACCATAAAAAATCTACTGATCACTTATATTTATCTTAATCCCTTAATGTTTGGGGTATCTTCGAAGAAAAAATCAAGTCTCCACCATAAATGTTACCTCTTTCTAATGTTTCTATTCATAATATTACTCTTCCAAATATCATATCTCCATAATAATATGATTAATTAAGTATCATTATAATAATTTTATATTTTATTAATTCTATAGCCCTATGTTATTCTTTTCCATATACTTAGAAAAAGAAAATAACATCATCAGTGCATTGTATGAACTACCACCTCCATGAAGTGATTCCATTTAATTCATTACCGACTTTAATGGATGGTATTAATGGTAGTAATGATTTATAAATATGATATATATCATATCATTATAATTTTGAAATTAAAATTTAATTACTACATTCTTTCCCTCTCCCATGTTGAGAAATAGGAAAGATAATCGTGTGTACGTACAGATTACCGCCTCCACGATGTTTTTTTCATTTTCCATCAATATTTTAATAAATTATTTATGAATTTTATAATATTGTTTTCCATCATAATAATATAAAAAATTTCATTACTATTCTATTATAATGATATTATGTGATAAGAAACAACTCTTTAACCATACTTTTGAATTGAGTTAAAGTGTGGTCAAGTTTGGGTTTGTTTAACAACTAATAAGAACCACGATTTAAAATATTCTTATAGATAACTAAAAATAAAATTTTTATAATATATTAATAAACACTTAATTATTTCATTTTTCTGTAAATATTATATTTACTATTTAAATTATTATTAATGTAACATATACGTTCTCTTAAATTTATGAAATAAGTCATTATCGAACTAGGTTTCACAAAAATTAACCAAAAATGACATGGAATAAAATATGAACATTTTATATCAATATAAGTTATGTATTAAAAAAATAGTAAATTATATATTAATAATTAACTTAGTATCATGTGATGGGTGATTATATCAAACATTATTAAACATTAATGAAATAATTAAAGTAATTAAAACTCTATAGTCACAATCTGTTATAACTAATTTATATAATCATGATAAAGAATTATAAAATGGATTATAAAGGGTGGTATTTATTTGAAATTTTTTAAAAATGATATTAAGTAAGATATTTTTTTTATATGTGATAGAGTTTCATAAAAAGAGAAATGAAATAAGACAATGTCTTCTATCTCAATTTACTTTCATTGAAAATTGTTTAGGTTATACATCATGTTCACATTTGTATGGTGTACTTGTTAATCTATTTAAAATTTTATATTATGATTATCATATATTTAGTGATGTAAAATATTTATTTTCAAGAAATCTTTATCATGGGGTTTTGGTTCAAATATTCCAAAATCTATAAGGGTTTGTTGTCTCATGTTCACTTTTTTTGACACATGATTACATGTTTTCACCTATTTCTCTTTGATTGGATTTCTATACTTCCCTATTTAATTAATTTAGGATAAATATTATTCCAAAAATTATATTTTATGTTCCATTTCATGGTATCTCTCTATTTTCTATTTTAATAGTATGATTCCATTACCATGAGTATTTTTTAATCTCAAATTTGAATCCCTATAATCATGCTTATCTTATACACCATGTTTCCTTTTCAAAGATTTCCATACTTACATATATCAATTTTGTATCATGAGACCCCTATATTTCATTATATTATGTGTGCTATTTTATGTTATACTGATCATGGGATTTTTATTCAAATATTATAATGGTTTTATGGAGTTTTGAAAACTCAATTCTTCTATTTGGGTCATAATCACTCATCTTTGTAAATTTTCTTTCAAGATTAATATATTATAACCCATAATGATTTTAGGATTTATTCCAACTTATTTTATTCTAAAATCAAGTTTCACACAAAATTATTCTTCCTCAAATAGTATAATGTTCTCCTAAAAATAATTTCTGTTAAGAATAATTCCCATTACTATTAATTGATCAATTTAATTCCTTTACATATTTTTACACCCCACCAATGTTCTCCTTTCAATAGTGGAATCTAATTTTTAATCACCATCAATCTTTTTATTATGCTTTACTTTTTTTAATTAAAAGGTTAATATTTTCCTTCTAACGATGTGGTTTTTGAGCATGGTTCATTCAAAATGTTAAAAATGTTTCTTTTATTTTCTAAATAATATGTTTTATAAAAAATCAATATTTTATTTTGAAAAAATTATTATATTTTTATGTTTCCTTTATTAAATATTATTTTTAATGTAAAAGTATTTAATGTACTTTTAATTCTTCCTTTTTAAACCATTATATATTTTCAAGGATATTTTATTTTGAAATTTTTATAATAAAATATTAAAATGAATTATATTTCTCTTCTATAAAATTTTATTTTAAATTTAATTTACACATCATCATTTATGACAATGTTTAATAGGTTGAGAATATATTTTTATAATGAGTTCTATTTTTCTTCTTCAAGGTACATCATTCGCAAAGTGATGTTTAGAACACCCTATATAAGTTATTATGTTATGAAATATTTTAGAAAATGATAATTAGATATACTACGATTTGTTAAGTTAATGTTATGTGATATGTTTAAGAAAAACAATTATTTTCCTATGGGTTATTTAACAAATGTTGATGATTTATTTCAAGGAGAAAACATATGTGTGGTTGATGATGGGTGGGGTATTATATTAGCCGAAAATGAATAGGTTTAATGTTATGTCCCATGAGATAGTTAAGTGTGGACATAATGTGTTTATTCACATATATGTGATCCTGATAGCTTTTTTTGACATTTTTAGGCAAGGATATAATTAGTTTCTTTACATAAGCATGGACATAATGGATTTTCTTACATAGGTTTTCCTATGCTTAAGGTTGTACCTCACATTAAATTTTATTATCACTTTTTGACAAATTTCCATGTTTTTTATCATGTTATGTGTTATTTCATATTGCATTTAACTTACTTGAAATTATATGTCATCATGATTATTCCTTTTTTTTGTTTCTACACTATTTTTTTAATTTTTTCTTATTATATGTTTATCATTTATTTTTATTTAATGAAAATTATATGATACTATATTTCTGTAACTTGTTTTATGATTTTCTTATATGGTTTTATGAATATGTATTATGATATTTTTGTCTCATTAATGTTAACCTTAGTGTATATAATCTTCTACTATATAATATTTGTTTCCTTATTAGGTGTTTAAGCTCATGCATTTCTTATGTTTCTAACCCCATGTTATGAATGTGATTATAACATGTTATATTTCTAGAAACGGTACTAGAGGACCAATATTATGTGGAAATGTTCACAAGTTTAACAAAACATGGTATTTATCTAGTTAATCTACAAGACACTATACCTTTTGGCCTATAGGTTATGTGACTATATATTATTTAAATCATGGTATTATTATACTTTTTATATCATGTTTATCATTGTTCACTTTAATATATGTTTGATGAATAGATAAAAACAATTATTAAAAAATTTCAAATTATTTACAATAATATAAGAGAAAAATCAATAATAAATACATCATAAAAATTATAAATACACGTGATAGAAAATAAATATCCTAAACAATGACAATTAAAATTTTAATAACCAAAACTGTTGATGTAGTTAGTATATTCATGAATAATAGATGAATAAACCAGTAAGAAAACATTATATTGAATTTAATTAGGTGGGTATAGGACAAAAAATCATTGAAAAAATTTTGGAGCCTAGAGGAGAGATAACAAGTGACTTGAGGTCAAAGAAATATAGAAAACACTAAGGAAATTATAATGAATAATACATAAAATCATATAATAGTGGGATAAAATGAATAATTGAGATAAATTAACATAGATAAGGGTTTTCTGACTCATGAAAGTTAGATTTTGATAAAATAATGTAGTCATATTGAGTACCGAAATCCATAAGAGTTATCATTTTATAATTTTTTTTTAAAATCCACTTCTACTGATAACCAACATTTAAAATTAATTTTTACATTGGTTATCAATGGATATTTCATTATAACTAAAACCTACATATACTAGTCCCTTAATATTAAATAGGTTATAATACATATATTACAGTTTTTTTCAACCATAAAATTTTTTTCATGAAAGGAAATGAAGGGGAAACTGAGGAATGATACTTCATCATCCACAAAGGTTGTAAATTGGGACATCACAAATGATGATTTAGTTTATAAAATAAAATAGAGAGGGTAAGGATATTGGTGGTGTTTCTTCCATTAACCTGATATAATTCCAAAAAATATATGATACAAGAATTTTCGTGGTCATTTGGATATAGGAGGTGAGGAGAGGATAACAGTATAAAGGAACTTGAAATGAAGATGAAAGAAATAAAAGATGAATTTACCACTTGAATCCAACTCCTCGAGAACATCCTTAATGGACGGGGTTTTGGTTTTTTAGCAAGACCATGTTCTATTGGATGTGGGGAGTGATGAGGTGAAATGTCTTTTCACCAATAATAAAATGAAAAAGATTACATGAATATGCCATCAAATGATAACTAGTGGATAGGAAACTATAGGAATAAATATGGGGGGATCTAAACCCATCCATTGAAAACCATGATTTAATAAAAATCATGGAATCTCCTCATCTAGGTCCAAACATGGTTACTTAAAAAAATAAAGAGGAATACCCAGAGAAAAATAAATATACCCTTGTTTTTTCTTTGGGGTACCTTCATAGTTTCTCAAGGAACATTATTTGGACCAAGATTAAGAGATTTAATGGTTTTTATGGAATTAAGGGTTTCAACATATGGTTTTATATCCCTTTAGATGTATTCCTATGGTTTCCTCTCCACAGGTTTTCATTTGATTTCATATTTGTGTATTTCTTTTCATTTTCTTGTTGATAGAAACTCTTTTCACCTCATAGTTATCATTGTAACATTATTCTTTATTAATAAATTTTTGAGGGTTTTGAGTTGGGTGACCAATTCATATTTATATTTATCTAAATAAACTAACCTGAAAACTCATACCAATGGATTATTTACTCTAGTTTCATTCTTAAATGACATTAAAACTAAAAAATATAGGATTTTCAAATTGCTTATTACTATAAAAAGTCAAATATCAGATGTAAAAAATATATTTTATACTTTTACAGACATAATGAAATCATAAGAAGTCTAGATAATATCAATAAGAAGCTAATGTAAACTAAAAATATTATACAATAAATTTACATCATTCAAAATATATAAACCTAACAACTCACAAATAAAACATACTCATATAATCTAAAGTTTTAATGTTTTTATTGATTAGTTACATAACCATATTATTTTTAAATATAGTTTAAATTTCATTTGAAAATAATCACACCTAATTAAATTTTATAAGAATGATTGGTAATATTTAATTCTATTAAATTAGTAAATGATAAGAATAATAAAGTTATGAATAAAAACAATTTATAAGGGAATATCATATCAATGAGTCATATGTGATTCATCATTAGATCATAATTTTTTTTGATAAAAAGAACCTTGGGGGACAGGCATGATAAATAGAATAAGATCAGTAAATAATATGATGTGATCAGAAGGAATGATAGAATAATAATAAAGCATTTATTTGAAACATGAAACCATTTAATTATCACCAATAAAGCATTATATAAATCATGACATAAGAATGTAAAATTACATGGTAATAAATAGAAGATTTGGTTACATAAATAATGAATATGGAACAAAATTTTTTATAAAAAACTATAATATATGTGAATCCTCTTTAAAAAAATCATTATATCACTATGAACATTACCAAATATATAATTTACACACATAATACTATAAACATCAAAAACAAATTATTTCTATGGATTTTCTAATATTATTTAATTGGTTCATATACAAACATATTAAAAAGATCTAATGAGATATAAAACATTAGAAAATTCATTAAACCAATATATAATTAAATGAAAACATTTTAATTATTAATAAACCAAACATATTTGTCCGACATGATATCAATCAAAAATTTTTTTCTTATTAACCATGATAAATTAAAAACATTACATATCAATTTCATAAGGTATTATATAATTAGTATCAAATAATTGGACTAGATGAATCAAAAAAATATATAACCTAGAAGAAACACGTGAAAAGATAATTTAGCTGAAGTTATATGAGTGATACTAAATAGAAATAGATAACATATCTTTATGAGAATGAAATAAAAAAGGATGATAAGTAAAAAGTAGTTTTCTTTTCAATTTTGTTGTTGTTTTCATTAAATTAGTTATATAATTAACTTTTAATTCTATTATAAACATGTGAAAAAATAAATCTCAAATATTGTATTAATAATAAACATCCCAATAATAAATCCTTTAAAATAAATAATTTATATGTATAAGTAATAGTGAGAGAAATATAAAAATTAGTATTGAAGTAGAAATAAGTAATTTTTTAGGATTTTTAATTGTTTAATGTAACCCACATAGATATAAAAGGCATAAAAGTTACTTTTAAGTAGAGATAAATACAATATAAGTGTAATATAATATAATGAATGGTATACATTACATATAATAAAAATTTACATTTTTTGTATAGAACAATATGGATATTGAATAGACATACCATAAATAGTGGGTGATATTTTTCAATTATAATTATATATTTTTATAAAGTAATAAAAAATCCAAAATTTAATTTTAATAAGAAAATAAAATTACCCAAAAAATATTATATAGAATATGATATAGTTAATGGTTATAATAACCAAATCATATTTGAGAAATGATAAAGAAAGAGTATGGAATGATGAATGTAGACCGAGTTAAGAAAACATTTTTTTTTGAATTCATGCTTACTTAAACACATTATAACTCCCAGAATAATCAATAAAAACAATTTATTCACCAAAATAAAAACATTAATTATTTTCAATTAATTTAATATAATTAATATATATATATATATATTATACATTTATTAATCATTCATAGTCAATATTTATCATTTTGTGTTAATTGTCCCAGTGGTTATCTAAGTGGTTTGGTATAGAGTTTTTCTTCATTACACCATTCTCATATTTTTTTTGAGACAACCCAAGTTAATAATATCATTATTTTACATCATGTATATAATATAAACACTACTACTCATAAATAATGTAACAATTCCAAGAATTAAAAGATGATGTTCTTTTAGGACTAGCTAAATAATAAAAAAATTCTATAATACTTGTGAACATTCCACTATAATTGAGCCACACTAGACTCCCTTACGGACTTATCAAAAGTTATAATCATCTCAAAACCCAAGGAAATGGAAACACATGAAAATTGGGGTTCTCAAACACTAAATAAGGTAATGGCATTACAATATGTGATAAAAGTTTTAGATCATAAGCATATGATAAAAAAAGAGTAGCGAAAAATTTCTTATTAAAATGAACATGGAATAATAAGTGTTGTTTACAGCTTAAAATGAGAGAACTTGCAATCTCAAATATATAAAAATATACCATGGAAAAATGTTTAAAATTATGAGATAATAAATGTGATCCATATGGAATTATAATAGGTATATTTCATGGAAATGTAACATATCCTTGATATATAGCATAAAAAAGAATTGGTTACAAACAAAAGAATGGGGTTTCATCTTATTTTTATTATATCTAAAAGGCCAAGTCTTTTTGTTTTGAGAGAAATCCAAGAAGGATCACCCATTAATTTGTGATAATATCTATGAAGTGTCATGATAAATAATCCCATGAGATTTAAATAATTAACCTATGTATTATAGGGTGTAATATGGAACACTAGCCATCATACATACACATATGTTCAATAAGTTTTCATTTATTCATCATATCAAGAGAACCCATAGGAAGAAAATGGGTTTGAAATAATTTTCAAATGGTATCAAATATCATTATGTCATAAGTATATTAGTTTATAACATGGTATTGATAAAAAATAAATAGTATTACATTAAAGCATTTGGAATGTGATTCCTAAAACATAACTCTATTAAAGTCATATGGATTAAAAAACATGAAAAAGAGATTTTAGAAACAATTTCCTAACATTTTCTTTTATATATATTGTTATGAATCACTTTAAAAAATTCCTTTTCAAATCTTTAACATGAAATCATTTTTTAAAAACCATTTTCAAATTAATCCAAATAATGGAGTTTTTAAAATGAAATGAATATTTTACATGGGAAATGTGGGGTTGGAGGAATTTTTTTAACATGATTGGGAAGTAAATTTTTTAATTTACATTTAGTGAAATAAAAAATACAAATATGTTGACACATAATTAATTTGATAAGTGGTAAATTGAAATTTAAAAATTATGTGAAATAAATCATACATGAATTTTAAAATAAGAATGACAGAACGTTAGTAGTAAGAGTAAATATGTTTATAGAAGAAAAGGAGATAAATTGAAAAGAATGGGAATTATTCATATAATTATCAGCTTTTATAAAAAAATAATATAATAAATTTAATTTCAAAAAATGACACAGAAAAGGAATTATAATATATTTATATATCATAAGAAAAAAATCTTTTATTATCAATTTTCAAGATGGAATCATAATGAATCAATAAATAAATTTTGTCAAGAAAATACCTTACAAACTTAGTACCCATTAAATACTAATTAATTGAAATAATGAACATGATATATATATTCAATATAGATAAATATTTTGAATATGTGAAGTGAAATTAATTAGGTAATAATAACACTATATTATTGATAACATAGTGAACAATATTTAAAATGTCTCAATTAATTAAATTTTACAAAAAAACCCCTTACATTTATTATAGACATACATAAAATAAATTTAATCTCATGTATAATATAATAACTATCATAATTACCAATTCAAGAACCCTATTCATAAATAGAACCTTTTATTTATTTCTTTTATAATTATTCTATACATGTATGCTAGTTATTTTTTTTTGAATATCAAGTGAGGGTAATCATGACCATTTTTTACATGTTTCATAGTAGTGGTGTTGCTATTAATTATTATCCCAATGTTAATCATTAAAAGATCATGAAATTTAATATAATTTATTATTTATAATTATTTATAAATAAGAAATTAGAATAAATAGGATATATTATTTCATGGAGGTGGAAATCTGCACAAAAACATTATTGACATTTCAATTTATCTTAATAGAAAAGGGTAAAGGTATTGAATAGTTATTATCAAAATATAAAAACATTTAGTATACTATAAATACATAATTAATCATATATGATTGTGAAAAATTGATTTATAAGGGAAAGATAGAAAAGAATCAACATTAGGGAATTTTTTTACTTACATTGAGAACATTGAGTTTTCCCTTTAAAGGTTTCCATGGAAAAGGGTGGGTAATTCTACCTTATTATGAGAGTCCAATTTATTATTTAGTGATAATGAAATGTTTTTATTTATTTCATCCTGATTTAAAGATAGAAAATGTTTTACATGTCAAGAAGTCTTCAAAATGGACAATAATGGAGTGGATATATGTTTTTGTGAAGCCAATCCTCAATCATTGAATTACAAATTCATTTTGAACTTGTTAGCCTTTAACCCCATTGGTTAACCAATTTTATCCTTTTTGATTTTACCATGTTAATTAGTTTTGACCTAATTAATTATTTTTTATTACTAAAAATACAATGATACTTTTTATATAATACGTTCCTTAAAATTTAAAAATTAAATATATTTTATATGATTAACATTATTAAAGTGATAAAAATTAATTTTATAATAATTAATGTATTATATATTAAAAACAATTTTAAGGAACAATGTAACATAAGTTATAAATTATCATACATTGTATTATAAACTAAAATAAATATTTTTAAATTTAAAATATCGCTTATTAAATACAAATTTTTTCTTGAAATTAGTTTCATTAATTTTAATGTGATACTTTTATACTGATGATATACTAAAAGTAGTGGTATTAGAAAAATCAATAAATTTTCATTATTCACCTAAAAAACATTTATTTTAGAAAAATAAAAAATATTCACCATAAGATAATTTATTTTATGTTGAATTAAAAAATAATTTCAATATTAAATAATTTAATTTTTAAAATCTATATATTTTTATTTTAAATGAAAAAACTATAAAAAACCCGTTTTATTGAAAAATTCCCTTTAAAACATTTAGTGTTCTTAATCAAATTGTTTATTCATTTCAAATTGAATAAAATATTTATATTTTATAAAGGTTTTATATTATTAATATTTCTTAATAATATTCATATAACATGTCATGGTTTGTTTTAGTTTGATGTTGCATGTGAAGCTAACTATCAAACATAGTTTTAATTTAGAAATAAATGTATTCCAAAATCTAAGGGTGTTACTTTCTCCCCACATAAATAAATTTCATCTCCATAATTTTAATTAACAGTCACTAATAAAAAAAATCCAAGAGTATCCATAATATAATTATAAAACTTGGTATAATTTTTAAATGAGATTTGAATCTCATTATCTTAATTAAGACAAGAAGAATCACCTTTTCCAACCCTCAATATTACCTTTGCTAAAGCTAGTGCTCATCCTCTTTTATTGAAACCACCATTAATCTGAAATAGTGTAATGTTTTCAACATCATACTGATATCCCCTCACACGGATAAATTGGGTTTTTTCCAATGTTGATTCAAGTATCTTTTCGACCAATTCTTAACATCTGACCATACAGGGTAATACTAAAGAGGGGTTGGGTAAGCTTCTCTATTGAAAAGAATTTACTATTAAGTATACATTTCTTTTGTGGTGTGTTTATCATAATGGTCTCCCAATAGATGAATTGATCAAGTGAAGGGGCATCAGTGTAACATCCCAGAATGATAAATGGTTAAATGAAAAAATGACATGAATCATGTCAACAAGGTGTGCCTTTATTTTTGGGAGCATTCCTGATTTAAACTCCACAGTTATGTGTGCTTGGCTTGGAGTAGCGATCAGAATGGGATACATTTTGGGATGTTTCCCATGATGTGTGTGAGTGAGGAAAAAGCACACTAGGATTGACCTGTGTTGGAATGTGGGTAAATTCATTAGATAAATGACCCATTCGGGCATGTGTGTGGGAATTAGTGTGGGTACCACGTGTCGTTAAGGAAACTGTTGGTACCTGGTGGGCCAGACCCGAAATCCATGGTAGATAGGGGTGTTTGTCGTGTCACTGGGATCCAGTTGTTACATTTGGTGTTGGAGGAGGAACCCGGCCTTTAGTGTGGTGCACTTCCTGGGTTGATATGTAGGCCCCACAATGAGGATGTTGTGATATAAATAGCGGGGATGGGTGAATGTAACAACCTAGAATGATAAAGGGTTAAATAATTAAATGATATGACTCAAGTCAACAGGGTACACCTTCCATTTTGGGAACCTACCACATTAGAAAACCATAGTTAAGCGTGCATGGCCTAGAGTAGTGATCAGGATGTGTGACCTTCTTGGAATTTTCTCATGATGTGTGTGAAAAAGGAAAAAGAACACTGGTAATTACATGTGTTGGCATGTGGGGACAATTATTATTCAGATGACCTGTTCAGGCATGTGGGTGGGCCCTAGGGTGGGGACTATGTGTCTGCGGGGAAACGTGTGGTACCTAGAGGGCCAGGACCCGATGGCCATAGTATAGGCGGGGTGCCTATGCTACCACAAGAACCTAGTTTTCATAATTAGTAAGGCTTCCTGGTGCTTCTGTTGTCAGGATTACAAATAAGAATCAATTTCTCACCTTTTTCGAAGGTGATTGGGCAAGATCTAATTATAATAGCTTCATGAACCTTACTGTTATTACATTTATTGGAGTTAATAGTGAGGAATTATTTCAGTATTGGTTTTAGTGAATGGATAATATAAATATAGAAACGAAGGAAAGGGCCATTCTTATATCAACATTGTGTGGGACCATATGGATTGTAAAGAACATGACTCAGGTGGAAGGCTGGTTTAGATTAGGTATAGTGCTGCAATCTCAGTCCAGATATCTTACAGCTGATTTGGGGTCCCATCTGAAACATTGGGAAAATACTCATTCATTTATAAATGTTACGAATGATAGGAAATGTGTGTCAACATATTAGAGTGGTTTTTTGTCAGGTCATTGAGTTCTATGGGCTCCCTCTTGTCTTGGATTCAAGTTGAACATTGATTCTTCATATTAAATTTACATCATAAGAGGTAGAGGTGTTATCTATGACTTTAGTGGATTAGTTATAATTCCATTTATCAGTTTCTATAAACAAGGTAACTCTCTTCTTGCAGAAGCATAAGCTCTTCTCCTTGGGTTGGAGATTTGTATCTCATCAAATATTTCTATTTTTGAGATTGAGACAGACTAATCAGGCATCTGAAACTATCTTCATGGAACTCAAACCCCCCTTGGGGTATTATTTATATCACCCAACGATGCATGAATCTCATTGGTCGATCTAATATGAAAAATACATGGCATGAAGGAATTTATTTTTAGATATCCCTACCTCTAGGGGTATCTAAGAAAACCCATTCACTATTTTTTCATGTTTGGGTTCCATACCCTTTGTGTTTGCAGATTTTGTTTGAGTGGATGCCCCAGGTCTACATTACTTTATACCACCATGACCTTATTATTTTCCTTACTTTTTACTATTTACATTTGTATTATTAATAAAATTCATATATTCAGTAAAAAACTAATATTTAAATGGTTAAGATAATATCTCATAAAATAAAAGTAAATTATTAGTTGAATACGAAAAATCAATCCAAAGGTGTCTACTTTAATGGAACCTTCATTTCAACATATGGTATTTTTGGTTCATCTATGATATATTACGATCACCCTATCACTAATACATAAAGAGTCAAGGGAAGGACCTCCTTTTAACATAGTTATAAAAAAGTGCTGATAGAGAAGCCATTTATTGTGCTAAAAGAGCCCTCATAAAGGCGCACTTTATTAGTGCTAAAATTTTAGTACTATTAAAGGATACCTTTATGAGAACTTTTATAGAACTGATAAAACCATTGTCCCATTTTATAAAATGGGGGTCACAATGCCTTCTATTTATCACTCCCTCATGCTCCCACAGTACTATACCCCTACGACTACTCCCCTCCCCCAATATTCTATTTATCGGACCTCCGCCACTATCCCTTCCCCACTACTAGCCCTACTCCACCACGAACCCTACTCCTTATCCCCCCCTCTAACCCCTTACACGGATCCTCCTCCCTGTGAACCCTACTTCTCTTCCTCCCCATAAGACCCTACTCCCCGCGAACACTAATTCAAGTGTTTGGGATTCCTTTCGATGAGGTTTGATTCTCGGCTTCCCATCATTGATATTTGGTGATTTCTCAAATCATCCTCATCCATTTCCTTTTGTTCTTATTCTAATATTCACTATGGTGGTTTAGTTTTGTTTGGGATGTGTTGTGTGTTTGGGATACATTTTGATGATTTTTTTGTTCAGTAGGTTGATTAGTGGTTTTTTATGGTGAGATTGTGGTTGGAGGACATTTCGTCTTCACCTTGTAGTGTGTAATGAGTTTTAAAGCTTCATTGAGGTCTATAATTCTTCATTTCTATTTATTATGTATCATGCGAGAGGGGTTTCTTCTCATGTTAATCTACAAAATAAGGTTGTGATGTCTTAATAAAAGATAAGGAATTTACAAATTGAAATTAAAGGGTAAAGGGGTTTTATTGTCAAGTTTTTACTGTCTTATTATTATTTATGATATTATGATTTCAAAAGATAGATGCTCCAATGAAAATTATGGCCATTGGGGGATTTATTTACACTCAATGACATGTTATGTGATTTATGATTTTTTTGTGATTATTGTGATATCACCCTAATATAGAAATTAGCTAAGCACATACATTTGGTTAATAAAATGGTTTCCCTTGGATTAAGATTTGTTTGATAAAGCCCATACAAAATAAAGTGTAATGTGATCAAAGAACCTTTGTAAATCTGTAAAATGAGATTGATTTATTGTGATGTGTGGCCAGGCTTGTGGTGTGGTAATGTGTGGTTGGGAAATGTGTGGATGATGGTTGTTGACTATGATTTTGGGGCAACAAGGTGGTATGTTGGTGTGCGTTTTGGGTAGTTAGGTGGTTTTTTTAGCCGTGCTTTTTGAGGTGGTGAGGTGATGGTTTCTTTGTGATAAATTATTGGGTAGTGATGGAAATAATAATTTTTTTAATAATGAATAAAATTGAATTGGTTGGTTTGGTTAATGTGATGAAATCAACTGATAATTAATTAAATGGTGGGTTGTGTGGTTAAATGTGGTTGATTCTAAATAATGTAATTAATTGGATGGATAATGTGAATTTTTTGGAAATGTGAATTGAGGATTGTGGATTATTGTGTAGTGTTATGGATTTAGAGGTGGAAACAATAGCGACAATGTTGTGATTCGGTCAGCGTTTAGTTGTAAACCCATAGGTTGGGATTGTGTTTGTGGATATATGTATATACTTGTATATTATTCATGATTTATGTATGAACCCTACCCACATCTAGAATTATGATTTGAAACACAAATAGTCATGTGACTAATGATTTTCCTAACATCTTGTGAGGAGGATAGATGTTTGGGTACCCACTATTTCCCACTCTCTCTACCAGGCGAGGTAGGTATTTCACAAGCTGTGATGGCTGAAGGTTTTTTAGTTATTTAGATTGTGGTTGTGGTAGCCCATGTTTTTTTGGGGGACATGTGACCATGATTTTGGGGCGGTGGCCCATGTGTTTTTTGACAAGATGTGACCATTCTTGTGGGGCAGTGTCTGGGGTGTTTTTGGGAATGGTTTGATATGATTTTTCTTATAGGGAGGATTTCGGTGGGGTCTGCACATGATATGAGGAAGGAGAAAGGTTGATGTCATACATGTTCACAACACCCCGCTACTTTGGATATGATAGTGATTTTGATTTGATGGCCCTAGTGTCTACGAGCAAGATGTGATGTTACCATGCTTCTGGGTCAATGTGGTATATGAAAGAGATGAGAGCACCAAGATGTTTTACATTTGGGTGTGAAAGTGTCATACCAGCATGAAAGATGTGTGGGGTTCACTTTATCGATATTCTTCTATTCATATTATATTACTTGGTATGCATTATTTTTTGAATGTGACTTGGCGAGTTTTTGGGTGGATAGTTGACCTATTTAGGTGCAGTTAGTTCTACTATTTTTCATGCCTATGTGTTTGAAATGAATTTTATTAAAAGAAATGGTTTTGTTTTGTGTGTGTTATTATTAAATACTTCTTAGAAAGGTTATTATGTGTTGTTTTAAAGGTGTGAAATATGTTTTCAATGGCACTAGAGGTGAAAGTGGGTTTGGGTGTAGGTTTTGAAAATGAAACATAATAATTTAGAATGTTTTGATTGTTGTGAATTTCTAAATATGTGTTGTAAGTTTCTGAAATTATGAAAGGCATGTTTTAAAATTATTCTTGGTTTATTTTTGTTTTTTCAGAGGGGGATCAACCCATGAAGTTGGTTTATGAACTATATTCTTTTCTTCTGTTTTATAAAATGGAATTTTTCATATGTGTGGGTAACAGAAAATGTATTTGAAAGGTGTTTTGGTGTGGGTAAAAATAGAAAATGTTTCGTTTTATAGAAAATGGATAATTCCTTGAAATTATAGGCATTGAGTGGGGGAGGAGTAGGGTTTATGGATCCTTCTTTGGATTTTTTCATATTTCGATGAGAAGGGAAAATTATTTAAACGATGTCTTAGAAATGTTTAGGCTCTATTAATATCTATTTTTATAAGGATGTTGTTCTCTTATACTATATTTGGAAGTCTTTTTTGTGTATTTTAATCATAAATAATAATATTTGAGATTAAAATAGGATGGAGAAGAATAAAGATTTGATGGATGCTAATCATTTGACAATAGAGTATGAGAATGGAGTGAAAGGGTTCATCAAGTTTTCAAAGGATCTTGCAGTGGATCCTTCTCAAATCCATTGTTTGTGTTTACATTGTTGTTATTCTAGAATAATTACTCTAGTGGAATTGGAATAACATTTGATATGTCACTGAATAAATTAGAGTTATAAATTTTGGAATAAACACAGAGAAAAAGAGAATGTAGCTACTAGCTGGGATAAAACCTCATTTTATGTATCATCTTAAATGATTAAGAATATGGATAATGTAGAAGACCATATGGAGGATGTGATTAGATATGTCAATGATGATGAAGATCGTATTGAGGAAATGACAAGGACAGTTGAAGATGAACTCTGTGATTACCCAAAATTGTTTGAGAAGTTAAAGAGTTGTGCAATGATTCCATTTTATGCTGGTTGCACTAAATATACAACATTTTTAGCTGTACTGATGTTTTCAAAATTGAAAGTTGGAAATGGATGGAGTGATTTTAGTTTTATGTAACTACTTTCTCTCTTGAGTGACATGCTCTTGAAAGATAATGAGCTCCCAAGCCAGACACATGAACCTAAATGGATGCTATGCTCAATGGGTATGATTTTTGAAAAAATACATGCCTTCCCGAAAGACTGTATATTGTTTCTAAAGGTGAAAAAACCACTTAAAGAATTCCCAATGTTTAGTGCTAATTGATACAAGAAAGATGAATCCATTCCTATGAAAGTAGTATGGTACATTCCAATCAATCTTATGTTTAGGCATCTATATATAAGTGAAGAAACTACAAGAAAATTATCATGGAATAATGATAAAAGAAGTAAATATGGGAAATTACGTCACCCGAATTAATCTCCTCAATGGAATAGAATTGATCATGAGTATCCTGAATTTAGGAATGAGCAGAGAAACCTTCATATTGCGTTATCTACAGATGGAGTGAATCCTTTTGGTTTTCATAATAGCACTCACAGTACATGGCCTGTTATGTTAGTAAATTATAGCTTGCCACCCTGGTTTTGCATGAAATGGAAATTCATCATGTTATCTATTCTTATATCAAGACCAAAACAACTAGGTAATGATATTGATGTTTATTTGAATCCTTTGATCGAGGATTTGATGTTATTGTGGGATTTAGGTGTTATGTTGTATGATTCCTATGAAAGTGAATACATCACATTGAGACCGATGTTTTATGGGACGATAAATGATTTCCCCACTTATGGAAGTGTGTCAGGCTAAAGCATTAGAGGAAATCAAGGCTGTATCGTTTGTGAAGAAGTTACAAAATCATTTAGTTTGAAACATTCATCGAAATATGTGTTTCTGGAACATCGTAGATTTCTACCCCATCCTCATAAGTACCAATCTTGGACGACATCATTCAATGAAATTTCAGAACAATGCACAACACCGTCTCCACTAATAGGTGATCAGATGTTTGAGAAAGTAAAAGACGTGAACTCAATTTTTTGTAAACAATTTTTGAATAACCATACGAAAATTAGTTAGAAAAAGAGATCAGTTTTTTTGAATTACCATACTGGAATTGTCCGTACATTTGACAATTTTTTAATGTGATGTATGTGGGAAAAATGTATGTGACAGTGTTATCAGAACGTTTCTATGTTCCCCTGAAAAAAGGATGGAATTAATCCAAGGATGGGAATGGTTGACATGGGAATTTAGAAGATTTGTCTTCCGTGAATGGGGAAAATTGAAGGTTTATTCCTCCAACAACATACACTCTTTCCAGGGAGGATATATATTAGTTTTGTAACTTCTTCAATGATGTAAATGTTCTAGAGGGGTATTCATCAAATATTAATAACATTGTTTCAATGAAATAATTGAATTTAAAATGTTTGAAATCACATGATTTATATGTTTTGATGCAAGATATAATTCCTACAGCTTTCTGTTTCATTTTTCCAAAGAATGTTTTTCATATGAAAACAAAACATTGTTTCTTTTTCAAAGCTATATGTAGCAATGTTTTAGACCGACCGAAATTACCAGCTATGTAAAGAGAAATTTTTATCATATTATGTGAATTAGAAATGTTCTTCCTGCCATCATTCTTTGATATAATTCTTAATTTTTTGGTTCACTTGGTGAGAGAGATTCAAATTTTTGGTCCTGTGCACTATAGATGGATGTACCCCATTTGGAAGAATATAAAGATTTTGAAAGGGTATGTCAAAAATCGAAGTCGGCTAGAGGGTTGTATTTTGGAGTGATATATTTTTGAGGAAGCCATTGAATTCTGTACCAAATACCTATCTGATGTGGAAAGCATTTGGCCTCCTGAAATCTCGTCACACTAGACGCATTGATGGTGAGGGAATTTTTGGAAGAGATGCTGTGAAAATCAATATTACAGATCAAGAGAAGGCCCACCTTTATGTTATGTATAATAGTTGGGAGGTTGCTCTATATATTGAAACCCACAACAAAATTCTTAGGCTGTTGATTTCGTCAAGGGATAAAAAATAGATATCAAATACACATAATCTCTTGTTTATAGGATGGTTTCAGGACCATATTTTTAAAGAGTTGGATGAAAATCCGAATTCAATTTTAGAATGACTTTGATGGCTAGCTTCCGGACTAAATGTGTATATATTATCTTAAAATGGTTATGTAATTAAAGGTTATACATTATATATAGATGAACATGATGAAGAAAGTACCATGAAAAATAGTAGAGTAACATTTGTGGCTGAAGTGATGTATGTTTCTATTAGTAAGGACATAAATCCAATTTATGAGAATATTTCATACTTTGGCATTATCAAACAGATATGGGAGTTGGAATATACTACATTCCAATGGCCGATTTTTCAATGAAAATGGGTTGATAACAAAAAAGGTGTCAAAATAGATAAATTTGGATTTGTGAAAGTTGATTTTAGTAAAGAAGGGTACAAAGGAGAACAATTTATAATGGAATCACAAGCAGTACAATTGTTTTATGTTTTAGATCCCGTAAACCAAAAGTGGTCGATTGTTCTATTATCTTCTAAAAGTACTGAAGGGTCCAATTAAAATTCAATTGAGGATGATCGTTTCAGTGGTACGTCGCAATCATTTCGCAGCGGTCCCAATGTAGATGACAATTTGTATGGTAGAGGAGACCACCACGAAGGGATTTGGTTAATCGATAGAGGTGTCAAATCCCTTCATCCTTTGAAAAAAAATAAAGAGAGTTAAATAAATAGGTTATATATTTTTTTAAATATAGATATTGTTATCTCATGTTATTATCTAATCATTACTGAATTTATGTAATCTAAATTAACTGTTCAAAAACATTTGTAGATAATGACTTTTACACGTTCTGGTGCTCCTAACCTCGAGACTGAAAAAGTCACTAAAGTTACTGTTGTTGCTGCTACTCATAGTGTTGAGCAACAATAAGTTTCTAAACCTATTGCTACTCCTAGTGTTGAGGTCCAACTACCATCATCATATGCTATTGCTACCATTTCAGATGAACATATTGGTGATGTTGATATTGATGAAGGGGTTTGGGATGAATGATCAATGTCATAGAAAACACAGGCGTGTCGTAGTTTTACGGTGTTATCCAATGTTCTTAAGGCACAAAGAAAAGGCATCAAATTTGATGTTGGATGGAATGAACGAGGACAACATGTGAATCCCAACAAGACTATGTTTAGTAGTTACGTTGGAATTGTAAATCGGCAACGCATGCCGATCGACATAGATTCATGGAACCATGTGGTGTCTGGGCTGAAGGTTGTGATATGGGATGAAATTATGGTAACATTATGATATTATTTTTTAATTTACTCGGAAAAAAAATATTGAAACAGTGTCTTACTCTTCCTAATCCCTTGTAGAGTACATTTATAGTAGATGATTCACACAAGAATTATGTACTAAGGATTATATGAAGGATTCATCGAGGTTTTCACACTATTATAAAAAAATGTCACATGAAAGATTCCAATGGTAAAATAAACCCACACCCACCCATTATCTATGATCAACTGATATCCCAAGAAGCATCGGATGGATTTAATGGCTGCCGTGGGGATGTGATGTTTTTGGTACATAGTGGCTGATAATACATTTTTTGAGGATATGTGTATTCATCACTTTGATTGTTAATATATCATTTATGAAACAATAACTCAATACTGAAAATAAGGAACATGCATCAAAACCAAAATAACCCTATCGTAAACCAAGGATGGGGTATGCTTCACTCAAAAAGAAAATGGTACATATTTTAAATTTATAGTAATATTGTTATGTTCTATGAAACAAAATCATACTTATATTTCTATATTTATATGTATATTGATGAGTCTAAATCAAAAGACACTTCCATCCCATGTCATGTGCTATGAAAGGAGGCATGTGTGAATATAGAAGGAAGGCTAGTAGATGAAAACACCCATAAAGAGGGAAATATGTGTATGTATGACATGATAAAAAGTTTTGTCTTAAATTGCTATTACATATTAATAATTATTTTTTTTATATCCTACAGTCAAAGGAATCAGCTACTCCAGTAGTAGATGAAGACCTATTATCTACATCTTTAAAGTGGTCAAAACTAAACGGTCATGTCAGAGGTGCGGGGTTTGGGGTGACACCTCGAGTATATTTTGATGAAAAAAACAAACGAATGATAGAAATGAAGAAATGAAACAAATGAGTGAAAGACTAGTAACTCTTGAAGAACAAATTTAATGATAGGTAGAGTTTCTAGATACTTTTATGGGTGAGAAGCAAGGAGAAGACACAACTCAGGAACAACCAGCGTGTGAAGATCCCGACCCACCCCCACCAGCTTTGAGGTGAGACATTTCCCTCAAAGAGCTTTCTTATCCATAATATTCAATATTCTAATAATTGTTCCCATAATATGTGAATCAGACAAACACTGATACTTTTCATGTACTAATCTTCATACAGGGTGATAATGATTGTGATTTATATTAGTCAACCCCCACCTAGCACCTTATAGAAAGGGGTACAATGTTCAATATCCCATAGGACAAGCTGTATAATAGACCACTTCAAATAGATCATCTGAAAGTGATGATTACTGTAGCTCATGAGTCGAATGTAGAGCTACCTATTCCACTTGATGATGATGATATTCATATGATCAAAATGGATATTGGGAAATTCATTTCATGGTCGTCACAACTTGTAAGAGTACATGTATACAAGAGGTATTATTTCCATTTTGTTTCAAGAAAAACCATTAACAATTAATGAAAAATGGTTTGAACAAAAGAATATTCTTATAGATTGATAATGGGAAGGGGGTGACAAGAAATTTAGGATCAAAAGAATCTAAATGATCGACCAACTGATCCAAAAGATCTACTGAAAGCACAATTACACTACTTGTTCTCTACCAATACTTACTTATATTGAAGACTCATGTGGATACGAAGCTAAAAAGTGGTATTAGTCACGTTGTTGTTTTTAAAAATAATATATTTGGAGAGGAAATTCAAGATTTCACTGCTACTAAAAATGTAAATGACAACTGTGAATACGGTTGGCTAGATTTCAGGGATTGAAATTTATATATGAGGTATGTTTTCATGAATTTATTTTCAAAATGATGATATATTGTTCTAATTATTACAAAATGCCTTTTATATTATTTAAAGGATTATATATGAAAAATAGTTGAAAGAATTTTCCCACACTCAAAAATTCAAACACGTTAGTCCTCATACCACATCAACACAACCAAAAAAATTAGAGCCATAAAAAACGGATGAAATAGTGGAAGGCTTGCTGAAAATTTTGAAAGCAAGATTACAGATGGCCGACTCTTCCTAATACCAACCATGCTGGGGAAATACTATACTATTAAATAATATCAATTATATTTTCACTTATTTGATTACTTATTCCTTTTTTTGTTTTTTGGAAACATTGGCTACTAATTGCGGTGAACTTGGATACTCCAATGATTTATTTTCTGGATTCAATGCAAGGATATCCAACAAACTGACCACACATGATAGAGTTTGTGAATCTGTAAGATACTAAATCCTACATTTTAGGTCTAAACATCATGTCATATAATTTATATTATCTTTTAATGAGGATTATATTTTGATATAATGGTATATCAATATCGTCTAAGAAAAGGAATGAGGACAAGGGATTAGCATAAGGAGGTGAGAATGTACTACGTCGGTACAAGTATCAGGATATATATAATAAAATTTAACTATCCAAACACATATCAAAACAGGATAATTATCCTCCTAATGATCAATGTTTTTTCAGTGTCCAAAACAAGAAAATGTAAAAGATTGAAGTTATTATGTTAGAAAATTTATGAGAGAGATAATTTTCCATCAACAAACTAGCATCCCTAAAGAGGTATTTTTTTTAAAAAACTACTATTTAATTTAAATTATTTATTTATTATTTATTTATATATTTTGAGGTACCACTCTGACTATCGAAGAGCCTCATATTCACTATATGGTATTGAATTGTTCAGAAACAGGTGGGCCACATACCTGATAGAAGATTGTACATAAATAACATGAAGATCTGACATGGGGATGTGTACTATTGGCATACATTTTTGAGAGGGGTTCACAGAGATCAAAATATAAAACATTATTGTATGTAAATGTTTCTAGGAAAATTTTAATTGTTATTAAATAAAACATCCTTCTTCTAATGAGTCATTTGTCTATTTTAACAGATGAAATGCACTAGCAACAGGCAAGAATGGTGAACCACTTTTCATTGGGATTAAGATAAGAAAAACTAGTAAAATATCAAAAAAAAAACTTCATATCATGCACCCCCACTAACATTAAATGAAAATATGAGTAAACATATCTGCCCTAAAATGATTGCAGTATGATCATCGAGATTTCAAATGGATTCCCATGTGATGAACATTTTCTTTGGTAGAAATCGTATGTTTTCTAATTATCCATAATATGAAAATAAACATTATTGGAACCTCCATCCTTTACAGGGTCCCCCATATACAAGTTTTCATTTTATCACAATTATCCTTGGGTAATTTGTAACATGTATGAGTCAACCCTGCCTCAATCCGAGGCATGCTGTGACCGGTATCACTGAATGTTTCTCTCTTTTGTTTAAAATGGACAGAATTTTAACTAAAAACAACAAATAACAAACGAAAAACTAAGAAAAAAATTTGGATTGTGTTGATACATTAGAAAAATGTTCCATTGGTCATGTGTGATATGTATGAGTCAACCTCGCCTCAATCTGAGGCATGGTGTGGCCGGTATCACTCAAAGTGTCTCTCTTTTATTTCAACTGACCAAACACATCCAGATTGTGTTGATACATTAGGATGCTGATCCATGGGTCATTTTTGATGTGTATGAGTCAACCCTACCTCAATCTGAGGCACAGTGTGGTTGGTATCACTCAAAGTGTCTCATTTTTGTTTAAAATGGACAGAATTTTTTGTGAAAACCACAACTGACATATGAAAAACTGACCAAATGCATTCAGATTTTGTTTATACATTAATAAATCGATCCATGGGTCATGTGTGATGTGTACGGGTCAACCCCACCTCAATCCGAGGCACTGTGTGACCAATATCGCTCAAAGTGTCTCTCTTTTTTTTTAAAATGGACGGAATTTTAAGTGAAAACAACAACTAACATACCGAAAACCAACAAAAATCATTTTTATTGGGTTGATAATTTATAAAAAAGATCCATGGGCCATTTGAGAAGTGTACAAGTCAATACCTTCACAATCCAAGGCACGGTGTGGCTGGTATCACTAAAAGTGTCTCTCATTTGTTTAAAACAGACAAAAATTTAAGTGAAAACAACAAGTGACACATAGAAAACAAAAAAACGAATTATTATTGTGTCGATACATTATAAAAAAAATCAATGGTTTATTTGTGATGTGTATAGGTCAACCCTACCTCAATATGAGGCACAATGTGACCGGTATCACTCAAAGTGTCTCTCTTTAGTTTAAAATGGACAGAATTTTAAGTGAGAACAAAAACTGACATACAAAAAACCAAATAAAAACATTTATATTGTGATGATAAATTATTAAAAGGATCCATGGGTCATGTGTGACATTTTAAAGTCAACCCCACCTCAATCTGAGGCATGGTGTGGCCAGTATCACTCAAAGTGTCTCTCTTTTGTTTAAAATGGACATAATTTTAAGTGAAAACTAAAACTAACATACAGGAAACTGACCAAATGAATTTGGATTGCATTGATAAATTAGGATAACGATCCATGGGTCATTTTTGATGTGTAAAAGTCAAACCTGACTCAATTCGAGGCATGGTGTGGCCGGTATCACTCAAAGTGTCACTCTTTTGTTTAAAATGGGCAAATTTTTTGGTGAAAACAACAATTGACAAATAGAAAATGAAACAAATGAATTCTTATTATATTGATACTTTAGGAAAACAATACATGGGTCATATGTGACATGTTCATGTCAAACATCCTCGATCTGAGGCCCGGTGTGACCGATATCACTAAAAGTGTCTCTCTTTTGTTTATAAAGATCAAAAATTTAAGTGAAAACAACAACTGACCTACGAAAAACTGACCAAACACATAATTATTGTGTTTATATACTATTAAAATAATCAATGGGTCATTTTTGACATGTATGAGTCACCCCGCCTCAATCAGAGGCACAATGTAGTTGTTTTCACTCAAAGTGTATCTCTTTTGTTTAAAATTGATATAATTTTAAGTGAAAACAACAACTGACATACGAAAAAATGACCAAACACATTTTTATTGTGTTTATACTTTAGGATACCGAACAATGGGTCATTTTTGATGTGTAAGAGTTAACCTCGCCTCAATCCGAGTTGTGGTGTGGCCTACATCACTCTAAGTGTCTCTCTTTTGTTTAAAATTGACAAAATTTTAAGTGAAAACAACAACTGACATACCGAAAACTGACCAAACGCATTCCAATTGTGTTGATACTTTTTAAAAATTATCCATGGATCATTTGTGACCTGTAAGGGTCAACCCCACCTCAATCTGAGGCATAGTGTGACTGATATCACTCAAAGTGTCTCTCTTTTGTTTAAAATAGACAGAATTATAAGTGAAAATAACAAATGATGTACTAAAAACAAACCCAACACATTTATATTTTGTTGATACTTTAAGAGAAAAATACATGGTAAATTTATGATGTGTAAAAGTAAAATCCACCTAAATATAAGACACAATGTGGATGGTATCACTCAAAGTGTCTCTCTTTTGTTTAAAATGGACAGAATTTTAAGTGAAAAGAACAACTGAAATACGGAAAACTAACCGAACACATTCGGATTGTGTTTATACTTTAAGAAAATGATCCATGGGTCATGTGTGATGTTTACAAGCCAACATTTCCACAACCTAAGTCATGGTGTGACCAGTATCACTCAAATAGTCTCTCTTTTGTTTAAAATGGATTGAATTTTATGCGAAAACAACAATTGACATTTAGAAAACTGACCAAACACATTCAGATTGTGTTGATACTTTAGGAGAACAATAAATGGGTCATTTATGACGTGTACATAACAACTCATGCTCAATCAGAGGCACGATGTGTCCAGTATCTCTCAAAGTGTATCTTTTTTGTTTAAAATGGAGAGAATATTAAGTGAAATAAAAAACAGACTTACGGAAAACTGCCCAAACACATTCAGATTGTGTTGATAATACAGGGTTAAGATTCATGGGTCATTTTTGACTTGTAATAGTCAACCCCACCTCAATCTGAGGCACTATGTGACTGATATCAATCAAAGTGTCTCTCTTTAGTTTAAAATGGACATAATTTTAAGTGAAATCGACAAATGACATACGAATAATCAACCAAACATATTCATATAGTGTTGATACTTTATTCCAATGATACCTTGGTCATTTTTGAGGTTTAAGAGTCAACCATGTCTCAATATGAGGCATTTTGTTTCCGGTATCACTCAATGTCACTCTCTTTTGTTTAAAATGGACAGAATTTATAGTGGAAATCAATAATTGTGTTACGTAAAACTGATTAAAAACATTGATAATGGGATAATAGTTTAGGATAATTATATATGGGTCATTTGTAACATGTAAGAGTCAACCCACCTCATTATGAGAAATTGTGTGACCGGGATCACTCAATGTGTCTCTATTTTGTTTAAAATGGACAGAATTTTAAGTGAAAACAACAAATGACATACAGAAAACTAACCAAGCCCATTCGGATTGAGTTGATACTTTAGGATAACAATACATGGGTAATTTGAGACTTGTAAAAGTCATCCTTGCCAAAAATATGAGTCATGGTGTGACCGGTATCACTCAAAGTGTCTCTCTTTTGTTTAAAATGGACAAACTTTTAAGTGAAAACAACAACCGACGTATAGAAAACTGAACAAACGCATTCATATTGTGTTGATAATTTAGGAGAAAGATAAATGGCTCATTTCTGATGTTTATGAGTCAACCCCACCTCAATCCTAGGCACAATGTGGTTTGTATCACTCAAAATGTATCTCTTTTTTTAAAATGGACAAAATTTTAAGTGAAAACAACAATAAACTTACAGAAACTGACCAAACGAATTAGAATTTTATTCATACATTAGGATAATGATACATGGGTCATTTTTGACCTGTATGAGCCAATTAATCTTCAATCTTAGGCTCAGTGTGGCCGGTATCACTCAAAGTGTCTCTTTTTTTTAAATGGAAAAATTATTAAGTGAAAACAACAACTGACATACAAAAAACCAACCAAATGCACTCGGATTGGGTTGATTATTTAGGATAAATATCCATTGAATATTTATGATGTGATAAGTCTACCCCACCTCAATATAAGGCACGGTGTGACATGTATCACACAAATTTTCTCTTTTTTTTAAATGGACAGAATTTCATGTGAAAATAGTAACTGACATACGGAAAAATGAAAAAATGCATTCGGATTGTGTTGATTCTTTAGGATAATTATCCATGGGTAATTTTTGATGTATAAATGTCAAAACTTTTTTAAACCTTGGCACAGTGTGACCGGTATCACTCAATGTGTCTCTCTTTTGTTTAGAATGGATAAAATTTTATGTGAAAACAGGAACTGACATACAGATAACTGACCAAATGCATTCCTATTGGGTTGATAATTTAGGAGAACTATACATGGGTAATTTTTGATGTGTAAGATTCAACCCCACCTCAATAAGAGGCATGGTGTGACCGGTATCACTCTAAGTGTCTCTATTATGTTTAAAGTGGACAGTGTTTTAAGTGAAAACAACAACTGACATACGGAAAACTGAGCAAACACAATCATATTGTGTTGGTACTTTATAACAACAATCCATGGGTCATTTGTGACATGTAGAAATCAAAATAGCCTCAATAAGAATCACGGTGTGACCGGTATCACTCAAAGTATCTCTCTTTTGTTTAAAGTGGACATAATTTTAAGTGAAAACAACAACTGACAAATGGAAAAATGACCAAACACATTTGGATTGTGTTTATAATTCAATATAATTATCCATGGGTGATTTATGACGTGTTTGAGTTAACCCCACGTCAATCGGAGGCACAGTGTGACTGGTATCACTCATAGTGTCTCTCTATTGATTAAAATGGATAGAATTTTAAGTGAAAACAACAATTAACATATAGTAAACTGACTAAATGCATTCATATTGTGTTGATACATTATTATAACGATCCATGGGTCATGTGTGACATGTACGAGTCATCCCTACCTCCATCCGAGGCATGGTGTGGTCGGTATCACTCAAAGTGTCTCTTTTTAAAAAAATGTATAGAATTTTAAGTGAAAACAACCATTGACGGGAATAAAACATACCAAACACGTTTGGATTGTGTTGATAATTTAGGATAATGTTCCATGGGTCATTAGTAATGTGTAATAGTAAACCCCACCTCAATCTGAGTCATGATGTTATCGGTATCACTATAAGTGTCTCTATTTTGTTTAAAATGGATAGAATTTTAAGTGAAAACAATAACTAACATACAGGAAACCAAAAAAACACATTCAGATTATATTGATACATTAGGATAATGATCCATGGATAATTTTTTACTTTTATGAGTTAAAACTACCTCAATATAAGGCACAGTGTGACTGGGATCACTCAAAGTGTCTTTTTGTTGTTATTTAAAATGGGCATAATGTTAAGTGAAAACAACAAATAACACACGGAAAACTGACCAAACACATTCAGTTTGTGTTGATCATTTAGTAAAATGATCCCTGGGTCATTTTTGAATTATATGATTCAATCTCTCCATAATCATGTTATGGTGAGGATGGTATAACTAAAAGTGTCTCTCTTTTGTTTAAAATGGACAGAATTTTATGTGGAAACAAAAATTGACATACAGAAAACTAACCAAAGACATTTATATTGTTTTGATACTTTAGGATAATGATCCATGGGTCATTTTTGATGTGTAAAAGTTAACCTAAACTAAATCCGAGTCACAATGTGACTGGTGTCACTCAAAGTGTCTATCTTTTGTTTAAAATAGACAAAATTTTATGTGAAAACAACAACTAACATACTGAAAACTGACCAAACGCATTCATATTGGGTTTATAATTTAAGAAAATGATCAATGGGTCATGTGTGATCTGTACGAGTCAAACCCGAATCAATTTGAGGCATGGTGTGGCTGGTATCACTCAAAATGTCTCTATTTTGTTTAAAATGGACAACATTTTATGTGTAAGCAACAACTGGCATATTGAAAAACTCCCAAAAACATTCAGATTGTGTTGATACATTAGGATAATGCTCCATGGATCATTTGTGATGTGTACGAGTCAAAACCTCCTTATTCCGAGGCACATTGTGACCGATATCACTCAAAGTGTATCTCTTTGGTTTAAAATGGACATAATTTTTAAGTGAAAACAACAACTGATGTACGGAAAACCATCCAAATGTCAATACCTATGACATAAGAGACTTATAAAATTCTCATAGAGTCCTAACTAGTCCTTATCCAATAAAACCCCATTAATAATTCATCACACACTCTAAATATAAACCTTTATCCCTAGAGTTCTTCGTGAGGGATGAAAACAAAGAGGAAAGGGAGAGGGGGAAGAATGAAAGGGAGAGAAAAAATAATTGAGGAATTAAATTGGATAAATTTTCAAGATAAAGGGCTCTTAGGATAAGTTTCTAGAAGGCGACATGAGGAAATATCTTGAAATCCATTAAATTATGTCATATCCTCAACAACATTCATGGTCTGATTGGGCAGTTTTCCAAACTATTCACCATCTTTTTGGGATCCATTAGATAAGAACCCCTCTTTTGCAGAGTTTGAAAAAATAGTTAACTAACCATGTTCCCATAATTCAAAATGACTTAGTTATGCTATATATCTATACAACAAGGTTTCTCCTAACCGTAAACAAACCATATTCCTAACAACTCCCACAAAAAGGTAAGTTACATGGTTTTTACTTGGAGTCATACAACCCATCCTTTTCCTATGTATTTAAAATAGGAAATGTTTAAAATGACTTGGAAACTTTTCCATGAAATTGAACCCACATGGGTTCTTATAAATTGTATCTCCCAATAAAATAACCACATGACTACTAATCATGAGTCTAGGATGGACAAAGAATAATCATATATCTCCCCACCATTTATAAATTCTATAAATGGCATGAAAAGAAGACAACACACCATAAGATAAAGGCATCATCCACAAGAACACATTTCCTTAAGTGTCCCAAGAATCACCCAAATCCATCTACCATGATGAATCTTCAGGGGAAAATCTCTATGTACTAAGGCAGAATATTCCAAAAGGAACTCAAAATCTATAAACAAATTCCATATCAATGATTAAAATGAATCTAAACCAAAAAAATAAAGAATAACTCAAATGCATTCCCTAATCAATTTTCTCTTATGGTTTTGACATTGAACTCTCTCTATATATTTTAATTGAGGCAATGCAATATATCATTTGGAGGAGACAATTTTTAATGGTACCATTTGATAATAATAATGAATAATTAGTACATCACATTAGGTATAGATTTTTCCCATTATTTGATCCCAAATTGACTAAAACTGCATATTTTATATGTGTGATATGCTTGTTTGATATGATGATTTTTTGCTTGTCTTGTTTGGGTCTACTACTGCAGAATTTCATGTTACATTAGGCATGGAATTTATCAGTTCTTTTTTAGCACGGATAAAGGGGACCCACCCCTTTATCATCGCTTTTTTAGTACTATTAAAACCCATTTTGAGCGCTGATAAAGCATATTTTTGTAGTATTGTATAACCCCTTTAGTTTAACCATGATTTTCTATGGTTATATTCCTATTAGGTTCTCTAACTGATTATAATGATATTCACAAATCCATCATAATGGTTTATATAGACTGTTTCAATTACCTAAGCATATCCCTTGGGTGTTTTTATCTTGGTTTGTAATCTTATGTACACTCATCATGCACTGAGAACATATCAAGTTCATACTCAAACACAATTTTTTAGAGTGATTGACCGTAGGTGCATCTGTACCAAAACCAAATCTACATACCAGTATCCAAAAAATGGATTTTATTATTGAGAAAAAACACAATATCCATATTACCAAAAAATAATGATGTTATAATAGACTTATACCTATCCCATAGACTTATCTTAAGGGATTTTAAAAATTTTCAATCATCATAATCCCTAAAAATTAAAAAAAAATTCTAAAGAATAAAAAAATATTTCACAAACACTAAAGGAAACAACCAAATCTAAGAAAATATTAATTTTACACAATTTCTATATGATAAACATTAAAACTCATAATTCATTTCAAAATCCCATGAATTGAATGTTTCATGTATTCAAGGAATAACGATATAATAAAATTATTCAATAACCCTAGTGAACATTCCTCTATAATTTATCCACACTAGAAACTATTCTATACTTCTCATAAGGTATAATAATTTTTATAACCCAAGGAAAGGAAATATAAGAAAATGGGTGAGTTCAAAAAATTATAATTGGAAAATGTTAACAATATTTCATCAATATGTTTGATCATAAGAATATTATAAAACATGATTAGAGTGACTTTTCTAATTAAAAGAGAATTTGGACCAATAATATCTTCATATAAATCTTAATAGGTAGACATGAAATCTCAAAAACAAAATTACATAAACCACGGACTGGGAGTAATGAATCAAGAGATAAGAAACACGAGGCATTAGTAATTATCATATGAATATGAAATAGAAATGTAACATTCCCTTGATTCATATCATAAAAAAGTAAAATTACAAAAACATAATCATATGTCATATTTACATGGTGAATATATCCAATAAGGTCCCCTCATTATGTTTTGAGTGCGTTTAAAGATGGACCACCATTTTATTTTTAATCATTTCCCATAAGGCCTACACATAATTATCACATGAGATTTAAAAAATTAAATAGTATATTAAATTAAAATGTAGTATATCACCTATAATAATCCATACATATTTATACTATAATATATTAACCATTCAACACGATATGAAAACCCATGGGATGATAATGTGTTTTATATCATTTACAAATTGAATCATATAAAATGATATAAAAATTTTACTGGTTGATATCAAAATTACAAACACACAAAATGATTATTTCATTAAATAATTTTCATTTATATTCATAAAATATTACTCTATAGGAGATATATTTAAGTTAAATCATTAAATGGGGATTTTAGAAACCATTTTATTAACATTTTCTTAAAGAGATAAATTATTAAACAATTTCAAAAGTCATTTTCAATAAGTTAATGTGAAAACAATTGTAAAAAACTTTAAAATAAATCCATATAATATAGTATTGATATGGATATAAATATTTTTCATAGGAAATGTGGAGTGGATGGTAAAACTATGCACTAGAATTGTAAATCCATTTCAATGATTTTAAATTTCATTTATTTAAACCCACATATTAAATACAATGATAAATAATTCATTTTAAAAGAGGTAAGCATACATTTGAAAATTACTAAAATGAATCAATCATGGATTTCAAAAAAATAATAGGATAACAATAACAGGAAGAGTAAATATAAATACAGAATAAAAAGAGCCCATTTATAGAAAATTGAAATTCTTATTAATGTCATATAATTTTATAAAGAAAGAAGTTAATTGATTAAATTCTATATTAAATAAGGATTAGAATCATTATAATATCAACATATATCACAAGAAAATAATCTTGTAATAACTATAGTAAAGAAGAAGTCATTATTACATGAGAAAATAAGTTGACTAAAAAATCCACTTAAAACCTTGGTATCCATTTAATAAAAAACATTTCAATAAATAAGTTTTGGGAGGTGGGTTGGTGGCCATCGGTGTTGTGGACGTGACCAAAATCAGGATGATTTCAATTTTTTGACCTCTTCATTGATAGAGTTCTCTAGTCTTTCTTGCACTGACTCTATCCTTTTGTAATTCTAAGGTTGTTTTTTTCGTGGAATTTTGTTCGGATTATTGACATTGATGGTTTAGTGTATCGTATTTTTGGTTCTGTCAAGACCATTGTTGCCAGAGATTTTCTTTTGCCTATACTGATGATGTTGATACAATGATAAATAATCAAATGGTTCACCTCATGGCTTATGTGGTCCCTATGATGGTGTTCTATGATGGCACGACTCTGACGATGATCCGTTGATTCTGGCATTGTGTGACAGTTCCGGCGAGGATGGTTCCATCATATTCAAGATGAACATCGTTGATGAAAATGGATTGGGCGTCGGGATACCTTGATTCACGAATGTCATTGGGCTCGAGGGTCTTTCTCTGAGTTTTGAATTTTGTAATTTGAATTTGGTATGTGTTTTTTTGGGGTGTTGTGTGGTTTGAAAAAACCATTTAAATAAAGAAAACAATATGTCTCCTCAAACCCAATGAATTAAATGATATGATAAAATAAATTCATTATGGATTCATCAAACCATATAAAAATTATCACAGTACAAAATATGAAATATTTCCTATGAAATTAAATTTGAGGCAAAGAACCCAATACTTTGATTTACAACTTCAATTGAAGCTCATGAATATCATTTATAAAAATATATCATTATAATATTTTTAATAATAATATTTATATTTATAATATTTTATTAAATTCATTTATAATTATTGTTTATATGTATATTTGTTAGTTATTATCTATTTCCAATAACGTTTCTGAGTAATCTTGATAGTTTTGTACTAGTGTTGTAATAACAATATTGTTATTATTACTCTTCCCAAATTTTATAATTCCATGATCATTAAAGAAATTTTTATTTATGATTTATAGATATTTAAAATTTTATAATTTCCTTCCATGGATGTTTTTTATGATCCTTAATGTTGAAATTTGCACTGTGCATGTTTGGGTGATTTTTAATGGATAGACACTACTATCTTTATTAATGAGTTTAATATTATTGATACCATAAAAAAATGAAAAACAAAATAATTATTTGTTTTTTATATCATTTATAATCACTAATAAGGTTTCCATATTCATCCTTGATGTTATTTTATAGAATTTTTCATGAAGGTGGTCAGTCCGACCCAGACATTAAAATACCACAATTAATAGATGAGTATGGTTATGCCAGTTGTTTATTTTGGAATAATAAAATTGTTAAAATGTAATTCTGTAATTATTTATATTTTTTAGAGTTTTTAATCATATTTAAATAAATTTTAATATATATAAAAGAAACTATTTAAAAAAATGAGATACATTACATTGTTGAGGCAGTAAAATGCACAAACACATGAATGGTGTTTTCATTTTTCTTAAAAGAAAATGGGAAAGCTAGTTAATGTTTATTCTTAATGTATAAATAATTATATATAATATAATTATATAATTAATAATATAAAATTGGGAAAAATATATTTGAAATGTAAATATAGAACATAAACATCATTCGGTAAATATTAGTACATACATGGAGAACTTAGATTTTTCCCTTGGTGGAATCCATGGAAAATGAGAGATTATGGAAAATTCTTATAACTATAAGTAACCATATTTGGAAATGTTTTATAGGGTACATTTATATTCTATATTTTTTTGAGTTAATGTTAATTTACAGTGGTCTTGAAGGGGTGGTGAGTGAATACTTCTATAAGTGTTGACAATGATATATTTTTAATCACCTAATATTAATATGAAGAGGGCACATTTTTCAAATATCATAAAGAATATAGAATATTTAATAATGGGTAAGATATAATTTTTTTTGGTCCACAGAAAAAGAAGAAAATTATAAACATGTTTTTATCAATTATGGAAATTTACCACTTTTAAACCCATTTTACCCTTATGGATTTTACGTTGGTAACCAGTTTTTACCAAAGTAATTCATTCTTTATGATTAAAAATAAAATGATATTTATTTAATAATTTTAAAATTATAAATTAAAATTTATAATCTATTAATTCCATTCATTATATAAAAGATAAAAAAAATTAATATTAATAAATGTCTAATGTATTGAAAATAGTTTTGGATAATAATGTAACTTAATGTTTTAAAGGAAAAACATTGGTTTGTAAATGAAAATAATGTTTAAAAAATAAAAATATATATTATAAATTTTTTTTAGGGAAATGTTTTTCATTAATTTCCAAACCATTCTTATATACTAGAAACTTTATAAGAGTGACAATATTTTCAAAATCAGTATTTTTTCACTAAACATATAATAATTAATTATTTTAGAGAAATATAAATAATTTACCATAAGATATTTTTGGAATTATGAATTCAAAAACAAATTTAGTTGTATGAAAATGATAAATTTGTCTTCTAAAAGAAAATTCTACATAAAACGAAAAAATAATTTTATTGAAAATATTCTTTTAAACAATTTATTGTTATTAATCATATTTTTTATGAATTTATAGTTAATTAAAATAATTTTATTTTCTAGTGTATTATTCTTAATTGTTTTAAACAATATTAATTTATTATGGTATGACTTGTTTTAGTTTATCGCTGTGTATGATTTAAGTTATCAAACTTAGTTTTAATTTATAGAAAAATATATTTCAAAACCTCAAGTTGTTACATGTTAATAACCAAAATAAAATTCATAAAAAATGTATAGATGTATTTTATAGAACTACGAAGTCACGTGATTGATTCATGGATTGTAAAGTAACTTCTTGTAATGTGTGTTTAATTTTTTTTAATATACTGTGATTATTGGTAAAATTAATAGAATTAAATTTATTAATATATATATATATATATTAATATCAACTAAAAAATTAAAATGATATATAAATTAAGTATTAATATCATATATAAGTATAATTTTCGTTTTATAGTCATCTATAATGAACATATTATGGCATTTTTCTTGTTAGTGGTTAAAATTACCCAAAAAGAGCTTGTGGAAATTAAAAAGACGAGAATGAATTTATTTCATTATTAAACTGTTATAATATAATAATAATGATATTATTTATATTATATAAGAGTTTTAAGTGAATCATAAATATTTCAAAGATGAGAAGATAAATGGAAAATTAATGGGAAGTGTTGTTACTTTCTATGTGTAAACTTGGCCACCTTTGAAAAACATTTTTTAATTAAAGTATTTTAGGATAAAAAAAATACATTCAGTTCAGAATGTGGGAGGGTAATGTTAAGAACACTATATATAATGATAATTTATAGGAATCCAAATTATTGGTGGGGGTATAGAGTGGGTGATGGAGGGGTCCTTTCACTGATGACTTTGAGTAAAATATTCTCAAATTCTTATTCTATAACAAGTAATAAATGATATATTGCAATGATCATTGCTCAAAATAGTAAAATTGATTAGGCAATGTCCATAATTTACTTATCCACATAATATGGTGATATGTTTTGGGTTATTTTGTAATTTTAATACATATTTTAATAGTTTTACCTTAATTTATTATATGCCATGGTAACACAATTTTTACCTTAGTGAATTCTTTTTCCCCAAAAAATAAAACTAACATTATTACATATTTTTGAAATGTTAATCCAAACAATGAATTACATTTTATTATATATAATTTTTAAAAAGTGAAAAAATTACTTAAAAAAACACACAATACATTCAAACATTGTTTTATAAAAATATATTTTTTAAAGAGATAAATAATTTTACCCTTATTTATTACATGTTAATAATATTTTAATGAAAGGTAAACTATATAGACACACACAAAAAAAATATATTTGACTAAATTTCATAATGATAATATAAAAAATTTACCTTTTAAATTACTTTTTTATATATAATAAAATATTATTTTTTAATAAAACATAATTTCTTGATGAAGATTAATTAATATTTTTCGTAATTAATTAATTAATTATTTTATTTAATTTACCTATTATTATAAAAATTTGTGGAATTTTATCAATACATTTTATCAAAATCATTACTTAAAATGAATAAATTTAATAAAAATACAAAAGGTAAGAAATAAATTCATTTAAATTCAAGAATTTTTTCTCAAAAAAAATAGTATCATTATCACTGCATTATTATTATATTTCCACAACTAAATTCAATGTCAAATATTTCTAACACCTTAGTGACTTATATATGCTAATTAAAAAAGAATCAACATACCAACTAGATACATGTATTTCCACTGACCGTATAACCAACCAACATATTTCCAATGAAAATATAAATAATAAGTATAAAAAAATAATATTATAAAGTTCAGGTACTATAAATAATATTATATTATTATGTAAAATAACTCATCACATTTCTTTCTGAAAATTTCTAGACTATTTCAAATGGTTTTTATTCATTATAAAATTACTCTCCACGATATGATATTTGTGGGAAACCATGAGGCTGGCTAATTCAGGATAAAAGTATTTTTATATAACATCACGACCCCCTCTTAAAGATTACGTATGTGTCACAACCCCCATTCTTCAAGGTAGATAAAGTGTTGTGACCCTCCTTCAAGATGAAAAAAGGATGATAATAACCCCTCGTGTCCTACCACCAGCAGGCCCCAGGGTGGAAACCAGCACCATGTGCGTAAAATGTCAAAAAATTGATGGTATTCACATTTTATAGGAAAAAGATCGGGAGATAAGGTGTTCCATCCCAAAACGACACCAAGAACTATATATAAAAGATTTCAATAATCTATCCCACATGCATGTTTAAAATAAAGATGTTATGAAAATACAAAAAAACTAAAAAATAAGGACCAAAAGTATGCTATGTAGGTCCAATGTAGTAATGCCCATCATGGTTCACATAGTCCTCCTAGAAAACTGAAAGTATTTTTTTATAAGTAGGGTGAGCATGCAAGTCTACTTAATAGAAAAACCAAGGTCTCTCATGCAAAAATGTAGTAAATATACTAATTACCGTAAGAGAAAACAATAAAACCCAACAAAACCTATCAAGGTATATTGGCCACCCCAACCTCACAAAGGAACAATCACAAACTAACACATTTCATGTAAAGTAATATATCAAGAAAATCGATGATTTGGGTACCTACACTACTTCCTAGTGATTAGCTGCTCGTACCCTAACAAAAAATGTCATGGTGCTCTACTCTCTTCTACATGCCCCATGTCACAACCTGCCCACACACACTTGGGCCACAAAAACCACATCACATCCCATCTGTATACACATAGGCCCTAGAGATAATCTCACAACCTAAGGAAACATAGAGGATCACATCGTACCCTCAAACATTTGGTCTATATAACGCATCACATCCAACCAGCAAAAACATGGACCACAACCAAACCTCATCCCAAAGAAATCTGGGAAATACAACACATCTCTTCTAAAAAATACCTATTAAAGAACAACCCATCTAAACCAAAAAAATATGGGAAATAACAACCCATATAATCCCAAATACAACTGAGAAAGAAAAACTCACCTGATGACACCCAGACCTCATAAACCACACCAAAACCTACCTAAAGAATCATGGGATATCAATGCTAAGAATAGGGAGAAGTGAAGTGCATCTAACTATCCATGCATCCTCCCACTAGGATGTTTGTAAAATACACCCTCCCCTAAGATGATCGGGGTGTTCAGAACATAGTTCTCAAATAGGGTGGGGATCATATAGAAATAACAAGGAAAATAAAAGAAATAAATACATATACCAAACAATCAGCCCAACCTATGGGTTGTCAAACAAAAACAATCCCACAATACGACCTAATTTTCTACAACCACTAAATTCACAACCACAAAACATGCCAAAACTCATTTTGTACACCCATACAATTCATTTAACCAATTCTCATTCTTTATTAAACAATTAGTTTATTCAATTCATCCATACTCAAGAAACTACCAAGAAAAACACATGTCAAGATGCACAGAAAATGTCACCAAGAGGGAGAAAAGACATGGTAAAATATACCCATATCATCATCCTTCTTCAATTTGATCCCTCTAAATCCATGCACCAAACCAAAACAACCAAAATATCAAAACCAATCCTAGGAACACCTTTTACCCCAACCATTCTCATCATCCCCACTACATAACTAAACTGCACCCATCAAGACATGACCACACAACCCAAACATATCCCTATAGTATAACACATCCTATCCATACCACAACAAAAAAACAAATAATCTCTCAAACTGATATTCCATTACACCACCCAAACCACCCCACACACATTCATGCTATCAATAACATCACCTCACAACCATACAAAGTCCAAATTTTTAGATCTAATAAGTAATGACCAATTTAATTCTGATTGTTAATTCATGGGACATAATTATGCAAGTTTGATCCTAGGGAATCCATTTATTTAACCATATATAAATAGTTAATCAATTTCACATATAGATCTGTTCTATAGTAGATCGAAGAAAATTATTCAAAACCAACAGAGGTACACAAATAAATACCACCAATAATCATGATTTTCAGTAGGCATAGAACCCCTAAAATTCATAACACATATCAAAATAACAATAATACATAGGCATGCAAGAACTTTACCCAACCCCTAATTATTGTTTTAAAAAAAAATTCTATTATATTTATTGAATATGAATTAAACTATATTCACCGTGAGTCATTCATATATTCACCCCGTCTACTACTAAATTTAGAGATATGAAGGGATCCCTACTTTGAAGAACAGATGATCAGTACCTCCTTATTGTGCCAAGATATGGGGCACATGTAAAAGAAAAAATCTTGGGAAAACATGCTCTAATACCACAACAAGATCACATAACTCCCCCAGAATAGATGTTCCAGGGAATTTCCCATTTCAAGAGAAAATTGAAATGAAAATAGAAGGAGTGATGACCATCGAATAGAAAGATCCTATGTCAACAGGATGAATGGTTTAAAAAGACATTAAAGTAAGATCCTGATCAAGACCACATTTTTTGTACATTTATAAGTCTTTTAGACTTTTAGGAAAATAAAAATATGATCTATATCCCTCTAAATGGCTTCAAATCCATTTAAATATGACCATAAAATCATTTGACGTCAAATAAAACGTCAAAGGGGTGAAACTATGAAAATAAAAGAAATTTGGAATTTTGAAACAATACTGGAAAAGAGTCACTGGTGGATGGATCATTGGTTTGAGCTACCAATGTCAAGCTACAGTGGATGTCTCACCATTGGGTGACTCACCGTCGGACGAGCTATCAGTAGAAGAGTCACCATTGGGTGACTCAACTCTAGAAAACTAACGGTGGATGAGTCACCATTGGGTGACTCGGTATTGGAGGATGAACACCGCGAACTACCCTCAGTAACTCACTATTATCGACTCACCATCAATGACTCACCATTATCCACTCACTATTTCGAGTCACCATTTCAAGCTACTATTCTGACTCTGGTCCTGACTAACAGTTCCTAACTCACCAGACCTGACTCACTGTCATGAGTCACTATTGTGACTAACCATCATCACCTACCAGTCATGAATCTTTATTGGAAAAACTATATTTTTTGAAAACTCTTGAAATGATCCTCCATGACCTCCCAAAACACATAAGACACTATATTTTATGAATGTAATGTACTAGAAAGGGAAAAACTATTACATCAAGTACCTCTCAAATTTTTATCTTCCTCGAGAATTAAAAGACAAACCCATGAGGAAAAGTGGATTCCAAACAACCACCCCATACGATACCTCTCAAGGACCCATCTACACTTGAAACACCACTACCGACATCTATGTTCATTGATAAACCACCCTATGTTGTTCAATAAATGAGGTGAAACCTCAACCTCCAATAGATACTACTTTGACATCTACTAACCCAACTAATCAAAAGCCACACCACACAAGAATGACAACCAAATTATCCTGAACACATGAATTAGATAATTCTTCCCCCCATGTCAAGATAGTTTCCATTCAGGGTGGCACTAACTCACTCGCATGGGTTTAATCACATCTTAATTAATGCATCTCGATTAGGAATTAGGTCCTCCCTTTTCCACATATAGAGACTTCATCACACATTATGTAAGAAGGAAACAACTAATATAATAGAAATCAAGGTTCAAACCCCACATTATAAGGAAAAAATAACTATAAAAAAACTCAAAAACACTAGTTACTGGGCATGAATTTTTTATTCATGCTCCCATGTAATCTTCTTCAGGACACCATGCCTCCACAAAATGTGAAAAAAAGGAATAGTCTGCCCATGAAACAGCTTATCCCAATGGTCTTGGATCTATACTGGTCACTCCATGTATTTTGTGTCGCCTTCAATATTCAAATATCCCCAATCAATGATATTAGAGTCATCGTGAAGATACCGACAGAGCTAAGAGATATGGAAGATGTCATGAATCCTTTCCAATAATGGTGGATGTACAAACTGATATGCCACCTTGCCAACTCATCCCAACACCTCGAAACCGATGAATATGGTAGAAATATTCCTCCCACGACTGAACCTTCACTACCCAAATTGAGTGTAAAACTTCAAGAAAACAAGGTCCCTAACCTAAAACTTCAAGGGCCTCATCCTACGATCAAAATATGACCTATTCCAATACTATGCGGCTTTCATCCTATCACAAAAAAGACTAACTGTATCTCTTGTGTTCTGTACTACCTCTGGATCAAGAAAAACTGTCTCTCCAACCAATGTCTAGCACAAGGGTGACCAAACTGACCTTCCATAGAAATCTTCAAATGGGTCCATGACAATGTAAGATAGATGGAAATTATTTTAAGCGAACTATACTAAGGGAATGCATCAGACCTAAGATCCACTAATGTCTAAGATGAATGCTCATAGGATATCCTCCAACATCTAGATAGTCTTCCCTATCTTCCCATCAATCTGAGGGTGGATGACAATGATGTGGAATAGCTAGGTGCTAAAGGAATGCAGCAATCCCCTCTAAGATAATGAGGTGAAAAATTAATCCCAATCCAAGACATAGGATCTTGGAACTCGATGCAGCCAGACCACATCATCCACATACCTTCTGGACAAGGAATACATTTCACCTAACTCCTTATTTTATATGAATTGTGATTATTTCATCCTCTAATCCAACAATACCTATAGAAAATAATATCCACCCTAAGACATGGGAAACCCTATGATGAAATACATCAAGATCTCATCCCACTTCCACTTAGGGACTTCTTATGGTTGCAATAAACCATAGGGAACATAATGATCAACCTTAACCTTTTAGAATTCTATGAACCTCTTAAAAAACTCTATTTCTTTCCATTTCACCAATGGCCACCAAAATTTCATCATAAATCAATGAAACATATTTGAAACTATAGGGTATACCACAGAGGGTGATATTTGAAACTCATGTAGGACTTCCTCATGCTTCGTTATAGGAACAAATATATTTTCACTGAACTACATATGATTTTGAACATCCTCCAACCATCCCTCTAGAGCCTCACCATGGTCAACAAAGTCATGTATCTCCTATACTTATATGTATCCCCACCGAGAAAATTACACAAGAAATATTAGGGAAGACTACACTATCATATGAAATAATAAACCACAAACACCATCCATTCCCGCACCAAAGTGTTGGGAAGACAAATCCACCATCACCTTTCAAGCATTTAAATATTTCCGAGCAACATGATTCTATGAATTATTACCCAGAGAATTGGACAAAACAATCCCCTTCCCTGAGATGTAAGAGATCTCAAAATCATAGTCCTAAAGAACCTCTATCCACCTCCACTATCACAAGTTCTGATCTCACTTGGAAAAGATATAGCTCAAGTTCTTGTGATCCATGAAGAAAACAAAGTGCTCCCGAATGAGGTAACTTTAACACAAATTTAGTGAAAAAATGATCATTTCTAGCTCCATATCAAGGCTATCATAGTTACATTTGTGGGGATGTAATTTCCTAGACCCATAAGAGATCACTCCCCACTGTAGCATTTACATCCATCCCAAACACATAGTGGAAGCATCACAAAACACCTATAACATCACCCCTTATTCTAGAAACCAATGAAATAGATCCCTAACCAAATTTCCATTTATATAGATGAACACTTATTTAGAGTGTCTGCTGCACACGAAATCCTTTTCATTTATGGCCAGAGCTGTCAACAGACCTGCAACTCTAGAGAAATTAGGTACATATTTTCGATAATAGCCCGCAAGACCGAGAAAACTGAGAAGCTATGCCACATTCATGTGTTCTACAGAGTATGTGATTTCCCGGACCATTTATGGTTGCACCACTACTCAATACTGTGACACCACATGCCTAAGGAAATGTACCTCCTGTGGCCCAAACTCGCACATGGAAAACTTTTCCTAGAGATGGGAGCATCAAAGGACCTGAAAGTCAATCCAAATATGCTCGGTATGATCCTCCCCTAGATTTGAGAAGATCAAGATTCCTTCAATTAAGACAATGTTTAATCGTTCAAATAAATGACAAAATATAGAGTTCATGATCCCCAAGAACATGGCTGGTGTGTTCGTAACACTGAACGACATCGCTACAAAGTTCACATTCCATTACCTGCAATAGTCTTCCGGATACTTACCTCATTCACCCTCAACTAGGGATATCAAAACCCCATATCTATCTTAGAAAACCAAAATTCTCCTCTCATCTTGTCAATAATATCACCCATCCTATGAAGAGGGTAATAGTTCTTAACCATAACAAGATTCAACCATGGGTAGTCTTCGAAAAATCTCACACTGCCATTTTCCTTCTTCGAAAAAAACAGGAGCACCCCATAGTGGCACATTGGTCTAGATAAATCCCTTCTTCATCGGGTCATAAATATGAATCCTCAACTCCCCCAACTATAAAGGTTCCATCCGATAAATATCCATCAAAATCAGACAAGAACCGGGTTGTAAGTATATCACGAACTCAACGTCAAGTTGAGGGGTAGAGTCACTGAATCCTTGTGGAAAACATCCAAGAGCTCTCTAACAACCCTAAGAACCTCCACCACCTTAGTATCCAATGATCATGAGGATAGTTTGGCCAGTATGGAAAGAATAGCCCCTACACACTGACTACTCTCCTCTCAACTCTGCTAACCAATGAAAGCCACATACCGACCATCCACTTATGAAAGCATGAATATACTATGGAAGTATTTGAAAATGATACGAATAGAATAAAACTAGTAGATGTTGAGAATAACATCTTATAGGTGCATCTGTATCAAGAAAAGATCCCCATGGGATTGATGTGGTCCCATCATCAGTCTACATCCTCAGAATACATCAAAGAAGTGGTTCTGACCTCTTACTAGCGTAATCAACACTAGGGGAACAAGAAGCATCTCTATATATAATCTCAGATAACTGGATAGACCAGGTGGAATATTATTGGAATATCCTAAATAAAAAATGCACAAGCAAGAGTACTGGACTAACTAATCATACCTCGAAGGATCTCTAACTGCAGGAGAACTGCTGCCTCTTCCACGTGAAGCTAACACTACCCATATCCTCTTCCCATATTCAAATGACCAGATCCTTGACCATTCATAGGTCTAGGTCCCTAAGTAACACCTTGAGTTTGGCCTCTACCTACACCACCTCCCCTCCGTGGAGCATGCGCCCACTATCCCAACTGCTGGAACTTCCTGACTGAAAAATGATACTAAGGTGGGGGTTGGACCTACCCACATCCAACATAATGAGATTGAGCATACATCATGAAATAAATATAAATATTTACATGATCTTCACAAAAAAAACACCTCAGTAAAATTTTCATATAAAAGGTACGAGGTCTGAAAGGTCGAAAAGGAAACTGGTGAGGTCGATTCCCCACTAATCAGAACCCCAAAGTCCTTGGCGCCAGAAACCTGTTGCTGACAACCATTCCTCTAGAAGAACCCTACTGGATCCTCTCTCATGGAAGTCCTCCTCATGAAGTCATCCACTCAATTATCTTCACCTTTATCTGAACCTCAAAGTACATCAGCAATGTAAAGGATGTAACTGTGTACTGGATAGAAGAACAAATTTCCTCCTTTAGGCATCTCACATGAGACTCTTCATATGGAATGTGATTCAGGAAAAACATAGTAGATCCATGAAATTGATACCTATCTCTCATATTTACATACTTCACCACTAGAGGGAGAGTAAATCTTACCTCTTCTCAGACATCATGGTTGATGAAAGGAATTCTACTGAGATTACATTCACAAAATCATCCCACAAAAAGTCATCCTCCTTCCGCTCCACCAGGTACATCACCCACCAGTGATGAATATATCCCCACAAATGACTCACTACCAAGGGAACCTAGTAATCTATTGGAGCCTAGATCAGATTGATGGTGATCTAAAGATCCTCAAGACAACCCCAAGTCTCCATGTCTAAAACACTACCCTCATACTTTCCCAAGGCCTACCACAAGAAATCACATAACATTCTCTTCCACTGGTCATCATCCCCCACTAGATCAACCCTCCACTGATCAACTAGATTGGCCTACTTACCCTCAACTACCCAAGAAACACATGGATGATGGCCATGTTCCGTAAAGGAATAATGTCAATAAATAATTCCTTAGTCCGAGTAATATAGAATTTAATTTAAGATTCATTTTAACTAATTAATTATTTCAATTTTCCGGAAACATCCAATTCAAATTGGAACACAGGTCATTGTGATGCATGTAACTTTCTTTAGGTATCTACCTATCAAATGGTGTTCCTCACATGGTTGTTTAGTAGGCTTACAGTCCACAGGTGGGGGGGAATCTCATGTCTTAGTTTGTCTTCTCTAGACTATGTCACACACCAAGATCCCCTGACACTGTTTACCTACCAACCCATGCAATTCTCACTATGCCTGACTCTAAACACCATACTATCTCTCAAAAATCAGCGCTGATACCATTTTATCTCGAAACCCATTATTTAAGATGATGAAAGAGTCACAAGACTCATTCTTCAAGGTGGATAAAGTGACATGCCTCTTCCTCTCTGAGATGAATAAAGGAAGATACTGACCTATGAGTCATGCCTCCAGTAGGCCCCAGGGTTGTGACCATCACCAAGGGGGTAGAATGTCAAAAAATTTAAGACATAACGTTTTATATAAGAAACAAGATGATGAGATAAGATGGACCAGTCCAAAACAACTCTAATAACTATTTATAAAATAAATTCAAAATCCATCCCACATGCATGTTAAAAAACTATTAAAAAAATACAACAACACTCTAAAAAAAGTACCAAAAGTATGGACATGTAGAGACAAAACAACTTCCCCAAAGTCTTAGATAGTAATTACCAAGAAGGTCTATATAGTTCTCCTGGAAGCCAAAAAAAATCATTATATATGTAGGGTGATAATACAAGTATACTTGGTAGGAAAAACGAAGGTCTCTCAAGCACAAGTGGAGGAAACATAATAATAACCCTTGGAGAAAAAAAATCCAAAATCACCTATCAAGGTATACTAGGAATCCCAAACTCACCAAGGCACACTCACCAAGTAACACAAGTCAAGTAAATAAAGATATTAAGTACAATGATGATTCAGGTACCCCACACCATGCCCTATAGATTATCTTCTCATAAACTAAAGAAAATTGGAATGGCTCTCCCACATCTTACTCAAGACCCAAATCACAACCTTCTCACACAAATTTTGGCCGCAAAAAACCACATCACATTTCACCCACAGACACATGGTCCCCATAACCAGTCCCACAACTTTGGAGAAGGAAGTTGATAATATCCCACCCAAATACACCCGGGCCGTGTACCACAACACATCCCGCCCACAAACACCTAGGCCACAACCACACCTCGTTCCGAGGACACATGGGAAAGAAGAACACATCTCATCCCAAAAACACATGGTAAAACACAACCCATCTCATCTCGATGATAGCTAGGAAATATCAATCCATCTCACCCTGAAAACAACTGGGAAAGAAAAACCCACCCACAAACACCTGGTCCTCATAAAACACACCACAACCTACCTAAATAATATTATGATATTAATGACTAGAAGTTGGAGTAGAAAAGTTTATGTAATCATCCGTCCAACCTCCCACTGAGTTATTGGGAAATGACACCCTCCCCCACGATGATGAGGGCATTCAATACATAGTGCTCAACTAGGGTGGGGTGTGTATAGAAATAAAAAAGAAAATATAGGTAATACATATTGATACCAAACACTAAGACAACCTATGGGTTCTCAAAAAACAACCACTCCACAATACTGACAACATTGACACAACCTCTAAATGAAAAACAACATATAATGCCCCAAACCATTTCATACCCCCATCCAATTCATTTAACCAATTATCATTATTTATGAAAAAATTATTTTTTTCATTCCATCCCTACAGAGGAAACTACCAAGGATATCACATGTCAATCTATTCAACAATAGTCACATAGAGGGAGAAGAACGAAAGTAAAATTAACCCACTTCATTATCCTTCTTCAATTCCATCCCTCCCAATCCAACAACCAAACTAAAATAACCACAAAATCATAGAGACAACCAAAAAATCATTTCATTATAACCATTATCAATAGCCCCACTGCATAACCATATTTCACCCATCCAGACATAACTGCACAACCCAAAGAAATCCTTACTATATAACACCTCTCATCCATCCAACTATAAAACAAAAAAACAATCTATCAACCTACAATTACTTTACACCACCTAAACCGCCCCACACATAGTCATGCTATCAATTGGGTCACCACACAAACAAACTAGGTAAAAATTTAAAAATTTTATAAGTCATCCATTATTTAGTTCTGATTGTTAATTCAGTGGTTATCATATAACAATTTTGATCTTGGGGAATCCATTTATTTAACCAAATGTATGTGGTTAATCAATTTCACATATAATACCATTCCAGAGAAGATCAAAGACAAGGATTCATAACCAAATAATGGTAGATAAGAAAATACCACAAATGAACATGATTTTTAGAAGTATAGAAACCATAAAATTCAAAACATTAATAAAAATATCAATAAGGAATAAGCGTGCATAAATTTCCCCAGCCCAAATTTATTACTTTAAAATATATTCGATTATATTTATTGAATTTGGGTTCAACTGTATTCACCACATGTAATTCATAAACCCACCCTACATGATATAAAATTTAGAGAAATGAAGTGATCCCTAGAACGAATAAGAGAAGATCAACACCTCCTTATTTCGCAAAGAGGGGGGGTGGACATGCATAAAAAAATCTAAGGAAAACGTGATCCAAGCCCACAACAAAAACACACAACTCCTCAGGAAGAAAGGTTCTATGGAATATCTCATATCCAGAGTAAAGGAAAAAACACAGAGAAGAAGGAGTCTCGGTCGTCAAAATGCTAGATCCTATATCCATAGGTGGAATAATTTAAAATCCATTAAAGCTAGATATTGACCAAGAAAACATGGTTTTTCCAATTAGAAGTTTTTGGGACTTTTATAAAAATAAATATATGATACATATCCCTTGAAAAGGCTTTAAAACCATTTAAATATGGCCTTAAACTCATTTTACATCAAATAAAATGTCAAATCGATGAAATTGGAGAAATTCAAATTTTGAAAAACTAATTGAAATGAGTCATTGTTGAATGAGTCATCGGTGCGACCTACCAGTGATGAGATACCAGTGGATGAGTCACCATTGGGTGACTCACCATTGGACGAGCTACCAGTGGATGATTCATCATTGTGTGACTCAACACTAGCGACCTACCGATGGATGTGTCACTATTGGGCGACACACCACTACCGACCAACCACTGTGACCTACCAATAATGACTCACTGTTAGTGACTCACTATCAGTGACTCACCTTCAACTACTCACCCTTAGTGACTCCCCATTGCGAGTCACCCGTTTAAGCTATCGTTAAGACTCACTGGTCTGGACTCATCATCGTGAGTCACCGTTTCAACATACCATCTCCACCTATTGGTCTTGAATCACCATTGAAATTTTTTTTTTGAACTCTTGAAATAGGCTACCTTGACCTACCATAACACTCAGAACACTGGATTTTCACAATGTAATGGACCATAAATAACACAGACTTTACATATAATTATTTTTGTTTTTTTATAAATATAATTATCTAATATGTATTTTTAATAGTATTCATACAATGTATTATTGTTTATTAAATTTTATGTTATAATATTCTACCATAATTAAATAAGGAATTACTCAGATAATTTTTATTTTGTATGTAAGATAAGATATTTGAAACATGGGATTTATTAAAGGAAATTTTAAACAGAAAATATATAGTGTTACAGACTCAATATTAAATAAAAATTACGGGGTTCTCATGTTAACCCCTCATGCAATATATCACCTCAAGTAATCCAAAAATACGACAATATTTATTAGATGTTGCTAATGTAAAATTGTGTATATATATATACCTATGTATGTCTAATGTATATATATATATATATATATCTATAATTCATTAAATATTATTTTATATTTATTTATATAAATATGTGCGACACATTTAAATATTTTAAAAAAATTTATCATTAATTTATATATGTTCAGTTTATAATTCATTAATCATAATAAATGTGAAACTAAAAACTCATTTTATATAGAAAATTTATTGTTAACTTGTTATTTCATTATATTTCTTATTAATGAATAATATTGTAAAATTATTTTATTAGAGGTACTATAAAATGATACCGAAAAAGGGGTAACCATAAAAAATCATATAGAAATAAATTAAATCCTTCTTACAATCCATTAAATCATTTTAAAATTATATATCATCAATAAAATCAATAAAATGTACTATATAGTGAAAACTTTCATCTAAGAACATATTCAAAATGGTGAAGGATTTAGGTTCATAAGGATCGTGATTTAATAAATTTTATGTTTTAACATTAACATATATATATTTTATATTTTAAATGATCTTATATAGTGTAACATTGGTTTATCAAGATAGATAACATAGCATATTCTTGAGAATTGGAGTACCAAATCCTTAAAATATTCATACTATTAAATTAACCATAGTAAAAGATCCCAGATTTTTTTTTATTTTTCCATCATATAAGGATATTGTGATTAACCCTATATTTAATTTCTATAATGATCTGAGCATATTGATTTTTGATGGATAATTAATATTTATTCAATAAATTAATATATATTCATCACATTTGAAATTTTATATATCCAGGACTACACCCTGAATGGAAGTTTTGACACTATTCTTTTTTATGGAATGGTGTTCCCTTCCTTGGAGTGGATACTTTTAGTTTCCATTATTTGGGCCCCAAACAAAACTATTTTTGATTCATTAATATAAATTTTAGGTGCAACATAATTTAAGAAGATTAATACAGTATTATGCATATCTACTAGGGTTATGATAACTTTTTCATTATATAAAATTTTATAAATAAAGTTGATGGAGGTAGTTGATTTTATTCTTCATCGAAGAGGAATATAGAGATAGAATATCAAGGATATATTAAAAGATTCAATGAATTCCCCATTGAGTTATGACATAATGTAGTTTTTTGCAGGGTCAATCATCATGTGATTTAATTCATTCCTCCTATTTTTGAATTACAAAATCCCACAAGTGATATCAGGATGCTAATATTCATATGTATATATATTTGAATATTTATTATATATTCATTTATATTTTAAAAATTGGAATTATCTTTTACCAATAATTAGAATGATTATTAATCCCCTTCATTGATCATTAAAAATTCATTGATCTTATTTTTCATTTTCATTTGTAATTAAATAAAAACATTGGGTGATCTGAATGACATTGACAACTGAATCCCCATTTTTTATTCCACTCACTTAATTATTATCCCTCCCTCATAATAAATGAACATATTTATCCTTATCAGTGGATGATGTTTATTATGAGATTATACAAATTTGGAGGACATAATATGTTTTTGAGGAAATATGAGTTCTGTATATTGGGGATCAACATGTAAAATAATGGCATAGTTCATAAAAGGAGATATCAATGATTTATTGCATTGCAGGGGGTATAAAAATAGTGTGGTGTGGTATGATAATGGTATTAATTACTATAGTGAGGGAGAAAGAATCCAAAAGGTTACATTATGAACCTAGGTTTGTCAAGAATGATCAATGATGATGGAATGATTTTTGAGTTTTATTTAAATAAGAATTATTTTGAAAGTATCTAATATTGAGGAAGGATTATTAGGTAAGAAAACCAAACTACAAGAAATACAATCATTTAGACACACATTATATATCATTTATATGTAGAAAATAATATTTGTAATAAAATTAAATATCACATTTCATAGAATAGTGTAGAGAACCCCTATCTCATCATTAATTTGAAAATAAATTTTCTATATTGATTAAATATCATATCGTCAATGATTGTTGGTTACACACCATGTTTAGTGGTCTACATGACTAGCGGTATACATGAAAATATGATCAATAAAACAACTAAGATCCACATGCTATGTGGAATAGTTAATACACCATATGGGTTGAGGAAGTGATATAACCAAATGAGTACAGACATTGATAATAGAACAAGTTTACGTAAAATATTTTTGAGGTACACATTCAATTTCAATTGAGCTAAAGTAATCATGTCCAAGATGATTACGTGATGATTAACCCTCAAGATTCATATTTCATATATAGATAAAAGATACACCATATAGGTTGATGTCACATGAAGTGGGTATTAATGTACATGATAGAGTGACTATTTAGATGAACATATCATTTCATTGAGTTGAAATGTTTTTTATGTTAACCACATTACTAGACATTGACAATACATCCCCAATTTCTTCCTAGGGCTCACCCACCATGTCTATCAGAAGTGCATGACCTGAAAATTCCATTTTATGATGGTTTAAATATACTTCTACATATTTTCATAATTTAAAAAATGAATAATTGTTTCGGATATTTTTCTATGTAGAATGTTATGTTGTAGGTGTGGTCATTTTTTAGGGGTCTTTTCCATGTAATTATTGGTAGTTTGAGTTTCTTATCTTTATGGAGATAATTAAATGGTGTGGGAGATATGTCCAATGAAGTTTAAGTGATTATAATATTCTTATTATGATATTAATACTAGGGAATGTGTCCCCCAAGTATGGTACCAAGTCAGTAACCATCAGAATACATGATAATGATAAAGTGTGACCCTTACACACACTTTGGGTATAAATTTTTATCCTTTCTAATTCCCAAGAACATGTGGGTCCTTTATAAGAGTTGGTAACCCCCTTAGTTCAATATTGTTCATTCCAATATGATTCATGTTTCCTTCATATAACTAATGTATTAGGACTCCTTAAGACAAGGAAAACTTCATACATCTATGGGTTCAGTAACCCACTTAACGTGGTGCTTCCCAACTAAGTCATCAATGAAGAAATAAGGGAGTTGTAAGGTACTAGGAGTATTTGAAATAATGGGTTATATGATATTGTTATGTTACCTTTAGTATGAGAACAATACATAGATAGTATGTGGTGATATGATATTCTTCATTTTCCCCAGGCTACCTTTGAAATTTTATACATAGCTCATTTGTTAACATCAAACATGGTGGATCTTATGTTATGATGAGAATTTCTAGTTTTACATGAGTGTTAATCCATATAATTAGGGATCTATAAATTTAGTGTTGAGTTATGATGATGGGTTCTTTCCTATATCACTATATTATTATATTTTAATCATAATTTTCTTTCTAACAATTTGAATTGTTTTCTTGTGTTTTGAGCATACATATTTTAATTTTTTTTTGTTTCATGTCATCCTATTAGGTATGATTATATTAACCCTTTCATAGTATTTAATCCCACAAGTACTACGTATGTTCCTATGATGTATAGTTAAATGGTGTTCATGGTAGTTATTGAGTTAGTAGAGATGATTATGTTCACTCTTAGTTGTGTGAAGTGTAGTATGATGCATACAACTACCCAGATAGATTATTCCAGGAAATTATATATCAAGAAGGAATTTCCCATTAGAATATTTCATTTTTAAATTATTATAAAATGGTATATATATATATATATATATTAGTGGTTTCATATGTAGTACTGTTCTCGATATTTGATATCAAATGATTTAATTTTTGATTCAGTTGGTTATATATATTTCAGTTGACTTGTTTCTATATTGTTTATTAGAATTTTATATTTGATAAATATTATAATATGGAATGTACTCCCATATATGTTAGGATGTCATTGTGAATTTTTTGGCCTTAGGACTATTTTAAGAGAGTTTGGGTTGACACATTTAGATACCGCTGGTGATGATATGGTCCCAATGATTGGGTCATCTCAAAATGGTTTTACTCTGGTGAGTATATGGGATAAAGTATGATGTTAGAAGAAATTTTTGTATTGTTTAAGGATTTAGATAAATATAACCACTGAGTACTAATATTATATATAAAATAATAGAGAATAATGTTTTTTTGTTATTGATTTATCAATTCCCAAAAGCTCCAAAAGTAAGTAGATCAACATGAATATATGGGGAACAAGTTATAGACTATAGTCAAGAAGGTACATGCATCATGCAATACTTAGTTGTGATATTTTATTTCATTCCTATATTAATTCACCATAAAATTAATTAAATATTTATATGTATATCTTTAGAATATTGGATTCCACTCATAGAGAGCTATCTTAAAATTAGAGTAAGGGGCATGAAGAACAAGTGATAATTATTGAGAATATTTATATTAAAAATTTATGTGATGACGCATCAATATGGGGAATAAATTTAGGGATATCATTATTTCGATTGTAATGGGTATATTCTCAACCTTATGTACATTGACTATAATTTCATGTATAGTGGAAAGTAGTTCCAAAATAGACCCATGAGAGTATCTATTGAATGAACACATTGTATACATTTCTGGGATGGTATAATTGTACATATTAAGGAAAGATAAATCCCTAGGTAAAATAAGATTAATTAGATTATGTGAATAAAGTTTCTATTTGGGTTATACACCCACTGACTAGATGTGGACTCTTACATTCGGTGTTTTTCATGGTTTGGGGATGTGTTCGTGGAAATTATTTACCCAAACTCATGTGGGGAGTCCAACACCAATGTTAGAGATTAAGGGTTTTTAGTTCAATTTCAACATGGAAATATTGATAGTGGGTTGAGATCAATATATTATGGACACTCTATATTACATCATGCCCATATCTGAGTACACTTCTAGGATTATATAACTCATATAGTACTTTTATAAGTGCTGGTGAAGGATTCTTATACATTGGTTGAGCATATAATATTATGAATAAAAACATATGTTGAAGTTTTTTTAATATAGGTTCATATTAATGTATCACTATATATGATTTATAATATAATCAATATCATTTTTATAAGAAAATATTTATTCATTAATAATGGACTAAGTAATTTTTTTATTTTTCTATAATTGAAATTGAAGTTGGAGATTCTTGAAGATCCTTTTTCAAGAACAGTTAATCTAAGATCTTTTTATAGTGGAAATTATCCTCTTGCACACATTTTATTATAGTTTGGGATTACTCTAATACGATAGAATTATTACTAATGGGATCTATTCATGATTATAAGAGACTCTGTAACATCTTATGTGGGATGGAATTATTATTTTTTCTTATGTTTTTATATATTTAATCCATTAAAACATGGTATATTATTGATAATTTCATTAGAGATTTACCTCTGACATTTAATAAATCATTTGGAGGAAGAGTGGGGGTGATATTCATGTAGTTTAATTGGATTACTCCCATGATAGAGAGTTTTAATTAGTTCATTATGATACTACATGGGATAGGTTTCCTATAATGGAGGAAGTATATATGGATTCTTATATAGAGTACATCCGTAGGATTCCCATATAAATGGATTTATTTATACTTCATCATTTTTTATGAGACAACACTAATATATTTAATAGATTATTGGATAAAAAGGTTGATTAATCAAAATTGATAATGGCGTGAGAATCTCTTTTGGAAGAATATTTTGTTAAATCCAATGTAAGCCATTTAGATTAGTGTGAATGTAATTGGGGGTGGGTGTGATTTAGATTTATTTTTATACATGTTTTCTACATGTAATTAATAAAATCTTGGTGATTTTGTTGGTGAAATGTTCCTTAGTTTTCAATATTTATAATTTTTATAATTTTATGGTGGAATTTTTTATTTAAATTTATGATTTAGATTAAAATAGGTATTTTTTTTGGTGAACTATTAAGTTTTTATTTTACTTAATTATCATATATTCCTTCAACAAAATATCTTGATTTTTTTGGAATTCAAATAATATTTTTTAAAAAAATTTAACTGTTAATTATTAGTATTAATATTTTTAAAATTTATTATTAATATTTTATGATTTAACATTTGAAATATTATATGATATTATGAGAAATAATTGTTCACCTATTAAAAATATTTTTTATTGAGATAATTTTATTGGTATTTTATTGCTATATATTTTGAAGCAATGTAAGTGTCATTTTTATGACCTGCATTAGGGTAAATGTTAAGAGAGTTATATAAATATAAATTTTAACATTTATAGACTTAATTAAATATTATATGGTTTTTTATATAGGGAAAATATATGGAAGAACATGGTACATAGTGGTAACACCCTCATTGAGGGACCAACGTAATGGTCATCTGAGTATCAATAGATCTGTGTAAGGGTCAGTTCACACCTATGTGAAGGCATTTATCATAGAATTAAAGGGAGTTATGTCATGGTAATCATCATAAAAGGTATAATTGTAATGGTAATATCATTACTGAAGGCTCTTCTATGGTTATGATGTTTTAATGGTGATCCATGAGCGAATCCATAATTTAGTGAGTCAATATAAATGAAAAGAGAGGGTCAATGTTTAACAAAAAAATGTTATCAATTAATCCTATCAAAGATTCCATAAAAATAATAATCAATAGATAACATAAGGTGAAATATTAATAAGATATATTCTTCTCATGTTATTATAAATAAGAACAAAAATTATAATGCCAGCTACAGAGAGATAAGGGATATTCCTACTTGATGACACTGACAACGAGGGAATGAACTTTATGTTACTTCAATTCATGGGCATCATGATTTGATATGAATAATAACTCTTGTAAATTTTATAGAACTGATTTGGAGACTGCCTACTAGAAGGTGAGATAAACATTATGGTGGGGGTAAGAGTGGGTGGCACAATTGGTTCTTTGATGAGAAAGAAGGATAGAAATTGAAGGGATAATAGGGATGAAAAAATGATAGATAATAACATGATCTACATTATTTAATTACATTCCATGTGGTTTTATTTTTTTATCATGATATCATTATTGAATTTTAAACATGATTTGAAAAAAAAATTATCAGTGGAAAAAATTTCATTTAGCTTATTTATCAATTAATCATCATATATATTTTCATAGTAAATTATTTTAAATCTTATTCAATTTCACACCTTTGACACTATTATTGATTTTTGATGTGGCATCAACAAATGATAAGAAAATTTAAGACTATTTTAAATCATTTTACCTCTCAGAAATATTGTGTTTTGTGTTAGACTATAAGAATTTTCATTAATATATAAATAATAGTTTATTCATAAAATGAATTACTTTGTTTGAAAATATTATTAAATTAATTTTAAAATGAAAATTTATTTCATTACGTTATTTCAATTAACACCACATGGTACCCTTTTGGAATATCTCCATCTCATAATTATTAACTACAGTGTCTAACAACATGATTAAAACTCATTAATCATCATAAAACCTATTTATAGAATCCTAATTCCATTTCATTAAAACTTGTCTTAATATTTTTAATTACTATGGAACAAATAAATCCCTTAGAGTAGTCACCCACCTTCCCTTTGGTTCAACCCTTCACTAATTTTCCATTATAGAAGAATATAGATAAAATTTTTATGGTCATGAAAACCATAAGACACAATAATATTTTGATCCATATCTATGAAAGTATAAAGATTGGATTACGTTGGGTTTTATAAAAAAAGTTACATAAAAAATTAAAAAACACAATAAACAAATGAAAATAAAAAAAATATAATACAATTTCATACATTGTGGTTTTAGGATGATGTTTTTAATTTACTACTTCTCTATTTTTGAGTGATCTAAAATAATTCTACGAATATAATATTAGAAACTTATAAAGTATTTTTAAATATATTGGGTTTTATTTTTGACATTTAGTCATTTCCATTTATTTTTTCTTAATTTTTTGAAGATGTATTCAGATTATTTAAGGCTAATATTTTTTTGTTTACTATTTTTAATTGATTTTGAGGGGTTTTGTGATTTTAAAATTCAATATTTTTGTATATTATGTGGATATTATTAGAATAATTATTCTTAGTTTTCCTAAAACTTTCTATTGTTGCAACACCACAACATTATTTATGTATTTCATTTGGAATAAACTTGAGGTATTCAACATTTTTCTTTTCATGCAACCCCAATTATAAATAAAATGGTATATAGTAATACTTTAGAACTTAGCTATAAAAATAGGATGTATGAATTATAATAAACACATTATAAAAAACCATTATAATTTTTTGAAATAATTTAAATTTTATGTTTTAATCATAATCAATAAGTATTAACTTTTTTGTAAAGTCATTTTATGCTTCAAAAATAATGTTTTTTTAAAAATGGTTTTATTTATTTTTTCAGGAATAAATTACTATTTATTTATAAACTTTTCTGAAATTTCATTTTATATAAATAATATCATATTTGGAATCATCATTTTAAAATAATCTTAGGGTGATTTTTTTGGTTTTTTCTAAAAACATTTATTTGTACTGAACAATGAAAATACCAATTATTGTAAAATTGTAATTTATTTTCATTTAAAATGTCCTATTTTATTTTAATTTTATATCCAAGTAACATTATTATCCTTTAATTATATCTAATCTAAATAATTAAATGTTTATCAAAATACACTTGAATTTGGTATAAGAACATTTTTGGGCTTAAAAACACGTTTGAAAAAAATATTTATTAACGTAATGTATTTTTATCTCAAAAAAAAATTAATGGTTTCAATTAATTTTAAAAATTATATATTCAATAAAATATTTTACATTTATATTATGGTTTTTACTGGGAATTTAATTTAAATAAATTCTATTTTATTCTAAAAAATGATAATTTTAAATTGATTTTCATTGTATTCTACATGATTATATAGAATTAAATTATAACCGTAATAAAAATTGAATTCTTTAAATTGGATTCAATATTTTAATTAATAATAATTAAATTAATGTAATAAGATCAAATAATTTTTTCATAATGAAAAGTAAAATAGTAAAATTTTGTTACCACTGTTATTGTTAAAATGGTTTAATCATGTGGGGGGGGGGGGCGTTAGACAAAGAGATCATGGTTTGAATGCTACCCAAATTTTTATAATTTGTGTTGTTTGAATATATTTAAATCATATCTTTTCTAAACTTCTAATACTTATCCATTTGGAGAACCTTTCACTAGAAGGTGTCCTTATATAATTGATTTTTTTTAAATTCAATGTCTGTCCCTCCTCTAAATTATAAAAGGGTACCTATTATCATACCTTATACACACACAATGATCTGTATACATTAGAAATTAACTACAGATAATCCTTTCTATATTCCTTCCATTCATTTTAGTGTTTCTGTAATTATCCTAAGACCAATATTTGGGGGCTTAACTTGTAACCTAGATTAGGTCTCCAAAAGAAGAGGCATAAATCTTAAACAAGCTATTTAAATTTATTTATTCATACATTTTATATAATATTATTATATCCATAAAAAAATTAATATAGAATAATAAATATATTGAGATTTTATTATTATTATTTAACAATCATTTACCACCTGTTATCCATCAAATGGGATATGAAAGTATCACTCGTGTGTACGTGTTGACTATAACCTCTACATAACAATATGATTAATTTTATATTACCATCAAGAATTATTGGTTATTATGATGGATTTAATATTAATATATTATATTTATGAAATATTAATACTTTTTTAATTATAATATATAATATTACATTTTATGATTCCATCTGTTGGGAATGACAATGTCGTGCATGTGTATATGTGGACTACCACTTCCCAAAAGAGATGTAATTAATTTTTAATTTCCATTTTACTTATAGGTAATAAGTATAAGCGTAATGAATATATATATATATATATATATATATATTATTTATAATATAACAATTATTCTTTAGTTTTTAATTATCATTTACTCTTTTTTTTTTCCATTTATTGAAAAATAGAAACATCACTTGTGTGTACGTACAAATATTTTTCCCCACGAAGCGATGCAATTAATTTTTCATCAACAATTGTAATTAATGGTTATTAATGTGTATATAATGATTAAATATGATAATGATTACATTATTATTATTATTATTTAGATGATGAAACCATGATCAAAGTGCATGTACCATAACTGTCGATCCAAAATGTTCTTGAAAAATGTAACTATTAACACCAAAAAATAAAAATTTATGTAAAGAATTTTTAACAAATATGTATTTAAATATTATAGTTTGACTATGTATTGTATTATAATTATGAATATTGTTCTTTTATAAAGTTATAAAAAATTAAAATATATTATATATGAGTTTAGAGTGGCTACTAAGAAAGAAATACATAAGATTAGGGTTTTCATCTCAATATTTTTTCATTGAGGCGTGTTTTATTTAACACAAAAAAATTATACTGTTAATAAAATTTATATTATATTTTTTTTACTTGTTAATTAATTTTATTTAAATTTATAATTCAAATTATTTCATCCCAAGGAATTTTATTTGAATGATACCAAAGTCGTAAGGGCTTATCTTCTCAAATTTCATTCTTTTGGACATATGTTATGATATAAGCATATCATAAATTATGAGGTGTATCTAATAACTCTTTTATATGTTTTATAATTAATATAATTAGTTTCTGGTTATTTTTTTTTATTTTATGTTATTTCTTTCAAGTGACTTATGACTGAAAAGTTACCAAAGTAGTATGAGTTTTATGTTAGAATCTTATTTTTACTAAGAATGTCTATGATAAAATGCACACTGATAATATTATATGATATATCTCTATAAAAAATTTTATATTTTATTCTCATCTATTTATTTTTTCATATTAATTTTTTAATTTAATTTTTCAATTTTTAAGTACGGAAGAAACTGAAAGAATGTTTTAGAAGAAAACTAGATTTATTTCTCATTGGCCATGAATATTTTTCTTCTATGTACATATATTCTTTAAAATGTCTTCAGGAATATTTTCAATATTATAAATATATGTATCAAAGTCATTTTACCCATGTTTCAATTTATATAAACATTATTTAAATTAATCTTCATGTTGTTTTCCAAAAGAGTTACTTTGGACTTTTTATAGATAATGTGATGGAGTTTTTGTTTTAATATACACCGCACAAATAACTAATCCAGCCGTCATGACATCAAATTTATTTAATTGTTAATTTAAAAGTTTCTATATTTCCCATTAAAGAGAATTTTTTCTTAGATATTCTGAATATTTTTATATTTTAATGAGTTTTTTCCAAAATGAAAATTGTATTTTCCTCATGAAATGTTTCAGTGAAACTTTAAAGGAATTTAATATATTATGAGACACTTTTATGTATCTTATGATTTATTGGGGATATGGTCAAATTTTAATAGATTTAGTCTTTTTCAATATGGTTCATGATTATTTTTATGAAATTTTGGTGAAAGATGTTTTCCTTTCCATGTGTTAAGATTTTAATAGTGATAAATGTTTTAGTCATCTTGTGGCATACATATGAATGGATTATGAGAATGTGATTAGTGGGTATGTTTATTATTAATTGGGTAATGATTAATGTTTTATAAAATAAAAGGGTATATATGATGTTATAAAACGCCCAAAATAGGGTTCAAGGGAGGTCACCCAATGCCCAAGAAAGGGTACAAGAGAGGTTATCCCAATCCCAAAGTACATACACAAGTGGTTTTTTAAATAAAATCATGAGATTAATTTCTTAGTGGGTATCATTGACATAATATTTCTATGGTTATGATCATTCCACACTCTATACCAATATTTTATGACAAGATATTCATTTAATTTTATTCTCTCATGGACCATGTTAATTGATTCCATTATGATTCATGTCTTAAAAATTACCATGATTTGTCACATAACTAATTATAATATGACTTTGTAGGTATCAATTTCAAATGTTTAGTTCATATTATTATACCCTTATGCTCAAGATATTCATATATACAATCAATTCTTAATATCTCTATTCATTACACTTACCTATCATTAAAGTGACCCTTTATTATGTTTCCTTTCCACCAAGACATAAAGAACGGTTTTTAGAATTTTATATTTATGAAGTATGATAATTGTGAGGAACTATGTGGGAGATGATTTAGATAATATATATATCAATTTTTTATATATATAAATTTTAAGAGACACTATCAAACTATGGTTCAAGAATGGCTCATATTTTTATTTAACGAATATTTCAATAATAATATTCAATATTCATGTATTAAATATTTAGGTCTCTATTGTTGGTATCAGAGTGAGGTTAAGTTTTTCTGGACACTATGATGAGAAAACTCTAGTGTGAACCTAGAGGATAATAATATATATTAGAGAACATCATATTTTATTGTAATGAAAGAAATTTTATGTTAAATAAATGGATATTTTTCCTTGAAAATATATCCCTTTCTAGATTACAGAAAGTGGATATAGTTTTTAAACATATTAACCAAGGTGTATCAAATAAGAACAAGGAAGATCTAATATTAACTCAATCATCTTTATTGCTGATGAGTGGCCCTCATGTTTCCCAATTAGATATAAACACTATTTAATATCTCTAATTTTTCAAGTATTTTTTATAAATATTATATGGATTATTATTGATTCTATGTACTGAGATGATGTGAAATTTCAAGGCTTATTGTGCCTATAATAAAATTTTGAAATTTATTGAGTATAATGTGTGCACTGTTTAACTGAAAATGTGGAATAAATTCAAAATGTGACCGCAGATCAGAAATGCAGGGGAACCATTGAACTCAAAACACGGGGTTTACCCTAGGAGCAACGTAACATTAGTCAGCATGGGTCATTAGTAGAAAAGTATTAATGGGTTCTGAAATGAATAAAATAATTTAATAAAACAATTTAATACATTTTCATTAATGCAACGAATAAAAATATTAAAATAGAGTCTTATGGACATTATCTAGGGTTAACTTCATAACACTGGAAATATTGGAGAGTCATTAGAGAGAGCTTAGAGGATTCAATCTCTGGTGACCGATGATGGATTGTGGATCGATGATTAACACACCTCAGATTTGAAAGATCAATCCAATGACAAATACGACAGATCATTATTCCTTATAAATTTAACCTAATCAAGGAAGGGTGTGTGATTAATTTTTGTATTCCCTATTCTTCAATTCCATGATGAACATGAATCAATCAAAGAATATATTTTTTCGTGATTCAATTATCTTCTGGGATGAGATTCTTTGTAGGGTTTTTATGCAATAATTTTTTTTATTCAATTTCTTCATTATTTTTCTAATAGAAATTAATTGCGTTCAACATGAATATCAATCAAAGTTTGTCTATCTAGATTTATTGGTTATTTTATCGGCCCATTCATTATTCATTTTTTACATTCTCCATTTGGATCGCGACTTAATAAATATCGATCAATCAATCATTTCACACCTGTTTCTAGGCGCAATGATCCAAAATCATAGATACAAGATGAACACGACATGACAGAGGTTCGAAAATGGAGACAAATAGATTCTGATGATGGTGGGTCCCTGATCTCATGTTCTTCAGTTTTCATCAGCATGGAATGCAAAATGATCCATCAATCAATTATTAGAATATATTAGACACTAGAACAAGTTTTTTGAGTGATCGTGAGGCTCGAAAGAAATTATACTAGGACACGAGTGTGATTGGGGATAGATTCTGATGTGACAGTGGCATAGACATATGATGGATGAAGAAGAAGTTTTTCTTTAAAAAATCGATACCCATGTCAAGTATTCCTTGGATACACTTTGAGTATACCCCTTTGAATAGATTTTCATGTACCTAAATAAGTACATGGACATGGGATGGAGTACACAAGTTTCGTATATGATGTTTACTCACCATCTCTATAGGGCCCTGATCATGTACATGGGATACCCCGTGTACTGGTAAATGAGTATGAGTACAAGATCTGAGGCCGTGTATTGGCACATAGCTGGGGTAAATGGTTGAGACTCAGTGTATAGGGAAACTGTGTTTATCCCCCCTACACACCTTGTAATACTCTATACTACGTGGTCATGGTTTGAATAGAATGGGCCATATACAGGGGTAGAACTCAATGTTAAGTGACATGGTGTGTATCCCCTCTAAACACCGTGAACTCTTTTCTACGTTTATTTAATCCCTTTTACTTAGTGGATTTGAATAGATTTTAGGGTTCGTTCCCTTTATCCTTTCCCTGAAGGTTAGTATGGAAACATTTCCTACTACTTGGACTACATAAAATTCAGTTGGAATTTATAGATTGAGCTATTGGAATCCCTTCGAGATGCCCTGAGTGAGATCCTCTACTCATTTTGTTCATCGTATCATTGTGAGAAACACTACACAAACAATAATCCTCTACTTAGAAGGTTAATCTAGATTGAGTTGTTGGTATCACCCCATGAACCATGAAGTGATCCTCATATTTGGATTGCATCTCTTCGGATTACCAGCATGTTCTTCTCATGATGAGAACTGAAGAGTAGTACATCTATTACGAACGTCATCCGTGCTATCATACTTAGCAGTTTGTTCTCTATGATGAGTACACTATGAGATATTAGAGATACAATCCTAGGATGGGTATACTATGGTTGTTAATTACCTCTAGACTGTGTGTCTTTATTGAGTATATCTAGACCTTATTTTTATATGTACTATATACATATACATATTTAAAGATGAATGTATTTCCATTTATTTAATGCTTTGTGGTTTTTCAGGGTGTCCTACAATGTGTTGTTATACCCAACCCATGCCTGAGCATTTCATGCACATGCAGTCTATTTTATAGATGATCGAACTTTTGATGGATTTGAAGGAGTACATGGAACAGATGATGCTTTATGAGACCAAACATACCAATGTGTGTTTTTGTGGATTTCAGACTATAGTCCCATTACTTTTAATTTTAAGACGAACTTGTGTTATAGAATTATTTTTAGCAGGCTTGTATTTGGACCTTAATTAATTTATTTACTTCTTATCATACTGTAGTTGTTGGATTTATATATATATATATATATATTCATGCATTGGTTCTTTAGTTGTTTATTCACATTTCAATATGTTGTTGGGTTGGAGATGTTTTCATGTGTATAGGTAAATAGGGAATCCCTTACATGTTAGTGATATTCCAAATTGGTGATAGTCATCATCCTCTGATCTATTAGAGGAGGGATTGGGGAGTAGCAGCACCGACTCCACTGGGATGGGTCAGGATAGATTTGTATTAGAGGTGGTTGGTTCTACCAGAGGACTGAGAGTATATGAGATTGGTTTGAGGTAATAGTGTTAAGAGTTTGGAGTTCAAATTTTAGTAACGAGACTCCAATGTTGGTGTGATGTCCCACATATCCATACACCAGGACTCTGATCACATACTTTTTGACTCAATAGATGAGAAAATTAGTTTCTATCAAAATAATGGTACATGCATCATATAGGAATGTGTTGTGGTTTCCATGTCCTTTTTATGTTAACTCTCCAGATATACTAATTGGTCTTGGTACATATTGTTTACTTTCATGATCCTGCCACGATGTATGCTTGTAAGAACATAACATGATGATCATTAGGATAATCCCCTCATTGATGATGCATTGATATTGGGCCCATTTCCTGAGATATAACCTCAAAGTGGTGAACTAGACAAACCCCATGTAGAGAAACATGTGGTACCTGTAGTTCTAGCCAATAAGGAGTGTATGATGAGAATTATTCATGAGATTCAATGGTAGATACCCCTCAGGTCTCAAGGAGAGGTTGAGCCACAGGCATATGAGGAGTGGCTTGAAGTGATGTCCTAGGTTTTCTTCCTAGTCAGGACAACAACAGATCAGATGGTTGTCATGACAATGATCCTTATTAGTGGCTCATCAGGGCTATGGTTGTGTTTAGTTACCCAATCATACGATGAGGTGACTCTTTCATGGACAAAGTTATAGAATATCTCCAAAGAGGATTTCTCACTAGCTATGTTGAGGGTTGTACATATCCAAGAGATTTTACAGCTCTATCGGGGTAGCATGACAGTAACTGAGTATTCATCAAGGTTCACCAACCTCTCTAGGTACTCGATGGATATGGTATGAGATACGTTATTCTGGGCTTGGATGTAACACCCCAAGATTTCATAGTGTGTTATTTCTTCAAAATAATTCAATAACTTCCACTACACGCAACACCGAGTTCAATTGCACCATGACTTACCAAACAATCCGTTCAAAATAGGTTATGAATAGTATTAAATAAATTTTAAACTTTATATAATCATTATAATTTTAGAATCCATATTATGAGTTTCTTAGACATAATGTAAGAACAAATTCATTTTCAGTATTGCAATTTTATCAACTTTTAATAGTGAACTCTTTATAAATACAATATTTTAAACTTTTTGATTAAATGGGGACATCTAAAATTTAAAATGAAATATCCCATGCTTCCACGGTATGCTTTCCTTTGAATAATACAGTAGCGTGTGTTGTACGTAACTTCAAGTTCTAACACACACCACAACCAATCAAACTAGCTGTTATGAATAGTAATACCTACTTTTTGATATTATATATATTTTATATATCAAATAGGACTTCATTTTTGGATTCAGAATATCGAATTTAACCTAGGGTGAAATTTATGAACTTTTCGGATAACTTTAATATTTTGATGAATAATGAAAATTACTAAATTTTAATTAAAAACAACTTTTTTAATCAAAATAATTAATATTGGTAAATTATGAATTTGACTGGTTTTAAACTATATTTAGAATATATTTTTACAATTTAATTCAATTTTTGTCCTTGGATATAATTTCACAATTAAACCAGACATAAACACGTGCGAATCTTTTGATAGTTATTATCTCTTAAAAACACACTTTTTGTTTTAACAACGAGAATTAGTTTTAAATTAATTTCTGCCACTTCTGTGTTTTGAATTTGGAAAAATGGATTCCATATTTGGAATCAGGATGTTCAAATTATGTGAATAGGTAACTTTTATTTTTAGACATTTTGAATAATTACTGCGGTAAATATTTTATTTACCATGGTTAAGGGTAAATCCGGTAAATAAGGGTTAAAAATAATATTATAACAATACTAAATTACCCTAAAACGCGTCCTAACCTTATTGGTTGATACCGGTTCGACCATAGGTATCTCTGGGTCGATTTTGGGACCCCATGGAGCTACTTGTAGATGACAGGGACACTTTATTTTAATTAAGTTAAAATGAATACAAAAATGACACAAGCATATATCTTTTAAAAAAACAATTTGTACATTGGGTCATATATGTTGGATTTTTGACTATAAATATTCATTAGAAATACAAAAAGATTTTCTACATAATTATATTTTATTTTTAATTTTTTGAGATTAAATGATTTAATTTATTTGTGACACAATGATGCTGCAGTAATTACCATAATAGTGAAAATTTAAAATAATTGATATTATAAATATCCAAATAAATATAATTTGAGACTTTTAATGAATTAAAATAATTTTCTATGATAATATGACATATTAGTATTGATTTAATTATCTTTTTTCGAAGTAATAAGTCTATTATGAGTTTCACAAAAATAAGCTATTGAATATTGTCAAAATTGACATAAAAGTGTTTTTAAAACAAATATTATATTATTAATTGATATTAAATTCCTAAAAATCTAAGGATCGTCCAAGTGACTTATATCATGATAGGTGCATCATTAATGGACCACTTGGGGGTCGCTTGGATGTATATTTTATGTTTATTAACCATATAATATAAAAATACAAAGAGACATTGTAAAAGTGAAACTAATTAACTTAGAGTTAATAATTAAAGATAAGGTTAATATAATGCTTCAAACCTGTCTAAATTCTATTTTTTGAGTGGTTTTCGACCTTTACCCACCATAAAATTTAAATAATCAACTTTTGAGCCATGAAAACCGAATATGAATTTATTATAAACTAATATTTCTAGCTTTTCCAAAGGTGCCCCTCACCCCTCTTATAAAATGGCACTCCTCCTTCTCATTTCTTCACACCTTCAAAGCCTTTTGGTTAGGCCAAACTCTGCCCAAACACTCTCCCAACTTCCATCACTACAAACTAGAGTCCGTAGTTTGATCATAAAGCCAACCTAAGGATCCCTTTTGATCAAATCAAAAGGAAGAACCTGAAGAAGAGGTAATGATTTCACCACCCTTTTCCAAGTTCCTTTCTTTTTCCACTTCTTCTTCCTTTGTTATTACCATTCTAAAATAATAACTCCAGTATCATATATATACTGTGATGTTATTATAAATATGGTACAATCATATTCAGTATTATATCCACCCTTTGAATAACATGTCACCATACGTGCGTACGTACGGCTTACCGTCTCCACGTCGTGGTGTAATTGTTATTCAATATATTATTATTTGGATGGGTATAATAATGATGTGTAACTCATGTAAATAATAAATATAACATGTTAATGATTCTGTATATATGATATAACATCCATTTATATATTATTTTAATATCAAAAGCATGATATTGTCGCTCGTGCGTACGTACAGACTACCGTCTCCACGAACACGATGAGATTCATTCTCCATCGTATCCATTAAAGTATAATTATCATTTGATGATTTAAAAATGATGTTTAAGGACTTGATATCATTCTGGATATGAATAATATACATCCTATCCATAACAAACATGGATTATGTAACAAAACATATAAAAGAAAATGAGTAAAGTTAACACCCGAAACGACGATAATTCTAAGATATTATTAACAAATCAATGTTAAAAGATCATATATGATATCATATTAATATATATGACTCTTGTATAATTTAATAACAATTATTTCACCATTATACAGGAGGTTAACCAACCCTCAACCAAGGAAAAGTTCAAGGTAAGGGTTTATTTCACAATCTCTTCATTATCCGAGGTTGTTTATAGGTAATAATCTACTGGGATCTCATTATCATCCACATCCATGTTTCATAAAAATAAATTTCAAAACATTTTTACTATTTACTAGAATATGGTTTAAAGTCATTTATACCCTTTTTTGACTTTTTATAAGAGGTTTATAAAGTAATCATTCCATCGTTTTCCAAACAAGGTGCTTTTTAACCTTTTCGACAAAATTAAGGTAAGAATGTTTTTTTAACTTATACGGCGGGTGCGGCTATTTACCGCCGTTATAAAATTGTCAAAGATTCCTTTATAAGCTTATAAGAATATTTTCAAAGTAAATGTTTTATTTTATAATTATGTGACTTTAAAATGATTTCAAAATGAATATTTTATGAATTTTTTAAAGGTACTCTTTATCAAGATCATAATTTTAAATGTTTTAAAGATTTATCTTTCTAAATATATTTAATTAATGTCCATGATTTCAAAAAAAATTTAAGGATTTATTTATACGGACACAAATGTTTTGAAATGATATTTCTTTTCAAAAGTTTCATAGTGGTATGGGAAACTTTGATTCAAAAATCTATTTTAAATTACTTCCTTTATAAATGTGTGGCTTCTCAATAATTTCTAAAAAAGAGATATTTCTCTCAAATAGTTTTGATTTCATCTATGTCAACATCCATTGATGGATTTTAAGCTTATTTGAAGTTTATTTATTATGATAAAAAAAATTCTATATTATATTGAAAGTTTTGTGATATGTTTGACTGTGGATGTTCTATTTTTATACCATTCCTGGTTTATGGTGAAAATATTGACATTCGTATGCTAGTTTTAATACGAATGTTTATGTTATGTTTAAAACTTTTCATATGGGAATGCATTGGACTTAATATGTGACAGGTGGAGCCCGCTATAGCTCCTCGATGCATCGGTAGGTCTCATGAGACAAACTAGTGTCTTGGCACAAGGCCTTGGAAAAATCTTATTTATAGTCTTGGTATGAGGCCTTGGATATGTGGTTTTGATAGTCTGGCATTATGCATTCCATGATTATGAAAGTGGTTATTGATATTGCATGTGATTATTCGATTAGTAGAATATCCATGTGAATAAGTAAATGGCATTATTTAATTTTACTTTTGCCATACTATGTTGAAGTTCAAGTTTAAAAGGCTTTTGTTTTAGTTATACATTGCCTTAAATGTTTATGCTTTTTTTTGAAAGTTTCCGCTATATTGTTATCCTTACTTGGAATTTGAGCTCACCCCTTTTCTATGTTTTATTTTTACCAGGATGTGAAGAAGTAATTTATGAATGACCTGCAGGGACTGTATGTCGGGATATGAGTGTGGTCTATGAAGAAAATATGTTGTTGTAGTAGTTTTTCACTTTATGATGTAATGTAAAACTTTATGAATATATCTAGTGTTTCCAAGGCTACTAAACCAGTCGGTCTTTCGAGATTTGATCTTTCTTGTGATCATTCCAATGTTATGTAATAATGCAACGACTTTGGGTAACTAGGGTCGGGGTGTTATAGTTGGTATCATAGGAAGTTTAGTGCAAACCTTGGAAGCTAGATTTAGATAAACTCTGATTAGAGCACGTAGACCTAAGATAAACATTGAGGATTAGTATAGAAGAAATTCCTAGAATTTTGGTATTGTAGAGATTTTGTGAGTTTTCCGAGAAATACATCCCTATCTGGATACGAGCAGGTAGAGGCGGCACTGGCACATAAGTACCTAGGGGTAAAACCCGAAAACACCGCATTGAGCTAGACTCGAATGGGAATTGGTGCACGACAACGGGCCTTGATGCACTCTTGGTTACGACACTCCCGGGGGATATGCTTAGGATAATTATCATTTTCTTTACAAACCATTATGAAGGGTTTATGAGTATATACTTCCTCAAAGGAGACATTTTTGTGATTATGGATTATATCCATAAACTATTTAATTTATGTTATGTGTTTTACAAGTTTGGGATTAGGTATTGTTATTCATAAACTAATCTAGTGTATGCCATTGTTTAGAAATGACGCCCAGTAGAAGGAATGAGAACTCCAGCAATTCACATGATCCAAAGAAGAAGGAAAGATCATATATTTCATGGTCTTAAGCTTGAATTTATAAGAAAAATAGTCTCCCATGTATTATCATCATATGAAGAAATAATATCATGTGTTGATAAGATAAGTAAAGAGTTTACTGAGTCCTATATCTTTGAAGGGAAGCAAGAGAAGAAAAGGATGGAAGAGGGAAAGATGGATAAATGGAAGAGGGAAAAGAATAATTTTTCCATATGTGATAACTGTGGGAAGAAACACCCTGGAAATTTCCTGAAAGGAATGTGAGTTTGTTATAAGTGTGTCGGAAAAGGGCACAAATTACGTGACTGCAAGGGTATGAAAATAGTTTCAAATGTACAATGCTTCATTTTCAAGGAGTTTGGACACTACATGAACCTATGCCTCAGTGATCAGACTATGCCGCAAATGATGCTATTGGATAATAATCATGTTATGATACTACCACAGATAAAGATTAATGATTAATGTTCTTATGTTGAATATGTCATTTGAGTGTTGTATCAACAATGTACTTGTTATAATAATTATGGAGTATATAAGGATTGTACTGCAGTACTATTTCATTATGGACATGAGATTGTGTGGAACAATGAGAAGTGACTCAATAGCAGGTTAAATTTTTGGAAAATATATGGTTGAGAGAAAGATAAACCATAATATGGTTCTGATACCGAGGTAGCGATTTTAGAATAATACAAGATTGTTTTGGATAAATTATATTGGATATTCTTGACTACCTTGAAACTGATTAATGATTTATATATTCCATCATTTTTGGGGTTTACAACATTTTTGGATTGAAGGATTATATCTATTATTCTATAAGTAATAATGGATCATGAATGTAATCAATAAGGTTTTATGATAATTCAGGATGTTGCAGTGTTTTAAAAGAATACATGATGAAGGTGATCACATGTTATTATGTGGGAAAAAAGGATCCTCATTGTGTTTACATTCCTTATAAATTTTGGACTGAAGTATTTTGGATAGTTCTAGTTTGGATTATTTTGGATTGCCATAAAAGGACAACCCGGAGGTCAGGCGGCAACCCGTCGTGTCCGGCAAGGCCGTGAGACTTGAACCCACAACCAAAGGGGGACAAGGGTGTATCACCTACCATTGACCCACGTGATGTCCATGATTAAATAATGTAGTTTTTTAAGAAGACTTGGTAGATAAATTATAAATTTGTTTTTTTGGAACCCTATACGAATAGGACAAATAGAATATATTTTTTCGTTCTATTATCTTTTAGAGTGAAAGATGAGTTTGTGGTAGAAATTAGTTAAAGTATGGAACTCTACTTGTCAAGAATATATTTTTCTTCTTCTCTTATTCTATGAAGAAATTAATTCTTATACTTTATTTAAGTAATCCTAAAACCAAAAATGTGTTATCCTAATACCCTATGTTTTGCTGAACCGATGGTATTTAAAATCATCATAGATTGATGAATTTAAGGACCTCAATTTTACACTTGTTTGTGATTGATGATCTCAATCACTACCTATAAATATTTACATTTTTCCTCCAATTATATGTCTCTAATTTCCACCAATGTTCTCCTAATAGAGATCATAATTTGGTGGCAACCCTTTCATTTATCTTTTCCTAATATTAAGACTAAATTTTAGTAACCTAATTTCTGATGTGGGTTTTCCCACAAAGATTTTTTCTATTTTCAACCTTTTATTTTCGAAGAACAATTTCAAATTGCGAGGACACAATTTATTGAAGTAGGAGAGAATGTAACACCCCAAGATTTAATAGTGTGTTATTTCTTCAAAATAATTCAATAACTTGCACTACACACAACACTAAGTTCAATCACACCATGACTTACCAAACAATCCGTTCAAAAGAGGTTATGAATAGTATTAAATAAATGTTTAACATTATATAATCCTTATAGTTTTAGAATACATATTATGAGTTTCTTCGACATAATGTAAGAACAAATTCATATTCAGTATTGCACTTTTATCAACTTTTAATAGTGAACTCTTTTTAAATAAAATATTTTAAACTTTTTGACTAAATGTGGACATCAAAAATTTAAAATGAAACGTCCCAAGATTCCAAGGTACATTTTCCTTTGAATAATACAACAGTGTGTGTTGTACACAACTTCGAGTTCTAACACACACCACAACCAATCAAACTAGCCATTATGAATAGTAATACCTACTTTTTGAAATTATATATATTTTATATTTCAAAATGGAATTCATTTTTGGATTCGGAATATCGAATTTAACCTTGGGTGAAATTTTGGAACTTTTTGGATAACTTTAATATTTTGATGAATAGTGAAAATTACTAAATTATAATTAAAAACAACTTTTTTAATCAAAATAATAAATATTGATAATTTATGAATTTGACTGGTTTTAAAGTATATTATAATATATTTTAACCATTTAATTCCATTTTTGTCATTGGATATAATTTCACAATTAAACCAAACATAAACAAGTGCCAATCTTTTGATAGTTATAATCTCTTAAAAAACACGCTTTGTGTTTTAACAACGGGAATTAATTTTAAATTAATTTATGCCACTTCTGTGATTTAAATTTGGAAAAATGGATTCCATATTTGGAATCAGGATTTTCAAATTGTGTAAATAGGGACCTTTTATTTTTAGACATTTTGAATAATTACTGTGGTAAATATTTTATTTACCATGGTTAAGGGTAAATCCGGTAAATAAGGGTTAAAAATAATATTATAATAATACTAAATTACCCTAAAACGTGTCCTAACCTTATTGGTTGATACAGGTTCGACCATAGGCATCTCTGGGTCGATTTGGGGACCCCATGGAGCCACTTGTAGGTGATAGGGACACTTTATTTTAATTAAGTTAAAATGAATACAAAAATGACACAAGCATATATCTTTTAGAAAACCAATTTGTACATAGGGTCATATATGTTGTATTTTTGACTATAAATATTCATTATAAAGACAAAAAGATTTCCTAAATAATGATATTTTATTTTTAATTTTTAGAGATTGAATGATATAATTTATTTGTGACACAATGATGCTGCAGTAATTACCATAATAGTGAAAAATTAAAATAATTGATATTAAAAATACCCAAATAAATATAATTTGAGACTTTTAATGAATTAAAATAATTTTATAGGATAATATGACATATTAAGATTGATTTAATTAACTTTTTTCGAAGTAATAATTCTATTATGAGTTTCACAAAAATCAACTATTGAATAGTTTCAAAATTGACATAAAAGAGTTTTTAAAACAAATATTATATTATTAAAGGATATTAAATTCATAAAATTCTATGGTTTTCCCAAGAGACTTATATCATGATAGGTTAATCATTTATGGACCACTTGGGGGTATCTTGGATGTATATGGTAAGTTTATTAACCATATAATAAAAAAATACAAAGAGACATTGTAAAAGTGAAACTAATTAACTTAGAGTTAATATATAAAGATAAGGTTAATATAATGACTCAAACCTGTCTAAATTATATTAGTTGAGTGGGTTTAGACCTTTCCCCACCTTAACATTTAAATATTAAACTTTGGAGCTATTAGAAACCGAATATAAATTTATTATAAACTAATATTTCTAGCTTTTCCAAAGGTGCCCCTCACCCCTCTTATAAAAGGGCACTCCTACTTCTCATTTTTTCACACCTTCAAAGCCTTTTGGATCGGCCAAACTTTGCCCCAATACTCTCCCAACTTCCATCACTACAACCTATAAGCCTTAGTTTGATCATAAAGCCAACATAAGGAGCCCTTTTGATCAAATCAAAAGGAAGAACCCGAAGAATAAGTAATGATTTCACCACCCTTTTCCAAGTTCCTTTCTTCTTCCACTTCTTCTTCCATTGTTATTACCATTATAAAATAATAAATCCATTATCATATATATACTGTGATGTTATTATAAATATGGTACAACCATATTCAGTATTATATCCACCCTTTGAATAACATGTCACCATACGTGCGTACGTACGGCTTACCGTCTCCACGTCGTGGTGTAATTGTTATTCAATATATTATTATTTTCTTGGGTATAATAATGATGTTTAACTCATGTAAATAACAAATATAACATGTTAATGATTTTGTATATATGATATAACATCCATTTATATATTATTTTAATATCAAAAGAATGATATTGTCGCTCGTGCGTACGTACGGACTACCGTCTCCATGAACGCGATGAGATTCATTCTCCATCGTTTCGATTCAAGTATAATTGTCATTTTATGATTTAAAAATGATGTTTAAGGACTTGATATCATTGTGGATATGAATAATATACATCCTATCCATAACAGACATGGATTATGTAACAAAACATATAAAAGAAAATGAGTAAAGTTAACACCCGAAACGACGATAATTCTAAGATATTATTAACAAATAAATGTTAAAAGATCATATATGATATTATATTAATATATATGATTATTGTATAATTTAATAACAATTATTTCACCGTTATACAAGAGGTTAACCTACCCTAAACCAAGGAAAAGTTCAAGGTAAGGGTTTATTTCTCAATCTCTTCATTATCCGAGGTTGTTTATACGTAATAATCTACTGAGATCTCTTTATCATCCACATACATGATTCTTAAAAATGAATTTCAAAACATTTTTAATATTTACTGGAATATGGTTTAAAGTCATTTATACAATTGTTTGACTTTTTATAAGAGGTTTATAAAGGAATCTTTTTGTCGTTTTCAAAACAAGATGCTTTTTAACCTTTTCGACAAAATTAAGGTAAGAATGTTTTTTTAACTTATACGGAGGGTGCGGATATTTACCGCCATTATAAAATAGTCAAATCTCCCCTTAAAAGATTATAAGAATATTTTCAAGGTAAATGTTTTATTTTATAATTATGTGACTTTTAAATTATTTCAAAATGAACATTTTAAGAATTTTTTAAAGGAACTCTTTATCAAGAACATAATTTTAAATGTTTTAAGGATTTATCTTTCTAAATATTTTTAATTAATGTCCATGTTTTCAAAAGGATTTTAAATATTTATTTATATAGACATGATGGTTTTGAAATGATATTTCTTTCCAAAAGTTTCAAAGTGGTATGGGACACTTTGATTCACAAATCTATTTTAAATTACTTCCTTTATAAATGTGTGGCTTTTCAATAATTTCGAGAAAAGAGATATTTATCTCAAATAGTTTTGATTTCATCTATTTCAGCATCCATTGATGGATTTTAAGCTTATTTGAAGTTGATTTATTATGATACAAAACTTCTAAAATTATATTGAATGTTTTGTGATATGTTTGACTGTGGATGTGCTATTTTTATACCATTCATGGTTTATGATGAAAATATTGACATCTCGTATGATAGTTTTAATATGAATGTTTATGTTATGTTTAAACCTTTTCCTATGTGAATTTATTGGAATTAATATGTGACGGGTGGAGCCCGCTATAGCTCCTCGATGCATCGGTAGGTCTCATGAGACAAACTAGTGTCTTGGCACAAGGCCTTGGCAAAATCTTATTTGTAGTCTTGGCACAAGGCCTTGGCTATGTGGTTATGATAGTCTGGCATTATGCATTCCATCATTATGAAAGTGGTTATTGATATTTCATGTTATTATTCAATTAGTAGAATATCCATGTGAATAAGTAAATGGAATTATTTCATTTTACTTTTGCCATACTATGTTGAAGTTCAAGTTTAAAAGTCTTTTTTTAGTTATACATTGCCTTAAATGTTTATGCTTATTTTTGAAATTTTCCTCTATATTGTTATCCTTACTAGGAATTTGAGCTCACCCCTTTTCTATGTTTTATTTTTCCCAGGATGTGAAGAATTAATTTATGAATGACCTGCAGGGATAGTATGTCGGGATATGAGTGTGGTCTATGAAGAAAATATGTTGTTGTAGTAGTTTTTCACTTTATGATGTAATGTAAAACTTTATGAATATATCGAGTGTTTCCAAGGCTAATAAACCAATCAGTATTTCAAGATTTTATCTTTCTTGTGATCATTCCAATGTTATGTAATAATGCACCGACTCTGGGTAACTAGGGTCGGGGCATTACATCGGACCATCGAGTGAGTTATTTATAGGCACATCAGAGCTACTATTATCCCTATATTAATTCCTACTTATGTTGGGGGGGGGGTAAAGCAAGATTTGGTGGTCGATTGTTTCTTGGCTATGCAGATATAGTAAGTGGTTGTCAACAGTGCTAAAGTAGATGTAGAGACCTTGGTAAAAGGTAGAAGACGTCTGTACCAAAGGATTGAAATTATATACATTTTTGGAAAAGGTCTTAGTACATAGGATCTGCCGTAAAGTGCTCATAATGTGGGTCTAATCATCCCATAGAAAGGCTGTGGTACTCATTTTATATAAGGGTAAATCTCTCCCATGATTTTCCGACCAATTGTACAACTGACCATGAAAAGGTGGATGGGATAATGAGGAAGACACAACAAAGTAGAAGGCGTGTATGTAGGGTGAAAAATGTGGAAAAAGAGTTTGTAGAGAAACATGATGTGGTCGATTCTTCGAAATATTTCCACCACCACCACCGGGTGGTCAACACTAGGCTCAAGGATCTGAAGTACAAGGAAGGGGACAAAAATAGGTGGTTGAGACTTATGACCCAGAGGATATGAGAGTTATTTGAGGTTGGTATATGTGTTTTATACCTTAGCTGAAGTAAAGATTGACACAGGTGATAGTCATTCCTTTTTCATCACATACACTGTATAAGACAAACAGATTCTTGTTGAACATTTGGATATACCCATATTCTTGGATACTCCTACTAGAGAAGACCTAGTGATCACTCAATTTCGATGAAATTTTGACCTTACTATTGGATGTGATAGTTTCTATTGGATTATATTGGTTGCAACATCGAGGCCTTACAATTTTATTCTTGGTTTGGATTGTTTATCTATAGTTCATGCCCCCCGATTGACTATTTTAGTCGATGGGTGCGGTGTATCAGTAATGATGGAACTAGGTTCTATATTTTCGGTGAAAGGGAAACCAAGACAACATAGTATTGACTCATTCATATGAGGGTGTAGTCGATAACACATAAGTTTGATAGTCTAACCCTTGGTGCAATGGATGTTATGAGTTCCCAATTTCCTATAGTGATGGTAGTGTATGAGGAAATCTTTCTTAAAGATGTTCCACATTTATCTCACCAATGATAGAAAAAATTCAGCATTGATCTACAACTTGAGAAAATAGTGATATCTATTCCAATATATTGAATTCCTCCAGTAGATATTTGTGAGCTGAGGGTACAGTTGTAGGACTTTCAAAGGAAGAGCTTCGTAATACCCAGTGTTTCACCTTGTCCTGTCCCATTTTGTCCTAGATGGTAGAAGGGTATTTGAGGATGTGTATGGACTACCAAAACATGATCCAAGTGACCATGAAGAAAAAGTATCCAATTATGAGGATCAATGATCTATTTGATTAGTTTAGAGGACCTCAATGGTTGTTGAAGGTTGACCTCAGATCAAGCTATCACTAAGTACGAGTATGAGATGAGTATATACCGAAGAAGTCATTCAGATGTCACTATATTCATAATAAGTACGTAGTGATTCCATTTGAAATGATTATTTACCTAGAAACGTTCTTGGGAATAATTAACTCGATCGTTCATCTTTACTTAGATTGGTTCTTGGTAGTCTTCAATGACGATATCCTTGTGTACTCGACATCTTTGGAGGAGCACATGATACAGATGAGTTTTATTCTTGACATACTTTGAGAGGACCATGTTTATGGAAATATATTGATGTTGTAGTTCTAGATATATGTGGTAAACCTTATTGGAAATGTTATCTTAGCAGATGGAGTGGTAGTGGACCTGACCATGGTTGAGGCAGTGTTTTCTTGGGAGCCACCTAAGAGTGCGATAGATGGGTAGATATTCCGTAGGTTGGAAGACTATTACTAGATAATAATACCTAATTTATCCTGGATATCAACACCCATGATAAATTTTAATCAAAATGGATAACCATTCATGTGGACATAGAAGTTAAATCATGATTTTTAGTAGTTGAGTAAACGTTTTATGAGTGCTCCCATCTTGAGGTTGATGAAGGAGGGTATCGACTACATAGTTTTTTGCAATTCATATGAATTTGGGATTGGGTGTGCTTTGATGTAGAGAAAAGTGGCAATTTTCTATGGTTTAACCTAGTTGAGACTAGATGAACTAAAAAACATTTCCCATGATATTGAGTTAGTAGACATAGTCTTCACTTTGATGTTGTGGAAAAACTACCTGATAGGTGAGAAGATTATTATCTACATTGATCCCAAGAGTATCAATTATATACTATTTTAGAAGGATCTCAACTTGATATAGAGGTGATGGGTAGAGTTCCTATCGAACAATGACTTTGAAATTTTCTATAATGATGGGAAGGGGTAAGTGGTAGAATATTCTATTAGAATAAGATCTTATTCCTAGTTGTTGAATGAGGCATTAGAGAAGTTGGCCTCATTATAGTTAACAATTTTGGATGGAGATGAGGCATCTTACCTATAGTCAATGGTTACCCCCATCCACTCTTATAGTGAGTCAGTGAGGCATGGATTGAGGATAATGATTGTGAGACACTATGTGCTCAGATATCCACATGGCATGCTCCTGATATATTTTCAAAAGATGGGGAGCACATAATTATTATAAATGGATACATGATGGAACTAGTGATGTTGTAGGAATAGGTTGTTGCATAGTTTCAAAAATATATTTCGGAGGTACATCATGGTGTGGGAAAGATGTACAAGGACCTCTAATGTCATTTTTGGTGTTCATGGATAAAAAAAGGAGTTACATAGTTTGTCTCTCGATGTCCAACTTGTCAGCAAGAGAAGGCTGAGTAGCTGGTCCCCGTTGGTTTAGCTAAACCCCTTGAGTTACCAGAATGGATGTTGAATGGGATATCTATAGACTTTGTTATGGGATTACCAAGTATGCCTAGGGGAACAAATTTCATATGGGTGAGAAGAGAATGACTCACTATGTTGGGCCAGTTCATAGATATAATAGAGTAGTGATCAGTAGAGATATTGGGATGCCTTAACATGCATGATATAGTTCTAATCCATGGAGTCCAGTCGATAATTATTTCTGATCATGATTCTCTCTTTACATCCCAGTTTTAGAATGGATTATAGGAGGAATTTGGGACCTTGTTACACTTCATCTCATCATTTCACCCCCAAAAGGATAGCCATACTGAGATGACCATTTAGGTTCTTGGGGACATTCTATGAGATTCCATGATGAACTTTGGTCATAGATGGTAAGATCACCTACCACATGTGGAGTTTCTGTACAAAAACAACTACCATTCCACTTTTAGTATGGAACCATTAATTTTTTTGAATGAGTGACCCTATATGTCTCCACATTTCTATAATTCCCCAGGAGAGTTTGTACTCATGAGATAGAAGCTAGTGTGAGTGACAATAGAGGAGGTGAAGATAATATCAAAGTGGATGAAGATTTCACACATCCTTTAGAAGTCTTACGCTGACAAGAAACAAATGCCTATAGAGTTCTAGGAGGGAGACCATGTGTTCTTACAGGTTTGACCTCGATATGGAATATAGATATTTGGTAGGGGAAACAAGATATCTATGAGATTCATTAGCACTTTACAAATACTATGTAGAGTTGGAATGTTTTCATACCTCTTAGCTCTACCTTCGTAGTTAGACATGGTACATGACGTCTTCCACACGGTGTAGATGTGGTGGTATGTCCATGACTCATCACATGTTATTGACTTTGGAGAGATGGACATCATGGATGGAGTGACTTTTCCTGAGTAACTAGTAGAGATCTAGGATCGACATGAGAGAATACATCATGGGTGATCGATTCTTTTAGTGCATGTCCAATGGATTCTTGAGAATATCCAAGAGAAAACTTGGAAGGAAAGGCTCAGATCCATTCCCAGTACCCAATTATTTTTTACTAGACATCATTATGAATATATTGGGATGTAAAGCCCCATGGTTGGGAGAAATTAATGTCTTATATTTTATAGGTATTAATTATAAATATTATATGGATTATTTTCAAGACCATACCCTAAGATGATGTAAAATTATGAGGCTTGGTGTGCATGAAATAAATTTTTGAAATATATTCAATACATAAATAGAATACATGAACAATTTTACTGAAAATGTGTATTAACTTCTAAATGGTTTCACAAATTAGAAATCCGAGGGAACAATTGAACTCATAATATTGTGTTTACCCAAGGAGTGACCTTACATTGGTCGACATGGGTCTTTTGTAGAGAAGTCATTTGGCCGCTGAAAAGAATACAATAATTTGATAAGATTATTGATTTCATTTTTATTGATACAACTAATAAAAATATTTAAATTGTATTTTTATGAAGAATTTCCAGGGCTATCTATATAAACGTATAATCTTTAGAGAGACAGTGGAGAGAGATTCGAGAATTCACTCTTAGGTGAACAAAGATGGATCATGGATCAATGATCAATACACCTCATATTAGAAAGTTCCTTCCATTAATGATGATGATAGATTTTTCGTTTTTTTAAATTGAACTGAATAGTGGTAGGGAATCTAATTTTTTATTCCCCATTCTCAAATTCCATGATGAATGAGAATCAATCAATGAAAAGATTTATTCGTTGTTCAACCATCTTGTGGGATGGGATTATTTGTGGGCTTTTTGATGGGAGAATTATCTTTGTGATTAAATTTATTCATTCATTTTATTATAGTTAAAAATCACGATCAACATTAACATCGATGGAGGTCTGTTCCTCTTGATTGATTTGTGCATTTCTCCCACCATTCATCATTCATTATGGGCGTTCTTTGTTTTTTCCATGGCTCAAAAAATATTGATCAATGAATGAATGAACACCCATTTCTTGGTGTAATTATATGAAATCAGTAATCAATGATTGGCACGACATGAAGGTGATGTAATTATTGGGACTGAGTTATTCAGATGATGGTAGATTGAAAATATCATATTCTTTGGTGTTCCTCAGTGTGAAATGAAGAACAATCAGTAGATCCATTTTTCAAATGCATTATACATAGTAATTTCTTCTTCAATCGATGGAGGGGATTAGCCAAAAAGATCCTAGGATTCTGACATGAGTGGATGGAGATTCTTAAGTGATGAAACTACAGACATAGGGGGAGGAAGATGTAGGGTATATTAAAAAACCCAACACACACAACATTTAATCCTCAGATACATGATGTGTATCCCCCTTTTAATGACATGGTGTGTACCGAAAGAAGTGCATGTACCTGGGGTGGAATAAGTGGTTTCCAACATATAATTTAATCCCCCACATGACAAGGCATGGATCATGTACATGGGCTACCCCGTGTACTCGTACATGGGCATGGGTACACTGTCTAACACAATATACCAACACATGACTGATGTACATAAATAGGACCCAACGTATATTGACATAACTCGTAACCCCTCTACACATTGTGTACTCCTATATATTACATGGAAATGGATTGAATGGTACGATTTGTTTACAAAATCATAACACAGGGTCATGTTAAATGATGTGTATCCCCTCTACCAACCTGGTACTCTTTTCAAAATGGATTAGATCCTTTGACCTCAGTGACCTAGATAAGTGTCACTAGGGTTTTCCCATTACAATTTCCTTAATTCTTAGCATGGAAACATTTCCTACTCCTAGGAATATGATCCATTTAGTAGGACATTTTGTATAGAGTAGTTGGAATCCCTCTAAGAGACTCTAATTGAGATTTTCAAATCATTTTCATTCCCTAGGTGGAGGTCTTGGTATCATATTGACAAACCCTATGCATGAGTAGATCTTATACTTAATGGGTTATTCCATATTGAGTTGTTGGTGTCACCCCATTGCCTTGGAAGTGATCTTTATTAGTTTATTGTATCTCATCAGACAATTCATGTGTTATTATCATGACGAGACTCTAAGAGCAGTACCTCTTTGATGGACATCATCAGTGCTATCAGACACAAGTGTGTGTTCTCCCAGATGAGTACTTAATGTAATCTTAGAGTTGGAATCCTAGGCTAGGTATACTATGGTTGTGAATAACCTCCAGACTATGTGTCTTTGTTAAATATATATAAATATTCTAGTTATCTATGTTTTAGACCTATATATGTGTATAGATGACTGTATTTAACATTATAATATTCTTTGTGGTAATTTGGTGAGTCCTAATAAGTTTTTTTATACTCACCCTAACACAGGATTTTCCCACACATGTCATGTCTTAGGATGATGATCAAACTTCTGACAGAGTCCTAGGAGGACCAGTTCTAGATATTGATTTATGACAATGGATAGATTGAGGTGTATTCATGATACTTTAAGTAAGTATCCCCAGTACCATTACATTCATGTCAGACTAGTGTTATGGACTTCTTTGTGGTGGGATTTTATTTGTCCCTATTTATATTATTTACATCATCTCAAACTCTGTTTTTGGGATTTAGATGTATGCATTCATTGGTTACTCAGTTGTTTTTTTACATGTAAACATTTTATGGGCTTGGATATGTCTGTGTGTGTGTGTGTATAGGTAATTACAAAATTCCTTAAATACTATTGATATTCCAACTCGATGCATGTCACCAACCCCTTTCCAATTAGAGGTGGGATTGAAGAGTCATGTCACGGGCCCCACTAGGACATGTCATGGCACTCCCAAGGGATATTCTTGGGCCAATTAACAATTTCTCTAAGATCCATTATGAATTATTTGGGAATATAATGAACATAAATGACATAGGATCAACCGAAGGTGTCATATACAGAAAATATAGTTTCAATAATTAGAAATTTTATAAATTATTTTAATGATTATATGATTTACCATAATGATAAATATTGCACATAATATAATTTTTGATTTCAGTTAATAGTTATAAGTGGATGTAACTTTATTAATGATTAATGTGATAAACAATGAAATCACTGTCAACTTGAGAAAATAAATATTTTGGGAGATGGAATGAATAATATTGTTTCTATTCATACACAATATTCTAATGACATGAATCACAACGATATTGAAAAAAATATACCATTGATACATTAATGAGGAAACCTCGACCATCTGTTAGTGGGTCTGATGATCCAATAATTACTGAGAAATGAATCCTTACCACTGAAAAAATATTTTATATCCTCCGATGACCGTATCATGAAAGGGTAATTTTTTATTTTTATTATTTGGATGGGTAAGGAAATTAATATGGGTATCTTACCAAGAATATGAGGCAATCTGATGAAATTAAATACTTGGAGTGGTATGAGTTCAACATCTTATTTTTCTTTAATTACATTCCCTATATTATTTTAGTAAAAATAGAGAAGTAATTCTATAAGAAAAAGGATAAAATAAATCTGTTAGTAGATTTGAGGAAACTTTTACAAGACTTTCATAGGTATTAATCTTGTCTTATCATTGAAGTAAAAATAACGATTGATCGATTAATCAGTGGCGTAAAAATAATTCTATGAAGGAAATTATCTATAAGAGACTTCAGAAGAAATTAATAAATTGTTCCAAGTTCTATGAAGGTGGATAAGAGATTGGGGTCATGCATCAATATTAGGGTTTAGTTAAGAAATGAATGATTTAATTAAAAGTAACTTATAACAATAAAAACCATGTATAAGAGAAGATGAGTCTTCCTTTATTCTAGAGGTATGGAAGGAAACATGTAAGAATATTTTTTACATAGTAAATTATCTATGATTTGAAAATAATGATATCATTAAATTGAATCTCAAAGTAATAGGAATAATTTAACTAACAATTATAAGATAGAGAAATATCCTTAGAATGAACTACCCACACACCAATGTCTTAATTGAATATTGCATGAACAATATGGTAACCAGTGCGTGAATCAAAGGGTTAATTATAATGATCAATTCCTTCAACCTCTTAATACAAAAGGCTATGGTAAATATCATGTGATCAACAATATAGATGTGGGGTATGATAATAGCGTGGTTAAAGGTACACATACCATCCAATATATAGACATACTAATTTCTCATTTGTTTTTTTGTTATACCAAATAATTTAAATCCAAACAATTTTATGACGATATTATATTATCACCTTGATGATTAGACGATGAATTGGTAGTAAAAAATCATTATTATACTATTATCACATCTAAATTATATGATTCTTCTCATATTGAAGTTCTCTATAATTTTCTTCCAATAAATATTATTATTCCTTCTTTAGTTGAATTTGATCTGATTTTGGGAAAATAGTGGATTTATTTTTATAAATACCTTATTAATTATAAAGGATGTGATGTAATATTTTATATTATAAACCAACTAATGGTTTTATACCTATGTAATAATAAAAGTGAAAATCTAACTAAAATTATACCTTTTTCATGGGTTTTGAGTCATATTAAAATATGGTATTAATCTTTTATAGTGGGAGAGAAAGCCAACATAAAATATATACCAATTATATAAGAGTTTGTTGATGTATTTTAGGAAGAGTTACTATGTGTTACTTTGATTTTTCAATATAACACATACTAGATGCCACACATATTTCAAATAATCCATATAGAATGGCATTGATTGAGTAATAAGAAATATAGAAGTAACTCCAAGAGAATATTGATAATAAATTAATTTATCCAAGTGAATCACCATGAGGTGAAATTTTATTTTTATTAAAATGAAATATGGATCAATGAGGCTCTCATTGATTATTGAGAACTAAACAAGATCAAAATATGTATCATTTTCACCTTATTAAGGATTTTTTTGATCAATTACAAAGGGATCAATATTTTTACAACATTGTTCTTCCATATGGATACTATCAATTTTGGGTCAAAAGTGATAAAATTCCAAATATTTCATTCTAATCAAGTTATGAACACTATGAATGTATAATGAAGCTATTTATTCTGACAATTTCCCCTGTTTTCTTGATGTTTTAATGGTTTGAGTCTTTATAGATAACGATGGTCAGTTTTTGTTTGTAATTATAGATGAAATTATTATATATTCCAAAAGTATGGAATAACATGTAGATCACTGATTGATTATATTGAATACCCTAAAGAAAGAAAATTCTCATAGAAAATTTACCATGTGTGAATGTTGGCTAAGAAAGTTATATTTTTTCATGATATAATCTCAAGAAAGGGTATAATAGTGGATCTATCAATCATGAATGTTATTAATCATTGACCAATACCAACCATTACAATTGAGATCCATTTTTCTAATGTGATTGTTGGATATTATCTATGGATTGTGAATAATTTATCATGGATATCTAATATACTCACCATGTTTACTCAAAAGGAACTCAAGTCACTTTGGACTAATGAATTTATTGAAAACATAAACGAACTAATGTTAAGGATGGTTAGTACACCCATTCTCACAAAATATTATTGTGGAGAAGGGTTTCTGTTTTATAGGAATTTATCAAATAAATGGATGTGTTGTGTTTTTATATAAAATGATATGTTGATAGAATATACAATGTAAAAATTGAATGTTTTTGAAAAATATACTAAAATCATAATTTGGATATAATAGTGGAAATATATACATTATTGGAATGGGGAATTATATCTATGGATAAAGGTGTGACACATATAATGATCATAAAATTTTAAATTATATCATCACTATAAAAAGTTTAATATGTGTCAAAAAATGTTGTCGGAGTAGATTAAATATTATGAATACTCAATATATTACCACCATGGTATGGTGAAAAAGTTGGAAGATTCTTTAAGTAAAAAAATCATGCAATATCATTCTGATGAGGATCATAATACATTCAATTTTTATGGATTTTTGAAGGATAAAACTTGAAGAATTGAAGGGGATAAATTTTGGCTTTCTCAGGTGAGTTTTATATCATAATTCCATATAATAATTAATTAGGGGATGAAGTATGATGAAGAGATGAAAAATAAGGTGAGACATGTTCCTAAATTACAACCTTGTTTGTGATAGAATGATAAGGTTTAGGAAAAATGAATGTGTCATATCAATACCATACACGAAGAAAGAGATATTGGAAGAATATCATAGATCATCATTCTCTATTTTTCATTAATGTAAATAATATGTATAGATTTCGAAAGAATAATTTCAAGTGGGACACCATGAAGAGAGATATTTCATAGTAGGTATCTTGATTCCTTGAATGTGAGTATGTTAGTGTTGTGAGATATAAATAGAAGGGTATGTTAAAAAACCCTTACAAAAATAAAAATAGTAAAACAACACCCTAGATTTCATCATCATACACCCAGAAACATCTTAAGACCACAATAAAATTGGGGTTCTCATCAATTTATTTGTTAAGATAGAATACTTTATTTCTATTAGAGAATATTTCTCTCTTGAAAATCAGGATAAGATATTTATTAATACAGTTTCATAGTTTCATGGAGTTCCATATTCTATTGTATCTAGTAGAGTTTGAAGGTTTACATAATTGTTTTGTAGAAGTATTTTTCATGATCTAGATATAAATTTGTGTTTCAATACTACTTATCATTCTTATATGGATGATTAGTTTGACAAGACAATTCAAACCCTAAAGGATATTTTCAAATCTTGTTCTCTAGATTTCAATGGTTTTTGGGATCTACAACTTAATCGATTATGTTTTTCATAAAACAATATCTCTCACTCAAGTATTATGATGACACATTATGAATAAATATTTGGAAGGAAGTATAGAACATTGAAATTTAGGGATGACGTTAGAGAAAGAACGATATTGAGACATAAGATAGACAAAAATATGACAGATAAGGTTATAAGTATTCTATAGGACATCACAGAGGCTCTATGTCAATAGAAGAGTTATATCGACAATCACCAGCTAGATCTAGAATTATGAGTTTCTAAGAAGGCATTCCTAGGATGTTTCTTATGAATTAAGGTTATGAAATTCAAAAATAAGAGAAATCTAAGCCTTATGTATAATGATACCTTCCATGTACATGTTCTGGGGAAGTACATACCCAATATTTCATATATAATAAATCCATAGGTTTTACTACTAGAGAATGAAATTTATTATGAAGAAAACCCATTATAATTCGTGTACCCTAGAGATACTATTCTAGGGTATGCAAACTCCACCATGGCAGCTCATGGGGCCTCCGGAAAGAACCCTAAACCCAGAGATGCTAATGATTACTCAGATAAAATAACTAGGAAATGAATAATTGATACTAATCATTTTAAATCTTCTGATAATAATATTGGTGACAAGGATATGTTATAGCTTTATAGGAAGGAGATGAAGGGAAATACCACCTCCGGACTTGATGGCTCATGAAATAATTTTATAGATGTGGTAAATATTTAAATTGGGCCATCATTCATTGAATTTGATTCTCCACTTCTTATACATGTGATACATAAGGGGAGGGTTGCCCATGTATCGACCAATCGGGAGGCAATAGAGGAGTGAGTCAGTCATTATCGATATTTGATCATTTCTTTGGTCCTCATTCTCAATGGGGAGAAGCTATGGAAATTCAATGATCTGAAAAAGAGAATTGTAGAGGTATGGCGTTTTGATGAATGGATGATGAATGTGATGTGAAGGGGATAATCTCACATTGTCTTTACCTTGGATGAAAGAAAGAGAAGGGTGTGGAGAAAAGTTATTGTTCCCCTAAATCATGGTTTCTTAAATATTCAGGAATGGGATTAGAACATTGATCCCATGGTTTTCTAGAACACTCATGCTCAATTGATGATTAGAATTTGTAAGCTAAATTGGTTATACTGGTACCCAATTATTCAATGGGACATTGGCTCAGCTGTTGGAAATCTCATCTGGATATACTGACACATAGACAATACAAGGTTCAAGAACTATGCCTGAATCATTGTGGATGTTGACATGTATAACATATTAGTTGAGGAGTTAACACTCACAACTAAGGACGATAGTATGAGATTAGAAATTATTTATGAAAGAAAGCCAAGATTCTGCATGAACTGCTTATTCTTTGGCCACTTAACTACTATATATTGAAGGGATATGATATCTAATATCTACAAGACCATAAGACATGATGAAAACACTTACAAAATTGGGAAGGGAAAGAAGAAGGTATCCATGGTGTCTCATGATGCTGGTGTTTCTGGTCTAGAGGCTCTGCCAGAGTAGAGGGAACTATCTAACACTTTTGGACAGGACTCCAATGGTGATGAACAGGCACTTGAATAGGTCGTTCCTGCCTAGAATGAATAAGAATATGAGTAGGTCTTTCCCACTTAGACTGGATCTGATATAGTGGATATTGGGGAAATATCAATTCCAAGTCAAGTGATGGAGCCTCCTTATGGTAGTGATTTTTCCATGCTGATCTTAGAGGCTTCTAAGTAGGTTGATTTCCTTGAATGTGATGGCAATGATATGGAAAACACTCCTTGGCTGATAGAGACTGAGGCCCCATCCACCACTTAGGTTGTGTAAGCTGAAACTCATATACAGGACAACGGTTGCAGACATGGTATTTCTCAAGTGGCTACATCAGACCCTGGTGAGAACTTCACACCAGTAATTCCTTCTAAAGTAACCATAAGGAAGCAAGATTACAATAATGACCCCTCTCACATAAAGTATTTGAACACTTTCTCTCCTATGAGTGGTCTATTTCAGTCTAATGAGGTTGAGGACTCACCAAATCTTAATACGACGAGTCCTAGCCCAAAGGTCGATGCTGATATACCACTAGTTGTTATAATGGAGATAGATGTTTCAAAGGATGATGGGACGATTGTGGAGAGAAACGGGGTTGCTTATTCCTGCAAGGACCATGTGCTTGAATCTAGTATGAAAATGGTTGGGAGAAAGGAAAGGGGAAAAATGAAAAGTCTGGGGTACAATAGAGTAATAAGGGGCCCTCATAAAAGGGGAAGGATGATAAAAAATGTGGATTCTATATTAGAATTTTCATGGGCTGGGGAACTCCCGCACGACCAGGGCCCCTGGAAATTATATTATGGTCTTCAAACCAATGTTCATTAGTATTGATGAACCAAAACCCCTCTTTGAAAACTTTATGGGATTAAAATTGGGTTCTCTTGAATATAATTTTGTCTCCAAGAATAAACATGAATCTTTTATAGACCACCTGTGGGTTTTAAGGCATGATACCATTCAGATTAATTCCTGTGATAGTGGTTCTAAAAGCATTCTGATTAATTTTAGAATTACTAGATAGAATATATTAATATCATTTGTTTACCCTTCCACCTCTTACAATAGAAGGAGGTGATAGTAGGAGTAGATCAAATCCACCTCTAGGAGGATAGATAAAAAATGGATGATTATTAGTGATTGTAACACTATTTTTATTCCTAAGGAAATAATTGGAAATAACTTTAGTGGGATTGCTACTTTTGATTTTTCTGAGTTCATTGAGGTCTGCAATCTAGGTCATGTTCCCCTTGCTGGTGTTGATTTTACATGGTGTATATACACATGGGAGGGTAAACAATGAAGAAAGATTGATAGACGATTTGTGCACATTAATTACCACTATACTGGACATGGAGTCTCTAGATTCACACTACCCAAACACCACTCTGATCGCAACCCAATTATTGTTTATGTTAGCTTTCAGCTAACATGATCAACCCTTATTCCCTTTCAATTCAATAATGGATAATTTGTGACTCCAGGATGTAGGGAAATTGTCTTGGAGGATTGAATGTTTGAAGCCATTGGGAGCCCGCTTCAATGACTTGATATGAAACATAAGCATCTTAAGGTTTTGCTAAGGGAATGGAGTAGAAAATCATTTTACAAAATTGATAACGATATCATAAACACTAAGGAGGATCTAGAAAAGATTCACATATGTTATAAGCACAAACCTACCCTATCTAGAATGGAAATTACTGACCATAATAATATTTATGATCTCTTAACGATGATGAAATTATTATTCAAGAATCAACTGAATGTGAGATGGTTAAAATATGGGGACAAAACCCCCATGTTCTTCAACAGATTGCATAAGAAAAATAGGGCACATGCAGGGAACAAGGTGATTAACATTGGTGTCAATCCTTACACTGATGAAAATGATATTTCTAGGGCTGTTATTGTTAACACTAAAGGAATTTACTATAATAATAGAAAGTGCTGCAATCATCGCATGGTGGAGAACATAAGTCCCTCCTTTGATGAGCACTTGAATCAACTCTTAATTTCTCCCCAGTTCAAAGAGGAGATCAAATCTTATCTCCCATCTCTCAATATTGAGAGTGCCCCAGGCCCTGAAGGATTAACTAATTTTTTTTATGTTTTACAAGGACATTTTGCAAGATGGCACTGATTAGGACGTTAATGACGTCTTCTCTCACTCATAAATGCCAAATGGAGAGAACTCATGATTAGTTGCTGTCATTCCTAAGAAGGAGAATGTTCATGATATTAATGATTTCATTATAGTTGCACTTCGGAAATAAATACCCAAACCTATCAGAAAGATTCTCATGAGTAGTATGGGTGGACTATTATATGGAATGTTAACTATAAACCAGTTAGGATTTTTCCTTGGGAGGAACATTCAAATGTGTCTCTTCATGGCCTCAGAGAGCGTCAATCTAATGAGAAGGAAGATAAATAAATTGAACATTTCCCTTAAAATTGTCATTTCACTGGATATTAATACTATTAAATTGAGATTTATCATTGATGTTATTTGAATATATGGTTTTTCTAATGGGGTTTTGTATATGATTCTCATTATAATCGGATATTCAAGGATTCCAATTCCTATAATGGTACCCTGAGAAGATTATTTCCTTGCACTAGGGGAGTATGGCAAGGTGATCCTCTATCTTGGATCTTAATTTCCATTGCAAAGGACGACCATAGTAGATATATCAATGATCTTTCTCACATGGGAATTTACAAAAATATTAGGGATGTTGTGTATGAGCAAGCCCCAACACACCTCTTTTATTCTGATGACATTTTGTTACTTGGTCAAGCATCAAGAATTACCATATACTCCATTAATGCCCTATTCATTCATTATGAAGAGGTGTATTTCCATTCCATCAGTTGGTACAAGTCTTCCATTGATTTTGGGAAGGGAATATCATTTGGGAAAAAGAACATGATCAGTAGGTATCTTGGGGTGAAGAGGGGATCCTTTCCTTTCTAATATCTTAGAGTCCCACTATTCTAGGGAAAAGTGAAAAACATATTTAAAGGTTATTTATGCCGGTATCATACATCAATTCAAATCTTGGAAAAGGAAGGCTATGTCGCTGGCTGGGAGGGCTTTCCTCGTGAACTCAGTGATCACGTCAAAGTTTGTTTATTGCTTCTCCCTTTATAGATGGTCAAGAGGGCTTCTAAAGGAGATTCGAATCATGGTGTGGAACATCTTATAGATTGGGTCAACACATTAAATGAAGTGGATTACTGTTTCATGTAAGGAATTCATCATGCCTGTAGAGATGGGGGCCTAAGAATCAAGGATCTCCGTACCTTAAATGATGGTTTGATTAGGAAATTCACGTGGAGTTTGATTTCCAATTAAGTTGATGATGACTTCCTTTCGAACAAATTTACAGAGAAGCTACTAAATGGTTACAATCACTACCTTGCCTCATCGATTTGGGAATATCTCAATCATTCTCATGTGAGGATCATGGAGGATACGAAACAGTTGGTATGTAGGGAATCCACTGTTAATTTTTGGAGAAAAAAGTGGATCGAACAACCCTTGTCTAATATGAATCTTCCACCTAAAGTCGCCCCTATTTCCATGTAGACTTTATATCAATGATGCACTCTCCTTACTCTATAATTCCTACTCATGGGGTGAAAGAAATTAATAGCAATAATTTCATGGACTGTGACACTTTGTTTTGGATCCATAGTAGAACTGGACAATTTAATTTCATGGAATTTTATAGGCTTTAATGTGGGGGCCTTGTTCATCCACATGCATGGTTCATGAATTTCATAGCCAATTATATCTGGCCTTCCATATTCTTTTTGATCCAGAGAATATGGAAAAATAGAATTCCCACATATGATCAACAAAAATGAGTCATCATCCATATGGATTCTATATTCTTCATTTGTAGGTCTGCTGAGGAATCTATACAACATGTTTTCATGGAAGGTGACAAGGCTAAGAGGCTCTGGTCCTATATGGGATCTCTATTTGGTATGGATTTTGACATATGCATACCTCTAATTGATGTTCTATCTAGTCTATCTCATTCTCACTACAGTGAGAAAATTCATATCTTTTTACTTATTTCTATTACCATAGTCATTTCATCCCTTTGGGAAGCCAAAAATGTTGTTCTGTTTGGTGGTGTGCACAACACATTCCCAGAAGGTATGGTGGCCATTCACAGGGATGTGTATGCTGCGTCCCTTGTCCAAGATGGTGCTATATCTAATACTGTTTCTGATTTACATATTATGATAATGTTTGATGTTTTAGATCATCCACAAAAACCTTGGATGATAAAGCATATTTGATGGATAACAACTATTGTTCATTACCTCAAGGTGAACACCAAGGGAGCTACGTCAGGTGCACCAGGTCTGTCGGGAAATGTGGGAGTGTTCCACACCTACTATGGGTTTGTAAAGGGTTGTTTATATCACTTCATTGGAGTTGGTAATGAATTCGAAGTTGAAATATGGAAATGATTTATGATGTCAGGTACGCCATCCGTTTTAGTTAGAAATGATTATGGATTGAATATGATTCTCAGAGTGAATTTCATTCTTTGTGAACAAGGACACATAATGTGCCTTGGCGTCTGCTATCTCAGTTGGTTGACTGTCTCAAAAAGATTACTCAAATTCATATGCTTGTTTCACATGTCTATTGGGAGGCCAATCGGGTGTCGTATGCCATGGAAAGAGGGAACTCATTGAACTTGATATGATGATCTCTTTCACGGACCCTTATTACTGTACCCTAATTATGGAGGAAGATAGATGTAGTGTGATGTGCACTCTTTTATGTAATAACCTCTTGTATGCTGAAATCTCTATTTACATTTATTTAATAATTTATATGGGCCGAATTCCACCAGTTCCGGGTAAATTTTCATGAGATACTATTATAGGGAATAAGACCAGTCACCTAGTTAATGTTATCTAGAGGAATAAAAAATATGACTAAGCTACATTGGAAAAAGAGGATAGGATAAAGAAAATATATAAATATTTTTTGTAAAAATGTGATGGAATTTCGATGGTGAAATTTATTTTAATAATGTGAGAATGTAGCACCCTAAGACAATATATATATATGTATATATATATATATATTTCCTTTGGGATAAATTTGAGGTATTTGTTATCTTACTTTACACGCAACCCTTAGTTTAAATGAAATAAAATATAGTAATAGTTAATAACCATTCCCTTAAATTTGACGATATGAATAATAATTACCACTTTAAAAAATATGTATAATGGTTTTAAATAATTAAAATTTATCAACTATTTTATAATAAATAGGTTCTAATTTTTCAGTAAAGTCATTTTATTCTTCTAGAAAACATGTTTTTTGAAAAGGGTTTTTTATTTATTTTTGTGTGTAGAAAATATAATTAATTTCTATAATTTATAGAACTTTTATTTGATGTAATTAAATGTTTTTAAAACATCATATCAATATTATCTTAGGGTTAATTTCATTGTATTTTATGGAAACATTTATTTTTATGTGAATATTGAAAAACATATTTTTGGGAAACTCTCATTTATTTTCATTTAAAAATAACTATTGTAATTTTGTTTTGAAATTAATGTAAGAAAACTATAATTTAATTATAAATGATCTAATAAATTAAATTATTTTTCATATGACACTATAATTTGGTATTAGTACATTGATGGGCTTAAAAACACATTTTTATAAATATTGTTTTTTTGTGCTTAATGAATTTTTTATTAATAAATTAAATTAACACACATTGATTTCTTTTTAAAGTAAATTTTTAGAATATATATTAAATTAAATAATTTATCATTAATTTGATTGTTTTAAAAGGCATGTAATGGATGACAATTCAGTCTATGATTAAAAATGTGATTTTCTAAAAACATGATTTTATTGAATTTTGCGTGATTATTTAAATTTATATTCTTCCACTTATAGAAATACAATATGTCAAAATGGATTCCATATTTAAAATAATAAAAATTTATATAATTTAATATGTTCAAATATATTTTTGGTCATAATGATTAGTAAAAATAGTGAAATTTTATTATAATGGTAATAGTTAAAATGGGTTTACTATGGGGTTAAACCAAGATATAAGGGTAGTAATTCCAAAACAAAAGTCTAATTATTGTTGGATGGAAATATTTAAAACATATATTATAATAAATACGAATCCTTTTCAATTTTTAGGTTCTTTTCTAGGAATGTGATCTCATATTGTTGAATCATTTAAAAAATTACATATGTGTCCCTCCCATCAATCATAAAAGGGTACTACTTATCTTCCAATATTCATGATATATGATCATTATATATTATAAAATTCCTAATAAAAACCATATTGTATTTATTTCCTTCATCCTAGAGATTTTGGTATTATCCCACGACCAATCTTTTAGGGATTAATGTATAAGCCAAATTAGGTCTCTCAAAGAAGGGGTACAAACATTAACAGAGCTCTTTCAATTTTACTTCATATTCAATAATGTTTAAACCTATTTTATAGAAAAAAACTTGATAAATTTAGTTTCATAAATATAATTAGACGCTATTATTATTATGGAATAACATTTACCACCCCCAAAAAATATGAAATGAAAGTATCACTAGTGCATACAAGTGGACTACCACCACCACATAATGATATGAGTAATTTTCAATCACCATCTTTCATTTTTTGGTTGTTGTGATAGATTTAATATTTATATATTATATTTAATAAATAATTATTTTTATAAAAATATAATATATTATATAACTTCTTAATATACCATCATTTGAAAAACAATAATGTTGCTCATGCATACATGTGGACTACCACCTCAACGAAGAGATGCAATTCATTTTTCATTTCTTCTATTCTTGGATGGAAATAAATATATATTTATATATGATATAAATGATGTAAGAATTATTTTTAAAAGGTAATTATCATTTAAAATTCTATATTTCTATACATCGAGTAATGGAAACATTACTTCAGTGTACTTACAGATTTCCATCTCCATTAAGTGATGTAACTCATTTTTCGTCACCTATTTCTATGAATAGTTATAAAAGTGAATATAATGATTAAATATAATAGTAATTACTTTATTAAGATTCTATATTTTATTCAACTATTTTCAAAAGTGAAAGGATCCCAACTAAAAATCCGAAACTACCATAAAAATGAAATAGTTAATACCTAGAAACAATGATTTTAATAAATAATTATTAACAAATTGTTGTTTAAATGTTGTAAATGGACCATAAAAGGTATTATTGGTGTTTATATTAATATTTAATATAATTATAATAAGAATAAATTTATTATATAGGTGGTTAGAGTGCTCACAAAGAAATAAAGATATATGGTTAGGGTTCTTCATCCCAATATAATTTCATTGAGGTATATTCGATGTTATGAAACTATTTAGGTTAATATAGTCTAAATACTTCCTCTGTGACATGTTATATCCTAAATATATCTTAATTGAAGAAAATTAAATTTAAAATTCACATTATTTCATCCCATGGTATTTTATTTAAACGTTACCAATGTAATAAGGGTTTATCATATCAAAATTTTATTCTTCATGACATATGTTATGTTACACACCTACTTTCTTTTATGAGGTGTATCGATTTACCATTTTATATTTTTTATAATGAATATAATTAAATTCATTATATTTAATGTTTCATTTGAATTTATTTATTTTTTGGGGCTTCTGACTCTAATGTTATCGAAGTAGTAATAGTTTTATATTACAATCTGATTTTACAAGGATTTGTTACGATTAAATTTTTCATGATGTAATTATATTATCTATCTCCAAGAAACAATATATATTTTTAGTTAATACATTTATTTATATAGATTTTATTTTTTCATTTTATTTCTTTCTATTTAGGAACTCAATATACTGAAACAATGTTTTCAAAAAAATAATACTTTATCACATTCTTTGGTGTTCCTCAGCGTGAAACGAAGAACAATCAATAGATCCATTTTTCAAATGAATTATTCACAAGAATTTCTTATTAAAGTGATGGAGGGGATATACCAAAAAGATCATTGGATTCTGACATGATTGGATAGAGATTCTAAAGTGATGAAACTATAGACATAGGGGGAGGAAGAAGAAGGGTATTTGAAAAAAACCATACACACACAACATATAAACCTTAGATACATGATGTGTATCCCCCTTTGAATGAAATGGCGTGTACTGGAAGAAGTGAATGTACCTGGGGTGGAATAAGTGGTTTCCTACATATAATTTACTCCCCCACATGACAAGGCATGGATCATGTACATGGGCTACCCGGTGTACTCGTACACGGTCATGGGTACATGGTCTAACACAATGTACCAACACAGGACTGAAGTATATAAATAGGACCCAACGTATATTGACACGACTCATAACCCATCTATACATTGTGTACTCCTATATAATACATGGAAATGTCTTGAATGACATGATCTGTATACAAAATCATAACACAAGGTCAAGTTAAACAACTTCTATCCCCTCTACCCACCAGGTACTCTTTTCAAAATGGATTAGATACTTTGACCTCAGTGACTTAGATAAGTGTCACTAGGGGGTTTCCATTAAAATTTCCCTAATGCTTAGCATGGAAACATTTCCTACTCCTAGGAATATGATCCATTTAGCAGGACTTCTTGGATAGATCTGTTGGAATACCTCTAAGAGACTATAAGTGAGATATTCTATTCATCTTCATTCCCTAGGTGGAGTTCTTGTTATCATATTGACAAACCCTATGCATGAGTAGATCATATACATAATGGGTTAATCTAGATTGAGTTGTTGGTGTCACCCCATTTCCTTGGAAGTGATATTTATTAGTGTATTTTATCTCATCAGAAAATTCATGTGTTATTATCATGACGAGACTTGAAGAGAAGTACCTCTTTGATGGACATCATCAATGCTATCAGACACAAGTGTGTGTTCTCCCAGATGAGTACTTCATGTAATCTTAGAGTTGGAATCCTAGGCTGGGTATACTAAGGTTGTGACTAACCTCCAGACTATGTGTCATTATTATGTATATCTAAATATTCTAGTTATCTATGTTTTAGATAAATATCTATTTAGAGATGACTGTATTTAACATTATTATATTCTTTGTGGTAATTCGGTGAGTCCTAATAAGTTTTTTTATACTCACCCTAACACAGGATTATCCCACACATGTCATGTGTTAGGCTGATGATCAAACTTTTGACAGAGTCCTAGGAGGGACTAGTTCTAGATGGTTCTTTATGACAATGGATAGATTGAGGTGTATTCATGATACTTTAAGACAGTATCCCCAGTACCATTACTTTATTTTCGGACTTGTGTTATGGACTTCTTTATGGTGGGATTTTACATGGCCCATATTTATATTATTTACATCATTTCATACTCTGTTTGTGGGATTTAGATGTATGCATTCATTGGTTGCTCAGTTGTCTTTTTACATGTAAACATTTTATGGACTTGGATATGTCTATGTGTGTGTGTATAAGTAATTACTAAATTCGTTAAATACTATTGATATTCCAACTCGATGCAAGTCACCAACCTCTATCCAATTAGAGGTGGGCTTGAAGAGTTATGTCATGGGCTCCACTAGGCCATGTCTTAACACTCCCAAGGGACATTCTTGGGCCAGTTAACAATTTCTCTAAGATCCATTATGAATTATTTGGGAATATAATGAACATAAATGACATAGGTTCAACCTAAGGGGTCATATATAGAAAATATGGTTTCAATAATTACATATTTTATAAATTATTTTCATGATTATACGATTTACCCTAATGATTTATATTTCACATAATATTATTTTTGATTTTAGTTAATAGTTATAAGTTGATGTAACTTTATTAATGATCAATGTGATAGACAATGAAATCACTATCAACTTGAGAAAATAAATATTATGGGAGCTGGAATGAAGAATATTGTTTCTATTCATACACAATATTCTAATGACATGAATCATACCGATATTGAAAATCAATATACCATTGATACATTAATGATGAAACCTCAACCATCTATTAGTGGGTCTGATGATACAATAATTACTGAGAAATGAATCCCTACCACTGAAAAAATATTTTATATCCTCCGATGCCCATATCATGAAAGAGTAATTTTTGATTTTTATTATTTGTATGGGGAAAAAATGAATGTGGGTACCATAACATGAATATGAGGAAATTTGATGAAATTGAACACATGGAGTGGTATGAGTTAAGCATCTTATTTTTCGATAATTACATTCCCTATATTATTTTAGTAATAATAGAGAAGTAATTCTATAAAAAAAAGGATAACTATAATAAATCTGTTAGTACATTTTATGGAAAATTGTACAAGACTTTTAGGGGTATTAATCTTGTATTATCATTAAAGTAAAAATAAAGATTAATTGATTAATCAGTGGGGTAAAAATAATTCTATGAAGGAAATAATATATAAGAGAATTCAGTAGAAATTAATGAATTGTTCCATGTTCTATGAAGGTGGAAATAGAGATTTGAGTCATGAATCAATCTTAGGGTTTAGTTAATAAATGAAAGATTAAATTAAATGTAACTTATAACAATAAAAACCATGTATAGAAGAAGTTGAGGGTTCTTTTATTCTAGAGGTATGGAAGGAACCATGTATGAAATTTTTTTACATAGTAAATTATCTATGATTTTAAAATAAGGTCATCATGAAATTGAATCACAATGTAATAAGAAGAATTTAACTAAAAATTATAACAGAGAGAAATATCCATAGAATGAAATACCGACACACCAATGTTTTAATTGAATGTTGCATGAACATTATGGTGACCAGTGCTTGAATCAAAGGGTTAATTATTACGATCATTTCCATCAGCCTCTTAATACCATAGGCTAAGGTAAATATCATGTGATCACCAATATAGATGTGGGGTATGGTAATAAACTGGTTAAAGGTACACTTACCATCCAATATATAGAACTACTAATTTCTAATTTGTTTTTTTGTTATGCCAAATAATTTAAATACAAACAATTTTATGAGGGTATTATATTATCACCTTGATGATTAGATGATGAATTAGTAGTAAAGAATCATTATTATACTATTATCACATCTAAATTATATGATTCTTCTCGAATTGAATTTCTATAGAATTTTCATCCAATAAATATTATTATTCTATATTCTGTTGAATTTGATCTGATTTTGGGAAAAGTGTGAATTTATTTAGATAAATACCATATTAATTACAAAGGATGGGGTGTAATATTTTATATTCTAAACCAACCAATGGGTTTATATCGATGTAATGATAAAAGTGAAAATCCAACTGAAATTATACATATTTCATGGGTTTTTAGTCCTATTGAAATATGGTATTTATCTTTTATTGTGGGAGAGAAACTCAACATAAAATATATACCAATTATATAGGAGTTTGTTGATGTATTTCAGGAAGCATTACTATGTGTTCCTTTTATTTTTCAATATAACCCATACCAGATGCCCCACATATTTCAAATACTCTATATAGAATGGCCTTGATTAAGTAATAAGAATTATAGAAGTAACTACAAGAGAATATTGATAACAAATTAATTTATCCAAGTGAATCACCATGAGGTGAAATATTATTTTTATTAAGAAGAAATATGGATCAATGAGTATCTTATTGATTATTGAGAACTAAACAAAATAAAAAAATGTATCATTTTCACCTTATTAATGATTTTATATCAATTACAATGGGATAAAATTTTTTCAAGATTGCTCTTCCTTATGGATACAATCAATTTCGGGTCAAAAGTGGTGAAATTCAAAATATCTCATTCTGATCAAGTTATGAACACTATGAATGTATAATGAAGCTATTTATTCTTACAATTTACCCTGTTTTCTTGATGTTTTTAATGGTTAGAGTCTGTAGAGATAACCATGGTCAGTTTTTGTTAGTAATTAGAGATGAAATTATTATATATTCCAAGAGTATAAAATAACATGTAGATCACTTGATGATTGTATTGAATACCCTAAAGAATGAAAATTATCATAAAAAATTTACCAAGTGTGATTTTTGGCTAAGAAAGTCATATTTTATCATGATATAATCTCAGGAAAGGGTATAATAGTAGATCTATCAATCATGAATGTTATTAATCATTGACCAATACCAACCATTATGATTGAGATCCATTTTTTTCATGTAATTGTTGGATATTATCTATGAATTGTGAATAATTTATCATAGACATCTAATCTACTCACCTTGTTTACTCAGAAGGAACTCAAGTCACTTTGGACTAATGAATGTATGGAAAACATAAAGTAACTAATGTTAAGGTTGGTTAGTGCACCCATTCTCACACAATATTATAGTGGAGAGGGGTTTCTGATTTATAGGAATTTATCAAATAAATTTATGGGTTGTGTTTTTATATAGAATGATATGTTGATAGATTATACAATTTAATAATTAAATGTTTATGAAATATATAATTAACTCATGATTTAGATATAATAGTGGAAATATATACATTATAATAATGGGGAAATATATTTATGGATAATGGTGTGACACATATAATGATCATAAAATTTTAAAGTATATCATCACCCTAAAAATATTAATATGTGTCAGAAAATGTGGTTGGAGTAGATTAAATATTATGACTACTAAAGGTGAGTTTTAATTCATCATTCCATATAATAATTAATTAGGGGATGAAGTATGATGAATAGCTGAAAAATAAGGTGAGAAATGTCCCTAAATTATAACATTGTTTGGGATAGAATGATAAGGTTTAGGAAAAATTAATTTGTCATGTCAATACCATACACGAAGAAAGAGATATTGGAAAGATATCATAGATCATCATTCTCTATTTATCATTAAAGTAAAAAAGATGTATTGATTTCCAAATAAGTATTTCAAGTGGAACAACATGATGAGAGATATTTCATAGTATGTATCTTGATTCTTGGAATCTCAGGATGTTAATGTTGAGAGATAGAAATATAAGGCTATGTTAAAAAACCCTTACAAAAATTAAAATAGTAAAACAACACCCTAGATTTCATCATCATACTCCCCAAAACATCTTAAGGCCACAATGAAATTGGGGTTCTCATCAATTTATTTATTATGTTAGAATACTTTATTTCTATTAGAGAATATTTCTCTCTTGACAATCAAGATAAGATATTTATTAATAAAGTTTCATAGTTTCATAGAGTTGCATATTCTATTGTATCTAGTAGAGTGTAATGGTTTACATAAATCTTTTGTAGAAGTAATTTTCATGATCTAGATACAAATTTCTGTTTCAATACTATTTATCATTATTAAATAGATGATCAGTTTGATAGGAAAATTAAAACCCTGAAGGATATTTTTCAAATCCTGTTCTCTAGATTTAAATGGTTTTTTGGGATCAACAGCATAATCTATTAATTTTCTCATAAAAAATAGCTCTCACTCAAGTATTATGATGAAACATTATGATGAAATCATTGGAAAGAAGTATAGAACATTGAAATTTTGGGATGAAGTTAGAGAAAGAAATTTATTGAGACATAAGATAGAACAAAAAATGATAGATAAGGTTATAACTATTCTGTATAACATCAAAGAGGATCCAAGTCAATAGAAGAGTTATATCAACAACCAACAACGAGATCTAGAATTATGAGTTTCTAAGAAGGTATTAATAGGACGTTTCTTATGAATTAAGGTTATGAAATTCAAAAATAAGAGAAATCTAGGCCTTATGTATAATGTCCCCTTCTATGTACATGTTTTGGGGAAGTATATACCCAATCTTTCATATATACTAAATCCATAGGTTTTACTACTAGAGATTGAAATTTATTATGAAGAAAACCCATTATAATTCGTGTACCGTAGAGATACTGATCTAGGGTACGCACACTCCACCATGGCAGCTCAAGGGGCCTCCAGCGAGAACCCTAAACCCAGTGATGATAATGTTTACTTAGATAAAATATCTAGGAAGAAAAATTTATACAAATCATTTGAAATCTTCTGATAATAATATTGGTGAAAGGATATGTTATTTCTTTATAGGAAGGAGACGAAGGGAAATACGCACTCTAGACTTGATGGCTCATGAAATAATTCTATAGATTTGGTAAGGATTGAAATTGGGCCATCATTCTTTGACATTGATTCTACGATTCCTATACATGTGATAAAGAATGGGAGGGTTTCCCATGTATCGACCAATCGCGAGGCCATAGAAGAGTGATTCTGTCATTGTCGATATTTGATCATTGCTTGGGTCCTCATTCTCAATGGGGAGAAACTATAGAAATTCAATGATCTGACAAAGAGAATTGTAGAGGTATGGTGTTTTGATGAGTGAAGGATGAATGCGATGGGATGGGGATAATATCACATTGTCTTTCCCTTAGATGAAAGAAAGAGAAGGGTTTGGAGAAAAGCTATTATTCCCGTAAAGCATGGTTTCTTAAATATTCAGGAATTGGACAAGAATGATGATCCCATGATTGTCTAGAACAGTCATGCTCAATTGTGTATTAGAATTTGTAAGCTAAATTGGTTGTACTGGCACCCAATTATCCAATGGGACATTGGCTCGGCTGTAGGAAATCTCATCTGCATAGACTGACACATAGACAATACAAGGTTCGTGAGCTATGCCTGAATCTTTGTGGATGTTGACATGTATAACATATTAGTTGAAGAGTTAATACTCACAACCAAGGATGATAGTATGAGATTAGAAATTATTTATGAAATAAATCCAATATTTTGCATGAACTTCTTATTCTTTGTCCACTTAACTACTGAATAATAAAGAGATATGGTATTTAATATCTACAAGACCATGGGACATGATAAAAACACATACAAAAGAGGGTAGGTAATGGAGAAGATAGCCCTGGTGTCTCAGGATGCTGGTGTTTCTGGTCAGGAGGCTCTTCTAGAGTAGAGGGAACTATCTAACTCTTTTGGACAGGACTCCAAGGGAGATGAACATGCATGTGAATTGGTCATTCCTGCCTACACTGAATAGGAAGATGAGTAGGTCTTTCCCACATAGACTTGATCTGATATAGTGGTTATTCGGTACATAGCTATTCCAAGTCAAGTGATAGAGCCTCCTTCTGGTAGTGATTCTGCCCTACTGATCATAGAGGATTCTAAGTAGGGGATTTCCTTGAATGTGATGGCAATTATATGGAAAGCACTCTTAGGCTGATAGAGACTGAGGCCACTGCCACTTCTCAGGTTGGGTAAGATGAAACTTCTATGAAGGACAACGGTTGCAGACATGGTATTGCTCAGGTGGCTACATCAGTCCCAGGGGAGAAGTTCACACAGGTACTTCCTTCTAATGTAACTAGAAGGAATCAAGATTCCAATAACGACCCATCACATATGAAGTCTTGGAACACTTTCCCTCCTATGAGTGGTCACTTTCGGTCAGATGAGGTTGAGGACTCACCGAATCTTGATACGACGAGTCCTAGCCTAATGGCCGATGCTGATATACCACCCGTTTCTATAATGAAGCTAGATGTTTACAAGGATGATGGGATGATTGTGGAGAGAAATGGGGTAGGTTTTTCCTGCATGGACGCTATGCTTGACTCTAGTATGAGAAGGGTAGGGGGAAAGGAAAGGGAAAAATGAAAAGTCTGGGGTGCAATAGAGTAAAAAGGGGTCCCTCAAGTAAGGGGAAAGGCTGATAAAAAATGTGGATTCTATATTAGAATTTTCATGGGATGGGGAACTCTGGCACGACCAGGGCCCCTGGACATTATATTATGGCCTTAAAACCAATGTTTATCAGTATTGATGAACCAAAAATCCTATTTCAAAACTTGATGCGATTAAAATGGCGGTCTCTTGAATATAATTTTGTCTCCAGGAGTCAACATGTATCTTTTATAGACCACCTGTGGGTTTTAAGGCATGATACCATACAGATTAATTCCTGTGATAGTGGGTCTCAAAGCATTTTGATTAATTGAAGAATTACTAGGTAGAATATATCAATATCATTTGATTATAGTTCAACCTCTTACAATAGTAGGAGGGAATTGTGGGAGTAGATCAAATCCTCCTCTAGGATGATAGATAAAAATGGATTCTTATTAGTGATTTTAACACTATTTGGATTCCTGAGGAAAAAATTGGAAATGACTTTAGTAGGATTGCTACTTCTGATTTTTCTAAGTGCATTTCCATCTGCATTCTAGGTCATGTTCCCCATACTGTTGCTAATTTTACCTGGTGTAGATACACATGGGAGGGGAAACAAGAAATCTATATTGATAGATGATTTGTGCACATTGATGAACACTATACTGTCTATGGAGTCTCTAGATTCACACTACCCAAACACTACTCTGATCACGACCCAATTGTTGATTATGTTAACATTGAGCTAACATGGTCAGCCCCTATTCCGTTTCCATTAAATAATGGATAGCTTGTGACACCAGGATGTAGGGAAATTGTCTTGGAGGCATGAAAGTTTGAAGCCATTGGGAGACTGCATCAATGAATTGCTATGAAACATAAGCATCTTAAGGGGTCTCTAAGGGAATGGAGCAGAAAATCATTTTACAAAATTGATGAGGATATCGTAAAAACTAAGGATGATATAGAAAAGATTCAAATATGTAATAAGCACCAACCTACCCTATCTAGAGAAGAAATTAAAGAACATAATAGGCTTGATGATCTCTTAACGATGATGAAATGATTAGTCAAGAATCAACTGAATGTGAGATGGTTAAAATATGGGGATAGAAAACCCATGTTCTTCAACAGATTGCATAAGAAATAGAGGGTACATATAGGGAAAAAGGTGATTATCATTGGTGTCAATCTTTACACTGATGAAAATGAGATTTCTATGGCTGTTATTATTAACATTAAATGAATATACTATGATAATGGAAAGTCCAGTACTCAACGCATGGTGGAGAACATAAGTCCCTCCTTTGATGAGAACTTGAATGAACTCTTAATTTCTTCCCCGTGCAAAGAGGAGATCAGATCTTCTCTCCTATCTCTCAATCTTTAGAGTGCCCCATTCCCTAATGGATTAACTAACGAATTTTTTAAGTTTTACAAGGACATTTTGCAGGGTGACACTGATTAGGACATTATGGACGTCTTCTCTCATTCATACATGCCCATGGAATGAACACATGATTAGTTCCTCTCATTCCTAAGAAAGAGAATGTTCATGATATTAATGATTTCATTATATTTTCACTTGGAAAAAAATACCCAATCCTGTCAGAAATATTCTCATGAATAGGATGGGTGGAAAAGTAGATGGCATGATAACTATAAACCAGTTAGGCTTTTTACTTGGGAGGAACATTAAAATGTGTCTCTTCATGGCCTCAGAGAGCGTCAATCTAATGAGAAGGAAGACAAAGGAATGGAACATATCCCTTAAAATTGATATTTCCCAGGATTAAATACTCTTTAATAGAGATTTATCATTGATGTTCTCTGAATATATGATTTTTATAATGGGGTTTTGAATCAGATTCTCATTATACTTGGATCTTCAAGGCTTACAACTGTTATAATGGTGCCCTAAGAGGATTATTTCCTTGCACTAGGGGAGTACGACATGGTGATCCTCTATATGGGATATTTATTTCCATTGCAAAGGATGACCATAGTAAATGTATCAATGATCTTTCTCACATGTGGATTTACAAACATATTAGGGATTTTGTGAATGAGCATGCCCTAACACACCTCTTGTATGCTGTTGACATTTTGTTACTTGGTCAAGCATCAAGAATTACCATATCCTCCATTAATTCTCTATTCATTCATTATGAGGAGGTTTATTGCCATGCCATTAGTTGGTACAAGTCTTCCATTGTTTTTGGGAATGGAATATCATTTGGGAAAAACAACATGACCATCAGGTATCTTAGGGTGAAGAGGGGATCCTTTCCTTTCCAATATCTTAGAGTCCCACTATTCTAGGGAAATGTGAAAAAAATACTTAAAGGTTATTTATGCCAATATCATACATCAATTAAAAACATGGAAAAGGAAGGCCATGTTGCTGGTTGGGAGGGCTTTCCTCGTGAACTCAGTGATCACGTCTGTGTTTTTCTATTTCTTGTTCCTCTATAGATGGTCAAGAAGAATTCTAAACGAGCTTCAAATCATGGTGCGGAAAATCTTATAGATTGGGTCAACAAATGAAATTAAGTTGATTACTTTTTCATGGAATGAATTCATCATGACTGTAGAGATGGGGGGCCTAGGAATCAAGGATCATCATACCATCAACGATGGTTTGATTGGGAAATTCATGTGGAGTTTGATTTCCAATTAAGATGATGATGACTTCCTTTCGAACACATTTACAAAGAAGCTACTCGATGGTTAAAAACACTACCTTTCCTCATTTATTTGGGCATATCTCAATCATTCTCATGTGAGGATCATGGAGGACACGAAATGGTTGGTATGTAGGGACTCCACTCTTAATTGGTGGAGAAAAAAGTGGATCAAACAACCCCTGTATGATATGAATGTTCCACCTGAAGTAACGCCTCTATCAATTTGGACTTTATATCATTGATGCACTCTCCATACTCTATAATTCCTACTCATGGGTTGACTAAAATTAATAGAAATAATTATATGGACTGTGACACTTTTTTTGGATCTATAGTAGAAATGGACAGTTTAATTGCATGGAATTTTATAGGCTTCTATGTGGGGGCCTTGTTCATCCACCTACATGGTTCATGAATTTTAGAGCAAATTATATCCGACCTTCCTGATTCTTTTTGATTTGGAGAATATGGAAAAACAGAATTCCCACATCTGATCAACTCAAAAGATTCATCATTCACATGGATTCTATATTATCCCTTTGTAGGTCTGCTAAGGATTCTATAAAATATGTTTTCTTGGAATGTGACCTGGATAAGAGGCTCTAGTACTATATGGGATCTCTATTTGGTATGGATTATGACATATGCATACCGCTAATTGATGTGCTATCCAGTATATCTCATTATCACTATAGTGAGAAAATTTACATCTGTTAACTTATTTCTATTTCCGTAGTCATTTTAGCCCTTTGGGAAGCCAAAAATGTTGTTATGTTTGGTGGTGCACACAACAATGTACCACATGGTATGGTGGATATTCACAGGGACATGTATGTTGCGTCCCTTGTCCATGATGGTGCTATATCTAATACTGTTTATGATTTAAAAACTCTGAGAATTCTTGATGTTTCAGATCGGCCACACAAACCTTGGATGCTGAAGCATATTTGATGGTTACCAACTATTGTTCATTGCCTCAAGGTGAACACTAAGGGAGCTATGTCGGGTGCAGCAGGTCTGTCAGGCTATGTGGGAGTGTTCTACACCTACCGAGTGTTTTTAAAGGGTTTTTTATATAACTTCATTGGAGTTGGTAATGCATTTGAAGTTGAAATATGGAAAATGATCTATGATGTCAGGTATACTATACAGTTTAGTTAGAAATGGATATGGATTGAATATGATTCTAAGAGTGAATTGAATTCTTTGAGAACAAGGACACATAATGTGTCTTGGAGTCTGCTATCTCAGTCGATTGACTGTCTCAAAAAGCATACTCAAATTCATATGCTTGTTTTAAATGTCTATTGGGAGTCCAATCAGGTGTCGTATGCCATGGAAAAGATGGAACTCATTGAACTTGATATGATGTTCTCTTTCACGAACCCTTACTACTGTACCCCATGGACGGAGGATGATAAATTCAGTGTGATGAACAATATTTTATGTAATAACCTCTTGTATGCTGGAATCTCTAACTCTTTTTATTTAATAATTTATATGGGACGACTTCCACTAGTTCTGGGTAAATTTTCATGAGATACTATTATAGGGAATAAGACCAGTCACCTAGTTAAAGTTGTCTAGAGGAATCAAAAATTTGACTAAGCTACATAAGAAAAAAGAAGATGGGATAAAGATATGATATAAATATGTTTTGTATAAATTTTACGGAATTTAGATGGTGAAATTAATTTTAATAGTGTGAGAATATAGCACCCAAATACTATATATATATATATATATTTCCTTTGGGATAAATTTTTAGGTATTTGTTATCTAACTTTACACGCAACCCTTAGTCTAAATGAAATGAAATATAGTAATAGTTAATAACCATTCCATTAAATTTGAAGATATGAATAATAATTACCAATTTAAAAAATATGAATAATGGTTTTAAATAATTCAAATTTATCAACTAATTTATAATAAATAGGTTTTCTATTTTTCAGGAAATTCATTTTATGCTTTTAGATAACATGTTTTTTGAAAATGGTTTTTAGTTATTTTTGTGTGTAAAAATTATAATTGATTTCTTCCATTTATAGAACTTTTATTTGATGTAATTTTTTTTAAAACATCCTATAAATATTATCTTAGGGGTAATTTCTTTGTATTCTATGAAAAAATTTATTTTTATGTGAATATTGAAAAACATATTTTTGGGAAACTGTCATTTATTTTCATTAAAAAATAACTACTTTAATTTTATTTTGATATTAATGTAAGAAAACTATAATTTAATTATAAATGATCTAATAAATTAAATTATTGTTCATATTACACTATAATTTGGTATAAGTACATTTATGGGCTTAAAACACATTTTTATAAATATTTGTTTTTTTGTGCGCAATGAATTTTTTTCTTAATGAATTAAATTAATTTATATTGATTTCATTTTAAAGTAAATTTTTATAAAATATAATAAATTAAATATTTTATCATTAATTTGATTTTTTTACAAGGCATGTAATGGATGAAAATTCAGTCTATGATTAAAAATGTGATTTTCTAAAAACATGGTTTTATTGAATTTTGCGTGATTATTTAAAATTATATTCTTCCACTTATAGAAATATAATATGTTAAAATGGATTCCATATTTAAAATAATAAAAATTTATACAATGTAATATGTTAAAATTTATTTTTGGTCATAACGATTAGTAAAAATAGTGAAATTTTATTATAATGGTAATAGTTAAAATGGGTTTACCATGGGGTTAAACCAAGATATAAGGGTAGAAATTCCAAAACAAAAGTGTAATTATTGTTCGATGGAAATATTTCAACCTTATATTATAATAAATACGAATCCTTTTCCATTTTTAGGTTCTTTTCTAGGAATGTAATATCAGATTGTTGAGTCGTTTATGAAATTACATATGTGTCCCTCCCATCAAGAAAAAAGGGTACTACTTATCCTCCATTATTCATGATATACGATCATTATATATTATAAAATTCATAATAAAAACTATCTTGTATTTCTTCCCATCATCGTAGAGATTGTTTTATTATCCAACGACCAATCTTTTAGGGCATAATGTATACGCCAAATCAGGTCTCTCAAAGACGGGGTATAAATATTAACAGAGCTCTTTCAATTTTACATCTTATTCAATAATGTATAAACCTATTTTATAGAAAAAAACATGATTAGTTTAGTTTCATAAATATAATTAGATTATATTATTATTATGGAATAACATTTACCACCCCCAACAAATATGAAATGAAAGTATCACTAGTGCATACATGTGGACTACATAGTGATATGAGTAATTTTCTGTCACAATCTTTCATTTTTTGGTTGTTGTGATTGATTTAATATATATATATTATATTTAATAAATAATAATAATTATTATACAATTATTATATATTATATAACTTCTTAATATACCATCAGTTGGAAAATAATAATGTCGCTCATGCATACATGTGGACTACCACCTCAACGAAGAGATGCGATTCATTTTTCATTTCTTCTATAATTGGATAGAAATAAATATATATTTATATATGATATTAATGATATAAAAATTATTTTTAGATGGTAATTATCATTTAAATTTATATATTTCTATCCATCGAGTAATGGAAAGATTACTCTAGTGTACTTACGGATTTTCATCTCCATTAAGTGATGTAACTCATTTTTCATCACCTATTTCTATAAATAGTTATAAAGGTGAATATAATGATTAAATATTATAGTAATTACTTTATTAAGATTCTATATTTTATTGAATGATGACTAAAGTGAATGGAACACAACTAACAAACCGAAACTACCATAAAAATGAAATAGTTAATACCTAGAAACAATGATTTTAACAAAACATTATTAACAAATTGTTATTTAAATGTTATAATTGGAGCATATAGGTTATTTTTGGTATTTTTATGATTATTTAATATAATTATAATAAGAATAAATTTATTATATATGAGGTTAGAGTGCTCACAGAGAAAGAAATATATATGGTTAGGGTTCTTCATCTCAATATAATTTCATTGAGGTATATTCGATGTTACGCATCTATTTAGGTTAATAAGGTCTAAATACTTCTTCTATAACATGTTATATAATGAATATTTCTTAATTTAAGAAAATTAAATTTAAAATTCACATTATTTCATCCAATGGTATTTTATTTGAACGTTACGAAAGTGATAAGGGTTTATCGTATCAAAATTATCTTCTCCATGACATATGTTATGTTACACACCTATTTTATTTTTTGAGGTGTATCAATTTATAATTTTATATTTTTAAAAATGAATATATTTAAATTCATGATATTTAATGTTTCATTTGAATTTATTTATTTTTTGGGGCTTCTGACTCTAATGTTATCGAAGTAGTAATAATTTTATATTACAATCTGATTTTTACAAGGATTGTTTGCTATTAAATTTATCATGATGTAATTATATGATCTATCTCCAAAAATTAATATATATTTTTAGTTAATACATTTATTTATATGGATTATCTTTTTTCCTTTCATTTCTTTCTATTTAGGTATTCAAGATACTGAAACAATGTTTTCAAAAAAATAAGAATTTATTTCCCCATTCGACAAGAAATATTTTTATTCAATGAAATAATATCTTTTATATATATTCAATAATTCTTATTAATCAATATAAAAAGAGTCATTAAATTAATTTTTACACGTATTTATATTTCTATATATTTTTAAATTAATATTTTATTTATTTTCTGAATGCGGTACTTTTGAAATTTTATTTTAAATATGAAAAGAATTATTGTATTAACATACAAAATATAAATAAATTATCCCTCCATCATGAATTATCATAAATTTAAATCTTCACAAAAAATTTTACATGGTTATTTTAATGGAAAATATTCTCATTAATAGTTTTTAAATATTTATATTTTAAATAAGTTATTTCAAAATGAAAACAATATTTTCCCCAAGAAATATTTCACTTGTCTTTTAAAGGTATTTTCATATATAGAATCATTCTTTGATATTTCTTATGATTTATTGGGGATATGGTAGAATTTTATCATAATTATTATGTCTCTAGATGGTTTATCATTACATTGATGAAAAATTGATGAAACCATTTTTTTCTATGTTTTAATCATTGATAAAATGATAAATGTTTTCATAATGTTACAGAATATATATAAATCAATTATGAGTATGTGACAGGTTGGTCCATTTTATCCCTCTAATGAATTAAGTAATGATTAATGGATTAATTAATAAAAGGGTACACATGAGGTTATCCTAATACCTAAATAAGGCACACAAGATGAAACCCTAATCCCAATATAGGGTACATGGTTGGTTATCCTTGTCCTAAAGCATATATAAGGGTTGTTAGCCAAAGCCTAACCTATAATGAATGACATGGTGGGTATCCTCGAGATAATGTTTCCAAGATAATGATTAATCAAAAAATTATTTCACTCTTTCATGAAACAATCCTATGCTACTGTTATTCTCTCATTTATAATCTTCTTCGATTCATTTATGATTCATGTCTTATGAACTACCATGATTTAGGTGATAACTATATGTTAAATGATTTTTTGGTATTAATCTAAAATGTTAAGCTTTTGTTCTCATACCTTTATGCTAATGATATAATTAAATATTATCATTAACTCATATCCCCATTGTTTACTCTTACTATGAATATGAGAACACCCTTTATTATGTTTCTTTTTTCCATAGAAATAAGGAAATGATTTAAGTTTGACTTTCCTAAAAAGGGATATAGTTGCGAAGAACAATGTCTGAGATGATGTTAATATTCTATCTAATTTTTATTTATGTATCAATGTTTCTAAAACAACAATCTTTTACAGGTATTTAATATATTATATTATTATGTAATAGATATTCTTCTAATACAATTTAGTATTTTTTTATGAAATGTTTGATTTTCTATAATGGTTTCCTCATCAGTTTTTTGAAGACAATACTTTTATGAGCCCAAAAAAGAAAATAAACGACACTGGAAACAAATGATAATAGATATTAGTGGTGGTCATAATCAAGAATAAGAATATATGAATTCAATGTTGTACAAGAAAAGGGAATAAACATCATAAGTTATAAAATAAATTTTTAGAATTACAAAAAATTATTAAGAATCACGAATAAATAAAATTGACTAATGAAGATATTTAATTATTTAACATTAATAATAAGAATATAATAGAAAGTGTGGGGTTGTTCAATCCATTGAGGAAGAATATGTGAATAGTGGGGAAATTTTACAATGGTTATATGAATTCATTTAATAGATTTCAAATGATTAAGAAGAAGAATAACTTCTTAATGTCATTTTCCACCTAAACCAAAAAAATTGTTTTTATCAGTTTTGAGGGAATGAAATAATGGGTTGTGGGGAAGCATGAGAATTTTAATTTAAAATAAAAAAATAGTTTATATAATTTTTTTGGTATGATAAGAAATTAGAAAGAACTATATGATCGTGAATTTATGAAATTAAAAAAATAATAAAATTTTATTTAATATTTTTGAAACAAATATTCAATGTGGTCTTACCTATTTTAAAACAGAAACCCCTTTTTTTGAACTGGGTCATAATGAAAATGATAAGTTAGAACACTATAAAAAGAAATTAATTAAAAACATTCATTCCATATTCCTTTATATAATGATTTATCTCTTTAATTAGATGATGAATGTAAATATAACGTTAATTAATTAGGTAAGGATAATATAAATATGGAAAATTAAATTTTTACCTTTAATGGGACTATTTTAGATTTCTACTACTCTAAAGTTGACTTAAAATGAATTATATTTTTTTCATTATTAATTGAGGATGATATTTTGGAAAATCATCAAAAATATTCACACACAACATTTGGATTTATAAGAAAGGATTTTTCTCAAGTAGTGATTTCTGGTTTCTTATTAACAATTGATGTTTTCCAAGAAGAAAATCACATTTTTTCAAAATTTTAATTTGAATGTTTCCAATATTAAAAAATATTAATTTCAAAATATTCTTCAATTTTTCCCTCAACTATTTTTTTTGCTGAAATTCATGTGGGAATTTAGAGTAAGAATGAAGTGGAATTATTTGTGTTCATAAATATTCAAAAACAATTAAAAAATATTTAAAATAACTTTTTCCAAATGTATTTTAATTATATAATATGTGTGAAATTTTATTTTTAAAAATTTATTGTTAAAAAATGTATTTATAGTTTTTCCAGATCATTCGACACATTTTATTACACCCCAAACAGTGTTATCTAATTATGAAAATTGGAAAACCGTAAATTTTATTAGAACTCAAAAAGTGAACAAATTTTTGTCCATAACTATTATTGGGTGTTTTTTAATGTATATTTAGATTTCAAATTGTTTTATCGATTCTATAGAGAATTTAAATCCCAAGAAACATATTTTTCAATAAGAAATGAATTTGGAACACACATGTGGTGGTTTTGAGATGAGAATCCACACCCTGTAAGTGAAATTTGTTTGTTCTCAAGAAGCATCTGATTGGGGACTTTAGAAATAGTGCTACATGGGAGGAAATACATGGGTTTATATTTTTTGTTAGTTTGTTTCCATTTTAAATAAATTATATCTCCTTTTCTTTCATTACCTCTATAGTCCCTGGTAACTAATTTCATGTCATCCTTGGTTTTGTTCTTTCCTACCACATCGAAAAAAATAGTAGACGGTCTAAATTCATTTGAATCATTGGTTAAATATAATTTTGAAATAATTTTTTCATGTTGGAATTTTGATAGAGACAACAAAAATGTCTTATACATGAGAAGAGATAAAAACAATATGTCCTTGGAAATAAATGAATTCAATTTTCATCAGATTTTCTTTTTTTAACATTACCATTGTATTTTAATTGTTAATTATGTTTTTATTGTTTTATATTTTCCTATAGATTTATTTATAATATTTTAATATTTGTGAAATATATTCTATCAAAAAACTATGTATATGGAAAAAATAATCTATGTTGATTAGATCTCATTTTTTTTACATTTTATCCAAAAATGATGTGTGTTATAGTTGGATCAATCTATTTTATTAAAAATAAATTTGAAACTACTTTAAAAATATTCTTAGCACCCAAAAAATTATTTGTTTGAAACAATTGTTTTCCAGTTTATGAAATTAAATTGTTGGAAATTATTTTGAATGTACTGATTCAAGATAATATATTAAAAAAAATTATTCTTCTTATTTATGATTTTTAATTCCATTGGATTATTTAATATTGTATTTTGATGCTTGTTTTCAGGTATTTATGAAAATGTTTTAAAAACATCATGTGTAAGAATGTATCTTCTCTAAAAATATGATTTTTTCACCACATTGTTTTTTATAAGAAAAAAAACCGGAAACTTTATTGTATGACTGTAATTTAGATTTTATGTATGTAAGAAGGAAAATATGATTTTTGAACTTTCATTATAATCCTATAAACACTATTTTTAAATATTAAATAGAAAATTTATTTGAGCATAAATTATTTTAAATTTTCATGCTTCTTAAAATTAAATATTGGAGTCAATATTGTTTTTTTATATGGGGGAGGAATAATTATATATGTTAAAAATATATATAATTGGGTAAATATAATAAATTCCATAATTGTTTAAATTTTGTTCATTTATTAATTATAATTTTCAGTTGTTCTGTAATTTTCAGGAAATTATGGACTATTTCTCTTCATTGAGTGGTTTATCATTTCTCTTTTCACAAGTAATGAATAAAGAAATATATTTTTTCACTCAATATTTTTGGAATAATTTAATAGTAACTTATATAATATTAATTTAATTTAATATATTTTCATTGGATTTAAATTTTGATGATTTTCATTGAAGTGGTCTATTAAACAAATTCCCAATCCTAGTAAAGTTATATATTTTTTATTCTAAAATTTTTGGATGAGTAAATTATTATTTCTCGTTAATTATTAAACCCACTTTTCTATATATTGTTTCAAAATATTTTAAATATTAATTATGTGTTCTTTCTCACTAAAGGGGAATCAAATATGTTTGGAAGAAGAATTGAATGAATAGTTTTTTTAAAAAAATCATTTTTTTGAAATTATATCACCTTTCTCAATAAATGAAACGATTTTTTTCCAAACCATTAAATATTAATCATAGTTAATTACTTGAAAAAGTACATTATGAAAATAATTTTAAGATCAATCGTTTTTTATCAGTTCAATTCTTCAATATTTAAGATTAATTTTCATTCACTCAATTTATTGATTGATTTATTACGAACAAGAAATGTGTTTAGTGCGTGGGATTTTATGTTGAATTATATTGTGACATGGTTACAACCCCAATTTTATGATATATTGTAGAATTTGATGGAGAACTGTGATTTATTTTTGAATATTTTTAATTGTCAATGTTGGTTGGGGAAAGTGTAATTCCATAAATATTATGATGAAAATTAATTTTTTTTGTTTTAAAAAAATTCTTTTCTATAATATAAATATCTATTAGTAGATAATTTTAATAAATATATATGGGTAATTTTATAGAAATTTTATTTTTAAATTTAATATTCTGACTTTTAGAAATAAATTTTCAATATTTCAATTTTTTATTTAAAATATTTTTATTTGGGGAAGTCTAAATTTTACGAGAATTAATTTTTTATCTATTAAAATATTTTTTAGATAATTTTATTTGTGTTTTGTTGTTATATAATTTTAACCTACCTAAGGGTCATTATGATGACCCGAATATGGGTTAACTAAAAGAGAGATACACAATAGTCATGATTTAACTTTACATGCCTGCATAATATTCAGATGATTTCTACTTCAGAGTAGCCTCAAAAAAATATTTTTTCATAACAGTATCACAATCATTTAAGGACCTGTGTCCGAGTCATATGACTTTCAACAGACCCATGTACTTTCCACATATTTAATTTTATTTATATTGTAGTCATCATTATAGAAAAGAAGAGAGATGATATATATTTGGTATTGGTTGTTTTATGGTTAGGATGTATTAAACGTTATTTGTACATGGAGTTCTAATTTCTTGAGTCAAAGTAAATGAAAATTTGGAGTTGAAGGCAGAGTAAGGGAATATAATCTATAACACTAACAGAGGAAACCGTAACTATAAGAATCAAGATCACATGCAAGATTCAATATTCATAGGAGAGATTATGCTGGAGTTACTATGATAATGAAGCTAGATAATGACGGGTTCCAAATGAAGATATGGATGATATGAGATTTGAGATACTATTTGTTAGTGAATGAATATGGAGTTCTTCAAATTCACAAGTATCATCATTTTAGAATTATACCAACTCTTGGAAAATTTATGGAACTAATTCTAACCTGGATTACAAAAATTTCAGATTAACTTTATGGTAGAGTGTATATTTTATAGGCCCCATCCATCTATCAATAAATAGGAATGATATAAATAGATGTGGGAGTGGGGATTCAAAATTGAAAATGAATATATTTTTCTCCATTATTTAATTTTCTTAAGAATTGTTTTCTTGTGTTATGATTTTATATATAAATGTGTACATTTTAAATAAATAAAATAGGTTTATTTAACTGATATAGTTTATTTATTCATTATTGTCCTTATTTCATTCATTTATGAATTTTATTTTATTTTTTTTCTTTATCAACCTTGAGGTAGATCATGATTTTGTAACAAAAAATATACCAATGGAAATAAATTATTTGATTTTTCTTAATCATTTAATCAGTAAAAAGAATAAATATATTGTTTTATGGGATTATAAGAATGAGAATCCATTGAAAACATTAATTGTTTCAATGAATACATTCATATTTTTGAAGAACTCATTGGAAGAAATTTCATGATTTTTTTATTTCATCAATATTATTTAATTAAACTCTTCTTGATATCCTTTTTGGTATTCATTCTTCCAAATACCCATAAATATAAATCCTATCACAAGTAATACAAATCATGAAATTATTTTATCCTCATTCTCAAATCACTTTCACGTAACATCAACACTTTTGGGAACTATTTTCAGTAGTATATAAAAAATAATTTCCTTAGAGTACTCACCCACTCTCTGATGTTTTATACCCTTCACCAATGTGATAGTGTAGGGATATATAAATGAAAATTTCATTATTGTGATGATCTCTGTGTGCATAAATTTTTCTGTTGCGATTGACTTATTTCTAAACATAATTTTTTTTGAGTTTATCAATGTAAAATTTTATATCCAATGTTTTGAAATATATAAAAAAAACGTGTGCTTCTATAAGTTTTGTTGGATGGGAAAAATGTCCCTAATATTGTAATGGGATGTAGAATATGAATGTTTTAGTCATTATTGCGCACATAACCTTTCTTATAGATCAAGGGATGAATCTATGAAGTATTAAAGGTTTGTTTTAGTCTTACATTAAAAATACTATATGTGAAGTGAACTATCAATGTGTGGGTTAGGCATTTTAGTGATTCTTTATTCGAGGTAATATCATATAGGATGGTAAAATACTAATTATCTTCTACAATAACTGAGGTTATAAATACTTATTTAGTTATATTGACACAATAATGGAGCTGTACCTGATGACCTTAACAAGGCATTTCATTCATAATTGATTGTGGAGTTGTTTGAGGGCGTAGTCTCAATTTTAATTGTTTTGGATTGTAGTGGGGTATATATTTTACATTGACATATTTGTGGTTCCTCTAATACTTATAATTAATCAAGGTATGTTCATCAATTTAACATTAATTTTTATACCTTCAATGACCTAATTTTTTCAAGTGCTTCACTTGAATAACTCTCTTCATATAGAGATCCTATTATTAAATTATTGGGTCAGATAATGATATTATAAATAAGTCTATTTGGGTACATTGGTAAATATTTTAGAAAATAGGTAACATAAATATTTTTTAATCATCTATTATATAGTAATGAGTGATTATTACTATTTTATCATATGAAAACCATAGTAGCATAAAGGATGATGTTGGGACACAGGTTATAATTTTTATTACTTGAGGAATGGTGGGTGTTATTCTAATTTTCAAAGAAAATATATTTTTATAATCTAAATAGTTCTTGATCATCCAAATTTAATTACGAGAAAATATTAAATAATGATATTAATGATATTTCCTTTATCATTTTAGTTTCATTGAATTGATTCTTGATATTGTCTTATATAGTTTTCACAAAGAGTGAGAATAACCCAAATGAGTCATATATGGTATAATATGTTATATTGTTTGGATTTAGATTAGTGGATGTGAAATTTTGGTTGATTAAGAAATATTAATCTAGAGGTTATGTGTCAACCATATTCCTTTTACGGACAATATTAGTATCTATGTTTCTTCAAGAAATAAATAAGAGTTGAGGCATACTATGAAAATATTTCTAACTAAGGGATCTTGTTAAGGTTGTAAAATAAAATTGTTGTTGTTCCCAAGAGTAGTGAGAGTTATGTAAATATTATTATGATATGATATTTAACTAATCACTATTTAAAATTACGTGGTGTAATTAACCTGTGAACTATTTGACAACCATCAGCAACACTATTCATGAAATTAAGAGGGAATTTTTATTTTTGATCGCATTGTATTGTATGATTTAATAATTGGAAATTATTTTGAGATTATAATTGTTTCAACATATCAAGGATATGTTTTTTGTATATAGTTTGTGGACCAAAAGTTTCTTCAAGTGGCAAGGTAAACATTTGGGTAAGAAAGAGATGACGTTGATGTAGAATTATCCTATCAAAAATCGACCATGCCATATCCTAGGGGACTTGTGGTGAGGAAGATCTTGTATGCATAATTTTCTTCAACAATTAATACCCTAATTTTTTTTGTGTTACCCAAGAGGTTTTTAGTTTCACTTATTTTCAAAAATTAAAAAAGTGTTTTTAATTAAAATAATCATTCTTGAAGGATTTTTATGGATCCATGAGTTTGGGTTAGATTTTATTCTCTATAAGTAATTCAATTCTATTAGTTGAGTGAGAATATACCAAGATTAAATTTAAAATCAAATGTAGTTCTACGACTTGGAGACCAAAACTGAAAAATATTCAAAGTAGAAACCGTAATATGTGATGATTTATTTTTTGATATCTATAGAGATATGAAAAGTGGTGTGGGCCTGAGGGGGTCCTATCATAAAATTCCTTGAATAAGTTATATTTTTATCTGTTGTAAACAACATATAGATTTATTGGTTATAATTTTGGAATCTACAATAAATAAAAGATGCATGATCTAAATTTATTGAGAATCCATTAATGGTGTAAACATATCCAGTAAGATATTTTAATAGGTATGATAAATAATAGATATGTTTTAAAGAAATTCTAAATGAATTTTAGAAGAAGCCAATATTTTCAAGTTAAGATTGGTAACTGAAAAAGGCATGAGCATATAACTTTGGATTAAACCATACAACGAATTTAAGCCATGGGATTAGTGTAAGGATTAACTAAGGAAGAAAAATGGTAAAACATTGAAGATAATACTATATTGTATGACTTCAATATATAGTGTAAACTTTTTCAGAGTATAAGTATTATGATTATAATTATTTTAGTCATAATACATCAACATAATACTTCAATACTTAGTGAATATTGAGAGGTCTACATAAGTGGAGAATGTGTTGAGATTATTTCCTATAAGAAGTTAGAGTTCTACATGAAAAATAAACATGATTCCATACAGATGGAGATTTTGAATGAGTTTAAAGAGGTGTATTTTTTAGTGTATTTAAAATAGTGAAATACCTAATCAATTTTTTTTAAATGTTGGGGCCGAAGCCTCAATTTATTATTAAAGTAAATACCTCTTTAGACTGGGTTGAGGGTTACCCATTACATAGCCCGAAGGCCTAATGCCATGTGGCCTTCATACAGGGCTAGAAAGCCCATTTTTTTCCCAAAGGACCCCTCGGTGAATAGTAATCCTACAGTACCCGCGCAACTACAGTACCTGCAATAGTACTGCTGCCACTATAGTGACCTGCAACAGTCCCTTCGCCTCTACAGTGCTACTGCTGCTACAGTTCCTCCAAGTAAGATAACACCAAATATTATATATCAAGATGTTTAAAAAATTGAATGTAAACTATGTGGGAGAAATATTTATGTTTATAAATATACATGTAGAAAAAAGATGAAAAATGAGAGGTTGAAGTATTTTGAGAACTATTTTAAAAAATTAAGATCATTTTGAGTAACCAATATAGCTAGTATCATGGAGAGAAGAATTAATAAATAATTTAGGAGTCCCTAAAAGAGATACAAAAAAGAATTCTAAGTAGTCAAAGGAAAATCCATCTCCCATGAGATCCAAAATGAGTTTTGGGACCTATAAATATTTTTGAGGAAGCTATTGAAGATCTAAATTTTTTAAAAATTCAATCTTGATCCTATAATATTGTTGAGAAAGATCAGAATGCAGAATATAGAAGACCATATATAACTAGATCAATAAAAAAAGAAAAATTATATTGTGTCGGGTGTATAACAATTCATGGGATAAGTTTGGATTGATTGTATAACCAACCTAGGTAGAAGAGTTCGTTGATATGGATAAAAACCAGACACACTTGTATGATCAACTATTGTGGGTACAAACAATGTTTTTTCAAATATAGATGATTATGTTTATAACCATTCATACTACTATTAGTATTAAAATACAATTGATGATATATTTAATGTGGAGAATCCACATTTGGGGTTTTTCAACATGGGATAGAGTATTACTTTTAGTTGAACCATAAAAATACTATGTTATGATCTCTCTTTTAATATTACTACACATAAAGTAATGTATATGATAGATAATTCGATGGATCAAGAAAATTAATACGTTAAAGAGAATGTGTTTAAAAAGGAATAACTCATAAATGAAAATAGATCATTGATTTACCCACCTCTCAGTGTTCCCATATTTTTAAGACTATAATATTTATCAAATGGGAGGTTTCCTCTAATGATCTGAAGTTCACCCATTTTAATTTTAATACATTTTATGAAGTAAATATTTTAGGAAATTATTATAGTACCTAAGATAGGGAAAAATAATGTATGTCGTAAGGATAAAAAACAATATCATTCTTTTAAGACTCAAAAAGGTAATAAATGGAAGGAAAGGAAGATGGAGAAGAGTAAAATAGTAAAAGGAGAGACACCACTAATATAAGGTAATTAGTGTGGTATAAGAATCAATAATTTTTTCTAACGAAGCTTTTTCAGGCTATGACGATGATAATTTGAAATCGAATATAAAATATCATATGAAGAATTTTCCCAATGAAGTAATAAATTATATTGTTGAAACTAGCATTGGTCTTCAAGATTTGAAATCATAACTGGAATAAAATGTTAATTAAATAGAGTGGAATTTGTAAAATTATTGGTTTATGCAGCAAAATACCAAATCAAGTAATAAAAGAGGATAAAATACCCCGACATTGCAATGAAAGGTATTTTGAAGCCATTGGAGATTGAGAATGACCATTTTGTATGATGTTAGTTTTCATAACTATAATTATTGATGTATTACATTCATTTGAAAAGTTCTATCAATTATCCATGTCTGTCTTAACCACCCTAATAAAAATAAAATAAAATAGAGTGAACGATATTGATAATTAGTTGCATGAAGTAGAACAATTTAGTTGGGATAAATATAAAAATATAGAGGATAATTGGAATGATATCTTAAGAATAGTTGGGGTTGAGAACACATTCTCAAATTGATACTCTTAGAGATAAGAATCAAACTGCAATATCTAGAAGAACAAAAATATAGATATTGATTATATTTTAGAATAAATTTCCCAACAGTAGTGTTTGGAATATAATTTTCTTATAAGAAGAATAAATATAATTTCTTAAAGAGAGTATGATCATATATTAATTAATCCACATTAATGTCATACAAAATGGTATCCCATAACCCAACAACTTCCTTACACACTAATGTTTTTCACTTGCATGTACTGGTTTAAATTAAAATTCATTGGAAACATTAAAGGTTAAAATTACTAATAAATGCACATTTTATCAGGATTTTATGTGAGAAAATAAAATAATAACTATTAAAAAAGTATTTTATAAAAGGGTAGTGGATCTAGTAAAAAACAACAAGCTAGAAAAATGTGAGATGTAGAAAAATTTCATAGGATTAGAATAGATAGAGGTGAATAGGTTATTATTGGTGTTTCTAGATATTTTAATGTGAGGAAAAATAGTTTTGTAATGACATATCAACTCATGAGGATAATAGAAATATCCAATTAAGAGGGAGAAAAGAAGATGATAGGATAAAACTTATTGAGAGAAAGAAAAATAGATAAGAAAATATGGTAATTAGAGAAACTTGAAAAAAATGGAGGCTTGTGTAAAAGGTGTGGAAAATCTAGGAATTCTCTATAGAACTACAATAATATTCTAACTAAATATTGGGATTTAATTTTTAATAAAGAAAAATCACCAAAAACTTCATATTCTCCAATCATTATAGTTGAAAAAAGGATTCACACAAAAATAATGGTTGATATTAGAAGAAGAAAAGACCCTGATTGTTTAAGAACTCTAAACAAGAATCATTAATTTGATAAACAAAGAGGTAACTCACAATTATTTATTAATTTTCTATATATATACAAAATTTTGAAAAATTTAAGGAAAAGTCCATGTATTTCACTTTTGTGAAGAAAATAATGTTGTACTAATGGCGTTTCAACTTCCATGAAGTAGAAGAGAAAGTATCCCTTTATGGGAGATAAATCTAGAGATAAGGCATCCATGTTTACACAAGCTATGTAAATATCAAGTATAAGGCATGAAAATCACACATAAAATCCTTATTTATTATTTTATTAATTTAACTTGTTTTATGGGAGTGTTGGTTATTAAATGATGACACAAATGTGGAGTAGTATGCTTGTATTTTAATGTATTTATTTCTTTGTCTAACTATGTGTATGATATAATTATTTTCATGATAATTATTGTATATTTATCCCCTAAAAATGAAAATTTTAGCATGTTTTCTCATGACTTGTTTTTATGAATATAATTGATAATCTTGGTTAAATACCACTTATTTTCTATATCATGCAATCCCACATTGATGTGAATTGGAATAACTAAATTCTCTATAATGAGTAAAAGAATGTGATTTCATCCTTCCATCGTAAATGGATCAAATTTATTTTTTATGGTGGATATATAAATGAGGTGAGAAAAAATTGAGAAATTTGATTTTATTATTAATAAGGAAGATAAAGATATAATGTCCCATATTTAACATTAGATATCGGTGTGGATATTGAAATTTTTTTAAAAGGTATAGATTTATTTGGCCAAATGGTTTGTTGTAAATATGTTAATATGTGATTGATAAGGGAGGTGATGATGCGTGATGAATTTTTATTCACCATGAGTTGGAATTATATTTAATTATTGATAACTCATCCATGTAAATTAGGTGAGTGATCTTATGCCATGAAGACATAGAAAAAAGATAATGGGTGCTACTTGTAATGAACACAGTGGGCATAAAGCCCAACGAACTCGGCCACACCTGAGCCCATCCCTCTGGAAGATAGAAGACCCCCACCCCAAAGACAGATAATAGGCCCCCACCTCACACTGGCCCAGATAACACATGGCAAGAACTATCCCCTGCCTGGCAAGGAATTAATACTCCTCCACCGCAATTCAAACCCGTGACCACAGGGGAGGCATATTAAATCCCCACCAAGCAGGGGAAAGTTCCTTCCACGTGTTATCTGGGCTAGTCTGAGTTGGGGGCCTGTTATCTGCCTGTGGGTGGGGGTCTGCTATCTTCCAGAGGGCTTGGCTCGGGCATGACCGAGTTCGTTGGGATTTAGCCCCACCAGGTTCGTTACACTACTAGTTGAATTATGTGGTTGGATAGATTAGAAGCCATAGCCTTAAATGTGGGGATTTATTTTCTGGTCTTCATTGGGATATAGTAATATTCATACAGATTAAGAAAAAATATCTATAAAATTCTTGAAGGAGTTTTACGTGTTGGTACTATGAAAAAAATTAGTGTTGATGGTTATAATGTTAGAAATTAGTCTGAATGGAAGTTGGTAGAGATGAATATATGTATAATCCATTAGTTGTGTTAGGATATCCTATTTTAAGTAATAATAAGTTTTATAATGAATGTAGATGGTTTAAATAAGTTGAAAATAAATTTATAAGAGGACTTCATTTTGAAGTTGGGATGGAAAAATGATAATGTAATGTGCATAAAACATGGACATAATCTTTTTGATGTGCATAATACTTTTATAAGGAATAAAAATTGATAGGAATGGATAATAAGACTTTGTAATAAGTCATAAACATATTTAATAAAAAATTTCAAAGTGTAATCCTTCTACATGTAAATATTCTATGTGCAAGCCTTTATCATAAGGGTTCCATATAGATAGAAATTGAATATATTTGCAGAAGTGAAGAGAATACTGAGATTATTTCTACATCATTAGATGAATGTCCACAATGAAAATAAGGATGATCATATGCATGTGGATATTTCTATGGAGTTTAAAAAATTACTTTAATGAACTATTATAGATACCCTGGGGTGCTTATAACCGAGCCGACTCTGACATATCCCAAAGGGAATTATTAATCCCCATGGTTTGGAGACTAGATCCTGGAAAAATTCATTATAAAATAGGGAATTTATTTTCTAAAAAATTGTGGAAGACAAAACTTTACAGGTCAGTACTCCCAACACTCAAAAGAGAGAAGGTACCATAAACCAAATAGGTATAATAAAACACAAAGTAGTACATCATCAATTAATTATCAACATGAAAGATAGAACTCTAACATCCAAAATCACTGGTGCAGAAAATGTTTTTTACGTCACCATTTTTTTCGTCGGTTATATATAACCGACGTAAAAATGCGGCGAGTAGATTTTTAATGTCGGTTATTTTAATAACCGACGTTAGAAATCACGCCTGTTTGGTTTTTACGTCGGTTATCTTATAACCGACGTCAAAACCCAATGCGCGGGGGGTTTTTTACGTCAGTTATTTGGAAACCGACGTAAAAAACCCGATATCGACGTGTTTTTTACGTCGGTTATCAAATAACCGATGTAAAAAACCAAAGCACGGTGGGTTTTTTACGTGGTTTATAAAATAACTGATGTAAAAAACCTGTAGATATCTCGTTTTTTACGTCCGTTATTTTATAACCGACGTAAAAAACCAAAGCATGGGAGCTTTTTTACGTCGGTTTTAAAATAACCGACATTATAAATTTAAAAAATAGTTTATAACGTCGGTTATATAATTACCAACCTTATAAAACTTTTAAAGAAATTAAAGCCCGTGGACTGTCATTTACGATTTTTCGATTAACAGTCCGCCGGCTCGTCTCTCTCACGCGGTAAACCCTAATCGGTTCGTCGATCGACCTACAATAAACTCATTTTGGCTTCATTGTTTATCTTCTTCACTCCTCTCGGATCTACCAGCTCAACTCGCAACATTCAAGTAATCCTTCCACGAATTTATTTCGTTCGTTTTTGTTTCGATTCTTGATGTAATTTGTTTCCATCAGATATTCTTTTCTATTTAATCATGTTGGGAATCTCGTGGAATTTTTTGTTATTGCAAATGGTTATTTTTATTTTGTTGATATAACAGACTATGTTGCATTTATGTAAATCGATGCTGATTGTTGGTGACATTATTTAATATTGCTCACTATTTTGGTTACTTTATGTGCTAGAACATGCTTGTGGTTCTGGATATAAATGTTGCTTAATCTGGAAATTATTTCTTATGTTTTTTGGTTCTGTTTTGGTTGAATTAGTTTTTTTACATAATTTTGTTTTCTGTTTTTTATGAGAATTAATATAAGCAGTTTGCGTTTGAATAACGGTTTAGTCTGGTAATTTCCAGGCTGTTCACTATTGTTGTTGATATTTGTTAATTCTTAGTGTTTCGAATTTCTGAACATGTTTCCTGTAATTGGAATTCAGTTTTTGTCCATGGTTTTGTTTTCGTTTTTGGATTATGAAAACCAAAAAGAATCAGAGTTTTTAGTCGAGTTTTATTTTGATTGATAACCGTTAAAGCTGAAGGCCAAGTACAAAATCAAATCCCCACAAGATATGCTACATGGGATTAAAAAGAAGAAATAAAGGATTAAACCGAATCAGTGGGACTATTGTTATTCTGAGCAGACCAGTGTTGGATGCGATGGGCGACCCTCTCAACCTTCCAATGCAATTAACGATCATTAGAAACAAGAATGAGTGAATTGCTGATAAAATAATAACATGCTGGTAGACCTCTTTTTGCCAGTAACACCGAAGGGTGATGAAGACCAATATCAAGGTCTGCACGCCATTTAAAATAGGTTGTTTATCTAATATATTAAAACATAAAAACCGCAATCAAGATTAAAATATATAGGAGTCATGGTTTTCTTTGATTCAATGAAATTTAAAACTGTTATATCTAACTATATTTTGTTTTAAAAATAATATTCAAGCATATTTTTTTAAATACCTATAGATTTGTTTTATATTTTAAATTGTTTTACATTCAAATTATGATTTTTTTCATATAAACATATATTTGTCTTATCTTAAAAATATATATTTTTTTGTTGATATTTGTTATAGGTAATAATGAGATGAAGTTGGATTACGGCACATCGAATGAGCAATGAATTTGAGGAAGGTATTGATGCCTTTTTGGAATTTGCAAAACGAAATGTTCCATGTAGTGACATTTTTTTCTGTCCAGCCTGAAATGTTTGAATATGAAGAAGTTGAAAAGTAGAGAGATAAAAGATCATCTGATTTGTCATGGTTTTAATCCGAGTTACGGCCCTTGGATTTGGAATGGTGAAACTAGACGGAATGTCACTGATGATGATAAATCGCAAGATGGTAACTCCGATGGAATTGAAGAAATGATTCGCGATATTGTAGCAGAACAAATTGAGATAGAACCGACAGTTGCGCGTCTATATGGTGATGATGAAATACCATTATATCCTGGTTGTACAAATGTTACGGTTTTGTCGGCAGTGATAAGATTGATTAACCTGAAGGCGAAGCATGGATGGAGTGACATAATTTTTACAGAGCTGCTATAATTAATGAAAGACATTCTTGCAAAAGATAACGATCTTCTAGATTCACATTACAAATCCAAGAAAATATTATGCCCGATGGGATTGGGATACAAGAAAATACATGCCTGTCTGAATGACTGCATTATATATAGGAAGGAATATGAATTTCTGTCAGAGTGTCCTAAATGTGGGACATCACGGTATAAGGTGAAAGAAAAATCACAGGCTGATGTAGAGATTACAAATCTCCCTTCAATGGTATTTTGGTATCTTCCTATAATTAATCGTTTCAAATGTTTATTTGCTAATTCACATGATGCAAAAAGGTTAAGATGGCATGCTGAAGAGAGGGTATGTGATGGAAAAATACGTCATCCAGCTGATTGTCCACAATGGAAGAAAATTTATGCACTGTATTCTACATTTGGAAATGAAATTAGAAATCTCAGACTAGGGTTGTGCACAGATGGAATGAATCCATACCGAAAACTCAATAGCACACATAGTTCATGGCCTTTTTTATTGGTAATTTACAACCTCTCTCCTAATGTTTGTATGAAGCGCAAATATGTCATGTTGAGTACAATGATCTCTGGTCCAAAGAAACCCGGTAATGATATTGATGTTTACTTGTCACCGTTAATTGATGATTTGAAACTGTTATGGACTGATGGTATTAGGGTGTATGATTATTATAAAATGGAATATTTTCAACTACATGTAGTGCTTCTGTTCACTATAAATGACTTCCCAGCGTATGGAAATTTTTCTGGATATAGTGTTAAAAGACATAAAGCATATCTAATTTGCGAACAACAGATGTCATATTGTCAATTGCATCATGGGATGAAAACAGTGTACATGGGTCATCGAAAGTTTTTGCCTATGGAACACCCTTATAGAAGACTAAAAAAGGCATTCAATGGCTCACAAGAATTTGATACTGCTCCAAAACCTTTATCTCCTGATCTGTATTTTGAGAGGGTGAAAACCCTTGACGTGACATTAGTAAAGACATATAAATCTGGTATTGATAGACATATTTGGAAGAAAAAAGTCAATTTTTTTTAGCTACCATATTGGAGGTATCATGAAGTTAAACATAATATTGATGTCATGCACGTGGATAAGAATATCTGTAATTATTTTATTGGAACATTGTTAGATATTAAAGGAAAGACTAAAGATGGGTTGAATGCAAGATTAGACTCACTATCAATGGGAATACATTTGGAGTTAGCTCCCACTCCTAAAAGAAGATGAACATTTCTTCCCCCGGCTTGTCATAAATTATCGAAGAGGGAGAAAATTAGCTTCTGTCAGTGTCTTCATGATACCAAAGTGCCTCAAGGTTATTCTTCTAATGTAAAAAATTTTGTCTCATTGAAGGACTTTAAGTTGATAGGTATGAAATCACATGATTGTCACGTCATGATGCAACAAATTCTACCAGTTGCATTGCGTGGAATATTGCCCATTCATGTCAGAAAGACTATAATGAAGTTGTGTTATTTTTTCAATTCAATTTGTAACAAGGCGATTGATGTGAATGCTTTGAAAATTTTGGAAAAAGATTCAATTTTTATACTTTGTCAATTGGAAATGTATCTTCTTCCAACTTTTTTTGATATAATGGCGCATTTAATCATCCATCTGGTTCGAGAAATAAAGCTTTGTGGACCTGTATATCTTCGTTGGATGTATCCTTTTGAAAGGTATATGAAAATATTAAAGGGGTATGTTAAAAATATATATCGACCTGAAGCCTCCATTATTGAAAAGTATATTTCTGAAGAGGTAGCAGAGTTTTGTACAAGCTACATGGCTGCGGCGCAACACATAGGTTTGCCTCCATCTCGCCATGAACGAGTTAATAATGAGGGAAATGGGATTCGCGGCTTGAATGTCAAATCATTGTCAGCTGAACAGATGAAAAAGTTAGAATCATACATCTTGAATAACATAGCCGATGCTCAACCGTATATCACATTGCATATTAATGAGTTGAAATAATGTCATCCAAAGAAGAATGAAATGTGGATTTTGAATGAGCACAACAAAACATTTTTGTCATGGATTAAAAAGACTTTTCTTGGTAGATCAGATGTATCAGAGACATTAAAATGGATAGTGGGTGGTCCATGTTAAAATGTGATAACATGGTCCGGTTATGACATTAATGGTTATACATTTCATACAAAATCTCAGGACAACAGAAGTGCGGTTCAGAATAGTGGTGTATTGGTGTTTGTAGAAGCAATGCATTTTTCGAGTGCTAAGGAAAAAACCCAATTTTTGCATCAAGTGCATATTATGGAGTGATTGAAGACATATGGGAGGTTGATTACTTTAAAATTAAAGTTCTCGTTTTTAACTGTAAATGGTTTAACGGTAAAAATAGTGTCAGACACGATGAATTTGGAATGACACTTGTTAATCTGAATAGATTGGAAGACACATCTGATTCTTTTATAATGGCAACACATGCAAAACAAATTTTCTATGTAGTAGATCAATCAGATATGCAGTGGGCTGTTGTTTTACAAGGGAAAAAACAATATGTTGGTGAGGATGAACTTGATGAATATGCTGATTTATGTGAGATCCCTACCTCCATGGAAATATTAACAGAACATAATGATGATCATGTTGAAGACATAGTTTGTGCCATAAGAAACGATCACGACGAAGGAATTTGGGAAAACAATCCATTTGTACATTCCTAAAATTACAGGTAACATATGTTTATTTCTTGTTTACAATTATTTTTTCCATAAATGTTAGATATTGTAAGTTTTTTATTTATTAAAACATGTTTTAAAATAAAATAAGTATATGTTTTTGTTTGTTTTAAGTTTGTTTAGTTTACTTTATCATGTTTATAACCATTAAATGAATTTTAAAATGCTTATTTTTGTTCAATGACAATTACTTATCCATGTTTACAATGTTTACCAGGTTTACCATTTTTACCATTTTTACCATCTTGACCATCTTGACCATCTTTGTCATCTTTACCATTGTTTAACATGCATACCATATTACCAATGTTTACTATTATGTAACTTAGTACACTTTTATATTTTCTGATTACAATAGTATTAAAATATTTGAATTTGTATATTTGTGAACTGACGTTTGTTTTTATGATTTGAAGGATAATGAAAGATCATTCAGATGGTCAACCACATGATTCTGGAGAGGAGAATATTGCTGGTCATACCTCTGGGGATGAACATTCACATGCTCCTATTATGACAAAGAGTTCAAAGGTTGGTAAACGTGGGTGCACACGTTTACCAAAATTATCACTTTCCCGTATGCAAGATCAGAGGATAGTCGTTGAGTTTGATGATGATGATATTCCTAGAGGTCTGAGTGCCAAAGATTTTATGAGTTTTGTTGCAACTCAAGCTAAGAACAAAGTAAGCATTCTGTATGATGATTGGAGAGGTGTGGATAAAGAGATTATCTCTTAGATGCGGGAGACGATTTTGGTAAGATCTTTTGTCATTGTTTGACCATTCTTTTATTGTCTCTAGTATATATAATATGTTTAACCTCTTCTTTATCAGATGACATTTGATATTCCTAACACTGGAGGAGTCGGGATGAAATGCTTATCGTTGGCTGGCAGGAGATGGAGGGATTTCAAATCAACCCTCTCATCTGATTTCATTTATGGTCATAGGAGTCACGACAATCCATGTCGTATATGTCCTTTTATAGATGAACACACATGGAGAACGTTTTTTGAAAGTAGAAAAAAAGAGTCATTTCTGGTAAGGTCAATGTAAACTTTTATAAACATTCTTATATAAATGATTTTCATAATGTTTTTTTAATGATTTCTTATTCTTAAATTACAGCAAACAAGGAAATCTCATCAGGAGATCCAATCTAAAAATGTTTACCCTCATAGTTTATCTCGGGGAGGGTATGCATTATTGGAAGAACAAATGATGGCGGGAAAATTTCAACAACTGAGAGCTGAGTCTTCAAGCTCTGGAGAGGTGGCCCCTCCATCCCATCCATTTAGACATGAAAAATGGAAGAGATATCGGAAGGGAAAAAAGGGAAATATCTTTCGGAAGAATCGAGAATCGTAGCTGAGAGGATTGTAAGATATCTATTCAATTTATTTAAGTTAACTTTTTTTCTTCATATAAGTTTCAATCATTACAGAAATGTTCAATTAATTAATACAAGACTCTCTTGAGGAGCAGAGTTCAGAGGGGATATTTAGAGCTACTGGGAGGGAAGATATTTTATTTGCAGCATTGGGAAGGCCCGAACATCCTGGTCGTGTAAGAGGATATCCGGAAGGTGTATCGGTAAGAAAAGTGTTTCCAAGTTATTCAACTTCTAACATTGAGGGGGATTATAAAAAAATAGAATCCTTGGAGGCTGAAGTTAAAAATATTAATGCGATGATGGAGGACAAGATTAGAGAGTCAGTGCAGTCTATGTTTGTAGAAATGCAAAGACAATTTCAGACTGCAGCTCCCACTCCTCCACCTCCCCCTGCAAACCCCATTATTTATCCTCCACCTCCGCCAGTAGCTCCCACTCCCCCACCACAGCCTGTAGACCCCATTTATTATCCTACGCCTCCGCCGCAACTTCCTACATATTGCGAGTTGTATATTGATGATTCTCAACATCATATAGTAGCATACGGGTTGGTATATTGTATAGGAGATACAGTTAATCATCAACAATTAGAGGTAGAGAATCAGAGTGTCATTGTACAAGATATTATAGATAGATCAGCTAGGGTACCAATACCTACAGATGAGGTGGCGACAGTTGGACAGAGTATCAGCCATTTTTTAGTTTGGCCATCCACACTTCTTCGACTCATTACCATAGAGGTATGAATGTTATATCGTTTATTTTATTTGTTTATTAAAGTTGTTTTATCATATGAAAACTACTATATTTTTCAAATTTTTTTCACAGGAATACTTCAAAGGTAAAGAAATACTGTATAGACAACATCAAAGACAGTAGGCAATGACATCAGATACAGATTCCAGTGGTCTTGACAGATTGTCATGATATTCACATTTGTTGTTGGGTTTTTATGAGCTTCCAATGGAATCTCATGTTTGTGGACGTGAAATAAGTGTGGGGATTACAAACACTGATATCATGGAGCTTGTTACTGGAGATAAGTTGGGAATCATCGTGGTGCAAATGTTTTCCATGTAAGTCTTAACAACTTTTCCCTACGTTATATTTATTAAAAATGTATACTTATGTTTGTTTTGTATTAGGTATCTTTATAAAATTTGTGAGAGGAATGAGCTGACAGAAGTATATGGATTCATGGACCCGCAATTGATTTCCCCTGAAGCATGTCCATTGACTGAGGAACACAGAATGGTTTATATTGATGAAAGATTTCAAAAGAATATAATCAGACAATGTTGGATGAAGCCTTTTTGTGAGAGGTATGAAACACATTTCTCTCAAAGAGTTAATTATCCTTTAACATAAAAAACCAATAACATTAAATTTCCTTTTATCAGTGATCATTGGATGTTAGGTATTTTTTTCCCAAGGGAGAAATCTCTTTATTGGATATGCTCTGTTCATGGTGATGTGCGGGAATGTTTTAAGAATATATTGGAACAGTAAGTTTCAATTTCTCAATAGTTTTATATATTATAATGAATTTTAAATTTTCCCCATTCGTATTATTTTCTAACAGTGCATGGGTCTACTTTCGAAAAAACACAAAGAAAAGAAAAGCGAAGATGAAGTATGTAAATGCGAAGGTAAATTTCCATTTAGAATTTTTACTTTTTGATTTATTACATAAAAATAATATATTGAATTTACACTCATTCAAAACAGAATTTTCATGAACAAAAGGGCCTCATCGAAGGCGGATATTATATGTTAAGATTTATGTATGAAATAATAACAACTGGGACAGTTGTGAATTTTGACCTGGTATGATTTCCTCTTAAACTTTTCCATAATATTTCAATTTGATTTATTCATTATACACGTTAAATATCTTCTTTTTCATTTTTAGCTTTTTGATGACCCTCAACCCTATACTGCTGAAGACATCAAACACGTACAAGTGGAGTGGTCAAATTATTTTATAGGTTTGATTGATTTTAGTTTTTTGTAATGTAAAATGTAATTTTGAATATTGTCATTTTAATTGTGTATTTGGTAGTTGTTTAGGTTGGATTTAGTTTTTTTGAAGTTGACAATGTAAGTTTTGAATGTTATATAAGTGAATGTATAATTTTTCTATACTTCTTGTTTTGGTCTGCTTTTGATGGTTTTTCTGGTATGGATTTGGGTCTATGGGGGATGGGTTCCAAGGGTGTGGGGGTGTGTTCAGTGGGGTTGGGGGTGTCCAGCGGTCTGGGAGGGCTGTCCGGTGGGGTGGGGGGACAGTCCTGGGGGGTGGCAGGGATGTCCAGGGGTGTGGGAAGCCGGACCAGGGGTGTGGGAGTGCTGTCCAGGGGTGGGGGGGGGGGGGGTTGTCCAGGGGTGTTTGGGGCTGTCCAAGGGTGTGGTGGGGGATTTCAATTGCGGTGAGGGGGTGAGGGGGTGCTGTTCATGCGGGTGGGGGGTTGTCGAGGGGTGTTAAGGGGTGTCCGGGGGTCGGGGGCAGTCCAGGAGTGTGGTGGGGGCTCCAATGGGGTCGGGGAGGGTTGTCCAAGGGGTATACATGAGGGTGGGAGCTCCAATGGGGTGGGGGAGGGCTGTCTAGAGGGTATACATGAGGGTGAGGGCTCCAACGGGGTGGGGGAGGGCTCTCCATGGGGTATAAATGAGGGTGGGGGATTTCTAGGGGGTATGTTTTATATGTTATCTATGTACATGATTATTTTTTATGTACTTTTGTTTTTGTGGTACGATTTCTTGATTTGTTTTCAGGTTGATTCTGGTGGAGAGAAGATGATTGCATTCTGTTTAAAAAAATTGGGTTTATCACGTCGGTTATTAAATAACCGACGTGATAAAATGCCTGGAAAATAGTTTATCATGTCGGTTATTTGATAACCGATGTGATAAAATGCCTGGAAAATAGTTTATCACGTTGGTTATTTAATAACCGACATGATAAAAGGCCAGGATAATGGTTTATCACGTCGGTTATTTAATAGCTGACGTGATTAAAGGCCTGGAGAATGGTTTATCACGTCGGTTATTTAATAACCGACGTGATAAAGGGCATGGAGAATGGTTTATCACCTCGGTTATTGAATAACCGACGTGATAAACGGCCTGGACAATGGTTTATCACAACGGTTATTGAATAACCGACGTGATAAACCCCCCTTCCCCGGTTTTTCACATCGGTTTTATATGAACAGACGTGATAAACCACGCTCACCCTGGTTTATCACGTCAGTTCTTATAGAACCGACGTGATAAACCCCCCTCACCCTGGTTTATCACGTCGGTCCTATATGAACCGATGTGATAAACCCCCCTCGCCCCTATTTATCACGTCGGTTGTTTAATAACCGACGTGATAAACCATTTTCCAGGACTTTTATCGCGTCAGTTGTTAAATAACCGACGTGATAAACCCTTCCCATTTTCTTTATCACGTCGGTTCTAAAATAACCGACATGATAAACATCGCAATTTTATATTTTTGACATCGGTTTTTAAATAACCGACGTCAAAAACCTTATTTCTAACGTCGCACGTATTAACGTCGGCTAAAAACCGACGTGAAAAATGTAAAATAACTGACGTAAAAAACGTTTTCTGCACTAGTGAAGGAACCATCATCCCATGATATCATTGGACCCACTAATAGAAATCCACTCCATGGTCCAAATGATCATAAAAATCCACCACCTCCAATTTGTGCTTTCCATTTTCTTATATTTGGAATAATAAAATTAAAAAATTCAAAAAATAAAATGTTGGTGTGAAGTATAAATTCTAGTAGGGTCTCACAAAGTTTTCAATAGTAGATTCCTTAATAATAAACCAAATAATTATTTAAATGTAAATTAAAAAATTCATGGAATAATATATCATTTTAATATTTAAAAACAAAATATGATTTATTTTCAAAGCATGGGAAACATTTTAAACAAGGATTAAATAAAATTTTTATTTAGAATAATTTATATAAATCATTTTGTATGAGTAAAATAGTTCTTTGAATAATGTAATATAGAATCAAATAAAAAAAATAACCCTTATCATCTTCCCTAATGTATGCTAGTTTTTAGCTATAGGATCCACAATATTCTCAAATTAGTGATCATGGATAAATAAGTGTGCACACATGCCTTAGACTCCGGCGGAATAAGACTTATCAACCTTCCATCAGGCATTATCATTCCAAAATAGGTTTTTTAGTTTTTTCATTATCAATCCATTTCAATGGTATCAATATCTTAGCATTATTATTCCAAATAACCCACTGACTACCCATGCTCTCATATGATTTATTAGTAAATAAAAATGGGGAAGTATTTCATTTCAAATCTATCATCATTTACAATTAAATTTCCCGATTTTTTGTTTCGTTATTCAAATTCAACTTCTAATACCAAAACATGGGTTTTCCTCTTTTCATACCATTTTAATAATAAACCAATCATATGTTTTAATCATTTAAATTTAATAAATTTTTCTCAAATCAACTATCAAATCATTTAACCGATTCCATCATTTTCAAAATACACCTCACAATTCAAATTCCTTTTGATTCATATTTTTGTCAAAATCTATTCAATTTCAATTTCCATGATCATATCACTTCAAATAATGTTTTCATAAAAAATTCAAATAAATTTCAAACTAATCAGGAAAATCATGGTTTCAAGTACATGACAAATTTCAAATAGGACCACCATCCATTAATCAACGAAATAAAATGATCAAAACACATAATGGGAATACCAAAGTTGATTGATGGAGAATGATATCTAGAAATAAATCATAGATTCAAGATCCATAAAAGGGATATAATATCTATAAATAACATGGATATATATCAATATCTAAGAATTATATAAGGTAAGATTGAAAGAAAGCATACAACAGGAGATCAATTTACTAAAGAGGGATTAGATCATCCACTAGCACTTTAATTCAGCAAATGAGGATGTTAGATGAGAAACAATTGCTTCAAGGGAGCCTTAAAAACTATGGAAATCATTTTGAGGTTTAGAAAGCAAATTTTTAATCTTTAGAGAGGGCTTCAAAAAAATTTAAAATTGTTTTTAGAATAATTAAATCTTGCATGTATGGTTTTGTGGATATAGACACATGGTTAGAAAAATAATGCACCCTAAAAGTGTACCCTAACTATTTGGGGCTCTTGATCTCTCTAAAGTGGGAAAATAGTTTAATTAAACACATGAACCCATGAAAATTACCACATACTGAGGCTACATGGTTTGGTAGGTTTGGAATCATAGTTTGGAAAAATCATGCATCCCCTTCTAGAGCACCATCAAGTGGAGCACAATTGGTTGGAAAAAACCACATGGTTTTCAAGAACAAATCTCCAACCAAGAAAAACATTGAACGGATTCCAAAATTATCCAAATTTTACCCAAAATAACCCAAAACAACCCTCAACCAAATTACAATCAAAACTAGGGTTGATGAGTACATGAAAAAATGTAACAGAATATTAAATCATCCACTCCATAAAAACATTTTGTCCCCAATAATCTGTTATTTAAAGGCCCATATCAAAGATACAAGGCCACTTATATCTCATTAATGACTCACACTCCATGATATCATGATAATCAAAAAACATTTTCTATAAAAAATGGATCAAATGTATATCCATCCCATGAAGAACGTTTTTCTTAGAATCAAAAATCCTGACTGAATGATCTGTCATGGATAAACCAGTATCAACATCAAGATCCTCCCCACTCAAGACATGATATTGGTTAGAATGATACTTCTAATGTTTTGATACATGGAACACATATTGTATAGAAATATACTATAAATTATTTACTAAATTGATAGCCACTTTCCCTACATTTTTAAAGTACTCACAAACTATGGAGAAAGCTCCCCTTCCCTCCCATGATGTTGTTGAACCAACCATAGTGAAACTTAAAGGACCCCAAAACACCCTGAGAGGGTAGGGGTGAATCAGAGTGTCAAATTTTTCTTTTTTAAAGTTATTTATCTTGTTCCAATGTTAATATAAACTTGTCATGTTTTTTATAGAAATGTATGTAAAAAGATGAAACATCACCTTAACTTGGTTCCCTGCAAAGGGATACTTGCAGGGAGCATACACTGACAGTGTGTCGGTCGTACCTAATTTCACTAATATTCACTTGTTTTTGGATTACAAGATTTGATCACAGTCACTATGATCCAGGCACACTGCCTTTACAATGGCTTAGGGATAGCTAACGGTATCCTTCAGATCACTTTTTTTGATCCCCTATCCCACTGCCTTGGGATAAGTCTAACTCTGTTTATCGATTTTAAGGTTGATTCAATAGTCTTTCATTGTAGTCTTGTCTTTGTTCAACATGTGACACTACTTGAATGAAAGTCCAGAATTGATTCACTTGAAAGCACTGATCACACTAATCGAATATTCAAAAGATTTTCCGAATAACAACACCACACTTGTGCACAATCCCTAAATTTGGACACCAGATTTGGGAATTTTCCTGAAAGATGACTATCGCACAACCCCTACTTTCCATGCAACCCTTATATTGCGCACAACTAGACCGAAGGGTTCACATGGTTGTTTCAGAATAAAGTAGCACCTTTTGTGAAAGATTAACATTATTTAATTCATTAATGTACAAACCTTTCACGTAGCAGGGAAACTAGATTATTGTTGGAAAAATTATTAATTCATTCATGTGGTAGCCGCCTATTTCTTGGCCTCAATGACCCTATGTGAATGTTTTTGATGCATCCATGTTTGTGCGATCAAGATCCTTCCGGAGTGCGGAAAACCCCTTTTGACGTCACATTGGGCATGCAATATTCTTCCACACAACCTCATATTTCACGCACATTTTGGACATGCATTCAATTTTTTTTATATATTTTGATTCACTGATCCCAAACTAGACCATGCGTTCATGTTTCAAAAAACCCTTTTAATCTTGCACACAATTCCTTTTTCCAAAAACAATTTTCTCCGTATTCAAATTGTTTGGACCCAAAAATTTAGCAGACATTGGTAAACGGTGCCGCCTTTAATACTGTTGCTCACCTAAAATGTATGATACCTTTCTTAGAAAACATCCTAAACATATAATGAGGCTTTAAAACAAACACAAATCATACTCAATTTCCAGTATAGAACGAACATTGTTCCATCAATCTCCCCCTTTGGGTGTGTTGGAAATCTCCATAAAAAATCAATAGATCACCAGCAACTATCAAAACCTACTACACAACAATCAACGCAGCCAACACTCTATGTCCATGTGAGCAATGTTGGATGCAGAAAATAAGAGGGGATGCTTGAATTGGGTTCCTATGTTTTTGAATTCTTATTGACCCCAATCTATTCTCTTAATGTGTCAAAGAAGCACTACATGTTATGAAAGTATTCCTTATCTTCCTAACACTAAATTCTCATAGTGTCACAAAAGAATTACATTTCCATTATATGTCCTGAATTTATTAATTCCCCATAATTGACAATAAATCCAAATACATGTATTTTTTCATTATACAACTCAACACACACCCAGGATAGAATCTCCCCATAAACCAGCATCACATTCACAAATAGATTGAAAACAACTAACATAACTGGGGAGAGGGGGAAAATCATAGCCTCCTCATGGACTAAGAGGTGGATGAACACTGAGGTTCAGATGATGTTTCTTGAACACAACCATTGAATGTGGCTTGGTTATAATTTCAACCAATTTCTCATCTATTCCCACAATTTCCATGTTGACCATGCCTTGTTCAACTTTTTCCTTGATGAAGTGACATCTAATTTCAATATGTTTCATTTGAGAATGCTGAAAACGATTCTCATGAAAATAAATCGTGATATTGTTATCACAATATATCACAATTGTTTGTTTTACCTCATCACATATGTTAGTTAGTTTCTACTTCATCAAGAGTAACTATGTTAATTCTTTGGTATAAGATATATATTCATCTTCAGTAGTAGTAAGATATGTACTCTCCCATTTCATGATCAACCAACCCACATTTCGTTCCAATATAAAATGATCCAAAACTGGAGGATTTTATGTCCACTACAACCCCATCATAGTCCACATTAAAAAATTCTGATAATTCACTGTCCCTTCCGGTAGAAAAGTTTAACCCATAATTATGAGTTCCTTGAATGTACCTCATGATTCTTTTTACTGATGTCATATGTTCTTCCTTTAGTTTACTCTGAAATCAGGCTTCTAAGCATGCTGCGTATACAATATTAGGTCATGTTTCTGTTAGGTACACTTATCTTCCAATAATAATCTTGTACATAGTGGGATCTACATATGTCCCATCCTCATGCTTTCCAAGTTTGGTTCCAATTACAATCATAGTTGGCATTGTTTTGGAGTCATGCATATTAAATTTATTCAGCACCTCTCTTTCATATATTTCATGAGAAATGAATGTGTAATCCTTTTTTTGAATCACCTACATCACTAAGAAATATGTGATCTCCATAATCATATACATTTCAAAATCTATCTTCATGTGATTAGAAAATTCATCCAACGATCTATTCCTACCACCAAAAAATATAATTTCATCAATGCAAACTGGAACGAGGAACCGATCGTTTGGATAATTAATCTCCTAGATATTGTGACCTACTCCTCCTATTTCGAATTCCAACTTCATGAGATAATAATCCAGATGAGAATACCATGCTCGTGGTGCCTACTTCAAACCATAGAGGGCCTTATTTAATTTCCAAACCATTGTTTCATTAATATAAAGATAAAAAACCATTGGTTTGTCGCGGTAGACTTATTATTTGAGAACATAATATAAAAATGTTATGTTGAAATCCATTTTATATAATTTATATCATATTTGTATTGAAAGGGAATGAAAATTCATGCTTGACTCTCGTCCACCAACTGGTGGAAAGGTTTCTTCAACATCGACACATTCAATATTTGAATATCCTTTACATACCAATCATTCCTTGTTTCTGATAACATTTCTTTGCTCTTCAAACTTTTTCATTAAGATCCACTTCATACCAATCACGTACTAACCTTCATGTCATTTGATTAGGTCCCATGTTTGATTCTTGTCAATCTAATCTGACTATTCATTCCTAGATTTCACCCATGATTCATCCTTCATAGCTTCTTCAAATTAGGATGGTTTGACAACTGATTGAAATACATAATGTGCATTATTATTTATTCTACTCATCTATGTGGGTGAAGTATAATCCATATTAAGATGGGATTGATCAATTTTTGATCTTAGATTCCTCCATCAAGATCCAGCCAAATTCTATGCAGCCATGGTTTTCTCTTCAGATTATTTTTTGGAGTCAATATCAAGAATTGGATCCTAATAATTTTATACACCTTCATCTATTTCTGTATTTTTATTTGTTCTATTTTCAATTTATTCTTTATCTTCTATCACATAATCATATGAATTCCTCAAAGTACTTTCGGGTTTCTCTTCAATTATGATAACATTGCTGCTTTCCAAAATCCTTCCAAAGTGGTTGTTGAAATACTTGTAGGATTTTCTGTTCATTGAGTATCCAATGAAAATTACTTCATCTACATTGTCACCATACTTCCCTTGATTTCCTTCTTTGTTTCTGTTGTAACATTTACTTCCAAAAACATGGATGTATTTAAATTAGGGATTCCTTCTATGACACAATTCATATGGTGTCTTTGTCTCACCCATATAAAGACCTGTTCGATTTTGAATATACAATGCAGCTTGAATGACCTCTTTCTAGTAATTTCTACTAATACAACTCTTAATCAGCAAAGTTATTGACATGTTGTTAACCTTCCTATTCTTGCATTCAACAAACCCATTTTTTTGTAGAGTTCTCATATTATATACCTCATTTTGTATCCCATTCTTCTCCAAGTAATTTTCAAATTGAATGTATGTGCATTCCCCACAATTTTCAGATCGAAGAACATTGATTGTTTGTCTGGTATCATTCTCGATGATTTGACGATATTTTTTCATGCAGTCAAGAACATGTCATTTTATGTGTATGACCATTACACATTCCATTCTATTTTAATAATCTATGAACAGGATAAAATACCTTTACACATGAGTTCCAACAACATTTAGCAGGCCACATACTTCTGTATGAATGTGATTAAGAAGATGAGATTCCCTTTTCTTCTTTGGACAATATGAACTGCAGAACAAAATCCCCTAAATGCTGGAATCACAATACTTTTCACATTCACACTTCAGGGTGAGAATATCTATGATAATCGTCATTTTTGATATCTTATCTATGTCTTATTGATTGATGTGACTCAGTCTCCAATGCCACTGGTTATTTTATTCTTCAACAGTCATGTAGAAAACGTTTTCTTTACTATCAACCAAATACAAGTTGCCTTCTCTTATGCATCCTTTCATAAGTGAATTTTCTATCTTTCCCTTGATAGTGCAACTTTTCTGATTGAAAGTAACTATTAGTCCTGAGTCATTTAGTTGAATCAAGCTAAAAAGATTATGATGTAGGCCATCCACCTATACGACTTTAGTTTTCTTTACCTCTATATTAGAAAGTTCAGTAATTCCACATCCATTGATTTTTAGAGATCCATCATTACCAAACTATAATGTTACATCAACCCTCCACTTGACACTCATTAATAAGTCTGCATTACCTACTATATGGGAAAAACAACCACTATCATGAATCTAGGTGTTGTTTCTTTTTGTAGCTTTAGGGATGCCTCTACAATGATGGATTTCACAATTATGTTTTTTTCTTTCCATGAGATATTCCATTATGTGTAGGGCACTGCTGGACTTTAAATTATCTCTTCGATGTACATAGGTTTTTCATGGTCAGAATCTTTTTCTAGGGGAGAAAACATATTTGAAAGAGAAAAACTATCTTTTTGATGAGTTTTGACTTTTTTCTAACTTCGTTATGAAGTGACTATGTCACTCTTATGCCAGAAAAAAAATGGATTTATGGCAAAATTTTGATAAATGTAAACAATATCTCATAAATTATTTCTTCTGTATGTAGTATAATATGAATTTTTCTCCTTTGTTGAACTTTATGCTCCCCACATTTAGATATCTTCTTGCCTCTTAACATTATGACACAGTATGACCCAAATATCTACAGAAATGAAACATCAATAGAGGAAATGTATTCTCACTTCTATTTGGACTCATTACTTCTTCCTTGGAAAAAATATTTGACTACCTGTTATTCCTAGAAGCTCGATGATAGTATTCTATTTTTTTATTTTGATTTTCGGGTCACTTTTTCAACACTTCTAGTGATTTTACAACATAATCAAATTTCATCTTACCTTTATTCTGCTCCAGTTTATTTGCAGCATTTGATGTTTCTGCATCACAATTAATTCCACTATTTCCCATCCATGTGGGTTTTGATCACTCAAGATCTTTACAACTCAATCAGACCCTTGTTTTTTAATGTCCATTATCTCAACATACGAGAAGCTATAAAATTTTATTTTCTTCTTTTATTCTTTTGAACATAATTCAATTTTGAGAATACTCCTAAGAGTAAAAAATTCATATTCATGTCCCCCAACAGTTTTGGAATTATCTTCTAGTCTCCAGGTATGGTCATTGATGAACTTTTACTATTCTTAGATTCTGAGATTTAGTTCCACTACATCATCATTACTTTTAATGATTTATGATAGTACTTTAACCAATTCATCCAATCATTTAATTTTAGCATCATGTTTATTGAAATATTATATTATTCTTCAACCATTTTTTCCACATATTTCATCTATTACACTTATTCTCAAGATTATAAAAATTATCCTTAAGTTGCAATGTTGGAACATTGTTAGTTGTCAACTAGTTATATCTAGCTTTATCTATTGATGGTTTTGAATTTTAAATGGTATCCATCAAGGAAGCATGGTTTCTAGTTTTAAATTATAGTTATTCTTCATCATAAAATTCATTATCATTATCTTCCTCTTCAAAGAAAAAACAATTAATCTATAATTTCTTTCTATATAGGAAGTATCCCAATTTGAATAACATTTTCTAATGATTCTCAATGTGTTCACCTTTTCTTTCATCATATTCAAAAATTCTTGAGAACTGAGAGGCATTGTGCCAAACTTTTCCACAATAAAAGCAAGCTAGATGTAACTTCCCTTTTAAATTTCTATTTTCACTTCTGGAACATCTTTGAAATGAGAGAAAGAATTAATTTTTTCCACATCATCTTTACCACTACTGTCTTTTAAATTTTTTATTTTGTCCTTGGCTTTGACTGCCATTTCCTTACTCACTCGAGTCATATCATCTTTTGGCTTGACTCTCATTTCATATGCCACCAGTATCTTACCAAAATCATCCAGAGAACATTTGGAAAGATTTATTTCCTCAAGGGATGACACCTTTTCATTATACAAGGGTTTAAGTCTTCTAAATATTTTTTAACGATATCAATGTCTTTGATTTCTTCCCCTAGACATCTTATTGCTTCAACCACTTCAGTAATTTGATTGAATAAGAAGTTTTCATATTCATCAGGATGCATCTTCATATCATCAAACCTATTATGAAGAATTTGTAGTTTCAGCTCCTTAACTTTTATATCCCCTTCATAAATATTTTCATGTTTATCCAACATAGAAATTGGTGAGGTGAAACAAAAAACCTTTAGATAGATTTGATCAGAAAGGGCTACAGTGAGAGAATTATATGCTTTCTCATCTACATGAATAATTTTTATGTCTCCATCAGTCATATTCATCCCTTTTGGATCAGTGAATTGTATTCCTTGCATAGTTTAAAATAGGAATTCCATTACAAGAGATCATAGATGAGATCTCATTCAATTCATCCAGATCTAAAAATTACTTCCATCGAAGAGGGGCACTCCCCGAACATTGGATGAATTCCTTATAATGATACAAGATAGATCAAACATTAGTAACCTATCTCTAATACCATTTGAAGGACCCCAAAAAACCCTAGAGGGAAGGGGTGAATTAGGGTTTCAACCTTTTCTTTTTAAAGTTATGGATAATTTTCCCATGTTGGTAGAAACTTGTTAAATCTGTTATACCAATTAAGGTATGAATATGACACATCACTTTTACTTGGTTCACCAAAATGGGATACACCCAAAGTTCATATGCTGACAGTGTGTCAGTCGTACCTAATTTCACTAATCTTCAATATATTTTGGATTACATGGTTCGGTCGTAGTCTCACTTTTCCAAGAACTATGACTTTTCAATGGTTTATGGATAACTCATTGTATCCCTCAGATCACTTCTATCGACTCCCCCCATCCCACAGTCTTGGGAGAAGTCTAACTCAGTTTATAAACATAAAGGTATATTCAATAGATTTTCATTTCAGTCTTTGACTCTGATCATCATGACACACTGATTACATCGAAGTCCTGAATTGATGCACTTGAAAGCACTAAACACACAAATCAGATACTCAAAATCCAGTCATAATCACAACACCACACCTGTGTGCAATACATCAACTTCCACACACGATTTGGGAATTGTCACGAAAAATTATTTTTTCACAACCCCTACTTTCCGCACAACCATTATATTTTTCACAACTACACCGAAGTGTTCACTTGTATTTTTTAGACTAAAAGAACACCTTTCATGCAAGAATAAATTTCTGTAATTCTTTCATGTGAAAATCATTCGCATTATAGACAAATAAAATTTTACTTTGAGAAATTCATATGTCTTTCATGGGGTATCCTCCTATTTATATACCTCGATGACCCTATGTGAATGTTTCCAAAGTGTCTTTTTTGGTGCGTGCAAGATTCTTCTTGAGCACACAAAACCCCTTTTGATGTCACATTGGGCGCGTAAGATTATTCCGGGATACCTCATCTTTTGCGCACATTTAGGACATGCACGTACTTTTTTTATTTTTCATATTTTGATGCACTGAACCCGAAATAGGTGTTGCATGAATGTTTCTAAACACCCTTTAATCTTGTGGGCAACACCCTTTTACAAAATAACTTTTCTCCATATTCCAATTTTTTCACCCAAAAATTTGGAAAACACTTGGAAAAGACACCACCTTTAATACGATTTCTTTCCTGAACTGTATGATCCCTTTCCTGGAAAACATGCTGATTTTCAAATGAGGATTAAAAAAACACAAACCACACTCTATTTCAAGCAGTGAACGGCCATGGTTCCAACAAAACTCTAAAGAATACCCCATCACCAATAATGAACATTAATATTATATGATGATGATCAACATAAGATTTATACTAGCTCAGTGTCATCATTATTCTATGAAAAATCAACGGAATCTTCATCATCATTTCTTTGACCATACTCGGTCCAACCAATTATGGTTCACAAATATCTAACCAATAAAAAAGATATTTACATGTATTTATTTACAAGTCCTTAAATGGATCTATTATGATCATGGACTGATAACTATTTTTAGAATAAAACTAAAACAAAAAAAAAAATTCAACCCAACATCCACAAAAAACTAAGTCTTAGGAACAATGAATTCCCTTAAGAATCTATATAACTCTCTCTATCTAGCCATCTATATATGGATTATATGTCATACTCAAATCGAAAAAATCCCATTATCATCTAAAATCATCACAAAAAATGAGAGTCAAAATGAAAATATCTATCATATTATATATCTTATAGAACTATGTGAAAGTGAAGAACCTCTTCACATATAGACTTCCAATCTACTCAATATTGGTTATATAATGAATGGGAATAGTGTGAGTTGATTTGGTCAGCTAATCGATCACAACCCACATAACATTATTATTTTTATGGGTACCTAAAAAAACCAAAATACCCTTAAAATTATTATAACACTTCAATTTCAACACTAGAAACGGTTAAAGAAAACCTTATTGTATCTGTTGCTCAACATTGACATGTCAGAAATCATAAAAAATGTGAATGAATAACAACAATGTCCTATATCATGCCTACACACTAGAATCATCACTGAATGTCATATAATATATTTATTGTTCATGGGTGAACATCAAACTTGGAATTAAGGAAACCCCACATTACATATTTTCTCATGGATAATAACATAAAAAACGAATTGCAATAAAATAGGACACCCTTGGTGGATAAAGATCACTCAAAAATAGTCTTCCACTAAAAAGTGGTTCCTTAATTGTACTTAATTTAGAATCAAGATTCTTTCGTGAAAGATTCATTTGGGGAAGAGTGGGGGTCAACTGAATAATTTCCACGGTAACCATGTACTCTTCCACTTGGACTCCTAAATGAAACTATGAAAAACGTTCATTCAAGTTCCACTATTTTGATGATTCATACACTGGCTGGGTTGAAGGATTCCTACTCGATGAATCCACAAAAACATTACCTTTCCCTGGGGTATAAGAAATGTTGAAATAAAAACATCATAGGTACTCCATCCAACACCTCTTCAAATGTTTTAGAATTTTTTTAGATTAGATATAAATCAAAATATTGTGGCTGGGATACATAGTAAACCTTTCTACAAATAGGTAATGCCACCAACTCTTAAATTCATGCATCATGACTATGTTTTCAAGGTCATGGGTTAAAAAATTATTCTAATGTGGCTTAATATATCAAGAAACATATGTTACCATCTGATCACCCCTTATAACAAGACTACCCAAACCCAAACATTATGCTTCTTAAAAGACAACATAACACTCATTGGCCTCTAGAAAAGTCTAAAATAGCACAAAATCTTAAAAATGTTTCAACTCAATATAGAAACTCCGATATTTTTAATACCAAACAAACATTACATACTTTCGAGTGACAATCGACATCATAGAATCCAACTTTGAGAAATAATTTACAAACTGATGATAATATCCAGATATACCCAAGAATTTTTGAATATTGAAAACATTACATTATTTCCCTCATGTCCTAACTTCTTTCACATTATTAGGATCAACTAAGATAAATTTATGTGATACCACATGTCCCAATAAATTCACTTAATGAATCTTGAAATCACATTATGATAGATTTTAATATTGTCTATGATTTCTATATAATTCTATAACTGCTCTAAGATGACACACAATATCATCCTTGGACATAGAGTAAATAATAATGTCTTAAAAATGACTACAAAAAAAAATAAAGACACTCATGGAAGATCTTAATCATCAACTCCATAAAGGCTACAAGATCATTGGTTAGATTTAGTGGCATGATAACATACTCATAATGATCTTACCTACTCCTAATGGTAGTTTTATGAATAATATATTCTTTTTTTCTCAACTAGTGATAAAAAAAATCATTTCCAATCATCGTTAACCACTTCACCCCTTTCGGCTGGTCAAACATTTTTTTAATCTATAGAAATATATACCTTTTATTAACCTTAACTCAATTTTATTTCAAGTAATTAATACATATGAAGTGTTATATCATATTTCTTATAAAGAGAACAGGAAGAGCCCATGTTGACACACTCAAGAATATAAATAATTTCTTTAATAGACCATCCTACTGAGTCTTCAACTCTTTCATTTCACCTAGTTCCATGTAGTAAAAAGGAATGGTCATTTTCTATTTACCAGACACAAAATCAATATAAAAATACACCTCTATTATCAATGGAAAACTAGAAAAATCATAAGGAAAATAATATTGGGCTGAAAATAAACTTTTTATTATAAAATAAATTTTTAGGTAAATTGAGAAAATAGTCCCAGTCAGTCTGAAGGTGAAGCGTCATTAGAGAAATAAAATCCATCAAATCCATGCCTCAACCAATTAGTGCTTTTCATATCTTTAAAGATTCATGTTCAAAATCCATACCATAACAGTATAGTCATTTCCAAAAACATCCTCAAAACGACACACTATTTTGTTCCAGTTTCGAATATAGTTTTCTTTGATGATTTTACCATCATTGAAGCCTCTAATCAGAATCATATCTTGTTTGTCTATCCAATTCACTTCCTTGCTGTTTACCTCCACTCGAAAAGGTCTTCCCATCATATCCACTGCTTCCTTTGGGATGTTGACATAAAGAACTACCTCCATCATCTCCTCCATAGAGTAGTGGATAGATTATTTAGAGTCATCACCCATTCAAGTAAATTTTTCATTAATGTTTTCTCCTAAAATGAAACATGGGGCTTCTTCAGCACAATAACCATGAGGGCCGAAGACATATCCTTATAAAATAATTTTGATTTTCTATGTGATTGTGCTTCAATCTGTTTTTGTAAATGCAAGTAATACATGATTCCTTTCCCCTTCATTTTACAAGGGGTTTCGATTCTTCATGAGCCTTAGGATCCTCCTTAGAGTCTACACCTTCTGTAAATCCTCCATCTGGGTCATAGGGCTTATCCTGGACAGGCTCATTGGTGTCCAAACAATCAAAGGAGTTTGAGTCTGAACACCATTTTGAACCAAATCCTTTCCCTCTATTTTATTTTTTACCCCTGAAATACTCTTCTTTATTTGAGGTTCCTTTTCAACCCCTTATGACTACACCTCAATTTACTTCCTAGATAAACTCCAATCATTAGCTTGAGATGCATGCAGAGAGGATTCATCAATCCGAACTGAATTACCCCAGTCCTGGTCCCTCAAATCCTCCTTAAACTGATCAAAAATCCCCAACAAAGAGGGTTCCCAAACTTGTTTTCTAAAAGTTCTATTCTGCACTACCTTTCCTACCTAGAGATTTTTCTGGATAGCATCGTTCCCCTTACTCCGCTATACTTTCACCATCCCATAATGGCCAATCCATATGAAAATAGTGGACTAGTGACCCCGTCTACTATATGAAGTGAAAAACTCCACCAAATGATCAAGGACCACTAGTTGATTACACTGTACCTCCTCACCATCTTCAATCCACACCGATTCAACCCGTGTCATCGACACATCCACCTCCACACACATGAGCGGTTTGATCGGATGGCGCACATAAGTAGTACGTGAATCTACACAGAGAAATTTCCCCACTATATTTCCTATCATAAATAGACTTTCGAGATTATAGAATGGTAAAGGTAGCCGAGGAAGACTTACCCAAACTGGAACTGTAGAAGAATCATAATTTAGGTCTAAATCGTAGCTCCACCAATATATATAGAAGCCACATCCAACACATTTCTTGGGCGCACGTGACAGACCATGAACAAAGTCCTCCAATGAAGAAAATCACACCATAAAATTCCTTTTATCTATTAGACCAATAATAGATCATTCTTTTAGACCCCAATGATCAAGGAAAACCCTGTCAAATTCATCCACTGAAGGTCGTATATTCCTAAATCGAGTAACCATCGTTAGATGTAGTAAAATCTGCACCTCTGCAAACTCCTGACCTAATAATGGAATCGCATGGTCACCTTTCTGAATACCAGGGACCTTTAGGTCTATATTGATCGTAGAAAAGCTCAGAATCGTAGCTAGATCGGTGAAGGTATAGAAGTAGCATCTCCAGCCATTACGAGAAAGACAAGAATCCTCCCCCCTCCTACCAATTAGCGGCATAGGGGGAAGCTCCATCGACACCCATAGGGTTATGCCATCGATAATTCAAGCACCCATCCACTCCAGATAAAAATAATATACTAATATTAATTTCTCAAACTCCAGATAAGAAGGTACGTGTTTACACAGAAATTTACCAATGTCTTATGGTGTAAGCGAGCTCTTGTAAAAAAACATGGATTATCCAATCCTCGGAGACCTAAGAAGTAAACTAAAGAAACACACCTTCTCTGGAGGTGATTTGGCTATTAAGTGTACAACATTTTTTGAAATTTATTTTATTATTAAATATTATTTATGACTTAAGTTAATTCAATTTTAAATAATGATTTTATTGATGGTTATCTCTCACGGTGGATTGGAGGAATTTATTTTTAAATTATTTCAATGTCTTAAATTCAAGAATTTCATTATACGATATATGAACCACCCCAATCAATCATGGAATTTTGAGTCTTCGCTATATTAAGGATAATAACCCATACAAATTGAAGATCATATTCATGATCACTCCATGGTAGAGTATCATTCTAGAACAGAGTATTTGTGGCCTTAAAACTAGTTAGATCAATAGAGAAGGCACATCATAGAATAAATATACCAAAAAAATAATTGATTGTGAATTATTATAATAAGAAATAAAATTCAATAAATACCCTTGAAACTCCCTAGAGTAAACAAATTAGAGGGTTATCCCTCCATTAATTCTATTATACGAGTGGAAGCATGTAATAGACTTATGAGGGCGGAGTTGAAGAATAAAAACATTGAAAAAATACAACTCCACCACTGTGTGATGAAATTCACATGGGATGGTGTGAATAAGATCACACATAGATTCAACGATATCAACCTTTTAAAAATTGAAATAAAAAAATTCTAAAGAATACACGGGAAAAATTTATTTATGAAATGAAGGAGAGTGAAAAACCTAAATTAGAAAAAATGAACATGTAATTACAAAATGCAATAATGAAATTACAATTGAATGAAAGAATTGCACCCCCAAAATAACTACCCCACAATATCCCTATATAGGTTTATTAGGATCCTTATCTTGACCCAAAAATAATAAATTCCCTGCCCATTAATTATTTGAGTCAAAAGGTGGGTGGGAATAATGGAAATTGGATGTTTAAAAGTTGTCCACAAAATAGGACAAAGATTCACCCCCATATTGACATGAAAATAAGTCATTGTATGTGGAAGAATAATTGATTGTTTTATAAGAAAAATATTTTATCCTAGGTGCTATATAATATATTTAAAAATTACATGGCAATTTTATCATCTATTTGGTTGTTATGCTCAGAATATTGGCCTGACTTTATGGGCATTCAAATATGGAAATAAATTTAATATTTATAGTTGTGTACTAGTATTAAAATGAATACATACAAATTATCTCAAGAAATAGATTAATGAAATGATACCCAAAATTTCTATTTCGATAGTAAAAAGTTTAGATACATTGGGCAGGAATTATTGGACCCATATTTGTTTGATGGGCCTACAACCCATTTTTATTTTTCTATAAATTTGTGTATTCATTTCCAAAAATCACCATCATCCTTTTAATTCAACCATCATTTATAAAAGAAAAACAAATTTCAATAAATGTGATAAATCATATCCCAAAATATAAAATTAATACGATGAATATAATTTATTCACTAAGAATATGATTAATTGGACCCAAATTGACACTTTAAACAGAAATTGAACAATGATGTGAAATGAAGTTCGATTTATTAGAACAAATAAAATTGGGTTTTATATACATTTAAACACAAAAATATTAAGATATAAACTATTTGTATTATCATATTTTAGTGTTCAATCACACCCCTAACATGAAATTTTCAAGTCTTGGGCAAAAAGTATCTCAAAATTTTGAAATTGAATTTCATTTTTTGAATACATTTTAACATAAATTTTTCATAAATAATAATTCCAAACAATCACGAAACCTTTAAAAAATTCATGTCACACAAGATAGGATCACAATATTATCCCAAGCCCAAGCCCATTCAATTGTTTAAATTAATTTCCACATTTCATCCAATTTCAATTAACCATAATGATGTGTTGTGTGTCTCAAAAGACATGGGGCTCATTTTCTTATTCAATGGAAAAAATGGAAGTTCTATGTGGGAATCACATTAAAAATTAAAATTTGAATCCATTTTTTTGTTTTTTTGTTTGTTATTTTCCCTATTTTTGAACCCCACAAGATATGAAAGAACCAACTCCAGAAATAACAACTATGGAGTAGCGATCCCCAAGTGTCGTATGAAAAAAATGTTTCCAATTTTATGATCTATAATAGATATATGAGTAAATACTATGGGAAAGACATCTATGGAGTCATGATCCCAATTTGTTGTGCACCACACATTTAGAAACAAATGCTCTACACAGTCTTTTTTTAATTTTTCTGGATACTCAAATTGAACTAAATGTGACCCCAAACCCCATGCTATGATTAAAGGGACCCAGCAACATAAATTTACCCCTTGATATAATGGAAGTGAATTGTGGAATTTTGATTAAGAGGATGGAAATGTAAACATTGAAAAATCACATCGGACATATAAACTTTACAAAAATTATTCTCATGAACTTAAACATGAATTAAAAACATAATCAAGGTATTACAAGTCATTTTACATACAGTTTTCATGAATCCCAATATAAATTAACACATGTAATCATAATTAATTTATTATTCTTTTTTTTATCAGAATCTTACATTTTCAGTCCCCCAACGTAGAATTAAACTACCCTTAGTGTTGAAAGACAATAGAAGAGAGAGTTTAGAATTGGGAAGAAGGAGAGAAATAATCTTTTTTGAAATGAATTTGTGGAAAAAACCACATGGGTTAAAGTTGGTGACCATTTAATAATAAATTGATCAATTTTGATTTATGTCACATGTAGACTTCTCAAGGATATTTTATGGATGGGATTGAGCGTTAGATGATAATGATTTTATTTTGAAATAATAAAATGATTCCACACCTAAATCTCCCACCCAAGAGACATTAGATAACATTGTAAAAATTAAGGGTGTTTCCTTCAATATAAAAACATGAAACACACAAAATAAAGAAAATAAGAAAAATGATTAAGTTGAGTTTCTTCTCGAAAAGTTCTTAATTTAAAGTCTTTTGATCAAATTGGACCCCCAACACAACCAATACCAACTTTTAAAATTTTATTGTACCATTTTTATTCATATATACATGATTGATATTGATTCGTTGTTTAGAATTTATGACATGTAAAATCATTTGTGTTGTAATGAATGGGAAAATCCAAGGAATATTAGAAATGGTTGATCTTGTTGATTCTCAGGTCTTGCATAAAAAGTCAAAGATCAATCCTCCTTTGTGGGTTTCAAGAGAAAAATGAATTATAGATTCATGGTGTTAGTTATTACCTATGATGGTATTCTTGAGTGCGTAAGGAAGAAAAAATAATTTTGAGTTCCAGTTGATCAAAATATTGTAGAGAAGAATGAAAATTTGAACAAAAATCCTTTTCTTCACAATTTTTTTAAAGAATTTGTTCATTTGGAAAACATGATGCATTTATAAAATTAGAAAATTTAATTTTAGGAGTGGGTATGAAATCAATTTTTCTAATCTGTTTTAATGTATTAGTGATCTATGGAATAGAAAAATCATCAATGGGGATAAATTCCGAACACACAATCCATGATGAAAAAATTCCCTCTTATGAATATAGAAAATAATTTTTCTCTTGTTTTAAAATCTCATAAAGAATTCCTTCATGTTCTTCAAGTCCCCTTGATTCAAAGGATTATTCTTCACAAAATTTTTGAGAGGATTATGGGAAACTAGAAACATGAACCGAGGATATGGGTGGGATATTCAGTGTACATCTAGGTTCCACACAAGTTTTTATGTATTTTAAATCTAACCTCAAAGACAAAACTTCATAATTCATTATCTCCATTTGATCACACAATTTTTTCAAGAAGTTTTCGTCAACCAGTTTGGATAGGATTTTGGAAATCATGAAATTACCTAAAATTGATCTCTTCTTCCATCCTTGAGACGGATGGAATTTTTGTTTTCAAAATTCAATATCCCATTTATTGTACATATCACCTAGTGTGGGGTAATTATTATAGTTTGGATCATAGAAATTCCATAACTTAGGTGCTTACTAATATTTATTTATCATTTGTTTAAAGAATTGTTTTATGAATGGGTAATATGGAAGATACTATATTAGAGTAGGATAAAATGAGTATTTGAGATTCCTTGGGAACACACTAATTGAAATGGGAGAAGATAAGGGAAATGGGGTTAGAATAGAGAGTTTGGTATGAGAAAATAATGATAGAATATAAGTTAATTACATTGGTACCAGGAAATGGAACCAAAATATTGTTGGCCCCAAATTTACCCTTGTTTTATGGTGTAAGAGGTAGCTTGTAGTAGTATATGGGTTATCAAATACTCAGAGACCTAATAAGTAACCTGAAAAATACATATTCTTTGGAGGTGATTTGGCTATTAGGTGTCTAAATTTTTTTCCAATTGATTTGATTATTAATGATTATTTATTAATTATGTTAATTGATTTTAAAATAATTAGTTGATCAATGATTATCTCTTTTTTGTATATTGGATGAATTTATTTTTAAATAATTTAAATATCTTAAATTCGAGCGTTTCATTTCAAGAAATATGAACACCCCAAATTAGTCATGTAACATTGAGTATTTAGTATCCTAATTCTAACCACATATTCAGTTTGAGGTTAATATTAATGACCAATCCAAGGTAGAGGATCATTATAGTACTCGAGATGCGTAGCCTTTAAATTAGTGAGATCAATACTGAAATAACATTATTTATTAATAATGAAAACAAAAGAATTGATTAAGAATTATGAAAATGAGAAATAACATTACATAAATTCCATTTATAATCCTTTATATTGAGTAATTAGAGTATTATCCCTCCATTTATGCTATTATACCAATGGAAGAAGGTAGTAGACTTCTGAGGGAAGAATTGAAGAATAAAAACATTGAAAAAAGATCACTCCGCCGTTGTGTGAATAAATTCACAAGGTTTGGTGTGAATAAGATCACACATTGATTAAATTGTATCAATGTGTTAAAAAATTAAAGACAAATAAATTATGATTAATAATAAAGCAAAATTTTATTATGAAATTAAGGAAAATGAAAAACTTACATCTGAAAAAACTGAACGTGCAATTTCAAAATGAAAGCATCAAATTACAATTAAATGGAAAAATTTCCCCCCCAAAAATACCTTAACCACTAGTACCTTATATATTAATATTAGGATCCTTAGGTCTATACTCTGAATATAAATTCCCTCCCCATTAATTAGGTGAGTCAAAAGGTGGTTGAGAATAATGGAAATTTGACATTTGACAATTGACCACTAAAATATGATGAGATTCATCCACCCTATTGATGTGAAAATAAGTCATTGTATATAGCTAAATCATTGATGGTTATATAAGAGAAATATAATTTTCTAAAAATATTCCAATATATTTCAAAATTTCATTACAAATCGATCATCCGTTTGGATGTTATTTGTGAAATTATGGGCTAACATTATGGGCGATCAGATCTGGCCATAAATTTAATCTTCATATTTGACCAACTTTATTTCCAGGAAAAATTCCACCATATCTCCATCCATTTATGAATTAAATGATTTCCATTATTTTATATTTCTACAATTAAACTTTTATCTTTATAGGGCTTTAATTGTGGGCCCCAAATTTGTTTGATGGGCCAAGTGACCAATATTCTTTATCCAAGAATTTCTGCGTTCATTACAAAAAATATCCAACTTGATTTGGGATTCATCCCTAAATATGAAAAGAAAAAAATATTCCATAAATGTTATCCATCATATAGAAAAATTGAATATTCAAATAATAAATATAATTTATCCTAGAAGTAGATGATAAATTGGGACCTAATTGACACTTCAAACCTGAATTGTACAATGTTGTGAAAGGAAGCTAAATTTATAAATGTGACTAAATTGGTGTTTATGGACATTGAAACAAATAAATATTCTGATATAAATAAGAAATATTATCATCATTCAGTGTTTAATCAGTCTAACTCTACTTGACCTCAGTTCCCTCTCTCCCTGAAAGATATGACATTACCCATCAAGCCTGATAAAGAGACCCAGAAAATATATAAGTCATATTGGGTATTATAAGAAATGAATCAATAAATATAGAAAATTAAATCTAATTATTTAATTTTTAAATCCAAAAAATACCAGGTTATATAGATCTCTAAAAAAGTATAGACAAATGTAGGACAATCGAGACCCTTCTTTATCTTCGTTCCGAGGGGTGTAGAAATATCCACCTCATAAGAAAAAATCATTTTACAATAATTTAGAAGGATTAAAAGGTGAGATGAAATAATGAGTGAGATGAACCAGTATCATACAATTTAGTCACTAAAGATTAATCAATAGTGATGATCTCTCTCACAGATACTGGATCTATATTAGCTTTGTATCTGTAATCTTCTACAACATAACGATTCCTTATTCCTAATAACTATTGTTGGAATGTATTAGTTTTTGAATCATATAATATCATAATAATAATTTTAGGTTTTGAAGATCCCATGGAACTATATGGTAATGAAAAGTTATAATATAAATTCAACAAATGGAAAAATCATCCATAAGAACTATAAATCTTGGGTGCTTCAGTGAAAACCCATTTTGAATAACCAGAATTTCTATAGTCGAGTAAAGTCAGAGGGTCTCTTCGAGGAACTACAAAATGTCTAGTAGAACATTACTATCACGATCCACCAGGAGACTCATTATTCTTCAACTTCTCTTTAATGGAACATAGAAAATTTACAATGGGATGAAAAGGAACTCCCATCAACACTAACTTACCAGCCATGTCAAGTTCAACTATAAATTCCCTATCAAGCACTATAGATTCAGGATAGAACATATTAGATAATATAACTCTAAAGTATTTTCACTCTAAACCATCATACTTATTTTCTATAACCATCGAATCCCACCATCTTCTTCATTTTCGTTATTTATTGAAGGTGGAACATTTCATCCTACATGAATTATGAATTTCAATGAAATAAAATATAATCTCGATCATTCTCAACCAATCCCCATCTTCTTGAGGATCATTACATAATTGAAACATTGATTTATTATGATGAATAAAATCTTAGGAATAATTACATGATTCACAATATTGAGGTTCCCTGACTAGATCCTGAATGGTAATGGTTTCATATGACTGTCTTAAATTTTGGACAACATATAAAATAATCTCAACAATATTCTGGTCCGTAGGAAGATCAACTCATTTAGGTTCACCAACAACTTCTTATTTGAACCTATTTAAACTTCTTCTTACATGTATAATGATACAAAAAAATCAAAAAACAACACTAAATAAATTATAATATTACAAAAGTCAACAACTCAAGTATGTGTGATGAGATTTTCATTCCTATAAGATAAGATACCATGATTTGGATTTCAATCTATCACAATAAAAATCATGAGGAATACAAGAATTAGATCAATTTATTCCTTAATATTCGTTTCTTAGACCACCCATGATGACTTCATTCTCGTTGTGAATATAACTAGCTACGAAATCCTCCATAACTACCTCCTATGTCCCAAAAAGACATCCCAAGACGAATAATGACATCAAATAATTTTTTTTAACAGAAATAATATGATACCACTTTTCATCAAACCATCATAGATACCCTAGTACCCTCATTACCAATCCATATGTGAAATAACCAAAAAGGCATTCTCAATCCCCTTGTATTGGAAATTTGGACGTGTAATTATTCATGATAAAATAAGGAACAAATTTTCCACAAAATAGCAGAAGAAAAATTTTTACAAGTCAATATTATGTACACAAAAAATGGAGAAAGTAACAGAAACTGAAAATCTAAAATACAACCAAATTTAGTACATCATAAAGTACTCAAAAAATGGAATTATAGAACACAAACATCCTGATGGAAGCACCATCCCATGATATAATGGGATCCCTCAGTCACAACTCCACCCTATAGTCCAAAGGATCAAGAACATACACTGATCCAAGTGCTGTTTTCCCTTTACTTAGACTTGGAATAATAAAATGAAAAATGTATTAATGAAAGGGTAGGATATGAGCTATAAATCCTAGAAGGGTCTAAACATGTTTTCCCAAATATATTTTATAATGATGTACCGAATCATGATTTTAATTTAAATAGAATAGGAAATGTGATAATATATCTTTTTCATGTTAAAAAAAAACATTATTTATTTTCAATGGATGGAAAAAATTTAAAACATGACATAAATAATAATTTTATATTAAGAAATCTATATAAATCATTTTTCATGAGTAAAATCATTATTTGATAAATGTAATATATAATAAAATAAAAATACAAGAACCATGGTCATATACTTTGAATTATGTTGGTTTTTTTAATTGGATCCTCAAACATCTCAAATCACTGATCACAACTAAACATGTGTGCACATGTCCCTCTGGCTCAGGCTAAATATGACTCATTATCATCCCATTAGGGATAATCACGCAAAACCAGGTTTTTGTTTCAGTTTTCATCATAAATCCATTTCTAGGGGATCCAGATCCAAGAATTATTATCCCAAATAACCCACTATCTACCAAGGATCACATGTTCTAAATAAATCATTAAAAATTATAAAATAATTTCATTTCCAATCAAACATAATATATAATTCTATTTTCTAATTTTTAGTATCAATATGAAAAAACACGTTCAAATACCAAAACATGGAGTTTTCCTTGTTTCATGTCTTCTAAATATAAATCCAATAACATGTTTTCACCATATGAATTAAAATAATTTTCACTAAACAATTATCAAATAATTGCATCAATTATATAATTTTCAAAATTCACTCACCAATTCTAGCTCCATTAGAAATTGGGTTTTTCTAAAAATGAATTCTATTTAAAAGTATATAATAGAATCAATTAAAATAAATGTTTTATAAAACAATTGAAATATATTTCATAAAAATCAAGAAAATCAAGGTTTTAATTACATGGAAAATCATAAATGGAATCACCTACCTTTAATCACTCAAATAAAATGATCACCACCCACAATAGAAACACAAATATAGATCGAAGGAAAATGAGATCAAGAAATCAAGCCTAGAATCAATATCTATAAAAAGGGAGATTATATCCCTCATTTATGTGATGATCTTTCAATATCTAAGAAGGAGATAAAGAAATATCAGAATAAACCATATGATAGGATATCCACTTACTAAATATGGATCAGATCTTCCCCCAGCACATTCATTCACAAAAGGAGAATGTTGTAGGACACAAAATCACTTCTATGAAGCCTTTATGAACATTGTAAACCATATTAGTGTCTATTATGGAAATTAATAATCTTAAATGGGGGATTTATATTTTTTCAAATAATTTTTGGAATAGTTAAATCCCATGCGCATGGTTTTGTCGAAGGGGCCGCAAGGTTAGAAAAACCATATGCCCTGACTATGTGCCTCTACTATTTGGGGTGTTTGGACTATCCTTTTTGGGTACCCATATTGGTTAAACATGAAGAAACCATGAAAATTACCCATTCCCAAGACCACATGGGTGGAATGGGCTGGCCACATAGTTTGGACAAACCATGGACCGCCTTCTAGGGAACTATCAAAGGGCTCACATTTTTATATTCCAAACAACAAGGCATACCTAACCATTGTCCAATCATGAAAAACCTAAGAAACCCTTCCAAAATTCTCAAAATTTCACCTTAAACACCCCAAAATAATCCCCAATAAATTTATGAAAAAAAATATATACGATGGGTCCTAGAATAAAGTAACATGATGCTACAAGTGGATTTTATGGAAATTTTAAAGAAGAATGTACCCGAGTTTTTACAAGATTCATAAGGAACATTTGAATGATAATTTTATTGATTTCTCAAGTAATATTTCACCTAATTTTGAATATAATGGAGATTTCATATATGAATACACACTAAGTAAGAGATATATTTATTTTATAACTACACATGTTTTGAAAGAACACAATCAGGAGAGTAAGGTAGATAGAGAAATATTGATAAAATTGTATGATCATTTAATGATGCAGAATCATCAATTATTGAGGATAGAAGAAGTGATATTGAAACTGATATTCCATGAAGGATATATATCTATGTCTTGAATGAAACTAAGGAAAATATAGATCACACAAAAATTGGAGGGAGGTTCAAGACTAGTAGATATTTTCAAGGTAAATTTTTATGTTCTTGATGTGTTACATGAGAAAGACTAATCCTAAATGATCGTGGAGGAAAATAACATCAAATATGAAATAGTTATTTCTATAAGTATATCAATATAGATGATAAAAAAGATAGTATTGAATTTATGACCATCAATGGTATAAGTACAGTTAGAAAGTATAACCAACTAAGGTCGAAGAGCATATTGACAAGGTGGTGAACCAAAGAAAACTACATGATCAACCACTATGGGGTATCACTAATTAATTTTAAAGATAGGTGATCTGGAGGATGTCTATTTCCAATCATTCCCCTATGTACTTTGGATACCACTAAAATTGATTATATGGTTATAGTAGAGAATCCTTATTTTGAAATATAACCAACATGGAAGAGGTATACCATTCAACATAACCATGTAAATACCATGTGATTATGTAAAAAATATCATTATTTCACATGAATGTGAGGTGATGAGAAATCATTGAGTGGATTGATATCCTTAATAGGTTCATGAGGCTCAATTAATATTGGAATAAATTGTAAAAGAAAATAGATCACAAATTCACCCCATCCCCATATCAGTTATCTAATAGATCTAGGACTAACATATAGGGAATATATGTCATAGAATAAGGGGTATCTCCCTATGTATGGTGAGGTGGTGAAACATTGTATTAAATAAGAGGTTCTTTCTATATGGTGACTACTTATCAACGGATATTTTGGAATGTAAACTATGTTACATATTTATTTTTTGGATTATTTATAAAGAAGATTTCTACCCCATATCATGATGGAATTTCCTTTAATGGTTTTCAATTTAAGGATAATTTTTTAAAAATATCTTTCTAACATGGATCATGGTATGTATGCAAGATACTTTTCCAAGAGGAGGAAAAACATATATTTTCTTTTGAATATTTTTCATGAAAATGGGCGGCCATAATGCAGCATGAGTGGATAACCCATAAGGGGTGATGAGGAGAGGGAATCACTATGTGTAGTGTGAATGACATTCCATAAAGGGTATACCCACACAGTCATGAGAGAGATGCACAATGAAGGTTACTCTGGGGTGAAGCAAATTTTCAAAGCCATGGGGCTATACTGTGGGGGTAAATTTTGATGTAGTGGTAGCGAGTTCCTCTTGGTATGAGTGTTTCATTATGTAACCTGGCTCGACACTACTTAAGGTACCATAGGGTAGGCCTTTTTTCCATAACCCCTTGGGTTTCCCCCAAGGCCAACCCTGGGTGAGGGGTTATTCACCCTGGGCCCTATAAGACACACCAAAATAGTCATTTTGACCTATTTTTTAAATAAGGATAAAAAAATAATTTTAATGTTATTTCCATTCATTTTAGGATGAGAATAAATATTAGGAGGGATATTTGAACCAGATACTCCCTCACTCATACAAAAATTCAATTATCCGGGAGGGTACACATTCTTTATGGAGTTTCATTACGATTGATAGTGGATTAATCAAATTCTTCATTTTAATTTAAGTAGAATTCATTTTTTACTAATTTTAGTTCCTCTAGGATAGGTTTTGACGCAAATTCCACCAGATCATAGTTGAATACAGTTGATATAAGGGGGAGTTTTTTAGTCTTGGATAGAGGACATCACTTGAATGCGATTTAATGTTTTTTATTTCCATTTTATTATTGGTACATCACCATATGAATTTTCAAGTGGGTTGATTAAATTGAATTAAATTAGTGGGTGAATTGATGCTATGTGATTAGGATTTAGTTTATGGATTTATTGGGAGTATTCCATGGTATGTTGGAATTATATTTCTTGATATTTAGATGAGTATACATGATTTTTTAAGATTTTGGAAACTATGAATTATTTAATTAAATAGTTTATATAATTATAAATTTTTATCATTAATTATTTTTGATGTTGAAGCTTGATATAAGAGTGCAGGTGATATTACAATCTTGGATGAGTATTTTATGTTCTTAGGAAATAGTGGCTAGGATTTCATAACGGAAATACCTCTATATGATATAGGTGGTTTGTAAATGCATCAATAATGTTATGGATATTGTTTATTTTACATGAGATTCTTTATTTATCCACTTTTTTGAGATTGAACCTAAATAAAATGAAATTTTACGCTTGACCACATAGTGAGAAATAAAACTATTATAGTCCAAGATGAACCGTTATATATTAGTTTTGTTCTATGTCCATTGATGGACAAGAAAATAACTATATATTTCAGATATATAGAACATGAATCCTTGATGGGAATAATTAGAATGAGTTGAATGAGACCCAAGGTATTTAGAGATAATGTGGATTTGAGCCCCTAAGATTGAAGAAAGTGATTGAGTGATGTTTATGGGAGACCTGGTTTCCTAGTGATTATGTCTCGAAGCAGGAAAATATGCAGGTTCAGGTCCCAAGAGACCCAATATGGCTCATCGGCCATTATATGAGATGCGCATGGACTAGGTTTGGATTTATAAATCTAGTAGCCTTTGTACAGATGGTTTAGTATATATAGTGATGGGTGGGATGATCATAAATCTCATGCATAATAGAAAAAACTACTCTTGTGGGTGGGTAAGAGACTTGGTGAGTTCTATATACATGATTAATATTTTTAAACATGATGTGAGGTAACAATAAGATTTCCTCTAGTTTATTGGATTGAGAGATCTCTTTAGGGAGAAGTGAGATGGACCCCATGAGAGTCATGAAAATATTTTTGTTTGACCAGGAATTAGGATGATAAGGGCCTTAGTGTAGGCTACTATATGATATTTCCTTGTTAGTGAGTATATTAAAGGATGTGATAGTTTGACAAGGTTTTAGGATGTCCTCTTGTCTAGGGATGAATAAAGCCTATGGAATGTGATAATGATATAACGGTGTTGGATTCATATTGGTAAAAATGAGAAGGGACTGAGATGGATATCGACTATATTGGATTATCTCATTGAAAAGATCTGGATTCCAAGTGGTGTAAATGTTTATGGATGTGTGATATATATATTATTGAGGAATTTATCCCATGAGGCTTGATGGATGATGAGACATATCCTTTTTTTTAGGGTTATCCCTCATGTGTAGAGCACCCGAGTTATATTGGTGATCTTGTAGGAAAGCCTCAACACCCTTTCTTTTGTATAATATATATTTCTTGAGAGGGAAGGTATCCCTTAAATTATTTGATATATGTTTCACAGGAGGGAATATATTCTCCTTGAGATATGATGGATATTTAAAGGTAGTGGTACTATTATCCCAAGAGATAAGAGATATTTTTCCCATGTAGAGTACTATTACCCTAGATGATATATAACTATTGATTCTTCATTGGCGTTCTATTCCTCTTGATGATATCATTGTACTAATTACTAAAGTAGTTGTATTCCCTATGAAAGATATATGACTACTAATTCATGGGTGTGGAAGATTTTTTATGAGAAGATATGAGATATGAGATTTTTGGGTAGGTAACTATTCCCCCATATGAGATTTGGCTATTGATTTAGAGTTGTCGTGATATTCCACCCATATGATATATACCTACTAATTTCTGGGTGGAGAGCCATTGCCCTTTATAAAATGAACCTTCTAATTCTTGTGTGGGTTTTCATTCTCCTTGATGATTTGATACTAATAATTCCAATTTGGGAAACTATTCCCAACGTATAATATGGTATTATTGATTCATAATTGGGATTCTGCCCCCCCCCCCCAATACAGGGTATGACTAATGATTTATACTTGGGGGAATAATTATATTTCCATGATATATATATCTATTGATTTTAGGGTAGGAAATATTTCCCCATGATTTTTCGGTGACATGATTAGAGACATACAATACTAAACAAAGCTGCTATGATTCATCCCTAATGTCACCTTAGAACCTGACGATCTATGATTATAATTTTAGTGAACTTAAATGAATTATTTATTATTCTAATAGTATAATATGTCTGTATATTGTATATATGATATATTTAATGGTCACTATTAGTGGTGGATTTTTTTACTCACACCGATTTTGGGTAGCACTGATTGTTTAGAACATGAAAAAATATCATATTCAATGGTTCAGGTAGATAAGGGACCCAATGTTACATGATTGACTTAAATAGCTAGGATGGTATTCAGAGTTGAGTATTAGAGATTTTAGTAGATAATCCTAGTAGTTTTTTTAGTTTTTATCAGTGATTGGCTCAGTTGGTGGTTAGTTATGATATATTCTTGAATGAATTTAGTATTTAATATTTTGTAGCATAATTTCTTATTTAATTTTTTTAATTTGATAATTATTGATGTCTCTTATATGTTTCTTCAAGTTGATCCACTCTTACATCTGGGTACAGTCTATACATTGTAACACATTGGACCTATGACGACCCATGATTCTATACCTAAATATGATATCTTTTAGATATATTCAATAAATTCCATAAACACACTCCCGAGGACCATAACAATTTAGTGTCTTAGAAAATAGAAACAAAAAATTCTTATTTCATCAAAGAACTTTAATATCTCCCACAAAGATCTTCTCACATAGAACTATATTTAAGCATAACCAGCCTAAAATTTTCTTCATAAACTAACTAAGGAAACATAAGAAATGGTGAGCTCAGATTCACATTAATGGAAAACATATAAGGCATCAATATATGATCATATGAAATCATTAGTTAATAATAAGTGTTTGTGATCATAAAAAAATTTAGGAAATTTATACCAAACCCATCATAGATCATTAATAAGATCTAACGAACAAAACATTATCAATTCATAAAACATGGACCATAAGAGTGAGAAATCATAACAAATAAATAATTAACAACATGCTCATTTCATAATTTTTTTGACCATTATAAACATAGAAAAAACAATTCATATGTCAAGGTTAACAATCCAGACAATCAATACAATGGATTAAGAATTATCACAAACTTCCAATTTTGGATCTGGATTTATCACCAATTTCCCATTACAGATCCGGATGCACCTATTTACCAATGTAGATCATGACTCACCAGTTTCTGATAGAAAATAAATTACATCGACTTGAAAACTCAGTAACTAATCCAACCCTATCATATCATGAAGTTTATTCTTGATCCTAATGGGTTTTTGACTATCTCCTAGGATCAAACACAAATAAGTATGGAATTAATTTCTCTAAAAAAATGAAGTAGTAAGATAAAAAATTATTATTAAAAGAAGAGAAACATTACTAGGAATAATCTAAAAGATGTTAAAATGGTATAAGAACCAAATGTACTAAACTGAGTACAAGAAAACCTGAAAACATCCTTAGTTCCAATAGATGAAAATCACTAAGTCTATGGACTAAAAGCTATAACAACCTAAAATTGGTAATTTACCCCTACTCAAACCTAAACAGAAAAAAATCTAGAAACACATGATGGCATCAGTAGTGTGTGAGTTAAAAATCCCAATACGGTCTCCTGATGGATTCAATAACAGATGATAATATTAAAAAAACCAAAGTGAGTTTTCAAGGTAAAATAATAAAGTTTTTAATTTCATAAGAACAATTAAAACAGTTTATTTTTCCCATTTTAAAAGATTAAAATACTTTAGAAAATCACGAGTCAAATTTAAAAATGATGGAAATAGATTTATAAAAATGTTTCAAATTCCAATTGATGTAATATTTATAAAAAAATGGAAATTTTCACAAATGGATCAAATAAATAGTTTTATATAAAATTGTTTACAACAATGACATATATTTATTTGGAATAAAAATAGGCGAGAAACATGGTCATATGCCTAATAAGGTATGATAGTTCTAGGATATATAAACCCCAAACTCAAGTTGAACTATAGTATGTATATAAGTCCCATTAAACCAAGTCCAAAGAGGACCAATCACCATTTCCCAAGGGATGTGATGTGTTTATATGATGGTTTAGAATGCTGTAAATCATAATTTTCAATAAAAATAACTCACTAACTACATAAATATTGTTTTTTCTCAAGTATAGAACATTGATGGGAAATTTTATTCAAGGATAATAAAAATACAATTCATCCCATTATCCATTTCAAATATTCTAGTTTTCCATTTAAAACTCCTAACATGTTTTTAATAAAAAAATTTCTTTTCAACCAAGATAAAACTATGGTTCTTATCAAAACCCTTTTAATCCATTTTCATGACAGGGGTTTAAAATTAATTCACTATTCAATTTTACAATCCAATTTCACAATTAAATTCAAATATTTAATTTCTAAAAAATATACCAACAATTTCATAACAAACCTCAAATTAAATGAGTATAAGGCTTTCACATTTTCTAATTAAAAGTATTTTCCAATTAAATTCTACAATTTAAGAGAAACAAATTCCATAAAATCCTCAATTGAAATAAATAAATTTAAAATTTTCAAATATATATAAACACACCCTAGTTCAATGGAATGAAGGGGTTTTCAATTTCGAAGATAAAGCCTATTTTGTTTTAAAACCCCAATTTAATGGAATTGGGTTTTTACAAAAATTAAATTTATAGAAATTTAATCAAAACTAATCAATTTAATTTAATTAAAATAATTAAAATTAAACAATGAAATTTAGGGTTGATATAAATTTTCAATTGTAACAAAACCACATAACTCAAGATCATAGGATCTGGCTCTCTTGCCACTCCCCTCTCCTCTCTCCCTCGATGGTGTAGGTCATGTCAATGCTGTCACAACCCCTCCCTAGCCTACCTCGGTCGGGGAGGTTGGGTAAGGATCCTCTCTCTTTCCTATCTCACAAATGCCTTTTCCCCTTTCATAGATCAGTCGTTTCTCACTAGATTCCCATCAATGAATGTTATCCATGAAGTTCAAAATCGTGAAAATTTTGTTCTTTCTATTTTTATTTCTCTACTGGAGTTCATAAGATCCTCGGCTCTGCGGGATCTTACTCTGGTTGCTCATTTTGGGAAGCTATGTCCCTCCGTCAATGACATCGACATGTATGTATTCCCATCTTGGAAGTTGCAGGATCAGGTAGTTGTGGGTCTTTTGGACTTGTGGCACTTTAAGATTCATTTTTCGAATGAAGATGACTCGATATATTCCTGGGCCAATGCTCGGAGAAACATGGAAGGTTTTCAGTTTTCTTTATTTTGGTGGTCTTTTGAGATCCACCTGAGGCGTGATTCCCCAGTCACGATGATATGTTCAACCCTTCCAGGTCTTCCATTACCCATTCAGAATTCAGTGATCCCCCGATTGGTTGGCAATATGTTAGGTCATTATCTATGTTCAAATTCTCGAAACTGAGCCATTTTCATCCTATTTCTCCTTGAATTTGTGTGGAAGTAGAGGTTTCGCAAGAACCACTAGACTTCATCAGCATTGAGGTTGAAGTGGATCTTTGTTGGCATTAAAAGGTTTTCTATGAGCCATGGGTTCCCTTCTATGTGGGTTGTAGCCACTTGGGTCATGATGACAACAGATGTCTTTGAGGCTCCTCTGTTTTTTTCCCAGAGATCCCTAGTTTTTCTAAGCGATAAGTGAAATGCAACCGTAGTGGACAAGGTGGGTTCTTGAGATGATGGAACTTTGACATCTCTTTCCAAATAGGTGAAATAGAAGATTCCTAAGCCAAGAGTTATGGAAGTGTTTGATACACTGCGAAGGGATTTGGGTATCAGTAACTCTTCCCATGGTGATGAACATGGGGAAGGTTCGGCTCCAAAAAGCTGTTCAAGGGACCATACAACTTTTTCTAATGTTGTGAAATATGTTGGTAGTCTTCCTCATGAGGAGACTGTTGTGGATAAGAGGGATAGGTTGGGGGAAATGGGTAGGGAATGCTGTATAAGGGCAGAATAGAACCATGAGGAGGCCCGAAAACCACATTATTCTACTCGTATAGGCATTGTTGATGCCATTGGTAACTGATCTCACAATCATTTTTCAGTATTGTGAGAAAGTGATTGTCATACTTTAGCATAAGGGGTTGAAGTGAAAGATGATCATGGATAGGACCACTGTTTGAGGCCGGATGAAAATAGAGTGGATTATAATTATTCTTTAGAATCTATATCTATTGATCCAAAAGAAGTGGAAGTCACGGAAGATTATATGATATCTTCCTCAAAGAAAGGGAAAATAATCTCATGGATTTTGATGGATTTATAATGCATTCATGGAGACCACAGAGACAAAAAGACTATTCAAATCTACCTTACAGTCCTATTATTATATCTTCTACCAATGGTAATATCCCCCAAAAAAGTTTCACTGATGCTGATGATCACTCAACGACTAAGTGAAAAATATCTTCAAAGCATGTGGAATCAGTGGCTAATGTGGTGCTTGAATCACAAGAAGGGGTACTATATGGCCCTGTGCTAGTGGTTGACAACAATGAGGCTGGGGGATCATCCCAAGAACTCCTCATGAACTCTAACAAAGAAATTTTAGAAGAGACATTTTGGATGATGATTTTAGAGAAAGTTGATCATTGCATGTTTGAATAACTGCTCTGTGTATATTTGAACAACAAACAATCCTTTGGGATTGATAAACAAAATAGAATTCTGATTCGTGGCTTCAAAGAGGGTAAAACAAGATTAGAGTAGAATGTGAAGTCTTGGTACAAGATAGATCTCTGCTTCGAGGATTTCATAAAGGATGATATGGAAATTGAATTTACCACCATTGAATGGCATCTCATTAAGGTGAAGAATTATAACCGCATAAGATTTTTATAGAATGGTTCAACCTTTTATTTTTGAGGTTTTATTTTTTGTATTTTGAATCTTGTTGGTTTACCACTTTTTTCATTAAAAATGATTATGAAATAAAAAAATTAATTGGAAAGATCATGGGATCTCAAATCACAAATTTATATAAGGAAAAATCTAATAGAAAATGATGAAAAAATGGTTCTATGAATAAAACCTAGGTTTATATTGAAAATTGTGGGTATTAGTTGAAAAACTAAATATGGGGATCAATGGAACCCTATATAGGAGAACATAGATCATGAGATATAGAGATCAAGGTGAAGAAAACTAATCGTGTGAAGATCGATTGGCACTAATCATGCTTTAAATAACTTCTAGAAGGGTCTTCAGGGTCCATGAACTCTTATTAGGAGATCCAAGGATGGGAGAAATTGGTTTGGGGTCATAATGGTCTATCAGGGACATAAAAGAAGGGTTCAATAATTTTTAATTAAAAATATATTCAATTAAAAACCCAAAAACATGGTTTCATGGGAAGAGGTTCATGGTTTTTATAAACCGTGAAAAAGTCGTGTGCCTAATTTAAATGGGCACCATAGTTTATAAACCATCCGCCAACCAAAGATAAGTCAAGTTTAACCTCAATATCCCTCTAGCTCAAGGCATAAGATGTTTCATATGGATACTTTCTCATCTATGATACATGGAACACATTTTTTATTGAATCCATCTACGATGGAAGTCCTCAATGGTAAGAAAAATTCCCCACTTTCTCAAAAACTACTAAAGGTCCAACAAAATGAAGAGTAAGCTTCCCTTGTCTCCCAAGACATCGATGACATAGCCGGGGTTAAACATTAAAGAAGACCTGGCTACCAATTAACAATTCTAAAGGTGTATGGTGTTAATCAACATAAGAAATATATCAACTTTATGGCATCAAAATTATCTGACGAATCAAATGAATCTTTGATTTCGTCTCATGAACCATTTTCGGTCCAACCAAGTAACATTCGCGAATCCCTGACCAACACAACTGAGACTTTTGTGGGTGTCTATACAAGGCCAAAAATGTATCCATTATATTCACATATTGGTATCTATTGATATAATAGAACTCATCCAGACCCAAGTAAGTATCCCAAGCCCCACCATAGGTGAGGACACAAACGTGAAGCATATCTTTAGGAATCTATATAGCTCTTTATGTCTAACCATCTAACCCAAGATTGTATGCCATTCACAAAAAGGACATGATATACCATTCTTCATGAAGGCCTCTCCAAATATGAGATGTTATCCATGGAACCCTATAAAAAACAATAGCTGATAGAACTCCATGAAAACAAAAAATCTCTTTTATATAGATATATACCAACTCTTCAACATTGGTTGTATCATGAATGGGTTTAAAGTGAGATAACTAGGTTATACCATGTATCATAACCCATATAATGTTATTCTTTCTTAGGGTAGGCTGAAACCCAACCACAAATTCCATAGAGATCTCATCACACTTCAATGTATGGACCAGAAGTGGTTGAAACAAACTCAATGGTTTTTAGTGCCCATACTTATCTTATTGGATTGTACAATAAGGAGAGACAAAATCATCAATTCCCCATCTCATACCTAGAAACTGTAACCACATCCTCATTTCATAGAACATGTTTTTGGTTCCTTGGTTCACAACCCACCTAGAACACAGGAAATCTCCCATAACATCTTTCCTCATTAAAAACTGGACCAAAAAAGGTTCCGAAAAAATATAATTCCATATTTGGAGAAACACTAATCAATAATGGTCTCCCATCCATTACGGGAGACTTCAATGATTCTAAAATCATCATCATGCTTCTGTTCCCAAAGATTAATTTTTTGAAGATAGGATGTCAATATAACACTATCCATGGAAACCACATTCTCTGATTTCATGACTTTAATATGTAACTATGAAAAAAACATCATGTTATACTCTTCGGATGATTCTCCCACTGTCGGGGTTGGATTTTTTCCTTCTCAATTAATTTTCTACAACATTCCCTTTCCAAGAGGTATAGGAAATGTAAAAAATAAATGGAATGTAATTATTTCACCTAATGCCTATGGTGGGAATTCAATTTTTTTAGAGAAGATATAACTCATGCTCTTTTGGTCTGAAAACATTGTCAACATTTCTCTATAAAGTCATGTATAACAAATTTTAAGCACATGCATCACACCTAAATGTTTAAGTTCATGGGTCAGATAATTCTTCTCATGTCTACTAATATGAAGAGAGACATAAAAAATGACATCATTTCCCGACATAGGAACATAGACCAAGCCTAAACCTAATGCATCAAAAAAGTCCACATAGCCTTACCCAGCTTTGGGAAGTTTCAACAATTGTGCAGTAGTGAAAATACATTTCAAATCATTAAAAAAGTTATGAAATTTCTCCCTCTATGAATAATCCATTTTGAGTTAGAGAAGTAATCATAGAAGACAACTTTGAGATGTCCTTAACAAACTAGAGATAATACCAAACTAGACCCAATAAGCTCTATATATTGAAAACAATCCATGGTTATCCCCATGTCATAACAGGTTTCACCTTTTCTGGATCAACTGAAATACCATGTTCTGACACCACATTTCCCAAAAATTTCACTTTTAGAATCTAGAAATCACATTTCAAAAGATTGGTAGAATGTTAGTGATTTCTTGAAAAGATAATAAATGTTATCATATGAAGAACATGATCCAACTTAGATGTTGAGTAAATGTTAATGTAATACAAAAGGAATACCATGAATGTCTCTAGATAGTTCTAGAAAACTGAGTTCATTAAATCCATGAAAAATGTAGGAATATTGGTTAGACCAAATGGCATGAAAATGTTCTCATAATGACCATACCCAAATCAAAAGGTGGTTTTCTGAATAATAGCTTCTTTTATCCTCAACCAATGTTAACCAGATTGTAGGTCAATCTTTGAGATCTACTTCACCCCCTTTAACTTATCAAATAGATCATAAATCCATGGAAATGGTTATATTTTTTTTCAGTAACTCGATTGAGCTTTATATAATCAACACAAAAGAGAAGTGAACCATAAATTGGCATAGGAAAGAGAATCAAATCCTCCCAAGGTGACATGCTTGGGAATATAGTGTCATGACCCATCCCATACCAGGTATAGAGCCTCAACTACCCCAAGCCTGTCTCTATAGGCCAGGGGATAACGACTATTGCCAATGACCCTATAAACTAATGGAGACCGTGGCCCAAGAAAGTGTACACACACGTAGACAACTCAATGAAAAATTTTAGAGTAAAATAAAGAAAGATAAAACACTACTGTTAAAATTAAACCAACAAATATGAATAGACATCTAAATAGTACAAGTACAAGAAAGGTAAAACTAGAAGGGAACGAGGAAAAATAAACTCCCAACTAGAAATGTTCCACAACCCAGCAACAGGTGATAAAGTTAAATAGCTTGGAGAGTCCCTCTCATTAATCCTAAGCTACAAACACCTCACATGGGACAATCAACCCATATCCCTAAGCACCTTTTACATCACAATCAACCTATCCATTGTTTGCAAGGGCACACTATGTGCAAGAAAATACTAAGAAGGGGTGAGTGAAAAAATGCATAGTAGGATGACCCTAAGGCTTGAGGGATTAGATATATATTTACTAAATAGGGGAGTATTATGAGATAAAACATTAGAAGGAAGAATTTTAAAAAACAAGCTATAATATAAGGGGAGTGCATCTCATCCTAAAACAAAGGAAAAATGTTCATCGAAACACAAGGATATGGAAGTAGTGAGAAGATGTACTTCTCATTGAGTCTTCACTATATATAGTAGGATAGTATACTCATCCTACCATGAGATTCTAGGAAAATAAATCATGTGTCATACGCCACCCATCATTTCCTCTCCTAGAAGGAAAGTAACAAAACCCAAGGAGTGGGTATTGTAAGAGGATAAAAAATATATTCTTAATTAAAGAAAATAAAAAAAATAAGTATAGGGATATCCATATCATAGATCAATCTAGGAAAAGAGTCTCCATCATTTCCAAAAGTAACCATCAATTCCTAGAATACCACATGTATTCCTTGAACTAAGTGTGAAATGGGATAGAATCACCTCAGCTTGATATTATCCGCTCTAGGAAGAACTGTCTCACGTACATGGTTTTACATCGCATAACTAAGACAAATCTTGGTGGTTAAAGCACCCCTCTTTCTCGTGATCCTAATGGTACATCAAAAAACACATTTTCACTATGTCATAGAGACGAGGAATCAAAAATTCATGACCGAGGACCCACAGACTAGTGCATAAGTGGGGGTTACGCTCTAATAGTCATTGTAGAGGACCCACACCCTAGTGTGTCAAGGGGGTTCAATAGGAGGTAATGTGACCCCACACCCTTGATAGTGGACCACGACTAGAAGTAACATGAGCCCGCACCACAGATAGGGTAGAACCACTAGAAGTGACTTGATCACACACCCTCAATGGGGAAGCACCAAAGGAAGTAACGTGATCCCACACCCTCAATATGGGACCACCATTAGAAGTAACATTATCCCACACCCCTGATAGGTGAGAACCACAAGAAGTAATGTGGGGCACATGGTTTATCGGGGAGCACCACTGGATGTAACGTGAGGTCCTTCCCTTGATAGGGGAGGACCACTAGAAGTAACATGAGACGATGCACTAGAGATGGGATCACCACTGGAAGTAACATGAGCCCATTCCCTTGATAGGGGAGAAACACTAGATCTAACGTGAGCCCATTCCCTTAATAGTGGAGCTCCATTAGAAGTAACATGATCCCACACCCCTGATTGCGATGAACCAATGGATGTAATGTGATCCCGCTCCCTCTATAGTGGAGCACCACTGGAAGTAACGTGACCCCACATCCTTGATAAGGGAGTGCCACAGAAAGGATATAAGACCCACTCTTGAGTTCGATAAGGGGTACCAACCCTACCTTACAACATGATCAGAAAGCTGAGGCCCTACCATGTTAGGGGAAGTGTTCGACTGTATGAATGTTATGTGAAAAACCACACCCTAAAAAATCAGGGGAGTAATAACCCTAGAATAGACTACCCAATGGTGAAGGACCCATTCCCACATTTTGGGGAGTCTTGAATGTCGTAACGGATTTCACTATTGCGTTCCATGTGGAAACATACTCAGGCTAAGCTACAAATGTGCCAAGATCTGAGTTTAGAAGAAATAGTTATGAGTGATTGAAGAAAACAAAGTGGTACACGGTGAATGTGGGTTCCACATGACATGTGACCCCGCCTCATAATCTAACTATGTACCCAAGCATCTTTGGGTAACAAAAAGTGAAAAATAACCGTTAGGCATATCAAGGATCCCCCAGAGTACATGACACATCACAATGAAAGCCTGATGAGCACACATGAATTTGTTATTAGACCAGAGGGTCAACAACATAGCTTCTCTAATGTGCCTCCTCAAAAGGCCTTCAATCATTGAACACTTCTATTTATACATATTTTATGCTATCACAAGAGTTGAAGCAGACCATAGTCGTGGGTTCTCCTGAAACATGGTAGAGTGTTCTGACACTGATAAACCTTCCATGTTTCCACATTTAATGATATCACTAAGAAGGTTCCCCACATCGAAACGGATCACACTATTGTGATCCTAGTGGAGAAACATGCAAAACTGACTATTTATTTGCCCGAACTGGACTCCCGAGGATGAAGCTGTGGCTCTCATCATCATACACATATTTTGCTTCGTGGGGAACATGCCTCGATATAGAAACAAACCACATGGATCACTCCATTAGGATCCCCTTAAAAACACACTATATCATCTATTATTTAGTCCAAAATGGGAAATTGATGAATACTATGCTTTTCACTACAAATGCCTAAATTATTATTGATCACTACATATCACAAAATGGATCTTCCCATCTAAACGACTCATACAATTATGATCCTTATAGAAAACTAGAAATGTAGGCAATTCATTTTCCCTGAATGGACTCACGAATCTTATATTCTAAAATTATTTATTATGCTCGAATGGTATCATGTGGTACCCATTCCTCATCCCCAAATTTAAGCTAATGGATTACGCCACTGCAATCCCTTCAGAAAAACATGTGGAATTGAGTATTCAAACACTCCATATAGATTCCATGTGAAAAGTGTCATTTCACTATAAAACATGTGAACTGGGCCCTATGGGGCCAACACCTTGTATTTCACATAAACACACTGAATTAATATTTAAAAAATTGTACAATGGTCAGGGTCATGCTACCGCTGACGGTGCATGAATCAGATGTCCGATTTAGGAGTTATGCCTGATACATAATCCTCAAAATGAAAATAAATAATATATTATTATTAAACATGGGTGTTTTGTGACATAAGGAAATATAAGTAAAATTTAAAATTATCAAATCCACCCCAAAAGGCCTGACTCGAATCATGTATTACATTTCTGAAAATGGCACACGAATTGGATGCCCGTATCAAAGGTGCATGGATTTAAACAAGTCGGGTCCAAAAAAGACTTGACAGACCCGGTTCAGTCGGTCCGCCCCGCACCGGCTGGCCATGTTCGTACCACCGGGCCGCAATCCCAACTTCCTAACCTAACCATAAATCATGATAAGTGTAATCCCCCACCACATCATTGTGGAGGACTCGCACGATGCAGGTCTCGGTTGGCCGTCGGTCCCCCAATCCACATCCTCAAGACACTCCCCATATGATGACCTCATGCCTCCAGAACAATTGTCATGTGATGCCCCTACCCTTCTGTCCTACCACACTTTCACACCACCCTGGTCACCTATCCATCGTCCCACTCTAGCTGCACCAGACTCACCTCAGACGACTGTTGTGCACCACCACAAACGACCATCGCATGCCGCATCATCTCTGGGCTACTCCATCATAACACCCTATGTAGCCACCACGTTCCGCCGCTTCCAATCATCATTCTATTGTTGTCCCTTACATGGACTACCATGACATCACCATAAGCCTGAAAATTATTCCAAGAACTATTTTCGAATCCTCTGTATGAGATCTTAACAACTACAGCCTCCACTTGAAATCCATTGAAGATTTGACACATTTAAATATAAGCATTGGAGAATTTGGAGAACATGTGATTAACAAAATGAACAGAAAATGTTTTAGGTGAGGGTTGAAGAGTGTGTTCATGCGACCAAAACTCGTGAATAGAAAAATGAAGATCAATGTTACAATATATGTATTCTAAATGAAAACTGAATCGGAACTCAAAAATAGATGAAAACCTACCTCAATCCGGTCATTCATCGTTGGCGACACATCCACGTTTCATCTTCTTTGATCCGCCATGGTTCTAGATGATATCAAAGCTCGATCCAAAAAATAATGGAAAATAATGGATAGAGAGAGAGAGCTTGGGTGTAGAGAGTGATAGAAGTTTATGGTTTTTAAAAAACCCTAAACAATTAACTTATATTTATAGCGGACCAACTCGACACAAAAATCAGAAACCATCGCACCCTCTCATTTTATATTGATCCAAGGTATAACAACCCCTATTGAACACATATGAAGTCAGATATTTATATTCTGAGTCTCAATTAGAAATTAATTTGAAAATAATTCCAAGCATAAAAATCACTAAGAGAAAGTATGATTTTTCTCGTGGTGACTTTTCTCAGAGAAGTCATGTTCTGACAAAAGTCATAGGATGCCTAGGTTAAATGACATGTTCTGAACTCATCTGTGGCATCATATGTCTAATATAAGACACAATTTAATAGATATATTATTTCTGACACAACAATATTATTAAAACGTTTCATATTTTTGTAAAAAAAATTCGGGCACACCGTGCGTTAGAATTGCATGTCGTCTCAACGCCTAACTCTAGAAACATATGTAGGAATTTTTGAAATCTTATAAGTAAATAAAAAAAAGTCCTATAATTCATTCGTTCCTTCAATATTTTCATCCTTGTAAAGAAAAATTGGGGGAACAACTTGAGATATTGAGCTCGCCTCTAGCTTTCGCACTCCAAGGAAAACTATTGGACCATTCCGTGCTGGAACCACATACAAAACAAAAGAATGGTTCATTTTTGTAAGGAATTATCATACTGATGACATGTGTTGAAACACATATTTATATCCTTATCTATAACATGTGGAAGACATTGTGTGCCCACTCCATCAATTGGGGTTAGGGTAAAGAGGTAGGAAACCTCACCATCTCTTTGTATAGTCTTAATCGACCTAAAGAAACTCGGGGGATGATTAACTTCCTCGACCAAATCTCTATATATCATGTCATAACTAGAATAACTATTTTTCCTTAGAATATGGTCTCATGATTCCCTCCTTTAGAATATCCATTTGAAGAAACACACAATGATATCTAGTAACAAAATATTTCACAGTCGATGCCTCTAAACATAGATGCTCATAAATTCTTGGGAAGTGAAGGAGTCGACAAGAATGACTGAAGAAAACATGTAACCTTTTGCACGACCATGGTCAGCTACTTGGAAGCTAACTAATCTAAATAATCCCACACTAGGAAAGCCTATGAATTCTTACTAAGGGAATCTACTATGATTCTACTCATTCATGGAGTATAGACCATTAGAATTCATAACCCTACATGATGTTAGACTAACATCATTGTCTCAAGTTCAAGTCTCTCTAGGTGAAGACGTTCCAAAAACTATGGTGATATGAACAACCACAATGCACTCTTTGATAAGATAGTGTCTCTACATCCTGAGGTATAATGAATTCCATTACCTGCTTCACATAGTGAGTCGTGTAGTTCCATTCATGGGGACTGCATCACGTTAACATATACACAATATCTGTAGTATCAAGACATGGTGTTGAGCATGCAAGGTACCCACATACATAGTGGGTGAGTAAACCCATTCAACTGAAAGAGGCTATCCATGGAAAGAATGAGGTATACCCCATGCATATATTTCCCTCATGGAAGGAGAGTAACCCCAAACTGAACACTCTACAAGACACACTAGTGCAACTCCAAACAAAGGGAGGTCAAGAAACAAATTCCATTGGAAATGAAATGAATTGATCTGACACTACATTAAAAAACCACTCCCGGAACAGAAAATTCATAAGGACTCATCCATGACACCTTAATACTATCCGATTTGAGAATCACTTACTTCTCTCATAGTTTTTCTCGTGTCACCAAACTAAGTCTCTGTAGGGGAAGAACCCTGGTTCCCATGCATTTTAATCCACACCGAACAACAAAAAAACATGGTTCACTGACACCCCACGTCACCATAGTAAAAACAATTAGTAGGGGAAAAGGGAAAAGATTATTTCCCATAGTTTATAATAGGTTGTACTGTAAAAGGTTGAAAATACACAAGGAATACCTCTAATTTCCTCACTCTCCTTAGGATTGTAGACATCCAATCCTTGTGGTTGTCTGTGGGACTATCTGCCAGTTTTTGGAGTTTAACATGGGCAACATTGCTCACCACCTTTAGATCCTCCTTTATTCTGTCAGAATCACCTCTCCTGTGGATACCTTATCCCCTCCCAGTGGATCCTCGATCATGGCACTATCTCTACCATGGCAGTCCATATGTTTCCTATCTGGAATTCTTTGCTGGACTTATTGGGTAGTCTTGTGCCTAGTGAACATACACGTAATTTGTATTACTCTGTACCTCCCCAGAGTGATCTTATGCTCTTCCCTACCTCATCCCTATACAAATAAATTCCTGGGAGCCCTTATGAGGAGGCCTCTAGTGTTGAGAACTTGTTGTCTGGTTCCTACTCGCTATCACAAATGGCTCAACACTATTGTGACCACAGCCACAACCACCTATCTGAAGCCTCTCTGATAGATACCTCTCTACCACAAGAACCTACTCTAGTACCCCGACATAGGTGAACATGTACAAGGGTGCTTTGATTGTACAAATATCTATGCGAGGTCCCTTCTCAAACATTCGTGCTCAGATGTAGTCATCACGGGTCATGTCCAGAGAGTAATGTAAAAGGTATGAGAACCTAGTCATGAACTCAGTCACTGTCATCCCTCAATGATGAACCTATAGGAGTTCTTAAACATGAACGGGGTGTAAATAATCGGGGACTTACTCCTCATGAAACCATTGTTGTACGTCTTCCCATGAGAGAGAAGACTCATGGAGTATCTTAGTAACCAGTCTCTTTGAGCGCTTAGCTTCTCTGCGAAATATGTTGTCTTCCAAAGACACCATCTGATTTTTCAGTACCCATAAAAGACTGAAAATTCAGACCATAAACTCTAGCCAATCCACTACTTCGTGAGGGTCTGGATCATTGTGTAACCACAACAGTCTTTGGTGCTGGGACTTTTGGACTATGCTAAGCCTACGTATATCCTCAGCCTGCTCTGCTAGGGTTGTCTGCTACTCAAGAGGTGGGGTGATTCTTCTTACATGTTATGAGAAAGGGGCTCACATTATGGTTACTGATCTAAGGTCTCATCGATCATAGCGTCATCTTCATGAACCAGAGCTAGTATCCTAGTTGGTTGTTGTATCAGCGACATCTGGATTGTTATCAAGGAGTACCATAGAAAGATGTGCATATATTTATATCAACAACGATGGGGATATAAATCACGGGGGACAATAAATGACTCAATTATATATGATGAATGTATCATCGTTCCATATAATAGGTTTCTTTGGGTGCTGAGTGGACATGTAGGTAATTAGGGTCTTGGTAAATGGACATGTCGGCCATGTGTACCGTCAGTAGACTCCCTAACCTAATAGTCACTCTCATGAAACTACGACACTGTTCTCCTAAACCCAACCCATAATTTTTTTGGGAAATGTTTGAACAACATCCCATGGGACCAACCTCCTCTAATATAAAAATTTATTGACTCAAAACATATCGGGGATCGATTTGCAACTACCCCAAGCCTACCTCCATATGCCAGCGGCTAGCGACTAGCGCTAAAGGCACAAAAAATTAGGGGAGGCCTTTGCCTAAGAAACTGGACACACACATGATGCCAACTCAATGAAAAATGAAGAGTATATGAAATAAAGATACAAAATATCTATAAAAATGAAACCAAGAATATAATCATTGACCCCTAAATAGTAGAAATACAAGAAAAGATAAACTGAAAGGGAAAGGGAAAAAATAAACACCCATCTAGAAAAGTGGAAAAACCCAGCAACATGTGAAAATGTAAAACAACTGGGAGAGTCCCACTCTTGAATCCTAAGATATGACCACCACACGCTATCTATGGAACTCACATCCCTAAGCTCAAATGATATCATGATCAACCTATCCATCATCTATAATGGCACATGATGTGTGGCCAAATACCAAGCAGGGGTGAGTATAAAAATACTCAGTAGGATTCACTAAAGGCCTGAGGGAGCAGCAAGAGAAGTAATGAAAATGGGAGAAGTAAGGGATACAAAAAAAGAAAGTATTGGTAGATAGAATAAGGTTTATTAGAAAAAAAGTATAGCTCAACATGATAAAAGAGTGTAATCTCATCCAAACACAAGGAGGTAGAAATGGTCAGAATATGATCTTCTCATCGAGCCTTTTCTACCTATATTAGGGTAGTAGACTCATCCAACCACAAGAATCTAGACCTGAAAATTATGTTGTATAAGCTGAACATCTTTTCCTATCCTAGAAATAGAGTAACAAAACTCAAGGAGTTGGTACGATAATAGGATTCAAAATATATTCTAAGTCAATGAATCCCAAAAAAATTAGTAAGGGTATCTACATATCATAGTCCATTCTAGTAAAAGAGGCACCGCCAATTCCCATATTCAGCAATGAGGCCAAGAATCCCACACATATAGCTTGAACTATGAGTCAGAGGGGCACAAATCACCACACATTGATATTATCTGCTCTGGGTGGCACTAACTCACCCACATAGTTTTAGATCATGTCACTAGGATGCATCTCAGTTGGGAAATCACTCCTCTTTAACATTATCCCAAAGGTACGACAAGACACACCTTGTCACTATGAAACACAACCAAGGAATCCAAAACTCAAGATATAGGACTCATTACCTAGTGTGTCATGGGGTTCTGCTCTGATTGTCCTAGTAGATGACCCACACCCTAGTACATTAGGGTGGTTTACTTAGACATAATGTGAGATCGCACCCTCAATATTGGTGAAACACTGGAAGTAACGTGATCCCAATCCTTCAAGAGGGGAGCACCAATAGATGTAACGTGAGCCCATTCCCTCAATATGAGAGAACCATTAGGCCAAACATCAGACCATTCCCACGATAGGGGAGAACAAATGGAAGTTCCATGAGATAGCGCACTCGATTGGGGAGAATCACTAGAGGTAATGTGACGCCAAGACCATTAGAGTGGAGCACTAATAGATGTAAAGCGCACTCGCACCCTCGGTAGGGGAGAAGAACTAGATGTTACACTAGCCGACTCCCTTGATTGGGGAGCATTACGGGAAGTAACAATATCTCACACACTTGATAGGAGAGCACCACTGGAAGCAACGTGAGCCTTCTCCATTGATAGGGGAGCACAACTAGATGTTACGTGATCTCATGCTCTCGATAGTGGATAACTACTGGATGTAATTTGGGCCCACACACTAGATAGGGGATCCCCACTAGAAGTAATTTGAGCCCACACCCTTGAGAGGGAAGCACCAATGGAAGTTATGTGAGCCCTCACCCTTGGTAGAGGAGCACCACTAGAAGGATAGAGGACACACTCCCTTGCACGATAGGGGTTACTGACCCTAGCTTACAAAAAAGTAGAATTCTCATGCCTTTCCATGACATAGGAAGAACCCAAATGTGTGAAAGTAACGGGAAAAAGAACACCCTAAACCATGAGGGGAGTAACAACCCAAGAAGAAACTATCCAAAGGTAATGGAGCCATGACCATTGTATGGGGAGTATCTCATGTCGCAACAGATTCCATCACCACATTCCATGTGAAAAAAACTAAGAATATGCTAAACATGTTCCAAGATCTATGTTTAGAAGAAAGAGTTATGAGTGATAAAAGAAAATGGAGTGGTACATGGTGCATGTGGGGCCCAAAAGATGAGTGACCCCGCCTCATGATCTGGACATGTACCCAAAAATATTTGGGTACCAAAAAGTGAAAAAGTACCCTTAGGTGTGTCAAGGTACTCCCAAATTATGTGACACATCACTTTGAAAGGCCGACTATCTCATGACACACCTCATTATACTGGATGGTAAACAACATAGCTTCGTTAACAAGCCTCAAAAAACCAGAAAACATCAACAGAATCTATTCATACATCTTATCCACTCTCAGAGTAGTCGAAGATTACATAAGCCATGGGTTCTCTTCAAAAACCGCAGAGAGGTCTCCCAAAAATAAAACATCCATGTTTCTACATTTAATGAGATCTTGAATAAGGCTCCACACATCTAAACAGATCACATTGATGTGATACCTGTGGAGAAACACACATAATCAAATATTCATTCACCTGAAATGGACTCATGGGGAGGAAGCTACGTCTCTCATCATCATACTCGTATGATGCTTTATGGGGATCACACTTCCACCCCAAAACATACCACAATGATCACATTGTTTCAATCCTCATATAAAAACACACATGAATAACTATTCATTTTTCCAAATCAGGAAAATGGTGAAAAGGGTGTTTTTCACCACAAATTCCTAAACAATGTTGATAATTTCTAATAATAAAAGGCTATGCATATCCGAATAGATCATACCATTGTGATCATAGTATAAAAACCCACATGGTAGGCTATTCATTTGCCCCAAATAAACTCATGAAGAATAAGTTGTAAAATTCATTATTGCGATCGAAAGGCATTAAGTGGGGCCCATGCCTCATCCTCGAATTTAAGTGAGCATATTGTGGCATTGAAATACCCTTATAAAAACAAGAGGAATAAAGTATTCAAGAAACCAAAACAGATGCCATATGAAAAACTGGCATTTCACTTCAAAACGTGTGAACCAGAGGCTGCAGAATCCACACCTTATCTTTATCTTAAACACTTAGAATGCATCTTGGAAAGTCTGGACAAAGTTCAGGGTCATATTTCCCATAACGGTGCATCAATTGGCTGTCCATTATAGGTGTTCGGTCTGATATGAAATCCATGAAATAATAATAAAAATTTTATTATTATTAAACAGGGTTGTTTCGTGCCACCGGGAAACGAAGAAAAAATTTAAAATTCCCAAATCCACCTCAAGAGGACCATCTCGACTAAAGGATCTTGTTGCCACATACGAATAAAAAATTGGAAGATCATAGAAAATGATATGGGTGTTTAAATATATCAGGCTCAAAATAGGCAGGACCGGCCTGGTTCAGACGGTCCGCCTAGCCCATGCCGGCTTGCATCGGTTGGCCCCAATTGGACCCCTCAACCACACCCCATCTGACTAGCATGGTTCAGAACGCAACCCAAACACCTTAACTAACTGGCCAATATGGCTAGTCTCTTCCCCTTCCACGTCAATACAGATGACCCACTTAACGTGAGTCTTTGTCGGCCTCCAATCCCCCGATCCTCCACCTCGAGCCACTCCCAGCCTGACGACCTATGCATGCAAGAAGATAGCCATGTGCCACCCCGGTCATGCTGTCCAACCACATGTTCACACTTCCCTAGTTTCTGGTCCGCCGTCCAGCTCCGGTTGTTCCGACTTCACCTCAGATGACCACCAGGAACCACCTCAGACGACTGCTGTGTGCCGCCTCATCTCCTAGCTGCTCTGTCATGCCGTTCTCCCCAACCCCCGTGTGCCGCTACCGATAGTTATCTTTCTCTATTGGTGCCTTCAACAGACCAGTACTATATCAGCGTAAGCCCCAAAATTTTTCTGAGACCGATTTGGATTCCTCATGATGGGATCTTCACAAAATAAGTCTCATATTTATATTTCATGCCTTTGTTATAAAAGTTATTTGCAGGGAAATTCAGTGGTAAAAATCACCAAGTGAAAATGCAATTTTTCCCATTAGTGGATTTTCTCACAGAAGTCTTGCACTGATAGAAGTAATACCCTTCCTAGGGTAAATGACACATTCCAGACCCAACCATGGCCTCATATTTTTGATAAATGAAACAATTTAAGATATATCCCATTTATTACATGTTTATAGATTAAAAAGACATCATATTGTCGTATAATTTGATTTGGGAACACCGGGGCTCGAAATTTCACTTTGTCTCAGTGCCTAGCTCTGGAAACATATGTTGGAATATTAAAAAGTCTTATAAAGAGAAAACTGGGTCTATACATATAAATCCATTCTCAATAAGATCATCCAATTGGGACTTCTAGTATTTCATTTTAGCTGGTTACATATGGTAAGAGGGAATAGATACTGGTTGAGTATCTAAGATTAAGTCAATAGAAAAGTCAATATCCCTCATTGTGGGTAAACTAGATAAGACATATGAAAAATCATCACAAATATCTATGAAAAATAGAGTGATATCACCACTCAAATATTCCCATGCCAGATCGAATACATACACCAATATTAATTTCTAATATACTAGATAAGATGGTCTGGCACTGCTCGACCTTGGGTTTCATTCTCTTTGGAATTCAAAACACACAAAATAGAGTGTACTAATGGGGACCCATTGATGATCACAATAAATATGGGATTCATTAAAAATTATCCAATCTACCTCGATAGTGATTTCAATAGGTTTCAAGGGGAGAACTAGAAAACCCCAAGTATTCTTGACATCAGAGTGTGAAATAATATAAGTGGGACTACACATACCCTTATCTCTCTTCATACCAAGGGGTGTAGTAATATATATTTCATAAGATAAAGGATTTTTTGGAATATTTAGTAGAGTTAAAATATAGGTTGAAATAAATTTATGATATGAAACAATATCAAATATAACAGTCAATAATGATGAAGCTATAGTCCTGGTACCCTTAACAGACCTGTATCCGTTTCTTCTGGAGACTCCTCCACTTCATATTGAAGATTAAATATTGTTTCCTGTATCTATAAAACTTTTCCATGTGAAAAATATAATTTCAGCATAGTTTATGAAGGTGAAGAAGATCTCATGCCACTACATGTAGTGGAATAAACATAGAAGAACCTCTACAAGTGACCTGAGCATATTTAGGAACCACATACTCCTGGTGCCTTAGTGAAAAAGCTCATTGAAATTTGTGACTTTCCACATTTCTGAAAAACCAAATAACCAATGACATTCAATGAAGTTGCTCTAGAATGATATTTCCATTGAGAATGACCATGGGAATCATCACACATCCTCTATCCCTTAGAATAAATCACACTCCCATTGGGGGAGAATGAAATTCCTGACAATGCTGACGTGCCATCCAGGTGCATCTCGACCACTAGTTGTCTATAGTGTACATTAACATAAGAATGATGTTTCAGAAAGAAAACCTGATAAAAATTATCCTGATGATTTCCCAACACTAACCTAAAATCCATTATCTTTTCTTTTGATAATATCCCAGGTGCGAAATGAACGAGATCAGTAAAATGGTTTGCACACTCTTTCACAGTCCTATTATCCTACTCATGTTTGAAAAATTCCAGAGAATGGACAATAACATCGTCTCTAGATTTAACTAGTTGTTGAAGTGATCCTTGAAATCATTACACTCTAAGCACTCATGATTCTTCACCATCATTATGGTGTCCCGCCATATTCTTCTCAGTCCGTCGAGAATTATGGTGGAATATTTTACACTTGATTTCGTAAGGTGTGTCCAAGAACCCAAAAAACAGTCCACTATGATCATAAACTCCTCCGCCTCATGAGGGTCATTGGACCTTTTAACGGCATAGAGTTCTGGTGAATAAACTCTTGAGATAACATCTTGATAATGCCCCTATGAGGTTCCATAGATAGAGATTGAATATAAAATGGTGGTGGTTCCTATCCCCAAGAATGGACAACATGCACAATAAACTCTACTAGATTTTGGTCTGATAGAGGATTCTACCTCTTTAGTTCAGTAGAATGTTCTTATTGGATCTGATTCACATGTCTTCTCATAGGAAAGATGCTACAAAAAATCAGTATACAATAAGGAAGATGTCAGATAACACTCAAACAGAGAAACAATGGAAAATTAATCCCAACCGACAGAGAAATAAGATTTTGATTTTAATCTATACAAATAAAAACTAAGTAAAAGTCTATAACTAATCCTCAATATGAAATTCTATAACCACAAATCGTGACTTATGTTTAATAATGGTGAGAACTATATAAACACCCAATTTTTACTACTTCCTATGTTTCGATAAGATAAAAAAACTTCATACTAACATCAACGAATAATGAGAAACATAAACCTCTGATAAAACATTTCCACTATCTAACCCGGTTAAACTAGTAATCTGATAACCAAGTTATCCTTGACATATCCCGAAGTTCATTATTGAATCATATGGGCCGGAATCTAGCACACCATAGAATAAAAAAAGAACGTAGGAACACATTTTCCACAAATAATACATAAGCACGATAACATATAATTATAAATAGAAGAGAAACTCCACTGTGAGTAATTTACAAGAAGTGGAATAAGTATAAGAACAAAAATTAGTATAACCAATTACTATAATACTAGAAAACCTACCCAAATACCATTGGACAGAAAAATCCAATTCCACATATCAATATCTAGAACAACCTCCATGTGGTACTTTACCCCTATTCGAACATAGAATGAGATAATCTAAAAACACACAAAGGCATATGTAGGGTGTGACCTTAAAATTCTAGTAGGGTCTCACCAAGGAATCCAGAACATATTTAAATATTAAATTAACCAATGGAATCTTTCAATTTAAAAAATTGTGTTGGCATTTCATTAGCATAATAAAAAAAATTCTGGATTTACATTTAAAAATATTTAAATACATTAGGAAATCATGCTTCACATTTCAAAATGATGGATATAATTTTATGAAAAGGATTCATATTCCAAATTATGTAAAATTTCTAAAATAATGGACATTTTCAAAAATGTATTAAATAATAATAATCATTTAAAACAATTAATATAAATAATAAGAAATTTTAAACATTTAGCAAAAATGGAATATATTCATTTGAAATACAAACAAGGGAGAAACAAGGTCATACACCTAATAAGGTATGATAGTTTTATGCTATAGCGACCCACAGTCAGGGTGAACTTTAGTATGAACATAAGCTCCATTAAACAAATTCCAATGAGGGCTCATCACCACCTCCTATGGGGTGTGATGTGATGATATAGTTTTTTAACATTTTAAATCATAATGTTACATCCATATAAAGGACGAACTACATATGTGTTTTATTTTGTCATGTAAAAAAACATTGGCCAATTTCTTTCAAGACAGGTAAAAATACAATTCATCCTAGTCTCCATTTAAAATATTCTATTTTTTCGATTTAAAAACTATAAATGTGTTTAAAAAATATATTTCTTCTCACCAAGATAAAAAACAATACTTTATATCTAAATCATTAAAATCTATTTTTGTAAATAGGGATTTCAAATTAATTCACCATTTAATTTTATAATTAAATTTATGAATTTAATTTCCAAACAAATTCCATCAATTCCCTAACAAACACCAATTTCAATGGAATTGAGGTTCTTCACAATCCCTATAAAAACCATTTACAAAATTAAATTAATTAATTTAATTGAAATAAATTCCATAAAATCCAAAATTTTGATTAAAAAAAATTAAAATTTACACATTTCAATAGATCCGCCCCAATTCAATGGAATTGGGAGTATTTTAATTTCATGCCAAAACCCATTTTTCATAAACACCCCAATTCAATAGAATTGGGTTTTCCTAAAAACGAATTGAATTAAATTTAATAAAAATTATGAATTTGAATTTAATTCAAAGAATAAAAATTAAATAAATCAATTTAGGATTGATTTAAATTGGGTATCGTAATAGAACCACCTACGTCGAGATCACCGGATCACGAATCAAAAAGTATTACATCGAAAACTCCAATTGAGAATTATGATAATAAGGATCTATGAATAAAACCATGGTTTATATCTAAAACAGTGGGAATTAGATAAAAAATCAACATGGGGATCCATGGAACAATAGAGGGGAGATGAGAGATTCTAGGAGATAGAGATCAATGTGAGGAAACAAACTGGGTGAAGATTGAAAGGCATTTCTCAAGAATTGAATCACTTCTATGAGGGATATTAAAGTCTAAGAACTGTTAATGGGGGATCCAAGGATGGGATAATGTTGTTTGAGGTAGTATCGGTCTGTTGGGAAACTAAAATAAGGGTTTGTGATTTTTTAGTTAAAATATGGATAAATTAAAAACCCACCTACATGGTTTAATGGGTAGGGGTTCATGGTTTAGCCAAATCATGGTCAAACAATGAAACTATATTAAATGGGATAAATGATTATTCTTAAGAGGGATTATGGTTTTAAAAAAATGAAATAACCCTGGAAAAGCCTACTACCTTGGGTTTGATAGTTTTTGCAAACAGTGTGCCAATAGTGATGTTGACCAGAAAATTCTAACAATTTCTGAATATTCCTTGATGAAACCAAAAATTATACCCAAAAAAATAATGTTTAAAAATTGGGGTTTAATAAAACCTAAAATATTAATAGGATGTTAAACCTTTTAAATTTAAAAAAATGTTTTAAACTAATTTATTAAATCATTTTCCTGAAAAATAAAGTTGTAAAATTATAAAAGTATGCTTCAAAATTCAATTAAATAATTTATTGAGGAAAATATCATTTCCATTTTGAAAATATTTTTTTTTTAAAAAATTATTAAACCATTATTGGAATAATTTTCCATGATTTTTTAAATATTATTAATGAAAATTTAAAAAAAATTATTTACGATGACAAAAAATACCTTTTAGGTTGTACACAATAAAATAATGATTCCTTTCATATTTTCTATAAAATCTAAATTGGTATTGTTTTTAAAACTACATGAAGATTCCTTTCAATAAATTTTTTAAAATTAATAAAAATGGAATTAATATATCATGTTTAGAATGTTAAAAAATGTTTATGGATCATTTTTAGAAAACAATATTTTATAATAATTTTTTTTTCGACTAAAGAGAGAAATAAATATGTTTTTTTCTTAAAAGAATTATTTTTAACTCTTGAGTACATAAAAAGTGGAAAATAAAGGGAAACCATGTATTCTCATTACATAACCAATGGATAATAAATTTTCTGAGTTTCTCGAGAGATAGATCATAATATTTTATAATCAAATGAATAAACATGATTAATATAAATAAATGATAAGATTGTATAATAAAAAACTTAAATATTTGCAAACCTTTATACCATGAAAAACATGAAAGGGATATAAAAAATGGATATGTAAATTCCAATAATTTTCATGATAATAATCACAAAATAAATTCATGGGTATTTTGTACACCACATAAAAGAAATAGGTGGTTAATATGGCGTGTTTGTCATATAAAAAAAAGTGATACGAAAATCCTATACCATAAGAATAAAATCCATTAATAAAAATTGAAAACTAATTTATAATAAATATAATATTATAATAAGTATATTATATAACCATAATTAAATATAAAATACCAAATATTTTTTAATTATGACATTTTATTAACCATTTATTTACAATTCCATGCGATACTCACATTTCAGTCAATAAATTTATTATTTTTCATGTATGCTTTGATCTGATATTTTTTACTTTTTTATTTCATTAGGGATACATAATATCTAAAATGTTAAAAAAATATAAATGTCATATTTTTTCATTATTTATGTATTTATTTTGAAACATAAAATTTAGATATAGAAAATTAAATACACTATCAATAGAGATGATAGGTTTTATGTATAGATGAATGATGTTTCCATTTTCCTAAGTGAAATACATAAACAATGTTAAATAATATATTAAAATTATAGAATAATATTTTTATAATATATAAAAAATATTTTAATTAAAATAATCATTATTACATTCCATGTAAAGTGTGAACGAATCACAACGATTCACAAGGTGTTAGTCTGTCGTACATATGAACGACTTAGTTTTATTCCAAAAAATTAAAAAATAAGAAGGAAAATGTAAAATCATCAGTATATTAGAGCTATATTATCATAAATATCATATATAAATAAAAAACCAATCATTATAGCAATCCATTAGAGTTGGTGATGGAAAACGAATGACATCAATTCACGAAGAGGTAGTCTATTTCACACATGAATGTTGATTTCGTAACCCATTTAATGGAGGAGGAGAATAATTTAGGGTATTAAATCAAAGTGATAATAGGTCATTATATATAATAAAATTATTTAGTAATATAATCATGGTTTATTAATAATTTAAATAGTATTAGGAAGAAATAAAATAAAACCCTTGATTAGGGATATTACATCTTCTTTATACAACTTTTTTTGGTTTCCACCAAAATGATTCTAAGGTTGAATTAATGAAAAAAATAAGGATTATAGGATGATAGGAGGGAATTAAGGAATAAATTTAAGTAGTTAATGGATGATACAAATAGTTTTTGAAGTATTAAGAGGATAAGAGAGGTGGTGCCTTTTATAGGTGTCGTGAGTGGGATATTTGTAAATTTGTAAATGAAAAAAGTGTACCCACATTTTTCAAATTTCAAAATTATAAAAAATCAGAAATTATAGAAACCAATAGATAAAAGATATAAAAATTAAAAAATGAGTTTTTTAGATGTTTGGGTCATTTTAGACCCTTATAATTTTAGTTTAACCCATGGTAAATCCATTTTTACATTAATCACGATAAATAATATTTATTATTTAAACTATTACTTTTGGTAAAAAAGTAATGTTTCCCATTTTAGATAATATAAATTATCCTAATTCCAAATATAGAATCTATTTCACAAATTTCCATTCATATATGTGGAAAATTTAATTTCAATTAACCTCTAAAATGTGACGAGAAATCGGGGTTCCAAAGAGAAAATGTTAAAAAGGTTGAAATGTTTTTGGAAATAAATTTAATATGAAAATTAATCCAATGAAATAAATTGGATTAATAAATATATAATTTATCTAATTTTAATATAAAAACTATCTCAAAACATTTTCTATTCTTTTAAATGATTAAAATGAAGTCAAACTTCTTAATAAAAAACTACTATTTTTCTCTATTCATCAAAAAAATTTATCTTCTCAAAAAAATCATAAAATATTATGCTATGTTGATTTTAAAATTATTTTTTATAAAATAAAAAATATTTTTTCAAATAATATTATAAAATATTTATCAATTACTTTTATAATAATTTATTAAAATATTTAATAATTGTTTTTAAAAAAATAAAGATTTTAATAGTAAAAATGAATATATTCCTATATATTGATTAATGAAAACATAAGATAAATTTAATAAATGTTATTTAATATAAAATATATAACTTTCATTAAAATAATTCCAAAAAACTATTCATTTTATTTATTGATATAAAACCTATTTGCGTGTATAAGAATATTTTTTTAGAAATCGATTAACTTTATTTTCATATTGTAATTATTTTCATTTATATGTAAATGGGAAACATATAATTAATTATATATACATGTGTAAAAAATATATTTTAATATTTAAGTTGCTCTAATACATATCATTCATTCTAATGTCTAGGAAATGACTATCATATTAAAAAAAGATTTTAAAATTATCTCACATTTCATTTAAACTCAGTGTTGCTTGTAACACATGGTAAATTTAGTGTATTGTTTAATGAAATAAAAAATCAGAATTCTGTGTAATGAAGGATAACCGTAGTGTTATGTGTAAAAAAAATATAAAAAGGAATAAATTTATTTGAAAAATAAATTATCAAAATTGTGGTGTGATGCAATCTTCCTCCCTTTAAAATGATTTTTCTATATAGAAATTATTCACTTTGGTACCAACAACTAAGGATACTTCTACCTCATTACATCACTAGGGTTCCATGTATCTTCTATAAGATGGTGGATTTGTCACAAAAAATTAACCTGGTGAGTTTTATTATTTTGCATCACTTTCACTTTTTGATTTATAATCTTAACTGATTATTCCTTATAAGAAACATTATTCTATAATTGTATGATTTCTGAGTTTAGTACATGAGATGTTATAGTTATGTAATTCCTCAAGAGAGGTACATGGAACTTATCATGAACATTATATAGGTTTAGTGTAAAATTCAAATGATATTCTACTATATTGATATGATCAAGTATTTTAAAGGGTTAGATATATATATAGATATTATTTTTACCTTCTTTCATTCCATAATGATAATCATGGAAAGTATTTCGCACCAATTTCAAAATATAGATTTATTAAAAGATTATCAAAAAAATATATCTATCAACATTGTGTTATCCCTAACTATTACTAAATGTACCTAACCTTATCTTCCGACTCATCACATGGGTCAGTTCCCAATATGTTTCTTTATGAAACATCATTCTCATATATTGGATTTTTAGACTTAATTTCATAAAGAGAATCATAAAAAAAATATGAATGCTTGAGTGAATGAAATTATTGAAATAAAACTCAACTATATGAAGGATTTCATCCCATCCAATTTTTAAATCCATAGAACAAATATTAGAATGTTATATAGGTTTTGAATTATTCTCTCTCACTAATAATTTGTTCGAGGATGATACAAAATGACGAAATAATCATTTTTTGAAGAGATTACTAATGAATTCAAAAAAACATAGAGGTAAAATTCATATCCAAATCAGATAAAATTGAAATTGGTACTCCATGAAATGTTACCAAAGAATTAATTTATAATCAAGAAATATGATCCAGAGATATATGTTCCTTGATAGTGATGAAGTGTGCTAAATTTATAAGGAAATTGAGAACAACCCATCATTACCAAATCATACATTATAAGATAAAACCTTAAGATTATCAATACCATTAAACAAATGTCCAAAAAGTGTAATTTCATTTCTCTTTAAATAAATTTTACACTAAAAAATATTCAAAACTACTGGGGTTTTTTTCCATAAATGTCTTTTAAAATATCCGTAATATTGATAAAATACTATAATGTAAAACATATAAGTAGATGTTAGTTACATTAAACTTATGTTCATCGTTAAAATTATAAACTCATGATGATATACATATATATATTATGTTAATCTTATATGGATAAATATACACTTTCAAAAGATAATTCACCATTTAATTCTCATATAATCTCTTATTGTTGACCTCCTCATATGTTAATCTTGCTTTAGTTATCACAAATCATATACACATTGAAAAACTTGTTAATCATATTTAATATATCTCAAATCATGTAGATAGATGGTTGGTTTATTTAGACTTTAAATAAACCTATCCAAGATCATAATTTCTAAAATCATGTTTGTTTATGTAAACTATTTTTACTTTATTTTATAATAAATTTATTTTATTAATGATTATGTTAAATTAATTCAGTGGGTATCACTATTAAAGTCATTATACAGATATTTTGGCTAAGTTTGAGAAACTATGTGTCTGCCACCAGTTATGTTTTTTTGGAAAAGGAAACAGAAACTTTGACCCAGACATTGGGACCCAGAAACCGTCACCCAGACACTATGACCTAAACACCGTGACCAGACACCATGACCAGACACCGTGACCCAGACACCATGACCACACACCATGACTAGACACTAAAAGCAGCTTCAGATCTATTGATGTCTGTGACACCTGTTCCGTGTAGAGACACAGTTGGATGTTTGGAAAAGGACTTGACACAGTTACCTTAACACCACATATGTGCTACCGTATCCTGATCTCTTTACAATTGTGCCATCATGACTGTATCACTGCTCAAAGACAAAGAAGCAGACACCATTTTATAGAGATAAAACTTCTATGTGACACCATTTCCAGATAGACAGTGACACCTTTATTTAATCTATTTTGACGGTTTTAAAATTAATTTCTGATAGTTATATTTCAGTCATCGAAATGCACTGATGTAATAATTTTTTTTGTAGACATTTCACTTGACAGTACGAGGTACATGTTGAAGAATACATGCATACTGTCAGCTCTAACACATGTACTCCGAGAATAAAAATTACAACGTGGCCATAAACGAAAAGGAGTGATAGAGAAACAAGTGTACACGATAATGAAGAAGAATGAGAATTCACGAGAAAATAATAGACACAGGAAACTCAAAACTTTTTTAGAACACACGAAGCATTATCGAATAAAAAAATATGGGATTCCATAGATCATTGTTGAGAACATATTTTCATTATCAACACTACAATAAACACTAGCCAGATCTATCTAACTTGTGATAATTTGTTTTCCACAAGAGGACTCGATTCCTACTTATGATTCATCCTAGAAGTATAGAGTTACATAGAATAACACTCAGAGAACTTCTAACCTTATCTCATAATCTTTTCTCTATTGTGTATTGTTTTTAGATTTTAAGATGGGTCTGTATGTCTGTATAAAAACACACACTATCTTCTACATTAAATAGGGGGATACAAGATATCCTTCCTCTCTCATCTTTTTATACTTGTTTATGAGGTCCCTATGTGACCTGATACTTCATACCAACGATGAACTGTAGAAGAGGTCGTGTGACCTGGACAGTTATCTGTACTTTTGTTTACCCGAATCTAGGGTGTGGATCATGATTATTAATATAAACTTCTTGGTGTAAGGTTATCACCATGTGAAGTGGATTAGAACTCAGCTTGAGACAGAACCACTTATTTTATATCCGTTGTATTGTTTAATTTAGTTTACTAGGTTTTACTTTAAAATTCGTAAATAATTAAACTTAAATATATAGTTAATCATGGAAAGAAGTTATATTTTCTTGGCCTTATTAGAGTAGCTTTAAAATTAATTTTAATAATCGATATTAAGATTACTGAGAATTAATCAATCTTATGAGGAGTTATTTAAGTAGTCAATCATTCATAATTGTATTACATGGATTAACTGGGCTGTATTTATTTTTAATTGGGATGATTTTTAAAAAACCTTTTCAAACAAATTTTTTAATATATACTCAATTCAAAAACCTCTTGAGTACTCTACTCTGACCTACATTTGGTATCAAAGGAGTTTTCATTCTTGTTAAGACTTAGTTTTGTACTGTATTCAATTGTGATTTTAGTTGTACTTTAAAGATCTATAAATTTCTAGCTCTTTCAAAGTAGTTCATTATTATGATTAATAGATTAGATGGTGCTGCAATAAAAATACCACCATTATTTAATAGAACCAATTATGTCCAATGGAAAATTAATAAGAAAATTAATTTATAAAGTATGGGTTTTGAAATTTGGTATTAAATTATAGATGATTATAAGATTCTTTCTACTAATATAATTTATTGGGATGACCCTATTAAAACTACCTATAATAACAATTGTAATGCCATGAATGCTCTATACTATCCATTATGAGATGCAAGTTTTAACAGAATTTATGCATGTAAAACTACCCATGAAATTTGGGATACTTTATCTATTTCACATGAATGGAATTCTAGTGTGAAAGAAATGAGACTTAATACTTCTACTATTTAATATGGTAACTTTAAAATTAAACCTGATGAGACTATTTCTAACATGTATCTCAGGTTCAACCTAATTGTCTACACTATGATTTCTCTTGGAAGAGAAGTCTCTGCAAAAGAACAAATTATTAGGATTATCATATTCCTACCTAATAGATGGAGAGGAACCTCTATCTCAATTAGAGTGTTATGTGACATCAGCATGGTACTTGTAAAATAACTCATTGGTAAACTGATGATGTATGAAGAGGAGTTGAAAGTGAATAAGGAATAGGAGGATGAACCCAAAAGATAATATGTTTCATTTAAGACCACCACTTCTGAACCCAAATAGAATGTGAAATTGGATGTCTCTATAGAATGTTCTAGTAGTGCACAATCATCACCTAATAGTGATTAGTATATTTCTCAATTAGATATAAGGTTTAAGAGATTATACCAGAAGAATAATTTTTTATAAATCCTAACTTTAAGAGATTATATGATCAAAAAAGAAGCTAGAAGAAATATTGAAAAATAAGCGACATGTTTAATGAGATAATACTCTATGATTGTAAGCAAAAGGGACATCTAAAGGCTGACTATCCCAACCTGAAGTACATAATGATGTAAGAGGAAAAACATAGTAATTATAAAAAGGAAATGAAATAAACAAGGAGTGCTTCTAAGGATTGTTCAAGTGACTCAAAAACTTCACATAATGAACAGGAAAAAATCCAATATGTGTTTTATGACAAAAACATCTGAGGTAACACTGGAATATCCAATACACAATTCTTATTATTCTAGAGATGAGAGTGACTCTGAAAATATGTATAGTGAAGAAATGTTATAGTACTATAATATTCTTGAAGATACGTGTAATTAACTAAAAGATAAATATAAATATTTAATGAAACAACATGCTCTTACATAATTTATTATAACTGAACATACTATAAAAAGTCCGAAAAATTTAGAACTACTCAAAGAAATAACAAACTAAAACTATCTAATGATAAATTGAAAAAGTATCTTGAAAGGTTTACTAATGATAAAAATACATTGGTTCAAATTATTGGTAAACATATTTCTCTTAAATTTATTATTAGTATTGGTTATCAACCTGGTAAAAAATATAGGATGAACTATTTTTTTATAAGTACAGGACATACAACTTTACTCTTAGTTCTGGAAATCCTTCACCTAATTCAAGTTATGATACAATCTCTACTGTTTCAATATTTTCATGAAAAAAATATAGTTTATTTTTCAAGAACATTACACAATCCTTATTGGAAACCCGTGAGAAAGATGTGGGTTCCTAAATCACTATTCAATAATATTACTGGACCCAAACAAATTTGTGTACCAAAATCAATTTTTATTTGACTATTTTATAGGAAAAATTCTTAAAGAGATCCCATAAAATCTTATGGTACTTGGACAGTGGGTGTTCAATACATATGACATGAGACTATTCATTCTTTAAGAATTGAATAAAAATTGATGGTGGAAATGTCACATTTGGGGACAATGCCAATGGAAATATCATTGTCCTTGTCCAAATCGGTAACTCTAACTCAGTTTTAATTCCCAAAGTGTTTTTTTGATGGATTAAAATATAATCTACTTAGTATTATACAACTATTTGTTGATGTATTTCATGTTAAATTTAAAAATTATGGTTGCAATGTTTTCAATTCTAAAAATTAATTAGCATTTTCTGCATTAAAAATGAAAATGTATATTCTGTTAAATTAGATTATTTTGCCTTTGAAAAAGCTTCATGTTTTAGTGTATTTCAAAAAAAGTTTTGAATTTAGAATAAGATACTAGGAAACTATAATATTAACTCCCTTAGAAAGTTTACTGGAAAATGTTTTGTCAAAGACCTACCCAAACATGAGTTTCCAAATGATAAAGTTTGTGATCCTTGTCCAAAGGTAAAGAAAAAAAAGTTTATTTCAAACCAAAGAAATAATTGTCCACTTATCAACCACTCTAATTGGTTCACATGGATTTTTTAGACCATCTATATTTTATAGTTTAAATAGGAAGAACTATGTTTATGTTCTTGTAGATGACTTTTCTAGATATACTCGGACTTTCTTTTTCGCTCACAAAAGTGAGTACTGCTCTCATTTAACCAAATATTCCAAAACTATAGAGAATCTTTGTGGACATAGATTTAAATCATTTATAATTGATCATGTCCATGAGTTTGAGAATCATGATTTTGAATATTTTTTTCTCACAAAATGGCTATAGTCATAACTTCTATGCCCCTACACCACCTCAACATATTGGAGTTGTAGAAGGAAGAAATAAAACCATATAAGAGATTTCTATAACCATGTTTAGTGAATATGACTTACCTATTTATTTTTGGGCTGAAGTTGTAGATACAAAAGTCTATATTTTCACTATATTATTTACTACACCCATTCTTAAAATAACTCCAAATTAATTAAAAAACAATAGAAAACCCAATGTATGATACATCAATGTTTTTGGTTGAAAAGTATATATCCTTAATACTGTGGACAATCTTGTCAACTTAGAATTCAAGAGGTATGCAAGAATATTTCTAGGATATTCAATCACTAGTAAATCCTATAGAGTGTTTAACAAAAGGACTAAATGTGTTGAATAACCATTCCATATCAAATATGATGAAACATATCCACATGATCCTAAAACCACTCTAAATAACCTAAAGAATAATGTATCAAATTTGGCCATTAATTCAAAATCCCAAAACCATACTGTGAAGGAATCATTTAAAACATCTCGTTCTGGAAATTCGTTAGATTCAAGTAACAATGAACCTGAACATGTTAAAGAATCTAAAATCACTAGTCCTTCCTTTTCTAGATCTTTTAGAAATTTTAAGAACCACTATTTAGATGTTGTTGTCGGAGACATGTATAATGGAACTCAAACTAGATAATATCTTAGAAACTGGGTTGGACATAAAGTTTTCATGTCAAAACCTGAACCTAAAAACATTAATGATACTATAAATGATGAAATTAGCGTGATGGCTATGCAGGAAGATCATAATCATTTTGAAAGGAACAAAGTTTGGAAACTTGTTGACTGACCCAAAGACACATTGACCATTGGAACTAAGTGGGTGTTTAGAAATATGGTAGATGGATCTGGTAACATAGTTAGAAACATGGGAAGATTAGTTTCACAAGGCTATATTCAAGAAGAAGTAATTGATTTTGAAGAGACCTTTGAACCCGTATCTAGACTTGAAGCCATCAAAATTCATCTTTCTTATGCAGCACATCTGAATTTCAAACTATATCAAATTGATGTTAATAGTGAATTCCTAAATTAGCATATAACTAAGTATGTCTTTGTTGAGGAACCCCCTAGTTTTACAAATCATTATTTTCAAAATAATATTTTTAAATTATCAAAAGATTTATATGGTTTAAAACAATCTCCAAGAGATTTGTATGATATGTTAAGTAATTTTTTATTTCCAAAGGATTTACAAAAGGAATAATTGATCCTACCATTTTTTTAAAATTAATTTCCAATGATGATTTAGTAGCTCGAATTTATCTACATGTCATTATCTTTGGATCTCTATGAAATTATTTAGGTATTAAATTTTCTAAAATGATGAAAAAAAATTTGAAATAAGTTTAATGGGTGAACATAATGTACTTCTTGTATTTTAAATATTTCAAAATAATGATGGTATTATTTTAAATAAAAGTAAAAATACTAGAGATATTCTAAAACATTTTGTCCTGGATATCAAAAAATGTAGTCAAATTCCAATGAGTACTACTTGTATGAATGATATTGATGAAGATGGAAAATCTATTGATCAAACCAATTATAGGAGAATGATTGGAAGTCTAAACTACCTAACTACTATCCAACCTTACATTATGATTATTTTATGTATGTGTTCTTGTTTTCATGAAAACACAAAAGAACCTCATTTAAAATTTGTTAAGAGAATTTTCAAACATGTCAAACAAACACCCAATCAAGGACTTTTCTATCCAAGCGGACAATCGTTTGAGTTGTTTAGTTATTCTAATGATGACTTTTGTGGTTGTAAGTTAGATAGAAAAGACCCTATGGAACATGTCACCTTTTAGGAAATTCACTAGTATCATGGTGTAGTAAAAAACATAACTCCATTGGATTATATATTACAGAAGATGAATACATAGCTACTGGTAGTTTTTGTGCACAAGTTATGTGGATGAAAAACACATTACTAGATTATGGATATCAATTCTGGAAGGTACCCATAAATATGACTATAAAAGTGCTATTAACATCTCAAAAAATCTAGTTTGACACTCTAGGACAAAACATATTGATGTAAGACATCTTTTTTTGGGAGATCATTATCAAAATGGTGACACCACTTTGGAATTAATTGGAACTTAATATCAGCTCTTTGATATATTCACCAAACCATTAAATTATGAGAGAATAGATTACATCATACATGAATTGGGAATTATAAAAGTTAAGTAGTAAGTATACTATTTCACAGCTTACTGTTTCACAGTTTATGGTTTCGCAAGTCACTATCATAAGATTATTGTCTAACTCTAACAGAGAAATAGTTTATTGTCTTAAAAGTTGATGTTTCATGTTTACAGTCTCATAGTTGCTACATCTCAGTTACTGTCTTTTTGTCGCAAACAATACTGTCACACAGTTAGGGTCTCACCGTGAAAGCCTGTTTCGATCTCACTATGAAATCCACTTCCAATCACACTATAAAATTATTTTACGATATCACCTTAAAGATGATTTATTATTTTATTTTCATAGTGTAACCCCTATCATGGTAATTAATTATTTTACTTTTTACTTTCCCATATTTTTGTTTTTACGATGCTTGGTATCCCTAGATAATAAAAATGAAATAAGTTTCACTCTTTTCTTCACCCGATATCTCTTATCTGAATCCTTAACCTCTATCTCAACCTTTCTCTCTCTTGATCCTTTGTTTAATTCCAAGGATAAAATTCCCTTCGTCATTAACTCTTGAGAAATGAAGATCAAAGAAGAAGATAAAAATATCCCCAAAGATAGATTCTGAAGGTCCTTTGAATCCGAATATTGTGAACATAATACTTTTTCCTGAAAATGAATGTTTCCCCATGTATCTTATTTCAATGAATAATTTATTATTGAAAGTATTAATAGAGAAAGGATGTTTGGATTGGTTTATAAATGAATATATGCCGATTTACCCAAAACTAGTTTCACAGTTTTATCAGTATGTTCAATTCTCTTTTGATACAGAATATGGATTTCTTATGAGAAGCTAGATCAATGAATAGGGTTGTAATTTTTCTTCATGGTTATGGGATGCATGCCTAAGGATACCTCATGATGGTATTTTTGAGGACAATAAAGAGATCCTCCACCTCTATGTGAGATCTTTGTTTTGGAAGAATCATTATGAAACATAACTATAAATGAAAAAAAGAGAAGAGATATAGCTTTTGAGATAGATTGTGAAACTAGACTTCTATTTATATTTTTTTTAGAATCTGATTATCCCAAAAATTATGATTTTTCTACACTCAATTATCAGGATGTATTTCTGATACATCTTATGAAGAATGGACAGAAGGTAAACCTATGAAAGTATGTTATACTCCATATGTGTGAGTTGATCAAGACAACCTCCAAGTCAACATCACAATTCTATTCATGTTTAATCTATGATATTCTTCATAAAAAATGGTTGGTTAGACTAGATGAAGTAGTTATTCAGGACTGTAAATTTTTTATTTCAATAGTTATATTAAAGAGAATGAAAATCAGTTGGAATCCCTGGATAAAATCATGGGTAGAATAAAATGATAGGGTCTATGAAATGTTCAACCCAGTTGAGCACTCTTCAAGACCTAACGTCATTCCTGATCCTAGTATGGAACTATATGAAATCATGGACGATTCAAATGTGGAAAAAGAAGAATAGTTTGTTGTACCTATAGAGAAAACTATCCTAGATAAGGGAGACAATGAACCTGCTCTTCAAGTATTAATTGAGAAGGAAGTACCAATCCATGAAGAGATTGTTGATCTGGAAGAACCTCTCTTAAAAGATGAATCTATTGTTGTTGAAATGGAAAAGGCTGTTCTGGAAGAACTTTTAGAAGAAAATATTTCTCATGAGAATGAAGCTTCTCTTAATGAACACCTAGAGGAATAAGCTCTTCCTGAGGTTATTTCATCTGCTAAACAGAGAATGGAGAAAGCCTTTCAAATATCTAGAAAATAAAATGGTTTAGGATATTGGGGATGAAATATTTTAATTAGATCAAGGATCTAAATATCTTAGTCCTGAGAAAGATGCTAATGTTTAGGGGGACCAGTACCCGAATCTGGAAAGAGTTGAAGTGCCAAATCTGGTTGATTAAAGCTCAGTAGAAACATGGTATAAATTTCCAAGATATTTTGATGTGAATGATTCATAAGAAGCCTCAGTCAAAGGTATAGATCTATCTATTGTGTTTAAATTGAAACCAGTATCTGATCTTGATGTTATAGATGCAAAGGAACATGAGATTGTACCTTTATACTTGGTCAGTATGGATGATTTGAAAGCATTTGAAGCTACCATATTGGCTGGGGTGGAAAAGCTCATGAATACTCAAACTCCTTCTATAACAGATTTGAGTGAATGTGATGCATCCCTATCATTAGAGAAAATTATTTGGAAGATTCAGCCAAAAATGATTCATGAAATTCAAGAAGTCATAAACGAGAACATACAAATCAGTGATAATGTAAATTATCTCATTAGTATGGTTGACGCTATGTAGAGAGTGCTGAACTCAAGACCAGAACCTGTTTCTCATCCTGTTGATGATATTAGTAGTCATATTCCATAGGATGTATCCTCCCTAATTAAACCCAGTCTAACTTCTTTAGAGGACAAGGTGGCTGAATGAAATATAAAAATTCTTCAAGAGATGTGTGAGCTTATTATTGTTCTTAACAACTTGACCAATGAGTATAAGGGATGTCTCTAAAAAGTTCTAAATGAACTAAAGTCCCTTACTTCAGCTGTTACCACTTCTAATACTTCTGTACAGTCATATCAACCTTATTTAGAGAGTGATATGCTCTGAATAGTTGTTAAAGAATAATTCCAATCACTTCTCAGTGGATTTGATAGAGAGTCTATATCTGTGATTCTCAGGAACAATGAAATAGTTCTTGATTTTGTGAGAATTTATTCAAAATTAAAAATAATACTCCAGGGGAGATTACTAATAAGGTGGACTTTTACTTCAATAGTATCTTCTCGAAGAATGACATGATAAACCACTTTATGTACCTTATAAAGAATCTGAGAATCCCTCCCGTCACTCCAGATTTCAAAACTCAGGTTCAAAAGCTTTAGGATTTAATGCCCATGTTGGACAAGTTCATGGAGAAGAAGGATGACGTTGAGGAAGCGATGCAGTATGGTGGTGAGATCATGGCTGACTTCATCATGATTTGAGGCCTTATCTTAATTTCTAGAGTACGGATATTGTGGATCTTGAGGCTGCACCCTTGAGACCTGGTTTTCCTACCTTCTCATCCTCTACCCTTGGCACAACTTCTATATCGGTCTCTCAGGCTCTGAGTCTGACCAGACCAGTTATCCTTGACCAACAATTGCCTCATTCTTCCACCATACCTACCTTTGGTACCTTTTGTTTTTAAAGGACTGAATCTACCTTCTCTGTCAGTTATTTCACTTCCTTCTTCCACATCTACCTCTTCTCTTATGGCTTCTAGTGATGCTATTGCCAAGGGAAAAGAGAAGACAATTGCTGCTGAAGAAAAATTAACACTATCTTCTTATAAAGATTATTTTTGTATTTCTATTGCTTACTATTTGTAATGAAGATTTTTTACCAATCTAATGCATTGTGAACTCTTCTTATCTACTCTTTTATTTCCTTTTGTACTCTTTTTGATAATCCCAAAAGGAGGAGAAACTTGCACTGTAACTACACACTTATGGAGATACACATTACCTAAGACTTGATATCTCACCCACATGATTTGTGATAATTAAAAGGGAGAGATTGTTGAACTCATCATACATTAATCAAGTTTTAATGATCGCAAATCTTTGTATCCTATAAAACATGTTAATCCTATTTAATCTTTCTCAAATCATGTGGACAGATGGTTGGTTTCTTTATACTTTCAATAAACCTATCCAAGAACACAATTTCTAAAATCATGTTTGTTTGTGTAAAAAATATTTATTTTATTTAATAATGAATTTATTTTATGAATTATTAAGTATAATTCAATCTTTGGATATTAATGTTAATGTCGGTATACAGATATTTGGGCTATGTATGAGAAACTGTGCATCTGCTACCAGTTATGTTTTTTGGCAATGGACCCAAAAACTGTGACCCAGACACCGTGACTGAGACAATGTGACCCAAGCATCATGACATAAACACCGTACCCCATACACCATGACCAGACACCATGACCCAGACATCGTGACCAGACACCATAACTAGAAACAGAAAATAGCTTCTAATCTATTAAAGTCTACGACACCTGTTCTATGGTAAGACACCATTTTAAATTTGGAAATGGACTATCCACCATGATCCCAACACCAAAAATATGATACTGGTTCCTAAAATTTATATAATTGAGCCATCATGACTATCTCACCACTCAAAGATAAAGGAGAAGACGCCATTTAATTAAGACACCACTTCTCTGAGAAACCATTTCTAGAAATACATTGACACTATTCTTTAATCTATTTTTTCAATTTTCAAATTAATTTCTAACGGTCATATTTGAGCCTTTCAAAAGAACTGACATTATTAATGTTTTTTGTAGTCATATCAATTGAATGTATGAGGTATGAGGTGAATAATACATGCATCCTGTAAGCTCCAACACATGCACTCCAAGAATAAAAAGAACAGCGTGGCTAGAAATGAAAATAGAGGATAGAGAAACATGGGTGGATGATAACAAATATGTATAAGAATTATGGGGAAAATAACTAAACATGTAACTAAAATCATCTAAATAACACACTCAACATTATAGAATCCAAAAATCTGGGATACCATAGAGAAGAGTCACAAATATCATCACACTGTCAACTCCACGAAGAACACGAGCCAATCCAATCTGACTTGCGATACTATTTTTTTCACAAGAGGAAACTATTCCAACATCTGCTTCATAGTAGAAGACCGGAGCTGCATAGACTAACACTCATATCACTTCTAACCTTATCCCATCATCTTTTCCCTATTGTGTATTGTTTTTAGCTTTTGTGTAGTGTGTGTATATCTATATAAAAACACACATTGTCATCTACATTAAACTGGAGGATACAAGATATCTCTCCAATCACATATTTGTAATACTTGTTTATTCCCATAGATATATGTGGAAGAGGTCCCTGTGTGACCTGGTACTTCATACCCACAAAAAACATTGGAAGAGGTCGTGTGACCATGACAGTCCTTTGTACTGTTGTTTACCCCGATCCAGTGTGTGGATAATGTTTATTAATATAAACTACGTGGTGGTAGGTAATCACTAAGTGGAGTGGATTAGGTCTCAGCTTGGGAGTAAACCACTTGTTTTATACCCACTATTTTGTTTAATTTACTTTACTCAGCTTTACTGTATAATTAAGAAATCACTAAACTTGCTTTAATAGTTAATCATGGAAAGGCGTTATAATTTTTTTGCGTTATTACAATATCTTGAAAAGTAATGTTATTAATAGATATTATGATTATTGATAATTAATCAATCTTCTGATAAGTTATTTAAATAGTCAAACTTTCATAACCATATTAATTTGATTAACTTGGCTATTTTTTATTGGGGAACCTTTTTAAGTATCATTTTCAAAAAAAAATATTTAATAGATACTCTATTCCACTTCACCTGAGTACTATACTCTAACCCATACTTATTTTATAATAAAAATTTCAATAGAATATATTCTTTATCATTTTACTGATCGAATATCAAATGAAATCTCATTATTCTAAAAAAAATTTATAGGGAGATAACCTCATGAAATATCACTAAAGGACAAACAATAATATTTTCATAGGTCTTATTTATACAAAATAAAACATGAAATTTTAAACAATGGATGGGAGGATAAGTATTACACAACTATTATTATTAAATTCATTCATTGAAATTTCATATGCTTTCCCTTTATTCTTTTTATTTAGAGGTTATGGTTCTCTATAATCCCCATTAGCCAGTGTATTGGGGTATTAATTCTCATAATTCCAAATCTCCTTACACATAAAAAATTATTGTTTCGACGGTGAATTAGTTGGATTTATCCTCTCCACTATTAAATTAGCCAGACCATCAATAACATTTTGATATTCGAAGGCTTTATGAAATAAATTTACACATTTAAAGAACATATTAGTTACATTCAAGAAATTCCATGGATTCTTGTTCACACACTTCTAGCATGCATATGGCCATTATTTCATTTCAACATATTAGTTTTCATGATTCTTGATCTTTATTTTTTATCATATGTAGGGAAATGTACATAAACATTACATAATTTTGAGTGTCAAGTCAATAATTAATTTTCTTATATTTTAGGTTCTTTTCAAGTGTATTGTTTTAGATATTTATCCATAAATCATACATAAAAGAACCGTAAAACACAAGGTGGACAGTTCGTATTAGTATCCATTTTCTTAAAATAATGAAATTATAAAAAAGGAATTATATATTTTTTTGGAAAAAACCATTAATTTAATATTTAATACTTATTTGACATAACCCATCCTTAGACCTAGAGAACAACATTTTAAAACAAGGTATAAGAAAAAAAAATATCACTAGGATACATAAAAATACAACAGTATAGTGACAAACACAATCAGATAAAAATATAACTTTATTTAAAAAACCATTTTAAATATCAAAATACCCCAAAAAACCATTTTAAATAAAAATTCCATAGGAATCCATATATATTTGAATAGCCATAGTGGTGGAAATGATATTTTTTTCATGTATGTTAGTAATAGAACATTCCATTTTTTCTATCACAATGTTCACTATAAAACATGTAAACATATTTTTTGAATTAATTTCAAAATAAAGAAAAAGGGAAAAATAAAATTTTCTTTATAAATAATTTATTTCAATATAAAAAATTTCATAAAATCATTTAAAAAAATATAGTCATAGAAGAGAAAGAGTTGAAAGGAAAATTTTAAAAGAATATTTTTATTAAAATATAAACCACTAATCACTTGGGAAACACTTGAACTGTGTGCCCCATAAAATAATAAAATTATAAAGATATTAAAAATCATTATAATAGATAAATTAATGATATACGATGTCAAATGGGATGTATAAACACCATATAAAACAACAAATTTGTATAAAATCAAAATATTCCTCAACAGAAAGAAATGAGATTAACTCCCTTACCTTGAGTCTTACTGGTCATATGTATCTTTATCTTGCTAAATAATAAACATATATTAATTATTTAAATTATTGATAACCTTTATAATGTTTATTATAAATTTTATTTCCCTTATTAACATGTAATATACAATTACATTAACAATTATATTTACATCGAATTCTTTGACCTTAATCATCTTTTGTGTCAATAATGACCTTGGTAGGTTCATTATGGTCCAAGAAGAAACTATTTACAAATATATATAATAATAATCTGGAAATATTTGTCTAATTTATAAGTGAATTATAATTTTAATACCAATCATGAAATATATTTTGGATAAATTAAGTATACTATAATCATGGTGATGGTGGGCTGTACATAAACATGAGTAACATTTATATTTTTAAATGATCATTGTGGAAAAAATGAAACTACTAATTTCTCTTTCTAAAATTATCATAATATCATATATATCATATTATTAATTTTAAATATAATAATATTTATCATCTATGTGGGTTTGTGATAAAAATATAGTCACATTATTTCCTAAAGTCTATAGTCCCCATGTACAAGAATGACATTATTACTTTTTTAGTGAGAGAAAAGGTATGAAATAAAATGATATATTAAACATTAATAATGATAAATCATTAATTAACATCCTAACTAAATCATTTATTTCAGATATATTCCTTATCCTTACACTTATTACATTCCATGAAATGTGTTAGTGAAAAAAATAATCAAATCACTTCATGAGGTTCTAGTCTACCATAAACATGAATGATGTTACCATATTTCATACAGAATGAAAAGTAAATAGGTATATATGATATAATGTATGATTATGTATAATTATTTTATAGATATAATATATCTAAATATGATCTATCATCATTCCCAATCGAGAGAGGTTTTAATGGAACAACGAATGATATTGGTTTGCATGGTGGTAGTCCGCCATACACGAGAATGATGATTTCATAACCCATTTAATGGAAGAGGAGAAAGATTTGGGTTATTATATTAACACAATAACATTTAAAAATATTTTTAATATGTGGTTTAATTTAAAAATGTTCTAATAAAAATTGAGCAGGGTGGTGGAGGAAATAAAATAAAATTGCTCGTTGGAGAACATTACCTCCTTTTCTGGTACCTTTTCTTGGCTTGCACCAAAGGCCTTCATTGGTTTGATTGATAATTAAAATAAATATTATAGGATGATATTAATGAAATAAATAAGTAATTTGGTCAGGTATGTTCTGAAAAAATTGGTTTCTAAGGATTGAAGAGAGGAGAATAGGGGGTTGACTTTTATAAGTGAGGTGGGTGGGACAATTGGAATATTTGAAAATAAAGAACCCCATCTCATTTTTTTATGTACCAAGGATCAAATAATGAACCATTATAGATTTTATAAGGTATATGGTTGATATATGTTCTTACAATATATTCTTGATGACATGCTAGGTCATTTTAGTACATATCTTGTTAGTTTAACCCCCAAAAACTCCATTTCAACCTTAATCATGATAATTAATTTTACTGCATTTAATATTTATTTTCGTAAAAAATTAAATTGAAATTAATATAAAATATAAATAATTATCATTCCAATTATTTAATTCATATTTTAAATTCAAATCACATATGTGGATAATTTTAATTGAAAATAAATTTCTCAGATACGATGAGAATTTATGTTCTCAAAGAGAAAATGTAGAATGTTTTACAATTTTTTATATAAAATTCAAAATTAAAATGATTATAATGACATATTTTTTTAATTGATATATAATTGGACAAATTTTAATATAAAATAAATTTAAAACATAATTTAACATTAAAAATAATTTAATGGAAGAATGATTTCTAATTAAAATTGTAGTATTTTTCTCTATTTATCAAAAAAATAATCGTTTTAGGAAAATATCAAAAAATAACCCTAAGATAATTTTTTTATTATTATTTCAAAAGTAAATATAATTTTGTCAATTAAAATTTTAAAAAATTGGTAAACATTAATTTTATATTATGTGCATGAAGCGCGACAAAACAATCTATTAGAAAAAATTAAAATTCATAGAAATAAATTCTTTTTCTTTTGATTGAAAATTATTTTATTTATGATAAATAAATAACCATAATTTTTATAATTATGTTAGTATTATTCAGAACATCCAATTTAATAGCTAGGTTATAATGGTATAGTCTTTTATGGTTCATTTCATCTTGGGGTTTCATCTTCTACAAGCCATCAGAGTGATATAAACTATTTAAAATGAAATATACAATAAATTATTGGGATGTTAAATTATATCCATCATTAATAAATTATATCCTATAAATTTTATAATTATCTCAATAATAAAAGTATGGATAGTTGAAAATACTTGTGTTTAATAATTCACATGTAAAATGGTTTAATAAATTATCCTCTTAATTGGAGAGAAAGTGATGCAAAAGAGTTGTATAGAATAATTCATAAATAGGTTTCTATGTAGGATAGAATTGGTGGAATGTGATGATATGGACATGGAATGAAGTAATAAATAATTATAGAGTGTGATTAAGGTCATTGAGGATAGTAAACTTAACAATCAATTGAATGTTAAGGGCCTCAAAACCATAAATATGTGATCATTTAATGGACCATATGATTCAATAGATATTAATGTAATATGATCCTATATTTGTTTCAAAAATATTTTCCTAAAGATGAGGAATTATTTTACAATATAAAATTATAAATAAATATACTTACTTGATAAATTTGTATTTCATAAGAATAATTTCATCCTTTATTTGTGCTTTGATCAGTTTCCGATTTATCACTTATTATAAGAAATGAATTTCAAAAAAATTATTTTTTATATATGAATAACTAAAATTATCATTTAATAGAGAGTATGATCAATAAAATAATTACATGTAATTCATCATATCTCTAACTATTTTATAAAACTAATATATTTAGCAGAAGTTATCAAATATAATAAATCAATATTAAAACATTAAAAGTAACAACACGATGACTTTAATAATATTTTTTTTTAAATTGTTCTAATAAAGAAATTTCTTATTTAATTGGACATTATGTAGACTAGTGGTAGGAACTATGAACTTATTGTACTCCAGTTATGGGTTCAAGCCTCATGACCATTCCAGATGTGAACGTCGTCACCCAACATACTTGTATTCATTTTTTCTATAAATGATAAAAATATAATACCTACAAAATTTAAAAAAATATGAAGGAAATCCTTAATATAAAATAAATTATTTAATAAAATTTTTACTAACTTTTTTTGGTTAGAGTCAGTAACTCATGAGGGGGGTGAATTTTAGTTCCCATTAATAATTTTTTACTTAATATAATTTTGAAAAAAAATATCTAAAGTTAATTAAAAATGACAAGTTTATCAAAGAATGAGAATTATATAAGTTATCTCATCCGTAAAATTTTTCTAAGTGGGATTAGGTATTCGTTAAAACAATATATGAAATCATTTTAACAATTGAAACAAAAATACTAGTTCTAACCCTCTATATAAACAGAGATTAAGAATAAATATCAAATTAAGGTTTGGTTTAAAATTTTTAACAGCAAATGCACTTATTACTTGAAATATAGAGAAAACACATAGTAGAAATAAATAAGGTCTTTAGTATCAAGTAAAATCTTATTCCCCTCCACATGGAAATCAGTTTCTTACAAGAAAATTATCACAAAATAATCAGATTCACAACCTGGATCAGGTTTTACAAACAACAACACCCAAGATGTCTAAGATAAAAGCCTCTTCAATTATTATAAATGTGATGAAAAAGAATATAGGACACGCAAGACCAACAAAATAGTTCCCATGGGTATATAAAAATAGTATAGAGTGTGTGTCAAGAACACTCAAGTTAAATTACTGGAGACATTGTGTACAAATAAATAGATCAATACAACACACCTCTAAAATATAATGCATAAAATAGAGACATAAAAAAAAGATATAGAAATATGTGGTGCTTCTTAGTTTGAATAGCGTTATATGACTGAGGTTCCTCACATTTGTCTAAGTGAGGTGGTTTAAAAGGTTTCTCAAAACACACTAGAAAACACAAAGTCATATATTTATATTTTATGTATGTAGATTCTATGAAAATATTCTATACATATCTATTAATTAATTTTATGAAAGGTTCATGATCTTCTCCATGTTTCAAAATTTCACACTCGCATTTATATCAGCTATACAATTAGTTATCAACTCTCATACCACGTGCATGGGGAAATTCATCAAAATATATATCTCTCTAGGTAAAATTATTCATTGAATAATAATAACGATATATTTAACTCTTGTACTAATCACTAAATAAGGTAACTATATACTTCATCTTAAATGAATCCATGAAGTGTTTTATGAATAACTACTAATAAATCGACATGAGGATATCTTTATTTAGATATTCTACTAGCCATTGGATGAATTAAATTAGAATGAGAAACAAAAATGGTTTCATATTGGAAGAGGATCATCTTTGATGGAATATTAGAATAAGTGTAGATTAGAGTAACGATAACATGTTTTAGAAGTAGTGTTTTCAATGGTATATCATCATAATAAACATTTTCATGTTCAATAATAGATTGAGTCTAGAGGTAACAAAACTATGGGAGAAGGATAACTCTATCGGTAGCATATGTATTGTGGTAATAACACTTTGTAGGCAACATTTATCTTTAGGCATTATAGCTTATTTTGGTAGCACAACTCTTAGTTGTTTCACAGTTCTAGTAGTAGTATAACTTATGGTGGTTCCACAACTCCTTGAAATAGCACAACTCTTATGGTAGCACAACTTTATGAAGTAGCACATGTTCAATGGTAGAAGAATATTCTCCAGTAAGTTTGGTATGAACTAATGGTGGATATATTGAAATAATTATGGATGCCCTCAATGGTTGATCAATCATTGTTAGAGTTAGGTGGTAGTTGTAATCCACTTGTAGATAAAATTGAGCTAAATTATTATCTATATTTTTCTTATTTTATTCACAAACTAATACAAAATAATTAAATAACAATTTCATTAGAAACATAAGAATCATGATTTGTGGGAATTTTAAAAAGGGGTTTCCAAAAATATCCCTATTCATATGATAAAAAACAATGGAATTCTACAAAACATGTAAATAAAAACAATTATAGGAATATATAGATGAATTTGAAATGTAATAATTTTTTTAATGTTTCAAATTTATAAAGATACTTAGTTGAATGGTTGAAAAAAACAACTAAATTGAGAAATTAAAAACCTCATAAAAAATTCAATATAAACAATTTATCCAACTTTTGAGACTATCAAACCTTTAATACTTTAAGAGAAATAGGAAATGAAGAAAATTTATAAAGAAGAACATTGATTTTTCAATGAAATACATATGTAATTTGAGTACATATCCAAAAAGAATAAAAAGTAAAATTTAATCCTTATCAATGACTAATCATATTCTGAATCACTATAAGGTCTTTGAGATGTATGATCAATTTGATATTTACTTTTTCTAAAGACAAGAGGAATATAAGTAGAATCTAAGGGTGGAGATATATAATTTAGAAGCTCATATATCACTAGTAGGCTAAGATTCTAGATAGCTTCAGTTGGTGACAAGCTAAATAACTAAAACTGAGGAGGAAAGGGAGTAGAAGATGATGCATAGGTGAAATCAGATATTTGAATGGCTTATGGTTCCACCACTACTATCCAGAGTACATAATGAAATGGATACATTAGAATCATTAAATCCATTATTATGTTTCCACCTCGATCTGTCATAGTGAAGAAGTCTTTATTCTCTTCTGTGAATATATTGAGAAAAAGGGATAATACATTAAGCTATTTACCTATTCATTGAATTACCTAGTTATAGGAGGCTTCCTCAAGTTTTTAGAATTAAATTTAAAATTCAAATTCAGTTCATGTTTGGTATATATTCATGAAAGGGAGTATTTTATTTCCTTAATCACAGTTTATATATCACTCCTCGCTTCATTTAAACACTACCTAACCTATTAATATGTATTATCACCTTCTACGTAATGTTAAAATGTCTTCATGATGTGATGTAGTGAGATATCCCATGATGGAAAGAAACTACTCTTTAACTATAGTAATGATCATATCACCGTGACGAGAGGATGAAGGTGGTGGAGCAATGAATGTAGTGGCAGCATCAAGGGGTAAGGTCTCCTATGTATCCAAATTTTTTTAGGATGTTTAACTCATTAGGGGAGAATTAATTACCCAATTATATTTTTTGATAAAAATAATTTAAATAAAAATCCACCATATTAATTAAATGCTCATAGTTAATCAAAATTGAATAATTATATGAGTTCAATATTTTATAAAATTTATCAATGTGACATTAAGGCTTGGTTTAAACAATATTCTAAATCACGTTATATTTTTAAACTAATTTAATTATTCAAAAATTTTATATAAACATGGGTTAAGAATAACTATGAGAGAAATGTTTTGTTTAATTATTTTAAAAACAAATGAATTTATGACTCGAATTAAAAAAATTAAAAAAAATTGTGGATATAAAAATGGGTTTAGTTTTAATATGTGACTTAATCCCTCTATACTTAGAAATCTACCCGTGATAAGAATATTATCATAAAAATAATTAGATCCATAAACATGATCATATATTACACATAACAGAAAACAAGTTAACTAAGATCAATTCCACTTTCATAGTTATATTAAATAATAATTAGAATATAGGCTACACATAAAATCATACATAGTTACCAAGGGTATAAAAAAAGGTAAAATCAAGAGTGGGCCATTAATAATCTAGTTAAAGCACATGATATAATGTATAAAATTAAAAAAAAGTAATATAACACGCTGGTAAAATATAAATTATAAAATAGACGGAGAAAATAATAAGAGATGAAAATATGTGATGATTCTTAGTCTAAATAGTTTCATATGATTGGGGGTCTTCGTATTTGGCATGGTTAAGAGTTCAAAATTGTTTCTCTAAAATTGAAGAATAATATAGAGGTAGAGTGTGGTAGTTTTTTTATATTACGAGGCTTTGGAAAAAAAAATTTCATAGTTTTTTATTTAGTATATAAAAGGTTATTGATCATTTACATATTACAAACATTAATACTCTCCTCTATATCATCTCTCTTATCAATAATCACCTCATCATCTAGGAAAATGGGGGATTTCTTTGAAATATATAGCTCTCCAAGTAAAATTATCCATTGAATATTAATAGTAATGTAATCCTGGATCCTTCTACTAAGCACCGAATCAGTAAAACTCTAACTTTGATATCAATTTATCCCTGGTATGTTTTAGGAATAATTGTTAACAAACCCATATGAGTCTATCTTAATTTTATTCATTAAACTATCCATTACAGGAACTAAATTCAAATGAGGGACATAAGAAAAATGGTTTCAAAATAATGATGGATCCTATATTACAATAGCACATGCCAATGTTATATTAGAATATTGGTAGCATTTTCCATTATATATAGTTGTTAACGGTATTTCATGTATGGTGGTAGAATAGATCGGGAGATATCACAACTCTGGAAGTTGCATAAATTGGGTGATAACAAAGATATTTCTGTAACATAGCTCTAGAGGTAGAAAACCTTTGGGGGTTTCCCAAATATTGAGGTATAATTTCTATTTCTATAGCACAACTCCTCGAGGTATCATAGTCTTGGTGGTAGCACTTATGTATCATTTTATCTTCTCTCTAGTAATGATGGATCTATTAAACTAACGTTGGAGGTCATCAATGGTAGATCCATAAACAATAGATTCTATTGGAAGATGTTATTTGACCAATAGATAAAAATTGAATAATGGTAGACTGTCACAACAAATACTAGTTCGTCATAGCTAATGGTAGATATGTAATTATCTAATTTTCCTTAAAAATTAAGATACTATCATAAAATAGTAATCTCATTAGAAACATAATAATCCTGATTTGTGAGAATTAAAAAAGGAGGTTCCAATAATATGTCACTTTTTGATGATCAAAAATCATGAATTTTTTAACAATATTTATATTAAAATGTAGGAATTAGTAGATGAATTTGAAAATTAATAGACTAATTAACATTTCAAGCTACTAATGTGAGATACCAAGTTTAAATATGGGGAAATAATTCCAAACATAAAATGAAGTACTTCCCAAATAATTTCTCCACCTTTTTGGATTATAAAAAAGATAACACTATAAGATAAGAGAGAAATAATGAAAAGGGATAAGGAAGACCATTGATGATTCAATATAACACATAAGGTATTTGAATAAATATAAAAATGAAATAAAATAAAAAATATTCTCCCTATCAAAGAATAGTCTATGTCTAATTTACTATGAACTCATTAGGATGTTGGATAAAATGGATATTTTCATTCTATATGGATAGGAGGCACAAAGTTAGAAGTTGAGGGTGTAGATGTAGAAGTAGGAAAATCAAAGATTACCACTGGTCTGAGATGACGAATATCCACCTCTAGTGGATTGTAAAACAACTAAAACTAATGATTAAGTGGTGTATAAGATGGTTAATAGGTGATTGAAGTCATATGAATAGATTTTGGTTTCACCATAGCTATCCCAGAAACATAAATAAATGGATGTATTAGATTAAAAAAATCCATTGTGATGTATCTACCTATCCCCGTCGTAGTGAAGAATTCCTTCCTGCATTCCATAAATAACATGGGAAAAGGTTCTAATACATTAAGATGGTTTACAATTTCCGTGAAGGCCCTAGTCTCAAAAGGAAACCATAAGCTCTCAATAATAAATTTAGAATTATAATTCAACTCATTTGGTATATATTCGTCAATGTTAGTATTTTATTACCATTGTAATAGTTTATCTACAATTCCAAGATTCATTAAAACACTCCCTAAATAGTATATACACATTCTCACCATGCTATCTATATTTCATATGGCCCTCACGATGAGAGATAGTGAGATCACCCATCATGGAATGAAAATCCTCTATGACTATAACTTTGATCATCCCTCCAATAATAAAGATGATGGATGTGGATTAGTGCATGTAGATGAAATAGTGAAGGGTAAAGTCTCCAACCTCTGCAAAAATATATGCCAAGTTTGCAGTAAAACTGGAACTCATATCCTCCATAATAAACTTAATTACTCCCATATCATCATAAAATCTTCTATTCTATTTGTAAATATTTTTAAATCAACAAAATAATCATATAATAAATATAGAAGATTAATAGCCCAAATATTTTCCTTATATCAGCTTCATTGACCAATGTAACTCCATGAGTTTGAGAAATAATAACTCAATTGAAATAAAAAAGAAACCTATTTCTAAAAGATTAAAAATAATATATAGTAAGAAAATATGAATTAAAAAAAGGAAAAATATGTAGATTTTAAGGAACCCTCTTAGGACTATGTAAGAAAACCCCTACAATATTAGATTCATCCGTTGGAGCTTCATAAGTAAATATGTTCAAATTACTGGGTTCATTAATCTTTTCCACTAGATATCCTTTTGGATTTTTTTCAGTAACCGAGATAGTAGGTCCACCAAGATCTATTTGCCTACTATGATCTTCACCACTAACATCATCACCATATGAATCAAGATAAGAAATACCATGAACTTTGGATCTAGGAGATGGATCTCTATTGGATGAACCTCCATCATTAGCTATGGAGGAAGGATTATATCTATGAGTAGATCTCTAGATAAAAGAACATGTGGATTCTTACCCCTCAATAGATTATCTCATATCACCTCTAATAGAGACAAAATCATAAAAAAGTATAACAGAACCTCATCTATCCACATACCTAGATGAAATACAAACAATATGAGATGGGTGTGATTGATCCCCATCAACACCACCACAACCACCATCATCCTGAAATTCTGATTCATGAGTTCTATCACAATTTCTATCATTAGAACAATTATACACACCCACTACTTCTTGGTTATTTTTAAGAAGAAATTTGAATGTGTTATTCTCCTGAGACTTCAGTCTCCTCATTTTCTCTTTCACTTACCTGACATTTCATTATAAGGAGATAAATATAAGGACTAAAATCACTAATGTAAACCTAAAGATTTTTGACCATATATGGGTTGCTCTTATCTTCAACAAAAACCACTTATTCAACCTCGTAAACTTATTTTTTCACATCCTCATCTGAATAAAATATAACATCATATGGCTCCAAGATAGGGTCAACTATATTCTTTGGTATTCTAGGGTGTTCCATAGGATTAAAATCCATATAAAGCTTATAAATATCTTCCACTAATTTATTAATATATGAATTTCTGTTGAATTCAATTATTCTATAGGTAAAAATTATTAAACAAACTAACTCATTTTACATATGCTTCCTCATTATCATCAACCAAGCCATTGGATTCGAACATAGTTGAGATTAGCTAAATATATTTCATAGAAATTTACATGGATGAGGCCTTAATAATATCCATAATATGTACTATAAGAGATCTACCTAGATTAATTTTATCACCACTTTTCATAATGAATAATAGAAATAAATCTTGGAAACTCATCATACTAAAAACCCCTTTCCTAGGACATAACATGTGATGGAAAAAATATGAAAATGAGTCTATTTTCGCCTTATAGTTTTGAAGTAGTGGGAATTCTTGCTGTACCATATCCAGTTAGTTCTAGAAGATCATCATCATAACCAATCATCTAATTTTCACTTTTATAGAGATTTTTTAGTATCATACATTTGATCATGGTCCTTTCCCTCGGAGTAGGTTGTACTCTTTAAAGATTATGGTTGGGATTTTATTTTGTCTCTTTTTTAATTTTTTTTTACTTTACATTCATACTCTAGAATTGTAATTATATATGTATATATGCACTAATTTATGTTGGTTTAGATTTTAGCATTGTATAGGCTTGGAGATGTGGGCATGTGAATAGGTACATTTGGATAATGACTCCAATTTATGGGATATGCTTTCATGGTGGTGGTCCCCATCCCCATGTCTATTAGAGGCGGGCATAGGGTAGTAACAGGTTTGACCCTAGTGGGTTGGTTCATGATATTATTTATCAAATACACCTCACTGAGGTACATTTAGGCATCGAGACCATTCCTTTTTTGAAATACTAATGTATTTTCCATCAACCGTACTAGAAAACACATATTTATTCTTACCAAATAAATGCATTTAACACTAGTAAAATTAGTGAACCATCTAAGGAAATAACGGTTTATCATTCATTGAAATCCATTTTAACCATCCCTAGTCCTGAATCATATTGAGTACTAATTAATTTCATTACATTATCCAAACCATATATATTTCATTCACTGAAAAAATCACTCGATTTGTAGGTAGAGGATTATTTTATTCATTTGTAGCATGATCCAGTTATCAATGATATATCTTTGTAAGTCATGATACTTATAAAGATGACATTTAGGGGTGATTCAATCTCTCAATTGCATTGAATAAATCGTTGAAGGAGGAGCATAAGGAATTTTTATGGTCAGGAGAGAAGGAAAGTTGAATGGTTCAAATTGTAGGTGTAAGAAAGAGTGATCAAAAATATATTTGAGTTTGATTTTACCTATTAGGGATTTATATATTCAAAATACAATGAAATATACAAAAATAAATCAAATTAAAATTTTGACATATAAAATAGTTTCAATTGCATGTAAAAATATTGACTTGATCGGTAAATCACCGAATGGTGGATAACCCAATGGAGGATAACCCAAAAGTGGATCACCCAAAAATGGGTCATGAAATGGTGGATCAACAATAGGGGATCACCAATAGTGGATCACCCAATGGTGGACCCCCAATAGTAGATCACCAATGGTGGATCCCAAATGGTGGATCACTAATGGTGGGAATTTGATGAAAATTGATTTACTGAATGATTTCATTCATAATTAATGATTGATGTAGTTAAAGATAACATAATTAAAGGGCCTTTTGAAAATATCATTAATTTGATGTTCAGTTACTATGAATTCATGACCTATATCATCTTTTGAGAAATGATCCCTCAAAAAGTGATGACACATATCAACATATTTTTTCCCTCAAATGATATATAAGTTTAATGGAAATATTTATCACACTAATATTGTAACAATTTATAGATAAAAATCTAAATTTTTATCCATAATCTAGAAAATTGTCTTTAATCCCAAAAATATAGATAATTTTTTTTAGAAATTATGTAATAAACCTCAGAAGTAGATAGTGGAACACATTTTTTACTTTTAATATATTAATATATTAGGGAATTTCCCAAAATTTGACAAGTTCTAGAGGATATTTTTCATATCTAACATATGTCCAAAAAATTCATTATACAAATAAAACTGTAAATCAAATTTTTATCCTCTAGGATAGAATATTCCTAAATTTATTATATAGTTGAAGAATTTTTAAATTCTTTTAACACTATGAAAATGACACTCCATTTGATATTCATAAAAATTATATCACTTATACACACACAAAAAATATTTTTTTCGTGTTGTAGCTATTTTCATGAATCTTCCAATCATACCTCTATTATGGTTGGATCAACTAGATTTCCAGTTTCCTTAAGATCCACCATAAAAGTTTTACTCATAAATGTATCACATGTTTTGGTGTTGTCCATAACAAAAAAATTTAGATGGTATATTGTGATCATTTTTTATATAATATAATTCCGGGATTATGTTGAAAAATTTGAAAACCAAGAGTGAATTATTACTCACCCATTTGACTCACTTAAAATTCACTTTTTATAATTTTTGAAAAATCAGTACATAAATAATTTCTTAAAGATCAAAAAATAATATCATCAACAAAATATCAATAACTAAAATAAATTTTGAAAATATTTTATAAAATAATATAGGATTAGTTATGCATTTTGAAAAACCATTAGAAATAATAAAATTGTTGAGCCTATCCAACAAAGATCAATGATATTATTTTAATCCATATAAAGTGTTAGTTAACATAGAAACATGATTTTAAAATTGGGGATTTTGAAATCCTGATGATTTTCTAACACAGACATCCTCATTAATATAAATAATTAAGAATTCAATTTTTACATCAATTTGATATTGTTATAAATCTATATTATATGTATAGGAAATAATTATTATAATGGATTAATGTTTACACACTAGTGTAAAGGTTTCCTTAGATTCGATAATGCCTTCCTAACAATATATTTTTCAATCCAATATAGCTTTATTTTTTACTATAGTACCTGACTCATCAACTTTATTTCTAAACAGCCACTAATTGATAATATTCTGAGTTTATTTAGGAAAATATAAATGTTCCCAAACATTATTTCTCTTAAAATGATTAATTTATTTTTTCATTTGTTTCACCCAAAATTCATCATCAATTAGATCATTCATTTTCATATGTTTAATCTATGAAATGAATGATTCATGTTTAACATGATTTCTAAGATAATCTCTACGTTTTGTACCTCTATGTAGGTCTCGAACTATAAAATAAAGGGACTCGTATCTATGAGTCCGGATAATTATTATAAAATAAGAGATGAAAATCTCATTGTGTTCTATATGTTTAGGTTCAGGTTCACGTATTGGTTGTTACCAAGAAGAAGAAGATTTTATCTTCATGTTTAATAGAATTTCCATATGTTTTGGCATTGATATTACAATTTGAAAAATTATCATTATGATTTTATAAAGGTGTATTAGGATCACCTTGATTTGTTTTTTCAAATTTTACATGAATATATTCCTCCATAATCTTCTTTATTTTATTAAAATACCTATATGATTTATTAGATGATGAATAAAAATAGAAAATTCCTTCACCACTATTAGAAGAAAATTTCCCATGATTATCTAGAGTATTAATAATAAAGGCTTTGTATCCAAAATATATATATTAATTAACCATGAGGATTCTTCCATTCCATTATTCACAAGAAGTTTTATTTATGATTAGTATTATAAAAACACTATTAATTATATAAAAATTGTATTCACATACTCTACCTAAAAATAATTTTGTAAGTCATACTTATTGGGCATAGTCTAGAAAATTTCCTGAAGGGTTCTATTTATCCTCACAATGTACCATTATTCTGTGGGGTCCCTGGAGAATGAAATGATACGATTATATGATTTTTTAGAAATATGATTCCAAATATTAATTATCAAACTCACGAGCATGTTCATTTCTTAAAGTATTAATTATATTTACACTAATACTTTCTATAGATTTTGAATACAAGGAAACATAGGAATAAATTTCACCTTCTGTGATTTCAAATGAAAATAGATTTATATCTGGAAAGGTCTTCTTTATGAGAATAAACATAGTAACTCTTATTTAAGATTGAAACTATTGAAGTACTGAAAAACTGAATGTGAAACAATTCTAGTGGTTGAGATGTTGAAACTTCATTCATTCATTTGAAAGTGATTTTTTATTTTTCCCTTTTTGACATGGGTTATAAACTATATCATTTAGGAATTGAAGTTTGGGTAGATCATTGACTAACCCTTTCTTAGTAATATTTCTAAGTGAATGAAAATTGAAGTATCCTAGTATTTTATAAAAAATCAAAGATCTTTTTGAAATGAACATAAAGTTGAAATATTTAAGGAAACAAATGAATATAAAGTTACAACATAAACATTATCATTACTCCAAGAAATAAAAACTAAAAAATTATTACAATAAATAACATAGTATAATTATCTGCCATTTTAACATGAAAAACACAATCACATAATGATGTGATGTTAAGAAGAATATCATTTTACCCATATTTAAAAAAAATCATAAATTAAAATATTATTTGAAATACCTATTTGATCAAGTCCATTATTTTTTTCCTTTCTAATTTTGAAAAATTGTTTATAGTCCACCATTCACCTTGATTAGGTTCTTAAAACATGAATAATCCACAATCATGTATCTAGAACAACCACTATCCAGATAAAATTATTACTAGATCATATTATGTAGGTTTCTAACAAACAAATATTCTTGGGTCAGGAAAGGTTTGTAATAAATAGATTCGAAATCTATATTTTCATAACAGGTTTCATGTTACAAGATTATAGGATTTTATAAATAAAAACTTTTGAATGTATAAAAGATTAAAAAATGGTTATAGAAGAGTTAGATCTAGGAACAAAATTACTCATAATGATTTTTCGCTTACTAGGATGATAACCAGTACTAGTAGTTTATTTAGGTGTTGTTTACATTACAAGAATCATAGTTAGAGTATTTATACCATCGGTAAATCATTCCATATTTTTCTCTAATTTTCCTTTCAATTATTTTAATTTATTTTCTCCTCAACATGTTGATAATTTTTTTTCTTCCCAATATTAAGACATGTTTTAATACTATCATTTAAGGAAGGAGACTTTTTTGAAATTTTATATTTATACTTTATTTTATTAAATGTATCTTCCAACATATTAAAAATTTAAAACAATTAATTATTAGATATTTTTTTCAAAAATGTTTTCATCTTCAGAATGATTATAAATATGTATAGTAGAAGAAGGGAATTCCTTTTATACCACTGAGGTGATTAGAAAAAATACATGTTGGCTCTATCATGCTTATCTAATTAGGATGAGTTTGAATCAATCGAACTATATTATAAAGTAATCCAAGTAAATCTAAATTATTTCTTATACATCTTATACATATTATCAAATTTATTCTAAAATTTTATCATAGGATAGACAGTTTTGACATGACCTTTCCTTTTACATTTATATCATGTTATCTCATTTGTGGAACCATACTTATGTAAATCCTATCTAAAATTTATTATATTGTCATATTTTCCATTATGGATAGGTTTAACCAAGTACATTATCATCTTATATAATTACACTAATATTCTGGCTACATGGTAAATTTATTCATTAGTATTCAAAAGTGACTCTTTTTCACTTGAGCTATCAGCTTTAATATTCACTTGTTGTTTTGAATTAGTAGTTTTACATGTTGAATATTATCACTTTGTTTTATAATATTATTCTCTATCAACCTGAGTTCCACCTTATACATCATAATATGTATGATCGGACCCTTAAAAAGAAAATTGATTATATCACATGATTCATGGATTGACACTGAAGTTCCAACCCATCAATCTAGTAAACTCCTCAATAGGAAAACACTTGATCTTTTTCAGGAACATGTTTTCTAAGTAAATGCATCGTGTTAGTGATCTCATTAAACTTGATATACATATCAAAAATATATACATCATGTTCCTTCCTGATGGTATCATATTTAATAGTATAATTATTTAAGAATATTTCTTTAACATTATACCTTACCTAATGAAAACAACTAATGTATCTCAAAATTGAAAAGTATTAGTTGAAGTAGAAATTTTTTTAAATTTTTCTTAACCCAAAGAAAAATATAAACAATTAATTAATTTATAAATATTATTATATTTTTTTGATGCATATACCAATTTATATCTAGTAGAATTGGATAATTAGAATTTTTATTCATTGATAGTCCAAATTTCAATACCCATACATTCAATACAAATCTTCATTTAAATCAACCACTAAACATTTGAGTTCCATCAAAATAATGAGGCCTATTTGTACTAGGACTTTGTATTATATTATTATATTTAAAAATTAAATTTATAAATAAATGAATTTAACGATCATTAAAAAAACCAAATCATAGATGAAAAGATATTTGGAAAACCTCTAATACCAAATTGTAGTTAGAGTGAGTAAATTATGAAGGGGTTTAATTGAGTTCACAATAAAATTTCTATTCGATAGAATTTCAAACTAAATCACCATTGTTAATTAAAAATACCTAGTTAATCAAAATAGTGTAATTATATATGTTCTATATTTCATGAAATCTATTAAATAAATATTAATGATAAGTTATAAAATATTTGAAATCAAAATAAAATTTGAAAATAATTTAATAATAAACCACTTTCTATAATCCCTGGATAAGAATTACTTCTAAATTTAGATTTCAATTACAAATTTTAATAAAAAATTTTGTTCTAACTTCAAATACAAAAAAAACAAAAGAAAGACACAATATGAAAATAAACAAGTTTTTCAGTCTCAATATGATACCTAATCCCCCCTCTTATAAATCACCCACTTCCAAGAAAATTAAAATCTCAATAATTAGCTACACAAATTTGATTGGATTGTACAAAAAATGGAGACAGTATGTCTAGGATCAAAACCAATTTCATTATTACACGTGGGAAGAAATGAAATATAGTCCACACATGACCTATTCCACAGTTCCGATGGGTATACAATGTAAAGAGATTAGAAAGAGTGTGTTGTGAACACTACAGTTAAAGATAAAGAGATAGTGTGAACAAATAAATAGAGTAATACAATACACTAATAAAATATAATTAGTAAAAAAAGAGATAAAATAATATAATATGGAAATATGTAGTGCTTATTGGTCTAAATTGTGACAGATAATTGAGGGTCCCTATACTTGACTTGGTTATGATCTCATACAAGTTTCTATGAAAGTTCAATAAACAGAGAGTTATAGTGTTTTTTTATTTTCTGTATAAATTATCTGAATAACTTCTACATATATCACTTTATTCCATGTATGAATGGTTCTTGATCTTATGTATATTCCAAAATTACACACTCGCATTTATATTATCTATACTATTAGTCATCAGCTCTTCAACCACATTAATCCGGGAGTTATTTGAGATATTTTTCTCTAATTTCCAATTTTCCATTGATGAATAATAAATTAAAATGAGAAACAAAAATAGTATCATACTTGTGATGGATCAACACTGATGGTAGAATATACCAATAGAATATTAGACTAATGGTAGCATGGATTAGTGGATGAGTTTGGAATATTATATCACATAAACTAACAGTATCATGATCAACGGTAGATTGAGTATGGGTATCACATCACTGATATTATCCCAAATTTGGAGGTAAAATAAATATTTTGGTAGTACTTATCTAGAGGTAACACATATCCTAGTGACATCACAGCTTTTGGTAGCATAGAACATGAAAGTAGAATATTTTTTGCAGTATCCCAAATCTGTTGGAATAATGGTTCAGGAAGTATCAAATATTCAAGTGGTAGTATTGATTCTAGTGGTTGAACATGCACAACAATAGATGAATGTTTACTGATATAATAAATATGAACTATTAATGGAGCTAATTAACTAATGTTGGATGACCTCAATGGTAGATCCATCCATGATAGAATCTGGCGATAGATGAAATCAAGCTGTCGATCAAATTAAACAAATTATAGATTTATAAATATCTATTTTTTAGAATATTACATACTATTATAAAATAGTGATCTCTTTAGAAACGTAGTAATCCTAATTTTTGAGTATAAAAATATGGAGGTTCATATTGTTTTCAATATAACATTTCATTGAAAAACATAATAATCTTATTTGAGAGTTAAAAAAATTTCATTAATGATAATACTAACCCTAATTTTTATATATACCATTAAAGTTAGGTCTGTAAAATAATAAGGTATTATTCATAAAATAGTTTTTCTACTAAAACATATACATTATATATATATATAAACTAAAAAATGTCCCCCAAAGTATTTCCATTATATACACCATCAAATGATGGTTTTCTCTAAAATTGATCTTTTGATCAACCGTAAAAAAATAATCATATCTCTAATGATTTTACCACATAATTAGATGTCCCAACATCAAATATAGAAGTAGAAAATGATTTTACCACCATGTTTTACTTCTGATCTTGATGATTTCCACCCTGATTAAGTAACATGGGACACACAGTTGTAAAATTCCCCAAATTGTTGTAGACAAAACCTCTCACAATTTTCAAGATATAAATTATCTCATTCTGGGATTGTTTAAATATATTTTCATTAAAAAAATTTACCTTGTGACAAAACATACCATACCAATAATAATTTTTAAATCTTGACACACATTCAACAAAATGTACATTATGACCTTTGGACCATGTTTGGGGCATACCTATAGGCTTCATAGTTGGATCATTATCAATTCCCTAACACTTTTTTAGTTTTTTACTCTTTCCATCTCATGGAACATAAGTTTGAAAAAACCCTGTTTTAACTTTTTCGACATAAAAAACAATATTATCATAACATTTAAATTAAAATATGGTAAAATCTGTTGGTAATCTTGTTTTTAATCTTGAGTAAAAATAATTAATTTTACTATAAATTTCCTAAACAATATTTAGTATGTACTGGTCCAACCATGTAAAATTTACATCATATGTGGAGAACGATCCTAATCCTATTTCCATAATTCCATGATTTATTTCTGCATACTAACTCAAAAAACCATAGGGAAAAATTCCTAAAAGAATAGATTCTTAAATATTTCCCATTACATGGAATGCAGATTATCTTTCTCTATAGTATTATTAAACTAATACCACCATTGACCAACTTCACATTTCAAAAACTAAATAGACATAGTTTCCTATTGAAATTCCAACATCACATGTCTTCAAATATCATCTCTAAGGAATTGATCCATCCTTTGACTACCACTAGGTTAGATGATCCAATAAAAGAAGGGGGATATTTTCTCATTAAATGTGGCACTATAGATAGGTTTTTTCATGGTAGGTTAGGGTTACTCTCTCACATAGATCCCATCAACAATCATACATAATTTCTGCTGACTCATCACTAAAAAAATCATTCTATTGAAATTTAAACCATCTCATGATGCTAATTTGAAATGGTATTTTCCACTTTGTTCCTTCCCACTATATCTACCCTATATCTTCTATCAAAAACCATTCTGAACAGACACATTTTAGATAAAAAACAAGGTATTCATAAAATTTTACATTAGTTAAATGTATCCAAAAGGTATAATCATTTAGGGGAAATATATTAACAAAATAGTATCCTATAAAGCTATATAATCCATATGATAAAATAAATAATTACCTTATTGTAAAAATTATATAATCTTGTGTTTTATGGTAAGAATTCATTCTCTTATATTTTAGGATTTTTTAGGTTTAGTGTTTTAGCGAACTAGTAAATAACTCATACAAAATAAAACCATATAAAACAAGGTGGAAACATCCAATTAGTATCCATTTTTACCATAATATAATTTTTTCAAAACAATTCATGATTGTTTCATAGGAGAATCTCCTTGACATTTATCTTTATTCTTCTTCTCCTTTACCCATCCTTAAACACTGTGATTTTTTTTAAAACCTTTAATGAGAACAAAAACCTCAGTAAGGGGAAAAGAACTAAATCCATTATTATAGATAAATATAGGAAAAGTTATAAAATGTTAACCTTTAACTTCCATGATCATTGAGTGTATGAAATAAAACGTTTCCACATGAAAAATACACAAAACCGTATTTCTAAAAGATATCCTTTAATACTAATATCAATTAAATAAAACCCAATTTTTTTACTTAGGGAATCATATTCATAAAACCCATTAATATTTTTTTAATTACAATAACTATATAACCAAATTCTAATATATTCATTACATAATTAATTGGAGATATATAATGGGGCCCAGCCTCGGTATAAGATATATTGGGTTTGCCCAATTTTCATATGCTATAATGTGGCTCAACCCGTTTTAATGCTATATTGAGATGACCCATGATCTATATTGGGGCTCAACCCTTAGTATATGATATATCAGGTTAAACAATTTTATATAATTCCCATGTACCATACGACGAATAAAATAGTTTATGATTTCACCTTTTCATCATAAAACCCATTGAAAAACTCTTTTAATCCAATATGGAGAAAATTCTGTGAAAAATGATCTTCTCTTTTAGAAACCCGTTTTCAATATCAAAATACAAAAAAATTGAAATATATTTTTTCATTGAAAAATAAAAGAAATAATTCAATGTAATACAGAAATTAAATAATGGTCATGATAACAGAAAATTCATTTTCATCATATATGTTAATAATAGAACCATCCTCGTGTTATTTTTCAAAATTATCCATATAAAACACAAAAAAAATGGTTTTTAAAAACAATGGAAATAAATTAAAAAGATTCCCAAAATATAATTTATAAATATTATATGTACAAATAAAAACATTCATAAAGTAATTTTAAAAAACATAGCCATGTAAGTGAAAGAGTTTGAAGGAGAAAAAATTAAAAGATGATTTTTTAAAAAGATAATCCCATTATCACATAGGAAAAACATGAACAATAATCCTATTAAATAATAAATATAGAATGAAATTAAATATTACGAGAAGAAATAAATTCAATAAATAAAAATAAAATGGTTGGTATATATTACATATTAAAGAATAATGGTTAATAACATATTGATTTATGAATAATAGCCTTGTGTAATTATTCAGATTGTCACATGTGTATTTATATTCATGAATAATAACTTTGTGTAATTATTTACTCACTTGAGAACTTTTTTTATGTTTATTATTTTTTTATTTATCTTATAAAATGTGTGATATGAAATTACATAATAAATTATGGTTACATCATATGTTTTGACCATATTCGACTTATGTTTCAAAAAATGGATTCGGTATATTCACTATGGTCGAAAAGGTCATCATATAAACATCTAAAAAATAATAATGATGAAATATTTATCATGTTCATATATAAATTAATCTTTCAATACCAATCATGAAATATGGTATTTGGAAATTAGGTGCGTTAAAATCTTTAAGATGGTGGGACATACATACGCAGGAGTAATGTTTCTGTTTTTCAATTATCATTAGGAAAATAATGTAAGTAGTTTTCATCATTGTATAATGTTAATAATATAATATATATCATACCATTTTTTTAAAATACATATATGTATCATCCATGTGGTTGGGTGATTAAAAGAGAGTTACACCGCTTCTTGAAATAGGTAGTCCACAAGTACAGAAACATCATTATAACTTGTTCAATTAGTGAAATGGTAAGAATGAAAATGATATATAGTATTTTTAGAATTGAAAATATGTCATAAATTTATAATTATTTTATTTATAACACATTTATTCAAAATATATACCCCTATTACTTTATATATAATGTGTTAGTGAAAAATGAATCATATCACTTTGTGAGGTGGTAGTCCGCCGTACACCCGAATGACATTATCGTATCCATTAAGAAATTGAAAGTAAAATTATATATATATATATATATATATGATATAATGACTCTATATGTATAATAATTTTATAATTATCACATATATACTTTATATCTATCATCATACACAACTGTGAAAGGTGATATTGGAAAAATCATTGACATCAGTTCACATGGCAGTAATCCTCCGTACACAGGAATGATGATTTCATAACTCATTTAATGGAAGAGGAAAAGTACATAATTCATAAAATAAATAGAATGAAATATGAGTATATATAATATAATCATGTTTTAATAATAATTTAAATGGGTCATGGAAAAAATAAAATAAAAGTACACATTGGATAAATTTACCTCTTCTTCTGGAAATTTCCCTTAGATTCCACCAATGGACTTACAAGGATAAATTTACACGCAAAATAATTCTTCTAGGATGAAAGGATAGAATTATATAAGTCATTTGTTTTGAGTTATTGGTAGAAAAAATGGGGTCTAAAAGTGTGATGATAGTATGAGTGTGGGTGACCTTTTATAAGCGATGTGAGTTTCACATTTATAATATTTGAAATAAAATAATTCCAACCGCATTTTTCACATTTAATACAACTATAATAATGTAAAATTAAATATAGTATATGGTATGAGATATAAATATGTCTATAGAATTTATTTTATATTTGTGTTTTTTCCCTTTTAACCCTTAACATTATAGTTTGTCCCATGATAAATCAATGTTTACCTTAACTATGGTAATATAGTTTTATTATTTTCATTATAAATTATGGAAAAAATTGATTTTAACATTTTATAAAATAAAAATTATTTTTATTAAAAATATTTAATCATTTATTTTAAATAAAAATCACATAGGTGAAAAATTTTAATTAAAAATTAGTCCCACATACATGATGAGAAAGCAAGGCTCCAAAGAGAAAATGTACAAATGTTTGAATTATATTTATATTAAAATTAAATTTTAAAATTATTAAAATATCTAAAACTTGATTAATATATAAATATATTTAATAATTTTAATTTAAAACAAATTTAAAATATAATTGATCCTCATAAATAATTTAAATGAAAAAGAAGTTTTTAATTAAAATTTTAAAATTTTCACTATTCATAAAAAATGAACATTTTTTTAAAAAAATACAGTAAATTAACCCTAAGATAATTCAAATTCTCATAATTCATAAATGATGTTTATTTTATCAAATTTTAATCTAATGTTGGTAAGAAACAATTTTAAATTATATGCATATTGCATAAAAACAATATTTTTAAAAAAATATAGTTTTTTGAGAATATTTATTCTTTATTTAATTGGTTGTTATTTTATTAATACATAACATATAACCATAATTTTAAAAATTTCTATTATACTATACAGAACCCAAAATTTATTGGTAAGGTTATAGTAGTACACTTTATTATGGTTTATTTCAAATTGGGGTTTCATGTTCCGCAAGATATTAATGAGATTAGATTTATTTAAAAAGAAATATATCATAACGTCTTAAGGTGTTACATCATAAATATAGAAATGGTGTAAATATTCAATTTCAATTTTTAAATTTTGTTCTCATAAAAATAATTCTTTTTAGCCACCAATATCTCTTATATCCAAGGCCTTGTAAATACATAGTTTTAATCCACAATAGGATCAATCAATTTTTCATCCAAGAATGATTATTAAAAAAAATCATACCTTATATGTCTTGTAAAATTATCTTCCTTTTTTATAATAGATTCACTTTCCTTTTACATCATATCAATGTATTACAAATACATATTTTTTTTCGAATATATGGGAAGTACTTATTGATTTATATCCCCCTAAACTCTTTCCATTACATATATTCAATTAATTTATGTTCCCTATTTTTATAAATAAGAGTCCACCATTGGTAGTATTCACCTCAAAAATGATAATAATATAAAATAATATTTTATTCACCCAACATTGAATAATGGATATTATCTTTTCATTGGTATTAATATATTTTTTAACAACTAGAGGACCATCCAAACCACTCAAAAAAGGTATACATTTACTCATAAAGGAATCAACGAAATTTTTTACCATCAATTTCTTGTTTGGAATTTTAACCTGATTCATATATTGGAAATTTGGTTTGATAATAAAAATGTTATTTGTCGTTATATCTCTAATAAAAGTTTTCTTCTTACGAGGAAAATTATTTCATTATCCATCGCACTAAGAATTAACATGATTCCATTATATCTTTAAAATTTAAGAAAAGTATAAATCATATGATGAGAAACACTAATCATAGTGGAAAACCACATTGCACTGAAAAATCAATTTTACGATGTCTAAATAGAGATACCCTCTTTTCAATATATGAACACCTCGGCTTACCCTAGGCCATTCATGGACTTTTTCTGAATCCATCATGATGGTTTGTAATGTGTTTGTCAATTTACAATGAATATACCATAGTAGTATCAAACCAAGTGTGCAAGAAGGGAAATTGTCAGGCACAAGTTAAAAATCAAGTCCATCTCAATGTTACCTTTTAGGAGTCATTACCCCACATGACCTCTATGTCAATGACACATTTACATATTTTATCTAAACAAATGTGTGATTCATTGGAAACCCCATATTATATCCTTCACAAATTTTCTAGGATATTTTTCTAATCATTCAATTATCTTTAGACTTACCCTTAAGAATATACCTATATATATTCTAAGAAATATAGATATGAATATCCCGAGGGATATCAAATTTTTTTTATAAAACAAATCTCAAATGATTGAATACAACTTTTAGTCTATTTCTAACTATATAAACCAAAGATTTTATAAATAAATATCACATATTTTAATATGAATATTCAACACATTTCATAAAAAAGTCTAGAGACCCATAATAGTTACTTGTATTTAGATACTATAAAAAATTATAATTTCTTAAATGATATTCAAAATCGCCCAAAAAGATCTTATCACATAGTAATCCTATTAGTCATACCCTACCTAAACCTTTCATCATAATATGGGGAGGGAAACCAAAGAAAGGTAGAGGTGAACTACTCAATAAGGGAAATCATTGGAGAAATTATTATATGATCATATAAAATAATAAGAAAATAATTGGTGTATATTATCATGAACATAACATAGTAAGATCATACTTAACATTTTATAGATTGTAAACATGATTCATAATCCACTATTATCAATTCAGAAAACATGTCCCAAAAGAGAGAGAAATAATCATTAAATCATTATCCCTAAGATCATTTCATAAAAGAGTGGAACTATCATAAATACAAAAACCATTTCATATGTCAATGTTAACTTCCAAGACCGTAAACATAGTGGATTATGACATATCAAAATTTTCCCAATATGGAGTAGGACATATCACATATTTCCAATTACGGATCTAGATGCCACTATTTACCATAATGGATATTGATGAACATATTTATAATAGTGGATCAATCCCATAGAATTGTTTCCAATTATTATCTCATGAGATATTGTGACAAATGGGTCTCAGTGACAGCACAACCACCCCACCTTAACATGGACGTCGGGTCCTAGCCCTCCAGATACCTCAGTAGCCCCGCCGACACGTGGTCCCCACCCAAGGGTCCACCCACATGAATGAACGGGTCATATGACTAATGATAATCCACACAAGTCAACACATGTCCTTTCTAGTGTGTTTTTTCCTCACTCACACACTCCCTGAAAAACATCCCAAAAGGTTACCAATCCTGATCACTACTCCAGGCCAAACATGCTTAACTGTGTAGTTCTAATCAGGTAGGCTCCCGAAAAGGAAGAAACACCGTGTTGACATGAGTCATTTCATTTAGTCATTTAACCCTTTATCATTTGGGGATGTTACTATAACCCCCCTTAGAGCACACCGTCTTCATTGTGGGCCATACATATCAACCCAAGTAGTGCACCACACATAAGGTAGGGAACTGATGACCATGTTAAGACGAGGTGTATGTGCTGCCATCAGGACTCAGTTGTCACATTTGGTATCAGAGGTGGTTCCTAGCCATAAGTTCAGCGCACTACCGTGGTTGAGATGTAGGGGCCACAACAAGGACATTGTGCTCTAAGGGGGGAGGGGGGAGGGGGGTGAATGTAACACCCCAGAATGATACAGAGTTAAATAGAAAAATGATATAACTCATGTCAATAAGTTTCACCTTCCTTTTCGAGAGCCTGTCTGATTAGAACTCCACAGTTAAGTGTACTTGGCATGGAGAAGTGATCATGATGGGTGTCCTTGTTGGATGTTTTCCAGGGTGTTTGTGGGTGAGGAGAAAGTAAAATGGAAAAGAAACACACTAGAAAGGACATGTGTTGGCCTGTGGGGACAATCATTAGTCATATGACCCGTTCAAGCATATGGGTGGATCCTGAGGTGGGCCCCACTTGTCTATGGTGGCAACTGGTGGCTCTTGGTAGGCCAGGACCCAACAACCTTGTTAAGAAGGGGTGTCTGTGTTTTCCCTGAATGGGTCATCTGACTAATGACGATCCCCATAGCCCAACACATGTCCTTTCTAGTGTGCTTCATCCTCACTCACACACAACCTGGAAGACATCCCAGAAGGTCACTCATACTGATCACTACTCCAGGCCAAGCACTCTTAACTATAGAGTTCTAATAAAACAGGCTCCTAAAGAGGAAGGTAAAAATTATTGATATCAGTCATATCATTTAACCATTTTACCCTTTATCATTCAGGAGGTGTTACAGATATTACTATTTACCTAGTGCATTTGATAGAGATATAGGTACCAAAAATCTCATAATGAAAATCATACTTATGTGGGACATAGTATCATAAAACATTTATTATATCATCACATCATAACCGTGTAAATAAAATGTGATTTATAACCTTTTTCACCAATTCAGCATACCATAATCCATAAAAAATAAATTGGTTTCATAAATATTTCATCAAAATAATCATTAATCATCATGAGAAATAATGAAGATTATATCATTATGTCACATCCCATGTAAATAATAATAACTTCAAAGGAAATAATCTTATATGAAAAATTATTTTAAACAATCACTTTAAAAATATACATAAGAATATAGACTTTCCACATTTAAAAACACATTTTAAAATAATTTTTTTCAAAATAATTTTCTTTAAAAATAATGTTGGTAAATTATAAAAGAAGTATTAAAAAAATTTAAACCATTTCTTAATGAAAATATACATTCAATTTTGAAAAACGTTTTAAAATTTAAATTCATAAATCATTTTTGAAATCATATTCATTGAAAATATACTTTTAAACATAAAAAGGAATAATTAAAAGAATTATTTTTTCATGTCGTTAGAAACTTCTAGTCATGACTTACACATTAACATAAATATTCCTTTCACATTTTTGATAAATGAAGAACAAACATTATTGGGAAAATGACATGAATATTACTTTATTTTTTTAAAACTCATACATGTGTATATCTTTCTTTAATAAATAAAAAAAATAAAAAATATTTTTGGATAGTTTTTTAGAAAACAATTTTTTAAAAGAAAATGGTTTTTTTGATTGAATGTAAAAATCAAGATTTTTTTATAAAAACATTTAATTTGATCTCTTGAGTACATAAAGGTAGGAAAATGAAGGGAAACCATATTTTATCATGATATAACCATAAGAGGATAAATTTCATGATATTATTCAGATATGGATTATAATATTTCATCATTAGAAGAACACAAAATCTCGATAAATAAGAACTCTGTATCATAAATAAATTACCACTTTGGTAAAAGTTTCATAGTAATCCTCTTGAAATATATATTGTATAATTTATATTTAAATTAAAACAATTTACTAGATAATAATAATATAAAAAATGAATGGGATGTATATAGACCATATAAAAGAAACATATGGTGAATATGGAATGTGTCTTACCGAAAATAAGTGAGGGATGAAAATGCCTTATCATAAGTCAGGATATCTATTGTACATGTTATAAATACTTTATAGTAAATATAAGTTCATTATAAATATATTAAAGAACCATAATTATATATATCATACAATATACTATTAACTTATATCCATTTATTAACCATTTATTAACAATTACAAGTTAATATCATGTTTCTGGAAATAAATACTTTATTTTTCATGTATAATTTGATTTTTTATTTTTGGTTCACATAATTATATAATGGTTATATAATCACAATAATGTTAAAAATTATATATATATATAAAATATATTCTTTATATTAATATTTATATCAATCCAAAAAAGTTAGAGATAGAAATTAAATACACCGTTCATGGAGATGGTATGCAGTACATACGCATGAGCATTATTGCAATTTTATTTAAGGAATGAATGAATGAAATTTACATAATATATTACAATAAAATAATAATTTTCATTTCATATATATCATCTAATTTCATTACACTCATCCATATTACCATTAATTTAAGTGTGAATGAATCACATCACTTTTCAAGATGGTAGTCTTCAGTATACATGAACGATGTTATTGTATTCCCAAAGAATGAAAATTAAGCATTAAAAAGTTATATAATGATTATATAAGAATAATAAAATAATATATATAATTTATTAATAATAAATCCATGATTATATCAGGTTGTGGGTGGTGGTGATTGAGAAAGAATATCATCAGTTCATGAGGCAGTAGTATGACATACAGAAGAATGATAATTTCATAACACATTTTATGGAAGGAGATTTGGATTTATGTAATTAAATTAACATAATAACATGTAATTATATTTTATATAATTATGTAATTACAAAATCATTATTTAATAATCATTTAATGGGATTGAGGAAGAAATCCAATATGAATTTTGATTAGGGACATTACCTCATATTCAGACAACTTCTTTTTTATTTTCACCATAAGGATTTTATGATGTATTAGTAACCAAAATAACAAATGTCAGTTGATATGCGAAAATTAATGATGTTATTTTAGTAGTTATTGTATAAATTAAATGTTTATGGATTTGTGAAGATGATAGGAGAGGGGTGGCCTTTTATAAGTGAGGTGATTGACACACTTGTAATTTTTTAAAGTAAAAAAGGTGTTCAAATGGTATTAACGTAAAATAAGGGAAAAATAGTATTTTATTTAAAATAGAATATATAATTTCTATATATTTCTCTATAATTTTTTTAGGTAATTATTGGGTGATGTTTACCCTTTATCTTTTTAGTTTAACACCAAGTAAAACCATTTTTTCCTTAACTACAGTTAATATATTTTCTCAATTTTTATAATTAATTATGAAAAAACATTAAATTAAAATTATGATATAAAATAAGTTATTTTAATGAAAATTATAGAAACTATTTTTCAAAATTTTATTCATATAATTAGAAAAGTTTAATTTAAAATTAACCCCACAGATGCGACGGGAATATAGGTTTTCAAAGAGCAATTGTTCAAAAGTATAAAGAGATTATACATAAATTAATTATAAAAATGATTCAAAATTCAAAAATTGGATTAATATACAAATAATATAAATAACGTTTTCTTTTTATCTTATCTTAATGAAATATTTTTTAAATACTTTAAAATAACAAAAATTCTTAATAAAACCCAATATTTTTTACTACTCATTGAAAAATTTATCTTCTCATAAAGTTATAAAAAACTTTACCCTATAATATTTATTACCATATGATTTATAAAATTAAATTTATTATTTTAAATAATTTCCCAAAATATTAATCATTTAATTTTAATAAAATTACACAAAAGGTTAAAAAATGTTTTTAAGTAATATTTTTAAGTATATGATTGGATTTTTTCTTATATATTGTCAAGAAAACCAATAAGAAAAAAGCTAAAAAATTATTTAATATTAAATAAATATAATTCATTATAATTATTGACCAAATATTATTTATTTAATTTATGAAGATAAAACATGTTTTTTAATATAATTTTTTTTTAGAAAAGATTCCCATTATTTTCAAATGGTTTTAATTTTCATTTCTTATTAATTAATGACCTTGTATGTCATTATATATATATATAAAATATATTTTAATAATTTATTTAATTATATTCATACCAATCATTACAATGGCCGGTGATAAATAACGTATTAAATAATAATATTTTTATAGTATATCATGTTTCTTTTAAATTCAATGATACATGTAACTCAAGAAAAATTTGGTGTTTCATGTAACACAAGATATATTTTAGTGTTGTGTGTAATGAATGATAAACTTGGATTTTCATTCTGCTCAAATCAATGAAAATATTAAATTTAATAATTTTTTTCAAAATGTTGGTGTGTAAATGGTCTCTTTCTGCTATTTGATATCCTCTAGAGAGTTATAGACACCATTCTAGAGGAAATTTCATGTAATTTGTGTTAATGGATATTGTTTCTTTATTTTTTATGTTACAATTGTTATATTTAATCATGTATGACATTTGTATTTGATATTTTCATTTATGTATTTTATATTGATTTTTAGTTGAATGTGTCACACATATATGAATCATATTTGTAACTTAGTATTATCATGACATACACATGATTTTATATCAATGATTTCATTATACATATAGAGATTTGTTATATAAGGTGTCAGAAAAACATATATAGAATTTTATTACATTTTCTAGTGTAATTATACATAGATTGACTATGAAATTTCCTTATAATGTTATGTATATATTTACAATTTATGTTATTAAACTAGTATTATAATCACCCAAAAGGGGTTCGTCACTAGGGTATCCAGTGATTGGACCAAGACAACACAGGTTACTAAAAATACCTATAATAGAGGGACCATATTATTATAATTTTAAAATATATCTCATGGTATGAACATGAAATTCATTAGAAGTTGTTTACCTTGGTTTTTGGTGGAAATATAATCCGAAGAACCATTATTTATCCTTTGGATGATAGGTTGTGTAGATCTAATTATGGATGTACATTGATGATTACTATGTAGTCCTTTCATGCTATGGATGTATATTATCAATTGGTGGATTTGTTTAGACATTGGATAACATAGTGATGAACCCCATGTGGGTGATGGTAATGGTGTTTTAATTAATTATAGGGTCCACAAAAACCTATATGGTATTTTAATATTGAAATTACTTAGATAATTATACTAAAAGAAACAATATCACATTGGGTTTCCTCAATAAAAAGAGTTGTATAATGATTTCATTATATTTATAAGGATATTATCCTGATCCTCGATGGTATATTCCAGTATGAAAATTCCCAGTGAGGATGAGTTTCTAAGAATGAGACTTTGATTCAACATGTTATTACAAATTTGAATATGTGAGAATAAAAAATATGTGATTTAACACATATGTTTTCTTGAGAACCTAGTTACCAACCGTGTTACCATTATTTTCCTTGGGTGTTTATGGTATGACTAATTAGATGACCAAACATAATATTTTTGTATAACGTTCTTGTTGAGAACATGGATCATGATCCTAGATGGTAGGATATATTATATATAGAATATGGGTATATTCTTGTATTTTTTGTATGACAATATAGCAGTGGGAGATCATGTATAGTCCCTGGAATGATGGAGATGATTTAATATTATTTTAAAGGGATAGATAAGTTATTTTTAGTATGTATGATTCAGACACACTGGAGTGTGGTATTTTGTTTTGTATTGTGAGAATATTTTAAAAGATGAATGACTCATGTGATCATGAATTTGGTTGTTTGGTCATGTAGTAAGGAAGCATATTTCTATTATAATTATACGAGAATTATTTTGATAAATGATAAAATACTATGATAGTATTCTTAGTGTTTATATATTACTCATAATTGGAGAGTGAGTGTTAGTATATATTTTTGGGAAAATACATTTTATGTGAAGGTAAGTGAACATGATGTTTCTTATACTTCATTACAAGTGAATGAGTTTCTGAGAATACTATATCCATGTTTGTTTGGAATGGTCTGTTATCTGGGTAGCTGAGAGGTTCAATGATGATGGTGTTATGACAAATAACAATTATTTGTGTACAAAATAACTGATAGTTAGGGGATTATTCACGGTCGATCTAAATCTTGAATTTGACGAGGTTTATCTGGAAGGGTGAGCAGAACTCCAGAGTAGTGATACATGTGTGATATTAAATATAGATAGGATTTTAATTCAAGGAGTCATATAAGGGAATTTATATGGTGGGGATTATAAAATTTTCTATTGTAAAGTGTGGCCATCATTTTAATTATAATTTTAGAAAATTATAATGATGAAATTTCAAGGGATCCAAGAATGAATAAAAATATTTTTTCTCATTAGTAATATTGTTTGAGTAATCTATTCATGTCTAGTCATTTTTACAGATATAAATTATGATATCCTTGGTGATTGGGTGATGGTTTAAATAGTTAAGAAATAATGACACTCTTGTGTTGAAGAGGATCTTGTCTTTCACTGAGGAATGTACCATGTTTTGGATTGATTGTGGGTGTAGAGATATCTTTCAATATAATGTATATATAAATCTAGTATTATAATTAGATAATACATCCTATTTTATTTGGGTCCTTATAGAATACAAGATTTTGGATTCAGATATGTTTTTAGATAGTTTCATTGCATGGAATCATGATTAGAATTTAATTGGTCATGATTTGCGAGTGATTTGGTTCAGATGTGTATTAATGACAATGGCGAGACTATATTGGATACCATTGTTGGTTTAGTACCCGACCATGAAATTACACCAAGTGGATGGTTGATACTATTTATGGAAATTTTTATCATTCATGGTACCATAGATAAATTAGGCAGAGTGAATGGGTGATGCGATAATGTGTGAGTGAGGAAAACTATGTGTTTTAAAGATATGATTTTTTGAGGAGCACCAATTACTGTTTAATATAAAAATTGAGTATGGTGAGGTAGAAATTTAATTTAATATATCATGGTACTTTTGAAAATTTTCTTTCAGTTAGATATTTTTATGTTGGGGAGAACCATAGAATATGATTGAACATAATGAGTATATTTTTATAGTGTGTAGTGTTATAAACATATCGATGTATTAATTTAAGATGTTGAGAATAATATCAATGTTGTGACAATGATGTTTGACCGAAATTTATATGTAGATGGATAAATAAAAGAGTGGGGGGGTGAACTATCAGTTAAAATAAAATTAACCTGAAGAGAAACTTCATTTAATATAATGAAAACATTCATTTTCAATAAACCTATTATGTATTAAAATTGTAATAAGACTTGGCCCTTAAGACTGATGATACAAGATACTGTATTCAATTGGATTTAAATAAGTATTATAGATTTAGAAAAATGATTCTATCTTTACATAATATATTATTATATTCAATCTGGTGGTAAGAGAAGCAACTTTTAAACATATTCATGGAAATAAACGATTTATCAGACTAATCAAAATAAAGTATCATAATCACATCCGTTACTATAAATTAACGATTCAATATTAGAGAATGTAGAAATGTATTTAGTGTAAAATCATATTTACAATGAAATATAAAGAAAAACAATTATATCATAATTAAATAAACTAAGGAAAATTAAATACAAGTAGAATGAGGAATATAAATGAATTCAAATTCAAATACAATTGTAGTGGAATCTAAATAATTTTAATTAAACAAGTAACCAAAATGAATACAATTCCTTTACCCCCAAGAGATGGGTATCCACTAATATTGGATAAAGGACCATTTTTTATACATACAATAATTTTTTTCTTTCCCTTACTGAAGAAATCCCTTGATATGATGATCGGATTTTCATTGTCTGTATATCTACTACATAGCATGATATGATGATTGGATTTTTATTGCTATCCCCGGAAGCCCTTGATAAATAACTTGATTAGATCCTCTATATTTCTTTACTCATAATCCCTCAATCATAATCATAACAAGAAGAATGAAACATGGAAAATTGATCTAAAAATATATACAAGCATAAGGAACTAGAATTTCAATTATTGTAGAAATTAGAGGTCTCACACAACAGAAAAATAACCAGAGTGTCTCTACATGTTTCATTCTCGTCTCCTTGTGAAATCATCAAATGACCTGATATTTATAAGAATTCCACCCAATGGTTATCTTGATCTCTAATGGTCTAATTTCATACAATAAATTTAACAGATATCAATATAATGTTCATAAAATAATATAATATATAACCTTGATTTTCTTTACAAAATAGTAATAGAATGAAAAAATAGTTTTAGAAATACACTTTTACAATATTAAGAGAATGTAATTATTATATGAAAAAATAGTTTTTCATATTAAGAATTAAAATTGAGTCTATTTTGATAGATTTATTATGTATGTTATTACAATGAACTATCTATAGATAAATCTGATTGGTATTAGTTTTATTCAAACTGATTATTCATAGTTCTAGGCTAATTATAATAATCATAATAGAAAATGTTCATTTTGTTTTCTTGAATGCATTAAAATTATTTCAATATATGGTAAAAGTGTATTTTTTCTACAAAAATACTTTGTTTAAAAAATTATTAGATATTGAGTGTTTATGAATGATTTTTTTATTTCCAAACCCAAAGGAACAAAAAAAGTCAAAAAGAACTTTTGACTCAATAATTCCCCCTTTTGAAAATCACAAACCAAATGATATACATTGAAATTATATTTAAAAAATATATATCCATTATTTTATAGATATATCACATTAAAAACTAATCATTTATACTTATCTCCCAATGATTTTACAACTCATGTGAATGAAATAGTGATTATGACTAACCCATTGGATAAGACTTCCCATAAGGATCACATTCTCATTGTTAATAATTTTTTCTACCACTTACTTAAATAATTTCCCCTTTAGTAGTAATCTCTCTTATATATAAACATTCCCCCTTTTTTTATTTTCAAAATGGTAATGGGAAATTATTTGATACTCTTGTAAAGGGTTAGCATATAATCTATATGATTAAATAATAATAAATAACTTGATCATCAAAAAATTGATGAATGAAAATTGAAAAAATAATAATTGGAATACATAAAATAAAATTGAATATAGATGAAGTATTATTTCATTGAAATTAAAGACGAAATTATAAAATTATTGTTACAGAAATTCATTATTTCTTCAGCATAAGGGATGTGACATTTTTTTTAGCTTTTTAAATTCCTTTCGGTCATCATGATCCTTCAGAAAATCTCATCGTTAGAATTGTATTCATTTTCTATATCTTGAATAATATCCCACTGGATCTGAATTAGTTCATCATATTCTTTTTACTTTTTTATTGATCCTAAACTATTCTTCCAAATGATTATTTTGATCTTCTTAGTCTTTTATTATTTCTAAGAAAACATCATGATGATTCATCAAAGTAGTAATGACAGCTTTGTAGATAATGAATATAGAAATATCATTTATAATAAATTTGACAATCTCTTGTAAATATTAGATATCATTTGTCTATTTTTCATAATTTCTTCAAAAATATTCCAGATACCTTACCAGGTTGGATATATACCTTGTAATACTATTGAAATCAATATCAATTTCATGAAAATATTTCTAGAATTTTCCATGATTTTCACCATGAATATTACTATTTATGAAATCTATTGAATCTTTTCCTAGGAGTTTCTACACTATCTTTGTACACTTTGAAATATGATTCTAAATGTATTAACCTGTATATTGAATCATTTATTGTATACAAATATTTGTATTAGTTCTTGACAATAAATGATCTTTTGTTTTCAAACATAGATAGCATGGAATTGTTCTCTCCTGTGTGCTTAATGTTTCAAAATTGTAATAAATATCATGAGAAATGATTCTATTCTGGGATTCTGATTCTGAATGATTGGTTTTTTTGATGGCACCAAAATATTCTTTCAATGATGATCTTTTCTCACTATTTGAACGCGATTTTGACCTTCTTTTTTTCAGCATTAATCCCATAAGAAATTTCAATTGCCTCAATTTCATCCTTTTTATTTTATTCATCTTTCTATTTTTATTTTGATTCTACTCGTTCCTCTTGGATGGAGATATTATTTCTTTAATCAAATGAGAATTTTGTTTCTCCTAGATGACTGAATTTTAATTATGGTTTCATAAGTAAGACAATTGTTTTGATGAAGCCGAAGAAGTCCTTAAAGAAAGATTATCATAATGATTCTTCTCTTATTTCCTATTGGTTTTTTCATTTTCTTGGTTATCATCAACTTCTTATTCATGTTCACATTATTCTTATTCTTCCTCATCAATAACTCCTTACTATCTTTCTTCAGCTTATTCTCCTTGATAATCTTTTATTTCTCTGAAGATACATTATTCTTCAATACATTCATCACTTTACTCTTATTCTTTAAGAAACGTTTCTCCGAGTGGGTACTCTGTTATCAAATCATCTTTTCCAATAGAAACAGACATCTTGTCAAAAAAAATCCATTTTATTTTTTTGATAGTGGGGGAATAAAAATGAATAATATATGTTTCATTAAAAACTATTTCATCGTCTAGATATGGTAAATTATTTTTCGTAGAAGCTAATTCTACACCCTTTAACAATTTATCAACCAATTGAAATTTTGATAACTTCTTATTCTGGTTATTTTATTTTATTTGGTTCTATAAATATTACTCACCATGAATTATTACTAAAAAATATTTGGAACAATGAATTCCAATTTGAGGATCTCTTTATTTTAATTAAACTTCATATTTCTTCATTTGGAAACAACAATATCAAAACCATTCTTTTATATCTTTTATTTATTTTTAGGGTGATAATATTCCTTTATTTATTTATAATCATACAAAAAAAATCATTATAAAATAATGTACGACCTATAATATAGAATCCTTATTATCCATCAAAAATAACTATGATTATGAATCAAAAACAAACTTCATTCTTCTAATTGTGTCTTCACTGATAAACATTATCTTTTCCCTAATTGGTTCAGATTTGATTTCTATATTGAAATAACTGAGGCTCTTTTCAATCATATTTATAATGAATCCATGAAAAATTATGATTTGAGACTTTATTGATTTGGCTTAATATTTTTCACTATCAAAATAAGGAAACTAAAGAGATTGATCTTTCTCATATTCAAAAGATAATCTAGTACGAAATTAGTAGTTACTTTGAGGGAATCTCTGTCTCTTCTTCTCAAAATGAGAAATCCTTGAATCCATGTATCTACTAGTCTATGATATGGGATTAAATGAATTAATTTTCTTAGATATTCATCTATTTTAAAAAAATACATTTTATATCTATCTTTTATAAATGTAACCATACACTTCTGGGAAGCATACTTTACACAAAACTTGTATACCAACGGTTCAAAGAACTGTTGGTGTATATTATCTGTACCAATGTTTTTTATAAACCTTTGGTAAATATATTGAACAAGTGACTTTTCCCAATGATTTTATCAACCTGTTGGGAAATATGGGGAAAAAATCACTTTTCATAAAGGTTTGATGAAACTGTTGGGAAAGATGGGGAAAAATTTAGTTTTTCCAATGGTTTCATAAAACCATTGGGAAAGATTGAGTTTTCCCAACAGTTTTTAAAAATCGTTGGAAAAAAGCCCCAAATTCTCCAAATCTAGGCAGCCGCCTACCTGCGATTCTAGAACCCTTCAGCTGGTCTCCAGAAGCGATTCCTTCATAGAATCACTTCAGAATCCCCACCTCTATTATCGTATCAACAGCTACTAGGTTAGAATCCTTCCATATTTTATCAAGGATATAGTTCCACCCCTTATCAAGCATATCCTTCTAATCTCAATGATTTCATTATTCCTAATTTTTCGGATTTTTGTAAAATTTGATTATTGTTCCATGAATTGTGTACTCAAATACCTATATCGGTGAATGTCCAATTAATGTTTTCATTACACATTTACATTTATAAGGGCATGGTGTCTCTTTATTGTGTTCTAATGTTTAAGATTCATAGTTTTTTTAATCTCAATGCTTTAAATATTATATCTTCATGTATATGAACTAATAAGAAATTGTTTGTAATATTTATTGATATTATTTCATGAAAATAAATCCTTTCATTAAGATCATGAAAAACATGAAGATATTGTTCATCTTAATTTTTGTACACTATGTGTATTACATAACAAGTATGTATCATGTTTCTATCAAAATCTATATATATAAAACGACACACTGTTCACTAATCCTTTTCACAATAGAACATATGGAGTATCTTCTTGAACTTTGGATAATAGTATGTGGTCCCTAATTAGTACTTCTTCCTTCTTCATGAAACTAATTCACAGAATGTCAAATTTTCAATATTAGTGAATATTAGTTTTTCTGATATAACCATTAATCATTATGCCTTTGACATCATACATGTGTTATTCAATCACCTTTTTAAAACACAATGACCATTTTCACTACTTTGGTGTTCCTCAAAATGCTTGGGAAAATCAGAAAAATGCATGTATTGAATTGTGTTTCTCATATGGTTTCATGAATACAAGATCCTCTTGAAAATCATGACTGCGTGGTTCAAATATGACGAGGAACATGAGATTATTATTCTTCACACAAATGAAGATGTTTTCTACAACTATGTGTTTTTGTTTTCACTTTTGATTTGTCTGAAGGGGGAGATTTGTGGTCATTAATCATGGTTGTGGGTGGTCATTTAGGATTTAAGATAGTATGACTTCATTTTACTTGATATATCCAATATTATTATTGATTTATGTTAAATTTGATTATCTTTAACATGTGCTGTTATTTAATATCTTGTTATTAACTGTTCTAATAATGACGATATGGTATAAGGGATCATATGGTGTGTATAAGTGTTCACATGGTGTGTATAACGGTTGACATGGTATCAGAGAACTGAAGTAATTAATTTAAGCCTTCATTCTCACTAACATGTAAGAAATTGAATGATGTAAACCCATCCTCACATGATTTCTTAGCTTATATAGTGTCCATCATAAGGAATATGTGCTATTGAATTCATCAGTTAACCAGGATCACATATTCTATTTCCCCGAAGATGACTGTACTAATATAACTTTAGAGTCAACTAAATATGGTTCTCATTGTATGTTGTATATTATGTGTCCTTCTTGGCCAATAATCACTTTTATGAGGGTGGGGTGCTTTTCACCACCCATTCTGGCATGGGTAGACAACCATAAAAATGTTAGATAAGTCACAAGTTTAATTCAGTAATGTTGTTATCATTGAAATACTTTATTAAGAATTTCAAATTTAAAAATAATTTTTTTTATCTATAATTAATGAAATTAAATCTTTTTACAAGCCATGAACAACCTATTAGTGTAGAAGCCTAAAATTTATTCACCCATTGGGTGCGCTTGACTCGGGGAAGTAATTGGGTAATGAAAGGTAGGGCCATAGGGGTGTCAATAATGAGTTATTGAACATGAGTGAATGATTTCGGATGCCTATAACACATTATGGGACTTGAGGCATGTTCCTCATATAGACATAATGAAAATGAATATAAATAAATTTTAATTTATTATATGAGTACTTGTTGTTTACATTATTTTAATAGTTCACTACATCGACTAGAAACATCTTCCTTTATCATTTACTTAAATGTATTTTCTACTAAAGTTCAATCCTATTAAATTGTTTATTACAAAATGACTTATATAAATTCTTTTTACGGAATGGACATAAGTTGGATGTACGAAACCGATCAGATCTCAAGCTATTTTCAAAACAATTTGGAGAGCTTTATATATTTTTCATTTCACAATGCTTGAGATAGTGGTTGTATACACTGCCCATGATCCAATTGTGTTGGTAGACCTTGGTTGAGTCGTGAAGAAGTCAGCTACCACATAACAAAAAATGGTTTTCAAGCAAACTATTTTGTGTGGTATCACAATGGGGAGAAAATGAAATCACAAATTGGTGATGATCGAAATGAAAGGAATGGAATGGAGAATTTGTTAGATGATCGTTTTTCGTTTATTCGTCATCATGAAAAAAGAAAGGATTTCAACTCAAGAAGACTTCGATATGAGCACAGCTGATGCATCTACTAAAAATGATGATATTGATTGGGTGAAAAAGTTAATGATGTCGCCATGACTCTAGTATATCGACAATGCGATAAAATGAAAAATCTAGAATTTTTTATCCTATTGGTTCATGGGGAAACAATGTATGGGATTTAAAATACATAATCCGATTACATTCTTACCCTCTTGAAGGATTTACTTCCAGATGATGCAGATATTCCCTCAAACCACTATATGGCATGGAAGAGAGTTTAGGAAATTAGATTTTCAAGAATCAAAATTCATGCTTGTATGAAATATTGCAGTTTTTTCTGGGAGGAAACCGCTGAACGAAATGATTGTATAAAATGTGGCACATCCCACTAGAAGTCAAAATCTGATGGAACACCATCCTGCTTTCCACAGAATGTAATGTGGCACTTTCCATTGATCCCTAGACTCTAGAATCATTTTATGTCAGATGACATATCAATAAAAATGAGATGGCATGATACTGAGAGAAAGAAGACTACTGATGAGTTGGTTCATCCTAATGATGGATATTCATGGTAGAGATTTGATGCCCGACATCCTGATTTTGCAGCTGACGTGCGTAATATGAGGCTGGGTCTTTCATGCGACGGTTTTAATCTGTTTGGGCAGATTCTTACATCACACAACACATAGCCAGTTTTTATACACATTTATAATCTTCCCCCACTATTGTGTATGAAAAAACCATTCACTTTCATGAGTATACTCATATCTGGTCCTTCTGATCCCAACATTGATATTGATGTATACATGCAACCTTTAATAAAAGATTTGAAACTTCGTTGGGATGTGGGTGTGCGCACATATGATGTATGTTCGAAAGACATATTTCAAATGTGTACTGCGCTTATTTGGACGATCAATGATTTTCCGGCATATGAAATTATTTCTGGATAGAGCATGATGGGAAAACTGTCATGTCCAGTTTGTATGAAGAATACACAATCCAGAAGTCTGAAACCTTATTGCAGTTTCAGTTTTGTGGGACATCGACTATTCTTGCCAAATGATCATCAATATAGAATGAATAGTGGAAGATTTGATAATACCATATTGACCAATGATCCACATCAGCGTATGTATGGAACTGACATGCTTAATGAATTGAAAGATTTCAGTTTTTCGTTCGGGAAGGGACAAATGAAATCTAGAAAGAGAATGAATGTTTCCACTGAAACCTGTTACAATTGGAGGAAGAGGAGTATCTTTTTTGATTCGCCTTATTGGTCAACCAATTTGTTATGTCATTTCTTAGACGTAATGCATATTGAAAAAAATATACGAGGAATGTTGATTTCGGTTCTTCTAAATTTCAAGGGGAATACAAAAGATGATTTACGATCTCGGCGTGACTTGGTGGATTGGCACATCAGACCAGAATTGCATCCTGTGTGTATCAGTGAAAATAAATAGCAACTTCAATGTGCTTCTTATGTGATGACAACTACGAAAAAAAAATATTTTTGTAAGTATTAGACACTATTAGAGTTCCTGATGTCTATTTAAGAAATATATCTAAACGGGTCAACAAAAGAGAGTTGAAGCTAAAATCTTTTAAGACTCATGATTATCACATTCTACAGCATGAGTTGCTTCCAATAGAAATCTGTCAACTTCTGTCCAATAATGTAAGGGTGTATGTTATTCGGTTGTTCCATTTGTTTAGAGATCTTTGTGCTAAGAAGTTGTCCAATTCTTTCTTGCAAAAAATGTTTGCAGATGCCCCATTATTTTTCTGTGAGTTGGATAAAATACTACCTCCATCATTTTTTCACATGAATGCCGCATCTGTCTTTCCATAATCCCTATATAAATACTTCTTAGAGGACCTGTTTCTTCTCTTTGGATGTATCCAACTGAAATAAACATATTCACATTAAAGTCTTATGTCCGAAACAGAAATCATCCCGAAGGTTCTATCATGAACGGTTACCTAGCTCAAGAATTTATGGATTTCTGCTCGATGTATTTGTCTGATCTTACTACAAGATTTAACAGACCAATGAAAAATGAAGATGAACAGTATGAGAAAATTGAACCTAGTTTTCCATCACTTCCTGAAATAGGATGAATTCCTGGATCATATAAATTGAAGATATTAATCCATGATGAGCGGGAGATGGCACATCCCACAGTTTTTTTCAAATGTGCTTTGTTCAATGACTATGTTAGGTAACTAAATAGATTATGTATATCTTACATATATATCTAGTAAAATATTCATATTTTTTATCCACATGGAACACAAAACAATGATAAATAGGTAGCATCATTATTTATCTCTGCGAAGGAGAGAGACTTTGCATAGCAAAGAGTTTTCTGCTTGGTTAAAATTGAAGCTAACAATATTAATGTTTAAAATAATTATATCAATATTTCATTAAGATTAATAGTCATTTATGTTGCAGGTATTGAGTTTGTCTGCTGACTCTTTCTCTGAGGAAATAAGATCTTTGGATTTTGGTCCTAATACCGTGGTTCATGAATGTAAATCAATTGTTATCAATGGGTACAAATTTATTGTCACTGAATGATCAAAGAACATGAGAACACAACATGATGGTGTTATGGTTACTGCAACAATAGATTGTTATGCCAGTTCATTCGATAGTAGTCCGCGATTTGAAAATTTGGGATATTATGGAGTTGTTGATAAAATAATAATATTGGATTATTACTCTCATGGACGAGTCACAATGATGAAATGCCATTGGTTTGATTTGATGACGAGACATGGAACATTTTCGGATGATTGGGGATTTCGAGTAATTAATATGACTTGCACTCTTGCTACTGAAGAACCGTATGTGTTTGCATCAATGGCTAAACAAGTTGTTTATGTCAAAGACCAACTTTGACCTGAATTTGGTGTCATAGTTGAAGTAATTACAAGACATATTTTTGATGATGGTGATGATGGAATTGACACTGTCCCTAGTGCCATTGGAAACAATCCATTTATTTCTTTTGATGACTCCAATAGCTCAATTGTCATAGTTGATTGTGATCCTAAAGTTGTGGTGGAAAATATATCGAATCATGCATCCATGTTCTCAATTAGTTTGGTTTACCTCGAGTTGGGTTGTTAAGGTTGTTAATATTCAAATTGATTTATTATTGATAGAAAATATGTTTTAGCTGACTTGACCGTTATGTGAATTTTCAATGTTTATTGGTTGTAGTTTTATTTGAATTTCATTTTATAATTTGGAATTGAACTGTATTCAAACCTAGTCAAACAATATTTCTAACTTGGTGAGCATTAAAACTTGTACAACTTATTAAATCCATTCAAACTCCTCTAAAAAAACTACTATCTAAATTACTAATTAATCCCCTTATTCCCTCAAATATTTAGTTTTTTCGGTTACACATTAGTTCTCTTTTTCAAATTAATTAAATATTTGTTTTCAAAATCAGGAAATGAAGCCAATTGATGATAGACGAAGGAAAAAAATGATGGAGAAAAATTGTCAAATGACAGAGTTGGTAATTCCATCATTAGTGCCTACAGTGATTAATTTATATCAAATTGATATATTTAAAGTATATATAATGTCATGTGATTAATTATTTTCTAAACAATTTTGTAGGATCTACCTATACGTCGACAATTATTCGACGAGGATCCTAGTACTGATCTTATTACTTAGGCCGGTGCTATGAGGAGGGTTCATACCAGAGGTGGACGACCAGCTGCGCGTACCCGACTAGACCCTTCCCCTCCCACTGACATGTCATCCATCCCACATTCTGATCTCGATGTGTCGTTAGGGACACACAGGATATTTAAGCCTCCCATGTTTTCACTACCTTCTACATCTTCTGGCCCATCATTTTCACATCCCATGATGATTCCTACTCCCCAGACTGAATCCTATCGGACATCTATCCCATATTCTTTTCCTTCTACTTTTTCCTCTCTGAGATTCTATATTCCATCTTCTTCAACTCTTGTTCCACTACAGGGTGTTCCATCCATTTCTGTGGATCCAGCGGTGCTTAGCGATCAGACCGGCACAAGTATATTTATAGAACCCTATCAAAATTTTATAGCAATATTTATTTTCATTATATCATGTTTTGATAAAATATTTTTTTTTTCTTTCATGACAGATACATATACTGATAGGAGGCATGGGAGGGTGCGTACATGCATGCGTTCGGTGTGGAACCTACACACACAGGTTATGGTGGATTATAATGAAGACAACCAAATGGTTGAGAAAACAGGGAAGCAATGTCGGAGTTTTTTTGCGACGCTTGACAAATACTCCAATGTCATTCCCGTCATCCCGCTATCATGGAGACATTTTCCACATGAGGTCAAGGATAGTGTTTGGGCAGAGATATGGGTAAAAAAATCTGTTCTATTTAATTCCATGAATTATTTTTTGTATTTATATGAATTAATATTTTGATGTCAGCTTCGATTTAGTTTTCCCGATGGTGAGGGTACATGACCAGAACGTCCAAAGGATTTAGGCGAGCTATGGAGAGCCTAGAATCATGAGTTGTATATTGGCTGGGTTTCTAGAGTTGGCACTGTTTTAGAGGCAGTACCAGTGGTGGATGATTGTCCTATAGAGCAGTATCGTCAGATGATTACTCATTGGACGAGTACCCATTTGAAGGTATTAATTACATTTGAGGTATTTAAATAATAACATTCATGTTTTTGATTAATAAAATCTGTTTCATTTTCGAATTTTATTTATGAATCATCTGGAAAAAATAAAAAGAACATTGATGCAAAAAAAACCTATAGACACTAGGACGCACTACGATGCCTGATCATGAGAGGAAGCAGGTATGACAATTTTATATATGTTTTATTTATGACTCACACTTTATTTTTTTTCCTCAATTATTTAATAGTTTGATAATGGTTTCATATAACTTTAGTTTTCAATGTCATTTTAGAGGCAAATACAAAATATTGAAGGATGTGTGCCTCAAGAAAAACTATTTTGCTCGAGTAGAAGGAAAAAGGATGGAAGTTTCGTCAACGAAGTAACTCCGCAGCAGATTGTAAGTTTTAATCTGTTGAATTTATATTTTAATATCTATTTTGTAACTAAATGATATATTTATATTTGTAACAGGCTGCTTTATAGGCCCTCGATTCCCATGAACCAGACAATTTTGGGCCAACAGATCACTTACATCAGGTGTTGGGAGAGGAGCATCCTGGCTGAGTATGTTGCTGACCTAGGATAGCCCCGACGAGGTATTGGCCCTCCTTAGGTACGAGCTGTAGTGCCACTGAGCTGCAGCAAGTTAGGGCACATGCAGAACAGAATGAGAAAAGGGCCATAGAGACAGAAGAATAGTCTTCTAGGGAAAACAACGAGTTTATGAAATTTAATGAAGTTCTACATCCAACACATCCAGCAGAGGCCTGTCCATCATTTGAGGAATATATGTCGTCGATACGTTCTATATATGGTTCACTAGGTGGAAGTCCTAGTGGTGGTTAGGACAATGTCCAACTTGATGATGATGATGGCGAGGAGTATGATGCAGAAGATGAGGTAGAGGCAGAGGTTGAGGCGGGTGGCGAGGGCGAGGAGGAGGGTGAGGGGAAGGAGGAGGGCGCTGAGGAGGGCGAGGACGATGATGGGGATGAGGAAAATGGTGATGATGATGGTGATGATGGTGATGGTGATGTGGGACAAATTGATCCATTACATTTTTGAATAATATTACTAATATTTAATATTTAATCTATTCTAGTTGTTGAGTTTATCTAGACTCGTAGTATCATACTGGAGTTGAGTTATTTTTATATATTATCTATTTTTATGGATGTTGTTGTCCTTTAGTGGTTATGTGTTTGGGATCCCCCCTCCTTCACGGACCCTGGAAAACCCCCCACCATCCTCCTTAGACCCCAGACATCCCTCTGGATAGCCCTACGGACAACCCCCCCACCATCCTCTTTGGTCCCTGGACAGCCCCCCGAACAGCCCCCGGACAGCCCGCCGAACAGCCCCCTGGATAGCCCCCACCACCATCCTCCCTGGATCCCGAACAGCCCCCGGATAGCCCCCCAGAGAGCCCCCGGACATCCCCTCCACCCTCCTCCTTGGACCCCGGACAACCCCCCGAACACCCCCGCACAACCCCCCGCACATGCCCCAACACAACCCCCCTCACAACCCCCCCCCCCACCCTCCTTGGTGCCCGGATAACCCCCCACCCTCCTTGATTTCATTTACTACTAGAAAATCTATAATATATATTTTATTTATTTTCATAATGATAATCAATGTAAATCACATTTACACATCTAATCAATATCATAGAATCTTGGTATGTTATAAAAGGGATGTATTCATTAGGCATGACATTGTTAGCCCTAAAATGTTTCATAGCATGATAAACTAAAATCTATTCCATACTAATAATGATATAAAAATATTCTATATGAATTACCACATGATTTTAAGTAAATACCATTCCACTAATAGATGCATGAGGATTCTCATAAATCATGTTTACCTTAATACTTTCAGAAGAATTTTTATTAAAAGTTTTATCTTCTATTAATTTTCTGAAATTCTCATTTTAAATTTAATTTTTAATAAATAAATTAATTTAAAGACCCATAGTCAAATAGTGTATTTGAATAATGTGAATAAACAACTAACATACCACTCTATATGTGTCTCTTTTGTTTAAAATGAACAAGATTATAAGTGAAAAAACAACTGGCATACGGAAAACCGACCAAATGCATTTGGATTCTATTGATAATTTATCACAACGATCCATGGGTCATATGTAAGGTGTAAAAGCCAACCCGGGCTCAATCTGAGGCACGATGTGGCTGGGATCAGCCTAAGTGGCTCACCTTTGTTTAAAATGGAAAACATTTTAAGTACATATAGAAAACTGACCAAACACATTCTGTTTCTGCTTAAACATTAGGAGATAGATCCATGGGTCATATGTGATGTGTATGAATCAACCCTGCCTTAATCGGAGATGCGATGTGGCCAACACCACTCAAAGTGTCTCTCTTTTGTTTCAAAAGGAAATCATTTTATGTGAAAAACATCAAATGGAATACAGAAAACAAACCAAACGCATTTTTATTGTGTTGATAATTTAGAAAAAAAATCCATGGGTCATATTTGACTTGTACGAGTCAACCCTGCCTCAATCCGAGGGGCGGTGTGGCTGACACCATTCACAATGTCTCTCTTTTGTTTAAAATGGACAGGATTATAAGTGAAATGAAAAACTGACATATAAAAAACCGACCAAACGCATTCATATACTGTTGATAATTTATCACAACGATATATGGGAAATATGTGATGTGTATGAGTCAACCCCGCCTTAATATGAGGCACGGTGTGGCTGGGATCACTCTATGTGGCTCTATTTTTTTTAAAATGGACAACATTTTGAGTAAATATGGAAAACCGACCAAACTAATTCTGATTGTGTTGATACTTTAGAAAAACTATCCATGGGTCATATGTGACGTGAATGAATCAACCTTGACTTAATCAGAGATGCGGTGTGGCCGACACCACTCAAAGTGTCTGTATTTTGTTTCAAAAGGACATCATTTTAAGTGAAAAACATAAACTGACATACGAAAATCCAACCAAACGCATTCGGATTGTGTCCATACTTTAGAACAAAGATCCATGGGTCATATGTGACTTGTACGAGTCAACCCCGCCTCAATCCAAGGCGCAGTGCGGTAGACACCATTCACATTGTCTCTCTTTTGATTAAAATGGACAGAATTATAAGTGAAAAAAACAACTGACATACGAAAAACTGACCAAACACATTCGAATTCTATTGATAATTTATTATAATGATACATGGGTCATATGTGACGTGTACGTGTCAACCCTGCCTTAATCCGAGGCATGGTGTGGTCGGGATCACTCTAAGTGTCTCTCTTTTGTTTAAAATGGACAACATTTTAAGTACATATGGAAAACTAACCAAACAGATTCTGATTGTGTTGATACATTTGCACAATGATCCATGGGTCATATATGATGTGTTTGAATCAACCCTGCCTCAATTAGAGATAGGGTGTTGCTGAAACAACTCAAAGTTTCTATCTTTTGTTTCAAAATGAATTCATTTTAAGTGGAAAACATCAATTTGCAAATGGAAAACTGATCAAACTCATTCATAATTGTGTCGATAGTTTAGCACAACGATCCATGGGTCATATGTGACGTGTATGAGTCAACTCTGCATCAATCAGAGATTTCTTATGGCTGACACCACTCAATGTGTATGTGTTTTGTTTCAAAAGGACATCATTTTAAGTGAAAAACACCATCTGGCATACAGAAAAAAGACCAAACGCATTCGGATTGTGTCGATACTTTAGACCAACGATCCACTGGTCATATGTGACATGTACGAGTCAACCCCACCTTAATACGAGGCACGGTGTGGCTGGGATCACTATTAGTGTCTCTTGTTTGTTTAAAATGGACGACATTTTAAGTATATATGGAAAACTGACCAAACAGATTCTGATTGTGTTGATACAATAGCAAAACGATCCATGGGTCATATTTGATGTGTATGAATCAACCCCGTCTCAATCGGAGATGCAGTGTGGCTAGCACCACTCAAAGTGTCTATCTTTTGTTTCAAAATGACATCATTTTCTGTGAAAAACATCAACTGGAATACGGAAAACCGACCAAACGCATTCGGATTGTGTCGATACATTAGCACAATGATCCATGGTTCATATGTGATGTGTACAAGTCAACCCCGCCTCAATACGAGGCGCGGTGTGGCCAACATAATTCAAAGTGTCTCTTTTTTTTAAATGGACAAGATTATAAGTGAAAAGAACAAATGACTTATGAAAAATTGACCAAACGCATTCAGATTCCGTTGATTCATTTTCAAAACGATCCATGGGTTATATGTGACGTGTAAGAGTCAATCCCACCATAATCCGAGGCACAGTGTGGCTGGGATCACACTAAGTGTCTCTATTTTGTTTAAAATGGAAAACATTTTAAGTACATATAGAAAACAGACCAAATGCATTCGTATTGTGTCGATACTTTAGCCCAACTATCCATGGTCCATATTTGACATGTACGATTAAACCCCTACAAAATACAAGGTGCGGTGTGGCTGACACCACTCTAACTGTGTCTCTTTTGTTCAAAATTGATAGGATTATAAGTTAAAAGAACAACTGGCATACAGAAAACCGACTAAATGCATTCAAAATGTGTTGATTCTTTAGGAAAATGATCCATGGGTCATATGTGACGTGTACAAGTCAACCCCTACTTAATCCGAGTCACGGTGTGGTCGAGATCACTCTATGTGGCTCCCATTTGTTTAAAATGGAAATCATTTTAAGTACATACGTAAATCTGGTCAAACACATTAGGTTTCCTTTGAAACATTAGGATAACGATCCATAGGTCATATGTGATGTGTACGAATCAACCCCGCCTCAATCTGAGATGCAGTGTGGCCGACACCACTCAATGTGTCTGTCTTTTGTTTGAAAAGGATGACATTTCAAGTGAAAAACATCAACTGGCATATGGAAAACTGACCAAACTCATTCGGATTGTGTCTATAATTTATCACAACGGTCCATGGGTCATATGGGACATGTACGAGTCAACCCCGCCTCAATCCGAGGCGCGGTGTGGCTGACACCATTCATAGTGTCCCTATTTTGTTTAAAATGGATTGGATTATAAGTGAAAAAACAACTGACATACAGAAAACTGACTAAACACATTTGAAATGTGTTGATGCTTTTGGAAAACTATCCATGGGTCACATGTGACCGGTACGAGCCAACTTGGGCTCAATCCGAGTCGCAGTGTGGCCGAGATCACTCTAAGTGTCTCTCTTTTGTTTAAAATGGACAACATTTTATGTACAAATGGAAAACTAACCAAACGCATTTAGTTTCCGTTGAAACTTTAGGAGAACGATCCATGGGTCATATGTGATGTGTAAAAATCAACCCTTCCTCAACCAGAGACGCGGTGGGTCTGGTACCACTCAAAGTGTCTGTCTTTTCTTTCAAAAGAATGACATTTTAAGTAAGAAACATCAACTGGAATATATAAAACTGACCAAACACATTCCAATTGTGTCAATAAATTAGCACAATGATCCATGGGTCATATTTGACATGTATGAGTCAACCCCGCCTCAATCCGAGGTGCGGTGTGGCCGACACCATTCATAGTGTCTCTCATTTGTTTAAAATGGATAGGATTATAAGTGAAAAGAACAACTGACATAGGGAAACCCAACCAAACGCATTTGAAATGTGTTGATGCTTTAGGAAAATGATCCATAGACCATATGTGACCTGTAAATGGAATCCCAGACTCAATCCAAGTCGCGGTGTGACCGAGATCACTCTAAGTGGCTCTCTTTTGTTTGAAATAGAGAACATTTTATGTACATAGGGAAAACTGACCAAATGCATTCAGTTTCCGTTGAAACTTTAGGAGAGCGATCCATGGGTCATATGTGACGTGTATGAATTAACCCTGCCTCAATCTGAGATGAGGTGTGGTTGGCACCACTCAAAGTGTTTGTCTTTTGTTTCAAAAAGATGTCATTTAAAGTGAAAGACATCAACTGGCATACGGAAAACCGATCAAATGCTTTTGGAATATGTGGATACATTAGCACAACGATCGATGGGTCATTTTTGATGTGTATGAGTTAACCTCACCTCAATCCGAGGAACGATGTTGCGGGAACACTACTTGGGTATGTATTTTGTTTAAAATGGATAGGATTATAATTGAAAAGAACAAATGACATAGGAAAAACTGACCAAATGCATTCGAAATGGGTTGATGCTTTAGGAAAACAATCTATGGGTAATATGTGAGGTGTATGAGTCAAAGCAGCCTTAATATGAGGCACGGTGTGGCCAGAATCACTCTAAGTGGCTCTCTTTTGTTTAAAATGGACAACATTTTAAATACATAAGGAAAACCGACCAAAGAGATTCTGATTGTGTTGATTCATTAGCACAATGATCCATGGGTCATATGTGACATGTACGAGTCAACCCTGCCTCAATCAGAGTGCAGTGTGGCTGACACCATTCATAGTGTTTCTCTTTTATTTAAAATGGACATGATTATAAGTGAAAAGATCAACTGGAATAAAAAATACCAAACAACACATTCTAAATGTGTTGATGTTTTAGGACAATGATCCATGGGCCATATGTGACATGTATGAGTCAACCCCGCCTCAATCCGAAGCGTGGTGTGGCCGACACCATTCACATTGTCTTTCTTTTGTTTAAAATGGACAGGATTATTAGTGAAAAGAACAACTGACATACGAAAAACTGACCGAACGCATTTGAAATGTGTTTATGATTTAGTTCAATGATCCATGGGTCATAAGTGATGTGTATGAGTCAACCCGGGCTCAATTCAAGGTAGGGTGTGGCTAAGATCACTCTAAGTGGCTCCCTTTTGTTTAAAATGGACAATATTTTAAGTACATATGGAAAACCGACCAAACACATTCAGTTTCCATTGAAACAATAGGAGAACGATACATGGGTCATATGTGACGTGTACAAATCAACCCCACCTCAAATCTGAGATGCGGTGTGGATGACAACAGTCAAAGTGTCTATCTTTTGTTTCAAAAGGACATCATTTTAAGTGAAAAACATCCACTGGCATACGGAAAACTGACCAAACACATTCAGATTGTGTCGATACATTAGAACAATGATCCATGGGTCATATGTGATGTGCACAAGTAAACCCCGCCTCAATCTGAGGCACGGTGTGTCCGACCCCTCTCTAACTGTGTCTCTTTTGTTTAAAATGGACATGATTTTAAGTGAAAAGAACAACTGACATACAAAAAACTGACCAAACGCATTCAGAATCTGTTGATAATTTATCATAATTATCCATGGGTCACATGTGACCTGTACAAGCCAACCTGGGCGCAATCAGAGTCATGGTGTGGCCAGGATCAGTCTATGTGTCTCTTATTTTTTTTAAAATGGACAACATTTTAAGTACATATAGAAAACCGACCAAACACATTCAGTTTCCATTGAAACATTAGGAGAACGATCCATGGGTAATATGTGACATGTAAGAATCAACCCAACTTCAATATGAGATTCGGTGTGGCCGGCACCACTCAAAGTGTCTATCTTTTGTTTTAAAAGGACATCATTTTATGTTAAAAACATCAACTGACATAATGAAAACTGAGAAAACGCTTTCAGAATATGTTGATACTTTAGGACAACGATCGATGGGTCATTTGTGATGTGTACGAGTTAACCATGCCTCAAACCGAGGTATGGTGTGGCCGGTATCACTCCAGGTTTATGTATTTTTGTTTAAAATGGACATCATTTCAGGTAAAAAAATATGGTATACAAAAAACCAATAAAATTAGGAATTGAATTCCGGATTCCACATATAATTGTCATCTAAATTTTAAATTTAATTCTAACTGAATTAGTTATGTTTATAATTATGTTATAAATTCAAATTTAATTATGGATGTGTATAGTTCCATGATGCATTATATGTTTAATGTGTATGAATTTGTTCTCTATATGTATGTATTAGTTGGTTATTACAGGTACAATAATTGTATATGTATGTGGTAGTTTATTTTAGGTATAATAATTGCATTGAAAATGGGAGGGAATTCACAAAATGAGGCATACTGTGCAAATTACAGAGCTGCTGTGCAAATTGCAGAGTTGTGGTGAAAATTGCAGGCTGATGTGCAATTTGCACCGCATAGGCTATGCCAATGGTTTCAAACCGTTGGCATAGCATCTTTGATTCTTTTTTTACCAATGGTTCATTGAATCATTGGTAAAAAACCTTTCCCAATGGTTCAGAAACCGTTGAGAAAGAGGAGAGTCATGGGGATTTCCCTACGGTTGAAGCCAAACTGTTGGGAAAAACTATGCCAACATTTTGGAACAACCACTGGGATAGGTTGGGCTTTCCTCATCCTATCCCAATGGTTCACAGTAAACTTTTGGGAAAAGCATTCCCAATGGTTTACCTCTCTACGGGTTGCAGAATCGTCGGTATAACATATACCAACGTTTCTGCATCTTTTCCCAATGGTTCAGAACCGTTGGGAAAGACTGTATTTCCAGTAGTGATAGAATCGGATATCATGTGAGATGGGAAAGAGGGATATCCCTTTTCCGAAACCCCAAGATAAATGGTGGTATAATTATGATAAATCCCTTAATTTTTTTCATTAACATGAAAATAAAGCATATCTTTTACATTATTCTTATAAAACATAATTGTATCATTGAAATAATAAACTATATCTAAATAGAATAAATCATTGTTCTGATCTAGCAATTATACAAACAAAGATTCCCATCCATGAAATTGTATCTTTATTCACATTGAAGAGACATAAATTTCATAAAATGATATGCAGACTTTGCTATTTTTGAAACTGAACAACTTTTTTTAAACCTTTGTTGGAGACATCTTATTTAGGATGGATATAAAAGAACCAGTAATTAATAGAAACAAACATGGAGTCTTAAACATAGAATCATATGACTGCTCGAAATCAAATATATTCTACATTGTACATGAGGGTGGGGGGTTCCCCTTTTTATGTGAAATTGAGTGATGTTCTAGCTTCCATATAAATCTGATGGATGATATTTAATCTCTCTAATCTGATGGTTGAGAGAATATCCAAATAAATATTTTCCTAAAAAATATAATCTTTTGGGTATTAAAATAACTTTATCATATTGTGTGAATATGATTTAATTTGAAAAAAAAATTGATGTTATTTGGTGAATGAAATTGGGAAAAGTAAAAATAAAAAAAATATTTGAAATTTAGTAACAATGAACAAGAATGAAACTAGTTGAAATAAAATAGTGTTAATGTATAAAATAATGAATAATTTGTTTCAGAGGGGATTAATTGCTACAATAATTTATTCATACATGTTTTATAATATATTACCATATTTAGAGAATAATAATAAAATATTTTAATATTATATTATGCTATTTTTTTCAAAAATAAATTATAAAATGATGAATTTTGGAAATCTTATAAAAATTTCAATATGGAAATATTAAAGAATAAATTTCATTCTTAAAAACTACAAAATTTTGATTGAATAAACTCAAATCCTATTTATTTTTCAAATAGGAATATATTTTCAAATTTTATTGAAAAGAAGGATAAAAAAATTTCAAATACGATTATTTTTTGAAATATGATTTAAAAATAACCAAGCCTAGAAAACTCATTATGTTTATTTTGGAAAAATAAAATTTTGAAAGGCTAAATGTTTTGTTTTCAAAAATCATATTTACCCCCTATGAAATGGTGTAACCTAATGTAAGGAAATGGATTACAGAAGAAATATATTGAAATGATTAATTTACAGTGATCATTTAAAGATTTTTTTTAATTTATTTAAATCTATAAGAAGGTAATGGTTTTGGGAAAATATCCACAAGTTGTTCTTGAATGCTGATGAATTGTAAAATGATATCACATTTTATCATGTGATCCCTAAGAAATTGGTGGATAAGATATTTTTAGTTTTAACAGGATCAATGTACATGATTTTTACTATAGGAATTGAAATTTGTGTCATGAAAAAGAATTTGAGTTTTTATAAAACTCATGCCATAGTCAGTGACTGTGTATTGCATCCACAACACCTGAGCATAATAACTTCCATCAACCACATATTCATATTCAGTAGTGGAATGATCTACCGAATGTTGTTTCTTACAGGATAAAGTAACTAATGAATCTCTTAATAAATGAATTTTTTTGGAAGTAATTTTTATTTCAATTCTATAAATACCAAAGTCAACGTTTGATTTTTTAGTTAAAAATCATTTCCAAAATAATAAAAATTTCCTAAACCCGTAGTTCCATTTAAATGAAGAAAAAATTGTTTTACAACCTATAAATGAGATTTTTTTGTATTTTCATGATACCATTCACGTAAGAATACAAAAAAAATTAATTTTGGAGGACTAATAGTAAAGTATGGTAAACATACTCACATACCTCTAAGATTTTTCAATCAACTAGTTTCCCAACTTCATTAATATAATGTGTACTTTAGGAACCAATTATAGTACTAATACTTTTATATTGTAATATCCTTTACTTTTAAGAGGATATATGATATTCTTATACTAAGATATATATGTTATTTTGGTTTTTGAGAAATTTGAAAACCAAGAGAAAACATTAACTCACCGATCATACTCATTTCAAATTCCGAATTCCTATGATCTGTAAATAAATCTGTTAAATATTTTTGAGTGGATCCAAATATAATTTCAACAACATATATTTGAACAATCATAATTTTTTGTTAACATTCATTATAAATTTTTTTGGATCTGTTGTTCCCTTAACATCATTGTTTTGTAAAAAAAATCTTTTTAGTCCATCATACAAGGATCTAGGGGCTTGTTTGTGTCAATATTAAGCCTTGGTATATTTATAAACGTATTCTATATATTTTATGTCTTGAAACTAGGAAGATCTTCAAAAACAAAATTCCAATTTAATTTATTCATTATTAAAATAACACTTCACATATATTTGTAAAATATTTAAATTAAAGATTGTTACAAAGGATAATTGAATACTAATAAATTCATGTCTTACTACCAAGGAATAGTTTTATTCCTAAACTGTTCCCTCTTTTAGATTTTAATATTTATCAAAAAGTCATTATTTAAATATAAACATTATTCCATTTTCATCACATTATTTCTCTTGAAAACCCATTTTACTACAATTAATTATTTTTCATTAAGTATTTCAACCAAGGTCTAGAATTTTTTCATTTCAAATTCATTTTTCACATCTTGCATGGCCTTAATCTCATATTCATCCCGTAAAGCCTCATTGGTATATTTAGGTTTGTATTATTGAAGTAAAGATAAATTTTTTACTTCATTTATCAACGAACTTCTAGTCTTTACTGGTCGATTCACATCACAAATGATACTATCGCTACGATGATTAATAGGAAACAACTAACATGTGTTTTCTAATAAATGTTTATAAATATAAGGTAGAAATTATTCTAGAGTGAATACTTCCCAAAAAATTTCTTGAGTATTTTCCTTATTATAAGACTCTTCTATCGAATATTGAAAACCAGTTTTTGAAAAAACATCTAAGGATGTTAGATTGTTTTGTTTAAGAAAATGATTAGTTTCAAAAAATTTAATATGTAATGCTTACTCAAAATTAAAAGAAGTTTTGTGAATAAAATTATATGCCTTATAAGTAGTATAAAAACTAAAAAATATACCATCATTATATTTGGGTGTGATTTTTTTTCAATTATGTTTTGTATTCAAGATGCATAAATTTGATTGAAATACTACGGAGAATAAAAATTTTGGTTTTCAGCCTATCCATAATTCATAATGTTTTTTTAATAATGGGTTTAATTATAACTCTATATATAATATATAAAATATTACTAATAGCTTCAGCCTAATAATTTTTAGCATTTGAGTATTCACTCAATGATGATTATATTTTTCATGAAGAATAAAATTTATTCTTCCAAACAAACAGTTTTTTAAGAAGGTATAGAAGATAAAATGTTATGATAAATTACTTTCGTACTACATGAGGTTTAAAAAATTCGAATTTTCAAATTCTCTACCATGATCACTACATATAGTTATTAGGGTAAGGGGTTTTCTAATTTTTAACTTTGGATAAAAAAAATTAAAAAGAAGAAAGATTCAAATTCCTTTTCTACAAAATAGAACCACGAATATCTACTCTAATCATCATCTAAAAAAATACATAATACTTTCCCCCAATAATTTTAGTATTTGTGGGACTGAATAAATCCATGTTCAATAACATTATAGATTCATTATTTTAGACATGAATAATAGATTTAATAATTTACCCAAGTTGATTTTAATATTTAAAATCATCAAACACTTTTGATTAATCATATCTAATTTTTGGTATATCATTAAAAATCTGTTTCAACGTTAATTTACATATGTTCTTAAGGTTACAGTGTCACATGCTTCTATTCCATATCCAAGGTTGATCTTCCATTACACTAAGACAAGTTATGTGTTAGATTTAAAAGTCTTATATGTAATTTTTATAAACATTATCATGCCAATGGGCGGAAACAATGAATTTATCCTTGGAATTGTGTGCTTCACATTTATCATTCCTAAAATTAACAAGGAAACCTTCATTAAATAATTGAATTGTTCTAATAAGGTTGTTATTAATACCTTTTACAAATAAAACATATGAAATTAATGATTTACAATGAAGAAAATTGTTACCTATAGCAATAATATTTTGTTGAGGATTATCTACAAAGGTGACACTTCCATCATTAATTTTGATAATATTTTTAAAGAGGTATTTGTTAGCATTCATATTCTAGGAAAAAACACTATACATGTAACATGTATTATTATTGTTTCTACTTCCTTTTTTATCTTACAAAATAAAAAATAAGACATTTCAGAACTCAATCCTTCTTGGGCCCATAAATTTTATCAAGTTAAACTTTTAGAATCCAAAATTGTTCTAAAATATATTTTTTATGGAAACATAAAGATTTAATTTTATTTAATGAAATGAATTAATTATAGTAAACATCACTTTGAAATTTAGTATATTAGGAGGCATTTTTTGGATCAAATTATTTTTTAATAAAAATCTGTTTTGAATGATAGTAATCTATTTTAGAAATATTTCAATGAGTACGGAGTTATTGATACATATAATCAATGTTTTATTTCCTCAAAGTAAAATTCCATATGATTTTTTTTTTAAAAAAATTTATAACTTTAGTTTGATAACTAAATTATTATCATGATAATTTTTAGTTTTAGAAGTGAGTTTTGTTACAAAAATATTTTTCCCAAAAATGAAATTTTCAAAATCATTAAAAAGATTATCCTTTTGAGAATTAACTATTTCATGGATTTTAGAAATAGAATTAATTTCAAAATATTTCTTATCAGGATATTTTGAATGATATGACACTTTTTTGTCAAAATATTTATTCTGGTATCTCTTTTCTCATGTTTCTCATTCACATTAAAATATCTATTTTTCAAGTAACTTACCAAATATTGATACTTCATCCTCAAATGGTAAATTAATATCTCTTAATGGGGAAGATTCTTCATTAGAAGAAATATAATTATACTCATCAAGATTGTTTTAATTTAAATACATGTTTTCTAAATAAGAATATATTTTTAGTTTATTCATAAGAAATTGATTTTCGAAAGGTATTCTAGAATAGATACCACTATTAATCTATCTGGAATTTTCAATATATAAAGAATCATTAGAATATTATCCTACAAAAGAACTCCAAGGGTCATTACCTTTCAATAATTTATTCCCATTTTTATTTTAATACATTTTATTATTTCTATAAAAATACCTTTACTTTCTAAAATTCCATTAGATCCTTTGAAAACTGGGTCTTATGTGGACAAATCATTTACATTAATAATAGGTTAATTTATAATCTTTCTCGTTATTCTATACATTTTAAAATTTCTCATAAAACACTGAAAATACCTTTTACCAAAAATCTTGTTCATTATTTAAGAAAGATTAGAAAACTCATTCTAATAATGTTTAGAATCACTTTAATCATATTGAGTAAAAAAGAATTTTTTTTTATTTGACAACTGTCTTAGGACTCAGAGCTTTTAATGAATTCGAAGTAGAAGAAAACGAAACTCTGCCATTATTTTTATTTTCTTTCGCATCATCTCATTTCATTCCACCATTATACTATAAAATAATTACAAATAAATCATTAAGTGTAAGATTTGTAATATTACATGGTTTTTAAACTACTATTCTCTTTGATTCCCATTCATTGAGAATGATATCAATAAATTTATCAATAACACATTCATCATATAATCTTTTTTTCACCAATATCTTGTAATCTTTTAACAATTTTCATAAACCTTTGTCTTACCTTAATAATTGGTTCACCATAAAAAAATTAAAAATCCTTATAATTTGCTCTTTGAATAACTCTTCTAGTCACAACAAATTTTAGAAGTTCCAAAATGAGTAACCTATAAGTTATTTCGAAAATTGTTAGCTTCGTCACAAGAATAATTTTATATATAATTGTTTCTAGTCATAGAACATAAAAATGTATTCATTACATTTTAATTTAGATTGTATCCCAACATTTCTTGATTGGTAAAAGATCTGATTTCCTGTTTAGTGTTTTTTATTCACCACTGAAAATAAAAAACTATCAACTCCTCTATTGGTCAAAAAAGTATTCATTCAATACCTCCAATATTCATAATCATTATCATCAATTATTGGTGGTCTGATAGGACTAGTATTATCTATAGAGGTGATTTTTAATCATACTATCATTTAAAAATAGATAAAAAAAGAATATTTTCCACAATACAAATTACTGTAACAAATATTTCTAAACAAAAAGTTTATAATAATAAATAAAGCCAACATAATAAGTACAAAGAAAATAAAATTGAATAAGTTTAAAAAAACTGGAATCCTTCTCTAATAACAATTGTTAGATCAAAATATATATTTAAATATCTAAATTAATGAGGGGGGGATTAAATTTTATGAATAAAAACAATTCATTTTAAACCATTAATTTTTTTTTAAAATCGAATTAAACAAACCATATTCACATAACCTATCATGTATTAAAAGTGAAATCAAACATGGTCCTTAGGTCTTATGATAAATGATATCATAATGTAGTTTATTTTAATATGTATTATATGAAAGTATGTATTTATGTTACTAGAAAAAACCCTTGATACGATGATTAGATTTTATCAATCTGTCTATCCCCAACAGCCACCAATCTGTAGATATAATTTGTCTTGCTATTCGTGTAAGCCCTCAATAAAGATATAGATTAGATCCTCTATCGTTCTGACCTCGAAAGCCCCTATCATGATCAAAACTATTAGAATCACATATGTCAAAACAAACTCTAAAAATTTACATCAACAAGGAATAATCAATTCACTTCTTTTAAACTTCATAGCTCTCATATAACAACAAATTCACAAGAGTGTATCTACATGTTTCATTCTCATCTCGTTGTGAAATCAACAAATGACCCTGTATTTATATTCATTCCTCACAATAATAATCTTTTATCACCAATGATTGATTTTATTACAATGACTTTTATAGTTATCACTACAACTGTCATAAAAACAAAATACACTATATAGTTGTTCTTTATAACAATTGTTATTGAATTCACAACTTTGTTTTAGCAATACACTATTATAGTGTTAATAGAAATGTATTAAAATATGATAAAATAGTTAATTGTATTTATAATTAAAACCAAAGTAAATCCAATAGATTTATTATATATTTTATTAACATAAACTATCTGGAGATAAATCCAATTGCTATCTGTTTCAGTCAATCTGATTATTCTTGGTTTAAGGATGATTACAATAATCGTAATAGAAAATTTTAATTTAGTTTTCATTAATACATTAAAATTAAATCAATGTATATTAAAAGGGAATGTTTTCTTTAAGAACATTGGAAAAATAATTTAGGTATAAAATTATTCAATATTGAGTTTTTTATTTAAATAAAATAATGTGAAATTTAGAAAGAAATTTTAACTCAATTAGTGATGTGTGAATGCCTTTCCTTTTAAAAAATAACGTTCATTGATTTATAAACATTTATAGTAGAATCTCATTCAATATTTTAGTAACAACATATATATTTATTGGTAATTTGACTAATATGGAGGTTCATGATAGACCACCACAATTTCGTGGGAATGAGAAACATTTTTTAGAGATTTTGAAATGATATGATTCATTAAAGGAATTAAAATGAAATATGTATTTTTAGTACCAAATTATGTGATTTTTAGATTATAGGCACTCAGATTAAAATTTTTAAGGTCAGGAAATATCATGGAATTATTTTTGGACATGGTTAGAGGCTTGGATAGTTTATAAGGTGATCAAGTGAATGATAGAGAAGTGTTGGGATTACCTTATTGTAGGTTTTTTATATATCTGGTAAACCATGTCACATAACTATGGTATAGAGTCATGGAACGTGTCACTTTCTTGATGGTAAAGCCTTATATATGTAGGAATTATGCCATAGAATAAGGATATTCACTACCATTATTGCATGGGGTTGAATAAGTGCATAATCGTACGAATTGAACTTCTATAGTGAGTGCCTATAAAAATATATTTTTTCCAAGTGAAACCTATAATCTATTGAATTTGGGGTATTTCCCAAAATAGAAGAGACCCCAACACAACATCAGGTTTTATACTATGTTTCATTCCCTTTTGAGTATATTTCACAATAGAAAATATGTTGTTTATAGATTTTCTAATGTAGAGGATGGAACTACACCATAGAGGTGGAAAAAAATACATAAGACTTCATAATGTTTTTATAAAGAAAGGAGACTAACACACAAACTTAGGGGATGCACTAAAAGTGGTGATGAGGGAATGTATTTGAGGAGTGAGAATGAATGGAGCACTATGAATGTGCGGTCCCAACCCACATCGGGAGGACTGTTCCACAATTGTTTATTTTTGGTAAAGCACTGTGCTACAGGGATAGGGTTACACTAAAGAGTGAATTAAATACGAAAGAGTATTAAGTGCTTATATAGAGGAGTAAGGAATAGTTAATCCTTATGATATGCCAAATAAGGTTTTTGAGGATGGTTTTTTTCACCTCAAGGCAATGTGTTGTGATTTAAGGAAACCAATGGTGAGGGAAAATTTCCCAAAAGGGACAAAAAAAGTTCTTATCACATTATATTATTAAACAAGGGATGACCCATAATTTTGATATCTTCCTCGTATTTTTTTGTTTCCTAGTCATTTGGGGAGGGGAATCAGTTGGATCCTCATTTATTCACCTATTTTATTCCACTATATGATTTTTATTCTTGATTGTGTTCCATGGTGATTGATAGTGAGTTCCACCCAATGGTTCCTTTTTCTTTTATTAATATTACATAGATGATGATTTTAGTGTTTTGGGAAACTATTTGACACTAACTACAACAAATAATGGTGTAATAAAGTTTATATTACATTTATTTTTATTTTATTAGATAGAGTATATCATAGGAGAAATATTTTTTGTTGTTTATCCCCATTATATTACTTATATATTAAATTATAATTATTTCTAGAGTTTATAGTTTAAAATGATGAAATTTATGAGTGAGAGAGAATCAAGTGATTGATATTTTTTTAAGGATATAATGGGATAATGGAATGAGATGTTGGAATTTTGTTTCTCTAGGTTTTGTATAGTTTAATATTCTTAGTGATATGTATAATGTTATGCATTATTTAGTCAAAGTGATTATTGTATAATAAAATGTTTTGATTAATAATTTTGGATTTTTTGGGATGAGATAGAAGATTTGGCGATGATATGAACTTGGGGGAGGACTAAATGAGATTATGTGTTTATAGATGAGATTATTTAAAAGGAATATCCTTGAATGAGATATCTATAACATTAACATCTCCATATGGATAGGATGATTGGTCATGTAGCATGATATATATGGTCCGACCACTCATGCGTGATAGAAAAAAAAATTAAATAATATATTTACCTCAATATAAATGGGAAAAAAATAATTATGGTTAATGATTAAACCATGGAAAATAGTTTGGGGACTCTGATTATGATGTAAAAAAGTCATGGAAATGTGACAACATGAGCCCCATAGTAGTAAATTTAATGAGTTTTCTAACACCAAATGGATTAGGAGACATAGAGGATTTGAGCCTCTAGGTTTTGAGAGAGTTCTCCAGTAATGTTTTTGGGAAATATATTCACCAAATGATTATGATTCCAATTGTTCAATGACTTATGTTGGGTTCACGGGACACCTAGTAATAGAATTGGTATTTTTATCAGGTTTAAATGGACATGTTCAGTTTTCCAAAGGCTAACGGTGAAGTTTTAAAAAATTTAAGATAATTGTTTCCAAATAATATGATAGTAAATCTCATTAATGATAAGAAGAAACCTCTTAAATATTTTTAGATACTTGGATAGTTACATGACTGTGATATGTCCCAAAATAATAGATATGTCATGATGAGAGGTTATCCCCAATTTGGTGGTATCAAGTGATCTTTTCATATTGATATTAGATAGACCTCTGTGAGGTTCATATGAATTGTTTGTGAGGATATGACAACAATATTGAGAGGTAGTTAGTACATAATAGCTCAATATGATCCATTTTTATTGTGTTTAGGATTTGATGAAGGATTTAGATGAGTATTTGGAATATCCACTTCATTATTAGGTCAAACAGACCCTTTGATCTTTAATAATTCAATGGGGGTGTTGTGTATCTGTCTATACTGACAAGAATGTATTATGATGGATATGGAGGACCCTTGTGTAGTCTCCCATGAATGATATGTATATTTATAGATGAATGAACCCATAATAGAAATTTACTTAAAAATATATTAATAAAATGATTCAAATAATACATCACACAATTAGTTTCACATCCCAAAGACTGAAAGGTTTAGGGTCTTAGAGATTAGCTACATAAACATATTATTTTTCAAAACATGGAAATATTTCTCCATAATCCCGATATTCTAGATCCTTTATTAAATATCTCAAATAATATAAAAATATTCATATCTGGTTGAATGGATACATTAGATAGGGGTTATCTCAGTTTCGCAGTGAAGGAAAAACATTTCATAATGTTTCAAATCATAAACATGAAGGAGATAATGAGAAAGACTTAAATATATATTTAAGGGATCATAATAATATAGATGATAATAATATCTATTATAAATAAACAAAATATCATAACTATTATACAAATACCCAACCTTAAAAATTACATATTCAAGTGTTTTTGAACTACAATTTACATTCTAGGGAATTTTTTGTTTAGTGTTTTAGGAAATTATAACAAAATCTTACAACGAAAACCCATACATTATAAGTGGACTCTTATACCCAGTATCCATTTCTCCATAAAAAGAATGCATTTTAAATGAAACATTTTTTACATGAAAACACTTAATTAATTTCAAAATTACTACATCCATTCCCTTACACATAACATGAATAACTCTTTAAATTGTGGGATGAACCTAAAAAGATCAATATCAAAAATAACTGATAGAAAAATGTTAGTACAATGAACACTTGAAAACTCATATAACATATAACTTTATCTTTAATGTACTTTTAAAATATAAAATAATTCATTTTCACATGAAAAAATACTAGTTTAATGAAAACTAGTATTACCCATAATAACAAAATTAGAACCCTTTTCAGCATCGTAGAGCATGAAATTCATAATTATATTTGCAACCCATTTTAGATATTACTTGAGTCTAATTAAATACATAGGAGAAACCATTTAGTAACCCAATCATTCAATCCATGAAAGAATAGGTACAATGACCAATTCATTAGAGTCCTATATGGGCACACCCAATATTTAAGTAATTATTGGATTTTCATGCACTGTATAGGCCACCCCATGTAAAGATGTCATAGACATACTTGGAGCGATATGGTACACCCCAGGTTTAATAATCAAGTACCATATTATTAGTGAAATGAAGTTATTCTTACAAATTTTTAATCATAATTAATTCCCCAAAAAAATTAAAAATTATAATGGAATCACTTTTGGATATAAAAATACCCTTTATCATTTTAAAAAATGATATTTGAAATTGAAAAACATTGGAAATCGCAAAGAAAATATTTCTTTGCAAATATACATAAAAAAATATAAAGAAATTATTATATAAATAATGTGTCTTTTTGGGTGGAAAATTTTATCATTCCATATAAGTTATAAACCCATTCCATTTATCTTTTGTAAAATGAAATAATAAAAGAAGAGTTTTTAAAAGAAATTCCATTGTTAATATCATATCATTGAAGTGAGAATTAATTAAATGAATGGATTATGTGCATTCAATGTAAATACATAGAAAAAAGTGTAAATATAGAATAATATAATCAGAAGTAAATTCACACTTAATATTACCTTGACATAACTAATGAATTATATTTTTAACTCAATGAATGGAAATTGAGTTAAGAGTTCCCTTACATTGAGTATAATTTTCCACATATGTCCTTTATCTTCATGAATAATAAAATTATTGTTAGTATTTAATTTCATGAATTCCTTTTATTTGTTTATTATTCATTTTACACCCCTTATTATAATTTTATAAAATTTAATTAATTATTTATGTTTACGTTAGACATTTTGAAAATATTTTGTACTTGAGCCCAAAATTTAATTGGTATGATATATATAGTAAAATTGGTCATTAGTTAAGTATATATATTATTAGAATTTTCATACATCAATTGTAATTTTAAATCCATACATTAAATATGTTTATGAAAAATGATCTTTGTTATAATCATGGAGATGGTAAACTGTACATACTCATGAGTAATGTTTCCATTTTACAATAATCATTATGGAAAAAAGGGAACCATAATTTCATATTTATATACTTATAATAATATCATTAATATAAAATTAATAATTTAAAATAACTTATAGATATATATAATCCATGATATGTGGTGATGAAAAAGTATTGCATCGCTTCGTATAGTTGATAATTCAAAGGTACACACAAACAACGTTATCATTTTTCCTAATAGGAAAAGGTAGGAATGAAAATGATTTATTTAATTTTAATATTGATAAATATTTTATTATTATCATAAATAAACTTTAATTCCATTATTATAACCAATATTGTGAGACTGCGATGGAAAAAAAATTAAATCGGTTCGCAAGGCCTCAGTCCTCCATATAAACCGATGACAAATTCTTTTCCCATTTTATGAAAAAATAGATAGATATAGGTCATTAAGAAAATAATTAACATATAATTATATTAAATATACTTATATACTATTTTATCATTGTTTAAGAACATTTTATGTAGTGGAAGATGAACTTAAACAAAAACACTTGATATAAAATGGCATCTTATCTTCAGACGATCCTATTTTATTAACATCTTAAGACTATTATAGAGGTTATTTTTCCTAAATTAAAATATCTCTAATTTACTTAGGGATTCTAGGATGGTATATGGGAAGATATTTTCTTATCCGGATAGGTATTTATTTGTGAATAAATGTTAATAAGAAGTTCCCTTTTATAAAAGAGGGGAGGGGAGCAATTGATAATTTTCAAAACATTAAATTAATATAAATTTATTTTATATTGAAAATGAATCAAATATAATATATATCTAATATAAAATGATTATGGTTTGAAATAAATCCATATAATGAAAATTTTACATACATTGAATATTTTTTAATACTTATAGTTTGTTTTTAACCCTTATTTTTCCCCTTTAACTCTTACCGTGACAACCTGGATTTTCACTCTTGTCGATTTAATATAGTCATAAACAAACAATAAAAGAAAAATAATTGGATAATTTATGAAATTTGAATCCTTATATAAATAATTTGGATGAAGATAACTAATACAATAAAATTATGATGGCAGTTAGTGTAATTTGACAATTCTTATCATAATTAATCTTACCCTTAATTACCTGATATACCTTTATCGTTGTAAAAAAATTAACTAATGTTACTCTTCATATTGGAAAAATTAAAATAAAACTATTTAATAAATTATGAAATTAGGATTCCAAATTTGGATTCACGTTTTCATAATTTAATTTACTTAATTTAAAAATATAAATTTAAAATTAATCTTGCAATCTTGATGACCAAGCGAGGTTTTAAGTGAAAATATTTAAATTCATGAAATGCTTTTATAACGAAATTAAATATGAAAATGTTTAAAATACTAAAATTGCATTAATAAATTTATTATTTGTCTAATTTTAGTTTATAAATTATTTAAGATAATGCCTAACAATATTAGTTATTTAGATGAATAGTCAATTTTGAATTAAAATGTCATATTTTTTATTATTCATAAACAAATAAAACTTATTATAAACATACCAAAAATGAAACTAGAGTAATGTTTGATATTCTGATTTCAAAAATGAATCTTATTTTTTCAAATGTATTTAAAAGTGTAAAACATTAGTTTTAAAATAATCACACCATTAATGGGAATAAAACTACCCTTTTAGAAAAATATATCTTTTTGGTGTAAAATTGGGTTTATTAATACCTTATGCCTATAATATATATTAGATGAATTTAAAAAAATATTAGTTTAAAATTAATATATTTTTATTCTAATTCAATGGCTAGGTGATAATGATCAAATTTATATAATATCTTTTAATTGTTCGTTTAATCTCTAGGTGGCCTATTTTTTATGTTATATAACATAACATTTCTATTAAAAATATTAGGATGTTACATTATACCCCATTTTGGAAATATTTCCATCATAATTTTGAATTTACGATCAATGACTATGGTTTGACTTTTTTCAAAACATTTTTGTAATCTCAAATTGGAACAAGGTTTAATAAAACTTAAATTTGAAAAGAGACAAAGTAAATTACGAAGGCTACAAATTATAACACATACTAGGGTTCCATGCATGAAAAAATGGAAATGGAAGAAAAAAATGACTATCAAATTTTGAATTGAGAGTGATAGAGAACATTTCCATTATAAATACAACAATCACAAAACCATAAATATGTAATGTGACAAAATTCCATTGATAGAAGTAAAATTATATCTTTTCTGTTTCAAAATCATTTTCCAAGGGTTATAGAGTTATTAAAATTTATATAATAATAACCTAAATAATCATACCTAATGTAATAGTATTGTTTTATCATTTAATAAATTTCTAGAATATAGTCATATTTTCTTCTAATGAATTAGTATTGAAGATGCACTTTTCATTCGTAAAGCATCACAATCAACATATATGTATCAAAATATACTAAAAAAATAAAAATATATTCTTTCTAAATTTAAACATTAACCAAAACCATAAATTCAAGAATAAGATAACATATTCCACAAAAAATATGATAAACATGGAAGAAAATTCAAAAATATATTCATCATTATATAAAATTATTTATCTTCAAAGGTTATGTGAAAATGTTACATTTTCATCCCATAATTACTTGAGAATAAATAATTATATAACCTTAAAAGATTAACTATAAAATGAGAAATTATGTCTACAAAAATAAAGGAAATATTCATCAAAAAACCTTTTTCATATCATAAATGTAAGTGTTACATATACCTAAATCATTTATAAAATCATGATAAATGATTTCCAAGGTTTATGAAATACATAAAACATCAAAAGTGGGGATCCTAATACTTCAAACATATGATCAACTGTTGAGAATTATCAGGTTCCCTGAAGCTGTCATCAATTATTCAGACATACCAACATAAACAGTAGTAGTAGTAAATGACTTTTAAATACCTTTTAGATTCAGATAATAAAGAATTCTGTCCCCTATAACATAAATTGAACACATATTAGAATAATTACCAAACTCATTGCAACTAAAACCCTTAACTATTGAATGGGTATTAGTTATCCTATTATTTTGGTGTTTTAGTCTCTTTTTTTTAAAGTCATAGATCATATGACCAAACTAACCACACTAAAAATACATCTCAGATCATGTGAAAAAATTCAATCAAACCCAATTTTCCACAATTGGAACATTTTTCTGGATTACATCCAAATTTATTTCTTAGAAGCGTCTCTATTTATGGAGACATTGATCTTTTTTACTCTTATAATCTCATGGATCCAAAAACTTCAACAAAGTCTATATAACTATTTCCAGCACAATAAAACTATTTCTCATAATGTTTAAATTCTCATTTGGAAAAAGTTCATCATATAATTGGTTTTAATCATGAGTAAAATTTATTAATTTTATTATCAATGTCCTCAAAAAAATTTAGAATATACCATTCTCATCTTGTGATTTTTTCATCATAAGGGTCCACTAAATCTTCATCCTTTTGGTTTAATTCCAAAAATTGTATCTCCACCCTTTTTCAAAAAACCATAATGAAATATTTCCCAATATATATTCTTAAATGTTTACCATTCAATGGAATCCATGTTATATTTGTATCTTGTATTATTAACCAGAGTCTACTATCATTAAACATTAAATTCAAAATTCTTTATATAAAGGGTTACCTTTGGACTTGCATAACAACTCATGAAATAAAATATCTTCTATAGAAAACTGATCCATCATTCAGTAACCACTGGGTTAGATGATCCAATAAATTATGGGTGATATTACCTTATAAAATTATACACAATATACATGTTCCATAACGAAATACCGAGTTCTTTTCTAGAAAGGATACTACCACCATTTATAACTTGTGTCAATAGATCCATCATTGAAACAAACTATTCAGTTTATATTCAGACCATATCTGAATGATTATTTGGAAGGATATATTCCAATCATTTCATTCTAACTATAGTTTACTTATATCCTATATGGGAAACATTTCTATATAGAAATATTTTAGATGAAGAAACATGGTAATATTTAAATGGTATATCATTTTATCGTAACCATAATGTAAATTATTTCAAGGAAAGCTACTAACATTATCCAAACATGTATAATTATTTAAATAGGCTTCTGATACAAATTCTAAGGATCAGACCTTAAACATTAAATAATATAGTGTTTTTGAACTACAATTTATATTAGAAGATCTATTCAGTTTAGAGTTTTATAGAATTAGGATGAACTCATATGAATTAAATCTATATATTATAAGTAGACACTTCAAATCAGTATCAAATTTTGTTAAAATTAATGTATTTCAAATAAAACAAAATATATTTCCATGATAAACCTTATCAAATGTAAAACCAGCATCATTCCAAGTCTTCCAAATACAATGAAAACATTTCAAGACATGGGATTAGCACAAAAAATCTCAATAAGGGATAAAAGTTAAAGGAAACAATTATTCTATTGAAAATATGAAAAATCATACATCGTTTTCCATTATCTCCTAGTTTATTTTATAATATGTAATAAATCAGTTTAAAATGAAAAAATAACACTTTTTAATCAAATAAAATCATTATAACCCCTAAAAATAAAATTAAAACCATTTTTGGCATCACAGAACATTACATTCCAAATTCGATTTTAAACCCGTGTAAGATATAGCAGGATCACACATTAATCCATCGTAGAAATGATTCAGTAAATCACACTAGATTTTCTTGAAATAAATGATATATTATCCAATTAATTTTATTTCTATATTGGATCAATATTTATTTAAGCAGTTACGAGATTACCCGATGCTATTTGAGAAATCCTATGTTAAGATGTAACAAGATTACCTAACGCTATCTGCTCCACCTTATATTAAGCTGTAATGCGCTAACATGATGCTATATGGGCCACCCCGTGTTTTATTTTCAAGTACCATATAATGAATAAGAAATTTTTATGATTTAAGGTTTTTATCATAAATCATTTCAGAAACTCTTTAATAACTCATAATTGAATCATATTTGGATATTAAAATACACATTCCATTTTAAGAAAATACATTTAAAATAAATAAATAGAATGAAAAAAACAAAACCATTTTCATTGAAAATATAAGTGAAATATCTTAAAGGAAACATCATAACATTAAAGAATTATGGTGGAAGGAAAATCTGATCAAGCTGTATAAGTTAAAAAATATTCATTTTTTCTTTTGTAAAAGAGAAACATTAAAAGAATTTTTTTTAATGAAAGACCCTTGAAAATATAATATCATTATATAGAGAATTAAAAAAAAATCAATTATGTGTATTCATAAAAAATACACAGACCATAGGTGGTAATACATCTTAATACAATCAAAAAATTATTTCACATAAAATTATAGCTTGAATTAACCAATTTAGTAGATGTTTAACTAAATGAATGGAAATTGAGTCAATAAGTCCCTTATATTGAGCTTGATTTGTCATTTATGTCCCTTATATTCCACAATAATAAAATTATTTTAGTTATTTAATTTATCATATTATTTTCACGTTTTTTATTACATTTATACCACTTATTAACTTTTTTTAAAAAATACTTAATTATTTTAGATGACATTGGATGTTTTGATGATATTCAACACTTGAGTCAAAAATTACTTTCGTGGGATGTCTATAGTCAAAGTGGTAATTAGTTACTAATATCTAGAAAAATAATAATAAAATAATTATCATTTTCACACATCTGTTACACTCTTAAATCGATCCATTAAATATGGATATTAAAAATGAACTATGTTACAATCAAGGAGGCGGTAAGCCGTAGATACACATGATTAACATTTTCATTCCTTAATGATCATTTGGATGTAAGGTAAGAATAACTTTATCTTTAAATAATAATAAAAAAATTATTAATATAATATTAATAATTAATATTTACTTATATACATCACCCATGTGATATTGTGATGAAAAATGAATAACATTTGTTTGTGGATGCGATAATTCACATGTACACATAAACGCCGATATCATTTTAATATGAATGGAAACGTTAGAAAATAAACTACATATTAACTTTTAATAATGATACACATGTCCTTAAAAACATTTATAATCTTTAATTCCATTATTATACCCATTCTTGAGAGATGGAGATGGATAAAAAATTAAATTGGTTCGCAAGGCGGTAATCCTCCATACCCATAGACGATAAATTATTTTCTCATTTGATGGAAAGGATATGGATAGAGGTCATGCGACCACCATAATAAAATATTATTATATTAAATATATTTTATTTTCTATTTTTTATTATTTTTATGTTATTTTAGGGATGTGGAAGAAGATATAATATAGAAATGTTTGATTAAAAACGATACATTTTCTTCATAAAATCGGCTTTTCTTAACACCTTAAGACCACTTAAAATTGTGTTGTTACTAAAATAAGAGATTTTAAATGTCAATGGGGATAATATAAATGTATTTTATAAGATCATTGTAGATAAAAATTGGTTTTTATTTGTAAATTAAAGAGAAGAACATGTTCCCATTATTAGAGATTGGAGGGGATGTCTTAGAATTTCTCAACATATTAAATTAATATAAATTAAATTTCTATATAAATGTCTCCAAGTGGATTTATTTACAAGATGAGATGACAAGGGGTCCTTATCTTTTGGTTTCAACCCTTATTTAACACCATTATCTCTTACAGTGACAACATGGATTTTTACAACTTGAGTGTTAATATTTGTAATATAAAACATTAAAAGGATAATAAATTGACCATTTCTCACCATTTTTACCTTATCCCAAAACATTTTTATAATTTATAATTTTTAGTAATTTTATATCTTTTAATAATATATTATTTATTATAAAATAATATATATTTGAACTTTGACACTATTCATTACTTTCACCATTACAAAAATCCATAAAAATGATAAATTCCAAAAAAAAATATTCTAGCACATCACTAAACTAACAAAAAAACTATAAAATTAATGTATTTCCATAATTATCCAATATAATATTTAATATAATATTTTTAATAACATTTTTTTGATATTACCAATAATAAACCGATAACCACATCATCATTGTAGATGCCATTATGTTAAGAAATTTATCCAAAAAAATTAACAAAAAATTATCATGATGAATATAATTATTTTATATATAAAAATAATTTTTCTTTCATAACATATATTTTGGATGAATATATATTAAAAAAATTTATACTTATTAAAAACTATAGTGATACAAATTTGTAATTTATTAAAATAAAAAAATATAAGGGTCTTAAATTCATACTAGTGGATCCAATAGATCATAAATTATGCACAAGGATGATTTTTTTGACAATAACTCATCCCATAATTGTTATAATTCTTATCATAATTATTTTTTTCTATTAATTTCCCAATTTACCCTTTATCGTGGTGACATATATGTCTAAAGTTATCATTCATAAAAGAAGATAAAAATGTAGAAATATTTAATAACTATTGAAATTTTGATTTAAAATATTTATTAGTTTTTTATAATTTAGTCCACCTAATCAAAAAAATTATGTATTAAATTAGTTCTATATATGTGTGATAAAGTAGGTTTTAATGTGAAAATTTTCACAAGATTAAAATGTTTTTAAATCAAAATTCAATATGGAAATGATTATAATGAAAAACATTAGACTAAAATATTCCTAACGGATATAATTTTAATTTTAATTTTTTAAATATAATATAACAATATAAATAATTTGATGAGAATTCAGTTTTTAGTTGAAATGTAGCATTTTACACTATTCCACAAGAAATGAAACATTTCCAAAAACTAACAAATATTTAGATAATACAAATTTTAATATTAATACTTTTAAAAAATAATTTTATATTATCAAATAAAATTTATAAATGATTCAAATTTTAGTTTTAAAATAAGCATTCCATTAAATGGAAACAAGACTAGCTTTTTAGGAAAATACATCTTTTATCTATAAAATTTGATTTGTTCTTATCTTATGCCTATAGATTCTATTTGATTAATTTAGAAACATTTTATAAAAGAGTTATAACATAATATATATTCATTCTAATTTTTTGGGTATGGAATTATGAGAAAATTTTAATAATAATATTCTTTTGTTCATTTAATCTTCATGTGACATATTTTGTAAGCTATATTACACAGATTCCTTTTTAAATATAATAATGATACATTAATAGTTATGAATGTGTTATACTTATGACTTGTCTCAAAATACATATCAAAAACAAAAAAACCATGTGAGTATGAAAAAAATTAATGAATGCATTAAAATAATGTGTAATTAAAAAACACATGGAATAACTTGATAAAAAACTCAAAAATATGGAACGACCTTAAAAATAGGTTTTATTATCATTGATAATATGGATACCTAAATACCTATTCATATCAAAAATCATGACAATATCATAACACCTTCGCACTCACCCTTTGTAAACCCAAAGACTTACTAACAAATTTACATGTATAAGTTTGATTAGACATAACGCCATCACACTCACCCTTCATGAACCTAGAGTCTTCATAAATGCTCTTTATTTATAAAATTTAGAAGATATTTACTCCATCACACACACCATTTGTAATACTAGCTACTCTTTAACTTATTCACATATAATATTGTGAGTAGATATTAACACAATCACACTCACCATTTGTGAACCCAGATACTCAAAAACCCGTTTTCATAACATTTATATCCCACAATATATAATCATTTAACAAAGGAATTAGGGGGAGTTAACGGTTCAAACTATCTCATAATCCATACATTTGTGTTCCATATAAAAATTCAAAATTTTCCATCTCATAAAGAACCCATGGAAAAAGAATATGTTTTTAAACACATTCCAAAACATTACTTAACATGATTAATAATCATAGAATATTGACAATATAATTTTAAAAATGAAATCATATCATAAATCATACAGTGCCTGATCAAATAATCTCTTCATAAAATATTAACCTTTTAGGGTAAATAGATGTTAAAGTATAAAAGTGTTCACAATTAATTTAAAATAAACATATTAAAAATAACATTAAGAATAAATTTATTTGATTGTAAGGAGAATAATTATGAAAACCTAAATATAATGACATCAAATAAAAAACCATACAATTTTACTAGGGGTTATTAATAAAAATAAGTGAAAATACTTTGAACCCTTATATTTTTTAAAAATTAATCATTGATTATAGAACCATGAAAAAGGAATAACGTTTTGAAAAGGGAAAGTTAATATAATTTGAAAAGATTTCCTTTTGAAAGGAATATTTAATAATTTATAATTCAAATGAATAAATGGTTATGAAAATAAAATGTACAGTGGATGATAACACATTTTTTTATATTGAAGTAATGGAAAAAACTTTTTCACATTTTAAAATAACCTGGTTGAATAGCCACATCATTAAAAACGATATAGAAAATATTATTTTAAAATAAATAAATGTTAATAAATGGAATATTTGAATTTTTTTTATATTCTAATAGGGAAAGGTTAATATTTTTTGGATGTAAAACAATTTTCATGGATAAAAATACATTAAGAGAAATATTAATTATTCTCAATAACGATATATTTTAAATAAAAAATATAAATATCAAGGAAGAATAATTTCATGTGAAAAAATAAGTCCATAGAAAATAATATATAATTAAATCATAAAATAAACATAGTATATGATATATAAATATTGTAAAATAATATAAAAGTAAGAGTAACTACGACCCTAGAAAAATAATTTAGTAATGAAACCCCTTTCAACTTTTGTTAAACTATAATCAAAATACAAAGTGTTGTATGGAATTAAATAGAACACTTAATGTCATAAAATATAATAATATAATAATATAAAATGAAAATATGGAATTAATTAAACCACTGAAAAATAAAGCATGGTGTATTGATTGAACGTATTTCAAGGGATTCAAATTTGAGACAAATAAACCCTTATGGTAATGGTATCATAAGATTAAAAAGGAAAGGAATGGGATAAGTTTAATTGGAAATTATAATATAATGTATGGTATTATACTTATCATTCATGAATGTTATAGGTTATTAGATATAATAAATTCTGTTTAAATAGGTCACAAAAATGAAATCATGCATTAATGAATGTGAACTTGGGACAATAAACCCTTAAATTATTTCCATGCTAAAAAATGATACTCTAAATTTCTATAAGGAAAAAAGAGAATATGTAGTCATCTACTTAATAAAAATATTCATATATGTTATAATTTATATTCCTAATTTATAATTATTTATTAATTATATTTTGGTTTGTTATAGCTTATTTCAACCATCAGGGTGGTAGTATATTTAATATTTTCACATGTTTTAAATGATAATTTAGTTACTCATACTTTGACACCAATTCAATAATTAAACATTATTTAATAAATTGTAAAATAATTCTTATTATAAATATCTTATTTTATTACATTGTATTTTAGTTACACTATACAAAAATGGAATTGTTGTTTTATAATTTTTGTGATTTTAGAAAATAAAAAATGATACTTAGATAATATGTTAAATACTTAATATAATTGTTCCAGAACCATATAAAAATAATAATTTTCTTATTCTATGATATGAATTTTATTAAATTTCAATTTTTATCCATAATTGAGTTTTATATAACCATTCATGTGGATGGTTAAATCGAAACAATCATGTACATACTTCTACTCGATTAATGAGTATGGTTATCGATGTGTTTTCTTTTAACATAATATCAATATAAAAAAATAATGATAATAGTATTTATATTTTTAATTATAGTTTAATTCATTTTTAAGGTTTTATAATAATTTTTTAAAATCTAGATGAAGAATGGAAATTGTTTCAGCGTGGAGGAATTAATCCATACCTACAAACAATTAGCATTCCCATTTCTCATCATGTGAGAGGGAGTTCAAGAGGATAATAAATTGAAATTTATGGATCATTATTATATTTTATATATCATATTTTTTCATAATTACCAGCATTATTACCAAACATGAATGGATGTAATGAATAAAACTGTGTCACATCATAGGGGTGGAATTCCACGCAATAAAATAATGATGTTGTTTTTTTTATTAAATGGGTGGAAATGGATAAAAATGGGTTGAACCATTAATAAAAAATATATACATAGAATAATGATACTTTATTAATCATATAATTATTGAGATATAAATTTTTTGTGTGAAAGATAATGAAAATATACATAAGAATGATATAACACATATGTTGGAGACTCAATTTTCCATGGAAGTTCCCATTTAAATTGGAGGAAAATGGATCTTTTGGAAACAACCCATATAGTTTAATAATTCCATGACACTATTCAATGTAAATTAGATCAATAATAGAACAAGATAGTTTTCAAGTATATTGGGTTTGAGAAAGACTCAACAACGTTTTTACTCACATGTTTTATACATGCTGTAGGGTTTTACCATTAATTTTTTACATTTTAGTCTTTCACTTTTAACCTTGGTAACTAGTTTAATTACATAGTGAATTGATGTTTTATGAATAATGTAATAGAACCAATATAAATTTTTTTATGGAACTAAATTTAATATTTGTTTATTTCATTTGAATAATGAAATATTATAAAAATAAAATTTTATTAAATAAAATATTCTGTAGGAAATATATGTTTGTGAATAAATTAAATTTGTGTAATTATTGAATATTAATATTATTTATCATTGATTAACAATGAAATGGGTGTTAATAGATTAATTTATGTGTTTGAAAATAATATTATTCTCATTATTTAAAATATTTAAATTTAATTTATTTGATAATAATTCCATGATATTAATAAAACAATAATGTTTAAGTAATTTTTTTACTATTATTGTGTTAATAAAACATAACCCTAATAATCAAAATTTTACACCAAAAAATGAACTTTAATATATCTAGTAACATGAAAAATATAATATCAAATATTATAATAATGATTTATAATTTTTTTATTAATATATGGTAATTAATATAAAGGTCACATCATGTAATACATAACAACCAATTATTTGAGAAAGTATATTCTTAAGAAAAATGATTTATTATTAGTATAAAAATATCATCACCATTAAATCCAATGATTCTAAAATAATAATTCCCAATCAAATATTTTTTATTTAAAAATATAGTCAATCAAATTAGTCATTACATCATGTAATAATTAATTAAAATATATTTGAAATAAAATTTCTATTAAAACAATACCTAATTTTTCCAAATCTTGAGCATGGGTATATAATTTAAATGTCTTATTTTAAAAATATTTATAATAATTAATTTTGTATAAATGGATTTCAAGAACATTTGGTGAATTCATATAGTTTTCTAAACTTATAAAATCAAATTCTTTAATAAAATTATTATTTTAACTATTCTCTTGAAAATTAAATATTTTTCTGAAATCTATAAGATACATCCTATGATAGTTTTTCCTTGAAGAATTCAAAAAATTAATCATTCATTGAAAAAATATAAATCTATATTTTAATTTTTAGAATGTGAAAAGAAGATTTATAATATAATGAAAATATATTTCATTGAAAATAACATTTTCAATAAAAAATCATATTAATTATTTTTCTTATAAATGGAACCACTATTTATTGTTTTCCATTTTAGTATTTATTATAGAATTATCAATATTTTTTAATTTTTTATGGTTTTCTACATTGGGAATAACATGTCACATAATTTATAGAGAACATTATGTATTTTAATTGATTCAAAATCTCAGGTCTTTACATTTTACCCTATTAAATAAATTTATTTTTATACATTTAATTAATATTTACATATTGGAATATCAAAAAGTTGTGAAATTATTTACATGCCTCAATATATTGTCTCTAATGATATACGATCTTCAATATCATATGAAATACTAAAAAACATATTTTCCCATACCATTTAAAATAAATTAATCTCATAACTAGGTATTAAGACCCATTTGAAGGATTAAATTTTCATCTAATAAAATTCAATTCTTTACATACAAAAAAGGTGGCCACAACTGATTTAATTTGTTTTTATGTATTATAGAAATTATTGAGTAATAATATTAATGATATCCATTTTATTAAAAAACAATCGAGTTAGTTAGTTTTTAGAGAAGGATAATATGATTTGCACAAAATTTATATCATGAAACATAAGAATCATACAACTAAAATATTAGGTTAAAATAAAAATCACTATGGTCAAAAAATTAATGTGATAGCAAAATTTACTAGATAAAATACAGTTGAAAAAACTAAAATATATGTACTAATTTAATTTCAATAGTATATGAAACCTAATTTCCACTATTCTCTTCATCGATGTATATTACAATTTTTATTCCTTTCTCCCTAGGTCTAAGAGGTTTGGAATCACGACCATCCTATTTTTTTGGATTAGGGCATTGGAATAGATAATTTATTATTTTTCCACACATTATCCATTGAATAGTTTATAGTTCCTTTAGATAAGTACTTTCTTATTTCCTCATGTAAACTAAACAATTAGTTTCTACTTTAATGTTTTTTGATCTATAGTTTCCTTTACTAAAATATATACAAATTCTGGTCCCCAGGAGTCATTTTAATTGGAGATTATTTTTTAATTTTTTATATATAAGAAATTGAACATTTTTTCATCATTATATATATCACATGGTCATTCATAATACATTATAATTATATTATTTTTTTATCTTTACTACTTATACTATATACACATTGTTAACCATATTCCATGATAGCTAGTTTTGAATAATTACATGGTTTTTCATTCCAGATGTAATTCCATAGGGATTCTAGTTTTGGTAATCTAAAATTGTACGTTTCGCCCATGTTTTAATATTTTCATCCATTTCTAAAACCAAAATGGTTAACATGAGATAAAAACAAAATGGGGTAATTATAATAATCATAATATAATTTTCAGACATAAAATTCTATTTTTTATATTATCATGTTTTCCTATATTTCCTTTAGTTTAACCTGTATAGATCATGATTTAATCTAGGTTAATTCAGGATGTGTAATTTTACACTTCAAAAGAAAATCCCTAAAAATAACTTGGATATCAGTCAATTAAAGTGGTTTGTGAAGATAATAGGATCTACCAATGTGTATCGGCCAATAGTGTAAAACTTGTTGTGTTGTACGAGATCATTCACTAGTCGAGATATACTCATCCAACTCATTTCAATGTTATTACACCTAGATTAATGTGAGATAAAACGTGGTCTACTTCTGTTATCCAAATACAATAGTATTTCTATGAATACAATATACTAAATACATTACCAATATTTTAAGCTATCATTCTACGATTATACTCATCTCTTGGGTTTCACCGAGGTTCTATATCACCATCTCCCAATTAAATTATATAAATCTAAAAAAACATTTAAACTAATATTTAATATAACTAAACCACACAATGATAGAAAATCTAGTGACTCGTGATACGAATCTCATAAATAATACATTAATCACATGAATTAAATATTAAATCAAACAAATATTTCCACACACAAAAATATAAAAGGTTTTGTGTCTTGAATGTTTTTACATAAATATCTTAATTTTATACACTTTTGAACATTTCACCATAATCATGCACTATAAAGCCTGTACAGTATATCTCACTTGATTTAATAATCTTCATACCTAAGGGAATGGAATCATATGAAAGGGGTTATCATAGAAGATCAATAAGTGAAAAAACACCCAAAATTTACGGATCATAAAGATGAAGGAGAGAATAAGAAGGTCCTAAATATCTTATTATGTGATTATAAGACTATATATTATAATCATAAAACATGATAAAGAAACACAAGATCATAAATTGAATTCTAGGTATGTGAAAAATTTATGAATTCCTAAAAAATACATTTCAAAATCCAAAAACATCTGAGATAACATTAAAGGATATAATTATTTTAAAAAAATTATAATCATTAAAACATGGCATAATATGATAATGAACATGAAAATTCAGCACAATAATAACCACAATATTTTGTATCATTATGAAATGGGATACCGAACAACTAATTCGCATGTAAAATTTTAACTATAAATTAACTCTTTGACATTCACATTCTTAAACCAAGAAACTAGCTGACCTACTAGAACATATATTTGTGAATATATATTAACAACATTACACTCACCCTTTATGAAATAGTTACTTGTTAACCTGTCTAAAAGTAAAATTTTAATTAGGTATTAACACTGCCATACTCCCCCTATATGAACCTATCTACTCACTAATTTGTTCACATAAATTTTCCTTACCTTTATATATATTTATTTAACCAATGCATTGTATGGAGATATGGGTCCCACCCATCTCATATTATATGTATTGGTGCACCAAATGAAATTTCAACATTCATAATCTCTTAAAGGACCCATGTAAAAATAATTGGTTCTTTAAAATTTCAAAATCATCACTTAACACGATCTTAGAAATAATAAAATAATATTGGAACACCCATTTTACATAACAAATAATATCATGGTACCATATAATCGGTAATAAAAACATATCATTATTAAAGATAAACATTAGAGGGTAAATATATGTGAAAATAAAAAGTTTTCAAAAAACCATTAAAAACATCACAGTAAAAATTAATTTAAAAAATAAATTATTTTTAATGGAAAAATAATAAATATAAGAAAATTAGTATAAATATTTGTAAAAAAAATTATTGAAAATACAAAGGGTTATAAAATAGTAAAATAGAAAATTATTTGGAATATTTTACATTTTAAAAATGAATCATTAATAATGGAACCTTAAAGAGGACATACTGTTTTCAAAAGAGGATGTGAATATTCATTAAGGAAAATTTACTTTTTAAAATAATTTTTTTTGAAACATCAAAAATAAAAAAATTCTATCAAAATATAATTCATAGTGGATGATGAAATGTATTGTTTAATTTCTTTATTTATGGAAAACACATTATATAAAATATAAAATAACCATATTGAAAACCCACATCTTTAAAAATTAAAATGAAACCTTTTAAAAAAATAATTAAATGGGAATTAAAGTATTATTGGAAATATTTTTTTAGTATAGACTTGGGATATTAGAACATTAGTGAGTTGTAAAAAATGTACATGGATATAAAATACAATAATAAAAATGAGAACTATTATTATGAAAGATGAATATTAATGAATCATTGGAATCATAAAGGAAGAAAAATTTGATGTGAAATATGATTTTCCTATAAATTAAGGTGTAATTACTTCTTAAAATCATCATAGTCTAGGATTCATCAATATTTACATATAATAGTATATGAGTAATGATTATGACCTACGAAAGAGGTTTGTCTCATGGAAAACCCTTAAAAACATTATAACATTGGAATCTATATACAATGTGAGGAATTAAATTAAATAAACCTCTTAATATAATGACATATATGACTATCATAATAAAAAAATTATAATAGTATTTTATTTAAACCATTGAAAATGAAACATGACATATATATTAAACGTGTGTCATGGGATTCAAATTGGAGACCAAGAAACCCTTATGTTAATGGCGTCATAAGAAGAATCCAGAAAAGAGAGGGGTACCGAGAACTAGAACAAAAATTAAAGGTTAATGAAAGATATTTTTCCCACATGAAATAAAAATGGAAGTATCTAAATCACATTGAAGAGAAATAATTTCAAAACATGAAAGCATGTCTCATCATATGTGAACATGAGACAACAAACCTTTATATTATTATTTTTATTTATTTGAGAAAAATCTATCTTTCTTAAAAAAATTTACATATCATAGTCATATATTCCATAACCAAATTAATATAAATTAACTTTTATATACATAATTTATAATTATTTATTATTTCATTATTGGTTAGCTACAACATTTTTCTACCATCAGGTCTTAGTAACACTAACCATTTTCACACATTTTATAATGATGAATTCTTTACCCATTATTTCACAAAAATATCAGAAAATAAATATCATTTAAGATACAAAAATAAATTCATTTTATTGATTTATAATTCTCTTTTATTATTCAATATGTGTTTTAGTTAAACTATGTTTAAATGGAATCAGTGTTGGATTATTTCAGTGATTTTAGAGAACAAAAAATATTACTTCAATAATAATTTAAATATATAATATTATATTTTCCTTAACACATACCAAAAATTATATTATTGTTATGTCATAATTTTTTTTCATATTTCTTTATTCATGAATAATGGATCCTTATATAATCATTTATGTTGGGGGAGAAACCAACTGAAACTTGAACATCCTTTAACAAAATTGGATTGAATGGTTATAGATTTTCTTCTTTTAAAATAATTATAACATAAGAATAATGATGTTATTTTTATTTTATTATTATTCTAAACCACGTTATAATATTCCAAGATAATTTATGAAAATAAATATGAAAAATGAATAAAATTTCATCGTGGAGGTCGTAATCTGTACGTACAAACAATTAGCATTCCCATTTGTCAATGTGTGAGAGGGGGTGAATGTAGAAATTATATTAAAATTTAAGAATCAAAATTATATGTAATATATCACATTTATTCATCATTAAAACATTAAATAAATGAAATTATAATACGATAACATTTCATTCCATCGTATATGTGACACCTAACACTGAGCATAAATAACCCATTAAATATATTATATTAAATTTAATATATTTGATATCTTAAAAAATAGAAATATCAATGTCTAAATTAACTATAATATAGAATAAAATTATAAACTATTGAATAAATTAGTATTTATGATTAATAATCACAAAATTATGAACATTATGGTTATCTATTGATTAGTAAAAAATAAGAATAATCTAAAAGGAAAGGAAATATTTTCTGAAAAACTAATTTTATTCCTAAAAGATGGTTTTGTCATAATTTTTACATGTAATTTAATATTCATTTTTACCTCATTCATTAAAATTTATTTGATAAAATTAATTTCATTTTTTATATTTGAATACCAAAATTTTCTTAGGATTAAAATTTTAATTTTTATGAGATATTTCATTTTTTGATGAATAATGAATATAACGAATATAAATTTAAAGAAACATTTTCATTTAAAATTTTTATGTTGTAAAATTATAAATAACATTTTTATGGTTTTTAAGAAAAAATATATCAATAATATATAAATAAATTCAATTTTTTTTCATTTGAATCATTTTCATATAGAATTTTCATTTAAAAACGTTTAAATCTTTTGAAAAGTGTTTAAAACTACTTTATCATCTCGTATGTTACATTATTTAGAAATTAAATTTTTTTAATTATGTAAATTTAGATTATTTAAATGGATTATTGATTTTTAATAATCCTAATTTATATTATATAATAAGGTAAACATAACTTTAGACCAAAATAAAAATTAAAAATAGTAACAATTACTTATTTTTGAATCTAAAAATGGATTTACTGTGGGTTAATAAAAAACCATCAAGGTTATATTTACCTAAAAACATTTATAAGGATTATTTTATAGACATATTATGAAGATAATAATTTCAATTCTTGATAATACTCTATTTAGAACCATTTTTTCATATGTAAAATGCATGTATACATTTTGTTCCAAAAATTACATGGGTTCCACTCACCTCACATATAAAAGGACACCCCTATCCTATCTAATTCACATAATTAATCTCTTTTATATTGTGAAATCCTTAAAAAATAATCCCCAAATTACATCCAATTTTTTTATAAGCTATATATTGGGAATAAATTCAACATTAGAAGGATTTTGGTGAAAACCTAAGGATGTTACCCAGAGAAGAGGTAATATTCTTCAATGGGAATAATTATTTTATTTCACTCTATAACTCCTTAAATTATTGCTAAAACATGAATATATTATTACTTAAATGTCTTCCTTATACTAATATTTTGTTTATTTTATGTTCATGACCTGTGACCACTTCCAATTTCATCAAATGGGTTATGAAATCATCATTCATGTGTTCGGCAGACTAACGCCTCACGAACCAATGTAATTTGTTTTTCCATTACAACCTATCAAGGTTGGGTATGCTGATATATATAATTTATATATAGGATATATATAATATAATTATTCATATGGATTCATTATATTATATATATATTTTTACTTTCCCTTCCATAGGAGATATGACTACATCGCCATAATTTACAAAGGACAAAAACCTCATGTCGTGACGTGATTCATCTTTCAATAACGCTTTAAATAAAAAATAATTATGATAAATTGAATAATCACCTGAGATATATTTTAAATTATTTTTATAATCATGGTATATTTATAATTATGAAAAATAATATATATATTATTTTTTCTTACCTTTTCACTTAATGAAAGATGATAATGTCATTCGTGTATTTGTGGACTACCATATTCATCAGACGATGTGAATCTCCTTTCGTCACCAAAAAATAGATGATATATATGAGTATATTTAAATAAATATTATCGTGAAAATGAAATTTTTATTATTTTTTAAATATTAATTATTAATTACATAATCTTGAAAAATATTATTGAAAAATAAAATCATTACTCATGCGTACATACTGGCTACCATCTCCATGATCGTAACATACTTAATATCTCAAAACAATAATTGATGATTGTTATTAAATGTATAATTGATTTATAAATATTATAATTATTTTATGATTATTATTCTGAGGATAATGAATCTATATAATATGTGAAAGAACCAAATCACCCATAACAAAGAACAAATGAGAAAAAAAAGGCAGTCAACATGAAAAACAATTAATATTTTGAAATATTATTACCGAACAGATTGTAAAATGTTATAATAGGATAATATGTGATATTATATATATTACTATAGTTCAGTTATAAATTAATAAAATTTTTAAAAATGTTTTAAACATTTCTAAACAACATCAAACTAAAAGAAAGCACAAGGTATGAGATTCTATCTGAATTTCATTTCATCATGGAATATTTTAATGTTTTGCACAAAATTTAATTTTATGGTTTACATACTACCTATTTGAAATGATATATAATGATTTATTAATAATTCATAGTATTTTATGTTTCAATATTTTTTATTTAATCCAAGTTAACTTGAAATGAAAATTACTAAATGGTAAAAGTTGATGTACAATCTCACTCTATATTGTGATTCTTAATTTTCCATTTAAATAATAAATTTATTGAAAATCATTTTCATTATAAATTAAATTTGTCCCAAATATACATATCATTGTATAGTTTATATAATTATTTCCAATAATTCATACCATCATTACATATAGTGTTTACATTGATTGTTATTGGATTAAATAGGGAAATATTTAAGAATATATATCCTTTACTCAATATAGTTATTTTATGATGTGGAATATCTAATCATGAAATGAATCAATCTTTCGATATAAGATTATATAGTTTTTACCTAAAATTATTGGTGGGGCCTGATATTATGTAACTCTTCAATAAATTAGTAGGTTACATAGGAAAAATAAGTTGTCCAAATTAAACATTATTCTACCTATAGTATTAAAAATTATTGTGAATGGTCTTGATAGTAGAGGTATCATGTTGTATAAGATCATGAATTTCAATTAACAAAAATTTTCTTCATTGATAATTTCTTTATTAATATTATCCATTAAATTTTCATTGTGATATTATGTTAGGATGAATTATAATATCAGATTATTGATTAATTGTAATGTGTGCTAAATTATTTACCTTACCATATTGATTATATGTTATATATTTATAAAGTCAAGTATTTTAAATTAAATGAGGGTTCAATTTTAAAATATTTGTATTGATAATTAACTATTTAATTATGATATCCATTTTACTGATTAAATGGTAAGGGTATCAAGTTATTTATAATGCATCTTTATTATTCACTATTGAATAATGATTGCTTCCACATTTCATAAACCTTACTGAGCATTTGAGATCACCCTTATTTAATTTAATTTCCCTAGTTTATGAAGTAGAGATAGTTGAATAATTTTTCTAGGATTCAATAAAATTTCCTCCTTCATATAATATGGTTTACTTTTAATTTGTAATGTATAATGGGTATCATGTATGTATCTTTTTCTCAAAAACATCTCAACTAATTGGTCCTTTGTGATTTGAACCTATGTATACATGCCAATGTAATAAATCAGGTATAGGCTTTGGGATTCCAGGGTCTGTATCATTATATTTGGTATCAATGGATGTTTAGAAAAACATTCAAAACCATATTTAGGAAAACATAGATTAGAGATCATAAACATAGTATAAAGACCTTTGATATGTGTAAAAGGACACCCTATTATTTTGGTAAGGAATTGATAATCTTGTTTTCCTTTAAAAACAACATGTTCGGACACTACATGTTAGAAATGTTCTAGAAAAGAGGTACATAAGGGTAATAACTAAAAAATGGGTGGAATGAGCTTGACCACATTATCACCCGGTATAAGAAACCAAGCCTTACTGATCACATCGTTTGACATTCCTAGGGATATTCTTAGGATAAATCACATTTTATATAAGAAAACATTACTATGGATTGAATATAATGATATCCCCAAACAATGAATGTTTTTGATGAATAATTTTTTTAATTTCTGTTAAGTGTTACAACATATCATAATTATGTATTATGATTTTGAATTCACAATTTTATGATATAGTCTTGTTTATGGAAATTATTTTGAAAAGGAACCTAGAAGGAAGAAGGGTATTAATACTAATGACCATTATTGATATTTCTCTATACAAGAATTTAATAGAGCTAGTATTGCAACTGAGTAGATTATGGAAATATTAGGAAAGTATAATAAAATATTGAAAAATTACATTGCTCAGATGTAGTAACCTATTCCATAGTGATGTTTACCTATGTTGGATCACATTATGTGACAGAATACCCCATAATTTTGTTGGACTTATAATCCTATTACTGTCAAACAATGATTTATCTTTATGGAAATGAAATTTGTAGAATTGGGCTATGGTGAAGTTGAAAATGTTAAACATGAAGTGAATTTTCTCGAAGGTTCTATTGATAAATGGGGTTTATTGATCTTGAATACAAAGTAGGGTGATGAAATATAAGTCATTTAATTCAATTATTTTAAGAAGAAATTATTTACAAAATATTTTCATCTCCATAAACAAAATTAGATGAACTGAAATCTCCTAAACTAAAATAAAAATGAAGAAAAATGTATTCAAGAGTAAGAAGATAACTTTATAATGTTAACTAAGTATTATATGTATTAAATACACAACCCAAAGTGCATGTTTGACCATTTATTTTAATTGATTAAGACCATATCATATTGGTGTTGGTCTCTCAAACATTTTCCTCATAGGATGAAGTTGTCTTATGTGATATCAATGAATGAATTATCAATGTACTATAAATTCAAAGGGAATGTCGAGAAGACAAATATGTTAGATAAAAAATCAGATAATGGGATGAAGGAAAATAAGGACTTTCCAATATGTGGTAATTATGAAAATAAACATCATGGTACATTGTTTCTGGGAATGTGAGTTTTCTATAAGTTTTAATAAAAATGAAACAATGATCATGATTTCAAAAGAAATAATGTAATTTAAAATGGTAAATTATTCCACCATAATAAGCTATGGAATTATTTAATTTAATTAATAAAACATTAATAAAATATACCTAATATAATGATAATGGATCATGATCAAGCTTATGCTATTGGTATAACAAAAGAGGAATCATTTATGAAATTGTATATTTGGATCAAAAAAATATGTTTCAAAATTATTTTATTTATTATATTATCATTATAAGAATTATGGAATATATAATTATTATAATACATTACTATTTAATAAATATGTTGAATGATTGTGCTAAATGGTACCGAAAAAACTAATTCATTTTAAAATTGAACATTTTAGAAAATAAAATATTGAATAAATATTCCCATTAATATGATATCTATATTAATATAATAATGAAAATTAAATTTTTGTGGTATATTATTGGTTACTACATTTTTTTGAGATTTAATTGTTTATGTTATCTTTTATAGAGTTTACAACTTGTTTGGATATATGGAATTTATTCTATAAGATGATATTTTTTTGATTCATTTTTTATTTCAATAAGGTTTTATAGTGATCATGGTATTAATTTTTTGGAATGTGACATTAATAGACACATTATATTTTCTTGGGAATATGATTTTGATTTAGTGAGATTACTTTTAAATTTGGACAATTTGTTTTGGGACGATCCATAAGGACAATTACTAATGGAAGAGATTGAGATCTACTTTATGTGTTATTATATATCATTCCCTAAACATTTTTTAATGAAATGGGGAATATGTCATTACTATTAAATTTACATTAAAATTATTTAAAAGTTATTTTATTTCACGTTGACAAAAATAATAATTTTTTTATATTCATTTATTTGAGTAATAGTTGATGTTGAAAATAATCAAAAAACTAACAAATTATGGAATTGTGCCTATGAAATAAAAACATGTTAAGTAAGGATATTTCATTAAATTATTATACTATGATAGAATTATTAAATAATTGGAAAAGGATCTTGAAATATGATTTCATCATATTATCTTCATTTTTTATTACATCAAGGGCATTTTTAACGAATAATTGGTTTATGGTTTTTTGGATGTTATCCTTCTCTAGATCACCCACTTCTCTATGATCAATGACCTCTATAACTTTCAATTAATCTAGAGGAATTAGTTTTCTTTGATATATATATATTAATTTAACACATATTTTTTCCTTAATTAGAAACATATTTCGGTGATTATCCAATATTACCATTGTATATCCCTTTCTCTCTTATTAATAGGATTCTTTATAACTTTTTTACGTTGTGGATTTTCAACAAAAGAATTTTCAACTGTTAAAACTTTTATTACAAAGATAATGTTAAAATTATGAGGATTCATTTGATTAAATATTGGTAGAATATATCACCCCAAATGTATAAAATAATAACTTTTAATTTTATATAGTATTAGACAAAAAACACATATCTTAAACAACCCATGCAATATATTTCGTTTAAATTTAATCACTTCGATAGTTTGAAGAATAGAAAACCCCAAGTCTATGTGAAACACAATTTAGTATACCATCATAAAAAAGACTCTAAATTAGAGAAGAATAATAGTTATAAATAAATTATGGTTATTATGGTTATCTATTGATTAGTTATAAAATAAAAAACATTTAGAAGAAAAATATTTTTTTTAAAAAAACACTATTATTCCTAAAAGAATATTTAGTGATGATTTGAAAACAAAATTAAAAAATAATTTTAAATGATTTTTTAAAATTAATTTCATACAATAAAAATAATTTTTCATATTAAAATATCCAAAATATTATTGGTTTTATTTTTGATATTTTTATGAAATGTTTTATTTTTTTGAAAAATGAAAAATATCGAAATTTAATTGAAAACTTTCATTTCATCTCAATTATATAAAATGATAAATTATAAATTTAATTGGGTTTAAAGAAAATTTATTTCTATTATTTATAATGTTTTATAATTTATTCCATTGTAATTATTTATATTTTGAATATTGATATAAAAACATTGTAAGATTTTTTACATTGTCTCTTTAAAAAACGAGCTTTCTCGTCTCACACACAAGATTAATTTTAAATTAAAAATTTACTCTTATGCGAATGAAATAATAAAAAATGGATTATATATTTGGAATCAGAATAAAATATTTTATATAATATTTTTTTATAAATTTTTAGCACAATGAATATTGAAAAGAGTAAAAAATAATTATCACGATTAAGGTCAAAATGGATTTATCGGGGGGGGGGGGTAAACTAAAAATATAAGGGTTAAAATGGCATTTAAACTATTTAAAATTCTTGTTACATGACATATTATGTAAATATTGTGTCATATACTCAATAATACTTCATTTTATGAACCTTTTTGCAGGTGAGACATGTTTTTAATGCTTTTTTATTCGAAATATTTGAGGTGTGCCACTGACCTCACTTAAAAAAGGCTACCCCTATCCTACCATATTCACACATTCACACCATTTTGGATCAAAATATCTGTACTGAAATAAATCTAAAACATCCATACCCACATCCTAGAGGACATATTTTTTTCATAAAGACAATCTAATGATGATTCCGGTGCAAACCTGTTGTAGTTACCCGAAGAAGTGGTAACGCTCTTCAATGAGCATATTTATTTAATTCGTTATCCATATCATTAAATTATTATTAAATAATGATGATATAATAAAATAATTATATTAAATATAATTATATTACTATGTATTAATTCAATTACCATCAACCATATACACTTTCATCAAAAGGGTTTCGAAATCATTATTCGTGTGTATGGCGGACTTCCGCCTTACGAACCAATGCAATTCATTTTTCCATCACCACCTATAAATATTGGGTATAATGAAGGATATGATGTGTATATATGATATTTTTGACATAATTATACCTCTATATTAATTATATAATATATTACTTTTTAATTTTAATGTCATAGGGGATGAAGTAACATCTCTCATGTGTACGACATACTACCGTCTCACGAAATGATGTGAATTGTCCTTCACTAATAATTTACATTGAAAGTGATAAGGATAAGGTTAATGATTATATTTGATATAAATAGAATAATTATGATATTAATTAAATATTAATCACTATTAATGTATAATTTATATATCATCTTCTTTCTTACATTTTTACTCAATGAAAGATGAAAATTTCGTTCATATATGTGTGGAGCACCGCCATCACAAAACAATGAGAGTCTCTTTTCATCACCAAAAAAATGGATAAAATATATTATTGTATTTGGAGAAATAATATATTATTTTTGATATTATTATCATTCTACAAATATAATATATTAATTGACACCTTTCCATAATGATCATCAAAAAAATGAAAACATTACTCATGCGTATGTACGACATACCACATATATGATTGTAAGACACTTCATTTATCAAAACCAACATGAATGTTTTTTTTAAAATATTATATTCTATATAAAATGTTAAATATTTCATGATTATTATACTTTAGATAATGAATCTATATAATATGCATATGATCCATATCTTTCTTAATAAAGAACAAATAAGAAAACCTACCAATTAATAGCCGAAACAATGAAAATAATGAATTGTTATTTTCTAATAGGTGGTAAAATATTATAAGTGGATAATATATCAAAATATAAATATGATTAAGGTTTTTTTATAAATTAATAACTTTCTTAAAACAATTATACATAAAGTTAAAGCATGTTAAACTAAAGAAAAATGCGAGGTAAGTGATTCGACCTCAACTTCCTTTCATTGAGGAATATTATAATGTTATGCACATAATTACTTCTATATAGTGTATATTAAAACCATTTAACATGAAATATCATGATTCATTCATTATTAATTTTTTTTATTTCATCCATGAGTAATTTTATTAAAATTTACCAAGTATTAAAAGATATTTTTCAATCACACTTTCTTTTGTTATTGGTATTTTTATCTTTAAAAAATTTATTTATTGAGAAATTTTTTCATTATAAAATATATTATCATAATTTTAAATTTTATCATAAAATGGATATGATTATTTCCTAAAACATATAATCTTTTTACATATGATTTTTACTTTGAAAAATGTGTGTTTAAATGGGGGAATATTGATAAATCTATATAACTTACTCAATAGGGATATTTAATGAAAAATTATATTGATTCATGAATTAAATATATAATTTAGTATGTTGGGAATTATGTGGTCCTATAGTGAGAGATGTTCCCCAATGTTATATAGCCTCTCAATACATTTGTATGTCTCGTGAGAGAAATAAGATGGCCAAATTAAATGGATTGTACTTGTAGTTATAAACTATCATGTGAATAGTATTAATAATATATTTATCATGAATCATGATATCAGGAAATACATTAGTTACTAATTTAATTACTTTATAAATCATTTATTATTATTATACATGATACCTTCACGATGATATTATATCTGGATTCGTTTTATTCTCAGATTATAGACAAAATGGAATGTATGTTCAGTTATATACAATTCCATATTGATTATACATTATATAGTCATGAATTCACGTTACATAAATGTATTTTAAGTTCATATATTTACCTTTATTTATTTTTATTACCTATATAATTATGATATACATTTTATTTATTGAACTCTATTTGTGTTTAGTTATTGACCATTCCGTATTGTTTATTTTTTATTGATTCATGATAATTTTTGATGTATATAACAGTTAATGATCATTTTAGATCACCCTTGTTTCATTTAATTTCCCCAAGACATAAAGATATATATGTTAATTAGTTTTTAAGGATTATGTTCATTTTTTTCGTTAAATATTTTGTTTTATTTCTTATTCTCAATGTAAAATGGGTATCATTTATGTATCAAGTCCCCCAAAACTACTAGCCTAATTGTTCATTCAAGATTTGATTCTGTTTATCTATGAGAATATATTTAAGTTAAAAAACTCAAATATTAAGGGGTTATGGTTTTTAGAACCACAATTATAACAACCCATGAATGTTGTTAATGGAAAACAAACATCACTTCATGGAGGTTGTAGTTCATATTACGCACTAACGATGTAATTTTGTCTTTCTTTGTGGGTGGAAATTCATAATAAAGTGTTTTACTATTATAAAAACAAAAATTTAGTATAATAATGAAAATTAATTGAACATTTTATAATGAAACTAAATTATTTTTTAGTTTAATATCTTGAATAAAAACATAACAATGAGATAATACTTATACTAGACACTACATTTCTCCATTAAAGTTCAATTCAAATTGATTAGCCAGGATTTATAGTAATGATCAAAGAATAATTAATATGGGATATGTTATATGGAGAGTATAATTTCATATTTTAAATGAGTAATTCTTCATAGTTGTTTTTCTTTTAAAGTGCTTTAGTGATCCCTTATTATAATAGCGGTAAATGGAACTTTTGGAAATACCGAATATATGTTAACAATATTGTGACATTATTATATGTTAAATGGACCAATAATGAAAATAGTATAGTCTTGGGGAATTTTTGGGTTTATATGTCACAAATAAGTGTTCCCAAACTTTTTTTAACATCTTATATGGGTTTTTTACATTATTTTTATTAACTTTACAATTTTACTTTTAAAGTAGGAATCTAGTTTTCTAACTATGTAATTTAATGTTTATGTTAAAATATAACATTAAATATATGATAAAATTTTGGTACTATAGAACTAAATTTAAAATCTATTTAATAAAATCAAATTTCTAAATAATATTATATTTTCATTTAAATTAAAATAGATATTCTGTAGCAAAACCATTTTAGTTGAAAATGATACTTTGACCATTATGAATTCATAATTTAATTTTGTATAAATTTAAAAATAAATGAGTGTTAATACATATATTTATTTTATTAATAATAGTAATATAAATATTATATAATTATTTTCATTTTATTTTATTTTATAAATTTTTTATATAATATGTCAAAAATGATAAAATAGTTGTTTCACAATTATCATTTTAATAAATAGTAAATGAAATGATATAAATTTTAACCCTAAAAATAAAATTTTCCATATATAATAATATTAATATATAAAATATAAGAATAATTTTATAAAATTAACATTCAATGTGTTGTAAAAATAGTCTTAGCATTTTCACATGTAATGTGTAAAACCTATATTTTGAAAAATTTAATTAACAAGAAACATGATTTATGATTATGATAGAATTATCAATAACATTGATTCCAATGATTAAAAAATATTAATTATAAATAACATTTTATTGATTTATCAATTAAATAAATCCAGATATTCATGAAATCGTGCTATTATAAATTAAACAAAACGGTTAAAACATTGTTTTCCTCAAATCAGTACATATAATTTTAAAATGTTGAGTAGGGGTTTATAAATTCAACATAATATTTTTATATTATTTTTAACATATAATTATATTGGATATGGATTTAAAAAAATTCTATATTATTCATTTAATAAAATAATTTTATAAGTGGGTGACAATAATAAAATTAGTATTTCCATTATTCACCAGAAAATTAGTTATTTCTAAACAATATCAAACAAATATTTATTCATGTTTTGATGTGAGGCATTCACTTTTTTTAGCATTTAAAATTTAAATTTTATATTAAAAAAATGACAAATTATAATATAATTTTAACATATAATTCTAAAAAATAACATATTCAATATTTACTCATACAAATTATTTATCATCTAAAGGTCATAAATATGATTTTTTCCCATTTTAATATTGATTACAGATTTATTAATAATTTATTTTTAATATATTTTCATTTTTTATATTGTGTTTAGTATATGAATCATTTTATAGACCATATAATATAATTTAAAGGATTAAAAATATCAGGTTGTTACATGCGAGGTGTCATAGGTTATGATGGTGCTACCAGGATAATCTTTATGAGGATTTCATGCATGGATAGATGAACTATGGGATGTGTCTTGAGGTGAAAGGCTAAGACTTGAGTGACGTGTCCACAATTCGGGTTTAAGATCTAGTGGTAGGACTATGATTCATATTATTATATATCATATATGATTCTAGGGAGGTGTTTTATTCCCCCATAATGATAAGGTATATGTTTTCAAGGAGTGATACTATTATATATTGATGATATGATGGATGTCTAAAGGTAGGGTTAATATTCAACCTAATTATATGTGATATATTTTATTTAGATGGAGTGATATTCCCCTTGAGATATATAAGTACTGATTCTTATAAAGTGTGTTATTCCCACAAATCATATAAGACTACTAATTACTGGGTGTGGTGTTATTTCACCCATATGATACCTACATAATGATTCCTTAGTATAGTATTATTTATATATAAGACTTGAGATTAATAATTCATGGGTGGGGTTATATTAATCTAATATGATATTTGGTTACAATTTCTGGTGGATTTATTCACCACAAATGATACATACCTACTGATTCAGTAGTGGGGTTTGATTATCCTAGATGATATGAGCCTACTAATTAATAGGTTGTTTATTCTTCCCATAATATGATATCATACTACTCATTCATTATTGTGGTGATATCCCCCAAATTATATTTATATATTATTTCCTAGATGAGGTATTTTCCCCCTCAAATGATATATAAATATTTATTCTTCGGTTGGACATGTCCATATTGATGGTTGTGTGAAACGCTCAAAGACAAGTAAGGATGGAAAATCATTTAGGATAGATTCTATGTGTCACCTTAAATACTGAGGAATTAAATTTTTTATTTTAAAGTTCCTCCATGTTTTTTTATCATTATTATCATTTTACATGTTCAAAATAAATTTTAATTCACTATTTTTGGGACACCATTTGGGGTGGCATATAAATTTCCACTCTCACTTTGCTCAGTCATCCATGAAATAGTGCTACCTGACTAGACCACATGTTTTTTTATTTTTTAGGGAATATTCCTTGAGTTAAATGATTTATATAATTAGCCTAAATTACTTTATTGTTAAGTATTAGTGTGACACCCTAGATTCCACTTTAGTTTCTTATTTCATAATTTTTTTTGGAATTTTACTATTTATTAGAGTTTGGGATCTTAAATAGGTAATTGTTTTGATTTACCATTGAAAAATGGTTTTCACATAGAAATTAGAAAACTATGGATGATTTATTTGTTAATGCTACAAATTTTAATAGTGGTAATTTCATGGTTCATCAAACAATGTGTGGTTTTCCACTAACAATTTTGATCTATTTTTTGTGTGTGGGGGGGGGGGTGGCACACTGTTTTGGAAAAATATTTTGAAAAACTATGAATGGTTGGGGATTCCATTAAATGACTCCTACATTTATAGTACCTGGTTTTCCTAACCATGTTTATTTAACAAATTTTAAACAATTGACATTCTAATTTTAACCTCATTTTATTTAATCTTGTATCTCTTATGTTCCTTATCAAAACATTTATATGATCCCTGGGAACATTAAGAGAGAACTTACCCTCATTTATCCTTTGATATAATCCAACTACCCTTGATTTTAAGTAGACTATATGGTATTATCCCTATTTTGTGATCCTATTTTCTTTCTTCCACCATTAATAATAGTATATGTTTCCTCCCAAGAATCCTAATGTACAGGGGGATCAAATTTTATTTTATGGTGCATCTAATCATGAGGATTTGCAGTTTAGGTGTTTTGAAGGGATTTTATTTTTTTATTGGGTGATCAACATTATAGAATATATGTTATGACTTATATTTTAATAGATGAGGTAGGTGTTTCTATGTTATTCATCTATATTACATGAAATTGGATGATTTGATGTCTAAAAATGGAATTTTCTCAAAAATATGAGTACTTGTGTTACCCATGAGTTTTTCAAAATGGTTTTGATAGTTTTTAAATATTTACATATTAGTACATTTATAGAATTTATACTTTTATTTTTAAATTGTGGTATTATGCACCAAAATGTTTAATAAAAAGAACAAGTTATATTATAAATTGAACGATGTTATTTTAAAGTGTCTTTAAACACTGATTATAAATTTAAAGTGGTAACTGATTATTTAAAGTTGTCGATTTCTAAATATGGGTTTTAGCCATGTGGAATTCATTAGGACATGATATATTTATTCTAGTTTTAATGTGATTTATAAGAAATAGGTTGATTTCAAAATGGATTTCAAATTATGTATTCTTGATTAAATTTTAAATGGTGGTCAAAAATGAAGCATCAAGTGGTATAAAATGGATTGTTATAGAGATATTATTATAAATTTATTATCTAGAAAATAATAATATATTCTGTAAAAAAATGTGAAACCCTAATTATTTTCATCTTAGCATTATGTTTTTTATAAATTTGTCCCCTTTTATTGAATGTGTATTTTTTTGTGAGGCTTCATTGATAAATGTTGTAGATTATTGATATGATGAGGTTTAATTAAAAGTATTTATTAATTATTAATGTAATGATATCAATATTTTTTGTTTCGTCATATCCTTTGATTAATGTCTTGATATACCCTGTATCTTAGTGAGAGATTTGGTTTAGGTAAAAATAATTGTCATACCCTATTATAATATTAGAGAAAATTATTATTTATTAATGATTTTATTAGTGATTTTTAATGTGAATCTGTTAGGATATAAGAGATGATCAACCTACCATGATAAGACTATGATAACATAATAAAAAAATTCACCATTTGAGTATGTCTAAAACCTTTTCAAATTTGGAACTATGGTGTTTCACAAGATTCTTAGTTACTATGTATGGTTATTTATAAAAAACTTTATACATTCTTTTATTGTATCCCATAACCCTTTTTCGTTTGTGAAATTCCATTGCTTTTGGAAATTATTTTTTCTTAAATGTAAACTAATATTTTGTATCAATGATAATTTGAAATGATTTTTGAAATGTGGATGAAAAGGTATTAGTTTTTTCTCAACAATATAAAAGTCTAATTTTTATCAATTGAAAATTTCTTTCAAAGAATATATTTAAATTATTTTTTGGTTTTAAAATTATGATTTCATTTTGGATGATACTCAGTTGTTTTCCAATGGTTTTTCTATGGTATTAGATGAAAAATGATAAAATATGAAAATTATTTAAATTATGTTTTATCATAAGAAAATCCTATTATCAAAACGATTTTTATATAGAATTTATGAAGTGAATCTAGAGAGTAATTAACTTATGTCTTTTGTGGTGGGGTTTTTAGTGTGCACCAAACATATACACTAGTGTGTTTCGGGGTATAAACACTATTTTTTTTTAGTTTCCAATGTTTGGATATTGGATTTTTTTATGATTTGGTTTATTATCAAATTGATGGTGGCATTGTGAGTAAATTGGGGTCACGTGGAAGTGATGGTGGGGATATTTGGGATATATATTCTTTTTGGGATGCTTATGTATTAACCAATTCATCCAAGTTTATCAGTTGTATTATATTTTGTAATATTATTTTACTATGTTAATTATTTATTATTATGAAATTTAGTTATTTACATTTATGAGTTTCTTAATGTGAATAGTTAATTATTTTATCATATCTCATTATGGATGTTTTTTGGGGGTTTTCTCTGTTTATCTATACTTATTATTTTGTATCAATTCATTTATATTCATTGATGTCCAATGCATGTATAGATCAGTCTGTATTATAGTTTATGTTTTCATAATTTGTTTTATTATTATTATAAGGGTAAAACCATTCTCAAGTGAGAGATCATGGTACCTAAGAACTAGTTTTTATCTTATGGGGACAATGAATTCCATTTGGACTTAATAATGGTCTTATTCGAGTATCCTATTAGGTTAGGTCAAGCTAAATCCTTTTAAATGGTATGATAGGAAAGGTTATAAAGAGGAAATATGTTCTAAAAATAATCCCCTTATGAGCTGTGATGTCCATAGTTTAGAGATATGAAATTTAAAACTGGAGAGATAGGTAAGGGGAGTCTCTAGTTAGCTCTTTCTTAACCTGATCCATTAGATACTATGGGTAGATGGGATATATATTTTATTTTCATTATAATTATTATTATCTGGTTTAATATTTTCATATTTTTATACTGATAGGGATCTAGGAGAATAATTATAGTTGTTTTGAATGTTTTGAGACTAAAATGAAAAAAGAATCAGATGTGTGAGGTTGGATTGAATGACCTCACAAATTACGTAGTGATAAAGTGTACAATTTCTAAAACATTTTAGAAACTATAACATTATTGATGAATTGAAATCCAAACCATGTGTTCAATTAAATCACAGTTTTCCAACCCATTATGAATTTTTAATTATACATATTTATCCTTGGATTGGTTTAAAGAGATTCTCAATATTGGAAAAATAATCTAGGAGGATAGTTTGATTTGTTAATTTTGTTGGATTGGTTTTGTAATAATGGTTTCGGTGTGCTATAACTTATATAATTTTTTCAAAACTAATGTTCCATATCAATATGGTATGTTCTGAATTTTATTATTTGAAATGAATACATAGGTAGTTTTTTATAAAATAGAATAGGGTTTTTAGGTCTTTATTTTGGGACATGTGGACATTATTAGGTTATTTGGAACATTTTTTGTATCGACATCTATTTGGTTGTTTTGGTGAAAAGGATTTTAACCCTCTTAGAGTGTGATTTCAATAGTGGTGGATTATAAATGAAAATATAATTTTCATATGAAATATTTAAAGGGTGTGGTGTTAGATATAATGTAGGACATTAAGAAATTGGGGGGGGGGGTTTCTTTTTTTTGGAAACCAATGAATTTTAAAACAAGTTTAGTTTTCCTTTATTTATTTACCCTTTATTTATATTTAAATAGTGTTTTATCATAAAATTATTTTGTATTGTGAACTATTTTATGATTGAAGTTAGATTTTAGATTAATTTCTTAAATTAATGAATATTAGATTTTAAAAAATAATTGAAAATAGAAAATATATTTCTTTATGTTTTTTAAAATAATTATAATGGTTTAAATTTTAGTTTTTTTCAAAGCTGTGTTAGTACTTATAATTATTTTTCAACTAATTTTTAATTTTTTTTAATAAATTTCTTTTGTATTTTTGTTCTTAGATTATTATATCATGAATTTTTATATCTCCATTTTTTGATATTTAGACTGTCTGATGTGATTTAGGATATATAAAGATGTCGGATTTAGGTTTCATTTAGTTTTAAATTATTTTTCCAAGATTTGAGTTAAGTAAATATAGGGTAATTATTTTTCGGGATGGGGTTTTCATGTTATTATCTATGTCCTGACTCTGAATTGAGTGGAACGTGTTTCATTCCCCACACAGTGGTGTTGTAGTGTTTCTTGGAATTATTGATAGTGATATTTCATAAGTGGATTTAGTTGGGAACCATATTTGATTGATTGAGAAAACTAGGCTACTATGCCATGGTTGGATAGTTGAATCAGTGATGATCTGTTTTCTAGTAATTTTAGATTCCCAATGGAAAAGTAGAGTCTTAGATATATTTATTGATTTGGTGATTATATGTTTTAGGGAGTTTTGCATCCTGAGTTTATAGAATTCATGTTTTAAGTGGCATTTGATTCATTTGTTTTTTGGATACATTCTCGATTTTGTAATTGGTACTTATATGGGGATATTTATGATATGTATTTTTCAAGGCTTATTTTCTTTTCTGAAAGGTGGAATCCAAGGGTTATGACATGGATTGATGGTATAAATCTTGGGATACCTGTTTTATATGCATGGGTATCTACAATGTGTTGTTTTTTGTGGTTATATTCTAGGTTCTATGAGGTTGATAATTTTTTCTAGTATCACTATGAGATAGTGATGATAGCACAGATCCAAGTAACAATATGATGCAGTCTCTTATCCAATGGTTGGAACTATATTAATTTTTTTTTGAGGTGTCATTGTTTATTGTTTGACCCTTTCATTATGTTTGGAATGTGACAATTTATTTTATGAATAAATTATGAGATCATTGTATTTTACATGGAATATAAAATCTTTGATGGAATTTAAAACTGTGTCATAGTGGTTAGTTGTGGATATTAGAATTTGGTGATTTTCTTTTTTGATATATCGAATCAGGGTTGTTTCATTGATGTTTTATTTATATTAGAGGTTTATATTTCTTCACCATTACATATTAATTCAAAATAATGTGGTGACCTATGCTAGTTCTCTATCTTACCCCATCATTGTGTGAAATGGTGGTGGACTTGATATTTCTTGAGTATGTGTGATTTTTATTGCTGATTCATCCTGTTAATTTGAGGAATAATTCTTTCATTCAGGGTTTTGTATATTTGAGATCTACACTAAATTCCCAGACACTAATACCCATTATTGTTAATATTTATGATATATTTTCCCATTGTATTCAAAAATGATTTAAATTTTTTATGGGAATAGTGTGGTATGGTGGAGAGAATTGTGGCACCCCTATGTCATTATTGTGGTTCATTTTAAATTATTAATTTTTTTTTTGTTTTTTGGATTATTTGATTACAAAATTTTATTTTTCATGGGTTTAACACTATCTAACATATATCATACTATTAGGGGAAATTGTACGTGTTCACCATTATTATCTATAAAGCATTAAATAAAGGAGTTTTCATGGTCAGAGCATGATTAATCAAACCATGTGGGGTATCTTGGTAACCTTGTATTTTCAATGAGTTATGGGGTGAATTTCATAATTTATTAAATGTTAGGTAAAACTATGCATCTAAACTATGAGATGTGGAGGAGTTCCATTATTGACTCACATACAGCGAGAAACAAGATTTTCCTAATTACATAACATAACCATGGGATATTCATAGATTAAAAAACATGAAATTAATATATATTTTTCTTTAATAATTTAATTACTAGGCTGTAATACCCTCAACCGACTCATTTTATAGGTCCCTAAGAATGTGTAGGGTACTCTTCACCACCCATATCCTTTGATTTCAATAACTACTCCCTTGAATTAAAGTAGTTTTTAAGGTATTCACAATATTTTGACTTAATATCATGTCATTTAGTCTATTAATATTCACTTTTGATATATCCTAGGAACCCTGATGGATGAAATATCAATATTATGGTTTTTTGTATCTAATCAGGGGTGTTTAAATATTTATTTTTCATGAAAGGGTTATTGCATTCATGGATGGGAATTCTCCATCAAAGGTGAAACATTTTTACACATTTCTATGTGAATTATGTAGGTGCTTCCATTGCATCCATTTATAATATATTACATTATATTTTAGGATGTTTAAAAATTATTTTCAATCAAATTTATGCCCATATGTGTAAGCCCTGAGGGATTGAAAAATGGGTTGTAAGGATTTTTAATACAAATCATAGTGGTATTTTTATTAAAATTGTACTATTCATTTTAAACTGTCTGTTTGTGGATTAAATATATTTTATAAAATTTTCATGTTGTATTTAAAATGGAAATTTCTTATTTTAAATGGGTGTTTAACAAAATGTGGTATTTAAAATAGGTGGTTGATGTTTTAAAATGGGTTTCTTTTAAAATGGTTTGTATGTTGGACTTCTGCAAATGCTTTATGACATAATAATACTGTGGTGGTTAAGTGATTTCAAATAATGTACTTCATTTCCAAATTTATTTTCAAATTTTTTTAATGATTCCCTTTTAAATTGAGATTTATAGTAAATAATTAAAAAGTGTGACATGGATGGGCACCTCGAGCATGTTTTAAAAAGGCCAGTTTGGATCTTTATAAATGTGTCTTTAATTTATTTAATGTGACACCATAATTGGGAGCCCCTTGATTTTATTTTTTCAATTATCTTATTCCATCATATGTTATGTAGATTTATTTTGGTTTATTGATTGTTGATTTATAAAAAATGGTTTTTACTTGAGAGGTGTTGGATGTGAGATAAGATTTATTTCAAATTTTTTATTCTGGATTTATGTGATGATCTTAATCTTGGTAGTTTTATCACCTCCTTTCATCAATGTCATGGGAACCTAGATATCATGGTAAGGGATTTAGTTTAGTTCATAACAAATTCAATTAAAAAAGAAAAAGTTTGGTTCAAATCAATATGACATAATTAAAATGTTTTAACTAATCAACACGATAAAATCAGTTATTGGGAGATGATCGATCTAACCATGTATGACTATGAGAAATTATAAAAAAATTAACTATATTTAGAATATCATAGAATATACAATTATAATTTAAATGTATTTTTTACAATATTCTTATTTCTTATCAAGGATTTTTTATGGGTTACATTTTCTATTCCTTGTTTGTATCCCCCAACCCTTTTTTGTTTGGTAATGGTATTGTTTTTTGAAGTTGTTTGTTCTTATGTGTTAAGTGATTTTTTTCTCAGTTTTATGTATATGTGTTTTGAAAGAGGAATAAAAGATATTTTTTATCATGAATTTAAAATTAATATTTTGTTGAACCGAAATAATTTATTAATGGAATGTTTTTTTGTTGGTTGTTTTTTGAATTATAGTTTGAGGATAGATTTTCCCAATACCATGATTATATATAAATTATTATTGAATATACTTGTTTCATTTATAACTAATCATTTTAAAAATATATATTATAAATAATTTTAAAAGTAAAATTTATGGAATTTGTTATTAAAATAAATAGATATACTCTTTGGTGGAATCCTATTTAGAATTTTTTTCTGAGACTCACCAAATACAGTAGTGTGTGTATTAATGAACCACTATTTTTTATTTTAGGGAATATGTTGTGTTATTGGGTTTCTTTTTGATATTTTAGTCTATTGGTATATGGGTTTTCATATGGTGAGTGATTGGGGGGGGGGGGTTAGTCCACTTGGTAGCGGTGTTTCAGAAATTCAAGGTTTGTTTTATTTTATTGATTATTGTGTATTTTCAAATTTTCTATTTGGATTTTGTATTATACTTCTATGGTATATTTTTAGTTTAATTATTATTTATTATTTTTATTATCAATTATTTACATTTTTTATTTTCTAAATGATAATAGTCAAACTGTTAATTTTATTTAACTATGGATGTTTAGTTGTTTATATTATATTTAGATTTCTTAATTATTTTGTATCTGCCAATTTATTTGCATGGATTTCCATCAAATTGATTTGTCTTGTTATATTCTAAATTTTCTTATGATTTTATAATAACTATTATAATGGTGTAAAAATTTTTATTTGTGAGTTACTAATATCAAGAAACTAGTTACTAGGCCATGTATAATAGGACCACCCATCAGGCCTTCTGGATGGCCAGGTAGTGCGATATTTTAGGTCAGCACATAGAGGGTCATTACACTTAGGGATTGTAGTATATCCTTATTATATTTTATTCATCTATTTAAATTGTATATATGATCGGCCTAGTGATAAGTTAATTGATATACATATATATATATATATATGAATTCATCATTTAATTTGATATAAAAAATATTATTATTTTATTTTACAAACTATGGTGATTATAATGGATTTCTTTGGATATTTTATATTTTCTCTTCACTATGGTATGAGGTTATAGTGTCTCCATTGTAACACATTAGAAACTCTTTAATAATTTAATTCCTTAAGAATACAAAGTGTAACACGTGGATTTACGCAGCATTATGGAATTGCTCCAATAGTGTGAACTTAGATAGGGATATCATAAAATTTACCACTGTATAAAAACATTTTCAAAGATTTTGTCTATGATATTTGGATTATCATTTTTTGGGAATGAAATAGAAATATTGTAAATGTGTTAGAAATTATTTTATAGGGTTTATGTAATGTAATATAATTCTTTTACCAAAGGGGTTTTTCAGATATAACATGATTTTACCATTCATGAGAGTGATTAGAAGTTCATCAACGTAAGTCATAAACTTGTATGTTATACTCTATAATGTTATGTGTTCCATATTTTCATTGAATTTGGGCTTCCAGATGTGGAAGAAGCACCTGGAGAGGTTTTTAACTACATATTGAGATATTTTCATCATTGCTTATTGGCTTTTTTGTCTTCAGGTTTTCTTTTGGATGAAATCAACTTTTATAAGTTTGTAGAATATATTTCCCAAGGTTGTTTTTATACGAAAATACATTTCTCATTCTGGATATTTAGAAACCTATTCTATTTTTTTTAGGTATATTGATAAATCCACAATATTATACGATAATGAACTTTTTCTAATCAATATGTTGATATTTTAATGTAGTGTTTATCATTGGTTTTTACTTAGATCACTTTTAAGTTATTTTATTTTTATGGGATGTTAAATATCAGTTCAATAAATAAATATTTTTTCATGAAAAACTGAATATTGATATATCTTAGATAGATTCTTAAATAAATTTTTTAACATTTTCGTTTTATTGAGAATGAGGTTATTTATCCAGGAGGTGTATAATAATGTGTGTAATATTAAATCACTAAATAAGGTTAGTTACATCTTTAAATTAATTACATAGTTTAACCCAAATAAAGAATGTTATAAACATGTTATGAATATATTCTATATTCAACCTCTTTTTCATTGGTATAAAACATATTATTATAGAGGATGGAGGTGGGATATATCCATATTATTTCATAAGGAATTAATGTATCAAAAATTAATGTTGGATCAGAAGAATTGGAAAAACCACCTTCGATGTACGAAATTAACTTTACCTAAAATAATTCATTAAATTTATTCTTTTCTCCCCTACCATTTAAATGTGGTTTTTGGGGACAACCTTGATGAATGAAATTTTTCTTCCAATACATTTCCTTGTCCATATTATTAGTCCAACTAAAATTGAAATATTTTACCTAACATCATTTATCATTGGATTTATTTTATTCTAACTTTTATTATAATTTATCAATACATAAATGTTATATCACAGTCTTAATGTTCATAAATTATTTTTTTAATATTAAATATGTACATGATTTCATATTATTACTAGTAATGACCATTGAGAGAGCTCTAACAGAATCATTAATTCCAATGTGATATAAAATCTAGAAATTTATAAATTTAAATCAAACTAAACCGTGACTATATTAGTGGGAATAGTATTTGACATGTTCTAGGTAAAACCAATGAGATAATTTAGGATGATATTGTATATTTAATTGAAGGAATGAAAATAAGAGGAGTATAAAAGTGAATATTAATAATATATTTAAATATAATTCCCAGATTTTCAATTTCTAGTTTTCATGCTATTTAATAAAAATGATAAATCAATTAGCTATGATTTCCATTAGAGTAGAGACTAAGGAATTCATTGGTCTTGGTACCTCTTTTCCAACTCAATAATTTTCTATTTATTATAATCAGTTACATTAGTTTATTTTTATGTATTGTGACTCAATATATTATTCAAACCTAATCATCCAAAATCATGAAATGTTCATCCAAAATAAAAAATATCATGTTTATGTATTAAAATAAATTTCCTAATTCACTAATGCAATAAAAATGCAATGAGAAAGAGAATATTAATGAGACTAGGGAAAGAATAAAACAATCCAAACATAAAAGAGATAAATAATTAGTACTTTATAAAAATCCCTTAACTTACATTACGATGAATAATAGTGACTAACACCATCATGTTATTTATTAGGTAGTAATAAATGTAACACAACAGCAAAAAAACAGTCCATTATGTGGTGGTTGTAAATTCGCATATCTATCATAGAATTATTTTTTGGATTCTAGTAACCCGTTAATAGTAGTGGTTCAACCATCTTATTTAATGGCATATACATCCTCATGTTTAATTGTTCTTCTAAAAAATATCTTCATCAAACCATAAAAGCCACGGCTAAAGATTTGTGGTCAAACACCATTTAAATAATCGTGAAATATAACTTTAACATATATATTAAAATATTTTTGGACACATCATTCATTGAGTGAACATGATTTCATGTATTATACTATTTCATTCTTAAATACTTGTTCATGTATTTAGGTATATCATAAAATTAACCATTTTTCATTTCATGAAACATCACATCAGTTTTCAGTAGTTTTTAGATCACAAAACATTCATGTCACGTAATGATTATCCAAATTATGAATCACATCCTCCAATCATTGTGTATTATTTTTAAATTATTTTTTAACCATGAAATATAGTTCAAAGTGTGAGTTAATTTTTATACATCCAAAATTATTTTTGTTGATATTGTTTTCCCCTTCTTAAAACATGAGGGACTCAGAGTACCCATATGGATCTATTCTTGTGGGGAACCTAACGTAATTAGATCATCATTTTCAAAAATCCATTTTAGAATTATACAGTAATCACATGAACCATATAAAGCACCTTGGACACATAAAGAACCACTCTACTGATTTAAACTTTGATTTTTTAATGAAATCACTACTTCTTATATTGGATATCTTCATCATATATAGGATTTTTCATAGATCAAATAAGATTTTAAATTTTTCCCATGGCGATTCTCAACCTCACATACATGTAATGGATCAATCCCAATATTTGTAGTTTAATTCAAGGTGAATTATGGTGTATTGGTATTAGTGGATAACAACAATGAGATAAAGGATGAATCTCGAGTGGTGTTTGGTCTGTCCAAGAATAAAGACATGAGTATGGGGTGGAATACATTATTTTTATTAAAAAAAAATGATTAGTTCTTAAAATGTGATCATAAAATAGTAGAAGTTTCATTGATTTTTCTCCACATAATATATATGGGGGAAAAATCTACTACTTAGAATATCATCCCTAGATGGCCTTGTCATAACTCTCATTACTACTTTATCCAATGTTCTATATGATATTCTATTCACCACACACATTAACAAGAATCGAACTGCTTGAGGCTCATTCACACATTTTTATACGACCTCCCTTAATCCTATGTGATAATTGGTCATATTCACTTATAGTGACATGACTTGATCTCTATTGTTCTCAACAGGTTTACCTAATAATTTATTAAAAAACCCAATAAATATACCTATTTAAAAACATATTCAATATATATATATATATATACTATTTTCCAAAAATTATTTTTTAAATGTTTAATTCCCATAAATAATATAATACAAATGAATTTGGAAAATTTACAAAAAATTATAAAAAATTATAAATTTAAATATTAAAAATAGTATACATTATATACCTATATAACACTCTTAAATACACAGATCATTATTAGCATTAATCAATAATATAATAAAAAATCACATGTAATGGACATTGTACCAAAATTAAAATATAATTATTACAAAAAAAATAATAATTATCAATGGGGGAATCAAATTTTCATGATTTACATTGAAATATTTCATTAGACCCTCAAAAACATAATAAAATAATTCAAATATGAATTTTACACTTCCTTAGTTGAAGTGATACAACCTATCCTGAGATCCACTTGTATGTCTCAATTCGTTTTTAATGTGAATCCTATTTGATAATTACCTAACATTTAATTTTGTTATCTCATAACTCAATGTGTTAATTTAAAATGTAGTTATTTTAAAATATTAAGTGTCTATCCCATTCCACAATATTTCCCAATATCTCAAATATGCATATTGTAAAAAAAAATCAACCAAAAATAAGAAGGCCTTAAAATTATGTTAAAATGAATATAAAAAAATGTTTTGTTTTTAATTATGTGTGATAAATTATGGATCAAAATTATTTTGAAACTCTAAATCATTATTAATGATACTCAAATGTAATGTTTAATGAAATACAACACCCAAAAATGATATCCCACGAAACTTCCCAAACTCATTATAGGATTGTTAATATGGAATGTAAAGTTCAATGAAAGTTGCAGGATTAATTTTTTATAAAAATTTATATATGGATGAATTACCAAACCCTTAACTATAATTTTTGAACATCCGAGAAAAAAAAATTTCAATAGTAATAATAAGTTAATGTTTAAATAGGAATGATTATTGACCTTCCTATGATACAAACCATTTTTTAAAATGGATAATAGTTATGTGTAATGAATAAAAAATATCAACCACCCCATAACAATAAAATAACTTGAATGTATTCTCTATAATGAAATATATTCCAATCCACCATTAAAAACATCCCGCTCACACTTAAAACATTGAATATCATGTGGAATATAATGGGAAGAGTATGAAGAAAAGAATATTATTTTAATGTGGCTCTTTATATCATGGTCATTCATAGATTCTATGGGACTAAATAACGACAAATGCGAGGAGAATTATATTGTGGATAATGTTATTTCCAAAAAAACATAATCAATTTAACAGTGATTTTTTTCTTTGATAAATTTTAAAAAAATAATGAATGTTTTTGTAGGATACATTCCACATGTTTCTTTAAAAAATAATCACTCATTTAATGGAAAATATTTTTTTAAAAATTATCTTAGGAATTAGAGAAAATGATAATTTTTAGTCACTCATTGAATGTAATTGTAATAATAAATAAACAAATATAAATTTTTTAAATTCAAATCATGATTATGTAATGGAAATTCTATTTACATATATGAAACAAATAACCTAAATAATGACTCACTCAATCCATCCCAAATGTTAATAGATACTCATTCAATCAACCATTTTACTCATATAATCCAACTGATAATGAAATTTAAAACATTGAATAATGGTTATCCTTAGGTCATTTTGTATCCTAGATAAATAATTATCAAATGATTAACGTGTGTAATGTAATTTTTCTTTTTAAAAATGAAAAAATATTTATAATCATTTTGCTGAGTCTAAAATAAATACTAAAATTAATTTGTTACTCCCCTATAATTATTCTATTTTTTCTCATCCATTTCATAAATTTCTTCCACTTCCATACATATTATCATTTAATTACAATAAACAAATTAATTAATCAAAACGTTCTATACACAATAATGGTTAATGGAGAGTAGTCAGAATATTTTATACATCCTATATGTACAAACATAAATAAAATATAAAAACATGGGGGTTTTCAAAGATGTTATTTTTAAGGGAATATGCATGACCTTCCGTCTATTATGCTCTTATTATGGAATGTTGGAAGTTTTTTACCTAGACAATATCAAAAAACATTCTCATATATGTATTCTCTATATAGGTGGGGCCATTTAATTTAACTAAAATTTGATCCACTCTCCTTGTGGGTAGTATATTTTCCACAAATATTAGGCTAATCCAACAGTGTTTTGTTGGTCCTAGAAATCTAGAAGTTAGATCTTGTGGAAACAAAACTTTTTGAAAAATTCAAACCATCATAGGATATTCTTATTTATAAATTTTTTTACCATATCTCAAAGTTTTCTTTTTTGATATTTTCAAATATTTCCTTTTACCATTAAATAATCAACCTTATGATTTTTTCTATGGTATAAAAATCCTCTATCTTTAACTTCTTTCCCTTATCGATTTCTTCATCTTTTACATCATAATTTTTGATATCCAAATATATATGGACTCAATTAATAATAATATTACTTACAAGAGTATTCTTACTATAATGAGTTTTTTCATTTCATTATATATCCTTGGAACCACGACATTCTTCAAAAATGTTTTTTCACATTTGACCCATATATCTTCACTCAGGATTCATGTTTACATTAAAATTGAATCTACTAGTTAGAATACAACTCCAATCATATAATTTTCCTCAACTCCTATTTGAAAAACTGTGGAGTATTATTTAATGCTAACAATAAGAACTAAATCACAAACATCTCAATCCATTTCATTATAAAAATGATAACTTGAATGGTAATATGATCTGAGGCTTATATATTCTTAGATAAATCCATTAGCGCCACATTTCAAAACTTCTTTAGGAGTGGGAAGGTTGAAATATCAATAATAGTCACCTTTTTTGACACCAAATCACTGTGTAAATTTTAGTGATTTATGAATGTGGGCTAGAGCATTAAGAATTGGTATGTTAATATATAAATTTTTTACACTGTTTTAAATGATTTCTATTTTTTGCTTCAATTTTACCTTTCTTCAACCTTTCTAGAAATGGAAATGACACACTGTCTCATATTGGGGAACCTCTATTATATATTTTTTACCATCTTTCCCATTCTATATATTTATTTCATGCTTTTCTATTTCTTTATCAGTTTGTCCAAAAAAAAATCTCTTGTAGTTTTATGGAAATATTTAGTGGGGTATCTTCTCCAAAAGGCAAAAAAAGTTAAATTTAAATAGTTTTTTACCTATGCTTCACCTGAAAATACCTATATTGGACACCCCTTGACATGGTAGTAAATATTTTTAACAATGTTACAAATAGTTCATAGTGTATCTTTTTTTTTATTTTGAGATTATTCTTTCAACACTTTTATGGAATCTAATATTTTATTCAATAAAGTGGAAACGTTATCCTCTAATTAAATGATATGATCATAGAGAAATTGTTCCTATAATGTTAGATATTTTACTAACTACTATTTGTTTCCTTGACATTGTTTTTTGTTTCTTCACCAAATCCAAAAATCAATTTTGATGATTTTATGAAATGAAATTGACTTCTTCGAAGTATGTACCATTGGGACGTTGTATAAATACCACAAAACCCATCTTATTGGTTAATAAATCATGTTAGGAAACTATATATACATCTATTATTATAATCCATGGATACTATAAAACCCTGATATTTTATGAGAATTATTCTTTTTAATTTATTTGATGTCTTTTGTAGTACGCTTCACCATGATTAGATTGCGCTATTCACAACACCTTATTAGCTTGCAGTATACGTAATACTATTCATGGCATGTGATGCACACATTTTCAAGTTCATTCGAATAAAATTCATTTACAGAAAATGAAGTATAGATTTTGATAAATGTATAACTGAACTATATTTTGAGTATGTTATACTCAACACCAATGGAAGCTTTACCTACATGCAACCCTAAGTTGGCTTGCATTATACACAAGCCCGACCTTCCTCAATAGCGTGTGTCGTACACAATACTGAGTTTCACTAAACAACGATATATTGTTATAATATTATTTTGAAATAGCTGTTTTGAATATTAATAACCGCATTTTGAATTTTATAACATTATAATTAATCATACCAATTTTCTGGAATGAGGTATGAGAATAAATTCAATTTTTCATATAATAAAAGTATTTTAAAAAATTGTAGTTTTTCTACATTTTTATGGTGCACCCATTTTAAATCAATTTTTTTAATGTTTATAAGTTCAATATTACAAAATAAACATCCTATTTAAATCATTTTATAAAAATTTATATTTGATAATGTTCTGATATTTTTCTGACAACGTTCTCATTGTCATGAATAGTAAAAACATGATAAATTTTACTAAAAAACAGATTTTTTCATCGGGAAAATTAGTATGGTTAAATTATAATAGTAAATTGTTTTAAATTATAATTATTATATATTTTTACTATTTAAAAATACTCTATGTAATTAGCGTTAATTATAAATTGAATTCGTAGGTAAAATCAATTCAATCATTTGCAATGTTATAAAAAAACCCGTTTTTGACAATGGGATAAATTTTAAAATAATTACTACAACTTCTATGTTTTGAATTTGGAAAAATAGATTATATATTTGGAATAATTAGGTCCAAATTATGTTAATAGGATACTTTTAATTTTTGGTAATTATGAAAAGTAACTACGGTAAATTTTATTTACCACAGTTAAATGTAAATTAGGTAATTAAGGGTAAAATAATATTATAAAATTATCCTAACACTTTTCTTAATATAATTGGATGATTATATTTAGTCCTAAAAAATACTTTGGTAGAAATGGTATCTATTAGAACCTACTTTTATGTGATTAAGACATTTAAGTTATTTTATTTAAATGAAAGTGAAATATGTCTCACCCAGACATTAATAATTAAATTATATATAATATTAGGTAATAAAGTATATAAATCCGGTAATAAATACTCATTTTAAGGCGAAAATGTTTTTCTTTATCAAGGTAATTTATTTGTAATTTTTAGAAAATATTTAATCACCTTAATTTCTTATACATTAATGATGCAGAAATTATTTATTTAGTGAAAAGTCAATAATATAGTTTTTATGAAACTAATAATTCCCATTAAAGGCCCAAAAACATGTCCCCAACTTATTGGTCCTGTACATATAAACCATAACCATATAAATGTCTAATTCTTTAGCATTTGGAGCCTTATAAAAGTGATTATGACACTTATGTTATTATATTTTAAATGATGTCAAAGTTGTCACCTTCATAATTTAATAAACATAACATTTTAAAAGTAGGGTGTTTTTCAAGATAAATTATAATAAAAGTATTCTAATGAAATATATTAGATTAATATTCATCATAGTATATTATTTTTAATTTTTATACAACAAATAGTTATATTAAATAATTATAAAAATATGTTTTAAAAATTATTTTATTAAGAGAAATATCAAATAAATTGTTTTACAAATATTAAATTAAATATTATATGAACTAATTAATATGATCCACAAATTTTCTAGAAGAATATGGAATCTTAAGAACCTATTAAATATTTTTTTTCGAAGATATTCTGGTTGTGTATTTTATTTAAATTCCATTAAATGAAGAGTGTCAGAATTTACACTATTGGTATTTTATAAAAATAACATATTATTAAATTATATAAAAATAAAAAAATATTTAAAAATTACAAATTAAAAATTATATGGTATACAAAGATTTAAATTATCCAATTATGGGAAATTTACAACACATAAGTTTGTATTTATAAAAATTTAAAATTTAGAATATTATTACAACAAATAAAATAAAATACATTAAATAAGGACAAATCAAAATGAGAAGGTTTAAAATATACTGAAATCATTCCTAAATGTTATTGGTTGGTGAGATTACAAACCTATCTCATCTCATCTTTGAACTGAGTCATTTTTTCAGTTTTTAAGTGGGGTTTGAATTTGTCATAAATTAATATTTTTTAGGTTTCCAAAGGTTCCCCTCTCCTCCCATATAAAAATGCACCTCCTCCCATTCCACTTCACACCAACTGTGAGCTTTCAAATTGGTCCAATCCCATCACATTTTACATATCCACTTCCCTAGAAACCAACTAGAGGTCATGATATTCATCAAAGAACATTTTGAGTGCCTTGAGATGAGGTTAATAGGAGGCACGTCGAAGAAGAGGTAATATCCTTCTCTGATTCTTTCAAACATATTTCTTCTCCTAATTCCACTATATGAGTTATTTAATTCTTAAGTAATAACAACAGTATCTCTTGAATACTGATATGTTATTATGGATATGAAACAACCATATTCTATCTTCTATCCATCTTATGACAAAATGGAATCACCACGCGTGCGTACGTACGACTTACCATCTCCACGCCGTGGTGTAATCTTTTACTTCATCAGTAACATACATGGATGGGTACTAATATGGATGGAATAACTATATATGATCATTGTAATGTGATATTGATTCTGAAGTATTATACACCATAAACTTCAATACAATTCCACAATCATGGGAATGATATCATCGCTCGTGCGTACGTACGGCCTACTGTCTCCACGAAGTGATGTGACTCGTTCTACATGATCTTCATTAAATAATGATTATATAAATGAATTGAATGAATAAATATGATATTTATTACACTAATACCATTATGTAAATTTTTTATCTATACCCTAATATAAAGAACCAGAAATTTCATGGAATATTTTTTAATAATTTATTTGGGATTTTACGAGTGCGCAGTTTCTGACAGAACCTGATTTCAAGGCCCAGTGTGCCCGGAATCATTTTCTGAAGTTTAGCTCGGGTACGTTCAGTGAACGAACAAGTGGGTTTTCCTATCTTTTGAACCGGTGCTTGAAATTGAAATCTGGGGGCACTATTGAACTCGCAACGTGGGTTTTCGCTTAATAAGACTTTCAGCTCGGTGGCAGGTGATCAGGTATAAAAGTTTATTTTTGGGTTTTACGGGGGGTTAATAAAATAAAAAAAGTGAACAATTTATTTTTTTAAACATATTTTGTGCGAATAAAGTAGTTAGAAGCTTCACTTGGAGGTTGGATCTCGGTGGAAACCACACGAGACCTCCCATAAATGGGAGGGGAATCAAAACTCCTTGACTCCCCCTCATTTATGAGGGATAGCCTCTTGGTTTAAATCCCCCTCATAATTGAGGAGGATGAAACATCTTTTTTTAATGAGGGGACCACCCATCAACAACCCCCCTTACCTTCTCCCCAATTTAATGCACCACCGCAGCGGATTATTTTGGGTGGAGCCCTCTGTCATAAATCCTTCATTTATGACTTGCGTTCCAATGACGAGCCCTCCCACTCCTATATAAAGGAGGCTAGGGGAAGAGTTATGGACAAATTATTCAAGCGGTGGAATGATGGCATTGAAGAACGACGCCCAGAACTTGGATTGTTTTCCTCTTCCTCCAACGAAGAACGAAGAACGCCGACGCCACCCTCGGCTCCTCCCTTTCCGAAATTGACGAGATGACTCTGATCTTCCACGACGCCGATTATCACAACGTTCATCTTCTACCGTTCGGCGATGTGTGACATCTTATCGATGTTGGGGTTGATTTTTATGTTTGAAAATATTTTGAAGTTCTCTGTTAATTTTGGCTGCCTGTTATCAATATAATGGGAGGAGGACGGACCACACGAACACGACCGAAACTCCTCCCCTTTTTGTTGTTGATTTTATTCGTGGCTTGAAATGGAGGCAGTGACATTGCACCGCACAAGGTCAAGAGAACCGCTGTCGGAGAGGACTGCGATGGGGGAGCGCGACGCCATTGCGCTGCACCGGTGTGGCCGAAAGAGGCCGTGGCTGGAGCCAGGCTGCGGAGGAGGAGCACGACCCGTAGCACCGTGCCAAAGCACCAAGGAGGGTCGAGGCCATGGCAGGCCGTGGTGGTTCAGCAAGCGGGCGGCCGGACATCCAGCTGCCGGTGCTCTAGGAGGCAGGACCAGCGGGTCCCACGGTGGCTCTCTGACCGGCCACTGCGGCCGACTGTTTTTCTGGATGTCTGAGGGTTGTAACCCCTGACAGCTGTAAACAGTGGGGCCCACCCAAAAGGCGGCCACCATTCAAAATAGGGGGGGATCCCCACCTTCGGCATCCGCCGCGTTGGGTTAGCCACCAACTCTGGGTCGGACCGCCCGCGCTGGGCCGGACCGCCCGCGTCGGGTCGGGCCGACCGCGTCGTGCCGGACCCTTGCGCCAGCTGGGCCGAGCCGCACCAGCCGGGCTGGGCTACGCCCAACTGATCCAGACCCAGACCCGGGTTGGGTCGACCCGGTTCGGGCTGCCCCATGGGGTTTTGGGTTGGGTCGGATCGGGCCCAAACCCCCTACTTTCGGACAGTTCCGTTCAAACGCCCATAACATGGGCTACAGACCTCGAATCGACACACCGTCAGTTGCGTTGGGATCCTTGGATCATCACGGTCGTTTAAGTATATTATACTAATCGTTTTGGAGAACCTTGGGTACAACCTGGTTGGTTTGAACTTGAAACGAACTAGGCCCTTGGAGCGGAAACGCTTATAACTCGAGCTCCGGACGTCCGATTGACTTGTCGTCGACTTTGTTGGTTTCCTCTTTGTGAGATGGTTATTTTGGCTTAATCCGTATGAAGTTTGGATGCAGTTAGATTATGGTTGGGTTGGTTTTAAATTAAAAACCAACTGGGCCCCTGGGGCGGAAAAACCAATATCTCTCAGACCGGGTGTCCGATTGATGCACCGTCTGTCGCGTTGAGTTCCTATTGATGATATGGAACATTGTGATACATCATCACTGGACTTTGTGAAAGTTGATTTATCGACCTCTTTGGCTCGTGGAGCAGACCCTCCAGAAATCGAGTATGCTATGTGCGGGAACCCTAGAGCTAGCGACGACGAAGATGACGACTTCCCTACAAGGATCCTCAGTGGGTTTGACGTGGACGACTACCATACTTGGATCTTCAGTGGGTTCGACAAGGATGAATACATTACTAGGATCCTCAGTGGGTTCGATGTGGACGACTACTGTACTAGGATCCTCTGTGAGTTTGACAATGACGTCTACTATACTCGGATCCTCTATGGGTTCGACGACGACGTCTACCGTGCTGGGATCCTCCGTGGGTTCGACAACGATGACTTCTGTACTAGGATCCTCTGTGGGTTCAACAACGTTGTCAACTGTACTTGGATCCTCCGTGGGTTCAGCAGCGATGAATAATATACATGGATCCTCCGTGGGTTCAGTAGTGACAACTTCTGTACTAGGATCCTACATGGGATTAGAAGAGGAGATGACTTAGAGGATACATCCAATCAACTCCACCTCTCTTCATGAAGTAGTATACCTGCGTGAGTTGAGTCTTGATTTTCAATCATCATCATTGATATGATTGAATTATTTTCCTATGTGGACTAGGTTGAGCGTTCCTGTGTGGACTAGGTTGTACTTGGGCTTGAGAGTGGGAGTCGTTTTGTAATTGTTGACTTAGGTATATGTATGGGAATATACCTATGTAGAGCTGGTTGATACTTCATGTTTATATTTTTCCTTTCATTCCTTTGTGGAATGGGTTGTGTTTTTCCTATGTGGACTGTGTTGATCTATCCTTTCTGGACTGGGTTGTGCATTCCTTTATGGACTGCGTGGTGGTTGGGAGTTGTATAAGAACTGTAACTGATGACATAGGTATTTGTATGGGAATATACCTTTGTATTGTTGTTGATACTTCGTGATGGTATCTCTCAATTGTGGTTTATCCTTCGTGGATTATGAGAGACCTTCAGGGGTCTCGGGGTCCCTATTGAGTATCATATACTCACCCATGCATGGTCTATGCCCACACTACGTTGTGTTGGATGTAGACGACGGACATCACTGATCAAGGTGGAAACTTCTGGAGCAGGACGGTACCCGGAGGCGGGCCACTTGGCGGGATGTCCACGGAGCTGACGGCCAGACCGAGGATCTCTGGAGACTATCTATACCCTCCCTTCAGGTGGGAGTTCCGGAGGATGACTCAGTGCTGTTGTGTTACTTTACTGCTGCTGTACTATCTTTTCAGTTGTACTTTACAATCAGTTGGGTTTGTATTTTTGCCCATTTACTTCCATCACTTACTTTTGTATCCTGTTTACTTAGTGTTTACTTCAGCTTGTGTACTCTGTGGTGTTTGTTTTCTTATATAAATGCAATGCCTTCCCATTTTATCTGTATTTAAGCCTTGGTCCTAGTTGCTAGCCCTTGGCCTGTGGGAGGTGGGCATGGGGTCGTCACGACACGGGCCCCGAAGATGGGTCGTGACACATAAAAAGAGTAATAAGAATTTATTCGACAAGTCGCACATAAGAACATAAAGCAATGAACAACTGAATAACAAGTAGCAATGAAATATTACTAATAAGAATATAAGAATATGATCATATATAATATCATAACAATGAATATGATTCTGAAAAAATTCAATGAATTTATTTAAATCATTATACAGGAGGTTGAGATATGTACAAATCATATTAGCCCTATAGTAAGGGATTAATATTCCAATCACTTTCTAATCTGAGATTTTTTATTTGTAAGTATTTACTGGGGTTATGTTTATCATCTAAGCTGATATGTTCTAAAAATGATTTCATAAAATGTATACTATTCTTCCATGTATGTTTAAAGTCATGTTTACCATTTTTCTAACTTTGTCTACATGGTATGTAGGGAATCTTTCTTTTGTTTACCATACAAGGTACATTTTTACTTTCTCGATAAAAGTACGAGGAGAATGTTTTTTCTAACTTATACTTCATGAACAGATTATTACGGTTTCATAACGCATTTTCATCATGAATCTTACTCTACAATATTTGATGATTATTTTCAATAAAATCCATTTATTTTAAAAATGTGTGGCATTTTGTGAAAATAAAATGATTTTGAAGAAGAAAGGATATTTTACTCATGAATTCATTTCAAGTGTTTTATCAAATCTATTTTCCATCCATGATGACATTATTTAGCATGTTAATGTTTCGAGTATAATGTCTCTATTATTTACATGGTTTTATTTTTATTATGATGAAAGGATATCCATTTGTTTTATATAGATTATGTCACGATGGGATGATGTTTATGAAATCCATTTTATTATTTGGGTTATGATGAATGATTTATGATTGTTTAGTGGAACACGTAAGAATGATTTAAATATGAGATGGTTGTGACCTATATCTTCCTACAATGCATTGGGTAAATTTTTTTATCTCATGGGATAGAAATTGATGAAAAAACAGGTAAACTCGGTTCAGTAATACAGGGATGGAAAGACAAGTAAACCTTGTTTAGTAATGGACTACATCCACTATGATGGTCTTGGAAACTGTGATTTGGATACTATGGAAATCATATCATTTTCTTAATGGTTTTCCACAATTACATGTCTTATTACCTTGATATTTTATGATGATTAATGTTACTTTATGATATATTCCTTATGTACTTCCATGTTTTATGACATTTCTCAAGATTTTGATGTATAGATTTTATGGTCCTGTTTTTACGTTCAAAATTTTATGGATTGTTTTATATTCTCCATGTTTACCATAAATGAGAATTTGAGCTCACCATTTTAATGTTTTCTTTTCCCCTGGTTATAAAAATTGGTTTTAGGTAAAAATAGGGGAAGTACATTATGGGAGATGTTAAAGATCTTTCACTATGATTAGAAGATTTTGATTAGAGTTTCCAAAGACACTAAATTAATACGGTATTTGGGCATCTATTTTTTTCATGTATTATGTTTTTTGAAAATGTAATGTAATGTCCATCTATGTCAATCTTTGGGTCTCGACAGTTGGTATCGGAGCGAAGGATTATTCAACCATTGGAAACTAGGATGCAAAAACTCTAGTGAGATCCCTAGAGATATTTCTAAGGTATGTCTAGGGATATTTCTAAGGTTAAGTATACTTATAGGTCAAATTCCTAAAATTACGGTAATAATATTAGAATTAAACCTACAATGTTATATATTGAAGGTAATCCCCTTATATTATATTTTTTTCCCAAGCATGAATTTTTCCTCTCACACTATTCTTTTTGGGTTTTATACGATGGCTGGAACCCGAAGGAACCGTGCTGATCAATGCAATGGACAATGCAATGATTGTCCTCCGGAACAAACCAATGTTTTGGATGATGGAGTGAAAAATATTATTTATATACTTACACAAGCTATGAATCATTCCAGGATTCCAAATGAATAGATAAGGGAACAATATTCTATTCAGTCCTTCATGAGGCAATGGCCACCTTATTTTAGTGGGTCTTTGATCCACTTATTGCTGAACAATGGATTAGTACCATTGAAAAGATATTTTCCATAACTCGTTGTTCAAGGCATGAAATAGTCATTTGGGTTGTTTACCAGTTAGAAGGTGAAGCAGACCAATGGTTGACTCTATTTAAGAATACAAGGCCCCAAGATGAAATTTAATCCATGGAATGGGACGAGTTAAAGAACTTGTTTTTCAATAAGTACTTCCCTCTTATTCTTTAAAATAAATGGACAAGGAGTTCATTGAGCTGAAGAAAATGGATGATGAATCTCTTGGTATATACGAGGTGAATTTTACAAGGATTGAATGGTATGCATCTGGCTTTATCATCCAACCTGAAAGTAAAGTTGATCAATTCTTCAGTGGCTTAAAAGAAAGTCCACTAAGGGCATTAACTATAAGAGACTTCAGTACATATGAAGAAATTGTGCGCGTGCTATCATGTTAGAACTATAAGTTTTGTTACCTATGAATCTCATGGTTTTTACAAGAAACAAAAGATGGAGTTCAAGGAAAAATCTCAAAACAATCCTGAAAAAAAGATGAATGTTTCTTTATACTCAATGTGTGGAAAGAAGCATTGTGAAGATTGTCTAAATTGGACTAGAAAATGTTTTATGTGTGGAATAGAAGGTCATCGAGCAACTGCTTATCGAATTAATGGGAAAAAGGTAGCTAATGATGTGATTAGAGAAAAGACTATAGAGAATGAACCACCAACACTTCAGTGCTACAAGTGCAAGGAAATGGGTCATTATGCAATCTGATGCCCTAATCCAAGGGTTAATGATGATCAACATCAACAACCTCTTAAGGAAAAGGAAAAAATGAATGTCACATGCAATCACTATTGGAGATGTTGATTATGACAACGATGTGGTGGAATGATTAAGTGTTTATGTAATGGGATTGAAAAATAATGTTGTGTAATACCATTTAAAGTATCATGGATTATTGAAATATCTATGTATTGGTTTACTATGGTTTACAATAATTATATGGCACTGGTAACCATTAAAAGTGATTGAAATATTTTTGGAAAGTAGATGATATGTGCATAATGAAGGGATAAAGAGAAAATAATATGTTTTTTAGTATTAATGAGCTCATGATTGATATAAAGACAAAGTGATATCATGGATTGAGTATATAAATTTTTTTGGATTTTGGTATGTGGAAAGAGTTAACTTTTGATAGCATTCATGAATTTACTAAGGTTCAATGGGTATTCAATTTCCAAGAGAATACATGATTAAGGTATTCACATGTTTGGAATATGACCAACAACATGATATATCTTATGATATATAGGGGATAAATGATGGTATTCACATTCGTGGAAGATGACCTTTCTAGTAATCATTTTGTTTATACTATGATATTGGACATAAGTATTTTCGATAAGCCTAAAGGTTAGAATGGATTAATTTAGACATCAAATAGTATTTCTTAAGGATATAACTTTTTTATTTTATTTCTGAAATATTACAATAGTATAGTTTTAGAAAAATGACAACACGTTGGACGGGAGACAACCCGTCGCGTTGGACAGGGCTGTGGGAATCGAACCCACAACTGATGTGAAAAAGGCCTTTATCACCTACCAGTGGCCTACAGGAAGTCCCGGGTTTTTAGAAATTAGTTTTATGTTATGATAAATGATGTATAAGTCCATTTTAGGAACCATATACTATTAACCTCACCATAGATGGACTTATGTATATTTTATATCTTGTGGTAATCTTTTTGTGATAGAGACAGATGGAATGACCTATCAATCTATCACAAGATCTGCTAATACTTCAAGAATGAAAAATTCAACCTCATTTTTTGAATATGATATGATGTGAGAATTGTTCGTGGAATGACCAATGATGATATTACACTAAAATAAAGTAATTATTTCTCCTTATGCAAAAATTTATCAACTTTATGGAAATGATCTTGAAATCAAAAAATGTTTTCATATTACCCTCATATCTAGTGAACTATATGGTACCTTAGATCATCACAAATTTATGGCTTTTTTATTGTTGGATTTTTTATAACCATGTTCTCTATCACTCTCCATCAGAACATGATGGTTAGATTTCTCTTCCATATCCATATTTTCACCTATATTCACTTATGTGGAAACCTAATGCTGAGTTACCTTTGGTATCCATTATTTTTCTAACGTTCTTTTTTAAAATTATTTTTTAGTGTTCCTTTTTACGATGTGGGTTTCTATGAAAGAAACGTTAAAAGTAAAAAACCATTTATAATACCAATGAATTTCGAGGGAGAAATTCATTTTAAGAGGGGTAGAATGTAACACCCACGGATTTTATGAGAATTATTCTTTTTAATTTTTTATATATTTTGTTGTATTCTTCACCAACACTACCTTGCGCTATATGCTACATCGTATTAGCTTTTAGTATACGAAACACTATTCTTGGCTTGTGGTGCACATAATTTCAAGTTATTTAGAATACAATTCATTTTACATAACACCATGTATAGATTTTGATCAATATATAACTGAAATATATTTCTAGTATGTTATATGAAACACCAAAGCAAGCATTCCCAAAATGAAACCCTGACTTGGCTTGCATTACATGAAAGAGAGACCTTCTTCAATAGCGTGTGTTGTACGCAATACTATGTTTCACTAAACAACAATATATAGTTATAATATTATTATGAACTAGACATTTGAATACTAGTAACCAAATTTTTAATTTTATAACATTATAATTCATCTTACAAATTTTCTAGAATGACATTTGAGAACAAAATCAATTTTTCGGATAAAAGATTTATTTTTAAAAAAATGAAGTTATGCCACTTTTTGATAGAAAAACCATATTAAATATAATTTTTGATAATATTATAAGGTCCATTTTACAAAATAAACTTCCTATTTTGAATCAAGATATAAAAATTTACATTGGATAAAGTTTTGATATTTTTTTCTGACAACGTTCTTATTCTGATGAATAGTAAAAAGATGCTAAATTTTACGAAAAAACAACTATTTTCATCAAGATAATTTATATGGTTAAATTATAATAGTAAATTGTTTTAATGTATAAATAGAATATATTTTATCCATTCAATATAATTTATGTCTTTGTAATTAATTTTAAATTGAATTCCTAGGTAAAATTAATTCAATCTTTTGCATTGTTTTAAACAAAAACCCTTTTTTTCGACAACAAGATTAATTATAAATTAATTAATTAAACTAATATGTTTTTAATGTGTAAAAATGGATTATATATTTGGAATAAGTAGGTCCAAATTATTTTTATAGTATACTTTTATATTTTTGGGCATTATGAACAGTAAGCATGGTAAATTTTATTTACTATAGTTAAAGGTAAATTAGGTAATTAAGGGTAAAAATAATATTATAAAATTATCCTAACACTTTTTGTAATATAATTTTATGATTATATTTCATCCTAAAATATACTTGGGTCGAAATAGGGTCTATTAGAACTAACTTTTATGTGATTAAGACCTTTAATTTATTTTTTTTAAATGAAAGTGAAATATGTCTCACTCAAACTTTAATAATTAAATTATTTTTAATATAAGGTTATACAAAATAAAAATTTGGTTATTGTTGGTCGGAGTGGACACTCAAGAGGGGGGTGAATTGAGTTCCAATTAAAATTTCTGTTAAAAACAATTTCTATTAAAATCCCCCAATTTCAAAAACAAATTAAACTGTAGTGAATTTATATAGATTATAAATGTTCAATTAGTTTCTCAAAGATTGATTAATTCTCAGTTAACTTAATCGTATGATTAAATTAACTTTTGAAACTAACTTACTGATTTATAACAAACATAAACACTTGCTAATTTAATTATCAAAGTAGCTTTGAAGGTAGATTATATTTCAAAGTAATAGCAGTAGAATATGAAATAAATATGTATAGTATGGATATAGAGTATAACTACAAACATAGAGAATTAACCAAGAGGTTCAGTCTCAAGCCGAGACTTAGTCCTCTCAAAATTTTATATAAGAATGATCCACACCCTGGATCGGGGTTAACAACAGTGAACACACTGTCCAGGTCACAAGACCTCTACCACAGTTCTTCGTGGGAAAACAAACAACAGCAGCAAGTTGTCCAGGTCACAAGACCTCTACCACTATTCACAGTGGGGAATGGGGTGCAAAAAGGTTTGCTGAGGATTTACAGATCCTCCAGTGAAAGTACAGGAGTCAGTGTGTGTTTAATACAGCAGATAACACACACTTCTCAAAATGTAGAAAAATAAAACACAGTAGAGCAATAGATAGAATGAATAAGGTTTAGAGTGCTCTATAGTGTTGGCAGATCAGTTCTGGACTCGTAGGAATGAGTGACTTGAAGCTTTGGTCCTTTTTTGTAAGTTGACACTAAAACAGAGTGTCGGGATTTCCAGACTTCCAGATGTTCAAGTGATCATCTTCTTTGAGTTTGAGTGCTTCACAGCATGGCTTTTAGGAGACGGTTCTTTCAGTCGGTTTACTGAGACTCTTTTGTTCTTCAGAATGAATGCTCGAGAGTTCTTCCTTTTTGTGTATATGCGTATCTCCTTCTCAGTTGTAGATGTTAGACTCAGCGTAACTGTTCCATTCATGTCTTCTTCTTGAATGCTTCTCTCTTCTTTTTATACTCCTCCATATATTCCCTTTTTGTTCACCCGAGGCCGACAAGATAAATAGTCTGGAGTTGCACGTGCGATCTTCCTCGTACATTGTATTATTTCTTGATATGTCTGCAAATATCAATAAATAATGTTAGATGTATTCATCTTGCTAGACATGACCGTTAGATTAGTATTAATCAAATTGGTAAAGAAAAAGTAGAAATATAATAATAATAAACTGGTCGAGAATGTATGTCACTGTGGACTTCAACTGTGGTCTTCCAACTGTGGACTTCCTTCTGACTGCTGACTTCAACAAAAGGCTTGCTGTCTGTAGGCTTGCAATAGTAGCTTTTACTCCATGTAGCTGTAGCCTTTCTAACTGTAGACTTGTAACATCAAATTTGTAGAACTGTAACCTTTGTCAACTGTAGACTTCGATCATCAGTAGACTTAGTAGACAGAAGCTGTCTAACTGTAACCTTGACTGTAGACTTATGACTTTAGGCTTGTTCGACTGCGAATTTGTTCCAACTGTAGACTTGTTCGACTGTGAACTTGAGCAGATATAACTTTGAACAGATGTCTTGTAACTGTGACCTTCGTCTGTGAGCTTTGACAATAGATAGCAGTAGACTCGTAACTGTAAGCTTGTATTAGTCTTCGACTGTAACCTTGTAACTGTGAACTTATTACAACAGTAACTTAAGGTGACAGTTAGCTGTAACTGTGACTTTGAAAAGAAAACTCTGACTGTTGGCTAACAATACCAAACTTATGTAAATGCTACTGTAAGCTGTTACAGCAAAGTTATGAGAGTAAGAATATGAACTGTTTAGAATAAAATACGTTTAAGCATAGAATAATATGATTAATTCAAAGGTTTAATAAATCAGAATTAATGTTTAAGCATGATTTGGGATTATCAAAACAGGTGATTCCAACAATCTCCCCGTTTTTGATAATCACAAATTATGTCAGTATGAAATATAGAAGTATCAGAGAGAAGTGTGCAAAACACAATATTAGCAATATGAGCACAAAAATTATGTATAACCCTATTTCTCCCTATTTATTTCTCCCTATTTATGTATTTCTCCCCCTTTGTGATTAACAAAAAGAAAGACAGAGAGAGAGAAAAGAAAGATTGTATTAATAAGGAGTGCATTACATGACCCAAAATGTGAATACAAGATCCCTATAAAAAAACATAAACAGACTCAATCCTCTTCATCGGGAGGTAAGGGATCTTTTCCTTTGGAGGAAGAAGATGGAGCAGTAGGTGAAGGATCAACAGGCTTAGGAAGTGTAGCAGGAATGTCTGGAGGGGCAGCAACAGATGCTCCTGAAGGCCTGTAGTGAGTAGCTTGCCGAGGTATCAGTGGTCTAAGACTTCTGAGGGCATCAGCAGGAGACATTACTGAAGAACCACTGGGGTTGGAGACAGGTAGGGCAGGAGGAACTATAACATGTGTGCAGTCCACATGAAGAAAAGGTAGGAGCATATTCCTGAAATCCATGATGATGTTTCCTCCTCTGTCCATGGCAGATAAGAAGTCATCTTTGTTTTCCAAGAATTTATCCAAAGACGGGGTCAACTCTCGTAGCTTGCTAACTTGTTCTTTGAAAGCTTGAGTTACAGGAGGCATCTTCATAGTTTCTAGCATGAGCTTGAAGTGATTGTTCAACTGATGCTTGGTGAAAATCCGATCAAAGTAATAATCCACTTTACTTTTGATGGCCTCCTGAGAAGCAGTAGCAGCCTGCAGGTGATCACGAACAAAGCCACTGACTTCTCTTGTAGTAGCAAGGATCTGTAGGTCTGATGTGTCATTTGCACGGGCCTGAGTAAGCTCTTCTCTGAGCAGGCTTCTAAACTGCTCAAGGTCCACAAGAGAGCTAGATGAAGGAAGGGACTTGACTGAGAATGCCACTGTCTCCTTGAAGGACTGAGTCAGATTTCCAATCACTTTCTGAATGACAGCATCCTGATTGCTAAAGTGTTCTTTTACTGATTTCTTGAAAGCCTCAAATACTTCCACAAACGGCTTGACCACTTCTTTGATATATCGAATCTCACTGGCCACTTGTGTCTGAGAACTGCACAGGGCAGTTAAAGAAGCAACTGATTGTCTGAGGGCCACTACTGCTCCAGTCCAGCTTTCAATTTGAGTGTGGCACACTTTCATTTCATCCATCACTTCTTTTATTGGACTTCCCACAACACATCCTAGAGATAATTATAAGGATTGTTCCATATTTTTCAGCTCATCAAAAAGACTGGTCTTCAATTCAGCAACAGACTGTCTGATGGTCTCCTTCATTTCATTCTTTAAGGATGCAAGGTCTTCCTTGGTGGCCAATATTTCAGTTTCTAACACTGGAGATCTGTTAGGTAGGATAACTGGATTTCTTGGTGGTTGGTTTTCCTCATCTGAATCCTCATAATTGAGTCCTAACACCATGTATCCTGGATCTGAGGTCCATCCTTCTATATCAAACATTACAGAGACTGAACCAAAACGCTCCCCCTCACTTGGAGCTCCTTTCTGAACACTTTCTACTATCTGCTCAACTCTGGGTAACTCTAAGTTCTCTTCTGTAGCTCTAGCAGGTTCCATATTTGCTTCTTCTGTAGGTTCAGCAGTGAGGTTAGCCTCCCTCTCTGTTGGGTCATCAACCACATTCATGACAACAGTAGTAGAGACCACTCCTGCTTCCTGGTCAGACACTGACTTGTCTGTATACCCTATCAGAGGGCTCATATTAAGTTTTTCTGCAACAGTTTCTTGATTTTCATTTGAAGTTCCAGCCTCTTTTGCTTCGATTTTATCATCCTCATCAGAGGTTTCCTTGACAAAATACTGAGATTTTTCTTCTTCTTCTTCTGTAGACTAAGTCTCACTGTCTCTTAGAACAGGTTCTCTACTAGGTAGTTCTTTTGGAGGGCTTGCTGCTCCAAACGTCACTGTCCTGACAGGACTGTGAGTAGTATCAGGATCACTCCCTTCATCAATTGGGGTGTTCTCTCTTGCAGAGTTACCAACTACTGCAGTCTGTTCATCATCTGAGTATACAGGTTCAGGCTCATCAGGCTTTATGCCTGGATCTCTCATATCTCTCGGTCTAGAGGGATGAGTAGAAGGGCTAAATTTCTCATAGATTCTCTCCTCATCATTCACCCATGATTTCTTCCAGGGATTCCAACTGATCTTCATGAATTTGCAAATTACTTTCGAGATACATACACTGTTCTTTGCCACTATCAACTCTTCCTGACTTCCAGCTGCACCTTTCACTTTCAACATAATCGAAATGAGTTTAGCATGAAACAAGGCACTTGATTTTGAGCTTGCCTTTATCATGTCCTCCATCTGAGCCATCAGCAACCTACAAAGGTTGATCTTCCTTCCATGTTTTAATAAGTACATCATGTAAATATCCTGGTGCTTCAGAGTTGCAAAATCTCCTCTTCTAGGACTCAGTACATGCTGAATAAACTTAAACAGAAGCCTGTCCTCTCCATTCATTTCAGCAGCAATAACCTTTCTTACTGTGCCATTGCCTGTCAGTTCTTCCAGAGCCGCCTCATGATCAAAGATTCTACTATTTGGAGGAGCCGCTCCAGAATAGTAGTTGTAAATACCCTCATGAGGAACTCGTAAACAAGCAGCCCAATCAGCGGATGAAAAACTGACTTCATTGCCATTTACTCTGGATACCAGTCTATGCAGATCATCCTCTTCCTCGACCTGTAGATATTCATAGAATTCCTTCACCAGCTTCGGGTAGTACGGTCCATTATTGTTTGCGAAGCATTCGTTCCATCCTTTCTCATTAAGCACTGCCAGTACTAATGATCTGCTCGATAAAATCCACTCTTCACTTAGCTCCTTTTCAGCAACTATTTCTCTCTTAGTCAGATGTGGATTGACAGGTCTTATCGAGGCGATCCCGGTGCCACTGGATTCGACTTGAGTCCTCTTTGGCATTGGTGCATCTTCATTGACAGTCGGGGGTCGCTTTGTTCTGGCCATTGGAACTGAAAGAGGTTTCGAGGTTCAGTTGAAGGTTTAGGGTTTAGGACTTGAGAGAGCAAGGGTCGAGATGAGTGGATTGAGATATGTTCGATGTTCTCAATTTTATCATTTAGGGATTTAGAAATAAAAGTATAAAGAAAAGAAACGGTTCAAATTCCCGCAAAAATAAACTAAGGTTAAACAGCGAAACGGCCTACAGAGAGATGTAACAGTGAGGTACACCGGTGAGGTCTAACTGTGAGGTTTCAACTGTGAGGTCTCAACTGTGAGGTTTCAACTGTGAGGTTTCAACTGTGAGGTATCAACTGTGAGGTTTCAACTGTGAGGTTTCAACTGTGAGGTTTCAACTGTGAGGTTTCAACTGTGAGGTTCTAACTTTGAGGTTTCAACTGTGAGGTTTCAACTGTGAGGTTCCAACTGTGAGGTTTCAACTGTGAGGTTCTAACTGTGAGGTTTCAACTGTGAGGTTTCAACTGTGAGGTTTCAACTGTGAGGTTTCAACTGTGCTATAATTAATCATACCTAACTCATGTTTGATGTAACTTAATCTATCAGAATTCAAAGGCTTTGTAAAAATATCAGCTAACTGATGTTCAGTGCCAATGAACTCAAGAGTGATATCACCTTTTTGATAATGATCCCTCAAAAAGTGATGTCTCACATCAATATGTTTTGTCCTAGCATGAGATACTGGATTTTTAGAAATGTTAATAGCACTTGTATTGTCACACCTTATAGAGACATGTTTGAATTGATATCCATAGTCTAGTAAAGTGTGTTTCATCCACAAGATTTGTGCACAACAGCTACCAGCAGCTATATACTCAGCTTCGGCAGTAGACAATGCAACAGAATTCTGCTTCTTACTACACCAAGATACTAGTGACTTGCCTAAAATGTGACATGTTCCAGAGGTGCTCTTTCTATCTAACTTGCAGCCAGCAAAATCAGCATCATAATAACTTAATAAATCAAATGATTGTCATTTTGGATAAAATAATCCCAAATTGGGAGTATGTTTTATATATTTGAAAATCCATTTAACAGCAGTCAAATGAGACTCTTTTGGATTGGCTTGAAACCGAGCACACATGCATACACTGAACATGATGTCAGGTCTACTGGTAGTAAGGTACAGTAGACTACCTATCATACCTCTGTAATTGGTTTGATCCACTGGTTCACCAGTTTCATCACTGTCCAACTTACAAGTGGTGCTCATAGGTGTGTCACTGCCTTTGGTTCCATCCAAAGAAAAACGTTTTAGAAGATCTTTAATATATTTACTTTGGTTCAAAATAATACCATTTTTATTTTGAAAGATCTGAAATCCAAGGAAAAATTTGAGTTCTCCCATTAAACTCATTTCAAACTCATTTTGCATTATTTTTGAAAAATCAACACATAAAGAATTTTTAGAAGATCCAAAAATAATATCATCAACATAAATTTGTACTATTAAGACATCTTTAGAAATCCATTTAATAAAAAGAGTAGGATCAGCTATCCCTTTAGTAAATCCTTTCGAAATAAGAAAAGAGCTGAGCCTATCATACCAAGCTCTTGGAGCTTTCTTTAAACCATATAAAGCTTTAGATAGTTTAAAAACATGATTAGAAAAATGGGGATTTGTAAAACCAGGAGGTTGTTCCACAAATACATCCTCAATTATATGTCCATTTAGAAAAGAACTTTTAACATCCATTTGATATAGTTTGAAATTCAGATGAGCAGCATAAGCAAGTAATATCCTAATGGCCTCTAGTCTAGCCACAGGTGCAAAGGTTTCCTCATAGTCTATTACTTCTTCCTGACTATACCCTTGTGCAACTAGCCTAGCTTTGTTTCTGATTATATTACCAAACTCATCAACTTTTTTTCTAAACACCCATTTAGTGCCTATGGTAAGAGTGTCTTTAGGTCTTTCCACTAATTCCCAAACTTTGTTTCTTTCAAACTGACTTAGTTCTTCTTGCATAGCCATTACCCAGAATTCATCACTGATAGCATCATTGACATTTTTGGGTTCGAGCTGTGAAAGAAAAGCTTGATGTTCAACCTGATTTCTTAGAGAATCTCTAGTTTGTGTTCCTCTATCAAGTTTACCAACAACAGCATCTAAATGATGATTCTTTAGAATCCTAGTTGATTTGGTAAAGGTTGGACTAGAGATTTCAGGTTCATTTATAGGTTCAGGTTCCACAGAGGAAGATTCTGGAAAAGGTCCAGAACTGGATGTTTTTATTACAGCTCCTTTAGATTTTTCATTTAGGTCCAGAACAGATAAGTCTTCTTCAACATCTTCAAGAGAAGTTTTAGACTCATGTGGATCAGTCTCATCAAACTTGATGTGGACAGATTCTTCCACACATTTGGTTTTCTTATTGAACACTCTATAGGCTTTACTAGACATAGAGTAACCCAGGAAAATTCCTTCATCACTTTTTGGAGCAAATTTATCAAGATTATCTTTGGTATTCAGAATAAAGACTTTGCAACCAAAAACTCTAAAGTAATTAACCTTAGGCTTCCTATTATTCCACAACTCATAAGGGGTTTTCTTAAGAACCGGTCCAATCAAGACTCTATTAATAACATAGCAGGCTGTATTAACAGCTTCAGCCCAAAAGTAAATTGGCAGGTCATATTCATTAAGCATAGTCCTTGCAATTTCTTGCAGGGTTCGGTTTCTTCTTTCCACTACACCATTCTGTTGGGGTGTCCTAGGGGCAGAAAAGTTATGAGCATAGCCATTGAGTGAGCAGTAAGATTCAAATTCTTTATTCTCAAACTCACGGCCATGATCACTCCTCAAGGTCTTAATCTTGAGTCCACTAAGATTTTCTACAGACTTAGAGTATTTAACAAAGGAAGAGCAGGCTTCACTTTTGTGAGCTAGAAAGTATACCCAAGTATATCTAGAAAAGTCATCTACAAGAACATAAACATAGTGCTTCCCATTTAGACTCGAAATTCTTGATGGTCCAAACAAATCCATGTGAACCAGTTCAAGTGGTTGAGAAGTTGAAACTTCTTTCATTGGTTTAAAAGAAACTTTGTGTTGTTTTCCCTTTTGACAGGGATTACACACTTTGTCATTTGGGAATTCATGCTTAGGTAGGTCTCTAACTAGGTGTTTCTTAGAGAGTTTTCTAAGTGAGTGAATGTTGTAGTGTCCTAATCTCCTATGCCACAGACAAGACTCTTTATGAAAAGCATTTAAGCAAGTAACATTATGTTTAGCTAATGTGTTTAAGTCAATAGCATAAACATTTTCATTTCTTAAGGCAGAAAATATTAAAGCATTTTTGGAATTATAAACATCACAAGAATTGTTTTCAAACTTGACATTAAAACCATCATCACACAATTGAGAAATGCTAAGTAGGTTGTACTTAAGTCCATCAACAAATAAAACTTTGGAAATTAATACTGAGTCAGTGTTACCAATCTGACCTAAGCCGATGATTTTTCCTTTTGAGTTATCACCAAAAGTGACATATCCTCCATCAACCTTTATTAATCTTTTGAAGCACGAATAGTCCCCAGACATGAGTCTTGAACATCCACTGTCTAAGTACCATACCTTCTTGTAATTGCTTTTCAAACAGATTTCCTACAAAACAGATTAGACAGGAAATGACATTGGTACCCAGATTTTCTTGGGTCCAGATATGTTAGCAATCAAGGATTTAGGTACCCAGATTTGTTTTATGGGTCACATACAATTAATAGATGCAAAATATTTAGAGAGATATACTTTATTTGATCTACAACTATTTAAATAACAAGTTGAGGCATACAAATTTCCAAAACTGGAACTAGCAGGATTTTTTCCAGACTTAATAAATCGGGTTTTAGTAAACTGTCTTTGTCCAGGATGGTATCCCAAGCCAGTAGCATACTTAGGTGCAACTTGCTTTCCTAGCAGTTGGGTTAGAGTATCTTTTCCATTTGTGAATGTTTCTAAGTCCTTTCTAAGTTGTTCATTAGATAGTTTCAGTTCTGTATTCTCCTTTAATAATTGAACATTTTTCTCTTTTTCTACATCAAGTGCAGACTTGACATTTGCAGTAAGAGCATGCTGTTTCTTTAAAGACTTGTATGTATCCTTTAGTTCATTACACGTTTCTTCCAGCATATTACAGTATTCAATCAATTCATCTTTAGACATATTTTCAGAATCAGAACCAGATTCTGCTTCACCTTCAGAATAATAAGAGTTTAGAGTGGGAGTTTCTAAGGTTACCTCAGATGTGTTTGTCATGAAACACATATTAGCACGATTTCTTTCAGAATAACTGGACTCTGATTCACTTGTGCTGTCTTCTGAAGCACTCCAGGTGGCCTTCATAGCTTTCTTATAATTCTTGTCCTTGTACTCATATTTCTTCTTGAATTTTAACCTAGGACAGTCAGCTTTGATGTGTCCTTTCCTTTTACATTCATAGCAAACTATGTCTTCTTCTTTTTCAGTTTTCTTCCAATCTTTCTTCCACTTACCTTGTCTATCATAATTACCCTTGTAGTTTGGTTTTCTGAAGAACTTCTTCTTCCTATAGAACTTCTTGAATCTCCTTGCTATTTGTGCCATCTCGGCATCACTGTCAGAATCTAAGTCTTCACTAGATGAGCTTTCAGTTGGTATATGCACTTTCTCCTTGTCTTTGCTCTTTGATGCAGTAGACTTAAAAGCTACAGATTTTCATTTTGGTTCCTCATCTTCCTCTTTATTTACCTTGAGCTCTTCTTCGTACATCATCAGCTTACCAATTAACTCCTTGACAGGCAAAGTTCCAATATCACAGGATTCTCTAATTGAAACGGATGTGCCTCTCCATCTGTCAGGCAGACATCTCAATAATCTCATGATTTGCTCCTTTACTGGAACAATCTTTCCGAGTGAGCTCATTGTGTTGACTATCTCATTAAACCTGAGATACATATCAGAAATAGGTTCATCAGCTTTCATCTTAAAGTTATCATATTTGATAGTATAAGTATTTAACCGCATTTCCTTGACATTAGTTGTTCCTTCATGAGAAACAGCTAAGGTGTCCCAGATTTCAAAAGCAGTTTTACATGCAGAAATTCTATTGAATTCCTCATCTCCTAGAGCACAGTAGAGAGCATTCACAGCCTTACAATTATTATTGTAAGCTACCTTAGTAGGTTCATCCCATGTTATTCTTTCAGTTTCTGGAATCTTGTATTGAGACTCTATAGCAGTCCAAATATCAAAACCCATACTTTCCAAATGAATTTTCATTTTGAGCTTCCATTGGGCATAATTCACACCATTAAAGAAGGGTGGCATGTTAGTAGCAGCACCTTCTAGTCTATTATCCATAAGGAAATTTTAGAAGATGTTTTAAAGAGATAAAATTTAGAACTAACAGAAATTTAAGATCTTTTAGATAAAACTACAATCACAGTTTTAAAAACAGAGAGTTAAAATAAAACTTTGAGCAAGTATAACAGAGATAAACAACTCCTCTGATACCAAATGTTGGTCAGAGTGGACACTCAAGAGGGGGGTGAATTGAGTTCCAATTAAAATTTCTGTTAAAAACAATTTCTATTAAAATCCCCCAATTTCAAAAACAAATTAAACTGTAGTGAATTTATATAGATTATAAAGGTTCAATTAGTTTCTCAAAGATTGATTAATTCTCAGTTAACTTAATCGTATGATTAAATTAACTTTTGAAACTAACTTACTGATTTATAACAAACATAAACACTTGCTAATTTAATTATCAAAGTAGCTTTGAAGGTAGATTATATTTCAAAGTAATAGCAGCAGAATATGAAATAAATATGTATAGTATGGATATAGAGTATAACTACAAACACAGAGAATTAACCAAGAGGTTCAGTCTCTAGCCGATACTTAGTCCTCTCAAAATTTTATATAAGAATGATCCACACCCTGGATCGGGGTTAACAACAGTGAACACACTGTCCAGGTCACAAGACCTCTGCCACAGTTCTTCGTGGGAAAACAAACAACAGCAGCAAGCTGTCCAGGTCACAAGACCTCTACCACTATTCACAGTGGGGAATGGGGTGCAAAATGGTTTGCTGAGGATTTACAGATCCTCCAGTGAAAGTACAGGAGTCAGTGTGTGTTTAATACAGCAGATAACACACACTGCTCAAAATGTAGAAAACTAAAACACAGTAGAGCAATAGATAGAATGAATAAGGTTTAGAGTGCTCTATAGTGTTGGCAGATCAGTTCTGGACTCGTAGGAATGAGTGACTTGAAGCTTTGGTCCTTTTTTGTAAGTTGACACTAAAACAGAGTGTCGGGATTTCCAGACTTCTAGATGTTCAAGTGATCAGCTTCTTTGAGTTTGAGTGCTTCACAGCATGGCTTTTAGGAGACGGTTCTTTCAGTCGGTTTACTGAGACTCTTTTATTCTTCAGAATGAATGCTCGAGAGTTCTTCCTTTTTGTGTATATGCGTATCTCCTTCTCAGTTGTAGATGTTAGACTCAGCGTAACTGTTCCATTCATGTCTTCTTCTTGAATGCTTCTCTCTTCTTTTTATACTCCTCCATATATTCCCTTTTTGTTCACCCGAGGCCGACAAGATAAATAGTCTGGAGTTGCACGTGCGATCTTCCTCATACATTGTATTATTTCTTGATATGTCTGCAAATATCAATAAATAATGTTAGATGTATTCATCTTGCTAGACATGACCGTTAGATTAGTATTAATCAAATTGGTAAAGAAAAAGTAGAAATATAATAATAATAAACTGGTCGAGAATGTATGTCACTGTGGACTTCAACTGTGGTCTTCCAACTGTGGACTTCCTTCTGACTGCTGACTTCAACAAAAGGCTTGCTGTCTGTAGGCTTGCAATAGTAGCTTTTACTCCATGTAGATATAGCCTTTCTAACTGTAGACTTGTAACATCAAATTTGTAGAACTGTAACCTTTTTCAACTGTAGACTTCGATCATCAGTAGACTTAGTAGACAGAAGCTGTCTAACTGTAACCTTGACTGTAGACTTATGACTGTAGGCTTGTTCGACTGTGAACTTGTTCCAACTGTAGACTTGTTCGACTGTGAACTTGAGCAGAGATAACTTTGAACAGAAGTCCTGTAACTGTGACCTTCGTCTGTGAGCTTTGACAATAGATAGCAGTAGACTCGTAACTGTAAGCTTGTATTAGTCTTCGACTGTAACCTTGTAACTGTGAACTTATTGCAACAGTAACTTAAGGTGACAGTTAGCTGTAACTGTGACTTTGAAAAGAAAACTCTGACTGTTGGCTAACAATACCAAACTTATGTAAATGCTACTGTAAGCTGTTACAGCAAAGTTATGAGAGTAAGAATATGAACTGTTTAGAATAAAATACGTTTAAGCATAGAATAATAAGATTAATGCAAAGGTTTAATACATCAGAATTAATGTTTAAGCCTGATTTGGGATTATCAAAACAGGTGATTCCAACAATAGTTATAAATACTCATTTGAAATATAAAATATTTTTATTTATCATGATAATTTATTTTCAATTTTTAAAAAATATATAATTACTTTAATAGCATATAGATTAATGATGCATAAATTATTTATTTAGTGAAAAATCAATAATATAGTTTTTATTAAACTAATAATACCCATTAAATGCTCAAAAACCTGACAAAAACTTATTGGTCGTGTACATATAAACCATAAACATCCAAATGTAGAATATTTGACCATTTGTATCCTTACAAAAGAGATTATGACACTTATATTATTTTTTTTTAAATGATGTCAAAGATGTCACCTTCATAATTTAATAAACATAACAATTTTAAAGTAGGGTTTTTTAGACGATAAATTTGACTAATAGTATTCCTAGTAAATCTATTAGATTTATAATCATCATAGTACTTTGTTTTTAATTTTTATGAAACAACTATGTATATTAAATAATTATACAAAAATGTTGTAGTAATTATTTGATTAAGAGAAATATCAAATAAATGGTTTTATAAATATTAAAATAAATATTATATGAACTAATTAATATTATTCACGAATTTCTAGAAGAATATGATAGGTTATAAACCTAGTAAATATTTTTTTAGAATATATTATCTTTGTTTATTTTATTTAAATTCAAATAAATTAATAGTGTCAAAATTTACACTATTCCTATTTTATAAAATAACATATTAATAATTTATTGAAAAATCAAAAAAATATTTAAAAAATACAAATTGAAAATTATATGTTCTAAAAGGTTATAAAGTATCCAATTATGGGAAATTTACAACACATAAGTTTGTATTTATAACAATTTAAAATTTAGAATCTCATTACCACAAATAAAATTAAATAGATTAAATATGGATAAATAAAAATGATAAGGTTTAAAATAAACATAAAACATGTCTAAATGTTATTGGTTGATGATATTACCACACTAGCACATCTCATATTCGAATTGAGTCATTTTTTTTATGTTTTTAGGTTTTATTTTGAATTTATTATAAATTAAAGTTTTTTAGGTTTCCAAAGGGGACCCTCTCCTCCCTTATAAAAGGGAACCTACTCCCTCTCTACTTCACACCAATTTGGAGCTTTAAAATTCGTCCAAACCTAGAACATTTTACTTATACACTTCTCTATAAATCTATAATAGGTCTTGGTTGTCTTCAAAGACCAAATTTAGTGCCCTAATAGATGGTTAAGAGGAGGGGCGTCGAAGAAGAGGTAATATCCTTTACCGATTCTTTCAAACTTATTTCTTCTCCTACTTACTCTATATAAGTTTTTTCATTATTAAGTAATAAGGCCATTATAAATTTTATACTGATATGTTATAATGAATATGAAATAATCATATTCTATCTTCTATCCATCCTATGAAAAAATGAAATCACCACGCGTGCGTACGTACGACTTACCGTCTCCACGCCGTGGTCCAATATTTTATTTCATCACTAACATACATGGATGGGTATAAGGATGGAAGAAATAACTATATATGATTATTGTAAAGTGATATTGATTCTGAAATATTATACACCATACACTTCAATACAATTCCACAATCATGGGAATGATATCATCACTCATGTGTACATACGACCAACCCTCTCCACGATGTCATGCGACTCGTTCTACATGATTTTCATTGAATAATGATTATATAAATGAATTTAATGAATAAATAAGATATATATATTACACTAATAAAATTATATAAATGAATTATATATAACCTAGAAAGAGTAATAAGAAATTATTTGACAAAACACGCATAAGAACCTTAAGCAATGAACACCCGAATAACAAGTAGCAATGAAATATTACTAATAAGAATATAAGAATTTGACCATATATGATATCATAACAATGAATATGATTATAGAATAATTAAATGATATTATTTAAATAATTCTATAGGATGTTGAGATACGTACAATGAATATCAGACCTAAGGTAAGGGATAATTATTCTAATCTCGTTCTTATCTGAGATAGTTTATTCGTAAATATTTCTCAGGGTTATGTTTATCATACATGCCAATGATTCCTAAAAATGGTTTAATAAAATGTTTAATATTCTTAAATGTATGTTTTAAGTCATGTTTACAATTTTTTTTGAATTTTACTAAATGGTATGTAGGGAATATTTCTTTTTTTACCATACGAGGTACTTTTTGACCTATTCGGTAAAAGTACGACTAGAATGTTTTATCTAACTAATACGTCATGAGCATATTTTTACGGTTTCATAATGTCTTTTCATCATGAATATTACTTTACAATATTTCATGATTATTTTAAATAAAAAAAATTCTTTTAAAATTGCATGGAATTTTGTGAAAAGGAAATGATTTTGAATAAAAAGGATATTTTCCTCAAGAATTCATTTCAAGTGTTTTTCCAAAACTATTTTCCATATAAGATGAAATTATTTAGCATGTTTATGTTTCAAGTATAATGTAGCTATTATTTAAATGGTTTGATTTTTATTATGATGAAATGATATCCATTTGTATATATAAGGATTATGTCACGATGGGATGATGATTATGAAAACCATTTTATTTTTTAGGTTATGATGAATGATTTATGATTCATTTGTGGCACACGTAAGAATGATTTCAATATGAGATAGGTGGGACCTATATCTCCCTCCAATTAATTGGTTAAAGATTTATATCTCATGAGATAGACATGGCTGGAATGAGAAGTAAATCTGGTTCAGTAATATAGGGTTAGAACAGCAAGTAAACCCAGTTCAATAATGGACTTTGTCCACAATAATGGTCTTGGCAGCAATGCCTTGGCTACTATGGAAATCATATAATGTTCTTAATGGTTTTACACAATTAAATATCTTATTACAATGATATTTTATCATGATTAATTTTCATTTATGATCTATTCCTTATGTACTACCATGTTTTATGTCATTGCTCAATATTTGGATATTTAGATTTTACGGACATTTTTTACGTACAGATTTTTATGGATTGTTTTATGATCATCATGTTTACCCTTATTGAGAATTTCGGCTCACCCTTTTTATGTTTTCTTTTCCCCAGGATAAAAATAATGATTTTCGGTTAAAAAGGGAAAAAACATAATGGGATATGTTGAAGATCATTCACCATCAATAGAAAATTTTGTTCTGAGTTTCCAATGAAACGAAACTAATACGGTCTTTGGGCTTGTTTTTTTGTCATGTATTAAGTTTTCCACAAAAGTAATGTAATGTCCATATACGTCATGCTTTGGGACTCTACAGATACTGCCCCTTTTCATTTCTCATAATTCTATTGGAATATTTTATATTCCATTTCATATAGTGGCTCATTATATTATTTAGGTAATTTCTTTGTCAACAAGAATATAGTTGGTGTACTAAATATCAACCAATTTATATATGGGAGACCCCTATAAAATGTCTGGATTAATAACCACATCATAATTAATTGATGTTTTCATTTTATAATTTTGAATCTTAATCCCATAAATTTTGTTTATGGTGATTCAAAATTTAATTAATTAAATTTTGTTATTTTAACAGTAATACTCATTACCTTTGGACGAGGAATGAATCAGGTTATGAATGTCCCTCACAACAAATCCAATATTGCAATGGAAGAAAGTGGTTGTATTTATATCTACTTTGTCACCCCGTATCATAAATAAAAATGAAAAAATCATACCCTCAATATGTTACTCAATGAGTTTTTAAATAAAAATCTATAATAATGTTCAAGAAACTGAGTAGATGTGATCCATGCTAATCATGTGACATTCCAAAAAAATTAATATCTTTAGAGATCATATAAATTATGGATGAGTTGATCTTGAAGTGGAATGTTAGTAATGTGGGTACTAATATTCTTGATATATCCCCATATTTTATAGGATTCCAAATTTCATCAGAGTCATTAACTGTAGATATCATTCATGAACATTATTCACTACTCATTTTCATTTTCATCACTGATTGACTGAAAAATAATGTTTTATTTAAATGAGTGAATTTTAGGAAAATGTTAGAAATGATAGATTAAAGAAACCCAAAATCATTAAACAGAGTATGGATATAGAAAATAATTAAATAAAAGTCTAAAATTAGTGGATTCAGAAACCCTATAGAACACCCATGGATGTGAATTTACCTTTTTATCAATACTGTTCTTAATAATTTCTTAAATGTGGTTGGCCATATTATCCCATGATTGGATAAATTACTCCAGGTTTATATTCATCTCATTGAATACTTGATATAGAATGATGAATTCTTTTTTAATCTACTTCCATTGATCCTCATTTAGAATATATTTAATGATTTTATCAAAAATTCTATTAACCTCATATTTTGTAGAATTTATCTAGAAAATACTTTCTAATTTTTTTTCCTTTTTGTAGAGAATGAGTTCAAACAATTTTTATTTTTTAGATTCCATCCTTCCTATAATTCTCTACTTAATAGGCCCTAATTTCATAGGATTAACTTACATTATTTAACTAAACATCCCTTCACACTATGAAAAGACTTCTTACTCCATTATATTTCACCTTAAAGATTAATGTTATTTTTTTGAAATTAGTCAAACCTAGTGCCTTTATAATTAGAAGCCTTATTGTATATGCCCTTTTTAGATGACCTTATTTCCATTGGTTTTATAAAGAATTAATTACATAGTGGATGATGCATTTTAATTTTCTATTACTACCTTCAATGATGCTCATAAAAACATTATTATTGTAAAATAAGATTATATTATACATATTGCACGTTCTATAATGTTTTGGTAGTAATATATAAACACCCTTAGTCTATTTTTATTTGGTTTCCTTATTCATAATGCATCTACATGAGTCATGGGTTCTCTTCTACCCATTATTCCTCTTTGGGTTGGGAAGTCATATACATTGCATCACCTCAACAATTTCCACAAAGTGTAGAATAAATATTTCATCACCCAATTTTTCCTCACAATGGCCTTAAACATTAGTATTATCACCTACTTGATCATGGATTAATTATTTTACTTTCATACCATTGAAATGATTTCAAATATTTAGAGTTATATATTTCTTGATGGAAATCATCTTGTTTTGTGCCTTCATCTAGTGCTTATTTTTAGCAAGGGAGTCCTCCACTTAGTTTTCATAGGGAATACTGGCCGAAGGACATGTTGACTTCATCATAACCACATATTGATAATCAAATCCAATACACATAACCTTGGAATAGTAATAGGGTTTTGGGATATCAATATTTTGGTCTAAAGAAAATGTTCCACACACCTACTAATACTGCCAAACCTTCATAAAATCCACTGAATTGAAAATGATCCTTTGAGAGAACACTAGTAATTGATGAAATACTCTTCTTATTAAGGCATATTCCACTTCCTTAATCTTATGTATCCCATACATATAGTTTGAACTATTTCTAATTGGAATAACCTCCTCATGGATTATGAACTTGGATTTAACACTGAATTTTTCCAACATGCTTATTATAAACACCCCATTAACCACTTCTGAACCAACAAGGGCCTAAAAAATAGAATTTTCCACAACAAAATCCAACATAAACTCACTATAAAAATCGAAAACCTTCTCATTATTCTTAAAATGACATGGATCATTCGGGGTTGAAGAAAATTTCAATCACAAACCAATTGTTCGTTCATACACGCACCATTCAGGGGCTCCAAACCATTTCCAGAAGATCCTGAACCCTATGCATCTGACTTATGATATCTGTTAATAAACTCAGACCAACACACTTCCATGAGGTGACATTATTTCTTTCATGATGAAAATAAATAAACCAATGTGTCAACAAGAACTGATTTCTTATAACAAAATTATTCCCCAGTTACAACCCATGAAAACTCAACAGGCCATCTGGAGACATTGAATTCAACACAAATTCACGATGAAATACTGTGTTAAACTAACTTATTTATACTATAATAAATAATAAATAACCTAATTGAATCCACTAACATATATATAGTTGATTAATTCTGTAAAATGAGTGCGTTTCGAGAAAGATAACCCAATTTGACATGGTTGGTGAGTAACCTTTAATGTGTAAATCATGCTACCACATGAACAAGAAGATGTGGGATCTGTTGCTGACATGAGGGGCTCCAGAATAGGCCATAATAAAATAATTATCTAATGAGAAGAAAATAATTATGTGCCTAATGTAAAAAGACATATTGTATACCATTAATATTGACCACAAAACAAAAAAAAAACCTCTCAAATGAACCCATTGGTGGTCCCCATTGTTTAAATCAAGCTACCATTGTCAGGAATAGAAGAGACGATGTGTTAATAAATTACAAATTTGATAATGAGAGTATCAAAAATCCAAAAAAAATGTTGGTGACATTTTAAATAATATAGATATACTATAAATGTGGAAGGAAATTAATATTATAAAATGGGGGAGAATTAGGTGGGTTGGACAACCAAAAAGGTTGATTGGGATCCCTACCCCTCCAGAGGGAGAGAGACTGGCACTATGGCCATCATCACTGAGATTTATTTTTAACTCAGGATACCCATTAATTATTTTATTTTCATTTCTAAATTAGACTACTAATGCATAAATATTTAGATTTGAAATTACATCACTAAACCTACATTCATAAAAAGGAAAAAATAGTAAATGGAAAATAAAAACTCTTAAAATATATTATATCAACTAATAAACCCACCATAACAATGATAGAAAAAAATCAGTAGTGTCTGAGGGGATTTATTAATTCCATCAATGAATAAAATTTATAAATATTTAAAGTAAATTCAATATTAATGAAAAATTTCTAAATGGAAATTTTATTTTCTAAATGTTAGGGTGGACCAAAGTGATGGTTATAGGAATATTAGAAACATGAAGGGAATACATTATAACTATAGGAATGAAAAAGTGAATATGAAAAAAAAACATTGAGAAATCATGCTATGATTTTTATTTTAGTTCTTGTAATTAGTAAAGTGGGAATTTAAATTAATCATCCATGCTTTCCATTTGAGTTGAGAAAAATGAAGGTTGAGGTCCCAATATCTCATTTATAAATTAATAATTCCCTATTTATTATGATAAAATAAACAACTTCATTAATGTGTTAAGTGAATAAATGAACTATTTAAACATATTCATATTATTTCATGATGTGTTCAGGAAATATTCAAAAGAATTATTTGATGCACAAAATTGAACTTCCTAATTCATGAATGCAATGGTCTAGAAATGGGAAAGAGAAGGATAATGATAAGATATAATTAATACATCATTCAAAACATATACCATTGAAAGAAATAAATTTAATGACACATCTCTAACCTTAAAAACAAGTAGTAAGATAGAATTACCCTCCCATAAAACACATAACAGATTATTAAAAATAAAAATCATCTAACACAATAACACAACAACATGCCATGAAGTAGTGAAACATATGGATCCTCGACTGTACTCAGCTAGTTATTCTTCTTATAGAACCATACAAGAAACTACTAAACATCTTTATTTATATGTATAGAAAAACCCATTTCTTGGCCTTATCCATGAAAATATTCACTTCAAATCATCCAAACTGAACATAAAGTTCCTCAGTAAAAAACTTTGAAATCCTACATTAATTTCATAGGAATATATTTCTTAAAAAATATGTTCCTATATTATTTTTTATTATTTATGTTACTTCATGTTGTGCATTATTTTATTTTTTACTTATCAATCATGTGTTCATGGAACATTCATTGTGAACTTTCATTCATGTTATGATCCATCACCTCAATCTTCACTAGTTTTTCATTCCCAAACTATTCACATTATATATGATCATCGATCCCATGAATCCCTAGTTATTATCATCCTATAGTTCTTTCTCAATTATTTTTAACTATTAATTATAGTTCAGGATGCTAGATTCTTCTTAAAACTCAAAAATTATTTATATCTATGGTGTTTGATACTCATCACAATGAAAAGAACCTAGTGTAACCTTATGTAGAAATTACGTTATAGATACTTACATAGCTAGCTCACTCTATAGATAGTTTCCCTATACCCCTACACAGTCGTCAAATGATCCTTATATATCTCTATGAACCCATATGTTGTCACTCATGTGATGTGACCATTGTGTTAAAAACACACACATTACATCTCATTTTGGGACATCTTCATCATAGAATGGATTCCAAATGGGTCTTTCAAGATCCTATATTCCCTCTATTTTTGTTTGTTTCTTCAATGAAGTTAAATAGATCAATAAAATTCTTTTAAGTGACATTCATGGAGGATTATGGTAGTCCGACGTGCGTGGAAGGTAGTTTTAGTTCGACAAGGGTGGACGAAGAGGTGGAGGGTTTGTTCAAGCACGTAGATGAAAGTACATGGAGGTAAAATAGTGTTTTTATTATGAATAACCATTTACCAACATATGTTCATCCCATATCAAAAAATTATTTGAGTAAAATCTTTATAATATATGTGGGGGTGACATCTATTTATTGAATTGTCAATACCTAAACACCCAATTCAAAATCATCATTATAGTGCCACCCATGCACTGGGTGATACTCTATTTATCACACACTCATCTTTGTGCCAAACCACATCATTATCACTCAACCACTACTATGTTTCTGAACTTTTTCATTGTTGATGACTAGTCTATTATCCATTTGGTGTGTTTCCTTGATCTACCTTGTGCTTGAAAAGTAGTCCCCAATTTTTCATTTGAAAACCAATTTTTTTCTTTCATCAAAATATTCTTCAAAATCACATACACACACACACACACATATTTATCTATTGAAATTACATTATAAATTAACAAACACCATAAATAATATAAAAGAACATAAATTATTTAAAATAACATAGATTAATAATAAACATTATCAATATAATTTTAAAAATATAATGCATGATATACAAAAATAATTAAAAAAATTAGTATTATAAATTCTTAATCCTATTTCATTTACGATTAATGGTTTCATAATATTCTTGTAAAATATTAAAATTAATTTAATGAAAACCTTAGTGGGAATAATAACACTAGACACAATGTCTCCCACTCATTCTTAGCCCTTCTAACATTGTTCATCATCCATCATGATGAATGAAGACTATAATAATACATGGTGTCCAACGGATTAAATACAATGAAAGAAATATATTTGGAATGAGATGTTTGTGAAATTATTAGGCGATAACATGGTGGGGATAATGTATAATTATAATAATGTGGTCCATAAAAACATGCAATTACAAAGCTCTGTATTAGAGGGTTAACATTACAAAATAAAGGTTTGAAAAAGAGTTTGGAATGATAATCTAGGAAAGGTGGATCTCCAATGAGGTGTGGTCTTTAACCTTGATGGAATTCAAAATTATCAATGGTAAATTAGTGGTTACTAATTTTGAATTAGATAGGGATTATAATGAAATAATCATATATGGAAAAAAGAATCATGGGAATGAAAACACGAATACACAATATATTATGTTTTAAGAACAAAAAAATAATCATTTTATTATATCAGAAAAGGATTCCATTGATGTTAAAAATGAAATGTTTTGATACCAGGTAGATCAAATCATATCCAATGAATCCTTGGATGTTAGGATTTAAAAATTTATTCTGAAATCAAATAGAGTGTGATTATAGGTAACATTCCAGGTTTGGAAGAACACGTGAAATATGTTGCATTATAGTACATGCCCTGGCTAACAACCTATAAAAAACATCATTTTGGATAGTTAATAGGACATGTGGGAAGAGGATACATTTTTAATTTATGGGTACATGATCAGGTTTCAACACTATTACATATGATGTTTAGAAGAGGAACAGATTCCATGCCCAGCAGAATAATGACTCAGGCTATAATAGTTTAAATGTTTAATAATCATGATGTTACCAAAACAATGCATATAAAGAAGACAAATCATGTAGATTAATGTTAAATAATTAAAATTGTGATTTAAATGCATATGATACTCTTGAAAAGAACATGCCTTGTAGCCTAGATGGAACATGATATATTAATATTACCCATGAAAAACAATATTAGTATAGGATAGAATTATTCTCAGGGCTCAAAAACGTCTTTTTTATGAGTTTTATTTCATACACATTCATGTTATTGGTGATTTCAATATATTATAACTTAGTGTAATATTTAAAAAAATTCTTTTCTGAGAGTTTGTATGTGTTAAATGTAACTGTATGTGTCTCTGGACTTCTTGGGATTATTTTTTTGGCACGTTGGGATGTTTTTGTTTTATAACTTCATGGATATTATGATTTATTCTGATCATGATATTTATAATGGGTTCAATGATGGTATCATTATTTTTGACACATTAATAATTGATTTTGGTTCCCACATATCTTTTATGGAGTCAATAACATAAATAATGGCTTGGTAATAAAAGGTAAAAATTCATTCACACACATTGCTATCAAAGTTGATACCTCATTATTACATATAAGGTATTATCTATTTTATATGATAGGGTAACACAAAAATCGATTATACATCATTATTCGATTTGTTGAGGGTACTATATATAACTGATAGAGAAGGAAATACCTCATAAATATATATCTAGGTTTTTCCAAATATGTTTTTTAAAAACCCCATTGACCAACCCACGTATCAGAGAATGTTCTGGGTCAACCACTAACTTTTCAATGATGATAAGTGGTAGTTGTAAGGTTATCAATAGTTCATACTTCATGATTTATATAACATTATTATATTCTGTTAAATATAAAAAATTTAAAGAACTCTCTATAGTGATTTTAGATTATTAGTTTTCCATTGGTTTTATTCGATATGTGATTTAAAATTCAGATTTTTTATTGAAACATTGTTGATATTACACTATGTTCCACATCTTGGGTTTCATAAGTGTGGGGATCATTAAGGGACAACTGTGGTAATTTTTTGATAAGATATAATGACAGGGACATATAATAACATCTTCAAATGTTACATATATAATTACTATATATTATTAGATAAAGCTTCGTTAAAATTCCTTATTATAGATTCATGATCATAAATGTTTAGTGTCATTAATATAAAGATAAATAGAAAAACTCAAACATAAATGATATAAAACATCTCTAACTAATTTCTTGAAATCTATATCCCTTCATAGAAATATCATACATAAAACCATTCAACATATATTGGTAAAAATGAAACCAGATAAGGGGTGAGATCAGATGACTATTTGGTGTAGTTAAGGGAGATATCAATCAACGATCATATATAATAATATCTCGAGAATAAGGGTATGAAAAACAGTTCTTAAAATATAAAATTTTTACACTACAATTCATTGATCAAAATCACGAGTCATGGTACAATATTATGTAGTTAAAAATACATGAATCATAAATGGATCAATGAACATGATATATGAGATAATTACATTTTCTTTTGGTCCCATCATAATAGATTGGATTAATCAAAATAATATTAATTTTATGTCAAGTTCATCCACTAAGATAGTAATCAAATATCAGGATTTGGATAACCACCCATGTACATGAATTATTATTTAGATAACCTCCATGTACCCTATTTGGGTATTGGGATAACCTCCAATGTAACTATTTGGGTCTTGGTATAACCTATTATATACCCTTTTCTATGCATGGGATAACCTCCCATGTATCCTTTGGTCTCATTAATAATTAATCATTACCCAATGAATTAGAGGGCTATAATGTACACAATAATCAAATAATAACTTTCCATTTATATTCATTCCATATGATGACGATATTTTTTTATCATTTCACCATAACATAACCCATGGAATAAATAATAGTTTTAATCAAAATTTCATCACCCTAATAATAAATCATCTAGAGTTTGAATAAATACCTTAACATTGGATCATATCCCTAGAAATTCATAATAAATATAAATGGATGTCATTATTGATGAAAATGCATTTTAAATGTGATCTAAAACATTTTTTTTTGAAGAAAACTATCTTTTCATCTTTAAATCACATATTTATATTATAACAAAATACAACATATTAATGGAAAAATTTTATTTCAAAATAAAAATGGAAAATTTAATGTAATATTAAAAAAAATAAAATTCATTAATGTAGGAAAATATATTAATGAGATGAGCGTTAAAATAATTATTCCTTTCAGTTTTTTGGTAAAATTCAAAAGTACATCATTCGGAAACCACCAAAAAAATTCCTTTCTTTTTTTATAGAAACAAAAAAAGGGTTAAAATTACCCAATATAATCATTAAGTGATTTTAAAAAAATCATTGAAAACATTTTGATTGAAATATGGATATTAAAGATAATGATTCCAGAAAAAAGAGAGAAATAATTATTATTTTTCTTGAAATCATTTTTGAATATCATGAATAATTAATGATAATAAAATTAAAGGAAAAAATTAATCTATAGAAAAAATAATAGGATCATAAAATAAATATGATTTTGGGTGGTGTATCATATACATTTATCATTAAGAATTTTATCATAATTAGTCCAATTAAAAATAAGATTGTATTGTAAAACCATTAATGCTTTGGAATCTTTAAACTCACAATTTCTATTAAAGGAATAACATAAAATTAAAATTATAATACCATGAAAATAAGTATATTCATGATAAAACATATAAAATGGTTATTAGATACACATTGTGAAAAAATATAGTTGGATAACATAACAAATGTCCCAAATAAAATAATTTTAGGCCGAAAATCTTTACCACTATGGTCAACTAAGAATAAAATAACATGAAATAAATAATTTGAATTTTCACTTTGTATATCATGAATTAAGAAGGATCCATTATATAAATTTTCAAAGGATCTGTATATACACCTTATAATAAAAAATAAATCTATAACATCAAATATGTCTCAAAAAACCAAAATTGAGGTGACAAACCCTTACATATAAAATTATTCTTTCTTCATAAGAACTATAAATTCATATATAACAGATTTAAATTTATTATAATGTAATAAAATATACATAGTTATACCTATAATAGCATATATGTTCAACCTATAATACCATATATATTAAACCTATAACAATTTAACACAAATGTATTGATAAATAGTTATTAAAAGCCTAATTTTAAGGTGTTAACTTTTATGTTTTCTAGGTAAGGTTTAGTTCATCATTTATAGTCTGTGGAAATTGATCATGATTAAATAATCTAAAAAATATTAAAATATTAATAATTTATATATTTAATAATGGTCTAAACGTTAATAATAATTCATATAAAAAAATTATTGAAATTTGATTACATAAATTCATGTAGATGATAGTCTATATATACAAACAAGTGATGTTTTCCCCTTTTAAATTAATGAAATAAAATATTGTTAAATAAAAATTAACCATCATGGAATAATTATTATTTAATAATATCATATATATATATATAAATTAAATCTTTCATAATAACCATCCATTATATATAGTTGTGGAAGATGAATCATATTGCTTCATGAAGCGAGTAGTCTAGACGTACATGCATGTGATACATTAATTTTCTATTTGATGAAGAATTTTTGGGAAATCGTTAGTACATAATTATAATAACATCTAATTATATTTATGATACTATATTAATAATAATTTTTGTATAAAAGATGTTAATATATGGTTGAATAGGTAATAATATTGAAATATCTGGGTTATGATATATTCCACTTCTTTTAGAGACCTCTATTGGGTTACACCATAAGCCTAGTATTACTGGTATTAACAGAATGCAGGTGATCATGTATGAAGATAAGTAATTTAAATATTTTTTTATCTTGTATTTTGTGATCTAGAATTATATAATCCAAAGAATAATGGAAGATATGAGTTGCTTTTTTATAAGTGAGTTGAGTGACATATATGGAACTACATAAATGATTTTTTAATATAAGGAAACCATCATGGGGAAGTGGATTAAAAAAGATAGTAAATAATACAGTGGATAATGTAAGATATAAATATTCCGAAAAAATATTTATTAGGAAATTTTATTTGGAATTCCTATATTTATCTCTTCGTTTAACCCTATAGTAAACTCGTTTTAACATTAATAGTGGTAAAAAAATCAAACTATTTGTACTATTCATTTATTGGAAATAATTATGTTCACTATAGTACATTTTATTAATATTTTTATTAAAAATATGAAATACATTTTACTAGGTTGAATATATATATTCTAATAATTCAATTTTAAATAAGTAAGAAATACACAAACAGAACCCATTTTAGAAAAATGCATTTTAAGCATAAAACTGTATCAAATTCTATTTCTTACCCTGAAAAAAAAATTCAATGAATTTTTAAAAATTTTATTGATTATATAAGTTATTTTTTATTTTAATAATTAATCACAAGAGATTAATTTTATATATTGTGATTAAAAATCATCGCATATATAAATTCAATATTTATGGAAAAATTTATTTTAATTCTTAAAAATTGAACTCATTAAAAAATGAAGTATAATGTTAATTATTTTTTAATTAATTGGATTTTTCTATTTAACGGAGGCATATGTTACTTTTTCATCTAAATAAAAGCAAAATTTTAGACTTAAATAGCATAATTTAATCATAATTCCTGATATTTGGAAACAAATCAGTATTTTAACTAATATCTAAAAACAAATTCTTTTTGAGAAATGAATAAAAATTCACCCAATGAAAATAGTGAAATTATTATTTAAAAATGTATTCATTATTTAAAACAATATTTATAAAAATAATAAAAATAATTAATAATTCTTATACACAAAATTATATAAAGAACATTTTTATGAAAACATATTTTTATATTATAAAATAATATTATTGAAAATTCACTACTTATTTTTTATGAATTAATAAATAAATGTAAAAGATTTGATAAATTTTACATATTTTTAATAATTTAGTTCTTACAATTCACATCTTTTAATTCTATGGTTATTTTTTAGAGGATAAGTATAACATATTTCATTTAGGATTGGGGTTGTGCGTAAAGAAATTAATCAGACAAAAAAAATTTATTTTAATGGAAATGAATATCAAATATTATTGTGTTACATTATAACCCTTAATATTATTTTCCTACAAAATTATATCAATATCACAAAATAAATGAAGATATATCTTTATCATCAAATCCTCAAGTTCCCATATAACTTCTTTGAGTTTCATATTCCCTAGATAACATTAACCAGGTGAGTAGCCTTTTTCCATTAAACATTACCACTATAATAGAATATTTATACCATTTCTTATTTTTAATAATGATCATTCAATTATTTTAGAACCTCTATGCATAGTACTTATGGATGATTAGGTATTTACTTCCTAAAAATAGATACATGGAAAACATCATGAACTTGATAGAGGTTTGGTGTAAATGAAAAATTGTAATCTATTGTCCATACATGTTCAAGATCAATAAAATTGATGGTCTATCTAGCGATCATGTTTACATTATTCCCAAATATCATATCCTTATTCCTTAGATAAATTCATGGGGATAACTTCTCATCATTATCAAATTCTATATCCACCTAATGCCTATTCGAATAAATATTTTGTTGATTATGAGATGAATTGATATGATACTAAATGAAATTAACATTAACATACATTTCATAATCAATCTAATGTACCAACAGATTTCATTATTTAAATTATTGATAACATGTTAGAGTTCTATATTTATTTCCATAGGGGGTGTTCATAAAGAGATATCTAGATTCTTGAGTGAATATTATTATTATAACATAAATTGAAAAGGGGATGTTGTTGATCCCAACCACCATTTAAATCCATAAAACATGATCATTACATATCCACTAAAGTTTGAACGGTTCAATCTGACTAGCTATTTGTACGAGGATGATAAGTAGTAAAAAACATAACTCAATATTGAGATCTTACAAAATGTTTCACCAGAACATAATTATAAACCTCATCGCTAGATTAGGTAAAAAATAATATATTAATCCATTAAAAATTTTCACTTCATTAATATGTATCCTAGTAAGCTAATATGTATTGAAATATTCTGTAATAGAAATGAAATTTTATGAATTCATAAGGTGATCGAATAAAACCCAAATAAAATTATTTCATTTATATTTTTTGGGGAGTCTGGTGATGAAATATAGGGTAGTATATTCCAATTTACATACTTATCTGGGTAATGGATATAAAATAATATAAGACTTATATATCATAGACATACGTAGTTGATATTATGAGCACTGAGACACATACTCTACAATAACTATATGTATTTCTTATCACCTTAAATACTCTTTAATATCTATATTTATATTTATACTTCCACAATGAATATAAAATTATTATTTTTATCCTCCTCTAATATATTTTTCTTCAATTTTGGTATTTAACGGACATATACTTCATTCATGACCCATATCATTCAATAAGAACCATGGTTTAACTTAGAATCATTTCTAATATTCTTCTATAGTTCTACATCATCCAAAATTTACTCTTTAATATTAACATGGATAGATCATTGAAAAATCATTTGAGTAAGATAATATTTCCACATTCTTGCAATATTTGAAGGTATATTGGATTAAAATATATAAATACTCGATATTTTCCAATCCTAATAATAAAAATTCTACAATGATATTTATAATAAAAGAATAAACCATGGGGTTTACTTATTGAGGGTGGTAATGTATTATGAAATCATAATCATTATTCAAATCCAATGGTATTCTTTCATGTATATTAAATTCTTCTCTCATGATTATATACTTTCAATATTTATGATCATAATATATGTCCCCACATTTTTTATAAAGGCAATGTATCTGTACAATTAATTAATATATTACCCCTAATAACTATAAATCATGAGTCATGTAATATTTTTAAGGGGACATAAATTATGAAAAGGAATAACATGAAATCTTTTGGTTTTGTATAATAACACACACAACCACTTTCATTGATTCATAACAATAAATTAGAAACCCTTATGTAATGTATGGTAGTGTTAAGATAATTATAATGACCAAACCTCTCTTTTATTCCTTAAAATTCCAATCACATTCATTAGTCCAATGGAACTTGACTCCCATTAGTGTTACCTTAGTGAGTGGATCATATATATATGAGAAATTATTCAAAAATATTTGATAATATCCATCCATTTGAGGAAAAATATGTATAACTAGCATAATAGATGGTTGGGGCCACTATTCAATAAATTATATCTTTGATGGATACACTGATATATACTCACCTGAGATTATATGACAAAAAAATTGAACCTTTCACTATCATGTATTCCATTTTGGTAAATTTTTCTTAAAAATATCCTTCTTTAGATTCTTCGGTACAATCCAAAATTGATCTTCATGGTCTTCCTTTATCTTGAAGTATATAAAAATATCATCCATAAAGACTACCAAAAAATATCACAGAAATATTTAAATTAGCTAATCATTAAATATAGAAAGATATAGGAATAATTTTAAGGAGAGAATAAAATCATTATAAATTATTGGTGTCCATAACTTGAACAAACAACTATCTTGTGTGTGAAATCAATTTTGGTCCTCAATAGTTAGTATTTAGTTCGATGATTAATCTTTAAAATATAACGATCTCCTCACGATAGATAAAAAATTATCAACATGAGTTGGAGGATGCTTATTATTGATTTATATATTGTTCTATTCCCAATAGTCATTTTAGAGTCACAGTGATGCATATATATTCTTAAGAGAAGAATAGGTTCACCACATGGTGATGTTCATGGCCATATAAATTCATTATAATGATTCTATTAGAGTTTATTATTCAATTCTAATAGCTTAATTAGGTCAAATATATATAGATATATTGAAATATGTGTAGAACCATGTAGTAATATTGAAAAATCAACTTCATGATCCCATGGAAGAATATGATAATAATTTTAAAAGACATCAAGAAACACACATAAAATATGAATATATTCGATGATGAGTTTATCCTCAGCCTTTTGAGATAAATAACCCATTAAAATAGAGATCACTAACCCTTAAATGTATTATATTTCTATTGGATGTTCATATTTATCCCAACCAAAAAGACAAGCATATGTTAGTTCAGAATATAAAATGTTACTTACTTGTCCAAAAAATTGAAATGGTCTTTATATAATGAGATTCAATGAATGATCTAAATCACATAAAATTATCCTATAGAGTGAATAATAAAATATTTATGAAGTAGATTCCAATGAAAATTATTGAGATATGAACCAATTAATTTTTATATGATCACCATTACATTAAGAGTTATTAGTTATATTTAAAAATCTTTTCATTGAGAAGGAAATGTGATACCCATTAAAAATTAATCGTATATAAAATATTGGATAGAACCATATTTAGAGAACAAAATATTAGTTCTAGGGTGGATGAAAATTATACCATTCACCACTTTTTTATTATACCCAACATTAACCACAAGTATTGGATGATATTTCCCTTTTTTAGGATTAGGAGGCTTTTTATGTCAATCATCATCAAAAAGCCTCATATTCATGTACTAGTTCATATAATATATATAATCCTTGAATTTAAAACATTTGAGTGTGGGTAGTGAATTATATCTGGATTTACCTCCATTTTTATCATTGGCTAACTTCTTCCCATAACTTCTTTATTCGATTTCCAGAAGACCTTATATTTGAAAATTAAGGAATTTACTAGTCCCATTAAGATAATTCCATATATGTTTCTTAAAGACTTATATCATAAAGTAAGGATCATTTCCATACCTATATGGTTTTTGTTATTATATTTTATATTTAATACCATATATTTTTTCATATAAAAAACTATGATATGGATTGGGAAATACAATATCATTTTTCATTGAAAGAACATTGAATGATTTATTCATATCTAATAAAAGGTGTTATGTTAAAAGCATTTGGATACATTGTTCTTAAACAATAATAAATCGATCAATCTTACTTTATTGTTCAATAATAATACCAGAAATATACCTCATATGTCTTGAAAAATTTTCCTCTTTTGTACTAATTGATTTATCACACATCTGTGTTTTCTCATGGAATCCTTTAAAAATTTTAATAAGATGAATAAATTTAGAGTTATTAATGAAACATAAATTCTTCAACCCATCCCAAAATAAAACATCTATTACATTCCACTACATTGAATTATTGATAAGATTCCACCATTAATCATATTCATATTCTAAATGAGAAACCACGAAAAAAAAATTTCATGCTCTAACCACTAGAGTATTGAAAATATCATTCAAGTGGTACTAATCCATTTCCCAAAAATTAGTGGATTAGTGGACCCAATAAAATAATGTTGATGTTTCTTCATGAAGGAATCCAAAACAAATTTTCCATTTTTTCTAATGTGGATGATGATCATGATGCATGGATTACGATTTTTTTACAATCCTAGAATAATGATTTTTCATTCCTTTTCGCTACAAATTCAGTTTTTAAGGGGGAGAATACATCCATTGTCTATATCAACCACTATTAACTCAATTCCTTATATTTCCATCTATAGACTAAAACAAAAATTTATTGTATGAACAATAACAACAATAATGTTAAATCATATAATAGTGAAAAAACGTATATGTTTTCTAAATCTTGACACATTATATTCAATATATGAATCCTCATGTATAATCTTGTCCATCTGTGGTCATTATATACGCAAATCCATAATAAATTATCATAAAAAATGTTAATTAACCCATGAACATCACCTAAGTGTGTCTAGATAATTTTATAGGGGTAGGACCACTCATCATGAATAGGTGATGACTAAATTGAAAGCCAATCCAAAACATTTAGATTCGTTAATCCTTAGTTAATCTAAGGAATATACGGATCCACATTCTAGTATCTTGATATGGATGTATTTTTAATAAAATCATATTCCTTTCATTACTATGATGATATATTTATTCCTATAATAAGGCTTATCCTAAGGGTTTACAATAAATTACTCTTTTCATTGTTTCCAAAAGCTACTAAAACTTTCTTTGATACCAACTATAGAAACCCTGAACAATATATACATAAACATTCTATCTTATTATATAAATTGTTATTATATTTCATTACAATTCATACCAAAACCATAGAGGTGTAGTGTATTTAGAAAATTTGATATATAAACAACTAGTACATAAAAAATCTTCATCAGATCCAACTGAGATCCTCACAAGTAGTTCACATAATATTTGAGACATACATAAAACCAATATTTATATCATGGGTAAAAAAGAAAACATAAGAAATGGTGAAATTAAATGATAATTAGTAATAAAAAAGGGAGATATAAATATATTATTATCATGAACTAACATGATTTACCCACGATTTGATTCATGAGCATCTTATGACATCCTAAAGAATAATTATCGACTGAATCATGGTGGAAAGTAGTATCATTTCATCAAATGAAATCTAGTGGGAATGACTTCGACCATTGAATAATTAATAAAAAATGTAGTGGAGAATAGAAGAAATAGATATGTTTCTCCCACATGTATGAGAACCACTCCAAATGGAATATAAAGGAACATATAAAGAAGGAAATACTATATAAAACAAACTATATATTAAATATGTAAAAAAACTGAAATTAATTAATATGTCTTCTCACCATTGTCTCCCTTAATAATATTAGAAAATAGGGATACTACCAATTCCCTACTACCCCTATAGATATTTATACCCTCTATACATATAAATTATTAAAATCCTATTTGGATAGATGGATAAAATAAATACAAAATAAAATAACTAATGTACCTATATTTGACTATACAAGTCACCATATAACAAGTCTACACTGGAAGAGTATTTTCCATTAGAATTGAAACCTATGACTAAAATATATAGATATTCAAGAGAAAAAATATCATTAGGAATTCCAAAATTAAACCACACCCCTATTCGAGTCTAAATTGTAAGGATCCATTAATAATATTTTAGAATATATCATACAAATATATGTGATATGTGCTATTATATAGAAACATAATAAATAAATTTTAGTCATTTTCAAAGGATGTATATTTTCATATAACAGAGGGAAAATTATTTTTATGAAAATTTTAATTGCAATTATTAAATAGAAGGTTGAATTGGCTAAAACAAAATAATTCACATAATATAAATCAAAGTACCTATTTATTTTTAATACAATGTTTTTGAGATAAATAAATAGATCGGAAAAAATTCACTGCTAAGGTCATTAATTTTGGGACCTAGAATCATTGTACTATTGATGATTGAAACATATATATAAAACTGGACAAATACCTGATCAATAAAGCATATAACATATCATTTAGTATAGATAGTGTTGGGGGATGATCCAACTAGAGAGGGTAGTCCAGAGACTGCCTACATCCGAATTTCATACTTTTCATAGTCTACCTACCTAATTACTCAGAGTTCATGTTGTCTTTATTTTCCCTTTTATGTAAAATCACATAGCCACTACCAATTCATTTATTATATATTGATGAAAAATTATCCCATTTACAATCTCAATACATAGAGAAAACAATTGATGTACAAAATATATATATTAATAAATATCTGGATCATTATGGGGGAACCAAATAATCCATAAAATGTATTATGTGAATTTATAGAAAATATTTATAACCATAATATAATATGTCTATTTTCAATTATTTTATAAATCCATACTAAATATCAAGAATTTGTTTTAAAATAATCATTTTGTTGTTTTACCTTTATAAACTAACATATATATATATATATATACATACATATATCAGATTAAAAAATTATCATATTCTTAAGTGAATTTGTCTATATGTATATATATATGTATACCAATGTATATATATAGAGAATTTATATATATATATACATATACATATATACATTCATATATATATATACACATATATAGAACAAGATATTTTTAAAAAGATAAAAAATTTATTAAAAAAATATTAGACAAGATAAAAATACAACATTAAAACCAAAAAAGCATTTAAACACTAAATACATTAATTAATGGTCATTCAGGCATATAAAAAACTGATATAGAAAAATAAATAAAGCACAATTTATTGACAAACATACAACAATAAGAATGAATTATTAATCCAATGTAACATGAATTAAGAATTAAATAATCTTCAATGAAATTATTATTATCATTTTATATGTAATATTGGGAATAAAAATTAATTTATGAATGTATATAAATTTTGAATGCTATAAACAAGAGGAAACATACATGAAACTTATTACCGTTTAAGAAAATGGGCAATTAAACTTAAAAGTGGTGTATGAAACCCTAAAAAACTAAGAATAACCTCATAATCACACATCCAAGAATTCAATTCGAGTCAAAATAGAAGAATGATCAATAAGATACCTAAAAATGTAAAATACGTTGCCTTCACACACCATAGCTAGAAAGAGCCTCAATATTCCTAACGCAGCATAAGAAGAATGGTTTAATTTTAAAAAAACATAAAATCAGGTGTGGGATAGGATAGGGAATATGCTCAGTGATGAAGGAGTAAAAACAAATGAAGAAAAAAGAAAAAATAAGGGAGTAGAAGAGAATGAAAGATAACTAGTGGATATCACATCCAAAAATACGGGGAGAGATGACTGAATTACATAGACGGAGGGGGAGGGGAGGTGAGTGACCCTCTATTTCTATGCATGATGGATGTTAGTGAAATGGGAGGTGGGAGGCATGATATATGGTAGTAATAGGTAATGAATACAATAAAATTAAATAATAATATTACTGAAGATAATGGTTATAAAAAAGTTATATGCATAGAGGATTATAAGAAAGTAAAAAAACCACACACCAAGTCACCCCAATGGTTAGGCTCCTCACTCTCCATAAGGAATTTCACGAAACCAGTAGAACTATTTTATTAAAATATATCACATGAAGGCCCATTAGCCAGAAATACTATATGTGGATCTAAAGCCTTGATTGAGGAGTCTATAGGAAACCATGTCCCAAATCTTACTTCATGCCATCCAATGTCAATAATCATTGTACTATAATCCTTTTAGGTAAGTTACATGACCTCATTTCATGAACAATTGAATCATGACGTAATGACAGACCAAACAAGGACACCCCTCCATCCATATTGTTAGAGGAGTGTCATATGATATGTTCCATCACACCCATCTCTATTTTGAGTAACCCACCTAGTGATGACTATGTGGAACCCCTTCTTAAATCACTAGCTTTTCTTCTGTATCACCAGGCCAATCGTAACTATATGTATAGATATTGTAGGGAAAACCTCTACCCCACATATATAGAACATGGGGAATGAATTTTGGATGAATAGAGTTAGTATAATCATAAATATTTTGGGGTCTCCCACCTAGATGTTCATGTATGAGGCCATCAATCACAACCATCCAATTGTGTCAAGCCATTCTCTTTATCTATTTCATTCATCATGATTTCTACTACTGATGACCTAGAGGCCCTATGGTTGGAAGGCCTTATATTGATGATGACCCAAAGGCCCTATGGAACGAATGTCATTGAGGATCCAAAATCTTTGGGTCTCATAGGTAAAACTCTATTAATAAAAATCCCAATTTGGGTCAATAGTTACACTGATACAATATCTCTATTGCACCTATTACACTAGTCTCATAGTAACTCAAAAATGTACCCCAACATTTATTTTATCCTAGGTATCTCAATTTTTTATCACAAGGAATCAAACATGTTTTTGCCACAAAGTTTTTAAAACTTTGTGACAATCATAAACTAAGACTATAAGTCATAGGGTACACTAGATGAGATGGATACACAGTTTGAGAAACCATACACTGATCTTGTGTTATAGATCTTCTCAGTTATAGAAGCATTTTTATGTCCAATACAAAGTTTTCCCTAACCATGATCTAACCCTATGACATTGTATAAATTATTAAAATTATATATTTTAAAATATATTAGATGAAAAATAAATGAATAAAATTGAAAATTATTAATTAATTCTAAATAATGAATGAAATCATGGTTGTATTTTAATAATTCTCCCACCATAATTCTTCATTACCCATGAAACCCTTAACTAATTCATGGTCAAATGTTAGAGAAAATATCAAACCACTAAAATATACCACAAGTCTTTAAAACAAATAAACACTATGAAAAAATCTATTTAATACCTAATACACTAACAAAAAAAACACATGAAATTATACTAACTGAATAAATCACCCAAAGAATATATAGATTCAAGAATCAAGCACACCATATTCAAAACGCTATTTTATGGGAGACCATAAATTGATTCACCATAAGAAACTTGATCAAATGAAAAGTGTGTTCTCCCCGCTATTTTATAACTCCTCTAAAACAGTCATCCATAAATATTCCCAAGGGTTGATACCCACTTTAATTAAAACAAAACTCCAAAATCATAAACATACAAAGATCACGAATCACACCTAAAATTGACTCACGAAATAAAATACCATTAGGAGAATGTGAAGAGGATTGAGACCGAAACACAGTCTCCCAATATATACATACATCTAGGACAAAATATCAATGGAATCTATTAAAATATTAAAGGGAAAAAGACCCCATAGAAATGAGCTAAAATAAAGGGACCAAATTGGGACTATTAATAAAAAAACCTAAAAAATTTCACATATATCAAGAAATATATGTTTCTAAAACAATAAGAACAACATCGCGTAGAACAATGTAAACCCAAGGGAATGAAAAAGGATAAAACATAAAAAACATTTATTTAACAAAACAAGTCTAGAAAAGAGTATCATATTCAAGACATAGAACAATTTTGGAAGAGGAAGAAACCTATAGAGACACACCAAGAACACCATTAAACCAGTGAATCTATTTGAATAACCATATTTTAATCTTGTAGATAACCTATTCTAGGGTTATAAGCATTCCCAATCCATATAAATTTACCCAATAATTCAACTTTACCAACTAATAATTGCTAAAAATAAAGGTAAAAATGAATTTAGTGTCCACAATGGAGAAAAGGAACCAATAATTTAAAACACAAGATCAGATCAAAGAAAATAAACCCTTTAATAATAGATTCAAGAAACACATGAATAGAAAAACCATCAAAGGGTTCTAAATGATGGATCAAATCACAAGGTTGGGATTAAACTATACCAATAAACATGGAGTTAGGGTGATTCTGTAAAATATAATATCACACTTCCTAACCACAATACACACTAATCATAGACATCCTTGGATACAAACATCTGGAAAATCATTGAAACATTCAGAGATAATAATTTTTAAAACATCAACATCAAATTTATATCAGAATGAAAAAAATCAATTTACCCCAATCCTTGAAAAAAAAATGATAAAAAGGAAAACATATGTAAAAAAGTATAAACATAACCATTTAAAATCACAAAATTGAGGATTATATCAATTCCCACAATAAAATTCTATGGAAAAAAAATTCAAACTAGAATTTTCAAATATCTTAAAAAAAGAATCATTACTATTTTAAAATTAGTATCCCATTTATAAAAAGTACAAAAAAAATCTCTTTTTAGTTTTACTTGACAAATCTATTGAAAAATTTCATACGTTATCTCATAATTTTGAAATAAAACATCCCTTTCTGAAAATTTAAAATTAGAAAATTTTGATTTATCTAAAATCCTTTTAAATTTAAAATTATTTTTTTGAAATTCCAATATCTTATTTGGTTATCAGCATAGAAATCCAAAAATCTATTTTTAAAGTCACCTTGAGATTTGAATCCCAAAATTAATTTAAAATCATATTTACAGAAAATCATCTATTTATTTTTAATATGGATCATACCATATAACCTAAAAATTTGAATATTATATTTGAATATTTTAATTTCCCAAAATTATAAACCATTAATTTAAAATAATTATTTCTTCAAATAAAACATCATTATTTATCATTTGGAATAATTTTTTTTTTCATTATAATATTAAAAAATAACTAGTGAAAACCAAATAAATAACATTTAACAACATCAAAATCTAAAAAAATAAGGACTTGGGGTTGTGTATTACTAGGAGAACTATTATTGATGTTTGTGTTCTAAGAAACAAACCCCATCTAAAATTATAATTGAACCTTAAGTTATGATCTACATGGGTTTATAAGCCTTGCGATCTCACCTCTTGATGTCAAATCACTCAAATTTTCATCCTTAAAAGCATATAAATCATTTAAATAAATTTAAACACTTGAAATAAATTAATTTCTCAATACCATTATCCCATGGAAAATCAAGGTTCAACACTAAAACTATGTTCCTGACACTTATTCATTCCTATAAACAATATAAGAATAGTCCAACAACCACGTACATTTAAATTCTAAATAAAAAGAGAACTATGATACCATTGTATCATAAATCTATTGGTTCCATCCCATAACATTCCTGAGGTGCATCACCAATCACCCGGTGGTGGTGATGTGTTCTAAAACATCATAATAAATCAAGTGGGGGTGATTTCAACCATTAATTAATAAGGAAATAAGTTTGGGAAAATAAATATAATTCTTTCATGACACACCCATATGTCCAACATCTAAACCAAATGGAATATGTGGGAATAAATAATATAGTTATGAAAATTAAAAATATACAATATAAAATAAGTACAAATAATTAATTAATTAATCCATCTACTCACCGAGTCTCCCTCTCAGGAAAAAAATCACTACTACATCCAATGAACTCTTTTCCCCCAGCTGTTATATCTACCCTTCATTCTTATTAATTAGAAAAATAATACATGGTCATAGTGATAAAGTAAAAATAAGACAAAAAATACCAACATACCTCTATGTGACTATACAAGTCATCATCCAATTATTCAATTCCCAATTATTTCTCATGAATATAACTAGAACCAATAACTGAATGATATAGATATATTTGAGCATAAATCTTAGAAGGCATGAAAAAATAAAACCACACCGCAATTTCCAATAATTAGATTAATGACCATTTTATGAAAGTTTGAAATATATTATCAAAATAGGTTTGAATCAATTTTCTATATAGAATCTAGATTTATATTTATTATTTATTTTTAAATAAAATGTCATTTATAATAATTTATTACCATGTATTTTTGAGGGAACATTCATTTAAAACATTAAACAAAAGAAAAATTTTGTTAACAGATAACATAAATTCTAAAAATTAGATGTTTTGAAATTAAATAAAAAAACTGAGCATATTGGGAATCCCTATGTCACTAGGGTTATTCACTATGATCCACATACTCATAGTGATAGAATCATATATATAAAATTGTTCCCATCAATGAGTTTTGAACTACATAACATCAAAATGTACTTTAGTTTTTGTTTTAGAGTAATTATTTTTGGGAGGGAAGGCCTGATCCCTATTACCTCAGAACATTATACCCTCCCTTTTCCACCTACTTATACAAATGTTTCCCTTGTTATTTATTTTACCCAATGAGATAAATCACACCCCAAATTACAATTCATATATAAACAATACAAGCTGAAAGAACTTGTTTACATTTCTCAGGAAGAGGGGAAACATTTAATGTACCAATGGGTTATAAAAAATAAATATCAAGATCATTATGGTGATAAATAATTACATATAGATTACCGAATCATCCTTCTAAACACATTCATGAAACCATTCTAAAATATAATTTTTCTAATTGATTTAGAAAACAAAAATTATTAACAATAATAAGGTTTAATGTCACCATTTCATTGTTTTACCCATATTCCCTTACACAATTATATAGAAATATATCTCATATCTCAAATTCGAATATTCTGAAACGAAGTTCCACATATAATTATGTCTATATGTATAACTATATATATCTGTAGAACCAATATATGTATAGAAACTCGTGCATATATATATATAGAAAAATATTGAAAAACATATAACATTTATAAAAAAATATCCACATGAGGGAAACCCAATTTTAATTCTAAAAAATCTCTTAAATTTTTAAACATATTATTAAATGCTATTCAAAAAATTACCACACAATAGGTGAATTTTTTATTAATTTTTTTTAACAAAGTTAAAATCAATGAAAACCCATTCAAATGAATAAGAAATCAATTGGAAAATTATTTCCACTCCAAACACACTGTAATATAATTATTATTATCATTTAATTTATAATACATATGTTAAAATTAAAATAATCTTAGGTTCTAAAATAAAACGGAATGATATAATGAGAAACCTACATGGAACTCACTAACTTTAAAAATAGAGGATTTAATCCATCTTAGATAGGTACAAGAGATCCAAATGAATAAATAATAACCATATAATTAAAAAATAACTAATTAAATTTGATACAAAAACAATAAAAAGAACAAAATATACATGGAAAAATGATAAATCTATCACTTTTGATAGTTGTGGAATGAATGGAACTCAATGGCACTCATGAGCCATGGAAGAAAGTTTTAAAAAGAGAAACAACGCAAATAAATTGTTGGATTGGTTAGGGAGTGTGATAAGAGAGGAATGGGGATAGGATAAAAAAATAAAATGGAAAAAAGATATCTGAAGAGGAAGGAGATAAACTGACAAGATTACATTCAAAACTATGGGGATAGACATCCAAATTCCATGGATGGAGGCGGAGGAGAGGATTGTACCCCCCTAACCCATTTTTTTTTTGTGAAAAACATATGAAAAATGGGAGGGTTGGGGTGTTACATTGGTGATAAAGGTTAAGGGGAATAAAATAAAAAGAATAACAACAAGAAAAAAATGACAATATGACCACAACAAAAAATTGTTTTTTTTTTAAAAAAAATTGTGTGTATCTCGTCATTTTGTTGCACAGTTCTCCATTCCATGCACTAACATTGTGCCCCTATTTTGAGGCTTGGGAATACCACATAATAATGTTTATTTATATTTTTGGAAAACATGTGTTATCTATTAATTTTTGCCCAGATCAATTATAGATGCTTTTTCATGGACGAAAGACTGTTTCCCCAAATTTTGAACATATAATGAAAAATATAAAATTAAAACTTTTAAAATGTGTTGGACCACTAATCTTTGATAAAATAGAAAATGATTAATGAAGTCAAAATAATAAATAAAAATAGGGCTGGGGTGTTCTAAGGATCATAGGTAAGCATATCACGAGCATAAGTGTAAGCAAACACAAATATAACAATTGAAATTCATACACAACAATTCATATATAACAATAACGAGAAATGGAATAATGAATGAAATTTCATAATATATTATTCATAAATGAATCAAATAATATGTTCTATGTTATAATAACATTATCATAATATTCTACCAAAAAATAATTTAATAATTTGTGTAATAATAATAATTATAGAAACATTATGCTTGAGATACCCAATAATATATTCATCAAATGTTAGGATTGGGGTTTCCACCCATGTACCATCTTTTGTCTTCGGAAATCCTATCTTATATAAAATTTTGTGCTTGGTATAACCTCCCATGTACGCTATTTTGGGCTTGTAATGACCACTTATTTACAATATTTTTGACTTGTGATAGTTCTAATGTAACATTTAATCTCCAAAAACATTAATAATTACCCATTTCATTGGTGGTCTGTAATAGCCCCAGTCATCATATAATAATAATATATTCATATTTATTCGACAATATCTAGAAAATAATTATCATTTGACTATAAAATAATGTTTTTAATAGGAATTGGGTTTAATAAATATTTTATCTTAATGATCATAAATTACCTTAGGACAGAATAAATATTGTAACATTAGATCATATCCTCTATAAAAAATCAAACATCATGTGATTTGTTTTGATAAAAATATCATTAAATATTTGTATAACCATTATTAAATAAAATTTCCTTTTCAATTTGATACCAGTTATATAAAATCAATGAATTTTGTAAATATTAAAGAGGCATTTTGATTTAAAATAACAATGTAAGATTGTAAAGGAAGCATCAATGTAATGAAAATTCATGACAGTAGGAAAAATTATTCATGCGATGCACATTTAAAAAATGGTTCCTCTTAAATTTTATATTAACATGAAATAGTATATTATTTGGAATATAAAAATATTAATGACATTTATTTTTAATATAAAAAACAAAAAAAACAGTAAAAATGGATTTTTAAAATCATTATGGAATGATAAAAAATAATTTAATAAAATTTAAATAGAATATGGATATAAAAGAAAATGATTTTTTTTATAGAAAAGAAATATATATATATATATGGTTTTCCTTAAAACTATTCTTTTGGAATCTGGAGTACAAAAAGAGGTAAATGTCAATGGAAAACATGTAATCTCAATAAATAACTAAAATATAGATTAATTTATAATATTTCAGAGAGATATATCATATAATTTTACTAAAACAAATTTAAGAACAAATAAACATGATTAAAAATTTTATTTTAATGAAAAGCTGTATTATTTGGATAACTTAATAGTTTTAATTTCCATGAAAGGAATAATAAGAATTGAAAATATATATGGAATGGAAAAATCCTATTGATGATACATAATATGAAATGGGTAGTAGATACACCTCCTAATAGAATATAGGTGTATAATATAACATATATCCTCAAGAAGAAAGTTTTATATTGTTAACCCTTACTACATTAATTACTTTTGAATAAACATCCATTGGATGAAATAATTTTAATTAAAGATTTAAATAAAATAAAAAATTTTGTACACATTATATATCATATAAATGTATTAGTATATATACCTCATAAGAAAAATAAGGTGTGTAACATGAAACATGTATCATTGACAAAAAATTGGGATAAAGATCCCTTACCTCAAGTACTTATTACTTCATTAGCACTCTGAAATCATATATAATAAATTTCATTTATTTAAATTTTATAGAGGAACCAAATTGATTCTTATAGTACCATATATGGTTACCTGATAACACTGAAACATCCATTTATTAATAATTCTTTATTAAAATCATAATTTTTGGTGTCAACTATTTTCTTCATATTTTTCTGATTTAGTTGTTATGGTCCCTAAACATTGATTATGGTTCCATAATCTCTTGAATAATAATCATGTAATAATTATTATATTTAAATATTAAAAAAACATTTATAACCATTCATATAAATCAATGATGAAAAATTAATTACAACACTTCTTGGTGACGGTAGTTTGTACGAATGTCGGCGTGATGTTTTTAATATTTTGATAGATGGAATGAAAGAAAAGTAAATAATACTTCAACTTTATTGAATATTTTTTATTTAATATATGTCATATATATATATATATATGTACATTGAATCCATTTTAAAAAAACTTTGAATGTCAGGGATGGAAAATGTATCGTATCACAATATGAAGGCAGTAGTCCCCATGTATACAAAAGTGATAATTTCACATCCCATCTGACTGTGAAAAGGTTGGAAATAGTTTTTACATAATCATAACAACATCATAGTGAATTTATGATAATATTTTGTTAATATTTTTATTGATTATATTTTGTATAGAAGGTGTACAAATAAGTGACATTGAATGACCTTGGTTTTGATTTATACACCTTATTTAAGAGACCTCATTAAGATTACAGCTTATGTCATGAAAAATTGGTCATAGGAGTGGACAAAGGGATCAAGGATGGAGGGATGTAATCTAGAAATTTTTTAGAATAAGGAATTTAGGATATATAATTATCACATTCTGTGAAAAAATATAGGATTAGAGGTTCCCTTTTATATTTATGGGGAGGAAAACACATGAAATAAGATCAATAATTTCAAAAATATATGGTCATGTTCATGAGAAAGTGGAAGAAAATTTCAATGAAATCAAATATAGTGTAATATAATGATTAAATATCTTTAGAAAATAATAATTTCAAATAATTATGTTGTATTCCCTCTCTTATCTATTGGTTTCACTAGTTAGTAAATATATTTTAACATGAACCACAATATTTTTTTACTATTTTTATGAATCATTATGGAAACAAAATTAGTACAAATTCTTATTTTATATTAAATAAAATGATTAAAAATTCCAAATACCTTTAAGAGAAATTAAATTTATATTATTGGATTAATTTAATTTATACAAGTGCACAAAATTTGATAAATTCCACTTTTAAGAAAATATATTTTTAAGATAAAAATTGAGTTAACTTCCATTCCCTGTCTTTAATATATATATATATATATATATTTTTTTATTTAATATAAAAACTATCTATTATTACTATTATTAATTATATATTTTATTAATTTATTAATATAAAAATGATTTGGGTGTATAAAATCTATTTTAAGGAAAATCCACTTTTATGCCAAAAAATAAACTTATAACAATACAATGTAAAATGAAAAATACTATGAAATTTATTAGATTATTTATAATTAATGTAGAATTATTATAATATAATATAAAATTAAACAAATTGTGGGACTTTTATGTTAGTTTATTTCTAAAAAATAAATTATTATTTTATAGAAATTTATATTTTTAATATTAATAGAAAAATAACAATTTTTAAAAATGTCATACAAACTCACCAAAATGGAATACTGAAATGAATATTTAAGAAATTATATTAATTAAAAAAAATAAAATTTATATAAATGTTACTAATTAATTATAAATCTTGTGTATAAAATAAAATAAAAACCATTATTGAAGAAAACATATTTTTTAACCATAAATTGACCTTATTAAAAATTGAGTAATTGTTAATTTTAAATTTCTCAAAAAAATTTGACTTATTTAAATAATTTATAAATATTTCTGATAATGTGGTTATAACTTATAATATGACTTGGAAATACCCTCCACTCATTTTTATAACATCCAGATAGATATTAGTATGAAAAGGCTCTTTTCAATCATCAATGTAAGACTCTACGTCACTCTATAAAGCTCTCTTGGAAGAATGTTTCATGTGAGGAATGTGGGATTATAGGTCATCCCAAAAATATTTTTTGATGAATGTTAGAGATGAATTAAATTGGTTTTTAATATGCCACTATTTAACTTAAGAAGATAGTTACCACTATGGCTAATGTGCTGATTGCTAGAAATCGGATTCCCATGTGTCTCACCTGGAAGGAACTGACTGCTGGTGGATGTTTATCCTGAGAGGGATTATATTGGCCCTTTTAATACACATAATGACTTGTGTTGGGAGGTTAAATCAATTGATGACACCCATACACTGTTTCAAGTATCGACGACCCCTGATCCCCCTCAAGTTGCATCTCCAATTAAAATAATTCACAACAACAAGTGGATTGTCATTAGGAAATCAAGATGGACCTTCAGTCATCTGAATTAACAGATAAATTTAAGAACATTTATAAGGATGAAGGAGGGAATACTGGTACCCTTTCTAGGGCATTGAGCCACGATGGGCATGTCTCTTACAAGTATTTATTCTTAAGTAAAAAAGGAAACAATGAATGATAGTGAGGGTATCACCTCAATTTCATCAAAGGGGGACTGTGAAAGGATGATTCTAATATTTCTAATATATTTTATACCATATCATATTCTATGGAAAAAGGATTGTTTATACAGATATACTTATGATTTTTAATTATGAAATTTCATAATATGAGTTAGAGAAAATGGGTGACTTTAATTATGGAAAAGATATTTTGTACTATGATATGTAGACCATATTTCTAGTGGCGGAGGGCAATTATTCTTATTTAACCCCATCCGCTACTTTCCAATAATTTTTTCTTCTTAATAAATTGGTTGGACTTGTTGAATGGTCTCATTTTTTCTACAATATTGAAAATTCATTTTTATATCATCATTTTCTTTTGTTTTTGGGGAATCCAACTAGTAATATTTGAAATATTTAAAGAATAGGCTATATGCCCACATGTGTTGCGTATGTGTAGAAAAGTAATGTTCAATTAATATATTTTTTGATATAAATTTGGTATATCTTTTTTATTGAGTTGGTTTTTTATATGATACTATATGTCTGAGGCTCCTAATACTAGATTTATTTTCCAGAGTCTTTTTATTAAGGATTTTCTTCCCTCATGTTTATGAATATTATAACTAGTGAAATTGTCACGGGTATTTATTTTTCCAACTATTGATATCAAATATAGAATTTTCCTAGATATATGACATCTCAGATATTTAATTTTAATACTTTTGGGTGTATATAGAACCATATATTAATGAATACATTATCTATTGGAGTTTTATATTTGTTGTAGTCTGTTATGGGATACGATCTCCCATATATTTTATATATTCCTTTTGGTAATCAGCATCCCTATGCCTAAGGGGGAAATATTTCGGGTGGCACACACAACATATTTTGGGACTTTATGGGGAAATTATGGGTCTTGTTTTTTCATTATCAATGAAATTTAATTTACCATTCACATTAAATTTATTAGGACCCTCCCTTAGAAATAACATAATCTTGACTTTGTAATTAAATTTTATTCTTTCCCTTTAGATTCTTCTCAGGTTTTGTGTTTTAGAGAATTAGGTCATAATTATTACATAACATCCCAGTTTCATTAAAAGTAGATACTGCTAATACAATATTAATTTATTACATAGTATTGATCTTTTTAAATAAAACTTGATTTAATTTTCATAAAAATAGTTTTATAACTTTCAAGTATAGTTCCTTCCTTCTCTTACCCATCCATATACACAATTAATTATTTTAAAATTGGGATAAGCCTAAAAGATCAATATGGTATTTAAAAAATAAACAAAACAATAACTTTAGTAAAAAAATGAAAACCCCTATAAAAAATTTCCTCTATAACATAAAATTTTACTCAACAAGGAAAATATCATCACTTGAGAAAAGACTATTTATTTTACCTTTTGAAAAAAATGATTCCCATAACAAGACATTATATATAATATAAAATATATGTTGGTACCTTGGGATGTTATCTCATAGAACCCATAAAAACCCTTAAAAGCGAATAACCATATGGTCAAATTCTATCTTCAGAGTACACAATGAATTGGAGAGCTATCTGAGAAAACCGATTATTTAATATATAATTGGATGAGTTAATGAAGTCTTAGAGAACAAATTATTTATAACATAAAATATCCACAAAATTTATCAAAAAAATTCATCATTTAAAAAAAAATTAAACTCTAATACAAATCTCATTCAGATATTTAAATACCATAGTATCTTAAAAGCCAATTTTAAATAAAAATCACACATTTCATTTGGAAACATATTTTCAATACCAAAATACACTAAAAAATAGGATTATTAATTTAATATAAAATTAAATATTACAAAGGAATCCCAAAATAAATAAATGGACATGACAGCAAAAAAGTCATTGTCCCTATATAGGTTAAGAATAAAACATTCCTTTTGCTATTTATAAAACTATCCATGTAAAACACATAAAATAATTCCATTTTAAATAATTTTAATGAAATAAAATATATATAAATAATAATTTATAATAATTTTAAATTAATATATTAAAAATAATATCATGAATATTAACACAAGCTAAAATATTTACTAATTAAATATTTAAACATTCAATGTGTCCCATACCACGTTTAACATTTCAATAATAATATAAATAAAATAATAACAATTTAGAAATGTTTAAATATCATCATAATAAATACATCATGATGTTATGTTTCAAATGTGATTTATACACACCTCATAAGATAAGTTGGGTGTATAACATCAAAATGTGCCTCAATGAAAGGAGATTGAGATGATTTCTGTTACCATGAACTTAACTCATCACATAAAATCATTTTTCCCAAATATTATATATAGGTTAATTATGTACATATTTCATGTTCATTATTACTTTTATATAACTTATTAGCATGTTATATATATATAATTAATTATTTATGTTCAAGTTAGATGTTTTGATGATATTTGGTACTTGATCCTAAAATGGTTTACACATTAGTAATGTATCCATTTTTCAATGATCATTATAAAAATAAGTTAATTATTATATTATAGATATAGAATTTTATAATATAATTAATATCATATTAGTATCTTTAATATAATTATACATATCGTCCATGTAATGTGGTCATGAAAAATGAACCATTTAACCTCTTGGAGGAGATAGTTCACACATAAGCATGAACGACATTATCATTTTTATGTGCAGGGAATGAAAATAACATACATGATATATTATTATTTCACAATGATAAATATTTCATGATTATGTATATAAAAAATAAATCCATAATTTTTAGGAATATTGAGATTTGGGGATAAAAAATGAATTATTTCAGTTCTGGAGGTGTTAATCCATCGTATACACGAACGATTAATTATTTTCCAATTATATGAGAATATTGAAGGATTTATGTTATAATATTAACAAAAAAATATCTTAGTATATTAAAAATACTATATTTAATGAAATTTATTTGGGATACTATAGATAATAATATCTCTATATATTTAATTTATTAAAATTTAATTGATGAATAATTGAAGGAAGTTGAAGAAGATATAAAATAGAAACCCTTAATAAAAAATGATACATCTCCTTTAGAATACCCCCTTTGATTGACAACATAATACCTTTATATAGGGTTTTATGTATAAAATAGGGAAAATAGAATGTAGGTAGGGATTATAGGAATTGATTTTGGCACAGCGTAGCTAAACGAATTATTTTTTTATTTTTAAATAGAGGATAATAATGGGTGATATTTTATAAGAGAGGGGATGGAAACTCTTGGAATTCACAAAAATATAAAATTAATATAAATTAATTTTTTATTATAATTTTCACGATACGTATTTAGTTCGAATATATGATGATGATAGTTTTACATAAAATTGTTGATTGAAAAGTAGACAAGTATTTACTAATTTTTTAATCGTTATCTTTTTGTTTTAACCCTTAATTAAACCCCTTGACTATTAGCACGAAATCATGTAATTTAAACATCGTGGATTAATATAATTACAATAAAATTTCAATAGAAAAATAAATGAGTAATTTATTTCATTTAATGACATATTAATATAATTTTGGATGTTTTTAGAGATTAAATTATTTTATATCATTTAATATAATATTATATATTTTAAATATCAATAGTAACAATATTTTCACTATTCAACCTTTGAATTTCTAAAAATATTATAACAGCATTATATATTAAATAAAACACTTTGAAACCATAACTAAAATTTCAAATACATCTATAAAATTATGGGATAAAATTAATTCTCTCAAATTATATTTATTCAAATATTTTTTGTATAATTCATTTTTAATTAAACAATTACAACATCAATATAATGTAAGCAATAATGTTAATTATTTACTCCCTAAAAAATATTATCATGATGAAGATATACATTCATAATTGAAAAAAAAATTTCTAGTTTAACATATCCCTTATAATACTCATTTTTTAAATATTTCAATTTTCAAAACAATTGTATGAAAAAATTGTGTTTTCTTTGAATATAATATAATAAATGAAATATTGTCATCCAAGTGGATCCAACAGCACCAAAAATTGGAAAAAATATAATTTTGGGCAATAATCACTTATAAAATAAGGATAATTGTTAGGGTAAAATGAAATTAATATATTACCTTAAATTACCTGATTTACCCTTAACCGCGGAAATAGACAATTACCAAATTTACTATTCAAATTTTTTCATAAAATAAAAGAGAACTATTAATTAAATTTGAAACATTAAATTTGAAATATGGAATCAATTTTTTGAAATATAATACGTTTAATTGGCTAATTTCTAGTTTACTATAGAATAATCAGGAAGAGACCTAATTTAGCAGTACTATAGCAGTATTGTAGCAGTTCTATAGTTGGAATTATTTTGTACTATAGTAGGCACTCTTTGGTAAAATAGAATCCAGAACTATTCATCCTCTTGGGATTTCAAGCAATCAGTTTGGGCCTCAAGTCCTTTAATGTCTTTGAAAAACCCAAGGACTTTTGGCCAATATGGTTTTTGGGCCACCTAAAGGCATTTGGCGCACTTGAATTGTTTATAATAACTAGGAAGACTCTTTAAGGAGAAGAATCTAGATGAGTATTCAACTCAGGTAAATTCACCAAAGTATAAGCTAGTGGATTTTTGTGATGGATAGGGTATGGAATTTCCATTGGTACCAGCCTATGCATAGATGGGAAGAGAAGCTGGACAATCCATTTGAAGGCGGAGAGATGACATCATGATGAAAAAGATCGGGAGGAGATGTTCAATGTAGTTATAGGTTATATATTTCATTATGAACTATTGGTCAGGTAATCTCTTGTCCTATCGGCCTTGTAAGGGTTCTCCCTCATCCTTTGAAAAGGGGATTATCAAACATCAATAAAAAAAGTCTTTTGGGCCATCCGGGTCAACGTAAATACATTCAAAATATTTATAGGTTTTATATCAAAATTCTTGTGAAATTAATTTGAATGAACTTAATTGGATTAATAAATAAAATAGTTATCTAACTATAAATTAAAACTTATATGAAATATAATATAACAATATCTATATATTTTATGAAATATCATTTTTCAATAAAAAAAGTATCCTTTACAACTATTCATCAAAAAATGAATCTGATTAGAAAAATAAAATAAAATAAATTAACACAATTTGATAATAATATTTCAATAAATATGTATATTTTTTTGTCAATTATAATTTATAAAATTGTCAAAAACTATTTTTAAAACATGTTTTTCATCAAAAGGTGGTAAAATTTCTTTTCTAGAAAAATACATATTTTATATTTAGAATTGGATTTCTTCTTATATAATATCTTATAAACACATAATATGAATATTAAATATTACATTAAATATATCATGTATTTAGTTCATTAAATTAATAAAAAAAGAGTTATTTTATTATTTATTGGCATAAAACACAGTTGTGCACATTTAAACAGATTTTAGATAACATTTCCTTTTATATTAAGAAGGTTTTTTGTTAATTCATAATTAATTGGAAAAAAATAATTACTTATACATAACTTTGTAGACCATATTTTTATAATTCATTTAACCTTGTTTATTATATGGCATTATAATTTCTATGCGATCAATATGATATTAAAAAAATAATATTTTATTATTCATTTAAGCCCAATGTGGTGTATCATGTATGTTTTAAAACATAGTGTTTCCTTAAAAAAATTGGATGTTATATTCTATCCACCCTTAATAAATTGAATAATCTCAATATTAATATGGGATAAAAACTTGGGGTTTTAAATTTCAAATTTCTTTGTTTTAAATACACATCAAAAAAAGGATCAATGAAAAATAAACTTTAAAATAAATAAATGAATGTATTAAGGTCACTTGAAATAACCCATAAGAGGTTTACATGTCATAAAACAAGGATAGGGATGAAAAAATAAGAATAAAGTGATAATGAAGTGTGATAGACAACATAGTCATGCGAATGTTAACAATCACAAAACTATAAATCCATGATGGGTTAAAATTGAATTGATTTCTGGTAAGCAAAGTAAACAAATAACTATTATTTTTATTCAAGATCATTTCTATAGAGGTGAAAGATTATTTTGATTCCTAAACTATGAAAATAATAAAATATACATACTTTACATGTATTGTTTTATCCATTATTCAAATTCCACTACAAAATCACATTTTTGTCAAAACGATGAGTAATCAAGATGATTTTTTCACACCTGAAGAACTATAACCTGCTTCTAAAGAATCACATAATATACAAAATATTAACTATATATTTAACCTATTTTAAATCATTAAATTAAACTAAAATTTTTATTATATGATGTGATAATTCCCCAAAAAAAATAATCCTTTATATGATGGAAAACATCATTAATATCCAGAAGTCAACAGTAATTCCTAACTCTGAACATATACCATTCAATAAATTCTTATCCTTAAAACTATTGAAAAATATTATAACAAGTATTAATACCCAAAATCCAAATTTATTTAATAAAAAATTCTTCAAATAATGTTTTTATCATTTACCACCAAATAAAATCAATTACTCTTGATTTTCCATACCAAAAAACTAATTTCCCTAGTAATCTTGAAGAGACGATAATCATATCCATAAAACACAATTTTTTAGAAAAAATATCATAGATTATTCCAAAATATGATACATCATTTAGTCCTCAAATAAAATTCCATTTTATTTTATTTAAATTGATCATAAAGGACACATAAAACAGTGAATGTCTCCCAAAATAATTTTATCCAATTAATCACCAAATCAGTTTCCAATGCCATTGAAATATATTCGGTAAAAAATATGTTTCCGAAATAAAATTATTATTCATCCATAAAATCATTTATCTGTAATGAAATATTTTATACTAACCGGGTTGTCACGTAAGTGAGTGGTAGGTGATTCACTCTTTCTACCCTTCCATTGTGGGTTCGATTCCCACTGGATTTCTAGAAGTGATAGGTTATCACCCATCTTATGGGTTTTCCTTTTTTTAAAATATATTAATTTAACCATTATAAAGATATATAAATTTTATAAACATCCTAAAAAATATGCTTAAAATATTTTATCCCCATTTTTTATCTCATAAAATTCATTTTCCATCCCAAAATGTTAAATCCCACAATTACCAAAGAAATGTATGTATATGAAAATACCATTAGGCTCCTTAGTATTTAATAACATAAAGCCTAAAAATGGTTTTCTAAGACATTGAACTTGTGATCATCTATAAAATTATATACCCATGGAAATATCCTTAAATATTAAGAAGACATCCAAAAATTTCAAAGATATATATACCAACCTTTTATACCAATTATAAGGACCGAACCATAAACATTTCACAATCCAGAGTCCTATTTAAGTAATTGCATTATTTCATGTTGCGAATTTTTTCAGACTTATAGTGATAGGGAATCTGGTCATAATTCATACATAATATCCCACTTTCATAAATAGTGGAACCTACTGAATAATATCAATTTATTACATAATATAAAAAAACATTTAAAATAAAGAAAAGATTATTATTCCTTTAAAACCATCATTACATTCAAATTGACATCTTCAATTTTGTTACCCATCCATAAACCCAATGAAATAAATTTTAAAACATTTTATCAACACAAAAAACTCATTAAGGGAGATAAATAAGAAAGGAAACTATATGTTCAATAAAAAATGAAAACACTTGAAAAACACTTTCCTTGATAACATATCAATTTACCCATAAAGGTAAACCTCATCACTTTAGAAAGACCGTTTATTTTACCATTTTAAAACAAATTAATCCCATAAAAACTCAAAATAAATAATATATAATTCATCTCATTACCTTGAGAAATTGTCACATTACGCTTAATAATGGAATAACAATACAACCGACTTCCATCTCTGGAGTACCCAATGCATTGGAGCACTATCAGGGTACACCCATTGATTATGAAATATAGGGAGCACCTACATATATCGAGGCTCACCCATGATTTATAATGTCAAAGAGGCATATCATGTAACAAATCGTTTCATTACTTGATAAACTCTATTAAAATTATATGAAAATTAGATTCAGATATTAAAATACCATTTACATTCAAAATTCAATTTAAAAAAAATAATATGCATTTATTATTAAAACCCATTTTTAGTACCAAAAAAATAATAATGGTTTTTTAATATATTATAACATTAATTAATTAAAAGTAATCCATGATAACATAATATCCATGGAAGCAGAAAAATCATTGTTTCCATGTACATTATGAATCATACATTCCATTTTACTTCTTTCAGAACATTATGTACCCAAGTTGTACATGCTCCTACATGGCATCCAAAAGACCCGGGTTCAAATCCGGGTAGGGATGAATTTCAGGGGTACTGTAGTAGACACTGTTACAGTGGTGGAACTGTAGATGCGGCAGTACTGTAGCGGTGGAGGAACTGTTGCAGGATATCGTAGCGGCGGCGGTACTGTAGGAGGTATTGTAGCTGCATTGGGTACTGTAGCAGTACTATTCACAGAGGGTCCTTTGGGCCAAAAAATGGGCTTTCAAGCCATGTATTCAGGCCACATGGCCATGGGCCTTTGGTCTATGTATTGGGTCTCCCTCTAACCTCTAAGAGGTCTTTGCTTTAATAATAAATTGAGGCTTCAACCCCAAACTTCAAAAAAAAAGGAATAAAAATATTACATTGTAAAACATTTTATTTAAATTAAAAATATAAATAATTTTTTCTAAAACACATATATATCCATATATGTGAAATAATATAAAAATGTTGATATAGAAAAAAAACGTTGATTATTAAATCTTTAAACATTGAAAGTGTCCCATACCAATTTGAACATTTAGATCAGTTGATCCATGAGAAAACAAAAAATTATAAGAAATTAAATAAAATTAGAATAAATAAGTTTATTATATAATATATTAATAGATCTGTATACCCATCTCATAAATGAAGGTGGGTGTATAACATCAAAATATGCTTCAATTAATGGAGATTGAGATGAAGTCCGAAACCTTGATTCTAACACATCACATTGAGTCTTAATATTATGGAATTTTAAAAATAGGACAATTATTTAGTTTTTGATAACTGTTATAATTTTTATTATTACATTTACATCGCTGATTATTATGTTAAAATAATTACTTAATTCTTTATGTTCATGTCATACATTTTGATAATATTCAGTACATGAGTCCAAGATGACTTTTGTATAATGATTATGGTAAAAATTGATCATTAGTTCATCATATCAAAAATATTATATGTGTAATAATATAAAATCATATAAATCAATTATAATTTGAAATCTATATATTAAATTTGGATATAAAAAATGAATTGCGTTATAATCATTTAGACGGTTAGCCATATGAATGATTGAGTAACATTTCAATTATTCAATGATCATAATGGAAAGAAGATAACCATTGTGTTATCATTACAGAATTTTAAAAATAAAATTAATATCATATTAACATTTTAAATTTAGTTATATATATATATATATATATATTATCCATGCGATTTTGTGATGAAAAACAAATCACACCGCTTATTGGAGGTGATTGTTCGCACGTACACACGAATAAAATTTCAATTTATGGGCATGGAATGGTAAAAAAAAATAATGATAATGTGTTCTTCAATAATGATAAATATGTCCGGAATATTATTTTTAAACATTATTTCCATCATTATAAATAGTATTGAGAGACAGTGATGGAATATTAATTATATCTGTTCGCGAGGTGGTAGTCCGCCTTACGCACAGATGAATAATTATTTCATTATTTGAAGGGAATGTAGATGGATTTAGTTGATGATATTAACATAATAATATTTCAGTATATTTTGGATAATTAAATTATTATTTCACCATGGGGGAAGATTATTTGAAGGGCATGGATGAATAAATATAATTAAAAAACATAATTAAAACTGATATCTCTCATACGGACGACCTCCTTAGATTAACAACTTAACACCTCTATAAAAGGTGTTATTCGAGAAACAATTCCCCTATAATTTGCCGAGGAATTTTAAGATGGTGTTTGGGTAGTTTATGACCAATAAAAATAGGTTTTGATGTTTGAAGAAAAGATATAAGGTACTTTTTTATAAGATATCGGTGGGTAGTCATAGAATACTTGATAATACATTATTAATATAAATTAAATTTATTTTAAAAATGTTTCAAAACAGATTTAAATCTAACATAATATGATTATGAGGAAAAATACATTCAAATAATTAAAATTATAATTTATTTTAATCATTATCTTTTTGTTTTAACCCTAATATAACTCTGTTTACTCTTATCGTGATATCATGTAATTTAAAAAAAAGGTTTAATAGAATTATTATAAAATTAAAATGGAAAATAAATGAGTAATTTAATAAATTTTAATACTTATTCAAATAAATTGGTAGAAATTTATATTTTTATGAATTTATTACTATTTAATAAAATATAATTAGTCATAAAATGTCATCAATTTGAATTTTGATGTTATTCATCACTTGAATTTTTTAAGATATCATTAGAAAATGATATTTAAATAAAACTATTCACTCAAAACTAACATGTAAAATGAATCCAATATTTTTTCTATGAGATTAATTCTCTCAGATTATATTTATTTCAATATATTAGATATCATTTATTTTAAATTTTCTTTAATTAAAAATTTAATACATCATAATGTTTTAAGACTTTCTGTAAATAATTCTTACCCAAAAAAATTAAAAAAAGTATCATGATATATATAACCATTTTAGCTTTAGAAATACTATTTATAGTTGAAAATATCCCTTATATGATCCCATGTTAAAACAATTTACATGTTATAGATAAAAGATTGACAAAATTGACTTTTCTTTGAATATAATATTATATATGGATTAAAGCCATTCATGTGGCTCCATGAGAAAAAAAATCAAAAAAGGAAATTTTTTATACAATCACTCATAAAATATATTTAGGAAAAGTTCTATGTTATCTTTCTATTATTATATTTTCCTGTAATTACTTAATTTACCCTTAACATTGGAAATAGAAATTACCAAAGTTACTATTCATATTTTTTACAAAAATAATAGTGTCCAATTTAATAAATTTAAAACATATGATTCCAAATGTGGAACCAATTTTTTAATATTAAAAAAAACATAATTGGATAATAATAATTTAATTATAATGTTTTTGATGGAAGGATCCAATGAGTTTCTAATGAAAAAATGTTCGAAATATTGAAATGTGTCTATTTCCAAAATCAATGTAAAATTGATTCCAAATACCTGAATTGGGTTATCTAATAAAATTTTTATATTACTATACATTAAAAAAATTATAAAATATAATCTAACAATATTAAAAAATCATATAAAAATGACGTTTTCAATTAAAATACAAATTGTTTCTCAAGATTCATCAAAAAATGAATCCTATGAGAAAAAAACCAAAACAAATAACGAAAGTAAATTTTTACAATATGATTTAATAGAAGAAGATTATTTTTTCAAATAGATTTTATAAAAGTTTCATAAAGTATATTTAAAACAAGTGTCCCATGAAAAGGCGAAAATACTATTTCTAAAAAAATACCTACTTAATATTAAAAATTGTATTTGTTTTCAAATCATGTCTTGAAAACAAATAAGCTGAATTTTAAATAGTAGACTATAAATTATATTTATATATTATATAAATTTAACAAAAAAAGATTTATTTTATTTTTCATTAGTATAAAACACAATTATTCACATTTAAATAGTTTTTCAGAAAAACATTTCTTTTTATTTAATAATGGGTTTTATATTCATTTATAATGAATTGCTTAAAAAATAGTTTATATATACATGTGTACACTATTTTTTAATGACTTAGATAATCCACTCTATTACCTCTATTCTAATGGGTATACAATGACTACAATTTTAAATAATAATGTTTACTTGTTCGTTTAAGCAAGATGTGGCTTATCATGTATGCGATAGAACACAATGTTTTATCTTAAAAAAATAGAGATGTTACATTGTCCCCATATAATAAACTACATCCCCATAATTTGAACGTGGTATCAAAATATAGGATGTTGAATTTTTAAAATACCTTTTTTGATATCCAAAATCTATAAAACGATTAATGAAACATTCACTTGAAAATAAAGAAATGGATGTATGGAGGTCACATGATATAACACATAGTACTGTTCCATGTAGAAAAACATGGATTTGGAGGATAAATCTTGTTTGGAGATAGAGATACCTTGTTAGGGAAAATGACTAAAATTTTATGTATATATTATTATTTTAATTTAGAGAGTCTCAAAATAAATTTATTCAATAGGATTATGAGATATTTTCATGATTTTAAAGGATTTAGTGTTAGCTCATTTCCTTTTATATAAAATGGGATGAAAACCATCTACATTAAAATTATACGTCATATTCCTAATGCCAAAAATATGTCTTGAACTAGTACAAGTCATGCAACCGTTACACATTGTGTAAACCATTCATATTGTGTAACAATTATTTGGGATAAATATTAACACAAGGTGACTGGTTTTTTCTATGTCCCTAAAAAATAAATAAATGATGTGTAAAAAACGTACACAATGTGTAATATACTGATTATTAGTTTTAAAATTATAGTAAAACAGATTATAATTTTCAACACATGTAGTTGACTCCACTCAGACCTAGAAGGTTTCCCAAATTATTTCGGATGCCCTTACTCTTTTTCATATTTCCATTTTTTCTATCAATCCAAAGTAGTCCTTCGGATTTTTTCCCATCATATCCTATTGTTTTTCATTACGGTGTTGGAACCTTTGGGCTACATTTGGTTTTTATGTTAATCTTAATGTGGGTTTATCTTAGTTTCATCTCATAGTTTTAGGAAACTTTTTAATATTTGGAATTACTATTTACAAGTACTGCATGAATCACTAGATTATGGTAGGGGTCTATACGTTATCCCTATGGCCTACTTAATTGACAATTATGTGCCATATTGAAATTTTGGAAACATAAAGTCTACCAAAATTACATAAAATGGGAATTATATTAATTCCATGGAATTCCATGGAATCAATAATTATTGGCCTGGAATATATGTAGTTTGGGTGGGAAAACCGTCAATATAAATGAATTGAAAAATGGGTTGATGTGTGTTTATCATGACCTGAATTTTGGATGATTACATGATATTGATTCACCTTGGGTTGAATTAATTATTGAATTGACTAGAATATTACTGTTTTATGACCAAATGATAAATGAAATGTATATATACAAGATAAATGGTAGTTTTCATAATTAACTACTGAGCCATATAATGTGATATTGTGATATACTTTCTTTTAAGCCTACTGATTTATGTTGGAATGGTTCTATAGCGAGCTATTCTCAATGAGAAATTTTTAATGCTTATATTGTGGGCTATACCTTGTGATTCATTCTAAAATGAATAAATAGTAGGATACTCCTAGTGATACATAATTAATTGATTATATACCATGCTCATAATGGATACATAAGGAAATGTTTTTATGTCATTATTTTCCCTCATACATGGTGTACTTCTTATATACATGGATTGACCCAAATTTATTTCAAAAATTACTATTTATTGGGATTGTCCTAGTTTTGTGAAATTTTTACCAGTGATATATGGTTATCATTATTATGGTAGTATTACATGATCAATGACATTCCAGTATGTTGGAAAATAATTATATGGTTTACGATAGTTATATGGTTATGTTTGGAAATTTTGTGAGAAAATATAAGAGATATTCCATAATAGTGTCAAAGTTGGATGGTGTGGCATTATGTCATTTATTAATTTAAATATTACACCTATTTTTTTCATTATTTGAAGAACATTTTATCAGAGTGGTCATGTATAGGCCTATCAGGGTTAACCAACTAATTTATACTCAAACCCTATTCGGACTGCCATCTGGTACCTCAGCTGATTATGTGGAAGTAGTATCGTAAAAAAATAAAGGGACCTTCCTGTTTATTTTTTACTGGATGAAATAGAGTTTAGAGATTGGATAGACATGGGGCTTGAGACTGGGGACATTTAAGCGTTTATTTTAATCATCAAATCATTTATTGATATTTCTTCTACATTTTTTTTCATCTTTTCATTACATTATTCATTTACAATTTATAAGATTATTCACCTGTCCTGTTTTTTTTTGGGTTTTTTAATGTATAGTATTGTTTACATTTTTTGATAGTCGTATATTTATTTTATATTATTATTACAATTTTTTATAACACCATAAACATGGTTTATTGTATTCTCACTATACACATCATACCCCCGCTACTAATCAGAAACCTCTAGCATATGCGGAGGCATGCATGAGTTCCCATAACCAACCAGATTTGACAACATGAGAGTGTTTCAAATTAGGGGACGTTACAAAGTGGTATTATATAACATGAGGTTTATTTTGTATTTATTTACACTTTGGGAATGGTTGAAAGGACACTAAATGTTACATGATCATTTTGGACAAGAACATGATCATTTTGGTAATGATCATGTGAATGTGAGTTGTTGACCCATGTAAATGTAAAAATATTAGTTCCTTGGCCTGAATTTTCTTTTATATTATTTTTGAATTTTTTTTATTTTATTTCACCCATATTGATTGACATGTTGTTGGAGGTTATTATTTTATTATTTTATCAGTTCTTGTGATTTCTACTTGTGGCTCGGTACCATACAAGATGAGTAAGACTGCATCAAAATAGGAACATAGGGATATATTTTGACATGCATTATTATTGATATTGAAATATTTATTTCATGTGATATATACTTGAATATTTTTACAATGATATAAGAAACTTGTTATATCTAAGAAATGAAAAAAATAAACTATTATGTATTGCTAAAACACATGTATTCAATGTTTAGAGAGACCCATAGTTGGGGATATATACTGTTTTTAACTTTTAGGATGACCTTGTTGTTATAGCATGTGTTCCTATGGTGTGTGTTTGTCTTTAAGAGAAAATAAATGATTATCAACTTCATGTTGAGAATCAAGAGAGTTTTAATCAACATGATCCTAACGTGGCTAATCCAGAGCTTCCTATGGATTCTTAGAATCATATTTATGTTCATCCTAATGATATATTATTAAGGGTTATTCAATCAATGGAACGATATATTGCAAACAAAGTGCGATAAATTTTTGAGACAATGAGAGAGCTCCGACTATAAAATTCACGTACATTCACTAGGGAGGGACGCCCCAAGCATCCTTGTGCTATATCATGTTATTAAAGACAATCTTTATGTATCATGAAACAACCATAGATAAGAGGGTGAAGCTTGTTGCATATATATGCTGCATAGAGCTACCAAGTGTAGGTGATATATTTTGAAGGATGAGGGGAAGTGGGATGATATATATTAGAAAGACTTTGAGATGATGATCCTAATACATTTATATCCTAGTATATTTAGGGATGAGAAGATCAATGTGTTTTTTCACATGAAATAGGATGGAATATTAGTTATCGACTATGGTAAATGTTTCACAATCCTATTGCACATTACACTATTTTTAGAACCTAGTGATTTCTCTAGAGATAAATTCCCTCAGGATGGTATTCAATGTGAGATCAGTGTATAGATAAATTTTTTGTGACTGAGCAGTTTTGTAGAGGTTATGAATCAAACACTCATCATGTAAGGGAATATGAGAGGGTCCTTGAGTAGCAAAAATACTATTTTTTAAGGAAGAAATAACATATCTTCTTATTTTATAAATAATCATCTCTATTATAGTTTTCACCTGTGAAACAATGTTCTGAGCTTTTATGGTAGTGGATAACCATTTACGGTCTGTGTTCTGCTGTAGAGATATCAGTGTGAAAATATGGGTCACAACTAGCCTCAGTGTCCATACACAACATTGGATTGTCAGGATTTCTAGAAGTACGAGACACATCCATAGGTTTTTATGAGATTTCAGTAACATTTTTGTGGAATGGGATCAAGTAAGGATCCAAATTTTATAATGGAATCATCTACTCCTCAACAAGAAAGTATTTACACTTATATAAGATGTTATGGCCGTGGAAGATGGTGGGAAACCCTGTCACAGGAGCTGTAATACAAAGTAGAATGAATATTATAGGGGTGTTAGTCTAGAGCCCAGGGAAGAGGGGCTAGTTACCTACACATTATGCAGACTTAATGGCTATTGTGGGTGTAGGAAATTCTATTTTCAATAGTTTGATTTTTATTTCACATACTGTTGATTTTTTTCTTCTTGATATTGGGGAATCACATTCCTTTTCTATATTCTCTTTTTTGATCAGTTTTACCTTGAATGTGGAATTATTTAATTATATTTTAACTATCAATAAACTACTGGGAGTGAAATGAAATAATATGAAATGTTGAAAGGAGTGTTCTCTAGAGATTAGTGGTCAAAATATTTTTGGGAATCATTAGTGATGGGAATGATAGGATTTTACATGATTATTTTTGTAGATTAGATAGTTAAATACTAGGATCATATTGACTAATACTAGATGTGAGCTATTTTTCTATCTATAGAAGGTGATAGCTATTCACACCAAGGTTAGAGGGATCTTATTGATAATCATACATGACCAATTCAATGTAGATTGTATTGTCTTATGTCTCAGATATCTAGTATTTCATTATATGATAGTGGTATATGGAAATATTATTTTCCACTAATGGTATAACATTTTTAGGATGATTTTATGCAGGATATCTTTGTGTTTTCACCCGAGGAAGAGATCAATTTCATGATAGAATTTTTACATGGAGAGGATCTAGTTTCCATCATTCCTTATAGTATTGAATTATAAGTGCTTGGGGAGTTGAAATTTTAATTAAAATATCTAGATGAAAAGGTTTCTTATGGCCTTGTAAATAACCATGGTGTCCTCCAACTATATTATCTATGAATTCTGATGAGAATTTGCACTTATGTGTGGATTATCATTGATTAAACCAGATGATGGTCAATAATCAGTGTCCCCTTCCATACAAGGACGAATTTTTAAATTAGTTTAGAGGTGCTAATATCTTCTCTAAGGTTGACTTGATATCTGGATACAAACATTTTTGGGAGATACATTTAAACATACCTCATAATTCTTTTAGGAGATAGTCTGTCTTGTTTTTGTTCATTGAGATTCCATGTAGTTTGACTAACACACTTATAGTATTCATGGTTTTGATTAATATGATATTTCATCCTTTATAGAACAATTAGAGGGGGGGGGGTTCAATGACATGATTTTGTACTCTAAGTTAGTAAATGATCATGAACACATCATTTCATCATATTTAATACATTGCGAGAGAATCAACTTTACTCTAAGGTAACCTAATGCAATTTCTCAAGATAACGTTTCATGTAAAAAAGGGTAGGATGACAAAAACACCTATCCTCGCTTACTTGTTATCGGTGAATAATATGTAATGTTCTATAACAAATCTAGTGTTCGTATCAGAGTAGTTCTAATGCATGGAGTTTGAGTGGTGTGTTATGGATCAAAAAATATTAAACCAAATTAGAGGAATTACCCTACTCATGATTTTATGTTATAAGAAGTGTTACGTTTCTTGATATTATAGATAAAGTATCTCATTGGTGAGTGGTTTTTGGTATACACATACCAAAATATCCCTAGGCACCTAATTTCCTAGTAGGACCTGAACTTCGAGCTGAGGTTGATGGTCAAATATCTATAGCCTCTTGATGTTTAGCTCTCTTATACAACCAGTAGGGGAAACATCATATTACATGAATTGATCCAAAATACATATACATATGTGATGAATGATTCCTGATATGAGTGGTAGATTATGGTACTCTATTTCTACAAGTATCTAGATGTTTAGGAGTCACACAGATGAGAAGATATGACATTCAAAATTTGTTCTACCTATTATTTTGACTCCCATGAAGACAAATAAATTATGTGATATAGAGGTATTAATTCTTAGATAATACTTATATAGTAGAAAAAACCATTGGAATGTTCTCTGGAAGGTAAACATTATACTCCCTTTCATGACAGAGTATGTGTTCTTATGGGCTTTCTCAATGAGATGATCAAAGAGTTTCATGATTCTAGTTTGGAGGTACAAAGTTATTTGAAAAATATGTATCATGATATTTTTAGATTATGCAGGTTATCAGTAATGAAGAAAGAGGTATCTAGATTTTTGGAAATATGATTCACTTTTCTGTAGGTGAAATCTGAGTATCCTAATATTGATAGGCTTTTTCCGCCTTTTCCAATTCTTATAGGAAATGGGATAATGTCACTATGGGTTTTTGGGTAGGATTACCCAATACAACCTGAAAGAATGATTTTTTATGGGTGATTGTAGGTCAACATAAAAAGGTATTCCAATTAATTCCATTATGAGAGACCTTAAAATTTGATGATCGAGGTAATGTCTATATATGTGAGGTAGTTTTACTACACAAGGTTTTGAGGGTACCTTTCAGATAGACATCATCGTTTCACACCATGGATCTGTAAGGGTCTTAAAAAGGGTATGTGATCACAGGTTATAATGAGTATGAAATATCATCCTAAGACTTATGATCAATCTGAAAAGACTATTTAGGTTCAGGTGGATATGTTACAATCCTATTATTAAGATTTTTATGGTTCATTGAGTGAACATATGGAACCTTTGGAGATTTCATATAACAAAAACGTCAAGGACTCAAACAATGTGGCACAATTTAGGCCATCTATTCTAGGATAACTTTTCACCTATTCATTGGTTAGATGTATGTGAGTTAGTCCTTTTTAGGAATGGTCTCATATATGAGACATCTGAGATGGTACAGTTGATCACGATATAGTGGATGACTATATAGATAAGGAATAAAGCGTATGATGACCATTAGAGATTACCTCTTGGGTTTATGATGACCAAAGGAGTAAATCTCTAAAATGGGGAAGGCATTGCCTTTTTAAACTAAATACACACACAAAAGAGTTCATGATGGAACAAAAACACTAAGTAAAATTATATAACAAAGTGTACTGAAAGAAAAAGGGGCCGAAAATAAAATCCCAACTATAAAGTACATGGAAACATAATGTACAACTGAAGAAAGGAAAAGTTGTAGTTGGGTCATCCTCTGAGGTTCCTACCTGAAGGGTAGGTGCAGATCGCCTCCTCAGCACTCTAGGTCCGTCTGCCTCCTGTGTGTATGGCCACGCCGTATAGTTCACCTTTGGGTTCCATTTGGTTCTGGTGATCTCAGACTCATGCAGTGTTGTTCATCATCTGCATCTAACACAATGAGGTTCTGGAATGGCCCGTGCAGGGGTGAGAATAAAGATGCCTAGTAGGGACCCTCAGACCCTCAAGGTCTCTAAAAATACAACAAGGATAAACCACAAGCTCTAAAATCAGTAGTTAGCCCAACATAGGTATATGCCCCTACATATACCTAAATTATCAAGTAATCCATCTCAATCATGAGGTAAACACAGAATTTAATTACTAATCTCACACATGTATACAACTTGGTAGGGATTTAGATAAGAATAGATATAGCCACAAAATAATCTATTTTATCAAACCCATGTACGATCCTATAACATGAATCCAAGCTGTTGAACCCACACAGGATCCAGGAATAGTAGTCAGAGTTATCGAACCCACATAGGATCCGAGAACAGTAGTCAGAACTGTCAAACCCACACAGGATCTAGGAATAGTAGTCAGAACTGTCGAACCCACACATGATCCAGGAATAGAAGTCAAAGCTGTCAAACCCACGTAGGATCTAGGAACATCTGTTAGAACTGTCGAACCCACAATGGATCCTGGTATAGTAGTCAGATCTGTCAAACCTACACACTATCCAGGAACATCAGATAGAACTATCGAACCCACATAAGATCCAGGAACAATAGTTAGAACTGTCGAACCCACATCATATTCAGGAACAATAGTCAGATCTGTCGAACCCACATAGGATCTAAGAATAGCAGTCAGAACATCCGAACCCAAATAGGATCCTGGAACAGTAGTCAGAGTTGTCAAAACCAAACGTGATCCAAGAACAACAGTTTGAAATGATAAATACACACAATATCCAGGAACAATAGTACGAGTTGTCGAACCCTGACAAGATCTAGGAACAACAGTTATAACTGTCGAACCGACATAGTATCTAGGAAGTGTAATCATAGCTATCGAAATCACATATTATCCAAGAATAGTAGTCATATCTTTCGAACCAACACAGGATCCAGGAATAATAGTTAGAACTGTCAAACCCACATAGGATCGAAGAACAGTATTTCGAGCTATCGAACCCACACAGGATCCAGGAACATCATTTAGAATTGTCGAACCCAAAAAGGATCTAGGAACAATAACCAGAGCTTTCAAACCCACAAAAGATTTTGAAACAGCAGCTAGAACTGCCGAATCCACACAGGATCTAGGAACAATAGTTAGAGCTGTCGAACCCACACAGGATCCAGGAATAGTAGTCAAAGAGTATCAAGCCACAAGGTTTCCGCACAAGCATGCTTGATTCTAAGAGGGTCCACTCCTCAAGACAAGTGTTGATACATCATCTTCTGTTATGTCCCACGAATAAAAACTCCCAAAGTTCCGCCTCGTCATAGGGGTCTCAACACAATATACGACATGTCAATCGGATGCCCGGTAAGAGTGTTATTAATCTTTTAGTCCAAGGGGAATGGTTGGATTCGTGTACGATCCAACCTGATCGTATTTTAACTATTACCCAAGCAATAGTGGGGTATAATCTAAGGGATTGTCACACTCCATGATTTCTAGTTCCACTGACATTTCATCAAAAGGATGTCCGCTGCCAATGAAATGGACGAAAGAGCATAAATGGGATCGAAGTGGGCCTTAGTCCGGCCGACCCGGTCGGACTGACCCTGCCCGACCCAGTCTAGGCTGACCTGGTCTGTGTCGACCCGACCTAACCCGTTGGGTCTGGGCCGGCCCGATGGGCCAGGCATAGCGGGCCGTGATGGTATCGCGTACCGTGAGGGTACCGAAAGGTCGCTAGGGCATGAACGATTGTGTGTTTCTGTAATTGCGGTTTGGCCTGTAGGCATGGCAGGGACGTGGTAGGCCTGCTCTACGAGGCATGCCAGGGGCGAAGATTTGTGGCTCATCCCGGAGGCCGAGGCTAGTTTATCCTACGCTGAGAGGGGCGCGACTTGAGCAGGTTGGCTCAGGAGGCCGGGTGCGGCTGGCGGGCCGGCTGGCAGCCGGGGGGCCGGCGGGCAGTGGGGGGACCTGTGGGTGGCCAGGGGACTGGCGGGCGCATGGAAGGCCGACTGCTTCCAGGAGCCGGTTCGGCCAAAACGCCGTGAGGGCGGCGTTGGTGCGGAAACTACAAGGACCGTGGTCATTACTTGTCACCTAGGTCTCCTCGTCGTTTCTTCACCAAGTAAAAGAACATCACAAAAGAGATTGACGGAGGGAGTTGGTCCATGTTAGATTGGCCCGCACCCTCCGTGTTCTTGGTGTTAGCAATTAGTTTATAATAACAAAGCACCAAAACTCAAGCGCAAAAAATAAAACATCCTCGTTCATCATTTTGAATGAAAGGATGAACATGGAACTTAAATGAAAATAACCCCTACCTTTGTTCGATGTTTGTCGATGTTGGCGCGGGGAAGTAGATAGATCATTTGGAAAGGACATGCATCAATGTCGTCGTCATTTTCCTCGATCTTCTGTTTGTGCACTGTCTTGTCGTAGTAGAAGACATCCTACGTCAGAGTAGGTTCTGATGAAGGAATTTGAAGTCACTCCATGTCGGTATTATTTGTTGGAAGAATGCGTTTTTCGGGGAGGAAGCGTAATCCTCCAAGTGTTGGGCGTCGCGTCACTTTACTCGCGCATCGCCACATGGTGAAGCCATCGCAAAACCTCTCCCAGGATTCTTATATATAGTAGAGGGAGGGAGGTAGGTAACAATTGTTGGAATATATGACTGTTCATTTAGTAGTAACCTTCATAAATTCCAACGTTGCAATTATTTATATTTAAAAGGATAAATATAATTAAACTATGCTGGAGAAATTTAAGAGGTTTTTTGGCTATATTTATTGGGAGGATACCATGAGGCTCTCCGTAATTTAATAGGGACTTGAGAGGTTTCTCCCAATTAATGGGAGGTCTCAAGGAGGTTTAAAAACCCAGGTGGTCCCCACCACCATAACCTATCATGGATGTTATGGATCGGGTGTTTCCTACCACCATAACGTCTCATTGGAGGTTAAGGTGTGTTGGTCCCCACTTCCAACTTCCATGTGGTGGTTTAGCACCAATGGACCCCACCTGAAATATCCACATGGAAGCTCAAATTAAAATAAAGTAGAGATCATTTTATTTTATTATTTCTCAGGAAAAACCCAAAAACAAACTTTCATTCATGACCCATTTTCATCGAGGTGAAAGTCTCCTTTAGCGAATACCAATGTTGTCAGTTCAAAGGTGACCTCATGTTTAAATTCCAAGCAACAGTTCAAATTTTATAAAATGCCTCTCACTTTTTTAATGAACGCTCCCGGAAAAAGTGCGGAAAATTATTATCAGACACCCTCGACCCAATCTACTCGAGGATAGGATCTTCCTGGGGGAAAGACACCCCAACAAACTCAATGGTACTTACTGATTTTCAATCCAATTTACCGTTTAGTTTTTCTGAATTTTATAATAAAATAATTGTCACATAATTATTTTATTTGCGGCCAAAAACTAACTTTTTCTTGTGGCCAGCACCAACCAAAGTTAGTATCTTCTTAATGAAATCATACCCTCATGAGTTCAAAGGTGGTGTCAGATTTTTAATTCGAGTTACCATATGTGATTTATAAGAATCTAAAAAATAAAATAATTTATTTATTTATTTAATTTACGATTATTCCATTTTGGGTTCTCTCACAGGAGTCCCGTGCCGACTAATCGTAAGTCTCGCCTAGGGTAAAACCACCATCCTGAGTGCAATAGTGCCCTCAGATTTCTATTCTGAGTAAGTAATTAAGAGTTGTTCAACTTTTTCTGGAAAAATGCTTATGCGCGTTAACATAATCTTAACAAATCATCGATGGATAATTCCAGGAACTCCGGGCTTCGGAATCGTGCACCGTCAGATTTTGCCGACTAGTAAAATCCCAATTTTTTTTTAAAAAAGTAATGGACATTATGGGTCTTTAAATTCTCCCCACCTCAGGGCTCTATGTCCCCATAAGACACAACTCATTTAGGTAAACTAGTGGGGGTACTAATCACACATCTAAACCTCCCGCTCCAATGTTCAATCGTGGAGGTTCCTATGTTTCCAAATAAAGCAGTGCATCGGTGTTAACCATCACCAAAGAACCCACTACTGTTGATCCCGAATCTATACGGGATCCTCCTTAATAGTCTCCCTATCGTCGATGTCTAGCTCTCCGTGGTCAATGACATGAGAAGGGTCGTGCACGTATCTCCTCTGCTGGGATACGTGTAAGACGTTGTGAACCTAATACAGCTGACCAGGAAGATATAATTAGAAATCCTCCCCACCAAATCATCTAAGGACCTGAAAACGTCCGATGAATCTTGGAGATAACTTGTTTCCTTGGCCAAATCTCCACAAAACTCATCGAGGTGAGACATGTAGAAAAACATGGTCTCCATCCTCAAACTCCAGAGGTATCCGTATCCAATCGACATACATCTTCTGGCTGGTCTGTGCAGTCTTCATCAACTCTTGGATGATCTGCACCTTCTCTGTGGTATCCCGTATCATCTCTGGTCCCACTAGTTCTGACTCCCCTGGGTCAGTCCCACATAGAATTGATCTACAAGGTCGCCCGTATAACGCCTCAAAAGGTGTCATCCTAATGGTGGAGTGATAGCTGTTGTTGTATGCAAACTCCACCAAAGGTAAGTGATTCTCCCAGCTGCGACTGATGTCATGGACAGAAGCCCGTATCATGACCTCGAGGTTCTGAATGGTCCTCTCGGTCCGGCCAACCACCTGAGGATGGATGGTGGTGCTCAAACGAAGCTGCATCCCGAATGCTTCCTACAACACCTTCCATAACTGGGAAGTAAAACGTGCATCCTGATCGGAGACAATCGTCAAAGGTACTCAATGTAACTGGACAATCTCATACACAGAGAGGTATCCAATGCTCTCCACTAAAGCCTGCTCTCTGATCGGTAGGAAGTGGGCTGACTTGGTGATTCAGTAAGTGATCACCCAAATCAGCTCGTGACCCCTGTATGTATGTGGAAGTCCTATCACAAATTCCATGGATATCTTATACCACTTCCACTCTAGGACAACGAAAGGCAGAACCAATCATGTTGGTACTTGGTGTTCCTCCTTCACTTGCTAACATGCGAGGAATCGAGAGAACAAATCTATAACTACTTTCTTCATTCCTAGCCACTAGTGCTATCATCGGTGAACCTGATACATCTTCACTACTCCTAGATATACCGCTAGAGGGATGTATGGAACTCCCTCAACACTTCCTCCTGAAGTAAAATTAGTACCACGATACATCCCCTGAAGGGAATGACATGCTCCCCACCTTCAAAAAATACAGCAGGTGCCTGTCCTGTGGATATCTGAGCACATCGTGTCTTGCTGTCAGAATTTCCGTGTTGTTCTTCCCTGGCTCGCTAAATGAGTGGGGGAGTGACTGTAAGAGATTGAGAAAGGCTGATCCTTCTCGATCCACAAAGGATATCTACAAAGTGGCTAGCTGCTATTCTAAAGGAGTGGGGGGAGTGAATGTAAGATATTGAAGAAAGGCTTGTCCTTCTCGATCCACAAAGGATATCTACAAAGTTTCTAGCTGCTATGTTTCCTCACTCTGCAGATGCACGCCAGACCTCCTGTTGATTGCATCTAAAACCTTGTTTCCATTTCTTAGGAGTATAGACTATCTTTAAGTCAACTTCTTCAACCATGAGGTCATGGTTGGCCGACTCATGAGTGATTGGTTGCACCCTCCCATGCATGAGATTATCATGTTCTTCTTGGGTTTCCTTTTTCACCAACCAAAGAAAACCCCATCCCTTAGATAAACCACATCCTCTTTGCCTAATATAGAAAATCTGAGTGTAAATTGTGGATGTCATGTCCAAACCCCAACCATCGTCGTAAGGCCTTGACCCTACCACCAAGAGGTTCCACTCAGAACTCTCGCCTCAAGGGTCAGATCACAGCAATGTCTTAAGTGTGATTATCGAGTCACCTCTCAAATATATCTCCAGACGTCTGGGTAAGTCAACAGTTTAACTGGAAACTATTGGTCTTGGACAATATTCTTGGAAGGAATGAATGATTGGTTCCTATGTATGTTGATACGAAATCTAGTAGTATACACAGACTGTACCTAAAATCATTCATAGAGACCTAGGGCCACACTCCTTGACCACATGTAGCTACTCTCTTCCCCTGTCCTCTAGCTCCCTTAGCCTTGTGGGTTCTACAAAAAAAGGGGGGGGGGGGGGTTGTAACATGTCAAAAAGTACACGTCAACATGCTTCTCTCCAAGCTCTAATACACATCTGCTGCCCTACAGATTCATCTATCCCTAACACATCCTCTTACTAAAACATTTTACACACCCCCGTATCTGAGACTGGTTCTAGTTCCCTACTTTCCTACTGCTAACACTCACTGGTTATATCCATTAAGCCAAAGAACATTGAACCAAAAAGTTTCTCTTTAGCACCCTATCATAAGTAGGAATTCATAGAGGAATAGTGCTAGCTCGAATGTCCTTTAAACACACCTCCCACAGAAGTTCAAGCCCTGAGACTCTGATCATATCGTATTCTTCGAGTACCAAGAATGACTGACATGCCTCGATGAATACTCAGTTACCGATATGTCGTCCTGATGATGCTGTAAAAGTTCTAGAGAACACTCAACCAAGTCCTCAAGAAGGTCCTCATCCCCCTGTGAGTCGGCCTCACATAAGACCCTGAGGGGCATCTAATGTTGAAACTCGTGTAAGGCATTAAGCCTACATGTTTCCTCTACCGGTACTTCCGGTTATCACTACTGGCCAACGAGTAGTGATATAGCTGACACACTACCCGAATATATTATCTCTGTCAATGGTCCATGTACAGAAGCCACATCACTAAGCAGACCACAGTCATGGACACTCACTGAAAAAGACTAGTAGCAAAGATCACCGTCTACTCTACTGGTGTCTCAACTTGATAGAAAACTCTAGAAATCACCTCTAGCCAGCCCTCAGCTGCATGGGAAACTGTCTCGCCTCGATTCCTCGGAGGCCTCTGCTACTAGAAATCAAACAACGATCTCAGTCGGCATGCACCATTTTTCAGTGTGGATGGTGGTATCTCCTACCCAATGAGTGGTGGTGCTGCTAGTACACTTCCCAGGGGTGCCATCATAGTAAGAGGGCCCTACACCGGAGCCTCATCACTCAGTGGGTTATCAGTACACACAACTCTCATAAGTATAGCCATATGTTTGTGTGGAGGAATTATGAAAAGAAATAGGTGTGCTATGGTTTAAAGTTATACATGGCAAGGTGACATAATGAAACACATTTTAAAACACAAACACAATCAGTGTTTTCGTGTACTAAGTTAAGAATCAGACGTCAGGGTCCTGGTGTATGGATACATCGTCCTCCTCACCATCACTGGACTCCCTGAACATAAAACCACACTCACTACACTTTACACTATTGCTTAACAGAAAAGATCAGAGTTATAAGTTATGTGGTAGAACTAATTCCTATGATACCAATTTTTCACAATCCGTCCCCCGGGGGCCGTGCTGTGACTACCCCAAGCCCGCCTTCCAGATCCTAGGGGCTGAATGCTATCACCAATGGTGTAAATCCCTAAAAAGAGGAAGTAATTTCCTTTAGAACATAAATACGCACACAACATATTACAAGATGGAAGCAAAACACTAAGTATAATTATATAACAATGTGTACTAAAAGTAAAAAGGGGTCCAGAAATACTATCCCAAATGTAATGTGAAAGGAAATGGAAAGTACAACTAATGAAAAGAAAAGCAGCCGTTCGTTCATCCTCCATGGTTCCTATCTGAAGGGTAGGTATAGATCACCTCCTTAGCACACGAGGTCTGTCCATCTCCTACGTGTATCATCATGCCATATGGTCCACCTCTGGGTATCGTCCGGTCCTGGTGCTCTTCACATCAGTTAGTGATTTTCTTCTTCTGCATCCAACACAATGAGGTGCGGGCATAGCCCGTGAAGTGGTGAGTATAACGATACTCCGTAGGGACCCCGAGACCCTCACAGTCTCAAAAAATCCAACAAGGATAAACCAAAAGATATAAAATTAGCAGTTAACCCATCATAGGTATATTCCCATACATATACATAAGTTATAAAGTAATCCATATCAATCATGAGGTAAAAAAAAGTTACTAAATTGTCTCACACAGGTATACAACTTTTGTAGAGAGTTAGAGATGATTATATTTAGCCACTAAATCATGTATTCTGTCGAACCCACGTAGGATCTTGGTATAGGAATCAATGTTGTTGATCCAACACGGGACCTAGGAATAGTTGTCAGGGCCGTCGAACCCACATTGGATCCAGGAACAATAGTCAGAACTGTTGAAACCACACAGGATCTAGGAATAGTAGTTAGAACATTCAAACCCAAAAAAGTTCTAAGAACAGTATTTAGAGCTGTCGAACCCAAATAGGATACCGGAACAGCGGTGAGAACTGTCGAACTCATAGAGGATCCAAGAACAGTAGTCAGAGTTTTCAAACCCACACAAGATCCAGGAACAACTATTTGAACTATTTAACCCACACAGAATCCTGGAATTGTAGTAAAAAATGTCAAACCCTCAAATTTTCCCGGTATAGTAGTTACAAATGTCAAATCCATAAAGGATACAAGATCAGTAGTGGGAACTGTCAAACCCATGTAGGATCCAAGAATAGTAGTCAGAGCTATCAAACCCACACAGGATCTAGGAACACCAATTATAAATGTCAAACCCACAAATGATCTAGGAACAGAAGTCAGAGCTGTCGAACCCACATAGGATCCAGGAACATCATTTAGAACTGTCGAATCCATACATGATATAGGAATAATAGTCAGAGATGTCGAACCCACACATGATCTAGGAATAGCATTCAGAGCTGTCAATCCCACATAGTATCTAGGAATAGTAGTTTAAACAGTCAAACAGACATTGGATCCAGGAACAGTAGTCAGAGCTGTTGAACCCACACAGGATCTAGGACCAGTAGTTAGAACTCTTGAACACACATAGGATCTACGAACAATAGTCAGAGCAGTCGAACCGACACAGGATCCAGGAATAGTAGTTAGAACTGTTGTACCCACACAGGATCCAGGGACAGTAGTTAGAGCTATTGAACCCACACAAGATCTGGGAACAGTAGCCAGAGAGCAGCTAGCAACAAGGTTTCCACAGAAGTACGCTTGATTTTGGAAGGATCCACTCCTAAAAAAAGTGATGATACATAAAAATCCATGATGTCCCATTAAGAAAAAAATCCCTAAGGTCTACCATGTCATTAAAGTCTCAACGCAACAAATGTCACGTCAATCGGATGCCCAATCTTAGAGTTATTAGTCTTTTAGTACCGGGGGCCCAGTTGGATCCGTGAACGATCCAACCCCACCGTATCTCAAATATACAATAAAATTTATTGAGGTATACTCTAAGAGAATTTCATGATCCCAGATTTCTAGTGCAACAGACAATTCGTCAAATGAACGTCTGGTGTCAAAGATACGACCGAATGAGTGTAAATGGGTTGAAGTGGGCCTGGGTCCGGTCCGACCCAGCCTGACCCCGTCTGGACCGTCCCAGTTTGGGTCGTCCCGGACTGACCCGATGGGTCTGGCCCGGACCAGCTTGTGGCGAAGGCCGCAAGTAGAACGAGGGTGGAGACATGTCGTGAGGGCGTGGACCAGCCGAATGTCGGTGTAAGGGCGGTTCGGCCCGGAGGCGACGCAGGGGAGAGGAAGGCCGGCTCGGCCAGACATGAATGGGGAATATCTCGGCAGATCGTCCTAGTTTTCTGATGCCGGTTTGGCCAATGCCACGAGGGGCGTGGCTCGGGCTGCTCGGCCTGGGAGGCTGACGGGCGGCCGAGTGGCAGGCGGGTGGCCGGGAGACTGGTGAGCGCACTGGAGGCCGGCGACGGCCAGGATCCAGGAGGTCAGCGGCGGCAGGAGGCCAGTGGGTGGTCGGTCGGCTGGTGGGCGCATAGGAGGACGATGGCTGCCAGAAGCTGGGAGGCCGGCGAGCACACGGGAGGCCGGCGGCGGCCCGGTTCCGGTTCGGCTAAAGCACCACAAGGGAGATGCGGGTTGCAGATACCTCCGGAAGCGGGATCATTGCCTATCACCTTCATCATCTATTCATTTAGTTTCCATGACAAATAACATCACAAAAGAGATATACGGAGGGATTCATGCCTTGTTATTTTGGCATGCACCCTCTGCATTCTGGGTGATAGAAATCTATTCATAAGAACGAAGCACAACAACCCACCCGCAAAAAGGAAAAAAGCCTTGTTCTTCATTCTGAATGAAAGGAAGAACATGGAACTTAAATGAAGATAACCCATAAAATTGTCCAATGTTTGTCAACATTGGCACAGGGAAGTAGATGAATCGTTGAGAAAAGATGGATGTTGGTGTTGTCGGTATTTTCCTCGATTGTCGGTTTGTGCGTCGGCTCATTGTAGTCGAAGACGTCCTATGTTGGAGAAGGTTCTGAGGAATTAAGTTGAAGTCAATCCTCGTTGACGTTCTTCGTTTGGACAATTTGTTCTTCATGGAGGAAGCATAATCCTCTAATTGTTGGGCGTCATGTCACATTACCAGCACTTCCTCGCTTGGTGAAGCCGTCCTGAAACCTCATCCCAAGCATCCTATATAAAAGAGAGGGAGGGAGGTAGGTAATGATCATTGAAATTTATGACGTTTCATTTATTAGGAACCATCCAAAATTCCAACATCACGGGTTTTTTAATTTTAAATGAGAAAGATAATAAAATTATTCTGCTACAATTTAATAGGTGCATTGGAAATATTTATTGGGAGGAAACCATGAGGCTCCCCCCACATTTAATAAGGTCTTCAGAGGTATCTCAAAATTAATGTGAGTTTTAAAGGAGGCTTAAAAACCCTGTTGGTTCCCACCACCATAACCTCTCATGGGAGGTTATGGTTGGGTGGTCCCAACCACCATAACCTCTAATTGGAGGTTAAGCTGTGGTGGTACCCACTTCCAAATTCCTTGTGAGCTTCGATGGACCCCACCTGAAATATCCACATGGAAGCTCAAGATAAAATAATGTGGAGATCATTTTATTTTAATATTTTCCATAAAAAACCCAAAAAAATAACTTTTATTCTCGACCAACTACCGTCAAGGTGAATGTCTACTTAAACGAATGCCAACGATGTGAGTTCAACGGTGCCCTTTGATTTCTATTCCGAGAATCGGTTAAAAAATTATAAAACACTACTCACGTGTTTACTGAACGTACATGAAATAGTGTAAGGAAAATTATTATCAAAAACCCTCGACCCGCACTGGTCGAGGTTAGGCTCTGACTTTGTAAAAAAAATACTCTAATGAACCCTACAATACTCTTGTATTTTCAATATGAGTTACCGTTTTGAAGTGATGAATTTTACAATAAAATAAGTGTCATTTAATTATTTTATTTGTGGCCCAAAAATAACGTTTTTTGGTGGCCCGCGCCGACCAATGTTAGTATCTTCTTAAAGAAATAATACCCCCTCAAGTTCGGAGGTGGTCTCATATTTTTAATCCGAGTTACTGTTTGTGAGTTATAAGCATTTGGGAAATAAAATAAATTATTTTATTATTTTATTTACTATTATTACATTTTTGGGTTCTCTCATAGGAGGCCCACACAGACTAATCATAAGTCGTACCTAGGGTAAAACCACCATCCTGAGCACAATAGTGCCCTTGGATTTCTGATCCGAGTAACCATATAAGAGTTATTCATATTTTTCATTAAAACTGCATATGCACATTAAATTAAGCATAAAAAACATCGATGGATCATTCCGAGAAATCTGGGTCTCTGAATCGCACGCCGTCCGATTTTACGGACTCGTAAAATCCACATTTATTTTCAAAAAAACATTCATTGATATTGTGGGTATTTAAAGCTAACACTTAGGTTGTTCATCCCATTGGAGATAGTGGTTAGGGTCCTTCTAGTTGTGTACAGATTATTCCTTCTACGGTACTGTAGTTCCATCAGTGACATGTTTCTTATGTAACAACTTTAGAGATATTTTCAAGACCATTATCCTTTAGTGGATGCTAGAGATACCATCCCTAATGTTTATGTGTCCATTGAGGAGCAGATAAAACGAATTTTGGACCATAGTGAGATGTCTCTCCAAGGAAGATAATACATTTTCTTCAAGTGTAGTGGAATCATGGGTATGTTTAGTAGTGGACCTAGGAGACAAAGTCTGATATGTGATCATAGTGGGATGAATTATTTTACAAAACCTCGTAGTAAATCTTAAGGAATCTTGGGGATGTGATGTTATATGATGGTGGGGTTTGAATATCCCTAATTTTTTCTAAGTACATCCCTCATTGAGATTTTCATTTTTTCCTTGGTGGCTGTGTCCTGTTCAGAGATGGAGGGCCATTATGGGGGAAAATTACATATTACCTAGGGATATATGTTTTTTTGAATGAATTAAGTCTAGGTATAAGTGTGTTATATAGTTTCTTGAGGGTCTTTCATTCATTGGATTGATTTAGATGTTGTTCTAGTCAATGTATTAATAATCTTAATACAAGAGTCTATAGAGAAATTTGATGCCTTTAATATTTTATAGGATGTGTAAATTCATGAAAACATATGTATTGAATCGATATAGTGTACGAAACAATTTCACAATGTGTAAAATACTCGTGTCTTTTAAAAATTTATCAGGACAACTTTTTACCCCAGGTGATAGGTTCTTCATCTTATCACACAAAAATAAATTCACATCATGTATAAGAGTTACACACCCTGTAATATAAATAGTAGTAGTTTTAAAAGTTTAATGTTGATTTTTTTATTTTCACAATGTAATGTTTCCTCCTCTCGACCCTAGAAGGTGCCCCATATTATTTTATAAGTCATTAGTCCTTTTTAAGACCTCATTTTTGATATTTATCAATGAATGGTCTTTGTATTTGTATTCCCTTCTTGAACATATCTTCTACATTAGGGAGGTGGATCCTTTGGTCATAATTGGGGTTTGATGTTAATATTAATGTGATTTTATTGTGGTTTCAACTCATGTTATTCAGCACCTTCTTCCTCTTTGGATTTACTCTTTTGATGTTCTTCATTAATTTATGGTTGAAGGATGTGGGTCTAAACCTTAATCATATGGTATTTTAAATTTAAAAGTACGTGTAATATATCAATTTCTCTGACATGAAACACAACTAAATTAATTTAAAAATAAATATTATTTATTCATTGGAATTAATTGGATTCATTTGTTATTGACCTTGATTTGGGATACCATTCAGATAAAAACCCCTTTATTATAAACAAACATGATTAATGGATTGAATTTTTTTAGAATGAGATGAGTTTTGGAAGCTATCTTGATATAGATTCAACATAGATTGGCTTGATTATTGAAATGATTTTCCTGTTATTAGATATTGAACAAATGATAAACGAAATATGTATATGAAAGATAAATGACAATCTTCTTAACTAATCATTGAGTTGTATGATGTGATATTTTTATTTTCATTCTTCAATTATTAGTGATTTATGTTGTAATGCTTATATATCAATCTATACATAGTCACACATGCTGTAATTCTTATATAGTGTTCTATGACCATCGATTCATGCGGAAAGTGACACATGCTACAAATTATTTTATACTAGGATTGGCCCTAATACATACATAAATGATTATATATATGTTTATCCATGATAAATGTTATAATTATTATATATCAGGAATATACATGATTTATTATTGAAATTATCAAATAGTGGGGTTGGGCTAGTTTTTTGTGATTTATGACATAGATATATAGTTATGGTTCAAATAGTTGTGAGATATGTTAAGAGAAATAATGGAATGGAAGAGATGAAGGCTATGATTTAGCATGGTTATATGGTTATAGTCGGAATTGTCGTGAGACTTGCTCATAGATATTCTAACACGATACGATGTTTGTTGATGTGATCTTAATTTATTTGTGTAATTAATTAATACACTATTTATTGAATTATTTGATGAAATTTTTATTACATTGTTCTTGTTTAGACATTGTGTTATCCACCTACTGAGTTATACTCATACTCAGTTTGGCTCTATATTTGGTATCTGAAAAGACTACATGGGTACAAGGTTTTACAAGGGATGAGACCTTTCTTTTGACTGTTTCCTTCTAAATGGGTTGAATTTTGGAGATGGGATAAATGTGGGGATTTGTAGTGAAGAATTTAAGTATTCCATTGATTATAATATTAATTTTCTGTTATTACTTCTTTCAATACATTTAGTTTCATTTCAACATGTAATTGCATTATTTCATTATTATTTATTGTATTTTTCAGTTGTCTTTTATTGTTTGTTTTTTGTATTGTATTATTTCTATTCTTTCTGTTACTCTGATATTTACTGTATATGATTATTTTACTATGTAGTAACTTTATAACCAGGTAGTATAGTCCCTCCACTTGATTTATCAAACCCATGCGGCTAGTCAGCAACATGTATCATATAGAGAAGTTTTCTTGATATCTCATAACCAATCTGATTTAGCCATGCGAGAGAGTTCCAGATATGTGAGTGTTACAAATCATATCATATTTATTGAGAAGATGATATATAATGTTATGAATAATTAAATACAATGTTCTAAAATTATTCACAAAACACTAATTGTATCTCTCTTTTCCCTCTTTTATACCTTTAATTTCAATGTTCTAAAATACAATATTGTTTATTAATCACTTAAATTTTATATGATATTCACTTATATATTGGATTAACATCAGAGTAATTATTATGTTTATTAATTAAATGTGTTCTCATTAAATATAAAATATAATTAATATTAAGTATTCTTATAAAAAAAATTAATTGCAACATTATAATATTAGATATTATTATGACCTCTTTAAGACAATATTCGAACACATGTTTTATTATTTTTCAAAAAAATAAAGATATATATAGTTATAAAAGAAATACAAATATTTAAAATAATAATAACATGTATAAATACAGAGTTATATTATAATAAATGTAAAAAATGGGCTGAAATTATATAGAAACAAATTGATTTTTTAGGAGATGATGACTCTACTATATCTAAATTGGAATCCATTAGAAAATATAATGTGTATTTTCATTATATATTAGTATATTTTGTAGGTTGATCAAATTTTTATAACAAATATAATGAAGTTAAAGTTAAAGAGATTGTTTTTTAAGACATTTAATATATATTTTTGGTTTAACATAATGAAATGGATGTCATTTGTAAAGGAATTATGGAAAAAATCAACGTTAATAAAATGACATGCACAAATATAATAACAATAAAAACTAACATGAATTTAAAGAATATTTTATTTTATTGAAATAAAAAATGTCACAGTAGAAAAAATATAAATAAACTTATGAAAAATATTATAGTCTCATGTAGTAATAAAAATAATCATAAATATATATTAGATAAGTTTCAGTTTTTGAAACCGTAAATTATATTTAAATTGAATAAAAACTATTTAAACTAAAAATAAACTAAATTAAATAAATGATTATAAATATCATGCTTTAGAAAAATTATATTGAGAAATAATCTTTGTTGTTTAATTTATTATTTCATTAAAGACAATGTTAAGTGTGTAAAATATAAATTAGAAAAAACTATTAATAAAATGTTCTTTTTAAAAAATATATAAGAAAAGTTGAATTGAAAAACAAAAAGTTATTAAAATGTATACGTATTTTATATATCCTTAAATAAATATTTAATAAAGATAATAAATGAAAAATATTAAATTTAAATAGTGTATTTTTTATGTTGATAAGGCCTAATAATGAAGTGGAAATAAATACATAATATATTTTAAGGTAAAAATACTGTTTTTCCGTGTTATTGTAATTTATATTTAAGATCTTGATATATGATAATGAATTTTTTTTAGGATTAATGGTTAGATATGGTTTATAATTAAATATTACCCCCCATAAAATTTAATTAAGTTGATGATAATAAAGCCTATATTATTTATTTTGAATAAGAGTTATTTTTTTAATAAATAAAATTGGAATTTTTTGCGATGAATTAAATAAAGTGTACAATAGTGAACATAATTTTAAAAATTTATTCAATATAGTAAAAGAATCCTTCAATCATTAGAATTTTTTATGAAACATTTTATTTTATGGACACACCAGGATTCATCTTCATCAAAAAAAATTAGAAAATGAATTGAAACTGTATCACCAACATGCCCCTTGGTTGAAATTAACTACAAAGATATAAATCATTAATATGGTATGAATTACCATGAAATATTCATAAATATTAAATGAAAAATGCAATAGTAATTTAAACACCTAAATCATAAACAAATAAATTTCATCTTAAAGAAAAATATAATCCATGACTTCTTGTTCTCTCAGTTACACCACAACATATTTAAACAAATTTAAGCTAACACAACATTCAGTGGATTCTTATATATCCAAAAAAACAAAAACAACCATTAATAGGGTTATCATAAAAGTAAACCATATTGGATCATGCTTTATCATTTTTGGTGTCATGTGAATAGGAATAGTAATGTCTTGATAAATGATATTTATAAATACTACTCAATTCAACACAAAAAATTAAGGAATCATTGGAATATATGTCATCTACATCAAGTCACCGACCTCCTCATTCACATTACATCAATAATTACACCAATAAAAAACATAATTTAAAACATTAATCCGTTACACCAATGATGATGGAAGATACAAACCCAAAATCAATTTTCAAATACAATAAGATATATACAAGAACAACTACAATGACGACATATTTCACAAATAGCCTCAATAGAAAAAAAAATTTATTTTTGGTTCAAATATTATATCCTATGTATCATATAAATATAATTTATACAATATCCCCAAATAGAATATAGGTAATCGTATCTCATATTATTGAAATATGTTAAATACATAACAGTCATAACATGTCATAATTCATCATATATGTCAAGTCATAAGTTAAATAATGGAATAGAAACCATATTTAAGAAAAAAATAATCACAATGAATCAAAAAAAAATTGTGTCTTATATCCACTATTTATTAATCCATCAGTTACCTAATCATCAATTTGTTTGGGTAAATATAAAAAAAACTGGCATCCGCCACTTCTATTTAATCACTTTATGACCAGAAATCTCTTATCATGCATCAAATTTCAACTTCATAGTAACAATTTCAGAGGTATTAAGAATATAAAAATATCATGAAATAATAGTTTCATTAATAATAAATATAAAATAAAAACAACAAAAAATATAGTATCCTTTTCATTATCCTTTTCATCCACATAAATCATTTTCTATTAAAATTATTACACTATATTTCCATTTTATATTATGGTTTATTGCAGTTAAAATATTTTAAATGTGTTAATTATTTTATTATAATTCAAATCTTATATCAACACATATTATATCAATTTAATTTATTTATCATTTTTTGGATGTTAGTTTTAATAATTTCTCATGATATTATTAAAAAATATTCAAAAAATTCATTAAATATTCACTAAAGGGAAGTTTAAACTCATGTGATATCAAAATAATACAGCCTAGACTATTTTTGGTCAATATAATTCATGAATCCTATATTTAACATATTTTTTGGTAAAATAATATATGGAAGGAATGTAGAAGTGTTTATAGCTTGGGAGGTCACAAATTTTATACTTAGTACCTTACACTAAATAATATGTTTATAATAAGAATGGAACAAATATAATCTGAGTTCCCTCTGATCCCCTTAGATTGATCACCTCATAATGCAAATTAATTTACTAATATATTAATTTCTGGATAGGGGTGTTAAATTATTACATACCTATAATTTACGCACTTCTAACTTATCATTGTATAAATAGTTGTACAATGTGGTGATGTGTTTTATTATAATAATTTTATAATCAATTTTGATTGAGGCTCTATATAAATATTTGGAATTACATAATCCATTTATATAGATATTTTAAACATAAAATGCTTGGTGTTTGAGATAATTATTAAATGGAGTGAAAAATAATAATAATGAAAATTTAAAAATCCTCAATTCCAAATCCAATAAAATATTTCCATAATTTAATCATTGACAACCCATCCATAATAAAAATTTAGAGATATTGTAGTGTTCTCTAGAACATAATATGAAATTAAAAAACATTTCAATCCATATTGATACATTTTTTAGTTCATACGTTCACGAATATGTTGACCACATGACGGTAAGGATCACTATAATTTTTCTTTAAATAACCCAATGTTCATCCAACAAAATATGAGAGGTAAAAAACATTTCTATTAGTTTCATATGAATTTAAATATTTATTTGAGAACCATTAAATGATTACATATTAATAAATGTGGTTTAATCATTCCTAAATTTACATAAATTATTGTTTAAATTCAATCATTCTAAAAATATAATTTTATTTTTCTATTGGAATTTCATAAGTTTTACCGTAACCATAATATTTCGTAATCAATTTTAATTTTTTATCACATTATACTCATAATATTATGTGAAATAAAATTGTTTTGATCACAAACTATGACATTGTGAAATATACTAGGATAATTAACCATGATGTCATTTAGTTTCATTATGCATTTTAGCTACCCTAAAACACATATTTGACACACCACTAAATCTGTGACCAGTTTCATTATGCTATTTCATTTCTATTAAATTAAAATCTTGATTTCACTACCACGGGAACATATAGAGATATAAAAACATACTCAAAACCAAAACCACAAAATTTTGCAATTAAATATATATTTAAATAATTAGAAGATAGTAATATATGTTTTTAAAAATATATATATATTCATATATTTGTTTCAAAACATAGAGTTAAAATCACATCATCCTTTTTAGACAACCCTAAAATTCATGAAGTTAATAATTAATAAATTTTCACATTTAATTGTATACCTCAGAAAAAATTTAATATATTGAAAACAAAAACAGATAAATTGATACAACACATCAAAGCCACAAAAAATCACCTATGATATCTCTAAAATGATTAATATACAAAAAATTGAAAACTCTTAAAATTATAATAATTATGTTAATCAACTGATAACAATATATATATATGAGATACATTTTATTTTAACTTCCTTATCAAATATACTCAACCATGAATATCCAACCAATGGAAATCCAACAATTTCTACATTGAATTTTAATTTAGACATCCATTCACATAATAGAGAACATGTTTCAGAAAAAATAGGGATATCAACGCTATATCAATGAAAATCACCCCCTAGTGTTTTCTTAATAACCATTTATGCCTCCAAAGTAATCACACAAATAGAATGAAACATAATCACTTCAACATATATGACAGTTCTCAAATCACTATTAGGAACTCAAAATATATTATATCTATCTCATGATCTATCTTAGCTTAATACATAAAATATTATTAATCATGAAAATACATTAAATTTAGTGATACAAGGATGTAATTACAAATTATATCTATCTTGGGTGGAATTTTTGACCAATTCAATGCTTCATTCACCCACTAAAATACCCAAAAGGATGAAAAAATCCTGAGGGAATGGCTATTTTTTATATAAAATTTATGTTTTCTACTCTAGGTGATGTAATAAATAATACATTTCCACTACTGTCAAAGTCTTATGTTTTTTTTCATCTAACCGTTATATATATTCAAATGACCATGTAAAATGTTTTTATCACCCAAATCATTTATATCCACTATATTATATCACGTACCATGAAATTTTAAAAAATAATCGAATCACTAATTACAATCACATAAAAAATAAATCTACTCTCTAATATATAAAATTTCTAAAATTGATCAATTTCAATAAATTTATTGGAAAAATTATTATATAATAACTCATCTTGGGATTAATTTTCATCATACGATTTAATAAAATCTAGAGTTAATTCTATCAACATGACTTTGAAGTAAAAAATAATTCCCTAATTATGGCCATATGTATATGGGTGGAATTCGCTTTTAAATAAATAATAATTATTGATAATGAACTATATTCTAATAAAAATATAATATAAAAATAAAGGATCATGATCCAATATTATCATTTGATGAAATCTACAATTCATGAAATTATCTTAAACATAAATTATCAAAATATTTTATACGTTTTAATTATATTATAAGAAAATAACAAAATTTCATAAATATATAAACCATAATTGAAATATATTCATACTCTTTTTATGAATGTGTTAGTTTTTTCCCAAATCATATAGAGATAACCTCACACTTACACTATAAAAGATTCAACCTCGATAATAAACTATTCAAAAAAAATTGAATATACACATAATGATATGTATATAATATTATATACAAATGGTTTTATTCATTTAATTATATTATGATACTAGAGAGTTTTCTCTATTGAAAGATACATCTATCCAAAATCTAGATATATTCCAATAAGTATGTTTGGAAACATATATATGACCAATTTTATTTCCAATTATGAATTTAAATTTTCCATTGAAAAAAATTGGTTTTCCTCAATGTTTCACCCCAGATTTGTTAAGTATGTTTCATTTTGTGTTTTTTAGGATTACGATTTGGAAATTTTTATTTTCAAATAAAAAATGGAAGATGATTTTTTAGGTTTATTATGATGGAAAATATGTGGAAAAAAATTAATTTCATTTTAATTTTCAGGGTTATATGAAGGTTACATTGAAAGTGTAACTAACCATGTCACCTTATGAGAGAGACCATAAATTAAGAAATAGAAAGAAATATTATTTTCGAAACCATTTTTTAAGAAAAATAACTACAAAAATTTGGATGCAATTTATATTCTTATGATTATTGTCTTCATAAACCTCTCATTTATCACTCCCCGTAATATTGGGATTATTGTACGGCTTCATGTGATTAGAATAAGTGTTTCTCTATAAATGAAAAATTATCTTTCCATAACGATTAATTTAATTGAAATAAAATCAATTGTTAAATATTTATTATTTATATAATTATTTGATTTCCATTACTTATTAATGATATTATGATATCCCATAAAAAATTGTGATTTATGTATCACTGAATTTTTATTTATGGATTTTTATCAAATTATTATAAATTAGATGGGTTTTATTTCATTATAAATAATATTGGTCACGTATATTGGGGATTTACTATAAATAATGTATCAACATAGGTGTATAAAATCCAAATAATGATACAAGACACTTTTTATACATATTTATTGATTTTTATTAACTTATAAATGAACCTTTATGATTCAGTTTAAGCATTAATTAAGAAAATTAGCATTTTGGAAATCTGCTTAATTGGGAATGGTGGATGTTATTCCCATAAATAAAATGAATTAGATTTTGGAAAATGAAAAATGTATTTTAATTTATTTTAAATTTATTTTTTAATCACATGTTTTTTAAATATTTATTTTATTTATATTTTGATATGAAAATTCGTTTTTATGATTGGATAAATTTATTATATGGGGTGAATGAATGGGTGAAATAGATTTTGTGTGATATTGTTTTCATAATATAAATTTTTATTCCATGGGGATTCATTAGAATTAAGACCACATATTATAGAGGGTAATGGTTCAAATAACATTGTATAAAAGTATACCCTCACATTGGTGTAGTTTTTAGATTAATGAATAAGTATTTATAACTTAGAAAATCTACCAAACAATGGGTTTTATGTAAATGGATACTTTTAATAAAATTATTGATAAATTTTTTTTAGTAATCTTAGTGATTCCTTAATATGGGTGATATTATCAAAAAAATGTATTTAGCCTTATATAATGGGAAATATTGCTTTTCCATCTGTTTTTGGGAATATGAGCACAATTTTCAATTTTATTTTCATAATAGAAAATTTTTATTTAATTATTGTTATAGGATGATATTATGTAAAAACTTATCATTGAGGAAAACATGAAATCTTGAAAATTATTAAATAATTATTTTGTATTTTGTTTTATTTTATAATTATTTTGGATATATTAAATATTTGGATTTTGAAAATATTATTGATTTATTACAATTAAATGAAACTAATTTTGATATTGAACTTATGTGGGAATTTATATAGATATATCAGTCTTTAATATATGATAATTAAATAAATTATAAGAAAAATATTAATTAATATTAATGTCCATTAATCTATAGGTTTAAAATATTATGAAAAATTGGTTCATGAAAAATTAATAAATATAAAACATGAATCAATATTTGAGTAATATAGAATGATCATCATATAGTATTTAGAAATTCTCTTAATACATATAATCATCTTGGTATATTAATTATCAAAAATATCATCTAAATGTATAGTATATGGAGATAAAGTATCAACAACATGTGTGATGAACAATTGTTTATACATGGTTGTTATAATTATAATCATCATAGCATAATCATCATACCATAATCATAATCATATATAAATAATTTTATAAATACATCAAATATTGAAAATTAATAATAAGTAACCATCATAATCAGTGTCAAAATTAAACATACATTGAATGTGAACAAACCTATCATCATGTTCAACCAAAAAACATGTGAGTGAAAAATACAACCTAGAATATGAAGAAATCCATCATCATGTACATGGAAACTAATATAACAAGACATTAATAATTACCTAAATCATTGGAGAAATATATGATTTTCTTCCCACCCATAACATTTTATTATTCTAAAAATCATACATAATGAATAAAAAGGAAAAATATATCAGTTAGATTTATGAAGTAATGAATTCAGAAAATAATGGGTTTAATTCAATTTTTATATAGAATTAGTCAATGAAATATATAACAGGTTCCAAAAGGAAGTGTTGGTAAAATAATTTTGGATTATAAAGGGTTATATTTTGAAATAAATAGTCATAGTTAATAAAATATAGAAAAAATAAATGTATGAAAATCCAAGGAGGGGCTTTGAGAATAAAGTCTTCAGGAATATTAATTTTATCATGGATAAGATTTAATCTCAATTAATGATGAATAATTAATATCCCCAAAAACAAGTCTAAGGAAAATTAAAATACATTTAAGAGATCTTTTATATGAATTATGATGAAATGATATTGGATTAAATTGTAAATCCACAAAACTATATTTATTTTGAGAGTACCCATAGGTCTAATTTTTGTTACATTTTGAACACATTATATTAAACACACATTAATTTAATAATAATAACTAATTAAATTAAAATTATTTATGTTATTATTCCTCATTTATAATCATTACATTGATCTTTTCATTATGGATAAAATGGTTTGATAAGATATTTTTTTAAATTTCAAAATTATTATTTTTATTCACGTGTCCTTAAATATTAGTAAAATTATCTCAAGGGGAATAAAAATTTAAACTTTTTTATTTATCCCTTATAGAAAGGTTCCATTAATCATCCATTTAGAGAACGATATGAAATGAATTCATAATTTTCTAAAAGGTGGATAAAATTTTTCGTTAACAGGGTGTGTCAAAAAGTGTTTGTATTATATATATGTAGTTAATAGGTTATAGTAATTTCATAGTAGCATAATGAAATTTAAATCATTTCCAAATGATAATAGGTTTATTTTTATAACTATTATGTTGGAGAGGGATGAGATAAAATTATAATGGATAATGAAATGTGGAAATAAAAGAAAATGATATATTAACTCTTCCTTGATGGTTGATCCAATAATAATGCCAATATTCCATGGAGGTTTACAGTTAGATTTTACTAAAAAAGTCTCCAAAGATCCAAGGTGGTATAATGTATTGGAATGTTTTAGGTATTTGGATCTGAAATATGCATGTAATGTCACAATATAAAAGGATTTTTTTCATTTATTTATAATTGAAGGGAGTGGTATAGTTATCAGAATTTAATTCAGTTAAAATACTGAATTTATTAGTTCATAAAAAATATTGGAAGAGTAAATGAATAATATTTCAATAGAACACGTCATCTTTTTAGACATTCTACATTACCTAATAGGTTATTAAAATAATTTTATTATCTATAAATAAAAAAATTACTTATTGAAACTTATTTTTGATGATAATTTTTTATAATTTATTAGGTTAGAAGAACCTCATCATTATTTCATAATATGTTCAGTAATTGTATATATATATATATTATTGAAATTATTTTTCATAAAAACCCAAAAAACACACTCATAAAGTATTTTGAGTTTTTGATATAAACCCATTTTATCACAATATTATTTATCATAGATAATATAAATATTTAAATATTACATTAAAATTTTATATTTCATTAAATAGGTCAAAATAGTCTTTATTAAAAATCATCAATTATAAATTATTTGAGTTTCAAAATATATTCATTTTTTATAGAACTCTAACAATTATGTTTACTTATTTCATTTAGAGAATGTTTTTTAATGGTAATTTTTTTAGTCTATTTTTCATGTTAATATTCTAATAATGAAGTTATATTTTTTATTTCTCATATAACTATTCAATGGTCATGTTTAATATTCTAATGATCATATTGGATTTATACATGAAATAATTTCCTATAATTTCATACAGTTGGTATTCTCATAGTTTTATCATAATTTATTCTACACAAATTAACCAAAAAATAATATATTTTTTAAATATTTCTGTTTCTGGGTTTGATATTTCTAGGTGACCATAAACCCATATATTTTACCATTATACATATATTTTCATTTGTTTCTGTTTCCCCATTGATATTTTTTAGTTTTTCAGTCAATATTTAATCCTCTTATATAGTTTTCAATATCAATAAAATAGTGTATTTTTCATTGTTTTAATGTGGCCCATGTATTTTATATAATACCATAAATTTTTACATGATAATCAAATATATTAAGAAGGAAAATATCAAATACTGAATTACTAGTTGTTCAATTATTCACTAATTTGTAACATCATCCCCACAAATATATGGTCATATATTTAATAATTAATATATTATTGTACACCTATTTCATTATATACTTAGGCCCCCATGTTTCATTTTTATATATATGGATTTGTAGAACAAAATTTCCAAGGTCTTTTTTCTTATCAAATATATGTTTTTATCTATGATCCCTAATGATAATATAATGAACATCTTAAGATAATTATGCTCAAATTTTTTGACCTCTCGATATAATATATGTGAGGGATCTATTATGTAACTATTTTGGAGAGATATACAAACATGTCATATACTTTTGATATAATTGGTACATTTTCTAATTTATTGGCTATATGTCATATGTGATGAAGTATCTCAATGAGTCTAATGTACTAAATAATGATATTTCACTTATTTCTAAACCAAATTAACCTCTTCCTAGTATAACATTTAAGGAACCCATTATCTCAATCATTAAACACAATTTTCCTCAAAATATTGTTAACAAATCTCTTTTATCAACTTTTCTATGCATTAATATGTTTTTAAATATAATAAATATTCTCTAAAATATATAAGATATTTTAATATACAATATACATCCCTTTAACAACTCAACATAATTGAGTGAATAAATAATCATTTTTAATCCATCAACAGTTTTTGGGTGATATTTTATACTATTGTTCAACTCATATTTTATGTAATTCTCATTGGTAGTTCAAAGTATAGAAGCAAACTAGGGATATTAACTAGATATGATTGAATGTGGGGATCCATGTATCCTTACCACCTAATTTATATAAATAAAAATAATTTTAATGGGTGAAAAATATTCTTGAATTGTTAAAAAGTTTGTAGGATTGGTAATTCAATCAATTTAAACCTATATGGAATTGTTTTCATTAGAATTATATAAAACACCCCTGATAATATCCATAATGATGATATCAAATTTCTATATTAGTTCTTGTAATGGTTACATAACACATATTCATTTATGGTTCTTTTCTATATTTTGATAAAATAAAATTCACAATGAGGTATACTCATCAATCTCGATCCCCATAATGTCCACTAGAAGTGGTCTCCAAGATCATTGTACGACTTCATACATCCAGGTTGGATGAAAAATGTTAATTATATGCACCATTCAATATCTAATTATTTTTTTATTATTTTTATTGATCATATATACATTCTCAAAACCAAATTACTCTATATTGATTGATGAGTAATACACGAGGATTCCTTTTTATTGTTTATATAATCATATTTTGAGGTTTCAGGTCACCACTATACACCTCCTTAATTTTCTATTAGACATATTTTTTTAAAATAACATAGAAAAATAGGATGTATTCCATTAAATGATAATTTCTTGATCCATCCTTCTCATATAAATGAATATAGATATTTTATCAATACTCATCAAAGGAATAAATATTGATTTTTTTATAATTAGATCATTGGATACCTAATTTACATTCCTAAGATGGTTGCATTTTAAATAATGAATAAATTTAAGTAAATCAAACCATATTTATTGATGCATATTGAAATGAATTTATTTGAATATAATACTTTAATCTCTTGTGATATGTGTATATATGACCCTTTACTCCATAATGGTATCAAATCCACATCATTAAATAAAAGGTAATATCTTCTAACTATAGATCATTAGTTGGGTAATTATAAACATCCATCATTAACCTTTAGGATAAATTTTCTACCAATTTATCATTTTATATAAGTATGAAAACAAATTCATTCATTGGACATTCAATAAATAACAAAAATCCTTCCATACATGAGATTACTGCTGATGTGGCCTTCATTTCACAATATTTCCCTATCAATTTTATATGTTTTTATAAAATATTTAATTAACTATGATTTAAAAAGTTAAATAAACAAATAATTGGATTTTATTTTTAAAATATTAATTTATAATTTTTTTAAATTTATTATTGTTTTTAGAATTAAATTATTAATTTTTCATGAATATATTCTCATTTTATTATAATTGAAATGACCTTTTAAAATTTTAATTTCATGTGTATCTTATTTAATCATCATATTAAGAAACTATCTTCAACGTGTTACATTTTTATTTAAATAATAGATGTTGAATTAAAATTTAAATATTTTTATTGGATTAATATATTCTAATTTTAATTTAATATTTAAATATTTAATTGATTTTAAAATTTTGGATTCTAAATTTGTATAATTTTTTGAACCTTATTTATGCATTTATTATTACATTTTATATTCGTTTCTATGTTATGTATTATATTGAAAAATTAATTATATTTCTTATTTTTTTAATACATATTTTAAATGTTTTAAAATAATGGAATTTTTATTATAATTTATTTATTTTTTAAATTTTTATGGCGAAATATAGGAAATAGAAAAATGAAAAATTCTACTGCATAGAGGCCCACAATGTTACATTGGGTGTTAAAGAATGTATTTACTACAAAGTAGGTCCACTGAACTTGTAAACATTCCAATTGATGGTTGTAGTAATTGAATGAAGGAGTGCAGTCACATAAGGTACCAAAATAATATTTTCTATCAATGTACCCATGTATGAAACATGGAGAATTGATCATGTAATGGTTTTATAAATTTATTGTGAACACCATGTTACACAAAAATTAATTATTTCATTCACTTGAGTGTCTACATAGACAACTTAACATACTTGTATACCAACCAACCATAGTGCATATAATAATGATACAATGACTTCAACCAACCACAAAGTAGAAGTTAAAGTGCATGTGAGTAGGGAAATCAACCTACCATGAGGGGAACAAACCATGTCTATTCATGTAACGTGACTCTTGAAATCTTTATTCTTGTTGTATCTGAACAAATCATATGGACAAATCCAAATTGACGTGTCTTTTATTCCTCATCCAAAATGTGACGACACTATTCATCAAGGTAATGAATATATTTATTGTTTTTAGAAGGTAATATTAATAACTATGATTTATTACGATGTGTTGGGATAGCTTGAAATCCAACCGAAGCACTATAATTCAGATGTTGAGATGAGCTATGGAGATTTATGTTATTTTAAAAATTGTGAGACCTATATGAAATCAAATATTTGAGGGAGTAATGATGAATCAGGGATAACTGCAACCAATAAATGTTGATGACCCCGAGTGGATAATTTTTTAGCCACATCTAATGTTGGTGATGAAATATTTATCAACAAAGAATAATTATACACCCCTTTAGAGAGTAAATTGAGGTTGACACTTCATCTATATTGTGTCTTGTAGTAGAATGACGAATTTATCTAATGAGTTTGAGAATATTTAATGAAGGGTTGAAGATGAAATCCAACAATGATGTGAAGAAGGGTATTGGTTTTTGAAGTTAAAAAATTAGAAGATATCAATGAGTTCAAAGGATGCTATTTTCTTTCTTATAATAGGATATGGCTGAACCAAGGATGAATTCCCAAATATAATTTTTGGATTAAATATAGTTTTTTCTATTGGTATTGATTAATATTTTTAGTAATTTTGGCTTATTTGTTCTAATGGTCACAAAATAATTATAATTATAATTTTTTTGAGTTTCCTGCTTTATTTTAGTGACATATACATCGAGGTAGATGATGAAATATTACCATGTACGATACAATATTATGGTTGAGACAATTCCTATACTGTCTCCCCACTAGAGAAGGTCTCAACATCATCATGGAAAAATGGAAAATTGTTTAAATGACCACCATCTCAAATCAAACCACTATAAAGGTAAGACCCTAAATCTATTATACGCATGAGTGAAATTTTTATAATGTCTGAGATAGAGCTAGCCCAATCTACCACCGTAGGAGTCATAACTAGTAATTTTTTTTTGTAAAAGTACAAGAAACAACTAGAATAAGACACCTATAGTGTCAGTAATCCCAAAAAAGACAGTATAAGGCCTATGAAACCGTCATCTTGATACAATTCTAGAATGATACCTCTTAAAATCCTGAGACACAGCCAGTATTGGGTCACCATTCCAAGACTCATAGTCACTATTAATTTTCTTATCATTTTTAAAGTAAATTATTCTAATCTCTAAATTATTTAAGATAATGATGTCTAATATTTTAATGATTTTATCTTATAGGATCGATAAAAGGAATTGATGTATGTGCCAAACATGAAATATGAGGATGTAGAGAGGATCCATATATTCCTGATATAACTGATTAAAAGGGAAACTGACTCCCTCAAGAGGAGAATGAATTCTCTTGCATTGTAGATAAATAGTAATGTAAGAGATCAGACTTATATAAAATAAACATAGAGATGAAGAGATTAACTGAAACATACTAGAATCACCAGACTATGGAAGACAAAGACCATACACATCTGGTGATTTCCTGATGTCAAGAACAATATTCTATGACAATCTATTATTATACAGATTTCAAGATAACTTGAATCAATATTCATTTACAAATACATTCCAAGAGTCACAAACATCAATGTAAGAGACTATGCATCTCTATCCATAATACTTTGTATTTCTCAAATGTTTTAATTTTATTTATAAATATATTTGGAAGTGTGTCTTCAAACTCTGTTTTAGCACATTCACACGATTCATTGAATTAAACTGGTAGATAAATGATATATTCACAAAATTATTTTATCTGTTTTCACATGTACCAATGTGGTATAGGTTCTTGTCGAACCTTTTTGTTTGTACTCCAATATATAATAGTGGAAGTGGTCATGATTGACCTGTACAATTTGTTAACAATTATAAAAACGCAATCGAGGTTGTGGATGAACTTTTTTATTTTAAATATACTACATGGTAGTGGGTGATCACCATGTTGGGATAAAAATGTCTTATCCTAAGACTAAAATTCTTGTTTCATATTTTCTTATTATGATTTTATTAAATTATTTCTTCATTTAAAACAAAAAATATTTCAACTGTGAAAATAAGAATTCTTGGGAAGTTAATATTTATTAGTTTTTATAAAATATTTTTATTAAAAAAATTATTTCAAAGGACTACATATTGTTGTATATTTCTTACTCAAGGACTAAAAAATATTTAAGAAAAAATTTGAATGATTAGAACATATAATGATATTCTATATTTATTAACTGGTCTGTATTAAATTAATTGGTGGATTTAAAATTAATCCTTTTAAAAAAAATTATTGGGGACCCAATTCACCACCCCCTCTTAAGATGCTCACACTGACCAAAAGTTGGTATTATGGGATTTATTTATTTAGAATAAATGTTTTCAAGTCTTTTAAATAGTGATTTTAGTTAAACATTAATGATATTAGTTTTTTGAGTTCTAAATTTAGTTCCTTAAATGGGATCCAAACAAGAAAGTATTTATAGAAACAGAGCACCTTATTGAAATTAATTATTCTCAATGGAATATTAAGATGAGAATGAATATAGAAATAATGGGGTCTGATATTTGATATGAAATTGATGATTAATATGTTACAACTATTAATTTTAGGAATGATACAGATTGTGCTACTAATCTATCTTAGAATAATAATTATAAAGAAATTAATTCAATTTACTATGCCCTAGTTGATGAAGAGTTTAACAAAAAAATCATGTAAAAGAACTTTTGAAATTTGGGATACATTGTCTATTTCCCATGATGGAAATTCAAATGTTATGGAGATGAGGCATCAAAAATAAACTATTAAATTTAATTACTTCTAAATTAATCCCGATGAATCAATTTATGACATGTGCATCACGTTCAATGACATAGTAAACACAATGAGCTTGTTTGGAAATCATGTTTCCTCAAAGGATCAGAACATGTGGATCTTAAAATGCCTACATTAAAAATGGAGTGGCACATATATCTCTATCAAGGAGTCTTGTGATATTAGAATGATTCAGTTCAAGGAGATAATAGGTAATATAATGTTGAATGAAGAGGAGATAAAGGTCAACAATAAAGAAGGTGAATAGCCGAAAATAAGATCATTATACTTCAATATTACTACATCTAAATAGAATATAAAAGAAAATGATAAGGAAAATGTTAAAATTTATATTTATATTAATAGTAATTTTCACAATATAATTATGAGGAGATGGATTATCTAGCTAGATGGTTTAAGAAATTTAATAGGAAATAGAATTTTTCTAAAAAATTAAAATTATAAAAGGAGATATGGTACTAAATGAAATTGGATGAAATACTAGAATAGATACGGATTTTCAAAGGAGATAAACTTATATGAGTGTAAAAGGAAAGGACATGTCAAATAAGTATATATAATGTTAAATTACATAAATAAATATGAAGATAATGACTGAATATATAAGAATGAAATGAATGCTATATGTAGTGCTTCTGAAAATAGATTCAGTGAATCAGATATATCACATGTTGATAAATCATAGAGAGACAAAATGTGCCTCATTAACAACCGTTCTAATGTACTATTGTATCTTTTTTACCTAATACTGCCTCACCTATCTACAATACTCATATTTCTGATATTTATAAGAATGAAATTATTGATGGTTAAATGTATCATGATGAAATGTTGGAATATTGTAAAATTATAGAAGACAATTTTAATAAACTAAGAGACAAATATAAAACTCTCAAAATAAAACATGTTATAACTAATAATAACATGTCTAAACTATTTATTTAATTTGATATTAATGTTCTAAATTTAAAAGAAAATAAAGAATTGAAATTTCTAAATGGGTAGTTTAATAAAGACCATTAAATGTTATAAAATTATATGGAGACACTGAAATAGAATTTGGTTAAGATGTTTTTCCCAAAATATGCTTCTAGAATTGGATACAAACATAGAAAAAGGGGAGTAAGAAAAGAACTTTTGTTCCTATGCCCATAACAGAATGTTCTTCTATAGATTATTTTTTAAAGGTCCTAAATACTTTTTCAAAAAATATATCCATATAATTATAGAAAATCCATTAGGAAAATGTGGGTTCCAAAACCAATGATTACTATCATCTCTAGACACTACAAAATCTGGGTACCAATTTCTTTTCCTGTATAAACATTTTTTTGTAGGAAAACCATTTGATGACCTTTTGTAAGAGTCTATTATACAAGGAAAATGGTTGTTCAAGATATATAAAAATAATTTATTGATGTAAAAAAGAGGCTTTTAAAGTTTAATATTGGTCATTTTTTCTTTGGTGACAATGAAAAATGGAAAATCATTATTCTTGGCCAAATCAGTAAAAAAGTCAGTATTGATTTCAAAAGTTTTATTTAGTGATGGTTATAATCTAAAATTATGTTTATGATTATTTTTATGTTAAATTTGAGAATTGTTCATGCAATTTCTATGATTCTAAAAATAATTTAATTTTTACACCATTTATAAATGATAATGTTTATGATATTTTTTGACTGTTTAATATCTGAAAATGTTTCATAATAAAGTTCCAATTATAAAGAATCATGGATTTGGAAAATAGGAAATTTTTATTGCTGAATTCACTAAAATTTGGAAGATTACTAGGAAAGGGTTAGTTAGGGTTCTACCTAATCTGTAGTTCCTTGCTAATACAGTCTAATACCCCTTCCAAAATCGGATATAGTAAAAAATTATTTTAAATCAAATAATGATGTGACAACTTCTAAACAACTAGATTCCTTTTACATGGATATGTTTAGAAATTCCTGTTTTTCTATTTAAAAGGGGAAGTACAATTTTTATGTTCTTATTGATGACATATGTGTATAATTTATTTTAGTTTCTATCTAAAAAATTTGAATCTTTCCCTTACTTTACTATGTATTCTATGTCTATAGAAAATATTAGCAAACATAGAACATGGACCATAAGAAGTGACCTTGACTACGAATTAGAAAATAATGATTTTGAATATTTTTATTCACATAATGGCTACGCTCATAAATTCAATTATCCTAGGACCCTAAAAAATGGATTTCTGGAAAGAAGAAATAGAAAATTATAAGAGATAGCCCATAACATGTTGAACGAGTTAGACTTGCCTATTTATTTTTGGTCAAAAGGTGTCGATATAGTCTTCTACATCACAAAGAGAGTATTCATTATATATATCCTAAATAAGAATACATATGGAATTGGAAACTATAGGGAACCTAAGGTTAATTGCATTAGATTTTTTGGTTGAAAATTATTTCATCTTAACTCTAGAGATATTTTTGAAAAAATTTCATCCAAAAGTGCGGAATGAATTTTCTATAGTTATTCAATATCTAGATAATACTATAGGGTTTTTAGTAATAGAACCAAAACTATGGAATAATCAGTTCATGTGAAATGTGATAAGAATTACTTAGATGACCCTAAGACCTCCCTATAAAACGTTGAGGATGATTTTTATTCGTCGATATAAATTCTAAACCTTTAGAATATGATTCCAAACTTCTAGAAAAATATTATAGTTATTAAGAATTTACATATCATCCTAAACTTGAATCTATAAATAAATAAGTAAATGGTCCATATTTATCTTAATTTGTTAGAAAAATTAGGTTCCACCATTAAGAAACTATTTTCGGAGATCTAGATAGAAATAAAAAAACCAGAGATTCTCTAAGACATTGGGTTAAACATCAAGCTATCCTGTCTTATGAAAAGTGGCTCTAATAATAATATATTTTGGTATCTTATGGATGATTTGTATGCTATGATCAAGAATTCATATAGATTCAACTCTATGATTTATCTGAATATGAATTATGTAATTTAAAGGGTAAATTTTTTGTTTCAAAATATGGGAAAATAATTAATTGTTGTGGTGGTTTTTTTTCATTTCAAAAGACATCTGATCTAGGAAGAAGATTATATGGAACACCTAGAAGAAATAGTGGATAGATGAAAATGATAATATATATGCTGAGTTAACCTCTATGGATCATCGCACTATATTAGGGATGTTGTTGACCCTGGATTACAGCCAGATGAGGCTGTTGAGTACACTTTTAATGTGTTGGAATCTGTTGTAGATGAATAAATAGAAGAAAAAAAATATTGGTGAAGGTTTTAACGCATATTTGTCACCTCAATCAACACCAATTACTTATAGAGCTCATATCCCACAAATGAGACTTTCAAAAATAGAATAGATTGTGAAAAGTGATAAAATATAGAGAGAAGACTCATGAGAGGATTATTTTAAATACAGTTCAAATATGAAAATGAAGAAGAGACAAAAGTATCAGTAGAGAATCAATTTAAATTCGGTTAAAAAACTAATGACGATGAATATAATGGTCATGATGAATAATATGATTAATAAAATTATAATGGAAATAGAATGTACGTTTTTAATGTAAATGGAGATGATAAAAATGTTAATTATATTGATGATGATGGTGATGATACCGATCCTAATGGTCTAAGTGGAAGAATTAGAAGGATATATATATATACATATGAATATGAATATTATTTCTTCAAGATGTGTTTTTACTAATAATCCAATTTCTATTAGTTATGTTAGCTTACATCTTAAAATGAAATATGCACTTGTTGAGTGGGATTAATCCCCATCATTGGATTCTTTCAAGAAATCATTGCTACTGATGGTGTTAAAACTAGTTCTTCTATTGATGGTCAGAATATATCTAACTGTAAATTGGTTGGGAAGATGACTATGACTACTACTATTTTATAGCATGAAGGTGAACATATGAAAAAATATCTCATTGAGGATGAAGATAGAAATGAACAGTTTGGTGATATATCATCTCATTCGGCTTCTTTGGATAGGAATGTGGAATGTGAATCCATTTTTTCTATTCATAAAAAGGATATCCATATGGTACAAGCACATACTACTAGTAAAGTGGTTGTTGTTTCACATATCTTAGGTGTTTATAAATCAGTGGATTTTTTTTTTCCATACTAGTTGGGATTATTCCTGGTGTTGTACCATCTGGTGAGGAATCCTTTATTTTAGAACCTACTGTGGTACCTAAGTTTATTGGATCATTGTATGTCTAAAACATAAAATATTTTGATTGATCCAATGACTCATGAATGTGAGAGGTTTGGTAAGATTACACCAATGAATGATGTATTAGACGTTATAATAGTATTAGATCATGAAGGATAAATGGTGGAGAAATTAATTTAAATGGGTTGTTGGAAAAGTTTTCTAATGAACCCTGAAACAACCTAAGATGGGATGGGAGAATCAGGGCATCAACATTTTATTTTAAAGTGATAGCTCTTGTTCTCACATTGGTAGTAACATTCTAAATCAGTCTGTTGGTAATCCGTAGAAATTTAAACATTTGAACGTAGAAGGACCACACAACAATTTTACTTGGTTCACCACTAAAGGCTATTTCAAGGAGAATACACTGTCATGTTATAGGTCTCACAAAATTCCTCTAACCTTCACATGTTATTCATAACAAAGGTTTAACAAAATCAATCTGTTCCAGGAACATAGCCTTTACAAGGATCTAGGGATAACAGACAACTTCTCTCATATCACTATAGTGGACTCCCCCTTACGTAATGCGTTTAGATGAATCTAAACAAACTATGCAAATTGATGTTTATTACAATTTATTTTCATTAAATAATGCATCCTCAACTATAGATAAATTCCCTATTGAAGACCAATTTTCCCGGGTATATGAAATTTACTTTTTCATGAAATGTTCATTCGAAAAATTATCCCATTTGAACTTGCCTACTTCTTTTGTGTATCAAACTACACTATGTACCAACTCTGCACACTACCTCTGCAATCCATGACCATGTACTGCCTCCACAATCAATGATTGTGTACAACTTCATCATTACAGACCAATTCATCCGTGAACTATCTTCTACGAACCATCACCCATGAACCATTCTAGACTTCACCAAATTACTTTTGGATTTCAAATCCAAGTTTCCTTTGTGGGGTTTTATTCCAACAAATTGTTCATGACATCACTGTATTCCTCCATGATTTTTAATCTCAGTATCGCACCCTAATGATGGCATTAATTCTCTTTATATAGAAAATTTGATCCTCATAATCCGCAAAACAATGATTTACCAAATCTTCATTAAAACAATTCATTTACAATGTTTCATGCATCTCTTATGAACTATTTTATCTACATGGTCCATGTACCACCACTCTTCCTTCGTTTCATAAGAATTATTCCACTTATTGATCTCCACATCGTTTTCTCCAACGATAGGCCACCCCACAAACTAGATTTTATGTGAACCTCTCCACCTCATTTTCTCCAAAAACAATCCAGCTATCAGACTCTTTCCACCCACATAATGTGATACTTACCCTGAACCATATCAATCCTGTGAACCGTTTTTCATTCACAATCTGTGTACCACCCTTCGCGGGAACATTGCATCGCTATATGGAAATCTTTTCTTTTCTGTTTTTCCTCACCAAACCCTGTAACTCATGTGTAGTCTGTGAACTGTCAGAACACTCAAATTTCAAGCCCCTTTAAAAACCATTACGGATTGACAAAAATCCCAAACCATACTCCATGTTCAAAAAAGTACAGTCTTGGTTACAAAATATTCTTCTTTGGGTTTGTTAGAAATTTTTTGATATATTAAATAAAGAGTTATTTATAATCAAAACATGACATGCGAGTAACAAAACAACCAACATTCTATGTCTATGTGATGAGTGCCCAGTGTGAATGAAAAACATGCAAGTATGAACATGATTACCATATATTTGAATTATAGAAATATGTATTGTTTTCTCAATTATCATTCTCCCCCTCTTAATCCCTTGAATTACCCCCACACTATTGGATTTATCCATTCTCCACCATTGGTAGTAAATTGAAAGAGTAGTATTTGAACATCGTAGAGATAAAAAAACACTCCCCATGGATCATATCTCTCCCATAAACCTACATCACATTCAAAAACAGATCAAAACAGTTATTAGAATTGGGGAGATAGGAGAAACTGAAACCGAGTCATCCACTATGAGGATGTTGAACATAAAGCCTCAACCGATGTTTCTCAAACAAATTTTTGGAAAATTAATTGTTTTGTATGTCAGTCACTTGATCAAAATTTCCAACATGATCCATTTTAATAAGTCATATTTCCACTTTTTTCCATTGTTATTTGATATCTATTTTCAATGTGACTTCTACGAGAATGATGAACATGATTCTTCATAAGATCAATTTCACTCTTGTTATCATAGGGAATCACCATTGGTTATTTCACCTCATCAAAAGTATTATAAAATTGATGCTTCATCTAAAGGAGTTGATTTCAAGCCATTGAAGTAGGGATATGCTCAACTTCAGCAATACTAAGAGTAGTGCTTTCCTATTTCTTACTCAGTCATCCCACACATTTCATTCTAATTAAGAATGACCAACAACTTGGGGATTTTCTATCAACCACATCTCTTTCCAAGTACACATCCAAAAATGATGAAAGTTAACTATATTTTCCTGTAGAAAATTATAATCCACAATATTGAGTATCATGAACATACCTCATGACTCGTTCGACTACTTCCATATGTTCTTACTTCAGATTTCATTTAAAGTGGGCCACTAATCATATTGAAAACACATTATACGACCATGTTGCATTTAAGTATAGAAAGCTTCCGATTATTCTCATGTACATGGTGGGATATTTATAAGAACCATCCACATTCTTTATTTATTTACTTCCAAACACAATCGAAGTGAATTTTTTTTGGATTCATTCATATTGTATTTCTTCCAAAAAACTGTTTCGTACTTTTCATGAGAAATGAATGTGCAGTTATTTCTATAAATAACTTGAAACCATAAAAAACATATGAGTTAAAAAATAATAGACAGTTCCATTTCTGATTTCATGTGATTGGAAAATTCATCAACTGATCACTGTCTTCTTCAACCAAACATAATAACATTTACAAACACCCGAACCCTGATGTAAACATTCTGAGAATTATTCCCATAGATATTGTTATCCACTCATCCTATTTTAAAGTAATTATTCATTACATAATAATCGATCTGAGAGTACCATGCATGTGGTTCCTCTTTCAGACCATATAGAGCATTCTTTAATCGGGAAACCTTTATTTCATCATTTCCAAGAAAAAATACCACTGGTTGTTCAATATGTAAATCTTCTTCAATAACACCATTTAAGAAAGCTGTATTGAAATCCATTTGTTACACATTATGTCCTATTTGAATTTATATGGTGGTAAATAGTTATATTGACTCCAGTTTGGCCACCAGAGGAAATGTTTCTTAAAAAAACACCTTATTTAAGAGAATATAATTTAAACACCATCCATACCTTATTTATGATCATATTTCCACGCTTGTCATTTATTTTTAATATCCACTTCATACCAATAGTATTGTGGTTTTCAGGTCTATTAACTGGATCCCATGTTTGGTTCTTATCAATCTCATCCAACTCTTCATTCATATATTGAACCCATGATTCATCTTTTGTAGCTTCATCAAATGGGGATGGTTCCACAACTAATAGGAATAAAGATTGTGCATTATTCCTCATTCTCCTTGTCCACATAAGACATGTACAATCCCCAATAATGTTAAATTGATCAATTTATACTCCTAGATTTCCCTTGTGAGGTTCAGATGAATATTTTTCAGCCATGGTTTCCTCTATTGATTCTTCTTCTGATTCAACCTTAGGATGTGGATTTTGAGTGTTTTTAATTCTATCCTCAACTCATGTATTTTGATCCCTTTAATTATTTAATTATTTTTCATATTCTATCATATCATTAGAAAAACACATTGAGGTATTTGTGGGTTTATCTTTAATAATCTTCACATCAATACATACAAAAATATTTCCACGATTTTTATTAATTTTTTTAAGATTTTATATTCATTTAATATCTAAGGAATATTTAATCACATACAACATCATCACACTTTCTATGACATCCATCATTGTTTTAGATAAATAATTTACCTCAAAAAACATGAAAATAATTATAGTATGTCCTTCTTCCATACCATAAATCCAAGGGCGTCATGGATTCACCCATATAATTCTAGGTTTAGTTTTGAATAAAAATTTCTACTTGAATAGCCTCTTTCACGTAATGGTGAGAGATGTGACTTTCAATCAGTATTGTTCTATATATATTATTCACCTGTTGATTATGGTGCTCGAAAACTCCATTTTACCACAGTGTCCTCAGAATATCCAACACATGTTGTATTCCATGATTCTCCTAGTAAATTTCAAATTCAATGGATGTGTATTCCCCTCCATTACCAGACCACAAAAAATTGATTTTCCATCTAGTATTATTACATAGAATTTAGTGGTAAGAATTCATGTAATCAAGAATATTCCATTTACCATGTTTAACCAAAAAAATCCATTCCACTATAACCAACAATGAAAAAGACAATGTTCCTTTCACCCTATGTTCTGGAAACATTTATCGGACCACACATATTTGTATGAATGAGACTAGGAAGATTTGATGTAATTTTCCTCTTTGGATGATATAAAATGCACACTATATTTCATTTCATATAGGAATTACATGAATTTTACCATTAATATTTTATATTTGGGATATCTAAAACAATCGTCAGTTTAGATATCTTTTCCATATCATCTTGATTGATCGTTCCCATTCTCTGATGCCACAAGTTGTTCCCCTCTTCAACTCTCATGTAAAAAATGTTCTTTTTACTATGAACAAGATATATGTTTCGATTTTTCTTGCATACCTTCATGAGAAAAAACATGTTCTTTCTTTAATGGTGCACCCATTTTGGGTGAATATAACCATATGTTCTATGTCATAGAGTTAACTCACACTCGGGGGGTTTGTGATTAAAACTACCCATATAATGTTCTTCTGTTTCCATTAGCTATCCATTAGAATATTCAAATCTTCCAAATCATTTAATCTTCAAATCACCATCATTACCGAAGATTACTTTAATATTTTCCTTTTTATCAACATTAGTTAAAATTTATTCATTACCTACCATATGGGATGAGCATCCGCTATATAGAATCTCGGTGTTGTTCATCTTTATATCTTTGAGGGCTAATTATGCATGGTCATATCTCTCAATTTTAAAATTTTCATTCCATGAAATTTTATATTGAGTGAAGTATAATAATTTAATTTCAAATATCTATTCCATTTGAGTACTTTCATCATACTCATATTCTTCATCATGTGGAGAAAACCGATTTTCACGATAAGCACTCTCTGTATGAATACTATTTGCATGTCTTAGAGTTCTGTACTAATTGTTCATAGATTTCTTATTCCTACAATAAATAGTTTTAGGGTAAAAGATATTATAATAGAATCAATATACATAGAATTTATTTCTTTTATTATAAGTAGGATATGAATTTTTTTCTCTTTTGTTGACCTCTTAGAAATTCCCCATTCAAATCGCTCATTTACTCTTCATAGTATGAAATGGTATGATCCATATAATAATAGAATAGAAATTTCATTAGTAGAAATCTATTCTCATGTATCATTCCTTAAGAAAATATTATGGCTGGTTATCATTTATAGATGACCTAGGATAGTTTTCAATTCTACTTTTTGTTTGAGTTGATGGTTTCTTTTTCAACAATTTGGGTGACTTTTCAACATTCCCAAATATTAAGATGCATTTATTTGTAAACATTATATTTGTAGCATTTGATGATTTAGCATCACAAAAAATTCCAATGTCTACCATGTATGAGGGTATTTGATAATTCCGATCCTTTTAAAATCAATCAAAACCATGCATAGCTCCCTCTCGTAACTCAGCATCGGGGAATTTTCAAAACTGAATTTTCAACATTATTTCTATTGAACTCCATTCAATTTCATGTTTAATCTTAAGTGTAAAATCATAATATTCATGTCCCTAAATTGTTTTGGACTTCTCCTGTAGTCTTAAATTATGTTCATTAATGGCCTTTTCTTTGTCTTCAATTCTGATATTTAGTTCAACTATTTCTTTTTTGCTTACAAATTTTTTTGAATGTTCCATCACTACTTCCTCATGTCGATCAATTTCAGCTTCTATATGTAAAAATATTTTGAATACTCTTCCTTATTTTATTTCCAATTTTTTCATTTCATTCATTGATTTTTATGATTTAAAATATTATCCTTAAGTTGTGACTTGAGATTGACATTAGTGTTCAACTGATTATCTCCAACTTCATCTCCTAATGGTTCCGATTATTCAATGGTAGGCATCATTGACACATGGGTACTAGATTTAAATTCTAGTTCTTCTTCCTCGAAGAATTCATTATCATTATCTTCTTCTACACATATAAAAATGTTTATATATAGTTTCTTATAATACATGATTTATGCCTCTTTAAAAACATTTTATGAGGCTTTTTCATGTCTCCAGCTTGAATTTCTTCGTTATCATGAATTCTTGTGCACCTAGAGGCAATGTTCCCAACTTCGTTACACAAAAACACACCAAAGGTAACTGGTCTTAAAATTTATCCTTTCCCTTATTTAATATCTTTGTAATGAGAGAATGAATTACATTTAGGTCCCTATATTTTTTAATACTATCTCATCAAATTCTATGTTTTTTCATGGATTTGAATGTCATTTCATTGCTTACTCAAGTTTTTTCCCCTTTTGGTTTGACACTCATCTCATATGCCACTAGGTTACTTAGTAGATCATCCAGAGAATGTCTGGAAAGATAAATTTCCTCCAGGGATGACACATTAGTATTGTAAAGAGTTGGATGTATTCAAATGATTGTCATAATAAAATCAATATATTGTATTTCATCACCATGTCCCCATATTTATCCAAAATATTCAATTATTCGATTGAAAAAGGTTTCTACATTTGCTTCAAGATGCATCTTCAGATCATAAAACCTATTGGGAGAAACTTGGAGTTTGACCTCCTTCACTTTTTTCAACTTCATATATATTCTTCATTTTTCTATCACAGACTAAATTGAGGTAAAAATCATCACTTTCTGATAGATTTGATGAGATAGAGCTATAGTTTGGGCATTGTAAACTTTAGAATCTACATCAACCATTTTCATATTTGTGTCAGTAATAGCTAGTTAGGTTGTATCAGTTACCAGAATTACTTGTATATTAGAAAAAATTACTTCCATTGCAAGATATTTTATATGGGATCTCATTATATTTTTCAAAATCTAGAAATTTATTCCATAAAATAGATTAACTCCCCAAACATTTATTGAATTCTACATGATATAAAAGATGAGCATATTTAACACCAGTAACCCTTACCCTCTGATAAAACTTGAAGGACCATGGAATACCCAGTGATGGGTGGGGTGAATCGGGGTTCAACTATTTTTTCTAATGTGATGTATCTTTTTCCCACGTTTATAGGAATGCGTTAAATATGCTTTTTGTTAATGTACAGTATTTTAAAAATTCACATATAGTAGGACTATACATCAAATAAAATTGGGTAACCACTAAGGGATTGTATATGGATCACACAATGATAGGTTATCGGTCATACTGAAGCCTGCTAATCATTAATAATATTGGATTTAAAATGTTTTGTACAGTCACTATGTTATAGCCCCACTAACTCTACCTGGTTTTAGTGATAGACCACATCATCCATTGGATAAATTACATTAACCCACTTGTTCACTAGATCTGGAAGGATCTGAACATAGTTTTTTTATATGAATGTTGCTTTAATATATTTTCATTAAATCATGCATCCTCAGAAATAAATAAATGCTACGTTGAAGTCTTGTTTTCCCCTGTAGATGAAATTAACTTTTCTGCATACTATTCATTCTCGAAATTGTCTCCATGAACTGGTATTCTTCCTCTATATACCAAAGTATACACAATATCACCTCTACATACTACCTAGGAAAACCATGACCATGTTCTACCTTTGAAAACAACGACCGCATACTTATCCTTCTCTGTGGACTGATTCCTCCTCCAGGAACTATCTTCTCTGAACCATCTTCCAGGAACCATTTTGGCCATTACGGAATTCCTTCTAGATTTTTAATCATAGTCTCTTTTACGGGGTCATATTCCTACAAACCATTATAAACCTCAGAAAATTCATCTCAGATTTATAATCTCTTCTATGTGCCATATTGAAGGGATTAATGCTCGTTATATTGGAAAATAGATCTGTATAATAAGATAAACCATGAATTACAAAATATTTGAAACAACACCAAATTTACCATGTACTATGCATCTCCTGTGAAATATTTTCCCTACATGGTCTATGTACTGCCACTCTTCCTTCTCAGAGAAAAAATTCCTTCATGAACCAATATTTGCCTCATTTTCTCTAATTAAATCCATCCACTAAACCTAATTTTTTGCAAACCTTTATGCTTTCTTCATATCAATGACAATACATCCCATAGACTTTTTTCTATCCATGTAATGAAAACCATCATGTGAACCATATCCTTCCCCCAAAGCCTATTTCAAATCACTTTTTTGTACCACCCTTCAAAGTTGAATAGGTCCATTATGAAGAAAACCTTCATCTATCTTTTTCCTCACAGACCCTCATACCTCTAATTTAGTCTACAAACTATCAGATCACATGACATGAAAACCCCTTTTTAACCCAATGTGTATTGGAAACAAAATAAAACAATAATCCATTTCTAGAAATGAATATTCTTGGTTCCAACATTATCTTGTTTGAAAATATTTGTATCTGAACATTCACCTCAGGTTTCTAATCTCCCTTTTGATGTATTCACAGAGATTGAATTGGATTATTTTAGTAAAAAGTTATTTTCAGATATTGATAATTTTTTAAAGAATAATTCTACACTACAGACCATGATTATTGATAATGATTCAAGAAATATATTTTAATTTGTGATTTAACACATACAACCTATGATTATCAATCACATTTAAGATGTTGAGATTGAAAAAAAATACAAGTAAAGAAGTAGAATTAGTTAAACCTACGGTGGACGTGTTAAATATGGCTTTCAATGTATATTTGAATGAAATTTTTTAATTCCTTGATATTTTTTCTTGAGATACTTATACCTTCTCATATTCTTCTACAGTATATATTGATCAGATATGAATAGTTTTCACATAACAGGTTGATTCTTCTTCAAGTGGTCAAAAAGGGGAGAACTTGTCATAGGAAATGAGATTATGGGGAAATTCGAGCAGAGTACTAGGCATGATAATATTATGATCAGAAGATATGCTCGTGATATGAATGATGAACGAGAGAAAATTACTATGTCCATAAACTTCTATATCTCCATCATTTATACCAAATATTCCATGAATTCTAACTTCAATTTTTTGGCTGAGAATTTGAGAATTCCACAAGTTACTCAATCAATTAAAGGGTATGTAATGGTATTGAAGGAGATGAACCCCATGTTAAATTATTTTATGGAATATATAGTGTGTTTATTTAGTTCAATGGAAATATCTTGGTAGATTATAATATTATTTATCAATCTCAAGATGTCATTTCTTCAAGTACCTGGTGTTATATTTTTTCTCAAGAAGCCATTCCTATTACCCATTGGAACTCCCTTTGAATAGATGTTATCGTGGATCCAGCTAGACCTTATCCTTCTGAATTCCAAAATTTTTCTATTCCTTATAGTCATGTTATGAGAGATATAAAATATATTATTATTCTAGAGTTTTAGCCTCTTATATATATAGTTATACAACTAACAAGTGTTCAAAATATGATTACATCTATTCCGTCATATCCTACTTCTTCAGAACATGATAAAGTCAAGGAAAAATGAAACGAACCATTGGATAACTCTTCTAATCCATAAATAAAAATATTTTATTAATAGTCTATGCATTTTATGGGATATTCTGTATTAAAGGTTTTAAACACATCACGGAATGAATTTCAGGAATCAAATTCTTATTTTCATATTTATTCTTAATTTATACTATTTTTCATTCAAATTATTTACAAAACTGCTTTATAATTCCAAGAAGGGGAGAAAAATATGGCATTTACATTTGGATAATTCTTCGTGAGAATATACCTATATAAAATTTATTTATAATTTGTTACAATGTTGTTTCAATGATTTTCTTTGGTATATGATGTTTTCTTGTTATTTATCATTAACACCATCTGAATGATATGCCTTGATTTATTTTGATATATATTTTATGTATTTACTTCATGATCTTTCCATTTGACTCCACAAATTTTATTTACTTTTGATTCCTTGATTTGTGATCAACAAAAGGGGGATATTGTTGACCTCATTGGTTTAATGATCACAAAATCATGATTATTATAATATTTGGAAGTGTCATGTTTTCTATAAGAATCTTATAACATATGGTAGGTAAAGAAATTTTCCTATATTCAAGACAAAGATGTGGTTAAGTCACCTCTATGACAGACTCATTCCCAGAAAAAGGTCACACCATCAGTTCATGTGTTTGACAAGGAATGTTTGTAAACTATTATAAATACTAGTTCATTTTGTTGATCAAATTATAAATTTTATATAAAATACATGGTGGAATTTTATCACCATGTATTGAGAACTATGTCTAATCTTTAGACTAAACCACATGTTACATATTTCTATGGTATGTTTTTTATTTTATTTACTCTTTTATAACTAAAGCTTTTTTAACCAAAAAATAATACTTTGATAGTTAATATTTATTAGTGTTTTATAATTTTTTATTTAAGTAAATTTATTTCCAATGAATATATAATATTTTATATTTGTTCCCCAAGAACTACTCAATCATTATTAAAACCATTCAAGTAATAGAACTTGTAAAAATCTTCTATATTGGTTAACTGGGCCATTTTAAATTAATTGGGGGATTTATAAATAGTTATTTTAAATATAAATTTATATAGGGTAATAAATTAACCCCCCCTGCATTATATAATTACTCCGACCTACAGTAGTGATTTTGAAGATGAATTGGTTTCATGCTCCCTAATGATTTAATCTTGAGGATTTAGGAATACGAATACCTGGTGTAAGATTTCATTCATCAAAAGATATCCAGTTTCATGATGTGATAAAAATAGCCCATTTGTTTAACTAAAGATGTGGAACCATTTTTCTCATAGAAATTATGAATTTTGAATTCTTGACTATTAGCCATGATTGGTTAAAGGATAATTCATTGAAACCATTTTCCTTTTTTTAAAGGAATTGGTAGAGGTTGAGTGATCAAAATAAGAGGGATTTAGAATAATGATGAGGTATTTGATGATCTCAGATGAGGTTAATGATAATTAAGTCATGGTTAGATAAAAAGTAGAGTGGATGGACTGGGAGTCGTGGTTTTTAACAATAATATGTGACACATGGTCTGGAATTTTCATTCAATTATAAAAAATTTGAAGAATTCATAAATTCATGGAACAAATCTTGATTAGTTTCTCCTAGCATCAATGTAACCTATATGTGGTATTATTTCGGTATATATAATACAAACCATATTGTGACATACCTATCATAAGATAAGGATCTAAATAATTATCCAAGGTCCACCACCCTGAGAAGGAGTGGGAAGAAAGCCGTTTATTATTGGAACGATTGTTGATATAGATGAATATATTTTTATTGAGATATTATCAATGATATATGATTAAAATATTTTTCCAATAATTTTGATAGTGAGATAAATATGGTTATAAAAAAACCTTAAAATATTGATTTGAGCTGGAGGAAGAGATCACTAGGATTTATAATTTTTAAGTTAAATAGTAACATATTTATATGATTCCATTATATAATGGAATTATTGAAAAATACACTTCAGAATTCATTAGGTACTATTATTGAGATTTTTTAGAAACTTTTTTAAGATTATTAAGTGAAGAAGAGTTAAATATTGCAACATTCCCTTTCTGTATGAATAGAAACTCTAGTAAATGATTTAGAAAATTGGATGAGGAATGTTTTGATACTTGGTATCAACTGGTCAATACCTTTGTGATGTTATCCATGGAAAATAAAAACACATATTATGTATAAATTCAAAGGATTCTTTTTAGATGAGTGTAAAATGTTCCAAAGGGATGGGAAAATTTTTACAGGGATTCATAGATAGTTTCATAATAAACAGTGTACTCCATAGTTCCTCTTTGGTACCTTTTATAATAGCATCACACCATACCAAATAACTCGAATTATTAAATCTTCTATATGAGATATTTGTAAAAATACAACTATATAATTGAAACAAATATTCAACATAAATTCATGTAACTCAAAAAAGAAGTATTCTAGAGTATTAATAATAGTTATAAGTGAATGTAAAACTATTCAACAAGCTAAATTCAATGTTTTTGTTTATTATAATTTCATTGATCAAAACCCACATAGGGAGAAATTCCACCACTATGTCTTGTATTTCAATTCCAACTCTTTCTAACCTAACATTGTTATGCCTTCCTAATAACATGAAAATTAATTTGATTATAGCTAAACATTAATGTTGTATCAATGGTATGATCAATATTGTAACAACTATAATAAGGGGTTTACCAACATTCAAACCATTAATGGAATGAGGAGGGGGATTTTAGACATATTGAATCCCATGGTTTCTAACAATCTTGGAAACAATCCCAAAACAAACAAATGATTGATATTTCTAGTTTATAGGGATTATTTTATATAAAAACTATTATTGTTAATGGAAAAATATTAAATATGATAGATTCCAAAGACACAAATTTAAAACTCTATTTCACAAAAAAATCCAATATGATTTTGATAAAAATAAATGAGATGATAGTATAAAAAATTAGAAATTAAAATGGGACAATATTATTAAGGAATGGATCGAAGAGAAAAAATTAAATTACCATGTACTATTGAAGTCAATCCTATAGATAATATCATAGATATCACTATAAAGTGTGTTCTTTAGACTCACCATGAATCCATGAGTAACCTTTATCATACTAGAACTGAAATTCTAGATGAAAATAATAACAAAAATAATAAAACCATTGAAAATATAAATCTAGAGAGCCCCATTAAAATAATTATACTACCTGTTGGGACACAAGTTAAAAAATATGAAAAGTGATGAAAATCATGATGTAATGGATGAATATATTTTTTGAAAACTTTGGCCCAAAACATTTCTTTTCACGAGATGATTATGAAGAATAATCATGAAAAATAAATTCTCAAATTTATTATATTGTTTAAAAAGCTTGACATTAATATCCCATACCTTCATGATTTAGTTTAGGTTCCTTTATAATTGAAACATCATAAAAAAATTTCAAATAAGAAACCCTTTTTGGATTTTTTCACTTTAATAATTTCAGATGAGTGTATTTTTTTGGTTTAGAAATGGATACATTCTACATTAAAATAATATGGTAGTTTTTATTTCATATAAAATTGTAAATTTTGTACAAGTAAACTAATTTGTGACCTTAGAACTATTATTAACTTTACTCATTAATTAATGTTCATTCATTTGTGATTGGTAGATCTATTTCCCATCATTATTGTCTTATAGATGGACAATAAATCCATTTACCACACTATGGTAGGAGTTTATAATTTCATAGTAGTGTTGGCAAAATATTTTTACCTACTAATTTTCTTATTCAAGATATTGAGTGTGACATGGAATTCCTAATCATTCTCAATATGATATTCTGAACCATTGGATATGCTATAATAAATATTTCTAATGAACTAATGATTTTCATTCTAAGAGATAAAATTGAAGAGTATATGGTTTATGGAAATAGATAGTATCACTAAAATATAGAAACTATTTTAGTGGTATGATGAATGAATTTGAAGATATCTATGACAATAAAGAAGAATATATTATGACGATGACTAATTAATTAAATAGTTACAACACACAATATTATACATTAATTAGAATCTTTTTTCTAGTTAATATGTAGAGCCACAAAATTATTAATATCATGGGTTATTGGAAAATATTAATAAATGTTCAATAGAAATCATTTTTAAACTAGAATTGGATGCTAATACTGAGGATTTAAATTATCAAGATAGTAGTGAGGTGGAAGCTTCATTTATCTCTCAAATGTTTTTTCAGAAGCATATTAAGGACCTACGATATCTAAGGCATATGTACCATCCATATATTGAAAATTAATGAACTTTAGAGATAAATACTTTTACATCTAATTTTAAATACTCTTTTATGGTTGAATGTTTGACCATGCCTATCATTATCTCATCTATGTTTGTATTGAGTCAAGAAGCGTGTTAGTTATCTCTTATAAGGAAGTTAAAGTCTTTCATTGGATATTCTATAACTGATATTTAGGGAATAATTATATCTTATTAAATGAATTAAAAACCAGCGAGCCTAATAATATTTTTAGAGTTTAGATACAATAAATATTAAATCCAAATATAAATAAGGGAGTTAAAGAGGATTTAATTAACAAACATGATTATAGAATAATATTTTCACATTTATAAAATTACATGGGTTCATTCCTTAAAACATTCCCCTATGAAGGTAGGATTCCTTATTGTGACTAATAAGAAAAATTGAAAAATTCAAAGTAAGAATGTTATAAAGATGACAACTTGTATTGATTATAGAAATCTTAACTCTTCCACTAGGAATGATAAATATATAATTTCGTTTATATATAAAATTTATAAAAAGTTCTCTTAAATTAGTTTTTATATTTGCTAGAATATTATATTTGTTACAACCATATTTTAATATCTCTAGAAGACAAGAACAAAACAAACATCACTTTTCCATTTGGTATATTTACCAATAAGTAGATTACATGTGGATTTTTGGGTTCCCCTACCATATTGTAAAGGTGTATTTTCAACATATTTTTATATGACTGGGATAATTATTGAAATGTACATGGATTATTTTTCTATATATGATTTTAATTTTGATTAATGTTTTAAAAATATAGAAATTGATTTATGAATGTGTGAGGAGAAAAAATAAATTTTAAAATGGGACAAGTATTAGTTCATAGTAATAAATGTAATGTCCTTAGGAACTATTGTTTCTGATAGGGGAATATAAATATTGGTTTCTAAGATTAATTTTATTCAAAATCATCAACCTCTTATAAATGTAAAATTTATTTGATGATTCTTAGGGCATGTAGATATTTATACGAGATTCATCAATGATTTTTTCTAAAATTATTTTAAAAAATTATAATTATTTTTCAAGGAAAAACAATGTGAGTTTGTTTTAATAAATAAATAATATATTAATATGCTAAAGGAAAATTTCACATCATCACAAATAGTGACTTTCCATGATGCGAAATTACCATTGGATGTTATATGCAACACCACTTATTCGGTGGTAGGGTAAGTTTTAGGAATAAGAAAAGAGAAGAGGTAATATATGATTTAATATTATAGTAGTCTATTTTATTGATTAAAAATAGATGGATTCTATCATGTTTTCCATTAATGAAATTATCCAATATTTCATTTGGTTAAAATGTCATAATATTTGCTAACAATTCTACTCTAAGATATATTTTGGATAAAATTGAACCTAGAAAAAACTTATTTGATGATATATTCAATATAATTTTTTCATATAGTCAAAAATGATAAAAAAAAGTTGAAAATGTGATAACTAACCACTTTTAAAGGGTAAAAAAAACCAAAAATAAAACTAGTTGACCAATAGAGATCAATACAGCCTTTTAAAATAGATAAATATTTCTACATATTGGAAAAAATATTCTCGGTTTTCAGCTTATAAAAATATTATAACTGTAGTAGTCATTGAAAAATAATGTTCCTAAATTCAAGGAAAAATATTCATTATTGAGAGTAAAGGCTAGTTTGGAGGTGGTCACATACCCTTTTGGAAGTCTGTTGATGGGATACATAGAAGGTTCGTTCCTATAGAGGAAATTCCTCTTATATTAGAATGTTTTCACTCATCTCCATATGGATGACACCACAATGGATAACGGACTAACTAGAAAAACCATTAATCTATTTTTTTTATTTTACACCTTATTCTCAGATGCAAGGAGTGTTATTATAGGCTGTGAAAAATTTCAATGTCTTAGAAATGTGGGTAAGAAGAATGTGTTACAACTCAAGTGGATTTTAGAAGTAGAAATCATTGTTATTTATAGGTTATATTTCATTTGACCATTCCTATATTTGAATGGAAATGATATAATTCTTTTTCTAATGTCTATTTATCTATGTGGGATGAGTCAGTAGCATATTAACACATTCTTTATTGCTGTGTTGTTAATTAAAAATGAATATTATCTCCATATTTTCTGTTTAAAATTTATTCATCACAGATAACGGTGCATGTTTTATTATCATTAAACTAAAATAATTAATTTAAATTTATGGATGTGTTCATAGAACTATTAACGCCTACAATCAATTTTCATTTTGGTACGAAATGATCTAAAATGAGAAATCGAGGCCAATTCTAGAAAAATCAATGTCCACCTCTATGAAATACTATTCAATTAAGTTATATAAATCTCTGGGGACATATAAAAAAGATCATAACTCTACCACATATATGTCTCCTTATTGAGTAATCTTTAGTAAGAAATATAATTTTCCTATAGTGGTTCATAAGAAATCCAATTAGGTAGTGAAATACCTCAACTATGATTTTATGTCTATTGGAGAGAGGAGGTTATTAGTGTTATGAGACTTGGAAGAAGTTGGAAGATAGTCTTATGAGAAACATAAAAATTATAAATATATAAATAATATTTTCATGAGTAAATTATTAAAAAAAAAATTTAATGCTGGTCATTGGAATAAAAATTTTAATTGTAGATTGAATGGTTTCTTAGAAAAACATGAAACGAAATCGGCAGGACCCCACAATATCCATAAAGTTCATGCAATGAGGGAATTGTATTTAGTTGGAGAAAATAATATATCATTATTGTTTAGTGGTTATAGTGTTAAACACTATTATGAGTGTAAATTATTTCCTTGTATTCCATATTTATCATTGATAATTAAACACACATAGAGTTTAACTAAATACATAAAACATAGTATATCATGGGAGTCAACCTATGGTCATTCTAGTTTTCATAATTTACATCAAAGGAATTTTTGTTTTCTACTATGTACATGAATATTGTTAAAATAATATTTGAAAGAATGTTGGGAAATTAATTTATGTTGAAAAGTGTTTCAATAGGTCTTGTGTTAGGCCATTCAAGTATAGAAGGCATGAATATTCTAAGGTTGTGACAATTTTTTTTGTTAAACTTTTACCAGATATTTAATTCCAAGAGAATCCACAATCCTGAAAAGAATACAAAAAATCCCCCATCTCTATATCTAGAGAATTTATTCCTCAACTAAAATTCATGAATCTAATGTAGATATTTTCATCCCACAAGAGTAAAAGATTTCATTATAGGGAACTCCTTTTAGGGCATTCATGGGGTATACATTTTAATAAACTATATAAACTAGAGCTTATATTATAAGGGGAGTTTTTATTCTTTTCCCTTTCATAAATTCTTAAAATCCATTAATTAGTTCTACATGAAATTATTTTTCATGGGGCATCTCCATTGCCATTTGAATAATATAGTTAATGGTAAATTGATTACAATTTTTTGGTGTCTTGCTTCCATTTTTTATTTTGTTGTAAATCATTTAATAAATTTGAAATCCTAAATTGTACCATAAATTGATCAGAAATTTTCTTACGGATAATTTAGTTATGTTGGAAAGACAATTAATTTGTAAATCAATAGTTAAATAGTCTAAATTCATGTCTCTTGATAAAAATATATGTTCTGTTTCATTTAATGTTAAATCATCTACAAATTCAATGTTGTTTTGATAATTTCATTTAGAATTTATACAGATATATCATTTGTATTCCATTGACACCCTTAAATTTTTTTGTCAATACAATCAAATTTAAATCATTTTCCACTTAAATATTTAATTTTTTTTATTTCACTATGATGTTAAATAGTGTAAAAATTGTTTTCAATTATTTGTGAGATATAAGGTCCTTTTTAAATTCGTTAAACAATGCTTTATTGAAAAACTGATTAGAATACGATTAATGTTTTCAAAATTTTCTATCTCCAGGTTTCAATGAATCATTTTTGAAGGCTCAATTTTGTTTTATGTTTTTATGTTTTTGTATCCACTTGGAGTTGGTTGATTATATACTATTCCTTGGACTTAATTGAGTTGATCTATTTTTTGTTTTTGAAAAAATTATGTTTGAAAAAAAAATTGTATTAATGTTATACCATTAACAGTATTATTGACCCTATTTAAATAAGATTTAATCTGATAATACAAGAAATCAAATTAATTATTAAGACAATGTTTTAATCTATGTTTAATTATCCATTTAATTATTCAAAATTATTTGATTAATATTCTATATTACCTTTTAATTATTAATTTTTTTCCAAATAAAGTGTAGAATTATTTTGGATACTATTTATGTGAATTTCATTTGAGAGATAAGGAGATGTTTGGACTTTAATTTTAATGAAAATGTATGTTTCTTTAATTCAAAACAATGTACCATCTATCAATGAAAAAAACTGAATATGATTTTATAGTAAACACATTTCATTTATTGGTGGTAAATTAATTCATTTCATGATGAAAATCAATCGAGGAAAATTTATTTGAAAACCGGTTTTTTTATTCAATCTGGTTTTAAAATCATTACATTCATTTTATTCTACTAAATTTGACTATGTGCCTACACAAGGTCATTTAATGCCTTATGTGTGTGAATTTCATATTATCAAAATTAAATCCTATTTCCCCCATAATTTTATTTAAATTTTTGTGATTTAATTAAAAAAAAATTCATTAAATATTAAAGAATAAAACTATATTAATATTGTCTAAATGATAATTTATCAATTTTCAGTCATAATTTAATTTTTTAGATTTAAATTATTAATTTCCCTTAAATACATTTTCTTTATATTTTATTTTTAATTATCTTATAAAATAATTATTATAAGTGTATCAATTTTAAGAATGATTTTTATAATTAAATTTTAAAATTAAAAATTGTTTTTTGATTAATAGAACATGAAATTAATTTAAAATAATTTTTCTCAGTGTTTTATTAAATTTAAATTTAGATTTATAATTTTATTAACTATTTATACAATTTTTTTATTCTTAATTAGTTTAATTTTTGAACTATTATTTTACTGATTTAGTTTTTTGTATTTATGTTTATAAGATAAATAGTATGAAATTATATTATTTTTCTGTTATTATTTTTATTATATTATCTAAATGATTTAAATTATTATAATTATTAATATATATTTTTTATTTTAATCTTTTTTTGTTGAATCGTAGAAAATATGTAATGGATAGATGTTACTACATAGAGTTCCATGGTCACTTAGGTGACCACGGGTGTTGCGGAATAGACTTACCACAAGGTAGGTCGACTGATGGTTCAAACTATCATATGAAGGATGTTTTTGATGCATGAGGATGTGCAGTAACATAAGTGACCCCAATACATCTTTTTCAACGTAACTACACATGGTCAAGGGAGAACTAACCAACTATTATTTTCATCAAGTTACTATAAAACCCAATATACACTGAAATGATATATTTTCTAGTCACCTAAGTGATTGCTTGGGAAACATAAAAACATTTAATAGAACCATTTGAATAGGGTAAATAGAAGTTGAAGTCAAATTAACCTACGGTAAAGAAGAAATGCATGTGACCGTGAGTAGTAAAATCAATATACCAGGATGGGAACCTATTTTTTCCTCACGTAAAGTGACCATTAAATCCTTCCATTGTGAGGTAGCTTAAGAAACCATATTAAGGTATCCGAACAGACCATTCATTTTCTTCCTCCTCCCATAAATTACCAAACACTATGATAGTCGAATGTAGGGACCGAGTAATTCAACATGAGAAGATGGTAAAAGTGGAATTATTCAACTTTGAGGGGAGTTTATGAAATCTATATAAATGAAAGTGATATAGATATTGATGCAATACATGGATCATGTACTCTATTTATGAACTATGAGGACAAATAGAAATAAATTATTTGAGGAAATAACAAAAAAAATCAAGGATATCTACATTTGATCAATGTTCATGACCCTGACATGAGCGTGATTCAACTGTAGATGAAGATAGTGACAAAAGATCCACCGATGAAGAAGATTTAGTTGTACCTTATTGATGTTGAATTTACTATAAAACTCATTTGACATTATAGCTTGTAGATAAATTATGACCCATGTTTCCGGGGATGAGAATGTTAAAAACAGGGTGAATATGAAATCTCATCCAATTGTGAATAAGGCGATTTGTTTTTGGAAGAAAAAAATGGGTGGGGATCAACGAATTTAAAGGATGTCATTTAGTTCTATAGATTGTTTTAGAAAAACATTGTATGAAGACACGTTTTTCTAATTTTGGGATGAATTGTAGTTGTGCTTGTAGGTATTGATTGTTGATTTCATGTATGATAATGAAGATAAAGGGGCATGATGTTCAAAAATGATACAATTATGAGGATTCAAGAATATTCAAAACTAGTTTTTGATTTCTGGAATCAAATGTGATTTTTTTGCATGACATGAAAATCCTAATCATATTGTTGAATTGATGGTACACTCCCATCGTGCTCAGTAAAATTCCTAATTATGAATATGAGGATATGAACCGTGTTGGGTTAAAGGTGGATTCATTAAAATAAATTCAAAATTGTTCGAGGGAATTGGTTGAGGTTGAGAGGTTTACATCAAATGGATTTGTATATTGATGATGTACTCAATTATTTTTGACGAGGTTGATGATATGTAAATAATATCCAGAGAAAAATCATTTGAAGGTAGAGATGGGAGACTTTGTTTTGACTAAAAACATGTGACACATGAGGGGTATGTTTCTAGAAATTGTTCAAAAGGAATGAGAATTTATTGATCGATAGAACATATCCAGATTATTTTTACTAGGTTCTAATAAAGCTACATGTGTAATATTTATCATAATATTATCACATGCCTATTAAATGAGGGGATTCAGAAAGACAAACCATTTGGTTTTATATATAAAAAATATGCAGGGATAAATAAATAGATGAAAAAATTGAATGAGAAAATGGAATATATTTTCCATATAAGGATTATAGATGATCATTTATTCAAAAAAAATTGATGACTTTTTGAGATCAAGATATATGAGGTAAAAATTAGACATAAAATTGGTGTCTTGAGCCAAAGGAAGAGATCCTGGAGAGAAGATATTTCCCTTTCCCAATCTATAATTATTTTTTTCAGATATATGAATTCTTTAGATAATATCAATTTAAATACTTTAAAAAAAATCATTTTTAAGAATGAGATTAAACTATTTATACCTTTACTTCTGCATGTATAATGTTTTTTTCTGTATTTTTATTCTCTATATTCAATTACAAAATAATTTAATTTAAATTTTATTTTTGACATAATGAATTTTTTTTTATTTTAATTCATTTAAAATTGGACACAATGTTTTGAATCATTTGATAACAGATTTTATAGTGGGAGTGGAACACCATTATTAGTTGATGAAATTAATTTTTTTGAAAGGTGATTATATCATTTATATGAATTATTTTAGTCTATAGTTGATAAAATAGAGAAGTGAATTAGTCACTACTTAACCAATGAATAAAATATTGTTCATCTAATTAAAAATTAGTTATTGTGAATTTACATTCTATGAGTAAAGGAAAATCATTTTAACCATTTAGTCAAGTTAACTAACATTATATTAATTATACCTCCATTCCTATGATTATTTTTTCCACTTTTTTCCAAATCTGTACATATTCCAAAGAAACTATTTGTCATTATCACTCATTTTATATTTTCATATTTATATTGAAACCATTTTCTGATTCATTATTCTTGTTTTATGAAATTTTATTGAGTTTTTTTGTTTCTTTCTTAGGAACAGCATGTATAAAATCCATATATGTGGGCTTGATACCATACAAAATAGCTTTACGATCGTTAAAAAGGATATTGTAGAAATTAAATTCATATTTTCAAAGAAAACTATGTGAAATATTAGTACATGTGTAGATACTAGACACTTCATGGGAGTATTAAACATCTCTTTATATTATTCTTATAGAACATACTTCAATCCTTTCAAATTTAATGTAGTTAATTTTATAGAAAATCGTGATATATTTCTATCAAAGTTTCCTCCATTCATAATTAATCTAATAATATTATGGATCTCCTTAAAATATTCTGGACTATTATATTCTGTAATCACATTTATATTTAGAGGATCCATATAAATTAATTCTCATTAGATGACATTCCCCAGAAAAGTTAATTTATTTGTCAAAAAATAATACTTGTCAAACATTTCATATAGCTTCACCTCTATTAATTTTATGTATATAAACATTAGTTTTTCCTCATGTTCATACATTATCATAGTGTATATTATAATATAATAAATACATACCACAAAAAATTATCAAGTTAGTCTCAAGACTCTAAATTAATCAAGTCCATTTAGATTTTAGATGAGTATGTATAAGCTAATTTCAACACTATAAAAAAATACTACTGACATCGTATACTTGTGGTAATATTATAAATATAATATATCTTTAACACAATTTTTTGATATCTAGAAATGATATCCTATTTTATGATGTATTTAATTTTTTTATGTTCGTAAAATTTGATATCAATATGTGGTAGTTTAAACTTGTACATTATTACGATCTATTTGTGTAATAGGTAATAGATAATAAACAATATTGATGCATATTTCTTTTTATAGTGGGTATTTATGAAACTCAAGATGATGTAATAAGTCAAATAGAGGCTTCTCTAAAATTACATTTATTTTCAATAGGTATCTTATCCCATTCTATTGAGTCCATCCTATAGAGTCTCTTAGATATAGTTGTCATACTAAAAAAATGTTTTATAGAGAAATCTGACTCACAATATGGTGGGGGGGGGGGGCTAGGAATTTCGTCTAAAAATATATCACAACATTACGATATAATGTTCTTGGCTTCAGGGATAATTTATCATTTATTAATATATGTTATCCCAAATATATCTCTATATTGATTGTCTATATGCATAATGTGGATGCATTTACTGACAGAGATTGATAATTTCATATATATTCGTATAATATAATGGGTTGGTTGTGGATATGGGAACAGATTACCATTTTTATAGAAAATTATGTGATTTCTATAGAGTAATAATCAATCCATTCCTAACAGGACATTAAATGTCATTAATTTAATTATTATACGATTCACTGATAAAATATTCACATTGATTCTAAGTGGAGAAGAGTCCATTGATTGGGTTACATAGATTATAGACCTAGGTATTTTTACACACATATATATACTTTAAGTTATCTTGGAGGTGATTCCATAGTTATAGAAAATGTAAAATATAAAATAAATAGAGGGATATTCAATGATTGTGTATATAAATATTTTTCAATATTTATTGAGTAATTCGTCTTCCAATTACCTCATATTTTTCATGGTCTAATTAAATAGTGGGGATAGAATAATACATTACATTATCTATTAGTTTAGTTGGTTTATAACATTAAATAACTTTAAAGGCTTATTTTTTGGAGCAATGGATTCGATAGCTTCCATGATTCTTGGAGTTGAAGGATTAGACCATAGGTGATGAATTGTATTGTGACTTACATTCATCAATTATATCACATTTACATTTCATGTATTTTCAGTATTTGTTATATTGATTCCCATATGATACTAAATTTTTTTTATCATTCAATTGAAAAATTTTCCATTGTTCTTCCTACCATATAATTATGATGTAGAAGTTTGACATTTTTACCACCTTTGGAATTTTATTCCCCAAAATGGAATGATGTACTTTACTTCATAACTCCAAGTCATTAGAACCATTGTTATAACTCTATCTATATTATAACTGAATAGTAAACCACATATTCATGGACACCATTGTTTTAGATATTTAAATCTATTTGGAGACGTTTTTTTAAACCACTAAATAATTTATTAATTTTTAAGTCATTATTAATAAAAAATAACATTTTTACATTATAGGGATAGAAAAATTATCCTCATATATTGGTATTTATTTTATTTTATATTTCTATAAAAAATAATTTATTTTTTTCATATTGATATTGATTCATTTTTTATTTTCTTAAAATATAAAAAATTTCCCCTTCATTGAATGAAGGGTTCTTGGAAAATTCAAGTTATGAAATATTTTCTTAATTTTCACACACTCTATTAAGTCACATATATACTTTATCATTTTACTCATCCTCAATATAGAGAATTGATAATTTGTTTTATAAATGGTAGATAATCCTAGCAACATAATCATTGCTTGAAAGATGAATCATGAAATATATCATCAATAAAGAGTAAAACAATTTTTCTTCAATTTATGGATCTTAAGTTCCACTAAATGTTGGGAGTTATTTTCACATGAATAATTAAATGAACAATTTCTATTATCTTTGTGTATAATGAAGTTACTCATGGTTTAAGAAATTATTCATAACCTCATAAAATTTTGAATGAACTAACATAATATATTTCACTCTATTTCCCAATATATTAGAAGCATTAGTTGGACAATTATTGAACTAATCATTGATTGTGAGATTGTTTCTTTTGGGTTCCCACCACTAACTAAAATAATTTATTTTATAAAAAATAATTATTCAATTTAGGATAAAAATTTTAATCATGTAATTAAATTATTATTAATGTATGAAATTATGATATCCCAAATTTTTACCATAGGATGAAATACAATATTTAATATAATGGTTATAAAGTCAGTTTCACAGAAATATATGGTACTAGTTTTTTGGAAAACATTTAATAATTATTTATAAAGAAAGAAATTCAAAAAGACAAAAAATAAGTCACGTTGATTCTTCAAAATAACCAATGATGATAATTAATTAAAAAGAACATTATCATCAGTTTTCTTAAACCCAAAAGTGAAACCCCATTTTGAAAAATTCAAATCCCAAAACAATCATTTCATTTTATCAAAATCTTTAATCTCTCAATCTGTGGTGACACAAAGGGACAATCACTAATCTTCAAACCTCATTTTTTCTCAATTTTAATCGATTTCAATTATATTTCCACATGATTGATCCTCAATATGTCCCAATTTATAATTGTTTCAATATCTTGAATAATATGTCTTCACTAAAAACACTAGCATCGATGACCATGGAATGAAGGAACACTTTACGATTTTCAATGGATAATTTAGTCAATTTTAATCATATTTTCATGATCATTGACCCCATTAATTATTCATTCATCATTATTTCTTGATCCATGATGATATTGAGTTCATGTAATCCTTATTCTTATTGACTGACAACCACATTTATTGATATTCGTTAGTTCTACATTCTTTATTTTAAGAAACTAGTTTCCTCAATATTTTAGTGTTCAACCCTCTACCAATGTTATGGGAGTAAATAAATATTCATGATCAATTTTTGATTATGGATCATTGAATTTTTTTGATATTATTTATAATATTGATGGTAAAATATTTATTTATCATTTATAAATTTTAATTATCCATTCACATTTTGTATTCATTTTATTACTAGTTTTTCTATTATGGAATAGTTTTCTTTTTTTATGGAAATATCAAATGTTATTTTCCAAAATTGATATATATTTATATATCAGTTTAAATTAGTGTCCATGGTAATCTAAATTTTCTAATTCTAAGAAAATTATATATTGTTTGATTTTAATGAAAAAACTCAAGATGATATATTGTGATATATGTCATAAAGTAATTATTAAAATTCAATAAACTATTACGATATAATAAATAACATTTATTTCATTCATTTAAAAACTTATCAATAAATGATAATAATTATAACCACTCTAAATATTATTTTTCATAACTTAATGATATGCTTTTTATTTATATATGTCAACTTTATATATTATTTTCGTATTTAAATATTAATTAATGTCAAAATTTATGGATATAAAATAAAATTCATTCACATAAGATAATTATTTTAAAAGAATTTTGAAATTGGTGAAAACTATATTGCCAAATTATAATGGTTTCCAAGAATATTGTCATGAAACAAATTATATGAATACGATTTTTCATTGAGGTATGGATCATTTAATGTTCATTATAACTCATTATTTTGGACAAGTTATGTTTTCATAATGAGTTAATGGATGTTTTGGGGTATTGGTAGAAAAAAGAACTAGTTTAAATGTTTATTATAAATATTGAGAAATAATCGACGTGGTTTTTGCCAACCATATAAGAATATTTAGTTGTCTAAGTAGAGAACATGGTTCTCCCTAACCATGAACCAAGGAATGATCTCCCTTGAGAAACATATGAAACTATTATGATATGAATGTATGGAGGCTGGATCATGGCTTATCAAAATTTCAGGCCTAACTGTGAGAGTTCCATCATTGGATTGTGAAGGGCTCATAGTTGGCACACGATTTATTATGCTTTGTGGCCAAACTATGGAACCCTGAAATTTTGAATGATTTTAACATTTCACCCTTAATGAATTATATCGTTACATATATTTTTTCATTCATTAAAACATACAAGGAGCTATTCCTCCTCCCGTTGAAGCTCTCATTCTCTTGGTCCTAGGATTGGGGATAACTCATCCATCAAGACATTGATTTGATATCAGTTTTTCATTTTAGACACCCATTACTATGTATTCCATTCATATACATCCATTGTTAATATTTCATTCTCTTGGAAAACTTATTTAGGTTTAGTCTCTAATTCCCTATTTTTAGGGAATTCGTCTATTTTTAAATTTCGTCCAATATCGACCAAAACAATGGTCAATACTGGGTGATTTCTCCTCTACATGAGTAAGGTAGGTGGTCTAGTTATTATTACATAATGTTCATATGTTTTATATTTTGGGTTGTCATTCCACACTCTGGTTTCACAGGGCATTGTCCCTAATTATAATCATTCATTAAATGGTTATAAAAATTGATTTCTTTAGGTCCTATATTGGTCACAATAAATTGTCTCCATCCCTTTTAGTCTATGATCGAATCTCCACCATGGATATAAATGACCAAATAGAAAAACCATAACAAAAGTGGTTCTAGAATTAATTATAAATTGTGAAATCAAAAATGTAATGGATAATTTTTGTGGTATAAAAATACTAACACACTTATCAATTTAATATGTATTAAATAGAGTCCTATAGAACAAACATGTCACCGAATTAAACTGGAAAATCGTTATTCCTTTATTATTACTAAAAATTAAATAGTTTTAAATTTTATATTTTATCATATTAAATCTATTTAATTCTTATCAATATTATGATTTTTGGACATGGTGTAGATTGTTAATTTTTGTAAATGGGCATGATGAAACTTATAAATGTTTTATATATTTTGATATGGAGTCCCTTCATCTACTGTTATACGAGAATCGTGACCATTGATAAATGTGATACTGGATTGAAGCCCCTTTATAAATGTGATAATAAAATGGAGACCATTTATAAATGTGATACATGAATGGTGACCATTTATAAATTTGATACAATAATAGAGACCCTTTATAAATGTGATCCCGATATGGTACCCTATGATATGATTACTGGGCATGAAAACCCTTATTCTCATATACGGTCACGAAGACCCTTACTGAGATAATGGGGAAGGCCTTCCCCATTCATGTGATATGAGGAATGGAAACCCTTACTGTGAAATGGAGTCATTATGATCCTTATTGTGATATTGGGCATGTAATCCCCTATTCATGTGATACTACACATGTCGTCCCTTGATACTTGGGATACTCATTCCACAACTTATGTTTTTTTGGGTTTTGACTTAGGTCAGATCTAGTGGTAGAATCCATATGTGTTGTTATAGAAATCACTAAATCTAAATTCCATATATGTTTAAACATTTGGATATTTGTTTAGAGACCATTTGACTATGACCAGAGTAGGAATCATCAGCCCAGTTTCATAATATAAAGATAAACGATCAAGTAAAATTGTATGTACTACACTACTTTAGTTATTATGGACATATATATTAAATGAACTGATTTGATATTAAAAGAATATGTTTGTGGTGGTGTACTGAGATTATCTCACACCCTATCTCGGTCTTCTATGGTACCTTTAAAGACAATATGATTCTGGTTTATGATAAAGGGGAGAATCCACATATGGATACTTGAAATATTTTATGACATAGGATATGATATTGGTTTCATATTATTGAGATAGAGCTTAAAATTCTTTGATATATTTTTTCCTTTCAGTACTGTTTTCATATCATGTACTATATTGATTGCATGGAATATATACATGTTTTCCATATTTTTTAGAGACATGACATCATTATATATTTTATTTGATCCAATATACTTCTTTTGATTAATATTTCATTCATGGATTCTTATAAGTGCCTCTTTTATAATTTCAATCATTTATATGATTCCTCTATTTATCTATTTATTATTATATTATTCTAATCTAACCTCATGTAATAGTCAACCTGCATGCACACCCAGGGCCCTCAATGATTTTCGGTAGCCTCTAGTGAATGGATAGGCACAATTGAGGGCATGTGGACCAACAGTTTAGAGAACCTCTAAGTGGAACTCAGTGTAGGACATCAAAAAGTGGTATTAGATATTAGGAACCTACTCTTTATTACATGAATATTACATCATTTTAAAAATAATCAAAATAATATCATTGAATACCTTAGATAAAATGGTTTAGAGTCTTGGGGAAAATAGTCCCCCATAAAAAATTTAAATAAAAAAACAAATATATAATCTAATTCATTTTTCTCTAGCTTCTTATTTGAAATAATGACCTCCTTAGTTCAATTAGTCACCAGAGGATAAACGTCATTGAAAAGGGTGTGGTAAAATCCCATGAAGAGGATAAATCATAGTTATGAATGAAAATAACATGGGTGAAAATAAAAATCCTCATCATATAATAAACATCAGATAATCATCAATAACATGAGGAAACAATTTGATAAAGACATTAATTGTTGCAATGCATATAATTAAAACTTCATATCTTAGTGTCAAAACTAGAAATTTTTGTGAAGAAAGCTAGATTCATGTTCACTCATAACATATATGAATTATAATAAAAACATCATCGTAAACAAATATAGCTTAGTTTTTATGCATATTTCACATTATCTCATGAAATATATAACTTTACCCATTGCATTGGAGAGCTATATAATTATGGGACACCCCATCATATCATATAATTTACATAATCATGCATGCCACGTAGTACATATAACAATCATATCAAAAAAGAACCCATGAAAATGATGGTTTTATAATAATTTCATAATGAATTCAATCCAGAATAAATAATGAGATTAAAAATAGAAGAAGTTAATATTATTATTTTTATAATAATCATAATTCTTGAGTGAAGAAGAATCAATCACAAGAGAAGTAAACAATGTGTTTTTAAAAAGAAAATTTCTTTTGGAATTTTTTTTTCAGCATCATAAACTCATGTAGAAAAAACATATAACCCTAAAAATAAAAAGTAAATAATAATGAAATGAAATTTAATTAAAATTAATGTTTAATACACATTGGAATTGGTTTTAAATAGGAAAAAATTATAGGGAGTAGGGTTAAAGTGTCCTCCTTCCTTAGTTCCTGCATAATTTCAATTCATTTCATCCTATAGAATAATAATCTTATATTTATTAGAATAATATATTAGTGATTTAAATTCATTTATAACAAATTTTATAAACTATACTCACTATATAATATGCCTAAATTATTTTTTGGTGAAATTGATGCATTTTGAAATCATTTTTTTCTCATGAATTTCTCATATTCCAATGATTTATCTATTTTGTTAAATGTAAATATTAAATTAGTATAATTAATTACTTAATTAGATAATACATGATAAACTAATTAAAACATATTTTCCAATCTTCTAGGAATATTGGTCTAGCCCCTTCCAACAACATAGCCTCAAGGAGGTAAAAATAAGGTAATCCAAGGACACCACCTTGTGGAAAGATATGCTAGTCTTGGGGAAGAGACCCCAGACCATCGAAAATAGTTAGCCCCACTCATGAATGTCCAAATATTGAATGAGAGTAGACATAAAAATTGGATTCCCTCCAACAGTGATGTTTGCATTTACCCAAGGGAGCCTTTATAATGCACATTAGAATAATTTAGGTCATATATCAGGTAGTCTCATACCTCCCCTAGGTCATCTTTACCAGACCTTCGGAGTCTGAATCCACTTTTGATAACTAAAATCTGTGCTCCCTACAAACTTGATGTTCGATGAGTAATGCCCATGTCTCTGCCCCAAGGGATGTGCCTGAACCATAGAACACGTATAATTCCACAATGATGGACCCACACGGGTCTTGTAGGAGTCCTCCACATGTCATGACCCCATTCCAGAGTGAACCATCCAATTTGAGAATTATCCCATGGGTAGGAGGACACCAACCAATCTATCTTCCCCCCAAACCTCTAGGCATGATGGGTATGTTAAGAATGGTACATACTAGGGATGAGTTATCACACTATTTCAACAATGAAATCTTCTCATAAATAAGTGACCTAGACCATATATAAATTAATGAAATATACATCCGAGATCCCAACTGAGATTGGATCCCTACCTCCCAGATGATCCAGGAGATGAAATCCAAGATTATGGCCCGGACATTGCATTCCATGCTCCTATTCTCAACAGTGTGAATCCATGAGAACATGAAACCTTTGAATTAGAGTTGCTATATCCCAGTCTATGTATATGGGGAGAAAAGATACCAATGATCAACCGCCCATTCACTCTGTGAAAATAGATGGTCAACTGATTCCCTCCTTGGGTTCACACTGTAGAAGCACCAGGAAGCTAAGTGGATACCCCTCCAATGAATTTATTCATATGTTGGTAAAGTATTGTTTTGAATAAGACAAATGGGGAAGGTTATTTTATTGGTTATTTCTTGATAACCAGATTTTTTTCCCACTCCTCAGACACACTCTCCACATTCATGATCCTTCTAAACTCCAGTATACACTACAAGAAATATGACCTTTCCCAACGCTTCTTTACCAACAATTTGTATAAACCGATGGTATAGTTCCCCTTTCCCAACGATTTGGCTAAACCATTGGGAAAGCCCACTTTGAGGCCACTTTTCCCAACGGTTTGGCCAAACTGTTTGGAAAGGGTATGGTTTTCCCAATGGTTCGACCAAACAATTGGGAAAATTCCTCTTTGTGGACACCTTTCCCAATGGTTTGGACAAACCGTTGGGAAAGGTCCCCAAGATATCTACCTTGCGCCCAAAATCAAAATCCAGAATCAAAATCTATACCAACAGTTGTGACAACCATTGGTATAGGTCAATACCAACGGTTTTGACAAGCATTGGTATAGATCATTTGATTTTTTATCATTTATTCTTACCGACAACATTATATAAATCTAAATTTAGAATATTTATGAGAATAGATATATATATTTATGTAATTATGTTCACAAAAGTCGTCTTAGGTTAGTGGTTAAGTCGTTCAATCACAAACTAGGGGTCCTGGGATCAAATCATAGCGAATGTATTTTTTTGAAATACATATACCAACGGTTACATAACCGTTGCTATAGATTTTCATACTACTTATACCAACGGTTTTCAAACCCGTTGGTATAGGTCTATACAAATGGTTTTCCCAAAATCGTTGGTATAGAACTATCCCAATGACATACTTGGAAAATGTTCTCCAACCCATTGGTATAGTTTATACCAACGGTTTGGAGGCCTATACCAATGGTTCCAAACCGTTGATATAGGTTAGTTTTGTAGTAGTGATAGAGAAATTTCCCACGGAGGAACCCATGTAGCATCATCTGTCTGCCTCATAAATCAAGCTAATATTATCAAACACTGCCTTCTTCTTATTTTTATGGACAACCTCAATAAGAATAGGTATAGCTTCCCGATCATTTCTTACATTACTATTAAATTATTTTAAATATAAACAACATAATAGTTTTACACATAAGAGATCCAAAGGTTTAGTGTCTTGGAAAAACTAGGATCGTACATAACAATTAAAACATCATGCATGAAGATTTATTTAATTTCTTCCTATCTAGCTTCTTGTTGGAAGCAGTTATATCCTTAGTACATGTATCCTCTTGAGGATATACATAAAAAATGGTGAGCTAAATGACTAGTAAGAGGATAAATAAAGAATAATATATCATCGGAGGATCATAATCATGACATAGGCAAAATATCATGAACATGAGAGGAGCATAAATAAAAGACTTGAAATGTTGAAATGCATAAAAATGAGACATCATGTCTTAGTGTTTAGCTACCAAAAATAATTGTGAACCAAGATATCATATTTTGCACACATCATTTCTCATTTACTCACGAGATTCATCATTTACCCAATACATTGGAGCGCTTTATAATTCCAGACGCACTCGTCACATCATAACATTATCATTATCTTGCTTTCCACATGGAAAATATATCAAAAGTTAACACAACTAACCCATTTAATGGAATTAGTTTCATATCATATAAACACATTCATAAACTATGGGTTCCCAAAATAAAGAGGTAATAACATAAATGTTACAAGAACTGTCCACTTTGAGTTAGAAGTAAAAGGTGTGTTCTTAAAAGAAGAGTTCTTTTGGAAAACACTTTGTTTGAAAATAAAACTAGGGAAAATATGTATATCCCAGAATAAGAAATACAATGATGAAGAATTGATCTTTGAAGAGTAACCATATCAAAAATAGAGTGAAAGAGGGATAACCCAAAGACAGAAAATTCGGTTCGAGATTTTCCCCTTACCTTGTATCTGAATGCTTCCTTCTCTTTAATGTCATGTATAATGACATTATATTCAATAATTAGAAATCCAAATACTTTTTTACATTAATATGGTTCATTATTGTTTCATTAAGTGATTTTATGTTCCTTTGGATGAGTTATAGAGTTTGAAAACATTATTCGGGAATGTTTGTTTTTATGGTTTTCTTGAGTGGTTCACTTGTATTCTTAAATTGATGTTTGGGTAGAACATGGGTAAACACCCATAACTAATATTACATTTTATTAATTAAATTATAGGATATTTAATGATATAATAATTAATCAAACTATATCCATGTTTGTGGATCATTATATAAGAAATAAATGATGATTATTTGGGTTAATTTGGGCGGTTTTTCAATCATAACGAACTTGTTTTAATTTATAACATTTTAATATGGCCAAAAGTTATTTCCAGAACATTAAATAAGAAATAATACAAATAACTATTTCTGGTTCAACCACAAAAATAGTTTTATTATGAGATCAGAAGTTAGAAATGGAATAAGAAAACATGTTGTTCTTGAAGGTGATAAATTAACACCTCACGAACAACGTTCCCCTTATTAAAATAAAAGTAAGAGGGAAAGGGGGTTGGATGTTATAATATAACATTATCATCATAAAATTACATTATATGTATAATACTGATGTTAAAATAACATTTGGATAAAGATAGGTGGGGAGAGATCAAGAAATGAACTAGCACTAGAAAGGAAATTAACGGAGAAGAGGGAGAGAAATTACCTCTTAAATCCTCCTCTTGAGATTTTCCTTAAGGAAGCTAGGATTGTTATTTTTATGATACCAGAAGCTCTTGAACGTGGGAGAGGTGCTAGGTAATATGTTTGGGTATAGTTTATAGATGGATTGGAGCTTGAGAGGTTTTAGGAAATGAGGGTGTGAATTGTGGTTTTTACAGTGGAGGGAAAAGGGGTTTCATTAATATAAAATCCATTAGTTTAATAATTTCCACTAAGACAAGGAATAACCAGCCTTGAATGACCAATAATAGTAATTGTATCGTTTTATCCCGAACCAAGTTGGATTAAATCAGTATAACATCACAGATGACTCTATAATTATCTTATTTAGCTTATTTTTTTAAATTACGGTATTTCACTATTCATCAAAAATTAATTTTTTTTTAGAAAAATCCCAAAATTTTACCCCAATCAATTTTTGATGTGTAGAATTATAAAATGAAGTCCATTTTTCAAAAATAAGTTTCTAAATATGATTAATTTAATATTTAATTAAAATCATGGTTTATTACTATAAAACAGTTTTAAACATTCATGTATTTTTTTTTAAAATATAGGTAAATCATACTTTCAATTGAATATTATTTTTATACTATCATAGGCAAGGTTACTATTAACTGGGGAATATAACTATTCATAAGGCTATGTTATTATTCATAACGGTAGGTTACTATTCACCAGAAATTATTTTTGTTTTATTAGACTCCAAAAATCATCTTGAGCACAACTGCGTATGTCAGATTTTCAAAATTCTAAACGCATAAGTGAAAAACTTATTTTTAAATGTCACTTATCACTTAGTAGTTCATTATGTTGTGTTTTCATGTTATTTTATGACATATTTATAAGAAGGTAATTTCCATTGAAAAACATTGGGTCGTTACATTCTTACCCTTTAGGTAATTTTGCCCCATAAATTTCACTTTACAGAAACAGGTGAGGGTGTTTACCCCTCATTGCCTATTTTGGTTACCAAGTTTCTTCCTCAAACATATGGTAACTCCACAAAACTTTGAAAATATGGGTTGTCTTGTTGCGTAGAACCTTATCTCTCTGATCTAGAATCTATACTAGATGCTCCTCATAAAAGATATCATCTTCCAGCACCACCACCTCTGATTTTAGTTCATGTGAGGGGTCTGGTATGTACATACTTAGTAGTGATACATGAAAAACATCATGAACTTGATCCATATTCTATGGAAGTGCAAGTCGATATACCATTGATCCTATGTGGTCAAGGATCTCAAAGGGGACAATATACCTTGGGCTTAGCTTCCCTTTCTTCCCGCATCACATGACTCTCTTCCATGGAGATATTCAAAGGAATACTTTATCTCCAATGTCGAAATCCAAGTACCTTAGATGGTTGTCAGCATAACTCTTTTTCCAACATTGAGTAGCTTTGAAGTTTTTCTGGATTACTAGAACCTTCTATGTCATCTCTTGAACAAGATCAGGTCCAAGTAGGTTTCATTCTTCAACTTCATCCCAACAGGTTGTAGTTCTACATCGCTTTCCATACAGAGCTTCATTAGATGCCATATGAATACTTGAGTAAGAGATATTTTGGTATGAGCACTCAACTAATGAGAGATAATGATCCCATACACCTTTGAAATCTATAGAGAAGGATCATAGCATATCTTTATGCAACTGAATAGTTCTTTCAGACTGGCCATCAGTTTGGGAGTGATAGTTTGTGCTTAAATTTAGTTCCACACTCAAAGCATGTTGAAGGCTCCTCCAGAATTTAGATGTCAACCTTGGAACATGGTCAGCGACAATTGAGAGTGGAACACTGTACAGTCTCACTACTTTTTTCACATATATATTTTCAAGTTGTTCAAGAAAGAGATCTTCCCGAATAATGATAAAATTGGAAGACATGGTGAGTCGGTCAACCACAACCCATATAAAATTATTTTCCTTAGATGTCTTAAGGAGACCCATGAACAAGTCAACAGTAACATTTTCTCATTTCCACAAGGGTATAGGCAATGGATGCATCATACCATTGGACTTTTTTCACTCAGCGTTAGATTTCTGAAATACCATGAACCTTGATATATATTCAACAATCTCCTTCTTCATGTGATCCCACCAGAAGTGTTCTCGGATATCACAATACATTTTGGTACTCCCAGGATGGATAGAGAATATTTATCTATGTGAATTATCCAATAGCTCCTTCGTTATCCTAGGTGATTATGGCACACAAATTCGTGTTCCAAACCAAATCACACCATCACCGTCGATATAGAACTCTATATTCTTCCCTTCCATTACTACATTCACCCTCTTTTTTATCTCTACATCATCCCTTGGTGCTTCTTTAATCCTCTCCTAGAAGGATGGTTACACAATCATTTGGGCAAGGTAGGATATATATCATGCCCTTATGATTTCCAAATCCTTTCTATGCTTATCTAAGATGATAGGGTATTTCTCAATCCATAACATGGATAGAGTAGAGGGTTCTTTTATTCATAGAGCATCATCTACCTTGTTCGCCTTTCATTGATGGTATTGAATAGAGAACCCATAATCCTTGATTATCTCTAACCATATTCTTTGATTCATGTTGAGATACTTTTTTTTGAAAATAAACTTTAGGGTATTGTGGTCGGTGTATATGTCTCACTTCTCACCATAAAGTTAGTGCCACCATATTTTTATAGAAAAAATCACGGCTTCCAGCACTAGATCAAGGGTCGGGTTGTTCAGCTCAAGGATCTTCAACTGTCTTGAGGTTTATGCTATCACATTATCATTTTTAAAGATTACGCAACCCAATACTTTCTATGAAGAATCACTATATATCATAAAAAATTCTCCACTTTTCAGTAGTGTGTGTACATGTGCAGTGATCAACCTTCTATTTGGCTCCTTGAAGCTTCGCTCACATTGTTCCATCCTGACATACTTTACCCCTTTCCTTGTTAACTTAGTTAGCAGGATTGACAATCGTGAGATGTTTCTCACAAAACGTCAGTAGTACCCAACTAATATAAGAAAACTAGGGATTTATATGTCACTAGAGGGCCATGGAAATTCCTCAATCAGCTTTTTGTTTGAAGGATCCACATAAATTCCCTCACCTGTGATCACATTTCCCAATAACGTGACTTGTTTCATCCAATAGTCACACTTTCTGAACATGGTGTACAACTTCTCCTTTCTCAATGTTTCTAACAAAAGTCTTATTTGTTCTTCATGTTCCTCCTTGATCTTGGAGTAGATGAGAATATCATCAATAAACACTAACATAGATTTGTTGAGGTAATGTCTAAAGACTCTATTCATCAAATTCATGATTATTTCAGGGGCATTAGTATGTCTGAAAGGCATCACCAAAAACTCAGAGTTCCCATACCTTGTAGGATGGTAGTCTTCTGAATATCATCATAATTCACCTTTACCTGATTATATCCCGAACGAATATCCACCTTTAGAAGTATTGAGCTCCTCTTAAATGGTCGGTCAAGTCATCAATCCTTCAGAGAGGACACTTGTTCTTTATGGTGATCTTGTTGAGTTCCCGATAATCATTACACATCCGCGTTGTTCCATCCTTCTTCTTCACAAAGAGAACTGGTGCACCCCAAGGTGTTGCACTAGGGCGTATGAACCCTTTTTCTAGATGCTCTTTCAGATGCTTTTTTAACTACTACAATTCTATAGGATCCATCTTATAGGGACACTTCGAGATAGGAGTACTTCCAGGTATGAGTTCAATTGAGAACTCTACCTTTGGATCTGTGGGAGTTCGGGATAACTCTTCGGGAAAACCATTTGCATATTCCCTAATAATGGGAATTTTCTCAATGTTGGCACTTTCCTTCAACTCAACCATTTGTAAGAGCTATGCTTCTTCATAGAGAATCATCACCCCCACCATTGAAGGATTTTTAAAAGGAGATTCATGATCTTCCTTGAATTTGAAGAGGATAATGGGATGGCTCAGAATATGAAAAGATATTTCCTTTTCCCGACAGTTTATATGTGATCTATATAACTAGAGCCAATCCCTTCCCATTATAGCGTCGAATTCCAGCAAGGGAGGTATTACGAGATTTTTTGGAAGAATCATCCCACATACGCCAACAGGAGAAGAGTCAAACACCTGGGTTGTAATGACTGCACCACTTGGTGTTTTTACAGATATTTCTACTTCATGGTTTCAGGGCGTTAATATATAGTTCTAGAAAACATTCAAGATATAAGGGAATGCGTGGAACCTGTATCAAATCAGAAATTTTACATTATTGAGTGAATCAGAAGTGTAACATGTACGATTTCATTATTATGCTCCACCTCCATAGTAGTGATGGCATAAGACAACACTTGTTCCTTGGGCTTTGGTGGTTTCTGTCATTGATTACCCTCGAGAACTCGAGGTTTAGTGCACTTACTTGCATAGTTCCCAAGCTCCCTACAGTTGTAGCATTGAACCATGAGTAGTTATATCCTTCTTCAACCCCATTCTCCTTCCTTGTCATGTCTTTCCAACACTCTTGAGCATGGTGTCCTTCATTCCCACACTTGAAGAACTTCCCCATCCCTTTGAGGCAGTTCCCATGGTGCATCTTCCTACATTTTTGGCATGTGGGTCGTTGAGTTTTCTTCCCACTTTTGTCATTAGATCATCCAGCTTAAAACTCCATCTTTCTTTTCTTATCCCTATATCCATGGGGTCATTCTTCACACTCCATATCCACTTTTAGGGAACATCGAAAAACTTCCTCATTACTCCCAAAGTCTCGAATTTCAAGAGCCTTTTGAAGGTGTGGTTTTAATCCACTAAATAATCTATTAATTTTTCTATCATGGTTAATAACAAAACCTGAATAGTACCTTATAAGCCTTGTGAAATTTACTTAATTTGTTGTGAAAAAATTTGATTCTTTTTTCTTGATCACTATAAATTCTCTCTCCATCTTCGTACGAAGATTTTGTGGGAAATACAAATTATGAATCATTATCTTAAAGTCTTTTCATTCCATATCTTAAATTTCCTCCCTTGGATTGGTGTTATTATTCAAATCCCTCTATTGACCAGCCTCTCCATCTAGATGATAAACAGCTAGAGTCACCTTCTCCATCTCAAAATAGTGATGCACAGAAAATATCTTCTCCATAGTGTTGACCCACTGTTTCGAAACTAGTGGATCAGAAGATCCACTAAACGTCAGTGGTCGTTGCTGCATAAATCATTCGATATCTTTTTGATCCCTCTTGGGTGAAGGAGGATGTTCACCATTATTATGTTTATTTTTAATAACATGAGATAGTTGGGTAAGCATCACAATGATGTTTTGAACTCTACCTCCCAAATCATTGGGGATGTCGTTCGAGCAATCATTGCATTGGTCCTCGCACGAGTTGTTGGCCTGATTTCTCCTAGTTCCCACCATTTTCTAAAATATAAAAGGTTAGAACAAAAAATAAGTAAAAAAGTCTTGAATAACTTATTAATTTAAACAATTTATACTAAAACATAACTTATGGTATCCCAATGTAAATATTCTTTTGTGCGTATTTGTTTTTAGTCTCACGCAATAGGTTTTCTCTACAGTTCACTAATCCTAATTCCATAATTAAATAAACCTTTCCTATAATACCAATGATAGCTCCTTAGCCTTTTCTTCCATTACTATTACATAAATTTAAAGGTAAACAACATTATAGTATTAGACATAGAGGATCCAAAGGTTTAGTGTCTTGGGAAAACTAGGTTCATAGATAACAATTAAAACATCATGAATAAAAATTTATTTAATTTCATCTTCTATAGATTATTATTGGCACTTTTCCTCTCCTTAGTAATTGTAGACACCAAAGGATATACATAAAAATGGGTGAGATAAAATCCCAATAAGAGGATAGATATGAATATTATAGCATGGGGTGAGCATAATCATGACATAGGCAAAATATCATGCACATGAGAAGAGAATAAATAAAAGACTTCAAATGTTTCAATGAATAAAAATGAAACATCATGTCATAGTGGTTAACTACCACACATACTTTTGAATAATGATATAATCTTCTTCAAAAATCATTTAACATTTACCCATGAGATTCATTACTTTACCCAATGCATTGGAGTGCTTTATAAATCTGGGTGCACCCATCACATCATAACATTATCATTATCACGGTTTCTAAATGGAACATATATCAAAATTGAACATAATTAACCCATGGAAATGAATGGTTTTTATATCATAATAACACATTCATAAACATTGGGTTCCCAAAATAAAGAGGTAATAACATACATGTTACAAGAACTATACACTTTGGGTGAGAAGTAAAAGGTGTATTCTTAAAAGAAGAGTTCTTTTAGAAAACAATTTGTTTGACATAAAAACAAGGGATGAAAATTATATCCTAGGAAAGGAATGAAAATTATGATGAAATGATCATTATGTAGTAACCATATAAAAATGGAGTGAAATATGGAGAACCCAAAGAATGAAAATTTGGTTCAAGATTTTCCCCTTACCTTGTATCTGAATGCTTCCTTCTATTTAATGTCCTGTATAATGACATTATAATAATTAATTAGAAATCATGAATCTTTTGTACATTAATATTGTTTATTATGGTTTCATTAAGTGATTTTATGTGCATTTTATTAGTTTTAGAGTTTAAAAACATTCTCCGGAAATGTTTGTTTTATGGTTTTCTTGAGTGGTTCACTTGTATTCTTAAACTGAAGTTTGGGTAGAACATGTGTAAACATCCAGAAATGATATTACCTGATATTAAGGATATTACAGGATATTGAATTATATTATAATGAATCATATTATATCCATGTGGATGGATCATTTGATATGAATTAAATGATGGTTATTTGGGTTAATTTTGGCGGTTTTTCGATCACAACAAACTTGTTTGAATTTATCACTTCGTAAGATGGCCATAAGTTATTTTAAAAAAAATTAAATAGGAAATAAGACATATATAAATTTCTGGTTAAACCATAAAAATAGTTTCATTATGATATATGAACGTAAAAATGGAAAGAGAAAGCATGTCATTCTTGAAGGTGATAAACTAACTACTCACGAATAACGTTCTCTTTAATAAAATAAAAGGAAGAAATAAAGGGTGTTGGATGATATAATATCCCATTAGTATCATAAAATAGAATTATATGTATAATACTGGAGTTAAAATACCATTTGGATGACGATTGGTGGGGAGAAATCCTGAAATGAACTTGAACATGAAACGAAATTAAAGGAGAAGAGGGAGAGAAATTACCTCATAAATCTTCCTCTTGAGATTGTCCTTAAAGAAGCTAGGATTGGACATTTGATGAGACCGACATCATTAGAACATGGGAGAGGTGATTGGGATGATTTTAGGGTAGAGTATCGATAAGTCTTTGAGCTTGAGATGTCTGAGGAAATGAGGGCGTGAGGGGAGGATTTTATAGTGGAGGGGGAGAGGGGTTTCCTTAATATAAAATTCATTAGTTTATTAATTTCCCCTATGAAAATGAATAGTGAGTCATTAATGACCAAGAATAGTAATTTTATCATGATATCCCGAACCAAGTGGGCTTACATCAGCATAACATCACACATGACTCAATAATTAGCTTATTTAGTATATTTTTGTAAATTTCAGTATTTCACTATTCATAAAAATTCAAATATTTCAGAAATATCCAAAAAATTTACCCAAACCATTTTTGAATGTGTAGAATCTAAAAATTAAGTATATTTTTTAAAAATAATTATATGAAGATTAATAATTTAATATTTAATTTAAATCATGGTTTATTACTAAAAAAAAGTTTTAAAACATTCATTTACTTATTATAAAATATCTGTACATCATACTTTAACTTGAATATTATTTTTATACTATCACAGGTAAGATTACTATTAATGAGGGTATAACACTATTCATAATGGTATATTTCTATTCATAAGGGAAGGTAAATATTCACCATTTGTTTTGTTTTATTAGAATCTAGAAATTATCTTGCACATAACGGTGTATGTCAGATTTTCAAAATTCCAAACACAGAAGTGACAAACATATATTTAAAGGTCACATATCACTTCATAGTTCATTATGTTGTGATTTCATGTTATTTTATTACATAATTATAATAAGGGAATTTCCATTGAAAAAAATGGGTCGTAACAATAGTTTTCATTGTTTTTTCTTTCATGGTGATGTCGGGTGATGGACAACCTGGTATAAAAGCCTCTTACCTACTGAGTTATCCTTCCAAAGGACGATGTCACCTCTTCCTATGATCCACTAGGTAGATTCATCAAGATCTACAAGGTTATCCAAAACTCACCATGCCAATCCATAAATACCTGCTCTTCAACCTTCTCCAAGATCTCAATGGTCCCCTTAGCAATCCTTGAAGAATGAATCCCACAAAAATCTTCCTGTAATGATGTACCAAGAAAGCCATGCTTTCATGCCCTACATTTCATCGAAAATTTCATGTCATCCCACACCACCCTCTTCCACATGACATTCCATAAGCTCATATGTCTCACAGTGAATACATCTTGACTAGTTGGGATCCCATTGGAAAGCTTTGATATCATTCTCGATCATCGCTTTAGTCCCCTTAGGTGGTATGATAATAGACATAATGTGCATCATAATTGGGTTAAAAACGTTATTAATAATCATGATACTCCCTCGAACGATAAGAATTTGTTCTTCTAGTTCAGGATCCTCCCTAGAATCTGATTCATGATGTCTTCAAAATAGCCTATTCTAATGTGCCTGGGAGAGGGAGGAAACCCAAGGTACATCAAAAGAAGCTGCCTGCTTTGGAAACCTAATATTCCTTGTGAAACACTGCGGAGTCATCCCAGAACCTGTTTGAAATGATTACTTGACTCTTCCATAGGTTGATTTTCTGTCCACATAATTTAATATACACCGAGATAATATTCATGAGGCCATCCAAGTATCTTCACCAATAGTCCATGATGATCAGAATATCGTTTGAGAACATCAAGTGAGCGATTTCCTCCAATACCCTTCGATAGAAGAACAGTTTTAGTCTTCTGTTTTCCATTCCTCTATGATGATTCAAAGAGAGGGTGTCCTTTTCCAAAATGAAGAGAGCAGGGGAAATAGAATCCCCTTGATGAATTCCCCAACACTATTTTGACGAAGATGAAGAATTTTCCCTTTAAAGAGTAGAAAGCCACAAAGATGAGTTCCAATGAAAATAGTGATCACAAACACATTCCTAGAAGACAAACCTGAACATTGCCGGAATGATAAGTCCACATTCAACCTTATAATAATCCTTGTTCTTGTACACATGGAAGATGAAATTGGAGTCGAGCACCCTTAAATTAATATCTCCCACATGTTCTCTTGATATGTTGACCACCCAATGCATTCTTCTACCCTTGATAACCCCATGTTGCTCACCAGAAACTATCATTAGTATAATCTCACTCACGCACCTCATGAGTAGAATTTCCAGAAAATTATGAAGCCCATTGTAAATCCATGTGGGTATATACTATCCGATAGAAGGGGGGTCTCTATTCTTATGAATGAGTACCACCGTTGAAGCGCTCACCGATCTACTAATTTCACCACCCTAGAAGAAATCATCTCTAGCCTCCACCACATGATTTCAAACAACCTCCCATGTAGATATATATAATTTTATGGGAAATCCTTTCGGTCCCGGTGCGCAGGCATGTGGCAGAGCAAGGACTGATGACTTAATCTCCTCTTCACTAGGCATGGGTGACATGTGATCATTATCAGTGTTCCTCAAAATCTATAGCAGGCCTTCCCAGAATGCCTCTGCCTCTTTAGAATCATGGGTAACCCCATGGTTTGTGTTGAACTCCCTTTACAATAGGACATCAATGTGTTCTAAAGTCATGTAGCCAACGATCTCCACATCCAACATATAGACCTCATTACCTAAGCAAATATTAAGCTTTATGTTTCTCTTCTCTTTCATACATGCATGAATTTATTGGTTGTTCCAGTATCCCTCCTTCTTCAAATTTATTTGAGGCCTCTTTTTGTAATCCTTCTCCATATCAAGAAGTTTCTCTCTAAGAAAAATCAATTTATTGCAGAGTGGAGAGAGCTTTTTCTCTTCCAAGTCATTCTTCAACTCATCCTCTATCCTTTCAATTTCCACCTGATTAGTTTCCACTCATGAGCAAGAAATGTTTCTATGAGCCATCTATTTGATAATCTCTATTATAATACACTTACGTATATTTTTGAGACTGTTCCACGAAGTATTGTTCTCCTCACAACACCATGAATGTCTAATCTTTACCATGAAACCGCTCTCTTGGTTCCAATTAATAAAACAATAAAAATAATCAGGTTCAGACACATCCATATTCAACTCCAAAAGAAGTGGTTCGTGATCTGATAAAGAGTGAGGGAGCTGAGTAACCGATGACAGCCCGAGGAGTCGATATCATGATTGTTTGAAAATTATATTTCCATGCACCCAATATTCGACTAGCGCACCAATGATTATTTTACCAGGAGAAGAGATATCCTTTTATTCCCATGTCCAAAAACTCTGCCGTGGAGATGAAGTCACCTACATCCTGCATCCCACTGTTGCGAACTTGAGAACCAGATTTCATTTCTAAAGGATCAAGGATAATTTTGAAATAACCACCCAGAAACAATGGATGTGATCCTGGATGAAATGATCAAAAGAAGTTCCAAAAATCAAGTCTTTCATGAACCAAATTACTGACATAATCAATAGAAAGAAACACCTTACCCCCGAAAAGGAAATTTTTGTATTAATACACAATGATGTAAGGCTGGCAAGCTCAACCGTAGAAGGATGATTCCAAAAAAATCCAAATAAGTGAGTTGTTAGGAAGGCCATGAATGTGTGATTGAAAACCCAACTTTGTTACCAACTTTGGAATTTTGGAAATGCTCTATTTTTGTTCAAGAATGACCTCAATAGACACCATATATGTTATAGATTTCGTTTCCAGTAGAGTGCTCTTTTCTGGGGCCCCAATCCCTCCCAAATTAAAGGTTATGAGAGACACAATTAAGGATTGAAAATCCTGGGATTGAGACAAACAACTCCAACATGGGAAAAAGAAATGGACATACCTACATCCTAAATTTAGAATGCATTAATGGCCCCAAAAGTTTCTATTCCACATCATATTTCTTGGGAAGAAGAACCATCATCTGGATACCTTCTGTGTCCTCGAGCAGCGAAATCCATGTTGACAACAGAGGTGGCAGAGAGAAAGTCACAGATTCCCCATTGAGAATGGAAACTTGAATCATGAGGTGATGTGAATCCCATGAAGACTCCATCTCTCTCAACACCCCTGCTGATAACAGATCATTGCAAGGAAACCCGCTTGGGACTGGTGACCAGCGTTAGGTCAGAGAGTATTTTAATTAAATCTGGAGAGATCATGGCAGATATCCAAAACCATTATATAGGGGGTGTCAAAAGACATGGAGGCCATGGAGTTGAGAAGGCCCCAACCTCTCACCCCCCAGAGTTTCCTAATCCAAATGAAGTTGGGTCAGCTTTGTCAGTAGCACCGCATGTCATAGATGATAGAGAGATGAAATCATGTTGATGGATGACTAGAACTAGAGGCTCTCAAGTGGGTCTACCAGATGAATTCGGCTGCACAACACGTGTGTGGGGGCCATGTGGAGGGAGAGGGGTTATTTATACCTAATAAGATGTTTATTATTAGAATACAATACTAAATTAAACAATATATCAAAGTTAAAACATGTAATAGTGTTTTTTTGAAATATAAATCATATATTTTTATTATATATGTTATTTAAGACATTATATTCCATTTATAAATAAAATTCATTAGTTAACTAAAAAATGTTAAATACTGAAAAATTGTTTTTAAGGAATAACTTTAGACTTTAGGATTTGGAAGGATCTTATTTTGGACTGGACATTGAGATTAGTGTTTTAAAATAAACCATTTTTTAAATTAAATAAACCATGTATTACCATAATATTCTAAATAAATTATTTCATTATTACATCACAAAACATTTAATTTGAGTTACAGTAATTATGTGAAATATTTTATAGTTACTATTCAACTGAAAATTGAATTATTTCATAATATTACTAAAAAATTACAAATAGATAATTTATACATGCTGATTTAAAAACATTTATTTATTTTATGCGAATAAATTTATAAAATAGGTAATTTTATTTTTTAATATAAAAATAATTATTTTAAGAAAATAATTTAAAATACGGTTTATTAAAAATGCGAATATATTTTATTTCAGTTTTTAATCATGATAGTACTTTTTTGGAATTATAAAATTTATATGTACTATAATTTGAAATGAATAATATTATTTACATCATAATTTATTACTATTATAGTGGTCACATAACCTTCTAAAATTACCTAATAATTCCTTCATTAATTATTCAACACAATTCCTTTAAAGATTTTATATTTCCATAATGAATCTCGGTTTACTAGAATTTTTCTTCTATTTATAGTGTTTTTTGTGGGGATGAAGGAACATGTCGATTGGGGAAATTCATATTTTTTCATTTTACCTTTTCTATTATATAATTTTTTATCCAAATGTAATGTTTGATTAATGTAATTATATTTAGTAATGAAAAAAATGTCCATGTTGGTTTATATAAATATATATATTGTGTGAAATATAATATAATAAACATTTATTCAGGAATTGTTTTTGCAAAGAACATTGGGTGGTTACATCTTTCCCCCAATTAAAAAATTAATCCCAGAAATATCAACTCATATTCTAATTTGATATGAGGAGATGATACTTATGTTTCGTTTTTCTATAGTTCCCATGTTTCACCTTCATACTTATAGTTCACCCATAATAGTTTGACTTCGTGAGTTTTCTTATTGCATTAAACATTATATCTAATGTCCAAGATTTTCACTGTCTACTATTCATATAATAGGTCATTATGTAGTTGTACCACAACATATTTAGTACATAAGAGGGATTAAGGATATAATTCTATAGGATTAGTGCATAGAACTATTCATTAACGTGAACCACACATGGTAGAAGTGCAAGCTGATTGGACACTATCCCTATGTGATCAAGGATCTCGAAGGGGACAATGTTACATGGGTTGAGATTCCTTTTCATTCCAAACAATATAAATCTCTTTTATGGTGACATTAAAAAAACCATTTTCTCCATCATCTAATTCAATGTCCATATGGCAGTTATCATCCTAGCACTTTTGAAAAATTTGAGTAGCTTTTATATGTTGACGGATGGATAGAACCTTCTCTATCCTCTCTTATTTCAGGTCAAGTCCTATAATTGTTCATTATCTAACTATAACCCAACAATTTAGATTTATACAACAATTCCCATAAAGAGATTTATTTGGATCTATTTGGATACTGGATTGGAAACTATTTTTAAATGAGAAAAAAATCTAATGGGATAGGTTGATACCATTCTCCATTAAAGTCCATCGATAATGTTCTTAAAATTTCTTCCAGGGTTTTAATAATCATTTTAGACTGTGAATTAGTTTGGTGACGATAGGCCACAATGAAATTCAATATAGTACCCATGGAATGTGGAATACTTTTCCATAATTTAGAGATAACATTTAGATCATTATAAAATCAGAGTGAAAGTGGAACCCCATGTAACATCAATACATTATTCTAAAATTTATATATTGTAATTTTTTTCAAGTACGAAATATTCCCAAATAGAGATAAAGCAGAATTTCATGGTGAGTTAATCCACCATAACCCATATCACATTATTTTCATTTGATTTATTTGTGACACCAGTGAACACGTCCATATTTTCATTCTCCCATTTACACATGGGTATAAAGAATGGTTTAATCATACATTTTCACACAAATAACACTTTTTTAAATTTATGACATACCAAAAACCGTGATATATACTCAAAATTCCCTATATTCATGTTTTCCCACAAGATATTTTCTTGAAGATAATGAAACATCTTGTTACATCCAAGACTAATAGAGAATGATAATCTATGTGCATTGTCTAATAAATATGTCTTTTTCTAATGTGAGGAAGTCAAACAAAACCTATTCCAAAATAAATCACCCCATATTAATCAATATTAAACTCATACATCATTCATTCCTTTAATTATTTCACCATATTTTGTAGCTCTAGATCATCCCTTTGTGCCTCCTTGATAATATCATGGATGGATTTTTGCGATCTCATTTGGGAAAGGTATTATTTAATACATTAAATTATGATTTCAAAATCCATCATTTGATTTCCCACAAAAATACGATAGTTCTAAATCATAATCATGGATATAGTTTATGTTTATTTTACACTATGAGCATCAACTACCTTGTTTTATTTTCCTGGATTGTATTGATTAGAGAAATCGTATTCATCAGTTTTCCCTAACCATCACAATTTATTTATGTTGTTGTCCTTGTATATAAATATATACATTATAATATTGTCATCAGTATATATATATAACTTTTCACCATTGGGGTAGTTCCTCCAAATCATATGATAATTTATCACAACTACTAACTAAAAAATCAGTCATTGTGTAGTTCTTCTCATGGATCTTTAATTTTCATGAGAAATAACATATCACATTATAATTCTGATATAATACGCATCTCAATACATTCTTTGAGTCATCATTTTATGTTAAAGAATCTCATACACATATATTAATGGGAGTATAAGTGAAACGACTATCCTTTATTCAGATCCTTGAAGATTTCCACCCATTCGTTCATATACAAACACATTACCCATTCTTGTGATAACATAGTTTGCATGATAGACAATCGGGATAAATTTATATAAATATGTATGTCATACCTATCTAATCCATGAAATCTATGGATTTTTTTTACACTAGTGGGTTTGGGACATTCCTCTATTACTTTTGGCATTGAATAGTATAATAAAATTCCCTCACTTGTGATCATGTTCCCCAAGAATGCATCTTTTTTACGTAAAAAAGATGTACTTTATGAACATAGAATACATTTTATCCTTACTTAATGCCTCTGTAAAAGTCCTTATACTATCTTCATGTTGATCCATTCCCTTAGAGTAAATGATAATATCATCAAAAAAAATTACTACAAATTTTTATAGGTTGTCTCTAAAGATTATATTAATCAAATCAATGCAGAGTGCATGGTCATTATTATGTATTAAGGGAATAAATATGATCTCATAGTGGTCATACCATCTATGGAATGTAGTGTTCGATATATCTTCTTTTGTATACTTAACATTATCATATCTAGAACTAAGAAACATCTATGAGAAGTACTTAATTCATCATAGTTGATGGAATAAGTCATCAATCCTTTAATGTTGATACATGTTCATTGTAGTGATCTTATTAAACTCTCGATAATGGATACACATCAGAATTTGTACATCCTTATTCATAACAAAGATAACTGTTACTCCCAAAGATGGTGCAATAGGGTGTTTAAAACCCTTGTAAAAATTATACTTCATCGACTTCATTAACTCCAATAGTTCTATTGGGTCCATTCTGTAGTATTTTTTGAGATTTGATTAGCAATGGGTATGTAATATAAAGAAAACTCTACCTCAAAATGTGGGGGAAGTCCTAATAATTCTTTGGGAAATATATCATTGTATTAAAAAAAGTGGGAATTATCTCTAATTTGATACCTTTCTTTGACTCAACCATTTGAGCAAGGCATTCTTTTTCATAGGGTATCAAGACCAACACCATTGATAAATTTTCCAAATGATGTTCATGGTCCTAATTTAATTTATATAGGATCATTGGATTGGTCAGAAAATGAATCGATATTTCCATTTCCCAATAGTTGATATGTGATTTATATAATGATAGATAATTCATGCTGAGTATATACTCTAATTCCACCAAGAGAATAATTGTGAGATTAACCGGAAGAATCTACCAACATACACAAATAAGAGGTGTCCAAAAATTGGGATGTAATGATTTAATGACTAGGAGTTTTTTAAATATATATACATTAAGTTATGAAGTATTTTATTCAACATTTATAGATTACATATAGGATATAATGGAAGTAGTAGGCTTAGAATCAAATAAAACCTTTTCCATTCATGAGTGAATATGAACTGATCTTTGAAAGACATCATTTTCATTCTCTAATTTTAGTAGTAGTGAAGGAAAAATATTTCACATTATCATTTGTATATGGTGGTTGATGAAGTCTATTACCATAAATGACCCTCGGTTTAGTGACATCTTATGCATATTACCCTTTCTACCTACAGTTAAAGTAATGAACAATTAGTGATCCATTAGGAGTTTCCCTCCATTATTCTATCATTTGGGTCATCGTTTTCACATCTCTTAGACAATAATTTAATTGGTGTTCTTCTCTCCCACACATGAACATTTCATTATCCCTTTGATATAATTACCATAAAGCTTCTTCCAATATTTTTTTACACGTGGGTAATCATATCTCATTTCCACCTTTTTCGTTTGATCAACTATCTTGAAACTCAATCCTTTTCTTCTTAACTCCATAAACACTAGACCATTCTCTGAATTCTATATCTAATTTGAGATAACATCAAATAAATCATTATAACTCCTAAGTTATTGTATTTCTAGATCTTTTTGCAGGTTTGTTTTTACACCAATAAAGAATTTATCTATTTTTCTATTATCATTTATTACAAAACTGATGTGTATCTTTGATACCTTGCAAATATTGCTTCATATTTTTTGATAAATTCACAATCCAATTTTTATAGCTCACTGAATTATCATTCATAAATTGTTTAAAGAGATAGTGGGAAATACTTGGTTTAAAACATTTTCTTAATGTATTCCCATTAAATCTCTTCTATTTAATCCTTTTTCTTGGAGTTATTTACTACTGACCACCATTTATTGACTAATCTGTCAAAATTATAATCCGGAAGGTTCAATTTCTATTTCTCAGAATAATGGATCATAGTAAATATCCTCTCCATTGATTTACCCACTATTCCGAAACATGTAGATCTAAAGTTCCATTAAACATCAGTGGTTATTGTCACATGAAGGAATCAATGGACAGATGATCCATTAGGGGAAAAGGTGGATGTTCCATATGATATTGATTATTATTCATATAATCATATAGATGGGTAATCATATTCATAATGTTTTAAACTCCACATCCTATTGAATTATGGATGTAATTCAATAATTCATTGTGTTATCACTGAAACATGTTGTTGGATTAGTTTCCAATCATTCCCACATTTTTATGAAATTGAAAATATTTTAATAATACATAAGTGAACAAATAATGAAAAAATAATTTACTCTTTTTGAAAATTAACTGTAAAATACATAAGTTATAGGATCTTTAGGTTTATAATTTTATAATAATATTCATCTAGGAGGTTTTCCTATATACAGAGTTATACTTATGGTTGTTACATTTATTTTTTCAAATCCTATTTTCCAAATTAAATATACATTAATATGATAGAACCTATAGTGACCCCACATTTCATTTCATGACTAGTACAACATTTTAAATATAAATAATATAATAATGCAACATATTCATGATCACACATTATCATTTTGGGGGAAATTATTCTTGTACCAGACATTAAAATAATAAAACATGAAAATTATTTAAATCTATCTTATCAAGATTCATAGTGGGCATCGTGTACTCCATAGTAAATGTAATCTCATAAGGATATACATCAATGAAAAGGGTGAGATAAATGCCTAGTAAGAGGATAAATAAATGACAAGAATTAATTTATCATGGGAGATCATAAAAATCATCATCATATCATAAGCATGGGATCATCATAAAAAAATTAGGATAAAATGTGATAAAGGCATAAAATATGGCAATGCATAAAAATAAAACAAGATGTCTTAGTGATCAAAGGAACACATAGTTGTGATCAAGGAAAACAAAATATTCACACATAATTTATGTTCATAATAATAAAATCATCATTTTGAAAAATGATAGAATATAATTTCAGGCCCACCAATCACATCATAACATTTACATAATCATGCCTGCCACATAGAATGTATGAAAATCATAGCAAAAAAATATACTTTGGAAAGGAATGTGTTTAATAAATATTTCATGTATAATATATTCTTGGATTATAATTAGGATTACTAAAAGAAAATGGGATAACATACTTAGAATATGAATCATCAATCTTATGTGAATAAGAAACAATCCAAAGAGAAGTAAATGATGTGTTTTTAGAAAGAAGAGATCATTTTGAAAATCATTGTGTTTATCGTAAAGAAAATTAAAAAAAATTATATCCCCAAAAAGAGAATAAAATAACAATTAAATTAAATTTATTTAAAATTAAATTTTTATTCATTCTAAAATTAGTGTGAAATTTGGAAAACAGAAGGAAAAGGGGTTGGGTTCAAGAATCCCCATAGGTTGACTATCTCTTATTTTTGTCTCCATTACACATACATAATAACATTATTATTTTTATTAAAACCCCAATCCATATGTTAATTATAGCTAATAATATAACGATTTTTCAATTATAATCAGGAGATTATATTTCATCTTTTTATTTGATGATATAGAAGTATTTTGATGTTATATTTTTCTTAAAAATAAATTATTTTCCTTAATTTATCTATTTTCTTAAATGTATATAATATAGAAATAAAATTAATTGTATAAAACAAAATAAATGTTATTAAATGTTATTATATTAAATATATTTCCTAATATCTTTCCATGATGGTGGTTATAGGAATTTTTTTGGAAATGTATCCATAAGTGGTTAGCTAACCTTTGATGGGACATAGTTGGGAGAGTGGGAAGAGGAAGATTATATATATATATATAGTATTATGATACTTATAGTAGTTATAAATAATTAATATAAATTGAAAATACATCATAAATAATTTCTATAATGTTTTGGTTGTGAAATGTTTTAGGGAAAAGATAGATAATAGGAAGTAGAAATAAAAGAGATAGAGAAGTGGATCAAAAAATGCATAACACTAAATGTAGCTTCTCTTGTACACCATTATAAATACTTTGTGATTAGAGTGGGATTACACCAAAATGTCCTTATGTATTATAACAGATTCTATTGGGATTATTTGGGAAGATTGCGAGATTTTTAATGGCTGGGGGAGTTGTTTTCCAAGGGGAGGGAATGTGGTGATTTATAATTGAGGGGATTAGTATTCTTAGAATAAAACATTGAATAAAATAATATTTAAATTGTAAAAAATGAATTTTTAATTTTTTGATAATATAAATCATATATTAATATCATATAATGATATTAATACCTTAATACCTTTTTATACATCCAATTTATTATTTTATTAAGAACGAATATGGAAAGAATGAAAAATTGTTTTTTAAGGAACCACTTTTGACTTTAGGTTTTGGAAAGTTGTTTTTAGGTTTGGAAGTTGATATTATTATTTAGTAATGTACTATTTTTATATTTTGTATCACATTCCTGAACATAATGTTATAGAAATGATTATGTCTTTATTACATAAATTATTATGTAATTCGAGTTAAATCAGTCATGTGAAAAACTAAATTTTTACTATTACCTCAAAAGATGGACTATTTATCAAAATTATCATCAATAACCCTTTGATAAATTTTACATAATAATTTAAAAAATAATACTACTTTTATAGAAATAAATTTCTAAAGTAGAAAATTTAAAATTTTAATATAATAATTTAATTTTATAAAATAATTTAAAATAGATTATATTAAAAATATGTTTATATTTTCATTGAGTTTTTAATCATGAGTCATATTTGGTATTATATAATTTAAATTAAATTTATAAATCTTGATAAATAATATTTATATCATAATTTATTACTATTCCAAATGTCATGTTACTATTCGCAATAGCAAGGATAATATTCCCAACAGTAAGGTTCCTATTAAAAGTGTCACATTATTATTTCAATGGTAACATTACCTCCTATAAATACCACTAATTTATTAATTGATTATTCAAATAATTTCCTATGAAGGATATTTATTTTTATAAGTTTTCTTTGTTCACTAATATTTTTGTATTTCACTGTAGTTTTTTTTGCAATGGGGGTGATGATTCTAGTAGATCAGTGCGATTCGTATTTTTTGAATTTAGTTTTATTATTTTATATTTTTTTTCTTGTCGTAATGATTGATTAATTTTTCAATATTTATTAATTATATTTTTCCTCTGTTGGTTTCCTTATATGTTCTATGTTTATAATATAACGGAACACATATTTATTTTGGAATCAGATTTTACTAAAAACACAGGGTCTTTAGATCAAATATTTTTTTCCCTACCTTACAATTTTGAGAAAGTAGAAGGGAGATTAGGAAAACTTCATGATTTTTTTACAAGATATACCTATTATTAACTAACTCATGTCTAGTGAAATACCCAGTTTCCAAGAATAAGTAATGTTTTATCTACATTAGGAAAAATATAATTGATTTCATTCCATCTTGGGTGACGTACCTGCTATATGATGATTACTTTTATTATGATTGATGTCTAAATTCCATCCTTTTCCTAATGAGATAAGGGAAATGAAGAATAAATTATGCATTATTTTTTGTACCATGAAGTAAATTCACATGCCATTCATATTCCATTCAATACATGATCATTTTATTTCATTTATCACCATCGAATTTTATGAGTGCGTTGAATTTTATAAATAGAAATTACTAATGATTTATGATTGGAATTGAGAAACATAATTAGTACATAAAGTAAATAACATAAAATAAATAGTTTTTCTTGATTATGTAATAGAAAAAACACTATTCAATCAATAATGGAATTTTCTGCTATGGATCATTGGTCACATGGACTAGGATATTCAATTTTATAGGTTAAGTGGATGCCAAAAAATAGTTCATGAGGTGCGTCAGCCATAATTGACCTGAATTTTGGTCCATTTTGATAAACAATGTTAGTATAATTGTATTATAACTTTTAATTTAAAATTAAATTGATATTTTAAATCATAGAGATTGACCCATTGTCGAACATAGTAGTGGGTAGTAATTTGCATATTGAGTGTTTTTTATGAATAATTACACTACGCAGACCATGAATTATGAGTGGGAGGAGTGGAATGTCTTAAATTAAATTACGTTTTACCTATTCTATTCCTACATTGGATTCTTATGCTATTATTTAATATTATATAAGTTGTGTGTTTGGTATTTGTATACCAATTCCATAATGACATCCTATGGTCGTACACTAGATGTGTGGTGATGACCATGACCTAGAGGTGGTGGGCCTTAAGATGATAGTGATACCACTATTAGTGCCACATGTGGCACCACTTACTATTCTTGAGGTACATAATTATTCCAGGTTCTGATGATATATTATGCAGATTATGAAGATGAAACAAGGAGTTTCTTTCTTTGTCGTTTCTTTGTGAGATTTTTCTCGGGTGTTCCAGGAGGAGCAGACACCCATTTTTTCTTTGGATGGAGGACTATAGGATTTAGAGTTATAGATGGATAAATTCTTATATGTATTCAAATATCTTGGGAAAACACTTATGTTGAGAGTGAATCTCTCCACTAAAATGATTTCTGTATCCACCAAACAATGGTTGGAAATTTGAATTAGGAAGGTCAGTATCAAGAAGTATCTTAGAGGGACTTGTAATCGGGATTCTATGACTATTTATTCCCTAAGACCTAAGGGTCAGTCATTCCTAGTAGTTCATGAACCTATAGTAGGATTATATTACTATTATGTACTATTAATCTTATTTTATAGAGTTTCAGTGCCTTGTACTTATCTTTATGGATGATGAGGTAGAGAAAGAGAAATGATTCCAAGATAGACATAAGAATACTTTTCATTATAAGGTGAATTTTTTTCTATTGACTCATATATTTTATCATTGGATCCATGATCTCATCACTGAGAAATAACTAATAGAGGATTAAATTATGATCCTAGGATGTTAAGAACTGAGGCAATTTACTGGTTCAATTAGAATTTGGAACCAATGATTTAAGACAACACATTTGAGAAGTGGTATCCAGGTGACACCAAGAAAAAGTTACAAAATTCGTCTTCATTGTGGGATTTATGTGAATAAAAAGTACATGTGTCCTAGGGAACACATTGAATTTCTAAGTTGTGGTATATTGGGGAATATTCATCATTTCTATTTGATTCTTCCATCTATTACGAGGGGGAGAAGATCTTTTTCAGCTACACCTTCTAGAGCAGGATCGTTATCACCTCACTAAGAAGGTTTCTATAATACTACCAACCATATAGGTAGTGGATGATTTCATGAAAGTGGTTAAAATTACTCAAATATATAGTTCCAATAGAGAATATTAACTTATGGTTTTCATAGTGCAACATATGGTTGGGGATTAGGATACATTAGTTCGGTGTAGCCTACACTGGTAGAGTAAGGTGTTAGGCCGTATACATTTTGAGTAACTATTCTTGTAGTCATTGCCATTGTGTCATCTTAGTTTGATATAGGTGAAACTCATTTCATTATATCTATGGTTATTGTATAATCCATGGGATTTATGTTGAGAACTCTTGTGTATTTATAATACATGACACACATTGGAATTTATGACCATATAGTGAATGATAATTTAGGGACTATCCTTTTAATGTAGGAAGTCATCATTTCTTATGGGAATTGTTCTTCCTCAATATTACGAGAGTAAATAACATTCAGATGATAGATTGGATAGTTCCCTATCATGCATATGTAAATTGTTATTTATTGAGGGTGTCATTTAAATCACCATAGGGATATTATTATATTCAAAAGGGAGGTTGGTATTTTTAAGAATGTAGAGCTTGACCAAAGAATAATGGGCTCGGTGTATTGAACACCTAGATTGTTATCCTTTACATGAATGATCCCAGGTTACATCGTATTGAATTTTATCATTAATTTGATCGATTTGGGGATATTTTCCCTTATTAATTTTATGGACTACCAACTATGTGAGATGTATTTTTTACTATAGATTTAGTTTTGGGGACTTTACTGGTATCTATTCCTCTTTATAGGATGGATAATAATAATTTTAAGGACATTAATAGATATCTAGAGGGTTTAAAGGCCGTGGGTTTTATATGGCTCAGAACATCTAACAGGCATTCAACAACCCTTTTCACTAAGAACGTAGATGGATCCATTTTGATTTTTTTAGATTAACATGAATTGAATTAACTTATTGTGATGTACTAGTATCCATTGCATCATATAGATGATCTCTTCAAATTGAATATTTGAGCTAAGTTATTCTCGAAGATTGGAATAAGATCAAGATATCATGATGTTTATGTAAGACCATTAGATATTCTATATATGACTTTCTATAACAAGTACAACTTATATGAGTATCTCATTATTCTATTCGATCTTATGAATTCACTTTTGTCCTTTATGGATTTTATGAAAAGGGGTTTATATCCATATCGAGATTCCTTTATGGTGGTCTCTATAGATTTCATTTGGTGTATTCTCATAATAAATGTGAACATTCCACAAATCATTAGATCATTTTGAAGGCACTAAGTGAGCTCCATATGTTTTCTATGCTCAGTAAATGTCACTTGGGGATTGATAAGGTACACTTCCTAGGTCATATTATAATAGAGAAAAGTGTTTTAGTAGACCCAACGAATTTTAAATATGTATTCCCCTAGGGGAATCCCAAAATGTATTTTATATACAATGTTTATTAGAGATGGATGGTTAATAAAAATGTTTCATAGAAGACTTATCTCAAATAGAATAACCTATTACGGGTTTGAATAAGAACGATGTGATGCGTATATAGTTTTAATCATAAGAGACAACATTTTAGGATATAAAAGGCATATTTAATTTATCGCTAATTCTAAATATTCTGCAATTGAATAAAATAAACACAGAATAGTTTCATACATTAGGTATCGTGCTAGTAGGAGTTATGATGTTAGAATATCAGTTAATTGCATATGGATCATGGGAGTCGAGGCCTCATGAGTGGAATTACCCGACACGTGATCTCGATTTTCCCATTGTTGTACATGCTTTTTATTGTTGGAGGACATAACTACTTGAAAAGATATTTGTGATATTTATAGACTATAAAAGGATCAGTTAACTTTCCATTTAGTGATACACGAATATTGGGAGTCATGATGTGCTGATTATCTATAGTACTATGACTATGATCTAGACTATATACATAAGAAATGTAATATTTTCACCGAAACTCAAAGTATGAGTACTTTTACTCTAGTATTTTAGGTGGACAATAATGATTGGAAGATTATAGACATGATTTCTAAAATTGACATAGAGGTGAAGAACATTATTTAAGAGTATTTACATTCATAGCTATTGGTGAACCCTTCAGTTTTTGAGAATGGGATGATGAGGATGTTTACAAATCATGATGGCTTGGTTATACAGGATGGTATTTCAATGTAGGAAACACATTTGTATTTTTATATCAATGATGAAGACATTTAATATACACCATGGTGTATCTTTATTTCCCTAAATATGAGAGATAATCTGATATGGGAGTGACATAATTCATAGTGAGCAGTTCACCCAGGTACATTAATGATATATCATGATATGATATGAAAGTATTGTTGGACGGGGAAGAAAATCAAGATAGTGGATTTCATCAGTAGTTGTTCAACCTATTAGTAGGGGATGGTAGAGAACTAGAGAGAAGACTAATTTTTTACTTCAGTTACCTATTCAAAAATATAAATGGAAAGATGTTGTGTTGTATATTGTCCTCGGCTTTCCAAAGTCACCCAGATGTTGTGATACAACTTGGGTAGTCATGGATCGACTAACTAAGGTGGAAAACTTCTTTCATATTTAGGTTACATTATTATCTGATGATATATGAATAATGTTTTTCCATGAGATTATAAGTCTACATGATTTCCCTCATACTATCATTTCAAATAGGGATTATTATTTCAGATTGATGTTGTATAAGGGTTTACAGATAGATGTGGATACAGTAGTGATTTTGCGGACAACATTTCACCATCAAACTAATTTCCAATCAGAATAGAATATATAGTTATAGGTTGATATGCTATAAACAAGCTCCGTGATTTTGGACGTTCATAGGAGAAGTGTTTCCCTATCATTGAGTTCACCTACAATAACAACTATCACATAAACATTTATATGGATGCTTATGAGGCCATATATAGTTCGTAATTCCATTGATCCTAATACTTATTAGAGGACAACGGGGAAATGATAGTGGGTCATTATCTTATTTAGGAGACATTATAGAAATATAATCTTTTTACGAAGTATATATATACCCCTCACTCTAGTTCAAAATCATAAGCCAATCACCATAGAATACCTATAGAGTTTGAGGTTAGGGATCACATATTCTTATGGGTATCATCCAAACAAAAGAATAAACAGATTTAGAGGAAACTAAATATTTATCCACTGTATATCTACCCATTTTAGATCTCAGAGAGAGTCATGATGGTATCTTATTAGTTGTTATTATCTTAGTGGTATCATTCCATTCATGACATATTCCATATTTCGTAGAATCTCCATTTTCATGTCGAACAATCTCATACATTGGATCATGATGATGTTGAGATAGATGTATATCTTCTATTAAAGAGTATCCTATAAGAATCATTATCAAGAGCATAATGTCTCTTCGAGGATAGCGTATCACTTTAGTATGGGTGCTATAGGAGGATGTTTATGTATTGGATGAGACATGGGAGAGATAGGTTGATTTACAATGTCTGTGGACAAAGATGTTCTCATACAATATTTTACTACCTTGTAGGACACTTTAGGGACTAATTAATTTAAGGTGGGTAGAGAATTTATGAACATGTTTTTTCAATGAGGCACATATCTTTATATTTTAATCTAGAACTTTTTTGGGACCAATTATGGATTATTAATGTCTTTAAATATGTATTGGGAGTGTATGGAGATTTTTTGGATCTCAGAACCACAAAAAATAGAAAAAAGTATTAGGATTTGGGTCGATAAAAACCATTTGATCATGTCCAAAAGATTTATCCCATGCATTCATATATTTTCAATGGTCCAATCAGAGGCACACAATATTGACTAACATTTCTCCTAGGGTATCATGTCTATTGTAAACATATGAAACATTTAGTATAATTACATGGCATTGTTGTAGAACGGATTCTCAAACCGTGTTAACTAATAATGTGTTTTCCCTCCTTAGATAGTGAATTTAACCCAATTGGTGCATTGTTTGACCATCTGTGCATCCAAATTGAGAGATCCAGATATTTTGGGTGATTTAACATTTTCTCCCTTAAATTTTATATCATTACCCACCTTATATTATTTCTTCACTTCAGTAAAAATGGTGTTCCTTATCCTCTATGTGGATCTATAAATATAATCCTACTGGGTTTTGGGATAACTCATTCATCTAATCTCCAATTCATTCTTTTTTTATCTCATCAGATAGCCATTGATGGTTACTCTGTTCATCCTGATCCCTTTTTAGTTTTTCGTTCTCTCGATGAATAAATTTTGGTGTAGGATCTTAATCACCATTTTAATAGTTTTTTTTCATTTTTTTTCTAATCTAGACTAAACCAAATTTTGATACTAGATTATTTATCCCATAACAGAATGAGGTAGGTTTTTTAAATATTATTCATTCATGTTGAGATGTTTTATAATATTTTTTGTGTCGTACAACAATTTCATAGATTGATTCCACTAAATTTTATCTAACAATAAATGGTTTCCTTTATAGATAAACTTATATCCTATGTAGGTAACCATAAATTTTTACCAACCATTTTGGTGGGCCGATCAAATTGCTATTGTGTATGTAAATAACCCACCGATGAAATTTTCATTTATGTTGATATGGAAGGACATTGAAATTATTTTATCATAAATGAACTGGATAATAATTTTTGGAATAACATGGATAAAAACATATCAATTTAAAATGTATTCAATAGAAGTGATTGGTATGAACACATCACTTAATTAAATAAAACAATGGCTATTCCATTATTATTACTTAATATTAATGTATTATTAATTATCTTTTAGCTCATATTAAATCCAATGAGTTCCTATCACTTTAATAATTTATGGGAATGGTGACCGTTGTTAATGTTAGTAAATGAAAATGATGACCTATATTCATGTTATATATATATTGGAAGAGAGCCCCTTATGAAAGTGTGATATTGGAATAAAGACACTTTTTATATGTGATATGAGATTTGAGACACATTAAATATATGATAAGAGCATGGGAATCTTTTATAATTGTGATATGCACATGAAGTCCATTTATAAATGTGATAGGAGCCTAGAAAGACTTTATAAATTTTATCTAGGCATAGATACCCTATGATATGATTACTGGGAATGATTATCCTTATTATGATATATGGGATTGAATACCCTTACCATGATATTGGGCATAATTTTTGCTATTCGTGTGATACTGGTCATGAAAACCATTATTGTGATATACTAGCATAATAAACCTTAATTTGATTGTAGGAATGACATCCCCTATTGATGTGTTACTATGCATAGAGTCCCTTGATACTCGTGATAGTGATGCCAAAACTTATGGATGTTTGAGTTATGCCATAAATATAATACAGTGGTAGTATCTATACATATAGTTTTAGATTACAGTACATATACAATCCATAACCGTGTATATAATTTTTTACTTGTTCAGAGCCCATTTATCTGAGGCTGAAGTAGGTAGTGTCATCCTAGTGTCCTTATAGAAACGGGACATACCCTTTAAAGTTATATTTACTGCTCTACTTTATTACCTTCACATTGTAATATTATATGCACTTACTCTATAATTGTATACATAGTTTGTGGTGTCCAACTAAGTGTAACTCACACCCTAATAGGGCCATTTATGGTACATTGATAGACTATATGATTTCATGTGTAGATATGGGGAATCATCCAAATATAGGTACTGTATTGACTACCAACAATATTTTATACATGTTTTCCCTATATTGTAGAGATGTGACATCTATATATTAAGTATGTTTTTCAATTTACTAGTTTTTATATTTATATAGTTCATGGATGTTAATACATTCATCCATTTTGTTATCTACTACTAATAGGATTTTGTTATATATTTATTTGTTATAATGATGATATACTAAGACTTTGGGGAATAGTATCCTATAGACAGACCCCTAGATATCGCTTTTAGTCAGAAGCCTCTAGCATATGCGGAGTCATCCATGTGGCCAAGTGGCCCATAGGTTTTGGGAACCTCTAAGTGGAACCATAGTCTATATGGAACACAAATGTGTTGGAAAATTATTTTTTTAATATATTAGAAGAGTCATTTTTTATAAATGATAACATATTGTATTATAGTGAAAATGAATAATTAATTTAGTTCTCTCCAAAATTAACATATTGTGCTTTGGAATTTTAATCAATGAGTTCTTCCTTTTTTTTTCTAATTGTAGAAAATTATTTATTTAACCTATATTTTTTACCCTATAGAATATAATTTAGTTTTTTATAATAAAAATTTTGAATTTATGTATAACATTATTTATTATTATTAAAATAAAGATGAATATTGATGTCTATATTAAAGGATCTAGCTAGAATAGAAATAATGTTTAGTGATAGTTATTTAAAAAATTTGTTTCTAATCATGAAAAGGTACCCCTATTCCTTTTATAAGATCCTAAATAATAAATTATAATTAACTAATTAAATAAAACTAAATCATTGATTAAATATTTTATTCATAATAATATTTACCACCTAATTACTAATCATTTGGATTATATGTTTTAATGTTTAAATATTTTTTGTTTATATATTTTTAAATGTTTACAAGTTTTAAAAAATTCATCTTCTATACTGTGGTCTTTGTTATTTAATTCATCATAATTAGAAATATTTATGAATAAACATAGATGAATATGAAAATGGGTTGATAATTTTTTTGAATTTTCAAAATGAAATATTAAAAAAATGATTTGATTTTATGTTCCTGCATGAAGTGCTTGATTATGAGGAAGATAAATTCTAGTGAATTAAAGGGTTATCCAATTTTCTAGGGTTTTATCTATAACATTACACATTGAATATGGAATGATGACGGAATAAAAAATTCAATGTCTATGGTTAATGAAAATATTTAGAATGAGATAGAGGATCATATTGAAAAAATAATTAAAATTGAAGTCATTGAATCCTTGAAAAAATAGAAACCATTGAATAATTTCATAGAGATTCAAAGAAACCAAAATTCGTAGGATTCATTAATTATAAAATTTTGTCAATAGTATTGATATTATATAATTCAAAATCTTGAAATGGGTGGAGTGATAATTGTTTCTCTATATTTCTTCATCTTTTAAAAGATCTACTTTCTGAAGGACACATGCTTCTAGATTCTAATTATGGGAAAAATATATTATGGTTGATGGTATTGGGACATAGATAGATAGATTCTTTAGAAAATTATTTTATTGTTTATTACTAAATATGAATGTTTAACAGAATTTAATACATATGGGATATAATTCAATAAGATGGATTAATAATTCAACTTTGATTCATTATCAGGTATGACTATCTGACCTCCCACTAAATCAATTGGGAGCCATATAACAAATCTCTAAAATAATACCCCACAATAAGTCTAATAAATCAACCCTGATCCATTAATAGGTACTGGAATAAATTCTACTACTCTAAAAATTTGGTACCTTCCAATAATTCATCTTTTCCATCATTTATTTGAAAATTAAATTGATGATGATAGATTAAGATGGAATATAGATGAGTGAATATGTGATGGTAACTTATGTCACACTATTGATTCAGCATAAAGAGAATTATTTTACAAACATATATTATGATTTATAAAGTAATGATAGAAAAATCATAATGTGAACTTTCATAGATAGAAGGAATCTATATTATATCCTAAGTAGTAAACATTGTTTATGGATAGTTTTTTAGTAATTTTACAAATATTTCTCATAGATACGTATGAATAAATAAAATGATATGATGCAATTTATTTTTTCATGAAAAAAATAGCCAATAAATTATATTTTTTTGTCTTTTTAACCATTTTAATGGTCTAAAACATTAATAAGAGATATCTATTAGTGTTTTTTATGTATACATTGAAGAGTGTTTTCTTTTGTGTGGAATGAAAATGGTCACATTATATGAAATTCATGTACATGGAAAATTATATTGATATAGTTTTAACAGACATAAATCATAACGTATTTTTAAATAAGAGGATTCATTAAATTAATTTATGAATTGTTGAATGATAATGTTCATGGTATATCAATTATTTTTTTTAATTCATCATCCTTATCATAGACTGAAAAAATTATTTTTTAGTTTATAAGGGTATAATCACTGCTAAAAATAATTATTTTTTGAAGATTTTTTGAAATGGTGAAAATATAAATTTTTTATTCTAAATGAAAATAAGTTATGGTCATTAAAAATACATCTTTATGAAATTGTGTATCTTTTTTAGACTAAATTAGTAGATATTTTGACATTAAAATATTACATTTTTCTTACTCATGATAATAAAGTAACACATTTCAATTTGATGGTAACATTTTAGAGGTAATGTGAAATAAAAATGATGGATTTCCTGATATATTTGACTTTATATAAATGACCATACCTTTTGTGTTATACCTAACTATTAAAGGAAAAAAAATATTTATATCTAGATTTTCAGTCATTAAGAACGAGTGAGAGGATGATCTTTTACAGCATTTTCCTAGTATTAAATTACCTTTTAGATATTCATAAAATGTGTATACTTTTGTGTCATTGAAGGATTGTAAAATAATATGTATCAATCCTCATTAATGTCTTGTATTGATGCAATATATTCTATTGGTCACATTGTGGGAAATATTTTTGATGCCCACCATAAAGACAATCATTAGGTTTTGTAATTTAAAAAAATCAATTTTTTTAGACATTGATCCAAATTTATTATATATGATATTAAATGAATATGATATTATTCTTTTTCAAATATAAATGTATATCCCACCTTTTTTTGATATATTGTTTCATACGGTGATTCATTTGGTTTGTGGGATAAGAATATTTGGGCCTATTAATTTTTGGTTGGATGTATCCTTCTGAAAGATATTTGATAATTTTGAAGGGATGCATTAGAAATCAATATGGAAAAAGGACTTCTATTATTAAAAAAAATATCAGCTGGGGTTTTGTGCTCTGTACTGGTTATTTTTATGATTAAGAGCATATTGTTTTTTTTATATCTCAAAATACTTATGTTGATATTTATGGAAGTGATATTAAAAGCATAAAGGTAAATTAATTAAATTAAATGGAGTGATAAAAGAATATTCATACATTTTAAACACCACATATATGGTTAAACCATATATATTATATTAATTAATTTAAGTTATGATATTAGAAAATAAATTAAGAGTGGATGATGATTGGGAATAATTTTTTCATCATTTAAAGACATAACGATTTAATATATATCCTCATTAGAAGAATTGAAATTGTTAGAAGTGGTCCTATCAATTAATTTGATCACATGTCATAGTTTAGATATTTATTGGTACGTGTTTTACACAAAAAATTTGTTTGAAAAGTGTACCATTAAAAATATTGGGCTAATGGTCATTTCTGAAACACTATATTTTCCAAGTAAAAAATATAAAAAACCCAATTTTTTTATTAATGAAAAATTTTTGAGTTCGAAGAATTTATAAAATATTATGTATACAAAATTTGAAGTCATATTGTTTATGTATAACTGGATTTAGTTTAATAGTGGTGTAAAACTTTTTGATTATGGTTTTACATTAGTTGATTTTGAATCATTCTGTATGAAAGTGGAAATATTTATCATGGTGACACAGGAAAATAAAATATTTTATTTCATTCATTAATTCTATTATCATTATTTCATCATTGGAAATAGAAAACAATTCATTAGTGTGATGATGCTAATAATGATGTTATGGATTTATATAAGGCATATTACTCTATTATGTGATTTCTAGTTGATAATAATGACTAAATGTGTACATAGTCCATGCTATATAAACTGATCATGTGAAAGGGATATGTTAAAATGTGAATTAACCTCTTAATTATTTCGGTATATATATATATTTATTTATTAATTTTTCAATTAACATGTCAAATAACTCTTTTTATTAATTAGTGGATGTTTAATTTTCTATATTTCAATATTTATCTGATTTTTTTATTAAATTTTGTATTTAAAAGTTTTGGATAAATATTTTTTCATGAAAATCAAAAAATACATTTCCATGTTTTGGAGAAATTTATGCATATAAAACATCCTTTTGTAACGATGATATTTAAATTTAAAAAGGTTTATATAATTTTAGAATTAATTTTTATATATAATAGATTATCATGAGTATTTTAGGGATATTTATTATAAAATCACTATTTTTATTTGAAATATACACATGTGTCTATTTTTTTACTTATATATTTTTGAAATATATGTTTTTCAATATTCACTTTTCTATTAATATAATGGTACAAAACATTTCACTACATTTTCTTATTTCAATGATATATATATAGGTAGGGAAAAATTTACCTAGGAATATTTTATTTTTTCATATTATTAAATATTAACTAATATAATTATTTAATGAATAAAAAAAATATTATCTAGAGAAAATAATTATAGGAAAATTGATTTAACTCATATAGAGTATTCTTCTCATAATTCTACAACAAAATCGATTTCTAATGTTGGTAAATGTGGGAATAAACATTAACCAAAACATTCAATTGACCATAAAGACTAGATAATATATATTATATTTGATGATAATAATAACCCAATTGGCCCAAATGAAACACTCTTTTTTGAATATATCTCTATATAGAGTTGCCACAAGATTAGCATTTTATACCTTGATTGGAATTCTATCGATAGGAAGGTGAATGAGTAGGCATGTGAGTCCATAATTGAAGAATTGAAAAGTTGATTTTATTTTATCTCATTTTTAGAATATTATATATTCTTATCGACTGATATTTAATTTTTTTGTTTATAGATGAAATTTAATTTTTAAGAAAGAAAATAAATCATGAAATAATTGGTAACATTAGGAGTAGTTTGAAGGAGAAATATTTAGACAAAATTGATAAAATATAACTTTTTTGGGAAGTTATAAGAATTAAAATTCATGCCCCATGTATAATTTTTTATATGTAGAATAAAGAATGAAATGTTGTCCATCCAACATGATGGAGAATTTACGAGGTTATAATTATTTAATATGGTAAAATTTCGGTTATATTAACCAATTATATATTTGTCTTTTATGTACCATTACCCCTAGAGATCAGATCAACATATCAAGTTGGAGAATGTATTCATACATACTTAATCACATGGGAAATATCATTTTTCCCCAGAGAACATTATTTCAGAAATATTTTATTCATTAAGATCTCAATTTTTAGGTGGTTCAAAAGATTTATAGTTCATTCCTCTAACTCCCAAAACTACCATTAAAATTTAGAAAAAAGTGAGAAAAAAGAAGTGAAATGTATATTATATTGAAATCTGAGGTAGTAGTTGAGAAGATTGTAAGAAATTGTTTTTTATTTTTTATATATGTTTTTTGTTTTTAAATCAACATCCCTAATATTCCATTTTAATTTTTCAATTCAGGATTTCCATCAGGAGAAAGTGAGACAAAATAATTTCATCCCTAATGGTAAGATGTAAATCCAAGCTACTGATTTAGGGAATCTTAAACACCAAAGATCTATAAGAGGATATAAGACATGTTTTAGTGTAAGGAATGTTATTGGTCATCATAATAAGAAAATAAGACAACAGAAAATAGATTCCCTAAAAGCTAATATTAATGTTTTTAAATAGCCTATGTAAGCTAAAATTAAATCAGTAGATCAATATATTTTAGAAAATGAAATGATACAATAATATTATGTGATGATTTTATAGCTTATAGAGAATATGTGGCCCACACAACCAACCAACTTGGGTCCTCCACGTCCTCATTTGGACATGACCATATTCTGTGTGTTTTATTCTGGAGATTCCCATATAAATATAGTAGTATACATAGAAATACATTTTTCGGGATTATGTATATAAACATTATAAATAGTTGGGTTAGGTAATAATTTTATTAGATGATTTAACTATTCTATTTCTATTTCTTATATAGGATTTTACCTAAGTTAGAAAATTTATGGGTCATTTTTTATACTTTTTCTAGTAAACCTTATTTGTCATTGGAAAAACATTTTATACATTGTTTTTTATATGTTATTTACATTTTGTAAAAATTTCATATATATTTTTGACATGTAATTTATATTGGAGTATATAATATTGAGTGAATTAACAGAAGTGAAAAAAATGTTTAAGCACTAGTAACAGTAGATAATATTGAGATTTCAGAATCCATAAGTGTTTTATCCCATTATTATTCATCCCTGGATAATATGTAATAGTTTCAGAAGATATATGATATATTTCTAAGAGGCTATCAATTTAAAATATTCAAAAATTATATCATGGATTTAGTTTTTTTTGACGAGCTTAGTTAGTATGTGTTGTAGTTGTTTTCCATGTATATAAATTTATGATTATGTTTTCCTTTATTTAAATAATGATGATTTCAAGTGAATTTCTATAGTACTTATTTAATTAGATATCGAAAAATTATTATTATTCAATATGATAACAGTCATGTTTATGGTCTTACAGATCTATAATTCATTTCCACTATCATTCATTATGTGAAAACTCCTACTAGAGTCACACACACACACAGAGATATATATATATAATAGATAATCAAATATATATATTTGGAGATTGTTTCTTCTATTCCATAATGGGTATGAACACTAAGATAAGTATGAATTAATTTCATTATAATTTTATTAACTGTAACCTTTGTATATTATACAAGTGATTGGATATTAGGTGTATTGTAAAAAAGGAAAGAAAATTATATGAGTTTTTCTTTTTATTTGGTGTTGTTTGTGAAACAATGTTGAATATTTTTAGACAACTAGGATTTATTATTAAGTAATTTTTAATTTTTAATTATTATTTTCTATAATGTTTTTTGTTAATGGATATAAATGAAAATGGGGGTAATCAAAAAAGATTAATAATGATAACTTATTTTTAATGATGAAAAATAAAAACCAATACATGGAAGTAATACTAATATACTTTATATTAGATAAATGTAGGATATATATATATATATATATATATATGTTTGTGTGTGTGTGTGTATTTTTATTTTAAATTTAATATGTTATAACTATAGTGTCATCGTTATAAATAAAGTGTGTAATATTGTTATTATGATTTAAGATTTATTTTTGATAATATCACAACATGGCAGTGACTAAACGTGACAAGGTTTGTAATATTAATTAATTAATTTTCGTATCAAAATATTTTAAGTTTTTAGTTTGATAAAAATCATTATTGTTATATAATTTTACTGATACTAAGTCACTTAATAATGATGAACTATCCTATACTTCATTTTTTAGAAATATCATTGATTATGTTTGATTGTGATTTAAATTATCAAGTCTCTTACGTTTAATTGATGTTAAAAATTTGTTATTTTGATAATTGATTTTTTCATTATGATAGTATTTTATGTTTGTTTCTATAGGTTTTTTTATCATTTGTATAAAGGGTTATGGATATATTAAAAAATATCAACACAACATAAACCATTAAATGTTCGCATAGTCATTTTTATTTAATGTTTAAAATATGAGTAACTATATAGTCATATTTTTATTATTGTTTGTAAATTATGTTTTTATAGGTTTCAGATGATTCAGGTATGTACATTTTAATTACTGTTTATGATATGACTATTTATAATACTTGTTTTCTTCTTTTAGTTTTTATATTGAATATGATTTTACAAGGTTGTTCTTTTCCATATGTTACTATATTAGGTAGAGAAAATAAATATTTTAGGAAATTGTTAAAGATGTATGTTTTATATTTTTATATGCAATATATTCATACCTAAAATTTTTTTATATGGTTTGATAATTGATATATTAAAATAAATGTCATAGAAATGGTTGACCAATTATTACTTGTTGATAGAAAAGAAAATAAATTGAACTATAGAATTTTATTAGTAAATATATTTAATATTATATAATAAAATTTTCTCCATATATATATGAGTGTTTTTAGTTTTTTTAAGTAATGTTTTCATAACTGAAGTGTCATTATACACATAAAATTGAATGATGTATCATCACATTCAGCATTCACAGTCCATATAAATCTATGAATCCTCCTTCATGGCTGGTTCAATCCAATTCATAGCACTCCTGATTTTATTTTTTTCCTTCATTCTCTTATGCTTCCTCATTCAATCATGGGTTCTATTCCGAGTTCTCTTAAATGACCAAAATACTAATTTTATCAATGTTTTTAAATTAAACATAGGCGTTCTAAAGTTATTACTCTTTTATAACCCTAATATTATGTCTGTAATTTTAGTATGCTTCTAAGTTCTGTGGTCCATCACTCTGATTTTTGTAAGGTCTTTATTGGACTGCATTGATGATGACGAATCAGCAAAAATTTAAAATCATAATTTCTTTTTTTATCACTATAAAATGTTAGAAAAATAAATATCACATATTTATATTCATTTTCATTTTTAGACAATTTCATTATTAACATTTACTTTTTTTTATTTGAAACCAGGACATGAAGGGTTACAAATAATACTGAATTCATCTCTACTTCCTTCACATTGAATGCGAAAAATGTTCATCAATTACAACGATTTTATTTAGGTGATTTTATGACATGATTGGTTTTCAATTTGACCTATATTTTCTAACAATATTATATTTTATAAAAAAATTATTTTTGGGTTTAAAATCTATTAAATTCCATTCATTATTTATTTCCACCATTAAAAAATTTCACTGAAAATTTAAATATTGTTCCATGTGAGAAGAAGATTCCAAAACAGAACTACTGACCTTCTTGGGATTTTAAAATTAGCATGTTCAGTTTTTTATCTAGTTTCCTCCATTTTAGGAAATCAAGGGTAAGTGGTCATTATTAAAATAAATACTACGAAATTAAGTTCATTAATTTAATTTACTAGTTGTAAAATTATTCAAATTGATTTTAGTATGTTTTATTAAAACCATTGTTGTTGTAAAATTATTTAATAAAAAAATTAATATATGTGATATTTTTTAAAATAAAAATTATTGAATCACTTAAAACAACATAGATATATATGAATTAAAAATTAATATTTAGTTCTAGAGTTCTACTATTATGAAACATAAATTTAGGGGTAATTTTTGTATTTTTTAAAATTATATATATATATATATATCATAATTTCCATTTTATTTCTGGCATAATAAACAATACTTCATAATAGTTTTGAATTAATATTACTTATGAATATATGTTTATTACTTCAAAACTGATATATTTTAGAAAATAATATTTTATTTTGAAATTAACTATATATATTTATAAAAGTATTAGTTGATAACTAATATTATTTTAGAACATATATTTATATCAAACTATACATATTATATTGAATGACACTATTTATTTTGATCAATATAAGTTTTTTTTGGAAATAAAATTATGATCTAACATACGATCGATCTTGAACGTGTCTTATTAATGAAAATGAAAATATTTGTATTAAATTAGAAATAAATTTATAATTTATAATTAGTTAATATTATTTCATTTCAATATATTCTATAACTATGTGATTTTAACTTTTTACCTTGCTTTTGACAAGTGATATAGAGTTTGTATTAAAAAAATTAGGAAATGTATGAAAACTGTTATTATAAATAATATATATATAAAAATAATTTTCCAATTTTGGAATATGATTACATTAAACTATGAATTCTTATTTTACCATACAATAATTTATTTATTATAGAATGATTTTTTTCTTGATTTTAATGAAAATTAACTCACTCAAACCAGGAAGTTTGAGTTCGCTAATGTAAATGGAATGTGCTGATTACAATGATTTATAGATTTTAATGGTAGTGGAATAAATTTATATATTTATAATTTACCCTTTCATGTAAGAAGTATTATTATAATAGAAACTCATTGAAAACCTAATTCAATTGTGTATCATTTTTTATTGAAAAATATATTGTTTACCTATATATTTAAAAATTTATATTCACTTTTAATTCTGTTTTTATATTGAAGTGTATATTCAATGGATTTAATTATTAAATTAATTCAATGATATATATTTATTATGTCAAAAATGAAACATTTTTAATTTCCATATTTTAATTTTATATTTTCAGCAATATACACATTTATTTTATTAAAATTTGTGGGTTTTTCCAATATATTGTGTTTCTTAAAGAATTTACTATATTCAAATTTAAAATTTAAATGTTCCATTATATATTAATTGTTTCATGTATTCTTCTACACTATATTGGTACATCATTCCATTTAAATTTGTACTCTATTAAGTGACGGTAATGTTTTTTAAGAATGATGCATTTGTTTCACCATCATAATCTTATTTTCTAGCATAGAAAATTCTCTCTCAGTGATCTGATAACTCTCAAGGATCACAAATCCCTCACTCACTCCTCCAAGAGTATCTTCATCAATTTTGATGAGTGTCTGCCTCCATCACATAATGGAATAGAATGAAATTTAATTGTATAAAGAATAAGTTCACAAATGATTTTATAAATTATAGAACCATACTTGATTGGGGAAACTATTTTTGAGGTATAACCTTTCATTGATAATAAAATTGATTAGAATTGTTTTTACAAAACTATATTTTATTTTCGCGTGTTTTACTTTCATATTTTGTACCATATTGATTTTGAGGTGTGACTAAAAACATTTACTTTCTATATAGATTATTATTAGGTTTTTCAATAATTTTTTTCTAATATGATTTAATAATGCATACCAATTTGATATTATCATTTTACTAGATAAATGATGATAACGATTTCCCTAATTTGGAAGGTTTGGAAAATAGAAACGGTACATGAATATGAGTGCAATTTGAATGAAAATCGTCCCGATAATGTCATATAATAATTTATAATTATTAAAAAGGAATGTCTTTGTTTATACACCCATGCATGAACTCAGATAATATTATATTATCTATCAGAATATGTTTGAGTAAGGATTTTGATATTTTTCGTAAATCAACAATTATCAATGATAGTATGAAGAGTGGTGTATCAATTAGAAGGGGGTGTTAATTATTAGATGAATATAAATTTCATAATGGTTCTAAATGTTGATGATTTTCATTCGATGAATAAAAGTACATATACAATTTTCTTCTATATTGAATCATTTTAATAAAACTATTAATAGAAATATCACATCTTCAACAGAATTATGTATTTATATATATAATTTAATTATAAGAGAAAAATATTCTAATAAAAATATTTAATATTTATATTATTTTTTATTTTTTTATGAAAAACATCTACTCAAATGATTTTCATAGCCAATTATAACATTTTCTATATTTAGTGAACTATGCACCACTATGAAGACATGTAATATCTCATGGTCGTATATAGGTTATGGAACATTATGTAGGTATATCCTAGTCTATTAATGTCATATTTTACATATTTTTCAATTATTAGGTTGACATCATTTAGGCCTTTTCAAATTCATAGTCATGTGAAAACACTGTCCTCTGTTGTATATACTATATCATTATTGTCAACAATTTTGTTGGTTTTTAGATTTTGGGGCCTATAATATATTATATTTTTTTATATTTAAACATTATATATCTTTTTTTGTAAAATGTCATCAAATAATAATAATTGAACATTCAATGTTGGATTCTGTAAAAATCAAAATTGAAATATTCTTTCAATGTTAGATATTACATAAAACTAAGCATCAGACATGATTCTATGATTCACACTGGATTAATTCATAATGATGTTTCTGACTTTTTTATCAGGAGGCCACTTGGTTTTAGTGGCTGGGAAAGGATACCATACGTGGTGAAATACATTTGATGGATTCCATCGATCACTGATTGGATTAAGGTAAATGTTGGTGGGGTGGCCTTTGGTGGACCAGGTCTTACTAGCTGTGGTGGCGTCTTCCATACATATCGGGGCATCGTGAAGGGTTGTTTATTCCACTTCATTGGCAATGGGTTTTCAATTGATGTGGAGATATGGGGTAAGATAAAGGTGATATTGTATATATTACATTATGGTTGTCCTGGACTATGTCTTTAGATGAATTAATCTGTTTCTATGAAAATTCTCCGAAATTTCTCAAAGAATGTACCATAGAGGATGTTGTCTTCGTGGATTTCTTGTCTTCGTCTTGCAGAATCAATCTCTCTAGATGTCCTAGAAGTTTTTACAGATTCAAACCAGGTGGTAGATGCTCTTTCAAAAAGATCAATTTTGGAGGTTAGTTCTAGTTCAGCTTGTGTTTTCCCAAGATATTGATTTATTCTGGCATAGATGGATTGAAGTGGTGAGATACACACCCTAATTTGTAATTCTTTTCTTTTGTGACTTGTTTTGTATTGTTTAATTTTTATAATAAGATCTTTTTTTATGAGTAGGCTTGATGGACTCGTAACCCTTTAGGATATTACATAAAACAAATGTTGAAAGACATTTTATTTTTCAAGGTGGAAATTCAACTTCAGTTTTATGTAATAACCAATGTTGAAAGTGCATTTTAACATCATTTTTTTAAAACAAAAAGACTTAGTAAATTTTCTATAACAATGTAAATAGACTTTCAATATTGGTTTTAATAAAAAATTAACATTCAAATTTCCATAATATTGTTTCCATATCAGTTTTATAGTAAAACAGATGTGGAAAATCCTTTCCAATATCATTTTACAAAATATTTAAATTGAATGACCTCTTAAATTGACTTTGTTGTTAATTTTTAGACACTAATTTTTTTAAAAAAGACATTGAAACTATTATTTATAATATTTATTGTATTATAATAAAATAAAAATCAATGATGAATATAAAATAATGTATGTGGAAATATATTTTTCCATTTATGAACATGTGTTTCCTTTTTCTCACATAATTACCAATGTTAGTAGACCATGGGTTGATACCAATTATTGTGACCAGAATGTTTAATATTGGTTTAGTATATTAATTTCAATATAAATATCAATAATAAAACAACTAGTGAAATTTATTGGTTTTGTTTCATTGTAACATCTGGTTTATAAAAATGGAATTCAAATAAAGAGTTTGCCTTATTTTTTATAATTTTTCATGGCCCCCTATTAAATCTATTAGTCTTGATAAAACATAAAATCACATAGGGACAAATATCAAAGAATATTTTGGATAAATATCATTAAGTGGAGGATAAATAGGGGAACATGGGCCATTTATAAATACTAGTACATGGATGATCATAAATATCATCATTATATTGTCTGTATAGGATCATCATCATCGCTGTATAAAAATCCTTTAAAATTGAAATTGAATGTGGAAAATGAATAATAATGAAAGATCATAATTATTATGACTAGTTTCCACAAATAGAATATATACAATTCTTATATCGTGGTGATGCATAAAATGTGTGTTTAAATCTCGTTAAAAATAATATTAACAAATCTTACATCATGTAATCACTTAATAATATATTGAGATATAAACTATTTTCTAATGAATTGTTGGGATATATAATTCTTTTCTCAAGAATCAAGTAATATTTTTATAATAATCATGCATGTTTCATATAAAAAAACATATACACATTAAAGACCTCATATAAACTTATGATAAATGATTGTGATTTATAATGATCTAATAAATGATAACTCAAAAAATAATGGTGGCAGTTCTAAGAAGTAAAATGGAAAAAAATTTCATACTCCAATCATTTATATAGTAATAAAATATCATAGTTTCTAAACTGGATAATAATAAACTTTATAATATTCATATACATTTATTGAGTATAACATCTCTACTAGAAATCATTAAATATTGGATAACATATTATCTCTAAATGTAGAATAAAAAATAAGCATCAAAATAAATGAAAATAAAATAAAATGTAAAATACATTTAGATGAATCATGGGGAAAATATACAGAAAGTGGATTAAATCCCAAAATAAAGTGTATGGTTGTAGAGATAACGTACCTTATTCCATGCTTTGTTCATTATGTTTTCACATAAAATGTAATCATAATATGTTTTTAAACACAAATAGATATGTGAATTAAATTTAATTACATTATTACTGATTATTAATTATAATTAAATTATTATATATGTTATGCATGAATTATTTTGATGAGACATTTCTATAAATATTCCCATTTTAATTTGTATTTTGGGGTTTTGATTCATTATTCCCCAACCATAAGTTTAATTACCTCATAGTAATTACATTGAAAATTATATATTTATAACATATACTGAAGTGCACTGTGTTGCATTTGTTGTCAATGAGGTATGTTGTTGTCAAGGAATGAATGGATGGATGTCAAGGAGTTTCAATATGTGAATGAAAAAGGATGTGATGGTGATGGTGAGGAAAGGAGAATGGCCATGGTACTAAGATGCATGTCACTTAGGAGATTCACTAAGTGACATAGGAGATGTGGTTGAAACATTCTCCATGAAAATCAGACGATTGTACAGTTGTTCTTTAAGTTCTAAGAACTTGTATCAAGTGGATACAATGTCACAACAATGTTTGAAGACCATGAATTGTATTGACAATGCATGAGGATATGAAGATGATCCATCCACAACTACTAAGTGGATGAAGTGGATTAAAGATGTCCATGCACTATCTCCTAGTGCATGTGAATGTGATGAAGATCCAATTTGATCTCTGATTAGATCAATGAAGAACATTGAAGAATTATTTGATTCAGGAGCTCGGTTGATGAAGAACCTTCAAGAATTTCCCTCCTAAGTAATGAAAATATGTTGAGGAGATTGGAAGAGTTCTTATGAGGAAGAAATGAAGAAATGGGAGGAAGAAAGAAGGGAACTTGGTGTGGCATTTGGCATTTACACATGGTTACTTTGTTTGTATACAAAGTACTTAGTGTTTCCTCAAGCAAAAAATATGGCCATCCATGGGCACCTTGAGGGTTCAACCCCAAGGCATGGGCGCTAGGCACCACACACATGGGGGAACCCGTGGGTTGAGCCCAAGGGAGGCAGGACGCACCCAAGACACCGCATGGGCGTCTGGGGCACGCCCGGAGGAGCGCGGTAGGGGCGCATGAGCACACCTGCGAGTGTCAGGCAGTGCAGAGTGGGCGCATAGCGCGCCCGCGAGGAGCAGAGGTGGGCGCAAGAGCGCGCCCGCAGGGAGAACACGGTGCGGGGCAGCACCGTGGAGGTTGGAAGTTCAATCGATGGGTTGAGGCAGCGCCAGGGTGATAAAGCGCAGAAAATCCGCTTGCCGTTTCGATGTGGGACGCGGAAAAAATTCCAGGAGCGAATCCCAGCCGCACGATTGATCGCGCGGACGATCTAAGCCACACATCTGATCCGCGGCGAGATGATCTGATCCAGGCCGTCTGAGATCAATTGAATCGCCGATCCAACAGCTGCGAGACCGCCTTCAACCCCGAGCTCGTCCGAAGTCTCCCGCGAGCTGCCGACGAACCAGGCGCCATCCGAGCATGGTTTTTGAGTTCCCGGCCACCATTTCCGAATCCGAAGGCTCCATTGAGCTCGTCTAGACCTATCGAACACGATCATGCATAAAAATATACTTGCATGCAACAAATGAGGAAATTCGATGAAGGCCGAGGCAAACGAAGTTGCCGAGGCATCGGGTATTCGTGTTTTTCATGGAATAGAAGAGAAGAAGCCATGCATGCGTTTCTAAGTCGCATGCACGTGAAGAAAATAGTAAATAAAAGAACCCGCGTGAACCGACGAGAAAATGAAAAATTTGGAAAGATTTTGAAGATCCGAAATCTTCGGTGATTCAAGATTTAACACGCGGATGGACAGAGGCATCTCTCGCCTATATAAACAGAGGCCTTGCCCTCGTTTATGCTTGCTGATCCTTTGAAGAGATAAGTCTCGTGAGAAGCACTCTGTGCCTCGCGAAGTCGAAGCCCCGCGCAGCACCCTGCGTGGCAGTGAAGCCCGGAGCACCCCTTGCTCCGCGAGGTTCCTTTTGCACACCTCTTGCGCGAAAGAAGAGAATGGGAGAGTCCCCTGCGCGCTTCCACTTTGCGCGACAGGAAGGAGAGGTTGGGCAGCGCGATCTTGCGCGCCCTCCTTGTGCCTGCGGTTGGTCGAGGCTTGCACGACCCCTGGCTCAAGATCCTTGCGCGGCAGTGACACCCTTGCGCGCTTCCTTTGAGATCAAGTGAAGAAGACCACCTACGGACAGTGGGTGTGTGCCAAGTGGGAAGAGGTCGAGGCCTTAGTGCCTTGTGTGCAAATTGAACAAGAGGAGGCCGTAGCCCTTGTGTGTGCACACTTTGAAGAACAAACTAAAAGAACACTAAAGTGAGTGTGTGCAAGAGAAGGAGGCTTTGTGCTTTGTGTGCACAAAGAATAAATGAAGGTCGAGGCATAGCTTGGGGGTGTGAAAAAAGAGTGGAGGCCAAATATACACTCATTGTGTGTTTGAAAATCAAAGAACAAGTTGTGTGTGAAAAACAACAAAGTGGCCGAACCTAGTGTGTGCACTAAAAGTGTGTTCACCTAGAAGAAGAAGAAGAGGACTCACACAACGTATAACACACATTTATGTGTGTAATCAAAAGGAATTAAATGTGTGAAGGAAAAGAAGAAAAGGTGTGTGTGCTAAAAGTATTTACACCCATTGTGGGTTTATCACACCAAGGAGAAGAAGGGGAGTTCATGCATGCATGCATGCACATGCACATGTGAACAAAGATAAATTAGGTTGTGTGCAATTGAGTTGTCCAAGACCAGGAGTTCTTGAAGAATTTGAGAAGGCCATGCAGTCAGTGCATGAAGATGCAGAGTTGGCATGCACTCAGTGCATGAAGTTGAAGTGAACTGAGACTGGACCAGACTGCAGTTAAAGATATCAGTTGTCTGACTATTCAGTAGTTGAAGAGTGAAGCCAGGTCATCCTGAGAAGAAGGAGATAAAGCCTGAGCAAGACGAGAAGACCTGATCATCACAAGTGATCAGAGGTACAGAGCAAGGCCAGCAGTCTTTATCCCAGACTGCTGAAGATACTTGAAGAGCTGAACAAGAAGAAGAGCTACTCGTGCGACTCGAGGAGCCAAGAGAAGACCCTGTGGGACTCAGGGTGGAAGAAGTCTTCAGTGGGATTCTGGAGTAGGCCAGTGGGACTCTGGTAACACTGTGGGATGCAGTATAAAGACCCTCCTGTGGGACTCAGGAGAGATACGGTGGGACTTTGTATCGACCATTGTAATTCTAACAAGTTATAATGGAAGAAACCATGTTGGGGTGTATAACCAACATGGCAAGGACGTAGGCCTTTGGTGCCGAACCTTGTAAATCCTTGTGTCCAGTGCCTTTACATTAACTACATCATTCGTGGAATGGTGAGAGATACAAGAAGAGTGGATCGAGGCTTTAACCAGCCATAGAGGTTTAATTGATAAAGAATCAATTAGTAAAAAAGTTTTAAGAGATCACTGATTCACCCCCTCCCCCTCTCAGTGATTCACACTGATCTGGGCACTTCAATTGGTATTAGAGCGAAGGTTACCTCTAAAAGATCCAAGGGAGCCTTTATGAAGTGCAGATTTGAGGAAATGATTGACCAGCCTCAAATGGAGATATCTACCAAGACTCTGAAAAACAGAATGAAGAAACAGGCAAAGAAGATGAAGAAGAAGGTTGTTGCAATCAGAGAAACTCTTATGGAAAGAAATGTGAAAGTCACACCACATGACAATTCCTTTTATCATTCTTCTGATGAAGCCTGCTCTAGTTGTGATGAAGATGGAAGGAACAATGATCTTCTAAATGCAATCAAATATCTTCAGAAGACAGTCCCCAAGGAAGTGGCAATGTGTATAGCTACAGGCCTCCTTGATCTTAAAGAAGAAAAATTACATCTAGAAGATGAAGCCAATTCTCTGGAAGTCTAATTGGAAAAAAGGTTTGGCATAACCAACACTCTCAGAAAGCTGGTGAAGGCTAAGGATGAAACAGTTTCTCTTTGCAATGATAGATATGAAGATACTTGTGAAGAATTGCAAAGAAGCCTTTCTGAGAAAGAAATCTTTATGATAATGATCAAAGAAGTTTTCCATGCACTGGAAAAATTGCACAGAGTTTCAATGGTTGTCAAAGATGCTCAACTAGAAGACAAAGTCAAAAGGGTGAAGGAGCTGGACAATTCATTGCTAGAAATAAAAAAGGTGCATGAAGACCAGATAAAGAAGCTGGAAGAGAAATGGGAAGGTAGGATAAGATTGGTTGAGGATGAGAAGAACTCCCTCAACATGAAATGCTTTGAACTGGAGGTGATATTGAATAATCTGCAATCACCCAAAGCTGAAGCCTCCCAGTCAACTGAAAGAAGAAATGTTGCTACTCAAGTATGCTTCGATAAGGATGATTCTAATAGAAAGACATCCTCTAATGAAAGGGCAAAATATTCTAAAAAGAAGGTGCCATCCATCCCATCTTGTACTAATGCTTCTAATTGTGTTTCCACAAAAAGTGCAGGATGGAAAAATAATTCCAAACAAGTATGGATGAAGAAAATGAAGAAGCAGAGCTCTCCTGAAACAACACAACAGCTCCAGAAAAGTACCCTAAAATCAGAAGGACTGAAGAAGTCAATATTTGTGGGTCAATGTTGGTGTTGTAATAAGTATGGGCACTATGTAAAGGATTGTTGGTACAATCCACTAAATGTCAAAGCACAAAGGAAGCCCATGCCTAGGGGGAGCAAGCCAGAAGGAAATCAGCAGCATCCACAGGTCCAGAGACATCTGTTTACTGCTAACAGATTTGGATTTCTTGACAACATCTGGGATTATTGCAAAAGTGGTCAAAAAGATACATGTCAATCTCCAACTGTATCCAGAGCTCAAAATAAGAAAAGATCACAGAACCTGGCTCAGACAGAATCCTTGGGAAGCAAGCATAAGAATGTGGAAGATTCTCCCAAGAAGATTATGAAAAAGGAAGAGAAGTCCTTGGATTCTAAGTCCAAGAAGGGTGATGTATCCAGAAGGACCACCAACAAGAAAACATGCTTCTACTGTGGAAGGAAAGGACATATCATGGATCTTTGTAAACAAGCCATGAAATTCAATAGAGGCAGACTGGACTCAAACAGACAATCAATCCAGAAGAAGCAGAAGGGATTGATTGAAAACATGTTGCCTAAGAGAGGTAGCTTGACAGCATCAAAGGAACCATGTAGAACTTCCAGAACTGAGGCCACACTTCCAAATGACTTGTTAATCATATGGCCAAATCAGTTGCAACTTGCCAAAGATCTGCAGAGAGCTGAAGATGAAGTTCTGGCAATTGCTAAGGCAAAAGGGAAGAAGAAGATTTCCCATGAAGATGTGTTGAGATCCACACCAGCATAAACATCATTGAAGATCAAATGTGCAAGTGTAAAGAATGGTGAAAATGGGACATCTCGGTTGAGAGAATCTTCTCAACCTTGTTGTTCACATTGATGAACCAAGGAGGTTCCATCTTATTCCCTTATACTTCTGGTATTTACATGTGCTAACATTACAGGGAATTGAAGATGATGATCATTCTCAACTGGAGGATGGTTTGGACAGAATGGAGTGCACCCCTTGAGGGGGAGCCAATCTGTAGATGATGGGATTCTGAGATTTAATACCATCTTGAGAAAAGTGAAGGTAATCCAATCATACTTTTATCCCTTGTTTTATTAATTGAGGGGATCTTCTCAATTAAGGGGGAGTATGGATTGAAGACAAATGGATGAAAGGGGGAGCTTTATCTTTGCACTTGAACTTTCTAATGTGTTTGGTGAAGTTGTGCAGGATTTAGCAAATTCATTGTTATATCTGAAAAATTTCAAACCCCTAAGCATGATCTCACATGTGTAGAGAGTTATGGACAGCTTTGAATTCCTTGGTTACATCACTCTTGTTTTCTACACCGGGTTAGCCCAAGTAGACTTAGAGTTGATCAACTAATGGTTCTTTGCTAAAGAAGAACATGTGACATCATCCCTCTCTTAGTGATTTTGAAGAAAATGCTTTTATAAGGGAGGAAGAGATTTTTGAAGAGAACCACACCACACCTTTGCATTTGATTTCCAATAAGGGGGAGAAATATTGGCACACATATTGACCCATTCATATGTGCTCTAGTGTATTGCCAACAAATACAAAGGGGGAGATTGAAGTGCACTATGTTGCATTTGTTGTCAATGAGGTATGTTGTTGTCAAGGAATGAATGGATGGATGTCAAGGAGTTTCAATATGTGAATGACAAAGGATGTGATGGTGATGGCGAGGAAAGGAGAATGGCCATGGTACTAAGATGCATGTCACTTAGGAGATTCACTAAGTGACATAAGATATGTGGTTGAAACATTATCCATGAAAATCAGACGATTGTAGAGCTGTTCTTTAAGTTATAAGAACTTGTATCAAGTGGATACAATGTCACAACAATGTTTGAAGACCATGCATTTTATTGACAATGCATGAGGAGATGAAGATGATCCATCCACAACTACTAAGTGGATGAAGTGGATTAAATATGTCCATGCACTATCTCCTAGTGCATGTGAATGTGAAGAAGATCCAATTTGATCTCTGATTAGATCAATGAATAACATTGAAGAATTATTTGATTCAGGAGCTCGGTTGATGAAGAACCTTCAAGAATTTCCCTCCTAAGTAATGAATATATGTTGAGGAGATTGGAAGAGTTCTTATGAGGAAGAAATGAAGAAATGGGAGGAAGAAAGAAGGGAACTTGGTGTGGCATTTGGCATTTACACATGGTTACTTTGTTTGTATACAAAGTACTAAGTGTTTCCTCAAGCAAAAAATATGGCCAGCCATGGGCACCTTGAGGGTTCAACCCCAAGGCATGGGCGCTAGGCACCACACACATGGGGGAACCCGTGGGGCGAGCCCAAGGGCGGCAGGATGCACCCACGACACCGCATGGGCGTCTGGGGCACGCCCGGAGGAGCGCGGTAGGTGCGCATGAGCGCACCCGCGAGTGTCAGGCAGTGTAAAGTGGGCGCATAGCACGCCCGCGAGGAGCAGAGGTGGGCGCAAGAGCGCGCCCGCAGGGAGAACACGGTGCGGGGCGGCACCATGGAGGTTGGAAGTTCAATCAAGGGGTTGAGGAAGCGCCAGGGTGATAAAGCGCGGAAAATCCGCTCGCCGTTTCGACGTGGGACGCGGAAAAAATTCCAGGAGCGAATCCCAGCCGCACGATTGATCGCGCGGACGATCTGAGCCGCACATCTGATCCGCGGCGAGATGATCTGATACAGGCCGTCCGAGATCAATTGAATCGCCGATCCAACGGCTGCGAGACCGCCTTCAACCCCGAGCTCGTCCGAAGTCTCCCGCGAGCTGCCGACGAACCAGGCGCCATCCGAGCATGGTTTTTGAGTTCCCGGCCACCATTTCCTAAGCCGAAGGCTCCATTGAGCTCGTCTAGACCTACCGAACACGATCATGCATAAAAATATACTTGCATGCAACAAATGAGGAAATTCGATGAAGGCCGAGGAAAACGAAGTTGCCGAGGCATCGGGTGTTCGTGTTTTGCATGGAATAGAATAGAAGAATCCATGCATGCGTTTCTAAGTCTCATGCACGTGAAGAAAATAGTAAATAAAAGAACCTGCATGCACCGAAGAGAAAACACAAAATTTGGAATGATTTTGAAGATCCGAAATCTTCGGTGATTCAAGATTTAACACGCGGATGGACAGAGGCATCTCTCGCCTATATAAACAGAGGCCTTGCCCTCGTTTATGCTTGTTGATCCTCTGAAGAGAGAAGTCCCGTGAGAAGCACTCTGTGCCTCGCGAAGTCGAAGCCCCGCGCAGCACCCTGCGCGGAAGTGAAGCCCGGAGCACCCCTTGCTCCGCGAGGTTCCTTTTGCGCACCTCTTGCGTGAAATAAGAGAAAGGGAGAGTCCCCTGCATGCTTCCCCTTTGCGCGACAGGAAGGAGAGGTTGGGCAGCGCGATCTTGCACGCCCTCCTTGTGCCCGCGGTTGGTCGAGGCTTGCACGACCCCTGGCTCAAGATCCTTGCGCGGCAGTGACACCCTTGCGCGCCTCCTTTGAGATCATGTGAAGAAGACCACTTACGGACAGTGGGTGTGTGCCAAGGCGGAAGAGGCCGAGGCCTTAGTGCCTTGTGTGCAAATTGAACAAGAGGAGGCCGTAGCCCTTGTGTGTGCACACTTTGAAGAACAAACTAAAAGAACACTAAAGTGAGTGTGTGCAAGAGAAGGAGGCTTTGTGCTTTGTGTGCACAAAGAATAATTGAAGGCCGAGGCATAGCTTGGGGGTGTGCAAAAAGAGTGGAGGCCAAATATACACTCATTGTGTGTGTGCAAATCAAAGAACAAGTTGTGTGTGCAAAACAACAAAGTGGCCGAACCTAGTGTGTGCACTGAAAGTGTGTTCACCTAGAAGAAGAAGAAGAGGACTCACACAACGTATAACACACATTTATGTGTGTAATCAAAAGGAATTAAACGTGTGAAGGAAAAGAAGAAAAGGTGTGTGTTCTAAAATTATTTACACCCATTGTGGGTTTATCACACCAAGGAGAAGAAGGGGAGTGCATGCATGCATACATGCACATGCACCTGTGAACAAAGATAAATCAGGTTGTGTGCAATTGAGTTTTCCAAGACCAGGAGTTCTTGAAGAATTTGAGAAGGCCATACTGTCAGTGCATGAAGATGCAGAGTTGGCATGCACTCAGTGCATGAAGTTGAAGTGAACTGAGACTGGACCAGACTGAAGTTAAAGATATCAGTTGTCTGAGTATTCAATAGTTGAAGAGAGAAGCCAGGTAATCCTGAGAAGAAGGAGATAAAGCCTGAGCAAGATGAGAAGACCTGATCATCACAAGTTATCAGAGGTACAGAGCAAGGCCAGCAGTCTTTATCCCAGACTGCTGAAGATACTTGAAGAGCTGAACAAGAAGAAGAGCTACACGTGCGACTCGAGGAGCCAAGAGAAGACCCTGTGGGACTCAGGGTGGAAGAAGTCTTCACTGGGATTCTGGAGCAGGCCCGTGGGACTCTGGTAACACTGTGGGACGTAGTATAAAGACCCTCCTGTGGGACTCAGGAGAGATACAATGGGACTCTATATCAACCATTGTAATTCTAACAAGTTATAATGGAAGAAACCATATTGGGGTGTATAACCAACATGGCAAGGATGTAGGCCTTTGGTGCCGAACCTTGTAAATCCTTGTGTCCAATGCCTTTACATTTACTGCATCATTCGTGGAAAGGTGAGAGATACAAGAAGAGTGGATCGAGGCTTTAACCAGCCATAGAGGTTTAATTGATAAAGAATCAATTAGTAAAAAAGTTTTAAGGGATCACTGATTCACCCCCTCCCCCTCTCAGTGATTCACACTGATCTGGGCACTTCATATACAATGATTTCAAAAATTTATCCATAATGGTGGGGATATGTGAAAAATTCACAATGTCCCCTTAGGTGGATAAAACATACAATGAATAAGACATGTCTAAAACCTTATGAGGTTATTCATTTAATATACTGGGTTTATAGTTATTTTATGGAATGAAAATAATTTTAAAATAATTTTTATTTTCAAGATTACTTTTTAGGAGGTTTTTTGAATATTTATAGTATTATAGAATAAATATAGGGGAAATGTGAATTCAAAATTGAAGAAATTATTCCTCTTCCAAGATTATTGATCCTTTTATTTGGCTATAATATTTTGTAGGTTGAGAGTTTTATAAGAGTAGAAAATCTGCAAAAATATGTGGAATCATTGATTATGGTAGTATGGTATATCATGGAAAATAATATGTTCATGTTATGTGATTTCAAAGTGGGAGTTAATTTACACTTGAAGGGTGGTGTATTTTCTGATAAAAATGTTAAATGAAACATTTTATTCATTATCAAGTTTTTTAATATAGGTAGTATTGGAGAATGAAATTTTAATTTTATTAAAAATATAATTTTAGACAACTTTGTAAACATTCAAAACACACATCTATATAAAAAAATATGAAAATTTTGAAAGGAAATTTTTTACTGTAATTCTATATCTTTTCATAAATTTTAAATTACATTGAAGATTGAAAAATTAAGATTATTATATAAAAAAAATAATTTTTTATATTAAAGGTATATTTAGTGTACTAAAAAAATATTTTAGCTATTAGGTCACTATTCCAAAAATGTTATTTAAATAATCATAGAGTATTTGATTTTTTTATAGTTTGTAAAATAATTAGTGTTTAAAAAACTTAATAAAAACATAACCCTTTATAAAATTAAATTTCTTTTAAAAAATTGAAATTCATTTATCAATCCATTTTTTTAATTGGCTAATTTTAATATTTAATTATTATTATCCAAATTATTGTTTAGAAAAAAATTTATAAAGACTTTATTTTTAATTTAAAATATCAATTTAGTTAATATTACAAATTTAATTATTTCTATAAGTGACCTACAATACTAATATTAAAATAAATTAGTTATATAAAATGTTATTTTCAATCATTTAACTATTTCATTGGTCAAGTTACTATTCTAACAATTAGGATACCATTTTAATGGCCTTGTTACATTTCCAATAGTATGGATGTCCATTTCAATGGTCATAATATATTTATAAATCATATAAATACCTCTTATTTTCATCATTCATCAGTAAATTAGTTTTATATCTTAGTTCACTATATCCTCCAGAAATTTATAATCATATTCTTCATGTTTTATTTTATTTTTTCAATTTTTTCGATGCGTGTTATATATCTGAGGGATTATGACCTGATGTTTCGTTAAATTATATAGATTTTATTTTTCAGTTTTTATTAACCCTTTATAAATTTTTTAATTTTATTGTGTATATGTAGTGTTTAAATATATTTTTCTACACTGATTGAATAAAGTGTGGATGGATTTATACAAAGCGATGTATTTTCTTTATATTATACTATATTATTAAATATAAAACTCATTTATATTCACAAAAAACATTATATAGTAAATTATGGTGTAATATAGTCATATAATGTCATTGAGGAAATTATATTGGGCTTATACTCAACCCCTATATATGTACCTTGGTTGGGAAAAGTTACAATTATATATGATACATGTAAGGGAAAGACACCATTCATTATTATTATATATATATTTATCCATATTAGAATTATTTCATAGGAGTTAGAGAATCATGTTTCAAGAACTATTTTAATTATTAAATATATTTATTTTATTCTTATTCCAATGATGAATTTTTTAATAATTTTTATATTCATTGTGTTGTGGTTTTCATATATTGTTTTCAATGGAAACTAAATGAACATATATGATTAAAGTTTATATATCAAGGAAATATAATTCCATGTGATTTATTATTACCCTTTTCATTTTTATTAGAATCTATATATCAAGTTAATTAATGGAGGTAATGTGTAATTCGGGATATGATTTCATGTTTCGATCTTCTAGGACATTTTATAAAATATGATACCGGTATTTTGTTTTTGAGTTGAGCCTTGAAAATTAAAATTGGTATGTAGAATATGATAGTTATTTCATTAGAAGTAAATATAAATGATATCAATCCTTTTAATTTTGATATATTAGTTAATGAAATATTAATAAGAATAAACGAATGTGATCACATAATTTTTATGTTCTATGAGCTATGTTATCCTTATATATAAAAAATCTTGTAAAAAATTATGATTCATAACTGGTATATAAAATAGTTTTGTCACATGACATGGTTTTTAATGAAATGCATTTCCCTTCATGAATGTTTATATTTTATTATTATGTTGTTTTGACTTTTAAAAGATATTTTTTATAATTAATGATAATTATGAAGAATTATTTTACCATTGTGATGAATATTTTTGTCTGAAATTTGTGATGGAAATAGAATACACCTTCACATTGAAAAAAATAATTTTATTATGATGAAAAACGTTTTGGAAATTATATTATATTATATATATATTTTTTTTAAATATATTATATCACCAATGAGAGCTTTAGTTTAACATATATTATAGAAATGGTAACAAACTCTTTTAATCCAGATCATAATCATATTGTTTCTATTGATTGGGAATTCCAAGGTATTATTATGTATTTTATACAGAATGGACTATGAGATTTAGAATGGTCTACTAATTTTGTGCAGTAGAACCACACATCATTTTTTTGGAAGTTCAAGAAAAATGTTGGAACTAGAGTAGTTATAAAATATTAATCAAATATATTTTTCATATTTCAAAGGACTATATTGTAAGGATTGGGTCTTATTTTTAGAGTGATTTTTTGTAAGATCCCATTTTTTTAGATATGACATAATTTGAGTTTTTTTAACCCTCAGTATGATTATCTTATTCATAGATGGGTAGACTTTGTTATCGAAAATGAATTAATGTTTTTGAGAGTATGTTTTTTGAATGAACACAATATTTGGTAGTGAGGTAATAAGAAAAACCTAGATATGATCTACACGAGGAGAAGATTGGGGGATCTTTTTGAATTAATTTAGACTGGGTATAAATGGGTCATGTTTACCATGGGTTCTGGGTATGTTGAGAAGCCTAAAAGGGTTTTTATATTATTATAAGGAATCTCAGATAAAAAATATTTTAAGAATAATTAAACACTATGTTAATGTAATACCTGCCATGTAATTGTTTATGGGAAAATATCATGAACGGTTACAAGTCGTGAACTGATTCATGACATGATAATAAAAAAATGATGAAATTATATTACATGTCATTTAATATTCAATCAGAAGAAATAATAATCCATGGAAATCGGTTTTTTGTGTATCCCTATAAAAATATTTAGACGACATGTAACTATTGTACACACCATATAATTCTCTGACGTTTAGATTTAATGTGTTATATGTTATTGAATTTTATTTATAAATCATGTAAAACATTCATCCCTAGACCGTAGGGAACATTACAACCATTTTTTGATTGAATCTCTTAATTATAGTAATCAAATTTGTGTAATAGATCCCCGATTAAGAAATTTTCCTTTAGTTCATTATTCTCTTGAATCTTTCTTCGACCATTATTGTGTATTCTCTTGATTTTATGTGTTTTTGGTTTTGATCTTGGTCGTTTTTGATCTAGGAAGATTCATAAAATCATATACACGTTCTTCCACATTAGTTATTACAATTAGAATTGTTTTTTGATCATCATTTTAACATATGGGGTCAAAACATTAACCATTTATATTGATAATTTTCACGTATGTGAAATATTTCAAAATCAAAAAAATATCATGTGCTAAATAAATTGGAATAAGGAATTCAAATATTCCTTAGAGTATATTTTATCCAATTGGTTATTGATCTAACATGTGGGTATAATTATAGTGAGTGAAAACTTAAATATAAATTAATTTTCTAATATATCAATGTTTGATTATCATGACATGGATTGTGGGTGTTTTCTTGAAATATATTTACCATGACCATGTTTTTTTATTGTGATAAATAACATGTTATTGGTTGTCATAAATTTATATCAGAAATGTCTAATTGAAAGATAAATGATAATTTTCATAATTTACCAAGGAGGCATATTATTTTATATGGTGATATACTTATTTCTATGACTTCTTTCATGATTTACATGTTCTAATTATTACATCGGGCATTGGCCCAATGACACCTAAAAAAGTGAATATATAGTTTGCTATGTCATGTGAAACATGAAAAAAAAGCCTATATAGTGACAAAAGCATACTGATACATGCTAATATGATTATATATCGTGTTATTCCAAATGATTCATGTTGAAATTATAATATAGGGAATTGGCCCTGTGATACATTTTGAATTTCATTTATAATGTTCTATTCATGTTTATACATTTTGAAATTATTATATATTTTTCTATGCCTAGTGAATCATATTGAAATTATTATATGCATGTATATGTCCCAATTAAATGATGAAATGATTATATAGAGTGTTTCACCTATATTTTTGTAATATATACCTTGTTTATAAGGTTATGATTTGTATGGCCATAAGACACGGTCCTAGGTATTCTTAAATGGAGTCGAAGCTCGTTAATGTTGTTTTAATTTAAATTTTCCAATTTATTAATACACTTGTTTATTTTATTATTTCATAAACATAGTTTTAGCCTGGTTATACATAGACATAGTGGTGTCAACCTACTGAGTTATACTCACACACTCTTCGGTCTATAGTTTGGTTCCTGAGACGATTATATGAATGTAGGTTTGGACATGAGAGATAGATGTTGTTGTTGACTATTTTCATTGTGTATGTTCCATATTCTCTACATTCCATCAAAATGGTTTAGGGACCATGGACTTTTTATTCTTTTTTAGTATTCATGTATTTTAATTTTTATTACCTATATCATTACATATAAATAATCTTAGGTCCACTAGGATTGATACCCTCAGAGGGAAGGGTTGAATCAGGGTCTGATAGATTAATAAAAACTTCCCCTTTTGATCTTATTTCACTATTAATCAAATCTTTTTCTATCTCCTTCCTGTTGAAAAGTATAAACAACAATTAAATCATGCACGGAACATAGTGATTTTTAATTGGTTCTCCCTCACATGGCTACGTCCAAGGAGCATACACCAGCAATGTGATGATATATCCAATTCAATAAAAGCATAATTCTATATACAATGTTCAATATGGACTCCCTATCTTATCTAGTTTACAACCTATCACAGTTTTAGAACTCACTACTCTCTCAACTGAAATGAGATCACTACTTCTTCAGAAGATCCACTCACATTTTATAGACCAGTAGGTCTCTACATTATAAAAGATGAATTCATATTCCACTAAATGAATATGCTCTATTGAAGTTCCACATTCATCCACTGATGAATACAATGTTACTATGGATGTACCAATAAATCATTGAGAAATCAAATATCCCTAAAATAACTAACATGCATCTCTATGATTGTCGCTCTTCTCTAATGCCTAGTGCACTTCTCTGTGTTTTGGCACCCTTCTCCAAGCCATGCACACAAGATTCAGAAAACCTCTTTCAAGATACCCCTTATTCAACACTGAACTTGGGAGACTCACACCCTTTTATGCCCAAACGAATATTGGTACACATCTATCAACAGGCTCAAAACTTCTTGATTATCATTATACTTGGACAACTAAACCACGACTTGCGCTACCAAGCCACCTGCGCTTTTGGAGATCTTATTTTCTCAAAAATATTGAACAATATATCTAATGAGGAGGAGTGTAAATATATTTAAAGGCATTTTGGACACTGTAAACACTGGTGTGCATGTCTCCTCCTAGCACGCTAGTGCATTCGCCCAAGTCCTGGTCGCCCTATTCACTTTGCGCGCCCAAATCAAAACAGGGGTGCCCCTCTTTCCTTTGCCATACATTGATATTCTGATCTTGAAAAAAAATGGTGTGCAACATTCCATACCTCTAATACACCAGCGTGCATGTCCCTTTTTCGAAAACACGTTTCTACATTTTTTTTATTTTGAGGCCCAAAGATTTGGCACATAGGAAAATGACGCCACCTTGTATCAACTCTTTTTTTACAACCTATAGATCATCCATTACTTTTTCATGGTTCTTAAATCAATCATGGATTGTTAATAACATCCCTTTGACCCAAAAATGACCATATAAACCCCCATTGTCCATAAATTCGTATATCGTGGTTTTCTTTGTCAATAAACAAAACATGGAGGCTCATTTTGTCAACAAACTCAATCACCTAAAAAATAATTCAATGAAACATTGATGGATTTTTTCCCAACAGATACACTCCATTATGTCAATACATTATTAATTTATTATTTATTGTATTATTAAGTAGGTATTTTTTATTATTATTCGTTTTTAATGTTTTTTTTCTATTCTTTCTACACTCTAAAATGTATATTATTATTAATGGTATTGGTCTGCCCCATTATGTTGTAAATATGAAACCCGAGGGTATAGTATCCACACTATACATATCCCAAACTCACTACTATTTGGAAGACTTTGGAGTATGGGTATGTCTGTTTGAGGTCTCAAAACCAACCTCTTTTGGCCATGTGTGAGAGTTCCAGATCGAGGTTACGTTACAATGTGGTATCAGAGGAACATGTTTCTTTTTCTATTTCATTACTAATATGAAATGGTTTAAAAGATACTAAGATGTGTTAGGAGGTGGTAATGATCTTGTGCAAGGGCGTATCTATCCCATGTATATTGGAAAACATGAGTACCTAGAGGTGGATTAATCTGTATCCCATTTTATTATTACATTTAATGTTATTTCACCATGTTCAATTCACATGTGGTGTGATATTTATTTTTTCATGATTTTATTTTATCCAGATATTTATAGTCATGTCCCAATCTAGAATTATATGGGCATGGATGCATCAAAATATGTATATATGTATATATATTAACATTCATTGTTCTCTATAGAGACATATTTATTTTTCATTTGATATATAATTTCTTGTTGAACTATGATTTGAGATATCTTTCTTATCATAGAAATAAAATAAATGAACTATTATATCATTCTAAAGCACTTATAAGACATGTTTCGAGAGACTATTCGCCAGCGGATTGATATTATTGTCACAAGTTGAAGCTGGAATTTTTGATATATCCAGTGTTCTAAGAAATGTATTTTTTCTTGCAGAGAAAATGCCACCTCATTTCATTCAAGAAGGGATTTTGGAGAGTGGAAATCATAACACTCCTAATGCATCTAAGTAGGAGATTCCAATAGTTCTTATAGATTAGTTTAATTTTAAGTATCACGATAACTTATTGATGTTCATGATATACATATAAATAGAGACTCTCTACACCATGACTTCTATGTGTTGTGTGAAGGGAGATTTTGAATTAGAGAATCTAAGTCCATTATTTGGGGAGGGACGCCCCTAAGCATCAGATATCTAGATCAAGTAAGTACAAATGATTTTTAAGAATCGTGATACCGTCATAGAGAAGCGGGTGAATCATGTTGTTTATATGCTTCATGTAATAGACAGACATTGGTGGGAAATTTTGGAGGAAGCATGGTTTTAGGTATATTTAATATAGAAGGACATCTATATAATTTTAGAGATCCATTTCTGTTTCGAGATGATGAGGGATGAGAAGTATTGAGAGTACATGCACCTATATTATTAGGGAATGTAAATTTTTTACTGCACTAAAAGTTTCATCGACCATCATTTCTATACATAATATTTGGCATCTGATCAGATCTCCAGGGTGAGACCATTTCATGATATACTTCTCTATGACATCAGTTTTCATTGAACATGTTTTTTCTGAGTAGTATTTTAGAGGTGATGAACCATGAACTCGTCCCAAAAGGGAATATAACAGAGTACCCATGTAGGGGCCTAGTTTCTTCAGTAGGTAAATAAATGAAATATAATTCTAGTATAAATAAGTTCTGTTGTGATATATTTCTCTAGGGATGAAGTTATTAGATATGTTAGGGAAGTGGGTAGCCATCTTAGGATTGTGTTCCATTATAGTTTTTTTAGTGTAGAAAGATTTGACAGAAATGGAATTAGTTCCTATAAAACATATTGAAGTATCATTCATGTGTTATATTTAGTCATATAAAGTGGTTTTGTAGGGGACTTCAACAAAAATCAAAGGTAGGGAAAAAAGGTAAGTAACCGCGTCTTGGAAAGAATCAACCACACCATTGTTAAAATGCTCATGGATTTCAATGACACATTTTGGATATGGTAGGGGGTGTGGTACCACAGTTATTGAATGAAAGTACCAATAATAGGGTGTATATCATCAGAGTTAGGATGGATACTAGGGTAGAGGGGTTGGTCAAGTGCATGTTATATAGAAGAATCCAACTATTTTGGATAAAAAAAATTCTACTATCAGAGGAATGATTGTAGCACCACTTACACATTCTTGTGTTTGGTATGATATTAGGAAATCAATTTACATATTATAATACATTTTTTTATGTTTTGGGACTAGATATGGAAATCTTGCATGGGTTTTTGAACATTAAAACCAAATTGGGAGTCTATTCAGAGAATATAAAATGTGGAACCATGTGTTCTCTATGGATTGGTAGTTAATGTTTATTTGGGGAACTCTTTTAGTTGGAAATGACAAGATTTTATTTAATTCAAGTATAAGATGGTTATTTATATACCAGGCTCATATCAACTATTACTAGAAGAGTGTCACCTATCTATCTCTATAAGGAGGTGTCTATTCTCACCAAGTTGACTGGGATCATCAAGCTAGTGATGCAAAACAAATTGAGTGAAGATTGGATTGTTTCAAGGCTCATATAACCATTCATTATCAAGATGATGGTGGAATGTAGAATGATTCTTTTCTTCCACTGTTTGAATGTTTTTAGAATACATTTTTTGATGAGTTTACCAAATAATCACCAGATTGAGGGCTCATGTTCTTGATTGATTTGGTGCCAAGAGAATAACAATTTTCTCTCCTACCATACTTGATGACACCAGTAGACATTCAGGTCATGAAAGATTAAAAAAATATCTAGATAGAAAAGGATTTGGATGGCCTAGTATTTCTCTATAGGGTTTTACAGTTCTATTTTCCAAGAAGGATAATCGGACTTTGTACTTGTATGTGGATTACTAGATATTTTTCTAAACGACAGTAGAGAACTAGTACACTATTCTGTTCATTGATGATAACTTAGATCAGCTGAGATGTGATAAGATATTATTCATGATCTATTTGAGATCAGGGTAACATAAATTTAATTTGATAACATTGGACATACCATAGACTAATTTTAGGAGCATGTATTGTTTTTATTTGTTTTTTGAGATGTAATTTTTTATGACTAATACAGTAGTGGTATTCAAGGGAATGGAGAATAATATTGTCAATACTTTTCTAAACAGGTTTTTCGTGGTTTTTTTCAATGAAAACATAGTGTACTCTAATTCAGAAAACAATCATTCCAAACATATTTTCACAACCCTGATTACATTGATAGAGATTTATTCCATGCCAACAAAATGATGTTTCTGTATTGATAAAGTGAACATCATGGGCCCTGATTTCAAAGAGGAAGCTGTTTTAGTAGACCTAGAGAACATGACAATGATAATATATTTGGAGAAGCCCAAAAATTTCTTATAGATTCAGATTTTTTAAGTTTGGAATATTATTATTTTTTCTTTAGTGAAAAAATATCACATTTGAAAGTAGTAATATCAGGGATAACCAATAAGGGGTGATGTTTTTTGGGAATGATTATTAAAAAATATATTTTCAATAGATAAAGGGATGGATGAACTCAACACCTTTCCTCACATTACTTATGCTAGGTAATGTATATACCATTTATTGTGAAGAATCCACGGCTGCAATCGTTGAATTTTTGTGTCGGATTACCAAGTCATTCCTTATGGATCTAGAAAGTTGAAACAATATTATAGGAATTTCCCTACTCAAGATTTTTTTTGTAATAATTAGTGGTACATTTCCTGAGATTCTATGTGAATTTTTTCATGGTAGACATATTTTTTGGAACACGAACCACAAGAGCCTCCGGTAAGTATTTTTTTAAAATAATTTGATCATTCAGTGGGGGTGGCGAGTCTAATATCATTAGTATTTCATCATTGAGTAGGATTATACACAATTTAAGGGAAATTTTGTTTCTAATTAAATGATATTAAATCTAATGGTAGATGATGTACATGATTCTTAGGATGAGTGGCTGATGACGTGCCTCTTTTATAAACATGCATCTATATATTTATGCGTCTCAATGATGAGTGCCTCTTTGTTCAACATCTTTTATACTAGTGAATTTGGGCCGGATTAAGACCAACATGTTACCTGATTGAGATGGATTATTTTCATGAGACAACTTATATAGTGGGGAGAAATTGTTGGGATGGTCTCTTGGAAGTGATAATTATATTCTTTTCCTGGGATGAGTATGAGTTCCTATGGGATTGTGTGAGGAGATAATGAGGGAATATCATGCCTGGTGATGGCTGGTACATCATGGAATGAAAAGGATGTATCATGATATCTATAGATAGTATTGGTAGTCTGGATTACGGAAGAAGCTTTCAGGATTTTTGGTGAGATGTTTCACATGTTAGCAAGTGAAACTCGAGCATCATAGGGAAACTAGGATTTTGTCACCTTTTCCCATTATCAAGTGGAAATGGGATGATTTCACTATAGATTTTATTATTGTATTAATGAGGGAAACCATTAAAAATGATGTTATATGGATGATTATGGATTGATTGATTAAGGAATCCCACTTCTTTTCTATCAAGTAAAAATTTAAATTTGATTACATGGAATGTATTTATGAGCATGAGGTAGTTACACTACATGGTATCTCAAGGAGTACTATTTAAAATAGAGATCATTATTTCACATTTCATTTTTAGAAGGGTCTTCAGAAGGCTCTATGATTGTAGGTACTTTTGATTATGACATATCACCCATAGAAAAACAGTGCAATTGAGGGAAATATTTAGATATAGATGGAAATTTTAATGTCTTAGGTTCTTGATTTTTGTTGATCATGGGAGAAAAATATAGAACATGTGTAGTTTTTATATAATAATAGTTTCCAAGAATCTATCTAGATGGTACTATTAGAGGACTTTTATGGACGGTGCTTCCAATCACAAATTTTTTTGTTGGAGGTAGGTGAGCTAGGACTTTTAGGGCCTAGACTTCTCTAGTGGGAATATGAGTATTTTAACTTCATCAAAAAACTATTGGTGACTTCATATAGATGGAAAATATCATATTCTTGAAATTGGATATAACCTTTGGAGTTTGAGGTTGTTCGTCATGTTTTATTTCAAGTGTTTCCTAAGTTAGTGAAACATCATATCAAGAAACATGGGATGTTGGAACCTAGGAGTTTTTGTGCTAGTAGAGACAAATCATGGGGTTAAAGTAGTGGAATACAATTTAACTCTTCCACAACACTACAATTCCATGCATGATGTGTTCCACATTTCATAGAATTAGAGATACTATTTTGACCCTTCTCACGTGAGAGACAGTTCTAAATTGTATATTAGTGTTATATAATCCTTTAAGGATAATCCAATAGAGATTGTAGACTATAATAAGTAGTATCTCTAGGCATGGACTATACCATTGTTACAATTGTAGTGTAATGATGGGAGAGTTTAGGAGGAGACATGGGAGAGGGGATCTGATATGTGATCAATGTGGCTAGACTTGTTAATATAGACCCCATAGTGAAGATAAGATCACCTTAATGTTGAGATGTTATATGGTGGAGTTCTTGTAATATCCTATATTTTTCTAGGTACATCCCTCTTTTAATTTTTTTGTTTGAGACTATTTTCCCAAGTCTTATTTGGATAATAGAAGATTTTCTTTTTAAATTCACATAAACATTATCGAATTTTGTTATTTCAATAACCATTTTAATCGGTTGCGAGGAAACATGAGAAGGATGGAGAGGGTCCACATGTGTTGTGGAATGTGAATTATGTTTGAATTAATGGATTTAGGTTATAAATTGGTTAACTGTTACTCTAAGACATTGGTATGTTGAGAATCTATAATGTGGGTATGGGATTTTATAAAGAAATTGGGATGAGAACTATCTATAGAACAATTAAAAATTTTGTAAATGTAATAAACTCCATGTAATTTCTTCCCGATAGATGTTGTGAATGGTTCAAGGGTATGAACTTATTTAAAAAATTAATATAATACAATTTGTGAAATTTTATTACTCATAAAGTAATATTAAATCATTAAAAATAATAATCTATGGTTATGGGTTGTTTGGGTTTATCCTTATAATAAAATTAAATGTCGTGAAACTAAATTATTTTCCATGTAATTCCTATACATTCAGATATAATGAGTTCCATGTTGTTGATGTTTATATCTAACTCACATACAACTTTATCCTATACATCTTATGGAACATTCATGGAATTTTTGGATGACCTATCTTAATATAGGAAATCCCATTTGTGTGATCAGTCCCCAGGTTAGTGGTTCATATTTGACTTTCTCTTCTCTTCCATCATTCTCAGCCCATTTTAGTGAAATATTTTGACAATGTGCATTTTTATTTTGATCATGAGTGGTTTGGATATAGGGATATTCATGTGATCATCCACAACTTCATCCAAATGTGTGTTTTCCCTGGAAGCATTGCTCAATCATCAGTTAATGTTAGGGGTTTTAATCCTCAACCATATGTTTTGATAATTGAATTTTATGTGAAATATTTCAATTTAACAAACATATCTTGTACTAAATAAACTAAAATAATGAATTGAATTTTTCCAAGGATTCCCTTTGTATCAAAATGGTTATTCTCCGAGCACAGGGATATTGTTTGAGTGAGAGGACCATTGAATATAAATTAATTGTTAAATGGATTCATGTTTGTAATGCATGACATGGACTACATGTGTTTTCATGATATATATTTACATTAGATTGTGTTGTTTTTTTAGATAACTAGCATGCTAATGGTTATGACTAATTTACATATGAAATGTGTAATCAAATGATATATGGTAACATTAATAATTAACCATTAAGCCATATGATGGGATATTTCAATATCCTTATTATTATTATTTTTTAGGGATTTCCATGTTTTAATGATTATATAATTAATTGACCTAGTGATACATGACGAAATGACTATATAGTGATAAACACCTAGTGGTCCAAGTTTAAATAAATATATATAATTATATTCTTGATGATATATGTGTATGTTATTATATATATTCTATTCCAAGTTATACATGTTGATTTTTTATATGGTATTGGCCCGGTAATACATGATGAAATGCACATATAGTGGGTTATTCCCAAGGATACATAAGGAAAAACTAATATTATTGGATATTCCTAGTGACACATTCAGAAAATATTATATACCGACATTTACCTTGATTAAATGTTGAGATTCATATAGAGTATGTTTGATCCGATATGTTTTAATTTATACCTTTGTTAAAAGTTTTTGGCTGGGATGGTCATAGGAACAACTCAAATATATTCTTACATGGATCTGAAGTAGGTTGATATGGTATTAATTTAATTATTAAATTTATTAATACAATTGTGTATCGTATTATTTCAAACACACATTATCAGATTGGTTATGCTTAGATGAATTTTTTTTGAGCTATTGAATTATACTCAAACCATATTCAGTCCTCCATTTAGTACCTAAGAATAGTATACAAGTGATGTTTTAGATAAGGGAAAATTACATTTTTTATGAATGTTTTATTATAGGATGGGATGTGGTTCAGAGAAGGGACATACATGGGGCTTGCGATAGAGAAATTTTGTGTTTTTTATTCATCCATTCTATTATTTTTATGTACATATAAAATTGAATTCATTTAAATTCAATAACATAAATAAATTGTTCCTTTATTAATTATTGGATTTTTCAGTTAGATTTCATTATTTCTATTATGCTATAATTTAGGTTCTCCATTTTTCAGAACAATGATATTAATATTATTATTAGTAGTATTGTGTTTTTTGGATGTGTTTTAACTCTGTAACTAGGGTAATTGGCTTCCACTATAAATATAAATCCTCTATTTATAGTCAGAAGCCTTTTGCATAAGAGGAAGTTCACATGAGGTATCCTAACCAACTCATTTTATCCAAGAGAGAGAGTAACATATTGATGTATTTTTCATTTCCCAAGTAGGGTTTTTAGAATATCATAACTGAAATTATGATATTTTAAAGTATCATTATCCTCCATGCATATAATACCAACGTGGAAAGAGAGGATATTTGATGAAATATTATAACTAATTCTCATAGGTCAGCAATAGTGGTTTACAAACCTAAATGTCAAGATCCTGGATAAAGTCCCACATGTCATGGAATTATTAATAACGTAATTTATTGAGTTTGGGTAAACCTTTCATGTTATCCAAGATTCTATCATTGAAAATTCATGGTAACTTTAAGCTACTTATCTAGTTTTGGAGGAGTTTTGGGCCAATACATGTATTTTTATATCATTATATACCATTCTGAACAATGCAATAATTATTTATACCTTGTATGATATTGAAAAATATTTTTTATTTAACAATAAATTAGTTGTTAATCATTATTTTTTTAAACATTATGTTTATTCCATATTAATTGAAAATAAACTCTCTCATTCGATATATAATATACTATTGGATTACCTACTTTTCATATTCGACGATGGATGGTAAAATAAATAACAGATGTAAAATTATATTTCCTTGGATGGAAATATATGAATTAATATATTATATGGAATAGTTTATGAAGATAAATTTCTAAATAGACTGTAATTTTTAGTGGATTCTACTTATATGGTTGTATGGAGCTGTTTACTCTTTTATAAAAATAATTCATATTGAGGAAATTATGATACGGATGTTAGAGGATGTAGTAATATCATCATAATTATTTTAAGAGTATTGTAATTATGTTAATAGATAGAAAATAATTTCATTGACATTCTATGATGGTGTATCAGTCTCCAAATGTCTTCTTAGAGGATTTATGTGGGCAACCAACATGGGGGTCTTTGGAGTTTCCATTGAATTAATATAGGTGATGAACTTATATCATTATTTTCTATTTAAATGACACATGTAAAGTTATATGAGTTAAAGGTGTAACTAGAAATGATTTAGAATAATAACAAAACTTTCACTATGTATTTCCCTTTATGATTTACTATTTTAATTTATATTAATTTTTTTGATAATATAGTGTACGCTATTTTTTATTGGAAGATTAAAAGAAATATATTGCGGGAAAATTTTCATCTCCACAATTTTATTTTAAATTGAACTATATTATGAAATATCATCTATTTTACACGAATGATCTTCAGTATAGTTGTAGTCAATTATTTTTTAGGGAACATGATATTCATTGAAATTAATAGTTGATGCCAACCAAACCATTATGGGGTTCTTGTCATATATTTTTCAGTTAATAATAACTTCATTTTTTATAAAATGATTAATAATAATTTCTCAAATATTTGGGTTACATTGTAGTGGATTTTTATTGGATGATATACAAATTACATCAATACTAGAAGAACATAATTGGATGAACATAGATAATAATATAAATATTTTTTTTAGATTGAAGTTAATTTAAATTCATTAAATTCCATTTCCAGATTCAGGAATTGAGATTCCTGAATCATGTTACTTTAAAATAAATAATTTCTATTAGTTTCCGAATGTTTAGGAATTTATGTCTTATAAATAATAGTATATTTTTTATAAGATGGGGGTTTTATTATTTTTTGGTTAGAACGAAGACATATTAAACATGTATCAATGATATATTCTATCATTATATCCTTAAATGAAAGGGATTGATGACTCACATGGAATAGAAATACAATATGTAATTTGACGAATTTATGTATTGCTTTCAATTATCTATATTCTTATATATAATAGAATTTGAATCAGAAATAACGTTTTTATGACACGTTAGATCATGAATTGGGTTGTTTCATGATATAGGTAAGTGAATTTGTGTTATATTGGTGTAGTAAATTAATTCACCATGATTAAAACTAACCAGCCCATGATTGGTAATTAGATTACATTGTTAAATCCTAATGTATTTAGTTGAATTACATTTTCATAGATAAATTCATGGTATATTAATTACCAAAGTGTTGAAGTGTAATTTCAAATTGTGTTATCTAACCACGAGACAACCCAAGAGGGTGATATACATTCAAAAAACTGATTTTAGACTCTTATATACACCACTAAAATGGATTTTACTATAAAATTAACTTATTGGGATATCCCTATCTTAGTAATTGATTGCTATGGGGGACTATTGGTAGTTGATGAACCTATTTTTGAAATTTCACCAATAGGTGATGGAGTAGTTGTGTTGTGATTATCAATTTTGTATTAATTTAATGTATCAATTGGTGAATTTATTACAATGGTCTTTGCTAATAAGGTTTCATAGAGGTTGTTAGATTCCATAAATGGTGGGGATACCTTAAGGGATAGTCAGTTAGATAAGAATATGTACAATATTTCAATTGATATAAAACGATTTTACTAGGGATCATAAATGATGGAAATAATATTTTCCAGCATTCGATCATTGATATGAACTCCATATCTATTAATATTCATAATGAAATTCAACTTTAGTTATAGCTAATGGGAATTAAATTAACATATAATTATTTCTCTCTAATTATTTTTTATATTAGTTGTATAATATAGATCACAGTTTCTATATTTGGATCTAGAATAGATTATATCTTTTGAGATGGAAATATTAGGATATTTGTGTAGACTTATTAATTAAATTATCAAGGTCCATATTTATATATAAAAGTATAACATAACCCTTGTATTGAATTAAGAATCATATTAATTTATTTCCTTTATCATCATATTTTAATTTTATTAATAAGTAATTCATTACATAGTATATTACATTTTATATCAACGGGTTTCAAAATTGAACATTTTAGATCATGATCCTCAGTTTACATCATGGTTCTATAAAGAAATATGATGTTCTATAGGGGTAAATTAGAACAAAATTATAATATATCATCCTCGTATGGATAGAAAGATAGATTATATTATTCTAGTTTTAGAAGATAACATTTTATTGTATATTTTTTTATTGAGGTGACCTATGTAGAAACCACATCAAATAATTAATAAAACATTCGTTAATTATGCCCTTTCAACATCACATCTCAATAATACCTTAAAAAACCAAGAACCCAAATTTATATTGTGTGTGTATATTATATATATAAAGATCTATTTTTTATAATTACTTTGATATCCCATACAAAATTTCTAAATAAGACATCCTTCTACAAGTAATGATATATATACATTATTGTAGATAAGTGAATCAAAACAAGGGATTATATAAAATGACATGTAAGGGGTAAATCTATCAAAAAGACATAATCATTTAGAGAAAAAAAATGTGGAAATAGGGGCATGGGAAAAATATATTATTAGCAATACACAGTTTTATAAAATTGTGGAAATGTGAGACAATTAACATGATACATGAACCATAATCATCATTATATGACATACAACTGTGTATTGTGAATAAAAATAGAATAAAAATGAACTATCGATAAATTTAATAGAATGAATTATTACTTTGCGATAAAACCAAAAAATTCCCAACATTTTCATTGTAAATGTATCCATGAATATCCACACATTATGTTGTGAAAAAATAAATGTATTTCAATGTCCCATTGTTTTATTAGTTATGAGACATTAAAAAATTAAGTTATGTGTGATATTTATCTCATCCCTTAAAAATACACACATGTTTTTCCACATTAAATTTGTCATTTATCATATCATAAGGACCCAATAAGAAAATGAGTTTCATTAAATTTACAATTGGTATCACATAAATTGAAATCAAGAATTACATTGGTTGATAAGAAAAATTCATCCCAAAAAATGTATTATTTCATTAAGATATTTATATATACATTTAAAAAAATGACAGTTTATGAGAGAAATTATTTTTAAATAAAGTAAAAAATATGATCGATACTATAAAATAATTTTTTAATATTTATTATCATTTTTTGTAATGGAAAACATATAAGTTACCTTCCAATGATTCATTTAAGAATGAAAAATAATGATTTTGTTTATAAATTATTTATAAAGAGGACCCAAAAAATTTATCCTTTATGGGAAGAATGTTTAATTCAACCAATGTAGAGTTAGATATAAAAGTTATTACCATGAAAGGAAAATAATTTTTATTATTTAAAAAATACGCTTATTGAATCCCACATCGTTAAAAGAGTAAAAAAGATAGTTTCTAAAATATTTTAATTGAAACACGAATATCATAAAAAACAATTAATATTTATATTTTTCAAATTATAAGTGAGAACATTTATTGTAAGAAAAAATATAGTCCCTTAAAGGAATGGGATTATTTTAATGGATGTGAATTATCACTATCCACATTATATTATTCTGAAATAGATAATTAGAATGTCTGTGTATTTGAATTAAAAATTAATTTTCCATATAGATGTAGAAATTATACCATATAATAAAATATTATAGTGGAATAACGCATGCATGGATGAAATAAGTTCAAGAAGATACATTATAACCATGATAAAGGGAATTTAAGTTATTAATATCCATTACCATTTATATTGAATTCCAATATAAGTGATTTATCATCGTATAAAATAAAAATATCCATATTAATAACATATTTAATAAATTTATTCATTTTTTACCTTTTTATTCAATAAATATTACCATTAACTATATATAAACATTCAATTTGATGTTAATTTTCATCATCATATGTTAGTAATTTCAATTGTTGTAGACATTTTTTTAATGGTGATGTAGAAACCCAACATTTTATACTTGTTCAATAATTCCTACATTATAGAGGAAATTTAATTCGGTGTTATTAAATTATTTATTCATCCCCATATTAATTTGTTTAATATTATGGTCATTGTTCATATTAACATGATCCATAACAAGCTTATTCCATGTAATTTACTAATATCAATTAAATTAAATAATCTTTATCTTTATTTCATATAAAATTATTATAGAGACATAATCATGTCATATATCAGTCCAAAATTCCTATATATATATTTAATAAATTAATGCTCATAAGAAACTTTTTTAGGCTATGACAAAGAATAAGAAACATTGTTAATGGAGGCGGTAGTCTGCACATACACATGAGTAACATTTTCATTTTACATTGGATTAAAATGTGCAATATGGTAGTTAATCCGTAGACTTAAAAAAATTTCGGTATACTATTAATATTATAGTAAATATTCAATTATGGTTATAAAATATTTATATGAGGTAGCATAACAAAGAAAGGAATAAAAATTTAAAGGAGTTATTATGATTTTTTACCTTACCCCCTGGAAAAACATGATTTTAAATTGGAATAAACCTTTAATGGGTGGAATTTTCTTTATAGAATAACTAATAATATTTAGAAAATAGTGATATGAAAGATTTTTTGTATCATTTGTTTGAACTACATTTCATAAGGTATGTGGAAAAGTGTTTTGGTGAAGGGGTCATTTTATAGCTTATAGAAATTGAATTTTAATAATAAGAGGGGCATTATTCCAGGAAAGTGGCTCCAAAAGTATAAAATAACTTAGAGTGGATAAGGAATGGTCAATCATCCACAAATTAATATACTTATATTTGACTTTTTTTAAATATATATTTTCGTTTACCACTATATTTTTCTTTTTACAACAATATAATTTTTGTATAATAACTCCTTTTTTATACCCCATGACATTTTTTGTGGAAAAAATTATATTTATCTTATTACATCATTTAGAAATTGTGACTAAAAAAGGAAATTCATTTTATAATATATAATTTAAATTTTTTTATTCAAGTTAATGTTTTAAAAATAAATGTATAATCCATAAAAATATCTTTAAAAAATATAAATTTTTTATTAAAATGTCAGACATAGGTTTCCAATTTAAACATAATATGATTTTAAATATAACAAATTACATAATAAAAACAAATTTGGCCAGTATAAGGGTTTGGATTTTTTTTATTCCATGATTAAATCCAAATGAATTCATAATTTTAATAATAATTGAAAAAATGATATATACTATTATTAACCTAAAAGTAAATCTTTTTAAAAAATTTGAAAAAATTACAAATATTATATTTACATTATAGGTCATAAAATGACGTTAATTTTATAAATTATAAATTATAAAATTTATCAATTTGTCTTTTAAATTGTATTTTATAATATTATGAAAACTGTTTTGAGAGGAAAATGTCTTCATTCCAATAGTACTAATTATTATTTTTATTTCCTACTGATTACAAATTAAATTATCTTTGATAATCATATAAAAAATTTAATTTATCATCATGTGAGTAGAATATATTCACATTCTTATAACAAAAATTTATTTTACTTTCATATGATACATTTAGATAAATACATTTTTTAGCACAAGATGAATATCCTCTTATTAATTTTTGATCAATAACTATTATATGGGTGTATATATTATAAATAAAATTTTCACATATCATTTCATTACATTTAATTCCAAAATTTTGAAATTTATAATCTTTATATATGATATATATTATTATGATTTATTAATCTGATAATTACATATTTCTAACATCTAATATTAAACATTCATAACCCCAAAAAATCAATAAATATGGACTAGGATTAAAATAATAGTATTTGGCTGTTTCATGTGACACTTTGGGTGACCTAGATCATTATTTTTTATTTCCTAGTTTATTAAATTGCTCCATAAATTTTTTCATACAAGTGAAAATTGTTAGATTTTAACATGGACATTATCTATGTGAAACCCTTGAGAATTCACCTCCCTCTATATATGGAACAGGGAGCTTCATATGAAAGTCTTCTACTATTAGATTTCATTTATTCAAATTTATTTATTGATTTCATAATATGATTACTTTTATTTGTGCTGAATTATCTAATGGGTATGTTTCAATAGTAATTTTTAATTATAATATTTTAATTTTAATTTTGTTTTTCATATAAAATAGAATACCATAACATTATTAATTTATTATTATTTATGGGGAGTTACAATTTACCCCATTAAAAAATTTACCCAAAAAAAATTATTTTATTAAACTAAAAAATGATGATATATGGGTCTCAATATATGTTTTTGATCCCATGTATCTTCTTAAAGCTCATGGATTTGCCAAAAAAATTACCAAGGTGTGCTATTCTTTTCAATAACATTATCTGATCAATATATGATACACATAGTATACTCTTCATTTGAGAGATAATATTCCAGCAGTATAACCTTTTAGATCTGTACATATGATGTATTGAGTATGTACATCATAATAAGTGATTCATGGAAAATATTTTGTACTTTGGAGAGATTCAGAGAATGTGCAACATGAAAATATACCATATAAACACAATCAAGGAATTCAAAATGACTAATGTATCTTGGTATTCACATAACCTTCCTTATAAATCTCATTACATTCGTTTATGGATATATTCATTGGAATTCCATATATTTGACTTCAACATCCACATAACAATGATAGTTAGGAGCATATCACATTTCTAAACTTTTTATAGATTTAATATACCTAAGAATAATTAGGATCTTTTATGTCATTTCTTGAAAATTGTATAGACTAAAAAAGATACGTTGTCTAATATCATTCCACCATAGAAGAGATTTATACCCCTTCTTATATAGATTCTAATATTGTATCAAATTAATTATAGAATATAAAATATTATTTTGTGAGAATTACGGTAGGGTAATGTGCTAATACAAATGTCCCTTAAAATATATAAAAAATGATCTCATCATATCCACTAGAGATTGAATTGAAGGACCCCATAACACCCTGAGAGGGGAGGGGTGAATCAGGGTGTCAAATTTTTCATCTAAATTGATATATCTTATTACTATAGCAGAAAGAACATGTTTAACCCATCTTATGAGAAAGATCAAAAGAAAAAAAATCACATATATAGATATATCACAACATTTTTATGTATTTCACTACTAAGGGCTAGTCCAAGGGGAATATGCCGACAATGTATCAGTCATACCTAATTCCAAAAATCATAGCTATTATTTGAATAGTGATGTTTAGACATAATCACCGTATGAAATTATCACTACCATTAGAATACTTTATGGATAACACACTACATCCCTTAGAACAGCTCCATCGACTCCCCCTATCTCAGTACCATGGTTGATCGCTTATACACTATATAAAATTAAAGTTATATTACAAATATTAGAATTAAATATTTTTACCTGACAGGAACAAGACTCTGCCTCTAGTATAGACCTGATTTGATTCGCTTTGAGAAAATTGTTCACAGAAACATTAAATTTAGAAAAACTGTTCGTAGAGCTCATTTGCAATCCTTACAACCATTGCCATGCTAATTGATGTTGAGGAACAAAATTCCTTTAAAATTTTCACCAATTAATAATGTATTACCCCAACATCGATAAGTTCCCATTAATTTTAAACATTATATTTAATTAATGAATAACTATTCATCTCATGATGCTTATGCTTGCATAGACCACAAGATTCACAATGCAGCCCAACATTCATGAAATCGGACCATTTTATAAATTTCACCCATTTATATTCAGGTAAAATCAAGTAGGGAAGCCTCATATTTATAGGACCATCCATTGGCGATGCTCTACTGCGTTTAGCATATTTTTTTAGGATCTTTCAAAAATATCTTCATGAAGACACAACATTTATGAAGCTCCAATGGGATTTTTGATAGTCATGTAGATCACTGTAAAATCATCACACATTTGTGATTCTCCACTTCTCATAGTCATGAAGAACACCATCTACCAATCTAAAACATGAAAAACTCACATTTTTGAAACATTGTCTTTGTGAAACCCATGCATTTACCAATATTTTTAAGTGTTTATTCTATAAAACCACATTTCATTATTCTCTCCTCTTCGTCTAGATTGGGAGAAAAAAATTTACAAACTCTTTGAAACTACACCACTTACGACACTATTGTTAGCATATATTGTAATATCACATGACATGAAAACTCCTTGGTCACCCCAGTGGGTATTGATTACAATCAAATCAAAATCCCATTTCCATAAAATGAAATCTTTGGTTCAGAGAATATCCCCATTTGGGTTTGCAAGCAATCTGTATATAAATTCAATAAATCCCAAACCACAATCAAAACCTGATATGCAAGAAATAGCTCATCCAACACTATATGTCCAGTTGAGTAAAACTCAATGTATAAAATAAAATGGAAAGCATGAATTTAATTTTCATGTTTTGGAATGATGAATGATTTCCAATATTTGATTTTCTTATTTGTTCTTAAAAATTATTTCTCATAGAACATAATTGAAATATCTGGACATAATACTGAATTCCCATATCTCACATTGAATTTATTTATTCTCCCCCTTTGTAAATAAACCCAATAAATCTAATTTTTACTTACAGATCTCAAAAATCACTCCCACTGAAAGGTATCTCCCCCATAAACTAATCTCACTTCCACAAACAGAATAAAATAGTTCAAAAACGGGAAGAGAGGAACCATATTACCCTCCTCATGATGTAATAGGTGGATGATCATGATAGTTAAAAAATTTATTTGGAAAAATGAGCTCAAAATGGCTAATTCTTAATGTCAAACAGTTATTCATTAGTTACAGTATGCCCCATTTTATCACACCTTGTTCAAATTTATCTTGGAAGAATTGATTTCAATTTTTAATATATTTCATGTGGGAATGCTGAACAAAAATTTTCATAATATTGATCAGGATATTTTTTCTCATACTGATCACAGTTGGATGTTTCACTTCATCACCAATAACAATTAGTTTTTTTTCTTCAACAATAGATGAGTGAAAGCCTTTATGGAAGTGATATAACCTGCTCTAAAAGTATAAAGAGAATTTCATTCAAATTTCTGACTCAACCATCCCACAAATTTTCTTCCAATAATGAATTATTCTCTACTCAGATAGATTCTATTTATCACATCTCTATCAAATTCAGCAATAGAAAATGTTGAAAGATCATGATATATTCTTGATGAAAAATATAATCCATAATTTTGAGTACCTTGAATGTACCTCATGATTCTATTTACAACTTCCATATGTTCTTACTTCAGATTACATTTAATGATGGACACTAATTATGTTGTAAAGAAAATATCTATAAATGTTTTAGTTATGTATCATAAGATTTTGATGATTCTCCTATATGTGGTGGGATCCACCAAAATCCCATAATCATACTTTCCATGTTTTGTACCGACTGAAATTAGGGTCAACAATAGTGTGGAGTCCGGCATATTGAATTTATTCAAAAACTCAATTGAATACTTTTATATGAAATTAAAGTGTAATAATTTTTTTTGAATAACCCACATCCCTAAAAAGTATGTAATTTCATCAGTCATATACATTTCAAAATATGATTTCATGTGAATTTAAAATACATCTACTGATCACCATCTACTTATTCCAAATATAATATCATCAACCTTCACAAGAACTCTAATTTGATCTTTATTTGAATTATTCACATAGATATTATGGTTGAAATCACTTCTACTCAATTATAGCTTCTTCATATAAGAATCCATATCAGAATACCATGCTTTTGGTTCCTCTATTAGACCATAGAGTTTCTTTTTCAATCTAAAAGCTTGCATTTCATTAACAACTATTAGAAAACACATGTGTGGTTCAATGTTTACGTATTATTCAATTAAAACATTTATGAATGTTTTTTTTGAAATCAATATGATAAAATTTATATCCTCATTAAACTTACATTACTAGGAAAATCCTGATTGAATGAATTATTTCTACTAGAAAAATATTTTTCTTCAACGTCAACAACTTCAATATGTGCATAACCTATTCAAACCAAGTAGAACTTATTTTTTATCTCATTTTCATTCTCATAAAACAAGTTTTTAAATATCCACATTGTTATAATTAAATTGTTATTTTTTGGTGTCTTAACAATATCTCATGTTTGGTTCTTGCCAATCTGATCAACTCGTCATTCATGGATTTAACCCATGATTCGTCATTTGAAGCTTCTTAAAATGAGTATTGTTACACAATTCATAGGATGGTATAATTTATATCAACCTCATTATTCATATCTATGTGGGATCTATACAATCCCCATCGATATTTTCATGATCAATTTCAGGCATCATTTTTTTCTTTTGAGGCTCAGAAGTTGTTTCTTAAACCATGGGTTACTCCTCTAATGCTTATTTGTAATCATCATTGTTTTGTGAACTCTGAATCATTTTCAAATCATTCTCTACAACTTCATTTTAATTCATTACATGTCACCAATATTCTTCATCCTATATTATATCATCATAGAATCCCATAGAGGTATATTTAGTCTTATATTAAATGATCTTAACATCACTCCTTTACACAATGTATCCAATATGAATATTGAAGCATTTTTTGGATTTTTTTCTTCATTTAATATTAAAGGAATATTCCACGATTTTAAGAATCACCATAACTTCCATGACTTCTATATTTGTTTTAGATGTAAAATTGACTTATGAATACATGAAAATATATCAGAGTGAGATTCGTCCCATGAAAAACCCTACATAGTGTCTTAGTTTCCTCAATATTGAGCCCTGTTCTATTTATAGAGTACACTACCAGTTGGAAAACCTCCTTCCAATATTGATGAGTGATATGAATATCAATCAGCAATGTTCTGGGCATTTTGTTCATATGTTGATTTTGGTGCTCAACAACTCCATTTTACATTGGAGTTATCACAAGAAAAATATATTCTTTATTCAAGTTTTGTCCAAGAAATTTTCACAGTCTTTGTATTGTTATTCCACTCCATTGGTAGATCATTAAACATTGATTCTGATTCCATTATAATTCTTAGAAATTTGAGGATAACTATTCTTGATATCAAGAAATTTCTATTTTTAAGAAGAATCATATCTCAAGCCATTCTAATATAATAATTAAAATAATAATTATGTAACTTTCTCAATATTCTCCAGCCACATTTTTCAGACCATATACATCTATGTGAATGAGATCAGGAAGATTTGATGCACATTTACTCTTTGGACAATATTAACTATAGAAAAACATTCCACACATTCATGATTCATATTGGCTATATCCATAACTGAATTCATTATAGATATAGATTTTTATGTATTGCTAATTAATGTGACCCTAAATCTTATTCCACAATTTTCTCCTTCATCTTTTTCAAGGAGAAAATGTTCTCCATATTATCCACCTAATATTAGTTTTCATGTTTTTTCATCCTCTCATGAGACAATTACTGGAATATACCTTAATTGTGAATCCATTTTGACTATAAGTCAATATTTTTCTGTATTCATAGAGTTGACTCACAATTAGATGATTGTGACAACGAATGTTAACATAGAGAAAATCAATTTTTTTCTCATCATTATCCAGTTATATACTTCCAGTACCTTTGACCATGAAAGAATCACCATTTCGGATCCATATAGTTCCATCAAACATGTTTATTAACATTTTACAATATATATAAATTTCACATCATATGGGGTGAGCATACTATGTCCGAAATTTAGGTGAATGTTTTTTAATTGTTTTGAGAGATATTTATACAAGGATGAATTTATTTATTTTATTCTTTTACATTGATGAAATATTTGATTGAGTGGATAATAAGGATGTTATTTTTAATCAATTATCCATGTTCATTGGTTCATCATACTTAGGTTGTTATTCAAGAGGATAAAAACTATTTCCAAGAGGAACTCCATCATGTTGGTGGGGATTGAATTTTCTATGAGTTTGGTTGGTAATAATCCCTCAATTCCCATGTCTTCAATCAATAGCTTTATAGTCATTATTAGAGTAGAGAATGAAATATCCGTAAAATTTATTTCTTTTATAATATGTATGATATGAATTCATTCCTAATTGTTTAGATTCCTAGCTTTACCACATTCAAATATCTCCTTCAATATTTACAGTATTAGATGGTTTGGCCGAGATAGCAACATAATTGACTTTTTATCATTTTAAATTTCTTCTCAATTATATTCATCCTCATGTGCACTTCATTCAAAAAATAGTTTGACTTACAATAATTTCTGGATTCTTGTGGATAGTTTTCAGTTATCCTTCCAGTTTAATTTGAGGATTTCTTTATTTGGACTTCAAGTGGCATTGTGATATTTCCACAATTTATCTTCCTTATATCTACTCCTGTTTTCTTTATAGATTTTGATATTTTATAATCCCAACCAATTCCACTTTTTCCTATGCATGTGGATCTTTGTTCATTCAAATTATTATATACCACATCAAACCCATTCTTAGCAATCCATAACATCCCAAAATCTATGAATATTACAAAAAATATTTTCTTCCATGATTACACTGAATTTGATTAGTTTTCTACTATAGTCCTCGTAAAAAATATTATTCTTTAATCCCTTTAATTGTCTTAGACTTATCATCCAATATATATGTAATTTCATTGATGAAATTTTCTGGTTATTTAATTCTAATATTTTTTATACTAAATCTTATGAGATATAAATTTTTTTTACTGTTCTTTTAATACATTTCCAGCTGATGAATTTCATCTTCAATTCAATCAACATATTTTAATGACTCCCCCATAATTGATCTCCACATTTTGTTTTTGTTTCATTGATTATTAATCTTACCAAGATCATCCTCAAGAAAAATCTTGAGATCATCACCACCAATCCACTGAATATCCAAAACATTATCTTTTAATAGTTTAGATTTTTCAATAGTATCCATTATAGATTCTTTGTTTTTAGATTTAACTATGGTTCTTTCAATTTATAAAATTCCTTATCATCATCTTCTTTTTTTATTCTATATTCAAAGAAACCTATTTTAGAAAACCTTTTTTGAGGATTATGGGTGTGTATAGATTCATTTTAATCATAATAAAACTTCTTTGAGTACCAAGAGTCAATTTGACCAACTATACCACATTTAAAACAAGACATTTAATGTTGCCTTTTGTATCTCCCTTTTCCTCCCTTGACATTCTTGGAAAAAGAGAAATAATTTCTTCTTCCCCATTATATTCCTCCAGTATTTTTTTCTAGAACCCTCATGGTTTTTCATAGATTTGACGGCCTTTTCATTTCTTACATGATTCATTCCATCATCTAGTTTGACTCTCATTTCATATACCCCTAGACTAGGGTGAAGATAATCAAAATAATGCACTAATAGGTCCCTTTCGTCGCGGGCTAACTATTTTGTATCCTAGAGTGGTGGAATCGATCTCAATATTTTCTTCCTAATGTAAATTTATTTTATTTCATAATAATTTCTTTGTATTGATCCCTAACATCAATAAATTTAAGAAATGAATATACATTTTCCTCAAAATGCATTTTCAGATCATCAAAACTATTAGGGGAAACCTAGAGTTTCTCCTCTTTCACATTATTTTCTCCATAATATATATTTTCATGTTTTTCCCACATATACTTGGATGAAGTTATACTCATCACTTTTATATTAATTTGAATAGATATTGGTGTAGTAATTGTATTTAGTGCTTTGGCATCTACATCAATCATTTTATTGTATATTTCAGTGATGGAAATTTCTATTTTTTTGGTGAAATGTATCCACTGTGAAGTGGAAAAAATAACTCCCATTCTAAGAGATGTTATGTGTGGTATAATACAATTCATGTAAATAAAGGTGTTTATTCCATCAAATAGTGGAACTACCATGATATTTATGAAATTCTCCATGACACAAAAAAAGGACAGATTTAACTTCAGTAACCTATATCCAATGATACCACTTGAGTAACCCCAAATAATCGTGATAGGGGAGGGGTTAATCAGGGTGCCAAATTTTTTCTTATAACATGAAAGATATTTTTCTCAATTTGGTTGGAAACTGTTAATCCATCCTAATGTAGAATCATTGAAGACAAAAAATCACATACAATATGATAATTTTTTTTACTTGGTTCACTACTAAGGTACAAACCAAGGAGCATACAATGAAAGTGTGTCAGTCATACCTAAATACAATAATATTAACTAGTTATGAAATACATATGTTTAGACATTTCTACTATAATATAAGAACACATCCACCACATGATTTTAGGGATATCACACTACGCCTCTCAGAACACTTATTTCAACTCCCTCAAGCTCACCGCCTTGGGTGATGTCTTACAGAATTTATTGACATAAAAGGCACATAGGTATATTGGAATTAAAATACTTACCTATAATTATAATGAGACACTTCTGGAACTGTACATGTTTGTTTATGAGCATTAATAGAACTATTCACTAAAATGAGACATTCAGAACAACTATTTGGAGATCGCATTAATGAAGCTCACATCCTATGCGAAGCTAGATACCATCATGAAACAAAATGACTTCACAAAGCTAAAAAATTCATCAAAAAATACCCCATCATCATGAATATTACATCATATTGAATAATTTTTATAAATATATAATTAACTGTAATCATCATGATTATTATGCGGGCATGGAAAACTACATTTGTGATGCTCCCTATCTCTCTCAAAATCTATGCAATTCCAAATTTTTAGAAATTATTTCTGTATCAAATGATATGTGTCATAGATAAATTTAATAAAGCACCAGCCTCTATCTAAAAGTTAAAAAAAATAAACACCTCATCCAATACTCTAAGTCTTTGAGAGAAAAAAACGATAAAGAAAACTATAGGGTAATTGTTAATTGAGTTCAAGTGTTTTGGAATACTTAAAGATGTCCAAGCTATGGTCTTCCAATTTCTTCATAACACCATATTCTCATAACACATAATTATCATCTCTAACCATAACACCATATTCTCATCTCTCACATTGAATTTACACATCCTACCATTTTGTAAATAAGTTCAATGGATCTATTTTCACTTGTAGAGATAAAAAATGCACTCCCCCAAGATCATATATCCCCGGTAAAATAACATCACATCAAAAATCAAATTGAAAAATATCAAAAATTTCGGCGAGGGGAACCATCGTATCCTCCTCATGATGAAATAGGTGGCCGAACACATATGTTAAACCAATGTTTCTTGAACACATGTGTTACCAATGGATTAGTTAGAATGTGAACCACTTGATCATAAATTCCAAATGACCCAATTTACTCACACCTTGTTCAACATTCTCAGAGTTTGATTTGTTATATAATTTAAATATGATTTGTATGATAATTATGAATATAATTATTTGTAAGATTGATTAAATTTTTGTTATTGTAGTGAATCACCATTGGATGTTTCACTTCATCACCAAAATTAGTCAGTTATTGCTTCATCAATGAGATATGTTTCAAAGCCTTGGTAGCAGTGATACAATATAATTCAACTGTACTAAGAGATTTATTTTCGTAATTCTTACTCAACAATCCCACACATATCCTTCCAATAATTAATTCTCTAACACTTTTCGTATTTTTCTCCAACACATATCATTCCCATTAATCATTAGAAAATGTTGACCGTTTATGACATCTTCCTACCAAAAAAATATAATCCTTATTTATGAGTACCTTGAATGTACCTCATGATTCTTCTATCTATTTCCATATGTTCATCCTTCACATTACATTAAAAGTGGCCTTCTAATAATTATGAAATGAAAATAGATGGCCACATTTCGTTTAAGTATAATAATATTTCAATGAGTCTCCTATACATGGTTGGATCCACAGAAATCCCATCATCATGATTTCATTATTTTTTCCCAAATGAAATTAGACTCGACATTATATTAGAGTCATGTGTATTGAATATATTAAATTACTATCTTGTTTAATTTTCATGATAAAGTAATGTTTAATCCTTCTTATGAATCACCTAGTATAGCCTTATGAATGTCAGTTCACCAATCTTATAAATTTCAAATTTAAATTTCATGTGGTTTTAAAATTCTTTCATTGATCCATGTCATCATCTATAAAATATAATTTAATCCAGATACACAATAATCATAAATTTATCTACTATTTAATTACTCACATATATATTTTTATCATCACATCCCCTCTTAAATTGTATCTTCTTGAAATTAGAATTTAGATGAGAATAGAATGCTCTTTGAGACTTCTTTAGACTATAAAGTTCATTTTCTAATCAGCAAACCATCATTTTATTAATAAAAATTAGAAAACCCACTGGTTGTTCAATGTAGACTTCTTCTTCCAAAACACCATTTAAGAATGTTGTTTTGGCCATCATATGATAAAAATTATATCCACAATGAATTTAAATAACACGGAAAAGCTGTATTGAATCAGGTCTAGGTAATGGAGGAATAAATTTCTTCGACATCAACCCCTTTAATATATACATAGCCTTTACAAACCAAGTGTTCCATATCTTGGATCACATTTCCGTGCTCATCAATTAGTCCTTTAAGGATACACATTGTTCCAATCACATTGTGATTTTTAGGACTCCTGAAAAGATCTAATATCTGGTTCTTCCCATCTAATCCAACTCTTCATTCTTGGCTTTAAATTATTGTTCATGACTTTTAGCTTCTAGAAATGATGATGGAACCACAATCGATTTGAACGAAGAATGTGAATCCCTCCTCATTATTCTTGTAAATTTTGGATCAGTCCAATTCCCAATGATGTTCGATTGATCAATTTTAGTTCTTATATTTCCCATATGAGGGTCAAAAGAAATTTATTCATCCATGATTTAATCTTCTTATTTTTCTTTTGAATCATTAAAATTTTGTGATATTTGAATGTTCATAACATCCTCCACTACATCTGTATTTAAATATGTTCAACTTCTAATGTCTTCTTAACCTTCTATCATATCTGCTAAAGGGCTCATCAAGGTATTTTTGATCTTATCTTAAATGATATTAACATAACTTCCTCACATAATACTTACAATATGATTATTGAAAAATTTGTATCCCTGTTTCTTCAATGAATATCCAGGGAATATTCAATCATTTATACCATAACCTTAATTTCATAGATTTCCTAATTTTAATTAGATTGAAAATTTACTTCTGTAAAAACAAGAATATTTTGGAGAGGGTTTCCTCCTATGCAACAACTCATATGTATTCATGGATTATTTCATATAGATTGACGTTATATTTTGAGTGTACATTGATGCTTGAACAACCTATTTCTAGTAATTACAAGAGAAAAACTCTCAACTAGTGTTATTGTAGACATATTGTTCACCGAACGATTTCTATGCTCAAAAAATGCCTTTTTATTTCTATTTTTATATATAAAAATTTTATTCATTATTCCATTTTATCCAGTTAATTTTCAAACTCAGTGGATGTGTATTCCCCTCTATTTTCAGATCGTTGATCTTATATTGGGTAGACATTATCATTCTCATCAATTTGATGATAAATTTTCATGAAATAAAGCACATGATGTTTCCAATGTATAATCATAACAAAATATTGTATACTATAATCATCAATAAATATAATAAATTACCATTCTCTATCTCTTCCAACAACATTTATCGGATCACATAAAACTATGTGAATGTGATCGAAAAGATTGGTTTCCCTTTCCACTTTGTATGATATGAACTACAGACCAAGATTCATCCTATGAATGAATCATGAATATTTTCATGTTTAGTATTACGATTGGAGACATCCAAGAATATTATCAGCAATGATATATTTTCCTTGTGTTATTTATTAATGGGACCAAAGCTCTGATGCCATAAGTCATTCTCTTCTTCAATTTTCATGTAGAAAATGTACTCTCTTTTGTCAACCTATTATCTATTTCCATATGTTTTACATCCTTTCATAAGAGAATTCCATATCATTCATTTTATTGTGAACCAAATTTTATTTAATTTCATGATTATCCCTTAGTCATAGAGTTGACAAACACTCAAGAGAAATTTATGATGTCCACCCATATAAATGCATTAGTTTTCATTATATAATCTTTTTCAAGTTCAATTATTCCACTTCCTTTTATAATTAATGCACCATCATTATCGACCATACAATTTCACAATCCCATATCTTAGCATTATACAATAAATATGAATATCCTATCATATGAGATGAGTATCTAATGTATAGAATATTGGTTCTACAATTTTTCATAGTTTTGAGAGTAATTTCTGTATGTTCGGATTTGTTGATTTAATTCATTCTCATACATTAAATAATTCATTTATTGGAGAATAATGATGGCCTTTTCAATATCATGTCTAGGTTCATTGGTTCTTCATAATCAAATTTGTATTCAAGAGGAGAGTACTTGTATGCAATATAATCTTCTTTTGTCTGGTGGGTCATGAATTTTTTTTAGTTCTATAGGAAATACTCTAACATTTCCAATTACTACAATCAATAGATTTATGACCACTATTAGGGTATTGAAAAAATATCCAAAAAATTATTCGTTCTATATGATGTAGGATATGAATTAATTCACTTTTTTTTGACATCCTTGCTCATTCTCATTAAAATCATTCCTTCAATCTTAATATTATGTCATGGTATGGTCTAGATAGGAAATGAATTGATGTTTTGGAAGTGTAAATGTCGTATCACTTCTATTCATATTCATGTCTCCTTCCATAGAAAAATAGTTTCACTACAAATAATTTCTGAATACTTGTGGATAGTTTTTTGTTCTATTTTCAGTTTCAGTTGATGATTTCATTGTTAGGACTACAGGTTCCTTAATGGCATTTCAAACATTTAGATTCCCTTTATTTATGATCATATTTTTTTCTACAATGTTTTTTTTTCACATCACAAACAATTTCACTTTTCACATGCATGGGGATCATTGACCATTCATAGAGTTCTCAATCCTTTTAGAACCAAACATTTCTTTCGGTAACTACTCAACATCTGAGAATATTACAATGTATATTTTCATAGTTACTTCCTTTGAATTTGATACATTGTAAAATATACTACATAGAGTAGAAACTTATTATCCAAGACCCTCAACAGTCTTAGACATATCCTCCAATTTGAATATAATGTTATTGTTGAAATTTTCTTGTTATTAAATTGTATGCTTCTGTTCAACTACATGTCATGTGATTTCTATAGTTATTGGAAGATCTTTCACAACTTTTTAATGTAAATAAATTTCTTCTACAGTCCGAACAACATGTTATAATGAACCTTCTAAAATAGTTATCCAATTTTTATTTTCATTCAATTGATTCTCAAGATTACCAAGAGAATAATCAAATTCTATTCTGATATTAGAACCATGAATTAATTTATTATCTACATATTTATCTTTAGATGGTTATGGTATTTCAATAGTATCAATCATAGAATCTTGGGTTCCATATTTAAAATCTGGTTCTTCTTCTTAAAAAAATCATTATTTCCATCTCCTTATTTATAGACAATACTCTTTAATAGTTAATTAATTCCTAATTTAAAGTCTTCCTGTTGGGGAATATTTTTTTCAAGTTATAAATTTTTCCAACATCACGTTATTCCTCATTAAATTTCACTATGCACCGAGAGGTAATGTTCCCAACTATACCTTTTCAAAAATAAAACCATGGAAGCATTACTTCAAATCAATATTTTCATCACCTAAACTTCATAAAAAACAGAAAAAATTTCGTCTTACTCATTATCTTCCTCAAATAATTGTACAGAATTCTCATGTTTTCCAATGTATTTTAATTCTATTTCATAACATACTCTAGTTGTTTCATCTTATGGTTTGAATCAAATTTCATATTCCACTACAGTACTCGGTAGATAATCCAAATATATATAGATACATCAATTTCCTAAAGGGTGGGAAATTTATTATTGTAGAGATGTTCACGATTTTCTTCAAAACTACAATATCATTGATCTGTTCACCAAAAACATTTTTATATCAATAAAAATAGTAATTATATTAAAAAATGTATCTATTTTTTCTTCATAATTTTTTTATATCACCAAACCGATTATGAAATACTTATTTTTTTCACCTATTTTAAATTGTTTTAAAAATAATATATATTTTCATGTTTTCCCACAAAGACTTGGATGAATTGAAACTCACCACTTCTAAATAGATTTGATTAGATAGTGCTGGATTAAGGGAATTCTGTTCATTGACATCTATATCATTAATTTTATTATTTATTTCAATTAGTAATTGTAATGTTTCATGAGTGAAAATTATCTCATATATATTGGAAAAAAACATACATTCCTAGATATCTTTGATGTGATATTGTCATATTCTAAAAAATCTGGACGATTCATCCATACAAGAGGGGAAATCCCCGAATATTTACTGGATTATACATGAAAAACGACGACATATTTATCTCTAATAACCTATTGCCTCTGATATCACTTGAAGGATCCAGGAGCACCATTATAGAGATGGGGTGAATCAAGGTGTCCAGTTATTATTCTAAGGTGATTGATATTATTATCCCATTGATAGAAACCTATTAAAATAGTCAAATGAGATATCACAGAAGGAAAACAATCGTATGCCAAGAGACAACACAAAAACATTACTTGGTTCACCAATAAGGGCTAGTCCAAATATCATACAGTAATAGTGTGTCATTAATACATATAACAATTAACCGTTACTAGTTGAGGAATACAAAATTTTAAACCCAATCACTCTATGGTAGACACATAATCATAACATGATTTTTTTTGATAACACACTGCATCCCTTAGAACACTTCCATCAAAACCTCCTTACTCCCTGCCTAGGGTGATGTCATATGAAGTTTATCAACTACAAGGTCATTTCAGTAGATTATAATTGAAGTAATTTTCTATAACTATCTTGAAAATCTTGTTTCACCATAGACCTGAGTTGATGAACAGTGAAATAATAGTTTACTGAATCCTGAAATTCCAAAAAATTGTTGGTGGAGCACTTTCTAGAATCTCACAACCTTTGTAATGCTAATTGCCTTCTTGAAAAAAAATCCTTCACAATTAACACTGAGTTATCATAGAATACCCCATCATCATGAAGCACAAATTACATATAATAATCCACATTATTCTAGACAGAACTTTTCTCATCATGATTCTCCATCTCGCATAGAATACTATATTCATGAAGCTGGTCATCCTTCAAGAAATCATTGTGATTTTGACTTTTCTACAATTATTATGGTGTCAAATAATGTGGGAGTAGCCTCATATTTGTAGGCTCATCCATTCATGATGCTACACCACCTTTACAATATTTTTAGAATCATTCAAAAAAGTATTCACAAAGATCCTCTATTCATGAAGATCCAATGCCATTTTTCATAGTCATAGATATCAGCTTTAAATCATCCTGTATTCATTATGCTCTACTTCTTTTAGTCACAATGAATGTCTTCAACCCATCATGAACCAATATATCTCACCTTTTTGAAACCTAGTAATTGGAAAATTATTGCCTTTACCATTTTTATAAAGGCATAACATGAAAAATACTTGATAAACCCAGTGTGGATTGATAATAAATAACAAAATAAATTGATTTCGCAAAAAATAAGATCGTTGTTTCCATCATTAATAGAACTATGTTGTTAAACACCAATATGTGGATTATGAATGTTATTGAATCATAAATTAATATCTAAATTCTATTAAATTTTTTACTAAAGCAGCGAGGTAAACTTCATATCATGATATGATAAATGTAAATATAAAAACTTTGTATCATTTCCACTAATCATATATATATATATATATATCTTTTAAGGTTATCCAAGCATGAAATATTCTCTAATAGTAAAAAATTCAATTACTTCGTAATGTGGTAATCCAAAAATTAAATAGAATGAAATCAATCTTTTTATTTTATTAAACACCACATTGAGGTAATGTGGGAACCACACAATCCAAAAATCCAAAATAAACACCCCAAATTCCCATATTCAAAACACGCAGTGCCAAACCAAATTGAAATTGAAAACATACATAGCTAGATTAAAATTGAAAAGGGAGAAGAACCGGAAATACTAATCACTTATGGTGGTGAGTTCTGAGCCACGTGGTTCCACCATCAAGAAACGTTAAGACCAAGAACCATCATGCCATCATCTCCATAAATAGGTCCAATTCAATCATCATCCCATCCCAATCCTAATCACACTGGCAGGTGAAAACAACCACACCTTAAATCGAAAATGAAGAATCACCTTCATCATCGCCAAGCCATATCATCGTAAAGCACCGTCACCGTTGCAAAAAAAATAAAAACCATTAAAAATAACCTATGACATCGATGTCATCATATCAACACCATAATCCACACCATCAAAGAACCACATGCCTATTATCGACTATGGCCTCAATAGTACATAAAAATCATAAAAGAAAAAATAATGAACCCATAAATGTAACCATCATTAAACAAGCATCAAAATGCTTCACCAATGCGAGATATCTATAAAACCAAACCATATCCAAAGATATTCCACAATCAAAAATGAGAATGGGATATTGTTACATATACCAATAATACTTATATCATTTAACTATAACTTGTTGGAATAATACGAATCAATATACATACGTCAAAAATCATTGTTTTCATGTTATCTCCCTGAAAATGTTATTTGAGATCTACCTATATTATTTCACATAGAATATGGATTGATAATTATAATCTATGTGATTCATTAAATTCAAATTTCATTAATAATAGTATTATTAAACCCATATTTTTATATTGAATCTTTTAATTCTATATTTTTTTATTTGAACACTAGAATATTACCAATAATTTTCCAATTATATATATATATTCTCTATTTATTGTTCATCCTTACAAGGTTTGATGGTGGATCTATAATTATTAAATAAAGGATTTATCATATTATTTAAGGATTTCAAGGGACATCCAATGAACATCATTTTGTTTTGGATCTATTCAAATTATTACCAAGAATATGGTAGCATTATAATTTCTACTCATAGCATCAACCACCATGTTTCCTTCTTAGTGTTGTAATGTATTGAGATGTCATAATCCATTATAGATCCAATGAATCTATTTTAGATAATTTTCATCCATTTTTTATGTTAATATATAAATTATTCTCATTTGGTAAGTATATATATAAGTATCATATACTCACTATGGAGATAATGCAACTAAATTTTCATTGAAAATGCCAATAATTCCATTTATAGATCATTCTTTGGGAAACTTTTTTCACAGGACATTAATTATTGTATGTAAATAATTTTTACCCAACCATTCATCATTAAAAAAATTCCAAAATACATTATCAAATTATTACTTTATATAAAAAAAACCATATACACTCTAGGTTATTTTATTTGAAGGTGTGGTTACAAATATCATCTTCTGATTGAAGAAGGATTATACAAATTATTCCATCCATAGGAACATCACTCCCTTTTTTGTTCACCTTGTTTAAGGCTTTGACAATCATGATATATTTTTCATATGCAATTAGTAGTATCCAGGTAAATAAATAATAATATGGATTTTTTTTATTGTAGTTGGTACTAGCCATTATTTAATAACATCAGTCTATAATTATTCCATAGATGTACTCTCTCCTGTTATCACATGACGTAATGGTGAAAATTTCTGTAAGATGTTTTTATACCTATTGAAGTATTAATTTAATTTATACTTTTGTAGGGTCATTATCACAATAATCAAATTCTCATCATGGTCATTATTTTTCTTAGAATATATTAGAATATCATCAATGAATACTAATATGCAATTTTCATGGTAATATAATGAGGTTATATTTATTTCAACCATAATTATTATTATATACAATTAGAGTAAAAATATAATTGAAATGAACTCATAATGACTATTCATTGTATATAATGGAGTATTGGGTATAACATCTCTCTTTCCCTACAAATTATTGTATGCATTTCAGAGATCCACTATAGGGAATAATTAATCTCATTTATGTTGGAGAAACAAACAAATTATATGGGGTAAATGATAATTGTTCTTAACAAATATATTATTATACACTCAACAATCAATGAAAGGATTTAGTGATCCCTCATAATATTTGATAGTGTATTTTTCACCCACAATGATGCACTATATATTTTAAATCCCTTTTCCAACACCTCATAAATCTAATTTTATAATTCTTAAAATTAAATATGTTAAAATATATTAGACCTCCATGATAAAGGTTTTAATATATTTATGTGTTAAATTCATAAATGTACCAAATTTTTTTATAGAATATTAGGGTGTTCATAGATAATAATATCAATATTTTCTCTTACATTTTCATGAATTTAATGTTTATTTTTTCCCTAATAATTTTATCCAAATATCAAACATTATTATATATCAGGACCCATATTAAGAGGTTCAATTCCAAGTGGAGTTCACAATAAACCTTTCATTGATATTCAATTATATTATGATCATGTACATAAAATGAGATTTATTCATCCTAAAAATTGATGTAAAATTTATGGGGTGAAGGATTGTTTGTTTTAAATATGACATTGAATTCCCATAGTAGAATCCACAAGAAATATATTCCCATTATCATTGATTTGATAGAATTTAAATATCATTTCTATAATAATTATACACTAGGGTGATTCATTGATAATTATATATGCATGGTCTGAGGTGGTGATTTACCCTTCTTAGTAAACTTTTATGATATGAAATAATGTGAAGAAATGGAATAAAATAATATACGTTTATATATTTAGTGGATAATAAGTGTACCTTAACCAGAATTAATTTCATGGAACATGTCAATAGTTGTGATTTAACATGACAATACTTTTTCACTTAGTCTATGATAGTTATTGCTTCTTATTAGAGTAATTTTATATTTTATTAGATAAATGATATTATTGATGTCCAAATTAATTACAATAGAAGAATTGGAGTGTGTATGTAGAAATCTAAATTACCTCATTTTACTCCATTGTGTGGGTCAGCCTTATTTCCCATCATTGTAAATTATGAATGGGATGGATAACCATCCCACACATGAAATATTTTATGGTTCCTTTTAATCAATTTCCTGGCTGATTACCCCCAAATTTATGGCTTATAAGGGAATGTAATATATTTCCTCTAATATATGTTTATATTAGTTTCCATGAAACATATTCTTCCTTTTCTTATCTATAGGATATTGAGTGTTCCTAATGTCTATTTCAACCATGAGTCTACATTGAATAATATCATCATAGTTACCAATGTCTCTGACAACTAATTACTTCTAAATAATTAATTTTAAGAAAAGAAATAACCATTTGATCTTAATCATAGGGTAAATAAGAAAATTGAAGGCATACCTATCAAGTATTATGAATTTTTTTCATAATTACACTTTGATTCCTACATTTTTTATCTCTAAGAATTACCTCCCCATTTTTTTGAAATTATTCTTGGAAAAGTAATTAGTGAATATTATTTTCTTGAGAAGAATTCATTACATAAATTATGTTTCATCCATATTTATTATATTCATAATATATTTAAACCATTAGTAAAACTCACATTCTATTTGATAAATATATAAAATATATTTTTCATGGACCGAATAATGAAGGATAGAAAATTTATTTCTGATTGTGATAATCAATTACATGGAAATAAATTGGTTTGAAAGAAAACTAATGGAGGTTGGGAGTTAATGCATAATGGACTAAATTGAATGATTATACTTCCTTGGTATGTTCAATATCAGAACATGAAATGAAATATTTTTCACCACTTGGGTTATTTCAGTTACAATTTCCATAATTATTTTTCATTCCAGTCTATATCTCATTATATGTTTCTAGGGAAAAATCATTGTGGGAAACCCTTTTTTCAAGTACACATAATTTTAAACTTTTAAAAAGACATTAAGAATATTTATAGGTATTTATAGGTGGTTTAGATCTAATTTAGATGTTAGAACCTATATGAGGTAGGCTTGGATGATGTGTTGAAGCTTTAAGAGCTACAATAGTCCCACCGACTCCTAAGTGAGGATCCTGGATAAATGTAAATTTACACAGAATTGATTGGAATGATTATTATTCTCTATGGTAGAACCATACCAACCTAGTGGCCATCAGCTAGCTAGTGGAGGCCACTGAATAGCTTTTTGTGTTTTATTGATCGTATTAGGGAATTTGAGTATACATGTGTTCTAGAAAACTCACACTATTCTAAACTGTAATTAATATATCGAGAGCCATTAGACTCCCAACACCATAAGGATACTCCAAGGTAATTTTTATGTATTTTCTTACCATCTAACAAACGTATTCAATTCGTAAAGAATATTTTCATCCTATGTTCCTCATCTGATGAGTTCATTTTTATTTTTGAGAAATTAACTACTATTATCCATGATCATGAAAGATTTGAGTATCAATGTGATGATCAAATAAATGGGTTTTTAATGATCTAATAATGTGGTTATGCATCATTGATATAATCAGAACTCATATTGATAGATATAGACTACGTGAAACAATTAAAGAAAAAAAAATTCTCAAAAAATGGATCTTTCGTGGAATGTTTGAACTTGGCCTTCATATTTTATTTGTTTTCATCTCATCCTTGATCCTAGTATTCTAAAATATGGGGATATATGATTTTTTAGGATCTTTTTGGTAATTTGGACTCAAAAAGATTACCCTTGTTTATAAATCACCATGATCCTAAGGTAGGATAACTGGGAATTAATTGTATATTTTTCTATGGGTTCATATAAAATTGTTGTTGTGCATGTGTAACCTAGTGAGTCATGTGTTTCTATCTTTATCACATGACGTGTGTGTCTATATCCTTTATGAGATCAATTATTGATGTTTTCTCACATGTTTAATGTTATGCCATAGGATTGTTCCCTGATACGAGAAGTTTTTTACTTTTTATTCTTATCTTAAATCATATTTACTACTCTATATCGTATGAAGATGTTTGTTTTGGTTGATCTTATTGGATTATCCCATAATAGGTATTTGTCAAAAAAAATTCAGATCCTAATTTTGTTTTCAAATTTGAAGGATTTTTCACACATGTTTAGGGGTTATACCATTAAGGGAGATTTTTGAATGGATGATGAATGTTCCTTATAGAATTGTTCTGATGTTTAATAAGCCGAAATCTATGGTCCCAATAAATGTGGTGAAAATGCGTAATTATTTTAATATGTTACATTTAATCTCATAGAGATTAAATGTATCTGCTATTCAATTATTTTAACGATCATTAGTGGAGTCATATTTAGTATTGTACTCACATATTACATGATCATTTATGTGATCCTGTTAATTCCATAACTAAGTATCACATAATGTAAGAGTCTTTATGGTGGATAGTTGGGCAGGATTATCAGTGCAATGTGGGAATTGAAGGATGGATACCAGGTTGGATATCTTCTAAAACATTTCTAATGGATACCTTTTACCATTGAACATGTTTTTTAGTTTTTATTTATGTATCCAAAATTCTATATTGACACTTCATGTGTCTTATTGTGTATTTCACAAACTTGGTTATTTATTATTAATATAGTACCTCGGTAATAGTATCCACATGAATATTCGTAGTCCCTCCTTGCTAGTCTTAAACATCTTATATATGCATAGTCATGCATGAGGCAATGTGGCCTCCACATATTGAATTTAGTGGTCTGGGTCAGGGTGTTACAAATTGGTATGAGAGTAATGGGTTCAGTAACATTATTCTTCCATGTAACATGATTTGGGAAAGGTTATACAGGAGTTTGGATTATTGAGACATTTGTAGGGGGAACTATATTAGGGAAGACCAGGTAGTATACAGTGCTCCTATGAGCTACTATGAATGTGAGATTTTTTGCACATTTTTAGTGATGTTACAATTGACTAAATTCATGTCAGGTATCACACATGATGTTGGTGTACTAATTTAAGGGATATTTTTTGGGCAGACATGAAACTTTTTAGGAATACAGGATCAAATTATATAAACCAATTATAAAAATTAGATAATGGATAAATAATTAAATGCCTCTTGAAATTTGGATATGTGCTTTTGGTGTATAATTTCCTTCATTAATTTATTTCAATTTATGAAATATATGATTGAGTCTATATATGTGTATGTAACTAATGTGTATGTATGAAATGATATTCATGGGATATGTGTAGTTTTATGTGGGTTTTCATGTTATTTATTTTATTTTATTATGTTGATCTTTATTTTGTTCCCTTGGGTGTGCCGATGTTGTTGTCAATTTCCGTTTTTAGGTGTTTGGAATTCCCTATGTTTTGACACGAATTCCATGAAATTCTTAAAATTAGACTTATTTTATAGAATGTTCAACAAATTTTGGGTAGGATGATTCTACTGAGAATATTAACATCACTTCTCCAGAGAGAAAATCCATAGAAATAGACCAGCCAGGGCTGTCTCTGAAAGTTAATATTTAGGGTGAAGGATCCCATAGGGGAATCTGATGTTGGTAAAATATGATCATGAAATAAAAATATTGAATATCCCAATATTTGAGGTAAATGAACACCCTCATGATATGGAGGAATGGACATGTGTCCATGAGAGAGTTATCAATCCAGTATAAACTTCTTAATGCCACATTTTCGTAAAAGGAAATACTTTGTTTTATATAATATGCAACACAGAACACAGAACCAAAATAAACCAATAATATTTTAATATTTTCATTAAAAAATGAACAACTAATTTGTGTGTATGAATAATATTTACTAAATTATTAAATATATAGATTTTTTACAGCCCAATTTTAAATCACAATGAAATATGTTTTGAATTAATAATAAAGATATTTAGTTTTAAAAAAAATTGATTTGATCATAGTTATTATTTACTTATTTTAGTGGGAAAATAAAATAAAAAAATTTCTAAAATTTTATAATTGTAATTCTATAAAAATGAAATCATTTTTAAACCATAATATTAATATTAATTTATTATGATATTTTTAAAATTTTCTGAGAAGAATCATTTTTCAGTAAATATTGAGAAATAAATATTATAGGTAAAATAGACATTTTTATAGAAATATGTAATTTAAAGGACGATTATTATTTAGATATGATTAAAATTTAACATATATATTAATTAGTCATATTAAATCCAAATAATTTAATTTAAATCATATTTAATCTAAATTCTAAAAAAAACTATTTTTATGATTTCTAACCCAATTTCTGAAAACAATTTTAAAGTGCATAATATTTATCCATTTTAACTAATTAATAAAGTAATGTATGCGGATTTATTTAAATGATATATATATATATATATTATATTAATATTAATATGAATTCATTTAATTATTATTATGTTTCATATACATTTATAAGATCATCTTATTATTGAAAAAAGCGTTTATCAACAAACCTTTTTGACAACACACCTGTTGTTTTAATTATTATTTATGATTAAACATATTTTTTTGTATAATTAATAGTAATAATAGAAAAAATCTATTAACACAGTTTATGATACAAATAGTTTACTAGGGGGATGGTGTTAAACTAATTAGGTAAATGGAATAAAATGGTTAAAACTTGTTTGTTTTTAATTTTATAGGTTTTTTTCATTGTTATATATTCATAACTATTTGGTTTTAAATTTAGGTGGCCCATTTCATTATAGAGACATATCCTTACTGGATAGTTTTGGGTATTTATAAGAATTACTTGTATCCTCCCCTATAAAAGTGAATCCAATGTCTTTTAAATTACACACTTAAAAAAATTGTATTAAGATGTAACTATCCAAATATCTTCCTAAATTCCATACCCACATCATAGAATCTTTTTAATAACAAATATAATGTAATAAAGATTTAGATAGAATCATAAATAGGTTATCTGAAGAAGAGGTATCATTCTTTTCTGAGAATCATTGTTTTATTTATTACTCCACATATTTTAAATCACACAATTTCACGAGGATATAATAAAATAAGTTTGTCAATTTAATAATATTTTATTATATTAATTTCATATTATAAATTCATGTAAACTTCTAACAAAACCATTGTATGGTGGATTTCCATCGTTTATGTGTTTGGAAGACTATCGCCTACCGAACCATTAAAAATCATTTTCCATAAATGCATCTCTAAAATGTTTATTATGAAAGATTTAATGTTTATATATTATATGAATTATATATTAATAATTCTATACAACTAATATAGTTCATTCCATCTTATATTAATATCTGTAAAATGAATTATAATGTCATTCATGTGTAAAACGGACTACAACCTCATGAAGTGATGTGTTTTCATTTTTTTTACCGAATCAAATAAACTATGTATATAAATGTATTTAATGAAATAATATGTGTATTATTATATAATAATAATTCAGTAAATACAAAAAAACAATTACATTATTTCAATTGTGATCATTGAAAACAGAAATGTTACAGTTCTGTACGTATGACCAATCATCATAATTATTGTAAGATAGTTCATTTTTCATAATAATAACTCACGGTTTTTTTGAATTTATAATATATACTTACAAATTAAAAATATCATATTATAATTATTATAAGTTATTATTCTCACGTTTTAAAGAAACACTTGTGTGCATCAAATAGTTAATTCATTGTAATAATTTTTTCTTCAAGAAAATGGAATGAAATTGGAGAAATTGTTCTAAAAATATCATGATAGGAAATGTGTTGATTTCCCAAATTATGTAATTAATATTATCAGTGTAGGAGATAATAACACCATTAAATTACTATATCAACTTAATCTTGTTCTGAATTTTAACACTAATCAATTGGATTTCCCTACTCATCTTGTGATAGGTCATGTTTAAATCAAGTATTTTAAACAGAAATTTCTTTATACTGTTACGAGATATTATGATCCCATCATAATGGAAGAATGAATTAAATGTAATGAAAATATTTTCTCAATCCTACAATTCACAATGAATGAGAATTCTGTGATGGTCATTTATCATATTGTGGTAGATAAAAATTAGTGGTGGAAACTAATCTATAAAAACATATAAATAGGATATTAAATTCATACGATGGAAAAAATAAAAGTAAATATTTTTGAAATAAAATCCCTTAATTATCAATAATAATATCAAGGGGTATTTACATAGTCTAATGCTAATGTAATATGAGTCTATCGATGCATATGAGGTAAACAACAGAAGGCTTTCAAGTAAATCCTCACGTTTTTTCATCAAAATTCTAAATAAGTTGGATCAAATATTTAGTATGTTAAATATGAGTATGTGATAAGAGTTAGTGATTTGGGCCATTAAAAGTTGTGACGTTATTCTATGTTGTTCCCTAAAAGTTGATATTGATATCGGTGACACTTAGTGCTCCCATGGGGATATAGATAATGTAGTGGCATATTTGGGAGATTCAATAGATAAATCTCAGAGAGGAATTGAAAACCAATATCTCACTTTTCAAATGTGTTGGATGAAAAATTGTGGATAATATTTGGTTTTAATTAGATGCTATCATACATGAGTAAAATAGGGGCATCAATATAATCAATATATATGAGAAATAAATAAACCCACTCATATTTAAGATGAAAATAATGTTAACCTCAAACCTCATACTATGAGGTACTATTTCATCTACATGAAACATTGGGAACAGAAAAATAACTCTCTAATCTAAGGTTGATCATTGAAAAACATTGAAAATATCCACTAAGGCACATAGAGAATATAAGAGGTAATGTTATCACTACTACTGAGGTGGATCCCAATAATAATGTGGGGATATTTTTTCTGGTTATTTATTAAATAATTTAAAACATTCTATTATATTTTAGTTATATTAATTATATTATGAATTTAAAAATTAATTAACTATTCAAACTACGCCATAAAATATGGAGTTGAGTTATCTGTGAGTATAGAAAATGGAGCAATGGTTTCATACTATGTGTACAAATGATCCCCTTTGAGTTTTTATCAAATAAATTTTCCAAAAAACATATTCTAACATCCATTGGTGTATTTTCATTCTATATTGGGAATCTATTAACTGTCATTATTTAAATCCATCATAATCTTTTTGGAGAGGGAGATCATTGTTCACATCCCAAGTCATCATCCAATTTGATACAAGTGGATGTAGGAGGATTCATATCCGAAGGTATTTTCTGTTTACAAATTCATATTATTTTCTTATGAGAAATAAGTTCTAGCCCAAATTATTGAGAAAAAGGGAGAGAATCATCCATAAAGACATTCCCATTTTGAGGGATTAAACTAATGAATCCCCCCAATAGTTTCCTAGCCTTCCTCATTATATATATGTTGAGTTATCAGACAAACTTATACATGGATCTCAAACCATATCCATGACTCCATATATATTGGACACAATTTATTTGGAAGAGATAAATAAGTAATTTAAAGAGAATATGGAATAACGTTTTACACACCTGAGTTATTGATTGTGGGGTAAATTAGTCATCTTTATCAAAATGATGAATTTTTCAATGAGGTTCTACATTTATTATCAAAAACTCAAAAAAAAAATAATGAATAAAACATATCTCAACACATTGATATATTAATTTTTTCATCAACTATATAGAGCCCATTATTTCACTAAGGTGGACATTATGTTGGGATTCCATCAGATATACATCATGAAGGAAGATATTTTAAAAAAATCATTTAGAATAGGGTATAAATGCTATGAATTTATAGTGATACTTTTCAAACTCAATAATTCCCCAATAATATTTTTTAACATAATTAAAAGTGTGTTTCGGAAATACCTCAAAAACTGTGGCAATATTGATTGATAATATCCCCATTTACTCTAAAATCAAGGATGTTCTAGTGGGGAATTTTAATATTTATCAAAAGGTATTTATAAAATATATGTGATATCAAAGTATAGTATATTTTATTTTTGGATGAAGGAAGTGAAATTATTTGGGAATATTATCACTAGTAAAGATATATCGATGGACCCTTCATAGAAAAATTCAATTGAGGACGGGCATAGACCATCATTTTTTTATATATGTGGTTTCATTGGATTATCTAGGTATTACCTTAAATTTGGGGTTTTTTCATTACTTCAAAACCTACTAACCATTAAAACATTGGAGGGTTTAATTTATTCATTTATCAGTTAATGCATAGAAGTATCTAATTATTTTAAAATGAGGCTTATCACTGCACTTGTCCGAACTCTAGCCTCAAAATTGTAACATATTATGGTATAAAATGATGCTTTATACAAGGGATTGGGATATGTAATGATGAAGAATGATAATGTTATAGTCTACACCTCATGGTAGCTGAAATTTATTAATCATAACCATAACATTCATGATTTATAGTTGGATGCATTGATATTAGCATAAAAAATTTAGATACATAACCTTTACGGGGAGATGTGTGAAATATATTTAGACGACAACAGAATCAAATATATATTCACATAAAATGATCATATTATGATTTCGTTAAGATGTTTAGATCTGATCATGTACTATTACTACTCAATATATTACCATCATAGAAAAGAGAATAAGGTTTTTGATCCTCTATGTTGAATAGAAAACTAGGTGGTAGAAACCAAGGAATTTGAATGATGTATGATAAGGACAATCCTATGAGTTCAAAATAGTTGATGAGTTGTGATGTATTATTTGGGTCATGACTATGTATACCATCATATATTAAGATAAATAACGGTATTTTGAATGATATACATAACTCGACATTCTCTATCCACCTACAGAACATGGAGATGTATTGATCACTCTTAGATATCTATTAATATATTTATATATAGAAGAATATCACAGAATATAAATCATTATATATATTGTGAAAACATGTGATGAATGACAGGAAATTATTAAAGGGGTTGTAACAACCAAAACCCACTCTAAGATTGAAATGGGAATACACGAACATTGACCTTATCATTGGTCATGTGACATCTCTATTCTAGAAGCCACCCAGAGGCTCCCCATACCTGGTTGGTCACATGGCCTCAAGCGCATTTCCCCGAATGCCAGAGGCTGTTGACTAGCAGCAAGGGCCTTGGGTGTGATATTGGGGAAACTATGCCCTCATTAGCATAGTACATTGTATAAGTAACAACATACAATAGCGAGAACAATAAATATCCAACAATAGAAAACAACTAAAGACTGATAAATAAATAAATGGAGTAAAATATATATAAATAATGCCTGATTCATATATGTCTAGGAAATCAGCCAAACAATCCACAATGCTGAAAACAGTACTAAACCAAAGTTCAAAAGAAAAACAGATGAGAAACTCCTCAGCATCATAATCCTTATCTTGGTCCTATGCTCTCTATCTCCAATGCAATCAAGTACCTGAAGTCGAAGGGAGCTTTCCCTTGTCTATAATTGCAGCAATATAATTTGTTTAGGTGCAAAAGCCAGTCCCAAACAAGGTGTGAGAGTAAATCCCAGTAGGCAGTGACCCGACATTCTATGCCTAATAGTCAATGAGTATATAGCAGGTAAAAGTACTGAAAGAAGTAAACAAGGAAGCACTAAGTAGTAAAAAATCCACTGTTTAAGCATTCATATCACTAGACAACATGCAACAACAAAGCATATAACACAAAAGGTAACCCCCTGAGAAGTACCCACAGTCCTTCCCCTCTCGTCCTACCTATTATGTACAAGAAACCCACTGGGAAGCATACATAGTCCCAACCCTCTGATTCAGTTATATTATAGACTCTATGAGGAAGCCCTCACCGTCGATTCCTCCTATAGTCTTGTATCATATTAAAGGCACTCTAGGGAAGCACTAAAATTCAATTCCCCCTATGGCCCACGTCGTGGAACTACAGACACTCTGGGGAATCACTCAATGTCAATTCCCCATGTGGTATCACATCGTTATTATAAAGAAACTATGGATAATCCCTTAATGTCAATTCTACCTATGGTCTATACACCAGGTTCTCAAATCCCTATGTAAGTCAAACAAGCATGGCATCACATAACGACCAATGTAAACCTCAAGAAGTAATTGACTAGCATTCTATAGCATAACAATATATCAGTGAAAAAATAACACAATCTTATAGTACTAGGCATAGAAAAGGAAACAACAGCCTAATAAGAAAATTAGACCCAAAGGTCAAATTCAGGAAAAACATGCATGAGAAATACATCCAAAGCACAAAAAAATTCCCTTTTCACAAACAATAACCTCTACTCAGGAATACAAGAAATGTAGGCAAATAATAGTGTTAAAATGGTAAATGCACAATACCCCATTAAAGGGTATTGGAACAAATTGCACAAATAACTCAAAGAATTCCTTCAGAAAGGCACAAACCCCTACCTTGGGGTTAGGAGATCAATATACTTGAATCTTAAAGCTTGAATATCTTTAAAACGCCGTAGATCTACAAAAATGTCTAAAACGTTCAGCCCATGAAAACATGGAAAAAATTGAAATAATGAAACGAAACTCTAGGAGAAGGAAGATCTTACCACTAAAGTTCCAATGCAATTGATGACGGTCAATTCAAGGAACTCATATGCAATCGGGGGAGTAGGGAATTATCATCCTCGTACTGGTGCTCTGGGATGTTTCGGCCTAAGAAAAAGACACCAATGTCCATTAGATGTGACCCCAATCCGTTTAATGAAAAAAACAAAATACAAGGTGTATACATTTGAAGTACATGACCTGTACTTTACCTTTCCGTACTCCGATTTAGGTGGCCTCCACTTCACCCCACACGACCATGTGTGTGGCCATGACACGCCCAGCACACGGCATCCTGCGGTAACGATGTACATGACGTGTACTCATAAAGTACACAGAATGTACTTAAAAAATTTCTAGAAACTCCTCTTTTCTCATAAAATCCAAAAAAAGGAAAAACATATCTGAAATGTAGATCCAAGTTCTTACAAACTTCCTCCTTTAATGAAATTCATCCTCGAATTTCCATAGCGCATCATAGAAGAAGAATCCCTGAAAAACTCCAGCCACCGTGATCGTACATCGACCTCCCTCTCCCAAGTCTCGTCCTACACCCGCCCATGATACCATAGCACTCATACCAGAGGAATAGACCAGCCACAAAGAACATTTTTAATGTGATAAACAATCTGGATAGGATGCTCCGCAAAAGATTCATCCTCATACAACTTGACTTCCTCAGGTTCGAATGGATGAGATGGGTCTGAAAAGTAACATCAAAGCTAAGAAACATGGAAGACATTGTGAATAGCTTGGTACCTCTGAGTTCAATGCAAATGATTGGTAACCAGCCTAACTATCCCCAACACCTCAAAAAACCCAATGTACCTCAGTGAAAGCTTATTCTATCTCCTAGTCCTCTTTTGTCCCATCCTCGATGTGACACATATTAAAACCTGATCCCCGACCTCGAACTCCAGAGGTCATCTCTGCTGATCAGTATAAGAATATTGACGAGACTGTAAAGTATTCATCCTCTTACGAATCAACACTATCTAGTCTGTGGTATCTTGAACATAACGAGGTCCCACAAAGCTATCTCTCCTACCTTCGGGAACATAAGGGTGATTGAGACAGCCTACCGTGGAAAGACTCATAAGGTTCCATCTGAATAGTTTCATAAAAAATATTTTCTAGGCAACCTCCACAAGATGTATACGATTCTCCCAAAAACCTCCAACATCCAGAATGCATGCTCAGAGCATGTTCTCAAGCACCTGAATTATATGCATAGACTAGACATCTGTCTGGGGGGGTTGTTGTACTCAAATGTACTTATGTACCCAAATCCTTATAAAGCCCCTGCCAGACCCGAGAAGTAAAATGTGTATCCCTGTCTAAAACAATGGATTATGGAACCCCATGCATACGTACAATCACTCGGATGTACAACCACCCCAGCTCATCAACACTGAAGGTCTCCTTGATAGGCATGAAATGAGAAACCTTTGTGAGTATGTTAATGACAACGCAAACTGGGTCATTCCCTTAAGGCGAACTCGGTAAACCAGTCACTAAGTCCATTGCAACATCATTCCACTTCCACTCAAGAAATGGGTAACTACTGGAAAAGTCATGTTGGTTGCAGATGCTCCGCCTTCACCTGCTGACAAGTGGAACACCTCATGACGAAACCAGATATGTCCCTCTTCATACCTGGACAACAATACTGATGATGTAGGTCATGATACATCTTGGTGACCCATGGATGAACTGCCCATACTGAGGAATGAAAATCCCACATCATCTCCTTTCGTATGTCTGGTGGCACCCATACACGCCATTGGAAATGCAAGATCTCAACGTCGCCTATGGTCCACCCATGAATATGGTACTCTCCTGACATGATTTCCCATAGGACTAGGAATTCATAATATGATAGCTGCCTAATTTGTACTCGATCAAGATGGGTAGAGGTAACAGCTATAAAAGATAGAAAATTTTTACCTGTCTATCATCCACCTCCAAATGAATCTCAGATAACAGATCCATAAGCTTCCACTCTCTCCTGGCCTCTAGAACTGCCCGAATCCGTGTCCTCCTGCTCAACACATCAGCTACTGTGTTTCATTTTCCCGGCGTGTAGGCAAGATCAATGTCAACAGATTGAAGGTACTCATCCCACCTTCACTGTCTCAAATTCAGATCATAGTGAGTGAAGATGTACTGAAAAAGAAAACCACAAAGTGCTCTTCTAGTAGATAATGTCTCCAGTAGTGTAGGGAATGAACAACAACTTCCAACTCCAGAACATGCGTTGGGTAATTCCTCTCATGTGGCCTCAACTACCGAGACATGTTTGCAATGACTCCATCTCCCTGCATAAGCATAGCTCCCAGCCCGATACCTGATGCATCACAATAAATGGTATAACTCTTTCCCAGCTCTAGTAAGACTAGTATCTGTGCTGATGTAAACCTCCCTTAAAGATTTTGAAAGGTTGACTCACAAGAATCTGACCATATGAACTTCGCACCCTTCTTGGTCAGATCTAACAATGGTGAGGCTAAGCATGAAAATTCCTATATGAAACGAATTTATTATCCAGCCTGCCATAGAAAACTCTACACCTTAAAGACATTTTTTGGATTCCCCTAGGAATGTAATACTCTCACATTCTCTGTCTCTACTAACACTTCTGTCTCTGATGTAACATGACCCAAGAATTGAATCAGGTCCATCCAAAAGTGGCATTTTGAGAGCATAGCATAAAACTGATGATCACTCAGTGTACTCAAAACGATCTCAAGATGGGTAGCATGATCATGAAGAGTGTGATATTACACCCAGATATCATCAACAAAAACAACCATGAAGGAATTCAAGCATGGATGAAACAACCGGTTCATCAGTGCCATGAATACTGCATGCACGTTCAAGAGACCGAATGGAATAACCATATACTTGTATAGACCATACCTGCTCTGGAAGGTTATGAGAGGTATATCAGATAGTCTAACACATAACTGATGATAACTAGAACTCTAGTCAATCATTTAGAACACCCGGGATCCTCTAAGATGATCAAATAGATCATCAATCCTAGGCAAGGGATATCGGTTCTTGACCTTCAATTGGTTCAACATTCGATAATCCACACAAAACCTAAGGGTACCATCTTCCTTCATCTCCAACAGTACAAGGGAACCCTAAGGAGAAGTTCTAGGTCAGATTAAACCCTTGGCCTTCAACTCGTCCAAATGATTCATGAGATCCTGCAACTCTGGTGTAGCCAACCTATAATGAGGAATGGACATCGGTGCCACACCTGGTACACAGTAAATAAAAAAGTCTACATCACGCTCCAGAGGAAAACCTGAAATGTCCTCTAGAATGAAATCACTGAAACTATCCACCAGTGGATGAAAGTATAACTCTGAAGTCCCCTGTTCATCTTGATAATGACTAGAAATATGGTATGTAATAGCTCCCTACCCATGATTCTCTAGACCCGCTCTTCTCGCCTAGACATCCCACTCTCTCTTTTGGAGGAAAGGTCTACCCTCTGGTCATATGAAACTCACCTTGAGGAAATAACAGTCGACGATTTCTTGGAAGGGAACTAGCCAGTCTATTCCGAGAAAGACATCATAGCCTACCATCTCTAGAACATAAATATCCCAAAGTAATTGACACCCAGAAACCTCAAGGGGACACTCCATGAATTGATGTACACTAGATGTTATTGTCCCCAACAGAGTTTCTACTGTCAAAACATAAACAACAGAAATGATACAGAGCCCAAGGCTATCCACAAAATCGACAGATATAAAGTTATGTGTAGAACCAGTATCGAAAGTCATTGAAGATAAAACCGAGGAAACTAGGATTGTACCTCAAACCGTAGAGGGGTCAGGATCATGCTCCTGATGGTTCTGCTCCACTGAAAATGTATTGCCATCTCCATGACCCTATGACCTTGCCTGACTAATCTGAGATGCTCCACCCTACTATTGCTGGTATCCTAGTGACTGAACACCATGGCTGAAACCTCCACCTCATCTTGAACGGGCCGAAGAACTCCAGTTCACAGACTGGTGAGAAACTGGTGGAGATGCTCCTATACGAGGAGTCAAAAATGAACCCCTTTCACCAGCTGCTAGTGAAACGATCTAACATAAATGCTGATGGTGTCCCAAATAGACACAAGATCTGCACTCCACCGAGTCTTTCTAGCACTTTATAATCATATTCCCGCTTTATCCACCTTGGTAGAACACCGACTGGATAACAGAAGATGCATCCCACCTACTCGGATCTCCCCACGTAGTCTCCCTGTGGAGCTTCCGGCTATCAGCTGGCAGAGTACTAACTCTGGATGTCGAGCCACCCTGGCTCACAACCCCGAATTCCCTGAAATTCCACTCCGTGTTCAGTCACTGGTTGATGAAGGAAGCGATGGAATTCAACCTGAAGATATTCACCTTAGAGAGGATGTAATGTCTAAGGCCATCCTTGAACTTCCTTTCCATAAATAACCCATCTTCTCCCATGAAGGTTGTGAAATGTTGAAGCTCCGTGAAATGAGAGGATTACTCCATAAACTATAGGGTACCCTTATCGAGGGCCATAAACTGACGGGCTCGGTCGGCCCTTAGGGTCTTCAGATATAATTAGTCATAAAAGATGTGCTGGAATTCATCCCAAGCCATGACCTGCTGATGACCCGCCTGTGAGATAAAATCCCACCACCTCTTGGAGAAAGCCTGTAGTATATAGGTAGAGAGATTGAATCTACTATCTGGAGGCGTCTGCAGATGCTCAAAGATCTTCAACATGGTTTCAAGCCATGACTTTGCAACTTGAGGTCCTCCTTCCTCTGAGAATGTGGGATGCTGCTGCTGCTGGAAAACCCACATCAAATCAGCCAACCACAGGGCAGGAGGAGGCGCTCCCTGAAAATTATGCTTTATCCACATGAAGCCTTCCCTGAACTATGCATCAACACTTATAACAGGTATAACTGCTTGTGACAAGACTGGAAGAACATGAGGATCTATAGGTGGTCCCTAATAAGCCATGTCTGAAGTCTGATCATTGCCTGAAAACTGGTGTACAACTGGGGGACGTCTTGGTGGCATGACTCTGCAAGGTCAACTGCACAACATAGATAACAAATATCAAGAACTGAAAACAAGGTGTGTAAGATGAGAAAAAGAGGATGAAAACATTCATGTGTTACAAAACATGACTACACAGCGTTAAAACTACCTAATGACATGTCCCATGAAGTCATTCAGATGGGAATGTACTTTTCCTAAACTAGTTGTGTATCACCCTAAACACACGATGTGTTCCCAAAACACACGGTGTGTTCTGGAATATTCTTCCCTTTACCAGGTCCTTTAACATGGTCAAGCCACACAGTTATCCTAAGAAAAACCTACACAGTGTGTTCAAGGTAGAAATGACGTATACTGGACATGCTTCACTTGGCCCTTGTTGTTAGTGACATGGTAAGACACATGGCTCAAAATACAAAAATATTTCCTGATTGACACAATGTGTATGAGAATATACTCCATTGACCCATGTTGTTAGCTACACGACCAGGTTCCTAGGATTATACTACCCAGTGTGTTCAACATGGAAATGGGGTGTTTCCACCAGACTTTTCCCATCTCTTGTCTATTCCCACACAGCCTACGACACGGTCAGTGAATACAGGATGTGTACCTAACGTACATGGCATGTACTTAAGAAAAAATATTTATTCCCGAACAGAAGAACACATGGCATGTATGTAACATTACACGGAGTGTATTCTGGTATTTTCCAAACAGTAAGCCACAAAAACTACTCTGGAACCCATAAACCCTGAAACAAGAGTTGAAAGTACAAAATTATTATTCGTAAGGGACCATACACCCCTCCAATCGAAGTATAGAATCCTGTAAAAGTTATAAAAAAGAAAACAGTGCAATGATCCACCAAATTCTGATCCCAGAGGGCCCATAACACCTGAAGAACCAATTCTTGGCATTCATTCAAACCAAACCATACACACAATACCCTACCAAACAACATGTATTTCTATCAAGGAATCTATCACAACAACATGCATTTCCTACACAACATCTATCAAAACAACATGCAATCTCTAATGAATCCTAGATGGCATGGCAGGAATGCTTGGACTATGATTTCTAACAAGTGTCTATATGATTAATGAGATGGAACACCCTCATCTCATTGGATTTCAACAGAAATAGAACTTAAATAACATCAACAGTAACCACGCAAAACATGTGAATCACCCAACAGTGAAAATAAAATCAACTATAAAAAATTTCAATTAAACGAGGTAGATTGGAATTTCCCTGTACACGAGTTAGGTACTCCCTAGAAGAGCTTATTACCATGTTCCTATTCCATCCTATCCCTGGATAAAGGCTCCAAACATTAAGTCAAAAAGAAATGAAACACCACGGATACGACATTGTAACATCCTAGTTCCAGAAGCCACCCAGAGAAGGCCCATACACGGTTGGTCCCTGGGCCTCAAGAACATTTCCACGAATTCCAGAGGATTCCAACTAGTAGAGAGGGCCTTGGGTGTGATAGTGGGGAAATAATTCCCTAATTAGTAGAGTACACAACATAAGTAACAAAACACAAAAGTGGAAACAATAAATATGCAACAATAGTAAACAGTGGGGGACTGATAAAGAAACAACTGGAGAAAAATATATATAAATGAAGAATAATACATATATGTCTAGTAAATCGTCCATACAACTCAAAATTCTGAATAAAATACTAAACAAAAGTACAAAAGAAAAACAGATGAGCAACTCCTCAGTATCTCAATCATTGGCTTGGTCCCATGCTCTCTAGCCCCAATGCAATCAAGTACCTGAAGTCGAACGGTGCTTACCCTTGTCTATACCAGCAGCAGTATAATCTGTTTTCCCCTATATGCATGGACCAAATAGGGTATGATACTAAATATCAGTAGGAAACCACGTGAATATTAGTTTATAACAGTCAGTGAGTATATGGGAGGTAAAAGTTAAGAAAGAAGTAAACAAGGAAATAATAATTAGTAAACAGTCCATTGTTTAAGCATTCAAAACACCACACAGCAAGCAACAGCAAAACAGATAACACTAAAGTTAACCCCCTAGGAAGTACCCACAACCTATACCCTCTGGATATACCTATTATATACAAGAAACCCCTTGGGAAACACTCACAGTCTCACCCATATGGTTAAGTTATAATATAGACTCTCTGAGGAAGCACCTACCTTCAATTCCCCCTATAGTCTCATATCGTACTAAAGGTGCTTTGAGGAATCACTCAACATCAATTTCCCCTGTGGCCCACGTCAAGGAACTACAAACACTATGGGGAAGCACTTAATGTTAATTTACCATGTGGTCTCACATCATAATTATATATACACTCTATAGAACCCCTCAACATCAATTCTCCCTATGGTCTATACACTAGGCTTTCACAGACCTGTGTAAGTCAAAAATTCATAGCATCGCATAACGACCAATGTAAACCTCAAAGACTACTTGTCTAGCAATATACATCATATCAACATATTGGAGAAACAACCATAGTATCCTATAATACAAGGCATGGAAAATGAAACAACATCCTAACAGGAAAACTAGACCCCATGGTCAAATGCAGGAAAAACATGCATGGGAAATACATCCAAAGCACAAAAAAATTCCTTATTCACAGAAAATAACCTCTACTCAAGAATACAAGAAAAGCCTGAAAATAATAGGGCTAACATGGCAAATAGAAAAAAACCCCATTCAAGGGTATCGGGCAAAATTGGACAAATAAATCAAAGACTTCCTACAGAAAGGCACAAACCATATTCCTCCGGGTTAGGAGATCAATATACTTGAAACTCGAATCTTGATTCTCTTTATATCACCATAGATCATTGAAAACGTCTAAAACATTTAATCCATGATAACATGGAAAATAAGAGATATCCTAAAACGAAACGACAGGAGACGGAAGAGCCTACCGCTTTAGTTCCAACACAATTGACAGTGATCGATTCGGAGAATGGATGCGTGATCAGGGGCTCAGGGAAATCTCAGCACCGTAGGGGTGCTCAAGGATGTTTTGACCAAAGAATAAGACTCCCCGGTCCATTAGACGTGACCCCAATCCATTTAATGAAAAATAAAAATTAACGGCATGTACTTTTGAAGTACAAAACATGTTCTTTTGAAGTGCACAGTGTGTACGTCCCCTTTTTGTACTCCTCTTTAGGTGTCCTCAACGTCACCCCACATGACCATGTGTGTGGAAATGACACGACCGGCACACGCCCAGCACATGGCCTCCTACGACAATGAAGTACACAACGTCCACTCATAATGTACGCGGCATGTACTTAAAATATTTCTAGAAACTTCTATTTTGTAAAAAAATCTTGAAAAGGGAAAAATATTCCTGAAAAGAAGATCCAGGTTCATATAGGTCACCACAATATATCAATTGGAATCAAATCCAAAGTTTTTCTGGTGGATCATATTGCAATGACTGATCAAATTATTTCAATTCAATAGGTATTATTACTTGATCATGTTTCCTCGATATACATAAGAGTAGATATGAGGCTACATGGAACACAAAAATCAATTAGATGTAACTATTATATGAGATATACCACCATGTTCTGGAAGATCTGAAAACTTTCTCAATATAATTAGTTGACCATCTGTATAGCATATCTCCCCAAATCAGATGGAAAATATATGTGTACTACGTCGACATTAGAAGACATGTTGAGATCATGTTGGAAGGAAATTTAAAGGGGATGGGATCCAGATCTTCATATAGTTGAGTTCTCATAAAATAATAGCTTCCACTCAAGTATCTAAACCAATCATTTTGAATTTAATTATGGGTAGTGATTAAGAACACATTAATGTTGGGATAAATTTTATGATAGGATGGTTTTGGGACATGAAATGGTTGAGAAGATGGTAGATAATTTCAAGACCATTGAACAACACATCAGGACTTCTCATAGTAAAAAAAGAGCTACTTTGACATTCATCGATGGAAACTAAATTTTTGGTCATGTAGAATGTTCTTTTCCACATATCTATATGGAAGTGAGTCATGATATTTTGGGTGATGGGAAATATAACACCAAGGTACATCAGGACATTTGATATTCCTAATGACATGGAATATGTGGCTGATCAACTATCACTCCCATAATCCCCTTTTCTACAATATGATGTATTCCATGAATCCTAATTGGGTATGTCTATATTAGATCCCCCAAATTTATTGAATTTTTAGGTGGTAAAACTAGAAAATGATATCTAATATAATGTATTACTAATACATTTCTTAGACCATAATGAATTTGTAATATGAAATTGTATGACTCGTTGAGTGAATATTCTGTGGAGGAACTATAAGTACATTGAGGAAACCGGGAAACATGAAAAAGAAATGACTTAGAATACCCTCATCCATTATCTGCATGATCTTTATTGAAAAAATTTATTTGTAAAATTTTTTATATGGGGACTAATATAACACCTCATGTTTTTAAAGGGAATACATTGTTTGATAGCGTATGTGACAAGAAATCTAGATAAAAAACATTATTAATCTTTAATAATTATTATAAAATTTTAGATAAATTAGAAATTATGAGTACGACTAACTAATTTATGAAATAGATATTATTTTTTTATAGAATTTAAAATTCTTTGGGTGTAAGGGCTCAATTTTTAATTGAAACATATTATCTAAAAAACTAATTTTCATTAATTTTCCTTTCTTTTTTTTGTGAAAAAATAATATAATTAATTTTTTGAACATTAAGATATTTTATTACAAAAAAAAATTTATAATAAATTTGTTGAATTAATAATATCAATATAAACATAGGTGTAATTTTTGGGTGTTTTTATAAAATATTTATTTTTCACTGAATAGTGAAATCTACCGATTTTATATGAAACATTCATTTATATTAAATAGATTCAGTAATATAAAATAACCAATATTATTTTAATATTATTTTAATTAAAAATTCGTATTATTTATAATTATTTTATAAAATTAGTTACATTTTAATCTTCATTATACTATATTATAATTTAGGTTTACTTATAGGAAGGAAAACTGCATTTTTAAGCATTTTTAATGTGAATAATGTGTCTCTATTTATAACAAATTAAAATAACTGAGAATTATTATTTAATAAAATAATATATATATATATATTATATGATTTTAAATTCATTAAATTATGATTACTTATCATATGATGATAATAATATCATTTTATGCTTGAAAATTTCATTTCTTGAAACACTATTGGTTGAACTCGATGCCATGTTTAATTTCAAAATAAATTCGGTAAATTTTATGAATTGAATTTGATAAAATGTATTTAATATTTTTAATCATCATAATTAATAATATATTAATGTTACACTTAATTTTTGTAAATAAAGAATATAAAAAACATAATAAACAATTATCATAGTTAATTTTAATGCACATTTGTTGTGCAATTAAACTCAACTGCTAAATGGAAGAACATTCCAAGGGCATGTTTATTTTGAGTTATGGATGTTTGGAATGGAATTATATCTATTTGAATACATTATTTGTGTATTTTTATGTAATTTTATTGAATCTTACATCCCAAAATTGAATAATTTTTTCCACTTAAATATGCCACTCCTCGTCCCTTATAAAAGGGAACCACCACTCTTATCCATTACAAACTTAAAGAATACATTAGTTCAGAAAATACCTCACTAGATATTAATTCTCTCCCATATCATAGAAAAAATTTATTGACCAAAAATTAATTCTTGTAATTATTTCTGCAAAATCCTAAAGTGGGGATCTAAAAAAGCTATATCATTCCTAACAGAGCATCCTTTATTTATTTCTTATTTTACCCCCTTAAAATTTTACTCAATCATTAAGAAATAAAATAATCATTATATACATTATAATAAGATGTTATTATGTTTATATAATAACTTAAATCCATCTCTACTAACATAAAATGGGAAATAAAAATATCATTCATGTGTACGGAGGACCACCTCCTCACGAACTTATGTACCTCATTTTCCATCATCACCTACCACAGATTTCCCTGATAATGGAATTAATTTCCATATATGATAGTAATAATATATGAGGAATTATGGATATTTAATTTATCAAATAACTTCTTAACTTATAATATCTTTATATAATGATATTTTCATTCATGTGTGTGGTGGACTACCACCTTGCGAAGCAATGTGATATATTTTTTATTTCAAAATTACATTTATATTAAATTTTTGTTTATTTAGTAAATAATTTTATATATATGATATAATTATCATTATGAATATATAAAATAACACTGAACTTATTTCTATTATTATCATTGAATAATGTAAATATTACACAGGCGTACATATCGCATACCTTCTCAATGACTTTAATGCTGTGCATTTTTAATAAAAATAATTCAATATTAACTTGAATGTCATAATTTATGAACCTAAATGATAATTATTTCATTATTATTATCATATGAATGAAAAAATAATAATTATATTCACATTAGTCAAATTTCTAATGTTATTTTAGACATATGATGTTAACATCGTCAACACTACATTTTTGTAGTATAATGATAATTTAATTGAAGAAAATATGATAATTAATAAAATTAAAAGAATAATAAAAAAAATTACTATTAAAAAATTATATAATAATTTTTTTTATTATTTAAGAAAAAAAATCTTGAACATGAAAAATTGGGCACAAGTTAGGGGATCTCTCTAAACCACCCTTTTCTTTGAGTTGTGGAAAATATCTCTCTGAATAACTATCTCTATCTATTTATAGTTATCAAATAGTTATAAAATTTAACTATTTGAAATCCACATATATACCTTAATTATTTTACTTTCTTCATATGGGGAAAAAATTCATTATGTTTATTTCTCAAATAACATCATATGGAATTTATTTTTATTATTAGATGATGAAATATTAGGCAATGAATTTTCATTGCGTGGACAATTATTATGATATATATTTGGGTATAATTATTTTATGTTGAATACATATTTCATGAACAAATTATGACAAGTGAACCCTAATGAAACTCTAATATACTGGGAAATGATATAGTCTAATAAGATGTCATGTATGGGATTTAGGATTAATCATAATACATTATGTGACTTTGTCTTCCATGTGATATTTTCAAGGATGTTATCCTTGAATCAAGTTTATTTAATGTGTTTTGTTTCTATGAAATTTCATTTGTTACCATAATATTATGATACCATGTTCTTTATATTATGCTTCCATGTGATTACTCATGAGCCTTCTATTTTATGATATCTTGGTATACATTTGAATCACATGTCATGTTTCCTCATCAATGTTTTTATCTTAGTTGTTTTTAGTCTCCCCTTTCATTTATGTATAACCCAATTTATCCTATTCGATTTTAGTGTCTCATATGAATTTAGCATCTCATTATACTGAATAAAATGAGGATTCCATGTTTTAGTTTCCATTTTTTGTAATATGAGCATAGTCTTTAACTGACACTAGGTATCACCATCATTGGGATATAGTATTAAGATATTTATGTTTAATAATCAAGTAATAATATGTGTAAACGAGTTGGAAAAATATAAATCCCATAAGGTTAAAATGATAAGATTGAAACCAAGATTCTTGAAGGAACAACCTGATGGTGATGGGAGGCCATCCTACTAGCTGGTATACATGATCATCCGACTTGGTCCCAATGCACGGAAGTCGGATCACGATCAAAGGTTAATTGAGAAATATAATGGGATTATGATGGTGTCCTCCTAATCAATACACTAAATATATCTTATTCACATTCCTCTAATTTTGGTGGGCAATAAGGCATAAAAGACCAGAATAGTAATGATGGGTCTTATCACAGAGCTAAAACGATAGGCAAGGAACATCCATCTGATGACCAATGTTGTAGAGATTTATAATTATTTGATGATCAAGAAAAAAATTATGAATAAAATAGTTCATGTATTTTTTCTAATCATGTTGGATTGGCATGAAATTTCTCCTTTGATATTATTGTTTTCTATTCTATGAGTAAAAGGAGAAATATAGAGGATGGACACTGTATAGGTGGTTTAAATATAGAGATCATAAGTTTCTCGACTCCCTTATGGTTAGATTACTCTCCTATCTTCCTATACTATGGGATCAAAGTAACATTTATACTTTATTATATGTAGTCTCTGGATCTGAAACTAGTGTGGAAAGATGGGTAATTTTAAGAAATTATGTGCTAGAGATTTATGGATTTACTCAACAATAATATAAATTGAACATTAGTAGTAGGTATAGACTATGAATACATTAGTAACTCTAGTGAAAAAGTGCCTATGTGGTATCCACGGTGGGGAAAAATTTGGATTATGTTGTCAATAGAGCTCTATAAAATGGTGGAGGGGGATCTTCCATAGTGAGATTCATGATTCATATTTATTCAATAATATCTATTACTTTGTTTGATAGAGAATAATCCAATTATTTTATATCAGCTGAAGTAATTGTTGAATTTGAATTACAAGTTAAACTATCATATGATCTCATATCTATCAATATAACCATGGGAAATAATGGGATCACATTAACATGTGTAAATACTATCTGATGGTTGGTTTTTAGCTATGAGAACATTTAGAGTTTCAAACTTCTAGATATTACTGGTTTTGGCATGAGGCATTGTATGGAATGGTTGACCAAATTCCATAAACAACTAAATTTATATTGAAGTTTAGTGATAATTTCTTCACCTATGGGGGAATTATTTGTATTATATAGTGAAAAATCCATAGAGGTTGGTAATGTTGGACTAAAACCTCATCATAGAGAGGTATTTTCATCCCATTGGGATAGTATGATTCTTGTAGTTGATCATCCATTTCCTCCCCCAACATTCCTACCCATAGTGTACCTATAATGAGATAACATTATGGATGATTTCTCAAGGTTTACTCTGCATAGGGAATTTGATTCTAAGATCAAGAATTTCCTAGTTAATAACCCATATTGATTTCAGAATATCACATGAAAATATCTAATTTCAAAGAGATCAATTTTCAGAATTATGATCATGAAACTAGAGTTTTCATCCGATGAAGCACTTCCCCTTGGGATTATCTGAATTTATCTTCCATGAATGAGGATGGTAGTAATCATATTGGTGTGGAACACTAGAAGATAAAAAATATCACAGCTAGAAATAACTTATTATTTCTATTAATAGAAGACTTATTTTATAAATTGATGGAATTCCAATGGTTTCTATAGTTTTATAAACATTGTGATTACAATTAGCATTGATTTACAGTGGATTACACATTACAGACAACATTTAGGAGAAAAAATTGGTTGTTCGTGTATCTCATTATGATTTTTTTATTGAATAATGATATGATAGTGCTCTTAGACCTCATAATCATGATCAATTACCAATACATAGTATATGTTTTCACTGGTTTTGTTTATTAAATAGTTATATATTAACATAAATAATAATCAAATGGGAGATACCCATATATCATAATAAGTATTCATTAATCACATTCACATTATAATAATTATAAAAAGTATCACTTTCAAAAACGGGTGTTACAAATATTTGGGATGATAGCTTCTTAAGAGGAAATATCAATAAATTTTAAGAATTTTGATTCAATCATGTCTTGGGAAAATCTACGGAGTCTGTTATATATTCGATGTTTTTATTGGTATCACATTAGGTTCATTCATGATTTTTCATTCCAAGAACACCCCAAAATGTACACACTATAAAGGTTGGAATTTTTAAATAGAAAAAATGTGTGTTAATAGGTATTCATGGATCTAAATAAAAGGTTTAGGAAATCAATTATCTTAATTATTCCAATTTTTGGATTTGTGTATACAGTGTATTGCAACAGGTCTGCAATTGGAATGGGAATTATTATCATATATGGGGAAATATTTTTTTAGCTTAAGGGTCCCATTATATGTGACCCCGTGATAGGGAATGTACAACTCATGGTTCATATTTTGTAGATTTTGTTCATGTATTGAAATATTTGAGGCACAACCTATTTGGTAACCTATTTTCCATTTAAACTAATCACAAGAGTAGGATGTACATCATATCCTAGCATGATGTGAATCATTGTCAAATTTGATGGATCAAATACATGAATCCTTGAGAATTTGAGATGGATTATGCCCTTGGGAAACAAAATTAAGTTATATATGAAATTATTTGGATGGAATGATCTGTTAGGGATTGAATGTGTGAAACTGGTTGGAAGCTCATGGATTTGTTAGCATAATTGTAGGTGGCTGTAGTTGATGATCTAGGGGAAATATCGTACCCATCATTAGTGATCACAACATCATTTTTCGAACATGTTACATCTATTCTAGTGATATATTCATTGTGTATCATGATACAAGTGAGGTTGGTAGTAAATGGCCATGTTTCATGCTGGGATTTAGATAGAAATGGAGTACACCAAGTTCAAGGAAGGGGGTGGTTTCCTCTTCCATGTTAGAGGATCTGACTAGAACCTATCATGATTTATAATTGGTAGGGAAATATTGGAAATCAATGATGCATTAAAATGTTATCTATATATTCTTGTGGAAGGATATAAATAAATTCATTGTAGGTTTTTTGACCAATTTATGACATGTCATCGAACCAAGCCTGATCATTAGGTACCTAGAAGGTTTTTCTAGTAACTTATAGTGCTATATAAAATTGGGATGATGTGATGAAATGTATTTTTATAGGATTTCCATGTACCCAATGAGTTTTAGAAACTTCTTGTGTGGTTGTGGATGATTTAAGGTAGGTGGATCACTTCATACCAATTTGGGAGATAAACTCAATGGATGATCTTGGAATGATCTATGATTAATTTATCATTTAAATATATGGTCAATATTTAAAATGGAATCTAATTTATATGTAATATTTTCCTCTTAGTTTTTGAATGACTTATATTATTTTTTACGTATTCACTTAAATTAGAGTTTGACCAGTCTTCCTTATACTGAGGGGAAATGAGAATAAAAGAATCCAAATTTAAACGATGTGTTTCAATCATGTAATTTAGGATTTAGGAGGATCATCAGATGATTACTATGATATAGTGGATTCAACCAATAATCACATATTTTGTTCGTCTATTTAAATGTATGCATTTGAGGATACGTATCGATAACCATGTCGATCACCACTATGCTAGAATGAGGTAAGGGAGTCCTCATTTATGGTGAAGAGTATTGTAAAGGAGACCTAAGTATGAGATAATTTGATTCTGAAATGTATTTTTATATCATATAAAAGTTTTATGATTTATACATTCAAATTATATGTTCCTTGGAGTATTTTTTTGTGGGAGAAATGGTTTTCTATCACATGTCCCCACAGTTTAGGCATATGATGTTAAGGAAGAAATATATGTTGGAATCATGTTAATTAAAACTATTAGAAATTGTAAAATACATATGGTTGGTTTTCTATTAGTTGTTCCATGCTCCATGATATTTATGGTATACACAACATGTTCTCTAGGTCTTAAATTTAGAAGTATGACCTCGATCATATTTTTATTCTAGACTATGAGGATGTTGAGCTGGAGTTAAGAGCATATATTATGGAATGAAAATTTCATATTGTTAACCAAAGTGAAAACATACTATTCTGAAATATATTTCCTCTTATATAAGTTCATTGGATGTACATTGATGATTAAGAATAAATTTGGTAGTGGTAAGATGACATTCAAATGCAGTGCACCAAATTCTTCAAGCAGACTTCTTGTGATACTTCTCAATGAAGAGATTTCATAAGAGGATGATGATTATGACACATTTATTCAAGTTATACCTTTCTTTTTTCTGTTTTAATAGATTTTTTTCTTTTTAATATGTTTTTAGAGGAATTATATAGGACTTCATATGCTATGAACCATGATCAAGTAGGGTTGTGGGAATTTATAGAACTATATGAGAAATGACACTTCACTAGAAAGTTGGTGGGGATCATGGGAAGAATTAATTCTTCCAAGAAGCATCTGAATGACATTATAACTCAATGTAAGAACCTTTTATGCCAAACAACCACTATGTATCCACTAGATACCACTAGACAGTGGGTGGTGTTCAACAGATACCACAGGGGAAACACAGTTTATTGGTGTTTTTTTATAAAATATGACATCTGGTTAAATTTACTAACTCTATAATATCTTATTTAACTCCCACCACCAAATAGTTACTCTCCAATGATATTTTGTTTCTATTCCTCCATTACAACAACTATATTAATTACATGAAAAATGAATGTATCCTTCATTATTTATCCAGTGAATTCTTCTTCCTTCTAGATCGATTCAGTACTCTTCTCCCTAATATATACTGAATATGTGATATATGTACTGATGAAATATATATTTTTTCAGGGTATAATTAGATATTCATAGATCTTTTATATAATTAGTTTATTTTTTGATATAATTAGTTTCTTAAAATTCACTGGACTCTTATTTTTGTCGATATTGGATCAACATTACTATATTTTCCCTTGACCTACAATTGGGTTGTGGTTTATTTTTATCCTTGACTCTAGGATTCAAAATCATTTTAATTTTGGTTTGTTTCTAGGATTTTTTGGTTCTTTTCTACTCAAAAAAAGATTCTATCTTCCAAAACTTAATGCACTAATGTTTGAAAACCCATAACAGCAGTTGATATTTTTCTACTGGTTATATGCATTTTTTGGAAAGCATACATAGTCCAATGAGAGATATATTCTATTATTGATCGTATGAGGTGTGTAATTTTATCCTTTTTGATTCATAATCATAATGTTTTATTATATTTGGAATGTTATGGATTGTTATTATTGATTGATATGACATTGTAGTGATCCATCAATTGTATATTATATATTATGTGTTTTTCTCTATCAACTATTGTTGATCATGTTGGTTGGGCCTGTTGGGATACCTAATAAGATTTATGTAACAAACATTTACTAGAATGTATATTGGAAATCCAAAAATGTAGGATGTTTTACATGTGTTTCTTGGTATCCCATAATTGGTGATATATCAGGTGAATTATGGATGTTCCTTCTAACATATAGTCTATGCATGTAAATATGGTCTCTAAGGACCAAACATAGGTGGAGTACTTATTTTAGATATTGGTTGATATTTATTACTCTACTTGAGTAGAATGAACATATATCTCCAATTAACTTTGCTTATTGGTCATTGGTGGTGTATTATAGAATCTTATACGAAAACCCTATTTGGGAATTTTGGTGATCTAGTAGATTTCATGGGTAGGGATCTGATGAAGGGAATGTTCCATGTAGTTAGCGGTGGAGAAGGATTAATAGTTTGAAGTGGGAATTTCAGGATAGCGTTTGGGATATATTTCTTTTAATGATTTTTTTTAATGGATACCTTATAACATCGATATAAGTTTTTATGTTTTGTTTACAAATTTGATATTCCATATTGATACTCCGTGGGTATTATTGTCTATAATTCTATCATTGTAGTCGATACCTTATTAAATAATTTTTTGATATTATTGTATCACATACATTATTTGATGTATGATGTTTACCTAGTACTAATGGAATTATTTCCCCATAATCCTATAGAGGCCATAACCACAAGTCAACAATATCTTCTATATAGGGGGTGTGGATGTGGTATCATGGAACCCTTAAATAAGATCTGCATTTTTCTGACATGGGGGTAATTTTTTTTCATCTGATCCATTATTAATTGGGTTCTTCATTTCATGATACATTACATTAATAAGTTAAATTTTATGGGAATAATTAAATTAATATTTGCGTAAATGGAAACATTCAAATTTTGTGAAAAAACACATAAATGGCCCATATACCATAACTTATAAATATATATATTTCAATCATGGTAGTCCACTATATTATCCATATATGGTACTCTATCCTATATATATACATATTCATCATCATTCTTCACAATGAGTATTTGAATTTCTATAAAATATCCCCGAATTGAGAAAAATGGTGTGTACATTTATTCCCACTTAATATGCATTGAGTGAAAATCGAGTTAATACACAAACAAAAAAATTCAAATTAATTTCACCTTGTTGAAAGTATGTCAATTCCTGCATCAACTTTTTCATACAAAGAAAAGTATTTAATTTCTATAAAACCACACACTTTTTACACTACTAAAGAATGCACAATGTCTATGAAGGTAGCCCTCAGATATTTTCAAATCCCAAGATAATGTTTGACGAATTAAAATAAAATCCTACGTTTGAAAAGAATGTGTGACAGATCTCCACAGAAGTCCTCTGCGTGGTATACTTTGTGTACTTCTACACTGAAGACCTGTGCGAGGAACAACATGGTGGACCTCCACCGAAAAATTGACATTGACCAACCCTTATCCTTTTCTATAAACAGGACCATTGGGATCCTCATTAAAGGACTAAAAATGTTGAAAGTCATCCTGAAGCTCCCATTGCATAGCTCTTTCACCCAGATCCATCATATTATCTTAGGTAGCTATCTAAGAACAAGAGAGAAGAGATAATTAGATGTGATAAGTATATTTTGGACATAATTCACAATTTATAGCATACATGGGCTTGGATACCTTGTCTGAAGCATTTTCTTTCATCATAATGGCCAACACAACACACCTGCGCGGTACAGTTACATGGTGGACGTAGAGGGGTACATGTGTGACACACCTACATGGAGTGACTACATCGAAGAGAAATTTATAATTCCTACATATCAACTTATGTACCCTTTTTAAGGCCAATAATGGCAGGGAATATCCTTCCTTGGATCTCTTATCTGAATGGAGCTAAGTTGATGCCTCCACCAAAACCTCCCAACTCATCCAATATTTGGGAATGTCCCATCATTGTGTCTCCAATTTGGGTTTATATATCCACATTCATAGTTTTCAATCTTTTTTTCACAAAGGGGTTTAGATTCATGGAGTGTTTGTGTGTTTTTATATCTACAGTCACATGGAATTTTCTCTTAGGAACAGTTTTGGGATATTCCCAGTATGGAGGATTAGGGTTTGGGTTCTTTCCTTCCCATTTCCTCTCTGAGACCCCAAACATCAAGTATCTTTTAGGTAAGGTACAATTCACACTTTCTTTTCCATGGAAGAAAAGGAGAAGTCATCCTACCCTACCTATATCCACTAGGGAAACCATCTTAGTGTAATCCCCTAACATTTTGAGTAGGAGGTTGGAGTCTCTCTTCTTTCCGCACCCTTCAGCTTGACTCATATCTTACATTGGAACCTTTTCCAATGTAAATAGATTAACGGTAAGGCTCTTTTCCTCTCCCTCTTCCCAAGTTTCCTTGACCTCATCCACTCTCACCAGTGTAGGCATGTCCTCTTCCAGTAGTGAAGGAAGAAAAGTGTGGGTGCCTTTGTTGAATCATTCAAATCCTCTTCTTTCTCACACCTTGTTTGACTCCCATGGGATTATAAATTATTGATGATTACAATATTTTCACAAACACTAGAATTGAGAAAACTAAGATAACTCTAATTCCCACAAAAATTGGGATAAATAGGAAGCCTACAAATGGCCCAAGCTCACAGGATATTCTCTTCAAAAGTCCAACCCTAATTCCCTTAATCTGGGAATCCTCCTTAGAAATAAGTCACAACTTAAACCCCCAAATAATCATTGAATACATTTCATGACGTAATCCGAAACACATTTATCTCAAATGACTATACTCTCATATGAAACTCATTTATCTATGAGGGTTTTGATTCCCATCCAAATGGGATACGTAGGAAGCCTCCTTGAGGTTAAAAACCAACACTTCAAGTCAACCCTGTTCTACATGGTCCATATTCCAATTGGGTCTATTCTTTCTTAGAAACCCATATTAATTCCACGTTCATTGGGCTGATTAGGCATAAGTCTGACACCAAACCTTGACTATATAAATTTCTCTTAGAGGTACTTATCCCATGACCTTATAAGGTATGATGTGCCCCATTATGTGAAAAAAAACTAAGAGGGTACTGATTCCTTTTACAAGGATACATAGGTAGAAAATTCTATGAGTACGATACCAATATCAAAACAAACCTACGTCTCCTTGGATGAAAATAAATTATAGAGTGCCCCACTGAGTTTTTTAAAAAACCTATATCATCATAAATATTATAAAAAGAATATATAAATAGTATATGAGAGGATACCACTGTTGTAGAACCTCGAATACATATGTATTTCTCAATTTATGAAGAACATAAAATACATACAGATTATTTGAAATTTAACACATGTTAATATGTGATTTCCAATTCTTATGAAAACCAATGTTATACTTGGTGAATTAATAAGGATTTATGAAAATATCTTAAATTTATATCGATTGTTCCATAGTATAATATAATTCCCCAAAAAGGGTGTGATGGGTCTGAACTACCATCCTCTTGACCAATGCAGGTTGTTAAGTATCATAATGTTTAAACATAATGAACAAGTTCTATTTGAAAGAAAGTCCCCTTTGGCTAATGATCTGTTAGATGTTTCCATTTCCATGAATAAATCCAATTGAAACATCCTAGAATCAATGATTATTATACTAGAACATACATTTCAATGAATTACAAAATAGAAATGGCGAACCTGATGTGAATCCTTAACAATGTTAATAATATTAAACACATATGAGGTCCCTATTAATTGTGAAATAATGGATAGAAAAAGGATTCAATCACACATTTATCCATATAAAAGTTGTCTCTTTAATGGAGTATTATGTTGTTTTCAGTTTTCCAAGAACTCTCTTCACTCCAAAATGGGTTTCTTTAAGACGACACATGTGAATTTCCTTGCCACTGCACAAGATGGATCTTCGTCCAAGGGAAGGATGTCATCACCCACTCAACATCATCAATGATAAGTCTCTAATGTTTTGATAAGTTAATACCATCCGTATGGAACTATCCCAACCATAGAGGCTTTCCTACAAGCTATCCATGTTAATAAAACCCTCGAGCGTCTGGTCAACCATGCCCGATGATCAAGAAGTAGACGGTGCCAACCACAATCTTCAACTACTTCAAGTCCTTATCCCCAATATGAATCAACTAGTCTCTCCTGTACTATAGGAAGGAAGATCAATAGATCACTCATAAAATTAATTAAAATATGCAGTGTTCCATCCCAAGGACTCCCACCAACAATTTCCTCCAGCATAACCACACGTTAGTGAACCCCCAACATGATTGGGGTGTTGCCACTAGATGTTCAGACCAGGTCCCTTAGACCCGATCATGTAATAAGAACCACCACAGACAATGTATGGTCAATAGGTCACATTTTATTAGCTTTTCCCTATCTGGAGAAGTTCATCATCCAAACCTATTGGCAAACAACGAGCGAACACATACACTCGTTCGTCATAATTCCGCTGCACACCAGACTCATCTAGAAGAGACTCAAATATACCACTAGGAATATCCGGTGGAGTACATTGAATAGGAACATACACCTATTTACAAATTATCACCTAGTAAGTAGGATCGTCTGACTGCATTTAAGGAATCCCACCAATCAAATGTGGTGGAAACTGGTAAACAGGAACATACACCGGTTTACAGACAACAATTCTTCATAGAGTCTCCTCTTCCTATATTGAAAGAAATTCAACAACCACAGTTAATAAAAAAATCTAGAAGGTACGTACACCAAACATCATTCATCAATCCAGGAAATAGATTCATTTGGAAGAACCCAGAGGAGTCAGTTGAATGCTATGACGACAAATCTTGGGGAGACTCAACTCTCTACCCCATACATGAGAACTGTCAACACCCATTGACAAGAAAAGGAGGATAGAAGTAGGAACATACATCTACAAACAATATGGAATGGACATATATTCCCATTATAGCCACTGATGTCACCAAATGAACATTTTTAATGGTGAAAGGGTAGACACAAATTCCTACCCATATTCTAGATGCATGTCAGAATAGAATGAAAACAACTTTAGTTTTACCAGGGGAACAAACACATAAATTTGTCTCCACGGGTGGGATGACACATCTACATGCCATCCCACAGTAGATACATACATCTATTTCTATCGAGGAGGTTTTTTGTGGAAAACTCCGTTATATCATATAGATAACAGGATCTAGAACATACACCCTTTTCAATTGCAGATAACCAGAACATTATGATGACCACTCCAAGGCTAGAACATACACCCACTAATGATAATAACTTCTCCCAAAAAGATCCCCCATCTATGTGTAAGAGAGAATCCAAGAATATGTCTCTCCAAACATAGTTGAAAAATTATGTGCCAAGAAGCGATCTCACACCTCTTAATGTTGGAGTTCTTGAAGCCCCTAGACATTTAACTTTTGCAACTTATAATCATACCATATAATTACTAAAAAATGAGAGTAGTAGAAGTAATTCTGAATTTCCCTATAAGACACTTTATCATGAAGGCTTTCTTCATGAAAATTCAGTCAACCAAGAGATCCTATTCCCTAATGAGAGCCACAAAAACCCTCATGTTTCCAAAAGTCCAATGAAAAAGTGGATTTATCCTTTACTGTAATCTACCATGGTGGTCCTCCTCATGATGGAATTTTATTTGTGAAATTTCTATTTGAATTAGTATTTTGCATGGTCATGATATTTCTATAATTGATATTGTAGTAATGAGAAATCCCTCTTTTATCGAGGCACATGGCAACATAAGGCCAGCCATGTATGATGCCTTGTCATTACCAGGTGAAATATTTTATCAACTAGAAGACATATTAAGGGAACTTTTCTTCTCTTAATGTGAACCCCAAGATTATTTTATAGGTAATAACATTATTTTATGGTATTATTTCATTTAATTTCCATTCTAACCAAAATAGTACATGTAAACAAACATAATACTTTCTTTATTTAATGAACAATAAATTTTAACATTGTTTCAAGGAAAATAGAATCCATCTAAAAAAATACCAACTAGGAGGCCTATTAGAATTACTGGGAGACCAACCAATACAAAAAATAAACCATGAAAATAATATCAGTCCAACATATCCATCATAATGAACATCAGTTTATCTAGATCCACCACAACCATACTGAGCATCAGTGGAATGTCGAGCAATGTTTTCACCAAGTTATCAATTAGTTGAATCACCCTACACATGTATTTATAATGGTATTTTTTACCATTGGATATATATATGACCGTTATTTTCCTTTTATGGTGATTGGAGTTTAAAATATGTTGAACATTGAGTCTCTAGCGGCAAAAAGACCATATAGCCGTTGGTTTTCCCAGTAGCTTAATTTAAATAACCAAGGTATAACGGGTTTCCCATTTTTTTATTGTGTGAATTGAAGTTACAACATCAAACATGTAATTAATAAACTATTTATATATGTTTTATAAGGATAATGGGCTTCTATCATACCCAGATAATCAGACATTTGATAATGCTTGGTTTTGGTACAATGAAACATGTTTTTGAGTTTGAGGTTGTACTTTTGGAAAATGAAATTAATAACTATAGTTGTATTTAATATTTCAGTTTAACATAGTAAATTAAGTATTTAAATATATCAAATGTCTTGAAATAATTTTATGAATATTTTAATCTTTGATTTATAAAACAATATTGTAACTAAAAAAATATTTTCGATATTAAATATAATATTTTCCCTATGATGTACTAAACTTTGATTTATAACTTTCTGTTTTAAAACATAATAGTTTTTAAACTATTGAAAATATGAATTTTATGGATTTATTAGTGATAAAAATGAATTCATATTCATTGTTTGAGGACACCTATATAAGTATATGAAAATTTATGTGATTGTTTAACAAAAACGAAATCTACTTTGAAAATAGTTAGTGAGCACCCCACCTAGCTGAGGGACACCTTATAGGAAGCCAATCAAAGCCTTGGTAGGCCATAACAACCAAAACCCTTGTGAAATTTCCCAGCGTGGTGCGCACGCATGGTGCGTGATATGACACACAAATAGGGGCACAATACACCCTAAGTGCGTATGGGCATGCCTACGCAAGGGAACACGACTGTGCCACTGTGCAAGGTGCCACAACCACAAGGGTGGGTGCAGAGCGCATTTGCAGAACCTGGTACAGGGCGATACCAGGAGGGGGAGGGAGTAATCTTACCTATGTCTGGGAGATCCTGGCTTATAGGGGAACTCGTTAAGCCTCCCCATTTCTATGTGGGATGGTGTTTTAGGGTAGAATGCGATCTGGACCGTGAAATATCACCGAGTGAAACCTCAGCCATCCGATTAGTCCAAGCATCGTGCTGATGCAGCCATGGTTTACCTTCCATGTTTTTATCTGATGTATGACCCATAGTGATCTAATCATGACCATTAAAGACTTATTTACACACATCATCCCTAAAATTATATGATCGATCCGTCCCTTTAATCTCAACCGTCTATCCATTTATAAATCTTCGAATCCTTCTTAGATGTCTGATCATGTCTCGGATGATCTGATTTCTTCATCCATATATGAACCTAACCTATCGAATTCCACTTGTTCCTCTCACAATCGTAGAACCAATTGCCTAACTACTCAATTTTCTCCATTTTTCTTCACCCATGACACCTCCTTTCAACTGGTGGCCCCTACTTTCTCTCATTTTCCACAAGACCAGACACCCTCAATCTTATTTTAAACAAATTATGCCTTGGTTTATTAAGACAAATGCATTAAAAATAATATATACATATATATAATATATATCTAAAAATAATCTTTCACTCAAACACTAATGGTTCTCCACTCTCCAGCACCACCATAAGTAATCTCCAGTCCTCTCATTTTCCTCCATCAAACCAGTTAAGGAACATATATTTGTCTTTCTTTGTTATGGTGAATATATATATATATACATATAGTTTCATATATATTTTAATTCTATGTGATTTTCTATCCGTCTATGATCTTTTTAATCCTTAAATGATGTTTTTAAAGTGTAAGTAATTTGTAAGTGTTTAATATATGTTGTCTTCCTTGTAATAAACCTGTTATACAACTTGTATATTCTTTTGTATATATATATATATTCATATAATCATACAGTATTAGATATACCTATATTATGCTTGATTTTAAGTCTCCGAAATATTTAGTTTTAAAATTTATGCAGTGTTATAAAATGTAATGAATTATATTATTGTACAAAAGTCATATAAATGTATATACATATATATGTATATATATTTTTGGGGTATAATCCCAAATTGATTATGTTTTCATAAAAATCTATTTTTTGGTGGTTTAATTATGTTTGTGAGATGTATAATGTTAATAATAATTTATTAAACCTTGTGTTGATTGTGGAAATTTTGTTTATTCACCTTGTGTTTCTGTAGCTCATATAATTTTCTTTTTAACCCACATTTATACAAGAACAACAGTCACCCTAGTATATGAAATCCTAATTTTAAGGATGAAATAACATTTTTATACATATACATGGTAAGAAAATGTAGAATAATTAATATAAATTCATTCTTATGAATGGATGCTTCACATGAAATAATTATTTTTGTAATGCACTTGAATCTTCTGTGATAAATTTTTTCAATAATTATGTTTTCTTTTGTTAAATATTCCCATTTATCAACATGTGTTTTAAATATAAATGAAAATTATCTTAAATATAGAATTATTCATTTTGGAATATAAAATGTTTACATTCATAATAAGGATTTTTTGTGATTATCATTTATGTAAAATAACTTTAATTTTACGTGCTTTAGTTATTGTCAAATTTGCTGTAATTTTTCTATAATATGTGTTATATATTTCTATAGCCATGTAGTTTTTATTATTGTTATTAATAATTATCTACATTACTCACATTGTATATGTATATTATAAATAATGAAATCAAACTCAAATGACCTATTATAGAATAAATAATTTTAATTTTTCAAAGTGGTATGTGACACTAGGAAAAATATGAATGAGAAATTAAATTTTTTAAAGTTGTATGGGAAAACTTGAATAATATTAAATGATAAACTAAGTAATATGTGACTCTTGGAATGATAATCGATATGTAATTTAATAAATCAATGTGGTTTGATGCACTTTGATTTAAATAAATGAGGAATGTGTTGGACGTAGTATGTGTCGTGAGGGGAATGCTATATCCCCTCAATGCATCGGTAGGTCTCACGAGACATCTAGATGTGGAATTGGAGGATGCCTTTACCAAATTGATTTACGGTCTTGGCATAAGGCATTGACATAGTCCGATACATGCACTTCAATCATTATGACTAGGAAATTTTATTGACCAAGTGAATATTTGACTAATAAAATATTCATGGTTAAAGGGTATTTACTTATGATAATCAGAAGATGTAAATTATTTGGTAAATAATGTTTATTCAGAACATAGAGATTTATTATCCAGTTTATGTTTCACAATTAGTAGGGGAATGAATTGAAGTTATTATTTTATGCGAAACTCTGATCATTTATTACTCCCAATTGTAAATTTTGTATCTACACTTTTTAATGTCAGTCCTATTAATGTTAGAATGACTCTTACCATATATGTTGCACACCCCATATTTTGAATGAGAATTCTTATGTTTGGAATAGGTTTCATTGTAACCTTGTTAGTATTCCTTGAAATGTTCACTTATAATTCTGGGAAAAATGTTATGGTATAATTCATGTATTGCAAAATTCTTTACAAATAATGATTAATGGATATTTTTAACAGAATTTTTTCAAGATGTTTTAGTTGAAACATTATTTTTTTAGAAACCCTTAATGGGATTTTAAATTCTCACCATACCTTTTATCTTTAATTTTATAGGTTTAGTATATTGGAGTTACATTATTTGGTGGTAGAAATTTGGAGACTCTTTCTCTATTAGATTTTGATGAATTGTAATAGTTGTATCTGATTCTCGAGAAGATAAACAAAAAAAGATCATCTTTAGTTGAATATGATGTGTAATAATCATCTTTTTGTTTATAAAAAATTTACACAGAATTTTATATTTAAAACCAGACCAGCTCTGGGGTAGTCTGGGGTCGGGGCGTGACACTGAACGTCCCATAGTTCAGTTTTATTCTAATCTAGTAGAGGGAAACATGTCTGATTCAATTTTTTAATAAAATAATGAACAAGAGTCCACATTGGTTAGACTATGTGAAGGATCCTCTAGTGAAACATGATTATGATATGTTAAACATGAGAAAACAATTGGCTAAAGGAGATATATCAGTCATCTTTTTTCCTTTGAAAAATTCTCATTACCACATTCTTGAATTGATGGTAGATAATTTCACTAATGATATTCACCTCAAATTATGGGTGAATCTTTGTCTTTTAAGAACTAAAGTATTAAAACATAATGAATATGAAAATCATGAAAATGTAATTGAAGGGTTGCAACACAAAATTGAAGTTGCATCTCCCTCAGTTTCTCGACATCCAAATTTTGAATTGCTATACAGAATCTTTCATTGTGTATGCCTCAATAATCTAAAGAGGCCACACTAGTTAATTTCTAATACCCCATATGGTGTTCATATTGGAGGATGGGGTATACATAGATAATTTCATATCACTACACTGTAGAATTAGAAAATTACGACAAAAGTGATCTCATTATATGTTATTTCCCACAACATGTTACAATTAACAAATTTTGTATGTAATCAAGTATAAACTCACGAACATGTCTAAAATAGCTTTAATTAGAGATAGACACAAATAAAACAAGTTGTTGAGATACTTCTGCATCAGGAATTCGATAATCCTAAGCAGGCTTCCTGCTTAGAAGATGTTAGCCATCAGATGATTAAAATATCTTAAATAGCACATGATCTTTGGAAATTGGTGATTTGAGTGGTTGTCGATAATGTACCCAGATAATTTATGAACCAAAATTTGCAAAATTAGAAGAGAAGCTGTGTGAATCTCAGATATAATAGTTCGAGAGCCACCCCATCTAATAAAGAAGGGTGATTTCATAATTCTACATTTACATTCAATAAAAAAATGTTTGAAGGTTTGAAGAAGAATAATAATAACAACCCCATCATACATTGATGGGAACTATTTGACATATGAAATCACCTCCTCATGTGAAGTTATTTTTCATGATTAGAGATGAAGCCACAAAGTGATGTCACAATTGAACTATCCATGGTTTACTTTAGGGTAACTAACCACCAAACAATTCCAAGGGATTCAACATATTGGAGAAAAAAGTCTCACAAATGATATAGAAGGATATAATCTTACAAAGTTACTGACTGAATGCCTTCATTTAATTATGTGTTAGTAAATGTCATTAACACCATTGTAGAAGATCCAGCTGCAAATGATTCTGGTTCAGGGGAATCAGAAGATGTAGTTATTATCCATCATATAATACACCCAAAAAAATTAAGGAGGTGTGCATACTCAAAATCAGAGGCTTACCCAGAATCTATGTATATCTTCAAATAATCAACTCTCGCCCCATCAAAAGTTATCTATCATAGAGAAAGGTAAAAGTCAGATAATGTCTCACATTTCCAATAGAGAAGTTCAACCACATTCATTTGAAGACATATTTGATCAGATAGAGGAGGAGATGAAATTGATGAAAAGACAAAGTAAAAAGTTACATTGAAGCATCATTCCTACTAGATGTACTACCCAGGAAGACCCTCAACATAAAAGTCCTGTAACATCTCCTCATCAAAGTGGATCTGTGGTAACTAAAAATGCCGAAAATGAATTCCCTCCATCGGGTACAAAACCTGGGAAGGATCAAACACATATTTATAGTCTTATTCCTATGGGTTATCCAAGAAAAAGACTAGCAGCAGCACTACAAGTGGTTTTTCTTGTTGTTGCACTAGTTCAACCTCCATATGGTGTACCTATATATATACCAGCTCATATGGATATTCCCTAAATTCATATGAACACAATTGATCTGTTAACAACTTTCCTTTAATATATGGAATAATGGTGTGCCCCAGTTCAGCCCAAAAAGGGAGCCTACCTTGAGCGGGTGGTTCCCATCCCCCCACCAATTTTTTTGAATAATACATTCCAAATATTAAATGGTTTAGGAGATCTGAAACATCACATAACAAATTTAATTTCTTATTTTTATCCCATTTTAGGGACTCATCTACATCGAGAATTAGTAAATCTTAACTGTTTTGTGATTTCATTATAGGGACCATATGTTGTATGGTTTATAATTTTTCAATCTTGATCAATTACTTGATGGGAAGATCTCCATCATAATTTCCTTTTCCAATTCCGCTCAATTCTACCGAAGACAACATTATTTGATCATATAAATTTCAAACTATGGGAAAATGAATGAGTGTCATATTTCGTTGCTCTATGGAAAGGATTAACATATTACTTAAATCTGGTACTCTCTTAGGAAGAGTTCTTACAAATTTGAGTGGAAAATCTGTGTGATGAGTTACACACACCACTAATACCTATGAAATACAGAGGAGGGCTTTGATACCTTGCCTTAATTTTCCAACATGTGGATGATTATTTTGTGTAAACTAAAGCTAAAACTCTAGTAATTCCATTAGCTCTATGATGGAGAATAGGGAAATAAGAGGTTACGATGATCACACTCAAGAAAGAACCTATACTTTATTTTAATTCAAAACCATCATCATATCGAAGTGCTACGCCTCTTGAGAGACAGTAATAATGACCACCTCATCACGTTGATCAAGGAGATCAAATGTGGATATTGTTTGAGGAGTTAGAGAACAAAATTTATTCATTATGGAAAGAATAGTTTCCCAGATACTTAATCTCAGCAATGGAAATAAATTGTGTTATGTTTTAAAGGCCGAATAAACCAAACAAAGAAACAGATGAAGATATTCTGTATTAGATTCCCTTTTACCTAATATTGGGACATCTCATTCTGTAGTGTTTGGTTTTCAAATACCTCTTTCAAAAAAAATTAGACTCTTGACAAGTGAAATAGAAATGTTTATCAGCCAAAGTAGCATGCGTTACTGCTATTGATCCATAGGATGAAAGTGAATGGTAGGACTTCAAATATAAAATTGAATAGAAATAAAATGACTGGATTATTAGAAAAACGATCAACCAAACTCATTACATTCTACAAAACACAGTTGAATAGATCGATTATACCTTCTGCTACACATGCCTTATTATAACCCTCTTCATTAAATGATTAGTCCTTCAAGGGTCAACCATCAAAGAAGCGACATAATCAAAATGACATTTTGAATTCAGGTGAAGACGAGAATGTGTCAAGGCCATATTTTCTATTGACTCTGGAAAATTTCATGTAGTATGTTTCAAAACCATGGGCATTACCTCACCAATTTGAATAATAAGAACTAACCTGTCATGTAGAATCCTCATCAAATGAAGAATTGATCTTTTGTTATATCAGCATTATCCACATAACAGGTCCCTATGATGATGGTGAATCAATTTATAATAAGTATGATTTACCTTTACCTAATTGCGGAACTAGAAGAATAATACAAGGTCGAGGATATAGGGAAATATGTGGATTTTCAAGAAGCTACTATTTTAACTGTACCCCTTCTTGAACCATATATGTTGTAGAAACTCATGGGAGATCCCTTCAGTGGGCTCAACAAGAACAACAAAATTCTTACATGCATGACAGGATCAGTCCTAGAATGATTATTTTTAGGACTAATTAAAGGTCAAACATGTTTTTCTCAATAACTAGACAGACCTAGTCATTCTAATCTACAAAATCCATGAGTATTTCTAGTTTCTATTCCAACATAGGTTACATCTACATCATGGGCGTCAACTTCCATGGAACCTTCCAAACTACATCTCTATCCTGGGTAACACAGACCAATATACCAAGAGTATGACGTTTTGAAATAGAATTCCTATGTTCCATGAAATATTTCGATTTTGGATGCCTTGAATCTATCAAAATATCTCAGAGAGGCATTTATTAAGGATTTTTCATGTTCTTAAGAGTTTTATCTTGATGTTTCTGCTACAGAGGTTTACCATATAGCGAACGATCCTTCATAATTTCATGAAGTTATATATTTTATGGAAGACGCAAAATATGATTATGTACATAGACATATCAACACCTTTTATATAACTTGTTGGTCCAATGACATAGACATCTAACGAGCATTCTTTGATATTGTCTTAGGAGTAAACCTCATTCATATTCGTAAACTTCATCGATTGGTCCTCATTGAATCTGAATTATCTCCTACAACATTAATCTTGAAAGGTTATGACAAGAAAGAGAATGAACATCAATTCGAGATTAAAAACAGAACATAGTTTTGGGAACTTGTGTCTAATTCAAGTTTTATTGTTGTCCGTCAGGACACACCCTTTATCATTCATCTTATAAGGCCTTGGATACATAAACATGTGGACATTAATTCATCATAACACCAATGTGTCATGTACTATTTCAATGTTCAAATTGGAAAATTTTATGGGGGAAAGGATCCTTTCAAAATGTGTGAATCTCAATACATTGAGGCTGATTTTTTTCACACGGAGAGAATGAAGTCCATGATAATGGAGGTAACCCGAATAAATTATCCAAATTACCTATATAATATCCCAGAAAACCCATTCAAACTTTTGACTATAGATTTTATGTTTCCTATCAATCAAATGGAACAAATATAACCAAATCTAAATACTCATCTTGTGACTTCCACAATGTCAATTTCGAAAATCGATCCTCACAACATATAAGAAATTATTGAGTTTCCAAGCAGTGATGGAAGAGTAAATAAAGGTGTCTTCATTTCAACCACCCAAATTTAGCAAGCCTCTACTTTTCCAATCAAATAAGTAGAATTTTTAGAAATAATAGATATAGATATGGATGTTGATTCCCAACCCATCATTTCCTCTTTATTACTCCACGAAGACCCTTCATCATCAGTAGGGTTAGAAATAGGGCCCCCTTCTTTAGGATCTCCAAATACTAACTCCTACTCACATGTTGAAATTTTTTCTTCATCATATACTATGAATCTTGAAATAGAAGAAGTAACACATAATGAATAATAATAATATGATATAAGGGATGATCCTCCCACATTTGAAGAAGGTGTCTCTACCACTATGGATGGGATTAAAGAAATAAATTTGGGTACAAAAGAAGATCTAGACCCCACTCTAATCAATGTGGCCATGAATTCAGAAGAGAAAGAGTTATATAATTCATTTATAATGAAACATTGAGATATATATATATATTTTGGAACTATACATAAATTCTAGGTCTTATCTCTAATGTATCTGATCATCATTTGTGTTTTCCTGGAGAAGGTTTAGGATTCAAGCCGGATTCAAGAAGAATACACCAAAATCATGCCTCTTGAATTGAAGAAAATGTTGATAAGCTTATTATGTATAACATTGTTAGGGAGGTTCAATATTCAAAATTTAAGGACAACATTGTCCCTATGAAAAAGTATAATGGGAACATTAGATTTTTCATTAATTTCAGAGATCATAACAAACATTTTCCTAAAGATTACTTTCTAGTTCTGATCATAAATATTTTAATTGATGAAACAACTGGATTTGAAGATATATACAACATGGATGGATACCTTGGGTAAAATATTATCTGCATCACCCCAGAGGATGAAGAGTCTATATCCTTCATATCCACTAAAGGAGTATTTTTCTACTGGGTAATCCCATTTGGATTAAAGAATATATGTGCAACGTATCAACGTGCTATGCACCGTATCTTCAAACCCTTATTTGGAAAATTTGTCAAATATTATGTAGATTATTTGGTGGTTAAGTCTGGAAAATGTTCTGATCAATTGGCTAATTAGGAGACCATATTCAATAAACTTCCCCAACAATATTTGAAGATGAGCCCCCTAAAATTTGATTTTGGGGTAACAACAATAATGTTCATCAACTTATTTGTATGAAATATTTACATCAAATTTTATCCTGATAAAACAAAAGAAATCCACAGAATGTATCCTCTTTGGAATTTGAAATAATTAAGATGACTCTGATGACAATTGTCCTATATTCGGAGCTTTATTATGAATTTAACAATCATGTGTTTCCCATTTACTAGATTAATGAAGAAAGGAGTCACCTGTCAATAAACTAAAGACTTCCTTGAGGAAGTTTATAACCTCAAGAAATATATATTGACTCCATCGGTATTCATGCCACATGTTGAAGAAAGACCACTAATTCTCTATGTGACAAATTTAGTGTGATCAATAGGTTTCTTCCATTCCCAAAAGAATGATACTAAAAATGAAAATAGCCTTTAATATCTCAGTCAAATTATGCTTAACAAATAGACACGATATTCACATATTGAGATGTTCTTCCTAGAATTAATCATTGTAGTCTAGAAATTGAGGCACTACCAGCAGCATCATGAGGTCCAATTGGTGTCTTTCATTAACCCGCTCAAATTTAACCATAGTCGTTCTATGCTTACTGGAAGTTTGGCATGATGGGAAGTTATTTTATAACTGTTTGATATCGAATTTGTGCGTCAAAAAGATATAAAAGGACATGATTTGGTGTATTACCTAGCTGAACATCCATATGTAGAAGATATATCACTTAATACTGAACATCCCAATGAATAGGTCTTCTTTATTCACAATTATCCCCAAACATGGGTAATGTACATTGATGGTTCCTTAAAAAGTATACCAGGGAAGATAATGGAAAACCCTAAACTAAAAAAGTTAGGTTAGGAATTTAATTCTCTTGTAATAAAAGGTAGCATTTCTATATAACTTCTGGTTTTCATAAGGCAGTACAAACAATATGGTATAATATCACACTCTCATCGCAGGACTGGAATTAGCACTCTAGGTACAACTGAACCACCTTAATGTAAAAGTTTATTCATAGTTGGTGATCAAAAAACTCAATGGGTATTATTCAATCATAAAATATGATTTAATCCTGTTGTATGATTATCACAGATAGGTAATGGATGAATTTACCTTAGAGCCGACATTGTCTTATGTCCTGCAATTAGAAAACGGCCAAGCCGATGCAATGGCTAATGCAACTATAGCCCTGGAAGATCGTAATTGTGATGAGACAATATTCAATATATACCATCTTCACGGGGCATCACATTTATTTCAAACTATAATTGAGAAACTAATGAAATTAGAACTATTTTTTATCCATATGGTAACACCATGGGATGGATGACACCCATCATGGAATACCTTCAAAATGAAGTACTTACACCAGATAGATCTGAAAATGAATTGATTTGATGATGAGTGGAAAATTTTACTCTTTATGATAGTCCAGATAACCTGAAGATCCTCTAAAAATGAGTCTTTTATGGAATCCTCTTCACATGTATTAATGGAGAAGAAACTGTACCTATCATGAAAGATGTACATTCAAGAGATTTTGGTGCTCACCACTCCTCGTATAGGTTTTCTCATCAAATCTGAAGTCTTGCATACATTTGGAATTCGATGACGAAAGTTTTCATAGATTTCTCTAAGAAATGTCGTCCATACTAGGTGCATTCGAACTTCATTAATCAACCCCTAGAGTTGTTACACAAAACTAAATATTCTTGACCAATTTCCACTTGGTGAATGGATGTAGTAGGGTATTTTCCTCCTATTACTACTAAGATGTTCATGTATATTCTTACTACTAATGACTTCTTCCCAAATAGGATGCATCAATAACTGTTAAAGAAATTAGACCCAAATGTGTTCTTAGTTTTGTAAAATCTATCAACATAATTAGATTTGGTGTCCCTCATTCAATATTTATGGACAATGGTAGAAATTTCTATTCTGTTGAGGTAAAGGAGTTATACAAGGAGAAAAATATCAAATCTAACCATTAATCTCACTATCATGAAGTAGAAAATGGTTAGATAGAGTCCTTCAACAAGACCCTATCAAATATAATCTTTTAGAAGGAGGATTATGATAAGAAATAAAGCCCAGATAAACTTTTTCATTCTTTATGGTCTTATTAGACTACTACCTATACTGCCACTCAGAACACTGCTTATTCATTTGTGTACTGAAGAGAAGCAATTTTTCTAATTGAAATTAAAATTCCTTCACAAATAGTTTCAATCTGTGATCAGTTGTATACAAATGATATTTCTCAAAAATTATTTGATGAGACAGAATGATTACATAAAAAATGACCGCATATATTACATCATTTAGAATTCTATCAGAATAGAGTAGTGAGAGCATCTAACAAGAAAGTTCTCCACCTTTTATTATTTCAAGGAGAATTGGTATTAGTCCTCAAGACTCTAATGATACCAGGTAGGAAACTTCCAATGCATGAGCCATAGTGGTAAGAACCTTATTCTAGACTTAAGGTGAACCCAAATTGTTATTATTCCCTAATATCAATGGATTGGTAGATTTTTACAACTCCACCCAATGAAAGCCTCTTGAAGAAATACTTTGTGTATTTTCAAAACATGCCCTCACTACATGACACTAATATGCACAAAACAATTCCTAGATATATGACATTAAAATGAATAACAATAATAATCATCCATCCTACATGATGATAAAATGCGTAGCGTATTTGACCATGTCCCATGAGGTTAAACATCAAAAAATAATTTCTCCTTGTTAAATGACGTTAAATTGTATAGTTACTATCTTCTCAAATTGACGTTAAGAGATTCTATATGAAGGTATCATTGACATAATTGCTACTCATTAGTGCCACATGATTCCATTTCTTCAATATGACTAAATCAGATATGCATATGGACCTAATTCGAAGATCTATGTGTGGCTTGATTCCCGTCTATTTGAGATATATAGAGATGCCAGGATCTCCAATCATGGTCCAGCCACAACTAATTATTTTTCCCTTTTCTCCTCCTATACATGAAATAGATCTATACAGAGTATTCTCTCAAGATACATGGTATGATTTTAATACCATTTTTTGTGTTTAGATTAACTATTCTCTTAAAATGTTTTAAAATCCCCCGTTTCACACATTAAACTTAATTGGTATGGGAAATGGTTGTTCAAGAACTAAATTTGTCTTGATTCTAATTTATATAAGATACGTAGAGATGTATGGATCACTAATATTGGTCCCGACCAGAATAATTAAACCCTTTATTTCTTATGTAAGAATCAAACCTGCATAGGAAATGTTTCAAGAAATACATATGGATTGATTCTCATCCATATGAGATACATAGAAATAAATGGGTTTAATTCAATGTTCTAGCTAAAATATTCCATTTTTACGTTGGAATCACTTCATGTCCTTGCTGTCTGAATCTAAACTACACATCAAAATATTTATCGAAATGAAACAAGGAAAGTCTTCATTTTACATTTCAGTCAGATCTAGGTAAAGGAATCCAAACTCATAGAAAAATATTGGTTAAAATATTTCTCATAGGCATTGAGTATTACACCTTCCATATTATACACTATTAATCATGAAAATTTTATAATCTTCATAATGTTTCTTACGGTTTCTGGTGACATAGTTTCTAAAATCTGAGAACTCTCTTGCCGGACTCTATAGTATGTGCCCATAGGTGGCCGGGCATAAGTTTCCTACAATACATGCCTTTTAGTCAAAGGATACCACTATTTGACTATGCAAAAATTGCCTCAGTTTTCCCAAAATAATACAACCAGCGTAATGGTGTTTTCAAATCATGGTAATTTCATTCTTGATTAAGGTGTCTTTTTTAACCATTAAACTATGATAACATAAAAGAATACTTTTTTTAAAACAATCAGTCATTTATATTTGTCCAAATACCATTATCTCAATCTAAAAGTATTCAAAACCATTGTTTACACATTTACCTCTTCATGTATTCAAAGCAATATTAACTAAACATAGATCACATGATCGTATATTATATACTATATCATTTTTTATCCTAGTCGTATAACCTAAAACAGAAGACACCTTACTTCCTATGTTGGGGTTAGACCATTTTAGAAATCTCATTCCTTTGATTATTTGGAAATGAATATTGGAAATACCCACCACATATTTAGGTATCTTCCTTTGTGAATAAACCTATGTGCTTTTGAAAATATGAATCGTCATAATATTTCTTTAACTTTTAGCAAAATATATTTTAAAACCCTTGAGAGATAAATTTCATTACTATGTAGTACATTCCATTAGGTGGCCTTGGATAAGTTTCTTACATAAAGGGCATGTTAGGAAAAAGATTCCACTATTTGGCTATGATGCATATACCCTAGATTACCCAGAATAATTGATCCCCCATAATGGGTTTCTCAAATAATAGTAACTTCCTTCTAGGAAAATAAATCATTAAATTCCTTTAGTACCTTTTTCCAATATCATTATTAGAATTTATAAATTCTTAAATTGCAATTTATTATTCTTCCCATATATACATGAATATGGTAGTATGTTTCCAAAACAATTATCAAGAAATTTGGTGAGTGTAATATCATTGGTCAAAGATGAAGACCTCAAATTAAGCCACATAATGTCCACAATGCATGACTTAAATGTACACAGTAATGTTTCTTCACATCATTACTTAAGACAACATAACATGATATGTTAAATTCTCCTTTATGAAAATTTTAAATATTCCATATACGCCCGAATGGTGAAGAAGTTGTTTTCCTATTCCTGACATATGTCGGCAAAGATGAATATTTATTTGTAAAGTCCCATCCCTTTTAAACCACCCACTCTGCCCTTGAGTCTCCCAAATCTTATTTAAATTTTCCTATTAAAAATAAAATGTTAAATTCCTATGAACCCTTTCTCCTAACTATGAAGTACATGCACATAGGTGGCCTTTAATATGTTTCCTACATAATGGGAATTTCAGTAAAAGGATACCACTAATTGATTATGATTCATATCCCCTTGTGATCGCTACATATCACATCCAGCATAACGGGTTTATAAAATAATTATTACATCATTCTTAGAAGAGACTACTTTTATGTTTATACATGTTTTAGATTTGGGGACTGAAAATATAATGTTTCAAGCTTCCCCTTGGAAATATGTAAATAATATTAGGAAAATTCATACACACTAAGACTTATTTGGGATGTAATTTAAAAAATTTTGGTCAATGATGTTCGACCCTAAAATCTACCCCTTTTTACTCAAATATTCATGACACTAAACTGAAAATAACAAGTGACATGGTACTCACCAGATTGGAAAACCACAATGGGAACTATGGATAATAGTTTAGTCTCAACTCACTAAATGTTCATTATAATATACTTTTGGTAATACTGAGAAACAAAAAATCAAAAGATACAATGTTTGTGTGGTTTTCTACATAACCCTAGTAAAAAAAATCTGATTCTGATCATTAGGACCATCACCTTAATAAAAAAATTAAAAGAACCCCATTATTTTCATTTTTATCATGATTAACTGACATTATGGTTTTATGTTAAAAAAATCCTCATCATCATTACCTTTATTATTTCAATCACAGAAATGAATAATGAAGACATAAATGATTGGAGACAAAATTTATTTCATTCTTATGTAATTAGAGGGACATCCTCTAAATGGTGGCTCTCTATCATGTGTTAAAATAATATATCAATATGACTTTTCATTATTTGAATGGGCTCATGAGGCCTATGAAACACTTGTTGATGTTGGGAAATCTAGGGAACTCCTACCTCCTCAGCTTGATGAAGTTCTTCTTTAGCAGTTGAAATTGAAGTTATCCACTCCAATTGGGTTTTTCCTAGTGTTAGGTTCAATTACGTGAGTTTGTTATGAAAAACATTCAGTTTATGTTGTTGATATACCAACTCATTTGTGGATTCTTTAATTTATTGGATAATTTTGATCGACTTCTTATATTGATTGGCCTCTGCCTCAGCTACTAAAACCTGGAAGCTCTCAATATTAGTAATCCATTTATCATCTTGAAATTAAATCCAAAGCTATATTTCCTACCCCAATCATCGAATGGACTCTTTTATTGCATCATAGAGTGGTCGATAATTAAATCCACTAAATCCCAATACACAGAATATTGATGGGAATTTTCTGAAATGGGAAGACAACTCATCCAAATGATCCTCTGCAATTATGATCCATATATGTCTCCATATCTTCTTATGTGCCATGAAAAGAGCATATTTCATATCTAAGTTTGAATCTGAGTCCCTACAATGTAAAAAATTTACTCTAAACACATATAAAATAAAGAGTTTCCTTGTTTAGCTTCTCTCGAAATAGTATAAGCTTCACCTTCTACAGATTCCTGATCCAATGCATAAGCTTCGCCTACTAATTTTACTATTGTAGGTAATAACCCTAAATGGTAAATCATGATCATTGTCAGTTTCAGAAAAATGGAGAAATAGAGTTTGATCTAGACAACTGATAAAATTTACCCAATAATATGTCGGCCACGTGATTGGATTCATCCCCAGTATTCTTAGCATCAGCAATTTGACAAGATGTTTATTGAGAAGGGGTATTATTATGAGTTTTCCCCTTTGTCATAAATGAATTCTCTATAATGTCATTCAATGGGGGAGGTGGTCCTAAGTAGGTATTTCACTAACTTATGTTAAATATGGATATTGTGGAATTTACTATTATTACAGATCCTTTATTACATTTTCTACAGACAAAGCTGTAGAATGTGATATTTTATGTGAACTATCTTGTAAAATAATGACAATTATGTATGGATAATGCATAAATAAGAACTTATGTCCTTTAAATTCCCCATGAAAAACCCCAATTTCCTCGATGGATCTTGGAATATCAACATTTGGATTAAGGGAGTCCATAATTATAGTGTATGTAGCAATGAATGTTACAACATCCTCACCATTTAAGGTATCCATCAAATGATGGTTGATTCCCAAATTGTCTCTACTGACATTCTTTACCATTTGTCTTTCAATTGATACAAAATAAACATATGTTATCAGGTTTGTGTTAATTTGAGTATTTACATTAGATTTCGTAAGGTCTCCATTCCTTCCTCTCAAATCAATAGGAATATCAACATTGATTATTGTAGTATCTATTAGAAAAGGAAATTGATCTGAGATATTTTGAGAAGAAGAATATTTGAAATGAATTTAATATTAAAGAGAAATGTATTTGATATAACCATGTATTTTCCTTTCATAAATAAAACTAGGAGTAGGTAAAAATGAATATTTTGGTGGTTTATCTTCTAAGGTATCATATCTATCAACATGAACTTTTGATTCTTCAAAAGTTTCATTCTCTGGTCTGGAAGAATCAACTTTTAATCCCTTGAGAGAGGAGAGAGATACCGATTCTTTAAGAGGATAAATCTGATTACCATATGGTATCAATGATGTCATAATTCTATGAGGATTGTATAAATACTTACTCTTTCATAGAACCATTTAAACTAATATCATTTCTCGATTGGGTTTCTTTTCACAAGCTAGCAGGGAAATCAAACCACTGCTCATTTCATGTGAAACCTGAGGTAATAGCTATGAATTATATTTTTTCCATTATCCTATTCATGATTCTATATCCAGGTGAATGTTTTGGAGACACTGGAGGGTCATTTGATGTTTCGATTGGAAAACCTATAGGCAAATTCCTTGGGTATCAGAAAACATGTCTAGAGGCTCCTTCCCTGAATTCAAGCTAGAAAATGCATTTCATCATTAATAATGATGGTCAATCATAATGAATAATTGAGAAAAAAGAATAGGAAAATATGTTCTCAGTATTAATATAAGTATAATATTCATCTATATGGTATATAATTAACCCTTACGGTATTCCTAAGTCCATCATTTGGGATTCTCATTTAGAGGATGGAATTTTTTCATCGATTGGATATAGAAAAACCTCCTTCTCTACAATATACTCCAATACATCTACCAAGTTGTTATCCATATTTCAATCCAAATGTTTCGTAATGTCACCAAAATTTTTTATTCGAATTCTATGTTAGATTAATTCCCATGAATCCATATGTTCATAGGTATAGCCATCCCAAAATTGAATGATTGAACAACACACATAATGTAATCCCGGTTTGTTTGGTTGTGGTGAAAAGTCAACACCTTTTGACTAGTGAGATCATTTTTTCCACCCTTGTTATTTAGAAAGGTCAACAGATGGAATATGATTCTATTTCTGATGGCGGCAGCTAGATTACCTTGGTTCCTCGGGTATTTCTTCTCTACCCCTAGTCTTCCCTGTATACCATATTTGAAGATGTTATAAAGGCTCTGAAACATCTAAACGGCTTCATGATCTTTAGTTTTTTACCTATTACTACAAATTCAATGAACAAAAATCATTGTAGCTTCTACTCAATATATTCCTTTTGTCAGTGCACCTTGAGGTTATGAAGAATTCCATGCTTTGGCATACACAGCTTATAATCCAATTGATGCATCTTATGGAGGTAATGTAATTGAGAATTTGGATGTCTCTTAATGCACTAGAATACACAATTTTCTCTCTACCATTGGGTGTTTCTCATGTCTAACATACATGGGTAGAAAAGTTTTGTTGGTTTAAGACATATGAACTGCTGAAAAAACATATAGGGGACCTAAGCCTCACAGATAATTTCACCATCAATCCTGGTAGATAATACACTATCACTAAATTATATCATATAAGATGTCAGATCATAATTTTCTTCATTACCCTCATCAATAAATGTTCCAGTTTGGGGGTTACAAAATGTAAATAATCTGAATTATCCTGATACATTCAATACCCTTATCACTACATTATGTCTCATATTCTGAGGCTGAATACCAGAAACCTTCTATAAAAATGTGGTGAATCAACAATTAGGGACACTAACTGAATTGAACAATGAGTATGAATAAAATTGTGTTATAATCGAGCCCCAAAACACTTGGAATGGCCCTATAAATCTAAATGCAGCCTTCCTGTTATATAAATGTTACAGGTAATATTAAATTAATTCAAATACAAGAGTTTCTAACCCAATATACTTTCCTTAGACAAATTTAGCTATGATGAATTATGTACTTTTCCTTACACTTCCTCTAGATTCACATAATTGATGCAATAAAATGCCTAGCCACATTGAAAGGAATGTGGATAAGTGTATCATTACATCAATATCATATTTGAATTTATATCCATAGAGATTATAGTAAACTATATCTAATGTAGGCCAATATGTGCCTGATGTACCCTGCTTATCTGTAGAAGGAGAAAGGGTTGGACATCCACCAGTGGGATCTTTCTCTATTTTGGTTCTAAAAAGGATTCCATCGATGCTCTGTCTTGAATATCATTATTTTCTTTTCATAATTTCTTTTCTATTTTTAATAGTTCATAAGAAAACAGTGGTGTTTTGGTAGCATCACCCAATGTTTTAACAAACATAATGAACTCATCATACATGTCCCCGAGAATGGGAACCCCTACTCCTTGGTAGATATCCCACAAAATAATGCTAACTTCACCATGCGTCAAATGGAAATAATTTTTTTGTGCACTCCATCAACTCAACACTTCAGGAATGAAATAATTTTTATAAAAATATGTTTTTCTCATATAGAAAACATGATAAATATAAGAATCTAATAGATATTTTTTAAATTTTTCACATTTCCGATGCACCCAAAAATCCCACATCCATTCAGGTTTGAAACCTCTTCCGGAAGAAAGATTTATATCTTCATTCCAACCATTAGACTGATATGTTTGAGAATCCTGAATGGTTCGATGAAAGATATGTGTCCTTGGCTCTACAATGTGATGTTTCATTTTAGTATTACAACAATTATGTTGTACGATATAACCAATAGAAACTATTTCCTCAAGAACTGGAATGCCCCTTATATTAATTTTCATGAAATGAAACATAGACTATAATTGAAACCAATTATTTGGGATGTATTTCATAATAGATGTAATGTGGGATTGTTGAAATAATATCATGTCTATATAAAGGCAGGTAGTGACTTCTCAGAAATTCATGTTGATACAGAATAAATCATTTCTATTGTCTAGGAAGAGTTCATTCAACAACATCATAATAATCTGGTCTGACAATCTTCATTATCTCATTTCGACCAGCCTTAGAGTTTTCTGTAGAGATAATCTTGTGAGACATTTCTTATGAGATAATTACAAAACTCCCCATATTACATTGTAATTTTCACATAGGAAAACTCAATTTTCATCTTAAAGGAATTAGAAAATTTTGGCAAAGGAGAATCATCACGTAGGTCCTTCAATGAGGTCTATTGTACAAGTCCTTCGATAAGGGTCCTTACAGAACTCCTTCGACTAAGTCCTTTTTCATAGCTCCATCTCTCATGTAATTTCACAATGAGTAAATTTCATGGAAAATATGCAATAACACAATGCATTGAGGCTGGGCGAATGATCTATGGAACGAGAGCCAAAAAATATTGAAGAATCGGTGAAGAAAATAACAAAGGATAAGAACTATTTGTAGATAGCCGCATATCTTCGCAGAATGCATGCATAAACAATATATTCCTCATACATAGGTGAAGTAACTCCATGGAAAACCTGCATGGTTCCGTAATTAATTCATAGTCTTTTCCCGCAATTTTTACTCAAGAATCGCCCCAATTTTTAGTCAGATCTATTGCTGATGGGTGGATTTCTTTGACACTACATTTGAATAAAAAATGATGATGAAGGTATCTATCATATTATTATATGTACAAAGATATTGTTCTAATAATTAAATGGAAATCCATTGTTTTGAAAGCATGCACGACAGAGCTCCGTGGAAGACCTCCATAGAGGTATACGTTCTATACCATGATGTGACAGACCTACACGGAGGGACTATGCAGTAGACCTCTATCAAAAAATTGACAATGAACATCCCCCCATCTTTCTTATAAATATCACCCTTGGACTTCTAATTTAATCATTAATAAAGATGAAAGACTTCCAGAAGCTCCCATTGCATAGCTCTTTTTCCCAGATCCCTCAAATTGACTTAGGTAGTTCCCTATGAACATGGGAGAAGATATAATTTGATAGGATTCACAACTTTTGAGATTCTTTCACAATTTCAAGCTTACATAGTCTTGGTTCCCCCATGTAAATCATTTTTCAATCATCATATAGGCATATACGGCACACATTCATGGTAAAACTATGAGGCACACCTAAAGGAGGTACCAAAGTAGAACACATTCATGTAGTACTGACGCAGAAGAGTTGTGTAAAAGGCATAAATATCAACTTATGTACCCTATTTAAGGCCACTATAGTTATATTATCTCCTTCCTGGGTTCTGTTATCTGAAAGGGACTAAGTTTAATCTCCACTAAATCCTCATGATTTATCAGACCGTTGGGAAAGACACATCAATGGGTCTCATGTTTGGGTTCATATATCTACAGTTAGTGGTTTCCCACATTTGTTCAATAATGGGGTTAGGATTCATGGAGTGTCTGAGGGTTGGTATATCAATAGTGACATGGAACTTTCTCCTATGAACAGTGTTGGGATGTTCCCAGTTTGGAGGATTATGGTTTTTTTCTTCCCTCCCCTTTATGTCTCTAAGATTAGGAACCTCAAGTCCCTGGTAAGGAAGGTACTGTTCACACTTGATATTCCATAAAAGAAAAAGATATTTCTCCCTCCACTATCGAGATCCACTTGGTATGCCATCCTAGTGTAATACCTTAACCATTCATGTAAGAGGTTTTATTCTCTCTCCTCTCTACTCCCTTCACCTTCACTACATTCATACCTTGGACCCTTTTGTAATGTAATGAGAATAGAGGGAAGGCTCGTCGCCTCACCCTCTTCCCTGGTTTCATCGACCTCATCTCTCCTCGCCATTGTAGGTGTTCCCTCTTCCACTAGTGATGAAGGAAAAGTGGTGGTTACTTTATTGAATCATTCAAATTATCTTGTTTCTCAAACCTAGAATGACTCACATTGGCTTAGGGATTCTTGATTATTACAAAATTTTCTCAAACACACATGATGAATGAACTACTAAAATTCAGATTCCCACAAAAATTGGGATATGTAGAAAAACTTCTAATGGCCCTAGATCCCTGGATATACTCATAAAAAAACAAACCCTAATTCCCTTATGTTGGGTATTCTCCTAAGGAATAATCCCAACATTAAACCCTCATATCATCAGGGCATCCATTTTAAGGAGTAAACCCAAAGTCATTTCTATTAAAGGAATATAATCTCAAATGTGACTCATTTTACTATGTGGGATTTGATTCCCATCCATATATGATACGTCGGAAGCCTCCTTGAGGTTGAAACCCAACACATAATTAAACCATGTTATCCTTGGAACCTATTACAATAGGTTGTACTCTTATAGGGAAACCCATATTCTTTCTATGTACCTATGCTACATAGGCATAAGTCTCAGGCCCAGCCTTGACTAAGGAACTTTCACATATTGTTCCTGATCACATAACCTTAAAAGGTATGATGTATCCCATTAAGTGGCACTAAACAATGAGTTTTTTTATTTTTTTACAAGGATACATAGGTAGACCATTTTATGGGTATGATCCAAATAATAAAACAATCCTTCATCTCCCTGGACGATAATAAATTTCAAATTTCCCAACTATGTAACTTAAAAACCATTATCATCATAATGATGATTAAAATAATATCTAAATAGTACATGAGAGGATACCACTGATGCAGAACCTCCAATACATACACATATCTCTATTAATGAAGAACCTTGAATACATAAAGATGATTCTAAATTTCACACAAGTTTAAGTGATATAAAATTCCAAGGAAACGTATGTTATAACTTGTGAATTAATAAGGATTCAAGAAAATATATTAAATTTTTAAAGAGAGTCACATAGTAGATAATAATTCCCCACAAAATGGTGAGATGAGTGCGACCACCCATCCTCTTGACCAATGCATATTCTTAAGTATCATCAAGTTCAAACTTATGGAACACCTGCCTTTGGAATCCAGGTCCCTTTGGATAAAGAACTACTGGATTTTTCCGGTTACATGAAAAAATCCAATGGAAATTGACAAGAAGCAGTGATTCCTAAAGTAGAACACATGTTTCAAGGAAATAAGAAACATTCAATTAATACTTTTACAATATTCGATGATATTTTCCAACATTTAGGATTTTTTCTTTTATGGTTATCACTAATGTTATGTTACCGAAACCCCTATAAATAATATCACTAATCCCAAAAAACAATGAAGGATAACTATGATACCATCTATGAAGATATAATCTCGAAATGAATATAATTTATATTAATTATTTTATTTTAATTATTTATTTCATAAATAAAAATAACATAGAACAAAATTACTTAATGTCTTCAGAGATTATATGTATAAAGATCTTATTTTGAATAATTCATTAACATCTATAACATAATTTCTACATAAGAAATTATTCTATACTGTATCGTTTATATAAATTTTATTGGATAAAAGAAACATAATAAGTAGTAAGTTAAAATGATATGTATCGGTTAAAATTATAATTATGTCATAAAGGTTGAGACATAAATCAGACGAGAAATATTGGTCAAGGAGAAATAAAGGATTAAAACTGACATGAAATAATAAGAGTTTTCTAATTGTTTTAAAATAAGAATATGTAATCATAAGTGACAAAATTTATACCATGTAATAATAGAACATAAATTTTAGATAATAAATATTATCCATGAAAAATAATATAAGAATATGATATAAAATTTTGTCATACTAGGGAACCATACCATATCAATGAATTATGGAATAAAATAAACACATGTAATAATCAAATTATGAGAAAAACCAAACATATTGATCGTATATGTCTTGAAAAACTATTATAATATCAACACATTATGATTTGAAAAAAAATCAATGTATATCTAACTCCATTTCCTTTTGATATACAAAACCATATAAAAAATAAGAGGGTGATAAAGGACCCCACTCACTAAAATCAAGAAAATATGTACATGTGAATTAAATCATTAATCATATAATAAGTAACCCATGAAAAGAAAATGTTTTTAATAATATTTAGAAATGTTTTCACATAAAAGGGTTTCAAAAATTATCTTAGTTGGTAGATAAAATTCAAGGAAGAAAATGAGTCTTTCAAAATGGAATTTGTTGATTGATTTATAATATAAATAAATATTGGAGAATAATTCCATGTAAATAATGTCTAAAATATATGTAAAAAATAAAGAAATATTTAGTTTTTATTTATTAACATTGTTAAAAGGGAAGGTTAACAGTTTCCTTCAAAATATACATTAGAGAAGGTGACAAGAAAAATTATTTCAAACATTATTTAGACTTACATAACCATATTAATTTTTCTGAGAAATAATGTTTATTTTAAAAAATTATTAGTAGAAGATAAAATTTATAATCATAAAAGTAAATTACTTTTGGTATGTGAAAAATAAAATTATTGAAGCGCATATCATTAAATGTTTAATAGAGATTTATTTCCAAATGATATGAATAAAAATAATAATATTAAAGGAAATAATACATATTTTAATTTCAAAATCATAAAGGATCAACCTAAATGGGATAAAGATGTAAACCATATATAGAATTAGAATATTACAAATGATATGAATTATTCTGGACCATGCCAAACTATTATGTGGATGAAATTAGTTATGGATGGAGTTTTGAATTAAAAAAATATTTTCCTCTATCGAGAAATATAACATACCATAAAATATACTCTTTAGAAGTATAATCCCATGAATCGATTAATAGTGTTCAATAATAAACATAATAAATCAAAGAATTTTTTTTACCAATATCCCAAACTGTTACACTCCGCATAAATCAATGGAATTTATAATCCTATAAAATAAACATAACCATCTTAACATCTGATTTTAAAACCTTATATTTTTTTAAATTTTTAATTAATTATTTATAATAATTAATTATAAGTTGATGTGTATGATAATATTTAATATCATCATCAAATTCATGTTATTTCGATTATATCACCCATGATTCATAATGGTTATGTCAATCATCAATTTTTAGTACCATGATAACCATTCCAAAAAATTATAAAAAACATTAAAACCACTATTTATTAGTTATTTATGATTCTTCAAGTCCATTTTATGGAAACTGTGTGCATGGTTCATGATATGTATATCCATGATGAGTTTGTTTCTAGTAATTTTCTGATATCAAGGGTTATTAATGATAATGATTGATAATGAATATTTTTTGATTCCATAATAATATTAATGAAATATATTACTCATTAATATCATATAAATTCATTATATCTATTATGGAGACCAAACATGTGAGTAGTTGATAAAAGTATATGTTATTTATAGATTTAGTAATCCACAGGTACATAAGGATGACATTTTCATTTTTTAATGGAATGAAAGGAGGTAAATAATTGTTATTACAAAAAAATAATTATATGTAAATATAATATATATATGTTTTCCTAATTATATTAGTATGGGTAAATTATATTTTGGGTTTGTATAAGATAAATGAATGGAATCAAATTGATAATTAGTTATTATGAATTTTTACCTTACTCATTGGAAAAAATCCTTTGAAAATTAGAATATTCCATGGAATGGTTGTATTTGGATGATACCCAGAACTCAATGATGTGTATTGGTGTAATTTCAAGTGATTATACAAAATTTTTATCCAAAAATATGCATAAGGTGTGAGGAAAATTTGGTTTGGGAAGGGATAATTTTATAGGTGTATGGAGTGTATTATTTATAATAATTGATCATACATATAAGGAAAGTTGATCCATAAGTTGAAATTAAGAGAAATTGGAAAATTATTGGTCAATAAACCTCTGATCCATATAAATAATGCATAATTTGTTGGATATTTTATACTCCAATTCTTAATTTAACATTTTTTTAAAATTTAACTTATCCAAGGGATCTCATTTTGTAACCATGATATATTATTTTAATGAAAAATAATAATTTTGAATTATTAAATAATTATGAAAATATGATTCAAAATTATAAATCTATAATATAATATTAAAATAATAAATGTTTAGAGAAATTAATTTCAAAATAATTAATGTATAAAATATTAAAATAGTTATATAAAAAATATAATTTAGTTTATAAAATATAAACCATTTGATTATAATTATATAATTATATTTTTTAATTGTGTAGTTTAAATTATAAAATATATATTTGTTTATTAAAAAGAATTAATAAATTATGAAGTCATTCTTAAATCACCTCAATTTCATAAAAGTAATGATATTTTTTTAAAAATAGTATTTTAAATTTATAAACGATAAATAAATCTATAGTGACCCCTACATAACATAAATTAATACGACATCATTTTAGATTAATATTCAAGACATTAAATAAATTAAATTCACTAGGAATATAATTGGTTTGTGTCTTTGGAATCCTAGAACACAATCTTATAATTTTGGTGAATGATTATCAATATATCCCATAACATTCTTCCCTATTATTACTCATTAAAATCAAAAATCATAACCTAGGGATAGGAAATATAAGAATGGGTGATATAAAATTCTTAGTAAGAATAAAATAAATGGATATAAATAATAATAAAATTCATGTAAATGTATTATAACATGAACATGACATTTGATGATCATAACCAATATATCAAAGATTTTAATCAAGTGTCATGGAATAAATATTGGATGATTATAAGAAATGTTGCTTAAGATAATAAAATAAATTGAGTAATGAGATCAAAATATAGGAATAACAATTATAAGTTGTGACATAATAATAATAACATAATATCATTCCCTATAAGTCAATTCTCATTTTCAAATAATAGAAGGAAAATTTATGGGGACTACACCTACTAGGAGGGACAAACCACCATCCCCAGTCACATTCCTTTACTTATAGTGGATCATGTTACACCTACATCCCACAGTTGATTAGGTTAAATAATATTTCCATTATAGACCATGTAAAATATCCACCCCATATTTTATCACATTAAACCTTCTCCCCATTGTGGATCAAGTCAATTAATATGTTTCGCATCATTACCACGTGATATATACGTCATTACGTATTTTATTGGGGGGAGATATATGTCCCACTCATCATTTAAGAAGTAGTGGGATTACCCATAACTATCTTGGTTGCCCAATGTATTTCTGTAATAATCATTCCCTATGTTATTTGGGACACCCCATGTTAGGTTGTAATGGGATTACATATCCTTATCTTGTTCACTCATCATATAAGAAATTTACATAATTCGAAAAATTAATAATGTAAAAAATAAATTTCAGGTACTTATAAAAACTCATATATACAATATCAAATCATAACATTATTAAACTATGGAAAATGAATATGATAAATTTAGAACTCTTTGAAACTTTATTAGCATGTAGAAATGAAATGGGATTCATAACAATCTCTTTCAACCATGATTTAATCGGGATAAATAAAGTGGTTCTTTTAACATCATTCCATTGACACATAAACTGTTTAGAGAAATAATTTGAAGGGTATCATTGTATAATATCCCAATTAATTAATATATTTTATATAAGGTGGTCATCTAAGATATAGAATTATTTTAAAAGTTATCTTTCAATAGTTATTATGAAAAATAACATTTCATAGAAAATAACAATTAAAAAACATTTTTGTAATCCATTTATCATAAGATGATTTGGAAAACATATTAATTAATATTTAAAATTCATTTAAAACATTTATAGAGGAAAATATCCTTTCAATTTTTGAAAATTATTTTTAAATCCTAAAAAATATGGAAACCATTTTCATTCAAAAACACTTGAAAACATTTAATGTTAGATTTGGAAGAAATTTTTTTTAAATAGATATTTCTTAAATTAATTTTCCTTTAAAAATATATTAAAATATAATTTAATATTTTTTTTAAAATATATTTAGAAAACTTTGTATTTGAGTTAAATCATCTTCCAACTGAATAGAAGATTAATGTTATGTTTTCATAAAAACATTATATTATTTATATTACGTACATGAGAGCGAAAAATGCTTCCATTACATGAAAAAGTTGTGAATAAATAGTGTTTAATTAATTTATTGATATTTCTTGAAATATGGATCATAATATTTTATTAATGTAAGATTAATCGTAAAAATTCACCATAAAAAATATATTATAATAATAATCTATTGCCAAATTGTTAACATTGAATAAAAATACCCCTGAAAGGATTAAGTTAAATAAAGAATAAAATAGCATTCAAATAATGATATTTATGTTATAATATTTAAATTTTATGTATATACACCTCATAAATTAATTTAGGTTCATAACCTAACATCTATCTCAAAGAAGGAAAATTTAAAAAAAAGTTTCTTACCAATTTAGTAACGTTTTGACTGCAAACCCCATGAAAGAGAGTTTATAAAATGGAAATGTAAATAAAAAAATATAAGTATAATAATCATAAAATAAATTAATGGGATGTATATACACCACACAATGGAAAAAAATGGTGATTATGTTGAAATTTACAATGAAAACAAAGTGATATTAGAAACCCTTTACATTATGGTTTGACATTCTCCATACAGCTTCAAACCTAATTTATAATAAATATATGTTTATTATACATATAATAGAGTAAAATATTACTAAATATTATACAATATATTAATTTTCATTATATTATTTTACCTATTTACTAAAAATTTACAAAACAGTTATGTTTCATGTAATAATTTCTTTTTTCATACATGCTTTGAATTGTTATTCTTGGTCCTATTAATTAGATAATGATTTAATTTTTCCAAGATATAAAACCATTATATATATATATATCTTGTATATTTATTATATATATATATATATAATATACAAATGATAAAAATAGGAAAATAAATACATCATTCATGGAGAAGGTAAGTCATACATACGAATGCAAACTATTTCAATTTTCTTATCGTATTGAATGAAATAAAAATAAATGATATATATATATATATATATATATATTTAAATTATAAAACTATTATTATTTCATAAATATCACATTTTTTAGTAAAATAATTCATACTACATTCAATGTAAATAATGAAGAATCACATCGTATTGAGGAGGCGGTAGTCCACATGTCCATAAACAATGTTATCGTATTCACAAAAAATGTAACGAATGATGGTATGTGTTGTAAAATAATTAAATAATTAAAATAAAATAATAAATATCATATATATCATATTAAAATAATAATTATATTAATATCCGCAAAAATGAAGTGTGGTATTGGACGAACAAACGACAACGGCTCGCGAGGTGGTTGTCCACTATACACATGGAAGATGATTGCGTAATCCATTTTATGTAATTTAATGAAATATTAGGTTATATAACTTCCATATAAACATGTAATTATATATTATATATTTTTATTATTATATAATCATTATATCTAATTAATTGATGGTGTGGATAAATAAATAAAACTAAATTCCTCATTGAAGATCATTACCACCTTTTGAAAACTCCATTTGGAATACACCAGAGGACTTCATTGGTTTCATATATGACCAATTTAAGAATCTATAATGAGAAGAGGTAATTTGAAATATTATTCTATTAGTTTTTGTATGATAGAAATTTTTTTAGATGTGTTAATAAACGAGGAGGGTGAGTGCCTTTTTATATAGTAGGAGGAATGTCATTCTTGTAAATACCAAAAATGGAACACAAATGGGAGGTCTCCCATGCCTCATGTGACATAAAAAATTGATAAATGATGGATTAGATGTATATTATTTTCATAAAAAAGGACCACCACAAAAAAATCATTTTTTTCATTTTTTTCATTAGTATTTATGATTATTCACTTTTTTCATTATAGTTTTTTTGCGGTAACCTGTAGCTTTTTATTTACCTAGTTAATTTTAAATTTAATGAAAAAATTAAAAATATATATTTTAACTAATTTATAAAAAATGACTATAAATATGAATACTAAATGAATAAATATAAACCAAATGTGTGTTAACAATAATTGTTTTAAAAATGCTTGTAATGCACTAAAACCCGTTGTGACTTTAATTGTGTTAGATAATTTTATCATTTTCACTAATTATTGCGGTGATAAATTAGGTTTGAACTTTTTTAATACAAATAATATTCATAAAAAATTCTTGTTTTTTAAATTATTATTTATAGATAAGAGGAAAATTTTAATATAAAATTAATCCAACAAAAAGGACAGGAAGGAATGTTTTAAAATTGATAATGTTCCAATGTTCATTATGTTTTTATATCTAATGACATCATAAAAATTATTTTGATTAAATTAATTGGATCAATATATGTTTAATATATCTAATTATTATATAAAAAAAGTATAAAATATTTTTTAAAAATTTAAATCAATTATACAAAAATTTAGTTTCAATTAAAATTCAGTGTTTGTCACTATTCTTCAAAAAATAAAACACCATTGAAAAAATAAAAGATAAGTCACCAATGGAAAGTTTTTATATTCCATTTTAAAAATTTTATTTTATTTTTTAAATTATAATTTGTAAATTAGTCAAGAAAAATATTTAAAATAGGATCACCATTACAAGGCGGTAAAATTACATTATAGAAAATACATCTTTTTATGAGTAAAATAAGATTTATTATTATATATCATTTTAAAAGTGACATAATATGAACATTAAAAAATTGATTTAATTTAATAAATACATATTTCATTTAAATCATTCATCAAATGGGGTTTAATAGTTTCCAAAAAACGATTTCTTATATTTTCAAAAGGCTTTTATTTTCATTTTTATTTAATTGGTCACTAAAGAATTTATATAATATAAATGGGTAAATTATATTTTAATAATTTAAATTATCCTATTTCAAAAATCAATTCCAAATTCTAAGATATGATTTTCATATTGGATAATTATTTTTTATTATGTATGACAACCCTGCTTTTTTATTACAACATAAACAGTATTAATTACATAAAACATCCCTTAATACAACAATTAATATCAAGAGGTTTAGTGTCTTTGGGGCTTATGATCATTACATAAAAAGTTAAAATATGAAATACAACATCGTTATTGAAAACTTTCTTTACATGACCACTGCATTTCCTCATACTTATCATTGAATGGGATAACCTGAGGACATGCATAAGAAATGGGTGAGCTATAAAGCCCAATAAGGGAGTACACATGGAATAACATGAGGAGTAAAATAAATGTTAGACAATAGGAATATCAATAAAGGATAAATGAAACATGAACATAAATGCATGATAAAGCATGATAATCATAACATGGAAATGTGGCAACAATACTTAACATGGAATTAGCATGAGCCAAGGCTCATTGAACATAAAGCATGAGTAAATCCTCATTTCACATAAAGCATGATTACACCCTCGTTTCACATGAATTAAAATGAGTCAACAATCATTGCACATGACTTACCATGATACTATACTTTACCCAATGCATTGGAGAGCTATAAGGGCGCACCTTTCTTAAACATTTCATTTCATGCATAAGTGTGCCACCTGGATCATAAAACATGGATTCATAAAACATAATCATTTATTCCACAATATAGTAATGTGGAATTAATAAATGAAAATTTACAATCAATAAGTAAATGTGCATAAAGTTGAATACCCTTTATGGAGACATGGGCATGGTATTCACTACACAATGACATCAGCTTAGAAAATCGGTGCGATTTCGACAGCGTAACAGCGTGACATAAGAATTCATAAAAAGAGTTGATTTGAGATAAAGGGTTCTGTCATCATATTTACATGTAATGGACTATAAGGAGGTCAAATAGATACATGTCCCGACAATTTTAATGTAATTTAGATTCATGATACAAAATTATTTGCTTGAATGTAAAAGAAGAGAGGGAAGTTCCTTTGGGAATTTCGGCATAGTAATGGGTGTAAATGGGAGGAATTTAATGGGAGAGAAAGGGGTCTAACATCATTCAAACATTAAGAGGGCAGTATGGGGGAGGTGCGAAACCATACCCCAAAATTCGTAATTGAAATTAAAAGGGCAATAAAACTTAAAAAAAATTGACAAAAAATGAGAAAGGAAGAAAAAAATATTACATAGAAGTGTGCTTCCAAAGGCTAGAGAGGGGATTTTGAGAGGCTTCTTAAGAGCTTGGGGCAACTTGGGAGGATTTTAGAGAGATTAGGGCAGAGGTTGGACGAACTCTGAGGGATTTTAGTGAGGAGGAACCGGGATCTTGGGTGGGTTTATATAGGAAAGGTGAGGGAATTATTTATTACTTTGGTTTTGGTCCCCTTACATTAAATTAATCCAAACCACAAACTATGCCATGGTTATTGCCCATGATTTTTGGAAAAGGGAAGATGAAAACAATATTTTATAAATCCAAAGTCCGAACTTCTAAAAATAATAAGGTATCTTATGTGGAGGTGAGTCACACTCTCATGTAAATTAATTTAAAAAGCCAAAGTGTTGAATATGTCTTGACGGGTCCATTAATGCTTTGAAAAGTAAGTAAAACAAACCCAAAATCACATTATTTTAATGATAAAACATATATTGGCCGATCATAAGGATTATGGTATTTTATTACATCACCATTAGGTCATTTTGATGTCATAAAACACATTATATATTTAAATGGTATATAATTTTTACCCAAAAATTTGATTGTCTCAGAAAATTATGAAAAATTAACCATTGGATAATTTCAACATCCTGATTCCATAAATGACACTTATTTTATCTAAAATAAATTCTAAATATGTTAATTTTCACTTTTAAAATAAAAACCGACATTTATCGAAAATTCATGGGTTTTTGACAAAAAATGCTTTCAAACCTTAATAAAAATTTTAATTGCATTCATAAAATTATAAGATCATTTATATTTAATAAAAATTTAATTTAATAATAATATTATTATTTTATTAAAATATTTTTTAACTCAAAAATCCCTTAATTTAATAAAATATATTTCTTAATTAAATAATAACTAAAAACACATTTTGTACTTTAAAAACTATTTACAATGTATAAATAATGACTAGAAATTACATTCATTATTATATACAAAAATAATGTACATGAACATAATACTACTTATTTTTTACATAACCTCTTAAAACAGCCGCATAAGACATAAGGGTAAGGTGTGCGATGGTGACATACTATTGGGTTGGCTCAGATAACATCGCTCGAGTGGCAATCTCTATCAACTTCCACTTTTCCCGTAGACGGTCCCATTCGAGCTTGACATGGTGAATCTCAGCTTGGGCTTGGTCAAGGGTGAATCCCAAGGATGCCACCTTTATTTCGAGCTCTGACAAATGAGATTTGTATGGAGCAATTCTACTAGATGTGGCCATCGCTTCTTTTGTCTGTGTAAATTGGATTTGTTAAGGTCCTATATTTTTACAAATCATGTGGTCACTGTTCAACAGCTATATTAACAACGGTCAAAATTCTTAACATAAAACCAATAAAGTTGACATCTTATAAATACATTTTTCATGAAGAGACAATTAACTAGATCAAGAGGGATTTTCCATCAATGAAACATTGGGTCGTTACAATATTCCCCCCCTTAAGAAATTTCTCCCTCGAAATTTTCATTTTCCCACACTAAATCAAATGTGGGTAACTCAGCTTCATCATATCCTCCGATTCCCAAGTCGCTTCTTCAAACTTTTGGTTTCTCTACAATACCTTGATGAGGGGCAGTGTCTTATTTCAAAGAACTTTTTCTCTACGATCTAAGATCTTCACTGGTTGCTCCTCATAAGAAAGATCGTCTTCCAATTGTACCACCTCAGAAGAGATTACATGTGAAGGGTCCGGTATGTACTTCCTTAAGAGGGATACATGAATGACATCATGTACTTTGGCCATAGTGGGCGGAAGTGCTAGTCGATAGGCCATATCCCCAACACGATCAAGAACATCAAAGGGGCCGATGTACCTTGGACTTAACTTCCCTTTCTTTCCAATCCTCATGACCGTTTTCCACGGCGATATGCGTAGAAACACCATGTCTCCAACATTAAACTCAAGGTCTCGTCGACGATTATCTACGTAACTCTTCTGTCGACTTTGGGTTTCCTTGATATGATGCTGAATGGTTTTCACCTTATCCACTATTTCCTGGATTATTTCTGGTCCAAGCAGCTTACGTTCACCGACCTCATCCCAACATGCTGGTGTTCTGCACCTTTTCCCATAAAGGGCTTGATATGGTGCCATTTGGATGCTCGAGTGGAAATTGTTATTATAAGAGAACTCAATTAGAGGAAGATGTTGATCCCATCATCCTTTAAAGTCCATTGAGCATGCTCTCAATATATCCTCAAGTGTTTGGATAGTCCTCTCGGATTGGCCATCAGTTTGAGGATGATAGGTCGTACTGTAGTTCAGTTCAGTATTCAGAGCATGTTGAAGACTCTTCCAAAACATAGAGGTGAATCTTGGATCTCGCTCAGACACAATAGATAGTGGTACTCCATGCAACCTTTCCACATTTCATATATATATACGCACTAGTTGATCCAATGAAAAATATTCCCAAATAGAAATGAAGTGTGCAGTCTTTGTAAGATGATCCACAACAACCCAGATTTCATTGTTGCCTTTAGATTCCCTCGGAAGTCCGGTGACAATGTTCATGGTGATGTTATCCCATTTCCATTCTTGTATGGGAAATGGTTTCATCATCCCCTTAGACATCTGCCTCTCTACCTTCACTTGGTGGCACACCAGGCACATTGATGTATATTCGGAGATCTCCTTCTTCATATTATCTCACCAAAAGTTTCCTCGGAGATCTCGATACATCTTTGTGCTCCCAGGATGAATAGAGAAATTTGAACTATGTGCATCATCCAAAAGTTCCTTCTTCAGCTCCGGACTTGATGGAACACATAGTCTTTTCCCAAACTGCACAATTCCTTCTTGATTAACATTAATCTCTGAGGATTTCCCCTTTTTTATAGATTCCACTTTTTCTTGAATTACCACATCATCCTTTTGAGAATCATTAAACCATTCTAAAAGAGATTGTTGAGAAATAATTTGTGAAAGGATTGATGATTTTCCCTTCTTTATGATTCCCACGTCCATCTTCATCAAGTCTAAAAAGATTGGATCCTTCTCAATTCTCATCATTTATAGAATCGTTGGATCCTTTCTACATAGGGCCTCTTCCACCTTTTTCGCTTTCCCAGGGTGGTAATGTATTGACAAGTCATAATCCTTGATGAGCTCTATCCATCTTCTCTGGTGCATATTAAGCTATTTCTGTGTGAATATATATTTAAGACTCTTGTGGTCAGTATATATCTCACATTTCTATCCATAGAGATAATGTCGCCCGATTTTCAAGGCAAAGATCACCGCCGCCAACTCCAGATCATGTGTTGGATAGTTTCGCTCATGGATTTTCAACTAAATTGAGGAATATGATATCACATTATCATTCTGCATCAGCACACAACCAAATCCCTTCATTGAGGCATCACTGAATACCACAAAAAGTTCCCCACTTGTGGGTAAAGTGAGCATGGGCGTAGTGATAAGACTCCTTTTCAGCTCCTTGAATCTTTCTTCTCATTCATCACTCCAAGCAAACTTTAATCCCTTTCGAGTTAGCTTGGTAAGAGGGTTGGGAAATCATGAGAAATTCCTCACAAATCGTCGATAATATCCAGCTAACCCCAAGAAGCTATGGATATCTGTTACCAATATTGGCCTCAACCATCCCTCAATTGCATCTGTTTTGGAGGGGTCCACAGATATCCCATTGCTTGTGACGATATGGCCCAAGAATGAGTCCCCCTTCAACCAGAACTCACACTTGATGTAATTTGCATAGATATTCTCCTTGCGCAAAGTCTCTAATATTGTTTTTAAATTCTCCTCATGATCCTCCTTGGTTTTGGATTATATTAGAATATCATCTATAAAGACTTCCACAAATTTGTCAAGGTAATATCTAAAGACTCTATTCATCAAGTCCATGAATATTTCTGGAGCATTGGTGAGTCTAAAAGGCATTACTATGAATTCATAGTGCCCATCTCTTGTACAAAAAGTAGTCTTGGGGACATCTTCCTTCATCACCCTTACTTGATAATATCATGACCGCAAGTCCACCTTGGAGAAGTATTGTGCTCCACGCAGCTGATCAAACAATTCATCGATTCTCAAGAGAGGATACTTGTTTTTTATCGTGATTTTGTTAAGTTCACGATAATCGATGCAAAGCCGTATTGACCAAGCCTTCTTCTTGACGAAGAGGACTGCTGCACCTCATGGTGAAGCACTTGGGCATATAAACCCTTTATCTAGATTCTCATGTAGTTGTTTATTCATATCTTCAAGATCTACAATAGCCATTCTATATGGAGTCTTGTATATTGGTAGCACCCCATGTATTTGTTCAATTGATAACTCAACATCACTTCTTGGAGGAAGACCATGCAGTTCCTCGGGAATCACATCAGTGAATTCCCTCACAATAGGCATTTCATCATGGATGGTTTCTTCCTTGGACTCAATCATCTGAGCCAGATATGCATGCTCATAAGATAGTAATATTCATTCTTGAGATGATGGAGCTAAAGGAGATTCATCTTCCTCCTGAAAGTTGTAATGAATCGGGGGTCTATTCTATATATAGAGTGTGATTTCCCTCTCCCGAAAATTAATTTTGGATCAATATAAGGAAAACCAATCCATGCCAGGAATTGCATCAAATTCCACCAGAGGAAGTATGATGAGTTTCTTCGGGAAATTAAATCCACAGATTATAACAGAGGAGGACTTATACTCATGGGATGAAATGATTGCCCCATTTTCCGTACTCACCGACATCTTTACTTCCATGATTTTTGGTGGTGCTGGGATTGTTCTACTAAACTTTCGAGACATAAAATAATGCATAGAACCTGAATCAAAAATTATGTTCGCTATTCTTGAATGAATAACTAGTGTACCTATAACCACCTCGTTTTCGGTGTTCACTTCGGTAGAAGTGATGGCAAAAGCTCTTCCTTGGTATCATGGAGGTTGTTGGTTGCCTCTGATAACCCTTAGATTAGGGCACTGATTTGAAAAATGACCCGATTCTTTGGATTTGTAGCATTGAACAACGCGTTGAGGTTCGAACAGAGCATTCCTATCCTCTGTCGCAGCCACGGGTCCTTCTTGCCGATAGTTAACATCTAGGTGCCCTTCTCTTTGACACCAGAAGCATTTTCTCATCCTCTTAAGGCAATTTCCAGTGTGCTTCTTTCCGCACTTTTGGAAATTGGGGTGCTGGATCTTCTTAGAACCGTTGGATTTATCCATCAGACCACCAGCATTGAATTCCACTTTATGATTCGTATCCCCATGATACCCCTATGATTCCCCAATCTCCATTTCGACCTTGAGGGCACATCGGACAATTTCCCCATAGCTGTCAAAGTCACGGATCACAAATGCTTTCCAAAAGCTAGGCTTCAACCCACCAAAGAAGCATTCAACCTTGCATTCGGAGGTAATGACAAATTCGGAAGCGTATCGTCTAGAATTGTGAATTTTTCCTTGTATGCTCCAACAGATTTTTCATCTTTTATCTTGTGGGAAATGAAGTCCCACCCCATCTTAAGCCGGAGGGTGCGCAAAAAATATTTATCAAAAAACAACTTCGAGAAATCCTTCCATTCCAACGCCTCGATCTCCTCCTTAGGCTTCTTATTTTTGATCAACGTCCACCATTGATCTGCTTCACCCTCCATATGACAATCCACTAGGGGAACCTTCTCTTGTTTAGAACATTGGAGGATGGAGAATATCTTTTCAATGGAGTTGATCCATTGTTCAGCGATCGTGGGATCGGATGATCCACTAAAAGCAGGAGGCCTTTTTCTCATGAAGCTCTCGATAGCAACCTGTTCTTTCTTAGGGGGGGTTGAACGTTCCTCTTGACCCGTGTTTATATTCAAAACATGATTTAGCTAAGAGAAAAGCATGAAAAAGTTCACGATTCCCGCTCCCATTGGATTTGGAATCTCATTAGTATATTCATCACACTGATCTTCACAACAGTTGTTAGCCCGAGTCCTCCTATTACCGGCCATTGGCTGGAATAAAAGGAATGTTAGGGGTAACACATAAAGGTTAATCCAAAGACAATATTTGATAACTCATAAATAAACTTTTACTTCCTTAACTCATGAGTCTATAGGCTTTAATCTAGTCTATTCATGATCTACATTCTAACATATATTCTTAGGAGAATTTTTACCTTAATAAGGGTTCATACTAAGATTGTGAATATTTCAAAACATATCCCCTGGGAGTTTCATAACCAAGAGTGCAGCAAAGCCCGTTGTCGTGCACCAGTTCTCATTCGAGTCTAGCTCAAAGTGGTGTTTTCGGGTTTTACCCCTAGGATACATCTGTGCCAGAGCCGCCTCTACCTGATCGTATCCAGACATGGATTTATTTGTTTGATAAACCACTTACTTAGTATTTACCCAAACATAGGTATGTTTTTATTGTACTTATTCTTGTATCTAAGGCTTCACTAGGGTTTCCTAATCCTAAAAATAACTAAACCTATCATTTGATTCCAACTTTGACAACCCTACTTTTTTATTACAACATAAACATGATTTATTACATAAAACTTCACTTGATACAACAAAGAAGATCGAGAGGGTCAGTTTATTTGGGGCAATTGATCATTACATAAAAACTTAAAACATGAAATACAACATCATTATTGAAAACTTCCTTTACATGACAACTACATTCCCTCGTACTTAGCATTGCATGGGACAACCTGAGGACATGCATAAGAAAAGGATGAGCTATAATGCCCTGTAAGTGAGTACACATGGAATAACATGAGGATTAAAATACATGTTAGAAAATAGGCATATCAATATAGCATAAAAGAATCATGAACATAAAGGCATGATAAAGCATGATAATCATAACATGGAAATGTGGCAACAACACTTAACATGGAATTAGCATGAGCCAAGGCTCATTGCACATAAAGCATGAGTAAATATTCATTGCACATTAAACACAAGTAAACCCTCCTTGCACTTGACATAGCATGAGTCAAAACTCATTGCACATGACATATCATGATACTATACATTACCCAATGCATTGGAGCGCTATAAGGGCACACCCTTCTTAAACATTTAATTTCATGCATAAGTGTGCCACATGGATTATAAAACATGGATTCATAAAACATAATCATTTATTCCACGATAAAGGAATGTGGAATTCATACATGAATATTTAAAATCAATAATTAAATGTTCATAAATGTGAATACCCTTTATGGAGACATGGGCATTGTATTCACTACACAATGACATTGGCTTAGAAAATCGGTGCGATTTCGGCAGCGTAACAGCGTGACATAAGAATTCATAAAAAGGTTTGATGAGAGAGAAAGGGGTTCCTCATCATATTTACATTTAATGGGTAGTAAGGAGGTAATATAGATACATGTCCCAACAATTGTAATCGAATTTAGATTCATGATACAAAATTATTTGCTTGAATGTAAAAGAAGAGAGAGAAATTCCTTTCGGAATTCTGGCATAGTAACAGGTGTACATGGGAGGCATTTAATGAGAGATAAAGGGGTCTTCCATCATTCAAACAATAATAGGGAAGTATGGGGGAGGTTAGAAACCATACCCCAACATTCATAATAGAAATTAAAAGGGCTATACAACTTAAAGAATATTGTCAAAAAATGAGAAAGGAAGAAAAAACCCTGACTTGGAAGTGTGCTTCCAAAGGCTAGAGAGGGGCTTGTGAGAGGCTTCTATGGATCTTGGGGCACCTTGGTAGGATTCTAGAGAGATAAGGGCAGAGTTTTTAAGAACTCCAAGTGATTTTAGTGAAGAGGAAGTGGGAGCATGGGTGGGTTTATATAGGAAAGGGGAGGGAATTCTTTATTATTTAGGTTTGGGTCCCCTTACATTAAATTAATCCAAACCACAAAACATCCCATGGTTTTTTCACATGGTTTTTGGAAAATGGAAGAGGAAAAAAATATTTTATAAGGCCCAAGTCCGAACTTCTTAAAATAATAAGGTTGCTTATGTGGAGGTGAGTCACACTCCCATGGAAATTAATTTAAAATGGCAAAGTGTTGAATATGTCTTGAGGGGTCCATTAATGCTTTGAAATATAAGTCAAACAAACCCAAAATCACATTATTTTAATGATAAAACATATATTTTCAGAACATAAGGATTATGGTATTTTATTACATCACCATTGGGTCATTATGACGTCATAAAACACATTATATATTTAAACTGTATTTAATTTTTACCCAAAATTTTTACTGTCTCAGAAAATTATGAAAAACTCACCGTTGGATAATTTCGACATCCTGATTCCAGAAATGACATTTATTTTATCTAAAAAATTATAAATATATTAATTTTCACTTTTAAAATAAAAACCGACATTTATCGAAAATTCACGGGTTTTGACAAAACTGGCTTCCAAACCATAATAAAAATTTTAATTGCATTCATAAAATTATAAGATGATTTATATTTAATAAAAAATTACTTTAATAATAATAATATTATATTATTAAAATATTATTTAATTCAAAAATCCCTTAATTTAATAAAATAGATTTCTTAATTAAATAATAACTAAAAACACCATTTGTACTTTAAAAACTATTTACAACGTATCAAAAATGACTAGAAATTATATTCATTATTATATAAAAAAATAAGATACATGAACATAGTACCACTTATTTGTTACATAACCCCTTAAAATAGCCGCATAAGATCTAAGGGTATGGTGTGCGATGGTGACAGACTCTTGGGGTGGCTCAGATAACATCGCTCGAGTGGTAATCTCTATAAACTTCCACTTTTCCCGTAGATGGTCCCATTCGAGCTTGACATGGTGAAGCTCAGCTTGGGCTTGGTCAAGGGAAAATCCCAAGGATGTCACTTCTTTTCCGATCTCCAACAAATGGGCTTTGTATGGAGCAATTCTACTGGATGAGGCCATCGCTTCTTTTGTCTGAGTAAATTGGATTTGTTAAGGTCCTATATTTATACTAATCATGTGGTCACTATTCAACGACTATATTAACAACGGTCAAAAATTCTTAACATAAAACAAAAGAAGTTTACATCTTATAAAAAAAATTTCATAATGTGAAATTTAACTGGATCAAGAGGGATTTTCCATTAATGAAACTTTGGGTCGTTACATTATGTCTCATGTTTTATTTAAACTCACTGTTTAGTATAACATAATCTAAACATAGTGGTGTATGTTACATAGGTGAAGCCAATGTATAATGCAACGTATGAGAATCCAATATATCATGTAGCATAGTATTAATTTTTTTGTTTGATATAGTGATATATTAGCTTGATTTTTCATTTAGTGTAATCGTAAATTGGTTCTTTCATATACCATATGCAATATTTAGTATTGTGTGAAATGAAGAATATTAAAAAGATTAAAATATTTTAAAAAACCAAATCGCAAAATATCAGGGTGTTATATTCCACCCCCCTTAAAATGAATTTCTTCCTAAAAATAATAACGAGTCATCAAAGTTTTAATAATTAAATATTCTTTTCATTCAACCTCGCAACATAATAATTAATACTGACACATAATGTAATAAGGGAATGTTGGAAACATAATGGTTTCCCAATGTAACTCCTAACTATGTTTAAACATAGGTGAACATAGGTAAAAATTTAAAACATGGATAGGGTTGAGAAAAATACGACCAAAATACTGATGAAGAGTGATAAAGAATATGGTCTGGAGAAGGTTAATGATAAAAAATCCTTATACAAATGAATTTTGAAAGATATCATTTATATCAATATAATTGATGATTTTTGGAAGAACAATTATGTCAAGGCCCCTTTATTAATGAATAATATTTTTTACAAGGTTATATATATACTTAATTACATTACTAATCATATACGCAATCTCATCCTTTGGTTGTGCCTTGATCAATTTCCATTTCATTTTATACTCCAAGGAACGATAGTGAAATTTTTATACCAAAATAACTAACTAATCATGTGATCAAAATATAAAATGATAGCTCATTCCATACATATTTAGTCAATATTGCACCGAAATGGTTAGCACCAATTATCCAATACACATACAACCAAATATAGTGAGATAATACATTAATCTCTAAAACCTCATCTACAGAATAACAAAACCATTCCATAAATGGTTAACATTGTAACCCTACCAAAATATGGAAATCAAATTATTTTGTATTTAGTTCAATGTGTTTATCAAAATCATATTAACATCGATCCCAAGTATTTCAAAAAGATGATCATGCTTTTCAAATTGGAAACATGTGTATACCTTAAACATGTATTCTCTTGAAACATGTAAATTACTAGAATTAATATAAAACCATATTGAAAACATGATTTCTTTCTTATTTAAATGATTATTTGATATATTCCTTCAATATAATTTTTAAATATAATCCATGAAAACAAATTCCTCTTTTTTAACAAATCAATAATATGTTCCACGGTAATCAATACAATAAAATTTACATTATGAAAATCAATAATCTTTTATCCTAGATAACCATAGTTTTCTCAACATCTTGAACACAATAAGGGTTACCTTTCCATAATAATAAAAAATCATATTTTAATTAAATAACATTTCCATGTCATCAACAACATTCAATATATTTTCTAAAATACATAATAAAAAACATATACTTCATGATTAATATATCATAATTATCTAATTACAATAAATATATACTTTAATCATCCATCTTTAATATTGAACCATTCCATGACTTCTTTATATTATTACTTAATATCCTTTTCCATGAATATAAATTATGAATAATTTATTAATATTGCTAAACCTCAATATAATCACAATTCTTACATTTAATGTTAATATTACTATTAGAACATCCCATAACATTACATGTCCTTCATGATCTCTTTATCGTCAATAGTATAACTAATAATAATACCTCCTTCCTAATTCTATTTATGATATTTACACATAGGATATCTATTTTTGTAATACCTATAATTTCCATATCTATAATATTCAATGTAAACTTAGTTCCTTCTAGTTACCTCAATTTACAAAAACAAAAAGTATAGCATGAGGAAGACTTATCATAGTGGAAAGACACATTTTCATGATAATAAATTATAGGATGTCACAATTATAAAACATAATTATTTAATATATATAACCATATGATTACCATATGTTTCTCATAGTAACAATCTATTTAATTACATCAAGATGATTTTTAATGTGTTTTTTAATTTCAAAAGAATATCTTTGGGTTGTGTAAAACTTGTATTATAGGAAGCCCCAATATCATGAAGTAGTTCACAATTGAATCAAGATCAGTACAATGTTTCAGGGTTATTATACCCATGTATATCTATTCTTGTGACAAATCCACTTTTATTTTCTAGGCACAGATGCAATTTCTTTTAATCAACTCTCTCAATCCATTACCAATATTCTAGCACCTATTCATAATCCTTAAATCATACATAGATATATCCTTAGATATATCCCTATACATATCCCAAAAATATCCATAGTTAACTAACTAATTTATTGTCATCATAGTCTCCAAAGTATGACTAAACATTTCCTTTGATAAAAACTATAGTGACCTAGATTAACATACCTGGATAATAAAACATTTATAATAAATATTCAAGACATTATAATATTACATACCTGAGGACTATAACAGTTTTGTGTCTTTTGAAACATGGATCAAATTCTTCTAATTTTGTTGGCATAATTTCATGATCTCTCCTAATGATCAACGCCTTTAGCACTCCTACTTAATACATTTTTCAAAATAAATAGGTAATTGACCAATAAGAAATAGTGAGCTCAAAATCTCAGTAAGAATAAAAATAAAGGATATTTGTAATAATATCATCAAAATAAGGGTATAATAAAAAGAAAAAAACATTTTATGATCATACCCTATAGATCAAAGTTTATATTCATTAGTCATGGAATAATGCTTTTGGTAGTTTATAGACAATAATAACAATATAATATAATAACATGTTTCATAAGAGCATACCAAATACATACGACATGGAATTTGTGTCATACACATAATCATATTAATCTGTTCCCTATAATTCATGCCATATTTCCAAAAAAAAATATTAGGGAAATTCATGGGAGATACACCTACTAGGTTAGACACACCACCATTGCCATTCATAGTCCTTTCCTTATAGTGGGTCATGTTACACATTCTTCGTATATCAAATCATGATTAAAATCCATCCCATAGTGGATTAAGTTAAAAATTGTTCCTAGAGTGGATTAACTTATACCATATTCGCTTAGTTGATCAAGACCATCAACTTTTTTCCCATAATCATCTCATGAGATATAAATCTATTACTAATGCATTAGAGGGAGATACAACCCCACCCATTGTTTATGTCGTAACGAGATGGAGAGACACCCTCTAGGATACCCCATGTAAGGTTGTGAAGGTATTATTATGTTAAATATATGCCACACCATGTTAAGATATAATGGTCGTACCCATCACTATCTAGGACACCCAATTATATATGAAATGTTCATGAATGACTACTAGAATAAATTCAATTATAGATTTCATACCATCATAAAAACTCATAAAAGAAGTTATTCATTCATTCCATCATTAACCCATGTAAAAGTAATGAGATTAATGTCAACATAATTGTAACATGATTAGTATGTGGAAAAGAAATGGTTTTCACAATAATCACGTTGATGTAATTTTTACTCTATGAGAAGAAACTGGTTCCATAAAAATAATTCCATGAAAACACAAACAATTCGTAGATAAAATATAAATTTATTTATTGGAGGATATCCCTATTAAAGAATATTCTATAAAAACTATTTTACTTGGATGGATAATGATTTGTATAAATCACATGGAGCTGTTCTTGAGAAAAATAACCTTTCATTGAAAAAACAATATTTTTAAGGCATATTAATTTTTAAAAATAATTTTCATTGCAAATCACTATGAAAAAATAATAAATAAAATTTTAAAAAAATTATAAAATTATTTAGTAAAATATCAATCCCACATTGGATAAATATTTTTAAATAATTAGATATTTTTTAAAAAACTTTTTCTTTGAAAATTACAATGAAAAATTATAATGAATGATTTCAGAACAATTTCATATAATTTTGAAAAAAAAATTAAAATAAATTTAAATTTAAATTATTTTAAAGTATCATTTAAAAAATTGAAAACATTTTTATAAAAAATGGTTTTTGTATAAATTAATTTTGATAATGAAGAAAGTAATATAGTCATATTTTCATATCCTATATAAAAAATAGTGGAAAAATCACCATTACATGATGATAATGATGAATAAATTGATGATATTACATTTTATTTGATTTATGAAGAGATGGATCATAATATTTCGTCATTCGATGCATAATTATCAATAGTCCTGATAAATGATGAAATTTTAGAAAAAAAATCTTAACACATTAGTAACATGGAATCATAATTCCCCAAAATTAGTAAAATATATATTAATTATAAAATATCAAAAAATATGTATATTCATGATATAGCAGATAAAAATGTAGCATATAAACCTGAAAAAATAATTTAGGTTCATAACATAACAATTTTCCAAATGAAGGATAATTAAATCGAAATTACGTTACTGATTTTTTTTTAATTTTGAACTGTAAAAATCATGAAATATATATCCCAATATGAATTTGTAAATACTGATAAAAAAAATTAAAATAATCGTTTAATTAATTCATTTTTAAATATAACAAACAAAAAAAAGAAACGAGTGGTGAATATGGAATAAGTCTCACCTAAATAAAATTGTGACCAGAAATCCCCTACCTTAAGTCCTAACATTTTCATAACCATTCAACAATAAAGTATTAAAAATATAATTAAATTATAATTATTCCAAATAACCATATTATTATATATAATAAAATATATTAGTTTATTGTAACTTCATATTACCCATTTATTAATAATTTAATGTAATGTTCTGTTTTTGGTAATAATTTCATTCTTTTTTGTACATGTCTTGTCCTGTTATTCATGAACCTCTTTCTGAGATACTGATTTCCTTTGTTTGATACTGTAAACCACTATATAAATATCATTTAAATTCATGATATGAATATATAATAAAAAAGTGTGAAAATAATAAATTAAATACACCGTTCATGAAGATGGTAGGATATGCATACACACAAATGTTGTTTCCATTTTATTGTCACATTGAATGAATATATATTAAATTATATATATATATATTAACTCTGTTATAATTAATATTTGGTAAATATCATATATATTATATATAAAATCATCCATAATACAATATATGTAATGTGTGAATGAATCTCACCACTTTGAGAAAGTGGTAGTCCACACGTCCAAAAATGATAATATCATATTCCCCAAAAATTGAAATCATTATGTAATGGGTTATATAATAATTAAATAATCATATTGATCTCGTAAATATCATATATATCATATGAGAATCATAATTCCATCAATATTCTCAACCATAAATGGTGCTAATGTAAGAAGAAATGACATCGGTACGCAAGGCATTAGACTTCCATTCAAATGAGTAATGATTGCATATATCTTTTGATAGATGGGTGTAAATGTGTTGGATTTACCCTTAACATAGAAATATCTCATTATATAGTGAGGATTTTATATGATAATAATATAAAATAATTGAATTTTCAGACACAAAATAATATTCTAGTGCTCATTGAAGAACATTACATTTTTTTCGGGTTACTCTTTTATTATTTTCACCAACGGAATTCCTTGGATTACATTGTACCCAAAGTGAGGCATCTAGGATGATAATGTGTATAATGGGATATTATTTGGGGAGGTTTTGGATTAGAAAAATGTTTTTATATTCATGAATAAGTAAAGAGGTTGAGATTATTTTTATAGTGTATGATGAGTGACATTCTTTTAAATATAGAAAAATAAACTATAATATCCTATAACATGCATTGCCAGATCCCTTGCCGAAATTAATAACTTAACATTCCTAGATTTTATTCCAATAATTGTGACTGATTTTTTTGTACAAACCATTAAAACATCAAGAAGAAACCATGAATCAGTTACATAATTTAAGAACTTTTAGGTATAGAGTTTTACATAATAAATAAAAAATCCTACAAAAAATTCGCCTAAATTTAATTGAGCATTTCACCCACATACCCTATATTTAATTTATCTCATTAATACAACACATCAATAATATGAAATCAATTCTAGATATAACTCTATAAACATCACTTCCTAATTAAATGAGGAATAGGAAACATATAAAGGGTGGGATCAAATTTTTATTAAGGGTAAATATAAGAATTAAAAATGAATTTCTCAAAATATAACTAGAATAATTTAAGGGTATCAAGAAATAATCAATGTTAATGAAGAAATAATAAATGAACACATACTTATCAATACCTATATCATCAAATATCAAAACAAGGAAAATGTAAAATAACTCAGAATAAATAATCAATATCTACGTGAAACCAATCTCAACCATGAAAAATATTATAAACTAATACGAGTAAATTAAAATTATTTTTGGTAACATTGATAATCTCTTTCATAAGTCCCTTTCAAAACCGTTTTTATTGAAATAAATATTCTGATGACTCCGAACATTATAATTTCCCAATGCATTGGAGATCTATAGTGAGGATAACCCTTCACATATTAAATATTAAACTCATATATTTTCCATGATCTATAATGGGTCTCAACCCATCATATAAGCTATATATAGCTCACCCATGAGTTTTAATGGGGACCAACCCTTTGTATAAGTTGTATCATGAGCACCCATTTCATATAATGCTCAAGTTATATATCTATAATTAAATAAATTAACAAGAAAACTCATAGAAATAATTCTCATTATTTAATATCAATTTAATCCCCTGGAAAATAAAGTGGACCAATGTCATCATATTTGAATCCAATGAACCTCTGGGATAGAAAATAATTCCATAAAAATAACACTGAGACATCATTAACACAAGGATAAAAATTGGGTTCCATAAAAATATATTTGAAAAAAGATTACACCATGGAAACAGAATGGGAACCATTAATATAATAATGAATCATGATTAACCTTTTGAAATGAACTGGGTTCCATAACATCATCTTTGACACATGATTAACCCATAGAAACAAAATGGTAGTTAAGAAAATATATTTTAAACAATCTACATCCATCAAATAAAGATTGTGCATGGTATCTATAAATAATATCTCAATTAAGGATAAGTTAAAACAAAGGAAGTTGATGTCTATTACAATAAATGATATTAAAATATCGTTAAACACATTCTTGAGGACATTAAATTTAAAACATTCCAATGTATCCCATACCACTTTGAAATAACAGAAACATAATCCCCATCAAAGAATAAAATTAACTGAATAATGTAATATCATTAGAATAAGTTGATTCATCATATATAATATAAAATGAAAATTACATACACCTCATCAAATAAGTTATGGGTATAATATAACAAATTTCCTAAAAGAAAAAATTGAGGAAAAAAATTATCTCTTTGGTAACATTGAAACTCTATTACCCATTAAATAGTTCTCATAAAATTGATATCTAACTCCCCATAAATTGATGTATAATAATAATTAAATAAATTCTTGGGAATTAGACACACCTAAAAAATAAGCGATTCATATCGAATGTGTATTGTAGAAATAAAAGTGAGACTATAAATTCCCTGGTCACTAGAGTAACTTTTCAATCATGAGATCTGTAAAATAATAAAATCAATTGAAATATTTAATACAAATATATAAATTTAATTATTTATATAACATGTCATAGGGTAGTATATGAATCATATAAAATTAATTATTTTCATAATAATGAGTATGTATTAATTGAAATTTATTTGAGATAAAACCCCATACCAATGTGGTAAAATTTGAATTGGAAAGAAAAAATGTAATAATAATCAAATAAAAAATTTAAATACCATGAAGATAAAATAATAAATTATAAAATATAAAAAAGGGGTAGAAAATGATCCATATAATAGTGTAAGTGGTGATTATGATCTTTATCTTCTAGATGTAAAAAGTGAGATGAAAACCCTTTATCCTGAGTCTGATATACCATGATTGTCCCCTATATTATTATTATTATTCTTCTTCTTGTAACTGATATTTTTCAGAAAACCATTTTAAGGGTTTTAATTCTACACAAAATGAGTCTTATTGGATATATAAATGATCCCAGTAGTCGATTTTTGCAGGGGATGGATGATCCAAAAGGCTAGAGAGGTGTGATGAATGAGAGAGAGAGAGTGGGTGCCCTTTTATATTGTAAGAGGAGACAAATTATTGTAAATACAATTGGTAATGACTATTGGGAGGTATACATTACATAATGTGTTTATGATATTACAATTACTAGACTGGAGTAGAATAATCTTCGATCCACACTCACACCAAACAAAATAAATTCACATTTTAAATAGTTTTCTCTATAATCACTATTTTCAATATTTTTTTATTTTGGGGTTTTCATTAAGGTCACTATTTTTCTATCCTATTTAATTAATCCACATAGAATAAATTAAAGTGAAACCTTTTAAAAAAATTAGATGCATTAATTTTATATATTAAATAAAAATTATAAAATAAAAACCCCATTTGTGATGTATGTTAATTATAACCAAAGTCCAAGTAACTCGTAAGAAGACCACTTTAACACTAACTGTTACAACACTGATTTTATTATTTAGGGGTCAATATATTAATAAAAAATTGTCAATTGTTCCATAAATTTTCCATATTAGATATTAATTAGCATTTAAAAATAACTTTACTAATGATAATTTTTTTATTAATATTAAATCATTTAATAAAATATAAGTTACTATAAATTTACATTAATGTATACATTGAAATTATATATTTAATTAAATTTTAGAAGTATAAAAATTAAAACAAAATAAATATATATTAATTTCACAGTTTTTTATCATCATTTATTCATCTAAAAAAATATTGAACATAAACATTCATTATATATACCATACTGTTAATTTTTTTAGAATCATTTATTTTATTTTGTTATTAACTAAATAATTTATGTGTTTTTGTTTATTAAAACATTAATGTATTTATATCATATCTGAAAATTATAATTAAATTATTATCATTGAAAATTTATTTATCATTAAAAATAATATACATTACAAAAACTTATGTTGTTTTCATTATCCCTAATGCGTTATGGAAAATAAACGAAAGAACCATGAATTTTTTAGGATGTTCCCTTCGTAGAAGATTATATTGGTCAAATTAGTTGAATAGAATTCCCAATGAATTATAAAAATAGATAATAAGATAATATAGGTTGAAATTTTTTGTATACAAGCGGTTTTAGTCATGTTTATAGCTCATTTTTTCCTTGATGATTAATGTTTAGCTGATACGTATCCTCATTTGTACCTTAATCATTATAGTTAATTTTCATTCTTTTTACTAATATATTTTTGTCAAGAACAAATTTTACCTCAATATAAATTATTAATTTTTATGATTTCAAATATGGAATCCATTTGTCCTAATTCCAATCAGATTAGTTATGGAATTTAATTTAAAAAATATCCCATGGACAGGATGAAACAATAGGGTTTAAATGTAAAAAGTTATAAAGTATTAATTGTTTTTATATCAAATTTTAATTTGAAACTGACAAAAGGAAACTAAATTAGATTTATTTATGTTTAATTTATCTAATTATACCATGAATACAAATTTAAAATATAATTTAGCTATATAAATAAATTATATAATAATGCTATTTTGTATTTTAATTTTGTGTCATTCACTATTCATCAAAATATTAATTTTATCATAAAAATACCAAAAATTTACCCAAAGTAAATTTGTATATTCATATTTCAAAAAATAATTTTATATCTTCAAATATATTTTATATAATTTATTTTCAAAACATTTCATCCAAAAATATGCGGTAAAACTACCTTTTAGTGAAATACAAATTTTGATCCTCAAATTAGATTTTTATTAAATTAATCCTACAAAAATATTGTATGAATATAAAAAAAATTATTGAATATATAATAAATAAATTTTCTTAATATCTTTCACTAATAGTGATTAATTTAATAGTGTAATGAAAAATACCATTATGAACATAACAGTTGTTTTTCATTAAAAACACATCCTTTATATTCAATTGGTATTTGGTATCATTTATTATTAATTAGTCACCAAATAATTGATTTTATAAACATTAATAAAAAAATTTACATAATTTAATTAATCATATTCATTCAATTCATTCCAATGACCATGGGATAAATGTAATGTGAACCATTAATTTAAATATTAGATTATTGTCATTTCAAACTTGGTCTTGTGTGTAAAATAAGTCATCAGAGAAACTCGATGTTATTCAGGGTAAACATGGTGTTTCTTGAGGTGGAATCTAAAATAATAATTTATTGCAAAAAAATCCTTCAATGTATTAAAATTAATTTTAATGAAGATATTTCATAAAATATTAGGATGTCATATCATACCGTCCTCAAAATTAATTTCACCCTCAAAATTCATCTTGGTTATTAAAGGATTAACATGTTTAGAGTTTATTTACTTAGACACACATCCTAAAAAGGGTTAATAAAACATACTCAATAAAAGGTAATGTCGGTGAAATAATGGTCGCAAGAAAATATGCATTACTAGGATTCCAACAAGGGAGAATATATGTCTGAATGATGGAAAAGTGTAAATATTTATTTGGAGTGATTGAGGTCGTTGATAAAAAACCAGTGAATGACCAATGTAATGTTAAGGAACATAAAAAAAATACTATTATTGAAATGTTCATTTATTTATCTTACTTTAACCTACTTGGATAATAATTTTTTTGAGACCCTTTTTCTATAGTTGAGTAATTATTATACCATCCAGACCAAGAGAAAAAAGGAAATATACTTACTTGATGTGAATAATTTAATAATTTAACTAATTTTGGCCATAATATAATTTTTTTCTCCAAACTATGAGTATAAAATATTAATTTTTAATTCATGATGTACAAAAATCACCCTTTAAAAGTTCATATGACAGAAAAAGAGATAATATTACAATTCAACCAGTCATTAGACATTAACTATAACCAAAATTGTTTTAACGCGGTTAGGAAATTACAAAAATGATTAGGCCTCCATATTATACATTAATCTTAAATATTAATTCCCAGATTTGATACTAAATTATTCCATAAATAATTATCATTAAAATTCTTCAAACATTTCATCAACATGTTTGAAACCAATTTATTAGAAGGATTTGGTCATATAATCATCTAAGATAAAAAAATAATTACTTATCAACCAAATTACAATATATTAATAAAATAGGATTAATATTTACTTAAAAATAATTAATACTAACAAGAACATCATGTAGGCCAGTGGTAGTCACAAATCCCTTATCATCCTTCGATTATCGGTTAAAGCACCACCTCATAGACGGATGCAACACGTTGTCAACCAACACACATGTTTTACCATTTTACCATGATACTAAATAATAAATCTCCATAAAAACAAGTCATTATTATCAAATTGGTTATAATTACCTCAACCCAAAAAATTCTCCAAATGTTTTATTGAAAACCTCAAAATTATTACTACAAAAAAACTCAAATTGGGTGTCTTATGATTTTTACACACAATCAACCATATGATTATAGTCATATAATTCTTTAAATAAATATAAAGATAAAATAATATGAAAAAAATTCTAGTCACAAATTTTATCTAAAACGACCATTGATACCCACAATAACCCCCCTAAACCTGCACTCCATGATCTTGTGCTGAAATCCACAACATTATATTCAAGGTTTTGATTTCAATAATTGTTACAAAATTTTTTTCCCTAAAAAATTTACAAAATCAAAAGAAATACATGGATCACAGAAATTATAAAGCAGCTATTAGGTATAGAATTTTAGAAAATTAGGACAAACTCTTGGACAAAGAATTATAATGAATTTATATTTTCATTTCTCCCACTAAACCTATATTTTCCCTTAACAACCCAAATGATTTATATTTTTTTATTAGATAGAGCCCCATTTTAACGGAAGAAGTGGGGAACCGAAAATAAATCAAGGACATATGAAAATCACACATGAAAAAAATGAGTAATACCAGACTAACAATTATAGCTCCCCAGCCCTATATTTGATCATGTTGAAGATCATTATTATTGCAAGGCTTGTCATGTAGCAAGTCTCCTATGTCGAATAACATACTTGATCCGTTGGATGATACCACACCCTTTTAAACAACTGAATCCAAAATGAACTGAAAAGATGAAGCACTATCTCTGAATCCTCCTCCTGGTCCTCTTCATATGATCGTGTCCGGTTGCACTAACTTCCCCCCTTCATGATCAAACTAAAATCACAAATAACATCTGCCAGTCACTATATAGAATCCATCAGTCAACAAATCTAGGAGAATCTCAAGAAGACAATTTCCTACCCTATAAGACCTCTACTAGTCACTAGAGAAACCACTGGAAAACATCCCCGACACCATCTGTGATAAATCTATAACCATCCGTAGAAGCAACCTGAAGAGGTTATATTCGAGCCGCGCACAAGAAGAAAGAGAAAGTGAGGAGTAGTAAAGAACCTCCAGTGTTGGTGACACTGCAAAACATTTCTGAACCACCCAATTATAGATAGATCACCCCCCTATGACCTGAACCGTATATGACATTAGGCCACACTAGAGGAAGAATTGGGGAGTGAACTGAATCCTTCTTTGAGACGTGCTTAATCATGTATGGGAATCCAGACAATGACTACTCTCTTTGGAGTGAAAAACATGAAAGAGTAAATAAACATCATAATCCATAATCATGATCCCTATGATTCCAATATCAATTATATGAAAAATTATAAAATCAAAAGATGTAATTATATATCTCTTTGGTTTGTTGGATCATATCTTTTTAAAAACTATTTCAAAAACATTTAAAAACACTTTCAATCACATTTTAATTTTAATTACCATAAAAATAAATTCTAATATTATTAGTAACCAATTCATTAGAGATATTTAATTTGGATCTCCCTTCAAATAATGTATATCCGGAGCACACATTTTCCATGATCTATAATGTGGATAAATGCTTTGTGTATACTATATTAGGTACAACCGTGAGCTACAGTGTTCCCCAACAATTAATATATGCTCTATTATCTTCACTTGTTTGATATAATTCATAGGTACTATATCATGTTTTAAAATAATTAATCACAAAACTCATAGAAACAATCATAAGAGAGTTATAAAATGATAAACCCATTGAAATTAAATGGGTTTAATGTTAATCTACATGAATCAAGATTAAAAAATTTAAAAGAAATTGGTTCCATAAAAATCTTTTTGAAACATGTTTAACCAATTGAATGAAATGGGTTCCACTAATGTATCTTTCAAAATTGTTTAAACTATGGAACCAAAATGGGTTTTATTAAATAAATTTATAACATGATTAATTTTGTGAAAATAAATGAATTTCCTGAAAACATATTTTGCAAATGAATAAACCATTAGAATGAAATTGTTTCAGAAAATCAATTTGAAACAATCTCAATACATATTGAAAAGAATGAGGAGGGTATCAATTTAAAACATCTCCAGTTGAAAATAACTATAAATGTGTGTTTTTGATATTGAAGAATCGAAATAAAATTAAAATATCATCAATAACATTCATTAGGAATGCAATCATTAAACATTAAAATGTGTCCCATGGCACTTTAAATAATTTTAATCATAAGCCCCAAGAAATAATAACATAAATTGAAAATTAGAATATCATGGAAATAATTATATACGTGATATATCATGTAAATAGATAAGTATATACTCCATATTAAATAAGATAGGTTTATAATATAAGGCCCCGACCTTAAACCTTACTTAATATTGAATTAAATGAATAATTCACATTGAGGATCTTTTCTAGTTTAGAGTTTTAGTGAATTAGATCATAAATCATGAATTACATTCCACACTTAAAAAAAGTGGTTACATAAAAGATAGTATTCGTTTTCCCCATCAACGAAAACATATTTAAAATAAAACATGGATTCTTTTTTGACACTTCCTTGACAATATCATCATAACATGCACCTTTCTCTTGACCCGTGAAAAAAATTTCAAAAACATGGGATGAGCATAAAAAGCTCAGTAAGGGATATAGTAGTACGAAAAGAAAACATTAGTCCATGTGTGAAATCATACATTACTCCTAAAATATAAGCATTTTAACATACCTCATCAAATCATGAATAAATCATAGAAATCATAAGTCATAAAGGTAACTTGAGGCATTCATAACATTCTTACGTAAGGAGTAACCCACTTGGTTACGTTTGGAATACACATCACAGTATATTCCCTAAATTTCTTCTGAGAAACCTTAACGTTTAACACCTTCGTGTTACCCAATGAATTGGAGAGCTATATCGGGCTCACCCACCCTTAGTTTATCAAGGAACCACCCGTCTTCATAATAATTCCCAAGAACCAAAACATAATCGTATCACATAAAACATGCATAAATGAAACATAACATTTCCACTTTTCAAACACAAGATATCAATAAAAAGCATTGATATAAAAAAGTATGAAACCCATTTTCAATACCAAAATAAAATAAAAGTATAACATGGTATTTAAATTTCATTTAAAAAAAGGTATGGCTTGTAGAGGAAGCCGAAACTCAAATAATGGCCACGGCGGCGGAGAATTCGTTGTCACTGCATACATAGGACAAAAACATTCCCTTTTGTCGTTTAGTAAAACAATTTGTATAAAAATGATTCCTTTCAGATAAATGTAAAAGTCAATGGGGTTTATACACCATATAAAAGAATGTTGTGTATAAAACAAAATATGCCTCAATGAATGGAGATTGAGACGATGTCCCATACAAAGACGGTATCCTTGGATTAAGGATAAATCAATTAAATAATTATGTGTGACAATACAATACACCTAATATAAGTGGATATTATGTGTAAAAAAATCTGAGGTAATTCGAACATTTTCATAGAACCACATATTCAAGGAGTACAGGTTTATCCCAAAGAATCAAAATTGGGTTAAGAAGTTCCCTTGTAAAAATTCAACAGCCTAACAGCGTCACTTCAATCTTTAGAAAAGGATTTGATGGGAGAAAAAAAGGGTATCTCATCACTTGGACATAAAATTTAAATCAATATAGACATATAATAACATATACTAACTTTACAATGTGTAAATTAAAAGACCCAACAAAAGAAGTCTTTTAAAAAGAGGAGGGTGAAAAGATCCCTTACCGACTTGGGTATCTTTCGAAACATACACCCCTTGAAAGAAGGACAATTCAACATTGATGTAATTACTCAAAAAATAAATTATATTACACAAATAGTAGAATAATTGGTAGTACATATACCACTCAAAGTAAATGGTGGTAAAAGTAGCATAAATCTCACGAGAAAAAAAGTGAGATGAAAAATCCCTTACAAAAACTCGGCAGCCGAACGACGCCACTTAAAACATCCAAAAATGGATTGATGAGATCAAATAGGGTCTCTCATAATATTAACATAAAATTTAAAGCATGATTAAAATAATAGAACATCCCAATCATAAGAAAGATGAGTTTAAAAGGAAAGACATAAAAGATTGTACTTAAAAAGAAAGAGAGGGGTAGGTTCCCTTACCTCGGGTCCGACATGACTGGATCATTCTTTAACCTCCAGAATAATAAACATGAGTTAATTTATACTTTCATAAGAACCTTTTTCAAGTTCATTATTCATTTTATATCGCTTACTACCATGATATGAACACTATTTAATTATTTAAGTTAATAATGCTCATTTTGTAGATCATTGCTACTTGAGTCAAAAATAAACTATTTATAATTACAAGTTGTTCATGTGGTAAAATATATATTATATCAAAAATTATATTCATTATGTAGATATCACATTTATCATATATATCCATTATATACATGCATTTATAATATTACATAACATTTAGATGTAAGAAATGAAATGCACCATTCATGGAGACTGTAAGCTGTGTGTACGCATGAATGCTACTTCCATTTCTATTTCTTATTTAATTGAATTAGAACATAATTATACATAATAGTATTATAATTACAGTATGGTATCATATATAATATCATTAAATCTATCATTCATACATACCACAAATGGTATTAATGAATCAGATCACTTTGAGGGGGCGGTAGTCCACACTTCCTAAAATGATGATATCGCGTTTAACCATAATGGAAACCATAAAGGTATTCCATAAATGAAAAATACAAAAGCATAAGTAAGAAATAAACATATTATATATCATATATAAATATAGTGACATATTAATATCCACCTTTGAGGGTGTTAAAAGAATATTGAACAATCATCGTTTCGTGTAGCAGAAATTCATCATCCATAGAAACAGTATGTTCTCTAACCATTAGAAGTTTGGTGTGTGTAAGTGTAGATTGAATCCTTATTATAACAACATCATAGTATATTGAAGATAATGGGGTTGTTACAAAATAAATTAATTATAAGAGTTTAGGGGTTGGAGAAGAAAAATAAAACAAAAGAACACAAGTGATGAAAATACCTTAAAATTGGGTATCTCTCTGAGCACAAAGGCTTCCTTAGGAATACTTCTACCAAATGTGAGGCTTCTAGGAGTAAGAGAGGGATGTGTAGAGACAAAATGAGTAGGGTGTGTCCGAGCCAAATGCTTGAGAGGTGTGGGTAAGGAGGTAGAGGTGGGGGCCTTTTGTAAGAGGAGAGGAGGGGCACTCTTGGAAAGTTACAAAATGTTACGTTATTTTCAAATGAGTTTCGGATTTTAAAGGTCCCACATTAATTTATTCCTTGGATAAGGTGGTAAGGGTCCGATATATAGTCATCCAATAGGTTTTTTACAATTATATGTTATATTTTTAACATTATCATTTAATTTTATTTAAATCCTTTATTAATGAGATAATCGCTACATCATCATGATGTCATAATTAATTTAAATTATTTAATGTCTAAAAATTATAAAAAAATATCATGATGTAGGAAATCGTTTTAGATTTCTAATAAATATTTATAGAAAAATATATGACTTGTATAACCCCATTTACAAATTGTTTTAGTAAAACAACTCATGCTTGTGACATTTTTATTTTAACTTTAAATAAAAAGTTATGTATGTCATTTTCCAACCAAAGTGGCTCCATGGGGACCCCAAGTTGACCCATGGATTGTCTTGGTCGGCCATGACACATCCAATGAGGGTAAGAAATGTGTCTAAGTCATTTCATATTATTGAAACATTATTTTTACCTTAAATTACACTAATTACCTCTAATCGCGATTAAAAACATAAAAGTTACTATTCACCAAAAAATTATTTTAATCCCATTGAACCACATTTGACATCCTAATGAAAACCATGTATGTCTGATTTTTGAAATTCAAATCACAGAAGTGGTGAAGTTTATTTAAATGAAAAAAATCAGTTTTTAAACTACCACTTAGTGCTTTCACTATTCATAAAAAATTGATGTTTTTCAGAAAAATACCAAAAATTCACCCTAAGATATATTTGTCATTCAAGAATTAAAAAATGATTTCTATTTTAAAAAATTAAAAACATATAAGTTGAATTAATTAATTTAATAATTAATTTCAACTGTCAAAACAGAGTATTCTTTTAATAAACAATATCTCTTAAAAGATTGACACTAGTTTAAGTCCAATTTCAAAGTGAAATCAATTCCAATGACCACTATTGGATTAAATGGTAAAAATATATTCTAATTTCACTTTAAAAACAATTCAAAATATAATCTAATCATATAAATAAATTAGATTAAAAATTGGCTTTGAATAAAAATAAAACATTTTTCATTATTCATTAAAAAATGAAATTTATCCGAAAAATACCAAAAAATTACACAAAGTAAATTTTGAGGTCCCGATTCTAAAGAAGAATTATATTTTGTCAAATATAACACATAAAAGTTTCATATAGTGGATTTAAAATAGGTTCACCATCAAAAGGCGGTTAATCGACCTTTTAAAGAATATTAGAATGTTAACACTTAAAATTGGATTCATTCGCAATTTTAATCCTATAACATTTATTGTAATAAGTAAAAATATTTGACAAAAAAATATAATAATTGTGTAGTTAGTTCTTTTCATTCCCTCCATTACAACGGCTAGGGGTTAACTACCATTTAAAATAATATTATTTTATTATTAGAGTGCAACGTAAGATTCCCAGGAAACTCGTTATTGCATATTGGGTATGCCATGGAGCATAGCGTCCCCTTTAAAGTAATATTAATATTTTATTCACAAATATGGATAAATATGAAAATGTCATATTCTTTATTTACCTTGGGTGTTACATATAACATAACAAATGTCTCAGTGAAAGAAAATTGTGAATCAAAATCCATTACTTCTTTGGTAACATTGAAAGTGTAGTCCCCATGAAAGAGATATCATAAAATTTACAAATAAATACCCATAAATTAATGTATAATAATCAAAAAATAAATTAAACAGAAGTATATACACCCCAAAAAATAATATGTGGTGAATATGGATAAATTCATGCAGAAAAAGTGATTGTAGAAATTCCATTGATACTTGAGTAACTTTTGAATGATGACATACTTGAAATAAAAACATCAATAAAAAATTTAATATCATTAATTAAAATAAATTAATGATATAAAATATCAAAGTATATTATATACACCATATAAAAGTTATTAGAGTTATAATAATAAAAATGTATGAATTGATTGTCAATGGAGAATAAACCCCTTTCAATTATGGTATCATTTGATTTAGAAAACAAAAAAGTAAAAACTATCAAATAAAAAAATAATTTAATGATAAAAAAATTATGATATAGTATATCATAAGTAAAATTATATTTAACAAAAATAATAATTTAGTGGTGATTATGAAATTCATCACACATATGTAACAAGTGGGATGAAAATCTCTTGCATGGAATATGAATTTTCATGCTTGCCATCTATTTTCTTCTTCATTGGATAAATCCTTTTGGTTTTTTCTAAAAAAAATCTTTAATTTTATTTATTCCCAGAGACAGGATTCTACTATGATAGGATTTATGAGGGGAGTTAATTTTTCAAGGGGTCATATTAACTAAAATTCTTGAGAGGTGTGAAGAGTATGGGGGAGTGAATTCAATTTCATAGTAGATAGGAATGGTATTCTTGTAAATAAAAAAGGTAATCAATATTGGGAGGTCTACCTTACAAACATTTTCTCGCAAATGAACAATAATTGAGTGTATATGAATTATGGTCAATCTACTATCAGAATACATAATATTAATTCATATATAATAAATTTATTCCTTAACTCAAAAATATTATTATTATTTTTTTGGGTTTTTCCAGAACGTAACTAATTTTCAAAACAATTTAATTCATCCATTTTGAATAAATAAAATTTATACATAACAGTATATTTATATCCATAGGTTTTTAATTTTAAATACTGTTTATAAAATAAAAATATAATTTGTGTTGGAATAAAATTTAACATGAGTGCATATAACTCCCAAAAATAATGCTTTAACACTAATCATGCCTAAAATATCATTAATAAAAATGATTCAAAATGTTTATTATAAAACATAAATTAGAATATTAATGGATCTTATTTTAAATATATTAATATTTAAAAATCATTTTATAGACGTTAATTTTTTTTAATTTCAGATCATTTAATTAAATATCAATTATTATCAAATAAAGTTAATAGATATTTTGGAATTTAATATTAAATTAAATTTAAAAAATATAAATAATAAAATGAAAATTAAATATATTACGTGATAATATATTTATAATTATATATTTATCAAAATATAAAAAAATAAAAAATCATTCAATTTAACTTATATTTGTCTTTTTTTGTATCATTTTATTATTTATTTACTAAATAATCCATGTGTTGGTGTTGAATAAACATTTATTATAGTTGTATAATCTCTAAAAATTATAAATACATTATTATGATAATAATTTATTTATCATTAAAAATGGTGTTAATAACTGAACCTTGTAATGAGTTTCCATATTCCCCAAGTAGTATAGAAAATAAAATGTTGAAAACTACATTTTTTTGGAATTTGTTTCATAAATTTTTATATGGGTCACATTACTTGAATAATATTATAAATAACTCATATAAAGAATTTTTAAATACATATGGGTATATATATTATAATCAAATAGGTGTTATACTATTTTATTGGCTATTTTACTACTAATGACTAATGTATAACCACTAAGTAAACAAATTTTTCCCTTAAACACTTTAAATAATTTTATCTTTCAGTCACTAATATTAATAGTAGAAAACCAATTTAACCTTAATAAACTTTATAAATTATTTTTATTTAAATTATTAAATCTATTTTTATAAATTAAAATCTCTAATGTGGAAGAATTTAATTTAAAATTTATTCCACCAACGGGGTCAAAAAATGGGGGTTGAAATTAAAAATATTCAAGTGGTTGAAATGTTTTTATATACAATTGCAATGATAACATGATTAAAAATACCAAAATTGAATTTTTATATCTATAATTTTACTAATTAGTCCACAAATAAATATAAAATATTATATAATAATTGAAAAATAGATGAAAATGGAGTTTTCACTTAAAATTTACTGTCATTACATATTTAAAAAATATTGAAATATTCCTAGAAAAACAATAAGAAATTAACCATTGTAAAATTTGATAATTTTAGTTTATAAATGATTTTATTTTTTCAAATAAAATTTATAATAATGTCATTTTTTTAAACAAGTCGTTCATTAAAAGGCTGTAAAACTACCTTTTAGAAAAGTACATATTTTTATTCTTCAAATTGAATTTATTATACTCTAAATAATATAATAATTATTAGATGAATTTTAAAAAAAATTATTGAATATGTATAAAATTAATATCATTAATATCTTTCACTAATTGTGATTAATTAAAAATACTTTGATAAAATTCCACTCTGGTAAAAAATAGTTTTGTTCAAAAAAACAAAACAATTAAAATCAATTAGCCCTTATTTTCATTTCATATTAATTTTACACCAAATTATTCATTTTATAAACATGAATAAAAAATATTTTCATTATTTGGTTAATCATTGCATTCTCAACATTCCAATGATTAGGTGATAAAAATTATGTTAAATAATAATTGTAATAGTATATAGTTTTATGGTAAAACTCTATCGTTTGTGTAATACAAGTCATCAAATAAAATCAATGATACTTGAAATGAAATATGAAATTTTATTTCTGTTTTATTCATGTCATTATATTCATTTAAGGAAACACATGATATCAAATACTATAAATTAATTGGAAATAATATATTTCTTAAAATCATGCAATGTCACAAAAACACTATTGGGAGGCCTCCCTTACCTCATGTGCTTCCAAAATTGATAGATAATTGATTTTAGTGATTTTATGGTCTAAAAAATGATAAAAAATATAAAACTAAAATAATTTTAATAATTTTCTTCCTTATTATTTTTTTACTCAATTATATATTTATATTTTTTTAATATGGTAACATGTGACTTTTTATTTACGTAGGTAATTTATCTGTTTATAAACTAGTCAAAAAGAAATTTTTTTATGAATTTTGACTTAATTATTATAAATAATAATTATAATTCAATAAATTGAAATCCAATGTGTCTCCAATAAAATGTTTATCACAAACATCAGTATTTTCACAAAATCTTGTTTTAACCTTAAACACATTAATTAATTTTATCTATTTTCATTAATTATTAGAGGAAAAATTAAGTTAACCATATGGGCGTGTCAAAATCATTCATATTACAAAGACATATACATTTTTATCAAAATTTAATCAACATAATTAGAATAATTAAATTTAAGGTTAATCCCATAGACACGACATGAATGCAGGTTTTTAATGTGACAATACTTAGAAGTTCACTATGATTTTATATATATATTAAATTTAAAAAGGATTCCAATGACCTAAAATATATTTTAAGGTTTTTTATGTAAATAATTTTTAATTATTATATTACTATAAAAATAAATCAAAAGAAAATGGTTTTTTAAAATAAAATTCTATATTTTTTTATTCACCAAAAAATTAATCTTCTAAGAAAATATTACAAAAAATCAACCAAAGTATGTTTTAATATTTTTATTTAAAAATTGATGTTTATCTAGAAAAATAAAATTTATAAAATTCAAAACAATTATATTCAAAATAGGAACACTATTAAAAGGTGGTAAAAATATATTGTTGAGAAATACATATATTTATATCTACAATTGGATCAATTATTATCTATTGTATAAAAATATACATAATTTGAACATAATATATTTTATTGAATAATATATATATATATATTATTATAACCATACATTATATATGGATTAATATAATTCCAATTAAATGAATTCATATATTTTCAAGAGTATTTTTTCATTTCTAGTTTATTTTTCACTGATTAATTAGGTTTTTAAACTTGATTAATCTATATTTTCCTAATTGAATTAATCAAATTCATAACGGAGATTCTAGTGGATATATGAAAATTATCAAATTTGATATTATTATTTTAAAATATTTCATTTTTAATTTCAATTCATTGTTTAGTACAACTCATTATAAACATGGTGTTGGATGCAACATATGTGAATCTAGTGTTGCATGTAACTAACATGAATACAGTGTTTCATGCAGTGGAATATTTAATTTGTGTTTATTTTTAGAAAATATAAACAGTGTGTCATGTTTAATATAAGATTAACATGGGTATTTCATACAACCCAATCTATATTAAGGTTTATGTTGAAAAAACAATATCTAAAATATTAAATTAATTTGAAATTGTTTTCATAGAATATATGGGTGTTATAGAATTATTATAGAAAAACTCATAAATTTAATCCTAATTTAACAAAATATTTATAACTCATAAAGTGATGTTCATTTTAAAAATAAAATATCAGTATAATATTTTGAATATTTATTTTTTAATTAAAACATATTATATAATGAATTATAAATTTATATCGAAATGGATTTTTTCAAATATCATCTTTTATAATAAAAATTATATTAATTGATAATTAAAATATTGTTAAAATATTATTCATATAAATATAATAATTTATAACGATTTATCCATAATATATTTAGTTTCTTAAAATAGAAATATGTTAAAAATAATCATGTTTTTTAGGAAAATTCATATTAATCATACAATGAATTTACTCTCATCACATTCTTAATAATGACTATTGGATATGTATAATAATTTTAAATGAATTTTTATTAAAAATCCATTTATTTTCTTTAAATTATAATTTTGAAATGTATAAAATTTACATGTGGTATATATAAGAATTATTAGTAATAATTATACGGTTATATCATCCTAACATAAACTAATAAACACCCTCAATATGTCTACATATGTACTCAAAATATAATGAGTAGTGGATATTTTAAGGGTTATTATTTCATCTAACATCCATATCTCATTTATTTCCTTGAAAATGATCTTTTCCAGCAATATATTTCAAAAAACAGAGACATTTGGGAGTTCAGCTAGGTCTTAGTCATGGTAGAATCATTGAGAAGCTGTCACCGTCCCAAGATCAATTAAGTGATGTTCATAATGGTTAATTTTACAATTTCATTCAATTTCATTTATTTTTTTTATTTCATAACATGTTTACTTCTATTTCAATTGCCTTATCCAATGACTATGCAATAATTCTCACATTTCTATTAAAAAATTAATCATCTTAGTTACATTTTATAGGTAAAATATGAAACCATAACCTTAATATATTATTTTTATTTCTAGGGTGTCACAATTTTGTGAAGAACATATTCTGTTTGTTTTTTTCATTTTTATTAATTTTTTATGTCATCAATTTATATGGAATAATGTAATTATCTTTTTGTATTTGATGTAGATCAATATTGATTAAGGGAAAAGTAGTTCAGTTGAATATTTTGGGATATATTTATTGAAAATACAATATATTTGGTTAAATTGAATCAATATATTATTATTTTAGCTAAGATTCAATATCATATTCACATAGATCATCGGTGATGATCATTGAGGTCTAATTTTAGAGATCATTTTTATAATATAAAACTTACGATGGTTCATATATTTCATGAAAATAAATGGATATTAATTTCGCAGGGTATGAGAACTTAGAATATCATTTAATTAATAATTGGAATATTATCATTTGTAATTTAATAGTTTTTTTGAAATTCATAATTTTTTATTTGAATCAAAGTAGAAGAGAAATTAGGAAAATAAAATTCATTTATTCTTGTGGGAGATAATTTAGCTATAACAATATACATCTTTTATAGAGAAACATTCTTGATTTGTTGATTATAAATGTAATATTATAAGTGTATTTGGTATTCCATGTATAAATATGTTATGTACGCATTGAATGATGCAATAAGTTATATTTGGGAGTTAGGTAGATGTTATATGATAATAGTTTAATTTATTCAAGAAAACTAGATGTCAATAAATTTTTGGGTGTTAAAATTCTAGTGAATAAGTGAATTAGAAAACTATAAATTTTTTATGAATATTCATGTGGTGTATTTTTTGGATTAAAATTTTATTTATTTTATGAAAAATGCGTTGTTACATAGTTAGTATCATGGATAAATTAATCATGCATAAATACTATTAATGAAAAAAGTTAGTAGAAAATACAAATTTAGATTAATTATTTCTCTAATCGTGTGACTAATCATGGAACCAAAATGGTGTGATCTAAAATTATAATTCTATTATAATAATTATATATATAAAATTGTGTTAAATTAATCCTATCTAGGGGATGTGATATGAATTTTCCCATTAAAGCTAATTTTCCTCTTATAAATCTAATATATCATTTCACTTTGTATTTTGATGATATTAAACATTTTGAGGATTGAAAATTAGGCTTATATACTGACAATAAAAAACTTTTTCTTAGGATAGGCAATTTTGATGTAAAATATGAGTTGATATTTTGTTAATTTCTACCATGATTATTACATATAACAGAATAATTATTATGATGGGTGGATAAAATACCTCAAACACACTTTTCAAATGTCATTGTCTAGAATAATTTCAAGGGGTTATGTAATGTATCAATAGGAGAGGTTTTAACCGTTTTTAAATAGTACAGTCTTTATTAGGTATATACCAAACTCTGAATGACCAACATTTTCTAGAACACCTATAAATAGAAATTTGAATTCCAAAGTGATAAAGGAATATAAAAATATGAGTAATTAAATATGTACAAAGAAAAACTCAATAAATTATTCCAAAATCCATGAAACATCACATAAAAAAGTGATAATAATAAAAAAAGAGACAAATAAGTGATGGGTAAGTCGAAAATGTTCTAAAGACACATGATGTAGATCTTTTTATTGAAGACTCCCATTAAAAATTGAAATAATATTTCATATGTAATCATCTCACAAAATATTTAAAAATATAAAAAGGAATCAAAAAATACCAATACACTTATGCATATAACTCACATTATTGGATCTTTGTATTGACTATGGTTAGGAAAAAATGGATTTTCACAAGTCCTAGAATTGTTTTTTTATATTTTGAGTATGATATACCAAGTAGATGGTCACCAACCACCTCTAACAACATGTCATAGAATATATTTTATAAATATTCGAAAAATTCATGAGGAATAGATAAAAAAGGTATATAATATGCATAATATACAATAAATTGAATCATTTATAACCATAATACAGAATTCTTTATATAAGGAGTTTCCAAACATATCACAGCTTCTTCAGGATTTACATATGATTTGAGACAAACCATTACTAATGTCAAGGTTAATCAGTCATCAAATATGGAGGGAATTAATTTGTATAAAACAAGGAAGGCCATAATATATAACCAACTAACTGACGTATAAAGTGAAAGAGGTATAATAGAGTAAGTTCTCATCAAGGCTATCCGATTATACCAACTAGTTGATTGATCTTTGGTGTATCTGAGAATTGTAAAATTCATATACAATACCCCCTTAAAATTATAATTCATAAACCTTATATAAGAGAAAAATAATCATGACATGGACCTTAAAATATATTCTCTAAGATAATAAAAATCACAAAATAATATAACATAAGAATGTGACTTACAAAAAATAACACGATCATTTATGTTATTTAAAAAGTTTCCCCAAATCAATTTTAAGAAATAGTTTGTCACTCACCTGACATGGAATATGATATTACCTACAATACCTGGCATACCCAAATGTAAAAAATTAAAATTAAATTTTACAATGCTATGCTTTTCATGGATCCATTTGCAAAATCGTTATCAAAAAAATACAAATTGGTTTCATTTTATTTCTATCATCTTTATACATAAAAAAAGAACCATTAAGTAATATTATATATTTTTGGTGTTATCCTAATAATTAAACAGAATATTTTTCCTTGGAGACAAAGAAATAGGATCAAGATGCCACAAGAAACATAAGCACAGCAAAAAAATAATGCTATTGGGGATAAGACAATTTTGGACCACAAATAAGGGATTTAATAAGGAATATAATGATCTTATTTTATAATTCAAATAATAAACATTCAATAATATGAATCCAAAAAATCATTATGTTTATGTTATTATACAAAATCATTATAAGCTAAGAGAAGAAAATATAACAATAATTTTAGATAAAATATTGATAGAAATAGACATAAAAGAAAACCCATGACCATTCATTTATAAAAAAGAACAACCATGACCAAATGGAGATTGTTGAATCAAATTATTTTGGTATATATCTATAGTGGAGATAAGTGGTTTTCACAAATTAAAAGAGAATAAAATGAGCGGAAAATGAGATGAATATTACAAAGAAAGTGATAAAAGGAGTATAATTAGGAATTTAAAAATTTAAAAATTAATTTTATTAATAGATATTTCTAGACAATTTCTACTCGATATCGGTGGAAGGAATTGAGTAACATGAAACATGTTATTTGTACCAGGAACTATATATTATTCCCCAGATTGATTGGTTCTTAATACATCTCACCCTTTTTCTATTTCCTCTAACTCACCAAAAAATACAGTAATATACCCTTGTTTATAAAATATATCATAAATATGACAAAAAATCCATTTCATTACAAAAAAGGATAGGGCCCTTAGAACATCCCCGTAATTGTGATTTTTAACTATTGAAATATTTTAGAAGCTTCTCCAGGAAACATACAGATCTAATTTCCATTTATTTAAGCTGCATACTCTCAAATCACATATTTTAGTTTTCCATACAATCATTTTTCACAATCCAATGGAATAAACATACCTTTTAACAAATTCTGGAATGATATTTTGATAAAAAGAGGATGATTTTCATAGTTTAAATATATATCTAACTCAATAAATTCATATTGTATTATAGGTTAGGGGTTATGTATATGTGTCCATAATTTATAAATATGAAAGTTATAATGTATGGTGATGAATATTTTTGTTAAGTAATAATGGTAGGCAACCTCCTTTATTTTTATTCGAGATATAGAAATGAAAAAAGATATTGGGTTTCTCATTCCATGATTTTTATTGGTCAGTGACAAAACTTCAATGAATACCATATCATGACACGATAACCTACTTTGAATTTATACACTACCCTTCATTGATCATTATAGAATATTTATCCTCATTTTGATGTCATATTTAGTTTCCAAATTATATTCAACTGCCAAGATTTCTCATAAGTTAAAATATATTATATCAATAATAATTTTCATTTTTCTATCTAGTAATGAAGATAATGATGTAAAAATCTATATAAATCAATAAATGGTTCCATCTAGATAGACGACATGTAATTATTAATATAGGTGAATTTAACAAAGGATATGTGACAGTTTATTGATCCACTGAAGTAGATAATGAAGGAGAATAAAATATCAATTAAAATTCATTTTGTTATTTTGGATTTTGTATCAGTTTGTATGTAGAATAAATTAATGAAATTCACATGAAATCCAGTACCTTATTTAATAATGTATTATAATTAATATGTGAACCTCAAATCTTTGTAAAAATGATTAGTTTTGGATGTACATGAAATTTATAATTTTCTTGAAAAATATTTTTTAGAATAACATAAACTAAGAAATCTTTTAAGATTAGAAAAATATGTTTTATAGAATTTTTTATTCGAAATTAACAACATTTTTCTTGTCCTTCAATTAGATTATATATATATGTAAAAAAATCCATTGTGATTTTTTATTATTTCTACATATGTAAAGGTAGTGTTTTATGTATACCAGTGTAATTATCATAATCTACCCATACATGGTAATAGATATGTCATATTATCATGAATAATTTAATAGCACACTTTAGTATTTTCCACCAAAACCCGTAATGTAGACCCTAGAACTTTTTATTGATCTTATATTGAACATCCCATTAAAAGGAATGATATTCCTTCATCACATCCTCCCTCATGGTCATGTGTACATCAGGAATTCCAGGGGAATATAAGATGAAATGAGGATCTGGAATAAATTTTTGAATTTTTATCAAGTATAATTCAAATAAACAATGTATAATCATTCATTAATTAAATGAGTTATATATAATATTGAATCAAATAAATTTCAATTTTTTTTAATTATCTAGGATTAGGGAAATCATTTACATAATTAGACCCATTTTTTCATCCAATGTTTACATTCTATAGTATGTTAAACACTTTTGAATCATATTACTATATTAAATAATGTAAAAAATATAGAATAATGACTTATTAACAATTAAAAATAATTTATTGGGAACATAAACATCATTTAAAAATTTTAGTTCACATTATAAATATTATTACTGGTATAAGGACACTCATCTACATACGCTATTAATTTCAGTGGGAATTTGATGTTTTTATCCTGGAGTGGGGACCACCTAGAGAATAAAAATTTATATCAAAATTAATTAAGGTTGTGATTCATTATAAAATTTTGATATAGATTATTTATATTGAGAGGTCTCGAATTCACAGGTGATTGTTGATAGAATTGAGTTGTTGTTTTGGGTTTTAAAGGGTGGTTTTACCCCATTAATAGTTCTTTGGTGAAACTGCATGGCATTCAAAGGGAAACCAATGGGAGGTAAAATTTTCATTAGGGTAAAGAACATGACATGTTCTTGGTATCAGTGAACTATTTATGAAAATAATGTTATATCATTCAATATTTTAAATTGATTAACATTGTAAGTGAATATTTTTGTACACTTAATGGGAAAACAATGTATATAATTGTGAGTTGCGGTAGTTAAACCTAATGAATAATGAGATATTAAGAAATTAATATTGTCAAACTATACATCTATATTGGATTATAAAAAAAATAAAAGTTCATCATTTCCCCTTTTTTTACGTGTATGTATTCGTCTTACCATTTCATTCCTCTTAAAGAGTTAGACTAGAAGAGATCAATGGATCTCATACCATTCTCCCTATCCCCCATATCAACATGAAATAGGGAAATTTTATTATAGTTTTTTTGAATGAGGGGAATAATTCCTCCTAATTTCTCCATTATCATCCTTAATTTTTCCATTGAAATTAGTTATTGGGATTTGGTATTTTTTTAGTATTATCACCATAGCATGGTAGAAATAATCATGTATGATGATTTTTTTCATAGAATGGTTAAAGGATGTCCCAAAATAATAAGGATATGTTGTTTTAAGTGATTTTTTTAGAATAATATAATCTAGTGAAATATTTTTAGTGTTTTATCTAATTTGGATGACATTGACTACTAAATATGTTCTATAAATTGGTGATTTTGTATGGATTATGTTTAAAATAATATCGGGAATTGATTCACCCTATCACCAGTGATTTCAGTGGGAAGTTTTTTATATGGGAATTTTTATGAAATTAATCTTGTTTAACTAATATTTTAAAACTAAATTATATTTTTTTGTAGTTAATTGGATGGGTGTTCTGAACAATGATAATTATATAGGTGATGATATAAATTTTGGAGGATCTATGTTGAGGGTTATCATGATTTTATCAGATAATGATATTCATTAGGATATAGGTTATCCATAAATATATATTTATGTATAAACATTTTATTTTTTAGCATGTGATATTTTTATTCACTTGATTGTGATAAAATTTCAATTTAATGAAATGATTTATTTTTTATCCCCACAAAAAATGAAAAATAATTCATGGACCATGATGACCCCTAGAACATGGATTAATTCATTAATAGTGTAAATCCAAAGCATTGATTCAAAATGTGTTATTTGAAATACATGAACCCAATGATGGGTAAATATGAAGTGAAATTCAGAAAAATAATGAACAGTATAGGTGTTTTTAGGTCCCATATGGAGGGATAATTGATGATTTGGGATGGTGGATCATGGGTAGTCCATATAAAAAATGTTGATTCCTTAAAAAAATTTCGATAACACATTAGATAGTGGGATGTGTATCCCCCCTAGTACCACATCAGTACCCTGGTGGCTATACCCTAGGAATATTTGTGAGAGGTTTGGTGTGTGGTAATACTATGGATGGCATGGGAATAGAGATGGGATTTATTTCATCTCTCTAGGGTGATGACTATATGAAATTTCCAATGAGACTAATAAGTCCATGGTAATATTATAGTGGGGTTGAGATATATAGTGATCACTGAGTAATGTGGTTGGATCTAAGTGATGCGAATGTCATAGAAGAGACAATGTAAGTTGTATGGAATATGTAATTACATATGGGACCCTACTATATAGAATCATATTATTTTGACCCCATAGATGTTTTATATAAGGTTTAGGTATTTTTGATCTTGGGTGTCACCACAGAACCCCAGAGTTACTAGTATGATCCTAGCGTGTATATATTAACCAGGATCAGTTGTGTTACTAAGAGAAAAAACTAAGAGTTTATAAGGGTTTTTAATATCCAACCCATCTAATAATGATATATATTGGTACTAAGTGGGGTTTCTAATTTTCTTACGATGATTTGGTATCATAGAGGTAAGAGAGTACAACCCTATGATAGTTGATGATGTGAAACATGTTTTACAGTAGTTATAATATTAACATAGGTTTTGGATGATTGGATATTCATTTCATGATAGCTAGATCCTTCACCTAGAATTTATATCACATATTTATGTTTCCAAGAAGGTATAGTCGACCACTAGGTTTTGACTGATATGCATTTTTTCCCATAAGAGGGAGTCGAACCATGTGTTTTAGATGACATGAAACGTCTTTTAATGTGATGTGTGTATACCCTCATGTTCAAAATGATGTTATTTTTTAATGGTGTGGTACATGTATATACGTAGAGTCATGATGATTGTATGACACTAATATAAATGTAACACTCTATAAATAATCAATGGTTAATATCGTCTACCACCTTTGAACACAATGATCAAAAATTATTTTTTCACTTATATGTTTTTCTATTTCTTCTAATAATATTACATGTTCATATATTATTTTTAATATTGATTTTAGGGATGTCATTGGTTGTTCTATATTGAGTTTTACTCACCCCATGCTCAAGAATCCACGACACTTGTGTAGATGAGTAGACATCAACTTTATAACTTTAGGTGTGAAATATTCATAGTTATACATGATCTTATAAGATATATTGGGTAGAGATTTAGAGAATGAGACGTGATGAGGTTTGGAGACCATCATATAACATACTTGTATTTATTTTATTTGATTGTTATTTATTTTATTTCTACATGCGTATCAATTGGGATGTATGGTTTTAGGATTTTGAATTTCATTTTCATCCATCATTATTCTTTTCAAATTTTTTTCATACTGTAATTGTATAAGATGAAGGATAATCAGTTTTTTACATTATAAATTAATAAGATATTATCGTATATTTTTTAGGAAATTATCAATATTAATAAGACACTAGTGGAAAAGGGGTGAATTCTGACCCATGAAATAATTTAAGAAATCCAAAATACCTTTCATGACATGTAATTTATTTTAATTTTTCTACTATAGTTGATGGATAGATGCATATAAAAAAGAGATAAAATATAATAATATATAGTGGTTCATGGCATAATGACCCCCTAATCAACTGAACCAACGCACACTCCATGACCTTGGTGATTTTTATTATAAAGTCTATTTACTAGGGACTTCTATAACTAAGTAAAGGTAGTTGATACCTTTACAATAAGGCTTTTACAATTCCTTTCGGTTCATTCACAAGGTACTCTAAATCCATAACTAATTATGTCATGTTGATACTCTATCATGGAATGAGTTCTTGTAACCAATAAACAAATAAATCAATAGTGTTTCAATTGATTAAGAATACTTATTTATCATACAGATGTATTAGAAAATGACTATTGTATTTTATTTTCAATAATTTATAGTAGTATAAAAATAATAATTAATGATACACATTAGTTATCTAATCAATGATAGATTAATCATATGTCAGATGAATAAACATGTATATATCCAAAGTGAAACTCAATAAAAATTATGTGATGATGTACAAAAAAATATTTTAGACTAAGATAATGTAGATGAAATAGATACAAAATTTATTTTATTAATCATGAACTAACATGAATGTCTCTAAAGTGTGGCTATGAAGTCAATGAAACAATATTATTTAGAAGAAAACATATATTTCTTGAGAAGAATATCTGTATCTTCTGAATATAAATACATCACTATTTATCATATACTTTATATATATTTAGGTCAAAACCCCTCAAAAAACCATTTAAATCATAAATATTAGAATTCAAATCAATCAAATATATTATCAATCTCCCTTGGAAATATGATCTATTTAATACATAGGGTTTTAGAATTTCAATAATTCATAAAATAGCTTCAATTCTATATTTAAATTCAGAGAGGTCATCGAAAAAATGTATATAATGTCATGTAGTTTTAAATTCTATATTGATCAAGTCACAGAGAAGGTTTCTCTATGTAGTGATAATTATGAAAAAATGGTTGAAAATGTATGGCTATTTATAGAAGTTGGGTTAATGAACCATATTTTTCTTCCTAAAACATAGGGTATATTCTTGGTGTAGGGTTACTGATCCATACACATCCTACAACATATGGTTATTGATCTAGAAATTTTGTCCCAAATATAGGCTTCCCAAAATACATGTTCTACTTACAAATGAAGGGTATAAAAATATTCCAAAAAAACATAGAAACACCTCCAGAATACATAATCAAATTTCCTCAAATGGATTTTCTAAGGTGTGAATACTTCCAGAATAAAATTTAATATTCTAATTAATATAATTTTCATCAAATTCACATAAGATAAATTTTATTGGAAACATAATTTTTTGTATTTTTGTGAATCATAATAAAAAAATAATTAATGAAATATTTTAAAAAACACATGATCAATAATCCCCCCTTTATTATAATCATAGAACACATAAAACAAATATTAAAATTAATAAGAATAACCGATGAAATTTTTATAAATAAAAAAAACTAACAATTTCTTCCACTAATAATATATAAATTTGATGAATATTTAAACCCATTAAAAATATCATCCCAAAAAATATATAAATTTTATTTTAAATTTTTCTTAAAATTTTAATAATTTTTTGAAAATTTCTCATAATGAAATCCCTATTTTGTGAGATGAAAATGATATTGTGAAACAGGTTATATATTATTTTAGAAAACCCATAGGATAAAATAAATATAAAAAAAAGACAAATAACATTAAATTTACATAAGATAAAGAGATGATAAAAAAGTATCTTTAATGAAGGGTTGGATGGGTCATATGAAATCACCAAACATAAAATTGATTAAATTATTTCAGATAAAACTATTGATAGATGTTTTTCTCCGCATTGAACATATTAATATCTTTGAAAAAATGAAGATGCAAAACAATGTCTGACCAAATAATCTTTTAACTCATCATTATTAGACTTAGTAACATTTTATCTTAAGAGTGACCCCATTTTAATGATAATATATACTTCAAACACTATAACTTATTTTTTATAAATCAATATCCTTTTCATATCTTGATATTCCCATTGATGGGTATTGAAAATTATTTATTATGTAAACAATTTTTGAATCTCTAAGGATGATTTCTTAGTCACATTTAGATCAAAAAATAGGTTAACTATTTCTTCATTTAATGTCTTAACCTTGAATATAATATCTTCAAAAAAAATTTAAATTTTGACCATCTAATACAATGATGTTTATATTTCATCAAAATAATGAAATTCATTATTCTTTATAGAAGAGTTTTCAAAATAATAAATTGAAAATGAGAGTAAATGATCTCTAAATAGATCCAATGAGGGATTGCCTATCATATTGTTTTAAAAAATAATTTTTCCTTTATATGAAGTAATTGGTCACTTGATTTCTATTATATTGGTTTCTTTATTTTTATTTGATATTTATATTTATAGGAAGATGGATTAACAATTTATTCAATTTTGATAACATCATTTTATGGTTCTAAATTATAAGATGATGTGTTTTATCTTGAAAATTTTAAGATGAAACATCATTTTATAAAGAATAAAATAATGATTAATCATTTTATATTTTAATATTGAGAATAAATTTTTATGTACGAAATCTATTCTGAATGAATACGTTATGTAAAGGAATTAAATTTATTAGAAGGATAAATTTCAATAAAAACATAAGTTCAATGATTTAACTAATAATACAGTTTTTATAAAGCTATTATTATAATATAAACAAGTTATATGTTCCCTACAGATCTATTTTCAGAGATATATATATAAATAAATGTTTAATTAAATTTTAAATGTTTATAAAGTTTTTATAATTCAATTTGATGTTACAAAAAAACATGATCCAAATAGTGTGAAAGGATTTATTAGCTATTCATAAGATATTTCTCTCCTATCATATAAAATAGATAAATGAAATTAAAATAAATATATAAATATGTTATTGAAATACTTCTTATATATTTATTTCTAGCTATAATTAGTTTTGCAATAACGATATAATAAAGAGTTGAACACTCATTTGTTATAATTGAAATTTCTATATGATTTTTTGTCTAATAAACAACGATATAATGATGTAGTTTCATGTTGTGTGAATGAAAAAATAAAATACATGTAAATTTTGTTACCGATATGATTTTTGGTCTAGATCTTTTATAAATTAATATTTTAGGTACCCAATTTTCTATATTTGGACTACATATAATTATATTAAATCTAGTAAATTATTTTGAACAATAAACATGTTGAACACCAAATTTTTTAAAATTTCAATACAAATATTCATTTGAATAGTGTCCATTTATATCAAAACAAAAAAAATTAATAGTGGAGAATATTTTAATTTTTTTCCAATATTTATTAAAATTACATAATAATTTTAATTTCGGTAATTATTAACAATTCCAAGACAACCTACGTTTTTTTATATTTTTACCAAGAATTTGATTCAAATTTTTTTTCTCCGAAATTAATTATTATAAAGGTTATTTATAATTTATTAACATTGACAAATAATTATTTGATTTTAGTTTCATGTTGTTCACTAGATATTTTATTAGAAATTGATTTTAAATATGCATTTTTTTACAAACATTATTTATCTAATAAAATATCATCCTAATATTATATAAGTTTTTTATGATCTTTCTTTAGGGATTCATATTTATCATGAATTATTTATTGATTATTATTTAGTTCCTCATAAATATATTTTTTAGAAAGATAATTTTTAGAGTAAGAATATTTTACCTCATTAACGTCATCCATAAGACATAAAATTTTATTAATATGCACATACTCAGAGCTCGTAGTAGAATCATCATTTAAAACAGAAAAATAAATCAAAGATGACCTCATAATTTTTTTACTTTTCTTTTAAATTTTTATATACATTTATCATTGTGGAAATTACATTTAATCATTTATTTGATTTTAGTCATTACAATCATAATATCTATCTTATTTAATATCTTAATATCTTTTGTAGTATTGTATTTTGGAAATGTTAGAATGATCGAAAATTATTTACTAGATTCCATATGATATTAATCATCTAATTCATCCATTTTATTTTTAAGTGTATCTTCATAATATTTTATACAAATATTATTTTCAGCTTGAACCTCCATATCATCTTTATACATCATCAAAGTTCCAATCAGTTCTTTTATCATTAATTCTTTAAATGGTGAGTATTTATGTATAACAGTAGATATTCAAATGAATTTGTCAAATAAGAATTTTAAAAAAAAATTAACAATTGATTTGGTTTTATAATGGGATCTCCCATGGAAGAAATATTATTGAAAACTTATGTCAACCTTCAATTCATCTGACTGATGATCCTATCTTCAGAAATTATAAATATATAAGACTTCAATATTACATTAATTTATATAGATTTTTTTACATTATCAATTCCTTTATAAGAAATAAAAATCATATCCCACATCACATATATAGTTGAACATTATGAAATTGGATTATACTCATCAGTCGATAATCCATAAAAAGAATTACATTCATTTCAGTTGAATTATGATCATATTCATTTTCTTCATCATCATGGAATGTAACCAAATGTTCCTTTGAAGATTCATAAGTTTTTATATCTTTAAAATAAATTCATATTAAATTAATTTTAAAATATATAATCATGATTGATTTAAAACAACCCAAATTATTACCATTAAAGTAAGGAGAATAGATTATCAAGATACATTATAAAAGATCATACATTTTGATATTTTAATTTACCTAGATCATTAACTCAAGATTATTAGAGCCAAAAAATCTATTTTTATTACATAATTACCCAATGCGTTGATGCACGTGATACGAAAATTTATAAAAACAATAATAAACGGTTAAAAAAACCAATGAAGCCCATCCTTTCATACAAAATTTTTGGTCAGAGTGATTATGAAGAAGTCAAAATAATAGGGTTATGAAATGTGTTACTTTAAAAAATTAAAAGTTATAAACCACTCACTTAATATGATATAATTATTTCATTTTATATTCAAATATATTGATTAGAGGGTATAATAATGAATATAACACCATAACATATAGTCATTTAGGAAAACATGATCCCCATGTCCACTCCACCAATTCCCCTTCTATGATATCGATATTTTTTCAATATAGAGTCATTTTGCTATAGAATTATGAAAATAAAAACTCAAACATGATACCATTATAATAGTTATTTTTCATTTACTTATGAATCATCCACAAGGAACTATAAAACCACATCTTAGTCTCAAGATCTATACCATCACTATTGAGTGTGTTTGGGAAGTCGATACTCTAATAAATAAAAAGATATTGATTTGATTGAGAAAAAAACTAACTTATAATTGTTTTAGAAAATAATAGTTTTATTTGATCTTCAATAATTCATAAGAGTAGAAAAATAATTTTCTATGTTTCACAAATTAATAACACGGATTTTCTCAGACCATTCAATGGTGATGAATTCAGTTCGTCTGGTGTTATTGGTGGTCGCTCTGGTTTTTTAGGAGTTTTCCAAAAATCATGTTTCACCAAATAGTTCCACCAAAATGGTGGCACCATGATGGTGGCACACCAATATGGTGGAACAGTGGTAGCGGCATACCAAAATGGTGGCACCAATATAGGGGCACTGAAATAGTGGCACGGTAACAGTGGCACCAAAACGGTGCCACACTAAAATGGTGGTACACCAATATGTTGGAAAACTGAAATAGTGGCACACTGAAATTTTGGCACCATAATGGTTTCACCTTGATTCTTCCACACTGAAATGGTGGCACAAATAACAGTCTCTCACCCATTTTCAAATTTCTATTTTCCCATGTTTTTCTAATTTCACCCTTCTTTCATTTTATTTTATGTAAACTGTGATTAAAAATATGTTTGAGATTTTGTAAGGGTGTTATAGAGGATATTATTAATATCCATAGTATGATAATGTTTTGGGTAGATGGAGTTATTCAAACCATATAATCCTTACCATGATTCCATGTTTAATGACTTTTGAAAATGTTCTTCCTTTAATATTAGATCAGGCTCTTCAAATCTAGGATTGTCCCTTAACAGTGTGTTTTTTGTTCCCTCTTGGTGCACCTAATGATTTCCTCTCTAGAATACCCGTGTACCCATGCTAGAGTTAGTTCTTTCTCAGGTTTCTTGGATTTTCCTACTATAGGAAAGATCCCCTATTTTGGTACAAATAAGTTTTTTTCGCATATTCTTCCATGTAAGGAATGTTCTACCTATCATTATATGTGTATCATGTGGTTTTTATGTATAAATTATTCATTGTGAATAATAGGTTAATAAGATTCTTAAAATGGTAATGCATAACGACAGGGAAGTGATGATTTAAAATATAATGGGTATGGAATTGAAGATGGTATATGTTGAGCATTTTTTTCTTCTATCATTGTTTCTTTTATGTGTTTTTATAGACTGTAATGAATTTTCAAAATCATAGTAATTGGTGGTATTTCCTTGTGCACTTTTGGGGTTCTGTATTTTTGTTTCGATGCTTTGATAAATGGTTGTAACATGAAATCTGCTTAACCATGTATACTTGGTTAAATTAAATAGATTAACCAAGATGAAAACCCTTATTTGTTCACCCCTGTTTATCAATGTTGATTGAATGACATATATTTACCAAATATGAATACATCTTATTTGATAGGTGGGGTTGTGTGGTTTGTTTTATTGGGTTTTGTGACTTTGTGATGGTTTTTGGGTGCTGATGTTGGAAGCACAGTTACAGGTACATGGGTGTACCAAGGAGTTTGTTTTCTGATAAGGGTGAGGTTTGTGTGTGTAGTGGGGATATGGTTTAATGGTGTTTGATATTGGATTCTTTTATGGGGTGGTAGGTGTGGTATGTGGGAATCTCAGATTGAGAGAGAGATTTATTACAGAATGGATGGACTTGTAATGTAGTTGGACTGCATATGGGAAATGTTTGGGTAGTGGTTCTTCATAACTCGGTTGGGTTGTGAGTTTTTGTTTATGGGTGTGCTAGGTTTGGTGTTGAAGTGATGTGGTGATGTTAGATCTAGTTGGGAGAAAATTATTGATCAGTATAACTTTGAAGAATAATATCTGTCTTTGGTTGAACGAGTGTCTTGGAAGAAGGGGGTGTGTAGTGTGACTATATGATGGATGTTTTATGTTGATTTTATGAATGGATGTTAATATGGATTTCATCACCATGGTCAATACATCGTTATTTACATTGGAAATTTTTATTTTCCTTTAGCCATCAAAAAATGGTTGTTGATGTTTTGCTAGTTAGTTTTAATAGGAAATTATAGAACCAATTTAAGAGAACCCATTAATTAAATAATGGTAGTTGGGTAAATAAAAAGGGGTTAGATTTCTACTTTTATAGTGGTAATTTGTGTGGTTTTCCATATAGTGTAATATAATATGTGGTTCTATGTGGGTTGGATGTTTGTTTGAAACCTGTGGGTTGGGTATAGTATAGTCATACCTATATGTATAAAATTGTAGTCCTATTTCAATTTTATACATACCCTATCCTTGTTGAGCACCAAGTGTCGAACACCCCAATTTCATGGGGGAGGGTGTCTTTACTAATATTCTGGTGGGAGGAGGGATTGCTAGTTATTGTCATTCTTCATCGCACTATCTTCTAGGTTCTTACTACTAGAGCATATCTAGGAAGTTGTAATGGCTTGAGGTTTACTATATCCAAAGTTCCTTTGAGCAGGTTGTTGTGTGGGTGAGAGGACTAGGTGTATTTGGACATGTATTGTTTTCTCAAGATTAATCGGGATGAGGCACACGTGTCTTTGGGTGACAGGCATGGTTGTTGTGGCCCAGGTGTCTCCAGGTGAGATGTGTGGTGTGGTTGTGGCCCAAGTGTTGGCGGGGGTATTTGAGAGTGGTTTTAGGACCAGGTTAATGTGGGAAGGTTGTGGCAGTGGGAATTTGATTTTAAAGAGTGGTAGCATCATTGTGTTAGCTGTTAGGAAAGAGATGTAAACGAGTACATATGTGGTGTGGGTACCCCAATATCGATGTGCTTATACTACTACTTTACTTGAGTTGCGTTATTCGGTGAGTCTTCCTTGGTGAGGCTAGGCTGATTAGTAATCCATTGTAGGTTCTTTGTGGTTTTACTATTTTCTCACATGAGAATTAGTATGTTTCCCCCACTTGTTCTTGTGTAGCTTTATATTCCCTACTGGTTATACTTGTATACTCACACTATATTTTTTAAAAAATTCAGGATTCATGGTGGACATAGAGGATAGTTTATGACATTACTGGCTCAATAGTCGCGATAGTTGATGTGTTGCAACATTGTATTTTTCTTTTGGTACTTGCTTTAGTAATTTGGTTTTTCTATTGTTGTAATTTATGTTTAAATCATACATGGGTTTGATATGGGTTTCCATTATATAAATGTTTTCCATTGTTTGGTAATTTTACCATCTTTTACCCTGATTCAAATTTCATTAAAAGGGGAAATTCCTTCAATTTGTGTGTGAAATTTTATTCCGTTGGTGATAGTCGCCACTCTAGGGCCTATTGAAGTCGAGTCTTAGGGGGTCATTATATATCCTTTATCTTGAAGAAGGAAGGGCATGACAATTTGTTATACATTCCCTCATCTTGAGGAATGTAGTTAATGATAGAATGGTATCAGATCTAATAGTTGGGGGATATTATGGAGTTTATAGTTAGGAATAGTGATGATTGTATGGGAAGGTAGGAAAATAATGTTAGGAAATCATAGAGCATGTAATAGGCTAGGGAAGATCAACTATGACATGGGATTTTTGGTCTCCCTTGTGTTCTGATGCAATGATGCTAGACCAACTGAAAAATTGAGTGACACAACCCTAATTATAGTATATAGACACTAGGAATGGTAAATGCATAATAATTACTTGTTTTCTTGTGTGTCTTGGGTGTTTTGTGAATTTGAAATAAAGAAATAGTTAAATTAAATCTTCAAATAAAGTTCATACTACACGAGGATAGGTGTTCATTGTATACCATTCTCAGCTATGGCACTCTGATGTTTCCCACGTGTGGTAAGAGAAGTTGGGGTTTAGTAGGATAACTTGGTTGATTAGGGGAGTTTTGATCATGTAGAGGAAGATTACTAGTGACATATGACACTCATCATTTTTAGTGTCAGACCATGGGGAAATTCAAAATCAATATTCTAAAATCTGAGATGGAGAGCTATCTTGAGAAACTGATAATCAAAATAACATTGATCCATGATCCTAGGGAGTACTGGGTTCCTCTGGCAGTGAGTCATATGTGAGGAGTGGTGCATTAGTGGTGGACTATTTACCTCGAAGAATGGAAAGAGAATGATGTCTCATGTGCTGAATTAGAGATGGAGTTTCGTAAAAAGTTTCATTCCTTTACGTTGAAGGATGAAAAGAGGTATTAGATGACCTCCCATTAGTAGGGTAGTATGATAGTAAGATAATTTGGGGTCATTCTGAAGGAGTTCCTACGCTTCTGTCAGGATCTATTTCCAAATGAGGAGTTGTGGGCGAGATGCTTGGAGGATGCAATCCGACCTTCTATTTAGTGTTTTGTTAATCCCTTTAACCTATCATCATACAAATATATTCAGAATAAGGCCAATGTATTGGAGAGTATTCACTCGTTGGGAGGTTTACTATGAGTGTGGAGATAGCCGGGTTCATTAAGGGGAAGTATACAACAAGTTTTCATTGTCAATGACTTATATGTTTTGGCCAGCATGATGTATGACTCCACATTTCGCGTTCTAATATGAGGGTCCTCTCTCATTCCCCATGAGCCCCAGACATGTAATCCACTTGAAAATGAAGGAAAATAATAATTTTATCAGTCTAGGTAACCACGAATTAAATATGTTACCCAAGAATTGATCACCATCGATGGGATATATAAAATACAAGAGGGGACTTTCTAGTCGGATTCGATGAGATGGAGGTATGTAGAAGCCGTATGGCCAAATAACCCAAGATTTTAGACTTTTTTAAAACATTTCATCATCAGGAGATTAAAAGACATGTAATCCCCATTCACAACGTGTAATTCCTCTTTGCTGGTTTCCATAAAAAAACATAATCTTTTGATTTTTTTTCAGACCCCAAAGTACTAAAAATTGTGATACCAAAATTCATTATTTTTTACATTATTTCATGATATGAAATATCCCTAATTACATATTTTATCATCTGAGTCCCTCTAGGCTTACTTAGGGCCTATTACAAGAACCTCAATCCTCAGAATCACATGAACAGTCGATCCTTGTGGATCTGGACCCTTAAAATGAACACACCATTAGTGTTACTCATCAAAAAATTAATTTTCTAATAAATATAACATCTATAATAACTCTATATCCCACTATTCTAATAACATCATGATGCAACTAATGATGATGATAACTTTATTGAAGGCCAATCATAGAGAACCATCATTCCACAATTCGTTTATCAATGTCGAAATTAATTATGGTATAAGTATTTGGTTTTTAATCTAGATTTTTTTTATCACAAAGTATTATACACATGTTCATATTCATAAATTAAAATTATTTTAGGAAATTAATAGTTAAATCAATAGATATGTTCTTGGTGTAATGATCCTCAAAGTGATATATGCATCAATTACCTCAATATTACAAGATTTTATATGAATATTCAATATTTATTATAATATTATATGCCCAAGACCCAAAATAGTTTAGTTCCTCTGGGGAATATATACCAAATAATTTTTTTAAAAAAATATTTACAATATCTAAAAAACATTCATCACAAAGGGTTCCTTTCAAGATTCATCTAACTTAATACCCTTCATCACAAACTAGGGAAATGTAATCAAGAAATGAAGAGAGATTAGATGCTCGATAATTTTAAACCTGGGAGATATCAATCTATGTAACACCCCTGGATTTCATAATACATTATCTCTTTAAAGTAATTCAATATCATGCGCTACATGCAACACCATGTTCGAATGAACCACATCTTAACGAACTATCCATTCAAAAATAGGTTATGAATATTATTAATTGAATTTGGAATTTTATATACTCCATATAAATTGAGAATCCATGTTATGTGTTTCTTTAAAATAATATAATAACAAATTCAATTTTTTAGATGAAGGAAATATTTTTCCAAAAAATACAAATACCACCTTTAAATAGAGAAACCCTTTTAAATCCAACATTTGACACTTTTATATATTCAATTTGACAAAATAAAATTCTTCTTTTGAGGTAGGACATAAAAATTTAGTTTTGATAAATATTTGATTTTTTTCTGATAACTTTCATATTTTGATGTATAGTAACAAATACTAAATTTTAACTGAAAACAACACTTTTAGTAAAAATAATTTACAGTGTAAAATTATAAATTTGAATGGTTTTAAAGTATAATTAGATTATATTTTTCTCATTTAATCCAATGTAGGTAATTTGAATTATTTTTACGTATATATTGTACGTAAACACATATCAATCTTTTTATAGTGTTTACTTCTCAAAACACGCTTTCCTTTTTTGACAACGGGAATTAATTATAAATTAATTAATGAAAATTATATGTTTTTAATTTCATAAAATAGGCATAATTTTTGAATTTTTATTATCAAAATTATCTTAGGTTGATTTTTTGGAATTTTTGTGAAAACATTCAATTTTTGACGATTAGTGAAAAACACTACGTTATTCATTAAAACCGAATTTTTATTTAAATATTTATTATTTATTAAAATTTATTTTAACATCAAAAGAGATACATAATAACTATATTAGTCCCATTAAATTAATTGGAATCATTTTTATAATAAGGTTATATATATAAATTTAATTGAATTTTTTAACGTCTTTTACCAACCTTATAGGCACATTTTCAAATTTTCATAAAACGTAATTTTACTGCTACTGTGAATTAAATTTCACAAATCCAAGAGAAATAGTTGACATCAGTAAGTATGTTTTGGTTCAATAGGATGAAAATAATTTCTTTTTAATAGTAATATTTTGATTTTATTTACCATGATTAAAAGTAAATAAGGTAATTAATGGTGAAAATGATATTATAATTACCCTAACACTTCTACAAATAATATTGGATAAATTTACATCAACAAATATAAATCTTATGAATATAATATGATCCTTTTTTATCAAATTGGATTAGATTAGGACATTAATTATTAATTTTTTATGATGTTTAAAAAGTGTTAAATTCAAATTTTAATAACATAAACATTTTAATATAGGTTTATACATAAGATAAATTAAACTATAAATATTCATTAGAAAGTTAAAAATATTTCCTACATAAAGGTATGACATTTATAATTTTTAGACGTGAAATAATTAATTTAATTTAATCCACAATGCTGATGCAGTAATTACCTTATTAATGAACGATTAAAATAATTGATATTATAAATATAACAATAAATTTAAATATAGTCTTCTGATGCATTCCAATAATTATATAAGTTAATTTTAAATTTTAGTATTTATTTAATGTGTTTATTTAATTCATCATGTTTTTTCGAAATTAAAAAAAACAAAATACTAAATATTGTCAAAATAGACATAAATGAGTTTTTAAAACAAATTACATATTATTAAATGATAAAATACTCCTAAAAATCCAAGGATCTTCCAAAGGAATTAAATAATGATATATATGTCAATAATAAACCAATTTCTATTATATTGGTATTTTATTGTATGTTTATTAACCATATGATATATACATGTAATAAGAAATTATAAAAGATAAACTATTTATGTAAGAGAAAAATCTAAAAAATAAGGCACATATAGTGACCAAAACTTGTATAAAACATGTTGGTTGAGAATATTTTTACCCATCACCATATTATCCTCGAAATTTATATATTTTGAACCATTACAAACCAAGGATTATTTTATAATAAAATAAAATTTCAAGCTTTTCTGAAAGTGACCCTCACCTCTCTTATAAAAGGGTACATCCACTTCTCTCCAAATCACACCTCCAAACCAATTTGAGCCATCCAAAGCCTTCTCAAATGTCCTCCCAAAAACCCTCACTTCAACATAGAAGCCTTAATTTGATCATAAATTCATCCTACGATGCCCTTTTGATCTAATCAAAAGGAAGCACCTGAAGAAGAGGTAAAAATTTCATCACCTCTTTCAATGTAAATATCTTCTTCCACACCATCTTTCTTTGTTGTTTCCATCCCTAAGTAATAACTCTTGTTCCTTCTACAAACTATGATTTTATTATAAATATGGTAAAACCATATTAATTATTCTATCCATTCTATGAATGGCAGATTCACCATTTGTGCTTACGTACGACATACTGTCTCCACATCGTGGAGTAGTTTTTTATTCAACACTTCATTATATAGATTGGTATAATCATGAGTATAATTGATTTAAATAACAAATATAACATGTTAATGATTCTTTATTTATTATATAACAACTAATTAAATATTATTTTTCCATCAATAGAATGATACTGCCAATCGTGTGAAGGTACATATTACTATCTCCTGGAACTCGATGTGATTCATTACACATCGTAACAATTAAAGAATAAATTACATTTTACAATTAAAAATAATGTCTATGAACATAATATAATTATTTATAGGAACAAAATACTTCAAATCAATAACAAACATCAATTACGTAACAAAACATGTAAAGGATAATTAATCATTTTACTCACAAAATAATGATACTACTGAAATATTATTAATTATTCAGTATTAGTAGATTATATATAATATAATATTTATGTATAGGGTTATTGAATAATTTAATAACTATTATTTATCAATTATATATTTGGTTAATGTTCTTATAAGAACATATAGGTACAAGGAAAGGGTTAATTTTACAATCTCATTATTATCTGAGTTTGTTTTTATGAAAGTTTCTAATGGGACTTATTTATCATCCACATATGTGTTTCTTAAAAATGTATTTCAAACAAATTTTTTAATATTTCCAATAATATGGGTTAAATTAATTTATACCATTGTTTTACTTTCTGTAAAAAAAATTTAAAAGAATCCTTCCATAGTTTTCCAAACATTCTACATTATGACCTTTTTGAGAAATAAATGTATGAATGATTTTTTAACATATACGGTGGGTGAAGCTATTTTTTACTGTTATAACTCGTTCGAAGCATCACATTAAATCTTATAAGAATATATTCAAAATGATGGTTTTATTTTTATAATTATTTTACTTTAAACAATTTTCAAAATTTCTCTCAAATAGTTTTGATTTCATCTATCTCAACATCCATTGATGGATTTTACATTTTTCGGAAGTTGATTTAATATAATACATTCTGAAATATTTTATTGAAGGTTTCGTGATATGTTTGACTATGGATGCAATACTTTTATACCATTCAAGGTATATGGTTAATGTATTAATATTTTTTATTCTAGTTTTATAAGGAATGATTATGTTATGTTTTAATATTTTCATATGAGGAATGAATTAGACTTAGTAAGTGATGGGTGAAGCCTACTATAGATTTTTGATGCATTGGTAGGTCCCATTTGAAAAATTAGTGTCTTGGAACAAGGGCTTGAAAAAATATAATTTGTAGTCATGGCACGAGGCCTTGACTATGTTGTTATGATGTCCAGTATTATGAATTCCCTGATTAGGAAGTTAGCTATTGATATTTCATGGGATTATTTTACTGGTAGAATATTCATGTGAATAAGTAAATGGAATTATTTGATTTATATTTTCCATATTATGCCAAAGTTTATGATTAAAAGGCTGGTTTTTTGGTCTTATATAATGCATTAAATATTTATTTTTATTTATCATAGTTTCTGCTATATTTTTATCCTTAATGAGTATCCAAGCTCACCCATTTCTTTGTTTTTTTTCCTGAGGATATGAAGAAGTATATTATGACTGACCTTCAGGGATATGAGTGTGTTCAAAAAAGAAAAATTGTTTTTGTATTTATTTTCAGAATGTAATGTAAAACATATATATGCATGTATTACATCCAAGGCTAATAAACTAATCGGTCTTTATAGATTTGATCCCTTGTGATAATGACAATGTTATATAATAATGCATCGACTCTGGGTAAATAGGGTCAGGGAATTACAATACAATATCATAAGTAAGAATAATATTATCATAAGATAATTAGAAAATAGTCTTGGAATGTAAATGTCATATCCAAAGACGTTACGATCAAATAATGATTCATGAATAATGAATTTGAATAACCGAAGACATGCATCATAAGAGTGTATAATATTAAACAATATCAAGCCACAAGATCATTAAAAATAATAAGAATATGATATATGTTTATGGAATAGGGATAAGCCTAGAAATCAAATATCAAGGGTACAAAAAAAGATATTATTCTTAAATAAGTCTTGGGACAACCACCTATATAGCATCATGGGATTGGGCTAACAACCCCTATTCCCTTTTCGGATTTGGATAACAGCCAATGTACCCTATAATCTAATTATATATAAAATTTTATCCATTTAACTAGATTATTATATAATGACTAGTATACATGTACCATAGTGAAAACCAACCAAAATTATAACAAATTATCATAAAAACGTCAAATATTTCATCACATCCAAATTTACCCAAGGGAAAAAGGGTTCCATTAAAATAGTATTAAAACACCATCGACACAATAAACCTCTAAAAAACGTGCATGTTATCATAAGAATGTATACCTCGTGTAATTATTTTTAATTAATAATATTATTAAATTAATATTTATGAATAAATAATTATTTAATTAGTCATTTTTTATTAATAAGTTTTCATTAAATAATTTTATTAATAAATAAATATTTTTATGTAATCAATTTAAAGTCTGTTTATATAAATATATTTTGATCAATGTATTTTATAAATAATAATAATAAAAGTTTCTAAAAATATTTTTATTCATATATTTATTATATTAATATATATATAGAATTATAAATTTATTTTATAAATATATATTTTTAAACATATATATATGTGTGTTTGAATATTGAATTATATAAAGACAGTTATTAATTTTTTAATTTATAATTACATAATTTTTTTGATATATATATATTAATTTATTTATTTACTTTTCATATATATATATTTATTATATATAATTATATTTATTAAAAAATATATATATTTTTTAAAATATTAGTATTTTATATGTAGAATAATTGAAAACGTGAAAAAAAAACTTCTTAATAATGGTTATTTAGTCATATTTACAAATCAATTATTTTATTTTCATTTAAAAAAATCAACAAAAAAGATGGAAAGAAATACAAATTATCTCATTTTGTTTACTAAATTTTACATTGAATAATAATGAACATAATGAACAATTATAATCATTTTAGTTTTTAAGAATTTTATTAATTTTATTAATTTTTATTAATATATTTGTTTTTGTTTAATGGTTATCACATTTTTTTCTTTTTTGAAATTATAATGATATATTGAAATCAATATATGTGATCACAACGAACACATTTCTACCCCTCAAACATATTTGTTTGTCTTTAAACTTTTCCAAATGGTTTAAAACCTTACATAAAAGATGTCATATTATTCCTAGATCTACCTCTCTGATTCTCTTGAAATCATATCATACCATAATACATTGTTGGTTCCCCATCTCTATTAGCTTCACATTGATTTTAAATCATTCATCATTATTTTTCACTCTGATTACATGGATATCTAATTTGTGTGACTCAAAAACCACATCTACTATCATTTAAGGTGGTGATCACAACTGATATGTTGATGGGGTTTTTACGGTGAAAAACTGGTAAATGGATACATGTTCAGAATATAAATTATATTCCAATATTCCACCCAATATATCTTTCATTTATCATTTATTTTTTCACACTCTCCCTCGTGTTCATGTTTATTTTCATTTATTCATCATTATTTCTCACTTCTATTGTATGTAACACCTAGTTGGGAATGCCCAATCACTTCTCAAATATCATGTACGGTGGATCATATAAATGAAAATTATATAGTGGTTAATTCAGTGAACAACTAGTAATTAAATATGAGTTCTAAGAATCAGGCCTTCTTCTAAGGATTAAAATCAAAAAATTCTTCTAATTTTCATCAGTGTTTCCATTATACTCCCATAGATAAATACAAAAATGGATTTCTTAAAACATTTCACTAACATGTTTATTTTATTACTACTAACCAGTAGGTGCCATCTCTCAAATTTTTTTTTCATTTTATGAAACAAAAATATGTAAATTATATTATATTAAACTTTGAAATATAAAATTTTAAATCTGAAAAATTGAAGTCATTTTATTAAAATGTTTGTCCATCTATGATATAGATATCTATTATTGGATCTCTGTATGAATGGTCATATTTTGATCACTATATATACAGTTCTGATAGTGGAGAGGCCCCTCCTAGAATATGAATTAATAAAAGAGATGGAATAATAGGGATATATTATATATAAGAGAATAATGATAACCAATGTTTGTAAAATAATATCCATTAAAAAACCTCATTATTTCAATACAATCATTACAATTAATAATCATGCATAGACAAATTATTTTAGAATCACATATATTTCAATTAAATGGTTTTAAGACATTACTTATATTTTTATGTATTAATATTATAAAATAAAATTCGATGGATATGAATAAATAATATAAGGATAGCACTTGTATGACAAAATAGTATCAGTATGGGGTGAAAGAGTTCATGTAGTTTGCAAAAGATCATTCTTATGACCCTTCTAAAATCAATTTTCCATGTTTATGATGTCGTTGTTCTATGATAATTATTCTACTAGATTTTTAAGAATAGTAAATCAATCATGGAATAGATTGCTATTGTAAATGTTAGAAAAACCACAAGGAAAATATGAATGTAGAATGTGAGTGAGAGAATAATATGTTTTATGGATCTTTTGATATTATTAGAATTGGGGGAAATGATGAAAACTATAGTGAGGATTTTATTATAGGTGTGAATGATGATAAAGATCATAATGTGGAAATGGAACAGATAGCTATAGATGAAATTATTTCTTTTCCATAAATATAAATGTTAATGATTTTTGAAAATACGTCATTGTGCGCTTGTTTTACAAATACTTATATTATTCATCCATATAGAAGCTGTATAATTTAAAATATAGATATGGATGTTGTGATTAGGGTTTTACTTAATAAAATAATCTGTTTAATGATAATCTCATTTAGAAAATGATCTTCCTTCCAAACATATTACAATAACATAAGGCTATGTTCAATGGAATGATATATGAAAGAATACACACCTTTGAAAATTCTTGTATTCTATTATTCGAGGACAAAAAACACTTAAATATAAAAATTTGTGGGGATTCTCAAAAAAAGAATTTCGAATTGGTTCCTACGAGAATTGTATGGTATTTTATAATCGTTATATATTTTATTAACTATAAGGAAGTGGGGAGACTGCGAGACGTTTTACATAGAGAATAGATACAAGAAATAAATAGGATAATTTTAATCACTCAATAGACTTTCTAAAGTAGAATCAAATTGATCCAACGTATCCTAAATTTCGAAATGAGTAGAAACACCTTTTTTCTTGCACTATCTATAGATGGAGTTAATCATTTTGCTACTAAATGTAATACTGGCAGTAAATGTTGGGTTAGGTTGGTAAATTATATCATTCCCCATGTTTATATATGAAATGAAACTAAATTAGGTTATCTATATTTTTATTGGATCAAAACAACTATGTAATGATATTTATGTTTATTTGGCTCTATTGATCAAGGATTTAAATTTTTTGTGGAAATCATGTTTTATGTTTTTTGATTTTTACAGAAATGAAGAGTTCACAATAAGATCCATAATGAATGGGATGATAAATAAATTTTCATATTTTATAATTTTTTAGGATATTGCATTAAAGGAACTTAATATTTTTCTTTTTTGGAATATGGTACACATTCAATTATGTAGAAACATTCGTTAAAGACTTTTTTTCTAGGAAATTGAAGATTTATATCCTAGTGCCATAAGTGCCGATATATTATGTCATCATTATATGGTAATTTATAAGAATATAATAAATAATCTCCACTAATAGCTGATTAAAATTTTGATAATGTAAAATATATGGACAGTAATTTTTTTTATCATGTTTGGAAATGATTTTTGAAAACTGATTAGGAAAAAATATTATTCTTTTCGAAATACGAAAATGAAATTGTTTATACAATATTAATTTTTATGACGTCATGAATCTGGAAAGCATGTATGTTATAGTGTTATTATAATTTTAATAAATTCACCATGAATGAGGAAGTATGGAATTATGTATAGTCTAGAGATTATTGACATGGGAATACCTGAAACTTTCTCTCTAGTTAAGGGTGAAAATTGATCTTTTCGTCCCATAGATTCATACACTACTTCCTTGTAGACAATATATTAATTTTTCAACATCATTAATGATGTAATGATTATAGAGGTTTTTTCATCGAATATCAAGTATATCGTGTTAATTATTGATTTAAATTTAAAGGGTATGATGTCACAAGTCTACCATTTTTAATGAACGGTTTAATTCATGCATATTTATAATTATTTTTTCCAAAAAAACATTCATCATACATTAAAGAAGTTCTATATATTTTCAAAATCAATATGCATAATATTTATAGCTCGAAAAAATATCCATCTATGTAAAATGGAATTTTTATTTTAATAAGTGAATTGGATATGTTCATCCCATCAAAATTTTTAAATATGATATTTAATCTTCTAGTTAACATGGTAATATATATTCAATTATTTGTTCATGTAAAATATAGATGGATGTAACCCATTGAAATGCATATGATTATTTTTAAAGGGTATGTAAAAAATTGATGTTTTCTATAATGTTTTTTACATAATTATATATTGTTGAGGAATTCGTTGAATGCTGCACTGACTACCTATCTACTGTATAAGTCATTGGTCAGCCAAAATCTCATCACATAAGGTGTCATATGGCTGAATTATTTTTTAGAAAATATGTTTTCACATTCACGATTATAGATCTAGAGTAGGATAACCTTCATGATTTTCATAACAATTTAGAGTTTTCCCCACATGTTGAATTCCACAGGTAAATAAAACATAAAAATGAAAAACACTTATTAATACACAATATTAAATGGTAAAACTCTATAATTTAATCATATAAATTATATTCTTAGTCATTTAATTACTTAATAATTTTTGTAGTTAGAATTGGTTACACATGCCATTCAATTTGGATATTAAAATGATTTATTTTATATATTCAATACATGGATAACAAAAAACAGAAATGATGAAATTTATTGTCATTTTATATAATAATGTAAAATTTTACAACGAATCATAATGTTAATAATTTTATATAATATTTTCATGAAAAACTTGTAATTATAAGGTGGTGTTTAAAAATCATCAATATAATGATCTGAGGACAACCCATCACTATAAGAAGCCTATTTACTTCCATAAGTGGAAAACTAGGAGGGCATATATAATAACATTTCAATATCAAAAAATATATAAAAAATACTTATTTTTTCATTATTTATGCATTATATGAAACAAAAAAATGGAGAATATTATAGAGTTTATGTTTTCAAATTTATGATAAATATCATATGTTATCAACAAACTAGCATCCCCATAGAGTTATTTTTAAATATAATTACAATTTAATTATAAATATTGTTCATTCCTTTTTCAATTATTATTTTTCTTGTATTACCAGGTCTTTTTATTATACTCTTATTTTCAAGTGTAATTTAATGTGTTTAAAAGTGAATTCAAAATATACATTGTGACATAATGTATAAAGAAATAATTAAATGGTGAATTCCTACTATTTATTTATTTTATTTTGTAATCATTTTATGTATTTTGTAGTTAATTTCCTTTTTATTTTTAACTGATATGTTAGGGAAAATATTTTTATGTCATTGGTGTAATATATAAATCAACAACACCTCAATCTAAGACACATTGTCTCTAGTATGACTCAATCTTTGTGTTTTCAGTTTAATTTTTTTTAAACACGTGAAACATTATCAAAGAAAAGAAAATACATTTGGACTATTTTGAAACATTATAAAAATGTTATATATGTCATTTTTTAAGAGCAGTAATTAGTATCACCTAAATAAGATCTATAGTGTTACCTATATGACTCAATGTTTTTGTCTTTAGTACAAAATGACATATTAGTAAAAATCACTAATCACAAACTGAAAATAGGGAAAACAAATTTAGAGTATTTTGGTACTCTTGTAAATTGATCCATAATTCATCAATAATTTGTACAAATCATCTATATCCCAATTTGATTCATGGTGTAACCAATAAGACTCAACGTTTTTGTTATCATATAAAATTTATAACGTAGTAAAAATCCTGCATCACTGACAATTAATTGAGAAAACATGCTTGGATTTTCTTGATATATTAGGAAAATGATTCATAAGTCATTTGTAAGATAAAATAATCAACATATTCTCATACCGATAGATGATGTGACTAATAGGACTTAATATATGAATTTTTGTTTCAAATTGGCATTTTAGTAAAAATGTACAAGTGAAAAACTAAAATCCATGAAAACACATTCATATTGTTTTGATACATTAGGAAAAAAATCTCTAAATAGATTTTGAGGATTAGGTATTAGAAACAACCCAATCAAAAACATATTGTGACTGGTATTCCTCAAAGTATGTGTTTTTAGCTGAAAATTACATTGTAGTTAAAAACCCAAAGTGACAGACATCAGACTAAGAAAATATATTAAGATTTTTCTATACATTAAGAAAATATTCCCAAGTTAGTTTTAATTTATAGGAACTATATCAATTTGATACATTATATAACTAATTTTACTCAATTTATGGGGTTTCATTTTTTAGATGGCATTTTATTTATGTATTATTTTATATTTACTGTTATTTTATTTCATTATAGTATTTATAATTTATGAATTATTTACATATACATGTTGATTCCATTGATCGAGTTGGTGTGGTTTGTTTAAATATGATCTGGATCATGAGATATTGGAATTTGAGGCTGAAACAAATATAACGTAAATTGGGAAATGCATGAAAAATGTATACATAAATCATGATAATGTTAATTTTTACTACTTATTTTCTAAATTTATTCTTTATTTTATATAATATTTTTATGTTAAGTTCCTTATCAATGTTATGTAATATTAATTAAATTTTATTCCCTGATAATTTTTGAACTCACACATTTCTCCCAACTATATACAATAAGCTAGATAATATAGTACATGTTCTTTTAAAATTAAAGAGGGTACAATATTCATTTTGAAACATGAAATGAATCGTTTGGATACATATAACATGTGGTTTTTCAAAACATGAATGAAAAGTATGACATACAATATTTTCTATAGGAAGCATTTTACTAAATGGGGTCGGAATCAGCCACACGTCAATCCTATAGACAGTTTACTCAAAATTACTCAGAGTATGTTTTTTTAGTCTAAAAATTAAATTTTAGTTTTAAAAATTCAGTTACTCAAAACTGAGAAAAAAATTACTATTCTTGTGGTACTTTAGGAGAATGATCCATAAATAATTTGTGTTATTTAAAAATTTTCCATACCCAAATATGAATCATGGTGTGACCGGTATGACTCCATGTTTGTCCTTTTATCTAAAATTTAATGTTTAGTCGAAAATAAGCGTGGAAAAATAAAAATAGTGAAAAGATATTCTGATAGTTTTCATACATTAGGAAAAGTATAAATAAGTGAATTTTGTTGTGTAGAAATAAATCTCACCTAAATCTGATGCATAGTGTTCCAAATATGACTCAAAGTGACCATTATTAGACTACAATTGGTATTTAAGTTCAATAAACACATCACACAATGGAAACCAAGTAAACACTCTCAGATTGTCTTGATAATTTAGAAAAATGATTCATAATTCATTTTTGATATGAAAGAATCAATATCACTCCAAACCAGAAAATGATATAATAAGTTTGACTCAACGTGTGTTTTTTCGGATAATAAATACATTTTAGTAAAAAAACGTTACATCGTTAATGAAGAGAAAACATATTCTAATTATTTTGATATTTTATAAAAATAATCTATAATTAATTGGTGATGTGTATGATTCAACTGATCCTTAATCTTACACATATTGTGACATGTATTACTCCATGTGTGTCTTTTTTGTTAACATTTAACATTTTTTTTAAAAATAGAAGGGGTATACTGAAAACTGAGAAAACACATTTTTATTAAATTTTTTACTTAAGGAAACAATACATAAGTAGTTTTGGAAATGTAATAATAATATACAGCTAAATATGATATATGGTGTTCCTGGTATGTCTAAAAGTGACTATTGTGAATCTAAAATAGATATTTTATCTAGTCACTCAGTGAAAAATTAGATATTGGGGTTTTATTGTTTTGATAATTTATCTAAAAAAATCATAATTCATTTTTGGTGTGTAATAATCTAACATACATAAAACTGAAACTTGATGTGATAGGTAAGAATCAGAGTGGGTGTTTTTAATTTAAAATAACATTTTAGTAAAAAAGAGAAGTGACATAATAAAATCCAAGAAAACATATTTGTATTATTTTTATATATCATAAATACAATCCATATGCAGTTTCTATCATGAAGTAATCATTCTCAACTCAATCCATTGAACAGTGTGATCGATATGACTCCAAGTGTGCCTTGTTATTTAATATTAAAATTTTAGTAAAAAATTTAGGTGAAATTCTCAAAATAGATAAAACACATTCAAATTATTTTGATACATTAGAAATATTGTCCATAAGTCATTTTTGGACTATATTACATAATTACACATCAAAATGATACATGATGTTCCACATATGACACAAAGTGTCTATTAAGAATATGAAATTGACATTTTGGTTTGAATCATTTTTCACTCACTCAAAACCATGAAAATCAACTTGGATTATCTTGATATTCTATTAAATATACAATTAAGTCATTTTTAAATTTAAATATTCAATTTCACTTCAAACCAACACACAATGTGATAGGTATGACTATGTGTTCATGTTTTTAGTATAAAATTAAATTTTAGATTCAAAGACAATTGAAAATAGAAATATGAGAAAATAAATTAATTTTTTTGATAATTTGTTAAAAAGGACCTTATATAATTTATCATATTTAGGAATTTATATCGCATTAATCTAATACATTCGGAGGCCATTATTACAGCAAGGGTGTCTTCTTATATAAAACTGAAATATTAGTAAAAGAGAAAATTCTTACACTCAAAACTAACTAAAACATTAAGATCATTTTGATACATTATGAAAAAAATCCATACGTTTCTTTGGATGATTAGGAATCATATTCACCTCAAATTCAATACATGGTGTGTCCAGTATACCTTAGAGATTTTTTTAATAGTTTAAAATTGATTTTGTAGTAAAAACATGTGTTGCTCATTGTAAACATTAAAAACACACTACATTTTTCTGTATAATTTTTGGAATAATATTGATAAGTATTTATGGATGTGTTAGACTCAATCTCACATAAAACTAACACATGATTTTGTCAATATTAATCAATGTGATTTTTTTCAATTTAATATTATATTTTTTTCAAAATAAATACATGTTACATAATCAAATCCCGGAAAATAAATTTGAATTATTTTGATAATTTTGGATAATAATAAATTAGTCATCTTTGATATGTAGGAATTACATTCACCTCATTCGGACATGCATTGTGAAGGGTATGACTCGTGTTTTGTAATTTAATTTAAAATATACATTTTATTAATAAAACATAAATACTCAGAATTGATAAAATTCATTCTGATGGATTTGATACTTTAAAAAATTTACCTATAATTCATTTTTGACATGTATGAATTATACACACATCAATTTAATACACAATGTTCATAGTATGAATGAAAGTTTCCCTTATCAATTTAAAATTGTCATTTTTTCATGTATTATTTCTATCTATGTTTAATTTTTGTCTTTATTCTATTAATAATATAATAATTTTCATCATATATATGTTACTTTTTCCCCTAGTTGGGGTGGTTTATTTAGAAACTATTATCATGATCATGATTATTTAGATGGTATCTAATTCTAGAGAAATTTCTACCATCGATAATTTTGAGTTTTTTTATTATGTGTACATGAAAAATTTATAATACAAATCATTGTTTTAAATAAATATAATATATTGTATTTCAGGTATTTTTGATTTACTTTTGTTTAAATTTAAATTTAAATTTTCCATATATCATTTAATTGTGGATGATTCTATTTTTGTTTAGATTTTATTGTTTTTGTAGTGTGTTGTAATATAAATAGAACACCATTTTTGTATGACCTTTACAAATGTTTTTTAATACTAATAATTGTACCATATATCCTAACTTTTCTAAAACAGATAAAAGTGAGTCCTTTTAATGGTTCATAGATCATCAATGTTTTATAGCTATTTATCGTTATTTATAACACCATTAAAATGTTATTCTTCATCAATGTGACCTAGATTATTCATTATAAATCCTATATCAATTAAGATGTTTAAAGGATCCTTTGGAATTATATAAAAGATACCCATGAAGAAGACATCAAAAATTTATTTATTGAAATAGTTGATATTACGGTTTGGAATTTACCGACATGATGATTTTATGTATAACTATATGAAAAATAGATCGATGAAAAAATATTCTATGTATAAAAATATTAATTTTATCCCGTACATGTGTCTTATCATATAATATTCTATTACATCTAAATGAGTTATAAAATGGAAAATATAATATTGTTGTTATCCTCAAAACATCTATTTTTTCCAAGGGGTGATATAATAATAGTTTTCATCATATTACTAACATCTGTCAATAACAAATAGATATATATGGTTAATGTAAATTATTGATTGATTTATATAATAATTTAATTAATTTGTATGTTTTTGTAAAATAGTAGATACTTATTCAAAAAATTATATCATGTTTCTCCTCTAGGGTATTTGTCTTTTTTCATTAGAACCACTCAAGAGATGAGTGGGATGAGATTATTGGTGGAAGTGATAGTTATTCAACAGAGTATGGATGAAATAATAACAGCATCCAAAATCAGATGGAATGAAGAAGATGAATGTGATCACGACCCCAAAAAGGATTAATGTAATAGTGATCCAAAAATAAAAAAGTAATTCAGTTCTATAAATTTTCTCCATTATTTGTGATAATTTTATTGAAATTAATGGGTTGGAAGCCACATTATTCTATAATGTGTCAAATTAAAATATTTTGTTCCCCCTAACACTATTATTAGTTACCAAAAGCTGATATTATTCTAAATCATTATAAAAAGGGATCATTGGGTTCAATTTATTATAACTTATCATGTTATTAGTGAACATGTGAATTATGTATCAAACAAGTGAAAAATGAAGACATACATCAGTCCCTATGTATTTCTTCCTCTTCTTTATGATCTCCCTCTTTACACTTCCTTTATATATACATATCCCTCTATAGAAAACATTAATTTATTTGAATATGCATTGTCATATAGGGTGGAAAAGAACAATTAGGGGAAATCTGATGGGGTGTGGTGTGTACCAAAAAGTTTTGGTGGAGGGAGGATGAAATGATGAGAAATGGTTAGTGTGAGTAATGGTTGTTTACTGGGGATGGTAAAAACAGTTCATGGTAGTGGTTGTCTATGGGAAACCCCAATCTAGTGAGGTTTTAGGGTTTTGGTCATCCATGATTGTGTGACCGATTTTGTTGGCCATAATGGTACGTGATTTGGTAGTCCTGGTTTGATGTAGAGGGGGGTGGCTTGTTAGCCCTCAAAATATGATGTTGATTGGTAGGTCTTACTTCCACAAATTTTCTTTAGATACAATAGTGTGGTATCCATATAATGACATATGGGTGTTTCATTCAAATATTTGGGGGAGAATACTCATATACTAATAATTAATAAGAATACTAGTAATCAAATATTAGTTGATATTATTATTATTATGTGCTTTTGATATTGTGTGTGGATATGTCATAGAATGAATGGACCAACGTACAATGTGATCAGGGGAAAACCACATGAAATAGACACTCTGATATTTTAATATATTCATTTAATAGTAAGAATCAATACAAAAATATAATCATTAAAAATCATATAAAAATGTATTTAAGAGTTCTAAAAAAGAACTGTTTTCCAAAGTTCCCATAAAATATGGTTCAATTTCTTTTTCATAAAAAATGATAATGGATTCCCTTTTTCCCTTCATAAAAAATATCTGATAAATGGTAGAAAAAAATTTATAAAAATGTATTTTCTTCAATATATTAAAAATGATTTTTAAGTTGAACCACCCCATTTATCATCACAGTAAGAAACATTTTAATAGTGCTTATCTTTATCCCCACAACCTCTTAATCAGCACTGAAAACCCCCGCCACCCTTTATCAGTGCTAAACCACCTTAGAAGTATCCCACACACCACTGCCGAGTTTCAAACCAGAGATCTCCCCATCATGGATCTTCACATTTACAAGTATCATATATTTTCTTCACTGCATTTTTGGATATATCTATTTATTTATATATACTTAATCACATTTTTTATCCTTATATCATTATATATTTTTATTCAAAAAGACATTAAAAAAAATTTGAGCATGTGTGTGTGAGAGAGTTTATAAATACACACACACAAGCATATATATATTTAAAATGTGTGTGTCAATAAATATAATTATACATATTTATATTTATTTACATATAATATATTTTAATATTTATATATTTATATTAGAATATATGTTTATATATATAAATATATATATTTGTAAATAAAAACCCAAAATATATTACAATCTATATAAAACTGTCTATTAATTAATAGTATGTGTATATAAATATTCATATATTTTTATTTTCAATAAAATCATTTTTACATTTTCTTTTGATATTGTTCATTTATTTAGAAATGTGTTTTATATATAATTTTTTTTAATATTTATTTATAAAAGTAAATTATTATGTGTGAATATATACTAATATTAATATAATTGTATATATTTAATTATGAATAATATTAAATATGAAAAATGATAAACTTTTAACAAAATAAAATTCATACGAGTTTAATAATTAATTATAAGATGATTCTCCACATTAAAAATAAGAATACAACATTAAATTTGGATGAAATTACTTGAAATGTTAAAAAATGGGGGCACATCAACAAAAACTCTACTTTGAAGGTCATATAAACCTATTTTAACAATAACAAAAAGATAATCAGTGTTTGTTGAGTCCCCAAAACATAGATCCCTTCGAGATCTTAAATTTGAAATGTGGTGCATCTCAAATGGAAACTGAGATCAATTTTTTTTTTGTATTTTGATGTTTGAGCCAAATTTTGAACTTATTTTTTTAGTTTAATAATTGTTTTATTCTTTCTACCATGTAATCCACTATAAATGAAAATTACTGGATAATAATTAGATAATGAATAATTAATATTATATTTTTATTATTTTACAAGTCATTTTCAAAAAATATCTTATATATTAAGTGTAAAAGTGTATTTAGCCTTATATAATCATATTTTATAGAATATTTTTTTTATATCAATATAAATACATTTATATATTATATGAAAAATTAACGATAAAAAATTGTTCTTATGAAACGTACCATTTATCAATGCTAAAAAATTTTTTTTACCACTGATGATAGATTTACTTTTATAAACTCTTAGAAAAGAAGTGATAACAGTATCTATTAGCTATTTGAAAAATACTTATAAATGTGCTACATTTAACAGTGCTAACAATTCTCTCATAAAGGGGTACCTTTTAAAAAAATAAGTGGTGATAAAAGAACCTTTTTTCAAGGATTTTTTAGTATAGAAAACAGTATACCATTTTTGAGTGACTTCATTTAACATTGATAAAGGGTAACACCAAATAAATAATATTATGTGTCAGTGAATAATATTACTACTATAAATATTGTTATTTTTATATTAAGTAATTATTAAATTTTATATAACTTCAAGTAATTATATTGTATTAATGAACCATTAGTTGAATCCTATTCAAGATATTCACATGAAAAATATAAATATATTTTGGGATATATAATTTGGATTCCTGAAAAAAGATCTTTGTTGGATTATGCACAGCCTCTTTATTATGTTATAGTGAAATGAATGTTTTTTATTTTGAATATGTTTCCATTAAATGATTAGAATAATCTGTGTCTTTTTAATGTATTTCACAATGTTGATATCTTTTTTTATCAAAGCATGTTTGTTTGTTGGTATCGATAGACAATGGAAATTAATATTCATGAACCATTAGCAGAGTTTGGGAATGAAGAACAAAGTGTTCAAGTGTTCTATATCTCACTCTATTATATTGAGTTTTATTTCAATGGTTTTGTTCTTTATCCCACCAGAAATGTGGTTCCTAATGTATAGTGTCTACTTTAAATGTATTAGTCGTGGTTTGAGTCATTGACTAGGGTCATTTATCACCCTCCTCGTCATATGGCTTTTACCTCAGTGAGGCTGGAGTCCACAGATATGGTTCTCTTTTAGGTGATGTGAATTTACACATATCATTGGTGGTTATACTTTTTGTGGTTAATTACTCCCTAAATTTCATCTATACAACGTATGAGTGTTGGTATTCTATGGGATTCTTGATTGGTCATGAAGTTTTGATTGATACAAACATTAGGTTGTAGTAATTTCTTTGACTAGTACATATACATTATCGTAGAGTAGTTCTCCATTATGGTTTACTGTGTGGTGAAAACGTTTTTGTGGTTCGTATGACAGGATATATTGGACATATTATTCTTTTTTTACCATAGTCTGTCTTTATTAATGCCTAAAATTAAGATAACTAACTTATTCTATTAGTAATTTCTGTACTCTAAATTTTATGGGTCTATTATAGGGTAGAATTATTATGGATTTGGTTTAAGAAAATTGACACACCTAATGATCCAATATCCTTGTTGTAACAAATTTATGGATTACTTAATACATCCTTAGGCCATCATATTAATCAAATTTTAATTATTTATGTTCTATTTCATCCATATAGACACGCTTTAGTACCAGAATCACTGGGATGACATGATGTTTCCAGATTTCCCATTTATCATCCATTGGCTCACCTTTCTTACATGGATTTTGAGTTGAATTACTAATTAGTGTTAACTTTATGATATTGAGGGTGCACTACATGGTATATTTTTCTTTCCCATTTAGGTGATGTCCCCCATACCCAAACTCTTAGATCAGGTAATAAAAATTTATTTGTTAAATAATGAATTTTATATAAAGTACGATTAACGTATCATTATGTTAAATAATTTCTATAACTAAAAAAATTAAAATTCACAAATAATCATATAATATGAAGAAAAAATGTATAAATATCTTAAGACAAGTTACATTGGAAGACAATTTTTCTTAATCTTGTGATAATTTAACCAAAATCAATTCACACTAGACACTCTTATATATATGTCCAAAATTAAACATATATTAGTTGCATGGAGAATATAAAAAACAATTTAGGAATAAAAAATATTAATTAAAGGATAAAATGTCAATATTCCATTATGAATGATATAAAATGAATATTGAAAAACATGATTTAAAGAGATATATTTTATTATAAGAATATGAAAAAAATTAAATTCATTTAAAAGGCATTATCGAAGGCCATATAAATTCAAGGGAACAAACATATACAATGAATTAATATTGTTAGATAATAAAAATGATTGATTAAACATAATATAATAATATTTAACATAACCTATGAATTTCATTGAATCATGGGACAAAAAATAAATATGGCACAAAAATAAGAAAAAAACATGTTTTGATATAGCCTTATCATTCTCACTCATGAAGCTGTTAAAAATAAATGTTTGTAAACCCATTTTATTTTTCAAAAAATAAATATGGCACAAAAATAAGAAAAAACATTTTTTGAGATAGCCTTATCATTCTCACTCTTGAAGTTGTTAAAAATAAATGTTTGTAAACCCTTTTTATTTGTCAAAAAATAAATATATCTCCATGTTTCATTATCTCATTAGATCTAAAACAATAAAAAATAAATTTGGAGAATTTAATAGATAGAAAATTTCATAAGAATTTATCATACCCTAAGCATCTCAAGGATTTATAAAACCCAAACCATCATAGCTGTTTGTCAGAACGAAAAAATATGAGGGATTTATCAAAAAAATTGCCTCAAGTGTTTATCAGACCCAAACTATATAGGGGTTTTAATGGACCAAAACCCTCTCATAATGATCAACCATAGATATATATTCCATAAAAAATAAATTTAATATCATAATATTCAAATATAATTAATAGAAAATGTGACTCTTATATTTTCTAAACGGTGTCACATAATATGATATTAAACGTAGATAAGTTAGTGAAATAGTAAATTTTTATAAAATATGTATTTCTTTAATACATTTAAATGATGAATCCCAAAACAGAACTCCATATGAGTAATATATTTTTTAGTTAATGAGGAAAATTGATGCAAAATGACTATAAAATAAATAGTTTTGATAAAATAAAATAAATATCCCATTATGAATTGATTGAAAAACCTAAATATATTTTCATTAAAAATAAATTCATTTATATTTATATAGAATTTTAATTATTAATGTTTAATACTAAAAATGGGGTTTTATGGTAAATTATACTAATTAATCATGCATTAAAAACACTAAAAAATTAATTCTAATAAAATACTGTCCATTAAAACCACATTTTAACATTGTTGAATTCATTTAAAGATCAATATATTACATTTGAAATATGTAATAATATTTCAATTTATTTTGTGCATAATAGACTATAAAATTAATTTTAAAACCATGTAAAAACTAATAGTGAAATATTCATAATGAAGAATGCTCACACTGTGAGAGAACTAGTAAAAGTTTTTTTATTAAACACTTTTATCAGCATCCTAAAATATGATGCTACAGTCACTCTGAAAATAAATTTCCGAAATGGTAATGTAGATGGATTGGTAAAAATTAATTTACATTGAATATTCAATCATAGATAATTTAAATTATATAAAATATTTTTAAATATAATGTTTAGTGGAAGAGAAAACATTTTATTGATTAAGGATTGAAACATTTTTTAATATTTTAAAATACATTTACTAAAAAACAACCATAATAAAAATAGTTAATAATGAACAATTATGGAAATAGAATAAGGTTGAAATTCTATTCATATGATATATCACATAATTAGTTGTCTAAATACAAATGATAACATTTTCCAGATGGGAAAATATGGACACTTAAGAAAAATAACCTCTAAAAAGAATGATAATTATTATATACAATGTTGTAATCTTATAGAGAAAAAAATAATTGTGGTAGAATATTTGAATCAGTGGTATAATCTCCACTACATATAAGTTTAATGTTTAATAAAATATATAGAGGTATAAGAAACCATTAATTAAATAATTATTTTTATGGGGATACACTATAACTAAAAGAAATATGTCATGTTTTTTCAATATACTTTACAACTTATGATACAATTTAATAAAACCCCCTAGAAAGATAAGTAATAAAATTGACGTACCAATAATGTGGAAAAATTATAATTAATGATATGATATATCATATAGGATGTGTATACACAATTTATATGATATTTTGTTCATAAATTAAACAAGATCAATAAATGGAAATTTAGATGAAACACCCTACCATGTATTCCTATTTAATTTATTCGGAACTATATTAATGTATAATAAATATATCAATCTTAATAACATATCATATAAATATTTATTTATTTATAAACATTAAAACATATATTTTATAACCATTAATTAATAATATATTACTTTTTTATAGTTTTTTTTATCATCTGGACTTAAGAAATCCTGATTGATTATTTTATAAAAGTAATATAGTGACGATGTTGATTCAAAATTATTGGTTGAAATTTCACAATTCCTAGATATTTCGTGGTACTTAAATAATAATTTTTATATTATTCATATAATATTATATTCATTTGTTTTATGATCAATTTAGGGATTCTGAGAAATAAAATTGTTAATGACCAATTTCAACATGTTTGAGAATCAAAAGGTAATGACAAAATATATTAAATATATATAAATCCTCTATAGAATAATTATAAATTAATAAATAAATTATTATAACATTTAATTGTCATTAAATAAAAGTACATAATCATTTGGAAAATAAATTTTATAAAATCGTTATAATATGTGGTAAAACCAACCCAATAAAAGTGTTTTATAATGATTTAATGAGTAAGGGAATGATTATATATTTTATTAATTTAATTTTTATATAAAATTAACGAATTCATAAATATTTTAATACATCATTAAATTAATTCTTATAACCATCCACGATGGGTGGTCATAATAATTTAAAATTTTCACACATGAAGGTGGTAGTCTGTATGTATGAATGATTAACTATTCCATTTCTCAAAAAATGGGATGGAATAAAGTTATATAATATATTATCATTTATATTTATTATTTTGAAATTTTAAACATATTAATTAATAAAATAAATCCTTTTCTCTAGGCTTGATGAGTGATGATTCACAATTAAATATATCATTTCATTGAGGTGGAAATCCATACAAACACGAGATCGATGTTGTTTTGTTTTTACATGTTGATGGAAAGGGATTAATAATGGTTTTTTGCATTAATATGACATAATTTTTTATATTAATAAAAAAAATGTAATTATATAATAGTGTTTATAATATTTTTTTAGGATAATGATAAATAAGAAAATATAATGGAGTAATAAATACAATCATTGAGAACATAAGATTTTTCTTGGGAATCATCTTGAAAACTGAGACCTCAGGATACCTGAATTAAAATAGAGGGTTGTGAAATTGATAGATATTTATACAAGATTAATAATGGTAGTGATTTTGGATTAAATTTGGCATAATAAGTTTACATTAATGGGTGAAATGGTTCATCTTTTTTCTGTGAAGAGAAAGATAATTTTGGAGGGCCTATAACATTTCAATAATAGAATGTCACTATTTTAGGGTCTAAAGATTCAAAAGGGGAAAATAGGAATTGGAGATAGATTTTGGTAATATTCTCTTATTATCCACTCATTTTAGTGATAATAGTGAGTGATTTAGGGTTTTTTTTTATTTTTTTTACTTTTACCATAATGAACATTTATCATGTTAATAATTGTTTTTCTTGTTAATTATTATTTACAAATAATTAAATTGATCATATTAAATAATTTTAGCATGATTAATTTAACATCTGAAATATTTCATAAAATAAAAATTATATGGGTGAGAAATATTGATGTTATAATAAACAAACATGACATGTTGAACAAGTTTCTACAAAATTTATTTTTTATTCTTAAAATTTATTTGAAAATTAAAATTATCAATGTTAGTAACATCCATGAAATAAAATGTTCATAACAAAATAAAATCATGTATTAAAAAGAAATTAAAAACCTAACATTAAATTTATAATTAATGTAATATTCAGAAAACTATTTTTAAATTGGAATAAAATGTTACATGTGTTGAATGAATTAACATTGGTGTTAAATGATTAGAATAATATTGCAAAAATATATAATTACTATTTTAATAGATATTTAATCAACTTGTAGAATATATAAATTTATTGTTATTTTTAATGTATTTATAAATTCATAAAATTTACAATGATTGAGAAAACTATACTTGTCACTATTCACATAAAATAATTATCTCGAAAAATAATTCTAATAATTCTATTCTAATTTTCATATGATGAATTAAAAAATAATTCACATTTTATAAAACATATAATTTTAAAACTTATAAATCTTTCATTAAAATAAAAATTATAAATATAAACACAATACATTTTTGAAAAATTTCCATTTTAATATCATTATGTGTTGGTGATCAGATTTTCAATGCATTTTCAATACATATAAATATTTTTATTAATCAAATTTTATTATTCTTATACTCTGTTAATTTTATTCATATAATTCATGGTTGTATATTTTTATTTGATGTTGTTTGTGGAGGAAGATATCAAACAATGTATTCATTCAGATTAAATATAGATTTCAAAATATAAATGTATTACATTCTCCCCCAAAATAAAGTCCATATGCACAATTTAAATTATAAAAATCTTAAGAAAATACTAATGGCTATCTAAATGAAAAACATGAGACACAATAGATTTACTCAATGAAATTAACATTACAAACTAATGAAATATTTCTATTCCATATATAATAAATAAATAGTATTATTAATTTTTCTCAATTAATTTTAGCTAAATATCACCATGGTTTAGTATTATTACTCCTCAAATAGTAATAGTTTCCCTAGAGTAATTTTCATCACCCTTGAAATGACATATTGTTATAGGATGGTTTGAAATGTGAGATTTTATTTATTATTTTAGAAGTTAGTGTAATGTATATGAGGAAATGGTTTTTCTATTCCCAGTTTCATCTCAAAATAATAATATTCAAATTTCAAAAAAAAAAATCAAAATCAGATGAAAAAATCATACACACTAAAATTTATTATGATAATTGTATATAAAATCATTATTTGGGTGATTTTATGCTATTAAAAAATTCATAGGTATAATAATGTGTCTAGAAAAGGATTCAAATTGGATATCCATAATACCTTAGTGATGGGTGAGTGTACCTTTTGCTTTTATTTTTTGTTACTTACTCTTTAGATATGTGATGACATAATATTTAACTTTTTACCATCATTTAGGAGGATAGTAATTTATATTATCCTCATTAGCCATTTTGTAATGAAATTATGTTATATATTTCCCAAACTCAAAAAATATGACTCATTTTAAATGGTTCACCTCTATTTCATTGATACGATTATTCTCCTCACCTCTACCATCATATGTGTTATATCCAATCCTTCCATTCTGGGAAAAAAATTATTCACCATATAATAAATTCTATTGGGTACTCTATTGAATATTTTTGACATGTGGAACATTTAATCATCTTTTATTCCTCATATTAGTTACATGATATTCTTGAAAATTTTATCCTTCAATTCTTCATTATTTTTACTAGATGTTTGTAAATACTCGATTAACATACCATTACTCATGATAGTTGGGGGGGGGGCATGATATTTTCAAAATAGGATTTAATCCAAATTTAGTTCTTATTAATACAATTTCAATATTATGCATTATATTCATTTTTATCATTTTACGTCATAGATCCACCCATTTATTAAATACAATGTTTTGTCACATGTGATGAATAATAACATAATAATAGAATTTTCATAAATGACCACAAGAAAATTTTAACTCAATATGTATCCCTTTATGAAACTATCAAGTAAACCTATTATTATTTTAGATAGAAATAGATCACTCGTAACTAATTGTAGGTTTCTTTTTATTAGGTAATATTATATTTCATAACATAATTTATTAACATAATAAATACTTCTAAAGGATTCATAGATAAAATGATAATGAGTAATGAAAATCCCTTTATAGTGTCTAGTTTTGTGTTTACCCTTTGTAAAACTCATAATGACACCCTTTGAATATTGAATTTATATAAAACTATTCATTTTATATTTTATTACCCCAATTTGTTTCTATTCCACAACTGCATCTAATTTCCAGTATCCAGACTTGAATGCAATTTCTCGAAGAAATAAATTTATACATCACCAAAACCTAATGATGTAATCCACTACATAGACTTATCACATAAACATATCCGTCGAGGATTCAATAATGTTCCATAATCCTAACCCCCAAAATTAAATATAGTAATCCTTAAAAAGAAACGAAACCCTATTCTGATACAAACTAAGGATTCCTTAACCCATACTCTTAGATATGGTGCCATAATTTGTTTTCTAAACAAGATATTTGATAAAAAGTAAGGAAAACCTATATTTATATTAAATTATTTAAAAACGATAAAAATAAAATATCATAGATAATCAAATAATCTCATTAAATATAGGGTTATTGTTATTGAGACCTAGTCACATAGACAACTTATTTTAAAAACGTATGAACATTTCTATAACAACCATAGTTTTTCACCTTAAATAAAAAATATTACTGATACCCTTATCCACATGGAACATTTATACGAAAATATTCCAGACACTTGTAATGGATTCATGAAATTGATATTTATATACAGTGATAATTGAATTATGATATATATATTTATAAAGAAAAATAAATAAAAATAAAATTCACATTAAATATCAAATGAACTACGGTATCTTAAAAAATAATAATATAATTATTATAAAATCTGATCCTTTTCATGTATAATATATTTGGATATGAATAATTGATTAATACTATATAAATAGGTAATATAAATTTAAATAAGTAGGTATTATACCAAATTAAGTTTTCCTATAAAAATAAAATTCAATTATACTGTAGTTTTTAATTAAAAAATTATTTTCTCTTTTAATAATATGAGTTTTGAAATAACTAACATTATTTTTTTATAACTGATATATTAATCTTAAGAACATGTGTTTGGAATTTTGTAAATATATTTATTGTTTGGTCAATTGTGAAAAATACATTTTTTAAAATTACCCAACTTGTATATGTTTATTATTATATATGTGTGAATTTAAAATTCATGAATCAATATTATATGAAAATATGATTATTTAAAATGTGACTTTATAAGTTAATTTTATATAATAATAAAACTATATTTTGCTATTTTGAGATTCTATTATATTTTTCAAAATCATTTGTTTTTCAATAAATTATGAATTAGGTATTTTACAATTAAATCATATAATTTTTAAATATTTGATACAAAATATAATTTTTTTTAAATATTTTTTTCCAAATAATTTAAAAAAGACCAATTTAATTTTAGGTATAAAAGATAAATTAAAAACGTAACGTTAAGCTACCACGTTAAAAAAATAAAATATAAAAATGAGTAACATTAGAGGTAAATGGACAAACATGTTTAGATTGTGTGGTTCATGATTTTATTAACATTATCTTCTATAAAGTATTTTTATTCTAAATTTCTCGATTCATTACCATTGATTGTGATTTTCCAATTATTAATTATATTGTGTATTTAAACAAAATTCCACTATTATTCACTTATAAAATGGGTACTATCCACCACTCATCACCATGCTCCTAAACCACTATGTATATCCCCAAAGCCACCCAAAATTCTTATAAACAGTTTTACCACTATATGAACATTCTGATATTCTCTAAAGATAATCCCTCAATGGCTTTACCCCCTTTGTAAAATTGATAAATCGAGTAGTGTGATATATATTTCTACTAGTGTCTTCCCCTTTTTTCATATTTTTCATTTAATCATTATCATTTTTTCCACCCCCATAAAATGATAAAATTAGTATCATTAATTTATTTATGTGTTATTATAATGATATTATTAGCATTTACCAACAATCTGTTTTTCCATTACGAAAAATAAATTTTTGAATTATTCGTGTGTGTGGAATATAACCACCATGAATAAACCGGTTTTGTTTTTCACTACTACAATCATGAATAGTTTTCGTCTATATATTAATATTATATATGATATATATATTCAATGTATACATATTTTACATGGTCCTTTATATATGTAACACCAATAAGAAATTATTGTGAAGTAATCCATTAATATTGGTAAATAACCAAAACTAATTCTTCACCATTTCATTCATCCTCAAGCATGACTAAAAGTCCCAGGAGATGATAATATTACATTATATTTTTTTAATGAATAATAAATAATAGTATTATGAATGCTTTAAAAATTATGACATTTTGCTAAAAATGGATGACCGACATTGCTTGTATGATTATTGTTCTAAAGAGTAATGATCATTAACACCCAATGTTGAATAAAATATTGTAAAAAAATACATGATGAGAATTTATACTAATGAAAAGTATATATGAAAATATATGTCAATTGGGGTCTGAAATAAGAAATAAATATGTTTATCTCTATTATAAATTATATTAATGAACGTTTTTGTAAATAAAGTGAAATGATAAGGGACACGATAACTCAAAATACTTTCTTTGTGTTATATTATATATTGTTGAACATAAGTATTCAATATAAGTCCATTGTAATTATTATTACTCTCTCATTCTGGTGATTTTTTTAAATCAAATAATTTTTCATGAAACATTTCATCTCCATTTTATTGAAAACAATGCATACTTTTTAAGAAGGACTCGTAAATATGAATTTTACAAGTGTGAATAAAAAATGCATTGAAATAGATCAATAAATGCTATGATTTAATTATATGTAACAAATATATCTATAATGGAGTTATGTTTCATAATTTACTATATACTTTTTTTATGTAATTATTTTATGTTATAAAGTATTTAGTATTGGAATATTAAATTTATGATGTTATTTTATACCATATTAATGTTTAGTTAAACCGAATATCACATTGATGGCTTCTTTAGAAAAAGTGAATGATATCTATTGTTTGTTTTATGAAACCAAATTTTATTTCCCAGTGATATTTATGAAATTTTATTGGTCTTTATTTGGAAATAGTATGAAACAAATTTTATTTCTTGGGATTATTTATCATTTGAAAAGTGAATAATTAATAAGTGGAACACATAATTAAATTTGAATTATAAGTGGGGTCATATATCTCCCTAAAAAAATTTCTAAATACTGATACCACATGAAAAAATAATTCAATCCTATATTATTGTTACTCATAAGAATTAGAATTGATAGTGTGGCTCATGAATGTAATATAACCTATACCAGTGTATGTGGCATACATGAAAGATTCTCAATATTATTACATTATATTCTATTAGTTTTTCTCATGAATGTAATGTTTCACTATGATAATGATTGTGCTAGAATTATATTATGGTATTCATTATGATATTATTCTCTCGGGATTCATTGTTTATGTTAAATTCTTATATTCAATGTTATTTTCATTATGTTTCCATGTCGATCATTTGTTTCATTAGGTTATAATGGAATTTACATTGAAGTACACTTATGTTTTAAGAGTTTACATGTATAATTATTTGAAATTTATCTTACTTGAATTTTTTTTCTTATTTTTATGAACTTATTCTTGACGAAATGTCCATTCACCCCTTACTAAGTGTTTGATCTCACCACATTCATTTGTTTTAATTCCCTTGGTTATGATGATGTTTCATGCTAATGAGATATATGGAAGATGGTTTAGTATGATGAATTTAAGGAGAAATTCTCCAAGTCTTGTAAAATAAAAATATTATATAACCATAATAAAAATACAACAAACATATAGATCCCCATGATATTAGAATATATAAAATATAATGTTTATATCATATAAAAGAAGTTAAATAATGATATGTTTAGATTATATCTATATATTTTGTATCAGAGGAGATTTTTATTTTTATTTTTGTGTAATTATAGTTAAATTTTAGGATTAATGTTATATAACTATAGTGTAATATCCTTTATATGACACTATGTATATAATGTTATCCAGAAATAATCAATAGTTAAAAAAATCACATTAATTTTTCCTATTAGTAATGAATGTTTCCTCCAAAATTTAATATACTTGACATTATAAATATGTTATCCTCATTAGTTATTATTAAAAAAGATAATAAATCATTTTTCTCATAATTTTAAAAAATACTGTGAGAACAAAGTAAAACCAAAAAATTGAAATTATATTTCACGTTTTTTTTCATAGAACCTTCATGAAAAATGATTTATCACATCTGTTATTTAAAATAACTTACATGATGAATATTACATTTAGATAATTAAAATATATTATCCTAGTAGTACAAAATAAGATAGAGAATAATTAAAAACATCATTAGAACCAAAAAAACATGAAATAGTTTAAAGCATTATCACATTAAAATATATAATTTATACATTACAATATATATTAAAAATGAAGTAAAAACTAATAAATCCTATGATATATTCCCCCCATTTTATTTTTTTTAATTCTTATTATGTATAATGGAGAGCGTGAATTAGATATACCAATTAATAACAATTTATTTAAATTGTATTTTCAAAATATTTATATGAATATGTAAAGAAATATTATAATAAAATTTATTAATATGGAACTGTGTAACAATAACGGTAGAAATTATTTAATATATGAATCTTTGAACAATATTTTAAATTTCCATTACACTATAATGAATATAATAATTATATTCCCAAAATATTAATCAGTTGAAAATAACATTTTATATACTCGTATAAAAATGTAGTAATTATAATTTGTAAGAAACAATTTATTATATATATATAATATTTGTGATCCTTTTTCTTGTTTTATTTATAATATAATATGATGGAATATTATAAAATTATATGTTGGAACAAAAAAATATAAGTATACATAACATACATGTATTCAAATAATCAATCATACTTTTCCAATATATTGCTAAAATTTTCTCGCATGACACATTGTGTAGAGAATAACCAATATGATATATTATCTCTTAAAAAACATCATCTATTGTCCACTAGTAAAAGAATTATAATGTGAGTGGTTATTCAGTTACGATAAATAAATATTTAGTTAATATATTCTCTATATCCTTCAAGATAAGGAAGTTTACAATACTAAATTACATTATCCTGAAACCCTTCAGCATAATATAAAATTCCTTCTTCATATGTCATTATCCTTATATATTGTGAAATAAAATGTCAGTACAAAATGAAATATAAATATTATAGGTCATACTGAATAAAATATGTATAAATATTCCTAATAAAAAATACATGTATATGTTTCTAGGAATTAAATAATTGAATTATATATGATTATTGACGTAAATTAAAAAGACATGAATCATATGGATTCCCAAAAAAAATATTTATTTACATGATCCCTATAAAATTTCTTTTAAATCATCAATTTAATTTCCTTCCTATAAATGATAGAATTTATTATAATCTATTAAATTTCAATCAATAAATATGTAAACTTTGATAATCGCGAAATTCCGAAATAAGAGGAATATGATATCATAATAGCATGTACTTGTTGTTGTGTTTATAGTATGTACTATCCTTTAATGCATTACCTAAAAAAATATAAACATATAAATTTTATATTTTTTGAAAAATTCACTCCAATATGAAATAGATGATATAATATATAGATACCTCAGTAGAAAATATCAGGAAAGATTATATGTCCAAAATAAAAAAAAATTGTCTATACATTATCCGACTATAATGACATCTTCTAAATGAATATAAACCGTTATTATATATTTTAAATATCATTCATGGTCACATTAAGACACTTCTTATATACCTATTTATGAAGAAAATTATCCCCAATATAATTTATAATCTGAAATGAAACAAACTGATATTGGGTATCCAAAACCTATAACTCTCAATAGATGAGAGTATGTGTAATAGTAGGATATGGTGTTTAATAAACATGATGAGGTGGAGAATCAAGATCTATATGATGAGGCTGAGGTGTGCTATCTGAAGGTGGATGTGAACTAGTGACACATGAAACCTGGTAATATTTTTTATGTATGAAAAAATCAACTGTATTGAATCTTTGATACTAACCTTCATCACCTGACACATCTTTTAATCATTAGCTTCAGAAAATTATATTTTGATTTTATAAACAAACTCTATTTAATAAGATCTATACTGCTAGAAAAAAATAATTTTATCGATACACGTATTTTGTATACATATATGTGACTCGGGTGTTTGAGTTTTCTCAATGCATTTGCTAAAATATCCTTAATACCCTCAGATATGATGACCCATGCATTATCTTCTCCTTAATGGTTTCCATTATAAAATATTTTAAAAAATGATTAGTTATTAAATATATATAGCGATTTGAATTATTAAAAATTAAATGAATAAATTAAATAAAAACATGCAATACTCTAAGTGATATCCATCGACTATTTCATATGATATTTCCACAATTTTCTTATTCCAACCCTCTTTTAATTTTAATTTATTGTTTAGGGATGGAGGATTAACCACTGAGATGACTATACAATCAGCTCTCTTATTTATAAAAAATTAACTCTCTTTTTTCATATAATAAAATATACCCCCACAAGATAATGTTTGAGGATAAAATTTTTCGATTGGATATTCTGAGGAGATCACATCATTTGTTGTAATTTAAGATGAAAATAAATATTAATATAAAAAATATTTTTAAATATAACATTTCAAATACCAGAAATAATTCTTCTCATCTTTTATAAAAAAAATTCATCCATTTATATTCATATATAAGAGTATATATATAACATGGATATTCAGTTTTCTTTTCCCCCAAAAATGAATTCTGATGTGAGGGTTGGATTAAAATACCTCCACCTCTTAATAGTGAAATGAAACAATTTCATAAAAACAAATCTCATGTCTGGTATTTCATATGTTATCTAATAATGGAAGATACATAGATTTGTAGAAAAATTCATGATAATTGAAATAATAAAATTGATCTTTCTGTAATCTTGTACCATATTTGAGATGGTGTTTTTTTAAATTATCCAGTTATTAATCAAATAAATAACATTGGCTCTATCATTCATCAAAAAAAGACTCTTAAAATATTTTTAACATGGAACCTTAGGAATATAATTATTGTAAAACCAAATAGGTATCCACTGGTCTTAGATATTAGAAACTGGAAAATTTTGAAACCGAGTCCTATGACATTTACCAAGCATCGAAGTCAGTAATTCACACATTTAAGTAGATTTATTCTATTAAAACAGAAGATGGGGCCCATCAGTAAAAGGATGTGTGTATTCCCCCTATATTTCCTTGGTCACTTAAATTTTTCATCCAATATTATCCTATAAATCAATGAAAAAAATAAAAGTATCAAACTCATAATACATGAATACAAAAATCAAACTATTTCATATAAAAACAAATAAAAAATAAAAATGATTTAATTAGAAAAATAGAACAAAAAGTTTGTTTATTAATTTTTTAATGTATTAAACTAAAATTACAATATAATTATTGAGAGGTTAAATGATATAAATAAAGTAAAAAAATATAACTAATAGTAAAAAAATTAAATACAAATTTTTAAATGATCTTAACAAAAGAATATAATACTAAGAAACAACTCTTTACCTTTTTTAGGAAATTTTTAATGTTATACACCATTTTTGAGTAGAGGTACTCTTAAATATAATGTTAATAATATAATAATCCAAAATATTACTCCAGTTTTTACCCAAAAAAATAATATTCATTAAATATATTATTTAATGCATTTTATTTACTTTTATTAAACATGTTAAGTTAATCCTAATTTCTTCCAAAAAATAAACAAAAGAAAATATTTTTTATTTTATAAATAATAATAATTAAATTAACATAAACTATACACACCATAATATAAATGAATAAATTAAAATAAATTTGATTACATAATTTGATTAATTATGTACAAAATATGAAAAAAATTTAACTAATATTTGGTTCACCGTCACATAACATTAGTTTCCATGTACTTTATCATTTATTACCCTTTCATATATAAGGGTAAAATAATGTCTGAAATGTGTAAATTGAATAATGTACATGTTATTAAAGGGTAAACAAAAGTTAAATAATTTTTATATTACTATTTATTAACTTTTTTCGCATTACATAACAATTCTTTACTCTTGTGTAACATATGTTAACCTTACATACCATGTTTTAGTTTCTATCTACCATACATAACATAGTTTTACCCATACTTATATATAATTTTCCCTTACATAACATCATTTTACCCTAACATAACATTTTTTACCCTTATATAACTAATATTTACACTTACATAACATTAGAATATCATTCCCTAAATTTTTCCCATTTAATTAACTTTATTTTACGCATAAATGTCTTTTACATATTATTTTTTACCCATAAATAACTTATTTTGACCAGAATTAAATTATTTAACATGATATTGAATTATTTTATCCTTATACAACTTTCATTTAACATTAAATAACATTATTTTACCCTTACATAACGTCTTTTTACCCTAACATTACCGTTTACCCTTAAAAAACATTAGTTTACCATTAAAAAACCTATAAATTTTTTCATACCCATAAATATCATTTTTTAAAATTAATTAACATATTTTTACACTTAATTAACTTATTTTTAACCTTATATAACTTTATCAAACCCTTACATATATTGTTTTTAGCCAAACATAACATATTATTACCTTTATATAACTATAGTTTAATTATAAATTTATATTTCCATTACATTACTCTATTTACCCATATGTTGTTTTACCATCAAATAACATTAACATTCCCAAACATTACCTATACAACATTTTATTAACCATTAAATAATTCTTTTGACAAAAAAATTAATTTCTATTTATCCTTATATCATTTTTTAACCATATATAACATTTTTATACCATATCATAACTTTTTTATACCATTACAAATCTACAAATTTATAAAAATTACATATTTACATTTAATGTTTAATATTTGAAATATGAAACAAATAAAAAATTAATAAATCTAAAAACTCAATTAAATGATTAGTTATAAAATTTGGTTTTTTGTAAAATATATTATGAGTAGATCTAATATTATATTATATTTTAATAATTAAAAAAGAAACTAATATATGTTAAATATAATATTATAAAATAACTAATGGATTATTTTCTTATATTCCGTCCTCAGGATCAATCTGTATGTAACAAACCATTTCCATTTTGCACTCATCAATATTATCTATTAATATTGAAATGGGAATTAGGATCTCACAAAAATATAGATCAACATCAATTTTTTCATCCCCAACATATATTTTTCCCTTGAAAAATGATACACCACAACACATTTGATGGACAAATTATATAGATTTTTTTTCATTTGATTTTATGATAAATATATCAAATGTTTATTCTATCCTATTTTCATTAACTATTATTATATTGAATTCATAGTGTCTCCAACAATTATTACCAATAATCTATTTGTAGTTGAATATAAGAACATTAAATTTAATATAATCATCATCTGATATTTTGTTAATGAATGATAATTATTCACATAATGCAAAGATTAGGTTGTTGTTTTTAGTACTTGAAAATAGCATTTGTTCTATAAAACCTAATACACTTCTATTCTGAACTATAATTTTGTTGTTCTAATCATTTTAATAAAATGTATAACCATTAATTCGATACCTGGATGATGTTATCAAATTTTAACGTAGTCCACCCACTAAAAATATAAATATTTCTAAGGGATATGATCTATCAATAATGGTCTCTTTAAACTGTGTGAATGTGTCATACTATGATTATTCGTAATACAGATATCTTTTTTATAACTATATTTTACCACATTAATATGTAATTTTATACAGTTATGGGTAGTAGAAATATTATCCAACATGTATAAATGTAGATTCAGTGTATCTTCACATTCGAATGGTTTTAAATTCAATCCAAATATCCCATTTACACCCATAAATGACCAGTTTGTGGAGTGATGTTGGAAAAAATAAGTGTTATACTGATGAGAAGTATCCTACAAAAACAATTTAGAATCCTCATATATTCAATTCTCAACAGTGAGGATTTAGGCCGATATAGATTCATAACATATCCATCAAATTTGAACATATAAATTTTGATATTATACAACAAAAACAGTTATACATTTACAAAAATAATTATTTCTCACATCCAATGAACCATTAACTGCACAATTATATCAAAAAAATAGAAAAAAAATAAATATCATGTTTTCAAATTTTAAAAAATCCATCATCATCTAAACTTCATATGAATTCAAATCAATCACATTGTTAAAATTTTAATTTAAAAAAATAAAAACATTCATGATTTTCATTCTAACATTGATGGAAAATATTTCCTGCAACGAAAATAATATGATCTATTGCATTAAGATGTGATAATAATGATATTTTATTTCTATAGAAAATAAATCATTTATTGACAAATTTTTATTTAAAAATTATTTTAAACCTCTCTTACTTTTATACCATTAAGGAACTAAAAAAATAAATTACTCCCTACTCTATAATTTATGATAATCCCAATGAGGGTATGTATATCTTCCATTAGAAGTGGGCATTAAATACAAACATATGTCTGAGCGTGTGGAAAGTGCGAATGTCTGATCCCAATCAAATATCAAATGCAGTTTCCTTTTATTCAATAATTAATTCATGTTCAATTTAAGTAGAAAATAAAATAAAATTTTCCTTTTAATTAAAAATTTACTAGATTACCATTGGAGAATAAAATTAAAGGGTTTTATGAAATTAGAATATTATAATTTCCTTAATGAAAATTAAATCATAAACATAAAAAATTAAAATGGGAAGAAAACATAAATCAATTAACTGAAGACATCTCTTGCTTAATATATTTTCAATCCTACAATAAAAAGTATATATATTTATTATCAATATAATCCAGAACCATGTTATTTTATATCATACCATATTTTATTTACTTAAAATATCTTATTTCCAGTTTATGAACAATTATTTATTAAAAACACAATTCAATGGGATAATTTATATTTCTCTGTGTGAGTGTAAGTTTGAATGTCCTAGTCAATGTATATATATAATTTCCACATAATATATATAATATCAAGAATAAAATGAGTTTTATTTTAAATTATAATATTAATGTTTAAAAAATCATAAAAATAATTTAATAAAAAATGAGTTACATCACATTGTTGAGACAGTAGTCCATACATATGTATGACTGATATATCTAATTTTATATGGATGAAATAAAGGAACATAAATAATAATTAAACTTATAATTACAATTATAATATAAATATTATCATATATATTCATTACATAAATCATTATAACCATCAATGTGATGCAATAATGGAAAAAAACACATTACTTCGTCGAGGTCCTTGTTCATGTGTACACATTATTGATGTTTTCTTTAACTATATGATGGAAAAGAGTTGTATAATATTTGTAACAAAATAATTATAAAATTTAATAAAATTTATTTTAATATATTCATAATATTATAATATATAATATATATATAAATAAAAATGTAGAAGAAGAAATAAAAATTAATATACAATTTTAACAGTAATACAACTTTATTGAGAATCCTTCATCAATATACACATTAATCCTTGAAAGGATTTTATTTTGGAAATATATGAATTTTATTGGAAGTAGAGAATAAATATAAGATTATATTGGGGTAATTATTAGCTGTGATATAGAGATAAAACATTTTGAAAAATAGAGTAGAGTATGTGTCCTTTTATAATTGAGGGAAATGAAAATTTTGGAATTACCAAAATTATTTAAATATAACATACATCAGAACCATTTAAAGTTTAATTTCTGAAACAATAATCATTTAAAATAATTTATAGGTGTTATATAAACTAAAAAAATTACATTTAAACATGATTTGGAGTCATTTTAGGCCTTATATTTTTATTAAACTAGTTTAACACCATGTTTTCATTAACCACAATAATTTAAATATTTACCATTATATCATAATTAAATAATGAATAATAAAATTCTGTCCTTTAGAAAATATATGAATATTGAGTTTAAAATTTTAATATATTTTATCATATTAAGTTACTATATTAGGCATATATTACTCATATAATAATATGACAAAACAAATGAAATTTGTTTTTCATAACATTCCAAATTTTAGAGTAAAAGTAATTTCACCATGGAATCAACTAATAAGTTGGTTTCCATGAATGTATTTGGTAAAATAATGAACAAAACTAATTTTCTTGAAATTTTTATAAATCCAAATCAAAATGGAATATTATAAATATAACAATAAAGGGAAATACCCAAAAAAAATTTTAAAATTTGAATAAATTATCATTTATATTCTCCAAAGTAATGATTCAGCTATAAAATTAAAAATAATGTTATATAATACTTCATATAAATCTAATAAAATATATCTGGATTATACGGAGGTAAAAATTTTATTATTTCATTCATACATCATTATAATTATAATGAAGGGATACTAATTGAAAAATTAGTATTATGACCATCCACAAAAAAATCATCTATTTTAAAAAAATATAAATTATCAAACCAAAGATATATTTGATATGATTAAACCAAAAACTATATCCATTATTTTATGTAGAAGATTTAAAATTAAATGAAATTAATTATAATATCCACATAAAAATCCAATAAAAACATTTTTGAATAAAATTTATTTTTTATGCATAAAATGATTTCAATAAAAATTGATTACACATTTATTATGATTTAATCTTTACTTTTAAATTAAATAAAACAATTATAAAAAATATCATAAATTTGTTATCCATATTCAAAATATCAATTTTTGATAGTAAGGTAATAATAGTAATATTACAATAAATATATTTTAATAGTATATGATAAATCACATAATGATTTTTTTCATGTTAAGAAAACTACTAATGAAATAGTATTTATTTAATGATAAAGATATCACAAATTATCAAGGTGTAATATTATAGTTCTTTATCATAACTTACCATCCATTTTCCATCACCAGGATACAAATAACTAAGGATACTTCTACTTCATCAAATCCATAGGTTCCCACATATCTTCCTTTAATTTATAAGATCACCACAAAACATTATCCCGATGAGTGGTCTTAATTCATTGATCTTTTCCTATTTGATGCATAATCTGCACAAGTTCTTATTCATAATAGAGGGATGACTCTAATGTAATGACCTCTAGGTTCATTCAATGTGAATGATTTATTTTGTTTTTCCTCAAGAGAGACACAATGAACACATCTTGAACATGATAGAGATTCGGTGGAAGATAAAAGTGATATGAAACTAACCTAAAAAGATAAAAAAGTAAATGGTAATTATATATATTGGTCATCGAATTCCATTCAATTTATATCTAATATCCGTATTCTAGTGATATATTCATTAAAAAACATTTCAACAATATCGAACACTTGATCTCTTAGAATATGGTCTGTATAACATTTATATCATCTTTCAGATACCCTTGTATGGTACTAAATGACACTAACATTATCTTCTATATCACTAGTTATCTCATGTAAAAATATAATACATTATTGAAATATATACTATAATGATGGAGTTTTGAAAATACATCTATAAAGGTATTTATAAGTATCTATATGAATGAATGAGTTAAAGAAATAATTTTTGGAAAATTATTTTAAAGGATGGTGTTGATCTCAAAAAAATATTTAAGTAAATAGAGAAATATCTCCATATTTCTTATAGAGATTGAATGGTCCTCTAATATTGAGTATCAATAAATAGATGATATACAATGCTAACACTCAACATCGTATCCAAATTTTACTAAATACATATCTAGAATAATTTGGTAAACCTTGGATCACAATAAGATAAAAACATGACTATTTTTCTACATGAATCATTAATAATTCAATAATTTATATCATGGAAATATGATCATGGGATTAATATAATCTAATGTTAATTATGTATATTGACTTTATGATTATACTTACTATAACTAATATAGAATTGTGGCCTATACATCTTTATGGAGAGTCTGAAAATGAAATCCATGGTGATGTTTTCTATTTCCATTCTGTTATTGTTAATGGTTGTAAAATACCATTTGACTATTTCCTCCGAATCATAACTTATTTAAATAATAGAAAACAAGATTCAAAATCTATAATTTCAATCATCATGTTTTCCCATAATAACTACCATTTCATATCCCTTTGCATATTTTTTACTTATTATATTTTTAGGGAATGAAGAACTACTACATTAATACAACATCTCCTCATTTAAATATGATATTGTAACATCCCAGGTAAATAAAGAATATAAAATTTTCATGTTTATTAAAAAATTTTAATTAAATATTATTTTTACTTTAATGGGGATGCTTTGTTTGATGTCATACTCCATATGGAAAAATGAGTTTCTTTGAAAACTTACGTTGCACAAAACGTTAATTCATACTGAAAAATAATAAAATACTAATATTTAAAATGTTAGTTAACCCCTAGACATTTAATTTCTGGGAATAGATAGAACTAACTAAAACTTGAATATAATTTATTTTAATTTTTTCAAATTTATCTAATAAATTTTAGTGGCTTAAAATAAGAAAAAACTCAGATTTTATGCATAAAAACTCTAATATTCATTAAAATGATGATTTACTGCTTTTTGACAGAGAACCTTCATTAAATCTAGTTTTGGTCACTTTTATATGTTCTATTTGAAAAATAGAAAATATTTTTTATAATCGTGACATCAAAATTTACTTTGGATTATTTTTTTGTATTTTTCGGATAAAGTTCATTTTTTATGAATACTGAAAAATATAGTTTTTAAATCATAAATTTATTTTAATATAATTTATTTATACAGTTATATTATCTTTTTATATGTTTTTAATGTTTATTTAGATTATATTATTACCATTTAATCAAATTTTGGTCATTGGATGTAATATCACATTGATATTTCACAAAAATAAGTGTCAATCTATTGATAGTAATTATTTCTTAAAAACAAGCTTATTTGTTTTGACAGTAGTAATTAATTCTAAATTACATAATTCCACTTCTGTATTATGAATTTTTTAAAACGTATTTCATATTTGGAATCAAGTGTTCCAAATTGGGTAAATATTAACTTTTATTTTTAGATAATAGGAATATTTCCTACAGTAAAAAATTATTTACCATGACTAAAGGGTAAATCTTGTAAATAAGGGTAAACAAATATTATTATAATAATATTAAATTACCCTAAAATGTGTCTGAATCCTATTGGTTTATACACTTCTGACCATGGGCATCAATGGGACGATTTTGGGACCCCATGGAGCCACATGGGAGTGATAATGTAACTTTTTATTAATTAATTTAATGTAAAGACAAAATTGACTTAATCATAGATATTTTAGTAAATAAATTCATACATGGGGTTATATAAGTTATCTCTTAGACTATAAATATTTATTTGGATATATAAAATTATTTCCTACATCATGATTTGTTTTTAATTTTTAGACATTAATAAAATAAAATTATTTTTGACGCAAAAATGATGCAGTGTTGACCTCATTAATGAATGATTTAAATAAATATGATTATAATGATTAAATAAATATCTAAAACATGTCCAATTCATATTGGATTATTTTATTTCAAACACATGTATTCTTATATTCCACCTTAAAACGTGATGGGACCTTTAGTACCCAAAAATCATTATATAATGAAAAAATATTTTTTAATATTCTTAAGGATCCACTCCTCCCCCTTTTAAAAAGACCTCACTTATAACCCATTCCTTACAATTATGAAGCCCATTGGATCATCCAAACACTGCCCAATTAAGCTCTGTACATCCCTCTCTTCCTCTTAGAAGCCTTCCCCTAAGAATATGGCTATTCAAGTGAACCATTTGGTTCAAACCAACTAGAGATACCCAATTTAAAAGTAACGACTTCTCTTAACTTATTATCATTTATTTTACTTATCCAATCCCCTAAAATAATTTTATTACACTATTTTATAAAAAATCAATATCCAAAATATAATAGGATGTTTTTATGAGATTTATTCAAAATACACTTTCACGCACCTCCATCTAATGGTTAAAAAACAAACTGTTTCTGTGGACGACGAACTACTGCCTCACGAAACGATTATTGTTCAAATATCTCCAACTGCCTATCATGTCGGCCATTATGATTGAACTATATTTATGTGTGATACATATTTTATTTAGGTTGTCTCTTTAATTTTGTGTTTTTAATTTATTTCATACCTTTATGGTTTCTATAATGGGTAAATATGATAATTTCATTTCAGGAAGGGCAGACTACCATCCTCTCAAATTGATATAAATTGTTCCTGCCATAGGGGGAGAAAACACTATTTATTGTAACCATAGTCAACAAATTTTTATTCATGAAAAATAATATTCCATCATTTCTAATTGATATGGTTTTCAATGAATAAGTTTCAATTATTAATTACCACACAAAACATCTTCAATTTAAAAAATTTCCTATAAACAACCTGAAACATGATCCAAATATTGAACGATCAAAACAATGGTCATAAGTACAAGAACGTTGGAAACATGATTTTAGAATAATTCACATGAAATTATTATTAGATAAATATTTTTTTAAAATATTAATAAATAAAATATTTTGAAATTCCTGAAATCGTATATTTTTTTTATGAAATAATAAAAACATTTCAAAAGATAATTTTTTTTGAAATATTAAAATTTAACTTTAAAAATTGTTTTCATAAAAAAATTATTAGTGAAATGTTTCAAAAAAATTGAACAACTATTTTTTAAGTTTATCCTTCATAATCACTTGTTAAAAAACAGAAAATCACTTGAAAATCAATATTTTACTTTTGAAAATTAATAGGTCATTTCCATTAATTTTGAAAATAATCAGGAGATATGATAATTTTCAAAAAAATTAACTATATGTAATGAATGGTTTATAAAAAATTAATTCTAATAGAGTTATATAAATCATAGAATAATTTTTTGAATATTATTTTATCATTACCTTAGAATAGAATGTTATGGTCACATCGAAAATTAATTTTTAAAAAGAAATGAGACTGATTTAGTGAAAAAAATATTTTAATCAACTCACCAATAATATATATTTTAAAAGGAAAAAATAAATTTAGAGACATTTTTAAGTATATGATAAAACAATTTATTTTGAATTGATAGAAAAAATATAATATTTTAAAATATCATTACTGAACACCCACTTTGTTAAAATGGTTAATAATATACACATTTGAAATGAAAATTAGTTAACGAATATGGTCAGATGATATAACACAAACTTATTTTTCCTAATATAAATGATTACATTTTATCGAAGGTTAAATATATACATAAATGAAAAATTATCATTAATGTGAATGAGAGTTATTTTGAACAATTTCATACTTTTATGGGTAATAAATGAATAGAGGTGGAACGTTTTAATCAAGGTATTAATATGCCCATATATATGATTAATTATCCCTATTAAATTATAGTTTTGAAGAATCCATGAATGTAATATGTAATATCAAGTTGAGATATTATAGTTAAAAGACATTGTGTATTCAATATCCATTACACCATAAAACAATTAATTAAAAACTCTTAAAGAGATTGATTGAAATTAAACGTCAAATACAATGGATAAAATTTAATTCATGATTTGATATATCCAAAAGTATATATAAAACCCATTTTAATGAAATTAGGTTCATAAAAATACTTTTCTCAAAGATTGTGCATTGAGACAAAATCCATTACATTCAAGTCCTTTTAATATAGACATGATATTAACTAAGGTATAATACACATAAATTAATTAATCACCTACACAAGAAACCTTTTTAAATCATTTATATTTTTATCAACTATTTTATAAAAACTTATTTCTAACATATTACATAATTTTAGTTTAATTCCATCATCGATTCTTACAAAATTTTTATTCTATGTTTTTGACAATTACCACTATGACGAGTTATGTTAATACTTTTTGGATTAAAGTTGATCATTACTAGAAAATAGGTCACTTTATAATCCTCATGTTCCAATGATACATCACATCCAAATTTTATTTTAGGAACAATAATAGTATGGTTTTTGAATAATGAAATTGTTATGATCAAGTTTCAGTTTGTTTATTTATTCAAAGGAGGTATATAAAGTTTATAAATTTCCATAAAACTATATAAAATATTAAAGATATTAAATTAATTATTAATACATTATATTATCATTATATAACAATCCAAAATAAATAATTGCATAAATATTATAACATCATCCTCATAGTAGGTAAAATAGAGTTAAGAAGAAGCGTATTATGATGATTTATCGAGTAAAGGAATTTATTTATAAAATGATAAAATAAATTTTAAAAGATTAAAAAAATCATTAATATAATTTTACATCAATAATTTCATCCATAGAACCATCATGTAATTACCATGATGAATAAATTAAATTCATTATTCAGGGAGGTGATAGTCTGTAGATATGTAAAACTAATGATTTCAATTATCAAAAAATTAGATCAACTGTTTCTATATGATAAATTTTCAATTTAAATTTATAATTTTTCCCTGGGAGTCTTATTCATCAATGAAATTGATATTTATAAAAAATCATTACATGTTGTAATGAGAAATAAACCACCCCATTTTGTGGATGTGGCAGTCTTCACGCATACAAAATCAATGTTTATTTGTTTTTCTTATTTGATGGAAAGGATTTAATAATTATTTTTTATTTGAAAAAATTTAATTTAAAAATATATATAATAGTGGAATAATTATATTATCAATTTTAAATAAATTTTTTATGAGAATTGTTATGATTAAGTGACTAAGACTATGAATTACTAATTTTGATATCTTAAAATCACTATTGGAAATCAATATGTAAATTGATGGAATAAAAAGCTTAATTTGGACTAGTAGATTGTAAAAATATGATATATTTATAGGATTAAAATTTTAATTTTTTAATATGAAATTATACAGAATAAGGGTCACATGATGGGGGTGGCAGTGTGCCATAATGTTTCTATGTAGTAGGGAAATTATTAGAAAACCCAATACATTTTCAATAATGGAAAGTCATTAATAATGTGTTAGAGGTGAAAAATGGAAAATTTGAATTGGATGCGGCTATTAGGTCTACTATCATCTCTATAAATCGTTTCGATAAAATTTTGACTAATTATAATCTTCTTATTTTTATTTTTTATCTATGACCTAAATGTACTTTAACCTTAGTAATAACTTCTTACCTTTAGAAAATATTTTTAATAACAACTATTAAAAATATATATTTTAAATAATTTAGAAATTTAAATATCCAATTTTAAAATCATGTGATCAAATATAATTTATAAGTGTGAGAAATATAATTTTTTGATAAAACAAATATAACATGTGAATAATGGATTTACAAAACATGTGTTTTTAAGATTAAAATATTTTTGTAGGTGAAAATTATCAATGTTATTTACATCCATGAAATAATATGGTTTATTGAAATAATGTTTTCTTCCAAAAGCATTTCATAAAATAATTTGACAATAAATTTGGTTAATTAAATTAAAAGACTAATTAATTTTTAGTAAAATGATACTTATGTGCTAAAAGCTAATTATAGGCCTTATATATTAAAAATAATATTTTAAAAAATTGAGATTTATTAATTAAATTATTATTTAAAAAATTAATATATTTAATGAAGTTATAGTTCATTCTCATATAATGATAATTTAATAAAAATTTCAATTTGGGAAGAAACTATATTTTTCACTATTCGTAAAAAACAAATCATATAGAAAAAATTCCAAAAAATTACCAAAAGAAAATTTTGAAAGTATTAATTAAAAAATTATGTCCATTTTAATGGATTAAAAATTTTAAATTTATAAATTAATCCTTTTTATCAAAATATAATATATCAATAAAATTGATTTTATTTGAAAATACACTTTTTTAAACATCATGTGTTCTTAATTATATTTTCTAAGCATTTCAAATTGATTATAATATTTTATTTAGTATAGTCTTTATTACAACTAATTTTTTTCGTTATTATTATTCTCATATGTTGTTTCTAATTTTTTTCAGTGTTGTATGTGGATAATGTTACAGAATAATATATAATTTCAGAGAATTTTTTTTCAAAATATTAAGGCATTATAGTATTAGAATTTCTCCAATATGTGTGGCATTTATGCAGTAGAATCACATATTAGAGATATTTTTTCTATTCGTGGATATCATTTGAATTTTTTTAAAATTATTAATATTGGTGACCTTTGTGGATGTAGTGTTAGTGGTTCTCAATGTTACCTGAATTGGATGGTAGGGGGAAAATATTATTTTTAGAGTTATCTTTTAATGAGGACCCCCACATTTGATAAATAATATTCATTATTTAATTGGAAATTGGGAATAAATTTTTCTCATTATTCATTTATGATTATGACATGTCTAAAATTTATAGATCATTATGTTTTTCAGATCATATATATATTTATATATTTATATTATTTTAAATTTTATTTATCCTACATGAATTATTCTATCTTGTGGGTTGATATATTGTATATATCTGAGCCATAACCACATATATAATGCTATAAATATAATCACCACATAATATATTTGATACTGATTGAAGTTACCAAAATTTATTCTTCTATAATTGTAGTTTAAAAGAATTTGTTGAGTCACTTATATAAAAAAAACCATTGTAGGTTTAAATAATTAAAAGTTTCAAAAAAAATAATTAACAAGACTCATGTCACACTCATTAAATTATAATTTTTCTCCTTATACTCTTATTTTCTTATTCCATAATTATCATTCAACATTTCCCTCAAAATTCCCCTAGAATGAAAACCTTTTAGATATATAATATTCATTACACTTATTCATAACCTAGCTAAATGTAAACATAATAAAGAAAGATATAAAATGTTTAGTATAGGATGTGATAAAACAAAATATCTCATTAAAATTTATGGCATAAAAACAGTCTAGTGTATATAATCAACATATATAAAACACAATAAATAACTTAAGTAGGAAATTAAAAAATTTATAATATCAATATTTTAATTGAATGGGAAATATTATCTTATTATATAGTTAAGGAATTTATAATTATGAACATCATAATATAACCATTATAGACTCATTCAAATACATCATATATAAATAGACGATGAATATTGTAAATAAGCAAGTAGTTTGTATCATTATACATATATATGCATTGAGTGTTTATATATTTTTATTCCCCACACATCACTAACTATGTCCAATAAATTCATTTAGTAAACGAAAGAAAAAAAATTAGTGTCAAATGAAAATTCAATTATAGTCAAAATTTTCATTTGGAAACAAGAATAAGAATATTAATACTAGTGAATATACAACATAATTTAGTAGTAAATAGATATACATATAATTTAATTATGAATACGGACTTCCAAAGTTTCCCCAATAAATAAAATGTTATAATTATTGTTAAAAACCATAATCTATTTAATATTTACTTGGTTTTTTGAAATATATAAAGTAATGTGTAATTCGATAATTCAATATTTTAAATGATGTATAATATCTATCTGAGAATTAACAGGATGGAAATGAAAAATAACACCAATTTATAAAAAATGATTGTTTTGTATTAAATAGATGTCCCAAGAGAAATAAAGTTTAATATGGAATTGAAAAAATTAAAATAATATCTAATAAAAATATTCTAATTTTTTTGATAAAATGAGGTTATAAATAACATAAAACCCTATTTTAATGGAGAATTGATAATATTTATAAAAATTTATTTTCAATATAAGTTAAAATTATAGATTCTAGAAAATTAAAACTACTAAAGTAATAAAACATGATGTGTAATATATAAATATATATAAGTGGAGTGAAAATATCTTATAAATACTATTATGAAACTAATATCATTTTCAGGGAAAAAAATCAGAGAATAATCGGTGTAGATATTATTCTCTAAAAATAGTAGATGATGTAAATTCATCTGTATCATGAATAATGTTCATGTAGGTGAGAAAATTTGTTAATAATTAAAGAAATTTAATATAACTTCTTTGACTCATCTATAAATAAATTGATGTTTTCTTATTTACAAAAAAATAAAATGATTAATTTTAATTACATTAATATAAATTAAATAAAAATAAATTAAAAATTCAGATAATTTATTTATATATAATTAATTTCATATAATAAATTAATGATTTCGGTTATAATAGATAATAGATCTCAACCAAAATGAAGAAATAAGGTCAGATGTTTTTATAAATATTATCATAGTGGATTTGCTTAAAAATATAGTTAAAATGGATGTAATTAATAAAAAAATATAATCTACTAATTGAGAATAAAATATATGAGGCTTAAGAGAGATATTTTATATAATATCTAAAAATAGAATTCATGTATAAGGAATCCCAATTAAATTTAATATTGAATCTTATACCCGTAAGAAATTAGAAAATTTTGAATCAAGTTCCTTAAAAATTTAGAACATGATATGGTCCATTATATCGTACTAATTACATAAACTATTTTTTCAAAATTTATACAAGGGTTAGTTTGTAAAATATCTCAAATAATACATATGGAATAATATAAAACATTTCTAATGAAATAGTGATTGATAAAAAGAACAATTATGAATTTTTTAACATATGAATAAAAATATTTTTAAGGATTGAATTGGAAATGGAAAAATATTTATAATGATAAATGATTAGAGCCAGAAAAAATATATCAAAACGGAATCATATACTACATATAATTGAAATATGTACATATTTCAAAACACGTCTTAAAGGATGATGTTTGAGGTAACAATTATATTCCATTGAATTATAGCTTAAAACCTCAGAAATTGGATTTTTAGTGATAACATGATCTCTAGGACACGTATAAGAGCTTTGTAGTTTTTTTAGATCATGGTCTAGATATGGAAGATTTGGGTGGGTTTATATGTTAGGATATCATGTTATATTTTATAAGGGTGGGGAGATCGACCGTTTTAAATATTATGAACATTAAAACAAAATAAAATTTTATCTCATGGAATGTGGATAAAAGATCTCCCAATTTCTATGAGAGGATAATTTAATTTCTAAATACTCTCATAAAATAAAATGTACACATATTTTAGAGATACATGATGCCTTATCACATAAACAAACCCATATTATCCCCTTTAAAACTTACCACAGTGAAAAAATGTATGATAAAATATATTCAATATGACTAAAAATGAAATGTGATGTATAAAACAATTTTTAATTAATTACCCAAAATTTGGAATCCATTATATAATATTATATTTCCATAATTGGTAAATTTTAAATTTAATATATGTTTTCTAAACACAATGAAAAAATATTTTTATAAATATGTTTTTTAGTATATGTTTATTATTTCCCCATAATTATCTATAATATTGATTCTAGTAGAATTAGTTATATTATATTTCTTAAAAAGATACATAACCTAATTTCAAACCAATATATTTTTTAAATGGATGTTTCTAAAATATTTATTAAAATATCACAATCAAAAATAGTATTTATTTGAATAACAACATTAATTAAATTTCGTAATAGTCAAATATTGATTTCCACATTAAATATTATATTGTTAAATAAATTATATATATATATATATATTTTGTAAATATTTTTTATAAATATGAAAGACATTATTATATCCTAATGTCTTATAATGATAGTATGGGTAAAACCGGTATTTTTCACTACTCACCAAAAACATATATTTTAGAAAAACAAAAAAAATCGTTTAGTAAAAATTTAGAAGATTAATCAAAAAATGATGTTTACTTCATCAAATAAAATCTTTTTTTTTCTATGAATTTATATTTTCAATGAAAATATTTTATATAATAAAAAAGGGCTTATATAGTGAGTTGACCTCTTAAAGCATCAAACTTTCATAAGCTTATTGCATATCAATTTATAATTATTTCAGTCCAAAATGATTCATTCATAAGTTTATGTATTTAAGAAGTGATCAATTATTTAAGAAACACAATACCAAAAAAAATCTATTTGAGAAACTATTTTTTAACATTGAATTATTTTAATTAATTAACATTAATTATTTATTATCTAGTTATTAAATATTTCTAGTGAAAAAAAATTGTAAAAAATTAGTATCCTAATTACATATTATATTTATATTAAATAATTATTATTGTAATATTTTGCGACTGATTTAATTTTAGTGTTTCATATTTTAAAGGATATTCTACATAATTTTTATTTAATATAAAATATGAATTAAATCATGTGGTGTTATATTTTCTCCCTTAAATAATTTATATCACCAAAATATAAATTTATTATTAATAAATATCATGGTGACATGAAAAAGTAAAAAAATATAATGTATATTTTATCATGATAATGTATTTCTAAGCCCATATTATGAGAACTACTATTTCTAATTTAATACTTTTAATACCTTGATTATGACACCCCATTACACACTCTATGGTAATTCTAGTTTCCTTACATGTTTTCCTCCTTAATTGGGTATGTATTGGGACTCCTGATGATGGATAGTAATTGTATGTTGAAAATAACCAAATGTTTAGGGGTGTATGATTTTTTAAATAAATGTAGTTTGGGAACAGATGTGTAATGTATTTGTGTGGTTCTTTATGAGTTTGGAGAATGCCCGATGTGGTTTGGGATTCCTTGTAAGAATATGTTTTTTAATAGTTTATAAGAAATTTCCACACAATTAAATGGAAATACATGATGTTTAAATTTCACTAGTCTCATGTCATAAGATGGATACAACACATGAATTATTACACACTATATAAATATAACACCCTTTGATTGGATAAAATATGATTTTAAATAAAAAGAGTGATACATGGGAAAAATAAAATAACGTTCATTAGTGTATGTTTATTTGAATTAATAGAGTTTGGGAATAAATTTATAATGGATTTATGGGATTATACTTGGGTTTAGAGAGCACATTAGGAGGTCTGGGATTCTATTTAAGAATATATTGATTTCGATGTATATTTTTAATTTAATGGAAATGTTATGTGAGTAAAATACAATTAAATTTCACTAGTATCAAGTTATGGGCTATGTACACAATGTGAAAGATTACATGTTGTGTAAAAATTACACATTTTGATGGTTAATTTTCTATTTTTAGTAAATATGGGATGGGTTTTCAGTGTATAAGGATCCTATGGATTATATGACATGTAATGGGATTTTGAATAATTTAAATGATGTGATTTTCAATTTTAGGTTTCCTCTTGGATAATTAGCTTTGTTATTTAGTTTCCACTATCCTTGATATCAACATAGGACTCTCCTGCATGGATTTTGGGGACATATTCCTTGTCTAGATAAATTCATTGATTGATTGATCTATGTTGACATTAGGTTGAATCTATCTGAATGAGTAATCATTGATATATATTCACTTCCATTGATCATGAAAGCACCGTTTTGTACCATTATCTGATCCGGGGACCTATGGTGATGATTCATTCAATTCCTTTATAGATCCATTATGGGATGTTGTTATAGGGGCTGAATATTGATTAATTTTGGTGTAGTGGGTGTGTGGTAAAGAGGTGTGTTGAGTTATTTCAACTACATTGACAATATTTCTAAATTGAATAAATTTGGAGATGTGTGGATTGGTTATAGGGCCTCCATTGTAATTTTTTTCCTTTAATTTTGGTGGATCCCATTGCAGGAATGTGCGACCAAGTTTTTAAGTTAGGTGGATTTTTCTATACACTATGTTTACTAACATCATTACACTAATATTTGATAAATTGTTTTGCAGGAGAATTTTCTTGATTTAATGATTTTATTTTTGTGTGCGTAAATAAATTATTTATAAAAGAGGGTTTTCCCATTTTATTGTAAAATGAAATGTTTTTTTCATTGATTATGGAATGGTTTTGTGAAATTTTCATGAAAGAATTATTTCAAAAATGGTTTTATAAATTAATTTGGAAAACAGTTTTCATGGAAATCCCTGAGTACATAGGTGGAAGGTGTAGTAATATGACGTGTCCACTACTAGGGGGTTATCACATAGGGTATTCCTCTTCTCCTTAGGTTTTTTGTTATAGGTACATATTAGACCTGTTGGGTGGTTGACTTTATGGGTTATTTCTATACACTATATAATTGATTCATATGTCTATAGGCTTGATAGGAATAATTTTTTCTATGTTACGTATGAGTATCATACCTCTCCAAAACTAGTGTTATCCATGACATAATTGTACCGATCCTTTTTTCCTAGTACCATTTGGTTTATAATACCATGGATTTTATATGATATGTGATGAATTATTTAGATTTAATTGATATATTTGTTTTGATATTTGTATATGAAATGATTTGAAATTTAAATACCATCATTATTTAGAAATGTGGAAAAGGGGGAAATTAAATGTTATTCCATTCTATTGAGATAAAAATACCTAAACTATATAACATGAATTATCTTCAATAAATTTGAGTATTCCTAGAATAATATACATAAACGTTTTATAGAACACATGTGTGGGACCCTACTATGAATGTTATCTGACATCACACACATCCCTTCAGTGGTTCATAGACCGTGTTATGTATTTTGATGAAAGGAAAGGAAATAATTCACAATGTGGTGGATTGGTTTTTATATCAACTAGGATTGGTTTTTTGGATAGTGAGATGATGTGGGTTTTACCATGCTATCACCTGGAGAATGAAAGAGTATGTTTTTTTTGGTTTTTTCATCCTTTTTATTTGGAATTGCTTCTATGATATTTTTTGGAACCTATTTAGTTATATCAGTTATATTGTTCTATTTTTTATTATAACTAATATATTCATGTGTCCTTATGTTTTTTATTTACATACATGTATATATATAGATACTATGGTGTCTACTTTATGAATGGGGAAGCAATTTCTTCTATATGTTGTTGATACCCATGTTCTAGATGCAATCCTGTGGGGATAAGGAATTCCAATCGAGAATGTAGCAATTCGGTTTGGATACCAATTTGAGAGGTTATATAGGACATGATTTTCAATGGTTGCTATTATAGAAGGTATTTAATTGAGATTAATTTTCTTCAGATGTTTGATAAACTATTTATAGTACTTGAGGGAATTGATAGATCGGTTTTAGTGAGTTATTTCCCCAATATTTCGATAATGAGACTCAAGTTACTATGGTATGTTGGGGTCAACATCATCTGTATTTTGTTTTTTGTCGTATTCAATGTTTTTCATAGGGTTTTACGAGCTTAAATTGATATTAATCATTTTCTCCACACCTTTTTCTTTTTTTGTGTGGATTAGTATGCCTCCAAGAAATTTTTTATTATATCCACAAGAGGGTGTAGCTTATGCTCCCCAGAGGAATCCTCCCATGAATTTGAATTTAATCAAGGCTATTATGTGGTCAGTTCATGATATCGACAAAAAAATTTGTAATTTTCTAAAAATTTTGTAGTTGATGTACAACTAAGAGGTGGAGAATAAATATATCACTCATAAGAGTTCTTATGTGAGAATCCACCTCCCATTAAATGAATGGATGAACCCTAAGAGTATGAGGACTATATGGAAAATATGGATTAGATCATTGGCATCAAGGATACTCTTATGTGTATCAATTTAATGTGTGTGGAGTTTAGACATGATCATCCCAACGATAGATATTTTGATTCTATTTTCCATGAGGATAGACATGTTGTATTAGATTGTAAGGGAATTAAGACTCCCTTTTTGAGAATTTTTTTCTGGATGCATGGATAATGGAGAAGTCTATTGAATTCCACTTTTTGCAGTAGGGAGAGTGTTCAGTGTCGGTGTATACTAATATGTTCATTTAGGTAGTTCCATTTATACTATATGATATAATGAAAGACTAGGTGAATGCACAAAATTCTCTATAGAGATTGAAACCAAATATCATATCGTATGTAATTGGGATGAAGCATTCAACCAGCGAAGGGAAAGTGGAAAGGGATATAATAGATTAAATGATTATGATTGGAAATGTTAGATATTATTCCACTTTTATTTCAACTTTTCGAATCTTCATGTGTGGTTCACTGATGTAATGGTAGTGGAAATATCATAACCACATTGGGGGATGTGGATCTCAGTAGCAGGGAACTATACCACCACTAATTGAAACTCGTACTGTACCTTTGACTAGCTATCAGTGTGGAATGGGTGGACAGACTCAAAATTATAATCATTCACAGGACAAAATATGAAATAGTTGTGGATTTAATAGTCTTATGTAGTATTTCTATCATTATATGTCCTCAACTTGATATGTTCAAGGACAGACAACTCTAAAGGCTACAATGGAATAATTAGAAGCTGTAATGAATATATGGAATCGCCCACCAGCTACAGAAGTGAATCACTTTCACCTATTAATTTGTTTTTGGTGGATGTAGATGTGGGTCCAATGATAGTTATAGGTACCATATTTATTTAATTCATAGTAGAAATTTCATAACTTGATACTAGTTCTTCATAATAATTTATATTAGAATGATTTTTTGATATTATTCAACTTCAAATGAAGATCATAACATTTTTATAGTGTTAGTGAAACCACATGGGACGTAAAAAATTGAGGTGTTTCAGTTTCATTGTGCACTATTGAAAGGTGATGTATGGTTACTCTATGATTTCCTCATTAAAAGTCTTTATTAGTTTGACATTATAATTTTGATGGATTAGTTTGTTTCTCACTATGAAATGACTAATTTTTTTCATCAACATATCACATTACCTATGGCCAATGTGATCTCACATGTGTTTCCAGTAGATTAGGATCAAATGTCTAGTTGTGTAGGACCATCCCTTATAGAGGTCAAAAGTTTATTGTACGTGGTACTAGTTTTTCTTATTGACATTTCTTATGTAGGAGATCATCCCAAGGTTTCTTTTGAATTTTATAAATTAATTTGAGATGATTTATTAGGTATTCCTTTAGAGAGGGAGGTATAGTTTATAATAGACCATATTCCATATTCATATATTATTTTCATACGTTCATAGGGTATGGAATTGGAAGATATGAATAAGATCAAGATTCAATTGGATGACCTATTCGATAATGGATTTCTCTTCCCTCGTGATTCACCTTGTGAATCCCCAAATCTCATTTCCAAGAAGCCGTACGGTTCACTATGACTGTTTTTAACTTATCGAATGTAAAATTGATTGATGGTTAAGAATAATTATCCTTTTCCACATGTGAATGAATTTTGTTTTAGTTAAGGGTAGAATATGGATTCCAAATATTATTATTTAGTAGATATATCATTAGATCAGAATTTTGGAGTCTGATATACTGAAGGTGAGTTTTAGGAGAAGGTAAATCAATTTGAAATATATTTTGATGGATTTTGTTCTGACAAACTCATCTGTCATTTTTTATGCATTGATAAATTAGTTTTCCCATCTATATCTTAACACTATTGAGGTCGTGTTTATGGGTGAAATTTTTGTTTATTTGACATCCAAGCCCAATCATGAGCACAATTTGAGTTTGGTTATGGAAATACTGAGTGGTAACTATTTGTATGGAATTCTTTTGAAATGAATCTTCCTCATTAATGTTGGATGTTAATATATAACATTATTTCTAATCATCGTTTATTTTTTTATCCTAAGTAGGTGAAGGCTATTTTTTCATATGAGGAACCACATAAAGTCTTAAATATTAAAATATTCATTTTTCCTGATGGGTATTATGGAAATTTCATCTAGGATTTCTCAAAGTTAGCATCACGTTTTGTTTATTCTACCATCAAAAGGGGTGATAATTATTTTGGATGTAAAATGTCATATTTTTTGACATGCAGAAAAGACTTATTACATCGACTCCTACTCTGATATTACAAGTTCATGATAATGGGTCAGTCATTTTATGTGATTCTTTTGGTTGTAGGTTGAGTAGTGTCCTTATTCAGGATGATCATGTGGTTTCATGAAAATCTCTTCAGATTCTACCACATGATAACAATTTCCCCACACATGATTTAGATATTTCAATAGTTATGCATGTACATCAGTGATCGAGGAACAATATTTTTCATTAATGGTTTAGAATCTATTTATACCAATACATTTCGATCTAAATATTTTCTTTAAAAGATATGATTTTCATACATAGGTGGTGGGTGGAATACCATCAAATGTTTGAAATTGATATCACATATTCCCCATGGAATGTTAATTTCATGGCGTTTATTATTTTCAAGAATGTTATATAGAATGTTTATTCAAAATAAATGTAAGAGTAGAAACATATGATTCTTTTTTCATAGTAGAATCTAGATTATCAAGAATATATTCGAGTTATAGTTCGGAAAAGTGTTCATTTGTCATTATGGTTTTAAAAATTGTTCACCTATAGTCAGGAATAATTCCAAGGCTAGTTTGATGAAAATCTAGGCCCAAATAGACCAAAATACATAAAGAAAGTCCCTTTCATGAAGCTCCTTCATAGAGATTCCTATCCACCATGATTGTGAGAATCCCTTTGACAATGTCATTGTGATTATAATGAGTATTGTGATAACTAGAAATGATGTTTATGGTTCCTCAATGAGTATGATGAAATCAGATGGAGCCCTGCAACTACACGACCCCCTTTTCCTCTGCGACCAGCATAGTGAGCGCAGACATGATGGTCTCTTCATAAGTATGATTAACTCTGATAGATCATTGACCCTTCTCAACATCCATTTTTCATCATGGTAATCACTAAGATCACCATAAGCAACTATTTCAAACAAATTTATGGCTCTCACCCGCCATAACCATTTTTACATTGAGCATTCCCCTTATGAGAACACTTTCCAAAAATCCACCAAGCATAAAAAAAAATCTACCAAAAATGGATCACCTAAGTTACTTGATCATCATGAGTAATGCTTCCCTTTGTTCTTTATGTCCCTTGAATATGGTAAGGATTCCCTTCATGAAGGCCTCCTCCATTCATAACGGAGGGAGATAATTTATGATGATTGAGGATCCATAAAGTGTTAATCCTTCATGGAGATATCTCCTAATAATGAGCCTTATGCTAAGTCAATCCCATGACCCATAAAGATTTATGATTCATAATGATCCCCTTGTTCACAAAGGACCATTCCATTGTGAAGAACCACTATATCATGAATCTCGAATCCTTTGAAAAATTACTCTTTACGATCCCCAGTATCGGAAACCTTCTTTCCCATATGGCCCCCCAGGCTTGTGCTAATATATTTCATGGTTCTACATGTTTTCTTTCATGTTGTGTTTTCCAAAAATATACTTCTTTACATATGTATGCTAAAATATATTTCTACTTCACATACCTACACTGACTTGGACCCCTACATTTACCACCCCCAACCACATTCTCTTCGGGCATTTCTTGTGCCTTTCTTTCCCTACGTGTGTGTAGGTATAAGTTATTTAATTGAAAGGGATGCAGAGTAAGTCCTCATCGTCCGAGTTGCATAACTAAAGACTACCCAACACCTTTTTTCTTAGTGCATGATCATAAACTATGGTTTTTGCATATGTGGAATGTCTGAGACGACCAAAGAGGGAATGGCCACTGCAACACTCTCACCTCTCTCCGCCATTGGGCTTCATCTCCATCTATTACTTGGGCAGTCTCCATGTAGTCCCCAAATCATGTCCTAAGTCCGTCCTTCTAGAATATGTACCAATCTCCGTCCCCTTTTGATTCTAACCATACAAAACCCACACACCATCCTTCATGTCTGCACATTTGATGACATGATCATCTACTCTAATGTTTCCTCTTGTTTCTTACAATGAGCATGACTCACAAGAGATTAGAGTGAAATAGAAACCATTTCATCCACTTAGGCCACTAACAATGTGTAATCCCCATTCCCCTTGTCTATTATGATGTTTAAAATCATCAACTATACTATGAAGCCATTGATCACAGCCTTGTAAAAAGGGTATGTAGTATGCATGTTTGAGGTTCAAGCGCATCACTCCCCAAAATCCTCGTGTTCTTCCAATTTCACATCAGTTCACTCATCCCGAATTTTTTTTCCAATATGCTCTGATATTTGTAGATTATGATCCCTTTCTGATATGTTGGAAGCCTCTATGAGGATCAATAACAACCATTAGTAAACTCTAGTGCTCCCTCGAATGGAATTTCCCGTTCAGAGTGTGAAATCTTACTTTTTTGGGAAACATAACTCATATCCATCCATTGTGGTATTCTAATCTATGATATTTAAAAACTAACCATGCATAAGACTCATTCAATTAACATCCACCCAACCAAGAGTGATTCTCTTTTGAAGGGCCGCTAACTAAATGCAATCCCCTAGCATGTCTCTAGGTCGATGTCCATGTGTACACCCTGATTCTCTTCCCCAATCTCTAACTACTTGGACTTTGATTCCTGATACATAGGAAGCCTCTATGAGGATCAGTTCCATCATTCTACACACTCTATTTTATTCAAAATCACTTCATTCATTCCGATACTAAATATTACATGACCCACCACATCCCGGTGATATCATTCAATCCACAACATCACGACATATAGAATCATTGAGGAAGTTAACCCTACTTAAGCCCATCATGATCTATTTTAACCAAACCGAGAGTTCCCATCTTGTGATGGGAAACTAACAAAGTCTAATCCCCAAATCACCCCTTCAAACAACATGTATTTTCTTCCCCATCATATACAGATTATAACTGGTAATATTCCCTAGTGTTCAATCCCTGCAAATGGTAGACCTTGGCATCTCCATTTTTGGTGTATTTTTCCATGACCCATGTTTTTTGGTGTCTAGATCCGCATTATTTAGTGTGAAATAAGTCATTTTAGGACAAACCACCCAGGTTCCATCCACATGGGTATTTTACTCCATTCATCTAATAAACCTTCCATGTGCTCCCTCTTAGGGATGTACTTGGCTAATTCATCATTTGTGGTGTCCAAATTACCATTAATGGATTCAAAGGTTCCCTTTTGGGAGAAACTATCCATGAACCATCCTTACGGTCATTATGATCCATCAATCTAGTAAACCATACTAGTACTCACTCCTAGGGATGTGCCTACCTAATCCATCTTTTGTGGTGTCCATATTAGTATTCATAGTGTGAAATGATCTCTTTTGGTAAATTCCATATAGGGTCAGTCTTTATCAAGAATTTTTATCTTTCTATACACTAAAAATTCCATGTACTCCCTCAATGGGATGTAACCATATGATCCCCCATCATAAATGTTCTCATTTGTCCAATATGTCTCCTCCAGAAGATAAAATATTTGAATAATCTTTGTTAAAGAAGAGAAGTTGAGGAAAACCTAAGAGAAATAACTCAATAATAGAATTCCTTGCAATCATTCTGGGAAACCTCGAGCTTATGCACCCTCAAGAAGCCCCATGATAAGGGAAAATAGTGGTTACCAATGTTCCAAAATCTAGAAATGATCGTGATGCCCAAAAAGACTACTCTTCTAACTGAAGGTTTCTGTGTTGAAACGAAACTTTAAAATTACATAATAGAAGAAGCATAATCAACTAGAGTCCATAACGATATGGAACTGAGAGGATTTTCACAAAAAGCTTCTAAATCTATGTTAAATACCTATACTAGGAGAAAAATTCCATATAAGAATCCACAAAGGGAGAGAATAACATATCATCATCTTGTTTCAATCAAGGATAAAACATCTCTAATGGAGTATTGAGTGTCAACCACATTATTAAAGTATCAATGTGGGGAAACCAAGTTCCTCACCATGAGGACCAGATTACACACACACCCTAGTGGGGAAAGCATCGAAAAAATAATTGGTTAACCAGACATGTAGCTTTTATCCTTCTAGATTGGGGATTATACATGTAGGTCATCAAATAAATTATTGTTCTCGGTTTCTATACTAGTCCACCAATAGAAATTTTTAACATTATATTAAGAATTTCTCCAACAACCATGGGTATTACCTATGTTGGTCATGAGATCAATTATTATGCTCAAACTCCCCATTAGGATACTAATAGTAATGATGTACTAGATATGAATATTTTCTACTTAAACCATGGGAATTAGTAGAGTTGAAAACATCAGTAGTTAATCATGTCACCGGATCCAGCTACCAGGTTCCAGGTCCCTCCATAAAAATAGTGGGCCCTTCTTGGAACTCAATAGAATTTGGGGAAATTAATCATTGGGTATTGTATTATGTGACATAATCATAATATATCTCTCTATCCATCCATCGACAATTTAATAGTGGTGGGGCACTTGGAACTACATGCCTATTATCCATACTAATTGTTGAATCTTCCTTTTTTATGTGACCCAAGAATCAGGAAACAAGTCACCTCCCATCCATAGACATTGGGGCATGAGAAATTCCAAAGTGGAAATATAGCATAGCTCCACCTCTACCATGATGTCAACCATAACCATGTCTATTAGAAACCCACCCCTATCACCCTCAGAAATTATTGAGAGAAGGGTGATTGAAAATATTATCTGATTATATGAACAAGAGTAGTTCACCCCTACCAGGGACATGGACAACCACAATTTCTAATCCCTAATGACTCATCAACACCCCACCAACATGGGATGTATAGGGAGTCACTATCCCAACATCGACATTCAACCACTTTGAGAACCTCTCTATGGAATGATATATTGATTCAAATCCCTATGCCAATGAGGTGAGAGATGAATGAGTCATACCAGCTAAGAATTTACCCTATGATCCACCAAGGAGGGAAACCATTGGGCTATATTAATGAAACAATACAGTCTATCTGGTGAAGGAATAGGTGGCCTCTACCCCTGCACCATTTGCCTCAGTTTGGATAACCCGATGACAATGTCGTACGATAGTTCAGGGGGGGATTCCCATCCAGGGGAATCATATTTGACTTCTTCAGTAGACCATTGCACCACCCGGTATCTTATCAGGTCCCCACCAATTCAGAGTAGGGATTCACCATCACTTGATTGGAATTGAGACACTATCCACATCATGGGAATTCTGGGGTGACTACTTCATTTCCCATCACGATTATCGATCATCAAGAGGCAACCCTTGGCATTAGGATCTTGTGTGGATGTCCTCCTTATAGAATCACTTTCCAGAGTGGAGGTCCTCCATACTTTTTAACATAGCATGGTGGTCCTCCCCGTGTATCCACCACTAGTCCAAGGGAAGGACCTCCCCTTATTATTCACATCCATCATGGGGGTCTTCATCATGTCTTCACAATCTCTAGTTAAGGTCCTCCATCCTTATTGACGACTAGTATGGAGGTACTCCACATCTATAATTCTATCATTATGAAGGTCCTACTCATGCTTCCATTACAGACCACCTCATATAACCTCCATAAGACAAGGTAGATCGATTGGGAATCCAAATCCCTATCCTTACCAGCTTCAGAAGAGGTATTACCCTCTACATCACCCCCAACCATAGAGGTCCTCACTGCATGTACAAAAAAAAGTACAAAGGTCCTCCCCATACCCAGGCTCACCAACCTGGAGGTCTTCCCTGTGTCCAATGTGACATTATCCAACATGATCCTTGTATCCCATCTCATCTAGAGAGAGGCCATCCCTATCTTCTTGGCATCCATCTTGGAGGGACTCCCTACGTCTTCAACAACATTAAATGTGGAGGACCTACCCTCTCTCATAGAATTCCCAACATAGGTCCTCCCCACTCCAAAGATAGTAGGAACGTACGTCCTCCCAATATCACATCTAATGTAGGTGGATGTTCTCTCCAATCCAGCACCAACCCTCATGGCGGTCATATGATTTTTGAAGAACTAGGCTGCCCTGAAGAGCCATCAAATTATAGATGGGAAAACTGTCACATCTGGAGGAATAACTCTAATAAGCACCCGACCATATTCATCCTATTCTTATTTTTTAATACTAAATACAATTATGCTTCGATGAGGTAATGATCACCATGATCTTCTGTATTAGGTTCTTGAGGAAGAAATATTTACATGAGATTCTTCCTATATATAATATAGATGCACTATATAACCTATGGCCTCCGTACTTACATGTGAGAGGAGGATGATTTGGATCCATTTTAGGGTCTCTATTTTTAGTTTTCATTATCATCACCAGATTCACTCTCTACCTCAACATGGTATCATGGAGAGTTGTTGTGGGGTTTGGTAGATACCGTCTTGGTTCACCACCGATGACCGCCTCCCTCACAATAGAATTACTGGTCATCACTCTATCCAATAGGTACATGATGAGGTTATTAGTACTATCACCACTAAGAGATAACCTAGAATGTAGAGGATTGTTTGCTCACACTATGTTCTCTCACCGGTCAGTCCACCACCACAATAGTCTATGTCAGTGCCGATTTCAGTCCCTCAACGAACTCGAGTCAAGGAATGTGGAAAAAGAAGGACAGATGCTTGCTCCGAATGAAGATTCATGTTGGACATTCTTACAGTGGAACAGTTTCATGATATCTTCTATCCAATCACATCTCCAAACATCAATATTCTGGAGTCTCTCACCCAGGATGAATTCATGTGTTTCCACCAAACTATCATGGTGACACATTTTCTTCTTAGTAACCCTCATTTTCTGTACATGAAGAGTCGATATCATTTAAATGATATAGGCCAATAGTGTCACATTGTGGACATAAACACAATTCATGTGGTTCTCGGCCTTACAAACCCTAGTTTCCACTAAACTCTTTAGCAGAGCTGTGTGCAGATATTTCATATTCCTTTTTGAATCATTAAAGAGGCTTCTTTGAACGTGCATTTCATGGGATGGGGGAGGTTTGATACACTTCAAATCATCTAAATCCTGTGGCAACCATACATTTTAGGTGACATAGACGATATTCCTCCAAGTGAATTCATAGTCAATATGGCCAAAATCAGCACACTTAAAAAGAGAGAAACAAAACTAGGCTATGAAGAGGATGACTTGCCGCTTAGGGAAGGACATCAACTACACGGTCTACCAGGCGTTGTCACCCACCAGAAAATGAATATTCTTGGCCCTCCATAGACCTTAAAATTATTTCCATTAGGTAGATAAACATACATGGTTAAATGATCGACAAGGATTTTTAATCCCTCTGACCTGTCTGGTTCAATGTAAATGACATGGGATTATCCTAAGATGTATTAGTTATACCAGAATCTTTATGATCAGAAACATATCATTCATGAGCTTCTTGTCGAGTGCCTTGTAGGGTGGAATCTGGACTATGGTTATCTTTAGTACTATCCAATCCATCCCACACTATAGTAGAAGGGTAAGGAAAATGTCCTTACCAGAGAACTGTCTCCCATTGATCCCAAAAATCATATGTATCCTAACAAGGTAGAGTCTTATTATTGTGGAAAATTAAAATGTTATACATCATTGATTCCACCTGAACTGCATGTGAACCATCTTCGAAACCTGGTTCAGGATGATACCCTCGTGGTTCCTCATATTTTTCCTCTAGTGGCTCCACAATCTATCCCAGTCATTTAATGAGTCAGTGAGAAATCATGTCACATTGAAGAAACTACTAAGGCCCTGGTAGTTAGGAATCCACATCATGATAGGAACCCCCTTATAGGATGTTCCTATGGCCACCATCATTTCATGACTTGATTCTCCTAAAACCCAAAAGGTGGATTTCCCTCCAGAAGGAATGCCATATCCAGAATATTTATATGATATTCCATCACTATCGGGCTTCAAAACTCCTTTATTTTCCACTTTTAATTGGATGGGTGAAATACTGTAGTATATTGAAAACAAAACATCATAGTTTGGACCCATACAGGTATGTCTGGTGTAGTAAGATACAACCAAGATTTGGTGCTTGATACAGACACTAGAAGGGCCAATGTTTGTCTAATACAGGCAGTTACCAATTTGTTATATAGCTGGAGGGTAAGATCTATTATAGAAATTTCATTATTAGTCTAGCTCCACAATTCACAAGACCAGAATTGTTGAACTTGTCCAATGAAAACAATATCCAGATATGAGATTCACAACCTTTGTTTCCAATTGTAAAAACATCATGCATTACCTCATGATTCCTCTGACTCAAAAGAAGCTATTGAAGAGGTGTTTGAGGAATGTATAGACTAAACCAGTCCCCTACCTCATCATTTATAATTTCATAGGTGGGTATTGGGATTTCATGTATAAGGATAAACACCTATTGGATGTCTTGCAGCATGTCATGTAGTCATGCACATTTCCTCTTTATTCTCTTTCAAGAAGAGGCACCATGTCGAATACTAAAACCATATACTATGTGGAGGCCCATAGGCCACAAGATCTATTACTAGATAAACCAAACCTGCACGTCCACAAATGACAAAAACCACATGCAAAAACATAGGGTCAATATATCCCACCAATGAATCGGTAAATGTTGATGCCTAATGCACCAATGCCTCATAAGATAGATAATCAGGTTTTACCTCCTCGCCAGGCTATAACCACTCACCAGGGAAAGGTTCCTAGGGTCCCTTTCCTATATAAGAGAAACCATACATACTCATTGGATGATGGTCAGGTACTTGGATATTTCCAATGTTCCATAGACTATAGAATTTCAAGGTTTCCAAAATGTAGGAGACCCTAAGGGGACAATATCACTGACCCCCCCCCACCCCCACAACAACTTCCCCTTTCACCAATTCCTAAAACATAACCTTATGAAAGTATTTTTGTTTAAGGACCAGATCAATGACAACGTCGAAAAAGATAGTCATATTTGGTAATAATACAGTGCAGGTGGCATTTGTTTCTGTCGAACCGGATAGTAAAAATGATGGTGAATGGAAGTAGGTCTCTAATCATGGGTATAATATGTATGAATGATATTTATCTCATAGGGAATTCACTCACCCCATTATATCATATGTTTATATTTTAATCACCTTGAGCCTCCTGATGTTTCATCACCTACTACATCTTCAACAATGACATCCATATCTTAGGATTCATTATCTCAGAAGAACAGGTGAATAAAATATAAGGGATAGAAAATCATCCTATGTGCCGAAGTGATATTTCAATATCAGTGAAATAATTCCCCTATAGGTGGGAGTTATCCTTAGAATAATCCTAGTAGTTGATAATTTTTCAAGTGATTAAACAGAGTATGTATCATTGAATACTATAAAACTAGAGGACCCTAAAATGTTTCCAAATGATAAAGAGCATTAGTAAGGTCCTCCTAACATCCTAGGTCGATTTCATCTTATACAAGGTCATAGCTATGAGAATAATCATAATACTCAAGACACTACCTCTATTGAAGTTGTGTTTTTTGTTGAGAATATGCAGTTGGTTCAACATAGATTTTCACAATTATAGTCCTCTCATCATATGTCATCCAATTCCATACAATTATTTTTTGTGCTATGTGATCCATCATATCTGATAAAAGAATGCTATGATCAATAATGTTCAGTTAAGGATGGACCTCTATTAACCCTCAACCATCTGGAATTCATCTAGGGATAATTCTCTTGTAAAAAATTAGACATCTGTAGCACTAGCTAGAATCCACCTATTTGACCTGAAACATATGTCATACCTCCTACAACAGAGGCAACCCCTACATAATGAAATGGGAACCTAGCAAAGACTTACGAAGTAATCAAAAATATTTCCATCAACCCTTAAAATCTATTTATACTATAGGTTCTCTACATGTCATATGATAGGCATGAAACCCTTATAGATTCAATAAAAATCCCTCTCCATTTCAAAATAGATATAGAAGACAAAGAAGCCTCCCTTGTTGAAGAAGGTGAATATATAGATTTTAAAGAAATTATCTTATACTAAGGAGACGATATATGATCTCTTATATAGGGTAATATTCTCACATAGTACATCTTTTTCCTATTCAATGGATTGGATGTGTTTATTTGTTTTATCGACACTGGTTCTGGTATCAATCTCATGCCAAATATAATGCTTAGCAATGTAGGACTTACTAAAGATGATATAAGTCCCTCTAACCTAAGGATTCATGGTTGTGACATGACAAATCAAACACCATGCGGAAATATCCACCTAAAAACCTAGTTCCATGGGCTGGTTCCAGCAATGATTTCAAGGTCGTCTCACAATATATCAGCAATAATTCGTTGATGGGAAGAACATGCCTCCATCTGCAGGCAATAGTTCCTTCCCATGTCTCAAATTCCACATGTACTTCTTTAAATATCGACTGGGCATGCACCAAGTTGATGCAATCCCATATTACTATTTTTAATCACATTACAAAGATGCCTACTATTTCAGGAGAATGGAAAAATAGGTTGAATCTAATGTGGTTGATCACACTACCAGTCTAGCTGATCCATGGATAGATATCAATGACGCTTTAATCCTCCTGATTCATTAGCTGGTGGACATAACCCTGGACATGGGAAACTAATTTTTTGTCAATTGGTGGAATAGGAAGTGTTTTACCATGTGTAATAAATATAGGAAGATTAATTCATACTTGTACCCAAATAAAGATCAAGTGTTTACCGAGCCCCTAATCCATGTATGGTATATGGATGTTCGCCCCATGTCAATAACAGTACTCCATACATGTGCATTCCACCGATTGGGGAAGAAGCATCATATGATGATGTGCCACTAGTGCTCTCATATTATTAATAATTTCCCCTTTGCCCGAATTCGTAATGGAACTGGTTCATCACTTTTCATCGCTAGGGTATTATCTTTTCAATGGTCACCTGATGAAGACCCCCCCCCCCATTTGTTAGGAAGGCACCTTTATTTTTATGGGAACAAGTGAATCTGAGGAATTGACTCATTCCAATTATCTCCATTTCCCATACATTGGAAATAATTTGTATGAAAACCCTCCCACATTCGAATAAGTTGTCTCCAACACCGTCAATGAGTTGGGAAGGAAGAATCTCGATAACGAGACTTATCTGATACCAACATTGATCACCAAAAATATTAATAAAAATGAGAAGTAATAATATGTGGAAATCCGGAGGAAGATTTAATTTTATTTTATTATAGTTTTGATGAAAATCCATGACTAGATTAGTAGGTCAACACACTCTATCTTGGTGTCTCTATAAGTCATTGCTGGTTCCAAAAAATTCCTTGGAAGATGCACACATCCCATAGTACCATGGTCAATGTTGAAGATGATAATCTCATCAAATCGAACATCATAAAAGAATTCTAGTACCCCTGATTTCTATCCAAAATCATTAATTTGAAGAAGATTAATAGAAAAATTAGAGTCCAAAATGACTTCTTAGAACTCAACCATCGCCATATAAAGGATAATTTATCATTTCCTATGATAGATATACTAATAAATGCCTCTAATAGAATCAAATCTCCCATCATCATGGATGTATATTATAGATAAAAAATTCTAGATAACCCCTATGGACAAGGTTTCAACCACCTTCAAGAAACCAGAAGTTACCTTCGGTTACTAGGTAATGCCTTCTGGTCTGAAGAATGTTGGATCCATCTATCAGTGTGCTATGTAATGTGTATTAAAACTCATTCTTTGGACACTAGTTTAATAAGACATGGATGATTTATTCGTTTTGTACCTCCAAATTCAAGACCATATTAGAGATATTTTGAATGTGTTTAGCTTCCTCCACTGCGATCATCTAAAAGTTAACCCCTTGAATTTTTATTTTGGGGTTACCTCTATAAGTTTCCTTGTTTTTGCAATCAATTATATAGGAATCAAGATAGATTTGGGGATGATCAAGGCCATTAATCAGATACCCCTACGAGAAAACATTGAGGGCTCTGAGGCATTCAAGGCTACATATCCTATATAGGCTGATTTATTGAAAATTCTGTTGTCAAGTGTATTATATTATTTTGAAATATGAAGAAAGGTTTGGTCTACAATGGGGATGAATAGTTCTATACTGCATTTGGGGAATTCAAGATGTATCTTTTGTGGCTCAAGTTCTGATGTCACAAGACATGAAAAAGTTGTTGGTCCTTTATGTGACCACTCTGAAATGATCCCTCTATACTATTCTCACCCATAATAATAATGAATGGATAAGGAAAAGTATGTACAACCTTAGTTGTATGATCCTTGCTACAGAGACTATACATTCATCTTTTTAGAAGACCAATCATGAAATTATTTTCATAGTGATGATGTTTCATCACAATTTCCAACATCATGTGATATTGACAGTACCCCGTATAGACACACTAATGTATATTATGAAGTAACCATTGTTGAAATAGTGTGTATCTCTATCAGAAATGATCCTTTAGTAGTTCGATATAATTTTTCCTCTATATAAAGATACCAAATGTTAGATGCTGGAAGATATTCTAGTCTCCCGTTCAACCCCTATTGAGTAGTCTCTATATCCTTACAATCTGGATAAGGTGATCCTCTCAGTGGATCATTCCTTTCCATGTTCATCGATATTATTTTTTGGAATCATGTCGAACTGTATTGGTAGAAGACTCAATGATCCCAGAATCAACATGGTAGGTCTGTGTAACATCATCATCATGCCTACACATGTTGTATTTTTTCTATTCAACCATATTTTTATAAGGTTTCACGAACAATGAGGAGGAGTTCCATGTTCTAATCAATGGTCTTGATACGACCTTCGGATTTATTTTCCCACTTTTTTGTGAAGGGGAACTCTAATCTAGGCATCAAGAATATCAATGGTGACTATTATGTCATGATTCTATAGATCATTCCAATATTATAGCGCTCTTTCTAGTTGATGTCATACATCCCATTGCAGATGGAGGTCACTCAGGTCATTGGTAAAAATAATGGTATGGTCGAAAACATATCTTTCCTTGCTGCATCTCTTATATGGCATGATCTAGAAAACATAGTTATCCTTGTGGAACCTCAAATGGTAATTGCTATCATCACTTTGGATGATGATGATCGTTGGAAGGTAATCCATTTTACCATAGGTTCCAACACACCTGGACCATGAGGTCCCACTTCCACTGACAATGATTCCTCCAATTGGGAAACTCCTTTGATTGACTAGCTCCAACATAATAATTTCCCGACACATAGAGCTGAACGTGAGTGAATCCATTGTTGTGTAGTGAATTTCACCCACCAGAGTTGTCCAGCCTTAATATGATTCTCTAAGAACATCAGTTCAATAGAATAATGCTCAATTAAATTCAAGGAGATGATATCTACTGGGTTATGTAATAATTCCATGTCAGTTCTTGTAGAGGTCATCTAGTGTGGTGAAAATACAACCTCCAGATTTGATGGTTGTGTTGATTTTGTACCAATATTCTTCATGACTGTATTGAGTTCCTCAATTGGTTTCAAGAGTTCTATAACGATGATAATTTTTTTAATACACCACTTGAACTACTCCATACTACCATGTACTCTTGTCCCTCTTATTTTTATGGAATCGATGTCGTGGGACAATATCCACTAGCCACAACTCGCCAATTAAAGTTCATTCTGACCATGATAGATTTCATCTCCAAGAAGAAAGAAGTGAATTATCTCATTGAATTCAAGTCCTATTAAATAATTTATTTCACGATCTCTATAATCATCTATCAATTTGGATTCCCTCACATAGTGCTCACCTATAATGGCACATGTTTCATGCAACTGAGATGAAGAAATTGTATGCCAAGTACAATGTCCATCTATACCATACATATCATTTCCATGACAAAAAATGGGAATATCAAGGTGTTAAAAATGACTCTCCATAAAAATTTTCAAACTATGGTTCTTCGGAATAAGAAAATTTGGTTGGACAAGCTCCCCAATGCCATCTGTAATTATCAATTGATGACTAGTAATTCCACCATAGTGACCCCATATTCTATAGTGCTTGGAATAGAAGAACTCTATACCATTATGATTCAGGTTCCATCTCTTTATATAGATTTATTTGATTAGAATATATAAAAAGGAGTAGCAATTGTCCATCTAAAGTTGTTGGGAGCCCTCAATGAGAATAGACATCTAAACATGAAAAATCTGGAGATGCCCCCGAACATGATATCCAGAGCATTCAATAAGAATGATATCCTCCACTCCTTCCTTCACCATATCATGGCATTGGCTCTGAGTACAGAAGAGATACCATTTAAGAAACCTCTAAAATTGGAGCCCAAATGGGAATGACCCAATATTATCCACAAGGCTTACTATTACAGTACATATTCCATGGTAACCATGAATTGAGAGAAAGTTACTCCTCTAACCAATGATTAGTTACAAAATCATTATTTTGAAAAGGAATATAGGAACCGCTTACTTTTCTATATCATTACCACATGTTATTAAACATCACGACATTCATCATATTTCATGATGATAAACTGCATAGTTTATTACACCTACATCGAGATTTAAAACCTTAAACTAAAATATCACACTTCCCAAATGATGTTAAATGGATTATTCCTTAAATAATTATTTTTTATTGAACGATAGTGAAGAACTAATTGTGTCTTGATTCACATCCTTATGGGATACATTGGATTTGAACAATATTTTTTCTTCAGGTCCAGCCCTAGGTAACAAAAATCATTTCACCTTTTTGGCCTCTTAGCCGGGGATTCTCCCAAAAGCATGTGGTTACATTGATACCTCCGTCACCCTCCTTCACATAATATTTATAACCACCACATCATGTATCCACATTAGAGATCATTCCATTTACCAATTTCCTTTCAACATTATGTTAAACGGCATGACATACCATAACTATATATCTATTGATTCCTTCTCTCACAGGATAGGTAGTAATTCTAGAAAATTTTGTCTTGAGGTCTAGGAACAGGTTCCATAACCTTTCTGAACCTTCTGGCATTAATTTATGGTCCAGGTTCTATGACCATAAGCTAAGATCACTCCCATCCCACATCACAATAAAATTCTCCATCCTATCTGTAAGACATTGAACTTCAAAGCATTTATCCCTAATTTTTCATGTCCTTAAATTGAATGTCCCCATTTGTCCCGCATGATGTTAAAATACAACATAATCCTCACTGCATGATGTTAAACTGCATTACACGGAAGAACTATTTATGGATTGATTCCCATTATGATGGGATACATATGAAGTCCCAGACAGTTTACCATTGGTCCAAACAACAACAACTTTCCTCTAGTACCCTTTTCTTGATTCCTCTCTTGGGATTATTTGGTATTGTTTTAAGACCTTCTTCATCATTATTCACAATGGGTTTTATATTACCATGCCATGTGCATCCCCTTTGGGACCTTATTTCCACCAAATTTCATAGCCGCATAATAATAAACTGTGTCGCATCCCACGTCCATACCGCAAGATGTTAAACTAGACAACATTTTTGAACTATATATGGATTTATACCTTCCCTATCTAGTAATAATGGAATTCCAAAAAGATTTATATTCATATACATCCACATGTTTGTCAACTAATTTGTCATCATTCGTCAAATATTCATCAGAATTCATTGGTCCTTAATTGAATTTGTCGATCATTATTATGCCTCATTAATGTGATTAGATGTTCCTGGGTGTAAGGAATATAGTGATTTATTGTTCATGGACATTCTCTCATTCCATCTCCATACATCATATGTCCCTTTATTTGGGTCTCTATCATCATTAATGTCTAAAGGAATGCCGTAATGGCACGGATGCCTGGCCTCATGGATCTCCTACCATCCCAGGCCAACGTCACAATAGTGTTTGAAAAATATTTCTAGGTATGTCCTGTATATTGAATATGGTTAGAGGCCAATAAATATGTCTTTGTTCCCATCCCTGGTTAGAAAACATGGATTTTGTATCTTGAGCACGGTCAGTAGTTTTCCATACCGAAAACACATTTCATATGGAATATTGAACAATGTGATTCACACCCATTTAAACATTCATATGTCCTGTAATAATTTTGATGCCCTTGGTGTTGTACCTCTGTGAAACTTTGGATGTAGGGAGAACCTGCATCACATAGTCATCCTTGACTCCACACATTTGGTCCCCTTCCATGTGATTTTTTGTATCATAATTACATTCTCTTCCTTTTTCCCATAATAAGAATTAATCCTGAATGCTTAGGGGTCTTGGTATGGTATTTTCATGAATGGACGAATCATACCACCTATTCGAATGAACACCATGATCATAATATGGGAGCATTTTAGAAAAAGTCCAAGAATCATGACCATAAACTGTGCACATGTTCTTTTGATGGTGTGTGGGGTGCGGTGATGAGACCTCTCTAGTCCTCATTCATGTCTAGATTATTTATGGTGCCTCACTACACATTTCCTCTTTGAGTCCCTCACATATGGTCCATGCTCTATGAACATAAATTAAGATAACTAGAATCCTTCATGTAAGAAGGAAAACATCAAAATAACACTCATCTATATCATTTGACATTAAAAAAACAAATTATTCATCCAATATGTATAATAATAAACTACCTAGAACCATGATGTCTAAATCCAGGAAGACATTTTCATTTGAAACTGACCATTTTCCATGTCACCTTAAAGAACAATGTGTCGATTGATTCCAACACTCGTGGGATACATAGTGATGGAAAAAAACCCATCTCTGGTTCCATCTATGGATTCATGAATATTATCATCCCCTTCATAGTTTAGGATATCTCTTTGGGAAGGTGTATTATGGTATGAGACTTCTTTCTTTCTCTATCACACAATGCCTCATCAGGGATCCACAAAAAACATCTCTTCACCTTATGGTCGGAACTATATGACCTTAAACTATAATTTTTAACCACCATGTTCACCTGAATGTAAACTAAATGACAAACATGGTTTACGTGTTTGAGGGGATATCTCCCCTTTTTGGAACCACTCCTCTGCCAGGTCATCTTCAAGAACAATGTGTGGCATGATTCCCATGATTATGGGATACATAGTGAAGCCATGGATTATTTTAACTATGCCCATCCATATAATAGTTAGATTATACTATTAGCCATTTTGGCCCCTGACTCTAGAAAGTTGCGATGTGGTGAGACTTCCTTGTTCCTCATTCATGTCAGGTTATTTACCACACCAAGCACTTCCCATTTCGTACACACATTCCCCAGTCACACGATAATAAATTGTGAAATATCTTCATCCAAACTTAATGACATTAAACTACATGGTTATGTCTGACACACATGACATTAAAATTGGTATCCATGGTCCACACTCTATGACATTAACAGAGCTTTAGGTCTGAACAACATGTCCTTTATACTATTTTCATCATCCCTTAAGAACCATATCCTCAAGGGAAGATATGGTCATACTAATGTATTCATTCCTTCACATCATCGCCATGCTTAATAAATTCCCTTTAATTGGGTGACCATCATATTTAATGATGAAAGGGATTCCCAAATGGTATGGATGCTCAACAACATGGCTCACCTACTATCCTGGGAAAATATTCTACAGGATTTTGGATGACCTTTTGAGGTTAGTCCCACACTTCAAATATGGTCAGTGGTCAACATTCATTTGCCAGTTCCTATACTAGGATACATGATATGGATACTGTGTTTTGAAAATGGTCAGTTGTTATCCTCTATTATTCTGCAATCCCATGGGGTCACAAATATCAGATGTTTCGGTTCACATTTTTCTTCCTATCTATTTCTATGAGTCTCTAACAAAATTAATATTGTTCATTCATGCATCTATGTGCATCGAGTAAGAATGTTGTATTGGTGGGAGATTCCCACAAAAAATTTAATTTTCACTGTTTTCACTATCATGTTATAGGGAAAACCAAAAAACACACTTTTTCCTACATTGATCATGTATTACAAAGGGTTAGTAGTTTTTTAGGATTATACCTAAATAGAAGGCTACACAACCTCCTGGTGTGACTTCTATGACCTCAAAATATGATATCTGTAGTGTAATGAAATATTACATTGAATTAAATTGTTTCCCATATGATGTTAAACTATTTCATCTATAACATATTATGCTAAAATGAACATTCATGTCCTATCATATGACCTTAATATGTGTCATCGTCATCCTATAAACATGTTAAAAAACATTTCCTCATTGTGGTTTTCTCGCTTGAGAGGGAATCACCACTGTCACTAGTCATCCACCGTTCCAATTTTAAATACATACTCATGGCTTGACTCCCATAGAGACACAATGAAATTCATCCTTGAATGGTCGATCAAACAACATATTAATAAAATAGAACAAATAAGAAATATATAATGTATCTTCTCTCCTTGCATGGTTCAGACCTACTCAAAGAATCTTCCCTTCATGAACCTTGTGTGAATTTATTTTCATCCTTATGGGATATGTAGTAATTCCCAGATCATCAATATGATGTCCATAAGCAACATTATTTTACCTTTTTTATTTCAAATCATCAATTTCCTCATTTCATGACGTGAAAATGCATGAAATTTATGAACTATGTGTGGCTTGATTACCATTCTCATAGGATACTTAGTGAAAGCTTGTAATTTTATCATAAACCCATCCACATCTTCATTATCCTTTCTATCCCTCTAGAACCCATTGTGGTCCCATATAATTGACCATAAACATGGATCCTCATCAGAATATGTGGGGTTATGATTAATGATATTCATCCTTGTCCTTTCATTCATGTAGGGATTTTGCCTCAATACATCACATATGCCTCATCCCCATCAGTTCATTGGTATGTGTGTGGGGTGTAGGCCTCATTTGGGTCATTCATGTCGGGTTTAATTAATCTATTCCATTATAAAATTCTAGCTATATACATTATAGCCCATGTAGCATGACCTTAAATAGTTGTCTAGGGTCAAGAAAGTATGACCATAATCTATGTGCAATGTCTATTTCACAAGATGTTAAAATATTACATGAATCTTACTCATCGTACGCTACTAAACTATGTGTCTATTTTTCTCATTCTCATGATATAGAACTATAAGGTATTCTAGGTCCTCTATGGAGTAGTATTTCCATGAATATAGGATTGATCATTGTTCAAACCAATGTACCCACACAAATGTGCTTTTTTTTATGGTGGGGTAGTTCAAAGTGTGTTGGAATCCTTTAGAACATTGCATCACTCAACCTCCACACTTTTCATTCCAATTATTTATGTACACATCATGTTTCATGTATGAAGGAACCCCCTAACATCATGGTACCAAGCTATTTTGGGTCACCTACCATCATGGGCCAACGTTCTGTAATACATCATAAGATATTCAAAATTTGGATTCGCGTTTTCAAATTTAGATACAGGTTTGCCCTCATTTTTTTCCCCATTTCAAGCTATGATAGGGGTACTACATTTAGAGTATGGTCAGTAGTTATCCCATATCATAACACCACACTCAATTTTATTCAAATTTTAGATTTTGTTATACATAAATATAATTATCCTTTTGATCATATTAATTATAATTTCCTTGATTCCATCCTGATCGCATACTAAATAATGATGGGATGGGAAGGTTGGCTATCTTGATAGACTTATTCCCCAGTCACAATCCCCCTCAGCTCGAATACAATGGGTGGTCAGTAAACAATAGAAGACCCTAAGAATTCGATGGTTAGTTGAAACTCTCATTCCAAAGTGGATAATTAAGCGACCATCCCATGTTTATCAAATTAAGTATGATCCACATGAGATTAAGGAATGGTCATTATTTTATTCATAGGTATGATTGAGATTAAGTAATCAAAATAGGCAAGAAATGTATCATGTATTGATGTTTAGAACTCTGTGAAACAAGAATAATATGTTTCATATGTTTGGAGAAAACATAACCCCTATAGATCAACTCCTTCAATGGAATGACTCAACATAGACTCCATTTGGAATGTTTCTTCCAATGTTTCTTTCATATTAGTAATATCTCTATCATTGTCAAAATTTATAGTGTGAAGCTTGTTGGCCACAATCCCCTTCTGATCCGACTCGGCTTGGAGCATAACAACTTGATGGCTCGCCTATTCTAGTCACTCATATGATACCACCAGCTTGACCTTCAGTATTTCTATGTGTTCTATTTGATTGATAACTTATGTGTAACTCTCATTCACATTTTCTCCTATGTGTTGGATCACATACTCATCCTCTTGGAGTATCTATATTTTTATATATTTCTTATAGCATTAAGCATCATCCAATTACTAGTCACATTATGTACCTTCTCGTTATCATTGTCCCAGACAAGTGTGTGGAAATTCATGGCACCCCCCCCCCCTCTACTGAAACGATCCTGAATCCATAGGTAGAGTGATCAAATTCATAAAATAAATTCTTATTATAGGTCTTTTTAGATGATGTGTTTCATCATCTTCCATTCTTGGCATCGGAAGTTATGGATACTATTGACTTCATAGGAATCAAATTCTTCTATATCGATCATATCAGTTGGATCTTATTCTAGAAATGATTCAAGGATTTCGGTATTAGCATCCTCCTCTAGCATTACATAGGATGGGTTGGGCACATTTTTTGTAGGATGGTCTTTATCACATGATTTTATTTCGATGATGTTTCCCTGAATAGCTTCGGGTTCCACCCCAGTAGTGGTTCCCCTCATAATCATAATTGAATGACCGTTCGAAACCATATATGGGGTTGAATGGACAATAAGATCCATGTGGACCAAAATTTCTCTTTAGGGATGGGTACAGGGTCCTCCGTCCATCCACACTTGTAGAATACCTACTGCTCTATGTACTATTCAGATATTGGTCATGACTGCTAGTTTGATAGAGGAGATAAAAGGTATGGATCAGAGAAGCCTAAATCCATAAGTGTTCATGTGATGGATTCACATGATCTTGCCTCTAGATTTTCATTCCTAAGATACCAAGGCGGCGCCCACATATATGATTGTAAGTTTTTAAGGTTATAGGGATTCCACCCCTTCATCCATAATTTTGTTGGACTCCACAACTACTATTTCTCTGCATGTAGGTACTAGTGCTTGGTCCTCCACACTTATTTACACACTTCTTCCCCTTTTATTAAGAGCACTATTCCAAATATCCACTAGTGGAAATAGATTTAAATTGGGAAACCAATATTAAATTAAGGAGAAATAATAATATATGGGGATGAGTTATGCTTTACTTCAAGAGTGAAAGTGAATCCTCCAAAAGAATTCCCCTCTAAGTATTACTCTGTAGGGCGTTCAGTGGAATCTATTTCCTGACCATCCTTTTGGATGCTATCCTCACCAACCTCTTCCCCCAACATTCCATCCATGTTGTCAGACAAGGGGAAGCATTCTGCCAGATGTGTTTCCAGCAACATTGGTGGAGAAGTCATGCCTAGTAGCACAAGCAACCGATTTTTCATAGGGAGTGTAGGTCCTATAGAACGCACCAAATCCTCTAATTTTATCACAAAAATTCCCCATAGAGTTTGGGGTGCATTGAATATTCATTTTGCAAAGAATATTTCTTCCAGATCTATCCCATTCCATTTATGGTTATCCCATAGTTCTTCCATACTTAATACATGTATGTAGGTGTCCCAGTCTTTCCAACACTCTAGAGACACATCAACATAAGGAGGCACCACATGGTGAAATTTATTCATAGGATATTTCTAAGGCTCCATGAAGAATCCCCTTGATGATTCCCACTCACATGATTCATCCAGGTGAGAGCCACTAGATCTGGTATATCTAATTTCCTCTCTTCACCTCTAACTAGTGGTGGTTTATTGAATTCATCCATTAATTCTATGGCCTCATCGCCCTAAGACACATCAACACCACACTTAATAAATTACCTCATCACCATTCGACAATGAAAACTAGTCATGGGGACTACCCTTTTGTTGGCCCGTATTGTTGGATACAAATTAATCTCACCTAGATATGAAATTTCCCAGTGCTTTGAAAATTCATGAATTAGCCTGAATGCAGCGATGGGTGGTGGAAGCTCATTCCACCTCATCTTGCCTTCCCATGTGACCATCATCCAAAGATACCTGATAAAGAATGGATGGTCCATGATGAATCCACATATACAACCTCGTGGTCAACCTTTGCATAAATTGGAACTGCCTTAAAATTTAATGTGGAATTTTTGGTCTACATATTGGTACACAGTACACCCATTCCCTCATAACTCAACCATGAAATGAAAAGAAGGTATGACCGCTTCTCTATGGTGTTCATAACTTGGCTATTTAATTGCCCTATAATTATGGGGAATGGAAAGAATATTAATTTTATTATGAGCCAGTATTGCTAAGTGTGTTGGAACCATGGTCTTCTATGAATTATTTGGAGTCTGGTTTGTGTTTGTTATCAATTAGTTGTGGAAGTTCAGAATTTGTACCCGTAATGAGATCATGCAGTTCAAGCTCCAAACAGTATTGATGGTACCGCCATTTCCCAGTGTGTTCAAAATTTTTGGGGTCCAAAATTTGGATTTTGGTGAGCATCATGAAAAGAGGATATTCTTGAAGATCATATTTTTATATGGAAAAGGCATGAGTTTCTCAAAGATGGGATGCATGGATTGGATGTCTCGAAGACCAGAAAAATGGAGGCGGTGATGCTTCACGGTTACGAAGAGCTTCACGAATGGAAGTGTTGAAAGGAAACGTGAAGGATCTTCGCGACGGTGGCACGAAGTAAATGACGGAACACTCTGCGATTACGACATGCTCCATGATTGGAAAATTGTCGTGGTGCTTCTAGATTTGGACAGAATTCCAGAAGAAACTTTGGAGCTTCGTGATAGGTAATGACATGGCACTGACTTCGTGTAATAGGGTCGAGGGTCGGTGGAATCTCCTATAAATACAGGTCGACCCCCTCATAAGATGTATAGAGATTTTTCAGAGAAAATTCTTTGCTCTCGTTTCGCGAAGGAAGTTCGTGAAGGCAGTGTGCTTCGCGAAAGAGGAGCTTCGCGGCGACTATTCTAGCTCCGCGAAAGTTGGGTGCTCCGCATTGGCTTAGTGAGCTTCGTGAGGGAAGTTTCTTTGTGAGGACTTGAGATCCGCGATGGCCTATGCATTGCAAAGGCTTGAGCTTTGCGATGGTCTGAGCTCTGTGAAATTTTGAGATTTGCGAAAAAAAGGAGCTTCACAAAGGCTTGTTTGAGCTTCGTGAAATTTGGAGCCTCGCAAAGTAGGGTGCTTTGCGAAGGTAATTTCCAACTGTAGTTTGCTCAGTGTTTATGATACAAAGGGGTGTTCATCGGTGGATGAACATTGGACTTCAACAGAGCAGCAACATATGAAAGAGGATGCATTCTTTTGCAATGATGAAGAGACCTTCACGTCTATAAACTGAGTGAGACTTCACCTAGAGGAAGTGAGCCAGGGGGAGTCAATGGGAGTGAGCCGAGGGAAGCAGTGAGCTATCCCTGAACCTTTGTAAAGGCAGTGATCCTGGGATAGAGTGTTTGTGCATGTACCTTTGTAATCCACTGCTAGTGAAGATTAGTAAAATTAGGTACGACCGAAAACATGTCGGCACATTCTCCTTGGACGTAGCCCTTAATGGTGAACCATGTAAAAAGTTTTGTGTACTCTATATTCATGTGAATGTTTGTTTTCTAATCATAATCATCATACAGGTTCAACAAGTTCCTACCAACGTGGGAACAAGATCCATCACTTTAAAAGAAAATGTTGTCACCCTGATTCACCCCTCCCCTCTAAGGGTGTCCCGGGGACCATCAAGTGGTATCAAAGATAGGTTTCTGTTGTTGAATATGTCCTTTATCGTCATGGAGAATGCATTCAATGTCAGGGGAGTCCCTCACTTCGATGGAAGTAATTTACCGATCTGGAAGAACAGAATGAGACCTCATCTTAGATCTCTTGGAATGGAAGTTCTCTTTTCTACTATACATGGAATACAAGTCACTGACCCAACAGGCCTGGCTATGACCGAAACAGACATGATTTTTTTTGATTTTGATGCTAAATCACAAAATGCACTTACTGCCGCCATTTCTGATCAGATCTAGCTAAAGGTGATGAATTGCACCTCAGCAAAATCCTTGTGGGATAAACTTGAGAATATTTTTGAAGGAGATAGAAAAGTGAAGGAGGCGAAACTACAAGTGTTTCACAATCGGTTTGATGATCTGAAGATGCATCCAGACGAGAATGCAGACTCTTTCTTCAATCGTATTACTGAAGTGGTTGGAGAAATTCGTGGTCTAGGTGAAGAATTCAATGACATTGATATTGTAAAGAAAATATTAAGAATACTTCCACCTCTGTACAATGCAAAGGTGTCAGCCCTTGGGGAAAGAGATATTTCAAAACTATCTATGGATGATCTACCTAGCAGCTTGGTAGCATATGAAATGAGAGTCAAACCAGAAGATGCTACGACTCGTGTGAGAAAGTAAATAGAATTCAAATCCATGGATAAACTGAAAATCTCAGAAGATAGTAGTGGTGAAGATGAAGAAGAAAAATTAATTTTCTCTCTCATTGCAAAGAATTTCTAGAAGGGGAAATGGAAATTCTAAGGGAAGTTACCTATCACATGTTTTTGTTGTGGAAAATTTGTGCACATTTCCTCTCAGTGCTTAAGAAAGATCAATGATGAAGATAGTGAAGATTAAAGCTTCGAGAAGACTCGGAGAAGGTTCTTCAAAAAGGAAGACATCAAATCTAGAATGAAAATTCAAAGTAAGAGTTTTTTCTATGAAGAGGAAGAAGATGATAATGAATTTTGTGATGAAGAAGAACCAAAATTCAAAACTGGGAACCATGCTTCCATGATGGACACTGTTGAAAAGTCAGAAGATACTAGTGGAGAAGAAAAACTGAGATCTTTTGAAGATCCTGAGATGCAACTTAAGGATTCCATTAGTAAGCTTATGATTAAATGTAAGAGTTGAAATAGGTGGAAATAAATTGTAGAATAATCAACTAAATATGTTGATCAATTTGAAGCTGAAATTGAATGACTAGAAGAATTTGTGATGGTTCAGTCTAATATAATTGAAAGCAATGATGATGTACTGGATCTGAAGCTGAGAATTGAAGAGCAGCCAAAGGTCATCAATGACCACACCTCCAGACTTGATGAAAAATCCAAGACTTCTGAGGGTCTTGAAGAGTAAGTTGTTAATATAAGGAGTAAACTTGAGACTGAATCAATTCCAAAATAATCGAGGAAGAAAATACAGTTTGGATGATTCTCAGATGTAGAATTACTAGCAAGATCCATGTGTGGTTCATATGGGGTTGGAGAAATCTTGAGTGATCAAAGACCCAATTGCATGGGAATGAGTGGAATTGGCTATGAGGCTGAGACATAAACTGATGGAAGTGAAAATATCCAAAAGAAAGATAAGATGAAAGTTTATCATGTTGAAACCTTACCTAAAGTGCCGAAAAAAGAACCCTCTATCCAAACTAAATGGTGAACTGAAAATTATTTTCAAACATTCAGAAATGATATACAGTCTAACTATTCTCCCAAGGAAGAAGGTATGAGGAGACATTCAAATGAGAAGACATTTCCTCTCATGAAGTGTTAGTTTTGTAGCTATCAGGGCCATACCATGTCTTGTTGTGAAGACGCAAGAAGCTATCTGAATGGAGAAGATATAGAAGTTCAACAAAGGAGATCAAATTCAAATCCTAATTTGCATAGAAGAAAAAATTTCTTTGGATATTGTTATCGTTGTTCTAACTTTGTTCATAAGGATACTAATTGCAGGCAGAGAAGGGACATGGACACCTCATACCGAAGTTCAAGACAAGTCAGGTCTCATCAGCAAGACAGTGTTTCTCTTTCAAACAGGTTTTCTCCTCTCAAATAAGATTTTCACTATGAAGAACATGGGTATGAAGAAGAGATAATTGAAAGGCCATCAGTACTATACACTCAATCTAATGTCTCATGGAAGGAAAAGAAAAAGATTATGAAATCCAACCTTGAAGAGGTGGCTCTTAATGCTACAAAGAACAACAGTACCTGGATTCTGGATAATGGTTGTTCATCTCATATGACGGGTAATGCGGGCCTGCTAATGGATATCAAAAGGACTGATGATGGTATAGTACGATTTGGTAATGATGGGGCTCTGAAATTCAAAGTGAGTGGAAGTACCAAATTAGTTAGTGGAGAACTAAAGAAGACTGAAGTCCTTTACGTAGATAGACTACGACATAATCTACTCAGTGTGAGTCAACTCTGTGACTCAGGGATTATAGTTACTTTTAATCAGAAAGGCTGCACTATCCAGGGAATGATGGGAAATTCACTTATTATGGGATGCAGAATAGAAGGAAACTTGTATTAGGTTGATAGTGAAGAAAATGTATTTTACATGACTGTTGAAGATGAAAATAATTTGTGGCATCCGAGACTAGGACACATCAATCAGCAAGACATGGAAAAAATATCAAAATTGAGAATTTTCATGGACATTCCCAACCTGAATAATGAGCATGAAAAATCTTGTGATTATTGCATTCATGGGAAGCTAGTCTGCAGTTCATATCGGCCAAATAAGAAACGGGAATCTCACCTTCTTGATCTTATTCATACAGGTGTATGTGGGATGATAAATGTTCTCGGAACTCATGGAGAGAGGTACATTGTTTTTTTCATAGATTATTACAGTAGAATGACATGTGTGATGGTCATTCATAGGAAATGACAAGTCCTTGAATGCATGAAAACATATCGTCAAATCGCCGAGAATGATACTAGACGAACAATCATAGTGTTGCAATCTGATAATGGAGGAGAATACACTTCCATTGATTTTAAAAATTACCTAGAGAAGCATGGGATACAGAATGAGGTAGCTGCTGTGAGAACCCCATAACAAAATGGAGTTGTTGAATGTATGAATCGACAGGTGAACATCATGGCACAAACTATGCTGATTGAGAGTCGTATTCAACGACATTACTGGAAAGAAGATGTTCAAGCTGCAGTGTACATTCAGAATCGAACAGGACATTATATGGGTGAGACTAAGACAACATATGAATTGTGGCATGGACGGAAGCCTTCTTTAAAATACTTTCGCGTCTTTGGAAGTAAATGCTTCCTGAGGAACAAAAAAGGGTATCAAGGGAAATATGGTGACAATGCAGATGAAGGAATTATCCTTGGTTACTCAATGAACAATAAAGCCTACAAATGTTTCAAAAAGTGGTTAGGAAGTATTGTGGAATGAAGTGATGTTAATATAATTGAAGAGAAAAGAACAAATGCTTCATGGACGTCATATGATGATGTGATAGAATGTCAGGAAGAAAGTGGACGTGAAGAAAATACAAATGAAGAAATAGAGGATGTTCTTCAAAACACTCATCAGTCACATCATGATGTTGACTCAGAAGAAGAATATACAGAAGAAACTGTGGCTGAAGAGAATGCTACTGAACCTCGCAGGAGAAATTGAAGAGCTGAGATTGATCCATCCTACAGAATTTGGGACAGGAGTGCACCCACTCAATCAAGAAGGATGAGGAATGACACGCAATCTTCATTTCTATCAGTTGGAGAGCCATCCTCATTCGAAAAAGCTGCAAATGATGATTCTTGGTTGAAATCTATTAATGATGAATTAGATCAGATTGACAAGAATCAGACATGGAATATTTTTCCGAGACCCGAAGGTTACAATGTTATTGGTACCAAATGGATATTCAAAATTAAGTTTGATGATCATGTCAGTGTCATCAGAAACAAGGCACAACTAGTATGTAAAGGATACTCCCATATTGAAGGCATTGATGTTGAAGAAACCTTTGCTCCAGTGGCTAGACTGGAGTCAATCTGGATTTTCCTTTCCATGGAAATCCAAAGAGGATAAAAAGTATATCAAATGGATGTCAAGACAACATTCTTGAATGGGGTACTCAAAGAAGAAGTCTACATTGAAAAACAAGTGGGCTCTGTTTTGGGTACTGATGAAACAAAGGTTTTCAAACTGAAGAAAGCTATATATGGTTTGAAGCATGCACCACATGCGTGGTACTGACGACTGGATTCATATCTCAAGAAGCTGTAATTCAAAAGAGGAGGAGTTGATCACAATATATATATGAAGAATTCTCCAAAAGATCAATTCATTGTTCTAGTCTACGTTGATGATATTAGATTTGGTGGTAGCAGGAAGAAATCAGTGGACGAATTTGCCAACCACATGAAATCATAATTTGAAATGTCTATGATTGGGGAGCTCACATGTTTCTTGGGGCTGTAGGTGATTCAAAAGAAGGAATACACATTCATTTCTCACAAAAAATATGCAAGATATCTACTGAAGATGATTAATATCCAAGACTCCAAACCAATGTCAAATCCGGTTGCAGTTGGAACTAAACTTGGAAATCATGAGGATGGGGACTCTGTTGATCCCACCATGTATAGGAGGATCATTGGGAGCCTATTCTAGCTGACAGCGACACGACCAGATATTGTCTTCGCCACATGCCTTGTGGACCGCTTTCAGAGTAATCCAAAGGATGAACATATGGTGGAAGTAAAAATAATCATGCGGTACATTCAAGGTACACATAACTTTGGGTTATTTTTTTCTACAGGCAGGGACAGTAAATTATCAGCGTTTTATGATGCTGAATGGGCTGGTGATGTAGTAGACAGAATGTCCACTAGTGGTGGAGCTTTCTATATTGGGAAGAAATGTGTTGGCTGGTTGAGCAAGAAACAAGAAAGTACATCTCTTAGTACTGCTGAAGCTGAGTATATCTCTATCACAAAGGCATGCACTCAACAACTATGGATGAAGAAACCATTAACTGATATTGGTTATGAGGTAAAGCAACCAATGATGATTTACATTGATAACAAGTGCGTAATTGATCTTACAAAGAATCATATTCCGCATTCCTGTATGAAACATATTAAAATCGGTTATCACTTTATCAAAGAAAAAGGTGAACATGGGGTGACTAGAATGGATCATGTTGGAACTGATAAGCAAGTGGCTGATATCCTGACCAAGCCACTATCTGCGGCTGTGTTTGAGAAGCATTGGTTGAACCTCGGTGTTCAGCCACCTCACAGTGCATAAAGAGGTTACGCAATACCCCACTCCCCATTTGTGATTATTTTTTATCTGTTTTTGGCTATGATGCAGGTTTAAAGGGGAGATACTATCCATGGGGAGTATGGTTTGAGTTGAACGTTGAACAAATTACTAGTCTTTGGATTTATTGTCAATGTGGGAGAATAGAATAAATTCAGGCAAGTAATGCTTCTGTGATGAGCAGAATGAGAAGGAAAACATTGTAAATAATGCTTCTGTGATGAGAAGAATGAGAAGGAAAACATTGTAACCCAATTCAATCTTCCTCTCTTTTTTTCTACAATGAGAATTGATCACATAGATTTAGAGTGTTGGCTATGTTGATTATTGCGTTTTTGGTTTTCACATGGGGTTGTCACATGGATGGAGATCTGTTGAATCTATTTTCTGATTGCCAACAATCCCAAAGGGGATATTGTTGGGACCATGGTCTTCTATGCATGATTTGGAGTCTGGTTTGTGTTTGTTGTCAATTAGTAGTGGAAGTTCAGAATGTGTACCCGTAGAGAGATCATGCAGTTCAAGCAGAAAACAGTATCGAACGTGGCACCGTTTCCCAGTGTTTGCCAAATTTTTTGGGGTCCAAAATGTTGATTTTGGTGAGCATCGTGAAAATAGTATATTCTTGAAGATCATATTTTTATATGGAAAAGGCATTAGTTTCGCGAAGACGGGATGCATGGATTGGATGTCGTGAAGAACAAAAAAATGGAGGCGGTGATGCTTCGTGGTTACGACGAGCTTCGCGAATGGAAACGTTGAAAGGAAACTTGAGAGAGCTTCGCGGCGTCGGCGCGATGTAAATGATTGAACGCTCTTCGATTATGACAAGATCCACGATCGGAAAATTGCTGTGGTGCTTCGTGATTTGGACAGAATTCCGGAAGAAACTTCGGAGCTTCGCGATAGGCAATGATGTGGCGCTGACTTCATGCAGAAGGGTCGAGGGTCGTTGGAATCACCTATAAATACAGGTCGACCCCCTCGAGATATGTAGAAAGATTTTTCAGAGAAAATTATTTTCTATCGTTTTGCGAAGGATGTTCGCAAAGGCAGTGTGCTTCACGAAAGAGGAGCTTCGCAGTGGCTATTCTACCTCCGCGAAAGTCGGGTGATCCACGTTGGCTCAGTGAGCTTCGCAAGGGAAGTCTCTTTGCGAAGACTTGAGCTCTGCGAAGGCATATGCACTGCGGAGGCTTCATCATTGTGATGGTCTGAGATTTTCAAAATTGTGAGCTTCACGAAAAGGAAGGAGCTTTGTGAAGGCTTGTTTGAGATTCGTGAAATTGGGAGCCTCGCAAAGTAGGGTGCTTTGTCAAGGTACTTTTCAAAGGTAGTTTGACCGGTGTTTAAGAGACAAAGGGGTTTTCACCAGTGGATGAACATTGGACTTCAACAGAGAATCTACATATGACAGAGGATGCATTATTTTGCAATGATGAAGAGGCCTTCACGTCTATACACTGAGTGGGACTTCACCTAGAGGCAGTGAGCCAGGGGGAGTCAATGGGAGTGACCCGAGGGAAGCAGTGAGCTATCCCTGAACCTTTATAAAGGTAGTGAGTCTGGGACATAGTGTCTGTTCCCGTACCTTTGTAATCCATATCTAGTGAAGATTAGTGGAATTAGGTATGACCGACAACTTTTCGGCGTATGCTCCTTGGACATAGCCCTTAGTAGTGAACCATGTAAAAAGTGTTATGTCTTCTCGGTGCATGTGAATGTCTGATTTCTGATCACATTCATCATACAGGTTCAACAAGTTCCTACCAACGTGGGAACAAGATCCATCACATTAAAAGAAAAAGTTGTCACCCTGATTCACCTCTCTCCCTTCAGGGTGTCCCAGGGTCCTTCAAAGTGTGGACATGATCCTCATCTTGAGGAGAAAACTCTATAATAGTGTTCCAAATTTCTCGTCAAAAACATGTCCCATGGGAAGATATGGGGTCGAGGTATTTAGATCCTTTATATGCATTTGGATCCAGCTGTATAAAAAGTTTAATTTACCACAAACATGAAACATCCACATCCCCTAACTGATGTGCCGAAGTATATTTTACAACTTCACGAGCAATAAGATACCTAGATATATGCACTAACCACATTCCATCTGTACTTCCATGTTGAATGTACTCATCCCTACCCCTATGTGCACATCCCACATTGGCTGGATACAGCCGAAGATCAATGCTGAGATGAATCTAGCCATCATAACTATTGGATGCTACTCGTCCTATATACTATATCAACAATGTATCTTACTATTATACTCTATGTTCCCATAGTTTGATGAATCCATTCCTTCCTAATCTACAATTATATTAGTTTTCATCCTTGTTTGTAGTTTTCACTGATAATTCATGAATTATCTTAACCATTGGTTGAAGTGGACTTTCCAAGTTTTCTATTTTTCATTATTTGAGTTCAGTAGTATATTTAGAAATCATTTAATGAGAGGTATCATCTACAATCAATCCCCCAAGAATTATCATCCCTAAGGAACTCTTCCTACATCACCCTGAGGATTAGGATCCCTGAAATCTCTTAAAGGTCCAAGAGGATGATACCAACCAATTTGTGATGGATGTGAAACTGTCGGTATCTAAAGACCACATGATTAGAAACTCCAGTATGATTTTCTTTGGTTAAATGAAATGGGATTGGTAAGACCGTGTTTTTTTTGTACAAGCTTACCTACCTCAACACTGTTTATTATTTTTCACATGAAACTAACACCCAATAGGCCTAGCTTCAATCCTTATTGATGTTTCTAGGCCGGTGTAGATCCCAACTATATTTTCACCCCTTATCTGGGATCCCAATCCCCACTTCAATGATTGTTTTATATTTTTTCGAGGTTGTTTAATTTTTCTACACTTTTACATTGACGCTGTTGTGATTATTATGGAGGTATAGCACTGTGATAGGAGAATGTTCCATAAAGATGTGGCTATTAGAAATTCGGTACCACTGAGGTCGTACTTTGGTTCTTCTCTACCTTCCCATGGAATAAGGAAAACATCCCAGTAGCCAATGTCATACAAAAACAACCTCTTGCACAATGGGTATTCCATCATGGCATTTGACAGTAGATCCGTCAATGAATCATGGTAGGAAAGTCTCTGAACATATTTCCATATCAAGATATTATTTTCCATATCAACCCTAGGGGAGGATGTTTTAATGATTTTTCTAGGGAGCGCACATTAGTCTATTTTTGGAGGATGACAATGAGCTGAATGTTCCCCCGCATTCCCACATTCCAATGGTGGGCGGCATTTGTCAGCTGTTTAGGTGCATTTTCTCCTTGATCCAAACAGGATGATGGGATTTCGGTTCCTCCATCCATGGATTCATCCTCAGAACTCATCACCTAGTCTGTGTATCCCTTATAGATTAAGACGGTGTTTGTGAAACACTTCCCAGTGCTTCATATTCAACATTTAATTACATTGCTTTTGTCGGGACATTCCAAGGGGTCCAGTCAAGGCCTTAAGCTTTGGTATGGGGAGTAGTCACGTTAGACACCACTAGCATATTTGGACACTAGAATGTTGGAACATCTAGATTTGTTCCTCACATTAGAGGGCTTCTCGAAGGAATGGCAGAATGAGGCATCCCACATCAAATGTGGAGAATTATATTCCTTATGTATGTCTTTGAGGATTTCCTCATCTTCCCATGCTTGACACAGCGTATGTCCCGAGTTTAACATATAACAGAGATGGATCAGGCAGATCAGAACACTGACTAGGGTGGACCCGATGGCTAAAATCCCTACAGGGAACACTGATTCTAGAGATAAGACATGGTTGGTTACTTGAGAACTACTAAGAGTAGTGAAGAGGTGAATTTTCATGATCTACTTGAGATTTGGTGACCTAGGTACGACTAATGATGGAATGATGGAGAGTTGAATAATGTGGTGGGGGATTAGATGGAACCATCGTGAAGGTGATAATAGTATTGGGATTGATCCTTGAACATAATTCCTAAATATCCCCGTGGCACAGAATCAATGTCCAAATAGTCTGGTTAGGCGACAGGACACCTAAAGAGGTGGCACGCAATTATGGGACCTGGAGGAAGAGGAAACTCCAGTGTAGGGTATGACATTTCAGAAACACATAGGCTCCAAGGAAAGACCAAGATGAGACATGGGTGATTGGATTGAGCCTCAAGAGGGTTTTCAACATATATTTCCATGGAAAGGATCAATGTCAATGTAGTTTATGATGGGGGGAATATAAACACGGTGTATATAGAAGATATCGACTTGATGATTTACTGGATCTTACTTGTAGTTAGTAGACCGAGTTAGTCTGACGCCACTGGGGTGCACCAGAGATGTTGGTCCCATTGAAAGGGACAACAATAGATTACCACTGGGATGGGTTTGAGAACAGCTTAACACTGAATAGGGATCACAACTGCTTATCGCTGAATGGGGTTAATAACAGATTACAGCTGAATAGGGTTGAAAATGCCCTACCGTGGAATATGGGACTATTTAGTGTCATGCTATAAAAAAGGGGAATATATTTAAACTTAATTCATGATGTGGGTGGACCAACATGGAGTGGTTGGGACCAATGGTTGTTGCCTCTTATTTATCACATTGAGCGTGACTCACGTGATCTTAGAGTAAATAGTGACCATGGAATCCTCTCTAGGCCCCCTTAGCCTGTAATCCCTAACACCATTCCACACTATGTGGAGTTCCCTCTATGTCCATGATTTTTCATTATTCTGGAGGGCCTTATATAGATTCTATTTCTTCACCATCCTTTTGAAGGTTATCCTCAAAACCTCATCACCCGAGGATCCATCCATGTTGTCAGACAAGGGGATGCATTCATCCAGCTGAGTTTCCAGCAACATTGGTGGTGATGTCATGACTAGTAGCACTAGCACTTGATTTTTCATAGGTAGTGTAGCACCTCAAGAGTTCACCATCTCCTCTAATTTTACACTTAATTTCTCCACAGAGTTTAGGGTGCATTGAATAAGCCTTTTTCAATGAATATTCCTCCTAGATCAATCCCATTCCGATTCAGTTTATCCCATAAGTATTGCATAGTAAAGACACGTATGTAGGTTTCCTAGTATTTCCAAGCCTCTAGATAGATATCCTCATAAAGGGGCACCACATAGTGAAATTTCTTCATTGGAGCTTGGAGGGGATCCATGCAGAGTCGCCTCAATGATTCCCTCTCACATGAGCCATCCAGGTAAGATCCACAAGATCTGGTACAACCACCTACCTTTCTTCACCTCTAATTGGTGTGAGTTTATACTCTTCTTCCAATAATCCTATTGCCTCATCACCATGATACAAATTGGAACCACCCTTACTAATTACCCTCGCCGCCATTCGACATCGATAACTAGTCATGGGGACCACCCTTTTGTAGGCCCGTATTGTTGGCTACTTTAGAATCTCATATAGATATGAAATTTTCCAACTCTATTCAAAATCTTTAATAAGAATGAATGCAACGGTGGGTGGTGGATGCTCATTCCACATCATCATGTATTCCCATGTGATCATCATCCAATGATACCTCATAAAGAATGGATGGTCCTCATGATGAACCCCCATATACACCCTAGTTATAAAACATTGCATAAATTTGAACATCCTTACAAATTAGTGTGGAAGGTTTGGTTCACATATCGGTACACAGTCCACCCATTCCCCCAACACTCCACTGTGAGATGAAAAGAATGGATGACTTCATCTCGATGGTGTTCGTTCCGTCTCTAGTAAATTCCCATGTCATTAGGGGGAATAGATTGAATATTAATTTCTCTCTCACCCAATATTGCTCAGTGTGACCACGATATCCATCATGAGGAGAAAACACCACCATAGTGTTCATAATTTCTTGTCCAAAACATGTCCCTTGTGTAGATATGTAGTCAAGGTATTCAGAACCCTTATATGCATTGTGATCCAACTATATTAAAAGTTTAATTGCCCACAAAAATGAAACATCCTCTTCCCCTGACTGATGTTCAAAAGTAACTTTTTCAACTTCACCAGCAATATGATCGCTAAATTGGTGCACTGAACATAGGCCAACTATATGGCCATGCTGAATGCACTCAACTATACCCCCATGTGCACAACCCACATTGGCCGGATACACCCGAATATAAATGATGAGATTAATCTAGCCATAATCACTATTGAATGATGACCGTCCTATCTACTATATCCCCAATGTATCTTCTTGCTATCCTCTAAGATTCTCTAGTAGGATCTGTCCCTACCTCCCAGAGCTACCATTAGATTGGTGTGCTTCTTTTTTGTAGTTTTTAACTTCCAATTCATGAATTATTAGAATCATTAATTGAATTATACATCCCTAGTAGTCTATATATAATTATTAGACCTCAGTAGTATCTTAAAAAATCATTTTGTGACAGGTATCATCTACTCTCCATCCCTGAAGAATTATCAGTCACGAGGAAGTCTCCATACATCGCCTCAAGGACCAGGATACTTGAAATCTCCAAGAGGACCTAGTGGGTGAAACTAACCTCATCACGATGGAGGTGAAAATTGTTGGTATCTAGTGGCCACTTGATTAGAATATTCAGTATGATTTCCATTGGTTGGGAGAAATGGGATGGGTATGACCATGTTTCGTGGTAAAACCTTACATTCCTCAACACTTTTTCAAATTTTTCACAAGAAGAGCACAACCAACAGGCCCATGTTCACTCTTATTTGATGTTTCCAGCCTGGTGAAGATCCCAACTATCTTTCCCTCATACTCTCGGTTGCCAATCCCTACCTCAATGATTGTTTTATATATTGGTCAAGGTTGTTTCATTTTCCAACACATTTTGATTGATGTTGTTGTGATATTTATGGAGGTAGAGAACTATGATAGGGGTATGTTCCATAATAATGTCGCCATCAGAAAGTCGGTACCACTGATGTTGTGTTGTTGTGATCAAGAACAAATAGGTTGGCTCAGCTCAACTATCCCATGGAACACGGAAAACATCCCAGTAGCTAAAGTCATTCAACAACATCCTCATGAACAATAGGTATTCCTTTTTAGAAATTGATTGCAGATCCATCAATGAATTGTTGTTGGAATAAATCTGAACATATTCCCCTATCAAGATATTATTTTCTAGTTCCACCCTATGGGAGGATGTTTCCAACAATATTCCAAGGCATGCACATCACTCTGTTTTGGAGGATGAGAAGGGGATTAATGATGTCCCGCATTCCCGCATCCAAATGGAGGGCGTCATATGTCGGCTGTTCAGGGTCATTTTCTCCTTAATCGAAATGGGTAGATGGGTTGTTGGTTCCTCCTTACAAGGATTCCTCCTCAGAACTCATCACCTAGTCTGTGTCTCCCTTATATATTATGACTTTGTTCGTGATACTCTTCCTGGTGCCATATCTTCATGGTTACCAGTTAATTACATTGCATCTGTAGGGACATTCCAAGGGGTCCAAAAAGGGGGGAAATCTTTGGTTGGGTGTGTAGTCACGTTGGATATCATTGGCAGGTTTGGATGCTAGAAAAATGGAATGTTTGGATTTTTACCCTTATTATAGGGCTTCTCGAAGCCAGGGAAGCCCGAGGCATCCCACGACGATTGCAGTGAATTATATGCCATAAGCAAGTCTCTGAGGTTTTCCTCAGCTTCCCATGTTTGAAGCATGGTGTATTGCATGTTTAACATCTAGCGGATACTGATCAAACAGATCAGAACACTATCCAGAGAGGATCAGATGGGTGAAAACCGTGGAGGAAACACTGATTCTAGGGATAACACAAGTTTTGTTATCTGAGTGATACTAAGAGTAATGAAGAGGTGAATGTTCATGATATACTTGGTATGTGACGGCCTAGGTACGAATCAGGATGGATGATGGAGAGTTGAATAATGTGGTGGGGGTGAGATGGTACTGTCATGAAGGTGATGATAGTATTGGGCTTGAGCCTTGAACATACTTCCTACGTTTCACCATGTCAGGGAATCAATGTCCACATAGTTCAGTAAGGTGATGAGACACCTAAGGAGGCGACTCGTATGGATGGGACATGGAGGTAGTGGAACCTCTTGGATTAAACAAGACCATTCCAAAACACATAGGCTAGAGGAAAAGAGCGGGATGATACATTGGTGATGGTATTGAGCCTTCAGATGGTTTCCTACATAACTTTCCTTGGCAATGGTCAAGGTATACGTTGTTTAGGATGGGTCATAGAATTAGGGAGTACACAAAGGACGTCAACCTGATGATATAATGGGGCTTACACATTGTTAGTCGCCTGATTTGGTCTGACTCCACACTACAGGATCAGAGATGCGAGTCTCAATGAAATGGATGACAACGACATACCATTGGGATGTGGTTGACAATGGATAACTGCTGAATGGGAATCATGACTTCTTACTGATAAATTGGGTCTAAAACATATTACCATTGAATGTGGTTGAAAATGGTGTACTGCTGAATAGAGGACTATTTATTATCATGCTGGGAAATAGGGGTGTATATTTTAACATCATGAAAGATGGGGGTGGACCAAAGTGGAGTGGTTGTGAACAATGGTTATTGGGATTGAACCTCAGGGAGGCTTGCTACGTACCTTGCCTTGGTACGAATCCAAGTCCCCGTAGTCCAGAATGGTGTTAGGGGTTACACGCTAAGGCGGCCAAGAGAAGATTTTATGGTCATTTTTACTCCAAGCATATGTGATTCATTCTTGGTGTGATAAATAATAGGAAAAATAGACCTAAAGATCATGGCGAAAAGGTGTGACCACGAAGGGTGGTGGATGGGGCATATACATGGAAGCTGCCTGGGTGCCTCTTAGGCTCGACAATTATGGATGGGTCTTATTCAAGGAATTATCCCAGATTTCTTCCTCATGTCTCGCCATTATATAATCCCAACTCATTGGTGAGTTGAGGCATATAATTGTGGCATACAACTATGCGCTAGTGCACATGTGGGATAATGCTAATGGTATTGGAATCAATCCAAACAAAGGGAGTTGAAAAGTGTGAATCACTTGACTGGACTTCAGAACACAGTGAGGGTGGTGCGATGATAGAGGATAACTATTGATCGTGTTTGAAACAGAGCATCCAAATAACGTTAGCCTAAAACGGGGACCAAAAAATGAGGGTCGGCTGCTGACTATGTTCGAAACAAAGGACATGGCTCGATGTTTCATTTAATGTGTTCTGGAATGTTAGCCTAGGACAGTATGTGAGAAGATGCCACATGGGAACAGGATGTTAGAAGGTCCATTTAGACATGAAATAGGATGATGATAAAAATTAGGGACACAAAAAACATAATCTGGAGTGATGGAATGTTTTATTGGATTCCAACGCTCTTGAAATTATGCCATTGTAATCATGGAATGAGATATCTTATGACTGTCACATAAGCCATCTATTATATAGAATAAGAGGCATCCTATTGTTAAATTATAGGGAATGATAAGCTTTATTTTAATTTAGATAGTACTATTTTCATATTATTCTTGGATTATAAGGAATCTCTCGTTTAGATCAAGAGGCATCCTATGTTTGGAACATATGGCGTATTGTGGTTTATAGTGATATAGATATGACAGATGAAATCTTATGATTTAAAAAAATTCATATCTTTATTGGATAAATTTTTTTCTTTTTTGGGAACACAGGGTGTAATATAGTTTAAAGTCAAATAGATAAGACTATTCATGTCTTATGTTTAGAGAATAAGGCATCTATCGTTTAGAGCAAGAGACATCCTATGTTTGGCTCATATGGTATACCAAAGTATAAAGTCATATAGATAGGACTATTATCATCTTATTCATAAATCATAAGTAATCTGTAGTTTAGAGAAAGATGCACCCTATGTTTGTCACATAATGTGTACTACAGTATATAGTCATGTAGATAGGACTGTTAGGCATAAGGTACCTAACAATGGTTGGTGGTGGGTGATTGGAAAGAGTGTCCCTTTTGAGTTCAACCTGGAATTGGTGTCAGGTGATGGGGTTTGGATGAGTTTCTTGAGGAATGGTTTGACTCAATGTATTCGGGGAAATGATGATGAGAATCTAAACTGATGACAGTGGAAATGAACCAAGAGGAATATTTTGACTCATGGTGTTTCATGGTGTGCAGAGGAGTATCTAAAATCATGGTATTCCATAGGTTTAAGGTGGTTGAACATAAGGGTTTAATAGAGAATGCTGATGTCCTAGCCTGAAAACTTCATGGTGCAACTCTCCATGTTTTACGGGGGTTAGTGATGGTAGTGAAATATTGTACACCTTTGCGCTGATGCGCTCAAGATTTGATGTTTTGTGCTCAAGAACGGTATCTTGCACACACGTGACTTGGGATGAATAGGGGTTGTGTGAGGGTCCATCCACCATGGGCCAATGAAAATGTGGACCCATATGGGACATGTCGCAAACAAAAAAACATGGAGGGTTTTGTTCTTCCCAACAGGCACAGAAGAGGCATTCTTATGCACATCAGGGCAAAGGAAAACCTCTCGTGACCTTTCCCAATAAGAGAGGGTGAACTTGTATTTATAGGAGAATAGGGGAGCGGTTTCATGTAAGATTCTAGGAATGAAAGTGATCTTACGTATACCCTATATAGGGTACGCGCACAAATGGTCATTTTATATCGCATTAGGAATGTTAGAATCTTGTGTGTGGATGATAATCTTACGCACACATCTCAAAACTTGCACGCACCTTCCTTAGACGCTTCTTCTGGTTTCCTGGGTGGATGATGACATATCATTTGGTGCATAAAATGTTCATGCGATATGTTTCATTGTTTATTTTTTTGTTTTGAGCATGATTACATTATTTCATGAAAATCATACATTCATTCCTGTTAGATTTCAAATTTTTCGTGCATAACCATACTTTTCCACAATATAATAGGATGTCCATTTCCAGACACCTAAATTTGAACAGATATAACTTCTAATCAATAACATTATTCATACTCCACGACAAGTAAAAGCATATCTTTTAAAATGAGATCTGATTTGAGGTCATTTTTTGAAAAACTAGGTGATTTAAATGGATGTTTTTTCCGGTGCCCATAGAAGAAACATCTAGAACCTATTGAGAAGATTCATGAGAAACCATTGGCAATAGTCATGGAAAATTTTCTGAGTTTTTTCATGGAGGTCAGTCGTGATGGTTTATTGTAAATATCTACCATAAAGAACAAGTTCAAGGAGAATCCATGTCCTCTTCATGCATCAGATAGCAAAATCAGATCATGATAGTTAGATTTCAAGAATTCATCCACAGTGAAAAGCACAATGAGACCCAATTCACAAAGACATATTCACGAGGTTGAACACATCGTGAAAAGAGATCTTTGGAGCAGTCTTTTATGGAGAGAAATTATTGAACACTGTCCCACACTCCTTATTTTTGTCTAATTTTTCTACTTTATTCATTGTCATCTTCACCTACCGGAGCCTCACGACATGTCATGCTCACATGACTTGCATTATAGATTCATCATCTAATGAGTTTTCCAGCGATTTACCCACCCAATATGACCCCATTTCCCCTCATCCCCCATTTTAGTGTTGGGGAATTAGGCCCTAAATATCTTGTGTCCAATTCATGAACATATCGATGGATAGTTAAAATATAATAAAGACCAAAAAATCCTCAATAACTTTAATGGAGTTCGTTTTGCGATGCTCCTTCATCAAGATTCCTCACCCCCACAACAGCAAGGATTCCATTGATGGTGTCTCGGCAAGTCTGAAGATCCTCACAATTACTAAAATGGAATGTTATTGTTCCTCATAAAGTCTTATGAAGTTCAATGGAGCCATAGTACTTCATAAAACCTTATTTCTTCTAGGACCACCCCCAAGAGAACCGAATTTACATTCCCTCTATGAGTCTAAAAGAGAGCTTCCACATCACGACATCCTTTTTTAATCAAGGATATCCCCACAAGAATGGAAAATCCCTACATCCTATAAACATCTAACTCTCATCCCTCATAACAATTGTTACATTGTCCATTCTCCTTCTTAACACTCGTTCATGAAGCTTCCATGCATTGCAAACCCAAAAAATTGTAACACCTAAGGCACTTGTGCATCGTGAGCCATGATTCACTTTATCATTATTTCACTTACCTATTATAGGGATTACATTCACAAAGCCATCCTCCACTTGGGATGGAGGTAGCCCTTTGAGTTTCTCAAGGCTCTACAAAGCCTTAATCCATCATGAAGCACCCTCCTGATAAGGAGCCCTATGTTAAGTCAAGTCCATACCTAGAGATATCTTACCTACTCGAAACACACCCCCTTCATGAATAAACTTTAATTACGATGCACCAAACATTCATATAGAAAATTCCCTTTGAAAAAATCCTCTTTATGATCCCCTATCTCAACATCCTCCTTTTACCTATGTCCCTCCATGCTTGGGCAATGTGATATCATGGTTCCACAAGTACTGTTTCATGTTGTGTTTCCCTACCTTATGCTTCTCCCCATTGGTATGCTAACAACTAATTCTTCTTCACAAAAATACACTAACATGGATCCCTAAATTGATCACTCCCCCACATCAATCCCATCAGGAATTTCTTGGGCTTTTTTTTACATGTTTGGGTTGGTAAACATTAGGTTTGTCCAAGTGATGAGGGGAGTGTCCTCAACATCTATTCGGAAGGATGTTAAACTTTCAAGAACTATCTTCCTTCACACAAGACATTTTAATATTGTTTCTTCATGAATGGAAGTTCATATGGGAACATAGATCCACTTGAGGCATCTCACCTCTCTCTCCATTTAGACTTTTCCATCATGCATTCCACATGAAGTTTCCACATAATCCCTGAATCACCTCTTCAGGCATCGCTTCTAGTGTAAGTCCAAATATCCATCTCACTATGTCTCCAACCTCAAATAATCCCCACACCATCATTTGTGGCCACACCATTCATGACACAATCATTTAGTCTAGAGTTTCTTTTTGTTTCTCAAAGTATGCATGACTCACAATATATTAGAGTGTAATAGTGACCATGTATTTTTCTTTGGCCTTTAACCAAGTATAAGCCCAATTACCCCTACACTAGAAGACAATAAAATACATTCAATAAACTACATAAACATGGATCCATGCCTTCTAATTTGTTTACATATGAATTGTATCTGATATTTAAGCCCATTAGTCCCCACAACCCATGTGTTCGTCCTTTTTCATGTCGGCTTACTCATACCATAAGATGTTAAATAGTGTTTTCCGAACTATGTGGGTTTCGATCCCTTTAGGAATTTAGGAAGCCTATTTGAAGTTCAATCCAAACCAATTGTAATTTCTGCTGCTCCCTCCTAAGGAAGTTCCCTTTAAAATGTTAAATATTTAATTTCTGGGGTACATTTACAAGATCCACACCCGGAGGTGTTCTGATCCATCCTACTAGGTGGCTAATCAATAATAAGACCTACACAATTCATATCCATCCAACCAAGAGAGGCCCTCTTGCGAAGGCATGCTAACCACTCATATGCCCAAGTCATGTCTCTGAGTCGATGTCTATCTATATGGCCCGATTATATGTCCCCTCCCAAACAATGTGGTCTTTGATTCCCCGATACTAGAATACATAGTAGGCCTCCCTAAGGATAAATCCCATCACTCTCCACACTCCATCCATTTCATAATAACATCATTCATTACCATACCAATTCTTACCCACCCCACCACAATATGGTGAGATCATTCCATCTACATCATCACTTCTTCTAGAAGAGCATGGGTAGCAAACCATGCATAATCCCCGCCGAATCCATATTCACCCAACTGGGAATACCTCTCTTGCGATGGGAAGCAAACCATGTGTAACTTCCCAATAATCCCTTCAATATATATGGGTTTTTATACTTTTCTTCTACACAAGTTGTGTAGGAGACCTCCCCAAGGATCAATCCCAAAAAATGGTAAACATTGGAACCCCCTTTATAGGGAACCATTTCCTAATACATCCTTTATTGTGTCTAGATCAACATTAAATGTGTGAAATCATTCTTTTTTGGGAAACAATATCCAGGGACTATCCTCAGGTGTGTTTTGATCCATCCATCCAATAATGATTCTAGGAGGTCCCTCATAGGGATGCACCCTTGTGACCCATCCTTTGTGGTGTCAAGATCATCATTCACAAATTGAAATAATCCCCTTTTGCAACATGCCATTTAGGGTCGGTCGGCATGGATGTTTTAATCCCTCCATTAGGTAATCCTTTGAGGTGCTCCATCTTAGGGATGTACCCACCTCATCTGTCCTTTTTTGTGTCCATATCATTATTTACAATGTGATATCTTCCCTTTTGGGACACAAAATCCCGGGTCTATCCACACTGGTCCTTTTTGTTTATCCATATGGAAATCCCACCATATACTCCCTCCTATGTATGTACCGATTTTATCCACAATTATAAAAGCTCTGATTAGTCTGATCTTTCATCGCTAGATGTTAAACACATTGATTAACCTCTATTAATCATGGGAACTAGTGGAAAATCTCTAATAGATTCTTATTACTAGAAATTCATCAAAATCTAACTGGGATTCCTCTAGCTTCTGGAACATTGATATGCCCTATGATAATGGAATTTTTAGGTGACCAATGTTCTTGTGTCCAAACATTCCAGTGATACCCAATGTGACTACTCTCCTGAAAAAAGATATCTTTCTTAACTGGAACCTTTAGAGAGTATAGATATATGCTGTGTAATCAACCGGTTTCCCTGATATGATGGCATTGGGAGGTGTTCCCTGAAAAAAATATTAATATATATGGGAGATATATACTAGGTAAAACTTCTTATGGTGGAATCCATATAATGAGAGACTGACATCCCATCATCCCATTTTGATCAAGGATAAAAAAGATTTTAATAGGTGTTGAATGTCACCCACATTTGGAATGTTGAAATGTGGGGAAATAGAGCCTCTCACTGGGAGGATAAAAGAAGTGTGAAACCTATTAAAGAAAGCTTCAGAAATAATCATCCTATATCCATGAGTCTATATTAAAATTTCATCAAAATTAGGATGAGTTTAGGGAAATTTGTGAATCCCTATATAGTGGGGAGATGATTTCTAGTTGGTCTCTCTCTCTATATGGTAATAATAGTTTTGTGGATTGGGATTAGAGAGGATATTTGTTTATTTATTGTAATAGTTTTTACTAGGCCATTCATCTGTGAATAATATTTATTTATCGTTACAAGTGAAATGCACTGTGTTGCATTTGTTGTCAATGAGGCATGATGTTGTCTTAGAATGAATGGATGTCAAGAATTGTCAAGATGTGAATGTCAAAGGTTGTGATGGTGTTGGTGAGGAAAGGAGAATGGCCATGGTACTAAGATGCATGTCACTTAGGATATTCACTAAGTGTTATTGGAAATTGTGGTTGAAACATTCTCCATGCACATCAGACGATTGATGAGCTGATCCTTAAGTGTAAAGAACTTGTATCAAGATGATACAAAGTCGCAACATGATTAGAAGACCATGCATTGTAGTGACAATGCATGGGGAGTTGAAAGTGATCCATCCATAAGTTCCAAGTGGATGAAGTGAGCTGAAGGAGTCCATGCACTATCACTTAGTGCATGAGAATTAGAAGAAGATCCAATTGATCTCTGATTAGATCAATGAAGCACATTGAAGAATTTAAGTGATTCAGGAGTTCGGTTGAAGAAGAAGAACCTTCGGGAATTCCATTTCTAAGTGATGAATAAATGTTGAAGAGAATTGGAGGAATTCTAATGAAGAAGAAGAAATAAAGAAGAGTAAATGAAGTGGAAGACGGCTTGAAGTGGCATTTGGAATTTCACATTAAGTATGTGGTTACTTTGTTTTTATACAAAGTACTCTCTATCCTTTGCCAAAAAAATATGGCCAGCCAAGGCACCTTGAGGGTTCAACCCCAAGGCATGGGCGCTAGGGCACCGCGCCCATGGGGGAACCCGTGGGGTGAGCCAGGGCGGCAGGGCGCACCCAAGACACCGCATGGGCGCCTGGGGAACGCCCGAAGGAGCGTGGCAGGGGCGTAGGAGCGCGCCCCCAAGAGTGTCAAGCAGTGCATAGTGGGCGCCAGTGGCGCGCCCGAAGGGAGTAGAGAGTGGGCGCAGAGCGTGCCCACAGAGGGAACACGGTGCGGGGCGGCACCGTGGAGGGGGAAGTTCAACTGGAGAGTAGCGGAGAGCGGATGTTTGATAAACCGCGGCAAAACCGCGCCCCGTTTCGATGTGGGACTCGGAAAAATCCCCGGGAGCAAATCTCAGCCGTCCGAGCGATCTCGCGCTTGATCTGCACCGCACGATTCATCTGCCGCGCGCCGCGATCTAATCTAGCCGTCCGATGTCTTTCATTCGCCCGATCCAACGGCTCCCAGTGTGTCTCCTACCTCGAGCTTGACCGCTGCCACCCGCGAGCTCCGTTCGAACCAGAGGCCTCCCCGACGACAAAATTCGAGTTCCCTACCATCTCCGATCAAGCCGAAGAGTCCATTGGGATCATCTCGACGCACTGAACTGATCCATGGTTAAAAATACACTTTCATGCAATGTTTGGAGAGTTTTGAAGTTCGGCCGAAGCAACCGAAGGTGCGAGGCCATTCGGTGCTGATGCTTTGCATGGATTGGGTTTTAAAAAAAAAGAGGGGCCATGCATGCGTTCTATGTCGCATCCATGTAGAGGAAAATAAAGGAAGAAAATGGAACCCGCGTGAAATAAAAAGAAAAACAAGATTTCACAGAATCTTGAAATAACTGAAATCTTCAGGAATTTAAAGATATCACACGCGGATGGACCGAGGCTCTCCTCACCTATAAAAAGAGAGCCCGAGCACTCAGAGTTGCTTGCTGAATCTTTGTTGAAGATCTGAAGTCCTGCGAAGCCTCAGTGCTTAGCGAAGAACAGCCTGCGCGCACCACTTGCGCGGCAGTGAAGCCCGGAGCCATCCCCTTGGCTCTGTGTGTTCCTTTTTGCGCACCTCTTGCGCGAAAGAAGAGAAAGGGAGAGTCCCTTGCGCGCCTTCCATTTGCGCGGCAGGAAGGCCCGAGGCAGCCGCATCACTTGCGCACTCTCGTGGTTTGTTGAGGCTTGCGCGGCCGAGGTGCCTTGCACCTTTGAGGAGCTTGCGCGACAGCACCGTTGCACGACCCTTAAACCCATTGTGCTTGCGCGTATCTTGAATAACAGTGGAGTTCACACATTGGTGTGTGTGTGTGCACAAAAGAAATAACATGTTGAGAACTCACTTGGACAGTGAGCAAAAGAAGGCCGAGACCACGCCCTTGTGTGTGCCAAATTGAAGAACACACTTTGTGTGTGCATTTGAAGAAGAAGGCCATAGCCCTTGTGTGTGAAAAATGAAGAACCAAGTGTGTGCATAAGTGAAGTGCACACTTTGAATAAGATTAAAAGAACAAGGAAGTGAGTGTGCTAAACAAGTGAAGGCTAAGCTCAAGTGTGTGCCAAAGTGAATAAGTTTTGTGTACAAAGAGACACGAAGGCCGAACCTAGTGTGTGCACTAAAAGTGTAAACACTTAGAAGAAGAAGAAGGCATACACACAAAGAAGAACACACATTTATGTGTGTAAGAAAATTGAATTAATTGTGTGAATTTCAAAGAAGGTGCGTGCATAAAGAGTTACACACCTTTGTGGGTCTATTCCACCAAGAGAAAAGAAAGGGAAGTGCATGCTTGCATGCATGCACATGCACACGTGAACAAAGCCAAATCTGGTTTTGTGCATTTGAGTTGACCAAGACCAGAGGTTCTTGAAGAATTTGAGAAGGCCATGCAGTCAGTGCATGAGGAAGCAGAGATTCCATGCACTCAGTGCATGAAGTTGATTTGAAGTGAGACTGGACCAGACTGAAGTTAAAGATATCAGTTGTCTGAGTATTCAGTAGTTGGAGAGAAGCCAGGTCATCCTGAGAAGAAGGAGATAAATCCTGAGCAAGACGATAAGACCTGTTCACCACAAGTGAGCAGAGGTACAGAGCAAGGCCATCAGCCCTTTATCCCAGGCTGCTGAAGTTACTTGAAGAAGTTAAAGAGGAGAAGAGCTACTCGTGCGACTCGAGCAGCCAGGAGAAGCCCCCTGTGAGACTCAGGGTGGAAGAAGTCTTCAGTGGGATTCTGGAGCAGGCCAGTGGGACTCTGGTAACACTGTGGGACGCAGTATATAAAGACCCTCCTGTGGGGACTAAGGAGAGATACAGTGGGACTCTGTATCGACCATTGTAATACTAACAGATTATAATGGGAGAATCCATGCTGGGAGAGCATGGCAAGGATGTAGGACTTTGGTACCGAACCTTGTAAATCCTTGTGTCCTATGACTTTACATTACTGCATCATTCGGGAAAGGTTGAGAGATACAAGAAGAGTGGATCGAGGCTTTAACCAGCCATAGAGGTTTAATTGATAAGAATCAATTAGTAAAAAGTTTTAAGGGATCACTGATTCACCCCCTCCCCCTCTCAGTGAATCACACTGATCTGGGAACTTCAATTGGTATCAGAGCGAAGGTTACCTCTAAAAGATCCAAGGGAGTCTTTATGAAGTGCAGATTTGAGGAAATGAGTGACCATCCTAAAATGGAGATATCTGCCAAGACTCAGAAAAATAGAAAGAAGAAACAGGCCAAGAAGATGAAGAAAGCCTGTCCTAGCTGTGATGATGTTGGAACAATGAAATATCTTCAAAGTTCAATCGAATATTTTCAGAAGACAGTCCCCAAGAAAGTGGAAATGTGTATAGCTACAGGCATCCTTGATCTTCAAGAAGAATAATTACTGCTAGAAGAAGAATCCAATGCAATGTAAGATCAATTGGCTAAAAGGGTTTGCATAACCAACACTCTCAGAAAGCTGGTGAAGGCTAAAGATGAAACAGTATCGATTTGCAATGAAAGATATGAAGACACTATTGAAGAATTGCAAAGAAGCCTTTCTGAGAAAGAATTCTTTAAGACTGTGGTCAAAGAAGTTTTCCATGCACTGGAAAAATTGCACAGAGTGTCAATGAATGTCAGAGATGCTCAACTTGAAGACAAAGTAAACAGGGTGAAGGAGCTTGACAACTCATTGCAAGAATTGAAAAAGGTGCATGAAGACCAGTTAGAACAGCTGAAAGAAAATTGGGAAGGAAGGCTAAGAACTATTGAGGATGAGAAGAATTCCCTCAATATGAAATGCTTCGAACTAGAGGTGATATTGAAAAATCAGCAATCACCCAAAGCCAAAGCCTCCCAGTCAGCTGAAAGGAGAAATGTTGCTACTCAAGTATGCATTGAGCAGGATGATTCTAAAAGAAAGACATCCTTTAATAAAAAGGCAACAACTTCTAAAAAGAAGGTACCATCCATCCCATCTTGTACTCATACCTCTAAATGTGTTTCCAAAAAAATTGCAGGATGGAAGAATAACTCAAAACAAGTATGGATGAAGACAATGAAGAAAGAGAGCTCTCCTGAAACAACACAGCAAGTCAAGAAAAGTACCCAACAATCAGAAGGACTGAAGAGGTCAAGATTTGTGGGTCAGTGTTGGTGTTGTAATAAGTATGGGCACTGTGCAAAGGATTGTTGGTACAATCCACTGAATGTCAAAGCAAAAAAGGAAGCCCATGCCAAGGGGGAGCAAGCCAGAAGAAAAGAAGCAGCATCCACAGGTCCAGAGACATCTGTTTACTGCAAATAGATTTGGATTACTTGAAAACATCTGTGATGATTGAAAAAGTGGTCAAAAGAATGATACATGTCAATCTCCAACTGTATCCAAAGTTGGAAAGAAGAAAAGATCACAGAACCTGGCTCAGAAAGAATCCTTGGGAAGCAAGCAGAAGAAAGCTGAAGATGCTCCCAAGAAGATTATGAAAAAGGAAGAGAAGACCTTGGAGTCTAAATCCAAGAAGGGTGATGCATCCAGAAGGACCACCAAGAAGAAAACATGCTTCTACTGTGGAAAGAAAGGCCATACCATGGATCTTTGTAAAGAAGCCATGAAATTCAATAGAGGCAGACTGGACTCAAAAAGACAATCAATCCAGAAGAAGCAGAAGGGATTGGTTGAAAATAAGTTGCCTAAGAAAGGTGGCTTAACAGTATCAAAAGAACCATGTGGGATTTCCAAAACTGAGGCCTCACTTCCAAATGACTTGTTAGTCATATGGCCAAATCAGTTGCAACTTGCCAAAGATCTACAAAGAGCTGAAGTTGAAGTTCTGGCAATTGCTAAGGCAAAAGGAAAGAAGAAGATTTCACATGAAGATGTATTGAGATCCACACCAGCACAAACATCATTGAAGATCAAATGTGCAAGTGTGAAGAATGGTGAAAATGGGACATCTCAGTTGAGAGAATCTTCTCAACCTTTTTGTTCACATTGATGAACCAAGGAGGTTCCATCATATTCCCTTATACTTCTGGTATTTACATGTGCTAACATTGCAGGGAATTGAAGATGATGATCATTCTCATCTGGAGAGTGGTTTGGACAGAATGGAGTGCACCCCTTGAGGGGGAGCCAATCTGGAGAAGATGGTATTCTATGATTTAATACCATCTTGAGAAAAGCTGAAGGTATTCCAATCATACTTTCATCCCTTGTTTCTTAATTGTATTCATCATGACAATTAAGGGGGAGTATTGATTGAAGTCAAATGGATGAAAGGGGAAGCTTTGTCTTTGCACTGAACTTTCTAATGAGTTTTGTGAAGTTGTGCAGGATTTAGCAAATTCATTGTTATATCTGGAAAATTTCAAACCCCTAAAGCATGATCTCACATGCACATTGAATGTTGGATAACATTGAGTTCCTTGGTTACATCACTCTTTTTTTCTACACCGGGATAGCCAAAGTAGACTTAGAGATGATTTACTAAAGGTTCTTTGCTAAAGAAGAACATGTGACATCATCCATCTCTTAGTGCTTTTCAAGAAAATGCTATTCGAAAGGAGGAAGAGATATTTTTGAAGAGAACCACACCACACCTTTGCATTTGATTGCCAATAAGGGGGAGAAATATTGGCACACATATTGACCCATTCATATGTGCTGAAGAAGTGTATTGACAACAAATACAAAGGGGGAGATTGAAATGCACTGTTTTGCATTTGTTGCCAATGAGGCATGATGTTGTCAAAGAATGAATGGATGTCAAGAATTGTCAAGATTTAAATGCCAAAGGTTGTGATGGTGTTGGTGAGGAAAGGAGAATGGCCATGGTACTAAGATGCATGTCACTTAGGAGATTCACTAAGTGGTATTGGAAATTGTGGTTGAAACATTCTCCATGCACATCAGATGATTGATGAGCTGATCCTTAAGTGTAAAGAACTTGTATCAAGATGATACAAAGTCACAACATGATTAGAAGACCATGCATTGTAGTGACAATGCATGAAGAGTTGAAAGTGATCCATCCATAAGTTCCAAGTGGATGAAGTGAGATGAAGGAGTCCATGCACTATCACTTAGTGCATGAGAATTAGAAGAAGATCCAATTGATCTCTGATTAGATCAATGAAGCACATTGAATAATTTAAGTGATTCAGGAGTTCGGTTGAAGAAGAAGAACCTTCGGGAATTCCATTTCTAAGTGATGAATAAATGTTGAAGAGAATTGGAGGAATTCTAATGAAGAAGAAGAAATAAAGAAGAGTAAATGAAGAGGAAGACGGCTTGAAGTGGCATTTGGCATTTCACATTAAGTATGTGGTTACTTTGTTTTTATACAATGCACTCTCTATCCTTTGCCAAAAAATATGGCCAGCCAAGGCACCTTGAGGGTTCAACCCCAAGGCATGGGCGCTAGGGCACCACGCCCATGGGGGAACCCGTGGGGCGAGCCAGGGCGGCAGGGCGCACCCAAGACACCGCATGGGCGCCTGGGGAACGCCCGAAGGAGCGCGGCAGGGGCGTAGGAGCGCGCCCCCAAGAGTGTCAAGCAGTGCATAGTGTAAATGTGTTTTTGATAAATGATGGGTTTCCCAAATTTTTTGTAAATGAAAAGGTGATTTCAAAGAACATCGGAAGGGTTTTGTTGATTGTTTTTGAATTCATTTTTTAAAGAGTTTTTTTATAAAATAGTGCTTATGGTAATCATTATATACATAGGTGGAAGGTATAGTAAAAGGAGGCATCCACGATATGTGTTTTTTCTCAGGGTATTTCTTCTCTTTCTTAAGACTGTTGTTTTGGGGACATGATTGACCTTTTGCGGGGTTTTCATTTGGATGTGTTCCTTTTCTATTCAAATTTTATTAATTAGTCTATAGGATTTATGTGTGCATGATTTGTTATGTTAGGTATGAGTGATCATGTTATTATGTCCAACTGTGATCCTTGGAGTAGTGTTGGCTATTATTTTTTGCTTTAATAGTTTTCTTACTACCTTCAATTTAATATGATTTGCGGGGAATGATTTAATGTTATTTAATATATCCACATTGAGATATTTATATAAAATAATTAGAAACAATTTTTCCTCAGTTTTTTGGAAATGTGGTAAAAAGTGGAGATTTAATGTATTTCTATGATTTTGAGTTAAAAAAATTTTATAGCATAAATTATATTCACTAAAGATGAGCATGACTATATAATTTAATAGATACTTGTAAAGAAAAATCTATGTGGGCTTCTACAAATCATATTATCTCACACACTACACATCACTTTTTTAGTGCATATACTATTTTAGGTCATTCAATGCAGAAAATGGTGAGGAATCAAATTGAGCAAGAAATATTTTCTTTCATGCTGATTTGTGTATCAAGAGGGTGATATGGTTAGGGATTTCCCAATATATCACATAGAGACTCTTTGAGTAGCTACTTTCTTATTTTCGTCATTTGAAGTTGGACATGAATCATGGATATTGTTTTTATACCTAATTATTTGTCTCACTTTTACAATACTATTTCTATTTTGATATATATATATATATATATATATATATATTCTTCCCCCATTTTTTTTGTTTGTGTTTCTATTTATGTCATTATGTCTTCTTTATGATGGGTGAAATATCTCCCTATATTTGTTATTAGTTCCTCGGTGCTAGATTCCAGCCTATGGGGATTGTGAATTCCCTTTGTGTATGTGGTGATTTGGGTCGGGTATCAGTTAAAGAGCATATCATGGTCATGTTCATTGCAGTTTTTATGTCATTATAAGACTCATATGATTCAATGGGTTTCCAAAAGTATATATTGGATGTTTAACCATTGTGAATGTGTGAATTCAAGACCCATCAATTGTTTCTACACTGAATTATTTTAAAATATGAGGTATAAATCACAATAATAGGATGGTTTTCCAATTTGTGATCCTCCCTCGACATTGATTAAAGGTTACTATTCCCCGTTTTGAGGATTATTGGATTTATTTTTAGTGTGTTTGGTTGAAACCATATTATGAAATAACTGATGAATCCTATACTATTAATTTCATTACCACCGATGAAATTAATTTTATAAAACAATATTCTTTGATGTATAAGATAACAAATATATGTGAAGGCATGTTTTTTTATTTTAGTATGGTGATGACCATACTAGTTGTGTCTGTTGCAATGTTTTTTTATTATGATCATGAGCATATGCATCAATGATAATTTTTGCTGGAACATTAAAACATGGAATGATGAAGAAGGTTGATGTATAATTTTATTCATGAAGGAAATGTTTTGCTGTCATATGGAAATTTATTTCCTATACAGATGAAAGTTTTAGTTGAAACAACATTTTTACAGTGTTTTGGTGGTTATATAATGAATAACGGAGTGATTAGTAGCTTTAAGAAACTTTTATTTTAGAGAATTTTATCGGCAATAATATTTTGAAGGATTAAAGGGTGTTTTCCATTATCATGAAATGAATCTTTTCGAAGATAGAAAGAACATAATATATATGGTTTTTCTAATATGTCGAATATGGAGATTGGAAAAAAATGAAAGTATTTTATGGGAAGAGTCTACAACTATGGGAGCTGATGAAGATAAAGATGATAGTTTGAATGTACTCAATTGGGATGTTTAGCTAAATTCTAGGTAGACAAAATAGTTTAATTTTTAGGTCATTTCTTTCTATGTTTCAAATTTCAATGGATATAACAATTTTAAATATTCCTAGAATCATTATTTTGTAAAATGAAAACATTTCTTAAAATTTCATTAATATGTCATATATTTTACAATATTTTCTACCATCCTTTGTATGGAACATTTCCAACTAAAATTTAACAATATCTGAATGTGACTCATTAAATTGGGATGATTTAGAGTTTGAATATTACTTTTAATATTTAAAATTTGTATTCCTCAAATGAGGAATTCTTAGTACAAAAAGTGTTTTCAGTGTGTTTGATTTTTAAAATCATAGAAATCATTGACTAGAACCTTCAAAAAGGAGATCTGATTCAAAAACTAAGGCTGAAATATCATTTTAATTAATTAAATAAAATTAAAATATTTGAGATTTAATTCTTGAATTCGAAATAAGTAAGGATCTAAATGTGTATAAAAAAGTTGAGAAATACTGATCCATTTGAATCCCTAGTTAGGATGCTGCTTCTCATATTTGTTAGTTTTTTTTTTGTCTATTTGTCTCTACACATATTTCAATTATTTCATTTTTTTATATTCCACAGTGTTTATTTATCAATTTTTTTATTACTATGCATTTTAAATTAATTTTAAATGAATTAAAAAAATATAAAAAGTAAAAAAAAACAACACCTATAGGGTTGTTTTCATATGAGTAATCCATTATTGTTTATTTACAATTATTATTTGGTTTTTTATTTTTAGGTAGTTTTTAAGCTAAACAAAAAAAAACCTAATTATCAATTAGAACTATTACAAGGGAGGAATTAAGGGTTAAAAATGATAAAAAATTACATGATTTAAAAAAATATAATGAAAATATTATATTTTTAAAAATTATTCTTTATTCCCAACAACCTAAATAATTATTGAAAAAATGAATTCATAAAATCATAGAAATATTTAATGATGAAAAAAACCATGTTGATGAATTTATAATTTTGAAATAATAAGAAAATCATAAACAGAAACACCAAAAATAATTTCCATCAAAAACTAAAATTTAAAAAATTTAGAATAAATAACAGACTATAGAACATTGAAGAAGATCGATGTTATTGACTAAGAAAATACTGAAATCTATTTATGATACCTAGAGATCTCTCTAGGATTTGATATATGAGGAGGAGTAATCAATTGTTTACCAATTCTTAGTGGACATCTCGGAGAGGACCCTCACATACACCTGCATGAATTTCATGTGGTGGGTGTTATAGTGAATTCCAATGGGGTTTGTGAGGAATAAAAAAAGATGGGGTATTTTTTCATTTGATGGAATGGGAAAATAATAATTTTACTATTCATAATTCACTTCCATTGTATGCTTCCATCATTTAATGAAAATTATCTTTCAAATTGTTTTATCTACATATAGGTCTACCTCACTTAGGAAGGACATTTATTTCATTAGGATGCTCCAATGGTTGACTCTCGATGAATACGTGGAGATATTTAAAAATATTTTACCTATATTCCTTCACCACAAAATATCAGAACAACTCTTAATCAAATGTTTATAAAAAGTATTTGACTTAACGTATAGGATTCTGGTCGATTCTGATGCTTGAGGATCGCTAGTTGATAAAAACACCTATTGATGCTTGGTGTCTAATCCCTATCATAGACCAAAATTCAGAAAAATTTTGTACTAGTGGTCAAAATAATTTCATAATGCCTATGGAATGGCCTTCTTCAAATTATAAAAATATTCAAATAGATATGCAACTGAGTGAACTTACAGGAATGATGAAGAAATTATCTACTCATTATACTTCTTCATAATTCCTATTCGAACCAATTTATCTCATCCAAATTAATTGTTCCATTTTTTCAAACACTATTAATTTTAATTATCAATTCCCTCAACTAAACAAGAAGCCTAAATATTTTATTGGGATATAACCTGGAAAAACGACCCGGAATGTTTCTAATGAAAACATTCAACCTAGGAAATTTCATTCAAAAAAACATCCACCAAGGATGGATTTTCATTTTGAAAAAATGGTTTAATCCTAATGATCATCTGACTATTAATTTATATAAACACAATTTATATCAATATTTTATGGACCCGGCCTTAAACATATCTTATTTTTGTGACATTTGACTAATATTTATTTTCATTTATTCCCAAAGTTATTTTTTGTATAGGGTTTTATTGAATTAGAACAAAATAATACATAAAAATTCAATATTATAATGTTGGTAAGTGTATCCACCATTCATTTTTTTTGATAAAGAAACTGTTAAAATGAATCATGGTTTCATTTCAAAAAAAATCTTCAAATATATTCATCATAGCATCATATTTGTCCATACAAATCTTGATACTTGTGAATAACTTTAAAAATCATGGGATGAACAAAACAATGATCACTATGGGAAAACAACTGAAATCAATTTACATGTGATATTCATAGATATAAATAAGAAAATGTGGACTTTCATAAAGGCATGAGAAAGAGGAATATAACAGAAAGAACTAGTATCATAACATGAAAATGCATCAACAACATTTTATTTAGACATTTATAAGAAAATCACCATGTTCCATCCCTAAGGGTTCATATCACTACGTTCCATACCCATTGGTGTCATAAAAATTACTATTTTTATTCACAATGGTATCTTTAAAATTACTAGGATTATTCACAAAGGTACTGTAAAAATAAACAAGGTTATTCATAAACATAATGCTTGCCATCTGTATATATTAATATATCTACCCAATAAATTGGATCTCTATCGAAGATAACCATTATTATTTATTTATTTTCAAGAGAGACAAATAGATTATAATCAAAAAATTTATAAATATACCATATAGAATAAAATAAATGGGTTTCATATCAAAATCATGATGTTTTGAAAAGTGCTTAAAAACATTATCATTATCTAATTTACAACCCACAGAAATGCAGTAAGTGTTTTCTGTATGTCAATTACGGAATCAAATATATCATTTTTTATGTATTCATGAATACCCATTGAAATGAACTTTTTTTACTCGCATAAAAAATAATAGAATTTCGTGTGAAAAAAAGAGTGATTTTGAGACGAAAATTCTAAAACATAACGACTATGCAACATGTTTTTAGAAGAAAGAGATGCAGAAAACGTCTAACATCCATAAATGAAACATAATAAAGTATAGGGATATAAAAAAACTTAAATAAGAAAATATAATTTTATATTTGAATGTCATACCACATAAAAGAGAACTTCAATGGAAAAGTGAAGTGGAGAATCCCCTTAGGAAAATTTGGTAGCCTAACAATGTCACATAAAAATTTAGAAAATGAGTTGATGAGAGTGGAAAGGGAATATCATCACATTGAAATAAAATTGACATATATAAGGATAAATAAGAACATTTTCAAACATAAAAAAATGGAAATTAAAATGAATAACATAAAATAAAACTTTTTCTAAGAGAGAAGGGTTAAAGGTTCCCTTACCTTGAAGAGTAACATCTAAAACTCATAGATCAGCACTATAAGGGATTGAGGACACCATGGGAAGACTCCTTGAAAAATATAAATTGTATACAATCGTGGATAATGATTTTTGAATGAATGAAAACGAGGTAATGGGTGGGTATTTATAGAAAACCTGGGGGCATATTTTATTAATTTCAACAGACAACTGATTAGTAATATTAAAAATACAATGGGAATTTTAATGTTATTTTCCCATTTAATTAGTCCCTTGGGACATCTCATATTATATTTCAATCCATAAGAGTATAATAGAAACTTATGATAGTCATTACATCATTATTACATAGTTATTATGTCATATAACTTACTGAATACTCCATGCTGTATTTTTGAGTATTCACTAAAAAATAAATTATTTTAGAAAAATCCTAAAATTTCACCCTAAAACATTTTTGACATGTAGAATTAAAAAGTGGAATCTATTTTATTAAAATTAATTTACAATTGAATTAAATAAATGAAATACAATAGTAATACTTATCTAATAATCTCAAAAAGAATTATTTACTAATCTTATGTTATAATTATATCACATTACCATATAAGATGAATAAAACATATTTATAAATCCTATGGTGAGGATAAAATTCCACTGATCAAGTTATAATAAAAAAGGTTAAAATTATTATTTCTGTGAAAATTTAAAATTTACAAAAAAATAATTTGATGTGATCGAACCACATTTTTCTACCTGATTACAACCATGTATGTCCGATTTTTGAAAATCATCTTAATGAAAAAGTTATTCAATAATAATATATTCTTTTAACTATTCCTCAAAAAAACATTATTCATAAAATTCTATTAATTAAAAAACCCTATTCATCAAATATTATTCATCTAATACAAAAAAATTGAAACTTCATAGTAAATGTCTAAAAATAAATCCTTGGTTAATTATTATAGTATTTAGTTATTTATTTTTGTTAAATTGATAAAAAATTTATTAATTTGAAATAATTACATTAAATAAGAACTTAAATTTCAAAATTATCTATTAATTATAGGATGACCTCAAAAAATTTCAGATTACGTTAATGTTAATATTTATAATATCATTTATTTGAATCTTTTCTTAATAAGGTAATCATTACATAATCATTGTGTCATAAATAAATTTATTTATGAAATATCTAAAAACTATAAATAAAATACCATGATTTAGGAAATATTTTCATATTTATAATGACTATTTATAGTTGAATAGATAGCTTTTATAAAAACATATAAAAAATATAGTACTTATTAAAACACGAGTTTGAAAGAAGCATTAAACTAGCATCCAAGGGAACCCTTGTCCATTTAATTAAAGAATCATCAATGAGATGCATTAAATTGTGTAACATAAGAATATGTGTACATTAAATTAAATAATTTTTTTGGATAATATTTAAAATGAAATCTATGGGAAGCATATATCATTTATTTTAACAAGCTTCCATGAGAAGCATTGTAATAGCTTCTATGAGAAGTTTAATACTTTTAATTAAAAAATCTTATATGAGAATCATTATACTAGCTTCCATGGTAATATTTATATATTTAATTAAATATTTTTCTCTACGAATCATTAAACAATCTCATCCTGATAATTATGACATGTGTTAGGTAAATTCTTTAATTTTGTTTTTACATTAATTACCTTCTTTACCCTTAATCGTTGTAATTAAAAATAATTACTAAAGTTACTATACATAATTTCAAAAAATAAAAGATACTTATTTAAAAAAATTCGACATTCTGATTCCAAATAATGAATCCATTTTCAAATTCAAAACACATAAGTTAAGTAATTAATTTAAAATACATATTCATTGTCAAAATGATAAATTTTTTTAAAAGTGAAATCCATCAAAATATTGACATGAGTTTATATATAATTCCAATGTAAAATTACATTCAATAAACAAAATTATATTAAATGGAAAAAATATATTCTATTTATATATTAAAACCATTGAATAATATAATTTACACATTTAAATTATATCGATGGAAAATCTATTTTTCATTTAAAATTTAGCACATTTTTATTAATCATCAAAAATTTTATTTATTTGAATATCAAAAAAAATCAAAATTTATCTTTTAAGTCCCTATTCTAAAAAATGAGTTTATCTGGTCAAATAGAACATATAAAAGTGGAAAAAACTAAATTTAAAAAGGGTTCTCCAACAAAATGTGGTAAAACGACTATTAAAAAAACATATATTACATAAAAATTGAATTTTGTCTTATATGATATCTACAAAATATATAATATGACTTTAAAAACATATATTTAATATAAAACACACATTTTTCGTTAAATAAAAATCAATAAAGAATGATATTATTTAATAAATATAATTATTCTCCTTTTAAAAAGGATTTTCTAAAAACACACCCTTTACCTTCAAATGCTTTTTATTTATATTTCTAATAAATTTTATAACAAATGAATAATTATTTAAACATTTGTAAACCATATTTTCATTATTTAGTTGATAATATATTTTCCCGCCATTACAACATTTAGGTTATAACAGTAACATTTACATAATGATTTTTAGTTGTTTTTTTAAGCTCAATGTTGCATATCATGCATGTTATTGAACATAATCATTCTTTATTGAAACTAAAGATGTTACATATTTACCCACATTTATAAATTCAATACTCTCAATGTTAATATTGGGCTCTGAAACATCAATGAAAATCCCATATGGAAAAAGATTCAGTAAAACTATCACAATAAAAGATATAATGAGAAGTAGAAAAGGTCAACCGAGAAAAAATATACTAGGATTCCTTGTACGAAAACATGGTTATGGAAGAGAAAATAACCATATTGTTCTGATGGAGAGTAATAGAAAATATATCAAGAGATATTTAAAATCCAGAAAACCAGAAACTAGTGATTGTTTAAAAGGTCATTGATTTTGCAGTTGGAAAAGTAAATCAGCAACATTTTAGTTTTAAAATCATTTTCCAAAGGTTGAGAATTTTATTTATGATATTTACAAAGAAAATAATAAGTAATACTTAATTAATAAATAAAGTTTCATCTTTTAATAAATTATCACATCAAACTCGCATTTTCTCCAAACAATGTGTGTTCAAGATGACATGGTCCTACATAAAGAACTAGAATATTCTTCTATAGAATCACATAAACACGAAATGATTAAATATATATCCATCCTATCTTGAAACATTAACAAAAAATAAAATATATAGTAAATTATCAGATAATCCACCCCAATAAGATTCCATTATATGTAGAAGGACTAATTCTATCCTACAAATTTCAATAATAATACAGAAGGCCTATTTAGATCATCTAGAAAATATGTGTCCTTAAAATTGATTAAATTAGTCCAAATCATTCTAAAAACCCAAAATTCATAAGTATTTGATCACATAGTGTTCCATGATAAATTTTAACATGTATCTCCAAATAACATTGACTACTCTTAATGTCTCATATTGAAATATAATTAACATAATAACATATTCTCAATGAGAGGTTATCCATTTCCATAAATAACCCAAATCACTTCCCCCAAAAAAGATTCATCCAAAATAAAATTCAACAATTACTCTATTTGAATACCATAGTGTTCTATTTAACTTAATTATATAATGTTCTCCAAACTATGAAAAGCATCCAATATAAAATTTACCAATTAATCGCTAAATCATATTACTATAATAAGGATATAAATTTGATAAAACATATATCTCCCGAATAAACATATTCTTAACCCATAATGTCACTTAACTAAAATGAAAAGGTTATTCTAACTTGGGAAATCACATAGGCCAGTGGTAGACAATGTGCCCGTGTCGCCCGTTAGTTTTGGGTTCAATTTCCACAGACTTGCCGGACATGATAGGTTATCACCCATCATACAGGTTGTCCTTTATCTAAAATGATATCATTATTTTAACATTATAAAATACGAGATAAAATCTTCAAAAAAACATCAAATATTTTATCCTCAATGATTATCCCATTCCTCTAATTTTTCATCCCAATAATTAATTAACCAAAATCTCGAAAAAGTTGAATGACTCAAGAATTACCATTATTCACCATTATATTTCATATCATAAAGCTTAAAAATGAGTTTCTAGAACATTAAAATATTAAATTAATACTAAAAACACATGATTATATCCCTAACCCATATGAAAACATACAATTCTCTAATTTTTTCTAAACCCTTCTCTGATACAGACTATAAGTACCCGATCTTAAACATAACTTATTTTAGTGAATTTTGACTAGAATTTATTTTCATTCATTCCAAAAGGTCCACCACACAAGGTTTAATATCACCATGTTACATTATAATGGTTTAATAAAAAATTTCAATGTTATTTTCCATGGTATCATCAAAATTTCACTTTTTATACACCAAGTTATCATAAATATTATGAAGGTTATTCACCAAGGTATAATAAATCTTCTCAACTCAAGAGATTCAATTGTTTTACCAATGCATTGGAGAACACCCAAGTCACATGCTTAAATAGTATTTATTTTTATGTGATCCACATAGATCATAATAAAACATTTCACAAATAACCCAAATAAAATTAAGGGAGTGGGTTTCATATCAAAATGACGACGTTTTAAAAAGTGCTTAAAAACGTGATCATTATGTCATTTATATCCAACAAAAATGGAAAGTAGAATTTATGTATGTCAACTCCATAATAAAATATATTATTTCTATGTCTTGATTAATACCCATTAAAATTAAATATGATTGGGTATTCAAAAGAATAAAATAAGATAATTTGTTGAGAAAAAAGATAGAGACTTTTGGACAGAAATTATGCATCATAATATCTATGCAACGAGGTTTTAGAATGAAGAGATGATAAAAAGTTATATTATCCATAAATTACTTGTGATACAGTATAGGGATAGAATATAATGTAAATAAGAACATTATATGGAAGATATTTATGACATACCACATAAAAGAGAATATGAAAGGAAAATAGATGTGAAGAATCCCCTTTAAAAATTTCGACAGCCTACCAACATAACATAAAAAATCATAAAATGGGGAGATTATAGATAAAAGGGAATGTTATCACTTGAACCTAAAATTTAAATAAATAAGGATATAGAATAACATAACCCTATTTTAAAAAAATAGATATTAAAAGACATTACATAAAATAAGTCTTTGACAAAAAAGGAGGGGATAACTGTTCCCTTACTTTATTGAGTAACTTCTAAAACACTTTGATCGGGACATTGGGGGATTGAGGATACCTGTGGAGGACTCATTGGGAGGTAAAACTAGCAGAAATGTGTGGAGAATTAATTATTATAGAAATAATAAGATTTAATGGGTGGGTATTTATAGAAAAAGTGAAGATATATTTTATAAATTTTGAAGGACACCACATTAGTTGTATTTGAAAAACCATGGGATTTCCCATAGTGTATTTCCATGGTATAGACCACATTAGACACATCATGTTATATTTTAATACATAAGAGTATACCATCATCTTATCTTAATCATTAAATAATTATGACATAGTTATGATGTTAATAACCATACAGAAAACTCAAAAATGCATTTGTACTATTCATAGAAAAATAAATTATTTTAGATAAATCTAAAAACATTACACCCATATCATTTTTAGAAATGTATAATTAAAAAGAGAACACCATTTTTATAAATTAATCTCATTTTAAATAAAATAAAATGAATCATATAATAATACTTAACTAATAATTTCTTAAACATTTATTTACATATATTATGATATACTTATATCATATTAAAACATAAGATGAAAAAAAATTGTACATTCCATGTTGAGGTTACAATTCAATTGGTAAAGTTACCTTTCATAATGGTAAAATTACCATTCTAAAGGGTAATGTTACTATTCACCCAAACAATTATTTTGATCTCATTAAACAACATTTCATACCATGATTAAAACCATGTTTGTCCAATTTTCAATTATAATTTCATAGACAAAGTTTTTGAATAATAATTTTTTTACTATTAATAAAAAAACACTATTTATCAAATACAATTCATTAATTAATGAAAAATTACATCTTCTTGGAAACCATCTAAAAATTCATCCTTGGTTAATTTTGTCACTATTTAGTAATTGATTTTTTACGTCATAAAAAATTTATTCATTAGATAAATCTACATTAACACAAAGGTAACTTCTCAGAATTATCCATAAAATTCTTGGATGAATTCAAAAATTTCAAATTTCAGTTATTTTATAATTTATAAAATAATTTATATGAATCATTCATTAATATTTTAATCACTACATCATCATTGTTTTTAATATATATTTTTTTATGTAATGTATTGAAATTATAAATAAAATAACATAATTTAAGAAATTTTTTTATCGTTCTAATGAATATTTATAGTCAAATAGATAACTTATATAAACCTATTTTGAAAATGTAATACTTATTAAAACATGACTGTGAGAGAAGCATTAAACTAGCTTCCTTGGGAAGCTTTATCCTTTTAATAAAAGAAGCATCCATAAGAATAATTATATTTGATTCCATAGTAATATATGTACATTTAGGTAAATAATATTAAATTATATGCTTCAGAATGGGTCCCATGGGAAGCTTAGTTATTTTAATTTAACACGCTTCTATGAGAAGCTTTATAATAGCTACCATAGAAAGCATTAAATTTTCAATTAATCAATCATCTATGAGAAAACGTATACAATATCCATGGGAATGATTATCCATTTAATTTAAAATGATTATATAAGAATATTTAAACCATATGATCCAATAATATTATGACATGTGTTAGGGCATTTTTTTACGTTTTTATCTTTAATCAACTTATTGACCCTTAATCGTGATACTTAAAAATAGTTACTGAAATTACTAATCTTAATGTCTAAAAATAAAATATATATATTTAAAAAATTTGGGCCTTATGATACCAAATATGGAATCCGTTTATTAAAATTCAAAATAGATAAGATGTACTAATTATTTTAAAATTAATTCTCACTGTTAAAAGTATAAAATTAATATTTTTAAATAATAACCATAAACATATTGACATGTGTATATATCTAATTTCATTTTGAAATTAATTACAATGAAAAAAATTTAATTAAATGATACAAATATATTTTATGCATGAGTTAAATCGATTTAATAATATAGTTTAACCACGTAAATAATCTCAATGAATAAGTTGTTTTCAATTTTAATTTATCATATTTTTAATATTATCAAAACTTGACAATTATTAGAAAAATATAAATAATTCATCAAAAGTAACTATTTTTGTTCCAATAATAAATAAGAATATTTTATTTCAAATATAACATAAAAATGTTAAAAAACAACATTTAAAATTGTTTCTCAAACTAAATGTGGTAAAACATCCTTTTTATAAAAATACTTCTTTTATATAAAAAATTGAATTTTTTCATATATCATTTCTTGAAAACATATAAGATAAATGTCAAAAATTACATTGAATATAAAACATATATTTTTCATTAAATATAAATTCACAATGATTGATATTATTTTGTAAATACAATTATTCTTTTTTTAAATATATTTTCCTAAAATAACATCCTTTATATACAATTGGTTTTTATTTCCATTTCTAATAAATTTGGTAACAAATAAATCATTGTTTAATCATGTGTAAACCATATTTAAAGAATTAATTTGATAATATTCATTCATATCTTTCCAAAGGCTAGTTTATAATTGAAACATTTAAATAATAATATTTAGTTGTTCAATTAATCTCAATGTATTGTATCATGTATGGTATTGAACACATTGATTCATTCTTAAAACTCAGGATGCTCCAATGATCCAAGGTATAAAAATTCAATTACAAAACCAATTTTTTGGAAATTCTAATAATTCCAAGATTCACGATAATTAGAACCAAAAATTAAATCAAAGAATTGATTCAAATCATGAATACATGGTTTTAAAAAATAATATATTTAATTACTACAATATGTTTTACTGCAAAATATGGTTACACAAATGGCTCTGATGAAATACAAAATTTTTTGTTTAGAGAATCAATAATGTTAAATTTTTCATCTCAATCCGAATTGAATCATTGTATGATAGAAAATTTTCATGTAATATTCTTGAGAAGTAGAATTAAGATTCGTATTCCCCAAGTTGAAAACATATAACACAAACATGAATGAATTGTTACAACATCAGATATAAATATAAAATCACATGAACAAGTGAAGAAATCACTTAATGTAGTGTGAAACTAGCCTTCTTAATTTTTTTATTAATGTAATAAATATTTAGATCCTTATGTTGTAAATTCACCAATTGAACTAGAAAAATTGGACATGAAGAAGCAAATTCCACATAAATGACCTTTTAAGGATTTTAGAAATGTAATGAGATGTTAAAATTGGATAAAATGTTAGTGATGAATAGAAAATGAAAAGGGGGTCACTACCATATTCATTGATCAGACCTAGTTTTATGAAAAATGATGAAACAGAAATGGATGAGGAGGAACATGAATATTTTATAAAATTTTAATTAATATCCCCTTGTTATATGATGTTAAATAGATCCCACTATATGTGAATTTTCAAAATTAAATGTGCACTAACAAAATGATGTTCAAGTGAGGTGAGAATGTTAAGTTGGTATGAAATGTTTCTTCAATGATTCAAAACCATGTCCCTGTTAAATAAAATGATCACGTAATGTTTCAATCCCATGTTTCATTTGTAATAATCATATTGAATAAGCGATGTTAGATTTAGGAGAATCCATAAATATGATTCCTTATTTAATATTTTCATCTATGTAGGTTGGAGAACACAAGAATTATAGAATTTTCTTCCATATAGTTAAAAAAAGAAAAGCTGAGCTACCCATAGTTACTAAATATGAGTTGGTAAGTGTAAATTATTTTGTTTTTCTACTAATTTATAGGTGTTAGACATGGAAAATAGTCATCTTAATTAACATGAACCATTAATCTAGCAAATACCATTATTTAAATGTACTAAGGAAATAATAAATTTTTATAAATTCACCTTATCTATAGTTTTAAAGGTAACATGATCAATTCTAAAGAAATAAATAAATGAGACACCCAATGGAAAATTTAAAATGAAAATTCATTTAAAAATGGTTCATTTCTATCCAAGCAGTTTCATGAATCTTTTTAGGAAAAAAACAATATAGATTTTTTGTGAAATATTAATTCATTTAAAAATGAACCATTTTATGCGGAAGAGGTTTTAGAATCTGAAAATTCTGAAATCATATGAAATAATGATTTAAAAATCATATATTTCATTTGGAAAATAGTTTGATATTTTTGACTTTAGGTACATTCCATGAATGATGTTTTCAATGAAAATTTATCTAAAACTGAAGATCATTTTTTTGAAACCAATGAAACAATTTCTAATGCATAAATTTATGATTTAATGAAAGAAAAATGTTTTTATTCTTTTGTAAATAACATAAATTATTATCAAAATATCATGTAAATGTAACCCCATATTTTTTAACATGTATATGAATTTTTTTGTGGATGACACATGTTTTTTGCATGAAAATTCATATACTCGTTGTTTAAGATATTATAGTTAAGATATTCTTGGGGATGTTTTTTTAGCTGAAAATTAACTTAAAGATCTTATATGACTATCCTTATTTAATGAGGTCATCCTATCTAAACATGAAATAAACATAATAGCTGAAAATTTGAAATTTTTCTACTAAGTGGAAACTAAATCCAGTTATAATTGAAAATTGGACGACAAATGAATACATAAATAAACTATTAGAGGTCCTTAGGAAGAATTGGATGGCCATAGGCAGGTTAATTGATGATTCTATAGGAATGTTTTTGTTAGTGTGCATGCATAGAATTATTAGTTAGGATGATTGAAAACCTATTAGACAATTTTAAATGAGAATTAATCCTACCCACTTTATGTGGATAATAAAGAAGTTAATATCCTATTTTATGTGTAAATAATCTAACCAATTTCTTATAGTTTAAGAGAATGTATAGTTTAAATCCTTCTAAAATGTGTGGATTCGTTGTTTTAAGGATTGAGTATGGAGATGATGTTCCTAACATGTTACGGAACAAGTATGGTGTATTTATCGATTTGAGGAGGATGAACAGAGTGACTAGGAATGACCAAATTCCCTTAAATTTAATTTATAAAATCCTTGATTGTTACCAGGTCAATCCCATTATTTCTTCCTATATGGCTTTTCTTGATATTTACATATTCACATTTTCGTAGAGGACCATGATAAAATAGACTAAATATGTCCTTTTGGTACCCTTATTATCATTGAATTCCATTCATACTATGTAATTCCCCTTCCATCGACCAAAGATGTGTGCTTATCATATTTTATGAATTTTAATAGGAATTGATTAATGTTTTTATGGATAGCATTATACTTTACAGTGCTTTTTTTGAGATATTTCTAAGGAGTTTAGGAGCTATGCTTAGAGTCTTCACTAAGAATATCCTTGTTCTGACCTAGATAAATGGTAATTTTATGGTTAAAAGTGGATAATTACTTTTTCATGAAGTGTATAAGGATGGAATGAAGTTGAAATATTTTATGGCTGATATCATCTATTCAGTACCTTATCCACATATTGTGAAATATATTACATATTTACTTTTACATTATGGATTTTAAAAGAGATTCATAAAATATTTTTCCCAGTCTACGTTTCCATTGATGAGACTAATATAGAAATAACTTCTTATTTTATTTATAAGAATTTTAAGGATGAACTCAACATAAGGAAACTAAAACTCATGAACCCAACCATAGTTTAACCATGTGATTGGAGTTTTCCATTTGAGGTGACGACTTATGGATCAATGTTTTCATTGGGAGGGTTTTCATTGGTATAGAGTGGAAAAGAAGTCACATGTAATTGCATATTCATATTGGAATCGAGATAAAGCTCAGTACAACTAATCCACACTGAGAAAGGAATTTATAGACGTTTTATTTTCCATTTATAATATTAGATGTTATCTCTTGGGTTCAAATATTGTGGTAGTTAGTGAACATTTTTCTACTTGATATCTCATGAAGAAAGAAATATTAAAACCATGAACTGTTCAATGGATTATATTAATTACGAATTTTATATAGAGATTCTAGGGAAGAAAGTAATCTATAATACTGTGGTGATTATTAGAGTAGGAAAACTACTAAATTTTATCAAGATAAATCTTTTATTGAATCGATCAGAGTTTGTAATTTTATGGAGAAGTTGTATTTTGTTTCTCTTTGCATGACGCCATGGTTTTAAAACAATGTGAATTACTTGTATATTAATGTTTTTCTACATTGTGGTTTTATTAAATAAAATTGAATAAATGATTAATGAGTCCAAAAAATAGGTTTTGGATGATCCTTATGGAATTTGGGAAGTGTTCTGGTTATTATGAGATGTATTTTAATTCTTATATTTATTCATGTATGAAACTCTGCCATACAATGAATTTTGGTGGCCTCCTATTGCCATAGTGGATTTCATGATTTGTGTTGGATTCAAGAAATTATATGACCACAATTTACAAATATTATCATAATGTTTTATGGACATATAAAACATATCAATTCCAAGGAAATGTTTCCCAATGACATAACATGACATAAAAAGTATTATTATTATTTTATTGGGGGAATTTATTTTATGGGCCAGTTTACTAAATAATTTAAATAAATATCATTATTATGGTGGTTTAATACATTTATAACTTAATTGAAGCTATTATAACTCGAAAAAATGATTCTAAGCTGTATTACTTGTTTTTAAAAATGAATTTTCTTTATAGATATGTAATTTCCAAAATTATTCTGATGGATCAAGGCCCTCATTTTTATAATTGGATTATTGAGGAATTCATGAAAATATATGGGTAAGGTCAAAAAAATCCTTCAATAGATCACCCTCAAACTAATGGAATGAATGATGTTTAAAGAATATAGATTAAACATATTCATGATAAAACTTTTATCACAATATGAAAAGACTCGGGCATGAGACTTGAGGGTCCCCTTTATGTGTATAAGACATCCTATAAGAAATTGAAAGGGATGCAACCTTATATTTTAGTTTTTGGAAGAGTTTTTCGTCTTACTATGGATGGTGACCATAAATATTTTTTGGAAATCAAAAAAAGTAATAGGATAATGATTAATGATAGAAAAGACATGCTGCTTTTTTGGAAGAGATGGAAGTAATAAGAAATAATGCTTATGAAAATACAGGGATTTTTAAGGTTAAACCCAATATTATTCCGGAAAAGATGATTTTGAATGATGAAATTATTTTTGGATATAAATTAACACCGTGCATCTCTAGGCTGATTCAGGTAAATTTAATTTTAAAAGGGATCAGACTTTTATTGGAGCACTTGTTTTCCCTTTTAGTGATTTATAGATTCATGATCCTAGGAAATATGATCCATTTATGGTTAACCAACACTAGTTAATTTTTTTAGAGAAGGTAATTATAAATGTTTAATGGAGGAGTTATTTTTTTATGGTGAATACAAATGAATAAAATGGTTGTTTATTTGCATAAATTTTGTTTTTGTTTTGAATAACTGTCGGGGTAGGTGCTAACATTTGGTTGTGTTATAATATTTATTTTTTATTCATATATTTTCATTGAAGAAAATATATCGATAATTAAAAAAGAATATTTTTCCCCCAATGATAAATCTACTTTGGACATCCCTCGAAGCATATATATATTATAATTTTTAATGATCAAAAGAAGTTGAAAGATGTTGAAACATGATTCGACCTCTCGTTTTTTAACTATGTTTTTTTAAATGAGGTCAATTTTTCATGAATCTAATGTTATCCATTTTATATTATTATGATTTTCCATTCTATCTAGAAGATATTTATAAAACTAAATAAGGGTGAGACATTTAGTGGGTTTGAACAGTGTTAAATATTCAAATTAGGGGAGTTTTTTTATAAAATTATTATCTTTCTCATGTACATTATGTTTTATTGCCTCTTTCACCATTTTAAAATAAATTGATGAAACTTTTTAATTAAATAAACTTTTCCATACAAAAAATTAATTCTTAAATGTGCTAGTTATATCAAATTAATTGAATCTCTTTTAATTTATATATTATTGAAAAATATTTTTTCCCTTTGTTGAAAATTTTCTGCTAATTATGCTGAAATGTATAAGAATAAATATTATATTTTTTGAGCTGAATTTTGGAATTGGTAACCATTAAGTCAAATTATATTTACGATAAATATTGAATTTTATTATATATGTTGTGGAAATATTAAATTGGTATTTCTTAATACCAAATTAGAAACTAATATCAATCAACTTTATGGGTAATATGCTTCAACTTTTAAAAATCAATTTATATGTTTTTTCCACCATTGGTTTATCATTACGTATAATTTTGGGTTTTAGTGTGGTAGAGACGCTATTTAAATGTGTTAATCTGTACCACAATTCATGGCCATATGAAACCACTAAAATTTTCAGATATTTAATTATTTCTAATGTTTTAATAAATATTTTTGTTTAGTAATATTCAAAATATTGAATGATTTTCAGCAACTTTATGGTGGTTAATTATGTTATACGTATTGGATACATTTGCGTATTTCTTATTTCACCACCCTCTTTAAAATTGATTGACATAGGTAACGAATTTTTGTGAATGTTTTATAATTATCTTTTACCTTCGAATCTTTCATTTGGATTCAAACTCATAAAGCATGAATTTAAATGAATTATGAAATAAAAATCCAAATATTTTTGTTTATTCATTAATATTTTAAATAATACTTTTACAGTCATATTAATTTCTTATGTTCTCTTATCCAAACAGAGTGTTAAAATTAATTTTTTCCTCATTATTTGATTTTAGTATCTTGGAGGGAAATAGAAGTTTGGACTCATGTTTAAATTAAACTGAAAAGAGTTTAATTTTGATTTAATTTTTTACTATAATTTATTATTTTTAAATAATCATTGAATTTTTACAAAGAGTGTATATAATTTCTTGAGTGTAAACAATTCTACTACTAGATGATATATAATGTCGTAAATCGCATTGAAATCCTTTTTAGAATAGAAAACCAATATTTCCAAATTATTATTTATTTGATGCCTTTGAATATTATTAATTTGTTTTCTTTGGGAAGGGAAATTCCTTAGTGTTGGGGTATATATGTGGCTATATTTTGAATAATTATTTTCAACATAACTTCTTTAAATAAATTAATATTTTTTTATAATAATGATTTAACAAATTAATTTTATATTTTTATATTTTAATGTTAAAATAAAATTTTTCTAATAATTATATAGAGATTAATATATGTGTCTTCCTACTTTATTTAAACATTGTATCTTTTACATAATTTTATTTTTTTTTAAAAATATTGTTTATGTCATTTTTTAAATATATGTTATAGTAATTAAATTTACCATTTACATTAAATTTTTAAAAGTACTTTTTTGTTTAATTTAATTAAATAAAAGAAATTAAAAATTACTAAAATTGTATTATAATTCATTTTTAATTTTTAAAATTTTAAGTATTTTGTTATTTATTTAATGTGTTGAATATTTTTAGCATATTTTTTATAATCATTTTATTTTCAATATTTTGAAAATTAATTATTTTGATTTATATTTATAGTGAATTTTAATAATATTTTATATTGTTTTTTAACTAATAGTTAATTCCATTAGTAATTTTTTTATTATTTTATCTAAATATTGTGAAGAATGTAAATATTTTTTACATCATCTATGAGTATAAGATATTCTGAAGTCATGTTGAAATAATTGTTTGAAAAGAGGTGAATAGAATACCCAAAATATATTTTTATGTCATGGAATCATATGATTTTGAAAAGGGATCCAAAACGGTGATAAATTTCATCAGTTCAATATTATAGAATCTCATGGTAAGAATATTTTGAGAGAATTAGGATATTTTGGCTTCCTCTATTAGATAAAATCTATCATCTCATTAAAAAATTATCTTACACGTTAGTCGGTTCATGTAAAAATCAACACATTTTGAACACAAAACCAATCCTGAATTTTCATTATTGTAGAAAAATATACCTAACATGTTTAATTATATGATTTGATTGAAAATATGTTCTGTTAAAACTGTTCATTTTTTAAATAGAACAGAGCTCACTGTTTGATAAAGGGTGTTATGTCTACACTGCTTCTAATATGCTAGGGGAATCATCACCTCTGGTGAACTAGCCAAGACCACCATGATGTGTCCTTATTTTTGATAGCCCCACCATCTATTTTATTTGGAACTACTGGACCATGGAGAAATTATATAGTTAATTATTCTTGCTGGTTTGAATAAAATATCATGGCAATGGATGTATCATATTTTCCATTGGAAGAAGATAAATGTTTTCATTTTTCTAGGCTTCATGAAGATGATTTATAGTCCAACCCCAATCCAATGATGCTACTATTCTATGTGAGGGCACTATTGAAATGTGAGACTGAGACCAAACCACTATTTATGTGATAACTAAACATGAATGATGGGGTTCGAATCATGTTTATTTGATAGGGTTTTCATTGGGGGTCATTCCTCACCACTGATTTAGGTTACTAATGATGATTTTGAGGATATGTGGTTTGATTTTGTTATCATTTTTTATTAAACTAAATGGATAAATCAATGATGAATCGTAAAATTAGATTATCACCTCCACTAATGAAATTAATTTACCAAACTATCTGGTTTTAAGTAGATATAGTCGAATATGAGTTAGGACATGTTGTTTTCATTTAGGATGCTGATTATTGTCTCATTGGTGATTGTTTCAATTTATTTATTTGTTCTGATCAAGATCAAATACATTGATGATCATTGTTGTCTGATCAGTACAAATTTGAATGATGCCGAAGGAAGAAGTATTTTCTTTCTTGTAGGAAATATATTAGTGTCATATGAACAATTATTTCATATACTGATGTTAGTGCTAGGCAAAATTCAATTATTCATTGTGTTGTGGTGGTTCCATAAGATCCAATGGAGTGATGAAAATAATTTCCAACTGAAGCATTATTTTTGAATATTATTTCAGTAGTAATATTCTGAATGATAAATGTGTATTTTTTACATTATCAAGATATTAATTTATTGAAAGACTAAAAATTATAATATAATTATTTTTTCGAAGCATTTTAAGTGGAGATGAGATTGAATAAATTGTATTTTCTTGGAAGATGATACATCTATGGGATCCAATGAAGATGGTGATGGAAGTGTGTAGCAGATCAATGAAGATTTATGGGAAGAGTCATGGTTTAGAGATTTAGGATGATTCACACTATTTAAATTTGTCATTATTCGATCTAGGAATTGTTAGTACATTGATCATTCTATTTTTCATGGAATATTATGATCATTGAAATCATTGATAAAATAATTCTGAAAAAAAAAATTTACATCCAAAATGATAGAAATAATATCAATTTAATAAACTAAAGGAAATCTATGATTTGATATTTAAGTAGTCCATTAAATGAATTATAGTTGTGAAAAAATTTAAAAATGAGGAATAAACACTGTCCAATTTGAATGACTAGTCAGGCTGTTGCTTCTCCTTTATGTCAACATTCCACGAATTCTTTGATTCAAGGATAATTTCAATTGTTTCCATTCATTGTTTAATTTTAATAGTGTTTTGTGGTCATAGTTTTGATTCATGGCCATTATTAATTCTATTTAAAACTGTTATAAAATCAAAATAATAAAATAATATAGTGACAATATAAACCCATATAGGTGTGCCTCGTTAGAATAAAACCTTGGTTGCTTCCTTACTTTCATATATTAGTTTTTCATTTTCAGTTTGGTTTTAACAAATAAAAAAACACTAATAATATATTTCCATTCTAGACTACTGATATTTCCATGCATCAATAGTTGATCATTTAATTAATCATTATGCTCTAGTCCATCCGCAGTGTATAGTCAAATTACTCTATGGCAATGAATACATGATTTTCAATGAGTCGGTCCTTTCCAAATTCAATACTACAGTTTCTATATAATGTTTATTCTTGTATAATCCCTCAATATGTTAGGAATGTTATCTGTACATCTAGAAATTCATCTATTAATTCTATATTTTTTGAAAACATGAATGAAAAAATGAAATGCGTCAAACCAAAAACAAAAAAAAATACTTTATAGCATTGAGTGAACAATGAGACTACCTATAACCACCTAATTCGGAGACTCTACTTCGTATTTCATTATATAAAAATCATGACCATGCTCCCTTGGAAAATATAGAGGTTGATGGAGATTTCACTTCGCTATCTTATGCATTAGACTGTGAATGGAAAAGTGCCCAAGCTACTGACTCATTATGAATTAGGCTTCTAGTAAGGCCTCCACCATTTTCCCTTTTTGTTAGTGTTCAGAAGATGATTATTCACCTAAAAATTATAGTTCCATGCTATATGGCCATCTCATCCACACTTGTATCATTTTCCACTCTTTAGTAATATGTTACATGAATATTTCCTCCCATAATTTTTGAATGATGGAAATTACAGTTTCATTCCTCCTCTTCAATGATCATAGATCCTCTCCATTTTTAGCTCCAATGATATATTATTTTCATTAGATTTATGTGACCAACATTCCCAAATGAACAAAATTTCATCCTTTATAGCACTCAAAATTATATCTTCATTCCTGTCAGAATCTCTATTTTCTATATTCATCTATATATACGGTTTTTTTCCACCAAATAAAATATCAACCACTTGAAGGGAATCCATAAAAAATATCGCGTTGTAAATGTAATGTCTGGTAAAATTCATCTCATATTTTCCCAAACATTCATTTTCCTTATCCTTCAACTAAAAGAATTTATTATATATCTTAATTCACTTAAAACGGGGAAAAATTTCATTGAATAAGAATCCCCGAACTCTTGCCACTCTATATATTCAACCCCCCCCCCCATCTTGGATTTCTGTTTATAATTAGTGTCCACCTATGATAAACTTCTCCATATAAATTGTGTATAGCAAAGTGAGACATTATCTTGTTCTCAATAATAGAGTACAAAAAATATCTTTTATATTGATCATTTTCATTTTTTAATAATCAATTGGTTGAAAAATACAGTGGTAGAAAGTAATCATGGAGGAATAAGGAATTGAATGAAAAATTATTCCAATTGTGTAGAATCATTTTTCATCATAATTCATGTTATTGTTCAAAAATCGAGTTTGTTGATTCATCATTCTCATGATGTTTTCCATTATGGATTCCATCATATTTTTATTTAGAATGGACCATTGTACTCAAAATTTATGATATTCCCCCAATTTACCTCAATTTTCTAAAATTACAAAAACATAGTGAGAAACATGTTTCTTATAAGAATATTACAACTCTTATAAACAATTTTGATTAAAAACTCAAACATAAATACTTTATTCTTAATAAAATATACATTCTCTATAAATAATTCAAAATGGTTCATAAAAAACTAATTATTTACCAAACATATCTCCCATGACAGTCCAAAATACAGTGCAGAAAAAACCATTTTCATGAACCAATTCCTGTCTGAGTTGTGATCAATGTGGTGTTTTCACATGTTACCAAAAATACATATTAGTCATATCCAAATCCAATAGTTCATATCTAGATCAAGATTTCATTTCTTAGAAACAACTCACATAATATTTTACCAAAATATTAGGATATTTTCTTATATTTAATATTTTCTAAAGGGATATTCCGAATGATTTTGAATCCTAATTTCCAAAAATAACTAAACTATCCATTGATACAAACAATGTAATTCTTCATTTTATAATATAATATATAAATTTACATGGTACAAACTAAAGAAATTTTAATGTTATATTACATGGAAATAATTTAAATAATTCATGAAAATGTAATAAATTAATTGTAATTTAATTTCATAACATCCCAATGGATTCATACTATGTACATTTTCTTTATCTCATTTCAGTGTGAAATTGATCAAAGGAAATAGGTTATCCTGAGGCATAATAAGGGAAAACATTTACATGTGATCATGAAGATAATTTATAAAAATATGTGGATTTTGATTAAGGCATGGGAAAAGTAATTTAATAAATATCATAATAAAAATTACAAGAATTATAACATGGAAATTTGGATACAAATTTTAAATGATGCCTTCAAAGTATTATCGTCATGTTTTGTCATCGAGGTTCCATAAATTTAAATTACAAAGGTTATTCACCAAGGTATTATAAATGATGGCATCCCCATATAATAAATTATTTAACCAATTGATTTTATAAATACCACAGAACACCCATCATATGTTTTAATTAATTTTAGCAATATATTTTATAATAAAACATTTCATAAAAAACCAATGCATAATTAAAAAATAGGTTTATATCAAAAAATGTGTTTGAAAAGTACTTTAAAACACGATCATTATATCATTTTCAACACATAGAAAAGAATGTGGGATTCAAGTATTTTAAAAACAATCAAATAAATAATTTTTACATTTAGTTTCATACACTGGGAAAATAATGTGTACTAGGTATTTATAAGAAGAAAATAAAAAAATACTTTCTTGGGGACAAGGGGAAAATTTAGAGAAGTAAATTCAACCGAGAAACTAGATGAAAATGTAGTTTTACAAAATGCTATAATGAGAGGTAACAATGGAATTCGAATCAAATAACACTCTTATTACAATAATGGGATAAAATAATGTTGATAATATATCTTAGTTTGTATATTTTAAGACATTCCATATAAAAAGGGTAGACGAATGGAAAAGAGAAATGTTGATTTCCCTTACCTTGAAGAGTTGATCCTAGATCATGAGGAATGTGACCTTAGGGCTTTAAGACACCATGGGTGGAGTACTTATAATAAACATACTATCAAATATTCCAAGTGTATGGATTTTAAGTGAACACAAATAGAGTAATGTGATTGTATTTAAATAAAAAAATAGAGGATTGGCTTAATAATTTCCAAATATATGCCTTGGAAATCAAGGTTGTTGAAAATGAAAAACCAACAGTTGACTAATGGTTTTCCAATTTTTTGTGGATATTTTGAATTATTTTAGGTCATTTTAACCAAAAATATCCAGTAATTATATACTACATTATTTTTCATGGAAGGACAACTGTCCACAAAATTATGTTTTTAATGTTAAAGTTACAATTTTAGTATTTTGAAAGTAAATTTTCGATATGGAAAACGATTAAAATATTTTAAAATACATTATATTAATAAAGTTACATATTTTAGCCTGGTGATTGTAGTTAATTAGTTAATATATCAATATGAAATAATTGTTAAGACATTAAACAAACCTTATACATTAAAGTATATTTTTACAATTCATGGGAAAATAAATTATTTTAGAAAATTATCATAATTCACCCTAAACTAATTTTGATGTTCTTATTTGATTAATTATTTTCATGTTATCATAATAATTCTCTATTTATAATAATATTAACTTTTAAATATTAAAATTCATTTTTAAAAAAACTTAGAGGTCTATAATTCATATTCCAATTTTCAGTTCATAAAAACAATGAAGGACATAATAAAATTAATTTTTCATTTATATTCACATAAGTTTGTTTCAAAAAAAAAATTCAGTAATATAATCATTAATTGTAATAACATATTTTATTGTAAACTTTTATATCTTTTCTAGAAAGTACAAACTCTCTCCTGAAAAACTATTTTTCAAATTCCTTCTCAATAAATAATTTATTTTATTAAGTGAAACTATTCTTAAAAATCATATTTATTGAATAAACATTTTATGTATATAATAGAATTAAACATTAAACAAATATTTCTATGACAATTAACAATAAATAAAAATCACATATGATATAAAGGTATGATGTATGATGGTTAATAATTCATGGGGTTGCTCGGCTAACATTGCTCATATGGTAGTTGCCACTAACTTGATCTTTTCCCATATGTAATTTCACTCTAGCTTTACATGAGGAAAATATTATTGGGATTGGTCAAGGGAGAACCCTTGTATTGATAACTCCCTCTAATGTTTTGAAAAATCGTATTCATATAAAAATACACTACTGTTTGAGGCCATCACTTCTCCTTTATACATTATTTATCCTTTGTCATTTTTGCTTATGAAGACAAATTATAACATCTAAATTGTTAAGAATTTCATAGTTTCAAATCGTCATATTGAGTGACATTAATATTTGGCCAATGGCCATATAACAGTCGATTTTCAAGGCTCTCATTTCCCTTTATACATTATAAATATCACTTGTCATGAACATCTATTTTTTAATAATAACCCACATTAAGGATTATTGGGAACATTAAAGAATACAATTTATCCAAAATCACCAACCACCCATGACAAGATCCAAAATTCCGAAAACATCATACCAATTCAAAAACAAAAACCACATATCCACATCAAATTTATACTAAAATCAATATTTATGCGTCGATGGATCATTTTTTTTATATTTTAGTTTTGCTGTTTGGGTCCTTTCATTTTACTCCTGATTTAATTATCTAAATAATTTTAACTATTTCATAAATATCATATTTTTTCATTATAAATAAATTTATATGAATTCCACTATGGTAGCATTGAAAAATGTATTATAACCCTTCATGGAGAGAGTGGTCATTACATACACATGAGTGATTTTTTAAATTTTTAATGGATGTAAAAAAATCGATGTAAATAAAATATTATGAATTATTATTAAAAAAATATTATAAATATAATATATACTCATTAATTACATCTTTATAATCATTCTTGAGTTCTGGTGATGATAAATAAATCATTCAACTTCATGGGCACGGTAACATGTGCATACCCATGGAAAACCATTAAATTTTTAAATGAATGGTTATGAGATATTAAATGGATGTAACATTGACATAAAAACTGTAAGAATATAGAATATACTGATTTAATTATATTAAAATGTTTATAGATTATTTTTTTTGTTAGTGGATGGAGAAATAAACAAAAAATTAATTGGTAAATTCAATTTTCTCCAATTTCAGTATTATCCATTAGAATACACCTTAATAATTCATAGGGTGTTATTTTGGGGAGACTGTCACAGCTAATACATGGGGATGATATTTGGGATGTTTTTTGGGAAAGTCATGGATTATATATGTTTTTCAATGTATGTGGAGAAGTGGGGAGAGGTGGTTCACTTTTATGAGTGTTGAAATTGACATCCTTGTAATTATTCATTGTTTTAAAACAATATAATGTATTTTCCATGGGAAAGTGGAAGTAAAAAAGTTTAGTTTTAAAATATAAGACTTGTTAAGGAATATATAAAATAAAAAATAGATTTTTATTGATTTTAATGATAATTTAATTTTTCACTCTTATATTAACCACCATTTTAACCCCATATAACCCCTACCATGGTGACATGATTTTAATCATAGAAATTAATTTTTATAAAAAAATAAGATTAGTTCATTAAAAAATATTTATTATGATTATTAAATGTATATAATCCTCTATTCAAGATAAAATTTCTAGATGTGGTAGAAATAATTTTTAAAACCCAAAAAAACACCTATACTTTTTATTGAAATTATATTTTTTAAAATAAAAAAGATTATATTATCACTCCATGCCTTGTAACAAATATTAAATGAAATTTCATTAATTTAATTACATATATTATATAAATAATTAATTTACAAAATTCATAAATAGTTGTTAATATAATATTTTTAAATAAAACACATTGTACGGAAAATTGTTTTAGGATCCACTACACAAACACTATACTCAATGATTATAGTGATTTCCACTACACTTTCACTTTTTATGGGGGAATCCCAATAGAGATCAAGGAGTCATTACTAATCACAATGGACTAAGTGTTTTTAGCACGAATCTCCCACTACATCTCCAATCTGAAACTATAGAATAATTTATCCCAAATAGTGGAGAAGAATATATATATATATATATATAATGATGTTTAAAAAAAGAGAATCACAACACTATAAGATGTAACTTATTGTTGTTGATGAAATATGTAGAGAAGTTGAAAATCAATATGGAGATTATCTGAAGGTTCTCCTATTGAAAAGATAAACTTTTAATAACAACAAGAACATATAATGGTTTAATTAATATATATCTCGTATCATATTAATAATTTTTCATATATATGTGTATTAATAATCCAAAAAAATTATATATATATATCAACATTATAATTTTATATAACCACACATGATAATCAAAATGGTTGAGAAAATAATAATCTTAATTAAATGAATATATGAGTTCATAATTAGCAGGAGTCAATATTTTATAAATATAGAATGGTCTATGATGGAATATATGGAATAATTAATCATTATTGGAAATTTCCATTCTTAGGAAAAAAATTATTTTTCTAGATCAATAATGTATTAATTTGAAATATCGTTTATTGATGCATGTAAATATATTAATTGATTTAACCATATTCATTCCAATATTATGAATCCTAATCATAACAATAATTAATAATATAACATGATTTACATATGATAATATTAATGAATCACTATTCTAAAAAGATAATTTTGTGATATAGCATCACAAGTTAAAACAATTCCTACTTCATTAATTCTTCTCTATGAAATATAATCATTCTAGATTTACCATTCCGATTGGTTAATTTCTTATTTTATGATAAAAGACATAATAATGAATCTGGTATCAATAAAATTTATCTTTTTTAAGATAAATTAATTATTTAGTTTTATTATCATTATTAATATAATCGAATTATGAATTCCATTTTCGTAAGATAAATGAATTTACATGTTTTCAGTATAACTTTGTGTTTCAATATTTGCAACCTCATAACTAAATTCATTTAATAAATATTATGATTTATTTATTAATTTTGATAACATTATATAATGATATTTTATAGGATAAAAAACATTAACAGATATGATAATCTATAAAACTACTAAGAACTATTTTTACGAAAATTGTTATGTGTAATCTCTCTAACAAAATTTACTTGGATCATTCAAAGCATGAATCGATTTGGTCTTGTAGGATATGTAATATTAGCATATTTTCCATGTAATATTAATTCAATTTGAATGTATTCATAAAACTACTCAAATCATTCAAGAGTATCCAAAAATTAAATCATTAAATATTGAATAATAATCCATTAGTAATAAAATATGTTTTTTGTTGAGTCATATATAAAATACTTATATATGTTAGAAGAAAATTATTATATCAAAAAAATCTTTCTAATTTATGATACAAAACACATAATTAGACAATAAAAAATGAATATTTTCTTAAAAACTATTTTGAAGCTAATTTTTTGAATTTTTTCTTATCTTCTACAAAAAAAAGTGTCTTATCTTTATTCAATATTTTATGATATAAATAATAACACGGAATTAAGAATTATACATTTATTGATTCGCATAAAAAATATCATTATTTAAAAGTTTATATACTGAATATGAGTAGAATTTATCATATAACACAAGAATAATGTAACATTGGCCTATTAAAAAAGGTTCACGTAACAACAATAAAGGGAAATAAATGAAATATTTAATAAAAAGAAATGAAAAACAGTGAGTGAATAGTTAATACACAAAATATTCTATAAATGTGAAATTAACCATTCTATTGTTATGAATACACCACAATTTATTAAGAATCTATCAGAACAATGATAAAAATGAAAATTAATCATTTTTAGGTACCAAAATATGATTCTTGGGTGGTGGTTTTCTAAACAACTAAGGATGGACTAATGTTAAATGTAATAACCCTGACCCCAGTAGCTTGGAGATTTTGTGTTTCTTTATTAAATTGGAATAGATACAAGGAATCGAATAACTCAGGGGTTGATAATTTTATTAGTTTCTGAGAACAAAATAGATACATGATAGCTATTTTCCATTGGTAATATAAAATAGAACATAAAAACTTCTCATAATTCTAAAACTCATTCAATGGATTCATCTTCATAACATGGTGAATGAATACATAAGAATGATTTTGTTCAAATACACAGCAAGGGTAATTTACAATGCTAGTTTTCATGAATTAATAATAATAATCAACATGGAAATGTAAATAGATAAACATACATTCAATTTATATTACTTGACTATCTTGGTAAGATAAGGTTGAATCAATATGGTAAGGTAAATAACTGAAACACCTACAATTTGATTAATAAAAATAGAATTAAATGAATCTATAGATAATATCATTGAGAAAATATCATCAATAATATTAATAAAAGAATTATCAAGTATGTAAATGCTTTATAATTTAAATACATGTTTCCCAAGAACATGATATCTTTACATTGAGGAAAAATCCTAAGGGTATTTTAAAACCAGTAGTTAAAACCCATATTATTTGGCCAACAGAATTCATTCATGAGATTACTGATACATCGAGGATCTATATATAACTAGGATACACATGTCTATTGCACATCCAAAAAATTAATAATATATCATACAAAAAATTAAATTCAAAAAAATGTTCCTAATAATAGATTATCTATATTTATTAATAGATACATAATTATCATTTTTTCCAATATAAAAAAATAAATATCAATGTCAACAACATATATAAAAATAAAATAATTTTAAATAGATAATAATGTCTATAATTAAAGAATATATATATTTAATATTATTTTAATTTTAGAGGGAAAATCATCACAATAAATTGCATATTTCAAGTTAAACATGACAATCAAAATATTTAGTGAGATTGCATAATAACCTTTTCCACTGGTTCTATTTAACAAAAATCCCCTCAGATGAAATCATTCAACATAAAACATTAAATACCATGAATTATTAATTAATCATGATATAGTAATTCAAAATTATCTATATACAACATATTAAATATATTCAGGGCAAAAAATTAAAATATACCTCAATGATTGGAAATTGAGTTGAATTCCCAATCCTCGTGCTTTCCCTTAGTTGAACGCAAGTTAATCACATGAAAAATGGTTTTAATATTGTTATTAATATATTATATTTCCATAATAATATTTATAAAATAATATAATATCGTATTATAACATTTTAACACATTTTTGTTTATAAAATTCTCTTATTTTTATTGTTGTGTGTGTTAATTATCTAGTTTTCTCATTTCTACATTATCATTAAAGTTCCGGTTCTTGTCAATATTATATAGTTTTAAAATTTATATTATAATAAAAATTACATTATTATCATATTTATAAAAAAATAATATTGTTTATAAAAATCTTGAAATATTGTCCAGAGAAATCAAGTATGTCACGACCATGGAGACGATTAGTCATTCGTACACAAGAGTAGCATTTCCATTTTCCAATGATCATTATGGAAAAAGGGTAAGTAATATATTATCATTCCATAATGAGCATAATATTATATATTTAATATTATTAATTTATAGATAATTATATATAATATCTATATGTTGTGGTGAAGAAACTAGTGTAACATAATTTCATGAAGGAGGTTGTCCACAAGAACATGAGCGGAGTAATCATATTTCAATAAGTGAAAAGGTAAGAAATAAAATGATATATATTGTAATTTAAGAAAAACAAATATATGATTTATATAATAATTATGTTTATTAGATCAAATATAATCATTAATATTATCCTTATCTCTATCTATGTAGAGAGTTATTGAAAGACGAATCATATCGCATCGTGAGGTGGTGGTCTCTAATACACACAAGCGACGTTCTCATATCTCCTAATGAATAGAATTTAAAAATGAGGTAAGATATAATTAATAAATGAGTATAATTAATTTATAAATATAATATATATATATATATATATTACATTTATCATCATACTCATCCATTATATGTATTTATGGAAAAAGGAATGTCATCGGTTCATGAGGTGATACTCCACCGTGTACAAACACGATGATTGCATAATTCATTTAATGGATGTGGGGGATGGTTAAAGGAAATTAACTTATTTTAAAAACATATTATTATATTTATGATATTTATTATACTACGTCATCATGGTTTAGTAATAATTGAATGTGGTTCAAGATGAAATAAAAAAAATTATCATTTAAGAATGATACTTTTTATTTGGAAACCTCTTCGGATTACATAAAAAGCCATCATAGGTTATATTTATACCAAAAATAAGAATAATAGTATGTGTGGGGGCATATTATTAATAACATTTATGATATTTTCAATTAATAATGTCAGTAACGGTGTGAATAAGAGAAGGGATATAGTGTCCTTTTATTGGTGAGGTGGGCGTAAAATTGACAATTTTCTAAAAGAATGATTTCTTCCCACATTTTTTATCTTCTCAAAAGGATATGATAATGGTTAATTAGATATAATAGATGTGATATAGTATAAATATTGTCATAAAATATATTATATATATTCTTAGGTTATTTTAAACCATATAATTATAGGTTAACCCCTGATAAATCCATTTTTACCATAATTGTGATATTTAATTTCTAATATTTTCATTAATCATTTTTGTTAAAAATTAATTTAAAATTATGAAAAATTTTATATTATTCTGATTCAAAAAATTGAATACATATTAAAAAAATAGGTTTATAGAATTCAAAATTTTTGTTTTTAAATTAACCCTATAGACGCAAGGAGAAAACGGGTTTTCAAAGAGAAAATGTATGAATTCTTATGATGTTTTTATTACAAAATTACATAGGAAGATTATTAGAATCAAATAAGTTTGATTAATTTATATAAAATTTATATATTTTTACTTGAAAACTATATACAAATATTATTTTCCATTAAGAAAAATTTTAATGAAAAGGATGTTTTTTGTTAAAAATCCATATTTTCACTATTCATCAAAATATGAAACATTTCTAATAAATAAAAAATATATCCCTTAAATTATTTTTATAATATTATATAAAAAATTATGATAATTTTTTTCAAATAAATTACTAAAAGTGGTAAAAATTTAATTTTAATTTATATGAATGAAGCGTGATGGAAAAAAATTATCAAAATAGGTTGTTTTCAAAAAATATTACCTTAAAAATCAAATGATTCATTTTTTATTCACACTAAAAAGAAAACACTAATATTAATATTTTATTTATTACTATTAATACCGACCTAATTAAATACTAGTTTATAATGGTATATTATATTATGGTTCAATTAGAACCGGGTTTGCGTGTATTATAAGCTATGAATGAAATAAAATTTCATCAAAAATAAATATATTGTAATGTCATAGGGTGTTACATTCTCCCCTCCCAAAAAATGTACTATATTTCATGGATATTAACTTATAAACTGAATATGATAGTACATTTACATATCAACCTTTAGTTCCCATGTATCATCCTCTATTTTTTTATTTTTTCAATGTACTTTTACTAGAAGAGTTGTCTAATTACTTAATAATTTTTCCATATTATGAACAATCTGGATGTGTTCTTCATAGTATGATAGGGCATGATCAAGTTAATTTTTTTAGTGGTGTTTAAATTCATTGGTTCTAGAATATGCGTCCATTATAACTATATATGTAACACATTACGTACTTTTGAGAGAACTGGTGGAATTTTTAAATGAAAAAAACTTACTCAATTTTATTCAAGGATTTATAGGATTTCTATATACAAGGGCCTCAGTTTCACTTTCTTGAAAATACTTATATCATCCTTCTATGGATATAATTTTAATACAATATAATTTACAATTTTAAAACATTATAACTGAAAAAACTATTTTTCCTCCTTTTTACTACATTAATTTGTGTCTAAATAGACATTACCATTATTAGTGTCTCTTCAAAATATTATTTTCCAATGGGTTTTATTTCCCCAAATTAATATAGAAATTTTATTACAACAATAAATTTATTATAATTCTTCATACATCACCATATAAATACTTCTATAAAATCTATTGTTATATAAAAAATCTATCAAGGTGAAATACTGATGCCATATACCTTGAAATTCATATGAGGATGACCTCAAAAATTATTTCACTATTTTAATTATCCTTTATGTATTTCCATCAGTTATAGGATTGTAGGGAGTGCTCATATTATGCCTAGTATTTGTATCCTTCTAAAAAATAATCAAGTATTTTGATGTAAAATAGAGATCATGATCAAAAAAATTTATAATAGGTGTTCTATAAAGTCTTAAATATAATTTATATAGATCTTTGTGAGGTGATGAGGAGTTAAATATTATCCTATAGTGATAAAATGTAAAAATATTCATTAACAATCAATAGCTTCGTATATTTCACCACTCTTTATAAGGGCCTTTGGTAGTCCTGTTCCAGAGTCCATAGTAATGTCATCCTATTTGAACATAAGAAATTGAAGAGGATTGATGACTCCTCCAGGATGTTTTTACAAACACTAAGTTGATGAAAACCCAATCATCTTGACACATAATAAAAAAAATCCATTATTCATGTTATGAAACCAAATATTTTCCCTTAGAACCCTATACATATTTGTGCAACTCGGGTGTATAGAGATATCTTTCATATGAGTTTCATCCAAACATTACCACATTATAATATGTATAGATGTATCACACAATCTCTATCCAAATATCAAAATACCATCTCCGTAGATGAGGTCTGTTAATTTCTCATCATTCCAAGCATTAATTTTATTTTAAATGTTCACTTTTTAATATTGATAAATTGGTCTGGTTTATAATAAATATGATTTCAATCTAATTTAAAAAAAGAAGTGATAACTCTACTTATTTAATAATTAACAATTACATAATTATTATATCTGTGAAAATATAATCCAAATTAATCTTTGTTAGGGTAATATCTCCCTAATCTTTCATACCCAATTCACATACTACAATATTTTCACTCCTTGGTGGTAGTGTATTTATCAAACAGAATTCTTGATTAGCTCTAAAGTAACACCCGAAGTATCCATTGTATGTTCCCCTTTAAATAATTTAATAGACTACATTGGATGATCCATCGAGTTCGATCACACCATAACCAATCATATTAGACATTTTAAAAAGTGTTTTTGAATAGTATTAACCAAAAGATAAAATTTATTAATATCTTTTTTTAAAAAATTGACTTCATTTTTGAAATAATAATATCAAAGTTATCATATTGTGAATTTTTGATATTTTTCCAAAACAATCAATTTTTGATGACAATAGTAAAAAACTACATTAGAGTAAAAAACAAAAAAAATTCATTTTAATTTATTTTAAAGTCCAAATATATATATAATAAATATATTCGTTTAATTATGGTCATATTAATCATTTTAATAATATAAATAGACATAAAAAATTTATTAATCTTTTGAACGCCTCTTTTACCAACCTTCTAATGACATCTTCAGATTAACATTAAGCAAACATTTACTGATTCGATGAGTTAATTTTCAAAAAAATTATATACATCGTAGTAATCAACTTTAAATTTTTTATCAAATTATATAAAAATAATTTAGTTTAATAGTATCTTTTGAATTTTATTTACCATATTTGAAGGTAAATATCATAATTAAAGATAAAAACAATATTATTATACTATAATATTACCCTAACACATGTTCGAATTTCATTGAATAAGTTTTTTTGGAACAAAACCAACATTATTTCTAAAATATTATATTTTTAATGCCACTTTTGTTAGGTTATGACATTTATTATATTTTATTTAAAGAATAGTTAAAAATGTCATATTGAAATTTTAATAACAATATCATTTATACGATGAGGATATGTAATTGATAAAATAAATATTTACATATTATATTGAAACATAAAATAATTACACATGGAATTATAACTTATTTATAATTTTATAAAATAAATAGTTAAATAAAAGGGTGACATAATAATGATGAAGTAATTGAATTATCAATGTAAAATTACATTAAATGATATTAAAATTAGAGAAATAAATATAATTTGACTTAATTAATTAGATACATGGATTTTATAGATAATAAAGACATGTTAGTGACATATTTTAAGTACCTTTTCGATGTTATCATGTTGGGTTGATACTTTAAAACATGAAAATGTTGAATAATATATAAATTGACATAAATGAAACATTAAAATAAAAAATATTTAACTTAATCTCGTGAAATTAATAAAATTTAAATATTATTTAAAATAAGTTGAATAACATAAAATAATCCATAAATAATTCTATTAGGATTTTTTTGAATTTTATGGTAACTATATTAACCCTAGAATATAAAAATATAAGTATACACAGTAAGAGATAAACTGTTTAACAAAGGATTAAACCTAAAATAAAATGTTCTTATTGTGACCTGTACATGTCTAAAAAAACACCATTAGGTTATTTAGAACTATAAAAATATTAGACTCAAAATAAATAAATTTGTATGTATTTTATTCGGAAAATATAATTAATATATTCATATTTTAAGATCTTCTAGAAGTACCCCTCACCTCTATTATAATAGGGAAGCCTTACTATTCTTTGAATCACACAAATACATCCCATTAGTTATCCCATGAACTTAAAAATTATACTCCCAATATCCCTCACATAATCCTAGAATACAAACTTTGGGAATAAGATAATTATAGTCAAACAGTTTGGGCAAACCAAAAGAAGATACCCGAAAAAGAGTTATTGTTTTATAACATCTATCAAAGTTATTTTCTCATTCTACTTATTCTATTTATATTTCTTCCATATAAAAAATAAAAAATAATGTAAAATACATATTTTTTTATGTTATTATAATCATTGGAAAACAAAATTTCTAATTTTTTCCCTCAAACGAATAACAATATCACCATGCATGCGTACAAATGGCATACCGCCTCCACCCAATGATGTAATTTTTTTTAAACACTAGTATAATATTATTGGGATCATGATGACTATAATTGATATAAATAAGTACTATAACATGATATTTATTATGATAATTAATATACCATTCAATTCAGTATTGTTTAACCATTGAAGCAATGGTATTATCGCTCATGCGTACGTACGGCCTACCGTCTCCACTGTGAAATAAAAGTCATTCTACAAATTAACCATAAAAGAATGATTATAATGTTATTACGATCAGTAATTATAATATCTATGAACATAACTTAATTTTATATATGAATAAAATATATCTCCTAGGAAAAATATGACTTACATGATAAAATCAGAATGGGAAAACAAAGAAGTTAACACCTAAAACAATGGTATTACAGAAATATTATTAAAAAAATGATATATGAAGATAATATATGATAATATATATATATATATATATATATATGGATGTGGTTACAGTATAATATAATAATATACATTAACCATTACCAAGTAGGTTAACTCACCCTCTACTAATGGAATGTTCTTGTTATGGGTTAATTTCATAATCATAGTTTTATTCGAGGTTTTTTATAAGTAAGTATCTTCTAGGACATCCTTATCATGAATGCCCATATTTATTAAAATGTAAATCAAAATATTATCAAAAACATTTTAATGAAATTTTTACCCAAGTTTTAATTTTTGTAAATTGTATTCAATGGAATCTTTCAGACATTTTCATAATGATCTACTTTAAACTGTTTTGACAAATTAATGAAAGAGGGATTTTTAACATATATAGTGCAAGGGATTATTTTCCACCATTATGGATCCATAAAAATATTATGTTTTTGTTACATTATTACAATTTGTTTTCTATAGAATTTTTATCTTTAATTATTGTGCGTCTTATAAATGATTTCAATGTAATAAGGGATATTTACCTCAATGTGTTTTAATGAATTTGTTAGATTATTTTCATCTATGACAATTTTCATTGTTGGATTTTCTTCATTATTAAGGTGGATTTAATATGACACAATATTAAATTTTATATTGAAGGTTTTATGATATGTTTGAATATACATGTTCTATTTTTATACCACTCATGGTTTGTTGTAAATGTATTCACATTTTGTGTGATAATTTTAATATGAATGTTTATTTTATGTTTCAACCTTTTCATATGAGGAATGAATTGGACTTATTATGTGATTGGTGGGGCTAGCTATACCTTCACGAAGAATCATTTGGTCTCATTGGAATCAACATTGTATTTTCAAAAGGTCTTAATGGGATGAGTTTTTATAGTCATGGAAAGTGGTCTTGACAGTATGATTATGATGTATGATATGATGAAATCCCTCATTATGATTTTAGTAATTGATATTACATGAAATTATTAGACTAGTACTATTTCCATGATAATGATTAAATAAAATTATATGATTTATTTATCGCATATTATTATGAAGATAATGTTTTAAAAGGCTTTTGTTTTAGTTTTATACCATTCCGTAAAAATTATACTTATTCATGTAGCTTCTACAATATTTTTTTATCTATAATTATCCTCTAAGATCACCCCTTTATAAGGTTTCATCTTTCTCTATGATGCGAAGAAGTAAATTTTTATTGACCTGCAGTGATATTATATGTGATATGAGAGTTTTGAAATGAGCCAATATATTGTATTTTATTTAAGAAAAATGTTAAACTTATCCTCAAATCTAGTATTTCCAAGGATACCAAACTGATTGGTCCCTTGAGATTTTACATTATTGTGATCATAAAAATATAATAAAATAATTTAATGAATCCAATCAACATGGGTTGGGGAATAACAGTTGGTATTAGATGAATTTTAGTACAGCCCATTGAAAATAGATTTAGAAAATCCTTGATTAGGGAACATTAGCCTAATATAGAATTTGAGGATAAGTATAGAAGAACATTATAGAATTTTGGTAATATGTAGATTATGTAGGTATTCTAAGAAAATTAATCCCAATATAGATACTATAAGTTGACATGGTTTTTGAAAACATGTACTAATGAGTAATAACACCGACAAGGTGTTCAAGGAATAACTCAGGGTAACCTGGTACAAGATAATGGGACATACTATGCACCTGGTTTGACTCTCATGGAGATATGATTAGGGTAATTATAATTTTAATTAAATACCATTATGATAGATTTATGTGTAAATATGTCCACAATGAACCATTTTTATGATTATAGATTAGATATGAATAATTTTTTTAATTTATGTTAAGTATTTTACTAGTTTGGAATTCTGCATTATGATTTATAACCTAATATAGAATATTCTATTTTTAAGAAATGTTTCCCAGAGGAAGGAATAAAAACCATATCAACACATGTAATCTATTTCTGGATTTCCATCTAATGAATGATAATGATAGTGGAGATGCTGATAAAACTGGTGATGAACAACTTATAACCATAATGAGAAAAATTTCTCCAATTATAAATAATATTTTAACCCATATTGACCATCCTAATTCAGAATAATGAGGATCAATGTTAGACAAATTCATGTAGAAACAAACCCTAACATTAAATGGGACTATAAATCCTTTTGTAGCTATGGAAATGTTAAATTCCATGGTGAAAATATTTCATTATTTTTGAAGTAATGAAAGGTAACAAACTGTTATGGAAGTCTATTATCTATAAACATATACATATAAATGGTTGTAATTAATTCAAAACATGATAGAGGATGAAGATTTCAAAAATATGAAATTTTTAGAATTTATTGAACTCTTCCAATAAAAAAATTCATCGTGATTTATATGAAAATATAGAGAGAAAATTTATAATCCTAAGGTAGAAGGAGTGTGGGAATGTTAAAAAATATGAATTTAACATTACAAGGTTATCAATTAATGCAACATACTATATATGTAACCCAAGATGTAAGATTAATCTATTCTATAATGGGTTAAAACAATTCCTATGAAGGGCCCAAGTCTCAATATCATTCATATCATACTAAGATATATTCTAATTTTATATCCTGAAAGAATAAGAATTCTCAAATTCTTATGACTTTGTAGTAATTATATAGAATTTCATAGTGTAAAAACACTCTTGAAATGTAAATAAGGTGAATGATGGAAAATTTGACTCTCCAAACTACAGTAATTGTTTGGAGAAACACCCTTATAATTTCTTAAAGGGGATGTGAGTTTGTTACAGATAAGGATAAAAGGGCAACCCATCCCATGATTGCAAGGGTATAAAAGAATCTATCAATGTTCAGTGCTACAATTTTGAAGAGATGGAAAATTATGAAAGTAATTTTTCTAAGAATATAAAAGAAATACCCATGAAAAGGAGACGGGAGAAAGAAAAATATTTCGCAATCACAACTACTATGTTTGATGTTCCTAATGATTTTTTTTCAGGTACATTAACTATTTCCTAAAATTCATGTAATGCTTTATTTGATTATGGATCCACTCATTCCGTTATATCTTACAATTTTAAAAATATAGACAATTCCAATTCACATTAACAACGGATTTTTCTATCAAAACCCAAATGGGAAGCCTCATTGAAACAAATATGTTTCTGGTAGTTCATATTGTGGCATATAAATGTTTTTATCTGATTAATTTATCCTCATAAATGTGTTTGACTTTGATATAATACATGGTATTGATTGGATATCAAAATATGCTGAAAATATTTATTATAAGAAGAAGGAAGTGGTGATTTTTAGAAAGATTTAGAATCCAATATCTTTAAAGATGAAACTTTATCCCCTAACTTTTATCAAAATCCACCCCAATAGATTTATGGAATGAGATTCGTGGGAATGGAGAGGAAATAGCATATAGTGTTTAGAATGAAATATACAAATTTAGGATATACCTTTCTTCCATTAATATATTGATGTATTTCCATAAAATTTAACTAGACATCCTCTAGACTAGGAAGATTAGTATACTATTGATTTAATACCCGATGCAAGACCAATATCAAAAACTCCTGATATAATGTCCACTGTGGAATTAATAGACCTAGGTAAACAATTAGAGGAGGTGTGTGATAAAGAATTTATTCTCCACAATTTTTCTCCATTGGGATCCCCAGTTATTTTAGTCAAGAAGAATGTTGTATCAATGAGGCTGTGTATTGGAAATTGAGAAATCCATGCTATTACAAAAAAGAAAAATTATAATCTACCTCACATTTACGATTTAATGAAAAAATTCATAGAGATCAATATTTTTTTGAAGATTTTATTTCTTTCTATATATCATCTATTTTCTATGAGGAGGAATGTATTCAATGACATCATCCTGATCCATTTACAAACATTACAGGTTTACAATAATTTCATTTAGAATAATCAATGAACCCTATATTTTCATGGATCTAATGAACATAGAGTTCATGGAATATATTTTTGATTTTATCCTAAAATTTATTTATGATATCTTGAAATATTTCAAATTCTATGAAGACCATTAAAACCAAATGAGGATTTTTTTGAGTACATATCAAAGAATTGAGATATATGGTATGTTTCGAAACTGTGAATTCCAGAATTTTGAAAATTATTTTCTTAGCCATATTGCCTCAAAGGATGGAATCTCTATTCATCCTTCAAAAAAATGGAAATACACGAATGTCTAGCACCAATTAGTATAACCAATGTACATATTTCTATTTTACAAGAAGGTTGTAATAGATATTTCGTCCATAATTTCACCTGATTGGATAAACCATTAACCAGGATCACACATAACAGTGTTAAATTTCATTTGGAAAAAAGAGTGTGGTGAATTTTTTGAATAATAGATTATATTATTTTCGATTCTCCAATAATGAAATTACCATATGGGAATGATAGGTTTGTTATTTTTAGTGATGAATCATGGAAGGGAATTGGTTGTTCCCTTATCTTGAATAATAGGGTTATTTCATGTGCAATGAGGAAATTTAAAATCGATGAACCAAACTGTCCAACTCATGATCTAGAGTTATCTATAGTAATATTTTCTCTGAGGACCTAGAGACACTGTCTCTACTTTGAATATTGGGAGATATATACTGATCAAAATAGTTTGATATATCTTTTATATCAAAATTAACTCTACATGAGAAATATAATATTTCCTGAGATACTCAAGGATTCCAATTATACAATACCCTCCCACCCATGGAAGGAAAATAAGCCGGAAATTATTTGACCAGAAGGGACCATAGTGTTCGGAACAAGATGACTTTTAAAAGGGATCTTATGTGCATTGTTCTATTAATGATGTGTATGGGAATAATCATAGATGGTGAAATGTCAATACTTTTTAAATGGTTTCCAAAATATCATTACTAGAAAAGTTAAAAAGTTCTCATACTGAAGATGAGGTGTTTCAATAGAAAAGTAATGCTTTGAGTAATGGGAGATTGACTGAATTTGTGTATGAGGATGGAATTCTGAAATTTCGGAAATAGAATTTTGTTCCTTCATTACGTGATATAAAAATAAAACTATTGGACGATGATACTTGCTCCAATTTCACTATACATCCTGGTAGAACTATGATATTTAGATATTTGAAGGAACATTTATGGTGGGACAACATGAAGTGGGAGATTACTGATTATGTGGCATGATGTTTGGTTTGTGAACAGTTTATGTCTTGAAGAAAAAATCCCACAAGAGCCATGAAACCTCTTCCCATAACTGTGGGGAAATGGAATGATATTTCGATGGAATATTACATGGGGCTACCATAGACTCCAATAAGAAATGATGTGATATGGGTTATTGTTGATCATCATACTAAATCATCAAATTCTATTGCTATAAGATATGATTTACCACTAGAACATTTATAATGAATTTACATTAATGAAGGCTTAAGGCTTCATTGTGTAACCCTATTTTTTTTTTCTGAATGTGATCCACGTTTTATATCATGATTATATAATAGTCTTTAGAAGTCCCTTGATACTGATCATCGTTTGAGAACTTCCTACCACCCTAAAACTGATGGGAAATTAGAATGAAAAATTCAAACATTATAATTCATGTTGAGATCATTCTCAAATGACTTTTAGGGACCGTGGGATCAGTATTTTACACGACTAGAATTTTTGAATAACAATACATTCGATTCAAGTATTCAGATGGCCCCATTTTATTATTTTTATATAAAGGGATGTAGTACATCGTATTTTTGGAATTATGTAAGTGGATGAATACGCATAGGCCCAAAACATGCTGTGGAAATTATAGAGAATGTAAAAATTATTCAAAACCATATTATAATATCTCTATGTAGGAAAAAGAGGTATATTGATAACCAAATGAATGATTTTTATTTTCAATTTGGAGATCATGTCTTCTTAATGGTATCTCCATGGAAGGGTGTTATACGATTTGGTATAAGGTTAAATTATGTCCTACATTTATCAGAACAATTGAGATTCTTGAACGAATTGGAGTTGTAGCTTACCATTTGGAAAAATATCCATGACTCTCTAAATTCCACGATCTGTTCTACATATCAATATTGTCAAAATACATTTAATACCCAACATATGTACATAACTATGAAAAAATAGAATTGGAACCCGATCCATGTTATTGTGAAGAGCCTATGAAGATTCTTGATACTAGATAAAATGTATTGAGAAATCGGATGAAATTCCTAGAAAATGATATTTCGAGAAACTATAGTAGGGAAGAGGTGATGTGGGAAAAGGTAAGAAATTATGGTGAAGAACCATCATATTGTTTTTAGAATGTAATATTTTAGAAATTTTGTGGATGAAATTATTTGAAGGAGTGAAGAATTTAAAACCCGAAGTTTCCATGGCACACTCTATTTAAATAATTCAATAGCATGCATTGCATGTAGCATTGTGTTCGAGCACACTATGACCTGTCAATCTAGCCTTTTAAAAAGTTTTTATGAATATTTTTTACAAAATAAAGAAATTTATAAATTTTATATCACAAATTATACACCATAATTGAATTCAAAATATCAAAATTATCTTACGGTGTTTTTTTGATATTTTTCTGAAAAGTTTCAATTTTTGATGAATAGTTAAAAATACTACATTATTGTTAAAAACTGACTCTATCATTTGTTTTTTTTAATATCTTAATTGGTAAATATTAAATATATTATTCTATTTTTGTTTATATGAATCCTTTTTATAATAGAATTTGATATCAAAAAGTTATTAAACTTTTCAACTTCTCTTTTACCCACCTTCTAAGCCCATTTATGGATTAACATTAAAAGTAATTTTACCACTTATATAAATTCAGGTTTGATAAAAATATAGACCGTTTTTCAATAAATGTGAAAAATGTGGTCTAATAAAATGAAAATAATTTTTGGTGAATAGTAACTTTAGAATTTTATTTAACTTGGTTAAAGTTAAATAAGTTAATTAATTGAAAATTAATATTATAGTATTATAATATTACACAAAATATTTGACTAATATCATTGGATATATTTTTTCAACCTAAATAAAATTTTGGTTAAACTTATGATAATTTTTAAGCCACCTATGTTATATTAGTAAATTTAATATGTTTTATTTAAAGAAGAGTTGAAAATTTAATATTCAAATTAGAATAAATACATCATTTTTAATATGAGTATATATAAGTGATACAGTCAAACATTAATATTCTATAGAAATATTAAATAATTATCTACATAGTTTTAATTTATTAGTAATGTTAGTAAATAAATAAATAAATATAATGGTGACACAATAATGATGCAGTAAATAAATTATTAAAGGTTGAATCATTTAAAAGATATTACAAATAATAAAATAAATATAATTTTACTTAAATAATAACATCCATTAATTTTTTAGATAACATTGACATGTCAGTGAAATATTTTACGTACTGGTTCGATGTTATGTATTTGGGTTGATATTTTCATAAAAAATATTGAATAATATCAAAATTGACCAAAAACATAATTTAAAATAAATAATAATTAATTAATTATTGTAAAATGCATAAAAATCACAAGATCATCCCACTAACCAGGATAGTGTTAAATATGTCAAAAAATGACCCAATTGGGGTTCATTTGACATTTTATGGTAACTATATTAACCTTATAGTATAAAAAGACAAGTAGACATGATAATAGTTAAACTGATTAACTAAAGCTCAAACATAAACGATTTGGTTTCTTTTGTGACCAAAACTTATCCTAAAATAATTAGATGAATTTATTTTGATGAATAATTATCGTATAGTCTAAATAAATTACATTGGAGATATTTTATAAAGAAAATAATTTTAAAATAAATTAATATTTTAAAATTATCCAAAAGTGACCCTCACCTAACTAATAGAAGGGAACCCTTCCTTATCATTGATTCACATATATAAATCCACTTATATTGTCCTCGACCAACTCATTTCTATTCCAAATATCGTTCAATTCATTGTATAAGCCATAAATTGGGTTTAAAACCAATCTACAAAGTCATTTTGTGGAAACCAAATGGAGATACATGAAAAGAGGTAATTGTTTTTCACAACATTCAATGTTATTTTATTATTCTAAATCCTATTTTGATGTTATTTTCACATAAAAATAATAAATCAAGAATAATAAAAATATGGATATGTTATTATAATCATCGAAAAACAATATTCCTCAATTTACCCATCATAAAAATAACAATATCACCATGCGTGTGTGCGTACATCTTACCGTCTCCAGGACGTGGTGGAATTTTTTATTCAACACTACATTAATTATATTGGTTTAATGATTAATATAATCGATATAAATAATAAATATAACCTGATAATGATTCTATATAATTAATATATCATCCAATTATATACTATTTAACAACCAAGGGAATGATACCACCACTTCTGCATATGTACAACCTACCGTCTCCACGAAACGATGACATTTATTATCCACGTTAACCATTCAAGAATGATTGGAATGTATTTATGATGAGAAAATATAATTTTTTTAAACATAATATCATTCTATATAATTAAAAAATATATATCCAACGCATAAAAAACATGACATACTTGTCAAAACTAGAATGGGAAAACGAAGTAGTTCACACCTGAAACAATTGTAAAACTGAAATATTTTTAACAGAATGATATAAGAGAATAATTTAACATATCGTAAATATGGATATTTTTTTGGTTATGGTATAATTTAATAATATACTATAACAGATATAAAAGAGTTCAAGTCATCCTCAACTAATATAATGTACAATGTAAGGGATAATTTCATAATCTCAATTTCATTCGAGGTTGATTATATATATGTATTTAATAGGACATCCTTATAATCCATTCCTTAATTATTAAAATGTAATTCAAAATATTATCAACAATTGTTTAATGTCATTTTTACCCAATATTTAATTTTTTTAAAATTTTTTGAAAGGATTATTTATGTCTTTTTCCAAATGAGGTATTTCATATCATTTTCAACAAATTAAGGAAGGAATGTTTTTAACTTATAAGGAAAAAATGGAAATTCTCCACAGTAATGATGCACAGACATTTTGAATCATTCCTTACAATATTACATAGTTATTAAGAAAGTGAAATTTTTCCTTTTATAATTGCGTTGTTTATAAATGAATTCATTGTAAAAAAGGTATATTTCCCTCAAAGGGTTTTAATGAATTTATTAGATTATTTTTATCTATGTAAACTTATTTTGTCTAATTTTATGATTGATTAATTTTGATTTATTATTATACAATATTCCATATTTTTTTGATATTTTTATGATATGTTCGACTAAGGATGATCTATTTTTATACCATTTATGGTTTATGATTAATGTTTTTAAAATTAGAATGCTAGTTTTAATATCAATATTTATGTAATGTGTCACCATTTTTATATAAGTAATGCATTGGGCCTAAAAAGTGATGGTTGGTTCCTATTATAGTTCCTCAATTAATTGGTGTATCTCTTGACAGAAAATAGTTTCTTGGGACAAGGCCTTGATGATATGATTATTTATGTTCTTGGAACTAGGCCTTGACGGAATGCCTATGATATCTGGAATTATGTATCTCTTCATTATGAGATTAGATCATGATGTTACATGTGATTATTCAACTAGTATAATCTCTATGAGAATGTTGAAATGAAATTATTTGATTTATTCATGACATATTATTCTGAAGATAATGGTTTAAAAGGTTTATGTTTTTCTTTTCTTACCTATCATTAAAATATAATATTTATTTATGATTGATTCCTCTATATATACTGTCCTTACTAAGCATATGATATGATCCCTTTGTTATGTTTGATTATTCCATAGGATGTGAAGAAGCATATTATGATTTACTTTGAGGGATAATATAAGGGATATGATAGTTTTCAAATGGAATAATATATTGTTTTTAATTACAAGATGTATTGTAAAACTCATGTTTGTATCTAGTATTTCCATGTCTTCTAAACTGATATGTCCTTAATGATTTTATTTTCATGCGATCAAGCAAATGTAACAAAATAATTCACCAACACTAATAAACTATGGTCTATGAGTTACATAAAACCATCACTTTTCTCTTGGTTGAACACTTTTTTTGAAAATATGTATTTCATGTCCTATGGTTTTGGTACATAACACATCTCTCACAATAGAGATAATTTCTCAATATCTTCAATGAAACGATTTTAGATCCCAAATCTTGATCATGGATTGGAATATTTTGTTCACGAGTCTTCAATTTCATTGATGATTATGAAATAATATCACCCATTTCAATAGGAATCAACCAAATAAATTATTCTATGGATCAATATATATAAAAAATCTATCATTTCTAGATGGTTGAGTAAAAAATCATATCATAGAACAAAATCCTATTTAGATCCTCAAAACTGTAATAAAATATAATTTTCAATAAAAACAAAACCCCTTTATGTGTAATATTTATTAATGGGTTATACTATTGGTTAAATTTTGGATTGAATCATTGATAGTGACTATCTAAACAGATGAATCTATGAACCTTATAATAATTGGAAAATGCCATTTTATGAGTACCATTTTTTTCCACCACTGAGATTCCATTATTTGAGACAATATGGGTATGAATTGAAACTTTATAAATCCAAAAAATAATAAATAATAAATTTACCATATATCTATTTCCTGCCAGGGCTTTTAATAAGGATCAACAATTGGTTCTCATTTTCCTCATAGATTATAGAATACAGAAAAATATATTCAATGAATACCAAAAATAAAATTATCATGATATACGTTGAATATTTCTCGTTTAGTCTCCAACAATATAGGGTTATTAGTTACACCAAATTGAATTACTGTAATTTTATAATGTATATACCTTATTCAATAATTCATCTTCATATTATCTTCGTTAATTACTCACAATTGATGATATCTAGACAAAAATTCAATCATTGAAAAATATTGGTCTCCTTGAAGATGATAGAATAATTTTTAAATAGATGGAAGAGGAGACATGCAATTTATTATAATATCATTTATTTCTTTATAATCTATGCATATCCCCAGGAATATATATTTATTCTTAATGGAGGGGTAAAGGGATCCTTGTGGAAAAACATTATGGTGAATATATCAATTATCACACATATCCTCTATTTGTTTCATAAAATCCACTAATTACACTAAGACCAGTGTAGAGGTATTATTTGATATTGTTCATTGACATGGGGTTAGATCAATGGAAAATATACTTCTTTATTTAGGGTGTGTTCAAGTAATTTCTCAGGAAATACATCATTGTATTAATATACAATAGGTACATCCTCAATTTGAAGATCTATTTCTCTATATTTAGATTTTTTTACCCCAAGAAGCATAGTTAGTTTAGATAAAGGTTGTGGATAAGGATATGAATCATTTGATGATGTCTATATACTTAATATAATTAATTCTACATGTTTCTCAAAAAAAATGAACATCGTTCTTCTTGCAATAACTATTTTAATCAAATTTTGAAATCAATTCCATACCAAGGATTATATAAAATTCAACCATTGGTATCATAATAAGGTTGGAAAATAAACATGTTTCTGTGTAATAATGGGTACTACATGGATCAACCTTATTATAGTGAGACTTTCTCTAAGGGGTTTTAGTGATAACTCAATTATTAAATTAAAAGGTAAATGCTTATTTTTCTTAATAAACTAGGTAGATATAAAATAATATGAATACCATGAATCAATTAAATAATTAGATAAATTTTAATATATGATTAATGATACTTCATCCACATAATTTGGCACTTCTATGTCACCTATTGTGAGGATAAAATATAATCATTCTACCATTGGAATCGTCTATGGTATATTCCCTTTAAGCATCAGGAATTCATTTTAACTATGTTGTGTATCATTTCTGTTAAACCCCTCAATAATAGATTTTTCTTTATTAAATTTTCATGCATTAAGCCAATGACCCTTTTTTATACACTTTTGATAAACATCCATTCACATAATTCATTTCCTATGGAGATTCATTACATAGTTCTTAATGGTGGAAATTTTCCCATTTTATTCTTCTTCTTTGACACATTTCCTTTCTATTTGTTCTCATATAACCTCATATTTTTTCCCTCTAGATTATGTATGTTCTAGATAATTCATATTGTATATTTATGGAATATAAAACTATTTCATTATATAGAGAAATTTTTTGAAAGACTAATGAACTTTAGAGACAAAGCTTAATCCTATAAACTAAATTTCCAAGCATTAACTATGTGTTGCATTTATATTCTAATGATTACCTTAATAAACTATTAATGGTATTATCATACTCCACAATACATTAATCTTCCTTTTTTATTATGTGAGGCAACATTTTCTTAATATAGTATTTCTCTCATATGGGAAATAATTATCAAATAATGTCACCTTAAAAGAATTTAATTGCGTTATTTATATTTCATTCTCCTTTATAATATTCCCAATCAACGACCATCATTGATTAACATCTACATTGATACAATACACAACATGTTTAACCCTCTTATTTTGACATCATCACAAGGCCATAAAGATATTCTATAAATACTTAATCAACTTCACAACTACCATTGGAATAGTATTCCAACCAAATTATGGGGGGATTGGTTACTTAAATTGATTCAAAATTGAAGAATATCATCGTGAAATAGTTTATCCCACTAGGAAATGTTATTTTTCAGAACATTATTAAGATTCCATAATATGGACAAAATTTTATAAGTTCCAGAAATAAATTTATTTTCCTCCATAGTAGGAAAATATAAAACTTGTCGATTGCTATTTATACTTATTTTCCTTCCAGGTACCATTACTAAATAATTGAATACACTATATTGGAGTGTAAAATTAATAATTTAAATTAATATTTTCTAATTCTAAATATAGTGTAACAATTCGTATAAATTAATGGATATGTATTGTTAATCATAGAATCATAAACCTAGTTTTTTATGGATATATTTATTTTCATATCCCTTATAATATTTTTTAAATAAATTATAAATTATCTGAAAGATACTGTTAGGTGTTTTAAAACTAGTGTGCAGTAAGGAACATTGTTGTGCACCAGTTGATGTTCAGTTTCACCCAAATTCACCCCTTTATAATTATTACCTCTAGGTACCATTATTCTAGAACTATATCATCTTTTATTAACATTAAATGGATGTATTTGTATGAATAACCATATGATATCAACTATAACAAAACATATGGATTTTATTATACAGAGATCCACAAATTCTATAATAAGAGTATATTCCCTAATAAATATATTTCCTTAATAATTTTCCCAAATTTACTATAAAACATCATCTGCGACCAACTAGAAAAAACCCAAACCTTGTAGAGTAGTGTTGATTTCAATCTTTATAACATTGTAATACATACAAGGAATATAATCCCAATAAACCGGACCATTTACCATTTTTGTAGAACCAGATAAAAACATGATTCCCATTTTATAATGGAAATATAAAATAAAACATAATCATGGAACATACTCAAAATCCATAAAACCCATTCTATGTATTCTTCTTCATAACTTCCGTAAAGTAAATATAATAAAGGGGGGATCAAAGTCTTAGTTAGGATTATATAAAATGGAATCTATCATACATAAATAATAATAATAAACATGGAAAGGTAATTAGTTGAACAAACATCCATTTTAATAACTTTAATATTATTTAAGATAAGGAAAAAAATATGATAATTTTAACAATAAAAAACACATTCCATTTAATCAATAAATTTATAATGAAATAAACCCATTCTAGGTATTTGATACCTTTAATTTCAAGATCAATCCTCAAGACAGTGTGTAAAAACCTATCTGATTTGGTCAAAGGATTCATTTCATAAGACTATCGATGCATCGAGAAAATATTTATAACTATGACCCAACCATTTATTTCATGTAAAATATAATTTTTCATATTTTTAATAATTGATTTTTTTCATAAACAATATTCCTTATCATCAATTATCTGTATTGAGTTAAGGATGTATATTTATAAATATTTCCCAAATTATTCTAACAAATTTTAAAATAAAAACAATTTATAAAAATCAAAAATGATTTATGAAATAATAATATCTATTATAAAATAATATGTATAATTAATATAATAGAAATTTTATAATTCAAAATGATAATAGTAAAGTGATTATTTCAGGACAAAGTTAACAATAACAAAATAAACTGAGGTTTCACAATAAATTTTACATATTAGTAAATTTTATGTCAAATCACATTTGATAATTTGAATAAAACTATACATTACGATATAATATATTAAGAATTAATAATGATATTAAAGGAGAAAATTTATCATATACACCATATAAAATAATTTTAGTGCATAACATTACAAAATTCCTATGAAGGGAAATTGAGAAGAATTACCTCACCTCACACTTTATTTATTTGAATGTGACTTACCCTTTTATATAATTACTTTTTGAATGATATTAATTCATACCTGAACCATAATAATATTTATAATGTTATATATTGTTATCTTATATCATTTGATCACTCTTTTTCTAAAAATCAATCATTATTTTCACGGTTTTGGTTGGTAATTTACCTAATTTCCCAATCATGCTTTGTCATGAATGATACAGTTAATGTGAAAATTATATAGATTCATCATATCTATAGGAATAATCATGTCAAAACAATTAAATATATATATATATATATATTAACATTAAATACCAATCAAATTTTTTTTGAGAAATGAAATTTGTTAAAATCATTGTGAAGATAAGTTTTATGTTTTCATGAGTATCATTTATATTTTCAAATGATATTTTCAGTAAATAAATTAAGAAATATATTATCATTAAATAATAACCATAATATCATATATATCATATTATTTATTTTATTATTCTTTTACATATCATCCATGTGGTGTGGTTATTAAAATAGACTCTCATTGTTTTGTGAAGGTAGTAGTCCACACGTACACGAATGATGTTATCATCATTCATTAAGTGAAAAGGTCAGAAAGAAAAGGATATATATTATATTTTTATAATTATAAATATGTAATTAATTTAACCATAATTTTATTTATATCACATTTAATTGTTATTTTTATCCGCATCAACATCCATGTAAGCATTTGTGAAATACAAAACAAATTTCTCTGTGTGGTGGTAGTCTTCCATACACACAAGAGGTGTTATAGTATCTCCTACTGAATAGAATGTAGAAAAATTGTATATGATATAATGAATACATATTTATGATTATATTATATGTATAATATATATAATTTATGTCCATCATTTTACCCAACTGCGAGAGGTGCTTATGAGAACACGAATTGTATCAGTTCAGGTGGTGGTGGTCTACTGTATATACAAATAATTATTTTGTAACACATTCGATTGAATTATGGAAGGTCCATTGGTATTAACTTGTTATAGCATATTAGTATTTGTAATATTGTGTGTCTATTATATCATCATGGTTTAATTATAATTTAATGTGTGGAGAAATAAATAAATTAAAAATATTCAATGGGGAAGGTTATATATACTTTGGGTAATCTCTTTATGTTTTTAGAAAAATCCATAATAGAATGTATTTATCCCAAATATATGGATTATAAGATTAATATATGTATGTTTTTATGTAAATTTGTATGTTAACGTTTGAAACAAAGGGCTAAAAATGTTTGAATAAGAAATTATAGGTGGGTGACCATTTAGAGGTGAGGCGAGTGGTACAGCTATAAATTTGGAAAAAAATGTATTCTAACCACAATTTTTTAATCAAACATGGAACCAATAACATACCATTACTGATTATAGATAATAATACGTCTAAATATGTCCATGAAATATATTTTATTCATGTTTTTAGCTTAATTTAACTCTTATCTTTTTAGTTTAATCCTCTGTAATTCAATTTATACATTAACCTTGGAAAAATAATTTCTACTATTTTAAATATATTTATTTTTCAAAAATTAAATTTACCAAATTTTACATAATAAATTTTTCTATTAGAAATAGAGAATCAGTTTTTCCTAATTAAATCAACTTAAGTGGAACTTATTAATTTAAAATTAAAAAATTAGATGAGACGAATATTTATGTTATTAATGAGAAACTGTTCTACTTTTTTTAAAGTTATTATTTCAATATTCAATATAAAAATTATTACAAGAACCTAAATTATATTACACGATAATTTTTTTTTAATTTTAATTTAAAACTATTTAAAAATGTAATTTTTCATTATAAATAATATATATGAAATAGAGGTATTCAAATAAAATTCAATATTTCTCACTATTAATTGAAAAATGAAACATCATAAAAAATCCTAAAAATTCACTCTAATAGAAATGAGATACGATTATTCAATTATTGAAATTTTTTATATAAAAAATATTAGCATTGTAAGAATTAATTTTGTGTTATGCATGCGAATATTGACTGGCCTACTTTTTGGAAAAATATTGTTTATTCAAAAAACATTTACTTTAAATTTAAATGATTTTAATTCAACTTACAACCAATAGAAAAAAATATTTAAATTTCAGTTAGTAATATATATTGCTAAAAATATCATTGTTATGTTATATTGGTATTCAATGTTATAGTTCATTTAGACATAGGGTAACATGCACCAAAAGATAACAATAAAATTAAATTTATTCAATAGGAAATATATTTTGTAGTCATGGGGTTTTTTTATTAATAATTTTTTAGGCATATGGGGACCAAAAATCTCCAAAAATCGATTATGTTCGAGAATCCAAACCAAAATGGCCTCCAATGTAATCTTTATCACAATTAACTATCTGAATAGTATTTTATTATATTCTATTAAAGGATTCATGATCAATTGATAAATAAAACCAGCCGATGGGAGTAAAAGAAAACAGAGTCCTCAAAGTAAGAGGGTTCAATGAAATTTCACATCTAATATTAACAATCTATTTCTAATAAATCCCAACACTGTCAACACATTTAATCAACATATATAATGCCATAGAATGATAATAATTAATGGTGTGTCCTAAATAATTCCTTCATCACAACTGAAATAATGAATACAAAAAAAGATATGTTTTCACAATACTTCTCTTGAAAAAGTCTCACAGTGTATGGAAATCAAGGTATGACTAGTGAGATAAATTAGATAAATATATCTAAATTTCATCCATTTTATACCAATCCATAATCTAATTCTTAAAATTATCTAATTTGGTGTTTGAGAGGCTAGTGACACTGGTTGTTTGTGTGGAAATAACTAGTATTACCCCATAAGTACCTGTCTAAAAAATGTTTTCCCCTTCGTTGTAACAAAACTATCCCTCAATTTTAAAAATTCATTTTTTTACACTAATAATTAATTTGATATCATATAATTTGGAACCTACTAAAGTTTTAATGTAATCATGTATTTCATAAACAAAATTTCATTATATAATGATCCAACCATTTTCTTGAGTCATTTAACAATGAAAATTCTGACTTTTAGATCATGAATTGATCAGTCCTTAATCAATTGAATATTATCCTAAAGAAATATTCAAGATGATTTCTAACATAGAAGTAAGATGATGATTCTACTTCGTGGAATGATTAGAAGGATCCAAATCTCTGTAACCAGATCACATAAAAAACATTCAAAATATTAGGTGTATGGAATTTATACTCAATATAGGTAATTCTATTTACCAAGGTGTCATATTCTTGAGAAATTGAATAAAATTATGTTTCTATAGATCCACAATTTATTGATCAATTGGTCTATTTTTTCAATAGTATCACACTCCAAACACATATTAAAAATATTTGGATCATGTTTTTCCGACCATCAAATTCAATCTTGGAGATAGGTTTTGGTTGAGCAGTAAGTGTTCATTTAATATACTCAATCATGCTCCTAACCATCTTCCTGAGAGCATAAACATATTCCTTTGAAACTAAATTTTCAATTGGATTCCTAACAAATGAAAAAGACACTATCAATTAATTCATCAACAAATAGAAATTTTACATCATCTAATAAATTTTGGAAATAATTCATTCACCAACACCATCGATTTTAATAGTAGGAACATCATAACTAGTATTTCATACTCCAACCTGATTTTTTTTAACATACTTTATGATGTGTTGATATGTATTAATTCTCATCCAATTTTTGAATCACATAATCTTTATTAGTTTTAGAGACCAAGTTAAACTCTTTATCTTGAGAGGCATTCATTGATCATCACATATGGTTTCTCTTGGATACTAATAAATAAACTTTATCAACAAAATCTTCCCCTTATTTATCATATAATAGAACATAATTAAATTGAAATCAAATAATTTATATCTTTATTTTTGTGTAAGGTATCAACTGGTAGAGAAAAATCCAAAATGAAAATGTATCTGTTAGTTGATTAAATGTTGTTTTCATTACCAATGATTACAAGCATTGTGAATTTTTGAGCCAAATTTTATATAGTCTCTAAAAAAGGTAAATATGGTGATAAAATAATATCATGTGGTTGAACTTGATAAATCAATAGATGTGCTTCATATTTAACTTATATTGAATCATTCTTAATTATAGATCAAATTTTTAGATGAACTTAATTCATGGAAAAACATATTATCTTCAACTTTGGTAAGAAAAAATTATTATATCCAACATATCATCCAAACATCCACTTATTTAAAATTAATTAAATTCCTTATGACAAGAATTCATGATATTTATCTAATTCAGCATTTGTGAGTGCTAAATCAATCTTTTAATCCATTCCAACAATTGGGAGCTTCATTTTGAGAAAATATACAAAAACCCACTTCGACAAAATACTCCAGTTATGCTATTAGTTAAACTTGGATAATGTGTAGTTACAGTCCCATCATAATGAATAAATGTTTTTAAAAATACTTATTTAAAAATATACAAAATATTATAAATGCTGAATGATTTTTTATTTAAATAAAGCATATATCTCATAATATATCATGTCATGTTGAAAGGAATTAATGTCCTGAAAATTTACATTAACATATTGTATTAACATATTTTATTTTAAAACTCACAATTTCATTGAGAACTAAACAATTGAATAAATTTTTGGAGAGTTTTTTTCCATGATCTAGACCCTTTATATCGTTCAACAATATAGATTCTTTGAAAAGAGAATTCGTTTTTTAGGGATTATTTAATCTTAAATTGAAAGTTTGTTAATAATGTTAATGCTTCCTTCCTTTGAGAATATAAAAATACTATTTATTTCAACTGAGGACATTAAATTGTTCTTCTAAATAACATCTATGTTACAATGTCGTAAATATCTTTAATGTTAAAAAATTATTTCTCATAGAAATTAGTTAATTTTTTTGGGAAAAATATCACTATCTTACCACAAAAATAATTTTCCCTACATTCATTATTAAAAAATTATTTCTACAACATATTAGTTATATCCATTCATATGATATAAATTTCCTCACCAAAAATTTTATTCAATGAAATTGAATTTTTCAAACTGTTTTACGAAGTGTAATTTGAGTTATTTATAATTACCATGATGGAAGGATGGATTTTTTGATGGTTGAGGGGAAAATGGTTAGAAAAAATAATTATTATAGATCATAGTTTTTATGGGATATAATATTTCTCATGGGAGAATATTAGTTTTTCTTTTAGCCATAATTTAAAAAATTTAGTTAGAGTGATTTAAATAATTAAATTAATAAAAAAGGTGACATGTTTCTCTATGACATGATTAAAACTAAAATGGATTATTAATAAAAAATATACTAACAAAAAATATATTTATACTCGTTTGTACATGATAAATAAATGAATAGAAAGAAAATTATAAATTGATTAGTACTAATTTTGTTTTGGTAAAAGCATATCGATAAGAAGAATGAGTATACTAAAAATAAATACCATTTTATCCTTATTAATATTAATTTAAAAGAGACAACATATTTGGGTGCATTATAACTTAAGAATTTATTCCTTAATTTTATGTTCTTTGATTTATAATGGTTTCTTGGATTTCAAAATTAAATTTTTATAGAACTAGTGTTATTTTATTTTAATATAAAATGATCACAATTACAACCAAAATCTATTAGGGATTGTTTTATCTATATGACAAGTTCACAATAACATCTAGATAAAATATATCTTCTTCAGCTATTGATAATGCAACATAGTGTTTTTTATTTCTAAACCATAATACTAATGATGTTACATGAAAATGAGAAAATCTTGTGGTATTTTTACTATCAGTTCCACACAAAAAATAGATATTTGAGTATGAAGATAAATAAAAATCATATTTTTTTAATAATAAAATAAAGAGATAAAATTAAATTTAAATCTGGTAATATAATTTTCTATCAAATTAAATGAGATTATTTTTTAGTTGGTAGAAATACTCGAAGAAAAATAAAAAAAGAAAATATAATTTCTAGGATATTTGTATTGATAATAATAAATACATGAATTATATCTCTATATATCATTATTAAAATATATTTTCATGAATTTTCTTATTCATGTTAAATAATTTAATTAATATGAGTTAAAATTGTTTTAGTTCATTCAAGTCCAAACCATTAATTAAAATCGTTGAAGTTTTTTCCATCGGCTAATCCATTTTCAAAATTGTTATGATAATTTATTATACTATTGAAATTAATAAATTCTCCCACAATATTACTTTAGAATTATATTTTTAAATGTTCCAAAAATTCATTCCACATTTTTGGGATTTTTAATTGAAAATAACATCATAATCATATATTTTCAACAAAATACTACTTTTTGATGATGATTTGTTAAAAGATGTGGGGTCATCGAATCCCGAATTTAAATAATTTGATAACAAAATAATCATAATCATTCAATCCAAAGATCCAGATTCTAATTTATTACTATATAACCTTCTAGTATGTTTTATACATAATTTTCAAGATGAGGGTCTTCTAATAGAGGAGGACGTTTAATCTAGATATATTTCTTTAAATGTACAATTACTGAATTATATTTATCATATATATAATATAAATTTAAATAAATATGATATAAATATATTAGTATGAATATAATTGATTATGGCGAAAATTTTTATTCATACTCTATTCATTAATTTTTTTGTAACCTTTTTACGCTAACAAATTATTATTCCTAGTGATTTCACCATGAAAATCATGCTTGTTCCATAATAACAATTTCATTCTAGTAAAAGGATAATAATATGAACTATATACTAACTCTTATACATTATTCCCTTTGAATTATTTTGGTTTTAATTTCATTGAAACAATCTAATATTAATCATATAATGATTCTTATATGGTGTTTTTATTCAAGATAACAAAGAAAAGATGAAAATTCAAAAAGGTTTCCTACACACATCCTTGAACTTACACCTACAAAAAGATCTCAAATAAATGTCTTTTGAGGAAAATCAGTATGTTTTATTGATTTTGTAGGATAAAAATATTTTTGTTCTTCTGAAACAATCTTATCTAGATTAGATTATTTGTGGTCATTTTATAGTTCAAAATATTATTATTATAAAAAATATATTTATGTTAGAGATTTTCAATAAAATCATTAATGTTATCAATCAATGTCTTCTTCTGATAAAAATGATCAATTTCATCTAACATATCATTATTATATTCGTAACTACCTTCTACTTCTTATTGAAATCATACACACTTTAATTTTTTTTAATAAAACTAAGATAATTATTGTAATAAACATCGAATCAAATATACCAACATTGTTCATGGTGTTCATTGTATTAACCTTACATTTAAAAATATTAATTTATCAATCATCTTGTTTTATGTTATTTAATTTAAAACAAGGTTTTTAAATAATATATTCCTTATTTTAAATAATTGATGAATAACATGTTGTGTTTATTGATTCTTCCCAATATTTAGTTAGAAGGATATATTCACATTTTATAGTTCTGTAAATTTATTTGAAGGTACTATTCATTCTTTTAGCAACACCATTCTAGTGAGGTTTCTTGGGGGATGAAAATTTATTCCTAATTCCATGAATTGGGCCCAAAAATTTAAATTTATAATTCTGTAATTCCTCTCCATAGTCACCTATTAATGTGAAAATATTGATATTTTTTTATTATGTAAATTAAATAAAAAATAAATAAAAATAGAACATGCTTAAACATTAAATATAAATAAATATTTGTTTTTAAATCATAAAAAATAATTAAATAAATCCTTAAAAAAGATTTACAACCTATACATTATATTCTATATGGCTCTAATATATATTCATACTGATAAGTTTTAATGATCTAGATGTCATAACATCATTTATTGGTTTAAAAGATGTTTTCTGTTTCATTAAAATTTGAAATGAATTTTATATTTTCTTCTTATTTAATTTATTGATTGGGGAATCCAATATTAATATTGAGTTAGATAAATTTTCATGGAATAAATATTATAGTTGTAATATATTCTATTGAAAATAAATGCATCATTCATTTTATCATTCAAACATTTTATCATTTTTTCTACAAAGAATAATTTATAATTAAAGTATATACAATTCAAATTACTGGGGACTGGAAATTAAGATATTTACCATTAGAAACTATAATAGAATTATTAGAATATATCATGTAAATATCCAGCATCAAACATTTTAGATATAGTTATCATGTTATTTTTTAATACCTCAAGATAATTTTGATCACTAAATAAGATTCATTTTGGATTTCCAAAAGGTCAAATGTCAGATATCATCCCATTTTAATTTCTTGAAAATTTTAATTTCAATCTTAAATATATATGGTGATTGGAGGTTGAATAAATATTCCATAATATGTATTCAATATTAACTATCTATAAACCATTTTTAATTATTATAGGAATGGTTTGTACCCTCTAAAAATAAATTATGTAAAAAATGTTTTTATGAAAATACACTTTTGTCTAAGAGTGATTAGATGAAAAAATGTGAGCATACAAATCTACTTGTATTTTCCAAAATTTGACTATAAAATTGAAAAATTAAAATTAATAACAACTTTATTAATTTTATTCACTTTCCTAAATATTAGGTAAAATATAATTGTAAAATGAAAATTTAAAACATTGGGAAAATATGTTATAATGGATATATTCATCATTTTATATCTATATATGAAATGGTTTTTATAATTATTTGGGGTTTCAACATTATTTCCCATAAAATATTTTTTATTTTATAGCTTCATTATTACAATGAATTTTGTTAGATATTACTAATGATTATTTAAAATTCTCATAGAATCTATTATATTATTTTACTTATATTTGTAATGAATATACATTATATCCTATGAATCATTATTAAAATAAAACAATGAATTTTAGAATTATTTCTAGAAATTTTTTTATTGAAATCATATTTTTCGTTGACTATATAATATAATTATTTCATTTTAGTTTTATTATATTTCATTTAAGTCACATAGTGAAATTATAAAATTGAATAATATGTATTTAATTTATTCTTATAAAAATTAATTTAGCAGATTTAGATAATGAATAATAAGATCAATATGACTCATTATATTGTTCCATGATTCCCAAGATAGCCTATAGATCAGCAACCTCCACATTATAATTTGAACTATAATCATTACTAGATCCCTCTAAGGAACTCCATATAGAATTAAATATATAATTTATCCATTTTAAAAGCATCATGAATTAAATATTGTTAGACATTTTATTATTATTAAAATGGGGGTTGTCATATTTGATGTGATTGAGTTTCTTATAATTATATAATATTATATTTATATAGTTTACATCATAATTATAAAAAATGTTGTTATTTTAGTAATCCTCTTCTGTGGACATAATTTTTTTTGAATGTTTCATCTAACTAATAATGCTCATGATTTCATTATAAATTAATAAATATAAACACTTCGTAATATGATTCATAAAAAACATCACTCTTGTTCTTCTTGTCATCCATTTAGGTCGAAACATTCAAGAAAAATTTTCCTTCACAACTAGCGTATACTCCCCATCCTCACCTTAAATCACGGCATCATACATCATGAGTGTACCAATAGGATATTTTATTTTAAATTCATTCATTGTAATATATTTCATAGTGAAGTATATAATTACATTTCATATGGGTGTTATAATTAGTTTTATTTTTAGTGAATGATCTTATTATAGAGTATTCATTTCTAGAGAATCAACATTTTTCACAATATTAGTTAGTTTTTCATTTACCTGATTAATACATTCTTCTTCAATCATTTTAAAATTTTCTCAATATGAATTTCCATTTATTTATCAAATATCTCATACATTTTCATATCCATCATAGGGTACTAAATTTTTTTCCACATTTTTTATGTTGTAGCACATTAAGAGACACTATTGAACTCATCTAGACCGATTCCACAATTAATAAAATTCCTGGATTCGGAATTTATATCATAAAAGTTTTAATTAGTATCATCCCATATCTCATTATTACTATTTCTAATATTATAATTCTTGAATCCTTTTGGTTAGATTTTTTGTATAGGGTTTTTAGGAAAAAATAATAATCAGATCCATCAAACATCCATTTTATTCTCCACTGAAATAAGGTGATCTGAACATAGACATTGTTTCTCTGTTATCATTCATTGCGGTCATATGATATTCATCATTATGAAGTCAACCTATAATATTTTGGAAGTCAATTAACAACTTCTAATACACTATTTGGTCAAAGATAAATGTTTATATGAATCAAATTTGGGGGGGTGGTGAATTTAGTTAATGAAATTATATTTAGTTAAATAACACCATCACTTTAAAACCCAATGATTCCAATCATATAATATTTCAAATTTTTAACAGAATGAAATACAATTAATGAATGATGTAACATAGATAATTTATTTTTTTGATGAATAATGATCCCCTGTCATCTCTATAAACACTATACTCTATAAGTTTAGTGATGTTAGAAGTATTAACAACCTTTTTGGTGGATACCAATATGAGTGAATGTAGTGTTACATTTAATAGGTGTTCATTATATTTTATGTAGGATCTCTATTTTCAAGAACATTCCACAACTTTATATCACACAGTATTAATGAGTTCAGATAGATAATTTGATGATGAGTGGATTTAGAAAAAGGTGAAATATGTAGTTTCTAACATAAAATGAAAATATTTAGAGAAAAAGCTAGTGAAAATGAATATATACACAAACCATCTTCTGATTTTATTCAATAGTAAAATATAAACATGTACGGAAAATAATGGTAGAGTAATAATATAGTATTGTAAACCATATTTGTAATGAAGAATGTTTTCTATATTTTTATATTCATGCACTAAATATATATTCTTTATATATGACCGCTTTTGAATTTCAACATATCATATATGATTACCCCAACAATTTAGAGAAAAATACTCTTGAAAATAGAAGTTCTAGGATCAAAATTAGGATGCATCTTTATTTTAATAATAATGAATATATTTCAATGACATAGATTTTATCCTTATATCCATTCAGGGGGAAATGTATCTTTTTCCAAATTGAACATCCTTTATTTAAAAGCCTCTTTTTCCGATACATGTTAAAAAATTTAGATGTATAAAAAGACATGGTAATAGTTAGGAACCTAATCATAACGATCCTTAGTGAGATATTTCTATATCCATAAGATGAAATTCTATAATCACTATTCAAGAAAGATATTTAATTCAAACTACTTAGTAATATAAAAGAATTATTACCTAATTAACTTCATCATCGCATAAGATATGAATTATAGATTTACTATCCCATAGACTACTTTCTCAATGTAGTGAGTTATACTTACTCATTAGCCATAATAATATAATCATTAACTATAATAATATAATCATCATCAATTAATAACTTATCATCCATTATATAATCCATTTATGAAGGGACTTTTCATAAAATAACAGACTTCAATGATTTTCTATCAAACATATAATTTTTACATACCCTTATTTGATATAAAAAGGATCTACTATGAAATAAAATATACTTATGTAGTAAGATAATATTTTATTCTTATACTTTATAAGATAAAATACATTTGTGAAATCAAATATTCTAATTTATACACTAAGATTTCATCTAAATAAAGTTATATTATATGTAATTTAAACTTCTAGGATAGTACTAAAATATATAATTCCGAATATAAATATCATTTTTCTTATTAGATAAATGATATGTACTCATTATCCTCATATGATAAATTCCATTGTAATTTATTCAAAAAATATAAATACCCAATAATAATAGATAAAAATATAATAAGAAAATAATTATGATAAATCCATTAGTGAAAAATATAAATTTAACAAATACTAAATACATATAATGTAATGAGGCTTGATAAAGCAAGGCAATTATAACCAAAATTTTGGAAAACCATGTGGATATTTGTGTGACATGAATTTTTTTTTGCAAATTTATTTCGACAGTTGGTGCATCTTTTTTATACAATGTCTCCAAAAAGATATATCAAATTTTATTATCCTGAAAATAAACATATAGATTTTAAATATGTAAAACGAGGATAATTGTTCCAATAATAACCTATGATCCCAATCTCTAGGGTCATTTTGGATATTTTTAGTTATTGTAAATTCCTAGCCTCTAATTCTGTCAAATGTTTTATCATTCTATCATTGTAATCCAAGGTGTTTTTCATTCACATATGGGATCATAATGTTTTTTCATTATTGAATATCTATATCGGTGTTGTTACATAAAGAAATACGAGATTATATGATGTTATATCGGGTTGTATATAGATTTTACTAAAGAATTAAATGAATAGGTCATAGCTGTCAAATCATTTATAATATAGTGTGACATGTAAACTTGAGGTATGTAGTCTTATATTATTTCCAATTTTATCAAAAGACGATGGTTCTTGGATTTCATAAAATAATTCTATAATAATTTTTAAGGAATTTTCATATTAAAAATGATTATTTCCCCCAAACTAGCTATATTAGAAATAGGGTTTAGGTTTTATACACATCACGTTTGATAAATTGAGAAAACGAGTTTTCATAAAAATTTATTATTTCCCCATGATGTATTTGTTTATCGGTGTTGTGGGTTCTAAATAAGATGAAGATTGGTTTTTGTGTTTTCATGATTTAATACTATGATGAATTTTGGAAACAAACAAGGCACTCATAAATGATTGGAAAGGGTTAGGGAGGATTTACACCAAGCACTGACTTGGTTGAAGACGTATCACCACTTTTTATCATGGTATATAACTTAGAATGCATGGGTTTGTGTGTGTAAAATGATGGTTTATATTACAAATGGAAATAAATTAATTTTTTCTACTACCAAGAAGGAAGACCCCTATTTGGTTATATTTGTTTTGAAAAAAATATATTTAATTTTACTTTGTGAATACTATGAAATAATCATTATCATCATTTGATATACCTCTTTTATACTTTATAAAATTATTATCCATCCTAATTATGGATATTGATAAATTTTGGAAAATAATTTAGGTTTCACCAATTGGATTTTTATACTCATCCCTATATATGATCCCAAGTTTGTATATAGACATTCTTTTATGTGATTCATAAAATGGGATGGTTTCATAATTCATTAGTGGTACATTATGATTGTATTTTTCATAGTTATAGAGATATATAACTAAGAGGTTCATATCATTGGTGGGATCAGTTCCACCTTACTTCATGATTGATTTATCATTTTGGAGTTTTGTTTTATATGTTCAACTATTTTTTTGTTACTCTGATATTGGTCATAGATTAATTTTTTAAGGTTAGTTTTATCATTTTTATATCATTTTATTAGGTTGCATTAATAATTTATATAGATGTATTGGGATTATCATTATTTAATATATCCTATGTGTGTGTATAGGGTAAATGGTTTCCCCATTTTAACATTTTATTTAAACCCTCATATATTTATCTATCATATGGGATCCATGGAGTGTCACCTAAGGATCTATTTACATTAGGTGACATTCCAAAAAAACCAAAAACTATAAAAAATGGAAATATGTTTAACCATAATTTCACATTAAAAAACTAACCATATATATATAACAATAAATTATAGTAATAAATAAATAATCCAATGAAATCACTATAAATTATGAATACCAAAAAAACCAATATTAATAAAAAATACAAAACTATCCATAGCCAATAAATCCATGACCAAAATTAAAGTAACTACAAAATAGTGAAAAATGCAATATAAAATATCAAATTAATTAAATTATTTATAGCTAAGGTGTCACTAGTCATGCACAAGACATGAATTCCTACATGCTCCTTCTCCCCCAACTATGATATCAAATTCTACTGTGATCCACTAGTGAATTATGAAATTTTTCTCTTTCTTGTATCATGAAAAACAATGTTAAAATATGCACCAGGGTTCATATATAAGGTATAATATAATAACATAGTATGTAACTCCCATATACCTATCCTATATTCCACAAATACCAAAATTATTTTAGCTCATAATTTTATAAAATATATAAGAGAATATCAAAGGCATATAAATCAGTTTTCACAATATTCAAAAAATTAAGATGAAATAATATTTTTTCAATATAAATATCCCAAAATATTTCTTTTAATTATATAGTAGTTGAAATAATTGAATTATAACAATTTAGGAATACCAAATATTTTTTACACCAATAGAAAAACACATGAATTCTATGTGAAATCTCAATGATTCTGAGTAGTGATACATCCTCAACCAAGCTATCACTAAGTTGAAATCCTCCATGTGCCTTTTCAGATTGCACCAAGGTCAATGAATAATTTTAAATTTCCTCATATAATGTAATGATATACACAGACCAACTTCATGAATTTAAAGTTAGTACATATTTTCTATTATATAAGAATCACATATAAAATCCATTTTCATTTTAATTAAACTTTTTTTAAAAAAAAAAATTGAACACCTATTGGAAAATTGATGACACCAAGGATCAACATCCATCTAGTATGAAGAAAAGACATAATATTTTTAATAGTTTAATTCATTCAAAAAATAGATAATTATTTTAAGAAATCCAATATCCTTTATGTTTTAGTAAAATTATAATAGGAGAAAAACTTTCTGCATCAGGTTCATTAAGCATTATGAATAGTAGAATATTACATATATTAATCCTCTCCAACAATTATTAATTGAAATATAATGAAACGGTAATCAAACCTAATAAGATCATATAAAAAAGGGTATAAAAACGAATCTAGGGTTCAATTCATGAAAAACCTAGGATATACTAGATGAGAAGGAATAATATGGATATACCCTGTTATTTCCATTTCCTAACACTCAATGATTTTACAGAAACAAATTTCAAAAATTTAACTCACTAATAATATCCTAGGGAACACCCGATATTGAATTCCAAGGTTAGTTGGGAAAGAATTGTTTTTAGAGAATATTGTTTGTTAAAAAGGTAATTTTTGTACAAATAATTTCATGATGTGTGGTTAGAACACACATTTTCACAAATTGTGTGAGAATTATGAGAATGGATCATTCCAAAAATAATTCAGGACTCATGGTTTGCCTCATGGTTTTACAAGACCATGTTCCAACCATTTTTCTACTTGATAACTCCCTAGACCACTCATACAGTTTATGAGAGACATTATCATCATTCCTACCAACCATTTTAAAACCAATAACCTTCAAAATTAATCAAAAACCTTATGAAAATATCGATAAAATTTATAACAATAAAAACCAACATTCCATATCCTTAAATATTACAAATTATAGGGATTCAAATCATACTATAATTTGTATATTCTCATAACCATTATTTTTTACATCCTCAAAAAATATTTAATGGTTCACTAATAGATCTATCAAGAAATTCATTCAATCCAATGGTTACAATTGAATGTTACCATGGTACAATTAAATTTATACTAAAGAAATAGTTTTCCATCAGGTTTTCATCTCTTGATTATCCAAAATGACAAATTTTACATTGTGAAATAATGAATCTGGAACAAGAGTATCACAGTACCAATTAAATACATGATTTTTATTATGGTAAAAGTACTTTATATGATAAAAGCGAATGATATTATGAATATTGATACATTTTGGTTGTAGGGATAAAAAATAAAAAATTATTCTTTTCCATTCTATAATCTATAAATCTATATTATACCATTTAGATAACTTCCCTTTCATTCCCATTCATTTATGACCATGTCCCAGTGTCATATTCAACATGGTGATATAAATCAAATTGAATGATAACAGTCAATAATGATGATCTTCAAAATATGTTTATTAGATCTGATCCCTAGACATTCTCTTCTAGATAATTAGGATCATTTCCATAATCTAACAGACAATAATAGGTCTAATGAGTTATATATATCCCATTTCATCTTAACATAATGCAATAACGATAAAGATAACAATAAAATTCCTTAAACATGTCCATATGTGTTATTGTTTGGTATATGGTGCTATAGGTTAATTCAACTAAAGTCATATGATCATCTAATTACCCACTATTTTACATGAAACAATCCTTTAGAATATATTCCTATATCTGAATTGTTCATTTTGACAGACCATCTTTCTATGGAAGATAAGTCATGCATAGGGTCAACTGAGTACTAAGGGCCCATTAAAATGATAATGTGAATAATATCGTTAATTTGTAATATCTATCAAAGACAAATAAGAATCTAACTCCATGTAAGATTACTACTTCTTTAATATGTAACTTTTTAAAATACTATATCATATTTTTCTCTCTAATTGGGAAAACATGTTCCAAATTGGTCAGGGATTCCATAATCACCCAAATAACATCGTTCTTCTAATATGTCCCTAGTACACCTACGAAAAATCAAAAAGAAATATGTTTCTACTTATATACAGGTATTGGAAGAGAATAAAACAAACCATATGGTCATTGATGTTCACACTTTACGTACTAAAAATTTATATATTTCGTAACATATTTTACAACATTTCATTTCATACCAGACCAAATGAAATGAGATTTGATTTTATAATACATAATAGGAATACCGAAATTAATTTCTCATTTGAATGGTGATGGAGGAAACGTATATTCATATAATGTTTTAAAAAAATTTATGATGATTTTTAATAAATTTTAAAGAGTAATTTCCCATGTAATAAATTTTTTATTGATAATTTTCGAATGTAAATCTGATGATAAAAAATGAAACAATCTGTGGTTTTTTATTTTTTTTTAAATTTACTTTATTAATTTTTGTATAATTATTCCATGTGTTTGAAATATTTTTCATATAAAAAATGGGTCACCTCAGCTAACCTTCAACCCAAAGGGATATAATACTCTATGTTATCCCAATATGGGTCTATCGCCAATGAAACCCTTTAGAGAATTAACACCGAGTGGAAGGAGGAGATCAAGTCACACAATCTCATTCATCATGGTATGATACCATTTAGTGTGTGTGTAGTGTTTTTAGGTTAATATCCCCCACCACCTTAGAATTCAATGTTGGTAGATCTAGAAATCATTTTTATACAATCCCACTTCTATGAACGTCATCGATGTGGGTGGGAGAGTATCATGAGCATTTCATTACATACACATACATAATTATTTTGTACTATATCCATGATACCCCATCATCAAACATTTCCATCACCACACCTCCATTACTCAATACCACCTTCTGACCTTCAATGCTAATATGATATCACCATGACCAAAACATGGGATTCATGGGATCACAAAATAGATCACCACAAAGGCTTTGGACCACCATGGATCTTCATTGGACCACTGGGAAATCATAATGAAATCTATTTCAAATGAGAATAACATTATTCAATGAATAGAGATATATCAAAACACAATAAAGGTCCCATATCCTTAATGTGGAGTCCCATAAATACTCATGTCATTTCACACATGTCGTGATTTATAATTTTTAAACCGGAAGAAATATGTTCTATAAGAGTTTGAGATGTTCCATTGTGATCATAAAATCAATAGTACCAAGGGTTTGATTTTGGGAACACACTAGTACCATAATAGTTTATACTATGGAGTGGACATTCACAATATTGAAGAACACGATTTTATATGAAATTGTGGATCAAGGTGTCTATGGTATAGGGAATTTAAGGAATAATAGATATGTCCAAAAACAGAAGTGTCTTGTTTTTTCAAGGATGAGGTTGAACCACAATACATTCACTGAACCATAGAGATACTCATTATTGATTTGGAAAAGGTTTAAGAAAAATTTATTATAGGAATTTTATACCATGAATGCCTTTATACATATTAGATATACCGATATAGGAAGTGTAATGAATTTTAATAATCATGGAGAAAAGAACCTATGAATTTGGGGTATTTATATACCCTGAAACACTGTATGGACATAAAAAAATAAATTGTCTACACAAAAATAAATCTCTCCTTTCTAAAGTATATTCCTAAATTGAAATTTATAAACCCTTGATATCTTGTAATAATCAACTTCGGATTCAAAATAACGATACACTCAATCATTAACCATGAAAAATAATGATATGGGATTTATGAAAAATGAAATAATAGGGGATTATTCTATATATAAATATAAAAGGGCATGGATGATATGAGAGTACCTCTTAATGATCATTCGAAAGGATGCAGTTTCTATGATTATTTTCCTCTATAGAATTAGTTCCTTTTATTTATCCTTGTAACATAAATATGGTTTCTAATTAAAAATATCCTACTATATTCTCAGGTATTTCAAAATCTTTCATACTCTTTTACCTTATTCTTTTTCAGTCATCCTCACATTTTGATTCCCCCATTCTTTTACCATGACCTCTTACATTCTGATGAAGTGTGATTGACCCAAGGATTTTTTTGGGGGGATGATATAGGATTTTTCATGAATACAAAATTAATAAATTTTGTAATCCTATTTATGGGTGATGAGGGTGATATGTATATGTGTGGTGATTTTACAATATAATTTAAATCTTGAAATATTTTATACTCCTTTATTTATATTTTTTCATTCCTTTATATTGAATAAGTTCTATTCACATGATTAATTTGAGTGATTCATTGGATGAAATGGTACCGAAATGATTTAGGAGTTAGATGATGTCACTCTTTCAATTGAGTAGTGTCATCAACCATTATTATAGGAATAGGTGGAATTTAAATTTTCATGGAATTCAAGATTTCAAAACCAGTAAATTTTATAATAGTAGTTCAAGATTGATATTTAATATTAAAAATATTAATTATAATTTAAAAAACAATCATTATTAAGGAAAAAATATGAAACCAAACATATGAAAATGAAAATTATTTCATAACGATATTTGTATTGCTTGTTACTTTATAATTTATTTTGGTCAATGAAATAAAAAAAACTAAAAAAATAATTGTATTTTAGGTGAATTAGAATTAATAAATGATTAACTATGATTCTCCTTATGTGAGTAAAACCAGATGAGACATTGAGCTACACTAGGTAATATAAATAGTATCTTTTCTACACCCTGTCATAGCTGTGTGTTAAAATTTGGAACTTTTTCTATGTAACCAATGATTTTCATAGTAAATAATTATTTTCACACATTTTTAGTATTTTTTCATTTTTTAAAAAAATACTAAATCAATTTATATACCAAGATGTTTTAAAATTATTATTACTAGGAATGGAAATTTTTATACGTGGTGTAATAAAAAAATGTTAGAAATGATGGGGATTACCTCTTATAAGAGGATTATTATTTAATTTCTCAATCCAAACAATAGATATATGTCTATACTACACATTACACATTTCAAACACTATTTGACATGGACAATAAAATCTAAAATAAATTTTAAATATTGTTCTCCAAAGGGTAGTAAACATTTTATATTCACAATTTCAATGAATATGAATAATATGTTGAATCCCTTCTTGAGAAAGATATACATTCTGACCATACTGTATATAAGATACATATCTACAATGAATTTGTATAGTGGTTTGAGTATGTGGATTAATTTAATTCATTTCTACATGTGTGGGAACAAAAAGTTCAAGAAAATAGCATGGACAAGTATGATGAGAAACATGGTCTCCGTAAATCTTATGAAGTAGAATATTTAGCACCATTATATATCACAATACCATTTATAGACCAAGAATCCACCTATATGGTTTAATTTGAAGAAAATATAGAGTAGTCTGAGTAAATACATATATGGTGAGAGAAACCCATCAAGATGAGACTAACATTGAACAATCGGTGGAAGGAGAGAGATCTTAGGGAGTTTATACTTTTATGATCTCCATTTAATCCATATTATTTCTAGATGAATGGAATATTAAAAACTACTGTTACAAATTTTTAAATTTGTCCATTACTAATTTTCTGTTGGATTAACAATAGAATATTGAACATGAAAATATAGAGGAATACATGGAGCTTCCAGAAGATATTGTATATGAAATAATGGAATCCAATTATGAGGCCTATGTTACTAAGACTTAGGAAAACATGAAATAGATTCCTTAAAAAAATATTTTCCAGACAACTGATTCCAAACAAGATTTCCTCATGACCTCTTATATGCCTTCTTATACACAAGTGGATTCATACTATCAGTGGGGGTCTAAGTCCAAATGTTGGAGACTATTAATTTAGTATCATTTCATAAGATCAGAAAAATAATGATAATAATTAATCATCATAGTAAACATGATGAATAACATGGTAAATAAAATTCCTGAAATGTTAATAAAATGCGCTCATAAAATTAAAAAGCATGTACATGGTGAAAAATTAAAAATTATAAATGGAATGTCGAGTTTGTGGGTATATTATCCTACCACAAGATCGATACTACAAATATCAATAGATCTCAAAATTATCATTTTCCTTCATCATATCTCTCATAAAATCCACATGAGCACCAAATTTCTAGAGTAGGGTCTGTGTATAATACTAAATAGGACCCCACAAATTCATCATTAACATAATTTTCCCATGTATACGAGTGTATTTTATAATAATCATAATAAATAAAAAATAATTATTATAAAACAAATATCTAAAAGAGATTGTTCTTCTACTAACAAAGCCACCAGAACCCCTAGACTTACACACTTTAGATTTATTCCTGAAGGATAATCATGGTGTCATAAGATTAAAAGAGTAGCCTTGAGGCTTATAAATAATGCTACTCATCATCATGTGATCTCACAACATGGAATAGTATAGCTATCAATGAATTTTTCATCTCTTCATTATCTATTCATCCTGAGCTACATGATATTCCCTATGTATCAAGAACATACACCTTGGTGACTTCTAGGTATCAAGTTCATCCCACATCATCCAAGAGGTATTTTCATTTAACTTATTTGTTCATATTTCCTTCATCACCTTTATTTCATGTTTTGTTCACTCAACCTCTTATTGTAAAACATCTCGTGAAATTCCAAATACATTGGGATCCATGAAAAATAACAAAAAATGTAACATTCTTGGTTGGATATGTAAAAAATTATAGCACATAATCCTATGTAAGGTAGGACAACATTAAATTTGATCAACATCAACCATGAATAACAATCTACAATTTACTTATGGAATCAAGTTTCAACTAAGTTTCTCGGGGCTACAAAACCACACACAAGCAGTCACAATCTTTCATGGTCATCAAATATCATTGTTCATATATCATATTAAGGAAAAAGGTTTATCAAATACAAATAACATAAGGAAATTCCTACCTAAAATTTTATCAACATCAACAGTATGGATAAACAACCATATGTTGTTCAATAGCTATAGTGGAAGCCATATAAATAAAAAACACCTCATTATGACTTTATTATCTAAAAAATCGATAATTAAATGCTAAAGGATCATCAAGGGACACTATGTCCAAAGAAGAATATTTAATTTGAAATTGAATCAAAATAATATGTGGCATTATACTTTCACACTCCTATATAATTTTTAAATTCTTAATAAAATATCACAAGAGATTGTATTTCCACTCTCCATAAAAGTTTTCTTATTCTCACTTTTCACCAAATCATGTTCTAGAAAAATTATCCTTAAGAAAAATTATCTTTCAATAATTTCTCATAAATTATCCTTATATAATTATCTCTTATTAATTTTTATAGAATTTATACTATTATAACTATCTCTGATAATTTCTCTGAAATTTTCCAATATATATATTTTTGGATAATTCATTATGAATCATCTAATTTAATTATCTTATGATAATTTATCTTATATTATTCATTAATAATAATCTTTTGATAATTTATTATAAATTATACTTTTATAATTATGAAATGTCTATTTATTATAAATTATCATTTTATAAATTTCTCTCAATAATTTTTCATAATTAATCCATTATAATTTATTAAAAACTACACATTATAATTAACCTTTTATAAATTATTTTAAAATTTCCATTATAATTATATTTTGTTAATATTTTATAAATTATCCATTATAATAATTTCTCACTAATTTATTGTAAATTGTAAATTTTAATTATCTTTTCACAATAAATTATTATTTATAATTATATGACTACAATTTATGATTATCCGTCATATTGAAAATTTACTTTTTATAATTTTATTAATTTACCCCTTCAGAAACTCACAATTTTTTGAAAATTTTCATAACTATCCTTTATTTATTAAATGAAATTATCAACTAACTATTCTATAAATTATCATTTGATTATTGTATGTGATTATATATTGATACGTTTTATTATATAATTGATCCTTTCATAATATAGAATGTACCATTTGATAATTTTAGTAATTATCCTTTTATAATATCACAATTTTTTTTGATAATTATATTAAATTTCCATTTATTAATATCATTATTATGGTTTGACATTTCATTTGTAATTATCACTTTATAATTATCTTTGATATTTAAAATGTTGAAAAGACATCAATCCAATCAATATAGAAGAATATATTGACGATGATTGTTTGGAAGAATAAAACTAATATAATAATATGCGAACAGAATGGATGTATAGAGATGGTAATGAGGGAGATATATGGGTGTGAGAGGGTATTTCCTCATTATTAATATATTTTTTCAATATATTTTCAATAAATGAATCCAATTATTTATATAGATGTTATTTTCTCCTCTATTCTTTAAAACCCATGCACCACACCCCCAAATTAATTTATGGGATTCACTTTTTTTAATCCCATTAAACAACAAATTTAATACATCCTTATTAAATATGTATACTAAAAGTAATATATATATATGCACACATATATATACATATATATAGTCACACATAAAAATAAATATACATCCAAAGATATATATATTAGACCCGTATTTATGCATGTTATATGTTTACACACATCCATATATACATATATAAAGCCGTACATGTATATATATACAATTATATTTAACCCATATATATTAATTTTAAATATATACACTTATATTATTTAATATATTTTATAATAATAACAATAATTACAAAAATATTTTATTATTATTATTATTATTAAATATCTACCATTTCAACCACAACTCTTAATAATTTTACTTATATTAATGTTGTTTCATATTTCAAATTGGCTGAAACCATTGTGATTTGATGAATTAAAATTGTTGTTGTGTCACCAATAGTGGTCTTGACAGTGAAGCATTGAATAAGATGATTCCTTTTAATTAAAAAAATTAAATTAATATTTTTTAAAAATATTAAAATTAAATATTAAAAAATTACCATCTTGTGATATGTTACCAAACACACGACACACATAATGTTTATGTCTAACATGGGTAAAGTATGCTTCATAAACATAATAGTAATCTCGTATTTCTCATACGGTTAATCATTTGAGAGATGTTAAAATTTTTTCAATAAAAATATAATAAAAATAGTAATTATGTTATCCATATTTACAATTGGACCAAACATCAGACACACAAAAATATTATTCTGTTCCTAGGGTAATCATTCCATCCCAACTATAATGGTTGTATAAAATGGCCCCTTATAATACACTACATGGGTGACATTGCTATTTTTTAAATGACACACATGTATTATTAAATATTTAATATTTTTATTCCATCTTAACATAAGCTCTACGGTCCTCATAACCTCACACTTACTCAATTACTAACTACAAAATTATTGAATAACATATTACAATGTGACAATTAGAGTTTAACCCTTACAGAAATACTTTAAATCATGTATCATATTAATTTTATTAAAAACATACATTTTCACATAAAAATAATTATAATTTAGTATCCAAAAGTGTATTTATTGTGTTAAAAAATTAAATATACTTCAATTATCCCAATATATTAAATTGTTGTCCCTAAGAAGTGTCACTACTGGTCTTTCTCGAACAACTCATTCCCCAGAGATCAAACATCACACTCTTTCTCCCATATCACCTATGGCATCCATCTATGGTTCCAATGAATCTATAATAGAGGTATCATTTTACCTTGGAGGAATTTCTCACCCAAAAATGTAATCTGTATATGATAGTTTTCATAAGAAGCATTTGGTTCCGACTTAGCATCATTGAAATATATAACATATGCCACATCAGTCATGTACCTACAAAACTGAGAAACGTAGAACACATCATTCATGCCTCAATAACATGGAGGAATATCCAAATGGTATGCCACAATAATTTCTCATTCAGTGGTCCTAAAGGGTCCCAAAAACCATGCTACTGGCATTCCTTTATTCCATAGACATTACTGACTATCTGAAGGAGTCACTCTCAAGAAGGATTTGTTTCCCATAGACAAATAAAAAGTTCTCCTCCTAGAATTGACATGTAATACATTTTTTTCTATGACATATGATAATCATATTTTTAGTAAGATACATTATCCGAGAGGCCTCCTAAACTAATCTTGGACAATATCAACTACCTCACTAGCTGCATGGAAACAAGAGGTGATCGACATGGTCTCCCATAAATATTGTCATAAGATGTCTTCTTAATTGAATTATGGTAACTGTTATGGAATGATATCTCAATCATGTTTTATTGATCATTCTACGCTCCCCCGATGTCTAGAATTTATGCTTGAAGGAGGAATATCAACATGAATATAGTGATTTTAGATTTCTCGTTAGTCTGAGGGTGGTACGCCATGCTAAAACTTAGTTGAGTCCCTAAGGATTTATACGAGCCCTACCAACAGTGCAATGTAAAATATATATTTATATTTGGAATAATGAGCATGTGATCTTCGTGAATGTGTATCATCTCGGAGATAAGGAGTACTCATACCTCCTACCACTATTGGAAAATGGAATATTTCAGATGATACATTGATGATGGGGTCCCATAGTAAATGCTCTATTCATGAAAAGGGAATCAAAAATATAGTTTTTTTTTCAATCCTTTATAAGAAATTTCTATTTGTGATGTGTCCATGTCCCATCACAAATTGTTCTCTCATGTTTTTTTATAAATCCTATCAAGACGGGGAGATGGACTGTCACAAATAGCTTAAAATAAAAAAAAAATTAATTGTAGAAAATAATATTAATAATAATAATGAAATAATATTAGAAAATAATAATAATATTATTATTGTTAATATAAAAATATAAATTCATTAATAATAAAATATAATTAATATAAGAAAAATAAGAAACTATATAAAAATAAAAAACTATTTTTAATAATTTTATAAATATAAAAATTATAATATAATATTATTAATAATAATATAATATTATTATAATTAATATTAGTGAAATAAAAAAATTAATAATAGTAAAATAATAATAAAATAAAAAATAATAAAAACATCAATATTCAACAAAATATAAACAAGTAACGATAAAATTTAAAAAGCAATATGAAATAATTTAATAGAAGTTTTAAAAAAATATTACATAAAGTAATAAAATAATAAAAAATTAAAAAAATTGAAATATTCATAAAAATATAAAAAAGAAGTATATAGAAATATATGTAGTTAATATTACAAAAAACATACATTCAAATATTTTATTATAAAAAATAAATACATCACTGAGGGAGAGGGTCTTCGGGAGGAGATAGAGGTGATGGTCGAGGGAGCTCCATCCCAAAACCCTAATTTAGATGTTGCATGTACTCCATCTGCTCGTGCTGATACTACTGCCATAAACACATCTATTCATGTTGCTGCTACTGCTGCCATTGACACATATCCTCCTGCTCCTTACACACACTCTATATATGCTTCAACTGAGATAGTAGCTAGTCCTGATGATGTGGAGAAGATGAGGAGGACTCATCACAAGCTCCTCTCAAGCTAGACGCTGAAATCACAATTGTACCGTAATAACTCACAGCCATCAATCGAGAGCTTATACCAATAACTAGTCCATTCTCTAAGGCATACTAGGTCTCTTGAATCCATGATGCCTTATAAAATTGGTGCTCACTGCTCTGATAATCATTCCCATCCTGACTCTCAGTCTATGCCTGAGATGTAATGGCCTCAAATGACTTATTCAATTGCAATTTAAATTTAAAATAGTTAAACTATTATTTATAGATAATTTTAAAACTAAAAAATAAATTATATTTACCACAATCTGGTGCTAGAGATCATGTCTAAACTCTCCAATGATGGGATCAACTTATATCCTCCTATAAATCCTTAACTCCATAATATTGGTTTGTTCTAATGCCTATATGATAATAAAATAAACTGTTTACAATTATAGTTATATAAATTATTTCAAAAACGAACTTACCATGTGATTCATATGTATACTTAATGTATGAGAACCAGACTGATGTGTCACCTCCTATCTCCACATGTGTTGTCGACCTATAGGTGAAGTCCTATGAAAAATACTACCTAACAAGTGTTAACATAATCCACCACAAACCATATATGATATGTAAACATGCTAGTTGGCTAGAAAATACTCATCAAACTATTTCACTACAGCATTCATCATTTCATTCCATCTCAAATTGTGCAAAACCTAAGGAAAATGCTTACACATAAGCCCCTATCATTATTTTCAGATAGCATCACACATTCTCTCATTTGTCTAGATACCATAAAAATACAAATAATTTATAATATCATGTTATTAATTAAATAAATTTTAATAAAAATATAAGTTATTTACCTATCATCCAATTATCAAACATGTGGTCTTGAACATCAAAGGGATTCTCATCCAAATATAAACATGCTTTGGAAAAATAATTGTGCAATATAACACTCCACCTATAAAATAGTTGTATTAGAAAAGTTTTGAAATAAATAAAAATAATCAAAAAATGTGCATATAAAAAAATTAATGAAAGATAAATAATATAAAATGGTAAACCTACCTCCACATGTATGGATTGAAGCCATGAATTGGTAGTCACTCAAGGATAGGGTCGGGAATCATCAATTGCATAGGACCACAAACCCTCTGAGTACTCACTGAACTACTAGTAGTCTAAGAGAGCGATTATCCAACATCATTCATGTACAAAGGTAGATCAACCTCTGGAAACTGTCAAAATATATACTATTCAATATGGAACATGAAATTAGTGATGTTAGATATAATTCAAAAGAACTATTATATATACACCAACTATATATATTTTTATAACTGACATTTAACTTTGACAATGTTCATTTCCATCATCATCTTCATATCTGACAATGTCAAGGTCTTCATATTACTCCTCAGTATCATCAATTTCCATATGAGATAATGTTTCGTTTTCTATTGTCCTTTAAAATTCATGTATAACATCATTATAATCATCGCCACAATAGAAACTTAACTATGATGTGTCATAATTGATATTCATATAACATTGTGGAAAAGGTGGATTTCGAGAAGACTATTGAGAAATTTAAATTCCTTGTACTTTAACAAAACCACATTTACTTTGAGTAAAATTATTTCCCAATTATTTAATTCTTATTATGCTCTACCAGTCACCCAACTCTCTTGAAGTATCAAATTAATTTGAAAAATATATTTCATGTTCTTTATGAGATAATAATATGGTTCATTTACTACAATAATACTATTTTATTTAATATCAATGATTACATGTATATGATAAACATGTAATCCTCTCTCAGTATCCAACCACTAACAATTAAACATCATTAGATAATTCATTACTTTATATTAGAATTCAGTAATTTCATCCATCATGTGGTAAAAGTCAACTTCAGTTTCACTATGTTGAGATAATCTCAAAAGACACCACTATTCATTATTCTTTTTATTCCCCTTAAGAACATGTATGAAATCGATAACAATTCACCATATATTTATTAAAACATTTAACCATATTGAATGGGGGTTACACAATACACACAATCGATAATCAATTTTATCAGTTTTTTGAGAAACAAAAATACCTTATAAACAATTATCATAATAACATGTCATAAATTGATTTCTTATGATAAACCATAAATAATTTATGTTACCAGTTCTTAAAACATGTAGGGAAAAAAACATCTGACATTCTTCAAGATTAGCTGCAATAATGTTTCTTGATATGATTATCATAAAAATTATAAATAAAAAATATATTAATTTACTATATCAATTATTATAGACTAAGTGATATGAGAAATCTCTATAAAAATATTGTCATTTCATGCCTGTTGATAATAACATATGTATAAGCTATTTGATGTTCATCATCTTAAATTCATCGTTCATTGGTTCCACCCATCCATGTTTGGGATGATTAAATTCTAATAATTTATTTCTGATTTCATCATCAACATTTTTCCCATTACATCCCAAGAGGTTATTTTTTTGGGACCTTCATATTGAAAAAAATGCAAGATGAAAAAAAAGAAATTTCTTATAGAAAAGTGCTTTTAAAAATTTTCCTTCAAATAATGCTTTGTTTTATACCTTTTTCATCATTTTATAATGCCATATTTAATATAGGTACATCCATCAGAACTATACTCGACCTTGAAATTGTTATTCATGCGAAAACTGTAATATCAAATGTTCTATTGAGTCAATGAAATTCGGCAGGATGATTTTTTTCCAGTATATATAAGATTAAAACACCATCTTCCTTGAGTAGTCTTATTGTATCAGAGTCTATTGTTCCCAAAAAATGTGTCGAAAAAATATTTTATGTCTATTATTTCATACCAAATCTTAAAATAATACAAACCTATTAATCCAATTGGCAAAAGTATTTCAATTATAACATGAAATTCATGAGTTTTTAATCCACTAGTATGATAATTTCTTAAACATCATACGAAATTGAAAGTATAAATATATGAAAACACAAATCTACAATATACTGGCAAAATAATAATAAATTTTCTTCAGATTGTTCATAACCAGCTTTTGGATTCATTATCTTCTATGATATATCATTTTCTAATAGTTTAAGTTATATTTGCTTTCAAATTTTTGTAAGATCTAATCATGCAGTTACACTATATTTGGTCTTACCTAGTGTATCCAAAAATGGTATGGAATAAATTTTAAAAAATATCTCTTCTCAATATTCATTTCATCCAACATGTGATGGACCATCAAATCAGACCAATAGGGTAGATCCCAAAAATTGTTTTGTTTTATCCAATTGTGTTCTTTCCCAAAGCCATCAATTTTATATTGGTTTATTGTGGGTCTAAATGTGATAGAAGGTAATTAAGAGATAATTTATTTTAACAATATAACTAAGATCATTGTTTTAGGTTCATCTCATTCAATTGCACCCTTTTCGATATGATATTTGTTACTCTGAAATGGAATATTAGTTGGAAATAATTTACAATGATAGTAAAAATAAATGTTTTTTCCATTGATGAGTATATATTCTCTTCACTATCTAAAACAACATAGACATGAGTTTAGGAAATTTTTACTTCCTCTAGGTAACATTCCATATTCTGTGAAGTCACTAATTGTGAAAATTAATACATATTTTAGTGGGAAATTTTGTTTCACAACATCATCATATGTACAGGCACCATTATTCCAAAATGAAATTATCTCATCAATCAATGGATTGAAATAAATATAATTATTCTTTTTTGTATTTCTTATAATTAATAAGTTAAAAAGATATATGGATCATTAATCAACATCTAATGAGGTAAGTCGTATAGTGTTATAAAGACATGACAACATGAATACTGACTATCATAATATCCAAATGGACAGAAACCATTTATATAAAAAAGAAATAGCACGTTACGTGATTCTAAAGAAAATGAAGGATGATCATGGTCAAAATGTTTCCATGAATAAAAATTTGATGGATGATTTTTTCTATTCCTTGTTTAAATATTGGTTTTATTCCACGAAAGCAATGTTTATGTGTTGTAAGACATAAATAAACACATCAATCTGGTTGTAAGAAAAAAATATCCCAACAGTTTTATAGGAATCAATCCAAAAATCCCTAGTTCATCATCCTTAAAACTCAATTTTCTATATTTGGAACAACTATACAAAGAATCATTTTCACCATAACATAATATTTAATAATTTGAACATTCATGAATCATTTGATAACCAAGGCCAAGATTATAGACTAGCCACTTTCAATCATAGAAATTTATTAGAAACACGTTTATTTTAGGTTACATGGTTTTAACCAAAGAGAATACAAGATAAAAATATTTATATGATATTCCATTATCTAATTTAATTACAATAAATTATTCAACCACTTCAAAAAAATTTATTTTGCAACCATGATATAGGGCATCCTCAACGGACCTCAATAACTCATAAAATTTATATTTATCTTATTTAAAAGTAAAATCATTATCAACATGTGTTAAATTTTTTTGAAAATATTTTCCTACCACATCATGTCCTAAATTTTGAAACCATGATAGATATGGAATAGAATTATTTGAATCTCATCTTAAACTACGTCAACCATTTTGATACTAAAAAAATAATCTATTTGAAAAAAAATTAAATAAATAACCCTGAAGGTTTTCCAACATGTTAAATGTCCTTAAAAGATATTTTTTAGAAGGACACTTAATTGTACCTTCTAAAATATTTTTAAGTTTTTATTATGAAAATGATAAGATAGATTTAATTCCCTTAATAAATACAAGATTTAAACCAAAACCTTTTGGATTCCTACACTGATTTACATAAGAATGATCATCAAACATTGACATTTGTCGACTTCCTTGATCTATATCTCTAAAAATAACATAATTATTTGTTTGAAGAATTTGATATAAGAAAAAAATTATCCAAAAAACAGAAGAAAATTAAATTAACTTTGCTAAAAATTGATAATTTATTTATTATTTTAATGTTATTTATAGTATATTTTTAAAAAAAATATACTAATCTATTCTAATTATTAGATATTCTAGATAATTTAATCTAATTACTGCTAACTATGAGTGACATAATTTCCAACTGATGGGAGGTAGCTCTTTTGTTCCACAAATCTCCCCATTGTAACTATCTCCAACCGAAATCAGTATAAAAAATCTTCTCAGATGTACCCAAATCCATTTTTGGATGCATGCTAATGTAGAGTCTGGAGGCCTCAAAACAATCCTCTCTATTCCCATTCATACAAAAATCATTACCTATACATCAAACCAGGTTTTTCATATTGTTTTGTGTGGGAGAATGTTTCAAGGAGATTAGTTGTGGAGAAAAATAGCTACCGCCAATCCGCTGGAAATTAAACCAATTTATTACTTATTAGTATAAATTGTGTCGATTTATTACTATTCGTTACTATTTGTTAATATTTATTACAATTTTTTACTATTTACAACTAATTATTTCTAATAATTAGTAATTACTGTTAATTATTACTAATTATTACTAAATATTAATAATTATATCTAATTATTACTAATTATTACTATTTATTAAAATTTATATTTATTTCTTATAATTTATTACTATTTATTAATATTTATTACTATTTAAAACAAATGATTGGTGGCTATTACTAGTTATCAACTATTATTATTGATTATTACTATTTTTTAATATTTATTGTTATTTATTTCTAATTACTACTAATTATTACTAATTATTATTTTTTTTTACAAAATTTTAATTATTATTAATAATTATTACAATTTATTTTTATTTATTACTAATTATAACTATTTATTACTATTTATTATTAATTATTACAAATTATTACTATTTAATACTAATTATTTCTAATTATTACTAATTATAACTTATAATTACTATATATTACTAATTATTATCATTTATTACTATTAATATCTATTTATTGATAATTATTACTAATTATTACTATTAATTACAATTTACTACTATTTATTATGAATTATTAAAAATTATAACCTTTTATTTCGAATTATTATCAATTATGACCATTTATTATGAATAATTAACAATTATTACCTTTTATTAACAATCATTTCCATTTATTACCATTTGTCACCAACTATTACAACTTATTAAAATTTATTAAAATTAATTCAATTTAATATAATTATTACCAATTATTACTATTTATTACCAATTATTACTATTTATAACCATTTGATACTATTGATTCACAATTATACATATTTATTCCTAATTAATTCAAATTATTCTTAATTAATTTTAATTTTTCTAATTAATTCTATTATTACTAATTAATTTTTTTTACTAATTATTACTAATTATTACTAATTATTAATAGTTATTACAATTTATTACAAATTTTTACTGATTATTTTTAATTAATATTTATTATGACTAATTATTACATAATATTACAAATTACTTCAAATTATTTCGGAATATGTTAATTATTTCTAATTATTTATAAATATTTATTACTATTTAATACTATTTATTCTTATTTATTCCAAATCATTATTAAATTAACCTATTTATTACTAATGAATCCTTATTATTTTAAATTATTCCTAATTATTAAAAATTATTGCTAATTATTACTAATTAATAATTATTATTAATAATTGTTACTAATTATTACTATAAATTTCTAATTATTACTAATTATTACAAATTAGTATTAATTATTGCTAATTATTTATAAATATCTCAAATTATTTATTTTTATTTCTATTTAATATAATTTATTACTATTTATGAATATTTATTTCAATTTGCTACTTATTAACACTAATTATTACGAATCATTCCTAATTATTACTAATTATGTATAATTATTAGTAATTTTTAATAATTAATCTTATTAGTCTTAATGATTTTTAATTAATAATAACTAATATAATAACTATTAATTGATACTTATTAATTCTAATCACACGTAATTATTTGAAAAAATAATAATGCAAAATATAATGAACTAATTCTAATTTAATTTAACTGAAGAAAATTAAAAATAAATATAACTAATATAAAAGAGAATGATTTAACTAAAAAATAATTGAAATAGATAAATACCTTTAAAATGAATATTTTAAAGGATATAATCCACGAATATTTCTTCAATTTTGATTGGTAAACATTGAAATAGTATGAGAGAAATCATTTAAGTAGACTGGGAGAGAGGGTGGAGAAAGGTGTTGGATTCGGAAAAAAGAAGGGGGTATATATAGATTAGATTATTTGTGACAATATTATTTGCGACGGTTCCTGTCAAAAATGGTAGCCTGGTTATAATGGTATTTACAATGAGACTCATCTCAAATGCAAACCTACAGACAAATTAATTGCGATGGGAGATAAATTCAACCGCAAATACTTAAAAAATGACAATGAGTATTTTTTATGAGCTTTTATACCCATCACAAATACCTTTCCCTCAGTATGGAGGGAAACTTGTGCAAACCTTTTGTGATGGGGACCATCTTACCGTAACTAATAATTATTTATTTGGGATGATGAGAGGGCCCCTTCAAAAATAGTCAGTCTGGAGGGACTATTTGGAACAAAACTCTTGCCCATCGCAAATACCCCATCACAGATATCCATTCTCCCCATTGTGTCCACTGAGTGAGTGTATTTGATTAGAATTTAGTGGCCATACATCCTTAGTAAGTCGACAGTCACCCAGACTACGTCATTACTCGTGGGGGACCTTGATAAACCCATAAAAAAGATAATCATGACATCCTTCCAATTCCACATAGGTATCGGGAGTTTTAGACATGACCCACCATGACAATTGTGAACAATATTCACCCTCTGATGGGTAAGGCATCAAGAGACGAAACCATCAATGTATATGTTCATCCCTATCCAATATAACTACAACTTGATATCATGATACGTGATGGTTTCACTCAGAAGTTCTACCCATCTTGAGGTATGGTAATCCCTCATTAGATGTTCTCTGATGCAAGTAGGGACTACTACTCTTCCATGTACCAAGATCACATCATCACAAACCAACGACCATCCGTGTATTGATTCACCACTAGACAATCGTTCCATCATTACATCACACTCAATTTTCATATTCTATTCACACTTTACATGACATACATGTGAAAATATTAATACTAAAGTAGCACATGTCATATAACTCTAGTCCTCTAAAGAAACTAACCTGCAATAATCATATAAGCTCATCAATCACAATTGATGCTATGAGGGTCTCTCATCAACCTCCGACCCAACATGTATCTTACAACTAATAGAATTATCAATTAAATTACCCTTCCTAGATGAAAATTCCATCTCAATGTTGATCATCTGTCGATAAATTAACTAGTTCCTCTATATCTTGTTAATGTATATATGTGTGATGATATAAATAAGAATTTTGTGGTCATTACAATCATCAAATATCTCACCATATAGATAGTGTCACAAATAATTTTTATCATAGACTCCTTAAAACATCATGTAATTTTTAGGATATTTCATCTCATAGGTTCATAACTGATATTACCCATAGCAATCTACATTATCTCTTTCATCAGCACTACTCCTAGACCAATTCATGATACATCACCACACACTGCATGACAAATCCCCAGTTCTGGTTGTGTCAGTACTGGAGCTATCATTATCCTTTTCGATAACTCATGTAAACCCACTTCACAATATTCTAACCACAATAGCATCACTCCCTTCTTATAAGAACTTTCCGGGATATAGATAGTCGAGAGAAGTGATAGATATACTATAAATAAAATCTTTCTAAATGAAGGAATATCATAATCTCAATTACATTCTGAGGATATTTCCCAGACATTACAGCCTCAACATTCTATAGTTCACCATATATACTGATATTTGACACAATGTTTCCTTGTAACTTCTTCCTCTCAAATCTATAATTATCACTTTATTAATTATATGTAAAACCTACATGATCATAGAATAATTAATAAAATATATTTGTCCCCAGATTGTTTCTCTTGTTGTGACGAGTAGATGAGGAAATCATCGATGAACACTATATAGAATGAGTCCAAGTATGGATGGGAGTTATTTTTCATGAAGGATATGAACACTGATAGTTAATTCATTAATATAAATGGCACCACAAAGTACTCATACAGTTCGTACCTTTTTGAAATTCCATATTCTGATTTTTCTCCTCACTTACTCGAACTTTTTGAGATCCTGATTGATGATTAGTCCTGGAAACCAACTGGGATCCCCATATATAATCATAATGTTCATTTATCCTAGGAAAAAATATCTACTCTTCACTATCACTTAGTTTAATATACACTAAAAACATATATATAGATACATCAATTTTCCATCATGGAGAAAAACATGTTTGAACCCCAATGTGAAGTAATTAGACTTCTGAATCCCTTCCACTCGAAGACATCAAGAAGAACCTATAGCTCAATTCGTTCAATTTGTTCCACATGATCTGTTTTATATGAAATGGTAAGAAAACAAAGAATGATAAATTTTTAGCATGACATACTATTAATTCATATTCTCTTGTAGTACAAATATTCCCGAAAACATTTCAACAAACTACACATATTCCTAAAGGCCTCGAGTGCTCTAGGATGATGATGAATGATGTAGTTAAAAATCCTGGAATATAAGACCATTGAACTGAAATTTTTTGCCTATGAATGGAATTATGATAAATACTTCATGTTTTAGTGGCCATGTTTCCTAAACCACATAGAAAGTGTGGATTCAAGACCAATTGCATTTTCCTACATGTCTATTGCTAATGTTGAATCCTCCCCCCTTGTGGATATTTTTTATTCCTTCACATGTGGTCCGATAGGATTTAATTGAGGTGAAATCATATTTAATGTGAATGAACATACATCATAAGAGGAAAAATGTCTTTATGAGAAAGCCTAATTAGAATATGGGATCACAAGAGTTTTCACATAGGATTATATGGGATAAAAATTGTTTATTCTATTAGTTGACCCTTAACCAACGTTATACCTCTCATAGAACTAACCCCTCTTTCCATGCCATCATGTTAGTCACAATCATCATATCTATACTAAACAAAAATCATGCACAATAAAAATAATTATTTCCAATAAAGATATATTACAATAGAACAAAAACATAGATATATCAAATAATGTGAAAATATCATGGGGCAATTACCAAAATATAGTTATTTAATTAATGACAAACAATACATCAAAATTACAGCTATATAAATAGAATGTTAAACTAAGGTCCATATCATGATTCTAGAATGCACATGAAATAACATTAACAACAAATCAACATAATTTACATCACCCAAAACTCGTTTAATCAATTGTAATAGTAAAACATAAATTTCCATTATTATGGAAACTCAGAGGTCTATTATACAGTGCAAGACAAACACTATGATAGTTTTTATTCCTAAGTCTGAGCCATTATAACACCTTTATATCTTCTCCCTAATCCACGAAATAGAAAAATACATAGTAAATCATAATCCTCTAATAACATTTTGACAATGAGACCCCACTAACGGAACATATACCCCACCTTAACATGGTCGTCAGGTCCTCTCATGCTAGGCACTAGTAGTTGATCCTATACACATGATCCCCTTAATAGGGCCCACCCACAAGCCTGAATGAATCATCATACTATTCATTATCCTTATAGGTCAATACGTTTTCCATTAGTGTGCATTATCCTTATTCACTGATGCCATAAGAAAATTCTTAGAAGGCCACCCATCCTGACAGTGGTATGAGTTTTACCAAAACACAAATTTTGGGTGATAATACTAGTACCATTTCCTTAATTAAAAACCCTACACATAACTCTCATTCACAAAACATAGATATTAAGAATTACTTTCTTAGGTATCACACACAATATAGAGGCATCATTCTTCAAATTATCGGAACACAAGATCAACTTGCTGGTTTTTTCACAAAATCATTACCCTTCGATAGATTTGAATACAATAAACAGAAGTTATGAATGATAACCGTAAGGTAATCCTCCATGTTAACTTCTTGTTGAATCCAATCTCCACATAGTAAGGAACACCTTTTCATAGGGGGTATATTTTTTTGTTATATTTTAAAATTTTACATAATTAATATTTTTCATAGTCAAATTTTTTCTTAGTGTAAAATATGTTGAATTCATAAAATTTTACAAATGAAAATTTTTGTACATAAGATTTTCTTAATGAAAATTTTCATACAGAAAACATTATTAAAGATAATTTTCATACATAGCTTTCTGAAATGAAAATTTTCATACTTGAGGGTTTTGTAATGTGTTTTTTTTTGTAATGAAGATTTTCTTAGTCAACGTTTTTGTAATCAAAATTTTCAGAATCTAAAGATCTTCAAGAATAATTTTCTTCATTATGAATAATCCTTCGAGAAATCCAAAAGGTAAGTTTCCTTTCTTATAGTTTCATATTCATCATTTACATATTGGTATTTTAAAAGTTTCGTATTCACTTTTCCCTTGATTCCGAATGTTTTTATTAAAAAACATCAGTTGATCGGATTCTATCAAAATTTCCTTATGGCTTACAACCTAACCGTTAGATTTGATATTAAGGTTTCTCAACTGAGGGATTGAGTATGGAAGCTGAACCATCTCCTCAATATCTTATATAAATGATCCCCCAATGGTCATCCCAAATCGAAACTCAAGCTTGTGTGTGATAAAGCACTGCCCTCTTACTTAATCTCATTTTGAAATTCTCAAAACATTCTTACATCTGAATGTCTGCCGAAGATTCCTCTCAGAATGATATTTCAACTGTCAAACTAATCTCGGAATGTCATATTTAAAGAGAAAGGTTAGTTGATCTGATGTTTTTCACGAAGTATAATTGTATTATCTCGAAGAATATAAATTTTAATGGACGGGAATGTGTATTCCTTTCTAAACCAAAATCTTAGGATTTGGTTAATCCTTAATTGTTTATAGAATTTTATGAGTCAGTAAATTTCATCAAGGAAGAAGGTAGAAGCATGTTTTCATTCAAGAGTTACGAGAAGACATATTCCCTTTCTTACACTACGGGAGCAATCTTGGTTGGTATTCCATACGAAGGGGATGCTGTGTTTTGTTCTCATAAGCTTCCTGATGTTAAATGAAGTTTCATTAAAGAAAAAAATGTCTTGTGTTGGTCATTCAAAGGTAAAGCATATGTGGATTATTCACCTGTCTACAAATTTTTAACTTCTTGATTTGTGGGTTCAAGGATTTATCATATTGAGAAAAGTTGACATGTATCTCTGAAAAAAAGTGCAATTTACATTATTTAAATCATGGTAGACCTATGGATGATAATCATGGTAAATCATATTCTTGTTATAATTGAGAATATAATGAATGGAGATCTGAAGGCTCATATTATCAAGTATCCAGTCATTTTCTCAAATATAAATGTTCTATGTTTAGAGACCTTCAAAATACCTTTTAGTTCTAAGATAAGATATAGAAAATTCTTGTTGGTAAGCGATTATATTCTAAGAATAATGAAAGTTAGAATTTCTATAGAATCCGATGAATTATATGACTTTCTTGAGGAATAATTTAAAAGTATCTCAAAGAATCTGAAGGTGACTGAGACCTCAAATAAGGGAAGAAGGAAGAGGAATTTGAAGTAATTGTAAGTGAAAGGAAAAACTCCAATGTACATGGAAACATAATCGGCACCACCGACACCAAAGAAACAAAAATCTTATCTGAATGAGGTTTTAGCCAAGTGGAGGGAAGACAAGAAAAATCTGAAAGAAGGGGAGCCTAAGTTTGTCGTGGATCCTGATAAACCAAAATCTATGAAAGAAAAGGCAACTCAAGAGCTGGACATGCAAGAAAAAGAAAATAAACAAAATAAGACGTTGTCTGAGGCAGAGTTAGTGTAGTCACTTATGAAAGCCGTAGAGGAAGAATCTGAGAACATTTTTGTACCAGATTCCTTCCAGAAATAATAATTACCAAAGACTCCAAGAAAAATTTTTGTAATTCTAAAAGAACATAAAAAAAAGTTGTTTAGGAAAAAGAAGATGTTGAAGAATAAAATGTAGTTGATCGATAAGAAGATGGAAGGGGTGATACATAAGATATGATGAAGAATGTTAATGATTTTCATGAGAAATAAATACCTTTAGAGAAGTTATCATTCTGAACCACTCAAGGTGAATCATCAAAGCTTGTTACTCTTGTTAAGGATGAAGAGAAGGGTGAAGTGGAAGTTGACAGTCCACCTAAAGAACAGAGCATCAATAGAGATTTCATTCATCCAGCGGATGCTGAGCCAGTGGATGAGAAGGAAGAGCGAGATGATGATTAAATTGTAAAGTTGTTTGTTACTAAGCATTAATCACCTAACCAAGAGGTACCCATTTTGAAGATTGATAATGGAAAATAGGTTTTTTTTGATACATCTACCAATGCTGTGATAAAGGAGAAAGATGTTGTTGGATATTCAATGTGGAAATATGCCAAGATAAAAAAAATAATCCTCACCAAGCAATATTTTTGATTCAGAATCATCCTCTCGGGGAAATGATTTCGTGTTCTTGTCCTTAAAGAAGATTTTTGGCATTGTCCCAATAATTCCCATTATAGACTCTAGATTCCATATGCTTCAACATTCCATAAATCAGAAATCAGATTCAGTATCCATGGTGATGGATAAGTGCATCAAGATTGCGGTCAATTTCAAAACTTTTTTTATAAAATCAAAATCTCATAGATGATCATATAAGAAGATGACCAACTGGTCAAAGAAAACTATAGAAAAAATGACAATTATTGATGAGTTCTAAGAATTTTCAAGGATGCATTTGACACTGAAGATGTAAAGATAAAGAATGTCATAAAACTTTTTTTCGGAAAAGCTATCCTTGGAACAGAATTCTCAGATTCATGAAGTGAAATATCTGAATGAGAATTTTTATTCAGTTTATCAAAGATGGAATAAAGAAAGGGATCTCGGGTTTGAGATAGACGAGAAACTTGTTATGCATGAAGAAGCCTTCAAGGCTCAAGTATAGGTTCTTAAGGCTCGGGAAGAAAGAATCAATGATTTAGAATTTAAAACCAATGATTAGGATCAACTTCTTAAATGTGCAGAGGAAGACCAAAAGGAACTCAAGAAGATCAAAATAATAGTAAATAAGTTGATGTCGAAGGAGATGGAAGGATAATCTTGTTAAATTCTGTTCTTTTGTTCTATTTATTCCTTGTATAATTTTTTTTCATAATGATATATTCGGTTCCTCTTTATATTTCTTTTGTTTGTCTAGTACTAATATTTCAGGTACCACAATTCATTTTCCATTCACTTTAATCCTTTTAGAAAATCACAATGGGTGTAGAAAAGAATGATAAGAAAGAATACAAAGAAAAAGAATAAATTGCCTGGAGTAAGGGGGAGTTCATCTAATGGGGTGTTCTTATCTAAGGAGATTTTTATACGCAAAAAAATGAGAAGTCTCAATCTGGAAATCAAGAATATGATCTATAATGTCTCAAAATCCTATTGGGGGGGGGTTAGTAATATTCATCATGGACCATGTGTTAAGGGAGATAAGATTTATTTAAAAGACATTAAAATTTATATTTCATTATATTATTTTTTGAAAGTATGTTTGGGCTTTCTAATATAGTGAAGATTGTTGAGTCAATAAGGTTTCCTTATGAATTTTCCACTCCTTCATGTTTTGGGAGATTGATGAGTAAACAAGGTTTCCTTATGACTCTACCATTATTTTTTGTTTTTAATATTAAAAACACCTTATCTTTAGGCAAATTTCATTTTCCTTAAGATTTCCCTTAATAAAGAAAATATTCCTTCCTTAAGGAAATTTTTCCATACCAGGTTTTCATTGTTCATATTATAATCTTATTCATTTTCATTCTAAGTATAAAAATCTATTTCATAAATTAAACCTTTGAATTTTATAAATGCATAGATATAGAGCATTCTGGTTTCAAGATCTAAATTCATACTCCGAATTCTATGATTTCAGACTCCGAAAATTCAGACATCAGACTCTGAATTCTCAGAATTCAGACTACAAACATTCTAAATTCAGACTTAAAATTTTATGAATTCAGACTCCAAACCATTTGATTTCAGACATCGAATTCATCTGAATCCATACAAAAAATTTCCTTGAAATTTAGACATAAAAAATCTATAGAATTCAGGTTCCGAATGATTCTGAAGACAGAATATGAATATCCATGTATTATAGACACCTAATGTGTTTTTTTAGACTCTGAACTTCTATACATCCTTAGACTCTGAAAAATGAATTTGGCTGAGAAACCATATTTTTATTTACTCTTCTTTTAGTTATTAAACGTGATCATGCATTCTATTACTAACTAAACGTTTTTTGAATTACACATGATCAGGTCCCTCTGAAATTTAGGGAAACATATGACCATTGGTGGAGGGAGCAAACCGTTGAAGTAGTAGCTATAAATATGAGCTCATTTGAATGATCTGAATATTGATTTACTTTTGGACAACTTACATTTTTTTTTGAAGTGTTTTCAAGAAGGAGAGGAACTTTCAACTCTCATTTCTTCATTTGGACGTTTTGAAAAACTTGTTCCGGTGTGAAAAACTTGTTCAGACATGCCTAGTGCAGACTCCGATCATGCTGATCGTGGGATTCTGGTTTTGGAAGACAAGGGTTATTATGTCCTTCTAAATAGAGGTCTTGTAGGGATAGCAAGACAGATATCGATCTTTTGATTGAGGGCTTATCTGGGAGTGGGTAAGACATAATTTCTTGAAATTATCAATCAAGGGAACGTTATCCAAGGTTTTTGGATACCCTACTCTTTGGGTTAATATATTTCTATACTTGTTTATTGTACTGTTTCTAGTTTTTTAATACTGTATTTTTGTTGTTCAGGAAAGTGTAACTATCTTATAATATCTTATACTTGTACTATGATTAAATAATGGTATATTCTCTTTAAGCTAGATTCATTGTTTTTAAAAAAAAATTAAGTTTCATTTCTGGAACCACATTTCCGGAATCTCATTTTCAGAACTACATTTTCATTATCCTAAATGTTTATTGAAATTAATGGTTTTGTGAATTTACATTATTTAACCTTGTTAAAAAATAGAAAGGTTTATAACCATTTTTAAAAGATCCCAATGAATTTTTAAAGTATACAATTCATCATCATTTTGTATATTGGTCATATGTATTATTATTTTTATAGTACAATTCGTATCATTTTGATCCTATAAGGAATTGATTTGGATGTACGATTGCACTACCTCATTAGAGATATATAGTGCATGAAAAAAAGTTGTTCTTTAAAGGGTTGGTGAATGTAACACCCCATATTGAAAAAGGGTAAAATAAAAAGATTATATGACTCCTGTTAATATGGTGTACAATTTTTTGGGATCCTACACGATTAGAACCCCACAATTATGCATTTTTGTGTTGGATTAGTTATTAGGAAGGTTGATGTCAATGAATGTTTCCCAAAGTGTGTGTGAGTGAAGAAATAACATAGTAGAAAACAAATTTGGCCTATGGGGTCAATATATAATTTTTATCTCCCTAAATTTTTTTATAAAATCCTATTCTGAACTGAAATTTTCCTATGTAGAGTAGAAATGAAATTTTTATTCAATACCTGATTTTTTTACATGACTGGTGATTGACTAATTAATTTTATTGATATATAATGATTAAATATTTAAAATTTCTTTAATAATGATATTTAATGAGTAAGGAATATAATTTAATAGTTATAATATAGAATTAATTTTAATATAATGAATCAAATGTTGATGGAATTGAATAATTCCTTAAAATTAAGTTTCCTTAGCATTTTCATCAAAATTTGAAATTGTGAAATTCATGGGAATTGATTTTTTTTCTTAATTAATATCATATGTCACAATTAAAATTTAATATATTCTTTACCATATATAATTTATAGACTTAATAATTTCATTAATACCTTGATCATATTAATTAAGTAATATTGGGATATACTGCCTACTACAGATTTCATTTGAACTTTTCAAAACTATCACTATAAAATTATTTAGTGTTATTGAGGTATTTTTATTGAAAATACCATATGATTATGAATAAACATTAAATTAATCCTAATTTATCCCATAGATACAATGAATTTCTTTGTTTATAATGCTCCACACTGTAACATCCCGACTTGAACCACCGAGTCTGAGTTTGATGGTCACATGACCTCATGAATGACTCCCCATATACAAGAACATTTTAACTATAAGTAAGGGTATGATTCCAATTATGGGATACTATACCATTAGTTACATGTCATAGGGTCAATAATAATCAACAATAAAAAGTATAAACTATCATAGTAAACTTGTAAAATAAATGAAAAAGTATATCAATAAAAATAAAATAAATGGATCTCCCAAACGTAGAAAGCCAATTAAAAGTATTAATAAAGAAAAATAAATAAATAATGAACTACTTTTCCTTCTAGTGTCCATATTTTCCCACCATTATCTCCACACTCAAAAGCTTAGCTAACCACCATATGGCCCTTTGCCTTCACCAGATCCCTCATGAAATCAATAAATTCACCAAAATCACCATTTATAGTGTGAATAAAAGACTCAGTTGGAGTCTAAAAATGAATCCTCAAACAGTGTGATCATTTATAATAGTTTATGAAATAAATATATAAATTAAAAAACAAGGATAATAATACAATCCAAAATCAAGTCGTGATGCACTAAACAAGTCGTAACAAACCCCCAAACATGCCATCTTTTCATCCATTCCAAAAAAAATGATGTATTGCATTATGTATCCATAATAGAAGATTAGATATTGGCGATTCACTAAAAATACAAAAGAAATTGAGTGAAAAAATCATAACCAGAACCCACAAGGTATTTGGTAATACTCATAATCCACAATGCATTCACTATCTGTATTATATGAATGATCCACAAGGAATAATGAAACCCCTGAAATGTACAAGGAATCATGTGATTTATATCTACATATAATCCTTAAGGCATCAAGTAGATTACTGGTTACAAAGATATCATGTTCCACCATCATCATAGTCACACACTGTGCACAGACCACAAAAGTAGTAATCAAAACATTATGACCATGGGTCAAATATAAACATTCCCATCATCAATGGAAAAAATTGATAGTTTGTAACATCATAAAAATCATATCGACCATCATTAAAAATATAACATCATCGTATTCAAAAACATGTGAAACAAACATCATCATGGAACCTATCTATCACATTAATCTCATAAAATCAATACATATTATGTCATAGTACACACACACCCACATGCAATCACAATCTTGAACGATCATAAAATAAGTCAACACATAAATCATATTGAGGAATAATGTGTTCCCAATCCCCAAAATATATTGAAATTACTTCTTAAAAGTCATTAATCTCAAAGGAATGGATAACGGTTTCCTCTACCATTCTAGCTCTAAATTTTCTCTTCTATAAGTTGTCTCTAATATAGGTGAGATCTAGGAATAGTCTCAATTGATAAATGGTCCTATCAATGAGGAGGAAGACATTTCAATTATTATGGGAATACGTTAGTGTATTCCCTCATTCGTGGAATGTAATCGGGCATGATTATCCCCATTGTATCAATCATTTGGGAAATATTTTCTTTCCAAAAAGGTAACAATATCATCATTTTAGATGATGATAGTAAAAGAGATTAATCTTACACATAACACTTATGTATGATTGGAGGATACATTGGGATGTGATGAGTGACCTCCCTTTCTTGAAATTTGATGTTGGGTTTATATAAAGATAGCCAATTCATTGCCAAAATTGCATAAAACTCAAAAATTGGGAGTATGCTAGGATTTTATGGGAGGTTTAGTGAACAATAATTTACTAGGGAAAACATATAAACCATGGATTCAATAATATCCTCATTACCTATTCTCATAGGTAACTCAACCTACATATTTTGATGTGGAATTTGAATAGATATAATAATATTGTATGATATGAACGAATGCATAAAACTAGAAGAAATTAGTAAATTTTCTATTCTTAAATGAAGAACTAGTATACCTATATCCACATTGTTGTCTAGATACACCACATATGTATTGATGTTATAATCCCTTTATTATCTCCCTAGAGTTTTTTTCTATTTCCTCTGAAGATCCATGCCTTAGGGTAATGATTTTCATAATGACATTGTTCCTTGAAGTTGAAACACTACAATATTAGTACAATGTTAATATTAACCTTTCATTATTTTTCCACATTATGGGAATTCTTCAAATACCTTTGACTTTTCTATGGAATATTTCCCAATCATCCAAATTTTATGCAATTCCTACTTCCCATTAGACAGTTCCCAGGATTCTTCATCCCCCAATTTTGACATGTGGCAGGCTCCTTTCCATCATGGGATTTATTTTCTGAACCATCCATATTAAACACAAATTTTCACTTTTTTTCTATAGGCCCATGAGACCATTGAGAGTCCCTGATATCCATTTTTTCCTTGAGGGCACAACATACAATCTTCTCTTAACTATCGATGTCAAAATTTCCAAAACCCTTGGTAGACTCAACTTTATTCTTTAAGATAAGTGATACACTTGTCTTTCGGTGTTCATGGAAAATCTGAATGGATATATTGAAATCCTTGTAATGTTTTCTTTATAAGACCCAATTGACCATCTTCATCTTGTTTATTTCCTAGGAACACTCGTTACATATTTAGATGTAGGGATTGTGGAAAATATTAATTTAAAAACATTTTATTGAATAACTCCCAATCCATCGAAACAATATCCACCATTGAATTTTTATTTTTTGATAAATTTCTACCACGGATCAGCTTCCCTGTCAAAATGATAAGACTCTATAATGAATTATTCTTCGTCTAAGAAGGGGATGATAAATAATATCTTATCGATAGAGTTAATCTAGTATTACATGAGGATGATATCCAATGATACACTAATCCTTGGAGGCCCTTTTTGTAAGAACGATTCGATGGAAGAATTCTCTTTCCATGGGGAATGAGGTCAATCCATACTATTCATGTTATTATTCATTACGTGAGCCTCCTCAGTATGTCCTGTAATAATATATTGTTCACCCATTTCGGTCATTCCATAGTATTCATGTTATTATTCACATCCTTATGATCTTCATTGAACTTCTTCAACAAGATCTCCTGATCATTATTCTCCTTTTCAGATGAAAAGATCTTTTCTTCTTGAGTAGCCACCATTCTCTCTAATTCGGCTTTGACATCCTTCTCACTGCTAAGAGTTCAGTAAATAGAATTGAGTTGACTAGATTTCTCCGAGATTCATGCATTGACCTTGTGGAACTATTATTCACAAGTATTGAATGCTCCATTTGTTGAATCCATGAAGTCATCGAACTATCATAGCTCTTCCTTGACAGTTTTTGTAAGGTTAAAGGATTTATTACAAGTCCCCTTATGAGCTTTGTAGTCAATAAAATGATTACTAATATTTGATTCATGATTGACCACTATGTCCATAACCATATTGGTCGATTTCATATTTTGATTCAGGGTTTCGTGCATCATTTGACTCCGAGAATCAATATTTGCTGGAATTGGAATGGTGCTGACCAAAATTCTTAGAGATAGCTTGACAAAGTCATGTCCAACAGATGATGAGGATTCATAACCTAAAACATATTTTCCTTTCTGAGCTCCTCTGCGATTTAAGGAAGTCTATTATTCTATTCTCTTAGAGGACTTCTGAGGTGTTTCCTTTTCGGATGAGGGAACCAAAACACTCTTACCTTTGATAGGATTTCAAACTGGAGATTGTTAATTAGATACATTGATAACATTAAGATCTATTTGTTTATATTATTTCTATTGAAACTCTTCTTTTTCAACACCTTGATGATCAACCTCTTCTTTCTCTTCTTCTTCTAGTCTTGTTTCTACTTATTAATCTTCTTCAATTTTTACTTCTTCCTCTACTTCTATATCTTCCTCAACTTCTTCTTCAACTTCTTCTTCGACATGTTCTTCTGAAACAGATTTAGAGACTAAACTCAAAGTAGTTTCAATGTATTCTTCCACTTCCCTTAAAACATCATCATTGTGCTCTTAAAAAATATGATATTCTATTTCATGAATAGGTTCTGATAAAGATAGAAATTTCATGGATTTCTATATTTCCGGAGTGACAATCAGTTTCTTTGAAAGAATTCAGATTCCAGTACTTGTTGAGACTTCTTTTCTATAGCCTTTAGATGGGACTGAAAAACATCATCTCCCATGGATTTCTTCTTTAGGGTATTCTCCTTTTTTTCTTTCACATGATTTTCAGCTTGCTTGATTTTCAAGGCCTTAGTATGACATCCCTTCTTTTATTTCAAACATAAACATGATTTATTACATAAACTACTCGCCTTATACAACATGGAAGATTGAGAGGTCTAGTGTATTTGGGGATTATGATCATTACATAACAACTTAAAACACGAAATACAAAATCTTTATTGAAAACATCCTTTACATGACCACTACATTTCCTTGTACTTAGCATTGCATGGGATAACCTAAGGACATGCCAATGAAAAGGTTGAGCTATAATGCCCAGTAAAGGGAATAAACATGGAATACATGAGTAGTACAATTCATGTTAGAAAACAGTCATATCAATAGAGCATAATAGAAACATGACCATAAATGCATGATAAAGCATGATAATCATAACATGGAAATGTGGCAACAACACTTAAATGGAATTAGCATGTGCCAAGGCTCATTAAACATAGAGCATGAGTAAATTATAAATGCACATGAAGCAAGAGTAAACCCTCATTGCACTTGAATTAGTAGGATTCAACACTCATTGCACATGATGTATCATTATACTATACTTAACCTAATGCATTGGAGCGCTATAACGGTGGACCCTTCTTAAACATTTCATTTCATGCATAAGTGTGCCACATGGATCATAAAACATGGAGTCATTAAACATAATCATTTATTCCACGATAAAAAAATGTGGAATTCATACATGAAACTTTATTATCAGTATGTAAATGGGCATAAAGGTGAATACCATTGATGGAGAAATGGCCATGGTATTCACTACACAAAGGCGTTGGCTTAGAAAATCGGTGCAATTTCAGCAGCGTAATGGCGTGACATAAGAATTCATAAAAATTGTTGATGAGAGAGAAATGGGTGTCTCATCATATTTACATGAAATGGATAGTAAGGGGGGTTATATATATATATTTTCAAACAATTGTAATGGACGTTTGATTCCTGATACAAAAAGTATTGCTTGAATATAAATGAAGAGAGAGAAGTTTTTTTCGGAATTTCGGCTTACTAACGAGTGTACATGGGAGGAATTAAATGAGAGAGAAAGGGGTATCCCATAATTCCAAAAACAATAGGGCAGTATGGGGGAGGTGCGAAACCATACCCCATCATTTATAATTGATATTAAAATGGCATAACATTATTAAGAAAATTGGAAAAAAAGTGAAAGGAATAAAAACCCTTACATGGAAGTGTGCTTCTAAAGGCTTCAGAGAGGCTTGAGAAATGATTATTGGGAGCTTGGAGCACCTTGGGAGGATTCTAGAAAGAGAAGGAAAGAGTTTGGACGAACACCAAATGATTTTTGTGAGATGGAATTGGGATATTGGGTGGGTTTATATGGGAAAGGTGAGTGAATTCTTTATTATTTAGGTTTGGGACCCCTTACATTAAACTAACCCAATCCACAAATCATCTCATGGATTTTGCACATGGTTTTTCTAAAAGGGAAGAGGAAAATAATATTTTATATGGCCAAAGTCCTAAATTCTTAAAATAATGGGGTTGCATATGTGGATGTGAGTCACACTCCATGGAAAATAATTTAAAAAGACCAGATGTTTAATAAGTCTTGAGGGGTCCATTAATGCTTTGTAAAATAATTAAAAAAAACCTAGAATCATATTATTACAATGTTAGAAAATATATTGGCCGAACATAATGCTTATAGTATTTTATTACATCACTATTGGGTCATTATGATGTCATAAAACACATTTTATATTTAATCGGTATTTAATTTTTACCCAAAAATATGACTGTCTCAGAAAATTATAAAAAATTCACTGTTGGATAATTTTGACGTCCTGATTCCTGAAATAAAATTTATTTTATCTAATTAAATTTATAAATATTTTAATTTTAACTTTTAAAATAAAAACCGACATTTATCAAAAATTCACGGGTTTTGAAAAAAATGGCTTTCAAACCAAAATTATAATTATAGTTTAATTTATAACATTATAAGATCATTTATATTTAATAAAAACTAATTTGATAATAATAATAATACTTTATTAAAACATTATTTAATTCAAAAATACATTAGTTCATCAAAATAGATTTTTTGTCTGAATATTAACTAAAAAAATACTATTTGTGCTTTAATCAAAGTATTTAAAAAGTGTCAATAATGACAAGAAGGTATATTCATTATTATATACAAAAATTAATATACATGATCTTAGTACTAGGGATTTGTTACATAACCCCTTAAAACAGCCTCATAAGACCTAAGGGTAAGGTGTGTGATGGTGACAGACTCTTGGGGTTGCTCGGATAACATCACTCGAGTGGTAATCTCTATCAACTTCCTCTTTTCCTGTAGACGGTCTTGTTTGAGATTGACATGATGAATCTCATCTTGGGCTTGGAAAAGATCGAATCCCGAAGATGCAGCCTCTTTTTCGAGCTCCGACAAATTTTCTTTTTATGGAGCAATTATATTGGATAAGGCCATCACTTCCTCTATATGAGTTAATTGGATTTGTTAAAGCCCTATATTTATACTAACCATGTGATCACTATTCAACGACTATAAAAGAAACGATCACAATTAATATCATAAAACCAAAGAACTTTAAATTTAATTAAATCAAGTGGGATTTCCATTAATGAAACATTGGGTTGTTCCAATATTCCCCCCCTTAAGAAATTTCACCTTCGGAATTTCCTTTTACCAACTAAAATAGATGTGGGTAACACAGATTCATCATTTCCTTTTATTCCCAAGTCTCTTCATAAAACATGTGGTTTCGCCACAACACCTTGGTGAGGGGCATTGTCTTATTTCATAGAACTTTTTCTCTATGATCTATGATCTTCACAGGTTGCTCCTCATAAGAAAGATCAATCTCCAACAATACCACATTAGAAGAGAGTGCATTTGAAGGGTCAGGAACGCACTTACATAAGAGGGATACATGAAAGACATCATGTACTTTGGCCATGGTAGGAGGACGTGCTAGTCGATAGGCCACAGCCCCAACACGATCACGAATCTCTAAGGGGGCGATGTAACTTGGACTTAACTTCCCTTTCTTTCAAAACATCATGACCTTCTTCCACGGAGATATGAATAGAAAAACCATCTCTACAACATTAAAATCAAAGCCTCGTCGACAATTATCTGCATAACTCTTCTGTCGACTCTAGGGTGCCTTGATATGTTGCTGAATGGTTTTCACCTTCTCCACCATTTCCTCAACAATTTCCGGTCCAAGCATCTTACGTTCACCGACTACATCACAACACACCATTGTTCTGCACCTTTTCCCATAAAGGGCTTAATATGGTTCCATTTGGATGCTCGAGTGGAAACTGTTATTATAAGAGAAACCAACTAGAGGAAGATGTTGATCACACCCTCCTTTAAATTCCATTGAGCACTCTCTCAACAATTCCTCAAGTGTTTGGATAGTTCACTCAGATTGGCCATCAGTTTGAGGATGATATGACATACAAAATTCAGTTCTGTATTCAGAGCATGATAAAGACTCTTCCAAAACGTATAGTGGGATCTTGGATCTCAGTCAGACACAATGGATAGTGGTACTCCATTCAGCCTTACCACTTCCCTGATATAAATCGGTGCTAGTTGATCCAATGTGAAATCCTCCCAAATAGTAATAAAGTGTGCAGTCTTTGTAAGATGATCCACCACAACCCCGATTGCATTGTTTCCTTTAGATGACCTCGAAAGTCCAGTGACAAAGACCATGGTGATGTTCTCCCATTTCCATTCTAGTATGGGCAATGATTGCATCATCCCCTTTGACTTCTTCCTCCATTCCTTCACTTGAAGGCACATCCAGCACATTGATGTATATACAATAATATCCTTCTACATATTATCCCACCAAAAGTTTTCTCGGAGATCTCGATACAACTTTGTACTCCCTGGGTTAATAGAGAAATTTGAACTATGTGCATCTTCCAAATGTTCCTTCTTCAGCTCCGGACTTGATGGAACACATAGTATTTTCCAAAATCACACAATTCCTTCTTCATTAACATTAAACTCCAATGATTTCCCTTTTTCGATAGCTTCTACTTTTTATGGAATTCCCACATCAACCTTTTGACCATCCTTTAACCTTTCCAAAAGAGACAGTTGAAGATTTATTTGTGAAAGGATTGATGATGTTCCCTTCATTATGAATCCCATGTCCATCTTTATCAAGTATAAGATGATTGAATCCATATCAATTATCAACATTGATAGAATCGCTTGATACTTTATACATAGGGCATCTGCCACCTTGTTCGCTTTCCCATGGTAGTAATGTATTGAAGAGTCATAATCCTTGATGATCTCTATCCATCTTCTGTGGCGCATATTAAGCTCTTTCTGTGTGAATATATATTTAAGACTCTTGTGGTCAGTATATATCTCACATTTCTACCCATAGAGATAATGCCGCCAGATTTTCAAGGAAAAGATCACCTCCACCAACTCCAGATCATGCATTGGATAGTTTCACTCATAGATTTTCAACTATCATGAGGCATAGGATATCACTTTATCACTCTGCATCAGCACACATCTTAAGCCATTCTTCGAAGCAACACTGAATATTACAAAAGGTTCCCCACTTGTGGGTAAAGTGATCATGGGAGTAGTGATAAGCCTCTTTTCCATTCCTTGAATATTTCTTCACATTCATCACTCTAAGAAAACATTACTCCCTTTTGAGTTAGCTTGGTAAGAGGGTTGGACAATCGAGAGAAATTTCTCACAAATCGTTGATAATATCCAGCTAACCCCAAGAAGCTATAGATATATGTTACCAATGTTGGCCTCTTCTATCCCTCAATTTAATCTGTTTTGGAGGGATCCATAGGTATCCCATTTCTTGTGATGATATGGCCCAAGAATGAGACATCCTTCAACCAGAACTCACACATGCCGTACTTTTCATAGAGCATCTCCTTGCTCAATGTCTCTAGTACAGTTGTTAAATGCTCCTCATGATCCTCCGTGGTTTTGTAGTATATTAGAATATCATCTATAATGACTGCCACAAATTTGACGAGGGAATCTCTAAATACTCTATTCATCAAGTCCATTAATATTTCTTGAGCATTAGTGAGTCTGAAAGGCATTACTATGAATTAATAGTGCCCGTATCTTGTACAAAAAGCATTCTTGGGGACATCATCCTTCTTCACCCATACTTTATAATATCTTGACCGCAAATCTATCTTGGAGAAGTATTGTTCTCCACTCAGCTGATCGAACAAGTCATCGATCTGTGGCAGAGGATACTTATTCTTTATCGTGATTTTGTTAAGCTCATGGTAATCGATGAAAAGTAACATTGACCCATCCTTCTTCTTGACGAAGAATACAGGTGCACCCCATGGTGAAGCACTTGGGTGTATAAACCCGTTATCCAGATTCTCCTGTAGTTGTTTCTTCGGTTCTTCAAGCTCCACGATATCCATTCTATATGGAGTCTTGTATATTACTAGAGACAGTGGTATAAGTTAAATTGTTAATTCCGACATCTCTTCTTGGAGGAAGACCAGGGTGTTCCTCGAGAAACACTTCAGCGAATTCCCTCACAATAGACATTTATTCAAGGATGGTTTCTTCCTTGGACTCAATCATCTGATCCAGATACGCGTGCTCATAGGGCAGTAATATCCATGCTTGAGATGATGGAGATAAAGGGGATTCATCTTCCTCCTTACACTTGTAAATAATCGGGGGTCGATTCTCCATATGGAGTGTTATTTTCCTTTCCTGAAAATTTATGTTGGCTCTATATAATGAAAGCCAATCCATGCCAAAAATTGCATCAAATTCCACCAGAGGGAGTATGATGAGGTTTGCTGGGAAATTCTATCCACAGATTATAACAGGGGAGGACTTATATTCATGGGATTCAATGATTTCCTCATTTTCTGTACTCACTGACATCTTCACTTCCATGATTTGTGGTGGTGTAAGGATTGTTCTACTGAACATTCTAGATATAAGAAAATGCGTATAACCTGAATCAAAAAGTACGTTCACTATTATTGAATAAATAACTAGCGTACCTGTCAAAACTTCATTGTGGGGGTTCACTTCGGCAGAAGTGATGGAAAAATATCTTCCTTGCTTCCTTGGAGGTTGTTGGTTGCCTCCTAAAACCCTTGTATTATGGAAGTTATTTGTAAAATGCCCTGGTTCATTTCATTTATAGTAATGAACAACGCATTGAGGTTCGAACAGAGTGTTCCTCTTCTATATCGCAGTTGTGGGTCTTTCTTGCCGATAGTTAACAGCTAGGTTCCCTTCACTTCTACACCTAATGCATTTCCTCATCCACTTGAGGCAATTTCCAGGGTGCTTTTTTCCGCACTCTTGGAAAATGGGGTGATGGATCTTCTTAGCATCATTGGATTTATCCATTGGACCACCAACATTGAAGTCCACCTTATGGTTCTTGTCCCCATGATACCCATGTGATTCCCCGATCTCTATTTCGACCTTGAGGGCACACATGAAAATTTCCCCATAGTTGTCGAAGTCACGGATCACTAATGCTTTCAGTAGGATAGGCTTCATCCCACCAATGAAGTGGTCAACTTTGCGTTCGGGGGTAACGACAAAGCCGGAAGCATATCATGAAAGCCTTGTGAATTTTTCCTTGTACGCTCCAACAGATTCTTCGTCTTTTTTTAGGGAACGGAAGTCCCTTTCCATCTTAAGTCGGAGGGTGTGCGGTAAATATTTATCAAAAACAACTTCCAGAAATCCTTCCATTCCATCGCCTCGATCTCCTCCTCAGGCTTTGTATTTAGGATCAACATCCACCATTGATCAGCTTCACCATCCATATGATAAGCCTCCAGGAGAACCTTCTCTTGTTCAAAACATTAAATAATGGGGAAGATCTTTTCAATGGAGTTGATCCATTGTTCAGCGATCATGGGATCAGATGATCCACTAAAATTAGGAGGCCTTTGTTTCATGAAGCTCTCGATAGTGACTTGTTCATTATTATGGGGGGTTGAACGTTCCTCTTGACCCATGTTTCTATTAAAATCATGAGTTAGATGAGAGAGAAGTGTGACAACTTTTGTGATTCCCTCTCCCATTGGAATGGGCATCTCATTACTATAGTCATCACACAGATCTTCATATCAGTTGTTAGCCCGAGTCCTCCTACTACCATGCATTGGCTGGAATAAAAGGAAAGTTAAGGGTAACACATAAAGGGTAATCCAAAGACAAAATCTGATGACTTATAAATAAACATTTATTTCCTTAACTCGTGAGTCTATAGGCATCAATCTAGGCTTTTCATGATTTACTTTCTAATATATATTCTTAGGGGAATTTTTTTTAATTCCCTTAATAAGGGTTCATACTAAGCTTGGTAATTTATCAAAACATATCCCCCAGGAGTGTCGTAACCAAGAGTGCAGCAAGGCCTATTATCGTGAACCAATTCCCATTCGAGTATAGCTCAAAGCGGTGCTTTTGGGATTTACCCCTATGATACATCTGTGCTAGAGCCGCCTCTACCAGCTCATATCCAGACAAGGATGTATTTTCTTGATAACCCACTTACTCAAAACTCACCAAAACATAGGTAATTTTTTATTTTACTTAGTCTTGTCTCTAAGGCTTTATTGGGGTTTTCTTATCCTAATGCCAAAAATAACTAAATCTATCCTTTGAAACCAACTATGACAACCCTGCTTTTATTAAAAACGTAAACACGATTTATTACATAAAATATTCAATTGATACAACATGGAATATGGAGAGGTTTAGTGTCTTTTGGGCTTAGGATTATTACATAACAACTTAAAACATGAAATAAAACATCTTTATTGAAAACATTCTTCACATGAACACTATAGTCCCTCATACTTGGCATTTCATGAGGAAACCTGAGGACATGTATAAGAAAAGGGTGGGCAATAAGGCCTAGTAATGTAATAAACATGGAATACATGAGGATTACAATGCCTGTTAGAAAAGAGGAATATCAATAGATCATAATAGAAACATGAATATAAAGGCATGAGAAATCATGATAATCATAACATGGAAATGTGGAAACAACACTTAACATGGAATTAGCACGAGCCAAGGCTCATTGCACATGAAGCATGAGTAAATTCTCATTGCACATGAAATAAGAGTAAACCCAAATTTCACTTGAATTAGCATGTCTAAACACTCATTGAACATGACTTATCATGACACTATACTTTACCCAATACATTGGAGCGCTATAAGGGTGCAACCTTCTTAAACGTTTCAATTCATGAATAAGTGTTCCACATGGATAATAAAACCTGGATTCATTAAACATAATCATTTGTTCTAGGATAAAGGAATGTCGAATTCATACATGAAACTTTATAATCAATAAGTATATGTTAATAAAGTTGAATACGCTTGATGGAGAAATGGGCATGGTATTCACTACACAAAGGCATTGGCTTAGAAAATCGTTGCAATTTCGGCAGCGTAATGGCATGACAGAAGATATCATAAAAATGGTAGATGCGAGAAAAATGGGTGTCTCATCCTATTTAAATGAAATAGATATTATGTGGGTCATATAGAAACATTTCCAAACAATTTTAATGGAATTTAGATTCATGATACAAAATTATTTCTTGAATGTAAATGAAGTTGGAGAAGTTCCTTCCGGAATTTTGGCATTGTAATGGGTGTACATGGGAGGAATTTAATGAGAGAGAAAGGGGTATCTCATAAATCAAACAATAAGAGGGATGTTTGGGGGAGGTGTGAAACCATACCCCATCATTTATATTTGAAATTAAAAGGGCATGACAATATTAAGAAAATTGGAAAAAAAAGTGAAAGGAAGAAAAACCCTTACTTGGAAGTGTGCTTCCGAAGGCATGAGAGAGGCTTGAGAGAGGATTCTTGGGATCTTGGGGCACCTTGGGAAGATTCTAGAGAGAGTAGAGAAGATTTTGGCCAAACTCCAAAGTCTTTGATTGAGTAGGATTTGGGATCATGGGTGGGTTTATATATGAAAGGTGAGTGAATTCATTATTATTTAGGTTTGGGACCCATTACATTAAAATAATCCAAACCAAAATTTAACTGATGTTTTTCCCAGGGTTTTTGGGAAAGGGAAGAGGGAAACAATATTTTATAAGTACAAAGTCCAAAATTCTTAAAATAATGTGGTTTCTTGTGTAGCGGTGAGTCACACTCCCATGGAAAATAATTTAAAAATCCAAGATGTTTAATAAGTCTTGAGGGGTCCATTAATGCATTGTAAAATAAGTAAAACAAACCCAAAATCATATTATTTTAATGATAAAACATATATTGGCCGAACATAAAGATTATATTATTTTATTACATCACTATTGGCTCATTATGATGTCATAAAACACATTATATATTTAAACAGTATTTAATTTTTACCCAAAAATTTGACTGTCACATAAAATTATGAAAAATTCACTGTTGGATAATTTCAACATCCTGATACCAGAAATAACATTTATTTTATCTAAATAATTTTATAAATACTTTAATTTTCACTTTTAAAATAAAAACCAACATTTATAAAAAATTGACGGGTTTTGACAAAAATAGCTTTCAAACCTTAAGAAAAATTACAATTGCATTCATAAATTTATAAGATGATTTATATTTAATAAAAATGAATTTATTATTAATAATAATATTTTATTAAAATATTATTTAATTCAAAAATCCATTAATTCGTCAAAATAGATTTCTTATCTGAATATTTACTAAAAAAATTACTATTTGTGCTTTAAAAACCTATTTAAAAAGAGTCAATAATGAGAAGAAGGTATATTCATTATTATATACAAAAAATAATATACACGAACTTAGTACTACCAATTTGTTACATAACCCCTTAAAACAGTCATATAATACCTAAGGGTAATGTGTGTGATGGTGACAGACTCTTGGGGTGGCTCAGATAACATCGCTCGAGTGGTAATCTCTATCAACTTCCACTTTTCATGTAGACGGTCTCGTTCGAGTTTGACATGATGAAGCTCAGCTTGAGCATGGTCAATAGTGAAGCCCAAAGACGCCACATCTTTTCCGAGATCTGACAAATGGGCTTCGTATGGAGCAATTCTACTGGATGAGGCCATCACTTCCTTTGTCTGAGTAAATTGGATTTGTTAAAGCCCTATATTTATACGAATCATGTGAGGAATTTTCAATGACTATAAAAGCAATAGTCACAATTCTTAACATAAAACCAAAGAAGTTGACATTTAATTATATCAAGTGGGATTTCCATTAATGAAACGTTGGGTCGTTACACTTTGCCTCTTTAGGGACTAAGATAAAGGAAGGATCACCATTCTTTCTGGAAGATGCCATTTCTCTCCAATTTTCCACTATTGCATCAGAATGGGATTTCAGTTCCATTGTAGGAGGGGGATCTAATACAGGGACATCAGGAACTGATATGAGAATGCTAAGTTCTTCCTGTTTAATTTTCTTGTGTTCTGATTTTGATGATTCTTTAACATCTCCCTTGTTCTGGAAAAACATTTCTTCAAATGTCATGGAATCCTATAATAACTTCACAATCATCCTTCGTAGAGTGTCATCACTGAGAAAAAATTCATAAAAGGATTATAGACTTATCGGCATGGGACATTAAATTCATGAAGCCACATAACAATTATCCTGGAGATAATTTTTGGATACATATGAATTTGAGATCTCATGGATCTACCTTTTATTGCCTTTATGGTGATAAAGGTGTACATTATAAAGGCGATCTTCCTCAAGTTGATGAGAAATCCTAACAAAAATATATCACATATCATTTGAGAGTACTTATCTTATTTTAATGAAATAAAAAATACTTGCATCCAGAGAGCAACGATCTTATGGTTTGTTGAATGATTCATAATCTTCATATCCATAACATACATGAGACAAAGATAATCCAGATCTTTGGATTTTTGAAGGAAACCTCCATTCTCGGGATATTTTTAAGAGAAATGAATAGCTTCCCATTCATATGGAATGTCATGAACATTTTTTTCTTCTTATAAGGAACAATATATTTCTTATCATAACATTTTAACTTAAATAGATATGTATCATTCTTTAGGATGAATGTTATAGATTCATTGAACTGAATAAATAGGTTAGGATAAACATGATCCTGAAATTTCTCTTTATCCACACAAACAATTTCCCATACATTAGTTATTAACACCTTAGAGATAAGGGTGTAATATTTTTCAAAGTAGTTAGGTCAAATCAACCATTCCCTAAAGATTGACCAATCCTTTATTTCATTGGTGATCAGCATCTGATCTGCTGAGGATTAAGGAGTACTTCATGATGATAGAGAGAAATGAATCGGAATGAAAACACTGATGGAAATAGAAATTTAGCACAAAGATCATTGAGGATGGTGCGATGATTATAAACGAGTCACCCCTTATATATATGGGGATATGACCATTCAACATCAATAAGAATATCAAAGGGATGAAAAATACTGATATGATATAATGATTGAAGATGGAAAAAAATATGACTTCTGATCGTTTGATTTAATGTAAACTGAATTTGAAAATTCTGAAATACCAACAATAGAAACTTAAGATATGAAAATAAATGGTAATACCATTTACCTTTTGGAATACTCTGAGAAGTTTGTCGGTATTTTATGAATTTTCTTGGAAGTTTATGATTCCGGTAAATCAATACCAAAATTTCCAATAAGGAAACATCCAATACCAAATTTTCCAAATAAAGAAATTTGAGTAAAATGTAATACATGAAAAAAACATAAGGAAAGATAAAATTTATAAAAACCTCCTATGAAAATAATAAAAACAAGAAAGCATGTGTATTCCCCCTGAAATAAGGAGTAGTTTAATGCTATGAGATGATTTAAAAAAGAATAAGATAAAATGATTACCATACAGAGATCATTCCTAGCTTTTAATTAATTTATTCAAATCTATCTGAAGATATTGGTTATGTAAATATATATGGAAGTGGTTCTTGCGTTCCTATAAATTGAAGTATAATATCTCTTTTAGGTGTGTGATCCCTTTGAAAGTGATGTGTAATATCTATGTACACTACATGGGAGATATGTCCAGGGATTTTACATAGGGAAATGGCACTAGTTTTATCACGCATTACTTGAGTCTTAGTAATACTCATACCATAGTCTGTGAGTGTGTGTTGGATCCACAAAACATGAGAAAAATATCTTCCATCTGCTACATATTCAGCTTCAGCAGTGGACAGTGCTACAGAATGTTATTTCTTGCATGACCAAGAAACTAAGGAATCTCTTAAGAAATGAAAAGTTCCGGATGTATTATTTATATCCATTTTTCAACCACCAAAGTACGCATTTGAAAATCATTTATGTTCAATATTATTTCTAGAGGAATCAAAAAGTCACAAATCTAATGTTCCCTTTATGTAGTGAAAAATTATTTTCATTCCATTTAAATGATATTATTTGTGATTTTCTTGGAATCTTGCACATATGCATACTAAGAACATTAGGTCAGGTCGACCAGATATTATGTAGAGTAAACTTCACATCGTCCCTCTAAAATATACCTGATTCATAGGTTTCCCTGCTTCATCAATATCATGAGTATTAGAAGTTCTGATTGGAGTACTTATACTCTTAGCATTATCGTACCCAAACTTCTTAAGAAGATCATTGATATACTTATATAGATATATGTATGTTATCTCAATTTTTTTGAAATTTAAAATACAATAGAAAAGGTTTACACACCCATTATGGTCATCTCAAAATCATATTTCATAAGATTTAAAAAAGGAATCAGTTAGTGATTGTTGAGTCGATCTGAATATGATGTCATAAACATAAATCAGGACAATGAAAACTTATTTATTATATTTCTTAATAAAATGAGATGGATAAATAGTTCCCTTAACATAGTTATTTTGAAGAAATAATCATAAATGTTTAATATACCAAGCTCGAGGGGCTTATTTAAGTCCATATAGAGCTTTTGTAAGTTGATAAACATGATTAGGATTTTTTATATCTTCAAATCCAAGGGGTTGATCTACTTAGACATCCTGCTTTACATAACCGTTAAGAAAAGAAGACTTTACATCCAGTTGATAATGTTTGAATTTAATGAATGCTTAAAAGGATAGAAGAATACAAATAGATTGAATTATTACTACAGGAGCATATGTTTCTTTTATAGTCTATGCCTTCTTGTTGGTTATAGCCTTTGACAACTAATCTTTCTTTATTTCTAACAATAACTCCATTTTCATCACATTTGTTTCTAAAACTCATTTTACATCAATACTATATGTTTCCAAAGGTTTTTCAACCATGGTCTAAACCTGGTTCTTTATGAATTCATTGTGTTCATATTTCATAGCCTTTATCAAATCTTCATCACCCAAGGATTATTTAATAGTATATGGTTAAAAATGACACAGAAATGCAACGTGTTAAACTTCATTCCTTAATGAATTTCTAGTTATTGCTGGTTGATTAAAATTTCCAATGATATTATCATTGGGATGATTTCTATGTATTAGCTTACTGGGGTTTTGAAGGACTTGATCATCAACATAGGGTAGAAAATATTCAGGAGTAAATTTTTCCAAAACATTTTCTTATACATTATACTTATATAAAAAATATTCTATAAATGGTTGGTGAACAATTTTAGAAAATATATCACGAATAAGGTCTGTTTGATTGAAAACAAATGGTTCATTTTCATCAAAATTAACATGTTTTCTTTCATCATCAGTGAACATTTTTTTATTAAAAACAAAATATGCCTTTGAGTTAGTGGAGTAGCCTAAGAAGATTCCTTCATCGGATTTGGGTGAAATTTAATGCAAGTTATCCTTGGTATTTAAGATAAATACTTTGATACCAAAAACATTAAAGTAAGATACTTTCGGTTCTCAACCAGTCTATAACTCATAAGGTGTTTTATTAAGGACATGTTTTATTAAAACACAATTTATAGAAAAATATGTAGTACTTATAGGTTCATCCCAAAAATGTTCAGTTATATAATATTCATTCAACATGGTTCTATTCAGCTCTTCAAGAATATGATTTATTCATTCAACAACAACATTATATTGAGGATTTGATGGATCTGAAAAATGGTATATAATACCATTTTTACTCCAAAAGTTTTAAAAACATAATTTTGAAATACTCCATCATGATCAATGTGACTAGTTATCAATGGATGGTTCCTCTCATTTATAACTTGAGCAATGAAAACTTTGATATAATAAATTCCTTCAGATTTTTTTTATGAGAAAATAGACCCAAGTAAATCTATTGTAGTCATCAATTAAGACAAACACATTGTATTTTCCTTAAATACTTCAAGTTTGTGTAGGACAAAATAATTCCATGTGCACTAACAGTAAGGAATTAGAAGTTGTAACTTCACATATAAATTTAAAGCTAGATTTATGCTGCTTTCCATATTGAAAAGGATTACAGATCACTGAAGAATCAAACCTAAGATCCAGTAGATCATTTAAAAGTTCTTTCATAGAATTTATACTATGATTCCTTCAATTATAATGTCCTGGTCTTCTATGGAAAAGCAAAGATTGATCTTCAATTTCACTTAGTCAAGGAAGATCATGACTTCTATGGTCTTCTTAGTTTAGTGTGTACACATTCTCTTGCCTGTGGGATAAAAGAGAAAATTCATCTTTGGAAATGTGTACTAATCCCTTTTCATTCCTAAAACTCACAAAGAATCCATCATCACATAATTTACTTATGCTTATGAGGTTTTTCTTAAGAGGTTTAACAAATAAAACATTTTAAATTAATTATTTTTCAAGATGAATAATAGTTACCTATACTGTTAATTCCCCCTTGAGAGTTATCCACAATGGTTACTTTTCCACCTTTAATCTTTATAATATTTTTTAAATAGTCTTTATTACCATTCATGTGGCAGGAACATACACTATCAATGTACTATATGTTGTTCGTACATCCATTATTGACCTGAAAAAGTAGAGTTAGGTTTTCAGAATCAAAAAATTGTTGGATCTTGAATTTTTAGATAATAAAATTAGGTGTATCCGCATTTTTTTGAAAAGTAAAATTAATGAAACCCATGATATTTTGAAATTATTTAAAGAATAATTCTTTTTTCAATGCCCACAACTTTGAAATTTAGTAAAAAAAGGGGCTCTTAGAGGAATAAAATAATTGTTTTTATAATACGGTTTTCATGAGAATAACATAATCCTGGATTATTAACATGTGGTCATATCTGAGAATACATCTTGTCAAAATTTTCCTTACCAGATGTAAAATTTTCAATAACATTCTTCAAATAAAAAATATCAGACATTAGTCTTAGTAATAAATTCCTATCCTCTTGAATAATAGACGTAGAGTTAATTTTATCCTCTAAAACATATATTTCAAAAAAAATTAGATCTTTAGAAAGCATATCCTTATCAGAATTAGATTCCTAGGGTTTCTTAGAATGATTTTCTAAAACATCATTTTTCCTTACCAAACTCTTTGGTATGATCCAAAATTCCTTTTGTGAAAATAAATTCTCTAGAATTGGACTTCTCATGTTTCATGGAAACATTACAATTTCTTATCACTAGAAAAATAAAAAACCAAGAATCTTCCTCATAAGAAGGAAAATCCTAATCACACTCTAATGAAGAAGATTATTCATCTAAAGAAAAATCATTATCAGCAAAATTTTCACTCAATGATATATTGATTAAGGATTCAGCAGATCGTACCATAGCCACAAGACATTGATTTTGAAATGGAGATTGGGATATTAAATGGTAACACCCCAGAATGAAAAAGGGTTAAATGACTAAACGATATCACTCATGTCAACAAGGTGCACTTTCCTTTTCAGGAGCCTACCTGATTAGAACTACACAGTTAATCATGCTTGTCCTGGAGTAGTGATCAGGATGGGTGGCCTTCTGGAATGTTTTCCACGGGGTGTGCGAGTGAGGAAAAAGTACATTGGAAAGCACATGTGTTTTCATGTGGGGATTTTAATTAGTTAGATGACCCGTTCAGGCACGTGGGTGGTCCCTAGGCTGGGGACCATGTGTCTGTGGGGAAACTGGTGGTACCTGGTGGGCCAAGACCCAATTACGATGTTAAGGCGGGGTGGTTGTGCTGTCACTAGGACCGAGTTGTCAGATTTGGTATCAAAGGAGGTACCAAACCTTATGTGTGGTGCACTACCTGAGTTGAGATGTAGGGCCCCCAACGAGGGTGTTGTGCTCTAAAGGGTGGTGATTGTAACACCCAAAAATGACAAATGGTTAAATGACTAAATGATATTACTCATGTAAGCAAGGTGCACCTTCCTTTTTGGGAGCTTGTCTTTTTTGAACTCCATAGTTAAGCGTGCATGGCCTCGAGTAGTGATCAGTATGGGTGACCTTCTGGGATGTTTTCCAGTTTGTGTGCGAGTGAGAACAAAGTACACTGGAAAGGACATGTGTTGGCCTGTGTGGACTATCATTATCTAGATGACTCGTTCAGGCACATGGGTGGGCCCCAAGGTGGGGACTGTAATGTCCCAGATTTTACTATGTATTATTTTAATATTATATTGGAATAATTTCAAGACCAGTATTTTAGACGGCATGAAGTTTCGAGGCCCGGTGATCTCGGAACAAATGTTTAAATTTAATTAAATAATTAAATTATATGCACATATAGTTTTCTTGAAAAAGTTAAATAACTCCTGAATGGGTGCTCGGATCAGAAATCCGAGGGCACCATTACATCCAGTGTAGTGAGTTTACCCTAGGATAGACCTAACATCGACTGGCGCATGTCAGTTGTGAAAGTTGGTTTTTGGACATATCTGTAATGAAATATTTGATAAAAATATTTTATTAAATTATTGTTGATAGAAATATCTCTTATCTTTTTAAATAGAGATTTTTGCAGGGTTCCATAGTTACAGACCTCAGAACCCAGAAACATCTGGGGGCTCTGGAGGAAACCTCAATGAGGAGATGGAGTTCTTGACGGGTTTCACCAGCAACGACGACGTGGCGACCGAATCATCTCCAACGATTGTCGCAGGTCCAGGTAGGATATTTGTTTTTGGTTTCCATTTTGCGTTTATGATTCCTACGATGAACGCGGACAAATCCTCTAACATATTAGCCCGCAGATTGATCATATATGCGGGATGGGATTTTTTGTGAGAGTTTTGGGGATTCAGTTCTTGAAGTTATTTTTGGATCGTTAATATTTAAATATAATGAACCAAGATTGACATGAACATCAATCGGGGTTCGTCCCAATCGATTTGTGGTGCCTTTCTTCCCCTATTTCTTGCATTATTCGTATGTGTTCTACACATTCCCCATGGGATAATAAAAATGATCAATTGTGAATTTGATCTGTGGAATAACGATTCGAGATTATAGATTTGACACCGGGATGAACCACTCGAGCTGCAATGATGATGGAGACGGATGGATCTAAGTGATCCAGGAGAAATATCTCTTCGAGCGTATTTTTTTCAGTAGATCATATATTGTTCGCTGATCCGATTGAAGGTATGAAACACTAGGATTCAGTGCTAGGATGATGAAACTAACCAGTTCATTGAGTTTTGTGGAAAACAGACGATAGAATCCAGATCCAGAAGATCAGCTGAGGCACGACGAGGAAGACGCGGTTCTGGAAATTTCCCGACTACACGACGTGTAGTATGGGATACATGGCATCTGTTCTTCTGCAGGATACTTGGCCTGTACTATGGGAGTACATGGATAGTGGTTGGGTGCATGACCAAGGACACGACGTGTATACACTTCCCCGGACAAACCCGGCCAGATACACGGGATACCCCATGTACTAGTACACATACAGGTGACACAGACAGAGACCGTGTACGGGCACATGGCCAGCGTACACGGAGCAAACCCCAGATGCTTAGACAAGGCGTGTTATCCAAGTACACGCCGTTTAGTGAATTTTTACATGATAAGCCTAATGACATGGGCCGTTTACACAGGCAGTACCTGGAGTCAGGGAACACGTTGTGTGATCCTTCTACACGTCAGGTAGTTGAGTTTTACACAACATGGACAGATGACACGGGATGTTTACACTGGCAGTACCCAGATTCAAGGAACATGGCGTGTAACCATACTACACATCGTGTAACCTATTTTCCATGGCTTGAGCCAGTTTCTTGCTGTGACGTGGACTAGTTTTCTTTGGGTTCGTACCCTTGGTCTTTCTCCTGAAGGATTTCAGTATCATTTTCTACGTACATGAGTATGATCCCTTCAACCGGACTTCCTGAATAGTGTTGTTGGAATCCCCTCTATGAGACATAGAGAAGGATCTTCTATTCATCACTGTTAATCGAGGTAGATTGTGTGGTATCGATGTGACCAACTTTACCTAGGCGTCGTTCCTCTACATAGAGGATAAGTTTAGACAGAGTTGTTGGAATCACCCCATAGCTATTCGTTGTGATCCTCATCTGAACATTATAATCTCAAGTACTTGTGGAGTGTGTTCTCCCAGAATGAGTACTTCATATCTCTCTCTCAGGACCTTGGAGTGTGCTATACTTGTTACATGCTTAGTGGAATTTTCGAGCTAGTTCTTAGTGGTGGTTTCACGATGGTCTATTGTGTATGAGTATATCTAGATATTTTTGTTATATGTTTTGTAAACATATACTGTGTAGATCTGACTATATCATTCCTTTATGGTATTTTACCTTGTTGTATTCCTTTGTGGTTCCACGGTGTCCTACTGGGTATTGTTATACTCACCCCTACATGGGCTTCGCCGATATGTGTCGTGTCCTGTGCAGACGAGCGAGCCTTTGACAATATTCTAGGTGGACCAAGACTGGATGGTGCTCAGTGAGATCAGATAGTCCGAGGTGTGTTCCTAAAGCTACAGATTTCAGTCTCGATACCTTTCTTAAAATGTTGGACTTTGTTGCAGACTCTCTTTTTGTCACACCCGAACATTTAAATTAATAATATTTTATTATTTTATCAGACTTTTAAACATTCTATCGTGCTGCGAGCCTAGCCTGTTTGATTTTTTTTTCATTTTGTTGATGAATGAATGCTTTTCCCTTAGCAGCGTTTGGTGCATGGGCAAGGCGTGTTCAAAGCCGCGTGGCTTTGCTCAGGTCACCGTGCGGTCTGCCTAATGTACAAGACAAATAAATAAAGTGAGTTTTAATGAGTTAGTTTAATAATTATAATGATGGTGATTATTGTTATTATTATTATGGTTAATAATTTTATTATTATCAAGTTTATTATAATTATTATTAAGTTATGAACAATATTATTATTATTATTATTATTGGAGATTATTAAAATTTTAATTTTGTTCATTATTAATTGTTATTATTTTATTTATTTTATACTCTTTTCTTTTATCCCCTTATTTTATATGTTATTCATTTCTTTCTTTTATTATTATTATTATTATTATTTGTTTTTATTTTTTTTTAACCCTAACTCACTCTCCCCCTTTCCCCCTTACACGACCGACCCCCCCCCCCCACCTTCCTCTCTGCCTCGTGCCACCCCCACCGACGAGGGCTCTTCGGCGCACCTCCCTTCGCACTACCCCTCCTCTCCAACCCGTCACCCCTACCTGCTTCCTCCCAGCTCTGGCGCGCGCCACTCACCTGGACGAGACCGCCGGTGCACACCCCACCTCGACCCTCTCCCCTCCCTCGTCTGCCGAAGTAATCGACACACACCCCCCTCGACCTGCTCCCCCCCCCCCTCCAGTTGAAGCCGCTGGCGCACCCCATGTTCGCACTACCCGACCGACCGGGAGTAGCTCCGACACGCCTCCCTCTCCCTCCTTCCCTAGGTTTTGGTTCTTTCTTTATTTGGAGTTTTGGTTTTGAGCGGTTTGGATACTTGACTTGGGGTTCTATGTTTTCATGGTTGCTATTTTGGTTTGATTGTGTTGTTTTTGGTCCCAATGCTTTAGTTAAGGTCAATTGGTGGTTTCTTGTAGTGTGATTGGCACGCGATCAATGTTTTGCGTCAGAATTCGAGGTTTCGACACCGATGGTAAGTGTTTCCTCCAATAAGTTTTGTTTGATGATTTAATTTGTTTGTTTAAATAATTTAATATGTTCTTTAATTAATTTGTTGAGTGTGAATTGTGTTTATGTGGTGAATTATTTTTACTTTCTTAAATAAATTTGGTGTTCTATGATTTATTTGTTTGGTGGGAAACTAGTATTTAAGAAATTTAGTATGCCTTTGATATTCTATAGCATGTTCGTATATAATGGGGTGTGTTTTGAGAAAAACTCATTTTTGTGTTATTTGACGTTAATTTATAAATAGTGAAGTGGTTATTTGAAATTTTGTGAGTGATGCAAATGAGGTTTGTAAAGGTATTTAGTGTGCATTCGTTTTTAAAAAAAGGGGGGATTTGGGTGTTTTAAGGAGTGTCCGTTGTTGCAATATTCATGGATATTTTATGACTTCTAGGATTGATTATTTAAGGACATTAAAGCTGCAAATCTAGTTCTGCTCGAGAGTTGGGTGTGTTTTCTTTTGCTAGTATGGTTTTAGGGGTTTCACGTGAAACTTTTCAGTGGAAAAACCCATGCTGAATTGTTTATCTGTTTTTTTAACTATGCAGTTCGTCTATTATAATGTGTGTAGGCTGTAGTTGGCGTTTCGGTGTTGCATCTTGGCACGTTTGGTTTTTAAAAGGGTGTTTGAATGTTTTTCTTTTGGTCCAAACCCTTGATGCGTTATTTTGAAATGTTTTGTAGATTGTTCAAGTGTTAATTTGTTTTATTAAATTATTTGTGTAGTGCGTTGGACCTCGCGATGATGGTTTCAAGTTACGGGTGTCAGGAATGCCTACACGTACATGCATAGGGTAAGGCATATATATATATATTCCCTCTTTGTACATATTCCCTCATGGTGTGGGGAATCTGTGCAATGTAGCTAGGGGTGCGTATATATATGTATAAATGCATGTGCGTGTATGCGCCTATTGTCAGTTCGAGTGGCCATCGACAGATAGCAACAAGTTCGAGGTAGGTCCTCTTTTCCTATGCGTTTAATTTGAGATTCATAATTGCTTTCTTGTTTTAAAAATATGTTTTTCATTTACGCTATATACACATGCTATGAAATCGGGTTACGGTTGCTAGAAATGATTATTCATTTGTTTTGAAAATTGAAGTGTATTTCAAATGCTATCGGTCTTAAGTGACCTTTTCTTGAAAAATTGATTTCCTAAGTGGTTTTTCATTGGTAATGTGTATTTTCAAAGGTGTTTGGCTTTTTGGCCGATTAATTGTAAAAAGTATTCCCTTTATGTAATAAAGCCCGTTTGGAACCGTAAGAATGTTTTATGAAAAAGGAAAAAAACCTCTCTTGAGGCACACCCCCTTTGTCTTAGAAAATGATTTGTATGTTGAAAGTGTTATGATGTGCATAATGTTGAAGTTTATGCATTATGTGATGTGAAAGAGGGGGAATGCGCTTAAGGAGGGAGAACGATGGGGAGAGTTCGAATGCGTTTTTGATAAATAAAATGTGATGTTCATGTACGTTTACATGATAATGAAAAACTCACGACCACTTGAAATAGAGCACAATGGGAAACCCGGGTATCTAGGTGGGTGACCAGGACTAGTACTCTAGATGACACAGCAGGGGTTCGTCCCAGTTTTTCTAGCAGGATTGATGCAACAACACTAACTAAACATATGAATTTTTGTGGGTCGTGGTCTTCTAAACCATGTTTCACTAAGGTATGAGGTCTTTAGGTTCCCACTTGTTCTAGCTTCCTATAGGGATTACCCATGGTGCTCATCTGTGTCATGCTGCTGATGATGTAACTTTCTTTTCAGCTGTTTCATACTCGATGTCTTGTTTGTGAAAACCATATTTTAATCCAAATTTGTTTCTTTTCATTTTGAAATTTCAATGCATGCATGAAAACTATTTTGAAAACCTAGTGTGAGTAAAATGATTTACCTGAAAATGCAAACTCGTTACTTGAATATGAAAAGCAGAAACATTATTTTATTATATCTTATTTTCAAACTGGCACAATAGGATTTCTTACTAAAGGTGATGGCATATGACGTGGTTATATTGTGTCATTTCTACTGAGCATATCGGTTCTCATGCCTACTATACTTTCATGTTGCAGGTTTTAGCCTTGGGTTGCTGTTGGGAGATAGTGTGGTTTGCGCTTCGCATTGACCCACGAGGTCACTTGAGGTATGTCAAATCGCTTCTTTAATTTCCTTTCTTCGCTGCCAAGTTGTTCAGTTTATTTTTCCATTATTTCTATTTTTGTTCATTTTATGTTTATTTATCTTGTTATGGTCCAAACCATTCCCAACTGGTTTATTTTGATGCCCGACACTAGTTGTCAGCCCGTGGGGATCGGGAACGCCCTTCGGGCCATGTCGCGGACCCGGGTCGGGTGCTGGGTCGGATGACGCACCGGCCTAGTTCGTGAAAAAATGGTATCAGAGGTGCCCTTCTTATTTGGGGTGTCAAGTTGGTTGGTGATTAGGTTTGTCGACACTCGAGAGGTAGGTGTGGGAAAGACGTCATGAACCCCTGCCCGTCCCGAGACTCGAATTTCCAAAGGTAGTATGGGATTTGAGTTTTTCTTTTTCTTGGTCTGTGTGGATGAGGGATGACAAGGGAAGAGATCCAGTGTTAGGCGATGAGCCTGCATAGAGTATCGACCCATGTACAGCCCGAGTTCACGGTTCAAGATTCTTCCTATGGTGGATTCCCATTCGAAGCATGGTCTGCTAAGCCATGTTACCGGGTTGGCGTAGCCACTAGTCCCTTATTTTTTTGGAAATATTGATGTGTGTTATGTTTGACCTTCATTTTGGTCGGTGTGAGTAGATCTCAAAAATGAAAATGGATTTTTTAAGTGGTTTTCAAAAGGGAATATGGTCATTGGAGTGGAAAATGGTTTTTGAAAAGGAGAACATTTTGGAATTTTGAATTGTGTTTCTTTAATGATTGGTGACTTTCTCAAATTGGTTGGGAATTTCTGCATTATGATTAATGGTCTGTTTTGGAAATGAGAAGTGTCTGGGATTGAACCTTGGTATTCTTATGAGTGATCACATACATTGAGGTGCGCATGTGGAAAGTGGGGAAATTGGTGAAGTTGGTGGATGGGTTCATTGTAGGACCTCGGGACACCCTGGGAGGGCAGGGGTGAATCAGGGTGTCAAATTTTTCTTCTTAATGTTGTGGATCTTGTTCCCACGTTGGTAGGAACTACTTAAACCTGTATAAATGATATGATCGGGAATAATACATTCACATGCAGAGAGATGACACATCTATTTTTAATTGGTTCACCACTAAGGGCTACGTCCAAGGAGCATACACCGACAGGTTGTCGTTCATACCTGAATCCCCTATGCTTCACTAGCTATAGATTACAATTGTTCAGGCACAGTCACTCTGTCCTAGGCTCACTGCCTTTACAAAGGTTCAGGGATAGCTCACTGCTTCCCTCAGGTCACTCCCGTTGACTCCTCCTTGCTCACTGTCGTTGGTGAAGTCTCACTCAGTTTATAGATGTGAAGCTCTATTCAATAGATTTGCATTGAAGTCTTTTCTCTTGTTCGGCATGAGACTTTGCTTGCATCAGAGTCCTGAGTTTATGATCTTTTGTATTCAACCTCTTACTTTAGTGCAATGGCTGAATGTACTTGATCCCCTTGTCTTCGTTTTCCTGAATTACAATCACTTGTGTGATTTCTCAATAAATTATTCTCTGTTGAAGTCCAAATTTCATCCACTGATGAATACCCCTTTTTCACCTTTCCACTGGGTGAACAACCTTTGGAAAGGGCTTTCGCAAAGTATCCTACTTCGCAAGGCTCCCAATTTTGCAACGCTCAAACAAGCCTTCACAGAGTCCCTCTCTTTTCACGAAGCTAAATCGCGAAGCACTCTCGCGATGCTCCAGCCTTCGCAATTCTTGGATATCATGGAGCTCCTGCCTCTTCGTGAAGCTCATTGAGACAACGCGGGGCGCACGACATTTGCAGAGCTAGAATAGCCACAGTGAAGCTCCTCTTTTGCGAAGTACACTGCCTCCGTGAGTGACCTTTGTGAACTAAGAGCAAAAGATTTTCGTTGAGAGCTCTCTCATCTTCCCATGAGGGGGTCGACCTGTATTTATAGGCAATTCCACTGACCCTCGAACTTTCCGCGTGAATTCAATGCCATGTCAGCTCAAATCGCGAAGCTCTGAAGTTCCCGCCAGAATTCTCTCATAATCGCAAAGCACTACGACAATTTCCCATTCGCGGAGCTCATCGTAATTGCGGAGCATCCCATCAATTACTTCGCACCTTCGCCACAAAGCTCCCTCGCAAAGCCCTTCATCGCCTCGAAGCTCCCTTTTAAATCCTTTCATTGCTACGAAGCTCCCCAACCTCTGCTGTTGCGAAGCATGCCATAATCACGAAGAATCACCACCTCCATTCTTCTGGTCTTCGTGAAATCCAATCCATGCATCACATATTCGCGAAATTCATGCCTTTTCCATATTTAATTATTATCTTCATGGAAAACCATTTTTCGCGATGCTCACCAACCTCCAAATTTTGGACCCCAAAAATTTGGCAAACACTGGAAAACGGCGCCACCTTGTATCTGCTCTTTTTCTCCGCCTCCATATCATCCATTCCTTTCTCGATGTTCCTTGAATAAAACATGGATCATTATCCACTATCCTCGAACCCAACATGCCACCATGGAATCTCCTTTGTCAACAAATTTTTATGTCATCTGTTTGCTTTGTCAACAAACACGATCACCTCAACAGCACTTCTTCTTGGTGATATGTATCCTTCAGCAACTCTTCTACTTTTATAAAAAACTCCACTATTGTGATATGTATTCTTTGAAGGCATAGATTCAGCGTCATCATCTTCTATGACAATGTGATGTGCATGGCTATCGCAGAAGTCCAATGTTCATGGCCGTCACAAAATTCCAATCCCTTGCACATTGTCTTCTTCTTCAACCATCTTCCTCTACTTAATGCAAAACATACGATTCTAGTCTTTAAGAAGTATCTTGCATGGTTCTCATGCAATCATGAAGTGTTTCATGGTATTCATCAAATCTCGTTCTTCTTTAATCATCCTCAGATGGATTACACCTCACATTTTTCATTTTTTTATATTGTGTATCACCTTTGACACATGTTATTTGAACTTACGATCAGTACAACAATCGTCTGAATCACCATTCCTCTACTTCAGCGGAGTACTTCATGATCTCATTCATTTTGATCTTCCAATCCTCTATTTCATTGGAGTACTTCTTGATCTCCTTCATTTTGATCTTCATTGACAACTATTGACAACAAATACAAACTTATACACAAATTGGTTCCAACAATATCCCCCTTTGTATTCTGTTGTCAATAAATTAAACATCTTCTGAAATGAATTTGTCAACATAAAAATGAGAATCTTCTCTTCAATGAACTTTTCTTTTCAAACATTGATTTCACTTTCTCACCCCCTTATTGAAAAGAAATACAAAACACATGGTAGGGAGGGTATCAATCCATACTTAAGCATGGTTTCATTAATCATTTCTCTCTAAGTCTACTTGAGCAATGCTCGCTGTAGAAAACAAGAGGATTTGATTAAGTCAACAAGGCTTCCCATTATTCACAGATCATGATACCAACATGAGATGAGAACTCATTCATTTTTTCTTCAAGGGTTTACCACTTTTATTTCAGGTAGAAGAAAAATCAAATGTGATAGGGAATAATCAACCTGAAACTTCTGTACTCACATTAGCAAAGAGATCAAAAACATTCAAGTGCAATCGGCAGGATAAGTGACCTTGGGGAACATCCATTCTTCTTATATCACTGATCAATTCAGTTACTCCCCCTTTATAGAATGATCTTTGATCTTAGTAACCAAGGGATAGAGATTGAGAATTGGAATCCCTTCTCCATTGACATTTTCTTCAATAAATTCACAGAGTAACTACATTTGAGTCCAGCTGGAGTTGATATTGATTGAAACAGTGATTTTGGAAGCTTCTTCATTTTTCTCCCCCTTAGGGGAAACACTCCTCATAATCTTCATCAAGAGTGATCCTTAGTCATATTAATCATTGAATATCCATCAAAGAATCTACTAAGGATGGAAACTTCTTTAGCTTTTCTATCAAGAGTTGACAGCATTCACTACTTCTCAGGTTCTCCCCCTGAGAGAATGCTTCACCTTCAATTCCCTGCATTATTAGCACAAATATAATACAAAAATGAATAAGGGAATAAGGTGGTTCCTCCTTGCTTCATCAATAGGAGATGCATGGTTGATGTGTTTTTCTCAACCAAGTTCCTCTGTTCAATCCAGTCTTCATGCCTGAATATTTCAAGATATGTTCTGATATGTGTTGATGTGGCATGAATCTTTTTACATTCTATTTTGCTTTGTGTGGAGAATTTTTCTTCTTAACAGCCATCATGAATGATAGATTCTTACTCCTCTTACAGAATTCTTCTTGATCTGGTATTATGGTTAGACAACTTTTTGCAACGTGACCATATTTCTGGCATCTCTCACACAGAACTTCTTTGACACCAGTGTTTTTTTTGGATTGCAATATCTACCACACTCTGTCTTCATCATGCGAAAGTTTCCCTTTTCTTTTTTCACCAGCCGTGGCCCTTTCAACTTCATGTTTCTTCAATATTTTCAAATCTTTTGACCAAATGACCAATATGTCATTTGGAACTGTTGCAGCTAGTCTGGGTCTTCCACATGGGTTCATCTGAGTTTCATCCCACTTAGTGTTTCTTTTGGATGAATTACCCTTCAATTTCATGGATCTAAAATTCGGGGTCTTCTCAGCTTCCCTGCTTGAGATCTTCCTGGGAAATTGTGTGTTCACAACATTCTTCTGATTTCATCCCATGGTAGCTGCTTCATTCTTTTTCGGCATCAGAGGTATTCTTTTCTTATCAACAGTGAAAGCATATTGATGTGGACATGTGCCTACCTTGTGACCGCTGTTGTTGCATACATCACAGATGTTATCAAGAGTTCCAAATCTGTCTATGGTAAACAGATGATTCTAAACCAGCAGATGTTGCTTCTTCTTCTCCGGTTTCCTTCCCTTTGATATAGGCTTTCTATGTGCTTTTCCATGTAAGGGATTATAAAAACAATGCTGTGCACAGTGCCCAAATCTGTTGCAGCACCAACATTGGCCCACAAATCATTTCTTCTTTGTTTCTTCTATATTAGGTTGTTGGTCCATCTTCTTCATATTTTGTGCTCTATTATGGGAACCAACTTCCTCCTTCTTCTTATTATCCACCCTAGCCCTGGTGGTAGGATTCTTCTTCTCACCTTTCCTCACCAATACTTGTTTAGAACTTTTCTTTAAACCTTCACTGATTGTAGGAACATATTTAAAACATGAGTACGAGATGGTTTGGATGGTACCATCATTTTCTCAGTTGCCTGTGATAGATCAATGAGTTAAGTCATGATATTCTTATCACATGATGGATGTATTTTGACAACAGAATCCTGTAGTGAGTATTGAGTACCAGCAGCAACTGATTCTTGATGTGGATAATCAAGAGTTGTCATAATCTTCTTGTCACTTGTTGGAAGTGTTTCAACATTAAATTCCTCGAATTAACATTGAGTATAGGCACCACTCATTTCATTCTTTTGTAAAGTCTCAATATGTGTATTCTCAATATTTTTCAATTGGGCTTCCAATTTTTGACCCTCAGTATTGACGATGATATTCTGATCTCCAATCATTATCATCTTATCTTCACAAGTATTCTTCAATCATTCAACCTCATCTTCATGCATCTTAACTTTGTTTTGTAGTAACAAGTCATGTTCCCTGAATTTCATGGATGTTTCTTCCAAAAAAACTCTTGACTTCATTTCTCTTCATCAGCTCAGCTTCAAGTGCATGTATCCTTTCTTTTAGAGTCTTATTGACTTCATCTTTTTCTTCAATGACTTTCACCTGTTTCGTGAGCTTCATACTTTCTAGAAATTTTCTTTCCAACCCCTTTTCCATGTTGTCAGATTCCTTTTATAATCGAGTGATCTCAACCTGCATAGATTGGAATAGGCTATGAATAATAGCAACCCTTTCTTCCAGAATATCATGGAGATATGTTTTGAGTTTTTCCTGAAAGCTTGAATTAGGTGTGTCATCCTTTCATCTGGAAGAATCCTGAGCCACCTGCTTGAAAATTTCAAAGAATGATGTTTCTTAATTATTTGAATTGCATGGAGAACATGACACTTCATCTTCTTTGGATATGAGGGACTTCTTCATCTACTTCTTCTCTTTCTTTTTTCTGTTTGTCATGGTTTAGCAAGATGTAGACTTCTGCTCAGAAATGACTACGTCATTATCAAGACTGCTCTTCATTGTTAGCTTTAGGAAAGATACTCAAATCATCTTCTCTATAGAATTACTGTAGAATATCCAACATACGTTAACCTTTCCCTCTGATACCACTTGTAGGACCCCGGGACACCCTTAGAGGGGAGGGGTGAATCAGGGTGTCAACTTTTTCTTCTTAAAGTTGTAGATCTTGTTCCCGCGTTGGTAGAAACTACTTAAACCTGTATGAAGGACATAATCAGCAATGATACATTCACATGTAGAGACATGACACAACTATTTTTACTTGGTTCACCACTAAGGGCTACGTCGAAGGAGCATATGCCAACAGTTTGTCGGTCGTACCTGAATCCACTATGCTTCACTAGCTGTAGATTACAATTGATTGGGCACAGTCACTCTGTCCCAGGCTCACTGCATTTAAAAAGGTTCTAGGATAGCTCACTACTTCCCTCGAGTCACTCCCATTGACTCCCCCTGGCTCACTGCCATTGGTGAAGTCTCACTCAGTTTACAGACGTGAAGGTCTCTTCAATAGATTTTCATTGAAGTCTTTGTCTCCTTTTCATCATGAGACTTTTCTTGCATCAGATTCCTGAGTTGATGCTCTTTTGTATTCAACCTTTTACTTTATTGCAATGATTGAATGCACTATATCCCCTTGTCTTCACTTGCCTGAATTACAATCACTTGTGTGATTTCTCAATAAATGATTCTTTTTTGAAGTCCAAATTTCATCCACTGATGAATACCCCTTTTACCCCTGTCCACTGGGCGGACAACATTTGGAAAGGGCCTTCGCAAAGTAGCCTACTTCTCAAGGCTCCCAATTTTACAAAGCTCAAACAAGCCTTTGCGAAGTCCCTACCTTTTCATGAAGCTAAATATTGAAGCACTCTCGTGATGATCCTGCCTCCACAATGCTTGGATATCACAGAGCTTCGGCCTATTTGCGAAGCTCACGGAGCCAACGCGGGGCGCACGACTTTCGCGGAGCTAGAATAGACGCCGCGAAGCTCCTCTTTCGCGAAGCACACTGCCTTAGCGAGTGACCTTTGGGAACTGAGAGAAAAATATTTTCGTTGAGAGCTCTCTCAAATTCTCTTGAGGGGTTCGACCTGTATTTATAGGCAATTCCACCGACCCTCGAACTTTCCGTGTGAAGTCAATGCCACGTCAGCTCAAATCGCGATGCTCTGAAGTTCCCACCGGGATTCTCTCAAAATCGCAAAGCACTACGGAAATTTTCCATTCGCGGAGCTCATAGTAATCGCGGAGCATCCCGTCAATTACTTCGCACCTTCTCCGTGAAGCTCCCTCGCAAATCCCTTCATCACTGCGAAGCTCCCTTTTAAAGCCCTTCATCACTGCGACGCTCCCCAGCCTCTGCCATTCGCGAAGCTTGACATAATCACGAAGAATCACCACCTCCATTCTTCTGGTCTTCGTGAAATCCAATCCATGCATCACATCTTCGCGAAATTCATGCCTTTTCCATATTTAATTATTACCTTCATTGAAATCCATTTTTCGCGATGCTCACCAACCTCCAAATTTTGTCCGCCTCCAGATCATCCATTCCTTTGTCGATGTTCCTTGAATAAAACATGGATCATTATCCACAGTTCTCGAACTCGACATAAACCATGGAATCTCCTTTGTCAACAAATTTGTATGTCGTCTGTTTGCTTTGTCAACAAGCACGATCACCTCAACAACACTTCTTCTTGGTGATATGTATCCTTCAGCAACTCTTCTGCTTTTATCACAAACTCCACTATTGTGATATGTATTCTTTGAAGGCATAACTTCAGCATCATCATCTTCTATGACAATGTGATGTGCATGGCTATCGCAGAAGTCCAATTTTCATGGCCGTCACAAAATGCCAATCCCTTGCACACTGTCTTCTTCTTCAACAATCTTCCTCTACATAATGCAAACCATACGATTCTAGTCTTCAATAAGTGTCTTTCATGGTTCTCATGCAATCATGAAGAGTTTCATGGTCTTCATAAAATCCAATTATTCTTTATTCATCATCAGATGGATTACACCTCACATTTTTCATTGTTTTATATATTGTATCACCTTTGACAAACGTTCTATGAACTTACGATCAGTACAACAATCGTAAGAATCACCATTCATCTACTTCATCGGAGTACTTCATGATCTCCTTCATTTTGATCTTCCAATCCTCCATTTCATTGGAGTACTTCTTGATCTCCTTCATTTTGATCTTCATTGACAACTACTGACATCAAATACAAACTTATACACAAAGTGGTTCCAACAATATCCCCCTTTGTATTTTTTTGTCAATACCTTCTACATCTTATGAAATGAATTTGTCAACATCAAAATGAGAATCTTCTCTTCAATGAACTTTTCTTTTCAAACATTCATTTCACTTTCTCCCCCCCTTATTGAAAAGAAATACAAAACGCATGGTAGGGAGGGTATCAATCCATACTTAAGAAACGTTTCATTAATCATTTCACTCTAAGTCTACTTGAGAAATGCTCTATGTAGAAAACAAGAGGATTTGATGAAGTCAACAAGGCGTCCCATTATTCACAGATCATGATACCAACATGAGATGAGAACTCATTCAGTTTTCCTTCAAGGGTTTAACACTATTATTTCTGGTAGAAGAAAAATCAAATGTGATAGGGAATAATCAACCTGAAACTCCTGTACTCACATCAGCAAAGAGATAAAAAACATTCAAGTGCAATCGGCAGGATAAGTGACCTTGGGGAACATCCATTCTTCTTATGTAACTGATCTATTCAGTTACTCCCCCTTTGTAGAATGATCTTTGATCTTAGTAACCAAGGTATAGAGATTGAGAAATGGAGTACCTTCTCCATTGACATGTTCTTCAAGAAATTCACAGAGTAACTGCATTTGAGTCCAGCTGGAGTTGATATTGATTGAAACAGTGATTTTGGAAGCTTCATCATTTTCTCCCCCTCCGGGGAAACACTCCTCATCATCTTCATCAAGAGTGATCCTTAGTCATCTTAATAATTTAATATCCATTGAAGAATCTACTAAGGATGGAAACTTCTTTAGTTTAGCTATCAATAGTTGACAACATTCACTACTTCTCAGGTTCTCCCCCTGAGAGCATGCTTCACCTTCAATTCCCTGAATTATTAGCACAAATATAATATACAAATTAATAAGGGAATAAGGTGGTTTCTCCTTGCTTCATCAATAGGAGATGCATGGTTTAGGTGTTTTTCTCAACCAAGTTCCTCTGTTCAATCCAGTCTTCATGCCTGGATATTTCAAAATATTTTCTGATATGTGTTGATGTGGCATGGAAATTTTTACAATCTATTTTGCTTTGTGTGGAGAATTTTTCTACTTAACAGCCATCATGAATGATAGATTCTTACTCCTCTTAAGGAATGCTTCTTGATCTGGTATTATGGTTAGACAACTTTTTTCAACGTGACCAGATTTCTTGCATCTCTCACACATAACTTCTTTGACACCAGTGTTTTTATTGGTTTGCAATCTCTCCCGCACTATGTCTTCATCATGTGAAAGTTTTCATTTTATGTTTTCAACAGCGATGGCCTTCTCAACTTCAATTTTCTTCATTCTTTTCAAATATTTTGTCCAAATGACCAATATGTCATTTCGAACTGTTGCAGCTGGTCTGGGTCTTCCACATGGGTTCATCTGAGTTTCATCCCACTTAGTGTTTCTTTTTGATGAATGACCCTTCAATTTCATGGATCTAAAATTCGAGGTCTTCTCAGCTTCCCTGCTTGAAATCTTCCTGGAAAATTGTGTGTTCATAACATTCTTCTGATTTCATCCGATGGTAGCTGCATCATTCTTTTTTGGCATCAGAGGTATTCTTTTCTTATCAACAGTGAAAGCATATTGATGTGGACATGTGCCTACCTTGTGACCACTGTCTTTGCATACATCACAGATGTTATCAAGAGTTCCAAATCTGTTTGCGGTAAACAGATGATTCTGAACCTGCAAATGTTGCTTCATCTTCTCTGGTTTCCTTCCCTTTGATATATGCTTTCTATGTTCTTTTCCATGTAAGGGATTATAAAAACAATCCAGTGCACAATTCCCAAATCTGTTGCAGCACCAACATTGGCCCACAAATCCTTTCTTCGTTGTTTCTTCAATATGAGGTTGTTGGGCCATCTTCTTCATATTTTGTGCTCTATTTGGGGAACCAACTTCCTCCTTCTTCTCCATATCCACCCTAGCCCTGGTGGTAGGTTTCTTCTTCTCACATTTCCTCATCTATACTTGTTTAGAACTTTTCCTCAAACCTACACTGATTGTAGGATCATATTTAGAAACATGAGTACGAGATGGTTTGGATGGTACCTTCATTTTCTCCGTTGCCTGTGATAGATCAATGAGTGACGTCGTGATATTCTAATCACATGTTGGAGGTCTTTTGACAACAGAATCGTCCAGTGAGTATTGAGTACCAGCAGCAACTGATTCTTGATGTGGATAATCAAGAGTTGTCATAATCTTCTTGTCACTTGTTGGAAGTATTTCAGCTTTAAATTCGTCGAACGAACATTGAGTATAGGCATCAATCATTTAATTCTTTTGTGAAGTCTCAATATGTGTATTCTCAATCTTGGTCAACTGGGCTTCCAATTTTTGACCCTCAATATTGAGGATGATCTTCTGATATCCAATCATGATCATCTTATCTTCACAAGTCTTCTTCAATCATTCAACCTCATCTTCATGCATCTTAACATTGTTTTGTAGAACAAGTTATGTTCCCTGAATTTCATGGAAGTTTCTTCTAAAAAAAACTCTTGACTTCATTTCTCTTCTTCAACTCAAATTCAAGTGCATGTATCCTTTATTTTAGAGTCTTATTGACTTAATCTTTTTCTTCAAAGACTTTCCCCTGTTTGGTGAGCTTCATACTTTCTAGAAATTTTCTTTCCAACCCCTTTTCCATGTTTTCAGCTTCCTTTTATAATCGAGTGATCTCAACCTGCATAGATTGTAAAAGGCTACAAATAATCGCAACCCTTTCTTCAAGAATATCATGCAGATATGTTTTGATTTTTTCATGAAAGCTTGAATTAGGGGTGTCATCCATTCCTCTGGAATAATCTTGAGCCACCTGCTTGATAATTTCCAAGCCTGATGTTTCTTAATTATTGGAATTGCAAGGAGAACAAGACACTTCATCTTCTTTGGATATGAGGGACGTCTTCAGCTACTTATTCTCTTTCTTTTTCCCGTATGTAATGGTTTTGCAAGATGTAGACTTCTGTTCAGAAATGACTACGTCATTATCAAGACTTCCCTTCATTGTTGACTTTAGGAAAGAAACTCAAATCCACTTCTCTATAGAATTACTGTAGAATATCCAACATACATTAACCTTTCCCTCTGATACCACTTGTAGGACCCCGGGACACCCTTAGAGGTGAGGGGTTAATCTGGGTGTCAACTTTTTCTTCTTAAAGTTTTGGATCTTGTTCCCACATTGGTAGGAACTACTTAAACCTGTATGAAGGATATGATCATCAATGATACATTCACATGCAGAGAGATGACACAACTATTTTTACTTGGTTCGCCACTAAGGGCTACGTCCAAGGAGCATACGCCGAAAGGTTGTGGGTCATACCTGAATCCACTATGCCTCACTAGATGTAGATTACAATTATTTGGGAACAGTCACTCTGTCCCAGGCTCACTGCATTTACAAAGGTTCAGGGATAGCTCACTGCTTCCCTTGGGTCACTCCCATTGACTCCCCCTGGCTCACTACCGTTGGTGAAGTCTCACTCAGTTTATAGACGTGAAGTTCTCTTCAATAGATTTGCATTGAAGTCTTTGTCTCCTGTTCAGCATGAGACTTTGCTTGCATCAGAATCCTGAGTTGATGCCCTTTTGTATTCAACCTTTTACTTTAGTGCAATGATTGAATGCACTAGATCCCCTTGTCTTCGTTTGCCTGAATTACAATCACTTGTGTGATTTCTAAATAAATGATTCTTTGTTGAAGTCCAAATTTCATCCACTGATGAATACCCCTTTTTTCCCTATCCACTGGGCGAACAACCTTGGGAAAGGGCCTTCGCAAAGTAGCATACTTATCAAGGCTCCCAATTTTGCAATGCTCAAACAAGCCTTCGCGAATTCCTTGCCTTTTCGCGAAGCTAAATCTCGAAGCACTCTCACGATGATCCTGCCTTCGCAATGCTTGGCTATCACGGAGCTCCAGCCTCTTCGCGAAGCTCACTGAGCCAACGCGGGGCGCACGACTTTCGCGGAGCTAGAATAGCCACCGCGAAGCTCCTATTTTGTGAAGCACACTGCTTTCGCAAGTGACCTTTGGGAACTAAGAGCAATGGATTTTCTTTGAGAGCTCTCCCTTCTTCTATTATGGGGGTTGAACTGTATTTATAGGCAATTCCATCGACCCTCGAACTTTCCGCGTGAAGTCAATGCCACGTGAGCTCAAATCGTGAAGCTCTGAAGTTCCCACCAGAATTCTCTTAAAATCACGAAGCATGAAGGAAATTTTCCATTCGTGGAGCTCATCATAATCACGGAGAATCCAGTAAATTACTTCAAACCTTCACCAAAAGCTCCCTCGCAAAGCCCTTCGTCGCCGCGAAACTCCCTTTCAAATCCCTTCATCGCTGCGAAGCTCCCCAGCCATTGCCGTTCGCGAAGCTTGACGTAATCACGTAGAATCACCGCCTCCATTCTTCTAGTCTTCGCGAAATCCAATCCATGCATCCTATCTTCACGAAATTCATGCATTTTCCATATTTAATTATTATCTTCATGGAAATCCACTTTTCGCGATGCTCACCAACCTCTAAATTTTGGACCCCAAAAATTTGGCAAACACTGGAAAACGGAGCCACCTTGTATCTTCACTTTCTGTCCACCTCCAGATCATCCATTCCTATGTCGATGTTCCTTGAATAAAACATGAATCATTATCCTCAGTCCTCAAACTCAACATGCCACCATGGAATCTCCTTTGTCAACAAATTTGTATGTCGTCTGTTTGCTTTTTCAACAAGCACGATCACCTCAACGTAACTTCTTCTTGGGGATATGTATCCTTCAGCAACTCTTATGCTTTTATCACAAAATCCACTATTGTGATATGTATTCTTTGAAGGAATAGCTTTAGCGTCATCATCTTCTATGAAAATTTGATGTGAATGGCTATCACAGAAGTCCATTGTTCATGGCCGTCACAAAATGCCAATCCCTTTCACATTGTCTTCTTCTTCAACCATCTTCCTCTACTTCATGAAAAACATACAATTCTAGACTTAAATAAGTCTCTTGCATGGTTCTCATGCAATCATGAAGAGTTGCATGGTCTTCATCAAATCTCATTCTTCTTTTATCATCCTTATATGAATTACACCTCACATTCTTCATTGTTGTAAACAGTGTATCACCTTTGACACATGTTCTTTGAACATACGATCAGTACAAAAATCATATGAATCACCATTACTCTACTTCAACAGAGTACTTCATGATATCCTTCATTTTGATCTTCCAATCCTCCATTTCATTGGAGTACTTCTTGATCTCCTTCATTTTGATCTTCATTGAGAACTATTAACAACAAATACAAACTTCTACACAAATTGGTTCCAACATTCTTGAGCTAGCACATGGATATGTATGTGTGAGACTTCATGGGATACCAATGGTGGATATTTAAGTTGTATTTTTTTCTGAAAAATGGTTTTCAAAAAGGGGTTTTCTAATGTTTAGAAAAGTGAGTGAGATATTGTTTAGCGTTCTCTTTTCGTTTTGTGTATAATTTTTCTCGAGTTCATGGTTTTGACGTACTGAATTGTGGTTGGAATAGTGATTTGAGTTTGAGCTTTTTTCGTGATTGATGTGTGGAATTTTGATTTATGATGAGTTTTGATTCGGATTTGTGCCCCTTGTTTTTGAGAATTCCACCCAGAAAAGTACTAGATGGTTCTAGTGAGTCACTTCTAGTTTTTGGTTCTACCCAGACCCATAGTGGAGTGGTGGAATTGAATTATTTTTGGTTATTTTCCAGATTATGTGGTGATCATGATCTATCAAATGTAGCGGACTGGCTTGGTAAAATCGTTGGTGTTTCCAGGTAATTGGAAACTCTGAAAACTGTGACAGTCTGTGTTGGTTTGGGTTCGTTTGAAGGTGAAACATTGGATTGGTGGAGGAAATAATCCCAGCGTCGTTGCATGATGGTATTTCTTGGAAGGTGTTAAAGACGACTCTCGTCAGATGGTTTATACACAAGGAAGTGAAGGCGAGGAAAGTGGTACAACTAGTGGGTGTCGAGTAAGGCCATCGAGCAGTGAAGGCCTATGTGGGACATGCCAAGTGGTGGATTCCATTTTCTCCAGAGGTAGCGTCGTGGAATCAGTTAAAGTTTCTCTTGTGTGTGGTCTTCATCCAGGGTTCCAGGACCATTTATTTCTGGTGTTCAGGAAGGTTCCCCATCTGGTGATGACAGCGAATCAGAGGAACTTGTCTCAGACAAGTCTTCTTGTCAATTCCATCTCCTATTAGTTGGACCTCCCCTTGTTTTCTTATAGTGTGCTCTGTTTGGGTACTTTAAGCCGCCTTGTCATCATCCTCTGAATTCCTGCCATTAGTGTGGCCATTTGGGACAATTGGAGGGGTTCCACTAGCGGCATCGTCAGCAGGAGTCTCGACCGAAGGATTTCATCTCTTGACTGCGGGGCAACAGATGCTTCAAGACATCAGAGCTCCAGCCACAGGTCTCAGAGCGAAGCCTTTCACGCAGTTAGGAATCATTGGGTGTGGGTCACATTGGTCTAACTTTTGTCTTTAGTGCTATAAAAGGGACGGTTTGAATTCCTATGTTGTAGCCTCCTCATCTTTAAAGGGTCTGTTATGCTGTAAGAGGCACAAGGGTCTCTTTTACTCGTTGCGGTCTTGGTTTCTTTTTTAGTATTCCACTGTGGTTGTAAGAAGGCAAGGTGATCTTGTCTTTTTGGTAATTCCAGTAGTTGAGCCTACTCAAATGTGACACGTTTTGTTTTATTACATGCTCGTTTTGGAGATGCTCATCTCTTGTGGAAATGACGAGTCATGTTTAAGTTCGTTACTTGGTAGATTTCTTTTTTTGGTTTTCTCATGTGTCGATGGTTTCTGGTTTGGGTAGGAAGTTCTCATGTTGGTCTAAGCTGGTACATTCTTAAATGGTGGGGAGACTCAACATGAATCATGTTGTGCCTCCTTCGAGGTTTGGTCTGTGTGGTGGTTCCCTCTTGGACCATGTTATAAAATCCAATGTTAGACCATGTTAAGAGTCTCAATGTTGGTTGTTCTAGTCGGGTACTTATGGTGGGGGGAACCCTCCTCATTTCCTGATGGTTCTTCTCTTTTCAATTTCCCTGAGAGTTGGCCGGCTGTGACTGTTGGAGTGAAAGTTTACAATGAGTTCCTGTTTTTGTGGGTCTAGTTCCGTTTCAAACTCGAGTTTGATAACTCGTTCGGCTGGGTGACATTCTGGGGGAAGAATTTCTTTGTTGTGGGGAGAATTGTCACACCCGAACATTTAAATTAATATTATTTTGTTATTTTATCAGACTTTGAAACTTTCTATCGTGCTGCAAGACAAGCCTGTTTGAATTTTTTTTCATTTTGTTGATGAACAAAGGCTTTTCCCTTGACAGCATCTGGTGCATGGGCATGGCATGTTCAAAGCCGCATGGCTTTGCTCGGGTCACCGTGCAGTGTGCCTAATGTACAAGACAAATAATTAAAGAGAGTTTTAATGAGTTAGTTTAATAATTATATTGAAAGTGATTATTGTTATTATTATTATGGTTAATAATATTATTATTATCAAGTTTATTATAATTATTATTAAGTAATGAACAATATTATTGTTATTATTATTGGAGTTTATTAAAATTCTTATTTTGTTCATTATTATTTTTTATTATTTAATTTATTTTATAATATTTTCTTTTATCCCCTTATTTTATATGTTATTCATTTCGTTCTTTTATTATTATTATTATTATTATTATTATTATTATTATTATTATTATTATTATTATTATTATTTGTTTTTATTTTTTTTAAACCCTAACTCACTCTCCCCCTTTCCCCCCATACGTGGCCGACCCCCCCCCCCCCACCTTCCTCTCTCGCTCGCGCCACCCCCACTGACGAGGGTTCTCCGGTGCACCTCCCTTTGTGCTACCCCTCCTCTCCAACCCGTCGCCCCTACCCGCTTCCTCCTTGCTCTGGTGCGCGCCGCTCACCTGGAAGAGACTGTCGGCGCACACACCCCATCGACCCGCTCCACTCCCCCTTCAGCCAACGTAGCTGGCACACACCCCCCTCGACCCGCTCCCCCCCTCCATTTGAAGTCACCGGCGTGCCCCCTGTTTGCACGACCCGACCGACTAGGAGTAGCTCTGGCGCGCCTCCCTCTCCCTCCTTCCCTATGTTTTGGTTCTTTCTTTATTTGGAATTTTTTTTTGAGCGGGTTGGATACTAGACATGGGGTTTTATGTTTTCAGGGTCTCTATTTTGGTTTGATTATGTTGTTTTTGGTCCCAATTCTTGAATTTGGGTCAGTTGGTGGTTGATTGTAGTGCGATTGGCACTCGATCAACGTTTTGCGTTGGAATTCGAGGTTTCGACACCGATGGTAAGTGTTTCCTCCTATAAGTTTTGTTTGATGTTTTAATTTTCTTGTTTAAATAATTTGAGATGTTATTTAATTAATTTCTTGACTGTGAATTGTGTTTATGTGGTGAATTATTTTTACTTTCTTTAATAAATTTGGTGTTCTATGATTTATCTGTTTGGTGCGAAACTAGAATTTAAAAAGTTTAGTATGCCTTTGATATTCTATAGAAAGTTTGTATATAATGGGGTGTGTATTGAGAAAAACACATTTTTGTGTTATTTGACGTTAATTTATAAAGAGTGAAGTGGTTATTTTAAATTTTGTGAGTGATTCAAATGAGGTTTGGAAAGGTATTTAGTGTGCATTCGTTTAAAAAAAGGGGGGGGATTTGGGTGTTTTGAGGAGTGTATTTTGATGCATTATTCATGGGTGTTTTTTGACTTCTGGAATTGATTATTTAAGGAAATTAAAGCTGCAAATCTAGTTCTACTCGAGAGTTGGGTGTGTTTGCTTTTTCTAGAATTCTTTTTAGGCGTTGCGCATGAAACTTTTCTGTGGAGAAACCCATGCTGAATTGTTTATCAGTTTTTTTAACTATGCAGTTCGTCTATTATAACGTGTGTAGGAAGTAGTTTGTGTTTCAGTGTTGCATCTTGGCGCATTTGGTTTTTAAAAGAGTGTTTGAATTTTTTTTCTTTTGGTCCAAACCTTTGATGCGTTATTTTGAAATGTTTTTTGGATTATTCAAGTGTTAATTTGTTTTATTAATTTATTTTTGTAGTGCGTTGGACCTCGTGATGATGGTTTCAAGTTTTGGGTTTCAGGAATGCCTACATGTACATGCATAGGGTAAGGAATATATAAATATATACCCTCTTTGTACATATTCCCTCATGGCATAGGGGAATATGTGAAATGAAGCTAGGGGTGCGTATATATATATGTATAAATGCATGTGCGTGTATGCGCCTAGTGTCGGTTCGAGTGGCCATCGACATATAACGACAAGTTCGAGGTAGGTCCTCTATGCCTATGCCTTTAATTTGAGATTCATAATTGGTTGCTTGTTTTAAAAATATGTTTTTCATCTACGCTATATACACATGCTATGAAATCGGGTTACGGTTGCTAGAAATGATTATGCATTTGGTTTGAAAATTGAAGTGTATTTAAAATGCTATAAGTCTTAAGTGGCCTTTTCTTGAAAAATTGATTTCCAATGTGTTTTTGAATTGGTAATGTGTATTTCCAAAGGTGTTTGGCCTTTTGGCCGGTTAATTGTAAAAAGTATTCCCTTTATGTAATAAAGTCTGTTTGGAACCGTAAGAATGATATATGAAAAGGAAAAAAAACCTCTCATGAGGCACACCCCCTTTGTTTTAGAAAATGATTTGTATGTTGAAAGTGTTATGATGTGACTAATGTTGATGTTTATGCATTGTGTGACGTGAAATAGGGGGAATGCGCTTAAGAAGGGAGAACGATTGTGAGAGGTCGAATGAGTTTTTGATAAATAAAATGTGATGTTCATGTACATTTTAATGATAATGAAAAACTCACCACCACTTGAAATTGAGAACAATGGGAAACCCTGGTATTTAGGTGGGTGACCAGGACTAGTACGCTAGATGACACGATAGGGGTTCATCCTGGTTTGTCTATCAGGATTGACGCAACAACACTAACTACACATATGAACTTCTGAGGGTCATGGTCTTTTAACCACGTTTCACTGAGGTACGAGGTATTTAGGTTCCCACTTGTTCTAGCTGCCTATAGGGATTACCCATGGGGCTCATCTGTTTCATGCTGCTGATGATGTTACATTCTTTTCAGCTGTTTCATACTCGATGTCTTGTTTGTGAAAACCATATTTTAATCCAAACTGGTATCTTATCATTTTGAAATGTCAATGCATGCTTGAAACCTATTTTGAAAATGTAGTGGGAGTAAAATGATTTACATTAAAATGCAAACTCGTTACTTGAATTTGAAAAGGAGAAACATTATTTTATTATATCTTATTTTCAAACTGGCATAATTGGATTTCTTACTAAAGGCGAGGGCATAGGACGTGGTTATATTGTGGCATTTCTACTGTGAATCTCAGTGCTCATGCCTACTCTACTTTCCAGTTGGAGGTTTTAGCCTTGGGATGCTGTTGGGAGCTAGTGTGGATTACACTTCGCGTTGACTCACGAGGTCACTTGAGGTATGTCACATCGCTTCATTAATTTTTTTTCTCCACTGCCATGATGTTCAGTTTATTTTTCCTTTATTTATATTGTTGTTCAGTTTATGTTTATTTATCTTGTTATGGGCCAAACCGTTCCCAACTGGTTTATTTTGATGTCTGACACTAGTTTCCAGCCCATGGGGATCAGGAACGCCCTTCGCGCCATGTCGCGGACCTGGGTTGGGCGCCGGGTCGGATGACGCACCGGCCTGGTTCGTGACACTTTTGATGTGCATTTACTCTTGGACCATGGTTTTAAACTATTGTACTTTACATTCATGTCGTACACTGTTGGTTGGGATTTTAGTGTATGCATGCTTTTCCATCTTCAATAGTTTTTACTTTTTAGCTTTGTCGGCTTAGAGATGTGAGTGAGCGTGTATAGGTTTATAGGAAATGCCTCCCATGTCAGTAACATGCCTACTCTATGCTAGTCACTAGCCCCTCGCCTATTGGAGGCATGCTTGGGGAGTTACAGCTCAGGACCCACTGGGATGGGTCGTGATAGAGTGGTATCAGAGGTGTTCGGTTCTAACTTAGGACCGAGAGTCTGTGAGTTGGTTTGGGGAAACAGTGTTATGTGTTTCGAGTTCTTCATTCAGTCATGGGACCCTAGTGTTGGTGAGGGCGGCCGATGTATCCAATCACTAGGACATTGATAACATTTCTTTTGATATGGAACATGAGAACACTAGTTTTTGGGGGATAATAACAGTACATTAATCATATAAGAATGAGTTGTGGTTTCCATGTCCTTCATGAGTCATATCCCCATATATGCTCACTGACTATGATACATCTTCGTTCATTACAGGATGCCTCCACAACGCGCACCCGCTAGGATCCAGTAGCTCGATCACGAGGATGACCCCCTCAGTGATGAAGCATTGATACATGGACTTGATCCCCTAGTTTTACCTTCATGTGGTGTTCCAGTTGTTCCACCATCTATGGAGTTGTGTTTTGTGACTATTGTACCCGTAGAGGAGGAGCGTAGGCTGAGGGCACTCCACAAGTTTCAGAGATTGAGACCCCTTAGGTTTCTAGGTGTGCCTGACCCTCAGGTAGTAGTGGACTGGCTTGAGGTAGTGACCAGAGCCTTCCATTTGGTTAGGACTCCAGCAAACCAGATGGTGATACTAGTAGTGAGCCTTCTGCAGGGCTTGGTAGGGAGATGGTGGAGTTTGGTTATCCAAAATCATGACGAGGCGACTGTTCCATGGTCAGAGTTAGAGAATCTATTCAGAGAGGAGTTTTCAACGGTAACCCTGAGAGAAGTAAGTATACAGGAGATTCTTCATCTCTATAAGGGAACCATTATGGTGGTTGGCTACTCATCGAGGTTTACCTACCTCTAACACTACTCGATGGATATGGTCGGAAATCATTACTTCAGAGCTCTGACTTTTGAGAGGGGATTTCGTAGAGAAATCTGAACTTGCATCATCCCTATGATCATTCCTACTTATGCTGGGGTGCTCGAGCGGGATTTGGTGGTCGAGAGCTTCTAGGAAGAGTAGAGACAGCCTGCAGTTGTCAGTAGTGAGTGAGCTAAAGCAGAGACCTCGGTAGTAGGGAGCCGAGGTTAGGCACCCAGGCTTGGAAGACCTTTCTAGAGGAGATCCCAGGATAGTGGATCTTCCATATAGGGGTCACAGGGTTCATCCAGCCTACCTCGAGAGAGGCAATTCTACTCCTGCGATGGTAGGGGACATCTCCCTCAAGATTGTCGGACCCGCCATACTACTGACATGGGAGCGGTGGACGGACCACTAAGGCAGAGACAACGTGTGGAGTAGACCGAACCGCGGGGCGGAAGAAGTGGTAGAGGAGCTTGGAGAGTAGCTGAAGTTGGTCATAATTTTTACCTTTTAACACCACCACCCCCAAGAGGTCAACCCCAGGATCAGGGAGCTAGTGGAAAGAGGTAGGGACAGCTGCAGGCACTGGAGGATTATGACCCAGGTACTCCTTGAATGATAAGAGGTACAATATGTGTCTTTTCTACTTTTTATGTAGTAATGATAGACACATGTACTAGTCATTCTTTTATAGATGCTTATCCTATTCGATAAATTGAGATTCTAGTTGATCCATTTACTTGACCCTTACACTTAGAAACACCGAATAGAGAAGTTTCAGAGATCACACACCTTTGTCGATAGTGTGACCTAACCCTTGGAGGTGAGAGTTTGAGTTGGAACCTCTTGGTGGTCACATCGAGGCCTTACAATGTCATTCTTGATATGGATTGGCTATCCACAGTTCATGCCCAGATTGATTGTTTTAGGCGAAGTGTGACGGGTGTCCGCATTGATAGGATTAGGTTCTCCTTCGTCGGTGAAAAGGGGTCCCATGCAGCACAAGATGAACTCGTGCATTGGAAAGTAAAACCGATTTCAAATTACTTGGCTATCCTAGCCCTTGGCACAACATATGTCATGACTTTCAGGTTTCCAGTAGTAGTGGCTGAGTACTAGGACGTCTTTCTGGAGGATGTCCCCAAACTACCTCCCTATCAGAAGACTTATTTCTGCATTGAGTTTCAACACGGGAGGAAACTTATATTAGCATCATCATATCGGATGGCTCCATTAGGGCATCACAAGAAAAGCGTGCAACTGTCATACTTGCAGAGGAAGGGTTTCAGGAGACCTAGTGTTTCACCATGGGCGGACCTAGTTTATTTGCCAAGTAGGCAGACAAAAGCTTGTGGTTGTGTGTGGATTATCGACACTTGAATTAGGTGATCGTGAAGAACCGATATCCACTACCGAGCATCGATGACCTCATCAACCAATTAAGTAGGGCATGATGGTTCTCGAAGGTTGATCTATAATCAGGCTATCACCAGTTGCAGGTATTGGATGAGGATATACCGAAGACGGCATCAAGATGTTTCTAAGGTCACTATGAGTACTTGGTGATTCCCTTCAATGTAAATAATGAACCAACAATGTTTATGGGACTCATGAACCCAATATTTCATCCCTATCTAGACCGGTACGTAGTGGTCTTAATTGATGATATCCTGGTGTACTCTGTATCTGGGGAGGAGCACGTGAGGTACATAAGGATGGTTCTAGATACACTCTGAGAGATCCAGTTGTATGGGAAACTCTCTAAGTGTCAATTATGGATATAGGAGGTCCACATTCTAGGACACGTTATATCAGCAGATTGTGTAGTAGTGGGCCATGTCAAGGTAGAGGCAGTGTTAGCATGGGATCCACCCTGGAGCGTGATGGAGGTGAAGAGTTTCCATGGGTTGGAAGGCTACTACCAGAGATTCATCCTTGAATTATCCAGGATTTCAGCACCCATGATAGCTTTGACCTGAAAGGGGTAGCCTTTTGTGTGGACCGAGAGATTCCAGTAGCCTTTTTAGCAGTTGAGACAGAGTCTGAAGAGTGCCCCAATCATGAGATTACTGGACGAGGGAGCCATGTACGTAGTATTCTACGACGTATCAAGATACTGGACTTGGTTGTGTCTTGATTCAGAGGTGAGTGGTGATTTCTTATGGCTCACGTCAGTTGAGGACACACGCACAGAACTATGCTACCCATGATCTTGAGTTGGAAGTGATAGTCTTCACATTGAAACTATGGCGTGATTACCTGATGGGAGAGCAGTTAATCGTCTACTCTATTCACAAGAGTCACAGATGTATCATTTCTCAGAAGGATCTAAATTTGAGATAGAGGTGGTGGTTTGAGTTCCTCTAGGATTACGACTTTGAGATCATTTATACTCAAGGGAAGGGGAATGTTGTGGTAGATGCTCTTAGTAGGAGATCCAGTTCGTAGTTTCTAGATGAGGCGACAAGGCATTTGGCCTCTTTATAGTTATCCTTAATGGATAGAGATGAGGGAGCTTTCCATCAGTCGATGTTTGATACCCCTACACTTTTACAGCAAGTCAAGGAAGCACATCTCGAGGTTTCTAGATGTGAGACTTTATGTGCTCAGATATCCACATGCATTGCTGCTGATGGATATTCAAAAGGTGGGGAGAACATTGTTCTTTTCAGTAGACGCACAATTGTACCAGTGACGTTGTAGGAGGAGGTTTTAAGGGAGTTCCATACCTCTCATTTGGTAGTGCATCCAGGCATGGAAAAGATGTACCAGTACCTTTGATGTCAGTTCTGGTGTCCAGGAATGAGGAAGAATGTGGCAGAGTTTATTTCTCGGTCCCTTGTCAGCAAGTAATGGCTGAGCACTAGGTGCCAACAGGTTTGACTCAGCACCTTGAGAATCCAAAGTGGAAGTGGGATGGGATATCCATGGACATAATGATGGTTTTACCACATAATTCCAAGGGACATGATGCCATATGAAAGATCGTTGAACGACTCAACAAGTCGGCCCACTTTCTAGCCATATGGGAGATGAGTTCAGTAGAGAGCTTGGGGCTCTTCTATGTGTAGGAGATAGTTCGGCTTCATGGAGTGCCATCCACGATCATCTCATATTGTGATGCTCGTTTCACATCCCGGTTGTGGAAGGGATTATAGGAATCTTTTGGGACACAGTTACGCTTGAGCACAGCGTTCCATCCTCAGACTGATGGTTAGATGGAGCAGACCATCCATGTTCTGGAGGATATGCTATGGGATTGCATACTTGAATTCGATCGTAGCTGTGAGGGTCACCTACCACTATTTGAATTTTCTTATAACAACTGTTATCATTCCCCTATTGGAATGGAACCATTCAAGCCTTTGTATGGGCGACCTTACAGGTCCCCACTTTGCTAGACTGACCCAGATCAATCAGCACTCATGGGCCCAGAGATGGTGCGAGCTACTATGGAGAAGGTGAAGCTCATCTAGGAGAGGATAAAGACTGGAAAGAGTCCACAAAATTATTATTCCGATAGTATACGGCGGCCCTTGGAGTTTGATGAGGGAGACCATGTGTTCCTTAGGGTCTCACCTCATCAGGGACTGCAAAGATTTGGCTGAGGCGGCAAGCTATCTTCGAGCATCATCAGCCCTTTTCAGATTCTGTGTAGATTTGGTGAGGTGGCGTACCACTTGGATCTACCTCCTCATATGGACCGGGTACACAATGTTTTTCATGTGTCATAGCTGCGGAGGTACGTGCATGACCCATCGCATGTTATCGACCGGGGCGAGCTGGACATCAATGATGGAGTGACCATTGATGAGTACATAGTGGAGATCGAGAATCGGTGGAAGAAGATCCTTCGTGGGCGAGCTATTCACTTGGTGTGTGTCTAGGGGTAGCATGTGAATCTCCATGAGAGAACGTGGGAGCAAGAGGATCATATTCATGTGCAATACCCACATCTTTTTGAGTAGTCCTTGCTTTGGATTTTCGGGGATGTAAATCCCTAAGGTGGGAGTGATGTAATGTCCTAGATTTTTCCATGTAATATATTAATATTATATGGCAATAATTTCGAGACCAGACTTTGAGACGCCTTATATTTATGAGGCCCGGTGATCCCAGAACAAATGTTATAATTTAATTAAATAATTAAATTACGCGTGTGTATGGTTTTCTTGAAAAACTAGACTAACTCTTAAATGGGTTCTCGGATTGAAAATATGAGGGCACCGTTGCATCTAGGGAAGCGAGTTTACCCTAGGAGAGATCTAACATCGATAGGTGCAGGTCGGTGGTGAATGTTTGTTTTTGGACGTAACCGTAATAAAATATTTAATAAAAATATTTTATTAAATTCTTTTTGCGGGAAAATATCTCTTATGTTTTTAAATAGATATTTTCTCAATTTTCCATGGTTACAGACCTCATATCCATGAAACCTATGCAGGCTCTGGAGGAAACCCAATCGAGGAGACGTCGTTCATGATGGGTTTCGTCGGTGACGACAATGCGGCGACCAGATCTTCATGAACGAACGCTGCAGATCCAGGTAGGATGTCTGATTTTGGGTTCTTTTCACTGTTCCTCATTCCTATGATAAACACAGATTAATTCAAGAAAAGATTATCCTGTGGATCAATCGTATTTGTTGGATGGAATTTTTTGTGGGGATTCAGGGGATTCGATTCTTGATGTCTTTTTGGTTCGTTAATCTTATAACTGTGATGAACCAAGATCGACACGAACATCGATCGAGTTTCGTTCCTCTCCATTTTGGTGCCTTTCTCCCCAATTTCTCGCGTTATTCATGTGTGTTCTTCTCATTTTTCATGGGATAAGAACAAAGATCGATTGCACCTTCTATCTATGGCATAACGATCTGAGATTATAGATCCGACACCGGGATAAACCAACGGAGCTACAATGATGACGATGATAGACAGATCTAAACTATTCAGGAGAAATCACTCATCGAGTGTATTTTTGTTGGAAGATCATATGTTTTAATTTGGGCCGATTAAAGGTCCTAAAAACCCAGATTCGGTGTTAGGATGATGAAATTATCCAACGGCTTGAGTTTCACAGAAAAGAGACGACAGAATTGAGATCCCGAAGATCGGCCGAGGTGCGAGGAGGAAGATGCAGTTCTGGAAATATCCTGACTACACGACATGTTGTATAGGGTACACAGAATGTGTTCGTCTGTGGGCTACCTGGAATGTACTCAAGGAGTACATGAACATAGGTTGGGTACACGGCCAAGGACATGGCATGTATACCCTTCCCCGGCCAGACCTGGCCAGATTCAGGGGTTACCCCGTGTACTGGTACACGGGTATGCGACACTGACAGAGACCGTGTACAGGCACATGACCAGCATACATGGAGTGAACCCCAGATGCTCGAACATGGCATGTAATACATGTAAACGACATGTAGTGAATTTTTACATGACAAATCCTAATGACATGGGTTGTTTACATGGGTTTTACCCAGAGTCAGGGAACACAGCGTGTGATCCCTCTACACACCAGGTAGTTGAGTTCTACATTTCTTGGATGGATGACACGGTCCGTTTACACGGGCAGTACCCAGAGTCAAGGATCACATTATGTAAAAATACTACACGTCATGTAACCTATTTTCCATGGCTTGAGCTAGTTGCCTTCGTGACTTGGACTAGTTTTCTTAGGGTTCATACCCTTGGTTTTTCTCACGAAGGTATCCAGTATCATTTCATACGTACATGTGTATGATCAATTCAGAAGTACTTCATGAATTGATTTTTTGGAATCCCCTCTGTGAGACTTAGATCAAGATCCTCTATTCATTCCTGGAACCCTAGGTAGAGTTCTTGGTATCGACATGACCACTTTTACCTGGGCATCGATCCTTTGCTTGGTTGATTAGTTTAGACTGTGTAGTTGGAATCACCCCATAGCTGTTTGTTGTGATCCTCATCTGAACATCGTATTCTCATGTACGTGTGGAGTTTGTTCTCCCTAAATGAGTACTTCCTATCTCTCTCTTCGGACCATGGAGTGTTTTCTACTTGTTAAGTGGATAGAGGAATCTTCGATCTGGATCATAGTGGTGGTTTTACGATGGTCGATTGTGTATGAGTATAGTTGGATATTCATGTTATATATTCTGTAAACATATACTATGTAGAACTGACTGAATCGTTCTATTGTGGTAATTTTCCCTTTTTTTATTCCTTTGTGGTTATGGGGTGACCTACTTGGTATTTTTATACTCACCCCGGCACAGGCTTTTCCCACACGTTTCATGTCTTGTGCATATGTGTGAGCCTTTGACATGATTCTAGGAAGACCAAGACCGGACGGTGCTTAGTGAGATCAGACAGGCCGAGGTGTGTTTCCATGGCTACAAATTTTAGTCCCAGTAACTTTCTTCACATGATTGACCATGTTTCAGACTCTCTTTTGGTGGGATTTTACTTTTGGCCTAGGGTTTTACACTAATGTACATTACATTCCTGTCGTACTCTGTTGGTTGGGATTTTAGTGTATGCATGATTTTCCATCATCAGTAGATTTTACTTTTCAGATTTTTCGGCATGGAGATGTGTGTGTTTGTCTATGTGCGTACAGGTTTATAGGAAATTCATACCATGTTAGCAACATTCCTTCTCAGTTCTATTCACTAGCCCCTGGCCTATTGGAGGCGGGCTTGGAACGTTGCGGCTTGGGCCCCACTAGGACGGGTCATGACATGGACCACATGTTTGCGGGGAAACTGGTGGTACCTTGTGTGCCAGGACCCAACAACCATGTTAAGGGGTGGTGGTTGTCATACCACTGGGACCTAGTTGTCACATTTTCCTAACGTTGAAAATGTTGAATTAGAAGAAATACTAACTTTCTTTTGGTACAATCTCACTGTTGGTCGTTCCATGAACAATTTACACTTTTTATCATAATGAAATGAAGTTGAATTTTTCATTCGTGAAGTGTTAGAAGATCATGTGATCGAATGATGGGTCATTCCATCTGTCTCATACAAAAGGTTAGCAAAAGTTATCAAATATACATAAGTCCATCTATGTTGAGGTTAATCGTATATTATTCAAAAAATGGACTTAGAATCCAACTATCATACCACTTAATAAAATAAAACTAATTTCTACTAACCAGGGACTTTCTGTAGGCCAGTGGTAGGTGATATAGTTCTGTCACACCTTGGTTGTGGGTTCGATTCCCGCATCCTTCTCTGACGCGACATGTTGTCCCTATCCTACGGTTTTTCCACTTTCTGAAACTATACTATTATAACATTCCAAAAATAATATAAAAAATTTATAGCCTTAAACAATACTATCTGATGCCTAACTTAATGCATTCCAACCTTTAGGATTATCGAAAATACTTCGGTCCAATCTCATAGTATAAGGAAAATGACTACTAGAATGGTCATCTACCATGAATTTGAATACCATCATTTATCCCCCACATATCATAAGATATATCTTGTTGGTCACATTACAGAAATTTTATTTCCTTAATCATGCATTCTCTTGAAACATGAATTACCATAGAATCTTTATGAAAACATGAATGTTGTCAAAAGTCAATGCTTTCCACATTCCAAAACCCAAAATTTATATATACTGAAACAATGATATCAATTTTTCATTATATTAGTCATGAGCTGATTTATACTATAAAAATTTTTGTTATCTCTTTATCCTTTCATTATGCGCATATCATCTGCTTTCCGAAAATATTTCAATCTCTTTTCATGGTTATTAGTACAATACAATTATTGAAAACAACAATAAACCAATACATTGATATTCAAATTTTCCACGATACTAAAAATGAGATTCCACAACACTATTTGGGAGTCCCGTTACATAAAAACTTAATCATTCCACCACTTCATTATCATATTAAACACTACCAATAGTGATCGCATGTGACTTCCCTTTTTCCTTTTCCTTAATAGGTTGTTGATGTTGATCATCTTTAACCCTTGGATTAGGTAATTGGTTTTCATAATTTCCCATTTTCCTACACTTGTTGAACTGAAGTGTTGGTGGTGCGTTATTAGTGGTATATTAACTATTCACATAATTAGCTACATTTTTCCCATTACATCGGCACTCAGCTACTCAATGACCTTCTTTTACACACATAAATAAATTTTATAGTCCCTTTAAGACAATCTCCACCATTATTCTTTCCACAGTTTGAGCATAATAAAACATTTGTCTTCATTTCTCCAGAGTTTTGAGATTTTTTCTTGAACTCCATCTTTCATTTCATTTCTTCTCAAAACCGTGAGATGGATATGTAACACCAACTTCAAGTTATAACTTTATAGCACACCACACAATTTCTTCATAGATAATGATGTCTCTTATACCTAATTCCATTCGAATAATTGGATTTAAGACACTAAGGAATCGATCAAATTTACTTTCATGTTGGATGATAAAGCCAAATTTAATCCATGCAAGCCTTTTAAAATTCGCCTCGTATATTCCAACAGATTCATCATCATTTTTATTAAGCTAAAAGAACTACTTTTACATATTTTTTCAAAGAATGCGAGGGAGGTAATTATTGAAAAACAAGTTCTTGAACTCATCCCATTCCATGGATTCAATTTCTTCTTGGGGCCTTTTATTTTTAATTAGAGTCCACCACTGGTCTGCTTCACCTTCTCATCGGTAAACAGCCAAAATGTATTTTTCATGATCTGAACACCAAAGTATGGAAAATAAATTTTCAATGGTACTGATCCATTGTTCAGCAACAATTGGAGTAGAAGACCCACTGATTGAATGTGGACATTTCATCATGAAGGACTCAATAAAATTTTGTTCCCTTCTCTGCTCATTTGGATGTCAAGAATGATTCATAACTTGTGTAAGTATAGAAAATAACATTTTTTTTCACTCCATCTCCCATAAAATTGTTTTGTTCATGAGTAAAATCATTGTATTGTCCATTACATTGATCAAAACATTTCCTTCCGGTTCCAGCAATCTTCTAAAACCCAAAAAGAAAAGTGTGAGAGGAAAAAATCATGTTCCGAAAACAATATAATACATGGGGAGTACCTTTAATATCGACCACCTAAGATTTAATTCTATGATTATATAGTCACTCTACGACTATAACCTATACATATACTAAACCTTAGGGACATCCATATACATACCTTATAAATTTCTCTAGGGATCTCACTAAAGCTTTCACATACTAGTTTCCAAAGGTTTACTAATCCTTTGATCTGATACCAACTATAGAGACCCAAAGCTTGACATACATAGAAATAACATTACAATTGAAGAATACTTAATACATGACCAAAACAGATGCCCAAATACAGTATTAGTTTAGTTTCTATGGGAACTTGGAACATAATCTTCTAATCATGGTGAAAGATCTTCAAATTCTCCCATAAAGATCTTCGCCTTTGGGTTTCTTTCATAAACCCTTTCTTTATATCCTGGGAAAAATAAAACATAAAAAGGGTGAGATAAAATACTCATTAAGGGTAAAAATGAAGAACATAAAAAAAATCCCTAGACATTTGAACATAGAACATGAACATAACACATCAAAATCATGAGTAATGACATAAATGGTGGAAGTACATACGGCATAGATCATAAAGGAACATTAATCATGATAAACTATCATGGAAAAAAAATGTTATTGTGGCATCGATTAAGCAAAAGTTATGATTCTCATAGTAGCCAAGACATTTCTACCAAGACCATCATATTGGAAAAAGTCCATTACTGAACTGGGTTTACATGCAGTTCCATCCCTGTATTACTGAACCGTATTCACTTGTTGTTCCAGCCTTGTCAATCTCATGAGATATAAATCATTACCCAATTAATTGGAGGGAGATATAGATCCCAAAAATCTCATAGTGAAAGCATTATTACAAGTAATAAAAAATAAACATAAATCATTCATCATAACTCAACGAATAAAATGGGTTTCATAAATATCATCACATCATAACATAATCCATATAAAACAAATGGATATCATTTCATCATAAGAAAAATAATTCCATGAAAATAATATATAATATATGCTTGAAACATAACAACATTAAATAATGTTATCATAGTGGGAAAATAGTATTGATAAAACACATGGAATGAATTTTTGAGGAAAATATCATTTCTTCTTCTAAATCATTTTCTTTTCTAAAAATGGAATGCAATTTAAAAGGAAAGAATTTTGTTGAAAATAAATGTTAAATTTTGTATATGAGGATTTATATAAATAAGGAGTTATGAAATCGTAAAAATATGTTCACGGTGTAAAAGCCGAAAAAACATTCTCCTCATACTTTTAACGGAAAAGTTAAAAAGTTCCACGTATGGTAAAAAAAAGAAATATTCATTCCATAACACAACGTAAAAGTCAAAGAGGGGTAAAAATGACTTTAAAAATACATATAATAATATTAAACACTTTATTAAAAACATTTTTATGGACATGGATGAAAAATATAACCCCAGTAAATACTTACCTATATGCAATCCAGGATAAAAATGAGATTGCAAAATCATCCCTTACCATTTATAATAGATATAATCTTACGTGTCAATAAATTAAAAAAAAAATTACATGCATATGTAAATATAATATCCATCATAATAAAAATCCTAAAACATTCATGGGAAGATTAAACACCATACAAAACAAATAGTTAGTGATTAAGGCATATGTCTCAGAGAAATAAAAGTTAGACGAAATAGTCCCTTACCTTATGTCCAATTTCATTTGTATGTGTCTGAGACACCAATATATTGGGTTTAAACATATTATTAAATAGTAAAAGAACCATAATAATATTTATGATATAATATATGATTCACTTAAGACTTTATATTATGCGTTTATTTGTCAATTCCATGTTAAAGAAGCGTTTTTGGTAAAATCGTTTCATTTATCGTCCGTGTTTTAACTTGTAATTATATATATGATTACATAGATAATGATTACATACGTACAGAATTTCAAAAATAATTTATATATAATATATATTCAGAATGTACATATATATATTTTAGATCGATAAATGGAAATAAATACACAGTTCATGGAGACGGTAGGTCGTACGTACGCAAGAACGTTGTTTTCATTTCCTTGTTAAGTTGAATGGAAGTAAGTAAATAACATATACATAAATAAAATATAATTATTATGTCATATATTTCATGATTATTTATTATATATACTTTATAATCATTCTTGATTGGTTAACTTGGAGAATGAATCTCATCGCGCCGTGGAGATGGTAATCTGTACGTACGCACGATCAATGATATCATTCCCATAATTATTAAAGGAAATTAGTGTGGATGATATAATATCTCAAAATTAGTATCATTTTATAATAACCATATATAGTTATTCATTACACCATTATACCCATCCAAGTAAGGTGGTGGTGGAAAAACAGATTATACCACGGCATGGAGACAATATTTCGTTCGTAGGCACGAGCTGTGATTTCATTTTTCGTAGGATGGATAGAATGTGAAATATGTTTGGTTCATATATAAAATAAAATATCAGTATATGAGGGATAATGATGTTATTACTTTATTATGAAACAAAAAATACAAGAGGAAGTAGAATAAGAAATTATTTTGAAGTAATAAGTAAAGGATATTACCACTTCTTCGACGCGCTTCTTCTAAATCTATACTTAGGACAATAAATTTGGTCTTTGAAGAAGACTGGGTCCTCTAATATGTTTCTAGATAAGTGGAGAAGGGAAATGGTCAGGGGTTGTCTGGGCTTGAAGTCTCAAAATGGTGTGATGAGGAGAAGGAGGAGGTTCCCTTTTATAAGAGGGAAGTGGGGCACTATTGAAACCTCTAAAATATTAATTTATAATAAACTCAAACCCCACATAAAAACATCCAATAATGACACAAATCCGACTTTTGGATGAGATAAGGCTTTAATTTCATCAAAAAATAAGATTTAGACATGTTGGTAAATTAATTTAAACCTTATCAACTAGATTTATCCTTATTTAATCAATTTCATTTTATTTGTTGTAATAATATTCAAAATCTTTAATTTTTATAAATAATTTCTTATGTGTTGTAAATTGACCATAATTGGATACGTTATGTAATTTTAGACAATATAAATTTCAATTTATAATATTTAATTTTTTTTTGATTATTAATCAATTTTATAATATGTTATTTTGTATAAAATAACAATAGTGTCAATTTGGAAACTATTCATTTATTTGAATTTAAATAAAATACAAAAAAAAGGATATATTCGAAAAAATATATTTAATAGACTCCTAGAATGTCATATTCATCTATAAAATTTGTGTAGAACATTAATTAGTTCATATAATATTTATATTAATATTTTCAAAACTATTTATTTGATATTTCAATCAATAAAATAATTTCTACATCACTATTGTGTCATCATTAATGAAAATTGTTTAATCCTTAAAAATTATAAATAAATTCTCATGATGTAGATAATTTTATTATATTTCTGGAAACTATTCATATTGTAAGTGTTATGAGTTTTATCACTAAATTAATATTATTACACATATAAGATAAAATAGAGTGACATGTTGTCACTTTCTTTGGTTTTAAAAATAATTATATAATTTTCATGGTCAATAATACATGAAATGAATCTATTAAAACACTAAGGTGATATTGGTCTAATTTTATTAATCCAATAAAATTTTGGAAGGTGTTAGGGTATTTTTATAATCCTATTTTTCCCCATAATTACCTGATTTTCCTTTAACTATAGTAAAGAAAAATTACCGTAGTTACTATTCATAATATAAATAAAATAAAACTAACCTATTAACATAATTTGGATCCAATAAATAAAAATATGGAATCCATTTTTCAAAATTCAATACACAAAAGTTTCAGTAATTAATTTAAAATTAATCTCGTTGTTAAGAAAACGAGTTTTTAAAGTTATAACATTGACAATGATGGAAATGTTTTTACTTATGAATTCAATGTAAAATTAATTTCAATGACATAAATTATATTAAATGGTAAAAATTTATTTTAATTATACTTTAAAACAATTTACCATTATAATTTAACCATATAAATTATATTGATGAAAAAAAGTTGTTTTTAATTAAAATTTAGCGTATTTTTACTATTCATCAAAAAAGGAAAGTTATCAGAAAAATATCAAAAATTTATCATATGTAAATTTTAATAACCTCATTCAAAATAAGAAGTGCATTTTGTAAAATTGAACTTATAAACATGTCAAAAATTATATTTAAAATGGGTCCTCCATCCAATGGTGGTAAAACATCATTTTTTTAAAATAATTCATTTATCGAAAAATTCATTTTGTTTTCATATGTCATTCTAGAAAATGTGACTGATGAATTATAATGTTATAAAATTCCAAATTCAGTTAATTCTATTCATAATGGCTAGTTCATAATATTATAATAATATATCATTTTTTAGTGAAACTCGGTATTGCGTACAACACACGCTATCAAGGAAGGTCACTCTTGCGTGCAACCAAAGACAAGAATAGTGTTTGCATATACTAAAAGCTAAAATGGTGTTTCATATGACACAAGCTAATATTGGGGATGCATAACACAAAATATATTAAATAAATTAAAAAGAATATATCTCATAAAATCTCGGGGTGTTACATTCTACCCCCTTAAAATGAATTTCGCCCTCGAAATTAATGACAAAAACGGATGCACAAATCATGACGTACAAAGACATTACAATAATTTTGTTGGATAAATAATAAATGACCAAAATATATACCCAAAGACCTTTAGTTTAGTGTCTTCGGAAACTCAGAACATAATCTTGTAATTATGGTGAAAGATCTTCAACATCTCCCCTAAAGATCTTCCCCTTTGGTTTTCTTACCTAAAACCATTATTTATATATTAGGGGAAAGAAAATATAAAAAGGGAGACCTAAAATGCCTAGTATGGGTAAAAATGAAGAACGTTAAACAATCCCTAAACATTTGAACTAAGAACATGAACATAAAACATCAAAATAATTAGAAATGTCATAAATCATGGCAGTGCATAAGGAATAGATCATAAAGGAACATTAATCATGATAAACTAGCATGGGAATAAATCATGTAATTGTGGAATCCATTAAGAACATGTTATTATTTCAATAGTATCCAAGGCATTGTTGTAAAGACCATCATAGCGGACAAAGTCCATCACTGAACCGGGTTTACTTGTCGTTCTAGACCTGGATTACTGAACCGGATTTGCGTGCCGTTCCAGCCATGTCTATCTCATGAGATATAAATCATTACCCAATTAATTGGTGGGAGATATTGGTCCCACCCATCAAATAATGAAATCACTCTTACGTGTGCCACAAAATAAATATAAACCATTCATCATAACCCAAAAACTAAATGGGTTTCATAAAAGTCATCCCATCATAACATAATCCTTATAAAACAAATTGATATCATTTCATCATAAGAAAAATCAATAATTTTAAATAATTGAGAGATTATACTTGAAACCTAAACATTCTAAATAATTTCATCTTAGATGGAAAATAGTTTTTATGAAACACATGAAATGAATTCTTGAGTAAAATATTATTTCTTCTTCAAAATCATTTTCTTTTCAAAATCTTCCATGAAATTTTAAAAGGAAATGATTTTTGATGAAAATAATCATGAAAACATGAAGAGGGAGTTTCTTGAAAACAAAGAGTTATGAAGCTGTAAAAATCCATTCATGCTGTATAAGTTAAGAAAACATTCTCCCAGTTCTTTTAACAGAAAATTCAAAAGTAACATGTATAGTAAACAAATAAATGATTCCTTCCATAAAAAAAAGTCAATGACAAAGAGGGGTAAAAATTAATTTTAACATACATGGAAGAATATTAATCACTTTATGAAAATAAATTTTATGGACAAGGATTAAAAATATTTCCCCCGTGAATACTTACAAATAAACAATCTTGGCTAAGAACGAGATTTGAATAGTTATCCTTTACCTTATGTCCAATTTATTTCATATGTGTATGAAACTCCCATAGAGTGGGTATAACCATATTATTAACTTGTAACAGAACCATAATAATATTTAATATATCATATATTATTCACTTACGACTTTATATTACCCGTTCATTTGTCAATTCCTTGAAAATGAAGCGTTTTGGGTAAAATCGTTTCATTTATCATCCAAGTTTTTACTTGAATGTATTCATATGATTACATAGATCATGATTAAATACATCCATAATGTAAAAAAATTCTGTATATATAATATATATTTAGAACATACAAACATGTAATAGATCAATAAATGGAAATAAGTAAACCGTTCATAGAGACGGTAGGCCTTATGTACACATGAATTTTGTTTTCATTTCCTTATTAAATTGAATGAAAGTAAGTAAATAACATATACATAAATATATTATCATTAATATGTCATATATTTCATTAATATTTATTATATATACTTTATAATCATTCTTGAATGGTTAACATGGAGAATGAATCTAATCGCACAGTGGAGACGGTAATCCGTACATACGCACGAGCGATGATATCATTCCCATAATTATTGAATGGAATTATAATGGAAAATATGATATCTCAGAATAATTATCATGTTATAATAACTATATATAGTTATTCATTACACCATTATACAAATCCAATAAAGGTGGTGGTGGAATAACAGATTACACCACGGTTTGGAGATGGTATTCCGTACGTACACACATGCGGTGATTTCATTTTCTGTAGGATGGACATAAGGTGAAATAGGTTTGGTTCATATTTATAATAACAAATAATTATATGAATGATACTTATGTTATTACATTATTATGAAACACAAAAAAGAAGAGGATGGATAATAAGAAATGAATTTGAAATAATTGTTAAAGGTTATTACCTCTTCTTCGACGCGTCTCTACTAAACCTCCACTTAGGGAACTAAAGATTATAATTGAAGAAGATCATGACATATAGAATGTTTCTAGGGATGTGTAGAAAAGAAATGGGTAGGGTATTTCCGAGATTGAATGATCAATGTGGTGTGAGGTGGAGATGGAGTAGGTTCCCATTAATAAGAGATAAGAGGGGCACTTTTGGAAATCTCTAAAATATTAATTTATATAGACTTCAAACCCCACATAAAACCCTCCAAAAATTACTCCGATCTGAAGATTAGATGAGATACAATTGTAATCTCCTCAACCTATAAGATTTAGACATGTTGGTAATTTATTTTACAACTTATCAACTTCATTTATCGATATTTAATCTATTTAATTTTATTTGTTGTAACAATATTCTATATTTTAAATCGTTATAAATAATTACTTATGTGTTTTGAATTGTCCATAATTGGATAATTTATGCCATTTTAGGCCATATAATGTTCAATTTATTATTTTTAAATATTTATTTTTGTGATTTTAATCAATTTTATAATATGTAATGCTCAATGTGTGGAAAGAAGCATGGTGGAGATTTTCTTAAAGGAACTAAAAAATGTTTTAAGTGTGGAAAAGTAGGTCATCATCCAACTGAGTGACGAAGTAATTGGAAAAAAATAGCTAATCATGTGAATAGTGAAAAGACTACCGAGAATGCACCAACTACACTTCAATGATACAACTGTAGAGAAATGGGGAATTAAGCAAACCAATGCCCTAATCCAAGGGTGAATGATGATCGACATCAACAACCTCTTAAGGAAAAGGATAAATGGAAGTCACATGCGATCAGTATTGGTGTCGTTGAATACGAAAATGAAGTGGTGGAATCATTAATTGTTTATGTAATGGGATTCAAAATTAGTGTTGTGGAATCTCATTTTCTGTATCGTGGAATATTGGAATATATATGTATTGGTTTATTATAGATTTTAATAATTGTATGGTACTGGTAACCATGAAAAGTGATTGAAATATTTTTAGAAAGTAGATGATATGCACATAATGAAGGGATATGGATTTAATAAAATTTTTGATCGTATTAATGAACTCAGGACTTATATAAGGATGAATTGATATCATGGTTTGAGTATATAGAAATTTTGGGATTTTGGTATGTGGAAAGAGATGACTTTTGACAGCATTCATGTTTTCACAAGAATTCTATTGTAATTTATGTTTCATGAGAATAGATGATTATGGAATTAAAATGCTTGGAATTTTACCAACAAGATATATGTTATGATATATGGGGGATAAATTATTGTATTCACATGCTTATTAGATGACCTTTCTAGAAGTCGTTTTCCTTATACTATGAGATTGGACATAATTATTTTTGATAAGCCTAAAGGTTGGAATGCATTAATTTGGACATCATATATTATAGTTTAAGTCTATAATTTTTTGATATTATTTCTAGAATGTTGAAATAGTATAGTTTAAGAAAAAGGACTAACCGTGGGATGGGAAACACCCATTTGTGTCAGACATGGATGTGGGAATCGAACCCATACCTAAGTGTGATAGGACTTTATCTCCTACCACTGGCATATAGGAAGTCCTCGGTTAGTAGAAATTAGTTTTATTTTATTACGTGGTATAATAGTTAGACTCTATGTCCATTTTTGGATCCATATACAATTATCCTAACCATATATGGACTTATGTATATTTGATAACATTTTCTAACCTTTTGTATGAGACAGATGGGATGACCCATCATTTTATCACAAGATCTGCTAACACCTCACAAATGACAAATTCAACTTTATTTCTTTAAGATATAATGTTGAAATTGTTCATGGAACGACCAATGTCGAGATTGTACCAAAATAAAGTAAGTATTTCTTCTAACTATAAATTTTCATCTTTAGGGAAATGATATTGAAAACCAAAAATGTTTTCATAGTACCCTCATATACGATGATTCAGATAGTACCTTATATACTCACAAATTTATGGCTTTGTGATCATTGTCTTTTTCATACATTTGTATTCTACCACTATTCATCCAAAAACATGATTGTTATATTTCTCTTCCATATCCATATTTTCACTGATATTCTCCTATGTGGAACCCAGTGATGAGTTACTTTGGGTATCTATTATGTTTCTAACGTTCCTTTTTAAAATGATGTTTTAGTATTCCTCTTTACAATGTGGTTTTCTATGAAAGAAACATTCATGATAAAACCATTTATAACCCCCGACAAATTTCAATGTGGAAATTCATTTTAAGGGGGGTAGAATGTAACACCCCTATATTTTATGAGAATTATTCATTTTATTTTCAGTGATGTCTTTTGTTGTACTCTTCACCAAGATTATCTTGTGTTATATGCAATACCGAGTTTTACTAAACAGTGATATATTATAATAATATTATGAACTAGCTGCTATGAATAGTATTAACTGAATTTCGAATTTTATAACATTATAATTCATATTACACGTTTTCTAGAATAATATATGAAAACAAAATCAATTTTTTGATAAAAGAAGTATTTTTCAAAATATGTAGTTTTACCGCATTTTGATGGAGCATACATTTTAAATATGATTTTTGACTAGTTTATAAGTTAAATTTCAAAACATTAACATCTTATTTTGAATTAGAATATAAAAATTTACATTGGATAAATTTTTGATACTTTTATGATAACATTCATATTTTGATGAATAGTAAAAATACGCTAAATTTTAATTAAAACTATCTTTTTTCATCAAGATAATTTATATGGTTCAATTATAATTGTAAATTGTTTTAATGTATAAATATAATATATTTTTAAAATTAAATATAATTTATATCACTATCATTAATTTTAAATTGAATTTATAGGTAAAAACATTTCAATATTTGACAATGTTTTAACTTTTAAAACCTGTTTTCTTAACAACGTGATTAATTTTAATTAATTACTGCAACATATGTGTTTTTAATTTTGAAAAATTGATTCCATATTTGGATTATGTGGGTCCAAATTATGTCAATAGGTTACTTTTATTTTTTTAAAATTATGAATAGTAACTACGGTAATTTTTATTTACTAAAGTAAAAGGTAAATTGGGTAATTAAGGTTCAAAATAAGATTATAAAATTACCCTAACATCTACCAAAATTCTATTGGATGAATATAAGTCTAACCATATTACATAAGGTTTGGAATAGATTCATTTCATGAACTTTTGGCAATGAAAATTATATAATTATTATTAAAACCAAAGAAAGTGACAACTTGTCACTCTCTTATATCTAAAAAGTGTAATAATTGTAATTTAGTGATAAGCCTCATAAAACATCGAATATAAATAGTCTCTAAAAATATAATAATATTATATATATCATTAGAATTTATTTAAAATATTTAGGGATTAAATAGTTATCATTAATGATGACACAATAGTAATGTAGAAATTATTTTATTGATTGAAATATCAAATAAATGGTTTTAAAAATATTAAAATAAATATTATATGAACTAATTATTGTTCTCCACAAATTTTCTAGAACAATATGACATGTTAGGAGTCTATTAGATATTTTGGTTTGAATATATCCATTTTTTGGATTTTATTTAAATTCAAATAAATGAATTGTGTCAAAATTTACATTATTGAAATTTTATAAAAAATAAAATATTATAAAATTGATTAAAAATTCTAAAAAAATATTTAAAAATTATAAATTGAAATGTATATGGTCTAAAATGTCATAAATTATCCAATTATGAACAATTCACAACTCAGAAAAAATTATTTATAATAATTTAAAATTTAGAATATTATTACCACAAATAAAATTAAATAGATTAAATAAGGATTAATCATGTTGATAAGGTTCAAAATAAATTACCAACATGTATAAATATTATTGGTGATGAGGGAATAACAATATATCCTCTAAGATTCAGATCTGAGTCATTTTTGGAGGTTTTTATGTGGGGTTTCAGTTTATTGAAAATTAATATTTTAGAGGTTTCCAAAAGTGCCCCTCTTCTCTCTTATAAAAGGGCACCTCCTCCGTCACCTCCTCACAACACATTGATCCTTCCACCACATCCAAACACAGACCATTTCTATCCTTCACTTCCCTAGAAACATACTAGAGTTAATTCCCTTCTTCAAAGACTGACTTTAGTGCCCTAAGAGGTGGTTTAGAAGAGTCGCGTCGAATAAGACGTAATATCCTTTATTGATTCTTTCAAATTAATTTCTAATTATACTTCCTTTTATTTTTTTTGTTTAATAAAAAAATACTAACATCAGTATCACTCAAATTTTTTTATGCTATTATAAATATGAACAAAACCTATTTCACCATCTATCCAACCTACGGAACACAAAATCACCGCACGTGAGTAGGTACGGAATACCGTCTCCACACCGTGGTGTAATCTATTATTCCAGCAGCACATTACATGGATGGTTATAATGGTGTAATGAATAACTATATATGGTTATTATAACTTTATACTAATTCTAAGGTATTATATGATCCAATCTAATTCAATTCAATAATTATGGAAACGATATCATCGCTCGTGCGTACGTATAGATTACCGTCTCCACGACGCGATGAGATACATTTCCAAGTTAAACATTCATGAATGATTATAAAGTATATATAATAAATAATCATTAAATATATTACATAATAATGATACTAGATTTATGTAAATGTTATTTACTATTTCCATTAAAATTAATAAATAAATGAAAACAACGTTCATGTGTACGTACGGCCTACCGTCTATATGAACGGTGTATTTCATTCCATTTACCGATATATTATATATATGTATATTCTGAATATATATTATATATAAAAAGTTTTTTACATTCAGGAAGTATGTAATCATGTTCTAAGTAATCATATTAATAATTACAAGTCAAAACATGGATGATAAATGAAGCAATTTTACCCAAAATGCTTCTCTAACATTGAATTGACAAATGAACGGGTAATATAAAGTCAAAAGATAATCATGTATGATATAATAAATATTATTGTGGTTATTTTAAAACATAATAATATTTTTAAACCTACTATACTGGCGTCTCAAACACATACGAATGAATTTGGACATAAGGAAAGGGATTATTTCATCTCGCATTTATTTATGTGAGACATATGCTTTAATCACCAACTATTTATTTGGTATTTTGTTTATGCTTCCCATGAATGTTTTATGATTTTTATTATAAAGGATATTATATTTACATATGCCTTTAATTTTCTTCATTTTATGACATGTAAGATTCCACTGATTATAAATGGTAAGGGATAATTTTGCAATCTCATTTTTATCCGGGATTCCTTAGACGTATGTATTTATCGGGGTTATAATTTTCATCCATGTCCATAACTTTTTATTTCATAATATGTTTAATATTATTCCATTTATGAATAAATTCATATTTACCCCACTTTTCCTTTTACTTTGTGATATGGAAGGAATCTTTCTTTTGATTACCAAACGTTGTAATTTTTGACTTTTCCATTAAAAGTACGAGGGGAAAGTTTTTTAACTTATACGGCATGAACAAATTTTTATGATTTCATAATGCCTTAATTATATAAATAATATTGTAAAGGATTTCATTATTATTTTAATGAAAATTATTTTCTATTATATAGCATGTCATTTTGAGAAAAGAAAATGATTTGGAAGAAGAAAGGATATTTTCCTCAAAAATTCATTTCAAATGTTTTATCAAAACTCTTTTCTATATATAATGACATTATTTAATATGGTTATGTTTCAAGATTAATGTATATATTATTTTCATGGTTTAGTTTTTCATATGATTAAATGACCTCCATTTGTTTTTTAAGGATTATGTTATAATGGGATGATATTTATGAAACCCATTTTATTCTTTGGGTTATGATGAATGATTTATGTTTAATTTTTGGAACACGTAAGAATGATTTCATTATGAGATGGGTGGGACATATATGTCCCTTCAATGCATTGGTTAATTATTTATTTCACATGATATATAGATGGCCGGAATAGAAAGTGAATCTGGTTCAATAATAATGTGCAGGAACGACAAGTAAACCCGGTTCAGTAATGGACTTTGTCCACTATGATGGTCTTGGAAGCAATAACATAGATACTATGGAAATCACAAAATGTGCTTAATGGATGCCACAATTACATGTTTTATTCCCATTCTATTTTATCATGTTTAAGGTTCCTTTATGATCTTTTCCTTATTCACATCCAAGATTTATGACATTACTCATGATTTTGATGTTTTATGTTCATATTCCTAGTTCAAATGTTTAGGGATTGTTTTATGTTCTTCATGTTTACCTTTACTGAGCATTTGAGCTCACCCTTTTTATGTTTTATTTTCCCCAATATATAATGAAAGGTTTTATGTATGAAAACAAAAGGGGAAGATATTTATGGGAGAATTTGATGATCTTTCACCATGATTAGAAGATTATGTTCCGAGTTTCCAAAGACACTAAACTAATACTGTCTTTGGGCATCTGTTTTTGTCATTTATTAAGTATTCCAAAAAAGTAATGTAATGTCTATGTACATCAATCTATGGGTCCTTAAAGTTGGTACGTGTTCACGAACATTTTTTTCAATATGTACTTCCCTCGTATTCTTAGAACAAAATGGAAATGGAGTTCTTTGAGCTTAAGAAAAAGGATGATGAATCTCTTGGTATATACGAGGTGCATATTACAAGTCTTGCATGGCATCAATCTGGATTTATCATCCAACCTGAAAGTAAAGTAGACCGATTCTTCAATGGATTAAAACCAATTTTTGAAGTGAATTAGATATTATATTCTTCAGTAGCTATGAAGAAATTTTGTGTTGTGCTATCAAGGATGAACTGGAAGTTTGTGTTACATATCAATCTCATGGTTTTGACAAGAAAAGAAAGATGGAGTTCAAGGAAAAATCTCAAAACTATGGTGAAAAAAATACAAATCTCTCATTATGCTAAATGTGTGGAAAGAAGAATGGTGGATATTGTCTTAATGTGACTAAATTTCTTTTTTTAAGTGTAGAAAAGAAGGTCATCATGCAGTTATGTACTGAAGTAATGGGAAAACGTAGCTAATTATTTTAATAGTGAAAAGACTACACAGAATGCACCACCAACACTTCAATGATACAAGTGTAGGGAAATGGTTCATTATACTAACCAATGCCCTAATCCAAGGTTTAATGATGATCGACATCAACAGCCTCTTAAGGCAAAGGAAAAAAGGGAAGTCACATGCGATCACTATTGGAGATGTTGAATATGACAACGAAGTGGTGGAATGATTAAGTGTTTATGTAATGGGATTGCAAAATAGTTTTGTGGATTCTCATTTTTAGTGTCGTGGAATATTGTAATATCTATGTATTGGTTTAATATAGTTTTCAAATATTATATGGTGCCAGTAACCATGAAAAGTGATAGAAATATTTTTGGAAAGTAGATGATATGCACATAATTAAAGGATAAAGGGATAATGAAATGTTTGATAGTATTAATGAGCTAATGACTAAAATAAGGACAATGTGATATCATGGTTTGAGTATATAGAAATTTTGGGATTCTGGTATTTGGAAAGAGTTGCCTTTTGACAACATTCATGTTTTCACAAAGATTCTATGGTAATTCATGTTTCAAGAGAATACATGAGTAAGGAATTAAAATGTTTTTAATGTGACAAAAAAGATATTACATAAAATACATGGGGGATAAATGATGGTATTCACATGCATGGTAGATGGCATTTCTAGTAGTCGTTTTCTTTATACTATGAGATTAGACAAAAGTATTTTTGATAAGACTAAAGGTTAGAATGCATTAATTTGGACATCATAATACTATCTAAGGCTAGAAATTTTTGATATTATTCTTGGAATGTTGTAATAGTATAGTTTTAGAAAAAAGGACAACTCGTAGGACGAGCGACAACTCGTCGTGTCAGACAAGGATGCGGGAATCGAACCCACAACCAAAGAGCGATTGACCTTTATCGCCAACCACTGGCCTATAGGAAGTCCCTAGTTAGTAGAAATTATTTTTATTTTTTTTATGTGGTATGATATTTGGTGTCTCCATTATTGTAATCATATACGATTGACCTCACCATATATAGAATTTTTTATATTTGATAACTTTTGCTAAACTTTTTTATGAGATAGATGGAATGACCCATCATTATTTCAAATGATCTGCTAACACTTCACGAATGACCAATTCGACTTCATTGATTTATGATATAATGTGGAAATTTTTCACTGAATTACCAATGGTGATATTGTAACAAAATCAAGTGTGTATTTATTCTAATCCAAAATTTTCATCTACAGTGAAATGATATTGAAAACAAAAAACGTTGTCATAGTACCCTCATATTCGATGAATTAGATGGTACCTTAGATAATCACAAATTTAGGACATTGTGATTGTTGTATTTCTCATAGCCATGTTCTCTAACACTCTTCATCCAAACATGATGGTTAGATTTCTCTTCCATATCAATATTTTCACGTATATTCTCCTATTTGGAAACCCTGTAATGAGTTACATTGGGTATCTGTTATGTTTCTAAAATTCCTTTTTAAAATGATGCTTTAGTATTCCTATTTATAATGTGGGTTTCTATGAAAGGAAATTTCAAGTAGAAAACCATTTCTAACCCCAACGAATTTCGAGGGACAAATTCATTTTAAGGGGGGTAGAATGTAACACCTCAAGATTTTATGAGAATTATTCTTTTTAATTTCATTGATGTCTTTTGTTGTATGCTTCAACAATATTATCTTGTCTTATACACAACAACGTGTTACCTTGTAGTATACGCAAACACTATTCTTGGATTGTGTTGCACAGAACTGCGACCTTCCTCGATAGTGTGTGTTGTACCCAATACCGATTTTCACTTAACAATGATATATTAGTATAATATTGTGAACTAGCCATTATGAACAGTATTAAACGAATTTTGAATTTTATAACATTCTAATTCATCTTACACATTATCTAGAATGAGATATGAAAAAAAATCAATTTTTTGATAAAATAAGTATTTTTTAAAAAATGTAGTCTTACCGCCTTTTGATGGCGCACCCATTTTAAATATAAATTTTGACAAGTTTATAAGTTCACTTTTTCAAAAATAAAATTCTTCTTTTGAATCAGGATATAAAAATTTACATTGGATAAAGTTTTGATACTTTTCTGATAAATTTCATATTTTTATGAATAGTAAAAATTTGCAAAATTTTAATTAAAAATAACTTTTTTCATTAAGATAATATATATGGTTAAATTATAGTAGTTAATTGTTTCAAAGTATAAATATAATATATTTTTTCAATTTAATATAATTCATGTCATTAGAATTATTCCTTTAATTTCATTGATTTCTTTTGTTGTATGCTACACCAATATTAGCTTATTTTATATGCAACATATTATTATCTTGTAGTATACGCAAACACTATTATTGGCTTGTCTTACACGTAAGAGGGACCTTCCTTGATAGCATGTGTTATACGCAATACTGAGTTTCACTAAACAATGATATAATATTATAATATTATGAACTAGCCATTATGAATAGTATTAACAAAATATTAAATTTTATAAAATTATAATTCATCTTACACATTTTCTAGAAAAATATATGAAAAAAATCAATTTTTCGATAAAAGAAGTATTTTTTAAAAAAATGCATTTTTACTCTCTTTTGATAACGCACCCATTTTAAATCTAATTTTTGACAAGTTTATAATTTTAATTTTACAAAATAAACTTCTAATTTTGAATCAGGATATAAAAATTTGCAGTGGATAAATTTTTGATACTTTTCTGATAACTGTCATATTTTGATGAATAGTAAAAATACGCTAAATTTTAATTAAAAACAACTTTTATCAAGAAAATAACTGATATGGTTAAATTAAAATAGAAAATTGTTTTAAAAGTATAAATATAATATATTTTTACCATTTAATATAATTTATGTCATTGGCATTAATTTTACATTGAATTAATAGGTAAAAACATTTCAATATTTGACAATGTTTTAACTTTTAAAACCCTTTTTTTAACAACAGGATTAATTTTAAATTAATTATTGAAACTTCGGTGATTTGAATTTTAAAAAATGGATTACCATTTTGGATTCAGTGGGTCCAAATAATGTTAATAGGTTAACTTTATTTTTTTTGATATCATGATTAGTAACTACAGTAATTTTTATTTATTACAGTTAAAGGTAAATCGGGTAATAAAAAATAAAAATATGATTATAAAATTACCCTAACACCAACAAAAATTATATTGGATGAATAAAAGTAGACCCATATCACATAGGAGTATTAATAGATTCAATTCATGGACTTTTGATAATGAAAATGATATAATTATTATTAAAACCAAAGAAAGTGACAACATGTCACAGTATTATAACTTATAAGTTTAAGAATTTTAATTTACTAATAAACATCATAAAACATAGAATATAAATAGTATATATAAAGCTCATAAAATTATCTACATCATGAGAATTTTTTCATAATTTTTAAGGATTAAATAATTATCATTAATGATGACACAATAGTGATGTAGAATTTATTTTAATGATTGAAATATCAAATAAATGGTTTTAAAAATATTAAAACAAATATTATATGAACTAATTAAAGTTCACCAAAAATATCAGAGATAAATATTAAATTTTAGGAGTCTATTAATTTTTTTTTTTGAATATATACTTTTGGGGATTTTATTTGAATTCAAATAAATGATTAGTGTCAGAATCGACAATATTGTTATTTTATTAAAATAACATATTATAAAATTAATTAAAAATCACTAATTTTTTTGAAAATTATAAATTTGACTTTATATGGTCTAAAATGTCATAAAGTATGAAATTATTGACAATTCACAACACATACGTAATTATTTATAATAATTTAAAATTTAGAGTATTATTACCACAAATAAAATTTAATAGATTAAATAAGGATAAATCAAGTTTATAAGGTGTAAAATAAATTACCAAAATGTCTCAATCATATTGGTTGATCCGATTACAACCCAGTATCTTCTAATATTCTGATTGGAGTCATATTGGAGGTTTTTAGTTGGGGTTTGAGTTTATTATAAATTACAATTTTAGAGGTTTCCGAAAGTACCCTTCTTCTCTCTTATAAAAGGGCACCTCCTCCCTCTCCTCCTCACACCACTTTGAGCCTTAAAGGTTGGCCAAACCCTACCCATTTCTCTTCTCCACTTCCATAGAAACATACTAGAGGTCCTGGTATTATTCAAAGTCTAACATTAGTGCCTTAAGTGGAGAATTATAAGAGGCGCGTCGAAGAAGAAGAAATACCCTTTACCGATTCTTCCAAATTCATTTTTTCTTCTACTTCCTCTGCTTTGGATGATTCATAAAAAATTAATAACATAATTATCACTCATATACTGATGTGTTATTATAAATATTAACCAATCCTATTTCACCTTCTATCCATCCAATGGAAAATGAAATCACCGCGCGGGCATAACTACACAATACCGTCTCCACGCCATGGTGTACTCTCTTTTTCCACCCCACCATAATTGGATGGGTATAATGGTGTAATTAATATCTATATATGGTTATTATAACATGATAATAAATCTGAGATATTATATCATCCACTCTGATTCAATTAAATAATTTTGGGAATGATATCATCGCCCGTGCGTAGGTACGGATTACAGTCTTCACAATGCGATGAGATTCATTTTCCAAGTTAACCATTCAAGAATGATTATAAAGTATTTATAATAAATAATAATGAAATATATTACATATTAATGATACATGATTTTTTATATGTTAATTACTTAATTCTATTCAATTTAATAAGGAAATGAAAACAACGTTCATGCGTACGTAAGACCTACCGTATCCATAAACGATATATTTATTTCCATTTATCGATCTATTGTATATATTTATATTATGAATTTATAAAATATATAAATGATATTTTAAATTTAGTAATTATGTAATCAAGATCTAAGTAATTATATTAATATTTACAAGTCAATACACAGACAATAAATGAAATGATTTTACCCAAAAAACTTTTTTAACATGGAATTGACAAATTAACAGGTAATATAAAGTACTATGTGAAGCATATATTATATAATAAATATTATTATGGTTCTGTTACAGGTGAATAATAATTTTAAAACTAATATATAGCAGTCTCAGACACATATGATATAAATTGGACATAAGGTAAGGGATAATTATTCCAGTCTCGTTCTTATCCGAGATTGTTTATTCGTATGTATTTACTTGGGTTATATTTTTCATCCTTGTCCATAAAAATGTTTTTCATAAAGTGATTAATAATATTCCATGTATGTTTACATTCATTTTTACCCTTATTTGACTTTTAATTTGTGTTATAGAAGAAATCATTCTTTTGTTTACCAAACGCTGTACTTTTTGACTTTTCTGTTAAAAGCATGAGGAGAATGTTTTTTTAACTTATGTGGAATGAACGAATGCTTACATTTTCATAAATACTTATTTTAATGAAGATTAATCTAAAATATTTCAGGATTATTTTCAAAAAAAATCCCTTTCTTTTAAAATTTCATTGAATTCTGTGAAAATAAAATGATTTTGAATAAGAAAGGATATTTTCCTCAAAATTTCATTTCAAGTGTTTTATCAAAACTATTTTCCATCTAAGATGAAATTTTTTAGTATGTTTATGTTTCAAGTCTAATGTCTCAATTATTTACATGGTTTTATTTTTATTATTATTAAATGACATCCATTTGTTTAATATGGTTTATGTTATTATGGGATGATGTTTATGAAACCCATTTAATTTCATGGGTTATGATGAATGATTTATGTTTCTTTTATGGAACACGTAAGAATGATTTCATTATGAGATGGGTGGGACCTATATCTCCCTCCAATCCATTAGTTAAATATTTATATCTAATGATATAGACATGGATGGAACAGAATATAAATCTGATTCAGTAATACAGGGCTGGAAGGACAAGTAAACTTGGTTCAGTAATGGACTTTTTCCACTATGATGGTCTTGGCATCAATGCCTTGTCTACTATGGAAATCATAACATGTGGTTAATAGATTCCACAATTACATGTTTTATTCCCATTATAGTTTATCGTGATTAATGTTCCCTTATGATCTATTGCTTATGCACAACCATGATTTTTGTTATTACTCACGATTTTGATGTTTTATGTTAATATTCTTAGTTCAAATGTTTATGGATTATTTTATGTTCTTCATGTTTACCCTTACTGACAATTTGAGCTCACCATTTTTATGTTTTCTATTCCCCAAGATATAAAATAGGTTTTAGGTAAGAAATCCAAAGTGGAAGATCTTTATGGGATATGTTGAAGATCTTTCAACATGATTAGAAGATTATGTTCAGAGTTTCCAAAGACACTAAACTAATAAGGTCCTTGGGCATCTGTTTTTTTCATGTATTAAGTATTCTTAAAAAAGTAATGTAATGTATATGTACGTTAAGCTTTGGGTCTCTACAGATTCTTATAGGCTATGTACATGTAAACCATAAGCATCCATTGGTCTAATATTTTACCATTTGGAGCCTTATAAAAGCAATTATGAAACTTATATTATATTATTTTAAATGATGTCAAAATTGTCACCTCCATGATTTAATAAATAAAAAAATTTAAGTGTTGTGATTTTATGTTGATAAATTCGAGATAAAGTATTCTTATGGAAGATATCAGATTTATCTGCATCATAGTAATTTATTTTTAAATTTTTTTCAACAAATAAGTATATTAAATAATTATACAAAAATGATGTAGTAATTATTTTATTTATGGAAATATCAAATAAATGGTTATAAAAATATTAAAATAAATGTTATATGAACAAATTAATGTGACCCATGATTGTGTAAGATGAATATGACAAGTTAGGAATCTATTAATTATTTTGTTTTGAATATATCCTCTATGTGGATTTTATTTAAATTCAAATAAATGAATAATGAAAAAATAGACACTGTTGTTATTTTATAATAATAACATATTATTTAATAGTTTAAAAATCACTTAAATATTTAAAAATTATCAATTGAAATTTATATGGTTGAAAATGTCCTAAAGTATTAAATTATAGACAATTCACAACTCATAATTAATTATTTAAAAAAAATTAAAATTTATAATATTATAATGATAAATAAAATTAAATAGATTAAATAACGATAAATCAAGATGATAAGCTTTAAAATAAATTCCCAACAATCCAAAATTGTAATCGTTGATGAGATCAGAATGCTGTCTCATCTCATCTTCTAATTTGAGTCATTTTTTGGAGGTTTTTAGGTTGTGTTTGAGTTTATTATAAATTAATATTTCAGAGGTTTGTAAAATTTCCCCTCTCCTCCCATATAAAAGGGAACCTCCTCCCTCTCCTCTTCACAACATTTTTGAGCCTTCAAGATCGTCAAAACCCTATCAATTTGTCTTCTCCACTTCCCTAGAAACCTACTAGAGGTCCTAGTCTTCTTCAACGTCCAAAATTAGTGCCCTAATAAGAGGTTTAGAAGAGGCGCGTCGAAGAAGAGGTAATATCCTTTACCGATTCGTTCAAATTCATTTATTCTTCTAATTCCTCTAATTTATTTGTCTCATTATATATTATTAACAACAATATCACTCATATTCAAATATTTTATTATAAATATGAACCAACCCTATTTCACCTTCTATCAATCATACGGAAAACAAAATCACTGCGTGTGTGTACGTACGACTTACCGTCTCCACGCCGTGGTGTAATCTGTTTTCTAGGACCACTTTACTTGGATGGGTAAAAAGGTGCAAATAATAACTATATATTATTATTATAACATGATACTAATTATGAGATATTATATCATCCACTCCAATTTCCTTTAATAATTATGGGAACTATATCATCACTCGTGCATACGTACGGATTACCGTCTCCAAGACGTGATGAGATTCACTCTCCATGTTAACCATTCAAGAATGATTATAAACTATATATAATGAATAATAATGAAATATATGACATAATAATGATACTTTATTTATGTATATATATATATATATGTCATCTACTTACTTCCATTCAATTCAATAAGGAAATTAAAACAACGTTCATGCGTACGTATGACTTACCATCTCCATGAACAGTGTATTTCATTTCATTAATATATCTATTATACATATATATACTGAATATTTATGATATATAAATCTTGTTTTAAATTCTAGAAGTAAGTAAATCATGATGTATGTAATAATAATATCTAGAACAACAAGTCCAAAAACGTATGATAAATGATACGATTATTACAAAAAATGATGCTTTAAAATGGAATTGACAAAAGAAAGGGAAATATAAAGTCATAAGTGAATCATATATGATATCATAAATATTATTATGGTTTTTAACACGATTATAATATGTTTTAACCCACAATAAAGAAGTTTTTGTCACATACTAATGAAACTGTACATAAGGTAAGGGATAATTTTCCAATCACATCTTTATCTCGGATTTCTTATATGTAAGTATTTATTGGGGTTATATTTTTCATCCATGAGCTTAAAAATGTTTTCATAAAGTGTTTAATATCATTACATGTAATGACCTGTATAATTCAAGGGAAATTGTTTTCTTAATTTTCTTTGGAATTTTACAAGAGCGCGGTTTCTGACGGCACCTGATTCTGAGGCCCGGAGTGCCTGGAATCAATTTCCAAAGTTTGGCTCGGGTACGTTCAGTGAACGAACGAGCGGGAATTTCTAACTTTTAAACCGGTGCCCGGAATCGAATTCCGAGGGCACTGATGAACTCGCAGCGCTGATATTCTCTTAAGGAGACCTTTTCCGAGGTCGCGTTTTATGCGGAATGAATGTTAGTTTTGGAAAAAAATAAAAGAAGTTAAATAAAATGTGGAAACACATTTTATTTTTAACATGTTGCTTAACTCCTCTCAAAGGGAGTTAGGGGTGGGACCCACATACACATAACCTACCTTGATAGGATTAAGTGTGTTGGGGCCCACACGAACCCTAACACTTCATATTCTCTTTTAAAACTCCCTATAACTCCTCTTTAATTAACTTGACAACTTAGTTAATTAATTGAGTTGAGTTGTTTGAATTTCAATCCTTTGAAATTCAAGTTGATAATTGTGTAAATAAAATAAGCCTTAGCTTATTTTATTTTGGTTGGTCAACTTAGCCACCTTGAGAGAATTTGGAGCTTTCTTCTTCTTCTTCAAACTCAACAAAAAACGTGAAGAATGTCGTTCTTAAACGAAGAACCTCTCCGTCGAAGAACTCGGTCCTTTCACGACGCCTTATCCGCGACGTGACGTACCTCTTCCGTGTCATCTCTTCCGTGACGATTTCCCGCGAAGAAATCACCGTCAAAGAACTTCGAATCCTCGCTTCACGATGTCGAAATCCTTTTCCCGCAACGCCGAACACCGCGACGCTCGCCTTCCGTGGGTAGTTGACGAACATCATTCTTGAAACCGAGGTAGGGGTTTGTTGTTGCTTTATTTAATTAATCTCATTCTTGGGTCTAGCATGACAATCCTTGAGGTTAAATGATTAAGTGTTATCATCTAACGAGAGGGGGGTCGGACCGCACAAACACGGCCGAAACCCCCCCTCCTTTGTTCATGAATGTTTTTTGTGGATGGAACGAGATGGCGTGGTGTCGTCGCACCACGCGGGAATTACACGGCAGTTATCATGTCGCGCCGTGGAAAGATTATCATGAACGCGACGCCGTCGTGCCGCGTCGAAGGAAACTGAAGGCGCCGCGGCAGGAGCGGGGCCGCGGCGGAGGGGCGCGGTGCCGTCGCACCGCGCCGGACGACGATGGCCGTGACCGGTTCCGGGCCGCGGCGGAACTTGATGACCGACGGCCAGCCGGGCCGCCGGTGCCGGAAGACGGAAGAGGACCGACCCTTGCTGGTCCTGTTGAGAAGAAGCGGGCCGGCCAGGTCGGGCCAGCCGAGATGGTTGAAACCGGGGGAATTTAATTCCCCCGGGTGGTTTAATGACCCCCCATTATGAGGGGGCCCGGTTTCACAAAGGGGGGCAGGCGGCCCCCCCCGTTTCCAGCAAGCTCGCCCTTTGGCCGAGCTCGCAGCGCGCCCAGCGCGCTGCCTTGTGCCGAACCAGTGTGCCTGGCTGGTTCGCCAGGCCAGGCCGCGCCGCGCCGCACTGGGACGGGTCAACCCTGTCCGGGGCGGGTCGACCCGGTTCGGGCCATCCAGGGAGGTCTCGGGCCGGGACGGCCCGGGCCCGAAACCCCCATTACCGAGCGGTTTGGATTCAAATACCCATAACTCGGGCTACGGACTTCCAAACGACGCGCCGTCAATGGAGATATGATCCTTGGATCGAGATGGTCGTTTCGGTATATTACACTCAAGGTTTCAGAATACTTTCAGTTCAGCCAGGTTGGTTCGTGCACGAAACCAACCGGGCCCTCGGAGCGGAAACACTCATATCTTGAGCTACGGACGTCCGATTGACATGCCGTTTGCTTTGTTGAGTTCCTCTTAGTGAGACGGATCTTTTGGCATACTCCGCCCGAGGTTTGGATGCAGGTGAAGTACGGTCGGGTTGGTTTTGCCTTAAAAATCAACCGGGCCCCTGGGACGAAAAATCCAATAAATCTCAGACCGGGCGTCCGATCGACGCGCCGTCTGTTGCGTTGAGTTACTGTTGACGATACGGAACTTTTGGATACATCAACTTTGGACATTGTGACAGTTGATGTATCAGCCTCTCGGGTCATTGAGTGAACCCTCCCGAACGAGCTTGCTATGTGCGGGAACCCTAGAGCTGGTTGTGACTGCTACTGCTACTGCTACTGCTACTGCCACTGTGACTGCGACGACGACAGAGCAGAGATCCTTAGTGGATTCGGCGACGACGACTACAACACTCAGCAATCCTACGTGGATCAGTGATACTGGTCCTGTGTGGGCCCGATCCTGTGTGGTTCTGCGCTCAACGGTCCTGTGTGAACCAGCGCCTACAGGTCCTGTGTGGGCCCGATCCTATGTGGGTCATTGCGAGGGTTAGTACCTTTCGATCCTTTGTGGTTCCGACGACTTAGATGGATCAGTGATCATCTCTATCGTCTTCCGAAGAAGTATTCCTGTGTGAGATGAATCCTATTGCTTTCCTGTGTGGATTGTGTTGTGCTATCCTGTGTGGATTTCGTTTTGCTTTCCTGTGTGGAATACGTATACTTTCATGTGTGGACGGAGTTGTACTTGGGCTCGGAGGTTGGAGCGTATTGGAATTTATGACTTTGGTATATGTATGGGAATATACCTAAGTAATGTTGGTTGTTACTTCGTGATTGTATCTTACCTTTGTGATTTATCCTTTGTGGATTTTGGGAGACCTTCAGGGGTCTCGGGGTCCCTACTGAGTAGCTTATACTCACCCCTTCACGGGCTATGCCCGCACTACGTTGTGTTGGTTGCAGACGTCGGGCATCGTTGATCGTGGTTGAGGCTTGCTGAGCAAGACGGTACCTGGAGGTGGACCACTGGGCGGGACTTGCTCGGAGCAGACGGTGGGACCCGAGGAGTAGTGGAGCTATCTGTACCCACCCTTCAGGTGGGATTTCTAGTGGACAGCTCGGTGTAGAGGCTTTTACATTACAGTTGTTTTTTTCCCTTTCGAGTTGTACTTTACATTCAGTTTGGGTTTGTATACTGGCCCATTAACTTTTCCACACTATCAGTTGTACTCTGTTTTTACTTAGTGTTTACTTTTCTACTTTCTTACTCTGTGGTTCTTGTTTACTTTACAAAGGAAATGCCTTCCCTTTTTATCGGGATTTACACCTTGGTGCTAGTCGCCAGCCCCGGGCCTATGGAAGGCGGGCTTGGGGTAGTCACGGCACGGACCCCGAGGGCGGGTCGTGAAAAATTGGTATCAGAGGAGTTCGATTCTACCGTGAATTCTGATCTTTTCTATGTGAAGCAATAATGTTTAGCGTATTCAGTGTGGTTATCAGTCCAGGGAGTCCAGTGTTGGTGCGACGACCGACGTATCCGTACACCCGGACCCTGACTTATGATTTCCAACTTCATGCACGAAAAATTGATTGCGTGTGTGTTTCATGTTTTCATTGTGATTACTTTGTATCAGCTCACCAGGTATACTGTTCTGACCGTGGTGCACCTGTTTCCTTTTCAGGATGGCCCCACGACGGCAGCCAGCTAGGGTTCCGAGAGTCGAGCGTGACGACAGCCCACCGAGTGACGAGGCCTCGGTGCATGGCCCTTTGTCAGCTGTGGCACCGGCGGTAGCTCTACCCGCCGAGCCACTGATGCCTCCAGCACTAGCCGCTGACGATGCACGTCACCTAGGAGATCTTCACGAGTTCCAGCACCAGCGACCGCCCAAGTTTCGTGGGGAGACGGACCCCCAGGCAGCCGAGGATAGGCTGGAGGCAATGGTGTGAGTTTTCAGGCTAGTGGGGACACCGGCTGACCTCATGGTGATCCTCGCTACGAGCCTACTGCACGCAGCAGTAGGACGACGGTGGAGCTTGATGCTCCAGGTGCACGATTAGGCATCTCTTCTATGGACGGACATTGAGAACCTCTTCCGCTCGGAGTTCGTCCCAGCCACCCTCCGTGCGGTGTGAATCTAGGAGCTTCCTCAGCTGCGACAGGGCAGCATGACGGTCGCTCAGTACTCGGCTAGATTTACCGATCTCTCGCGCTACTCGACTGACATGGTACGGGACCCATTCATCCGGGCTCGGACCTTCGAGCAAGGTTTGAGACAGGAGCTCAGGGCATCACTGATCTCCCTCAGCATACCGACTCAGACGGGAGTACTGGAACAAGCCCTTTTGATCGAGAGCTTCCTTGCTGAGTTTACACCAGCGCCGAGTCCCACCGCAGGGCGGCAATTGGCAGAGTCTTCTGCAGCAGGCAGTCGTCGGATGACTCAGGGGTCCAGGCAGACCAAACCTTTAGGCAGACGACCTCAGGACACTGGCTCAGTAGTGCGGGGCACACAGCGTGGAGCCTGTCTTTCGAGAGGTAGACACTGCTACTCGTGCGGCGGGCAGGGCCACATGGCTCATGACTGCCCGACCTTCAGTGCCGAGGAGCAGCAGACGGTTGTGGGACCACCGAGGTAGAGGTAGAGGGTCGACAGTGGCTATCCGCAGGGAGGAGGTGGACGAGGAAGAGGAACTGGCCGAGCAGCAGGTGGTGGGCGATGCATTGAGGCTCTACCAACACCACCACCAGGAGGTCCACCCCGACCACAGGGAGCTGGCAGGCAGAGACAGGCACATCTCCAGGCAGCAGAGGCCTACGACCACGGTGCAACTGAGATGATTCGAGGAACTATCTGTGTCTATTTCACCCTTGCTGCAGTACTTATAGACACAGGAGTGAGTCACTCTTTCATAGCCGTTGCCCTTGTTCGGAGCTCGGAGATTCTGACAGAGCCGTTGGCTCGATCCTTACGGCTAGAGAATCCTACGGGAACAGACTCGACGATTACGCACTGGTGCCGGCAGTGTGAGCTTACTCTAGGGGGCAAGAGCTTCGGCTGGGATCTTCATGTTGCAGTGTCGAGGCCTTACGACGTCATCTTGGGCATGGATTGGCTATCTACGGTCCATGCATAAATTGACTGTTTTAGGTGCAAGGTGCGATATGTACGCACCGACTGGAGCAGGTTCACCTTCACTGGCGAGAAGGGAGCCTTTGCAGCACAGGATGGACTTCCGCGGAGGAGAGGACATCCCATCACTCATCAGTTGTCTTGCCTCATCCTTGGAGCAGTTGATGTACGGAGTCATGGTTTTCCTGTAGTGGTAGATCAGTTTGCGGATGTTTTTCCCGACGACGTTCCAGGGATACCTCCTCGCAGAGAGGTAGACTTTTATATTGACCTATACCCCGGGACAACCCCGATATCCACTCCAGCATATCAGATGGCCCCCGCCGAGCTTCGAGAGCTACGGGAACAGTTGGAGGACTTGCAGGTCAAGGGGTTTATCTGACCCAGTGTTTCACCCTGGGCTTCCCCGATATTGTTCGCCAAGAAGGCGGATGGGATCTTGAGACTTTGTGTTTACTATCGTCGCCTAAACCAAGTGACAGTGAGGAACAAGTATCCGCTACTGAGGATTGATGACCTCTTTGATCAGCTCAAGGGAGCACGGTGGTTCTCGAAGATAGACCTCAGGTCAGGCGATCATCAGCTCAGAGTTAGAGATGAGGACGTGCAGAAGACGACCTTCAGATGTCGGTATGGCCACTATGATTTCTAGGTTATGCCTTTTGGCGTAACCAATGCTCCAGCAGTGTTCATGGCCCTCATGAACAGGATCTTTCAGCCATACCTTGATCGGTTTGTCGTGGTCTTCATCGACGACATACTGATTTACTCAACGACTGAGGAGGAGCACGCCTACCACTTGCAGGATGTACTAGACACACTCCGAGAGAACCATCTTTATGGTAAACTCTTGAAGTGCCAGTTCTGGAGACGTGAGGTCCACTTCTTGGGACACGTCATCTTTGAGGTGGGAGTTGCAGTGGATCCTGCAAAGATCAAGGCAGTGTTAGCTTGGGAGCCACCCAGGAGCGTGACGGAGGTTTGGAGTTTCTTTGGACTAGCCGGATACTATCGGAGATTTGTGCCAGACTTCTCTAGAGTTGCGGCACCACTAACAGCTTTGACGAAGAAGGGGAAACCCTTCATGTGGGTAGACAGATGTCAGCAGAGCTTCCAAGAGCTGAGATAGAGATTGACCAGCACACCTATCTTGAGGGTGCCTGAGGAGGGAGTAGGGTACGTAGTCTACTGCAATGCATCAAGGACCGGACTCAGATGTGTTCTAATGCATGAGCGGGCAGTGATCGCCTATGGATCACGTCAGTTGAGGATGCATGAGCAGAACTACACTACCCATGACCTGGAGTTAGCAGTAGTGGTCTTCGCTCTGAAGACATGGAGACACTACCTGATGGGCGAGCGCTTTACAGTCTTTTCTGATCATCAGAGTCTCAGGTATATCTTCTCGCAGAAGGACCTGAACCTGAGACAGCGGCGATGGATCGAGTTCCTCCAGGACTATGACTTTGAGATAGTCTATACTCATGGAAAGGGGAATGTGGTAGCCGATTCCTTCAGCAGGAGGACCGACATTCACCTACTTGAGAAGGCGACAGAGCAGCTATCCTCTTTGCAGATATCCTTTGTAGATAGAGATGGAGCAGCCTTCCTTCCGTCTCTCACAGTCACTCCTCCACTACTGCAGCAGGTCAGAGAGGCACAGCGAGAGGACGCTAACTGTGAGACACGGCGTGCACAGATATTCTCGGGACATGCACCTGATGGTTTCTCCCTTGGAGAAGAGCACGACATCCTATTCAGAGGACGTACCATGGTACAAGTCGCTTTGCGAGAGGAGGTGCTGAGAGAGTTTCACACTTCTCCTTTGGCGGTACATCCTGGAGTGGCGAAGATGTACCAGGATCTCAGACGACAGCACTGGTGTCCAGGCATGAAGAAGGATGTAGCAGAGTTCGTTTCTCGATGCCTCACCTGCCAGCAGGTGAAGGAAGAGCATCAGGTACCATAAGGCTTGGTATAACCCTTGTAGGTTCCGGAGTAGAAGTGGGACAACATATCTATGGACTTCGTGACTGGACTTCCACGCACTTCCAGAGGTCACGACTCCATCTGGGTGATTGTCGAACGACTCACCAAGTCGGCTCACTTCTTACCCATACGAGAGCAGGGCTCAGTGGAGAGCTTGGGACATCTCTACATTCAGGAGAATGTGCGGCTCCACTGTGTGCCATCATCTATCGTCTCCGATCGAGATGCTCGCTTTACTTCCCGGCTTTGGAAGGGGTTACAGGAGGCGTTCGGGATGCAGCTACGTCTGAGCACAGCCTTTCACCCTCATACGGATGGTCAGACGGAGATGACCATTCAGACTCTCGAGGACATGCTCCGTGAATGTGTCCTCGACTTTGGTCACAGCTGGGAGGACCACATACCATTGGTGGATATTTCGTACAACAACAACTACCACTCCACCATCGGGATGGCACCGTACGAGGTGTTGTATGGCCGACCTTGTAGATCTCCTTTGTGTTGGAAAGACCCTGGGGAGTCAGCAGTTGTGGGACCGGAGATGGTCCAGGCGACAACAGAGAAGGTCCAGGTCATCCAGGAGCGGATGAGGATAGCTCAGAGCCAGCAGAAGTCATACGCCGACAGGAGGCGGAGGCCACTAGAGTTCGAGGATGGCGACCACATCTTCTTGCAGGTCTCACCTCGACGTGGTATACAGAGATTTGGCTGAGGCGGCAAGTTATCTCCACGCTTCATCAGATCATTCTTGGTTCTCAGCAGGATTGCGGAGGTGTCTTATCGCATGGCTCTAACACCTCAGTTGCACCGGGTGCACGACGTCTTCCACGTGTCTCAGCTGAGGAGATACGTGCACGACCCGACGCACATCATTGATCATGGGGAGCTTGACGTTGACGATGGGGCGACTTTTACGGAGGTCCCGGTGGAGATCGAGGATCGACAGGAGCGGGTCCTACGTGGACGGTCGATCCCTCTAGTGCGCATCAGATGGCAGCATGGGAACCTCCAGGAGAGCACATCGGAGCGGGAGGCTCAGATGCGTGCTCAGTACCCTCATTTGTTTCCCTAGTTTTGATGTATCTTTACGGGGACGTAAATCCCTGAGGTGGGAGTAATGTAAAGACCCGTAAAATTCAAGGGAAATTTTTTCTTAATTTTTTTTGGAATTTTACAAGAGCATGGTTTCTGACGGCACTGGATTCCAAGGCCCGGAGTGCCCGGAATCAGCTCGGGTAGGTTCAGTGAACAAATGAGCGAAAATTTCTAACTTTTGAACCGGTGCCCGGAATTGAATTCCAAGGGCACCGATGAACTCACAGCGCCGATATTCGCTTAAGGAGACCTTTTCCGAGGTTGTGTTTTATGCGGATTGAAAGTTAGTTTTGGAAAAAATTAAAAGAAGTTAAATAAAATGTGGAAACACATTTTATTTTTAACATGTTGGTTAACTCCTCCCAAAGAGAGTTAGGGGTGGGACCCACATCCACATAACCTCCCTTGAGTGGATTAAGTGTGGTGGGGCACAAACGAACCCAAACAATTCATCTTCTCTTTTAAAACTCCCTATAACTCCTCTTTAATTAACTTGACAACTTAGTTAATTAATTGGGTTGAGTTGTTTGAATTTCAAACCTTTGAAATTCAAGTTGATAATTGTGTAAATAAAATATGCCTTAGCTTATTTTATTTTGGTTAGTCTCCTTAGCCACCTTGAGAGAATTTGTAGCTATCTTCTTCTTCTTCAAACTCAACGAAGAACGCGAAGAACTCCGTTCTTCAACGAAGAACCTCTCCATCGAAGAACTCGGTCCTTTCGTGACGCCGTATCCACGACGCGACGTACTTCTTCCGTATCATCTCTTCCGCGACGATTTCCCGTGACGAAATCGCCGTCAATGAACTTCGAATCCTCGATTCACGACGTCGACGTCCTTTTCCCGCGATGCCGACCACCACGACGCTCATCTTCCACGGGTCGTTGACGAACATCGTTCTTGAAACCGAGGTAGGGGTTTGTTTTTGCTTTATTTAATTAATCTCGTTCTTGGTTCTAGCATGACAATCTTTGAGGTTAACTGATTAAGTGTTATCGTCTAACGAGAGGTGGGACGGACTGCACAAACACGGCCGAAACCCCCCCTCCTTTGTTCTTGAATGTTTCTTGCGGATGGAACGAGATGGCATGGTGTCGTCGCACCACGCGGGAATTACACGGCAATTATCGTGCTGCGCCGTGGAAAAATTATCATGAACGCGATGCCGTCGCGCCGTGTTGAAGCAAACTGAAGGCGCCACGGCCGGAGCGGGGCCGCGGCGGAGGGGCGCGGTGTCGTCGCACCGCGCCGGACGACGAAGGCCGCGGCCGGTTCTGGGCTGCGGCGGAACGTGATGACCGACGGCCAGCCGGGCCGCTGGTGCCGGAAGACGGAAGAGGACCGGCCCTTGCCGGTCCTGTTGAGAAGAAGTCGGCCGGCCAGGTCGGGACGGCCGGGATTGTGGAAACTGGGGGAATTTAATTCCCTCGGGCTGTTTAATGGCCCCCCATTATGAGGAGGGCTAGTTTCAAAAAGGGGGGCATGCGGCCCCCCCATTTCCAGCAAGCTCGGCCTTCGGCCGAGCTGGCAGCGCGCTGCCTTGCGCCGAACCGGTGCGCCTGGCCGGTTTGCCCGGCCAGGCCGTTCCGGGCCGCATCGGGCAGGGCCGGGCCGGGCCGGGTCGACCCTGTCCAGGGCGGGTCGACCCGGTTCAGGCCATCCGGGGGGTCTCGGGCCGGGACAGCCCGGGCCCTAAACCCCCGTTACCGATCACTTTGGATTAAAATACCCATAACTCGAGCGACAGATGTCCAAACGACGCACTGTCAGCAGCGATGCGATCCTTGGATCAAGATGGTCGTTTCGGTATATCGCACTCAAGGTTTCAGAATACTTTGAGTTCGGCTGGGTTGGTTCGTGCATGAAACCAACCGGGCCCTCGGAGCGGAAACACTCATATCTTGAGCTACGGACGTCCGATTGACGTGTCGTCAGCTTTGTTGAGTTCATCTTAGTGAGAAAGATATTTTGGCATACTTCGCCCGAGGTTTGGACGCAGGTGGAGTACGGTCGGGTTGGTTTTGCCTTAAAAATCAACCGGGCCCCTGGGATGAAAAATCCAATAACTCTCAGACCGAGCATCTGATCGATGCGCCGTCTGTTGCGTTGAGTTACTGTTTACGATACGAAACATTTGGAAACATCAACTCTGGACTTTGTGATAGTTGATGTATCAGCCTCTCGGCTCATGGAGCGGACCCTCCCGAACGAGCTTGCTGTGTGCGGGAACCCTAGAGCTGGCTGCGACTGCTACTACGACTGCTACTGCTACTGCTACTGTGACTGCGATGACGACAGAGCAGAGTACCTTAGTGGATTCGACAATGACGACTACAGCACTCAGCGATCCTACGTGGATCAGTGCTACAGGTCCTGTGTGGGACCGATCCTGTGTGGGTCTGATCCTGTGTGGGTCTGCGCTCAGCGGTCCTGTGTGAACCAGCGCCTACAGGTCCTGTGTGGGTCCGATCCTGTGTGGGTCATTGCGGGGGTTAGTACCTATCAATCCTTTGTGGGTCCGACGACTTAGATGGATCGGTGATCATCTATATCGTCTTCCAAAAAATTATTCCTGTGTGAGCTGAATCCTGTTGCTTTCCTGTGTGGATTGTGTTGTGCTATCCTGTGTGGATTTCGTTTTGCTTTCCTGTGTGGAATACATATACTTTCCTGTGTGGACTGAGTTGTACTTGGGCTCGGAGGTTGGAGCATATTTTAATTGATGAATTAGGTATATGTATGGGCATATACCTAAGTAGTGTCGGTTGTTACTTCGTGATTGTATCTTACCTTTGTGGTTTATCCTTTATGGATTTTGGGAGACCTTCAGAGGTCTCGGTGTCCCTACTGAGTAGCTTATACTCACCCCTACACGGGCTATGCCCACACAATGTTGTGTTGGTTGCAGACATCGGGCAGCGTTGATCGTGGTTGAGGCTTACTGAGTAAGACGGTACCTGGAGGTGGACCACTGGGCGGGACGTGCTCGGAGCGGACGGCGGGACCCGAGGAGCAGTAGAGCTATCTGTACCCACCCTTCAGGTGGGATTTCCAGTGGACAGCTCGAGGTAGCGGCTTTTACTTTACAGTTGATGTTTTACCTTTCGAGTTGTACTTTACATTCAATTTGGGTTTGTATACTGGCCCATTTACATTTCCGCACTTTCAGTTGTACTTTGTTTTTACTTAGTGTTTACTTTTCCGCTTTCTTACTCTATGGTTCTTGTTTACTTTACAAAGGAAATGCCTTCCCTTTTTACCGGGATTTACGCCTTGGTGCTAGTCGCCAGCCCCTGGCCTATGGAAGGCGGGCTTGGGGTAGTCAGGGCATGGACCCCGATGGTGGGTCGTGACATTACATGTATGTTTAATGTCATATTTAACCCCTTTTTTCTTTTAATTTGTGTTATGGAAGAGATCATTATTTTGATTACCATACGTGTTACTTTTTGACTTTTCCTTTAAAGGTAGGAGGAGAATGTTTTTGAACTTATATGGAATGAATGTATTTTTACGATATAATAATTCCATATTTACATAATTTTTAATCTACAAGAATTCATGATTATTTTTAATATAATTATTTTCTTTAAAATTTAATGTCATTTTGATAAAATAAAATGACTTGGAAGAAGAAAGGATATTTTTCTCAGGAATTCATTTCAAATGTTTTATTAAAACTATTTTCCATATTTGATGAAAATAATTAATATGGTTGTGTCTCAAGAATAATGTCACTATTATTTACATGGATTTGATTTTTTTTATGATTAAATGATATCCATTTGTTTTATATGGACTACGATATGATGGGATGGTGTTTATGAAACCCATTTTATTCTTTGTCATATATGAAGAATGATTTCTGTTTGTTTTGAGGCACACGTAAGAATGATTTAATTATGAGATTGGTGGGACCAATATATCCCTCCAATGCATTGGTTAATGATTTATATCTCATGAGTTAGAAATGGCTAGAGCGGAAAGTGAAATCTGGTTCATTAATACTAGGCTGGAATGACAAGTAAACTCGGTACAGTAATTGATTTTATCCACTTTGATGGTCTTGGCAGCAATGCCTTGGCCACTATAGAAATAATTTAATGGGCCTAATGGTTTTCCACAACTAAATGTTTTATTTTATTAGGATTAATGTTCCTTTATGATCTATGCCTTATGTACTGCTATGATTTATTTCATTGCTCATGATTTTGATGTTTTATGTTCATGTTTTTATGTTCAAATGTTTATGGATTGTTTTTAATTTATCCATGTTTACCCTTGCTGAGCATTTCATCTCACCCTTTGAATGTTTTATTTACCCCTAGATATAAAGAAACGTTTTAGGTAATTAAAAAATTAGGGGAATATATTAATGGAAGATGTTGAAGATCTTTCACCATGATTAGAAGATTATGTACCGAGTTTCCAAAGAAACTAAACTAATATGGTTTTTGGGTGTCTATTTTTGGCATGTATTAATTATTCTGCAAAATTAATGTAATGTCTATGTACGTTAATCTTGGGTCATAATGTAAAACCCCGAGATTTTATGAGAAGTATTCTTTTTTAATTTCATTGATGTCTTTTCTTGTATTCTTCCGCATGATTTACTTACACTATAAACACATTATATTAGCTTGTACTAAACGCAACACCATACTTAGATTGTGATGCACACAATTTCAAGTTCATTCAAATAAAATTCATTTTACACAACACCATGTATATATTTGGATCAATGTATAATCGAACTATATTTTGAGTATGTTATACACAACACCAAAGGACGATTTCTCTACCCGCAACCCTGACTTGGCTTACATTACACACAAGAGCGACTTTCCTTAATAGCGTGTGTTGTACGCAATACCATGTTTCACTAAACAACAATATATTGTTATAATGTTATTATAAAATAGACTTTATGTATATTATTAACTGAATTTTTAATTTTATAACATTATAATTCATGTTACACATTTTCTAGAATGAGGTACGAGAAGAAAATCAATTTTTCGGATAAAAGAAGTATTTTTCAAAAAATTAAGTTTTTATAACTTTTGATGGAACACCCATTTTAAATCTGATTTTTTACAAGTTTATAAGTTAAGTTTTACAAAATAAACTTCTTTTTTTGAATCAGGTTATAAAAATTTACATTGGATAACGTTTTAATATATTTCTGACAACGTTCTTATTTTGATGAATAATAAAAACACACCATGTTTTACTTAAAAACAACGTTTTTCATCTAGATAATTAATATGGATAAATTATATTAGTAAAGTATTTTAAAGTATAAATAAAATATAATTTTAACATTTAATATAATTTATTTTATTAGCATTAATTTTACATTGTATTCATATGAAAAAACATTTCAGTCGTTGACAATGTTTTAACTTTTAAAAACCATTTTCTTAACAACGAGATTAATTTAAAACTAATTACTAAAACTTATGTGTTTGGAATTTTTAATAATGGATTCCATATTTGGATTCATTGGATTTGAATTATGTTAATAGGTTACTTTTTTTATTTTATGAATAGTAACGACGATAATTTTTATTTACTACAGCTAAAAGTAAATAGGGTAATTAAGGGTAAAACTAAGATTATAAAATTACCCTAAAATCTTCCAAAATTATATTTGATGAATAAATTTTGACCCATATCACCTAATGGTTGGAATAGGTTCATTTCGTTGACTTTATACCGTGAAAATGATATAATTATTATTACAACCATAGAAAGTGATAACATGTCACTCTCTTATATTTTATAAGTGTAATAATTTTAATGTAGTGATAAATCTCATTAATCATCAAATATAAATAGTCTCCACAAAGATAATAAAATTATCTACATCATGAAAATTTATTTATAATTTTTTGGGATTAAATAAATATTATTAATGATGAAGCAATAGTGATGTAGAAATTATTTTATTTATTGAAATATCAAATCAATGGTTTTGAAAATATTAAAATAAATATTATATGACCTAATTAATGTTATATACATTTTTTATAGATGAATATGAAATTTTATGAGTCTATTAAATTTTTTTTTCTGAATATATACTTTTTGGGGATTTTATTTAAATTCAAATAAATGAATAGTGGTAAAATTGACACAATTGTTATTTTATAAAAATAACATATTATAAAATTGACTAAAAATCCCAAAAACATTTAAAAATTACAAATTGAAATTTATATGGTCTACGATGTCATAAAGTTTCTGATTATGGACAATTCACAACACATACGTAATTATTTATAACAAATTTAAAATTTATAGTATTATAACCATAAATAAAATTAAATTGATTTAAATGAGGATAAATGATGTTTATAAGGTTTTAAATAAATTACCAACATGTCTAAATCGTATTGTTTTATGATATTACAAACCTATATCATCTAATCATCGATTTTGAGACATTTTTTGTGGTTTTTAAGTGGGGTTTGAGTATATTATAAATTAATATTTTGGAGGTTTATAAAAGTTCCCCTCTTCTCTATTATAAATGGTCTCCTCATCCCTCTCCTACTCACACCACTATGAGCCCTCAAGCTTGAAAAAACCCTGCCCATTTCTCTGATTATCTTCCCTAGAAACATTATAGAGGTCCTGGTCTTCTTCAATGACCAACTATAGTCACCCAAGGGGAGGTTTAGAAGAGGTGTGTCGAAGAAGAGGTAATATCCTTTACTGATTTCTGAAATTCATTTCTACGTATACATCCTCTTATAATGTTTTTTAATAATAAAGTAATATCATAAGTATCACTCATATATTTATATTTTATTATAAATATGAACCAAACCTATTTTACCAACTATACAGCGTACGAAGAATGAAATCACGGCATGTGCGTACTTACAGAATACCATCTCCACAACGTGGGGTAATCTGTTTTTCCACCACCACATTACATAGATGGGTATAATGGTGTAATTAATAAGTATATATGGTTATTATAACACGAAATTAATTTTGATATATTATTGTATCTACTCTAATTACATTCTATAATTATGGGAATGATATCATCCCTTGTGCGCATGTACGGATTACCGTCTCCACGACGCAATGAGATTCATTCTCCAAGTAAACCAATCAAGAATGATTATAAAGTATATATAATAAATAAACATGAAATATATGACATATTAATGATACTGGATTTATGTACATGTTATTTACTTCCTTTCAATTTAATATGGAATTAAAAACAGGGTTCATGCATACATATGGCCTACCGTCTCAATGAATGATGTATTTCATTCCATTAATGGATCTATTATATATATGTATATTATGAATATATATTCTATATAATTCAAGTTTTACATTATGGAAGTAGGTAATCATGATCTAAGTAATCATATGATTAATTACATGTCCAAACATGGACGATAAATGAAAGGATTTTACCCAAAACACTTCTTTAACATGGAATTGACTAATGAACGGGTAATATAAAGTTGTTATTGAACCATATATGATATCATAAATATTATTATGGTTTTTTAAAATTTAATAATATGTTTAAACCCACTATAAAGGAGTCTCAGACACATACAAAAGAAATTGAACATAAGTTAAGTTATAATTATTCCAATCTCTTTCTTATCCGAGATTGTTTATTCATAAGTATTTCATGGGGTTATATTTTTCATCATTGTCAATAAAAATGTTTTTTATAATGGGATTAATATTCTTACATGTATGTTTAAATTCATTTTTTCCCCTCTTTGAATTTTACTTTGTGTTATGGAAAAATCTTCCAGTCTTTTACCATACATGGTACTTTTTGACTTTTCTGTTAAAAGTACAAGGAGATGGTTTTTTAACTTATACGACATGAACAGATTTCTACAGTTTCATAACTCCTTTTTTCATGATGCTTCCTCTACATGATTTCATTATTATTTTCAGAAAAAATACTTTTATTTTAAAATTTCCTAGAATTTTGTGAAAAGAAAATTATTTTGAAGAAGAAAGGAAATTTTCCTCCTGAATTTATTTCTAGTGTTTTATCAAAACTATTTTCCATCTAAGATGACATTATTTATTATGATTATGTTTCAAGTATAATGTCTAAATTATTTACATGGTTTGATTTTTCTTATGATGAAATGATATACAATAGTTTTATATAGATTATGTTATGATGGGAATATGTTTATGAATCATATTTAATTCACTAGGTTATGATGAATGATTTATGTTTATTTTGTGGCACACATAATAATGATTTCATTATGAGATGGTTGGGACATTTATTTCCTTGAAATGCATTGGGTAATTATTTATATCTCATGATATAGACATGGATGGAACGTCAAGTAAATTTGGTTCAGTAATATAGGGTTGGAACAACAAGTAAACACAGTTCAGTAATGGACTTTTCCCACTATGATGGTCTTGGAAACATTGCCTTGGATACTATGGAAATCATAAAATGTGATTAATGGTTAGATCCAATTAAATTTTTTATTATCATTATAATTTAGCATGATTAATGTTTATATAATATCTATTCCTCATGCACATCCATGATTTATGTCATTGCTCATGATTTTGATGTTTTATGTTCATGTGCATAGTTCAAATGTTTAGGGATATTTTTATGTTCTTCATGTTTACCCTTACTAAGCATTTGAGCTCACCCTATTTATGTTTTATTTTCCTCGGGATATAAAAGATGTTTTTAGGTACGAAAACAAAAGGGGAAGATATTTATGGGAGATGTTGAAGATCTATCACCATGATTAGAAGATTATTCTCCGAGTTTCCAAAGAGACTAATCTAATACGGTCTTTCAGAATCTATTTTTTAATTGTATTAAATATTATGAAAAAGTAATATAATGTCTCTATTCCTCATGCTTTGGGACTCTACAGTTGGTATCATAGTAAAGGTTTAGTTAACATTTGGAAACTAAGATATGAATGCTTTATTGAGATCCCTAGAGATATTTATAAGGTATGTCTAGGGATGCCCCTAAGTTGAATTATAAGTATAGGTTATAGTCCTAGAATTATGTTAATAATCATAGAATTAAACTTAAGATGTCAGATATTGAAGGTACTCCCCCTTTATTATTTTCTTTTTCTAGCATGATATTTTCCCCTCACACTATTCTTCTTGGGTTTTTGATAATGGTTGGAACCCTAATGAACTGTTTTGATCATTGTAATGTAAAATGAAATGATTGTCCTCAAGAACAAACCAATGTTATGGGAGATGGATTGAAAAAAATTATTACTATACTTACACAAGCTATGAATCATTCTGGACATCCAAGTGAGTAGAGAAAGGAAGAATATTCTATTGAGTCCTTCATGAGTCAACATCCACCTTCTTTTAGTGGGCCTTCTAATCCACTTGTTTCCGAACAATGCATCAGTACCATTGAAAATATATTTTCCATACTTCGCTGTTCAAATCATGAAAAATTCATTTTGGATCTTTACTACTTAGATGTTGAAGCATACCAGTGGTGGACTCTAATTAAATATATAAGGCCCCAAGATGAAATTGAATCTATGGAATGTGACAATTGAAAGAACTATTTTTTCAATAAGTACATCCCACGTATATTTCAAACAAAGAAGGAAAAGGAGTTACTTGATATTAAGAAAAAGGATGATGAATATGTTGGTATATACGAGTCAAATTTTAAAAGGCATTGATGGTATGCATCTGGCTTCATCATACAACATGAAAGTAAATTTTATCGATTCATCAATGGCTTAAAAACTAGGTATTCAAAGGGCATTAGCTATAAAAAACATGTGTGGCTACTAATAAATTGTGCATTGTGCTATCAAGGTAGAACTGGATGTTTGTGTAAGATTTATTTCTCATGGTTTTGACAAGAAAAGAAATATGGAGTTCTAGGAAAAATCTCAAAACTATGGGGAAAAGAAGAAAAATGTTTCGTTATGCTCAATTTGTGGAAATAAGCATAGTGGAGATTGTCTTAAAGGGACTATAAAATGTTTTAAGTGTGGAAAAGAAGGTCATCGGGTAGTTGAGTGCCAAAATAATGGGAAAAGGTAGCTAATGACGTGAATAGTGAAAAGACTACAGAGAACGCACCACCAACATATTAATGCTACAAGTGTAGGGTAATAAGTCATTATTCTAACCAATACCCTTATCCAAGGGTTAATGATGATCGACATCAACAACCTCTCAAAGAAAGGGACAAAGGGAAGTCACATGCGATCACTATTAGTGAAGATGAATATGACAAAGAATTTGTGGAATGATTAAGTGGTTATATAATAGGTTTCCAAAATAGTGTTGTGGAATTTCATTTTTAGTATAGTGGAATATTGGAATATCTATGTACTCGTTTATTGTGGTTTTCATTAATTGTATGGTACAGGTAACCATGAAACGTGATTGAAATATTATTGCATCATGGACTTTTCTTACATTACTATTACATCATTTTATAGAAAAAAAACATAATAGTATTACACATAGAGGATCTAAAGGATTAGTGTCTTGGGAAAACTAGGACCGGACATAACAAATAAAACACTAAGCATAAACATTTATTTAATTTCTTCTTCACTAGCTTCTTATTGGCACTTGTCCTCTCCTTAGTACGCATAGCCATCTGAAGATATAAATCAAAAGGCGTGATCTAGAATCCCAGTAAGAGGACAGATAAGGAAAATATAGCATCGGGTGAGTGTAATCATAACATAGGAAAAATATCATGAACATTATAGGAACATAAATAAAATATGTGAAATATGGAAATGCATAAAAATGAAACATCACGATTTAGTGGTTAACTACCACACATACTTGTGAACCAAGATAGCATCTTGTTCACAAATAATTTCACATATACTCATGAAATTCATCACTTTACCCATTGAATTTGACCGCTGTATAATTCCAAACACACCCGTCATATTGAAACATTTATATTGCACTATATAATTCCGGGTGCACCCGACACATCATAACATTATCATTATCATGATTGCCACATAGAAAACATATAAAAATTGAACATAACTATCCCATGTAATTTAATGGGATTCATAACATATGAATACATTCACAAGCATTGGGTTCCAAAAAGAAAGAGGGAACACCATACTCAATATAAGAAACATCAGCCATGAATGAGAGGTAAAAGTTTAGTTATTAAAATAAGAGTTCATTTAGATGCCATTTGGTTTGACATAAAAAACATTAAAAAACATATATATCCCATAAAATGTTATATAAATATGAAAAAATGATCTTTAAGGAGTAACTATATAAAATTTAGTGAAAGAGGGAGAACCCAAAGGCCGAAAATATGGTTCGGGATTCACACTAACTCTGTATCCGAATGATTTATTCCCTTTAATGTCCTGTATAATGAAATTATATTCATTAATTAGATATTAAATAAACTTTTATACATTAATAGGGTTCATTATGGTTTCATTATGTTATATTATGTTCCTTTGGATGACTTATAGTGTTTAAAAACATTTATCGGGGATGTTCGTTTTTATTGTTTTTCTTGGGTGGTTCACTTGTATTCATAAATTGAAGTTCAAGTAGAACATGGGTAGAAATATAGAACTAATATTACATGTTTTTAAAGATATTACAGATGTTTGAATGATATATAATTAATCATAATGTATCCATGTGGATGAATCATTATATAGCAATTAAATGAAGATTGTTTGGGTTAATTTGGGCGGTTTTTCGATCACAAAGAACATGTTTTAATTTTTCACTTAGTAATATGTTCATAAGTAAGTTCTAGAACATTAAATAGGAAATAATACATATAAAATATTCTGGTTCAACCATGGAAATTGTTTCATGACCAGATCTGAAGGTACAAATTGAAGAAGAAAGCATGCCATTCTTGAAAGTGATAAAGTAACACCTCACAAACAACATTCACTTTAATAAAATAAAAGGAAGAGGGAAATGTAGGATGGATGACATAATATACCATTATAATCATACAATTATACTATATGTATAATACTGGAGTTACAATAACATTTAGATGAAGATATTTGTGGAGAGATAAATAAATGATCTTGGACTTGAAATGAAATTAATGTAGAAAAGGGAGAGAAATTACCTCTTGAATCCTTCTCTTGAGAACCTTCTTAAGGGCCTAATATCGGTCTTTTGATGAGACCAGAAGCTCTTGGACGTGGGGGAGGGGCTTGGGAGGATGTTTGGGCTGAGTTTAGATAAGGAATGGATCTTGAGAGGTTTGAGGGAATGAGGGTGTTAAGGGTGGTTTTTATAGTTGAGGGGAGGGGTAAAATTGGAATATTTAATTCATTATTTTATTATATCCCTCAAGACAACCAATAGTATAGTTTCACATGACCCCTAATGGTAGTAAGTTCATGTTAGTTCGAACCAAGAGGACATTCATCAATTGTGATGTCATGAATAGTGTATTTAACTTTTAAATTGTATATATGGTATTTTAACATTTTTCAATATTCATAAAAAATTCATGTTTTTCTGAAAAATACCAAAAATTTACCCTCACCATTTTTTGATGTGTAGAAATCCAAAATGTATTCTATTTTTCAAAATTATTTTTATAAATATTATTAATTTTATTTTTAAATAAATTCATAGTTAATTCAAAAAATAACAATCTTAATGGTGCACTTAGTTTTATTTCTAATTGAAAAATTAATTAAGATCTCATTATCTTATTTCATTAAGAAAATAATATAATAATATCATTTACTATTCATAGGGGTAATATTACTATTCATATTAATATTCACTAGGGTATGTTACTATTCACAAAAAAACATGTTTGTTCTATCAGACTCCAAAAATCATCTTGAACACAACCGTGTATGTCAGATTTTCAAAATTATAAACACAGAAGTGACAAAATTATGTTTAAAGGTAATTTATCACATAGTAGTTCATTATTTTTTGAATTGATGTGGTATTATGACATTATTTTATGTAGGTAATTTTCATTGAAAAATGTTGAGTCCTTACATTTTTCCCCCCTTAAGAAATTTCACCTTCGAATTTTCATTTTACCTAAATAGGTGAGGGTACTTCTCCTTCATCTCCTATTCTGGTTCCCAAGTTGATTCCTCGAACATATGGTTCCTCCAAAACTCTTTGACAAGGTGGGTTCTATTGTTGCGTAGAACCTTATCACTTCAGTCTAGATTCGTTACTGGCTTCTTCTCATCGGAGAGATCATCTTCCAGCTGAACCACCTCTGATTTTAGTACATGTGAGGGATCATGTATGTACTTCCTCAGGAGTGATATGTGAAAAACATCATAAACTCAAGCCATATTTGGTGGAAGTGCATGCAGATAGGCCAAATCTGCTATGGGGTTGGGGATTTCAAAGGGCCCAATATACATTGGGCTTAGATTCTCTTTCTTCTTGAATCACATGACTCTCTTCCATGAAGATATTTGAAGGTAGACTTTATCTCCAACGTAGAACTCCAAGTCCCTTCGACCATTGTCAGCATAGCTCTTCTACCAACTTTGAGTAGCTTTGACATGTGTCTGGATGACTTGAACCTTCTCTGCCATCTCTTGGAAAATATCAGGTCCAAGTAGCTTTCTTTCTCCAACATCATCCCAACAGGTTGGAGTTCTACATCACTTTCCATACAGAGCTTAATATGGAGCCATCTGAATAATCTAGTAGAAGGTATTGTTGTATGAGAAATCAACCAATGTGAGGTGATGATCCCATCCACCATGGAATTATAGAGAGTAGGATCTGAGCATATCTTCAAGCATCTGAATATTCCTTTTATATTGGTCTTCAGTTTGGGGTGATATGCCATGCTGAAATTTAATTCAGTACTCAAAGCATGTTGAAGGATCCTCCAGAATTTAGATGTCAACCTCAGATGACGGTCAGAGACAATTGAGAGTGGAACGCTATGTAGTCTCACCACATCCTTCACATATATCATTGCATGTTTTTCAAACGAGAGATCTTCCCGAATATGGATAAAATGGTCAGTCTTGGTGAATCGGTCAACCACAACCCATATCGCATTATTTCCCTTTCACGTCTTCGGGAGACCCATGAAAAAGTCCATAGTAACATTTTCCCATTTCCACATAGGTATTGGCAATGGAGGCATAATACCTTTGGAATTTTGTTTCTCAACTTTAACTTACTGACATACCAAGAACCTTGATATATATTCCGAAATCTCCTTCATCTTGATATCTGACCAGATGTGTTCCCGGAGATCACGGTACATCTTGGTACTCCCAAGATGGATAGAGAAATTTGAGCTATGTGCATTGTCCAATAGATAATTCTTTATCTTGGGTGATGATGGAACACGAAGCCGCATTCCAAACAAAATCACACCATCATAATCAATATGGAACTCTTGCAGCTTCCCTTCATTTACTGTATTCACCCTCTTTTGTATCTCCACATCATCTCTTTGTGCTTCCTTAATCTTCTCCCGGATGGATGGTTGCACAATCATATGGGCATGATATGATGTATCCCCTACCCTTATGATTTCTAAATCCATTTTTTGCATATCCATGTTGATAGGGTCTTTCTCAATCTACATCATAGATAGAGTAGAAGGTTCTTTTTTGCTTAGAGCATCAACTACCTTGTTCTCCATTCCATGATGATAGTGAATAGAGCAATCATAATCCTTGATTAGCTCTAACCATCTCCTTTGATGCATGTTGAGATTCTTTTTTGTGAATATATACTTTAGGCTCTTGTGGTAAGTGTATATGTCATACTTCTCACCATAAAGGTAGTCCTGCCATATTTTCAAGGAAAAAATCCTGGTTTGCAGCTCTAGATCATGCATCGAGTAGTTATGCTCATGGATATTCAACTGTCGTGAGGCGTAGGATATCACATTGTCATTTTTCATGAGTACACAACCTATGAATTTCCTTAAAGAAGCACTGTATATCACAAAATTTTCATTACATTTCGGTAGTGTGAGTACAGGTACAATGATCAGCCTTCTCTTTAGATCCACGAATCTTCCCTCAAATTATACCTTCCAGATATACTTTACACCTTTCCTTATTAACTCAGTTAGTGGGTTTGAAAATCGTGAGAAGATTCTCACAAAAAGTCAGTAGTACCCAACTAATCCAAGAAAACTACAGATTTCGTTGACACTAGAGGGCATGGCCCATTCTTTAATTTCCATTGCCTCTGAATAATCTACAAAAATTCCCTCACTTGTGATGACATGTCCCAAGAACGTGTCTTTCTACATCCAAAAGTCACACTTGCTGAACTTGGCATACAACTTCTCCTTTCTCAATGTATCCAACACAAGTCTTATATATTATTCATGTTCCTCCTTGCTCTGGGAGTAGATGAGAATATCCTCGATAAACACTACCACAAAATTTTTAAGGTAATTTCTAAAGACTCTAATCATCAAATCCATTATGATTTCCGGGGAATTATTATGTCCGAAGGGAATCACCAAAAACTCATAGTTCCCATACCTAGTATAGAAGGCAGTGTTCTGAATATCTTCTTTCTTCACCTTTACCTGATGATATCCAGAATGAAGATCCACCTTTGAGAAGTATTGAGCTTCTCTTAACGGGTCGAACAATTCATCAATCATTGGGAGATCATACTTGTTCATTATGGAGATCTTGTTAAGTTCTCGATAATCGATACACAGCCCCAATGTTCCATCCTTCTTCTTTAAAAAAAATCCTTTGTGCACCCCAAGTTTATGCACTAGGGCATGTGAACCCTTTGTCCAGATGCTCTTGCATTTTCTTCTTTAACTCTTCCAGTTAGATAAGGGCCATCCTATAGGTACACTTAGAGATAGGAGTAGCTCCAGTTATGAGTTCAATTAAGAAATCTACCAAATGGTCCGGGGTAATTTTGGGTAACTCTATGGGAAATACATCACCATATTCCCTTACGATGGGAATTTCCTCAATGTTGGCACCTTCCTTTGACTCAACCATTTGAGCGAGGTATGATTCTTCCTAGGGAATCAACACCCACACCATTAAAGGATTTTTCACAAAAGAGATTCATAATCTTCCTCGCATTTTTAGAAGAGCATGGGATGATTAGGAATAAAAACAGATATTTCCTTCTCCTGACAGTTGATATGTGCTCTATATAACGAGAGCCAATCCATTCCCATTATAGCGTCAAATTCTACCAAGGGATGTATTACGAGATTTTCTGAAAGAATCATCCCACAGACACCAATAGGAGAAGAGTCAAACACTTGGGTTGAAATAATTGCACCACTTGGAGTTTTTATAGATATCTCTACTTCAAGGTTCAGGGCTTCTATTCTATAGTTCTAGCAAACTTGCATGATATAAAGGAATTCGTAGAACCAGAATCAAATAATACTTTTTCCATTATTGAGTTAATAGTAAGTGGACCTTGTTCCAATTCATTATCATGATCCACATCTGCAGTAGTGGTGGCATAAGCCTTCCCTTATTCTTTTGGCTTTGGTGGTTGCTGACGCTGATTACCCTTGAGAATTCGAGGTTTAGTGAACTGGTTTGCATAGTGCCCTAGCTCCATATAGTTGTAGCATTGAACAATGAGTGGTTCTCTCCTTTCATTGGCTAAATTCTCCTACCATTTCGTATATTTTTGACACTATTGGGCATGGTGTCCTTCTTTAGCACACTTGAATCATTTCCCCATCCCTTTGAGGTAGTTCCCATGGTGAAATATCCCACATTTTTGGCATGTGGGTCATTGATTTTTCTTCCCACCATTGTCATTAAATCCACCATCTTGAAACTTCATCTTTCTCTTATTATCACCATAGCCATGGGACCCTTCTCCAAACTACATCTCCACATTGAGATCACATCGAACAACTTCTTAATAACTCCCAAAGTCTCGAATTGCATGAGCCTTTTTAAGGTGAGGTTTTAATCCACTAAAGAATCTATGAATTTTTCTATCATTTTTTATAACAAAACCTAAAGCATGCATTGCAAGACTTGTGATATTCTCTTCATAGTTTGTGAATGATTCTCCTTCTTTTTTCTTGAGCTCTATAAACTCTATCTCCATCTTCATACGAAGAGTTCATGAGAAACACTAATTATGAAACATTATCTTAATGCCTTACCATTCCATCTCTTAAATTACCTCCCTTGGATTGGTGTTCTTAATCAAATCCCACCATTTATCAGCTTCTCCATCTGGAAGATAATCATCTATGGTCACTTTATCAGTCTCAGAACAGTGAAGAACAGAAAAGATCTTCTCCATGGAGTAAACCCACTGTTCCGCAACTACTAGATCAGAAGATCCACTAAACGTCGGTGGTTGTTGCCGCATAAAACATTCGATGGAAAATTGCTCCCTCTTTCATGATGGAGAATGTTCCCCATTATTATGGTTATTATTCATAACCTTAGATAATTGGGTAAGAATTTACTTGATTTATTGAACTCCACCTCCCAAATCATTGGGGATGTCCTTCGGGCAATCGTTGCATTGGCCCTCGCAAGAGTTGTTGGCCTGATTTCTCCTCGTTCCAACTATTATCTAAAATAGAAAAGGTTAGAACAAAACATAAGTAAAAAATTCATGAATAACATATTCATTTAAACAATTTATACAAAAGAAATAACATATGGGATCCCTATGTAGATTATCTTGTGTACCTAATTGTACTTAGACTCATGCTAGAGGTTTTCTCTAGGGTTCACTAATGCTAATTACCAAATTAACTAAACCATTCCTCTGATACCAACTATAGCATCTTGGACATTTCTTATATCGCAATTTAATCATTTTAAAGATAAACAACATAATACTATTACACAAATATGATAAAAAGGTTTAGTGTCTTTGGAAAACTGGGACCATACATAACACATACAACATTAAGCATAAACATTTATTTAATTTCTTCTTCTCTAGATTCTTATTGGAACTTTTCCTCTCGTTTGTACACATAGCCAGTGGAGGATATTCATCAAAAGGATTGATCTAGGAGCCCAATAAAAGGATAGATAAGGGAAATATAGAATAGGGTGATAATAATCATAACAGAGGTAAAAGATCATGAACATGAGAGGAACATAAATAAAAGACTAGAAATGTGGCAATGCAAAAAAATGAAACATCTCGTTTTAGTGGATAACTACCACACATAATTGCGAACAAAGCTAGAATCTTGTTCACACATCATTTCACATATAATCATGAGATTAATCACAATACCCAATGCATTGGAGCACTGTATAATTCTGGGCGCACCCGTCACATTAAAATATTCATATTACGCTATATAATTCTGGGTGCACCTGTCACATCATAACATTATCATCATCATGATTGACACATAGAACATATATAAAAAGTGAACATAACTAAACCATGTAATTGATTTGGTTTCATCACATAAGAACAAATTCATAAGCTTTTGGTTCCCAAAAGAAATATGGAACGACATACTTGAAACAAGAACTATCAACGATGAATGAGAGGTAAAAGTTTAGTTCTTAAAAGAAGAGTTCTTTTAGAAAAAATTTGGTTTGAAATAAACATCATTAGAACACATGTATATCAGATAAAATTTATGATAATTATGAAAAAATGATCTTTATGGAGTAACTTTATCAAAATGGAGTGAAAGAGGGAGAACCCGAAGGAAGATAATTGGGTTCGAGATTTCCCCTTACCTTGTATCAGAATGATTCCTTCCCTTTAATGTCCTATATAATGAATTTATATTCATTAAATAAAAATTCAGAAACCTTTTATACATTAATAGGGTTCATTATTGATTCATTATGTCATATTATGTTCCTTTGGATGACTTATAGAGTTTAAAAACATTGATCAGGGATGTTCGTTTTTATGGTTTTTCTTGGGCGGTTCACTTGTATTCATAAATTGATGTTCACGTAGAACATGGGTAAACATCCAGAACTGATGTTACATGTTATCAATGATATTACATAAGTTTTAATGATCTTATAATGAATCATATAATATCCATGTGGATGAATCATTAGATAATAATTAAATGAAGATTGTTTGGGTTAATCTGGGCGGTTTTTCGATCACAAAGAACTTGTTTTCATTTATCACTTTGTAATATGTTCATAAGTCAGTTCCTAAACATTAAATATGACAAAATAAAAATATAATATTCTGTTTCCACCATATATATTGTTTCATGACCAGATCTAATGTTAGAAATGGACGAAGAAAGCATGTCATTCTTGAAGGTGATAAATTAACACCTCATGAACAATGATCTCTTTAATAAAATAAAAGGAAGGGTGAAAGGGAGGATGGATGATATAAAATGTCATTATAATCATAAAATTGATGTATATGTATAATAATGAAGTTAAAATAAAATTTTTATGAAGGTAGTTTTGGAGAGTTCAAGAAATAAACATGAACTTGAAAGGAAATTAAAGGAGAAGAGGGGGAGAAATTACCTCTTCAATCCTTCTCTTGAGAACCTCCTTAAGGGCATAGGCAAGGTCTTTTGATGACACCATCAGCCCTAGGAAGTGGGGGAGGGGATAGGTAGGATGTTTGGGCAGAAATTAGAGAATGATTGGAGCTTGATAGGTGTGAGGGAATGAGGGTGTGAAGGGTTGTTTTTATAGTGGAGGGGAGGGGTAAATTTTGAATATTTATTTCATTATTTTATTATATCCCTCAAGACAACCAATAGTATTGTTTCATGCGACCCCTAATAGTAATAAGTTCGTGCGAGTTCGAAACAAGTGGCCTTTCATCAATAGTGATTTCATGAATAGTGTATTTAACTATTAAATTGTATATACTGTATTTTACCGTATTTCACTATTCATCAAAAATTCAAAGTTTTCTGAAAAATACAAAAAATTTACCCAAAACGTTTTTTGACATGTAGAATTCAAAAATGAATAACTTTTTTCAAATTTAAATTTATGTATTTTATTAATTTTATTTTTAAGTAAAGTCATAGTTAATTCGAAAAATAACAATCTTAAAGGTGCACTTAGTTTTATTTCTCATTGAAAAATTGATTAAGATCTCATTATATTATTTCCTTATGAAAATAAAATAATATTATTATTTACTATTCTGAAGGGTCATATTACTATTCATTTTTCTATTCATAAGGGTATGTTACTATTCACCAAAAAATAATTTTGTTCTATCAGACTCAAAAAATCTCCTTGAACACAACTGTGTGTGTTGGATTTTCAAAATTCCAATCACCGAAGTGACAAACTTATGTTTAAAGGTTACTTATAACTTAGTAGCTAATTATTTTGTACATTCATGTGATTTTATGTCATAATTTTATTAAGGTAATTTTCATTGAAGAACATTGTGTCGTTACAAATATTTTTTGAAAGCAGATGATATGCGAATAATTAAGGGATAATGAAATAATTAAAGGTTTCATAGTATCAATGAGCTCATTACTGATATAAGGACAAAGTGATATCATGGTTTGAGTATATAGAAATTTTTTGATTTTGGTATGTGGAAAGAGTTGACTTTTGACAGTATCCACATTTTCAGAAAGATTCTATGGTAATTCATGTTTCAAGAGAATACATGATTAATGAATTCAAATGTTTGGAATGTGAACAACAATATATATATTATGGGGGATAAATTATGTTATTCACATTCTTGGTTGATGAAAAATCTACTAATGGTTTTCATTATAATATTATCCTGAATAGAAGTATTTTGGATAATCCTACAGATTTGAAATGGATTATGATGGACATAAGATAATATTGTTTATGGATAAAACATTTTTTCGATATTATTTATGGAATGTTATAATAGTGTAATTTTTTAAAAAGAAAAACATGCTAGACGGGAGACAACCCATCGCGTCAGAAACGGTTATGGGAATCGAACCCACAACCGAAGTGCGACATGCCTTTATCGCTTACCACTGGCCTACAGGAAGTCCCTCATTAGTAGATAGTAGTTTGATTTTATTAAGTGGTATGATAGATGAATTATAAGTCCATTTTTGGGACCATATACTATTAATCTAACCATAATATGATCTTTTGTATATAAATTTTTCTAACCTTATGTTTGAGACAGATGGAACAACCTATCATTCTATCGCATGATTTGCTAACACTTCACGGAATACAAAATCAGCATCATTTCTTTAAGAGATGAAGAGGAAATTATTCAAGGCACAAACAATAGTGAGATTTTACCAAAATCATGTAACTATTTATTTTAATTAAAAAAGTCATAAACATTAGGGAAATGGTCTTAGAAACTAAAAACATTGTCCCATTACCCTCATATTCGATGACTCAGATGGTACCTTAGATCATCACAAATTTATGGCATTGTGATTTTTGTCTTTTTCATAGCCATGTTATCTACCACTCTATCAAAACATGATGGTTAGATTTCTCTTCCATATCCATATTTTCACCTATATTATCTTATGTGGAAACCCAATGATGAGTTTCTTTGGGTATCCATTATGTTTTTAACATTTAATTTTGAAATAATGTTTTAGTATTCCTTTTTACAACGTGGGTTTCTATGAATTAAACATTCAATTAGAAAACCATTACTAAACCTGATGAACTTTGAGGGAGAAATTCATTTTAAGGGTGGTAGAATGTAACACCTAGAGATTTTATGATAATTATTATTTTTAATTTCTTTGATGTCTTTTTTGTACACTTCACCAAGATTATCTCGCGCTATACCCAACACCGTATTAGCTTGTAGTATATGCAACACTATTATTGGATTGTGATGCACACAATTTCAAGTTCTTTGGAATAAAATTAATTTTACACTACACTAAGTATAGATTTTTTTCAATGTAAAAAAGAGATATATTTTGAGTATGTTATAAAAAACCCCAAAGGATGCTTTCCCAACAGGAAACCCTGAATTGGTTTGTGTTACACGCAAGAGCAACCTTCTTCAATAGCGAGTGTTGTACGGAATGTCGAGTTTCACTAAACAATGATATATTGTCATAATATTATTATGAACTGGTCGTTATGAATATTATTAAACAAATTTTGAATTTTATAACATTATAATTCCATATACACATTTTCTAGAATGAGGTATGAGAACAAATTCAATTTTTCAGATAAAAGAAGTGTTTTTAAAAAAAATACAGTTTTGAAGCCTTTTGATGGCGCACCCATTTTAAATATAATTTTTACAATATTATATGTTATATTTTACAAAATATTCATCTTATTTTAAATCAGGATATATAAATTTACATTGGATAAATTTTTGATATTTTTCTCACAACATTCTAATTTTGATGAATATTAAAAACACACTAAATTTTACTTGAAAACAACTTATTTCATCGAAATAATTTATATGGTTAAAATATAATAGTAAATTGTTTTAAATTATAAATATATTATATATTTATCATTTATTATAATGTATTTCATTATCATTAATTTTACATTGAATTCATAAGTAAAAACATTTTAATCCTTTGCAATGTTTTAACTTTTAAAACTCGTTTTCATAACAACGAGATTAATTTTAAATTAATTACTAAACCTTCTATGTTTTGAATTTTGAAAAATGGAATCCATATTTGGATTTGTGGGGTCCAAATTATGTTAATATATTAGTTTTTTATTTTATGAATAGTTACTATTGTAATTTTTATTTACTACATTTAAAGGTAAATCAGATAATTAAGGGTAAAAATAAGATTATAAATTTTCCCTAAGACCAGCCAAAATTGTACTGGATGAATATAAGTCGACCCATATCACATAAGGGTCGGAATAGATTCATTTCATCGATTTTTACAATGAAAATGATATAATTATTATTAAAACCAATGAAAGTGACAACATGTCACTCTCTTATATCTTATAAGGGTAATAATATTAATTTAGTGATAACCCTCATAAGACATAGAATATAAATAGTCTCAAGAAATATAATAAAAATATATACATCATGAAAATTTATATATAATTTTTAGGGATTAAATAATTATCATTAATGATGACCCAATAGTGATGTTGTAATTATTTTATTGATTGAAGTTTCAAATAAATGGTTTTGAAAAAATTAAAATAAATATTATATGAACTAATTAATGTTATCCACAAATTTTTCTAGATTAACATGAAATATTAAGAGTTTATTAAATATTTTGGTTAAAATATATCCAATGTGTGGATTTTATTTAAATTCAAATAAATGAATAGTGTATAAATTGGCACTATTGTTATTTTATAAAAATAACATATTATAAAATTGATTAAAAATCATAAAAATATTTAAAAATTATAAATTGAAATGTATATGTTCTAAAATTTCATAACATATCCAATTATGTACAATTCACAACACATAATTAATTATGTATAACAATTTAAAATTTAGAGTATTATTATCGCAAATTAAATTAAATAGATTAAATAAGGACAAATCAATTTGATAAGGTTTAAAATAAATTACCAAAATGTATAAAGCTTATTTTGTGATGATATTAAATCCATATTTCATCTAGTTTTCTTATTTGACTTATTTTTGGAGGTTTTTATTTGGGGTTTGAGGTTATTTTAAATTAATATTTTAGAGGATTCCAAAACTACCCCTCTTCTCTCTTATAAAAGGTAACCTCATCCCTCTCCACCTCACACCACATTGATCCTTCATCTTCGGCCAAACCCTGACCATCATTTTTTTCCACTTCCCTAGAAACATAATAGAGGTCCTAGTCTACCTCAAAGTCCAACGTTAGTGCCCTAAGAGGAGGTTTCGAAGAGGCACGTCGAAGAAGAGCGAATATCCTCTACTGATTCTTTCAAATTAATTTCTTCTTCTACATCCTATTATTTTGTGGTTTCATAATAATGTAATAACATCAGTATCACTAATATAATAATATGTTATTATAAATATGAACCAAACATATTTAACCTTCTATCTATCCTACGGAAAACTAAATCATCACGCGTGCAGACGTACGGAATATCCTATCCACACCGTGGTGTAATCTGTTTTTCCACCACCACCTTATTTGGATGGAAATAATGATGTAAAGAAAAACTATATATGTTTATTATAACATGATACTAATATTGAGATATTATATCATCCACTCTAATTCTATTCAAAAATTATGGGACCGATATCATCGCTTGTGCATACATACGGATTAACGTCTCCACGACATGATGAGATTCATTATCCAAGTTAACCATTCAAGAATGATTATAGAGTATACATAATAAATAATAATGAAATATATGACATATTAATGATACTGGATTTATGTATATGTTATTGACTTACTTCCATTCAATTTAAAAAGGAAATGAAAATAGCGTTCATGCTTACGTACATCCTACCATCTCCATGAACGGTGTATTTATTTACATTATTGATCTATTATATATATCTATATTTTGAATATATATTATATATAAATTGTTTTTTACATTCTTGAAGTATGTAATCATGATCTGAGTAATCATATGAATTATTACAAGTCAAAACACGGATGATGAATGAAACGATTTTACCCAAAATGCTTCTTTAACATGGAATTGACAAATGAATGTGTAATATAAATTCATATGTGAATCATATATGATAACATAAATATTATTATGGCCTTGTTAAAAGTTAATAATATGTTTAAATGCACTATACATGAGTCTCAAACACATACGAATGAAATTGGACATAAGGTAAGAGATAATTATTCCAACCTCGTTCTTATCTGAGATTGTTTATTCGTAAGTATTTACTGGGGTAATATTTTTCATCCATGACCATAAAAATGATTTTCATAAAGTGATTAATATTCTTCCATGAATTTATAAAGTCATTTTTCCCTCTTTGACTATTACTTTGTGTTATGGAAGGAATCCTTCTTTTGTTTACCATACATGGTACATTTTGATTTTTCCTTTAAAAGTAGAAGGAGAATGTTTTTTTAACTTATACAGAATGAACATATTTTTACAGTTTCATAACTACATATTTTCATGATGATTCCACTACATGATTTTATGATTATTTTCAGAAAAAGTCCTTTTCTTTTAAAATTTAATGGAATTTTGTGAAAAGAAAATTATTTTGAAGAAGAAAGGATATTTTATTCAGGAATTAATTTCAAGTGTCTTATAAAAACTATTTTCCATATAAGATGACATTATATATAATTATTATGTTTCAAGTCTAATTTACCAGTAGTTTATATGGTGTAATTTTTCTTATGATGAAATAATATACATTTGTTTCATTTGGAATATGTTACGATGGGATGATGTTAATGAAACCCATTTAATTCTTTGGGTTATGATGAATTATTTATGTTTATTTTGTGGCCCACGTAAGAATGATTTAATTATGAGATGGGTGTGACCTATATATCCTTTCAATGCATTGGGAAAATATTTATATCTAATGAGAGAGACATTACTAGAATGTCAAGTGAATCCAGTTCAGTAAAACAGGGATGGAACGACAAGTGAACTCGGTTCAGTAATGGATTTTGTCCACTATGATTGTTTTAGAAAAAATGTATTTGATACTATGGAAATCATAAAATGTGATTAATGGTTATCAAAAATTACAAGTTTTATTCCCATGTTATTTTATCATGATTAATGTTTCTCTATGGTCTATTCCTTATGCACTACCATGATTTATGTTATTACTAATGATTTTCATGTTTTATGTTCATGTTATTAGTTCAAATGTTTATGGATTGTTGTATGTTCTTCATGTTTACCCTTACTGAGAATTTGAGCTCACCCTTTTTATGTTTTCTTTTCCCCAGGATATAATGAAAGGTTTTAGTTAAGAAAACCAAAGGGGAATATCTTTATGGGAGATGTTGAAGATCTTTCACCATGATTATGAGATTATGTTCCAAGTTTCCAAATAATCTAAACTAATACGGTCTTTGGGTATATCTTTTTGTCATGTATTAACTATTCTGTAAAAGTAATGTAATGTAGTTGTAAAAGAAACACCTCCATTTCCATTCACCTTTTTAATATTATCAACATCTTTCTTCATTATGGATTCATGCTGTAGAATGATTCCCAATAGTTCATAAAGAGATATCTATGTAACTTTTATATTTTCAAATATAGTAGTTCTCTTGGATTCCTATTTGTTAGGCATGATGACTATAATTTTGTCTATAAGAGCTTCATTATCTAAGCCTTTCTCACTCATTTATTGTATGTGGTTGACAACAGTCCTGGATAGTTGTTGTACCATACATATGGGTTCTCCATAAAGATATCAGAAACCATGATACTCATCTTTGAGCATAGCTCTTCTAGTTTAGATAACATTAGAATTTCCAAATAGAGTTACTTAAATATTCATCCAAATAATATTTGAAGCTTCAAGGGATGATATTTGGATATATAAACTTCTAGTCATGTAACAAAGAATGTATTATGTACCTTAATGTTCTATTGGTATTTATAACTTTTCTAGATTAGTAAAGGTTCAATATTCCTTATCAGAATCTTATAATCTCTAGTTAACATAATGTAGTCATCTACACCTTTTTTATCACAAACATCTTCATTTAGTCACTATAATACTCATAGTAATTTCCATAAAATATTGTTGGTCTAGTAGGATTGAGAATATCTAGAGATCCAATATGAATGCCTACCATAATTAGAGGAATTTCCTTCCACAAATCTTATTATAAGTAATAGTTTATAATCAAATAAGAAAAAGAAAACATTATCAAGTAAAGTTATATATGGATATAAGTATTTTATTGAAGTGATTTGATACCAATTACATAATTGAAATGATGAATTTAGATGCTCAATATACAAGAGGGGTGTGAATTGTATTATTTAGAAATTCATTTGGAGCATTTAATGTTTATTTTAACAGTGTTAAATGAACAAACAAAACACCTCTAAAGTAAACCATTTTTTAAATTAATGATTCTACCATAGAGCGTATAGAATTTATAATATAATCATAATAACATAATTAAAAAGTATAAGAAATTTATACTTTCTTTCTTTAACAAAGTTATTATTAGATAGAAAATTGAAAAACATGAAACAGAAAACAAGTATCAACAAGATTCTTTTAACCTAAAGAGAGGGGTATCCAACAACCTTGGATAAAGGTTCCTTGCTTTATACTTTCAAGAAAGTCCATCTAATGAAAACCTAGAAAATCCCTCAATATGAAGATCGGTATCTGTCTTGATATCTCTGAAAGCCCTTGATTTAGAAGGAAATCAGAACCTCTGTCTTCCAAACTCAGAATCGCATGATCTGCATGATCAGAGTCTGCACAAAGCAAGTTCAATCAAGTTGTTCACACCTGAACAAGATGATCACGACATCCGCATGAATCACTGAGAGTTGAAAGAACATCTCTCTCTATAAATCAATTCATAGCATCTTCACATGCGTCATGTTCATCCACTTTTTCCTTCTTTTCCTCTCGTTCAAATGTTCTAGTATTTATAGGAAAAGCTTCCCAACGGTCAGTTGCACTACAACAGTCTTATTTACCTTAAATTTCAGAGGGACCTAGACACGTATTAATCATACACCAGTTAGTTTGTAATAGATTGTACGACATCGTTTCACTTAAGTGAAACGATGTTATGTTAGATATTCGAGTTATGTAAGAAAAACATGGAATATGATAACATTGGAATGATAAATTAATAAACTATAACATTATAAAGAAAAGCGGATTATAAAGAAAAACATTATAAAAAAAAGATTCATTAAGGACAAGTAATTCATATTGAGACAACAGTATCATATTTATTCCAGAATCAAAATCATAAAATCTGAATCACATATACTCCATATTCGGAATAATAAAGATAGTATCACATATACACTAGAATTGTTATCATAAAGATGGTATCACTGGTACACCGTAAATGGTATCATAGAGACGGTATCAATTATACACCGTAATCGATATCATAAAGATGGCATCCCTTATATACCAGAACAAGTATCATAATGACTGTAACACTAGTACACAAGAATCTGTATCATAAAGACGGTATCACTTATACATCAGAATCAGTATCATAAAGGCGGTATCAATTTTACACCTGAATCGGTATCATAAACATGGTATGAAAAATATACAAATCCAAACTGAACTAAAAAATCATAATGATACATCTGTAAGTATAACAGAATGAAAAATCACAATGAAATATTTGTAAGTATAATGGAATGGAAATTCTAGATCATAAGAAAGGAAAAAATAGAACTTATGAAAAATAAAGAAATAAAAAAATGTGTTTGTGATTTTCAAAACATAAACCATAAGTAATGGATAAATCATTAAAAAAAACTTATTGACTCAACATTCTAGGGTCACGTCATTACAGTTGGTATCAAATTAATTTTATAAAAAATTGAAATTAGATTTAGAAAACAATGTTTGTAGGGAATAACTATTTGATAGTTATTGAGAATTAGTATATAAAACCATACTATATTATTTGAAAGGTAGTTATTATGTGGGTACTCATAAAAATACAAACCTATCTAGATACTACATGTAGATGTGGTTCTTGAACATATTTACCTTAGAGTAATAACTATGACATGGTGTTCTAATCTAGACTCGGGGTAACCCAGAAAAAAATGGTCCTTACTATGCACCAGGTTTGACATTCCAATGGGATATTATTAGGATAGTTCATATTGTATATAAAATCAATTATTAAGGATTTAAATGTAAATATTTTTCCTATGTAACCAATGTTTACGAGTCAGGGAATCATGATGTATACATTAATGTTATGTGTTATACTGTATTTTTAATTATACATAATGGTTTTATGAGTGAATATATTTTATTCCATTGTTTATGAATGTCTCCAGGAAGGATGAATGGTGTGAATACTGTTTGTAAATGAATAGATTCCACTTTTTATGAAACTAATATAGCTGGTATTAGAACGAAAAAATCATAGTAATATTAGGTCAACTTAATCATTTTATGATAAATATCCTTTTCCGAATGGATCAACCTATTCCATGTCGAGAATCACCTATTATAGATCACATTATGTGGTATAATCCCCCATCATTTATTGGGACTAACAATTCAATTGTAGATGGGTAATGGATTATGTCTCTTGAGAATATATTTATGTCCATGGAATCAAGTGAAATTGAAGAAGTTAAAATTAGGGTATGTTAAATGAAAGATGATTTAGATCATTGGAGGTCTCTAATCTAGAAGACAAGGGATGCATAATAAATTGAACTCATCGATGACGTAATTTTAAGGATATAGTCTTTGTTAAATACATCCCTCGAGATCAAAAAATTAAGATAAAGAGAATGTTCCCCATCTTAAATAAAAATTGAGTAGTTAGTATTGTAGATTATAAAGATACATTTAAAATATCAACTGTGTATGATATAGATTATATATGAAACAAATATTTCAACATAGAAATCTTCTTGGAAGGTATTAATCAAAATCACGCATGGACTAGAGATTAGTTCATGTCAACTTGCTTAAAAAAAGGTATTAATAAAAATCACTAATGGGAAATGGTTTCTAAGAGTTCTTCATCATTTGAAGAAATGGTTTTATGTGCCATCATCGTAGAGAATCAATTCTCATGAATGATTATATTCAATGGAAACCAAAATAATATGAGGTCTTATGAACATCATTATAAATGTAAAGTGTTAAAAAATAATATGTAATGGAATAAATTTTCACATTGTGAGAATAGTGGAAAAATAACTTAGGGAAATACCTAAAGGGAGCGGGAGTTTGTTTTTTTGTTTAAAAGTCGCATCATATTAAATACTACAAATGGAATAAGGAAAATGATTATATTTGGTGTTGTACATATTTGGATATAGGTATATAGAAAAAAAATTCACCAATCATCAATGGAATTTACAACAGAAGAGGTGGAGGAGAAAAGTGAATGCGTGTGTGATCACTACGATAATGATTGATCTTCTAAATGTTGTGGTGATAGGGACAATATTACTCTATTTAAAATTTTCCAATTCATTATTTGATTATTGATCATAACACTCTTTTATATCTACACAGTTTTCTATGAAAATTGAGCATTTATCTTTTTATTTAATACTGTAGTTGTTAGTAGAAACTTCCATGGAATGTATCATTGCAACAAATATGTGTCAATCTGCCCCAATTATGAAAAAAAATTCTCTTTATTTACTAACATTATCATCATACATATGATTTAATTTGAAAAAATCCTCAATATAGACTAGATATAAATATATGATGCCAAAATATATTACAAAAGAAAAGAAGTTAAGATTTGTGGGTATAATGTTGAGTCGACCATATTTAGAGCATATGTTTCCCCAAAAAACTCATATCTACATGCACCTATAATAGGTCTAATAAATTAAATTCATAATGTAGGAAAGAAAACAACCACTAGTTATAAGGAATTTAATCTTCAAATTGAGGATGTACCAATTGTGTAGAAATACATTGACATAATTTCTGAGGATTTACCAGGACATCCCCTAGATTGTGAGGATCAATTTTAGATTGATTTACTCCTTGATTGAACACCAATATCAGAGACTCCCTACAGAATGGACACATTGGAATTATTATAGTTGAATAAAAAACTATAGGATTTGGGAAATAATAGATTTATTAACCCCAGTGTTTCACCATGGGATCCCCTTTCCACATTGTTAAAAAGAATGAGGGTTCCATGAGTTTTTTATTGATTATATGGAAATAAATGCTTTTATAATAATGAAAAGGTATCATATTCCCCACATTTATGACTTGTTTTATCAACTTCATAGATCCCAAAATTTTTCAAATATTGATATTTATTTTAGGTATCTTTTATTATGAGTGATGAATAAGCACATTTCGAAGAATACTCTTTAGAGGAGGTATAGACAATAAGATATTATAACAATTCCATTGGTAATGACTAATGCACCCTCTATTTTTATAGACCAAATGATCAGTGTAATAAAAGAATATTTGGAAGATTTTTTCTGGTATTCATCATCCATATTATAATGCACTCAAAATACAATAATAAACACGAGAATCACATGTTAATTATTATTATGAATCATATAATAAAATTGTTATATGAGAAATTTATCTTGTATGATATCTGGATTCACAATATTTCTTTTATTTGTTGTATTGTATTCAAGGACGTAATATCATTTTATCCTTCAATGGAATAGGATGTCCTATAATTTCATAAAAAAACAAACATAACCAAGGTATGTTGTTTCATTGGATTGTTAGGGTACTATCGATGAGTCATTCATAATTTTTCATGGTCGGCTAATGCAATATACCAACATTAATGAAAAGTGATTATGTTTGTTTGGAAAAAAGAATTTGAATAATTATTTTATGAGATATAAATGATCATTTAATGCTTTGATTTTGACTCTTACATCTAATAGTGATATGTTTTTCATATAGAGTGATTCATCAAAAAAATAACATGGTTGGTTTCTAATAAAAAATGATAATGTTATTTCATATGAATCATGGAAATTAATGGCACGTGAACTGAACTATAAAACCCATGATATTGAGTTAGCGGATGGAATATTCTATTTGAAAATACTAAGACATTATATCTATATAGTAATATATTAGATATACAGGAATCATAAAATCCTAAAATTAATATTTTTGTAGAAAGAGATCAACATGAGACAACAATGATGGATCAAAAAAACAGAAATATTAGGATTTCTCAATTCACATCCACCTATGGGAAATAATATATGGCACCATATGATCTGATAGGATAGTTAATGATTTTCTAAAATAAATGAGGAGGGAGAAAGATCCTATTATTTTAGATATTGTAAATATGGGGAGAAATAAATAATTTTTCAAATGATTATAAATCCATATTTATAAGTCATGGTAAATAATTAACAATCCTATGATGAGGAATATTCGATTAAAAATAAATTCATAAACGATAGAAAATTAGTATTATTTTTTGTGATGATGGTCTCTTAAAATTTAGAAAAAGGTTATCAGTTCCATACATACCCTTATCTAAAAATATAGTTGTTGGATGATGCACATTGCTCAAATTTTTCTATTCACCAGTGGATTAGAAATATGTATATGGAGTTGAAGGATCATTTTATTTGGATAACATGAAGTGTTAAATTACTGACTATGTATTCATGTGGTTGGTTTATCCACAAGTGAAATCTATGTGATTTCCTCCAAAAATATTCTTACAAGTTTTTGATATTCCATTGTACATATGGGATGGAATAAATAGGGAATTTTTCACATGTCTACCAATGAATACTAAAAGTAATGATGGAAATTTGGTTTTTATTGATCCACTAACTAAATATTCTCATTCCCTTTCTATAATAAAAGATGTTCTCATTGATTGACTCATAAGGATCTATATTAATGATGGTTTAATACATCATGGAACACCTTTGTTAATTGTTTATCGATTGAGACACCCACTTTTTGTTATAATTATGGAAGATTCTTTATAATTCTATTGACACCCAGCATCTTTTGAGGACTTCTTTCCCCCCTTAAATTGAATTAATAACTGAATGTAAAAGTCAAACAATGGGGTGTATGTTTACGTCACTCTCACATGACATTCATGGTATATGGGATCAATACATATCTTTGGTGTAATTTTACTATAATAATATTATCCACTCAATTATTAAAATGGGCACCATATGAGAAATTATATGAAATGAGGTGTAAAACTCCAAATTTATTCTATGAATTTTGAGAAAGGAAACTCGTAAAACGATAAATTCTGAGAGAGATGATGACAAAGATGATGGTTATTCAATATAATATTAAAATAAATCAAATAATAAAAAAGTGTTATACCGATAATGGGATAAAAGATTTTTAATTCAATGTGGGGTATCATGTTTTCATGAAGGAATCTTCATGGAAGGGATTTATCAGGTTTTTTAAGAAGAGGAAACTGTGTTCCAGATACCTCAGACCCTACAAAATTTATGAAATAATGGGAGTCTCTGGTTATCATTTTTCATTGCCTCCAATTTTCTCATACATACATGATGTGATCCATATATCTAAGATAAAGAATTCCATTCTATAAAAATGAATGTTATCATCTTCAATGAAATAAATTTAGAATCTATGTTTTCTTATTATGAAGAACCCATCTAGATTCTTGATGCTATAGAGCATGTATTGAGAAATTTGATGACTTGGCTGATAAAAGTTCTCTAGAGAAATCACAAAATGGAATAAGAGACATAGGAACTAGAGGATTCGATTAAAAAGAACCAACCTAATATTTTAGATTTCAATAATTATGAAATATCCAAGTAACCATTTTGTAGGGGGGATTAATATATTACACTAATACATTGAAGTGTTTTCCTTCAGATTTTTCTTATAGTTTTTCAATATACACATCACTCAATTTAAAGAAAACACCACTTAGTCACATTTTTCTTATTAAATTAAATTATAACACTTCTAGTGAGTGTATTTAGTAAATTTATATATTATATTTTCAAATAAAAATTTTCACACTCACATAATATTTTTTATATAGGCATAAGATAAGAACAAACCCAATGTTACATATAAATTACAATAATTTTACTTAAAGTAGGTTTGATGCCATATTATGGAGAACCTATTTTATATCTAAAATTTAGAAACATTTATAAATTAAATTTATAAAAATAAGCTAATAATTTTAAAGAGAAAGGTAATAATTATATTAGGGTGATCTTTTATTTTTTAATGGTGATGATTCATTTCTTACTGAACATTGAAAAATACTGAAATTTAATTCAAAAACAATTTTTAATCTTTTTTTATATGGTTATATTATACCTATATATGGTTTTAATGCTTTATTAGATTCTATTTTAAAAAATTAATCCAAAATTTGTCATTGAGATCAATTTCAATTTTAATTTGACAATAGAAACAAAGCAGTTATTTGGATGTTTTCACATTAAAAACCTTCATTGTCATCCCACCTATAGGATATATAATAAATTAGTTTCTGGAAATTATAATATTTTTATATGAAATCATTGATTATAAATTTAGAATCAGAATAATTTTTAATTTCTAATAATAAGAACTTTTCTTTTACCAAAATTATTATAGAATTTAATTAAAATTAATAATAATTATTTGAAAAACTAAGATTAATAAAAGACTAACCCATTAATATAAGGTCCAAAATTACCTTTACACTAACCCAACACTTAGTTTCTGCCATATATCGACCATAAACCATCTACTATTTTGTATTTTTTTATTAATTTTTTATTTAATGACATGTGTAAACATAAATTGATTTAAAACATTTCAAGTGAGTCATTTCATTCCCTTTTAAAGGCCACTACCTTTAACACTTATTCACACCTCTCAAACCACATAGGATAAGATATGATTGTCCAATATAGATTCCCTAAATACCTTTACTAGACCTTGAATACTACCTTTGGGAACAATTCCTTCCAATGAATCCTTTTGGTATAGACCAAAATAAGTTACCAGATTAAAAGGTAATGTCTTCTCTCAAGATTTTTAGTTTGATTTTAATTCACAATGTCCTAAACTATTCTTTTCATATGCCTACATAAAAACATCAGTTATTTGAATATACTAATATATTTTATGTTAGGATTTTTACATACACTTATTCACACCTCCATCTATTAGGTAACGAATATATTGTTTCTCTGTATGGAGAACTAATGCTGAACAAAATGATGATTGTTCATTTCTCCATTACCACCTATCAGGGTGGAAATTATAATGAAAAATAAATTTACATATGTTATATAGGGTATTTATAATTTTATTATGAAAAAAATAATTTTTTTAGAACACTTATTTATGATTTCCATTTTGTGACCATATAATAATTTCATTAGAGCATGTCTCTACTACCACCCCTTAAAATGATAGAACTCATTCATAACATACATTGAACATATAAAAGATGGTTTTGATGAGCCTATATAAAATATATAATATATATTTGATACTTTTATAATAATATACATATTTATTATTTATATTTATTTATTTTAATACATAATATAAATGAAAGTAGCATATATGCGTATGTACAACCTATCATGTCCCGGAATGGTGCACTTCATTTCTAATCTCCAAATATAATATAATACAATAAATATATATATACTGGCTATATGTGATAATTATGTCAAATTTTACATTATATGGATGAAGAAAAAATTATCTAATAAATGATAACAAAAAATATCATGTTAAAACATACTCGAGAAAACAAGGAAATTAACACTCAAAATAGAATGAATAATGAATGTTGTTAGGAAATGGGTGATTAGATATTATAAAAAGACATTACATGGAGTTATAATCACGATTATGGTAATTATATTAGTTAGTATCAATTTTTAAACCAATATTCATGAGGTCAAATACCGTAAAACACTAAGGAATGATAAGTTAAAGGAATTTCATCTCAAATTTACATCCCATTGAGACTTATTTGTTATTATGTGCCAATTCAGTTTTATTTGGTGTATATAAAACCTTTTTATTATTATATCTTGAATTCCAATATTCTCAAGATATTATATGATTAATCAAACAACATAACATTTTGGATATTATGATTCAAATGTCTACAATTGGTTTGGGAAACTTTTGAATGATTAACAATTTTTCTCCTCAATAATGTCCTTATTGATTATCATAACAATCACACATTTTTGATTGTTAATTTTATCCTGAAATAGTCACTTTATATTAATATGTTTTAATTATATATTTCCTTCAATATCCATATTATCAATCAATTTATATTATTATTTCCTGAACCATATACTATATTTCATATTGTGTTTACTTTGATAGTTATTTAATTAACTAGTTATTTTTTATAAATCTACACCATCTATTTAATATAGATAGATTTTGAGAATTGAAACAATGTATTCAAAATATTTGTACTTCTTCATATATTCAAATAATGGGTTGGTGGACGTTTATAGAAATACCTATGGGTTGGGGATAGGTTAAGGTAGGTCCCATGATTCATCTATTATATCATTAGACGAATTAGTTTGAAATGTAATTTAAACTGGCTTTTGATGGTAAAGGAATTGTGTTCCTAGGAAACAAATGTATAATAATTTATAATTTCTTTTAATGATAATTAAATTATTATTTATCCCTGATATTTTGTTTTGGCATGTTTGTGGATGCATTTCCTTTTAAATTCACTGATTTAATGGAATGTGTTTTTAGTTTCTTACTTGCTATTCCAATATTTCCTTATCTAGTTATTTTTATGGAACGTGTTATTCATTATTTAACATTACATGATAATTTATATTTTTTGATTCATTTTATCTTATACTATAGTCACACCTACTAATAATTTGAGATCACCCTTATTATGTTTCTTTTCACCATTTTATGAAGAAAAACATCATCAATAATAATTCAATGATGCAATTTATTTACTTTTTGTCTCCCTTTCTCATCTTTATTTTTTCTTAATATGTTATGGAAATTGTGTTTTCAAATTGGATTTCCAAGAATACTAAACTGATCATTCCATTGGTATTTGATTCACCGTAATCATTCAAATTTAATAAAATAATTCACCAACTCTGTGATTCTAGGTTCTGTGTATTAAAATGATAAAGGAGATCACCACCAGATTAATGTTAGCTAATCCAACACAAGAAAGTAATCCATCACACACCTTAACCATGAGTGTGCTATTTACTAATTTGTTTTTTTCTCTAGAACATATTATTATAATGGTAAAATTTTCAAAGAAGAATTTAATTACGGATTTCATCATTACTATTTTTATTATTTTAATCGTTATAAAATTACACATAAATTTAGTTTGAATATGGAAAATAAATTTATGGATAAAAAAATGATTAAATATTTAGAAAATACTTAGATAACATTATGATTTTAAACAATTTTTACTTCCATGAAATTTTATTTTAAAACACTATTTATTTATATATAAATTATAATTTAATATTATAATGTCTATTGTAATTTTTATAATTTTAAAAATGATGATTAAGTAATAAAAAAATTATTTTTCATTAATTACTAATTATTATTTAAAATTTTATATTATAAAATTTAAAAATAATTATTTGATACAATTAATTCCAAATTTAAAAATTAAAACATCAAATTTGATTTTGGCTAATATTTTTTTTGTTATTTTAAAAATTCAATATTAAAAATATAGTTTTTTCTTTAAATATGTTTTATAACTTCATAAATATGTAATAATTATGTAATAATTAATATAATTTAATAGATAATAAAAAATAAAAAATATTTTAAATATAAATTTTATAAAAAATTTAATAATATTTTCCAAACCTATAAATAACCTTGAAAACTCTATGGTTGATATTAATAATTTTACAAAAATATTTGGTGGAAATACTAATTACACATAATTAATGTAATGTAATAATTTGGAATTATATAGTATCATGAAAAATTGTCATTATCATGACAATAAATTCTCAAACTCTTGTGCTAAAACCATTGGTAATACAATAGTTTTACTTTTTTCACAAACTAGAATTCCTATGATTGAATTTAAATGTTAATAAAATTTTCTACATTTTTTTATAAAAATACCCACCAATCCACCCTATTTCATTAAATAAAATTATAGTTAGAATGAATTTCCCCTATTTTCCCTCTCTTGGGACATTACATGGAGTTTTTAATGTTTTCTGGTACTCTCCTCAAAATTTTAGAAGTTAACTCACAATATACGGGATTCTCTTCCCCAACATTTTTATCTAACTAATTATTATATATTTAATCATCTAATATCAATATGTTTATATTCGGATTCACTTATGATATTTTCATTATTGTCCAGATATTGTGCTATCAATGAGAGAGTTCATTTCTCTTTAATTATTAATATTCTATAAACCACATTATATAGCTATTTTACTGTCAAAATAATCATTTGTTTTCACATATGTATCTTTTTATGTTTAAAATATAGAAATTTATCTCTTCACAATAATATTCATATATATTTAATTATTCTCATATTATTAGTAGTCTCATGACAGAAACGCACATTCTCATCCAATTGTTCATTTTTTTAAATGTACATACCTCTAAAAAATATGTATGTAATGATGATATATGAAACCCACTACATATTTTATGTGGGCTATTTAAGAAATTATTTATTATAAACAATGTTAAACACATGAATTAAGACATAATAAGGGTGATCCATGATAATAATCTCGTGCTTTTTTAAAATAATTAATCTATATGGATAATATGTTTTATAATACCTTGGTGACTGACATTTGTAATATGTTTTATTAAACCATGATATTGAACCATGATGATATTCCTATTTATATTTATTTTTATGTTTAATCTACATATCATTATAATCATTCAAATACATATTATTATTATACACTGTTTCGACTCATAATTTATCGATAATAATCTCTTATGTATGATTTCTTTTTTTATCACTTACTATACTTTAGGATCACACATTTTAATTTATTATTGTTCCTATGGAATTATTCACTGCGAGGTGAACAAAAAAGTAATAATACAAGAGTCATTTAAAAGGAAAAAATTATTTTTATTCTTATTTTTTCCATATTTACTTATGTTATCTTTTCAATATTTTAAAACGAAAGAAAACCTAAAAATGTCATTCAAAATACATAATCTAATATTGTACTCATAATTAATACTAATTTTTTTATAAATATTGAAGAAATCTATAATTTCACTCTAAAAATACTCATAGGAGACATCATGATTTTCAGAGAGGTTTGGAGTCTGCTTATAGGTAAATCTATTATCTAGATTAAATAAATTAATTAATAGAGATTAATATATCTGAGACTTAGATTCCCAGACATTCCAAATTATAAAACCTTATACCAATGGTATATTTATATTAATACCTTCTCTCAAATGAAAATATCTAGATAGTGTTCATGGTTATCATCATAAGCCTTCTCTCGACTATGATGTACCCAAATGTTATGTTGGATGACTCAAACATTTTTTTCTTTTCCTAGGTTCGATCATGAACCAATATCTTACATTCACTAACATCACCATATAAAGTTCAAGTACTATATTTATTTCCTTATAGGGATTCATAAGGATCTATATGAATACTAAAGGGAAAGTTATAATTATAATTTAATTCGACTAAGGGATTTTTTTGGTCCAAAAAACCTATGAAATCTATAGTGAATGTTATCAATATATCTTCTAGGGTTTGAATAGCCCTATCAAACTGACCATTTATCTGAGAATGATACATAGTTATCATGTTCATGTCTATATTCAATTTCTACTCATAAAATATCTATATCATCAAGGTAAAACATATATATTTGTTGAATATAATTTATAATGGTACATTCTGAAAACATTCCATATTCATGATCTATATATTAGAATATTTTCCAAGTGAGAAATATTATCTAATTTAAATTAAATTCATTGGCTTCATAATGAAATTGACTATAATGGAAATAAAGTTATTTCCTTATATATTGTATGGTTTCAGACATAGAAATACATGGTTAATTTATCCTATTTACATATAAGTATTGTAAATTCATGAATGATACCTCTAGAATTTTTAGATTCATTATTCATTTTCTATCATATTAATAATTGACGTACATAATTTTAAATATCCCTCTTCATGGTGTCCCTAAAAAATAACTTCATGATCTTAATATATATTTCCTCTATGGTGATGGATAGAGAATGATGTTTAATGTTATTCATCCAACATGTCTTTCTTCATTTATTTTATTCACGATATACATAGTTTGTTTTTAATCCCAATCATCCCCTCACTATAATATTTGAATTCAAGAGTATTTTGTACATTCTCTTGATTCACCAAATTCACTTTTTTCACATATTTTATCTAATAAAAATTGTATGGTTGAACATTCATCTACGTATGCTAATATTTTTTACCTTCCACCAATATTTCATGTTCTATCATTTCTCAATCCATAAGTAGTGGATACACTTCAATCCTCATCATCGAAAAGATAGTGTGTTAATTCTAACTGGATGAATCAGCAACGTTGCAGACCTTCCTAAGGTTGTAATTTATTAAGAAATCAGAATATTTAATCAACTCAAACAATATCCATTGGAGAATATTTCATTATTATTATGTGACTATATATATAAATGTTTTATTATTCCTTTATAAATCACACATTTCACTATAAAGATAGAGACTTTATATCTTAAATGTAAGAATAATTACCTCTATCAATAAATCTATTGTTGTGTAATATTACATATAATCCTTTTGTTGACATGTTTTATACTTTTCCACCTAATAATTTTTCTATAAAATACATCCCATACCATTAAATGATGCATAATGATTGACTACAAAACCTTTAGCTGTGCATGTTATTTAGATAAATGTTCCACCCACCAACCTTTTCACTGGTTCCAAAAAAATATTATCACATTCATCTATCCAAATGAAAATTTTCCCTAAAATTTTAAAAATGGTTATTGTATTTTAAATCCATGAAAAAAAGGAATAACGCCTCAATAATATCCTATAAATATATGAAATATTTATAGGTTAATCACAATGGTTGATCAGAGATGATGTTTAATAACATGTTGCTTTGATGGTTTTTCTGATATACACTCTCTTTTAATAATCAAAAACAATTTTGATATTCATTTTCACTATTCATGAATGAAAAATCTAACATATTTTTTTCCGTTAAAATGTTCATCAACAGAATCCTCAAGTGATATTTATTCTTTTCATTAGTCTTGGAACATATAATAATATCATTAAAAATGAAAACCCCAAACCTGTAAAAGTAATATCTAATGAATTTATTCATATGATCCCTAAATATGTTATGGAAATTGGTTACTCAATATGGTGTCCCTAAAATTTCATATTATTCATACCTCATACAAACGTATTTTAGGGCATTTATTCTATTTTTATCCTTAGATGATGATATCAAAATCAGTGATCAAAATATGAAACATAATAACCCCTAAACATTATTCTAAAAATACACCAACACATAGTATATGATATATTTTCTTGATTATGAATTATTTTCTTCTAAATAATCAATACAATGGAATATTGATCAATAATTATTTTTTAAAAAATTTGTCCCCCATAAAGATGCAATTGGATAAATGAATCACTTAAATAGATTCTCTTTATGTTATATATTCAATTCTTGAAAATTAACCAGGTCCATTCTATAAGGAATAATTAATATAGGTGTTGTTCTATGTGATATATTATTTGAATAATTACATCCAATAAACTATGTAAGAATATGAAACACTTCTGGAAATATATTCAAATATACTCAATAATTTGTTAAATAATCAATGTAAAGTTTCTCCTCAACCATTTGATATAAATTTCCATCATAAATTTTTATTATGACCCGTATAATTGATGTAATATTGAATGAATGTAAATTTTAATAAATTCACAAATTTATGACAATAGGTTTATTTATAATTTCAAGGTGACAACCTTTTTTTATATTTTGATATGAAAACTACATAAAGAGAACTACCATTTGTGTAAAATACCAAAAACATTTACGTGAAAAAATAATAAAAATATATTTAGGAAGATTATTTAAAAAAAATTGTATTTAAGAGGTGTTGTACATTTGTGACATGATCATCATAAGATGATATTTCAACATATAATCATTGATGTATTGATATAGAAATATAAAACAATTCCTCATATAAAATAGTGGGTTTAGCATGAATAAAAAAGTAATTTGTCGTTACAGAGTGGATGATAAGTTTATCTTTCACCACTTCTTTATTGTTACCCACTTAGGTGATTTTAGTCACACCAAAATTCCATTTCCCTCTTAGATATAGAGGTTGTTGATGGTTATTATTCTCATTACCTCTATGATTAATTATCCGATATTTATAATGCCCTTACTCATTTTAGATAAATAATTCTTGTGTTGGTGGTTTATTTGGTGGAAATGTCGCTTTATTTATATTATTTACTAGATTATTCAAGACCATTACACATTAATTTTTTAAATGCCATTATTTCCATCCATTAAATAATATAAAAGTCCCCAAAATACAATTCCCCCATGATACATTCGATAGTTTTTACATAATGTAATATTCCTATGTGGGTATTGTTATTATAATTTTATTTGAAACTACTTCTAATTTTGTCTAATAAACAACATTATTAATTATAAATTCTATAATAAATTTCATTCATGAGTGCAGAATGAACAAATCATTTATATTTACAAATTTTCAATATATTTAACACCTTTTAGATAGTTTTTATGCCACTAAATAATTGATGAATTACACATTTAGGGTTGTTTAGAAAAAATACCCCACAGAAAATGTAATATGCAACACATATAAACTAATGGATTCATTAAAATTTAACAATATCTCAGTGAATTACCTTTCAATTTTATTTTGATTAGTTTTGGAGAATGTAAATATTAATAAATATATATAGAACCATTCCTATAATGGCATAAAATTTGACACCATCATACAATCCTGTGAAATATTTGTTGCACTATATATCTTTTTCAGTTCATTTTATATTTTATTATATTCAATAATAATAATTTTTATAATATAATTTCAAAAAAATAACTAAAATCTTCATTAAAATAAACTAAGGTGACTTTATCCTCAATTTCATTATTTTTACATTATTTTAGATAAATATTATATATTTATTTTTATAATACTTACCCACAAACTGTAAATATTTAGAGTATATGGATACTAAAAACACAATCAACTATTTACATGAAATATATTAAATATCTCCCACAATGCCTTTCTCACATATAACATCATATGATATATCTTTCTTAAAACCATTCTTCATAACCTCAATGAAAGAAAACATAACAATACGTGAGCTCTAATGCTCAACAAGGTAAAAATGGAAAAATGTCATCTGAATATCAATATCGACCATAAGATAAGATCAAGGGTTTGAGAACATGATCAAAACTATTGAGATCATACACAACAAGTTATAAACCATAAATCAAAAGTAATGGAAAAATCTTGGTCATAACAAAATACATGATTTATATGATATAAGAATCATAAATAATCAATCTAATATATAAGTTAATATCATTTGTGCAAGAAAAAGGTTCGCTACAAAAAAATGTTTTAAAACCATAGGATTAGAAAATAATTTCTAAAATCAAGGATCTCAACTATCAAAATCCTAGACATCAACATCCCATAGTGGATTGGGTTAATTCATCATTCCAATTAAAATAAAATTCATATGACAAGGTGACTCAATGTAGAATTCATTACATTATAGGTTTTGGGATAACTACTTATTTACCTTTTTTATTTGGGAATACAACTTGTGTACCCTATTGGACATAGAAAAACATAATGTGCACCCTCTTAGTCATCATAACAAATACAATGTTTCCTCGAGATTGGGAAAACCATACATATACCTTTTAATCCCATGAGTTATAATAAAATCCAAATTCATTAGAGTGCTATATATTTTCATTCCAACCATTCTCATAATGAAAACTATAAAATATTATTATAAAAGGTCGTAAAAACAACCATTTCTTATCACATCTTAATAGACCCATTGAAATATATTGATTATTAGGATAAAATCCTTACAAATAATCACAAAAATTCCTCTTGTGAAAAAATTATTTTATCATAATATCAAATTGAAGAGAATAAGAAAATCTATAAAGGTTGTTTACATAGTTGAACAATATTTTTCTAACAGCATTAAAAATACGATTTTAAACCAAGATAAGGTATCCTTTCCTTTTAGTAACATTTAAAATATATAAAAACATAAATATTGGAACATTTTATTATTTTTAAATGAATAGAATATTTTAGAGGAATGTCAAATATGATAAAATGAAATGAGGGTCATCAAATATATTCATCTGTTATATTTTAGGATTTTCAAAACATTTTTAATTAAAATAAAATGTTATTCATATTGAATTTTTTTAATAATAATATATTAAATCAATTCTAAGTAAATTAAATCATTCTATAAATGTCTATTATCAATCTTTTTAGTATATATAATAATTCGCATAAAACATTTATAATAACATGTGTATGGAAGAGTAATATTCATAACCGAAAAAAACAAATAAGGTAATCTATTCATAACAAATGTATTTGATTGATTTCATTAAAAATGATATGATTTAGGGAATTAGTACATGAAAACATTATAAATAAAACATACTGATTGAAATATATGAGGATTACAAATGAAAAGACATAAAATTTCTCATAAAAAGAGATCTCAAAAGATATACCATTACCACATTTCTCAACTTTCATCGTATGAAATAAAAAGTCATGTATAATATTTCAAAAAATATTATAAACTTGTTATATACCTATATTAATAAATATGTGATTATATATTTTTAACATATAATTTATAATTTATAATTTATTAACAATTAATTATTAAAATAAATTTTCATGTGTCAATAGTTCTATTTTCCACATATATTTCGGTTCAATGATCCTAGTCCTTCAATTTAGATCATGAATTCATCTTATACAGAAAAATAATAGTTTTATAAATAGTATATTTATTCATTATATACAATATTATAACCATCTGTGTTAGGTGGTATAAAAAAATAAATGACATCACCATATATAGAAGACAGTCTATACCTATGCATGGGGAATGCTATTATTTTTTAATGGATGAAAAGAGGAAAATTTAAATAGTAATGTATCTTTATAGGATAATAATTATATTATAAATAGAATATATATTCATAATCCACAATATTAATTTTAGTGATGAATAATGAAACATGTTGCTTCATTGACATTGATGCGTCATTGCGTTTTTTTTAATATAAAGGAAGTAGTGCCTCACCTTTTATAAAAAAATGTGAGTGATAAACCGATGATATAAATTCCCCCTTTATAAGTGAGGGGACTGGAGACCTAGTAAATATTCAATGTTTTGAAATAATATAGAAATTTTCTTGGTAAATGTCTAAAAATAGTAAAATTTTCAATGATCTTATAATTTAATGTACATATTGACAAAAAAAATCATATATATACATGTTTTAGTGGTAAATGAAGCCATATTAGTTAGGATAATAAATTTATTGAAACTATTTATCCCTTACCAGGGAGACAATATTTTTTCTGTAGTAACTATTAATTTTGTATAAAAATTATGTAAAAATTATTTCCAAACAATTATTATGATTATTCTAGATATGTATTGCATCTGCAATATTAAATTCCAAGAGGAATCATATATTAATTCTATTATCTCTGGTCAAAATATTTAAAAACCATATTTAGATAAAATATATTTTTTTAAATGAAATTTATTTCATTCTCGTTATGTGACTAGGAAAAGTTTTAGATAAATATTATTTTATTTTTATAAATAAATAATAAATATATTTCATTAAAATACTTTACAAATATTTATTAATTTTATTTATTAACCTGAAAACACATTTTGCTAAAAAACATCTTTTCTAAAATATATCCATTATTAACTTCAAATAAATTTATCTTCATTGATATGAAATTGAAAATAAATTTATGATTTATCATGATTTTTTATAATATTTCCAAAAATATTTTTCCTTAATATCAATAATCAATATAAATGAAATTAAATTTAGAACTATATATATATATAATAAATTTTTTGTTAAATGTTCCAGTTTACAATATAATTACTTGAATAATATTCATTTTCATTTATCAAGTATATATTTTATGTTGTTATATAATTTTATTAACTAAATTTTCTCAATTTCATTTAAAACCCTATTTTCTCTTACCTGTTATATTTTAAATAAGGGATTATTCACTTCTGTTCAGTGTTTCATGTATTATAAACTATCAAAATCATGAATTAGATTTAGGATAAATGTATTCTAGAATCTAAGGGGTGTTACACATATGTTATTTACTTTTATTTCATATGAAATTAATATCTTGGTATTTATCACTGTTCTGATACTAATCCAACATCTCAAAAAAATTTCATTCAATGGAACATTATTTCAAACTACTTCATGTTTCATATAACTATGTGGGTTTTTATAATAATATTCTATACATTAACCATTTAATTAATTTTGTAATTATTCAAGAATTAATTGTGATGTTTCACTTTTATAAATATTATAACAACCTTAAATTCTTTTATCCATGGTGTGTCTTTCTTCAACATTTCTACAATTATTTGTTTTTAGTGGAGCATATTCATGCTTATTCTGTAGTATTTGGTTCTTTTCTCTCAATAGTTATCTCTTAACAAAAAATTTCCAGTGGAACACAATTCACACATCATTTTAATCAATCCGTAGAAACAATTAATAGTAATTTGGTTTCATTGTAACAGTTTTTCTCATTACATAAATTTCCACCACCTGATAAATGATTTTGGTTTTCCTCATAACGTATCCATCGCATCTATAGATTAAATTATATTCCTTTTTTCTTTGGTTGGTGTAAATATCTAATCTCTGAATAAAATCATAAATTAGTTTGTCATGCCTTAGTTGATATGGTGTAACAAAAATCCTTCAATTATGGACCATTTTTTCATATAGGCACACATTTATGGTGTTTCCCACAATGAGATATTATTTTTACCTCATTGATATTTTTCATTATGTGTTATCACATTAAAATTTAGTAAAACATATTTATTACTCGCTGGTTCTTGATTTCAAATTTAGTGGACTCCACATGTCATTGCATCAATGAGGGAGATCTCCATATATCTATTTGAAAATTGTAAACTTATTTCATGATATTAGATCATTTAATACATATATTCCAATTGGGAAAACAAATTATAAATCCAAGAATAATATTCTATCCAAAAATTATCCTATATTAATGTGATGATTATTGTGGGATGGTCATTTTGTGAAGAATATCATATTTGGAAATTAATTGCAAAAATTACTTTAAAATTATTTTATTCGGTCTCTTTAACCATTTATCATTGAAACTACACAATTAATGGATTTATTTTAGTCTGTATCTTCTTTATTCAACATTTTATTATCTAAATACAAGTCATTTAGGAACAGAAAATCTTCTTCATGAATAATCTCTACAAGATCAATCTTATCACAACATTATTTGAACTAATAATTATTTCTGAAGGAAAAATATATATATATATATATATATATATATATATATTGAACACCATATTACATTTAAAATTACTCAACAACATTATCTCTTTATTACGAATTTAGTGTGGCATTTGTGTGTTAATATTTATAAGATTTGTTTATAACATCAATAAAAATAGAATTATCGATAAAAAAACCGCACGTACCATGATGGTTGTGTTATTTGTACTTGAGGTTTTACTCTCATTTTTATCTATCTTCATATCCATTATAATAATGTATTATTCAACATCATTGTTAATAAAATTATCATCATCACTAAATATAAAATCTTATTTTAACCATGAAATCAAAAACTCCATAGATTCCATAAATTTTCTATATATTTCTTTAATAAATATTTTAAATAACTATTTATACAAGAATAATGAATATTGTTTTTGAATGGGAGACATGATTAAAAAATTATAAATATCTTATATGTATATATATCAACAACAATTGATCATTTAATTCTTATCTTCTTTAAATTGTAGGCTATCTATAACATTATCACTAGAAGCATTTATAATCAAACCTTTTACTTGTTTTAGACAATAAATAATTATTAAAATTTTGAACTAAATGATTGAATAATAATTTTATAAGTTATAGAAATTTATAGAAAATAATCATTGAAATCCAAAGAAAAACATTGTTATATATACTATATATTGGGTCCTCTATGTTATGATTTTTTCTCAATACACCTTAAGAAGGGATGAATAATTGTTATATGAAAATTAATCGTTATCCTCTAATACTCTTGTCACCCAAAATTGTTTACCATGACCATTTCCATTAAATACATTAGATATGAGTGAAATTTGGAGAGAATATATAGTAATGAAGTGGAGCTAAGGAAAAGAGTGAGATTCTGCCTTATGAGTAATTCTCCATTTAATCATGAGCTCTATAGTATGACGTCATCCATGAGAATAAACATCATGCGATTTTATAATGTTAAACCCTAGTCCTAGAAATCCTCATAATACATTATTAAATTAATTCCCACAAACCATGTAAAATAGTATTCTATACCATATTTGAGTGGTTGGGATAGACATCCATCGACTAGTATCCTATACTGAAACGATTCATCCATTCAACTTAGATATAAATCTTTGGTTATTCATAATCTTTATGCGCCTATCATAAATGTGGCCTTAGAACAATTTCCTGGATCACATGACAGTCTTGGTTTTCTGTGGTAATATTTTATATACCCCATGAATTCAAATGTGTATAAAACCATAGACCATGCATCAACATTCAATGTGTCTCATATATGTGCCCTTCACCGCTGACCACTTCTCATAAAATAATAATATGTCAGTTATTATAGTTATCAAATCATGACGATATGAAACCATATTAATAAGTTAGGTTGAAACCTTGAAAATTCATCCTCGGAATATAAAATGAGACTCCATGACATGAATCTATCATGATCACTTGATCAGGTGTCTATTTAATGGACTCACAATACACAAATTCATCCTCAAATAAGTCTACTTTATCACACATCAATCCCTATACTTGTCTGATATGATTATGTGAAGGAATCACAGAGAAGTCACCCTGATCACATGAATACATCAGGGAAATGAAAGCTTGGTTCCATAAAAAATATATCAGAATAGTCTACTTTGTCACATGATGAAATCCAAGATACATATCAGTTGATTAGGTGAAATCCTCTTCAATACGTGTTCTTATCTTATAGAGACTCTATGACATGTTAGCCTTTTCTTGAGAAGTTAATTCAACATATCAATTTTATTATGTTAAATCCCTTTGAAATTACAAAGGACCAAAAAATATTTAAAAAAGGATGTAATCTCACATTTTTTGTTTACCCCATGACATAATGATAACACCATGGAAACCCCATGGTAGATTTATGAGAATCACGTGAAGATCCACTAACTCAATCCCATATATGTGATATAAGCACTATGTGAAGAAGAATTGCTCCATGGTGGTTCGTCCTATAAATCCCCCCCAACACGTGCACAAAAAATAAACACATGTGTTGGAGAGGAAATATTGGGCTCCGTATAGGGAAAATCTTGAAAATCTCAAGGGTTTTCCACCAAGTAACACTAGGAAATGACTTATGGGAATACCTGACATTTATATATGCTTCATGTTATCATACAATTAATCATGTGAAAATATATTGTATTTCTTGTAGATTATGAAATAATGGATCTGTAAATCGAATTGGTCATGAAATGTCTCAATGAGCTAATAGATGATGAAAGTTGAGTTTTTTTGTGAATATTGATAAAATATTTGGAGCCCTAATGAATATATAGATAAGGTATTTTTTTCATATGATGGATAATTCACTTCACATTAAAAATTTATTAGTCCAGTGAATCCCTCCAGAGATGTTATCCAAGTCACGTGACGTGGTCCAATAATATCAACCATGTATCAGAATTCCTATGGAATTATAAGCCAAGACATACAAAGTTCAACAAACATATTAGAAAATCCATGAGAAGTCCTAAAAACATATTATCCATAATCACCATACATCTACAATATTATTTTGTTGATAATGCAATAAATATGTAGACATATTAGTTAGATCATTTGGTATCCCTCCCACATGTCGTCCTTGATCATGGGAAAGTCAATGGAAATGATTTATTTGACCATGTGAAGTACCTCATATATGTCATAATTTTCATGTAACATTCCATCACCATGTCAGTTATGATCATGTGAAAAACCCAAGGACATTCCATCCTTTTATATAATACCCTTTTGATGTGTGGGGAAGAAACATAGGATGTGTAGATTCGATACTCAGGACATGTCTTGAAGAAACCATGGACATGTTATGTCAATTCCATAGACATGTCTGGTGGACACCCAAGACATGTTAGATAGAAAATCATGACATTTTGGTGGACATCCACAAAAATATTGGCTTTTCTTAGTTAAATTACATGGGAATGTTACCTTTAACCATATGAACCCCAAAACACATGTCTGTGGATGGAAATTCCCATTTCATATGGAAATTTTCCATAGTGGAATGAGAATTTATACTCCTTGAATATTATCAGTATTTGGGGATCATCATTCCATTCATATATTATCATATATAACCTCCTGGTTCCTACTCTCTATATTTCAGAGGGTAAGTTATGGATATCTTCAAATGTGAATCCATATTGGTATAAACTTATAATATTACTAGACCACAAGGGTAATTGTAGTCCCTTTGAGGGTAATCACCTTTCCCAACCCATCAACAATGTAGGAATAATAAAAATCTTAGAACTAGAATTCCAATCCAAAGAGAATAAAAATGGATGCCTTCTAAAGGTTCATGTTCTAATGGGATTCCATAATAGTGTAGGTCCCTCTAAATATCAGAAATTCTAACCCATGTGAGCCAAAATCTCATATTGTTTTATCATTCTTCATTATCCATCAATTGATTGAAAATCCAATGAAACTTTGAAATCTTTTTTTCATACTATAAAAAGGATATATATGATAGTATCATAAGGACCACAATCTGTATCCAACATCCCATTTAGTTTTCCTCATTTTATATGTCATGTATCCATATTTGGATACTCAAGTCATTTCTTATTATATGATTTCCACACGAATATTGACTAATGTGGGTCTATGGATTTTCAATGATCATATCACTAGAATCATGAATGACCCCCATAAAGGGTCACCATATTGTGTAATCCCTATTCAGATACATGATATTATTGTTATCATACAATAAAATCCCCATCAATGTGTGTCCAAAATTTATTCCCATATTGGTAAAAAATGGAGATATAAACCATAATGAAATTATTTATTTATCACCACCCATCATAAGGTAGAGGGAAGATCGAACTTTGATGGAACTGATTCTTTTTATAAAAGGGATACATAGGAATCCATCGAATGGATTGATCTCCATTCATGATGTTTATGTTCTCTAATAATATTTCTTTTTTCATAACATTAAACTCCATGACAAAGACATAAAAACAATATCTTTTTTATTCACATTATAAATAAGAGAAATAGTATTCCGCATTTTTTTAATACCATCATTGTACCCGAAATTTCTTTTTTGTATAGTAGTAAATCCTAGAGTTATTAGATATAAAGTATAAATATATAACCATATCCTCCTTGATGAAAATTAACATGTAATAAAAGATGAAACTCATATTCATATAGATGATATAATTAATAGAACCCCCTATACATATATAAGTATAAAGAACATGATCATTTTATTTGGGTAACTATTCTCTTATTTGGTTTTTGAAGACATTCAGTAAAACATAATAGTTATTGAAGAGAGTCTCATAATAAGAAATAATTATCCCATAAAGGCTGTGATGATTACACCCTACCATCCTCTCGACTAATGATATTATCTATGTGTCATTGGGTTTGAACCATAAGTGAGTATCTTAAATAAAAAATATATGGTTAACCACCCATTGGTTTATTTTTATTTTCATATCATACACAAATGATAATGGTAAAAACAATGTTAAATCCTTCAATAATATAATGTAATTGGGAATCCTATGAAGGAATTCCATTTTCTTAATGAAAACTGAATGGGATAAAAATGGGTAATCTAGGAAAAATATTTGATATTTTTATCAGACTCTTATATTTTATTGAACTTTTTTCATGAATGAGAGGATGAAATGATCTATGAACTTGTTTTTTGTTGTAATTTTTTAATACAAAAGCTACTATTGTAGATATCTTGACCTGATATTTTTACTTCCCCAAGATAATATTCTAGATAATATTCTATAACAGAAAACTCTGCGGGTAACAAAATAACATCACCCACCCAATGCCTCGATCTTTTGTTAGAAAACATGATGGCTTTAGAATACAATTTACATTGTACGATCCTGACCCTAGAGTTTTCACATAGAGGTCTATAGATGATGAAGTTGAAAATTGTATCTCATTTATGGAAATGTACAATGAATCTAGTGGAAGAAGTCATATGCACTAATCACGTTGAATGATTATCCCTAGAGTTCAATAATCAACACCTTCCAAATCCAAGGAAGGTGGATAAATGAGCCAATTATTTCTCCATCCCATTTAATGATCTTACTAGGAGTGTTCTTATAAACTGATGTGACTATTATCATCTCACCAATTCCCCTAAGTCATTTTCAATGGGAAACACCACAAATATTTACACCTTATGAACTTCTTAATGGGAACCAAAGAGTTATGGTCTACTGTAGAAATCTTCAAAAAAATTGGATTGGGATCATATTTATGTTTCTATTAAACCATCTCATCGGTATATTCTCATTGTATCTTTTGGGAAAGCTCATATCCGTTCTCACATAGACAGAGTCTATATTCATATTCTTGGAGAAATATTTAGGGGGAACATATCATTTTCCCCACAAATGAGCCTCATAATCAATTTTTTATTTCCCAAAAAGGATAGGTGTAGGATTATATATCTACATTAATCAAATACGTCTTATATTCTATCTTCAGGAATGAGTATCTATATGGTCTACTTCACTAACTCACTTCGTTAAAGATCCCATACATTCTAGAAATACTATAAGATCACTCTAAACATATTGATGGACTCATAATGATAAAATCGTAGACAAATATCCAATTCCAAATAGCTAGTGTAGAATATCACTATGATCATTATGACCAAGTGGATACTATTGAGAATGACTTCCTTATTTACCTTTTCCAGGAGGATTATCGAAATATTCTTACAAATGATGAGGCACATGATGTGGCTCAAATCCCAATTATGACCAAACATCGCCATCCCAGTTTTAAATATTCCATAGGAAACATGTACATTCCAGTTGACAATGGTTAACAACAAATACAAAAGTCCACAATCGGGCACATACCATTTTATTCTGCTCTCACCAGCTCAGTCTAGCCAATACCACATGACATTCACACATTACAATCGAAAAATACAAGTGACATACTCCAATGGTATAAGGCCAATGTCATATCCCCAATTCATCCAATTATTTTTGAATAAAATATATAAATCTTCTCAGTGTAGTATCATATCCTTACTAATGTAGCTACTTAAAATTTTCTAATAACATACAAAATACAAGAACATATTCCTACTTATTATAATTAATGACAACACAAAAATCCTTTATAAAATATATAAGAGGTTCCAAATACATAATCTTTAATTTCAGTGGTCCATTTGAATGATCGAATGCGGAATTTATAATTGAATGAGGTTCAAAACTGATATTTTGGTAAGGTTGATCGTAAAATTATAGAATTCAACCATAAGAATGCTCATATTCGTAAAGATATTAAAAAAGTTTAATATAATGTTCCAATAGATTCGATTAAACGAGATCATATTCCAAGAAAACAATATGGTTATCAATATATTTCAGAAAATTTCATGAAGCATGTTCAAATCCCTACTCAAACCCAAATGGGATATCAGTATTTGATAACAACAATGTATAATGAGGCTCATATCCTTCATTTTCTCAATTATAGTGCCATTGAGGTTTTATGATGCTTATCGACAACATCTAAAGGGCTTGTAGAATCTAAAAACAAAGTAGAATGAAATCATTATAATAATAATCCTCATTGAAATAGTGAAGAGATGAATCACCATGAATCAACTCCTAACACCTGCTGTAGTTATCCTACCCACTATGATATATCTCTCAGAAATTAAAATACTCCTCTTTCATAGGCTACTTCATATAGAGACAAGATACAAACTCAGAAAACATCATATAGAGAAGTCCTTGAAACAAAGCGGTTGCAATATATAGTATCACACCAACTATCAGTATCATGTCATCGTGGTAAGCAGGAAACCTGTAGAACAAAATATTATGGTCTAACTAAGTGGAAGAATATAATTATAATGTGGAAGATGCCAAGAAGGATATATTGAATAATTTTTCATGAAACAACATGTCAACCATGTTATGACCAATCTCCACTTAAGACAATTAGATCACAAATGTACTAGATTAAGAGTTCATGAATTGCTTATGCAAGAACATGTGGATGATTTATCTTTGATTGAAATATAAACCAATTACTTATCATGGATATGAGGCTAATATCTAGATATTAAATACACTCTACTATAGTCAGTATATGGATTCATTCTACATATCCCAAACCCTAATAATAGAAGAGAATAAAAAAGGTATATGATGTGATTGTATCCATATCAAAATTACTATTTATAGAATGATTTAAAAATCAATGTATAATGTATGAATCCAATGATAGGAATGATATGGGTTACTATACCATAATATCTCCCTAGTGAAGTAAATAACCCATGATACAACATCCTATAATGTTATAGATATAAGAGACATAAGGGGACCTGGTGATCCTTGACCTAGTTTGTCAATAATGTGATATTACCCAACTTGGAAGGAACAATGTCATCACAAATGAAATGAGGGGACATCCAATAGAATCTTATGATGGGACCCTTGAAAAAAATTGGAACACAAATTAAGACAATATTGATGAATTTGTAGACATCCTAACAGCTTCTCATAGAACATGAGTCCCACTATAGGTATCCATTTCATGTATCATATATATGATAAAAATTGTTCCAATTGAAATGGATCACAATTAAAGCTATAATAGTACTCATCTAGAATCCAACCCGACCAATACTAATATGTCCATTTTTCCACCACATCCTCCCATTGGGTCATAGAACCCAAAGAGGGTCCATGAAATTCCAGTGGAAGGTGAAAACAAACCACAGATCATATAGATGGGGTATTTTTCATTTCAATCTCTATCACTATGTTCGACATATCCCAAGAGGGACTTTGATAAATCATCAATTATTCTAGATCAAATCAATCCCATGTGTATGAGGACATATATATCTAAGTATCTATCTCCTGATCCAATTGAACATCAACTAGAATCATAAAATCATCAATAACATGATCATATGTTACCTAAAGTGACCCCAAATAATCCCCTTACCATATGACTATGAGAATTTTTATTATCATCTTACCCCTAGAAGGAATCATGCATATCTAAGATGGGATTTAAATATTGATGGTATGCATCAAATCCATTCACCACAACACATGACATACCTTTTCTATTTGTGGATCATTCTGAAAAAATGACTACAAACACCCATAAGTTTACTAATTACAGACCAAGACATGAAAATAAATGAAAAATGAAATCAAACCCAATATGGGTTGTAATCCAAGATAGTTCAATATGGTTAGGGGTTAGTGAAATGATGTTGAAACAACCCTTTAATGTTGATTAAATGGTACATAAAAATCCTTTTATGTATATAGTAATGGGAAAACTACCATTTCCTGATACACCTTAGTTAATGTATACCCACAAACACAAACAAAGATAGTTAAAAATACATAAATGTCGGGGGATTCAATTCATAAAATTTTATTTAAGAGGTAAGATATCAGTATTCACAATCTAAGATAGATATTAATAGATTCCTATAATGATCTAGAACCTAGAACCATTTAATGATGAATTTTTACCTCTATAGTATAAAACATCACAATAAAAACGCTAAAAGTGTGAAGACATCCCACAAACTATATATGGGAGAAAAAATTGCCTCCATAGAGTAATGAATTGCACAACATGAGAAAGAGGTAAAAAATTATAACTTATGTCAATGAAGGACTCGTTAAGGGAAAAAATCACACTGGGTATCATCACCACATATAGTAGAATATCTCCCCTCTCACATGATAAAAGTTCGTTAATCCTATTTCATATGTGGTATTCGTTCATTAAGATATATGATGATAAAAATAATATAAATAAATGAGAAATTTGTGGGTAATTATTAATTTTATCAATTATTTTCAAAACATGTCTTCTATAAAGGATATCGTTCATTCCTTGAATGTATTTAGAATTTGTTGGATATTATAATTGAGCCAGCTCATAAAGACTTACATGATAATTGTATGTGAGATGATATATAGATAGTGTTACCTCTAGAACTCCTCAATTTCATTGAATCCCTTAATTTGAAAATGGAATCCATGGAAGGACATTGTGGACCCATGAAGCCCAAGAATAATCCATATTTTTTATGTTTATATGAAACTTTTCCTCTTTAAATTTTATTAAATATTATATTATCAACCATTAATGATATCGAAGATACATAATAGCATATCACACAATTCATGTCCTAATGCGGCATGATGATGGTCCCATTTAAACTAGAATGTGAAATGCAAAAGAGTATGTTTTTTATAGTCTCTTATAGGGAAAAACATTGAATGTTACAAAATCCAACCAGTAGGATCCAATTTGTGATGGTAAGGACTTCTTTATCAATTCATTTTTTCAGATCAGCTCAACATTATTGAAAACACAATTGATGACCAAATGTTTTTAAAACACCATGAAAATGATAGGGTTTCAGACTTCATCTAAAAATGGAAATGTTCTAACTATTCACTCAGACTCCCCCTATTAAAAGATAATTTATCGAAAAAATGTGCTAAAAATCATTAGGATGAGATAAAAACACCATTTCTAGAAATGAACTATTTGGAAGGAGTATACAAGTTCAAGATATGTCACAATGCCTTGAATATTCCATTTAGAAGAACCGATATAAATTTCATCTAATGATCTCAACATATTGAAAAATGTGTGATAAGGCAGAGGCTAGTGTTTTTATAGTCGAACCAGAAAAATGGCCTATTAGAGAATCTAGGTTGGACCCAAATCATTTGACAAAACTTTTATTGAATATGAATAAAATATTTACCACTGCAAAAAGAACAAATAGTTCATGATTACCTATGATTTATGGAATGGAAGAATAAATCAGATTACTTCCAAAATGAGCATGGTCCTAGTTATTTTCATGTGTACGTGTAATATGACATACTCAATACACTGAATCCTAAGAAAAACAATGAGGTCGAATTCACTAATTTTCATTACTGATACCTTTTTCCTAGGAGGTTGGGTCACACTATATAAGATTTATTTGTCTAAAAATACAGCCTCTAGTAAATTTTTGATTCTGGATAGGTGATATTAGAGAGATCCCTATAATATTTGACCTATGTGACATTCACTCTACTAGAGAATGAGGCTAACTATAAATAAATTTTTGATAAGAATGGATGGATGTTTGATAATGGGATGACTCTCAATACTATTGATAGAGATCATGACACCATTATAGAACATCTTCACAAACCAACAGTGATCCCGATAGATTGGGATGGATGGATAAATATTTCTTCTAAGGATAGAAATAATAATTGTACAAGGGAAAAGACACAAGGGAAAGAGTCAAAACTATATCATGCACAAGATATGACTCTTGATGAATTATTTCCTTCAAAATATGATGATTGGGAACTACCCCCAAAAAATAGTTCCCTCATTTAATAATGAGATAATATAGATTCTGTAAATGTATTTCGAAAAGATCCATTATCTTATGATGAATACACCTATGAGTATAATTTAATCATTTTTGATTGGTGATTTATTAGATGAGGATGAAGAATTAGAGGGTATAGGGGAAGATGTGGGCATGGTTGAACCCAACATTTCAATCACATAACCATATAATTAATATATGTGGTTGATAAACATTTTTTAACTATTAAACAATTAAAATTGAATGATATATATACTTCAAAGTCCCCCAATGATCATTCAATCTCAATCATTTTACATGGCCAACCTAATGGGTTGTGATTTTAAGATCACTACAGACAAAGGAGAAGGCATGCACAACTTTCTATATAGAAAGTATATTATCCTTTGAAATATTCTCAAGCACCAAGTATATCAATATAAAAAACCTCAAATCCTGATGCACATAATAGGGTGAAACACCACCTTAGAAACAATAGACATTTGCCCCAAAAATATGAAATTTCAAAACACATGGAAGTTGCCCTAGAATAACTATAATTCTAAGATTCACTCTATCATTCGATGTAAATCATTGAGGAAATAATTGAGTCCATAAATATCCCATTGGATTTTGAGAGAAATTAATTTTAGAAGAGGGTTATTATCGGAGGCTATGCTTTCATAATTTCATTTCACAGTTATTCTCATGAAACTAGATAATGAAGAAGATATACACAGACATATTAGAACCCTGTATCTTTCTAGAAAACTTATCAATTTCAACATTCAAATGGATCAATTAGAAAATGGTTTTGGGATAAACCTTTTTCCAATTCATAATGTCTAACATTATGGATATAGTGAAGTGGAGTTCATTATAATAAATCTATCAATTCAAGGGTAAAATAAGAATGTGAAAAGGACTATCAGGATGATAAACCACCAGGCTTTGTTTGGGGAACTCACAAATAACACATAGAAGATGGTTGTTCGGAATTTCCTTACATATAATGTCTTTACTAGATGAAATTATAACCCTATCCACATAACATTACATTCAACATTTTTTAATGATTGAAATACCCCATTGATGGGAATTTCATAATTATAATGGTGATATTACCCCCTTTGAGTTTTGAAAAGCCATATATGAATAGGTGAGTATCTAAGAGAAAAAAGGAGACAACTAATGGTATATGATAATAAGTAGATTGAAACCCCTATTGTCTAGGAAACAATGCCTAAAAATCCGGGTAATATGCTCAACTGAGATTTTGTGATACCCATAAACATGATTGGGGATGCTGATTCAATCATAGTAACCCATCTTGAACCACAAAACATAATTGGCTAATGTCTATGTGATAAAAGTCATGTCGGTTGAGGTCGATTCATCAAAAGGGGATAAAGCTAATGATCTATTGATATATGATACATCCCTTGTTCTATCATAATAAAATCATGATTCCCCGATGAAATTAATTAAAATGTGGGATGTGTAGTCTTCTCATAATCATAGAGGTAGAATAAAAAAAGGAATCTTGAAAATATATCTACGATTCCATTCGATGAAAAGGATTACAATATCGATTCCCATGGACTCTATTACCTCTACATTAATAGAGATGAATATGGATCATCCACCATGTCTGGAGATTCATCCACATAATATTTTATGGATCAAGAAGAGGATGACTTTCGGAACGAATCTCCCTTATTTGAGGAATATATATCCCCAAAATTCTTTGAGTTTATGTTGGTGTACCTTAGAATATAAGATGATTTGAGGCCTATATTGTTTAGTCTCTCTATGCTACTAACAGATACAGATATATAAATTTAATTTATAATGTAGAATTGACATGTTTTCTATTTGAATTATAGTTAAATTCCTCGTCTAAACCCTTATGTGGCTATGCAACAACTGAGGTTACTTAATGACCATCTAGATTTCATATAGGAATAGAATAAGATTAAACCCTCACATTTTAATAATGTAGAATCTAATTATGAAAAATTGATCAATTCCCACATTCTTCTAGAAGGGATGTACCGAAAATACCTTCCTAACATCATCCTCTTTATGAAAAAGAATACGAAAATCATGATTTTCATCGATTTTAGGGACCATAATATAGACTACTTGATGGAGGATTTTCCATTTTATATTATAAAACATATTATTAATGAATCAATTGAATAATAATCTAATTCATTCATGGATGGTTTATCCTAGTATAATCATCGAAAGATATCCCATAATGATGTGGAATCTACCTCCATCCATGCACCTGAGGGGTAATTTTACATCCATGTCATGCACACTATATTATAGAATAGTGGTGATATTTTCCAAAATTCCATGAATCATATAATTATGATATTATTGGGATGAATATCAAAATTTTATTTTGATGACATGGTATTCAAATATCAGAAACGATTTTATCACCTTAGGGATCTTAAAATAGTCTTCATAAAGTTCTGAAAGGAAATTTTTGTTTATTCCCCTGATATTTTTTCCATAGTGTCATTTTAGAAATTACTTTTTTGCGGTACTTCATCATTGAGTAGAGGTTCATCAAGAAAATACTAATTAAATCCATAAAATTTTGAACCCATGGAATATTTATTGTTATATGGGGATCTATGGTAAACTCAATAAAATGTAGCATTCCCCAGAAATCGTGACTATAAAATATATCCCCTTCATCAAGTTTATGAAAATGGGATTCACCTAATGATGTAATTTGGACTTCTAAGAAGCCTTTGGTAATTTCTTGTTGTACTTAAATCATCCAAAGTTCATGATTCCATCATTAAAAGGAAAAATTACCATCCCATATATAGAAACTATGAAATGATCAATTATTGTTATTATCACATAAGAAAATAAGGTTGGAAATGAAAATAGCTACTAATATCTCATTATAATGATGATAGGTTCAGAGACCTAATATTATGGCATCGAGAAAAACTATCTGATAATCATATTTATAGTGTATAAGATAAGAAAGTATATGATGCATCATGAATTCCCCTTGGCTTATCTTAATGTCCCAATAATGTACATCCTTAGCCACCCTATATTGACTAGGAACCAAGCCTGAAGGGTTGTTATACTACCACAAAATTATATCTAATTTTCATCTCTAATTGAAGTTAAAGGGTAGTCCCAAAATAATTCATTTTTCACACATCCCTCCATGGAAAGCTAATTACTGGGTATAGAAATTCATGAAGAACACGTTCTCTCTGACAATTATAGTCCCTAAATACGGGGTATATATATTTATGGTGCCTCCAGTAGTCATTTTGGAAAGAGGATATAAAATCTAAACCTCAGCTTTTTTAGTTAAGTATTGTGTTTATTTCACTGGATATATACAATTTCTCTTACATTTTTTCAATGTTAGAAGAACACATTAAGAACAACACATAATAAATTTCCCTTATTACCATATTGGAAGTAGCCTAATTTTTATAAACATAAAACCAAAACATTTAAGGTTATTCAATGCTAGTGACTATGAAAATCAACGATGAGTATTACATAATGAATGAAGAATTACAAACCCTTTTCAGTTTCGTTAGAGGTTTAATGGAATATTTCCCATTTCTAAAAATAATTAATAACATTCCAAGATAAAAAACGATCTTGTTGATGCAATTTCGAATTATTCCATAGGAATCATCAGACTTTATTTGAAAAAAGATTTTTACTACATTGCATACCAAAGGATGTACTCGTCAGCAGTCATTTATAACATAGAAGTAATCAATAAGTTAAAAACATCTCGTGAGAACGATTAACCAATATCCACCCATGGATTAATGGATCCCAAACATGATTACCTCATTAATGGGACCCTCCTATTTCATCAATCTAAAAGGAAAAAATTGATAACACTGAAAAGTGAACATAACCCTTATATACCGTAAAAATAATCAACAAATCACCTAAAAATCAGGCTTCAATGGAATATTCCTCATATGAATATCCAACGAAGAGATTCCCACCATCACCAGAACTTCCATTAAGGGTCCCAAAAAACTAATTAGGCCAGTATCAGACTATCATGAAAAATTAAGTGGTTTGGTTACTATATGAAATAAATGACACAATACTATGTGAAATTAACTAGTAAATGTAATGCATTCCTGATTCATGAAAACATCATCCATAGACCCCCAATGTTGCTAAATAAAGGTAAATATTCATTTCTATTTCCTACATGGGTAATTGATGTCATGGTGATATATTCACCAGCCACAAATAAGTAGTTGAAGTAAATCATTATTTATACAGACTTATTTTCCAAATGGGATGAAGAAATAATCCTAAAGCATATTAATGCAAAGGAAATCATAATCATCATGAAATATAATATCATCCCTAGATTCAATTTCACTAACATAAAATTGATGTAAAATTATACCAACTTATGCCCTATCGAATTGAAGAAATTATATCATGAGTACAACATCAAATCCAATAATTCATCCTCCACACATACAATGGAAAATGAAAAAATATTGTCCTTCAAAAACACCCTATCAAATATACTATAGAAAATGTTGGAAAATAAAAAAATCATCTATAATATAAATATCATTCAAGGACTATTGGAATATTTTACCACCATGATAACATATAATAAAGTGTAAACATATTTATTCATTTTTGGGAAAGTGGTTGTTTTTCCAATTGATATAAAGTTTCCCTCACTACAAATAAATAAATTTGGATAAATCCAAAATGATTGAAAATAAAAAAACAGGATGGATGATTTGGAATTGATCAAAGATAAATGGTTTCAAAATATTTTCAAAGATGATTATAATTAGATCATACAATATTTAAATATAATGTTTTTCCTACGCATGTTCAATGAAGGAGAATTGGGGTTTTCTATTAGGACCCTAATGCTACAAGGAATAAAACCTCCATAGATGGAACCTTACTAGGAAGGGAGTAATATCAAACATAAGTTCTACTCCAATGAATATTTCTCATTGGTTAAAAACAATTTGGAATGTGTTATACCACAAAAAATGTAATTTTTCTCAAAATGTGATTTTCATAACTTTCATAAAGTATCATATTTCAAAGAATGAATACATTTAATGGTATAACCTCTATCATCCTTACCAAATGATGAAAAACTACACAGAAGAAATCTTGGAATAAATAAATTAATCAAAATATAATATTTCATCCTCAATACATGAAGATAAACTAAAGTGATGACATAATTACTGCATAACATTAAACTACACAAATAATGTAACATCACAGATGATTCACTACACATGACCTGGACCCATGATATTGAAAAATGAAGTACTCAATTCTTTATGGGTTCATAAAATCCATATATGGAATCTCCCCTACCATAAAATACATATGTACTAATTCCTACTATCACCAAATTCATGGTAACACAAGGATCCCAATTATGGGATCCAGTCACAATTTCCATGCCAACAAATTACCACCTCTAAAATTGGATATGAACTGAGTTGATAGATTACAATTTAAGAATATTGGGTGGATTGATACCAATTATCACATGATATGTGTTTACTATAAGATCCAAAATCTTATGTCTAGTCATAATAGCAACAAAAAATAATCCCCCATATATAAATTGGTTAATCTATCATGAAGAGTTTTATATTCTTGAACCACATATGTCTTGAATCTTATTAATATATGAAACATAGTGATACATAAATAAGAAAGCATATGTCTCATCCCAAAATCAACAACCCCCCCCCAAATATAAAAATGGGTCATACATGTAGAGAATATTATCTATTTACGAACTATAAGTGGCCTAATTATCAATGTCATGTGATTTATATTGTCACCATGATCCCAAATCCTATTCATATCTAGATTATCAATGGAAAAAATACCCCACTGTATATGTTTTAGAATTGAATGGAGTGTTTTCAATTTGTGAACTATATGTGGCATGATTCATATTACAAAGGGATATATAGTGACATCAAGACCCCAAATCAGGATTCCAACCACAATATCAATTGAAAAATTCACCCTCTATATTAGGGTCAGACCTTTATGAAGTGTTTTCATTTCAATAACAACAAATCACATGATTCATACTATCACATGACACATAGAGACACCCAGATTCCAAATATAAGGTACACAAGTAATATGGAATTAATAATCCCACATCATCATATGGGCCAGACCCTGATGGAGATTTTTCTACTCAATAATTATGCATGGATTGATTCCTTCTATCATATGATATGTAGCGACACCCATATACCAAATTATTTTCTGACCATAATATGAAGATGGAAAAATACCCCAATCTACATATGGGTCATACAGGCATGTATAGTTTTTCATTCATGAACTATGTGTAAATTAATTCCAGTTATCACAGGATAGGTATCTACACCATGATTCAAAATCATAGGCCCATAAACAATAGAGTTATAAAAAATGAAATCATCTAGCTATGGGTGACTTTTTATATGGGTTATAGATCATGAACTACATGTGACATGATTCCTATAATCATAGGTTACATAATGACACCTATATCTCCAATCCTAGTCCAAATACAACATCAAAAGAATAAAATTCATCCTATAGGAATGGGTCAGAACTTTGTGGAGTGTTTTTCTTCTCAAAAACTATTTTTGGGATGTTTTCAGTTACTATAAGATACATAGTGACATCAAATTTTCTAATCATGGTGGTAGCCACAAAATATAGACTGACAGAAATGAACCCCTCCAATGCATATAGACCTAATATATATAGGGAACATTATAACAAATACATGTCTCTTAATTTCCACCATTATTGGTTAAATAGTGATGATCGAGTCTTCTATTTTAATAACATACATGGCTTTTCAATACCCCTAATCATGTTTTCCATGAGGGATATATACATATAGAGGTGAAATCCCTTAACAAATGGGGAATAACTCCATAGACTACCTTTCATGAATTATTACATGGATTAATCAATTTCCGTGTTGTGCCCCATTTCCCTTACTGAATATAGATCATATGAACTTATAGAAATGGAAAAACCTCTAATTATGGTATTTTTAAGACATTTATTTGATAAAGGACCATGACCTGGTGGAATTACAATTAAATAATAGATAGTGACTCAGTTTCCTAAAGTCAAACTGTATAGAAAAATTCCCTGAATCATAATATTAAACTACATAGTCAAATCTGGGTTACATGATGTTATAATGCATAGAAAGTGGTCTTCACGTTGAATAGATCATCCCATGTTATGATTGTGTACACAAGAATCCAATTTTTATCTCATTTCTTGGTAATTTATCTAATACACAATGGAGTATCCTTTTGGGTGCTTGATCCCATATTTAGTCCTATGTTACCCATTGACCAACTTTATATCATAGATATCTGAGTTAAAACCAACACATTTCCTTATTTTATATCTTTCTATGAGAATGCCAAGTACATTGGACTACTATTATCCTAGATCTCCCATGTAGAAATATAGTAACATGGAATGGATTATCTAAAAGGACCCATCAAGGATTCAATATAGAATGATCCTAATCCAAAGAGTGTGTTCCTAGATGATATTTGGTCAAAACAAGAGTCCCTCTTAATCCTATAAGTTATCATCCTAACTATGTGGGATTTGAGTTTTTCCTGTTTTAAATGGTTGACTTGTACCAACTGTTTTCCAACTTTATTTTTCTCAAATATTCTTGTGTGATGATTTAAACCTTTTCGAACCCAACTATTAATGTATATTCAGATACTCTTGATGTTACACATCAGTGCGCCGTACCAATTATCAAATAATGATTATGACATAGTGTCATTATTCCCTTCTATTTTGGGGTATTAATATTTTATAATGTTCCAACTTATCTATGTTATTTATTCCACTTATTGAAATGTCCATGTTTCATGACATTAGCCTACATGAAATAAGGTACGTCCATCTTGAACTAATATTTTTGCGAGGTGGACCTCATATCCATTAAAATTTTCTTGGGGTCAATTTTTCAACCCTATATGAATATAAAACATGGAATATATATATCCATATATATGATCCAAACCATTATAGGGGACCTCTTATATGACCTTGATGTTAGGGTATCATTAAGGGAATAAAATAGATTTCCCCATTCATCTATTAGTGAGTCTGTAATTCAAATAAGGATCTACTTAAAGGAACAAATTTTTGAATAATTATTTCATTTAGGATATACATAAGTAATCCAAGGGTATAATATCCATAATAATTCCATATATATATATATATAATGAAGGTTGATTCATATAGATATTCGCTTCCTAGTTATGACTCAGATCCATGTACAGATTTTCTATAAATGAGAAAAATCAATTTAAGAAGGGATCTTATTTAGGGATGCCCATAAATAAGCCAATTAATATATAAATTGTCTTCCCTAAATCTCTATCCTACAAGAGAATGAAAAGAGTCTTGGTTTATTCATCCTCTTAGCAGCTTTTCACTTTCAATTGTGGCCGTAGGTAGGGTTTTTGTAGGTCTCGCTTCCCAATCCCCCTTTAGTCTTATTTGGACTCGATTCGACCTTTTCAAGTTTGGCTCAAACTCGATGTTGATTGGAATAGTTGTGGAGAAATTGAGCTACAAATATCTTTAAATATTTTGGTTCTTTGGCATGGATCGTCTATGCATAGGCTTCTGCTCATCTTGGTATGGCCCCACCTTTTTGGCATTGTTGTGGCATGTCGGGAATCTAACCTACTAGGAATGTTGTGGCTTGGTTGTGACGATATGATTCTGGTAACACCCAAGATCAATCATCATGGTCACATTAGCATTATACAATGAATCATGTCCAGAAATAACGATCCATTTAGTAGCATTGGAAGTACTATATACATTAATAAGTTCTACATTACATCATGAAATAAAAACAACAACAACATGTTTTCCCCTTTTTTATCACACATATATCCTTATCCTATCCCTGCATGTCAACTATAAAATACGTCTTCAAATCCAAGGAAAAATAAAACATAGAAAGTGGTGAGATCAGATTCTTAGTAAGGATAACAATATATCATGAAGATTCATTAATAAGTATAAACATTTAAGGCATTGTATATGACTAAAACAAAATCCTTTTAAACATAAACATCTGGAAAATATGGAAAATATAAAATGAAATAATTCTATATACTTGTTAACATGGATATCCATCTAGTAGAATAATCACATTCATCATCAATAACCACTTTCATAATTATGGAATGCATAATGCCAGTCTTCATAACCACATAGTCAAGGCATTGTTCCAAGACTAAAAATAATATTTTGGCAAGGGAGTGTTCCAAGACACTAGTTTGTCTCATGAGACCTACCAAATAATTGTGGCGATATAGAGAGTTCCACTCGCCACTTATTAAGTCCAATGCATTCCTCATATGAAAAGTATTAAACATAACATAAACATTATTATAAAAGCTAGCATACGAAATGTCAATGCTTTATCCATAATCCATGAATGTTGTAAAAATAACACATCCACAGTCAGGAAAATCACAAAACCGTAAATACAATATAGAAGATTTGTATCAAAATAAATCAACTTCAAAAAATCTTGAAATCCATCAATGGATGTTGACATAGATGAAATAAATACTTTTTTAGAGAAATATCACTTTCTATTTTTGAAGTCATTTAAACGTCATATAATTATTAAAGAAAATAATTATTTTGAAAATATAAATATAATCTTGTATGGGAAGCCTCAATGATTTTATAATGGCAGAAAATAGCCACACCCACCCAATAAGTTAAAAAAAGACATTCTTACCTTAATTTTGTCGAGAAGGTCCTAAAGTACTGTGTTTGGAAAATGACAAAAATATTTTTTTCAAAGAAATATGTGGTCAAATAAGGGTATAAATTACATTAAACCAGAGTATTGTAAATAGTAAAATTTTTTGATTTTCATTTTTAAGAAAACATATATGTGTATGATAATGAGGTTCCAGTAGATACTTACGTAAAAACAACCTCAGATAATAAAGGCATTGTAAAATTAACCCTTACCTTGTAATTTTCCTCGGTCAAGGGTACGATAACCACTTGTATAATATTTTAATCATTTTTATTAAATTATAGAATAACTGTATACATAAATATGATATCATATATGATCCTCTAATATTGCATTATTAATAAAATTTTCGTAGTATCATCGTTTTAGATGTAAACTGATCTGTATTATTTTATATGATCGGTTACATAAGCCATGATTGTTATAGATTTGATGTATTTTATTCATATGCCGAATGATATTAATTTAATAGAAATTATTTTTAATCATAAAATGAAAATTATTCTTGAATGACCATGATGGGGAATGAATCTCATCGCGTTCGTGGAGACGGTAATCGATACGTACGCACGAGCGACAATATCATTATACTAATGGTGAAATCATAAGTAATTGGATGGTATATCATATATAAAGATTCAATATAATTTTATATTTATTATTTACATTAGTTATACTCATTATTTTACCCATCAAAATAATGAAGTGTTTTAATAAAAAACAACACAACGATGTGGAGACGAAAATCTATACGTACGCACATATGGTGACTTTATCATTTATATGATATATAGAATATTTAATATGTTTATAAACTTTTAATAAAATCACATTATATATAAGATACTAGAGTTATTAATTTATAATGGAAAAAAATAAATAGAAAGTGGATGAAGAAAAGAACTAGAAAGAGATGATGAAATATTTACCTCTTCTTCAGGTTCTTACTTTTGATTTGAGAAAAAGGGTTATATAATTTGGCTTTCTAATCAATGTAAGGAATCTAGGTTGAAGGGAGGATATTTGAGAGGATATTTGGGCAGGGGCTGGATGTGACAAATGGCGTTGTATGTGTGAAATTCTGAGAAGGAGAAGTGCCCTTTTATAGGAGAGGCGGGGGTCACTTTAGGAAAAGCTAGAAATATTATTTTATAATAAAAACATTTACGGTTTCTAATTAATCCAAAATAAATAATTTAGTTTGTAAGGTGGGTATGAGTCTAAAATCTCTAAACCAATGGGTTTTAGACAGGTCTATGTCATCATATTGAACTTATCTTTTTTATTTAACTCATAGTTAAATAGTTTGACATTTACCATGTATTTTTATATTTTTATATTATGTAATTAATAAACATACTCTAAGAAGCCAAGAGAACCCCATGTCGGTCATTACTAATATATATAACCTTAAATATTTCCTTTTTTAGATCCTTAGATTTCTTATAAAATTATATCAATTAATAATATAGATTTTTTAAAAACTCAATTATGTCAATTTTGACACTATTTAGTATTTTATTATTGTGAAAATCATAACAGCATTATTACCTAGAAAAAAATTATTTAATAAACCCTAAAATGTCATATTAATTTATATAATTTTTGTATTTTATCAGAAAGTCTAAAATTAAATTTAATTGGATATTTATAATATCAATTATTTTAATCATTCATTAATAAGGTAATTACTACATAATCATTATTTGATAAATAAATTAAATAATATAATTTCTAAAAATTATAAATAAAATATCATTATGTAGGAAATAATTTTAGCTTTCTGATGAATATTTATAGTCGAATTTATCTTATGTATAATCATATATATGAAATAGTTTAATTATTGAACTTGGAATTTAACTTTTTTAACTTTTATATAAATAATATAATAATAAATGTCCTAATATAATACATGTAGATAAAAAAGGATCATATTTTATTTATAAGGTTTTTTTGGTCGAATTATAATTATAAAATAGAATTAGTACATCTATTTGGTTAATTTTGATATCATTTTTTACCATTAATTAACATATTTACTTTTAACTATGGTAAATAAAAGTCAAAAGTTATGATTCATCAAAAACTATTTTCATCTTTTTGAACATCATTTTTCTTACTGATATTAATTTTTTCTTTCATATTTTTAAAATTAATCTTAAAGAAGAGGTAAAATTATGTTTTATGCAAATTTGTCATTGCACCTAAGAAGTGGGTAAAAGGCGGTAAAAAGTTTAATAAAATAATTATATATCTAAAAATTTTATAAAATTACTACAATGAATTACATTGAACTCACATTAGTATTATATATCTATTTTATCCTAGTATAAATTTAAATAAAATAAATAAATATTTAAATAAAAAGTCGGTTTTATCCAATAATTCATTTTTTCAGTATTAATCAAAAATCAAAAGTTTTCAGAAAAATTACAAAAATTCACTCGAACAAAATTTTGATATTCCGAATTCAAAAATGAAGTCTATTTTACCAAATTCAATACATATAAGTTTCAATTATTTGTTTAAAATTTATTCATGTTGTCAAATCCAAAAGGTGTGTTTTTAAAAAGTAAAAACTATCAAAAGATTGACATGTTTTTATGTCAATTTAAATGTGAAAATACTTATAATGGCCTATATTGTATTAAATGATAAAAATATAATCTAATTATAATTCAAACCCTTTAAAATTCATAATTTAACAGTATAAATTATATCGATTAAATAATTTGTTTTCAATAAAAACATAATATTTTTCACTATTCATAAAAATAAGAAAGTTATCAGAATAGTACTAAACATTTATCCAAAATATATTTTTATGTTCTGCTTCTAAAGAAGAATTTAATTTCACTAAATTTAATATATAAAAGTCTCAAATATTGGTTTTAAAAAGGGATTTCCATTAAAACCTGCTAAGGTTTCATTTTTAAAATAATACAATTTTTATCTGAAAAAATGAATTTGTTCTCATATTATATCTATGAAACATATAATATTGATTTTAAAATTATATATATTATATAAGATTCAAAATTTAGTGAATACTATTTAGAAATGCTTTTTGAATGGCTAGTTTGGTAGGTTGTGGTGCGCTCGAACTTGGTGTTGTGTATAGCACAAGTTATTGAAACACTTTAATGAGAAAATGTACTGTGAAATATTGGGGTGTTAAATTCTCCCTTCCATTAATAAATTGAATCCTCACAATTTGAAAATTTTCTTCAAAAATAAAAGGTAAACAATATATAAATACTTTCACTGAAATCCACATCTGAAATTGGGTAAATAAAATTTAATCTTAATTAGAGGGAAAGGGAATGGAAAAGATACTTCCAAATTATTATCTTGATTAGGAGAAAATTTGTGGTAATTGGAGACAAATAATTGGAGGGAAAACGTAAATATTTATATGGAGTGATTGAGGTCATCAATCACAAACAAGTGTAAAATTGAGGGCCTCAAAGCCATCAATCTATGATAAATTAAAATATAGTCTGTTCAAAAAAACATAAGGTAATGGGATACCACGTTTTTTGGTATCAAGATCCCTTCTCTATAGTTTAAGAAATAATTTACTCATAGAATAAGAGGAAAAATATATACTTGACAAGTAGAGATTCATCCATCAACTAATTCCTACCAGAAACTCATATTTCAAATAAAAAGATAATATAATTCAAAAACAATATTCTATTTATCCTATTTTTATATGGTTCCAAAAATAATGAATTTATAATTCATTTGTCAGACTATTTAAAGAAGTCTATATTATACAAACAAGGAAATCACGTATTCTAGTGGTAGATGATCCACCCTTATCTCCCTTCGGTTGCGAGTTCAAGTCTCACAACCTTCCCAGACGTGACGGGTTGTCGCCCAACCTTTGGGATGTCTTTTTTATGACAATCCAAAAATAATCTCAAGAAATGATTTAACATAAATAAACATAATCGATTCCGACCATTAGAATTATCCAAAATACTTCTGTCCAAACTCTCAGTCGATAATTTATAAGGAAGGTGAACACAATGAAGATCATTTTTCCTTGTAATAACATGTCAACCCCTTCATCATGTATTCTTTAAAAACCCTGTAACACCCTAAATTACCAAAAAATCTTATTGATTAAATTCATGCTCCCTTATTCCTTATAGAATACTGGATATAATCCTTCTTTCCAAAAATATTGAAATCTCCAACAATGATGAAATATACAAATCAATAATCTATTTCAAAGTAGTCAAGAATATCAAATATAATTTATCCATATCAATAATATATTATTAAATAATCACTACATCAATATCAGAACCATATTATGGTCTACCTTTCTCTCAACCATATATTTTAAAAAAAAGTTAACATTCTATTGAGTCACTTTTCTTGGTTCCACACAATATAATGTTCTTAATGAAATAGTCCTCCAGTATAATTATATTTTAATATATAATTATTATAACATGTAAATCATTAATACAATACAAAAATTACATAATACTTTAATAACAACATAATAAAAATAATCATTCCACTTCATCTTCTGTAGTATCATAACTTCATTGTTATCAAATAACAGCATTTGGAGTATACACTAATTATTTTTTACATTTCTTCGTGTCGTGTCCCAACTCCTTTCAAATGAAGCATTGTACATTTCAAATTTTTTTCTTATCCTTGAAATCATGTACTTAGTTTCCTTTTTTCTCCACACTTATGAAAAATCTAATTCCCTTCAAGCATTATCCACGGTGACTCTTTCCACATTTACCGCATGATTGATATTCAACTTTTACTTTCATCCCCTTATTTCAATTTCAGAGTGTTCAACATATCTCTTCTTCTCCAACTTTTCATTAAATTCATAAGACATAGAGAATTCTTTTTCTACCTTGATAACATATGAAACAATATCTTCGTATGGTAAGAAGCATTGTGATACTAAATCTTGCAGGACAAGTGTTTTAACCCATCAATGAATCAGTAAATTTTACTCCTTAGGTTACGTATATAATCTGCTGCATGCCTTGCTAACCATGTAAAGATAGCCTCATCCATTTTAACAATCTCATCCTCCTTTGGCATAAAACTCATAAATAGTCTTTCCATATCCACTCTATGGACACAAGGAAAAAAATTTCTATGAAAAACTCTTTAAACTGCCTCTATTCCATGTTTGATTCTTATTCATCATCCTTTGTGTTTTGAATCAATGTCTACCATTGATCTGCATCTTCGGTGAGGCGGTAAACGTCCATGACAACCTCTCCCCTTTCAATAATCACCAAATCATGAAATATTTTCTCTAAATAACTTATCCATTACTCATATAATAACATATTTGTACTCCGATTTAATGTTGGTGGTTTTTTCCACATGAAGCGGCATAACTTTTATCCTCCTCGTTGTGTATCAGGGTTCTTTATATGGGTAATGTTAATATTCATAACCTGAGTGAATTGTCCCATTATGGTGATAAGCTAATCAGCACCAGTTACATCATCAAATCCACTATAATTATCTTATGTAGGAGAGAAATCCCTACACATATTACATGCAATGATAGGGATTCTATTCCCTCAACTAGGTTCCATTTCTATCCAATGGCAATCAATAGAGTAGTTTATGAATCACAATACATAATTCAGAACATGTAAAACAATTAACATAAATTGAAATATTAATGAATATAATCCTTAATCAAAAATATATTTTCTTAAAGGAGAAATTTAATCATAAACCCTTCATAATGGTTTGTAATTATAATTTTAATTATCTTAAGCATATCCACTGGGAGTGTCGTAACCAAGAGTGCAGTAAATCCCACTATTGTGCACCAGTTACCATTCATGTTCAGCTCAAAGAGGTGTTTTCAGTTTTTACCCCTAGGTAGATCTGTTCCAGAGCTACCTCTACCTCCTCATATCCAGATAAGGATGTATTAGATAGAAAACTCACAAAATCTATATAGTACCGAAATTCTAGGAAGTTCTTCTATAATAATCCAAAAATGCTATCTTAGGCTAGTGTTCTCTAATCAGTGTATTTCTAAATCCAGTTTCCAAGGATTGTAATAAACTTTATCTGATACTAAATGTATTTCCACAACCCCAGTTACCCAAATATGGGGCATTTTTACATAACATTGGAATTATAAAAGGAATCATGTCCCAAAATACTGATTTGTTGAATAGCCATGGAAGTACTAGATTCATTAATAAGTTTTACAATATATTATGAAATAAAAACATAAAAAATATTTTCCCCATTTTTGAACGCACTTATATCCTTATCCTGTCCCTGTAGGTCAACAATAAAATACTTCTTCACATCTTTGAGAAAATAAAATATAGAAAGAGTGAGCTCAAATGCTCAGTAAGGATAACAATATAGCGGGAGCTTTCATAAATAAGTATAAACATTTATGGAAAGGTATAAGACTAAAAAATAACCTTTAAAATCAAAAAATATTCATAATATTGAAATGATAAAATAAAATAACGCCATTTACTTATTCACATGTATATTATACTAGTTGAATAATCACATGCAGTATCCATTTCCACTTTTATAAGGATGGAATGCATAATGCCAGACATCATAACTACATAGTCAAGGATTTGTGCCAAGACTATAAATAATATTTTGTTATGGCCTTGTTCCAAGACTTTATTTTCCCTCATGATACCTACCGATGCATCAAGGAGCTATAAAGGGCTCTACTCATCCCATACTAAGTCCAATGCATTCCTCATATGAAAAGGTTTAAACAAAACATAAACACTCATATTAATGCTAACATAAAAAATGTCAATACTTTATCCACAAACCATGAATAGTGTAAAAATAACACACCCACATTCAAACATATCACAAAAACATCAATAAAATATGGATGATTTGTATCATAAAAAATGAAATTGAAACAATCATAAAATCCATCAACGGATGTTAACATAGATGAAATAAATCTTTATGAAGCGAAATATATCATTCTATTTTGATAGTATTTAAAATTCATATAATAATAAAAGAAAAAATATATTTGGAAAATATTATTATAATATTTTATGGGAAGCCTCAATGATTTTATAAAGGTGGAAAATAGCCGCACCCACTGTATAAGTTAAAAAAATACATCCTTACCTTAATTTTGTTGAATGATCATAAAGTACCTTGTTTGGAAAATGATGAAAAGATTATTTTCAAAAAAATATGTGGTAAAATAAGGGTATAAATGATTTTAAACCATAGTCTAGAAAATAGTAAAAATGTTTTGAAATGCATTTTTAAGAAGACATGTATGTGGATAAGGAATAGAACCCAGTAGATACTTAAGTAAAAACAAACTCAAATAATAAAGATATTGTGAAATTAACCCTTAAATTGTATTTTTCTTGGTCAAATTTATTTTAAAATCATGTATAATAGTAAATTAATTGTTATTAAATTATGAATGAGGTATATACATAAATAAGATATCATATATGATCCTCTAATATTGCTTTGTTAATAATATTTTAGTAGTATCATCATTTCGAGTGTTAACTGATATGTTTTCCTTTATATGTTCTGTTACATAAGCCATGTTTTTATGGATATGATGTATATTATTCATATACCGAAAAAAATATGTGATTTGGAATTATTTTTAATCATAAAATGAGATTTATTATTGAATTATTACGATGGGGAATGAATATCATCGTGTTCGTGGAGATGGTAATCCGTACGTATGCCAGAATGAAAATATCATTATATATATAGTGAAATCATATGTAATTGGATGGTATATCATATATAAAGAATAATAAACATGTTATATTTATTATTTACATCAATTATACTCATTATTATACCCATCCAAATAATGAAGTGTTTGAATAAAAAACTGCACCACTGTGTGGTGACGGTAAGCCGTACGTAAACATATTTGGTGACAATTTCATTCATATGATGCATATAATAATTAATATGGTTTTACCATTTTAATAAATTATTAGTTTATAGATTATACTAGAGTTATTATTATATAATGTAAACAACAATGTAATATTAAGTGGAAGAAGAAAAGAACATAAAAGAGGTATTGAAATATTACCCTTTTCTTCGAGTTCTTCCTTATGTATTGAAAAAAGGGCTCCTTATGTTGGATTTAAGATCAATGTAAGGAATCTAGGATGAAGAGAGGATAGTTTGGAGAATATTTGGGCTGGTTCTGGCTAAGTAAAAAGGCTTTGGAGTTGTGAAATTAATATATGGGGATGTGGCCTTTTATAAGAGAGGTGAGGGTCACTTTAGGAAAAGATAGAAATATTATTTTATAATAAAATAATTATTGGTTTATAATGGATCCAAAATGATTTTTTTAGATTCTAAATTGGGGATGGGTCGACAATATCTCATCCAATGGGTTTTAGAAATGTTTAGGTCATCATACCAACCTTATCCTTTAGATTTAACTCTTATTTAAATAGTTTGACATTTACTATGTCTCTTTGTATTTTTATATTATATGGTTAATTAAAATAATATAAAAAGCCTAGAGAACCCCATGTGGTTCATTATTAATTTATATAACCTTATCTATGTACTTTTTATGAAACATAAATTTTTAGGAATATTATATCCTTAAAATAATATAGTATTTTTCTTAAAAATTCCATTTTGTCAATTTTGACACTATTTTGTATTTGGGTTTTTTTTTGAAAATCATAACAACAAGATTACTTTGAAAAAAAATTATTTAATCTACCATAACATGTACTATTAACCTATAAAATTAGTGGAATACATCAGAAGTCTAAAATTACATTTATTGGGATATTTATAATATCTATTATTTTAATCTTTCATTTATAAGGAAATTACTGCATCATCATTGTGTCATAAATAAATTCAATTATATAATGTATAAAAATTATAAATAAAAAACCATTATATAGGAAATAATTTTAACTTTCTAATGAATATTTATATTCAAATTTATCTTATGTATAATCCTATATTAAAAACTATTTAGTAATTAAACTTAGAATTTATCTCTTCTAACTATTCTTCAAATAAAATAATTATAAATGTCCTAATCTAATCCAAGTGGACCAAAGGGGATCATATTTTATTACTAAGGTTTTTTTCGAATTATACTTATCAAATTTAATGAGGATATGTATTTGGTTAATTATGATATCGTTTTTACCCTTAATTACCCTAATGAATTTTAAACGTGGTATATAAAAGTCATACATTACTATTAACCAATGTTAATTTTCTTCTTATTGAACCCAGTTTCATTTACTGATACTAACAATGTCATTCAGATTTTTTAATATCTACTCACAAAAGGGGTAAAATTATGTTTTATGAACATTTTCCAATTCTCCTATGAGATGGGTAAAAGACGGTAAAAAGTTCAATAAAATTATTATATATCTAAAAATATTGTAAAATGACTCCAATTAATTTCATTGAACATATAAAGTTATTATTTATCTATTTTGACCTAAAATAAATGTAAATAAAATAAATAATTTTTTGAATAAAAAGTTGGTTATAACCAATAACGTAGTGTTTTTCAAAGCTAATCAAAAAGTGGAAGTTTTCAGAAAAAATACAAAAATTAACCCATAGTAATTTTGACATTCGGAATTCAAAACTAAATTCAATTTTACCTAATTCAAAACATATTAGTTGCATTTATCAATTTAAAATAAATTTCCATTTTCAGAATAATAAAATGGGTTTTTAAAAAGTAAAAACTATCTAAATATTGACATGTTTTCTCGTCAAATTTAAATGTGAAATTTCTTGTAATCACCTAAATTGTATTAAATGATAAAAATTTATTCTAATTATTATTAAAAAACTTTCAAATACATAATTTAACACTATATATTATTTCTATTAAAAAAGTTTTTTTCAATTAAAACATAGTATTTTTCACTATTCCTTAAAATATGAAAGTTACCATAAAAGTACCAAAAATTTATCCAACTAAAACTTTAGGACTTATTCTAATGAAAATTTTAATTTCATAAAATTGTTTATATAAAATTGTCAAATATTTGTTCTAAAAAGGGTTCACCATTATAAGGGGGAAAAGTTTCATTTTTTGAAAAATACTTCTTTGATCTGAAAAAATGAATTTGTTCTTATATTATATCTAAGATACACAAAATATGGGCGTTAAAATTCGATAGAATATATAAGATTCCAAAAGCTGTTTATACTATTCATAACTGCTTTTTGAATGGCTAGTTTGGTAGGTTGTGGTGCGCTCGAACATGGTGTTGTGTATAATGCAAGCAATTGACTTCCTTTAATGAGATAATGTAATATAAAATCTGTGGGTGTTACAATGTTTCATATATGAATTAGCGTAGTCATATTCCTTCATTCATTCATGATGCTTATGGCTCTATAATATCCATCAATAACAAACTCCTTTTCAATTTGAACTGTATCATAAATTTTTTCTAATAATCACTTATACACTAGTTTATTTATGGGATACGATCCCTTGGAATATATATAAATATTTCATGAGATAACTTTTTGTGGTATATAATTAATGTAAATTATACATATAAAAAATAAAGCTCATATAAAAAATTTAAACTCCTAGAATATAATTTCACGACCATTTTAAACTCATCCAATCTTGAATCAATTGTGACATATTTATCTCCATAATGGTACAATGGTTTCATCATTAATAAACTATAATGAACTTTATTTTCCTTTTAGTAAAATAGTTTTTTGTCCAAAAATTATGTTCCAATATTTCATGGTTCTGGCATGGAATACATATTATGAATTGATTTAAATTTATGTATAATTATTTTATTCCTATACTATTAAATTTTATTAACATACCTATGTAATGGTTTACTTTTACTCAAAATATGTAGTTCTAACATGACTACTCCTACTACAACATGGTTTGACTTTTTACAAAATGATTACCTTCTATCTTTCAATAGAAACATTCATTCCTACTCACACATTTTTTTCTTCCATAATAATCGATAATGTGTATAAATTAATCCATATAATATCATTATATTACGATTCATCTTATTTGACTGTCTTTATTCCATATCCTTAATATATAGATATCTTAAGGTATTTCTTAAAAACTGATTCCATGTTGTATTTATAGTGAAATTAATGATCAATAAAATATTTTTTCTAGATCATGATTATGATATATCATCTCCACGGTTTCCACACAATATATGTCAATTTATTTAAACTTTAACAATGTATGGTTTCCATCTAAGGCAACAATGTTCATGAATCACCTCCATTGATTCAACATCATTTATTATTTAGAATATTATAACATGAGACCATTAGATATGAATTGTAGCACCCCCATTAGATTTTTTACCTTCATGAGTATAATTATATTCACTATCTAGTGAACAAAATATACACTGTACGAAGAATTAATTATTAACATATTCAGTTATAAAATAAAGAATACAACTCACAATTGATGTTTGAATAGTACTGATTAAATGACTGTATTTTATTCTTACCTACAGTTTTCAAACTAAAATTTATTCTTACACAGATACAATCAAATCTAACATGTCTTGTGAATTTCATCCAATAAATTTATATTACTAGCTCAAAAACAATATTATTAATATTTTTCATGGATATATCCTTTCGTAGACTAAAATTGATTTTCTGGCTACTCTACTTACACATATTTATTATTAGGACACAAAATTTTATATTATGTAGTTGGAAATTATGTTTAGAAATATGGTTAAATTAGTAAAATCAGAATTTATGAGAAAATTACTTTGAAGTAAATCTTGTTCAGAAATAAATAAAATTTTGTAAATTCTTATATATTAGAAAATTTAGGGGATGTAAATAAACAATAAAGGAGAAAAATATATAAAATATAAGTTCTCTCAATGTGTGATTGAGATAGGTGAATTTATGATTGTTAACTATAATTCCCAATAGTGGTAGACCGATATGACATAGCCACATCACTAAGAGTGTGTGAATCAAGGATTAACAAAACATAACATTGAGAACAATAAGTATCATATCATGTAACTTTATAGGTTCATTAATGAAAAAATGTGACATCATTATATTGAGAGAGTGGATGATATGGATATATAATACACAAGAAACATGTTCAATGCCCTATTTTTATTGAGTGGCTACTCATTTGTGTAAAAAATATGAGATCTAATTATATATTCTCTTGTCTTATATCCCATAATAAAAAAAATTATAAATATAAGGGTTCTAAACTCTAAATAAAAAAATAATCAAAAAAATAATCAATAATCTGATCAATCGTCACTTCCCAATTAAATAGATTCTAGATAATGCAACAGGTGTGAACCCTTATTGTTGTCCTTAATCCTAGATTAATCCTCACAGGAATTATCTTTTGTATTTATTTAAAATGATCTGAATGTTTCATTATAAAATCTATATAGAGAATCCATCCTTTTCAAAAAAACTCAATATTTTATTATGAGTTAATATATGTTACATAGTGATCATTAATGAGACTCGAATTTAAAGTGTATATATAATATTATTTAAAAATAAATTGTATATAGATTTATGGAACTTAAAAAACATCACAATTAAAGACTATATTTTGGATTGATTATGATAATTATAATGTAACTGTAAATTCTATAATATCACTAGAATTTCATCACCTTTTACCTTAGGGAATAAAAACTTTTCTAAAATGAGGATATATAAACTCATGATAGAAAACCCCAAAAGAAAATATGAATGAAAAAAATCATTAAATAATTATTTATTAGAATAACACATGATAATGTTGATATGATTTCAGAGTATGAGATCAATGAGTTTTTTATTGATTCATTCATAAGGGTATCCATTATCTGTAAATCAAAAAATCATAGTGCACTAATTGTCTTCTAAGAATTGGTTTTCAACCATTAATAATTGTTCATTTCATTTCAAATTACTAATAGTTAATTAACATCCAACTCATACATGTTTATATTTTCAATATAAATTAAATAAAAAAATTTCAATACACATGATTTAATTCTATCATGAAACAATTCAGATTATTTTTCTGATGAAGATGTTATAGAGAAGCCACACCATAATAGAAGATGATTTTCATTAGAGTTCTCAAATCATTTATCTAAATATATATTCTATTTTGACTATGCCTCAATCGAGATCAACTCATATATACCCCTTTTCTAATTAACTTCATGAGGTATCTTAAACTCCAAGACATGTCAACATTTCCAATAATCAAGGGATCTTTAGTCTATCTTTTATATTTATTAACCAAAAGAGAATCATTGTATTAAATCATCTCTAGGATTTAATTACCAACAAAACATGTCTCCCCTATAATGAAAACCAATTTTCATAACTAAAATAATAATTTCAAACAAAAATATATATATTCTCTTCTTATTAACAAAAATATATATTTTTTATTCCCCCCTCCTTTTAATAAATGTATTGGAATTTAATACGTAAAATAAAATAGTGATCTTACATCCATTTTAGGAAAAAATGAAAACCCCACAACAATGTCAAGTGCTAGATTGAATAATTCATTTTATGATTCATTGGTATATTCACATGAAATTCAATCATTAAAATATATTGAAATTTAATCTTTTCACTTTTCACTATCTCGTCGATAAACATGTATGTGATGAAAATGTGTTTCTACACCAAAATTTTCATCATGTACTTTTTCATGTTGACTGCACATTTAATATAATTTTCAATAATTAATTTTTATATAACTAACTACATCATGTCTTCTAAATGTTTTTTAATAATTATAATATATGTTATTTATTATGATTGTAATAAGTTACTTTTTTCTCAATTTTAGATGTGTTTTTCTTCAACTTTTTCTGAAAAAATCATCATCCTATAACAATGAATATTCCTTAATAGAATAAATTAGGATCACCATATTAACCTACCTAATCCATATCATATTTGACATGAAATGAAAAAATATTTGTGTGTAACATATCGTTATATATAATCAAGAGCCCGATTAATATATGACAAGTTCAATTGTTCAAATATTTTATGTGACTAATTAGGATATATTTGGAATCACACAAAAAGATTAATTACAAACATGGTGTTTGTTCGAGACAATATAAAATAGATTTATATCCTAATAATAATATTCAACACCATATAATTAAACGTTCTTCAGTATTAATCAATGGAAAACATAGTTTCATGTGAAGATAGAATGTTGATCTCTCTAAATTCACCAATTCTTATAATATTAAACAACTCAATAACATATTTCACTTATGAGTGCATGATAAAACCTAATTTTTTTAAACATAGAGTCATAAAATGAATTTCACTAATAAAATCATTGAAATAAAAATTTCTCAACTCAATTAGATTGTAATGTTCTAAAAATTATCTTCTTTGTTTCTAGTAATAATGATGAAATCACTATTCAAAATAACCATAACTGGTTTTCTGTCATATCTTGTGACATATTTACTATTAAATGGAATTAATTTAATGAAATTCATTCAAAATAATATTTTTTCATACATTAAAAAATTTATTATGTTTCATAATTACACATTTAAAGACTTTTGTTATCTTGACAAAATTAAAACCATTATAATTATGAAAAATATATCATGGATGGTTAATTTAAACAAATTCCCTATGTACATTGTTAAAAAATAAATACATTATGTCCACATGGAACACTTTATAATTAATTTTATTAGATTATATAAGAAATTTATTAATCCTAATGTCTCATAAAATTATATTAAATCAATTTGATATTATCTCATTCACAATTTTTTCACTATCATTCATCTCTTTTAAAATAGAGATTATTTTTGAAAAGCCTCTTTATAACAATCAAATTTTTATACTCATGAATTCACAATAACCCCCATGTGTCAATATTTACAAATTTAATTTAATAATATTCCACCAGTATAATTAAATGCTTTGGTTTCAAGGCTTCATCAACAACGGTTTTTTAAAATTAAAATATCAGGAAATTGTGACTTGAATATTAAATAATTATTTTATATTAAATATCATTTCTACTATATCTATGTATGTTATAAAGATAAAATTTTTTATAATTCATTTTAACATGCATCTGTCTTACTCAATGGATTCCATTTAACTAGAAATTTGAGAACCAATATGATAAAATTAAAAAATTTATATTTTATCTTCCTTTGTCTAATTTTCATAAATTTTATTACTAGGACCTTACCAAGGTTAGTGTAATGATTAATGTACCTCACTAATGTACCCTCTAATAATCCATGGGTTGATGAATGACACCAATAATGAATATAAATACATAAGAAGATTTATCATATAAAAATGTTTCATTGGAATAGATCAGAAATAAAAATAACATCCAATAAAAGACACACACACACACACATATATCTATATATACCAATATAACTATATATATTGAGAGCATGCGTAATTATTTACATGTATAATTTGACATAGGAAAAATTATTATTGAATAATACATATTTTAAAGTTATTAACAACTATGTATAATTGACTATAGGTGGTGAATAACACCTCATTTCAATATTTGTCTAATTTACTGGAAGACATATGAAACTACTGTTAGGTTCATTATGATAAGGAAGATTGTAATATTTATATATTATTTTTATAGCAACATAAGATTGAGAATAAAAGAAAACAACTCACTTTGTAAAAGTGAATAATTATGTTGTCCATCATATTTAGTGAATAAAACTCACAATTCATATGAAATTCTAATTAAATAGAAGGAACAATGTTTATGGAATACAACAAATAGAAAATACATTTCATGATAAATCTAAAAATTCTAATGGCGGTCGATCAAATGATAAATAATACAACGTATGAGGTTCATGATGAATGAATAAGTAAATTTTGTAATAAAATTCTTAAATGATTAACGTTACAATAAATCCAGATGTCCATGAATCAATATGGTTGGTGTAGCTGAAGCATGTTTTTAAGGTGGCCTCATTTCGTAGTGTATTCCAAATTTTTGGGATCAAAAATCCAAAGGAGGGAAAACATTTCCATATATCGATTTCCTTGAGGTCCTTAAGAAAATAAGTAAAATGCATGAATTTAGGGAAGAATGGGTTTCTTAAATGGTCTTTCAACAATGTCTGATTGGTTTGTGGAAGCTTCATGATTATAAGACTATCAGAATTGGAAGATCGAAAGTTTTTTTCTTATGGGAATGAATCTTCATAAAAATAGTAATCGAATGGGATTCATGAAGTCTGAAATGCGATTATCTATGATGTAAAACATCATAAATGGTGACATTAATCTCCAAAGTTATGAGAATTTGAGGATCATGAGTTCATGATGGTTGGATGGTGATATTTGAGACAATGACAAAAATCATAGGATCATAATGAATTGAGGAGCACCATGAAGTCTTATGGGTGATCTAAAAAAATATACTGGAGGTGGTGGAGCATCTTTAATAGGTGATTATATAATTATTAGGAGACCCTTTATTTGTTTAAACTAAAATTATAAAATAAAATATGAAATCACTCTAATTTTGGGAAGGTTTAAGTGCTTTGAAAAGTAGGATTCCTATGCGAGCATGAGCATCATGAAATGAAATCTAAATTCAAGAATGATGATAATTAATTTATGTAAAGGATGTTTCACTATGATGGAATATTTTACATTGACAGAGTGATATTTTCAATGATAGTTGGTTCCATGAATGTGGTTTGTTACGTTATCGTTGTGAGTTCATGAAGGAAGAATTATGAGGGATCTTTGCAAAAACTAGTTTTGAATACCCAGTTTAAGTGGACATGGCACTAAAAGGCCATAAAATTATTTCTATGTGAACATAGAAATAGGACTGGGGTATTAGACTAAGTATCATTACAATGTCTGTGATGTTCTTTCCATCATATAGGTAGGAAATAGAATAACTGTTTAGAAATATAAAATTTGAGGAAGCGGATCAAGAATCGTTGTATCATTATATTGACACATTTTGAGCATTAAGAGGCACAAGAACAATTTTATTTCATTCATAGTGCTAAATTATTGTAAGGGGATATCCAACATGTGGAATTACATATATAATGATTTTTTAGTGGATTCTGTGGTATTTGATTATTTTAAAACCATAACAAGCACGTACCTACTCTTCTAGAGTCGTGAACCACACAAATTCTTAAGTTCCTATCAATGTTCAATTGAATTTTGATAAGTAGGGGAAAACATAGTAGGAGACAACAGTTGTTTCATATGTATGGAAACATAAAATAAAAAGACATAATTCATTCACCCCTTCCTCATTTTGTGATACATCAATCCTAATTGGAAAACGTAAATTGGTATTAGAGATTGTTTCAATTCGTTTATTCTTTACCGATATTTTGAAGAAAATATATGATGGAAGATATAAATTGTGTAAATAGTAATAGTATTATAATGTTTTATGGAAACAATTATAATATCTGGAAAATATAATGATTAATATTCTTATGTCTCTTGCATACGATGTTCTAGAAATTAAAACAGATGGATTCCCTTGCATGGATTACTAGTTTCTTATTACACCAATCGATAAGGAGAATCATGAGAATGATATAATATATAAAAACACATTACATTGATCACTTTATGAATGTAATTTTTTAAGAGTGAAAGGTTTTTACCTATCTAAAGGTAACTGGAATAAGCTATAAACAGATATAAAAGAAATATAAAAGTTCAAAAAGGAAAAACCAAAAATCTGGAGGCTAAATGTTGAATATTTGAAAATGGGAGAGTTTGAATATTTTGGGTACTTCTTTACTCGGGTAAATTATATTTTTAGTGCTATCATATTTCATGGTGAAATGTATGAGGATTTTATAGTTGTAGAAATGATCTTAAGAATTCTTCCCAACATGTTTGATACTATGGTTTCTTCATTAGATGATAGAGACTTTGAAACAATATCTTTAGATGACTTGAATATAACTATAATCACTTATAAAATGGGAAAGGATAACACTATGAAGATATAACTTAATGATGATAGAGAAATTTCTTTCAAAGATGATAGGGAAGAAGATATAATAAGGATCTTACAGAATATTATGTTGTTATCTGTGACTCTGAAAATGAGGTATGTAAAAATCATGAAGATATTTTATTCATCTTTTCTAAAAATTTTATAATATGCATAGCTATATATATAAAGGGAAACTTCAATTTATGTATTTTTAATGAGATAAATTAGGAATATTTCAGCTAATGACCCTCAATGGATGGAAGAATAAAACTTTTATGAATGATAATAAAGGAAAATATGTTCATGGAGGACACTAGGAGATAAATATAAATATTTTCCAAATGTAAAGGATAAATAATTATCCAAATTAAAAAAAAGGATATTTTTATATAAAAATTAATAAGATAAAGATATAGAATGTGAATTAGAAAAATATGTTATTGAGAAAGTTGGAGAGAATACCTTTTTTGCAATAATGAATAATAACGATTTTTGGAGCATAATTTCTATAAAAGAAGAATATAAAATTGAATATCATCAGAAATAATTGTTCAAAGAATGTTTGTGAAAGATAAAAAGGCATGAGAATAAAAATAGGAATGTGATAAATGAATATTACTCATTACACAATTAAAATGAATTTCTTGATGAAAACGTGACATTTGTAATGCTCCGACCCCAGTTACCCAGAGTCGGTACATTTTTTTAATACATTGGTATGACTACAAGGAATCATGTCCCAATTGACCGATTGGTTTAGAATTCTTGGAAAATATATTACATACATGAATGTTACATTAAACTTTATAAAATACAAAACAATAGAAATAATCCTTTATAAATGCCATTATTCACTTGGCTTAACCCAGCATATCAATCACAATACACTTCTTGGGATCCTGGGAAAAATAAAACATAGTATGGGGTGATCTGAAATTCTCAGTAAGGATTACAATACTGTGGAATCTTTTATAAATAAGCATAAACATTTAAGTCAATGTATAACTAAAACAAAAGCCTTTTAAACTTGACCATCAACATAATATGGAAAAAATAAAATGATGTAATGCCATTTACTTAATCATATGGATATTTTACTAGTTGAATAATCACATGCAATATCCCTAACCACTTTTATAATAATGCAATGCATAATTCCAGACTATCATAACCGCAAAGTCAAGGCCCTATGCCAAGAATACAAATAAGATTTTGTCAAGGCCTTATGCCAAGACACTAGTTTGACTCATGAGACCTACCGATGCATTGAGGAGCTATAGTGGGCTCCACCCATCACTTACTAAGTACAATGAATTCCTCATTTGAAAAGGTTTAAAAAAAACATAAACATTCATATTAAAACTGGCAAATGAAATGTCAATACATTACCCATAAACCATGAATAATATAAAAATAACACATCCACAGTCAAACATGTCATGAAAACCTTCAATAAAATTCTGAATATTTGTATCATATTAAACCAACTTCAAACAAGTTTAAAATCCATTAAATGATTTTTATATAGATGAAAATTATTTTTAAAACTCTTTGAGGGAAATTTGCATTTTCATAAAAACATTTAAAAGTCAGAAAATTTAGAAAGGAAGACATTTAAATACATTTTTGAAACAAAGTTTCCCATACAACGTTGAAACTTTTGAATGTAATTATCATTTTAAACCATTCATGTCTATTTAAATAAATACTTAAATCCATTTTGAATACATATTCATTAATGATAATGGTTTAGAAGAATAAACCTTTATAACATTTAAAATGATGATTTAGTAAAAAGTCCCTTTAAATAATTCATTTGAAATCAATTTTATGAAACATAGACATGGATAACAAATATGTCCTACTAGATACTTATGTAAAAACAACATTTGATAATAATGAGATTGTGAAATTAGCTCATACCAATTTGGTAACTTACGAAAGGTACACCCCATGAAAGAGGTATCATACAATGAATATGTAAATACATATAAATTAATGTGTATTGCACAAAGAATACAATTATGGGTAGTAAATACACAACAAAATCGGTAATAGTGGAAATATGGCATGAATCTCACGGGAATGAGGAGTGAGATGAAAACCCCTTACCTCATTGTAATCAATCAAGTCGTACGAACAATAGTCAATAACTACAAAATGAATCACATAATATCATGAATATAAAGATAATAGTGAAAATATATATATCAAATGGAAGTAAAAAATACACCACATGAAATAAAAAAGTGGTGAACAATTGAAATCTCACGGAATTAAAAGTAAGATAAGAAACCCCTTACCTCGTGTCCGACTAGACCCGTTCGTTCATTAATATCCTGAATAATAAACTAAAGATAATTTTTACCTTCTTATAAACCTTTTTCAAGGTTATTATTCTTTTTATATCACTTATTACCATGTTATAAAAATTATGTAATCATTAATAACATTCATTTTGTCGATATTTGGCACTTGAGTAAAAAATGAATAACTTATAGTCACAAGTTGTTCACATGGTGAAAAGATCATTATATCCAGAATGATATCCATGATTTAAAAATAATATATCTCATATATATCCGGTATATACATGTATTTATAATAGTACATATCATTTGGGGGTAGGAATGAAATGCACCGTTCATGGAGATGGTAAGTCGTACCTACGCATTAACGCTACATTAATTTCTATTTATTATTTTAATGCACTTATAAAATAATTATACAATGTTATATTATAATTTCAGTATTATATCATATATAATATCATTAACTCCATCCTTTTTACGTCCCACATATAGTATTACAGAGTCATATCACTTTGAGGGGACGGTAGTCCGCACTTCCTCAAATGAAATTATCGAGTTTAACCACAATGGAGACCATTAAGGTATGCTATAAAAGAAAAATACAGAAGAATGAAGAAAACAAAAACTTTATATATATCATATATAAATATAGTTCGATCAGAATTTCCACCATGAGAGGTGGTAGGAGACAATTTAACAATCATCATTTCATGAGGCGTTAGTTTGGCATCCACAGAAACATTATGTTCTTCACCCATTATATAGAGTTGTGTGTGAGTTTAATTCAAATAATACTCCTAAAAACATACTAGTATATTTAGGAAACTGGTGTTGTTAATAAATAAAGTAATAAAAATATTTAAGGGGTTGGAGGAGTAAAAAAAAAAAATAAGTTAAGAAAACATTGTTACCTTTAATTTGGGTAACTTCCTTTGGATTGAACCAAAAGGACTCCTTGAAGTGCCTTCTGCCTAAGGTAAGGATTCTAGGAGTAGGAGAGGGTTGTAAGGAGATTAATTTGGTAGAGTTTAGACCAGCCTAAAGGCTTGAGAGGTGTGAGGAATTAGTTAGAAGTGGTATCTTTTAATACGGGGAAAGAGGGGCTCTTTAAGAAAGTGTGAAAATATTATTTTATTATATAATGATATTCGGTTTCTAAAAGTCCAAAAATCATTATAGATGAAGATAAGATGACTCATGGTCTAAATAAACTCATCCAATAAGAAATGGACATGTTTTGGACATTAATTTAATATTTATATTCTAATTTATTTAAATCATTTATTAATGAGGTAAATACTGCATCATTATATTGACCTAAATAATTTAATTTATTCGATGAATAAAAACAAAAAAAATTACCATGATTTAGGAAATATCTTTATATTTTTAATTAATATTTATATTCAAAACATTACTTATATAGCACCATATAAAAAATAATTACTATAATGTTTTTGTGTATGTTAATTTTGCCTTCACATTAAATTAATTAATCTAAAGATTCAGTATAATTCATAAGTGGCTCCATGGGGTGCCAACATCGACCCAAAGATGCCCATTCTCGGCTATTACTCATCCAATAAGTTTACAAAATGTGTTAAGGTGATTTTGAATTTTTACAATATTCTTTTTACCTTGAATTATCCTATTTACCTTTAACCACGGAAAATAAAAGTAAAATATTACTATTCACAAAAAATTATTTTTATCATTTTGAACCACATTTTACTCGATATTAAACGTCTCTCTTTTATTTTCAAAATTTATCTCATATAAGGATTAATATTATGTTTTATGTGAATTTTCAAAATCTCCTAGGAGGTGGGTAAAAGACGATGAAAAGTTTGATAAAATTTTTATATATCTAAAATTATTATAAACTGACTCCAATGAATTACAATGACCTTATACAAGTGTTATGTATCTATTTTTAAATAAATTAATTTAAATAAAATAAATAATTATTTAAATAAAAATTTGGTTTTAAACTATAACTCTGTGTTTTTCACTATTCATCAAAAATTTAATGTTTTCAGAAAAATACAGAAAAATCACCCTACGATAATTTTGATATTACGATTTCAAAAATGAAGTCTATTTTAAAAAATTAAAAACATAATAGTTTCATTTATTAATTTAAATTTAATTCCCAATGTCTAAACCAAAAGGCGTATTTTTAAGAAATTATAACTATCAAAAGATTGACACTTGTTTATCTCTAATTTCAATGTGAAATTACATACATTGACCATCATTGGATTTAATGGTAAAAATATAATCTATTTATACTTAAAAACCATTAAAATTTATAATTTACCACTATAAATTATTTCTATTAAAAAGGTTATTTTTAATTAAAATTTAGTATTTTTTACTATTCACCAAGATATGAAAATTATCAGAAAAATACCAAAAATTTATCAAAACTAAATTTTTATCTCAGGATTCTATAGAAGAAGTTTATTTAGTCAAATTGAATATATATAAAAGTGTCAAATATTGGATTTTAAAAACGTTCTCCCTCAAAAGGCTGTAAAGATGCATTTTCTGAAAAAAATAATACCTTTATCTAAAAAAATTGAATTTGATTTTACATTATGTCTAGGAAACTCATAATATGAATTCTAATATTATAAGGATTATATAAAGTTTGTAATTTAGTTAATAAAATTCATAACTGCTTTTGAACGGCTAGTTTGGTAAGTCGTGGTGTTCTTGAACTCGGTGTTACGTGTAGTGCATGTTATTGAATTACATTGAAGAAATAATGTACTATGAAATCATGGGGTGTTACAAAGTTGGTAAAAAGGATTTATTATCTGAGGAATTCACTTAAGAATGTATTGATTTTTAATGAACATCATGAAGAATTGATGAAGAAACAATGAAAATGATTTAGAAAATGTCCAACAAAATGATATAAATCTGAACACATGGAAATAATTTTCAAAAAATATACCACCAAATTTTGTGATATCTATATTATGAATTAACCTAATATGGATCAAAAAACATAATTATAAATATTTATTAGAATTTAGAAGTTAGTTCTGAGAAGAAGAATGTTGTAAATGTTATGAATGTGGCCAATGTTACAAATGTTTAATAATAAAAAGTTTATAAAATTCATGATTCAAAAAAAAAATATTACATCAGGGTTTTTAAATTATAGAAATAAATTCTATTTTATGAAAAATCGTCTATTTGAAAATATAATGGTCGGTGATCATCAAAATTTTAATAAGATGGTTACTAAGAAACATACACACAACAGTAGTCAGTAAAAAAATTCAAAGGAAAATACTATTCTTCTAGGTACTTCAGGTTTTTGGGTGGATTTTGACATATATAAAATATATTTTTCTTTAACCAAAAACGTTACTACTATTCCACTGGTTATGTAAGTAAAGGATTGTGGGGGAGTAAATCCTATAAAATGAATAATTCTATGAAGGAAGTTCAGAAGAAGTATGAAAAGGATAGTGTGAAAGCTGGGAATATTATTGAACGACAAGAAACTATTATTGAAAGACTTAAAAAACCTGGACATATTTATTAATGATTTATTGCTTTTTTATCTTTATAAAAAACATTTAATAACCATTCATAGAAGACAAAGGTTAATATAGAAACTGAATAAGAAAACTCTATTGTTTTTTAAACTACTTTTAAAGCAATAAAATTAGAACGGCCATGGATTCATAATAGTGGGTATTCCTCTCATATTATATGATACATATTTGTTTTAATAATGTGAAATAATTCAATGAATAGATGGTGACATTTGGAAATTATGAATCTCTGAGAATCAAATGTGTTGGATCAACCTGCATTGAGAAATAAAAAAATGAAATCAATGAATACATTATATGTTGATTGCATGAAACACAACATGATGAATGTTTCAGAACATTTTTATTAAGGTAATAAAGTTTTCCTTTGAACAAAAGCGTTTTTTTGAAAAGAGAGGAATATGTAAAGATAGATACAAGAGGTCAACATATAAAAGATATATTGTTCCATGTTTTTGAATTTCAAATCTCTTGTTACAAGGGTATAATATAAGAAAATAAATTTGGGAATAAATGGATGGGAAACATGTGTCATAGAATCATGAAAAAGTTTTCAATGACTGAGAGTGTCTGATATATTATTGATATGTGAAGAAGAAGAGATTAGTGTTTCACTATTTGTCAAATACGATAGTTTACATATTTGATTCATAAGAAAGTTGAAATTTTTTCAAAATGACCACCAGAACATATTAATTCTGATATCTATAGTCCAATGAGAAAAATAATAACAAATTGGTTATATGTACATCACTACTTTAATTGACGACTTAACTCTCATTACATATGTTATCTAAATGATATATAAGTTAGATTAATTGAAAATGATTAAGATCTCAATAGAAAATAAGATATGGAATGTGAAAATTTATTGAAGAAGTTGAGAATTGATAATTCTAGTTAGTATAAGAATGATGAATTTGAAAATCATCATGAGAATCATGAAAATTGGGATGAGTATAGTTCATCAGAAAAACCTCAAAAAAATGGGGTTTCTAAAAGACAGAATAGATGTCTTGGGAAAATGGGGGAAACTCTGTTACATGAACATGGACACTCTCATTACTATTAGTGGGAATCCATGAGTAATATTGTGAATATTCAAAACTAATGAGTCTATAAGAAATGTTCAAATTTGGATCCATGTGAAATATTTTATGGTAAAACTCCATGTTTTAAAAAATTAGGAGTGTTTGGGAGTGTATGAATTATTAAATGGAAACGTGGAAACTATGGAAATATTGATAAAAGTGGGGAATATTTAATTTTTCATGGATATTCTATTAATGAAAGAGGATATTGATTTTTCAACAAAGAGAAAATAATAATTTTTGATATAGTAATGTTAATATTGTTGAAAATAATGAGGGTGACAAGAAAATTTATACTGATATGGATGTTTATCATGATAAGGAATGATTTGTTAACAATGCTAATAATGCTTGCGACTGTGGTTGTATAAATCAAGATGAATAATCAGACACTGCTATCTTAGGTGATGAGGTGGAAACTCAAATAACTCATCCAAGGCATAGGAATAAAGAGGAGTATCAAAACATTATTTTGGAACAACATCAAAAGAATCAAATGTGAAATAAATAAAATGTTGTTACACAAGATTCACTGTATTAAAATGTTATGCTGAATGATGTGAATGAAGAATTTGAGAAACTAGAATGGGATCAGGCTATGAATGATGAAATTTATTAGATAGAAAAAATGATTCTTGGGAACTCCACCCCAAGTTGGATAAAAAAAAGTTTTATTTCTATAAAATGGGTTTTTCGAACCAATTTGAATGAAGAAGGTGATATCATAAGGAACACAAAAACATTAGTGTGAAAAGGTTACTCACGAATTGATTGTGTTGATTTTTATGTGACATTTCCTCCAGTAGAATTGTTAGAAACAATAATAATATTTCATGATAATTATACACAATGAAGTTACAGTTTTTTATAATATAAGTGATTTAATTATTTAAAAATGAGCATCTTGATCAGGAAGTTTACAATGAACAACCATGTGTATTTTTTTGGGAAAAATGAAAGTCATGTTTTCAGTTTGGAGAAATCCTTTTATGGGCTAAAAAAAATCTAAGGTCATGGTAATCCAAATCAGATACCTTCATATAGATGTGTATTTTGAATAAAGTAAGAGTTTCTATAAATATTTACATCAAAGAAATGAAATACATTATTGGGAAAAAAATTAATAAAGGGAGAAACAAAATTATTTCTCAAGATAAGTATACTAAGGAACATCTTATGATGTTGGGCATGGAATGTTCAAAAGAAGTTTCTACAATGATTTCTATGGAAGCCATGTTTTCTAATGATGGTGTTGGAAAAGAAGGTGACCACAAAGTGTTCCAAAAGGTTATTTTATGTTTTCTGTATTTATGTATCTAAAGACCTTTCATTATTTATATTGTAACATTACGTGCATGATTTTACAGTTCTCCCAATGAATCACATATAGTTACTTGAAAATGTATTCTTATATTTATATAAAAGTAACAACAAATTTTTGAATCCGGTATGATTGATTAGAATGTATTTAGATGTTTGGGTGTTTAGATTATTATTTCGAAAGATGTTTTGGTGATAAAAGATATCAATCTGGTGAAGTATCCTTTTTTGGGAAAAGATGTGTCAGTTGGAAAACAAAGAAACATAATTTAGTTACTCCTTGAATGACTAATGATGATTATGTTTCTACCACTCAGGATTCTACCCAACATTTGAGGATGAAAATTTTGTTATTATGATAACTTGTTGAAGTAATGTTACCCTTTTCATGGGATGTTACAATCGATGTGCAATCAATATTATAATGAATCTAGTAAAACATTTTCTTTAATGAAATATTGACATAACATACAAATCCATCATAGAGAATGTGGAGAAAAATGTATTGAAGTTTTAGTAAGTTTATACATCAAAACAAGTTCCTGACATTTTAACTAAACCTTTACCCAATGAACCATTTTCTAAATTGAGGTTGAACATGGGAAACTAACTTTCATCTCAACAAGGATTAAGTATCTGATTTTTTCCCCTGTCTCTTCATACATTATGATAGTGTTATCAAGGGGAGAATTTATTCATAAATCCATCATTACTGAATCATGAATAAATGGTGAGTTGTGGGTACTCTGTGAATCAAGAATGTAATTATGTGAACTATTTTAACTATTTGTCACAGTGGATGTAGAAAACAAAATTTTGGTTTTCCCATAATGTTGAAGATATGAAAAAATGCTGAAGAATAATGATTAGGATGACATGAGTCCATAATATTGGACAGTATAAGGCTAAAGAAGAAATATATAGATGAAATGAGTTAAAAATGTTGTACATCATGGTTCTATAATTCAATAATTATTATTTCTTTAAATGAGTTACCTCACGTAGGATTTGAATTGTTGATGAGTAATCACTTGTTTGAGGTTACAATGTTCAATGTTGTATGAATCATGGCTGACAAAAAAATCCAATGGGAGATATTTTAGACCAAGATTGTAAGGTAGAGTACCATATTCAAGAATTTCCTTTTATTGTCAAAGAAGGTTGATAAGAAAGTACAGAACCTCACATAAAAAAATTTGATGATTAGACTAGTCATCGTATTCAGAGAATCAGATTCAAAATTCATAATAATGTCAACTTGATTAGAAGGAATGATTATGCTGGAAGATAGGAAAGATAAAACATATATGTTGTTAAATTTTAGGATGCTAAAGGTTGTTGATCAAATGTTAGATATCAAGATAGATAAGGTTTATGATGAAATCATAAATGAATTCTAGAAGAATGTGGTTATATATTTAATAATGAAAAAAAATATAAATGTACTTGAATCATTTTGGTTGGTGTTGCTAAATAATATTTCTATGGTGGTTTCATTTCCTAGTGTTGTTCAAATTTTTTGGTCCCAAATATGATGGATGGATAGAACAAAAAAATAATGATTTCATTGAATGACTTATGAAAATATTAAAATGTGATGAATTTCATGAAAAATGGGGTTTGTGATTGCGAGTTCATGAAGGAATGATGGTTTGACAGAATGATTCATGATTATAAGACTATGATTAGTGGATCATTGTGAAATGTTATTTTTTAGTAATGAAACATCATAAAAATGTCAATGAAATTGGTTTCACAATGTATGAGATTAGATTTGTGAAGATGTGTAGTATCAAGAATAGTGATTCTAATATATATGTTGCGAGAATTTGAGCATCGTGAGTCTACAATGGTTTCACGGTGGCCTCCACGAAAACAAAAAATATTAAAGGATCATTGTGAATGGAGGAGCACTGCAAAGGCTTTTTTGAGTGATCCAAAAAATATGATAAATTATTTAGATCATTGCAAATTGTTGAGCCTATAAATATGAGGTGACCCCGTCTTTTCTTCCATGGAAATTATCAGAGAAAATAAGATATCTTTCGGGTTTCTAGATGGTCAATGTACTCCGCGAAGTGTAATTCCTATGTGAACTTTATCATAACAAAAAAATATTATAATATCTTGATTGATAAAAATTATTTTATCTAAGGGGTGATTCATGATGATGTTTTCTTTAAAATTGAATAGCTGAGCTTCGTGACGGTAGTTGGTTCATTGAATGATGTTTTATTCATGATGGTTGTGAGCTTCACAAATGAAGAATCACAAGGGAGCTTCGTGAAAATCAGATTTGAGTGCACAATTTAACAGAACAGTGCATTCAATGATAATAAATATTTTTCTAATAGAACATGGAAATAATATTTCTGTATTATACCATGAATCATTACAATTTTTTGGAATATATTACTATCTTTAGGGTAAGAAAGAGAATAATTATTTTGAATAATCAAATTTTAGGAATTGGATATAGAATAACTGTAGTATGGTATTGAAAATTTTTTTTATAGAAGATGAACACACAAAAAATGTCTTGTTTTCATAGTTCTACGTGAGTGTTAGGAAATATCCTACTCATTTAATTCCACATCAATGTATTGTTTTCTATTGGATGGTGTGGGTTTTGATTGTTTCCAAACCATACCACAGTCATGAATATTATTTTTGAGTAGTGAACATTTGAATTTCTTGTGTTCTTATCAATGTGTGGGTGAATTGTTATCATAAAGAAAATAAATCTTTAATAAGAGTTCAAGTATGATTCATAATTATGTAATCATTAATTAAAATGATATCATGTATCATCCCAGACACGGAATCCACAAAACAATTGCTCTGAGCCAGGTCATCACATGACCTCAAGTGTGTCTCCCCATACTCCATAGGTTGTAGACTAGTAGTAAGGGTCAATGGGTCATGTGGGGAGACTATACGCTAATTACCAGAGTAAGCCAAAATAGATATTAAATTAAAAAATGGAATAAATAGACAACAATAATCAACATGCATAAACAACCATTCCCAAAACTGGGTACAATCATATACAACAGTAATTATGTTTTTCCATGCTACAGTGCAATTGAAAGAAACCAAAAATAAAACAATGGAAAAACACTCCCAACGGGACCCAAGATTATATCTAAATCCTGATTCATGAACACCATGATCCCAACTCGGTATCTTAGTGTAGGGCCCTTTCCCTTGTCAAGACCTACAACCAAGATGTCTTCTTGGGTACCTAATGAAGGCCCGAGCAGTGTGTTATTACAAAACTCACTATTCCACCACCAATGATGTCTACAAAATATCCAGTCTAATATTTAGTTCTTAAAAGTACAAAATGAAATGTATTTAAACAAGGGACAGTTAAAGTTCCATTAGTTATAAATGTTTATTTAGTTCGAGACTCGAGTTCATCCCAATTTTATTTCTAATACCATTTTCACACATAATCCATTTCAATATATTCTCTCTGGGTTAGGCATATATATCATCAATACATGGGTATAAGGTAATCAATCACAATGCATAAGGGATTAAATCCATTCCCTATCTCACTAGGGACACCCATATCACATCAAACCATTATCCTCTCTTCGAAGCCTCAGTCCATGGTGAATGAAACCATTAAAGGAATAGATCCTACATACCCTCCCCAAACCCATGAATTTTGGGGTAGTTTTTATAGCTTCAGTCTATAACTCGACCCATGACTGTAGAACCTCAAGTCAATACCCCACACTACCCAGCCATGTGCACATGATTATCTATCCGTCACCTCAACCATACCATAAAACGACATAACATATCCAATGCCATTGGAAATCATCATTCACAATGCATAGAAAACAACATGGGAATTAATACTATTTCATAACCCAATGACTAATTTTTCAATTATAATTCATATTTATTTAGCAAAATTCTCATTCTTTTTCCTTAACATGTTAGGTGTATTCAACAATCCCTACACCTTATCTAAATTCATCATTTACTATTAATTAAACCATTTATCCAATTTATCATTTCACTATGATTTACACACTTATTCATTTCAAGTACTATTCTCATATCACAAAACACATTACCTTTATTACATTTGACCATTTAGGTGCACCACCTAATCATCATATATTAACCCATTAAAAAATTTCATCCATTCCCTTATTACATCTCATTAACATATCTCCCATTCTACATGCTATTATCCTATTACAAGTGTACCATTTAGTATTCACTAATCCCCTTATGCATTTCTAAGAAAAATTCATTAAAAATTGACACAATCTCGTTCAACCCAAATTTCATGTATCCATATTATTCCAAAAAAAAAACCCCTTATGAATTTTCACCCTATGAATCTCTGTTATCATTCCATTTCCACTTAATCATCCACTAACATGTGTTCTACAAGGGTTCCTCATTATCTCTCATAATACCATCATTTCACCCAATGATTTTCTATGCCCGAAAAATTGGAGTACCCCATAGGTGTCCCAAAAATGGTCAAGCAGTCCTCTACGAATCCTATAAGGATTGTGAGGGTTACAAATGGTCACATAGAAACCCATTTTTATCAAACGCCTCAATGGGACCAAGAACACCAAAAATGGGAAAACAACAACAAAAAATTCCATGCACAAACTATACATAATAATCTCCGATGATACTTTTAGACTACCTACCTCTAAAATTATGATGAACACATTCTTAATCGTAGACATAAATATGGATTAAAACACCCCTTGAAGCCCCAACTCAGTGCATCGATCCAAAAACAACGGTGTCCAAAATGGCCAAGAATCAAGGGAGGAACACCTCTTGAAATTTTTGGTCATCCATGTTCATCATAATAGTTTTGATGCGAGGAATTGAGGAAAATTCTGGGTTGTGGTTTAAAACCCCGGAGTGACAATTTTGTAAATTTTACCACATTTCTAGGTTGCACGGTTTACCCGCACTATTTTCCAAACCGTGTGCAAACCAGGTAGAAGATACTAACCGAAGTCACCCCCTTCGCACATTTTCCTAGGAAAACCACATTTTTTTCCAAACAATGTGAAAATAGTGTGTAATCATATGTCCATGGCTACAAGGTTAGCTGAGTTGATCTACACGTATTGCACTATCCATGCAAAAAAACATGAAAGATGCATTGTAACACCCTATTTCTTCCTATTTCTTGTCCAAAACCTGGAAAAACCCCCTAAGCCATCATATGAACATTTTGAAACACTTATTTAGACCAAAAAAATAGAGGAAAACAAAAAACATAAACAAAAACATTACTTAAGATGATAAAGGATCTTAAAACCTCCCCACTGTATAATGGATCATCCTTGGGCCTCTGTTCTACGCATTACCAAACTTCTGTAACAAGAGATCACGCCACAATGGTTTATATATCCCTTCACATCGTACAGTTTTTGGCTGAAAATCACAAGGTCCAATGATAAAATATTAATTAAAGAGACTTGTCCCTCATGTAGTCATCACAACACGGACTGAAAACTCTTCAAGGATGCTTCCAATCAAACCACACCCACCCCTAGAACATCATAGAGAAAATGTAGACAATAGATTTTGACTCTTTATACATGGAAAACTCACACACAACATTACATCGTCATGGTGGAAACCAACTGGTGCCTTATCAGTCCGATCCTCTACACAACTCATAACCCAAATCACATGGATTCATTTTCCTATTCACCCAACTCTAGAGGTGACAGACCTAGTATCAACCGATGGAAAACACACAATACTTCCCACAACATTTCTGGAGGATTTCACTCTATAAATGTTCAACAAAACTCCACTAAAAACTCTTGGGTACTCATACAACAATAAATTTTACCAGATTCTCTATCAAGGATAAATTTCTGAAACGGTTATGAATTGAGTCCTCCCAACCCCTAAATCTAACCACATCATCAACCAACCATTTATTCATTATGGTTCTCTCCACCATTTTGGGTTACATGAAACCTCCTAAATCGACGAATGACCACCCGATCTCAACCAAACCTTCCCATCACCTCGTATGTTTCAACTCACCACGCGCATGAATCCCTAGGTCATTACCCTACATTGTCATCCATCTGCAATGTCTAAACCATTCATGAGGAGACTAACACACTATTCATTAGAGGACTAAGATCAATGTGAACTCACTCAGTTTCAACTCTGTTTCAGAAGGAACTTTCCACTACTTCATGAACCCAGAGGTGAATCGCTCTCACCAGACCAATTCATGTTTACCATCTTAGGCTGGACCAACTTCGACCAGATTTCCCTAGAGCACCACCTTTCACTAATGGTACAAAACTCTTTTCTCACCTTCATTCGGTTATTACTGACATGGGGTCAATCATTATCACCCCACACTCCCACTTAGGTCATTTCCTAAATTCCAATAGAAATCCATAATCACTGCACTACCGACCTCCATACTATCACTGGTCTTCACCCTTCGCATGTCATCACATCCAAGTCTCACATTACTTAAATGATAGACCTAAAATACACCATTCAAGTTCATCATTGGCATTATGGTGCCACCTCATTAGGTTGATGTTCCCCTCTCTACATCTTAGACCAACTCATCACTCCCCACCTTAAGAGGTTTATTACCACCACTCAAAAGATGGATTCCAACCACCGAATCTAATACCTGATCACAAAAAACCCCAAAGATATATATAAAGTTGTCCATATATTTAAAAAAATAATAAAAAATGGCATCTAGTGCCTGTTTCTGGCATCTGAAAATGGAACCCATGATGTTTGTTGACATTGGATCCATACCGAGGACCTCACCTAAAACCATAGATTCTGTGAAACCCATCATCTAGCACCATATATATGGATCCCAAGAACATAAACTAAATGGTGTCCATCATCTTACCAAATAGTATCATGTCTCTTGGTGTGAGATTGAGCTTCTCAACGTACTTGGGAGAATGTCAAGATGTTGGGCATTCTTGTCACTAGTAGAGGCATGCTCTGAGGTTGTCGAAGAACACCACCACCAACTTATCCATTTTTGATGTCTAACCATGGGACATCATGACCTAGAAAGGGTATCATGCTCCCCCACCGAAGGCATATTATCAACACATGACCACTTCTGTTGTGGTGTGATTTCCAACTAGGTTCAACAATCGCTCCATAACTAAACCACCAAGTAGTTGTGAACCAATGATTTATATGGAACTACTTTCGCCACACTGCATGAGTTATTCTAGCATGGCCCTGACAACCAACAAACAAAGCACAATGTCATCCATACCATCCAAAAAATCATTCTCTCACCAAAACAACATTAATTTTCATAATGCCCATCACTTGTTTAGTTTTCTATACATGCCTATTTTGTTAGTCAATGTCACCATCCCTAAGGCGACATATGCATCTCACCCAACAACCAAACCATCCACAGTAACCTGTTAGGCCACGTGACCACCCTCCCTTGGGTGTCACCATCGAGGGAAATCATATAACCACACTTCCTCCACCCAGGTTTTTATGCTCAAAAACAACTCACAGACGCCCATTAATCTTCATCCATCATGTTAGTCATGAATCAATATGATACCACCCTTTTGAATTACCTCGCCTTCTGTCAAAACACTAGGGTACCCTTATGAAGGAACTAGGCATAACTTTACCATCAACCTTCCCACATAGACCTTAATTCCTTCATGCACTGTGGGGCATTGAAAGTCCAGGAGCCCATGCCCAAATCATCTAGATTTGAGACACACACCCAAAAGCACTAGAACCCTTCTTTAACCACTCCCATAGGTCACATTGATGATTAACTGATACTAACACCCTATATTTGAGTCACAACTAGGAAAACCCATTAGTCCTCTCTCCACACCATACATATAATGACACGAACAAAGAAAAGCGTGTGAATGGAACTCTCACTCCAATTACAATACACACTATGCTTAGTGTAACAAACAACCATCTAATCTAGATTCCACACCATATGTGTACACTTTCATCGGCACTACAGAAAATCATTCTCTCTGTGATTCAAGACACAACCAACAATGTCTCTACTCAAAAGGTCACCAAGACCAAGGCACCATCCTTAGGGTCCAACATGTACTCTATATAGTAAAAAAAAGTTAGAGTTCCCTTAGTCACATCACTGAACAATGCCTCAAAACCCAATGACCACACAGTAAAAGGGTTCCCTAAACACCCCACCCAACCCACATCATAATCGGCATGACCTCGCGAACTTATCCAAAGTCTCAAAACAGGTCACTCTAACTTCCCATCATATAAATAGAAGGATCAAACTCAAAATGAAAAGGATACCCATCTATGAACTCAACCATTCTCATTTTTAACTTATCATTCACCGATTTCTTTGAAGAATGCCCATTAGGATTTAACAAATGATGGAAGAGGTATCAAACTATAAACCTTAAACAACCCATTCTTCATACACTATCCCAACAGTCGTCATCACACATAGAACACAACCCTCTACCATATATACCATGGGTCATGGTCAAATAGGTGTTAACAAATTTACTTAATCACATGTCTTTCGTCAACACCCATTCAACCCATTTTTATTTTACAAAATGATCATTTCCTCTGAGAATAATTTACCATTTCACAACATTGTAAAATTCATCAATTTATGTAATTTACACCTTTTATTGGGGAACATTCATTAACAATTTTATAGTCATTATGCAACCCATTTTATTTTAGACACAAAAAAAACCCTTTAAAATTTTTCACACCCCAAAATTTTAGCCCTGTCACAACATTTTATTATACATGATATTCCATATATATTCATTTGTATTATTTTCATTCACTCACATTCATTACCAGTAGTAAGAAACATTTTCATGATATTTATCAGTGATGTTAAATTCCTTCTACTCGTTATGCCCCACAAACCCATACCGTGTGTGTGACTGTAATGATGCATGCCAACTATATCATTGGGTTCCTAATATGATGAAATAATGAAAAGTCTCTTTCTATTCCAACAATGAGAAAAATATCATAAATCAGTTAAATGGCACAAAATTTGATTCACCCAATGGTGAAATATTATTCAAATGTAATAACACACATCGATATCAACAATTCCCAACATGGTTTACTTGGGTTATACATCATCCATTGTATAGATACTCCTAATAATGATCTCATTACCAAGGCCACACACCTCTTAATCTCTTTTCAACCATCCCCAAATACTAAAAATATGAAAATAACTCCTTTGATACCACTTTGTAACGTCACCAACACATAATCCCCTAGCGTGGTGCTCCGAGCTGGGTTGTTACATTACCTTAAGCACGCCTTCCCATACGCAAGAGGTTATTGAGTTGTGGCAGGGGTGTAATGAGTCACATGGGGAGAATATACCCTCTTTACCAGATAAATCCATAAAAAATAATAATTTAAACCTCCGAAACTATATACTTAAATAAAAAACATGAATAAATTACCCATTCCCAAAACAAGGTACAATCATATACAACATTAAATATTTTATTCCATGATACAATGCAATTACAAGATACCAAAAATAAAACAATGACCAAAAACTCCAAATGGGTCCTCACTCTATGACCAGAACCTTATCCATGAACATATTGAGTGAATATCAACATCTTAGTATATGGACATTTACCTTGTCTAGACCTACAACCATGAGGTGTTCTTGGGTACCCAACGACGGCCCGACTAGGGTGTGAGTACAAAACACAGTTGGTCACTACCATTGGTGTCTACAGAATATCTAGTCTAATAGATAGTTCGTGAATGTAGAAAATGAAATTCATGTAATCGTGTGATAGTTCAGGTCCCATTAGAAAACAAGGATCATTTAATTCATGACTACATTTCATCCAAATTTCATTTCTTAAAACATTTTCACACAAAATACAATTCAAAAAATATTCATTGTGCTAGGCATATATATCATCCATACGTGGTTATAAGAAAATCAATCATAATGCATAGTGGAAATAAATCCAGTCCCAATCTCACTAGGGACACACTTATCAAATCAAATAGTTTACCTTAACTCAAAGCCTCAGTCTGGGTGTAATGAAATCGTTTAGGAAATAGAGCATTTATCCCCATCCACAACCTTTGAATTTTGGGGTGGATTCTAGGGCCTCAGTCTATAACCCAACCAATGGGTGTATAACCTCTTGTCAATACCCAACTCTACCAAGCCATGTACACATTCTTATTTATCCATCACCATAACCATTCCATTACACTAAATAGCATAACCAATGCCATTGATAATCATCATTCACAATAAATAGAAAACAATATGGTAATTAATACGATGTCATAACCCATTAACACATTTCCAATTTCAATTCATATACATTTATCCAAATTCCCATTCTCATGCCGTAACCTGTTAGGTGTATTCAAAAACCCCTATGCCTTAGCCAAATTCATCATTTACTATTCATTAACCCATTTAGAACATTTATCATTCGATGATTTTCCCACTTATGCATTTCAAGTACAATTATCATATCATAGAACAAAATCCCTTAATTTGATTAAACCATTTAGGTGTACCACCTAATCATCATGTATTGAACTATTCCATAACTTCATCCATACCCCTATTAAATCTCATTAAAATATCACTCCTTCTTCATTCATGTGTCTAATTAGAAGACGTCCATTTAATATGCACTAAACAATTAGGTATTTCTAACCAAATTTCGTCAAATAATTGAAATAATCCCCTTCGACCCAAATTTATTGTTTCCATGTCATCCCAAACACCCCCTTATGCCTTATCACCTTAGTAATATCTATTATCATTCTATTTATACCTTATTAACCATTAACACATGTTATACATGGGTTTCACATTATCATCTAGTAACCCTTCATTTAACCCTATCATTTTCTATGTCTGGAAAAGCCAGTGCACCCCGTTGGTGGCCCTTAAATGATCTATCCATCCTCTATGCATCCCACAAGGATTGCGAGAGTTTCAATTAATCACATATACACCAATTATTGTAAAACACCACCACAGAACCAAGAAGAACAAAAATGGAAAACTAAGAACACAAACTTCTATGCACAAACCCAACATAAAACTATTGGATAATACTTGTGGAACACCTACCTCGAATCTGATGATGAACACACTCTTAATCATATCCATAGATCCAGACTAAAACACCCCCTAAAGCACTAACTCGGAGCTTCGATCTACATCTAACAACGTCCAAAATGGACATGATTATAAGAAGGAACACCTCTTAGAAGCATGGGTCATCCATGTATGTGAGTAGGGGTGAGAGGTGAGTAATGGTGGAAAATCCTGAGTTGAGGTCTAAATCCTCTGAGGGTAATTTTTTTTAATTTTCTAACTTTTCTAGGTCGTACAGTTTAGCTTCACAGTTTTCCAAACTGTGCGGAAGCTACATCCCAAAATCACACCCTTTTCATGGTTTCATAGAAATTACACGTGGTTTTCTAAACCATGAGAAAACTATTTGAAAGCTTATATCCATGGGCGCATGGTAACCTAGGATTCTCCACATGGTTTTCCCTACCCATGCACAAACCGTGCATCATTCCTAGGAACCCACTTTTTCTTCCTCCTTCATGTCCCAAACCCCTAGAACACCCTTGAGGATTCACATGAATGGTGGGAAACACTTACTTATCTCAAAAAAGGAGATTTCAAACAAAAACATAAACAAAAACATACCTTAAGATGTTCTAGAATCTTACACATCAGTAATTCACCCGCTCCCTCTCTCAGTGATACATGAATGCTAATTATGAAACTTCGACTACCTCTACAAAAAACCATCCAATGCTGTTGTGTTATGACCCCTATAAGTAATGTAAATCAATGCCAAAAAATGAAATTTTTGAATAGTGAAACATCATTATAAACATAATATGTTAGTGAATAATCCCATTTAATTGTCACTATATACATACACAGTTTGATGCCTCAGTAACATAATGAAAATATAAAATTAAATGTAAACTGAAACATAGCACTGGGGAAAAAAAGTTATATCAAAATAATGGTATATAACAAAATATATTGTAAACCATGTAATTGGAAGAAACAAAATCTTTACAAATCTCATCTACAAAAGGATCATATGAGATAATAAACATGTGATACATAGGGAAGCTTCAGTTCCAAAATTCACTATGTTCACAATATAGTAGTAAGGCATAATTTGAAGGCATTCAATATTGTTAAAAATTATACTAGAATATTAATTCAAAATAAAAGTGGATATGTCATATGTTCTGTGACTCCTGACTTTCTAGGGTTCAATAAAATCATTTAAAACTCTTTAGAACTTTTTTGTGGTTCAAGTCTCATCAAGGTATGTGTGTATTGGTCAAGGGAATAAATATCCACTTTTGTTGAATGATCCAGGGAATATATTGTATAATTTCCCATGTTTATTGATGAATATTCCCATACATGTGGCTGTAAAAAAATTATAGGATTTTTCGTATAAACTAATGATTAAATAAATCATATACAGGAATAAAACTAATAAATAATATAGAAAAAATCATCAGAAAAAATAATGATATTTAAAATGGTAATAAAGAATATATACTCTAATAAATAGGATTCCTATAACACTATGAAATTTTATGATATTTTTATCCATAATTTAATTTTATTCCTTGATGTCATGATTTACACATGACCCTATGTCTAAACAAACCACAATAAACTATTATCTAATGTGACAGTTATCTCATAACTATTGGATGTATTAATATTATAGGACTAAATAAAATATAAGAAATTTATTTTTTGAATGTTTAAAATGATTTCATCATTTTGAATTTTTTATAAATGAAAAATATATTATGAGAGTAAAAACATAGTTTTCTTTAATGAGTATGTTTTCTGTGTAATGTATGTTTATCTAAATATATTAAATTTACTAGTGTTAGTGAATTAGTTTACTGAAATATATATATATATATATATATTGTTATATTAAGAAAAATTCATCTAATATTTTTTTATAGGTATGATATATGAATAATTCCAAATTTTTGATTGAAATTATATTTTTTGAAAGAAAAAAATTATTTGCATTTTTTATGTATATTTTAAAATTAGTTCCTTCCAATTATTGAAATGGGCTATAGAAAAATAGATTCCATATTTTTATTCATGAGGTTAATACTTGGAAACTATGACCCTTTTATTTTTGTTCGTTATGAATATGTAATGCATAAATCTGGAAATAATGGTAAAATACTAATGTGATAAGAATTAAGAATTTCTATTAAGCATACCTTTTTATTATTTGATTCGTTAAGATAGTCCATTCCCATATATCCTTAAAAATAATTTCCACATAGTTCCATTTTACATTTATAATGACCTTTATATAAATTTAACAAAATAAAAACATGTCCCACTCTTGATGTTAATAACTCAAATATTTGAAAATTTTGATAAAAAGAGGTTATGTTATGTTTTAAATGATCATTTGAAATATGAATTATTTTTTTCATTATAATTTAATTTTAATTCTTAGTTATTATATAATTACCTTAATCTCTTTAATGTTGTTGACATGATGTTAATTCAATTAATTTTAAAATGAAATAAATTATTTTTAAAATATTAATATTTATAAAATATGAAAGAATTACTATGTTACATAAATTTATATAGATGTATATATCGTATTAAGAATTGATTAAATGATTAAATTTTATCTCTATATTTTTCAATATTTATTTAATGTAATATTAAATGAATGGTTTAACCAATGGAAACAATTATATTTTATGAAACCTATAATTTAATGATTAATTTAAAAATCAATGAAAATCTTGAATGACAAAAAGGGGAGTTATATATGGTATGAAATTTCACCCCATAACCATTTATGATAAAACATTACATCTTATAACTGAAATTGTACCCTATAAATTTGGATAATTCTTTTACCCTTATTAAAATTTAAAATTGTGAACAACTAGGTCAAAGAAAAATATACATTTTACAATAACCCAAAGACTATCTAAATTTAGTTTAATTATTTTAATTTTCACTTAGGCCGTTTTTTGAATCTCTGGATATTTTTAATAATCTATTTTTAGAAATAAAATATTATATTTTAATATTTTTAGTAATTATAAGTGAGTAATTTCCCTCCACTATAAAGGAAATCCCCTTCCCTCTTTTCATTACACTATAATGAGCCATAAATATCTACCATACCCAAAATAATTATTTTCTAAACATCGTTATACATTTTCTAGAGTTTATGGTATTCCCAAAAGGCCAATCCTTGGGCCCTTATTATAATATTTAAAGTACATCTTTCCAAAAGTGGTAATCATCTTAACCGATCATTTTTTTAATTATTACATTACATAAATTAAATATGTGGAATTTTTAAAAAATAAAAAATTAATTATATAAAGTATACTCAAATTTTATTGTTATTATTAATCCATCATTATCCACCCTCTTTATCCACCAATGGGAAGTGAATTTATTTCTTGTGCATACAAACGACATACCATCTACAGGTATCTATAACATTAATCTTTCATCGCAAAAGGTAATTGTTGGGTTTTAGGATGGATTGAATATTTATATATTATATTTATAATAAATTAATATTATGAAATTATATTATATTATATACCACCTTAACTTCAAATCTTTTAGAAAATGATATCATCTCTCATGCATATGTGTCGACTACCACTTCCATGAAGTGATGATATCCATTTTTCATTTCCAATTAACATAGAAAGTAATATAGATAGATATAAAAAATATATATTTTATATATGACATATAATACATAAATTAATTTTCAATTATTTTTTACGTTTCTTTCCTTAAATCCATTAAAAATTGAAAACATCATTCATGTGTAGGTAGGGCATTCCATCTCCATGAATGATGTCATCCATTTTTCTATATCAAATTTATATATATAACTCTAAATATATAAATAATGAATATATGTGATATTTTCATCTTTATTTAATTTATATAGATGGTGTAATAATCATAAATGTACATTCATCATTATTCATAGTCCTTATTTTTAATAAAATAAATAAATGAATCCTTATAAAATTATATAGTGATTTATAAAAGATATATTTTATCATTTTTTAAATTTAGAATAGGGGTTAAAATAAATATTATTTTGATTTTATAAATGGATTACTTCTTTATCTTTTCATATAATGCTATGAATGAATATTTTTAACATATATAGATTGAATATAATTTCCATCAATCCAAAGTTTTATGAATTAGCATCCTCCCGCCCATGAAGTATTCCCCCTCCTTTTTCCATGGTTGTTTATATCATATTCTACTATATATTCTAGTTAAAATCAATTTTCCTCTAGGATTTCATAATAATATCTTCCACTTGTCCAATGTTATTCTTTAGTTCCCTTTTTTATTTCTCTTGGTCCATATGGTGGTCATGTTTGAAAGTAGGGAGGTGTTTCTATTGGGAAAAAGTAGTGTTTTGGTTGTATTTGTTGTCAATAGATTATATATGTTTGATGTAAACAGAAATAAGATTTTGTATTTATTGAAAGACCCTATCAGACTAGCCATGAAGATGTACCTTACGTAGATAATTGGTCAAAAAAATCAGAAAGACACATGGTTCTCGACACAGAATTCTAGACCTTGTTGACCAGACATAGTTTTTTTCCTAACTAAATGTTAGAATTCATTTCATATATTAGAGTTTTAGTAAATCATAAAAATTATCATGATAAATTATTTTTATGAATAGAAGACTTTGAATAAATGGTTTATATTTTACAATATGTTAGAAAATGATATGACGGTTTTTAGTCATACCAATAAGCCATAAATAATAGATCATTGAATGACTGGAGACACCAGAACATTGGATTCATTAATATATTAGAAATATATAATGATATTGAAATGGAGAGTGAGTATAATTATATATAATATAAAAGGTTGAGAGTTTTACATTTTTAATTTTATATAGTTTTTAAAATTATTTATTGATTCATCTATCGGACAAGCTGATCTATTAAAAAAATCCAATTATCTGAAAAATTAAATCGACCATATCAATATAAAATTTCAATGAAATATGGTGATTATTAAAGGAATATATTAGAGGAGTTATAAGATAGAACCATCATTATAACATAGATTTAGATACATTTGATATGAGGCCTGAACCGCTTCATTACACATTGTTGACCCCTCATAAAAATTTGATTGTATTACACTGTATTGACAAGAGTTTCTGAAACAAATTCATTTATCTATAAATGGATTCAGGTGGTTTTATTATTTGTAATGATAATCCCAGAATCAGTTTGAGAAAATGTAGGAAGTGCTCTATCATATTTTGGATGAAATAGAAACTATGAGAAGTGTTTGAGTTTCTCTAGAGTGATTCAAAGAGATTGATGTTTCATGAATTAAAAAAAATATTTATGGAAGAATTGTTCTAATGTTTTAAAGGATATAGAAAATAGAATCAAGAAATAAATTATCAGTATTATTTCTTTACATGAGTCAAGAGAAAATTAAGTCAGTATGATTCAATTCACTTAAGTTAAATTGATTTATATTTTGAAAGTGGTAAAGGCATGTACCATTAGAAAATATTTCAATATTAAATCCAAGAACATGAAATTTTTATTGGAACTATATCACATATTCTTTGAGGTAGAAAAAATAATTAGAGTCACAAATGAAAGAATCATTGGAAACAAAAAATCATATTGAAATTTGTTTAAATAAAATTCATAATAGTTTGAATTTTTTAAAATAATAAAAACTATTTGAGAAGCTCCATTAATTTTTGAGAGTATTTTATGTACTAAAATATATATATATTGATTCTACAATAAATTCATATATACATTAATTTCATTGAGTAGGAAGAACAATTTCATTTCCAGCCATTTCTATTTTATGATGACAATAAATAGAGATCACAACACATTCATACATTACTGTCATGTGCACTGATATATGAAACCTATATACTTTTTTATAAATATTGATTTCCTATCACATTTTTTTATGACAAAGATGAGGATTGCCAATCTGAATCCATTCACTAGATTGAATTTAATTGGAATGAATTCCATCATACTGAGTGCCATTATATAGAGCTCTATCAGAGTGAGTCCCACAGAGTGACATCCATGAAATCATAGTCTATTATAAGGGGATATACCAGTCAAAGAAATAATTATCTTCCAATTAAATATTTACTCAGTCAATGTAGGTAGTGTATATGTAGAATCAAATAATGTGAAACTACACAAATGCCATTAGATTTAGGGTACTAGACAAATACATGTAAGAACAACTTTTTCCAAATGGTACACATCAGATGTTGATCCATTGTACTTATAGTGAGTGTGAACATCATTCTATGGTGTATTATATGAGTAGAAAAAATTGAATCATTTGACATTGGATCTGAAGTAGTTATTGAATATGATTTTTTTGGTTGGGGCGTATTACCAGTTGGAGAGGATGTGGATTCAAAATGGATAATGGGGGGTATAACTAGATAAAAGGACAAAATGATTCAATTGAGTTGTAAAAAATTTCGATCTTTTGAAATTTTATTCTTGAATTATTTTTGTAAAGGAATAATAATTGGTTTTAATATCCAATATGGAGTGGAGAAATTATTTCTTCCAAACCATTTAAATATCATGTTCTAATCTATTCTATTTATTTCTTATAAATAATAAGTTTATGATATATATTCGGGTGTATCATTCAATAACTAGTCTCAGAGGATAATAATGGGTTCAAATGTTACTAAGGAAAATTTTTATAAATGAAAATGGAACAATGTTTCACCCCACACTCAGTGTACATGTTCATACATAGGAACAAAAATTGTTATTAGAGGAGGTTCCACTGAAACACACATCTCTAAAAATAGACATTTTCAATTTAGTGAAAAATTGGGGTGTTCATGTTTATGATATAAATAACTATAATATTTCTTATAATATTATGTTACCTAATCTTATATATTTTCAACATAACGTTAGAGATTAAAAAGTAGTGTGACTTCTTAAGATAAATATTGATAATATGACTGATTTTGATAAGAAATGGTTAGAGATTTATGGAAAATCATGAAAAATATTTATATTCCATACTAATATAGTTTATATGATAATTTTGGGGGTTCCAACACGAAACAATATGTGATATATTGAGAAGTAGTTATAAAATAAATGATAAATTTAAGAAGGATAAGATAAAAATATGTAGAAGTATATTTAAAGATATTAAAATTGATGGTCATGAATTTATAAAATGCTACTAGAAGCGATTTAATGTGAATTTGAGTAATATAATAAGTTTAGTATAGAAGATATACAATAATACAATTTATAAGAAACTAATGAGATAAATTATATGTAGATTTTATTCCAATGTATGATCATTATAATTTCATGAACCTTATAATTTTATTTTGGGATATGAAATGAGAAAAAAAACTAGTATTTATGAAAAGTAATAATAGTGAAATATATTTCAATTTGTTTTTTAATGGTGAAAAATATAATGAATTTGAAGAAGAATCAAGTGATTTTGATAAATATATAGTATTAGAATAATCAACACAATTATTCCCCCCTTTTAATAAATATAATAAGGGGAAATAGAATTGTAAAACTCATATATATTGAAATTTTGAATGGAAATGACATTTTTCACAAACGTTTCCATTGAAGAAAGTTGGAGAGTGTTACTCTAGAGAGGATTATTTTAAATATCCAAAACAAAAGTTGATAAAATATAACAAAATAGGTCTATTATGAATGAAAAAAATTTATCTATATAGAGGAATGAAGTATGATATCAAGTCCAATGATGAATCTGATAATTATCTCAACATTATTTCTCAAGTTATAAATGGTTGTAATTATTTAGAAATGTATTATAAGGGTGAAGAATTATATGAGATCGATCATATTCATAAAACCAACCTGGAAAATGAAATTAATCAGAATACATAAATTATTAATGTAATAAAGAATTTGAAGATACATATTAAACTATAACATTTTAGGATGGTTATCAGATCATTATGAATGAGAAAAACCAAAAAAATTTCAGATATTCAAAAATTAATACTTCTGAGACTGAAACAAAATATATAATTTGTGAAGTAAAAAAAAATTAATTGGTAATATCACCATGATGTAAAATAAAAATACTATATAATGTAATCATAACATGTTGATGATAGATGAATACAAAAATATGATAGATATCCTGAAAATTTGTTTTTTTTGAGATAGAAGAATACTTTTTAGATACATTGTTAATTTTTATTACATCATAATATAAAATAAGAAAGAAATTAGAAACAATCAAAAAGGAAATCATCATTAAAGCTGAATCTTATAAATATTGTGAGAAGAAGGGTACACAGATATAGGTTTTTGAGATGAAATATTTCACCATGAATGGGAGGAATTAATTATTAAAGTATCTCCCTAATAAATGAGATCCATAATTTATGATAAAAATTCACATTTCTCATCAATTTTACTATATGTCCAACAAATCATGATTAAGAGTTCATTATGGGTGTTGGGGAATATTAGGACACAGATCGTATTCATGTTTTTTTACCATATTTCTAACAATAAAATATGTATGAATAAAGGGGGAGATATAAAGGGAAAATAATATCAAATGTTCGTAAAAAAAATACAGAAAAAGGAGACTCAGAAGATGAATAATGGTGAATTTGTCATGAAATGTGTGGAAAGAAAACATGTTGATCCCCAAAACAAATAAATAATAGTTATTTTTTGAAACAACATTTCATGGGCATAATGTTAGAATAAAAAAATAAACAATTTTATGTTAAGGGAAATAATATTTTTTTTAATGTTTAGAACATATTTGATAAAAATATATCAATATATTATGATATAAATATTAAAAAAGATTCACAAGATTTTATCTAAATGGAAAATATACAAATAGTTATATTAATATATTTTTTGAACTAAAAATTCATTGACATTTTTTACAAGAACATTATAAAATAATGATAGTAATGTTAAATAGTAGTTTGAATCTACCTATAAATATTACAAAGATGAGAAAATGTATTTTACAACATGTTAGAAGGGTGACCAGAAAAAACACCTCTTATTAAAAATCCATAAAAATATATAATTTCACAACTGAGAGAATACTATCAGTCTATTTTTTATCAGAATCTATTATATTCAATATTATTCCAAAAATACATTTATATTTATAATAACATAAAATAAATTGAAGTTGTATATGTAAGAAATATGTTAAATGACTCTATTAATTTTTTTTGAAAAATGAAGTAATGAGGTTACGACAAAAGTAATTATGGTAAATTTTTCTTTTCACACTTGAATTTTTATGATTAGTTTGTTAAAATGTGTGCAGGTCATTTTTATCTTAATAAAAAATTTCTATATTTAAACAAACATAATAATTATGAAATGATCATGAGAAGTTATTATATGAATGATGTGGTATGGAGAACATTGATTTCATTATTTATATATTATTTTTTCAACATTGGTTTCGACCATGTAGAATTAGAGTTTTTTAGTTAAATTCACATTGATAAGAAACTAATGTGATAATTATATAGTCTAGAAGAGTTTCATAGTTTTTATTTGAAGATTTTTATCCGTTGGAAAAGAGATAATTTATTAATATGGGAGGGGGAAATTTCATGATGACCCATGGGAATTTTATTTTCAATATGTTGAAGGGTGAGAATACATGAAAAATGAGAGATGTAGGGGAGCATAATTTTAAGGGGATAATATATGGAAAATAAATATGTATTTTAAAAAGAACAAAGGGTATTTTTTTGGTATAAAGATGAGGATTGGTGGTATTTTTTCCATTAGATAATGTATTGAAGCACCTTAATATTTTTTGAATTATTTTTTTCTAATTAATTTTTCCTTTATCATATTTTTCATTTCACACAACAAAGAAAATAATTTATTTTATATGTGTTCACTATGTTTTGATTGTGTTATATGAAAAACCATGTTAATCGTTCACTTCAAACAATATAAATTTTATCTTGATCTATAAAGAAATTTGAGGTTATCTAGTGTTACATGTAATAATGAATTTCCTCGATATCTTGTGTAACACGCAAGACCAAATTATACAGAACAATAATATAATATTAAAACATTATATTTTAATATAATGATATATAACCTCACCATTTAATTATTGGATATAAATATTACAAACTATATTATGAATATATATAGTTTAAAAATAATATTTATCAATAGGTTACTAATTAATTAAAAATGAATATGAAAACATATTGAATATAGAAGAAAATATTGTTATTTTTATGTTCTCAAATATGTTATCCGTAAAAAATAAAATTCATTAAAATTATTGATTCGTATTAATTTAATATATATGTTTTTTATATTAAATAACATATTTTTTTATATTAATGTAATAAAGTTTATAGAGAAAAGATATGAAGAAACAAATTTTTTTTTGAAAGACCTTTATTTTAATTTAGGCATTTATAAAAACATTTAATGGAGAATACATATTAAATAAAATTTTGGATCTTTATAGATTAAATAATTTAAATTAAACATAATCATTTAAATTGGAACAAAATAATTATTTTATTTTAATTTTTTTGTATTATTCTCCAAATATTCATTTTTTATTTAATAATTGAAAATGATGATTTTTAGTTCACAAATGGGTCTTCACATTATTTATTTATAAGTTTTTATTAAATTTTAAATTGTATTGATTGTTTACTTTCATAATATTTTTTTAAAATTAATTTAATTTAGTTCATTGTAATGTACATCACTTTTAAATTGGGTTTAAAATATAGAAAACATTTGGATGTTTTTACTTTAATAACCTGTATTGTCCTCACATCTGCATGATTAAATTTAAATTAATTTCTACAAATTATTTTATAGGAATTTGTAAAATGGGCTTAAATATTGGGTATCATAATAATTTCTTTTATAAAATATCATCCAATTAATTTTTTACCTTAAATATTAGTTAATGTAGTTTAAATTAATTATAGTGATTTATGAAAAATTATTCTTAACATGGTTAATAAACAGTAATTCTAAGGGCCTAAACTACCCATCCAAATTTCCAAATCACCTTTTACGGTAATATTTCATCCATAAACCTAATATAATTTATTGTTTTAGTGATTTTATGACTTTTTATTTGTAAAAACATGGGAATACCTATGTTGTTTTAAATCATTTCTAATGAGTCCTTTCCTTTCCCTATAAAAGGCCACCACATATCCCACTTCCACACACCTATCAAACCACATAGTTTCAGAAAATATATTCCTATTAATATTTTAAAAACCCCTTCCTCCATTCTTAAATCCTACCATTTATCAAAATTTCATTTAAGGAATTATTTTATGTAATACAAAATGAGTTACCTGATTAAGAATTAGCACCCTCCCTCAAGATCCCCCATTTAATTTATGTTCGATGCATTCTAATCTATTTTTATTCCATGATTTTATTTCAAAAAAAGTTTCTTAAATATAATAGGATTTTTTATTCTATGGGTTCTACCTTCACTTAGTCAAAATTCCATTCAATGGGTAACGAACATACAATTTATGTGTACGGTGAACTACCACCTCCCAGAATGATGATTGTTCATTTTTTCAGTACCACTATAAATGGTGGGGATTAATATGGAAATATATATTTATATATGATATATATGATATTTATAAGGAATTTACGCTTCTATAATTTTTATATAAAAATTTCCATGTGCTTTATCTCTTGTGTAAATATAATAAGTTCATATGAGGAAGTGTGGACTACCACCCCCTCAAAGCGATGTGATTTATTCCCACACAACATGGAATGTATAAATGTAATGTTTAGTGCAACTATATAATATATAAGACATAATAATGTAAATTTAATGATATTATATACATATGTAAATATACATTTAAACCAATTACTTTATTTCATTCAATACATCCATCAAACAGAATGAGTATTCATGCCTATGTACGGCCTACCATATCCATGAACGATGTATTCCATTTCATACCCATGTATAATATAAAGTATAATAATAAAAAAATAATTAATAATATTACAATTTATTTAATTTTTTATATTATTAAAATCATCATATAAGTATAAGTACAATGGGTATAAAAATTTAAGAAACTTTGAAAAAACAAATCTAATATTAATTGAAGCGTTACAATAACCTATACTTGTAAACAAGAGTGAAATATAATGTTATAATACAACAATATATAGATTTAGATATAATAATATGGTTCTTTATAATATTTATAATCAGATTATATTTAGTATACAGAAGGATCATACATGCACAAAGAGATTTATGACAGAAGGTAAGAGAATTTCATCCCATTTTTTATTTTCGAGAGATATATGACTTACCCGTCAATCATTTCATTTATGTGTTGTTTATAAAATCCATGGATGTATTATATGATTATTATAATTAAATTTATGGGTATTTCCAAATCCATTTTATTATATATATTTTGGGGGGGGGGGTTATGATTCAAACGTTACATAATCAATAAAGTAACTTTGTCTAAATTTTCCTTCTTTGAGAAACATGTCGGGTTATGAAACTATACATTTCTATAAGGAGTATATACTACCTTTCGAGAGTTTATATCATTAATATTTTTATTTTCATAATATTTAATTATTTATTTTATTATATTCCTTCCATTATGATTCAACGTTACCAAAGAAGGTAACAGTTTATAACATCAGTCTCATCATGAATCGAGATTGATTACAATTATAATTCCATTGATGAAATATTATGTTCCATATCTCATAAAACCTATTGAAATTAATGAAACTCTGGAAAATTATGTTATAACCATGTAAGGGTACAATTTTTACATGCATGGGTACAAAATAAAAAAAAACTGTTGTTATGAAAATGCCACATTATCTATCCTTTCAATAATATATTTGTGTTCCTTTAAGACTTTGTTTTCTAAAAATGTTTTCTAGTATTCTTTAGAATTTTTCAATGTTTTATCAATTAGAAATAGTTTCAAATGTTTTTCGAGAATTATTTAAATGCATTCAATTTATTATTATATAAATGGATTTCAATAATTATTCCTGTTCCTTTTAAATGTTTTCCTGGAAAATGGGTTTCAAAACGTTTTAATGAATTCTTTATAATTTTCCATTTGTATTCAATGAAATAAGTATCAAAAATTTTCATGATTATTCTATTTTTTTGAAATATAATGGATTATAAAAAATTAAATATCCTCTTAAAAATTATATTCGGAATATATATTCACAATCATATCAATAATATATTATAATTTATCAATAATTTTTCATAAAAACTGGTTTTCTAAATGATTAATATATTAAAAATTATTTTCAAATCATAAATGATATTTACCACACAAAAAGTTTTGAAAATAATTTTCCATGTTATTTCCCATTTAATGAAATCTGTTGAAGCTTCTCAAACTCATCTAAGAAAATAATCTAAAGTTTCCATTAAATTTTCATTCTTGATTGGTCTATGTTTTGATGGAATGATGCTTATGAAACCCATTTCCTCTCAACAAGTTATATGATTTTGAAACATTATTATTTTAATATGTTATTATTTGATCAAATGATTATGAACCATATCTCTTCTCCATAGGTTAGGATATTATGATCTATTAATGATGCCCATTTCGTTTCATGGGTTATTATTTAATGTCTATAAGAGCCATATCTTATCATGGGTTATGATATGATAAATGTTATTTGGAATATGCATGTATTATTTCATTTTGTGACATGTGGGACTAATATCTCCCACTAATTAATTAGGTATTTATGGATTCCTCAAGTGTATAAACTTTATGTTCGAACCTGATGCCTTATTATAATTTTTATGCATAGACCTAGTTTCATGTCTATATACTTACGTGTGATCGTGATTAGATGTTGAAAATGTTATGAGTGAACCTTATTATCGGTTTATAATTTTATGCATGGACCTGTTTGCATGTCTATATGTTTATGTGTGAACATTATTACATGGTAAAACTTTTATGCATGAACCTAATTTCTTGTTGACAAAATTATGCATGGAACTAGTTTCATATCCACAACTATATGTTAGGGCCTGATTTTATGTCCTTACATTACTGTATGATCCTGGTTTTACTTATAAAAGTTCAATATGTTAAACATTGATGTGTATCCATATTTCATGGTCTTATTCCTATATTATGATTTCACGGATTATGCTCTATATTTATTTATGATTCATGTATTACAAACTGAAAATCCCTATTCTGTGGTTCATGTTTATGATCTTTGATATGAAGGGTATGTTATTTTAATGAACATGATAATGTTCTTATACCTTTTTGTTCATGAAATGAATTCACATTTCCTTTATTAACTCTTATTGATAATTTGAGCTCATCGGATTATTATGTTACCTTTTCCTAGGCAATGAAGATAGGATTTTGAGTAGAGTTACTTAGGGGAATGATCTTTGTGGAAAACATTGAATAACTTTTACTGAGTTATAAGATTATTGATCAAATTTTCCAAAGGCACTAATCTAATACGGCCTTGGGGAATCCATTTTTTGTAATTATTTACAATGTTATTAAAATTTATTTATATTCTATGTATGTTAATAATTGGTTTTTATAGTTGGTATTAGAGTTATGTTTTATTAATCCTTTGAATAAAAGGATGATAAACCTCTAGTGGGACCCCTAGGCATAATTCTTGGATATGTCTAAGGATGTCTCTAAATATGTTGATGTGGATGAGTTAACATTTATAAAAATATCAGGTAATTTTGGTAAAGGATCGAGTGAGTGGTTTCCTAGAAATATATTCCACTATGGATACTACATGTGAATGTAAATCTACAATATATTTACCTAGGGGTAACATCTATGATTATATATCCCGGTCATCACATGGTGTAATCTAGTACATGACAATGGGACTTTCTATACACCTATAATGACCCTCCAGGGGGATATGCTTTGGGAATTCACAAACTCTTCACAAACCATCATTAAGTACCTAAATAAGAGTTTATTATTAATAAACTAGTTTATCCTTTAGGATTCATAGGTTAATAATTGTGTCATAATTTAGAACATATATATGTTGATTTCATGATTATGTGATTCTTCAGTATGTTAATTATTTCTTACTCAACTATTCCAAATTTTATTTTTTTAGGGAAATTGAAGGAACATAGTATATATATTGAATATAATGAGTGATAGTCTTATGAAAATTTGAATGGGATGACCAATGGAATGAAGGATGTTGCAATTAAGACAAATAAATATTCATGGATCATGAAATAAAATATGTACCCTTACAAAATATCGGTTTCACCAAGGAAGAGAATGAAAGAGTTCACTGAGAGTTCAGGTAATGAAGATAATATAGGAAATAAGATCCTGTTTATTTGGGCCACGAATTTGGATAGAATCTTCAAAGAGAATGTCGAAGAGGAACAAGAAGATGTTTCGAATGAGGAAAAGAGGGGTCCAATTAATGTGACTATTAGGGAAAAATAAACTGTTTGGTTAATGAAAAGATGAGAATATTTTCCTCCATAAGACATAATAAAAAGATATGTGTGTTAACTCTGTAATTATTAGTTATTATGAAACTCAATGTACTAAGAGGGAATCTCCAAAGAAGAATCTTGAAGGTGCTGGGTGTAATGGATACATAGTTGATGATGTTTTAAAATAGATGAAATATGAAACTAATGTTTTATTATGTAATTGGATGAGGTAGTAAAAATAATGTATCAAGGATGAAGTGGAATAGTCAGTTTTATTTGTATTTTGATTCAATAATTATGTTATATGAATTGAATAATATATAAGGATTATTCAGATTATGTATTTTTAAATGGATTTATAAGAACATGTTTAATGGATTCAATGAAATATAAAATTGATTTAATGGAAATAGGTGTTCATGGAAAACCAATTATTAGTGGATAGATATCACATAATGTGTTCATTATCTAAGTATAATTTTGTTTGAATAAAGATATGTGAGATATTAATATGTAAATTGGATCGTACTGATTACCTTGTAACTTATTAAGGACTTTTTGACATGTGGCTTATACTATTATTTTGGATGTATACAATATCATTTGATTCAATGAATAAATCATATATATATCAGAATAAGGATACATGCATGTTTTCGAGAACTATTTATTGTCATTTAGGTTATTACCCTTTTTTCAGAGAATATTTGATGATGGTATTCAATTTTTGGAATGTGACAACCTAGAGCTTGTCTGAGATATTTGTTGAATCAATTTTATTCTAATTTAATGAACAACATTATAATTTTCTGTATTTTAATCATTCAAACAGTTATAAGGGTAATGATTCATAAAAATTTTATTTCAAACATTCGATGAATTATTTATTTATTTAGATTATAGTGGAAACCTATATTAAAAGGATATTTAGTGGTTAAAATTATTTCAAGGATCTCCATCATATCTATTAAAATGGTTTAAAAAAAGACATCATTTATGTTGATGGACAGAAAATCAATTCCTGCAAGAATAAAGGTAGTTAACCCATGATCAAATGACAATATGTGTTTCATGCCTACCACTAGCCTATGTGATGTCCTGGTTAATGTGTAATAATTTTTAGTAGATAAATATGAATTATAATTGATAATTTTTATGTTTATAGGTTAATGTATTTACCATACTGATTATTAAGAATAGTTTGGGACAATATGTTATACATATCATTATTTTATAGGCCTTAAGATATAGAAAAAAATATATTTTATTACTTCAGACATCAATGCTAATTTCTATAACATTCATTTCATAATGTAATTGATAATTTTCAAAATACCTAAAAGCCATATCAATGAAAAATGTTCTGTTTATATAAATTTATCAAGAAATTACATTTCCTTATACTCTTGGTGAATAAAAATATTACTAATCATTATGATAAGGATGAAAATGATTTTTCATATTCCTTTATTTTATTTTAACTGATGGAATTTTAAATAATATCATATTTTTGACTTTGGGGACTTCATATTTTATTTTATCATTCAATTTTTTGGGATTTATGACCTCAATCACTCCTTATAAATATTTACACTTTTTTTCATTTACAATCTTTACTGCCAAAATATGATCTCATATGTGGAAACCTAGTTATATGTTACATTGGGTAACAATCATGGTTTCAACTTTCCTTTTTTAAAGAATTTTAACAATTCATTTTTATGATCTGGGTTTCAATGATTGAAACTTTCATGTATTTTTCCATTGATATCCCAAAAACATATTATGGGTGAAATTTATTTTATGGGGGTATAATGTAACATCAATTTAATTTTTGGATTATTTTTTTTGGAATTAATTTATCCGTTGTGATATTTTTCAATTCAAGATACATTGAAAATAATTTATTTTTTATTAATGTAATAGGCATGAAATGTATTATATGAAAAACCAAGATAAAAATTTTCTACAGAAATCATATATTTTTTATTTCTATAAATAGAACATAGAGGTCCTCATTAGTTACAGATAACAATGATATTTCTCAATATATTTTGTAATACATAAGATTGAATTGTTGGGAATAATTACTTATTAATAAAATATGATTATTTAATATAACAATATATATACTATCAATTAAATTTTTGATATTGAAAAATATAATGTAATTTCTGAAAAGATATGGTTTATACAAATGTAATATGAATTTATAGGATACCAAATAATTATAAATGATTTTGAAAACTGATTGAATGTAAATGAAAATATTATTATTTTTATAGTCATATAAATATTTTAACGTAACAAGTGTATTTAATCAAAATTTTGGATTTATAATAATGTAATATATATTTTTTATATTCAGTAAAATGATTTTTATATTCATCCTATATTTTTTATTTGCGTAAGATAAGAATAAAAAAACATTATTCTTAAAAAACATGATATTTATTACTACATTTATACAACCTTTTAATGGTGAACCAATTTTAAATCAAATATTTTGATCTTTTAGAGATTAAATGTTTCAAAATAGACATAAACTTTTATATTCAAAGATAAGAATTAGGATAGGTAAATTCGTTCTGTATTTTTGAATGAATTTTTATTTTTTTAATCATTTGTAAACAATAAAATAATTTACATCAAAACTACTTATTCTTGTAATTTATTTTTATGGAAAAATTAAATCTTAAATTGAATTAACAGTTTTATTAGATTATAATTTTATCAATTAATCTATTTTATATCATTAGAATCAATTTCACTTCGAAATTGGTTATAAAATCATAGCAATCGTTATAATGTTTTTTACATTAAAATGTTCATTTTCATCCTGCCTATGGGATTAAATTTATATAAGTTTCTTCCATTTATGTAATTAAAATATTTAAAAATGGATTCCATACTTTTAATAATAATAATTTATAATGTCTAATTATGTAAAATAATATTTTTACAAAAATTATTAGGGAATTTAATTAAAATTAATTAGAGTTATTATGGTAAAATTAAGCATAATAAAGTAATAAACATTACAATTAAGGGTCAAAATGATATATAAACTTGTCCAAAAAACATTTTATATATCAAAATCATCCATTAAATGTAAATCATTTATTATTTTGGTTTGGTATGACTTTTTGTACATTAAAGACATGGGTACACCAAACATGTTTTTAAAAATTACATGTTTGTCATTTCCCTTCAATATAAAAGGCCACAACCTCACCCACATCCTCACACATATCAAAAATATTTATCTTAGGCCACTCTCTTTCCAATTAACATTCCAAAAATCATACCTTCCAAATTGAAACATCCCTTTGTAGGGAAATACTTCATAGGATTTCTTTGGTGAAAATCATAAGGAGTTCCCTGAATAAGAGGTAAAACCCTCCCTCAGGCTCTATTCTTTTGGATCTATTCTACAATACCTAAACATATATAATTACATTATTTTATAAAAAAAAAGTATCCAAAATATAGTAGGATTTTTTATGATATGTTTTCCATAAAAATTTAAACACACTTCCATCTAATGTGTAACAAACAAACTATTTATGTGTATGCCTAACTATCACCTCACAAAACGATGATTGTTCATTTTTTCCTTTACCACATCTCAGGGTTGAAATTAGGATGAAAAATATATTTATATATGACATAAATGATATTTAATATCTATATTTTCTTATCTACTTTTTATTTTGAACATACTGTAATGCTTTCCATCTTCGGTAAATAAGATTATTTCGTTTGAGAAAGTGTCGACAACCGCCCTCTCAATGCGATGTCATTCGTTCACACACTACATGAAATTTAGTTAGGATAAGTGTAATGATCCGATATTATATATATGAATTAATAAATCTAATATAAATATATTATAAACATATATACATATACAACATTTACATTCATTCTTTCAATATGTCAATAAAACGGAAGCAATATTCATGTGTTTTTACGATCTTCCATCTCCATGAATGGTGTATTAACTTTAATACATCAATATTATATACATTATAATAATATGAATTTTATGGAATATAATGATATTTATATAATGTTTTACATTATTTAAAAAATGATATTATTATAAGGACAAATGAAATAACAAATTAAGACGCATGCAAAAAAACAAAATGAATATTACCCGATGAGTAATCTTAACATACGATTGTTAACAAGAGGTTCATATAAAGACATAATAATCAAATATAGGGGTTTAGATATAAGAATATGGTTTTTAATTTTTGAATTATAGAAATATATTTATTATATAAGAGTATATTACAATCATGAAGAGAGTTAAGAATCAAGGTATGAGGATTACATTTAACTTTTCTATTATTGTAAGATATAGAACATAATTATCACTCATTTAATTTAAGTGGTATTTATAATACCTATGGATGTATTATATAATATTATACTTAAATTTATGTGTATTTAAATATCCATTTTATGATATTTTTTGATGGGGGTTATGTTTCAAAAGATACATAATCGGTAAAGTAACTTTGTCTCAATTTTCATTATTTAAGACACATGTCATACCATGCACCTATACATTTCTATGGGTTTCTTATAATACCGTTTTAATTATTATAAAATTAATATCCATATCTAAATTATAGTTTATGATTCATATAATTTTATTCTTTCAATCATTATTTAACATTAACAGTGTAAAAAATGGTTATAACTTCAATCTAAATGTGTATCAATAATTTTTAACATTATGGTTACATTGATGAAATATTATGATCTATATATCATGATCTCTCATTAATTTTCATCAAATATTTATATGAATTTTTTATCCATGTAATGGTAAAATTTAAACACTATTGGGTAAAAATGAACATTAAGAAATAGTTTTTATCAAAATCCTTCTTTATTTTTCCGTTCAATCTGAAATTTGTGTTATTTCTGAACCATGTTTCCAAAATGAAATTTCTAGTATTCATCTATGTTTCTAATGTATTTTCATTAAACATGTTTTAAAAGGTTTTCAATAATTCCTGATACATATTCAATGTATTTTATAATAAATCCTTTTCAAACTGTTTTCATTATTATTTACATGTTTTCACGGAAAATGGTCATTAAATCATTTTCAATTTTTATATTTAAATTTTAAAAGTGTTCTCAATGAAATGGGATTCAAAAAAATTCAATCTTATTCTATTTTTTCATGGAAAATGGTTTTCAAAATATTTTCGACATTCACTCATTTTTTTTAATGGAAAATATTTTTAAAATTATTTCAATGATCTTTTCTATATTTTCAATGTATTTTCATTGAAATTTTTATATTAAAGGTTTTATGTATTAATAATAATTTTAATATAAGAATGGATATTTACCTCTAGAAATGTTTTCATAATATATTTCCATGTTATTTTCAATCTATGTTGATAAATTTATATGTTACTCAAGACCATCTAGGAATTTATCCAATAGTACAATTAATATTCCTTCTTGAATGGGTTATGTTTTGATAGAATGATTCTTAGGAAACAAGTTTCCTTTTCCTAAGTTATATTCATTTAAAACCCACTTCTTTTCAAGGGTTGTTCTTTCATGAAATGATTATAAAGCCTATATCTACTCCATAGGATAAGATGTGAGGACATGTTAATAATAACCATTTCATTTCATGGGTTATGATTTTATATTTATGTAAATCATCCCTCTTCATTGGTTATGATATGATAAATGTATTATTTAATTATTTTATGGGGGGCCTATATATCCCTCCAATGAATTGGGTAATGAGGGATGGATCATTAGTATAAATGTTTTGTGTGAACATGATCACATGTTCACAATGTTATGAATATACCTAATTGCAAGACTATATGTTCATGTGTGAATATAAATACATTACCACAATATTATTATTGAACCTTTTATGTGTTCAAAATTTTATGTATGAATTTGATTACAATATCATAATATTAGTCATGTACCCAGTTTTACGTCCATTTGAGTAAACCTGATTGCATGTTCATAATGTTATGCATGATCCCAATTACATGTTCACAACATTATGGTTGGACATAGTTGTATGTAAAAATATCTATGTGAGGGTGTGAATTCATGTATTTAACTTAATGGGAAAACCTGGTTCTACTTATTCATGTTCACTAGGATAAATGTTGATGTGTATTCCAAAATTTTATGTCTTTTTACTATTATATGAATTAATGCAGTATGCTCATGATTTAATTGTGTTTTATATATTAGGAGGTACAAATATGTATTCCTTGATTCTTGATTATACTCTTTGGTATATAGGGTATGCTATTCTAATAATCGTAATCACATTCTTATACCTTTATCCTCATCATATTCATACAAAATTTCTTTATTTACCCATATTGATCTTTTGATCTCATCACTATCTTATGTTTCAATTCCATATGTTAGGTAGATTTGTTTTTATATAGATTTACTCTAGGGGAAGATATTTGTGAGAATCATTAAAAATCATTCACTGAGATAAAATGTTTATATTCCATGTTTAAAAATGCACTAAACTAATTAATGTTTGAGAATCCATTATTTAATGATTTAAGTATTTCATAAAGTAATGTAATGTATTTATACATTAAAATGGTATTTTATATGTATGTATAATGATATGAAATGTTTTAGTTTTGGATTCTGAACCAACATTGTTATAATTAACCATAAGATACAACAAACTCATAGTATCAATGTCAAAATAAAAGGAAAATGTTGTTCTAGATACAGAACACTAAACCTAGTTGATCCATAATAATTTCCAATGAAACAAAATCTAATAATACATTATAGATATTAGAGTTCTCATAAATCATTATAAATATCATTTTAAAAGATATTTAAAAATGGAAAATGTTTAAAAAGACGTTTCAGGGTTTTTAAACGTGAGATGAAAAAGATGACGGTTTTTTGTTATACTAATATGACATAAAAAAGATTACTATATGAGAAAATACAATGAAACATCAAATAAATTTTTTTCTCAAGAAGGTATAAGGATTTAGAAATAGAGTGTGAGTGAAATAAGCACCAACTAAAAAATAAGGGTGGTTGATCTTGCTAATTTTTTTAAAATTTTTAAATGTAATAATCGACTGGACCATCGGATGAGCCGATCCACCAGACATTCCAATTCATCAATGAATTAATTCCAACTAATTAATTTACAGTTGTAGAGAAATAGGATGATTCTTACAATGATCCATTAGACGATTACTAAGACCAATCCTTTTATTTGAAAATAATTTTAATCCATTAGATAGGTGGCAAGAACAAGTTCAATAGATGATGTTTCACACTAATAAAACAATTGTCCCATAACATTAAATTTTCAACATTTGATGTCACTGATTAATTTCTATATTCATTATTAGAGGGGAATTTTTATTCCGTGTTCATAATCATATAATTGTTTTAGAACATTTATAAAGAACTATATGATAATGAGGAATAAATTGATAATTTGGGAATTGTTTGATTTCCTCTGGTTTTATTGATATTTCCATAATTTTAACAACATGAGAATAGTGTTTATAAAAGACTTTATTTAATGTGTTGTTTAGTATTGATAATTGAAGCAGTTAATAATATGTTTTTTTAATAATTCAAGCGAGTAAAAAAAATTACTGCATAACTATTCTGTTAAATGATATGGATGTGAGATTTTGAAGTGGTGAAGAGGTATTCCATTAGGAGATAATTCCATAAGAAATTAAATCAGATTTATTATCTATAAGAAATTTTATTAGGATAACTATGAGGTAGAAAAATCAATTAGAGTCACAAAATATTGAATCATCAGACATAAAAAATCAGACTAGAAATTGTTTATTAATATTTGATGATGTCTAAATTTTTTAGAAGATTCCAGAATATTACTGATTCTCCTATAAGTGTCGAGAAGAGTTTAATTAATCAATTATGTTCATCATATAAATATGATATTCTGATAAATGGTAATTTCGATGACTGGGAAGTAGAATTAGGTTTTCATACTTTTCTATTTCGGGATTACTACAAATAGAAAGAACAATACATTTTTACTTGAAAATATTCACATACAATGAGTTATGACATCCTAATACTTTTTTAATGTAATATATCTCCCAACAAAAGTAGAGTTTTAGGTTGAATATGAGGAATTAAAATTCGAATAAATTCATCATTTATTTTTTCCTTAGAACGAGCTCCCCTGGAGTGACTCACATAGGACGAAGAGCCATCTGTATGAGTCCATTAGAGAGACCTTCATCCAAGTGAGGTACATTGAATAATGATCCATAGAAAGATTAAATTGGGATCTTTCCAATTTATTGTTTACTCAATTCATGTAGGAGTAGAAGAATAAGAGATATAAATAAACTAGTAGACTGAAATTATAGTCGAAGACTAATCAGAGAGACTTTTTCCCAATGGTACAAAGTTAAAGTTGATCCAGCTTATATGGGGAGGAATTGAAGTGTATTTTTTAGGAGATCAAAAAATAACATGAAATAAATCATATAAAATTATATCTTTACACCGAACTAGAAATTAATTTTTTTTGGTGTATAACAATCATGAGAGGAAGATGATAGGAAACGTATTGTTTGGGTAATAACCAAATAAATCAGAAAAGTTTCTAATGAGTCATATAATTATTTTCTTCTCTTTTCATTTGTGTTGGTAAAATAATATACTAATATAATCCATGTTTATTGCACTATCCCAAATAAAAATGAGTGTGAATTTGTATAAAATCATGTAAATATCATTTTCTTCACCATATATATATTTTTTTCATTAGAAAGGTAGGGATGACAATTATATTTGATAGTATCATAGTTTAAATTGTCTCAGAGGATAATAAAGGTTTCTATTATAGTTAAGGATCTATCTTATAATAAGAATAGGGAAAAATTGATTCAAAACCCTCATATCGGAATTCTCGATCGTACATGGGATCAAAATTTCAATGTTATTTTTATTTTTTAGGGTTTTCATGATCCAACTCTTCCTGTTATTTTCTTGGTTAGAAAACGTGACAAGTACTGATCATATTTGATATTAGTGTCTTTATAAAGTGATTCATTAATTTAACATACATTTGAAAATTCTATTATATCATTTATTTCATTATTATTATATTGAGTCAATGAGGCATAGCTTATATTTTTTCCACTATTGTTATTACATTTGTGTTTGAAAAAGTTTTTCTTTTAGTTGGTTTTTTTCTAAAAAAGAGATTTATGCCAATAAGGTGTTTGATAAAATGTTTCACCTTATTTTTGTACAAGTTGATTTAAAATGTGTTTCCAAAATGGAAATATGTTTTTTGATGATATATTATTTATTTTTAATCCTTCAACCTCTATAGAAGATTATTTGTTATGTAATTTATTGATAATGTCTGATTATACCTACCAATGGATAGCTCAAAAAATAATTTATTTTCAAAATGATATTCTTGTATTAACCTAATTATTCTCCCTAAAGATGTTATAATAATGTATTTTTCACTTTTATATTAGGTTAGATAAAGGGGGTGCATATGAAATTGTTTTAATTTTAATTATAAAAAAAAGTACAAATTTGATTGAATAGATTAATAAATTTTTTAATGGGATAGGGTTGTATTTCCACAAGTATTTTTGTAATATTCCAATAAATCTTTCTAATTTCAGTATTCAATTTCACAGGTAAATGACATAAACTACCAGCATTCCCCCAATCCTTGAACATATCATCATAAAAATTCATATCTTACATCCAAATATCATGAATAAAATATTCAACATATTATTACCCAAATGTACCCCAATGAATGGTTTCATGATTTTTTATATTTCACCCTAAAGTAGTGGGTTTAAATCAATATGATTTCCTTAATTCCACCTAGAGAAAATTCTTTGAACAATTTATCACCTGGTAAATAATCCTATATAGTAACTAAAATTTCCAATGATTCCAAATTCAATTACACATAGTAGCATTTTTCTACTCATATATGAAATTTCATATGATCCATTTGAAATATCATATACATATATAAATCTACATTATGGGTCCAAATGACATGTGCATATGATGTTTTTCCTTTAAAAATCACATCACTATCCAAATATCATATATTGGATCAAAATTTCCTATAACCACACCAAATGAATTAGACATTGATAAATATCAATACATGATACCCAAGGATTCTATACACAAATGATAGATCTAATATATGTCACCAATTTTAATATGTTGGTGTGGTATGAAACTTTATTTATCTTTTTTTTATTATTTCAACATATTAAAATTGGTGACATATATTAGATTCTATACACAAACGATAGATCTAATATATGTCACCAATTTTAATATGTTGGTGTGGTATGAAAATTCATTTTTCTTTTTTGTTATTATTTCAACAAGTACTTCCATAATGGATAAATATTCTTCAAAAAAAATATAATCCTTCAAAACAAATAGTTTATATCCTTCAAAAACATAAAATGACAAAATTTTAAGTGAATGATTTATTCAAATAATTTGAAATAATGATTACAAATGTTTTTTAATCAATATAATAAATAATCACAAGAGTAATCAAACATTTATAGAACATGTTATTAAGATAATATGTTATGAAAATGGTGGAATAAAAATATATAATATAAAATTGATATATAATAAAATATTGTCTTTTAAATTTGGATTTTGTATGATAAATGGTTTTTATTTGATTCACATAGGAGATCATTAGTGTGTGATGGTAAAATAGACGTGTTATCCTGAATGAAATTATTTTTATTGATTTTAAATATAGTCACTTTTAATGGTTTATTGGTAACAAAACCCACCAGGCATTAATCCAGAAACTACATATTTGGATTCATAATTTAAAATTCAAAAATGTAAAAGTACATTGTCACCAAACCTGAGTATATATTCATCATTATCATGTGTTTCATCCATTGTCAATTAATTGGCCTATATAATCATTAAGAAAATCATATTGTATTCGACGGATCCCAACCCCAAAGGACAAAGTTATATAGAACTATCCTATATCACCTGAATAAACATTGACCACCTCATTTGACACCAAATCTCTTGTGAGATCCCACTGACCAATGCCGCAAATAATCCTAAAAACTCCATCATAGAAAACCAAACCCAAAAAAACATTACCAACACCACCATGTCACCTTCATTGACCACTGATGGCCACTTCCAAAACTACAATCCAACATACCTAAAACAAGATGTAAATTGACCAAAGAATCATCACCAATGATGAGTCGTTTCCAACCCCAAACGTCACTAATGAAAAAGAGAATCGACTAGAGACATTTACCTTTGTTGAACCTCACAACCCAAAAATCTTTTGTTTTATTTATTAGGATAATAATATGATCCTTATATCATGAAATCGAGGTTTCATTTTAAGATTCTTTTCTCATGTTACTGTAAAACATAGCTTGAATTATTAGAAGAAAATGACTTGTAAAATGATATCTTTTATTTATTTTGTAAAACAAAATGGGTTTTTTATTATTTTTTAAACTATGAATAATTTATTGAAAATATAATTATGTTATATATATTCACAGTGGTATCCAATTTGCGTTTCTCATACACCCCTCATATGCCTTTGAATGTATGCATCATTATTTATGAGTGATTCGGGTAAATGGAAATGTTCTATGTCATATGGTGGTTTCCCATATTAAATTTTCTCCTTCCTCAATATAAAGTAGAGGTGGATATTGGGTTCTAAAGAGATGAATAATATTGATTATTTTATGGGATTATATAATGTTATATTATTTTAGTTATTTTTTATGTATCTGTTATTCCAACTGAGAATCTATTTTTAATAATATATTATATAATGTTGATTGATTTCAAACCATTAAGTTATGGTGTGATGTTGGTTATTGAGGTATGATATAGGTTTTATTTTTCTTTATTTTTGGGATATTCTTCAATATATTTATTTAATGATTTTCAAGTATGTCCAATGATAGGTTAATTATAATAGGATTTATATGTGGAATTCTTAATCTGTTTTATTTGATTATAGTGTTGAAATAAATCCCAGTTGATTTGAATTTGATACCGTGATACTGTTCATGAGACCATGGAGAATCAGAAAAATATTATAAAAATTTGTTGAGTTGATTCAATATATGTTCCATGTCACTAGGGGAGTTTCGTTAAATAATGTTATTTGATTTCCATCATATAAATTGGGAATTAAAAGTAGTTATCGGTAGGGATGTAGAGGATCATTTGTAGTGTCTCAGATGTTCATGGATAGATCTTCTTAATGTATAACCTTGAGTTACCATTGTTGTTTTGATTTTCTTTTCTAATGAATTGAGATTTATTCGAGGATTATTTTGAAATATTTTTCTGTTATAATATGCTGTATGATTATTTGAAGGGTTATTTTGTTTTTGTTAATTTGGGTTTTGGGGTAGATATGTTAAGGAAACTAGATGATCATAGTTTATAGACATGGACTGTAAAACTATTCAGTCGTTATGTGGTCAAGACTATATACATATTGTTTCTTTACCATATCTACCTGAAAACCAAATTTATTCAAAAAAAATTACCCTTTTTAAAATTGGTTTCTATTATAATATTTATTCAGATGATTAAAGGGTTTTTTGGTAAAATTTGGGTTTTAGGCAGATATGGTATGGAAACCAGATGTTCATCGATTAGGGATATGGCATGTAAATCTATGCAGTCACTATGTGGCTATGACTTGAAACATTCTAGTGCCACCAACATTGTTGGAACATTATTTCAAAAAAATGAGTATAAAACATGAATATGGATGGAATGTGTAATCTTTTAATGTTCTAACCTCAATGAATTTCTAAGAAATTTTTCATTATTTTTATTTTCTTATGAGTAATTTTTTTGTTTTTTATATAATATTCACTAAAAATTTATTTTCATTGTGTATTAATTAGTTCATTGGTATTAGTTTTCATAGATTATTTCTCCTAGAAAAACATCAATAAACTATATAGAGGTACATGTGGATAGAAATCTAAAGACTAGACCTAATATGGATCCACATATCCAATGATTATTTATCATGACCAGACAATCTTTGGTATCAACTAGTTAGATAGGGTATTCCCAAATACTAGATCATGACTAAGAATATAACAAGTAGAAAACATTCTCATTTTAAGGTGACTATAGACCTCATGAAAATGAATTATTTATAGAGAATATAGAACATGTTTCCCCTTTAATTCAGACCCCATAAATATATTTAGTTAGACATAAAACATATATATTGGACTATACCTTCCAGTAGTTGTGGTACTAGATAGGGCTAGTTATGCTCCATGGGGATATCAGTTGGACTATGTTTTAAGATATTTATAAAAATAAAATATAAAAATCAAGACAGAGGGTTGTAAAAAATATATTTTAAGAAATTGTTTCAAGGGCATCATTCTAAGATTGAATATACCCTTCATTTTCAATTTTTTTTACCTCTATCATGAGAATCTCATTGGTTAATACAAGAAAGAACATTGTTTTGAGATTTAATTAAATCTAAAAATTTCTTAATGATATATTATTCTAATAATTTCATCCATTTTAGAGTTTTTTGAAAAATAAATGATAGATTAAATGGAATAAAATTATATTTTTTATGGTTGGTCCCCAACAACTATGTGACCTAAAAAGTTTCTTCATATTTGAAGACTGACGATGAGGATTCCAAACAGGGTAATAGTTAGAGATTTCACTATCAATGTGTTATGCACTTATGGATCCTGTAGGATATAGTATGGAAGTATTCCATGAGTCTCAATAGGTTGGGAACACTGAGAATAATTTTTAGGATGATTTGATGTTATTACATTATTGTGTGTGCTTATGGTATCATATGATTTTTATATGAACCCTCATTAGAGTAGTAAGATAGTGTCAGGGTTTCTTAGGTGTGATCAAATAAATTTATGTCATAATTATCACATAAATATGAAAATATATACTCTAATCAATTATTGAATTTCAATGAGGTCCCCAATTAATTTTTTTATGTACAGAACACATACTATAGGATTCATAGGATATACCGACTATAGTGAGAGGTTAGAGAAACATTTCATAAACTTTGACCTTCCCATTATATTACATAGGTACATCACATTTTTTTAAATAGTTTTTATTTATTATTAGGGGTTTCGACATGATTTTATGTATTATATGATATTTCAACATGATCTTATAGGAAAGAAAAGTTCTGTGTTTTAGTGTTCCAAGTTATTGCTGGTTGTTTCTAACATTTATGTTGTTTTGAACTTAATGGATCTCAACTATGATATTTTTTCCTTTCCATTTGAATAGATTAGGTAGTTTCATCAAAATCCTAGACTAATTGATAATATTCAAATTATATTCCAATATACTTTTGTGAAGTAAATGATTTATTGGTGTGTGGGACCCTAGGTCTGTAATGGAATGACATCCTATTCTGTAGATTGTATAGATATTTTTCCATATATCTTGTTAAATTTTTTATTTGTTTAATAGTTTTAATATAGAATGATTTGATTATTAGGGAGTCAATACCTTAAGGTTTCTCCTAATGATTTCTCTATTATTACTCCCTAGTAAGAGGTAGTGTTCAATATTTATCTACAACCAAAGATAAGCCTCATATTTTTTATTCATATAAAATTTCTCATGTTGTGTTCAATGAATTGAAATTTTTTGTATATGATTCAAAAAAATGAATTTATTTCCCATAACATGTGGGTTTCTATGAATCTCTGTACAAAAAATATATATAGTAGAATCCGAAATTACATTAATTATACGAATTTCAAATTGTTGACTGTTAAATGTATATATTTTTTCATTAGTTGGATAATATCAAGGATCAGATCATTGGTTGAGATTGCTTTCCATGATTTATCCAAAGTTCATATACCAAAAACTGAGGTTAAGGGGAGAACGTATTCCCAAAATATATTTTTAGAGAAGGTATAGGAAATATGAGTAATTTTTCTTTCATCCTGCCATATAATATCCCCTATTGTTATCATGGACATGATGTATAGGATTTCCATGAGTATCATGATATCATTGGCATGGTTTGTGTTGTTGATATCTATGTTTATTATATGAAAATGGTTATTCATTAGAGGTCCTTGTATGTTTTTTGTAAATTTCATGACTAGTTATTGTTAAATATATTACCTAAATTATAATTTTCTATCCATAAATTGATGTTCTGGGTCATATTATATCAAAAATATGCTTTTCCATGGACCCATAAATGATACATGTTGTTATATCACATGATAGACTGATTGATTTATTAATAGATAATGGTTTTTTTGCAAATTGTTATATTATTGAGATTTCTGGTGGGATTTATCTAGATTGGAATCTCCTTTTATAGAATTGGCTCATATTTGTAAGAGATTCTATTTGAATTAAAAATTAATGTGGTCATTTGAGGTTTTGAAAGTGAGTTTGAGTCCAAGTATTTGAATGAAATTTTCTAATATGGTGTTTCGTAATGTTGTTTATTATGTGGATATTGGTATGAGGTCTTGGATTACATTTATATAGGTTGATCATTTAGTCTCTTGTGGACCCCACTATTTTTTCCCTCATTAGCTTATATACCCAACCCTTGATCTCGATGTGGAGTACATACAGACATTAAATTTTTACTTAGATTACACCCATGGAAAGAAAAATGTAATATTTTTAAACCATGGTTTTATTTTGGTTTATAAAATATCTATTTATATCAAATGGTATTACTTTCAGTTGTTCGGATAATTATGGTTTTTATGAATGTATAGTTTTGTACAAAAACTACTAGTGATTTAGTATGTGAAAAATGTGCCACAGAAAGAAACACTTGAGGTAGTAGGGATCCCATTGGGAAAGGATGTTTTTGACATGAACTATATGTGTGTTAATGTATTCTGGATTATTAGATATCTCCACAATATGAACATTATTGTCATGTTTTAACACTTTTGAAATCTTTTTTTTCTTCTAAAATTTAATTTCCTTGAATTAATGTTGTTTTATACAATATAACCATTCAAGTCTATTCAAATAACATTTTTACTGAAAAATGACATCTCTCCCTATTCCCATATTTATTTATGGGAATCCAAATTTTAATATTTATGTTCATATGTTAAGGTAATAAATTATTTCATTCATTCCCTGACTTTTTCCCCTAGTCTATTTTTCTATCATAATTCCATGGGGATTATAGTGAGTGATTTAGGATTCATTGTGGACTATTATATTGGGTTTTGAGTGTTTGGCCTTTCTAAGAATGACTTTTCACTTGTTCTTTAATTAATATATAAAGGCAATACATTTTATTTTGTTTTGAACTGGATCCCAACCCCTCAAAGAATGTATTTTTGTGAAAAAAATTCTAATGAAATGTAATTATGGTCTTGAGATTTAAAAATGATTTATTTATTTAATTATTTATATATGTGGTAGTTTATTATGTTCATAAATGTATTCCATGTTTTTCATCGCAGGGCATTAAACCATGTTTAATCATATTATATTTTTTAAAACGTTTTTTCACTTCCATTTGACTTAGAATTCATTTAAAATATTATTTAATGAATGAATTTTATTTTAAATGATATGTATCCTATTTTAGGTATAAAATTTAATAATATGGAGTGTTTTATAATTTTAAGAGTCTTATTATTTGGGAAATTCATTAATTAAATGGATTTAAGTGTGTATATAATTATAATGTTTTATGAAATGTTTTATAAACTATTATTTTATAGAAAAAAATAATATTATTGTTTTATGGATTTCATGAATTTGAATTTATCACTTTTCAAGGGTTATGTTAAGTTTTAAGTGTGTTAGACCATTTTCATTCCCAATATTTATTTTTCAATTATGGGGGTTTCTTGATGTATGTGTTAATATAGTGACATATCTAAAGGGGATATTTCTTGAGATGGAGTTAAAGGTGAGGTTTTAATTATTTTTAATGTTTTACAGTGGCTATATTGATTACTTGTTAACTCTAAGTCACTTTTTTCTTATCATGTAAACCAAGGTAGATATACAATATTTCTTGATTTACACCAAAATAGTTTGTAACAAATTACTAATGTCCCATGTACTGTTAGATAATACTAGTTGGGGATTTCTCAAGATGAGGATGACTATAGGACAGTCGAGAGGCCTCTCAATAGGATTCAATATATTATGGCGTGTAATTCCTTGTTTTGTAATGTTTAGGGCTATCTCATATTAGTGAATATGGGGGATCCGTTAACCCCAAGAAAATATAATTCAAAATGATAATTATAAAGATATCTTTCTTAACACACAACACTATGATTTATATAAATTAATATATCTTATGAAATTGTTACTATTTAATATTGATTGTTATAACATAGTCATTGAATAGGAAGTGTGAATACAGGTAACAACAATGTATAATTTATTTATAATTTTCTTTCCCAATATATACTTATTGATTAATTATTATTAAATAAGCACTCAATTTTTAGTGATATCATCTTATACCTCAAAAATACATTTTCGTCCAACTATATGATTTATTAAATTTTATGACTAGATATTATATTTAAATAAATTAAAATTTAAAAATTTAATTTTATAGAATATTTATTTCTGAAACATAAAATCAAAATTAACATAGGGTTAAAATATGTTATTTTCTGAAATGATGAATTTTTCAGTAAATACAGAAAAATAAATATTTTTTAAATAATTTTTCTTATTTCAATTAAATAAAGTAATTTAAATGTAAAATTATATTTTGGGTTATGAATTGATTTTACATAATAAAAATTTAATTTATAATAATATTATTAATTAATTTTTAATTATGACTATTAAAAATTTGGATTTAAGATAAATATTATGCTTTAAAACACATTTTTCAAAAAATTTGTTTTCATTGTGTTTTATGAATTTATATTAAAATAAATTTCATCAACATATATAGATTGAATATTGAAAAATTGATAACATATTTATAATTATGATAATAAAATTTGGTAAATTCATCTCTATGAATTTTTTTATGATTAGTAATTATTGTAAATATTTTTAACCTTATTATAGTTAATGTGGGGATAACATGGTTAAAACAAGAGATAAAACCACTTAATAAACCCAAAAAAATTTTATATTTAATTTTATTAGATTAATTAGACCATATACATAAAAAAACGAAATTTTCGTGCCATTTTTTCAAAGATAATTTAATTTATAATATTTTAAATAAGGTCATATACAAAATGTCCCTCTATTGCATTAAAATTTCTTTAAAATGATCACATGGTTATAAAAATATGTGTACAATGAATATCAAAGTTTAAATGTGTAATAAAAATCTATATTTATGATTTTATGTCATTTATAATATTAATTGATAATATATTTACCTTAAACGCTTGTAAAAGACTAACATAATGCATGTGGAAGCAGTTAAAAAGGAACTGTTAATAAACATAAAATTATTAAAATTATTGTTAATGGATGCATTTTTATACAAAAATAATTATTTAGATCAAAATAATTTATTATTATGGTTTTAATGGGTAATATTATAATTCTATTGATGCATTAATAACATTAATGTCAATTTAAATGATTTTTCCCAAAATGAACATAATAATATTTTATGTTAAATAATATTAGATTAAATTATTTAAAAATCATAAAAATATTGAAAAAGTAAAATTAGGTTGATTAATGTTCTAAAATTTTATCCCATATCAATTTATATTCAAATTTTTACCTTACACATAAAATTATAATACTTTATTATTGAAATTGTCAATACTGCTTTAAAAGTTAATGTTTGTTAAAAAGTGTTTAAACTAATATATAAAACTCTAAATACATTCTAAAACTCTAAAATATTTAGTGGATAATGTTATTTAAAAAATAAAATAAAATATACTCAAAATTATTGTATCCTTTTAACAATTTCACATGAAAATGAACTTATCATATTTATATATTTCTATTATTTAATTATGTGTCTTTTTATTAACATATATGAGGACACCCCTACTCTAATTTCATAAAACCTTCTTCAGAAAAAATATTGACCAAAAACCCGTATAAATATAATATATAATTCCGTAGATATTAATTATTGGTACTACTCATCTTAAAATATCAATCTACGGGTGACAAAAAAATAGATCTAAAATAGTCCATCCAAAGAATACGTAATCTTCTTACCAAACCTCATTCAATATATTTATAATTCTATATCTACTAAATATACATTACTAATAATAAAATAATTAATTTTTTATATATAATATAACAAAACGTTATTATTTTTAAGAAATAACAATTTTACACCATTTTTCTAAAAACTGGGAAATGAATGTATCGCTCATGTGTATGTGTGAACTATTGCCTTCATGTAGTGATAAGTGTAATTTTATATCACCATAACTATTTGATTTTTATTATGAAATATTTAATATTTATATATAATATTTATTAAATTTTTATGCTTCATGAATAATAATTTGTTATATACATTCTTACACTTCAATGCAATGGAAGATGTAAGTGTTGCTCATATATTTGTGTGGAATACCACATCCAATAAGAAATATAACTCATTTTTTATTTATTCTATAAAAAAAATATAACAAGGATATATTTAATGAATATATATTTTATCACTGATATAAAAATTCTTCGTGAAATTATAATTTTTTTTACGTTTCTTTCATTTCGTATAATATTAGAAGCATCACTCATGTGTATGTACATATTATATTCTACATGAAGTGACAAAAATTAATTTTCAACCCCAAATTATTTTAATAATTATAATGATTTAATAGATGAATAAATTATATAAATATATAATTATTAATATTTTTAGGTGATGAAACCATGACCAAGTATCATGTTCTCGAACCATCGAACCGAATCAATCATGGAAAATAAACCAGTTTTTTTCTTAATGTTCACATTAAGGATGAATTGTTGATAAAAGGATAATTTTAAGTTATAACTAAATTTTAAATAGTATTTTATGTGGGTATATATTTATATAATATTTTTAATAAAAGTTATATTTTATATATTGATAGTTTCATCAGGTACTAAACAAAAAGAACTGCATGTAAAAGATTTCTGGACTCACTTGTATTACTATGAGAAATATTCCATATTCAACACCTATTTATTTATATGGTTTATATACATACCATGAATTATTTTATTATTTTTTTCATGACAATTATTTGTAATAAAAATCCATATATGGAACTCTCTTTCATTTGTATTTTATTCAAATATTACCAATGTAGGAAGTGTTTATCATATCGAATTATATTCTTTAGAAAATATGTTATCTTATGAACCTATATTCTTATAGGAGGTGTATATCCATCCATTATTACCTTTAAAATCACTAATTTACTTATCTTATTGATTTTTAAATTTTCATTTGATGTTATTCTTTAATGGGACTTATAGATACATTGTTACTAATGAAGTAAGTGGTTTCTGTTACAATCTCATTATTCAGAAGGATTGTTTATGATTGTGTTTTTAGTGGTGAAATTTTATTATGTACATATCAATAATATAATTAAATTCCATATCATAATTTTAATTCAATTTATTACATATTTTCATTTATTTTTTCACTCTTTAATTTCTCATGTTACCAAAGGAATGTTTGTAATGAAAACTAACATTATATCTTTGTTCGATCAAATATCCATTTACATATACATCCTTGTTCTCAAAATATTATTTTATGAATTATATTACTATTATACTATGTTTTAAATATATTTTTTACCCATATTTTACTTTACATAATTTTTTATAATGGAATCTTATTTTTTCCAAAGGAGGTACTTTTGTCTTTTAAAAAAAATTGAAAGAATTATTTATTCTATCACACATTTTATAAACATAATATCTCACCATCATGACTCCATAATGATTTGTAGAATCCATTATAATTTTACTTAGTTGTTTTCAATGAAAATATTTTCCATAATATTTTGATACATTTTTTATTTTAAATAAGTGTTTTCAAATTGATTGAGTGGTTTCTTCAAAAAAATATTCCAACGAACTTTTAGAAGATATTTTACATCTATGATAATATATGTTGATGTTACATATTCATTAATAGGGATATTGTTCAATTATAATATCACTATTATTTCACTCCATGGTTTACAGTTATGATGAAAATATTTTTACCAAACAAATTTAAATACAATGGTTAATTTTATGAGGAAATGATGAATTGTTTATGAAACATGATTCCTTTCCACCGATTATGATATATATATATATGATAAATTCATTATTATCTTCTAGAACACATATGTTTGTATATTATTACGTGATATATGGAACCGAAATTATATCTCCCTCTGGTGCATTAGGTAACTATGAATACCTCATCAGATAATAAGGATTGGAAAGTAGAGTCAACCATATGTAGTAAGGGCCTTGGCCCACTATAATATACATTGAGGTTTACCATGAAAAATGATATTATGTAATGGGGAGTGATAAATATTTTCTATGACAATCATGATACTGATCCTTGTATATGGAAAAGGTATTATATGATTATGTTTATGAATGAAATATTATAACTGTTTTGATGATTTTTTATCATTCTACATGATTGATTATTGAGAATTATTCACTCTTATGTATTTATTCCATTAATAATAAACAAAATTATGTGTTTATTTATAACTAGTGATCTTTGACTCTATGGTTATGATTATTGTATGTTATGAACGTGTTCATATAACCTTATTCTTATCTAATTCACTGTTATGATCAATTTGTAATATCTCTGAAGTTTAATAATATTGAGAACTGTATATCACCCTTTTATATGAAATCATTCAACATTTTATGAAGAATTGTTTTTTGGATACATCCAAAAACTATTATTCAATATGAGATGATCATTGTGGGATATTTTGTAAATCATCCATGTAACAATATGATTATATATTTACCATCCGATTAAGAAAAAACATTATTGTAATGGTTTGGATCATAACGTTATGTAAAGGATACTCATCCAAAATAATTTAATAATTATATACACAAATTATAGCTTACTATTGATCCCATTTAAATAGTTATATAAGGGGTGGATTGGTGTGGGTTTTTTAGTTGTATTTTCTTATATTCATGCTTGATTGAAATGTGTGAACTTATAAATTTTTTTCCCTTCAATTTTTTTATATTTTATGACATTATTCCTTTGGATTTCTATAATTTATGTAGCTTTAGTGATCTCTCTAATGGGTTTATGAAAATAATAGTATATAGGTTTTTTAAATAAAAAAGTTATTATCCTTCACGAAGATTTTGATTTTTAATGAATGTATTCAAAGTGATTATTTATATTTAAGAATAATACCGAGGAATTAGTAAAATGGTCATGGATGTGAGTTTGGCCTATTATACATAAAAAAACCCTATTTTTATTTTTTTATGACATAATACTGCAAATGAAACTTTTTGAAATAATAATTGAATAATCTATTTAGGGAAATTATTATGGGTGTGTTTTTCTCACACCCTAATGACATTGTTCTGTGTATAAAGAATTCATGGTTTTATTTATTGTTCTTAGGTTCTTGTCATGTTAGGTTTGTTAGGGTGTATTAGTGGGATGTAGTGAATTCCACTACTCTTTCATATAAATATATTGTAGTGTTTTATCTTGTATTTTTTTCTGATGAATATGTGTTAGATTAATGATTTCGAACAACTTTTTTATCTATTTTTAATTTATTTTATTACATATATTCATTTATGTTTGGTTAATAGTTTATGGTTAGTTGAATTATATATATTAATTTATTCAAATTATCAATATTACTTTATGTTTTATTTATGATCTTGTAATTTTATGTGTGGAAATTTGATATAGAGATAGGCCATGATGGATTTAAGACTATAATTCACATAGGGAGTTTATTTTAGTTTTTTGAAATAATTCTCAAGTATTTTTATTTCATACCAGGCTCTATTTTCAATCACATTAAGATCAGTAATACAATTAAAGTACTATTTTTATTCAATTTGAGTTATGGTTTGGATCAAAAATGGATTGTTCAATACAAAATGGCATCAGACACTTAAATATTAAGAGAGACACATAGATCTTGAAAATACATTATGTTATATGGGGGTGTTAAGGAAGAAATTAAATTTTTATTATATTATTACTAATGTGGTATATTATGAATATGTACATTATCAAGAAATTTCAGGTTCAATGGTTGTTTTCCTAGGGTTTCTGGGGATTTATTTTTGAGTTGGATTACATTTAGAAGTGTTTTAATGAACATTTTCGCATTTGTTGTGATGTTTTGAGACATTTATATTATTTTTAATTGCAGTGAAATGAGAAACTAGGTTTCTTTAACAGATTACATAGATTAAAAATCCTTTTGGATGCACTCGTCATCATTTTCTAGTATTTTTATAGGTTCTGAAACCAAATTTTCACTTTGTTTTCGAAGCCATGTTCTTGAACTGTGGATGGATATACAAACCTATATAGTTATTTTGTGTATTTGTTTATAAAAAATAGGGTTTTATGGTTCCTGAAACTTATTTTAGTTGATTATATAGAAGTATTTTCTTTTATTTTTTAAATAGGATGGATATGAGTTTTTTGATAATGTAATGTTTATTTATGTGTTTTTTGGAAAAAAGAGGGAATTATTTATAAAACATACTAATTTTGAATAATTTCAGTACATTTCTTATGGTTTTTTAAATATAGATCACGTGGGTTAGTATTTGAATTATTTTTTAAAAAAATAATATATTTTTTTATAATTTTATAATAATTTTATATTGAAGGTGACAATAAATTTTCATTTTTTGGGAAAAAATTATAATAAAATAAAATAAATTTTCCAGAACAAAATATTTTTATCCAAATGTTTCAATAAAAATAATTATTAAAAAATATTGATGGAAAATAGTTATTTTAATTGAAATATATTTTTTGTTGTACTTTTTTTGTTTTTCTATGGGGTGTTTCTTATCTTTTTTATCCCATGATAGATGTTAAGATCTATTTTGTGTAATTGATGGTAATGTGTTTATTATGTTCATTTCATGTGATACCGAGTGTATGTATGCATGTCAATTTCATGAGAGAAGTAGAAGCTCATACAAAAGGATTATTCAAATGGTGAATCCTCATATTACTATGAAATGAGCCATTTCATACCAAACACTACACATACATTGAATGAAGAAGTAGACTCCTACATTTCCTCACATAATGACCCTCATTCAAAAATCTTAGATCAACATAAACACTTATTCAATGGAGGTCATGATCCATTTATAGTCATACAGTGGCCGAATGGTTTTTCAAAATTCCTCAATTAACATATTTTTTTGAAAATTTTCCCTGATAATTTTCAATAATTGTATTTATTTAGAGGTCTTATCATTAGGATGTGATGGTGAGAAATTAGATGAGTTCGTGAACCATTTTTTAGGTGAATGGATGGAGGAAAATATTTATTATTATTAATTAATTTTTTTATCTTAAAATTTAGTTATGAGTTTATTTATTAGAGTAAATCAAATGTGTAATGTTTGATTCAATTTCTATCTCATTTTGTGGTTTCCATTTTTGTTTTCTATTTTCATTATATTTTGATGTTCTCTATTAGTTGATTATATTCTTAAGATATTATTTTAGTCTTTATTCATTATTTTAATTTTGAGTTATAATTAGATGTTCCTTAATGGCTCATTGGGTTTCAATCTAGTGTTTTATGGATTATTGTGCATTTGAGGCTTTGAACATGCTTATTATAAATCAATTTCATGGGTTTTTTTCTGTACACTATTGGAAATTTGATGATGGTTTCTTGGAATATTTAACATGGGAGATCCTTATGACTATTATTGAGTGACTAGGATGAATGTTTTATATTTTTGGGTCCACTATGAGAGGTGTTTTTGTTTTTTAGGTTTATATATTAAACTATATAGTGAAGTGGATGAGTCTGGAACCCATATTAGTTTTGAAATGAAATGTCTAGGTTTCATCCCTTATGATATTTTTTTTGATTGTATTTGTATTTTTATGTTGGATTTATGATTGGGCTCGTGATTAAGGTTCTTATATTTTGATGGTTCCATTCTAGAGGTGTTCCCTTTCCAACTCACTATTTAAGGTGAATTCGAAATGGTGGAGAGACCAATGATTGGTCTTTATACCTTCAACTGTTTGTGTATAAATTTCGTTTTGGTTTGTACATGCAGATGTTTGTAAATGATTGTGGAATTAGATAATAATAGATTGATTTTTTTGTTAGATTTTATTTTTTTGGTTTCAGTTGGACATATTGGTAGAGTCTTTTTCAGTTTTTCCAAAAGATCTATCTTCATGTTTTGGGTGGGGATATTCTACTGATATTTTGCCTTATGTTTTGGATGAAGTAATTTATAAGGGTTAAAAAGTAGTATTATGGTTGAATTTTTACACCCAAAATGGTTCATTTAGGTATAAAATTACAATTAATATTTTTTTATTCTATTTTAATCGGTTATATTAATATTTTGGAAATTTATTGACCAAAAATAGAATGCATTCCAAAAAATATTTGTCATTTTTGAAACTAAACATAGGTCATCATTGGAATGACTAATGTAATGGTTCTCCCCTTTGGTAATAGGGTTCATGATGTGAACCACTTCTTCACTCGCTATATAAGTTATATTTGGGACGTTCATGACAAGAAACTCTCTAAAACAACATTAACTACGTTGTTGCATTATTTGTTTTAGTTGTTGAAAATTTTCCATGTTTGAATATATTCATTTTTCACCTCATATATTGCATCATATATTTTCATAAAAACCAAATCATTCTCAAGGGGGGTTCTCCCTCATCCTAGATCTATTTTTGATCATTTAAATCCTTATTTGATGTGGATATGTTAATGTAAATCCATCCTTATTCCTTATTTTTTCTATCCCCCACCCCATTTATTTCATAATTTGTATCCATTTCTCTCATTAACCCCAATGGATGATAGGGTATCATTATTGTTTATATGTGGATTATTCTTGGTGGTTTTGACTATTTGGGAATACTTTGGATCTCATGACTCCTATTTGAGAATTATCCACCAAAGGTGATGTATTTAAGATTGTTGTGATAAGATTCCCTCTCATAGATTAATATAAATTAGAATTATCCAAAACAGAGAATTCTCTGTTTTTATTATTTAAAAATGTGTATAAATTTTTTTCTCACTTGTCCTAAAGGTAATTTTGATGATTTTTAGTCGTTCAATGGATATTTTAATTCATAGTGTCTTTGAAATGTATTATAGAATAGTTTTAATAATGGATTTTATATTTTTGGGATCATACCCTATTTGGTTCAAAAAAATGTATAAATATTTGTGTTTTTAGAGATTTTTATAAAATAGGTAATTGATACTTTAAATGTTTGAAAGATTGGTTTTAAAAATAGTAATTTATGAAATGTTTTTACAAACTCTAATAGAATTTCTACAAATACATGTAACTCTGGGATAAAGGTCATTTAGTTTCATTTGGAATATTTAAATAGAATCCAAATTTTTGTGTCTGACTGTTATAGTGATTCAATTTTTAGCTTCCCTTATCGGTTGTTATGGATGTGTGTGGTGATCAGGTGATGTATCAAAAGGGGTTTTTTATTAAGAGGGACTTGGAGGTGAGGGTGATATTTTTTTTATACATTACGATGTTTCCATTGATTATCTATTTCTTTATTTGAACTTTTTCTTATTAATGGGAACCCAAGTAGTTAGGTGGGAAGTTTTTAGTTTTTAAATCCTAGTTAGCCACACACTACAAGGTTCCCCTCTACTATGGGATTGGCTATGATGTGATGTTACCTTTACAAGACAAGAATAATTCTATTCAGATGGAATGTGTATAAGTAGAAACATAGTTATAATTATTGGACCATTTATGCTAATGTTTTGGATTGTCTCACAAAAAACATAGCGTATATAACCTTAAAATAATTCCATCTTTTGGTGGGATGACTTTGGGGTTTTTATTGTCATTATTTTTATATCCCCACAAGATTGAAATGTGTATTAACCTTTTTTATTTTATTTAATATTATGTATTTGAATCAATTGATGACATGTTCCCTTCGGATGGTTATTTATTTATGTATTGTTATTGGTTTTTCAAAAGGATATTTGAATACTATATAAAAATTTATTTAAAATTAAAAGGGGTTTATCTTATATTGAATGTATGATTTTTAAGGAATTTTTTACAAATTGAATATATAAATTTAATTAAAATAAATTATAAGTTTGAAAATGGATAGGGAAATGGTACTGTTCTCATATTCCTAAAAATGTAATTCCAATTGTATGTTATATATCAATCCTCCGTAAATGTATTATTTTTATAAGGTAATTAAAAAAACTCTATATTGAAATCTTAATTGGTTTAATTTTCTCAATCCCAGTATACACTATTCTGTATATTCATAATTAATGGTTTTGAATCAATTTAATATTTTTTCTCACTTTGGGTATTATGAGTATCATTAGCTTACACTGGTGAGTATTTTAAGTTCTTATATGAATATGTGTTTTATTTTTTGGTCTTAGGTTTTTAAATTGGGATGTAATGTCGTGGATTTGTTGTCTTACACCTATCATTTATTAGTTTTTTTAATATATTATCATATTGATTTTATTATTATTTATTTATTTTTAATTGACTGTTGTGTTTTTTTATTCAATTACAATACTTATAAATCCGATTTTATGTTTTATTTTTTATCTTTTGAAATAGACCATAAATATTTTATATAGATATGGTTCATGCATAATTTTTGGGGTTAATTCTCCAAGTGGGTTGCTTTATTAGGATAAAATGATACCATGTGTGTCTCTATTATTCCTAAGAACTATTTCCCACTATCTAGGGGTTAGAAAGGCCATTTTGACCTTGTTATGAACTGGGTGGGGTGATGGGTTTGGTCAAATCGGGATTGACCAAGACATAGTGGATGAAGATTAGTGGAGAAAACAATAAAATCATGAAGTGATAAAATTTGAGCACGAGTATATTTTTATGGTATTATTTAATGGGTATAATTTTTAGGGGGAATATGATAATGATTGGTAATTGTTGGCCACTATATATGTCACATCCTATCTAAATTATTAGACTCAATATGAGAATGTAGTCGATATTGACTATCAATGGAAATATTTATTTCTATATTTTGGGGAGATCTTGAGTTTTTTTCCCCTATCTCCCATTAGATTCCTTTAATATTTATCATTCTATGTGGTTTCCATATATTTATAATAGAATGTGATGATTTTTGGGGACAACAAAAGATAGACTGTTCACTCCAGGTAAACAAAAATATTATATGAATTGAAACATGGCTACTGGTGGCATTGAATGAGTGTACAGTTTTTGGTTTTATATCATTGTGACTAACATATATTAGAATTGTGGTTAATAACGAGAATATAGTATAGTTATTATATCATCTTCATGTTACGTTATGAAATTATAATGAGATTTATGTTTAATGTTTTTATCATCCTTACATTGTCTCCTATTCGAAAGAATAAAATAGGGCTGATTGATGACTAGTTAATGATTTCATTCCATTTCCTATGTAACACACTGATATATTACAATATATTATTCATTATATAAATATTAAATTTATATATTGTTTCACTTGAAGAACCAAAATAAAATAAGTTTCATAAAAAATATTAATATGATTATGACATTTTATAAAACATAACACCATTAAAAAATACAATAATCAATTACAAGTTCATATAAAATAGAATTAAGAATATATGAAGTTTCAAAAGGGTTATATTAATTTTGATCATATTATATAAATAAATTTTATTTAGAATTCAATAAAAAATTTAAAAATGTAAAAAAATTACTCTTAAAAATAATTTCATTATTGAATTCCCCCTGTCAAAATTATCTTTGGGTAAATATTTTATATTTTTCTAAAATTATAGTTTCTTTGGAGAAAATTAAAAAATATTAATTTTTCTAATACCATCGCTTTTATAAAATTAACATAAAAAATGTATAACTTAAATCTTCTGGATACTATTTTCTATAAATAATTATATTTTTATGGTAAAATAATTCACATAATAATATTATAAGTATTTTATAGAAACCATGATTAATGATTTCAAAACAGTAATGGAATTTCATTATAAAAATTATTTTAATTTTATAATGTTAAAATTTTGTTTTCATAAGTTATATAATATAATTTTATCAAATTGGAATTCTTGATTTAGAACAATCTATTATTATGGTTTAATATAATCAATTTCATTTTTAAGCACAAAAGTATAGTTACTATTATTAACCTGAAATTACATGGTTATGGTGAAACAAAATATTTTTTATGAATTGTTTTAATAATTTTTTGTAACATTTATTCAAATAAATTAAATTAATCTGATTTATATTTTGATTTTTTTTTTGTTTTTTACACATATATGGAAATATAATATAACTCATTTAATTGGTAATTATTTCTATATAAGAATAACAACACATAATAGTGAAAAAAAATATTTAATTTTGAAGTAATTGATATGGAATATATGTTCAATGGTTATAAATATTTAAATATGGGTTAAAATATATATTTTTTAACTATAATTTTTTAATCATAGTTACCCTCTAAATAAACAAAAAAAAGTAAAACATGAAATTCTTATGGTAAACTACATGAATCATTTTATAATTATTGTAAAAATGATTGGAATATTATTTCTTGTACTTAACCCATGATATCTTCTTATTTACCACATACTTATTAATTGGAAATTGAATTGTGTCATTGCATCATTGGAGCAGTGAATGGTGATTACATCGGTGAAATTTTATTCCACAAAGAAAAGAGATCACTTTCACCACATTTATTCACCCATGAAAATACCATAATTTAGCTATGAATTCTAACTAGATAATCTGAAACCCTCACCAATTTAATATAATACATTCTCTTTCCCAGAGACCACAATGTGGATCCTTAAAGTGATTCCCAAGGGAGAGCATACAAAGGGAGAAATAATGTTCTCAACCAATCTCACATTATTATTTCCTAGTTGAACCCTATAAATCACTTCTATCTATGAATGTATGATAACATAAATATTTTTAATAAACATATTATTTCTACATTTAGAATATATATTTTCTACCTCCATCCAAATATATTCAAAAATTGAAAATTTCATCATGAGTTCGTGTGGACTTCAACCTCTATGAATGACATGTTGAGTATTATACCACTACATAAATAGTTGGTTATAAAATTATATTTATAGGATTATTATGATATTTATAACAATATAAATAATCTTAAATTATAATACAATCATTATATTCGTCACGATCTTTGGAAATTAAATAAGTCCCTCATACATATCTTTAGACTATCACCTACACATATGTGATGCATTTCATTTCATTACATCAGTATTTTATTATTTACCCAACTACTTTGTAACCAGATTGACCATGTAATAAAAATCAAGATTGAACCTTTATTATTATTTTAAAATAATTTTATTATATTTTAATCATTATATAAACCATAATCACCCATATACATTATTTTTTTCTTGTTTAGGTTTTATTAATAACCTACATAAAAAATTCCATCAATTTGCACATAGATGAATGTATGAAATTAAAAACTGGTTTTATTACTCTTTAAATATAAAATAATGTCTACTTTATGGATCTGAAAATCTGGTATTAATATTTAACTTATTCTTAATATACCACCTCTTGATTATTTAAAATTACATAAATAATATCATCGACAATTTCATCATCACAAAAAATGACCCATAAATATATAAAATTAAATTATGACCTCATATATTAAAAAAACATATATTTCAATATTTATGATGGTATATTAATGATGGAATTTGAAAAAATAAACATTAATCTACATTATAATTACAAAACTAGAACTAAACAAACAATTGAATGTAATAACATTTCTAATGAAAATAAAGGATAAATGATTTATTTATTTATAAAAAGTTATTCTAAATTCTATTTTATAAAATTTAAAATATGAATAAGGTCCTTAAAATGGTTAATAAAATATTTATTTTTCTTAACCTAGAGATTAGGGCATGTTTCTACTATGTGAGATTTAATTTAATGGTATTTATCATATCAATATTACTTTATTAATATCTAATAAATATTCACCACATGATAAATGTTTTTTGTGTATATATTATGAAAATATGTTTTATTTAACATAAGTGATATTAAAATAAAACATGTGTTCCACATTTTAGGGGGTTTCAATATAATGATTACAATGATGTAGGAAATTTTCTTAACTCCATTATCATTCAATGAGTTATTATATTTCTTCTACAACATAATTCATATATCAGGTGTATATTAGTGCAATTTTAATTTTATATTTTTTCATGAATTTTGATATACAAAAGATATTTAGTTACATAAAATTTCATTTCCATGAGTTAAAATATTACTCATTGGAAATAGGTAATCTATATTTGGCACAATCTAATATTTCTAATTTTATATGATATTTTATCAATTATATCTTAGTGAAATGATGTTTTCAATGCAAATATTCTTTCTCGATGAATTTAGACCACATAAAGTTATATTTTTTTAAAAGATCAACTACTTTAAATATAAATTCTTGGCCATTTTTCGCTTCATTAAAAACTAATTTCCATTCATTTCTTATTTTTAAAAACAAATATGTATTTATTCATGTCACATTTCAATTTTCTATTATCAAATTTCAACAATAAATTTTTTTTCATCATTTCATGATATTGTCTTTCAATAAAAAGTTTTGAATCCTTTAAATCATTTCCCATTCATGACCATGTGTTTTATCATATACACTACATTTCCTTTAAAATTATTTTATTACATTTTCAGAAAAAATTATTCAATATTATTTTCAGTGTAACATATTAAAAAAATCACCTCACTATTTATCTATTTTAATGTAACCCAAAATATCATGTTTTTTTTGAGTTTTAAAAAATATATAATAATAAACCTTCTTTGTTTCATTCCCCATATGAGAATTCTAATTTACAAATCATATATTCAATTTTTTTAAATTCGTTTTCTATTTAATATTTAAAAATTTTAATTTTTTTTTATAAATAAATATTATATTATATTTTTTATTAATTTTTTTTATTTTTAAATGATATTTAAATGTAATTTTTTAAATATAACATCAGGGTTTTAATGACTTCTAATATTTTTTTATAAATATATCAAAATTATCATATAATTTCTTTAATGCCATATTTTGTTTTCAAAGGTTAATTTTTATTATTTACAAAGTATTTCATTTTAAATAAATTTTTTTAAGGAGCTATCGTGGCATTTATAATTGTGGGTCTGACACTTATTTTTGAGGTGATTTATTATATGATCATAAAAATTATTTTTTATCTATGTAAAAATTCGTAAATAATTTTTTCACTAGTGGTTCTTTCTTTTCCAACCATCCACCTTTATTGTGAAGATAGATTTAAAACTATTCGTTGAATTTTTACATAAAAACCCATGTTTTTTCACTAATTTGATTAATTTATTTCTAATGTATGAATTTTTTCATTTTATAATGAATACAAATGTAAGGATTTTTACTATTAAGTGGTGGAGTCTTAAATCTACCTCTATTGTAATAGTTGATGTTTTATATAACATGTGGTTAAAATGGTAGATGGGAAATAGACGAAAACCAACATGATACATGAGTAATATCCCATTTCCAAGAGGTCACATTGGTAATATTCTGACCCATGATAGAACATGGATACTAGCACATGCCCATGAGGCTACACATGTAGTACCCTTATTCCCAGATGGTGAACTGGTCTTAGAGAAAGATAATGTGTGTATAGAGGTATTAGGCAAAGACCAACATGGTACAATGGTAGTAGCATAATCCCAAGATGGAACATATTTTGTTACCAAAGGTCACTATGTGATGGGAATCATCATTAAATTTTTTCTATACTAGGTTATATTTTCCTACAAATTCACATATAAAACATTTTTTATGTCTATCATATGATATCATGGATATTGTTTATTTTTTAATGATTTTGCACTCATATTTAATTGAAAATGTTTTATCATTTAATGATATAGTATATTATATTCTTCTATATTGGAAACCCCTATTATTCCTATTTATTTTTATAAATACATTTTTAAAATGATCTTATTTTCTCAAATGATGATGATATAACCATTAATGAAATATTTTGATATTTTCCCTAATTGATTATTTGATCCTCTCCATTATTTTTGTTTCCCATAAATAATATATGAATATGATTGTTTCTGATGCTTTCGTTTGGGAGTGAAACCATATTTAGAGGATGTGCGACATTGCGTTTCCTTATATTAAATCTTTCTAAAGGTGGATGCCACTCATCTTTTATTTAGGGATGTTTTTTCCTTTTTCAAAATGGGATAATTTGATTTTGGTTTCTACATTTGTGGATCCGTCCTCAAAACTCATTACATAGTCTATGTCTCCCTTAAATATTAAGACGTTCTTTGTGAAACTCTTTCTGAGGCCATAACATTGTGGATTATGGTTAATTACACTACATCTATCAATATATTACAAGGATTCATGTCAGGAAAACAACATTCCATTAGGGGAGTAGTCATGTTAGACATCTCTGGTGTGTTTGGACATTGAAACACTGATTCGTCTTGATTTATTCATCTTATGATAGGTCTTCTTGAGGGAAAAAAATCCTGAGATATCCCATTTCATGTGCGTGGAATTATATTTCATAGGCATGTATATGATTTTTTCCTCAGCTTCACATGAATGACACTTGGTATCTCGTGATTTTATCATCTTCTGAATATTCATCAGACAGATCATAACACAAATGAGAGTGGATGAGATGGGTGAATCCCAAGGATAGAGAACCTAAAGGGTTTACTGGATGGTTGAATCAAAACCCCCAATGAAAATGTACATGAGGATGCTTGGGCCCATATAAAGGGGATGATATAGATTACAAATATCTAGGATTGAACTTTAGTAAGGCTTCCTAGATACCCTATAGCATGATATAAAGATCAAAAACCAACGTAGTTCATGTTGAGGCATAGGATTTAGGGTGTACATATTGGACATCGACCGAAGATGATGCTAAGTCTTATGCATGGATTGTGGCCTATCGTAAGAGGAAGACTCTTGGATGGATAGTATTGGATTATCTCGGGATTTTTAATGGTCAGCTTCCTGAGTTCCACCAGGAATGACATTGGGTTGGATGACATGATCTCACCGGCATGTGGTGTCCTGGGTATGAATTGATATGTATTATGGATTGTTGAGTAAATTGCATGGTAGGAATGGAATAGAACCTATGTGAAGATGATTGTGATGTTAGGATTGACCCTTTAAGAGGATTCCTAGATATTTTGTTTCGTGGAATCAAATTCCATGTAGATTGGTGGGGAAATGGGACACCTGAGGAGGCAGCCCCTGAGAATGGATGCTTGGATTCGACCAGGAGGAAGTAGATGATCTGTGTTGGGGAATGACCCTCTCAAAACACAGAGAATCGAGGGAGAGACTAGAATGGGACATGTGTGATAAGCTCCAACTTCTAGTAGGATTCTTATGTATCCATGGTATAGGGAATCAATGTCCACATTGTTCAGGTTGGGGATTTGAATTTGGGTGTGTGTAGAGGAAAACAACTCCAAGACATGGTGGTCCTCTGCGTGGTTAGTGGCGAGATAGTTTTTCTGAGGCCTCAAGGGCATACCATTGATGTGGGTCCCATCAAAATGGACTACAATGGATTATCGTCGTATGGTTACTACAAAAGATTAACATTGTCTAGGGACTACATTGTCTTACCACTGTTTAGGGACTATAATGACTTACTGTGGGTTGGGAACTACAATACCTTACCATTGGTTGGGAATTTCAATAGTTTACAGTTGGTTAGGGACTACAACAGATTATTTTCAATTGGTATTAAACCATAGGGAGGCTTCTCATGTACCCTTTCTAGGAGACACGAATCAAAACCAATTGAGAATGAATAAATACATTTTAGTTTCATGCAGGATGATGGGGTCATATAGTTTAACATTAGGCTGAACCTGGGGTGAACTGACATGAAGTTGTCAGGACTGATGAGTGTTGGGAATGAACCTCAATGAGTATTCTTACAAACCTTTTTGGATACTTCAAGAATTAAATTCCATTTAGTTCGGAAGGGGGGATACATGGGGATTACTTGATAAGGTGGACCATATAGGATTCCATGGTTGATTCTTACTATTAACCCATGTGATTCATACCAAGTGTGAGAAATAAGAAGATGCAAAGATCTAATGACCATGTCACGAAATGTGCACACATGAGGAAGGAAGTGGGTCTTATGCATGTTTGGTGGCCCAAAGAGGAAAAAAGGGCTTATACTTGGTTAGCGACCTAGGGAAATGGATATTGGGACATAATCCAGGATGGAGGCCCAATGGAGATAATGCCTAAAGGGATAGGGATTGAGTAATATAGGTCCACATTCCCCTCTATCTTCTGGCCTATGATCACCGAGGTAGAAAGCAGGAGCAATGATGGATACCTCTGACAAGAATGTCTAGATGGCTTGCACCAAGATGGTTTCCCTTGGCCGCAGACAGATTCCACTTTATACAAGGGGATATAATATGATTTGTGTAACATATCACTCCTATAGAGACCATTTGGCATGAAGAATTTCCAAAATAGAGAACCACATATATATTTCATAGGGTGAGGCTACACTTTAAACCCATGTGATGAAATTGATAGTGCTTGGTAGTTTAATGTCGTGTAGCTCTGATGATGAGGATTCACACCTCACTCCAAGGACATACATAACTGATACCCACCGACACATGGGGAATGTAAGGCATCTGAAATTCCATGGTGAGTTTGTTTTATAGATTTATCTATTTTAGGTATCACGTTTGTGTGGCTATGAAATGAAAAAATAGTCTTCAGCCTTCATATGAGAAGAATCATGAGGCTAAGAAACCCAATAGGAATAAACAACCAAGGGTCCTTGAGATCAGTTTGTACAAAACTGGAGGGTCGGATGAGGAAAGGGATTGTGAAAAAAAGAGGATCACATAAATGGCCCTTGCGAAGCTCTGGTTCCCCATAATTTGGAGAGGTTCCTTGTAGGGGTATGCTTTCCAAAGTGGGGTTTCTTATCTTCGGAATAGGGTTCACATGCATATAAAGGGTTATTCACTACGTTCTAGTGATTATGCAGAGTATGAATCTACAGAGCATGGGTGCATATACTTGTTATCACTACGAAGTGATGTACTTTGCGAAGCACAGTAACCCTACCTTGGAATAGGGTTCACATATGTATGGAAGGTACTACACTAAACATTAATTATTGTCAAATACCCGAGTTCCCATATGGAGCTCCTTCCATTTTAGTGGCCCATGGTCTCTGTGAAGGGAATCCCTACTCGAAGAGGTGTTGTATTTGAGATAAACAAAATTTATATTTCAATTTTCAAATACCTTGAAGTGCTCAATTTTCTCAATTCATCATAGAACAGAAGTTTCTTTATGATTTGAGAGCTAGGGAGGTGAATGGTCGGGAGAAATATTCTTTTGGATCTAAGGTAATCCTGGGATTTAGGGGCGAGACAAAGAATAAAGCAACAGCAGCTTGTTGCGAAGCCACATGGTAACTTTTGATCGACAATTGATTTCAAAAAGTTTTTCATAACCACACAATTGACTGTCATCCCTTCCCTAGAACAGATGCTTCCATAATTCAATCAGTGGACTCGTAGATGGTTCAGTAAATTTCTATTGAATCATAGAGGCGATCCAGTTCTCTACACAGTGCGAAGGTCCCTTACAACTGCTTCAAATCTGTAGATTAATTCACCTATTTTACTTTGTGGTGATCTTAGAGTAGGACATGGCTTTTCGCCGGTTACAGTGCTGATGGGATCATTGAAAGATCATTAATATGTAGGCTCATTCACCATTTGAATCCCCTTTGCTTATTGTTTCCATTGTACACTATTTAGAGCCAACAAATTCCTGCCACATACATGGAGCCGATAAAAAGAGGGTCAAATAATTATGGAAAATCACCAAAATTCATATTCTAAGCACAATGTTATATCGCAAAGTAGGGTCATGATGCGGAGAGACGATGCACGGGTTGAGAAAGCCGTGAAGATCCCCGCATCTAGGCACAATGTGATGCTCAGAGGTCATCTCATATGTATTGGGGAGGATGAAACTTATTTTTTCCTTAAATATCTCTGTGTTTTTTGTGATGTTGATCTAGATTCACAAAGCTACTCATGATCTACAACTATGATTTTCCAAAAATGTCCTTTTTAATCTGTGGAGAAAAACAAGTCTTTTGACTCTGCAATTGTTCACTTTGTGGTGTGTACCTGTGAAGACTACAGTAGGTCTCTGTGATCCATCTCTAAAATCGAGCTCTATGATTGAGCTCCGTGATTAAACTTTATGATCCAAAACAAAAAAAATCTAATGTTGAGTAGGAAATGTCCCACAAATAATCTTTTAGGGTGTCCTTGTAGATGCTATCTAGAGGGTAGAGATGGATGATCACCAAGGGATCAGGGAATGTGTTTGAAGCCACTCGACCACGAGTCACTGGTGGACCTATTTTCGGACATCCAAAAGAACTACCCCCAATGAAAAAATACCCTATATGGGTTTGGAAAGAGTGGTGAGGATATCATCCTTGAATCATGCATGTATGAGACAATCCAATTGGTTTGGGAGCACGTCGTGCCAACACCCACAGTTCAGGGCGTATGACATCCATTCATGGGAAGACTATAAACTCGTCAATGTCGACTGTTTGTATAATCATGTAAGCAACATCGATGGGAAGGAATTGAAACTAGAGGTATCTCCCCCATAGTACCACACCATTCTGAAGGCATTTTTTGGGGAACTAGTAGAAGGGGTGGAACGATGAGGGGGATCTACGCTAGGGTGGAAATTTCATAGATGAATTGGCTTGTGATTATCGGATCTTTGCCTCTTGTAAAGGGTTTGGTGTGCAGCTAATGCGAGTTGGCCTATATAAGGTGTCATGTTCCTCCCATTTCAACACTTATCATCCAAAATAAATAATTCCAGAGTTGTTGAGAAGGTGGTTGTCAGGGACCAACACATTTTAACATCACCATGTGGAGGTCACTATCAACCTCTAGGACCTACACAAAATCTTGGGGGAATCCTATATTGGGTGTGATGTATGAGGAGTTCCTCCCAGTTTCAATTACATGGGAAGTCCAGGAGCAGCTTGCACCAATAAAAAGGTCTTAATGGACCTGTTTATACGAGAGGATAAGAAGTCAGTGAGGGATTCCCACGTTATGTTGTGGTTTAAGAGATTCCTGCATTCTCCTTTATATGGGAAGTTTCTTGTGAGGCCTCCCACTAGCCCAAGGGGGTCCAACAGAGAAAGGATTACTTCTTCTAGAGACTATTGAAGGACATTTAGTTGAAGACATGGGGTTTCAGTGTTAGCACTGAACAGAAACCGATAGTAAGGTTGGATTCATTCATTTCGTTTCTCATCTACCTCTAGGCACTACTAGAAAGGAATACAAACATGGGTGTGTGGAAAAACACATTTATCATGGAAGCCATGTTGGAAATGGGGGATCTATATGGGGATCCTGATTTGGTGTAATATGTACAATGTACTGTGGAATATCAGTTAGGGGGAGAAGCCACATATGGTGTGTGGACCGCTCCATCTTATTTATCGGTGGATAGTGGTGAATTTGTGTGCCTATGAGTATCGAGACCCAATTTCCCCTCCAAGGTCATATTTCCCACTAGCTATTTTGGATGTGGTTGGGGTTTTCCGACCATGATGACCCCATTGCTTGATCTAAACTGGGTATAGATGGTAGATGATTCCAACTACTACCTATTCCTATTTCCAACAGGTGTCTCCACTAATGTAGGTCAGGGAATAGAGGAGCATCTATTCTTCCCCCTTTTATTTCAGGATGGAGTCCTGGTGGCATGGGTTGAACATAAACCTATCTATGATCCATACATCCTGCACCACTTGTGAGGTAGTTCTTGTGCATACATAGGCTCACCCCACAAGTTTACATGGTAGTACACGATGAGGGTCATACGTGTGTGATGAGACATATGTGGATCATGTTCACAAGGGAGTATGGGATGATGCAAAATGAGATGCATATTCTCAAAGCCATCTATTTGATAATGAAGTAATATACCAAGATATTGGAGGCATCCTACCTTGAGGAGATGTTGAAGCGGTGGACCATACATGCTAGTGTTGGGGTTCATCCTAATCCTCAAGGTAGGGTTTGAATGTTGGCTGGAACATCCCTTGGTATTGGGGTTGTAGTGCCAGTGAGACCCACATAGACAGAGAGGAATGCGGTAATGGCGAGCCCAGTGGTCCCAGAGGAGCAAAGTCAGCTAGAGGGGAGTCCACCTAGGAGGATCCGTAAGATACCCACTCTAGTAGAGGGTAAGTGTCTGCGCCACATAGATATGCTTGAGGATTTTTTCTTCCTATAGGATTTGGATATATGGGATTTCAAAAGACAACTCCTCTACCCATATCAAATATGGCACCATCTAAACAATATCATGTTGGTTTATCTAGGGATTGGTCCGACTAGGGGTAGATTTGTAGTATCATAGGTGGAGGAGGAGCAGTACATCTCTGAGCTAGATGACATTGTGCACTCTTGGGGTACTGCTTGTACATTGAAGAATCAGGTGAAAGTGATGATTGATTAAGCAATCCCACCACATCTATTTTAAACTGACTTGATGGAGTGATTACCCCTACTGGAAAAATCATAAGGGTCTATATGGGGGTGGATACAAGTAAAGGGAGTCACCTAGATGAAGGCGAGGTCAGTAACTCTGAGCTGGAATAGTCTTCCAAGGCATATGAGGTAATCCATAAAACATTTTCCCATTATTTTTATTGGGGAGTATTAGCCCTTCTCAACTAACATTTGACATGTGCAGGAGGTCCTCAAACACAAATATTTCTTCTATGAAATAGAAAACTTAGCTTCAAGGTATGCACCTATGACAACAGTGATTATCGCACCTATTAGCGTCGCGAAACCCATAACGATGTTTCCTAAGTCTTTATATTTCCCAACCATCTATAGATGTAATCACCTCGGGGTTCTGGTAGAAACAACTTAGAGACGAGACCGTCTATTTGACCTCTGTAAGACTTTTCAATGAATTTGAAATTGTCATCCATTGAATTCAGACAACTGACATTAGTGTTTTCTCACCTGAAAAATTATTCAAATGTCATTGGTTGAATTAAAAAGGTTGAAGGGGGCTCTGAGATGTTCCTATCCCAGGGGAATTCTGGTTGTCGTGGATGCGAGAACTCATACTATCTAAGCTAAAGTTCTCCTAATCATAGGTGTGACTGTTAGCAGGACCAAACATGAAATCATCGAAGTGGAATTTAGGAACGGGGTCAATTGTATGGCATGGTACCTGACCTACACAACCTTTCACCTGATGAAGATCCTATTGATGTGTTCCTAGAAGCATTTCTCTCTTATTAACATGTCAAATTTGAGGACTTGTACAAGTTGACTTCTGATTAAGAGGAAAACAAGGACATCCGTTACCGGTCATGGATGTTCATCAAGCAATTCACCCAAGAGAAACCTCAAGAACGGTGGATAGAATATATATGGAGACTTATTTTCCTATTGCACGACCTATATGTTGGAGTGGTAGATGCTTAGTGTCGTCTTATGCTCATATGAGTCTTCATGGTAGTGAAAATACGGGATCATGATTGCAGCCTCGGTGTGGGCTGGCAGTGGTGGATGTCTGTGAACATCCAGAGGTTCTAAGAGGGAGAAAATTAGATCCTGCGGTTGATGGAATGGACAGATGGTCATTCTTCTTTCCTTGAAGTTCAATCAGGGCACATATTGTGGGGAAAGACCCAGCTTGTAGATGTTGAGGAACATATGAGACAATCCAAAAAATAGATGGCTATTACCTAAGCGGACGTGTGTCGGGCACAGGTCGAGGCTGATAAATTATGCCCCATTGGCTTCTAGGAGGGGTGAGTTCTTAACAAGCAATATCAGATCATAGATGCTACTAGCTAAGGTTTGATAATGCTGGGACACTTCATTGAATAGGTGTACCCATCTATGGGAGGGTCTGATCATTGGGCACTGTAGTTTGCTTAAACAAAAAAACGTATTTTCATGCTTTACCTGATTATATTGGTTGTGTACATGAGTTTCGTTGTTTGTTTTGGTTTACTACATTTCCACCAAATTAGTGAAATATAAATAAATTAATCACTAATCTCAAGTGGGTCATGACCAGTGTGAGAAACAAGGGATGAACACATCGCTATGACATTCAAATATGAGAGTGTTATCCAAGCTCTGGGCATGCAAGATATAAACAACCGATATAAATTTTCAGGAAGAAATACAGAGGCCTAACTTGGGATCAAATTTCTATGAGCATTCAAGTATCTATTTTTCAAACGTGCTATAGTGTATGAGTGGTGTAACACTTGGGGCGTTAGAATCAAGCCGAACATAGGGTAGTGGAAATTGTGAATCATGATACTCAAAATTCATAACACTATAGGGATGGAATAAAAAAGAAGGGATAACTGTTTACCATTTTCAAAACATAGTATCCCTATTGTGTTAGCCTGATATGGGGATAACAAATAAGGGTCGACCATTGACCACGTTCAATACATGGGGGATGAATCAAAATGTCATCCATTCGTATTGTGAAATTTTTTTCCACGATAAGAGGTGATCCATAGGCCAAGAATTTATACCATTAGGGGGTACTTTATGGAATGAAAGTGGATGAGGATTTGGATAAAGGGCTTGAGAAGTGTTGATGTTTGTGTGATGGGTTGTTCAAATGGATTCCAACTGTCTCATTATTACACCAAAATGATGAAAGACCATTAGGTGAGAACATCAGTTTGAACTATGATCTGACCTACTACCAGAAATGACCTATCTGGTGAGGACTCATAATGCCTTGCACTTTTATATCATGTCAAGGATGATGATAGACATAGTGTTTAATGTCGTATGGTGAGGATGAAGTACATGAATTTTTAATGCCATATGACCAAAATGTTGCACATTTGTTTATGGTTAGACTGCTTGGACAGAGGAAAATAGTTTAAATTCATGTTGCATAGACTGTAGGTTCATACTATAACATCATAGTTACTGGACCATGATTGGGACTGAGGTTCCAAAAGGGATAATTTCCCTTTGGATGGGCCAAAGGAAAAATTCCTAGGTGTCACTAAATATATAATAAGGTTGAGAATCAAACCATATGTAGCTCATGAGCATATAGTGGTTTGATACAATTGCTGGCGGGATCAATCCTCTCTAGCAAAGAATTTAACACATCCCATTATAATAAAATGTAATCCTAAACATGTTCATGGTAGAACCATAGTTTAAAGTCATGCATCGTGTACATGGTTACAAAGAAAGTAAATGTGCATTGAGGTACATATCCTAACATGAATGAGGACTGTAAGAGTCCACACCACACCATTTGTTCCTAATGGGGTTTTCTTCATACCATAGATTAGATGTGTCCTCACATGGGTCCGGACCCAAGGGAAAGTTCTTCGGAGTTCCTATGTACCCTATTAAGATTTTAATCGAGACATTAATTATTCTAAAGATTTTGTGCCGTTAAACATCACGTGGCATGGATATAGAGTGGAAGGGGAGATCCAAAAGGGGGATTACGTGGTGAAACAATTATAGAATCGCCGTGAATGGAGACCAAAGCATTAAATACCACAACACATAATGCTAGGGGAATTATTAGGTAGATAGACCTAAGATGGAAAAATTTGGGGTGGAACCGAGATAAGGTGTTTGGGCATTCCTACATACCCCATTATTATAGGAATCATTCCATACATAGTTCTGGAGATGTCATGAATTTTAATGTCATTCGATAGGGACAGATAGTGGGAATCATTTAAGGGGTTTATGATGCAATTACTATAAACCCGATGTGAATGAAGACTATGCAGTCAACACCACACCATGTGTTCCACTTTAGATTCATTAGACCATAGACCTAAGGTGTCCTAAATTGGGATGGGCCTGAGACAAATACCACATGAGTTTCTAAAAACCCCCATTATGATGGTAATCAATCCATATGTAGTTGTCAAATTGTACTTTAACATTATTTGGGAATAAATTCATGTGTAGTTTAGAAGCACCGGTACACATCCTACAAAAACCATTAAACCCAGGTGAGTCATGCTTGTTGTGGAAAACAAAGAGTACTGGTGGGACATTACTATTATCAGGAGGCACACATTAGGTGTGATGTAGTGGAAGGTGAATGTCATCAAAAATTTATGGACATGCATGCTTAACACAAATAGATGTGTGGAGGTGTAAACCCGTGAGTGATGGAATTCATCTTGAACATAATAGAGGGTAAAATATAAATCATGGCACCCAAGATCTGGATCACAATGATATTTATGTGATGATAAATGATAATTGTTTACCATGTTTCAAACACATCATATGTTTCCTATAATCCTGAAATGTGGAAAACAAATTAAGGTGGACCGCTGACCATGTTCTAGACATAGGACATGTTGCAAAATGTCATCCGAGATCATTTAGGGTGTTGTCCCAAGATGGTTTTAAGAAAATGTGGAATGTGAATAGGCTATAAAGATGGTCTATTCAGATGTGGAAGTGGATGGAGATACAAATGATGTTCTCAGGAGGCATGGAATTGAAATTAAGGATGTCCATGTGACATTCCATAAATCTGGCTCTTTTAAACGAATAATTCGAGCATGAAAATGAGATGTTTTATATAGATGGAGTTGAATACCATTCCATGGACAACATCATGGGGATGAAAACTCCCAATATAAGGGGGACATGTGTAGGGTGGTGATATATCCCATCTGGACGTGATGTTCTTGTAGAAAATCATAGTTTATGGTCATAGAACTCCTAACCAGTTCGGAAGAGAAAATTGAGGAACATTTTGTGGTTATTTGTAATCATGATGTGAATGAGGATAGTTGGAGTTCATACCATAGTGTGATCTCCCTTGGGAGATTTTAGGATGAGAGACAAAAATGAAAGTTGGTATGGGACCGAGGAAAATTGATTGATAATTCATATGTATCCCATTGTGATGGGAATCAAGACATACGTAATTCAATAAGATGACGTGGTAGGTTACCAATTATAGGGAAAAAATATAATGCAGTTCTATTCCATTCACCAAAACAAGTGGCATTTGATGGATCTTGTTTGTTCGTTAGGGTTTAATTGAATATTGTTTTTTTTTAGCAACGACAATAGGACAGAGAGTCTGGGTGTCACTTCATGAATTAAGCCCTATGTATTCGTTGAAAAATGAAATTGTGGATGACCGATAAGAAACATGTTGTCCCCTCAAGTGAGAACATCACAGTGTGGTTCTATTTTCATCATCTTTCCTATAAGATAGTGTCATTGTTTCGTGTCGTATGATAGGACCAACCAATGAATTTTAACATTTTGTTGAAAAGGCACAATAGTTTAAAGTCATTTGGGACAAGGAAGAATAGTTTTTGGTCATATGTCATGGATGCACATAGAAGAACCATTTTTTTATTGAATTTTCAGGTTCTGTTAAATCATTCACGACGTGAATGTGGACCAGGTACACACCACACCATGGACAACTCCACTGGAGTTACTTTCGGCAGAGGGGCTGAAATGGATCAGTAGATATGATGGATAGACCCAAATATGATTTGTCTAGGTGTTCTTATGTATGCTATTCGGATAGGAATCTTTCCATACGTAGTCCTAACATGGCAGTTTTATGTCACGGAGGATGAGAGTCAGGAGAGACTAGCGCTTAAAAGGGGAGTATGTGGTGCAGCTGTTACAAACCCAATGTGAATGAAAGAATAAGCCCACATATACCACTCTTCACAATCCTATAAATTTCAAGGCGTAATGGCTGAATATAAGAAACAATTATAATAGCCTTATATGGACCAAAAGACAAAAAGTTTGGGAATTCCTATGTATCCCATGAATATGGGAATCAAGACACATGTATTTATTAAGGGATATCTTTATTTAAGGTAGTATATATTTGATCGAAGGATTTTGGAATCTTCCAAGAAGGTGTAAACCATGAAAAAATCCATATGATCGTGTGAGCAGTCCTTGATGTGGGAAACAAGGGTGTAGAAGGTAATCACAACACGTATTATACAGAAAGGGGGGAAATGGCATGGAGCCTTGAATGTCACCACACTATGAATCCATCCTCTTTATGTGAAAACATTCAGTAATGGAAATCACCGAGAGTGTTGAATTTATAACTGGAAAAGATTATGTGGAAAAGGATTTGAATCATTCAACCAATATTTAATTCTTAATGAAGGATGAGCAAAGATGGAGGATCACTTTTGACAGTGTATGAAACAAATAATCCATATCGTGTTACCTGAAATGGGAAAAAAATGAGAATTGATATCTGAACAAATTTGAAACATGGAGCTTGTTTCAAACTGTCATACAATATCCTTGGGGAAATTGGAACTTGTGGTAGGAGGGCACTGAGGCATAAAATCCATGTCACTTAGGGGTCCATTAGATTGTGAATCATGATGATATCCAAAATTAAGGGAATCATGAAGCATATAAATAGGTGAAAATTGGTCTATATAGAATCCAACACTCTAAGACTTGAACCAAATTTACTTGGGGCACATTGGTGAATTTCCAAAGAGGGTCAAGGGTCTCAATTTGAGGTCAAATGTAACGAGACGATGAGTGTATGAATGTGGTTGAAGAGTTTCCAAGAAAGAGGTATGTGGCATGGATATTGAAAACATGAAGCAAATGAGGACATAAAACCATACATCACCACATACACCATCCCGGAGGACTTAGGCTAGTGTTCTAGAGAGCTGAGGAGGTTTCCATAAAACAAGTTAGGACCCTAAGACAAAATGTATAGGCATTCATACCCATCCCATGAGGATGAGAATCAAGAAACACATAGTTTTGGAAGATTTTGTGTTGTTTAACGTCATACAAAAAAATATAGAATGGGTACCTCAATGAGGGATTTGTATTATATGTAAAATATCCTGACGTGAATGAGGGAATTAGCCCACACACACTACACCATTCATAATTCCTGGAGAGAAAATGGGCCAAGAGGTTGAGAGAATGGATAGATGAACTCGAGCTAGACCCAAAAACAAAATATTTTGGATTTACAACATATCCCATTAAGATGAAAATCATGTCTTATTTAGTTTATGAGGTTGTTGTTTAATTTAACGTCATGTGACAAGGACATGGTATATCTTAGTTTATAGTGATATAGATTGGCTCGAAGATGTCCAGTTTAATGTCATGTGTGTGGGAAGGATTTGAAGTCATAGAGAATCACCAGGCCTGTCATTTGGGATACCACATAACAACATAATTTATTGATGATAATTTATGACCATGTTCTCAACATAGTATCATTAATGTATGTAATGGAATGGGAATAACAAATGATTGCATATCGTTGACAATTTTTGTAACGAGGGACTTGTATAAAATTGTTGTCCCGAATCCTTAGGGATATTGGCCCAAGATGGTGTGAGAGATCTAATTCCTAGAATCCATGCCATTCAAGAGTCCTTTCGGATGTAAAATATTATGGAAACCCATGTGATGGAATGTGTAAATCATGGTGGTACCCATTCATTTTAACGTCTTAAGGCATGAAAGATACTGTAGGAGGGGTGTTTCTAGGGTATGTGTGTGGTGTAACATAAATATCCTGATGTTAATGAGGACATGGAGTCCATAACACAATGAAAAAACCTATGTTAAAACATGGGCTACTGGATAGGAATGGACTAGGGACCTTGAGGATGGTCCATGGATAAAACATCATGGCCGGTTTTCAGTTTACAATCATGTAGTATGAGTGATGAGTAATTTTTTTCATTATGTTCGGATGGATCACACAGTTTAACATCATGCGGCGACGATGACGGTAATCTTAGTTTAAGGTCATAAGGCCCGTACTGGGATTATGTGACCCTTTATGTAGGTATTTCATTACAAAAGCTCTTAATCCCACATAATAAATTCTCTATATAGAAAACATGGAATGGGATCATGTTCTTCACCTCATATATGTTCATAACAATCATGGAAAATGATTGGGCGAGGTCAATCCCAGTAAGACCTACAAACCTGATAGAGGGACACCTATGTTTAAAGCGATAACATGACCTAATAGAATCACTATTACCAATATTTAGAATATATAGGGGTGGTGATAATGATGGAGGATGTGTTTTGACTGTTTTCGAAACACAGCATCCATATCATGTGACCTTTAATGGGAACAACAAATGAGTGCCAACCTCATACCATATTGTCAATGTGTGACTTGTATGAAAGTGCCTATCATGACCCTATAGGATGTTGGCCTAAAACTATAGGAAATCCATAAGGCTAAGCTTCTGTGCTGTTCGGGGGTCATTTAGTATATGAATGTTGATGGGGACCCAAATAAACAAGAAGCGAGAATATTGAATACTCCCAGATAGTTTAACACCATGTAGTAAAGTGGAAAACGGTGTAGATATCTATGGTGGGGGGGAGTACATGGTGTAGTCATGATAAACCTGATGAGAATGAATGATATGTAGGCATGTACTACCCTATGTTTTTTTACCCAATGGGAGATCGTGATGTTTGGGGATATGCCTACTCACAAAATGTATGGGAGTTCATACGTATCCCGTGAAGATGGGAATCAATCCACACACAGTCTAGAGATGTGGTGCAGTTTAACGTCATTCAAAAAAAAATTTAGCAGGGGGATATTTGATTAATTTCATAGGGCTAATAGCAGTTCTTAGTTTATTGGAATTTGAGACGAGTGCGGTATATTTTTAAAATGTTGATCTTGGACCGATCAGGATGTTTAACATCGTGCGGTAAAGACCGAACAATTAAAGGTCAAGTGGGACCATGGTTTACTCAAGAAAATTACTTCGTGAATAATTTTTCAATGTTGGAGTAGTATTATGCTCACCATTAATGGAGACTAGGGAGTACGCTCAATTGTGGTAAACCTTGGGAATGACGTAATGTTTTTCCCACTTGGGCTCAACAATAGTGGCTTCCTTCTAGGTATCATCAATGTTCTCAGGGCCAACACCATGTAACATTTGTATGAAAAAGTGGAGGAAAAAATTCGTGTTGAATGCTTTGACTTTCTTGTTCTGAAGCCTCTCTAGAATTTGCAGGGCACGAAGCATGCTCTGGTTATGTTCATCCAATTCAGTTAGACGGATCTCGACTACCTTATCTGGTTCATGCATATCGCATACATCTGTGCACTATGAGATAATATGAATTTTGATGTGTATTACTTCCATTCTTCCTTAAACCATGGAATATTGGGACACATGAGTGGAATTATGAGACGTAGTTCGATAAGCCCAGAGAGTATTGGAGACTTCATACGGACAAATCTTTTTGTTCTGACCAACAATCTGATGCAGAATTTTAGAGTGGATTCTCTTAAAAGAATTGATCTTCCCATTAGAATTTGCATGATAGTATGAGGAATGGTTAGAACATATGTTGTGCTTGGAATAAAACTTCATCAGTTTGACTTCTCAGATGTTGGTTCCATTATCATTGAGAATGATATGAAAGACTCATAATCGGTATATGATATTGGAGATAAAAAATTCAATGATAGAATAACCCTTGACCTCCTTGAGTGGAACGACATCTTCCCTATTGGATATGAAATCTGTAGCGGTCAGGATGAACCTACACTAGTGAGTTGTTGTCATTGTATATAGTCCCACAACTTCGTGTCCCTAGACCGCAACGTGACAAGAGTAAATGGTAGTGTGGTGGGGATATGGCAGTCAATGCACCAAATTAGCATGGATTTGGAAAGCATAGAACCTCTTGGAAATAAATATGTAGTCACCGATCATGGAGGGAAAAAATATACCAATCCCCAAATCTGGTGAGAGTGTTATTTCCATGTATGATGATCCCCGAAAGAATCGACATGAACCTCTTGCATGACCTGAGAAATATCACCTCCTAGAATTAAATGGATGAGAACCCCATAAAACCCACATCTATAAGGGATATTCTCGGGACTAGGACCACTCTTGACGGTGAAATGCAATGTGCACAGTGACATTTTCTCCCGATCGGCTCAAGCTGTCGGGACAATACCATGAAGAAGAAACTCGATAAGGGGGGTCATTAGTTAGAAGTAACATCCCACACTATGGAAAGGGGACCTAGCGGTCTCAGCGTGGATGCATCAGTAGTAAGGTGGCTTACATATGGGATATCATCATTATCTAGAGTAATAGGAGAAATGACTCTTTGATGTACCACATGGAAAATCTAATCATCCAGATCAATCTCTATAAGAGATTCAGTTATGCTAACTAAGACTTCATCATGACCCTGCTTTGACCAAGGGACATTAGTATCCTCTAGAGGAGATGCAAACTGGGCCATCAGCTGGGGGTGTGTTCAAATAGTGGTATGAGCTCCAGATTCCGAATGATGTATTCATCTTTGACCTATTTGATGAATAGTGTTGAGTAACATTTCACATGAAGGTGTGGAACATCAATATGATGGGTAAGCATGAGACCAATAGTGAGATACTGGTATTCTACGTCATTGTTGGTATAACCATCCGATAGTAGGAATGAGTATGGTAGAAAAACATGTGCAAGCATGTTAAAGACAATACCCATTCCAAAATTATTGAATCGGGGATCATTGAGTCATCTATTAGTAGGGATTAAAGAATCACCATAAATGTGCATTTTTCAACATGAAACATCTTGATCTACCAAGAGGATTTCCTCATCCGAAAAGTAAATATCCAAAGACTATTCTATGGGAGCATAAAGGGAGACAATAAAGTATTCCACTAATGGTACCATATTAGACTTTATGGAAAAAAACATGATGTCAAGCTGATAGGGTATCACTTCCCATCGAACTAGATGACCTGTCAACATGGGGAAACTCAGAATGTACTTCAATGGATCCACTCGGGACACTAGCTGAATCTCAGGGTGCTACAAGTAATGTCGTAATTTATGCACTGTGAACACTAGCACAAGGTAGCTCTCCTCGATAGAAGAGATTGTAGTCCTTGTATCGAGGAGAATGCGGCTGAGATAGTACAAACTATTCTCCATTCCCTTGTTGTTTTTCTGGATGAGAAGGGATCCAATATATCATTCTAGAGGAGTAACATAAAAGACCATCGACTTTCTAGAAACAAGTGGCATCAGAACCGAAGGCTTCAAAAGGTATGACCTAATTTCCTCAAAAGTATTCTGACACTCCTCATCCTCCTAATAATCAATACATTTCATCATGAGTGGGGAAAATGTATTACAATTTCCATCCATATTTGAGATAAATCGGTTTTTATAGGCTATGTGGCCTTGAGACCCCCAATGTTCCTGAATGTTTCTCAGAGGCATCATTTGACTGAGGGCATTGCTATTCTCCGGATCAGTCTCAATGCACCTATATTTGACAATGACGTCGAGAAAATTTCTATAGGTGAACCCGAATGCCCAATTAAATGGTTTCATCTTCAGGTGTTGAGAATAGAGGAAGCCGAACACAATCTTGAGATTTTTGAGATAGTCCTGGGACTGGTGAGATTTTATCACCATATTATCCACATATAATTCCACCAAGGTACTGAAGAAGGCTAAAATATGTTATGTATGAGATGTTGATAGGTGGCACCTTTGTTCTTTTGACCGAAGGGAATTACATGGTAGCAGAAAGTAACATGTAGTTCTCTGAAGTTATTAGAATCTTCATCCTCGGGGATTAATCGAAATTGGCTGTAATCGGAAAACCCATACATGAAGGATAGATCCTCGAACCCTGATGTATATTAAATCAACAATTCTGTTGCAGGAAGGGGAAAATTTTATTTCAGACCGTGACAGAGATAATTATTGGTTTCCTTGAATTCATATCCCTAACTATATACTATAATGAAGATTAATTTATGGAGAAGATACACCAAGGGGTAATCATCATGAATGAATAATGATTTTATGTCAACTCTATCATTAATTTGGGCATGGTGATATTTCCACAGACTAAACATTTTTAAAGACACTATTGAAGTATATTAATTGGTTAATTAAATTCTCTTTATGATCCTTTTATAATGATTTGAAAATCCTTTTATTATAGGATATAAACTTATAGAAATACGGCCCCTAAAATCCATGTTTAATCTTGAGGCTTTTTATATTGAACAAGAAATATCATTTTTTATGAAAATGTATTAAAGGATGAAATAAGGGTGTCATTGGAGATGACATGTTTGGATTTGGTTTTCATATTCAAATGATATTTTACTATGATTTTATTTTATATTATGATAACCATATTACTTTTATTATTTAGATGAAAATATGATCAAGAAAATATTAGTTGGAAGGGTATGTCCCTTGAAACACTTTTAACACAGTAAGAAAAAATATTTTCTCTATTTTTTTGAGATAAAGTAAAAACTCAAAGATTCCCATTATTTGTGAAACAATGAGTCTCCTAGAATCTTTTATTATGATTTGGATATACCTACCAAATAATATATATAAATATAACCCTTTTCTTCTTTAATTAGTCATATAAATTTATAATTTTGCGTAATCAATTTACATAAGGTATATAATGAAGCACGATAATGTTTCTGAATATATTATCATTGAAATAAACACTGTATCAATTTTTCTTCGAAATAAACACTAAAATATAAACTCCCCAATAAAATTATATGAATATTCAGAATAATATATGTATAATAAATTAAATATAAAATAATAAAATTGTTATCAACTAAAAATCCATGAAATATATGATTATGAAAACATAAAGTTTTAAAATTGGATCTTTCAGTTAAATTAGTTATTCTTTATATATTGATTATTCATTTAAAAAATAAATTTATAAATTTCATAATTATAAATTATAAAATGAATTAATGTTTTTTAATTTATCATGTCAAAATTATGTAAGGGTATATTTTTGGTATTTATCTAAAATAATTTTAAATGAGAACAGTAAAAAATAAGGATTTTTCTAATAGCATCACTTTTATAACATTATCATAAAAAATTATGGATTACTATTTTTGAATCCTTTATATATATTTATAAATTAAAAATAAAACTTTTATAGATACTACACTAAATGGAAAAAATAATCTTTAACATTTTGCAAACAAATGAAAATTTTAAACTAAAAAGTGTTTTCATTCACATATATTAAGAATTATTTCACCACTTGTAGAAGAAAAATATAAAACATTTATTTAATATGTTATATAAACATTTTCCTATTATGTAATATATTCAATTTTATTTTTTGACACAAAATTATAGTTATCTTGATTAATTTTAATGACAATGTATTATTTAAAATATTGTTTTAAAAAATTATATTTATTAATGTTAGGTAATGTTTATCTAATAAATTAAATTAATATATTTTTTATATTTACATTCATATGATATTTACCTATATATATATATATTATCTATTAGTTAATTTTAAGTTAAATTTATACAATATTGAAAATACATCGTCGTTAAAATAATATTTTTCCTAAATATTGATTTTAATATATTTAATATTTTAAAATTAAATTTATATTTATATTTTTTATAAATTAAATTAGATTACAGAAATAAAATATTTAGGATTATAATGTAACTATTTGGTGTGAGGGTTTAAATTATATATTTTTAAAAAATTATTTACTTTCGTTAAAACTATAGACGATTGATAAAAAAAATTGGAATATATAAAAATCTTGTGAGAGACGGGCTGAAACATGTTTACATAATCTAAGAAAATTAATGGTAGTGGATTTCTAGAACCATATAATTTACTAAAGATAATTTTTTCTCACTTTTGGATTCATTTAACATTAAATTTTTTATGAATATATTGAAAAAATAATGGGAATTTAAAAATATTCTATTTTTCATTACTTATATAAGGAGATCAATTCGACCCCATTTATCCCCCATTGAAAATACATATAATTAGTAAATTTCTATCATAGTATGTCTAAAACCAAATCCATATATCCTGAAATACATATCCTTTACACTATATAAATACAATGTTTCTAAAATTGTTAACCATTGGGATCATCAGAAAGAAGTGGTTACGTTCTCAAACCAGATCCGTTAATTAATTCTTCTAGGAACCCTATTTAAAATATTCGACTATTGAAATTATGATAAAATTATTTTTATTAATATAATTTTAAATTATAATTCTCATTTAATATTACATTAATACCTTCTACAAAAAATATTTTGAAAATAGAAGATGTCATCACGCTTATGTGCGAACTATCGCCTCCATTATGAGCAATCTTAATTTTTCACAACCACCTTGAATAAGTGATTTTAGAAGTCTATTTAAAGGATTAATGTTAAATTTATATAATTATTTTTACTACGAAATGAAAATCCATTCCTGGTCTAACCACTAATCTATTTGAAGTGAAGGTGTCAATCATGAATAAATGTGGACTACCACCTATACGAATGTTTTATATTTCATTTTTTAGTCTAGTTTATTCATAATTTTCTAACTCACTTATAAACATATTGACCACCTTAATAATATATTAGTAATATAATTATTCTTATTCAATAATTATATTATTTAAAATTACACATTTTCATAGCCACACTCACTAATAAACTATATCATGTTCTTGTTGGGGTCCTTCTAATCACTTAATTGATATATAAGATAAATGTATATCATAGATTGATATAATCCTAAAATAATTATATTATAAAAAATTAATTATAAACTAATGTTTTTATAGTCATGTATATATTAATTTAATAATTAATTTATTATTAATATACGACCTCTCTGTCATAAAAAATTATCAAAACAAGTTCGTCACAAACATTGTAATCAAATATCATAGTCAAGTTACAAAATAAGTTAAATATAAAAACTTAAAATAAATATAAAACATATCATACAATTAAAATGATGATATTATGATAATAATCATCAAAACTGTAATAAATATCTATCATCACCATTATGTAACTAGTACTAAAAAATTGATGATACCCAAAATCTAATTTTTTAAAATGAAATAAAACTACCTAATACATTTCTAAAAATATTATTTTAATTAGTGTTTATAAAATGTAATAGGTATTATTTTTGTTATTAATAATAGTTTTTTAATAATTAATATTCTTATATATAATGCAAGATAATGTTCTGGACAATAGGGAATTATGGTAATCTTTTTTGCATACAATTTGTTCTTGGGATAATGAAATGAATATTTACCCCATGTTTCCAATTTTTAGAGTATATTTAATCAATGTACTTTTAATAATATTTTTCTGTAAATATAAGTGATATAAATATCCATATCATGTTGGACCATTAACGGGGTTTTAATTCAAAAGATAATGATGATAGATGGGTTTTTTATTAATGGAATCAATATTCATGGAGTCGTGATTTCTATTCTCGAAATTACTTCATATCAGCTGGATAATTTTTTTTAATATATTTTAATATGTTTTATTTTCCCTTTTTTAAGAATTTATGTTTCATTGACAAAAACAATCCCATTGTAATTGTCTCTTTATATATATTTTATGATATCTAAAAGGGATTAAGATAACTTAAATTTCCACTATTTGAGATAGAATATTATTCTTTGAGAATCATTATTCTATATTTTATTAATTAATGTATTTTATATTTCATATGTTATTTTCAATTTAATGTCTATGTAAAATTAATTTATCACTGCAAATATTAATTCTTTATTAATTTATTTCTTATAAAATTTCCAAATTTTTTAAAACATTTATCTTTTTTAAAGAATAAATTCTTCCAATTCCAAATTTTTTATACAAAAATTATTCTTTATTATTTTGAAATCCAAATACATGTTTACTAATTTGAGATTTCTATTTTATATTTACACTATTCCATGAAATGTTTTCATAACAAATTCTTTGTTATGGTTTTCAAAAAATGTATTTTACATTATTCAAATGAAAATCCATTCATAAACATATGAATTATCTTGCACTAAATATTTAATATAAAAACCATTATATATGTTTTAAGGGTAAGTTATTGATTATCATTTTAATAATTAAATATTTAATAAAATTTCAGATTAAATATTTAGAATGATATCTGAATGTGGCCCATAAATTCAACTTTTACAAGTATGGTAAAAATATTTTTTGAAAATATTTTTTTGGATTCCCTAAATATATTAGGATTAAGCATTATAGGCATTCATTTACATGTTTTAAAATGGTAATCAAAATGATTTTTATAATGATGATCTGGAATAGAAAATGTAATATTATTTTTCTTTTTAATGTAAATGTTTTATTTTTAAAATAAAGTATATATTTTAAAATGTATTTCAAATGATTTTATTTTAATGAAATTAATCTTTAGTGTTTTTATATATTCTCATTTTTATTAAAACACAGTTATTTTTTAAAATGAGTTTCATGAAATTCATATTCTATTTTTAAATATAATTTTTATTAATCTCAATGTTCTTCATTTCAAATAAAATTCAATTGTGGAGTTTTCATGTCATCCATAAACGTTTTATTACCTCTAATTTTCTAAGGGATTCATCTAATGATCTTAAAATATTATTTTTAATATATCTCCACATCATTCAATAATTATTTTAATACACTATGGATATGTTATTATACAAAAATGAAACTTGTTTCCATATAAGACTTATGAAATATTAATCGTTCGATTTCATTAAACCCCAAACCATTTCTATGAGTTATAAATGTAATGAAAAAAGTATGAATTTTTTAATGTTCCGGTAAAACAAAAATGTTTAGATGATTAATATTTATTGATGGGGTTTTATATATCAATAAAATTTATTTTTTTAATGTGTTATATTTCATGGGCTAAATATGTTACACGGTAGTGTCCCATGATACAGATGTTACTCTTGTAGTAGCCAATTCACATGTGGGATCATAGTTAGTGTCTAAATACCAAGAGTAAATATGGGTATTTGAGAAATACTAAGAATATATATATAAGTAGTATCCTAATATTAAGAAATTTCATATGTTTTAAATTGAAGTATAGTATGTGATGGGAATAAGACATCAAATATACATATAGTAGGTTTCAGTTTCATAGAATTTTTCAGTTTTTAAATTTCAATATTATTGGATTATTTGATACTATCGTGGTGCATTATTATTGTTTCATGTATCTAGAAATCATTTCCATAGAATATTTATGATAATTTTATATGACATGTCATTCTAAATTTCCTTATGTACAACACTTGTAATTACATTTTATTTTTAATATGATATTTCTCCCATGATTCGTTTTCTTATATCTAGTTGTCATAGGATTTGAGTAAATGTAGATAAGTTTTCCCTTACTGAAAATTTCACCACACCCCTTCCTTATTTTTCGATTCCCTAGCTTATAAAAATGTGTATAACTTATTAGAACGACATCAATGAGTCTATTTTTTCTCAAATATAAAGAAGTGTTTTATTTCTAATGTAGATTATCCTCAAAAATAATAAACATGTTGTTCTTGTTTTTTTAAATTAGTATGACAGTGTAGTTTAAATTATGGAAATTTTATAAAATATATATATACATTCATCTCACATTTCTTAAATATAGTATTTAAAGTATGAGATTATAGTACTATATCTGGGAGTGTAGTGTTGGAGTTCCCTATCTATACAATTATAGAGTCTATGAATTGGGATAATCTTAGATACATGTATGTACAAGATCAATAAAGGATTTATGGTGTGAATTAAATGATTTTTTCTAACTCATACAAATGGATTTTTCATGTTTTTTTGGGTTTTATGGAAGTCATGGGTTATCAACTAAATCTTTGCCTGACCAGACCCCCATAGATGGTAAGGTAGACTGAGAAAAACATTTTTATTATTAAGGATGTGAATCTTGAATGTGTGTTTTTTTTTTATGAATAATAATTTAATTGTTAATCAATGTTGTAATTCTCAAAAAATATTAATATTTATCAAGCATTGTAAAGGTCGATCCCATAAAGGACTTGTATGGAAAACCATTCTATTCCTCTCTTTTCGGGATAGATTTGAGTGATCATTCATAAATGTGACTAAGAATCATATATGAGATGATAATTATTGTTAAAAAATTCTATAATAAATTTTTGATTCCACATATTAAATAAAAAACATTCAATAATTTACATTTTCATTGATTGTAGAATAGTGCTGGTGATTAGGTGTTTCTCAATGTTTTTTATTGAATGAGACATCATCGATTAGAAAACCCAGGAATCCTGATATTATATTATATGGGTACAATTGATATAATGAATTATATTTATAATGTGGAATTTGATTTATCCTTTCCAGCCTAAATGAAATTTATTTATGATGTATATATCATATCCCAACTAATGAAGTACCATTTAGACTCATCTCACATGGTAGAGTTAGAGGTATTGGTTCTGGAGCCCAACACCTTCACAATCAATTAGTATATTCATACCATAGATCTTTATGATATATTTATCAGGGTATATTTATTCATTTGTTATATTTAATATATTATTTTTTGGATAATTCCTTGTTATATTGGGTCATGCGGCTCGAGTTCATGACTACTGAATTTTTCTAAAATATGGTGTTCTTGGAATATATTGGGGTAAAAAAATGAAAATTGGGTGATTTATAGAAAATGATGTGTCACTGGTGTGTATGAAATATTTTTATTTCATTTATTTATTAGATTCTTGGGAGTTCATGAGGTATCATTCAATAATGTGGATTATTTTTAAAAAATGGTTAGGGAATATAGTTAACACAAAATTATTACTAATCATGAACCATTACATTATGGAAGGGGTATTGTTGTTCCACATTCATGGATATACCTTTTTTAATTTGTTTATTTCGAAATACATTAGAAACTCCGTATACCCATTGAGGTTTAGTGTTTGGATTCACAATTAGAAAAGTGTTTTCAAAATAATTTTGTAAACCATGTTTTCAGACCGATTTATATAAAAACACAAAGTAACCCATATGACCCTAAAATATTTTGGTAAAACTCTAATCTAATTTTCCAATTTTTGTGACCTAGCTACCTCCCAGTATTCACATCTTCTATCGCTTTTCACCTTGGATATTTGTCTCATATTCAATTGTATAAATTAATTTAACATATGTTTAATCTTGAATTTAATCATCCTTATACATTTGGTGCCATATTTTTCTATAATTCTATCGTTTCTATTAATTAATTTCATTCATTGGTAAATTTGATATCCCTAGATATGATTCTAAGTAAAATATCTTTTTTTCAAGGGTTTTAATGTTAATTGTCTTCCCTTTCAGAACGTTATTATCAGTGGTGATATGTTCTCACCATTTTGGAAATATGTGTCTCTAAATATGGATTCATTACATTAGATTACATTAGTTAAATTTTTTTTATTCATTTTAATTGGATTTCTATCCATTGAAGGAGTGATTTAGGACTATATAATGATTTTAACTTATTTTTTCATTTCCGGTTGAACTAAAATTATGTTTTACATTAATTTTACCTTAAAAATGGATTTATTCATGCAATGTGTTTTATAAAATCTTTATAATGGGATATTTGTATCAAACTGAATTTAAATGATGTTTTCAAATAGTTGTTGTATTATAAATTATATGTTATTTATTTTTAAACCATCGAACTATTTGAATAATTAGTAATAATGAAAAAAAATTATGGAGGATTTGTTATGAGAGTTTATTTGTATGTTATGAATAACAGAGGCCTTGGGAGTCTGTTGGTATCATGGACATGTATTAATCTAGTTTAGATAGAGTAGTAGCTATATATCACTGTTATTGTCACTATAACAGATGCATGGATTTGTTTTATGTTTCTGTATCAAATGCACAATGTAGTGTTCTTTAGTAGATTCATAGTTATTATACACTATTAGGTCAAATACCATAGTGAGACCTTTAAATATTAATTGATTATTGTGTTGATATTAAATCTTATTGCTTATTCTTTTATTTGTATATTTTCTTCATTGTTATGAAATATTTCCTTGGATTCATTTTTAGTTTCCTTCTTTGGGTTATTATGGATTATTTAATGTCATTTTAAAACCCAAGTATTCAGAAAATACATTTTTATTAAATTTTTCATCGAACAAAAATGGGATTCATAATGATTTTCATTAAAACATGAGATAAAATTTTTAGAGTGAATTATTATATATATATATATTCATTGTGGTATCGAACTACAATTTTTATTAAAACATACATATTTTATTAGGTGTATACAAGCCTTGTTATTATAGATTCATGTAAAAATAATTAAGACTTGTCTTATAGTAATTACTCATGACACTAACTACCATTCCATGATATAGTGATAGTGATGATTTTGGCTAACAACATGGTGACTCATGTAGAAAGTATTCATACTTCTTTTTTTAAAAGTTATTTTATGATGTTTATGTGCTGGAAATGTTTTCCTTGAATATATTTTGATCATGGTATTATGTGATGTTGATATATATTTTTTCATTCAATTATGTGGTTAAGTTTCTAATTTAATTATCTTCTTTACTGCATTGTTATTTTTTGTATCATTATTATTGTGGTTTCAATTTATTGATCTGAATAGTTTTACAATGTTCTATTATATAATACAATATACCCTAGTGAAATCCTAGATTTTTTTATTAAAATCAAAGAGTGACATAACTTTATATGTCTTATAATTTTATAAAATAGTTTTTCACCATATGGAGGAGATTGTGATCACACATGAGGCTTTTTGGTGAGCTAATTATGGTGACATACCTAGTCACCACAATTTTATTCATTTTCAATGAGGTGTATTTTGTTATGTATCTCATACGCATTATTTCAATGGAGGATTTAACTTCAATTAATTTTTTCATCTCACATACGATAACATGTGAAAATATATCAAAAAGGCTTTTTCAAATCATCTAAAACAATTTTTTAATGTTATCATCAACATCGCAATACATTACATTATATAGAATACCTCATACAATCCATATCTAAAAATTATTTTTCATTGAACATTTAGGAACAATTGGATGAAACTTATGAGAATAACTCAATCCCAGTGCAATTAAAAATAACTTCTGAACCCATGGGTATTTATAGCATTGAAATGAAATATTAATCACTAGTTACATAAAAATAAAAAACTTGTGCCTCATGAAAATCAACAATGAATCTCAAAATATAAATGGTTATAGTTTGATGTTCATCCAACTCATTTATCTATATAACTATGTCTTCAAGATATTTAAAATAGTAGTTTCTATTATTATCTAATCTTTATATCCCTAAAATATTATTGCAATTGAACATAAAGTGTTTCAATCCAATTAATCCCTATCAATAATTCTCAACACTTTGTGTATAAATTGATCTTGTCGATAAATACATCACATAACATTTATATAGTAGAAGACTACAACACATTCTCTTAATCAGAGTGGATAAGAACATTATATTTTCCTTCAATGTGTGTCCATTTTTTCAATTCCAAAACATTTGAGGTACAAATTATCATCTATAATAATATGTTTTCCATATATTCCCAATTTCCAAATACGTATAGCCTCCACCATTGTGGATGATAATTATGGCTCTGTGATCAAAATGGGATGATGGGATATCAGTTCCTCATTCCTTGGATTCCTCCTTTAAGCTCGTCCACTTTTCCTAGTATCCATTATATACCCGATTAGGGTTCATGAAATTCATTCTTGGGGCTAACTCATGGTAGATTCTGGTTAATTACAATAAATCAAATTTTAAAAGGGAATAAAACATTAGTTAGATAAGATATGAATATTATGTATTTTAGAATATATATAGATGTTTGGTTGGTTTGGAACCTATAAATCCTTCTTCTAATGAATTTATAAGAATCTCATATGAAAGGCATATAAGTAGTGGAACCTATGTCCTCCCAAGTTTGGAATAAGTTAGTTAAATATTGGGGAATATTTATTCTGAGTATTATACCGGTGGCATCCAATTTTAAAAGCATAATGTAGATATTTTGGTCAATTCAAAAGATTAATGTCTAATGGTGATGGTTTGGAAAAAAATTTAATATCATGCATAGACGGTTGGATGGTTATGTGTGTCTTCATGGGGATGATTTCACAAATGTATTCAATAGAGTGTGTCCCCTAAGAAAAAATGTTTCACCTTTGTATTTTGGAGTGTGTCTGCCGAGGGAGAATATTTCAAATATTGATTTGATGTAGTGTTCCCCCAAAGGTGATCTTTTAACACTATTATTATAGATTTTCCCCACATAATATAATTTTTCACACTTGTATGGTTTAGTAAGTCCCCCATGGGGGTGATTTCACACAAGTATGGTGTAGTGTGCCCCCCCAATAGGAAGAATTAAATATTGTATGGTTTAGTGTGTCCATAGAAGAGGGAATATTTTAAACATCTATTTGATAGAGTGTGTCCCTCCATGGGGGATGATTTAATACTAGGATTATGTTTCAATTGAACCTCATTAATGGATCCTATGTACCCTATTTGAAAATATGGATCCAAATAGACATACTTTTATTTCAAAGTTTAATGTGGTGTGACATGTCAGGTACATGTAGTTTAACATATTGCATTGAGTATTCTCATGTCACGGTTGGAGTTTCAATGAGGGATGGTGTGGGGATTACATATGGAAGATGGCCATTTTCTAAAATGAATAGTGATTATTGGAATAGGTCATACATACAGATTCTTCCCATGTTACACTTTGGAAGAACAATTTTGTTATTAGGGATTACGTGTTGGAGATTCCTATGGTACTACAAAAAGTAAAAACAATGTGAATGTGGATTTTGTGTTGGATATTCCAAAAATGTTGTAAGAAGTATCAATGTTATAAACATGGATTCTATATTTAAGCATCCCATGTTACTCTAGGGGAAAATAATTGTTTTATTGGAGCTTATATATGGGAACATCCTAGGGTGCCGATACAAGCAACGTTGGTGTGAATTGTACTCATGCATTGGATTTAACTTGGTTCTTCTAGGATTATAAATTATATTTTTATCTCATAATTATCACATATGGAATATCATTTACATTTTATGATTAATTTTATGATTATTACATAGGTAATACCATATTAATTTCATAGTGTTGGACCATAGTTTGACAAGATGTTCATGAAAATTTTGTGTGGGGTTTATGAATCGAGTGTCCCAATCATTCTTCCTCATGTTGCGTCATGAGGGAATCTCAACCAGCTAGTGGATACGATATATGATTAGGTAATACACCAAAATAGGTGGCCCATGTGGACTTCTTTGGAGTAGCAATGATAAATTTGATGCTTTTACTCTAGGGATTAAAATTTATCCTCCTCGTGTAGGGTCACGATGGAATTTTGGATACTTGATTTGTGGAGTGATATTAAAGAGTCTCACACATGGTAAGGAGGCCCATGCGGTCTATTTAGATGTAATCTTATGATCCTTATATAAGGACTCCTTCACTTGACGTCTAATAAATCTTGTTATTTTTTTTAATATGCATCATATTCTCATCCTATATGTTATTATATTGTATGAAGTCATATTGTGAGGACTCTGAGGGTCAACCCATGATCATATCATGGGGAATCTAACACTTGATGTATAATGCATCACATGTTTGTCACAAGATGCATACTATGATTTTCATATAGGGTGTACTATATTTTGACATCTTGTACAAAGGATTATTAAGTGGAATATCTCAAGAAATGAATGGTGTGGGAATTTCAAGGGAGATTATCTATTTGGTTTAACATGGAATAGGAGTTGGGTGATGTAGTATTAGGTGTTTCATAAAGAGTATTTTAACTCAATGGTAGTTGGGAAATCCAAGTGGAGAATCACAACTCATGAAATGGTAAAGGGTCAAAGAGGAGTATGTCGACTCAAGGTATTTTAGGATGTGTAGAGGAGCATCCTTACTCATGGTATTATATGGGGTGGATGTTAGTGATATATAGGGCCCATCCAAAAATTTAAATGACTCCCAAATAATCTTATGCTGAGATGACCAATTTTTCATGGGATGTCTTTGATCGAAGTGAATAGAAAGGGCTGGAGGCTCGGTATTGATCATGAGGGGGGCAAGGGTACAACCCCAACTATATGGACTAATGGGTATGAAGGTAGGGATTTCATTTATAATGGGGTTCTACAATGGTTTTTAACATACATGAAACTATTATCAACAAAGGGAGGGATCAAAATGTAAATTGAAAACATTTATTTGGGAAACATTAGAGTTTTTTGAAAATTAGTGTTTTATGAGGAAAAACCATATTTTGAGAACAATGTTCTTTATTAATAGCATATTTTCAAAAACATAATAAAATACAATCTCATATATAAAAGGGTCCATGTATGGTAATTTTAAAAAGACTAACCATGGGGTAATGCATTAAATGAATTCATGATTAAATATGGAGTTCAGTGAATTGAGAAAATGATCTCATTGCTTGGTATATCCTCCCTTAAATGAGTACATGAGTGGGTATTTATATGAAAAATAGAGGCGAGTTCCATAGTTTTTTTAAAAATAGGGCCTTTCTGAATCGATAATATTCACGTGGCTAAGGACTTCCATCATTTGTAGTTCCATGAACTGGGTTTACACTACATTAAGGACACATACTATGAACTAAAAGGCCAAGGACATAGAAGAATCATTGTTCAATGTAATAGATTTATGATGTGTAAAGGTTACCACCTATGCTACACATGACCAGGGAAATATATGAATGATTGTTCTTTGTACATGACATAAATTGTGTAAATGTTAATTTCAAAGCTCCCCGCAGCTGGGGAATTCCTCATATCCAAAATTTGAAAAATTGGCTTATGATATGTAGAGGTTACCACCTAATATAGGCATGGTTAGGGACTTCCACATATATATGTTCTATGAAGTGGAAATACATAGCATGATGGTTACCGCATAATTTCCACGGGTTTCGAGAGTTATGGGAACCCGAGTTTTTTAAACTAGTAATACACTGTATGGAGGTTACTTCTTATCATGAATGTTTGAATTTCACAGAAAATTTTAAACTAAATCCTTTTTGTTATTCCAAAATAACCCCATATTCACATTATTAGTTTGTTTGAATTCAAATTCCAAAAACCTTCTGATTGATAAGTCCATTTGATCATGATGACTATTCAAGTAACATCATGACAATAAATGGTTCCCCTTGCTGTTATTATTCAGCATTAATTACATCATTGGCAACATTTGTTTCTGCACCAACAATATATCACTCCTTGAATAGTTTCTAATGGCGATGAGGAATGATAGTCATAATATATATTGAATAAATAACTAAATAAAATTATATTCCTTGAAAACCAATGTATCCCCATCATATTGGTAAAACCCCCAACTATAATATCAATGAACATGTTATTCATTGTCTCTGTCATAAATAACAAAAAATATATGAAAATTCACCGGTACGAGAATTAAAAATAGTATAAATTTTTTTGGATTTGAATGAGACACTGATCTCATTTGGGCGTATCATTACCAAGAATACTATGGTTGGAAAGTGGATCTCTATGTAACTGATTTTTTCCCAACATGCATTATCTCACAATCAAGGTAATTCTACAGAAATATAATTCCTCCCCAACAAGGAAGATGATGAATGGTGTGAATCAAGATTATAAATTTCTACAATAAAGGGGGTGGTGTGATGTAGGGTAACCAAAAACAACGCTTGAAACATGAGACCTATCAAAAAATGTCATCATACATCTTTCATAGCATGTTCCTAGGATGGTAGGTGTGATATTGTAGGTAGGTGTCATTACTGTTAGGGGGTCTCATTCTGTCTTGGATTATGGGGATCTAAATAGAGGGATAACATTGGTATGGGGATAAAATTATGTAATGTTATAATGGTGATAAAAAAAATTCATACTTAGACCACTATGGATTTGAATACAATGGGTAGTCATACCAGTTTGAAAAAAATGTAAACTCAACTTCTAAGAGGACCCCCATAACTGATAACATGGAATTGTTGAAGAAAAAAGAACGATATGAAATGTTAATGAAACTAAAAGGAAAATGGGATTCTCATGAAAGGGAATTTTGGGATTCATAATTTTACATCATGAAATGAGTATAATGAACATGTTGTTTAACAAAATGTAGTGATGGTGATGTATCATGTTATTTAATTCCATGTGATTGGGATGTTGAGTAATAATTTTTAGCATATTATGATTATGAAATGTGTTCCAATTTGAATAATACCCACACGCCTATATGTTGTGGGAGTGTAAGAGGTTACCATAACTCAGGTACCCAATAGAGGAGCTTAAAGTCCAGTGGTTATTATGATTTGGATATATCATTTTTAGGAACCAATGGGATAACAGAGAACAAATGGTCTTATTTTAAAGTCCATAGTGGGTCCATCATGTCTCTGTACAGCTTTCATTTTTTCCAGTTATTTTTCCCCTAGTTGCGGGAGTGACCTGATGGGGGGAATCTAACTATTTTTAATGAATCTCTTACATGATTTCAAAATGAGAATAATATTCACCTCTTTAAATTGGTAGTCTTTGGTTATACCAGTTAGACCAAGAAGATGAAAATAGATTAGGGTCATAATTCTCAAACCATGGATCATAGTATAAGTCCATATATCATAGAATAAAGTGTAGGAAATAGATTATGGTCATAATTATATGACACAAGGGGGTACACTTCTGGAAATGAAATCATGATGCCAGAGGTTTAAAATCTATGGAAATTTTTTTCCTATGAGGAGATGCATGACGAAAGAGATTATAGTTATCAGTCTCACATAGTTCGTGGTGGTGATTTATATTCTGTATGGGTGTGTGTCTCACAGAGGATTTTTGTGGAAAATGGAAGAGTTAATCCTATGTAATTTATAGGCCTTGGAGTCCCATCGATGAAGAGTATCCTAGATAAAACATAAAAATAGTTTTATTTTGATATTCCTAGACATGGGAACTAGGTTTTATGTCACACAGTTTAATGTAATTGAAAATATTTTAAGGTTATAATGATAAGACCAAACGGTTTTGTGTCTCAAATGTGTGTTTTTTGAATTAATGGTATGAGTATCAAATTGAATTTTTCTCTAAGAAATCCCTCCATTATAAGAACGAATTCTAAGATGAGTCTTACTTTATTTATAATTTTGATTATTGGAAATATAAACCTATTCAAAGGTCATTAAATTCAAAAAATTAGTGAACATCATAAAGGGAATTTTTTAGTGTAAAAGGGCCACATCCTGATGTTAATTAAGGAATAAAGAGGCTTGAAATCACAAAACACATTAACTATGTGACTTACTCAAAATTTAAAATCACGGTTTATGGAAATGTGCTTCTTGTTTAAGTTTATTATGTTGGGACCAATGGGGGAACTTTTCCATCATAAAAATTATTGTGGAAAAATCTCTCCCCATATCTATGTCATCATTAGACATTCTTAATGCAAGAAAAAAAGATTGTCAAAGTGTTCCTCTATTTGTAGGGACGAACACAATAGGGGTAATAGTGGCTAAAATATCCAATGAGGTTAGATGAAGAATTTAAAAACCATTATAATAATAGGGGTATGACCAAATTTAGTAAAAAACTACTGAATATGATTGAAACATATTTTCTACATAAATGTTTGTTTAGTATGGGAAAAAAAGTGGGATTGTCCATTGATAGAGTTTGAAACATTGTATCAACTATTATTTTTACTGAAGATCATTCATGGAAAGATCCTGATATGGTACGTGATCTACTTCATCTATGAACCATTGAAGATAGGGAGTCCATTCATATAGGGATGATGATTGTTATCTAAATTTGGGAAAATTTAAAGCACTGAAGTAGAAGAGGGGAGTTTCCTAGTGGGAATATTGAGTTCCTTTTTATCTATTCTTTTATGTGGTTAATTGCACTATATTAACACATAAGTAGGTGAGAATAATGCCTTACATAGTAAGGAAAGACCCTGAAATGAGTCCATGGAAGTGTTGGGTCCAGTTTTCGATCTTCGTGTATCACTATGTATCCCATTATAGTGGTGACTAAGCTACACATAGTTCTAGAAGGTGGATGGTATGAGATTGTTGCTCGGGGGGAGGCATCATCTTTGTATAGTATAATGAATATTTTCATAAAACAAGGAATCCTATATTGGAACATGGTAGGGGAATAGTTTAACAATATGTTATTTGATCATTATTTTCAATAATCTTATTTTAATATTATAGGTAATCCCGATCAAAAATCATGTTATGTTTTTTGGTTATTCCATTCATGTTTTATGAGGCATCCCTATTTTATACTGGGCAGTGTTTCTTTGTAATCCCATACATTTCATATGATGCATCCCATTTTTATATGGTGTATAGTTTCTTTGTCATCTCATTATTTTCAAATAATCCATCATTGTTTTATATTGGGTATGTCTACTTTTTAACATCACATTTTAATGATGTAGGTTTGGGCCATCTCATATTTATCATATTAGGCATCCCGGTTGTATATAGTTTTAGGTTTTTTGGTAATCTCAAAAATTTTGTATGAGTAGTCTTGGTATTATATATGTTAATCCAATAGTTTAACGATGTGCATTGAGGGCATTAGGACTTTCGAATTATGGTCATACAACTAGAACTATGGATTATACTTGTTTTAATTTAGAGAGGTCATAACCTAGGATAACATTGACGTTTTATGGTCATAGAGCTTGGACCCCAGGGGGACTGGTGTCTTAAAGAGTCTTTTTTTATACAAGAGTCATAATCAAACTTGAGAAGAATGAAAAAGAGACAATATACCACACATAAATCAATAAGAAATACCCAATTCAACGCCATGAAGTTGAGGAAGGAATATAATGACCCTATAGCTTCATATATATATTACATCTTTTTATATGAATATTCAACACATTACACAAATATATATAACTGATGAGAGTAAAATTATAGTGCATTTGAAACATGGAACATATTATTTTTCATTTAGTGAAATATATTGTATGCCTTCCACAAAGATAATCCCCTTTGTTTCTCTTCAAAAACATACACTAGTTAAACCAATCATCCTAACATGGGGAAAGAAAATATATGAAAGTGTCTGCTCAAATTATATTTAAGGGTAAACAAGTAATATATTTAATCACAACATGAGATGAAGGGTATGAGGACAAGAAAATAAAATTTTATAACCATACCCTTAGTGTCAAAGATCATAATCATGAGTCAAGAAATATATATTGGTAGTTCATTAGAAATTTGTTTATAAATGGATAAGTGTCTATGAAACATTTTTTATTAAAAAAGTAAAAACATATTTTAGAAGTTAGAAATAGAGAAAACATTTCAATAGGGGAATAATTCCGTAAAAAAGAATATAAAAAAGGAAAAAAAGTTCCTACAAATTCAAAATAAACAAACATACATGCATGAACTAGAAAGCCTCATCACTCCCCTAATTAGAAAGTGCAATACTGAGATCTGTTAAAATAATGTTTCTCCCTCTCTTTAATGATGATTCACCATGATGGCGACACAATGTGGCAGGAAACATCTCCAACCTACATAGAAACACGGAAGATATCTGGATGAAAGGTTCCATCACACCCATCTCTCTTTTTTGTCTCCCACTATAGCAACCCTCAACAAACCAAACCAAATCCAGCCCCAAACCATAGGTCTTGTGTGTCCTTCAACTAGCCTTATCGACCATGAATCCACCTCGACGAAGATCACAACCATGAGAGAAGAGATGGGGATGATTAGATCTAGACAAATCCATATCTGTTTTACGATGGATCAAAATCCACCAACACAATTCATGTGAAACCACAATGTCGGTACCACCACAACTACCATTATCGTAATTTCAGAGGAGTTGAGACCCAAAGTTGAACTAGATAAGAAGAAAGGGAGGTGAACCTTGATGAAAACCGTAACAGACCTAGATAGAAATGTTAAAATGTATATTTCAATGTAAATATACTTACACATAATCCTAGAAAATAGTTTCTATATTAGTTAAGGATAATTTCTAATACCTTCATAGCTGGTAAATTCTTTTATTGAACTGAGTTAACTCTTTATTACATCCCAGTCTTACAGAACTAGGATCACTCATAGTTCAAACATTATCTTACTATATAGAGTTCACTCAACCTTCTAACATAGGCTTACCGTATCATGTTCACTTCCCCTTCTATCCATGTATTATTTTATAAGGTTTATTCTATGTTATAACCATGCATGTCTCATGAGATACATAAAAAAATCTCCAATGCATTAGAGGTAGAAATTGGTAAAACACATTACATAATCAAAATCACATTTTCTTCTTCCATAATATCATATAAAATAATCATATTATTTCCCAAAAATTGAAATTTATTTCGTAATCATTTCAACATATCATAACATCTAAAAAATAAATCAGATTAATTATCATGTCAAAATATAATTTCTAGGGAAATGAAATGGGTTTCACGAGTATTCCCTTATGGTAAATCCTATAGAATATATATTAGTTTAACAAAAAAACTCCTTCAAAAAATAAAACATTAAAAGAAATGATATAAATGTTATACATGGATCATATCCCCATTATTTTATATGTAACAAAGACCGATGTCATTTGATATGGAAAATAATTTAGAAATATCATTTAAACCCATTCTTGAAGAACATATCATTTTCTCTTTGATTTTTTTAAAAGGTAAAAAACTTTTTCATTACATTTATATGAAAAAGAACATTAAAACATATAATGTAAGCATAAAATAATTTAATTTTTATGGTGTCAAAAAATAGCATTCATGTCTTAGACAATTAAAATGAACACTCTTTTCATATTTTTAGAAAAATCCAAACTGGAATTATTTAAAAAAATTCATCATAATTTATTTGGACAAATATTTTTAAAAAGTGAAAAATGGATAAAAAAATTATTTTAAATATCACAATATATTAATAAAAAATATTTATTCATTTTTTAGAAAATATGGTTTTTTGGGGAAAGAAGATTTCTGACCGAAGAGAGAAATATGGTAATATTTTCTTAAAACAGTTATTAATAAATTAAAGTAAAAATAGACGTAAAATTGTAACATTAATTTAATATATAATTTATTTATAAATTATAAGAAGAATAATTTTATTTATTGAGGTATGGATGGAAATATTTTTTCCTCTTAGGTATAGTTATAGACAATCTTCATAAGCATGGCCATTGAAACATAAAATTTTTACCACTTTGGTAACATGGAAACATAATTTCCATAAAATAATGAAATTAAATGAAATATAAAATATCAAAAAAAAGAAGGAAATTAAATATATAACACTTATAATGGTCATTTTACACACCTCATTAGAGAATATAGTTGTATACCATAAAATACTTTTCAATGAAGGAGAATTGAGAGAAAACCCACATTCCGTTTTGGTTCCTTTTGATTCATAAAACCCATGAAATTAAGATCTAAAATTAATGTTTAAAAACCATAATTTTAATTATAATAATAATATAATACATTCATGGGATGTATATTCACCACGCATATGATTGAGGTGCTGAATATTTCTTGTGTCTCACAAAATAAAAAAGTGAGACAAAATCTCTTACTACATGAGTAACTTTTTATCCATAATACCCACGAATGAGTTTCATAAATTAAAATATTAATTATCCATAATGTTCGTATATTAATGAAATATAAATTCATTATGTATTATATAAAAAAATGAAAATAAATGAGTGGTTAATATCGTATAAGTCTATGAAATAAATTTGAGACTAGAAATACCCTTAGATTATGTCTTGATTTACATCATACTTGTTCATCTTCCTATATAATAAATATAACTTTATTATTAATATATTAACTAATTTTATGAATATATATCATACTATATATTATTTTCTTCCGACCGTGTATGATTTTTTTTACAATTTCATTTTAATGTCTTATTTTAGTTAATAACAACTTTGTATTTCATATATGTTAAGGCTTGTTATTGTATGTCCTCATACATTGATCACGAGTAAATAGTTTATAGAATTTAAACCATGATATAAATCTTAAATAATACAATAATATATGTTTTTATATCAAACCATTAAATTAGGTAATAGGAAACGAAGTACACTGTTAATGGGGAGAGTAGGCAATATGTACCCATAAACGATGGTTCCATTTTCTTATCGTGTCGAATGAATTAAAGATAAATGATATGTATATATATATTATTAAATGTATAATTTTTATGTCACATATATATATATATATATATTAAATTCTTGCTTATTATCTTCTATATAATGTGTGAATGAATCCCATAACTTCAAAAGGCTGTTGTTTTCTATAAACAAGAACGATATTATCGTATTACCAAAAAATAGAAAGAATTGTGGTAAGTGTGATATACTAGTTATATAATTCTAATATCATTATAAATATAATATATATCATATATAAACAAAAATTCCATTATTATTGTAATAAAAAAACAAACATCATAGGTTTGTGAGGTTGTAGTCCACCATACATGAACGATCATTTCAAAACCCATTTGATGGAAGACTTTGTGGTTGTAAGTCGCAACCATTACATTAAAAATATAAATATAAACAATATTATTATATTATTATATCTTAATTTTATAATAATATTTTATTAATTTGGAGGATGATATGTAAAGAAATGCATATCTAAGATTGTTACTTCTTCTTCACGTATCATCATATTATTTTCACTAAAGCCTCTATTGATTGGAATTATATACAAAATAAATATTCTATAATTATACTATATTTTTTATGATATTATTTATGATATAGTAAATTAAAATTATTATATAGGTGTTTAGATTTGGGTAGAGTGAGTTCCATTTTATTGTTGAGGGTGAACGTCAATCATGTAAATATTGAATAGTATTCACTATTAGGTGGTCTCCCTTAGCTCAAGTTGAAAAAATAAGATTAATAATGAAGGGTAGAAATGAATTGGTGAAAAACCCTCCTTTGTAGCATATAAATACATTATTATCAATTTATTGATTAGAGAATAGGTTTACTCTATTTTTTTATTTATAGTTATTAATAAGGTAAGTTTAATTCTTTTATTCACTTTAGTAATGTTTCTTTCAAGAGTATAATTAAAATAAATTTAATTATGAAATTCACACCTACTTATTCCAAATATTATATAAAATTCATAAATAGTAAATAATATGTTTGGTAAAAGTAATTTTAAAATAAACAGAAGAACAACACAAAATGCGGGTTTTAACTTAATTACATTAATTATTTTTTACTTTTTTCACTTAATAATTTTGGTAAAAAATTATTTAAATCTAAATTTATAATATAAATTAATATTTTAAAAAATATTTAATCAAATTTAAGATTTTTTTCAAATAATTTTTAAAATTTAATTTAAAATTATGCCCACAGAAATGATGAGAAACTGAGTTTTTAAAGTGAAAATGTTAAAAATGATAGAATTATTTTACATCCTATTTCTATATTAAAATGATTTCTATGGTCAAGATGGAAATAATAGATTTATAATGAAATTAATTATATTTTAACACCATTTCAATATATAATTTAACATTATAAATAGTTTCAGTGAAAAGACTATCATTAATTAAAAATCACTATTTTTCACTTTTCATCAAAAAATGGAATTTTTTTTAAAAAAAGTCAATAAAAGTACCATATGATAATTTTGAAATTACTATTTCAAACTAATTTATTACAAAATTGTTTTTTTATATGATAAAAAATATTTTTAAAATAAATGAGCCCTAAAATTGAGAGATTATATCTTTTTTATAAAAAAACTATTTTTAAGGTAAATTATATTTTTTATTATATCTGGACTAGAAAAAATATAGGATGAATGTTAAAAAATATAGTAAATCTATAGTATAAATATATAGGTAAAATAATTTTCCAAAAGCTATTTTGTTATGTTATTCATATATAACACACTTATGCACTTTAAAAAAACTTTTCTGAATAATATTGATTATTATTTTCAAAGGGGTTTTATTTTCATTTCTATTTAAATAGTCAACAATGAATTATTTCTATAAATTTATGTAATCAATATTTTGATAATTTATTTAATATTATTCATACACACAATTACAACTCAATATTGATCAATTTCATATTAAAGACTCATATTTTAATTGTATGTCTTGTTTTGTTTAAACATGGTGTAGCATGTAGCACAAGATTAACTCTGAAATATGAATAATAAATGAAAAACATAGTATCACATGTAATGAAATATAAATTATGATTTAAATGTTGAAAAGTTTTAACTTTTTTTAATTTAATTAAATCCAATAATGAAATTTAATTATTTTGAAAAAAATAATTTTAAAAACATGTAGTGTATCATTCTACCATCCTAAAAAATAATTTCTCCCATGAAATTTATCTAGGTCAACAAATAATTAAGACATAAAATTTCAATTCATAGTAACCCAAATAAAAAAGTTTAATGAAACCCCTATTGAAAATTTCAATAGGGATGTGTGGACTTCATTGAGAAATAAAAAAAGGATTCAGAATATGATTACACAAGAAGGAAGTGAAAACATAGTCAAAAGAGAGAATCATAACACCCAAATATTTATGGAGTGTTATAGTGAATATGGTAAGGATAATATTTAGTATAAAAATAAATATACCAATGTGTGTTGGAAAATTTCATTCATATCATCATGAATGATGATAACATGAAAACATTTTGTTTTAATGACATTTTCTTACTGTTAGAAAATTTTCATGATATGATATATATATTTGATTTCATTCTATTTCATAAAAAAATATCACCTTGTGGTTGAACCTTTAAAAATATAAAATTCATCTCTTACTCCCAGAAATGATGGTTATTTTTTTATTCCAATATAAATTACATATCAAAAAATTGATAGATATAAAGATAAGTAATTCCGCCCACTTTAGTTATCATAACAAAATGGTTAGAAAATGTTATCCAATATTCCTAAATCATCAAATGGAGAAATACAAAATTAATATCTATACATTATTCAATGTTCAACATATATCATTTCATAAAAGGTTATACTTTTGATTATTTTAAAGATAAAAATCAAAAACATTATAATAAAGGACACTAAAGTTTTCAAAATAAACATAACAATGATCGTATAAATATAATTAAGAAAATATTAATATTCATAGGCTAAATATGTTAAAACCTTGGTCATATATTCTCATGAATATTGTTAAACAAAATTACCAAAAAATATCAATGAAAACATGAATTATTACTCATTCCTTGATTAAATCCATATATTATTGATTATATTCCATAGATACAATGATATATTAATTTAAATCAATGATAACATAAACTACTTGGTCACAAATTCCATTATTATTTTTGAGGTCATAAATAAAATTCAATATACTCTGTCTATATAAATCATATATTTTTTCAAACTAAATAATATTTACACATCCTTAAATAAATGTTAGGAGTTTTCAAAACATAATCCTAACTCATAACCATTCCATAAAATCAATATTATTTATAATCAATATCATTCAATATACTCTTTCGAAATTATAATGAAATGTATAAAGAAAAATCATTAGGTATTTCATAATTCTTCTATTCGAATAAATTATCAATTAAATTATACATCCTATTCCTAATCCATTAACTAGGATCTTTAAAAATATTCCATAATACTAATTTCCTTTCATATGTCATTTGTATTCTGTAAATTATCCATAGAAAAGGAATTACTCATACAAACCTATAGATTCTATTCACATGATTTCCCATTAGGAAATCATGTTTCATAATACCCATACCTACCAAAGTTAAAAAAACTCATCAGTTGTAACATAGGAGTGAGACTAGTTTTCTTATCTACTCTGTTGGATTAAATTTATATTTTTCTATTGAAATATATTAATATTAGTCCTTCTTCTGCACAGATAACCCAATTTCCCATTTTTAATACATTCCCTTATTAGATCATTCCCACATTCTCAATACATATGAAACTAAATGTTCATTCATCCATGGTTACCATAACCATAACTCTCAAATAACTGTCTTATTCTATTCATTGATGAGACTTTGATTTTTCTTAGGTACATGATTTCTATCATGTTCTTAAAAAACTGATTTGGAATAAAAGAAACACTCTTTACTCTATTATTTATCCCATTCTGATGCTCATAAAAAAACAAAATTCAACAGCTACCTAGTTCTTTATAGTTACCTCCATTAACTAAAATTAAAAATCATAGTGTGAGGAACACAAATAATAATGGGAAACCAAATAATATAGAAAATAACCTATAAGATGTCAAAATACTGAAAACATATTTGATTAATGAAACATTGGGTTTATCTAAGGTTAGGTATAGTTGTATCATGTTTGAGTCATTTATGAAGATTTTTATAGGGGTTTTGAATTTGAAAATCATATCCCCTAAGAGTATCAAACCATGTGTACTATAAGTCCTATTTTGATGTTGTAGTTCCTAGATTATTCTTTCCCAATATTGTGTTTTCAGAGATGATAACAATATTAAATTTTTTGTCACGCCCACATACACTTACCATATCCTTTAATGGATGTTTTTTGGAAACCACTCACTCTCTCCTTTATAAAAATTTTAATATATTTTACAAAACAATGAATCATCCATAGAATTACCTGAATACACATCCTAAGACATGTCCTTAGAAATATACTTAGGTGTCTCACTTATTATTTCTTATCATATAATCCATTTAATGAAAAATATTTTCTATTAATACCAACCAAACAGACCATGTATTTTCATTCATGATAATTAAATCTTATTCGTTAAATGTTCAAAAAAAATTTACAATATATATTCCTGAGGACCATAATATTTTAATGCATTTAAAAATTGGAAAATAATCTTCTTAATTTGGGGAAATATCATTAATTTCTACCATATTGATCACCCCCTTTTGGTACTCTTCAAAAATATATTGTACATAAAACATCCCTCCTAAAATGGGGAAATGATAAATAAGAAATGCTGAGATCATATAACAAGTAAGGTTAAAAATCAGAGATACCTAATGATGACATGATCATAAGGGTATGAGAACATGATTAAAACTTTTTATAACCATACCCAGCATATTAAAGATATAAATCACGAGTCATGAAATAAATATTTTATTTCAGAAGACATAAATCATAAGGGAATCAAATAACATGAACCATGAGATCATGACGTTGGAATAAGGCTGGAAATTAGTGGCATACACATAAGCATATAAATAATTTTCAAATTATTCAAGGATAGTTTTGAATACTAACATAGCTAATAATGTCCTTTGTTGAATGTAGTTCTCTCCTAAATCTATCTCTATCTCACTGTACTGAAATATATCCTCGTTCAAACCTTATCTTACTATATAGGGTTCACTCCATATTCTATCAATGTATTGTTATAAGGGGTTCACTCTCTGTTCAATACTGGATTACCATACTTGGTACACACCAGGTTCTAGCCATATATATCTAATGAAATGGGTATATTATTACCCAATCCTCTGTAGGGAGATACAGTCCTCACACATCCCATAGTGAAAACCATATTTTTTTGTTCACAAATATCACAATCATTACACATATAATAACACTTAAAATGAAAATGGTTATATAAAAATTTCATCATATTATAACCAGTGGAAAAGAGATAGGGTTCACAATAAGTTCATCATATAATAAACTATGACAAGAATTGTGTTTCATATGAATTTCCTTATAGTATAACCCATGGAAGAGATATGGGTTTCAAAAACATCTTTCCATAATTATATAAACCATTCAGATAATGAATATGGATTGTATCCTTTGATATTATAACATTTAGATAATATTCTTCACTCAAATATTTCCATATAGATGTAAAATAAGATAGAATGGTCATTTAAAAAAATTATTGATAAAAATATACTTTTCTCATTTCAAAATGATTAGTGAAGAATAAAAAATTTAAAAATTATATCAATTCAAAATAAAATTTAAATATTATAATGGATTCATTGATGGAATAATTTTTTATGAATTCATAAAATTCAATTCATGTCAAACATAATTAAAAAAAATCTTCCATTCAATTTTTGGTAAAATCCAAAAGAAATTATTTGGAAATTGACATGTATATTTTCATTAATTTTTTTAAAAAAAGTAAAAAGGGTAAAAAGGAATATTAAATAATATGAGATGGTAATAAATCAGTTTTAACACATTTTAAGAAACCATTTTTTGGATGAAAAAATATTTTAGACAGAAGGGAGATATAAAGGTGTATTTTCATTAAAATATTTTATCAATTGTTTTAAGTACCAAGTAAATAAAAATGTTATTACTACATGAATATATGTTGAATCAGTATTGGATAAAAAATGATTACTTTCTTGAGGGATGGATAATAATATTTGACAATCAGATACATAGTCACATGTAATCTTGAAAACCGTTGAGATTGTGACATAAAATTTTTCTCACTTTTGTAACATTGAAATTTAAGCTCCATCAAATAATGAAATTAACGTAAACCTAATTTAAAATGAAAATAAATATATATGTTATATTCCCTATAAAATTGGTTGTATATGCACCTAATTAAAGAATATCGTTACATAACATAACATATGTCTCAGATAAGGAAAATTGACACAAATTCTCTTTGTTTTTTGGTAACATTTAAACCATAATACTTGTAAAAGAGGGATCCTAAATTGGGTATAAATATAATAATATTTTTAATATTAATAATCAAAATATTAATTCAACAGATGTTTAGACACCATTATCATCATCAATTAATATTTTAATGAAGTAAGAAAAAGAAAAATGTAAAAAAATAAAGGACATGCCCAATCGCCCAAAACAATGTGAATAAAGTATGAGTCTCACAAAATAAAATTCTGAGATGAAATTCATATACTTTTTGAATAAAATTTGAAACATAATCTAGAAGAAATTAAAACATTATAATAAACATGTATTTTATGTAAATTAGTTATATTCATTATATAACATTTTATAGTTTAGTATATACACATAAAAAAAATAATTAGCAGTGAATATGACATATGTCTCTCAGAAATATAATTGAGACTAAAAATCTCATTCCCTTAACTCTTAATTTTCATAATACTTGTTGAATCATATGTATAATAAATATGATTTTATTTTAAATTTATTAAATAACTATATTAATAAATCTCATACCATATATGCTTTCTATATGACCATTTCTTACCCATTTATTAACAATTTCATGTTAATGTCATTTTTTTGGGTAATAACCACTTAGTTTTTCATATATGTTTTTGACTTGTTATTAGTGGTCATCATACTTTGATCAAGATCTCATAATTTAATGAATTTAAACCATTATATAAATATCATATAAAACCATTATAAATTTAGTTAGCATAATCTATAATATTTAGTGATTGTAAATGAATTAAATTGTTCATTGTGACGGTTGGTCATACGTACAAAATAACTCTATTTTCATTTTCTCTTCAACTTCGGAGAAAAAAAGATAAATGATATATATATATATATATATATATTATCCTTATAGTGTGGTACCCATAGAAATTATATGAATTTTATATCTAAATGAATTTTATTTTTCATCTTTTTTTCTTTCTATGCAACACCATGTTAAGGTTACACTACACACAACAATGAGTGGGCTTGCATTACATGAAAGACCTAGTTTTACCCAACAAAAACATATTAATAAAATATTAATAGTGTTTATTAATAGTTTTAACAATATTTTTTTTATTTTATATATTTCTTATAACTTTAACATTCATCTTATATATCCTCAAGGCATAATATAGGAACACATTCAACTTTTTGGATAAAGGATGTATTTTTCAAAAAAAATTATTTTATTTCACCTTTCGATGGTGGACCAATTTTAAATAACTATTTTTAAACTTTAATATATTATATTTAAAATAAATATGTATTCCTTTTAATTGGTTTATGAAAATTTACTTTGGGGGAATGCATGATATTTTTCTGTAAAGATTTTCATTTTGTTGATTAATAAAAAATACTAAATTTAAATTAAAAACAACTTTTTTTGTTATAATAATTTAGGTGGAAATATTTTATTATTGATTGGTTTTATATAATAAATAGTTTATATTTGTATTATTAAATATATATTTTTTCATTTCCATTAATTTTACCAAGAATTTTGATGAAAAAACATTTCATTCTTTTAAAATGTTTTAAAATTTAAAACACTTTTTTTCCATTCCAAAAAATGACACAATTTAATAATTTAATTACTAAAACTTTTGTTTTTAAAATTTTGAAAAATGGATTACATATTTGGAATCATTGGGTCCAAATTATTTAAATAGGTTTCTGTTATTTTTGGTCATTATAAATAGTAACTTTAGTAAATATTTTTATTACTATAGTTAATGGTAAATCAAGTAATTAATAGTAAAAATAATAAAATTAACTTAACTTAACACCTATAAAAATCTTATTGGATGAATAAATTCTAATATTGTCTTGTATTGTTCCAAATGGAATCACAAAATGGCCACATTCCTCATAATATTACATGAATATAATAAGAATCAATGAATGTGACAAAATGTCACACTCTCATTTTATATAAGAATATTATTTTTAATATATGAATTGAAAAAAGATATGATACATTATAAATAATTTATAAAAATATAAATAAATTTCATATATCATATTAATTTATATTTTACTTTTAGATATTATATAATTTCCCTTAACTTTGAAACAATAGTGTCCCAAAAATGTTTTTTAATGAAATTTCAAATAAATGATAAGAAAAAATAAATTTTATTTTATTTTAAAAAAATTGACATGATTGAAGAATTTTATAATAGAATATGATAATTTAGGAGTATTTTAAAATATTTTTTCAAAGCTATCATGTTGTTTTAATTTTATTAATGTTAATGTTATCAATAACCTCAAAATTTAGAATTATGATATTTTATAAAAAAAATTAGTTAAATAATTTAAAAATCCTAAAAATATTAAATATGAAAAAGGGGAAGAGATAAGGTCTAAAATATAAAAAATGAGCTATTTATGTCCTAATATACACTTGATATGTAAAATATACATCTTCTTAGTAATGAAAATTTGATTAACATAGTTAAAATTAAAATGTGTTAATTAAGGGTTAATCAAAATGATATGAATTTAAATAACATGAGAAATTTTCTAAAATTTATTTCTTTGTAGGATTACAAGATTATCACATCTTATCATTGAATTAAAAAAACTTTTTTTGGTATTCTTATATATATTTAATTTATTATAAATTAATCAATTGAGAAATCCAAAAATTTCCCCTTGCCATCATTATAAATGGTTGCCTTTTACCTAATTTCCTCACACAACATTTAGCCTTCTAGATTGAACAAAACCTTCCAAAATAATCTCTCAACATATAACCCCTCATCATAGAAATATCCCATATGGTAAAAATCATCCCAAGAAATAATTTTTTCTATAAACCAACAAAAGTTACTAGATTATGAAGTAAAGATGTCTCTCATGCTTTTTAGTTTCATTTAAATTCTACAATCCATATAATATTATTATTTTATGATTAAAAAAATGACAGTTGTATCCTCAATATACTTGGATATTTTTATTCGACTGTTTTGAACATCACTTACGGAAACTTACATTTAATGGGTAACAAACATATTATTTCTCTATATGGAGAACAATTGCCTCACGATATGATGATTGCTCAATTTTCCGCAACCACCTATCGTAGTCAAAATTATGAGGGAAAAAATATTTATATATAATATTTGTGTTATTTATAATGTAATTATTCTTCTATAATTTTTGATTTAAAACATAACTTTAGGCTTTCCATGTTGTGTAAATACGATAATTTTGTTTGAGGAAGTGTGGACTACCGCCCCCGCAAAGCAATATGACTCATTCATGATATACATGTAAGATATAAAGGATGGATTATATAAACCATTGATAAATATATTAAATTAATATAATACTGAATTTATAATATAAATTTATATCATTTAATTATTATATGATGATTAAATGCAAGTTGCGTTAATGCGTAAGAACAGCATATCGTCTCGATCAATGGTGTATATTATTTCTTTTCTCCCTGTATTGTCAATTATTATATATACATAAATACTAGACATATATAAATATATTTATAATATTTTATTCACATTTTAAATTATATATGTGATGATTCCATGATCTAATTAATGAGAACAACAAATAATAAGTAATAACTTACTCGAGAAACTAAGCGATTAACACCCGAAATAGTGAAAATATGAACGAATTTATACCAAAAGAGTAATATGATATTATAATAAGATCATTTATTATATCATAAATATTAATATGGTTTTGTAATAATTTAATATAATTCATTGACCTTTATATATGACGTTAATTCAACCTTGACTAAAGGAAAATACGAGTTAAGGGTTCATTTTATTGTCTCTTTATTTTGTGAAACTTCTTATATTAAAGTATCTACATGGAACTCCTTATCATCCATGTCCATGCTTCTTAAAATTTTATTCAAAATATAATCAAAAAAATATAATTGAAATTTTACCCATGTTTTTCTTGTTTTCAAAACATTTTGAATGGAATCATTCCGTTGTTCTGTAAATATGGAAGCATATAAGTTTTTCAAAAAATTAAAGGAATGAATGTTTTTCAACATATATGATGCAAGAGTCTATTTTCCACCCTTATTATGCCTTAACATTTTGAATCTTTCCTTACAATCATATATAGTTATTTTGAAAATAATTTTTTAATAATTCTGCATCCTCTAAATGATTTAAATGTAAAAAATAGGATATTTCTATCAAAGTGTTTTAATGAATTTATGGAATTATTTTATTAAATGTGAAAATCTATTCTAGGATTTTATTATTATTTGATATTTTATTATTATGATACAATCTTCTATATTTTATTGAAGGTTCTATTATATTTTTTTGGGTGTTCTATTTTTAAACCATTCATGGTTTATGGTTAAAATATTAACAATTCATCTAGTAGTTTTAATAAAAACGTTTACAATATGATTTAACCATATTATAAGAGAAATTATTTGGACATAGTAAATGATGAGTGGAGACTGCTATAGACCTCCTATAAATTGTTATATCCAAATATAAATACAATATATGAACATCGTTGAGGCCTTACTCATTTATTTTCATATATGAATTTGGCTGAGGCCTTAACCATTTATATGTAGAATTCTCGGAAGAGGCCTCGACTATATTTTGTAGATTTCCAGCATTTTTAATTACAACATTTTTAGATTAGATATTACATGTGATTATTCAGCTAGAAAATAGACATTTTTATTTTTAATTGTTGTTATTTGATTTATGTTTTTCATATTATGTTCATGGTTAGGTTTAAAATGATTATGTTTCAGTTTTATACTTGACTTAATGTTTATTGTTATTTATGATAGCTTTTTCTATGTCGTTTAACCTTACTCTGCCTTTGAGCTCACCCCTTTCATATGTTTTAGTTTTTCAGGATTCCAAAATGTGTTTTACCATTGATATGCAAGGTTATGCATGGGTAATAATGGAATTATAAAATATTATTTTATGTTTCTTATTATGTTTTGAATTGTAATGAATGGTTAATGTATGAATTCTATTTTCCACGAATTATAAACTAATCGGCCTTTTAGGACATGATTCCTCGTATCATGACTATGTATTAAGATAATACACTCGCATTAGGATTATGGGGTCAGGGCATTACAATTTGATTCAATGGAAGTGTAGCAGAAACCTTATAAATGAGATTTAGAAGGATTAGATTACGGATCATAACAATAAGATAGTATTTTAGAATATGTATATTAGAACATCATAGATGATTGGTTAATGATGAATTTTTTTATTTACAAAGAAAGACAGCCCAATCTGGAACCTTCTACTGGATGTAGTTCTGGAATATATGTACCTAGGACTAAAAAATCTAACAAGGTGTTTCAGGCCTGACTCAAGGTGACATGGAACAGAGCAACAAGCCTTACTATGAAACTTGTTTTACACTCCCATGAGATATTATTAGGATAACTCACAATCTATTTACAATCCATTACACAGTATTTATCCGTAAATATTTCCCCAAAGTAACTATTTTTATTATTATGGATTTTATATGAGTGAATTTTATAATTTATATAAAGAATTTTACTAATTAGGAATGATGCATTATGAATCGTAACACATTTTTTTGTATCAAATTGTTTAGAATTGGTTATTAGAATAAGTAATGGAAACTGTATCAACACACATAATCCATCTTTTAATTTCCCTCTTATATAAGTTAAATATAGCATAGTTGGAAATTTAACTAGTGGTGAACAGCTTATAACTATACAGGGACAACATATTTTTGTTATAGTAATAACCATACCCTTTTGCGGAAACCTGATCCACAATCTCGAGGATCAATGTTATACAACTTCATAAGACAACAACCCCCAATATTTCATTGGAGTACAAATCCATTTGTAGCTACTCAATTGATATGTTTCATAGGGAAAATATTTCTTACATTGGGAGGTAATGAAATAGAAAAAGTTATCATGGCAGTTAATCGTCTCTCAGGAGATACATATCAATGGGGGTCGTTAATTCAAAACCAAAGGAGGGTGATGAATAAAAAATATGGAATGGAGGGTGTTTAAATAACATTTCTTAGAAAAATAAATTCTTCATGGAGAATAGGCTGATATGGATACATATTTTCTTAGTCTGAGGCAGGCGAAGGATGAGAATGTGTCAATGAATGAATATAACATCAAAAGGATATAAAGTAATGTTTCATAAAACATAGGTAACCAAAGATGTAATTTTGATCATTTCATTGGTGGTTTAATGGCATTTCTCTAAATGGAATTGGTTTCCTAGGATTTTTTATCATATAATGATAATGTCTCATGTATTATCAATACGAAGATATTATTTTCGAAGTATTTTTCATTTAAGGGAATTCCAAAGAAGAAGTGGATGGTTGAGGAAGATAAAAATAATGGGGACCAAAGAATGAAGGATTTTCCCACATTTAACAATTGTGGAATGAAACACCTTAGTTTATATTTAAAAGTAAACTGAGTTAGTTTCTTGTGTCGTGAGAGAGGCCAACATGCTTGTGATTGTATAAGAATGAAAGAATCTTCAAATTTTAATTCTAAATGTATAATGAGATGGATATTATTAAAATCATTATAAAAAGCATAAAATAAATAAGTCTTAGAAGAAGAAAATAGATCATGGTCATTACTATGATGTTACTACAATAAAAGTGTAAAAAAATTGTAATTATGTACTTGGATTCATGAATTATGTTATTTTATAATATGATATATAAGAATGGATGTTTAGTTCTTCTTCTTTAAGGATTTGGAATCATGGATTATTCCATTAAATATTTTTTGGTTATAAAGGCATTATTCAATACGTGACACAATACATTGTTTTGGGAATTTGATGTTATGATTGATTTATGAAATTTTTGAGACCATTTTAGACTATGAATTTAGACATGTTTATTTTGGAAAATACATATGGTTGGAATGGAGATAGATAAACATTAGATATTATTTTTTATATTTATGTATGATTTATTGGGATATATTTATTGGTTTCAGAAAACATATAGAGTATTAATGAAATAATTACATGCCTTATGATTTTTCAAATGATCTTTCGGTGTAAAAACAATTCATTTTGAACATTAATTTTCTTGTGTAAGGGATGATGTAAAAATAGATCGAAGAAAAACCGAAGTTTGAGAATATAATTATGACATGTAATGAAATAAATAAATTTATTTACTAATAGTGCTTTCATGGTAATTAATCTTGAAGAAAAAAATGATATTCTATTAAATTTTCTATTGAATAAAATGATCCCTTTGATCCTTTCATATTTATAGATTTGTGATTTTAAAAATTCTTATCATCATTTTCCCTATCACTCTCCAAGAGAATATAATAGTTATATATTTAATTTATATATATTCTTTTCTGTAGGAACCCTAGTATGTGTTATATATGGTGAACATTCTACTTCCCTATATTTATTTTAAAACAGAGTTCTCGTTAATCCATTTTTCAATGTGTGATTTCCACAATGATATTTTCAAATAAAAACCCCTTTGATTCCAATCCCGAGTTTAAATTCTAAGGATGCAATTTATTGAAAGAGGGTAGAACGTAAAACAATGAGATATTATAATATTTTCATATATAAATAAATTTAATTTTTTTTCATTTACATTAATGAAAACCCATGTTAAGTATACACTATACACAACAATGAGTCACCTTGAATTATACGCAAGACCTAGTTTTACCCAAAAACAATATATCATAAAATATAATTGGTGAATATGAATTTTATTTATAACATTTTGAATTTTATATTTTTAATATATTTTTAAAATTAATCTTATGTATTCTATATATATGATGTAGGAACAAATTCTAATTTTTGGATAAATAATGTATTATAAAAAAATTAGTTTTGTCGCATTTAGTGGTGAACAAATTTTAAATAAAGTATTTTACATAATAATATATTATATTTAATGTAATATATTAATTCTTTTTAAGTGTGATATAAACTTTTCCTTTGGAGGAATTTTTTATATTAATCTGAGAAGTTCTAAAGATTGATGAATAGTAACAATATACGATATTTTAATTAAAAACAAATTTTTTCATTGAAATAATTTGTGATGATAAATTATATTATTGAATGGTTTTAAAGTAAAAATAATATATATTTTTATCCTTTAGTATAATTTTTTTCATTGGTATTAATTTTACAATTAATTTTGTTGTAAAAACATTTCATTTTTTTCAATGTTTTTACTTTCAAAAACTGGGTTTTCATTCCAACAATGGGATTATTTTTTAAATTAATTAAGGCAAAAATTATTTTGAATTTCTAAAAATGGATTATATATATTTACCCATTGGGTCTAAATTATGTAAATAGGTTCATTTTTTGGCCATTTTGAATAGTAATAAAAGTAATTATTTTTATTACCATGGTTAAGGGTAAATCAGGTAATTAATGGTAAAAATAATATTATAAAATTACCTCACAAAACTAAAATAATTGTATTAGATGGATATATTTGACCCTTATATTCTATCATTTGATATAAAATCACTTAATGGCGACACTCCCATGAATATGACATGAATATAATAAAAATCAATGAATGTGACAATATGTCACACTCTCATTTTATATAAGTGTGTAAATTTTAATAAATGAATAACTAGATGATAAAATCTCTTATAATTTGTATATATAAATATAGAAGAATTTTATACATTATAATAATTTATCTTTAATATTTATAGATTATGTAATTACCATTAATGATGAAACAATAGTAATGCATAAATTTTTTTATTAATAAGATATCAAATAAATGATTTAAAATATTAAAATATATATAAATTGACATAATTGGGGTGATCCACGAATTTTCAACATGAAAATAAAATTTTAGAGGTATTTTAAATGAATTGGATTGATGTTGTCTTACTTTATGTATTTTATTAAAGTTGATGATATCAATAGTGTAAAAATTAGCACTTATGATATTTTATGAAAATAATATTTCATTAAATTAATTAAATGTAATAAAATATGAAATAAGTTCAAGGGGAATACATAAGTTCTAGAATATCATAAATTGACCATTTATGGTCCAATCGATAGTTGATGTGTAAAAATTACATCCACTATGTAAAGAAAACTCGATCACCATAGATAAAATTAAAATGGGTTAATTATGGGTTTATCAAAATTATAAGGATTAAAATAAAAAAAACATGTATAAAATATATTGGTAACTAATATTATTACATTATATCATATTAAATTCAAAGTCATGAACTTTTATTGTATTTAAATATATATTGAATTTATTATAAATTATTCCTTTGAGAAATCCTAAAAGTACCCCTTTCCTTTATTATAAAAGGACATATCCTCCCATATTTCATCACACCACAATAAGCCTTCTATTGCTACCAAACCCTACCAAAAAAGTCTCACACTATCATTCACCTCATCCAAGAAGCCTCTAATATAGTAGAAACACTCTCAAGGAATCCATTTGGTATACACCAAAAGAAGTTACCCGAATAAGAGGTAACACCCTCTCTCAGACTTTTTAGTTTCATTTCCATTGTCCACTATCAATAATCATATGATTCCATTATTAAATAAAAAAACCAATATCGTAAATATTATTGTCTATTTTATTCTATGGTTTCAAACTAAATTTACACAAACTATCATTTAATGGGTAGTAGATATATTGTTTTTGTATACTGTGAACTACAGACTCATGAAACGATGATTGTTCAATTTTCCCCTACCACCTATCTTGGTGACCATTATGAGTAAATGTGCAGTAATGCCCCCTCAAGGTGATATGCCTTAGACATGAAATAAATTGAATTTATAAAGGATGTTTTTATTAAAACTATGATATGTACATGACATTAATAAAATAATTTCATTATAATATACATGTACATCATGTAATTCTAATGTTACAAAGAAATGAAATTAACATTCAAGCATATGTATGACATGCCGTCTTCATGAAAAGTTCATTTCCATTCTTATCTCCAAGCATTATAAATTATTTTAAATACATATATATATGATATATATATACATATATAATATTTGTTGAGTCAAAACATGTTTTGAATTTTCCATCAATCATTTGTTTTAGAAATCAGAAATCAAACATATCGAAATAACATATATTCTTTATCATGTATTTTGGGTTTAACAATCGTAATAACTCACATTGTTTTCCATGGATGATTTATCCTTATGAATTTCATGTTTTTAGTTCATACACATTATTTTATATGCTAATTATGAATCACAACCATATAATCCATTGCATCATAGTCCGGAATCATAACCTGACTGAGTAGTGCATTATAATCCAAAATTGTAAGTTGGTTAAGTACTGCATTGTATTTTTACATCATAACCAAGTTAAGTATTGAATAGTAATTGTGTATCCTAATCACGATATCATAACCAGATAATTCATCATCACCAGGTTATGTGTCACACTCTTATTATATTTTGTATCCAAGCATTGTAACAAGATTAAATATCACGCCTCGTAACCATGATTAGTATCATAACCATGTTATATTTAGTAGTCACTATTCATTGTCATCATGATAAGATTATAAAATATGTTGTTTATTGAACTTATAAAATTCATTATATTCTTATCATAATCTCAATATCTATTGCATGTATCTTAGACTCATTGTTTTATAATTTGTTCTTACCAAATTCGAACTAAAACAATGTTGTTGAGTTTATTATTTACCAATCAAAATGATGTCGTGTATTGTGTTTTGTTTTGGCTGTGAAATTCCATATGTCCAATTACCTCCGAGTTATTCAGAAAAATATGTTCGTTGGAGATTATATGACCGTTGGAACATGATGCCTTTAAATAAGAGGTCATTCAAACCAGAATAAACTAAATTTTCTTCTAACAAGTTCTAGAGAGAGCTGCATTGACTTCTCTCTGTATTCATGTGAATGACATGAAGATAAATGAAGTCAACAGATTTTTCCTTGTTCTTATATTTCTATTAGTTTTTTATTTTTTATTTGTGTGACCTATCATTATAATAAATATCAAGGGATTCCAGCAATAGGAAGACACATTACTGATCATCTTATCGAGAGATTTATATTACATGAAAGATAGAGGTTCTTATTACCTTCTTAATCGAGGGATTCTGGTGATGGGAAGACAATCATACTGATCTTTATGTCGAGGTCATACTAATGTGGTGGTAAGACATACCTTTATCCGAGCTAAAAGAATACCCTACTCATTGGGATAAAAGAATTGTAATATATTAACATTTCTGCTGCAATTTGTTTTAGAATAGAAATTGTTTTTTTCATCATTCTTTTAAAATTCAATTTAATTTTATTTTTTCTAATTATGATTCTTAATTTATTAAGAGATTCTATATTATATATGGTAGAATCATTTACATATTTATTACTCTGATCATTGTATTCAATTCAATATACAATTGTTTTACATTACTTATAGTATTACATCTTAGTATTTCCATCGAATCCAAGAATCATATATTCTATTATCTTTATTTTGAATTGTATTAAATTTAGACATCTAAAATTAAGTACTTTCTTAAGTGTTTAAATACATAGTTTTTAGTCAAAAAATTCACCCCCTCTTATATTGTTCCATAAAATATAATATATATCTATATTACAATCCAACAATTTGAATAAAAGGATGATTCCATTGTTTTGTATTACTTGCATTATTTATTTTTTAAATACAATTTTATTTATTTTATAAATGTTTTGTTTATAATTACTTACATCACAAATGTGTAGAGTGTAATGGTATTGTTTTATGTGATGGCAGGAATGAGTAATGGATCAATTGAAAATATAAATCCAACTAGACCACCTATATTTTATGGGATAAATTTTTGGTACTGGAGTGTTCGAATGAAGGAATTTTTTATTAAAAATGGAGTGGAAAAATTTATCATTATTTCTGGAGGTTATAAAATCCCATACAAGGAAGTTTGTGCCTTCACCAATCAAGAGAAACAATTATATCAACTGAATTACATGGTAAGCTTTTTTTTGTGTTCCGTGACCAGGAATATATATAGTTAGATAACATCTTGAGAAGTAGCCAATTGTATATGGAGTAAATTGGAATTCATAATTTTTGGTACATCCCAACTCATAGAAACAATAAGAGTAATGCATTGAATAGAATAACATGGGTTTCTTTTTCCTTATTGAGAACCAGAATGCAAGGTATAACAATGGATTATGACAATTTTCAAAAGTTTACAATCTATGGTTGAAAAGGTTCTTGATTATTTAGCACTTGTAGACTAGATTATTTCTGTTATTCTTATTGAGTGGGAATAAAAATGAACAGGTATTTATGATAACATGAAAGTTACTCAAATCACTCATGATGAGTTATTTGGAACATTCCATCACCATGAGACTATAATGAAAAAAATGCTTCTTTGACTATGAACATGAAAATAAATGGATGTTTATCATTTACTACTTCTAATTCTATGACACTAAAAAGGATTACAAGATGCAAAGAAAAGAAATCTGTTGTTATATTAGAATAAAGTGATAGTGATCACCCAGAGAATGATTTATCATGTTTTGATTGAAAGAAGGACATGATTGTTAGAAATAAAGACTTTAAATACAAATTCAAAAAGAAATATAGAAAATAAAATAAATATTCTGAGGTCACATGTTATAAATGAAAATTAGCATGCCATATTATGCTAGATTGACCATTAATAAAACGAAAAGTCATAAGGGATAAAAATTCTGAACGAAACCAGAGAATGTTTTTCAAGTCAAAGACAAATACTTTTTTGAATCAAAATGATTCTAGGAGTGCAAGTGGTAGTGATTTAAAAGACGAATCCTCAGATTTTGAATCTTATGGTTAGAAGAACATTGGACTCATTTCCAAAATACCAATTGAAAATAATTGTTACATGTCTGAGGTACATAACGTTGAATCCCATATAAATGTATCTTTAGATGAAAATTATCCTGAAGAAAAACATTCTTACTCCTCGAATGAAGAATATTCCTTAGTAGAGGAAAATTTAACTTCTTTTAAAGAACTATCCAAATTCTCCAAATTATATGAGAAGAAAAATTCAAAAGTCAAGATAAAACTTTATAAGGAAAATTTCTAAATATCTATTCATACAAATAAACTATCAGATCTATCAAAAGATCAGGATCATAAAATTATTGATTGGGAATATATATCAATGAATTTGAAGGAATTATGTTCTTAAAAGGATAAAGCATCTAAAGACATTGAAAAACTAGTGTTAATGAAAAGTGTTTTCGAACCCAAAAATAATTCCAAAGCAATTTCTTGTGAGAATGATAATTCAGTCATTAGAATAAAATATGAAATATTTTCTCTTAAGAAACATTTACCAAAATATACCTATGGTAAATAAAAATTTTATGAGATGTAATCTCAAATTCTTCATCTAAAGGATACTTCTTGATTTCAATATTGACACTCTAACCCAATTTTTTGTAATAACTATTTTGTTCCACAATGTGAAATATTTTTTACGAAATGCAAATATTGTGGAAACAGGGAAAGAAATTGTTTTCCTTATAAATCCCAAAAATTAAGATTTCATAAATCCAAGTTTTCAAAACAAATGTGGATTCCTAAAATCATTTTTTCTAAAATTTTCGGATCCAAAAATGTATGGGTTTTGAAATACCGATTTCCACTTTTTCAGGAAATTAAGAAGAGTACCAACAATAAGAATATTCGGTACATGGTTAGTGATTTTTCTCGATCTATAATGTTTAATAAATACATCATTGAAATTATTATTGAAATGAATGTTGGAAGAGTGATTTTTGATGATAATGCTGAGGGAAAGATCATTGGTATGTGTGATAATTTTATTTTATGAAAAGTTTTAATTTCAAATGTGTTTTCTTTAAAAGATCTTAATCATAACCTAGTAATCATAATTATATTATGCGATTAAGTCTTTCTTGTAAATTTTAGGAAAAATAAATGTTCAGTTCACAGTTTTAATAAATAATTCTTTTTCTTATCTATAAGCATGAGAATGTTTACACTATCAACATCGAAGACCATAGAAGCTAAAAATTACCATGCGTAAGTGAAATGGAGGACGAATCATGGTTATATCCTTAATGTTTAGGACATTTCAACATAATATTCCTTTTTAGTCATTCAAAAAAAAAGAATTTGAGGAAATTACAATGTATTTGTTTTAGTTGATGACTATACTAGATTTACATGGGTCTATTTTCGAGAAAAAATCGTAATCCAGTCTCTATTTCAAAACTTTTAAATCTTAAGTAATAAATTTTAAAAAAAAATTCAATGATAACTATACGTAGTGATCATGGTAGTGAATTTCATAATTCAGATTTTGAAAAAAAAAATAGTAAGAAAGGTATTACTCAAAACTTTTCAACTCCATGACACCAATGAAAAAAGGTGATCTTGAGAGAATAAATCAAATTTTTCAGCAAATGACAGGAACCATGTCGAGTGAATACTCATTTGCTATGAATTTATGAGATAAAGGTGTTATCACCACATGTTATACTATAAATCATGTTTTAATTGGTCCTTTTATTAATAAAACACCATATGAATTGTGGATTGGCAGAAAATCGAATGTTTCATACTACAGAGTTTTTGGATGCAAAGTATTCATATTGAAAACAAAAGAAAATTTTGAAAAGTTTGCACCCAAATCCGATGAAGGAATCTGTCTAGGATATTCCACATCTTCTATGGATTAATTTTTTAAAAAAAAAAATCATGTATAGTTAAAGAAATATTGCATGTTAAATTTCATAAAACTGACCCCTTTGTTTTTTAACAATCCTTTCATAAATAAACAGATGTATTTTCACAAACTAATTATCAACCATTGAAATAAAACTCTTCTGAATAGGGAAATTCTCAAGAAAATATTTCTGAATCATTTACCCTAGAAGGAACCTATATATCTCTGCCGAATTATATCAATTACTTACTCAAAATTTTGGATTTGATAACACTAAATATAATGGTACTCCAATATGTTCCTCAAATACACTGAATATTGATGAAGCTGGGAAACTAGTAGATCAAACAATAATTATAGGTATGATATAAATATTTATAAACATTAAATCTAGCCATACAGACTTAATATTTTATATATGCTTATGTGAAATATTCCAATTTAATCCAAAAGGCTCTCATTTAAAAGTAGTGGATTCATTTTGTCTCTACTTAAAAGATACTACGGATTTATAACTATTACATTCTTCTAGAAATGATTTTGTTTTAAATAGTTTTTTAGATTCTAACAATGGTGGATGTAGATTGGATAGAAACAGTACATCTAGAAGATGTCATTTTTAGTATATTTTCTAGATTCATGGTCTTTTATGAAATAGCACTCAGTAGAACATTCCACTATTGATGATGAATATATAGCAGTTGGATTTTTTTGTGATTAGCTGTTGTGGATACGAAATACACTCACTGACTATGGCATGAGTTTTTAAAAAAGTCAAATACTACGTGATAAAACTTCGGCCATTTCTCTTATTCAAAACCATGCACACCAGTCACATGAAAAACACTTAGATATTTAGCATCACATTCTTACGGATCAATCACAAAATGTAGATATTGTCTAATAATTTATCATAATGAATGAAAAACTAGATGACATTTTCACAAAACCATTAACATCTGATAGATTTTAATACATTAAATAGAAACAAGGAATGGTCACTGAAAATTAATCATTCACATATATTTCTTATTTAAAATATCTCCTTTTATTCAATTAATACTTTTCAATGGGGGAGCATAAATTTCATTTCATTAATTTTCTTATTTCATCAGATTTACTGTATTTTCATTATAATTAATCATATTAACTTTTATTTTATAATTAATTTGTTTCACATTTTATTTTACAATTTATCAGTTTCACTTTTGTTTTCAATATAATTATTTTTTCTAGTTAGTATTGTATAGGTGGCCTAATTTTATCAGTTTTATGTTTATATGAGTTTCAGGTTTCAGATTTATTTTTTTGGGTACAAGATTTAGTCAATCGGTAATGAATTATTTAATTAGTTTTAAACTGTCTATATTGCATTACTTTATAAGTATTGAATATTCTGTTTTTGATTACCTTATCAATACTGATTTATTAATATCAGAACTAGTCTATCTTTGTGGATCATTCTAGCAGTTCTAAATAATCTGTACACACCTATTTAAATTTATCAGTTAATGAATCATTATCAGTTTTTGTTTGTTTTATTTTCATAGGAAAAATATACCGAATCCATAATTTCTATCAATTTACGTTGACATTTAAATTTTTTAAAACATTTATTGTTTTGTTTCAATGGATTTTTCAAATATCTTTCTTTTATCTTAATCAGTTTCACCCTGAATAAAAATTTCTTTTTATGAAAATCTCAAGAGTTCAAAATCATTATTGACCATTGGATGTCTTCGATCTAATATTCATCGTCATTTTTCTTTAAAAAAAATTATATCCAAGATCATTTTCATCTGTGTTTTCTCCCCAGAAAAGATGCCCTCAAAATACACAGAAAAGTTCTATTTGTTCTTACCGTAACTTTTTTAATCTATGATATTCAGATCTTTCATAATTAGCAGGTTATTCAGGGTTCGAGTTAGTCTTTCATGAGTGAGTCTATGGAGTCATCTCCCAAAGAAATTCCCCCAAAGGATTTCTCTTCAATTACATTCTATGTTGAAAGGTTAGTCTCCAAATATTTTAGGAGTCTTTTCATTCTTCATTAAAAATTATTATACATTTTCAACTTTGGGACTGAATTTTAGTGGAAATGATAGGTTATGATCAGGATCATGTTTATCATGATGAGGTGTTACAAATTTATGAATCTGTAGAGATAGATAATAATATTAATATACTTTTTAATATATATAAAATGACTTATTCAACCTCTTCAAAATAGGAAGTTCTATTTCTAGATGGTCTATTTGATGTAGTTAAATTATTCCTTTCTCATATGTTATCAGAAGATGATGGAACCTTTGATGGGTCTAAAACTGAAGAAACCCTTTTTGAAATTCATGAGAACAAATAAAAAGTGGGTCATCTATGTGTAATAATAGAATCATAATCCGTTGGATTCAAGGGTTTTTAGTGCCAAGAAATTGTGGTAAGGAAACATTGATTTTTTCAGATGTGTATGTGCTAGACTATTTAGTCAATATAAGGTCAATTATCCTTTTGAGGTTCATTTTATAAAAAATTAATAAGATCAAATCCAGTGGTATAAAATATCCTATGATCATGTTTCCCACAATTATTTGAATGTTTCTAAAATAGTTCTTGGGATTGTGTAATATTGAAATTAGGTCATATCCATCTTTCATCAAAGATCCCCAAATTAGTAAGTATATGATAAAGAAGATCAAATTAAGTTTCAATTCGAAATTGAAAATGTTTGAGAAATATCTGGATGCTATGAAAGAAAATGATGTTTTTAAAGGTATTGAGAAACCATATTATCCATCCAAGTCATATTCAAATAGAAGAAATGAAGTTAAGGATACAACACAAAAACCCTGAAAGAAACAAAATGTTGTATCTATTGAGGTTACTACTGAATGGAGAAATTTAAAGTAAGATTGAAAAGAAGGGGATCCTCAGTTGGGATTGGATCTGGATGAAGCATTTTCTTTAAAAGTAAGTTCTGAAGAGACGTTGAAAGAATAATAGGGAAAGAAGATATTGAAGAAAAGAATGATTGATGCTATTGATATTGATAATCTTATAAGAACAACTCATAAACTAAAATCTATAATTGAAATAAGCGAACCATCTAGTAAAACTCAATCTATTATAGTAGGGAATGGAATGGAGAGGCAAGTTTTTGTTTAATCTGATACAAAATCTCTTGAAAAATAAAATGAAGAAGATGAATATGAACAAAAAGAAGTTGGCCAAGAGGAACATGATCAAGATGGACAGAAATATGAGGCAATAAAAGATGATGAATAAGAATATACTAACAAGAAAAGTCATTCCACAAATTCATCAGATGTACCACCCTTTGTATATCCATCTCCAGATACATAGTCATCGAAGATAATATCTCAAAATGATTACTCCATGAGATTCATTTAGATTTATGGTAAAGAAGACGAGGAATTAAAATAATTATAGGATTAATCATTTAAGAATTTGAATCATCTAGCTCATATAATCAGTAGTGTAACTCATTTTCGTGATCTCCAACAATTTACTAAGGAGATAGATTCTAAAAGAATAATAATTGTAAAAGGGGTTTATTACATTGAACAAGAATTATATATACTGGAGAAGATGAAACCAATCATTCTTAAAGTTGAATCCGGGCTGAAAATAATTTCAAATACACATAAAAATAGAATGGATTCTGTCAAGTTTTTGATGGATATGTTTCTACCTCATGAAGCTGATTTCAAGATCTTCAAGGAACATTCTACTGATCATGGTAAGGCTTGAAATAGAGTTGTGAGGTGGTCTTATAACGTTAATGAAAGAATAAAGAATCTTGTGGACAAGAAGGAAGAATTTTTGCCTCGGGTAAAAAATCTCATCTCTCTCTATGTAAAATTAATTGATTATTTAAATAAAAGGTTTGAAAAATTTAAATGACCAGGTACCTCAAAAGAGGTAGCCTCAAAAGAGCTTGATAGTTTAAAAGAAATGTTCGAAGACAAGGGTAACAAGTTTGTTTTAATCTCGAATAATGTTTTTACAATAGAAAACTATTTTCAACATAGGATGGATGATTTAAATAAATAGGGTAAATGATTTAAATCCTAGGAATATATTAATCATATTCATGTTGATCGGCTCCGGAAGCAAGAAATAATTATTGCTGAATAGGATATGAAGCTGAAGGCTCAAGAAGAAGTTCTTCACAAGATCATAGAAGATTGAAAAGAGTTCCAGAAGATGAAACCCACATTGTTTAATCTTTCTGGAAACAAATAAGGCCAAATAATTATGGTTAAACTCATGTTGTAATACAATTTTGTTTCATGTAACATTTATTGTTTCTTACTCTATTTCTCTGACATTTTTCATGAAATATATTCTTTCCGTTATTATTTTGAAAAATCAAAAGGGGGAGAATGGATTTGAATATAATTTTTTATTAATGTTTGATTATGATTGATATTTCATATGAATAATAAGAATAATATGATCCCTTATTAGTTTTTTAAACCAAGGGTGGAATTAGATGTATTCAATAGAGTTATTAAAATATGGGGGAGATAAGTCTTTATTTTTTTAATCATGTTTGTTTTTATGTTGTGTGCTTTAGAAGAAGGGGGATATTTGTTAAGTCAATAAAAAATTCGACTTTTCCATCAATATTTTTATTTGGAAATCACAAATGAGGCATATCATAATAACATGTATTGTTTATCATATATGTTTTTTTAATAATTTTATTAACTCACCTTGTTTTTAATGATTGATGTATCACTTTGAAATTCATGTTTTTTTCACACAAATTGTTTTATATGTTGTTTTAGAATCGTATACAGATTATTCTTTGCATCATAGTCATGAATCATAACATTAATGAGTATTTCATTCTAATCATAAATTGTAACTCAGTTATGTACCACATTGTATTTTTACATTGTAACTAGGTTATGTATTGGATATTAATTGTGTATCATAATCACGATATCATAACCAGGTTTTGCATCATCACCATGTTATGCATCCTATACTTATTATGTTTTTTATCCCATCATTGTAACTATATTAAATATTGTGAATTGAAACCTTGTTATGAATCGTAACCAGGTTATACTTTGTAATCGATATGCATTGTCATCATGATAAACCTAGAAAACCATTCATGTATTTCACATATAAAATGAATTTCACAATTATAATAACATCAATATCAATTGAGTTTATCTCATACTAATTGTTGTATTTTTTGTACTAAATCTTTTCCAACTTAAAGATTTCGTTGAGTTGGTTATTAACCAATAAAAATGATGTCGTGTATTCAGTTTTGTTTTAACCATTGTAATTTCATTTATCCATTCCCCTTTGAGTTTTTTTGGAGAAATAAGACTGTTGGAGAAAATATGATCATTGGAACTTGAAACCAATAAATATGAGTTCATTCAAACTATAATGCACAACTTTTACATCTATCACGTTTTAGAGTGATATTGTGTTACTTATCTCTTGATTCATACAAAATAAATGAATATTAAATAAGTAAAAAACATTTTCATTGTTTGTGTATTTATATAAGTGCTTTGTTTCTTGTTTTTTGTGGCCATTCATTGTGATAACGATCGAGGGCTTCTGGGGATAGAATGATGCACTTCTGATCATCATATAGAGGAATTTCAATTTACTAAAAGGTAGAGGTGACATCTACCATCCTAATTGAGAGATTTTAGGGATGTGAATATAGTCATACCCGTCTTCATATCGAGGGTTTACCAAGGTGGTGGAATGATAGACCTTTATCCTATGTGAAAGGATACACTACTCTTTGAGATAAAAGAATTTTAAAACAATTAAATTTCCCCTGCTAATTGTAATAGAAATGGAATTTTATTGTTTTCTTATTTCTTTTCATATTAAATTAAATTGTATTTGTTTCAATTAAGATTTGTATTATATTAATAGAATTTATACACTATATGGTATAATCATTACCATATATATCACTCTATTCATTGTATTATATTCAAATAAAATCATTTTACAGTCAATATAGAATTACATATTACTATTTACATCAGATCCAATATTCATATAGTCTATTCTATTGATTGATAATTTTATTAGTTTAAGACTTCTTAATCTATGTCCTTTATTAATTGTTTAAATACAATGTTTTTAATCTACAATTTACCCCCCACCCCCTATTTTATTATGCCATCTAATATACATATACATATATATTATGATCCAAAAATATTCAGATCATGTTTTACATTTTGTTGATGATAAAATATTGATATAGTTAATTGGAACAATAAATAATAAGTCAAAATATACTCAAGAAACTAAGTGATTAACATCTCAGATAGTGAAAATAATGAAATATTGCTAAAAAACTATTAATAAGATATAAGAAGAGGATAATATATGATATCCTAAATATGGATATTTTTCTGGTATAATTTGATAACATGTTTTAACCATTATAAAAAAGGTCATCCCACCCTCAACTAAATAAAAATAGAAGGTAATTATTAATTCACTAATCTCTTTATTATGAGAGATTGCATATATGTAAGTATCAATTAAGACATCCTTAAAATCCATGACCATGTTTCTTGAAATGTAAGTCATAATTTTATTGAAAATTGTTTAATGACATTTTTACCCATGTTTTACATTTTGGAAAACGTTTTCAATGGAATATTTCCATAATTTTCCTAACAAGATACTCTATATCCTATTAATTATATTTGAGGAATTATTTTTTAAACATATACCGCACAAGAGGCTATTTTTTTCTTTTATAACTCATTAACATTTTAATGTATTCCAAAAAATCTTATATGGTTATTTTCAAAAGAAATGTTTTATTTTATAATTGTGTAGCTACTAGATGATTTCAATGTAAAGGAATGTCTATTTCTCACAAAGTGTTTTAATGAATTTAATAATTTTTTTCATCTATGTCAACATTATTTGTGGGATTTTATTCTTTATTTGAAGTTGTCTAATTATTATACAATCATCTATATTATATTAAAATGTTTATGATATATTTTATTATGGATGTTCTATATTTATAAATTTCATGGATTATGGTTAAAGTAATAACGTTTTATATTTTAGTTCTAAAATGATTGTTTATTTCATGTTTCACAATTTTAATAAGAGGAATTCATTGGGAATAGTATTTGAATGGTGGGGCCCACTATATCCACTCAATGCATTGGTATGCCTCAAAAAACAAAATATAAATGTACATGACTAAGTCCTTTCCCATTTATTTTTAGATCTGGATTTGGCTAAGGTCATAATCATTTAGTTTTAGATGCCTTGGACGAGGCCTCAATGGTTTGTTTCATATTTCTAGGATAATGAATTTCCTCATTATGAGATTAGTTATTATATTATATTATTCACCTAGTAGAATATCCTTTTTAATGTTTAAGTTAAATTATTTGATTTATTCATTCCATATTATTTTCAGGTTTATGTTTCAAAGTCTTGTGTTTCAGTTTTATTATTCTATAATATTTACGGTTATTTATTATTGCTTCAGTTGTATTGTTTAATCATATTGGGCATTTGATCTCACCACTTTAATTTGTTTTATTTTCCCAGGAATCCTATAAGTGTTTTATGATTGATATGAGGGGTAAATACAAAATAATAATGTAATTATCGTAGAATCGACTATGTGAAATATTGTGTTTTGAATTCTAATTAATGATTCATGTAAGAAATATATATTCCAATACTACTAAACTGATCGGTTATTTGGGAAATGAATCCTTGTATTATGAAAATGTATTAAAATAATTCACTTACTCTAGGATTCTAGGGTCTGAGCATTACATATAGTATAATTTTAATGTCATATATGTGACTTTTTTATTAATCCCATACATAACACATTCCATGTAAAGCATGAATGAATCACATCACTTCATGAGGATGTAGATTATTGTTCCCATGAATGACATTATCATATTCCAAAAAAAATTATGGATTGATGTTTTGTGAGATATTATATTTTCCCAAGATTAATATAATAAAACATATCTTATATATCAATTATAAAATATAAATACATAATTATATCCTACAATGAATGGTGGTAATGGGGAAATGAACTGCATTGGTTCGCGTTGCGGTAGTCCACCATTCACATTGATGATGATTTCATAACCCATTTTACTGAAGTGTGTATGGTTTTAGGTTTTACCCTTGTCATAAAAACATCTCATCATATGTAATATAATTATGTTATTATATTATAATGTTTTAATAACAATTTTAGGTCGTGGAGGAAGATAAAAAATAAAAACCCTAGTTGAAGATCATTACCTATACTTCAAATATCCAACATAGTTTTGTACTAAATAATTATTTGGATGGATTTTTGAATAAAATTTTTTTATTTGATTATTTTAGGGAATTTGGGAAGTTAGTATCATAGTTTATTTTATCCAAAAAGAATTAGATGTGTGAATATGTTGGGAGAGTGTGTGCCCATGTATACTTGATGAGGATTGTAAAACTTGTATGCATTCATTATTATGAGCCCTCTCATACCTTATGTGTCACTAAAATTGATTAATAAATATTTTTAGGTATTATTTGGATAATAATATATTCCAAAACACAATATAATCATATTTTTATCATGTCATTCGGTTGTTTTGAAGATTAGTAAATTTTTTCCTTCTAGTTTTTACTAAGGTAACTTACATATTTTTATATACACTGGTAATTTAAATTTTAAATGTACAATTTAAATTACTATTATTAGGTTATTTATTCCATATGAATATTAATATTAAATCCAATTCATAAAATAATACTCTTATGTGTGTCTAAAATTTATCATAATAATAACGAATGTAATGCTCAAAACCTTATTTTAGCATTAATTGCAATAATAAAATTTAACAAATTAAAATAATTATTATTATAAAAAATTAATTTAACCACATTAGATGATATAAATTATGAAAATTTAAAATACAGAGTCCTTTTTAACAAATTCAATTCAATTATGTTGTATAATTGTAATAGGAATTTATCCTATAGATGGGATAACAAAGAATGTTTTTAATGTTACAGTATTCAAAATATTACATTGTTTTTATATCAAACATTGGTATAAAATTGGATCTATTGAACTATATTGGATTAATATATGTTTAATTTAACTAATTTTACTTTAAATAAAACTTGGAATATATATTTTTGTTATATATAATATCGGTGGTCATAATGTTTTCAATTAAAATTCAGTTTTTTTAACTATTAATAAAGAATGAATTTTTTTATAAATATTACACAAAATTATCCTAAAATCATTATTATATTATGATTAAAAAATGAATTTTATTTTTTAAAATTAATATTTTATAGTGGAAATTTTTTGGTACCATGTAATAGTACCATAAAAAGAAGTTAATAGTTTATTTTAAAAATATCGTGGTCTACTGTAAATTTGGATTTTTCATATCTCTTTTACTTAAATCATATATAATTAATTTTAAAAAATTTATTGAATATATAATATATACAATTCATTAAAATAATAATCCACTAGTGATTTGGATAATTTCTTGATATGAAACACACTTGTGTGCATAAAAATAGTTTTTTCGGAAAAACCTTTCCTTTTATTTTAAAAAAGGTTTTTTTCATTAATAATTAATTGATAACTATTAAATTCATTATATAATCTAGTATAGATAATATTTCCATTATTTTACTAATGTAATTTATACTCTCTATTTTAGTGTCTATTATATAGCTATCATATTAAATAATATTATTTAAGAATTATTTCAAGATTGGATTAAACTCGGTGTTGCATGTAATGAAAGATATACTCATTATTGCGTGTAACACAATATTAAATTTGGATTGTGTGTAATTAAAGGTAAACTATATGTGTAATATAGTTCAAAATAAACTTATAGTTTCATGTAATTCAAACCAAAAGTAAAATTAAATTTATTTTAAAGAATGAGAATTCATAAAAAAAAACAGGACGTTACAAGGAAATAACCTATAATGAGTTGATGAAGGGGTTGTACCCACAATATTTTATCTGCGCATCACTACACATCCAATGAAAATGGGAATCAGAATGAATGTAGATATTGATTGTGGTGTTGAAAGTTACCAATGTCTATAGTAGTTTTTACACTCGTGGCAGGATAATCAATCATTTCAAATCATGATTTGGAGAATACCATATTTATATGGATTATGGATATAGTTTATCATCATATTTTGATGAAATTGGAAAGGATTTCACATTGACCCTATTTTTATTTACTTCCTCTTGTTGGTTCGATATGAAATACAAGCATGTTAATGGGTGAAGGCATATTATTTGGGCTTAACCCTAATGGGGAAACCCATATATAGTACTTAGGAAGATGTAATAGTTGGTAATTGGTGGTTCTGTGGTGAATTTGAGGGTGGGCCCTAAGATTGATGGTCTAGGCATCACTGCATATCCCATGGGAATGAGATTAAGACACACATAATTATATAATGTAGTGGGGGTATTAGATTTCTAAAACACTAGGGATGAAGAAAACCATGCGAATGATGGGCAGATGCACAATGTTTAATGTAACACCTGAGACTTTTATGTTATATAAATCATCAAAGGAATCTTTTTCTACACAATACTAGCTTGTCTTGCTTTACATGAAATCGCGACCTTCCTCGATAGCTTGCGTCGTAAGCAATACCGAGTTTCACTAAACAACGATATGCTATTAAAATATTATTAAAACTAGCAGTTATGAATAGTAATAACCACTTTTTGAAATTTTATAAATTTTATTTTTCAAAATGGACTTCATTTTTGGATTCAGAATATCGAAATTAGCCTAGGGTGAAATTTTGGTATTTTTCTGAAAACTTTCAATTTTTGATGAATAGTGAAACCACTAAGTGGTTAAAAAACTGAATTTTTCATAAAACATAATTTTACCGCTTCTATGAATGGAATTTCGAAAATCCGAGAGACACGGTTAATATCAAGGACTAAAATTTGGTTCAATGAGATGAAAATAATTTTTGGTGAATAGTAACTTTTTACTTTTTTTACCGCGGTTAATAGTAAATAGGGTAACTAAGGGTAAATATGATATTACTATTACCCTAAAACATATCCTAATTCTATTGGACAAGTGTAATTCGACCAAAAACAACCTTATGAATATAATATGACCATTTAGGTCCACTTGGATTAGATTATGACATTTAATATTATTTTATTTAATTAATAGTTAAAATAATTAAAATCAAATTTTAATAACTAAAACATTTTAAATATGGGGTTATACATAAGCTAAATTCGACTATAAATATTCATTACAAATATAAAAAGATTTCCTACATAATAATATTTTATTTATAATATTTAGACTTTAAATAAATTAATTTATTTATGACACAACGATGATGCAGTAATTACCCTTTTAAATAAATGTTAACATAATTGATGTTATAAATTATCAAATAAATGTAATTTGAGACTTTTTATGAATTCCACTAATTTTCAAGGTTACTATGATATATTAGTGTTGATTTAATCAACTTGGTTCGAACATATAATTCTGTTATGACTTTCACGATAATCATATATCAAATAGTGTCAAAATTGACACAAAATAGTTTTTAAATCAAATATTATATTATTAATTTTTATTTTATTCCTAAAAATCTAAGGTTCGGCCTAATGACTTAGATAAGTATATATATATTAATAATAAACAATTTGGGGTTCGTTTGACATGTTATAGTATGTGTATTAACCATATAGTATAAGAAAACAAAAAGACACGGTAAAAGTTAAATTATTTAACTTAGAGTTAAATCTAATTGATAAGGTTAAAATAATAACCTAAACATGTCTAAATCCTATTGGTTGATAGTATTTCGACCCATCCCCACTTTACCTTCGAAATAAGACCCTTTGGAACCATTATAAACCGATTTTGACTTTAATATAAAATAATATTTTGAGATATTCCTAAGGTGCCCCTCTCCTCCCTTATAAAAGGGCACCTCCTCCCCCTCCTCCTCACACCAATTTGAGCACTCATGCTCGGCCAAACCCTGCCAAAATCTCTTCTCCACTTCCCTAGAATAATCCTAGAGGTCTTGGTCTTCTTCAAAGACCAATAATAGTTCCCTAAGTGGAGGATTCAAAGAGGCGTTTCAAAGAAGAGGTAATATCCATTACCGATCTTTTCAATTTCTTTCTTCTTCAACTTCTTCTTCTTTAGTTGTTTCATGATAAAGTAATAACATCAGTATTACTTACATACTGATATGTTATTATAAATATGAAACAACCCTAATTCACTTTCTATCCATCCTACGGAAAAATGAAATCACCGCGCGTGCGTACGTTCGGAATACCGTCTCCACGCCGTGGTGTAATCTATTTTCCACCATCACCTTACAAAGATGGGCATAATGGTGTAATGAGTAACTATATATGATTATTATAAAGTGATATTGATACTGAAATAGTATAAATACACTTATATACAATTCCACGATCATGGGAACAATATCATCGCTCGTGCGTATGTACGGAATACCGTCTCCACGATGTGATGCAACTCGTTCTACATGATCATCATTACATAGTAATTATGAATTGAATGAATAAATATGATATATGTTACAATAATACCATTCTGGATATAAGTTATCTATAACCTTAAAAGAAGAATAAGAATTTATTCGGCAAAACTCGCACAAGAACAAAAGGCAATAAAGACCCGAGTAACAAGTAACAATGAAATATTACTAATAAGAAGCTATGAATATGAACATATATGATATCATATAAATATTTATGATTATGGAATAAGTCAATAACATTATTTAAACCATTATACAGGAGCTTTGGACACATACAAAGCAAATCGGACCTAAGGTAAGGGAAAATATCACAATCTCATTTTTATCCGAGATTGTTTATACTTTGGTATTTACTGGGGTCTATTTTATCATCCACATCCATGTTCCCTCAATATGTAATATTGTTTCCATCCACTTACAATAGTTTAAATCCAATTTTACCCTTCGGCGAGTTTTTAGTAAAGAATATGAAAGGAATCTTTTGTCGTTTTTTCATACGAGGTACTTTATTGACTTTTCCGACAAAAGTACAAAGAATGTCTTTTTTAACTTATACGGCATGAATGGATTTTTAAAACATTATTTCCAAGAAGCTTCCTTTACAAGTTTTCAAGTTTATTTTTAATCAACATCTTTTAGTTTAAATTTTTATGACATGTTAAGAAAGGAAAAATGTTTTTGAAGAAGAAAGGATATTTTCCTCAAGAATGGAGTTCAAGTGTTTTATCAAAATTATTTTCCATCTAAGAAAATAAAGGGTTCTGTTTTTATCCCTATTATTACATTGATTTGATTATGTTTTGAGGGAATTATTTTTATGAAGTCATTTACCTTATATGATTTGTTTTATGATATCCTGATGTTTCAAGATTCCGATTTTTGTTACACGTGTTATGCGATGATGTATGATTTATGATTATGTGGCACACATAAGAAAGGATTCATTATAAGATGGGTGGGACCTATATCTCCCTCCAATGCATTGGGTAAAGATTTTATATCTCATGAGATAGACATGGCTGGAACGGTAGGTTATACCGGTTCAGTGAAACATGACTGAAACGAGGGTGACTCGGTTCAGAAAGGGACTTTGTCCAATAAGATAGTAATGGCAATGAGTCTTTACTAACAAGAAATTATTCTCTATGATTATGTGTGTATGCCACAAAGTTTCATGCTTTAAGTTATGATTATTGTGATTACATTTCACAGCCATGATTTATCCCATGTTATGAAATTATGATCTCATTTGCAGGTTAAGATTTCCAAAAGTTATGTGCTTATGTATATGATGTGATTGATATTTCATTTGTTTACCCTTACTGAGCATTTGAGCTCACCCTTTTGTATTTTTTCTTACCCCAGGTTAGGAAGAAGGTTATTAAGTAAGATATTCCAAAAGGGACTATAGATATGATGAAATAAATGGGAGACAGTGTAGACGCTTTATGAACCAGTTGTTTATGTTTCCCAGTTTCTAAAGACACTATAACTATACTGTCCTTTCGTGGTTTTTGTTATATGTTGTAATACGTATGCTTCAATTTCTAAGTATTATCAATGTATGTAAAGTATGGGTCATTATAGTTGGTATCAGAGGAAAGGTATAGTCAACCTTTGGAAACTAGGATGTGAAAGCCTTAGTAAGAACCCTAAGGATAAGTCTAAGCATAGAACACAATCTTAGTGTTTTAGAAATGGCCATGAATAACCTAGGATAAGACCTTAAGCGTGGAAATTTTATTCTTTAATTATGTGGTTTTCTTATTATAATTAGTGTTGCTCACACTATTCTTCTTGGTTTTAGTCAATGGCTGGAACCCGAAGGAACCGTGTTAATGCGGAATGCGATGGGCAATGCAATGATTGTCCCCCTGAGAAACCAAACGATATGGGAGCTGGAATGAAAAATCTTGTAGCCATGCTCACACAACATTCTCAAGCTATGAATCATGCAGGACTTCCAAACGAGCAAAGGAAGGAGCAATATTCTGTTGAATCCTTCATGAGGCAGCGTCCACCTTCTTTCAGCGGGTCTACTGATCCATTAGTTTCTGAACAATGGATTAGTACTACTGAAAAGATATTTTCAGTTCTTCAATGTTCTGAACATGATAAAGTCATCCTAGTAGTGTATCGTTTGGAAGGAGATGCTGATCAATGGTGGAATCTTATTAAGAATACGAGTCAAAGGGATGAAATTGAGTCCATGGAATGGGACGAGTTCAAGAACTTGTTTTTCAATAAGTACATCCCTCATATTCTCTGAACAAAGATGGAGAATGAGTTTCTTGAACTAATGAAAAAGGATGATGAATCTGTTGGTACCTATGAAGAAAATTTTACAAGACTTTCATGGTACGCTTCTGGTATTATTATCCAACATGAGAGTAAGATCGATCGATTCTTTAGTGGATTAAAACCAAGTCTTCGAACTGCGTTAGCCATAAGGGACTTCAATAGCTACGAGGAAATCGTTCGATGTGCTCTCAAAGTCGAGATGGAGATTGGAGTTACCCATCAGTCATATGGGTTTGATAAGAAGAGGAAAATGGAATTCAAAGGAAAATCTAAAGAGCACACTGAATAGAAGATGAGCTTTCCCTTATGCTCAATGTGTGGAAAGAAACATGGAGGGAGTTGTCTTAAAGGGACAAGTAAATGTTTCAAATGTGGAAAGGAAGGTCATCGGGCATTTGAATGCCGCGATGATTGGAAGAAGATGTCTAATGATGCAAACAAAGGAAGGGATACACAGAATGAACCTACTACACTTCAATGTCTCATGTGCAAGGAGATGGGGCATTATGCCAATCAATGCTCAAATCCAAGGGTTGATGATGATGGTCGACGTCAACAAACTCTTAAGGCTAAAGACAAAGGAAAGTCACATGCAATTTCTATCAGCAATGTGGAGTATGATAACAAAGTGGTGAAAGGTACACTTACCATCCACTCTAATATAGCAAATGTTTTATTTGATTATGGATCCACCCACTCTTTTATTTCTGAAGAATTTTCTAAGGGTATCACCGTATTACCTCAACAATTATATGTTGAGTTAGCTATGACAACACCTAATGGCACATCAATCGCATCAAAATTTTATAATTCTTCTCCAATTGACGTTTGTGGGAAAGTGCTTCCTGCAAATCTTGTGATACTTCCTTTAGTGGAATTCGATGTGATTCTCGGCATGGATTGGCTTTCTTTATACGGAGCTCATATCAATTGCCAAAGAAGGGAAGTCACATTTCAGATTCCAGATCAATCTATGATCGTCTATCAATGCAAGGATGAACATAACCTTCCAGTGGAAATTTCTTCCATTTTATGGGTATTGATTCCACTAAATGAAGGTTATTTATCTGAAATGGTTGGTGAGAAACTCACGATTAAGAATATTCCCATTGTACGGGAGTTTGATGATGTCTTTCTGGAGGAATTACCGGGTCTTCCACCAAATCGTGAAGTTGAGTTTTCAAAAGAACTCGTACCGGGTGCTTTGCCTATTTCAAAGACACCTTATAGAATGGCCCCAATTGAGTTGCAGGAATTGAAGAAGAAACTCCAAGAGAATCTCAATAAGGGATTCATACGCCCTAGTGCGTCACCTTGGGGAGCACCTGTTCTATTTGTTATGAAGAAAGATGGATCAATGAGACTCTGTAATGATTATCGAGAACTTAACAAGATCACTGTCAAGAACAAATATCCTCTCCCACGCATTGATGACTTATTTGACCAACTACGCGGAGCTCAATACTTTTCCAAGATTGATCTTCGTTTAGGGTATCATCAATTATGGGTCAAAAAGGAGGATATACCAAAGACGGCTTTCTGTATAAGGTATGAACACTATGAATTTATAGTGATTCCATTTGGTCTTACTAATTCCCCTGCTATCTTCATGGATCTAATGAATAGAGTCTTTATAGACTATATTGATCAATTTGTGGTAGTCTTTATAGACGATATTCTTGTTTATTAAAAGATCAAGGAAGAACATGAAGATCACTTGAGAATTATATTGACGACCCTGAGAAAGGAGAAGCTTTATGCCAAATTTACCAAGTGTGAATTTTGGCTTCAAAAAGTTGCATTTTTGGGTCACAAAAGAGGGGATATATGTGGATCCAGCAAAAACAGAGGTTATCGAAAGATGGTCGAGACCAACAAAAGTAACTAAGATCCGATGTTTTCTTGGTTTGGCTAGATATTATCGATGTTTTGTGAAAGATTTTTCACGATTATCTAATCCACTCACCAAGTTGACTCTGAAAGGAGTTACGTTTGTTTGGACAGAGGAATGTGAAGAGAATTTCAACGAGTTGAAAAGAAGGTTATCCAGTGCATCTGTGCTCACAATGCCTTGTAGTGGAGAAAGGTTTGTGATCTATAGTGATGCATCCAAGAAGGGATTGGGGTGTGTTCTTATGGAAAATGATATGGTGATAGCTTATTCCTCACGACAGTTGAAAATACATGATCAAAATTACCCAACACATGATTTGGAGTTAGCTGCGGTAATATTTGCATTAAAGATTTGGAGGAATTACCTTTATGGTGAAAGGTGTGATATTTATACTGATCATAAAAGTTTAAAGTATATTTTCACACAAAAGGAGCTGAATATGCGCCAAAGAAGATGGTTGGAGCTGATTAAGGATTACGACTGCTCAATCCATTACCACCCTAGGAAAGCAAACAAGGTGGCAGATGCATTAAGTCGACAAGACCATTCTAGTTTATCCATGATGAGGATCACAAAAGATCCAATATTTATGGATTTACAAAGGATGGATCATGGAATTATAATGGAAGGGGAAAAATATTATCTTTCTCAAATTAATGTTCAACCATCTATACATGTGAAGATTAAAGAGGGACAGAAAGAAGATGTCGAGTTACAAAAGAAGGTGAAAAATGTTCCTGAATTCAAACTTGATTGTGATGGGATAATAAAGTTCCGGAATCGGGTTTGTTTTCCGCCCATCCCCGAATTAAAGAAGGAACTGCTGGATGAAGCTCATAGTTCTTCATTCTCTATTCATCATGGAAGCACGAAGATGTATAGGGACCTGAAAGAGTACTTCTGGTGGGATGGAATGAAAAGAGATGTTGCTGAATATGTCTCTCGATGCTTGGTTTGTCAACAAGTTAATGCTGAGAGACATAAGTCTAAGGGGATATTACAACCATTACCCATGCCCGAATGGAAATGGGAAAACATCACCATGGACTTTGTCACATGACTTCCTAAAACATCCAAAGGCAATAATTCTATCTGGTTCATAGTTGATCGTCTTACAAAGTCTGCACACTTCATTGCTATTAGGGAGGATTTCTATCTGGATCAGCTTGCCAGGATATATGTAAAGGAAGTGGTAAGATTGCATGGAATACCACTTTCTATTATATCTGATCGGGATCCGAGATTTACCTCGAAGTTCTGGCAAAGTCTTCAACATAATCTGGAAACAGAGTTGAGTTTCAGCACTGCTTATCATCCTCAGACATACGGTCAGTCTGAGAGAACAATTCAAACCCTAGAAGATATGTTGAGAGCGTGCTCTTTTGATTTCAAAGGTGGTTGGGATCAACACCTACCTTTGGTGGAATTTTCTTATAATAATAGTTTTCACTCCAGTATTCAGATGGCTCCTTATGAATCTCTCTATGGAAGGATATGCAGGACTCCAACTTGCTGGGATGAAGTTGGGGAAAGAAAGCTATTAGGACCTGATCTCGTTGATGAAATGGCAGAAAAGGTCAGATCTATTCAACAACACATAAGAGCAGCTCAGAGTCGACAGAAAAGTTATCCCGACAACTGAAGAAAAGACCTAGAGTTTGAAGTGGGTGATATAGTGTTCTTATGAATATCTCCCTGGAAGAGGGTTATGAGATTTGGAAAGAAGGGGATGTTGAGCCCTAGATATATCGGTCCATTCGAAATACTGGATCGTGTTGGGAAGGTAGCATACCAATTGGCGCTTCCACCGAATCTCTCTCAAGTTCACAATGTGTTCCATATATCTCTCCTGAGAAAGTACATACCTGATCCTTCACATGTACTCAGCTCAGATGTTGTACCGCTGGAGAAAGATCTTTCTTATGAAGAACAACCGATAGAGATTCTGGATCGTAGCGAAAAATTCCTACGAAACAAGACCACTCGATTGGTGAATGTTTTATGGAGGATCCACCAATTAGAAGAAGCTACATGGGAGCTTGAGGATATGATGAGGGAGAGGTATCCTCATTTGTTTGTTACAAAGTGACGAATTTCAAGGGCGAAATTCATTTTAAGGGGGGTAAATGTAACACCCGAGAATTTTATGTTATATAAATCATCAAAGGAATCCTTTTCAACACAATACTTGTTTGTCTTGCTTTACACGAAATCGCGACCTTCCTCGATAGCTTGCGTCGTACACAATACCGAGTTTCACTAAACAACGATATGCTATTAAAATATTATTAAAACTAGCCGTTATGAATAGTAATAACCACTTTTTTAAATTTTATAAATTTTATTTTTCAAAATGGACTTCATTTTTGGATTCAGAATATCGAAATTATCCTAGGGTGAAATTTTGGTATTTTTTTGAAAACTTTCAATTTTTGATGAATAGTGAAACCACTAAGTGGTAGTTAAAAAAACTGAATTTTTCATAAAACATAATTTTACCGCTTCTGTGAATGGAATTTCAAAAATCCGAGAGACACGGTTAATATCAAGGACTAAAATGTGGTTCAATGAGATGAAAATAATTTTTGGTGAATAGTAACTTTTTACTTTTTTTACCGCGGTTAATAGTAAATAGGGTAACTAAGGGTAAATATGATATTACTATTACCCTAACACATGTTTTAATTATATTTGATAAGTGTAATTCTACCAAAAACAACCTTATGAATATAATATGACCATTTAGGTCCACTTGGATTAGATTATGACATTTAATATTATTTTATTTAATGAATAGTTAAAATAGTTAAAATCAAAGTTTAATAACTAAATATTTTTTAATATGGGGTTATACATAAGATAAATTCGACTATAAATATTCATTAGAAATCTAAGAAGATTTCTTACATAAGGATATTTTATTTATAATTTTTATACTTTAAATAAATTAATTTATTTATGACACAACGATGATGCAGTAATTACACTTTTAAAGAAATGTTTACATAATTGAAGTTATAAATGCTCAAATAAATGTAATTTGAGACTTTTTATGAATTCCACTAATTTTCTAGGTTACTATGATATATTAGTGTTGATTTAATAAACTTGGTTAGAACATATAATTCTGTTATGACTTTCACAAAAATCATATATCAAATAGTGTCAAAATTGACACAAAATAGTTTTTAAATCAAATATTATATTATTAATTGTTATTTTATTCCTAAAAATCTATGGTTCGGCCACATCACTTAAATAATATTATATATATTAATAATAAACAATTTGGGGTTAGTTTGGCATGTTATAGTAAGTGTATTAACCATATAGTGTGAGAAAACAAAAAGACACGGTAAAAGTTAAATTATTTAACTTATAGTTAAATCTAATTGATAAGGTTAAAATAATAACCTAAACTTGTCTAAATCCTATTGGTTGATAGGATTGCGACCCATCCCCACTTTACCTTCGAAATAAGACCCTTTGGAACCATTATAAACCGATTTTGACTTTAATATAAATTAATATTTTGAGATATTCCTAAGGTGCCCCTCTCCTCCCTTATAAAAGGGCACCTTCTCCCCCTCCACCTCACACCAATTTGAGCACTCAAGCTCGACCAAACCCTTCCAAAATCCCTTCTCCACTTCCCTAGAATAATCCTAGAGGTACTGGTCTTCTTCAAAGACCAATCTTAGTTCCCTATGTGGAGGATTCAAAGAGGCGTTTCAAAGAAGAGGTAATATCCATTACCGAGCTTTTCCATTTCTTTCTTCTTCAACTTCTTCTTCTTTAGTTGTTTAATGATAAACTAATAACATAAGTATTACTTACATACTGATATGTTATTATAAATATGAAACAACCCTAATTCATCTTCTATCCATCCTACGGAAAAATGAAATCACCGCGCGTGCGTACGGACGGAATACCGTCTCCACGCCGTGGTGTAATCTATTTTTCCACCATCACCTTACAAGGATGGGTATAATGGTGTAATGAGTAACTATATATGATTACTATAAAGTTATATTGATACTGAAATAGTATAAATACACTTAAATACAATTCCACGATCATGGGAACAATATCATCGCTCGTGCGTACGTACGGAATACCGTCTCCACGATGTGATGCGACTTGTTCTACATGATCATCATTACATAGTAATTATGAATTGAATGAATAAATATGATATATGTTACACTAATACCATTCTGGATATAAGGTATCTATAACCTTAAAAGAAGAATAAGAATTTATTCGGCAAAACTCGCATAAGAACAAAAGGCAATAAAGACCCGAGTAACAAGTAACAATGAAATATTACTAATAAGTAGCTAAGAATATGACCATATATGATATCATATCAATATTTATGATTCTATAATAAGTCAATAACATTATTTAAACCATTATACAGGATCATTGGACACATACAATTCAAATCGGACCTAAGGTAAGGGAAAATATCACAATTTCATTTTTATCCGAGATTGTTTATACTTTGGTATTTACTGGGGTGTATTTTATCATCCACATCCATGTTCCCTCAATATTTAATATTGTTTCAATCCACTTAAAATAGTTTAAATCCAATTTTACCCTTCGGTGAGTTATTAGTAAAGAATATGAAAGGAATCTTTTGTCGTTTTTTCGTACGAGGTACTTTTTTGACTTTTCCGACAAAAGTATGAAGAATGTTTTTTTAACTTATACGGCATGAATGGATTTTTAAAAAATTATTTCCAAGAATCTTACATTACAAGTTTTCAAGTTTATTTTTAATCAACTTCTTTTAGTTTAAATTTTTGTGACATGTTAAGAAAGGAAAAATGTTTTTGAAGAAGAAAGGATATTTTCCTCAAGAATGGAGTTCAAGTGTTTTATCAAAATTATTTTCCATATAAGATAATAAAGGATTCTGTTTTTATCCCTATTATTACATTGATTTGATTATGTTTTGAGGGAATTATTTTTATGAAGTCATTTACCTTATATGATTTGTTTTATGATGTCATGATGTTTCAAGAATCCCATTTTTGTTACACGTGTTATGCGATGATGTATGATTTATGATTATGTGGAACACATAAGAAAGGATTCATTATAAGATGGGTGGGACCTATATCTCCCTCCAATGCATTGGGTAATGATTTTATATCTCATGAGATAGACATGGCTGGAACGGTAGGTTATACCGGTTCAGTGAAATAGGACTGAAACGAGGGTGACTCGGTTTAGAAAGGGACTTTGTCCACTAAGATAGTCTTGGAAATGAGTCTTGACTAACAAGAAATGGTTCTCTATGATTATGTGTGTATGCCACAAAGTTTCATGTTTTATGTTATGATTATTGTGATTACATTTCACAGCCATGATTTATCCCATGTTATGAAATTATGATCTCTTTTGCAGGTTAAGATTTCCAAAAGTTATGTGCTTATGTATATGATGTGATTGATATTTCTTTTGTTTACCTTTACTGAGCAATTGAGCATACCCTTTTGTATGTTTTCTTTCCCCAGGTCAGGAAGAAGGTTATTAAGTAAGATATGCCAAAAGGGACTATAGATATGATGAAATAAATGGGAGACAGTTTAGACGCTTTATAAACCAGTTGTTTATGTTTCCCAGTTTCTAAAGACACTATACCTATACGGTCCTTTCGAGGTTTTTGTTATATGATGTAATAAGTATGCTTAAATTTTGAAGAATTAACAATTTATGTAAAGTATGGGTCATTATATTTAATGTCCTAATGCTTCTACTAGGGCTCCATGTTTAACGTCATATTGGGAATGAGATTAAGAAACACATAATTATATAATGTATTGGGGGTATTGGATATCTAAAACACTGGGGATGAAGAAAACCAGGAAAATGAGGGGCAGATGCACAATTATTAAGGTCTTAATGCTTCGACCAGTGATCCATGTTTAAGGTCATAGAAAATTGAACAAGACCTCTAGTTTATGGTCATAGATTTTAAACCATGGGTAGAAGATTCAATAATTTTTTTTTGTATAAAAAAAGATAAAAACAAATCAAAAATTATATAGGGATTTAATTCACCTAAAATAAATCTTTAAGCTAGTTGAATATAGTTTATGGTTGAAGGACATGGAATAGGGGAATCTTTTAAATAGTTTAAAGTTGAAAATTCTAGACTAAGGGATTATTTTTAAGGATACACTCATAGAATGTACATGGTTGAACCTAACAGTAATAGAGGGTATGTAGACCCAAGTAGCACATGAATTATATAGAACAAGATACACAATGATTAAGGATGTAATTATTGGACAATGAGAGGGGACACCATGAAAAATGTTAGTTATTCTATGTGTGATCAATAAGATAATGCGCCTATATGTCACTACGTATCCCATGGAAAAGGGATCATGCAACATATAGTTCCAGAACATGATGTAGTAGGAGAATGAAATTGGATGTGGGGGAAAACATCTCTACCAAAGGTTATTATGCATTCTGTGGTTTTCATATGGCATCTCATGCTTATTAAATGAGGTACGTTTACAATTAACCATCTTTTTTGAGATTTTATGGTAAAATCATAGATTATATTGGAGGCATAATGATTCACTATATTGGGTGAGAACAAGGTTTCATGTTTCTCCTATATGATTGTGGAATTTTAAATTTAAATTATTATAATTTTGTGAATATATGTTACTATTTTAGGGTTATAGACCTAGAAATACAAAAATAAAAATTTTTATATTCATAATTCATTGACCTTGACACCATGTTTATAATTGTGATGTTAGGACCTACTGAAAATAGTTTATGGTCATAATTCCTGGACCATGAATCCATGATTATATTCATAGAGTTCAGATCATATGGAATACAGTTTAACATCTCATTGCATTTACCAAATGAAAATAGTTTAAGCTCATAATTCATGGACCCTGAATCAATGATTAAGGTTGTAGAGCTTATGTCACAATTTCTACAGTTTATGGTTATTTATTATTTGTGAGGAGAATGAACTCTATAAGAATTTAGGTCTAGGGGAATTATTCTAACTAAATTTTCATGGGGGGAGGTACATAATTATTACGGTCATGATTCATTGACTGTGAGTACTACTTTAATTACATAGAGTTTGGACCGTAGTTTTAGCAGTTTAATGTCACATAACATTGACCGTAAGTTTGAAAATACATATTTCCATAATTCTTTAACCAATAGAGATGTTTTTATTATGATGTCATATATGTTAGACCATGACTCATAGTTTAATGACATATTTTATGGAATATTAATACTATTTTAATAGCATAGAGTTTGGACCATGGTTTTTGTAGTTTAAGGTCCTCTATCTTCGACTCAGATTGTGTATAATTGATGTTAATAATGCTTGTTAGATAATTTTATATTAACACAGATAGAGGTACATAGGGCCACATGTCACATGAAGCACACATAAGTATAGGTGAACATATTTTATGGTCATTATTATTGGACCAATATTGTTTTTGCTCAAAAACATAGGTATAAATCCTAAAAAGGCTCTTAATCCCATGTTACTCACACTAAATTTGTGAAATAATGGGTGTGGTACTTCCTTGAAACATGGATGTCCGTGAAATGGGAATGGAAATTTTAGGTTGTAAATTTTCAGAAACACTAGAAATATTACTCAATGTGCACAGATATTTGGAGGGATAACAGCAAGGGTGATTGAAATACACCAAAACAGCAGGAGGTGGATGGAATGTAAATCATGGGTTTTGCTACCAAGACAATGAATGTGGTGAATGATGGGCATGGACCACTGTTGACCTTGTTTGAAATAAAGGATAAACAATTAAACCAATCATGGATGGGGTGGAAATTTTAGGATACACCTTTAACCATGATCTAAACATATGAACCATCATCTTTCACCAAAAAATTATCATTCCATGATCTCAAGATTGGATGTGACCCTTTTTGAAAATGAAACAGTTCCATTATGAGTCTTAGTCATATTTTATGGTTGATGATGATCTAAATTCATGATGTATTGAAGTGTGGAGATGAGTCTTGGTATCTCCATGATAAACTAAACACTCATTGCTCAACAACACATCAAATTTGTGTACATCGATGGGGAAGATAAAAAAAGGAGTTAAACATGTTCCAAGGGATGAGGATCTTGAGTTAGGATATAGACCTGGATGTACCTCGGGTAGAGGACTCATGAGTCTCTATATATCCCATGAAACTGGAAATCAATCCATATGTAGTTCTTAAATGCGACACGGTAATAGATGAACACTGAATATAGAACGCTCCAATGTCGGTCATCATAAAATCATGTAGTTTTTTTCATGTGATCTAGATATGGATTCATTACATTCATACATCAAGATTTTTATTTTTTTCATCATGCAAGGTAAGGCTATAATTTAATTTCATGTGAAACGGAATTAAAAGAAAGGTAGTTAAACTACATAAAAATAAAACTATAGAGATGAATTCTATTTAAGGTAATAAATCTCAAACCAATTGAATACAGTTTATGGTCATGATACATGGACAGGTAAGCTGCAAACTAATTGTGCTCATAGATCAAAGAACTATAATTTTCTTTATTTGGTCATACATACAGGACTGACGATGATACACAATTTAACATCATGAAGAAAATATGATTTATGTTCCCTTTACAATGGTGTACCTAGGATCATTGAAAATTTTTAGTATAACATTGTGAAGCACATACAAAATATGTTTCTTTTATAGTCATGAAAATCGAACAAATAATTATACTGAGTTAAACACTGTGAATCAACGATAATGGATGTGACTTCGTTAGGTCATTAAGATATTGAAAAAGTATGCTATGAAGTTTAAAATCATGTATAATGGAATAAATTTGATAATTTTAAGGTCATGAGGATGGAAAAAACTGATTCTACACAGTTTAGTAACGTATGGAAAGGATGAAATACACCGCCCTCAAATTATTTAAGATAGGAAAAATCATGTTATATAGTTTAAAATTATGAAACAAGCACTAGTAATGTTGTTTTATGCCATGAGACTAGGATGTTATCATATAGATATTAAACATGAGACTAGGATGATGGACACATGATTTTTCCTCTTATGTCATGGATGTGAAAATTTCATATTTTGAGGTCTTAGATATTTTACCAAAACACTAAAAAATATAATTTCATATGTCTATACATGTTTAACATGGTTTACCATCATGTGACATAGTTAACGGTTGTTTTAAAGTTTAACAACATAAATCTTGGAATATTAGAGTATTATTTGAAATGAATTACCATGAGTTTTGAATATGAAATACTATTATGGACTAGTCCCCAATAACATTCATACGATGGATACTCAAAAATTAGATTCACAATAATTATAGGTAGCTGACCCCAAGGATTGCAGGGGTAAATGAATTGTAATATATGAACCAAAATAGTGGTTTTGGATCCTTTATGATTATGTGGGATCTTACTATATGATTCCCATAATATCCCCCAATTGTACGCATAATTGTTCTCCACGCAGGAGTTGGGCTATGTCAAAGAGAGAATTCATAGTGTGGTGTTGGGCCACATGGAGGACATCTACGTTAACTTCTTATCATGACGTGGACCTCCATGATGGTTTTTTGATTGCATAAGTAGTAGGGATTGTTGACTTGAAACAACTGAAATACGGTTGGGGTATTGATAAAATTTATTTGAACACACATCCCCATGTGGCTATTGAAATGACATAGAGTTACCCATGGTGGTTGGGGACACATGAGCAATTGGGTAAAGGATTACAAGGATATATAAGATATCTTACAACCAATACATTTCCCCTTGTGATAGTCTTAATGGTAGATTAACATTGGTAGCTTCATCTCAAGATGGGTAGAATAATAGTTCCCAAAAGGCATGGATGGGTTCACAAATCATGGGAGGAATTGATTCCTTACTCCCTGGATTGATGGGATGAAAGATACTGAGATGCATTGAATCCCACAACTCTATATATGTGAGGTGAAATCAACTATGAGGAGAGGAATCCTAACTCACCATATAGATTAAGAGACATCTCCTAGGAGGTTTGGAAGAATAACTACTTTAATTAATACTATAATGTTTCCTAGTAGGCATGTAGATTTAACTCTCAGGATGGATATTATGATGAATACTAGCAAGCGTGGAAGCCTAACTCTCAGTATGGATTGGAAAAAATTCATGGGAAGTGTGGATTTCAATATGACTGAATATTTCGAGGAAAGGGAACCCTATAGCTATGGATTCCAATCTTACCAACATTTCTAGGTGAGGGCACCTAGTGGTAGATGATTCCTATCTCATTGAAATTCCGTGGTGCATGTGCCTATGTGTTATGGATTCCTATGATTCCAACATTTATTGTAGAGGGAAACAATTATATGTGGATTACTATCTCGCTAAAATGTTAGGGAAAGGGACCCCCTAATCTATGAGTTCGCATTAGAGTTTCATATCACAATACAGGGAATCCAAATAAGGGGTATGAAAGAACCAACCCATATGATGGGGATTATAAGTCTTGACAAGAGAAACTAGATGATGGATATTATTTATCTTTCCCAAATTGGTATTTTTGGTATGGCCCAATGAGATGCTTCTTATCCTAGGAGGTTTTCTATGGGAAATGAATTCCTTTAGTATAGGGAAGATCACATTAATGTATCTTTGTGGTGCAAGGAGGACATATGCACCGGTATTCATCATCACAAGATAAATGATTATAGAAACTATTGGTTCTATTGATTGAGAGAGTCAATCAAGATTTTCTTAGAGAAAGCATGGATCATGATCTTAGGGGGTAATACAGATCCATATTGAGTATTTTTTGGGATTATATGGATCACATTCGGGATTGTATGGGAAACTAGAGCTATAAAATATCCCTATTGTAGGGAAATTTTTTGTGCCAGCCCCCAGTGTTGGTGTCAGGGGTTCTTGAACGAGACTATAGGAGAATGGATAGAGACAAACAATTCATATTCCTATGGAACTAGTTGGTGTTTCCGCTTACACGGCATAGTAGGATCCCACCAAGAATACTCCTGAAAATTTCTATATTCGTCAATGGGTAAATATCCCCTACCTTCTCAACATTGGAGATTGAGCTGTCAGTGCACCATATGAATAGGATTCCAAATAATTTAAATATTATTATGGTGGGTGGTTGTCACTTGAGTGGACATCTAGGATGGATGTGTCTATGAGACGATGATTCCACCTTGTATTTACACAGCCAATGTTACTCATACTATCAACAAAAATGGAGGTGTGATTCATGTGGATGCTTCCATGATATGGATATAACATATTTTTTCATCTTATTACAATTTTAGGAGAAGAGTGTCATGTCAGTTCACAATATTTGTTTCTATTTAATTCAAATATAGGTTTGCATCATCATAGAGATAATATTTCATTCCCTAAATTCCATCTCTTGGATGTTTACTGGTCTATTCCACCATGTATGTTGATGTTATCTATTCAATCAAAATTATATGATGGGATATTGGTTCCTCCTTCAATAGATTCCATCATGATGCTTGACTCCTAGTCTGGACATCCATTATATATTTGATTTATATTCAAAAAACATATTCCTGGATATATTCCACGGTAGATGATGATTAATTACACTAAATTTATTTCAATAGTGAATCATCATTCAGTCTTATACACTTTTAACTTCAGGCTCATAGGGACATCTCTTGATATTGGATGTGTTTTGAACTTGTAATGAAATATCATTTTAATGTTGGAGGCATATCAAATGTGAGGCATATTATGCCCAGAACCTATAGAATCACGTTTCATATAGAAGGTAGTATAATCCGAGGAATTATGTAGTCAATGGGGTTTTACCTCAGGAAACCCACATTTAATTCATGTGGTAGGGATTTTGATCAAATCACATGTTTAACATCTATTGGTGATAGGTCAGTCAATGGTTTATCATCCTGTAGATATAGTTGAATGGATATGCATGTCCCTAGGGGGGCGACATGAATCATGGATTCAATAGAGAATGTCCCCCAAGGGGGGATATTTCACACATAAATTTTAGAGTGTGTTCCCCAAAGGGGGATATTTCACACATGGATTTGATGGAGTGTGTCCTCTATAGGGAGATGATTTCACACATGGAATTTGACGTGTGTACCACCAATGGGGTATACTTGAAACATCAATGGAACAGTGTGTCCCCCCAAGGGGATTCATTTAATAAAAAAATGGAATAACATGTTCTTTAAAGGGGAAAACATCACATTTTGATGGTGGACTGCATCCCCATAGGGGTGGGAGATTTCAGTATTTGGTTTGATGATTTTTGTAACACCAAGGGATTGGGGATCTCAGACATGGATGGTGAAAGTATAAAACATAATGGAGGTTTCCTACATACAATGTTGATAAAAAATTATCAAAACATGTGAACAAATATTCTATGGTTTAAGGTCGAGTGATATGACTGGTTCTATCAATTAATTAAGATATGTTCAGGAAACTTGTGTCATATTAGTAGAGTCAATGATGGACACTGTTTGGAATATAAGTGGAATATTAATAGTTTCCTCTATGAGATGGTATTATGTGAATTGATATTATGTGTGGGAGATTCCCTAGTGCACAATGGAGGATCAATTGTATGATTGAGGATTACACATGGGAGCATGCTAGTGTTCTTCTAGGGGAAGAAATAGTGTGAGTGGAGATTATACATGGGAGAATCTAAAGGAATTTATTGGAAACATAATGTTATGGATGAATCTTATAAGTCATATCCTGTTATGTTTCTCTATGGATAAGTAGTGGGGTAATTTTGGTTTATGTATTGGAGAAACCTTGTGTAATGTTATGATGAGTGATGGTATGAATATGACATAGGCATGGTAGCTACCTAACTTCTTCTATGAGAAATTATTGAATACTTTTCTCATAATTATCAAATGAGGCTTCCTGTTCTCCACACACTATGAATCCATAGAGTATAAAAAATGTAGTTAGTTGTACATTAAATAGGATAGGACCACAGTTTATTGTTATGTCAAAAGATCTGTGTGTGGGTCTTCTGCATTGAGTTTCCCATTCTATCTTCCTCTTTTTAAGACATGTTGGAATCTCAACCCACTGGTGGGTCACACAATTTTATTGGTTATTAAACTAGATTTGGTGGCACTTATAGGTCTTCTTGAGAGTATTAGGGATACATTGAGGTCTTCCAATAGAGGTATTCCCATTCATCTTCCTCTTATTAGTTCATGAGGGAATCAGGGATATTGAATTTTCTGAAGGTTATTATTGGGTGTCTCACTTGAGAAAGAGTCCCATGGGGGTTTTTTTGTGGAAATTTTGTTACTATTACATGAGGCCAATTATTAAAGTCACATTAGAATCTATTGATATACAATGGAGGCATCATATTCCCATATTAAAGAGTATACTATTGATTAATTTTATCTATTATGGACTATTGGTGTCATATCATGGTCATCTCATTAGTAATATATCACTTGATGCATAAGACATATAAGGTGAGTCATAAGAGGCATATGATTTTTGTCATATATGGAGTACTATAGTTTAATGTTAGGTAGTGGGGAAAACAGGTGGATGATTCCTAGAAATGACTGCTGCATGACTTAAATGAGAGAGGACATCTAGGTTCAAGTTAGAATTGCATTTTGAGGAAGGGGTTCTAGGAGTTTCTTGGGGAATGTTTTGACTCAGGGTATCTGAGAAATCCCAGTGGAAAGTCTAAACTCATGAGATGGTAAAGGAACTAATATTTTAATGTTGACTAATGGTATTTTAGGGAGTGTAGAGGATTATATAACCTCATGTAATCACATGGGGAGAGAATTACGGATATATAGGGAACAAATCAAAACAACCTCGGCCAATATTTAAATTATCACATTGTGAAGCTCTAATTTTAAGGGGGCTGAATAAAGGAAATGAAGGTACTATGCCTGTGAGTGGTTAATGATCCGAAAAGGGGTGTGGGGGATCTAACCCCATTGAATAGACCAGCTGGTATGAATATATAGGTTTCATAATAATAATGGATTCCAAAGGATAACAAATTCCATTAAATTATTTTACATGAAATGAGGATCCAAATGGATATGGAAAACACCCTTTTTTGAAGCATTATTTTTTCATGAATATTTGAGTTTCAAGAGTCATGGACATGTTATATGAACAATATAATTAATGGATGAAAGATTCAAGAAACATCATCAAGCACATAACAATATATAGAATGGATTACTTTATGGAATTCATAAAATATTTACAATGGGATAATTAGTTACATGAATTCTAGAAACATGTTATAGTTTCATGAATTCAAAGTTTGATTTTAGAGCTCTATATAACCTCCCAAATATGAGGACATTAGTTGGGGTCTTTATTAGGATGGTAGAACAGAGGCAAAATTATTCATGAATGATTGTGGTCATATTGAAATATTAATAATTTGGAATAGTTAAATACATTATTGAATAATGTTTCCTTGAACCAGACATACACTATAAGGTGGTTACAGCCTATGCTCCAGGATAATAGGGACTTACATGAATCTATTTTATGTGAATTAACATAAATTGCATGAAGGTTACAAATTAACCACTTAATTTATATGGACATATGTGAACCTATTCTCTTTGACCCGAACTTACACTATGTAAATCTTACTAGATCGATTCACGAGGCCGAATAAATCCAAAAATCATTGTTACATGAACTAGAATTACACTTCTCAATGGTTACAAATTAATCTCTACATGGGGAGAGACATCCTTGAATCAATATTAAATCAAAAAATCCTATGACTCATGAATGTGGCCGCTTAAGAATAGAATTGTTGGGGACTTTAGGGAATCAAAATAACCCTACATAGAGGTTACTACCACACATAAATGTTTGAGTTCCATGTCCAATGTTTTGTAATAATATATACATTATTATATGATTTTTGAAGTTATTTTTTTTAATTTCCTAACTTTTATTGAGTGTATATTTTGGTATGTATGTCCACATTGGCTAGATGACTATCCAAATTAAAGGATGAAAAACAAAATGTGCCCCCTAATCATTTTATTACGAATTCATTCCATTATTGACCACCTTTATCGTAGTTCCAACAACAATATAATTCCACATTTTATCACAATCAAGGGCCCAGAAATCATACTCATAATATGTGAGGGAAAAACATTAATCTTTAAACTCTATCTAATTACATGATCCAAAACAAACACAATCACCCCTATATATAAAAGCATCACAAATTGCATAAAAAATAACTGATTTTATAAATTTCACAAGATATTTAACTCACTAACCTCAATTTTGGGAACTCTAATTTGAACCATGCACCCCTAATATTCAAAATAATATGTGTTTGAGAATCCATGTGGTGAAATGCTTGGGTAAGATAGTACATAAAATTTATTGACTACCACATGAGGACATTTCTTATATTTATAAAATCATTGTACTCATCCCAACCATAATATTTTTCAAATTCCATTACACTCCATGATAAAAATAAGGTATAGATAAAACATATACTTACAATGAGAGTTTAATTATCATTACACTTCATAAAATGTATATAAAAATTAATCATATATACAACCAGATTAAATTAATTATAAAGTGGGAATTTCATTTATTATTATTCATTTCATATTCCTAAACATTTTATAAATACTCCAAAACATTCAAACAAACATTTCCGTTGAACATAACATATATTATAGACTATAATATCCACCTCATGTTCCATAATATTTATAATATTTTTAGAATTATTATATAAATATATTATTAATTTGAAATCACCATGGGGTCGCTTAATAAAAATCTCCTAGAAACTTTATAATTTGGTATGATTTATGTTGTTTGACTGTTTGATAAATGGATAATCTTATTTATCATATTCCTAATGTATAAATCATTACAATTATTTAGATTATTTTACACAAAATCGTCCAATGATATGATGTTAATATATTATATTCTACACATCCTACTTGTCATGAAAAATCATCTTTTATGTTCCCTTTATATAAAAAAAATCCATGAGACTTTTTTAAAATTATATAAATATTTTCATTATCTCTTTCTGACACATATTAAACTCTTTATCATAAATTGATATTCACATTTTAAATTTAAATTAATATAACATTAAATAGTTTTATTTCCCATAAACCTACAAAATTTTAATATATTATGTGAAATTCATTTGAATTTTATTTGTTATAATTATTTATTTCATAAAATTGAAATTCACTATGTTCATACAGACTCTCTCTAGCCTCATAGTTACTATATTGTCATAATACTATCATGCTATGATGCGTAAAATACCTTTCATTTTGAAAAAATATATTTCATTTTAGTAATAATATTAAAAAATAATACATTATTCCCATATAATATATGTTATTATATGTGTTTGGAGATTTTTTATCTAAAATAATGAAATTTGAAAAAACAAACATCAAATGTGAGGTAGGAACATCATAAATCATATTTTAACAAACATATGGGTAATAAATTTTATCTTGTAAGAAGCATTTTTTCCTTGGAATTATTTTATAACAAGTTTTATATTTTGATTTATCATAAAACATGTTCATTGAATTCATTATATCAGTATATATATAAGAACTCTTTTTCAAAAAGAAAACTATTTTTATATAATAAAAATGAGATTACTAAAAAAATTTTTTACTGAGATTCATATGAGTTGTATTTATATATTAAAACAAAAATATATTATATATTAACTATTTTAATCATAACTTCAAAAAATAACTAAAAGATTTATCAATTCATACAAGGATTCAGAAATCCTATATATTTATAACAGTTGTATGGTATTTATTTTATTCACAAACATTTAAAATCAACGAATTAATTAATATTACCCTATGAATTGACATAGATATACAATAGATTTTAAAATAAAACTTCAGTTGTCTATAAAACTATATCATATGGAATAATTACTCATTATTTACCAATTTTACCATTAGATTACAATGGCTATGAATTTCTACTGAAAATATATAATTATGCATTCAAACTATATTTTATTTCTCGATTTTGAACAATCACTAACTCATATAATCGATGTAATGGACCAGACCACTCTGATCCATTCTGTTGTGAAAATTTGGTTTTTTAGGTGTTCTGTGTGGTCAAGGTGACTAATTCCCTACACTTTTCCAAATTTTCAATTCATTGAATATTGTTTCTTGTACTGTGAAGAGTGTCATCAGTATGTTTTTTGTTGGAAGGTCATGCCAGTAGGTCATGTCGGTAGGTCTTGTTAGTATGTCATCTTTCGGTAGGTCATGTCAGTGTGCCATCCCTATGTATGTCCTATCAATAGGTCATCTATTTCTAGGTCATATATCGGTAGGGTCTACAGTGATTCCAAACCAGTCAATGAACAATGTTTCCATCATCCTTAAATTTGTTCCATTTGATATTTTCATTGAAGTAAAATGTGTTCAAATACATTGTAAGGTATTTTAGGAAAATTCAATGCACGTAATTCATGCCTTTTAATTATAGGGGCCTAGATTTTTTTACATGGTCAAACCATGTGGGTTGTTGAGATCTGATATTAATGAAAATTCATCCATTCCACATTCTGGGAGTCTCAGATATGATCCTTCTGTATCAGGCTCCTTCCCTTCATTAATTTAATAACCTTTCTATTGGACTGAGTTTCCCAGATCCTTTGTTTCTCAAGAAGTTTTTTGATTGTTTTGCAGACATGGATTATGTTATCCCTACCTACACGACACTATTTTTTCAAAAAAGAAGTGTCGATCAATCTTCGATAGAAGTTATGTTCTATCTCTATTTTTGTGGGTCCATCAACCTATTTCCTCCTATTTATCCTTTCCATGGTACAACATGTGATCTCCATTTTACTAATGTACCTGAATTGGGTGATCCTTGATGTGGTTGTTCTGTGGCATCTTTGATTGGATGATGTCATCACAAGAGAGTTTACTGTGATTCGTTGTGTTGGTTGTTCACATGAAAAGAATGTTCGTTATCTTTTGAGGTAGGTGATTCCTGGAATTTATATTAATTTAAGTGAATTCATTGATTTTTTGTGTTTTATCCACTTGATCACAATTAAATTGACATAGTAAATAAATTAATAGGATTATTTAATTGGTATCTTTTCCTTTGAGTTGTTTTTACCACCTCATTTTCAAAATCATTCGATATCTTTGTTTTTCTTGTTTATCAAATAATTATTTATGTAAATTTGAAATAAAAATAATTCCAATATTAATTATAAATTAATTGTACAATGATATAGAGGCATTTATAATGAATATGGATGTTTTTAATGCTTGGTGATAAAGCAAATGGATGTAGTTATGCAGGTTAAATGTATTCGGTCAATTCATTATAGAATAAAGTAACGGTTGTGCGAGAAAGATAATTCCTTTAAGGGTTCTGAGTTACCCTAATTATTTTAATGTAAATGCACCTTATTCATTGGATTTGTGAGTGCTCATTGTGTTTGAAGGCTGAATGCCTTGTTTAGGTCCAATAAAATAGTTACTATGTTGTTTGTTTCTTACTACTTTTTTTGTGGTCTGATCCTGGGAATGCTGATCCTAGAGGGATATTGTGGTATGTGGGGATAGATAATCACTATTTTGGTGGTAGAAGTTGATGCCTAGTGTCTTGAGAATCATCAACTTATTAATGTGAGTGTCGGGGAGGAAGCATTGGATGATGGAATAAGTTTACTCCAAGCTTACCTATTGATAAAAATTGGGTTATTATTGAATATGATGCTTTTTATCTTATTTAATTTCCATATTCTTGAGGATGATGTATCTCTTACAGTCCTTCCCAAATAGGTGAATATGTGTGGGGTATGAAATATGATTTCTGTGTTTATCTTCTCAAGGATGGATGGTTCTGTGCTCCATCTATAGGTTAAAAAAACTCAATGGGTTTTTCATCTACCCACCGTGTTGAGACCCTTATGTTTGGAAGCTTTGATTTTTTATAAAATCAGTGTAATTATGTAAAATTGAAAATGATTTTAATAAATGAGTGAATCAATGAAATTTAAACCATGTGGTTTTATCTTTTTAGGATGCAATGTTGTGGTTATAATTTAAAGGAACTATGGACTTAGTTTGTTTATTCCTATTGGGCATGGAACACTATTTTGATTCTAATGGAATGTCATCTAGAAAATTGAAATTGTTTATTATTGTTTTCCTAATTAATGAAAATAAATTTTAACTGATAAGAAATTATAATGAAATATAATTTATCTCATTATATGTTTTTGTCTCTATAGGATATATAGTCATGGCTCTGGAAGCCGACAGTCCAAGAGATATTTGAGGTATTTGAGTCTAATAAAAAGTTATACCTATATTGTGGTTGTGAGCTATATTATATTCTCTATTTTTTCTATATTCTTCTCAACCTAGTTGTTTAGGGATATTGATACCCTACGGATTTTGAGCCTAGTGGGTTGTTTTCCCCCAAGAACATTGTGGGGGAAGGATGGCTGTCCACCCCCTTTTGGCCTGACACCCTTCTCTAGTTAACTACTTGTGAGGGTATGCACAATGGCTATTTTTCACTATATATATCTGAAAAGGGATTTAATTTAATATTTTTATTTTACACTATTGTATTCTAAATATAGTTTACTATTGACTAAAATGGTCTATAGTGTATTGGCTGTGACGGGTTGAGGATCGTTACTCAGCGTATTGGCTGTAATGAATTGAGGTATAATACCCGATATATGATAAATGTTTTGCAGACATTGGTGGCTCCAAAAATATAACTAGTTACTTGTGGTTGTGGGAATGATGTGGTTCTTTTCCCAAGTGTCTATTGGAATTCCTTTTTCGAGCTAGATTTTTAGTACGTTCTACATATGGAAAAAGTGGAACAATAGTAGGGTACCCTAGAAATTATTTATTGTATTATATACTCTTGTATGGGATACATGGTGATAGTATACATAGTGAGGTAGGTAACATAGTATACCAATTTTTGTGATGTGTTATTTTCAATTATTCTTCACTATTCTTTATCATGCTTTTGTTATATTTTCACAAGAGGCTCTAAGGAGGATCTTTATGATTAATCTATTATAGTAACCCAAGGTATATATAAACTATTTTCCATTGAATTGGAGAATGATGAATATTGTGACGGTTATTACTACATTGGGGTTGTAGGAGTTTTCAGAATTTTGTGGTTGCAATCGTTTTACATTCTTTTGGTACATACAGTTTTCCATTTTATTTGTAGTAGTTCATTCATGAAAAAACGTATGTGTACAAGGGATTTAATTTATATTTTAGTCTATGTCGGTGTTGGTATGTTTCTATATTATCTCTCTCTTTAAAAAGTTTTCTTTTAGAGGGTAATTCCATTCAATTTTGTTTTTACAATTCCCAGAGTGTTAGTTTCCAACCTAAGGAATATTGTAGGTGGGACTCTGGGGTCATTATCTCCCTTCTCATATTGTCAACCATAGAGGTGTACACATTGTGGGGAGTGGTTTTGACAGAGTGGTATCAGAGGCATGCTTGAGGGATTGTATTTAGTTTTGACTTAGGCATAGGTGAGGATGCATGGGTTTTTAGGGAAACAATGTAAGCTATGTTTAGATACTACTGTAAACATAGGATATCATATGATACATGGGTGTTTAGGGCCCTCAGTGATATGATGTATAGACCATTAAATTTATATTTTATAATAAATTAGTTGATAATTTTTGTAGTGTAGATACATGGGAAAGGATCTAGAATAATTATTCATTTCTCCTATGTTTGAATTGGTAGACTTTAAGATAGGTGAACCTAAAATGAATATAAGAACACAATTTATTAATTATTGAGGAATCCTAAAAATTCTTGGTTGAGGAGCTCTAATTTTTTTTCTTTTGTAGGTAAGGATCTAGGTCAATGTCCTCATCTGGTTCACTCAAAATATGTATAGAAGTCTATTCCACTAATTTCCACATAGTAGAGGCTGACAATGTAGACACATTGAGTAGGAAACTCGGAGAGTTTCAATGCTAGAGATTAATGAAGTATGATGTCACTATATCAGATGCAGTCATAGAAGACTAGTTAGAGGAGGTTTAGATAGCCTTACGTTCAATCTGTGATTTTAAAGAGAACTGGGTGTCTTTTTTGTGACGATGTTGTGTGGGGCAGTGAGGCTTTAGTGCTTCTTGTTCCATGGGGATCATGAGGAGTCAGCAGATTCATGGGAAACGTTTTAGGACTAGTTTAAAGTAATGTTTTTTCTTCGATTGTGAAGGTGCCCAATATATAAGATCAACATACCCTTATACAGGGAGTTTCAATTTGATTGATTTTGGTATCCATTTCATGAACCTTTTGGGATATGCTTTAGACTTATTTCTAGATGGGAAGGAAAGGGAAATTAATTTCACTGAGGATTTGTGACCAGATATCATCCACTTGGTCAAACCTTTTATGCAGAAGAAGTATATCATGGTATTGGATAGGGGAGAGTTTATCGATATGAAATTGTACAGATCAAGATCATCATTTTATGAGGGTATTCAGGATTCCCCATGATGTAATGATGTGGTCTAGGTTTCCCATTTTTCTGGGAAGAAGAGTATCCATTCGATAGGTGGTAGGTCCAAGCCCTTAGAATCTTTTTTACCTAGGGGTATAGTCTCTTAGACATATTCCATGGGATTTGGTGATTTTTTATATTGTGGAGGAATATGTCATCAGTGGAAAGATTTTCAGACCTTTCTGCATAGACAGTGTGTGTAAGGTGTTTTTCTTTAGGTTCCTCTATTGAGGCTGTTCCAGCTGAGGCTACAGCAGTTGGTTGCACCATCTTTGGATCAGTAGTGAATATATGGGGTATGTAGAGGAGATCTCTTGGATGCTCCTCTTCCTTATTGAGACGAGTGTGGAAATGAAGCTGGTCACTGTTAGGGTCCTCGTGTCCCGGGAGTTGGTCATAGTCATCTTCATAATTTATCTTTTTCATCACTAGTAGAGCAAAACGTCATTCTTAGAACACTTTTCTTGTTTTCATAATGGGTGTATGCATTGTTTGATTAGTGTCATCGATAGGTCATATATCAATAGGTCTTTTTTGTAGGTTATCTGTTGGTAGGTCATGTTGATAGGTCATGTATGTAGGTCATCATTTAGTTGGTACTATCTGTATGTCTTATCAACTTGTTATCTGAACGTTTGTCCTATCTATAAGTTATTTTGGTAGTGAATCTATTGGTATGTCATCTATCTATAAGTCATGTCAGTAGGTCATCTGTCTGTAGGTCATCTATTAGTTGGTGCTACCTTGTTTCCAAATCGGTCGATGAACATTGTTTCCATCTTCCTATAGCAACACATTTTTTATTTTCTCATTGATGTAAAATGAATTCAATGTCTCATTAAGGAATTTAAGGCAGATTCAAAGCCTATAACACATAACATTAAACCCCTCCAGGTTTGAAGGTTTTTACATGGTCAAACTGCTTGGGTTGAAATCCAACTATAATTAAAATACATCCATTTTAAGTTCCCTGAGTCTCAGATCTCATCCTTCTATGCTGAGGGCCTTCACTATGTTCATTTACTCTCATTTTATTAGTATGAGGTCCCGAGAACATTTTTTACACGAGGAGATGTGTGATTTTACTATAGTCTCAGACTGTGTTTTCCCTACCTGTGAACCCCTATTTTGGTTCAAGAATATGTGTTTAAACATCTTATATAAAAGTTATGTTCTATCTTTGTTTTTGTGGATTATACTATAGATTTCCTCCCATTACCATTTTCCATGTAATGGAATGTGATCCCTATATTTCTAATGGACCTTTCGTAGGTGTTGGTTGATGAAGTTTAGTTGCGATGTCCTTAGGTGGATGCAGTCATCCCAAGATAAGTGATAATGATTTGTTTTGTTGGTCATTTTTGTGAAAAGAATGTGGGAAACCATTTTAGGTGGGGGATTTTTGATTTCTCTATTCTTTTATGTGTAGTGGTAGAGTTATCATGTTCAGCCTCTATATCTCAATGAAATTTACATAATCAATACATGAACTGGATTAATGAATTGGTATCTTTTTCATAGCGATTTATACATCTTGATTTTCTACATCATGTGATATTTATGTTTTCCTTATTTATCATGTCATTCATGATGGAAATTGGTAAATAATAGAAAATTTATATTAAATATAAAATAACAGGATAAAGGCAAAGAGGCATGTTTAATAAATTTGGTTGTTGTGGTTCTTATTGATATATCTAATGGATATTGATATACATGTTTAATTGAATCAGGATATTCAATATTGATGAATGAATGGTTTTGTGATAAAGATAATGACTTAAAGTGTTCCGAGATACCCTAATTATTTTAATGGACATGTACCTTATGGTTTTGAGCTGTGAGTTAGGGTTGTTTATGAACGATGATGGCCTATTTCCGGGAAAGGAGCCTGATTACTATGTTGTTTCTTTCTTGTAGCTTGTGTTGTAGTGTGATCCTGGGATGGTTGATCCTGGAGGGATGTTGTGGTATGTGGGGGTAGGGAGGCCCTGTGGGGGAGGCATATGATTCTTCTAAAAGTGGAAGGATGCATCGATTTATGCATGTAGGTGCTAGGAAGGACACTCGGGATAGTGGAACAGGTTGAATATGGTCTTACCCGGTGAAATTAATGTTGTTTTTCAGTCTAATGTTATTTTATATTATTTAATTTACTTTCTTATTGAGGAATATGTTTGTTCTTTGCTTCCTTCTAAAGAAAAATATTCAGGAGGGGTATCCCTCGTACTTTTGTGGTTTAGCTTCTCAAGGATGGATGGGGATCCGCTCTAGATATAGGTGGAAGAACTCGACGCGTAGTTCATATAATCAACATTTTAATCCCCTTATGATTGGATTCATAGAATGGTTTTCAATAATACCTATAATTTCGGAAAAAAATTAATTAATTAAAAAATTAATGAATCGATGACATTGAAATCATGGGGTTGGAGCTTGCTGTGATGGGATGTTGAGGTTACAATTTAGGGGAACCATGGACTTGGTTAGGTTATGCCTGGACGGTATGGAACATTGTTATGATGCTAATGAAATTTTATGAGAAAATATAAATTTATAAGTAAAGGATATGTAATTGTTAAATAAATAATAAATGTAATGTTAAAATGATAAAAAGTGAAAATTTAATCTAACGTATCTCTTTAAATGGTTGTGTGCTTATAGGATACCTAGTTTTTGTAGTGGTTATTAGGAGGATAAGATAAACTATCTACATCTTATTATAAGACTAGGTTATTCCCATAGTGTGGTTGTGAGCTATATTATATCTTGTACTTTTTCTGTTACTATAATTTACTCCACCATATCGGCTAGGGAAACAAAAACCTCAGGGATTCTGAGCCTATGGGGTGTTTTCCCCAACATCCCTATAGGAGGATGGATGGACTACTACCCCCTTTTGTCATGCACTCTTCTATTGGTAGTTACTTGTGCTGGTATGAATAGTGTTTACGGTTACCGATATATGTGTGTAGAGGGATGTAATAGATTGTGGTTATTTTACACCAATATATTCGCAATATATATTCCTTCGGACAATAATAGGTCTAATGTGTATTGGATATGATGGCCTGAGGATCATTACTCAAACTATGGTTTATAATTCCTTGAGGTATATTACCTGGTATATGATACATGTTATGTGGGATGGGGTGGATCATAAATACTACATGGTTACTTTTGGTAGTGTGGATAGTGTGGTGCTTCACCATGTTGTTTGTGGGAATGCGTTTTCGCAGAGAGATGCTTAGGAGATGTGACGTTGGGTAAAAGACAAAAACCAGTGGGGAAGTGGTATTTGGGTACCCATTATGTATGTTAATAAATTATATAATATTTTATTCAATACATTGTGAGAGTATCCATGGTGAGGATGGGAACACAGTATACTTGTAGGTGATGAGCTAGTTTCACATGTTGTTCAATGTTCATTAGAATTCTTTATTTACTTTTGAATTAGAGGATCCTGGTTGGATCCTTATATGTATGATTCTATACTCACTAGATGTATATATAATTTTTTTTGGTCACTTGGAGAAGGTCGGTGATTTGGATGGTTACTACGAACTTGGGATTGCAATAGTTCTTTGGGCTTCATGGGAACTGCAATTTTACTTTCTTTTAGGACTATTGACACCGGAAAAAACATCCCAATTTTTTTTAAATTGATCCAATAAATGATCCAAGAGTGTATAATATTTCGTATTCTATGATTTGATAGTTCATAGAGCCCAAAAAATGTTTTAGATTAGGAGTTATGGACATTTGAAGTGGGGCTGGAAAACTGGTTCGCGAAGCCCATTCACGAAGCTCCCTCTGCGATCGTGGACAACTGTCGTAGAGCAAGGAAGCGGGATGCTTCCCAAACACCTTGGACATTCGCGAAACCGCTACAGGTAAAGGAGGAGAGATTCTCTAAAAACACCTTTTATGTTTGTGATCCACCACGGAGCAAGGATGCAGGATGCTATGCGAACCCCTTTGACATTTGCAATACGCAGTGGAGTGAGCACTGGCTTCACGTCGAGCAGGATCTGCTTCAAGACGCCTCTACCCTATTAAAACCCTTCTCACCCCCTCAATTGTATGGTCACTCAGCCCCTTGGGGTGCTGATCTCCCAGTACGCGGAGCTCCTCTTTCCTTCACGAAGCGGCTCTTTGATTCCATACACCGTGAGAAGCTTCCTTTGAGAAGCGGCTCAGTGAGTCCATGCTCCACGAGCATCTTACTTCACATTACTTCTCCGTGAGTCCATACTCCACAATAATCTTCCTTCATGTTACTGCTCCATGAGTCCATGCTCTCCAATAAGCTACCTTCGCATTAATGCTCCGTGAGTCTAGGCTCCGTGACTAGCTTCCTTCACGATGCTACTCCGTGATTACATGCTCTGCAAGTCCATTCTCCACAATCCCATGCTCCATGATAACCAATTTTCCATGAGCCCCTTTTCTTTGTGAAGATTCTTTTCAAAGACCTATCCTTTGTGTGGCTCATACCTTCACACCTGCTGATCCATACCGTAGGGGTAGCACCCCTGTGTCCCTCATCGGTGTAACTGTCGGGCTGTAGTCCCACCCCTTCCAGCCGGTCACTTTGCTGCTGTCACTGACACCCATCATAAATCGACACTCGCATCGCGAAGTTTTCAGGCATGGATGTCGGGATTTCCCATTGAACCCTTATGCACACCAACCTTCTACCTTTGAAATACCATGATTTGAGATACTTCTCAGCAAACCATGAAACACCTTGAGTAGACATATTCATCTTATATCTTTCCACATGCCGTCAATTGATATTATCATCATCAATTCCATGAGTACCTTGAGTCAAACCATTCCTCTAATAAATCAGCAAAAACCCATCACCTGGCTCATACGCCAATATAAACCAGAAATGGTTGCCCTTGCATAAGTCCCAACAACATCCATTGATAGGAACCTTATACCTGACAGTACTATCTACATGACATTAAACTGTAGTTCCCTCTAGGTTCCAAACATAGGATGTCTCTTTCTCTAAACGAGTGATGCCTTATGCTTCAATGATTAGATGCCAATAGTCCTCTCTATACGACTATAAATAGTAGTACTCCCTATATTCCAAACATAGGATACCTCTTATTCAATATAAGATATTTCTTATGCTCAAATCATAAAATGCCTATAGTCCTATCTATATGACTATAAACATTAGTACACCTTATGTGCCATACATAGGACTCCTCTGGCTCTAAACAAGAGATACCATATTCTCCAATCATAATATGCCTCATTCCATGGTTATGGTGGCATAATTTCAAGAGAATTGGAATCCATTGAAACATTTCATCACTCCACCTCATGCTTTTCATGTCCAATATTCAGATCTTCATCGACTTCCATGTCTGATGGGACCTAATAACAGCCTAGTCCCATGCTGCATCATCTCACCAACCATTCTGGGCCAATGCCCCGTAAGACATTGGAAAAAGCTTTGAGTCATGTTATGTGTTTCAAACACGGTCAGTATTCAACCATCATTTGCGTGTCCCCATTCCAGGATAACATGATATGCATGCTGTGTTTCGAAAAAGATATATAGTTATGGTCCATCGCTATGCCACCTTCATTGTGTTCCGAATTTTAGGCATGTGATTCACACTTCTCATCTCCCTTTGTTCAAACTTATTCCAATGCCATTGGCATTTTCTCACTTCTTCACTAGTGCAATGGCGAAATCATTGACCCACCAGTGGGTTGGGATGCCCTCATGGCTAGACATAAGGAAGACATTATAGGAAAAATCCTCATGTAAGCCCCGTCCACCATTTCCACTCCATTGTGGCACCTGGGCAGCTTCCTAGCGTAAACCCCACTCATTATTGGAGCTCCATATCGGCACCCGGGTATCTTCCTTGCGTAATCCCCATCCACCATTGTTTCTCCATAGTGGCACACATGCAGTATCCTCACGTAAGCCCCATCCACCATTGACACTCCATAACAGCACCCATGTAGCTTCCTTTCATAAGCCATGTACACTATTTCTGCTCTATAGCGCCACCTAGGAATCTTCCTAGCATAAGCCCCATCCACCATTGCCGCTCCATAATGGCACCGGGGTAGCTTCCTCACATAAGCCCCATCAACCATTTCTGCTCCATAGCGGCAACTGATCAACTTCTTCTCGAAATCCCCTTCCACCATTGTAGCTCCATAACGGCACCCGGGAATCTTCCTTTCATAAGCCCCATACACCATTGCTGCTCTATAGCGGCACCTGGATAGCTTCCTGGCATAAGTCCCATCCACCATTTCCCCTCCATAGTGGCACATTAGCATCATTTTCACATTATCCCCATCCAACATTGTCATTCCATAGCATCACTCGGGCAGCTTCCTCTCATTATCCCCAACCACTATTGCTACTCCACAGTGGCACCTGGGAAGTTTCATCTCATAAGCCCTATCAACTTTTATTGCTCCATTGCGGAACCCAAGAAGCTTCCTTGCATAATCCCTATTCACTATTTCCTCTCTATAGCGGCAACTAGGAAGCTTCCTTGCGTAAGCCCCATCCTCCATTGCCGCTCTATAGCGGCACACATGCAACATCCTCGTGTAAGATCCATCCACCATTGTCGCGCCATAGAGGCACCTGGGTAGCTTCCTCACATAAGCTCCATCCACTATATCTGCTCCATAGAGGCACCCAAGCACATTCCTTCCACATGCCCCATCCACCATTGCCGCTCCATAGCGGCACCCGAGCAACTTCCATGCGTAAGCCCTATTCACTATTGTTGCTCTATAGAGGCACCCAGGTAGCTTCTTTGCATAAGCCCCATTCACCATTACCACACCATAGCGGCACACATGTATCTTCCTTGCAAAATCCCCATCAACCATTGCCTCTTCACAGTGGCAACGATAAGTTTCTGTTTGTATGCCCCTTCAACCATTGTCACTCTATAAGGGAACCCAAGAAGCTTCCTTGTGTAAGCCCCATTCACCACCCTTAATGGATGCACCTTTACATTTTGATCGTCAAGTCCTTGCTGCCACTTGTTTCTCAGACAGAGCACCACACATGTGGACTAAGAGTAGTAAGCATCGACCATGAAATCCCCTACCGGAAGCCCAGAGTATAATCCATAATCCCATCCTGGACTACGTGGGCTTTGATCCATTCCAAGGAAAAGAATGTAGGAGAGCTCCTTGAGGTTCAAGGCCACCATCCATAAGTCCGAACTCCCCTAAAATTGGTTCTACATACTCCATCCTGGACTACATGGTCTTTGATCTTTTCCATGGCAAGGTACATAGGAAGACTCCCTAAGATTCAATCCAAACACCCAGTCATTCCGACTCCCTTCACGTTGTTTCAAAAACTCCATCCCAAACTATGTGATCATTAATCCTTTCCATGGTGAGGTACATATGAAGAGACCCTGGGGTTCAATCCCAACACCTCTTCATTCTTGACCATCTTCACGTCAGTTAACCATCAACTTGGGCAGCCTAGAGTGTAATCCCCGCACCCATACATGAACTATATGGGTTTTCATCCTTGCCAAGGTGAGGTACGTAGGAAGCCTCCATGAGGTTCAAGCCCAACTCCCAGTCGTTCTGACCCCCTTTACATTGGTTCACCAAAAACCGTTATGAACTATGTGGAAATTGATCCTTGCCAAGGAAATGTACGTAAGAAGCCTCCACGAGGTTCAATCCCACCATATATCTGGGCCTCAGGTCCTCATTCACATCAGTTCACCCCCATCTTTTATGACCTTAAAATGTGGATGTCAATCAGTTGTCAGTCAGTGATCCCCCATTCAGCAGTAATCTGTTGTCAACCACATTCGGCGATAAGCCTTTGAAGTCGCCAATCGACGGTAATCCATCGTCAAATGAACTACGCGGACATTGATTCCCTTACATGGGGATACGTAGGAATCCTCCTTCAGGTTCAAGCCTAGCAACCATGTAGCATCATGATCTATCCCTCAATCCCATGTGTTCTGGGAAGATCATGCACCCACCCGGATGTTCTACTTATTTCGGGTCCCATCCATGTAACCATTCTCATGGGGCGCCACCTCAGGTGTCCCATCATCCCACCGAACTACACGGACTTTGATTCCCTACCACAGGGATGCATAGGAAGTCTCTTCGACGCTCAAGACCGACACTACCATCCCCTTCAGGATGGTCCCATCTCATTCCCCCACCACTCAATTTAACTCTCTGCCATCCATCCTAATTCTCACCCTAGTCGCCACTTCCTGGTGTGATCATGACATCCACCTCCTCACTGCTCCTAGAAGTACTTGGGCCACACTTCATGCATAAGACCCATCATGTCTCGGAGTCATTGTCCTTTTTGTATACCCTAATTCATCACCCCATCGAACAATGTGGGTTTTGATCCCAATCATCTACACAAGGTATGTAGGAAACCTCCATGAGCTTCAATCCACATAAATGGTAAACTTTGGTGTTCCCCCATTCTGGGGTGCACACTTCCTGATCTCCCCTTAGTGGTGTGAAGATCAGCCTTCACGGTGTGACATATGACCTTTACAGACACACTATCACGGGTATTCTCTTATTGATTGTTTTGGTCCATCCACCGATAAACCTTCTAGGTGTTTCCTCCTAGGGATGTACGAATCTTATCTATCAATATGAGACATTCTGATCACACTAATTCTATCTACACAAGATGTTAAACTCATGGCCTACCTCTTGATAAAAATGTGATGCCTGAGGAGAACCTCGAAAGACACGCCTTTAGCTTTACCATCACTACAAGATGTTAATCTTGCATCATCCCCTGTGTTAAACATGGGAAGTTGATGAAAACCTCAGATACATGCCTATGGCATAAGATTCCCCGCATTAGATGTGGGATTCCTTGGGTTTTTCACCCTTGAGTTTCCCTATTATGAGGAAGAATATAGCTTCCTCATTGTCCACGGATCCAGAGATGCCCCGACATGCCTGATGTTGTTATATACTCTGACTGAAAGTTGCTACCATGTAAAGACCCCCTGGAATGTCCTGGCAGAAGTAGTGTAATTAACTGGTGTCCACAATGATATGGCACTAGGAATGTGATTCATGAACTACGACTTAATCTATGATGGAGACCCTAATTAGGTATAATGTTTCGAGGAGGAATCCACAAAAGGAAGAACTGATATCCTATTATCATGTTTCGACCATGGAGCAAACATCCCTGTACAAGGAATGGATGTTGGCCACCTTTGGAAAGAGGGAATGTGGGGAAATAGATGCACATCCTCACACACATATGCATGCACCCCAGCGAAAGCGATGGAAACAAGGACCAATAGTTTTTCATTTCAGTTGAATTAGTTATTTAAAGACATTAAATATGTTTAATAGGAATTTATTGTATATTTTAGTGTTAGAAGGAATTCATTGGTGTCGATCTTATCTCTCTCATTTTCATGTGTTCTATTTGGGGGTAATGAATCTTATTTGTGTATGTACAATACTCTTAGTTCTAGTCTCCATTTTGGGGCCTACAAGAAGTAAGACTTATGGGTCATTATCTCTCTCCTCACATTTCTAGACCAAGACGGGTATAGATTGTGTGGAGGGTGTCTTCAAAGTCTATATAAAATGAAAAAAATGAAATCATTTTCTATGGTTCAACATTTCTAAACATTTATAGAAAAAATTGTGAACATTACTTGATTTCCTTCACATTGATTAAAAAATTTAAAACGATTAAAATAATTTGAATTCTTTAACTCGAGTAGGTATGTAGGAAAAAACCTATTTCACAATGTTTTTAACATTCTATTTTTCATTATTTAGTTGATTTTTTACTAAAAGTAATTTTACTGTTTTTTAGCAATTTAATTTGAAAGACTAGATGAATTATTTTATATCTATGCTTAGCATCTCTATTACAAATGATAAAAAAATTCAACAAAATTTTTATTCAAGAAAGAATTTCTCTAACTTAATAAATTTCTCATTCTCATTAAGAATATTTATTATATTACAATTCATGTTAGTTTCTTTTATTAAAACTCTCCTATTTCAGGGATTAATCTCATGGTTATTTTTTATGATGATAATGTTATTCCTATATATATTTTTGTTCTAATTACTACAATTCATTCTAATATTTTAACAATGAAATTATTAAATGGGTAACCTCTCTAATAATGAATACATTTAAATTATTCATTCCAATTATTTGGTTATAAAAAATAGTTCCTCAACCAATGATTATTCCTAGGAATACCCCTCGCCATACAGCTACATAGGTTGGAAAACATCCCAATCCTGTAGTTTAGGGATCTCAGGTAGCTATTTGAGTATACCATTATAGAGATCAACAATATGGATTTAAAATCAAATTTATACCAATGTTGTTACAACTAAAATAGTTTTATAGCTATGTTTAACAAAAATATCACAATATGATTTGGTCACATAACTATTTTGTATAGCTTATTTGATAGTTCCTCATACAAAATAGTGAATGGGAAACATTATTTGGAAGAACCTACAATTTTGAATGAATGTGGCCTTAACATGTGATTTAATTTAAGGTATATAACATTTATTACGATAAATTTTTTTTCATAATCCAATCTCATGTTATTACCATTGTGAAATAATTCCCCTAGATATTTTATTTTTGAATCCTTATGCCTTCTAATAAATTAATACGTTCAACACATATTTATGTGTAACACTTTAAACAACATGTTGTTTTTGCTAATAATAAAATATGATAGACACATTTAAAAAAATAAAATTCACAAAAATAAAAATTCAAACAAATACACACAAATAAAATTTCCTCATATGCATAGTGAATATGAATATTTGAAGTAAATATTCATAATTATATGAATTTATCATCTAATATTGAGTAATATAGATGCCAAGGATAATTAACCTTGTTATTTATAAAATAGGGAATCAACCTCAACGGAATATGGATTTATCAATTAATTTCCCCAACCATGGGGCATACACTCAAAATAGAATCAATGTTTTCATAAATCTAATACCTAATATATACAAATTCTATTCCAAAAAATAATTCATGCCAATAATATTAAATATGAATTGAGGTCTAGGTAGATGACAACTAAATATAATATTCCCATTCCTAGAATGGAATGACGCTTTAGAAGGAAACATTTCTCACAAATGTTATATAATACACAATTTTTAAATTTCAAAAACAATTTATAAACATGGATAATGTTATCCCATATGGAATCTTTAATTTTATAGGGGGATACCAAACAATAATGATTTATATGATATTAAAAATAGTAATGATATTGTATATTAGAAAGCATGAGTACCAAAAAAACATGGATGATCTTTATGTTCAAAATCTATTATAAAAAAAATAATCTCTATTGTATGATTGGTTGGAGAAAATAGAAGGACAATCAAATAGATTAGGATGCATATCAAGAGAGGAAGCATGTCAAGTTAAGTGATTTTTTTAATGTGATAGTGATTCCATTTATAATAGATTTATTTAGCGTTTTTGTCAAAATTGGGTTAGCAAGGATCATTGGTCTAGGTATCCTACCCAAATCCTATGATTTCACCTTTGGTATGGTCATCTACATGAAGAAAACAAGAAACAAGGTGACCAAAAACCCTATTTAAAAATCACCAACCTAGATTTCATATTTCTATATTCAAATTATGTTGATTAATTGATAACATCAGATAAATCTACACAATTAACAATGAATGGTCATGAAATTTCAAAAGAAATGTAATAAGAATTGATAAAATGAGTTGAAGCAATAAAAACATGAATAATAAATAGATAAAATCACTAAAATCACAGCCACATACTATCAAAACATAAGAAACACATAAAACCACTCGCTCAAGCTTGGAATGATTAGAATTAGCAGCATAGATACCTGAGGAAGAATGGTGGTAGTGAACAACGATGAATCAGGGCTCTGAAATCACTTTGTTTCTACACATCATCAGTGTGATGGCACTCTACCTACTTTCAATCATGGGTCCTCATTCTTTTCTACGAAAGTGATCTCTTATAAGAAATACCTTCAATCCATTTCCCACCTGGCCTTTATTTTTTGGTGTCTCGTTGGTGTCAATTTTTGTAAGTTTTACATGTCATTCAATCATTCAATTTTCATTAAATGTGGAAGATTTTTAAATTTCATTGTATCTATTTTAAAAAAAATCTCAAAAAATCTCACGTCGTTAAATTTGAATACATTATTTGTAAATTCCATAGTCTGATATTCCTTCTATATTTCATTCTAAAATAATTGGTTTCACAGTGTGAGCAATGTGAAGTGGTGCGATGTGTCTTTTAACCCATAAAATGTCATGTTTTTTATGTTCCAAGGATTCATTATTTCCTACAAAAAATAAAAAAACTAGTCAAACATTCCAAATATTACAAATATTATTCAAGTTAATAAAAAATCAATTAATTGAAATAATATAAAATAGATGCATGAAAATTAACAGTTAAAAATGTTCAAATCACTCATTCAATTAAATAAAAAATTTATTTATTTTTAAAAAATTACATTTTATGTTATTAAAAAATATTAAGTTATGAATTATTAAAACATTATAATTCATTATACATAATTAAATAAAAGTAAACAATTTATATTTATTATCAGTATAAACTATTCCATATTATTCATTGTAATGAATTTACATTAAATAAAATAAATTTAATGATACAAAAATAATTCATATTTCAATTTATAATATTTAAAGATTTTACCTAATCAAAAAATAAAATTTTAATATTATTTAAATATTTGATTGAATAATTTATCAAATAAATTTTTATTTTTTAAATTAACTTCTTAAAAAATGCCACTTTTATTTTGAATAATTAAAATTAATCAATGTGAATAATTATTATTTTTTTCTAATAAAAATATTATATTTTTTCTTATTTATATAATTTATTTACAAATTATAAATTACAAAAATAATATTCAAAGTAATATTTTATATTATAATTATAATTCATGCCAGTTAACTGTAAAACGTATTTAATGTTGTTGATTAATAACAAGGAATAAAAAATCAATAAATTTTTAGTAAACATTAAAATAGATAGAAACAAATTATAAATATTTATATTAAAATAACATTAAAAATTATTATATTTAACGAAAAAATATTATAATAATTAAAAAATAATTTATAAATTATATATTTCATTTAATAAATGATGATAATGAATTATTATTTTTTCTAAAAAATTATATTTAACAGTTTAGGATCAATCATATGATATATTTGTTATAAGGTGTTGAATAAAACCTTTATACTCTCTTTATTAGACATTACAATATATAATAAATTAATATAACATGATAATAATCCATCTTTTATGAATCAAAATGTTATTTTAAAAGTGACATGAAACTTTATTGTTTTTTATATGCACAAAATTCTTATTATCACATAAAATTACTCAGAAAAATAATCATCGACTATTATAATAATAAAGAATTTGTACTGAGTGGTAGGTTAATGTCTATCATGTCACATGATGATAATCAATCATGGATAAAAAATAAATAACATTTTATGAAAATTATTATGATAACTTCAATGAATTGAAAAACCATTATATCTCAAATGATTTTTAAAATCAAAATTCATGGTATGGATTTAATGAAACAAATAAGTTTTTATTTTTATATTAATGATTAATCAATTAATAGACATGAAATGACACTATAAAACAAATATAAAAATCCATGGAAATTGATGGTGTATATAACTGAAAATAAACAAAAAACACACTTCATTATAGGATTCAACAATAATAGTGTTCATTAAACGATTGACAAATAAAACTAAGGTTTAATTTTTAGTTTCTTCCCTCTAAATAATATAAATGAGTTTTCCTGAATGAACCAAATTATTTTGGTGGCACCTAATTATCATTCAGGATATCCTAATATTTAATAATGAAATAATAATTAAAGAATATAGTCTTATGAGGAAGGAGTTCTAACTAAAGTTTAATTTATAAATATATATCTAAACACAAATCCAAAACTCATTTAGAACGTATATTGTTATTATAATCAACCTATTCATTTTTACATACGGTTCATTGACATGAAATTAATTCTAGAAATTTCATCTCATAGAACATTAATATAAACAAACTCCTACCTATATAATCATTGGAAAACACTAGTTAATGGTAATAAATCAATTAAAAGAAAAATAGTATTTTATTAACCACACGTATACCAGATGAATTGATCATTCAACTCATCAGGATTTATCTATGTCATGCAATATGAAATATCCTTACAACCAAAATATACTATCTCCATATCCTAAAATATAATATATTATAATGCATAAATAGAGGAATTTTTATATATGTATATCATAACATAAGATATATCATATCATACCACATGAAAATATAAGTTTTTATATAATATTCATTTCATTTATTTTACTCATTTAAGACACTTTTATGATATATGAGTTAGTATAATAACTCTATCATTTTATAGGGTGTTTCACCAAACTGGATATATGTTTCTTTAGGATTTCAAAAAACACCATATATTAATGGTTGTTCATTGGCACACAATAGAGTACCGAACTAAATATCTAACCCAAATATATTAAATTCAAATAATACTCAGTCTAGTGGATCTAAGAACCTCTATCTATACAAAACTTCAATGTGAAAACACATTAACGACTGATGGAATCGAATCATTGGGATCCATGCGAGAAGATACCCATAATGGACTAGTCACACACCCTTTAATTCTGTATATGTGATAAATAATAATTTATACTATAAATATACTAATACATGATGTGTAGAGTGTTGTACATGGTTTGTAGGAATCTTGAGAAAGGTTTTTCATGTAATAATTTACATGAACTCATGTAAAGTACTCATGAACAACATGTCTAGTAGGGTTATCAATGTCTATAAATATGTGGCATATTATTTAATCTTACATATGACGAAGGTATTCTGGTTTTTTCATACATGTACTACATAGAGGATGATAATGTATATGAAATATATATATAATTATACGTGGAGTCTCCATGGAATTCATTGGGTGTATGTTAACGTGGGATCTTGTAGTGTAAAACCTATACACAAGTATCCTCCCAAACTGATATAAACAACTTTTATAATAGATGTAAAAGGAATTTATGTTCCAAATAAATAAATAATAATGATTGTGGATTCAGAATTATGTTTGAGATATTGTGGTAAATGATGTATAACTCGAATTCATATGACTTGTATCATTTAAAAAATTTATTACACTAAGTATAAGTAACCTAGAGAGTTTTTAGATTTAGTATTAGTGAATCATATCATGCGGCCTAAAATAAATCAGGGACACCATGGGTGGATGAGTATATGGTGATTTATCGTAGAATACACATTCTGTAGTTGAAAATTTATATTAAACATCGTATTCCAATAATGGGCACTTCCATCACCTATATTAGTTGAATCACCTCCACTTTTTGAAATAATTGTCACACCCAGGTCTCCCAATTCACCTCTGTGTGTTACTTACAGTCCAATAATCACCATCTAGTCGACCATCGTCCTATTATTCTTGAAACTACACGGGGAATATTTCATGTCATCTTCACCCTGTGCATGAACACACAAACTCTATGGATTCCCTCTATTGAAGCATCAAGGAATCAAAATTTATGTCATATGTAATAAAAAAGAATGTTATGTATTCTAATTTGAAAACAAATACACAACCACCTAAGGATGTTCTTATGTATTTGTTTTTTCAACAACATAATAATGAGACAAGATTAAAACATTCAATTCATTTAGAAACAGTAACTCAACAAGGTTTGATTATATGTATATATTATAATATTTCATAAAGAACTATTTTATTAAATAATAATTTCAGTCAACGATAATTATTATTATAAATTATCATTACCAAAAAAACTGATAACGATATAATCCAATAAAAATACATGAATATAAAAATCACAATAATCACGGAGGCCTTAACCAGATGATCTATTATTTTTATAAATAAATTGATAAAAATAAATAGAAGAATGTTTTGTGAATAAATAAATGTTTTATTAATCTAAAGAATTCAATGAAAAGAAAAATAAAACATTTCTGACCTTAATTGTGATTTCAAAAAATTTAATTACATAAAAATCATACATAGGTTCCATCTTCATCATCACCAAGATGGAAAACAAGATAGAATAATGGGATGAATTAATTCCATTGTGTAAAAATATGGAGTGGGACATGGGGAGAACCTAATTAATCTAATTAATTATACCCATGAAAACAGGAGAGGGGGAGACAGATATTCCAATTTTGAATTATTTAATTATAGTAATTCATATTTTATACATAATAATACTCCTAATAAAAACAAACCAACATTGTAATTAATAAAATTAATAGATTCCATGATTACTCTATTTTTAGTAGTGAATGAATTATAAGAATGTTTTTTTTCAATAATCACAATATCCAAAACATCACCACATGAAACCTCATCTACCATGCCATATAATAGGTCAAAATATCATCATTACATATCAACCCCATATCATTACATGCAATAAAAATTGTAATAATTTATTTCTATTTAATTCATAGACTAATTGTTTGGTATGTGTGTTTAAAAACATGAAATTAATATAAAATCATTCCTTGAAAATTACTCCCATTTTGGACAGAAAATTGTGTAAAATTTGTGATATAAAATGCCATTTATGATATATTAGATGTTCCCATGTGTACTGCTAAAAAAATATGGAGAATTTATTATTTATTTTCAAAATCATGCAATGTAAAAATTAAATAAACCAAATTCAAAAACAATGAAGAAAATATTATTGAAAATATGTCAAACTCTTTTTTAGAGAAAATATTATATTATAGTTCTGTTCATATATCAGACTCTCAATATAAAATTTTATTTACTTAATAAATATTAAATTATTCTAAGAATTAAACTACATAAGGGCATACGTAAAATTTAACTTGAGGATAAATATTTCATACCATGTTATAAGAAGAAAATAAATATTTTTAGATGCCAAAAATTATGTTAAATATATGAATTTTTCATTCATGTGGAACCCATCTAGTGAAACACAAAAATAAATAATTTATTCCCATGAGAAACGTGACATGTTTTGTCCTTACCTAAATTTACAATTTTTGTTTTAGTATATAAAAAAATTATTGGTAATATAAATATTTTTAAATAAATATAAATTTAATAAATTTTAAAAATGTGTCTAAAAAATCTACCATTACAATTCAGGCTAGAAAACCCAAATATTTTTTAAAGGGAAAATATTTTCAATATCATTTTTAACATTCAATACTAATCCCAAAACGATCATTATTGTTTAAATATCACAATTATATCATAGTTATTAAATTAGTTGGTATTAATAGAATAAACTAATTTATGAAAAAGATATAAATGTTCTACCAATTTTAAATATTCCATAAAAATTTGTGCTCAAATATTTTGAAAGTCATATATTCAAAAGAAAATTATTTTCATTATAAATGGTTTTATTTTTTAGTGGGAAAATATTGTAATAAATATTTTGGAATATACAAATAAATATATTCCAAAGTAAAATAAATTTTAAATTCATTATATGGATAATAAATTAGGTTATTATTTTTGGATTTCCCAAAACAGATTGATTGTTTGGTGAATAGTTAAAATAATGAATCATTATAAAACAATCATTTATTTTCAATGAATATGGTTATTTAAAATTACACTACTATTTTTATACATTATAAAAGTAAAACATGTATTATATTGGTATTTTTCATGAAATTAATTACATTTAAATAATATTTATACATGTGTGTTATATAGTTTTTTTTTATAATTTGAAAGAAAGTTTTTTAGAAAGTTTTTTAAGGTTCATAGTGCTTTCATATTTAAACTAACTAAAATTGTCCATATTGAAGATCTATTCAAATTTAATGTGTACAATACATATCTATAAATATTAATTTTAATTAATATAATTTTCATTACCTCCCATATATGTATTTTAAGATAATTTTGTGCCTTAAAAATATATTCTAAAAAAAATTATTTCCATGAAATGTTTGAGGTTTTAATATTAAGTGTAAATTTTCCACATATATAAATTGAATTTTAGAAAATTGACTCTATATTTTTAATTTGAAAAATATATATTGTTTGATAATTTCAAATAAAATCTTGTTCAAAATTAATATTAAAAATAATAAAAAATTATTTACCATATTTAAAAAATAAAAGAGTAAATTTTTGCAACCTTTGAGATAAATAAGACAACATTTTTTATTTTTTTAAAATTTTATAGGTGTTTTTAGTCCTAATATTGCATAATTTTTTATTTTTTAAAGTATTTAGAAAATTTTCTTGAGCGCGAAATCCCATTATTATATAGTTTTTTGTTTTTACTGAACATCCACACCATATATTTTACAAAAGGGCACCTCATGTCCAATCCTTTACATATATAAAAAATACATTGGTTCTTCCAAAAACTAAATTAATTTTTTTCTTAATTCGATTATGATTTCATATAGGCTCTTTTTATCATTAATACAATCTATGGGAGAATTATGTATGATCTATAGAGGTGGTCTAAAGAAGAGGTATCCCTCTTATTAAATTATCAATATTTTATTTATTTATCCACCTCATGAAAATATTTCAAAATAATTATTTTATATGTATATATTCATATACCATAATAAAATATTATATTAGAATATTATTTAAAACTAAATCCACATCTAATTCAATAAATTCTGAAACAAAACCATTAATCATGTGTACAATGAACTACCTCCTCACAGACTGATGTAATTTATTTTCCAACACTGAATATAAAAATGTGTAATGATGATTAATTTAATGCCTATATATAGTATTAATTAATTATTAATAATTTTTGATACTTATTATTTCATATAATTTCTCACCTTACCACCTTTGGAAAATTATAATGTCGTACGTGCCTATAGAGGACTACTACCTTACAGGGTGATGAGATTAATTTTTTAATACTACAAAACATGAATTTTTTATGAAATAGTATTCACAAAATAATATTATATCTATTTCATGATAGTCATTATATAATGATAAAATTAAAATTACCTTCTTTTCATTATGATCATTGAAAAATGGTATCATTATATATTCATACGTATATCTTACATTCTCATTGATTGTAACATAGTTCATTTTTCTTGAACCTTGTTAGTAATTCGGTTTGAAAGAATAATTCATTCAATGAAATGATTATAATTAAACTCTTCTTATTATAGATATGATTAATTGTAAATTTATTTTTCCATATTCATCTTTCTAATGTGATTTTTGATATTTGATCCAAACTTCTTCATAATGACCCACTCGAACATAAATTAATAATTAATTGATTAAAACATAATAATAAATATAATAATAATACTACTAATTTTGAAAAATGTTCTTATTAAATTATATAATTAACATAATATTATTATATAGGATGCTAAATAATGTAAAAGATAAATCAGGATAAAGGTAATGGACCTATCAAACCCACCCTTTTCATCGACCTATGATTTCTCTCTCTATAACTCACATTATGTATATAATTTTTGTTATGTAATTCAAATAAATTATGTATATATGTATCATAAATAAATAATTTTTCCAGTATCACTTCTTTAATGGGTTAATTTATTCCTTATTTTCATTTCTCAATTTCCTTCAATAAGAACTAACTTTTCAATGTGATTTAAGGAAGGGTTGTACATCCGATTTTTTTATGTGTTAAATTCTCATGTTTATGCCTTATCATTGATTCCTTATTTATAATTCATGTTCATGTAAATAAAATAAATTTTATGGTTTGGCCAAATATTGTATATTTCACCAACATATTGGGAAATATTTTAGTCTCTTGAGACACCATATATTGGATAAAGGAGTTATCCCAATCCATTATGAGACTCTCCCCACTAGGTGATGTTATGTCAAATGTTCTCCTTGACTTACCTTTATGTAAATTTTTATGAGGTTTATACATTTCCTATTCTTCCATGTTCATTTGATACAATTGACATTAAGTAGTTCTTATCTTTGATTACTCATGAACCAAACCTTTTATTATATCATGTTATTCCTTTAACTAACTTGTTTTTTTCCATATCATGTATATTCCATTATGATACTTCTTATGTTTAAACATTCATTATGTATTCAATAGTTCATTATATGATGTATTAGGTGATCTAATTTAATTATGACCCGATTATTGTGAATAAAATAAGGAAAAAAAATTTCATTACATTTTTTTGTAATATGAACCTAATCATTCATAGTCAATATGCCTCCTGATAATTGGGGTTATATGTCTTAGATATTTTAAATTAATATAAATATAATAATATTTGTAAATGTAATCACTAGTTATAATTTGTATAATATATTAGGCTTAGTTAACCAATGAATACTTTTATGATAAAATTTACAGATAACTCTAGAGTAAAAATTAAGGGTAAGCATATGTATATATACATATTCAGAAGTCTGGTGAAGTATAATAATTTTTTTTCATTAAAATATATCCATTCTTGGTTACTTTATGTTAATGTGGCTATGTAGTCTATTTTACATGGGATAATAACCCCAATGAGGGTGTATCGAGCTATACTAAATTTCCACCTAATGAATCAAAATGGGCCTTCTTGCACTAATACATTGTATCTCCATTACTCTATTCATTGGAAAACTCCTAGACTCTTTAAAACCAATTCGGACATGAAAAAATTACGTTAAGATTTATATTATTAAATTGTTTTTTTAAACTATAATTTAATGATTGAAATTAATAGGTTCAATAATATATGTCATTTTAAGTTATCCCTTTAATGTTATTCATTTACCATTTAGTCATTTAATAGTTTAAAATAACCATTTTAAATTGTATCTTATTTCAATAAATTTATGGAAATATGATAATCTAATTAAAAAAAAAATATGAGGGGAAATGTTATTATTTCCCAAATGATATTTCCAACATAATGCAAGTTGGAGTCATTATCATTATAATAAAACATCCTATATTAACTCATGTTTTGGATAAAAACATGAATCACGAGTAATGCTTGAATCACCCTAACAAAGATAATTTTATAATGGAGACGTTTATTTGAAAAAGGCCTAAAAATTCATCTGGTCCTCTTATCATTTAATTGAAAAATAGTTGACCACATAAAATTAAAATATCTTCCCTCTTTATAAATTTAATAGGATGTTCAAGGTTATTCTAGTTTCTTATTGTATGGAGGTATAATTGGATCATGGGTGGATGATGGTAAAAAATATGAATCTAGAAAAAGACATCTTGGAAATGTACTGTATCGATTTTCATTATAAAATTTCTGAAAATAATTTTCTTGAACTATTCAGTGTAATACAGAGAGGTATTTCATTAACATCGTATAAAATGATAACAAATCCATCATATAATATTAAAAAAATTTACACTAATAATGTCACAGACCTATGGATTTATCATCTCCCTTGAAATTAAATTTTACCTCAACTTTGGAAGGATAATTTCATGCTTGTGAAAACTATTTTAAATTTGAGACTTTGTTAGCTACGAGGAAATTTTCCAATGTTACCTCATTCTTGAAATAGAGATAAAAAAATCACTAAATTATCATTGTGAGAAGTAGTGGAATATTGAGTTTAACTATAGTTGTGATATGGAGAAATATAATTGTGGATATAATAACAAATATCACTCATGTATAAAGTATGGTAAATATAATGGTAGAAATTTTCTGATGGGGTCCAAGAATTGTATTAGGTGCGTGAAGGAAGATCTCCTAGACAATGACTACTTGGGATAGAAACCAAAAAATGTGATGGAATAAATAAATGACCATTTGACCCTCACCCAATAGTCCAATGTTTTAAATAAAAAGAGTAAAATATATGAAATAATTAAATAATTAAATGATATATATGGGAAATAATGATAACCACCACGATGGAATATAAAGAAATTAAGATATTGTTGCATAAAAATTGTGGAGGTGGATCATGAAAAGGATGTGTTTATGTTTATAGAAGTTAGTAATTCATGAATATAAAACATGAATTTTGATTATGGTTCCTTACATTCATTCATTTCATGAATGTTTAATAGATCCATTCAATATCCACATAAAAAAAATAGGTGTTTATTTCACAGTGAAGATGGAGAGTGGATCAATTATAATATACCTATAATATTATTCCCTCATTACCATATCTCCAGGATGAACATTGATGATAAAACAATGATACTTACTTTAGAATAATATAATGAAATTATGGAAATGGATATGATTTCATTATATTGATCCAACAAAAAAATTTGCAGATATGAAAATCGCCATATGAATAGTGAATCAACCACATATTTTATAAATGTGTAAGGTGGATGATAAATATTTATCATAATCATCATATAAAGAGAGAGTATTTTTCTTTATGTGAAAGAATATATTGATCATAAGACTATTAATAAGGAAAATATCACATTATAAGGCTTTCCAATTGTGAAGGATTATATCGATGTTTTTATGAAGAGTTTCCAAGTCCTCATAACTTATGAGATATTGAATTTTATACGAATATTATAGAAATATCATTACCAATAAATAATGCTCCATATTGGATGTCCACTGTTTTATTTGATGATTGAATGAAGAAACTACAGGAGAATCTAGATGATGTTTTTATGAACTCGTGATCTTTACTATCGGGTGAAGTAGTCATATTCATCAAGATCATGAATGGGTAAATATGGTGCTACATTTATTTTCATGAACTAAAAAATATGATAATGATTAATTATCAATTTCTATGGAAATATGACTTGTTTTCACAACTATGTGGTGCCCATAATTTCAATAATGTGGAACTTCAGTCTAGATACTAAAAATTGATGGTGAAGAAGGAAGATATTCCAAAACCACCTTTCAAATAATTTATAGACACCATTAGGTCATAGTGATTCCTTTAGAACACAAAAAAGCGCCAACTATATCAGTGAACATGATGAATAGATTATTTATATATAACATTAAATAAAATTTGTTAGTATATATAGATAAAATCCTTATTAACACAAAAAGAAAGGAGGAGTATTCAGTGAATTTGAGTAATTTTCAATTGGATTTAAAAAAGGAGGTTCTATATGGAATGTAATGAAAATGTGAGTTTTGAGTATATTAAATATCACTCATTTGGAATATTACCACCAAAAAATAGAGATAGATATATAGACATTTAAAATTAAAAATCAATTGAGGATTATCCTATAATATTATATGCAATGGAGATTCATTGTTTCCATGGACTAGTTGGGTATCACCGATAATTTTTGTTCATCCTATTTTGATTATAAAACCATCTAACCATTCTAACATAGAAGGGATTAAATATTTATCAGAAAATGTGAATGTTAATAGAGTTTCAAAGATTTTAAATCGAGACTTATCACTACCCCAATATGGAAGCTTCATATAAGTGGGAAATTTTATGGTTTATAATGATTCTTCAAAAAAACAATCATGTTTTGTAATAATGAGAAATTATATATTGATAGAACATACCACAAGGAAGTTATATGTCCATGTAAAAAACTAACACATTCACAACTCAATGTTTGATAATTTGATCATTGCATTGATGATCAAATGACATAATTTCTATGTTGAGAAGTGTGAAATATATTTATATAACAAGAATATAAAATATATATTCACATAGAAGGAGCTTAACATGAATTATAGAAGATGGTTTGAGATGGCCAGAGCCTATAAATGAAGAATATTTTACAATAATGGTAATGAAAAAATTGAAATATTTTCTTAGTACAAAGGATCTACGAGAGTTAAAAATGATGTTAATTAATAAGAATTCTATATTCATAGACTATAAAAGGAAGGATATGTTGTTCTTAAAAATATCTTCATCCTACCATTCTCAAATTACTTTTTAGACATCCAATCCTGAGAGAATGAATGTGGCATAGAATATTGAAGATTCCATACATAAAATGATATAAAATATAATGGTGCTCAAATTTACTTTTCATATATTTATAAGGTCATGAACCAAGATATGTGTCCCAAAAAAATAGAAAAAGATATAGATTCTAGAAAATGTTCATTGATTATAATTCTCTATTCGTCTAGGAAGAACTAAGATGTATGGAGATATGACTCAAAACTCACGGTGGGATAATATGAAGAAGAATATTTTAGAAGTTATATCTAGATTCTTTGTGTTACAATAATTTAAGTTTAAATGAAGTAATTCTATGGGAATGAAGAAACCACTTCCCATTCCAGTATTAAAATGTGAAAAAAATTTCATTCACTTATTCATATGACTCATCGTGAAATCTAAACACCATAAAGACATCTAGGTGGGTGTCAATTTCCATAAAAAGATGGAAAATTTAATTTTTATCTATGAATTATGGACTTCTCACCATCTTACTAATATATATATATATATATATAATTAGATGAAATATTTCAAGGACTGAAACTATCCATTATTTCTGACCAGTATCCAAGGATTACCAAAAAGATCTAGAGAACCTTTCAGTGGTAATTGATTAAAAAATTCAACTTTATCACTTATTTTCACCCATAGATGAATAATCAGTTTGAGAGAACAATAAAAACTCAAGTGGATATGTGAGATCTGTTTCAACGTATTTTTGATGATTTTATGATCAACAACCTCATGTAGTGGAGTTATTATATAAAAATATCTTCTATTTTAGATTTCAAATGGATCCTTATTAGAATCTATATGGGATGTATTTTCCTATGAAATACCTAATGGATGAATTTGGATATTATAAGCTAATAAGACTTTATCTTTCATAAGATATGTTGGAGAAGTTCAAAACCTGTCAACTTCATTTCAAATCCAAAATCATTTTATATAAAAGATGGGCATATAATTATTAGAGAGATCTATATCTTGCGGTAGAAGATAAGTCATTCCCCCATATACCACATTGGATGAAATTAATTTGTTTTTTATAGATGGTAAATTTTATTCAAAGATACATAAAAACCTATTAGATTCTTGATTGCATTTGAGTGGTGGCCAATCGACTAGATTTCCCACCTTACATATCTCGGGTACATTATATGTTCTATGTATCACTATTGAAGAAGTATATACCAAAACCATCACATGTACTGAATATATTTGTGTTACCTTTAAAAAAACATCATATATGGAGTTGTAAGTGAATTTATTATATCATAGAGGAAATGTTCTACAAAATTAGACAACTCGCCTACTCAGGGTGTAGTAGTGAAACCAAATGTTTGATGAGGAATCATGGGAGCCATAAGAGGTGATTAAATAGAATTACCATCAGATGTTTTCCCATTAATCTATAATATAATATTTTGAAGGAGAAATTCTTTATGGGGGCATTATGTAACTCCCTGAGTCATTACAAAGGTAAACTACAACTGATCACCTATGTGACATGAAATATTGAACAGCAATGAACCATGATTATTAAAAAATTACTATTATTTCATGAAAATTAAATTATTATAAATGTATTTTGTTTAAATAATATATTAAATAGATATAAATGTTTCGTTCAATTTATAAATTCATAGGAAATAATATCTCAAATTTTAATGATGGCATTAATTCTTCAAAAAATAATTTTCTTCTAAAATGTTTTTTTGAGAAAAAATTATAATTCAACTTTTTTACTTTTAGAAATTTAATTTTTAAAAAATAATATTATTTCTCAAGTAAGAAAATAAATATTAAGTTGGGGTTAGTTTTTTTTCAAATACTCTTGAATTTGTCAGTGAAAATTGAAATAACCCATTTTTTGGTAAAACTATCATTTCCTTTTAATGGATTAATTAATTTAAATGTAACATTTTTCATAAATATTATTTAAAATAAAAAATACAATTGTATAGTTTTATTTCAACCAAATCATTCAATTTTAGTCATCTTTTTACTAGATTATACTACAATATTCTTATTAGGAATTAAAACACATTTTTCCTAGAACTGTCTGAATATGAATAATATTTTCCATTTTAAAAAAAATTAATAACCCATAACAATGATTTATATAAATTAAATTCATATATTATAAATCTAATAATATGTTTTATTAATAATTTTATCTAGATTATTTTGAATATAGTGATTTTATGATCTTCTTTAGATTTAAAAATAGAATTCCTAAAAAACATATACAAACCTAACAGTTTAATAATAAATTAAAATATACCACTTATATGATTTAAATATAAAATAATGCTTTATATATTTGGAATTGTAATATTATTTATTATTTAATAATATAACCATATTTTTTATTCGTAATGAATAGTAAGATCTTTAAATAAATTGTTACCATGGTAAAAATTTAAAATGATAAAAATATGTAACCTTATAGGAAAATAGAATTAAATGTTTAAAAAATGTTCTAATGGTTTTTTAGATCATACTTTTATATCCTCCAATAAAAGTTCTTAAAATTTTTTAGGCGTTAAATTGTTTGTGAATTCGAATTATTGATAACTTTGGTGTCTTCAAAAGGGTGGCACTCCTTCCTAATAAAAACTAACACATCATGTCTCCTTTCTATACATCTAACCCCGATTATTTTCTAGAATACCAAAACTATTAATTAATTACATCCCTTATAATGTCTTGGAAGCCATATTTGGATCAAAATCCATCATCAGGTGTCTCTAGGTACAATCATAATGAGGTGTTCAGAAGAAGAGGAGTTGGTCTTAATCGAGAATATTTGTATTAATTATTATTCCCCATCCTTCAAATAATTCATTGTAAAGATGATAAAAAAACATAGGTAAGTCACATATACTGAAAAATACCTATTTTACGTGCATAGCATAAATCTATATCCACTTCCATCAAATGGGAAATAAAACCATAATTCTTTTTTTAAATTATACTTACTCCTCTTGGGCCAATGTAGTTTTTTCCCATAATCACATCACTCAACTTCTTATGATAACATATTAATAGTTTGAATATGATAAGAATTATATGTTAATCATTATTAAAATTTATTATTACATATAATTTCTTTTTTTACCATCCTATAAAAATGATAACATCATTTCAATGTATGGTGAATTACCACCCGAGGAATCCATTAGATTTATATTTTTACGACATCACATGGATGGTATATGAATATTTATTTAAAAATAATAATATGGTAAATACTATATAATTATAATTATGTGAAGTAAAAATAAAACTTTCCTCATTTCCATCATTATTATTGAAAAATTGAAACGTTACTCATGTATACACACGACTTACCCTCTCGTTGATTCTAATGTAGATTCATATTCAAAAAAAATAATAATGACTATTTTTAAAATTATATATGATTTATAAAAATTATAAATATTTAATTTCTATTATTATATTAAATGATTAAATAACAATTTCTTTGTCATTAATTATCATTATAATGTGATATTGGACATATAAGCTGAACATTGTAACAACGTCTAACTTGAACATAAATGAATAAGTCATTTAATATAAACTGATAATAAATAACAAAAAATGAATAATAATATATAAAATAATTATTAAAAAATTAAATTATTAACACAATATTATTATTCCAAATGATAATGAATGGAAAAGATAAATCAGGCTCATTGTATGGGATCACTCTAACACACTGTTTTTGGGTTATAACCATTCTCTCAATAACTCACATTATCTCCCCTATAAATATATTGAATTATTATAAATTATTATTGTATTTATATTACATATATACCTATTCCAATATCCGTTATTTTATATAGTAATATATTCCTTAGGTCCATTTCTCAAATTCCTTCATAAAGAGACATGTTTTGTTTATAACGTGAATCAAGATTATGCACCACATTTTCTTTACATGGATAATTCATAAGGTTTTAATTATGATAGATTTATTATGTGTAAAATATATTATTATACATGAAATGAATTTAATATTTTTTCCAAGAATTAGTTAGACCTAAAATGAATCGGGAATTTTTTTTACCTAATGAGATTTCTTGAATGGGATTAGGGAGTGACCTTGATCCATTATAAAACATGTTTCCATGTGATGTTGTCTCATAGTTTGTCCTTGAATTATATTTGTTTCATGTTTTATATTCGTATAACATTTATAATTCTGATATGATCTTATTATACAATTTACTTTATGTTATGCTTCTATGTTATTACATATGATCTTCCTATTTTCTAAAATTATATTATACATTTGAATAAATTCTAATGATTCATTATAATGTTTATCCCCTTACCGGGATTTTTATCTCACCCCACTATTTATGTATTACTAATGTATTAATATGTAGTATTAAGACCTAAAATGGAATTTAGATTTTATTATTGAGAATAAAATATTGAAAAAAAAATTTGAGTTACTTTTATTTAATATTAAATCATTCTTCCAAAGACACAAGGCATCACCATCATTGGGGTTGCACATATTGGATATTTATTCATAAAATATGATCATAATATGTGAAAATTTTATGGATCACAATAGGGGACATATAAATATTATTTAACATCAACTCAATAATATTGAAAACTACATAGCTGTCATAAAACACATACCTAGCCATGAATTAAATAATAGAAAATTAATATCCTCAGGTCATATGAATTTTTTCAATAATCAATCTCGATGAAATTTATATCTATTTATCATCTATACATATATAAAAAGAAATCCATAAACAAAATATGTAAAAAGGGTACTTATCAAGGGAATTATCAAGGTGACTATCAAAATCATTATCTTTAATTATGAATGAAAAAAATCACCACCCTTGGTCCACTAAGGAAGCTCACTTGTTTGGGTTGTGATCACATTATTAAAAATTCATAGATGAGCATACATTAAGGAATATCAAACCAACCTGAAAAAAAAATATCAATGGAGACCCATTTTACGAAAATTCTAATAGTAAGGTCTAATACATTTAAATAAACCATCTGTATTTGATCCAAACACTCGAATAAAATCTTCGAAAACCAATATATAATAACAACATAATAGAGTTACATATACCACTACATTTCTAAAATATATTCTCAAAAAACATTAATAATCATCTAGACATGCATCCTATAAGTTTTATAATCACATGGGATCTTTTTTTCACATATACACTTCTCCTCACCCAAAAAGAGTGTTTATATCGGTCACCTTTCAGTCTGGAGGGTACATGGCCTACACCCCTATATTAAGGGAGTTTACCTTAGTAAATGACCATGAATACTATATTATAGTTGTTAACAATCTAGAATATATTACATATGGTCTACCACATTAATAGAGGTATGAGAAGACTTTTAAATAATGATGTACAAATTCCATCTTATACAAAATATATCTAACCCAAGGAAAGCTACTCAAAAACACCAACAGAAACTGACCCAAAAAAAATTCTGAAAGATTGAAGTTCCACCATGCTATTGTGATACACTTATTAACAAAGAAAATACATCCTCGTTCATAAAAGTGATGAATTATCATCTCCCCTTCTGGACTACATATTTAAAAATAATGTATTTATCAAACACATAATAATTTAATATAATAATTTGATGAAGTATTTATGTTCTTTAAACTAGAGTGAAACAAAACACTAAATTAATTATATTTGTTCCATATATTCTATTCCAGATAGTGGTAGATACCAATAAATATCTCTAAAAATAAATTCTGGGTATCATAATAAAATAATGGAATTCATTAAATCAAAACACATAATTTGATTTTTTTAGGATGTCCCAATGATTCTTGGAGTATAACGAATTAAATTTCATTCCTACAAACCAAACAATGATATAAAATAGTCAAATAAAATATATATGGGATCCAATGGTTTCAAATTCCATACAAAACCCAAAAATGTAATCTCCTCTAATAGGCCCCCCAATTACACATCAATTACCATACATAATACAGAATATCTAATATCTAGTCTGAAATATGAATACAAACTATGAAGAAGAATGGAAAAGGAATCGAAACATCAATGATGGTATCCTTGGGATACCGTTTAGTATAATATATTCATATTAATTAACAATTTTTTTAACTCAATATCCCATTAATCCATATGATAAGTATGAAAAATAATATATGAATTCCAATAATCGTGTAAATTATATTCCCCATGAAGTGAAAAATTCATAATTTTATTTGATGTGAGATAATGATAAAAGCAAATTATAGGAGTCCCAAACCATATTTATGGAGAAAAAATCTTTATTAGAATCATAATTACCATGAAAAAAATGATAAAAAGGGATAATGCATCAAGATAACATTTATGAAAATGAGTGTCTGTGAAGATAACATGAATCATAAATAAAATCAAGTTGTTTACTGCTTAATTTGTGTCATATAAAACATGGAACCATAATGTATATAACCATCATAACTTTATGCATTTGATATATTTTCTAGATTTTGGTGTTGTATATGGACTTAAGCATCATCCATCTTTAACTTTTTTGGCTCCACAAACTCCCCACTAGAACTAATTCATGGAAATCATTCAAAGCCTTATATTGGAATTTGATTAATCTGAAATCTTACCCCACCACATTGATCCTTCAATGAAAAACATGGATGCTTTAATATATGAATTCATCTAAATAATAAAAATGTGTGTGATAGTTTAATGTACATGGCAAAAAATTTAAATTTAAGTCTTTGTATATGAAGAGAAAAATATAAAAACTATCTTTTAATATTAAAAACTAAAAATTGAATTATCATTAATAAATTAGAATAAAATCATTATGAAATAATTATATAAAGATGATAAATTGTTATTTTAATATGAATGAAATTCACTTATTATATCTAAAATGAAAAATATGTCTATTTTATTCTTATAAATTTAGTGTTCTTAATATAAAATTTCTATGAGATATAAATATCTATTTTAATAATATTCTCACTAATAATGATATATGATATTTAATAGGATTAATTAGCTCATAATTAAAAATAGTAAATGAATGGAAGTATGAATCATATTGGTCAATATTATCAAAACCCAATTTTACTACAAAATAATTCCTCATGATATCACACAATTTTATTTAAAACTAAAATTATAAAAAAGTGAAACTTATTTTCAAATTGAATATTTTCTTTGGATTTTTCGTACAATTATTTTTATAATATTATTTTTTCTCAATAATGATTTATTTTGTTCAATATAATTTTTTCAAATAACATGGCTTTTAATATTATTTTTATAGATGTATGAATTGGGAATTCATGGCAATGTATTCTAAGTCTAAATATTAATTTTAAATGTGATAATTTAAATTTTTTTAAAATATATTTAAAAACTCATAGGTGATATTTTAGATCTTAAGTATTATTTTCTCAGTAATTTTCATAAATATATTATATATTTTTACATTAAAATTAATTTTTATCAGTTTAAGAAATTGAATTAAATTAAATGTATTTTGAATTAGGAATGAAAACGTCTAAATTTTCTTATAATGATCATTTTATTTTGATTCATAATGGTTATGTTTCCTTATGTGACAACTAGTTATTAGGGTAAAACTCAATGATGGGAGAGTTGCAATTCCAGTCGTAAATGGAATTAAATGTGATAAAAATAATTATATAATTGATTTAATGAGGTGTTATTTGACCATATCTATTCCAGAGTAAATTATTTACCATTTTTGGATAATCTTGAAATTTTAAACATGTTCTCCATTTATATTAAACTGAAATATTTACAAAAATGTTATTCTCCACCCTTATTAAAGGGGCTTCTCACCACCCCTTCAAAAAAGATAAAAATTAATTTTCATCCAAAAACACTAAATTAATTCCTTCGCATATAAAAAAATTAACTCTCTTCATTTATTGGTCACAATATATTTCCATATTCAGTCCATTTTTATTGATATTCCAAGTAAATATCGATGTTCTAAAAGTAATTAATAAGTATTACATAAATTCATTATTTTCTATTTTTATTTTCATATTATAAATTTAAATTCCCTATGTATTGATATATGTAATATTTATATACCTAATTCAATTATTCTATGTGAATAATAAATATTCATTTTTTTACTTTTACTATTAAGAAAAAAATAATCATTCATGAATTTTGTGGACAGTCACATCCAAAAATAAATATTTTTATTTTTCCTTCACCAAATTAAATTGATAATATAAAAGTTAATTTTATTAATAAATATTTATATTTAAATAATATTTTATGTATTCTAAAATAATAAACCATCTTACACCATTAATTTAATCTATATAAATGAAATCATTTTCCACGTGTTTGCGCAGAATAATACCACCATAAAATGATCTATTATGTCAATCTTTATAAACATTAATAGGTGGGTATCAGAATTTTATAAATGGATAAATATTTAATTAATGATATAATTATGTTTTTTATATTAAAAATTAGATAACCTTCTAAAGATATAATCAACTAACCATTAATTTTAATTCAATCATTTTAAATGTGCATACGAGAAGAAAATGATCTATAAATTCTATGTAATGAATTCATATATTTTTCATCTATTTATAAAAAATTAACATTATGATATTTCCCACGAGTAAAAAATTGTTAATATACATATTATCATGGTATATTATTTTACTAATAAACCACATCACAATCATCTATTAATCATGGTATGTAATTGTCTGGCTATATTTAAACACCCCATTAAACAATACTATAAAAATATATAATTATGAATAGGTGAATTTATATAATGGTATAAAATTAAATAAATATTAAAATATGCATTTTTTCTACTATTGTAATTTAAACCTTATAATCATTAACTCAAAAATAATCATTTTTTATTATGAAAAATTGAAATATGATCTTAGTTGATTTCATCATCATGGATCGCAAAAAAACCCATGGTATGAAATTATATAATTATAAATGATCTTGAAAAATATAAAAAAATATAACTGATGATCTAGTAGTTATATAATTTTGATAATGTAATGATAACAACACATCTTTCAGGAAACTATTTTATCCCCGTGAAGAATAATGACACCTGGTGTTGAATATAAGTACAAAACATAGTATCATTCATAAGTAGATAATAATTTTAATTTAAAAAGATAAATGATTATATTAATGAATAATGTTTCTGATTATTTATTTAATAAATAAAATTTAACATTTTAGGATGATTGTGGCATGTGAAAAATAAATATAGACCTAGGTAAGGGTTTTCATCTCAAATTCACCTATTTGAGAAATGTTTGGTATTATGAACCTATTTTAAATTATATGGTGTATGAAATACCAATTCATTATATCATTTCATGATTATACATTAATAATGTTTTTTTTCAATTATCTTTTATATCATTATAAGTGTATGATTAAAATGTCACTAAATTTTTAAGGGTTTTCTTTCACTCAATTATGATTTATTGAGATAAGTTACATGTATATACCATGTTAACTTAGTATGGTGTTCTACTAATTTGATATACCCTGAATTTTCTATTGTTTATTTTCTTGTAATTCATGGGATAAACAACTTGAAATCATTGTCTTTTCTTGGAATGTGTTTTTACTCAAAATTACCCAAGTTGTAAGATTTTATTATAACACAATTTTTATTTGTGGATTTATTGTGTTTACCTTCAAAATATCTCATATAAGTTGGAAAAAGTATTCCATATCTGATCGGTTAACTATTACTCATTTATTTTTTCAATTTTTTCCTTGTAACCCCCATTTTAATTGTTTCATATATAACAATGTATGTATAGTAATAACAATTGATGATTCAAATCTATTTTAATTACTTATTAATGTTTCATTATGAACATTATTTTTAATTATTTTTTTACTCCAATGTTAATATTTTGTAATAGATATATTATAATCTACTTTTATGAAATAAAACACTAGTAAAAATGATTTTTTAGTATGAAAGATGAGTTTTGAATGAATATTTTTTAGAAACCATAATATGGGTTTTCATTTTATATAATTATGTATTGTATTCTTATCTTAGATATTCCAACATAAAAAAATTATCATTTAAATGATCTATTTTTTATTTTTTATAAATTAGTTGTTTAAAATATCTATTATGATAGTTTTTAAAAATTTACCTTTAAATGAAACATGTAAATTTTTATTCTACAATAATGTATAATTTTTATTCTAAAAGAACTTTTATGTTTTCTATTCCATTCCCATTATAATTATAAAATGGGAATTTCCCAAATGGGGTTTATCTTTCTTGATTTATCCTATAATATATATATTTATAATTTTGTTGGTTGAACACCCAATATCAAATAGTTTGATTCATGATCTATTATTTTTTATAACATTCGAAGAATTATTTTATGAGTGTTTTTTTTTATTTGATCCAATAAAATTATAGGATTCCATTATTTTAATAGGATTATGATAATTTCCAACCATATATGGTAATTATATTGACGATTTATGATTATGTAATCTATTTTACTTACATGTGAAATACTATCGGTGATACTTACGTTGTTATTCCCATATATAATATTATGGAAAAAGATGAATATGTAATTTTTAACTATCCACCTCCTTCATCAAGTTTCATTATTATCATTGTAGATTCCTGGTAGATAAGAATCAGAAAAAATAATTAAAAAATATATATTTGAATAGCGGTATTATATTCACCACAAAAACAATGGACTCAGGACTTGTGAATCACAAGATACTCCATGGGAATCATAATGAATTTATTATTTCATGCTCATGTGCGGAGACCACACGTATCACATAACGTGTGGTTAATTATGATGATCCCCCCTTCAATTAAAAATAAATATATTGTGAAGGCTCTCAAGACAACTGAATGAGTGCCCTTAGGCCACATTTTTTTCTATTGGAACATTCCTGACAAACAATCAGAAATTATTCTAAGATTAAAGAGAAATAATATCCAAAGGGAGAGAAACCTAATGGTTGTAAGGATCATGCACCAAATAATAATTGGGATGAATATAATTCCTTGATGGCATCTAGAAAAACATTCCTAATCTGAAGCCATTGTGAAATAAAAAAATGCGAAAAAAGGTATTGGTTGAGAGGTAATCATGGACACTAAAAGGATTGAAACGTACCCCTAAAGACCATCAATAAAAAGAGATACCTTGGCGGTACGTCTGCCTTGTCTCGTGAAACCCCTTCAACTTGTAATCCTTAACAAACAGAAGTTCTTATGTATGTATAGGTGACTTTACACTAACCCTTCCGTGTTATGGTTTGAAGGAGACAAATTTTTCACAAATATTCTCTCACACCCTCATATAAACCATAATGGTCATGTGAGGAATAATTAAAAAATTGAGTATATGTCCTTGAAATTAATTTTTAAAACCAACATAATACATATCGTTTGAAAAATAAAATAAAGTGATAAAAGGGAGGAGCTGAGTGGTACTCACAGTTATTGAAATATATGTGATGGATCCCTAGATACCCGCAAGTATCTACATGACCTCATAAAAATGTATGCCTCATCTCAAGAAGTCCCTGTGGCTTCTCAGCCTCACCGTAAATTATTTCGTAGGTGTGTTCATGATACTTCTTGCTTCTCTTTTATTTTATTTTTTGAAGAAATGGATATATTTTTCCATGCCAGGGTTACACATTCTCACATGGCCGATAATGTTCATGTGAGGAATCATAAAAATATTGAGTAAATGTCCCTGACAATACATATAAAAAATCACATAATATCTGGCCTTTCTAAAATAAAACAATGACGTTAAAAGGGAAGGAGGTGAGTGGTACACAAGGTCGATAAAATACATATGACATGCCCCTGGAGACGTGTAAGACTTAGAATGTTCTCAAAAACATGTCTAAATGATCTGGAAAAATGCCTTTGGATTATTAGCCGCTCCATATGAAAGTCCTTGGGTATTTATGGGAGACTTTTCGCTTTCTCTTAATCATTTTAGGGACAAATTGATAGTTATTTCCATGAAATGCTAGAACAGCCTCATACAAACTTTATGGTCATGCAAGCCATCATAAAAAATATAGTAAATATCCATGACATTACTTATGAAAACCCCCATAATCTGTAAACATTGTAAAATAAACCATTGTGGACTAAAACATATGTGGGAAGAGAGCTCTCACAGTAACCATAAGACATGAAACTTGCATGTAAATCAATAGTGTGGCCCACAAGCCCCCATGAAAAATCATCTAGATCTCGTGATGATGCATGGGAAATACACTATATTACCACGAATCATTTCAGAAAATTCATTGAGATCTCATGAAATCCCTTGTACTTTTCCATAGGTCAAGATTAAAAATCCTTTGATTTTCGCATGTCATCAAGAATATACTTGAGATAATCTAAAAAAAGTGTTTTTGACACAAGATACTCATGATCGGTGGAAATTCGGTGACACACATAGAACGAAATGGGATAAAGACTCAGGAAACCATGTTATGCTAGCCCCATTCACTAACTCCATCTTGGACTCATGCCAGATATGCAGCTCAAATCGATGAACAATCGGGGTGGAAAGGCTTATAAATTACAAACCACAACCTCATAGATGATGTTAGATGTTTTTAATATAGAGCTCATTCCTCTACGCATAGAAGAAATATTAGAGTCTCTCACTGATGATAGAGTGGATTTCATTGATTGAGCAATCATGTGACCAAATGACATTCTTTTAGGTAATATACTGGTGGTCAGTCAGATTATTCATGAACCAAGCATGAGACACATCGTTTGATCATTCATAGACCATGAAAAGTGTATCTGGTTCTCTATGGGAGGAACATACCACACACCCAGAAGATCATTTAAGACTCAATAAAAAATAAAAATGAATAAAAAAATAATCTGCTAGGAAAATCTCGAAATTAAAATTAATGGTGGATGATATAAATAAAATACATTTTCAATAACCCATCTGTACTTTACATGAACTTCCTAATGAAACACTATAAAATCAAGTCATGTCACCCAGATCTTATGACTCTCGTTCAACATGCTACAAAGATCATAAGAAGCACTCTAAACATTTCATGGAAAAGAAACATGTCGCCCTTGAATGTAACAGTATTTTCTCATGGAAGTCCCCATGGAAGTTTCCCCATATCCTCTAAATTTCATTATGATGCATCACCAGACTCATATAATTAAAAATTCTCACATCAGCCAAGTCCCACTAAGGCACATGAGCATAAGAATATTCCATCATGACGTCCTCCAAAATTATTGTCCAAGACTCATGATGCCCTATAATAATGTCATCCAAGTCACAAAATAGCCTCAGAATATGTCATCCATGTCCAGCGAGAGTATCAAGGCATAACGACTAGCTCACGTGACATCCTTCGGGTATAACGACCAAGATCCTCTGACGCCATCAAGTCATAAAGAACTATTCTCACAAAGGATTCCAACGATTTTATCCACTTTACATAACATCTTCCCTACCATATCGCACTAAATCTTTTGACACCCCCAATATGTTTCCAAATTGGTCAAACGACGGCTTCCAGGACATGCCATCCAGGTCATGTGATATCATCTAAATAAGTCAAATGTTCATGTGAAACCCTTTAGACATGAAGGCCAGGTCATAATGGAATCCTTGGAATTGATTTCCTCATCTATCACTGATGTGCAAGTCCTAATACATGGTCAATATCATAATGTATTCCATGATCATGGGAACTATGATGACGTTTATTCCTTCTATATTCAGGATACGTAGGCCACCTCATTGAGGTTTGAATTCCATATTCAGCATCTTGGTTGATCCCAGTAACTGAGCCCCTTATCCATAGAAAAGATATTTATTACTTTTTAATCATTATTTATCACAATGAGAAATGATCACATGGGATTATATACTTGTAATAGTCCTATAATCTTCAATAAAAACTCCATGGTTAAAAGGTAATCCTCGCTGTGTAAGACAAAACTACTGACATCATATGGAACGTACTCAATAAATAGGGAATCCATCTCCGTGTAATTCTCATAGAATTCATGTACCCTCAAACACGGTCATATTGTCTTAAAGCGTGACAATTCACCTTATCCTGTCTGTCAGTTAAGGGATAATTGAACTATGATGACTTGGATTCCAGCCATAGTCAAGATACATAATATTCCTCCTCAAGGCTTTGGCTCTTTAAAAAACACCCCATGGAAAATCCCAATTCATATGTCCCATATCTACCTACTGTGATAATGATAATCTATTCCACCGTGTTTCTCACACCAGGCCCAACTCATGTGGATTACAGATATTCAATGAAAATCTCATTAGGCATCATGAATTTCCAATATCTAGTGAAATCCGAGAATGTAAACTGAGACGAGGGTTATATCACCAACACCCCTCATATATGGGAATAATCCTTGGGGCCAGTTCGTAGGGTATGATTTAACAATGATGGCTTTGATTCTCTCCATAACCAAGAAATGTATGACATCTCCCTGAGACTCGAGATCAAACATTTGGTGTCTCAGTACCCACATTTTTATCCCCTCCACATGATGATAAAATTCCAAATATTAATGAAATTCTATAGTTTTTATTCCTACAATAAACATGGATACATAGTAAACCTCATAATATATCAATTCTCTCCTCTAAATATTAACCACCAACTTGCATGGAGTAAAATTAGGAACCATTTTTATACGATTTCAGTTCATAAACCACCAATTACCTACTGGGAAAATGGATGAAGAACTATAAATACATATAGAAGGATTCACTAATGAGACCACCCATCCCACAATTTTTCAATGAGACACCCTTTCATTGTCTAATTAGATGATTTACTAAAGAATCATTTTAACAGTGTAAATGGTATCGTATTGGTATTAAGAAGAGATTCATGAACATATCTTAAATATACAAGACATCCCTAGAGTATGAAACAACTCCCCTAAAAGGATTTGGTGAAATTTACCTTCAATCCTTTTTTACAAGTTTGTTTACCAAAGAGTCATTGGGCCTAAAAATCTAGATGACTGCTGGCCTTCAAGTTGTTTTTCTCTACCTATATACATATGGGGGATCCTTGGTGAATTTATGGGAAAAGTGAATATAGTATCCCAATGAGTGAAACACATTCCACTGCACTATAACTGAATGAAATAATGGTGAACCTATTGTGAATATTTCAATGATGAAAATAATGGTTTTTTACCATCTTGAAAATTTCCCTCTATTTGCAAAAAAAAATTATTAATTTGACATGACTCTCTATAATAACAGAATAATATGGTTATAATGAGATATTATTCATTTTTTATAACAAAACCAATAAAAATAATTACGTAAGGCATTCATGATCTTATAGATAATATTTTATAACTAGGGTTATCATGGAATATGTATATGTTTTTTTACATGTACAAATGAGAATAATTGATGAATTAGGGAATATACGGGAAATTATGTCAACCATGCATATATGATTTACAAAATTATGCCAAAATATTTACACCTAATGCTATGCTTAATAATTTTTGTCTCTATTAGTGAAGATATTGAAAACATACGGATTTGAGACAATAAATTCATCATCTATCATTAGTTATAGAAAATCAACCATGACTTCATCCTCTACTGGTAATAAGATAATTTCACCATCTCATCAAATCCAATAATAGATGGAAAATATTGTGGTCCTTGGGTACCACTTACATCGTTCAATCTCAATCGTGGAATCTCCTCTTGTAATTCTCCACGAATGAAGAACGACATGCCCATATCACATATGAAATGAATCTTTTAAACTAGTATCCCTTATAACACACCAAGATTTCATATTATGTTATTTCTTCAAAGTAATTCAATAACTTGCACAACAGGCAACACTAAGTTCAAGCGCACCACGACTTACCAAACTAGACGTTCAAAAGAAATTATGAATAGTATTAATAGAATTTTAAAATTAATATAATCCTTAAAATTTTTGAATCCATATTATGATTTTCATAGACATAATGTAAGAATAAATTCATATTTTTCAAGTAAAAGAAGCATTTTAAAAAAAATGCACTTTTACTGCCTTTTAATGGAGATCCCGTTTTAAATCCAATATTTGTAACTTTTATATATTCAATTTGAAAAAAATTATATTCTTCTTTAGAATCAGGAAATATGAATTTTGTTTCAATTAATTTTTGGTTTTTTCTAATTACTTTCATATTTGGGTGAATAGTTAAATATACTATATTTTAACTGAAAAAAATTTAATCAAAATAATTTATAGTGTTAAATTATACATTTTAATGGTTTGGAAGTATAATTGGATTATATTTTCAACATTTAATCCAATTATGGTCATTGTATGTAATTTCAAAATGAAATTTGATTTAAAAAAGTGTCAATCTTTTGTTAGTTATTATTTCTTAAAAATACGTTTTTTGGTTTTGACAATGGGAATTAATTTTAAATTAATTAATGAAAATTATATGTTTTTAAAATGGTAAAATAGAATTAATTTTTTAATTTGGAATATCAAAATTATCTTAGGCTGATATTTTGGTGTTAATCTGAAAACATTCAATTTTTTATGAATATTGAAAAACACAGAGTAATTGTTTAAAAACGACTTTTTAGTTAAATAATTATTTATTTTATTAAAATTTATTTTAGGTAAAAATAGACACATAATACCTATATACATTCAATGTAATTAATTGGAGTCAGTTTATAATAATTTTAGATATATTAAAATTTTATCGAACTTTTTACCGTCTTTTACCAACCAGTGAGAAGCATTTGAAAATTTGCATAAAACGTAATTTTACCGATTCTGTGAATTGAATTTCAAAAATCCAAGAGAAACAGTTGATATCAGTGAGTAAAATATTGTCCAATAAGATGAATATAATTTTTTTAATGGTAACATTTGACTTTAATTTACCGTGGTTAAATGCAAATAGGGTAATTCAGGGTAAAAAGACTATTATAATATGACAAAATTACCTTAACACTTGTCTTAACATTATTGGATGAGTCATGGTCGACCATGGGAATCCTTGGGTCAATTTTGGGACCCCATGAAGCCACTTCTAAATGATAATGACAGTTTATTTTAATTAACTTAAAGTAATGGCAAAAATGACATAAACAAATATCTTTTAGTAAATCAATTTTGACATGGGGAAATATAAGATATAATTTTGACTATAAATATTAATTTGAAATCTAAAAATATTTCCTAAATAATATTATTTTATTTATATTTTTTAGACATTAAATAATTAAATTTATTTACGACACAATGAATATGTAGTACTTACCTAATTAATGAAATATTAAAATATTTGATGTTATAGATTTCAAAATAAATGTAATTTGAGACTTTTTTGGAATTACACTTATTTTATATGTTAATATGACTTGTTAGGATTGATTAGATGATTTTGTTTTTTAGTTAACAATGCTGTGTATGTATTTAGCAAAAAAATACTATATAGTGTCAAAATTGACTTAAAAGTGTTTTTAAAAAATATATAATATTGTTATTTGTTATTCTATAATTAAAAAAACTAATGTTCTTACAAAGGTATTAAATACAATTTTATATGTCATTAATGAACAAATTGAGGATCTCTTGTAAGTTTATAGTATGTTTATTAACCTTATAATATAAAAATACAAAGAGACATGGTAAATGTCAAACTATTAAACTAATAGTTAAATAGAAAAGATAAGGTTAATATAGTGACCCAAACCTATCTAAAACCAATTGGATGAGGGTTTTTCGACCCATACCCACCTTATACTTTAAATAATACATTTTGGAGCCATTTGAAACCGTAAATTATTTTATTATAAAATAATATTTTAAGTTTTTCCTATGGTGTCCCTCACTCCTCTTATAAAAGGTAACTTTCCATTCTCTCAAATTAACACCTCCATAACATTTTGGCATGGCCAAAACCTAGTCCTATATCCTACAAACTATCCTAAATTTATCCTATAGGCATTCCATTGGTCAGAAATCCAACATAAAGAGCCCTTTTGATCAAATCAAATGGTTGAACCCGAAGAAGAGGTAATGATTTCACCACCCTCTTTCAAGTTCTTTTCTTCTTCCACTTACACTTTCTTTGTTATTTCCATAACAAAATAATAAATACAGTTCTTTAAATATACTATGATTTTATTATAAATATGTAACAACCATATTCATTATTCTATCCATCCTATGAATGATAATGTCACCATTTGTGCATACATAAGGCTTACCGTTTCCACGCCATGGTGTAATTTGTTATTCAACACTGTGTTATTTGGATGGGTATAATGATTAATAATATGTATATAAATAATTAAAATAACATTCTAGTGTCTCTGTAAAATTATTATACCGTCCAATTCCACACCTTCAAGGAAATGATATTGTCGCTCGTGCGTACGTACGAATTACTGTTTCCATGACGCGATGAGATTCATTTCCACGTTCACAATTCATCGAAGATTATAAAAATAAATATTACTAATAAGTATGTAATATATGAAAAAATAATTATATTATAGATATATATATATATGTACTTAAATATATATTATTAACTTACTTCCATTCAATAAGTTATGAAAACAGAAACAACATCTATGCATACGTTCGACCTATCATCTCTATAAACGGTGTTTTCCATGTAATATATCTATCTATTATAAATATTTTTATTATAAATATATATAATATATAAATCCATATCTATATTCTAGAAGTATTTAAATCATGATCTAAATTATATGATCGATAATAAAAAGTTAAAACACGTACGATAAAGAAAGCAATTTTTACCCGAAATGTTAATTTAACATGGAAATAATTTTTAAATGGGTAGTATAAATTAATAAATATATCACAAATGATATAATTTTAATATGAATCTGTTATAATTTAATAACATAATATGGTCATTATACATGAGGCTAAACATACCCTCGACCAAAGGAAAGTACAAGGTAAGTGTTATTTTCACAATCTCTTTATTATTTGAGGATGTTTTTATGTATGTAACTTCTAGGACATATTTATTATACATGTCCATTTTTCATAAATGAGTTTTAAAATGGAATATTTTTAAGGTACTATTTACTAAAACATCATTTAAAATGTTTCAATGATTTTTTCTTCTAAACCTTCCTCATTAGTGTCCATGTTTTCAAAGTGGTTTTAGAGATTTATTTGTATGGACATGATGGTTTTAAATTGATAATTAATTTCAAAAGATTCAAAGTGTTATGGGACACTTTTATTCAAAAGTATATTTTAAATGGATTCCTTTATAAATTATGTGACTTTTCAATGATTTCATGAAAACGGGATATTTCACTCATAAAATTTTAGTGGTCATTTTCATCTATGTCAACATCCTTTGATGGATTTAAATCTCATTTGATGTCGATTTATTATGATGTAAAACTTTTATATTGTATTGAAGGTTTTTTGATATGTTTTACTATGGATGTGTTAATTTTTTTCCATTCATGGTTTATGGATAATTTATTGAAATTCGGTATTCTAGTTTTAATATGAATTTTTGTGTTATGTTTAAACATTTTTATATAAGAAATGCATTGGACTTAGTAAATGACAGGTGGAGCCTGCTATAGCTCAGTGATGCATTGGTGGGTCTCAAGAGACAAACTAGTGTCTTGGCATAAGGCCTTGAAAAAATCATATTTATAGTATGGGCACGAGGCCTTAACTATGTGGTTATGAAAGTTTGGAATTATGCATTCCATCATTATGAAAGTTGCTACTGATATTACATGTGATTATTTGAGTAGTAGAATATCCATGTGGAAGTTTATATGGTAATTATGGGTTTATTTTTTCCATATTATGTTCAAGTGTATTTTTAAAAGGCTATTGTTTTTATTACACATCTTTCCTTATAAGATTATAAATTCTGATAAATTATTAACCCTTACTGACCATCTGATTTTTCCCCTTTCTTATGTTTTATTTTCCCAGGATCCCAAGAAGTGTTTTATGTTCGAGATGCAGGGTTAATCTAAGGGAACAATGGAACTCTCAAAGTATTAATTTTTAATTATATGTTAGAAAGTGTAATGTAATTTTCATGTATGTATTCTATTTTCCAAGACTGCTGAACTGATCAATCTTTCGGGACATGATTCCTTGTAATTATGCAAATGTATTAAAATAATGAACTGACTCTGGGAATCTAGGGTCACTGCATTACTGTTGGTATCATAAGAATTTTATTTCAATTCGTGGATACTAGATTTATATAAATTCTGATTAGAGCACACAACCCTAAGATATACCTTGAGGATTAGTATAGTAGAACTTCCTAGAATTTTGGTATTGTAGAGATTTTATGAGTTTTTCAAGAAATACATACCTATCTGGATACGATCATGTAGAGGCGGCTCTGGCACAGATTTAACTAGGGGTAAAACCCAAAATCACCACTGTGATCTATACTCGAATGGGAACTGGTGCACGACAACAAGCATTGCTGCACTCTTGGTATGACACTCCCAGTGGATATGCTTAGGATACTTCTCCTTTTCATTTCAATCCATTATGAATGGTTTATGACTATATACATCCTCAAAGAAAACATTTTTTTTATTACAGATTATATCCATAAACTGTTCAGTTTACAATAGGTATTTTACAAGATGGGAATTATTCATTTCAATTCATAAACTGACCTAGTGTATTACATTGTATATAAATTAATCCATTAGAATGAATTTGAACTCCTGAAAAACTTTTGCTCCAACAAGTAAGAAGTATCACATCTTTCCTGGTATTAATCCAACATTTAGAAGGGAAATAGTCTCCCATGTATTCTCAAAATATGAAAAAATGGTATCATGTGATAATAAGACAAGTAAATAATTCTTTGAGTGCTATGGATTTGAAGGGATTCAAGAGAATAAAAGGATGGAAGAGATAAAGATGGTTAAAGGGACGGGGAAAAGATGGATTTTCTCATATGTGATAACTGTGGAATGAATCACCTTGGTAAATGCTTGAAATTGTATAAGTATAAAGGTTGGAATGAATTAATATTGAAATTGGATACTATTGTTAAGGTTATTTTTGGATTTTTATAAAAAGGAAAACACATAGACCGTATGAAAACCTGTCGTGTTGGACAAAGCTGTGGGAATCGAACCCACAACCAAAGTGTGATTGGGATTTATCACCTACTACTAGACTACGTGAAGTCCATGGATTGTGTAATGTAGTTTCTTTTATTAATGGGTCTGATATGAGAATTACTAAATAATTTTTTTTGGAACCCTATACGAATATGATTAGTGGAATATTTATTAATGTTCAATTATCTTTTAGAGTGAAAGATGAGTTTCTGGTAGAAATTAGTTAAAGGATAGAACTCTACTTGTCACGTATTTATTATTTTCCTTCACTTATTCTATGATGAAATTAATTCTTAAACATTAGGAAAGGTATCTTGAAACTAATAATTTTTTATACTAATACCTTATGTTCTATTGAAGAGATGATAATTTAAATCATCATAGATTGATGTCTTTGAGGCCCTTAATTCTACAGTTTATTGTGATTGATGAGCTCAATCACCCCTATAAATATTCTCATTTTCCTCTAATTATGTGTATCTAAATTCCAGCAATGTTCTCCTAATAGAGATCATAATTTGGTGGTGACTTTTTCATTCTCCTTTTCCACTTATTAAGACTAAATTTTGTTAACCAAATTTCTAATGTGGGTTTTCCCACAAAGGTATTTTCTTGTTTCAAATTTTTTTTTTCGAAGAAAAAATTCAAATTATGAGGATGAAATTAATTGATGGAGAGAAGAATGTAACAACGAAATATTTCATAGTACATTATTTCTTCAAAGTAATTCAAAAACATGCACTAAACCCAACACTGAGTTCAAGTGCACCATGACATACCAAACTAGACATTCAAAAGCTGTTATGAATATTATAAACTGAATTTTGAACTTTATATAATAATTAAAATTTTAGAATCTATATTTTGAGTTTCTTGGACATAATGTAATAATAAATTCATTTTTTTAGATAAATGAAGAATTTTTTAAAAACGGAAATTTTACCGCCTTTTAATGGAGAACCCTTATTAAATTCAATATTTGAAACTATTATATATTCAATTTGACAAAATAAAATTCTTATATCGAATCTAGACATAAGAATTTAGTTTCAATAAATTTTTGGTGTTTTTCTGATATCTTTAATATTTGGGTGAATAGTTAAAAATACTATATTTTAACTAGAAACAACTTCTTTTATCAAAATAATTTGTAGTTTTGAATTATACATTTTAATGGATTGGAAGTATAATTAGATTATATTTTTACCATTTAATCCAATTATGGACATTGCATGTAATTGTATTTTGAAATTCGATATAAACTAGTGTCAATCTATTGATATTCATTATTTCATAAAAATGCGCTTATTGGTTTTGACAACGGGAATTCATTTTAAATTAATTAACGATACATCTATGTTTTTAAATTTGTAAAACAGAATTAATTTTTTAATTCAGAATAAAAATATTATCTTAGGGTTATTTTTTTGGTATTTTCCTGAAAACAGTATGTTTTTTATTAATAGTGAAAAACACTAAGTTATTGTTTCAAAACGAATTTTTATCTAAATAATTATTTATTTTATCTAAATTTATTTGAGGTCAAAATAGATACATAATACCTATATAATATAAATTTAATTCATTGATGGTAGTTTATTATAATTTAAGATATATAAAAATTTTATCGAAATTTTTACCATCTTTTACCCACGTCCTACGAGCATTTGAAAATTTTCATAAAACATAATTTTACCACTTCTATGAATTTAATTTCAAAAATCCGAGAGACACGGTTGATATTATTAAGTAAAATGTGGTTTAATAAGATGAAAATAATTTTTGGAAGATAGTAAATTTTAACTTCTATTTACTACAGTTAAAGGTAAATAGGGTAATTCAAGGTAAAAAGAATATTATAATAATACAAAATTACTGTAAAGATTGTTCTAAACTTATTGGATGAGTCATGGACGACCATAGACATACTTGGGTCGATTTTGGAACCCCAGGGAGCCACTTTTTAATCATAATGACACTTTATTTTAATTAACTAAATGTAAAGGAAAAAATGACATAAAAAATATCATTCAGTAAATAAATTTTTACATGGGGATATATAAGTAATATTTTCAACTATAAAAATTCATTATAAAGATAAAAAAATTTCGTACATAATTTTATTTTATTACTTTTTTTTACATTTAATAATTTAATTTATTTATGACACAATGATGATGATGTAATTACCTAATTAATTAAATATTAAAATATTTGATATTATAAATATCCAAATAATTGTAATTTGAGAAAATTTTATGAATTTCAAAAATTTTAGAGGTTAATATGACATGTAAGGGTTGGTTAGATAAATTTTCATTGAATTAATAATGATGTTATGAGTTTAGAAAAAACAAAATACCCAATAGTGTCCAAATTGATATAAAATGGTTTTTAAAACAATTTTAGATTATTAATCCATATTCTATTCCTAAAAATTTAAGGTTTATAAAAATTGATTAAATACTATTATATATTTCATTAATGAACCACTTGAGGTTCTCTTGGAATTTTATAGTATGTTTATTAACCATATAATATAAAAATACAAAGAGAGCTGGTAAATGTCAATCTATTTAACTAAGAGTTAAATATAAAAAATAAGGTTAGTATAGTGTCTCAAACCTATCTAAAACCAATTGGATGAGTGGTTTTCAACCCATAACCACCTTATCCTTTAAATAATAAATTTTTGAGCAATTTGAAACTAAAAATTATTTTATTATAAAATAGTATTTTATGTTTTCCCTATGGTTCTCCTCTCCCCTCTTATAAAAGGTCACTTCCCATTCTCTCAAATTCACACCTTCAAATCCATTTTTCTAGGACAATTCTTGACCAAATATCCTTAAAACTATCCTTAAATAATCTTAGAGGCCTTATATTAGTTAAGAAGCCAACATAAAGAGCCCTTTTGATCGAATCAAAAGGAAGAACCCGAAGAAGAGGTAATGATTTCACCACCCACTTAAAAGTTATTTTCATCTTCAACTTACTCTTTATTTGTAATTTCCATACCAAAATAATAAATATTGTACCTTATATATAATTTGATGCTATTATAAATATGGCACAACCATATTCATTATTCTACCCATCCTATGAAAGATAATGTCACCATGTGTGTGTACGTATAGATTACCACCTCCATGTCGTGGTGTAATATGTTATTCAACAATATGTTATTTGGATGGGTATAATGATAATTAATATGTATATAAATAATGAAAATAACATTTTTGTGTCTCTGTAAAATTAATATACCATCCCATTTAACAACTATAAGGAAATTATATTGCCGCTCGTGCGTACATACGGATTACCGTCTCCACAACGTGATGAGATCCATTTCCACGTTCACCATTCATCGATGATTACAAAAATATATATTACTAATAAGTATGTAATATATGAAATAATAATTATTTTGTATATATATATATTTGTATTTATTAACTTAAATATATCTTATTCAATTATTTCTGTTCAATACTGTATGAAAAGAGAAACAATGTTTATGCGAACGTACGACCTACCGTCTCCATAAACATTGTTTTCCAATTCATATATCTACCTATTATCAATATTTATATTCTAAATCTATATATTATATAAATCAATGTTTAATTTATGGAATTCTTTAAATCATGATCTAAATGATATGATTAAGAATAACAAGTTAAAATACGTACAATAAAGAAAGATATTTTTACCCAAAATGATTATTTACCATTGAAATCATTATTAAATGGGTAGAATAAAATAATAAATGAATCATGTATGATATAATATTAATATGGTTCTAGTATAATTTAATACAATAATATGGTCATTATATAGGAGGTTAAATATACCCTTGACCAATTGAATGTGAAAGGTAAGGGTTATTTTCACAATCTCTTTATTTTTAGAGGTTGTTTTTCATACGTTTCTAATGGTACATACATATTATCCATGTACATGTTTCATAAAAGAGTTTTCAAAGGGAATATTTTTAAGGTACATTTTTCTAAATCATCATTTTAAAATATATTAAATATTTTTTCATATAAACCATTCTCATTAATGTACATGTTTTCAAAATGGTTTTAAAGATTTATTTTTATGGACATGAATGTTTTAAAATGATAAATCATTTCAAAATTTACAAATTGTTATGGTACAGTTTGATTCAAAACTATCTTTAAAATTTATTCCTTTATAAATTATGTGAATTTTAAATGATTTCATGACCAATGGATATTTATCTCAATTATATTTACTGATCATTTTCATCTATGTCGACATCCTTTGATGGATTTTAAACTCATTTGAAGTTGATTTATTATGATAAAAAACTTCCATATTGTATTGAAGGTTTTGTGATATTTTTTATTCTGGATGTGTTATTTTTACACCATTCTGGTTTATGGATAATTTATTGACATTTCATATGCTAATTTTAATATGAATGTTTATGTTATGTTTAAACTATTTCATATGTGGAATGCCTTGGACTTAGCAAGTGATTGGTGGAGCCCGCTACAACTCCTCGATGCATCAGTAGGTCTCATGAGAAAAACTAGTGTCTTGGCACAAGGTCTTGACATAATCATATTTTTAATCTTGGAACAAGGCTTTGACAATGTGGTTATGAAAGTTTTTAATTATGCATTCCATCATTATGAAAGTGGCTATTGATATTTAATGTCACTATTCGACTAGAAGAATATCCATGTGCATGTTCATATTCAAATGATTGATTTATTATTGTCATATTAAGTTAATGATTATGGTTAAAAGTTTATTGTTTTTATTACACAACTTCCCTTAAAAGTTTATAGATTATTCTAAATTATTTACCCTTACTGAGCATCTGATCTCGCCACTTTCTTATGTTTGATTTTACCAGGATCCCAAGAAGTGTTTTATGTTTGAGATGCATGGTTAAGCTAAGGGAAAAATGTAATTCTAAACGGATTTTTTTGTATGTTAGAAAGTGTAATGTAACATTCATGTATGTAATCTATTTTCCAAGACTGCTAAATTGATCTGTCTTTAGGAACTTGATTATTTGTAATAATTCCAATGTATTAAAATAAGGCACCGACTCTGGGAATCTAGAATCGGGGCGTTACATCCCTTGTTGTTATAACCAAAATCATTAGGAAATTGTCCTTGGAGTATACAAAAACTATCATCCAAATATGATGATGGTGGACCATGAATCATAATACAAACCCCTTCGGTTCAGGTTCCACCTATGAAGGAACCTATAAACTTCCATCACAATCACCATCTGACTAGTGCCCCACAGTCGCTTTCTAAGTGTGACATCAAACAAGAAATCACCTATGATGACATGAATTATATTCACACACTTTATGATGATTTCTAATGGAATTAACAATCATGGACTAGCAAGAATGCTCGTCTTCCTGCTAGTTCGGGAGAAGCCTGTGGGCATATTCCCACAACCTGATTGGGGGGGGGGGTCATAGTCTTTCCTTATACTCAAATCACATTATCATGTTTCATTGGAACAAGGAGAATATATGTGGGAACATATCCCAACATCAATGGAATACATATACCAATTTATCATGGAGATAAAAATGGGTAGGCTTAAATCCCTATAAACAGTTTACTAAAATGATAATAGATTTTAAAAATAGCTGAAGAAAACCGCTTGAATATTCTAAAAATATTCAAGACGAAGGGATAGACACATAATTACATCCCAATAGTGAGAACAACTAATCAGAATGATCATCACGGACATGTGGTTATACTAGAGTAACTGCACACTCTTGTTCCCACTTGGGAGGATTATTGTATTATTTCGATAAATAGAATAAAATCATGATGGGCTCATATTCCAATTCCAACCGGGGCTCCCTGGTTGAGAGAAGAACACACCTCGGTACATGGGCCCATAGATATCAATGAATTCTAGTGGTATTTTCCAAAGGCCGAGGATCGATCTCATATCCTCATTCTGGAAAGGTCTCACTTGGTGAGAGGGGCACAAGCCTCGGGTAGATTCTTATTACAACAATATAAGTCCAACAAGATACTCTAAAGGCCCATGAACAGGAATATATCCCAGTTCTATCCTAGGATAATGATGTGAGAATGGACCAATAATCAATACATGCTCTTATTTCTATCAGTGAATCTGCATAAAATATTAAAAAAAATCAAAGAAGTAAAGAGAATATTCCTACTTCCACTGACAAACGTCTATGACACCATAATTACATTGAAACACATGGTGAAGATCATATACATTTCCAAATTTTTTAGAAACATCAACATATTATAATAGGGAATGCATATTCGGGACATGCTTGCATTCCTGATCCAACCAAGGCTCACCATGTGAGAGAGTCACATGCCCCTGGGAAGGCTCATATTTCTACCATGAAATACAAGTGGAATAGTCCAAACACAAAGGATCGATCTCATATTGTAACATCATAGTTAAATATAAAATATTACATTTTCATATTTGTTAATATTTGTGAATAAAATGTTAATATTACTTTAAAAGGAATGCTATGTTCGATGGCATACCCAATACGCAACAACAAGTTTCTTTGAAATCTTATGTTGCACACTAATAATATTATAAAATTATTTTAAATGATAGTTAATGCCTAGTTGTTGTAATGGACGGAATGAATAGAACTATCTAAAAAATGATTATATATGTTTGTTAAATATTTGAACAATTACCCAATAAATGATAGAGGCTTAAAATGCAAATGAATCAAATTTTAAGAATAAATAATCTAATATTTTTAAAAAGGTCAATTAACCACCTTTTGATGTTGATCAATTTTTAAAACTAATTTTTTTCAATTTTATATGTTATATTTGAAATAATAAAATCCTTCTTTAGAACTGGGACATCAAAATGTAATTTCTGTAATTTGTTTTTATTTTTCCAACAAAGTTCAATTTAGTGAGAAATGATGTATTTTAATTCAAAACCTCTTTTTAATATAATTTATTTATAAGGATAGATTATATTTTTAATTGGGTTTAAATTTTAGTTAAAATATATTTTTACCATTTAATCCAATGGTGGTCATTTGAATTAATTTTACATTGATATTGGACAGAAACAAGTGTCAATCTTTTTATTTATATTGTTTCTTATAAACACGCTATTTGTTTTGACAACGGGAATTAATTATAAAATTAATTAATGAAACTTATATGATTTGAATTTGGTAAAATTAGATTCCATTTATAGAATCATAAGGTCCAAATTATGTAATTAAGGGTCTTTTTTGGACATCATGAATAGTAAAGACGACAATTATCTTTAATTATAGTGATTAATTTGTAATTGGGTAGAATAGGGTAAAAAAATAATTTCATAATAATATAAAATTACCCCAACATTTGTCCAAATACTCTTGTTTGTGTCATGGCCGACCATGGGATGCCTTGTGCCAACTTAGGGACCCCATGGAATCTCTTTTTTGTGATAGTGACCTTTTATCATATTATTTTTTAAAGAATATAAAATATAACCAATCTATGTAACACCTATCCAAAAAAATTTACTTTTTTAAAATAAATGATCTATTAGACTATAAATATTAATTGGAGATATAAAAAAATCCCCTACATCATGGTATTTCTTTATAATTTTTATACATTAAATAAATAAATTCATTTATGACACCTTGACGATGTAGTGATTACCTCATTAATGAAAATTTTAAATAAAACGAAAAGATAAGGTAAAATATAAGACTTATAATTTTCAACAACCTATTTTATGGGTATATTTGTAACCCTTATCACCTTATCCTAGATATATATCATTTTGGGAACTTTAAAATCCTAAAAGAATTTTATAATAAAGTAACATTTCAAGACATTCCAAAAGTGACCCTCCTCCCTCTTATAAAAGGCCCTCACCTCTTCCCCCATAACCACACCTCTGAAGCCCTTGTATCACCTAAACTATACTCATATTATATATCAAAATACCTATATTACTCCTAGAATCCTCACTTTGGGCAGACGTCATTCCAAGGAAGCCTTTGGGTCAAATCCAAAACAGTTACCCGATTTAGAGGAAATGTATTCTCTCGAGTTTCTTTCTTTTGTTTTTACTTGTTCACTCACCACTATCTTGTTATTATTTTACCCCATAATAAAAACATAATCCTCAATATAATATTATTTTGTTCTGATATGGATTCTACCAACACTTACACACACCTCCGTCTAATGGTTAAAGAACATACTGTTTCTATGGGTGGTGAATTACTGCCCCACGAAACGATGATTGTTCAATCACATTTTAACACCTCTCATAGAGGACATTATGATGGAACTATATCTATATATGATATATATTATATTTAATTACTCTAAATTCTTCTGTATTTTATATTTAAAACATACCTTTATGATTTTCATGTTGTGCAAATGTGATAATTTCATATGAAGAAGTGTGGACAACTGCCCCTAAAGTGATGTGACTCGCTCATGCCAAACATGGAATATATATATAATTTAATTTATGAACTTATGTAACATATATAACATATAAATAATACTGTAATTATAATATACATAAGTGTCAATATGTATTCATTCCATTAAATGATGAAATAGAAATGAAAGTAGCATTCATGTGAACGTTTGACTTACTGTCTCCATGAAGGGTGAATTTCATTTCTCATCTCCAAATGTTATGTACTATGATAATTACATATATATAATGGATATATATGATATATATTACATATAAAAGATGAATATCATACTGTATTTAATGAACATTGGACAACATGATCAACAAGTAATTATAAGAAGTCCAATTTTTTGATTCATGTACTGAACATCGACAAAACGTATGATATGAACTCACATAATTAACTTATTATTTTAAAATTATAATATGTGATATGAATAGAATAATAAAATTTAAATTAATTCCTATAGAAATTATAAATTGACCAAGGTTTATTATTCATAAATATAAAGAAACTAACAAGATAAGTAGGACATGAGGAAAGGGGATTTCTAATATCACTTTTATTTACGTGAGATTTCCATTGTTCTACACTTATATATTGTATGTGGTGTATTTTTTATTTAAATTTCATATATATTATCAGTTTATATTCACGGTATTATGTGATTCATTCGGTGTTTATTATCATTTGGTTATATGACTCCATTGATTACTACGAGGTATGGGGTTTTTATCTCACATTGTATTCTCATGAGATTATTTATACATCTGCCACTATTTCCTTTTGTTTGGTGTATGTACTTCCCATGATTGTATTATTCATGTAATAAAATTTATTTTATGGGTATTTACATCTTCGTTGTATGACCCTTATTTCATGGGGTTTATGTTTCGTAGGTTACCAAATCGGTAAGGGAACCTTTCACCCTCTTCTTTTTAAAAGACTTAGTTTGGTTAGGACATTTAATTTACATTTTCCAATGTTGGGATATGTTATCAAATATCCTTATTTATGTAAAAAAAAATTCCAAGTGATGATATACCCTTTTTATCTCTCATCAGCTCATTTTCTGAATTTTAATGTGAAGTCGTTAGGTTGTCGAATTTCGGTAAGGGAACTTCTTAACTCAATTTCAATTCTTTGGGTTAAACCTCTAATTATTGATTATGTCATTATATGAATATTTTTAGATGGCCTATGATTGTTTTAGACTCAGTATCCACTTATATTGAGTGTATATATATTTTTCACAAATAATTATGTAATTTATTTATCCTTAATCTAAAGATACCGTCTTTGTACAGGACATCGTCTCAATCTCCTTTCGTTGAGGCATACTTCAATTTATATATGACCTTATTTTATTAGTTGTATGATAAACGTTTTTGACTTCTCATTTCATTAAAAAGGAATATTTTTACACAAATCATTTTACTAAATGAAGAAAATATTGTTTTTGTCATACGTATGCAGCGACAACGACTTTTCCGCCGCCGTGACCATTATTTGAGTTTCAGATTCCTCTTCAAGCCATAATTTTTTTGAATTAAAAATAAATACCATGTTTTAAATTACTTTAATTTTGGTATTGGAAATGGTTTTTATAATTTTTTTATTAAATCAGTTTTTGTAATTGATATCTTATGATTGAAATGTTGAAATTTTGTGTTTCCATTATGCAAGTTTTCTTTGATACGATTATGTTATTGTTCTTGGGAATTGTTTATGATGTCAGGTGGTTCCATGATAAAATAGGTGCGGGTGAGCCTGAGATAGCTCTCCAATACATTGGGTAACATGAAGGAGTTAAATGCTAAGATTTATATGAAGAGATTTAGGTAATATACTGTGATAGGTATTCCAAACGTAACTGTGAGGGTTACTCCCTACGTAAGAATGTTATAAATTACTCAAGTTACCTTTATGTATTACGATTTCTATGAGTTATACATAAATATTATGATTTCATGAGTTATGTTAAAGTTCTTATGTTTTATTAGTAATTTATTATTTCATTGATTATTATGTATACATGGATTAATGTTTTTGTTCCATATTTTTATATCCCTTACTGAGATTTTTATGCTCCTCCCATGTTTTTGAATTTTTATTTCAAAGGTTAAGGGAAAAGTACATGATGTGATGATAGTGTCGAGAAAGTTTCAAAAAAGAAACCATGCTTTATTTTAAATAAGTTTCCTTTAGTGGAATAAATGAATATTGTTTTGATGTAATGACCTTGTTTAAATGTGGAATGTAAAGCTTGATTTATGATCTAATTCTCTTAAACTCTAAACCTGAAAGGATCCTCAATGTTAATTATTCATTTAATTCAATATTATGTAATGTTTTAAGGAATGGTCTTTATAGTTGGTATCAGAGGTCGGTTTAGATAAATTTAGAGGTGAGGGTATTTTTTATGCACAAGTTACATTTCCATAATGGTTAATATTTTAAGAAAGACTCATAGTTATTTTTATAAAGTGAATGAGTTTACGATAACATGATTAAGTATATCTTAGTATTTACCCTAATCATAAGATATTATATGATGATTTTACTAATATACTCACATTGGCCTTTTTGGTTTTAGTAAATGGGTGGATCTAGTAGGCACCGATGTAATAGTGGATGTGGAGAAAAATGTGACGGTTTTCTAGACGAGCAATTGAATGATATGGGAGGTGCAATAATAACTCTTGTTGTTATTCTCAACCAACTATCTGGTGTGATGAATGAACCCCTGAACTTTTGTGATTTTTATAAGGAATCATATATTCAAAAAACAAATCCCTATAGAAGTTCAGGTAATAATCATAAAGGTAAGTTTGGTCAAAAACCTATGTTTCAAAGATGAGGAAAGAAAAACCTGGTAAAATATTTCAAATGGATATAAAGATGCTATTGATGTGGAAATGAAGTTAATAAAGCAACAACCTGCCATGGAAAAAAGGAGGCATCTAGTTGACTCTAGGAAAGGGAAATAAGTCCTTTCTGATGGATCAATTGAATGTTTTAAATCTGGTGTGCATGGTAATTATGCTAACACATGTCCTATGAAGAGGTTTCAGGAATGGGATCAGTAGGATTTTATAAATATTCGTTAACCAATACCTAAGGCCATTCCAATTGAGGATGAAGAAACTGAAAATGACCAATGAAAGGTATGCATTATTTCATAAGATATGTTTTCCTATTATTAAAATATTAGGATTTGATTCATGATTTTGTTTTTAGGAAAGAGGTATTTTAGAATAAGTTAGAAGGAATTGTTAATGGATCATGAAAAATGTTTGATGAGTAGGATGTCATCATATAAGGGATTATATAGTTATGGTAGTCTTTAGGACGGTGAAATTCCTAAAATTATTAAGGCTCTATTAATTATTAGATTACATTAGATGACTTTTTCTAGTATGTGTAACCCTGATGTATGATATATGAAAATTTAATTCAAGGAATAATTATCTTATCTTTTGTGGATATAGTTATAAAGAACAAAATTTTTTTATATGATCCATCAATTTGAGGCAATTAGCAGTTAATACATTTTGGGATGCAAAATGAGAGTTATTAGATAATATTTATGATTAAAATATGTTATTGTTATTTTTGATGAATTTATCTATTTTTTAGAATGTTATAAAATTAAGTTGTTTTGGAAAAGGGAAAACATGCAAACCGTGTGACAACCCATCACATCGGATGACGCTACAGGAATCGAACCCACAACCAAATTGAGACTTGTATTTATCACCTACCACTGGACTAAGTGAAGTCCCTGGTTAGTATGACTAATTATTTTTAGTTAGATGATCTTTTGAATCAGGAATAAGTTAATTTTGGAAAATGATTAACCTATCATTGATGATATGTTATTAGGTTATTTACTTTTTAGTAAGAGACATTAAGAGTAACTGATGTTATTTGGAGACAAATGTTAAGATTTACCTTGGAGGACTATGTGATTAAATCCATTAGAGATTTTGGTTTCAATCTTAGTTTAGATTACATTGATGAATTTTATAGATAGTTGTATATTTAATGGTCTTTCTTGAACCATGTGTTCATTTGGTTGAATATTGGAGATTAAGAGTAGTATTTCTTTTTATAAGGGATTATCCTTTTGGGGATTATCTAATCTTATACTAACAATTTTATTTTTGGTTGAGGTCTAAAGAAATGGGAAATATATAGCTCATCATTTGTGGATTAGGTGATTATTATGAAGTTTATTATAGTGATCTTAATGTGAACATGTCTTCCTAAATACATGTCTTTTGGAGAAAATATGTGTTTGTGTAAGAAATATAGTAAGAGATGAAAGTATACATGACAAGTAAGTATGGTTCCTTATGATTTAGTTAAGCTCATAAATAGATTCCTCAATGAAAATTAACTTTAAACAAAAACATTGTCTGTTAACTATTCCTACTAGGTAATCAAATACCATTTAACCCGTCAAATGTTTGGGATTTTTTGGTGGTAAACATTCACCTAGACATATTTTCTATCAATCTCTAGTAGAAAATGATGGTTTTTTTCTACTCCATATCCATGTTTTCAGAGAATCATAGTATATGTTGTCTCGGGTGACCATTGTAATTTTCTTTCTTTCTTTTAAATTGCTAGTTTAATTTTACTGTTTTTCTAATGTAGAGATTTAAATGATGTTTCCGAGGCCAATTTTAAAATTTCGAAGACGCAATTCCCAAATGGGGGGAAGGATGTAACATTCCAGGTAAATAAAGAAAAAGAAATTTTCATATGTATTAATATTTGTGAATAAATTGTTAATATTACTTTAAAGGAAATGTTATGTTCGATGGCGTACCCAATACCCAACAACGAGTTTCTTTGAAATCTTACATTGGACACTAATAATATAATAATATTATTTTAAATGGTAGTTAAGGCCTAAACGTTTTAATGCCGGGAATGAACATAACTAACTAAAAAATGATTATATATGTTTCTTAAATATTTTAACAATTAACCAATAAATTATAGATGCTTAAAATTCAAATGAATCCAATTTTAAGAATAAATATTCTGATATTTTATTAAAGGTCGATTAACTGCATTTTGATGGAAATTCCATTTTAAAACTACTTTTTTTTTAATTTTATATGTTATATTTGATAAAATAAAATCCTTTTTATACTCGGGACATCAAAATGTACATTGTGTAAATTATTTTTTTACGATAAAGATCATTTTAGTGATAAATGTTGTCTTTTAATTCAAAACCTCCTTTTAATCTAATTTATTTATATGGTGACATTATCTTTTTAGTTGGGATTAAAGTGTAGCTAAAATATATTTTTACCATTTAATCCAATGTTAGTCATTATAATTAATTTATCTTTGAAATTGTACATAAACAAGTGCCAATCTTTTGATAGATATTGTTTCCTAAAAACACCCTATTTTTTGACAGCGGAAATTAATTATAAAATTAATTAATGAAACTTATATGTTTTTGTAGAGACCCAATGCATTAAGTACATAGATATTACATTACTTTTGCGGAATACTTAATACATAACAAAAAGAGACACCAAAGGACCGTAATAGTTTAGTGTCTTTGGAAACATGGAACATAATCTTCTCATCACGGTGAAAGATCTTCAACACCTCCCATAAAGATCTTCCCATATTTTTTTATTACCTAAAACATTTCATTATATCCTAGGGAAAAGAAAACAGAAAAAGGGTGAGCTCAAATGCTCAGTAAGCATAAACATAGAGAACACAAAACAATCTATAAACATTTGAATGAAAAAAATTGAACATTAAATCTAAACATCAAAATCTTGAGCAAGGACATAAATTGTGGAAGTACGTAAGTCATATATCATAATGGAACATCAATCATGATAAAATAGCATGGGAAGAAAATATGTAATTGTTTAAAACCATTAAGCACATGATATGATTTCCATAGTAGCCAAAGCATTGCTAATAAAACCATATTAGTGGACAAAGTCCCTTTCTGAATCGAGTTCACTCCTTGTTCTAGTCCTGTATCATTGAATCAGATTAACATACCATTTCAGCCATGTTTATATCATGAGATATAAATCTTTACCCAATGCATTGGAGGGGGATATAGGTCGCACCCGTCTCATAATTATACCATTATTATGAGTTCCATAAGATCATAAATCATACATCATAACATAACCCATGTAATACAAAAGGGATTCTTAACCATCATGCCATCATAACATAATCCATATAAGATAAAAAAACATCATTAAAATAATTCCATGATAACCTAATCTTATCAATGTAATAATAGGGGTAGAAACCGAACCCTATATTATCATAGATGGAAAATAGTTTTGATAAAACACTTGAAATGAATTCTTGAGGAAAATATCCTTTCTTCTTCAAAATCATTTTCTTTTCACAAAATGTAATGAAATTTGAAAAGAAATGTATTTTAATGAAAATCTTCATGAAGTATTGTAGAGTAATATTCATGAAAAAGGTGATATTAAAGCGTAAAAATCCTTTCATTTAGTATAATCTATAAAAACGTTCTTCTCATACTTTTACAGGAAAAGTCAAAAAGTACCTCGTATGGTAAAAAAAGAAATATTCCTTACATACCATGTAGTAAAAGTCACAAATGGGTAAAAAGGACATTAAACATACTTGAATCATTTTTAGTTAACAGGTACATGGTTGATAAATATAACCCTAGTAAATAAATACGAATAAACAATCTCGGATAAAAACTTTATTGGAATAGTTATCCCTTACATTTGGTCTGATTTGCTTCGTACGTATCCGAACCTCATGTATAATGATTTAAATAATGTCATTGAATTATTATAAAATAATTTTAATTGTTATGATATCATATATGGTTCACTTGTGACTTTATATTACCCGTTCTTTTATAAATTCCATGTTAAAGCATCATTTTGGGTAAAATCGTTTCATTTATCGTACGTGTTTCGACATGTTGTTCATGATATTATTACTTATATCATGATTTACATAATAAAATAATGTAAAACATTATTTATATATAATATATATTCAGTATATAAATATATATGATATATAGATAAATGGAATGAAATACACCGTTCATGGAGACGGTAGGCTGTTCGTACGCATGAACATTGTTTTCATTTACTTATTGAATTAAATTAAATTAAGTAAACAAAACATATATATAAATAAATCAAGTATAATTTTTATGTAATATCATTAATTATTATTTATTATATATACTTTATAAACATACTTTAATGGATAATCATGGAAAATGAATCTCATCACATTCGTGGAGACGGTAGTCCGTACGTATGCACGAGCGCTGATATCATTCCCATGATCGTGGAATTTTATTGAATTTTATGTATAATATGTCAGAATCAATATAAATTTACAATAATAATATATAGTTATTTTTTTACACCATTATACCCATCCAAGTAAGGTTTTGGTGGAAAAGATATTACACCATGGCGTGGAGACGGTATTTCGTATGTACACACACACGGTGATTTCATTTTATTTATGATAGATAGAAGATGAAATTGGGTTGTTTTATATTTATAATAACATATATCTATATGAGTTATACTGATGTTATTAATTTATGATGAAACAAATAAATAAGAAGAAGTATAAGAAGAAATAAATTGGAAAGAATCAGTAAAGGATATTACCTCTTCTATGATGCGCCTCTTCTTAACCTCCTCTTAAGGCACTATGGTTGGACTTTTGGGGAGACCCGAACCTCTATAATGTTTCTATGGAAGATGAGAAGGGAAATGGGCATGGTTTTTCTGAGCTTCAAGGCTGAAATGGGTGTTAAGAGAAGAGGGAATGGGTTCCCTTTTATAAGGGAGGAGAGGGGAAACTTTGTAAAAACAGAAAATATTATTTTATAATAAAGTAATATTCAGTTTATAATATCTCAAAATTGATTTATTTAGAATTTAATGTGGGGATGGGTCGAAATATTCTCATCCAATAGGTTTTAGACGAGTTCATGTTACTATTTTAATCTTATCATTTAGATTTAACTCTAAGTTAAATAATTTAACTTTTACCGTGTCTTCTTATTTTCTAACACTATGTGGTTAATGAACATACTATAAAAAGACAAAATAACCCCAAGTGGTTCATTATTAGTATATATAACTTTATCTAATCCATTTTTCTAATCCATAGATTTATAGGAATAGAATAATAATTAATAATATAATATTTGTTATAAAACCAATTTTATGTAAATTTTGACACTATTTGGTAATTGATTTTTTAGAAAATCAAAAAAACATTATTAGTTCTAATAAATTTAATTGAATAAATACTACCATGTCATATTAACCTAAAATTTAATTTAATTTATAAAAATTCTCAAATTACATTTATTTTGGTATTTATAACATCACTTATGATAATATTTCATTAATAATGTAATTACTGCATCACCATCGTGTCATAAATAAACTAAATTTTTTAATGTCTAAAAATTATTAATAAAATAAAATTAGGTAGGAAATCTTTTTATATTTCTAATGAATATTTGTATTCTAATTTATCTTATGTATAACCTTATATTAAAACTATTTTATTTATTAATCTTTGATTTTAACAATTTTAACTCTTTTTTAAATAAAATAACATTAAATGTCCTAATATAATCCAAGTGCACATAAAGGGTAATATTTTATTCCTAATATTGTTTTTGGTCGAATTACACTTATCCAATAGAATTATGACATGTTTTAGGGAAATATTAATATCAATTTACCTCTAATTACCCTATTTACTTTTAACCGTGGTAAATAAAAGTAAAAAGTTACTATTCACCGACAATTATTTTTAAGTTATTGAACCACATTTTACTCCATGATATTAACCGTGTCTCTTGTATTTTCGGAACTCCACTAAAAGAAGCGGTAAAATTATCTTTTATGTAAATTTTCAAATTCTCCGAAGAAGTGGGTAAAAGACTGTGAAAGTTCAATAAAATTTTTATATATCTAAAATTATTATAAAATGACCCAAATAAATTATATTGAACTTATATAGGTATTATGATTCAATTCTGACCTAAAATAAATTTAAATAAAATAAATAATTATTTAAATAAAAAGTTGGTTTTTAAATAGTAACCCAATGTTTTCACTATTCATCAAAAATTGAAAATTTTCAGAAAAATAAAATAAAAATTCACCCTATGATAATTTAAATATTCCGAATCCAAAACTGAAGACCATTTTAAACGATAAAATTTATAAAATTTTAAAAGTGGGTATTACTATTCATAATGGCTAGTTCATAATAATATTATAATAATATCTCATTTAGTGAAACTTGGTATTGCGTTCTACACATGCTATCGAAGAAGGTCTTGATAGTGTGTAATGTAAGCCATGTCCGGGTTGTGTGTAGTGAAAGACTCTTTTGTAGTTGCGTAGAATAACTACTATCAAACGAACATGAAATTGTGTGTAACGTGATCCAAGAATAGTGTTGCGTATACTGCAAGCTAATACAGTCTTGTGTATAGCATAAGATAATCTTGGTGTAGCATTAAATAGAATATATGAAATAAAATAAAAAGAATAAATCTCATAAAATATCAGGGTGTTACATCCTACCCCCCTTAAAATTAATTTCTCCCTCGAAATTCATCGGGGTTTTAAATGGTTTATTACATGAGAGTTTCTTTCATAGAAACCCACATCGTAAAATCAAATTACAAAACATATCATTAAAAAATAAAGTATCAAATGTAACAGTTTCCTAAAGTAACTAATCACTGGGTTTCCACATAGGATTACATAGGTAAAAATATGGATATGGAAGAGAAATCTAACCCTCACGTTCTGATGGAGAGTGGTAGAGGACATGGCTATGATAAACCCAATAGTCACAAAGCCATAAATTTGTGATGATCTAAGGTACCATCTGATTCATCATATATGAGGGAATGAAGAAAACATTTTTGGTTTTCAAGATCATTTCCCTAATGTTGAATATTTTTTGAATTAAAAGAAATACTTACCTGATTTTGGTACAATCTCACTATTGTTTGTGCCTTAAACAATTTCCACTTAATCTCTTAAAGAAATAAAGTTGATTTTGTCTTCCATGAAGTGTTAGAAGATCCTCTGATAGAATGATATGTCATTCCATCTATATCAATCACAAGGTTTGAAAAATGTATCAAATATACATAAGTCCATCAATGGTGAGGTTAATCGTATATTATTCCAAAAATAGACTTATAATTCATCTACCATACCGCTAAATATAATAAAACTTGTTTTACTAACCAGGGACTTTTTGTAAGCCAGTGGTATGCAATAAAGGCCTGTCGCACATCAGTTGTGGGTTTGATTCCCACAGCTTTTTCCGACGTGACGGGTTATCACTCGTCCTATGGGTTTTCCTTTTTTTAAAGAAATCCCATTATAACATTCTAGAAATAATACCGAAAAATAAGTTCTATCCTTAAATAATACTATTGTTTGTCCAACATAATCCATTCTAATCTTTAGGATTATCCAAAATACATATGTCCAATCTCATAGTATAAATAAAATGGTTACTTGAAAGGTCACATAACAAGCACATTAATACCATCATTTATCCCCCATATAGCATAACATATATCTTGTTGGTCACAATCCAAACATGTGAATACCTTAATCATATATCCCTATGAAACATGAATTACCATAGGACCCTAGTGAAAAAATTAGTGCTGTCAAAAGTTAACTCCTTCCACATACCCGAATCCCAAAAATTCTATATACTCAAAAAATGATATCACTTATTCCTTATATCAATCATGAGCTCATGAATACTATCAAACAATTTAATTTCTCCTTATCCCTTCATTATGCGCATATCATCTTCTTTCAAAAATATTTGAATCACTTTTAATGGTTACCGGTACAATATTCTTATTGAAAACCACAATGGACCAATACACAGATATTTCAATTTACTATAAGAGTACCTCAACAAAATTATTATTGAATTCCAATACATAATCCCTTAAATTCATCATCTTCAATGATTGTCATGGAATATGTCCTTCAATTTAGAAGTAACTTCTTAGGTCAGGGCATTGAGTTGGGTAACTCCCATGTTCTCCGTAGATAAGACATTGGACTCCATAACAGTCTGTCACTCTTTGCCCCCTTTCTCCACATATATTACATCTTCCCATAAATTTGAGGTATTCCCCAAGGTTCTTCTTCCCTTATTTAGAAATATCAATCTTCCTTTCGGTATGCTCCTCACCATGGGAACAAGCATAGAATCTCATCTTCCTCTTATTTGATGACTTAGGAATACAACTAAAGTTCACATTATTAATCATATATCGAGATGACTGATTATGCATAATCACAATTTCATTCTCTCTAGTTGTTACATAATTTAGTTTATCATAGTCACCAATTTGTCCATTTGAATCAATGTTAACTGAATTCCTTCTCCTTCCCTCCATTGACTAAGACAAGAAACCATAGTGAAAGAAACAGTAAAAATAACGAGGAACCACATAATTATAAAAAGTCACTTATGGGGTGTCTAAATTATCAAAACGTTCTTTAATCCATGACGATTTAGGTTCACCCTAGGTTATTCATGATCATCAACATAATTCTAGGACTCTAACCTATACGTATACTTAACCTTAGGGACATCCCTAGACATACCTAAGAAATATCTTTAGGGATATCACTACTGTTTTCGAATCCTAGTTTCCAAAGTTTAACTAATCCTTTCCTTTGATACCAAATGTAAATATCCAAGGCTTTACATACATAGACATTACATTACTTTTGTGGAATACTTGATACATTATAAAAACAGATTCCAAAGGACCATAATAGTTTAATGTCTTTGGAAACTAGGAACATAATCTTATAATCATGGTGAAAGATCATCAACATCTCTAATAAAGATCATCCCCTTTTGATTTCTTACCTAAACATTTCTTTATATCCTGGGGAAAATAAAACATAAAAAGGGTTATCTCAAATGATCAGTAAGGGTTAACATAGAGATCATAAAACAATCCATAAACATTTGAATGCAAAAACATGAACATAAAATATAAACATCAAAATCTTGAATAAGGACATAAATCATGGAAGTACGTAAGGCATATATCATAATGGAACAACAATCATGATAAAATTGCATGGTAAGAAATCATGTAATTTAGGAATACCATTAAGCACATGATATGATTATCCATAGTAGCCACGAAATTGCTACCAAGACCATATTAGTTGACAAATTCCCTTTCTGAATCGAGTTCACTCCTCATTCGAGTCTCGTATCACTGAACTGAATTTACATACCATTCCAGCCATGTCTATCTCATGAGATATAAATCTTTACCCAAATCATTGGAGTGAGATATAGGTCCCACCAATCTCATAATTATATCATTCTTATTTGTGCCACAAGATCATAAATCATACATCATAACATAACCCACATAATAAAAATGGGATTCTTAAACATCATTCCATCATAACATAATCCATATAAGATAAAAGGAAATCAAAAAAATAATTCCATCATAACATAATCAAATAAATGTAAGAATAGGGATAGAAACATAACCCTATACTTTCTTATATGGAAAATAGTTTTGATAAAACACTTGAAATGAATTCTTGATGAAAATATCCTTTCTTCTTCAAAATCATTTTCTTTTCAAAAAATGTCATGCAATTTTAAAAGAAAATGATTTTGTTGAAAATAGTCATGAAATATTTTAGAGTAATATTAATTAAAAAACGCATTATATAACCGTAATAATCCGTTCATGTTGTATAAGTTAAAAAAACATTCTTCTCGTGCTTTTGCTGGAAAAGTCAAAATGTACCTTGTATGTCAAAAAAAGAAAGATTTCTTACATACCATGTAGTAATGGTCACAAATGGTTATAAATGACTTAAAAAATACATGAAAACATTTTTAGAAGATAGGGACATGGATGATAAATATAACCCCTGTAAATACATACGAATATACAATCTCGGATAAAAACGAGATTGGAATAGTTATCCCTTACCATAGGTCTGATATGCTTTGTACCTATCTGAACCTCCTGTATAATGATCTAAATAATGTCAATGAATTATTACAGAATCATATTCATTGTTATGAAATCATATATTGTTCACTTATGACTTTATATTATCCGTTATTTGGTAAATTCCATGTTAAAGCGGCATTTTGGGTAAAATCTTTTCATTTATCATACGTGTTCCAACATGTTGTTCTTGATATTATTACTTATATCCTAATTTAAATAATTACAGAATGTAAAACATGATTTAAATATAATATATATTCATTATATAAATATATATGATAGATAGATAAATGGAATGACATACACTGTTCATGGAGACGGTAGGTCATGCGTACGCATGAACGCTGTTTTCGTTTCCTTATTTAATTAAATGGATTCAAGTAAATGAAAAATATATGTACATAAATACAGTATCATTATTATCTAATATAAATCATTATTACTTATTATATATACTTTATAATCATACTTCAATTGTTAATCATGGAAAATGAATCTCATCGCGTTCGTGGAGACGGTAGTCTGTACGTACGCACGAGCGATGATATCATTCCCATGATCATGAAATTGTATTGAAGTTTATGTATAATATTTTAGAATCAATATAACTTTAAAATAATTAAATATAGTTATTTATTTATACCATTATAACCATCAGAGTAAGGTGGTGGTGGAAAACAGATTACACCATGCAGTGGAGACGGTATTCCGTACGTACGCACGCACGGTGATTTAGTTTTATGTAGGATGGATTGAAGATTAAATTGGGTTTTTTCATATTTATAATAACATATCACTATATTACAGATACCGATTTTATTACTTTATGATGAAACAAATAAAGAAGAAGAAGTAGGAGAAGAAATAAATTGGAATGAATCGATAAAGGATATTACCTCTTCTTTGACGAGCCTCTTCTTATCCTCCTCTTAAGACACTAGGGATATTATTTTGAGGAATCCTGGACCTCTATAATGTTCTTAGGGAAGATGATAAGGGTTATTGGAAGAGTTTGGCCAAGCATAGAGAATCAAAAGGGTGCGAAGAGAAGAGGTAATGGGAGCCCTTTTATAAGGGAGGAGAGGGGCACCTTTGGAAAAACATAATATATTATTTTATAATAAATTCATATTCTGTTTATAATAGCTCCAAATTGATTTATTTAGAAGATAAAGTGGGTATGGGTCAAAAGCCTTTCAACCAATAGGATTTAGACATGTTTAGGTTACTATTTTAACCATATCATTTAGATTTAACTCTAAGTTAAATAATATAACTTTTACTGTGTCTTTTTGTTTTCTTACACTATGTGGTTAATAAACATACTATAACAAGACACAAGAAACAAAAGTGGTTAATTATTAATATATATAACCTTATCTAAGTCATTTAGAAGAACAGTATATTTTTAGGAATATAATAACAATTAATAATATAATATTTAAAAAAAACCATTTTATGTCAATTTTGACACTATTTGGTAATTGATTTTTGTGAAAATCACAACAACATGATTAGTTTGAATAAAGTTAATTGAATAAATAATAAAATGTCATATTAACCTAAAAAATTAGTTTAATTTTTAAAAATTATCAAATTACATTTATTTGGGTATTTATAACATCAATTATGATAATATTTCATTAATAAGGTAATTACTTCATCACCATCGTGTCTTAAATAAAATAAAATATTTAATGTCTAAAAATAACAAATAAAAAACCATTAGGTAGGAAATATTTGTATCTTTCTCATGACTATTTATTGTCAAATTTATCTTATGTATAACCCTATATTAAAAATGTTTTAGTTATTAAACATTGATTTTAACTATTTTAACTCTTTTTAAAATAATACAACAATAAATTTCCTAATCTAATCCAAGTGGACCTAAAGATTAATATTTTATTGATAACATTGTTTTGGTCGAATTATACATATCCAATAGAATTAGTACATGTGTTAGGGTAATAATAATATCATTTTTACCGTTAATTACCCTATTTACTTTTAACTGTTGTAAATAAAAGAAAAAATTTACTATTCACCAAAAATTAGTTTTATCTTATTGAAACAAATTTTACACCTTCATATTAACTGTGTCTCTTGGAATTTTATAATTCCACTCACAAAAGTGATAAAATTATGTTTTATTTAAATTTTCAAATTCACCTAAGAGGTGGGTAAAAGACAGTGAAAAGATCAATAAAATTTTTATATATCTAAAATTGTTATAAAATGACTCAAATGAATTACATTGAACATATATAGGTATTATGTATCAATTTTGACATAAAATAAATTAAAATAAAATAAATAATTATTTAAATAAAAATATTGTTTTTTAATTGTAACCTAGTGTTTTCACTATTCATCAAAAATTGAAAGTTTTCAGAAAAATACCAAAAATTCACCATAGAATAATTTCGATATTCCGAATCCAAAAATGAAGTCCACTTTGAAAGATAAAATTTATAAAATTTCAAAAAGTGGGTATTACTATTCATAATAGCTATTTCATAATAATATTATCATAATATCTCGTTTAGTTAAACATGGTATTGCGTACTACACATGCTGTCGAAGAAGGTCTTGATTGTGTGTAATGTAAGCCATGTTCGGGTTTCGTGTAGTGAAAGACTCTTTTGTTGTTTTGTGTAATAGAATCCAACCATATTTCATTTTTACATTGAATATATATATATATATATATACAATCAATGTTGCGTAGAATAACTACTATCAAACGAACTTGAAATTCTATGTAACACGATCCAAGAATAGTGTTGCGTATACTGAAAGCTAATACGGTCTTATGTATAGTGCAAGATAATCATGGTGTAGCGTACAACAGAAGATATTAAAGAAAATAAAAAGAATAAATCTCATAAATTCATAGGTTGTTACATTCTACCCCCCTTAAAATGAATTTCGCCCTCGAAATTCGTCGGGGTTATAAATGTTTTATTACATGAGAGTTTCTTTCATATAAACCCACATCGTCAAAAGGAATACCAAAACTTATCTTTAAAAACTAAAGAATAAAACGTAACAGTTACCCAAATTAACTAATCACTGGGTTTCCATATAGGATAACATAGGTGAAAATATGGATATAGAAGAGAAATCAAACCATCAAGTGCTGATGGAGAGCGGTAGAGGACATGGCTACGATAAATGCAACAGTAACAAAGCGATAAATTCTTGATGATCTATGCTACCATCTGATTCATCAAATATGAGGGCACTATGACAACATTATTGGTTTTCACGATCATTTCCTTAATGATAAATATTTTTTAATTAAAAGAAATACATACTTGATTTTGTTACAATCTCACTGTTTTTTGTGCCTTGAACAATTTCCACTTCATCTCTTAATGAAATGTAGTTGAATTTGTCTTCCATGATGTGTTAGCCGATCATGAGATAGAATGATAGGTCCTAACATCTGTCTCAAACACAAGGTTAGGAAAAGTTATCAAATATGGAAAAGTACATCAATGGTGAGGTTAATCGTATATGATTCCAAATATAGACTTATAATTTAACAATCATAACACTTAATATAATAAAATTATTTTTTACTAACCAGGGACTTCCTGTAGGCCAGTGGTATGTGATAAAGATATTTCGCACATCCGTTGTGGGTTTGATTCCCACACCCTTGTCCAACGCGACGGGTTGTCGCTCATCCAATGGGTTGTCCTTTTTCTAAAACTATACTATTATAAAATTATAGAAATAATATCAAAAAATAAGTTCTATCCATAAATAATGTTATCTTATGTCCAACATTATCCATTCTAATCTTTAGGCTTATCCAAAAAACATATGTCCAATCTTAAAGAAAATGGTTACTTGAAAGGTCGCATAACAAGCACGTGAATACCATCATTTATCCCTCATATATCATAAGATATATCATGTTGGTCACATTCCAATCATTTGAATACTTTTATCATGTATTCCTTTGAAACATGAATTACCGTAGAACTTTATTGAAAACATGAGTGCTATCAAAAGATAACTCCTTCCACATACTCAAATCCCAAAAATTCTGTATACTCAAGCTGTGATATCACTTAGTACTTATATCAATTTTGAGCTCATGAATACTATCAAAAAATTGATTTTCTTCTTATCCCTTCTTTATGTTCATATCATCTACTTTCCAAAATATTTGAATCATTTTTCATTGTTACTAGTACCATATTCTTATAGAAAACCACAATGGACCAATACACAAATATTTCAATATACTATAAGAGTACCTCAACAAAATTATTATTGAATTCCAATACGTAATCACTACAATCCATCCTCTTCAATGATTGTCATGGAATAGGTCCTTCCTCGATTTAGAAGTAACATCATAGGTCAGGGAATTGAGTTGGATAATGGCCATTTTCTCCGTAGATAAGACATTGGACTCCATAGCAGTCTATCACACTATGTCCCTTTTCTCCCCATAGATTACATCTTCTCATCCATTTGAGGTATTCCTCAAGGTTATTCTTCCCTTCTTTAGAAATCTCAATCTTCCTTTCTCTATGATCCTCACCATGCGAACATGCATAAAATCCCATCTTCTTTTTATTTGATGACTTCAGAATTCTACGAAAGTTCACCTTGTTAATAATATATCGAGATGAATGATTCGGCATAATCACAATTTCTTTTTCTCCAGGTGTTACATTATTTAATTGATCAGTAACCAATTTGTCCATTGGAATCATTGTTAACTGAATTTCTTATTGTTCACTCTATTGACTAAGACCAGAAACCATAGTGTAAGAAAAAACTAAAATAACGAGGAACCACATAATCATAAAAAGTCACTTATGGGGTGTCTAAATTATAAAAAATTCTTTAATCCATGACACCTCAGGTTCACCCTATGTTATTCATGATTGTCAACATAATTCTAGGACTCTAACCTATACGTATACTTAACCTTAGGGACATCTCTAGACATACTACGAAAAATCTCTAGGGATCTCACTAATGTTTTCGCATACTAGTTTCCAAAGGTTATCTAATCTTTTCCTCTGATACCAACTGTAGAGATCCAAATCATGACGTACATAGACATTACGTTACTTTTTCCGAATAATTAATACATAACCAAAACAGACACCAAAGGGCATTAATAGTTTAGGGTGTTTGGAAACATGGAACATAATCCTCTAATCATGGTGAATGATCTTCAACATCACCCATAAAGATATTCCCCTTTTGATTTCTTACCTAAAACCATTCTTTATATCCTAGGAAAAATAAAACCTAAAAAGGGTGAGCTCAAATTCTCAGTAAGGGAAAACATAGAGAAAATAAAACAATCCATAAACATTTGAATGCAAAAAACTTGAACATAAAATCTATAAATCCAAATCATGAGCAAGGACATAAATCTTGGATGTACGTAAGGAATAGATCATAATGGAATGTCAATCATGATAAAATAGAAAGGGAAGAAAAAATGTAATTGTGTAAAACCATTAAGCACATGATATGCTTTCCATAGTATCCAAGGCATTACTGCCAAGACCATATTAGTGTACAAAGTCCCTTTCTGAATCGAGTTCACCCCTCATTCCAGTCCTGTATCACTGAACCAGATTAACTTACCGTTCCATCCATGTCTATCTCATGAGATATAAATCTTTACCCAATGTATTGGTGGGAGATATAGGTCCCACCCATCTCATGATGATAACATTCTTATGTGTTCCACAAGATCATAAATCATACATCATACCATAACCCATGTAATAAAAATGGGATTCTTAAACATCATGCCATCATATCATAATCCATATAAGATAAAATGACATCATAAAAATAACTCCATCAGAACATAATCAAATCAATGTAATAATCGGGATAGAAATAGAACCCTATATTAACTTAGATGGAAAATAGTTTTGATAAAACACTTGAAATGAATTCTGGAGGAAAATATCCTTTCTTCTTCAAAATCATTTTTTTTCACAAAATGTCATGCAATTTTAAAATAAAAGGATTTTTTTGAAAATATTCATAAAATCTTGTAGATTAATATTCATGAAAAAATGTGTTATAAAACCGTAAAAATCTGTTCATGCCGTATAAGTTAAAAAACATTATTCTCTTACTTTTTCCAGAAAAGTCAAAAAGTACCTCGTATGGTAAAGAAAAAAATGATTCCTTATATACCATGTAGTTAAAGTAAAAAATGGTTAAAAAGTACATTAAACATACATGAAAAAAGTTTTATAAATTAGGTACATGGTTGATAAATATAACCCCATTAAATACTTATGAATAAACATTCTCGGATATAAACGAGATTGGAATAGTTATCCCTTATCTTAGGTCCGATATGCTTCGAACGTATCCTAAACTCCTATATTATGATTTAAATAATGTAATTGACTTATTATAGAATCATATTCCTTGTTATGATATCATATATTGTTCATTTATGACTTTATATAACCCATTCTTTTGTAAATTCCATGTTAAAGCAGCGTTTTGGGTAAAATCATTTCATTTATCGTACGTGTTTTGACAGGTTGTTCTTGATATTGTTACTTATATACTAATTTACATAATTCTATAATGTAATAAATGATTTATATATAATATATATTCAGTATATAAATATATATAATAGATAGATAAATTTAATGAAATACACGGTTCATGGAGACGGTAGTTCGTGCGTACGCATGAACACTGTTTTCGTTTCCATATTGAATTAAATGGAATTAAGTAAATGGAACATATATGTACACAAATCCAGTATCATTATTATTTAATATCATTCATGATTATTTATTATATATACATTATAATCATACTTGAATGTTTAATCATGGAATATAAATCTCATCGCGTTGGTGGAGACGAAAGTCCGTACGTACGCACGAGCGATGATATCATTCCCATGATCGTGGTATTGTATTGAAGTGTATGTATAATATTTAAGAATCAATATCACTTTAAAATAATCATATATTGATATTTATTTACACCATTATAACCCTCTGAGTAAGGTGGTGGTGCAAAACAGATTACACAATGGCGTGGAGACGGTATTCCGTACGTACACACGCGCAGTGATTTCGTTTTCTATAGGATGGATAGAAGATGAAATTTGGTTGTCTCATATTTATAATAACATATCAGTATATTAGAGATACTGATATTATTAATTTATGATGAAAACAATAAATAAGAATAAATAGAAGAAGAAATAAATTGGAATGAATCGGTAAAGGATATTACCACTTATTTGACGCGCCTCTTCTTAACCTCCACTTAAGGCACCAGGGATGGTCTTTTGAGGAGGCCAGAACCTCTATAATGTTTCTAGAGTAGAATATAAGGGAAATGGTCGGGCGTTGGCTGAGTTTCAAGGTTCAAAATGGTGTGAAAAGAAGTGGGAAGGGGTGCCCTAGGGGAACCTTTGAAAAAACATATAATATTATTTTATAATAAAGTAATATTCGGTTTATAATAGCTCCAGATTGATTTATTTAGAAGCTAATGTGGTTATGGGTCAAAATACTATCAACCAATAGGTTTTATACCAGTTTAGGTTACTATTTTAACTCTATCATTTAGATTTAACTATATGTTAAATAATTTATCATTTACCGTGTCTTCTAGTTTTATTACACTATGTTGTTAATAAACTTACTATAACAAGACAAACTAACCCCAAGTGGTTAATTATTAATATATATAACCTTATATATGTAATTTTGCCAAACGTTATATTTTTAGGAATATAATAATAATTAATAATATAATAGTTCTTTTAAAAACTATTTTATGTCAATTTTGACACTATTTGGTAATTGATTTTTGTGAAAATCATAACAACATGATTACTTAGAAGAAAGTAAATTTTTTCAATAATAACATGTCATATTAACCTAAAAATGTAGTTTAATTTATAAAAAGTCTCAAATTAAATTTATTTGGTTATTTATAACATCAATTATGAAAATATTTCATTAATAATAAATTACTGCATCACCATCATGTCATAAATAAAATAAATTATATAATGTCTAAAAATTATAAATAAAATACCATTAGATATTAAATATTTTTATCATTCTAATTAATATTTATAGTCGAATTTATTTTATGTATAACCCTATATTAAAAATGTTTTAGTTGTTAAACATTGATTTTAACTATTTTAACTCTTTTTTAAATAAAATAACAATAAATGTCCTAATCTAATCCAAGTGGACCTAAAGGTTAATATTTTATTCATAAGTTTTTTTTTGGTTGAATTACACTTATCCATTAGAATTAGGACATATATTAGGGTAATAATAATTTCAATTTTACCCTTAATTACCCTATTTACTTTTAGTCGTGGTAAATAAAAGAAAAACGTTACTATTCACCAAATATTAATTTTATTTTATTGAACCACATATTACTCCTTGATATTAACCATGTATCTCGGATTTTCAAAATTCCACTCACAGAAGCTGTAAAATTATGTTTTATGTAAATTTTCAAATTCTCCTAGGAAGTGGGTAAAAGACGGTGAAATGTTCAATAAATTTTTTATAAATCTAAAATTATTATAAAATGACTCAAATGAATTACATTGAACTTATATAGGTATTATGTATCAATTTTGACCTAAAATAAATTTAAATAAAATAAAAAATCATTTAAATAAAAAATCTGTTTTTAAATAGTAACCTAGTGTTTTCACTATTTATCAAAAAATGAATGTTTTCAGAAAAATACAAAAAAATCACCCTAGGATAATTTTGATATTCCGAATCCAAAAATGAAGTCCATTTTGAAGGAGAAAATTTATAAAATTTCAAAAAGTGGGTATTACTATTCATAACGGCTAGTTCAAAATAATATTATAATAACATCTCGTTTAGTGAAACTTAGTATTGCGTACTACACACACTATAAAAGAAAGTCTTGATTGCGTGTAATGTAAGACAAGTCTGGGTTGCGTGTAGTGAAATACTCTTTTGTTGTTTCATATAATAGAATCCAACCATATTTCATTTATACAATGAATATATATATATATATACTCAATGTAGCGTAGAATAACTACTATAAAACGAACCTGAAATTGTGTGTAACTCGATCCAAGAATAGTGTTTCGTATACTGCAAGCTAATAGGGTCTTGTGTATAGTGCAAGTTAATATTCATGTAGCGTACAACAGAAGATATGAAAGAAAATAAAAATAATAAATCTCATAAAATCTTGGGGTGTTAGAGTTTTGAATTTGGTAAATGGGATTCCATATTTGGAATCAGAAGGTCCAAATTATGTAATTAAGACTCTTTTGTTTTCGAACATTATGAATAGTAGCGACGAGAATTATATTTATTTATCATGAATAATTAGTAATCCAGTATTTAAGGGGAATAAAATAATATCATAATAATATAAAATGACCCCAAAATGTGTCGAAATTTTATTGGTTGTGTCATGGCCGACCATGGGATGCCTTGTTCCAACTTAGGGACCCCATTGAATCACTTTTGTTTGATAATGACATTTTATCATATTATTTTTTAAAGAAAGGAAAATATAACAAAACTATGTAACACCTATGTAAAAAAAAATTTAATTTTGTTTTCATAAATGATATCTTAGAATATAAATATTCATTGGAAATCTAAAAATATTTCCTACATCCTGGTAAATTTTTTATAATTTTTAGACATTAATTAAATAAATTTATTTATGACACCATGATGATGCAGTGATTACCTCATTGATGAACAATTTAAATAAAATGAAAAAAGGTAATACCTAATACATACACTTGTAATAAACCTATTGGATGGGTGGATTTGGAACCCTTATCAACTTATACTCTAAATATATCATTGTGGGACCTTTAAAATCCGAAAACCATGTTAAATTAAAGTAACATTTCAAGTCTTTCCAAAAGTGACCCTCCTCCCTCTTATAAAAGGCCCCCACCAATACCCCTTTACCCACACCTCTAAATCCCTTGTATCATCTAACCTCTAATAAAATTATTTCTCCACATCCCTATCTCACTCCTAGAAGCCTCACTTTGGGCAGAAGTCTTTCCATAGAAGCCTTTGGCTCAAATCAAAAAGAGTTACCTGATTTAGAGGTATTGTCTTCTATCGAGTTTCTTTCTTTTATTTTCCTTCTTCACTCACCACTATATTATTATTATTTGATCCCATAATAAAATCAGTAACCTCAATATACTAGTATGTGTTTTTTATAAGGATTATACCTTCACTTACACACACCTCCATCTAATGGTTAATGAACATACTGTTTCTGTGTGTGGAAAATTATTACCTCACGAATTGATGATTGTTCAATCTTCTTTTAACACCTCTCATGGTGGCCATTATGATGAAACTATATTTATATATGATATATATTATATTTATGTCATCTCAATGATTCTGTAATTTATATTTTAAACATACCTTTATTCTTTGAATGTTCTGCAGATGTGATAATTTCAAATGAGGAAGTGTGGACAACCGCCCCCTTAAGTTATGTGACTCATTCATGACAAACTTCGAATTTATAAATAATTTAATTTATGAACTTATGTAATATATATATAATATATATTATACTATCATTATTATATACCTATGTATCATTATGTTTTCATTCCATTAAAATATGAAATATAAATGAAAATAGCATTCATGTGTATGTACGACTTACCGTCTCCATGAACGGTGCATTTCCATTATTATATCCAAATGTTATGTACTATTATAATTACATATATATAATTTATATATATGATATAAATTACATATAAATGATGAATATCATACTATATTTAATGAACTTTGGACCACATGAAAATAATGTAATTAAAAGAGGTCCATTTTTTTTACTCAGGTACCGAACATCGACAAAATGTATTATATGAACAAAAATAATTAAATAATTATTATAACATGGTAATATATGATATGAATTGAATAATAAAATTTAAATAATTTCCTTAATAAATTATAAATTGACCATAGTTTATTAGTCAGGAATATAAAGAAACAAACAAGACAAGTTGGACTTGAGGTAAGGAGATTACTTATATCACTTTTAATTCAGTGAGATTTCCATTGATTGCCACTTATTTGGTGCATATGGTGTATTGTGTACTTAAATTTCATATATATTATCATTTTATATTCATGGTATTATGTGATTCATTTTCTGTTTATTATCATTTGGTCATACGACTCGATTGATTACAACGAGGTAAGGGGTTTTTATCTAACTTTTTATTCCCGTGAGATTCAGGCTACATTTGCCACTATTTCCATTTGTGTGATGTATGTACTTCACATGATTGTATTCTTCATGTAATATAATTTAATTTATGGGTATTTACATCTTCCTTTTATGACCCTTCCTTCATGGGGTGTATGTTTCATAGGTTGCGAAATCGGTAAATGAACCTTTCACCATCTTGTTTTTAAAAGACTTATTTTCGTTAGGACATTTAATTTACATCTTCTTATGTTGGGATATGTTCTCATACATTATTATTGCTGTAAATGTAATGTACAAGTGATGATATACAATTTTTATCTCTCATTAACTCATTTTATGAATTTTAAAGTGGCTTTGTTAGGCTGTCGAATTTCTGTAAGGGAACATCTTAACCCAATTTCAATTCTTTGGGTTAAATCACTACATCTTGATTATTTCATGCAATGAATATTTTTAGATGACCTATGACTATTTTACATATAATATACACTTATATTGAGTGTATTTATATTTGTCACACATATTTATGTAATTGATTTATCGTTAATCTAATGATATCATCTTTGTACGGGACTTCATCCCAATCTCCTTTGTTGTGGCATACTTCAATTTATGTACGACATTTTTGTATTTGTTGTATAATAAAACATTTTGACTCTTAATTTCATTCAAAAGGAATATTTTTACATGAATCATTTTACTAAATGACAAAAAGGAATGGTTTTGTCTTACGTATGCGGCGACAATGACTTCTCTGCCGCCGTGACCATTATTTGAGTTTCGGCTTCCTCTTAAAGCAATAATTTTTTTAAACTGAAAAATAAATTCAATGTTTTATATTTCTTTTAATATGGTATAGGAAATGGTTTTGATAATTTTTTGATTATATCAATGTTTTGTATTTATATCTTGTGATTGAAATGTGGAAATTTTATGTTTCCATTCTGCATGTTTTATGTGATACGATTATGTTATGGTTCATTGGCATTGATTATGAACTCGGGTGGTTACGTGATAAACTATGGGCGGGTTAGACTGAGATAGCTCTCCAATGCATTGGGTAAACCGAAGTAGTTAAATTCTAAGGTTTCTCCAAATTGATTTAGACAATATACTAGGATGGGTATTCCAAACATAACTATGAGGGTTACTCCCTACGTAAGAATGTTATGAATGCCTCAAGTTACATTTACGTCTTATGATTTATATGATTTATTCATAAATCTTATGATTTCATGAGGTATGTTAAAGTGATTATGTTTTATGAGTAATTTATGATTTCATTGATTCTTATATATACATGGACTAATGTTTTCATTCCGTATTTTTATATCCCTTACTAAGCTTTTTATGCTCATCCCATGTTTTTGAAATGTTTTTCACAGGTCAAGGGAAAATTACATGATGTGATGATAGTTCCGAGGATGTGTCAAGAATGAAACCATGTAATATTTTAAATATTTTTACTTTTCTGAAAAAAAATGAATATTGTCTTTGATGTAACCACCTTGTATAAATGTGGAATGTAAAGCATGATTTATGATCTAATTCTCTAATAATATAATCCTGAAAAGATCCTCAATGTTAATTATTTATTTAATTCATGATTATGTAATGTATTAATGTCTGATACTTATATGCCTATTTGTCCTGATTGAGGACCACCAAGTGAGAATGTGACATGCCTCGGGACATGCTCACATTACAATCAGTAATAGGACTGCTCATCTGAGTTTTCTGACATCATCCCAATAGTAGGGTCATACTCCCATAGCACTATGCGGTTATATACAAATTCTAGAAACCATCACATAATAGGCTCATATCCCTACAAAATTACAAACAGTAGGTCAACATAATATACACATGACGCAGAACATGGAAAATAATCCTAATCTGATCAATGTTTGTTTACTTGAGGTTATTAGAGAAATATTCTCTAGACCAAAATGGTCAATTGACACATCTATCAAAATGAAAGATGAAGATGTTCATTACCACGATAGTCCTCCATATGGTAGTTCATAGATGGATTTTAGAGACCTTACTCTTAACATCCACCATGGTCATACACCAAACGATAGTATCTCCCATGGTCAAAGAAATCCTCCCTTTTCACAGAATCCTTCATATATAGTGGTGTTCAAAACACTAAAGCTATTGTATAGAGAGGTTCATCAATCATATTGGACAACTGTATATAGTTACCCTTAAATTTTCAACTGCACCCACTCTAGCCTACAGGACACCGTTAAATCCATCGTCTATGTTTTGTGTTGATGTAGGCATACAATTAAGATGAAGAGAAGGCCGACATTGAAATATAAAGAGAGTTAACTGAAAAAACATCACCATCATATTCTGGACCCATTATACTACTGATTATGTGATCCCAAATATGACAACCCAGCTTTTTATTACAACTTAAACATGCATTATTACATAAAACTTCACTTGATACAACAAAGAAGATCGAGAGGTTTAGTGTCTTTGGGGATTAGGATCATTACAGAAAAACTTTAAACTTGAAAAACAACATCCTTATTGAAAACTTCCTTTACATGACCACTACATTCCTTCGTACTTAGCATTGCATGGGATAACCTGAGGACATGCATAAGAAAAGGGTGAGCTATAAAGCCCAGTAAGGGAGTACAAAATGAATAACATGAGGAGTACAATACATGTTAGGCAATAGGCATATCAATATAGCATAAGAGAGACATGAACATAAAGGCATGATAAAGCATGATAATCATAACATGGAAATGTGGCAACAATACTTAACATTGAATTAGCATGATCCAAGGCTCATTGCACATGGAACATGAGTAAACCCTCATTGCACTTGAAGCATGATTAAACCCTCGTTGCACTTGAATTAGCTTGAGTCAACACTCATTGCACATGACGTATCATGATACTATACTTTACCCAATGCATTGGAGCGCTATCAGGGCGCACCCTTCTTAAACATTTCATTTCATGCATAAGTGTGCCACATGGATCATAAAACATGGATTCATAAAACATAATCATTTATTCCACGATAAAGGAATGTGGAATTCATACATGAAACTTTACAATCAATAAGTAAATGTGCATAAAGGTGAATACCCTTGATGGAGAAATGGGCATGGTATTCACTACACAATGATATTGTCTTAGAAAATCGGTGTGATTTCGGCAGCGTAACAGTGTGACATAAGAATTCATAAAAAAAGATGATGAGAGAGAAAGGGGTTCCTCATCATATTTACATGTAATGGACAGTAAGAAGGTCATATAGATACATGTACCAACAATTGAAAAGGAATTTAGATTCATGATACAAAAGTATTGCATGAATATAAAAGAGGAAAAAAAGGTTCCTTTCGGAATTTCGGCATAGTAACGGGTGTACATGGGAGGCATTTAATGAGAGAGAAAGGGGTATCCCATCATTAAAACAATAATAGGGCAGTATGGGAGAGGTGAGAAACCATACCCCAACATTCATAAATGAAATTAAAAGGGCAATACAACTTAAAGAAAATTGACAAAAATGAGAAAGGAAGAAAAACCCTTACTTGGAAGTGTGCTTCCAAAGGCTAGAGAGAGGCTTGTGAGATGCTTCTTGGGAACTTGGGGCACCTTGAGAGGATTCTAGAGAGAGTAGGGCAGAGGTTGGACGAACTTAAAGGGCTTTGGGTGAGGAGGAAGTGGGAGCTTGGGTGGGTTTATATAGGAAAGGTGAGAGAATTCTTTATTATTTAGGTTTGGGACCCCTTATATTAAAATAATCCAAACCACAAACCATCCCATGGTATTTGCCCATGGTTTCTGGAAAAGGAAAGAGGAAAAAAATATTTTAAAAGGCCAAGGTCCGAACTTATTAAAAAAATTAGGGTTGCTTATGTGGAGGTGAGTCACACTCCCATGGAAATTAATTTAAAAAGGCAAAGTGTTGAATAAGTCTTGAGGGCTCCATCAACGCTTTGAAAAGTGAGTCAAACAATCCCAAAACCTCATTATTTTAATGATAAAACACATATTGGCCGAACATAAGGATTATGGTATTTTATTACATCACCATTGGGTCATTATGATGTCATAAAACACATTATATATTTAAATGGTATTTAATTTTTACACAAAAATTTGACTGTCTCAGAAAATTATGAAAAATTCACTGTTGGATAATTTCGACGTCCTGATTCCAAAAATAATATTTATTTTATCTAAATAATTTTCTAAATATGTGAATTTTCACTTTTAAAATAAAAACCAACATTTATAAAAAATTCACAGGTTTTGACAGAAATGGCTTTCAAACCTTAATAAAAATTTTAATTGCATTCATAAAATTATAAGATCATTTATATTTAATAAAAATTAATTTAATATTAATAATAATATTTTATTAAAATATTATTTAATTCAAAAATCCTTTAATTTAATAAAATATAATTCTTAATTAAATAATAACTAAAAACACCGTTTGTACTTTAAAAACTAATTACAATGTATCAAAAATGACTAGAAATTATGTTCATTATTATATAAAAAAATAATGTACATGAACATGGTGCTACTTATTTGTTACATAACCCCTTAAAATAGCCGCATAAGACCTAAGGGTAAGGTGTGCGATGGTGACAGACTCTTGGGGTTGCTCGGATAACATCGCTCGAGTGGTAATCTCTATCAACTTCCATTTTTCCCATAGACGATCACGTTCGAGCTTGACTTGATGAAGCTCAGCTTGGGCTTGGTCAAGGGAAAATCCCAAAGACTCCACCTCTTTTCCGAGCTCCGACAAATGGGCTTCGTAAGGGGCAATTCTACTAGATGAGCCCATCGCTTCCTTTGTCTGAGTAGAAAATTGGTTCGTTAAAGCCTTATATTTAAACTACCCAGATGATCACTGTTCAACGGCTATAAAAGTAACGGTCACAAATCTTAAAGTAAAACTAAAAAAGTTGATATCTTATAAAAACATTTTTCATAAAGAAACATTTAACTAGATCAAGAGGGATTTTCCATTAATGAAATTTTGGGTCGTTACAACATTCCCCCCTTATGAAATTTCGCCCTCGAAATTTTCCTTTTCCCACACTAAAACAAATGTTGGTAACTTAGCTTCATCATATCGTCCGACTCCCAAGTTTCTTCTTCAAATTTGTGGTTTCTCCACAAAACCTTGACGAGGGGCATTGTCTTATTTCGTAGAACTTTTTCTCTACGATCCAAGATCTTCACTGGTTGCTCCTCATAAGAAAGATCGTCTTCTAATTGTACCCCCTCAGAAGAGAGTACATGTGAAGGGTCTGGTATGTACTTCCTTAAGAGGGATACATGGAATACATCATGCACCTTGGCCATAGTAGGTGGAAGTGCTAGTCGATAGGCCACAGCCCCAACACAATCAAGAATCTCGAAGGGGCCAATGTACCTTGGACTTAACTTCCCTTTCTTTCCAAACCTCATGACCTTCTTCCACAGAGATATGCGTAAAAACACCATGTCTCCGACTTTAAACTCAAGGTCTCGTCGACGATTATCTGCATAACTCTTCTGTCGACTTTGGGCTGCCTTGATATGCTGCTGAATGGTTTTCACCTTCTCCACCATTTCTTCGACCATTTCTGGTCCAAGCAGCTTACATTCACCGACATCATCCCAACATGCCGGTGTTCTACACCTTTTCCCATACAGGGCTTCATATGGTGCCATTTGGATGCTCGAGTGGAAACTATTATTATAAGAGAACTCAACTAGAGGAAGATGTTGATCCCATCCTCCTTTAAAGTCCATTGAGCACACTCTCAACATATCCTCAAGTGTTTGGATAGTCCGCTCGGATTGGCCATCAGTTTGAGGATGATAGGCCGTACTGAAGTTCAGTTCAGTATTCAGAGCATGTTGAAGACTCTTCCAAAACTTAGAGGTAAATCTTGGATCTCGGTCAGACACAATAGATAGTGGTACTCCATGCAACCGTACCACTTCCCTGATATATATCCGTGCCAGTTGATCCAAAGAGAAATCCTCTCGAATAGCAATGAAGTGTGCAGTCTTTGTAAGACGATCCACAATAACCCAGATTGCATTGTTGCTTTTGGATGTCCTTGGAAGTCCAGTGACGAAGTCCATGGTGATGTTCTCCCATTTCCATTCTGGTATGGGCAATGGTTGCATCATCCCCTTAGACTTCTGCCTCTCTGTCTTCACTTGCTGACACACCAGGCACTTTGATGTATATTCGGCAATCTCCTTCTTCATATTATCCCACCAAAAGTTTTCTCGGAGATCTCGATACATCTTTGTGCTCCCTGGGTGAATAGAGAAATTTGAACTATGTGCATCATCCAAAATTTCCTTCTTCAGCTCCGAACTTGATGGGACACATAGTCTTTTCCCAAACCGCACAATTCCTTCTTCATTATCATTAAACTCTGACGATTTTCCCTTTTTGATAGCTTCCACTTTTTCTTGGATTCTCGCATCATCCTTTTGAGCATCCTTTAACATTTCCAAAAGAGATGGTTGAGAAATAATTTGTGAAAGGATTGATGATGTTCCCTACTTTATGATTCCCACATCCATCTTCATCAAGTCTAAGAAGATTGGATCCTTCTCAATTCTCATCATTGATAGAATTGCTGGATCCTTTCTACTTAGGGCATCTGCCACCTTGTTCGCCTTCCCAGGGTGGTAATGTATTGAACAGTCATAATCCTTTATGAGCTCTATCCATCTTCTCTGGCGCATATTAAGCTCTTTCTGTGTGAATATATATTTAAGACTCTTGTGGTCAGTATATATCTCACATTTCTCTCCATAGAGATAATGCCGCCAGATTTTCAAGGAAAAGATTACCGCCGCCAACTCCAGATCATGCGTTGGATAGTTTCGCTCATGGATTTTCAACTGTCTTGATGCATAGGATATCACTTTATCATTCTGCATCAGCACACATCCTAAGCCCTTCTTCGAAGCATCACTGAATACCACAAAAAGCTCCCCACTTGTGGGTAAAGTGAGCACAGGTGCAATGATAAGCCTCCTTTTCAACTCCTTGAAGCTTTCTTCGCATTCATCACTCCAAGAAAACTTTACTCCCTTTCGAGTTAGCTTGGTAAGAGGGTTGGACAATCGTGAGAAGTTTCTCACAAATCGTTGATAATATCCAGCTAACCCCAAGAAGCTACGGATATCAGTTACCGATGTTGGCCTCGGCCATCCCTCAATTGCATCTGTTTTGGAGGGGTCCACAGATATCCCATTGCTTGTGATGATATGGCCCATGAAAGAGACCTCCTTCAACCAGAACTCACACTTGCAGTACTTGGCATAGAGCTTCTCCTTGCACAAAGTCTCCAGTACAGTTCTTAAATGTGCCTCATGGTCCTCCTTGGTTTTAGAGTATATTAGAATATCATCTATAAAGACTACCACAAATTTATCTAGGTAATCTCTAAAGACTCTATTCATCAATTCCATGAATATTGCTGGAGCATTGGTGAGTCCAAAAGGAATTACAATGAATTCATAGTGCCCGTACCTTGTACGAAAAGCAGTCTTGGGGATATCTTCCTTCTTCACCCTTACTTGATAATATCCCGACCGCAAGTCGACCTTGGAGAAGTATTGTGCTCCACGCAGCTGATCAAACAAGTCATCGATTCTTGGGAGAGGATACTTGTTCTTTATCGTTATTTTTTTAAGTTCACGATAATCGATGCAAAGCCGCATTGACCCATCCTTCTTCTTGACGAAGAGGACTGGTGCACCCCATGGTGATGCACTTGGGCGTATAAACCCTTTATCCAGATTCTCCTGTAGTTGTTTCTTCAGTTCGTCAAGCTCAAACATAGCCATTCTATATGGAGTCTTGGATATTGGTAGCGCCCCAGGTATAAGTTCAATTGAGAACTCAACATCTCTTCTTGGAGGAAGACCAGGAAGTTCCTCGGGAAATACTTCAGCGAATTCCCTCACAATAGGCATTTCTTCAAGGGTGGTTTCTTCCTTGGACTCAATCATCTGAGCCAGATATGCGTGCTCATAAGGCAGTAATATCCATGCTTGAGATGATGGAGCTAAAGGAGATTCATCTTCCTCCTGACACTTGTAATGAATCGGGGGACGATTCTCCATATGGAGTGTGATTTCCCTCTCCCGACAATTTATGTTGGCTCTATATAAGGAAAGCCAATCCATGCCAAGAATTGCATAAAATTCCACCAAAGGGAGTATGACGAGGTTCGCCGGGAAATTCAATCCACAGATTATAACAGGGGAGGACTTATACTCATGGGATGCAATGATTGCCCCATTTGCCGTACTCACCGACATCTTTACTTTCATGATTTGTGGTGGTGCAGGGATTGTTCTACTAAAGTTTTGAGATATAAAAGAATGTGTAGAAACTGAATCAAAAAGTACGTTCGCTATTCATGAATGAATAACTAGCGTACCTGTCACCACTTCGTTGTCGGGGTTCACTTCGGCAGAAGTGATGGAAAAAGCTCTTCCTTGCTGTCTTGGAGGTTGTTGATTGCCCCTGATAACCCTTGGATTAGGGCACTGATTCGCAAAATGACCCGGTTCTTTGCATTTGAAGCATTGAACAACGCGTTGAGGTTCGAACAGAGCGTTCCTCCCCTTTGTCGCAGCCGCGGGTCCTTCTTGCTGACAGTTAACAGCTAGGTGCCCTTCTCTTCCACACTTGAAGCATTTTCTTGTCCCCCTAAGGCAATTTCCAGGGTGCTTTTTTCCACACTTTTGGCAAGTGGGGTGCTGGAATTTCTTAGCGCCGTTGGATTTATCCATCGGACCACCAGCATTGAAGTCCACCTTCCGCTTCTTGTCCCCATGATACCCCTGTGATTCTCCGATCTCCATTTCAACCTTGAGGGCACATCGGACAATTTCTTCATAGCTGTCGAAGTCACGGATCGCTAATGCTTTCCGTAAGCTAGGCTTCATCCCACCAAAGAAGCAGTCAACCTTGCATTCGTGGGTAATGACAAAGCCGGAAGCGTATCGTGAAAGCCTTGTGAAGTTTGCCTCTTACGCTCCCACAGATTCCTCCTCTTTCTGCTTGAGGGAAAGGAAGTCCCTTTCCATCTTAAGATGGAGGGTGCGTGGAAAGTATTTATCGAAAAACATCTTCCGGAATACCTTCCATTCCAAAGCCTCGATCTCCTCCTCAGGCTTCGTATTTTTGATCAACGTCCACCATTGATCAGCTTCACCCTCCATACGATAAGCCACCAGGAGAACCTTCTCTTTTTCAGAGCATTGGAGGATGGAGAATATCTTTTCAATGGAGTTGATCCATTGTTCAGCAATCGTGGGATTGGATGATCCACTAAAAGTAGGAGGCCTTTGTCTCATGAAGCTTTCAATAGCGACTTGTTCTTTCTTAGGGGGGTTGAACGTTCCTCTTGACCACTATTTCTATTCAAAACTTGAGTTAGCTAAGAGAGAAGCGTGACAAAGTTCGCGATTCCCGCTCCCATTGGATTGGGCATCTCATAAGTACAATCATCACACTGATCTTCACAACGGTTGTTAGCCCGAGTTATCCTATTACCGGCCATTGGCTGGAATAAAAGGAAAGTTAGGGGTAACACATAAAGGGTAATCCAAAGACAAAAGTTGATGACTTATAAATAAACTTTAATCTCTTTAACTCATGAGTCTATAGGATTCAATCCAGTCTTTTCATGATCTTCCTTCTAACATATATCCTTAGGGGCATTTTTCCCTTAATAAGGGTTCATAATAAGATTGTGAATTTATCAAAACATATCCCCCAGGAGTGTCATAACCAAGAGTGCAGCAAGGCCCGTTGTCGTGCACCAGTTCACGTTCGAGTCTAGCTCAAAGCGGTGTTTTCGGGTTTTGCCCCTAGGATACATCTGTGCCAGAGCCGCCTCTACCTGCTCGTATCCAGAGAGGGATATATTTGTTTGATAAACCCCTTACTTAGTATTTACCAAAACTTAGGGATGTTTTTATTATGATTAGACTTGTATATAAGGCTTTACTAGGGTTTCCTAATCCCAAAAATAACTAAACCTATCCTTTGATACCAACTATGACAACCCATCTTTTTATTACAACTTAAACATGCATTATTACATAAAACTTCACTTGATACAACAATGAAGATCGATGGGTTTAGTGTCTTTGGGGCTTAGGATCATTACATAAAAACTTTAAACTTGAAAAACAACATCCTTATTGAAAACTTCTTTTACATGACCACTACATTCCTTCGTACTTAGCATTGCATGGGATAACCTGAGGACATGCATAAGAAAAGGGTGAGCTATAAAGCCCAGTAAGGGAGTACACAATGAATAACATGAGGAGTACAATACATGTTAGGCAATAAGCTTATCAATAGAGAATAAGATAGACATGAACATAAAGGCATGATAAATCATGGTAATCATAACATGGAAATGTGGCAACAACACTTAACATTGAATTAGCATGAGCCAAGGCTCATTGCACATGGAGCATGAGTAAACCCTCATTGCACTTGAAGCACGAGTAAACCCTCGTTGCACTTGAATTAGCATGAGTCAACACTCATAGCACATGAAGTATCATGATACAATACTTTACCCAATGCATTGGAGCGCTATCAGGGCGCACCCTTCTTAAACATTTCATTTCATGCATAAGTGTGCCACATGGATCATAAAACATGGATTCATAAAACATAATCATTTATTCCATGATAAAGGAATGTGGAATTCATACATGAAACTTTACAATCAATAAGTAAATGTTCATAAAGGTGAAAACCCTTGATGGAGAAATGGGCATGGTATTCACTACACAATGATATTGGCTTAGAAAATCGGTGTGATTTCGACAGCGTAACGGCGTGACATAAGAATTCATAAAAAAGGATGATGAGAGGGAAAGGGGTTCCTCAACATATTTACATGTAATGGACAGTAATGAGTTCATATAGATACATGTCCCAACAATTGAAAAGGAATTTAGATTCATGATACAAAAGTATTGCTTGAATATAAAAGAGGAAAAAAAGGTTCCTTTCGGAATTTCGGCATAGTAACGGGTGTACATGGGAGGAATTTAATGAGAGAGAAAGGGGTCTCCCATCATTCAAACAATAAGAGGGCAGTATGGGAGAGGTGTGAAACCATTCCCCAACATTCATAAATGAAATTAAAAGGGCAATAAAACTTAAAGAAAATTGACAAAAATGAGAAAGGAAGAAAAACCCTTACTTGGAAGTGTGCTTCCAAAGGCTAGAGAGAGGCTTGTGAGAGGCTTCTTGGGAGCTTGGGGCACCTTGAGAGGATTCTAGAGAGAGTAGGGCAGAGGTTGGACGAACTTCAAGGGCTTTGGGTGAGGAGGAAGTGGGAGCTTGGGTGGGTTTATATAGGAAAGGTGAGAGAATTCTTTATTATTTAGGTTTGGGACCCCTTATATTAAAATAATCCAAACCACAAACCATCCCATGGTATTTGCCCATGGTTTCTGGAAAAGGAAAGAGGAAAACAATATTTTAAAAGGCTAAGGTCCGAACTTATTAAAAAAATTAGGGTTGCTTATGTGGAGGTGAGTCACACTCCTATGGAAATTAATTTAAAAAGGCAAAGTGTTGAATAAGTCTTGAGGGCTCCATTAATGCTTTGAAAAGTGAGTCAAACAAACCCAAAACCTCATTATTTTAATGATAAAACACATATTGGCCGAACATAAAGATTATGGTATTTTATTACATCACCATTGGGTCATTATGATGTCATAAAACACATTATATATTTAAATGGTATTTAATTTTTACCCAAATATTTGACTGTCTCAGAAAATTATGAAAAATTCACCGTTGGATAATTTCGACGTCCTGATTCCAAAAATAATATTTATTTTATATAAATAATTTTCTAAATATGTGAATTTTCACTTTTAAAATAAAAACAGACATTTATAAAAAATTCATTGGTTTTGACAGAAATGGCTTTCAAGCCTTAATAAAAATTTTAATTGCATTCATAAAATTATAAGATCATTTATATTTAATAAAAACTAATTTAATATTAATAATAATATTTTATTAAAATATTATTTAATTCAAAAATCCTTTAATTTAATAAAATATAATTCTTAATTAAATAATAACTAAAAACATCGTTTGTACTTTAAAAACTAATTACAATGTATCCAAAATGACTAGAAATTATATTCATTATTATATACAAAAATAATGTACTTGAACATGGTGCTACTTATTTGTTACATAACCCCTTAAAATAGCCGCATAAGACGGGTAAGGTGTGCGATGGTGACATACTCATGGGGTTGCTCGGATAACATCGCTCGAGTGGTAATCTCTATCAACTTCCATTTTTCCCGTAGACGATCACGTTCGAGCTTGACTTGATGAAGCTCAGCTTGGGCTTGGTCAAGGGAAAAGCCCAAAGACGCCACCTCTTTTCCGAGCTCCGACAAATGGGCTTCGTTAGGGGCAATTCTACTAGATGAGGCCATCGCTTCCTTTGTCTGAGTAGAAAATTGGTTCGTTAAAGCCTTATATTTAAACTACCCAGATGATCACTGTTCAACGGCTATAAAAGTAACGGTCACAAATCTTAAAGTAAAACTAAAAAGGTTGATATCTTATAAAAACATTTTTCATAAAGAAACATTTAACTGGATCAAGAGGGATTTTCCATTAATGAAATTTTGGGTCCTTACACCAAATGGGATAGAAAAAGATTTTATATCTTATATAAGACAGAATATGTGGGATAATCATCCAAAAATGAAGGATAAAAATATTCCTTATCGAGGATACGTGCTTCACCATTAGTAAATTAATTAAAAATATTTTCCGGACGGCCTGGTTTTGTTCTCTGTGGCTCAGGATACTAAATCGGAAAATAAGAGCGCAAATCGACAACATTCATAATTCTATTCAATTATAACTATTTGGCAGCTGATCTTTGATTCCAAGTTGTTGATTTGATTTTTTTGAAGGGAACAGAATTATGTATTTCATTTTATACTCCCATGTAATAGAAAATTACCTCATATATAGTATCATTAAATGTTATTTCATCAAGAGATATCGAGGAACTGGATAATTCTTTGGCTAGTTGGTCACTACAACCGAATGCCTCTGCTCTGTAAATTCCATAACACCTTAGACATGGAGATGGTATAGCTAACATGATTTCAAATGTGGTACTTTAGGAAAGTAGGAGTACATTTCAATCATATAGACTAATTTTGTGATCTCTCAAACAATATCCCATAAGGAAGGGTTCTCACCATGGTCATCCATCACACCCAGCTCCAACGCAAGCTCAACTATGCCGCATCACATGCACTGTAGATCTAGTATCTATAGAATCCATCTAGGATAAAACAAATCAACCTAGGAAAAGATAATATCATGCATTACCTCCACCCCTCAGATCATGGATTCATGGGATAATTTTGGACATACCCTTAGTAGATATAGGTAAAGCTCAGTAGACTAGGATGAGGAATTTATATCTCAATCATCATCACCATGTTCATTGTGCCTTCAGAGGACCCTGGAAACATCAATGGTGATTCTTGATCACCCCCACCCAACTAGGATGAACATTTCTATCTTTATTTCCTTTACGTGAATCATCATGTACTCAACTGGAGTCGTTGTATCCTCAACATGTTGACAAATACATGCCCATTGAGGCACCGAATGACCACACCCCATAGGGATCAGATATTTTTCATCATCATCACCAACATAAATGGAATCTGTCATCTCTAGGATGGGATGAATGAATTTCTTGTCCATCATTCCACTAGATCATCCCGCCACAAGACCATCCCCTTATCGTTGGGGAACGTTCGGAATCCATTAACATAAAATCTATCTGAGTCATTGTTCATAGGACAAAGGGATGAAAAAATAACAAAGAAAATTGGAACCATTTGGGTCCACATAAAAAAATGGACCGACATGGACATGGGTTCTAATAATTACCCTATAGAAAATAATGTAGAATCATCTTGTTAGATCTGAGTAATGGAATGACCACTATTGCCTGATATGCCTCCATTAACATTTTCACATTCAAAATGAGTGGTATTGAATAAGATGAAAATGAATAGGGCCATGAAACTAATAAAATTTATCTAGAGAGGGTGGATTGGATGCCCCAAATGAAGTTGCATGCATTGGGAACCAAAGGCTGCTCCAAAACATGGCGCAAAAAAATATCAAGCTTCCACTTCCATGATGTAATTTTACTATGGTTATGGGTACAAACCCATCATGATAACCACTTGGAATAATTTAGTTTCCTTCCCCAAAAGAACGATTGTCACAATAAAAGAGAGAAATAGAAGACTCACCGAAAAATCAAAGAGGAGCTACTCAGAGGTAATATTCGCACTGGTTATTGCCTTTATAAAGAGACTAATGTTATCCTACCCATGGTAGATCTACTAGAAATTATAGAATATGTTCATAGAATTGGATTTGTATAAAGGTCACCAGTCCCCAAAATGAGGATGTTAAAAATGATCATGAAACCACTATTTTTCTACAAGATCCTCTCCCTCACAAGGAAAATAATTAAATATTGGTATGAATCAAAAATATTCCTGAGATAATAGTTTGGCCACCCCATCAACCCACACTGACTCAATATGGACTAGATAATTCTCATGAAATAGTGTCCCATGATCTTTTTAATTCCCTCATGTCCCTTTCTACTCTAAAGGATTCCATAGAAAGGCAAAACACACATGTTTATCCCACGGTGAAGTCATATCCCAATAGGTGGATGCCACTACACCTCAACCCAATTTTGGAAATCCTACCATTTTTTCATTTTCTAATTTGGATAAACCCAAAAAACATCATACAAACTGTGTTTACATATGTGTGTCAATGATGGTCCCTCGAGACCAATAGGAGGAAAACAAATGAGGGTTTTGTGTAGAATTTGATAGGAAATAAATTTGTTTGGTATAGTTGTCAACAAGTAGGATTTGAGTCAGGATAGGATGTTTTCCCCATTAATTCGATTATCAATTTAGTTATTCACTGAGGATGACAATGGTCTGCGACACGATGAACTTAAAATAATGGGAGAATGATAGGGGTCTGATTTCATTTGAATTTGGATGGGATTAACCTACTCACTCATTATCCCTCTATGATAAAAAAACTATTAGAACATTGTGTTGAAAATAGCTAGTATGCATTGTAAATGCCTCTTATTCCAAGGAAATATCTAGTTAGATTATGTGAGTTTGATGAAGTAGTCAACTGTCTAGAATACGTTTTTGAGAGAAACCTATCCAAACTCAAATCATTCCCATATCAAAGGGGAAATATCTTACCCAAGTAGAAGCTAAATCTGTCACCGTCAAGTTGATAGTTTTTCTCATCCAAATACCCAATAAGGACTTGAACCACCGTAAACCTCATGTCAAGTGGTGACAACCATAGAATCACCCTCATCCAGAAGGACAGAGGAAGCATGGTTATCCTAGATTTGAATATTTGAAGCATAATGTGTAATACTTCCAGAATGAACATATCCCGGGTTATTTCATGTAATCCATCGAAAATAACATCCTCAGAATTCCGTAACCCAGGAAACCTCATGAGGTCAACCTCAGTAAAAATTCTTATTATTTCCCTTTCTATAGAATGTTGGGTTATAATATCAAGAACTGATTCATTATAAAATACATACATCATGGAATGATCAATTTAATATTATTAGTGTTAGATAACACCCTATGGAAGGTGTATTACATAACCATGATCCATCTGGATGAAGAGGTTCACTGGAACAATAAAATACCCATCCGTGAAAAAAATTTGACAACTACATGTCATGAATTATAGTTGATAAATCTCATTATATATTAAAGGAATAGTTTCAAAAACACAAAATAACCCACCCCTAAGAAGGAGAATCAAAATGATCCCCCTTAAGGTTGGAGTGTCCATCGGAAGCAGGAAAAGGAAGGGGAGGAAGAGTCATGTCCTTCCCCTATATGAGACTTAAATTTAAATGATTTATTCCCCACAATTTCCAAAATAGAGAAACCACCACACAAAATGGAACCCATAGTGTAATAAGAACTCTTATTTGGTTCTTTCAAAATAATACACATGTCAGAACCCTTCTCTGGTGTTGATTTTTCCCTAGAAAATGTTTTTCCCACCCAAAACTAGGGAATAGGAGGCAACATTTGAATTAATTGAATATATATAAAACATTGTTGGTATGGTGAAACAGAATATTTTCCCTATGTCCCCATCTAAAATACATACGAAGCTGAGAATTGTGGTAAATCAATCCAGTGAACCTAACTAGGTTAGGGAGGCATCTCAGAACCCTCTAAGAGCCATTCGCACCTGATTGTCTTGAATGACCACTTAGTAGGTGTCCAATCAATTAATCATCCTAATTAAAGTGTAAGTCCATGATGAACCATGATATTAGTGGTAGATGCTCCAACATCCCATAAATAGACACTGTGTTCATCCACCCGAAATTCCTCAATTCCACATCTACAGATCCTAGAGGAACCCATTATCTAGATGTACGAACCACTAATATAAATATAAGATGTTATAAAAGGGGAAATTCTTGACAAGCTATCAGTACTCAATGCGCTCCATATTTCAAAATAACTTTGAGAGGCACTTGTTGAAGCCATCTAAAGACCACAATGGTTTGAGATAAAATCCACTATATATGAGGTCTACCAAGCCGAGATCATTGAATCATAATGTCACATCTCCATATCATTCATTAATCATGATTAGGAAAACTACATTTAAAGACATACCATAAACTCATTTGTCTCAGTAAGACTCAATAATTTCAATTACAAAGGGGATATAATTGGAAATGGAATTCAGATCAATTTAATGATAGTACAAACCCTAAAAAAATTGGGATATGGAGAAGAGGATCTATATCCATGTAATATTGCCATCCAAGGGTATGATAAGTGTGAGAAAATACATCTCAGGAAGATCATTCTCATTTCTCAGATTAGGGGTCTTACATTCGGTGCTGATTTTATGGTAATCAAGAATGAAAACTCATATAATGTCACGATCCAAAAGACCTGGCTCTATATCGACTTACCAATACCTTCAACCTTCACCGAGTGACTGAATTTTCTAATTACTGGAAAATTCAGCATACTATATGATGAGAGTTCTCCCTTCGTGACTTGTGGGGCCACATATGCGGAAGTAGATTTATAAAAAAATAGAGGTAAATGAACAATGACATATTGGGATGTACATTTTCCACTTCAAATGGTTGGGGGACCACCCCTGTGGATCTTTGGAGTATGATCGAGGGTGACTATGTACTCCCCATAACCTGGTCAAGGACATATATATAATCCATGAGGTCCAAGCCCCTCCTATATCTAGATATATCATAGAAGAATATCATCCCTGACAACTCACTGTAATGACTCAGTCAATATGGGATGACAATGTCTCCTCTCATGGTCTCTGTCACCATATTAATGAATTTTAGCCCCCATATTTATATCTACTATTGAACTCTAAAGAATATGAGATGGAATAATACGAGGATGAACATAGGAATTCTACTCTAGAATTTTAAGATGGTATTTCCACCACCATCGCTGAACTAGGGAAGATAAATATGGGAATAAAGGAAGTCCCACATCCTACACAGATTATTTGCACATGTGCCTCAAAGAGAAAGTGATTTTCATCACATTTTTTATGGAAAATCAATATGTTTTCCCATGTAACTAAACAAAAATTCGTAACCAAAATTATGATGTGGTTGTGCAATAACTCAGGTTACTATAATAGAATTATGGATTCAAGTATGTAGTCCGGATGAGGCACCCATCTCATGCCACCAAAATAGAAGTTTAGGATGACATGTTGATCAAATCTATGTTCATCAGAGAAGTGAAATATCAATTATTTCTTCCCATCATCATCAATGTCAACTAGAAGAATGGGAATATCGAGGCCTATATTGAATTCTAGGAAATTATCATTATTCTTCAAAGGATTATTTACCATTGTCTATCACAGAACTATTTATCGATGCAATTGCCGGTCTCGAAGAACATTTATTTATTGGTGGTTAATTGGGGTACAATCAAATTATATATCCCCATAGATGAATGATCAACCATCATTACACCACATTATGGGATATTTTTATTCCAGGACTTTCCCTCTGTATTGAATAATAGTGGATCGACATATGAACACACGACGTACCATATATGTAATCCATTAATGGGAATGATAAATGAATGTTATGTCAACAATCAGGTGGTTATATCTCAATATAATGTGATCAAATCATGAACATTCAAATAATTTTTCACATACTTTGAAAACATTGTACGATGATGAATATGATGAATTAAAATTTTTGGGTTATGTTAGGTGGATTCGTTGGTTTTTTGGTACACCACCCCATGATTGAGGTAAACTAATAGATGAAGAGTGAAGTCTTATAAATGGAACCTCCTATAAAGATAAGATAATTGAGGGGTATCCAAGGGCACCACACAGACATTCGGTGCTTCATTTTAAAATTTTATGAAAAAACACACCCCTTAACATGGATAATGAAGAAGGTGATCACCTAAAAATGGGATGATGATTTCAAAAAATCCTTCATATTTATCATTCATTACCTACATCACCTTCCAGTCTTGGTAGCTTCAGTTTAGGGGAGTCCACTCATATTTTATGTGTTCATCCTCGAATGCTCATTAGGAACCCTCCCCACATAAAATAATTATACATGGAGAAAGGAAAGTCTATATTACCTTAGTCGTGCTATTCTTGATACTTATACCTGGTACTATGATGTAGACAAGAACTACCTCACACTCATCATCACAGTGTAAATGATGAGGCATTACCTACAAAAACACGAATACAAATTTGTCCCTCCTATCAATCTAATTATGTAAATCCTTAGTCATACGATGAAGACTGGGTCCTTGGCTAGATGAGTGTTTATTATTCAGAAACATTACAATAAATTTGTGTCACATAAGTTATTAAAAGCACAAGAACTAGATAATTTTTTACTTCACATCATACTTTGAAAAATATACTAGAAGAAATTGAGCTTCTATATGAAGAGGTCTTCCATTCCAATGACACTCCCTAGATGTGGGAGATGTATCCTTATTGAGCCTCATGTAGTCATATTGAAATATGGATGGAAAACGTGATGTATAATCAGGTTGGCATGGGGATTGTATTTTTGACTCCCAACAAAGTAGTTTTTCCAGATTCTTACTCACTATATGGTGGATGCAAAAATAATAAGGTATAATACTAGGCCCTCATCATTGGCCTATAATTATCCCTAAAACGTCAAATATCCTACTTGAACATCATTGGGGTTCAGAGTTAGTGATAAATCAGATCATTGGAAAATATTCCACTAAAAAGGAGGAATTTTTCTTTTTGGCGGCCTATGTCAGGGGACTAATGGAAGAATTCACTTTTAAGACCACATTCCATCATGTTATCTAATCACAGAATGATCATGACGACACATTTTCCAGTGTTTCCACTTTCTCCCATGAACATTATCAAGAAGAAGCAATATTTTATACTACAGATGAAGGAATAGTCTCAGCACTCGTCGTTTATGATATGGAAGATATCAATAGGGTCAGAACCTTCCCAAAGCATGATGCACCATTAATCACCCATGGAAGGATGTATTAATTAATTTCTTCTCAAGAAAATGGTACTTTCATAATAGAGGGATCTATAAGGGAATAGATCCAGCATCGTACAATGAACATTACCCCAAAAGATGGCCCGAATAAGAACCAAACCATCTATAACCATTGATTCGACATGATCCTCCTCATTTTCATATCAGAAGAATAAATTTATATCATTATAGAATAATTCCATGCTGTAAATTGTACAACCCATAAACTTGGGACAATGTACTCCCATTAGATCACGAGGTTAGGATATTACTCAAAAAATAGGATACAAGACTTTGTGAAAATCACAAAGAAATGTCATGAAAGCCAAATCCATGCACCCTTTATCCATAACACTGTAGAATTTCTATATAAAACTAAATTCTCATAGAAATTTTTTATTTGGTGTATGGATGTCATTGGGATGTATACCCTAGCCATAGCTACGTAGTTCTAGTAAATTTTTACTACTACTAAATTCTCTTTCAAATTGGATAAGGTGATACAACTAAAAGAAGTATAGAAAAAGAATATCATCATCTTCATAAAGTCTCATTCCATCACCATTTTTGGGTTCCCTACAAAAATATTGAAAAACAATGGTGGAAATTTATTTTTCCCAAAATTGAATATTTTGTACCATGAGTACAATATCCAGTCCGATAAATCATCTTGTTGTCCTGAATTATGAAATGGATGAATATAGTCATTCAATAAGTGTTTTTGAAATATAATAAAGAATATGGTGAACATGTATTTAATGTATTTTTCATACAGACTCCTTTATGCATTATGGAACTATAGTACTATCATGCGTACTGCTACATAGGAAACCCCATATCATTGGTTTACCAGACCGAGGTTGTGTTACCTATGGAGGTAAAATCACCTTGCTTTGAGTATCCATATGTGAGAAACTAACATATGATGATAAATAAAAAATAAACTAGATAAATTATATTTTTTTGATGGGAATAGGTTACACATATTGCAAAATTTTGAGGTCCACCTGAATTAAATTTCACGAGCCTTCAATAATAGGGTTCACATCTTCTCATTCCTCTATGGAGAACTATTATTGGTCATTAGAACCCCAATGATAGCTGGAAATTATCCACCAAATATTGAACCCAAATTGCAGGTACCATACATCATACATAAGGTCTACCACAATGGGGCTTACTCATTGGCCACAATGGATGGGGTGCTTGTAACACCACCATCCAAAGAAAGTAATCTAATGAAATAATTTATGTGGGTGTCCTCATCAGTGTAAGTCCCATCACACATACTATTCACATGATGTTATACTGTACAATTATTTCTGGAAATAATTTCATTAAACTGAACATAACCTTTATTCCTTATCATAAGACATTAAAATTGCACGGACTACGTCCTTAATGAATGACAAAAAACTAAGAGGATCCTTGTTGTACATCTATATTCATGTTGAGCCACCAACATCATAGCCACATGATGTAAAATAATCCAATTTTCATTGAACTAAATATGGGTTGTTTATCATTTCTTATGATATATGTATGGACTCCTCAATCATTTAACTTGGTCTATAAATTATATGATGAAAATTAGACTTTTTTACCCTCATCTGTCTATGAAATAAACTGAAACCTTTTTTATTCCTAGTTTCCACAAAAATCATATCTCACAAGATATTTTGAATGGTAGTGGGGTCATACCCTCACAAGAAAGGTAAAAAAGTAAAAAATAGTAATATTATGGTATAGATTGTAATAAATTAAATAGAATACCATGAGTCTGCGCTGCATGACATTAAAATCCATGGCCAATGTCCTTGCTGGATGACATTAAAATGTTTGGTTCTTCATAACTAAATTTAGTTTGATTATCATTCTCATGAGATTCATAGTCATTTTCAATCATCCAACCTTTTTCCCAAATGCAATATTCCAATTAATTCATGGATTTTCACCCTCATCCTCACCACATTATGTTGAATTTCCAGGAGAATCAAGAACTACGTGTGGCATGATTTTTTTCAGTCACCAGATACATAGTGACACGTAGACCTCTAAGCATGAGCCTAGACACAATGTTAAATATATTTAATTCCCACCTACATATATGGATAATATTTTTATAGGGTATTTTCCATTAAAAAACTATGTGTGTCATTATTATGGTCAATCAAAGGATATATACAGACACATGGATCTCTAATCACAAGTCCATCTATAGTAATTAATTGAAATAATTTCCATATCCATGTATGGGTCATGACTATGTAGATTATTTCAAATTCATGAACTATGTGTGACAACATTCTTACTCTAACAGAATATGAAGTGATGCTTGAATTTCAAACACAGAACCCAATCCCAACTAACAAATTTAAAAACGTTGTATCCTTATATATGGGTCAAAACTGTGTAGGAGACTTCCTATATAACTACATGTGGCTTGATTTTCATCTTTATGAGAAATGTAGTGATCCCCATGTGTCCATATTTGGGCCTAGCAATGACATTTACACACTTTCACATCATTTCCCACATCCGTACCGCATGATGTAAAAGTGCATGGAATAGAATCCTTACCACATGAGATTAGACTACCTAAAAATATATCCATACCACATGATGTAAATCAAAATTGAACTATATCTTTACTACATGACATCAAACATCATAAAAATATTTCCTTCCCGCATGACATTAAACTGCATGGAGGTACTTCCTTATCGCATGACATTAAAATACAGGGAAGTACATGATTAACGTGTAAAATCATAAATGAATAGAGGAATGTATCACCCCTATACATGAAGTAAAATAGGGAGAAAACATTTTTATTTATATATCAAAGGACCACAAAATACAAACCTCGTTCAACTAGACTATGGAACAATTCCAACTTATTTTTTGGAACCACAATCTGTAAGCCACACATCATGCCTTAGTTTTCTCGAATCATTCTAACCTCTAACGGACCATGGAACAAATATCTGGATACATGGGCCCTTTTATTGACTTTGAATAAATTCTCGTGTCTTCTTTTTATGCACCTATAGTTGTCAAACCAATGTGTCACTCTGAAAAAGTATACTCCAATCCTTCTAAGCCCTGACATCACAGCAGCAGAACTCAATACCTCACTATATTTTAACTACTCCTAATGTGAATGACTCGTATCATGAATCATGACCTGAGAACCTTGATCTATGATTTACAACACATTCCCCCCTCTCTCATAAGGATGTTGGGGTTATCATGACCATGTGCATCTTAATTTGGCTCGTGTGTGACATTTCCCATATCAGGTCCATATACATCATGACTATAAATTTTCATTACATTGTTCAAAGATATACGAACATGAGATGATAACCAATAATAATCCAAAATTAAAGACCATAAAATCCAAACAGTATAGACACACAACATTTCAGTTTGAAAACCCGCCAAGGGAATCCAAATAAAAAGTCGATTCCCCACCTGCTAAACTCGTCATTCTCAAAGATTAGTAAGCAATTAGGGCTTAAAAAAATAATGAATAAGGAAAATAGGTTCTACTAAGTAACCCTAGTAAAACACAATTCATTCTATCAAGACACTATGATATATGACATCATTAGATTAATGGTTTCAGATATCTTCTCACCCTAAGAATACATTCATTACCTGGTGGCACCCCATTCATGTTAATCAAACCCATCTTGGTCTTTATTCTATGCAAATTTCACACTTCATGAGTTGGGGTATCATAGATCACCATAACAATAGATGGCCCTTGGAATGTATATCCAACTGAAAGGCCCTTTTTTAATGACTATGCATCATTTCTTATCGCTCTTGAGTATGAGCCTATGGACTTCATCGAAATGTGTCACTTTGAAACGATAGATTTCATTCCTCAAGAGCCCTGACATCATCATGGAAGAACTCAAAACCTTAGTGGGTATGAACTATTCCAAAAATGATTATTCTATATATTTATCTTAAATCAAGTGATCTAGGATATGATTTAAAATTACCACATCAATCTATCTAGGTTGATTCAATATCCTTGATGTTATACCACTTTTTTTGGTAAACATTCCCATGGATTTGATGTGTCCCTCAATTCCTTTGATTTAGATGGCCGAAAACTGATGATTCAAAACCACAGAGTGTGGGGATCGATATTTATTATTTAAGATCTAATTTCCTTAGGGTTCTATAACCCTTCCTGGATAGCCTTCCTACCATACTCAACTTCATCATCTAGATGTTTGAGTCTGCAGAAATCTCTCATGAGCCTTGAATGTGTATTGTGATTATCATTCGATTGGAATTCTCTAAACACATATATTCATTGACCCTCTATATAAGGGAATTCTATCTTGTATCAAAAGGAAATTCAATCCTTATGAAATATAGCAACACCATGTCAGAACATGGGCTATCAGAAAATCATGGTATATACTCAGAGTATCTGCACCATCTCATATCCCAAGACACAAACTTTTAGCTTTTCAATTTCATAACACATATTTGATCTATCCATGTGTATCTAGTTTCTCTAATATGTCTCCCCAAAGAAATAGTACCTTGAAAAATATTTTATACCCCTTGGAAAAGATACCCGACATAAAAAGAGCATTTTTATGACTATGAATCCATGCATATGTTTCCTACATATGCACCTATGGTCATCCAAAAAACACTTCACTCTGAAAAAGGGAATTCCATTCCTTTTGAGCCTCAACAATACAACCGTAGAATCTGTCACTGAAGTGGTTTTTAGGTCATTAATTGCATTTATGCATCGTATCAAAAAGCCATATTAGGTATGATCTAAAAGAACTAACGCTAAAGAAACATCTGGTATGAGATTGAATACCTTAAACTAAAGAAACACTTGGTCCATGATAAAATATCTTAAAATAATAGAAACATTAGTTCCAAGCTAAAATAACTTAATCTGATGAATCATCAGGTCTGATCTAAAAGAACATAAACTAAATAAATAATAAGTCTGACCTAAAAGACCCTAAAATAAAATAAATACTAACTCTAAGATATAATAACCTAAACTAATGAATGATAGAAATTAATTATATAAAGGCATTAATGGACCATCATATGGCCCCGAAAATCAAGCTATTATCACCAATACTATTCACCTCAGTAAATAATATAGAATCCCCCCTAGGACATATATTCTATAAGATAACTGAAATAGATTTATCATTATAGGATTTCATGTTATGTGGTATTGGTGAGCATTTCCTAAAACAAATCCCCAAATCCAGACAAACAGATACAACTAATTTTAAGTGAATGATGGGTATCCCAATTGGTTCACATATATCAAAATAGTAGGGTGATATGAATATCAAAGACAAAGTGGACCTGGATATAAAAATTAAAATTTTAGATGGTTTGTTAGTATTGTTCAAAAAATGGGTGTGGGGGGGGGGGATATCCACATTTTGGAGTATCTCCAATGATTCAACCAATACATTATGCATTAAATGTGTTAAACATTGAAACATGTTGATCGTCTAAGTCAGTAGGGTCAGTAAGACTCCAATGAGAAGAATCAATAAAACATTAGAGTACTTATCTCCCCACTTATTCTATATCCTCTCCAGGATGAAGATTCTCAACCAAAGTAGTATAATTGTAAACACTTTTTGAGTACCATCCAATGAGGATGAATAAGTTGAAAAACCATACTTTATATGACAACAAATATACTCATACCTCCTCGTTTTTATGGTCCAAACATCCATCCGAGATTGAAATTCAAGTATAATCTGATGAACATACTCCAATTCCAGTGTTGTCTCCCTAATCTACATAGAAATGAGTGCCTCATAAAAATTGTCGTGTATATCCCGTTCAGTTGTGGACAGATCTTACAGGATCAAAATTATTTTTATCATAATTTCATTGAAAGGATAACCCTCAAAACCATCCACCTCCATGTCATGAAATAATTGGAGATGGTGATCCCACTGGTCATGAAATACATCAAAATGGGTTTCAAATATTGAAGAAAGAATCTATTTCTACATCAGACTATTTTTTTTGATAACCTATAACCGTGTTGGTATGATGGATGGATAGAGGGTTAATTAGACGAACCAATGTAAAAGCATGAGATGAAGCCCCATATGATATTCTCTCTGCTTGAGTATCATTCATAAGATATACCAATGTATGGATGTACTCAACATAATCTGATCCAGTAACCAAATATCCATCATTATAGTGGTTTCACTTCCTTGATTTCTCACATAGGTCTTCAATAGAATCTATCCATTTTATAGGTAAAGGAGTCAGGGATGTAAAAGGATTGTCCAAATGAAAGTGTAGCTGGTACCGTTGGGATAAGTTGTTATCTAATATTTTCAAAAATACTAGGTGAGGAACATGGAAACATACCTTAGAAAATGTATGATCATGGATAAAATATCTTCATGTGACAGTGTCTTCTAGTATAGATGACTGATTACAAGATTTCATTCTCATCATACACTGACCATTAAGATGGGAGAAACCATCTAAACAAATCAAAAATGCCCAGTGAATCAAAACAGTGTGTACAGATCACAGATAACCATCTCTCCCACCCTATATATTATAACCCCATCATGAAGTGAAATCATTTATCATTTTTCATCATGAGAACCACTTCCATCATCAATAATCAGACCACCTGATGCATGAAAATTAAAAATGAAAATGATATCAAGTTGATGCAATGCCCCTTGACCTCATCAGGGATCATATACATAATCCCAACCCCATAAATGTTAATCAATCTAGGATAGGATAGGGTTTCACATATCTAGAATCATTTAAATAATCCTAACAATTTAAGTGCTCCACCATGCATCCAAATATGAACTCTAGAGGGTTACTAATATAGTAGGCAGTGTATCTTCATTTTATATGGCCCTGAATTATACAGAGGTGTGCATGGATTAATAATTCAAGGCTACGAAACATCCCTTTTTTGAGTCATTCCACAATCACCTATGTGCTAACTCGGATTCCAAATTGTGCATCCCTTGTCGTGAAAATCCACCCATTCAATAACATCGCTAAAAATCCATCTAATCTGAGGTCCAGAGAGTCCTATTGGTTTTTAGGGAATACTCATCAAGTATGGTCCCTAGCTTCCATAATGGGCCAATATGAGTAAACACTATAACATACATTATGGGAAGTGAACCGATGGGTATGAATAGTTGTTAGTCTATACCTAATACCACTCATAAGATATATTTAACTAGTATTTGAGAGAAATAATTGACTGCACCATTAGGTATTTCTTCATCTTCTCCTTCGCGATATCTAGTATCTCCCTCTTCAAACACAGTGTTTGTAAAGTATTATCTAAGCCATTTGAAATAGAATGGAATTCATCATACATCCCTAGAAGAGGAGGAATACCACCCAATTGGTAAATATCCAAAACGATAATACCCACATTTTTGTGAGGAAGATGGGATTTTTTGGTTTTAGGGAACCAATGGAAAATAATTTACCATATAAGTTTGAGATGGTGTCAAATAAACAATTGAGATATCCACATGGATTTGTAATGATGGACACAGTATATATCATCAACAGACTCCCAATTGATTTACGTCATCAAAAATGGCCACTCCCTTTATTCATAAAATATTCTTCCAGGTCTATGGTCCCATTTAGATTATCATCCTTCAACGGATGTGTCTAGGGAAGAGGTGAGAATACAAGAATATGTTTTATCAATATGTAATTGGAGGAAGTCATGACCATCCTTACATTAAGGAGAGTTGGACACCAGATAATATTAATCTATTGATTGAGTTTAATCTAGCAGAGCATTCCTAGAAATTATGGCATGAATGCAGGTTGGTGGAGCATACACTTAGTGATATGGAAGATTAATGTATGGGGGGGGTATGGAGACATCATCTATCAAAAAAAAACTCATATTGTTGGATTTGATGAGAAAAGGGGTAGTCTTGATGTTCGGATGATATGAAGCCTTTTAGACTCACATTAGCAACATACACAGAATTATGGGGATCATCATTATGATTTCCAGCAATTAGATCACATTGATTAGCTGTAACAAAGTGAGCTTGATGATAACCAGAAGCCATCCAAAAATGTATGTTTCACATATTATATGAATATAAAAATGTATTTTCAAAGCATGATAAGGGCTGGTGGAATCCAGAACATCACATGACTCTACAAGGGATTCATAATCCACATAAGAAGACTTGCAGATCACTTGACCTCTAGAAGACTCATGGGTTTCATAATCAATAGTGGAAATCACATGAAAAACATGACCCCCTTATAGTCGCATTATCACAAGACCTAAATAAGGTAATGTGATTCAAAAATAATAAAATGATTAGGCCTACGAATCTCGCAAGGTACTCAAGACAACTATTATCCCCATAGATGATGTTTGAAGAGATACCAAAGTATTATTCATAGTTGGATTGGACGAGACTATAAGTAACAAATACTATTTCAAAATACATATTTAATGACAATAGATTGAATCAAAGAATCATGAATGAGGAATTTTGTCAAGGTTTATTGTATAGTCTTACAATGGATGTACAAAATGGAGACCAAAACGATAGCAGTCTAGAAAAGGGATGACATGAGAACTGAATTCTCCTTTACCCCCTATATGTAGGACATTTTTCTAATTAATAAATTTCACTAGGTTGAACAAATGTCACCTATGATAACTGGTTCGTGACACTAGAAAAGACTTATGTGGTCATTTTTTTCCTCATAACACATCCCATATCCCTTGGGGAATTTTTCCTGAGAGGGGCCTTTTGTTGATTCCCCACAAATATGAATCATCAACAATAACAATGAAATAAATACATTAATAGGTGTATTAATTTCCCCAGAAAAAATAACCTGATACTTGAGGATTGCATGATCCTCTAAGGGACTTGGGATTATGTTACCATTTCAATATGATGCAATTAATCCTTGTACAAAAAATAAAGTATAGAAAATGTAGTGGATCCCCCCCTTCAATAACCTTATTTTCCTTACGAAGGTTATCCTAACAAATGAATGTGCTCACCAGGTCACATGGGATTCACCTGGACGTAAGGCTCAAAATCCATATCATCGTTTAGAAGAATAAAACATATTGATGATATCTGAGAAAACATGAAAAATCCATAGACATTGTAAAATAAAACAATGGGGATAAAAGGGAAGAGGCGATTGGTACTCATTGTCGATGAAAGACAAGTGACATGCCATTGGAGACATGCAAGTCACCGTCAGAACTCGGAGAAATGTCTACCTCATCTCGAGAAATCATTTTGGCTAGTCATCATGGTTGTGTGGAAGTTATTGGTTATTTCCAAATGACTTCATGTTTCCCCATAAATGTTTTAAGGGAAAATGGACAAGTTTTAATATGACATGCTCTCACATCATCATTTGGCACATAATGGCCATGTGAGGAATCAGGAAAATATAGAGTAAATTTCATTGACATTACTCATGAAAATTTACATTACTAATGGTTTTTGTAAAATAAAACAAATGGGATTAAAATAGATGATGTGAGAGGTATTCATGGTCACTGAAATACATGAGAAACACCCATCGAACCACGTAAGGCATTGCAAGACCCCGATGATGGGTCTACCTCATCTCAAAAAAGACCTTTAACATTACAGCCACATCACATGAAATCCTACAGGCATATCTAAGAAACTATGTACTTCCCCTTCATCAATTGTTGGAATAAATGAACAAATATTTCCGAGATAAGGTCAAACATCTTCATATGACACATAATGGTAAATTGATTCATCATTAACAAATAGAGTAAATGTACATGACATTGCTCATGAAAAAAATTTTAATAATGAGACATGGAAAAATAAAACAAATAGGATATAAATGGAGGATGAAAGAGATACCCAAAGTCATAGAAATACATGTGATGTTCCCCTAATGATGTTCTTGAATTTTCAAGACCTCATCATCATGTCTTCCTCCTCTCTTCAAATCCCTTTGTATTTTCGGCATCACCGCACAATATTCCTCTGGTATGTCTAGGAGAATTAATTCTCCCCCTCTAGATCTTTATTGACAAATAGATATATATTTGGAAAAATTGTGTGCTCATACTAATATGAAACAAAATTTTCTTTTGAGGAATCATAAAAAATCATGTTAATATCATTGAAATTACTCATGAAAACTCACATAATACCTGACCATTGTAAAATAAAACAAAGGGGATAAAAGTGGAGGATCAAAGGGCTCTAACAATCACTAGAAGATATGTGATGCACATGGAAATTAATTTAATTCCTTGAAGGACAACCTTATAAGTCAACGTGATCTCTCAAACACCCGTGGGGAATCCACAATTTCCATATGAAGTATTTGAAGAAAGCCAATGAGAAATCAAAAAATATATTGTACATGTACACATAACAAGATGAAAAACCCTTTGATATATCTTCATGATCAATAATGTCTTCATAGTTCAGTAATAATTGAATAAAAGAGGTGTTGATGGACGTCACTTGGGATAAATGAAAATTTGGAGATGCACTTGAAACTACCTGCGATAGAGACTCATGAAACTATGTGGTGTCATACCCCCTTGTGGACTCCAACATAGCCTCACAACATATAATTCATGTAAATTGATGAAATTTTGGGGTATAAATGCCTATAAATTCCCCACCCCATCCCCAATTAGTGGATTAGAATTTTTATTTTTGAGCACACTGTGAATACACACAGATGAAATCTTGGAGTCTTGTACCGGTACTAGAGTTGATTTCACGGAGCGACCGACCATGCGACCAGAGAACCTTATATTTGGTAATAATCTATAGGGTAGCCAAATTAGTCAGTGGACATGCATGAGAAATTCTACATGATCATTTATATATTACATGAAGGGTATTTGGTGGGGTAGGCGAATAACATCCCACACACCCACTAGATTACTCAAGACTCGAGATAACCTGATATTGAATAAAACCAAAGAATCCATAAGAAAAAATCCATAATAGAGACTAATGATTAAAAAATTAAATAAAAACATGTTAACTAACCCATGTCTGTTTCATGTGAGCCTCTTAAAGACAAGATATGGAACCTAGACATGTCTCCCAGATCTCGCGATGCCCTTGAAGCATGATACCTGAGCCATACGAAGCCTTCTGAACATATCCAGTAAAAGTCACATGACCCCATAAACATAACATGATAGTATTGAAAAATTCCCCAAGGAAATGTTTTCAAGCCATGTGATGTCCTTCAGATGCATCGCCCAACTCATATATTTGAACCCGATCATGTTAGAAAAGTCTCCTGATAGAGAATAATCATAAAAACGGGCCCTCACAATGTTCTCAAAATATATTGGTCAGGACACTTGATTCCCACCACGTTTGTCAGCCATGACATCTGGCAACCTCGATAAATTTCAACCAAGTCTAACGGGAGCATCAAGGAATATCATTGGGATCTAACTACATCCTCTGAGAATATTATCCATGCTCCCACTATGCAATACAAATATAATGGTCTTGTCCCATGATGGAATATACGGTTGTTATCCAAGTTACATGGCATCCTTTGAACCATGTATCATTGGATCTTTTGACATCACCCCCATATGTTTCAAGACAACTCAAGTGATGGATTTTACGAAAAGGGAACAAGTCATGTGATGTACATGAGTTTTCTTAACTGGGTCATGCGACACCATTGAGACAAGTATTCAATGTAATAAGGGAATTCGTGGATTTTATTGCATCATCCACCCCCAATGTGTACGCCCCAATTACATGGTAATCCTCACAACGTAATCCCTAATCAAGTGAACTATGAAATCCCTAATTCCATTTATATTTCGAATATGTAGGTCACATATTCGATGTTCCAATTCTATACTGACCATCTAGGGTGGTGCTAGTATCTGACCACATATCAATAGTAATGAAAGTTATCAATTTCTAACATTTTTTAATCACAACGATCATGTATCATGTGGGATTATGGTATTCCAATGATCATTTAATATGAACTATACACTCCAAAGTTATAGGGGAAGCACTTAGTTTATGAGGCCCAACCACAAAAATCATATAGAATGTATTTTATAAATAGTTAATCTATCTCATTGTAAGCCCCTAGAATTTAAAAAACCCTAAAGGTGATCTTAATTTCCAAGAGCATGACCTTTCACCTTTTCTTATTAGCAGGTTAAGTGATAACCGAACATCGATGAATCTAATTCCTAACATAGTCAAGATATGTAGGAATCATCCTCATGGCCTGAGCGGTATACCAAACACCCCATGGACTGTCCTAATACAAAAGTCTCATTTCTACAATCCGTGAAACTTATCTTATATTCATCCTTCATCTCACACCGAGTGTAGCTAAATTGGTCTTAAGGAGATGCAATGAACATCTCATTAGATTTCATGAATTTTCCCTAACAAGGGAAATCCTTGAATGTAATTTTTGATGGGTGGTATTGAATGAACACCCCTCCTAAATGAGCATATTCCTTGGGTGCAGTCCCAGGGGAATGAATGAATTATGTTGAATCTGATTGCATCCATAACTAGGGTACATAGGAGATATTCTAGATTGTGAAGGTCAAACAAGTGGTGTCATAGTACCCAGACATATCTCATCTTAAAATAATGCTAAACTACACAAGATTAAAAAACTACATAGGATAACAAACTACATAGGTTTTTATTCCTACAATAACCATGATATTTAAGATGCCTCATAATGGCACAATCCCCTCTTCAAAATATTAACAGCCACCACTTATGGAATAAAATTATGATGAATTTGTTCATACGGATTTAGTACATAAACCATCTAATCAATGTTGAGAAAATGGATGAAGAACCTATAATAAATTCGGATGTACTCACTAATGATACCACACATCCCTTAGTCCATCAATTAGACTCCATTTATTTATTTATTTATGGAATTATAAATGAATCATTTTTTCAAGGTAATCGGTCCCATATCAGTATTAGGAAGTGATTCAAATTTTTCTCATAAATATATATTAGAGTCTCGGAGAAGGAAACAGTTCCCCCTAAATGGGTGAGATGAGACTGAGCTCTGATTATCTCGGCCAATGTGTGTCCTCAAGGTTCATTAGCCCTGAAAACCCAAGTGAACACAATCCTTTCCAAAGTATGTCTATATCAAACATGAGATGGGGGAACAATTGAAAATTATAGTGAATGTTAACAATGGTAGCCCAGCAAGAGAAACCAATTCCAGGTCTCTAAAACCATATGAAACCATCAATTTATACAATTATAAACGTTGAAAAATGTTTTGAAATTAATTTTGATTATTGACATTCAAGGTTGGATCATTATGTATTTACAATCCATATATTTAATTAAAGTTATATAGATGTTTTAATTCAGTCAGTGGTTCCTTAGTGAGAGGTATGAAATGTATTTTTTAATATTACAGTGAATGCATTAGAATTAAACGTGTTATACATGTGGCCATGTATTATACATTCGCTCTATTAATTAATAAGTCTTGTGCTGATAAATAGTTTGTGTTTTGGTGTACACATATCTTAATATCAGTTCAGTTTCATGGAACAATGCAATGAAAATATGATTTTGATTTTTTCAATTATGCATTCCATCATTATGGTATTGGTAATTATTATTTATTATGTTTAAATTTATTATCACGGGTATAGTATTCTCTCCATTTTTTATTACTATAAAATTACATACATTATTTATTCGGACCATAGTATTTATGTCATGCTTAATTTGTTTACATATTAAGAAATTTTTTCCCTTTGTGAACATTGGAACTTACCCCTTTTTAAGGATTCCATTCCTGACATTATGAATAAATATAGCACATGGGACAAATTTTTTAAAATAGATCATGTCGAATAATACAATGAAGATGTTGAAATCCTACTATGAATTATGAATGTTCCTATATAATGAAAAAAATTATTTTTTGAAAAATACATAGGATATATAATATTTTTATTTATCAAAATTATATAAATATATTAGCCCGAAAAAAAATCATTGAGATGTATGATATGTTATAATCATCAATTATTTTTTAATTTGGAATAATAATAACATTGAATTTATAAGAGTATCAGAGTGTGTGTGTAAGGTATGTGTGTATGATCAGTAGCTCTATGAGCATGGGTCTAGATAGTCACAGTTGATATTAGATGGGGATATAGATTAATTTACATATTAGTTTATTTTTTTAGTAAAATTTATGGTTTTATAAGTTAGATTTTATCATTATCTCAAGGGTACATAAAACAATGTAGGGTAATATATGATTTATAATTAAGGTAATAATTAAAATTATTACTAAGGATTAGGATAAAATATTTATTGCTAAACCAATGGGGATATTTATAATTGAGATTTATATATATATCAATACATTTAAATCTATAGTTAGTGTAGTGACTTCATTGTTTTCATAGAATTTGCATCCCAATATAGATAATTTATTTACATAAGGAATATTTTGAAAATATACCAAGGAATAATAACCTTGAAATGAGCGGATTGGGTACTAACATGATATTTACCTAGTTTATGAAAAAATATTAAAAACTACAAATTGGTTTGAAAATGATGGGGGTACTACTTGGTGGAAAGAAGAAACATTTATATATAATTAGTTGATATTGGAATATATTGAGGTTAGATAACATAATATGTATAGGCCAAGAAACTATAATACCTGATTCATTGGATACTTTATTACATTGGTCAAGATTACATGCATTTTCATCCTAAAGGAATGATTAGTGTAGATGCATTGGAAATATAGACACATAATGGAAATTCATCATAAATTTTTGTACATTGAATACAATATATAATAATAATTGAAAAAAATAATATTCCCTTCAGCATATCCCTACATATCAATCATAGTACACTACCTCGAATCCTTGGGAAATGAAATGAAATAATGGGGTGATATCTAATGCTCATAAAATGTATGTTTAAAATATAATATATAAAGAAAAAATAATTCATAGACAATATTTCTAGGTAAAAAATACATTCCATTTAATCAATAACTTGAAAATTAAGAATAAAATGGAATGATAAATTGATGAGTATAATAATAACATATAAATAGTATTATAAGAGTGAAATATATACATATACATTCTAAATTGTTGAATATTAACATTGAAATAAATATATGATATCATTATGTGGAATTTAGAATTTTTTCCTTATAAATTTCTTGTCACGACATCTGTCAAAGAAATATTACAAAAATGGGTAATGTCTCAACCAAATACACAAGATAATTGGTCTCATGATATCTTCCAATGCATCTTCGGGCTATAGAGGATCATCCACATCAAATACGAAGTCCAAAATATTCAATGGATTATTGTTTATAAAAATAATTAATGTAAAAATTCATATTGAAAAATGATGATATGAATGGTTAATACATTCTTCATTAGTAAAAAAACCTAAAAAACCAATGGAATCTAGATATGCTACAATAATTGTATGTCTCCCATCAAAATGTTCATAAAAGATCCAGAAAAAATAATATTAATACTATAATTGAATCCCATCACTTGTAAATTATATGTAAAATAATTTTTCTGTAGCTGAATAATAAAAATACCATGAAAATTTATTTAACAACATTCTTCAAAAAAAAATATGCTTTTAACATTGAAAAAGTCTTTTAAAAACTAAAAATATTAAAAACATTATAGAATATATTATCATTAAATGATTTAGGGAATTCTATTAACGAAGAATAAAATAAATGGGATCTGAATATATAGGGATTATTCTATTTAGGTCGAGTATACTAGTAAAAATATTTCATCCACATTTTTTATAAGAAATGAAAAAATTACCTTTTTGTAAAATAATAAGATGAATTCATTTAAAATAATTCAAATAAATTTTAATTTGCAAAAAGTAATTTCAATATTAACATGATAATATTAAAATAAATTAAAAAAAAAATTTAGATAACATGGATATAGAGGAAAAAAAATTTTGATAGAAAATAAATATAATTTTTCATTTTATTGGAATCATCTCTCACAATTTTTTTAAATTATAAATAGTGGAAAATGGTAAAATTCCATGAAAATATCATGAATAAACAAATTATAATAAAATATAATTTGTTTATTATATAAATATAGATTATTCCCCTAAGGGATAATTAAAAAAACAATCTCAATAATGATGATATTTTGAAATAAACCATTACCAATTTAGTAAATTTCCAATCGTAAACCCCATGTAAGAAATAAAATCGAAATAAAAAATAAATACTATTAAGATAAATAGATTCATGATATATATTATAAAAGTTAAAATATGTACAATAAAAAAAGAAAATGATTGTTTGTATATGTAATATTTCTTAAGGAAGTAAAAATTAGTTGAGAAACCCTAAATAAATGTCGGATTTCCATTGTACGTGTTTCAAAAAAATTATAATAAAAATATATTAATTATAAGTGTATTAAAATACAATAATAATATATATGTAACCCTATATGATTTTCTTATGACAAGTTATTACCCATATAATAAAAAATCTTTAATAAAAACAACATTCCATATCATAACTTCTTTGCATTTCATTTATGTTTTTTATTATTTGTATTTGTAAAAGTAATTTTATCATGACTACATTGACAATTGAATATTAAAAATGATGTATATATCATATTTATTCATTATATAGGTATTTATAAAATAACATAAAATTCAGATAAAGAAAGATGATTTACGTTGTTCATTGATATTGTAGCTTGCCCATACACATGAACGTTGTTTTCATGTTTTGAGGGATATAAAAAATGGGAGATAAATATTAAATAAAAATAAAAACCAATTTTCATAATATATATATATATATAATATATTTAATAAATATTTATTTATTATATTACAATTCAAAATAAATTGAAAAATTATGCATTCTCTTGGTGGACGTTGTAGTCCATATGTATACTTTAGTGATGTTCTCATTTTCCAACGGATTTCATGGAATGAATGTATATGTGATATTATAATTCTAGAAGATTAATTATGTAATAAATATAATATATATTCATTAAATATAACATTATATCCCTCCATGATAGGTGGCATTGGAAAATGATTTTCATCATTTCATATTGTACTAGTCTATCGTACGCATGATTGATAGTTTTATTTCCCATTTGACATAAGAATATATTAATATATGCTATTAAAATAAAATAATAAAATATTATTATTTTCTATTCATTTTTTTATTTTATAACTTTTAATCTACAATTAACGTGTGTAAAATATCAAAAAAAGAGATAATAGTAATGAATTGCACCTCTTGTTAAGAAAACATATTTACATTTAGTAGTAAAACATTCCTAGATTTGATTTCATATCTAACCAAGCGAAATATGTCATGTGTATGGATTTGAGGAATTAATGTATTCATTTATTTTATAAACTAATGGGGTACTGAAATTATGATATAGGATGAGAGGTTGTTCCCTTTTATAAGTAGCAGAGGGGGCCTTCTTAGAAACTATTTGAAAATTTCCCATAAATAAGAAATAATGATAAAGTCATTCCCATAAAAAATGATTCCAAACGAAAATATATTTGAATTTGGGAATTTATAATATAAAAATATTCATGAAAATTGTATAATGATATGTTTAATGGGTAAAATACCCATAACTTTTATAACCACCGGTAAAAAAGTATGAACCTTAATTGTAGTAATTAATTTTTCTATTATCATTACTTATAATGTACAAAAAATAATTTAAGAGTACTAAATAATTTGAATTATAATTATTCAAAATTTGGAATCCAATTTTTCAAATTTTATCCAAATAAGATTTGTAATTTAATTTATTTATAATCCCATAGACGTGATGAACATATTGATTTTCAAAGGAATGTTTTTCAAACGTAGAAGATGTTTTTATATTAAAAATTAACCTATAATAGATTATAATTACCTAAATTTTATTATTCAATATATTATTGATATAATTTAACATAAATAAATTTAAACAAATTCCAAGATGAATAATCATTAAATAAGAATGTAGTTTCTGTTAATAATATATATTTTACAGTATTCATTTAATTTTTTTAGAAAAATATTGAAAAAATATTTTATGAACATTTTTGGAAGTTTAATGATTTATTTTCCATTTATAAAATATATTTTCTATATTTTTAAAAAATTATTATTAATGTAATTGCATAGAATGTCATGAAATCTATGTAAAAACAGTTTTTTTCATAAAAATAAATTTATTTTTATATCATTACAATTTCATATTATATGATAGATTCAAATTCTTATTGAATATATAATATATAAAATTTATCCATATAATTTATCAATAATAATTTATTAAATTAGTTAATAAAAACAAAAAAACTACGTTCTTATAAGGGGTTTTTTTACAAAATAATTTATTTCACTTTCAATTGTTTTTTATTTTTATTTATATTATGTTGATAACTTATGAATGTATTTTACACATGTGTAAAAAAAGTATAATTTTTATAATTTAGTTAGTCAAATTTGTTTCCCTCATGTTTAATATCTATTTTATAGTAGTCATATTAATATATTTTATTTTTAACAACATCTATGCACAATCTAGTGGTTTGTACATGCTATCAAACATGATGTTTAGTATTTTAAAATCATGATGTGTTAAATTCTAAACAAATCATCAAATTACATATTTAAAATTTAAATGTGATCATGATAATCAATGGTACATCATTTGAATTTGTTTTCCTAAAATATCATATAACATGAAGGGTTAATAAAAACTATTCTAGAAAAGGGGAAAAGGGAATATAATGGTCTTAAAGAATAACATACATAATGTTTTCCGAGTGAGAGAACATTGGTGGGAAGTGTAAATGTTTACAAGGAGGAGAATAATATCACCCACGAACTGAGAAAGAGTGACAGAGAACATCATCCGAAGAAAATTAACAATCACAATTCTATAAAACTATGATGGGTGAAAAGTCCAATAGTCGATAAGAAATTATATTTTTTGGATAAATTTTTTGATTCAATATCTTTTTCCAAGAGTTGTGGAAGTCTATTATCATCTAGACTATGAAAATAAGTAAATATATATACCTTACAATTGAGATTTCATCAAATAGAAAATTTCTACCAAAATATCAATTTTCTGTAAACTATTAGCATTCAAGATGACTTGTCATGAATTTTTCATTTAACATAGCTTTTATCACGTCATTACATCCATAAAATATTGGAAACTAATTCATTCTATATCAATATATTTTCCAAAACAAAATTTGTTTGAAAAACGTCATTAATAATAAATTAAGTTTTAAAACTTCAAAAATCACTCCAATGTTTAAAAAAATGCAGTTTAAAAATAATTAACAATAACATTCCCCAACGATATGTCTAACCTATTTTAAATTCCAAAAAATTTATACAATTAAAAATCATCTTTACATTATATTCCTTATTGAACATAATGTGGATCGTAGTATAAAATCCTAAATATTTGAAAATCATGATTACCTCAAAACCTAAAAGAATATAAGATTTCTTTAAGAAATTATTTCTCTACACAATACATAATTAGAATAAAATTTATTGAATATGTTATATAATTCTATAAATGAATTAAACTCTATTAAGTCCTACTTAAACTATAAAATTATGATCCAATTTCGTGGTCACCAATACTATCATGGAAACATTACATTATCATTATTATCTGAGTACAAATGAGATAATAAGGGTTTTCATCCTTCAAAAACGTGTTTTCCAAAAATATTAAATTGCCAATGAATAACTTTTCAGGGTAATATATTCCATTCAGAACATGATTTCAAAACCTTATAAATAATAATTCAGTGATATACTTATTGGTTTCATGATACTTATAATAAATCAACTTCAAATAAAAATAAAATCCATCAAAGGATGTTGATATAGATGAAATCAAAACCTTTTTCTGAGAAATATATCTTTTTATTTTGAAATGATTTAAGAGTCACATAATTATAAAGAAAACATTTATTTTGAAAATATTCTTATAATCTTTTAAGGGAAGATTTGATGATTTTATAACAGCATAAAATAGCAGCACCCACCGTATAAGTTAAAAAAAATTCTTACCTTAATTTTGTCGAAAAGGTCACAAGGTACCTTGTTTGGAAAATGACAGAAAGATTCCATTAAAATATATAATGATAAATAAGGGTATAAATTACTTTACCTTTTTTCCTTGTAAAAAATGTTTTGAAATTCATTTTAAAGAAACATGGATGTGGATGATAAATAGGTCCTAGTAGTTAGCTACATAAAAATAAACTTGGATAATAAAGAGATTGTAGAATTAACCATTACCCTATACTTTTCTATGGTTTAAATTATGTTATCCTCCTGTATAATGGTGAAATAATTGTTTTTAAATTATACAAGATTCATATAAACTAATATGATATCATATATTATCTTTTATCATTGCTTTGTTAATAATATCTTAGTATTATTGTCATTTCAGGGGTAAACTGATTCATTTTCCTTTATATGGTTTGTTATGTAAGTAATGTTTGTTATGGATAGGATGTATCTTATTCATATTCAGAATAATATTAATTATTTAAAAATTATTTTTAATCATCTAAGGAAAATTATTCTTGAATGGAAACGATGGGGAACGAATCACATCACGTTCGTGGAGATGGTAATCCGAACGTACAGACGAGCGAAAATATCATTCCTTTGATATTAAAATAATATATAATTGGATGTTATATCATATATAAATAATGGTTATCATATTATATTTATTATTTACATTAATTACACATCATTATTATACCCATCCAAATAATAATGTATTGAATAACAATTACACCTCGACGTGGAGATGGTAAGCCGTACAAATGCACATATGGTGACATATTATTCAAAGGATGGATAGAATAATGAATATGGTTTTACAATATTTATAATAAAATCATAGTTTATATAAGATACTAGAGTTATTATTTTAGATAGGAAACAACAAAGAAAGAGGAAGTGTAAGAACAAATGAACTTGAAAGAGGTGATGAAATATATACCTCTTCTTTGGGTTCTTCCATTTGATTTGATCAAAAGGGATCCCTAGGGTGGCTTTAAGACTAAATTATGGCCTCTAGTATGAATGGAGGATAGTTGAGAAGGTATTTAGATAGGGTTTGGCAGAGCCAAATAGCATTGATGGTGTGAATTAGAAGAAGGGGGAGTGCATTTTTATAATAAGGGTGAGGGAACCTTAGGAAAAGCTAGAAATAAAGAAAGAAATAAGTGAAAAGGAAATGGTTTTCATAAAACGATTTAAAGGAAAGAAATTTCAAGATAAACACATTAGGGTAATAATTTAAGTGACATATCACGTATCATTGTGCACGCAATGTAACTGGTAGCACCAAAGGATGGGAAAGCCCCAAAAGGGTAGTAGAGCCTGTGGGACCCTAAAACGTCGTGTCTCGTTGAAACGTGGCTTAGAAGCCCACGACCCTCATATAACATGGCTTATAAGGCCACGACCCTCAGAACACGTGGCTTAGAAGGCCATGACCCTTAGATATCATATGTTTAGTTAGTTTTGCAATCGTCAAACCTGCCAGTGTAACTGGGTCGGGTCATCTCCGGAACACTAGCTCACTAGTCCTAGTCTCCCCACCTAATACCCCGGCTTCCCTCCTTGTGATCACCTAAAGATCAAATTTCACATAACATGTCACATTATCACTTAGAGCCAAACATGTCACCTGCACACTGATATCCTCTTTGAAAACCACACACACACCAAAACTTTTCTTAAAAACATAAACCACATTACTTCCGCTTTAAATTAAACTAGATGCATAACTTAACGAAATAACTTTGATAGTTAAGAAAACCACTAAGAAAATTTATTGATCAGTTTTCAAACATGTCGCAAAATTTTTTAATGTTTAAAAAGTCATGAAAAACCCCTTTATATAATAAAACATATTCTGACACGCCAAAAACACAAACTGCGTCATCCGCACTTTCTAACTCACACACTGCATAGTTTACAAATAGTAATAATAAACAGCCAAAGTAAGTTTTCACAATAAAAATGGACTTGTATCACATAAATATACTACTGGAAAATTAGATGCACATTTAAAAAGTAATCAGAACTAATTTTTCAGCATGGAATCTAATTAGCAGGGTGCTAAAAAAATTAAACCAACACGCACAAGATCGCCAGATGATAACTGAGTGTGGAATCACCTACCTCAAATAGGAACGGAAAAAGAAATGACACAAAACTCCCGTTGCGCCACGGTAGCACCGTACTGATCCGTCAAATAGGTCCTAAAACAATAGATTGTTAAACAGGTTCAATAATAATGTTAACATAATAACGTAAAAATAATAATAGTGATAACAATAACAAAATAATAATAACAATAATAATATAATAATAACAATAATAATAATATTAATAATAATAATAATAGCATAATAATAATAATAATAAAAATAAATAAAAATAATAATAATAATAATAATAATAATATGATAATAATAATAATAATTATAAAAATAATAAGAATATAGTAATAATAATAACATGATAGTTATAACATGATAAAACAATAATCACTTATTAAATAAAATAAAATGATAAAATAAAATAAAAGTAACAGAAAGAAAACTAAACCGGGGGGGGGTGCGTAGTTCGGGGAAAAGGACATGGATGGGCAGATACCGGGGGTGCGGGAGGCTGGTCCGACGCGGGTCCGGCGTGGGTACAATAGGGACGGTCCGACGCGGCTCCGGCGTGTGTGCAATAGGGACGGTCCGACGTGGCTGGTCCGACAAGGGGAGAGGTCAGTAGTAGAGGAGTGCAGCCTGGTGCAGGTGTGTTGGAGAGGTGAGGTCCCGGTGGAGAGGTCCGGCGGAACGCGGTTGGGGCGGAGCAGGGAGGAGAAGCGGGAGAAAGGGTGCGGTGGTCCGGCACGGGTGCAGCTTGGGTGGCCCGAGGCGGAGGGGTGGTCCGGCGGCAGTGCGGCAAGGGGAGAATACAGAGAGAAGGAGAAGAAGAAGAAGGAGGAGAGGAGGAGAAGAAGTAGAAGAAGAAGTTTGCGGGTGGGGATGAGCAGGGATAGGGGATCGTGAGGTGAAGAAGAAATTGGGGAGAAAGAACCGTGGGGAGGAAGTAAGAGGATGAAGGAAAGAAAAAAACAAATAAAAAAAAGAAATAGGTGGCGGCAAGGGTTTCGGGCGGGGGGAGAGAGTTACACAAACAAATTAAAATAAATTGATAATAATAACATCAAAACAATAATAATATGATAATAATATTAATACAAATAACATAATAATCAAAAAAATAATAATATTATTATAAATAATAATAATAACAATAACACTATAATAATAATAAAAATAATAATAACAATAATAACAATATCATAATAACAATAATAATAATATAATAATAAAAATAATATAATAATCATAATACAATAATAACCAATAAAACAATAATAAATTTTATCCGGTCATTGAACGTTCGTGAATCGGCACCACGTGTTGAGCGATGTAAAGCCAACGCGCACTTATCAGCGTACTTAAAATAAATTTTATCCATCCTTCTTGTGCCATGCCCGTGCGCCAAGCGATGTAAGGCCGACACGCATTTATCAGCGCCATTGCAGAAGCCCCTTATCGATTCAACCCACACTTCAACCATGCAATTAAATAAACCGGCAATTTAAACTCATGAAATAAAAATTTAAAATTAATGTCGTACCTCTAAATGCCGTCTGGGCGTGACAATTCTCCCCACCATGAAAACATTCCGCCCTCGGAAGGTCAGCTCAAAACCTGATCAGAGAATATAAATGGGTACTCCTGCTCAACCCACGCCTTTTTCTCCCAAGTTTCATGCTCATCATTCCCATGCTGCCAGAGAATACGAACAAGAGGAATGGACTTCCCACACAACACCTTTTCCTGGGAATCCACTATACGCACTGGTCGCTCAACCACAGACAAGTCGGACTCTATCTCTAGCTCCTCCCAATTCAGCACATGCGACGGGTCGGGGTTGTACATCTTTAGTTAGGAGACATGAAATACATCGTGAATCGATGTCAACTGTGAGGCCAAAAATAACCTGTATTCCACCTTTCCAATCCGCTCAAGAATCTCGAAAGGTCCGAAATATCTCGGTGTCAGCTTCCCCTGCTTTCCCAAACGACGCTGACCCAAGCGAGGGGCCACTTTCAGAAACACTCTGTCCCCCACTGAAAACATGAGGTCCTGCCGCCTCTGATCTGTATAATACTTGTGGTGACTCTGAGCTATCAACAATCGATGCCTAACCAGTTTGACCTTCTCAGACATCTCCTAAACAAGGCTCGGTCCCAAGAGCGAGACTTCTCCTACCTCATCCCAACACAGAGGAGACCGAAAAGGCCGGTCATAGAGCGCCTCAAAGGGTTCCATTCTGATGGGAGACCGGTAAGTGTTATTATATGCAAACTCGACCAGTCCCAAATGGCTATCCCATGAGCCTCCAAAATCTAGCACACAGGCTCGGAGCATGTCTTCCAGAATATGACCTGCCCGCTCCGTTTGGCCATCGGTCTGAGGATGGTATGTCGTGCTCATCTTAATCTGTGATCCCAAAGCCTTCTGGAGGCCTCCCCAAAATCGAGATGTAAAGTGGGGGTCCCTATCAGAAAAAACTGCCGACGGCACACCATGAAGTCTAACCACCTCTTGAACATACATGTGGCCCAGTTCCTCTACCTTCGTTGTATCTCTGATCGGAATAAAGTGAGCTGACTTGGTCAAGCGGTCAATCACCACCCAGATAGCATTCCTCCCTCGAGGTGTACGAGGCAAGCCAATGATGAAGTTCATGGCGACCTCGTCCCACTTCCATGTAGGTATGGGTAATGGCTGGAGTAGGCCTGCTGGTCTTTGATGCTCTGCTTTCACCTGCTGGAAGGTGTAACATCTGGATACGAAGTCGGCTATGTCCCGTCTCATTCCTGGCCACCAGAACTGACGGCGAACATCGTAATACATATTGGTGGCACTAGGATGGACGACCCACTTAGATTGGTGGCTATCCTGCATCACCACCTTCAGCAGAGAAAACGACACTACAACACGGCCCTTGAAGCATAGGACCCTCTGGGAAGACAAAGTCCAATCAGAAGGAGTCTCCCCAACATGAAAAAACTGCTTAGATCGCTGAAACAGCTCATCACCGGGATGTTCCCTCTGAATTAACTCTAGAAGAGTAGGAGTCAACTGAATGCTAGCCAAGAATGTACCTCAAATGTGCTCCCTGCTCTCCAAATGCATCTGGGTGAAGAGCCCCATCAAAGTCCACTCATCGCTGGACTTACTCAATACCTGCACTGGTACTTTTCTGCTCAAAGTGTCAGCTACCACATTACCCTTGCAAGGGGTATAGACAATATCAAAATCGAAACCCTGCAGGTACTCGACCCAACGGTACTGCCTCAAATTGAGATCCTTCTGAGAGAAAATATAGGCCAGACTCTTATGGCCAGAATATACCACAAACTTCTTCCCAAAAAGATAGTGGTGGCACGTCTTTAAAGCATGCATCACTGCTGCCAACTCTAAGTCATGAGTCGGATAGTTCTTCTCATGCGGTCGGAGTTGGCGAGAACCGTATGCCATAACATGGTCATCCAACATGAGCACACATCCAAGGCCCATACCTGAAGCGTCACAGTACACCACATAGCCCTTTCCTGACTCTGGTAAGGTCAACACATGTGCGGTGGTCAACCGCCGCTTCAACTCCTCAAAAGATGTCTGGAATTGTGGGCTCCACTCAAACTTCATCCCTTTCCGGGTGAGTGAGGTCATGGGGGAGGCAAGCCACGAGAAGTCCCGGACAAAGCGCCTGTAATAACCAGCCAAGCCCAGAAATCTCCTGATCTCAAACACATTTCTCGGATGCTCCCATGACATAACTGCCCTGATCTTTTTGGGATCCACTGAAACCCCCAGTTCTGAGACGACATGCCCCAGAAACTTCACTTCCCTGATCCAGAAAGTGCACTTTGAGAGTTTGGCATACAGGCGGTGGTCCTGCAAGGTGCCCAAAACAACACTCAGGTGATGTTCATGCTCCTCCTTAGATCCAGAATAAACCAGGATGTCATCCACGAATACCACGACAAATGAGTCGAGATATTCGTGGAACACCCTATTCATGAGAGCCATAAAAAATGCAGGATCATTCGTCAGTCCGAAAGGCATGACCATGTACTCGAAGTGACCGCACCTACTTCGGAAAGATGTCTTCGGGATATCTGCTTCTCTCACACTGAGCTGGTGGTATCCCAAATGCAAATCAATCTTGGATAACCACTTTTCCCCCTTCATATGGTCGAACAAATCGTCAACGCGAGGAAAAAGGTATTTATTCTTGATTGTTACCTTGTTCAATTTCTGGTAATCAATGCACAACCGTAGGGGTCCATCGGCTTTCTTCATGAATAAAACCGGTGCGGCCCAAGGAGAGACGCTTGGGCGAATGAATCCTTTGGATTTAAAATCGTCCAGTTGTATCTTTAATTCCCTCAATTCGGTGGGGGTCATGCGATATGAGGGAAGAGATATTGGTTGTGTTCCCGACGCCAACTCAATCGAGAACTCCACGTCCCGCTCTGGGGGTAAGCTAGAGAAATCATCTGGGAAGACCTCTGGGAACTCATCCACTACACGAGGTAACCCTCCCTATGAAATACCACCATCGTCCTCTAGCGCGAGCGACGACAACTGATGGGAAATATTTCCAAGCTTAGGGAGTGGAGGTCCCGCGCGTCCCGACTGAGGATCCCATTCTCCGTGAAATAACTGGGGAGTCCCATCTGGTGCTGTAAAGCTGACTCGGCGTTGATAGCAATCAATGTGCGCCTGGAAGCGCACCAGCCAGTCCATACTAGGGATCACATCAAATAGGTCCATGTCAAGGACCAAGAAATCCCATACCATATCGAATCCTGACACAGAGAGTGCGCACGATCCACACTTAAGGCCTTGCTCCATCCTTTTCCCAAACGGTGTTACCAACTCCATGGAAAACGATAACAGCTCGGTTGGTAGGTTCAGCAGATTCACAAAACGAGAAGATATGAAAGAAACTGAAGCACCAATATCAAATAAAACTGCAGCTATAGAAGATGCAACCAGAATAGTACCTCGAACCATCGAAGGCCCTACATCAGACCTCGCTGGTGCCTAATCCACAACATGAAGTTGCCTGGTCCCTGCCTGAGAACGACCACTCACCTGTGGCTCTACCCTGATCTGGCTCTACCCTGAAGACGATCCGGTCCTACCACCATGGCCACCGAACCGAGATCCTGTCGTTCTGGTCCGCTCTGACTGAACTGATACCCCTCTGGAAGCCACCAATCCAGCCCCACTCTGGTAAGGGCATGCAGTCCTGCAGAAGCATTGTAGATGTCCCACAACTCCACATCCATGGCATGGTCTGGGAGGGTATGGACAAACAGGTCAGATGTTCCCTAGCCTTCCACACTGATGGCACACAATGGACCCTGCACCAGAAGCCCAGGATAAAAACTACCTGGGCGGATGACCTGAGCTGCCATCACTCTTCTTCCATTGCTCATCACGCTTCCTCTTCTTCTCAAATGAACTGCCACTGCCAAGCCGTGACACTGATCCAGAAAACCCCGACTTTCCCTTCTGGTCAATCTCGGCCATACAAGCACGATCGACCACCTCATCATAAGTCTTCATCTTGAATAAGAAAACCTGGGAATGAATTTCTGGTCGAAGGCCCTTCTCAAACTTCCGAGCATTCAAGAATTCGCTCAAAACTATCTCAGGTGCGTACCGTACCAGTTCAGCACAGCGATTCGCATACTCCATCACTGTTTGATTCCCCTGCGAAAGATCTATGAACTCCCGAGATCTATCATAGGCTATGAACTCTGGACAATACTGGTCGTTGAATATACCCTTGAAATCTTTCCAGCTCATGTGCTCATGTTTCCGAGCCTGGACCACTGATTCCCACCATTTGCGACTAGAACCCTCTATCTAGAATGAGGCACACTTCACCCTGACTTCCTTGGGCGTGTCAAGGAAATAGAACATGTATTCTATATTTTCAAGCCACTCCTCTGCCTCCTGAGGTTCTGAACCACCTCGTAAAGAAGGAGGTTTTCTCCTCAGAATCTTTTGAGCTCTATCCTTCCTGGAGTCAAATTCTTCCCCTCTAGCTGGAAAAGGGGCGGGGGCAGGAGTCACCCCTTGTCCCAAACCCTGAACGGCTCGGACCATCGCCTCTACCAATATATGATCAATCGGTGCAAGAGAAATCTCTTCGGCTTCCTCCCGTGGGTGCATGGGTGCTCTCCGGGGAGGCGTCTTACTGCAAAAGGGCAGAAATCAAGAAAGAAACAATCAATAAAAAGGGAATAAATTTTTTCCAACAAGATAAATATTCATCAATAATCCCAACATGAAAAAACGAATCCATTTAAAAGCTTTACTTTTATTGCCTGGTGTCCACGTATAGTCTGCAGCCTGCATGTCCCACCCATAAAATAAGTGAAACATGCACCCTGACATCCCATGGTGACTCAGTATCTGTCACGAGGCGTGCTGGCCAGGCAACCTACTCGCAACATGAATTCTGAGGCCCGAAAGAACCAACTCTTGTATAATCCAACTCATCCCAAATAACATAAACCACTAACTAACATTCACGTGATACCATTTTGTCACGAACCAAGCCGTGTCGCCATCTGAACCGACGCCCGACCCGGCCCGCGGCAAGGCCCAAAGGGCGTTCCCGATCCCCACGGTCTGGCACAAGTGCCCAGGTATCAAAATAAACTTTGGGAATGATTTACCCAAGTGAACAAATATAAAGCATCGAACCCATGAAAACCAAACAGAAGTAAAGGTTACAGTCAAACATGTAGATAACCAAACAGGTTTTTGGTTCACAAGTATTCAAAACCCAAATTACACTAAAACAAGATGACCAAAAACCAACCTAAGGACTATCGCCCGGTGTGAGGACACCGCCCCTAAGCCACCACCAAAACTCCACGTAGATAGTCCTTCTAACAACTTGAACCACTGCTCCCAAAAGCTGGATCCTTACCTATATCCGGAGTAAACAAATCTACTTACACCGAAGGGTGTAAGTAGGGTGTGAGCAATCGCCCAACAGGATATCACCAAGAAAAGATTCCACTTACAACTATCAAAAGACAAACCATTTTCAATGCTAAATAAAGAAAGAAAGAAGTGAAAAGGAAATGGTTTTCATAAAAGGATTTAAAGGAAAGACAGTTTAATATAAACACATTAGGGTAATAATTCAAGTGACATATCACGTATCATTGTGCACACAAAGTAACAGGTAGCACCAAAGGATGGGAAATCCCCAAAAGGGTACTAGAGCATGTTGGACCCTAGAAAGTCGTGTCTCAGTGAAACATGGATTAGAAGGCCACGACCCCCAGATAACGTGGCTTAGAAGGCCACGATGCTCAGAACACATGGCTTAGAAGGCCACGACCCTCAGATATCATATGTTTAGTTAGTGTTGCAATCGTCAAACCTGCCAGTGAAACCAGGTCGGGTAATCTCCGGAACAATCACTCACTAGTCCTAGTATCCCCACCTAATACCCTGGCTTCCCTCCTTGTGCTCACCTAAAGATCAAAGTTCACATAACATGTCACATTAGCACATAGAGCCAAACGTGTCACCTACTCAAGGATATCCTCTTTGAAAACCACACACACACCAAAACTTTTCTTAAAAACTTAAACCACATTGCTTACACTTTAAATTAAACTAGACACATAACATAACGAAGTCACATTGTTAGTTAATAAAAAAACTAAGAAAATTTATTGAACAGTTTTCAAACATGTTGCAAAATTTTTTAAAGGTTAAAAAGTCACTCAAAACCCTTTTATATAACAAAACATATTCTAGCACACCAAAAAAACAAACTACGTCATTTTCACATTCTAACTGACACACTGCACAGTTTACAAATAGTAATAATAAATAGCAAATGTAAGTTTTCACAATAAAAATTGACTTGCATCACATAAATATACTACTGGAAAATTATATGCACATTTAAAAAGTAATCAGAACTAATTTTTCATCATGGAAACTAATTAGCAGGGTGCTGAAAAATTTAAACCAACACGCAAAAGATCGCCAGATGATAATTGAGTGTGGAATCACCTACCTCAAACATGAATGGAAAATGACACGACGCAAAACTCCCATTGCGCAACGATCGCACCATACTGAGCCGTCAAATAGGTCCTAAAACAACAGATCGTTAAATAGGTTCAATAATAATGTTAACATAATAACGTAAAAATAATAATTATGATAACAATAACAAAATAATAATAACAATAATAATATAATAATAACAACAACAATAATAATAATAATAATAGCATAACAATAATAAAAATAATAATAATAATAATTAATAATAATAATAATAATAATAATATGATAATAATAATAATAATAATAATAATAATATAGTAATACTAATAACACAATAATTATAACATGATAAAACGTTAGTCACTTATTAAAAAAAATAAAATGATAAAATAAAATAAAAGTAACAGAAAGGAAACTAAACCGGGGGGTGCGTGGTTCGGGGAAAAGGACAAGGACGAGCGGATACCAGGGGTGCGGGAGGCTGGTCCAACGCGGGTCCGGCATGGGTGCGACAGGGACGGTCCGACATGGCTCCGGCGTGGGTGCAACAGGGACAGTCCGACACGGCTGGTCTGGAAAGGGGAGAGGTCAGTAGCAGAGGAGTGCAGCTGGTTGCTGTCTGGTGCAGGTGTGCAGTAGAGGTGAAGTCCCGACGGAGAGGTCCGGCGGAACATGGATGGGGAGGAGGAGGGAGGAGAAGCAGGAGAAAGGGTGTGGTGGTCTGGCGCGGGTTCAGGTGGGGAGGCCCGAGGAGGAGGGGCGGTCCGGCGGCAGTGCGGAAGGGGGAAAAGATGGAGAGAAGGAGAAGAAGAAGAAGGAGGAGCGGATGAGGAGAAGAAGAAGAAGAAGTGCGCGGGTGGGGATGAGCAGGGATAGGGGAGCGCGTGGTGAAGAAGAAATAGGGGAGAATGAACCGTGGGGGAGAAGGAAGAGGATGAAGGAAAGAAAAAAACAAAATAAAGAAATAAAGGAAAAAAAGAAAGAGGTGGCGGCCATGGTTACGGGGGGGGGGGGGGAGAGTTAAACAAACAAATTAAAATAAATTAATAATAATAACATCAAAACAATAATAATATGATAATAATATTAGTACAATTAACATAATAATCAATAAAAATAATAATATTATTAACAATAATAATAATAACAATAACAACATAATAATCATAAAAATAATAATAACAATAATAATAATATAATAATAACAATAATATAATAATCATAATACAATAATAACGAATAGAACCATAATCAATTTTATCCGGTCATTTAACGTTCGTGCATTGGCACCACATGCTGAGGGATATAAAGCCAACCCGCACTTATCAATGCGCACTTATCAGCGTACTTAAAATAAATTTTATCTGGCTTGCCCGTGCCTTGCCCGCGTGCCAAGCGATGTAAGGCCGACACGCATTTATTAGCGCCATTGCGGAAGCCCCTTATCGATTCAACCCACACTTCAACCATGCAATTAAATAAACCGGCAATTTAAACTCATGAAATAAAAAATTAAAATTAAAGTCGTACCCTTAAATGATGTCTGGGCGTGATAGATGGCCTCAAATCATTTAAATTATATTCATTTTAACATCTATAATACCATGTATTTGATCCAATCATTAATAAGAAAAATACATCATCATCATTGTATCATAAATAAATATATTTCTTTTATATCAAAAAATTATAAATAGAATATCTTGAGGTAGTGAATAATTTTATATTTCTAATTATTATTTATAGTAGAATATATCAATTATATAATCTCATATAAAAATTGTTTTAATAAAAGATATTTTCTTTTGTTATTTTTTTCTCAATTTTAAATTAATTTATATATAAGGTTATTATCACTTCCATGTGGATCCATGAGGTCCAAAAATCAACCCAACAATTCCCATGGTCTGAAATGTATCAGAAAATAGGGTTAAGACACGTGTTAGGGTAATTTAATATTATTATAATATTATTTTGTAACCATATTTACAAGATTTACAACTTTAACCACTGTAAATAAAAAATTTACTAAAGCATATGTTTCTAGTGTCAAAAAACTAAAAGATACCTATTTAAATAATTTGGACCTCTTGATTCCAAATATGGAATCCATTTTTCTAAATTCAAAAAACAGAATATGCATAAATTAATTTAAAATTAATTCTCGTTGTCATAACAAAAAAGCGTGTTATTAAGAAATAATAACTATCAAAAGATTGACACTTGTTTATATCTAGTTTAAATGTGAAATTACATCCAATAGCCAAAATTGGTATAAATGGTAAAAATAAAATCTAATTATACTTAAAAACCATCCAATAATATAATTTATCACTATAAATTATTTTGATTAAAAATGTTGTTTTTAATTAAAATTTTGTATTTTTCACTATTCATCAAAAACTGAATGTTTTCAGAAATATACCAAAAATTCACCCTAATCTAATTCTGATATTCTAAACCCTAAAAATGAAGTTCATTTTTACATTTAAAATTGATAAGATTTTAAAAAGTAGTTATTACTATTCATAACGCCTAGATTTATTGGTTGTGATGTGTTAGAATCTCGAAGTTGCTTACAACATAGGTTATTACATTATTCAAAGGAAAACGTACCGCGAATGCTTGGGGTGTTACATTATCCTCTCTTCCAAATAATTCCATCCTCGAAATTTCTATAATATTACTGTATAAATAGACTCAGGTGGTTTTTCATCATAAGTTTATCAGGTTCACACATTGCCACTTCCATCTAATGGTTTCTCCATAGAACATTTACCGGACGAGTCTTCCGATTTCTTAGCACTTGTTTTCTTGTATAAAGAACATTGATAGGCTCTTATCAATAGGATAGATCGAGTTATAGTTCTAATTCATCATTGGTGAGTACATGCATTCGGCGAGGCCTGTATTTTCTCAACAGTGATATGTGGAACACATCGTGGACTTTGGAGAGACTTGGTGGTATTATCAATCAATAAGCTACAACCCCAATTCATTCTAGAATTTTGAAATGTCTGATGTACCTAGGACTTAATTTTACCTTTTTACTGAAACGTATAACCCCCTTCCATGGAGATTCCTTCAAGAAACCATATTCCCCTACATGAAATTCCAAATCCTTTATTCGGTTATCGGCATAGCTCTTCTACCTACATTGAGCTGCTTTGATGCGGGTTTGGATTACCACACCTCTTCCATCGTTTCCTCCACATTTTCTGGGCCAACGATTTTTCATTCACCAACATCATCCCAACAGGTTGGTGTTCGACATCACTTTTCGTATACGGATTCATATAGTGCCATATGAATACTTGAATGAAAGCTATTATTATTTGAAAATTCTACCATAGGTAAATATTGATCCCACATACTCCGAAAGTCAAGTGAGAAAGATATCAACATGTCTTTTAACATTTGAATAGTCTTTTTTAATTTTCCATCAGTTTGGGGGTGGTAGGCAGTGCTCAAATGTAGTTCAGTATATTGGGATTTCTGAAGACTTTTCCAGAATCATGATGTAATATGTGGATCAGGATCAGAAACAATTGATAGGGGTACTCCATGAAGTCTCAAAACTTCATTAATATATATTCTTTCTAGACGCTCAATTGGTAAATATTATCATATAGAAAGAAAATGTGCTGACATGGTAAGAAGATCAACAATGACCCATATTGAATCGTTCCTCCTTGGTGTATTTTGTAGTCGCATGAAATATTCCATGGTAATATTATCCCATTTCCACTCAGGTATGGGAATAGGTTGCATAACTCCCCTGGCTATTGGCATCCAGCTATCACTTATTGGAAAACCATACATCTTGACACAAAATCACCAATATCCCTCTTCATGTTGTCCAAAAAAATGTTATGTCAAATCCCTATATTTCATGGTCCTACTAGAGTGTATAGAGAAATTTTAACTATGAGCATCATAAAAAAAATACCTTTTTAGATCAGGTATATCGGGACCACAAAGTCTCTTCCCAAATTTCAAAATACTATCTTCATACACAAAGTCACTCAATATACTATCATTCACATCTTTAATCTTCTTTATAAACTCCTCACCATCAACTTGAAAACTTTTTATCCTTTCTAATAAAGATGGTTTAGCATCCATTTGAAAAGGTATTGATTATCCACCTTCCATGGTTATTCCCATATCCATTTTTACTAGATCGAGGAAAATATGATCCCTCTCAACTCTCATCTTTTTCAAAACACCATAAAATTTTCTACTCAAAGCATCTGACACCATATTTTCCTTCTCTAGGTGGTAGTGTATCATGCAATCATAATACTTGAGTAGTTCAAGCCATTGTCTTTTCCTCATGTTGAGTTCTTACTATGATAAAAAATACATTAAACACTTGGGATCAGTATATATCTCAAAATTTTCACCATAGAGATAATGTATCTATATCTTCAAAGAAAATATTACAACTGATAACTCTAGATCATGAGAAGGATAGTTTTCCTCATGAATTTTTAGATGTCGTGATGCGTAGGAAATAACCCTATCATTCTGCGTAAGGACACAACCAATTCCTTTCTTTGATGCATCACTATAAAAAACAAACCCATCATTCCCTGATGGTTGATTGAATATAAAATAATTGACTAATCTTCCCTTCAGATCATGAAAACATTTTTCAGACTCTTTTTCCCAAAAAAATTTAACCCCTTTACGCGTGAGCTTGGTCAATGGGTTATCCAATCATGACAGATTCTGGATGAAACACTGCTAATATCCTGGTAAACCAATAAAACTGCTTACCTCAGTTATACTCGTCAGTGCTAGCCATTCATGGATTTCTCTTGTCTTATAAGGATCAACAGAGACTCCATCCTTGGAGATAATATGGAAAAGAAAATAAATCTCATGAATCCAGAATTCACACATGATAAACTTCCAATATAATTTATGTCTTCTAAGAGTCTTCATGATAATGAACAAGTGATTTTCATTATCTTTGTAGTTTTGGGAGTATATAATAATATCATCAATAAATACCTCTACAATGTCATCAACATATTCATTGAAAACTCTATTCATTAGACCAATAAAGACAGAGGGTGCATTAGTCAATCCAAAGGGCATTACTATAAACTCCGAATGCCCGTACCTGGTTCGAAATGCTATTTTCGGAATGTCTTTCTTCTTCAAACAAAACTGATGATATCTAGATCGAAGTCCAATATTTGAAAAGTATTTATATCCATGAAGTTGGTTGAATATTTCATCAATGTGAGTTAGGGGATACTTTTTCATTATTGTTATAGCATTGATCTCCCTACAGTCAATGAATGACCTCCTAGATCCATCTTTTTTCTTAACAAAAAAGACAGGGTCTCCCCATGGAGAAACACTAGGGTGAATAAATCCTTTATTACTCAATTCCTCTAGTTGTTTCTTTAGTTACACTAATTCCACAGTTTCCATTCTATAAGGGGTATTCAATATAGGCCTTGAACGAGGGATTAATTCAATATAATACGAAATTTTTCATTCTGGAGGATGTCTAGGTGAATCTTCTAGAAATAAATCAACATACTCATGCACAATAGGTACATACTCTATTTGAACATTCTTTTTCTCACCCAGAGTTATTTCATTCTCTTCCTCCCTAATAATTTAATTTTGTTGAGCTACTGGGGGTGGATCTAGATAAGAGTTATGTGGTAACAATTCTTCTCTAAAGATAAGGTGGTCTTTATAATCATCATCAAAAATAGTAACCTCATTCTTCATAAAATAAATGTTTGAATCATGGTCTAAAAGACAATCCATACCGAGGATTATATCCTATTCAATTCTGGGTATGACGATGAGATCTGCAGATAAAGAATATTTATATGCCCTAATGGGAACAGATTCACAAAACATTATTGTAATGATAATTCCCATATGAGTTTTGACTAACAACTACCTTGTTAAATAAAATTTGAAATATCTAATTTTCATAGTAAAATGGGAAGATATGAAACAATTTTATGATCCAGAATAAAATAATCATTGGTTAACTTGGGGTAACCATTAAATTACCTGCCACCATGTCTTTCAGGGAATCAACCTCAATAGTAGTGATCGCATAAGATTATCCTTGACCCCATGGCCTTTTCTGATGTAAGTTTCCCTAACACTTTGGACATTCATTTTCATAATGTCCCATCTCCTTTCAATTGAATCATTGAACATTGGTAGCATCTTATTTCCCTTACAATCACCATCAAGATTGCCTCTCTTTCCACATTTGTAGCATACTCATTTTCCTTTTAGATAGAAACCAGGGTGCTTCCTTCCACAACTATCACATGGTAGAAATTCAATTAATCTCTTATTTCCTATTTCATTATTTCCTTTTCTAGAGTGTTCAGAAGATCTCTTCTTCTCTTTCATTGATGTAAAGTCATAATACATAGAGAATTCCTTTTCAGTCTTGATAGCACACGAGACAATATCTTCGTATGTTGAGAAGGATTGTGATACTAATTCTTGATGGAGAAATTATTTTAACACATCAACGAAATGATCAATATTACTTCTTGGTTTATGAATATAATATGCAACATGCCTCACTAACCTTGTAAAGTTCGTCTCATACGTTGCGACATTCTCATCCTCCTTTTGCCTCCGACTCAAAAATAGTCTTTCCATAGCTACTCTATGGTCATGATGAATGTATTTTTCTATGAAAATTTCACTAAACTCCCTCCATTAAATATTTTATACTTCATAATCTTCCTTTGGGTTTTGAATCCATGACCACCATTGATCAGCATGTCCAGTTCGGCGGTAAACTGCCATGACAACTTTATACCTTTCGCTACTCCCCATGTAGTGGAATATTTTTTCTACGCAATTTATCCATTGCTCAGCTACTAATGGATTTGTACCCCCATATAATGTTTGTGGTTTTTTCCTCATTAATAGATCTAACATTTTTCTGCCACACTGGGAATGAGTATTCTCCATACATGTATGGTTATTATTCATAACCTTAGTTAGTTATCATAGTATGGTGATTAGCAGATCAGCACTAGTTACATCACCAACTCCAGTATAATTATCTTCAGTAGGAGGGAAATTCCTTCATGGAGTGTGTTCCATAATAAGGTTTCCATTCCTTCCACTAAGTTCCATTTCAAAATAATGTCATAATCTTGATTAGTTTAGGAATCCCAATACATAAATCCACACTTGTAAAACATATAACATAAATTGAACATTTTATGGATATAATCCATAATCCTAAAAATGTTTTCTTTGTGGAAGTATATACTCATAAACCCTTCATAATGGTTTGTAAAGAAAATATGAATTATCCTAATCATATCCCCCGGCAGTGTCATAACCACGAGTGCAGAAAGTCCCGTTGTCGTGCACTAGTTCCCATTCGAGTCTAGATCAAAGAGGTGTTCTCAGGTATTACACATAGGTACATCTGTGCCAGATCCTCTTCTACCTACTCGTATCTAGACAAGGATGTAATACGTGGAAAACTCAGAAACTCACAACAATACCAATATTCATGGAAGTTCTTCTATACTAATTCTCAATGTCTATCTTAGGGCTATTTTATCTAATCAGAGTTTATCTAAATCTAGATTCCATTGTTTATATTAAACTTCCTATGATACTAAATGTAACGCCCTGACCCTAGTTACCTAGAGTCGATGCATTATTACATAATATTTTCATGATCACAATGAAATCATGTCTCAAATGACCGATCAGTTTATTATTATTGGAAATAAGATTCATACATAAGTTCGACATTACTACTTGAAAACAAATACAACATGAATTTATTCTATTAGAAACATCCAAACCTCCTAGATTATGCCATAATTTCACAAATAACTAACTTCTTCACATCCTGTGAAAATGAAACAAAAGAAAGGGGTGATCTCAAACACTCGGTAAGGGTAAGCAATATAGTATAAGATAACATAAATATTAATCATGGTGAATAATTGAATCCAAATGCATTTACCAACAAACCTGAATACTTTTGCAGCATGAATATGAGCTGAGTAAATAATTCCATAATAACACATAATCATGGGTACTCTACTAGTCTAATGAACACATGAACAATCAATATTGTTTTCATAATGTGGGGGTGTATAATGTCGGACATTTTGAAAAAATTTCTCAAGGCATCCACCAAGACATCTTCAAATGATTAAGGCCTTGGGAAATACAATATATCAAATTGGGAAATTCATCGGCCAATTCCACATCTATTTGTCTCATGAAACCTAACTACACATCGAAGAGCTATAGAAGACTCCACCCATAACATACTAGGTCCAATACATTCCTAATATGAAAAGTTTGAAATATAACATAAATATTCGTATTAACACTACTAGAAAAACAAGTATTTCCGACGGGTCATTTGCGACGGGATCCCGTTGCAAATGGCTTATTGCGACGGGGGCCCGTCGCAAATGACCCGTTACTGAAAACGGTGTCGCAATAACATTTTTTTGGGATGGTCCCATCGCTAATGCCTTTTTCCGCGACGGGGAGAACCCCCGTCGCAACTAGTACTCCGTATATTTGTAAAAAACTATTTGCGACGGGCCCTGTAACAAAAACTATTTTTTAAAAAATAAAAAAATAATACTACTATTTACGACGAGAATAGTATCCCGTCGCAAATACTATAAAAAAAATAAACAAAATAAATTGTTAGTAAATTATTTTAATTAATATAATAATAATCCAAATATAATTCAAAAATAAAGAATAATAAAATATTAATAAATGATTTTAATTAATATAATAATAGAATTCTAATTCACAAATAAAAATAATAAATTATTTTAATTAATATAATAATAATAGAATTATAATTCAAAAATAAAAAATAATATAATATTAATAAATATTTTATAATGAGACAGAAACTACGAATAGAAAAAAAAATCATATTTTGATTTCACAAATTTTATAACATAATTACAAACTCTAATCTGAAGGAGGGGGGAGGGGGGGATCTGCAGATGGTGGTGGAGGAAACTCCATCCCTAAAGCATGAGTGAGTCGGCGCATGTACTCCATCTGCTCCTGATGCTGCTGCTGCCACCGACTCGTCTGCTCCTCGTACAGCTGCTGCTGGCGTCGACGCTCCTCCTCATGCTGCTGACGCATCTGCTCCTGCTCCTGTCGGATACTCTCTATCAGTGCAGTCTGAGATCGCAACTGATCCTCATACTGTGTAGTAGAAGAAGATGCACGAGCTCCTCTCGAGCTGGACGCTGACATCGCAGCACTGCCATAATAATCTCTGGGAGTCAGTCGAGAGCTGATACCAACTACCCGGCCCTTCTCAAAGGCATACTAGGTGGCTTGCATCCATGCCGCCTCATCAAACTGACGGCCAGAGGTCTGATCTGATGACTCGGCCTGACTCTCAGGCCGGGCATGTGACGCTGCGGCCTCATACGACTCATGTAGTTGCAATTTAAAATTAAAATTGTGAATATATTATATACAGTTAATTTTTAAACTTGAAAACAAATAATAGTAACCACGATGTGATGCTGACAGTCACCTCTGAGCTCCCCAGTAGCAGGATCACTATACATCCCCCGATATACGTCGTACTCTGTAATATCGGGGTGCTCGACAGCCTATAAGATTAAAAAATAAACTGTTAATATTTATAGTTATATAAAATATTTATAAATAATGTACATACCAGATGCTGTCTATTAGTACTGAAAGAATGACCCCCAGCTCGATGAGTCACCTCTTGTCTCCCCCGATTCTTCCTCCCCACCGATGATCTCCTCTGAAAGGCACCACTCAACCTGTGCGCACATAATCCATCCCATACATGGGATTAAATGTACTCTGGTCGGTGTGCTCTACATGACTCGTCAAAATCTGACACTCCTGATTTCTTCATCACAGCTTTTCTTAAATTGTGCAAAAACTGACGAAGGCGATCACGTATGGCCACCTCCCATGCCTCGTGGATGCCGTCACGCATGGTATCCTCTATCGGATACCATAAACCCTACAAATAAATCAAAATATCAAGTTAGAAATGAAATAATTTTCAAAATAATAATTATTTATTTACGTACGTACCAACCAATGGCCGAACATGGCCTGCTGCACATCAATGGGAATCTGCTCCCATGTGGTCCACGGCTGAAGGAAATAGTTGCGTAAAATAGCGATGCCCTGTCCAACTGCTATATGCGGAAAACTGTAAAAATAATAAACATTTATTATGTGAATATATTAATGAAATCTTAGTCAAATCAACAGGTTATCACATAGGTTATCACACCTCTGTGTGCGTGGATCAAACCCAAGACGTGGACGTCGCTCGGGGATGGGGTCAGGAATCATCAATCGTGCAAGACCGTGCCCCCTCCGCGTACTCCCTGGAGCGCCTGCAGGCTGAGGGTCATCTAGTAGCAACTCATCCGCATCGAAAGTCAGGTCAGCATCCGCCATCTCACGAAATGTGGCGTCGTCCATCTGAAACAGAAAATGTTAATTTTGTTAGCAAATAATTTATAATTACTATTATATATACATATATACATATTATGATTGTATATAAATACCATTGAATTCTATCAGTGTTCATCTTCATCATCATCTTCATATATGTCAATGTCATCTTCATATTCCTCCTCAACATCATAAATATCCATTTGAGTAACAGTTGCTTCATCTCTTACCATTTCAAATTCATATGTGACATCATTAACATCATCGTCATCACCGAATCTTAAATGTGGGGTGTCGTCATCGATACTCATGTCTCTTTGTAAAAAAGATTTATTTTGAGTACTCTCTTGAAAAACATCAATTCTTTGCACATCAGTGAAAGCACATTCACTTTGACTAAACTGATTGTCTCGAATTTTGATTTTTATTACACTCCACCAATCAGTCAAGTCTCTTGATGTAGCACAGTACATTGCGTAATAAACTTGATGATCCTGTTGAGCCAATAAGAATGGTTTATTTACTGTGAGAACACTTTTACATTTAATATCGATGATTCCATGAGTCGGATGAACACGCACACCCCTCTCTGTATCCAACCACCGACATTTGAACATGGTTATGTAATGTTGTCCAAGGTAACAAAGTTCAATAATTTCATCAAGTATGCCAAAAAAGTCAACTTCATTTTCTCGATGATGAGATCCTCTAAAGATAACTCCACTATTCATTGTTTTTTTTGATTCCCCATATGCACGTGTGTGGTATCGAAATCCATTCACCACATATGCATTATAAGTTTTAACAAGTTTGGAAGGTGGGTTACTCAATACACACAGCCATTTTTCAATTTTATCAGCATGTCGAGACACTTGAAAATTTGTGAAATAATTATCAATATAGTAAACTATACATTGATTGAGTTTCTAAAAGATACAGAATTTATGTTACCAGTTTTTGAAACCACTGAGAGAAATTTTCAGTCGACGTTCTTCGAGAGCAGCTGCTGTAATTTTTGGAATTTGTTTCTTGATATGATTATCATACAACCTATAAAAACCAAAGTTATTTACTGTAACATAAATGATAGAATAAGTGATATAAACACTTATAGTACAACTGATGTTATCTCTTTACAGTTGAGCAGAACATACGTATGATCTCTATGATGTTCATCATCTGAAAGCCAGCGTTCATAAACTCCACCAAAACCAAGCTCTGACTGGTTGAAAACAGATAATTGATGGTCGATTTCATCAATATTCCTATCGTTCCATCCCATTCGGTTGTGTTTTGAAGGATACTCAGATTCAAAATAATGGGAGCAGAAAAAAGATATTTCCTCTTGCAAATAAGCTTCTGCAATAGATCCTTCAACAGATGCTTTGTTGCGTACTTTTCATTTCAATTTTTGCATGCATCTTTCAAATGGGTACATCCATCGAAACTGTACTGGACCACCACATTTGGCTTCATATGGCAAATGTAACATCAAATGTTCCATTGAGTCGATGAAAGACGGCGGAAATATTTTTTCCAGTTTACATATAATTACAACAACATCTTTTTCAAGTTTTCCTAGAGCATCATAATCTTCTGTAGCTTCACAAATTTCCCGAAAAAAAATGAGACATGTCTGTTATGGAATCCCAAATCACAGAATTCAACAGACCTCTTAATCCTATGGGTAGCAGTCTTTCCATTATAACATGGCAATCATGACTTTTTAATCCAACTATATGACCATTCTTTACACATCTACCCAAATTGGAAGCACAACCATCTCGAAGTCTCAAATCTGCAATCCACTGACAAAATAATAAACGGTTTTCTTTAGACAGTGTATAAGATGCTTTTGGTTTCAGTAACCTTTCTGTTCTGACATTCTCAAACAGTTCCAATTCTGGACGCCTGCAAATTTGGGCACGATCTAAACGTGCATTTACATTGTCTTTGGTCTTTCCTGGCGTATCCAAAACTATATGAAACAAATTATCAAAACAGTTCTTCTCAAGATGCATGACATCTAACATGTGTCGGACCAACAAATCAGACTAATATGGAAAATCCCAAAATATGCTACGTTTAATCCAATTGTGTTCATTCCCAAAACCAGAAATTTTCTGTTGGTTTATCGTGGGACCAAAAGTGATGGGAGGTAATGAAAATACAACTGATTTTAACTCCGAACCAGATAGCATTTTTGGAGGTCCTTCCCTTTCAGATGTTCCTTTTCTGAAATGAGATCTATTTCTGCGAAAAGGATGATCAGCTGGAAGAAACCTGCGATGACAATCAAATTAACAAGGTTTCTTTCCATGAATGAGCATAAATGCTTTGTTCTCTCCCATATAGTAAGGACATGATTTCTGACCATGTGTACTCCAGCAAGATAACATCCCATAAGCCGGGAAGTAACTTAATGTCCACATCAATGCTGCTCTCAGTATGAAATTCGCTTTCGTTGCAACATCATATGTACTGACACCAGTACTCCACAATAAATTTCATTCATCAATCAATGGTTTCAAATAAACATCAATATTTTTCTTCGGATGTCCTGGAATTAGTAAAGTCAAAAAGATATGTGGCTCCTTCATTAACATCCATGGAGGTAAATTGTACGGAGTTAAAAAAACAGGCCAACATGAATATTGACTACCATAAGATCCAAACGGACAGAAACCATCAGTGGAAAGGCCCAGTCGAACATTTCTAGCTTCTAAAGCATAGGATGGATGCACTCTATCAAAATGTTTCCATGAATGACCATCGGCTGGATGATTCAAGCTTTTATCGGTTGAAATATTCTCTTTATGCCATGACATCATTGTCGTTATATTCTTAGGCATGAATAAACGCTGGAGTCTGGATGTAAGCGGAAAATATCTCAACTATTTTACAAGAATCAAACCAGACTTCTCGTGTTGTCCTTCTTTATATCTCAGTTGCCCACATGTGGGACAACTATCCAACGAATCATTTTCCCCAGAATATAAAATGTAGTCCTTTGAACATGCATGAATCTTCTAACAAGTAAGTCCCAAATTTCGAACCAGCCTCTTACTCTCATAGTAATTTGTAGGTAAAACATTTCCTTCGGGTAATAGTGTTTTATGAAAAGAAAATATCTGGTCAAAACAGGTGTTTGACATTACGTTATCTGATTTGATAGCCATAAATTTTGCAACTGCTTCTAATTTTCTCATCTTACAGCCAGTATATAATGCATCCTCAGCAGACTCGACAACTCATAAAATTCAGACGGTGCCAACTCAGGATTTGAAGCTATATCAGCCGGAGTTTCTGTTTGTTGAACAGATGAACCTGCAACATCATGTACTAAATCTTGAAACCGGGATGGATCAAGAATCAAGTTGGTATCACCTGCTCTGGAATTGCGTTCACCGTGTTGATACCAAAAAACATAATCTGGTTGAAAACCAAAACGCAAGAGATGATCTCCCACTTTGTCAAATGTGTCAAATGTTCTCAATGCACATTTTCTGCAAGGGCATTTTATTTTTCCTTCTAAAAAAAATTCTGGATTTGATGCCGCAAATGATAAAAAAGTCTCCACACCCTCTAAATATACTGGATTTAAACGAGAACCGTTTGGATTTCTACGTTGATTTATCCATATGCGGTCACCTAATAATGATTATTGACGACCTCGGTGTTCCATATTTCTCTATAAAATATAAAAGCATTACTGGTATTGAATAATTTGTTAGAAAAAACACTCAAGCTAGGATAATTATAGAGTTTAGATCATACACAACTGACGGAAACTTTTTATTGAGATAGACCTAAAAATTGACCCTGTAAAAATTAAATATGTTGAGAATAAAGCAAAACATGTTATAAATATTGATAAATTTAATATTATATAAATTTTTTATTATTTTCATAGTACTAATATTATTGGTAATTATTACTAATTATTACAAATTATTGGTAATTATTACTAATTATTGCCAATTATTGGTAATTATTACTAATTATTACCAATTATTGGTAATTATTACTAATTAATACTAATTATTGATAATTATTACTAATTATTGGTAATTATTAGTAATTATTGGTAATTATTGGTAATTATTACTAATTATTGGTAATTATTACTAATTATTGGTAATTATTACTAATTATTAGTAATTATTACTAATTATTGGTAATTATTTCCAATTATTACTAATTATTACTAATTATTACTAATTATTACTAATTATTACTAATTATTACTAATTATTACTATTTACCGGTAATTATTCCTAATTATTGGTAAGTATTACTAATTATTGGTAATTATAACTAATTATTACTAATTATTGGTAATTATTGGTAATTATTACTAATTATTGGTAATTATTTGTAATTGTTAATAAATTATTACTAATTATTGGTAATTATTACTAATTATTGGTAACTATTACTAATTATTGGTAATTATTAATAATTATTACTAATTATTACTAATTATTACTAATTATTGGTAATTATTACTAATTATTACTAATTATTATTAATTATTGGTAATTATTACTAATTATTACTAATTATTGGTAATTATTGGTAATTATTACTAATTATTGGTAATTATTGGTAATTATTATTAATTATTACTAATTATTGGTAATTATTACTAATTATTGGTTAGTATTACTAATTATTGGTAATTATTACTAATTATTGGTAAGTATTTCTAATTATTGTTAAGTATTACTAATTATTGGTAATTATTACTAATTATTGGTAATTATTACTAATTATTGGTAAGTATTACTAATTATTGTTAAGTATTACTAATTATTGGTAATTATAACTAATTATTGGTAATTATTTCTAATTATTACTAATTATTACTAATTATTGTTAATTATTACTAATTATTGGTAATTATTACTAATTATTGGTAATTATTACTAATTATTACTAATTATTACTAATTATTATTAATTATTACTTATTATTGGTAATTATTACTAATTATTGGTAATTATTATTAATTATTACTAATTATTACTAATTATTACTAACTATTGGTAATTATTACTAATTATTACTAATTATTACAAATTATTGGTAATTATTACTAATTATTACTAATTATTGGTAATTATTGGTAATTATTACTAATTATGGGTAATTATTGGTAATTATTACTAATTATTACTATTTACAGGTAATTATTCCTAATTATTGGTAAGTATTACTAACTATTATTAAGTATTACTAATTATAGGTAATTATTACTAATTATTGGTAATTATTATTAATTATTACTAATTATTACTAATCATTATTAATTATTACTAATTATTGGTAATTATTACTAATTATTGGTAATTATTACTAATTATTACTAATTATTACTAATTATTACTAATTATTGGTAATTATTACTAATTATTACTAATTATTGGTAATTATTGGTAATTATTACTAATTATTGGTAATTATTGGTAATTATTACTAATTATTGGTAATTATTGGTAATTATTACTAATTATTGGTAATTATTACTAATTATTGTTAATTATTACTAATTATTGGTAATTATTACTAATTATTGGTAATTATTACTAATTATTACTAATTATTATTTATTATTACTAATTATTGGTAATTATTGGTAATTATTGGTAATTATTACTAATTATGACTAATTATAGGTAATTATTGGTAATTATTACTAATTATTGGTAATTATTGGTAATTATTACTAATTAATACTAATTATTACTAATTATTGGTAATTATTGGTAATTATTACAAATTATTGGTAATTAATACTAATTATTGGTAATTATTGGTAATTATTACTAATTATTGGTAATTATTACCAATTATTGGTAATTATTATCAATTATTGTTAAGTATTACTAATTATTGTTAAGTATTACTAATTATTGGTAATTATATCTAATTATTGGTAATTATTACTAATTATTTTTAATTATTACTAATTATTGTTAATTATTACTAATTATTGGTAATTATTACTAATTATTGGTAATTATTACTAATTATTACTAATTATTGGTAATTATTACTAATTATTTCTAATTATTGGTAATTATTACTAATTATTACTAATTATTACTAATTATTACTAATTATTGGTAATTATTGGTAATTATTACTAATTATGGGTAATTATTACTAATTATTGGTAATTATTACTAATTATTGGTAATTATTACTAATTATTACTAATTATTACTAATTATTACTAATTATTACTAATTATTACTAATTATTGGTAATTATTACTAATTATTATTAATTATTGGTTATTATTGGTAATTATTGGTAATTATTACTAATTATTGGTAATTATTACTAATTATTGATAATTATTACTAATTATTGATAATTATTACTAATTATTGGTAATTATTTCTAATTATTACTAATTATTACTATTTACCGGTAATTATTGATAATTATTCTTAATTATTACTAATTATTGGTAATTATTACTAATTATTGGTAATTATTACTAATTATTGTTAATTATTACTAATTATTGGTAATTATTAGTAATTATAGGTAATTATTACTAATTATTACTAATTATTACTAATTATTACTAATTATTACTAATTATTACTAATTATTACTAATTATTACTAATTATTACTAATTATTGGTAATTAATGGTAATTATTACTAATTATTGGTAATTATTACTAATTATTGGTAATTATTACTAATTATTACTAATTATTATTTATTATTACTAATTATTGGTAATTATTGGTAATTATTGGTAATTATTACTAATTATTACTAATTATAGGTAATTATTGGTAATTATTACTAATTATTGGTAATTATTGGTAATTATTACTAATTAATACTAATTATTACTAATTATTGGTAATTATTGGTAATTATTACAAATTATTGGTAATTAATACTAATTATTGGTAATTATTGGTAATTATTACAAATTATTGTTAATTATTACCAATTATTGGTAATTATTATCAATTATTGTTAAGTATTACTAATTATTGTTAAGTATTACTAATTATTGGTAATTATATCTAATTATTGGTAATTATTACTAATTATTTTTAATTATTACTAATTATTGTTAATTATTACTAATTATTGGTAATTATTACTAATTATTGGTAATTATTACTAATTATTACTAATTATTTGTAATTATTACTAATTATTTCTAATTATTGGTAATTATTACTAATTATTACTAATTATTACTAATTATTACTAATTATTGGTAATTATTGGTAATTATTACTAATTATGGGTAATTATTACTAATTATTGGTAATTATTACTAATTATTGGTAATTATTACTAATTATTACTAATTATTACTAATTATTACTAATTATTACTAATTATTACTAATTATTGGTAATTATTACTAATTATTATTAATTGTTGGTTATTATTGGTAATTATTGGTAATTATTACTAATTATTGGTAATTATTACTAATTATTGATAATTATTACTAATTATTGATAATTATTACTAATTATTGGTAATTATTTCTAATTATTACTAATTATTACTATTTACCGGTAATTATTGATAATTATTCTTAATTATTACTAATTATTGGTAATTATTACTAATTATTGGTAATTATTACTAATTATTGTTAATTATTACTAATTATTGGTCATTATTAGTAATTATAGGTAATTATTACTAATTATTACTAATTATTACTAATTATTACTAATTATTACTAATTATTACTAATTATTACCAATTATTGGTAATTAATGGTAATTATTACTAATTATTGGTAATTATTACTAATTATTGGTAATTATTACTAATTATTGGTAATTATTACTAATTATTGGTAATTATTACTAATTATTGGTAATTATTACTAATTACCGGTAATTATTTCTAATTATTACTAATTATTACTATTTATCGGTAATTATTACTATTTACCGGTAATTATTACTAATTATTACTAATTATTGGTAATTATTACTAATTATTGGTAATTATTACTAATTATTGGTAATTAGTACTAATTATTGGTAATTATTACTAATTATTACTAATTATTACTAATTATTTCTAATTATTACTAATTATTTCTAATTATTACTCATTATTACTAATTATTACTAATTATAACTAATTATTACTAATTATTACTAATTATTACTAATTATTCCTAATTATTGGTAATTATTGGTAATTATTCCTAATTATTCCTAATTATTACTTATTAGTGGTAATTAGGAGTAATTATTACTAATTATTACTAATTATTTGTAATTATTAATAATTATTACTAATTATTGGCAATTATTACTAATTATTGGTAAGTATTACTAATTATTGGTAAGTATTACTAATTATTGGTAAGTATTACGAATTATTGGTAAGTATTACTAATTATTGGTAAGTATTACTAATTATTGGTAAGTATTACTAATTATTGGTAATTATTACTAATTATTGGTAATTATTACTAATTATTGGTAATTATTACTAATTATTGGTAATTATTACTAATTATTACAAATTATTACTAATTATTAATAATTATTAATAATTATTGGTAATTGTTGGCAATTGTTCCTAATTATGAGTAATTAAATGAATAATTATCAATAATTAGGAATAATTACCAATAATTAGGAATAATAACATTATTAGTATATTTTATTATTAATATTAAAATAATATAATTATCTAATTTATATACAATTCTCCTTTCATCTTTGTGTTTTCTATCTCCATATACAAATAATACATGCGAAGACAGCAAACACAGAGATGAAAAGAGAATTGTATATATATAAAAAATTATATTATTTTAATATTAATAATAAAATATACTAATAATTAAATAATGTTATTATTCCTAATTATTATTATTTATTACTAATTATTAATAAATAAAACAATGTAAACATAATTAAATTACAACTAATTAATAATAATTGAAACTAATAAAACATTAAAAATAAATATTAAATTAAAATAAATATAAATACCTTGAAATTTGATCTGAGGTTGATCTCTGATCGTTCTTCAAAACTTCAATATCAACTCCGGAGAAAAAAATTAAACTTGAAAAAAACTGAACTGTAGAAATAAAATTTTGAGAGAAGAAGAAGATGGAATTTGAGAATGATTTGAAAAAAACGGATGGGGGTATTTATAGGTTAGATTAGTTGCGACGGGAACCGTCGCAAATACCTTAGCCATCATTTATTACGGTCAACGGTTAAATAGATATTTGCGATGGGTCCCGTCGCAAATAACCACCTGCCGACATACTATTTGCGACGGGGGAATATTCCCGTCGCAAATACCTTTTACCGCCGCCAGTTATTTGCAACGGGAATATTCCCTCATCGCAAATATGTTTCCCGCGATTTGGCGCGCAAAGGGCGCCAGTCCTTTTGCGACGGGGAAAGCTATCCTGTCGCAAAAGGCTACTTATTTGCGACGGGCAAATACCCCCGTCGCAAATACCCATTTTTTCCGTAGTGTAAAACTAGCATAAGAAATGTCAATACATTAACCATAAATGATGAATGGTATAAAAATAGAACATTCATAGTCAAATATATCACAAAACCATCAATACAGTATGGACGTTTTGTATCATAAAAAATCAACATCAAATAAACGTAAAATCCATCAAAGGATGTCGACATAGAGGAAATCAAAACATTTTTTAGAGAAATATCGCATTCTATTTTGAAATCATTTAAGAGTCACAAAATTATAAAGAAAAAATATATTTTTAAAATATTCTTTAAGCCTTTAACGGATTCTTTGACGATCTTATAACGGCGGAAAATAGCTACTCCAGCCGTATATGATAAAAAATATTCTTACCATAATTTTTTCAAATCGGTCATATGGTACCCTGTTTGGAAAACAACGAAAAGATTACATTCAAAACATATAAGGTTAAATATGGGTATAAATTACATTACCCTGTTGTCTAGTAATACATGTTTTGAAATACATTTTTAAGAAACATGTGTGTGGATGATAAAGAGGTACCAGTAGAAACATACGTAAAAACAACATCGGATAATAAAAAGATTGTTGAATTAACCATTACTATATACATTTCCTTGGACATGGTTAGGTTAAACTCTTCTATAATGGTGAAATAATTGTTATTAAATTATACAATTATCATATACATTATAATGATATCATATATTATCTTTTAACATTGATTTGTTAATAATATCTCTGTATTATCGTCATTTCAGGTGTTAACTGATTCATTTTCCTTTATATGATTTGTTACATAAGTAATTTTTGCTATGGATAGGATGTATATTATTCATATTCAGAATATTATTAAATAATTAATCATTATTTTCAATCGTCTAATTAAAATTAGTCTGGAATGGATACTATGGGTAACGAATCTTATCGCGTTCATGGAGACGGTAATCCGTACATACGCACCAGCGACAATATCATTCTTTTGATATTAAAATAATATATAATTGGATGATATATCATATGTAAAGAATAATTATCATGTTATATTTTTTTTAAATCAATTAAACATCATTATTATAACAATCCAAATAATAATGTATTGAATAACAATTACACCATGACGTGGAGACAGTAAGCCGTACGTATGCACGTATGGTGACATGTCATTCAAAGGATGGATAGAATAATGAATATGGTTATACAATATTTATAATAACATCACATTATATATAAGATACTGGAGTTATTTTTTTACAATGGAAACAACAAAGAAAGAGGATGTGGAAGAAGAAAGGAACTTGAAAGAGGTGATGAAATATTTACCTATTCTTCAGGTTCTTCCTTTTGATTTGATAAAAAGGGCTCCATAAGTTGGCTTTATGACTTATTTAAGGCCTATGAGATGAAGGTAGGATAGTTTAGAGTGTATTATATCAGTTTTTGGCCGATACAAATTTCTTTGAAGGTGTGAATTAGAGGGAAGGTGGTGTGCCCTTTTATAAGAGGGGTGAGGGGCACGTTTGGAATAACTAGAAATATTATTTTATAATATACCCATTTTCGGTTTCTAATAGCTCAATAATGTATTATTTAAAGGCTTTTGTTGTGATGGGTTGAAACCCACTCAAACAATAGGTTTTAGATGGGTTTGGGCCACTATATTAACCTTATCTTTTAGATTTAACTCTTAGTTAAAGAGTTTGACATTTACCATGCCTCTTATAATTTTTATATTATATTGTTAATAAACATACTATATACATCCAAGAGATCCTCAAGTGGTTCATTAATGATATTTCTATCATTATATAAGTCTTTTGGAAGAACATTAGATTTTTAGGAAGAAAATATTTTTTAATAATATAGTATGTATTTAAAAACCCTTTTAAGTCAATTTTGATAGTATTTTGTATTTATTTTTTACTAAATTTATAATAGCATTATAACTTAAAAAAACAGATAATCAATCATAACATGTCACATTAATCTATAAAATTCGTGGATGGCATCTAAACATTCAAATTATATTTATGCTAGGATCTATAATACCATTTATTTGATTAATTCATTAATTAGGAAAATACTACATCATCATTGTGTCACAAATAAATATATTTAGTTTATGTCTAAAATTTATAAACAAAATATCATGAGGTATGATATATTTTTATATTTCTAATGACTCTTTATATTCGAATATATAAATTAAATAACCTCATATAAAAAAATTTTACTAAAAAATATTTGCTTTTGTTATTTTTGTCTCTACTATAAATTATTTAATATATAATGTCATTATCACGTCCAAGTGGCTCCATGGGGTCCCAAAATAGAATTAATGATTCACATGGACATACATGTATCATAAAATAGTGTTAGGACATGTGTTAGGGTAATTTAATATTATTATTATATTTTAAAACATTATTTACTGGATTTACCCCTTTTAACATGGTAAATAAAATATTTACTGAAATTAATATTCATAATGTCCAAAAAATAAAAGTTACATATTTAAACAATTTTTTACTCGTGATTCCAAATATAGAATCCGTTTTTCTAAATTCAAAATACAGGAGTGGCAGAAATAAATTTAAAATTAATTCTCGTTGTCCAAACAAATACCTTGTTTTTAAGAAATAATAACTATCAAAAGATTGACACTTGCTTATGTCTAGTTTAAATTGGAAATTACATCCAATGGATAACATTGGATTAAATGGTACAAATATAATATAATTATAATTAAAAACCACTCAATAGTATAATTTAGCACTATAAATTTTTTTCCCTAAAAATTTAATTTTTTAATAAAAATTTATTATATTTCACTATTCATCAAAAACTGAATGTTTTCAAAAAAAATACCAAAAAATCACCGTAAGCTAATTTCAATATTTCGAACCCAAAAATGAAGTCCATTTTGAATGATAAAACTGATAAGATTTCAAAAAGTGTGTACTATCATCCTTAATGGCTAGTTTGATTGGTCGTGATGTGATATAATCTCGAAGTTACATACAACTCATGTTATTGCATTATTCAAAGGGAAACTTACCACATAATCTTGGGGTGTTACATTTATCTTTTAGTTTAACAAGTATTTTGGTAATAATTTCTCATAACGAAGTTGTTGGAAAACTTTTTTGTGTAAGTTTCATATCAAAATTAGTGTGGTATTATTAATAATAATAATAATATAATATTTCTAGAATAGTTAAAAATAGTTTATTCTTAGTAATTTTTAGAAACAAATTACATCTATTTCCATAGTGATATGTGATTTGAATCTATAGTATTGTTCTAGAAGGAGTTTTAACATATCTAGACAAGAACAAGACATAACATATGGTGGGTATTGTAAATAAAATGATTAATTAGTAATAGTATGATTATAATATGAGAAAAAATATATTTATTTTTTATGATTATATGGTGTTTAATTTTTTTTCAATTATATTTTTTTTGAATAATGAAAAAATAATCCTAATACATAACTTTTGTGGAGGTGGTAGTCCACATGTATAAATGATATGTTCATTTTTTACAGAAAATGTATATGAAGTAGGATTTGGTTATTATTTTAAAAATATTATTTATTTGATAAATATATTAATTATTAAATAAATATACCATTTGAAAAAGCCTATAAATGTATACATGAAAAATAATCATTTCTATTTTAGGGTGTTAGACTTTATGAAACAGAAGAAAAAATTTGATTTTTATATGTTTTAGATTAGGGAAGGAAATTGAGAATCTATTGGTATAATATAATTATTTAGGTTTATAATAATAATGTAATCATTAAATTAATAATATAAAATATTAAATTTGTATAATAACAAACATGATTAAAGAGCTTGGTTTGGAATATTACTTCTCCTTTTGGATTTTCTCCCATCCGTAACAACTACAGGTTCCATATCTTTGTATTTACAAAAAAAAGGCTACATGTGTCATGGGAATGTGTTTAAGAGATACCAAGATATATTTTTGTTCAATTTATGGCATTGGAATGGGTTTATATTGTTGGTGGAAGTTATCTCATTTGATAAGTGATACAAAATCATATATTTATAGATACCCAATAATTTTTCAATGTTGGAATGAGGTCGTTCAAGGGTTAATGAATCAAAAATTTGGAAATAAGGAATTTATTATTTTGGCAGTCCGTGCCATCAACCAAACATCGGTAAAATTTTATTATCACGACATGTATAGAGTTATAAATACATATTATATACATTCCATTATACTGTTCATAATTTTTTATGTTCACTATTTAAATGGTATTGTATATAGATTAATTGTTCTGTTAAAAGGTCATAGTAGTTCCCAAGATATAATGAGAACCTCATGATACTATGAAACTAATCTTAAACATATTTCCCATGGTACATATACATTATACAAACTATAATTAGTATATGTTCAACTATTATGTGTTGGGGTTTAATATGCAATGAGACTTCTTCTCATGAATTCCATACATGGTTTCTCTAGTATGTGAGATCATGAGCAGAGACCGACAAATACAAACAACAAACGTTTTATGTTTCATTATTTTTCACTTATATAAAAATAGGTATTGATACCTTTTCAGGATATCATTATCAATGAGTTCCACTTGATCATATACTTTGATGCATTGAAAAAAACCAAAAAATAGTAGTCGTAGAAATGTACATAGTGTTGGGTGTGTCATTGGTGTTATGACATAGGTTGAATCATGATGTTTTAATTTTTCACTTATTTGTTGAGGAAGTAATATGTGGGGATTAGTTGACCAGATGATAGTACCTTTATAAATTGTTGTCTAAGGAATTTGAATAGTAAATCTATATAGTCAGTAGAAAAAAACAATAAATAATGAAACAATGATGACAAAAGGGTGCATCTCTTTTTATGACATATCATGAGACAATCAGATTATTTTACACATAGTGTATTCAGTGGATTTGTTTCATTTCTATGACAATTCATAATCACTTTACGGGCATTGATGGGCAGCATGAATCACTCTTGGTCAATGAATAAAATTCACAGTTATCATGTTAAAGTTATAGAGGGACACAAACAATATCATATTCAATAATATTCCATATTCAGGTGACAAAGTATATATAACATCATGGGACCCACAATGGGGTCCGTGATTTGTCTATGTATTATTGATCACCAACGAATAATGAAATTCTATATTATTTTAAAATAAATTATTTTGTAGAATTAATTTATTAAAATTTTACATAATGTATTGTTGAATACATCAAAAAAATATTATATAAATGAATATAATTTTAATATACATGGTTTATTTAATATTTTATTGAATTTTGAGTTGAGTTAATGGCTCAGTATTATCATGTATAATATTTTTTAAATATTACCTGGATGTGGAAAAATATAAATGATGTTAATGACACAATTAGTTTTTTAGAATGTGCAATTTACAACATATTTAGTGGTAATTTATTTTTAGGGGTCTAGGAATCCTTTCCTCATATTTCACTCTCACACTATATAAGAATAAAGAAAATTCCAATCATATTAGGATTCATTCCAATAGAATTAGAGATTCTCCCCCCTCCTAGGGTGATAAAGTGGCTATTCGAGCGATCAATGCAAGCACACACTCGACGTATTGAAGGGACAAGATTGAGGTGATAATTGTATACATATAGATTCATGAGATCATTCATATAGAATTGAAAATTAGATGAATAATGATCATAAAGATTCAGGGAGTGTGTGTGGATGGTCTAGAGGGGTTCATCTTTGGATCATTTGAGTATTGATCATAAGTGACTAGCTCAGTCAAAAGTTCCAACATATTGAATGAGGTACACATGTAAATATTTATGTGATCATTAAAAAAAATTTATATCATTTGGATTATGTATGGCCTTAGATTGTTGAATATGTTATTTTTTATCATTCTAGTGATATAAATTTTAAATCCTTGTCCTCTCGGATTCTGCTACACACCTTAGTAGAATAAATTGATATCATAGGGATAAAATGAATTTTCTTCTCCAATAAATAATTTACATAATATTATGTACTACATTTTAATTCATTCTCAATAGATCTAACCATGCTTTGATAGATTTCATATGAACAAGTCACGGTAATCCAGAAAACAAAATTATGGATCTGAATAATTGGTTTTTCTGATATTAAAATTGAATAACAATATATATATATATATATTTGTGTGTGTGTTCATAAAATATTTTATTTGGAAAATTTCAGATTACTATTTAATTCTAGCCAGGTTCCAACCTAAATCTGATATTCTAGTGGCCCTTACATTTACACCTGGTTGGTCTTAAATCCACAGAGGCGTGTAATTCAAAAAATATACCAATTGTTTTAGTATTTCCAAGAGGAAAACATTTAGTCTTCTGATGATATTTAAAAAAACCTATATAAATCTTATGTGGTGGGTCAATATGGAAATAACCTAAATAAAATATGAAAATAGGTAATGGGTTCTAGGGAGGTTGTTCGAATTCATTACCTTTATAAAAACCCCAATTTAATGCAAGTTGTATTGGTTTTAATCTTTAAAAAGGAAATACAATAAAACATTGTGGATAAAGTTTTCCATTCAGGCTACCTCCTTCTTAGCCATCGAGTACTACCTCCTACCACTAGAGACCACCTCTAGTCACAAGATTTGATTTAAATCTATTATATAGACACCTCCCCACACATAATCACACCATCTGGCTTGCCAAGATGAATTCTTTAACATCCTACTCTATAGGGAATCCCACACCACAACCACCTCCTCCATCATTCCATCTAATGCTTCTCGGTGCAGTTTTCACCAAATATCACTAGTGTCTAGCCCTAGTGATCGCCTGAGTGGTCTCACCATCATCATGTACTACCAACCATGCTTGGGAATCCCTACAATCTCTCATCTCCTTGACATTGTCAATTCCAACCCCGACCCCCTTGACCTTTCTGTTGACCCCATCATTACCACTATACATACCTCTTGGACATCAACCACCCTTCCCACCTGACATCGCAACACCTTTTCGAAAACCAAGATGACCACCTAAACCATATGTGTAGGTTAGTCCTTCCAACATACATTCCTAGCCATGATATTCACTAATAGAGCATATATAAGATAGAATTGGTCTTATCTGACCTGATCCTCCCCTTAACAGGTATATGTTGATCTTTGGGACCCTTTAAATGTAGGGTGAGTGTTACTTGTCTAGAAAAATTCGAAATGGGATTGTCATGGCCATTTATGAGTCTATGTGGGTTTGAACTGACCTAAAATGGGTCTAGATGAGGTTTTAGGGACCTGATAGATTTCATATATTCATAAATAATTTTTTTTAAATATAACAATTTAATACTATAGAAAGACTTAATTTTATTTTTGTATTAAATTAATTTCATTTTTTTTAACTAGTATTAAACTTAAAACATCTAAGGGTTAAACAAAATTATATAAATTAAATTAATTCATTAATTTTTTTTATTAACAATCATAATTTAAATTTATTACAATTTAATTTTTATAATGGGTTTATATTACCTGTTGACTAATCATGAGTAGGGACCGAACCTATAAATGTATTGTTAATTTAATTTATTAATTTATTTCCTGTGTGTGATGATTATCATACATATATTAATTTTATGATGGGGTACAAATCATATTAATTTCATCCAAAATGTAAAAGGATCCATATTACCAAATACAAGTGAGTTATCATTATTTCGTATTCTTGTGACCCCTCACCTAGATGTGAGTATTTTTATATAATGACTCTAATCATGTAAGTCAAAGACTACTCTATTTCGATGTAAAATCTAGAATAGAAATGGACCCACTATATGGGGACAAGCTGTATCATGAGTCAAGACACGACATAGGTGTGATTCCCCATGATTATGGTTGATCCATTATGTTTAAATGGGTCAACAAATATTAGATATTCAAAACCATCTATGTGTGTTTATTAATTATATGCATTTTTTATTATTATATGAATTTTCATTGCAGTAGGAAACATATAAAATATTAAACAGTAAATTGCATAAAGATGTGACACATGTTTTCCTATTAATGGATAGTTCTGAGAGTGACATAATTGAATGAACATATTATTATAAAGAGATTACATTCATAAAAAAAAATTAAAATACTGACATAAATATATAGTCATTAATGTCTTCAATAATACTAATTTTATCATAATCAGATGTATACATTTCACTTCATTCATAGTTAAGGATTCTTCTTTCTATTGGGAAATTATTTTGAGAACAATGGTGTAGAGGCACAAAGCATGACATACATAGAAATTACATTACGATTGTGGAATATCTAATACATAACAAAAACAGACACCAAAGGAACATAATAGTTTAGTGTCTTTGGAAACTCAGAACAAAATCTTCTATTCCTGATGAAAGATCTTCAAAATTTCCCATAAAGGTCTTCCCTTTTTGTTTTCTTACCTAAAACCTTTCTTTAAATCCTGGGGAAAAGAAAACATATAAAGGGTGAGCTAAAATGCTGAATAAGGGTTAGCATGGAGAACATAAAATGAATCATAAACATTTGAACTTAAAAACATGTACATAATGTTTAAAAATCAAAATATTGAGAAATGACAAAAAACATGGCACTATGTAAGACATGGATTATAAAGCAACATTAATCATGATAAAAAAGAATAGGAATAAAACATTTAATTCTAGAAAACCAATAATCACATGATATTATTTCCATATTATCCAAGGCATTGCTGCCAAGACCATCTTAGTGGACAAAGTCCCTTTCTGAATCGAGTTCACTCCTCTTTTCAGTCCTGTAACACTGAACCAGATTAAATTACCATTATAGCCATGTCTATCTCATGAGATATAAATCATTACCCAATTAAATGGAGGGAGATATGGGTCCCACCAATCTCATAATGAAATCATTCTTTTGTGTGCCACAAAATCATAAATCATACATCATAGAATAACCCTTATAATAGAATGGAATTCTTAAACATCATGCCATCATAACATAATCCATATAAAAAATTGATATCATTTCATCATAAGAAAAATAAAACCAAGTAAATAATGGAGACATGATACTTGAAACAAATTTTTTTCAAATAATGTCATTTTAGATGGAAAAACGTTTTAATAAAACACTTGAAATGAATTCTTGAGGAAAATATCATTTCTTGTTCAAAATAATTTTTTTTCCACAAAATTCCATGAAAATTTAAAAGAAAAGGTTTTTTTTTTGAAAATAATCCTGCAATATTGTAGAGGAAGCTTCATGAAAATAAGGCGTTATGAAACCTAAAAATCTGTTCACACTGTATAAGTTAAAAATTACATTCTCCTCTACTTTTTTTGGAAAAGTCAAAAAGTACCTCGTATGGTAAAAAATAGAATGATTCCTTACATACCATTTACTAAAAGTAAAAAATGGGTAAAATAGAATTTAAACATACTTGAAACCATTTTTATAAAACAGGGACATGGATTATAAATATAACCCCAGTAAATACTTACGAATAAACAATCTCGGACATAAATGAGATTGGAAAAGTTATCCGTTATTTTATATCTGATCTGCTTCGTATGTATCAGAACCACCTGTATAATGATTTAAATAATGTCATTGACTTATTACATAATCATATTAATTGTTATGATATCATATATGGTTCACTTATGACTTTATATTACTCGTTCTTTTGTAAATTCCATGTTAAAACAGTGTTTTGGGTAAAATCGTTTCATTTATCGTACGTGTTTTGACATGTTGTTCTTGATATTATTACTTATATCCTGATTTAATTAATTACATAATGTAAAACATGATTTATAAATAATATATATTCAGCATATACGTATACATATATATATTTATGATAGATAGATAAATGGAATGAAATACACTGTTCATGGAGATTATAGGTCGTACGTACGAATGAACGCTGTTTTCGTTTTATTATTCAATTGAATTGAATTAACTAGATGACATAAATATATATATATACATAAATCAAGTATCATTATTATGTCATGTATTTCATAATTATTCATTATATATACTTTATAATCATTCATGAATGGTTAACATGGAGAATGAATCTCATTGTGTTGTGGAGACGGTAGTCCATACGTACGCACGAGCGATGATATCATTCTCATGATCGTGGAATTGTATTGAAGTGTATGTATAATATTTCAGAATAAATATCACTTTACAATAATAATATTTATTTATTTACTTACAACATTATACCCATCCAAGTAAGGTGGTGGTCGAAAACAGATTACACCACGACGTGGAGACGATATTCCATACGTACGCACGCGCGGTGATTTCATTTTTTGTAGGATGTATAGAAGGTGAAATAAAAAATTTTCATATTTATAATAACATATAATTATATAATTAATATTTTTTTTATTACTTTATAATGATACAACTAAATAAGAATAAGTAGAAGAAGAAATAAACATGAGAGAATCAGAAGAAGAGATTACCTCTTCTTCGATGCACCTCCTTTAAGCTTCCGCTTAAGGAAGTTGAGTTGGAATTTTGATAAGACCATAGTATCTAAAATGTATCTAGGGATGTGTAGAAGTGAAATTGGCAGGGGTTGGCCGAGCTTCAAGGCTCAAAAGGGTGTGAAGAGAAGAGTGGATGGGTTCTCTTTTTATATGGGAGGAGACGTGCACCTTTGGAAAAATTTATAATATAATTTTATAATAAAGTCATTTTCGGTTTATAATAGCTAAAAATTAATTTATTTAGAAGATAAAGTGGGGATGGGTCAAAATAATTTCAACCAATAGGTTTTATACAAGTTTAGGTTACAATTTTAACCTTATTTTTTGATGTAACACTAAGTTGAATAATTTAACTCTCACAGTGTCTTCTAGATTTCTTACACTATATACTTAATAAACTTACTATTACCAGCCAAAAAAATCCCATGTGGTTCATTATTAATATATATAACCTTATCTAAGTCATTTGGCAGAAAATTATATTTTCTATGAATATAATAATAATTAATAATATAATATGTTTTTTAAAAAACTATTTTATGTCAATTTTGACATTATTTGGTAATTGATTTTTGTGAAAATCATAAAAGCATGATTAGTTAGAAATAAGATAATTAAATCAATTATAACATGTCATATTAACCTATAAAATTAGTTTAATTCATATAAGGTCACAAAATAAATTTATTTGGGTATTTATAATATCAATTATTTTAATATTTCATTATTTAGTAAATTGCTGCATCACCATTGTGTCATAAATAAATTAAATTATTTAATGTCTAAAAATAATAAATAAAATACCACTAGGTAGAAATTTTTTTATCTTTGTAATTAATATTTATAGTCGAATTTTTCTGATGTATAACTTTATATTTAAAATGTTTTAGTTATTAAACATTGATTTTAACTCTTTTAACTCTTTTTTGAATAAAATAATAATAAATGTCCTAATATAATCCAATTGTACCTAAAGGGTACTATTTTATTCCTAATATTTTTTTTGGTTGAATTACACTTATCCAATAGAATTAGGACATGTGTTAGGGTAATAATAATATCATTTTTACCCTTAATAACCCTATTTATTTTTAACCGTGGTAAATAAAGGTAAAACGTCACTACTCAAAAAAAAATTATTTTTATCTTATTGAAACAAATTTTAATCATTGATATTAACCATGTCTCTTAGAGTTTCTAAATTCTACTCACAGAAGCGGTAAAATTATGTTTTATGTAATTTTTCAAATTCTCCTAGGAGGTGGGTAAAAGACGGTGAAAAGTTCAATAAAATTTTTATATATCTATAATTATTAAAAAATGACTCCAATTAATTACATTGAAATTATATAGGAATTATGTATCAATTTTTACCGAAAATATATTTAAATAAAATAAATAATTATTTAAATAAAAATTCGGTTTTAAAATAGTAACCAAGTGTTTTCACTATTCATGAAAAAATGAATGCTTTCATAAAAATACCAAAAATTCACCCTAGAATAATTTCGATATTCTGAATCCAAAAATGGTGTCCATTTCTAAAGATAAAATTTATAAAATTTCAAAAAGTGTGTATTACTATTCATAACGGCTAGTTCATAATAATAATATCTCATTTAGTAAAAATTGGTATTGCACACTACACACGCTATTGAAGAAGGTATTGATTGCGTGTAATGCAAGCCAAGTCTGGGCTGCGTATAGTGAATGCTCTATTTGGTATTGCATATAACATAATCAAAACTTATTTCATTTATACATTAAACACAATCTATACTTAATGTTGCATAGAATAATTTCCAGAAAACGAACTTGAAATTGTGTGTAACACCAGCCTAGAATAGTGTTGAGTATACGAAAAGATAATACGGTGTTGCGTATATTACAAGATAATCTTGGTGTAGTGTATAATAAAAGACATCAGAGAAATTAAAAATAATATATCTCATAAAATCTCGGGGTGTTACATTCTACCACCCTTAAAATAAATTTCTCCCTCGAAATTCATCGCGGTTATAAATGGTTTACTACGTGAATGTTTCTTTCATAGAAACACACATCGTAAAAAGGAATACTAAAAATTAATTATAAACAAGGGATGTTAGAATTATAACAGTCACCCGAAGTAACTCAGAACTGGGATTCCACATACGACAACATAGGTGAAAATATGGATATGGAAGAGAAATATAACCATCATCTTCTTGATTAAGAGTGGTAGTGGAAATGGCTATGAAAAATCCAAAAATCACAAAGCCATAAATTTTTGATGATCTAAGGTATCATTTGATTCATTAGATATAAGAGCACTGGGACATCAATTTTGGTTTTCAAGATCATTTCCCTAATATTGATGAACTTTTACAAGAGGATAAATACTTACTTTATTTCAGTGTTATATAATCGTTGGCCATTCCATGAACAATTTCCACTTCATCTATATTTAAAGAAATGAAGTTGAATTTTAATTCATGAAGGGTTAGCAGATCATATGATAGAATGATAAGTCATCCCATCTTTTTCTATCACAAAAAGTTTAACATAAGTTATTAAAAATACATAAGTCCATATTTGATAAGATAAATCTTATAAGATTTCAACAATGGACTTATACTTCATCTATCATACTGATTAACAAAATAAAACTAGTTTCAACTAACCAGGGACTTCATGTAGGCCAATGGTGGGCGATAAAGGCCTGTCGCACTTCGGTTGTGGGTTCAATTCCCACAACCTTTTCCGACATGATGGGTTGTCTCCCGTCCTATGGGTTGTCCTTTTTCTAAAACTATACTATCATAGCATTTCAGAAATAAAATGTTATATCATTAACCAATACTATATGATGTCCATTCCAACCCTTAGGCTTATCAAAAATACTTCTGTCTGATTACTATAAATTTCATCTACCGAGCATGTGAATTCCTTCATTTTTCCACCATATATCATAAGATATATCGTGTTGGTCACATTCCAAGAATGTGAATACCTTAATCATTTATTCTCTTTAAAATTGAATACCCATTGAACCTTATTAAAAACATGAATGTCGTCAAAAGTTAACTCTTTCCACATACCAAAAATCCCAAAAATTGTATACACTCAGACCATGATATCACTTAGTCTTTATATCAATGATTAGCTCATGAATACTATAAAACATATTATTTTATCCTTATCCATTCATTATGCGCATATCATCTTCTTTCCAAAAAATATCTAAATAACCTTTCATGGTTACTAGTAGCATTCAACACATACGTTCAAATACTTTAGAAAAAACAATAGTGTAACAATCCTTAGATGTTTCTTTATTCCATAGTACCATTAAATTACCTATACAACATAACTATTGATAAACATAAATCATTCCACGACCTTCTTAAAACGTTGAATGAGGTTAATCATTTCTTTCATCTCATATATAATTTGTAGTCTCTTCATCATCATCCACATAAATACTACCCATATGAACATGCTAATTCTCTTCATGATACTTTCCCTTATGGAATTGGTTTGAATAATGAACAGACATTCTACATTTAAAACATTTAATCGTTGTTGATGTCTTAGAAATACCATTATCCTTTTCCATGGTGTTAACTGAAACGTTTCCTTTTCACTTACTGGCTTTGTGTCCTTCTTTTCCACACCCAAAGCATCTTCTAGTTCATTTGAAACAGTATCCTTCATGACTCTTCCCAAATGACTTAAATGAGGGATATTGAACTTTCTTTCCTCTATGATCACCATGAAACTCTATCCTTCCCCTATTAGTTGAGTCGGTAAAACTACCAACGTTGATAGTATTGATCATATTATGACATTTCTGATTATGCATAATAACTATATGGGGAATTCCAAATCCAATTTCATTTGGTTTCTCATGAATAATATCATTCCATTGTCCATCATATCCTCTATTATCGTGAATCTTTCTGTTTCCAGCCATTTTCTAAAACACAAAAAGAATACTGTGAGAGGAAAAAATCACAATCAAGGGGGATTACCTTCAATATCTAACATAATAGGTTTTATTATCATATCGATAAATTAATTCTAGGACTATAACCTATACTTATAAATAACCTTAGAGACATCCCTAGACATACCTTAGAAATATCTCTAGGGATTTCACTAAAGTTTTCACATCCTAGTTTCCAAAGGTTGACTAAACCATTCCTCTAACACCAACTGTAGAGACTCAAAGCATGATGTACATAGAAATTAAATTACTTTTGTAGAATATCTCATATATTTAAAAAACATACACAAAAGGACCGTAATAGTTTAGTGGATTTGGAAACTCGGAACAAAATCTTCTAATCGTGGTGAAAGATCTTCAACATTTCCCATAAGGATCATCCCTTTTTGTTTTCTTTCCTAAAAACTTTATTTAAATACCAGGGAAATGAAAACATATAATGGGTGAGATCAAATGCTCAATAAGGGTAATAATGGAGAAAATAAAACAAATCATATACATTTGAACTTAAAAAACATGAACATAATGTTTAAACATCAAAATATTGAGAAATGACATAAAATATGGCACTATGTAAGGCATGGATTTTAAAGAAACATTAATTATGATAAAATATCTTGGGAATAAAACATTTTATTGTGAAAACCCATTAAGTACATGAAATTATTTCCATAGTAGGCATGGAATTTCTTCCAAGACCATCTTAGTGGACAAAGTCCCTTTCTGAATCCAGTTCACTCCTCATTTCAGCCCTGTAACACTGAACCAGATTAATTTACCACTCCAGCATGTCTATATCATGAGATATAAATCTATACCCAATGCATTGTAGGGAGATATAATTCCCACCCATCTAATAATGAAATAATTCTTTCGTGTGCCTGAAAATCATAAATCATACATCATAGCATAACCCATGTCATAGAATGGGATTCTTAAACATCATGCGATCATAACATAATCCATATAAAAAATGGATATCATTTCATCATAAGAAAAATAAAACTATGTAAATTATGGAGACATTATACTTGAAACATAAAAATATTAAATAATGTCATTTTAGATGGAAAATAGTTTTGATAAAACACTTCAAATAAATTTTTGAGGAAAATATCAGTTCTTCTTCAAAATAATTTTTTTTTCAAAAAATACCATGAAATTTTAAATGAAAAGGTTTCTGTTGAAAATAATCATGCAATCTTGCAGTGTATGATTCACGAAAATGAGGCGTTATGAAACAATAAAAGTCTTTTCACGCTATATAAGTTAAAAATAACATTCTCCTCGTACTTTTGTCAGAAAAGTCAAAAAGTACTTTGTATGGTAAACAAAGAATGATTCCCAACATACCATATTGTAAAAGTCAAAAATGTGTAAAATAGTCTTTAAACATACTTGAAGCCATTTTTAGGGAACATGGACATGGATGATAAATATAACCCCAGTAAATACTTAAGAATAAAAAATCTCGGACAAAAATGAGATTGGAAAAGTTATCTTGTACCTTATGTCCGATATGATTCGTATATATCCGAACCAACTTTATAATGATTTAAATAATTTCATTGATTTATTAAAGAATCATATTAATTGTTATGATATCATATATGTTTCACTTATGACTTTATATTACCCGTTCTTTTGTAATTTCCATGTTAATGCAGTGTTTCGGGTAAAATCGTTTCATTTATTGTACGTGTTTCGACTTTTTGTTCTTGATATTATTACTTATATCCTGATTTAATTAATTATAGAATGTAAAACCTTATTTATATATGATATATATTCAGCATATAAATATATATATATGATAGATAGATAAATGTAATGAAATACACCGTTCGTGGAGATGGTAGGTCGTACGTACGCGAGAACGCGGTTTTCGTTTCCTTATTGAATTGAATGGAATTAAGTAGATGAAATACATATATATATATATATATAAATAAATACAGTATCATTATTATGTCATATATTTCATTATTTTTCATTATATATACTTTATAATCATTCATTAATGGTTAACATGGAGAATGAATCTAATCGCGTCGTGGATACAGTAGTCTGTACGTACGCACGAGCGATGATATCATTTCCATGACCATGGAATTGTATTTAAGTGTGTGTATAATATTTCAGAATCAATATCACTTTAAAATAATCATATATTGTTATTTATTTACACCATTATACCCATCCAAGTATGGTGGTGGTCGAAAACAGATTACACCACGTGTGGAGACGATATTTCGTACGTACGCACGCGCAATGATTTCGTTTTCCGTAGGATGGATAGAAGGTGAAATAAGGTTTTTTCATATTTATAATAACAAATCAGTATATAATTAATACTTATTTTATTACTTTATAATTATACAACTAAATAAGAAGAAGTAGAAAAAGAAAGAAACTTGAGGGAATCGAAAGAAGAGATTACCTCTTCTTCGACGCACCTCCTTTAAGATTCCGCTTAAGGAAGTAGAGCTGGTCATTTGTGAAGACCAGAACCTCCAGAATGTTTCTAGGTAAGTGTATAAGGGAAATGGTAAGTGGTTGGACGATATTCAAGGCTCAAAATTGTGTTAAGAAAAGAGGGATGGGGTGCCCTTTTTATAAGGGAGGAGAAGGGAACCTTTGGAAAAACATAAAATATAATTTTATAAAAATGTCATATTCGGTTTATAATAGCTCCAAATTGATTTATTTAGAAGATAATATGGGGATCGGTCGAAATAATCTCAACCAATAGGTTTTATACATGTTTATGTTACTATTTTAACCTTATCTTTTAGATTTAACTCTAAGTTAAATAATTTAACTCTTATCATGTCTTTTTTGTTTTCTTACAATGTATGGTTAATAAACATACTATAACCAGCCAAACAAACCCCAAATGGTTAATTATTAATATATATAACCTTATCTAAGTTATTTGGAGAAACCATATATTTTTTTAGGAATATAATAACAATTAATAATATAATATATTTTTTAAAAGCTATTTTATGTCAATTTTGACATTATTTGGTAATTGATTTTTTTGATAATCATAACAGCATGATTAGTTTGAAAAGGTTGATTAAATCAATAATAACGAGTCGTATAAACATATAAAATTAGTTTATTTCCTAAAAGGTCTCAAATTACATTTATTTGGGTATTTATAATATCAATTATTTTAATATTTCATTATTTAGGTAATTACCGCATCATAATTGTGTCATAAATAAATTATTTTATTTAATGTCTAAAAATTATAAATAAAATACCACTGGGTTGGAAATATTTTTATCTATCTAATGAATATTTATAGTCGAATATTTCTTTTGTATAACACTATATTAATAATGATTTAGTTATTAAACATTGATTTTAACTCTTTTAACTCTTTTGTTAAATAAAATAATAATAAATGTCCTAATCTAATCCATGTGGACCTAAAGGGTAATATTTTATTCCTAATATTGTTTTTGGTCAAATTACATTTATCAAATAGAATTAGGACATGTGTTAGGGTAATAATAATTTCATTTTTATCTTTAATTACACTATTTACTTTTAATCGTGGTAAATAAAAGTCAAAAGTTACTATTCCTCAAAAAAATATTTTTATCTTATTAAACCAAATTTTAAAATTTGATATTAATTGTGTCTCTTGGATTTTATAAAATCCACTCACAAAAGTGGTAAAATTAAATTTTAGGTAAATTTTCAAATTCTCCTAGGAGGTGGGTAAAAGACGGTGAAAAGTTCAATAAAACTTTTATATATCTAAAATTATTATAAATTGACTCCAATGTATTAAATTGAAATTATATAGGTATTATGTATCAATTTTTACATAAAATAAATTTAAATAAAATAAATAATTATTTAAATAAAAAGTTGGGTTTTAAATAGTATCCTAATGTTTTCACTATTAATCAAAAATTGAATGTTTTCATTAAAATACCAAAAATTCACTCTTGGATAATTTCCATATTCCGAATCCCAAAATGGAGTACATTTCGAAAGATAAAATTTATAAAATTTCAAAAAGTGGGTATTACTATTCATAACACCTATTTCATAATAATAATATATCGTTTAGTGAAAATTGGTATTACGTACTACACACACTATCGAAGAAGGTCTTGATTGCGTGTAATGAAAGACAATTCAGGGCTATTTGTAGTGAAATCTCTGTTTGGTGTTTCATATAACATAATAAAAACATATTTCATTTATACATTAAACAAAATCTATACTTAATGTTACGTAGAATAACTTCCACAAAAAGAACTTGAAATTGTGAGTAACATGAGCCAAGAATAGTGTTGCGTATACTGCAAGCTAATACGGTGTTGCGTATAGTACAAGATAATCTTGGTGTAGTGTATAATAGATGATATAAAAGAAATTAAAAATAATATATCTCATAAAATATCGGCGGGCTACAAATGGAATGACATAACTAATGTAGAAAAAAATGGAGTATCCAAATCTAGGTTTTTTAATTTTTAGTGGCATGAATTGATTAAATTGTATTTAGGTATTTTTCAAGTTGTTTAATAAGTCATATAATCACAGAACCACAAGTTACTACGGTTGTCTAGTCAAATGTCTACCATAAACTCTCTAGGTTGTGAAAAGTAATATATTTTAGACTATGAGCGGAGGTTCAAGGATCCTTTCCACTAAAATACACAAGAGGCCTAGAATTCCAATTCTAGTACATAGGGTTGGTAGAGTACAATAGAATAAGAAAATATATTTAATTATTTAAATATTATGCATCATTTAATAGATAATCATGATAAATGTACTAATAAAATAGATTTCATTTTTTTTAAAAGTATTGGTAATAGAAAATTAAATAATATGATATATATTGGAAAATTATAGTGTCATATTCAGCTTGTGCTTCTATGATTAATAAAGGAAATTGTGGAATGTACTACAATATCAAATATTCATGTTTTTGGTATCCCCAAAACCTATTAACCCACCTCAAGAAGCAAGGAAGAAGATATTTCTTATAAGAGTCTCATGTATTACATATATGATGTTAAAGATATAATTCTATCAATAATTTCAATTGAAATTTATGGATTCAAATTTTTAACATGAATGATATAACATGTAGTTTCATATTTGGTATGATTTCGTGTGGAGAGAGAAAGAATGATATGAAGAGATATTGATTACATTGGATATGTATAAATATGAAATAAGGATCAAAATATTTTAATACAACCCATTATTGTATAATTTTCATCCAAATACACATGTATTTTTATCATCAACAAGAGAATAAAAAATGTAGAAAAAACATTGTCACGTTCTTGGTAAGGTTCTCTATGGAATAAGTGAATTAATGAAAGATTAATCCTTAGTTTATAAGGATAAAAATTTAACAAATAGGGAAAAATTACAATGGAATGTGTAAAGACAATGGAACCTTTATAACTTCCATTAAATAAAATATATATCAAACAAGTGGATATTCAATTAGAATTACATGAAATAAGTCTATAGAAGCAAAAATGAAATTGAAGAAGGAAGTAGTCACTTCTACTTCTAGAATATCCATAAATTGTATATGATGTTCCTATTATACATTTTTTATTAAATACAATATGAATATTAATTTTTTTAGTTAAATACAGTAACCAAATGTATTTTAAAACATTACAAAAAGGAATGTGTGTTCTCTAAGAAGTTGGGAAATGGTGCTTTCGAAGTCATCAGTGAGAAGTACAGAACCTATAATTTTCATGTGAATGATTATAGTTGAACATTTATTGATTAATATCAAAATAATTATCTTGAATGTCCTTTGAAAAAATTTGGACCATATTCCTATTTTGTATTGAATGATTTCTGTGTTGTTTTATACTCAACAAACAGTTTAATAATTCTTGAATCAACGGAAATAACTGATGAATATAAAATGGAATAATTATATACATTGTTGTGGAAAGATAATAATTTATCGAGAATAACTATTTTGTTTTCATATATATAGCTGGTATGGTTTCAACTAGTTAGAGTTAAATTCCTTAGGTACTATCAACACACATATGTCATCAGTTTTGGATTAATAATCCTTTTGTGAAAATGTAATCCATAAGGATTCTAGATCTAGTCCATATAGAGAGTGTTAACAATTCCAAGGGTGATTGGGGGTAAATGTACCTAAGAAACATTGTACTGTTTATTAAAGAATGATGAACTGAATTACAACATATGAATTTTCAGATTATATGATTTTATTTGGGCTCACTAACAGAAAAATATCATGATCATGAATTCATCAAACATTATATTATTGTGTAGACTAAATTCTAATCTAACAATACCTAATCCACCTCAAAGCTATAATGTTAATAAATTGGGTAAATGATAAGTTTTACTTGTTAATATTGACCAATAAAGTGTAACATGATGAAAATAAAAAAAGAAAATTTCATTATAGACATCAGAGTCACAATGTAAGTTAAATGACCATCAATGTAGAGTATATTCATTTTAAAAATGAATATTTAGAGGAATGATTCACAAATAATAGTGTTAAACCACAACCATATTGATATTATCAAGAAAAATGGATATCATATGACATATAGTATAACAGAAATCTATTGTGTAATAAGAAAATGCATTTATATGCAAAGTGTTTACTTAGTACAAATAACATATGTTAAAAAAACATTGTGCCTCAAAATAAACATTCCTAATGGATATTATCTAAAAACATATGATAAAAAAATTAGTCCAATTATAGAATATATTTCTCAAAATGGGTTCACATATCTACTTGTAATCATGGGAGAATGTTTTTTTTGGGTTTATTCAATATCATTATAGTTCATGTTATTTTCATTAGAACATGACTCATAAATGTTTTCAAAGGTAAATGTTATAGAGACACATACTGCATCGGATAGATTAAAACATGGAGATGGTTTTATATCCAACATTTCTAGTGATCAATTATATCTTGAAAATAGTTAATCTTATAATTAGTATATTTTTATAGCCTAGTAATGAAAATATAAATAAAAATTTGATAATTGATTCCATGTATCTAGGATCATGGGATTAATATTTAGAATATAGCGGTGGACATTCAAGTAATTTTATACATGGATGGTACAAATGTGGTACCAATAAGGACCTATTTGTAATACCAAGTTGATATGTATAAATCCATTATAATTTTACCAATCATAGCTAATTTTCCATGACCATTTTCATAGAATTTGACGTGAAGACCACAAATCATTGAAGGAGTCTATACGATATAAAAATAATGGATGGTGACCCCATAAAATAACAATAAGGGGTGTATTTAACTCAAATATAGTTCATCATTAATGTATGAAACAAGATCTTTAAAAATTTATTTTTAATTAATTGACACCATGTGTATAATATAGGTTGGTTGGAACACATTGTTTCCATGTAAAATACTTTTGATAACATATGTAAAACATGTATTAGTCATATAGTAAGTTAAGAATAGAATGAAAGATTATCTCCAAAAATTAACATAATGTTTCTACAAATGTTTTATGGAAAAGGACCTACTATATAATATTTATTGGTTTCTTAGAACTATGTAATACTACATATAATGAAAATCTATTGAAAATAAAATTTGGAACATTTCAAGAGATAATTATTAGCAATTTCACAAGGCATAAACATCCCCCAAGCATACTTGTACGGAGGATATGAGGATATTCATGCAATGAGTATAATTACATAAGCACCAACAAAAGATCTATCAATATTTCCATGCAATTTACTATATATGATATTTCCTATATTTAGTTTTGGTTTGAAAATTTCAACTATATCCAGATGAATTGTATGGGAAGCAGTCAGTACTATCCATTTTTATATTATTATGTTCAATTGATATTTTCCTTGTATGTGGAGATAAATATAAAAAAGTTTTAATGTATATCAATATAATATTATATCCCAATTTGGATAAGGTAATTAGAGGGAAATTATTATCATGCTAGTGGTTAACATATAGAAAATTATTGAGTTTTTTGGGTCTTCTGACGAATCTAAAGAAGATGTGTGTAAAATGAAATTATTTTATCCATTTTATAGAATCATAACTTACATGTAAATTTTTATCAGGATTATAATAATTCTTATCTTCAAGAAATGATTTTTTAGAATGTGGAAAATGTGATATTCATTGGGATATCATCACATGATATGTCTTTCCCTAGGTGGTATATTCGTTAATAAGAGTGTATCCAGAAATGGAGATGTGTAAGTTATAGAAACTAAAGTCACAACTCATCAGAAACAAGCTCTTAATCCTGAGAGAGGTAGAAAATATATTTAAAATGTTGGATCTAGTGTAATTGGTAGTATTGTATTAGTGTGTTACCTAGGCCCATATAGAATTATATTTTTTATTTACTTACCCTGTATGTAGAGAGTTAAAAATTAAGTACACTTACTACTATATTGCTGATATTTATGTATCCTTTATTAAGATGGAAATTTTCAATGATTAATTTTTTTAACAATAGATTATTGTAGTTTTTATGTAATAATTAGAGAACCTAGATTGTATGAAATTAATCATAAACATAAATCTTATGATCTAGATAAATCATTGAAACTAGACACATTATATGTCGGACTATTGGGTGACTGGGGATCAAAACTATTTGTAATTATTCTAAATAAGTTCTCACACAGTGAGAGTTAGTAGTTGATATCATGACGACATACATGCCAATAGGAACACCAAATTTATCATGTTTCATTGGTTTTTTCCATCTATAGATATGTGTATTTGTCTCCACACTCGAGATCATTTTCATTGTGTGTCATTTAATCTAATTCCATGAGGCAAGGAAAAAAAATTCAAAATGAATTCATTGAATGGTATAATAAGTTGGGTATTAGATTTTGGATAAGGAATTGGTGGAGAGATGACAATAGAATTTTTCTCTTTTATGTTGAGGATTTAATTTCATAGGATTAGATTATCATAATTGTAGTACCTTAATTAACCATTGTCTTATACAATTGAAAGGTTAATCCTTCTAGTTTGATAAATATCTTATAAACTAAAAACAAATGATTACCCATGTTTGTGTATCATTTATGAGATATCATGAGATAATGAATGAATAGTACAATGTTAAAGCATGTAAGATGCTTTTTGTTTCATTGATTATTCCTTATCTCTTTAGGGTCATTGAAGGATTCCCATACTCCACTCTTAGATTGTGAATAATAATCACTACTATCAGGATAATGGCCTAGAGGGTTACAGATAATGTAATATTAAATAATCATCCCTATCTACATGAAAATTTATATATTTTAAATGATGTTCCCCACCATGGGGATCAAGAGTTTTCCATGTATTATTGATCATCAATGAATAATTAAATTCATTATTATTTGAGTATTGAATATTAGTTTAGTTTTTTAATGAAAATTATTCAAAAGGTATAGTATGAAAATGTTGAAACATTTTATATGAAATAATATTATTTTTTGATTTTTCTGAATTTAATAGTAGTTACAAATATAATCCGAGTTAGTGACATAGGTATAACAAGATAAATTATTAATATAGACTATAAGGAGGTGATAAAATATAAGTGATGTTAATGAAATAGTTAGTTTGTCATAAAGTGTCATTTAATACATATTTAGTGGGAGTTTTATTTACAATGGTGAGGGACACCATTATAGGTATTTAAATGTCCCACTATATATGAAAAAGAGAATCTCAATCATATGACAATTCATTATAATGGAATGGCAACTTCTCTATCCTCTATCTTCCATGAAATATAAATTATCTCCCTATGAAATCGATCAAATAACCCATTTGATGTATCAAAGGGTTCTGATCTTAGTGGAAAACATGATGTCGTTGGATTTATCAAATCTCTATGTTAGCACACTGAATTTGACTAATGGAGAGCATGATAATTCATAGAGTGAGTGTGGGTGAACATGAGGGTTCGACCTTAAATCCTTCAAGAAATGATCATTGAATAGTATCTACTAGTGAACGCACCAAAAAATCGAATGAAGTACTCAATTATTTATTTTTGAGCTACTCAAATTCAAGTGTGATTCTCATACCTCATCATAGGACTAGATGATCATAAACAACATGTTTCATTTCTATGGTGATAATATTTTTTCAAATTTTTATACCATGTTATGTTATTGTGCACCCTAGAACCTTCATTTCATGGTGATTTAAAGTCGATAAATCCTCTATCATAACTATTCAGTCTTGTATTAAAAATGATTCATGTTATTACCACTAGATTTATATTTTTTTCACATTTTTATTTTACCTTATATACTAGTTTTTATATAAGTAATTTATATTTTTTTTAAAATGTATAAGTTAACACCACTTACTAATTTTTTAATTTATAAAAATAAACTTATTCCCTATATAATATAATTATATTAATTAATAATATAAATTTATCTATTATATTAAAACATTAATTATAAAAAAATGTTTTATTGAAAAATAATTTTACAATGTCAAATTTTATTAATCTGATTCAGTATCTGTTATCAATTGAATGAGTGTTAAATGATATAAATATATTTAAAACAAATAGTGAATTAATTTTTAAAAATCTCTTTTATATTTTATTAGATTAAACATACTTGAAATTAATAACATAATTTTTTTGAAAATATTAATTTAACCATTTTCAAGGTAATTAATATAATAATTGTAATGTAATTTTATGAAATAAAATGGATTATAACATGATAAATAGTACAATAATTTTGATATAAATGAGTAAAACAATTTTTTATATTTAATCTATATAAATGATCAATAATAATTTTTCATATATGAAAATAGAAATAATTTTTAATGTAAACAATTACACATGTTTCCAAAATGCTAAACTTGGGTTTTATAATATCAGTAAAGTATTGGTAAATGATTAATTTTATATTATTAAAATATTTTTTTTATAAAATGTTTATAAATTATTAACTTCATCATTTTGGTATAAAAATTATATAAAGGACTATGTATTAGAATTATTTATATTTTATCACTATTAACGTAAAAATATTATGTTTATGTAAATTCACATTCATCTAAATGTTACATGTTTTATCGAAAAATGATGTTTATTTTACACAATTAAAATTATTATTTTTTTGGATTATATTACAAAAGAAAACAGACAGAAAAATTTCATTAATTAGAAAAAAACAATTTTAAAACATTAGGTTTTCTAAATCATATTTTTTATGCTTTTAGAGTTCATTAAAATTACTTTGTTTGCTAAATGCTTTATTATTCTCAAATTTTATTAATTATATTTATCTAATTGTCTACGTATCATTTTATATTTTCATTTTTTTAACATGTAATCATTGTTGGGTATATTTAAATGAATGATATATATTAAAATCATAGGGTGTTACACCCCCGGGATGTGTGTGTTGGTCCTCAACAAGGAAAAAACAAGTCAGTTCATAATTATAAAATAAATTTCATAAACACGTTGAAAAAGAAAGAGTATATCCTGAAATTCACTATGAGTATTTAAAGAGATATTGATGATCAACCACCCCAGGCGTTGTGTTCTAATGGAAGTTTACATCAGCTTTTTGATTTTAGGGAATTGCCTCACATAGTTTACTGAGAGGAAAAAGAATTTTTGGATTGTATCCATTATTGATATTCCACTACCCATGTAGGTTATTTAAAAATATATTTTGAGTTCTTACACAATATTTGTTTTATTTATACTTGTTTCAACAAACACATATTAACAATGTACTAAGTTTGGTTATAATGTTGAACATACAAGATGGAGATTTAACTCACTCGGTGTGATTTCTCTTACTCTATAACTAAAATAAATGTTCCAATTTTAAAAGAGGTAACTAGATATCTATAAAATGCATCCCCATCTATCCCCACTAATTGACTCCATCATCTTCACTTCATGATATAGTTATTCCTATGTTAATATCTCCCAAGTCTGTAACGTTTCTGGTCTCCCATCGTACATTACATTCACTCAGTCAATGTACGAACTACCATCAACATACAAATATAATAGATTCAGATGATCATAGATATAATCAATAGTCTTTTTAAATCCACCCCTAATGTTTACTATAACAAACTATATATTTGGTAACCCCATCTCATTCTTCAAGAGATTCCACCACAATTTATCTCACATTTAGTTTTGAAGAATTTGATCCCATTTTACCAATAGATTGTAAATTATTATTTCATAAAATAATTCTCTGAGTCCCACATATTCTAGGAATAACAATTCATTAAGATCATGAAGAGGGTCTGTATATTTTGGGTATTTTCCAATTCCAATTTCTGTTGAGTCCCACTTTTTTGTGTATATGGACAACAAAAGACTCACCCCTTTGGTCACACATAGTAATCTTCCCTTATTCCCAGGATTCTATAATTATCATTAGTAATTCTCCTCTTCTCAAAACCATATTTTATATTAGTGTCCCCTGAGTCTTCATTAATGGGTTTACTCGAATCATATTTCCTCTTAACACTGATATAGGATATTCCTCTACCCAAAATTGCACATATTCCTGGATAAAACATATTAGGGAACCTCTTTTTGTACTAAGGTCGTATATCTTGATCCCTAATTTTTTATCACATATAAAATATTAAATACTTTTTTGAGTCTTCTCTCTAGTGAATAACATTGTATACATATGGTATTATAACTTGTGTGTAGTGGAATGGATGGGTTAATCATGGATACTTATATATCTCTCAATAGGTATTATCATTAATATGCAAAACCTACATACATCTCTTGAAGGATAGTAGTAATGAAATTATTTCAATAACTCCTTGTTAATATTTAGTAATGTACCCTCTCTGAATGTGGATGGTATTAAAATTGTTGTTGTTGTAGTTTCCAATCCTAAACACCACCGTTGAATTATTGATTGGTATCAATTATAATCAATCTTTATTGAGGGATCATAATCTAAATATATTTTTTAGAGGTCAGATACCTATTTTGAATTCATAAAAAAATTCATGGTTACCCATCCATATAAGATTTGAAAAGGGCCACATATGAGCCTGGTAAATTCCCCATGAACATCATGATTGAGTATGTCGTTGTTCCCTACTTGCAGTCTAAATGGTTACGTGATTTGGTTGAAAGATATTAATATAGACTCCATATAGAAGGTTCTTGTCTACCCTCCATTGTTTCTATATATGGTATGTAGAATTTATTCTATAAGAACTGCTACTTGAAATTCTATAAATATTAAATCAAGGAGATATTCCTTCACTCTAAAACATCACTAAAAGTACTAGCTCTACTTCAGTGTGATAAAGAATGACTTCAACCATCGATGATGTTAGAAAAAATGAACCTATATAACATTTTGAACATATGATCCTGAGAATCAATAAAGAAAGGGTAAATAAATTAAATTATGTGGATATTTGTGGTTAATGGATGGGTTCACTCTAAAACCCTCATAATTATATATATATATCTCCTCAGTTATGTTTTCATTTACTCTACATCGCAACATGAACTAGTTACTGGGAGGAATGTTTCATATATGAACCCAATGATTTGGATCCCTATGATATTGAAGAGGTATCACGTGATAATCCCCACTTATTCATAGTGAAGGTGTAAGGTATTCATATTAATATATCCTCATCCATGTAGCATAAAATTTATGGTTGGATAATGATACATATGGAAGTTGGATGTTTACATAACCTCAAATAGTCAAATCCCCTAAAGCACACACCTAATATAATTATAATTGTAGAAAACCTAGTATTTTTAGGCCCACATATATATGAAAACCCCCCTAAATGCATGTCCCAATAACATGAAACCCACTATTGATTGTTTATATTTGTTTCCTCAAAGATGCTACAGTACTGTAGTGCGAAAAAATAATATTTGGTAGTGAACTGGTGAGGATTTAAAAATAATTTCTATGAGTAATTGTGATGTATTGGACCCAAATTCCACATAATGGGTGCCCAGAGCTTGGTGGGTGAATAGGCCTCAAGGACATCTTCTCGAATGCCAGATGCTTCTAACTAGCAGCTAGGACCTAGGGTGTGTCAATGGGAATAAAATTCCCTAACTAAAAATGGATAACACAATGGATGACTATAAATAGATATAAATTCCATTAGAAATATAATTAAACATAACAAACAACAAAAAACAGAGGCAACCGTTTCTATAAATGATACAAGTAGAATATCATTAAAAAAACTGATGATATGTCATGTCACTAGAAAATTGGAAAACATGGATACAAGATAGAATGAATAACATGTTCCACATAAGTATAAATTAAATAATATAAAATAACATGCATCCCAATATCCGACTCAGTAATTTGATATCATGATCTATACAAAATAGAATTCAATCAATTGTTTTATGCCTTATGTTCCTCTTTTTCAACATCTACAAACATGTAATATACTCCAGGTACCGAACGGTGCCCTGAGAGGCTGCGAGATAAATCTCAATAGGACACCACCAATGGTGTCTGTAAAATTTGGCATGTGTAAATGAAATTTAACAGTGTCTAGGAATGCATTTATAAAGAAAATAATTATAATCTAAATAAATATCCATGTAAATTTTTCATCCCTCAACTCGTGTCTCATCATGTAAAAAATTAATTATTTTATTATTACTAGTTTATAAATGAGTCGCACGTTACTAATTGAAAAAGATCCATGTTGTAACAATGAATCGTGTAATCATAATTAATAGTTATGTTCCAAGGAAATAAAAACGGTGATGTAGACCTCAATTGTCAACAAATCAATAACAACTTTAGCCTAGCATGAGGTAAGAGTATAATCCAAAGAGAATAGTCCAAGTCATTCCACAAGGTAATTCCTACCATGTCCAAGTGTTCATTAAATATAAAAAAGTGCTAAGCATTGACTAGGCCCAATGTAATGTTACGCTAGAATCTAAATCCAAATCTGAATCAAATGACTGTATCTAATGAATCCTATAAAAATATTTAAAGGATAATACTATGTCAAACAAGGAATCCAAAAAATAAAAAATTATCATGATCTAGGTTTGTCTCATACTAAGCAATTTATATCCCCAAATCATAATGGGGTTCCCTAGTGCTCTTCACATTCTTCATTAAGAATTCAGGGTGATCTCGAGTAAAGAAATCCCTATTTGATTTTGATGCCATGTAATATTTAATTTTTTCAATCCATTACTTTCATTAGTGAGATAAGGTCATGTAGTATGAAACTGTTTTATCAAGGAATATTGTCCAATCCTTCAATTTTATTATTGTAGTAAGCCCATTTAGCATGCAACTTTTTCATCAAGTTATTTGGTTCCTTCCTTTCCTTTAATTAGTGATATAAGTCCATGTAGCATGAAACCATTCATTTAATCCATTAAATTTATATTCCAAATTCATGTTTCATTACACTACATTCCATTAATGTGGTATGGGGTGATACAGATATGAAACCTACAATTCATTTACAATTAAGGCCATGTTATAAACATAGTATACATGTTAATTCACATTTTACATTTCATTGTCAAATAGATGCACTTTCCAAAGGAATGTCATATTGTAAGATTAATTGGTAATATTCATAATGAAATTATTATTATAAACAAGACATTTAATTTTGATATGTTTACCATAAGAAGGTCATGCCAAGGCACACCTGAACAGTGGCTCAAACATGTCAAAAAACTAAAATAGAAATTATGAATTCACATCCAACATGGGATGAATGGATTTTTTGTCATAAAAATGGACAACTAATCACATATTTGGAAAGTTCGTAACCATATTGTTCTAACGAGTCTAATCATTGCATATAAATTAAACATACAACACCTGATAAATTTTTTGGATCCCTCACAACAATCCCAAAATAAAAAAACTTGAGGGACGAGTTATAGACCTTCCACCTTATGATTGAACTAATATACTCTTATTGTATCATTCCTTGGTTTTTCTTAAATATAAGTAGATCTTTGAAATGAGGAAAAATTCTCACACATCAATTACTAGGTCTAGATAAAGAGAGAGGAAGAATGGTTTAAATAAATTTTTGTATGTACTGTAGTACATCTAACATGATGAAAAGAAGAATTATCAGATCTTATATGAAAGAGATATTTCAATCCATTAAAATGGCCATCAAATATCTCCAAAATGAGAACCAATTTGGTAAATCATACATTATCTTAGGTTGGGGAAGAACGGGGGGGGGGGGGATCTAATTAAATCATTATGGTAAAATTTGTATAATTACCCAAAAAAATAAAATGGGCGTTGGTTATCCCCAAAATTACCTGTGTAAAAAGAGAACATTCACTTTTAGGCTACAAAACCATGGGAAAACCATGTGATTTGGTTATTTTGAAGTTTCCATTTGCACAGATAAAAACCCTTTTTCTAACCATGTTCTCGCCATGTGAAATTGTCAGTTTTCCCAGAATGTTGTGATCCAACATTCAGAAAACCTTCAATCATACTTTAGACCTTTTATATCTCACTATAAATACATATTAGGTCAAAAGTAAAAATTTACACAGAAATTTAAATCATCAATACATGAGTGAGGAACCGCATTCTTATAGTCTTCCCCCATTAAAAGAACTTTTTCCCGAGTTCACCTTCAGTGGGTGGAGAAGCACTATTTGAGAATAATTATATCCACTATGCACACATGTCATCCTCTCTCAAAAAAGTTTCATATTACAAGTTGTTATCCTACAATAACACCCATATTAGGGGGACATACAGGCCTTGGAGAAACATTGTGCTCTGGTTGATGATGCATACTGGAAAATCATAAAAGGTATCATCTGCATCTAACTCAACATCATTGGGTAAAATGGTATATAAAAAATAAACATGATATTAGAGAAGATATGAAACATGAAAGACGTAGTGAATGGCATGGTACCTCTGAGGTAGTATGAACAAATAGAAAGTATAATGACTCAGCCTTAAATCATTACTTAATCTTGAGTTAAATGAATAATTCACATTGAGGATCTTAACATTTTTTGAGTTTTAGAGAAATAGGCCATAACTATTACATCTCAAAAGTTACAAAGTATACACTTCTACTCAGTTTCCATTTTTTTCATAAAATAAATATTCTTGAAAAAAAATTCATGTCCAGTTCCATGTTTTAGACATCATGACTTTCCTTGATCCCATCCTTGCATATATTCTACATTATTTCCTGTGAAAAACATTTCAAAAACATGGGATGTCCATAAAAAGCTCAGTAAGGAATACACAAAGAAGAAAACTATTAGTTTTTCAAAACAAAATGTAAACCATGAATACTTTAACATAATTAATACTTTTCACTGTTATGAATTAGTAAATACTCTTCACTAAATAAGGGATCATTACATACCCTTTTGTAACCAAAATATTACCATAAAACCCATATACGGAACCCATAACATAAAAATGTAACTTGGAACATAAACATACTTAAATGGAATAATCATACGGTCGACTTCTACACATGTCACTAAATGGAATAGCATTATGACCTACTTCCATACCCAATTCATTGGAGGTTATAACGTAACCACCCATCATGGTATTCATGGCACCACCCGTCATTTGGTTTATCACGTAACCACCCTTCAAATGTCCAAGTGCCATTATAAAATCATAATATATAAAAAAAATATAAATGAAAGAAAAAATTTCCACAGTTCAACCATAATATATCACTTAAATATATTGACATTAAAAATCCATTATCAAAACCATTTTCAATACCAAAATACATTGTATCGTATATAGAATTTATTTTCTTTTAAAAACATTAAGGCTTGTTGAGTATGCCAAAGATCAAATAATACTCGCGTCGGAAGAAAGGTCGGTGTCACCGCATATGTTAAAATAATTATTCCATTTTGTCATTTAGAAAAATTCTATGTAGAAAAACATTCCCTTTGAATGAAATGAAAAGTTAATGTTGTTTATACAGCTCATTAATGAAAGTCTTCTATTAAAAAAAAATATGCCTTAGTGAAAGGATATTGAGACGAAGTCCCTAACAAAGACAGTATCATTAGATTAAGGATAAATCAATTACATAATTATGTGTGGAAAATATAAATACATAAAATATATTCAGATATTAATTGTGAAACAACCTTAGGTCATCCACACATATTCATAGTATGAAATAATCAAGAAGTAGAGGTTTAACCCAGAAAATCGAAATTGGGTTAAGAAGTTCTCTTACCAAATTTGACAGCCTAACGACGTCACTTTAAAATTTCAGAAAATGAGTTGATGATAGATAAAAAGGGTATCTCATCACTTGGATATACAATTTATAGCAATAAGGATATATAAGAAAATGTCCCAACATAAGAAGATGTAAATTAAAATACCTAACAAGGAGAAGCCTTTTAAAAAGAGGAGGGTGAAAGGTTCCCTTACTGATTTGGGTAACATTCAAAACGTAAACCCCATGAAAGAAGGATCATAATATGAAGATGTAAATACCCATAAATTAAATTATATTACACAAAGAATATGATATTGGGAAGTAAATACAACACAAAAATGGAAATAGTGGCAAATATAGCATGAATCTCACGGGAATAAAAAAGTGAGATAAAAACACCTTACCTCGTTGTAATCAATCGAGTCATATGACTAAAAGATAATAAAAAACAAATTCATCACATAATAACATGAATATAAATAGAATAATGATAATATATATGAAATGGAACTACCCCATACACCACATTCAACAAATAAGTGGGGAACAATGGAAATCTCACGAAATAAAAGTGAGATAAGAAATCTCTTACCTCGTGTCTGACATCCCTGGATCGTTATTTAATATCCTTAATAATAAAATAAAGATAATTTATAATTTCATAATAACATTTTTCAAGTTTATTATTCATTTTATATCACTTATTTACATTTTATAAACATTATCTAATAATTTATGTTAATAATGTTCATTTTGTCGATATTTGGTACTTAAGTAAAAATGGTCTTCTTATAATTACATGTTGTTCATTTGTTCAAAGGTTCATTATATTAAGAATTATATTCATGATTGGGATATCATATATATCATATATATCCAGCATATACATGTATTTATAATAGTACATAAAATTTAGAGGTATGAAATCAAATGCACCATTCATGGAGACAGTAAGTCGTACGTACACATAAAAGCTACAACAATTTCTATTTCATATTTAATGGAATTAAAACATAATGATAAATAGTATTATTATAAATTTATTATTTTATAATATATAATATTATTATTCATATACTTATTCTTACCACATATGGTATGAATGAGTCATATCACTTTGATGGGGCGGTAGACCGAGATCCCTCAAATGAAATTATCGTGTTTACACATAACGGAATCCATAAAGGTTTTATATATAAAAAAATACAGAAGAATAAATAAAACATAATATATATCATATATAAATACAGTTCCATCTTAATGTCCACCATGAGAGGTGATAAAAGATGATTGAACAATCATCATTTTGTGAGACAGTAATTCACCACCCACAGAAACAGTATGTTCTTTAACCATTAGACAGAGGTGTGTGTAAGTGTAGGTAGAATCGTTTTAATTACAAAATACTACTATATTGAGGATACTGGTGTTATTATTTGATCAAATAATAATAAGATAGTGGTGGGTGAAGAAGGAAAAACAAAAAGAAGAAAATCGAGAGAAGACATTAACTCAAAATCGGGTAACTCTTTTTGATTTTACCCAAAGGCTTCCTTGGAAAGAATTATGCCCAATGCGAGGCTTCTAGGAGTAATATAGGGATGTGGAGAGATAATATGAGAATAGTTTGGATGAGCGAAGGGGGTGAGAGGTGTAGGTAAGGGGGTAGAGGTGGGGGCCTTTTATAAGAGGGAGGGGGCCAATTTTGGAAAGTCTTGAACTATTACTATATTATAAAATGGTATTCAGATTTTAAAGGTCCCACAATGACATATTTCAAGGATTCAGTGACAAGGGTTTTAAATCCACTATCCAATAGGTTGTTGAAATTTGTATGTTTATATTTTACATTATCTTTTCATTTTATTTAAATCCTTCATTAATGAAGTAATCACTACATCATCACGGTGTCATAAATACATTTATTTATTTAATGTCTAAAATTATAAAAAACATACCATGATGTAGGAACTATTTTTATACTTACAATGACTAATTATAGTCTAAGAGATAATTTATGTAAACAAAAGTAATTTTTTTTACTTAGTTGTTACATAGTTTGGTTATATATTCCTTTCTTTAAAAAATAATATGATAAATGGTCACTATCACACAAAAGTGGTTCCATGGGGTTCATAACTTGGCACACGGCATCCCATGGTCGTCCATGACAGAAAAAAGGATTTGGACACATTTTGGGTTCATTTTATATCATTATGATATTATTTTATTACCCTTAACTACCCGATTACTAATTAATCATGATAATTAAATATAATTTCCATCGTTACTATTCCTAATGTAAAAAAACAAGAGAGTCTTAATTTAATAATTTGGATGTTCTAACTTCAAATCTGGAATCCATTTTACTAAATTCCAAACACAGAAATTGCAATAATTAATTTAAAAATATTTCCCATAGTCACAACCAAAGACGAGTTTTTAAGAAGTAAAATTTATCAAAAGATTGACTGGGTTTTACATCCAGTTGAAATGTGAAATTTCATCCAATGAACAAAATTGTATTAATTTATACAAAAATAATTCAATTATATTTTAAAATCAATTAAATGGAAAATCTAACTATATAATTAAATTTGATGAAAAGGGAGTTTTGAAGTAAAAAATGCAGTATTTTTCACTATTCATTAAAAATTGACATTTGTCAGAAAATACCAAATATTTATCCAAAGTAAATTTCTATATTTCAAATTAAAAAATTATTATCATATTAAAAAATTCAATACTTATATGTTCCATTAATTAATTTTATAATTAATTTCCACTTTCAAATCAAATAGGTTCTTATTATGAAACAATATCTATCAAATGGTTGGCACTTGTTTATGTCCAATTTCAAATTGAAAATTACTCCAATGACCATCATTAGATTAAATTATAAAAATATATTTCAACTAAACATTAAACCCAGTTAAAAAGATAATCTAACCATATAAATAAATTAGATTAAAAGGAGGTTTTGAATTAAAATATAGAATTTTCACTATTCATAAAAACATGAACTTTATCAGAAAATTAAAAAAAATTGACACAAAGTTAATTTTGATGTTTCGATTCTAAAGAAGGATTTTATTTTTTCAAATATAACATATAAAATTAATAAAAAGTAGATTTAATAAGGGTTCTCCATTAAAAGGAGTTCAATCGACCTTTTAATGAACATTAGAATATTTATGCTTAAAATCGAATTCTTTTATTATTTTAGGCCTCTAACTTTTATTGGATAAATGTAAAATTATTTAAAAAACAAATATAATAATTTTTTAGTTATTTCTATTCATTCCATCAATTATAACATCTATGCGTTGACTACCATTTAAAATTATATTATTATATAATTAGTTTGCAACATAAGATTTCAATGAAACTCGTTGTTGCGTACTGGGTACGCCGTCGAACATAGCACTCTATTTAAAGTAATATTAAATTTTTATTCACAAATATTAATAAATATGAAAATATCATATATATTTTTAACCTGGGATGTTACATCCTTCCCCCTTTTAGGAATTGTGTCATCATAATTTTAAAATTGGGCTCTGAAACTTCATTGAAAGCCCCATATCGGAAAAGGAGTAAATTAAACTATCAATTTAAATGAATGAAAGAAATGTACAATGGTCACCCGATAAAAAATATTATAGGATTCCATGAAAACATGGATATGGAGGAGAAAACAAGCCATCATCTTCTGATACTGAGTGATAGAAAATATGTCTACGAGAAAGTTAACCTCTAGAAAATCACAAACTTGTGATGGGTTAAATGGTATTTGATTCCCCAGAAGGAAAAGTTAACAGAGAATGTTTTTGTTTTAAGTTAATTTTCATTGATGAATTTATTTATGAGCTTAACTAAATCATAAGGAAACAAACTTACTTGTCATTTAGACTTTCATCTCTTACAAGATTTCTTACACAATCTCATATTTTCTCCAAAAGGTGAGTATTTAGGATGACTTGTTCACATTAAGAGTGTTATAATCAACTTCTACAGAATCACATAATCCACAAAAGATGAAATTTATATTTCACATGTTTTTATACCTTATCCAAACCCAAAATTGTTAGTACAAGATCAGATAATCCAAAAATGATAATCATTTATAAAATGAAACCCTACATTAATCCTCCAAAATTTATCCAAAAAACACAATGTCCATCAAAGACAATTCAATAAACAGCTATCCCTAAAATTCTTCAAAGTAATCCAAACTAATATTGAAACCCAGATCTTTGAAGTATTAAATCGCATAGTCTTCCAAGATAAATCTGAACATTTATCTCTAAATAACATCATTTACTCTTAAAGTATCATATTGAAAAGTAATTAACCTAATCACATATCCTCCCTGATTAGTTAATCATTTCCATATATAACCCAAAATAAACATATTGCTGATTCATAAGATCATATAACTAAAAATAATAAGTCATATTAACTAGGTACTTTACGTAGTCTAGTGGTAGGAAAAAAATACCAGTCGCACTTTAGTTGTGGGTACGATTCCCACAGCTCTGTCTGACACAACTGGTTGTCACACGGTTTACATGTTGTCCCTTTTAAAAAACAATATAATTTTATAACATTCCCCAGAAAAAGATAAATTCTTAAAAAATAACCATAACATATTTTAACATCAAATATTATCTAATAACTTTTTTTTGCATCCCAAAATGTATTAACCAGTAATTACCTCAAATTCAAGGATAAAATAAACCAAAATGTTTCTTTATTACTATATCCACAAAAGAAAAGATAATTATTCCTTGAATAAAATTTTGATATATCAGAAATCAGGGTTACACATACTATAAAAAGTCTTCTAATATAATCCCATCATCAAAAGAGCCTTAATAATTTAAAGAATTTCAACATTTTAAAATCAACCATAACTTTTGAATCCCTTATATGTAGTCTTCTGAATCATTCAACATTCTTCATGAATAATTAACTTTGATTTTCCACCTTATTTCTTAATACAACTTTCTTACAGATTGAATATCCCCATTATTTATAAATATCAATCCCATGAAACTTCATTCTTTAAGGCTGGGAAAAATAAATCATACCTTGAATCCAGATACCATGATCTTCAGGATGTTCTGTTTATCTTTCAGCATGTTGTCATACATTAAAAAATTAAATGTTCACTCCACTTTTTTAATTTAACTTTTCTATAGATTTAGAAATGTTGAGATCTTGAAATCATAAGAAAAAGAAACCATGACCCACTATTTTTTTATAAAAGAGTAAGTGTTGGATAGCTAAATTTTTTTCTTACAGGTTATTTTAATACTGAAGAAGCTATCAAAATAATTTGAATAGGATTTTCCCATAATAGTGATCATCAAATCACTAGGGAGGGATAAGAACGTTTTGCATGATCTCTTTCCTTCCATCTTGAAAATTGATCCTTAATCTTCCAAAAATAATCAACACATAAACATGAAATGAAAAATTATAATAAAAAAGAATCCTTTATAGATGACATAAAAACTTTTGTATTTCACTAATCCATCAACATCCATTTTTTAGGTTTTTTTATCCGATAAACCTATTTTACCATAACCACCCATATGTTTCTACATGTTAATATCCCTATTGTTTATATGGGATCCTTTACCTATACCCAGATAACACCCTATCCTCTAAAGTTATCTAAACCAACCTATGATATCAACTATATGGACATGACCTTAAAACATTACTTAATCTTAAGGTAAATGAATAATTCCCATTGAGGATATTATCAGGTATTGAGTTTTAGATAATTAGGTCATAACTGTTACATCTAAAAAGTTACAAAGTATACACTTCTACTCAGTTTTAATTTTTTTCATAAAATTAAAACTCTTGAAAAAAGGAATGTCCAGTTCCATGTTTTAGACAACATGACTTTCCTTGATCCCATAAAATTACATATACTCCACTATATGTCCTTTGAAAAAAAAATTCAAAAACTTGGGATGAGCATAAAAATCTCAGTAAGGGATACACAAAGAAGGGAACTATTAGTTTTTTAAAACAACAAGTAAACCATGAAGACGTTAACATAAGTAATAATTTTTACCTTTTTGATGAAGTAAATACTCTTCCCTAAATAAATGATCATTACATACACTTTTGTAACCAAAATACTACCATAAAACCCATATACATAACACATAACATATAATGGTAACTTCGATCATAAACATACTTAAATAGAATAACCATACGGTCGACTTAAACATATGTCACTAAATGGAATAACCATACGACCGACTTCAAAAACCAATGCATTGTAAGTTATAACATAACCACCCATCTTGGTATTCATGGCACCACCCTCAATTTGGTTTATCACGTCACCACCCTTCAAATGATCGAGTACCATTATAAAATCATAAGACATAAAACAAATATAAAGGAAAGAAACAATTTCCATATTTAAATCACAATATATCACTTAAACATATTGACATAAAAAATATATTAAAAATACCATTTTCAATACCAACATACATAAAATTGTATATGGTATTTATTTTCTTCAAAAAACATTACGGCTTGTTGAGGAAGCCAATGATCAAATAATACTCACGGTGGCGGAAAGGTCGTTGTCACTGCATACATTAAAAGAAAGATTCCTTTTGTCGTTTAGTAAAATTATTCTTAGAAAAAATTTCCCTTTGAATGAAATGAAAAGTAAAAGGTTTTTATACATCATATAAAAGAACGTCTTGTATTAAAAGAAAATATGCCTTAATGAAAGGAGATTGAGACGACGTCCCTTACAAAGACGGTATCCTTATATTAAGGAAAAATAAATTACATAATTATGTGTGAAAAATATAAATAAACCCAATATATGTGGATATTAAGTGTAAAACAATATGAGGTCATCCATACATTAATAAGGATATATAAGAACATATCCCAACATAATAATATGAAAATTAAAAGACCTAATAGGGAGAACCCTTTGAAAAAGAGGAGGGTGAAAGGTTCCCTTACCGATTTGGGTAACTTTCAAAATGTACACCCCATGAAAAAGGATAAAAAAATGAGGATGTAAATACCCATAAATTAATTTATATTACAAAAAGAATACAATATTGGGATGTAAATACTCCACTCAAATAAAAATAGTGGAAAATGTAGCATGAATCTCATAGGAATAAAAATGTGTGATAAAAACCCCTTACCTCGTTGTAATCAATCGAGTCGTATGAAAAATATATAATAAACACCAAATGAATCATATAATACCATGAATATAGATAGAATAAGGATAATATATATGGATTTGCAGTACACAATAAAACACATGCCACAAATAAGTGATGAACAATGGACATCTCATAGAATTAAATGTGATAAAAGAAATACCATACCTCGTTTCCTACTTGACTCGATCGTTCTTCAATCTCCTTAATAATAAACTAAAGTTAAATTATAATTGCTTAAGAAAATTTTTCAAGTTTATTATTCGTTTTATATCAGTTATTTCCATTTTATAATCATTATGTAATCATTTAAATTAATAATGTTCGTTTTTTCGATATTTGGTACTTAAGTAAAAAATGGACTTCATATAATTACTTGTTGATCATGTGGTCAAAGGTTCATTATATTCAGAATTATATTCATGATTTTTATATCATATATATCATATATATCCTTCATATACATGTATTTATAATAGTACATAACAGTTAGAGGTAATAAATGAAATGAACTGTTCCTGGAGACGGTAAGACATACGTACACATGAACCCAACTTCCATTCCTATTTCATATTTAATAGAATTAAAACATACTTTTACATAGTAGTATTATAATTTTATTATTTTATCATATATAATATCATTAATCTTATCCTTTATATGTACCACATATGGTATGAATGAGTCATATCACTTTGATGGGGTTGTAGCCCGCACTTCCTCAAGTGAAATCATCATGTTTACACATAATGGAAACAATAATGGATTGATATATACAAACAAATACTGAATCATAAAGAAAAAATAACATATATCATATATAAATACAGTTCCATCATAATTTCGACCATGAGAGGTGTTAAAAGATGATTGAACAATCATCGTTTCGTGAGGCCGTAATCCGCCACCAACAGAAACAGTATGTTCTTTAACCATTAGACGGTAGTGTGTGTAAGTGTACGTCAAAAAAAATTTCATAAAAAAATCATATTATATTGAGCCTACTAGTGTTATTATGGGATCAAATAATAATAAGATAGTGGTTAGTGAAGAAGGAAAATTAAAAGGAAGAAACTCGAGAGAAGACATTACCACTAAATCGGGTAACTCTTTTTGATTTGAGCCAATGGCTTCCTTGGGAAGACTTCTGCCCAAAGTGAGTCCTCTAAGAGTAAGATAGGGATGTGGAGGGATAATATGAGCAGAGGTTGGATGAACCAAGGGATTTATAGGTGTGGGTAAGGGGGTAGAGTTGGGGGCCTTTTATAAGAGGGAGGATGGTCACTTTTGGAAAGACTTGAAATGTTACTTTATTATAAAATGGTTTTCGGATTTTAAAGGCCCCACAATGATATATTTAGAGTATAAGTTGATAAGGGTTCCAAATCCACCCATACAATAGGTTTATTACAAGTTTTAGTCTTAGAGTTTACATTATATTTTCATTTTATTTGAATCATTCATTAATGTGGTAATCACTCCATCATGATGGTGTCATAAATAAATTTATTGATTTAATGTATAAAAATTATAAAACAAATACCATAATTTACGAAATATTATTAGCTTTCCAATTACTATTTATAGTCCAATATATCATTTATGTAAAAAAATTTAAAATATTTTTACTAGGGCGTAGCATAGTTTCGTTATATTTTCTATTCTTTAAAAAATAATATGATAAAAACTCACTATCACACAAAAGTGATTCAATGGGGTCCATAAGTTCACATAAGGCATACCATGGTCAGCCATGACACAAAAAAAAGAATTTGGACACATTTTGGGGACATTTTATATTATTTTAATATTATTTTATTACCCTTAACTACCCGATTACTAATTAATCATGATAATTAACGATAATTTCCGTCGTTACTATTCATAATGTCCAAAAACAAAAGAGTCTTAATTTAATAATTTGGAGCTTATGATTCCATATATGGAATCCATTTTACCAAATTCAATAGACAGAAATTTAAATAATTAATTTAAAAATAATCTTCGTTGTCACAACCAAATATGGGTTTTTAAGAAGTAAAATTTATCAAATGATTGACTTGTTTTTACGTCCAATTGAAAAGATAAATTACATAAAATGAAAAAAATTATATTAAGTTATAAAAATATAATTCAATTAAACTTTAAAAACAATTAAAAGGGAAATATAACTATATAATTAAATTATATGAAGAATAAGTTTTGAAGTAAAATGCAGTATTTTTTTACATTTCATTAAAAATGAACATTTGTAAGAAAAATACCAAAAATTTATCGAAAGAAAATTTGATATTCCAAATTCAAAAATTATGTACATCATACCAAATTCAAAACATATAAGTGTCATTAAATAATTTTATAATTAATTCCCGTTGTCAAAACAAATAGCGTGTTTTTATGAAAAAATATCTATCAAAAGATTGACACTTGTTTATGTCCAATTTCAAATTGAAATTAATTTCAATGACCATCATTGGATTAAATGGTAAAAATATTTTTCAAATAAATTTAAAAATCAATTAAAAAGATAATGTATACATATAAATAAATTAGATTAAAAGGAGGTTTTGAATTAAAATATAGGATTTTTACTATTGACTAAAAAATGAACTTTATCAGAAAAATAACAAAAATTGACACAAAGTAAATTGTGATGTCCCGATTCTATAAAGGGATTTTATTTTTCAATTATAACATATAAAATTGACATGATGTAGTTTTAAAAAGGGTTCACTATCAAAAGGCAGTTAATCGGGCTTTTAAAGAACATTAGAATATTTATTCTTAAAATCGAATTCTTTTCTTATGTTAAGCCTCTAACATTTATTGGATAAATGTAAAAATATTTAACAAAGATATATAATCATTTTGTAGTTAGTTCTTTTCATTCCCACCATTACAATGGCTAGGCATTGACTACCATTTAAAATAATATTATTATATTATTAGTGTGCAACGTATGATATCAAAGAAACTCGGTGTTGCGTATTGGGTACGATATCGAAAATAGCATTACCTTTAAAGTAATATTAACATTTTATTCACAAATATTAATAAATATGAAAATATCATATTCTTTATAAAATTGGGATGTTAAACTATCTCTAGAATCTCAAACAACCCTATGTAATGAGAAGAATACTTTACCTGATTTCATAACCATTTATTCCCTAGCCAGAGAGATGCCTAATAAAAAATGTGATCCCCAACCTCAAACTCAAGAGTTCATCAATTTAGACCATCATACAATTTTTTCTCTATACTAATCAGTAGTCATATGCATTTTGATCAGCTGAACATATTCCTAATTCTCTTGAACATGACAAGTACTTCGTATGGCTGCCATACCTACCTCTAGGTAACGTTGGGGTAAACATAACGACCTGCCTTATAAGGCCTCAAAGGATCCATCATAATTGTCTATATAAAGATGTTATTATTGGTAAACATAGTGAGAGGGATACTCTTTTCTCAAGAACCTCTGAAATTGAGGGCAAATTCTCACAACATATCCTATAGAACAAATAATTTTTATTTTTATTTTCCATTTTTCTAAAGGTGAAATGATATTCTTATAATCACATGTGTTCCCATATCCTTTTTCCAAACCTTATATAACCTATAAGTGAAATGAGAATCCTTATCTGAAATGAAATTACAACGGACCCCATGGGGTCATATGATCTCACCGACATATAGTTTTCCAAGCTCATCAACAGAGAACCTCACCTAAATAAGAATGAAGTGGGATACGATCATCAACCTATCAATGAAACCCCATACTATGTTGATGTCTTTAGGAGACCCAGGTAAACTAACTACAAGATCCATGTAAACATATTCCCAATTTCATTCTGATACAGGATGTGGCTATTAAATTCATTTAGGTCTTTGGTTCTCTAGCCTCACCTGCTGACATGTGGAACACATTGTGTATGATCCTGCTATATAACATTATACTCCTAGATACCAATACATGTCTCACATATCTCCATAAATCTTGGAGAATACTGGATGAACAACCATCCTAAGAAGGATGGGACTCATTCATCAACTCCTATCTCATATCTATAGGAACCTAGATATTTCAATTAATACAGAGAATGATGTCTCAATATACAGACCAATCTAGAGGTTGGATATATTCTGATATACTATCATGGAGTTCCAAGCCTATATGATCTGAAAACAATCTACCCTTCACAATCTTAAGGATGGAAGAGGATACTATCATGGAGAGAGGTTTGAATTAATATCAATTCTAGGAACCACTAGAAACAACTCAAAAAAGTGGGCAATTCACTTTCATTCATCAATAGATTCTCACATGGCCTATGTGTGAGTTTTCATGAATCCATGCATTGGAAACTATATTTCCCTTCTCAAGCATATATGAAATCTCAAAATCAATGGATTATAGATATTTGACCCATCCCCACGATCTGATGTTCAATTTACACTATGAAAAGATATATTTGATTCTCCTATGGTCTGTATAGGCCTCACAGAACTCACCAAAAACATTATTTTTTCAGATACATAATGCACGGAAAATTGCTACTATCTCAAAGTTGTGCATCTGGTAATTTCCATTGTGAGGCCTCAAGTTTTGAGATAGGTATGCATTGAATTTTTCTCTTACATCAGCACTTCACTAAGGTAGATGACATATGCATCACAGAAGACCATATAACCCACACATGGCTCTGGAAGAGTCAAAATAGTTATTGATAGAATCATTCATTGCATATCTTTAATGGATTCCACTTATTATTATAACCACAAGAACTATCAACCATTGTTGTTAGAATAATGAGAGGTGAATAAAGGGGTGAGAAATAATCTCTGAAATTCAGGTTATATCAATCGACCCCCAAGATACTCTATATATGTAACATGTTCTTTGTTTTCACTCAAGAAACTACAACAATAACCTTTTCTATGCAAACATATACACTATATTATGGTGTTATATAACCCACGTAATGAACTTTAGAGATCCAGAAGTGTCACTTAAAAAGATTAACCTAAAAATGATGTTATCTCAATGTACATAGAATGATCTCATGATTTTTGTAATAGTCGATACATGTGTGATTTTACACTAAGATATCGTGCACAAAAACCATGTCAAAAGAGTAAAAATTGGGGTGGAACACACAATTCATTAGATCCTTGAAAACAACAGTTGTGTTCGTAGGAAAAAATGGAATAAAAATGTACTCTTATAGACCATACCTACTATAAAAGTTTGTATGAGGTATGTCATATGGTCTGACTTATACATGATGATAACCTGATCTGAGTTAAACTATAGAGAAGACATTTTCTCCTCGGAGCTATTTTAAGAGATCATCTATTTGAGGTAGTGGATACTGGTTCATGAAAATATTATGGAACAAATTTTTGTAATTCAAACATAGACATAAGGGTCGATCCACCTTCATGGGAAAAAACATGGGCGAACAACAAGAGGATGTATTGGGCTGTATAAAACCATTGGCCTCTATATCTACTAACTATCACTTGAGGTCTTGAATCTCTATCATTTACATCCTGTATGGAGGAATGGACACTGTGGATTCTCTTTGAACATGATCAATTGTAAACTCAACCTCTTTCTCAGATGGAAAGTAATGAAAATGGTCACATAATTCTTTCCTGAAATGATCCACTACTTGATAGAAATCAACATTAAATAAACCCTGGTCTACTATTAAATGATTCTAGATATGGGATTTAATTATTATTATCCCCTGATTCTTTGGTCCCACTCTACTAGCCTATACATACAAGGCAAAATTATATAGATAATTGTTTCTTCTTGTGTTGTAAATGATACTCTACAACATTATCTGTTCACAAAATTCTGATAGTGAACCAACCAGTCCATCAGAATAATTAAGTTAAAGCTTGACATCTTAATAAAGAAGATGTTCTATAAGAAAGGGTAAAATCCGACCTCATGGGGATGTCCCTACACTGACATATTCCCTCTCTTCATAAAAATAATGGTCTATCTATGGTCATTACACCAGAGTAAAATTGTATCTATAGTCTGAGACATTCCATGATAGATACAGAGATAACAGAGTTTAGAGAACATTATCACATAAAGCAGATAAAATAGTAGATTCCATAAGAATAGTACCATGTACTTTAGATGGTATCGTTTCTGAATCCTTTTGTATTATCCATAATGCATGCAACTGACTTGATTTATGGATATGTGCAACATATTAATTACCATGATCATAACTTCTCATTTAATGCTAGTGGTGATTAGGGGTTTGGATAACATGTCCACGACCTCCTTATCAACAAGACCTACTAGTGCTATTCCAACTCCACACCTAATGCTTCTTAACAGAACTCGCTTCTGAAGGTGGAGCTGGCACAAATACTTTTACACTCATGGTTGGTGGAATGATCCTATAGATATGCTGGAGATTCTCCATAAAACCACAGTCCTATCATATTAGTGGGAATCTATAAAAGTATGGTTTCAATTTAACTCATCATCTACACTGGTGACACACTTTAGAACAATCAAAACATGCACTTAGGATGAATCTACACTAACAAGTGTCCTTGAGGGGACATTTCGTACAATAGAAGGAACTAACATTCTGCTGGGGAACTAATCCAATTTATCTAGTAATATTATTGTTCATCAGTTTTCACTCAGTGATAAGAGAATTATTTGTTATCTTGGAAATTTAGGCCGAAAAAATACATTCACCTGTGTATGTATGGCATAGTAGAGACAATCCTCAATGAATTTAGCACATGAATTCGGTTCTCTGATTAGAAGTTCTGAAGAAGAACTGAAACTATGAGAAATGAGATAAATATATTATAACTAATATATAACCCTATTCAATGAGGCATCAAATACTTATCCTTATCATATCAAAATGACTGAGGAATGAATTGGACATAGAAGGTAGTTTAAAAATCTCCACATAACATTCCATGATGATGACCGACCTGAGAAATCACATCCTACCAATTCCGGGACAAATCATTAAGAATGTACATGGAATGATTGAACCCCCTTTCTAGAGGTGTATCCTTATTTTCAAATAATGATAGGGTGGACGTTTTCCACGACTCAGCTAGTTGAAGGACAAAATCCACTAAAAATGCAGGAGGATTCCACTGCAAGAACTCACATGTCAGATCAACCATCGTAGGTGAAATATGTGGAGCACCATGGATGGATGGCATCAGATGTAAGAAAATATCACAAAATTGGAAATCAATACCCAAATCCTTTAGAATATGTGGTTCTTAATGAGGAACTAGTGGAGGTAAGAGTGGTGGCTTAGCATCTACCACGTCTAGAGTGTGGTTTTTGCCACCCTTCTCACTTATGAAATGAAGAAATCTTGATGGCATTGATATAAAATTTCTAGGAACACGCCTCACAAAAATCATAAGTAGAATGATATCACCACTAGAATAATTTGAAAATTGGAGAACTCATTTCTCAAGGAATACTACCCCAACTACCTTCTTATATGGATAGGTGTCTGTAAGTTCCCAAGTATACATTTCATTTCATTTATCATTTAATTTTTGAGTTCGCTACATTACCTTTTCTAAACATGACAAGGAAGGATAAGGACCTAAAACCATTTCATATTATATGAAATTTTTCACTGTATAAGGGATAGCCATTACGGTTGAGTTAATTCCCATACCCCTCATGAATGAAATCAACAACCATTTATTTATTACATAATAGCTCGACTCGTTAAATTACTCATCCTATACCATGAGGGCTCATACACCTGATGAATTAAGAGAGGTAATTTCTCAATCCCAAAAAATAGTAATACAAGAATAATATAGCTATCACAACATCACTCAATAATAAACTAAATATCAATAAATTAAATAAATTGAAATTATTATATATGGAATAAAAATATGCAAGACATGAAAATTCTTTGTGCTTTTTATAATGTGTGTAAAAATTCTCCATTCCCTCATATAATCAGTCCACAGATGGAATAATATCTTCAAAATTATTATTAATGAACAACACCACAAAAAATGCGTGTCACCAGATGATAAAATAATATTAACTTTAATAGAAAAAAGCATAACAAAAATTAATGTCTTTTGGGTAACTCTGTTTTAATTGGAACATGGGTTCGAGACTCCCCATCATGACTTATGACAAAAGTTCCTAGAGTTACTAATTTTCAATACATTGTTTTCAAATAGCAAATAAATAATGGAACGTCCTCTGATACCACATTATATTATCCCATTCACAGATTCAACTTAATGTGTACCCGAGCCCGATGGTCCACATGGCCTCAATCACATCACCCTAAATGCTGGAGGATGTCGACTAACAGTAATGGACTAGGTTGTGTATGTGGGAATATTATTACCTTAATACCAAAGTGTATCTTAGTGGATTATTATAAACATAAATGAATAGCATTATATATATCAAAGGCACAATAGAAAATAGATACAAATGTAACTATAACTAAAACAACTGGAATAACACTGAACAACTTGTGATATGTCACGTCACTAAAGAACTGAAATACGAGGATACAAGACGGTAGTCATAACCTACTCTTCATTAGTATAATGGAAATAAAAGATTGTCCCAATCATATCAAGATCTGGCTCGGTCATCTTCTATCAATATCTATACTAAACAACAATAAATCAAGTGTTTGAAGTCATATTCTTACTTTTTCCAACACCTAAAACCATTTAATCTACTCTGGGTAACAAACGACACCTAGAGAGGGTGTGAGATAAATCTTTATGGGCTACCAACAATGGTGTCTAAAACATTTGGCCCATGTAATGTAAATGTAACAATTTGAAATCATGAATTTATAAAGTAAATTTGTACCATGTACCTAAATTCCAAAATACATTTTTCATCCCTAGAATGGTGTCTCATCATCTAAAAAATTCATTAATTTATTATTACCAGTTTATAAATGAGTCACATGTATTTAATTGAAAATTTATCATGTTGTAACATGGAAACCTATAAGTACATTTAATAGTGAAGTCCCAAGGTAATAACCAAGGTGGAAAAGACCTCAAGGGTCAAAAACTTAGTAATAACTATATCCTGACAGGGGGTAAGTGTGTAATCAAAAAAGCATAGTCCATGTAATTTCACAATGAGATCCCTAACAATTTGATGGAGTTAATAAAAGTTTAAATCGTGTTATAAAATGACTGGACCTGATTGACATTAATCATGGAACCTACATTTCAAAGATAAATATAAGGAGTGTACCCAGGGCATTCTGTAATATTACTGAAAGGATAATGTGGTGTCATACCAGGAATCCAAATAATATAAAAGAATTGAGATTTATAAGGGTCTCAACCTAGGAAGGACATATCCATGATTCTGAATGTGGTTCATGAGTGCTCTTGACATTCTCTAATCAAAATCCAAGCCCATATCAAGTCAAACCATTCCTTTTTAATTAATAAGTCTTGTAATGTTTCATTTGGTTCAATACATAATTTCCATTAGTGTGATAAGGTATTGTAGAATGAAACCATTTAATCACGTAATTTTTTCAATACTTTCCTTTCATTAGTTGGGCAAGGGCATGTATCATGCAACATTTTAATCAAGACATTTTGATCAAGCCTCAAATTTTAATAGTGTGTCAAGGCCAAGGAGAATAAAACCATTAATTTAATAAATTTAAAATATATTAAATATATAATTATCATTCATATACCTTCCATTTATGTGGTAAGGGTGCTATAGATATGTAACATGCTATTCATTTACATTTAAGGCCATATCATATACTTAGTATACATGGAAATTAAAATTTCTCTAGTCATTGTAAAATTGAAGCACATCATTTAGGAACATCAATTGGTAAGAATAAATTGTACATTCCATTATGAAATTATCGTTATAAAATATCCTTTCAATATAGATAAAAAAACCCTTAGGATGTTAAAGCCAAGGCACACCTGAACGGTGTATCAAACGTGTCAATACACTAAAACGAAAATTATAGAATCCCATACATGGGATGAATGTAGTTGTAGGAATAACCACTAATAAATAATCACATGTTTGGAGGGATCAAAAAAATAAATTTATATTGAGTATAATATTGTCATAAGGAATCAATATACAACTCATGATGAAATTTTTGGGCCCCACAAGATAGTCCCAAAATCGACAAACTTGAGGGATGAGTTATAGATCCCCAACCATAGGCATGTACGAATCTCGTCCTTTTTTATTGTCACTTGATTTGACTTGGATCAGATTACATATTGGATAAGTGAACAAACACACAAACCTTGAAAACTAGGTCAAGAGCAAGAGATAATGAGAAATTATCAAACTGACAAGAGTACTTACTGTTGTATGAACAACATTATGAATGAATGATTTGTCCGATCCTAGATGAATGAGATCTCTCAATCATTTTATTTGGCCTTCTAAAAGATCCATGATTATAGCCATGGTTGTAAATCTTGCATAAACTCATAATAGGGAAGAATGAGGGATCCAATTTGATTACTAAGAGAAAATTTGTAAAATTACCTAGAAAAATAGCATGTGCGTATTTTGTCTGCAGTATTTGAAAGACTGTGTGCAAACACTGCAAGGTTACCTAGGAAGAAGGGGAACATTCATGGTTATGCTATGTGGCCACTCAAAAAACCTGTAATTTGGTTATTTCTAGAAATTTCCTTTTTCATGGTTATAAAAACCATGTGCCAACCTTGCGACATGGCTATTATTTCCAAAAAGATGGGTTTCAGGCTCAAAACAAGCCCTATAGACCCATTGAAGATTTCTATATCACTAGTAATCCATATTAAGGACAATGAAAATATTAAAACTGATTTTTAAATGGATCCATACCTGCATGAGAAACTGGTTTCTTACAGTAAAAGCAATTTTTTGGTTGTGGTATTTCATATTTTACAAGATGGAACAACTTTCAATTGATAGAGTTTGATCAAGCTTCTGATCCAATCACTAGAGTTACATGTAATGTATCTTCTATTGTAGAACCGTCATGAAACATAACGAATATAGAGGCATCCATTTACTAAATAATTACCCTTGATTCCCCTCAAGATATTTGTTCAAAATTTTGTGATTGTATTCTACCCTCTATTTAGAATAAATAACCATCATCTCAATATTTTTATTCCTCTACAATGTATTCGACACAAGATCTTTTTTGAACATCTGACTATGTTTTGAGAAGTTGACTAAGTATGGCTTATTCAATGTAAATTAAAACAACTTCACTACAGTTATTTTCAATAGTCCCCAATAAAAAATTCTATATTTTAGTAAAAATTTCTCATACTGAAATGTTGAATTAACTTGATTGATTTCATTCATTATATATTATCACAAATCATTTTTTCATGAAGAGGACATATTCATCTATGGACCCCGAAAATATTTAAAATAATAGTGTTTACCTTAGTTACACAAACCAACTATAATAATAAGTGAAGTAAGATAAAAAAATCAAATTTGGAATTTACACATATTTAGATCTTCCACTTATCGTATCAAATCCCTATATAGAGTGGGGTGTGGATTTTCTTTTGTGAAATTGGTTTTTCATGTAGATTTAATAATAACATATGATAATGTTTGTGAAGAAATAAATGGGGTGGAAGTAGTTTAAGAGATAGGGGACAATGTTTACCCAACTCATAGTTAAATAAACAAATAAATAGAGGCATCACAAACTGCTATTATTTTTTTATGCATGATCCCTCATTAAAAAATTAAATAAGCTATTTAAACTCGGGATGATTAAAATCTAAATATTACACCCCCATGGATGTTTAGAGCTGTCTAACTGTGAATGAATTTAATAAGAGGCTATATTTAATGATATAAAATCCATATAAATACCCACATAAAACCCATTGTTTGAAAAAATTACTTGAATTTAGAAGGTATTTATCGCAAATCATGTAACTCTTAGATGGATTCTCACAACCAAATACTTCCATTCATTATCACTAATGTGAATACTAAATGAATTACATCTCATATATCATTCAAATCATTGTCTTATGTGTGAGATGATTTTTCACTAATCCCAAACATAAAAAAACATATATTATGTAAGGGGATTAGTTTATTCACAACTCTATGTTTTTGGTAACATATAACATACTCGAACCCATTTTCTTGATCATCCATATAAACTAATCATTTTAAAGAACTAGGTATCGAAGAAAATTTTGATTCATTAAATTGAAATGTTATATAAAACACACATCATTGTACCTATATGAAAACACTTTTCACAAATCAAATTTTTATTAATGTCGAGTGTACATAGGACATGTAGCAACCCAATCCGGGATCACCCATGAAAAATCAATAAGGCCAACTCATTCTCTCCCAACTCTTTATAAATCTTACTTGCCTTATATTTGGTATCATCCCCAATTATGGAATCATTTATGTAAATTTTACTGGACCACATAATGAATTATTATCCCATTTCAGAAAGTAATGCATAATTACAACTTTACCGTTTATATTCCCCATTCACTAAATCAGAATCATCAACAAATGACACTAAAGTGTAAAACAACATACGTGATGAATAGAGGATTCCCAATGTAATGATACATTTATTCCATATGTGATCATATTACGATTAATAATATGTTTATAATGTCATAAACAACAACATTTGGGTTTCCCAAAGTATAATCCCACACAATCTATTATTGTTTATCCTATCATGAAATAAGCTTCCCTACTACATGAAGTTAAACAGCATAGTGCGATCATGAAAACTAATCTAAATAACAATGAACCTGAAATGATGTGGGTATTGATTCATATTTTCCTTAAGGGTAAATAAGATAATTCTTCACTGTTCAATCACAAAAATCACAAAAAATCTATCCCCCTAAGGAGACGATATCAATGAAGAATTAATATAATTAATGTGTATAACATGTCCCCTGATGAAATCCTTTATAGGTATCCATAGGTATTTATAATAAAGGGTTTCCCCCACTAGAAATAAAATTTATTCCTACATTATGTGACATTAGACAATGGATTCATCCCTACTAAAATATAATCTATGGGTATCCTGTAAATAATGATCATACTTGTAATAATCCCCAATGAGATTTATACAGTGACCCTCTATTACGATATCAGTTTGTTTTGATACCTATCTTATTTGATATGGAATGGAGTCTCTATGTTATGATTCTAAAAAAATCACAACATGATGTATCTTAATCCTAACTCTACATGACGAACATATAGGGACTTAGGTGGTGATATTATGATGCCATATAGGGTGATATTATAATCCCCTATAATGATAAGTACATATATCCACCATTCTCTTTGGCGAGGATACTGTCTTATTTACCATGTGTGATGGGAGTAAGGATCCTTTTAAAATATAAAAAATATGACTTCTATTTTCTTCATTATATGCCTCAGGTGATCTGCATGAGTTACCTCTAGTGATGAGAAAGGTCACCCCATGTAAATGTTCCCAGTACACTTATGTTATGAGCATAAGATACATGGTGTGAAGAGAATATGACTCCATATGTCCTAAATCCATGTACACCCTATTTAAAAAATATAATATATCATTATTTCCTATATTATGGAAGATATGTATCGATGTTCAACACAACCAACCATATCTGATTATACATATAGGCTCATTATCTCTAATATATGTTTCTCGCCCAATAAAGGCATCCAGTGGTGTAATTAACCAGTTTCCACATGAAGATAACAATATGAATGAGATAAATACATTTATTAAATAAAAACTGGTGACCCAAATAAGGATATGAGGATGATGGAAGAATACATGGATGGAAGGATCAATATCCCATCATCTCATTCTGATTAAGGATCCAACAAAAACAACTCGGTTGGTAATAGGGAATTAGAAATTGGAAATAAGGAATATGGGAAAAACTAGATAATGAACATCTATGTGTAATACCTACCGGTGTTCCCAATAATAGTTATGAAAAAATAGAAACATATAGTTCATTGTACCTATATGGGTGAGATGATACAATAAGGACATGAAATTCCATAATTGACAATGAAATAATTCCTGTGAAATTTATTTACACTATAAATAATTCATTGTGGGTAAGGGTTGACTAAAATTATTTCAAAGCCTTGCTGAAAGGGAATATTGGCCATTAAACCCAAACTAATCTCCCACATTTGATAGAATATCTCAAGGCCATGTTTTCATAACATCCCAAATTTCATACCCAATCCCTGAAAGATAATTATCTCTAAAAATAGATGAATGGTTCGAACTGCTTTGATACCATTACGATTCATCCAAAACATGTATTACTATACATTGAATGATGATAAGATGAGTGTTCCACCAAAATATGGCCTTTAATAGGACAAGTGATATTAAATTACACCAATTGGAAATATACATACATGAAAGGACATAACCATAACAACAGAAAAAATGAATTAATAAAGAATATATAATAAAGTCAAGCCACAACATCATATATATATATATATATATCAATTTAACTTTATAAAATGTGTTCACGAGACAACAATTCCATGAATAATTCTATTGTACAATCAGTCTAATAGAAAAATACATATGAAATATGATAATAACCATTAGGTAAAGCTAACTCTACAAAAGGGATCACAACTCCAATCTATAAGGTCTCATGGAATAGACACCTTATTAAACAATCTTCACTACAATGAGTCATATCCTACCATGTAAGAGACAATCTACTCCCAAAATCAATATCTGCCCAAATGATACATCTAATCTATGCATCATTTTCACTGATATAATATATGTGTCCATATAGCCCATTAAGTTGTTAGAATATACATACCCAATAAGACTCCATAAAAACAAAAAGTCAAGAAAATTTAGTATTTCAACACAAACCAAATAATATTGAATAATAAAATGTATCAAAAATGATCTAGTTAGAAAATAATTCCAAGAAAACCATGGAAAAGGGATGTTACCAAATCATCACATGTCCATGTAAGAAAATTATTATATGAAAAAACTAGTGATGTCTATAATAGTTAGAGTATGGAAACAGATAGATTCCTGACTTCATTTATAAGAGGGAACATGAAAATATTCGCAAATTGTTCAGAAGGTATCTTGGTATCAACATACTGAAACATTGGGTGTTTCATGTCATCTGACCAATTAGGCTTTCATAACCATCATAAAACCTCTCTCAAATTATATTTGGGGGAAAATTTTCAGTCAGGTATGTTTGTATTGGATGAGGTTTTACACAACCCATATGGAATATGGTTCTATTAATTATAGTGGAGTGCTAAATCAACAGACAGATGATCATACATCCAAATATGGTGAAGTACTAACTCCAATCGTAGAGGACCTTTACCTAACATATGGATGAGTAACTAAACTATATATAAATATTTTTGATCAGGCCGATCCTTGTATATGTATTCATAGGATTATGTACAAACCATGTATAGAGGTATACATCTGGATACATGGGGAATTTACAAAATCCATTTATTATCAAAAAAGCATACACATCATATGTCATCTTGTTAGTGGTTGCAAGATTCCCAAAATATTCAATCCACAACATGATAAGCTCTAGATTAATTTGTTAATGGTACTATTTATATCATTGTGAGAATATTTTTATAATGGATATTTATATGTCTCATATTATCATTCAATAAATAAATCACGAAAAATAATATATAAAACATAGTACTTGGTTTTAACATTATGATACATGGAATATACAGATATCATAAATCTATAGACATGTATTATCATATCATAACTAATTTGAATTCCCCAAATATGGTCTGGTTAGTATGTTATAAAACAATTATGGATAATTTAATTTTATATACCGTAATGTAATTCTATGTTATCCTTTCAAGGGAACCCTTAAGAGTTATATATTCAGAATAATGACATTGATACAACATATCCAATATCTTCCATAGTATTCATTTCCTCATAACCTATATATTTTTAATAGTGAATTATAATGATGTTTGAACTCATTTTTATAAATTTATAATTATTTTCCTTATAAATATACTCTATTTTGGTTGAAGGTATTTTTTAATTGAGTAATTTTTATGCTATAATAACTAAATACATAAATTAGACACTAATTTTTTGTAACAATGAAAAAATTACACACATAACATAAGTCATATAAAATATAATTTATAGAAAAGTGAAATAATTTTCATAGAATGATATTTTCTTATGAAATTATAGTTTTGAAAATTCTTTTGAGTTTTTAGTATTAATAAGATTTAATGTATTACACTTATTAGAAATAAATTCATAAAAAGATAAAGAAGTCCTAGGATATGAATATTATATATCATGGAAGCAATATTAACCCAATAATGAATTTGTTACATTGTAATAGATGTATTAAAAAGAATGGATGTATTATGAAATTCATTAGGACTTATCTGAATTATAAATGTATTGTTAACTTGTTGAGTTCTTACAATGTGATTTTTTATGATGTATTAGAATATATTTAATAATTATTATTATAAACCGACATATTTTGTAATTAAAATATTTTGATTAGATTTATATTATTAGTGATTTAATGGAGAATATTACAAATATTTCAATATAATTATAATTTTAGATATTTCAATATAATCATAATTTTAGATATTTCAATAAATGGATGAGTTTTAAAATTATGTTTAATATAACATTGTTACTAATTTTTAGGATGAATTAAGCTAATTAATCAAAACCTAGTTATCTATTCCATGGAGAATATTGTGGAGTATATTTAAAATATTAATTATATGCATATCATATATATTTCTCCATGACTATATAATTAAATAATATAGAACATAAAAAAGCATAGTTACATTGAAAATTAAAATAATGTGTTTTATTATAAAAATATATGAATGTTGTGATTATTTTATATGATCAATATAAATTATACCTATAAAAATAAAAAACTTTCATTCTTTATTTGAGTAAAAATATACACCTAAAGGAAATAAACATTAATGAAGTATGAATTATATTTATACCGTTTCTTAAAATATAGTGAAATTCTATTTTTCTGGTATTAATATGAAACTCTATGTTAATCCAGAATTTCATTCTTATAATGTTTAATTTTTGTCATACATATGGAATGATGATTTTGATTATAGCGGGAAGGTTTTTTAAGAGTTTAATATGAGTTTTTCTATGAAAATAATTTTATACTTTTCAATAATTAGAATCTTCATTCACTCAGCTATGTGATTCCCAACAAAATGATTAGAGTAGAAAAATTAAAAAATACCATGTTGAGTGTCGATGGAGTAGACTATGGAAGGTTCTTGGAGACCCTAACCACCGGAACACAATGTTTTTCTAATCTCCTTTATATCATTATTTTAATCCTTAGTTCTATATTTAATAGATAATGAGTTGTTTTTAGAGGTCTTTATAAATTATAGAGAATTTATTGGAAGTCTATTCACCATGACGCCCACATAATTTATTATCTAAAAAACTAGGATACAATTTAGTCTTAGATATTATTCTGTTGATTTCTCAAAATTATCTCTTTGAATATTGAATATGTATCTCTTATTTCCAAAATGAAAAATATGAGTGAATAAATATATTTGGTAATATATCCCTATATTTGTGGATATAACTATAGATGATGGAACATATATCTAGTTATCTACATGAAGAATCATGGTTTAAAATTTAATTTTAAGGAAATTTAATTTTAAAATATTCATATTTGATAGATGAATATCCAACCTGGAAAATGCCTTACAAGAAGAAATCCATGCGGAGAAGAATATCCACAAATCCTTGTCGACTCTCAACCCAGAGAGTGGCTCGGGTCTCGTCGACTTTCCGAAATCAATCTATAGGGGTTCTTGTGAGGTGGTTAAAGATGATATTATTTGGGCCATCCATGTTTTTCTCTAGGTGGATATATCACAAGGGTTGGTGGTGCTACAACCCATGTCATTTTACCCAAGATTAAAGACTCATCGTACATCCTTTACTATAGATTGGTAAGTATGTGTAATTTCCCTTATTAGGTTTTTTCATGCATCATTAAATAAATGGTGTACATGTACATTTATCTGAGGATATCGATAGGGAATCATGGAATTATTAACTTATGATTAATATAATGAGATCTTTTGATTGCTGCAGAAATGCTTCATAATATTAACTTCAGGTCCCATGGATCAAATGAGACATTAAATCTGGATATGGATAAAATGTAATGAGGACTCATCAACATGGTACTCGTGGGAATGGGTATCTCTCCTTGAGATACATATCTTATTTATAGATGTTCCAGATCGTCATGGATGGTAGCGTCTTTAGTGGGATAGACTCAGGGTCTTTTCAAGGAAAATCATTGGTATGGGAAAGGGGACCCCACATCCATGACCATCATTATTATCAGGGAATACATCCTTAGCCAACATATTAATATTTTAATATCTACATAAGACTTACTCCCTTGATCTAGGATACTAGACCCACCATTTATATCCATCTAGATGTTTGAAGATGATTCTATCATTTTCGCCAATGATAGTTTGTGGTCGATTGGTGGTATCATCAATCTCTTAGAAGAATAATTCTATTGGATCGGCCAGGTGAACATGAAATTGAAGACCAATATCTATATTTCAAAGAGTTGTGGAAATCATCAGGACACTTTTATATTCAATTAGATGGATATGCAATGTGGTACAATTCAATGGGATTTATTGTGGTCCGCAATTTTATCAGGACATCTCTGTATCGGTGACTTTGATCGCATAGTGAACAAGATAATGAGTTGTGTGACCAATTGAAAAAACCACTTCCAATACATTGGGGGATGAATTTTCCTAAGCAACCCCATTCATTCAGCTAAACCAATCGATTCTACATCTTCCATCAATGTTACAAAGGGGTTTATTACTTCCATTGATATGATTTTTGGTAACCTCATCCCGGATGCTCGTTCTGAAGGAAAAAATCACTGGATTTATTGGGGTAATGTGGTGAGGAATTTTCTTGAAGGTGGTATCTATGTGAGGAGCATATCAGATACTATTCACTACATTCATGCAAGACATCAAGGGGAGATCTTGGAAGGGAAATCCCTCTAGGGTAAAACCCTATATTATAAAATTTGAATGAATTTTGATGATGTTAGGGATCATGCTTCACTTTCTTGGTCACAGATTTATCAAGATATCCAAACCATATAATACCAATATCGATGGATCATAGGAAATTATGACATCTTATTCGGGAATCACAATTGAGTTCTCTCTATGATCAGTTATCTAGGGTTTTATACAACTTTGATATATTTTAGGGAAGTAAGTTTGATTCATCAATTTATTAAAGACATGCTACGTGAGAAACAAAAGGATGTGTTTAATGGAACTACATTAAATTCCAATGTAGATAAACTTGTTTTCAATCCATCCATTTTATGGTCCTTCACATATAACAAAATCTAAATGATATTGATACCCTAGAAGTAGTTGGATAGCTGGAATAGAATCTTATGGTTCAATAAAGATTCATTGATGATTAATTTTCTCACATATACGATTACAAACAATGAAGTTTCCATGGGTGAAAATGTTAAAAATATGTGTGTTGAACTTGTTTCCATATGCCAGTACTGCACGATGTGCCACGAGGAGGACTCAAACCACCTATTCTTTGAGGGTGAATGGGCCCATGCAATGTGGATTTTATTTAGTGAATTAAATTCCTACTAATCATTGTATCATCTTGGTGACTCATTTTCGGAGAAATTGATTTATGGTTTGAATATTTCACACCCTTAAAAATGGAAGGATCAATGAATCTGAATGCATGTTGATGTTGTATTTATAATGCCAATAATACCACCATGTATAAGAAGGTTCCTTCCATAAGAAGATGCATCATCAGCTGTACAATATGCCTCCTCATTCATGTCAACTATGGTTTAAAAATTTAAATTTATTCTCCCTCTTTGAGACATTATTAAAAGACTTCGTCCCTTATGCCTCCTTCCAATAATGATTCATGAGGATATTGGGTGTGGTGGAAACCACTAGTCATCGGTTTGATGCTTAATTTTGATGGTTCTTTAATTTTGGTGGTCCTGGGTTGGGGTGGTGTGGTTCATGACTATTGGGGGATTGTTCACATTCAGTATAAATCCTAATATTGGCATGTATGTTCTACCTTGGTGGAGGGTAAATCACTGTAAAATGGTGTTGAGTCTTTGCGAACAAGAGAATATTTCTCTTACACGGGTCGAAACCAATTCCATGATCATTCACTATTCCATACATAGAAAAATCTCTATCCCTTGGTCAATTTTCAATATAATTAAGAATTATTGATCCATTGTAATCAAAAAAAATCATGTGGTCCATATGTGGAGGGTAAGTAACCCAGTGATGGATCATCTCACTTCCATGGTGGGGGTGGATGAAGGCCCTAATATCACATGTCTCCCAATCATCCATTTTTGGACACCAGATGGGGATAATATAATAAGAGGGGATCATCTTGGGATTTATTAATTTATGGCCCCCTATGAGATTTGTATGGCTTATATATAGTTTTCTTCTAGTTTGATTTTGAATGTAGACTTTCTTTTAACAAATTTATAATGATCATGATGATATTAATGATAAAATTATAATTCTGTTTTTACTTTGTAGGAGGATTGCACCAATAAAATAATACGATCCAATAAATATGATAAAGAAAATTTTAAAATAATTAGTGATATATAGAGGTGTCAGATATAACGAATCTATTATTCCCTAGTTAAAAAGGAAAAACATATATTTTTTCAAAATTGTGTTTTTGGAAAATATAAAAAGGAAAATTTTATCAAAAAACATAATTTTAATCAATTTAGAATGCCAATATTTCTTTATAGTATTCAATGGAAATGGATTCTTATTTTTACCAATAAATATAAAATCTGTTTTGTCAAGAATTTCCTTAGTGACACAACACTTAATCAGAGTACTTGGGTTCCAAAAAAAAAATCTTCTTTAATTTATTTTTCTTATAAAGAATCCATTAATAAATTAATGTTAAATGTGGTATGGAAGGTATCTCTTTAGTGAGTATGAGTGAGAACATCTCAAATTTTTAGTAACAATATATGATTTATGGGTGATATATAACAAATGGAGATAATGATAGAGGAGTTATAATTTCAAAAGTTTCTATTGGTGATGTATATTTTATCCTAATAAATTATGTTATTTATACTGATGTTTGAATGAACTATAGGATAAGAATATCTCAACTTTAGTATGATGTTTTTTATTTATAATTTTCAATAATCATTGTATTTTTGTAGGTAAAATTTATTAAATTTAAAGTAGTTATTACTATAAGTATTTATACATCAGATATTATTCATCTATGTAGTAAATATGAAAAGTGACTAAATGATGAATTCATTTATCATGTATATATAAATTATTCCATATAAATTTTTGTATTTATACATTTTGAATTTTTTCTGAGAAGAATATAATTTTTATTTTCCTCAACATTAGTATCATAAAATTATGTTATGTGATTCATGTTATTTATGAAAGAGAAACCAATATTTGATCAAACATATCAAATTGTTTAATAATTTTAAACCCCTAAAAAGTATCGAGCTAATTTTTTTTAGTTCATCTAAAACATAAATACATCATGGTAATTTTTTTTGTATATTGCAGATTTTTTTAGATTACATTGGTTTAAATTTTAAGGCATAAGGGATAATCTTGGTGAATTTTTATGAATGTTTCAAAACATGTTCATAATAAAAAGAAACCAAAATTATTTCATTGATATCTGGACATATACAAGAGTTTGAAAATAATGAATATAAATAACTTTTCTATATAGATAGTGTTAGAATAACCTTTTTTATCCCTATAATAACCTAATGAATCGTATTTTTTAATGGGGGAATATTAATTTTATAGAAATATCTAGAACAATGTTATGTGAATATAAAATGAAAATTAATTTTTTGGATGAATATTTTCACATATAATGGTATTTAATAAAATTATTTTTAATACTTATTTTCATATAAAACTTAGCAAATAAGTTATAAAATGATAAAAAACCAATTAATGGATAGTTAAATGTTTTAGAATCAAGGTTTATATCATAGACTATAATGATAATCAAAGAATGTACGATACAATGGCCGATGAAGGAATCATTAAAAATAATTCATATAATTCTATGTCTTAAAGAGTTTACAAAAAACGATCAAGGATGGCTGATGAATCAAATCAAGTTAATTGTGCTAAATATCAACATTTTTTCACAAGAAAACTATAATTTATGATCATAGTGATGATCTAAATAACTTTATCTATATTCATGTTTTTTATTTTAAAAAGGATTATGAAATGAAACCTGGTTAGGGGAAATCAAGTCCTAATAGATTTGAATCTAATGAACCTGAATTTGTAGCTCATAGAAATCACAAAACATTATTGAACAACCATTTAGAAATTTTTATAGAATTCCTAGGTGAGGGTGTTAAAAATAGAAGGGGATCATGAAATATTGTTCAGATCAATCTGATATTTCCTAAACATGAACATAACACCTCTTATATTTCTTTTGTGATGAACTTATATTCTTTTTAATCCACATAGAATGAAACATTTACAAGAGGAACAAAGTTTATGAATTAGCTGTCTAAACCTCAAATTATAGTATTATAAAATGTAAATGAGTCTTCAAGAATATACAAGGTGATAATGTGGTGGTCATTATAAATTATTCTATATTATATGTTAAGGGGTAAAGTAAAAAAGATTAAATATAAATTTAAGGAAAATATTTCCCTCTCATGATTATAATATAATACAAATCTCACAATATATGAATCACATATGAATTATATAATTTTTCTTATAGCCATTGAATATTCATTCTTGAATGTCTTAAGGATGATTCATATATTGTAAACCCTACTCATTTGAGTATTATTTTTTCCATATTCTATTATAAATATTTTTAATGATTTATATGGTATTAAATTAGTACCATGTTGCTTGATTGAAATCCTAGGTTCGTTTTAGTTATAAAATTATTTTTCAATATTCTTGGAAGAACCAATTTTTTTTAAGAAAAAATTATATTCTAATATTTTCAAAAATATAATATACTTTAATTGATTAATTTTTGGTTCATAATATTAAAAATTTCATGATGAATTCGTATAATGAGAAAAGAATCTCAAATGCATATTAAGGGTATGCCAAACATATATTTTGGTTTTTAATTTTTTATAAAGTCCTCTAAAAATTATGGAATAAATGTAAATTCATACTAATCTTTATTAGGTTATCTATTCAAGAAAATAGTATGGTACGTTAAACTCTTATGAGTTCAAATATTAATCCAAATTTTGATGATTGTAGTAATAAAGAGGATACAAAGTTATATAGGTATGTAATCTGGAGTTATGTGTATTTAACAGATATTTTATCATATATTCGAAGTATTGTATTTCTTTGGTAAATATTTAAAGACAAACCAAATGAATTTAACTTTAAAGAGTACAAAAAATGATTAAAATATTAAAAATGAACTACAAGTCCATGACTTTAAACATTACATAATATCGTGATAATTAAAAAAGTTGACATTAATTCACATGAAGGATATTATCAGGATTAGTGCATTATATTATTGTTCATAACTCAAACGTAAAACCATAAGTATTACAAGTTGAAACATCTACTCACTAACCATTTTTGTCATTAAACAATTTTTTTAAATGAAACATGGTTCGCTTCATGTTTAAACAACATGTCTTTTCTTTGATCCCATCCTTGACTCTATTATTCTTTAAGTCATGTGAAAAACATTTCAAGCCATGAGATTAGAATAAAAAAGTATGTTAGAGGATCATATAGAAGGAAAATTGTTATTCTTCAGAAAACATTTAATCCATGAATACCTTATCAAAATGTAATACATTTCTCCCTTTTGAGGTATTAAATACTCTTCACTAAATATAATCTCATTTCATATCCTTTTTGTAACCAAGATATTACCATAAACCCTTAGAAAGATACTTATATAATATAATGCTACCTAGAAGGCCCCGGCCTTAATAATTACTTATTCTTGAGTTATTACAAGAATAAACATTGGGGATCTTTTTAGGTTTAGAGTTTGAGAGAATTAGATCATAAATCATGCATCGCATTCAAAATTTGAACAAGGTGGTTACATAAAATACATTATTCATTTTTTCCCATCAATGGAGACATATTTAAAATAAAAAATGGATTCTTTCTTGAAACTTCATCGACACTATCATCACATCATGTTCCTTTACCTTGACCTATGAAAAAAATTTCAAATACATGGGATGAGCATAAAAATCTCAGTAAGGGATATAAAAAACGGAATGAAAACATTATTCCATGTATATGTAAGAATAAATGATATCATACTTTAATCATAAAACAAAATCACTTTAAAATTACTTGATAAATCCTAAGACTCATGAATAACTCATAGAAATCATAATACATAAAGGTAACTTGAGGAATTCATAACATTCTTATGTAGTGAGTAACCCTCATGGTTACATTTGGAATACCCATTACAATATATTCAATAAATATCTTCTTAGAAACATCAGTGTTTAACTCCTTTGCATTACCCAATGTATTGGAGAGCTATAACGGTCTCACCCACCATTAGTTTATCACAGAACCACCCGTATTCATAAACAATGCCCAATAACCATAACATAATCATATCACAGAAAACATGCATAAAGGAAACATAAAATTTCCATATTTCAATCACAAGATATCAAAAAAAAATTATATAATCAAAATATTATCAAAACCATTTTCAATAACATAATAAAGGAAAAGTACATCCTGGAATTTATTTGTCATTTTAAAAAATTTATTTCTTGTAGAGGATGTCGAAACTCAAATAATGGTCATGACGGCGGATAAGTCATTGTCACCGCATACGTAAGACAAAAGCATTCCCTTTTGTCATTTAGTAAAATTAATCAAATAAAAGAGATTTATTTTGAATAAAAATAAAATTCAAAGTGGTTTATACACCGTATAATAGAAAGTTTTGTATAAAACAAAATATGCCTCAATGAGAGGAGATTGAGACGAAGTCCCATTCCTCATGTCTGATTTGACTCGATCGTTATTTAATCTCCTAAATAATAAAAAAGAGTTAATTTCAACTTTATTAAGAACCTTTTTGAATTTCATTATTCCTTTTATATCACTTATTACCATGTTATGAACATTATGTAATTATTTAAGTTAAAACGGTCGTTTTGTCGATCATTGGTACTTGAGCCAAAAATAAACTTCTTATAAATACAAGTTGTTCATGTGGTAAAATAAAAATTATATCCAGAATTATATTCATGATGTAGATATCATATATATAATATATATCTAGTATATACATGCATTCATAATATTACATAATATTTAGAGGTAAGAAATGAAATGCACCGTTCATGGAGAAGGTAAGCCGTACGTACGCATGAACGCTACTTTCATTACTATTTCATATTTAATGGAATGAAATCATAATTACATAAAGGTATATTATAATTCTAGTATGTTACATATATAATACCATTAAATCCATCCTTTATACATCCCACATAGGGCATTAAATAATCAAATCACTCTGAGGGGGTGGTAGTCCTCACTTCCTAAAATGAAGATATCGCTTTTACCCGTAATGGAAACCATAAAGGTATGACATAAATGAAAAATACAGAATCATAAGGAAAACATAAAAAATATATATCATATATAAATATAGTGACATCTTAATGGCACCCATGAATGGTGTCAAATGAAGATTGAACAATCATCGTTTCATGAGGCAGTAATTCGTCATCCACAGAAATCGTATGATCGGTAACCATTAGACAGAGGTCTGTGTAAGTGTGGCTTGAATAATTTTAATAACAACATAATAGTATATTGAAGTTACTTTTGTTGTTACAAAAGAAAGGAATAAAAATATTTTAGGGGTTTGGAGAAGAAAAATAAAACAAATGAACATTAGAGAAGACATTACCTTTAAATCAGGTAACTCCCCTTGGTTTGAACCAAAATGGTTCCTTGAAAAATATATGCCTAAGGAAAGGATTATATGATGAAGATAGGGATGTGGAGAGATAAATTGATCAGTGTTTGGCCGAGCCAACGACTTGATAGGTGTGTGTAAGATGGTAGAGGTGGGGGCCTTTTATGAGTGGGAGGTGGGGCACTCTTGGAAAGTCCTGAAATGTTACTTTATTTTAAAATTAGTTTCATTTTTTAAAGGTCCCAAAAATATATATATTTCAAGGATAAGGTGATAAGGGTATTAAATCCACCCATCCAATTGGTTTTTGACAAGTTTAAGTCTTAGATTTTACATTATCATTTTATTTTATTTAAATCATTCATTAATGAGATAATCGATGCATCATCATGTTGTCATAAATTAATTAATTTATTTAATGACTAAAAATAATCAAAAAATACTATGATGTAGGAAATATTTTTATATTTATAATGACTATATCTATTCTAATTGATCGTTTACACAGAAAAAAATAAAATTGTTTTACTTGGGTGATACATACTTTGGTTATAATTTCCTTTTAAAAACATAAAATCATAATGTGTCACTGTCATCCAAAAGTGATTCTATGGTGTCCCAAAGTTTGGAACAAGGCATCCCATGGTTGTCCATGACACAACCAGTAGCATTAAGACTAATTTTGGGGTCATTTTATATTATTATGATATTATTTTATTACCCTTAACTACCCGATTACTAACTAATGACGATAATAAAAGATAATTACCTTCGTTGCTATTCATAATGACCAAAAACAAAAGAGTGTTACCTACATAATTTGGACCTTCTGATTCCAAATATGGAATCCATTTTACCAAATTCCAAAACAAAAAAAAATTAGATACCCCAAACATGACGTACATAGACATTACATTACTTTTTCGAAATATCTAATACATAACAAAAACAGATGCCAAAGGACCATAATAGTTTAGTGTCTTTCGAAACTCAGAACATAATCTTCAAATCGTGGTGAAGGATCTTCAACATCTCCCATAATGATCTTCCCCTTTTTGTTTTCTTACCTAAAGCATTTCTTTAAAAACAGGGGGAAAGAAAACATATAAAAGTGTGACCATAAATGCTCAGTAAGGGTAAGCATGGAAAAAATAAACAAATCATATACATTTGAACTTAAAAACATGAGAAAAAAGCATAAACATCAAGATCTTGGTAAATGACATAAAACATGGCAGTACATGAGGCATAGATCATAAAGAAACGTTAATACTGATAAAATAGCATGGTAATAAAACATGTAATTGTTGTAACCATTATGTACATGTTATGATTTCCATAGTAGATAAGGCATTGCTGCCAAGACCATCTTAGTGGACTATGTCCCTTTCTAAATCGTGTTCACTCTTTGTTTCAGTCCGGTAACACTGAACCAGATTAACTTACCATTCCAGCCATGTCTATCACATGAGATATAAATTATTACCCAATGCATTGGAGGGTGATATAGGTCCCACCCATCTCATAATGATATCATTCTTACGTGTGCCACAACATAAACATAAGTCATTCATAATAACCTAATGAATAAAATGGGTTTCATAAACATCATCCCATCATAACATAATCCATATAAAACAAATGGATATCATTTAATCATAAGAGAAGTGAAACCATGTAAATAATAGAGTCATTATACTTGAAACATACACATATGAAATAATTTCATCTTAGATGGAATATGGTTTTGATAAAAAAACTTGAAATAAATTATTGAGGAAAATATCCTTTCTTCTTCAAAATCATTTCTTTTCACAAAATTACATACCATTTTAAAAGAAAAGGATTTTGTTGAAAATAATCATGAAATAATTTAGAGGAATATTTAAGTAAATATGGCTTTATGAAACCGTAAAAATCCATTCATGCCGTATAAGTTAAAAAACATTCTTCTTGTACTTTGGTCGGAAAAGTCAAAAACTACATCGTACAAAAAATGAAAATAAATTCCATTCATATATTTTACTAAAAAATTACCAATGGGTAAAATTGGATTTAAAAAATTGTACGAGGATAGAAATAATATTATATATTGAGGAAACATGTATGTGGATGATAAATATTCCCCAGTAAATTCTAAAGTATAAACAATCTTAGATAAAAATAAGATTGTGAGAATTTCCCTTAGCTTATGTCTGATATGCATTGTATGTATCCAAACCTCCTGTATAATTATTTAAATAATGTCATTGAATTATTACAGAATAATATTCATTATTATGATATCATATATGGTTCACTTATGACTTTATATTACCCGTTCTTTTGTAAATTTCATTTTAAAACAACATTTTGGGTAAAATAGTTTCATTTATGGTCTGTGTTTGGACTTGTAATTATTAATATGATTACATAGATCATGATTACATAATTACAGAATATAAAACAAGATTTATATATAATATATTTTCATAATATACATATATATAATAGATCGATAAATGCAAATAAATCATCTGTTCATGGAGACAGTATGCCGTACGTATGCATGAACGCTGGTTTTCGTTTACTTATTGAATTTAATGGAATTAAATAGAAGACATACATATATATATATAAATAAATTAAGTAGAATTATTATGTCATATATTTCATGATTACTTATTATATATACTATATAATCATTCTTGAATTGTTAACATGGAAAATGAATCTCATCGCGTCGTGGAGACGGTAATCCGTACATACGCATGAGCGATGATATACCATTATGTAGGAAATAGTTTTCTATTTCTAATGAATATTTATAGTCTAATTTATCTTATTTATAACCCTATAATAAATTTTTTTAGTTATTAAAAATTGATTTTAACTATTTTAACTCTTTTTTAAAAAAAATAAGTGTCCAAATATAATCCAAGTGGACCTAAAGGATAATATTTTATTCCTAAGTTTGTTTTTGTTCGAAATAATCTTATCCAATAGAATTAGGAAATGTGTTAGGGTAATAATAATATCATTTTAAACCTTAATTACCCTATTTACTTTTAAACGTGGTAAATAAAAGTAAAAAGTTATTATTCAACAAAAATTATTGTTATCTTATTGAACCACATTTTACTCCTTGATATTAACTATGTCTCTTGGATTTTCTCAATTCCACCTACAGAAGCAGTAAAATTATGTTTTATGTAAATTTTCAAATTCTCCTTGGAGGTGGGTAAAACATGGTGAAAAGTTCAATAAAATTTATATATATCTAAAATTATTATAAATTTAATAAAATGAATTACATTGAACTTATATAGGTATTATGTATCAATTTTGACCTAAAATAAATTTAAATTAAATAAATAATTATTTAAATAAAAAGTCGGTTTTTGAATAGTAACCTAGTGTTTTCACTATTCATCAATAATTGAAAGTTTACATAAAAATACCAAAAATTAACCCTCGGATAATTTCGATATTCCGAATCCAAAAATGAAGTCCATTTTGAAAGATAAAATTTATAATATTTCAAGAAGTGGATATTACTATTCATAACAGATAGTTCATAATAATATTATAATAATATATCTTTTAGTGAAAGTTGGTATTTCATACTACACACGCTATAGACGAAGGTATTGATTGCATGTAATGCAAGCCAAGTCAAGGATACGTGTAGTGAAAGCTTCGTTTGGTGTTGCATATAACATAATCAAGACATATTTCATTAAACATTAAACAGAATCCATACATAATGTTCTGTAGAAAATTTTCCACAAAACGAACTTGAAATTGTGTGTAACACGAGACAAGAATAGTGTTGCGTATACTACAAGATAATATGGTGTTGCGTATCGTACAATCTAATCATGGTGTAGTGTATAATAGAAGACATCAAATAAATAAAAAATAATTTATCTCATAAAATCTTGGGGTGTTACATTCTACCCCCGTAAAATTAATTTCTCCCCTGAAATTCGTCAGTGTTATAAATGGTTTTCTTCTTGAAATTTTCTTTCATATAAACCCACATCATAAAAAGGAATACCAAAACTGACCTTTAAAAAATAAATTATGAAACGTAACGATTACCCAAATTAACTAATCACTGGGATTCCACATAGTAGAACATAGGTAAAAATGTGGACATGGAAGAGAAATCTAATCATCAAGTTCTAATGGAGAGTGGTAGAGAACATGGCTATGAAAAATCCAACAATCACAAAGACATAAATTTGTGATGATCTAAGGTACCATCTAATTCATCAAATATAAGAGCACTAGGACAACATTTTTGATTTTCAATAACATTTCCCTAATGTTGAAGAATTTTTGAATTAAAAGAAATTGTTAATTGATTTTGGTTAAATCTCATCGTTGTTCGTGCCATGAACAATTTACACTTCATCTCTCAATGAAATGAAGAGGAATTTGTCATTCGTGAAGTGTTAGCAGATCATGTGATAGAATGATAGGTCATTCCATATGTTTCTATCTCCAAAAGTTTAGCACAATTTAATAAATATACATAAGTCCATCTTATGCTGAGATTAATCGTATATGGTTGCTAAAATTGACATATACTTCATCTATCATAGCGCTTAATAAAATAAAACTAGTTTATACAAGACAGGGACTTCCTGTAGGCCAGTGATAGTTTATAAAGGCCTGTCTCACTTCGGTTGTCGGTTTGATTCCCACATCCTTGTCCGATGCGACAGGTTGTCTCCCATCCTACGGGTTGTCCTCTTTCTAAAACTATACTATTATAACATAACAAAAAGCTCTAGCCTTAAACAATACTTTCTAATTTATAACGTAATCTATTAAAATATTTAGGTTTATCCAAAATAATTATGTCCAATCTCATAGTATAAATAAAATGATTACTAGAAAGGTCATCTACCAAGCATTGAAAACAATCATTTCTCACTCATATATCATAAGATATATATCTTGTTGGTCGCACTCCAAACATGTGAATTCCTTAAACCTGTATTCTCTTGAAAAATGAATTCCCATTGAACCTTAGAAAAAACATGAATGCTGTCAAAAGATAACTCTTACCACATACCAAAAGCCCAAAATATCTATATACTCAAACCATGATATTAGTCATGATCTCATTTCATTTTCTCTTTATCCCTTCATTATGACCATATCATCTTTTTTCCAAAAATATTTCAATCACTTTTCATGGATACTGGTACCATATAATTACTGAAAACCAATACATAGATATTCAAAAATTCCACGATACCATAAATGAGATTTGATGATACTATTTTAAAATACCCTTACATAATCACTTAATCATTACAAAAAATTATTTAAATACTCAACATCACATATAATTATCACATATGACTTCCCTTTATCCTTTTCATTAATAGGTTTCTTGTGTGATCATCATTAACCCTTGTATTAGGGAATTGATTAGCATAATTCCCCATTTCCTTGCACTTGAAGCATTGAAGTGTTGGTGGTGAATTCTCTACAATCTTGTCTTCATTCACATCATCAGAAACCATTTTTCCATTACTTTGACACTCAGATGCTCAATGACCATATTTTCCACACTTAAAACATTTTCTAGTCCCTTTTAGACAATCACCACCATTCTTCTTTCCACACTTTGAGCATAGAGAAGCATTCATCTTCTTTTCACCACTATTCTGTGATTTGTCCTGGAACTCCATAATTATTTTCTTATCAAAACCATGACATGGATATGTTACACCAACTTATAGTTCTACCTTGATAGCACAACGCACAATTTCTTCATAGCTACTGAAGTCTCTTATAGCTAATTCCCTTCGAAGACCTGATTTTAAGCCACTTAAGAATCGATCAACTTTAATTTCAGGTTGGATAATAAAGCCAGATGCATACCTTGGAAGTCTTGTAAAATACTCTCCATATAAACGAACTGATTCATCATCCTTCTGCTTAAGCTCAAGGAACTCATTTTCCATATTTTTTATAAGAATATGATGGAAGTAGTTACTGAAAAACATGTTCTTGAACTCATCCCATTCCATGGATTCAATTTCATCTTGGGGCCTAGTATTCATAATTAGACTCCACCATTGATCTGCTTCACCTTCTAAATGGTAAATATCCAGAATTAATTTTTCATGTTTCTAAAAGAAAAGTATGGAAAATATCTTTTCAATGGTACTGCTCTATTGTTCATCAACCAGTGGATCAGAAGACCCACTAAGAGAAGGTGGATGTTGCCTCATGAATGACTCAATAGAATATTGTTCCCTTCTCTACCCATTTTGAATTCCAAAATGATTCATAGCTTGTGTAAGTATAGAAATAATTTTTTTCACTCCATCTCCCTTGACAATGGTATGTTCAATTGGACAGTCATTGCATTGTCCATTACATTGATCGACATGGTTCCTTCAGGTTCCAGCCATTGTCTAAAACCCAAATAGAATAGTGTGAGAGGAAAAAATCATGCTAGGGAAAAAACATAATAAAGGGGGAGTACATTCAATATCTAACATCTTAGGTTTAATTCTAAGATCGTTATCGTAATTCTAGGACTATAAATTATACTTATACTTAACCTTAAGGACATCCCTAGACATACCTTAGAAATATCTCTAGGGATCTCACTAAAGTTTTCGCATCTTAGTTTCCAAAGGTTAACTAATCCTTTCCCCTAATACCAACTGTAGAGTCCCAAAGCATGACGCACATAGACATTAAATTACTTTTGTAGAATATCTAATAAATAACAAAAACATACGCCAAAGGACCGTAATAGTTTAGTGTCTTTGGATACTCGGAACATAATCTACTAAATGGTGAAAGATCTTCAACATATCCCATAAAGAACTTCCCCTTTTTTTCATACCTAAAACCATTATTTAATTCATGGTGAAAAGAAAACATATATAAAGGTGATATCAAATTCTTAGTATGGGTAAGCATGGAGAAAATAAAACAAATCATATAAATTTGAACATAAAAACATGAACATAATGTTTAAACATCAAGATCGTGAGCAATGACATAAAACATGGCAGTACGTATGTCAATGATCATAAAGAAACATTAATTATGAAAAATATCATGTGAATAAAACATGTGATTTGTGGAAACCATTAAGAACGTGTTATGATTTCCATAGTATCCAAGGCATTGCTTCCAAGACCATCTTAGTGGAGAAAGTCCCTTTCTGAATCGAGTTCACTCCTCATATCAGTCTTGTAACACTAAACCAGATTAACTTACACTTCCAGCCATGTATATATCATCAGATATAAATCTTTACCCAATGAATTGGTGGAAGATATAGGTCCCATGAATCTCATAATGAAATCATTCTTACGTGTTCCACAACATAAAAATTAATCATTCATAATAACCCAAAGAATAAAATGGGTTTCATAAACATCATCCCATCATAACATAATCCATAAAAAACAAATAGACACCAATTCATAATAAGATAAGTGAAACCATGAAAATCATAGAGTCATTATAATCGAAACATACACATATGAAATAATGACATCTTATATGGAAAATTGTTTTGATAAAACACCTGAAATAAATTCTTTAGGAAAATATCCTTTCTTCTTCAAAATAATTTCTTTTCAGAAAATGCCATTCAATTTTAAAATAAAATAATCTTATTGAAAATAATCATGAAATAATTTAGAGGAATATTTGTGTAAATAAGGCGTTATGAAACTTTAATAATTCATTCACGCTGTATATGTTAAAAAACATTATTCTCATACTTTGGTCGGAAAAGTCAAAAAGTACATCGTACTAAAAATGACATAAGATTCCTTTCATATATTTTACTAAAAACACACCTATGGGTAAAATTGGATATAAAAAAAATTACGAGGATAGAAATAATATTACATATTGATGAAACATGTATGTGGATGATAAATATTCCCCATTAAATTCTGAAGTATAAACAATCTCGGATAAAAATAAGATTGTGAGAATTTCCCTTACCTTATGACCGATATGATTCGTATGTATCCGAACCTCCTATATAATGATTTAAATAATTTCATTGTATTATTAAAGAATCATATTCATTATTATGATACCATATATGGTTCACTTATGACTTTATATTACCCCTTCTTTTGTGAATTCCATTGTAAAGCAGCGTTTTGTGTAAAACGTTTTCATTTATCATCCGTGTTTTGACTTGTAATTATTAATATGATTACTTAGATCATGATTAATTAATTCCAGAATATATAACATGATTTATATATAATATATATTTATAGTATACATATATATAATAGATCTATAAATGGAATGAAATACACTATTCCTGGAGACAGTAGGTCGTACGTAGGCAAGAACGTTGTTTTTCGTTTCATTATTGAATTGAGTGGAATTAAATAGATGACATACATATATATATACAAAAATCCAGTAGAATTATTATGTCATATATTTCATTCTTTTTTATTATATATACTTTATAATCATTTTTGTATTGTTAACCTGGAAAAAGAATATCATCGCGTCGTGGAGACGGTAATACGTACGTACGCACGAGCGGTGATATCATTCCCATAATTATTGAATAGAATTGGAGTGGATGATATAATATTTCATAGTCAGTATGATTTTATAATAACCATATAGAGTTATTATTTACACCATTATACCCATCCAAGTAAGGTGGTGGTGGAAAACAGATTACACCACGGCGTGGAGACGGTATTCCGTACGTACGCACGCGCAGTGATTTCGTTTTCCATAGGATGGATAGAAGATAAAATAGGGTTGTTTATTATTTATTATAACATATCATTATATAATTAATAATGATTTTATTACATTATAATGAAACAACTAAATAAGAGTATGTAGAAGAAAAATGAAATTTGAAAGGGTCGTTAGAGGAGATTACCTCTTCCTCGACGCACCTCCTTTAAACGTCTTCTTAGGCACTAGAGATGGCCTTTTGAGAAGACCAGAACCTCTATGATATAACTAGAGAGGTTCAGAAGAGTAATTGGTAGGGTTTTTCCGAGCTTCAGGGCTCAAAAGGGTGTGAAGAGAAGAGGGAAGGGGTGCCCTTTTTATAAGGGAGGAGAGGGGCACCTTTTAAAAAACTTAAAATATCATTTTATAATAAAGTCATATTTGGTTTATAATAAGTTAAAATTGATTTATTTCGAAGATAAAGTTGCTATGGTTCGAAATTATCTCAACCAATAGGTTTTAGAAAGGTTTAGGATATTATTTTAACCTTATCATTTAGATTTAACTCTAAGTTAAACAATATAACTTTTATAGTGTCTTCTTGTTTTCTTACAATATATGGTTAATTAAGATTCTATAACAAGTAAAACGAAACCCAAGTGGTTCATTATTAACATATATAACCTTATATAAGTAATTTGGCCGATCCTTAGGCTTTTGGAATATAATAATAATTAATAATATAATAATTGTTTTGAAAACTATTTTATGTCAATTTTGGCACTATTTGGTAATTGATTTTTGTGATACTAACAACAACATGATTAGTTAAAAAAATGATAATTCAATCAATACAAACATGTCATATTAAGATATTAAATTAGTTTAATTCATAAAAAGTCTCAAATTGCATTTATTTGGGTTTTTATAACATAAATTATGTTAATATTTCATTAATAAGGTCATTACTGCATCATCATTGTGTCAAAAATAAATTACATTATTTAATGTTTAAAAATTATAAATAAAATAGTATTATGTAGGAAATAGTTTTAGATTTCTAATGAATAATAATAGTTGAATTTATCTTATGTATAACCCTATATTAAAAAAATTAGTTATTAAACATTGATTTTAACTATTTTAACTCATCATTAAATAAAATAATAATAATTGTCCAAATCTAATACAAGTGGACCTAAAGGTTAATATTTTTTTCCTAAGGTTTTTTTGGTCGAATTAAACTTATCCAACAGAATTAGGAAATATTTTATGGAAATAATAATATCATTTTTACCCTTAATTACACTATTTACTTTTAACGGTGGTAAATAAATGTAAAAAGGTACTATTCACCAAAAAATATTTTTATCTTATTGAACCAAATTTTACTCCTTAATATCAACCGTGTCTCTAGGATGTTTTAAATTCCACCCAAAGAATTGTTAAAATTATGATTTATGTAAATTTTCAAATTCTCCTATGAGGTGGGTAAAAGACGGTGAAAAGTTCAATAAAATTTTTATATATCTAAAATTATTATAAAATGACTCAAATGAATTACATTGAACTTATATGAGAATTATGTATCAATTTATACCTAAAATAAATTTAAATAAAATAAATAATTATTTTAATAAAAAGTTGGTTTTTAAATAGTAACCCAGTGTTTTCACAATTCATCAAAAATTAAATGTTTTCAAAAAAATTCAAAAAATTCACCATATGCTAAATTTGATATTCCAAATCCAAAAATGAAGTCTATTTTGAAAGATAAAATCTATATAATTATAAATAGTTTTTATTACTATTCATAACAGCTAGTTCATAATACTATTATAATAATATCTCGTTTAGTGAAACATGGTATTGTGTACTACACACGCTATCGAAGAAGGTCTTGATTGCGTGTAATGCAAGCCAGGTCAAGGCTACGTGTAGTGAATGCTCTGTTTGGTGTTGCGTATAACTTAATAAAAACTTATTTCATTTAAACATTAAACAGAATCTATACATAATGTTATGTAGAATAATTTCCACAAAACGAACATGAAATTGTGTGTAACACGAGCCAAGAATCGTGGAGCGTATACTGCAAGCTAATACGGTGTTGCGTATAGTACAAGATAATCTTGGTATAGTGTATAATAGAAGACATAAAAGAAACTAAAAATAATATATCTCATAAAATCTTGGGGTGTTACAGTAATTATGGTAATTAATTTAAAAATAATTCCAGTTGTTAAAACAAATATCGGGTTTTTAAGAAACAATATCTATCAATCATTTGACACTTGTTTATGCCCAATTCCGAAGTTAAATTAATCAAAATGACAAAAATTGGATTAAATGATAAAATGATATTTTAATTAAACTTTAAGACCAATTAAAAAGATAATCTATTAATATAATTAAATTTTATGAAGAAGCAGTTTTGATGTAAAACACAATATTTTTCACTATTCATTAAAAAATGAACTTTGTCAGAAAAATACCACAAATTTATCCAGTGTAAATTTCAATGATGAACTACTAAATAATAAGTTTATTTTGAGAAATATAGCATATAAAACTGTGAAAATATAGATTTAATAATGGTTCTCCATCAAAAGGGAGTAATACAATCTTTTAAAAATATTAGTGCATTTTATGCTTAAGATTGGATTTATTCTCAATTTATGCCTCTAAAACACTATATAATTCATAAATAGGCATAGATATGAAAATACATATTTCTTTACTTATTTGGGATGTTACATCCTTACACCCCTTAGAAAATTGTGTCCCCACAATTTATTTACTTATCGAATAAGTGGGGGTATTTATCCCTCATTGCATTTTCTAATTCCCATGTTTCCTCTTCAATCATGTGGTTTTTCCACAAAACCTTTACTTGATGAATCAAATTATTCCACAAGACTTGATCGTTGTGGTCAAGAATCTAGACCGGTTGTTCCTTAGAAGATATATTCTCTTCCTACTGAACTATATCTGGACTCAAAACATGAGATGTATCCGGCATTTACTTCCATTACATTGAAACATGAAAAAAATTGTGTACCTGAGATAAAATCAGAGGTAAATCCACTTGGTAAGAAACGAATAAAACTCTCTCCATAATTTCATATGGTCCAACGAACCTTGGAATCAGCTTTCCATTCTTACCAAATAGCATCACACTTTTCCATGGTGAATATTTGAAGAAGACATGATCACCTACCTCAAAAGGGAGATCCTTCCTCGTATTGTCCACAAAACATTTCTACCTGCCCTGAGTTGTTCTCATGTGTTTCTGTATCATCTGAACATTTTATGCCAACACTTCTACCAATTTTTGTCCCATCAACTTCTATTCACCTAGTTCATCGCAAAAAGCTGGACTTTGACACCTCTTCCCTGTATAATGCCTCACATGGTTCCATATGTATACTGGGATGAAAAATGTTATTATAAGAAAACTCAACCAAAGAAAGATATTGGTCCCAAATTCCCTGATAATCCATTGACGATGCATGTATAATATCCTCAAATGTCTTAATTGTTCGTTCTAACTACCCATTTGATTGAGGATGAAAAGGTGTACTAATATTTAATTCAGTACCCACCGACTTCTTAAGGCCTTTCCAAAAGATATATGTAAACCTGAGATCATGATCAGATACAATGGAGAGGGGAAATCCGTGGAACCTGACGATCTCCTTAAGATACAAATGAGAATGTTGAACTAGGGATAAATTATCTCATATAACATGGAAATTATATGATTTAGTCAAGAGATAAACAATAACCCATATTTCATTATTGCCTCGAGGCGTCTTCGGAAATCCCACAACGACGTCCATGGATATATTCTCCCATTTCCACTCTGGTACTGGTAAAGTCTGAAGCATCCCTTTAGGTAACTGCCTCTCTTATTTAACCTGTTGACAAGTCAATCACTTCACAGTAAAATCAGCAATATCTCTTTTCTTTCCATCCCACCAGTAATACTTCTGAAGATCTCTATACATCTTAGTACTAATTGGATGAACTGAAAATGGAGAACTATGAGAATCACATAACTACTCTCTCATCAACTGTGAATCACAAGGCACACACAATCTCTTCCCAAATCTCAAAACATAATCATTATCAATGTTGAATTCAGGCAACTTACCCTTCTGAACCAGCTCTAGCTTTATATGCAACTCACTATCTTGCTGCTGAGATAGATTAATTCTATGTGATATAGATGATGTCACTGACACCTGAAACAAAATAGAAGAACATTCTGCACCAACAACTTATATGTCAAGTTTCATCAAATCCTTAACTAAAGGATCACGTTCCAAATGTAACATGGTTAATGAATCTTTACTTTTTCTACTCAAAGAATCAGCCACTTTATTTTCTTTTCCCATATAGTAATTATTTGTACAATCATAATATTGGATTAATTCTAGAAATCTCCTCTATCTCATGTTCAATTCATCATGATTGAATATATACTTTAAACTTTTGTGATCGGTATATATTTCACAATTCACCCCATACAAATGATGCCTCCAAATTTTTAAAACAAAAACAACAGCAGCTAATTCCAAATCATGTGTAGGGTAATTTACCTTATGAGTTTTCAACTGACCTGAAACATAAGAAATTACCTGATCATTCTGCATTAGGACGCAACCATGTACTTTTAATGAAGCATCACTGTAGATAACAAACTCACCATTCCTGGAAGTAGTAGTGCCAAAACTGGATCATTCACCAATCTTCTTTTTAATTCCTAAAAACAATCATGACATTCTTTTGTCCATATAAACTTAACACCCTTCCGTGTCAGCTTAGTCATTGGACTAGATAACCGTGCAATTTTTTTAACAAACCGTCGGTAGAATCCTGCCAAACCAAGAAAACTACCAATCTAGGTTATATTTGTGGGTCTTGGCCATTCTACAACAACCTTTATTTTTGTAGGATCAATAGTTGTTCCATCTTTATAAACAATGTGACCAAAGAAAGAAATTTTTTGCAACCAAAACTCACACTTGATGAGTTTCCCATAAAATTTCACTTCTTTTAAGGTTCTCAAAATAACCTCAAATGTCTTTCATGATCCAATTTACTTTTAGAAAATACCATAATATCATCAATGAAAATAAGCACAAACTTATCCAAGAACTCATGTAAAATTCTATTCATAATGTCCATGAATATAGTAGGTGCATTGGTTAACCCAAAAGGAATTACTACAAATTCATAATGGCCATATCTTGTATCAAACACGATCTCAGAATATATACTTCATTTACCTTCAACTGATGGTACCCCAATCTCAAGTCAATCTTTGAAAAATAATGAGCTCCCAGGAGCTGATCAAACAAATCATCGATATGAATAAAAGGATATTTTTTCTTAACAGTGATGTTATTCAAGGCACTATAATCAATGAAAAGACTCATTGAACCTTATTTCTTTTTAACAAATAAGACAATATCACCCCATGGTGATGTTCTAGGTTGAATGAAACCCTTCTCTAATAAATCCTTCAATTTCTCCTTCAACTCTTAAAGTTCAGTTTGAGCCATTCGATATGGGGGTTTTGAAATTGGTTTAGCATCAGGAATTAAGTCAATAGTAAATTCAACATTCCGATTTGGTATTATTCCAGGAAACTAATCAGGAAAAACATCAGGATACTCATTTACCACTAGAACATCATTAATCTAAACTGTTCCTTTGTTTTCAACAATTTGTTCAAGATAACATTCATTTACATCTTTTACAAGTTTCTCATCCTCTTGATATGTTATCAATAGTAAGGGTTCATTTTGGTACAAAAACTGAAATTCATTCTAAAAAAAGCTTCTTTATCTCTACAATAAATCCTAGCATGGTAAACAGAGATCCATTCCATACCCAGGATAACATAAAACTCTACTAGAGGTAAAACAATAAGGTTTGCAAGTAGGTTCCTTCCACGGATAAGGATAGAAATATTCTTGTTAATTATTTTTTCCTAAACACTTCCCCCAGGTGTTTTTACCACAAGTTAAATAGTCATTTTTTGAAATGGAATTCCCAATTTATGAGAAAATTTTTCAGAGATGAAAAAATGTGTAGACCCCGAATCAAACAACACACTGGAATAATCTGAAAAAAACGAAGTACCTGATACCACTTCATTTGATGGCCCACCATCTTCTGAATTAGTTTCAAAGTATTTCAGTACACCTTTATTCTTGTTGTATAACTTCTTACCATCATTTGAGAACTTTGTCTAAAACTCGTTTGCATAATGACCCATCTCATTCCACTTGAAACATTTCACTAACTGTAAATAAAATTTGGTCTTACCACCACCCTAATATTTTTCAATGCAATCAAGAGCCTTATGTCCCATCTTACCACATGGGTAGCACTTTCCATAATTCAAAAGACATTCCCCCGCATGCGTTTTACCATATTTATCACAATCTGAAAACATAGTTTTCTTACCATCAAAACTTTTTGAAGGATTATTCCCTTTCTCCTTCCACCTCAGTCTCTTATTCTATTGGTTTTTATAGAAGACTTTATCATCTGAAAACACCATTTACAACTTCTCAGAACATCGAACAAGCTTTTCATAACTTTTGAACTCATGAGAAACTAATTCCCTTCGATATTTTGGATTTAATCTTGAGTAAAAAAGATTGATTTTACTATCAAGGTCTCAGATAAAATTTGGAGCATACCATGCCAATCGGGTGAACCTTTCTTCATAAGCATCCACTGAGTCATCCTCTTGCCTCAATTCCAATAATTTTTTTCTGTACTAAGTCGAATATCCTTAGGAAAGTATTTCTCAAGAAACATACCTTTGAATTCATCCCCGTCAAGAGCATCAATCTCATCAAAATCTCTGATATTTTTAACCATTGAGCAGCACTGATCTGGTTCACCCTCCAAACGGTAAACATCAAGACTATCATTTTGATTGTTTGAACACCCCATGACATCGAATATCATCTCCAGTGCTTCAATCCACCCTTCAGCTAGCATAGGGTCAGATTATCCTCTGAATGATTGGGGATGTTGCTTCATGAAATGTTCTACCACTAACATGTTCCATTGCGGTTGATCTGGGTGATCACATGCATGGATACCACCACTATTTATCACTTGAGTCAATTGCTCCATTACTGAAACAAACTATTCAGTTCCAATTTTGAACATCTCAAGATACTGATTCGGAAGGACATTTCCTTCTATATGAATTCCTAGCACTGCTTCCATGTTTCCTCTGAGGAAAACTATTATATACAAACATGTCTTTGATGAAGCAACATGGTAATATTAAACTTCTATATCCTTTAAATATGACCTTAAAAAATATTTTTGGATACTAATTTAATAGAATTATAACTCCTAAAGTTATCTAAACCAACCTCTGATACCAACTATAAGGCCCCACCCTTAAACATTACAAAATATTGATTATTACAAGATTAAACATTGAGGATCATTTCAGGTTTAGAGTTTTAGAGAATTAGATCATAAATCATGAATTACATTCCACATCTGAACAAGGTAGTTACATAAAAGACAATATTCATTTTTACCCATCAAATGAGACATATTTAAAATAAAACATGGATTATTTCTTGACAATTACTCAACTTTATCATCACATCATGTACCATTATCATGACCTGTGAAAAAAATTTAAAAAAAATGGGAAGAGCATAAAAAGCTTTGTAAGGGATATAAAAATATGGAATGAAAAAATTATTCTATGTATACATAAGAATCAAAGAAATCATAATTTACTCATAAAACATAAGAACATTAACATACCTCATGAAATCATAAGACTCATGAATAACTCATATTAATCATAAGTCATAAAGGTAACTTGAGGCATTCATAACATTCTTACCTAGGGAGTAACCGTCATGGTTACGTTTGGAATACCTATTACAGTATATTCACTAAATCTCTTCGGAGAAACCTTAGAGTTTAAATCCTTCGCATTACCCAATGAAATGGAGAGCTATCACTGTCTCACCCACCCTTAGTTTATCACGGAACCACCCATCTTCATAAACAGTGCCCAAGAACCATAACATAATCATATCATATAAAACATGCATAATGTAAACATAAAATTTCCACATCTCAATCACAAGATATCAAAAACACATTGATATAATCAAAACATTATCAAAACCATTTTCAATACCAAAATAATGGAAATGTAAAACATGGTATTTATTTTTCATTTTAATAAAAGTTATGGCTTGTAGAGGAAGCTGAAACTCAAATAATGGTCACGAGGGTGGAGAAGTCGTTGTTGCCGCATATTTTAGAAAAAACATTCCCTTTTGTCATTTAGAAAAAATATTCATATTAAAAATATTTATTTGAATAAAAATAAATTTCAAAGTGTTTTATACACTGTATAAATGAATGTTGTGTATAAAAAAAATATTCCTTAATGAAAGGATATTGAGACGAAGTCCTTTACCTCATGTCCGACTTGACTCGATCGTTCTTTAATCTCATGAATAATAAACTAGAGTTAATTTCTAATTTCATAAGAACATTTTTGAAGGTCATTATTCCTTTTATATCACTTATTACCATGTTATTAACATTATGTAATTATTTAAGTTAAAACGGTCATGTTGTCGATCTTTGGAACTTGAGCCAAAAATAAACATCCAATAATTACAAGTTGTTTATGTGGTAAAATATCCATTATATCCAAAATAATATTCATTATGTAGATATCATATATATAATATATAACTATTATATACATGCATTTATAATATTACATAACATTTAGAGTTAAGAAATGAAATTCACCGTTCATGGAGACGGTAAGCCGTACGAATGCATGAATGTTACTTTCATTTCTATTTCGTCTTTAATGGAATGAAATAATAGTGATATAAAGGTATTTTATAATTCCAGTATGATATCATATGTAATACCATTAACTCCATCCTATATACATCCAACATATGTCACTAACGATTCAAATCACTTTGAGGGGGTGGTAGTCCGCACTTTCCTAAAATGAATATATCGCGTTTACACATAATGGAAACCATAAATGTATTCCATAAATGAAAATACAGAATCATAAGGAATACATAAACATATTATATATTGTTTATAAATAGTGTTACATCTTAATGGCCACCATGAAAGGTGTTAAAAGAATATTGAACAGTCATCGTTTCGTGAGGCAGTAATTCGCCATCCACAGAAACAGTGTGTTCTTTAACCATTAGATGGAGGTGTGTGTAATTGTTGCTCGAATAATTCTCATAAAAACCTCCTAGTATATTGAAGATAATGGTTTTGTTACAAAATAAATGAATAAAAAGATTTTATGGGGCCATAAAAGCAAAATAAAACAAAGGAACATTAGAGAACACATTACTTTTAAATCGGGTAACTCCCCTTGGTTTGAACCAAAAGGGTACCTTGAAGAACTTTTTTCATAAGGTAAGACTTCTATGATGAAGAGAGGTATGTGGAGAGACAAAATGAGTTGATATTGTCCAATCCAATGGCCTGATATGTGTGGGTAAGGTGGTAGAGGTGGGGGCCTTTTATAAGAGGGAGGAGGGGAACTCTTGGAAAGTCATGAAATGTTACGTTATTTTTGAATGTGTTTTGGATTTTAAATGTCCCACAAATATATATTTCGAGGATAATGTGATAAGGGTACTAAATAAACCCATCCAATATTTTTTTGAAAAGTGTAAGTCTTATATTTTACATTATCTTTTTATTTTATTTAAATCACTCATTAATGAGATAATCGTTGCATCATCATGGTGTCATAAATAAATAAATTAATTTAATGTCTAAAAATTATAAAACAAATACTATTATGTAGGAAACATTTTTAGCTTCCCCTTTAAAAATTATAGTCTAAAAATATCATTTACACAGACAAAAATAATATTGTTTTACTTTAGTGATACATACTTTGGTTATACATTATTTTTAAAAACATAAAATGATAAAGTGTCACTATCACCCAAAAGTGATTCCATGGGGTCCCAATGCATGGCACAAGGCATCCCTTGGTTGGCCATGAAACATCCCGTAGAATTTGGACACATTTTGGGGTCATTTTATATTGTTATGAAATTATTTTATTACCCTTAACTACCCAATTACTAATTAATCACGATAATTAATGATAATTACCATTGTTACTATTCGTAATGTCCAAAAACAAAAGAGTCTTAATTACATAATTTGGAACTTATTATTTTAAAAATGGAATCCATTTTAACAAATTCCAAATATATTAATTTTAGTAATTAATTTAAAAATAATTCCCGTTGTTAAAACAAATATTGGGTTTTTTTAGAAACAATATCTATTAAATGTTTGACACTTGTTTATGCCCAATTCCAAAGTGAAATTAATCATAATGACCAAAAGTGGATTAATTGGTTAAAATATATTCTAATTAAAAATTAAATCCAATAAAATAGATAATATAAACATATAATTAAATTAGATGAAAATTTAGTTTTGAAGTAAAACATAGTATTTTTCACAATTCATTAAAAAATGAACATTGTCAGAAAGATACCAAACATTTATCCAATGTAAATTTCAATGTTCAAATAATAAATAATTATTTAACTTTCACAAATAGAGCTTATAAAATAGTCAAAATATTGATTTAAAAATGTTTTTCCATCAAAAATGGAGTAAAGCAATCTTTTAAAAATATTAGTGTATTTTATGCTTAAGATTGGATTTATTCTAATTTTAAGCCTCTAAAACACTATCTATTTCATAAATAGACATAGATATGAAAATCAATATTTTTTTACATAAATGGGATGTTACATAAACATGGGACATAAACACACATAAATAGAATAACCATATAGTCAGCTTCCACACATATCTCTAAACAGACATACTACTGACGTACATAACCAATGAATTGGAGTTTATAATGTAACCATCATCCTTTTTTATCATGGAACCATCCTTCTTTGTTTTATCACGTAACCAACCATCTTTTGTTTTTCACATGACCAGTTTTCAAATGGAAGATAACATTATATAATCATCTTACAAAAAATATTGAAATTTTCAACATTTTAGTAATAAAATTTCATTTTCAATCAGATGAAATCATTTTAAGATATTGAAATATTTAATCAATTTCAAAAACCCTTTAAAAAATTAAATAAAGATAATTTTAAATAACTATGTCCCACACCACTTTGAATATTTTGATTGAATTTAATATTTTAATGAATTCATATAAATAAGAAATCATAATAACAATTTTGAAAATATGGACATGAAAAATAAGGATTTAAAAAATTATGAAATTAAAATATTAAAAACAACATTTACTTAATGTGTACCTTACTACTAGAAAAGAAATTGAAAAAAATAATTATGGAATAATAATAAGAAACATTAAATATCCCGAGAATATTCTAATTCATGAAATAACATCAAAAAAGGTTTTAAATACACTTTTTAGGATAATAAAGGCGAAAAACATGAAGATATGCATAAATAAAAGGAGTTGGTGATGAAGTCCATTAAAAAGAACATATAATTAGATTAATGATTAATAATTTATGTAATTATGCATGAAAAATATAAATAAACCCTATTATAACTGGATATTTAGAGTAAAACAATATCTGTTAATTAATATATATTGTTGGAAAAATAAAATTAATGACATGGATTTTTAACTCAATGAATAGAGATTGATTTAAGATTTTCATTACCTGCAGTCTGACTATTTATGTGAAATCTTTATAATCCTAAAAAATAAACATAGGATAATGTATACATTATTCATAACCATTTTTATGTTTATTATTTCTTTTATATCACTTATTACATTGTTATAAAAATTTAAGAATTTTTTAAGTTCATATGAGGTGTTTTGTCAATATTTGGAACTTGACCCAAAAATTAACTTTCTTTCATATAAATTTCCCATTTCGTAAAAATTATTTCACCTCAAAAATAGTATTAATGATTTGAAAATCATTTATAACTAGTATATATGTATTTAGAATAATCCAAAATATTTGGAGATAATGAAATGATATGCATCGCCAATGGAGACCATAGGTCATACGTACACATGAACACAACTTTTATTTCTTGGATGTATTAAAATAAAAAAAATAACTATATTTATAGTTTTTAATTAATTTTATATATGTATCATAGGTTTAATAAAACCATTGTTTTTGTGTTCCATGTATAGCACTAATGAGTCATATCTCATTAAGGGGGTGGTAGTCTACACTCCCTCAAACGAAATAATAATATTTACAAAACATGGAAAGAATAAAGGTATGTTCTAAATAAAAATTATAGGAAGATAATGAAACTAAAAATATAAAATATATCATATATAAATACAGTTTCCTTCATAATTCCCACAATGAGCAGTGGTGGTGGAAAATTGAACAATCATCGTTTCGTGAGCCAATAGTTTACCGTACATAAAAATAGTTTGTACATTACCCATTAAATGGAGGTGTGTATATGTGTATGTTAAAAAATTTAATAACTACATACTAGTATATTTATTATATATTTTTTTATTTAATTTTAGAATAATAATAGTATAGGGAGAGGATAATGGAAAAGAAACTAAAAATCATTAGAGAAAGAGTTACCTCTTAAGTGGGTAACTACTATTAGTGTTTACAAAAATGATTTATTGGGATGATTTATTCCTTAAAAGAGGCTTCTATTATAATAATAGGAATTATAAGTAGCCTTTGGATGGTCTTGTTTGGTCCAATGGTTTACTAAATTGTGAATAAATTATAAGGGTAAGTATCTTTTAATAAAGGAGTTTAGGGGCACTTTTGGAAAGTCTAGAAATTTGAATTTATTATAAAATAAATTTTCAATTAGAAATAATAAAAAAATAATTTATTTTGAATTTAGGATGTTTATTTTTCATAACAACTAAATCAAATAATTTTTATACATGCATTGAATATTTTTTAATCCACATTTTCTAGATTAATATTAATTATTATTTTTTAATTTTAATTTTGGAAAAAACATTGTAACCATCAAAAGGATCTCAATTTTACATATATTGGGTCAATTTCGTATAAATGAACAATTATTTATCCTTTAGACCTTATAATAGCCACTTGGTAATACTAAAATATTTTTATGATTTTTAAAAAATTTAATAAATTACTCTTTTTATAAAACATAAATACTGTCAAAATTTGAACTGTTCAATTTATTGAATTTAAATAAAATACAAACAAAGATATAACATAGAAAAAAATTCATTTAAAAATATTATAACATGTCATATTAACCTATAAATATTTTCCATTACATATATTATTTAAAATAATACTTATATTCCTTTTTGTAATATCATTTATTTGATATTCCTCTTAATAAAATAATTATTTTATCACTGTTGTTAAATATTTATGTTTAATATTTCATATGTAAAAATTTAAAATATATTCTCATGATGCATATAATTTGAATTGATTTTTGGAGACTATTTTTGTTTGAAGATTCATTAAGTTATCACTACATTAAAATTATTTTACTTATAAGATATTATAGGGTGACTTATTGTCACTTTCTTTTGTTTAAATAATAAATACAATACTTTCATGGGAAAAATACCATTAAATGAATCCATTCTGACCCATAAGTGATTTTGGTCGACTTTATTTTGTCCAATTGGATTTTTTTTGGTGTTAGGATAATTTGATTGTCTTGATCATGTTGTCTATTACCCTAATTTAACTGATATACCTTTATCTCAGGTAAATAAAATTTAACGTAGTTACTATTCTTAATATCCCAAAAAATAAAAGGAACCTATTTACATAATTTTAACCCAATGATTAAAAATTTGGAATTATGTTTTCATAATTAAATATACTGATGTTGTAGTAATTAATTGAAAATTAAATCATATTGTCATCTTAAAAAAAACATGTTTTAAAATGTAAAAATAGTCAAAAAATTGTTGGGAGTTTACATCGAATTTCAATGAGAATTAATTCTAATGACCATAATTAGATTAAATTATAAAAACATAATATAATAATTTATTTTAAAAAAATAAAAAGGATAACATTTCTGTTTAATTAAATTAGATGAAAAATTAGTCTTAAATAAAAATGCAATATTTTCCACTTCATTAAAGAAAAAAATTATTAGAATAATACTAAAAATTAAAACGAAGTAAATTTTGACATATTTCATTGATATAAGATGTTTAATTTTTTAAAAATAACTTACGAAAATGTATAAAACTAAATTTAAAATGGGTTCTCCTTCAAAATGATGTAACAAAGCATTTTTTGAAAAACAATCATTTTCTCCAAAAAATTTAATTTATTCCAATATAATGTCTAGAAACCCTATAATTTGAATTTTAAACATTAAATTGAAAATATTACATATATATTTCATTAATTAAATCCATAAAGTGTTATTTTATTATTTTATATACTCGATTATTTTAATTTAAATGGTTTTCAGAAAAAAAATCCTTTTCATTTAAAAGGAATTTATATTCATTTATAAATATTTTTTCACAAAAGTATTAATTAAATATATGTGTAAAAAAATCATAAAAAAGATAATAATTTTCATTATATACATTTTAACTAATAGGTTCTACGTTAACATAGTAATGCTTAAGTTTGATGTGGTGTATTATGTATGTTATCAAACATATTGTCTCTTGTTAAAAACTTTGGGTATTACATTATCCACCCCTTTTGAATATTGTGTCCTCAAAATTTTAATTTGGGATTGGTAACTCGGTTATGAATTATCAAAATACCTTTATTATAAACCCACATTGGAAAAAAATTAAAAATAATCCCACTTCAAAAGAATGAAAGGGAGGTATAAAGGTCACAAAAAAAAACAACTTCTTAGATTCCTCGTATAAAAACATGGATATATAAGAAAAACTAACCATATTGTTTTGATGTAGAGTGATAGATAAAATTATTAGGAGAAAGTAAATAATCATAAAATAAAAAACATGTGATTTGTTAAACAGCCATTGATTTCACAGATTGAAAAGTAAACAGAAATAAATTTTATTTTATGGTCCTTTCCATAATATTGAGGGATTTACCTACAAGCATTACTATGAACAAAAGGGAACATAATTACTTTTCAATTATAATTTCATACATTAATAAATCTCAACCAAAAAAAATATATTTTCTCCATACGATGAGTATTCAAGATGACTTGGTCACACTTGAATCACTAGAATCAACTTCTAGAGAATCACTTAATCAATAAAATATTAACTATATATTCCTCATGTCATAAAACATTATCAAAAACCAAAAGGGTTAGGAAAAAATATATATTTATCCAAAAATAAAAAACCTCTGTATGATAAAATATAACTTTTATTCTCTAAAATTCAATAGTAATATGCAATGTCAAATATAGACCATTCAAAAAATAAAATTCCTTAAAATTCCTCAAATAATCCCAACTGTGATTGAAACAAAAATTTTAGATGTAATTGATCAAATAGATATATAGGATAATTTTTAACATTTATCTATAAATAAAATCAATAATTCTTAATTTCACATTCTAATGTGTAATTTCATAAGAACATATTCTTCAAAATATGTCAATCACTTCCATAAATAACCCGAATCTCTATAAGTCCAGAGTAAAAACATTGCTTATTCAAAAATATAGTTAAAAAATTAATCCCCAAATACAATCCAATATTATTAATTTTGATTATTTATATATGGTTCCCAAATTATCCAACCCGATCCAAAATATAATTTATCACTCAATCCAAAAATCATTTTCTAATAACAAGGATATCCATTTGATAAAACATCATTTCCCAAAATAAAATTTTTCTTAATTCGTCAACATGTTTATCAAAATATATAAAGTCATACAAACCAGAGACTTCATGTTGGCTAATGGTAGGAGATAAAGTTCCATGTCACTCTAATTTTGGGTTCGATTCTCACAACCTTGTCCAACGTGATAGGTTGTCACACAATCTGTGTGTTTTCCTTTTTCAAAAAACATTATAATTATTATAATGTTATCAAAATGAGATACAATACTCAAAAATAAAAATGACATATTTTAACCTAAATCATTATTATATAGCATTCATTTTTCATCCCCATAATGATTATCCCATAACTAGCTAAAAAATAAATGTCTCCAAAAATAACATTAATTACCTTGAAATTTCATAACCTAAGAATTAGAAGGAATTTATAAGGTGTTAGTATTATCTTCCACCAACAAGTTATAAAGTCATATGATACACCTATCACATAATTATGTATACTATTCTACAAATATGTCTAAACAATCTCATGATACCAACTATATGGCACTGACATTAAACATTACATAATCTCGAGCTATGTCAATAATTTTACTTTAATTCACATAGGGAATCTTTCTAGGTTTAGAGATTTAGAGAATTAGGTGAAAAATCATAGATAAAAACTAATGTTTTAAAAGTACAATCTTATACTCAGTATCCATTTTTTAATTGTACATATTCTTTTTAAAAATAAATATGATTCGCTTCATTTTTAAACAACAAGAAACTTCCTTGAACCAATCCTTGTCTTTATTCTTCTATATGTCCTATGAGAATCATTACCAAACATGGTATGAAAATAAAAATATCATTAATGGATACATAAATAATGAAAAATTTTATTCTTTGGAAAACATGAAAACCATGAATACATTAACATAATGTAAAACTTTTCACTTTTTTAATATAGTAAATACAATTCACTGAATATAAGCTCATTTCATAACAATTATTGAACCAAAAATATTACCATAAATCTATAGAAAAAAAATTTATAATATCATGGGAACATGGTACATAAATATATTTAAATTAATTAACCATATGATCAACTTCCACACATATCACTAAATGGAATAGCCATAAGGCCGACTTCCAGACCGAATGCACTGGAGGTTATAACGTCATGACTCATCCTTGATTTATCATTAAACCACCCATCATTAGTTTTTCATGTAACAACCCATATTTTGATTATGAAACAACCACCCATCAAATTCCTGATTAACATTATGTAATCATCCAAAATAAATGATTATTATTTTGAACAATTCACTCATAAAATTTCATTTTTAATCAAAAGAAATAATTTTAGGATATTGAAATATTTAATACATTTCCAAAACCATTAAAAAAATTTAATAAATAAATTTTTGAATAAAAGTACCTCATTCAACATTGAAAATTTTTAACAAAATTTATATTTTAAATAATTCATGTCAATATATTATCATAAAAACTATTTTGAAAACATAGACATGAAAAAGAAGGATTTTAAAAAATTAATCTCTAAAACATTTAATATAAAGTTTTGTTAATGAGTCCCTTAAAACTAGATAAGCACATGCATAAAATATTTATGGAATAAAATTAAAAACATTAAAAATCATTAAAATATAGTAATTTATCATATTACATGTAAAAGGGGTTATATATACAACGTAACACATAATAAAGGTACATAACATCAAAATATACCTCAATGAAAGGAGATTGAGATGAAGTCCAATGCAATGATCATATAAATTGATTATAGATATATAAATGACCCAATTATGTGTGAAAAATATAAATTCACCAAATATAATTGGATATTCAGTGTAAAGAAATCAGTGTTCGTCCACACATATTTTTGAAAAACCAAACCAATGACATAGATATTTTACTAAATGAAAGTAGATTGAGTAAATATTTCCCTTAACATGAGTCTAAATCATCACATAATATATTTATGTTCCTAAATTAATTACTTATTCTAATGTATAGATAATTGAGATCCTTTTTAAATTTTATTATTTATTTTATATCACTTATAACAATTTTATAAAAAATACAGAGTTATTTATGTTCATATAGGATGTTTTGTCAATATATGGTACTTGAGTGAAAAATTGACTTGTTTTGATATAAATTGTTCATGTAGTAAAAATTAAATCACTTGTTCAAAATTATTAATTATTTAAATATCATTATATCTTTTATATATATATTTTAAAAAATCCAATATATTTGGACATAAGAAATGAAATGCAACGTTCATGGAGACTAAAGGTCGTACGTACACAAGAATGCAACATTCATTCCATTATTATATAGATATAATAAAAATTTAATTATACTTATAGTTTTATATTAATTTTATATATGACTCATAGTTTTATTAAAATCATCCGTTATTTATTCCATGTATATTTGGAAAGAGACATATTTCTTTGAGGGGTGGTAGTTCACATTTCCTCGAACGAAAATATCATATTTAAAAAATATAGAAATCATAATGGTATGTTCTAGAAAAAAATTAAAGAAGCATAGTTAAGATATAAATATAATATTTATGATATATAAATATATTTTCCATCACATTATCCACCATGAGAGGTTGTACGAGAAAATTGAACAATCATTTTTTCACGAGGCATTAGTTTTCCACTCACAGAAACCATATATTCATTACCCATTAAATAAATGTGTGTGTAAGTGTAGGTTAAAAACATATCATAACAAAATACTATTATATTGAGTATAATTTTTTATGTAATAATAAAATAATAAGTGAATACAGAGCGGATAATGGTAAAATAAAACACAAATCATTATAGAAGGTGTTACCTCTTAATCGGGGAACATCATTTTGTTTATACCGAAATGCTTCCTTGGGAGGCTTTATTCCTTAAGAGATACTTCTACAATGAGGGGAGGGATTATAGAATTATTATTGGATAGTTGATGGATGATAAAAATTGTTCTTGAATTGTGAATAAAATGTAATGAGAAGTGCCTTTTTATAGAATATGTGAGGGCCGCTTTAGGAATGTCTTGAAATATTAAATTATTATAGATTATATTTCAATTAAAATTGTCCAAAATGAATTTTTTTCAAATATAAAATTTATATAGTTATAAATAATCTCATCTAATAATTTTTAGTCATACATTGATAGTTTTTTAATCCTTTTATTTTGTGATTAACCTTAATTATTCTCTTTTAGTTTTAATTGTTGTAAATACATTTAACCAATTAAAAGGCACTTTATTTTACTTATATGTAGAAACATTACTATATTTAGATACATAGTTAAAATTTATAAAATATAATATCCATTTTTTGTTTTAAAATAATTTTATTATTTTTACATTATTAAATAAATAAATATTTCTTTTAAACCTCAATAATAAATTTTTTTACATTATTCATTACATTGAATTTAAATAAAATAATAAAATAGATATAACTTAAAAAAAATTAATAGTCATACAACATGATTTATTAATCTCGAAAAATTTTGTATGTAATACATTATTTCAAATATTATTCATTTTACTATTTATAATATCATTTATTAGATATTTTTCTTAATGAAAAAATTATTGTATCCCTGTTGTGTGAATATTTTTTATTATTATTTAATATCTAGAAATTATAAATAAATTCACATGATGAATATAATTAGATTATAATTTGTTACGATATTTATGTTCTATGATTAAACATGTTTATCACTATAATAAAATTATTGTACTTATAAGGGATAAGAGGGTGTTATATTGCCACATTATTATCGTTTCATAATAATTACGTCACATTCATAGAGAAAATTCCATTAAATTAATCAAGTCATACAATAAAGTGATATTGGTCGACTTGTTTTCATCCAATAATATTTTTGTAGGTTTTAGGGAAATTTTATTATTTTTATCATATTGTTTTTCACACAAGTTTACTCGATCTACAATAAAATGTGGTAAATTTAAATTACCATAATCAGAATTCATAGTATAAAAAATTTAAAAGTAAACTATTAACATAATTTTGGCCCAATTATTATAAAAAAGGTATTAATTTTTGAAAATTAAAAACACATAAGTTACAGTAATAAATTTAAATTTAATTCCTGTTTTCAAAGGTAACAAAACCAAGTTCTTGAAAAGTAAAGACCATCAAATGATGGATGTGATTTTATACCTACATTCAATGTGAAATTACTTATAATGACGAAAATTAGATTAAATTATAAAAACATAATATAATTATTCTTTATAAGAAATTAAGATGATAACATTTCTGTATAAATAAATTAGTTGAAAAAATCGCTTTTATTAAAATGTTGTATTTTTCATAATTCATAAAAAATATAATATTTTCATAAAAAAATAATTCAAATAATTTATATTTTTATGTATTTAATCCAACTAAAAAATTTATTTTATCTAAAATAAATTAAAAAATGAAAAAAACTGTATTTAAAATGGGTTCTCCGTCAAATGGAGTAAAAACTTTTTTTTATAGAAAAACACGCATTTTATCTATAATATTTATTTTTTTATAATATCATACCTATAGAAAAAATATGATGAATTTTAAATATTAAATTGAATATATTACCTATACATTTTATTAAAAATATCTATTATGGGGGATTTTGTTATTTTTTAAGATCACTGATTTTCATTTGTATAGTTTTACAAAAAAGATTCCTTTTAATTAAAATGGGGTTTACTTTCATTTATAAATAATAGTTCACAAAATAATTAATTAATTGAATGTGTAAACAATATTTTCATAAATTATTTAATTTTCTTCATTACCACCATTTTAGTAGATAGTTTATTTGGTAAGATAATTATCCAAATTTCGATTGGGGTATTATATATTCTATCGAACATATTGTATCCTTTTAAAAAATGTTATATTACATGAACAATATCACATTTATTAATTATTTCAAAAACATATTGTTTTTTTAACATGATATATTTATAGTGATTTGGGAAGAGTATTAATGATTAAAATCAAAACTCCAAGACATATGAGTTCATTAAAAAGATATTTGATTTCTGAGTTTTATAAGATGCTACAATCTCTATTAATTTCTACTATAAAATAAGAGTACATTACCACCAATTGTCATTGTGCACTGGTTTTACGGATGAATAATACCCTAATGAACATACGTATTAATTTTTAATCATTTTTAATTAAATTTTACAACATAGGTGCCATAAACATTTAAATGGATATAATTGTGCATTCAAGAACTATTTATACATATATATGGATACATTTTAAGATAAACTAAACATTAAAGGCTATATCTAAAATTATATCACTAACACAGATTTTTTATTTCCAAATAAGTTCAATAGTCCACCTTCAACAGTCACGTTTTATTATATCATGAATGAATTATAGTTTTTTAAATTTAAAAGAGTTTGTTATATTTTTAGGGTCCTATAATTTATATTAAATTCTATTAAGGTGTTTAAGGTTTTTTTTAAACAAAATTAATTTCATTAATTTTTTTATTTTATTTCAAAATATCACAAACCATGTCATGTAAATATAGTTTAGTATTTATTGTTATAGAATTTATCAAACATTATTTTCCTGAAAATTATTCTGAGCGGAATAATATACAAAAATGGTGAATGTGAGATATTTATCATTCAATATATCTACATATATTATCGATTTTATAATAAATATAACATCAACCAATCAAGATAAATTTTGTAATCCTTCTATCATTGTAGTCAAATGAATAAAAATTTTAACTTATATCCATATGAAAGCATAATAACCTTTACTTTTGGTGAAATGGAAGCTTATATATATGACCTTGGGACTCTAACATTACAAATCAATATTAAGATTTCTTTTTGGACACTCAATAAATTTGGTTTAAATAGAATGCATATTTAAAAAATAATATTATTCTAAATAAGAAACATGGATAATAGTTTAATTAAAATTAGGATATCTTTAGCAACCCAACCCTATATAGCCTAGAGGTAGTATCTGCTTATAAATAAATGAACATGATTATTAAGGAATAAACCCTCTACGGAATAATTAGTTTAGTTGTATTGGTAAACTGGATACATAAATGAGTATTTTATTACAAATGAATACACTAAAAACCACATTCTTTAGTGTTCTGTCTAAATAAATAATTAAACTACTTCAATGGTAACTCTAATACATCTCGTAAAATTCATTAATATATTTCAAGGTATGTTTCTTGGATTCATAGGGAATGAAACATATTAAGAGAGAGCAAAAATGATTCGTAAGGGAAAAAAAGTGTGTAAGCAATAATGAATCAATGTGAATAGACAAAATGGAATATTAAATAACTAGGAATAGATTCCAATAAAATAACTAGAAAAGAAAATATAGATGTTTAATGGTAGGAAACTGAAACACATGAAATGTAATTAATTAAATGAAAAATAAATGTAACCATATATATCTTGACATATTATATCATGGAAGAATACTAATTGAATCTGAAAAATGAAACACATCCATTCATATGTCGACAAAAATATCAGAATATAAAAGATTTAAATTCTTAATTAATGGAGTCCATGTTTCCTAGGAACATTGTAGAATTACTTTCATGACCATTCAAAATACATATAACAAACTGTAGGGTAAAATTCCATCAATGGTGACTAATCATGTGAATGAATCAAATTACTTTGTGGGGTGGTAGTCCACACTTCCTCAAACGATATTATCGTATTTACAAAACAGAAAAAGCCTAAATGTATGTTATAAATTTAAATTATAGAAATTAAATTTTTTATAAATAACATATTTATCCTATATAAATATATTTTACTTTATAATGGCCATCATAAGGGAATGTAATGGAATATTGAACAATCATCGTTTTGTGAGGCAGTAATCCACTGTTCACAGAAAATTTTGTTTTTTACACATTATATGGTGGTGTGTTTATGTTTAGAAATAAATATTTGCATAAAAACATCCTTCTATATTCAGTATATAGTTTTTAAAAAAAATTATAGAATAAAGGTATTTAAGGTGTTTGAAAACAGATATAAGACTAGAGATATTGAAAAAATACATTACCTTTCAATCGGATAACTTCTTTTGGTTTAACCAAATAGAATATATAGAAGGTATAATTCCGAAATATAGGATCTTGTATTATGGTATGGATTTTGGGAGCCCATTGGGGAATATTGTGGCCTATATAATGTTGTTTTAGAGGTGTGAGGAGTGGGTATTTGTGGTGGAATTTTATAGGGAAGGTAAATAACTCACTTGGTATTTTTGAAATGAAGTTAGGTGTGCATAAGTTCTATCCTAATAATAGTATTAATAAACCAATAAAACTCATTAATGTTATTTTAATGGGAGAAATATTTCCATTATATTATTTATAGACAAGTTTGTAGGTCATTTGGTCTCTTCAACAATGGGTTTTAGTCCATTTAAGGCCAATTACACCTTAATCACTGTTATTAATTTTAATCACTTTCGCTAATAATTTTTGTCAAAATTTAAGTTGATAATATTATATTTAAACTATTATTGTTATTAAAATGGTTTATTATGGAATTTGAAAATTCAATTCAAAGACGCGGATGTTGTAACGTCCCGGATCTGGGTGCCACACAACAGGTTCCCCGAACCCTGTTGGTCACATAACCTCCATCACGTTTTCCAAAATTCCAGAGGCTGTAGACTAGTAGTGAAGGCCTAGGTCTAATAGTGGGGAAACAATGCCCTCATTTTTCAATGTTTATCACATAGGAAAAATATAAACGTACCCAAAATAGGAAGCTGTAAAAAATTTAGAGATAATATGGAAAACAAAACTAAAGTTAAAGATAATAAATAGTAATATATAAGATGATGCCACATTTCCCAAATTCTAAGAAAGCAGTCAAAACAGGATACACTACAATCTAATACAATGTAGGACTAGGTACAAAATACAATAAAGCATACCCATAGTAGTTCAATAAGAACTCATCGACATCGCAAAAATAAGCTCAGTCCTATTCTCTCGTACTCCTCTGCAAAAATCATGTTTTTGTATAGGGACCCTTTCCCTTATCGACATCTGTAGAAATATAATCCCTTTGGGTCCAAGTAATGACCCATACAATGTGTGATAAATGAATCTCAGTAGGAATCCATCAAAGGCCCATGCCCAACTATCAGTGAAAATGTGAAACAACCGTATGCAATAAACAAATGCAGTAATCTAATAAGTACTCAAAATAAGATACTCTTATCAGTTCCATTACAATTTTATTTGTTAATTTAAAAATAAATATAACTGAATTATAAGTTCCCGAGACCTGGCCTCAACCTATAATCTCTTATATAGTGCCACAGAAAAAACAACAATAGGTTGTCTAACAAGTACAAGGTAATTACCATACCAATACTGTTCTTTATCATGGAAGGTATAACATAGGAAATCACCATAGTGAATATTCCAGTAATCATTGTCCTCAGACATACAAGTTCTTATAATTAGGTAATTAGAAATGGGACCCTTAGGTGACTTCCGTCAGACATAACAAATATTTCCATCCAGCATACGAGATATCACCCTCAGGCAAAGATGCTTCTGCCCACAGGCATAAGAAATATTTCCCTTAGAATGGAAGAAACACTGCCCTCAGGCTAAGAAAAACACATCCCATAGGCTATGCAAGTATCCTGGTCGAACCCAACACATAACAAAGCAATTGATATATGTTTCCTCCCACGAAAACTCAAACATGCTATAATCATGGAATACCCATAGGTATCCTGGAAAAACGGCTAAAAAAGGGAAACACATCCATGGGGTGGCCCTGAATCAATGCAATGAACCCAAACAACAGTTAATACTCGTTGATTAGATTACCTATGGAATTATATATAACTTAAAAGTATAGCCTCAGCCACACGACACCCCGATCATGGGCGCATGGCACAACGGTGCATAAAAGAAACTCGATTGTTGGAAATAAACACCAAAGCAGCTACCTAGATCTCCTCATATCGATATATGTGAATGACGTCTCTTGACACAACAGAGAGGGACGTAGATCTCAGAAAAAAATTTATCAATTCAATATCAAATAAAATCCCTTTGAGAATGAATTGATGGGAAAGAATCAAGGAGAGGGAAGGCCATTCTTGAGCGGTCCAAACGAGATTACTGGCGGAAGAATAAAATACTTGGTGAGATTTCGGGATCTCCTCCAACCATCGGCCTCCTCTGCCGGTGCTCCTATGGAGTTTTCTGCCTCCTCTTCCGAATGGGGAGTCTACTGCCTATTTTGAACAAAAAAACATAACTACATAGTTTGTACACTCAAGTACATGTCGGGTACATTCTATTTAACTGTTCACTATCGGTAACTCTCTATCGCCTTAGTATTCATATGTCATCTGATTAAATAGTGTGTAATACTAATTACACAATGTGTACTATCTGTTTTACTATTCATCTGGTGGCTACCCTACACCACCTTTATGTTCACTTGCCGACTGATTACACGGTGTGTATTACTAAGTACACAACGAGTAGTTTTTTTTACACCCTGAATCACTGACAAGACTACACGCCCTGTATTCTCATTACACATGGTGAAATTAAACCGTGTGTACCCATAAATTTGGTATTTTCCCCTATTTTCTATATTTTACCAAAAACATTAATGGAAAAGAAAAAGAAGAAACTTGTACCAAAAGAATAAGAACTGGGTTCTTATAAACTTCCCAACTTAAATCAATTCCTCCACAAATTTCCCATTAATGGGTGGTAAAGATAAAGCCGAGAACAACTCTTTCCACGGAGGACGCACGTTAGTCTCCCACTCCCTTGTTTCATCAAACATTCGGCCATGCGGCCATAGCACCTATACGAGCAGAACTGACCTACCTCAGAGAAACGTCGTGATCCTATCATCAATATGAATCAGATGCTCCTCAACGGATGCATCCCCAAGAAGTTCAACCTCATTGGGCTGAAAAACATGAGACGGGTCAGAGTGATTACAGTGCAGTAGAGATATCTGGAAGACTTCGTGTAAGGTCAGGTATCTCTGTGGTAACTACAATAGATAGACAACCGGCCCGACTCTCTCCAGAATCTCATACATCCCCACATACCTCGGTGAATGTATACCTTGTATTTTGATCTACCTATGTCCCATCCTCGGTGAAACATGGAAGAAAACCTAACCCATGACTATGAACTCCAATGGTCTTCTGTGTCGATCAACAAAAGTTTTATGATGAGACTTTGCAGTAGACATCAAATTCTATATAAACTGGACCTGATCTAAAGTCTCCTACATGAGTCGTGGTCCCAATAAGGCTACATCATCTTCCTCCAACCAGCACAAATGTGATCTGAATGGCCTACCATATAATTCCTCGTAAGGTGACATCTCAATAGTTTCTTGAAAACTATTAATGTAGGAAAACTCAACATGGTTATGTGCTTAGACCAAGAGCCCCCAAATATCAGGACACAAGCACACAACATGTCCTATAGCACCTGTATCATACTATTTGACTAGGCGTAGGTTTGAGGGTGGTAAACTATGCTCAGAAGCACCTGTGTGCCCAATGACCTCTGAAAACTCTGCCATAAACGAGATGTAAAATGGGCATCCTTATCTAAATTGATAGAATGAGGGACCCCATGAAGACGTACCACCTCTCGGATATAATTTTTTTTTGATCTCATCAATACTGAAAGTCTCCTTGATCTGACAAAATTGAGCTACATTCATATGCCTTTCCACAAAAACCCACAAGACATCATTGCCTCGAGGTGACCTCAACAACCCAGTCACAAAGTCCATCGCGACATCATCCCATTTCCACTCCGGGATGGGTAACTGTAGTAACAATTTGGCTAGAATCTAATGCTCTGACTTCACATGTTGATAGGTAGAACATCTCATACCAAAACCAGCTACTTCTCTTTTTATACGCGACCACCAATAATGACGCCTCAAGTCATGGTACATTTTGGTAACTTCAGGACTCACTGACCATGATGAAGCATGAAATTCCCACATCAACTCCTCATGTATATCCCCTAGAACCAACAATCGTCCCTAGATACGTAGTACCTCATCATCTCCTATCATCCAACCAGGAGGAGGGTCCTCATTTTCAACCAACTCCTATAGAACTAGGCCTTCTGAACCCGATAGCTGTCTCATCCTCACTCTATCTAAACGGGTTGAAGTCACAACTAAGGATGAATGATAGGGTTTCTCTTAACTGTCATGTACCTCTAAATGAATCTCAGAGAACAAAGCCATCCACTTCCACTCACCCCTGGCTTCTGGCACTGCATGTATATGAGTCCTCCTGCTAATTGCATCAGCTACTTTGTTAACCAAACCTGGTGTATAGGAAAACTCAAAGTCGAATGACTATAGCTATTCAACCCACCATCACTGTCTCAAATTCATGTAACACTGGGTAAATATGTATTTCAGACTTTTTTGGTCTCTTAACACCACAAAATGTTCTCCCAAGACATAATTTCTCAAACATTGTAACGCATGAACAATTTTAGCCAACTCGATATCATGAGTCAGGTAATTTCCCTCAATTGGCATCAACTGTAGAGACCTGTATGCAACTACTCGATCACCTTACATCAACACTAATCCTAGCTTATTACTGAATGCATCACATTAAACACTATATCTCTTCCCATGCTCTGGAAGTATCAAGCCTGGTGTCGATGTCAACCTTCCCTTTAGCTCAAGAATGGTTGTCTCACAAGCTTCTGACCAAATGAACATCATACCATTCTTAGTAAAACCCATCAAAAATGCTACTAAGTGGGAGAAGTATTGTATAATGTTCCTATAGTAACCATCAAGACCCAAGAAACTCTGTATTTCAGACACGTTCATAGAATGCTCCTTGTATAATACGACTCTCACTTTCTCTGGGTTTACTGCAACTCCTGCCTCTGAGATAATAAGACACAGGAAGGGAATCTACTCCATCCAAAAGTGACACATCGAGAGCGTAGCATATAACTGATTCTCTCTTAGTGTAACCAGTATGATCTCATAATGGGTGTCATGGTCGTGTCGAGTGTGAGAGTACACCAAGATATCTTCCACGAAGACTACCAGAAAGGAATCTAGATATGGGTGGAACACATGATTCATCAGTGCCATGAAAACTAATGGCACGTTTGTGAGTCCAAACAGGACAACCAAGTTCTCGTACAGACCATATCTACTCCAGAAGGCTTTAATCAGTATGTTCGATGGTTTGACGGAAAAATGATGATATTCGGATCTCATGTCAATGTTCGAGAACCCTCTTTCTTCTATAAGTTGATAAAAAATATCATCAATCCTCAGCAAGGGATATCAGTTATTAACCATAAACTGGTTCAACTTCCAGTAATCCACGTAGATTCTGAGGGTATCATCCTCCTTCTTCAAAAAAAAAGACAAAAAAACCCCAAGGAGAAGTACTAGGTCAGATTAATCCCTTGGCCGATAACTCCTCTAACTGCCACTTGAGCTCCTGTAATTCTGGTGTAGCCATCCTGTAAGGATGAATGGACACTCGTGCCACTACTGGCACAAGATAAATAGAGAAATCCACCTCTCGCTCCGGAGGTAGACCTAAAAAGTCATCCGGGAAGACATCCCTAAAATGATTTACCATTGGATTGAAATCTTTACGAATAGTTCCCCGATCATCCATATACAAACTCAAAATCTGGGCTGTCACTCCATCTCACCCAGTATTCTCATGTCCAGCTCGGCCTGCCTGGACATCCCATTCGCCCTTGTATAGAAACTCTCCACCCTCTGGAAATTCAAAACTCCCCCCTGCGACAATAGAAATCAATATTGTCTCGAAAGGGCACAAACCAGTCCATCCTGAGAATGACATCCCAATATCTCATCTCTATAACATAGAGGTCCCATAGAAAGTTATACCCACCAACCTATAGGGGTAACTCCTTGCACTAACACACACCTACCATTCTAATTCGCAACAGAGTGTCTCGAATCATAATATCAGAAGAAGAAGAAACATAGAGCCCAAGGCTCTCCATAATGGGCATAGATATAAAGCTAAATGTAGCACCAAATCAGAAAGTACTAATGAAAAAAACCAAAGCAATGAGAATAGTACCTATGACAGTGGAAGGTCTGGGATCCTGCTCCTATTTGGTTTGTTACACTACATATGACTGCGCAGTGCCACAACCTTATGACATATCATGGCTACCCTTAACTGACCTGCCCTGCTATCTCTGAGATCCCAGTGTCTGGCTACCATGGCCATGACCACCACCTAGGCCTAAACGTCCTGACGTATTCCAATTCATAGACTGGTAAGAAGCTGTTGTCCCTCCTCCTACATGTGGATTCTGCACTGAACCCCTCTCACTAATCATAGGTGGAAACACCCAGAAAAAACACTAGAGATGACCCATCTTTCCACAAGAACAACCCGACAATAGGTCACGTGGACACTACGGTCTCTTGTTCCTCTCTTTACCACACTGGTATTACATCACCTGGCCACCTGAAAAATTATTCTTTCTAGTACTGCCACTATGAGAGATATTCATGTACCTCTTCCACTTACCAGTATAAATAGTTCTAGAAACTGGTGTTGAACCACCCTAGACCGCATCACTAGCTTCCCGCAAGTTCTTCTCAGTAATCAATGCGTTGTTCACAATAGCATGCACTATATAAAACCCGAAAACATTCACCCGAGCTTGGATGTCAAACCAAATACCATCCTCAAAGCATGAATCCTTCAATGTCTCATCACCCACCAGAAGATGTGTAAAACGATGTATCTCAGTAAATCAGGAAGAATAATCCATCACTAACACGGTTCCATGATATTGATTTATGAACAATCAATCTCGATATTCCCTTAGAATCTCTGGAAATAAAAATTTATAGAATACAACATGAAAATATTTCCAAGCCATGTCCTTGTGATTCTTAGACTGGATAGCATCATCCCACCGTCTCTTGGAAGAATCACCTGGCATGTAAGTAGAGAGTTTGACCCTCCTCCAAGAAGGCATCTCAAAATGCTCAAAGATTGTCTTTAATGAATCCAACCATGACTCTGTACCCTGTAGTATGCGATCCCCTAAAAAATTAGGTGGATGCTTCTACTGGAATATACGTGTCAGCTCTGCCATAGATGTGGTATCCGACGGTGCTTCCTAGAAGGTCTGCATGAACCACATGAAACCTTAACGGAACTACGCATCCGTGCATACGTCCGGTATAGCAGTTGGAACTGCATCTGGAACTGCTGGTGGATCCACTGGTATCCCATGGCATACCATCTCTGGAGTATAATCATACAAACTCTCTTGGTGAAAAACTTGTGGTCATATCGACGTCATGAATCTACAAGTTCAAACACACACCTTAGTTTATTTTACTATCGAGGTTTATTTTGTCCGGTTAAGAGTGGAAATGAAAATAAAAAAAATCATACGAACAAGAAAAAATAGACTACATTGTGTGTATTAAATATAAACATTGTGTACCCTTAATCCCTTATGTGGTCGTGTTCTGATGTCGGCCTGGGAGTGTTTCAACCATAGATACACGACATGTTCCACCTACACAAGATGTGAACACCACCCCGTCTCCCCAACCACACGGCCATGTCCACACAGTCTTTCATTGTTCAAGACCCCACAGTGTGTCTCACATGTACATGGAATGTACTAGACAAGATTCAACGACACACATTGTATGTAACATGACCAGATACATGAATCACACTACAAGGCATGTTCTAGATGGACATGGCATGTATTAGAAGAGGTAACACCAACCCGTGTTGTTAGTTAAATGTTGGATCCACAAATTAAACTACACGGCATGTTCAGCATTGACCCATCATGTATTTGATATGGTTCCATCATTAGTATTATTAGCCACAAGGGCAGACACAAGGTCACACGTCACGGTGTGTAAAACTGGTACACTGCGTGTTCCCACAATAGTTCCCCTATCTTGTGTTTCAACCTATACGGACTATGACACAGTTAGAGGCTACACGACGTGTACATAAGGTATAGTACGTGTACTTAAAAATATTAATTTCCTCTAAAATAGAAGAGTGCATGGCGTGTATTCAGAACTACATGGCTTGTATTATGAGTTTTTCTTGATAGTATGCTTTAGAAACTACTATAAAGCCCCCTCTTTCTTTAATTTCATGTTTCGGTATGCCAAATTCTGATCTGTGGGGGCCCATACATCACACTAAACAATGTTTAGCACATGAACTCACACATTATAGTACAAAACATAACAAAAGGCTGGATAATGATCCACTAAATTCTGGTCCAAGAGATCCCATACTCCTAGGAACCAATGTTTAGCATCTATAAACCCAACTGTAACATGTACCCATACCCTATCAACATTAGGCATATCTATCTAAGTACCTATCATGACACCATTCATTTTCTAGCACATCATCTATCGCAATAGCATGTAATTTCTAATGCACTCACAAGGCATGTAAACTATGAATTGCATGTGACTCTAACATGTTCTGAAATGATGCATGAGATGGAATACCCTCATCTCATGGTTCTTCAACTAAATAGATCACATGTTTAAAAATATTAACAGCACACCAAAAGTGCATCACCCAACGGTGAAAATAAAATCAACTATAAAATAAAAAACCTGAAAAATTGCAATTCAAAGAGGTAGATTGTATTTTCACTGTATACGGTTTAGCTACTCCCGGGCACAGTTTATTACCAAGTACATATTCCGTCCTATCCATGGCTATATTCTCCAAACAGTAAGTCAAGAAGAAAATAAACCCTTAGATAACACTTTATAACATCCCAGATCTGGGTGCTATACAACGGGTTCCCCAAACCCAGTTGGTCACATGATATCAAGCACATTTCCCCAAATGCCAGAGGTTGCCGATTAGCATCGAGGGACAATGTCTGATAGTGGGGAAACTATGCCCTCATTTTTCAATTTGTAGCGCAGCAAAAAACTTTAAACATACCCAAAAGAAGAATCTGTAAACAATATAGTGATAAAATAGAAAACATAACTATAGTAAAAGATAATAAAGAATAATATATAGGATTTCACATGTCCTGGATTCTATGAAAGCAGTCAAAACAGGATACACTGCAATATAATAAAATATAGGACCAGGAAAAATACTGTAAATCAAAAACACCGTAGTGAAACAAGAACTCATCAGCATTGCAAGCCTATAATCGGCCCCATGCTCTCTTGCTTCTTTGCAACAATCATGTACCTGTATAGGAACCCTTTCCCTTTTCGACACCAACTACAGTATAATCATTTTGTGCCCAAGACATGACCCAAACAATGTGTTAGAAATAAATCCCAGTAGGAAACCAACAAAGGCCCGTGATCATCTATCAGTGAAAATGTGGAACAACAGTATGCAATAAAAAAATGCAGTAAGCTAGGATGTGCCCAAATAAAGCTACTCCTACCAGTTCTATTACCATTTAATATTTTTATTTAACGATTCAATATAATTGAATTATAAGTTCCCAAGGCCCAAACTCAAACAAAAATCTCCTATATAGTTCCAAAACAAAAAACCATAATATGTTGTTTAACATGTAGATGGTAATAAAAAAAGAAAGATTGTTATTTAGCTTGCCAGGTATAACATAAGAAATCACCATAGTGAATATTTCAGTAAACATTGTCCAAAGATATAAAATTCCATAACCTCAAGAAATCAGAAATGAAACCCTTAGGTGACTGTCGTTAGCATATTGAATATTTCCCTTAGGTAGACGGGATATCACCCTCAGGAACAAAAGCTACTACCCCCAAGCATAAAAAAATGGCCCTAAGGATGAAAAAAACACTGCCCTCAGGCTAAGAAAAAAACATCCTAGAGGCTAAGAAAGTAATCGAGCTGAGGCCCACACATAATCAAAAAATTGATATATGTTTCCTCTGAAGAAAACTCAAACCTTCTATAATCATGGTATACCCTCAGGTATCCTGGACAAATGGCTAGATAAGGGAATCGCACCCACGAGCTGGCCCTAGATCAAAGAAAGGAACCCAAACAACAGTTCATACCCATTCATCAAATTACCTATTCAATTCTATATAAATTAATAGTCAAGCCGCACCCACCGAACACCCCGAACATGGGTGAATGGCACAAAAATGCACAAAAGCAACTCGACAGTTGGAAATAAACAAAAGACCACCTACATTGATCTCCTCTGATCGATATACATGAACAACGCCTCCCGAAACAACCGAGAATGATGTTGATCTAGGATAAAAAATTATCTGTTAAAAATCAAACAACATCAATTTGGGAATGAATTGGAAGGAATGACTCAAAGTGAGGGAGGCCATACCCGAACAGTCCAAACGAGATCATCGGTAGAAGAATCAGATTCTCAGTTAGTGTTCATGAGCTCCTCCAAGCCTAGGCCACCACTCCCAGTGCTCCTATGTACTTTTCTACCTCCTATGCCGACTAGGGAGGGTAGAAACTGTTTTGAAAATAAAAACATAACTACACGGCGTTTACTATGAAGTACACTACGTGTAATTTCCTTTTAACTATTCACTGGCGGTAACTCTCCACCACATTATTGTTCATCTGCCGACTGATTAAACGTTGTGTAATACTATGAACATGGCATGTACATTCTGTTTTACTGTTCAACTGACAGTTACTTTCCACTGACTTAAAATTCACTTGTGGACTTATTACATGGAGTGTATTACTATTTACAAGTTGTGTAGTTAGTTTTTACACCCTGAATCACCAAGCATCCTGCATGCCCTGTATTGTCATTCCACACGTCCAAAGTACACACCATGTAGAAAAGTACACGGTGTGTACCCATAAATTTGATACTTCCCCCATTTTATTTATTTCATAAAAATCATTACAGGAAAAGGAAAAGAAGAACTCGTACCTCAAAAATAAGAACCTGTTTCTTACAGAAATGGTATGACTAATGTAAATCTCACAGACAAACTGATTTACTGAATTTAGTAGAAAATTATTAAAAATACTATAATGTTATATTAATATATATTAAAAAATAAATGGATTCTAGTGAATTAAATTGTATTAATATATATATTATTTATCTTATTTGACATTAAAATAAATTTATCATATAATCTATCATTAAATATTATTTAGATGAAAATTTATTTATTAATTAAAACATAATATTTTTCCACATTCACTAAATAATGATGTTTCCAAAATTTCCCAAAATTTCTTCATACGATATTTTTTTAATTATGAATTCAAAAATAAATTCTATTTATCTAATAAAATTAATAAAAGTGTTAGAAATATTAATTAAAATAGGTTATCCATCAAAAGATGGTAAAAAATGCATTAAAAAAAACATTGGTTTTTATATCATATGGCAGTTTTTTCTTAATCTTACGTGAACCAAATATATTAAATTAATTTTAAAAAATAATTTATTGAATATGAAAAATATTTATCACAATTACATCACTATGTAATTGTAATTATTTTAATCTATTTTTTTAATAAAACTTTGTGACCTTAAAAATTAGTTTTCTATAAAAATATCATTTTAATATTCAGTAAGTTGTTTTATTTTTTTCTAATTCATATCAAACCAATGACATAGTTTTATAAAACATATATTTTTATAAGTTAGTTAATATTATTTATAACAGATACATTATATTAGATAATAATATTTTAATTATAAATTGTTTCTCAGTATGACTCAATATTGTGTATAGTGCAAGCCATCAATGAAGTTCACTTTTTCATGTAATGCTATCTATATAGGAAGGCCATTGTTGCGTATAATGTAAGAAAACTCAGTGTCATGTGAATTTATAGATAATATGGTGTTTCATGATTTGAAATATATAGAATATAATTTTAATATTCAATATATTTTAAAGTGTAAAAATATTATATTACCTTATGTGTTTATTGTCACATGTCATACTTTTTATAAAACACTAGGTTCTTACTTTAGTTTTTTGAGGGGTCACAAGATCGTTACATTTTATTAATGAGGTCTCAAAGAGTTATTATTTTTCAATTATCTACATTATCTATATATTATGTATAATGGCCTTTTACTCCCATTTTGGAACCTACTTATGCTAAAATTTAATCGATTGATGTTTTGGATCCAGTGCCTAAAAAAGGAAAAACTGTAGTTAAATTTTTCATGCTATTTTTAAATATAGGTCTGATGATATGGTGGTTTCTATATATTCTATAGATTCTAATACAATGTTTCAAGTTATTTAATATGATGCCTAAAATGATTAGAAGGAAATTAATGATGAAATTATTATTGAAGAGTCTAAAAATGATATTTGACCAAAACCATTGTCAAGTCTAGGGGAAAAAATGAGGATTTATATGTTGGATGCCCTGAAATTACATTTATAAGAAGTATTAATAATTTTTTAGATAAATATATTCACATTATTCTTATTTTAAAAACGGTAATGAAGAATCCTCAATCAATAACTGTTTTCACAATTCTGGTTAAACTAAGAAAGATAAACATTTGGTTTCCATAATGTTTTTATAAGTGAATCTTATAAAGGATGTAAATAATTTAAAGTAAAATATTAATTATTTACTGTATGAACTGATGTCTAGGAAATAAATATTACTTTAAAAAAAAAAAAATTGGGATATAAAATATTTAATGGATTAAAATATGATTTTCAATATGAATTAATTGAAGAATATTTTATAACCTATTAACAAAACTACATTATCTTCATAAGTTTTAGATATTAAAAAATATTTTTTGAGTCATCCAATAATTTCAATATGTTGAATTATTGAATTCGATATATATAATGTGACATAGTTTCCCTTGATTAATATCATTATTTTTTCTGTGTTTTTTCTGTGAAATTCTGGACAGAAATTATAATTGAGATAATATTCATTAGGGAATTATGAAAACCATGTTTCAGGTTGTCTCTCCTTTTAAAGACAATTTTATATCATTAATTTATTTTTATGGCCGATAATGTCAATTAATATTAACGATATTATAATTAGGTTATTTTATATTAAATGAAAACAAATATCTACTTTACAATAGATAGAAATTGAATTGAAGAGTGTTGATGATAAATTCTCTACATAATAGAAATATACTATTTAAGAATCTGTTCAGGTATAAAATCATGTTTTGTGGGAATCATATAAAATAAATTCTAGTCTGATTTAAAAAAAATTCTCAATTTCTTAATAATTTTTCTAATGTTTTTCTTTAAGAAAATAAACTATGTATTTTTAAAAGAGTACTAGATGATTATCTGATGCACAAAAACATATTTAAAATGATGTATTTTTGTGTATATTATAGTAGGATTGATTATAAATCATGAATAATTCTTTCAATGAGGGAATTGTACATAAAGAGTGTATTTTTGGATTAGTTCTTTTTGAAATGATAGATCAAATATTACTTTACCATATCCTCAAAAAAGATATTCTAAAATAAGTTAGTTTTTGAAAGGACTTTCCAAATCTAAGATCACAACCAGATCTTCCAATGGAATAATTTAACGATTCTATAAGAGTGGTTTCAACTATTTTACCTATTCTACAACTCAATTTTCCTCAATGTTCATATGATGAAGGTATAAAGAAGTTTTTGTAATTATAGATTATTCTATTTTATAGGAATAATTGAATAAACTCTATAGGCCTTGAAACTACTCGAGATAAGTTCATCCCACCATTTCCTCTTCCTCATTTTTTTGAAAGAGACCATAAAAACCCAATGAGTAAACCACCTAAAACACTATACATAGAAGGTAACAATAAATATTTAGATAAACCAATCCTTGAGAAAAAATAATTATTATTTCTTATGTTATGTATGTGTAATATATTATTTTCATGCATTACTATTTTGTGAGATTACATACAAGTCAATTAAAAATTATTTTTATGGTCAATTATATATTTTTATTTTTTTTAATTTCATTTTCCTGTAATATTTGTTTATATAAAATACCATAACATTATTTTCAATAGAAAAAACATGTTGAAAAGATTGTATGGAAAACAAAAAATAATAAATTTTTATTCCTAATTAATATATACTAATATTTTTACCATTTATATGAAAACTATATGTATTCTATATAAATAATTATAAATATGTAAAATTTAATATAACATTATTATGGAATTTATGAAAATAAAACTTGGGATATTTTTCTACATGTTAATGTTAATCTAACATAACAAATTATATCATTGATTTTCATGCTCTTAAAACCCTTTTTTGATTTACTATTGAATTATCTTGGCATGTGTTGATTATATCAATTAAATATTTTTATTGTCTTTATTGATTTCAGTAAATAGTTGAATTATACATCTCATTATTTATAAATTTATGAAATCATTACGAAATTCTATTTGGAACATGAAATTTGTATTTCATTATTTATTTTTTATGTTTATGAATTTATCACTGGTATCATATAAATGTTTTCTAATTCTGTATATCCTATGTAAATTATGTATGAAACACATAGAAGCATTTATTTAATTTCTATTTTGAAAATAAAAATTATCATATGAATTTATAATAGATTTTAAGACTTTGGGTAACATATTATTTGTTCATTTTTTTGTTTCTGAATTTTATGATTTTGAAACCGTGAAACAGCTTTTGTTCTATATTAAATTGGAATCCCAATTACAATATTAATTCCATTAAAATGAATTTTGAAGTTATATCATATGTAATTAATATAATATATATATATATATATTATGATCTTTGATAATTTGAGACATTTATTAGAACTATGAATTTTTTGATGTAATATCGATAACACCACTTCTTAGCCACATGATATTTATTAAATGATAGAAGATGGTTCTTTGAAAAAACTAATGAAATCATTTCTTATAAACAGGGATTTTTTACGTGTAGCACCCCGACCCATGTTACCCAGAGTCTGTGTGTTGTTAAATGAAATTAGCATGATTATAATATATCATATCTTGAATGACCGATTAGTTTAGTAGTCTTATAAGAACTATATACAATCATAGGTAAAACATTACATTATTAATTGAAAAAATGAAAAAAAATGTATCCCCTTTGAAAACAGTCAAATCCCTTAGCATATTCTTGCATGTTAATCATAATATATACCATAACATCATGGAAAAAATAAAACATATGAAAAATGGTGATATCAGATGATCAGTAAGGATAACAATATATTAGATACTATAATAAATGATAATAAACATTTAAGAAAATTCATAAGAATAATCCAAATCATTTTAAACATAAACATCTGCATAATATGGTAAAGATAAGTCAAATAATCTCATTTTCTTTTTCACATTAATGTTATACTAGTCAAATAATCACATGTAATATCAATAGCTAATTTCATAATTATAGAATTCATAATGCAAGGCATCGTAACCACAAATTCAAGGCCTTGTGCCAAGACTACAAATAATATAATGTCAAGTCCTTGCGCCAAGACACAATTTTGTCTCATGAGACTTACTAATGCATCAAGGATCTATAGTGGGATCCACCCGTCACATACTAAGACCAATGCATTCCACGTATGAAATTATTGAAACCTAACATAAATATTCGAATTAAAACTAACATATGAAATGTTAATACATTAATAATAAACCATAAATTGTATAAAAATAACACCTCTGTAGTCAAACATATCAAAAAACTTCAATACAATTTGGAAGATTGTATCATAATAAATCAATTTCAAATATGTTTAAAATCAATCAAAGGATGTTGACATAGATGAAATAAAAACTATTTGATAGAAATATCTATTTCTATTTTGAAATCATTTAAATGTAAAATAATTATAAAATAAAACATTTATTTTTAAAATACTTTTATAAGCTTTTAAGTGAATCAATGAAGGTGTTATTATGGTGGATAATAGTCACAATCTCTATATAAGTTAAAAAAATTTCTTACCTTATTTTGTCTAAAAGCTAAGAATTTACCATATTTTGATTGTAATGGAAATATTTCATTCAAACCATTTTAGAAAAATTTAAAATTGTGTATAAATTAATTCATCCCATAGTCAATTAAATTGTTAATAAGTTTTGAAATACATTTTTAAGAGACACAGATGAGGATGATATAGAGGTCCCAGTAGATGCTTATATATAGACAACCTTTGATAATAAAGAGATTGCAAAATTAACCCTTACATTGTACATTTCCTTGATTGAGGGTACATTATCTACCTCTATTATAGTTAATTCATTTTTATTAAATTATACAAGAACCAAATACATAAATATAATATTATATATGATATTATATATTTCGTTAATAATATTTTAATAATATCATTGTTTCAGGTGTTAACTGATTCAATTTCCTTTATATGTTTTTTTTTCGTATGTCATGTTTATTATGTATTGGATTAAGTTTATTCATATTCATACTGATATTAATTTTTTAAACATTAATTTTAATGATAATCTGAAAATTATTCATGAATGGCTACAATGGGTAATCAATCTCATCGTGTTCGTGGAGACGGAAATCTGTACGTACACACGAGCTACAATACCCTTCATTTGATAGTGAAATCGTATGTAATTTTATGGTATAGAATATATAAAGAATCATTAACATGTTTTTTATATTTTACATCAATTAAACTCGTAATTATACTCATCAAAAGAATGAAGTGTTGAATAACAAACTACACCCCAACATGGAGACGGTCATCCGTACATACGCATGTATGGTGACATTTTCATTCATAGGATTGATAGAATAATAAATATGGTTTTAACATATTTATAATAACATCACATTATGTATAAGGTATTAGAGTTATTATTTTTTATGGAAACAACAAAGATATAGGAAGTGGAAGAAGAAAATAAATTTGAAAGAGGTGATGAAAGTATTACCTCTTTTGGGTTCTTCTTTATGATTTGATCAAAAGGGCTCTTTAAGAAGACTTTATGATCAATGTTTGTCCTCTAATATTAATCACGGGTAGTTTTGGGGATATTTGAGTAGGTTTTGGAAAATATAAATGTTTTAGGAGGCGTGATTTGAAGAGAAAGAGATGTAACCTTTTTTAAGAGAGGTGATGGTCACTTTAGGAAAAGCTTGATATATTAATTTATTATACAATCATATTCTCTTTATAATAGCTTGAAAATAATTTATTATTCTGATAAGGTGGTTTTGGGTTGAAAACCTCTCAACCAATATGTTTTAGGCAAGTTTATTCCAATATATTAACCTTAGATTTTAGATTTAACTCTTAGTAAAATATTTTATCTTTTACAATATATTCATATATTATTATAATAAATGGTTAATAAACTGACTATAATAATACAATCGAACCAAAAGTTATTCATTACTAATATATATATCCATAACTATGTCCTTTTATGAAACATAGAATTTTGGGAATCTTATATCAATTAATAAAATAGTATCCCTTTTAAAAACTAATTTATATCAATTTTGACACTATTTAGTATTTGGTTTTTGTGAAAGTCATAAGAACATTACAACATCATCTAAAATTTATTTAATTAACCCTAGAATATCATAGTATCCATTGAAATTATTCTAATGAATCAAATTTATCAAATTTCCTTTATTTTAATATTTATAACATCAATTCTTTTAATCATTCATTAATCAGGTAACTACTTCATCGTCATTGTCTCATAAATAAATTTAATTATAGAATGGATAAAAATTATAAATAAAATACAATGATGTTGAAAATATTTTTAGATTATTATAGAATATTTATAGTCAAATTTATCTTATGTATAACCCAAAATTAAAAATGGTTTTGTTATTAAATTATGAATTTTTCACTTTTAACTATTATTTCTAATTTTTTTATTTATATTCTAATCTAATCCAAGTGGAACAAAAGGATAATATTTTATTTTTAAAATTTATATTTCTAGAAAAAAACATCTCTAAAAGAATGAGGACATGTATTAGGGTAATTATAATATCATTATTACCTTTAATTACACAATTTACTTTTAATCGTGGTAAATAAAATTAAAAAGTAACTATTCACAAAAAATTATTATCATACAACTAAACTAAATTTTACATACTGAAGTAAATTTTGTCTCTCGATGTATTGAAATTCAATTCACAAAAGTGGTAAAATTATATTTTATGATAATTTTCTAATGTGCATAGAAGTTGGGTAAAAGAAGTTAAAACTACCATAAAATATTAAACATCTAATTTTATAATAAAATGAATCCAAATACTTACATTAAACTTATATTTGCTTTATGTATATATTTTGACATAAAAAAATTAAATAAAATAAATAATTATTAAAGGAAAGAGTCTATTTTAAACAATAATGTAGTGTTTTCACTATTCTTAAAAAGTTTAAATAATTTAAAAAATTACCAAAACAAATAACCCTCAGATAATTTTGATATTTTGAACACAAAAATGAAGTCCATTTTGAAAAATAAAATTTATTTAATTTCCAAAAGATTGCATCACTATTCATAACGGCTTGATAGATTAGTCGTGGTGTGCTAGAAATCGATTTTTAGTACTGCGCAAGCTATTGCATAATTCAAAGAGAAATGTACCATGAAAGAGTTGGGTGTTACATTCATCCCTATTTCAATTAATTTCATCCTCTAAATTTCTCAAATACTACTATATAGAATAATTCAGGTGTTTCTTCATCATAAGTTCTCTGGGTTCCCATGTTGCCTCTTCAATCTTATGGTTTCTCCATATAACTTTTTCCTCATGAGCCATATGGTTTCTCAACACCTATTCTCTTAAATCAAGAATCCAAACAGGCTCTTCACAATGAGACAGATCAAATTCCGGTTCTTTTTATTAATAGGCGAGTACATTTGTTGGGTTAGAAATGTATTTTCTTAACAGTGATATGTGAAACACATCATGAACTTTGGAGAGACGTGAAGGCATTTCCAAACGGTAAGCTACAACTAAATTTTGTTCTAGAATTTTGAATGGTCCAATGTACCTGTAAATTAATTTTCCTCTCTTACCGAATGGTATAACCATCTTCCATGGAGATATATTCATGAAAACATGATCTTCTACATTAAATTACAAATACTTCCTTCAATTATTGGCATAGTTCTTCTACATACTCTCAGCTGCTTTGATGTTGGTTTGGATAATATTCACCCTTTGTATTGTTTCCTCCACAAGTTATGGGCCTAAGGGTTTTCTTTCACCAACATTGCCCTAAAAGGTTGGTGTGTGACATCTATTTTTATATAACAATTAATTTGGTTCCATCAGAATACTTTAATGAATACTATACTTGTAGGAAACTCTACCAGAGTTAAATACTGATCTCATATACCATGAAAGTCAAGTTATCATGATATCAACATGTCTTCTAAGGTTTGAATTCTCCATTGTGATTTTCCATTGGTTTGAGGGTGGTTGGTAGTGCTCAAATGAATTTTTGTATCTAGATCATTATAAAGACATTTCTAGAATCTTGATGTAAAACAGGGACCACGATCATAAACAATCTATAGGGGTACTCCATGAATTATTAAAACTTCATTAATATATATTATTTATAAATGTTCAATTGGAAAATATTCTATTATAGAAAACAACCATGCAGACTCAGTATGAAGATCACTAATGACACATATTGCATCATTCATTCTTGGAGTCTTTGGTTGTCCAATGACAATGTCTATCTTAATATCATCCCATTTCCACTCAAGTATGGGCGGAGGTTGCATGAATATTCTATGATGATGTCTTCTATCCTTAACCTATTAAAAAACAACACATATTGACACATAATCAGAAATCTTCCACTTCATGTTGTCCCACAAAAAATGTTCTTTAAATTCTTTTTTTATCATAGTGATACTAGGGTGTATAGGAAAATTGGTGATATGAGCATCATCAAACTATTTATTTTCTAGTCAAGTATATCTAGAACATAGAGTCTCCTCCAAAATTTCAAAATTACATCTTCATATATGATGTCAATAAATCTCTCACCATTTAGAGGATTAATTTTGTTTTGAAACTCCTCATCATATGTCTGAGAAAATTTTATCCATTCAAGTAAATATGGTTTGGAAACCATTTGAAAAAGTATTGACGTCTCACCTTCCATGATTATTCTCATATCCATATATACAAGATCCATGAGCATAGGATCCCTTTCAACCCTCATCTTGTTAAAAACTCCATGATCATTTCTACTCATGGAATCAGCAACATTATTTTCCTTCACTAAGTGGTTGTGTATAGTGAAATCTTAATCATTGATTTGTTCAAGAAATATCATTTGCCTAATGTTCAGTTCTTTTTGGGAGAAAATATACTTCAAACTTTTGTGATCGATATGTGTCTTAAATTTTTCACTACATAGATAGTGTCTCCATATCTTCAAATTAATAATTAAAACCACAAAATCAAGATCATGAGTGGGATAGTTTTTTCAGAACATTTTAGTTGTTGTGATGCAAATGAAATAACTCTATCATTCTTTATAAGGACACAACCAATAACTTTTCTTGAAACATAACTATAAATAACAAACCATTCATTTCCCAATGGTAGAGAAAATACAGGGGCATTGACTAATCATTCCTTCAATTATTAAAAACATTCATCACACTCTTTTTTCCAAAACAAAAAATTAACCCCTTTACGTGTGAGATTGGTTAATGGGTTAGCCAATCAGGCAAAATTATGCATGAGATGCAGCTAATAACCTGCTAAACCAATAAAACTGCATACCTATGCTATATTAATCAGTTCTGGACATTCATGTATTGCTCTTATCTTATAAGGATCACCATATATTCCATCCTTGGAGACAATATGGAGAAGAAAAGAAATCTCTTGAAGCTAGAATTCACACCTGCTAAACACCCCATATAATTATTTTCTTCTATGAGTCTTTAGAATAGTGTGCAGGTGATTTTCATGAACTTCATAGATTTTGGAGTAAACCACGATATCATCAATAAATTCCACTAAAAATTCATCAAGATATTCCTTGAATACTATATTCATTAAATCCATTAAGACAGGGGGTGCATAAGTCATTCCAAAAGAAATTACTGTAAACACGTAATGCCCATACCTGGTAGGAAATGAAGTCTTTAGAAAGTATTCCATCATCATAAACAATAAAAGATATCTACATTGAAGTTCAATATTTTAAAAATATTTATCTTCATGATGTTGATTGAATAAATCATCAATTAGATGTAGGGGATATTTTTTTCTTTATTGTTAAAAAGTTGATAGCCCTGTAGTCAATGCACAACCTCATTGATCCATTTTTTATTCTTAACAAAAATAATAGGTTCTCCCCATTGAGAAACACTTGGGAGAATAAATCATTTGTTACTCAATTCCAATTTTTGTTTATTTAGTTGCACTAATTTCACAGTGGCCATTCTATAAGACGTCTTCTATATGGGCCTTGAACCATGAATTAAATCAATGGATAACTCAATTTATTGTTCTAGAGGAAGTCCATGTAAATCCTCTGGAAACACATCAATATATGATTTCACAGTAGGCGGTTACTCTATAACATTCCTTTACTCCCCCATAGTTTTTTCACTCTCTTAATCCAAAATAATTTATTTTAGTAGAGCTATATGGGGGATCTATATCAGAATCAGATGGTCACATTTCTTATCTAAAGAAGGTACACATATCAACATCCAAAATTTAAACCTCCTTGTTCTTAAAATAATTTTTTTTTCATCATGATATAAAATCCGATCAATACTGAAGATTATATCATATTCAAGAATGAATATGATGATGATATTAGTAGATAAATAACTTTTATATGCTCTAATGGGAACTGATTCACAAAACTATGTTGGAATGATAATTCCCTTAAGAGTTTTGACTGACAACTCCCTTATTAAATCAAACTGGAAATATATAATTTTCTTATCATACTGGGATGATATGAAACAATGATATAATCCATAATCAAATAAATCATTGGATAAATTTGAGGAAACCTTTAAATTGCATGCCACCATTTCATTCGGATCATTGACATTAGATGTACTGATATCTTCTGTTTGGACTTTCACCCGTGGAATTTTATGAGTTATGTTTCCTTGTTTCTTAGGACATTAACATTAATAATTCCATATTTCTCTACAATTGTAGAATTCAAAATTGAAATCATCTTTATTTCCCTTACAATCACAATCATGGTGGCCTTTTTTACCATACTTTCAACATTCTTATATTCTCTATAGTGTAAATACTATGTTGTTTCTTCCAACATTTAATGGAGGATGGAAATTCAAAATTTCCCTTCTCTAATTTATTTCCATTTCAATTGTGTTTAGACAATATATTATTCACTTTCAATGCATTAAAGTCATAAGACATAGAGAATTCATTTTCATTATTGAATGCACATGAGACCATATCTTCGTATTATGAGAAGCACTATAAGAATAATTCTTGACAAAAAAAAGTTTTTAACAAATCAACGAATCGATCAATATTACTCCTTGGTATAAAAATAATCTTCAACATCCATTGATATCCTGGTAATGTAATCCTCATACATTGCAAAATTCTCATCCACCTTTTTCCTCAGACTCTGAAATAGACTTTACATATTCCCTCGATGGTCACAAGGAAAGTATTATTATATGAAAATTTCATTAAAATCCCTCCATTCCATATTTTAAACTTCTTCATCCTCCTTTTAGTTTTTAATTAATGACCACCATTGATCTGCATCTCCCGTGAGGTGGTAAACTGCCATGAAATGTTTTTCCATTTTACTACTCCCCAAAGCATGAAATATTTTCTCTAAGGAACTTATCAATTTATATTCTAAAAATGGATTTGTAGTACCATTGAATGTTGGTTGATGTTGTCTCATGAAGCAGTGTAACATTTATCATCCACATTGTGGATCAAGGTGCTTCATACGGGTAAGGTTATTGTTCAAAAACTGAGTGATCATTCCAAGTATGGTTATAATTTGTTCATCATCAGATTCATCAATAGATACACTAAAATTATCATTAGTATGAGGGAAACCCATAAATGGATTACATGCATAGATATTGTTTCCATTACTTTCACTATGTTAAATTTCTAAACAATTGAATAATCTATATTAGTTTATGAATCACAATACATAATGACAAAGTAGTAAAATAACTAACAAAATTTGAACTGTTTATGCATATAATCCAGAATAAAAAAAGAAATGTTTTATTTAAGAAGGTATTTACTCATAAATCCATCCTAATTATTTTTAATGAAAATGTGAATTATCTTAATCATATCTCTCGGGAGTGTCATTTCCAATAGTGCAACAATGCCTATTGTCATGTACTAGGATACCCCCTGTCATGCCTGAAATTCCATGTCAGAGTTTTCAATCCTATGTACATCTATGCTAGAGCAACCTCTATCTGTTCGTATCTAGACAGGGATGTATTTCTAGGATAATACCTAAAATCCATTCATTACCAAAATTATATGATGTTCTGAAATAATAATCCTCAAAGTCAATCTAAGGTTAAGGTTATCTAATCCGAGTTTTTCTAATTCGAGTTTCCATGGTTATTACTACCATCCCTATGATACCAACTATAACACCCTAACCATCATTAACCAAAGTCGGTGCATTATTACATGACATTGAATTGATTATATGAGATCATGTCTCGAATGATCGATTAGTTTATTAGCTTTAGATGGACTAGATACACACATAACTTATAAATTACATTATGAATTCGAAAAACAACAACAATGTGTACCCATTGAATACATTCATACCCCACAGCCTATTCCTATAGGTTAACATCCATATATGTCATCAAATACTAGGAAAATGAAAAAATATAAAAAGGGGTCGGATCAGATGCTCTATAAGGATAACAATATAGCAAAAACTGTCATATATGAGAATAATCATTGAATTCAATGTATAAGACTAAAGAAAATATTTTTAAACATAAAATCCATCATAATATGGAAAATATACGTCATGTAATGACATTTAATTATTCACATTGATATTTTACTACTCGAATAATCAAATATAGTATCAATTAAAAATTTCATAATGATGGAATGCATAATTCCGGACATCATAACCACATAGTCAAGGCCTAATGCCAATACTACAAATAAGATTTTTTTCAAGGCCCTGTGACAATACACTATTTTGTCTCATGATAACAATGGATGCATCAAAGAGCTACAGTAGGCATCACCCATCACATACTAAGTCCAATGCATTCCTCATATGAAAAGGTTGAAACATAATATAAACATTTGTATTAAAACAAGAATACGAAATGCTGATACTATAACCATAAACCGTGAATGGGATAAAAATAACACATCCATGGTTAGACATATCCAAAAATATTCAATACAACATGGAAGACTGTATCATATTAAATCAACATCAAACAAGTGTAAAATCCTTCCAAGGACGTTGACATAATTGAAATCCAAACAATTTGAGGGAAATATTTATTTATATTTTGTAATAGATTAGAAGTAACATAATTATACAATAAATAATTTATTTTGAAAATATTCATATGGCCTTTTAAGGTATTTTTTGAAGGTGTTGTGATGGTGGAAAATAGTCACACCCACTGAATAAGTAAAGAAACTATTCTTAACATAATTTTCTGAAAAGGTCATAAAGTACCTTATTTGGAAGGTGACAGATTGATTCCATTCAAACCATTTTATAAAAAGTGAAAAAGGGTATAAATGACTTCAAAAAATATTCTAGTAAATAGTAAAAATTCTTTGCAATACATTTTTAAGAAACACAGATGAGGATGATTAAGAGGTCCTTGATGATATATACATATAAACAACCTCATATAATAATAAGATTGTAAAATTAACCCTTAACTTGTACTTTTCCTTGGTCAAGGGTATGTTAACATCATTTATAATAGTTAAATAAATGTTATCGAATTTTAAAAGAACCAGATACATAAATATGATATCATATATGATCTTCTAATATTTCTTTAATAATATTTTAATAGTGTCATTGTTGGGTGTTAACTGATTCGTTTTCCTTTATATGGTTTGTTATATAAGTCATGTTTGTTATGGATAGAATGTATTTCATTCATATCAGGAATAATATTAATTTCATAATCTGTAGTTTTCGTCATAAAATTAAAATAATTTTATAATTTTTACAATGGGGAATGAATCTCATCACGTTCATGGAGACGGTAATCTGTACCTACGCACGAGTGAAAATACCTTTCTATTGATGGTGAAATAGAAATTTATTGGATGGTATATCATATATACAAAATAATTAACATGTTATTTTTAAAATTTTACATAAATTATACTCATTATTTTGACTATCCAAATAATTATTTGTAGAATAAAAAACTACACCACAACGTAAAAACGGTAAATCATACGTATGCACGTATGGTGGCATTTTCATTCATAGGATGGATAGAATAATTAATTTGGTTATACCATATTTTTTATAACCTCAATGTATGTATAATTTATTGATTTATTTATTTTTGTATGGAAACAATAAAGAAAGAGGAAGAGGGAGAAGAAAATAACTTTGAAAGAGGTGATGAAATTATTGCCTCTTCTTCGGGAGCATCTTTTATTTGATCAAAATGGCTCCTTATGTTGGATTTATGATCAAATTAAGGACTATAAGATTACTTGAGGGTAGTTGGGAGGATATCTGAGTTGTGTTTCTCTGAGGCAAAAGGCTTTGGAGGTGATATTTTGAGAGAAGGGGAAGAACCCTTTTATAAGAGAGGTGGGGGTCACTTTTGGAAAACCATGAAATAATAATTTATTATACAATCATATTTGATTTATAATGGCTCCAAAAAAATTATTCCATGAATAATGTGGTGATGGGTTAAAAAGTATCAAAAATTAGGTTTTAGATTTGTTTAGCTCACCATTTTGACATTTTCTTTTAGATTAAATTCTTAGTTAAATAGTTTAGGTTTCACCACGCATTCATGTATTATTATAATAAAGGGTTAATAAACAAATGATAAAAAGACAAGATAACCCGAATTGGTTACATATTGATATATCTAATATTATATAAGTCACTTGGATAGATCTTATATATTTATGACTTTTATATAAATTAATAATATAGTAATTTTCTAAAAAACTCAATTATGTCATTTTTTACACAATTTAGTATTTGGATTATGTGAATGTTATAAAAACATTTTAAATTTGAAAAAAAAATTATTTAATCAACCATAACATGTAATATTAACATATAAAATTAGTGGAATACATGAAAAGTATCAATTTAAATTTATTTTAATTTTCATAACATAAATTATTTTAATCATTCACTAATAAGGTAATTATTACATCATCATTGTGTCATAAATAAATTTAATTATTTAATTTCCAAAAAATATAAATAAAATTCCATGATATTTGAAATATTTTTATATTTCTAATAAATATATATTTTCAAATTTTTATTATTTATAACCCTCTTTTAAAAATGATTTAATTAGTTTACATTTTATTTTAATGTAGAGAACCAAACCATGACATACATGGACATTACATTAATTTTTCAAAATACTTATTACATAACAAAAACAGACAGATAAGGAACATAATAGTTTAGTGTCTTTGGAAACTTGGAATGTAATCTTCTAATCGTGGTGAAAGATCTTCAACATCTCCCATAATGATCTTCCCCCTTTTTTTCTTACATAAAACCATTCTATATATCATGGGGAAAAGAAAACATAAAAAGGGTGAGCTAAAATTCTTAGTAAGGGTAAGCATGGATAAAATAAAACATACCATATACATTTGAACTTAAAAATATGAACATAATGTTTAAACATCAAAATCTTGAGCAACAACTTAAAACATGGAAGTGCATAAGGCATATATCATAATGGAACATAAATCATGATAACATAGCATCAGAATAAAAAATGTAATTGTGGCATCCATTAAGCACATGTTATGATTTACATAGTATCCAAGTCATTTTTCCAAGACCATCTTAGTGGACAAAGTCCCATTCTGAATCGTGTTCACTCCTCGTTTCAGTCCTATAATACTGAACCAGATTAACTTACCATTCCAGCCATGTCTATCTCATGAGATATAAATTTTTACCCAATTCATTGGAGGGAGATATAGGTCCCACCCATATCATAATAAAATCATTCTTACTTGTTCCACAAAATAAATATATATCATTCAAAATAACCCAACGAATAAAATGGGTTTCATAAATATTATCCCATCATCACATAATCCCTATAAAAGAAATGGCTATCATTTCATAATAAGAAAAGTGAAACCATGTAAATAATAGAGACATTATACTTGAAACATTAACATAAGAAATAATTTCATCTTATTTGAAAAATGGTTTTGATAAAACACTTGAAATGAATTCTTGAGGAAAATATGCTTTCATCATCAATATCAATTTCTTTTCACAAAATGTCATGCAATTTTAAAAGAAAGAGATTTTGTTGAAAATAGTCATGAAATATTTTGGAGGAATCTTCATGAAAATATGTCTTTATAAAACCATAAAATTCTGTTCACTCCGTATAAGTTAAAAATAACATTCTCCTCGTACTTTTTTCGGAAAAGTCAAAAAGTACCTTATATGGTAACCAAAGGAAAGATTCCATCCATAAAATGTGGTAAAAAGTCAATAAAGTGTAATAATGACTTTAAACATTCATGCAAGAATATTAAACATTTTATGAAAACATTTTTAGAAAACATGGTCATGGATGATAAACGTAACCCCAGTAAATACTTAGGTATAAGCAATCTCGGATAAAAAAAATGAGATTGAAAATTTATCCCTTACCTTAGGTCCGATATGATTTGTACGTATCCAAACCTCCTGTATAATGATTTAAATAATGTCATTGACTTAGTACAAAATCATATTCATTGTTATTATATCATATATGGTTCACTTATGACTTTATATTACCCGTTCTTTTGTAAATTCCAAGTTAAAGAGTGTTTTGGGTAAAACCGTTTCATTTGTCGTCCGTGTTTTGACTTGAAATTATTCATATGATTACTTAGATCATGATTACATAATTAAAAAAATATAAAAAATGATTTATATATAATATATAATATACATATATATATAATAGATCGATAAATGGAAAGAAATACACTGTTCATGGAGACGGTAGGTTGTACGTACGCATGAACGTTGTTTTCGTTCCCTTATTGAATTGAATGGAATTAAGTAGATGACATAAATATATATATATACATAAATCCAGTAGAATTATTATGTTATATATTTTATGATTACTTATTACATATACTTTATAGTCATTCTTGAATGGTTATCATGGAGAGTGAATCTCATCGCGTCGTGGAGACGGTATTCCGTACGTACGCACGAGCGATGATATCATTCCCATGATCTTAGAATTGTATTAAAGTGTATGTATAATATTACAGAATCAATATAACTTCACAATAATCATATATATTCATTACTTTCACCATTATACCCATCCAAGTAAGGTGGTGGTGGAAAATAGATTACACCATGGCGTGGAGACGGTATTCCGTACGTATGCACGTGCGGTGATTTCATTTTCCATAGGATGGATAGATGGTGAAATATGGTTGTTTCATACTTATAATAACATATAAATATATGGGTGATACTTATGTTATTACTTCATAATGAAACAACTAAATAAGAAGAAGTTGAAGAAGAAAGAAAATTTAATGAATCGGTAACAGATATTACCTCTTCATTGACACATCTCTTTGAATCCTCCTCAAAGGGTACTAAAATTGGTCTTTGAAGAAGACCAGGACCTCTAGGATGTTTCTAGGGAAGTTTATAAGGGAAATGGTAAGTTATTGGCCGATCTTGAAGGCTCAAATTGGTGTGAGGAGGAGAGGGAGAAGGTTCCCTTTTATAAGGGAGGAGAGGGGCACCTTTGGAAATCATAATGATATTAATTTATAATAAATCTAACCCCACATAAAAACTATCCAAAAAGACTCATATTAGAATATAAGATGATATAGGGTTGTAATCTAATCAACCAATAAAATTTATACATGTTCGGAAATTATTTTAAACATTACTAACATGATTTATCCTTACTTAATCAATTTAATTTTATTTGTGGTAATAACATTCCAAATTTGAAATTATAACAAAAAGTTATTTATTTGTTGTGAATTTTCCATAATTTGATACTTTATAATAGTTTAGACCATATAAATTTAAATTCATAATTTTAAAATATTTTTATGATTTTTAAACAATTTTATAATATGTTATTTTTATAAAATATCCTTAGTGTCAATTTTGACACTATTCATTTATATGAATTTAAATAAAATAGATACAGAAGATATGTTCGAACTACAAGAATTATTAGATTCATAAAAGTCCATATTTATCGATTAAATTAGTGGAGCACATTAAATAGTTCATATAATATTTATTTTATTATTTTTAAAACCATTTATTTGGTTTATCACTTAATAAAATAATTACTACAACATTTTTGTATAATTATATAATATAAATATTTTTTGCATAAAAATTAAAATTAAATCCTCTGATGAAGATAAATCTATTACCTTTCACAATAATACTTTTACTATAATTTTTCATCTTAAAATCACAATATTTAAATTGTTATATTTATTAATTTATGAAGGTGACAACTTTGGAATCATTTAAAATAAAATAATATAAGTGTCATAATCACTTTTATAAGAATTTATACGGTTATATATCAGTTCATTAGATTCTAATGGTATATATATACACTAAAAATAAGTTTGGGTCAGGTTTTGGGCCTTTTAATGGGTATTATTATTTCAATAAAAACTATATTACTGATTTTTCACTTAATAAATAATTTCTACATCATTAATGTATCACCATTAATGATAATTATTCAATCCCTAAAAAATCAAAATAAATTATCATGATGTAGATAATTTTATTATATTTCTGGAGACTATTCATGTACTATGTTTTATGATATTTATCACTAAATTAAAATTATTATACCTATAATATTTAAGAGAGTGCCATGTTGTCACGTTCTTGGGTTTTAATAATAATCAAATTATTTTCATGGTCAAAAGTCCATAAAAAGAATCTAATCCGACCCTTAGGTGATATGAGTCGACTTTTAGTCATCAAATAGAATTTTGGCATGTGTTAGGGTAATTTTATAATATTATATTCACCCTTAATTACCCGATTTACCTTTAATTATGGTAAATAAAAATTACCGTAGTTACTATTCATAATTTCCATAAATAAAAATCATCCTATTAACGTAATTTGGACCCACTAAATCCAAATATTGAATCCATTTTTTCAAATTCAATACACAAAAGTTGCATAAATTAAATTAAAATTATTCTCGTTGTCGAATGAAAATGGGTTTTTGTTTAAAACATTGCAAAAGACTGAATTGATTTAACCTATGAATTCAATGTAAAATCAATGCTAATGACAAACATTATATTAAATTGTAAAAATATATTCAATTTATATTTTAATACAATTAAATATTATTATTTAACCACATAAGTAATTACGATTAAAAAAGTTGTTTTTAATTAATATATAATGTGTTTTTACTATTCATTATAATATGAAAGTTGTCAGAATAATATGAAAAATTTATCCATGGTAAAATTTTATATCCTGATTCCAACGAATAATTTTATTTTGTAAAATTGTACATATAAATATGTCAAAAACTAGATTGAAAGTGGATGCGCCATCAAAAGGCGGCAAAACTACATTTTTTTAAAAATATTATTTTACACGAAAACATTATTTTGTTCTTATACCATGTTCTAGAAAATGTGTAAGATGAATAATAATGTTATAAAATTTACAATTTTCTTAATAATATTCATAACGGCTAGTTTATAATAATATTATAACCATATATCGTTGTTTAGTGAAACCTGGTATTGCGTACTACACACGCTACCGAGGAAGGTCGCGATTGCGAATAATGAAAGCCATGTTAGGGTTGTGTGTTGTGCAAGACTCCTTTGTTGCTGCGTATAACAAAATCCAACCATATTTCATTTATAAAATGAACATATATATATACACTCAATGTTGTGTATAATGACTGTTATCAAACGAACTCGAAATTGTGTATAACACGATCCAAGAATTGTGTTGCGTATACTGCAAACTAATACAGTGTTTCATATAGAAAAAGATAATCATGGTGTAGCATAAAACACATGACATCAAATAAATTAAAAATAATAAAATATCGGGGTGTTACATTCTACCACCCTTAAAATGAATTTCTCCCTCGAATTTCATCGGGGTTATACATAATTTACTATTTGAAAGTTTCTTTAATAGAAACCAACATCGTTAAAAGGAATACCAAAACTTATCGTTAAAAACTAAAGTATGAAACGTAACGGTTACCCAAATTAAATAATCACTGGGTTTCCACGTAGAAGAAAATTTGTGAAAATATGGATATGGAAGAGAAATCTAACCGTCATGTTCTGATGGAGAGTGGTAGAGAACATGGCGATGAAATAGCATACAATCACAAAGCCATAGATTTGCGATGATAAAAGGTACCATCTGATTTATCAGATATAAGAGCACTAGGACAACATTTTTGGTTTTCAAGATCATTTCTCTAAAGTTGAAGAATTTTAATTAGATGAAATACTTACTTTATTTCAATATAATCTCACTGTTGTTTGTGCCTTGAACAATTTCAACTTCATCTCTTAATGAAATGAAGTTGAATTTCTAATTTGTGGAGTTTTAAGTGATCATGTGATAGAATGATGGGTCATTCCATCTGTCTTAATCAGAAGGTTATCAATAGTTATATACATAATTCCAACAATTTTATATCATTCAAAAATGGACTTATACTTCATCTATCACACCACTTAATAAAATAAAACTAGTTTATACTAACCAGGGACTTCCTGTAGGCTAGTGGTAGGCGATAAAGGCCAGTCGCACTTCAGTTGTGGGTTCGATTCCCACAGCCTTGTCCGACGCGATGGGTTGTCACCCATCCTGCAGGTTTTCCTTTTTCTGTTACTATAATATCCCATCAATAATATCGAAAAAGGCCTATCCTTAAACAATATTAACTTTTGTCCAACATAATCCATTCCAATCATTAGGATTATCAAAAATTCTTCGTTCTAAAATCATAGTATAAAGAGAAAAATTACTAAAAAGGTCATTTAACAAGCATGTTAATACCATCGTTGATCCCCATATATCAGGAGATATGTCTTTTTTGTCACATTCCATACATTCGAAGGCCTTAATCATGTATTATCTTGAAAAATGAATTCCCATTGAATCTTAGTGAAAACATGAGTGTTGTCAAAAGTTAACTCTTTTCACATACCAAAACCTCAAAATTTTTATATAATCAAGCCATGATATCACTTAGTCCTTATATCAGTCATGAGCTCCTGAATACAATCAATCATCTCATTATCTTCTTATCCCTTCATTATGCGAATATCATTTACATTCCAAAAATATCTTAATATCCTTCCATGGTTACCGGTACCATTCAACATATACTTTTATATACTTTAGGAAATACAATAGTGTAACAATCCTTTGATGATTCTTTATTCCAGAGTAACATAAATTATTCATTATAAACATACAATTATTCCACTAACTTCTTAAACCACTATCTGAGCTTCATCATTTATTTCATCTCATATTTCATTTGTATTCTCTTCATCATCATCCAAATAAAGACTACCCATCTGACCATGTTGATTCTCTTCATGAGATTTCCCTTAGGGCATTGGTTTTCATAATGTCCATACATTCCACATTTAAAACATATAATCATTGTTGATGTCATAGCAATACCATTATCCTTGTCCATGGTTTTAACTGAACCTTTTCCTTTTCACTTACTGGCTTTGTGCCCTTCTTTTCCACACCCAAAGCATCTTCCAGTTCCTTTAAAACAATCTCCCTCATGCCTCTGCCCACATGATTTACATGAGGGAAATTGAATTTTCTTTCCTCTATGATCATCATGAAACTCCATCTTTCTCTTATTATCTGAGTCGGGAAACATACCATAGTTGAGATTATTGATCATATTATGAGATTTCTGATTAGGCCTAATAATGATTTTTGGACTTCCAAATCCCGTTTCATTTGGTTTCTCATGAAGAATATCATTTTATTGTCCATCATATCCTCCATTATCGTGAATCTTCCTGTTTCCACCCATTTTCTAAAACCCAAAAAGAATAGTGTGAGAGGCAAAAATCATGATAGGGAAAACAACATAACAAAGGGGAAGTACCCTCAATATCTAACATCTTAGGGTAAATTCTATGATTGTTACCATAGTTTAGGACTATATCCTATACGTATACTTATTCTTAGGGATATCCCTAGACATACCTTAGATATATATCTAGGGATCTCACTAACATTTTCGCATCCTAGTTTCCAATGGTTGACTAAACCATTCCTATGATACCAAATGTAGAGACCCGAAGCTTGACGTACATGGAAATTACATTACTTTTTTGGAATACTTAATACATAACAAAAACAGAAACACAACAACTGTAATAGTTTATTGTCTTTAGAAACATGGAACGTAATATTTTAGTCATGGTGAATGATCTTCAATATCTCTCATAATGATCTTCCCCCCTTTTTTCTTACCTAAAACGATTCTTTATATCCTGGGGAAAAGAAAACATGAAAATGGTGAGCTCAAATGCTCAGTAAGGGTAAGCATGGATAAAATAAAACATACCATATACATTTGAACACAAAAACATGAACATAATGTTTAAACATCACAATCTTGAGCAACGACTTACAACATAAAAGTATACAAGGCATAAATCATAATGGAACATAAATCATGATAACATAGAATGGGAATAAAACATGTAATTTTGGAATCCATTAAGCACATGTTATGATTTCTATAATAGCCAATGCATTGCTGCCAAGACCATCTTTGTGGACAATGTACCTTTCTAATTCGAGTTCACTCCTCGTTTCAGTCCTGTAATACTGAATCGGATTAACTTAACGTTCGAGCCATGTCAATATCATGAGATATAAATCTTTACCCAATGCATTGGAGGGAGATATAGTTCCCACCCATCTTATAATGAAATAATTCTTAATTGTTCCACAAAATAAACATATATCATTAATAATAACCCAACAAATAAAATGGGTTTTATAAACATTATCCCATCATCACATAATCCATATAAAAGAAATGGATATTATTTCATAATAAGAAAAGTGAATCCATGTAAATGATAGATACATTATACTTGAAACATACACATGAGAAATAATGTCATCTTAGTTGAAAAATGGTTTTGATAAATCACTTGAAATGAATTCTTGATGAAAATATCCTTTCATCTCCAAAACCATTTTCTTTTCACAAAATGTCATGAAATTTTAAAATAAAAGGATTTTTTTGAAAAGATTCATGAAATATTTTGGAGGAAGATTCATGAAAATAAGGCTTTATAAAAACATAAAAATCCATTCACTCTCTATAAGTTAAAAATAACATTCTCCTCGTACTTTTGTAGGAAAAGTCAAAAAGTACCTTATACGGTAACCAATGGAAAGATTCCATACATAAAATGTGGTAAAAAGTAAATAAAGGGTAAAAATGACTTTACACATTCATGCAAGAATAGTAAACATTTTATGAAAAGATTTTTAGAAAACATGGTCATGGATGATAAACCTAACCCCAGTAAATACTTAGGTATAAGCAATCTCGGATAAAAAAATGAGAATGAAAATTTATCCCTTACCTTAGGTCCGATATGCTTTGTACATATCCAAACCTCATGTATAATGATTTAAATAATTTCGTTGAATTATTAAAGAATCATATTCATTGTTATTATATCATATATGGTTTACTTATGACTTTATATTACCTGTTATTTTGTAAATTCCATGTTAAAGAGTGTTTTGGGTAAAATCGTATCATTTGTCATCCGTGTATTGACTTGAAATTATTCAAATGATTACTTGGATCATGATTACTAAATTCCAGAATATAAATCATTATTTATATATAATATATCATATACATATATATAATAGATCGATAAATGGAAAGAAATACACCGTTCATGGAGATGGTAGGTTGTACGTACGCATGAACACTATTTTCCTTCCCTTATTGAATTAAATTGAATTAAGTAGATGACATAAATATATATATAAATACTTAAATTCATTAGAATTATTATTTCATATATGTTATGATTACTTATTATATATACTTTATAATCATTCCTGAATGGTTATCATGGAGAGTGAATCTCATCGCGTCGTGGAGACGGTAATCCGTACGTACGCACGAGAGATGATATCATTCCCATGATCATAAAATTGTATTAAAGTGTAGGTATAATATTAAAGAATAAATATAACTTTACAATAATCATATATATTCATTACATTCACCATTATACCCATCCAAGTATGGTGGTGGTGGAAAATATATTACACCACGGTGTGGAGACGGTATTCCGTACGTACGCACACGTGGTGATATCATTTTCCATAGGATGGATAGATGGTGAAATATGGTTGTTTCATACTTATAATAACATGTCAGTATATGAGTGATACAGATGTTATTACTTCATAATGAAAAAACTATAGAAGAAGAAGTTGAAGAATAATTAAAATTGAATGAATCAGTAACAGATATTACCTCTTCTTTGACACGCCTCTTTGAATCCTCCTCTTAGGGTACTAAAATTGGTCTTTGAAAATACCATGACCTCTAAGATGTTTTTTAGGGAAGTTGAGAAGGGAAATGGGTAGGTATTGACCGAGCATGAAGGCTCCAATTGGTGTGAGGAGGAGAGGGAGGAGGTGCCCTTTTATAAGGGAGGAGAGGGGCACCTTTGGAAATCTTAACAATATTAACTTATAATAAATCCAAACCCACTTAAAACCCCCAAAAATTACAAATCTTAGAATATAAGATGATATAGGGCTGTGATCTTCCCAACCAATAAAATTTAGACATGTTAGGAAATTATTTTAAACATTATCAACTTGATTTATCTTTACTTAATCAATTTAATTTTATTTGGGGTAATAACATTCTAAATTTTAAATTATAACAAAAAATTATTTATTTGTTGTTAATTTTCCATAGTTGGATTCATTATAACCTTCTAGATCATATAAATTTAAATTTATAATTTTTAAATATTTATGTGATTTTTAAACAATTTTATAATATGTTATTTTTATAAAATAAAAATAGTGTCAATTTTGACAGTTTTCATTTCATACGAATTTAAATAAAATATATACAGAAGATATGTTCGAAAAAAAATCTTTAATAGATTCTTAAAAGGCCATATGTATCTATCAAATTAGTGTAGCACATTAAATAGGTCATATAATATTTATTTTATTATTTTTAAAACAATTTATTTGGTTTATCTCTTAATAAAATAATTACTACCACATATTTGTATAATTATTTAATATATGTATTTGTTGCATAAAAATTAAAAATAAATTCCTATGATAAATATAAATCTATTACCTTTCAAAATAATACTTTTCCACGAATTTATCATCTTAAAATCACAATATGTAAATTGTTATATTTATTAAATTATGAAGTTAACAACTTTGGCATCATTTAAAATAAAATAATATAAGTGTCGTAATCACTTATATAAGACTCCAAACGGTTATATATTATGTCATTTGATTATAATGGTATATATATACACTAAAAATAAGTTTTGGTCAGGTTTGTGGGAGTTTTACGGGGTATTATTATTTCAATAAAAACAATATTACTGATTTTTCACTTAATAAATAATTTCTGCATCATTAATGTATCACCATTAATGATAATTATTCATTCCCTAAAAAATCTAAATAAATTATAATGATATAGATAATTTTATTATCCTTCAGGAGACTATTCATGTTCTATGTTTTATGATTTTTATCACTAAATTAAAATATTATACTTATAAGATTTAAGAGAGTGACATGTTGTCACATTCTTAGGTTTTAATAATAATTAAATTATATTCATGGTCAAAAGTCCATAAAATGAATCTAATCCGACCCTTAGGTGATATGGGTCGACCTTTAGTAATACAATAGAATTTTGGCATGTGTTATGGTAATTTGATAATATTATATTCACCCTTAATTACCTGATTTACCTTTAACTAGGGTAAATAAAATTTACCGTATTTACTATTCATAATTCCCAAAAATAAAAAGTAGCCTATTAACATAATTTGGACCCACTGATTCCAAATATGGAATCCATTTTTTCAAATCCAATACATATATGTTTCATAAATTAAATTAAAATTAATCCTGTTGTCGAATGAAAATGGGTTTTTGTTTAAAACATTGCAAAAGATTGAATTGATTTAACCTACGAATTCAATGTAAAATCAATGATAATGACATAAATTATATTAAATGGTAAAAATATATTCTATTTATACTTTAAAATCATTAAATATTATAATTTAACCACATATGTTATTACGATGAAAAAAGTTATTTTTAATTAATATATAGCGTGTTTTTACTATTCATTAAAATATGAAAGTTATCAGAATAATATGAAAAATTTATCCAAGGTAAAATTTTATATCCTGAATCCAGATAAAAATTTAATTTTGCAAAATTGAACTTATAAATATGTCAAAAACTAGATTTAAAGTGGGTGCACCATAAAAAATATGCAAAACTGCATTTTTTGAAAAATACTTATTTTACCCGAAAAATTTATTTTTTTCTTATACCATGTTCTAGAAAATGTGTTAGATGAATAATAATGTTATAAAATTCAAAATTTAGTGAATACTATTCATAAAGGCTGGTTTATAATAATATTATAACCATATATCGTTCTTTAGTGAATCCCGGTATTGCGTATTACACACACTACCGAGGAAGGTCGCGATTGCGTATAATGAACGCCAAGTTAGGGTTGTGTGTTTTCCAAGACTCATTCATTGCTGCATATAACAAAATCCAACCATATTTCATTTATACAATAAACACATATATATACACTCAATGTTGTGTAGAATGAATATTATCAAACGAACTCGAAATTGCGTATAACACGATCCAAGAATTGTGTTGCATATACTGCAGGCTAATATGGTGTTGCGTATAGCACAAGATAATCATGGTGTAACATAAAACACATGAAATTAAATAAATTAAAAAGAATAAAATCTTGGGGTTTTACCATTAGACTATTAACTTTTCTTTAAATAAATTAATAATAATAAATGTCATAATATAATCCAGGTGGATGAAAAGGATCATATTTTATTCCCAAGGTAATTTTTTTTGAAAAACACTTATCCAATAGAATTATGACATGTTTTAATATAATTATAATGTCATTTTTACCTTTAATTACCTTATTTACTTTTAACCATGGTAAATAAAATACAAAATATATTATTCACAAAAATTTATTTTCATCATATTGAATGAAATTTTAATTACTAATGTCAACCATGCCTCTTTTATTTTGGAAATTAAATTCATAGAAATGGAAAAAATTATGTTTTATGCAAATTTTATAACGTTCCTAGAAGGTAGGTGAAATATCTTAAAAAGTTCAATATAAATGTATACATCAAATTTTATTATAAAATGACTCCAATGAATTAAATTGGACTTATGAAGTTATTATGTATCTATTTTGACATATAATAATTTTAATAAAATAAATAATTATTTAAATAAAATGTATGATTTAAACAATAACACAATATTTTTCACTATTCATTAATAATTGAATGTTTTTAGAAAAATACAAAAAATTTACAACATGCAATTTTTGATATTCTAAACCCAAAAAATGAACTCCATTTTAAAAAATAAATTTTAAAAAATTTCAAAAAATTTGTATTACAATTCATAATAGCTATTTGATTGGTCATGGTGTACTAGAACTCGAAGTTGTATATAATTCAAGTTATTGCATTATTCAAAGAGAAACATTATGTGGAAGATTTTTGTGTTGCATTAGGAATCCATATAAAATATATTATTTCATGTGTACATATATTTTTTAAATTAATAGATTATTTTTATTTTTAGGTAGTAGATTTTTTTTTCTATAATTTCATGGGTGATTTTAAAAAACATAAAGACACATACGATATATTGGAATCTTTAATTTGTTCCTTGGTTATTATTTACTTCTAAAACTCCCATGTGAAGAGTTAGATAATTAATCCTTCCACATTAAGATTATTTTTGAATGAATTTCATTTTCATGTTTGTTTCCCACATAATATTGATCGTTTAAAAAATATTGAAAACATTTTCTATCAATATTGTAAATATAAGGAAGTAATATATATGACTGTATTTTGTATTTATTGAGTTGTGATACATGTTACTAGATACAAGACATTAATTCATTTTTTAATAGATGAGGTTGGAATAAGGTAATGTGAGGTCATTTATACATGTTTGGATAATAACCTAGTCATTTATGGATATGGATAATTAAGAACACCTTCATTCTATTTTTTCATAAGTGTAGCATTCTGTATTTATTTGAAAAATTAGTTTCCTCAATGAAGGAGGTTATTTCCTATATTTTATAAAATATATTATAATATTAATTCAAGTAATTTATTTCAATTTTGATTTTTTATGATGTTTTAATTCCTTTGAGAAAATTAATTTCAGCTAGGTTTACCCAATCAATGGTTTTTTAATCATTTTTTATTGTGGAAAACAATTATGTGAAGTTATTTGTATGATGATTAATATTAATTTGGTGTTACAATATATTTACATAAGTGATCATTGAAAAATGTAAATTTTAATATATAATATATGAGTTAGAATAAATTTTCCCTTTGATTACACTAATATAATGTTTTTTTTTCGAAATTAAATCTCCTTATTTAATTAAGTAACATTTCCCCCCAAAAAAATCTCTAATCATAGTGATAATTGTTTTGATTTATTTAATTTTCATTCATTTACTAAAAGTACCACTTTTAAAATATTTTTATTCATATAAATGAAAATGATGTGTTTTTTTCTCATTTTAGACAACATCTTCCTAGCGAGCCACCCTAGGTAATACTATACTACATTCTTTGAGGTGGTTATTATTTAAAACAAAGTCATAAAAACCCAACTCATTTAACTAGAACCATTTTATAGGTTTTTTTTCTTAATTAGTGTATTCGTTTTTATTTTATGTTTTCAAACCTAAATTCTGTACCTTTGGATCCTAAAATTGAAAAAATTAATCACTCTATTGCTAGAACTATTATAAATTACATTGTTTCTAGAGGTAAATGCACCTATAAAACCATATAATAATCCCTTTTGAAAATAAAATATCCATGAATAGTTAACAAAATTAAATAATAATTTTTATCATATAAAGAAAATCAATACAATTTCAACTCCTAAACATCAATTATAGTATGTTTTTTTCTAGATAAATATTAAAAAAATCCACATTTTATTATCCATGAATTAGATTAATATACTTGTTCAATTTTTTAGAACATTCACTTGAAGAAATTTATTTTATTATTTAATTAAAAATGTAATTTTTTTTATAATGTTTAATATTTGGGGTTTTCTAAAAATATTTTTTGTTAACAAAAAATAACAATCTTCATGAAATATAAATATTCTTTTTATGAATTTATAAAATATTTTTTTATTTATCTTCAAATTATATTTTAAATGATTAATTATACATAAGTCAATTAATTTTAGTGGGTTCAATATAATACATCAATGTGATTTAAAAATAATTTTATACATAAAAGGCCTTTTTTAGATCTGTTTTCCTCAAAATTTAGGGGGTTGTTTTTAAATATATTTCTAGTACTTATTGAAATATAATTTGATAACATTTATTACTATTTTGGAATCATAATTTAATTATTTTTTAATGATAATGATTTCATTTTTTCTCTTTATGAATAGTGAATTTGGTAAAAAAAATACCAAGGTAATAGTTAAAACACAATAAAAATGATTAAACTAACATGTAAAGTGTAAAAATTCCCTAAAAATTTAATAAATTATATTCATTTTTATCATTAAATAAAATATCATCTCCTCCTATAATATTATTCATTTTGAAGGAATTTTTATTTAGTACAAAATTATCATATTTTAATCCTTTGAAAATGTCTGATGATGTCCTCTCGTGAAATTATAAATGTGAACTGAAAATACTCACAAAAACATACATATGTATCTATTTAGAACATCCAATGCCTGTAATGATAAATTCCTAAATCCCATTCACATATATTATAATACTAGGTTTTATCGAAATCAAAACTTAAAATTCTATTGGTATAAACCAAAGGAGGTTGTCCATAAAAGTGGTATAGTTTTTAACCATGTTTTTTTAATTTTATTTCAACTTCTTCATCATTCAACTATTAAATATACATTCTAAAATAATTAAAAAAATATAATCCATATAAAAAATTTATAATAATAGTCAAGTAATATTTATTCTCCTCTATTCTATCTAATGTAAATTGAAAACAACAACCATGTGTACATAAGACCAACCATCTCCATGTAGTGCAATAATTTGTTTCTCATAATCGTATTACATGGATAGTTATAAAAGTAGTCTGAATGAATATATATGTGGAATATATATTATGTAATGAATATTAATAAGGTTTTTTATATATGTATAATTGATTTTTATTTATCATACGTGAGGTTAAAATCCCTTTTGATGCATGTTTGTTTTGAAGTAAGTATTTATTCCATAAAAACATCCTGATTCAGGATTTTTTGAAATTGTGTTAATGTTGGTAATTATATGAAATATCTATATGAAAACATGTAAATTATTATATAATTTTGTTATTCAAAAAAAATTACATGTTTTACTTTTATTTTTATCTATCTATGTACTCAAATTTTGAAGAGAAATTTTTTTTATCGAACATTGACAATGTTTATATATTTATTCATGAATATTGATCATTCATTTCCCCAAAAAAATTTAATATGTAAAAATAATTTTTCAATAATCTCCAATTATTTATTAATTTAATTTTTAAAATTTGTTTCATTCTATTTTTAATGAAATATTCTTATATGTTTTTAGACGAGTCACTTTTACTAATAGTGATAGTGGAATCATTGTATTAATGGAAACTACACGATATTTTTCCCCCTCCATATATAGAAATTAGATTTATTATTGAATTAAAATTATCCATAAATTCTTCTAAAAAAATATTATTTATTTATATTTTATATAATTTTATATTTTAAATAATTTGTTTCAAAATGTAGAGGATTTTTTCCTAAAAACATTATATTGTGACCATTTAAAAGTATTTGAATCTATATTAACATACATTGGGAATATATAATGACTTACTAAGAATATAATCTAATGATTTTGTCCACTATATTTTAGTGTAATTATTGTGATCATTTTTGACGGGGAAAGCGTTATCAATTAAAATAAAACTTCATCATGTACAAATAGTTATTGATATCTAATGGATAAGAATAAGTTGTATTGTTTATTCAAATTATGAATGAAATAGAAGAATTATGTGATATGTGGGGATAATATTACATATCCCCTTAATGAATCATTATGTTTCATTATAAAAGATAGATTTTTTATTTTTCATATTACTTACCCACTTATTTATGATTTCCTAGAATGATGCATCGACAACAATTTTAAGAGTTCTGATATTATACCGCCCATCATTATGAAACTAGTTATGGTTGTCCATATAATTATTAAAATATACATATTATCCATTTATATTTTTTAATCAAATGTGTTTATTTATATTGAATTATTTTACCATCATTTATTCCAACAAAATTATTCATAGCATTCTAATTTATAATAATTTCCACTACACATATTTACTTATTATATATTTTTTTTATAGTTTTATTTTTTTCCTTCTTATAGATTATATGAAGTGTAATATATTTATTATAAAAAAATATTAAATACGTAATAGTAATTGTTACACCCGACCCGATGTTATATTTTATTTTAATTATTTTGGGTCTTGCTTTTGAGTTGCGATTTGAACCAGTTTTTGTTTTAATGAAATTTTTTTGACCTTATGCGGGTGCAAAACAGTGTGCACGACTGTGTGTAGTGCCCAATAATAATAAGAAAACTATTTATGATAAAATTTATTATTTCACTAGAGCATGACTATGTCGCGAGCACACATGAGCTTGTGCACGATGTCCAGACTCTATAATTAGTGCAATAATTTTAGCAACTAGTTTTATTATTTAAGTCATATTATTAATATAATTATTATTTAATTTCATATCTCAATTAGTTTATTATTATTATTATAATTTCAGTTTATATTTTAATTTGGTCGTTTTTATTATTCTGGTTTTTATTATTTTTATATCATTATTAGTATAAAAAATGTTATGATTAATTGGATTTTTGTTTTATTATTTTATTTTTATATTATTTTGTTTCATTTAATTTTCTTTTCATTTTTTCCCCTCAGTTTTATGTCTCCCTTTTTTTTCTCTTTTCTCTCCGCCCTTTCTCTCCCTTCTCTCCCCACACAGACCCCCCTCCCCTCCTGTTTTGCACAACGCCCCCCCTTCCTAACCCTAGGTCATCGCCCTCCCCTCCTCTATTCTGGTAGGACTACCCCCCGACATCCGTCCACTCTGCTCCATCTTCGGCGAACGGGAATGAAACATCCCCTCCCCTCCACTCCTCTTCCAGTCGTGCGCACCCCTCCTCCTGTCTGACACCACCCTAGCCTTATCCCACGTGGCCTCCTCACTTTCATCCTTCTCCGGCATGGCGTCCTCTAACAACCCCTATCCTTTCACCGCCGGTGGAAACCACCCCGATAAGTCTCATCCATGAGGGTATTGGTTTTTCCGAGTTATGGATTTTGGGATTTTCATTGTTTCGATTTTGATTATAAAGGGTTTAATGATTTGATTTTAGGGTTTATATGAGTGGTTTTAAGTGCGATTTAGATGTGGTGGACATTGTGCACCAAATTGGTGAAGTTATCCTACATCAAGGTAGGCGGTCCCTCGTAAAATTGTTATTGATAAATTGATTCATGAATTTAATTAATTTATCATATTTATTAACTTTTTTATGCAATTTCGATTTTACTTAAGGTTTAATATATTTTTTTGATGTGTTTATGAGTTTTGTGGTGTGTTTATATGATATGATTAATTGTTGCTATGAATACCCATATTGAACTGTTTAAATAGTGCTATATAAATTGTGCAGCTAATTTTTTAGTATTTGCAAATGGTGAAGTTAATGTTTTAGTGTAGCTTCTATGTGCATGTAGTCATAAAATAATTTTTGATTATGCCTTTTTCATTTTGAGTAATTCGATGCATTTTGAAAACTGTTTAATAAATTTCTCAGTGGTTTGTTTAATCAAAATAATCATCACTTTAATTATGCATTTGGTTGTTTTAATTGTGTGGGTGATCAAAATGGATTTTTCAAAGGATTTTATTTTGCATCATTTTTCGAAATGGTATTGGGGTTTGTGTCTGTCTTGTTGTGCATTCCTCAATATGTACTGTAATTTGTTTTAAATTATGTAAGTTATGTTTTAATGACTATTTGTTGTAAATTTGGTTTCAATGTGGATTCCCAACTTGAAGTTGAGTGTGTCATTGGCACGATCCTTTGATGTGTTTTTTTGATGTGTTTTATATATTATTTAAGTGTTTGAATTGTTTTATTAAATTATATGTGTAGTGTGTTAGACATTGTTGCGAGGGTTTTGGGTGCGAGTATTAAGGATCCCTTCATGTACATGCATATGGTAAGGAATGTATATAGATATTACCACATTGTGCATATTCCCTCATGGCTTGGGGAATAGGTTCAATGCATCTAGGGTTGTATATATATGTATACATGCATGGGCATGAATATACCAAGGATCAGTTCGGGTGGTTGTCGACAAACAACGACATGTTTGAGGCAGTCTCCTATGCAAATTCCTTTCTTTTTAATTTAATAAATTTTTTTCTTTTTTTGAAAATATGTTATATATATATAGATGTTTTATATACTTGCTATGAAATCCGGGTGCATTCGTTAATAATGGTTATGCATTTGTTTTGAAATAAATGTAATGTATTACTAATTCCATTTGGACATTCATAAAAGAATTGCATCATTTTAAAAAGGGTTCAAGCTTGTTTTTTTATATGTAACATGTAGATTGTTAAATTCGGATTTTAAAAGGATTTTCAAAGCGTTTAGATGATTATATGTTCACAAATGAAAACTATTATTTTTAAAACCATATAGCCAGTTTTCCCCTAGAAATGGTTTTTAAAATTGGAAAACTCATCCTAAGGCAAACCCCTTGGTTTCAGAAAATGACTTGTACATTGAGTGTACGAATATGTGCCTAATGTTGAGGGTTATGCTTTATGAAATGTGAAAAATGGGAATGCACGAAAGGAGGGAGAACGGTGGTTATTAGTTTAGTGAGTATTTAGGATAATGAAAATGTAATGTTCCTTTCTTTTCTTTTGATAAAAACTCGCCACCTTTTTGGAAGATAGCACATGGGAACCCTCAGGAATCTGGGTGGGCGGACTAGGACTAGTACGATAGATGACACGACATGGTTCATCTCGGTTCATTCTAGCAGTATTGACGCAACAACACTAACTAACCATGTGATGATGTTGGGGACCCATAGTTTATGGATGTGTTCCCCTATCTAGTGGCTCGTGCACGGGAACCGATAATTTTTATAGTTACGTTTCACCGAAGAACGAGGTCTCTAGGGTCCCACGTGTACTAGTTACCTTTAGTTATTTGCCATGGTGATCATTTGTAACATGTTACTTATGGTGTGATATCCATTTTTATTGTTTCATATATAATGCTTCATTTGTGAAAACCCACATTTTAGTATTAACTACTCTATTTTCATTTCAAAAGGTTAATGCATACTTGATTCCAGTTTTTTAAAACATATTGGAAATGAAATGTTTTCCTTAAAAGTGAAACCTATTAAATAAATTTTTAATGGAGTGGAAAACATTATTTTATTATATCTTATTTTCAAAATTGCATGATCGCATTTCTTATTAAAGGCAGGGGCATGAGACGTTGTTGAATATTTTTTTGGATCTCCTACTGAGTAGCTCAATGATCTCACCTAATTTACTCTCAGTTTCAGGTTTTATACTTGGGTTTCTTTCGAAAAAGTGTGGTTCTATGTCAGTGGTGACCCATGGGGTCACTAAAAGAGGTAAATCTAATTGATTATATCTAGTTTTATTTTCTGTTGCAATAGTTTACCTTTATTATTGTGTTCATTCATGTTTATCTGCATTTTATTTTTATGGGATAAACTATTCCCATTAGCTTATTTTGATTCCCGGTACCTGTTGCCAGCCTGTAGGGTTTGGGAATGCCATTCAGGTCATGTCGCAGACTGAGTCGGGCGTCAGGTCGGATGGCGACCCGACTCGGTTCATGACAGTAATTTTGTCAAATTAAATAACATATTTTACTTCATGTTCAAAAATTTCTTAGAGATATAAAAATTTATCTAGTTTTCCATGACATATAATATATTCAATACCATGGGATGTTATTACATGTATCTAGTGAAAATATGATAAAATACCCACATTATCTTGGATAATATGGAATAATTTTAACAAATCGTGAGGAATACCTAGATGCATGGAGTAAAATTGAAATTAAATCTTTTTAAACTCAATAAAAAACAAAAAATTAGTAGTCTTCTTTGATATGATCCACATCGATATCATTGAGACGTTAATAATCATTATGTTAAGCTGAACCCAAAAGGAGTAAATAGATATCAAATTCACGAATGATCTATTAAATTTTCATTATAAGTACATTGTAATGAATGATTGTTCTACTAACACTTCACATTAAACAGGGAATGAAATAAATTTAATAATATCATTATTTAAATATGGTTTGATATGTCTAGAACTAATGTAATTAGAATATAAAATTGTTATATTAGAAAAAATCAAGGAGAAATTTTTCACAACATGTAGAAAATATATAAGAGATATTGTTTTATTTTCTCACACAATAAAATCAATGAATATTTTAAATTTTGTATTTATTATGGTTTTTTGATTTCCTAAAAAGAGTTTTATAAATGTAGTTGTATGAGGAGTTTTAGTTGACATGATGCTATATTCTACTTCGAATCATATAGAAAACATGTATCAAAATTATTAATAATTTAGAAGGAAAATCGTTTTGGTGTAAAATATTCTCAATATTTTCTTAATGTAACTTTTGAAAATGGAATAATTAAATGTAGGAACAGTTATATTACAACTATTGTAATCTCAATGATGTTTTTGAATTTTAAAAAACCATAGTAAAATAAGAAAAAATTTCCCTATTTAATTTTATATATGAAATATGTTCTTATAATGGATATCTAAGTGATCAATGTATAAAAATATGAAACAAATATAATAAAATTCCCTATAATTTATAATAGAATACACACCTTCACTAATAGGAAAATCCATATTCATCCAAACCAAACATTCAACCATGGGTAGCATAATATGTCCACTGAATTATTTTGATAATATGATGAGTAAAAAAGATTTTTTAAGGACAATCAATAAATTATCGATAAATATTTTTTATTGGGAAATCTAATACATGTTTTGGAGAGAAATTCCAACTTTTACAAAGTGTTAAAAAATATAAAACAATTCTTTAGAAAATTTTATAACAAAAAAATTCATGAGGGAACCTTTCTTGAAACATGTGTCACACCTAGACATTTATTATAGTAATATATTGAATTAAATATATATATATTCTCCTTCACAACCACATTTTATGTCAAAGTAATACAGGAAAAAAATGATGGGGTAATATAAATTAAAATAGTATATTTTTTAAATAAATCCCAATATTGAATATTGAAAACCCTATATAAACACATACTTATACATGAGAATTACAAACCATGTTCATATATTTTATGACCCTACCAATGAAAATCCATGATCTTATAATCATACATAATATTTTGAATTTATATTGAAGTAAAAAATCATGAAAAATTACAATTCTTTACATGAGAGAGCATAGAAGGTTGGAAAAAATATTAGTAAATTATGTTTACAAAAAAATTTATAAGAATGATGAAAAATGATACAAATCAAGATTCTCTTACAATTAAGTAACCTACTAGTGAAAAATATTGATGAAATTAATTTTCTTGATGTTTGTATATAAGATTCTATGAAACATTATGTCACTGTCACATTGAATTAATCTTTGACACAATTTATATTATATTAAAAAACATCATAATTGTATTCTGATTAAAGGAAATATAAATATAGAAAAAAATTTAACTTATGTGGAATTATATTCTTCATTATTCATTATTATTCTACTTAAATTTAAATGAAAATGGAATTTTATCATCCCCTCCACCATATTATATTCTAAAATCAATGATGTTAATATAGGAAAAAAATATTTCAAAAATATTTATTGAAAATCTATTTGATCATATTTAGATTTTCAATAGATGATACATACATGAATTTTAATTTATTTAGACATCAAAATTACAACTAAATTAACTACATTAATATAGGATGTTTTGGTTCATGTAAAAGACACGATTTTTAATAAAACTATTTAGGTCACAGAGCCCTATAGAACATTATATTATATGTTTTTATTGTCTATAGTTCATCAAGGATGTGTTGATTACATTTAGTGGCGTTTGGGAGTGGAAATTAGTGTTTAAAATAAATTAATTATGTGAATTAATGTTAATTCCATTAATGATTAGTTCATGAAAAAACATTTTGTTCAAATATTCAATAAGAATTATCCACTAGGTGAAATTCATTACGTGAATCCCTAGTTAATGGTTTGAGTAGATATGTGGTTGGGTTTGCTGAATCTACCCATAACAAACCTTGGTGCAAACATGTAGTTCCTAATATGAGAGTATCATATTATTGTATGATACATGTGATGAAATATATGTTTATACCTAGAATCAATCCATTAATTTTTTGAATGAGCCATTCATATTATGAATGTTCATACCTATAAATTATGAAGATCCCCCTGATTCTCTCAGAATTCTTCAAATTCTCCCATAACAATAGTGTATAAAGGTTATTTTTTAGATTTTTTTTCTAATTTCACTAAATAAATATTTATCCCAATCATGTTATTATCAATATGTGGTGATATAGAGTGGGTTTTACATCATTATCATTCAGTTTCTTCTTCGATCCGTTTTTTCTCTCTCTATCATTTCATGATATGATGTCTCAAATCAATTTTTGTCGTGGATTTATATTTATTCATGATAGATTTGTAATGTAATTATGTCATTAATATGGATATTTTTCCTTATGATAGTTGAGAATTGAGATCTTTTCTTGTTGATCTAATCTTAATTGATGAAATTTAAAATTTTTGAGGCCTAGAATTCATTTCTTAACTTATTTTTTGTGAAATTTTTAGGATACGATACATTATCTTACTGGATAGTGGTGTATTTATCCTTATGGATGATTATATTAGATCTAAATAACATATTCTGGCCCTGGATTGGGGTGATCATTTTTTTACACGGTATTGATAGTTTTCCTCTTATTTTCATATATATTGTTTGGTATTTAAAAATTTTTGGATTAAAATGATTCTTATGCTTGGAAATTAGATATAAAATTAATTTTTAAGGACTAAATAGTAAATAATATTTGTTATTTTTTATTTTTTTACCTTATAACTGATAGAAATTAATTTTATTCTTTAATAATGTTTAAATAATCTATTAGAAATAAATGTATATATCCACAGGTTTCATTCGATGGTAACCTCTGTTAAGTGAATAAATTATTTCACGATAGTAGTGAATTAGTTGTAATAAACAAAAAAAATTATGGCCGAGAAATCCCGTATGATTATAGAGGATGGATACCTTGATTATAAGGAATGTATTCCCTATTAAATATTTGTTTTTTTATTTCATACTTTTCATTTAATCTATATATGGTTCCTCTACATGGTTTATGATGCGAGCCTTGGATTTATGGTGTGTTTTCAAGAAATTAGTGGGTGTTCATGTGGATATGTTCATTGTTAGAACCTTTGGTTGTAGAGTTGAATTAGGACGGATATAGTGGGTTTAATAGGTGATTTACCATTAAATAAGAATTTTAAGATAGTTTTAATTGTTGTAAATGAATTTATTTATACGGAGTTATGATTTTTTAGTTACATGTATTATTTATTTCATTTTCCCAATGATTTTTGAAATTAATTATTCTTTGTATATTATTAATTTATGGTAGCTTATGATAAGTAATAGTTTACCTGGAATAATGGAATTATAATGAATACTAAATGATCTATCCCATGGGGTTATTAATTTATGGTAAAATTTGTATAATTAATTTTATATTATGTAAATATGAAATGGTCAATAGAAATGATTAATTTTTTTCTTTTAGCTCTTGTAGGTCATCGACTCCATAATAGTGACAGTTGAGTGTCCAAGAGATGATAAGTGATGTTGACCTTATGGATTCATATCTTAACATAATGTATTGAATGATCTCTCTATATGTATTCTTTATGTGATGTGATGTGATAAGGTATCCCCCATGTAAATAGGGTGATCATCAACAATAGAAACTTGTGGTGTTTTCCCCAAAATATTGGTTAGTTACTATTGATGGCTGACAACCCCTTCTACCTGACACTCTACCCCAAGTAGTATTTCACTCTAGTATGCAAAATAGTTATATTTTAATATATGTGTATAGATTTGTGAAATGGATTAATGTTATTTCATATACATATACCCTTTACTATAGTATCCTACCTATTATAAATGTTATATTGTGCTTATGATAAGATGGATTGAGGAGTATTACATAGTGCATGGGTTATGGTGTCCCCAATAAAACTACTCTCTTACAATTTTGAGGTTGTGAATATGGCATAATTATTATGCTCACCGAGTATGAAATGTTATGTAGTTATATTTTCCCCATTTAGATTATTGGATAGTGTTAGAAATTGGTTTGAAACATAGGGTTAGTGCGGAATACTAGTGTTAATGTGGTAATGGGTAACCTTATATTTAATATAATGTTGGATGTTATATTATTATGTGCATGGTATATATGGTGAGAAAATAATAGTGAGGACGATAATGTATCATATCATATTAATTGATGAGTTAGATTCAATTCATATTCACCAGGTTTTAGTACTATATTATTAAATTTTTTAAATAGGTTCACAGGAGGATCCTACAAAGTACACATTATATTATCACCTCTACATATATTAACCATTAATTGGTTTGTAAAAGATGGTGAGATATTTATATAGACATTACTATCTCATGTAGTTATTCAAGTACTATTTGAGAATTGAGGTCACTACAATGGATTTTATTTCGTTACTTTTTAGTTCGTATTTTATGTTTTCCAGTATTTTGACATTACATGATTGTATTTGGATATTTTATTTATGAAATGTTTTAATTTTTTGGTTTTCTCGTATTATCACTCATTCTTCAAATTATTATTAGAAGGTAATGCCTCTCATTTTTGTTTTTCACATTCCATCAGTTTTAATCACCAAACCATTAAAAATATATGGAAGGGTTCAGGGATCAATATCTCAATTTAATAATTTACATGCTTGAAATGGTACATGTATAGGTAGGTGTAATGATAAATTCAATTTAAAGGGAATGTTGTTGGATATGAAATAGTTTTGAGCTTGTCACTTTTGAGTCATGGGATGGTATAGAATGGTTCCATCTATGATTTGAGTGTGATATAAACAATGGAGGCTGGATAGGGAATGTGTTTTTAAGGCCCCCTATGATATGATTCATGGAATTTAATTTTACCTATCCCAACTAATAAAATATTTACTAGTTTTGTGGTAGAGACATAGTAATCGATAATTCAACATTATAGATTCTTCATTTTCTATAAACAGGTAGATATTTTTTTGTTGAACCATAATTAAATAATTCAAAAAAATCCATATTAAAGGATTATGATTCCCTACATATTTATTTTTATACCTAAAATGATCCAAGTCAATGTTGTCCATAATTTCATGTTAAATATGTTTAAAAATAAGGTTATAGTAGAACATCAAAGTATATAAATTAATGACAATGAAACATGGTGGAAGAAACATCAAGAGATTTTAAACTATCGAATATATAAGTATAGGGGATGTAGATAGAATTTAGTGATAATGAACATGTTATATGTTATATAGATATCCATTTATTTAATCCATTATTTAAAAGACCACTTTTTTTCATTTTCACTAAATATGGTGCGTAGGGTGTCCCAGTAGTGGTGGTTTTAATTCATTAAGTATCAGGAGGAGTTGGATGTTTTGTAGGAGTATCTAATAGACCAGTTCTATGCCTTATTTCATTTTTCCGCCATAAATGAATCCTTATATAAGAAGAATGTTTCCCTAGGAAAGGAAATTTTAATCTGTGTTTTTATGATAATAATTCCAAAAACAATATCAAATATTATTCATACATATTTACAATTGAGAAGGTAAACAATAGCCATATTTTGGAGTCCTTACATAAAAATATTCATCAGAAGGTTACGCAAATTATCCTACTAATATATAATGGGTTACCACTAAGAGTCAATATTATTGAGTGGAAACTATATTTGAAGTGATTATTCTAATAGGAATGCCATTATGATTCCCAATTTATATGATTTTGTGGTTTGGGATTCCAAATTTCAGGGACAGAAATGATTTCAGATAGCCAAGGGTAGCTCCCATCCATCTTCATCAACTTCCACATGAGGGTTTCAGCTATTAATGCCCAACCAAGGTGTCATACATTTTTTTCATATATTTTCCACAATCATCAGTGGTTGGAGTGCCCGACCATTCTGAAAATATAGCGTGTGGTAGGCGATCTACATTTAGTTCAATTATTTTGGTTGTATCAACCAATGGGAATTTTTTTTTATCCAACCTATGATTTGTAGAGGGTATATAAGGAGATGATAGGAAATCCCCATGATTCTCCTCCTCATGATATGGATGATCATGTATATGGATATTTTTCTTAACATCTTCATATAATCCATGATGCATGACATTATAGGATGCATGGTCTAGAGATTCTACCGCTAGGTGATCTGTAAGTTGTTCCACACATTATATTAATGTTTATTATGTTGATGAATGCCCTTATAGATTAAATATATACATGATCTTATATTTGAAATCTTCTTTACTATTCATTGTGACCTATCGTTGAGGGGATTCTTGTACCCATAGATTTTACTATGGTAGTTAGAGACTTATCAAATTTATGTGATTTCTGAATAATATATGAGATAGTGCTAGGGTAACAACACCCCTATGGATACATACTTTATTTTTGGATATATTACTTTGTTAAAAGATTAATTGAATGGACTATATGTGCTTAGTGAAGTCTATCATAGATAAATTTAGGAGGAGGATTGAGTTATAAGATGATGGAATATGGTCCTTCATATTTTTTGGTGAGAGAGACCCTTAGAGGGGTAATAGGTGTTCTCAGTCCTTAACATCCATGTGGATAATTTGAGGATGAGTTCATTGGAGGTTTCAGTTTTATAATATCATTGGGTTGGGGAATACTACCTATATTTAGTTATATAATAGTTTTTCATTCTTCTACCTTGATAGTAGATCGAGTTTGGGATAGTGAAACATTCCAGCACTTCAATGAATTCAGTGTCTCTGAATAAGAAGAATTCATCTTTGTTTCCAGAGCTATAGATATATTTTTAAGATATCATCATGTGATGTTTTGTTTAGAAGAGTGTTTCACCTTGGGCTGATATGTTATTTTTATGGAATGTCGATGGTTTTCTATATATATGTATTGATTATCATCACTTTCATCAGCTGAATATGAAAGATAACTACACTATATTGTTGATTGATGATTTATTCAGTCATCTAAATCAGGTGAATATGAGATTTTTATTTATATACCTTATCATATTTTATTTTATAAACAACATCATTTTATACTATATTTCTAAAGAGGATCACATAGAACTTCTGTAGGATATTTTGGGAGTTATTTTCTATCAGTAGTGGTTCAAGAAGCCATCTAAGAGTGACTTATTGTATCATGAAGTTAATTTCCTTATACATGGAATGTATTTATCAACAATATCCATGGATCCATTGCATATTGAAATGTTCATTTCTTTTAAAGGCCTTATGAATGATTCATAGGTGAGTTATTTCATAGGTAGTGCTAGTTATTATAGGATTTTTCTACCATAATGATCTTGTTTTGAGACTCCTTTGATATACATGGATATAAAGGTTCTTAAATCCCTATTATATTTCCAATTCGAAAACTATTTTAAGTATATTAAGGATAATTTAGCAGTTGTATAGTTAATTTTTTCCTAGAAGAGGAAGTTTAATATGAGGGTTTAATTGATTCATCAAAACGAGGATTGGGTTTTTTTATAGATATAGAAGAGAGAAGTTGTTTCTTGTTGTTTATAGATTTTATTAACCCATGATAAAAATATTCTATCATGATCTAGATATTTTTGATTCACTATATTACATATGAAAAAATTATGGTTTTCACCCATCATAAGATCCTGAGGTATTTCTTCTCTCCTCGTGACCTGAACATGGGACAATGATAGTGAAATTAATTCTTGCAATACTGGGACATTGAGATATGTCATTCACTAATAGTTTGTATTTTTTATCTACATCAAAAATAAATAAGTCAGTAAGTGTTGTTGTGCATGATTCTAGCAATTATTGGAGTGTGGTGGAAGAGTTCTTCATAATGAATCTTGATTTGGGAGAGTTTTGTGATGGAAGTTTTCCTTATGAGATGATTGTGAAGTTATATTTAGTGAAATTCGTGGATAATTCCCAGCATGGGGATTCAAAGGTTGATGTCTAGTATGATCAAGTTTTTAGTGGTGAGGCATGTAATGGATAGTTGAATGATGATCAACACTGAGGGTTATTTTAGTAGAGAACTGTCATTCATTCTTTGATTCAGATGGTGTTTCTTCATGAACGTATTTAATCACCCATAGTGGTATTTCATAGAGTGAAAAAATGTATCATGATCTAATAGGTCAGTTTTAGTGGACTAGGATGATGTGTTATGTTTTATATTTTGTGTCCCAATGTTTAGTAAATCTGAAGGTAATGGTTGACCGTTGTGTTCATGGTGCATGATGTATCCATAAAGTGTTCTTCCACATACATGATAGAATATTTAAATATACTTCATAACTAGTTTTCCATTAGATAAGTAGGTTATGATTTTATATGGGTGATAGTGTATGATTTGATAGTCTTTCCCAAAACATATAAATCATCGAGTGGGGATTAGTGATGTTTTTGATAGGGTGGTATCTAAATGGGGAGGTGAGACTTTATGTAGTCTTGAGTTTGATCATCTATTATCATGATCATAATTTCACCTATACGGTGTGGAGAATTTCTCAAAATGATTGTATCTCTTAGTTTTGCCTCATCAATACTTTTAATATATATAAATATAGTCAAAATGATTAGACCATATGACTATTAAATACATGTTATGAAGTTGTGTTCATGATTTATGAGGTTTGTCCATACGTCACCTACCATTGGTAAAGTTTACATAGAAATTTTTTTCTATCCACCATTTATATAGAATCATTTGATTTTTTTCGACTATCAATTCTATTCTATTTTATAGCGGATTGGGTTTTGAATGTATGTAATTATCAGGTTAAAACTAGTGCAGAGAAAAATAGAACTAGTATGTGGGATTATATTGTAGATGACATTGGTGAAATATCCTTAGAAGATACAGTATGTCCACTGTATGATACATCTAAAGGTCTATGATAGATATTATGTATTTATGAATGTGACTCATCATCCTGGGTAGTGGATTTTTAGATATGTGAGTAACATTTCTCACCAATTTTGTTATGAAATTAATGATGTTATCACATGCTGGTGAAATAGGGTACTCATTTTCAATGACCCTATATATTAAAAAAACTCAGTTATCTTCCATGTATAATTTCTTCCCCACTCTTCTCATGATGATTCTCATATCCTTGATTTGTTTGAGGTTGGTGATAGTTACAATATATCCTTAAATTAGCATCTCGGGGTGATACAGGACCACAATGAGAATGTTTTTTGTGGTAATTCTCATCCCATAATTTGTTTCATCTATTGAAATGGAATAACTAGGGGGAGATCCTAAGAATATGAGTCATAAATGAGAACTAAATATATAAAGTTACTCAGTTCGTGAATATTATTTTGTAATCATATTTTGATGATTTTGACCATTATGTATCTTATAAGATAATTATATCTTACTTTTTTTCAATGATTATGGTCTCTCTCTTTATTGAGAGCTATCGCCCATAGAAAAGTACCTCATCATTTTATTCCTTGACCATCTAAGTGAGTTTTTCATTGCATTGAATAATGGTGAGATTCTACAGAGGTATTTCGTGTAGTGAGTTCCTGGTTGACGAATTTTCATTCCCTTATCTCTATGTATGTTTTTTAATACATACAATAATAATTGTTTGATAGATCTATTATGTAAAGTCGTAGACCCTCCTATATTTTCCATTTTCAGGTTTCCGAATTTGTAGTTTTTTTAAGAATCTTGGGGTTCGTTTAGTAACATTTTGGATATAAAATCTGAATGAAATTTCAATTCACGAATTAAATTATTTTTAATAAAATATAATAGCAATTGATGGAAATTTTTATTTTTAACCACATGAGTAAGAATATTTTATTAGGTGTGATTTATATTAAGAATCCTTATTGAATGGAATGAATGGAATAAAGTTCGTGTTTATTGAATATACCTCTAACAAATATCAGTACGAACAATTGGTTCATGTTGTGGGTGGAACCAAATAATACAGTATACAATAAATGCATTTTTTCAAAATCCATAGACTAGAGTGATTGAGAATATGAATGAACCATTCAAGTCGTGAATTAAAATTTGGATGTGTGATTATAAAAATTAAAGAAAACGTATATTCTCTCAAAATGCTATCAATTATTTAAAACATTAAGAGACTAGAGGATCTCTTTCAGAGTGTCTTGAAACGATTTTGATTGGGATTGGTCTTTTTTCCTTTCCATGATTGATCTCATGTGACATTTCATTATTTATCATATGTTTTTTATCCTAGTAGTATTTTTTCTCCAACAATATCATTCTATTATATTGTTATTTATCTTATTCAATCTAAAGGAACTATTTTTATAATTATCATCTCATTCATGGGGTGAATTTATATCAACCCATATATTATAAAAATGTGTTTAAAAAATTATTAAATCTATACTTATAATATAAAATAATGATCCACACCTAAATAAAACAGTTTTAATGTATTTAGATACATAGATACATAATTTTTTATATGATATCTATATCATCCCCCACTAATGTTTTTATAGAATTAAGCCTTGTTAGACACTTCTTACATAAAAATATTCTAAAGAACATGTTGGAAGTAAACCAAATCATGGGTGGGATCAAATTTCAAACAAGGGAAGAAAAGATGGATATAAATGACTACATAGTGATTAAATTAGTATATTAGTTTGATAATATGTGCTTATAAATTTTAAAAACATATAATCATCATTCCATAATCTATTGAATGTAAATTTATTTCCTAAAAATTTCAATATTAAATCATAAAATAACTTGGGTAAAAAACAAGTTACATAATATTTTCATCATAAATTATTTTTTTCTCGTGGAAAAGAAACATGTTCCCTAGATTCATAAATTAATCATCATCATAATAATCCATCAAATTAATGAAAGTATACAGTACCATTGGACTATATTCTGAATAAAATCAAGACATAAATCAATACATTTTATCATAGATGTAAAATTCCTTTAAAATATCATTGAAACATTATATAATGGAAAAAAACATTTCAAATTGACACCACTAAGTAAAATTTAAAAAATATCCCAAATAATAAGGAAATTTTTTTCATTTAAATGTTTCTTTTTATACAAGTAATTGGTTTATCAATGCATTTAAATGTGATTATGAAAGAAAGTTCTATTCAAGTCGTGTATGTTAAATGAAATATTCCCATATCATTTTAAGATAAAATTTTAAACTACCTCATTTGGAAAATGATTATGTGATTACATTTATTTTTTTAAAAGTAAACAATTGACAATGAGGAATTTAAATTTTCATAGGTGAATATAAAAACAATTAGTTGTTTTTTATTTAAAACAAGTTTATATATGAAAAATAACATTAAACTGATGAGATATGTGATATCGATTTTATTGAAAGCATGATGTTCATATGCTGTGTTCTAAATGTGGTAATAATTAAATTAAAACATGATATGTCCTAAAATTACTACAGTATAAGTAAACTCAATGGATTATTGGGATATATGTCATGAAAGATAATATTCAGAAACATGATCATAATTAATCCTAATGAACAATGATACTATAACATAAATCCATTTCCTCAAGATCGACTTCATTCACAAGAACTCTATACTCTTATGCAATATAATACTTTTTTTATAATTATATACTGGAATCATTTACATATTTATAATATCATATAAAATCCACTTATAAAATTTTCAAATCCTTTTAATTCTAATTATTTATTAAAATCCTATTTTCTGGGTGTTAATTGTTTTGTTTATGATGAAACTTTTTGTTTGGTAGTTCTAATCATTGAATGTTCATCATGGAACCACAATCTCTATAAATTAATTCATGAAATAAATTTAATATATATTCAATATATATATATATATATATTCATAAACTCATCAATAAAAGGTATATATTGAATGTTGAATTACATCATTCATGGAAATAATCAGTTATACGTATACCGAAACATTGTTTTAACATTTTCTAGGATGTAATCAAATAATGTAAGATAAAAATACACATCTTCAAAATCATAATTATTTAATATATATTAAATTATAAAAAATCTATATTTTTTATCATCTATGTAAATTTAAAAAAACAAATCACATCACTTTATATATGTGGTAGTCTATATAAATAGACGACCGATGTTATTGAATTCTAATAGATAGGAATGTTACATAGTATAAATGATATTATAATTAAATAAGAATTTTTTTTCATAAATATAATATGTAATCATTAAACCCATCATAATAACCATCGATAATTGATGGTGATTGAAATTAAATTTTATTGTTGTCTAGATATGTTTTTTCAGGAATATGAGTGAGAAATACATTCACATAACATTTAATGAAATTGGGGGTAAATATTTATGGTTCAAAAAATAATAATAATAACATTTTAGTATATTTAAGTTGAAGATGTTATTATTTTGTTATTAATACCACATATTAAGTGGAGGTAGAATAATATATAAATGGAAATAAGTTGGGTAATATGAATACATGTTCTTTGCTAGGAAAACCTTATCTTCTATTTTTGAAACCATTAATAATATATTTTTATGGAGGAAGACATAAATAAATAACAAATATGGATGTTGAGAAGAAAATTTTCTAGTACATGGTTGGTCTAGATGTATCAATTTTTTTTAAGAAGAGAATGATCAGGTGTCATTTTATATGTAGGGGGAGTACATAAATAGAATTTACTAAAGGAATAATATATAGAAAAATAATTCTCAAGACAAAGACATTAATTTTTCTGGAGATTCTATGATAGGATAGTATTATGTATAACTATTTCCAAAAATAATAGTTTTAATAACATTGTAATGGGAAAGAAATCCCTTATATCTGGGTTTCCCCCTTGATAAACATATTTTATTATTAAACACAGATAGTTGAATTTTCTATTATTATTATTAACTATAAAAATATTGAATTTTAGTTATTGAAATTTTATGAAATTAAGATTCCAAAAATTGAAATATTTGTATCAAATTTAATTCTAATAAAAAAATAATATAATAAAAAATTATAACCATAAAATGACATGCAAAATATTTTCTAGAAAAATAGTTTCCTAACGCACAAAAAGATTCAATTTTAAATTATAATATGTAATTTCTTAGAATGAACATAATTTGATTAATAATAATATAAATGAGTAATTTTATATCTAAAATATTTATAATTCAAAATTAAACATCATAAATTCATGAAAGAAAATATAGTTTTAAATAATATTTTTTATTTTTCACCATTAATTGAAAAATAAATACTTTCAATTAATGCTAAAAAAATTCTAATATAATTTTTAAATGAGAATTTTGAAAATGATGTCCACATTCTCAAATAAAGATTATTTATTTAGAGGAAATATATTTTATTAATTTCTGAATAAAAGAAATACAATTATATTTTTTGGGAGAGATTTATTTTTTCCATGTGATGAAATTAAAGAAAATTGGATTTTTATCAATAAATATATTTTATAGATGTTAAACCATAATAACCAACATTCAAAATTAGGGTGTTCATATTAATTCCATTAAATTAATGTAATGGTTATAATGATGTACTATATTAGAATATATATTGACTCGGGATTGAGGGTATCATAATCAATCAGGGAAATTAAATTCCAATGGAGATAAATATATCATAAAATAGTGGGGTGTAAAATTTTACCTTCTTCCATTTATATGAATTTTTGAATTGAAATTTTTTATCTTCAAGATGAACAATTGAGGTTTTCCCTATTTCATCACATCCTTAGCATCATATGTATCATCTTAAAATCATTGATTCCAAAAAATATGTAGCACACCAAGACATCACCATATGTTACCATTATAATTAATTTAATGTTGTTGATTTCTTGTAAAACAAGCTATACTGAGTTATCATTGGCACTCATCACTCGGTTTAAAATACACTATTCAACCACATTTTGAAAATTCATTAAATTGTAAAATGCTTACAGTATTTGTAAATTAAATTTATAATATATATATATATCCAATAAACAATTTTTACAATAATTAAATATATTTTAATGGGATGAGATAATAAAATTCATGTTTTACATAATAAAACAGATACATTTATAATGGAAATGTTTTCACCTTTAAATAAAGCACGTATTTAAAATAAATTTTTTTAAAAATGTATAAATTAAATGTAAAATATGATATTATTTTTTGGAAGTGGGTCATAAAAATTATTTTATGGTAATTTTTTTTATTTTTTATGAAATATTTCATTTTTTAGCAATAGTGAAAAGTATCGAATTTTAAATCAAAATTTATTTTTCATTTAATTAATATATAAAAATCAATTGTATTTTTAATTAGTTTTAAAGATTAATTTTATTAATTTTTTATCAATTATTCCAATTTTGGTTTTTGGAATTAATTTTACTTTTAAATTGGAAATATCAACTCAGCAAACATTTGCACATTTAATTATTAAAACCTTTTTTGTCATCCCTTTCTATGGTTTTACATTTAAATTATTTTTTTTCTACATCTGTGATTAGAAATTGGAAAAAATAAATTCAATATTAGGAATCATATTAATTTATAATTTCTTATAATGTAATTATTTTTTATTATAGAAGATATTACTGAAAGTGATTAAAATTAATTACATCGATTAAGTGTAATATTGGCTTCAAAACGAATTAAACTGTAAATCTTAACGGCCAAAATGACATAGTAACTTGTCCAGAAGATATCATATGTACCTATTTAGACTATATAGTCCAATTTATTTGATATATATAATTATTAGATCCACCTTTCCTATAAAACGTTGTTTGAATTACGTTTTAAAAAATTCACAAATATTGGATTCATGTTACACTACCAAATACTCAAAACCCTCCCATTATTCTCACCTATAAATCTATTTATCTCACCCATAATATACTAAAATAATATACCAAAATCCATAAAATAATCCTAGATCCTATCATTGGGAGAATATAAATACAAGGAATCCCTTTGTCGTGAACTATAAAGAGTTATGTAATTAAGATGTAACATTTTCCAAAAAATAATTATCTTTAGTTTAATTATACTCCCCTTCAATTATTTAATTATCATGATTATATTATATATCATTATTATAAATATAATTAATTTTTTATTCTAATAGTCAATCCAACACTTACAAACACTTCCTTATAATAGGTAATGAACATATAGTTCGTGTATAGAGAACTTCCACCTCTTGAAACAAAAACTACCAGTTTTTTATTTTACTACATATAATGGTGGGAATTACGATGTTCACTAAATTTTATATGATATATATGATATTTATAATTTCATTATTTTTATTCAATTATGTTTTTATAATTACTATTTTGATACAAATTTTTTGGTAATATAATAACATTGTGTTTTAGATGTCTGGACTATGCCTCATCAAAGAGATGTGATTCGTTCATGTTGTACATGGATGTATTAAGGATGTTTTTAATTAAAAAATGTGACCTAAATGAAATATATATTACATAAATTACATAATTAACTTTTCTTAATGAAATATATATTTCTCTTTATTACCATTTCAACACACTAAGAATGTAATAATGTCATTCGTGGACGTGCTTACTAAAGCCTCCCCAAACCAATGTGAATCCATTTAAATTAGAACAATTATTTATATATGTATATGAAATAAAATAAAATTATATTTATGAAATTATTATCTTTATTTAATGGAATAATATTACGTTCTTTCTTTCCATAATGATCATTTAAAAATAAGAACACTACTCATTGGTATATACGACCTATCATTTCCATGATTGTAACATTGGTTAATTTTTTATAATAATATTTCATAATTGGGTTTAAAAGTATAATTTATGTATAAATATGATTATTTTTAAATTATTATTAATCTTTCTAGGATTATATAACTAATTCTATTACAATATTGGACTTACCAATGTCATTTTTGGAATATAAAGTGAATATGGTCAAAATAACGATGTGAAGATATTTGTCAAATTAGTTGGTTGAAAAATTGTAATATATGATTTAAAAGTAATAATAAACATTATAATTTTTATTAATAAGGTATTAATTTAATATAGGTTTTTTATTCATGGTGATAATGACATGAGTGAAATTTTGAACAATTGTTATGGGTTTTTTGTCTCACTTTTCATTTAATGAAGCAGATGCCATTTCTGCCACTTACTTGTTTTGTGTGGTGAAAAAACTTTCCATTTTGAAATATTATATCATTAATCCTTTATCTTAATTCAATTTAATGTTATAAATGTTAATTTTCACATCCAAATGGGTTTTACATGAAAATTACCATGGGGTAAATGTTATCATTGCAATATCAATTTCTTTAGTGACCATTAGCTCTCTATTGAATCAATCATTTACTTATGATAATTTGTTTTTATAAATAACATATCTATATTATAATTTAAGGGTTATTTTCATTTTATAAAATGTTTAAATTTTTTAAATATAGTTTTTATTTTGAAATTTATTTTATTAATTGGGTAAATTTTATTAATTTATTAACTATAAATCATTATGGATATTTTATAGGTCATGATGTTATTTATTTAAATAGATCATTTGATATTTGAGGAATTATTTTGAAATTTAATTCATATAATATAAATAAATTAATTTATTCATTATTGGTTGGGGACCAGTTAATTAAATCTACAAGATGCATAATAAATTTTATGACATGATTCTGTTGTCCAAATCAGAATAGATTGAACTGTTATATCTTGATGCTAAAGGTATCACGTTCCAAAAATCATGAAATCCTGTAATTAATCATTTCCTTTATTATAATTTTCAATGATATTGATGTGTGTAAATGTCTATGGATGCTTTTTCTTAACATTTATTTGATTAAATGGAGGGTGTTTCTGTTTCTTATCTTCTCATATTGATTATTGCATATCTAGCTATTTGAATTGTATGTGATATTATATATTTACCTTTCCATGTTGATTTATTCTTATCTATTCATTTTTCATTACACATAACATTTCTTTAATGAGCATTTGAGCTCACACTTATTATTTTTCCTTTCCCTAGGTTATGAAGTGGAATAATTTGAATTAGTTTCAATGATAGTAAGACTATAATTATTTTATGATTTATTTTAATTTCCCAATGTTTTATGGGTATCATGCATGTAATCGAGTTTTCCAGAACTACTAAAATGTGTTGTCCATTGGTAATTATGTCTTGTATCTATGCCAATGTAAAAATGTATGTAACTAGATCCAAACTACTAGGTTTATATAATTACAGTTGGTATCCGAGGAATCTTACCACCAATAGTGGAAAATAAGAATTAGAAAAAACAGATTAGGGAACATAAAAATATGGTAAAAGTTGACTATTTTTATAGAATAACACCTTATAATTTTTGTAAGGTACACATTATATGCGTAATACTAGAAATACATCACTGTCGATATACTAAAAGTAGACATGGTTAAAGAATTTATGTTCATAGGGGCAACATCTGCAAAAAGGTGTGTCAGTCCTGTATCGACATATCATAGTAAAAAAAATAGATCTTATTGTGAACTTATTTTGACACTCCCATGGGATACAAATAGAAAAATTTAAATATTTTTTACAAACCATTATAAAGGATTTATATGTAATTATGTCCCCAAAGAGTCCAAAAGTGACGATTCTATGATTTACAATGCATTAATTTTTATTATGTGATATACCTTATTTGAAACTAAATGTTATTATTTTTATGATATAATATGGTATATTCCATAGTTTAGAAGTATAATATGGAAGGATGAATTGTATAAATTCCCATGTAAAATGAGGAGGAAAATACAATAGGTATTAGAAAAGATAAAAATATTGAAATATTAAAGAAACATTATAATGTTATGAAAAATAACCTTTCTCTAATAGAGAAACCTATTACGTAGAGATAATATCTTATGATAGATCACTTTATGCGACAGAAGTCCCCATCGATATGTGGGACTACTAATCCAATTAAATATGTGAAATGGATTATGTCACTCAAAAAGATATTTACGACCTTGGGATGTAGTGAAATGGAATATGTAAAACTCGTGGTGTATTTTCTACAAGGTGATAATGATCAATGGTGGTCCTTGATTTGTAATACTATGGATGATGAATAAATATAACTAATGGAATATATAATTTTTAATGAAATGTTTTCCAATAAATACATACTTCATGATAATTAAATAGTGCTGATGAAAATGTTCATTAGATTAATGAAAAAATAAGAACATAGTGTTTCCGATTATGAATCTATATTTAAAATTTCTCAAAGTAATGATATACATTTCATACACAAAGCATAGTGTAAGATTCGACCACATCACTGAGGGTCTCAATCCAAATATTTTATGGTTATTGGTTTCTCCTAATTTTTCATCATTTGAATAAACAACTTTATGTTTTATCAAAAAAAAGATGTAATTATAATGATAATACAAATTTAAATGAATCCAAGAGAAGAATAGGTCATCTAAACACTATAAGAAACGGGTGTGTCAAATTAGAAGAATGTAATGATGAAATTTTCCCCTTGTGAGAAACATGGTAAAAATCCATTAGGAAAATTCTTGGAGGGAGTATGGATTTTATTATAACTGTAAAGAAAAGGTTCATTACATTAATGATTTAAATGGAAATAATAAAAACGGTTATCTAGTTTTTGTCTTATTAGGAGATGGGGAACACTAAAGATGTCAATTCACCACGTGTCAATGGAATCTTCCACCGAAGGGGGTGAGAGGATAAGTCCAATCTTTTGTGATCACAAAAAGTGGGGTAGTAGAATCTAATGATGTAGTGGAAAGTACATCAATATTAACATTGAATTTATCAAATACATTATATGATTAGATTTTGTCACACACTTTTATAGCATCTAAAATTTCCCAGAAAATTAGACATTTCCCAACTGATTTTATTAAAGATTTATCATTCAGACATCGAAGGGAAGTCTCATAGCAACAATGATGTGTCAGGAATTCCCAAATAAGACACACAAACAAGTCTTACATTCCAAAATGTTATCGTACCAATTGTTTAATTTTATATAATACATAATATGGGTTAAATATCAAAATATGAGTCTAAAAATTATTGTTATAGATGGAAATTATGATTTTTGATGATGATGTAGAATCCCTTATATTTAGAGCATCTGCTTCCTCAGCTGATTCTTATCTATATCCACCCCCAATATCTCTACAAAATTAATTTTTTTGGAATAATGGAAACAACATCTACTCATTATAAAGGTAGTCATCAAATAGAGGATTTTCCTATTTTTTAGTAATACATTGATTCATTTCATGAGGATTTACCTAGACATCCCTCAAAGCATGAAATTGGATTTTATATTGATTTAATCCCCAACAGAATGCCAATATCATAAACTCACTATATAATAGACAGTATGTAATTAATGGTGTTAAAGAAACAATAAGAGAATTTGGGTAAAAAGGGATTTATTCACCCTATTGTTTATAATGGGCTTCTCATGTTCTCTTAATTAAAAGATATATTGATCCCTGATTATGTGAATTGATTATAGGTAAATTTATACAACTAAAATAAAGAACAAGTATCTTATACCTCAAATTAATGACATGTTTTATCAACTTTCTAGAGGCCAATATTTTTAAAGATTGATCTTCGTTATGGGTATCACCAATTGTCAGTGATGAAGGGAGACATTCCAAAGAAAATGTATGAGATAAGGTATGTGCATTATGAGTTTACTGTATTTCAATTTTGATTGACTAATGAAACCTCTAATTTTATGTATATAATTAACAAGGTATTCAAAGGAATATATTGATTTTTTTTAATTTATGATATTATCATATATTCTATAATATATGATAACCGTGAGAATATCATTCAAATAAATTTTATTACTCATTTGAGGGAAATATTATATAATAAAATTAGTATGTGGGATTTATGGATTATATATGTTTCTTTTTGTGGTCATATTGTCTCTCTAGATAGAATATAAGTTAATCCTACAAAGAATAATGAATTTATATAATGTATTACACCAACTGACATTACTGAGGTATGTAGTCTCATTGGGTTTTTTGATTACTTTTCAATTTTTTTTTTAATTTTTCCTGATTGGATAACCCATTAGACAAGTTTAAATATAAATGTGTTAGGTTTTTTTTGAAAAATTAATGAAGGGAATTCTTTGTTAAATTAAATTGAATTTTAGTCAATGATCCAATTTTGATTCAATCGTATATATGTGATGGTTTTTTCATATATAGTGATATATCTATGATGGGAATCGGTTGTGTCCTAATGAAAAATGATAATGTTGTCAAACATACATTAAGGAAATTAAAGACTCACTAATAGAACTATTCAACCCATGATATAGAGTTATATTTTGCAATATTTTCTTTGAAAATATTAACGAATTATGTCTATATTAAAATAATTAGGTAGTAAATGGAAAATAAATACCATAAATACATCTTCTCACAGAAATAAATCCTTATAGGACAATGGTGATTGCTTTAGCTACTCATGGATTATGATTTCGGGATACAATACTACCCATGGAATGAAAATAAGGATACTGGTTCATTGATCATGAAGGATCATTTTGTTCAAAATGAAATGAGGATTGAGATGGATCTAAGGTTTAGGGATCCATTAAATATATAAATGAAAATTTCTATGGGAGGGGAGACATCAACCATTTTTCAAATGATTTAAAAAACTTATATATTCGAGAAGATAAATAATAATCAATATAATGTTGAGAACATTCAAAAGAAAACTAAAGTTTTAAATGATGAAACATTAGAATAATTTGTTTATAAAAATGGTGTTATAAAATTTAGGAAATTAAATTGTCTTCCATCTACACCAGAGATGAAAATTTAATATTTTGATGATGTTCATATCTTAAATTTACCCATACACCATTTATGAATAAATATGTTAAGGGTCTTGAGTAAACATTTTTTTTGGGAAAAATAAACCAGGAAGTTTCTTATTTTGTCTCTAGATGTTTGGGTTTTCAACACGTTAATGATATGAGGAAGGATCCTAAGTGATTCCTACAACCTCTTGATATTCCTATGTTTAAAAGTGATGAAATAACTATTTAATTTATCATGGTACTGTAAAAGACTCCAAGAATAAATATTTTAATATGGGTAATCATTCATAGCCTAGAAAAATCAGAAAAATTACATGCTATAAGGGAAAACCACTGAATTTAGTACCTTATAAGAGTCTATATTAATTATTTTTTATGAAAAAAAATCACAACTCTTCAACTGTTTCTGATCGAGATCCATAATTTTCCTTTATATTCTAGAAACATCTTTTCAATGCTCTGGATATTTAATTTTTTTAAGAACTACATACCATAATCAAACTAATGGACTATGTGAAAAAGTAATTCATACAATATAATACATGTTTATGTCATGATCATTCGACATTCATGGTTTATGAGATGATTTCATGATTTTTTTATAACTTTCCTATAATAATATTTTCTATTCAAGTATTCAAATGGTGTCGTACAAAGTATACTAACTTAATATGTTTCATACTAAATCTTGTTGGGATGATGTTGGTGAATGGATTTGTAAGGGTGTATAAATTTTTGTATAGAATACAACAAATGTAATTGGTATTAGAGATCATATTATTATAAGGCCAGAGCCTTAAACCTTACTTAATCTTGAGTTATTACAAGATTTCACATTGAGGATATTTTCAGGTTTAGAGTTTTAGAAAATTAGATCATAAAACTTTCATTACATTCCACATTTAAACAAAGTGGTTACATAAAAGATTGTATTCATTTTCCCATCAACGGAAACATATTTAAAATAAAACGTGGATTCTTTCTTGACACTTCCTTGACACTATCATCATATCATGTACCAACCCCGTGACGTGTGAAAACATTTAAAAAACTTTGTATGAGCATCAAAATCTCAGTAAGGGTTATGAAAAGTATGGAAAGGAAACATGAGTACATATATACATAAGAATGAAATCATACTTTTCCCATAAGACATAAGAACTTTAACATTCCTTATAAAATCATGAATAAATAATAGAAATAATAAGACATAAAGGTTACTCGAGGCATTCATAACATTCTTACGTAGAGAGTAACCCTCTTGGTTGTGTTTGGAATACCCATCATAGTATTTTCCCTAAATCTCTTCGGAGAAACTTTAACGTTTAACTCCTTCGCGTTACTTAATGCATTGGAGAGCTATATCGGGCTCACCCGCCCTTAGTTTATCACGGAACCACCCGTATTAATAAACAATGCCAAAGAACCATAATATAATCATAGAACATAGTTTAATCATAATATAAAATAACATTCCCACATTGAAATAACAATATAACATTTTAGGATATTGAAATAATGAATCCATTCAAAAAACCCATTTTCAAATCCATTTAAAATGTTTAATAATGTGTTTTCTGAATGAAAGTGTCCCATACCACCTTGAAGCTTTTAACATTTTAAACCATTAATATCCATATAAATAAATCCTTAAAACCATTTTGAAAACATGTATATTAATAAGAACAAATCATTAAAACATTTAAAGCGATATTTTAGTAAAAGGGTTTTTACCAAAATTAGAGACACTTGAATTCAATAATTGAGGAATAAAATTTAATCAGAACATTATAATATCATGATAATAAATGTATTCATGATATAATATTCCAATGTATAGTATATACACCATATAAGTGTGAATTGGTTCATAACAACAATGAAGTCTCAATAGAAATGTAAAATGAGATGACATCCCTTATAAAGAAGGTATCCTTAAATTAAGGATAAATCAATCTAAAAATTATGTGTGAAAAATATTAATACACTGAATATAAGTGGATATTAAGTGTAAAACAATCTATATTCATTCACACATATTCTATGGACGACCTATTCAATAACTACATGTTGAACCCAAATAAATCGAAATTGGGTTAAAAAGTTCCCTTGGTAAAATTTGACAGCCTAACGACGTCACTTTAAAATTCATAAAATTAGTTGATGAGAGGAAAAATGGTATCTCATCACTTTGACATAAAATTTACAACAATAAATATATATAAGAACATATCCCAACATAAAAAGATGTAAATTAAATGACATAACAAAATAAGTCTTTTTAAAGGAGGAGTGTGAAAGGTTCCCTTACCGATTTGGGAAACATTCGAAATGTACACCCCATGAAATAAGGGTCATACAATGATAATGTAACTACCCATAAATGAGAGTTTATTATACAAATAGTAAAATAAAGGTAATTACATACATCACACAAAAGAAAATAGTGTTTTGTGTAGCATGAATCTCACGCGCATAAAAAGTGAGATGAAAGGCCCCTTATGAAAATTTGGCAGCCTAACGGCGCCACATAAAACATCCAAAAATGTATTTTTTAGATAAAATAGGGTATATCATCACATGAACATAAAAATTACAGATATAGGAATATAAAATAACATCCTCCAACACAAGAACATGGAACATAAAAGAAATGACATAAAAGAGAGTACTTGAAAAGAAAGAGATAGGTAGGATCCCTTACGAAAATTCGGCAGCCTAACAGCGCCACTCAAAACATCCAAAATGGATTGATGAGAGAAATTAGGGTCACTAACCATATGAACATAAAAATTACAGTATTATTAATATAAAAGAACATCCCAATAATAAGATATATTAGCTTAAAAGGAATGACATAAAACAGTGTACTTAAAAAGAAAGAGAGGGGTATGATCCCTTACCTCGGGTCCGAATTGACTTGATCGTTCATTATCCTCCTGAATAATAAACTTGAGTTAATTTATACTTGATTAAGAACCTTTTTCAAGTTCATTATTCATTTTATATCACTTAATACAATGCTATGAACACTATGTAATTATTTAAGTTAATAATGGTCGTTTTGTAGATCATTGCTACTTGAGTCAAAAAACAAACTCTTTATAATTACAACTTGTACAATTGGTAAAATATATATTATATCAATAATTATATTAATTATTTAGATATCATATATATCATATATATCCATTATATACATGAATTTATAATGATACATAATATTTAGAGGTAAGAAATAAAATGCACCGTTCATGGGGACGTGAAGTCGTACGTACGCATTAACGCTACTTCTATTTCTATTGATTATTCTATGGAATTAAAACATAATGATACATAATATTATTATAATTCCAGTATGTTATCATATATAATATCATTAAATTTATCCTTTATACGTACCACATATGGTGTTAACTAATCAAATCACTTTGAGGGGGCGGTATTTCACACTTCCTAAAATGAAGATATCACATTTACCCATAATGGAAACCATAATGGTATGCCATAAACGAAAAATACATAAGATTAATGAAAACATAAACATATTATATATCATATTTAAATATTGTGTCACCTTAATGGACACTTTTTTAGGTGTTAGAATAATATTGAACAATCATCGTTTCGTGAGGTAGAAATTCGCCATCCAAAGAAACGGTATCTTCTTTAACCATTAGATGAAGGTTTGTGTAAGTGTAGCTCGAATACATCTTATAAACACATCCTAGTATATTTAAGATACTGGTGTTGTTACAGAATAAAATAATAAAAAGAGTTTAGGGGGTTGGAGAAGCAAAATAAAACAAAAGAACACAAGTGAAGACAATACCTTAAAATCGGGTATCTCTCTTTGATTTCAGCTCAAAGGCTTCCTTGGGAAGACTTCTGCCGAAAATGAGGCTTCTATGAGTAATATAGGGATGTGGAGAGACAAAATGGTCATGTTTTGGCCGAGCCAAAGGCTTTGGAAGTGTGGGAAAGGTGGTAGAGGTGGGGGCCTTTTATAAGAGGAGAAGAGGGGCACTCTTGGAAAGTTAAGAAAAGATACTTTGTTATAAAATTATCTTTGGATTAAAAAGGTTCCACAATAATAAATTTCTAGGAGTAGGTGATAAGGGTTCTAAATCCACCCATAAAATAGGTTTTGGACAAGTTTATGTCTTAGATTTTACATTTTATTGTCATTTTATTTAAATCGTTAAATAATGAGGTAATCGCTGCATCATGATGGTGTCATAAATAATTTAATTTATATAATGTCTAAAAATTATAAACAAATATCATGATGTAGTAAATATTTTTATATTTATAATGAATATTTATAGTCAAAAATACGACTTGTATAACCCCATGTAAAAATTGATTTAGTAAAACAACTCATGTCTGTGACATTTTCATTTTAAGTTTAAATAAAAAGTTATTTATGTCATTTTCCTATCAAAGTGGCTCCATGGGGTTCCAAAGTCAACTCATGTATTTTATTGGTCAGCCATGACATAGCCAATAAGGGTAGGATATGTGTGAAGGTCATTTCATATTATTAAAACATTATTTTTAAATTAATTTACACTAATTACCTATAATCGCGATTAAAAACTTAAAAGTTACTATTCACCAAAAAATTATTTTAATCCCATTGAACCACATTTTACTTCATAATGACAACCATGTATGTTGTATTTATGAAATTAAAATCACAGAGGTGGTAAAATTTCATTTAAACGAAAAATCGTTTTTTAAGTACCACTTAGTGGTTTCACTATTCATCAAAAATTGATGTTTTTCAGAAAAATACCAAAAATTCACCCTAAGCTATATTTGATATTCCGAATTCAAAAATGATTTCTATTTTGAAAATTTCAAAAAATATAAGTTACATTAATTAATATAATAATTAATTCCTGATGTTTGAACAAATAGCGTGTTTTTAAGAAATAATATCTATTAAAAGATTGACACTAGTTTAAGTCCAATTTCAAAGTGAAATTAATTCCAATGACCAATATTGGATTAAAAGGTAAAAATATATTCTAATTTCAATTTAAAAACAATTCAAATGATAATATATCATATAAATAAATTATATTAAAAATAGGTTTTGAATTAAAATACAACATTTTTCACTATTCATTAAAAAATAAACTTTATCGGAAAAATACCAAAAATTTACACAAAGTATATTTTGATGTCCCGATTCTAAAGAAGAATTTTATTTTGTCATATATAACATATAAAATTGTAAAAAAGTGGATTTAAAAGAGGTTCTCCATCAAAAGGCGGTTAATCGACATTTTAAAGAATATTAGAATGTTTATGCTTAAAATTGGATTTATTCACATTTTTAATCCTCTAACATTTATTGTAAAAAGTAAAAATATTTGACAAACATATATAATCATTTTGTAGTTAGTTATGTTAATTCCCGCCATTACTATGGCTAGGCGTTAACTACCATTTAAAATAATATTATTTTATTATTAGAGTGCAACGTAAGATTCCCATGAAACTCGTTGTTGCGTATTGGGTACGCCATCGAGCATAGCGTCCCCTTTAAAGTAATATTAATATTTTATTCACAAATATGGATAAATATGAAAATGTCATATTCTTTATTTACCTGGGGTGTTACATCCTTCCCCTCTTTTGGTAATTGCGTCCTCTCAATTTTAAAATTGGGCTTGGAAACATCATTGAAAATCCCACATCAGAACAGGAGTCAATAAAACTATAACTTTTAAAAAATGGGAGAGAAGTACAAATGTCACCCGAGTTAACCCATACTAGGATTCCACGTATGAAAATATTGATATGGATGAGAAAACAAAGGGTCATGTTCTAATGGATCGTGATAGTAAACATGTCTTGGAGAAAGTTAACAACAAGAAAATCACAAAATTGTGATGGGTTAAACAGTATTTGATTCCCCAGTTCGAAAACATAAAAGACAACATTTTTGTTTTAAGTTACTTTTCATTGAGGAATTTATTAATGATCTTAACTAAAACATAAGGAATCATACTTAATTGTCATGTTGACTTTAAACTTTTACTAGATTTCTTACAAGAACTCGTATTTTCTCCAAAAGACGAGTATTTACGATGACTTGTTCACATTAAGAGAGCTATAATCAACTTCTAGAGAATCACCTAATCCACAAAAGAGAACTATATACTTCCCATGTATTTAGACCTTAACCAAAACTAAAACCAAAAAGGCTAGTATGAGATCAGATAATACCCAAAAAGGATAATCCTCTATATAAAAAAATGTATTCTTAATCTCCAAAATTTCTCAAACAAAACCCAAAGTTCAACAAAGACCATTCAATAAACATCTATCCATAAAATTATACAAAGTTAAACAAACTAATATTGAAATACAAAATGTATTAACCAGTAATTGCCTCAAATTCAAGGATCATATAAACCCAAATGGTTTTTTATAACTATATCCAAAAAAGAAAGGATAATTATTCCTTGAATAAAATTTTTGTATATCAAACATCGGGGTTACTATAAAAAGTCTTCTAATGTAACCCCATCATCAAAAGAGACTTAATAAATCTAAGAAGTTCACCATCCTAAAATCTACCATAAATCTTGAATCCCTTATATGACGACTTCTTACTCATTCAACATTCTTCATGATCCATTAGCCATTCCTTTTCAACATATTCTGAAATACATCTTTCCTATAAACAAAATCATGAATCATATCCTAAGATTCCAATAATAGGAAAAAATATGTTAATAAATAATCCATACCTTTCATTCTTCATTGTCAGTTTCTTCATCCTCAATCGTAATGACATTAGGTATTGCTAAATGAATATTTGTACGATCATGGTGACCCCATTCCCAAAAATTCTTCGTAGGACATGTGTTTTCATAATGACCATGAACACCACATTTAAAACATTCAATTGATCCTTCAGAAATAACTTCATTCCCTTTCCTAGAGTCAACTAGATGCTTCCTTTTTCCATGGAAGGTTCTTGCTTTATGACCTTCATTTCCACACCTATAGAATATTTGTATCCATTTGAAACATTTTCCTATGTGTTTCTTTCCACATATTTGACACATATGTTTTTTAACATACTTACATTTATGATTATTACCGGAACATCCGTAGGGATTTGTTTCTCCCATATACGATGCCTTATAAAAATCACTAAGGTTCAGGTGGTCAATCATGACTCCAGAGAGTCGGTTGAGGATAATCACAAGAGTTCTCATTGCAGATCCCATATCATTCAGTTGTTCTTTCATAAAACCGTCACAATTTTCTTCAAATCCATTGTTACTTTGGTTCCTACTAGATCCAGCCAATTACTAAAACCAAAATGGTCAGTGTGAATATATCAGTAAAATCATCAAATAAAAAAGAGGAATATAAACACCAAGATATACTTATACAAGTTATCTCAAACTCATTCTAACTAAAAAAAACGATAACTCCATCTAATATAATAACCATTGTGGTCATACACAACTTGTCACTTTTTCTTAAACAACACTCTAACCTATAAAGTTATCTAAACCGACCTATGATACCAACTATAAGGCCCCATCCTTAAACCTTACGTAATATTGAGTTATTACAAGATTACACATTAAAGATCATTTCAGGTATAGAGTTTTAGAGAATTAGATCATAAACATGCATTACAATCCACATTTAAACAAAGCGGTTACATAAAAGATAGTATTCATTTTCCCATCAACTGAAAAATATTTAAAATAAAACATGGATTCTTTCTTAAAAATTCCATGAAACCATCATCATATCATGTACCAATCCCTTGACCTGTGAAAACATTTCAAAATTGTGGAATGATCATAAAATGATCAGTAAGGGTTATAAAAAGTATGGAAAGGAAACATGAGTACATATATACATAATAATGAAATCATAGTTTACCCATAAGACATAAGTACTTTAACATTCCTCATAAAATAATGAATAAATAATAGAAATCATAAGACATAAAGGTAACTTGAGGAATTCATAACATTATTACATAGGGAGTAACCCTCTTGGATACGTTTGGAATACCCATCATAGTATATTCCCTAAATCTCTTCTGAGAAACCATAACGTTGAACTCCATTGTGTTACCCAATGCATTGGAGAGCTATATCGGGCTCACCCGCCCTTAGTTTATCACGGAACCACACGTATTCATAAACAATGCCCAAGAACCAAAACATAATCAAAGAACATAACATAATCATAATGGAAAGATAACATTACAACATTGCAAAAACAATATAACATTTTAAGATATTGAAATAGTGAATCCATTCAAAAAAAACCATTTCCAAAACCATTTAAAACATTTAATAAAGAGATTTTTGAATAAATGTGTCACATACCACCTTGAAGCTTTTAAAATTTTAAACCATTAATATACATATAAATAAATCGTTAAAACCATTTTGAATACATGGAAATTAATAAGAACAAATCATTAAAACATTTAAAGCGATATTTTAGTAAAAGGGTTTTTACCAAAATTAGAGACACTTGAATTCAATAATTGAGGAATAACATTTAATAAGAACTTTATAATATCAAATGAATAAATGTATTCATGATATAATATTCCAAAGTACAGTATATACTCCATATAAGAGTGAATTGGTGCATAACAACAATGAAGTCTCAATAGAAATGTAAATTGAGATGAAATCCCTCATAATGAAGGTATCCTTAAATTAAGGATAAATCAATCTCAAAATTATGTGTGACAAATATAAATACACCCAATATAAGTGGATATTAAGTGTAAAAAAATATATGGTCTTTCACACATATTCTAAGGATGACATATTCAATAACTACACGTTGAACCCAAAGAAATCGAAATTGGGTTAAAAAGTTCCCTTGGTAAAATTTGACAACCTAACGATGTCACTTTAAAATTCATAAAATTAGTTGATGGGAGAGAAAATGCTATATCATCACTTGTACATAAAATTTACATCAATAAGGATATATAATGACATATCCCAACATAAAAATATGTAAATTAGAAGACATAACAAAATAAGTATTTTTAAAAGAGGATTGTGAAAGGTTCCCTGACCGATTTGGGCAACTTTCGAAAAGTACACCCCAAGAAAGAAGGGTCATAAAATGAAGATGTAACTACCCGTAAATGAGAGTATATTATGCAAATAGTAAAATAATGGGCATTACATAAACCACACAAAAGAAAATAATGGACAATGTAGCATGAATCTCACGGGAATAAAAAGTGATATGAAAGTCCCCTTATGAAAATTCGGCAGCCTAACGGCGCCACATAAAACATCAAATAATGTGTTGATGAGATCAAATATAGTATCTCATCACATGAACATAAAAATTACATAAATAGGAATAAAAAATAAAATCCTCCAACATAATAACATGGAACATAAATGAAATGACATAAAAGATAGTACTTTAAAAGAAAAATATAGGTAGGATCCCTTACGAAAATTCGGCAGCCTAACGACGCCACTCAAAAAATACAAAATGGATTGATGAGAGAATGTAGGGTCTCTCACCATATGAAAATAAAACGTAAAATAAGATTATTATAAAATAACATCCCAATAATAAGAAAGATGAGCTTAAAAGGAATGACATAAAAGAGTGTACTTAAAAAGAAAGAGAGGGGTAAGATCCGTTACCTCAGGTCCGAATTGACTTGATCGTTATTTAACCTCCTGAATAATAAACATGAGTTAATTTATACTTTCTTAAGAACCTTTTCAAGTTCATTATTCCTTTTATATCACTTACTACCATGATATGAACACTATGTAATTATTTAAGTTAATAATGGTCGTTTTGTAGATCATTGCTACTTGAGTCAAAAAATAAACTCTTTATAATTACAAGTTGTTCATCTCGTAAAATTTAAATTATATAGAGAATTATATTAATTATTTAGATATAATATATATCATATATATCCATTATATACATGCATTTATAATGTTATATAAAATTTAGTGGTAAGAAATGAAATGCACCGTTCATGGAGACGGTAAGTCGTACGTACGCATGAACGCTACTTCCATTTCTATTTATTATTTAATGGAATTAAAACATAATGATACATAATAGTATTATAATTCCAGTATGGTATCATATATAATATCATTAAATTTATCCTTTATATGTTCCTAATATGGTGTTAATGTATCAAATCACTTTGAGGGGGCGGTAGTCCGCACTTCCTAAAATGAAGATATCGCATTTACCCATAATGGAAACCATAAAGGTATGTCATAAATGAAAAATACAGAAGATTAAGTATAAAATTAACATATTATATATCATATATAAATATTGTGTCATCTCAATGACCACCTTTGTAGGTGTTAGAATAATATTGAACAATTATCGTTTCGTGAGGCAGAAATTCACCATCCACGGAAATAGTATGCTACTTAACCATTAGATGAAGGTGTGTGTAATTGTAGCTCGAATCCTTCTTATAACAACATCCTAGTATATTTAAGATACTGGTTTTGTTAAAAAAGAAAATAATAGAAAGAATTTAGGGGGTAAGAGAAGAAAAATAAAACAAAATAACACAAGTGAAGACATTGCCTTAAAATCGGGTATCTCTCTTTGATTTGAGCTCAAAGGCTTCCTTGGCTTACTTCTGCCCAATGTGAGGCTTCTATGAGTAATATAGGGATGTGGAGATACAAAATGGGCAGGGTTTTTCCATGACAATGTCTTTGTTAGTGTGGGAAAGTTGGTAGAGGTGGGGGCCCTTTATAAGAGGAGAGGAGGGGCACTCTTGGAATGTTAAGAAAAGATACTTTGTTATAAAACCTTTTTTGGATACAAAAGTTCCCAAAATTATAAATATCTAGGATAAGTTGATAAGGGTTTTAAATACACACATAAAATAGGTTTTTTCCAAGTTTAGGTCTTAGATTTTACATTATATTGTCATTTTATTTAAATCGTTAAATAATGAGGTAATCATTGCATCATCATGGTGTCACAAATAATTTTATTTATTTAATGTCTAAAAATTATAAAAATAATATCATGATGTATTAAATCGTTTAATATTTCTAATGAATATTTATAGACAAAAATATGACTTGTATAACCCCACGTAAAAATTGATTTAGTAAAACAACTCATGTTTGTGACATTATCATTTTAAGTTTAAATAAAAAGTTATTAATGTCATTTTCCATCCAAAGTGGCTCCATGGGGTCACCAAGTAAACCCATGGATTGTCTTGTTCTTCCATGACACATCCAATAATGGTAGGACATGTGTCAAGGTCATTTCATATTATTAAAACATTATTTTTACCTTAATTTACACTAATTACCTCTAATCGCGATTAAAAACTTAAAAGATACTATTCACCAAAAAATTATTTTAATCCAATTGAACAACATTTTACTTCCTAAGGACAACCATGTATGTCTTATTTTATAAATTCAAAACACAGAGGTGGTAAAATTTTATTTAAACGAAAAATCATTTTTTAAGTACCACTTAGTGGTTTCACTATTCATCAAAAATTGATGTTTTTCAGAAAAATACCAAAAATTCACCCTAAGCTATATTTGATATTCTGAATTAAAAAATGATGTCTATTTTACAAAATTCAAAACATATAAGTTACATTAATTAATTTAATAATTAATTTCTGCTATCAGAACAAATAGCGTGTTTTTAAGAAACAATATCTATTAAAAGATTGACACTAGTTTAAGTCAAATTTCAAAGTTAAATTAATTACAATGACCACTATTTGATTAAATGGAAAAAATGTATTCTAATTTCACTTTAAAAACAATTAAAAATATAATCTAATCATATAAATAAATTATATTAAAAATAGGTTTTGAATTAAAATACAACATTTTTCACTATTCATTAAAAATTGAACTTTATCGGAAAACTACCAAAAATATACACAAAGTAAATTTTGATGTCCCGATTATAAACAATAATTTTATATTGTCAAATATAACTCATTAAATTGTCAAAAAGTGGATTTAAAAGTGGTTTTCCATGAAAAGGTTGTTAATCAACCTTTTAAAGAATATTAGAATGTTTATCATTAAAATTGGATTCATTCGCATTTTTAATCCTCTAACATTTATTGTAAAAAGTAAAAATATTTTACAATCAGATATAATCATTTTTTGGTTAATTCTGTTCATTCCCGCCATTACAACGTCTAGGCGTTTACTACCATTTAAAATAATATTATTTTATTATTAGAGTGCAATGTAAGATTCCCAAGAAACTTGTTGTTGCGTATTAGGTACGCCATCGAGCATAGCGTCCCCTTTAAAGTAATATTAATATTTTATTAACAAATATGGATAAATATGAGAATTTAATATTCTTTATTTACCAAGGGTGTTACAATTAAAGCATCAAAAAGTAGGAAAATGAGCTCTGTTGATAATCAGAGTGATGATTTAGAGTTCCCTGTGAGAGGTTGTGTTTTCATGAAAGTATATCAATGGAAATATGTCATAATGTTTTGTAAGAAAGTGAAACTGTGTCCCAGGTACACTGAACCCTTCTAAATTCATGATATAGTTAGAGTTGTTTCTTACCATTTGAAAATGCTTCCAAATATCTCCATAGTAAACGATGTGTTCTATATATCAATGTTAGAAAAGTACTTTCCAGACTCAACGCATGTTCTCATCTCTGCAGAAATAGATTTAGAATAAAAAAATTTAATAATTTGAATATACCATCTATATTCATGATTCCAATGAGAAATTATTTATGATTCAGATGACTCATTTAGTAATGTTGCTTTGGAGGTATCACAAAATGGAAGAAAGAACATGGGAAGCAGAAAATTATGTGATAGAGAACAATCCACATCTTTTTTATAAGGTAATAACCCTAAAATTTAAAGTAATAATTTTTTTTAAGGAAATAATTTATAACCCCATTAATTTACTATATATTTAATTTAGAATAAATTTAATGGTGTTTATAGCTTTAAAAACATGCAATACTTTATTTACATATTCACACAACACATGATTTTAAACAGATATATTAAGCCATGTTATTCATGATAAATTATATTATTACACATCCATCGAATATTTATACTATATTTATATTTTATATATCTGAAAAAATATTTTTTCAAGAATTAAATATATTTTATAGGCATAAGATATGATCAAACCAAATTTTACACATAAAACATATATTTTTATAAAGGCCCTCCAGCCACCTATTAAGTGTGAACATATTTTAAAAATGAATTCTGATAAATTTATATATCTAATATGAAAATATAAACATCATTTATAAATTGATACTTCAATATTATTTTCGGGACATTTTTTATTATTTTTCAGAAATATTTCATTTTTTGATTATTAGTGTAAAATACTGAATTTTATTTAAAAAATAAATTTTCATTCAAACTATTTATAATAAAAAATATATTATTTTCAATTAATTTTAAAGTATTTTTATTTTGTTTTTTATTAATTAATCCATTTTAGGTCATTTGAGTCAAATTTCTTATAAAATTGGATAGAAATACATAACAAACTTTTTAAAAATTTACATTTAAAATGAACTTTATAGTCCCATCATCATGATTAAATTTAAATTAGTTTCTATAACATATTTTATTTTAATTTGAAAAAATTTATTTCATATTTTTAATAATCATAATTTATTATTTATAATAATGACAATATTGTTTTTGAAAAAAAAAATTATTGAATGTGAGTAAAATTAATTACAGCGATTAAGAAAAACATTAGCTTAACAATGGATTAAAACATAAACATTAAAAAATGAAATAAGATCTTTTCAAAAATATATATAATTTCCATTATTAAACATTATTATAACTCTTCTTATATTGGGACCATTATTGGTACAACTTTTAATAGGTAAAAGTTCAGTGGATTTCCCTTTTAAGAAATATACAATAATGTTACTCCACTAAATAAATGCACTCACCCCCCCACACTTATTCAAACCTATAAATCCATTAGTCTAACCAAAACTATTCTTCATTAAAATTCCAACATCCCTCCACTCATCTTATATTCATACCCCTATTCATAATGTAAACCATGTAATCCCTTTATTCAAACAAAAAGGAGATACACGATTAAGAGGTAACATTTTCCAATGATCACTTTTCGTTCATTTAATTATCCTCAACATCAGTTATTTTTCTATAATTATTATGTAATGACATAATTATACTAAATATACTAATCCTTTTTATTATTATATTTATACCTACACATACACATACAACAATCTAATGAATAATTAATTACTGTTCGTGTAAGGAGAATTACCACCTCGCAAAATAATGATCGTTTAATTTTCCATTACCACCTCTCATGGTGGTCATTATTATAGACACACTAATATTATATGATATATAAGACATTGATAGTTTATTTATTAATCTATATTCATTTTTTAACACGTACCTTTAACCACTCCTTTTTATAGGAATACGATAACATCATTTTTAGAAATGTGGACTACGGCCAAATAGAAGCAATCTGATTCATTAGCTCCATACATGGAATATATTAGGTAATATTTTAATTGAATAAATGTTAATTAAATTAAATATTTATTATAATAATTACATAAATACCTTTTTGGGAAAAGAATATATAATTTTCTTTGTCCCCTTTTCACACACGTAATGGGTGATAATGTCATTGGTGGACGTGTGGACTGTGACCTTATAGAAATTATGCGAACCCTATTACATCGAATAATTATGTATTTAATTATATACAATTAAAAAACATGGTATTAATTATATAATGATAAATCTATAAATATATTTTTTTTCTTACCTTCTACAATGATCATAAAAACATGGGAACGCTACTCTTCTGCCTATAATACCTACCATCTATGTGTCTAAAACATTGGTTAATTTTTCATACTGGTCATTAATGATTTATTTAAAAAGCAAAATTGATTTATAAATATGATAAATATGAATTATTATTATTTATTATGGGTTTTTATAATAACCACATTGACCATAATGGACATACCAATGTCATTTTTGGCACATCGAATTAATATGGTCAAAATAGCTGACATAAACATAATTTTTAAGTAGTTTGTTAGAAAAATTTAATAAGGGATGTAATATTAATAATAATCCTGAAAAAAACTAATATATTAAATAATTATCAGTATATATATATATATTAATAAAAATACACACATGCAATTACTAACAAAATGTATGCTATTCATGTGTCACTTTTTATTTCATGAGGCATATTATTTTTTCACCACTTCTTTTGTGTGGTGTACCTATTTTCTATTTTGATATATTAAACCGTGAATAATTTTAAATTTATTATATTTAACAAATCAATTGAATTATTTTTTCCAAATGGAATTGACTAGAATATTACTAATTTTTAAGGTTTATAATTTCAATATCACATTATTTTATGATTATTAACATTATCTTGAAACAATCTATTCATAGAAATAATTCTAATCTAAATCGCATATAAATATTCTCATACATTGGATATTATTATAAACTAAACCACATTATATTTTTTTACATGTTGTACAATTTTAATGAAAATTCATTGTCTATGGAAATAATGAAAAATATGAATAATTTATTATATATGGATATTTGATAGAGATTTATGGTAAATATTAAAATCACTCACACAATACAAGAGAAAATATTTATACGTGAAAGTAATGGATTAGAGGTCATTAAATTTATTCCATTTGGGTTTGGGACCTATTAATGTATGCCCTATTAGGCTTTTGTAGTATTATGAGAAGAATCAGTTTGACAAATCAAAACAGTTGAGACAATCTTATCTTGACATTAAAGGTATCATGTTTATAGGAAACAAGATGTTCAATAAATAATTTTTCCCATTATTTGGAATTAAATAATAATTATAAACCATTATACTATTATGTTTACATAACTATGGATTAATTTCATTCCTTGTTTATTTATTAAATTTCATGTGTTAAACTTCCTTACGTTCCCATATTGATTATGCCTTATCTATTTATCTTAATGGAATGTGTTATCAAATTTTTAACATTTCAAGTCGATTTATTCTCATAAATTAGTTAAATAATATTTACATTACCACAATCAGTATTTGTTTCTCACCCTTATTATGTTTCCTTTCTCCAAGTTAGTATGATTAATCCTTCCAATGAAATTCAGGGATGCTAATATATTAATTATGTTATAATTTATATTCATTTCCAATTATATTATGGTTATCATGTATATAATCTAGTTTTCCAAACCCAATAAATTATATTCCCCATAGAAGTTTATGCTGGTATCTATTATAATGCAATAAATTAATGAACCGACTTTGGGCTACTCGGGTGAGGGACATAAAAAATAACTCTAACAAGATGATTATTCTTGTTCTATAGAACTATACCTATATCTAATAATATCTCTATTTGTTTTTCTTTATATGAAAGATCATGATGAATAGTAATAAATATGATTTATATATATATATTGTAATAGATATGATCTTCTTCAAGAGAGATATATGGAACCAGAAAAGAATTTCTGATGGTTTGGTTGAATCCCATGTTGATAAGATACCATCCCTACTTGAATAAGAATGACAAAGGGTTCAACATTACTAGGGGAACAATTACTTACTTTCTGAACCTTATAACATTATTCAATGGATAAATTCTTGATAATAAATTATAATAATATTTTTTTTGACCTCTCCATGTTTTAATAAACAAAATCATAATTAGTTTTCTTTCATAAGAGTTTAGTATGTTATTGTAGCTTTTAGAATTACAATAAATATTGGATGATAGTTCTTATGATGACTCTTGATATTAACACACCCCTCTAAATTAATATTTTCATGTGAACCACCTTTCGAAGGGATCAATGTTCCAAAGATTAACTAACCCTAACTCACAACCACTGAAAAATGCTCTAGATTCACTACTATGTATGAGTCATCTTTCCAAAGTCTAGTCATTACAAAGGATCACCATTCCAAATTCTCACTATTCCCAAACATCACTCATGACTCATAAGAATAACCAATACCATATCATTTTTAAATTTAAATTTAATATTACAAAAGGTCGTATTTTTGGTATATAATACTAATGATTATTTTAATTTCATTTCTTCTGTGATTTTGAAAAAAATATTTAAATTGTTGTTAGAATAAATTATGAAGTATGAAGTACCATAACATGAACGAGAACAAGTTTTATATTTGATATAATTTATAGTGAAAAAAATAAATAAAAAAGAAATATGTGTGTGGTGATAGATGATAATTAACATGACTCAATAAGTGTAACAAACACAAAGTTGAAGTGTTTCATGTGTGTGAGAATATACATCAAAAAATCTATGAACACATGAAGATGTAGATTATTTTACATATGGAAAATTCACACAAAACAAGACAAAAACTTATATAGTATACTATTTTAAAAATATATATATAAAACACCTCCTTTTTATTTTCAATCTACCATCACGGAGTCACAAAACTAAAATGAATATCACACAGAGCAATACTATTCCATTTACTCATTTATCTACTATGTTTGTGACCATTATTGAAATTATGAGTAGTGTGTGATTTTGAATGTTTTATGAACACACACAAAATCATATTCATAGGTATAGGATACATAGATATCTTCTCAATTTATCTTTTTAAACTATATATTCCCATATAAAATAGTGAAAGATGTCCATGTGTGGCATTAAAAGTTTTTAACTTCCACAAAAACTATTGAATAGGTCTATGTGGCCTAGAAAAAATTGTATGCGCTACTGTATTCCCCTATACAAGCTGTGTATAATGTTTATTACTATAAAATCTTCGGTGGTAGGTCACCACCAATCAGAGAAGAGTAAGTATCATCCTGAAACTAAACATCTTTTCATTTTTTCTACTGTTCCTTTTAATCTTATATTTTCACGACATTATATATTTAAAATCGATCAATTTTCATTCACATTGATTGTTAATATTAGATAGTATTTATACTATTATATGATTTATTTACTTTATTTAAAATGTTAAAATAGTATTTATTATTATTTCAAAAAAGATATAATCACTCTTTGAGAAATCTTTTAAAAGATTTAATCATTTGTAAATATTTTACTTTTTTTCACTCAGATATCCCTTATTCTAATTTGGGGCTTTTTTAATCCATTTTTTAATGAAGTTTAATAGAAATAAATTAATCCCACTAATGAGTGTCCTAATCCAACCAATATTAGTAATAATAGGAGTTTATTCTAATTATATCCTTTTTAACAGTGATTATAGTTTTTTATGATCATAAAATTTCAATCAATTCTAAATTTTTTGTTCTATATATATATTTATTATTATTTTAGTATGGATAAATTATAGGAAGCACATACTACTATTATACATACATGTTTCAATGGGACTAATTATTCCCAATGTAAAGTAAAATTGAATATTCATCTTGAGTATATGTGATTTGAAATTGGGTCTCAAATTGTAGTTGAGTATAAAATTAGTATTACCACTTCAAATACATGGGATGATGCAAATAAGACCAGTTATTATAATAATTTTAAATCCATGAATTCCTTATACTATGCCTTAAAAGTTAAATATTTTAAAATATGTTTTTCATCTAAAACTACAAATGAGATATGGGATACTATAACTGTTTTACATGAATTAACTACAAATTTTAAAGAAATTTGGGTTAACAGTTACACTATTTCATACGATAATTTTAAGATGAATCCTAATGAGTCGTTTAACAATATGTATCTCATGTTCAGTGATACCATGAATATAATAAGCTCACTAGGAAAACATGTAATTGAAAAAGAGAAGATCATGTGACTATTGAGTTGTATTCTATAAATATGAAGATGTAGATTATTCTCAATTAGTGAATAATTCTATATCAATGAAATGACTGTAAAGGATATGGGAGTAAAATTGATGATATATGAGCAAGACCTAAAGTTTAATGGAGATTAATAGGATTAACTAATGAGAAAATTCATTTCCTATTAATCCACCACAACTATGAAAAAATAATAGATAAAATTTCAAGATGAAGATGAGAGCTCAAGTGATTAAGACTCATAAACTGACTCTGTTGAGTAAATGTCTTATCTAGCTCTATGATTTAAGAAATTTTATTGAACGAAGCCATTATTTTGGAAATCTAACTGTGAAGGAAAAAATAATAATCATGGGAAGTGAAAAAAGAGTTAGAACCTGGATGATCATTCAAATGAAATCATATGTTAAGAATGAAATAAAAAAAGGTCATGTAGAGGCTAAATTCCCAAAAATGAAGTATAAAGTGAAATATGATAAAAATGATTAGATGTTAAGGAATTTTGTGAATGATACCTAGAGTGCTTCTAAGGACACCACTAGTGACTCATATTTATCTTATAATGACAATGTTAATAAATCCAACATGTTATTAATGAAGAATCTATCACAGATACCTTGTGTATCTCCTAAACATAACTCACATTACACTATTTTTCTACAATATAAAAAAATGATTAGTTTAATAAATAAAATTATAATATAAAACTATTTAATGAACAATTAAATAATGATCTATGAAAATTCAAAAATGAAAAAAAAAATTCTTAAACAAATTCATGGAGGCCAAATTACACCAAAATACACTACAAGTATAGTCAAACAAAATGAGAAGACAAGAATAATTAAAAAAACATTTATTCCAAAATCAATAAATTCTTATACTAGTTCTAGTTCTAGGAATATTTTTGATGTTTTTTTAAAATAATTCAACATTCAATTTTACTAGAGGACCTAATAGGGTTTATTTATTTTCAAATTTACAAACTTCTTAAATGTAACCCATTAATAATGATTGGGTTCCTAAAGATTTGATTATTATCATTTCTGTACCAATGAAAATATTGGTTCCAAAAACATTTCTTCTCTAACATATTTTTTAGGAAAGATGCTTGAAAAATCATGTAATAACTTATGCTACATGGAAAGTGGGTCTTCAATGAATATGACAAGAGACTAATCAATCATCTAGAATTTAATAAAGGTTGATGGTGTATATGTCACCACTGGTGACAAGGATATTAGAATTATCATTGATCTTGGACAAATTGGTAACACTAATTCCATTCTAATTGATAAAGTACTATTTTTGATGTTTTATAAATTTCTAAAAATTTCATAATTTTATGAAAATTGTTTGCATGTGAAATTTGAAAATAATTCTTGAAATGTATGTTAACTAATTTTAATATAGTTTATACTACATTTATAAATTAAAATGTTTATTTTATTAATCTTGATTCTAAAAATTTTCAAACTCTTTCTTGCTTAAATTCTAATCATAGTGAATCTTAGCTTTGGAATTGGATAATATGACATTATATAATCCATTCAATTATATGTATTTCTAGAAACTTTTTATTCATGGATCTTCCCAAACATTAGTTTTGAAACATTAATGTCTGTAATCCTTGTCAAAAATTGAAAAAACCAAATATATCCTTCAAACTGAAGAGAGAAGTCTCGAATTCCCCAGATCTCGTGTTATTTCACCTGAAATTGTTTGGAAAATGTAAATATTTATGTTTAAATGGGAATATTTTTTTTTATGTACATGCAGATGACCTTCCTAGGTACACATGGATTTTATTTTATTCCCACGAAAGTGAAGTTACTTCCTATTTTGCCATGTCTTCTAGAGAGGTTGAAAATCAAAGTAGAATTAAAATTATGACATTAATAAGTGACTATGTTGTTGACTTTGAAAATGTTGATTTCAAATAATTTTCTCAAAATTTTTTTATAGTAACGATATCCATTCTCCTAGGAAAACTCAGCATAAAGGAGATGTATAAAGAAGAAATGGAACCCTTCAGAAGATTTACAGGACTATTCCCAATGAATTTTACATACCTATCATTTGTAGTCTTAGGCTAGGAGTACCCTTATATGTGTAATAAGTAGAGTTTTAATCAACCCCATCATGATGAAACCACCATGTGAACTATAGAACAAGATAAATACTAAGGTTACATACTTTAGTGTTTTTGTCTATAAATTAATTATTCTTAATAAAAAACATAATCTTGGAATATTCTACCAAAAGTGTTTAATTTTTTTATGATATTTAGTTTTTATAAAATCGGTTAGAGTCTTTAATATGAGAACCAAATGTTTGGTAGTATTTTCTCATGTGAAAGTTGATGAAGAAAATATGAATGAGCCCAAGAGATCTGTAGAAAATCATGAGGATAATATATCAAATTGGGACATGAATTCCTTATCATTGGATTGTACTATCAAATATGAAAAAAGATCATCATGTTGTCTAAAATTGATAGAATCTGACCTATAAAACTATAATCAATTGAATACCCAAAGGTAAATAATCCATATTTTCTTAGAGGTATTATGACTTTTAAAAATTATCATTTTGAATATGTAGTTAGAGAGTTTGACAAAGGAACACAAACTATATCATCTTTATAAAATCAAGTTGGTCATCAAACCTTTTTGTCACACCAAGAACCCAGAAACATCAATACAAAAATTAATGAGGAATTTTTTGTAATGGCTATGAAATAAGAACCAAATCAGTTTGAATGTATCAAATTATCGAAACATGATAATAGACCATTGGATACCCAAATTATAGGAACTAAATTGGTGTTTATAAACCAGATTTATGAATATGAAACTATAATAATTAATGAGGCTTGATTAGTTTCACGTGGTTATAGTCCGGAATAAGACACAAAATAATAAGAGACCTTTTCAAATGTAGCCCAAATTGAATCCATATGAATCCTACTAGTGATTTCAGTTCATCTAAATTACAATCTTTATCGAATGTATGCTAAATGTTTGTTCAAAAATAGTTATATAGTTGAGGATGTTTTTCCTAAACAACCCCTAGTTTAAATAATCAACAATCTCCAAATAATTTTTTCAAATTAAATTTTTTTTATATTGTTTAAAACAATATCCTAGACATTGATATGATATGATCAACTCTTTTATTATTTCAAATGGATTCCCAAAAGGTATAGATTACCCTTCTAATTTTAGATAAATAATATAAAAATATGTTTCGGTTCTGAAAATGTATGTAGAAAATAATATTTTTGGATAATCTAAAAACATCATATGCTCAAATTTTTCCAACATTATGCAAAAAAAAAATGAAATGAGTTTAATGGGTGAACATATATTCATTCCTGGATTTAAATTCATTCAATTAGAAATTGAATTATTTTAAATCAAATTAAATATAAAAAAGATAATCTAAAATAATTTTTTGTATAACAGAAAATGTAGAGATACATTTATGGATACCATGTGTCATTTGGATCTTGATGTGGCTATGAAACTAGTGGATCAAACAAATTACAGATGTATGATTGGATGCCTTTATTACATAAACATTACTCGAACTGAAATTATGTTTAGTCTTTGTATGTTCTCTCTTTTTCATGGAAACCCAAAATTGTTATGCTTACTTGATGATAATTTTTTTTAAAAATACAACCAATATACTACCAATTTGGGAATGTTCTATCCTAGTGTAAAATCATTTTATTTAGTCAGGTATTTTGATGCATATTTTGGTGGATACAAGTTAGATATAAAAAGTGCCATTGGAACATGTCATTATTTGGGTAAGTCAATAGTATCATGGTGTAGTAATAATATTTTTTGAATATCTAAAACTGAAGATGAATACATAGTAACTAGAGGCTTTTATGCTCCATTTATGTGTATGTAACATAATTTTCCATATTATGGATAAAAGTTATGAAATATACATATAAATTATGACAACAAAAGTGCTATTAACATTTTTAAAAATCCTATATCTCATTATATAACAAAATTATATTGATCTAAGACATTACATTATAGGAGATTGTTATAAAAAATGTGATATTAATCTTGAATATATTGGCACAGAATATCTGCTTACAAATTTATTCTAATATTTTGAACTTGAATCGAATGAGTTATATCGTAAATGAGTTAGGAGTGATTAATTTTAGTTCAATTTCTCACCACTGATATCTCATAGTTGACAAATCAACATTAATCTATCACTGTTTATGTCTCGCCATTGATGACTCGCAGTTGGTGACTCATACTTGGTTCCTCACTACTAATGTCTAATCATTGAGTGTCTCACTACCATCTTGTCTCACCATTTTTTTCCAATAGTTTTTTTTGACTAATCATCTGGTAACTATTTTTTTTATGATATATTTCATGTATTTGATTTTATAATCCATAAATGATAATATCGATACTATCTATTTTAATTGGGCCTCTCATCCATTATAATGATTTTCAAATCCCCTTAACTACCATTGAGCCTTTCCTCCACTACATTAAATCTCTCCCCATATCATCATAATGGATATAATTAAAATACCATATGAATCATCTCTTGATTAAAAGATGACCATCAAATAAATAAGAAACGTGTTCCATGTCGAATTTCTAAGGATCCATTGAATCCTACACTCGTGAACCGAGTTATTATACCGGAAAATTAAATCAATGTGTACTGTATTCAATAAAGTAACTATATTTAGAAAGGGTTTTGATAGATAAATGTTTGATATAATTTTTAAAAAAAATAATATAACCCTATATTAGATTCTAGTGTTTGAGATTTATCAGAATGTTTATTTTTCTTTGAAAAAGGGTGGTGGTTTTTTTTCAAGAAGCAGAGTAAATAGATGAAAATTTTTCATCTCATGAAGAATATAGGGTAAAATTTTATGAGTACCTCATGAGTGTATATTTTAAAATAAACATGTTATTTCCCCTCCATCTTGTATCTTTTTCTATTTAGAACAGTCTTTAGATGATTTACCTAGAGATACAGCTCCTAAAAGAACTATTTCATTTATGTTAGATGGAGAAAATAGACTACTATTTATGTTTCACAAAAATCTTCTATTAATGAGAAAAATAGACTTTTCCACATTTATGTATCAGGATTTGTACTTTTTGATTCTTTTAAAGGAAGGATAAAAAGCTAATATATGAAGAAATAGTAATCTTCGGATGTGTGATATGATTAAATTAACTTTAAATTTCACTTCATGATTTTATTTAATGTTTATTTATACTCAATATAATGCTAAATGTTTAGTAATAGAAAATTAAGTGCCTATTATAAATTGATGTTGGTTTTATATTACTATAGTTTTATGAAAAATGATGAAATTAATTTGGAATATTTGGCATAAACAGCGTGTAATGGATAATGAGATTAATAATAAAACATTCAACCCTATTGACCATCCCACAAGATAAAAAGAATATATTGATCTTGTTTTGGAACCAGATGATGTAATTAAATACTCATATGAAGAAAATGAGGAAACTGTTTCTAGAGGTGAAGTGTAAAGTATTTATAATGAAGAAATATGTGATCTTGATATTCCTGAAGAGCATGAAAAACCTTTTCATAGATATCGTAGACCATCATAGGACTTCCCCTATCAAGAACATCTTCTCATGGATGGTGATGATAATGATAATGGGGAAGAATATAATGAATATAATAGTGGAGATAATTCCGATGATGATGATGAAGATGGATGTGGATTTGAAGAAAATGATGAAAGAGATGAGTATAATGATGAAGAAGATGATGATGTACATAATCAGGATGAAGAAGAAAATTCGATAAGTGTAGAAGAACAATCAAATAAAAATAGGGATGTTATGGAAGAAAAGGTAAGTGATTATGATGACCCATATTATTAATGACATTATGGAGGTGATTCATATGATTTTTCTATATATACTAGAGATAATGTTGATCCAACTGATCAATCAGAGAACTATTCTATTGAAATTGAGTAACCACAAAATATAGACTACATAGTTGATGAAAATGATGATGAAATTCAATTGATAGGGTCAGTTGATACTCAAAAGCGTGAACCTGTTGAGTGGGGGATAACCCCATTGTTTTATGAATTGAAGTTCCAATTACGCTTAATACAGATTCTATTGGTGAATTATACAAATACCCTATCTATATTGATTTTTTCTATATTTAGATATCTTTAAGTAATTAAATGGAATTTTCAATAGAGTTTCAACTCCAGTTAGTATTTGTTAATGAATATTCCCCGGAAAATACATAGATAGCTTTATACTATGTATGTCAAGATGACTTAGAATTATTTGGATAGAAACAGTTACCTGGTTTGGGAGATCTTATAAGATCACATCCTATACCACGTAAAAATCATAGTACAAGAGAAGTTTCACTTATTTTGGAAAAAGTCATTTGGAAAATTCATCCCATGATTCTTCATTGAATACACGAAGCAAGAATTGGGAATAATAATCTTAGTGATGAATTAGAAACCGTAAAATAATTTTTTGATGGCATGAAGTCATATTTTAAAACATAATTGGATGATATCCTTCATAGTCTTAGAGAAAACACTTATTAGACTTCCTTATATGCATCAACTCATACTCCAGTGTTTGATATTAATCAACTAAGAACAATTTTTTTAAATTAGTTAAGAGGTGTATCAAACATTGCTACAACTCCTTCTGAATCATTGAATGTTGAGATTGGCAGATTTCTTTTCATAGAATAATTGTATACTATGATTGATAGTTCATATTGGGAGACCGTGATAAATATTACACACAACTGTGATCATATAAATTCCATGGTCCGGATATTCTACAAATATTCCAACGATTCTCAAGAACATATCACCAATAAAGTATATTTATGCTTTAAAAGAATTAATACAAATCAAGAATTGGATATTTATTTGTGGTATTTCACTGAAAATCTATGTATTACACCGGTCACACAAGAATTTAATGAGAAAGTTAATAAAGTTAAAGAACTTACTCTTCTTATAAATTACATTACGAAAAAAGGAAGTCATAACTAAGGCTATTAAAAAGTGTGTCCATTTAATTATGGAATTTATTATTCTATAGAATCCTTATCAGCATGTTCATAACACTGCAATTGTATCTCCTGATGCCTTTCCCATTCCGTCAACTTCTGTTGGACTCACTGTCAGACCTGCATACCCTTCGCTTCATCCACAGTTCTATTCTTATATTATCACAAATCTCTTTTCACCTTTTACTAATAAACATCAAAAATTTACAATGAATCCTACTAATAATAAATTACATTTGAATCCTTTGATTTACTATGAATTAACTTCCATTGCCTTGGATCTTCATTAAGTGATGACTATTGTCCCGTATCTAGTAGAATATATGCCAGGCATTTCTGACGAAGGGAATATACCAATGGATCTTACCTTGGAGTGGCCATTCAGTAATATTTTTTATCATCAGGATGTAAATTGAAACTTTTTTCCATATATATAATCATTTTTACTCATTACTTATGTTTTATATTTTTTTCCTTTTTATAATCCAATTATGGGGATAAAATCACAAGGTAATATGATTTTATTTATCATTAATACTTATGAAATATTTATTAAATTTTTGATGCCATAATATTTGCTTTTCTATTAGATACAATTTACGATTATGTAATAAACTCTAATATAATTTTAATTATTATTTATTCTTTTTTTCTCTATATTATTTTATTTGTATTGTATACTTCCATGACATGTGATCATCAAAAAGGGGGATATTGTTGACCTCTATATGTTTTTATAACCAAAAATCATACAAAATTATGTTTCAAATGAATTTATTGTGTAATTTTATATTTTGGTATTTCTAGAAATATTGTTATATTATTTTATTCATGAATGATCGCTCCTTACACACTGATATGGATTCCCCATTTAGTCTTACTCACCAGTCCAAAACCTCAATATTCCAATTACACACCACTTTGGAATCACCACTCTGGATACACAGCTATGGATTGACCACTATGTGTGATCCACATTTCCAAGACTCACCATTCACCAGAATCCCAACTCCCATGACACACAGTTCCAATGACTCACCACTCAAAAGACTCATATCTCCTAAGAGTCATCGATCTAAAGAATCACCATTTCATTACTACACTTTCCATGCAAAATAATCACAACTAACATTCATTTTTTATTTTAAATTAATTATTTATAGTGGTCATATTATTGGGACATAATGTTACTAATGATTTTATAGACATTTTCTGGGATTTTATAGATAACATTTAAGTCACTCTTAGATCACAGTATGCGGTTTGATGTACTAGAACATCATAAATAATATGTGGAAGGTTTTTTGTTTTATTTGAAGAAAAAAATCAGTCAAAACAAGATACACATGTAGTGATAGAAGAGAACGAACATGATTCAACTAGTGTTCCACACTAAAATAGGCCATAATTCATGTGTTTCATGTTATATATCTAAACTTAAGAGAAAAAATGATGTATAAGGTTGTTTTGGTCATGGACCATTCATACTACACAAAAAAAAGATTCAATGATTCTGTTTTTTAAATAGAATTCTAAAAAACAAATCGAGTATCATTTCAATCAACCTTAAAGGGACCAAAATGAAGGAAGAAAGGGAGATGGTGAGCATCTCTCTCACCAACGGAGAACTTCCCTCTCTATATTTTAATGGAAATTTCTCCTGAAATCAACGTAATATCATTGATGATGTCATTTATCGGGAATTATGAAATGTTTATAGCTTGTGCATTCAATCGTAGTTGTAAATCTAGAGATAAAGAAATGGGAGGTTCATTCTCTGAATTCCAATGGGGTGGTAAACATAGGGAAGATCGAGGTTGGTGCAGTGGCATTAGTGAGAAGTGAGGAGGATCCGATTCTGATAGACTGGTTCCTTCTCATAGTGGTTTGATGAGAAGTGGGAGTTGGTCGTAGATCGGTAGATGGAATAGAATGAGTAGAGTGAGTCGAGTGATTTTTCATCGTCTGATGAATTGTTCATGCGTGAGTCAGTGACCTATTAGTCATAGATTTGGTCTGGCGGTGTCGATGGTAGGTGGTTCTTCTCAATTAGTGATGGGAGCATGTGATAGATTCTTAACTGATGCGGGTGGATGCAACTGTAGTGGCCCATTTATGAGATTAGAATGATGGGGTTGGGAAGGTCTTTGATGCACAGGGATCTAGGACCCCGAGGTCTGGGATCGCTGTGGCGTGATGGAGTCCCTCCATTGGCGAGGTAGTTCTCATGAGCACTGGTGTGGTTGGTGTGAAGGACAGGATGAATTGGATCAGCTTTCTGGTTCTGGAAGACTTGGGTTGTAGGTGGGCTGGGATCCATATGTGCTCTGAAATTCGGTGTTGCTGCATTTCTATAGACGATTTTTTCCCAAAAAATCTACTGGTAGGGCCGAAATTGATCTTTGGATGATGCTAACAAGCTAGCAGGATGCTCTCCCGATGACACTTTCGGTGAGTAGATCTCGAGGATGTATGGTAGGATGATGTCCGGAAACTGGCTAGGGCATCAGGTGTTTTGAGGATTGGGATTCCAGCAAGATGCTCGATCTATTGTGCACACACAAGGGGGTTTGGAACCCATGTGATTTGTTCCCTTTCTTGACCCGTCCTCGATCTCAGGTCTGGTGGCGACGTTGGACTGGATGCTCCGACGAGGTGATGCAATCCATGAGGCTTGAACTAGTCAGGGACAACATACGAGCTAGGTTACAGTTGCAGGCAATGAAGATGATGGGGATGACCTCGATGAGGCATGATTGGAAGGGACATCGGGTATTGAGTTTGTGTGACAGGTTGTATGGCATGTTTGGCAGGAATATTTGGACCTAGAATTAATGATTTCAGATCCTGATGGATTTCATTCTTGGATGGTGATAACAGTGTGTCTCATATGAAATGGATTTTATTATATTTTGGGTCCTAAGATCATTTTTATTTGGATGGTTTATTTTCCATTTCTATATTTGGTTATTTAGGATTTTAATTTTCAATAAAGATTTTAGGGTTTCGTTTTCTTAGCTAGGAGCATTCCTGATACCTTAAAAGAACCGCGAATATACAATTCAAATCACAGTGAGAATAAATTTCCCTACTATTATTTTATATTCTTTGTTTTTGAAGATTATTTACATTATGAGAAATGTGTGATTGTCTCTATTTTATGAATAGAGTCTAACTTTTGATCATAACTAGAATATACATAGATATATTATAAACTTATTATTTTACACCTTGTATTCCCACAGATAACAGTGGATGAGGTCCATGTGTGGCCTATCACATTTTTCACTCCCACAAAAACTATGGAAGATTTAGTTGTGTCATGGAAAAAAAATATGTGTTTTTGTATACAACAATCTCATATATGGATCATGTTTATTTCTATAAAATTATTTGTAGAAGGTGATCACTATGTGGAGAGGACTATTTCTAAGCTTGAGATTGGACCTCTTGTTATTTTTTTTGAAGTACTATTTTCTTATTTTATATATTTAAAACCAAATTTTTAACATTTATAGTTAATATAAGTCAATTTTTATATTAGAATTTTATTTATTTAAATTTATCAAAAATTAAAATATCATTTCTTATTCTTTCCACTAAGAACTATTAACTCCTTAAGATATTTTTTTAAAGATCAAAACTTTTTTAAATATACAACATCAGTTTAGTTTGATTTATTTTAATCTAATTTTGAGAATTTGTTTTGTAAATCGATTTTTGAATAGATATTTTATTAGGATCTCCATTCACCCCACTTTTTAGTGTATTACACCAAGAAATATTTTAATTATTGATTTCACTAACAATTGCCATCAAAAACTTTCTGTCAAATATGAGAGTCTTTAATATGTTTCTGAGTGGCTCTAACTTTCTATTTAATTTCATCAGCTATTATTTGTACTAATATTAATATTTCTCAAACATTATCTGAAATTTTTTTAATTATAAACATTTTTTCCTTTCTGTAATTCATAAGGATATATATGAATGCTCATGTAAAATCTATATTTGTTAAAAAACAGATATATGATGTTATTTATCCCAATGGCCATCGCTATCCATAAAACATGATCTTATCATATCCTTATGGTTTTAGTGGTTCCTTTAGAAAGACCATTGATCTAGGCATGATAAGATATAATGAAATTCAACAATATGTCAAAATCCCTCTTAAGACTCTACTAAAACATTGATGTAAACATCAAATCCCATTCAGATACAATAGAATGTCGTAGTCCATGAAAACATACAACATAATTAATGTATATTAACAAAATTTTATTAATAGAGAAATATTGTGGGATAATTATTAGTTTTACTAACATTGTAAAGAGTTTCAATACAACCCATATAGAAATATGGCCCTTTAAATTTTGGGGAGTCTAAAGGCAATGCCTAAAGTGATTTTCCATTTTCACCTATAAAATGGGTAATGGTTATGATATCCACTTATACAGATATCTATAATACTTACCACTATAACATACCGTGTTCTCAGACACATACACATCAATATAATTCTTTAGGGTGTACAAATAATGATACTCTTTTAAATCTTTGTACATACTCATGATTCATGGATGAATAGATAATAAAGAACTATGATCCTCATCCAAAATATCATTCTAAGATATCTTTTTTATGGGACAGATATATGGTTCTTGGGCCTTATCATACCTTCATAATTGATATTTAACATAAGAACATTATTACCTTTTTTTCAACTCCTTATCCCCCTATAGTGTCTCTTTAATATTCTATTGGATAGATAGTTGAACACCCATTTTTGAAAGATAATATTTCTCCCATACCGTAAAAAATAATAGTTAAATCCATTTAAAAACTATAAACATTTTGTATTTTCACCATCATCATAGATAAGATGACATTATCCATCCAACTCAAAGCTTTGGACACATTATTCCCTTTCCCAGTGTAGTGATGTATTGAGTAATCATAATCATTAATGACCATCATCCATATTTTATGATGATTATTTATATTTATTTGTGTGATTATGTACTTTAAAATTTTATTATCAATATAAATTTCAATATTTTCCCAATTATGATAATCTATTTTAATATTTTATAAAAAAATTACAGTATGTAACTCTAAGTAATGTAGTGGGAAATTTTTTTATTGAACTGTTAATTATCATGAGTCATAATCTTTCCAACAACATTCTCCATGAGGTTTTATCATGATCACTTCTATGATGCATCATTTTAGATCAATCACCCTTATCCACATTAGGTTAGTTTATGTAAAAATGTTTTTTCTATCCATATATTGAGTTCATTGAAGTTTTCTTCACATTCAAATAGCCAATGTAACTTCTCTCCCTTACATGTTACTTGGTTAGTGGATTAGATAATCATAATAAATTTTCCACAATGAACTAATACTATCAATCCAAACCAAGAAAAATATAGATCTAAATTATAGTGGATGGACTATGGAATTATTAAATAACATATTCCATTGATGAATCCCCTAATATCATCTTTCATGAGATTATGTGAACAAAAAATGATTTTCTGTAGATAAAATTTAATGTTGTTAATTTTTGTATATAACTAATTATTCTATAGGGTCATATCATAGTCTTTAAAGGACATGAAGACTCTCCCTTAACATTAAATATACATGATTATCATCTATATAGTCTCGGACAAACTACTCAAGGTAATCCATAATGAATCAATTAATTGTTTCGATGAAGATAAAGGGTTAATTAGTTAAACCAAATTGTGTCACTATATATTTATAGTGTCCATAAGTTTTATGTAATGCTTTATAGTTTATGTATTAACTTTTAAATATCAACAGAAATTATCTAGATCATAGACTAATTTTAAAAAATTTTGAGCTCATTTTAATTGATTGAAAAAATAATCTATAAATGGTAGAGTGTTATTATTCTTGATCGTGATATTATTATGTTCTTGGGAATCCATATAGAATTCTATTTTTTTCAATTTCATCTTAATAAAATGAATTTGTCCACCACATGATGATACATTAGGTAAAAGTAATCACATTTAATGAATATTTTGGTTTTTTATCATTAATAATTAAAAGATAATATGATTCATTTTATATAGTATTTATGAAATAAGAGTAGAAAAAAGTATGATATCTAATAAAAAAATTAACATGTAGATGAAATAAAATGACACTCTCCAAGAACTACATCTATAAACACATTATAAAGATTCAAATCATCGATGTTGAGTTTCTCCCCAACCATCATAGATAATCACCCATTTGGAGTAATATTCAATTCTGATATAATTGATTTAGTTTCTATTGGATATTAATATTAATCTTCCCACAAATATATGATTATGGGTTAGTTCAAAATATCAAATGTAACTACCCTTACATGAAAATTATTGTGGGATTTTATATGTAAAGTCATCCCCATCCTTATATTAAATAATATTTAACTATAGGGAGAATGAAATATTTGTCAGAACCACATTCTCACAACCCTCAATACATGGATCACCATACACATGAGTGGTGGTCATTATCCCATCATAGTTTTTCACTACTAATTCAATATAAAATTATTTTGGTGTTATAGTGATACCATTAATTTATTATTTTGATACAAAAGAGTGGGTAGATCTAGAATCAAAATAGAAAATATAATTCCATGAGTGGATTTTAAGTGTACATTTCACCACAATATAATCATACCCCATATAGAAACATATTATTTCATGATATTTATCGTTATCTATAGGAATAAGAGTGTTTTCATGATTATCATTAACATTAAACTTCATATTTGAACACTAGTTAGCATAATTCCCATAACCCATGCATTTGATACAATGGAGTGTGGGAAGTGCATTATATGAAGAGATTTATCTAATATTAACTATGTTTAAATTCTCATAAAATAATAATTAAATTTAATTAAGACATTTCACACATAACATAATACATTGGCCAAACCCATTATGATTATTTCTTCTATTTTTCCTTCCACACTTCTTTCATAAAATTATTCTCAACATCTTATCTCCATTGTTTATAAAATTTCCATTGAATTTCATCTTTATTTTCATATCAAAATATTTTTTTTATGGGTAACTCTAATCTCCATGATGGTATTTATAGATCACATAATGATATAATTATATATATTAAAGTAACATATTTATAACTCCTTTGACATATTTAGTTTGATGTGAAAATTTTGTTAATCTATATTACATTCATGTTTTATGATAATACCAGATGTAGAGACCCAAATCTTGACATACGTGGAAATTACATTACTTTTGTGGAATACTTATTGCATAACAAACACAGAAACACAAGGACCGTAATAGTTTTGTGTCTTTGGAAACTTGGAATTTAATCATCTAATCGTGGTGAAAGATCATCAACTTATCCCATAAAGATCTTACCCTTTTGTTTTATTACCTAGAAACCTTTCATTATATCCTGGGGAAAAGAAAACATAAAAAGAGTGAGCTCAACTGCTCAGTAAGGCTAAGCATAGAGAACATAAAAAAATCCATAAACATTTGAAAGCAAATGCTTGAACAAAAAATCTAAACATCAAAATCTTGAGCAAGGACATAAATCTTGGAAGTACATAAGGCATATTCATAAAAGAACATAAATCTTGATAAAATATCATGGTAATAAATAATCTAATAGTGAAACTATTAAACACTTGTTATGATTTCTATAGTAGCCAAGGCATTGCTGCCAAGACCATCTTAGTGGACAAAGTCCCTTTTTGAATCGAGTTCACTTCTCGTTCCAGTCCTGTATCACTGAACCAGATTAACATTCCATTCCATCAATATCTATATCATGAGATATAAATTATTACCCAATGAATTGGAGGTAGATATAGGCCCCACCAATCTCATAATGAAATCATTCTTACTTGTGCCACAAAATAAACATGAAACATTCATCATAACCCAAAGAATAAAATGGGTATCATAAACATCATCCCATCATCACATAATCTATATAAAAAAATGGATATTACATCATAATAAAAGTGAAACCATGTAAATCATAGATAAATTATACTAGAAACATACACATATGAAATAATGTCATCATAGATGGAAAATGGTTTTGATAAAAAATTTGAAATGAATTCTTGAGGAAAATATATTTTCTTCTTCAAAATCAATTTCTTTTCACAAAACGTCATGAAATTTTTAAAATAGAGATAATTTGTTGAAAATAGTCATGAAATATTTTGGATGAAGCTACATGAAAATAAGGCTTTATAAAACCATAAAAATCCTTTCATGCTGTATAAGTTAAAAAAACATTCTTCTCGTACTTTTTCCGGAAAAGTCAAAAATTATCTCACAACATAAACAAAAGAATGATTACTTAAATACCATATAGTAAAAGTAAAAAAAGGGTAAAAAGAACTTTAAACATACATGAAACCATTTTTATAGAACAGGAACATGGATGATAAATATAACTCTAGTGAGTATGTATGAATAAACAATCTCGGATAAAAACGAGATTGGAAAAGTTATCCCTTGCCGTATGTCCGATATGCTTCGTATGTATTCGAACCTCCTCTATAATGATTTAAATAATGTAATTTACTTATTACAGAATCATATTCATTGTTATTATATCATATATGGTTCACTTATGTATTTATATTACCCGTTCCTTTGTCAATTCGATGTTAAAGTAGCGTTTTAGGTAAAAGTGTTTCATTTATCGTACGTGTTTGGACTTGTTGTTCTTGTTATGACTATTACTTATATCATGATTTACTCACTTCCAGAATGTAAAACCTGATTTATTTATCATATATATTCAGTATATTTATATATATATAATATATATAAATGAAATTAAACACACCGTTCAGAGACGGTAGGTCGTACGTACGTATGAATGTTGTTTTCCTTTCTTTATTGACATGAACAGAAGTAAGTAGATGATATATATATATATGTATACATAAATCCATTAGAATAATTAAGTCATATATTTCATTATTATTCATTATATAAACTTTATAATCATTCTTGAATGGTTAATCATGGAAAATTAATGTCATCTCATTCTTGGAGATGGTAGTCCGTACGTGCGCACAAGCGATGATATCATTCCCATGATCGTGGAATTATTTTGAAGTGTATGTATAATGTTAAAAAATAATAATCACTTTACAATAACCATATATTGTTATTTATTTACACCATTATACCCATCGATGTAAGGAGGTGGTGGAAAAACTGATTACACCACGGCATGGAGACGGTATTCCGTACGTACGCACGTGTGGTGATTTCATTTTCCGTAGGATGGATATAAGGTTAAATAGGGTTGTTTCATATTCATAATAACATATCAGTATATGATTGATATTGATGATATTTATTTATAATGAAACAACTAAATAAGAATATGTTTAAGAGGAAAGAAACTTGAGAGAATCGAAATAAGAGATTACCTCTTCTTCGACGCACCTCCTTTAAGCCTTCTCTTAAGGAAGTAGAGTTAGTCTTTTGAGAAGACCAGAACCACCAGAATGTTTCTAGGTAAGTTGAGAAGGTAACTTGGAAGGTTTTGGGCGAGAATAAAGGCTCAAAAGGGTGTGAAGAGAAGTGGGAAGGGGAGTCCTTTTTATAAGGGAGGAGAGGGGCACCTTTGGAAAAACTCAAAATATTATTTTATAATAAAGACATAGTCGGTTTATAATAGCTCCAAATTGATTTATTTCGAAGCTAAAGTGGGGATGGGTCGCAATAATCTCAACCAAAATATTTTAGACAAGGTTAGGTTACAATTTTATCCTTATCATTTAGATTTATCTTTATGTTAAATAATATTACTTTTACCATGCCATCTTGTTTTCTTACACAATAAGGTTAATAAACTTACTATATCAAGCCAAATGAACCCCAAGTTGTTTATAATTAATATATATAACCATATATAATTCATTTGGCCGAAAGTTGGATTTTTATGTATAAAATAACAATTAATAATATAATATTGGTTTCAAAAACTATTTTATGTCAGCTTTGTCACTATTTGGTAATTTATTTTTGTGAAAATCATAAAAGAATTATAAGATAGAAAAAAGTTAACTAAAAAAACAATATCATGTCATATTAACCTATAAAACTAGTGGAATTTATAAAAAGTCTCAAATTACATTTATTTGGATATTTATAACATCAATTATGTCAATATTTCATTAATAAGATAATTATTGCATCATCATTATGTCATAACTAAATTATATTATTTAATGTCTAAAATTTATAAATAAAATACCATTATGTAGGAAATATTTTTATCTTTCTAATTAATATTTATAGTCTAATTTATCTTATGTATAATCCTATATTAAAAATGTTTTAGTTATTAAACTTTAATTTTAACTATTTTAAGTATTCTTTAAATAAAATAATATTAAATGTAATAATCTAATACAAGTAGACCTAAATGGTCATATTTTATTTCTAAGGTTATTGTTTGTCTATTTACCCTTATCCAATATAATTAGGACATGTGTTAGGGTAATAATAATATCAATTTTACCCTTAATTACCGTATTTACTTTTAACCGTGGTAAATAAATGTAAAACGTTACTATTCACCAAAAATTACTTTCATCACATTGAACCACATTTTAGTCATTGATATTAACCGTGTCTCTAGGATTTTCGAAATTCCATTTACAAAGGTGTGAAATTATGTTTTATGTGAATTTCCAAATTTCCTAGGAGGTAGGTAAAACAAGGTGAAAAGTTCAAAAAAAATTTATATATCTAAAATTATTATAAAATGACTCCAATAAATTACATTGAACTTATATATGTATTATGTAGTAATTTTGAAATAAAATAAATTTAAATAAAATAAATAATTTTTTCAATAAAAAGTTAGTTTTTAAATAGTAACCTAGTGTTTTCACTATTCATCAAAAATTGAATGTTTTCAGAAAAATTCAAAAAATTCACCCTATGATTATTTCGATATTTAGAATCCAAAAATTAATTCCATTTTGAAAAATAAAATTTCAAAAAGTGTGTGTTCATATTCATAACGACTAGTTTATATAACATATCATTGTTTAGTGAAACTCGGTATTGCGTACAACATACGCTATCGTGGAAGGTAGAGATTACATGTAATGTAAGCCAAGTCAAGGATGTGTTTAGCACATGCTCCTTTTGGTGTATCATAAAACACAAGACATCAATGTAATTAAAAATAATATTTTTCAAAAAATATCGGGGTGTTACATTTTACCCCCTAAAAATGAATTTCCCCCTCGAAATTTGACAGGGTTATAAATGGTTTAGTATTATAAAGTTTATTTAATAGAAACACACATCGTAAAAAGTAATACCAAAACCAATCTTGAAAAACTAAAGTATGAAACCTAACAGTTACCCAAATTAACTAGTAACTAGGTTTCCATATATAAGAATCTGGGTGAAAATATGGATATGGAAGAGAAATATAACCATCATGATCTAATAGAGAGTGGTAGAGAACATGGCTATGAAAAATACAACAATCACAAAGTAATATATTTTTGATGATCTAAGGTACCATCTGATTCATTGGATATAAGGGCACTAGAACAACATTTTTGGTTTTCAGGAACATTTCCATAAAGTTGAAGAAATTGGAAATAGAAGAAATACTTTCGTGATTTTGTTACAGTCTCATCATTGGTCATTCCTTGGACAATTTCAACTTCATCTCTTAAAAAATGAAGTTCAATTTGTCATTCGTGAAGTGTTAGCAGATCATGTGATAGAATGATGGGTCATTCCATCTGTCTCAGACAAAAGGTTAGAAAAAGTTATCAAAAATACATAAGTCCATCTATAGTGAGATTAATAATATATGGTTACTAAAATGGACTTATAATTCATATATCATACTGCTTAATATAATAAAACTGGTTTCTACTAAACATGGACTTCTTGTAGGCCAGTGGTGGGCGATAAAGGCCTATCGCACTTCAGTTGTGGTTTTGATTCCCGCAACCTTGTCTGACACAACGAGTTGTCATCCATCCTATGGGTTGTCCTTTTTCCAAAACTATACTATCATAAAATAAAAATTTATATCTTTAACCAACAATATATGATGTCCATTCCAAACATTAGGCTTATCAAAAATACTTCTGTCTGATTACTAGAAATTTCATCTACCGAGAATGTGAATTCCTTTATTTGTCCCCCATATATCATAAGATATATCTTGTTGGTCACATTCCAAACATGTGAATACTTTAATCATTTTTTCTCTTGAAAAGTGAATACCTATTAAACCTTTGTAAAAAACATGAATGTTATCAAAAGTTAACTCTTTCCACATACCAAAAATCCAAAAAATTCTACATACTCATATCATGATATCACTTAGTCCTTATAATAATCATGATCTCATGAATACTATCAAACATATTATTTTCTCCTTGTCCATTCATTATGTGCATATCATCTTCTTTCAGAAAATATTTCAATCACTTTTCATGGTTACCGGTACCATTCAATATATACTTTCAAATACATTAGGAAAAACAATAGTGTATCAATCCTTTGATGTGTCTTTATTCCATAGTAATATTACCAATAGAATATAACTCTTGATAAACATAAATCATTCCACTACCTTCTTAAACCATTGACCGATCTTCAACAATTCTCTCATCTCACAGATCATTTGTAGTCTCTTCATCATCCTCGACATAAATACTACCCATACATTCATGATGATTCTCTTCATGATACTTTCCCTTAGGGAATTAATTTGCATAATGCATGTACATTCCACATTTAAAACATTTAACTATTTTTGATGTCTTACCGATACCATTATCCATGTCCATGGTGGTAACTGATCCTTTTCCTTTGTAATTACTGGCTATGTGTCCTTCATTTCCACAACCAAAGTCTCTTCCATTTCCTTTGAAACATTCTCCTTGATGTCTCTTCCCACATGATTCAAATGAGGGAAATTGAAATTTCTTTCCTCTATGATCATCATGAAACTCCATCATTCACTTATTATATGAGTCCGGAAACTTACCAAAGTTGAGATTATTGATCATATTATGATATTGTTGATTACACAAACAATGATTTTTTGCCTTCCAAATCCCATTTCATTTTCCTGATCATGAAGAATATCATTCCATGTCCACTATATTCTTCATTAACATGAATCTTCTGGTTTCCAGCAATTTTCAAAAACCCAAAAAGAATTGTATGAGAGACATTAATCATTCTAGAAAAACAACATAATCAATTGGAGTAATTTCAATATCTAACATCATAGGTTTAATCCTAGGTTATTCACGATCGTTATCATAATTATAGGATTATAACCTATACTTATACTTAACCTTAGGGACATCCCTAGACATACCATGGAAATATATCTAGGGATCCCACTAAATTTTTCGCATCCTAGTTTCCAATGGTTAACTAAAACTTTATTCTGATACCAACTTTAGAGACCCAAAGCATGACGTACATGGAAATTACATTACTTTTGCGGAATACTTATTACATAACAAACACAGACACAGAAGGACCGTAATAGTTTAGTGTCTTTGGAATCTCAGAATTTAATCTTCTAATCGTGGTGAAATATCTTCAACTTCTCCCATAAAGATCTTCCCCTTTTGTTTACTTACCTAAAAACCTTTCTTTATATCATGGGGAAAAGAAAAACACATTCTTCTCGTACTTTTTCCGGAAATGTCAAAAAGTACCTCGTAACGTAAAAAAAAGAAACATTCCTTACATACCATTTAGTAAAAGAAAAAAATGGGAAAAATTGACTTTAAACATAAATGAAACATTTTTTAGAAAACAGGAACATGGATTATAAATATAACCCAAGTGAATACATATGAATAAACAATCCCAGATAAAAACAATTTTGGAAAAGTTATCCCTTTCCTTATGTCCGATAGGCTTCGTTTGTATCCGAACCTCTTTATAATGATTTAAATAATTTAATTGACTTATTAAATAATCATATTCACTGTTATTATATCATATATGGTTCACTTAGGTATTTATATTACCCGTTTATTTGTAAATTCCATGTTAAAGTAGTGTTTTGGGTAAAATTGTTTCATTTATCGTACATGTTTTGACTTGTTGTTCTCGATATTATTATTACTTATATCATTATTTACTTACTTCCAGAATGTAAAAAAATATTTATATGTCATATATATTCAGTATATATATATAATATAGATAAATTAAATGAAACACACCGTTCATGGAGATGGTAGGCCTTACGTAGGCATGAACGCTGTTTTCCTTTCTTTATTGACTTTAATTGAAGTAAGTATATGAAATATATATATATATGTATACATAAATACATTATCTTAATTATGTCATTTATTTCATTATTAATCATTATATATACTTTATAATAATTCCTGAATTATTAATCACGTAAAATTAATCTCATCGCGTTCGTGGAGACGATAGTCCGTACGTACGCACGAGCGATGATATCATTCCCATGATCGTGGAATTGTATTGAAGTGTATGTATAATATTATAGAATAAATATCACTTTAAAATAACCATATATAGTTATTTATTTACACCATTATACCTATCCATTTAAGGTGGTGGTGGAAAAACTGATTACACCACGGTGTGGAGACGATATTCCGTACGTACGCACGCGTGGTGATTTAGTTTTCCATAGGATGGATAGAAGGTGAAATAGGGTTGTTTCATATTCATAATAACATATCATTATATCAGTGATACTGATGTTATTACTTTATAATGAAACAATTAAATAAGAATACGTTGAAGAAGAAAGAAACATGAGAGAATCGAAAGAAGAGATCACCTCTTCTTCGACGCACCTCCTTTAAGCCTTATCTTAAGGAAGTAGATTTGGTCTTTTGGGAAGACCAAAACCTCCAGAATGTTTCTAGGGAATTGGAGAAGGGAAATTTCCAATGGTTTTATGATCTTAAAGGATGAAAAGGGTGTAAAGAGAAAAGGGAAGGGGTGCCCTTTTTATAAGGGAGGAGAGGGGCACCTTTGAAAAAAATCAAAATATTATTTTATAATAAAGTCGTATTCAGTTTATAATAGTTCCAAAGTAATTTATTTCAAAGCTAAAGTGGGTATGGGATTAAATAATCTCAAAAAATAGATTTTAGACATGTTTAGGTTACAATTTTAACCTTATCATTTAGATTTAACTGTAAGTTAAATAAGTTTACTTTTACCATGTCTTCTTGTTCTCGTACACTATAAGGTTAATAAATATACTATAACATGTCAAACGAACCCAAAGTTGCTTATTATTAATATATATAACCATATCTAAGTCATTTGGCTAATCCTTATATTTTTTGGAATAAAATAACAATTAATAATATACCATTTGTTTTAAAAACTATTTTATTTCAACTTTGACACTATTTGGTAATTGATTTTTGTGAAAATAATAAAAGAATTATTAATTCGAAAGAAGTTAATTAAATAAATACTAACATGTCATATTAACCTAGAAAATTTTTGTAATTCATAAAAAGTCTCAAATTACATTTATTTGGTTATTTATAACATCAATTATGTCAATATTTCATTAATAAGATAATTATTGAATCATCATTGTGTTATAAACAAATTGAATTATTTAAAGTCTAAAAATTATAAATAAAATACCATTATGTATTAAATATTTTTATCTTACTAATGAATATTTATATTTGAATTTATATTATATATAACCCTATATTAAAAAAAAAATAGTTATTAAACATTGTTTTTATCTAATTTAAATATTCTTTAAATAAAATAATATTAAAGGTCCTAATCTAATCCAAGTTGACCTAAATGGTCATATTTTATTCATAAGTTTGTTTTTGTTCGAATTAAACTTATTCAGTAGAATTAGAACATGTGTTAGGGTAATATTAATATCATTTTTACCCTTATTTACCCTATTTAATTTTAATTGTGGTAAATAAAAGAAAAAGTTACTATTCAGCAAAAATTATTTTCATCTCACCGAAGCACATTTTAGTTCTTGATATTATCCGTGTATCTCAGATTTTCAAAATTCCACTCACAGAAGCGGTAAAATTAAGTTTTATGTGAATTTCCAAATTCTCCTATGAGGTGGGTAAAAAACGGTGAAAAGTTCAATAAAATTTTTATATATCTAAAATTATTATAAAATTACTCTAATGAATTACAATGAACATATATAGGTAGTTCGTATCAATTTTTATCTATAATTAATTTAAATAAAATAAATAATTATATAAATAAAAAGTCGGTTTTCAAATAGTAACCCAGTGTTTTCAATATTCATCAAAAATTGAAAGTTTTCAGAAAAATACCAAAAATTCACCCTAGGATAATTTCGATATTCCGAATAAAAAAATGAATTCCATTTTGAAAAATAAAATTTCAAAAAGTGGTTATTACAATTCAAAACAGCTAGTTTGTATAACATATCATTGTTTAGTGAAACTCGGTATTGCGTACAACATACGCTATTGAGGAAGGTCATGATTCCGTGTAATGTAAGCCAAGTCAAGGATGTGTGTAGTGCAAGCTTCTTTTTGGTGTAGCTTACAACACAAGACATCAATGAAATTTTTTCATAAAATCTCGTGGTGTCACACCAAATCTGTACCTAATAATTCTAGCAATTGTATCCTCATCGCTTTTAACTGATTCATCACCATTTTATTTTTCCCAAGGAATTATTTCTCATTTCTTTAGGAATAATACTAGGAATAATACATTCAAAAATATCCACATAAAATCTTCCTCCTATAAGGATTCATTTTCACCATTACCTCATGTTATTGATAATATAATACCCATGATTGAAATTTTCTTAAAATGATACACAAAAAAAAAATTCATATATTAAACACTATAAAATGGATAATATATTTTAAATGTTATTGAGATATATATTATCAATTAGTGGATTATTGAACCCACTAGTATAATGTGGATGTTTCCATAAGAAGGGATCAAAAAAATTTATTCTCTCGTTTTATCATTTATAATATCAGTATGATTTTAAAGTGGTGAATGTTTAATAAGAATGCAATCAATTGTATTGAATCTAGATCCCATAGCATTAGATTTATCAAGAGTAAAATCATTATATTATACATTAAATTTAGTATTACTAATGTAATTTAAAAATCCATCCATTGTCTAAAACCAATAATTATAGTCTGAGTTTCAAAAATCATAGTGGGAAACTATATAATCATAAAAATAATTTTTTTGATATTTATATCATGAATCCTTTTATTTTTCTTATGAAATTTTAGTTATATCCTATTCCATAAATGGCCATACTCTATTCAAATCATTCATTATAGTTCTAATTAAAATTTTAATTAACCCAACCAAATCCCCCTAGATTTAAAATTTAAATTGCAGTAAAAGAACACTAATTGTACACTAGAATTATGGTTGAGAATAGTGTGACAACACTTTTTGGGTGGGTTTAACCCTAGATTAATCTTTTATAAAACCATATAGACTTGTACTATATATATAGTGATGTGTTCTCAAGAAAACATAATACTTTCTTTACCATATAATTGTATATTCTCATATAGGTAAAATTCTTATAATAATTATGAATAATTGAATCTCATACTAGCTTTAAATGGTAAATAAAAATTCCTCTGATACATATTATAGTGATATATACAATTAATACATAACTATCAAATCTCATTTTATGATTATTCAATACATAACATGATGATTCACAAATTAATCATATATACTTATAGCCATTAGACACATTTATATATTATAATTTGTTAATAAGATATCCAAATCGTGCCCCACTATATTATTTATAACTAAAACCATTATTATATATATCAACCTTAAAACTATTATTCATAACTTGTGTCGAGGGAATTTATATAATTATAATCTAATTTTCATAGTGAGGGTAAATAAGTGAGATATAAATTATCATTTTAAACTATAAAGATATTGATTTTATAAGACAAGGAGTATAATACATGAAAACCATTCCATGTATATCATATATCTTTATAATGATTCATGGTAGAAATTAATCATAATGGAATAAAAAAACATGATAAAGAAGATTATAACATTTCAATTAGATGTATGTTTTTTTCCATGCACATAAAAATATAAAATCATTTCCTTATTCAGTGATCATTGAAAAACATATAATAATGGATTGTGTTCACTATAAATTACATAATATCCATTTTCACGGATCACTAACAAGTGTAAAGAGTATCATAATAAATTTTTTGACTCTCTATTCTCATCCACATTATCTCATGAGACATCTATTTTTACGCATTTCCATGGATAGATATATAATTAATATCCCACCCATCATATATTAACGTCTTACATATGTGTGACACAAGATCATAAAATATTCAAAATTACATAACCTTTGGTATGGAAAATGGATTCAATAAAATTTAATCATAAAATTATTGTATATCATATTTATATTAAACATGTTCTCTTATGGTTTCGTTACAACTTAATTAACCCTTCGGACATAAAAGATTTTCTTAAAATCCTTTCAAAATCATTATAATTACAGTGTTTATAAATAATTAAATTGTATGGTATCATTTCATAATAAGAATTCAATTGAATAATAATCCTACATATTTTTTTTATCATTGAAGAGTAATACATTAAATAATCTCTCAAACATTTCTATAGGAAAGACCAATTTTTCAGTTGAAATCAATTATATAAAAACATGGAATTTAAAAAATATGAAGGTAAACAATTTAATAAAAAATAAACTTCAAAACATGTTAAAAACACATCAAACAATAGAATAGAAATGATATTGGGAAAAATATTTCGATATCTTGTATGTTAAAAAAAGGATTCTATTCTCATGTTTTGATAAATGGTCAAAATCTTACAAATTTAGACAAAGTTGAGAAGATTTTTTTAATTTTTTTAAAAAGGCTTATAGATTCATATGATATACATTAAAAAATAATATGAAAATATAATAAAAAGAATCATCCATATATTTTTCGATAACCTTAATATGGAAGTAAAATGATTCATAACTGAAGAGAGGAATGAAGTCGATCATCTATAAAAACATTCAATACATGTATTAAAATCTTAAAGAGTGGAAAATTGAATGGAAAATTTAATATAGATAAATAACCAATGGATAATAAGATTCCTGGGTATTTTGAGTGTTTGTTCATAAAATTTCTTCATGATAAGCATGTATATAAAACATCTAGATAAACAATGAGATTATAACATAAAAATCTTCCCTCTAGTTCAACATGATTTTAATATTCAATATATTCATGTATAATAAATTAAAATATCTTATTAATATATAAATTCATCATGTATAAACATATAATAATATAAAAAATCTACTTATAATATCTTAAACAATGTTTTTAAAAATACCTTCCAAAAATCCTATTTTCCAGGTGTTAACTCATTTGTTTTAACAAATAATTTCTTTTTGTTAGTTTCGATGAATATATATTGACCAATGTTCCATAATATACATAATATTTATCATGTTATAAATCTTATAAATATTCACAAGATATATATATATATATATATTCATTCACAAAAGGTGTAGATTTAAAAATGAAATACATTATTTATAGATATTGTAGGTAGTACATACATTTGAATACATTTTTCACTTATTGATTGATGGAATGAAAGAAAATTAAAATATAAATCACTATTATAATCACATTATTATACCATATATATCATATATATTCATTAAATATATATTTACTACAATTCAAATAAGGCAGTATCGAGATACAAGTCACATCTGTTCGTAGAGAAGGAAGTCTATATATACGCTCAAGAAACATTGTCATATAACGAAATCACGTAATGGAAAAAAGTTTAATGTGGATGGTATCATTGAAGAACCATAATTATATAATAAATATCATTTATTAACATTAAAATTATAATAAAAACCTTGCGTGATACATGGTTATGTAAAACGAAATGTTCCACTATGTAGAGGTGGTAGTCTTCACATACATACATGTGATACATTCACATCCCATTCGATTGAATATAGGGTGGATGTAGGTGGTTCCATAAAACTAACAAATATTTAGTATATTTATGACAGTTGATTAATTGTTTTATTAGTAATATTATATATTTATAGTAGACAGAAGAATATATAAATTGAAATATGTGAGGTAATACGATTACCTCTTATATGGTAGGCCTCAATTACAACATTTCTTAGGTACCCCTTTGATCAGTAATTTAAAAATAAAAATAAAAATAAAATCATAAGATAGTGAATATTATTGTTTAATTTGTATGTGGTTGGTTGATTTATATATATCAATGTTCTGTAAATAATATAATCGATGGGTTTCCTTTTATAAGTTTTGTTGAGGACACACAAGTAGTTTCTTAATAGAATACAATATAATAATTTAATTCTCAAAAACATTCATCCAAATGAATATATATTTACTTTTGAGTTATTATTAGGTATAAATATATCTATAAAATTTTATATATGCATTTTAATTGACATACATACCCTTATCACTTCATTTAAGCCCTAGTATACCAATTTTAACCGTAACCGTTGTGAAATCTCTTTACTGTTTTAACATTCCATATGACAAAAAACGAAAGTGGCTTCATTTCAATATTTGAAAGATATGTTTTAAATTATGAAGTAAAATTTTTCAAAATAATTTTACTTATTTGGAATAATTTTATTTCAAATTAAAATAATAAAATGAGTTGAAATTAGTTTTCTAAAAATGAAATTTTCTTTCAGTTTAAAATGTTTTTATTCAAAAATAAAACATAAAAATAATTACAAGAAACTTAATTTTGTTAATAATGTTATAGATTAACTAATATTGCATTTTAAATTTATTTAAAACATATAATTATATATACTATAATGAAAATGCAGTTTACGAGAGAAAATAGTATATCATACAATTCACCAAAAATTAAAAGTTTTAAGAATATTAAAAAAAATCCCCCCAAATATAATTTTTATATGATTATTTCTAAATATTAATATCATTTTTAATCTGAATTTTGTAATATTTTCATAATTTAATAATATTTTTTTCTGGTAAGATTAATTAAAACCATTTTTAAGGAAAATGTAATTTTAAACATATTATTTATTTTCTAAAAATGGGGTAATTATTTATTAATATATTTAATTTATATAAAAATATATATCTATTTATGAAAATATTATTAATAATTTACATTTTAAAAATTTAACCACAATGTTTTGTTGATATAATATTTTATAATACATTTAGACTCAAGGTTACATGTGTGATAAGCTATCGAGGAAATAAAATTTATTTGAAGAAAAATATACCATAAAATATTTGGGTGTTAAAGATTCATTACTGGGGATTTATATTACATTTTTAGAGGGGATCATATATCTATTATTATTTTCATTATTGTTTTGTGATCATTAAATGTATTAAGATAGGGATTAATTGTTTATCTTATTTTAATGTAATTGTCACGTTATTATGAATTATCGCATTAGATAATGGAGGAAAGAACTATAATAAATTAAAAAATAAAAGATTTTGGACATGGTTTGTTGAAATAACATGTGTTTTACCATGTTGATGGGTAGCCTCTTGATATTATTTGTAGTGTTTTATATCTTAATGATGATTTTTTTATTTATGATTTATATAATTTGAAATTGCAAAAAAAACCCAAATGAAGTGATATATGATAACTATATAAATATTTGGCATGTTTAATGGATTCCATTATTCATTAAAATTGATATAAATTTAGTTATTCTTGAAAAATATTTAAATTATATATTAGTTATTGATGGGAGGTATATATGGTTTCATGTAGTTGATTAATATATTAAATGAATGTTAGTTAAATTCTATAAAAAATCGGTAATGTTGAAAATATATAATAATTCCTTATAACCATTTATAAATTAGATTTTATAGATTAATATGAACTATAATTTTATTAATTAATTTTCTAACAATGAATAAAACATTTTTTTCATTCTAACTTCATTTATATATATTATTTTGGTTTAAGTAAATGTTTAATTTATAAATTTATGAATTATAATAATAAAAAATTATATTATATTATTAAATCGTCCTGAAAAAATTATATTAAAGTGTTTTTTTGTTAATTATATGACAAATATAATTTTATATGAATAATTGAAAATAACTATTTTTAAGAAAACTAATTTCCAATTTTGTTTTTACAATGTCAGATTATATATTTCATTATAATTGAAATGAAATTAGTTCATTATAATTATTAATAATATATTTATTATGATTTTCATCATAAAAACATTTATTTTTGTACAAAAAAAATCTTATACATAAAATGTAATATATCTATAAACATATTTTTAATCACATTTTGTTGGTTGTTAAAAATAAATTTATTCCACATATATAAAATGAATTTTAAAAAATGGAATAAATATTTTAATACATAATTATTAAATTTGATATGATTTTCACTTTCATTTTTTTCCAGTATGAATAGTAAAATTAATATCAATGTAAATTTCCATGTAAAGAATTAAAATGTATTAAATGGCTTAAAAATAATAGGATATGTGATAAAAATGGATAATAACTTTTATAGATTCGACAAGATGGGCATATTTCGACACAATATCATTTATTCATTAAATGTGAATCATTTTATATCCATTTTCTTGAGTATTTAATAAATATATTTTATTCATTTTTAACATTCCAAGGGTATTCTATCCCAAACATATAAAAAGTAACCCCCCTCTTAACTTATTCACATGTAACGATCCTGCTATACTACTTAATACAAACATATATACATTTATAAAATCCTTCCCTACATCATCCAAATATTTTTTCGATCATAATACCATCCTAGAAGGAATTATTGTATAACATAAAGGAGAGTATTTGAAAAATTTGGTATAGTCCTTAATAAAATATTTTCAAAATATTTCTTATATTAAATCCTAAAAAAATATCTTAAACATTTTCGAAGAAAAACATAATTTTCCAACAAAATGATAAATTGTTATTATTTATATATAATAACACTTTATAATCTAATAATATATCTAATTTAAAATTAATATATCATTCATATGTATGTAAAGACTGCTGCCTCAAAAAGATGATGTATTTCATTTTTTAACACGTACACATATAGATTATCAAAACAGTAGATAAAAATGTAATAATTTTATACATTAATTGTTGAAATTAAATTACCAAATTGAACAAAATTATTCTATTACTTAATTTAACATCGAATATAAATTAAAACATTTATCATACATATGTGCGAACAACTCCTCCATGGACCGATGCATTTTATTTTTTTCACCACCCCACATAGATAATATTTATATACATATTAAAATTAATAATATAATTTTTATATTATAATTTTAATTATATAAATAAAAAATAATAATTACTTTATTTCTCTTACGTTCATTGAAAAACAAAAACATCTTTCATGCGAACACAAGCATTCCCATCATTATGACTATACCACATTTCATTTTTCATAACCACCTTACATGATTAGTTCTAAAATTATTAAAAATTTATAAAAATTATTATTATGGAATGAAAAATGTTCTATAAATGATATAATAATGATCTATTTCACTATATTCAACTTATGAAATTAATTTTTTGTCTTATAATCCATATGTTCTCAAAACACTAGACATGATATTAATCGATTAAATAATTAAGAATAAAATGGATATTTATAAAAAAAAATACATGAAAAACTATTTCTAATATATTAAATAATTAATATATGTATCTTATTAATGAAGATAACAATTGTATGTGAGTAGTCGGACTAGAAGAAATGTATTTGTAGTTTCCATTGACTTTCTATGATACTTATGATATTTTAACTTCATGTTTTTTTATTCATGGTGTATATTACTTATGGAAGTATTTTATCATTATTATATATGTTTTTTTAAAATCAATTGTATTTACATTATTTCAAGGATTCATTGTTTGCAAACTTATCAAGTAAAAAGGGATATTGCATTTTAAAAATTACTTTTAAACTATCTAATAGATTTATTAATGATATTTTTTCTCCTAGTACATATTTTTGGAAGCATGATTAAATATGGAAATTAATTAACATAAATTATAGATAGAATTTATTCCAATTAAATTTAAAAATAAACTTTTTTTTATATTTCATAATGAATTGTGTCTTTAATTACAATGTATAAGTGGGATTGTTTTGTTGTAAACAACTTAAAATTCTTTTCCAGCCACTATATCAATTATTTGATATTTTTATTCCTTTGAAATATTATATGTTTTCTTAAAGTAAAAAATCTTATTCTGTTTGTTTTTTTGGATTTTCTTGAATATAATGTTTTATGGGTAATATATCAATATCTGGAAATTTTTTAGTTATGTTTGAAAGGAATATTTTTTATTGTTTGATTAGGGAAATTAAATGTTTTATGAGTTTCATAATATTTATATTTATTTGAATTTTTTATGAATAATGTTGATATTGACATAGATCTTCAATCTAATGGGTAATTATTATTTTCTCAAAATAATTTTGTTATAATTAACCGACTAGGATATTCCATTTTAAATGGTTCTTATAAGGGATCTATGATGATGATTTCAAATATAACCTATATTTATTTTCATTCCTTGATAGTGATATATTGTTAAAATATTATAATTTAAATATAATGATAAATATCTTCTTCTTAAAGTAAATAGTATTTCCCTTTAAGGTAAAAAAGATATTTTTTTAAGAACATATATTTTATTGATTCCAATGATTTATAAGAAACCCTAATGATTGTGATTTTTTTTCATTTTGCTTTCTTATAGATAATTTTATAAAATAAATTCTATAGTAATGCTTATTTCATGTGTAAGTAAATGACTATTAAATAAAAAAAAATTATCTTAATTGTAAAGTCCATTATATGATATAATGGGTTTTAAATGGTATAAATTATTTCAATTCATCTTTTTTTATATCCACTAAAATTATTTTTTTGTTCATCCCATGTTATCAAATTTTTCACATAAGGTTTTATGGATTAGTATGAATAATGATGATTTCATGTGGAAAATCAAGATGATCGTTCTAGAAAAGTACACATGTTTTATTTTAAAAGAACTATATTGTAAAAAAAATGGATACTGTGATGTAGTTCTCCATTTTTATTTTATTTATTTGTGATTTAATAGTCATGAAATGATTCTAAAAATTATATAATAAAGACAAGATCATAGGTAATGCATGAAAATAAATTATTGGGATACAAAACAAGATTTTGTGATGTTTTATGTTCGGGTTTATCTAGTAGGTATTGTATGAAAGGTTTCGAGAACGTTAATGTTTTGGATAATATTAATAGAATAAACTCGAGTGATTCTAATTAATGGGTATTTCTAAATGATATATATTTTATGATTACCATGTTTCTTTATCTAATATAGGTCAATTAAAAATGGAATTCCATAGAGTAAATTTATATAATGAACTAGGATGGTTATGTGAGGAAAATATCTTTCCAAATCAATTCCCTTTAATGATTGGAATTTTAGTAGACCATTTATTTGTGTAATTTATATGTTGATGTCAAATGTGGAGTGTGGTAGTATCTATATGATATGGGAACTACAATAACTATATAGGAACACAACAATTAAATAACAATTCATGAAATAGAACCCTCAATTATTTAGTTGATCATATTACACTATGATAGTCGATGTGTAATGGTTTATGCCTCAATGCCCAATTAAATAGATATTTTGGTAGTTGGAGTGGTTTGGATGAGTATCTATGATCACTGTGTAGTGTTTGAGGTGAAATAGTTTTCATGAAGGGTGTTCAAGACATGACCAAATTTTCACACTAAGAAAGGTTTTTTCTGGGCAAGGGAACTATTTATTTATGACTTCATATTATGCCTAAAATTTATATATGCAAAGAATTAATAATGTTTTTTAATTATGAGAAACATGAAATCGTTACAATTTTTTTTTGTAATGTTAAAAATGTTTGTAATTTCTTAAATTCATGGCCCGAATTGGAGGACCTCTTGATGATTCATAAAAGGAACATGCTTTTCCCTACATGAAAGCATCAAGGACTATCTTATAAATATCTTTTTGAGCTCACCCATTTTTTTTCATTCAATTCTTGTTTCCCATGAACCTATGGTTACCCCTTGTAAATTATGGTTGATAATTTATCCCCATTCCTACATCTTTTGTCCTTCAATTATAGATGCATGAATTTTGAAATCTATGGTAATTTCTATTTATTGGTTCATTGTTTACTCCTTATTCCTAAGAGAAGTCATCGTGGTGACGTTGTTTCAAATTTTTGTTTGTATAGGGTATATTTTGAAAACCAATTGTTGTCTTTTAGGTTGATAAAAGGATCACTAGTGATGTTCTTATATTCCTATTATTTCTATATCCACCTCCACATTATGTGTCATCTTTTTAGAAACCTTATATGAGTTTGTTGATCCATCATCTTTCTTGAATTTGTATTCTATATGAGGGTCCATATTGTAGTTCACCTTTTGGAAGATGGTATGAAATCTATTGATAAAGACGATAAAATTCACTTTAATTGAGATTTAATGAAAAAGTACAAAAAAATATCATGAATTAATACATTGAAGTTATTTTTTATGAGTTTATACATTCTTGATGTCCTTATGAAAAATCACATCTATTGGGATCCTTGTTTGGGTTGTATTTGATATGATTATTGAGCCATATAGTGTATTTTTATATCACTTTGAATGAAATTAATAGTCACATATATATTTTCATAAATATAGTATTTTCCATGGAAAATATTAGTTTGTGTGAGAATTCTGATGAGTTCAATGTAATGAAAGGCCATGATCCATAATTATGAAATATTTGGAATGTGGGATGTGTTATTTATGTGTGTTTTTTCTTATTGGGATTCCATGTGTGGTGTGGAATGTTGTCAATGGATGGTAGTGATTGGTTGGGATGTCATATTTTTTTTGTAAGAGATGTTATAGTTAGTTTCCATAGGAAATTATGTTGGTTGATGTGATATAGTGGTTGGGATGGGATATGGTGATGATATGTGGAATATGTGATTATATCTAGTGGTAAAATGAGATGTGGATGTAGGGTAGGTACATTAGATGTGATATGGAATGGTTTTTTATGTCTGTGAGATATAGGGTTAGTTTCTTTACAGATATTGAATAAATTTAAATAATGAAACTATAATGGTATGGGTTAGAGAGTCTAATTAACTATTAAAATAAAATGAAAAATATTTTTAAATTGGTTTGTTAAAAGTGAAATTCAATGGTCATAATAATGATAATGGTTTTTATTTTTGGAATTCAAGTCATGGTTAAACATAAGAGGAATATATGGAATATTTATTATGGTTTTTGGTTTGAGGATTTCACATTTGGTGTAATATATTTGTGGTTTTAGTGAAAGCGATAAAGGTTGTGAGATTTTTTTTGATGTTGTGATTTGGTATGGTACTCTTGTTGTTAACCCATGGGTTGGGATTATGAGGGTGAATATTATATATTTTGTTTTCATTTATACTTCTACATGAACCCCACAATCTACCCCATCCTCCTCTCTCTATCTTCAATATGAATGTGATATTAATGGGTTGTGGTGGTCAGAAGTCAAAATTGGACTTGTAGGGATGTATATTTAGTATATAAGGTAGTTCATGGTACATGAAATGCATGGTAGAAGTTTGTTTGAGTTCAAGGTCCCCAATATTAATGATACCCAAATATTCAATAAATACGATTATTTATGAGATGAGATGACATGTTATATGTGTCTTTGGTATGATTGTGACTGTCTATTTCATGTGGGGTGTTTGCTATTATGTGGCTGAGTAGAAGTCATCAAGAAGGATTCATCATAAGATACAGAAGTTCGATGTGATATTATGTTGGGGTGTGAGAATTTTAAATTTATTGGAAAGTGGTGTGGGGTACCCTCTATATTAATATACTTCATATTACATTATTACACAAGGATGGGTTATTTGGAGAGTGTTTCTTTATAAGAATGGGATTAGTTAGTTAACCTCTATATGTGTTTTTTGTTCTATTAATTTTTTATGAGTTCATTATTATAAAATTTTTCTATTTTCATGATAGTATATCGTCATGATTCTACTATGTAAAAATACTATACTAACCCCATATATAGAAAAGCAGTTTTTCAATTATCCGTGAATATTTCAGGGGATGGGATGAACACTGGTAGCTTGGGTTTTCGAACTACTTTTGGGTTTCTACTATAGAAAAACTACATATGTTATTTATTTCGATAATATATTATTATTTTACATAATTCTTGCATTGCGGGATGGTTTTGGTTCTATTTCATAAATATTATACAATGACGTCTCTCTATGGTTGATCTACCCAATCATATGATTATATATATTATAGAGGGAAATCCATAAAATTAAAAATGATTTATACCCTTGTTATTACTCACCATCCCATGGACTATTGGATGACGGACTTAGGGTTCATTAAAAGTATATATCCATTTCTAACCATGTTTGTTGACCTATAAATATATGGGGATGTAAAATATTCATGATAGATATATAGGATGAGAGAGAGGGTGGGGTTTAGTTAATAATATTGACGATTGGATGGGTTGGTGATTAAACAACATTAGTGTACCTTGGCTTGTGATATTCTCTATATAATGCTAGATAATTCAAGAGAATTGATCCCACACATCATGATCCAATGGATAGACTATGAGCCTATTAGATGTAAAAGGAGATGTGGCCATGCTTATAGTGTAGAGACATATGAGGGGTATATTCATCATGATTTTTAATTCTTTCGGGAATTGGATGATTATGGGAAGTGAAATGTCATGACCCGTCCTCGAGGCCCATGCCGTGAATACCCCAACCCGACCTTCCATAGGCTAGGGGCTAGTGACTAGCACCAAAGGCGTAAGTCCTGATAAAAGGGAAGGCATTCCCTTTATATAAGTAAACAACACAACAGAATATTCAAGCTGTAGTAAAAACTATGTAAACTGAGTACAAAAGTATGTGCTGGAAAGTAAATGGGCCAGAATACAAACCCAACTGAATGTAATGTAAAACAGTAAAGAAAAAACAACTGCAGTAAAGTAAACCAACAACCACTGAGTCATCCTCCAGATATCCCACCTGAAGGGTGGGTACAAATGGTCTCCTCTGCTCCTTGGGTCCGGCCATCCGTTCTGTGTACCTCCTGCCAAGTGGTCCACCTCCAAGTATCATCCCCCTCCACAAGACTGCACCTCGATCAATTCTCTATATTGTCTTCATCAAACACAATGTAGTGCAGGCATAGCCCATGCAGCGGTGAGTATACGATACTCATTAGGGACCCCAAGACCCCCCCCCCCCAAAGGTCTCCCTGAATCCAAAAACGAGAAACCACAAGAAAATATTCAAACACAAAGTATCAACCAACAATACTTAGGTATATTCCCATACATATACCTAAGTCATCAATTCCAGTTCGACTCCAACTCACAAGCCCAAGTACAACCCTGTCCACACAAGAAAATACAACCCAATCAACATAAGAAAGCAAGTCAATCACATCGATGATATTGATTGAAAGTCAAGACTCAGATCACACGGGTATACTACTCATTACGAGGGGGAGATGATATATGTATCCTCTAAATCATCACCCCTTCCGAACCCACAAAGGATCATAGTATAAAAGATTTCGCTGCTAAACCCAACTAGGATCCTAGTATAGTAACTATCGCTGCCGAACCCACGTAGGATCCTTGTACAGTCTTCATCACTTCCGAACCCATGGAGGATCCATATACAGTCGTCCTTACTGTCGAAACCATGTAGGATCCAAGTATATTTGTCATCGTCGTCGCAGTCGCAGCTAGCTCTAGGGTTCCTGCACACAGCATGCTCGATTCCGGGAGGGTCCACTCCACGAACCAGGGGGGTCGATACATCTATTTTCACGAAGTCTAGAGTTGATGTATCCCGAAGTTTCGTCTAATAAAAAGGAACTCAACGCAACAGACGGTGCGTCAATGGGACGCCTGGTCTGAGAGATATTGGCCTTTCTGTCCCAGCGACCCAGTTATAAATACGCTCGTTTCTAACCTTGCTGATATCCAAATTCATCTGAAACTCAGTTGGAGTATCGAAAAAGTACCATCTCATCGAATGATTCCCAGTGTCGTAGACAGCGCATCGATCGGACACACGGTCCTTATGTTATTCTCGTTTAAGTGAATAATGGGCCCGACCCGTTTAGCCCAGTGGGACGACGGTTCGGGTTGACCTAGTTTGACGGGTCCGACCCAGCAAGTGTGTCTGACTGGTCCGAAGAAAAACATAACTCGGTTCAAAGGGGCGTGTCCCGGCCTGAAGGGGCGCGGCCCGGCCTAGCTAGAGACGGCCTGGCTCGGCCGAGCCCTGCACGATCCCACCTGGCACGGCCTTGCGGGGTGCATGGCCCGGCTTGCTTGGCCGGCTGGCCGAGCTGCTTCCAAGTGGGGGGGGGGGGGGTTTCCGCACCGGCGGCACTTCCCTTCCCATAACCAGCCGGCTAGACTGGCTAGTCTTCTACGCACGTGACCCGCATGGGCGGGCTGCCATTCTTCTTCTGCACGGTGCCCCCTGACACCGTGGTCCGGTTCATCTCGGTCGGTCCTCTAGCGTAGCGCCCTCTTGGCGCCACGACTCCTCTTCACCCGGCTGGCTCACGGGCCGGCCGGTTCTTCCACTGAAGCGGCCTGTGTATTGGGCCACAGTTTTTCCCGCACAACCGGTGTGACAGCGCCAGCCTACTTTGTCGCGTTCCCGGCATGGCACGACGGTGTCGTTACTCCTCCACCTTTTATTTCCAAATCTAAATAAAATAAACAAGTTCACCAGAGGGAGTTCGGGCCGTGTTTGTTTGGCCCGCGCCCTCCGTGTAAAACGATAGAAAATGGATGAGGTAAACAAGATGCTCAACAACAAACCAAAGCTCAATTTTAATCCATTAAAATTGATCTTAACCCCCCACCTCGACAATCGATGTCGAACATCGGTGTCACAGTTGATGGCGTCATGAGATGAGGTTCTGTAAGCGACGACGGAGAGTTCCCGAGGAGGAAGAAGTGTCTCTTATTTTTCCATGTAGAGAAGATTATAATGCGAGACGTCGTTCGTGAGTTCCGGTGTCGTTGTCACCTCCCTTTTCTTGGAGGAATAAGGGAATGGAGAATCTGGGGTCACCGAGTCGAAGTTCTTTGTCAGAGAGTTGGCGTTCTTCAACAAAGGAGATGAAGCGTTCTTCAAAACTCTAGAGATCTCTCCCCCAAAATCATAACACAACAATCCAACAAAAAATAAAATAAGTCTTCTCCTTATTTTATTAAATCTTTCCATGCTTTCAAATTTACAAAATTCAAATTCCAATTCACATAATTAATTAAACCATGAGTTATCTAATTAATTAAGAGAAAAGATGGAAAGATTTAATGAGGGAGAGAGGGGAGAGGATGAGTTACACAAATAAATTCAAGGGATGTGTCAACATTAAACAAACAGGTTTAATGGTTGATTTAAGGGGTTTTAGATAATGTGAAGGGTTGGGGCTCGTGTGCGCCCCAACACACAAATATCCTCACAAGGGTAGATAGGGGACCACCACAACTCCCCCATGTAGGATATAACCACTTAGATAACGAATAAAAAGTGTTCCACATTTTTTATTCACTTCATATTTAATCCAAAATTTTTAACTTCTCCTCCCGCACAAACTCTACTTTGGTAGAGGTCCCCATGAAAAATTATCAGAGTTACAAATTCATCGGTGCGCTTAGATTTCAATTCCGAGCATCGGTTCAAAAGATAGAAAAGCACGCTCGTTCGTTTACTGAATTTACCAGAGCTAAACTTCAAGAATAGATTCCTGGCACACCGGTCCTATTAATCATGTGTCGTTAGAAGCCATAGACTCGTAAAATTCCAAAGTATTTAAGAAAAAAAATTCCATGAAATTTCTGGGTCTTTAAATTACTCCCACCTCAGGGATTTACATCCCTATAAAGCTACCTCATAAACTAGGGAAACAAATGTGGGTATTGTGCACACATCTGAGCCTCCCGCTTCAATGTGCTCTCCTAGAGGTTCTCATGCTGCCAACGAATGCACAGTAGAGTGATTGACCATCCACGTAGGACCCGTTGCTTTCGATTATCGAACTCCACCAAGACCTATACAAATTTCCCCCAGTCATCGATGTCTAGCTCTCCGTGACCAATGATATGCGACGGTTCGTGCCCGTATCTCCTCAACTGAGATACGGGGAAGACGTCGTGAACCCGATGCAACTAAGGTGAAGCCAGGTGATAAGCCACCTATCCTGCCCTGCTGAGAACCTGGAATGGCTTGATGAAGTGCGGAGATAACATTCCACCCATGCCAAATCTCTGTAATCCATGTCGAGGTGAGACCTGTAAGAAAACGTGGTCTCCATCCTCGAACACCAGTGGTCTCCACCTCCTATCAGCATATGACTTCTTTCTGGTTTGTGCATTCCTCATCTACTACTAGATGATCTGCACCCTCTCTGTCATAGCCTGAACCATCTCTGGTCCTACGAGTACTGACTCCCCAGGGTCAGTCCAGCAAAAAGGTGATTTTCATGGTCGGCTATACAATGCCTCGTATGGTTCCATCCCGATGGTGGAGTGGTAGATGTTGCTGTATGTAAACTCCTCCAAGGGTAAGTTATCTTCCAAGATGCTACCAATGTCGAGAACACATGCACGGAGAATGTTCTCGAGAGTCTGAAAGGTCATCTCCATCTGGCCATCCGTATGAGGATGAAAGGAGGTGCTCAGTCGTAACTGTGTCCCAAAATCCTTCTACAACCCCTTCCAAAGATGAGACATAAAGTGAGCATCTCTATCGGAGACAATAGATGATGGAACACCATGAATCCGTACGATCTCCAGAATGTAGAGGCGTCCCAAGATCTCCACTGAGCCCTACGCTCTGATAGGTAGGAATTGGGCTGACTTGGTGAGTCTGTCGACAATCACCCAGATGGAGTCGTGACCTATGGAAGTACGAGGGAGCCCCATCACGAAATCCATGGATATATCATCCCACTTCCACTCAGGGAACTCGAAGGGCTGCACCAAGCCTGCCAGTACCTGGTGCTCTGCCTTCACCAGCTAGTAGCTGAGGCATCATGAAACGAACTCTGGCACAACCTTCTTTATACCTGGACACCAGTGCTGTTGTCTGAGATCCCGGTACATCATCGCCACTTCTGGATGTACCGCCAAATTGGAAGTGTGAAACTCCCTCAGCACCTCCTCCTATAATGCAGCTGGTACCATGGTACATCCCCTGAAGAGGATGACGTGCTCCCCTCCTATAGAAAATTCATCAGGTGCATGTCCTATGGATATCTGTGCACATCACGCCTCACAGTCAACATCCCCACGACGTGACTCTCTGACCAACTAAAGTAGTGGATGATTGACTGTGAGTGACTGCAGAAAGGATTCCCCATCTCTATCCACAAATGATATGTGCAGTTTGGGTAGTTTCTATGTAGCCTCTCCAAGTAGTTGAATGCCTGATCTCCTGCTACGAAAATCAGCTACCATGTTCCCATTCCCAGGAGTATAGACTATCTCAAAGTCATAGTTCTTAAAGATATCAAGCCATCGCCGTTGTCTCAGGTTCAGTTTCCTCTGGGAGAAGATGTACCTGAGACTCTTGTTGTTAGAGTAGACTATAAAGAGCTCTCATATCAGATAGTGACGCAACATCTTCATGAAGAATACCACTGCTACTAAATCGAGGTCAAGGGTAGCATAGTTCTACTCATGTTTACTCAACTATCGTGAACCATAAGCGATCACTACCCACTCCTACATTAGGACACACCCGAGTCTGATCCCAAATGCATCATAGTAAACTACGTACCCTAAGCCCTCCTCAGGTAGCCTCAAGATGGTTGCACTGGTCAATCACTGTCTCAGCTCTTGGAAGATCTAATGAAATATATCTTACCACATTAAGAGTTTCCCCTTCTTTGTCAATGCTAAATATGGTGCTGCAACTCTGGAGAAGTCTGGCACAAACCTCCGATAGTACCCAACCATACCTTGGAAACTATGCACCTCAGTCACACTCCTGGGTGGCTCCCAATCAAGTACTACCTCGATCTTCATAGGATCCACTGAAACAACCACCTCCGAGATAACGTTCCCCAAGAAGTCGAACTCTTGAATCCAGAAGAGACACTTCAAGAGCTTACCATAAAGTTAGTGCTCTCGGAGTGTGTTCAGTACAACCCGAAAGTGGTAGGCATGATCCTCCTTAGTATTTGAGTAAATCAGTATGTCGTCAATGAAGACTATGGAAAATCATTCGAGTTAAGGATTGAAGATCCTATTAATGAAACTCATGAACACTGTTAGAGTGTTGGTTATGACAAATGGAAAAACAAAGAACTCATTGTGGCCATACCAACACCTGAAGGCCGTCCTCTGCACATCCTCATCTCGAACTCTGAGCTGTTGATATCCTGACCTGAGGATTATCTTATAGAACCATTGTGCTACCTTGAGCTGATCAATGAGGTCGTCAATCCTCAGTATTGGATACTTATTATTTACGGTCACCAGATTCAGGTGGCGGTAGTCGAAACATAGTCGTATGCTCCCATCCGACTTCTTGGTGGACAAAATCGGAGAATCACAGGGTGAAACGAAGGGTCGGATCAATCTCTTTCCCTGCAAATACTCCATATGTACCCGCAGGTCACGAATCTCGGCGGGAGCCATCTGATATGCTGGAGTAGATATCGTGGTTGTACTGGGGTACATGTCAATATAGAAATCTACCTCTTTTCGAGGAGGTTGTCCTGGAACGTCATAAGGAAAAACGTCTGCATACTAATCCACCACAATATGAAAACTTGGCCTCTACACATCAACTGCTTCTAGGATGAGACTAGCCAACTGATTGGTGATCAGATTCCCTCTCATGTGCCAAAGTCCATCCTGTTCTGCAAAGTCTCCCTTCATTCCGCTGAAGGTGAACCAGCTCCCATCTGTGCGGAAACACCACACTTTGATCCTAATACAGTCAATCTGACCATGGACCGTAGATAAAAAATTTATGCCCAATATAACGTCGTAAGGCCTCATCGCTGCTAGAAGAAGAACCCAGCCGAACCTCTCACCTCATAGAGTAAACTCACACTGTCGGCACCAGTGTGTAATCGTCGAGTCTGCTCCCGTAGAAGTCTCTATCCGTATGGATCGATCCAACGGCTCTGTCGGAATCTCCAAGCTCCGAATAAGGGAAGCGGCAATAAAAGAATAGCTCGATCCTATGTCTATAATAACTGAAGCTAGGGTGGAGTAGAAACAGATAGTACATCGAATCATCTCAGGTGAACCATGGTCATAAGAATTCACTGCCTAAAGCTGAGCCTGCCGTTGTCCGCCATCTCCCAGTGTTAGGGGTGGACCTCCTGGTGGTGTTGGTGGTAGAGCCTCAAAGTGTTGCCCACCACATACTGCTCGGCCAGCTCCTCTGCCTCATCCGCCTGATCCCTGCAGACCGCCACGGTCGAACCTATACCTCTGCTGGTGTGGTCCCTCAACCGTCTTCTACTCCTCTGTATAAAGGGTCAGGCAGTCATGATCCATGTGGCCAATCCCGCCGCATGCATAGCACTGCATGCCTCTTCTATGACTGGCTCTGTTGTGTGTATCCCGCACCTCCGAACCAGTATCCTGAGGTTGACCACCTGATGGGCTCGTCCGCTTGGACCTCTGCGAAATCTTTCTACTTCCAACTTCAGAATACTCCACTACGTGTCACCCTGCGGTGGGCCTCGCTGCTGGCGTAGGCTCAGCAAGGAATCTCTCCACTAGTAGGGCTCACTCCTGTACTCCTGCATGCGTCGGAATGCTGATGGAGATCATCGAAGCCTTGATCTTATGCCTTAGTCCCTGCTCAAAGGTCAGGGCCTGGAACAATGGGTCTCGTTACATGTCCATGGAGTAGCGCGAGAGGTCGATAAATCTCATCGAGTACTATGCTATTGTCATGTTATCCTGCTGTAGTTGTAGTAAATCTTGGATGCACACCGCACGGAGGGTGGCAAGAACGAACTCCGAGTGGAAGGGGCTCTCTAAGTCTGTACAAAGTAGAGATGTATCGTCGTGCACCAGGAACATCATGCTTCAGCATCTACCTGTTGCTGCATGCAGGAGACTCATGACAAGGATCACCATAAGATCTGCTGGTGTCCCTACTAATCTGAAGACTCAGACAATAGCCTCCAGCCAATCCTTGGCTGCCTGATGGTCCGTATCTCCGCGGAACCTAGGTGGCCACTGTCGCTGAAACTCGTGAAGCGCACTCTGGTGGGGTGAACTCTCTGCTGCTAGGGCTGGCCGTATAGGTGGCCCGACGGGTAGAGGTACCGCTGGTGCCTCCCCTATAATGGGGCCCTGCACTGAGGCCTTGTCGCTCGATGGGCTTCCATATCGCACGTAACTGGGAACCCTAGTTGGATACCATCGTGGGTCCATCCTAAAATGAAACAGGTGCGCCATTGTTAATACAGTAAACTTGGTGAGCTGAAACAAAGTAATCACTTGCAAAAACTTTTGAAACACACATGTAATCAATGTATTCGTGCACTGAGTCGGAAATCAGAAGTCAGGGTCCTGGTGTATGGATACGTCGGCTACCGAACCAACACTAGACTCCCTTGACTAATAACCACACTCAGTACCCTGAACAATATTGCTTCTTAGGAAGAAATTATCAGATTCCTATGTTCTGTGGTAGAACAAACTGATGTGATACCAATTTGTCACGACCTGTCCCCGGGGCCCATTCCATGACTACCCCAAGCCCACCTTCCATAGGCCAGGGGATGGAGACTATCCCCAAAGGCATAAATCCCGATAAAAGGTAAGGTATTGCCTTTATATAAGTAAACAACACAATAGAGTACACAAGGGATTGTAAAGTCTATGTAAAATGAGTACAAAAGTAAGTGCTGGAAAGTAAATGGGACATAATACAAACCAAACTGAAAGTACAGTACAACAGTAAAGAATGAACACCTGCAGTAAAGTAAACCAGATACCACTGAGTTGTCCTCCGGATATCCCACCTAAAGGGTGGGTACAAACGTTATCCTCATCTCCTCGGGTCTGGCCATCCGCTCCATGAAAGTCCCGCTAAGTGGTCCACCTCCAGGTATCGTCCCACTCCAAATGAATCCACCCCAATCAATGATGTCTGTCGTCCGCATCCAACACAACGTAGTGTGGGAATAACCCGTGTAGTGGTGAGTATACGATACTCAGTAGGGACCCTGAGACCCCCGATGGTCTCCCAGAATCCACAATGGATACCCCACAAGAAAAGATACAAACACAATGTATCAACTAACTCTACTTAGGTATATTCTCATACATATTCCTAAGTCATCAATTCATAGATCGGCTCTAACACACGAGCCCAAGTAAAACCCAGTCCAAATAGGAAAACACAACCCAGTCCCCAGAGGAAAGCAAGTCAATCACATCGATGATATTGATTGAAAGTCAAGACACAACTGACATAGGTATAATACTCACGATGATTGGTGGAGATGATAAATGTAGGCTCTGAATCATCTCCCATGCCAATCCCACGTAGGATCCTAGTACAGAAGTTGTCGCTACTAAACCCATGTAGGATTCTATGATAGTAACCATCGTTGCCGAAACCACGTTAGATCCATGTATAGTCATCACAGCTACCGAACCCATAGAGGATCCAAGTACAATCATCCTCGCTGCCGAACCCACATAGGATCCAAGTACAGTCATCATCGCCATCGCAGTCATAGCCAGCTCTAGGGTTTCTACACACAGCACGCTCGATTCCAGGACGGTCCGCTCCACCAGCCAAGGGGGTTCGATACATCAACTGTCACAAAGTCTAGAGTTTATGTATCCCTATGTTCTGTCTCGTCAAACGGATCTCAACGCAATAGACGGTGCGTCAATCGGACGCCCGGTCTGAGAGATAATGGATTTTCCATCCTAGGGGCCCTGTTAGAAATACGATCGTTTCTAACCCGACTGATATCCAAATTCATCTGAAACTCACTTGAAGTATCACGAAAGGACTATCTCATCGAAAGAGTCATTGTTCCATAGACGACGCGTCGATCATATGCGAGGTCCTTATGTTATTCACTTTTAAGTGAATAACATGCCCCACCCGTTTAGCCCAGTGGGCCGACAAGTCCGACCCAGCAGGGGTGTCAGACCGGTCTGAAGAAAAACATAACTCGGTCCAAAGTGGCATGGCTCGGTCCGGCGGGGAGCGGCCTGCCCCGGTGCGGCCCGGCTCGATCCAGCCTTGCGGGGTGCGTGGCCCGGCTTGTTCGGTCGGCTGGCTGAGCGGCTCGGCCGAAGCCGAGCGGGTTCTAGGGGGGGGGGGAAGCCCCCCCCCCCCCGGTTTTCCGCAACGGCGGTGCTAGGTGGCACCTCCATTCCCCAAACCGGCCGAATAGACTGGCCAATCTTCTGCACACGCAGCCCACATAGGCGGGCCGCCATTATTCTTCTGCACGGCGCCCTTCTGGCACCGCAGTCCGGTTCTGCCAAGCCAGTCGATGGGCCAACAGGTCCTCTAGCACGACGTCGTCCTGTCTCTGCGGCTCCTCTTCACCCGGCCGGCCGATGGGTCGACCGGTTCATCCACCGAAGCGGCCTGTGTGGTGGGCTGCAGTTCTTCCCGCACAACCGGTGTGATGGTGCCGGCCTCCTTTCTTGCGTTCCCGGCACAGCGCGACGGTGTCGTGCCTCCTCCACCTTTTCTTTCCAATTCTAAATAAAATAAACATGTTCAACAGAGTGTCGTCAGGCCGTGTTCGTTCGGCCCATGCCCTCGACATAAAGCGATAGAAAATGGAAGAGGTAAACAAGATGCTCAATGAAAACCCAAAGAACAATTTTAATCCATTATAATTGAACATAACCCCTATCTCGATAATCAATGTTGAACATCGACGTCTCGGTAGATAGGGTTGCGAGATGAGGTTCCATAAGTGACGACAGAGAGCACCCGATGGGGAAGCGGTGTCTCCACTTTTGTCACTGAGAGATGATTATAAGGCGAGACGTTGTTGGAATGTTCCCGTGTCGGTGTCTCCTCCCTTGTCACGGAGGAAGAAGGGAATGGAGAATCCGGGGTTGCCGAGTTGTAGTTCTTCGTCGGAGAGTTGGCATTCTTCAACAAAAGAGATGAAGCATTCTTCAAAACTCTAGAGTTCTCTCCCCCAAAATCTCAACCAAACAAGCCAACAAAAAATAAAATAAGGCTTCTCCTTATTTTATTAAATCATGCCATGCATTCAAATTTACAAAATTAAAATTCCAATTTACTTAATTAATTAAACCATGAGTTGTCTAATTAATGAAGCGAAAGGATGGAAAGATTTAATGAGGGAGAGAGGGGAGAGGAAGAGTTACTCAAATAAATTTAAGGGAGGTGTCAACATTAAATAAAGGAGTTTAATGGGAGATTTAAGGGGGTTTAGGGAATGTGAAGGGTTGGGGATAGTGTGGGACCCACCACACAAATATCCCCACATGGGTAGTTAGGGGCCCACCCCAACTCCCCCATGTAGGATATAAGCACTTATATAGAGAATAAAAATTTTTCTACATTTTTTATTCACTTCTTATTTAATCCACAATTTTTAACTTCTCATCCCGCACAAATGTAACTAAGGTTAAGGTCTCCTTAAGCAATTACTGGCGTTGCGAATTCATTGGTGCCCTCAGATTTCAATTCCAAGCACTTGTTCAAGATATAGAAAAACTCGGGCATTCATTTACTAATTTTACTAGAGCTAAACACCAAAAATTGATTCTGGGAACACATGGCCTCAGAAGCAAGTGTTGTTAGAATCCAAAGTCTCGTAAAATTCCAAATTATTTATGAAAAAAATAATCCTTGAAATTTCCTGTTCTTTACATGAAAATTATTTTATTTAAATTAATATTTATAAAATCTAATATTCTATTCTATAGCTATGTCCTTGATATTATTTTCTTCTAAGGTTACTGGACATCATCTTCATGTGGTTCAGCTTAGAAAGGATCACTGGGGTCACACAGTTGAATATTATAGGATTTATCAACTTGATGAGGATGATCAATGGATGATGAATTTTCTAGACATTCAGCGGAATTATTTTGAAAAATTTGAGGTATGAATATATGATATGTTGATATATATTTGTTTCTATGAGTTTAAGATCACCTTCAATATAATATAGTATTGAAAATCATACTAGATCCCTCTGTTAAATAATCAGGTTTATCTCAATAGTGGTGTAAATTTTACCGCGGTAATCAGAAGTAGGAAGAAGAATATGGGGAGGACTTACAAAAGGAGTGCTGAGTACTGTTCCTATCAAAAACTGTGAAATTAGTGATTATGATGATTACTTTCACTCATTAGGAGGTGATAATGTCCGTGAAATAGAAATAGAACAATCATAAATTCTGTTCTTTACATCCTACGTAGATTGTTTCCCTATGAACGAGCTTCGTGGCTGCCTTCTATAAGACACAATGTTCCCCTCTATCCACTAAATAGTTACTAATTTCATGTTTCCATTATATTTTAATGTACAAAAAAGTGGTGATGATTGGGAATATGAAATTATGAGAAGTTTTAATATGAAAGGGGAACTAGAAAAGTTCCATTAGGATGTGAGCTATAGGAGGAAGGTATCCAATCCCAAGGACATCAATGATTTGACCAGTTAGGAGCCGACCATTATAGTTTCCATTTTTCTTTTTCTGGGAAAATGGTTTCCTTGGATTATTGGGTGATTTTGGATATTGAACAATGTCATTGGTGGCATGGTCATCAAATTGTTTTTTCAATTAGTCTTATGACCTCAATAGATTGATAGTCAATAGTTTTTGTGTTATCCATATTAGAATCTACCAGTACAGTCATTTCCATAGTAGGGGTCATGGGATAATGCTCCAAGAATATGAGAAGGGGTACTCAATGGGAGAAATATTTGCATACCTTCTTTTCATGTACCTCAAAAATGATCATGGAAATAGATGTGTCTAAGAGTAAGGATACCGAGGATTTGACTTTATATAGATTTATACGATGCAAGTGAAATCTCCCAAGTTGATATATTTATTAAATGTATTAGCAGCTTATTATGTACCCTTTGATTTAATTGTTTTTTTATTTTTGATTCTCACACTCCTTGGTTTTTCCCATATGTTTTTGTTATCTTATAAAATATATAGAAACACATCTCATGAACATGGAGTTAACTATGAAATTAAAAGGCTAAACCATTTTTTTATGTGTGTTAGGGTGTATACTGATAAAATGGAAACATCATTCAAGTGGGAAATTTTATTTCAATCGATATGTTCATATGATTTCATAAAATTTTTTATTGGTTTTATTACTTTTTTCAAATATATAATCCTTTTATATGATGTACATTCTAATGAATTTGGATGGTCACTGTGTTGATTTCATTAGTTAATGATGTTGTTAGATATGTATTAGGCATATAGAGCCCCTTCTTCCCATGATAGTGGGGATAATTATAGAATATTTAGATTATGGTATGGTGAAAGATATGAGGAATAGTTAGGAGTTTATAAATATTCTCTCTGAGGAGGCTATGACACAAGTACATCAATGTGATATTTTTTTTGGATATATCCAAACCCAATTAATTCATTGATTTGGATGATACTTATTAGATGAAACACATTGAGTTGTGAGAGATAAGGATTTTGATAGTCTAACTAATTTAAAATTATTTTAACTAACTTAGTGTGTCCCTGTGGGGGGATTTTGGTGTTCTTTTTGAACATGAATGATTGTGTCATGCAGATGTGTATAGACTACTAGATGTTGATCCAGATGGTGATAATGAAATATTACCCAATTTTAAGGAATGATGACACTTTGAATCATTGATAGGGTCTTGGTAGTTCACTGAGATTGATATAAATTATGGATATCACTAGTTGATGGTAATGGGGTATAATATCCTAAATAATGTAATATGGTGCATCGAAGGGGACTTTGATTTTTTGGTCATGATATTTTCTGTCATTAATTCCCCATCTGTGCTAATTTAAATCATGAACTCCAAATTCATTGAGTTCCTCAACCAGTTTCAAATTATTTTCAGCGATGATATATTCATCTACTCGAAGTCAAAAGGGCGTTATTTAAATTATCTCATAGCTATCTTCAAGGTCCATCAAAACCCCCAAATATATAAAATGAAATATATATGAATATTATGGATAGGATATGTTCAATTTCATAGGAATGTGTTCTCTCAAAATGGTTTAGTTGTATAACAATATATTTTTTGGAAGAATTTTTTGGAATGATCCAATAATTTCAAAGATGAATTTAGTTTCATTGTTTTTTCAAGCTATTAGTACTAGATCATTCTATATTAGCATAGATTGTGTCCTTAATGAAATCTCTATCCATGAAGAACCATCCATTTATCTGGAGTGATTAGTATCATGATGTGTTTTGTTACCTAAAATTGATATTCATCAAATCTATATTGAATTAGATACTATGGTAATGGGTGATGTTTGAGGTTTACTATGATACATCCAGTATGGGATTTCGATGAATTTTTATGACACATAAACGAATAATATTTTGTCACTCTATGATGTCACATCCCCACATGAATTAATATTCCTCCTATGATATTGATTAGAAATGTTTGTGTTTTCACTAAATAATTTCAGTCTAATCCGTGTATTATAATTATTTTTGGTCTTCACCATTCAAGATATAGTAATGTATATCTTTTCTCTGCTGGATTTTAATCGATGTAAATGGAATGGGAAAAATATTGTCCAAAATAATGGGCTTTATATCTCTTAAAACCCAATAAAGTTTGATGAATTTTTGGATTCACTGAGTTTTATATCCCATATAATTGTGGTCCAAGAGTGTGTTGATGATTGGTAGAATTTGAGAATCATTCAACAGTGCAACTTGATCAGGAGGGAAAAAGGTGGTTGGGATTGTATTCATTATATGATCATGAACACTTCCATGATGCATCTTGTGGAGGATCCTCAATGGGGAGATATAGATGTTGAGATTATGGATGGTTGTGTTGACTATATTTACTCTTTATAGGTATGGTTATCAGTTTTTCATAACTGGATTTTGTTTCAATGTAGAATATTATTTCCATTCAAAATATTCAAGGGAGGAAAATGTGTGTTTCCAAAAAAAAATTAGTAGTATATCCCACTCTGTCTGAAATGTGTCTTGGATTGAATAGGTATAATTAGTTCTCAATGGAGAAATAGCTGGTGGTAGTGTTATTGGTGATGTGTTTTCTCTATTAATAGCTAACAACATGACACCATGTTCGTAGGTTTCTTTTTAGCTATTGGACACACCGAAGTGGAAATGTGATGACATATTAGTTGAGTTTTTCCTCAATTTACCCTATCCTTATGGAGTATATGATAGAAGATGGAATATTTTTGACTAGCTGATGAAGTTATATCACATTCTAGAGATCTGTGAATTGGGTGTCATGTTTGTCAATGCAAAGAGGTATATGGATGGTGTGGGTATGATTCATGTGGTACCATGGACACAAATCTCTATCCATGAAACCCATTTTACCTAATGATTCTAGAGAGGATTGATGAACACATTTAGAGCTAACTTACACCTAATAATAGATTTACACGTTCCAACGGATGAGAAGGATAATGAGACCATCCAAATATTGTAGGATATGTTTCAGGCTTGTGTCTTGTGATTTGGAGGAACCTATTAATATCACCTACCACTTATTGTGGTCACATATAACAAAATATACACATATTCTATTTTCATGTCTCTATTTGAGGAATTATATGAGCAAACCTAGCATTCACCATTGAGTTGGATATATTTAGGGAGTTATTAGTTCATGGTCTCGATATACTGCAGAACATGACCATGATTATCTTTATGGTTTGAGAGAGAATTATGGTGTTACATGACCATCATAAGGAAAATGATGATCCTATATAGATGCCCCTAGATTTTGATGAAGGAACCCATATGTTCTAGAGTGTCTCTCATTGATGGGGTTAGTGGAGGTATGCAAGGGGGTGGGATTTATCCACAATTTTCTTTTCCTTTAAACCTATTGTATAATTTTAGAATTGGGATATATTAGTTTGTGGTTTCACAATGTATAGAATGTATCCCTGATGTATTTACAGTTTCCCACCCCCATCAGTATTTTTATTATGAATCACACATCATTGAATTGGATGATTTTGATACCATGGATGATGTCACATTCATGGAGTGGCCGGTAGAAATTATGGATAATCGAGAGAAGATTATACATTAGTGAGAATTAAATTTATAATATATATTATAGAGTCATAGTATACTAAAGGAGATTTCTTCATAACGAAAGACAATGATATGTTCCCAATTCCTCTATATTTTTTTAGTTTTACCTTATTTTTTCTGTATAACATGTTTTTTAAAATATCATTATTTTTTGAGATATATTCTTTACATAATAATTTTATTGTGCTATTCCTATTAGAATATTAAGTGGATAATACCCATTCATAATAATGACTAATTATTTTACAACACATTTTAAAATCATTCTGGTGAGGAATTTTTTTACAATGAAGATAATTACATGATACAGAAAGCTAAATTTCTTAATTATGGAGCATGTGGTCATATTTTCTAGTGGTTTTAATATTTTTAAACATGTGTTTTGTGGAGGTTTTAATGTTAGTTTTATAAGGTGATTCAATTTTTGTATTGTAATTATATGTAGTGATTTTAATCTGGGGTTTTTTTTGAAAAATTTTAGTATGCATTGTGGGTTTGGTGGGAGAAAGCATTTGGTGTGCAATGAGATCTATGTGAGGTATATAACATGATAAATATTTGGAACATTCAATTTTATTTCTTATTTTAGTTTTTATTTTAGAAAATCAGAAAAAAAATTATATGTATCTAGCGTCATGTATCATACCTCATTGGCTCCCTACATATCCATTTTGGGAGTTGGAGATATTAGGACCAGTCTCTATAAGGGTTCAGTATAGTATGTAACTAAAATTATTATCTTTTAGGTGCTTCATATTGTCAAAATTTGTTCACAATGTTGTAGTTTTTTCATGAGAATGATGACGGTGATTCATGGGTCAATATTCTAGAAAGTTGTTATGTGCTCAAATAACTCATGATGTGATGAAATTATTCACGACACAAGTATTTACCATGAATGATAATGGATATTTTGTTGGTTAATATTATTACAAATTAAAGGAATGGATTTATTCCATGACATAAATTGATGGACCTCATGATGATTAGAGATGGGAATATGTTCATCACCACGAAAAATCCTAGAGTTAAATCTTTTCGATAAAGTGTTTTATAGAACAGAATATTGTAATACTATTTAATCTTCTCAAAAACCATGAGACAATCCTAGGATATTTTGGGATATCATTCAATTAATTTTTATTGGCTTTGATTCTTGAAAATCAATTATTCATTATGGATATCCACGATGAATTACAAATTTTATCCTTTATTTCATTTATGTTCTTCCTTATCAAAATCATCTGATTGGGATTGTTTTGTTTCTAGGAGTGTTCAGACTATCTTTTTATAAACACTTATAGTGGTTCATGTTGAAAATGATTTTCCTGGTTCAGTTGTGATCTGTTAGATACTTCCCTTTTTTCCTTTTGTGAATAGTGATTCATTCAACATCTTTATGGTAGTGGATAATTTTTTTCATGTATTAGTTGTTAATTTGGGTTGATCTTGATTTTTTATCCATTAGAAAGATGGTATGAACCATCTTAATAATGAAAACAAATATAAGACTAATTTAAATTAACTAGGGAATTAATTAAATCATATGTTTTAGGGAATTGATTTTTTTGATGTGTTATTACATACTATATTAACATTCAAAATATGATCGATTCTGTATGTATTGGTTTTTTTATAGGAGATGTGATTATGGTAAAATTTAGTTTTATTATTTGATGTCACCTTGAATTAAATAGATATTCAGTAAAAAAGGGATAATGAATTTCATTCCCATGGAAAATATTTGTTTCTATGATAATACATTTAAACTTATATTAATAAAAACCTACGAAGTTAAATTGTTAATTATTTGGATGTTTCCACGTGTTTGTTAGTGTGGATATTCATAGTGTGTTTCCTTGTGTTGTGTGGGGTGTTGTTAGGTGTTCGTGGTGACTGACTAGGATATGGTATGTGTTGTGCACTAATCCGTCAGTTAATTGGAATAGAATATAACATAGGATGATGTGAATACATTTTGATATTGTTTTTTGATGACATTGGGTTGTGATATGTGGTGGTTATGGTAAGACATAGCATCCATGATGATATGTGGATAAGGAAAAGGGGCATATTGACAAGATACATATGGGTTGTTTATTATTGTGAGATGTTAAGTTATTTATCGAGTAATTGTGGAATAAATGTTAATAATGAAACTATAATGGATTGGGTTAGGGAGGCTAATGAACTCTTTAAATGAAATGGATTGTGTGTTTATAGTGGGTTTTAAAATGTTAAAATAAAATGACTTAATAATGATAATGTATATCAATTTGAAATTTTGGGAATCTTCTATCTGGAAAGAAAATAAAAGAATTTTGCTTGTGGTTTTCTCATATGGTTTTATGAATTTTCGGTCATATTGAAAGTGCCATATGTTATGAGGTATTGTGGTAATATTTTGATTTGGGATGGTACTATTATTTTTATCCATAAGTTTTTTATTTTATTTGATATTATTTTTTGTTGTATTTTCACTACGATTTCTATATTCACCCCACCCATGTTGAGAACCATTTTCTAATTCAAAAATGATTTGGGGGGGGGGGGGTGTTATCCCCAATATTCTGATGGTGGTGGTGTTTGTATGGATACTATATTTTCCTCAATCTATATATAAGATTATTTTAATATATATGGTATGTGATATACATAAGAATAAAGTGAACAACATTTGATTTTTGATGAGATGATAAGGTTGTTCATGGTGGGGGTTATGTATGGTAGCTGGAGAGTATGATGTTAATGTACTTCATGTTCATGAAACACTACTATTATGGATATATGGCTATGGTTTAGATGTTATGAGATAGTTTATGTGCATTAGTTAAATATTTTTTGGATAGTTTCATGTGGGGTTTATGAAATGATATAGTTTCCCTAGTAACTTCTGGTTAGAATCTATATAAGAGATATGACTGTAAAGATATACAATGTTGGGGTGCGATAGGGGATAATCAATGGGAATGTGGTATAGGGTACCCTATAAATATATATGATTCATATTATGTTACTACGCATGGATGAGGTATTTGATTATTGTCCCTTGGAGAGTGTGGGATTTCAAAGTAGACCTACTAAGGTGTTGTTGGTTCATCTGATTTCACACATGCACCATAATTTTCTCTTTTCAGATATTCAAAAGTGTCATTGTCTATGATACTATTTATTTTACATATTATTCTCACTAAAAAAACATATATGTCAATAATGTTTTAGGTTTCCCAAAGGTCTTTACGGATGGTGATGAACATTACTAGCATTGGTTTTGGAACTTTTTATGAGTCGTCAATATTAGACAATTTGTTATGGTATTTAAATAATATATCACATATTTTTTAACATTAGTCATGCATTAGAAGTTCGTTTTGGATGAATTTATTCTAAATTATGTATTTGAATCACTTTTTATTGATTTATCTGATATCTTAGTCCTTTATTATATAGATTACAATTCCTCTCATATGATTGTTTTTATTTTCTTTGAGCAAACCGATAAATCAGGGCAAACCTAAGGTGGGGCTCAGGTGTAATTTTCACAATTCCTTCATTACTTTGATAGGAGGGGTACCATTTCTGGGAGGGGTTCATGTCATGAATGATGGATTTATTTCAGGGTGATCATATTCAGAATCATGGGTTTTCATGAACATAAAAAGCTATCTCTTTCAACATTTGGATTTGAAAGAGAATAATATTAGTGGTGGATAATGGTTAATAATATCATAGAATGAGATGATATATATTTATTGGTTTTTTATAAATTTAATTATTTTTCCTTATGATTTATTTTCCTAATTTTGTTTAACATGGTATACAAATGATATTCTTGTAATTTTTATTGAATGTGGAAAATTATATATATGTTTATAAAGAAAACAACACTCGATTAAAAACATATGTAACAAATTGTATTTGGGATCTTCGTTCTAAAATTATAATTATTTTTCGTAGGATTTAATATCAGATATTAATGGAAATTGGATTATTATGAATTTAATTCGTATTATATTCTTTTTAGATGTTCTAATAAGTTAGAAATGAAGTTTTATTATGATGAGGTATTGCATTAAATAAGAATAAAAATTATTATAAATGGTATGTATTGGGGAATCTTATATTGAATAAAGAAAATGTTACGAAATTCATTATTCAATTTGTTAATTAGTGATGTAAAATTCATCATGGTAATTTTATTTGAAACGAGGGAATATGCATTTGATGTCTAATTTTTGGACATATCAATCATGGATGTAAGGAAAATTATTACATTAATGATTATATATGTAATAAATAGTCTTCATGAAGTTGTTATTATTATTATTTTATGTTTTATTTATTATGTACTTATTTGGATGTAGAAATAAATAACTGATGGTTTAAATATTTCAAGATGAATAGTCCAGAAAAAACCTTAGTGAATACTTTAGTAGACATTGGACAGTCCAATGAGGTGGTTTCATGTAAATGACATGTTTATTATTAATATGATAATGTATTATTTGAATCAAGTTCCATGCATTTATTTATTTCTTATAAATATTCTGATAAGTGAAATATTCCTCCACATGAAATGAATCTTAATCTTTTTGTAGAAACAACCAATGTCAGCACTATGGAAAAAATAAACATTAAATTATCTTATCATCATTTTTAGAAGGTATTTATAAGTAAACCTTGATTTATTTCCCATTATAGAGTTTTATATAGTTCATGGTATGGATAGGATTTACATTTTTCAGGATAATATTTAATATATAGATAATGATTATTTTCAGAATTAGATAGTATCTATTCAAGAAGGAATTAATACATTTATAACAGATCATGAATCTTATAAGTTGTTTAAAGTCAAAAAGGTAAGTTATCTTGAAATTAATGCTCATAAGAAGAGAAATTCTCAAATTGATGATATTACTATAGAATATGAATGTTTTTTTGTATCTCATAATTAATTTTATAGTATGATACAACATTCAGATATTGAATTTACTATTGTCTTAAAATAGTATGTTAAGACAATATCACAGCCATCTTTAAAAAATCATCATGTAGTAGATTTGGAGTAAAAAATGAATATAAAAATGTTCCTTTATAAATATATTATGCATCATATAACATCACATTCGGGTGGTCCTATTTTTATGATATATAAGCATAGATCCATTAGGATCTTATTTTATTATACAGAAATTAATAATATCCAAATTAAGAATTAATATATTTTGCCTCATTATATAGATGCCATAAATTATCACCTCCCGGGATGTCAATTTTTTATAAGTTTTATCACATGTCCATGAACCATTAGAGAATGTCGAAGGATGATTAAATTCTAAACATGGTGTTTCATACATGGTAACAAAATAATGAGTTATTCATTATGCACTTTGGGATGAAAATTCCACTAGTTGTATTAATGGATTATATAAAAATATTTTTCCATGAGAATTTTGGTAAAATTTATTTATGTTTTAATTTATGATATTTTTTTGTATGTGAAAATTTATGTGGATCATGAGAATCACCGAATTATATTTCTCCTACCATGAAATAAATGAAGATATATAGAAACTTTTAGTAAAAGTAAATTTCAATTGAGACTAATTTCCTTCATTGGATATATTATAAATAATGATAGAAGAAATATTTCATTATAAAAAATTAAGTGGTCAAATATATGATAAGAACTACAAATGAAACTACGATTACTATATTTATTGGATTAGTATGTTGCTGCCAACGGTTTGTTGAAAATATTTCTCATTTAGATAGGCTACTAACTAATAGAAATAAAAATAATATAAATTCATTTTGATGGTAGGGTCTAATAAATGATTCTAGGAACCAAAAAGAAAATGGTAGACTTCTCTAGTATTGTAATTTTCCTCAAGAAATTTTGAATTCATCATCAACAATGATTCTAATTAGAAGGGAAAAGGTAATATTTTCATACCGTGTGATCATGTATTATCAATCATAACCCAATTATAGAAATTATTAAATACATTATATGGAACTATATTTAGTGGTATTTACATTAATAATCTTGATACATCATTATTAATAATTAAATAATTAAATTTTTATTTATTATAAAATATAAAAGATTATATTCACTCTGATATGGATGAAAATGATGTAGAGGTGATAGAGGGAATTGATTACGGACGATAAAATCATGTTTTATTACCATATAAGAAATAAAATGTGGTAGCTAATGGTTTAAGTTGAAATGATAAACCATCATTAATAATACTACATTTGTATCATGATCCTTTGGGAAATGATTTGATGAATGTTGGTCTAGGAATTATAAATGTAGGACATACTATATATTGTTTTTGGATTTATTGAACTCAAATTTTTTTTGAAATAATTGAGAAATCTCATAATAAAGGAAAATGTTAATTTGAAAATAGTATAATTGGTTGGGACCAAGTATTTTAAAACATTTAGAATTAAAAAAGAAGGGCATTTGGGGTTCGAATAAGTTTGTGTGTGCCTTTTCATACTTATTTGATAAAATATTTGTTTAGTGAAGCTCATTTTTATCCTTTCTTTCGTCACAGTGGCAGGAGGATGAATAAATACCTTTGGTGGTATTACTAGTGTCATGTAATAAACAAATAAATTCTATATTTTAATAAGTAATTTTTTAATTTTCAGTAGGTTAAACCCATAAGAATTATCAAGGGGATTTCATCATCCATTTACCAATATATATTTTTATATAGGATAATATATCCAGGGATTGTTTTTCTGAAAATACTAAATTCATTTTTGAGGTAATAATTAAATTTGGGTAATAGTGGATCAATTGAATAAATATAAAAATTTTCATTGTCTTTTGGAAAATAATTATTTTTATTATTTTTGATGGATTTATATTAAATATGTCATCATATTTTATGGGTTCATTATTTCTATAATATGTTTCCATATTCCATTATTCACATATTATTTTTAGAAATTTATTTATAATTAATTTAGTAAAAAATTGGATTTCAATAAATATTTACTACCCCAATATAGTGGACATTTAGAGTAATTTATTATGATTTTGCAATGTATTAATCAAGATTGTTTTGTTAATTATAATGTAATTTGGGATCAATTTCAATCCTTAATTTAATATTCATAAATTAACCATTTTCCATATATTATAGAGATTCCACAATTGTAGGCATTATATGGAATGATATGTCAAAATACATATTTTATGGATGAATGTGGAGAAAGAATATTTTTTGGATTTTATTTAGAAGATTAAATTTGTTGAGTAGGTGAAACTGACTCATTAAAATTTGGGGAGGCTTAGAAAAGGAAGAATGGGTTTTAGGAATACTTTGCGAATGATATTTCATTTAAGGAAGGAGATGGTTTTTTTCTTAAATGTACCTCCATTAATGTGTTTTATGTTTGTTGGTGAAAAGTGTAAGTTATTTCTATTGTTCATTGGATAATATCAAAGGAAGGAGAATGTGTGATTATTTTCCAACCGATTGTCCTTATCATTTATTTTATCATAGTTTCATGTTGTGTTTTGTGTTTAATTATAATGAAATTTTGAACCAATTACTTCTATTTTTTTATTAATAAAGTGGTATAGTTAGACGATAATCCAAAGTAGATGTATAAATATTGTTTCATATTCTATATCATAGAGATTAGTTGTTTTGAAAAATATTATTTACATGGTTATGGTTTGTTGGAAAAACATATTCTATAAGAACCAAAATAAGAATATGTAAATGATATGAATAAAACATATCCCCACTTATTTAAGTAATAAATAAAATTAGGAGCATAAAACTTGAAAATGTGGGTAGAATGTTACAACTGGATTAATGATGATAATATATCAATTTAGTTTCATATAATTATTCAGGAAATATATTTTAGACATTTCATCCCCAATAAAATATTAATTAGTTTTTAATATATTGGAAAATAGTTTTTTCCAAACATATCTTCTTACATGTATAATATAGTTCTATTATAATTTTCAATTCTTATTTTTTTGAACATAAATGTTAAAAAAAATGTTTATATGTAAAATCATCAAGTAGAAATTATGTTAGATTTATATTTTTTTTTATGAAGAGGAAAATTATTTGGTGAATCGTAGAAAATACCATTGTAACACCCCAAGCTTCCTCGGTATGTTTCCTTTCGAATAATGCAATGACGTGCATTGTACGCAACTTCGAGATTTTAACACACCACAACCAATCAAACTAGCTGTAATGAATAGTAATACCTACTTTTTGAAATTATATATATTTTATATTTCAAAATGGACTTCATTTTTGGATTTGGAATATCGAATTTAGCCTAAGGTGAAATTTTGGTACTTTTCGGATAACTTTCATATTTTGATGAATAGTGAAAATTACTAAATTTTAATTAAAAACAACTTTTTTAATCAAAATAATTAATAGTGATAAATTGTGAATTTGAGTGGTTTTAAAGTATATTTAGAATATATTTTTACCATTTAATATAATTTTGGTCATTGGACATAATTTTACAATTAAACCGAACATAAACAAGTGTCAATCTTTTGATAGTTATTATCTCTTAAAAACACGCTTTTTGTTTTGACAGCGGGAATTAATTTTAAATTAATTTCTGCCACTTCTGTGTTTTGAATTTAGAAAAATGGATTCCATATTTGGAATCAGGATTTCCAAATTGTGTAAATAGGTAACTTTTATTTTTAGACATTTTGAATAATTACTGCGGTAAATATTTTATTTACCATGGTTAAGGGTAAATCCGGTAAATAAGGGTTAAAAAAAATAATATTATAATAATACTAAATTACACTAAAATGTGTCTTAACCCTATTGGTTGATACATGGTCGACCATGGGCATCTTTGGGTCAATTTTGGGACCCCATGGATCCACTTGTAAGTGATAATGACACTTTATATTAATTAAGTTAAAATGAATACAAAATGACACAAGCATATATCTTTTAGGAAAACAAATGTTACATAGGGTTATATATGCTGGATTTTAGATTATAAATATTCATTAGAAAGCTAAAAAGATTTCCTACATAATTGTATTTTATTTATAATTTTTTGACATTAAATAAGTTATTTTATTTATGACACAATGATGATGCAGTAATTACTAAAATAGTAAAAAATTAACATAATTGATATTATAAATACCCAAATAATTATTATATGAAACTTTTAATGAATTAAACAAATTTTCTAGGATAATATGATATATTAGGATTGATATATTTGACTTTTTTCGAAGTAATTAATCTGTTATGAGTTTCACAAAAATCAACTAGTGAATAGTGTCAAAATTGACATAAAAGAGTTCTTAAAACAAATATTATATAATTAATTGATATTAAATTCCTAAAAATCTAAGGTTCGGCCAAGAGACTTATATTATGATAGTTTAATCATTAATGGACCACTTGGGGGTCTTTTGGATTATATAGTAAGTTTATTAACCATATTATATAAAAATACAAAGAGACATTGTAAAAGTGAAACTAATTAACTTAGAGTTAATACTTAAAGATAATGTTAATATAAGTACCCAAACCTGTCTAAATTCTATTGGATGAGTTGTTTTCGACCTATCCCCACCTCAACCTTTGAATAGTAAACTTTGGAGCCATTGGAAACCGAATATGAATTTATTATAAATTAATATTTCTAGCTTTTCCAAAGGTGCCCCTCACCCCTCTTATAAAAGGGCACTCCTCCTTCTCATTTCCTCACACCTCTCAAGCCACTTGGCTCGTCCAAACTCTGCCCAACTAAGCTCCCCACATCCCTCTCCTCCTCCTTGAAGTTTCCCATTAGGCAGAAAGCATTTCAACAAGTCCTTTGGTTCCAACCAAAGTGAGTTACCTAAATTAAAGGTAACGATTTCTCTTAAATTATTTTCATTTATTTTGCTTCTTCAACCCCCAAACTCTTTTTATTTCCCTTATTTTGTAACAACACCAGTATCCTAAATATACTAGGATGTTGTTATAAGAAGTATTCAAACTACACATACACACAACTCCATCTAATGGATGATGAACATAATGTTTCTGTGGATGGCAAACTAACGCCTCACGAAACGATGATTGTTCAAAAACATATTACCGCCTCTCATGGTGGACATTATGATGGAACTGTAATTAAATATGATATTAATGATATATATTTTATATATAAGCTTCTGTAATTCCATTTTATTTCATACCATTATTTTTTTCATGTCGTATATATATACGATAATTTCATTTGAGGAAGTGCGGACTACCGCCCCCTTAAAATGATATGACTCGTTCATACCACACATGGAACGTATAAAGGATGGTGTTAATGAACTTAAGTAACATATATAAAATATTATATTATACTGGAATAGTAATATACCTATGTATCATTTGGATTCGATTCTTTTAAAATAAAAAATTAAAAAAATTAAATAGAAGTAGCGTTCGTGCGTACGTACGGACTACCGTCTCCACGAACGCGATGAGATTCATTATCCATCGTATCCATTAAAGTATAATTATCATTTAATGATTTAAAAATGATTTTTAAGGACTTGATATCATTCTGGATATTAATAAGATACAACAAACATGACTTATGTAACAAAACATATAAAAGAAAATGAGTAAGTTAACACCCGAAACGGCGTTAATACTAAGATATTATTAACAAATCAATGTTAAAAGATCATATATGATATCATATTAAAGTAAATGATTCTTGTACTATTCAATAACAATTATTTCACCATTATACAGGAGGTAAACCTACCATCGACCAAGGAAAAAGTACAAAGTAAGGGATTCTCTTATCTCACTTTCAATTCTGTGAGATTTCCATTGTTCGCTACTAAATTATTGAAAGTAGTGTATTGTGTACTTCAATTTGATATATATTATCATGATTCACTTTATATTCATGTTATTCTGTAAATCATTCGGTGGTTATTAACTTTTGGCCATGCGACTCAGTTGATTAACGTGGTAAGGGGTTTCTTGTCTCACTTTTAATTCCGTGAGAATTCCATTGATCACCACTTAATTATTGCATGTGGTGTATGTGTACTACCCATGATTGTATTCATTGTGTAATATACTTTATTTTATGGGTATTTACATCATCATGGTATGATCTTTCTTTCATGGGTGTTTGTTTCTTAAGTTACCTAATAAATAAGGGAATTTGAGATTTCAATTTCCACTCATTTGGCTTTACGCATATTTCATTGATTATATTACTCCATGATTATGTGTTGAATCACTATTCATTTGATTATGTCATAATTTCCACTCCCCTTCCTGTGGATATATGTTTGATACACATAATCACTCCATTGATAATTCTCAATTCATTGATATGAATTTGATAAGAGTAATTTTAACTCATTCTCCATTTGTTGAGTTAAACATCCAATTCGTTGGTATTGTTTTTACAAGAATATGTGTGAATATCCTTTGATTGATTTACACTGAATATCCAATCATATTTAGTGTATTTATATTTGTCACACATAATTAGGTCGTTGATTTATCCTTAACCTAAGGATACAACCTTTATGAGAGATTTCATCTCAATTTACATTCCATTGAGACTTCTTTGATGATATACACCAAATAACTTTTATGTGGTGTATATAATGTACTTTGACATAGTATATCATGAATTCCTTTATTCTCATGATATTACAATGTTTTGATTACCTCAATTATTTGTATTCAAGTGTCTCTCTTTTGGTTAGAAACTCTAACCAAAATACCATTTTAAAATGTTTTAAAGAATTATTCTTCTAAATCATGCTCATTAATGTCCATATTTTAAAAATGGTTTTAAGGATTTATTTTTATGGACATTAAAGTTTTAAATTTAAAAATCCTTTTAAAATTTTCAAAGTGGTATGGGACACTTTGATTCAAAAATCTATTTTTGAATGTCTTCTTGACAAATAGTGTGACTTTTAAAAGTTTTCAAGAAAAGGGCGATATTTCTCTCAAATAGTTTTGATGATTATTTTCATCTATGTCAACATCCTTCATTATTCTTGATTGAGGTCAATGTGATACAATACAATCTTCAATATTGTATCGAATGAGTTATGTTTGACTGTGGATGTGCTATTTTTTTTATACCATTCATGGTTTGTGGTAAAGTATTGACATTTCGTATGCTAGTTTTAATACGAATGTTTATTTTATGCTTTAACCTATTCATATGAGGAATGCATTGGACTTAATAAGTGACGGGTGGAGCCCGCTATATCTCCTCGATGCATCGGTAGTTCTCATGAGACAAACTAGTGTCTTGGCACAAGGCCTTGGCAAAATCTTATTTGTAGTCTTGGCACGAGGCCTTGGCTATGTGGTTATGATAGTCTGGCATTATGCATTCCATCATTATGAAAGTGGTTATTGATATTTCATGTGATCATTCGACTAGTAGAATATCAATGTGAGTAAGTAAATGGCATTATTTCATTTTACTTTTGCCATACTATGTTGATGTTCAATTTTAAAAGGCTTTTGTTTTAGTTATAAATTGCCTTAAGTGTTTATGCTTATTTATGAAAGCTTCTGCTATAATGTTATCCTTACTGAGCATCCGAGCTCACCCCTTTCAATGTTTTATTTTTTCCAGGATTATGAAGAAGTAATTTATGAATGACCTGCAGGGATAGTATGAGGGGATATGAGGACAAGATGTTTTTTTATGATGTAATGTAAAAATTTATGGATGTATCTAGTTATTCCAAGGCTACTAAACTAATCGGTCTTTCAAGACTTGATCTTTCTCATGATCATGCCAATGTTATGTAATAATGCACCGACTCTAGATAATTAGGGTCGGGGCGTTACAGTTGGTATTAGAGGACGTTTAGTACAAACCTTGGTAGCTAGATTTAGATAAACTCTGATTAGAGCACGTAGACCTAAGATGAACTTTGAGGATTAGTATAAAAGAACTTCCTAGAATTTTGGTATTGTAGAGATTTTGTGAGTTTTCCGAGCAATACATCCCTGTCTGGATACGAGCAGGTAGAGGCAGCTCTGGCACAGATGTACCTAGGGGTAAAACCCGAAAACACCGCTTTGAGCTAGACTCGAACGGGAACTGGTGCACGACAACGGGCCTTGCTGCACTCTTGGTTACGACACTCCCGGGGGATATGCTTAGGATAATTTACATTTTCTTTACAAACCAATTTAAGTAATATATATATAAGATGAGGGTAAATGACCTTGGTTAATCCTAATATGTTTCAAATTGAGAATATGGTGACATTTTACTCTCTAAATGATTTTACGACTATTATTACTCACACAATGCTTTATGGTTTTAGTCAATGGCTGGATTCCAAGGAAGTCATAGTGACTTTGAGAATGATGTACAAGATGGGAACGGTGGTGGCAATGAGCAACAAAATGGAATGTTGATAGGCGTAAAAGATATCGTCTTTATGCCAAATCAGTTTTCCAAAAATATGATCAACAACATATATATTAACCAACTCCCAGACTCAACAAGGAAGAGAAAGGTGATAAATGATAAGAGCTCCAGCAATGGAGACCATGGAGAAAAGAACCCTCAATTTTCATCATGCAGGAAATGTGGAAAGAGACACCCAGGAAAATGTCTCAATGGGACAACGAAATGTTTTACGTGCGGGAAGGAATGACATAAAGTAAAGAATTGCCGAAGAAAAATGAAGAGTACTATGGAAGAAGATAAAAATGGTCCCAAGAGTCCATTTACAGTCATTTGCCGTAAATGTAGGGGACCTGGCCATTACCCGGGTGAATGTCCTATTCTATAGGATATTTTCTTGGTCAAAGAAGAAGCTATTTGGGAATAAATGGTTGGAGAAATGTTTAAAAATTATTAGCACTCCTTGTTGATGGGTTTACTATGGAATAATTTTCTCTTGTATTTGTAACCCCGCAGTTTGCCATGTGAGAATGATATTTGAGGAAGAATTGTCTCTTCTCTTGTGGATTTGGGTATAAATAACCATTTGGATTTATATGATCATTGGGGTTTGAGAGAATTATAAGTTATTCTAATTTGGGATGAAGATTCAAGGTATGATATAACATTTGTGGTTAAATTTATGATATAGTATTTTGAGGAATTTATCTCATTTTGGCAATATTATAAAATATAGTTTTTGAAAAAGGACAACACGTAGACCATGTGACAACCCGTCGCGTCGGACAAAGCTATGGGAATCGAACCCACAACCAAAGTGCGATTGGGATTTATCGCCTACCACTGGACTACGTGAAGTCCCTGGTTAGTGTGACTATTTTTTTTAGTTAAATGATTTTATTGATCAATAATAAGTTGATTTGGGTTCTTATTTCATATCAAAAGAATACCCTTGGTATAGGAAAATGATTTGGTGATTAAGTGATAAATGTTATTTTGGAAGATGTTCGCTTTGTTGGAAACACTATATGTCCAAGGAAAATAGAATACTATGGGGTTTCATTTGTGGAGTAATGATAGATTTTTATCTACGTTTTTATTGTGGATTTATAGTGATTTAGGTTATTTATGGAAATGATTAACCTATAATAGAGAATATGTGATTAGGTTAATTACTTTTGAGTATGTGACTTTAAGAGTATCTGATGTCATTTGGAGATACAATTTAACATGGGAGACTACATAATCAAATTCTTCTATGTTTTGGGTTTCAATATTAGTTTGGATTATATTAAAGGATTTTAAGGACAATTGGTTATTGAATGGTATCTATTTAACTTTGGGGTATTGTTGGTTTAATTTTAGAAATTAAGATTAGTGCATATTTATCTCAATGAATATCATTTTGGGGGATCATTAGATCATTCACTGACCATTTTGGTTTTGATTAATCTTCAAAGACAATGTAAATATATGGTTTATCCTTCATGGATCATGTGATTCTATAGAAGTTTATTCTATCTCTTCCAGTGTGACCAAGTCTTCTTGAATACTCATCGTTTAAAAAAAATGAGTTAGTGGTGGAAATTTATTAAAGAATGAAAATCTACTTAAAATGTAAGTATATCTCATAATGTTCTTAGTAAATATCATAAATGAATTCCTCTTCCTTATGTAATGTAACTTAAAAAAAAATGTTGTCCGTTTACTTTCCTACTAGGAGACTAATGGTCGTTTGTCCCAACACAAGTTTGTGGTTTTCTCATTGTTAACTTTCTCCTGATCATGATTTCTATCCCTCTCCATCAGAACTTGACACTTAGTTTATCATCCATATCCATGTTTTCTTACATGGAATCCTAGTATGGGTTATCTTGGATGACCCTTATACCTCTCTTTCTTTCTTTTAAAGTGACAGTTTTATTGACTCTTTTTCCGATGTGGGACTTTCCATTATATTCCCAAGCAAAATTTTAAAAATTGCGAGGACACAATTTATTGAAGGAGGGGAGAATGTAACACCCCAAGCTTCCTCGGTATGTTGCCTTTCGAATAATGCAATGACGTGCATTGTACGCAACTTCGAGATTTTAACACACCACAACCAATCAAACTAGCCGTTATGAATAGTAATACCTACTTTTTGAAATTATATATATTTTATATTTCAAAATGGACTTCATTTTTGGATTCGGAATATCAAATTTAGCCTAAGGTGAAATTTTGGTACTTTTCGGATAACTTTCATATTTTGATGAATAGTGAAAATTACTAAATTTTAATTAAAAACAACTTTTTTAATCAAAATAACTAATAGTGATAAATTGTGAATTTGAGTGGTTTTAAAGTATATTTAGAATATATGTTTACCATTTAATATAATGTTGGTCATTGGACATAATTTTACTATTAAACCGAACATAAACAAGTGTCAATCTTTTGATAGTTATTATCTCTTAAAAACACGCTTTTTGTTTTGACAGCGGGAATTAATTTTAAATTAATTTCTGCCACTTCTGTGTTTTGAATTTAGAAAAATGGATTCCATATTTGGAATCAGGATGTCCAAATTGTGTAAATAGGTAACTTTTATTTTTAGACATTTTGAATAATTACTGCGGTAAATATTTTATTTACCATGGTTAAGGGTAAATCCGGTAAATAAGGGTTAAAAAATAATATTATTATAATAATACTAAATTACCCTAAAATGTGTCTTAACCCTATTGGTTGATACATGGTCGACCATGGTCATCTTTGGGTCAATTTTGGGACCCCATGGATCCACTTGTAAGTGATAATGACACTTTATATTAATTAAGTTAAAATGAATACAAAATGACACAAGCATATATCTTTTAGAAAAACAATTGTTACATAGGGTTATATATGCTGGATTTTAGATTATAAATATTCATTAGAAAGCTAAAAAGAGTTCCTACATAAGTATATTTTATTTATAATTTTTTGACATTAAATAAGTTATTTTAGTTATGACACAATGATGATACAGTAATTACTAAAATAGTAAAAAATTATCATAATTGATATTATAAATACCCAAATAATTATAATATGAAACTTTTAATGAATTAAACAAATTTTCTAGGATAATATGATATATTAGGATTTATGTATTTGACTTTTTTCGAAGTAATTAATCTGTTATGAGTTTCACAAAAATCAACTAGTGAAAAGTGTCAAAATTGACATAAAAGAGTTCTTAAAACAAATATTATATTATTAATTGATATTAAATTCCTAAAAATCTAATGTTCGGCCAAGAGACTTATATTATTATAGGTTAATCATTAATGGACCACTTGGGGGTCTTTTGGATGTATATAGTAAGTTTATTAACCATATTATATAAAAATACAAAGAGACATTGTAAAAGTGAAACTAATTAACTTAGAGTTAATACTTAAAGATAAGGTTAATATAAGTACCCAAACCTGTCTAAATTCTATTGGATGAGTTTTTTTCGACCTATCCCCACCTCAGCCTTTGAATAGTCAACTTTGGAGCCATTGGAAACCGAATATGAATTTATTATAAATTAATATTTCTAGCTTTTCCAAAGGTGCCCCTCACCCCTCTTATAAAAGGGCACTCCTCCTTCTCATTTCCTCACACCTCTCAAGCCACTTGGCTCGTCCAAACTCTGCCCAACTAAGCTCCCCACATCCCTCTCCTCCTCCTTGAAGCATCCCCTTAGGCAGAAAGCATTTCAACAAGTCCTTTGGTTCCAACCAAAGTGAGTTACCTAAATTAAAGGTAACGATTTCTCTTAAATTATTTTCATTTATTTTGCTTCTTCAACCCCCAAACTCTTTTTATTTCCCTTCTTTTGTAACAACACCAGTATCGTCAATATACTAGGATGTTGTTATAAGAAGTATTCAAACTACACATACACACAACTCCATCTAATGGATGATGAACATAATGTTTCTGTGGATGGCAAACTAACGCCTCACGAAACGATGATTGTTCAAAAACATCTTACCGCCTCTCATGGTGGCCATTATGATGGCACTGTAATTAAATGTGATATTAATGATATATATTTTATATATAAGCTTCTGTAATTCCATTTTATTTCATACCATTATTCGTTTCATGTCGTATATACATACGATAATTTCATTTGAGGAAGTGCGGACTACCGCCCCCTTAAAATGATATGACTCGTTCATACCACACATGGAACGTATAAAGGATGGTGTTAATGAACTTAAGTAACATATATAAAATATTATATTATACTGGAATAGTAATATACCTATGTATCATTTGGATTCGATTCTTTTAAAATAAAAAATTAAAAAAATTAAATGGAAGTAGCGTTCGTGCGTACGTACGGACTACCGTCTCCACGAACGCGATGAGATTCATTATCCATCGTATCCATTAAAGTATAATTATCATTTAATGATTTAAAAATGATTTTTAAGGACTTGATATCATTCTGGATATTAATAAGATACAACAAACATGACTTATGTAACAAAACATATAAAAGAAAATGAGTAAGTTAACACCCGAAACGGCGTTAATACTAAGATATTATTAACAAATCAATGTTAAAAGATCATATATGATATCATATTAAAGTAAATGATTCTTGTATTATTCAATAACAATTATTTCACCATTATACAGGAGGTAAACCTACCATCGACCAAGGAAAAAGTACAAAGTAAGGGATTCTCTTATCTCACTTTCAATTCCGTGAGATTTCCATTGTTCGCTACTAAATTATTGAAAGTAGTGTATTGTGTACTTCAATTTGATATATATTATCATGATTCAATTTATATTCATGTTATTCTGTAAATCATTCGGTGGGTATTAACTTTTGGCCATGCGACTCAGTTGATTAACGTGGTAAGGGGTTTCTTGTCTCACTTTTAATTCCGTGAGAATTCCATTGATCACCACTTAATTATTGCATGTGGTGTATGTGTACTACCCATGATTGTATTCATTGTGTAATATACTTTATTTTATGGGTATTTACATCATCATGGTATGATCTTTCTTTCATGGGTGTTTGTTTCTTAAGTTACCTAATCAATAAGGGAATTTGAGATTTCAATTTCCACTCATTTGGCTTTACGCATATTTCATTGATTATATTACTCGATGATTATGTGTTGAATCACTATTCATTTGATTATGTCATAATTTCCACTCCCCTTCCTGTGGATATAAGTTTGATACACATAATCACTCCATTGATAATTCTCAATTCATTGATATGAATTTTATAAGAGTAATTTTAACTCATTCTCCATTTGTTGAGTTAAACATCCAATTCGTTGGTATTGTTTTTACAAGAATATGTGTGAATATACTTTGATTGATTTACACTGAATATCCAATAATATTTAGTGTATTTATATTTGTCACACATAATTATGTCTTTGATTTATCCTTAACCTAAGGATACAACCTTTATGAGAGATTTCATCTCAATTTACATTCCATTGAGACTTCTTTGATGATATACACCAAATCACTTTTATGTGGTGTATATAATGTACTTTGACATAGTATATCATGAATTCCTTTATTCTCATGATATTACAATGTTTTTATTACCTCAATTATTTGTATTCAAGTGTCTCTCTTTTGGTTAGAAACTCTAACCAAAATACCATTTTAAAATGTTTTAAAGAATTATTCTTCTAAATCATGCTCATTAATGTCCATATTTTAAAAATGGTTTTAAGGATTTGTTTTTATGGACATTAAAGTTTTAAATTTAAAAATCCTTTTAAAAGTTTCAAAGTGGTATGGGACACTTTGATTCAAAAATCTATTTTTGAATGTCTTCTTGACAAATAGTGTGACTTTTAAAAGTTTTCAAGAAAAGGGGGATATTTCTCTCAAATAGTTTTGATGATTATTTTCATCTATGTCAACATCCTTCATTATTCTTGATTGAGGTCAATGTGATACAATACAATCTTCCATATTGTATCGAATGAGTTATGTTTGACTGTGGATGTGCTATTTTTTTATACCATTCATGGTTTGTGGTAAAGTATTGACATTTCGTATGCTAGTTTTAATACGAATGTTTATTTTATGCTTAAACCTATTCATATGAGGAATGCATTGGACTTAATAAGTGACGGGTGGAGCCCGCTATAGCTCCTCGATGCATCGGTAGGTCTCATGAGACAAACTAGTGTCTTGGCACAAGGCCATGGCAAAATCTTATTTGTAGTCTTGGCACGAGGCCTTGGCTATGTGGTTATGATAGTCTGACATTATGCATTCCATCATTGTGAAAGTGGTTATTGATATTGCATGTGATCATTCGACTAGTAGAATATCCATGTGAGTAAGTAAATGGCATTATTTCATTTTACTTTTGCCATACTATGTTGAAGTTCAATATTAAAAGGCTTTTGTTTTATTTATGAATTGCCTTAAGTGTTTATGCTTATTTATGAAAGCTTCTGCTATAATGTTATCCTTACTGAGCATCCGAGCTCACCCCTTTCAATGTTTTATTTTTCCCAGGATTATGAAGAAGTAATTTATGAATGACCTGCAGGGATAGTATGAGGGGATATGAAGACAAGATGTTTTTTAATGATGTAATGTAAAAATTTATGGATGTATCTAGTTATTCCAAGGCTACTAAACTAATTGGTCTTTCGAGACTTGATCTTTCTCATGATCATGCCAATGTTATGTAATAATGCACCGACTCTAGATAATTAGGGTCGGGGCGTTACAACCATGATTTTAGAAACTATCTTTTGTTAACCAATATTAGAAATTTCACATTATCTATAGGGTAGTATTTGAAAAAAAACGTTTCTTAAATTATTAATAAACACAACAAAATAAATTTCATTATGATCAATAATGTTTATTTTTTTATAAAAAAATTGATAATTATATCTCCTTTTTCATAGAGAATTGTTGTCATCATATTTTGATGGTTTTTGAAAAAAATAATTTCTAAAATAGATATAAATTTATATTGGTAAATTAGAATCCATATTTTAATCATCATGTATAAATTTTATAATATTGTTACTTTAATTTTTGATAATTATGAATAGTAACATTGGTAATTATGTTGGGCACCATGTTAACAGTTTAAACTTGTTAAATGTGTTGAAACTAAAAGGATATCGGATAAATGATGTAAAAATATTTCTAAATCCTATTTAATATTTTTATTTTGAAATTATATCATATTTTATTTAATGAAAAATTATTTTGGGTCCATTTTTATTTATTTACAAATAAATATAAATTAGTATTTTAGATAAATACATGGTTATCCTCTCCCTCACTAATAAATGGACACCCTTTCTCTTATCTTATTCGAATATTTGTATCCTCTTATATCATCAAATAATTTATCAAATAACATTCTAAAATACCTTAAAATATCCAATGATTAATTTTTTATCATAATAACATCTTTGTAAGGATGTCATATAAACAAAATATGATTTTGTAAATAAGATGTATAAATCCTTATTGAGTGTCATTATTTTATTTATTCTTTTTCCTCCTTTAAAACTCCCTTTAACATTATCGTATAATAAATTCATTTCCACCTAAAATATGAAATCCTTTTAATTTTTTTATAGAAAATTCAATCTACATATCTTTCTAACAGAATAATGAAATCATCAGTCATGAATATGTGTAGACTATCACCCCACTAAGACAATGTATTTCATATTTTATCATCGAGTCTTCTATTTTTTCATAATAAAGGGTCCGAATGAAATAATACATTATATATTATATTAATTTAAAAAGTTATGATATATAAATATTCCACATCATTCATTAGAATCAAATGTTAAATACAAGCACCACCCATCTTCACGAGCGTACTAATGCCTCATGAAACAACATGATTAATTTTTCATCAATTCCTTATATTATCTCTATGATTTTAATTTAAATAATTTTATAAAAATATCATACATAGATGGTTCTACATGTGTAAATTTTAAATAAAAAGTGATAATAATAATAACATTATTAAGATTATTTAAATGATATATTCATGATTGATTTAACCATTATCAAGCAACCAAATCCATTGCTGACATGTAGTATTAATGTTCTCAAAAATATTCATGTTAACATAATAGATTATGTAATTAAATATGAAATGGATATATCTGAAATAAAATTAATAATAAAATTTTAAAAGATTAATAATAAACTATCAAATTAATATATTTTCATTATTCTTGAATATGAAGAATTTAAGTGATAAGTCATATTATAGTTAAAAAATTTCTAGTCTCAATTCCCTTTCTTTGAGACATATGATATTTTTAGAACATGTTTTCTTTCATTTGTTGTATAAAATACCTTATAAATTTATTTTGTTACTATTATTTAATTTTTTGGAAAATAAATTCAAATTTCATTCCTTTAATTATTAATTGGTTCGAATTTTACAATTTCGTAATGTATATTCTATTTTAAATCCAATATTTAATATATATTGATGATTTATGTCTAATATTTTCTTATGTGTACATAATTTATAATATTTTAGTAAATATTAAAGTAAATTAGTTAACATTTTATTTGGACCTCAAATTTGTATTTCTTATATGGGTTGATGAAATTTATTTTATTATTATTTTTATTTGGGAATATATGACATTCTTTATAAAGTATTAGGGGATTATTTTTAACATTTATGATGGTAATGTATTTTACCACCACCAAAACTATTATTTGATATTAGGATTCAATTACAGAAATTTATGTTTTCAGTCTGGAAACACCATTCATTCCATTATTCCATAGATATAGGTTCTGATAACAGTGTTGTAAAGGTAAAAAATATTTTAATATCTAAAACATTGTTACATAGGGGATCAAAGGTATATTTTAATGAGTAAGATGATGGAAATAGTGTATTTTATACGATTCATGTATGGTATGGTCCTTGAACATTGCATATGATGATGGTTGAACCCAATATATATCTCCAATGTATTGTTTAATTATTAAATTCTTCTGATAATTATATTGGAATTAACCAAATAGGTTATTCCATTTGTAAGAGATCTTGTTAGGGGTATTTGAATATGAAATCCCAAGGATCCAACAAAAAAATTATTCATGATAATGTGTGGCCATAATTTTTTTTTATTATGAAATATATGCTAATGATATTTTTAAGGGTTGATTTTAACCATTAATTATAAATAGTACATTTTTTAGAATATTCTTTCTGGGGTACTCATGTCTTCTATGAAATAATTTTGATTGTGATTGTATCTTTATGATTTCTAGTTATGTGTTTTATAAAAAAATGATGGATAGTTAAAATGAATTCATGTGTATGTAAATTATTATTTTATTTAATTAATTATTATGTTAATGGAAAAATAAATAGTATGATCACATGGTTTTGAAATGGATCGATAGGTGTCTTTTCATCTTTATTTTTGTCCCATAGACTAATTTGTTTTCACATTAATCATTTTAATATTTCATTTTATAGAATTTTAAAGATATGTAGAAAAATGATTAATTGAAGATGAAAATTATTAATATTTATCCTGAAAATTAGACACATTTAATTTTAAATCTCTTTATTGTAGAAATAGTAGATACTGAGAAAATATTTCCACCTTATAATATATGGGTTTATTATGTACAAATTATGACATAATTATATAAAAATATAAACATGTATAGGCCCCTATGAAATCATTAATTCGAATTCCCGACATAAAACTCATGATTATATAATATTTTATGGTAGGGTCCTTAAAAATACAATGTTAAATTGGTTGTTGATAAAGAAAATTGATTGGGTCCTTGCATGATTTTATGATTATAATGGCTATATACCCTAGTTCTAGGGTATAGATACCCTATTAAAGGTTCATTGTCTGATTTCTGCCTTCTGTTTTTTATTGAACATAGAACCTCACTATTATAATTGATGTGAATCTAAGATGGTTGGTGGAAAAATATCAGCAGGGGTTCCAAGTTTTTAGGTTGTAGTAGGTGTCAGAGATGGTTGGTTTGATGGTTATATTCAAATTGTTATCAATATGATATTGGGACTTGTTGTTTTGTTTTATGTATCATTTATGATATCATAGTATGAGTCTTATATTACATGGATTTTTGGAATGGTAATGAAGGTTGAAAAATTTAACCAAAGGTCTTGTTGGTTTTATGGTTGACTTGCGATATTTTTTTGGTAAATATTTAACTATGAAATCGTCAAAATAATGATTTTTTGTGTTCATAGAATGCCTCCTTTTTACTAGTGGTAATTGAGTTTCTGAGATATGTTAGTTTCAATTGATTTTCAGGTTAGGTATTTTAATTTATTTTATTTCATGATGTTTATACACACATATTTGTTAAATTATGTAATTTCATTTGTTACAAAAAACATGTAGATTAGCCAATGAAATCTAGTGGACATTGCTGGTAGGGGGGAGGGTGGTGTTTCCCCAACAAATTTGCTGGTGAGGGTATATGACTAACTATCAACTCTTACTTTATCACTACTATAAGTAATATTACATGCTAGAATGCACAAATGATACCTTCAAGTATATTTATATAGAGTACAGTGACAGATTATTTGTATTTCACAAGCATGTTCCTATGGATATATTGTCCTAAGGATTATTATAGTAATATTATGCATGTGATATAATGGATTGAGATATAGTACATTGTGTATGATATATGGGGGTCCTAAAAACTACCAAGTTACTATCTCTTTATGATAATGATTATGATATTATATGACACATGGGGTGTGGATTGATATACATTTTCCTTTGATGCATCCAGCTAATTAAATATAGATGTATTAGGGTGTTTGATGTTGGGGATAGAGTAGAAAACATTTATGGAATTGGTAGTGGAGTATATTCACATTTATGTTATATTTTATTTTAAATTATTTCATATATTCACTACTTTTTATAGAGATATAGTTTAGTTTGGAACATATCATACCTAATTAGGGGATGAGTATAGTTCATTAATTATTACCTATGTCGTGGTATGCTTTATTCGCATTTTCATGATATGTTTCTGGGATAATCAAGTTACTATAATAGTTATAAATACCATATATATATATATATATATTATTTTTTAGTTCTATAGAAGTTGGATAGTGAATATAGTAGACATTATTATCTCAAGGAGTTGTTAATGTGTTTTTTCGCATCGAGGCCATTAATGTTTTTTTCTATATTCATTTTAATTTTTTAGGTGTTCCACTAGTATGAAATTATAAAAATATATTAGGATCTATTATTTAATATAATTATGATTTTTTTCCCATCTTATGTATCATTCATTATATTGTTATAATATTAAAATAACTTTCATTGGTTTCTTTGATATTCCATTGGTGTTATATTCCATTATGTGTCCTATTTGAGGTGGGCTTCAGGAATCAGTATCTATCATACAAATTTTACATCCCCAGAGGGGGTATATTTTGGGGGAGTGTTTTGTGTCATTTTTTAGACATTAATATATAAATGGAATTACTTTATACATATGCACATCTCATTCAAGGGAGAACATTTTTGTAAACTACCAAACAAGTAATAAATTTGCACAAAGGAACATTGTCACACAGATTAGGAGGTGATATATTTCACATTAGTATTTTTATATCCATTATACCCCAAATATAAAAGTCTTCATCCTATCAAGTGGAAATGATTAATTCGGTTTCTAGATTTTTTTTCTGATTTTCTATTTAATGAAACAACTAAATGATCTCTAAAAATTTCATCCACAGTTACTGTTGAAATAGACTTCAATATGGGTGATTTTTTTTATGTGAAGTTTTTTTGAGTGGTGAATTAAATCCTTATCTACCCTATTATTTGGATAATGTCAGATTTAACACATATGTAACTGCAAAAAATATGGAAAATGAAAAATATTCCAACTATCTTCATGAAGATAAATGTTTTGAATAACATATTAATATCTACTGGGCCACTAATAACTATAGAAATGTGAGGTTACTAGAATTTTTAAATTTTTAAAATTTTAAATAAAACAAGTAGACTTTTGAATATATTCAACAAATATTTTTTTTATTGGAAATAATGATACATTTACATTTCAAACAATTGTATGTTCTTAATAATTAATAAAATCGGAATGTACAATTATAATCTTCTTTGTTTTTTAAATTTTGGATATTTTATTGAATATAAATCCAATAAATAGGCTCAAAATATCTTATTATCCTCAATATTAAAATAAAATAAAATAATTTTTTGAATGGCTTAATAGGTGAAATTATTATTGTTCAGTTACATAAACATTCTTCAACCAATATAAATATATGATTTTAGTATGATTTGAAACCACTATTTAAAAAATCTATAATTTGAATTCTTATGTGAGAATGAATATCTCAATACCATAATTGAAAAAATAATATAAAAAAACCATGAAAACAATCTATTAGGTTTCCATAGATTAAGATTATAGATTTAATATTGAATCAATTTATAGACTCAGATATTCCATTTATTATTTTTTGATATTTTGCAGGTTATTATAGATAGTAGACACTGATATAGAATTCGATTGTGTGACCTGGAGTTCCTAGAATATAATTTTTAAATATATTAAATATATTAAATGTCACTCATGTGTATTTTTTCTAAGAAGTAGAATAACTTTGAAATGGGTCCCCGTTGAGAATTTAGAGGTCATTATGGATTTTAGAATGTGGATTTTTCCCAGGAATTACATATCATTTACTGGTGATGGACGTTTGTTGAAACAATATCATGAAATAGAAATGAATTAAAAAATTAGGCAAATTATTTAATTTTTGTATTAATGTAGTGACTTAAATTTTTCTTTATTTCGATAGGAATGTATGAAAAATTATCATTGTTATCCTTAAAACCATATGAATTGATGGATCCACTAGAGAGTCATCAATGGAGATTCTATTGGTGAATAATGAAAATATTTAAGAATGATGTCTGCTATGAGATGAAATTAGATGCTCTCAATAATGACCATGTTATATATCCATTCATTGTCTATGGTTAATCCCAATAAGGTTAGAAAATTGTTTTATTTGGTTTTATTGATATTATTAATTTCATAGAAAAACAAGATGTAATCACGAAATGGATTTATCATTGTCATGTAGTCTTATGGCATGGGTTATATTAACTTGGGTTTGGGTGGGTTTTCTGTGATTTAATTATTATTTAATTATTTTTCATAATAACATTAAAAAAAATCTTGGACAATATGTACATCGACCGACATCAATTCCTCTTCTTTTTTCTTCTTCCTTTCAACCATAAATAATTATTCCTCATATGTTTTCTTCTTTTTCATGGGGATCGACATGTCCTAATGAATGGATCAAGGCACATGTGTTTCATTGTGCAATGATATTATATTCAAGATATAGGATCAACACAACTTGATAGTTGTGAGGTGATGGAAGCGTTTATGAACCAAATCATTTTTGAATCACCATTTCATTTTTTTCATTGTGCAATGACTTACATATTTTAAATTAGATTTCTAAAAGGATTTAATGGATGTAATGTGTTGTTATTTGATGATGAAGCTCAAACCATATGGTTCTCTATTATTCAATTGAGGAATGTGGTCGGATCGATGAACAGAGGTGTATAAACGATTGAATACAACATATAATAATACAGAATATTCAACAATACACAATGTGTAACTCAGATTCACACGTTATGTGGACCCCTCATAGTGGTGTCTAGGATTTCAAAGGATGTTATGTAATAGACGAGGTGTAACCCTATCACATGTCAGGTGATCTCTCCTTATTATATTGTCATGTACCTCAGATGGTTCACAAACAAGTGATGGAGTACAGAATCACCAGCATGTTGTGTACTCCACGTAGACACACCCTGAACTGAAAGAATACAGGCTAAGCTATGTGCCTGTACATGGTCCGAAGTACATGGGAAACACCAAACTATGGGATTTCACATATACATTAACACTATACATTTACATGGGTAGGACCCATGCTCTAAGATACATATTGTGGTACCCTACAACACAACATCTACACCTATTATATTTCCTTAACACCTTTTCCCCTATATCGTAGACAATTTTTTTAGGGTGTGTTCACCATATCAATTAACACATGGTTAGTATATAATCACCTCCAACACATTGGAGAGTTATCAATTTTGTATGACTTCTTGGATAGGGTTATGGGAATACATCAGTGAAGCCTGAAGTGATATCTTATGTTCATTATCATTACATCTGTAGAGTTCATGGTATTTTTTTACCCAGAGTACATGGGTTCCTATCATCTACATAGAGGTATAATCCAAATTGAGTTATTGTTATAACCACATGTACGTTGGTATCATCCCCATCTATGTATCAAAACTCACTGGACTTATAGATATTAAATATAATGAAGTGATCAAAGAATAATTAAAATGAAATACACAAAATCTATGTTATCAGACATAGAAGTTTGTTCCCCCTTCTGATTTCAAGATTTTTCATTTATGCAAGAATCATAGGATGGCACTGATTATCTTTCCTTCCTTTATACTATGCATCATTATTCAGTATATATGGAAAATATTGTTATATTTGATGAAAAAATATATCTGTGTAGACATGAATATATTATTTTGTTGTAATCATTGTGGTTTCGGGGTTTCTTACTAGGTATTGTTATACTCGCCCTTGCATGATATTTTCCCGCATGTGTCATGTCTTGTGTAGACGATCAACCATTTTAAAGAGTACTAGATTAAATTGGTTCATGTGTTTCTTCATATGACCAGATATATGGAGGCGTGTTCCTGTGGTATCTTGATGGTCATCCATGTATTACTTCAAAGATGGACTTATTTTAAGACTCTTTATCATTTGATTTTTTTGGGCCTCTTTACTTTCGTTTACTTCTTTTGGAACTTTGGTATGGGATTTTGATTTATGAATGCATTATTTCTTAGTTTTTTATAATTCATTATTGTATCGGCTTTGAGATATGTGTGTTAACATTTAAATAGGTTAATTACTCACTTGGTGGATATATGCCTACATGGAACTAGTATTTATCCCTTGGCCTATTTGAGGAATTCTTGGGGAGTCATGGAATGAGCCCCTCGTGACGGGTCATGAATGATTTGTATGATAACCATAATTTATACCATGTGATAGTATTAAATAAAATTGGTTTTGGGAAATATTTATTATGTGTATCAAGATTGACATTTAGACCATGGGTTTTGGTATTGGTGCACTGGCGAAAATTTCCATACACCAGGACACCGATCACCTTCTATTTCACTCGTTACACGAGAAAATTGATTGTGGGGGAAAACAATGGTACAAGAACCATATAGTAATGGGTCTTGGATAAAATATACATCTTTAGTTGGTTCTCCAATTATAATCATTGATCATGGTACATATTGTTTATGTTCAGAATGTCATTGATATCTATGTCATGTGGGATTCAACATAATGATCATGAGGATGATCCCCTGAGTGAGGAGGCATTGATATATGGACCGATTCAAAATTTTATATCTCCATAAGAAGAACTAGCTATACCATATCCTATTAAGGATAAGATGGATCTCATAATACTAGATGATGAGTTGTTCTAATTGATTACACATCACATGTTTTAGTAATAGAGACCCATGAGTTCCTTAGGCAAGCTCAACCCACAGGAAGATGCGTACTGGCGTGAGTCAGTGACCAACGATTTCCATCTAGTTATGACACCGACTATTAATATGGTGATCCAAATAGTGATAATTATATATGGATTAGTACATGATGGTAGGGGTTAGTGACCAAGCCTATTGATGAGCTTAATCTACAATTTTTAGTGGCTAGACACTAATTTAGAGAGGAGTTCTCCCCTTCTCTACTAAGGGATGTACATATCCTAGAGCTTTTGTAGGTCCATCAATGCATCAAGATTGTATCTGAGTATTCATTGAAGGTTACCAAACCTCTCTATATACTTTTTCGATATGTTTTATAACAATTTATTCTGGGATTAAACCTTTGAGGGAGTAATGTGTAGAGACATCAGATTCAGTTTTGTCACTCGAGGAATTCTTTCATATGTATGGGTATAGAGGGAGCATTGGTGGATTAGATTTTCTTTTGGAAATAGACATAACCAGTGGTTACTGATTGTGGTCATGTAGATGTGGAGAAATCATTTATTGGGAGCGGACATCAGTTTTAGGGACTCGTATGTGTGAGAAATCATAGAAGGAGCTCCTAGAACATAGGTAATCTGGTTTAGAGATCTCAGAATGTGTCCAGACAACACAAAGATATCTTTTTCTACTCTTGTTGTGTTAGGGGAAATGATACATGTGATTTCCCAACCCACAATAGAATTGACATAGAGAACATGAATAGAATATTGATGAATATATGTCGGCATGAATAGATTGGTCCATAGGGTATTAGACATGGTATTTTAGTTGGGAGAGTTGAAGGAGGTGGTAGATGCTATGATTTTTTTCTATCACCACCAACATGTGGTCCACACCAAGATCAGGGAGCTGTAGGGCTAGGGAGGGGAAAACTGGAAGTTATTAATGCTAGTGATCCAATGGTTGTGAGAGTGATTTAAGGTATGATCATTGTATTTTCTATGTTAGACACAATATTGAAAGGCATATCTTTTAGTCATTTTTTTCTTTCCATATATCTTGTTCGATAAATAGTGATTCTGGTTGATTGTTGGATCAACCTATTTTCTTGGAGACACATATTAGAGATTACATTAAATTAAGACAACGGTCCCAAAAATGTGACATAACTCATGGAGGATTGAGTTTTTGTAGGGTTATCAGGGTAGAAATGATGATATCTTATGAATTCATTGATGATATGGATAAGTTATAAACAGTTCATGTAGATATTTAATATTTCATGCAGAGGATGTTGTGTAACTACAGTAATGGTACTCGGTATTACATTTATTATGAAAAGGAAACCCAAACAGTTCATGATAGAATAATGATTTTGAGGGTGTAGATGATTACTCACCAATTGGATACTATGACCCTTACTGTAGTTGATGTTGTGAGTTATAACTATCTTGAATTATTGGAGGTGTACAAGGACATCATCCTTGAAGATTTTTCATGTTTACCTTCACACTGAGAGATATATTTCTATATTGATCTTAACCATGGGAGGACAATGATATCTATGACATGAAATATAATGGACCCCACATATCCTCATTATATGAGAGTGTAGTTAGAGGATTTTTAGAGGAATGAATTTTTTAGATAATGTATTTCACCCTATGAAGTCCCATTTTTGTTATTCCAAGAGTTCGAATAGGATTTTGAGGTTTTGTTTGGACAATAGAGGCTTGAATCTAGTGACTGTGATGAATAAGAATCCAATATCAAGGATCTATGAACTCTATTATCTATTGATATGGGAACTATTGTTCTCAAAGATTTCCCTGAAATCATGATATCACTAGTTGCAATTAACTGACCAAGATATAAAAAATATGCCATTCAGATTTTTATAAAAACACTATGTGCACTTTTTGCTTCCCGTTGGCATGAAAAAACACCTAGTAGTGTTGACGGGACTGATCGTCCATATATTTAATCCCTTCTTGTACTATTTTTTTGATGTCTTATTGAAGATATCCTTGTCTACTCGGTGTCCATGGAGGAGTGCTTGTCACACTTGAGTATGGTTATGAACATACTCCGAGAGCACCATCTATATGAAAATAGATCAAAATTCCAGTTCTAGATTTAGGATGTCCATATTTTAGGACAAATTACCTCAATAGATATTTTTGTAGTGGACTCGACTGTGCTTCATGTAGTGTTATCTTGGGAGCCTCCCATGACCGTGATAGAGGTGTGAAGATTATTTGGGTTTATAGGATACTACTAAAGATTCATACACAACATCTCAAAGATATCAACACTAATGATTGATTTGACCTGAAAGGGGTAGCCTTTCATGTGAATTGAGAGGTAAAAGTAGGATTTATTGCATCTAAGACATAGATTGACGAGTGCACTCATCATGAGATTTAAATATATGGGTGTCGATTACATTGTTTTATGAGTTCCATCTGGAACTAAACATGTATTTAATCTGATATAGAGTAAAGTAGTGATTTCAAATATTCATGGTTCATTTTCCCCAAATAGAAATGATATGGTTTGTGCTACTAAATTAATTTTCATGATTATAAAAAATCATTCCCTAGGGGACTGCTCAATTTAGCAGACTTTGTAAACCAGATAACAAACGTGTTTTGTAATACAAATGACTACACTAATTAAAACAAATTTTTTCATCATTAAATATACATATCTTCTAGGATAACTATATTACATCAGTAGTTATCTACATATCATCAGTTGTACACTTCAGGAATTCTTGGGGAGAGAAACAGAATAAGGGCCTGCTCAAATGTTTAGTATGGGAAAGTAAATTTGAAGTAATAATGAATTGGTGAGAATAAAATTTTTTACATGGTATATAACTAAAAACATATGAAATATAATCAATAAAATATTAATGAATTGAATAAAATATTCAATGGTAATAACTAACAACACTTTCCCTTAAAATAAATAGATACATTAATATAAACATGGAAAGGTAAGATGCTGAAACACATTCCATCTAAATAAATAAAAATAATATGCATCTATTGATGCATTGATGAAAAATATAATGTAGGAGTAATAACTAAAACTAAATGTGAGAGGTTCTTACATATTAGATTCTATGTTTTATAGGTTTGTGGAACATGTTCTGTCACGATCTCTCACAATATGGATAACCGTTCAACTGAAAACCCATATATTGTTCTTAGACCACTATTTCATCCCATGAGACTATCGAAGCATCGAGGGGGATTCAATAACTGGTCCCCAATAGGTGTGTCTACCGTAAATATTCTCAAACCCCTGATTTATACGTCCAAATAATTCCTCATATCAAATTACCAACATGCCTGATCAAATATCCATTTTTAATATTGTATACATATCTATCATTTTCCCCATATATTTATATAACATTAAATTTAAAAGACCTATTAAAAATGATATGTAGTTTAATAAATGAACATATCTTTGATAAATGGTATCCATATCAAGTGGGAATTCAATATTGAATGATCATCGTAAAGGAAATATTTAAAAGGGACATCAGGAAATCAAGGAGGTGAATATGAATACTATCCTAGGAAAAATAAAAAATAAACAACCCAAAGGTATATTATGGATTGTATACATAAAAAAATAAAATTCTAGTAAAATAAATGTTTTTTTGATAAATATAAAAATTATAAAAATAAATATAAAAAACACTATTGCTGAAAATATCCTTTTATTATGAAAACCCTATTGAAAAAACAATTCATTAAAAATACATTTTCAATAAATTTTTATTAAAAACGATCCTTTTATTCATGAAAAGGAATCATCAATGAAGTAAAAAAGGTAAATCTATACATGTTGTACAAGGTAAACATAACCATCCTTCTACATAGTTAATTTTTAGAAATATGCCTTGTTCGGAATGTGACAAGATGATTCCTATGAAAATATACGTAAATAAAAAAAGGGCAATGTTTTATTTACCCAATCAGTTTAAAAACATTATTTAAAACATTTAATCAACACATGGTTTCTTCTGGAAAACCAGTTCTATGAATAAAGTCATAAAAAAATTTTATTATTCTAAAAAACATATTCATAAACATATTTACTACGAAGGAATTGAAAATGGTACTAATTCAAGAAAATTTTCATGAATAACCTGAGGATATAAAATGAAATTTCTTATTTAAAAATGTACTTATAATTTCCTTGAATTTAAATACCATTGAAATGTCATTAATGTTATTATTGGGGAAAATAATATTTAAACATTCCAAAGTGACTCATAGCACTTTGAAACTTTTTATTTCATATCCCTCTTGAAGGAATAAAATAAATTGAAATTTAAAAATACAATAATGATAAAAGCATTAATTTTATAATATAACAAATTGGTTAGTAGTTACAATAATAGAAATATGAAACTATTGGAGATGAAATTTATATCAAATATGTATATAGTTAGATGATAGTCCCTTACCATACGTTTCCTTTCGAGTGAATTTCTATTAAATCATGTGTAATAAAATTACGTTAATTATCTACATAAATGAGAAAAATTTTCATTTTTTATAATTATTTTATTTCACATTTTACGATGTTCTATAAAATTAATAACTCAATTATGAATATGATCATTATTTTGAAAAATTTGATTTATGTGTCAAAAATAACTTTTGAATGTCATCTATCATAAAAGGGGTCAGGATATAATATCTCAAAAATAATAATCATGAAATAATAATCATATTTATAGATCAATTATAATTTTTAAAATAATTAATATTAAAGTATATAAAAAATTAGTCAAGGATCCGATCATAGAGTCGATATGTCATGCAAACTAATTAGTAATGTTCTCATTTTTTAATAATTGTTATGCATAGAAGTTATGTATAATTACATATCTACATAATTATAGTTATTATATCATATATATATATTATAATTTAATAATATGTACTTTCTTATTGTATTATTGTTTTTAAAAAGGAATCAAATCTGGTTAAGGAGGTGGCAGCCCACATATCCACGAATAACGTTATCAATATTTTTGTGTGTAAAAGGGTAATAAAGAAAATGGAATATATTATTTTTAAATAAATTTAATAAATTAATTAATATCATATATATTTGTTCTCATTTATTATCTTATTAAATTTAATCTTCATTTATAAATTTAATGGATCATGTGAATGAATCACGTCACTTTCAGGGGGTGGTAGTCCACACATCCTCGAAAGTTGTTATGATTTTTAATTAAAATAAAAAGTATTAATATATTATCTTAAACATAATTTAATAATTATAATGAAATTATATATATCATTTACATAATATATCAATATCATTCCATCATAATTTCCACCATGAGAGGTGGTAAATGAAAAATGAACAATCATTATTTCAGGATGCTTTACTTAACAGTATACAAAAATAGTACGTTTGTTAACCATTAATTGGAAGTGTGTAAGTGTTGATCAAACCCATAGAATAACAATATCCTACTATATTTTGTTTACTAAGGATTTTATATAATATGTTAATAAGAATAATTGAGTTGGTGTAAAAGTAAATGAATGAAAATTGATAGTGGGAAAGGATTGCATTAAAATTAGGTACCTTCTTTTAATGTATTCCAAAGGGATTCTGTGGAATCCATTCATAAAAAAGAGAGGGATGAAGGTCGTGGGTAGGTATTTTGGGAAGATATTTAGTCCCATATTGGTCAAGCATATTTATTTTAAGATGTGTGTAGAATTAGGAGATATGGTGGACTTTTAGATGAGAGTAAAAGGACACAGTTGGTATTTTTGAAAAGACGTTTGGTGTAACAACTCTTTTTATCCAAAAGAAATTATCAAAAAAACAACACATCTCAATAATTTAAGTATATTGGCCTATTTATGGCTAAAAAATGGGTTTTATACAAGTTTCTAGGTCATTTGTAACATAATGTAATGGTATGGTCTTTTATTAATCATAATTTGTCTTTAATGATTGTAATAAATTTTAATTACTTTAACAAATATTTTTGACATAATGATAAGGTGAACATATTAGAAATTATATATTATTATGATTCCAAATATGATATCCAATTTTATAAATTATAATCATAGATTTGGTAAAAATGTAAGTTATATCCAATCATGCATAGAAGACGCTAAGGTGAGTTCTTAAAGTAAAAACATCCCGAACATTGATATATGGTTATAATAAATTTCAAAGTGACATTGATTCTAAAGACATAGAATTTTTTTAATTTATAAATATATTATCTAATTAAACCTTAAAACCAAATTAAATTATTATTCAATCATACAATTAAATTACATGAAAAAAATGTTATGAACAGAATTTCGATATTTTTTACGACTCAATAAAAAATAAAATGTTTCCAGAAAATATAAAAATTCACCCTATCTGAATTATTATTTTTTTAATTCAAAAATGAAGATTATATTGAATTATCCAACAATATAAAGTGTCAAATTTAATATTTAAAATGGTTTCAATATTAAAAGGTTGTAAATTATTATTTATAAAAACTTGGGTATATATGTTTAAATTATGTGTCTTCTTATCTTATGAATATCAATCACAACAACAGAATATGAAAAATAATTGACTGAATATATAACATATATATTTCGTATAAACTATTGAATAATTACAATTCATTGTGTTTATTAAGAAAAAACTCTTTGGGAAGTATATAAATAACAATATTTCTTTTTTATAACAAATTGGTTGTAATTTTTGATTCTCATATGTTGGTAACAAGTGAAATAATTTTCAATTTATATAAACCATAAATTTTCATAGGTAATTTAATTCTATTAATATCCTCTAACATAAAGTATAATTTTTTTTGTATTATACTAAATAATAATATTTTGATAATTCATTTTTATTTAGTGATACCTGGTCTTGTGTGTAATGTACTTTATTGAGGAATGTCGCTCATGCTTGTAATACAAGATTTTGAGGAAGTTAAAACTTGCATGAAATGAATGATAACTTAATGTGTAATTCCTTAAAAAATATATCATGTATTGAGTACAATTAATTTAGTTAATATATTTTAAGGTCTCAGGATATTATATTATTGTATTCTCTTAGTGATACATGTCTTTCATTCTATCAAATTCAAAGAGTTATATTAGAATTTTGGGGTGTTACATTCCACCAAACTTAATTAAATTTTGTCATGCCATTTTAATCATAATTTTGGAGATAAAATATATTAATCTTCCTATTTTTATGTCACACATCATTGGAATGGTTTGTAAAAAATCCTCTAGAATATCGAGAATGTACTTTACAAAGGACATATAGACTACTATGTAGCATGATGTCTGTGGAGGATAAAATCAGTGTCAAGTAAACATACATACATGGAGGAAAAGCTTAAATATATATATGGAGGGATTGAGGTCATCAATCATGAACAAGGGAATGGTCAATATGATGTTGAGGGACTCAAACCCAAAAATATTTTTTGATTTAGAAGACTATCAGTTCCAAAAATATTAAATAGTTAGGAAAAAATTTATTTTTAAGTCATCAGCCTAATGTTGTGTCATTATTTAACCATTGAAGAATATAAAAAATTATTCTTTACTTATATATTTCAATTTGGTATGAGAAATCCAAACATTTTGTTGCAATTCAATAAACTTAAAATTCATCCCTTTAATCACAACAAATATATACAAATAGTTATTTTTATATGCATGAAGAACTAATAGAAAACATAAATGGATTGTATTGATAATAAAATATTGAAAAGAATAACTATTTTTCTTTAAAAATATTCCAAAACCAATATGGTTCCTATGTTAATCTATAACCCTTGAATGTGATAATACTGGTTCATCATTAAAAATTATTCATACATTTTTTTAACTAAATACTTTGAAAAAATAACAAGGATATTTTATAGTTTAGTTCTTGTTGTGAAGCCCTTATCATCCTTTACTTATGGGTTTACTACCTTAGACCATTCCAAATAATACTGGTTCTCACCAAACAAACATTTATTCTCATTTCTAAAATAGAATTATTATAATTTCATAAATAAATATGACGGGAATCCCCTATAAAATGTTAATTAGTAAATATCCTTTTAAAAATGAATATCAATAAAAACCTAATACATAAAAACTTTATCCATTTATATTCCCATAATCCCTTACATTGTATAGGTTTTATCCATAATATCATTTATAGGATTTCTAAATCATGAAACCTTATTTTCAACCAAAACACCTTAGGTTTAACGTAGGCTACTTATTATGTAGCCAAATATTTCATAATTTTTTATAATGATTTTTTGAATTATCCTATGTGTATCCCCAAGGACTGTCGAACTGATTGTATATTAAGGCCCATTATTGTGTACCAGGTTACCCCAAGCTAGGACCAGATCACATTTCTAGAGTTATTACTCCTAGGTACATCTATTCTTGAATCACATACATTTGTACTATACATACCTGGAAGTATTTCAAGAAATTCCAACATAATATTTACATTAGAAAAATTCTAGGATATTATTATACACTTATCCTCAAATTATTCCTTATTGTTACATCCTTAAATATTTGTTCTCTAAAATCTAGTTTCTCAGTTATCTTCTAAACATCTACTGAAACCAACGTTTGCTCCCTAACCCATGATAGCATTTAGCTTATTTCTACTACTAATTAAATTTTAATATTAAAAAAGAAATTAATCCCTATGTACTAATTAGTTTAGTATTCCTGGTGAACGAGAATGATAAATTATTCTTGTTATAAAAATTATAACACTAACTACAATGTTATTTTTTATCTTCATTATAAACTAATAACACTGAGGATTACTCTATTTCATTATGTAAATCCTTATATATATTTCACATTTTTCTTCTTCTATTACTATGGAATGAAAAAAAAGAAAGGTGATCTCAAATACACATTATGGGTATGTTATACCTGAGAAATAATGAATCTGTGATAATAAGAAATATGAAAAGGTAAATAACTAAATCATTTTCCATATAATCTATAAACTGTGAAAAGGTTTCATAATAAATATTGGAAGGTAATAACTAGAAACACGTGAAAATATAATAATTATATAAAGAAAAATAAAAATAGAAGATAAAAAAACATGACATCTAAATTTCTAAAAAATTCATTCTCAAATATGTTGACACAAAATATCTTGTATGAGTCATAAATAAATCTAAACGAGGTAAGAATATAATTATTCAAAGTCATGCTTCCACGGTAGATGGAATGAGTACCATAAATAAATTTCACAAGATATCATAGTTGTTTGTTAAGATCATATATAAGGTGGCCACCCAACTATTTTTTCTCATGAGTCTACAGATGCATCTTGGGGATTTCAATAACTAGTCCCCAACTCGTAAGGATTACCTTAAATGGTCCCCACCATGTGTATTTCTTATCCATAACTACCCTTATATCAAATAAACAATATGACCTATCGAATATTGGTATTGAATAATGTATACAGATTTATCAATATTTACAAAAATAATAAAATAAATTTCAATGTTTTAGTATATAAAAATTAAAACATGATTTAAGAAATGATCATACCCATGATAAATGATATGGATATCAATGGAAAATTAAATGTCCAATGATCATATGAAATAGAAAATTTAAACACTACTAAAAGGAATCAATGGAGTGAATTTCAATACTCTTCTTATCCAAATTTAATATAAACCATCTAGAGGAAGAATAAGGATGGTTTTAATTAGACATTCCCCAAGTGGAGTAAAATAAAGGGTAGCTGTCAAGGATTAATGAAAACATTATAAAAACATTATTTCAATACAATATTGAAGAAAATATCATTTTATTATGAAAAACCCATTGAAGGAATGTTTCATTGAACATAAATTTTGAAAATATGTTCTTTAAAAATTATCCTTTTAAATATTCAATTGGATGTTAAATGGAATGAAGGTGGGTAAATTTGTACATGTCTTTCAGGGTAAAAATAACCTTTCTTAGGCACGATCATTGTTTAGAAGTATACACTATTCAGAAAGTGATAAGAAGACACATTTGAAAATAGAGGTGAAATATAAATGGGTTTTAAATGACTTCACCATATCATTTATAGTAAATTTGAAAACATTTAAGTAAAACATTTTTTTCGAAGAAAACATGTTATTTGAATAAAGAGAGAAATAATGTCGGTATTTTGTAAACAAATTCTAAATTATTTTGAGTACCAAATACATGAAAATTGTACTAATACTTTAATATGTTTATGAATAACTAGATAATATAAAACTATATTTTTTAATGATTAATGTTCATATAATTTCTACAAATGGAAATAGTATTGAATGATAATTTAAGTTATTATTTAGAGAAATACTATTTAATCATTCCAAAGTCTCCAAACCAATTTGATTCATATTAAATCATAATAATCATGAAGGAATAATATTATTATAAATAAATAAATACAATTAAGATAAAATTATTAATTATATAATAGAAAAGGGGGAAGTATATACACTACACAAAATATGTATGTGTTGGACATTACATTTATCTCATAAACATAAATAGTGAGATATGAATCCCTTACCTAGAATTTCATATTAGGTGAACATCCTTTAAATTCTAGTACCGTAAACATATATTAATTTTCTACCTACTTGATATCCTTTTTAATTTTTATAATTAACTTTATTTCCCTTATTACTATATTGTATAAACCTACTAAAAAAATAATGTTCACATCTTTTGTTTTGACCGAAATATATTTATGATCCAAAAACAACATGGGAAGGTAAACATTGGTAAAAATTGTAATTATATAAAATCTAAATAATTATAATTATATTGAAATAATTAACTTATTTATACATTATCTATACTTCTATAAATTATCATTATATATGGTTACGAAATTTGAATCAATATTACGATCATGTAGATATTAAGACATATGTATGAATGGGCATCATTCTTATTTTTTCAATGATCATTATGAAAAGTAGTAATGTAGCATTATTTATCTATAAAATTATTAATATATCTTAAATACCTTAATATTTAATAATATATAATTAGTTATAATATTATTGTGATGAAAAATAAATCACATCATGTTGAGTAGGTGGTAGTCCTCAAATCCATGAATAGTGTTGTCTCATTTTATGTGTGTGAAAGGGTAACTAATAAAATGGTATATGTTATATTTACAGAAAAGTACATATGTAATGAATATCATATATTTTTTTATTATTAATATGTTTAATTGTTATCATCCATTATACATTCCATGGATCATGTGAAAAAATCTATCAATTAATGGGGGTGGTAGTCCACATTTCCACAATTGATGTTAACATTTTTACAGAAAAGGGAAAGATTAATGACATGCTTTTTAAAATAATATAATAATACATTGTCATAAAAAATGTTCTATGTTTTTTATATAAATAATTTTCCATAATAATATATACCATGAGAAGTTGTAATGGATAAAATATACAATCACCATTTCATGTGGCAATTTCTCAATGTACACAAAAACAGTTTCCTCATTTCCCATTAGATGGATGAGTGTGTAAGTTTATGTTAAAACCATAACCAAAAAAATCTTAGTATTTTTAAATATTTTTACGTAAATATATAATAAGAATATTTTACAGTGAGGATATGTATATGAAATTAACGCCTTCGTAGGAAATCATTACCTTAAAATCGGGAAACACCTTTTGGTGTATAACAAATGGGTTTCATTGGAAGGATTTCATCCAAAAGGAAGGATTTGGGGCCTAGTATAGGGATTTTGGGAATTTATTTGGGATGATTTTGGTTGATCCTAAGTGGTTTTACAAGTGAGGGAATGAGAAGAGGTGTGGAGATTTTATAAGGGAGGAAAATGAATCACATTTTATTTTTTAAAATAATTTGGGTGAATAAACATTTTTACCTAATTGAAGTCTCCAAGAAGAAACCCATAAAATTATAGAAGACTAAAGGGCGAATTATTTTGAAAAAATGAGTTTTTTAAATGTTTCACTATCATTTGGATCCTAATGTTTAAGGGTTAGTCCTTTATTAAGCTTTATTTTTTCATTAACAATTATAAATATTTTTAATTACATTCAAAGATATTTTTGGAAATAAACTATTTTTAAATTATTAGACATTATATATTATAATGATATCAAATATATAATCCCTTTATCTATATTCAAATAATAAATGTAGAGGAAAAATTAATGTAAATGTTATCTCACAGATGAGACTCTAGTGCAAGTTAATAATTTAAAAATGTTCAAAACATTTATATGTTTATATAATAAATTTCAAAGTTAAATTTATTACAATGAAATACATTATATGATTTGATAATAATATTATCTTCTTAAATGTTAATCCAATTTAATGAATAATGTGACTTTATAAATTAATTACAAGAAAAATCAGTTTTGATAAAAAATAATGTAATTTTAGCAATTCACTAATAATTTAAATGTTTCTGAAAATTATCAAAAAAACACCCTAACCAAATTATTTTGTTCGTATTAATATTACTGAGTTCATTTTGAGGTATTAAATCAATTAATTTATAAAAATTTAAATTTAAATTGGTTAATCCATTAAAAGGCATCAAAATTGCCTTAATAAGTATAGGTTTTATGTGTATAGTGGGGGTTTTTATTATCTTATGCATAAAAAAATAAGGGATGAATATACAAAAAAATGTTTAATATATAAAATATATAGCTCATTAAAATTATTCACTAATTTTATTAATCTATGATTATTCAGACGAAATTCATTTAGAATTATATAATTAATAATATTTATTTTTATATCCAATTTGATTATATTTTCATTTCTCATTTGATGGTAACCAATGAATTCATTTTATATTTAAATAAAACATAAATTTTGATATTTATATTCATAATATTCATAACTACAAACATAATGATTACATAATATCATATTATATTAAATAATAATATTTTTATAATATCTTGTTATTTGGTTAAACTCGGTCTCTCGTGTAATATAATTTATCGAGTATGGTTGGTCTTGGGTTTAACACAATAATTCTAGGATGGTAACTCCAGTACGAAATGCAAGATAACTCATTGTATTTTTCATTAAATAATATATCAGAAATTGAATATATTTAATATAGTAAATATATTGTAGAGTCTCGGGATATTATATTCCCTTATGTGTTTGGTAATTAATCCCATGCACTCTATCGAATAAAACGGTGTAACTTATAATTTTGTGGTGTCATAATTTTTCTTGATAGTTGAGATGACATGAGTATAACTATGTGATAGATTAATTAGTTATTAGTGGTATTCATCAAAATAAAAATGTGGTGACACTACGTGATGTGTGAGTAGTTTATCATATATTTTGATCACAAGAGTCTCGATTATATATTATCTCAAAATGGTGATAAATTGAGATTAAAGTGATTTTTAGAGTTCCTCTAGTCCTATGACTATGGTATTGGCGATAATCCTAGGAAGGGGAATGTGGTTGTATATTCCCTCAGTAGGTGACAATTTACACAGTTGGGTAAAGAGGAATCAACGTAGTTGGCCTCATAGTAGTTATTCATTATTAATGGAGATGGAAAAGCTAATATATATTAAATGGTTTTTACCTATTCACTTTTATAATTATATAGGGTGGTTCTCGTTATATATATCAATTGTGATAACCTTAGTACTTTTTTGTCCACTTCACATTATTTTAATGGATTTTACAATGGTGGGAATTGTGTTTCTAATTTAAATTGTTACATAATGGTAATAGTTATTTTTTGGTTGGGGGTTCTAATAGAACCTCACAAATATAATTTGGAGGTACATCCATGTGTGGAAATGATTTCCATAGACTTCCGATATCAATGTTGGTGGTAAAATATGATGAAATGATTTGATGGTTTTATATTTTGATATCTTACTTCATAGCTGGTAGACTATGTGTTCAATGTTCTACTAGGTATAGCACAATCTCATTAGATACCAGATTAGAAGTGGGATAGAATATTGGTGGACATGGTGATGGGATTACCACGTACGTCTAGTGTCATGATTACATTTGGGTGATTATAGACTAACATTCCCTTTCCACCCACTTATTATCTATCTGAGAGCATATTTTAGTTGATATATTTGGATGCATCTACATACAAGAGTTAGTTTGACTCCATATATTTCCATTGAGGATTTTTTCTAATCATGATTTTTATTTCACATTCCTTTTGTGGAAGGAATTTTTGAAGTCATTTTGGACTATGTTATGCTTCCTTGAATCTTTTCACCCCCAAACTAATATCTCCATAGAGTATACTATTTAGGTCCTAGGAGACATGTTATTAAACACCATGATAGAATATGGATGTTTTTTGGAGGATCACCTACTACTAATGGAGTTTTCAAATAATAATATTTATCATTACACTTTTGGTATGAAACCATTTGAGGAATTTTACTGGAAACCCTATATGTCACAACTTTGTTGGACTAACCTAGAAGAGTTGGCACTCTTGGGCCCGTGGTTGAAGAAAGAAAATACCAAAAAGGTTCATATCATCCCTCATTGGATAACTACTAAACAAATCCATTATAATTATTATTGTTATATATGACGTAAGCGATGGGAGCTCATGGAGGGAAACAATGTGTTCCTGTTGATTTTATCTAGAAGTAAATTAAAGAGATTTTTTGAGGTGAATTTTATCACCATGTTTCATTAGACCATTCAAGTTACCATTCATATTTGGAGAGGTTTCATATCTATTGACTATACCTCTGCAAGAGGACATGGTACACTAATTCTTCCTCAAGTCGTAACTGAGGAGGTATATTCATGACTAGTCAGACGTTATTGGATAGGGAGAGTTGGACAAAAACGAAGGATATACATTTTCAATGTATCCAATGGATATTGAGGATTTATTAGAGTAGATCATTCATGGGTGATAGATTACCATGGTGGATTAATTTTGGCCGCACAGGAATCATCAGAAGAGCATAAGGGAATGGGAGGCTCATATTCAAGATTAATATCTGGATCTTTTTGTGTTTCCCATTTTTTTAATGAAATAAAGTCCCATGATGGGTGAAATGTAACAACTCATATTTCCATGTATTATTTTGGGATAATTTTTGGATTATATTAAAAACTATTCATTAAGGAAACATGTGATTCCAATTCCATGTGTTCCCATAATAAACATTTGAATTAAATTAAATAGAAAGTGCATGTATTTTTCTATAATAGTGGAATCACTTCTATCTGAGTACCAAGATCATAAATTTAAGTGAATCATTATGTTAAGATTGATTTATTTCTCAATGGAATGTAATAACCTTTTTCATCACAAGGAGTTTTTAGAAAATCCATCATGGGTATAAAATTAACAAAATAACTAAAGAATTTTCTTATTTCATGGTGTTGTGAACTTATTTTTCATTCATTAAATATGAACTTGTTGAAAATTTTAAGGGTTTCCCAGATGACCCTATGAACTTACGAGATCCACTGGAGATCTGTAGAAGTTAAATCTATAAGTGAATGAAGACTTGATTAGAGAACAATGATTGGTGTGATATGATATCAGAGGATCATTCCAATGACCACATCGTACCTCCATTCTTCAATATTGATTAATCCAATTCAAGGTAAGACATTGATTGATTTGGTTTCATTTAAAATTCTAAATTTATATAATGACACAAAATAATCACCCTACTAATTTATCAATGGATTGGTTGTCTTGTGGGATGGGATAAATTATTTATGGTTAGGGAGAATTTATTGTAATTTATTTAGTATAAATTCAATTGTTTTTTAATGGAAATAAGTCAAGGTAGACACAAACATCGACCGAGGCCAGTTTCTATTTTTCTTCATGTACTATTCTCCCATGTTTATCATTCATTGCAAGAACTCTTTGATCTCCCATGGGTTGATATATCCAAATTAATCAATTATGACTCACCAATTTCCAAGAACAATGATATGATTTTTTATATACAGGACTGGTACTACACGAAGGTGGAGCGGCGATGGATGAAGTGACATCTCAAACAATTTTTTATTCTCTATTTCAAGTTATTTGATTTAAAAAAATGGAATTTTGTTGTGATTTGAGAATGACTATGAGGGATGGTGCATATTTTTAATCAATGGGGAAGCTCAGATTATTTGGTTCCACAGTTTTCTTGTGAGGTACACAACTGGATCGATGGAAGAAGGCCTAGAAATTAATGCAGAAACAAAATCTGATAGAAAGGAATGTTATGTGAGGAATGTAATGTAACTTTTATCCACACTCATTGTGGGTCCCTCTCAATGGAAGATAGGGTTTCAGAGGAATATGAGTATCACAAAGCATGTGATCACTCCCCGATGGCTTGGTGTGTACCTCGAATTAAACACAAACATGGGATGTAGTAGACTGGAATGAGCATATCATGTACTCCCACATGGACATGACCATAACTAAATGTACTTGGGATAAGTAGTGTACTACTACATGGGATGAAATTAATGGTCAATTACATTCCATATACATCCAGATATACATGGACATACAATTTTTATAGGGGATGGACCCAGGGATGATGGTACATGGTGTTTATCCTTACTACACACCGTGTACTCTTGTGAAGTTGGCTGAATCCATTTTCCACTATACATTAGATATGTTTTTAGGATGTGTTCCCCATATACCTTCCATGTGTGTTACTATGGAATCACCTCCCACACATTAGAGAGTGATCCTATCAACACGACTTCATTGATAGTGTTGTTGGAATCCTTTTGTGAGGCCCCGAGTGAGATAACATATTCACCTTCATGAACTAGATGGAGTTTTCATATCATTATGACCCACAATACATGGGTTCGGATTCTCCATTAAATGGATTATTCCATATTATGTTTTTAGTGTACCACTTTTCCTTGAGTGTGATCCCCATATGGGTATTGTATCTTTTCTAAATTTAAGAGTGTATTTTTATGGGCATGACTCGATGAGAATTACTGATTGGATGGACATTATTTTTTTTATTAGATTTAGGAGTGTTTTATAGTAGAAATGTTCAACATGGGAACTTCGTGATAGAGTATTATATTGTCCTTGTGAATACTATTTACCTTTAGACTATGTGTCTTTTTATGATTATTTATAGATATTAAATCAATATATATTTAAGACATTTACATGTGTATTGATGAGTCTATCATTTTATTATTTCCTTTTTGGTATCATGGTGTCATACTAGGTGCTTTTATACTCACTCTTATACATGATAATCCTAAACCTGCTTTTTTTATAAAATGAACCATTTTAAAAAAATCCTTAACAAATGAGGACCATATAGTGCATAGTGAGACCGGACTGAACGATGTGTGTTCTTGAGATATCTTGAATGAAATCCCAGTATTATTTCCAGGTCGTAAATTCATTCAGACACTTTGTTGGTGGATTGTATATAGACCATTTTACTTTCCCCTAATTTCTTTTATACTCTGGTTGCTGTATTTATTTGTATTCATGTGTTGTTTTTCATTTTTTTTACATTTCAAATTTGTATGGAATTGGATAAATTTGTGTGTGTGTATACTTTTACATAGTCTACAGACTCATATGCAGGTCATATTCATAATTAGTATCAGTCACCAGCCCATGTCTTATAAGAGGCGGTCTTGGGGAGTCACGATAAGGTCCTCATTGAGACTATTCTTGAAAATCATGTTGAATTTATAATAAATATTCTTATAGTTATTATAGAAAAAAATTATTGGTGATATCAAAATCTGATATGCTATTTCAAATTAGATTATACCCAATGTCTAGTGTTGTTTTGAAAACAAATAATTCACCAACTCTTTTTCAACATGATTCATTTATCCAATATCTAATACCTAGTCGGTGTTTCCTATCATATATTTACCTAAAAATGTGGTCTAACAAATTAAAATAAATGATATTGTGTGCTTGTCCCATTTAGGATTCTAAATAAAAAAAGGATCTGAATATATTATAAAAAACTCAATTCAGGGATTCTGGAAGACTATATACTTAATTACATTAACAAACCATGTTCTTGATTGATTTACTAGATATACTGACTATTTTTTCATGGTATAAATTTTTTGTAAAATTCAAAGTCATATTTCACAGAAATATCAAGATAAATCATAATTTTCATGTCCTTCTGAAACATTTTCCAATGGGACCATGCCTTTTTTATATAATTCCAAATTAAACATTCCAATATGTCAGGGGAAAAATTTCATTGATGTTATACAATTCTGTTTAATTTTTTTTTATAGATTCCATTTATGTTTTTATCATTTTTTGAATGATTTTTTAAAAGATGGATTGTTTTTCAAGAAACATTTATTAACAAGTATTTTTCCTAAGTAATTACAAAATAAAACATTATAATATATAAATAAATCTCCCTTTTAAATATTTATAATAATAGAAGTCAAGTGAAACAATCAATTATTATAGTAATTTAATTTTTTCTAATCCTAGAAAAAGAAACTGATGAGAGATCATTGATTGGACATCCTTGTTTTTCAAAAGGATATTGATTAATGATTTCAAAAATAATGTTATGGATTTGTATATATTAATTAAAAAATGGTCAAAATTTGACATTGATGAATTTGTTTTTAATATCACATTAGAGATATTAAATATATAATATTACACCACCCATTGTAAAAATCAAAAAATGGGTCTTACACGTATAATTAATGACACTTGAATCTAATTTTTCTATTTTGGTAGTTCTGAGTAAATATATAAAAAATATATATCATTTTATATCCTATAAATCAATAAATTTTAATTAATCCCAACACATGTACAAAAAATAGATAAATTGTTTTTCCCCATTTTTTATAGTGGACAAAATTAAATGTTATGTTTTAGTATCTAATGAGATTAGTTCCACTGGAAGTTCATTATTCATAATTTTAATAATGAAACATTATGTGTAACCATGATTTTTGAGATGGATATTATAGTTATAATAGTATCAAATAGAAATATATGATAATAAAATATGTGAAAACATTATGGATTTCCATTTGTGAGGATTACAGACTACTTTTGATAGAAAACATCATATATTTTTAACCATTAAACACTCATTTCATGATGACGAATGGAATTCTAGTAGGAGGGGAGGACATTAATTTTCTGACCTTATAAATTATTCCACTATGAATGATGTTCCATAATATTTTATAAGAAATGTGTTTCTATTATTGTAATATACTCAAATAATTTAATTTCGGGAGATCTATACATGTGATTTTTGGTAGTGTCCCAATGAATAAAAATAAAATTTCAAATTTTGATGTTCATTGTAACACGCATAAATTCTGATGAACAACTTTGGCATCGATAGAGTGTATTCCATTCATCACCAAGTGAAAAAGGGAATATAACATCCTGAGACTATATTAAATATATACAATACATGATATAACATGAAATGAACAAGACATCAAGTTATATTTCATTACTAGCAACATGGGCCTTATTCAATAGCTTGCATTACACAAATGATAGAGTTTCACCAAATAATAATGTTTGATAAAAAATATTATTATTTAATATAATATGATACAAACTATCCATTATATTAGATGTTATGAATATTATTAACTAAAATAATACCGTTTATAATTTATATAAATATAATATTAATTCATTTGTTACTAACTAATTTGAAACAAAAATAAGAACCGGTTAGATATAAATAGAATTATTATTATTTTATGCTTCTAATAATGTTTTTACTTAATAAACGTAGTTAATTACAATTAGTGAATGATTTTAATGTGAAACATACATCTTATATTCAATAAAATAATTCTAATATTCATATATTATTATTGATATGAATAAGATAAGAACATACCATATTTCGAGTATGAAAACCTATATTTTCATAAAGGTAATTTTAACACATTTTAATGGAAAGGCAATTTTAAATCTGAATTTTGAATCATTAATTAATATAATATGTAAAATTAAATATCATCTATGAAATGGAAATCGAATAATTAGTTTAGGGTGAATTTAGTTTATTTTCTGAAACAGTTTAATTTTTTAATGAATAGTTTAAAATACTCAATTATAGTTTAAAACTTCTTTTTATTATATTTTAAATATAATCATAAATTATTCATTTAATTGGTTTTTACGTTTAATTTGATAATATTTTTATAAATTAATTTAATATATTTAATTTTAATTTTTTTCACCTTTAAATTAATTGTGAAAACCTTGTAAACATTTAAAAGTTTTTACTTTAAAACTCTGCATTATCATCCCGCACACGGGATGAATTTAAAATTAATTTCTACCACTTAAATTGTTAAAATTTGAAAAAAATACCATATTTTGAGTTATAATAATTTAAAACATGTAATACGACCGACATTATTTGTGACGAAATTATTTGTGAAAGTAAATAAAATTATTTACAATTATTATGGTAAAATTAAAATTGACAAAGGACTGGACCATTAATTTAAGGGACCAAATGACCTAGACAATTGTCCAACAATAACTTTTTGTCCATAATTTGTCCATTAAAAATAAAGTATTGAGTTCTTTTTGACTTTTATTATGTGATAACATGTTTACACCTATCTTGTTGTCAAAAAATACCAAGCGAGTCATTTTCCGCCCTTATAAAAGGCTACCACCTATCCAACATCATCACACCTCTCAAACCACTTATGTTCAGACATGATCTGACCAAATAGATTCCCAAAATCTATAACCTCTTCCTTAAATTATTATTTTGGGAATAAAACCTTCCAACGAACCCTTTTGGTATAAATGAATATAAGCCATCTATTTAAAAGGCAACACCTTCTCTCAAGAATTTTAGTTTTATTTGCATTATCCACACCCTATATTGTTCTAATTATATAAATAGGTAAGAACCAATTAAAATAAATATGTATTATGTTTTTATATTATTATTTTAACCTAAACTTGCACAAATCTCCATCTAAAGGGTAACAAGCATATCATTTCTTTGAACGACGAACTACTACCTCACGAAAAGTTGATTGTTCATTCTACATTACGCCATATCATGGTGGAAAATAAGATTGAAAATATATTTTTAAATGATATAAATGATATATTTTATTTATTTTTACTCTTTATATCATTTATAACACATAAATTTAATAATTTAAGAATTATGTAAATAATATAATATCTTTTGATGAAGTGTGGATTACACCCCCTAAAGGTGATATTATTCATTCACATGTTACATAGAATGTATAAATGATAGTTATAATTAAAAACTAGTACTTACCCATATATTCGCACGACAATACGTTCAATGCTTAATTTCAAGAAGAGAAAATTGTACTCCAATATGAATAAAGAACTTAAATACTGTATATATTGAAAAAAATAGCGATACATAATATTTAACTATAATAGGATATAATATATAGAATAAAAAATATAAGAAAATAAGAAGAAGAAAATAACATAGAAGAATATGTAGGATAATATTGAAATCATATTAGAGAATATATGTTAATACATAATAAAAACCTATGCTTACCATGTTGCACCCCAAACCGTGCGTTTATTTTATTTTATGATTTCTTTGGCTTTAAATTATTTTTGTTGTGGTTCACATTCAGTCTCGGATGAATGTTTTGAGTTTTGATAAAAAGTACGCATATTGGGTTCGACGTCATCGGAAGCGCGGGTGGAGCGCGACACCGCGCGGCTTCGCCCATGCAACTGTGTGGCCTTTTCGGCATAGAGGAATTAAAATAAATTAGAAAATTTAAATTTAGATTGACTTTTAATATTTTTATGTCTATTAATAATTATTTTTATTGTTTAAGACGAAATGAACATTTTTTTATCATTTATATTTTTATCATTATGTTTTGTTAACGTTGCAGATAGTAGTATAGCCGTTATTAAATATGTTTTGTTATTAATATTTATTATTGTTATTAGTATTATTGTAATTTATTATTATTACGATTTTGTTTTGTTTTATTTAATTTTTTTTCTTTTATCTTTTCTTTTCTTTCCCCTCCAACCCTAGTGGCCCCCTTTATATCTTTTTTTTCTTTTCCCCACTGGAGCCGCCGCCTCCTATTCTTATCCCCCTAGTGACGCCTCGGCTTGTTCTCCGCCTCCTGCGCATGTCCGCAGCAGCACCCAGCACCCGCAGCGCCCGGCGCCCCGATCTGCCTCGCTTCCTTCTCCCGCGCGCCGCCACCCCCTGGTTTTATTTTCCCCTTCTCCACGCAGTAGCACCCCTAGCTTCCTCATCTATTCACACAGCATTGCCTCGGCCTCCCCCCTACTCGGCTTCTCCCCAGCGTGCCTCCTCCTCAGTCGTGCCTCCTCCTTCAGAACACCGACGATGCACAACGTCGGCCTTCATCCCAGCCGGTCGCCCATCTCTCCCTCTCTCTCTCTCTCTCTCTCTCTCTCTCTATCTCTCTCTCTCTCTCTTTTCCTCTCTTCTTCGTTCCCCTGGCCTGCCTCGCGTTGATTTCATCCCGACCGGCACACCCTCCGCCTCCTCTTCCCCCGTGCATGCGCCGCCCCTCTCCTCCTCCAGCAGTGCTCCCTCCGGTCATGCCTCCTCCCCTTGCGCAACAACCCAATGCCTGCACCTCCTTCCTCCCTTGCTGCATCCTTCCATTCTTGCAGCACACGGACAGCACAACTATCCGGCACAGGACCTCCCCCCTCTTGGCCTCTTTCCCTTGCATGTGGCCCGAGCTCGTGCCAGACCGACTCTGTCTCCCATATGCCCCGCTCTCCGCTGCATTGCAGCTTCCAGAACCCCGTCGCTTCCACTGTCCACTCAGCGCAACACCTTATTTTTCCCCTTCGACCGGATCTCTAGCAGCCCGCACAAGAGCTTCCCCCCGGCTCCTCTTGGTTCGCGGCTGCTCCACGGCCAGCCGCACACCTCCCCAAGGTATATTTTTATTTATTTTCAATTATTCATACTTTGATTATCATTATAATAATTATTATTATTAATAATATTATTATTATTATTGTTATTATTATTTTTATAATGATTATTATTGTTATTATTAGAATTATTATTATTGTAATTATTATTGTTATTTTTACTATTTTTAATAATATTAATCTTATTATTGTTATTAATTTTATTTATATTATTGTTATTATTATTATTATTATTTTGTTGTTATTATTTTTAATATAATTATAAGTATAATTATTGTTATTATTATTATTATTAATCTTATTACTATTATGATTATTATTATTATTACTATCATTATTCATATTCTAATTATTATTATTATTATTTATATTATTATCATTATTATTGTTATTATTATTATTATTATCTTCATCATCGTACTCTTGTTGGTTCACGAGTTTTAATTGACGATGGGTTTTTATTTGTTGTTTTAGGATTCTTAGAAACAGCGCAAGGCGTTTCCGAGTGAGCGCCATCACCGCGCCTTGTTTTTGAGGTTCCGTCATCGTCGCGCTTCAGTTTCGAGGTGAGCGTTTCTCCCCGACGCTTGGTTTCGCAGGCTCTGGTGATTTTTTGGTTGTGTCTGAGTCCTTGAAATTGATTATGCAGAGTGTTAGACTTTGTCACGTGGTTTCGGACACACGTCGTGTCATCGCGCCTTGGATCCAAGGTTTTGTGTCGACGCGCTTGGTTTTGAGGTAGGTCCCCTTTGCACTGCTTTTAAAATTTAAGTTATATTATTTCATGCGGTTTGCGCACCCTAATTGTTCAAAATCAACATTTTATTAATTGTAATAAATATGAGATAATATTCGATAATTAATTTTTAATAAAAGATGGTTAATTTTTAAATGGTTATTTAATGTCAAAAGGAGCCGTTTATTTTATACATGACACATGAAACGTCCTTTTGACGAGCGGACACCCAATAATGAAAGAATGCCCGTTTGGATTTTAAACATAATTCACGGAATGTAAAATAGTGTTATGGTTTAATGAGAAATGATTTCTTTTGAAGCATGAACAAATACTTTGCTTCGTTTGAGAAATTGCTCGGTTGGCTCTTAAAGATTTTTTGGGAAAAAGAAAATGGTTTGGTTTGGTTTATAAAAATATTGTTAGCCTGTGACGTAGTGTTTTGGGGTTCTTTGAACGATTTTAAACTGGGTTTTGTCTCATAAAGAAGTTGTACCTGTCTTTGAGTAGTGTTTGTGAAATGTATTAAATGCCCGTTTGGCACTTTATGGAAAGAGATAAAAATATTTTGATAAAAACCCTCTTAGGGTTACTCTCATGCCTTGGTTGAAATGGATTGTTTGGGAGGCCGCGCTTAGAGGCTCCTGGGTACTTGAGTAGTTAAAGGCAAGAGGTTTTCCCATGGAGTGGCTCGGGGAATGCATGTTGTTCTTTATATATAGATATATCTGATTGGATGCTCGGTTGGCATCGGTTGGCTCACCCCTTTTTTTTAAACACTTGAGACATGGGAATCTGGCATATTGAGAGAATATTCTAAGAATGATTGTTGCACTGGTAGGTTATGGTACTGACCAGTGGCCCATAGTAGGTTGATATATTGGGTTTATTGCTATGGGATTTTCCCTCGACCTGCCCGTGAGTGGATGGTCGAGCGTATTGTGCTTTTTGATTTCATCGTGACATGTCGATAAGGATGATTTCTCGTATATTGGTGTCTTCTGGTTTATTCTCGATCTCCCAGGTTCACCCATGTCTATTCAGCTTTTGTAGCTTGCAGTAATGATTATGATGCTCACATGTATACCCACATTGCCCTTGCTGTATGTTTTACTTTGTGCATTATGGCATATTGTTTTCCTTGGAAACTGATAAATTGCTTTTTAATAGGTTTCTAAAAATTGTTTTCAAATGGAAGTGTTTGATCCCTTTTGTACAAATTTGAAAATTTAAACATAACTTTCCCCCTTTCATGAAATGTCATTGACACTAATGAAATGAACCCGAGTTTTGAAATGGCTAAGGGAAATGGTTCGTACTTTGTTTTTAAGTAAAATGCTTAGAAAAACATACTTTTATCTATTGTAGTTCAAACTTGAAATGACGTTTCTTTTATTTTAAAGTTAGTGCATTGGGAATAGATATCGGTCTAGCATTCTGAGTTTTAATACTCACGCCTATAGTTCTTTTCTGTTTTTAGTGTTTGTGTAGGCTACAGCTGGAGTGACCTCACCTAGGGCGACGCTTGATCATTGAGTCGGAGAGCGACCGCGAGGTTGAACAGAGTTTGTTCGGACGCCGTGTTTGGTTAGTTTGATTTCTGTTTGTTCCTGTTTAGTCACTTTATCTGGTTTATCTTTTCTGGGCTGCTCTGTTTTATTTTCGATGTCTTATTTATTTATATTGGGCGAAATTGTTCCCACAACCTCTAATGATGCCCTGGCGCTTGTCGCCACCCCGGGAGGATCGGGAACGCCTCTCAGGCCATGTCGCGGACCGGCTCGGGTGACCGGTTCAGGGTCAACCCGGGTTGGTTCGTGACAAAATGGTATCAGAGGGAGGTTTTCTCTTAGTAGACCTCACATTTCAGAGCTCCCTTTGTTATTTGGGATGTCATGGTAGATGGAGTAGGATTGTCGGGACTTGAGGGGTAGGTGCTAGAAGAGCGTCGCGAACTCTTGCCCGTACCAAACATCAGGTTTCCATGGGAAGTCCGGTTTAATTGGTTTGTTTGGGTTTTTATGGAAATGTTTTGCGATTGGGATACGACAAAGGGAGTTTGGGCCATTAGTCCTCCTAACCGGCATGGCCTGGCAAGCCATGCCGAGCTAGGGGAATGGTCCAAGAAGGCTCTCTATGTCAGTGACGTGTTTGACATATGGCCGCCAACCATATGGTCAAGCCACCCACTAAAACTAGTCCCTTGTTTGAGTTTCTTTGGGTATCCCTTGATTTCTGAAAGTGGTTTGAATCAGAAAAAAAAATTGGTTTTTGAAAAAAAAATGTTTGTTTGAAATGACATGTTTAATTTGTGGATGGTTTTAAAATAAGTGGTATGAATGAATTGTTTTTGGAAAATGAAGTTGCTTTGTTTTGGCCTTGGTGTTCCGATGAGTACTCACATGCATTTTGGTATGTTGGAAATGTGGATGGATCTCTGGTATGGTGGATGGATGCCCTGGGTGGCACGGATACATGCATGAGAGTGAGGCTCTAAAGAATACCAATGGCAAAGGTTTAACCCACTAAGCTTGTTCTAAATTAAAGATGTTTTCAAAGAGAAAAGTTTTGATATTATAATAACTAGTTTTCTCGGATTTCAATCTTTTCACCTATGCAGTGTTTGATTTTGAGGTTTTTCATCATTCTTTGAGTTGGCCTTGATTGGGTTTTTGACTTTTCCTTGTCCAGCGGTTATCCCTTTGAAGCTTTGATGGGTGATCGTAGTGCGGTTGATCAACCTAAGGATTTTATGCTTGAGTTTCGGAATTTGGATCCACCTCTCTTCTATGGTCAAGTGGAAACATCTGTGGAAGAGGAGTGGATGCGGAAGATTGAAAGGGACTTTAACCTCATTGAGATGCCCGAGCCATTGAAGGTCAAGTTTGCGACCTTCATGCTTGAAGGTTCACCGTGGATGTGGTGGAAGTCAGTGTCTCGGAACAAGCCTCGTCAAGAGATTACATGGGAGTTCTTCAAGTCTTTGTTCATTCGTCAGTATCTCTCTGAGGAAGAAAGGGTGAGAAAGGGGATGGAAATGTGTTGTCTGCAGCAGGGCGACAGATCCGTGTTGGAATATTTCCAGCGCTTTGTAGAGCTAGTACCTTATGATTCAGAGTATGCCAAAAATGACCCCGCGAAGGCTCGACGCTTCGAGGCGGGTCTCCGCCCTGATCTACAGTCGAATGTTTCAGAGTCCAACCTGACTTCTTTTGTCGATGTGGCGAGACAAGCTTTTCGTGTCGAAGCTGCGATTGCAAGAGTTCTCGAAGTAGTTCTCCCTCCGGTCCCATTGAGAAGTGGTGAAGATTCTGGAAAGGAAATGAGTAAGAAAATGGAAGTGGATGGATTAGGTCGTGGAATCAAGAGGCCTCGGGATCTTTCATCAACCTCTTCGGAGCGAGAGATTATTGTGTGTTATCAGTGTGGCAAGCGGGGTCACAAGAAGTCATCGTGCCCAAGCACTCCGAAGCCCGGCCAGGCATGTGGACGCCTAGGTCACTTGCGACGATTTTGTCGTGGCATTGCAAGGAAGCGTCGCAGAGGAAGTTCTCAGAAGTAATGTGTTGTAGGGTCTTTGTTCAAAGTTTCCAGTGTTAGTTTCCTTTCAGTGTAAGTAATCTATTATCGTGGCCTATGTATGGGTGTTGTTTTGGGTTTGAAATGTATGGGAACTTCATGGGTCTTTTTACGAACCTCAAATTTCAATGCTGGTATGTTTTTTTTAATATTAAAATCTTTTCCTCTATTTTTTTAAATGAAAAGATGTATGTTTCTCATTGGGATTATCAGAACCTGACTGCGAGGCAGAAGATGCTTCATCCATCAGAGCTCCAACCGAAAGGTCTCGGAGTGAAGCCATCACGTAGTCAGGAACCCTCGGGGGGAAATTTTAAAGAGTCTGGTGAAAGTTGTGCTTCTATCGTCGTGGTGAGATAGTTTTGGTGTTATTGGTCTGGTTCCTCTGTCGTTGTAGTTTTCCTCTTGTCGCAAAGCGCGCGATGGACTTATCCCTCGCGTAGTGTCGAGAGTCGTGCCTCTTGGATGTAAGTTGCTGATCAGTGACTTTGCATGGGCCACTGATGTAAATCAGTTGCGGCCCTGGTTTGGGTCCATCCCGAAGTGATGGGTGGTGAGTAGTCGTACGTCGTAGTTTCAGTGATTTGATCCTTGGGCCCACCCTCCCCGCCCATGGGGTTAGGGTTTTAGTTGCGCAAAGTATCCATTTAAGCTTCTATCCCTTTCGGACGGGAGTAAGTGGTTTAAATGTTTTTGCTGTGCCTTTATAGCTTGAGTAAGGCCCGGTTCTGGCCTAAGTTGGATTTCTGGTTGGTCGCTAAGAGGTCAGTCCTTTTATGGTGGGGAGACCCACCATGAGTCTAGTTGGGTTTTCTCTTAAATAGTCATCGAAATCTAGTGGAGTTCTTATGGTGGGGAGCCCGTTCAGGCCTCTCTCTGTTGGTGATTTATTTTGGGAAATGAGGTTTAGTTCCGTTGGTAGTCGGTATGATGTCCTTGAGATAAGAGGTTGGATCGTGTTCTGTGAAATCCTTAGGTGTTGATCGATCGGCTGGATAGTGTGGTGGCTTTCCGGGGGCGGAAAGCGTTATGGTGGGGAGAATTGTCGCACCCCAAACCATGCGTTTATTTTATTTTATGATTTCTTTGGCTTTAAATTATTTTTGTTGTGGTTCACGTTCAGTCTCGGATGAAAGTTTTGAGTTTTGATAAAAACCCTCTTAGGGCGACTCTCATGCCTTGGTTGCAATGGATTGTTTGGGAGGCCGCGCTTAGAGGCTCCCGGGTACTTGAGTAGTTAAAGGAAAGAGGTTGTCCCATGGAGTTGCTCGGGGAATGCCTGTTGTTGTTTATATATAGATATATCTGATTGGATGCTCGGTTGGCATCGGTTGGCTCACCCCTTTTTTTTAAAACACTTGACACATGGGAATCTGGCATATTGAGAGAATATTCTAAGAACGATTGTTGCACTGGTAGGTTATGGTAATGACCAGTGGCCCATAGTAGGTGGATATATTGGGTTTATTGCTATGGGATTTGCCCTCGACCTGCCCGTGAGTGGATGATCGAGCGTATTGTGCGTTTTGATTTCATCGTGACATGTCGATAAGGATGATTTCTCATGTATTGGTGTCTTCTGGTTTATTTTCGATCTCCTAGGTTCACCCATGTCTACTCAACTTTTGTAGCTTGCAGTAATGATTATGATTCTCACATGTATACCCACATTTCCCTTGCTGTATGTTTTACTTTGTGCATTCCGGCATATTGTTTTCCTTGGAAACTGATAAATTGCTTTTTAATAGGTTTCAAAAAATTGTTTTCAAATGGAAGTGTTTAATCCCTTTTGTACAAATTTTAAAATTTAAACATCACTTTCCCCCTTTCCTTAAATGTCATTGACACTAATGAAATGAACCCGAATTTTGAAATGGCTAAGGGAAATGGTTCATACTTTTTTTTAAGTAAAATGCTTAGAAAAACATACTTTTATAAATTGTAGTTCAAACTTGAAATGACGTTTCTTTTATTTTAAAGGTAGTGCATTGGGAATAGATATCGGGCTAGAATACTGAGTTTTAATACTCACACCTATAGTTCTTTTCTATTTTTAGTGTTTGTGCAGGCTACAGCTGGAGTGCGCTCGCCTAGGGCGACGCTTGATCATTGAGTCGGAGAGCGACCGCGAGGTCGCACGGAGTTTGTTCGGACGCCGTGTTTGGTTAGTTTGATTTCTGTTTATTCCTGTTTAGTCACTTTATCTGGTTTATCTTTTCTACGCTGCTCTGTTTTATTTTCGCTGCCTTATTTATTTATATTGGGTGAAATCGTTCCCACAGCCTCTAATGATGCCCTGGCGCTTGTCGCCACCCCGGGAGGATGGGGAACGCCTCTCGGGCCATGTCGCGGACCGGCTCGGGTGGCCGGTTCAGGGTGGACCCGGGTTGGTTCGTGACATACCATCACTGTACAAAATCAACCATACAAATGCAAGAGTGAGAACATAAGGAAATAATATAGTGTAATATATAATGGAAGTAAAATTATTTGAAAACTTATAAAACATAATGGAGTACATAGTGGATAAAAGTGAATTGAAAACGAAAACAACAATTTTGAAAAAAAAATGAAATGAACGTGCATGAAAACATTAAAGAATAAGGAAATGTAAATAGATAACGATGTCGAAAAATAACAGAAGTATAAATTTTCAAATACAAGAATAAAAAGAAGAAATGGAAAGTAATTACAAAAGTACACTAAAAAAGGAACATGAACGAAATTAAATAAGTATTAATGTCGCAGAGATATTATGATAAGTACATTAATGAATTATTATACACTAATTCCATAACGAACACAATATTCTATTGAACTTGATTGTAAAGAACATTCATATGGACAATTACATTTGAAGACATACATCAGAAGTCTTTCTTTCATCGAGAAATTATGTCACAATGTACAAATATCAACTTGGAATGCCTGGAAAATATTTCTACATAGATGTAAATCCTTACAATAAGAACACCTTATTTTGTAGAATAAAAAATGATTACATAGATGCAATAATTAAAAATTAAATTAAAACTAGTCACAATTTACCTTTTCAAGCCTACAATGAAAACCATTGTGCTCATTCCATGCATGCCCTCAGCTGGTTGAGTGAAAGTGATACATAATGCACCTAATGGGCCAGTGATACCTAATTCACCTCACGGGCCAAAAGCGAAGACAATAATTGATGCAACGATAGAATCAGATAACAAACATGGGCATCTTTATTCTCATGTTTCTGACAGGTAATCAGCTAACAGGGCCTGCAAACTAAAAGTTGAAGATAAAATTGGTTCAAATTATTTGGTACATCACGCAAGATAGTCAGAGCTTTGAAAAAACAGTCATACTCCATCTCAGTACACATAGTAATAGACTCCATGCCGAACTGCAACCAATTACACCATCTTCAAGGGGAGAAACAAAGAAAATGAAAAGGAAAAAATTGAGAATACCACTTGTAAACAGCAATGTGTAATGTATGTATTTATAGAAATATATGGCTATATTTATATAAATTTGTAGCAAACATGAAAATTAAAAAAGTTATGTGTATACAGCACTGTATATGTACTATATAATACCAGGACAAATACAACCGGCTATGTGTACTGTATTCATTTATATAACTTCAAAAATTATAAAAGTTCACAGTGTATACAGCACTATGTACTGTAAGCAGTGATATAAATTCATAAAAATCATTTATATAAATCTGATGAAAACATGAAAAATCTAAAAGTTTAGTGTGTACAGTGTCTCTGTAATCATTCATGAGCTGAAAATGATTCGAGGAGCACATATTTACATAGGAAATATTCAACAGAAGGAAAAAGAAATCAAGGTACTATAAGAATCAGTACCTACAGTCCTATTTTTTTCCTAGAAATGGAAACTGGAAGTGCGATTACAGTTTGACGATGCACGACCAACGTTCATAGAACCACCATAAATTGAATTAGAAACCAAAATGTAAATAGAAACCTGGGAACCTGGACCATATCTAATTGACGCAACGTGAAAACAATTAGATGAAGCTAATCCAATGGCGTATGATGATCGAAGATAAATAAATGAAAAAATTTATAAAATACAAGGTTCAATTAGACATATATCATGAAAATAGAAACCGGGTTACAAGTTTCACTGTCAAGTGAATCTCAAAAGATTCAATTTAGGGATGCTTACCTTTAGGCATGAAAACACCCATGAAATACCATAAATGAACCCATATAAAAAGAAATACAATGAATAATGAAACTGAACATAATCAAAAATGAAATCTTGCCTTTGAATAATGACCAGTATCATATGTAATAAGTTGTACCAGAATAGGTGAATATGATCATAACTTACAGTCAACTGTCATATCAATGTTTCCACATGCTGGCAGATGCTAGTGTTATCATTCCATAGGATTTGAATCTGTACATAATGCAGACACCCATGAAATTCCATATTTTGCTCGTAAAATGATTCATTGATCTAATAAAACACATAAACACTGCCTGAACATAAAACATGATACAACACCCCAAAATAATGCCTGATTCACATGCTGAAATGACGTTAGTCACAGTAAAATGAAGATCACTCTTAAAAAATTATCTATTAATTAATATAATGTACTTTAAGCTAAGGAATTCTAAACACTACCGTGTCATTTAAGTATCGAAAACCCCCATCCTTGATTGTTGTTTCCTCCAAAATATTTGTGTTAGAAACCAGAAGGTTAGAAGGATTAATAATACAATCTGAATATAACTAAAGGATAATAAATACTACTGATTCATCAAAGTGAAACAGCCATATGTATACTAAATTTTAAGAGTGATCACACTATTCAGGTAGAGAAATTACAGTTTTCTCCTAATATGGTTGTCAATGGTACCTCAATGCAAAATCCCTGTGAAAAATATGGCAAATGACAAGGTATTCAAATGATTAAGTATTCAGAATACATGTTTTGACCTTAGAAGAATACGCTGGAATGTACCCTGAAAGATAAACCACAATTAAGTTTGACTATCATCCAAAAAGCAATTAAAAACATAAATAGGGAAACATATCCATAAAGATCCTTGAAAACTGATACGATAACGTATCAAGATTACATAACAGTCATGTATCCAAAAAAAGACCAGAACGTAGTTTTTCAACTTAATATGCTGAACATAAAGTTCATTGAAGAGGCTTTAGGGAGAAGTTGTCGAATGGCATTGGTATACATCCATATGAATATGCAAATCCACAATGCATTGCAGACACCCAATTAATCACCAAAGAAAAACGGCAAGCTTTACAATATAATTAAATAATGATAGCTGGAAAAGAAACAAAAGTAATTAAAAATAGACATTCTGCATATCTCAAGAATAAAGAAAACCTTATTCATATAGAAGACAACATGATACATGATACAACAATGATAATGAATGAGACTAACTAAACATAAGTAAACCAATTATATTGTACAGAATACAGTAGTTATTGCACTTTTGAGATATGAAAAATAAACAAACTGACAAGGAACTCTGACTGACAAAAGGTTTGCAAACACAACCTTAATACAGTTTAGAGACTTCGCATGAATTATGTATGGAGTTTAATTTTTAATGGAATTTTCAAACAATTAGATAGAGTTAGGTTTAAAAATTACCGTCGGTTAGGCATTGATACATTTGGTCTATTTTTGCTGTTTTTTTGTTTCTCATTTGCACTGTTTGGAGATGATGTTCCTTGGAAAAAGATGATGCAGGTTTCGGGTCTGGAGACAAGAAACCTTCCAAAGTAGCTTCAGCATCGAAGTCAGTCATCAATTTCTTATACATGATAGTTCAAATTTAATTAATGATAAGAATCCAATACGTATTAGTAATACCAATGTAACATGAAATTACTTTTGAACAGATGGAAAATCACCAACAATAGAGTGTTATGAATATTATGGGTAACGGGAAAAAATATGAAGAATGATACTGAACTGTATTGAAGATGTATAGCATCAGTGATACAGAGATAGAATTTTGAAAATTTATACCTGGTTTAAAGAGACATCAGTAATACTATTATCAACAGAATCACATATGTTCAAGCTGAGTCCTGAAGAAGAAGCGCTTTGATGTTCCTAATAAAGATGGTCAAAAGAGGTTATGAAATTATTTTTGAACAGATGGAAAATCACCAACAATAGAGTGTTATGAAGATTGTAGGTAATGGGCAAAAAAATATGAAGAAAGATAATAAAATATATTGAAGATGTACAACATCAGTGTTACAGAGTTAGAATTTTGAAAATTTATACCTGGGTTAAAGAGACAGCAGTAGTACTATTATCAACAGCATCACATATGTTCAAGATGAGTCCTGAAGAAGAAGCACTTTGATGTTCCTAATAAAGATGGTTAAAAGAGGTTAGAACATTTCAAGTATGTGGTCTATGTTTTCATAAAAAATTGAATTGTAAATAATTAACTATATAAACATTATTGTTATGTAATCTTCAGCATGCTGCCTCGAAATTGCTGTGGAAGTTTGAGACTGCATACCTTGTTGTGTACAGAACTCTGATTATAGTACATGTTAAAATCTTCAGTATCACTGATAAAGAGCACCGTGTACGTGCTCTGTTCTGAACTATGTTTTCGATTTTGAATGTCGTACTCTGTCATGTCAAGTGAGAGCAAAAATTTCTTTGATTTGAAAACATCTAGCTCAGGGGGGAAACCAAACTCATCATGGTCCTATGTTATAATAAAATGGGGAAGTGATTTAAATAACATTAGTTACATGAAAAAAATAGAAATGTGAATAAGCTTACTTGTATCATATCATCCCTCAACTGTGAAGCTGATTTGCTTATAAACTGCATGACTTGGTTATTAATGAGAAAAAAAGATAGCGAGTCTATGTCATCTTTAATTAGCAGCTGTACTCTAAACATGATATATATATATGTGTGTACTATCTTTACAACTTCTGTTGTATAACAACCATAGTAATGAATAAAGATTTCGAAAAGAAGGTAGAAAATAAATGAATACCTAGGAGTACTGAAGGCTGGTGTTTTCTAACAACTTTAGCACCAATATTTTCCATTGAATACTTGTACTTTTTTTGTGCATGAGTTGCACGATTCAAAATACCTGTGATGAGTGCATTGAAGATTTACTATTGTTTCATCAATCAGACACTTTGTCGACTATGATATAATTAATAATATTAATATAGTTATCACAGAAGATATTACATGTAGTCCATGATAGTTGAAATCCTAAAATAATGGGTAATGGATACTATACTGATATTCAATAACTGTTTAACATAAGAAATGCATTTTTTGTTATTCCAATAAGGAATCATTGTAATACATTTGTTTGATCTTGTTGATGGAGGACTTTGAAACAGGGAATGACTTATGAAGCCAGTTCTGATTAATTAAGTAAAACCATTATTATGGAACATAAATAATGCTAATTTTATACATATGGAACTTATTTGAAGGAAGAATAAGTTCGCAAATAATGGCAGTTGATAGTTTACCTGCTCCTAAACTCATGGACTACTGGGATGTCATGGTTGAGTAGTATTTTTGAAGCATTAATTGAAGTGGTGATAATAACAGATGATGGTACATGTAGAACAAAATGTGAGGGAAATGAAGTTTTCATATTATGAAAAATATAGTTCAATAAGATAAACATGTAATGAATTTTTTTTAACACATAGATAGATTCCTTACATGTCAACCACTTCGCCCTGACCAACTGCAAGATCACTACTGTAGAGGATTACATGTTGTTCTCTAAGTACTCTGACATGATGTTCACAAACTCTCCCCACAAGCTACAATTTATTTGCAATCCTCTGGAAGAAATCATAGTAGATGTTTTGGTAATAACAATAGTACTTGTCAATTTTAGTGGGAAGAGAAGGATTCAAACCTGTCATCCTCCTAAATGACTTGACGCTTTTGTTTTTTAGTACCATCAGAATGTGTGGGGTATGATTGTCGTAGATGTCCAATAATTTCTAAAATAGGAATGAATGATTTTTAAGGAGTTGTTTTTCAAGAAGAGTGCATTATTGTTAAGTAATGTATGAAAAATATAGAATATAATGAGATTGAATATAATTAAAATCAGAATTTTCTGTACATAGTAAATAATTTTAACATGCCAGAACTAATTTTTTCTTAATGACATACTTAAATAAAAAATTGGTGTTATTTAATGTACCTATTAGATGATGTTCCGGAATGGATTTGTTGATGATGTCATCAAAATTAATGAACTCGAAATAGAAGAATGGTAACTGAGCATCCGTTGGTCGAACAAATGTTGTTGTTGTGGAAAACAATCTACAAGCATGTATTGCCCCCAAGTAACTTCCTTGATTAGGAGCAATCTGGATGTTCTGTATAATGTAGCAAATTCCTTCTCACAGGACTGGTTTGTACTTGTTAATTGCATGGCAGTTGTTTATTGGACACTGTATTTTTGTCTCCTTCATAAAACAATAAAATTTCTAGGTGAATATTTAAAATCTAGCTGTCACATTTATGAGACATGAAATAACTTACTACAGAATAAATACATATAGTTGGTGTTATAGAAACAGTGCATGAACTATAATTTATTTCAATGGATAAACTCACTTGGGCATCACAGATAATCAGATCGACAGCCGCAACACTATATTTGGGTGAGGAGTTCAACCACAAATTCAATACAAGAACTTCTATTTTCATTGTTTCGTCCGCATCAACAGTAATCTCATTCAGAGGACAGATTCTGCGTGACATGCTTACAGTTCTGCATGATTACAAATATTGTACAGATATGACAGATGAAGAATCCATTATAATGTTTTGTGATGATATATAAGCAAATAATCAAAGCATCGAATTGTATTAATTTAAAATGAAAATATACCTATCATAGGTTATCAAAAATTTCCCTGTAGACAACGTTTTCAGTAAAGTTAGTGTTGTGTTTTTCTCTATCATCAACTACAATTTTTAAACCACCAGGTGATGTCACTCTAGATACGGAAAGATAATGTTTTCCATGACAAAACACAGGTCAACGAAGATACAAACATACAGAAGATAGAGAATGGCCTTGACTTTTATTAATAGTCATTGCATAAAAAACAGTCAAAGGATATTGTCTTCTTTGTAATTTGAAAGGCCATCTGATGTCATTGTGTTTCATATTAATTCTTGGGATGAATGTAAGATATCCTGAATGACAACCAGTTAAAATCTCTGCTCCAATGACATGGTCACCCAAATGTCTAACGATAAGACGTGTATCATTGCATAGCCCCACTAATTGGTCAACATTTCTAAGAAACATAATGGGTACTCCGATTTTCAAAGTAATTTTATGTCCAGGTGACCCAGAGGCAGTGATACCATTCATGAAATCAGTTGTATATATGTTCTCTGGATGGTCTGTATCAAAACTGGCATTGAAAATAGAATCAGAGCTGAAATAATCTTTTCATTCAGAAGTAGTAAGAGTTAACATGTAGTCATTGATTTCTGGAACAACATCACATGTTGGTGCTAATATAGAACAACCATTCAAATACGAAACATCTGAATAGTTTACAATGAAATCTGGGTAAGCAAATGCAACAGATGCTATTAGAGGAGATTTATCTGTTGCAGGAAGGTCGGTGGATGGTATTTCAATGCACGCGCCCCCATCATCATGTTCTCCAATGCGACCCCTGCCAATGTCCAAAATTCACTTTGCAAAATCTCGAACTTTGGTAGGATCGTCAACAGTATTGGGTGATTTCAACATCATGTTATGTGTCAAAGTTGAAACCCGAAAGTGGTTCCATAGATATGATGATCATATACTTGCAATGATAATGTCACTTCTGTCTCCTCCAGGGATCACCGGTAGTATTTTTCTGAAACCTCCACCCAAGACCACTGTTAGACCACAAAAAACTAAATTTGAAGAGTTGTCATTATTTAATGACATTATATCTCTTAATGTTCAATCAAGAGCTTCAAAAAAGTATTTATGAATCATTGGAGCCTCATCCCAGATAATCATTTTGGTTTTCTGTAGTAGTTGTGCAACATCACTCCCCTGTTGAATGTAACAGACTGACTGGTCGTTTATAGAAATTGGTATTCGAAATTTTGAATGAGCTGTTCTGCCTCCAAGTAAGAGTAATGAGGCTTTTCCACTCGAGGCAACTGCTAGAAAAATTTTTCCTTCGGACCTCAGTAGACATGTTAAAACTCTCCAGATGAATGTTTTATCGGCACCTCCAAATCCATGCAAGAAAAAGAATCCACCATCAGGAAAAGATAACACAGACATAATTTCTTGAATTACATTTCTCTGTTCATCAGTAAGCATATTGTCTAATGTTGTGTATTCAAGATGCATCTTATCTCTATCATAATTAAGCTCTTCCAGAATAAGTCGATTCGGTTGAGGAGACACTTTATACTCTGGAAGGGGCATTGGAGGATAACACTGCAAAGACTTTCCATTGATGCGAAGAATGTTGCCTATTTCAGATAGTGCATACATTTGTTTTTGATGATCTATCAATGTAAAGTATAAAAGATAGTGTATTAATGTTATAAAGTAGTGGGGAATTTTTAATATATTACAGTCAAGAGATTAAGATGTTTGTACCTTGTAGTTTTAGTCGCTGTTGTTGGGCTTATAAAATGTCTTCTATTAGTATTTTCTAGGTTGCAAACCAAAAAATATCAGGTCGAGAAACGGAATTTGAGAATAACATTTCGCCGAATAGTCTCCGCAAAGAATATCCCATTCCCCAAGAAGATGCATCTTGTAGTGCTTGTATGAATTCGTTGTCTTCAGATAAAAGTCCCATTGCTGAACATGTTTCTCTGAATGTAAGATGAGTAATGTTGTTCACTATTCTGATAGATTCATACGATGTTTAACCTCTGACCTTTGTTAATAGAATACGCAATTAATGTAGTTCCCCAGAAGAGGGTGCGACATAGTAAAGTCTCCCAATACTGAAACCCTGTTTTCGCGGGTACCAATTTTTTTTTGCGACAGTGTTAGACAAACCATGTTGGAAATTCTGCATAAGTAAGATTTCTTCCCTCTGGATATAGTTGATTTTCATTAAACCATGCAGTGAACATGGTATCAGAAATGTTGTCCCTATTCAAGATATCGTCAATTTTATCACAGTCTGCATATGTGAAATTATTTTCTCCTGGTAAATGGAATTGCAGTCTATCAACTGGAGGATATCTGTAGTGGATATCATAAGAGAAAATTCTCCAAAAATCTTCACAATGTGAGATGTACCGGCAGTCATAATACCTTTTTATCTCATTGACACCCTTGCCTTGAATATCTTTATTGTTGCTGTCAAAGAGTGTTGCGGTAACACGAGCGTGCCCCTTGCTAATATATTTGAAAAGGTATTTGATAGAGGAAGATTGATTGAAAACTTCGATATTCAGGCGAGCTTTATATTTTAAGAGCAAAGTAGGATTATACGACACCACAAACCGATTGTCTAATGCTATACCATTTTTGAGAACAGTACAACCTGTATTTCTTCTCTGATAGATGGCATAGCAGTGTTCATCCGAATTTGTCTGGGGAGAAAATTTCTTTCGATAATGATTTGAGCATTTTCCACTCCTCATACAAGGTGAGTGACGGTTGGCTTCACCACATGGTCCATGGATCATAAAATTGGCAACCACTGCATGTAGTTTTGGGAAGTCACATTTTTTTGGTATTTCTGTAGAAAAAATAATGTTAATGTCTGATGGAGTGACGACCTTTCTTTCCTGACTTTGAAATAATAGAATGTGCACATGCGGAAGTCCTCTTTTTTGAAACTCTACTGTACGAACAACTACATTGAATATTATACAAAAGAAGACAAATTAAAAAGCATTTCACAAATTCTGGTTGAGGTAGTAATTAAAAAACACAAAGAGATTAGTGACGTAGTTACACACCTTCTCGATAACTTTCGAAGAAGGATCCTTCTCCTAACTCTTTCATGAGTTGTTGGACCTTTATGTTGAAAATTCGTGACAATATTTGAGGATAGTCCGATGGGCGCAAGTTTTTTTACTTTAACATATCGATAAACTTCAGGCCACATTGGATTGCATGTAAATGTTAAAAAAAGATCGAGATACCCTGCCCAATTACATATTGACATTGCATCTTGGTAATTATGAATCATATATCATGGGCCTCCTGTAAATGTTGAAGGTAAAATGATACGCTTCCAACATAAGGAACCATCCCGATCACCCCTAAGGAAAGCATCTTACAACCCATTGTATAGTTCTGCCCTTAACCGCTTCTGGTTGTAGAGAATAAAAGATAATCTCTAAGACTCAATCATTGTGTATGCATATACAATAAACTGTTGAAGAATCCTCCTAGAGAATAGAAGGCTCGAAGAATCATTGGAATGGGAATGAATGTGAAATGATAAATACTATCGCATTGTAATAGTCCTGACTTTTGCGTTGTCATTAAATGGTGTAGTGCGATGGGGTATATTGTCAACATATCTGTCCTATCCACCCATGAAAATTAGTGGATATTTAAGAGGAAGTTATAGTGGGTGAAGCTCATCAATTCATTGGTAGCCTCCATCTTTGCCTTGAATGATGATATCTCTTTCATTATTCAGATCCTCAATGTCACCTACAATGAGCATTGCAATCTCAAAAGTTGTTGGTAAGTTGTATGTCTGTACATCCCTTCCTCTTCTTCTAAGAAGTCAAATTTTTAAATTTGTAATGCCCTGCGTCTCAATAATATCCCTTGCTGTTCTGAAATGATGTGATAAACTGTTATGTTGATGAATCATATTCTTTAGCTTTTGAACAATATTGACATCAATATTAGACTCTTTGTTTTTGTCATCAAAACTTCATAAGGTAGTGTCATGTAGTGGTCAGTAATGAAAGAGACAATGATTATGTATTACTATATACAACATTACATACCTGATTGCTCGTACTCTATACTGAGCTTCATTTGCAGTATCATATACATAGAGTTGAGCAAACATGGGTGGCTGTCCTTCGGAAGGACACAAACTACCAATGCGATGGTAGTTTTTTCTATTTAATCTAAAAATATTTGGAGACCCACCACAGTTCAGAGATTTGTCTACTTTGCCTCCAAATGATGTGAGTGAAAACTTAGAGTTGTATATGTTCATGTGATCTTGGAATGATTTAGATGTTAGACAACATTTACTGAATAGAAAAGTTCTAAGGTATAATGGACATGCATGCAAAGGTTTTAAAGATATTTTTCCCAGGGAGAAACATATTGAGTAATGGGGGACTTGTTAATGGCTATTTTTTTCCCTCTCTTCAATTCGGAGGTAGAACCGCAGTTTTCGCATATGTTCGAAGGGTCGCCACAGTCGAAATATTCTGAACAGAAAAGGATTGTAATAGATAATATGAAATGGAAAACATAGATTCTGTTTAACTTTAAATCCCATAATGAATATGTGTAGTAATTAATGATTATAGTTAATGTAAACCACCTATATGTTCAGCATTTTGATGATGTATTGGCATACCTACATCATTAATCATCTTGTTAGTAGCTGCTGGTGAATATTTAGAATTATTATATAGAGTTAAAAAGTGTAATATTGGAATAGTATGTCCAAGTTGACATACCTTCGTCGTTGATTGCAGGATATATCTCACACGTTGTTGAAGGTGTAGTATCCATGTATATACCTATCATTGAAACTTGTTCATCAATTGTTTCTGTGAATCCTGCATGGTTGGTAATATCTTCTTTGGAATAAATGATGTGTTAAGATGTTAGACGATATAAAAAAGGGCATACATATGAAGGGATTTATACATAATAAAAGTGAGACGAAAGTTCTAATGTGAAACATACCTGTGGATGACAGATGTATACAGTTTTCAGTTGTAGTATAATTAGCACTGTTTGAAGAAGTAGAAGTATTCGTATGAGTGAATATTTTACCGTATAGAAGACTACACATAGTGGGTTGTTTGGTGCTTACTGTGATGAGGATGCATAATTGGACCCCCTAATATTACAGCCATCAGAATCCGTACATTGTAACAGAGGTATTAGGATTGTAAGTTGTGAAACTATAGTGAATATTATCAACAATAAATGTAAAAGAAGTTTAAATGAGGAGTTGTTTACTGAATGGAAGACCATGTCGTATCGTGGTGTTTGCTCTTTTTTTTTCTTTGAGCCACCATATTTCATTGATAGATCTGAATACTCTTGTGGGACTGTGGAACAGGGAATGACATAGTTGTAAGAATACATGGTTAGTATATTTTCAGATAGTAATCATAAATAATTCAATGAGATACAATAAGAAGAACTAACCGTTGACGGATAGAGATGATAAAAGAATGCAGCGACGTAATACAGTGTCAGTAGCTGGTGTTACTAGTTCTGGTGTAATACAATTTCGTATAGGCATTATTAACATAAAACTGTAACTACTGTAACATTATACCCTGTCCGACATAATTGAACTTGTTTAAATAGTTTGAAGATAATGTTTGGCTATATTGATCAGAGGTGAAAAAGTGATGGAAAATGAAGACATACCACTTTGTGTTTGTCTCCGCTCATTTGGTGTTAAAGGTTCATATGAAGTAATGTTTTCAGTGGTCATTCTACCTATAGATTTGGTAATATAGTAAACATGTAAGTTGTTGATTCTTAAATAAAGAAACTATTTAAGTAGTGGAGAATATTTAGAAGATAACCTGATTGATGTTGTTTCCGTAGTAATCTTCTTTGAAATCGTTCGTCTTTATATCTTGACGGTGAGTGCATATTTGTTCAGTATATCTATTTTTTTGCCTGTTAAGAAACTGAACAGGACCGCATAACCATGATAAACAGTTTTGTCATTTCTAAATGAATAAGAATAATATGAGAAATATAATGTAAACCATTACAGTAATAGTTTTTCAAAGATAAAATCTTCGGTACTCCTATTTCTGTAGAATTCGTTGTTCTAATGTGCATATAGCATAGTTCATGTAAAAATCAACAGTCAAGTAGTACATAGATTGTGATTGTAGTAAGTGATACAGTTAGTTGAACAGTTGTAGTCACATACTTAGAATATAAGAACATAGATGCCTTCAAAAAAATGAGACTTAATCCTATTGAAGTAGGATTAGGTACTATGATAGTTTAGTAAAGTAATGTAAACCAGTTAACAATATATTATAGTATTGAATGGATAGATATCCTAATGGACTTAGAAAACAGACCTTGTAGTAGGTACCGCAGTAGTTGAACCAAGGATAGCCTGAATAAATTGTCCATTCATATTAGTACACATTTAAAAGGATTTACCAGCTTCTAAGAGAAGAGTACTTTATCAGGCTTACCGTTAGTTGTGTAGCCGAATGAATTTTTGTTGGTCACTGTATGAGCGCAGAAATATCAGTAATGCACTGGCATCCTCATTTGCATACTATTAAAGTTAATGTCATAGTTGTGTGTTGTGAAGGTAAGAAGAGATGTAAGGTGCAATAAATAACTAATTACACAGAAATTATAACAATAATTACAGTAGAGAAATAGGACTCCTGAAACAGAGAATATTGCAGAATGTTTAGGCAAGATTAATTCACTACAGTTTCCAGGACGATGATTTTGTATAAACAGAAATTATCAGCATCAGCTGCCAGGCCGATGCTTTTTTAAGCAGTGGAGATGGAGGTACATAAAATAAATTCAAACCATAGGTTTATGATGGGTTAACCAACAATAGAATCCGAAATACCTCGTCTGTGCATAGTACAGGAGGACAGGAGGACGATGCACGATGTACCTTCCCACCTACTAAAACCGCGACCAAATGTTTGAATATACTAATCGCCGGTAGAAACATATGACCAGAAACGATGGGATAGAGTTTAGATCATACCTTTAAGGCATAGGTAGCCGTAGATATGCAATAGCTGGATTTTGATGGATGATATGAAACCCTATTCTCCGGGCACAGGATACGCTGGAGGTAATCCAAGGGGAGTGGATACGCAGGGGAGGAGAAACAGTATATGACGCCTAGTGCATACGATGGATCTAATTGACAGGCAGTGGATAGGCGGAGCGAGATACTTTGACAGGACGAAAAAATATTGGAGTAGCAGATAATGGAGATTAGGGAGAGGGACTTAAAGAAAGGGAAGGAGGTAAAGAGGACGGAGTAGGAGTGGGGGATGGAGGTGAATATTGTGGAGGCAGCTGTAGAAGGAAGACGCGAGCAGGAGCGGATGAACCGGAGCGCTGAAACCCTAGACGAAACGGAAGGCAATTGAGAGTGGTGGTTTGAGGGTGTCGGGGTGCAGAGGGATTTGAGATGAATGAATACATGAGTTGGGAGATATGGCCTCCCGTTGTGGTGACACTTCATTGGAAAAAAGAAAAGTTTAGAATATATATAGATATTAGACATAAAACACATATATATTATATTAATGACATGATTAATTTTATAGAAATTTTATATCTATATATAACATTTTCTTTATTACCCTCTCACAAAATAAAAAGTGATAATGTCAGTCTAGGATGTATGGACTAATGCCGCCTCAACACAATATGATTCCTTTTATATAAATACAATTATATATATATTTATATTTGAATAAATAATTTGGTATTTATGATATAATGATAATTATACATATATAAGGTTTTACTTACCTTTCTTCCAAAACGATCATTGAAAAATTAGAACATTACTCATGTGTACGTATGGCCTACCATCTCCATGATGATAATATTGATTCATTTTAAATAAATTTGTATAATGATTTGTTTTAGAACTAAACATTATGTATAAATATAATAATTATTTCATTATTATTATTCTTTATATGACATGTAATTACCCCTTTTTCCATAGTGTTACTACCAATGTTCTTTCTGACACATAAACCAGTCTTGGTCAAAAAACCCGATATAATCTTAATTATTTATATATTTGTATAAAAAATGAAAAGTGGAAGAAAAGAAATGATAATAATGAATATTTTTATCAATAAAGTGGATAACTAATATTTTTTTATTATATAGGAACATAACAAATAATACCCTAGAAGGAAAAACATGGATAGATATTATCATCTCACTTTTTTCATCTCTGAGATAAACCTCATGTTTTATACTAAAATCTTTTCGGTTGTTCCACTACATCCCCTTTTTTATATAATATATCTAATTAAAAAATAATGAAGTTATTTTAAAAAGTCATTTATTTTTATTAATTAGTTAATATTAATATTTAAAATGTTTTAATGTGTTAGGGGACACTTTGGAATGTTTATTGTTATTTCCCTCAACAATAACATAAATGATCTATAAATCGAACATCCATTTTGAGGAAATTATATTACCATTGATCAATAAAATATTTAATTTTATTTCCTATAGTTATTCCTGAACTTTTTCGTGTATATGTACTATCTTTTCCACCCTTGGATACTCAAATGTTTTTAGGTTTTTTTCTGAAAACCAACCTTTCGATCTCTTTATTCGAATAACCTTTTTATCTATAAACAATATTGTATTAAAATGTTTTCCAAAGTGTTTTTAATATTATTCGTTAAATACTTTTCTACAAATATTGTATTTTACCAATGTTTTCAAAATAATTTTCTTATAACTCTATGAACAATTCATTTTTCTAAACTTTAACCATTCAAAAGGAATGATTTTTTTACGTCGTACGGAATATATGGATTTACCCACTGTCATTTCATTGAATCTTCCCTTGCATTATTGAAAGGTATATTTTTATATAGAATATTTTAAGAAGTAAATTTTAATGAATTTTTTTTAAAAGGATTTAATAATAAAAGGATATTTCATTAAAGAATCTTTTAAATGGAACTTTTTATAGTATTTAGTTTAGTCAATGACAACAACCTTATATTTTACTCCTATTGGGATATGTTTTGTTGATACCATCATTATTCATAATATTAATGTATTATGAATGATATTTCTATGGATATTATTCACATTAATGTCCTTGATTTGATTTTTTCCTCTTAAAATATTCAATTTCATATGATTATTTGACAACAATGTTTCTCTAAATATCCATATAATTTTCCATTCATATAATTATTACCAGAAAAATAACATTATTCATATATTTTATTCATTGAACGACATATTATTATTTGGGGAATAATTATAAATCCATATAACATATTGAATATAGATATCTGATAAATAACATCATTTAGACAATATATGAAGAATGCTTCGGATACACGGGTTATGGACCATTTAAGGAAATTCATACAGGTTGGGTACTAGCTAATGAATTCCCCCTGATTCATTGGTAGTCTTGTCAATGGAAATAGACATTTAGAAACCATATATGGGTTTTACCTGATGTGTATACCATCTTGTGAATGGTCTTGATGGTAATGTATTAAATTACCGCAGAAACATGGTGTATAATAATTAAACACTTAATCATGCAGATTCAATTATTACTCTTCCATGAGATTTTTCACCGACATATCTTTGGATGTATTTCATTTTTAGTTATTTAGATAGAATTTATTTCTTCTTCGTACCTTTATATGCTGATTTTTACTTGTTACGTTTTTTTAAGGGAAATTTTATCAATTTATTACCTTTACATATATTATCTTCAATTAATTCATAGTTTATTGAATATATGGAATGTATTTTCCATTATATAACATTTCATAATTAATATTCTCTTTGATTATTTATTTTTTATACTTAACTATCACAAACTAAGAATTTGATCTCACCCTTATTATATTTCATACCCCAAGAATCCATGATGAAAATTGTGAAATATGTTCAAGGATTTTCTATATTTAATAGATTTATTCACGAATTTAATTATTTACAAAGAAGAAAAAAATAAATAGGGTACTGATTTGAATTTTAAGAATCACTTACGTATCTGGTTTACAAAGACTACTAAACTAATAATTTATTCAGGTAATGATTCATTATAATCATGCCACTGTAATTATTAACAGACACCGAATCTAGGATATCTATGGTATAATCACTACAGATAGTATCAAAAAATGTTATTAGAAACATTGGGAACTATATTTTGGGGATCATGGGATAGAGAAAATAATCCTAAGAATAAATTTGATGAAAATTATATAAGAGAATCTTAACAATTCGGTTAGATAGGGACTATGTGGGGTTTTCTAGAGGTAAATCCCTATCTTGATAATACATGTCGGGGTTATTCTTGTACATATGTAACTAGGAGTAATAATTCCAACAAGATGTTCTGGACCTGACTCGAGGTAACCTAGTACATGAAAACATGCCTGACTGCACACCAATATTGACACTCCTAGGAGACATTCCTAGGATAATAAATATTTTCATTAACATTCCTTTATCGATCATTTGATAGATAATGACAAAATATGACCCTAGATAAAATATAGGTATTTTAGATTAAAGATTTGGTTACATGGATTAGAAATCCTATAAATTATATTACAAATAAAACATAGTCCAAGGAATTAACTATGTTTAAATAAATGAATTATGTTTTTATGTTTTATGATTATATTGAAATCCTTAATTGAAAGGCTATATTATGATTAACCTTGTTTCAAATATTTCAATCATATTTATTTTTGAAATTATATTATTTTGTTTTTAAAAAAGGAAAAATTATATCCTTGTTGACCACCAATGAAATTCGGCAAGGCCGTGGGTCACGAACCCATGGCCGATTGATGATAGGGGGTTCATACTCACAACTAACAAATATAATTTCTTGGTTAATTATTCAATGTTTAGATAAAAATTTAATTGAATAAATGTAAATTATAAACTACTAGATACAATTTTGATGATTATATATTAATATATTGACCATATTGGATTTGGTAGGTAGTTGAAGACACATAGTTATGACTTTTAACTCTTTAATATGCCTCTAGATACATTAAAAGTTTCTTTTATTACATAAGGCATAAAAAATTTCATTATTGGTAATTAATTTTTGGGAGTAATGGAATGAATTAGAATTTGATCAAAACACCATCAAAACTTAGTATTTTTTAAATGAAATTGAAACCTATCATGTAAGTATATTAACTTATATTCATAGTAATTAAAATAATTACCCAACATTTGGAAAATTATGTAGAACTAAAAATATTTCCTAGTACCATAATTTCATTGAATTGATGGTCTTCTAAATCATCAAAGAATTATGGATTTTAATCCCTCAAAATTCTATTGATCATTAACTAATTTTAAATTTATGATATATTTCACTCCATATAAATATCTATTCAATTCCAGAAATTATGTTTCTCAACATTCCACTCATGTTCTCGAACATAGAGACCCAGTTACATGGTTGTCCAAGAGACCATTATACTTCAAATTTCCTCTATTACAGAAGATGTTTTATTAACCATTTTATGAATTCTGGACATAAAGATAGAAATCATCAAACAATATATCTTTCATATTGATTCTAAATTGAGAGTATGAAATTTAATTAAGATGGGGAGAATGTAACACCTCAAAATTTAAATCTACAACTTTGTATTCGATAGTGTGTTTGACAAGCATCATGAGACACATAAGGGAATATAATATCCCTTGAATCTCATATATATATACAATATTAAATATTTTCAATACATGATATATCATTTAATTAATGAAACATTTAGGTATCTTTCATTATATTCAAGTGATACCTTCCTTGATATCTTTTATTACATATAAGACCGAGTTTTACAAAATAACAATATATTATTAAAATAATCTTGTTTAATATAATATGATATATCATAACCAATATTTTACAATTTACTTGTATTATTAAATAAACTATGAAAATTTATTGAATATATAAATAAAAAATTAATTCATTTGATACCAACAAATGAGAAATTAAAATAAGAACCAATATAATATAAAAAAATGGTATGATTTATATGCTTCCAAATGATATTTGTCCAAAAAATATAGTTAATTATAAATTGTGAATGATTTAGTTGAAATATTTATTTTATATAATCAGTAAAATATTATTAATATTCATCCATTATATTCTATATACATATGATAAGAATAACCTTGATTTCACATATAAAAACCAATCTTTTAAAGGAAATTTACGTACTTTTAAATGGAGAAACCATTTTAATTATTAATTTTTACACATTAATTAATCAAAAATTTCAAAATAAACTTCATATTTGAAATCAATAAAAAAATAATTTTTTATGGAGAAGTTTTGAATTTTTTTTAAAACATTCCAATTTTAATGAATAGTTAAAAAACTGACTTTTATTTCAAAACTGATTTTTGTTCTATTTTACTTATAAGGTTAACATATAAATTAATTGTTTTAAAACTAAGATTATATAATATATTTATCATTTAATACAATTTAGGTAATTATAATCATTTTCAATTATAATTTAATTATAAATACATAGAAAACGTTTATAAGTTTTTACATTAAAAACCCTCATGGTCATCCCGCCAATGAGATTAATTTAAAATTTATTTCGGGAAATTTTACTATTGGAATTTGAAAATAAAGATTCCATATTTTTAATGAAAATAATTTATAATTTCTAATGATTGAAAATATTTTATCAACAGATTACTGACTCTAAATAAAATTAATTGCAATTATTAACGTAATATTAAGCTTAATAAGGGACTAATCCTTTAATTTATGTGTCCAAATGTCCCAGAAAAATGTCCATCACCAATTGTATGTAAATTATTGATCCATGACCCTTCAATTTTTTGAGTTAGTTTTATTTTTTCTATAGTTTTATGGGTATGAACTTTTGTACATCTAACTGGTTATAAAAAATACCATGTGAGCCCTTTTTATCCCTTATAAAAGGCCATTGCCTACCACATTTCCTCGAACCTATCAAACATATTTGGATCAGTAAAAAATATCCCAAATATCTTCCCAAATACCCCATAATAATTTATTTACCAATTTTGGTAGAAAACATTGCAAGGAATCCATTTGGTATAAACTGAAAGAAGTTACCCAATTAAGAGGTAACATGTTATCTGAAGATTTTTAAATTAATTTCCATTATCCAACCCCTATAATCATTTTATTATATACTTAAATAAAAAATTTATAAAAAATTTACTTTTAATTTTTAATTTTAATATTTTTCCTACACTTACACATGCCACCATCTAATGGGTAATAAATATACTGTTTCTATGTACACAAAATTATTGTCTCATGAAATGATGATTGTTCATTATTCCTTTTCCACCTATCATGGTTTCCTTTGTGATGAAAAATATGTTTATTTTTGTTATATATGATATTTATTATGTATTTTTTAATTAATAATTCATTTAATAACATTTACATGTAAGACATTATATTTTATGTTATTACGATAACATCGTTTGAGGAAGTGTGGACTACTGCCCCTCAAAATGATGTGATTCATTCACACGATACATGTAATAATAAAATAATGGTTATAATAGAATATATGAGACATAAAAGAATATATGATATTAATTATATATTTACCTTTTATTAATATATATATATATGTATATATTATTTTCCCTTTTACCCTTTCACAGACTCAAAATTAATAATGTTATTCTCATATGTGTGGACTATCACCTCCTCGATATGATTTGATTCTTTTTAGATCAAAAAAATTCTATATATTAGTATATATTTTTAAATAATATTTTATTTGTGATATAATTATAATTCTAGAATTATATGTTGTTACTTATCTTAAATTCATAACCATCATTGAAAAATAATAATGTTACTGTAGAATATATACATCCTACCCTCTCAATGATCGTAACATTTATTCATTTTTCATAATGGTATGTAATTATTAGTTTTAAAAGTTTAACAGGTGTATAAATATAATATTTATGTCATTATTATTATGATGGATATGTTATATAATTATCCATTTGACCATAGTGAAATGAGTAATGTATTTTTTGACACATAAACTTAATTGTTTCAGAACACCCTACGTAAACATAATTATTTATGTAATTGTATAAAACATAGTAAAAAGTAAAATAAGTGTAATTATAAACATGAAAGCGTTCCTCATTAAAGTAGGGAAATTACATTATTTTATTATACATGAGATTAAATGAGGATCTCACAAATGGAAATTCAAGGTAAATGATTGTCATCTCAATTTTTATATAAGTGAGATAAATTTCATGTTCTCCACTTATATCATTTAGAAAGGTATATAATCCCCCATTTGTTAAACTATATAATTATTCAACTTACAATAATTGTATTTATAACATTCATTTAATGTTATTACTTAATAATAATTATAATTTATAATAATTCAATGTGGAATGAGACAATTTTTAATGTTTATTGATTATTTTCTTCAATAATAACATTAGTGATCTTTCAACTGTCACTCTAAGTGATGAAATTATTTGTCCATTTTCCAATAATAAAAGTAATTTTCTCTCATCATGTTATTCATTTCCATTTACTAATATTAGTAACATTTTTACACTATTTGGCACTCAAAATGTTTTAAAAATTGTTTTTTAGAAATACGAACATTGGTTAACTATATAGTCGAAGAACCTGTTTCCTTCTTCAAACCATGAATTAGTTAAATTATTTCAAAATTGTTTTTAAAATCATTTGTTAATGAAATTTTTATCCATTTTTTATTTTACCAATTTTTAATGGATTCTAATTTTCTCTTTATGAATAATCCATTTTTCTATCCTTTATCCGTGGAAAACGAATGTTTTTACCTCATACGACTTGTACGAATTTACCAATCATCATTTATTTGAATATTTATGTAAATATTTGAAATGATATATTTTTAATGTAAATATATTAAAAAATTATTTTCAATGAAAATGTTTTTTAGATGTATGTCTTAATAAAAGGATATTTTTTTAGAATTTATTTAAAATATCATTTTATTTTATTTCTATTGGTTAATTTAAAAAACCATTTATTTTAGTCCACATCGTAAATATTGTATTGATACCATACTTATTATTCATATGGATAGAATATGAATGATTTTTAATAGAATATTATCCACATTAACTTATTTTATTCCTTTTAGTCACCTTGAAATATTCAATTTCAAATGATCATTTAACATTAAATTTACACTAAATATATGTATCACTCTCCATGGATATGATTATTGCACAAATGATATACCATTATTAATATTGTGTTTACTTTGAATTTTATTTTATTATTTGTGGAAATATAGATAAATCTACATATCTTATTTAATAATTATATCTGATATGGAACATTGTTTACTCAATATACAAGGAATGCACTGAACATGCAATACATGACATGGGCATTATTTAAGGACTGACCAATTGGTGGGAGACAAGATAATGATATCCCCTAGATGAATCATTTGTCTCATGAGATGAAATATTTGTATAGACACCTGATATGGGTTTTTACTTAATAGATAAATAATCTCGTTAAACATCTTAATGGTACTGGTTCCATGTTCCTCAGAAACAATATGTCCAATATTTACAAAATACCCTAATTTAGTTTCAGTGATTAAAAATACAAGAGATTTTGTGTTGAAATATATATGTATACATATCATTTTTAGTTATTTATAAGTCATGTGTTTTAGCTTCTTTAAATTCCATGTTGACATTTCCTTATGTAGTTATTTTAATGACATTTCTTGTAGTTGTTACATTGTTATATTGTTTATGAAATTCCATCTCAATTTATGTATTATAAATAATTTGTTTTATATTATTTACCATGTAATAAATATTACTATAATTTATTCATTATTTATTCATATTAACTTAACCTTAATAAGAATATTAGGTAACATTATTATGTTTTATTCCCCCAGAATCGTACAAGTTGACTATTAAAGATATTGAATTATTTAGTAGATGGAATAGATTTATCCGAAAAAATATTTATTTGGAAAAAATATGAAAACATTTAGGGTAATTATTGAATAATATGTTATATATGAATAATTTTTGTATCTGGTTTATAGAGGCTTATAAACTGATTGGTCCTTGGGGGCATGATTCCATGTTATCATTCAAATGAAATTAATAGCACACACCAACTCAAGGCTCTCTGAGGTCGAGTGCTACATTCATTTTTTCATGTATTATTCCTATATTAAATTAAGGGGGAAACCATGTAATTAATTTAATAACATTAATGTATCTTTTTTATTGTTTTTATTATCCCACCATTATTGTATATTCCATTAATTTATGTAGAACCAGAAAATCATGTCAATTTCATTGTAATATTTCACAGCGAAATGAAATGCCTCATAAACCCCTATTTTTTGTTATGTATTTTTTAAATGGGTTATATATTTCATAATACAATTTTAATTTTTTTGGTGTATTTTCATAGTTTTTACTATTTATTATGTGTCAATTTGGGTGGAAAAAATTCTAACTAGAGCTAATAATGACAATTTTATTGGTAAATTTACGAACCAAAAACTATTTTCTAGATATGTTTTGTAAAACTTTTTATAAAAAAATATATATAGAAACATAATTACTAATATATTAATGTAATTTCTAAGAAATATAAATTTCATCATGTGATCTCAACACCTAATCACATAAAAAAATAACTTATGAGTTTTCAAATAGAGAAAATGAATATATATTAAAGACAATGATTGAAATATACTCAATAAAAAGTATCAATAATGAGATAACATTTTTATTTTTAATCCAAAATGATGTATTTTCTTACTTAATTTCATTCCAAATAGTAAGTAACTTTCATTATAAATCATATTTTTTAATTTTATGTTTTTCAAGTTAATGAAATACATAGGGAAGAATGATTCGTCATGAATTTACTTATATTGAATATATTTAGACAGAATTATAGGGGGCCTATATGGGAGGATATTCATCTTTAAGATGTAATATAAAATTGAACATAACATGGTTTTCTTTGATTTTCCATTTTTTAAGAATTTTCCAGGATTTATGGTTTTAAATTATGATATAAAATATTAACAAATTATAATATTCCATATAATTACCGCGTGGTAGGAATATCATTTTTTTTATTTTTTTTTGAATTTTTTTGAAATACTACTTTCTATTTTCATCATATTATGTGTACATTTTCTATAAAAATAATTTCCAAATATTTGTGTTTTTGTAACTTTTTTCCATAAAATTTATACATTTTCAATTTTTAATACTCATTTCTATGAGTGAACTTATTTTACCAATATAATTAGATATTATTGAATACTTAAATAATTATGGTTCTAGATTTTATGTTGGAAGAAACTACCAATATAATTATAAAATTTTGAATCTTATTTCAAGGTTTGGTGTCTAAATTATAAAATCACTCACCAATGAGGGATCTAAAACCTTTTTTCATAATTTTCAAGATTATATCATTTTTTATTGAATAAAAAAATTCTTCATTTAACTAGAAGTTGATTTTTTTTCAAGACCTTATATATTTGATATATTTTTGATGAAATGATTGATGTAATATAATTTATTTTAAAAATCAACAAAAAAAATATAAATTTTATAGTTCCCTATAAATTATATATTTCCCCTTCATTACCTTATAAAAAATTTAATAACCTGTTAGTAATCCACATTTCATGACAATTGTTATCATCTAACATTCTATATAATTAATGACTTCATTATCTAGATGATCATATATGTGTGTATGGGGGGGTGGATTTCGGTTTGATAATTCAATCGGTTTATTTTAGAGGAATATTTATAGAATAAAACTTTCCTTTTTCTAAAATTTAATAACCTACAAGTTAATACTATTAAATGTAGAATACATGAACAAAGAAATATATATTTATGAACAAAATTAAAATAAAATATAAAACAATTTTTGAGGGAATAAAAACATGTTTTATCATTTTAAATCAAGGATATGATCATAAAACTACATTTTAATGATAATAGTTTCCTCTTTCCTAAAAAAAACTCAAATATGTACTGAATTACTGATTTTAATTATCTTGTATACACGTGAAAAACAATGGTCGATGATAAAAGAAAATATAAGTTTTTTTATAAATTGAAAAAGGGGTGGAATATCCCTTAAATTGTTTTTAAAAAAAATTGTGTTTATGGACTACTATGTAGGTATGGGGGGATTACATTTTGGTATGAATACTAAATTAGGAATTTATTATTTAAAATGAAATGATATTATTTACTCTGATATTTTTTTCACTTCTAATAACTAAAATTCCAAAACCCATATAAACAACTGAAAAGTCTTTATAATTAAAAAACAAAATTACCCATTTGGGTGGTCATTTAGAAACATATTATTTGTTTATTGAAAATCATTTCGTTTTTATTTTTTGTGTTTGTATTTGAATAAAAAATGTGGGAATAAAATTAATAAAAAAATACATAATTTAAATCAGTGTTATTGAGGAGGCATGATGATTTCAGGATCATTGGTGTAATGTTATAACATCTCAAATGATTGTGTTTTAATAATTTTTTTTGTTAATAAATTTTAATCTTACTAATCAAGTAGTCAAACTATAATTATTTTCTGAATTGATAGAGAAAATAATTTCATACAATATCAAGTGTATTCAAAATTATATTACTCCTCCATTTTTTTAATATACGTATATCTAATTTATCTCAATGATTTTTTGGATATTAATGATAATATTGAACAATTAAATGTTTGTTACTATTTTTAATAATGTCATAAATTCGTTGAAAAATCCATATTTATGTTTTTAATTCATTTAACTTTTTGGAAATTATCATTTGGAATTTGAAATGGGTAAATATTTTGTTATATCTTCTGTATATCACTTCATCACAAAATTAAAATGATATTTATAAGGTTTTAATGAAATATCTATATCCCTATATGTATTTTTTATTTCATAATACATTTGTCTATGTCATATGACTTCAAACTATATTTTAAAAAATTATTTTAAAAGACATTACAGTTAAAAAATTGATTTTATGGCATTAAAACTATTTGATATCATAAAATCCATATAAATTTAAGATGCCATATTTTATTTCCAATAATTATATATTTTTTATTATGTAATATGAAATATATATTTTTTTAATTTTTTTGGTTACTTTTAAAATATTTTGAATCATGGTTTTATCTATTATATTTTATCCAACATAACAAATCAATTATATGTTCCTAATTAAAAGTGAGGTGAATAGTTTTTAGATTGTGGGTGAATTAGTTAATATTAAAGAAAAATACCACATGGAAATTTAATGAATTCTTTCATAGGAAGTTCATTGATTCTAACTCATACTTGTGAAGAGCTTAATCGATTTTACAACCACTTATAGAAAATTGTTTAATGGTACTCATGTGTATGGATATTCCTCAAGAGGGATTGACAGATTTAATAATTTTGATCATATTTTCCTTTTATAATGGGAGTATTAAGAATAAATAGTAATAAATGCTAAATAAATTTTTTTGTTGATTGGGTTGTGTCATGGGTTGTTGGATGGAGGATTTTCACTGATAAATTTTTCATCAGAGAGTAGAAGAATAATATTAAAGTTAATATTTTCATGCTTATATAATCTTATGTATGGATTTTTAATTGATACTGGAGGAAAAAATTTATTGGTTATTTTGTTATTCATTATATATTCTTGTATTTTTCTATAAAAATTATTTCTGCAAAAAATCATATATTTTTATTTTATAAATTCAATTTATTCTATTTTTAATTGAATGGTTGTAAAAATATATTACTAAAATTAATTTTTTTCAATATTTTTCATTATTACATGATGTTTATCTTTTGAGTATATATATTTAAATTTGGTTTATCTACTCTGATGTCTATGGGTAGTGGAATCAATTTTATAATATAAATTAATATCATACAGAGGTCCTACTGTGATGTTCAAGTAAAATCAGGTCTTCACCTAGACCACTTTTTGTGAAAAATATGAAATCCAATTTTATAATTCAAACATACTAAGATGAAGTGGTTGTCTACATATTATCACATGTCCCATATTATTATCATTTAAATATGAAGTCCATTCTCATTTTCAAACAATGTTGTATTTTCTTTCTAAATATCTATTTCAAATTTCTTAAATAAATGTTTATGGAAATATTTTAAATTTTTTTAAAAATAATAAAATAATATTATTATTTTAGTCATAAAAACAAAATAAATTGAACTTTTATTCAATTAGATTGCATCTTCCTTCAGAGAAAACCATAAGACATATAAAATTCAATCTTTTGGAATATTTTTAAAAAAATATTCAATAAAATGTTTTATCAATCAAATTATTTCAAGTTTGAAGACTTAAAATATAGGGATTAAGTCTTATAATATATTTTTATAATTTAAATATTTATGATGTCTTATAAAAAGTGCGAGTATTATGATCATCCTATTGAAAGTCTTCCAATGTAAATCTGGTGTAAAGTCCCGAAATTTCTATGTAATTGTATTAATATATGGGAATTTTATGAGTCCGTGAAAATTGACAGCGTGTCTTTCCGAGGACCGGTGTGCCAAGAATTAATTTCAAAACTTTTTTAACGTACGTTTAGTAAACGTCCAAGTGGATTTTTTTGAATTTGGATCTAGTGCTCGAAATCGAAATCTGAGGGCACTATTGAACTGACATAGCATGTATTCACTTAAGAAGACTTTCACGTTGAAAGTAGTTGGTCGAGGGTGAAAGTTATTTTTGGGTTTTTTTTGTAAAACAATATAATAAAATAAAATTCCGTAACATTTTATTTTATTTTTCTTGGGATATCCCATGTTGATGTTGGAAGGCGGAGACCACCGGAACTAAAACCTCTCAACATAGGTTATGGTGGTGGGGGCCACCTATTCCTAACCTCCCATGTGGGTTATGGTGGTAAGGAGAAACCTCTATATATTCCCCACTTTAATGGTGCCACCACCTTTAATTAATTTTATCATCTCAATTAATTAATTAAACAAATTTGATAATTATTCCAACAACATAATAGATAACATAATCTATTATTTGGGATACCTTATAAATTTTGTGGGATTGGGAGGAAAGATACTTAGGGGAAATTTTTCTAATGAAGAATGTCAACGAAGAAAGACGACTTCAACTCTGACTTCATCCTCGAGACTTTATTTGATGAAGAACGTCTTCAACGTCCACGAACCAACGATCGAAGAAACTCAGACATCACCGAAATCCATCTATTCCTAACTACATTGTCTCTTTCAACGCATAAAATCATCAACAAATCAAACAAATGAGGTAGGTGTTGTTATTGAATTCATTAAATTCCTTGTTCTTGGAAAGCATGGCGAATGAAGATCAACCTAAACGAGTTGACCCATGATTCATATTAAATTTTAAATTTTTACAATTCATTATTCATGATCTTTTTGAGTCATTGGCTGCCGCCTTAACTCGAAGGGCGAGGGCCAAACAAACACGGTATGACCACTCCATCGTTCTTCATTATTTGTGTGTTCAACATGATGGTGAAAGTGACTGGTGTTAGTGTTTTGGAACAGGTGGAACATGAGAATGGTGGTCGGCACCACGGTCGGACATGATGAATGCGACAACAGAGGGCGGCCGGTCATGCAGGCCATCAGTGACGACATGGTAGGCGACAATGCGGCATGGCCAGCCACGGCGGACCACCACCTTGTGGCCTCCGCCATCCATGGATCCGTTGCCCCACGTCCCCGGCGCACCACTTGCGGCCACGCCGCCCCATAATGCAGCCCTCCGAGTAGGCTGCTGCCCACCGCGCCAATCGTGGCCCTCCAAGCCACCCTATGGACCTCTGTGCTACTCGCGGCCTCCGCGGCCCCTCCGCGCACCTCACGTTCTGCCAGACCCTATGGCTGGTCGTTCCGTCCGTGTGAGCCGGGCCAGACCCTGCGCGGGCTGAGACGCCCGGCGCGGGCTGGGATGCTCGGCGTGGGCCGGGATGGACACAGTGGGCCAGTCCGGACCTAGTGGGTCTGGCCGATTTGACCCAAACCAGGTTGGCCCAGGCTGGGTCAGGCAGGATCGGTCTGACGGTGTCAAACCGGATCCGGACCCACTTCGAACCATTTACGCATTTTCGGCCATATATTTGGCTTTGTTCATCCGATTTATGAACCACTATAAGAAATGGAAACCTTGGAGTGAGCCCATCCCTTAGGTTTACCCCACTGGAGTTTTGGATAAAGTTGGGGAACGTTCGGGTAGGATTGGGCACAATTCCAACCTGGCCCTCGGGACAAAAATGCTAATAACATGCAGACCGGGCATCTAATCGATGATTCATCTGTTGGGTTGAGACCCCTATGATTTGGCGGTACATTGAGATACTTATTCATTGGACGTCATGGTAGTCAGAGTTTCTACCAGTGGGTTGTGGAGAGGACCCTCCGGGAGACAGGCGAGCATAGTGCGGGAACCCTGTAGCAGGATGTGTTGTGAAGAATGAAGAGTGATTTTGTGTGGGTCAGCACCTAGAGAACATGTGTGATTCGGCACCTAGCGATCCTGTGTGAGTCACCACCGAGCAATAATGTGAGGCTCAGCACCAAGTGATCATGTGTGGGTCTTCCACTTAATAGAGTAAGATGATTTCGTAGTACATCTAATCATCTCTACTACAATACTTATGTTATACATGGTGTAAGTTGAGTTCGTACATGAGCAGTAATTTCCTATGTGGTAATACCATAGAGGTATTATTCTATGTGGCGTACCTATGTGATACATTCCTTCATGGTATACTTTCATTGGGGAGAATTGGGATTTGAGTTTGACACTGTGTTTTCTTCTTGATTGAGATGTGATTACTTGATAACTTTGGTATATGTATGGGCATATGTCTAATTGGGGTTGATAGTGGATTTCATGCTTGTGGTTTCTCCTTGGTGGATTTTTTGAGACCTTTATCGTCTCGAGGTCCTTAATATGTATAATTATACTCACCCTTGCACGGGCTATGCCCTCACCATGTTGTGTTTGGTGAAGACGATGGTGAACACTGACAGAGGGTGAGTATACCAGGACTGGAGAAAGCTCAGAGGTGGATGTTAGAAAAGGAGAACCATAGAGATGGTCATTCATGAGTTGTACCAACTCATTAGATTGGATTCGTGGTGGATGATCCAGGAGCTGATTTTCACCTATCAGCCTTCTTTTACTTTCTAGTTTTACTAGTACCTTTTCTATTGGACTTGTATTATGGCCCCTTTTACATTCATCACACTTTTATTATATAGTTTACTTGTTGTTTGTATCGTGTTGTGTGCTTGGTTGTGTGTTATTACATGTTATGAAGGCAATGTATTCCCAGTTTTAGGGAATACATCTTTTGGTGTATGTCTCCAGCCCCAGGCCTATGGAAGGAAGGCAACAGGTAGTCACAACATGGGTCATGGGGGAGGGTTCATGACAAATTGTTATTAGAGGAGTTAGTTCTACTGTATAAAATAGGACTCCAGTCTTTTAAACGACAATATTTCTAAGTGTACTGAATGTGGTTATTAGATTAGGGAATCCAGTGTTACTGCGATGACTGACGTATCCATACACCTAGACCGTGACTTCTAATTTCTTACATAGTGCATGAAAACATTGATTGTGTGTGTGTTTTGAAGTGTTTTATTTGTGATCACTTTGAGTCACCTCACCATGTATATCTTATTGACCGTGGTGCACTTGTTTCTATTCATAATGCCTCCACGCAGACAACCAACTAGTGTAATGAAAGTAGAACCCACTGATAACCCATCGACCGATGTGGGCTCGGTGCATGGCCCTCTTCCAGTAGAGGCACCAGTAGAGGCACATGCTGTAGCATTACTCGTTGGTCCACCTATGCCACCGGCCCAAGAAGTAGAGGGAGAATGTCGCTTGAGCTCTTTGCACATGTTCTAGTGCTAGTGGCCACCCTTGATCAGGGGTGAGACTAATCCACATGAGGTTGAGGATTGGCTAGATGTTGTGGTGAGGGTTATTCGACTGGTAGGGACACCAGCCGATCTCATGGTGATCCTTGATACCAGTCTTTTACAGGAAGCAGTATGCATATGGTAGAGCTTGATGATCCAAGTTCACAGTGAGGTGATGCTTCTCTGGAAATTTATCAAGAGCCTGTTTTGGGCAGAGTGTGTTCCAGTGACTCATCGCACTTTGAACTTATAGGAGCTACTTCATCTTATCCAGGGCATCATGACTATGGATCATTCCTCAGCGAGGTTCGCTGACCTATCACACTCCTCCACATATATGGTGCGGGACCCATTCTTTAGGGCCCATAACTTTGAGCAGGGATTCAGGCGAGAGATCAGGGCTTCGATGATCTCACTTAGCATCCCAACACAGGTGGGGGTGTTAGAGCGAGCCCTATTAGTGGAGAGTTTTATTATTTAATAGTCACCAACAGTGAGACCCACCATCGAACATCACGTAGAAGAGTCTTATTCATTTTATAGCAGACAGATGACCTAGATTTCTAAGAGGAACAGACCTACCAGTGGACGACTGCATTATTTACAGTCCATTGTGTGGGGAACTGGAGACAGAGCCGGTCATGCCAGGGGCATGCAGTGTTACTCATGTGACGAGTAGGGTTACATGGATCATGACTGTTTGACCCGCCATACGGATAATGTAGAGAACCGTAGCCTGACGTACATTGACATTACATTACTTTTGCGGAATACTTAGTACATAACAAAAACACACACACAAGGATCGTAATAGTTTAGTGTCTTTGGAAACTCGGAATAAAATCTTCTAATCATGGGGAAAGATCTTCAACATCTCCCATAAAGATCTTCCTTTTTTTTTTACCTAAAACCTTTCTTTATATCCTGGGGAAAAGAAAACATAGAAGGGTGAGCTCAAATGCTCAGTAAGGGTAAACAAAAGAAATATCAATCACATAATTTTCATAAGAACATAACATTTTGGAAATCATAACCTGTAAAAGAGAGCATAATTTCATAACATGAGATAAATCATGGCAGTGAAATGTAATCACAATAATCATAACATAAAACATGGAACTTTGTGGCATACACACATAATCATAGAGAATCATTTCTTGTTAGTCAAGACTCATTGCCAAGACTATCTTAGTGGACAAAGTCCCTTTCTGAATCGAGTAATCCTCGTTTCAGTCCTGTTTCACTGAACCGGTATAACCTACCATTCCAGCCATGTCTATCTCATGAGATATAAAATCTTTACCCAATGCATTGGAGGGAGATATAGGTCCCACCCATCTCTTAATGAATCCTTTCTTATGTGTGCCACAAAATCATAAATCATACATCATTGCATAACCCATGTAATAAAAATGGGATTCTTAAACAACATGACATCATAAAACCATTCATATAAGATAAAGCAATTCATAAACATAATTCCATCACAACATAGTAAATCAATGTAAAAATATGGATAGAAACAGAACCCTTTATTATCTTAGATGGAAAAAAATTTTGATAAAACACTTGAATTGAATTCTTGAGGAAAATATCCTTTCTTCTTCAAAATCAATTTCTTTTCACAAAACATCATGAAATTTTTAAAAGAAAGAGATTTTATTGAAAATAGTCATGAAATCTTTTGGAGGAATCTTCATAAAAATAAGGCTTTATAAAACCGTAAAAATCTGTTCGTGCCGTTTAAGTTAAAAAAACATTCTTCTCGTACTTTTGTCGGGAAAGTCAAAAATTACCTCGTATGAAAAACGACAAAAGATTCCTTTCATATCTTTTACTAAAAACTCACCGAAGGGTAAAATTGGATTTAAACAATTGTAGGTGGATGTAAATAACATTACATATTGAGGAAACATGGATGTGGATGATAAAATACACCCCAGTAATTACCAAAGTAAAAACAATCTCGGATAAAAATGAGATTGTTATATTTCCCTTACCTTAGGTCCGATTTGCTTTGTTCGTGTCCGAAGCTCCTGTATAATGGTTTAAATAATGTTATTGAATTATTACAGAATCATATTCATTGTTATGATATCATATATGGTTCACTTATGACATTATATTACCCGTTCTTTTGTAAATTCCATGTTAAAGAAGCGTTTTGGGTAAAATCGTTTCATTTATCGTAGGTGTTTTGACTTGTTGTTCTTGACATCATTATTACTTATATCATGATTTACTTACTTCCAGAATATAAAATATGATTTATATATCATATATATTCAGTATATATATATATATATAATAGGTAGATAAATAAAATGAAAAACACCGTTCATGGAGACGGTAGTCCGTACGTACGCATGAACGCTGTTTTCCTTTCCTTATTGTCTTGAAATGGAAGTAAGTAGATGACATACATATGTATATATATACATAAATCCAGTAGCTTTATAATGTCATATATTTCATTATTATTTCTTATATATACATTATAATCATTCTTAAATGGTTAACATGGAGAATGAATCTCATCGCGTCGTGGAGACGGTAGTCCGTACGTACGCACGAGCGATGATATCATTTCTATAAATATTGAATTGAATTGGAGTGGATTATACAATATATCAAAATCAATATGATGTTGTTATAACTATGTATAGTTATTCTTTACACCATTATACCCATCCATGTAAGGTGGTGGTGGAAAATAGATTACACCACGGCGTGGAGACGGTATTCCGTACGTACGCACGCGCGGTGATTTCTTTTTCCGTAGGATGGATAGATGGTGAAATAGGGTTGTTTCATACTTATAATAACATATCAGTATATGAGTGATACTGATGTTATTACTTCATAATGAAACAACCTAAGAAGAAGAAGTGGAAGAAGAAATAAAGATGAAAGAATTGGTAACGGTAATTACCTCTTCTTTGAAGCGCCTTTTGGAGACCTCCTCTTAGGGAACTAAAATTGGTCTTTGAGTAAGACCAGAACCTCTAGGATGTTTCTAGGGAAGTGGAGAAGTGATTTTGGCAGGGGTTGGCCGAGCTTGAGTGCTCAAATTGGTGTGAGGAGGAGGGGGAGGAGATGTCCTTTTATAGGGGAGGAGAGGGGCACCTTAGGAATATCTCAAAATATTATTTTATATTAAAGTCCAAATCGGTTTATAATGGTTCCAAAGGGTCTTATTTCGAAGCTAAAGTGGGGATGGTTCGAAATCCTATCAACCAATAAGATTTAGACAAGTTTAGGGTATTATTTTAACCTTATCAATTAGATTTAACTCTAAGTTAAATAATTTAACTTTTACCGTGTCTTTTTGTTTTCTTTCACTATATGGTTAATAAACATACTATAACATGCCAAACGAACCCCAAATTGTTTATTATTAATACATATATCCTTATCTAAGTCATTTGGCCGAACCTTAGATTTTTAGGAATAAAATAACAATTAATAATATAATATTTTATTTAAAAACTATTTTGTGTCAATTTTGACACTATTTGATATATGATTTTTGTGAAAGTCATAACAGAATTATATTTTCGAACCAAGTTCATTAAATCAACACTAATATATCATAGTAACCTAGAAAATTAGTGGAATTCATAAAAAGTCTTAAATTGCATTTATTTTGATATTTATATTATCAATTATGTCAATATTTCATTAATAAGATAATTACTGCATCATCTTTGTGTCATAAATAAATTATATTATTTGATGTCTAAAAATTACAAATAAAATACCATAATGTAGGAAATCTTTTTATATTTCTAATGAATATTTATAGTCGAATTTATCTTATGTATATCCCCATATTAAAAATGATTTACTTATTAAACTTTGATTTTAACTATTTTAACCCTTCTTTAAATAAATTAATAATAAATGTCCTAATCTAATCCAAGTGGGCCTAAATGGTCATATTTTATTCCTAAGTTTGTTTTTGGTCGAATTACACTTGTCCAATAGAATTAGGACATGTGTTAGGGTAATATTAATATCATATTTACCCTTAGTTACCCTATTTACTATTAACCGTGGTAAAAAAAGTAAAAAGTTACTATTCACCAAAAAAATTTTCATCTCATTGAACCAAATTTTAGTCCTTGATATTAACCGTGTCTCTCGGATTTTCGAAATTCCATTCACAGAAGCGGTAAAATTAAGTTTTATGCAAAAATTCAGTTTTTAACCTACCACTTAGTAGTTTCACTATTCATCAAAAATTGATGTTTTTCAGAACAATGCCAAAATTTCATCCCAAGATATATTTCATATTCTGAATTCAAAAATGAAGTCTATTTTACCAAATTCATAACATAAAAGTTGCATTAATTAATTTTATAATTAAATCCCGCTGTTAAAACAAATAGCGTGTTTTTAAGAAACAATATCTATCAAAAGATTGACACTTGTTTATGTCTAGTTTAAATGTGAAATTACATCCAATGACCAACATTGTATTAAATTGTAAAAATATATTCTAAATATACTTTAAAACCACTCAAATTAATGATTTATCACTATTAATTATTTCGATTAAAAAAGTTGTTTTTAATTATAATTTAGTAATTTTCACTATTCATCAGAATATGAAAGTTATCCGAAAAGTACCAAAATTTCACCTTAGGCTAAATTCGATACTCCGAATCCAAAAATAAAGTTCATTTTGAAAAATAAGATTTATTGGATTTCAAAAAGTGGTTATTACTATTCATAATGGCTAGTTTTAATAATATTTTTATAGCATATCGTTGTTTAGTGAAACTCGGTATTGCGTACTACACACTCTATCGAGGAAGGTCGCGATTGCGTGTAATGCAAGTCAAGTCAAGGATGTGTGTTGTGCAAGCTCCTTTTGGTGTAGCGTACAACAAAAAACATTAATAAAATTAAAAAGAATATTTCTTTATAAAATCTTGGGCTGTTACATTCTACCCCCCTTAAAATGAATTTCGCCCTCGAAATTCGTCGGGGTTATAAATGGTTTACTATTCGAAAGTTTCATTAATAGAAACCCACATCGTAAAAAGGAATATCAAAACCAATCTTTAAAAACAAAAGTATGAAACGTAACGGTTACCCAAATAAACTAATCACTGGGTTTCCACATAGGTGAAAATATGGATATGGAAGAGAAATCTAACCATCATGTTCTGATGGAGAGTGGTAGAGAACATGGCTATGGAAAAGCTAGCAATCACAAATCCATAAATTTGTGACGATCTAAGGTACCATCGGATTAATCAGATATAAGAGCACTAGGATGACATTTTTGGTTTTCAAGATCGTTTCCCTAAAGTTGAAGAATTTGAATTAGAATAAATACTTACTTTATTTTGGTAAAATCTCACTATTGTTCATTCCTTGAACAATTTCTACTTCATCTCTTAAATAAATGAAGTTGAATTTGTTATTCGTGAAGTGTTAGCAGATCATGTGATAGAATGATGGGTCATTCCATCTGTCTCAAACAAAAGGTTAGAAAAAGTTATTAAATATACATAAGTAATTCTATAGTGAGATTAATCACATATGGTTCCTAAAATGAACTTATACATCACATATCATACTGCTTAATATAATAAAACTAGTTTCTACTAAACAGGGACTTCCTGTAGGTCAGTGGTAGGCGATAAAGGCCAGTCGCACTTCGGTTGTGGGTTCGATTCCCACAGCCTTGTCCGAAGCGATGGGCTGTCGCCCGTCCTGCAGGTTGTCCTTTTTATAAAACTATATTACTATAACATCCCATCAATAATATCGAAAAAAAAACTTTTATCCTTAAACAATACTAACTTATGTCCAACATAATTCATTCCAATCATTAGGCTCATAATACTGCATTCCATTCTCATAACATAGTGAAAACGATTACCAGAGATTTAATACCATCGTTGATCCCCATATATCATAAGATATATCTTGTTGGTCACATTCCAAACATTTAAAGGCCTTAATCTTGTACTCTCTTGAATACCCATTGAACCTTAGTGAAAACTTGAATAAAGTTAAAAGTTAACACTTTTCACATACCGAAATCCTCAAAATTCTATATACTCAAACCATGATATCACTTAGTCCTTATATCAATCATGAGCTCATGAATACTGTCAAACATTTCATTTTCCCCTTATCCCTTCATTATGCGCATATCATCTTCATTCCAAAAATATCTGAATAACCTTTCATGGATACTGCTAAAATTAATCAGACAACAATGTTACAATCCTTACATGTCTCTTTATTCCATAGTACCATGAGATTACTTATACAACATTACACATGATAAACATGTAATCATTCCACTACATTCTTAAACCATTGACCGAGCTTCAACAATTCTTTCATCTCACATACCATTGGTAGTCTCTTCATCATCATCCACATAAATACTTCCCATATGACCATACTGATTCTCTTCATGAGTCTTTCCCTTAGGGCATTTGTTTTCATAATGCCCATACATTCCACATTTAAAACACTTAACCATTTTTGATGTCGTAGCAATACCATTATCCTCATCCCTGGTATTAACTGAACCTTTTCCTTTGCACTTACTGGCTTTGTGTCCTTCTTTTCCACACCCAAAGCATCTTCCAGTTACTTTGAAACATTCTCCTTGATGCCTCTTCCCACATGATTTACATAGGGGAAATTGAACTTTCTTTCCTCTATGATCATCATGAAACTCCTTCTTTCTCTTATTAGCCGAGTCAGGAAAATTACCAAATTTTACTTTATTGATCATATTATGAGATTGCTGATTCGGCATAATAATGATGTTTGGACTTCCAAATCCCATTTCATTTGGTTGCTCATAAAGAATATCATTCCATTGTCCATCATTTCCTCCATTATCGTGAATCACCTTGTTTCCAGCCATTTTCTAAAACCCAAAAAGAATAGCGTGAGAAGCAAAAATCATGCTAGGAAAAACAACATAATAAAGGGGGAGTACCTTGAACATCTAACATCTTAGGTTTAATTCAATGATCGTTAGCGTAGTTCTAGTACTATAACCTATACGTATACTTAACCTTAGGGACATCCCTAGACATACCTTAGAAATACCTCTAGGGATCTCACTAACGTTTTCGCATCCTAGTTTCCAAAGGTTGACTAAACCTTTCCTATGATACCAACTGTAGAGAACCGTAGCCTGACGTACATTGACATTACATTACTTTTGCGGAATACTTAGTACATAACAAAAACACACACACAAGGATCGTAATAGTTTAGTGTCTTTGGAAACTCGGAATAAAATCTTCTAATCATGGGGAAAGATCTTCAACATCTCCCATAAAGATCTTCCTTTTTTTTACCTAAAACCTTTCTTTATTTCCTGGGGAAAAGAAAACATAAAAGGGTGAGCTCAAATGCTCAGTAAGGGCAAACAAAAGAAATATCAATCACATAATTTTCATAAGAACATAACATTTTGGAAATCATAACCTGTAAAAGAGAGCATAATTTCATAACATGGGATAAATCATGGCAGTGAAATGTAATCACAATAATCATAACATAAAACATGGAACTTTGTGGCATACACACATAATCATAGAGAATCATTTCTTGTTAGTCAAGACTCATTGCCAAGACTATCTTAGTGGACAAAGTCCCTTTCTGAATCGAGTAATCCTCGTTTCAGTCCTGTTTCACTGAACCGGTATAACCTACCATTCCAGCCATGTCTATCTCATGAGATATAAAATCTTTACCCAATGCATTGGAGGGAGATATAGGTCCCACCCATCTCTTAATGAATCCTTTCTTATGTGTGCCACAAAATCATAAATCATACATCATTGCATAACCCATGTAATAAAAATGGGATTCTTAAACAACATGACATCATAAAACCATTCATATAAGATAAAGCAATTCATAAACATAATTCCATCACAACATAGTCAAATCAATGTAAAAATATGGATAGAAACAGAACCCTTTATTATCTTAGATGGAAAATAATTTTGATAAAACACTTGAATTGAATTCTTGAGGAAAATATCCTTTCTTCTTCAAAATCAATTTCTTTTCACAAAACATCATGAAATTTTTAAAAGAAAGAGATTTTATTGAAAATAGTCATGAAATCTTTTGGAGGAATCTTCATAAAAATAAGGCTTTATAAAACCGTAAAAATCCGTTCGTGCCGTTTAAGTTAAAAAAAACATTCTTCTCGTACTTTTGTCGGAAAAGTCAAAAATTACCTCGTATGAAAAACGACAAAAGATTCCTTTCATATCTTTTACTAAAAACTCACCGAAGGGTAAAATTGGATTTAAACAATTGTAGGTGGATGTAAATAACATTACATATTGAGGAAACATGGATGTGGATGATAAAATACACCCCAGTAATTACCAAAGTAAAAACAATCTCGGATAAAAATGAGATTGTGATATTTCCCTTACCTTAGGTCCGATTTGCTTTGTTCGTGTCCGAAGCTCCTGTATAATGGTTTAAATAATGTTATTGAATTATTACAGAATCATATTCATTGTTATGATATCATATATGGTTCACTTATGACATTATATTACCCGTTCTTTTGTAAATTCCATGTTAAAGAAGCGTTTTGGGTAAAATCGTTTCATTTATCGTAGGTGTTTTGACTTGTTGTTCTTGACATCATTATTACTTATATCATGATTTACTTACTTACAGAATATAAAATATGATTTATATATCATATATATTCAGTATATATATATATAATAGGTAGATAAATAAAATGAAAAACACCGTTCATGGAGACGGTAGTCCGTACGTACGCATGAACGCTGTTTTCCTTTCCTTATTTTCTTGAAATGGAAGTAAGTAGATGACATACATATGTATATATATACATAAATCCAGTAGCTTTATAATGTCATATATTTCATTATTATTTCTTATATATACATTATAATCATTCTTAAATGGTTAACATGGAGAATGAATCTCATCGCGTCGTGGAGACGGTAGTCCGTACGTACGCACGAGCGATGATATCATTTCTATAAATATTGAATTGAATTGGAGTGGATTATACAATATATCAGAATCAATATGATGTTGTTATAACTATGTATAGTCATTCTTTACACCATTATACCCATCCATGTAAGGTGGTGGTGGAAAATAGATTACACCACGGCGTGGAGACGGTATTCCGTACGTACGCACGCGCGGTGATTTCTTTTTCCGTAGGATGGATAGATGGTGAAATAGGGTTGTTTAATACTTATAATAACATATCAGTATATGAGTGATACTGATGTTATTACTTCATAATGAAACAACCTAAGAAGAAGAAGTGGAAGAAGAAATAAAGATGAAAGAATTGGTAACGGTAATTACCTCTTCTTTGAAGCGCCTTTTGGAGACCTCCTCTTAGGGAACTAAAATTGGTCTTTGAGTAAGACCAGAACCACTAGGATGTTTCTAGGGAAGTGGAGAAGAGATTTTGGCAGGGGTTGGCCGAGCTTGAGTGCTCAAATTGGTGTGAGGAGGAGGGGGAGGAGATGTCCTTTTATAGGGGAGGAGAGGGGCACCTTAGGAATATCTCAAAATATTATTTTATATTAAAGTCAAAATCGGTTTATAATGGTTCCAAAGGGTCTTATTTCGAAGCTAAAGTGGGGATGGTTCGAAATCCTATCAACCAATAAAATTTAGACAAGTTTAGGGTATTATTTTAACCTTATCAATTAGATTTAACTCTAAGTTAAATAATTTAACTTTTAGCGTGTCTTTTTGTTTTCTTTCACTATATGGTTAATAAACTTACTATAACATGCCAAACGAACCCCAAATTGTTTATTATTAATACATATATCCTTATCTAAGTCATTTGGCCGAACCTTAGATTTTTAGGAATAAAATAACAATTAATAATATAATATTTTATTTAAAAACTATTTTGTGTCAATTTTGACACTATTTGATATATGATTTTTGTGAAAGTCATAACAGAATTATATTTTCGAACCAAGTTGATTAAATCAACACTAATATATCATAGTAACCTAGAAAATTAGTGGAATTCATAAAAAGTCTTAAATTACATTTATTTTGGTATTTATATTATCAATTATGTCAATATTTCATTAATAAGATAATTACTGCATCATCTTTGTGTCATAAATAAATTATATTATTTGATGTCTAAAAATTACAAATAAAATACCATAATGTAGGAAATCTATTTAGCTTTCTAATGAATATTTATAGTCGAATTTATCTTATGTATAACCTCATATTAAAAATGATTTACTTATTAAACGTTGATTTTAACTATTTTAACCCTTCTTTAAATAAATTAATAATAAATGTCCTAATCTAATCCAAGTGGGCCTAAATGGTCATATTTTATTCCTAAGTTTGTTTTTGGTCGAATTACACTTGTCCAATAGAATTAGGACATGTGTTAGGGTAATATTAATATCATATTTACCCTTAGTTACCCTATTTACTATTAACCGTGGTAAAAAAAGTAAAAAGTTACTATTCACCAAAAAAAAATTTCATCTCATTGAACCAAATTTTAGTCCTTGATATTAACCGTGTCTCTCGGATTTTCGAAATTCCATTCACAGAAGCGGTAAAATTAAGTTTTATGCAAAAATTCAGTTTTTAACCTACCACTTAGTAGTTTCACTATTCATCAAAAATTGATGTTTTTCAGAACAATGCCAAAATTTCATCCCAAGATATATTTCATATTCCGAATTCAAAAATGAAGTCTATTTTACCAAATTCATAACATAAAAGTTGCATTAATTAATTTTATAATTAAATCCCGCTGTTAAAACAAATAGCGTGTTTTTAAGAAACAATATCTATCAAAAGATTGACACTTGTTTATGTCTAGTTTAAATGTGAAATTACATCCAATGACCTACATTGTATTAAATTGTAAAAATATATTCTAAATATACTTTAAAACCACTCAAATTAATGATTTATCACTATTAATTATTTCGATTAAAAAAGTTGTTTTTAATTATAATTTAGTAATTTTCACTATTCATCAGAATATGAAAGTTATCCGAAAAGTACCAAAATTTCACCTTAGGCTAAATTCGATACTCTGAATCCAAAAATAAAGTTCATTTTGAAAAATAAGATTTACTGGATTTCAAAAAGTGGTTATTACTATTCATAATGGCTAGTTTTAATAATATTTTTATAGCATATCGTTGTTTAGTGAAACTCGGTATTGCGTACTACACACTCTATCGAGGAAGGTCGCGATTGCGTGTAATGCAAGTCAAGTCAAGGATGTGTGTTGTGCAAGCTCCTTTTGGTGTAGCGTACAACAAAAAACATTAATAAAATTAAAAAGAATATTTCTTTATAAAATCTTGGGCTGTTACAGATAATCAGCAGACGGTCTAATGACCACCCATGTAGAGAAAGAGATTCGATCGAGAAGGTCCATAGGGAGCAGGCGGACATGGGAGAGGAGCTGATCATGTAGCTAGTGGTGGGCGATGATTCAAGATGTTACTGTCACCACCACTAGGGGGTTAATCCAAACTGCAAAGATCATGTGGACAGGGTCGAGCTCAGCTCCAGGCAGCTGAGTCCTATAATCACAATGCTCCAGAGATTATATAAGGTTTGATCTTTGTCTAGTCCACCTAAGCAGCAGTACATATTGATACATGTTAAATTATTTTTTTTATTTCCACTTACCTCCATGGATGCTCGGAGATTCTGACAGAGATATTGGCTTGTTATTTATGGCTAGAGACATATACCGGATAATATTCGATGATTGCGCATTTGTTCCAGCTGTGTGAGATTACTCAAGGAGTAAAGAGCTTCAGCTGGGATCTCCTAGTAGCAGTGTCGATTCCTTACAATGTCATCCTGGGTATGGAATAGTTGTCTACAGTCAATGCCCAGATTGACTGTATTAGGCGCAATGTGTGGTGTGTCCACACAGATGGGACCAGGTTTACCTTCACCGACGAGAAGGGAGCCTTTGCAGCAAAGTATGGACAAACCTAGAGAAGAGTGCATCTGATCACTCATATGTTGTCTAGCCTTACCCTCAAAGTGGTTTATGGGGAGAGTCCAAGTTATCCTGTAGTGGTGGACCTATAGGCGGATGTCTTTCCAGATGATGTTACGGGTTTAACTCCTAGTATAGAGGTGGAATTTTACATTAACTTGTACCCTGGTAGAGCACCAATATCTTCACCAAAGTATAGGATGGCTCATGCAGAGCTTCATGAGTTGCGAGTACAACTAGAGGACTTATAGGGGGAGGGATTCATTCAGCCCATGGTATCTCCTTGGGCAGCCCCGATTTTGTTCGACAACAAGGAGGATGGGGGCATGAGGCATTGTGTTGACTATAGTTTCCTAAAATAGGTGGTCGTGAAATACCGGTACCCACTCTCGAGTATTGACGATATCTTTGATCAGGTGAAGGGAGAACGGTGGTTCTCGAAGATAGACCATATATTAGTCTATCAACAGCTCAGAGTGCGAGATGAGGATGTGTTGAAAATGGCTTTAAGATAAATGTACAACAATTACAAGTTCTTGGTTATTACATTCGCTATAACCAATGCTCCAGAAGTGTTTATGGGACTCATGAACATGATCTTTCATCCATACCATGATTGCTTTATAGTATTCTTTATCGATGATATATTGATCTACTCGACTACTGATGAGGAGCTTTCCAATCATTTGTAGGTAGTAATAGACACACATCAAAAGCACCATCATTATGGTAATCTCTCAAAGTGCCAATTCTAGATCTGGGGGGTTCACTTTCTGAGACATGTCATATCGGATGATGGAGTTATATTTGATCCAGAAAAAATTGAGGCAGTGAATTTTAATATCCACCCGTGAGTGTGATGGAGGTACGCAGTTTCCTGGGTTTGGATGGATACTACCTGAGATTTGTGCCAGATTTCGTTGAAGATGGAGCACCTCTATCATTGTTGACAATGAAGGGGAATCCATTCGTGTTTTTGGAGAGATCCCAGCAGAGTTTTTATGAGGTGAGGTAAGGCTGGCTAGTGCACCCATCTGGAGGCTTCCGGAGGAGGGCGTAGGGTACATAGTCTGCTACGACGATTCAGAGACAGGGCATGGATGTTTCCTGATGCAAGAGAGAGCAGTGATCACATATGTTTCTCGACAGCTGGGACAACATGAGCAGAACTACGCTCCCCATGACCATGATCTAGTAGTAGTGGTCTTTACCTTAAATATGTGGCGACACTATCTGATGGGAGAACGCATTATAGTGTACTCTAATCACAAGATTCATAGTTATATCATATCTCATAAGGACATGAACCTGAGACAATGAATTTTTCTTGAGATCCTCTACGACTATGACTTTGTGATAGTCTATACTCCGGGGAAGTAGAATGTTGTAGGAGATGCACTCAGCCAGAGATCTAGTATACAACTGCTAGGGGAGGTGACAGAGCTGTTGGAGGCTTTGGAAATATACTTTATGAACGTAATGGGTCATCGTTCCATTAGTAACTTATAGCCACTCCCCCACTTCTTTACCTAGTCAGGGAGGTGCAGCATGGGGACACTGACTGTGATACATGACATGATCAGATATCCACAGGGTAGGCACCTGATGAATTTAATAAAGGTGGGGAGCACGTCATCCTATTTATAAGACGTACCATGGTACCAGTTTCGCTTCTGGAGTATGTGATTATGGAGTTCCACAAATACCCTCTAGTGTTATATCCATAAGTGGAGAAGATGTATCAGGATCTCCGACGACAGCACTAGTGGTTGGGAATGAAGAAATTAGTAGCAAAGTTTGTCTCTCAGTGCCTCAATTGTTTTCAAGTTAAGGGGTAGCATCTGGTACCAAAAGACTTGGTTTAGCTTTTAAAGATCCCAGAGTGGATGTGGGATGATATATCCATTGACTTCGTGACAATACGTCCATGTACATCCAGGGATCATGACTCGATTTGGGTGATTTTTGACCGACACAACAAGTCAGCCCACATCGTACTGATCCGAGGGCAGGGTTCAGAAGAGAGCATGGGATGCCTCTATGTGTAAGTGATTATGCAGCTACATGGGGTACCCTTGTTGATTTACACTAATCGTGATTCATGTTTTACTTCCATGCTTTGGAAGGGGTTGTGGGAGGATCTCGGGACGTAGTTTCTTTTGACCACTGCCTTACTTCCATAGACGGAATGTCAGACTGAGAAGATCATTCAAACCCTCTAGGATATGCTATGTGATTGCATCCCCGACTTCGGTCGTATAAAGGAGGATCACTTTCCATTGGAGGATTTTAAATTCAACAATATTTATCACTCCACCATTAGGATGGCACCTTTTGAGGCATTATACTGGAGACCATGCAGATCACCTATGTGCTTGACTGACCAAGGGGAGTCAGAACTTGTGGGACAAGAGATAGAATGGGATACCACAAAGAATGTACAGTTCTTCGAGGAGCCGATGAAGACTACAAAAAGCATGCTGAATTCTTATGCCAATAAGATACCGGGACATCTTGAGTTTGAGGATGTTGACCATGTCTTTCTACAGGTCTCACCCCGACGAGGTTTATGAAGATTTGGACTAGGAAAAACGTTATCTCGAAAGTTCATCTGACCTTTTTAGGTCCTCAGAAGAGTTGGAATGGTGGTTTACTGCTTTTCTCTTCCACCTCAGTTGCACCGGGTGCAAGATGCCTTCCACGTATACCAGCAGAAAAGATACGCGCATGACCCTTCCCACATCATCGACCATGGTGATCTAGATGTCAATGACGAGGTGCAATTTATAGAATATCCAGTGGAGATTGAGGATCGACCGGAGTGGGTCCTTCATGGTAGGTCTATACCTCTAGGTCATGCATATTGGCAGCATGGGAACCTCTAGGAGAGCACATGGGAATGGGTGGCTCAGATGCATTCTTAGTACCTCCAATTGTTACCTCAGTTTGAGTTGTAGCTTACAGGAACGTAAAGCCCTGATCTAGGGAGAATGTAATGACCTAGAATATCCATGTAATTTTTTTTAAATTATGGAAATTTTATGAGTCCGTGAAAATTTACGGCGTGTGACTCGGAGGCCCAGTGAGCCTGGAATGAATTTCTAATGTTTTTTGGGTACGTTTAGTAAACGTGCGAGCGATTTTTTGTAAATTTTGAACCACTACATAGAATTGAAATATGTGGGCACCATTAAATTGAAGCACTATTATTCACATAAAACTACTTTCACCTCGATGGAAATTGGTGAAGGGTGAAAGATAATTATTGGGATTTTCGTGAAATAATATATTAAAATAAAATTGTGTAACATTTTATTTTATTTTTCTTTAGATATCCCATGTGGATGATTAAAGGTGGAGACCACTTGAAATAAAACCTCTCAACATAGGTTATGGTGGTGGGAACCGCACGAGCCTAACCTCTCTTGAGGGTTATAGTGGTGGGGACCCCCCGAGAGTTAAACCCCCTTGAACTCTCCTCTTATACGGGATAAACCACTTTTTCTTCCCAACTATAATGGTGCCACCCCCTTTAATTAATTTTTTCAACTCAAATAATTAATTAAACCAATTTAATATTATTCCAATAGATTAATAGATAACATAACCTATTATTTGGGATACCTCTTCATTTTTGTGGGATTGGGAAGAAGGATCCTTGGATGAAATCTATCCAATGAAGAACGCAAACGAAGAATTCCGAATTCGACTTTGACTTCATCCTCAGGAATTTCATTTGGGAGGAACATATTCATTGAAAATGAACCAACGATCGAGGAAACACCGATTTCTCAGACATTCATCTATACCCAATGACATCATATCATTCCACGCGGATAATCATCGAAAAATCAAAAGAATGAGTTAGGGGTTGTTATTGAATTAAATAAATTATTCATTATGGGAAAGCATGGAGAATGCAGATCAACCTAAATGATTAGATACACGATTCATATGAAATTGTAAGGTTTGATGATTCTTTATTCATTATCATGTTGAGCCGCATGCTACGCCCTAATGCGGAGGGTGTTGGCCAAACAAACATAGCTTGACCCCTCCACCGCTCTTCTTTATTTGTGTTTTCATCATGACAGTGACAAAAACCGGTGCGGGAGTTTGCAATCAATGGAAGATGAGAATGGTAACTGACACCTCGACCGAACGCTACGAATGCGAAAAAGTAAGGTGGTCGGTCAAGCCGGTTGTCGTCCTAGACATGGCATGCAGTCAAGCTGCACGACCACCCATGGAGGACCTCTGCCCCGCGATGTTCGCCTTATCTCCCGCGGCCCTGCTGCACCACACCACGGCTCTGTTGATCTTCTTGCGGCCCTATAAAGCCACCACACCCCCCTTTGAGCTGCCCGGGGCCCTCTGCGATGTTTGCGGGCCTCCAATTTTCAATTTGGCCCTATGTGCTACTCGCGGTGTCCCGCGGCCCCTACGTGACCCTCGCGGCCTACAGAACTGCCCAATGGGCCAGGCCGCCCAGCGCAGGCCCAGCCAGACCAAGCGGGCCGGGCTAGGTTTTCCAAAACCGGGTTGGCCGAGAATGGGTCGGGCCAGGTCGGTCTGACCTGGTCGTACCAGACTCAGGCCCACTTCGACCCATTTACTCATTTTCGGGTAAATCTTTATCACCATATGCCTGATTACAAACCACCAGCTGCGATTGAAACCTTGGAGTGAGACGAACCCTCTAGTAGACCCCACTCGAGTTTTGGATAATGTTGGGTAATGGTCGGGTTGGATCATGCGCGAATCAAACTGGGCCCTCGGGACAAAAATGCTAAATATTCACAGACTGGGGGTCCGATCGACGCACTGTCTATTGTGTTGGGATCCCTATGAAGTGGTGGTATTTTTAGATACCTCTTTGTGTTACTTCTTGGTAGTTGGTGTTTCGACCAGTGCCTTGTAGAGAGGACCATCCCGAAGACATGTGAGCAAAGTGCGGGAACCCTGTAGCTGGTTGTGATGTTAAGAATGAAGAGTGATCCTATGTAGGTTAGAACCAAGCAATTATGTGTGTGTGAGCACCTAGCGTTCAAATGCGGGTCAGCACCGAGTGATCCTGTTTGGGTCATCACCTAGAGATCCCGTGTGGGTTAGCACCGATCGAACCTCTGTGGGTCAGCACTGAGCGATCTTGTGTGGGTCAGCACCGATGGATCTTATGTGGGTCTGCACCGAGCAATCCTATGTGGGTCTTCCTCTTAATAGATTAAGATGATTCAGTAGTTACATATAATCATCAAAACTATTGTACTTATTTTAAACCTTGTGTGAACTGAGTTCGTAAATTAGTGGTACTTTTTCATTATGGTAATGCCTTAGTGGTATTCTTCTATGTGGCGTACCAGTGTGGTACATGCCTTCGTGGTTTTCTTCCCATAGTGAGCATTAGGAATTGAGCTGCACCCTGTGTTTTCCTCATGATTGATATGAGGTTACTTGATAACATTGGTATATGTAAGGGCATATACCTATGTGGGTTTGACAATTGATTTCATGCGTGTAGTTTATCCATGGTGTATTTTGTTAGACCTTGAGGGTCTTGGGGTCCCTACTGGGTATCGTTATACTCACCCCTACACGGGCCATGCCGACACCCTGTTGTATTTGGTTTAGATGATGGAGAGTGCTGACAGAGGATGAGAGTAACAGGACTGGAGGTATCTCGGAGGTGGACGTCTGACGAGGTGAACTGCAGAGATGGCTGTTCGTGAGCTGTACCCACCCCTCAGTTAGGATTCGTGGTGAACGATCCAGGAGATACATTTTACCTTTTAGTCATATTTTAATATATAGTTTTACTAGTACCTTTAAAATTGGGCTTGTATTATTTCCCCTTTTACATTCAACACTCCTTTTTTATACAGTATACTTGGTGTTCATATCTTGTTATGTGCTTGGTTGGGTGTGATTACAGGTTATAATGGTAATTCCTTCGTTGTTTTAGGTAATACGACTTTCAATGCTAGTCATGAGCCCATGGCCTATGGAAGGTGGGCCTAGGGTAGTCACGTCATGGGCCCTTGGTGAAAAGGCGTGACATCTAGTCTTACTATGTGAAAATTTTCTCAAGGATGGATTTTTATTCCATAAATAAATTCATAAAATGTAATCAAATAATTACCAAAGGATAAAAAGTCTTACAAAAAAACATTAAGGCTTATGATACTTGTTGATTATTTATGAATACTAAGAAATATTATGATCACACACTCTTATGAATAATATATATTATGATCTAGTAAATATAAAGCATAGCTATTTTTGATGATTTTAATGTCGTTATTAAATTACCAATAATATTAATGTTGATTTGATATTATATAAATTTGATATTTTTTAAAGAGAATTTACCAAGTTGTTTTATATTCTAATCCCAATGAATAATTTGATTCAATGGAAGACTCATGCTTGTTAATGGATACCTAGTAATAATTTTATTGGAGAATACTTTTTATTGTCTTCACAAAATTTTATTTTATTGGTATTATGTATTTTTTCCACCATATGTATAAATACATGAAAATATATAAATGAATATTGATATAGATAATGACAAAAATGTGATTGATTTTAATTATAGTCAAAATTTTTGAATATTCTACATGATAAATATATTTCAAAGTTATACAATGTTGTTTTTCTATTGTTGTGGTTATAATGATATCTTTATAACAAACAAATTCACTTTATAGATACATTAGAATTTTAAAAATATATAAATAATAATACATTAAGGTTAACATAGGTTTTTTTACACATAACACTATGTGAAAATGAATCATGGTTTATTAAAATAATATAATTTTAACATAATTTGATAATTTTTTCATATACATATATGAAATCATGTTGTGAATAAATATTAAAAAGATAATAAATTAAAAAAAATGGTTAAGATTTTTTCCTTATGAGGATTATTTTATAAGTAGTGGAAGTTAGACGGCTTCACTATGGTTATTACTCAACCAATCCAAATATATCCTCAATCATGTCTTGATTGATTGAAATAATTTTCCCAGGAAATTAATTCTCATAAAAAGAATTATGATATCCATGCTAGTAAAATCATCCCTCTCACTATCAAAAAATTATTTTATTATCCTTATGTATTACACAGTGATTTTTAGGGGTTATGTGAGTATAATATAATATGATATAAATATTTAATTTTACATGTGGAAAATTATTTATATAAACAATTATTTTTCTACATTTATCCCGCATCATGTCACAATGTTTTTAATATATAAGTAGAATTCAGTTTTCGTGAGAATTTTGAAGATTTTAGATATAATTTATATAATATATGATTTACTATTAGTTTTTCTGATTTCACATGATTTATAGTAACAAATTTTTGAACATACTAATTGTCTTTTAAATTTTCATGTAGTTATTTTAAATGAAACTTCTTAGTTTACCCACCCTGACAAAGCTTTTTTTAGTTTGTATCATATTTTTTCATGGGTCTGACTCAAAAGGTTGATTCATCGTTACTAAAAAACATGTGGACAAACCATTAGTGATTCGATTTAGTATTAATTGAAATATTCAAGTTTTCAATATAGTTTACCTAACCATGGGACATATCCATATAGAAATTCCATTTTTTGAACATATTGAATTCTTTGTTTTCCATTACTTTATTTTAAGGAATTAACCCCCATTTTCCATACCCATAATGTGATGACTCATTGGACCAACATAAGTATATCTATCAACCATTTGGTCTTTATTATATTCTCCAAAATCATCATTCCATGTAGTTTACTCATGTTTTAAAACATCAATACCTTCTATCATTCAGTATTTCATTTTTCATCTTTGTTTCACTTAATTTGGTGAAATCTCATAGCTTCCATAGTTGCAACTAAGTTTTCATGACATTTTTTAGGTTTATTTATTATTAGATATTGTGGGTACTTTATTTATTATTTGAGAGTTATCCAAAAAAGGTGACTACTTTAGGCAAGATAATCATTGATTCTAGGTAGTTTTTTTGAACTCCATTCATTTTTCATCCCAGTTATATCTTTACACTTAAAAATTACTATTTTATTGTATTATAATTACATGAGGTGGTTATATTGGGTTTTACACAACATTTAATTGAATTTTGAACATGGAATATAGAGAAATAATTGATTTTATATTTTATCAAAGAAATAATTCAACTTCCAAGTGAAAAAGAAATGTTTCGATGGATTTTTGAAAATTTGATATGATATCAAAAGAGGCATATTCCCGTTTTGGTCATCGAATGATTATATAGAATGGGGTATGCATTTTTTTGGAAAATGGAAAAAGTAATTTAGAATATTTAATTAATATTTAATTAATGGTCAAAATTTATTTTTAAGAAAATATGGTGGATGGTTATTAAAATGGTAATAAAGGATGTTTTATCACATGTTTATTTTTAAGGAAGTCATGGTTTGAATTTATAATGGTTTCTCAGATTATGTGTATGTGACTCTCTTTTCCCAATTTCTTTATTGAGTTTGTTATACATTTTCACCCCAAGGTAGATTATGACTATTATTAAGATATGAATTATGTGATAATGGTTCCTTTATTGTGAGGATTTAAGAGGTGAGGTGATAATTTTTTTCAATCTCTTACATATCTATTTACATGATGGTATAGTTTTTTGATTACTTTTTCATATATATTAGATAATTTTAAAGGGAACAATAGCCTATGATATATGTCTCTATTTATAAAAAAATATGTTTTACACATGCCGCAAGTGTACCATCTAATGTGAGATAATGAAACATGGAGGTTTCAAATTAATGATTCTTTTTTGGTTTAGTCGGATGATGTGATTTGTTTAAAACATAAAATTTTCCATTAGTAAGTCCTATTTATTTACTAAAATATAAGTCTATCCCACTATAGGACCTAGTGTGTGACTGGAGATATTTGTTGATCCTATAAAGTGGATACCCATCCTTTATTTCTATTTTTTCACCAAGCCCAACTGAATTATGTGGATCTTCAGTGTGTTTGTGTGTGTGTTCCCTCAGTCATTCATTAATTTGAAGCAACATATTTAGTGTAAATTATCATTGATAATATGATATATCATACTTTAAAAATTAATTTCCCATTAATGGATTTTAAGAAGAATGATTTCTAAATATAACCAATTTAAATATTTTTGGTCAAGTGATTTTTTAATTGATTATTTGTATAAAATATTACAGGATTAGTGGAAAAAGACATGATATATTCATAATTTTTTTTAATTATACATAAAAACGTAATTTAAAAAATAATTAAAACTATTATAATTGAAATGTGATTTAGAAGTAATTATGAAAAATCCTCATTTTTATACCTTCATCTTGGTTCCACGTAGATAATGTATACTCTATTCATTATTTGTAACTGTTATGGTTTTTTTGGGTTCCATGTCATTTTTATCAATCATGAATTGGGTGTTTGGAATATTATTTAATAGTATGTATGATATTGATAACATTGTAATGGTTAACATAAATATTAATTATTTTGTTTGTTTGATTTTATATTTGTGATTCTATTCTATAAATATCAATGGACCAATATTATTTTTAGTTATTTTAATTATGTGATTTATATTTTCCATAATAATTTTTGTCTTTTGTTGATTTAAATTTTTTAGTACATCTAGTTTGATTATTATTATTATGATCTTTATGTGTATGGGTTTCATATGAATGGATTATCCATGCGATATTTTCTTGTGGAAACTCTGGTATCATTATTGGTTTTTCAGAGGTTTAAATCATTCCCACTTGATTAGCATTGAAGTCGTTGAACTTTTTTCCACATATGGGTCATTAAGAATGTTTCATAGGAAAGTATCCACCCAGATCGAGTGCCTAGTGTAATGGGTGACCATGAATGCTTTGTAAATAAAACAATCATATCTTCTTCTTCAAATATTGGATGACTATTTTTATTACTGAGACTATGATCAAACTTAATCCTTGAGGGGAGTGTGTGGAAATGGTGTTTTATATATCTTCTTCACACTAGACATTAGGTTTCCATGTGTGGTTGGGATTTGGGCATTGATTTTCATTCATTTTTGTGTCTACTTTTTTTATTTTTAAAATGAAATGATGAATTTTTTATCCCAATGTCTATATTAGATATTTTATGTGAATCTGTTAGTTCCTGCAGTCAAAGTGGTGAAAGAACTAAGGAAGCACATTTATGTCACATGGTTTAGTAAACCATGTAGAGGATGGTAAAATTTTCATTGAACTGTTAGAGAGTTTAATTCAGGTTTATCATAGGGCTTATTAAACCGTGTAGAGAATCAATAAAGAGTGACGTTTGTTCTCTAGAATTATTAATGTATCTCCATTTCATTCAAAGATGATTTAAAAGGTGTTTACTATTGGGGAAATATAATATAAGGTTTCATTTTTTAAAATATTTTTTTTCATTTTAGCTAATATTTACCCTTTTCACCTTGACTATTCCTTCAAATTTATATTTTATGTTTTATAAAATTGTTTTGGAATCAAAAAAATGGGATTTCATGGGGATATATTCATGAATAACATTTTCTTTCTTCATGAAAGGATTTTCATTCCCATTATATGTTTTGATGGTTAATATGGTGAGATTTAGTGTTTTTATTAATTATTATAAATGTGTTTGGATTTATGATGAAAAACTGTAAGATTGTTTTTTTATAATAGGGATATTTAAAAAAATAGAGTTTATTAGAGGTGATGAACTATAATATTAAATTTGAAATAGTTTTTGGATGAAAGGGATTCTGATACACCAAAAATGAATCAATTTTTTTATTTTTAAAATAATTTTTCCATGGCTGTTGGGATGTATGAGATGTTATTTATAAGATAATTAGTTTAAAATAAACGTGTCACAGTCTAAATAATCATAATTCAAACTTAAATTGGGATTTTATGTGTTTTCATTAGTAAATGTTTTTAGATTTTTATTTAATTTTGATGGAACTATATAGTTTTATTTATGTAACATGGATTAATTAATTTTCATGTGTTGGGAATATATCAGGATACCCATATATATACATCAGTGAAATATGGATGTTATGTTTACTGATATGACCTGCATAGTGGTTCTAATTTTCATTAAGGATTATTCCATGTGTTTCCTCTACACAAACATGGGGATGAGTAGTAGAAATTAGTCCCTTCATACCCTTGGAATCAATCTAGTATTTATTAAATCCAAAGGCCTCCAACCAGATATTGGGGTTTTTGTAATTAGCTATGGATGATATTATTAAGAGGGGGTAACTTCTAGAGATCTACCATTGATGGTTACTCATGATTTTAGTTTAAAATATTGAGTATGTTATATATATTTTAATGAAGGTGTTTTTTCACCCTAGGATCAAATGACCAGTGGAGTAGGGATATACTCTTCAGAAGAAGAAGAGGATTAAGGGTCATCATATATTCCTATATAATGGATCACTTATGAATTCTAAATTATATTTTTCCAATGCTCTGAGGGTTTTCCATGATGTTTTTAATTTGGGTAAATTTTATTATATGAATGAAGGCTTTTTTAAAAGGAATCCTATCATGTGCCTTGATTTTCATTTATTTATGTGTGTTATCAGTTCATTTACATATTATGAATTTAGGATTTATTAGTGGATATTTAATAGATAGTAATGAAAAATTGTATATAGATTATGGTTTGTGGTTCATTTATGTTGTTTTCCATTCAAATTATATGTATTAATTTGAGGGATGGTTAGAGGGAATAGTCTTAGTGGTATTGAAATAGGATATCATCAGGTCTATTCTTGGTGAATTCGACTGTTGTGTCCTTATAAAAGTTATACAATACATTGTATTTTTTTTGTTTTTTTTTTGGTTCACCAAGGGATATAGTTCTCAGTGGGAGGTACTATTCTTCAATTTTGTGTATTGACCTACGGTTTAGTTCCCATATTATTTCATGTTACATATTTTCATGAATGGTTTTAGTTATTGTATTTTTTTCAATTGGGACATGGATGGTTGAATGTGTTTCAATGTTTTTCCAATGTGTTAAAGATTTTTTTAAATTATTTCTTTTGTTTTCCAAAATTAAAACACTTTTAATTAAATAATTTTTCTTCATATAGAAATCAGATATAAATTTTATTATTTGTGGAATACTGGATTAAGCCCATCAAACAGATATTTTTGGACAAAGGTTGTCAGATAATGTTTTTTCTGTAAAATGTTCATCCTATCCTACTTATAAATTCCATTATAAAAATGGTTTGAGATTTAAATTATTGTGATTATATATCCATATTAGTTATTTCAAATTAATGAGTATTAAAATATATATTGATCCAATAGAATGAAGAATGGGGAGGAAAAATTTATGTATCTACAAAGTTGATACTATGATGTTTGGAGAAATTTTACATGACAAGAGATATAATATATAGGTATCATAGAGAATATATTTTTGGAGAATCATAAGTGTATCACCATATTACAATGTTCTATATAATTTTATGTTCAATGTTATGATGTGTAGGATGATATAAATTTTCTAAACATTAGAAGGTAAGTTATTGAGGAATTTCACTTAATTAAGTCCGATCAGATAAAGTCTAAAAGAATGAAGTCTAATATGCTGAATTAAAATTTGATGTATTCCAATCATATGAATTACAATAGATAATTCTGTGTTAAGTTTTTAGAGCAAGGTGTTTTTAATGAGTTTGTTGCGTAAATTTCATCAGAAATACATCAATGTGTTTATTAGGAAGACGATGGTGTGTGAAATAGTGATTGTTGAATTTAGAGTCAATTAATCAGATGATATAAGTTTTTTGAATAATATTTTGGAAATATTCTTAGAAAAATTTACAAGAACATCAGATGATGTATCATGTGTAGGATTATCTATAACATATTTTCACCAGATGATTGTGTATCACAATATTAATTTGTACTATGGTATTTATGAATCATTTAAAAAGATATATATATATATATATATGATAATGAGATAAATTTTCAGCATATTATTATTTTGATTTCATATTGATTTTTTTCAAATGACTGTGATTTTGGGATTATGGAAGTTTAGAGAAGATTGTGGAGGTCAAATTTTTTCTTAAATGAGTCAAGAATAATCTAAAATTCCTATGAAAAAATATCGGAAATTTTCTTAAGAGGGAGATTTGAATCTCTCATTTTTCAATAAAAAGAAAATAAATTATAGATCCTCCCATTTATCTTTCATTCACTATATTTTAAATCGTGTGTTTATAGACACCAAAAATTTATATTGTCCACATGTGAAGAAGTGAGTAGAATTGATGAATTTGAACAAAGTCGATTGGATAGTCCTGGGGAAGAAATATCATTTGGTATCATTAAAGACATAGAATTCCATAATTTTTTTGGATTTATAGTGTGTATAAAGGATCTCATGAAAAATGTTAGAAAGGATGAAATTGAATGGATATAAGTGGAATTGTTTAGAATACATACATAGTTTTATATTAGGGTGGATAAAATAGACTGTATACATAGGTGAATGGAATAAAAATGTATAATAAAAGTTTCCTAAGCCCTTTGAAGGAACCAAACGTAGGTTTCTCTATAGATAAATTCATGGAGGATCCATACAGATAGGTGTTCGAATAAATTTTGTACATAAAATTATAAAGAGAGAGTTCTCTCTTGCTGATGGGTATGAAATTAGTGAATAATTTCATAAAATAAGTTCCAAAGAGTATATAAAAATAGAGTATAGTAACAACCCAATAAATTATATTTTTCAATAATTCAAATGTTTTTCATAAACAATGTTTTATTTTCTTTTATTTGTTCTAGGAAACATGCACTTCTACTTGATTACATATCAATGAATGTTTACAGACACTACCTTCTTTTGGTATCTATATAAATGGAATATTTTCAATTCTATTTTGTGGTATTGTATAACATACAACCCATTATAAGGACTATATACTCTTACTAAATAGTGAACCTCATAAATACTTGTTTTCATGTCATTGTGATTGTGTTCTTATTCTATAAAATTTTATGTCTCTTTAATAAGATGTTAGGGTTGTTTTTGAAGTAATAAAATATAAACAGTGAAGAAAAATGATTCACCCCTCCCCCTATTAGTCATCACATAATTCTTAATTTATTCTTTTATGTGGTACTATAGTGAAGGTTTCCTTTATTTACAGTTTTCTAAAGTTGGAAGAAATGAAATGTTGTCATGAATGTTATGATTTTTATAAACAATAGATATTATTGTTTTCAATGTTTAAAACTATCATATTTATAAATATATAATGTTACCTTATATTATATTCATGAATATTATTAAAACATGCTATTTTTAGGAAATATATCATTAAATAATTTGATTTATTAGATATCTTTCATTACACGCAACAAAAAAATATGCTTGAACTAAATGATACATTGAGGTTCCATGAAAAAAAACTTAACATTTTAATGATTTAAATAAGGAAATTTAATCCTATCAATTATAATGGTTTTTATGAATTGGATTAATAGATCAACAAAACTATGGTTTATAAATGTAAAACTCTTTGAAATTATAATGAAATTGGTTTCTAATAAAATATTTTAATGCACACAAGTTTGTATTTTGACAATAAATTAAATAGAACAATATTTTTGTATTTAATAATAGAATATTAATATATATAATTTTATATCTACTTTTTGACATTAATCCTATTTATATTCTATACATCATATAAAAATAATTCCCATTTATGCATAAAATCAATAATTTTCTAAAAGCAGTTTTATCACCTTTTAATGGTGAAGATGTTTTAAAACAAATTTTTTTAACATTTATAAATTCTCTTTGAGAAAATAAACATTTTATTTTCTATTAGGATATTAAAAATTAATTTTGTAGAAGATTTGGTATTTTTTCATGATTTTTCATGTTATGATGAATAGTTAAAATGGTGAATTTTAAATCCAAAATAACTTTTTATTATATTTGTAATGTCAAATTTTATTTTTTTTAGTGGTTTAAAAGAATTATCCTATCACTTTTATATCATTTAGACCGATTCAGGTCATTTTTTACAATTTTACATTGAAATTTTCCATAAAATATGTTTAATCTTTTAGACTTTTCAGATTAAAAACATGATTTCTCTTTCCATCAATGGGTTTAATTTTACTTTATTTTGATACAATTACATGTTTCAAATTATTAAAAATTTATTCATTTATTGGAATAAATGATTTTTTTTAAATTAGTCCCTTTTTAGAAAATATGAATAGAAACAATGGTAATATTTGTAAACATGGTAAAGGATAATATTTTTTTAATTTAGGCTAAAAATAATGTCATAATGACTATAAAATTACCCGAAACATTCCAAAATATTATTGGATGTAGTTAATCTTACAATAAAAATACAATGTTCTAAATTTAAAAATTTAATGGGTATTTTTCCATATAAATGACATGGATTTTATTGAAATCAAAGAGAGTGAAAAAATGGAACACTCTAACTTTTAATAGGTAAAATATTTTTAAAATTTTGTTAAATATAATATATTCTAGACTATATATATTATCATTAAATATAAAAGGATTATATATTTCATGTAAATTTATTTTTAGTTTCTTGTTCATAAATATTTAACATAAATAATTACATAGTTATGATGTTGTAATTATTCAATAAATGAGAAACTAAATTAAGTGATACAAAAAATAATAAAAGCGACATAATTTTAATTATATAAGGTTATGCGTGAGTTTTTTAGGTTAATATAACATATTAGGTCTATATATAATTAATATATTTGATTTTATCTTAGTGTATTAATTTCCAAAAAGTATATTTAGTTAATAGTGTCAAAATTGTCACCAATTATATTTTTGAAAAATAATATTTTATTAAATTATTACAAAAACATAAGAAACATTAATAAGTAACAATAGGATAAATAATGTTACTAAATAGCATTAAATTACCATTTATGATTCAATTTAAACCATTTATCAAAACATATCATCTTTTTCAATTGAAAAATATAATTATCATATTTAGAATTAAAATAAAATTATTAAAGGTTAATAAAAATTGTATTGTTTTTAACTAAAAATATATATATATAATATAATTTTAGGGTATTACCAAAGTATCTCATGTATTATTTTAAAACATTCAATTTGGTTGTATCTATATTGATATTAACATTTTATTAATTAATCTTTTTGAGAAATTGTAAAAGTTCACCTCATATTCATTTAAAAGGACTCCTCCTACCTCATCTAATTTGACAAAATTGATAATTATAGATTCAAAAAAAATCATCCAAAATCTCTTCTACACTTCCATATATACATTATAGAGGTTATTTACTTCCCAAAAGACCTGCCCTGGAGTCCTTTAGGGGAGATCAAACATATTTGTTTCGAATAAGAGGTAACCGCTCAAACAAGTCACTCTATTTTTTTACTATACTGTAACACCAATATATTTGTGATATATATCATAACATAATAAAATTATCATCCTAATAATTAAAAAATGTTTTAATGATTATTAATATACCACTATAAATGCTATTTCTCATCGAACAAAAAATAAAAGTATAGCTTATGCGTACATATGACATACCGCCTCCAAGTAGTGATACAATTAATTTTCCTTTACCATCAGTTGTAATTGAGAATTATATTGTTTTTATTTTTTATATATTAAATTTATAAAATAATTATTCTTTTATAATGATAATCTTATATATACCTTTTTAACATTTCATTTTTTGGGAAATGATAACGTCTCTTATGCGTACCTATAGCACACCATCTCAACGATTCGATGTGATTCGTTATATATATACATATATATATTTCACATGGATGGTAACATAATAATTTTTTATGAATATATAATATTTATTCTATAATGATCATATATAATATAATTTTATTTCTTTTGATATGAAATAATATAAAAATCAATGTTCAATCATTGGTACCACATACCATCTCTATGAACAATGAATTTTATTTTCTATCACTAAATTTTTAGAATCACCATGATTAAATATATAATCAATATATATGTATATATATCATTTTTATTAATCAATATATGATGATATTTTAACTATGATAAGAAGTAAAAACTTGAATGAAAAAAAGATGTTATCATCTAAAACAAAACATTATCAAGTTATTTTTAATAAAAGAGTAATATAAATTAATAAGTTATGAATATTTGGTATTATATATATTAATATGGTTCTATGGTAGTATTATAATAATCAAATATTTATTATAAAATAGTTTTGAATGTATATGAATTAAATCAAGACTTAAGGTAAGGGGATTTCTATTCACTTTTATTTTTATGAGACTTATTCCATATTCAACGATAATTTATTATGTGTGATGTACAATACAAACCATGAATGTAATCTATTATATTAATCCATAAATTTATGGGTATTTACATATTCTTTTAATGGCCACACAATCCTGGGATTTATTGTTTTAATGTCCCCAAATTGATAAGGGATGTTTTTTTCAATCTCCATTCTTTGAGATACATGTTACTGTAATCCCCTATATTTTTATTCGAGTTTTATATACTAAACATATATATTTTGTATAAAAAATATAGTTTTCTCAATATATTATATGTATCATGTTATTTTTTTTTCTCTTCATTCTGAAATACGTGTTCGCTAAAATCATGTTTTTTAAATATTTTACAAACTTTTTAAATGAGTTTTTTGTAAAAATTTATTGAATTAATATTTCAAAGTAATTTAAAATACTTTGTAACCATTACTTTAAAATTTTTCAATGTTATACTATATTAAATAGTTTTTCTATATTATTAATTATTTCAATTTTTTTTTCAAAATTTAAAGGATATTTTCCTCAAAAATTATTTCAAGTGATCTTTCAAAATAATTTTCCATCTTAGAAATAATTATTGGGTGTTACATTTGTATTACTGGGGATATGATCCAAAGATAAAATTATTATTTTTTCTATTAATGGTTTATTTTTTGGATGGATTGGTACATATGAATTTTTTTGTATAGATTATTTATGTTCTTATGAAATGTTTATGAACCCCGTTGATTTTTTTGGGCTATGATATGATTTATTATTTTGTGGAACACATATATACAGTTTGGATTAAATTATAGGTGGGAACTCTATATCCATACAATTACTTGGGTATCTATTTATATCTCAGTACATATATAATGGATGTTAATGAGAAGTGAAATCGTTTCAAGAATAAATGAATATTATGAGAGTAAACTATGTTTAGTAAAATTTGACTAGAATGAGGTGTGAGCCCACTTCAATAAATGATTTTTTCTACTATGATGTTCATTGAAATGTGCCTTTACTAATATAAAACTTATTTTTATGTTGTTGTGTATTCCTCAATTCCATGTTTTGTTCTCATGGAATATGGTCTATTATTCATTGTGAACATCAATAGTTTATTCTATGAGATGATATCAAAATCCTTGAAATAAAGGATAATATTATTTTAAAATATTCATTTATGAACTTATGATTTATGGTTCTTTTATGAATTATAACTTTCTTGTTTACCCTTAATGAGCATCTGACCTCACAATTTATATATATTTTCCATATATTATAAATAAAGGTTTAGGTAAGGATAATAATGTGGAAGATATTTGTTGGAAACAATGAATATCATTCAATAGACTAGAAGTTTTTGTTATATGTTTTATTTATAACTAATATATTGTGGACATTGGGCATTCGATTCTATAATTTTAGAATTGTTAATGAAAATTGAAGTAAATTTTATGTACTTTAATCATGCGTCTTTTTATTTGGTATTACATCAAATTTTTAGTCTACCTCTGGGTACTAGGATGAAAAAATTGTAGTGAGATACACTAACATATTTCTAAGTATATGTCAAGGTATGTATCTGAGGAAAATTATTAAGATATGTTAAAATCCGAGATTTTTTATAATAATCATTAATATAATTGAATTAAACCAATGGTTTTATATATTTAAACATTTTATGTAATTTTACCTGATTATTCTGTTATACCACCATGATTGTTATTTCTCACACATTGCTTTGTAGAATTAGTTAAGGGATGTAACATGAAGGAACCATGTTAGTGATCAATGTGATTGGAAATCAAATGACTATCCTGATGAGAAATATGATTTTATGGGGGAAGGAATAAAAAATCATGTTTCTATGGACACAAAACATTCTCATGCTATGAATCATGATGGACATATAAAGGAGAAAACGAGGGAATAACATTATTGGTGATTCTTTCAGGTGGTATCATCCAATATATTTTAGTGGGTATTATGATCCACCAGTGGATGAGTAATGGATTATTACCAATAAATGGATATTTTTGATTCTCAAATGGATATAAAATGATAAACTCATTTTGGATGTATATTGATTGGAAGGTGAAGTATATCAATGGTGGAATCATATCAAGGACATAAGGAACAACAATAAAATTGACTCCATAGAATATGAAGTGTTTAATAACATATTTCTCAATAAGTAATTTTCTTTTATAGTTCATATGAAAAATAAAAATCAATACCTTGTGTTATATAAAAAGGATGATGATTCTATTGTAACATATGAAGAAAATTTTAAAAGGCATGAGAGGCACACTTTTGGAATTACAATCCTTTTTGACTATACAGTTGATTTATTTTCCACTATTTTAAAACCCTCTATTCAATGGGTGTTATCTATATGAGACATAAATTATTGTAAAGAAATAAACTATTGTTCCATCTTGGTGTTAATTTAGTTTGGAGTTATGTATGAATATCATGTTTTTTATAATAAAATAATGATAGACATGATAAAACAACAGAAAAACCATAGAGAAAACTAGATGAGTTTTTATTTATGTTAAAAGTGATGAAAGAAGTATATTGGAAATTATCTTAAGGGGACTAGTGAATATCTGATGTGTATAAAGGTAGGTCATATTGAAAATATATGTCTATGTAATGGAAAGAATTTTTATAATGATGTCAAATGAGACAAGGTGACACATATTCCCCCCCCCCCCCAAACACACATAAATGCATCAACTGGTAGTGAAATGGTACTGTAGCAGGACTGTAACAGGTAATGTAGCAGTAATGTAACAGAACTGTAGTGGGAACAGTTTTTCACTGTAACAGCCGAGAATATTCCCCCGTTTGGGCCTTCGGGCCACTGATTTGGTCCTCGAGTCCTTTAAGGCCTTCAGGCAACCCATCCCTTTGGGTCAGTAAGGCCTTTGGGCCACCTCAAGGCATTTGAGCCACATTAAGTGCAGATGCAAACCAGACAACCTATAAGGAACATGCTTCAGAAGGAGGAGAAGCAATGAGCTTTCACCATAGTAGATGCTAAACGGATTGCAAGAATGATAGGGTATGGCACCTACCATTGGGACAAGCCTGTGCATACACGGGAAATCCTAGCCGAACAGCCATGCAAAGGTGGAGATATGATTTAACGATGAAGATGATGGGGAGGAGTAGATCCATGTATTTATTCTGGGTTGTATGCAATGTTTGAAGCCTACAAGAAATTAATTCCTCTAAGGCATGTGGGACATATAATACTTATGCCTATGGGCCATGTAAGGGTTCCACCTCACCCCTTGAAAGGTGGATTATCAAAAAATCAATAAAAAATTAAGGCCTTCGGGCCATTGTAGGTGGAGACATGGGGTGAGGATGAAAATTGATGTCAGCAACCTCTTAAATCAAAAGATCAAATTACCATGGGATTACTATTGGTGATGTTGATTATGTAAATGAAGTGGTGTAACGATTGAGAATTTATGTAATAGAATTTAAATATAATTTTGCACAAGTAATTTTTGTTGTTATGGAATAATGTTACATCCAATTATTGGTCCACTATAGTTTATCCATAAGTATTTAGCAGCATATGCTAAAAGAAACATGAAACCAAGAAAAGTGATTGTGGTGGGGTGGTTTTTTTTCAAAATACATGACTAAGGGAAGGATAAACCACAATATGTGCATGATTATAAGATAATAACAAATAAAGATGCCCGATTGAGATAATATAAACTGGATAGTATTTTAATAACAGTGAGGATGATAATATGAAAAGGTGGTTTATGATTTCATGGATTGAATTAATATAATTTTTAGATTTATAGTATGTGGAAGTAGTTAATTTCTAAAAGAAAGAATGTTCACAATAATATTTTATGGCAATTCGAGTAATTACCATGTTATAAGAGAATATAAGAAAATTGTATTTAAATGTTTGATGTTTTAAAATTAATAGAAGAATATATTTGTTATGGGGGACTAATGATGATTTATTTTTGAATGTTAGTTTTCATATATTAAATGTTTTACATTTTAATTTTTTGGAAGGATCATAATGGTAACCATTTATGGTTTTTTTAATTTAATTTTGGATAAGGTTTGGGAGCAATTTTTTTATATGACGATTTATTCATATTGGAAAACATGTGATAACCATATTTATTTTGTTATGATAACTAGAGAAATGATGAAGGACTTATCCTCCCATTAAGGATCTAATTATCCACTAGTTATTTAGTTATTACAATGGAAAATTCATCTTTTCATGGAGTAAGTGACGAAGTTGAAATTGATCTATGAACAACCATATAGTGATATTTTACATACATTATGAAATCATGTTTTTATATACTATAATGGTATATTTAAAAAAAATAATCCTATTATCTTCATTTATGTTGATATCCATGAGATTTTTTAGACTTATCTTTACATTGATTTCTAGATAATAAATAATCTTGAAAATGTTCTCTATCATTAGAACTTGATAGTTGTTATTCTCTTATATGTCTATGCTTTCAATTTCTGTATATCTTATTCTATTTGGAATCCAAGTTATGATTTACATTAGGTAACTATTATGTTTTTAAATTTATTATTAAAATAAAGTTTTAGTGTATCTATTTGTGATGTGGGTTTCTTCTAATCTAACATTCATGTCATCAAAATTAAATTTCCACAATAAATTTAGAGTTATAGAATCATTTTAAATGAGGTCTAATGTAACACCCCCAATGTTTTTATGAAATATATTTACAAATCAAATTATTTCATTGAATGCTTTCACTGCATACTACAACATATCATTCTATTGATAAATGAAACACTATGATTTCATGAAAAATATTTTATAATTTAAAATATTTAAATAAAAATAAAAACAAATTCATTAAAATGGATTGTATGAATAGGGTTAATAAAATTATGAATGTTTGGTGTATGTATGGAAACACCTTTCAAAATTAATATGAATTTTATTTCTTGGAATATTATTTAAATGCACACAGGAAAGTATTATACCAATAAAAGAAAAAAAAATAACACATAATTTATTATATTTATTAAATATATATAACATAATAAATTTAATGTATAACATTCATACTATGGGTTTGTATACATGATATATAAATAATTCTAGTTTTATTCTTAAAAAATTGTGTTTTTCAAAAAGCGTTTTTATCACATGTAAATTGAACACATGATTAAATTTATTTTTATTATTGTAGACATTATATTATTAAAAATATCATTCTTATTTAAATGTTAGATATAAAAATATACATTGGGTTACGTTTTGGTCTCAATATGAGAAGATTTTTGTATTGATGAATAGAAAAAAATACAGGTTTTTATCTAAAAATTTCTTTTGTCATTAACTTATTTGTATTCACAAAATATATTATTATTTATTAAAAATAATAATTATATTAATATTTTATAATATAATCTAATTTAATTCATTGGAACCATTTTAAAATTAAAATTAAATATTAAAATATATTAAACTTTTGTAAATTTTTATTCAAAAAACATGGTTTCACATTCAATCAACATCATTGATTTTAAATTAAATATTTTTAAATTATGTGTTTTGAATTTTTCAAAATCTATTCCATAATTTGAATATGATGGTCCCGATTTATTTAGTAGGTCCCATTTATTTTTCAACTATGTGAATAATAACTTTGGAAATTTTTTAATCCATTGTAATAGGCAAAACATTGGTAATTTAGGTGAAAACTAAGGAGATAAGAGTTCTACAATGACCCTAACACTTGAAAAAATATTATTGGAGAACATTTTTAATATACTTATAAAATTATTTTATAAATAGAATAATTTATTGAAAACTTTTCTGTTATAAGGACGTGGATATTAGTAAAATTAAGAGAGTGATGAAATGTCACACTCTTACATTTAATAAGTCTAATATTTTTTATGGGTTAAAATAGAATATATTATATACAAAAAATTTTTATTTTATTCTAAAAGTATTAGTTACATAATGAAATTTATTTTTATTTTTTATTAATGTGATAATTATTGTATATAATTAAATAATGACCATATAGTAATTATTTAATTAAAAAAATCAATTATGTGATATTAATAATATTAAAATATATATAATATGATTTTATGAAGGTTATAAACAAATTTGTTTTAGTAAATAATAAAAATGGTGTATTAAATTATTTTCAATGAAGTTATATTTCACTATTAATGGTACTAAATTTAATTTAATTAACACTGTCAAATGTTATCACAATAATATATTATTAAAATTATATTTTATTAAACTAGTTTAAAAAAAATAAACAAATGAAAAATGAAAAATTTTAAAAATTATGGTCTAATTTTTCATTTATCGACCATTTATGGTTCAATTGAAATCATATGAGTACAACCATTACTACTTAATATTTAAATGGTTTTTTTCATAATTAAAATTAAAATAGGTTAATGAATGGTTAATCTATAAAATAAGACATAAAATTATGGTAAATCACGTTTATAATCTATTTTATGTTGTTACTACCACACTATACCTAATAAATTCTAGTAACATTCCATTTAGAGGGATTTGTATTGTGAATTAATTTATTTTATTTTAATATTTTTTTTGAAATTCAAAATGTGCCCTCACTATCATTATAAAAGGAACTATCCTCCCTCATACCATTTTAACAAATTTATCCTTCTATTAGGACCAAAATAAACCATTTTATTGTATAAACCTACATATCTACATTTTAGTGGTTTTGTTCATCCAAAAAGACCAACTCTATTGTCTTTTGGAGGAGATATGAAAGAACTATTTCAGAAAACTTGTAATTGCTCTAACTAACCACTATCCTTTCTACTCTTCTATTCCTCCCATGAATATATGATACATATATCATAAAATAATAAATTTATCAATTTAGAAATAATGATATGTTATCATGATAATTAATACACCACTATACATCCCATTTCACAATGATCATGAAATGAATGTATCGCCTGTGTGTATAAACGACTTACCATCTCCATGTAGAGATACGATTAATTTTCCAAAATCATCATTTTGAAAGGCTATTATGAATATTTTATAGTATAAATATTATATTTTGAAATATTTAATGTTATCTAATTAAAATATAATATATAGCTTTTTACCACTCAAACATTTGGGAAACGATAACATCGCTCATACGTACATATGGCTGACCATCTCTACGATGCACTGTGAATATTATTTCATCTGTATTTCCCATGGATGGTAATAATGTAAATTTTGTGAATATAAAAGATTTATATAATATAAATATTATTATTTAATGAAAACATATCACATATATTTTTTCCATTAATATGACAAGAAAATGAAAAAAAAATCATTCAGGCAAACATGGTACCTACCAAATCTATGAACGGTGAATTTTTTTTTCAGTCTCTAGTATTTAAAAATAACCCATAATATATATATATATATATACTGAAAATGTATGAAATTTATATCATTTTTACAAGTATGGAGATTATTAAATCACGGTTTATGATAACAAGTGAAACCTGAATGAAAAAGAGGTTTTTCCTGAAACATAACATTAACTTTGGATTTTTAATAATAGATAATTATATAGTACTATGTAAATAATTCATGGTATTATGAATGAGAATATTTTTATTATGTTTATGTGTAGTAATATTATAGTTACTTTGAGTGGGGTTTGAATATATATGAATGAATTAAATACTTAAGGTTATTGGTTTTCTAGTGTCACATTTATTTCTATGAGGCTTATGTCATATTCACCACTCATTTATTTTATGTATCATATATACTACCCATAAATTTAATATGTGATAATTATAAATAAATTTATTATTATATTAATATCAATTTTATGATCTCTCTTTCATGGGGTTCAGGATTCAACAGTTTCTGAAATTATATGGTTATAATGTCTCAATTCTCCTTCTTTTTTAATACATGTTATCATATTTACTGAAAATATTTTGTGAGGTTAATATACCATCCTTTGATATATTGTACCAAGAATATACCTATTTTTAAGATGTTATTATATTCATATAAATTTGTTCTATATTCTGTCAGAAATTTGTGTCTCCTTAAATCACGGTTTTCTAAAAAAATTAATTTTTTTATAAATTTTATTTGAGAAATTTTTAAGGAAAATGGATTTAAATGTTGTTTAAAATAGGTTTAAAAGAATAATTTACAAATTTCAATGGTTACATTCAATTAAAATGGTTTTTTAAATCTTTTATTATTTAAAAAGTTTTTTCTAGAATTGAAAAGATATTTTCCTTAATAAATATTTCTTGTGATCTTTTAAAATCATTTTCTTTTTAATACATAATTTTTTTAAGTTACTTAAGTGTTACTAGAGATATGATTCAATTAGTCCATTATTATTATTTTTGAAAATAGTTTATGTTTAAAAAGTAATGGTACTTATTATTTTTGTTTCTTTCCTAGAGTTATAATATGATGATTTATTTATGAAACCCTTTTCTTTTTATGGGATCTAAAATGATTTATGTTATTTTTTCACTAATAATCATGGTTTTTATTATGTGATTGGTTGGACATTCATCTTCATAAAATTAATTGCATAAAGATCTATATTTAATTAGATAGACAATAATATAATTGGAAGTGAAAATTGTTCAGTAATACATGATTGGAACGAGTGTAAACTCAGTTTTATAATACATGATCTAAATGGGGTGTGAATCTCTTTACTTAATGAATTTATATGCTATGTTAGAATTATATATGTTACACTAATAATATAGAAATTAATTTCTATTATTATGTGTATTATATAATTCCTTTTTAGATCATTACGAAGTATTTTTATGATTCATTGTTAAAACATTTGATTTCTTCCATGGAAATATATCATAATATTTGATATAAAGGATATAAGTTTTAAAAAAAATTATTTATATACTTGTAACCTATAGTTTTTATGAACGTGACCTTCCTTTTTTACCCTCACTAATCATTTGAGCTCAATATTTTAATATGTTTCATTTTATAAAGTGATAATGAATGTTTTAGGTGAGTATAATAAAGGATTATATCTTTATATAATCATTGAATATCATTCACCAGAATAAAATTTTATGTTCCCTGTTTCCAAAGGAAATAAACTAGTATGATCTTTAGGTGTGTGTCTAATATATGATATATTTCTCAAAAATGATGTAATATCTATATATGGGAATATTATATCATTCAAGATATGATGTTATTGAAGCTATTACTTGTGGTTTTTCACATTATTGTGAGGGAGTTTGCTTAATAGTTGTTGATAGGATGAATTTGGGGAGTCAGAGATGACCAAAAAGTGTTATAAATTTCCATATCTCTCTCTATCAAAAATTGAGTTTATTGAAGTTAATGTAAATGGAATGGATAAAGGAATCTATGAAAATTTGATGAAACATAAGTGGTAATTTTGAAATTTATGTGATGTCATAGATAAAGAGATTGAAGTATGAAGATCTTAATATGTGTGATTATGAATTCGTCAGTATTTCATTAAAAGGGTGATTTAAATTTTAATCATAATTTGATATATTTGTGATAATTTCATAGATTTGAACATTGATAAAAATATCCTATAAATTAGTCATGAAAAATATGATTTAACTTTTTCAGCAATAGAAAATAGATATTCTAAAACTCATTCATGAGATGATTTACACATCCCTCTCATCACTTGAAAAATTAAAAGAAAAAAGTGAAATAAAAGAGGAATATGATAAATAAATCACATTCATTTTTTTGAATATTTACAAATATATGAAAGTTTTATATTTGGAATATGTTCATGATTGTGACATAAAATATAGGGTTAGTAAAAGATAATTACAATTTATGTATTTTTTTTAAAAAAAAGTTGAAATGATCATAACAATGTACAATGTGATGTCTCATCTGAAATTATTTTGTTCCATTGTTGTTGGGAATTTTGTCAAAAATATTCCAAGACACAAAGGTAATGAAGATACTTAAGATGATGGTATAAAGTAACGAATTTCCCCCAATAATAAGGATGATAAATCCTTAACATGATCTAAATTAAAGGATAATAACTTCTCTAAATAAAAAAGTGGTACTATTTGTCTATTCTTGAGGAAAATTAAGAAAATAGAAAAGCAGTTGATAATTCAATTGAAAATGTTTCTGAAAAAAAATTATTTAAAAAGAAAATGATGAAATGTTCACTAGGGAAGACCAATGTGGTTCTGAATATGAATATGAAGTGAATCAGATGGGTTTGGTGCTCAAGAGATAGTTAAATTAATATCATAGAAATTTTCTAAGACTTTAGAGGGAATGTAGTAGTTGATGAAATAAAATATTTTGATAAACACTCAAGAATATTATCTAGAAAAATAATTTCTGTTACTAAATGAGATAAACAATAAGAAAAAAAAATTATATTAAACTAAGAACATTAATGTCTATCATGAAGAAAATTATTAGGTATATGTGGATTAAATAAGAAATATTCATAAAAAACTTGATAAAACCAAGAAAGGAATTAAAAAAATCCAAAAATAAGTAATAAAATTTTGTGAAAATTATAATATGTGTAAACCGAAGTATGATAAATAAAATTTTTCTTCAATTAATTGTAAGGGTAATAAATTTTTTTTTGATAAAAATAAATATAAAAGGCTAATTTCTATAGCCAAAACAAGAAGATTTGAAAAAAAAAGTTATATTGATTCATTGTCCCAACCAAAATCATCTAGAACTAAATATCATTTTGAGGTAATTAATAATTTTACTTTAGTTAAATAAAAAATTAGTGCATAGTGAATTTACTAATTAAAAGGTAATGAATTTGATGAAAACAATAAAAATATTTTGGAAGATTATAAGTAACATAGGGGAATATTCTTTCTGTTGATACTACTAGGACAATGGAGGATTGAGAATACAATGAATATTTCATTTTTTAATCATCATCACTATAATTAATCCATGCGAAACTAGAGGAAATGTTTTATGGGGAGTTAACCTACTAAATGAATGAAACCAAATATAGTTATTTTTATGTTTGAAAATAGAATCTAGCCATTGGAATCTATTTTATATTGATATGATTAACCTAGATATCTTAAAAAATTATTTATTTTTCTCATATTATCAGGATATGTAATATAAAAAAAATCACATAAGACATATGATAATAATGAAATGGGAAAGAAAATTCCTTATTCGTTGAAATTTCTCTCAATGATATAACAGTTTAAGGACCATAATTACTAGATAGTTGTTGTTATTGACATATGATAATAGACTATAATTTTCTAAAGAATATTGATTATTATATGGAAGGTATAATTATTTTTTCCAATAATTATTCACTTAGTATCAATGGAATCAGATAGGCTTTCACAATAGAATATAAGCTAAAATACAAATGAGGCATAAAAACGCAAGGGGTGAAACATTATTTGACTTCTGTTTCAATAATTTTTTATGAAGGTAATAAAGATTCTTTTGAAAAAGATTATTTTTTAGAGAATATTAGATGAGATTTTTGAATATAAAAGATTATGTGAAATATGAATCTTTTTTTGAAATTGGTGATTCATAAATTTAATCCATTCTAAGAAGGATTAAGGAAAGTAATAAATATAAATAAAAGTATGGGACATATACATTAGAGGAATTAGATAATTCTAATTAATATAGTAATTTTAAAAATATTGCTTGAATTAACATAAGTATATATTGGTGTTTCTCTAATTTTATTATGTAATTACTTCAAGCTACATTCCATTGATAGTTGAGATTCATTCTACTCATCCCTTAGAGAATATAAAATTTATAATTTATTGACCCATGACTAAGAAAATGATTATATGTAATTTATTTGTTTTAAATATGAACTTACTGACATTTTATGTCTTATTTATTTGAAAAATAAATCACAGGCTCTGAAAAAATTATGGGTTTCAAAATTAGTGACAAAAAATAATGTGGACATTCTATGAAGAAGATTCTATTAGATAATTGTGGTGAGTATACCGATTGAATGATTAGATATAATCTAAACAATAATTTCATTCATTATCGGTTTATTACACTACACATTCCAAAATATAATTGTTTTGTTGAATTATGATATCGAATTTTGTAAGTGATAGAAGAAACAATGTCGATCAAACAAGATACCGACATTTAGTTTTTAGAAATTCTATACTCAAAGAATATATTTTTCTATAATAAACTATTTTACTTAGGAAAACTATGATATGTTTCTATATAATATGTATTATAATTAAAACCCATTTTTAAATCACCAAATCAGGTTTTTTTCCTTTATTATAAAATTAAAATGTGAGAATCATGGATAGTTTGTCCAAATACATACCGATGGGATTCATCATAGATACCCTTATAATGGTAGGTGATATATAAATTATAAAAAATATATTGGAATGAATATTGACACTACATATGCGAATGTACTTGAACAGTATTGCAAGAAAACATCACATACAACTGAAAATATAAAAGAAAATAAAGATAAAGTAAATACAGTTTAACACAATGATAATTTTCATAATGATAATTATAATTTTAACGAAGCTCGAGATGAATATTCTAACACAAAAGTATCATTTGATGAGTAAAAATAGACTCATCACATCCTTGGTTGAGGAAGAAAGTAGAATTTGAAAACACTATTGGAGATAAATCAGAATAGGTTCAAACCAGAAAAACATCAATTATAGTTTCACATAATACATTAAACTCTATGATTGGTCCAAAAGATGTTAATATATATTTGGACCATCATGATTGGCAATATACAATGAATTAAGATTTATGTATAATTTAAAATAATGATATAGGAGTACTTTTACCCAAACCAAAAAATAAATATTTTTTTATTACAAACACAATGTTCATAAATATGTTTAATGAGAAAGGTGAAGATATCAGAAACATGGGAAGACTTGTTTATAACGGATACACACAAATTGAATTCATTTAAATTAATGATACTTTTTCTCCAATGGAATGATTATAAACTATAAGAATCATTCTTAAAATCTGTAATAAAAAAATATATACAATATTCACCATAGATAATAATTCATATATTATTAATAGATATCACAATGAAGGGGTTTATATATTTTTTTTATTTTTTTTAGAAGGTGGTGCCTCATTCAATGACTGAGGCACAAATTATTTTATAAAAATAAGGGAAGCTACAAAAGTATGAATGAAATAATATTATTACAATCCTTATTATAAAGAGGGAGCAGATCACCAGGAAAATCATCAAGCCAGGTAATTTCCTGGTTGACTTCCTTGTTGGTGAGACTGTCAGCAACCATGTTTGCTTCACGGTAAGCATGTGTGGCAATGTAGCTGAGGTCCAAGACCATAGAAAGGCATTTCATCCAAAGAGGAGTGAGTGGACAGGCAAGATGCACCACCCCCTTCCAGATAGCTTGCACCACATTGGTTGAGTCACTTTCAATCCACATCTTGTTCCAACCCTTTTGTTTGGAAAAGTCCACCGCATGAATCACACCTAGCATTTCAGCTTCCAGAGCCGAGGTTGTACCACAACCACCAAATAAGCAGCCCTCAGACCTGCCAAGATGATCTCTAAAAATGGCACCATAACCTGCCGGACCCGGATTTCCTCGTGAGGCGCCGTCGATATTCACTTTGATCCATCCTGAAAGTGGGGCTTGCCAGAATACATAAAAAGTGTTTCGAGGCTGTCTGTAAGATCCTTCAATCCTACGACGAAGAAGGATCATGAAATCACCAACATAATTGTCAAAATGATCCTTCTGAAGAGAGGAAGCATCCTTGATGTCTATGAGAATACACGTTTTACCTACATTGAGACTGAAAGAACATTTGTTATGAAGTAAGTTATTTTTGTTATACCAGATTACATGCAGGAGTTCCCCAACTGTAGTCAGAAAAATATTCTTGATTTTCATAGAGAAAGCCCCATTAGGATAACATTGTAATTGGGAGATGATGGTGTCAAGAATCGACCATCTGCAACCAAAAATGTCAAAAATGTAATTCCAAAGCACTGCATCTGTAGAACAAGACAAAAACAAATGATTAGCATCCTCTCGGTGTTGATTACACATAATACATCTAGAGAAAAGAGTAATCCCAAGGTATTGTAAGCACATATCAGTGGTAACCCTATTATGGGAAATACACTAGATAAGAGTAAATCTTGAGGGATTGATCCAAGGTTTGTTAAAATTTTTCAGCCAGGCCAAGCTAGAATCTGAATTTCTAAAAAAAAATTTGTCGAAACTTTTGGAATCATGAACACCATTAGAAGCGGGTTCCCAAATGAGGAAATTATCAGTGTTGGAGAAATGATAATTGTCAATGATATGACCACTTTCATCAGGAAGATCGATGTATTGGGAGTTAAGAATGTCCCTAATAGAGGAATGGGTATTTCCAGAAGGAGTGGTAGATGTGAGCATTGAGATTAATGGAAAGCCTGTCCAATTATCCAGCCAGAAATTTAAAGTGGAATTAATGTTAACCATCCATCTAGAGTTTTTCATGATATTAAAGAAAGAGCGTTTAATGGATTTCCAGATAGAAGAAGTGATGTAACTCAGATTACCCTTTTTTAGCTTGGTGATGAATCTAGACTTATGAAAGGTAGTGGAATCAGAATTGTTGTGAATCAGATAACAAGTCATCTTAGATTTAATAGAATCATTGAAAAGCTTAAGGTTACTGATGCCAAGACCACCCTTATCCAGAGGTTTACAACAAGTGTCCCAAGGAATGGTCAGAAGTATCCTTTAGATTGTACTACCGGTCCAAACAAAATTTTTTATGTAAACATTGATTTTCATAAGCAGACTAGCAGGCCAAGTGTAGACCATCATTGAGTAAACCAGTTTAGAGACAAGGATATATTTGACAAGACAAATTCTGCCAGCCAAGGAAAGAGATTTACCTTTCCAGAAAGAGAGTTGATTGGAGATTTGATCAATGATACTGTGAATGTAGCTAGATTAAGGTCTTCCCCAAAAGATAGGAACCCCAAGATAAGTAAAGGGTAAGGAGGCTTCTTTAATGCCTAAATATTTAATAATAAATCTTTTTCTGATGGGGGAAAACCTTTTTCCAAAGAAAACAAAGGATTTGTTCCAACTTATCGCTTGGCCTTAGACATCTTCATAGTGAGCAATGTCACTTTTGAAGAAAATGTATGGTCTCAACTGTGATAAAAGAAAATCATACTTTAAATTTTATATTTGATTAATGAAGTTTATCATCATGAAAATAATATTTGAAATTATTCTATATATTAAATAAAATCAAGGTCTTTCCCTTATTTTGATTGTTTATGTTTCTGAATTCATATTTATAAAGAATGATGAATAAACATGAGAACTATTTTACAATCATATGAATATTTTATTTGAAAATTCCATTCTATGAGAAATAAATTACTTTAATGGGATAATAATATTCGAAAATTAGGAATATATTTTTCTTTAAAAAGGGTTGTATGAAAAAAAATTATAAGAATATTTGGGTTCAAAAATTAAAATCTAGTTTCCACACATATTTCAATGGGAAAAATGTTGTAAAAATATGAGAATGGAAATCAGGTCGATCCAAAACTATTTGGAAGGATAGTTGGAAGATTATTATTTGTAATGACATAAATGGTAAATATAGTGTATGATGATAAACACTATTCCATGTATCAATGTGATCCAATAGAATCACATTTCATTATTATAAAATGATCTGTCATATATTATAAATGGAAAAATAAATTTGGGACGAAAAATGATTGTATTATCAAGGTCGATCATGTTGGTTATACAGATTCATATTGGGAAGGAAATGTTTATTTATAGAAAATCCACATCCATTGGAGCCTTGGGGGGGATTATTTGATTTTTTGTATTCAATTAGATAATGTCTGTTTAATCTTAGTATTGTAGAATATGAGTACTTTTCATTCACTCTTGCTTAAAAAAATTATAAATGTGAAGGGCAATTTGGATGAATTTTTTGGTGATGTGATGATTCACCATATCTTGGGATCTGATAATTAATATTCTATAAATATTACAAACTCTATATTGTAAAAATATAGTTACAATGACATTGATATGAAATATCACTTAATTACAAGGAATGTCGAAGATAATTAATTGAATTTGGATTTTATTCGTACAATAGAGTTTGTTTCACATATTTTTTCTATACCATTATCTAAGTAAAAAATATTAATTTGATGTTTCTCATCGATGTGCGTCATATTATTCTTCATGTCTATGTATTAAATTTTATCCATTATCCATGATTTGTTAGTATAGATTATTCAAGAGGGGTAATAATATTTTGACATAAAAAATCCATTGGTAGGTTTTTTACCATCTATTGAAAATAAATATTTAATTGGTGATGATAAAATTTTTATATTGATATTTCAAAATGTGTGATATATTTTTTATCTTTTTTAGATTAGATTTTGTAATTGATGTCGTTGAATTGTGAATTTGATTTTTATGAGAAAAGATCCAAGAGGATGATTATTTTCATGATAATGTGTATGATAAAGTTTCTTAAGCCAATATTTATGTAATAAATAATGTTATTTTTTAATGATTATTGTTTCCTACATTGATTTAACTAAAATAGTTTTAGAATAGTTGGATATGTATTTCATTACTTGAGTTAGATGGTTTCTAAATTTTATAACCCTTTATTGATAATAAAATCAAATGTGGGAGATTGTTCAGACCATGATGGTTGAATGTATATTGATTGTACCAGAGGCAGTTATGGATAATGGTATGAATTTTTTTTTATATTTTTGTCAAAAGAAGAATCACATTTACAATGATATGTTCTCAATCAAATATAACCAGACATGTATTTTTTCGGATGAAGAAGAATGGTTTTCCACCACTGAGTAGATGTTTTTGGGAAAAAAGATATCTGATGTTGCTTTTGTAAGCAATGTTTATCCTGGTAAACATACTAGTTACATTATAAAAAGTGTCAGAAAAACATAATAAGGTAATGAATTACTAGTTTTATTGTTTCAAACATAATGTAAATTTCATGATCTTATGTTTCATGAGAAATTTGAAGGGGGGTTATGTATATATTCAATAAAATGATTTTCTAAAAAGAAAAACAACTGAATAGAATATATAGGATTGTTGATTGGTTGACAATTGTTTTTGTGGGTACTTCATAATGGAATCACACATTATCCAAGATTTATGTAATTGAATATTTGTTTTCATTGATAATGTTCAATCAGATTTTGTTGACGGATTTCATCAGATGACTTCTATTCTGACGAACTATTTTTATTTCAATTCCTTCAAAAAATATTTTTCTGTGGTTCCCATTTAGATAATGGTTGGTGTGGTCTTCCAGAAGATTACCTCAGATAGGCATCTCTTACATTATTATATATAGGTTATATTGAAAATTCAATGGATGGAGAATTTCGATGCAGGTCATTGGATGAAAGATTTTTCTAGATGAATATTTTTTGAAATTTTCTTATTATTTAAATGGGAACATAAAAAAAGTATCATTAGATTAAATAAAAAATATTTTATTTTATTGGATGTATATTTTTATAAATATTTACTGGTTTAATTGTCTTATGGATGCTTTTTGAAATAAATATAAAATGATGACTGTGATATAAACATTCAACATATTTGTATCATTCTTTGTAAGGTATGTTTCTCAATGTTCCTAAAAAGAAAGGTTAAATAAGTTCATAGATTAATATATAGGATATATGTTATCCTAAAACATTCATAAATACTTTATAATTCAATAGAATAATATGTATAATTCTTTTAAGTTTAAGATTTTATATTTCATTTATTCATTGATTTTGAAAATAAACTGATGTTCTCTAATATTCTCCTCCATGTTCTGATAAATAAAGGAGGTGTCCATACAAAACATAAATTTACACAATTCACAAATAAAGAAGTGAGGTGGAGTATCGTAGAAGAAAAATGATATTTGTATATTCTATGCAAGTAAAATTTAGTGTTTCAATTTCTAGATGGAGTTCTCCCTCGGTTATTATTGAATTAATAGTGTGCCTAGGAAATAAAATGAAATGGGTTAGAGGATATGCAGTCAAATAGATGGAATTGGCCTTGGTAAAAGATATAATGTAGCTTAAAATAAGGTAATATCAAATATACATTATATATAGTTGAATGAAGGAATGAGATTTAGAAATTTTTTATCAGTCTTTATAAATAAATAGTTAGAGATTACCAGATGGATAAATTAATGGAGGAACCAAATGAATAGTTGATCATAGAGACATTTTATAAAGAAGTAAAAGGTATATGTCATTTAAAATTTCATGGAATGTTACATTGGAATATGTTGTGAATGAATTGAAATAATTAATTATGTAAAATAATCACAACGAAAATAAAACAGATTCCTATTGGTAAATATTTCTATCAATTGTAATAGAAATATTTTTTATTTATTTTTCTCACGGGATAAAACATGAAATTTTTTTATCATAGTAAAATTATTGAGTAAATATATTCCATTATTGATTTAAAAAATATAAATTATTCTTCATTATTTTTATTATATAGTATTTTATTATTTCCAAACAATTTGAAAGACTAACGAATCATACTTAGTTGTTTACCATCCATATACTAGTGTTCTTATGGTTGTGCTTGTGTGTAATTAAGGAGAAAAGTCATATCATTTTAAAAGCTATAGTGGTTGTGTAATTCATAATAAAACATATACTATAATATAATTTATTATCCCCTCCCCATTTTTCTGATCACACAGATACAGATAGGTCTTTTATTTTTTTGAGGTAGTTTTTCTACATTTTAGGATTCGTTTCTTTGGGATAAAATTCAACATCTCAAATAATTTTTTAGTCTGGTGATGAATTAAAATTTTCAGTATTTATAATATAATTTTGTTTCTTTATGATTTTATTTTTAAAAGTGAATTCTAAGTCAAAATTACACAATTGTTTAGATATCTGAAATAATTGGGAGACCTAGCTCGGTCTCCATCTACATATAATTTTTCATCTATGGGCATAAAGAGTTTTTCATGAACATTTCTCCTTGGTAGTTTATACTTATTTATGTTTAGTAATTTTTATATTTAAAATATTTTTTACCTTCCAAACCCAACCCACATCTTTTTAATATTGTGGTTTTGGAATATATTCATTATCATCTACATTTACTAATACCTTTTAGGGAATAAATTGGGAAAGTAGGGTTATTATTACAACAAGCACCACTATGTGAATTTATATTCAATTAATTTGGGGTTATCATCAAAAATTTGATGAATTTAGTACATTATTTTAAAATTTAAAATTTTATTATTTTATACAAAGTTAGTTTTAATTGTCTAATAACCATAAATATGGTCATATATTTTTAATAGTGGATTTTTTACCTAGTCAGAACATGGTTCACCAGGACATTTTGGGAATATAAAAAATCAATAAACCAGGTTTTTTTGTAATGGAAAAGAAATTATTATTTTTGGGTTACATATTATTATATCACTATATCATGTAGTTTCTCAAGGATTGTCTAGTGCAGGCCATGTGGTTATTGTAAGGTTTACCAAAAATGAATACAACCTAGACGACAAAAATGTTCTATTCCACTTGTTCCCTTCCTCTGATTTTATCTATTAAAACCACTATTTCCACCCCCCCATTCTATTGATGACTCTGTATTGCATAATGGGAGACCCTACCTCCCATTCATCTTGATTTGGAGATTCATTATCTTTATTTGAGGAAATGTTTCTCAATATGAGACCAACTTTTAACATCCTTCTTATTCTCCTTCTATTTTTATATGGTTTTCCATTGACCAAAAAACATTACAAGCTAGTATGACTGGATTAGGGTTCAAGGTGACCTTATTTACTGGTTATTTGTTTGTTAGATCATGTAGAGGGTGTCTCATTTCTTATTTGTTTTTTTCCCATAAAACATAATACATTCATCTTGAATATCATTGAATTGAGGTAAGATATATTTCACTCCCTATATTTGGAATGTTACATTTGGTTTGATCATTAAAATAGATTTTATTATCAAAATATAATTATATTTGATAAATTAATTAGGTTTTACAATTTTTCTATGGAAGTTTAACGTAAAAAATAATGTAAAGTTAATAGTTTTATAGTTTTTGAATGGAGTTTTCTGAATTCTATGTTATGATGAAATTGTTTGATGAGTTTTATAAAATGGGATTTGACAGGAAATGGAATTGATACTTGCACTTTCATGGAATTATATTAAATAATTATCTTTTATATACTTTTAAAATAGTATTAAAAGAAATAATAATTCATTACTAGATATCTATTATAATTTATAATATATTATTTTGAAAAAAAATTTGGTAGTGGAATTTAAACAGTTATAAATGAATTGATATACTATGTATTTCTTCATGGAGGCCCATGTAGAACTACAAATGGCTTCTCAAACTATGTGGGTGTGTTTGACCCAACATATCCCCGTTTTTAGTTTATTAAAAATATTTAGTGTCCCCAAGGGGTTCATGTTTATTAATATGTCATGAATTTTTTATAAGGGGATGTTTCAAACAAAGGAGTTAGTAAAGAGGTAATAACTATTTTAAAACCGTTAAATATCCTTATGCATCATGCTTCTAATATTTGGTTGATTCCTCACCTTTGGATAATTATATTCAAGTGAACACTAGGGTAAGATAGGGTTAATAAATTATTCTACACTTATTTATTGGCAATTAGATAGTATCCACTCTAACATGAGATAAGGTTATTTTTGGGTGTCATCCCAATGCTGCTGGTTTGGGATAGTTTGGTGGATTTTGTGGTTTTTAGAAAAATATTTATAGGATGTTGATTAGTTGGATTTTGTAAATATTATTAACATACTGCCTTAGGACCTAGTGTGTCTTTCATGATATTATTTGATACTAGTATAGGGTCCCCCGTCCATTATTTCAATTGTATCCCCTTGGTTGATTAACATAAGTGGTGCCCTAGTATTTTTATGACTTTTGAATTTCATTTCTGTGAGGCGCCATATTGAGTCTAGGTGTCTTTTTTTAATATATTATATTTATTTTGGAAATTTATATTTCCCATAAATTGTTATTAATATTAAATGTTTAGGAAACAAAAATTATATATATATATATATGTTTTCAAGTGAAATATCTCATTAAATATATTTTGAAAATAGTGTTTTGAATTATTAGAAAACATACATGATACATTCTTTATTTAACTATTCATATACATAAAACCACTAATTTTTATTTTTTACTCAAAACTATACTAATTTACATTTTAATTTGAAATAATTATGAAAAATCATTGGTTGGATCCAAATAAGTTCTGTTTCACTCACACCAAATATATTCTATTTGATGCCTGTAGCTTTTTAGGTTTCCTTTTAGGGCCATTCATTTAATCTCTTATAACCATTAGTGGATCATGTTGTTCTATAAGGGTATATATAAGATTCATACTATGTCCATTGCCAACACTAGTATGACTAATATAGTATAATTTAATTATTTTCCATTCCTTTACTTTAGATTTAATTTCAAAAATAACTTTTAGTTTATTTCTGTGATTTTTATTCTATATGGATTTTCAGATGAGTTTATTTATTGGTCTATGTTGTGAAGTTGATTTGGTTATTTTATTATTATTGGGGTGTTCACTGTCAGCATGGGATTATGATATATTTTTGTGATATGTACTAATTAGCTATGAAAACTTTTATTTCATTATTAGGTTTATGAGTGTGAAATCATTCCCACTTAATTATTTTTATACTATGTAACTTGTTACTATCATGGGATGACCAGAAAAATTACTTCATCATGTCACAACCAACATCTTGTGTCCGTTTAATTGGTGGCCCTTGTTGGTTCTTTAAATTTTGAAATTATATTTTAATGAAAGCGTCGATTTTTAGCATTGATTCCTTGTTAATATTCAATTTGTGTTTTGAACTAACATATAAAAGGATTTTTATAATTAACAATATTTTTCCATAAAAATTTCCCACACATTCCATAAATTTTTTTTAAGAATATAACTATAATATAGTTAAATATTGTTTTCAATGAAATTAAATTTTTTATATGAATATTATATTTACACTCATTTTTTAATTCATTGTACCCAAGAATAAAATCATTTAATGAAAAAATAGCTTTTTCACTGAAATTATTATTATCTAACTCAATTGATTTAATTTAGAAGTCAATTTTTCTCTAATTAGTAATTAAATAATAATAAATTTATTCTAAATTATGATATATCAGATAAATATTATGAAATTGGAGTCATGTAATATTTTTAGTGGAATACTAATTACTGTTATAAGTAATTAAATATGTTGTCTAACGGTAAAATGAGTTATTCTACCATTGATAATATTTTACTGTATAAAATTGACACATAGACCATATAAAATATAATTTTATGACATAAATTTATACCCTGATTTTTCAAAAAAAGTCATCACCTAAATTAAATGTTATTTCATCTTCACACCATACCTATCATTTCAATCATTATAAAAGTATACAATTTTCATCTATAAAATTATATCACATTAACTCACAATAATAAACTATTATCCAACATTCCAATTTTACATCTCACAGATGAATCCTGCATTTTATCAAGCCCCAAGTGAAGGTAATGTTCTGTATTACCATCGTTTTCCTGAGGTCATCTAATGGGTGAATCAAGTTCTCAATGTGAGTATTTCTACTCCTTATCCTTTTATTATAAATATTTTTCATCAGACCTCTTATAAACATATACTACCTTTGATAATATATTGTAATTATTGTAATTATTTTATTCAAATTTCAAAATATTATTGAAACATATATTTTTTATCATTATACCATCTATTAGACAATGAAATCAGTCATCATGTTATGATCATGCTACCTCCATCATGAATGACCTATTTCCTTTTTCATCATCAAAAATCATGGATGGTTATAAAAGATAATATAATGAATAAATATGATTTTTTAAACATAATTTCAAACCGAGAATGGAAAATTTGTCATTATATTAATAATATTAATAGAATATTTTCTTCATTATCTATGTAATCCAAGTGAAAAATTGATTCATTTTTATATGTAATAGCATATTATCATTATTTACAATTAATATTATTATAATAAATCTTCCCATTTATAATTTATTACATTAATAACACATTAATAAGATATTTATTTATATGTTATTACGAAATTATCACTTTCCTAACGTTACTCACACATAGAATAGTATATATTCTTATTTCTATAAGTTTTACCAGCTACATAAATTACATAATTAATTTAAATCAGGAATGATAATGGAAAACAAATTACTGGTAATATATGATATTAATAATTAAATAATGAATTTTTTTTAAATTTTTATGGTAATAGTAATATCAAACATGTTATTGTTATATCATTTTTTGTTTGGTAAAATTTTCTCAATCAAATTCATCATCAATTATAACATCACAAATAAAATATAACAATCTCATGGAATGAAATTAGAAAATTATAACTCATTCTATGAAATAAATTATAGTAATATGAGTAAAATATTAATGATTAATTTTCTGTCATTGAATTTAGACAACATTTGTTTTATGAAATTTGTACAAAATAATGAAGGTTACAATCATTTGATGAGGAAAATAAAAAATAATTAACAAATAAACACATAATGTTATATTATAATTAATGATAAAAAAACATAATGAATGTGAATAAGTTTATAAATGAAGTTATTCATATATTTATATTTATTATGTAGTATGTTAAAACCATTCTATGGGATTGGAGAATAAAGTTTATGGATATTCTCCAGTCGAATTTAATTTCATTAAGAAAAATATTCTCCTTAAAAGTCGTCATTCTTATGTGTTGTTTCAATAACTTTATTGTTATATTATATTTTATTTACACATTAAATTATATGTATTTAAAACATGTTCTCATAAACTCATTTTTATGTATTTTTACATTAAATATTATGATATCTGTAACAGTTTTTATTGACTCAACTTTGTTCCATGACGCATAATCATACCTCTTATAAATTGATATTTTGGGATTTTTTAATTATATATTATGAAGATATTATATTATACTAATTACTTATTTAGTATTTAATTAACAAATTTGCAGAATTGAATCCTTATTTAATTGATTTTATTTTTTATAAAAATATGACATTATTTTGAATAATATATAACATTTTTAGTGGTTTTTTATCTTTCATTTTTATAATATTTAAATAAAAAATCCTTTATTTTTCAAAAACATAATTATGTAATATCTATGTTGATATTTCTTAATTTTTTTTTAATATTTTCAAAATAAAATTTTACTATCTTTTTATTTGGTTTTGGTTTCCAGAAGTGTATATTAAAAAGTAAAAAATTATATTCTTTTCAGGAACATATGATTAATATACCACCCCAAATTTGTTAACAAAAAAATATTTCAATACATGGATAGATTTTTTATTTATAGAATATTTTTTAAAAAAACCTTCTAACATTCTAGAAAAGGAATTTTAAATGTGATTTTTATGCATTCCTGTATGCAAATGTTTGTAAATATTTTACAAATACTATTATATCTGGTTGTTCTTGTATTTTTTATTTAAATAATAAATATTTATCTCCTATTTTGTTATTTTATATAAATCAACATAAAAATTCATTATGAAATAATAATTTGGGGTTATTTTTTCATCATATTGTATTCCTGATGTCATTTCAATGTGACATCATTTGAAAATGTTATGATACTTTTTTTTCTTTCCATGGGATTTTTCATGATATGTTGATGTATTTCATTTGGTACAAATAGGTATATAGGTTAATAATTAAGTAATTGTTGGGATTATATATCTATATCAAATTAATTTTTTGAATTTTTATATTTTATGAAATCAAAAAGTTGAATAGGTAGCAGGCTATTCAAAGAAGCATATATAAGTTTATATCCTACTCCCAAAAGGGTAAAAATGTAGTATACCTAACCAAAAAAGGTTCCTAGGTCATTATCATAAGATATAGAGGGTGAATGTGGTGTTAACCCAAACTTAATAGGGTAAAAATGATTTATAAAAATTATTATACAGTATACGATTTGTGATAATAATCCCACAATTTTATGAGTATCAGGTTTTGTTTTCATTCTACAATGGGTTATTATTTATTTTGATAATTTTTATAATACATTTCTATGTTATATTATCTTTTATATATATATGGATTTTGATTTATGTCTCATATTTCCAAAAATTTATCCCATGGTATATATTTTATCATTTGAAATTATATGGAATTCAACAATTCCGTATGGATAACACGTATAGTTTATGAATATTTTAAACCAAATTTTCCAATGATCATGATTTATCATATGATTATATTATATCCTTTTATACTCCAAGGGATTTCTTATGTACTAAGAATTTTTTATAACCTATTATTATACTTCTATTCATTAGGAAATAATGAAGACTGTTATGTATGAAATTCCAATTATTATAACATGTGTAGGAAATATTGTTGGAATTGTTGGAAAAAATATTTTACAAAATAATATAACATAGATAATCTATAGAGACATTAAACTTTTGTGTTATCTTTTTGTGAGACAATTTTGGTGATTTAATTTTCAAATTATTGTATTGTTGTAAAACATATGCTTGTTTATATTAGACCACATGATATGGTATCGAGGTTGTTTTAGAAATAATTTCTTTTCAATAACAAACCCAAGAATGTGGGTAACTCTTTTCATTATTGGTATTAGGGCACAATTTAGATAATTTTTGTGTTTTGTAGTTATTTTTTGGAATAATTCTAACAATAGTTGAATCCCCATTAAAATGTATTTTAATTGGAATAAATACTAATACGTTGGTAAACTAATAGATGTATTTATTCATAGAAATATAATATCTATCTAGATACAACGAAGAGATTAAAGTCTTTTGAACATATGATTATTGTAGTAAAATGATCATATAAATAAAGGTTAAACTGAATAATTTATATGATGATCTAATTATATCATATTTGAGCTGAAATATTCCTAGATTAAGGGAAGGTGGAGTTAGAGAATAAATTTTTTGATTTATTTTTTATATTCATGTGATCATTTACACTGAATTTGTTTGATATTATTATAATCCTTTTGGTATTAGTATCTGGTTGGAAATATGATCATAAAAATAATTTTGTAAATGGAATGTATTAATAAATTATTGAAACCTATATCTTTATAAATAGAAATATTTGGAATAAATGGTTGAGATTCACAGTATTTGATGATTACAAAAGAAAATAATATTTTTCTAGAGTTACCAAAGATGCAGAGTCACATATATGATTAGAAATTATATTTTGATTCTTTCCCATATATTAGATACCATTATTAATTTTCAATAGTGTGTAAAAATTATAATTATAAGGAAAATTTTTATTTAATTGGGTAATATAACATCCCATGAATTATAATACATTAAAGTTATGATAGTTTGTTTTTCACAAAAATCTAATTAATAATAAAACATTTAATAAGTAAAATATGAATTTTGTAACATATGAGAGAATTTAAAAATATAAATATACCTATATATATTATATATATATATTAAATATTTAATAAATGTAATCATGTTGTTGATGTATTCCATATTATATTCATTTTGTTATGCTATAATGGGGGGTATCATTACTGTATGATTTCCTTGAACAATCCCAATCAAAACTCTAACAAATGATGCTTGAGGATAATTATTTTCAGTAAATATTAATTGTTTTGTAAATCATTATAGTATTCATTCTAGCTGAATCAACACAGGCAATGGATATAATTTGTTTTAACAAATCTAGGTATTAGGATGAGATATGTTGGGTTATGTTTGTAGAATATAAGATGATATAAAAATGTAATTATTATTTTAATAAATTATATATATATCTATAAAATATATATAATTTTTGTATCTCTACATTAAAATAGAATGAAAGGAAAATTTTTATATTAATGAATTGAAAAAAGAGAAATACTATAGTTATATAACAAATAAATTTTTTTTTTGAATAAAGTATTTTATAATATAAATTTTATTTTAGGGAACTGTAAATTTTTGTTAAAAAAAAAATATATTTTTTTAATTAATTGTTTTAATAATATTTTTAAATATATATATATATTTTCAATCATTTTATTTTAAAGTTACTATAAATATGAATAAAAAAATTATTAAATAATAATTCATTTAAATTTTTTTTCCAAATATGTTACATTTTTATTTTAATGTAATTTTTTTATATTTATAGATTGAATTGTATTAAATGGATTTAATATTTTGAACCATAATTTAGAGAAATAGTGAAAGGGTCCATTTGGTATTTTTTAGTAATAAAAATTCACTACCTGGGTATATAATTTAACAAGTTCAAAAAGGGTAAATAGAAGGAATCTATCATGGCTCTAAATTTACAAATTCAAGAACAATTTTATAAATAAAAAAAATTGGTCAGAGATTCATACCCATAGATCCTACCAAAAAATCTTTAACTAATTGTAAAATCCCATGTAAATGAAGAATAATAAATTTTCATATTAATTAATATTTTTGAATTAAATATTAATTTTACTTTAAAGTGGAGTCTATGTTCGATAGCATACCTGATACGCAACAATGAGTTTCTTTGAAATATTATGTTTCACACAATTCTGAGTAATACTGTAAATTAATAATTTGATATTATTTTAAATCATAGTTGACGCTGAGAAATTTTATTAGAGGGAATAAATTGAACTAATTAAATATTATTATACTTGTTTATTAAATGTTTTTTCATTTATACAAAAATGTTAGAGGCTTAAAATGTGAATGAATCTAATTTTAATCATAAATACTCTAATATTCTTTAAAAGGTCCATTTGAAACATTTTAATGGAGAACCTTAATTGAATATAGTTTTTGAAATTTTTAAATGTTTTCATTGAAAAAATAAAATATTTCTTTGAAATTGGGCCATAAAAATTTATTTGGGTAAAATTTTCATATTTTTCTAATAAAATTCATTTGTAATGAATAGAGAAAAATATTTTATTTTAATTCAAAACTACCTTTTAATCTAGTTTATTTGTATGGTTAGATGATATTTTTAAATTGTTTTAAAGTGTAATTTGATTATATTTTTACAATTTAATCCATTTATTGTTCATTAGAAGTAATTTCACTTTGAAATTGGACATAAACCAATGTAAAATTTTGACATTTCTTATTTCTTAAACCATAATTTTTTTTGAAAACATTAATTAATTTTTAAATAATTAATTCAACTTTTATGATGTGAATTTGGTAAAAGAGACATCATTTTTGAATTTGGAATATATAATATAGCTTAGGATGAATTTGTTTTCTGAAAACCATCAATTTTTGATGAATTGTGAAAACACTGAGTAGTTGATAAAAAACTAACTATTTCAATTAAATGAAATATTACCACTTCTTTGAATTGAATTTTAAAAATCCGATATACATGGTTGTAATTAGTTAGTAAAATGTGGTTCAATAAGATGAAAATAATTTATGGTGGATAATAACTTTTGACTTTTATTTACCGTGATTAAAGGTAAATAGGGTAATTCAAGGATAAAATTTATTTAATTTAGCCAAAAAAAATTTCTAATCCAATGAATTTATACATTTCAGACCCTGGGAATCCTTGGGTTGATTTTGGGACCCCATGGAGCCACTTAAGAGTGATAATGACACATTATATTAATTAATTTAAAGTAATGACAAAAATAACAAAAACATATATCTTTTAGTAAATAAATTTTTACATGGGATTATATATATTATTTATTAGACTATAAATAATTATTTTAAATATAAAATAATTTCATAAACCATGTTATATTTTAATAATTTTTAGACATCAAATAAAGAAAATTATTTGCGACACAATAATGACGTTCTGTTTACCTCATTAAGGAATGATTTAAATAAATATGATTATAATAATTTAAACAATATCTAAAACCTGTCCAATTCATATTGGATGCTTTTTTTTGAACATGAGTCATCATATCTTAGACTTTAATGGGTTATGGACCTTTGTAAGCCTAATATCAATATATAATAAAATAATATTTTCAAACATTTCTAAAGAGCCCCTCCCCCCTTATTGAAATCCATCACCTCTATCCCATTACTCACACATCCCAAGCCCCATTTCTTGTCCATCCTCTTCCCACATAAGATCCATACATTCCTATATTCCACCTAGAAGACTAACTTTAGTCAGAAGGAATGTCAATAAATCCATTAGGTTCAATCCAAAGAGAGTTACCCGATATAAAGGTAATGTCTTCTCTTATGTTCTTTTATTTTATTTTCCATCTCCAACCCCCTAAAATAATTTTATTCCATTATTTTATTGCTACACCAGTATCCTAAATATAGTATTTTTTTGTTAGGAAGATTATTCTAACTACAGTTACACACACCTCCATCTAATGGGTAAAGAACATAATATTTCTGTGGATGGCGAACTACTTCCTACCGAAACAATGATTGTTCAATTATCTTCAACTGCATCTCAAGGGGGCCATTATGAAGGAAATATATTTATATATGATATATATTATGATAATGTTTTTTTATTCTTATATATTTTTTATTTATATCATATCTTTATGGTTTCTATAGTGGGTAAATATGATAATTTCATTTGAGTAGTATGGACAACAGCCCTGTCAATGTGATATGAATCATTCATTAAAAATGTGGAATGTATAAAATATGAAGTTACTAAAATTATATATGTGATATTATACTATAATTATAATAAAACTATTTATAATTATGTTTTTATTCCATTAAAACACAAAATATAAATGAAAGTAGAGATCGTGCGAACACACGACTTATCGTTTTCATGAATAGTGCATTTCATTTATTGTCTCAATATTTTATATACAATTATAAATTCACATATATACTGGATATTTATGATATATATGATATCTAAATATAGAATATAAATCTTGAGATAATGGACTTTTGACCACATGAACAACTTGTAATTATAATAAGTTCATTTAAAACTCGAGTTCTATACCTTGAAAAAATGTCTGATATGAACATAAATAATTAAATAATTATTATTGAAAGGTAATATGTGATATAAAAGGAATAATAAACAAGAAAATTTTTCTTAAAAAAGAACCAATTAATTTGTGTTTTTTATTCAGGAAATTAACGAATGAACGGGTTAAATCGAACATGAGGTAAGGGAACTTATGAACCCAATTTCTATTCTTTAGGTTAAACATATGCTTATTGATTATATGGTGATATGAATATGTTTGAATATAATATGATTGTTTTTCCCATAATATCCCCTTATATTGGGTGTATTTATGTTTTTCAGACATAATTATGTAATTAATTTATCTTTAATGTAATGATATGATCCTTGTTAGGAACTTCCTCTCCATATCCTTTGATTGAGGAAAACATTGAATTATACATTGATTTCTTTTATACAGTATATAATAAAAACATTTGACATTTAAATTCATTCAAAGAGATTTCTTTTTCTACAATGCATTTTACTAAATTACAATAAGAACTTTTTTAACGTTTATGGCGACAATGACCTCTCTGCCACTGTAATCGTTAGTTGGCTTCCTCTATAAGCCTAAATGTTTTTAAAATGAAAAAGAAACACCTTATTCTATTCTTTTCGTGTTTTTGTATTGAAAATTGGTTTTGAAATTGATTTATTATTTCAATATCTTGAAATGATTTATTTTTATTTCAAATGAAATGTTATTAGTCAAATATTTATACTTTAAATTTTTATGGGTTATGATTTTATAATGGTACGTGGACATTTGAAAGGAAGGTTAATTGATAATCCAAATGAAGGTTGGTGTCGTGGTAAACTAGGATGGGTGGTTATGTCATAACCTCCAATGCAATGGGTATGGAAGTCGATCGTATGGCTATTCCATTTTGTGATATATGTGGAAGTCAATCGTATGATTATGTCCCATGTTACCATTATATTTTATGTGTTCTATTTATGGGTTTTATGGTAATATTTTGGATTCAAAATGGTAAGAAATGATCTTTTATTTAGTGAAGAGTATTTACTACTTCATAAAGGTGAAAAGTGCTACTTATGATAAAGTATTCATGGTTTACTTGTTGTTTTGAAAAACTAATCATTTTCCATATTTGTGAATCATGTACTTAACATTTTATTCTCAACCCATGTTTTGAAATGGTTTTCAGAGGACATAAAGATTAACAGGGTGAAGGATGGGATCAAGAAAATTTCATGCTATCTAAAACATGGAACTATATATGACACTTTTTTATCAAAGAGTTTTTATTTTATGAATAAAATGGAAACTGAGTATAATTGTCTACATAGTAATTTTTGAGATGTAATGTAATATTTATAGACTAATTCTCTAAAACACTACCATTAAAAGATCTCCAATGCGAATTAATCATTTAATTCATTATTATGTAATGTTTTAAGGCTAGGTACTTATAGTCTGTATCAGAGGTCAGTTTAGACAACTTTAGGAGTTAGTTTATTGTTAAAATTAATTTCCACTAATTAATTTATTGTATGATTGAAATGATATAGAATTTATAGATTACCATATTGCTTCGCCTAAGATATTTTTGTGTTTCAAATGGTTTTTCGAAGAGGAAATAGGGAAGTTGTGCTGGGAAGGCATATAGAGGGAAATGGCCTTTCAAATCAGCATCCTGATATGTTCATAATCAGAATTGGCCAGTTTACTGTAGTGATGGCTATGTTGACTCAGGTGATAAATGGTGGTTCTGTGTACTAATAATATTTTGAATTATTCTAAATTTAAATATGATCATTAATGTCATTTAAGGGTTGTCTTGAAATCATTACATGAGAAGAAACTATTTGGATGTTCAGAAACTATGAGTTTTGGTTACAACAAATTTCATTCCATGGTCACATTATTTCAAAAAATTCCAAAACTATTTACCCTACTAAAAATAGTTTTCGAAAATTGGCCAAGACTCTAAAATATAACTGAGATACATATTTTTATTAGTTTAGTATATTATTGCTAGATGTTTGTTGAGAATTTTTCATGGTTTTCTAGTCCAATGACTATGTTAACTGGAAAATGTGTTATGTTCATCTAGACAAAAAAAATTTGATTTTGTTTCATGAATTGAAAAGAATATTGGTGAATGATCTAGTTTTTGCACTACCTTCCAAAAATTTAGTGATTTTTATCAAGAATGATGGTTCATTGAATGAACTTGGCTGTGTCCTAATGCATAATGATCAGGTAATTTCTTATGCTTCACGTCAGTTGAAACCTCATGTGTGAAATTACCCTATACATGATTTGGAAATATCTACTACTGTTTTGGCTTTAAATATTTGGATGAACCATTTTTTTGGAGTAATGTGTGAAATATATATAGATCATGAAAGTTTGATGTATATATTCAATTAGAAATAATTGAACATGAGACAAAAGAGACGGTTGTATTTAATCAAGGATTATGATTACATCATACATTAGCTTCCAAGAATAGAAATTAAAGTGGTTGGGGCTTTGAGTCGAAAAAGTAAGTCTTCATTAACTATAAGAAGTATGGAATGATATCATTTGGTTTTTGATTTTTTGAACTTTGGCATAGAAGTTGTTGGTGTAGGAAATTACTCTATTTTGTTTTATTTGTCAGTGAAATAATCTCTATCAGACAGAATTAATAAAGCCCAGAGGGAAGACAGTGAGTTACATAAAATGGTAGAGTTGTTTCAGAAGGGTATGTTTCCTCAATATAACTAGGATAAAGATTGTGTTTTGAGGTTTGTAAAGATATTATGTGTTCCTTGTGATTCAATGTTGAAGAAATACTTATTTTTTATTGCTCATTGCACAATGTATTCAGTTTATCCTAGCAGTACTATTTATGTGAAAATATCTCTGAGAGTATTACAGGTGGGAGGGAATGAAACGGGATATTAATGAATTTACTTTGATGTGTTCGACTTGACAACAGGTTAAAGCAGAATGAAATTTACCTAAAGTTCTGTTTCATCCATTACCAGTGCCGGAGAGGAAATGGGAAAATAGATCCATGGAATTTGTGGTGGTATTACCAATTACATATCGAGGTTATAATGAAATCTGGGTTATTGTTGATCAATTGACTAAATCTACTTATTTCATTCCTATTCGATATACATTGTCTCTAGATCGACATTCTTAGTTGTATGGTAAAGAGATAGTTAGGTATCATGGAGTTACCCTCCATAATATATCTGATCGTGATCCCAGGATAACTTTTAACTTTTGGAAAGGCCTTCAGAAGGTGATGGTTACTGAATTAAATTTTAGTACATATTTTCATCCACAATGAGATAGGTAGTTGGAACAAAAAATTCATAACTTGGAGGATATGTTTCGTCCTTTATCAATAGATTACCTGGGACTTTGTGACCAACATCATTCTTTGGTTTAATTTTCTTATAATAACAATTTTCATTCTAGTATACAGATCACACCTTTTGAGGCATTATATGGGAAGAAATGTCGAACTCCATATTTTTGGGATGAAGTCGGTGAAAGGAAGTTGATGGGTCAAGAATTAGTAGAAGAGATGGAAAAAAAGGTTTAGTTGATTTAGCATCACATGAGAACAAAAAAATAGTGAGAAGAAAAGTTATGAGGATAACTAAAGGAAATATGTTTCTTTTCAGGTAGGTGATCATGTCTTTCTCAAATTTTCTCCACTGAAAATTGTGATGTGTTTTGTTAACAAGGGAAATTTGAGTCTGAGGTTTATTGGACCCAATAAAATCTTATTGAATGTTGGATCAATTGCTTACAGAGTTTAATTACATCCTAGTTTATCCCAGGTACACAATTTATTTCATGATTCATTGTTGATAAAGTATATTACAGATTCATCTGATGTTTGGAGCTCAAAGATAGTTCAGTTGAATGTGAATCTCTCTTATGAAGAACTTCCAGTCTAGAATATTGACTGAAGAGAGCAAGTGTTGTTGAGTAAGGTAAATAACCAGTAAATGTTTTTGGGAAAATTCATATGGTCTAAATGGCTACATGGGTAACTAAAAATGCTATGATGGACAAATACCCCCACATATTTGATATGTGAATAAAATTTAGAGTACGTATTTTCCAGAAGGGGGTAGGATATAAAATCCAAGGTTAATAAAGAATAAAACATTTTTATATTTATTAATATTTGTGAAATAAATATTAATTTTACTCTAAAGAGGATTCAATGTTCAATAGCATACCTGATACGCAACAATGGGTTTCTTTTAAATCTTACGTTGCACAAAGTGTTATGTCATACTGAAAAATAATAATAAAATATTATTCTAAATGATAGTTAACTCCTAGTCATTATATTGGATTGAATAAATAGATTTATCTAAAATATTAATATACATAATTGTTAAATTTTTTTATATTTATCGAAAAAATGTTAGAGGCTTAAAATATGAATAAATCTAATTTTAAGCACAAATACACTAATATTCATTAAAAGGATGATTTACCACCTTTTAATAGCGAACCCTTTTTAAATAATTTTTGACACTTTTCTATGTTCTATTTGGAAAAATAAAATATTTCTTTATAATTAGGATATCGAAATTTACTTTTAGTAAATTTTTGGTATTTTTGTAATAAAATTCATTTTTAATGATTAGTGAAATATACTATATTTTATTTTAAAACCACCATTTAATCTAATTTATTTTTATTTTGAGATTATCATTTTAATTGGATTTAAAGTGTAATCAGATTATATTTTTACCATTTAATCTAAATTTGGTCATTTTAAGTAATTACATTTTGAAATTTGACATAAACAAATGTCAGTTTTGGATAGTTCTTATTTCTTAAAAATGCTCTTGTTGGTTTGAAAATGGGGATTAATTTTAAATTAATTATTAAAACATCTATGATTTGAATTTGGTAAAATAGACATCATTTTGGAATTTGGAATATCAAATTTATCTTAGGCTTATTTTTTTGGTATTTTATGAAAACCTTCAATTTTTTATTAATAGTGAAAACACTAAGTAGTAGTTAAAAAATTGACCATTTCATTTAAATGAAATTTTACCACTTCTCTGAATTTAATTTTGAAAATATAACAAATTTTTTTGTTATTAGTAATTAATATGTGGTTCAATAGGATGAACATAATTTTTGGTGAATAATATCTTTTGACTTTTATTTACTGCGGTTAAAGGTAAATAAGGTAATTCCCGAAAAGAAAAATATTATTATAGAAATTTTATTTTTCCCTAACAACTATTATAATCCAATTGGTAGATATAATACCGACCATGGAAATCCTTGGATTTTTTTTGGACCACATGGAGCCACTTAAGTGTGATAATGACACTTAATATTAATTTATTTAAAATATAGGAAATAATGACATAAACATATATTCTTTATTAAATCAATTTTTACATATGGTTATATATATTACCTCATATAATATAAATATTATTTTGAAATGTAATAATATTTCCTATATAATGGTATTTTTTTTATAAATTTTAGACATCGAATGAAGAAAAGTATTTATGAGAGAACAATGATGTAGTGTTTACCTCATTATTGACTGATTTAAATAAATAAGATTATAAAAATAAAAAAATATCTAAAACTAGACCATTTATTATTGGAGGATTCAATTTTGAAAATGAGTCAACTTATCATTGATATTAATGAGTTTTGGACCTTCAGATACCGAATATAATTATATAATAAAATAACATTTTTAAACTTTCTTAAAGAGCCCCTCCTCCCCTTATAAAAAGACATCACCTCTAACCCATTATTCATAACTCTCAAGCCCCATGTATTGTAAAAACTCTTCCCAATTAAGATCCCCACATCTATATCTTCCTCTCAGAAACCATACCTTAGGTAGAAGGCACTTCAAAAATCAATTTGATTCATACCAAATTCAGTTACTCGATTTAAAGGAAATGTCTTCTATTAAGTTATTTTGTTTTATTTTCCTTCTCCAACCCCCTACAAAAATTTATTCCATTATTTTATATCAACACGAGTATCCTCAGTATATAATGATATTTTTATTATAATTATTTTTTCTACACTTTCACACAACTATATCACATTGGTAAAGAACATACTGTTTCTGTGGATGATGACTTACTGCCTCACGAAATGATGATTGTTCAATTATCTCCATCCACCTCTAATGGTGGAGATTATTATGGAATTGTATTTACATATGATATATATTATGTTTACGTTTTATTTATTCATCTGTATTTTTCATTTATATCATACATGTATGGTTTCTATCGTGGGTAAATAATACAATTTCAATTGAGGAAGTGCGGACTACCACCCCCTCAATGTGATATGACTCGTTCATTCCATACATGGACCATATAAAGGATAGAGTAAATGAAATTATATATATGATATTATATTATAATTATAAAATAACTATGTATAGTTATGTTTTCATTCCATTAAAATACAAAATAGAAATAAAAGCAGCGTTCACGCATACGTATGGCTTACCGTCTCCATAAACAGTGCATTTCATTCCTTATCTCCAATTATGATGTACTATAATATATATATATATATATATACATTATATATATGATATATATGATATTTAAATCATTAATATAATTCTGGAGATAATCGAATTTTGATTACATGAACAACTTGTAATTATAATAAGTTCATTTTTAACTCATGTTCCGAACATCGAAAAAATGTCCAATATGAACTCAAATAATTAACAAATTATTATAGAATGGTGATAAGTGATATAAAAAATGAATATGTTTCTTAAGAAAATATATATTAACTTACGTTTATTATTCAGTAATTTAGAGAACGAATGGGTCAAGTTGGACATGAGGTATGGGAACTTCTTAATCCAATTTCCATTCTTTGGGTTAAACTTCTACTTCTTGATTATTTGGTGCTATGAATTTGTGTAAATGACAAATGATTGTTTTACACTTAATATCCACTTATATTCGGTTTTTTTTATAATTTTCATATATAATTATTTCATTTATTTATCTATAATGTAATGATATGATCTTTGTAAGGAACTTCATCTCAATATCCTTTCATTGAGGCATACTTTTCTTTATACACATATTTCTTTTATAAGATATATAATAAAAACCTTTGACATTTAATTTCATTCAAATTGAATATTTTTTCTATAATTGTTTTTCCTAAATGACAAAAAAAAATTTTTGGATGTTCACGTCGCCAATGACATCTCTGCCACCATAATCGTTATTTGGATTACTCTATAAGCCATAATGTTTTAATGCTGAAAAAGAAACTATTTTTTATGTTTTTTAGTTGTTTTGGTATTTAAATTGTTTTTGATATAGATTTATTATTTCAATATCTTAAAATGATTTATTTTGATTACAAATGAAATGTCATTAATGATATATTTATATTTGAAATATTTTATGTGTTATGATTTTATAGTGTTACAAGGACATTTGACGGGTGGTTACATGATAAAACAAATACTTGGTGGTGTTGTAAAAAACAAGGATAGATGGTTATGATATTACTTCCAATTCATTGGGTATGTAATTTGTCAATAAAACTATTATTTTTAGTGATATGTGTGGAAGTCGATCATATGGTTCTTCCATTTATGTATGTTTATATCCCCCTTGGACGTGGCGACCTCGAGTCCCACAAGTGCCTTGGGGTTGAACCCTTAAGGCTGGCCCTTGGTGGCTTCCTTTTTTCTTGAGTAAACACTAATTACTTTGTATACAAAAAAAGTAACTATGTGTAAATGCCAAATGCCACTTCTTCTTCTTCTAAGCCATTATTCCTCTTCTCCATTCTTCTTCTTCTTCAAAATAATTCTTCCATCTTCTCATCAATTTGTATTCTTCACTTAGGAGGGAATTCAAAAAGGTTTATTCCTTCAACCGAAGCTCCTAAATCACATAATCTTCAATTTTCTTCATTGATCCAATCAGAGATCAAGTTGGATCTTCTTCAAATTCACATGCACTAGGAGATAGTGCATGGGCATCTTTAATCCACTTCATCCACTTAGTAGTTGTGGATGGATCGTCTTTATCTCCTCATTCATTTTCAATACAATGCATGGTCTTCTAATATTGTTGTGACTTTGTATCCAGTTGATACAAGTTCTTTGATCTTAAAGATCGTCTCATCAATCGTCTGATGTAATGATGATGCTCCATCATCATCCATTCATCAAGTGCTGTAACTTAGTATCATCTTGATACAAGTATTGAACCATTAAGAACAGTTCTACAATCGTCTGATATGACTAGAGAATGTTTCCACCATCATCTCCTATGTCACTTATTGAATCTCCTAAGTGACATTCCTCTATGGTCCATGGCCATTCTTGATTCATCACCAACACCATCATAGCCTTTTTCATTCACATATTGACTCTCCATGACATCCATTCATTCTTCGACATCTTCTGATCAACAACATACCTTATTGACAACAAATGAAACACAGTGCACTTCAATCTCCCCCTTTGTATTTATTGTCAATATCACTAGAGCACATATTGTCAATCCAATCATTAGAACACATATGAATGGGTCAATATGTGTGCCACACATTTCATTGGCAATATGTCAGATTTTCTCCCCCTTATTGGAAACCAAATGCAAAGGTGTGGTGTGGTTCCTTTTCATAATATCACTTCCTCCCATTGAAAAGTATTTTCTTGAAAAACACTGAGAGAGGGATGATGTCACATGTTCTCTTTAGCAAAGAACCTTTAGTAAATCAACCCTAAGTCTACTTGGGCTAACCCGGTGTAAAAAACAAGAGTGATGTGACCAAGGTACTCAATGATGTCCAACATTCAGTATACATGTGAGATCATGCTTCAAGGGGGTTGAAATTTTTCAGATATAACAATGAATATGCTAAATCCTGCAAAACGTCACAAAACTCATTAGAAAGTTAAGGTGCAAAGATAAAGCTCCCCCTTTCAGCCATTTGCCTTCAATCAATACTCCCCCTTAATTGTCATGATGAATACAATTAAGAAACAAGGGATGAAAGTATGATTGGAATACCTTCATCTTTTCTCAAGATGGTATTAAATCATAGAATACCATCTTCTCCAGATTGGCTCCCCCTCAAGGGGTGCACTCCATTCTTTCCAAACCATCCTCCAGTTGAGAATGATCATCATCTTCAATTCCCTGCAATGTCAGCACATGTAAATACATGTGATTAGGGAATAAGATTGAACCTTCTTGTTTCATTAATGTGAAAAACAAGGTTGAGAAGATTCTCTCAACCGAGATGTCCCATTTTCACCATTCTTCACACTTTCACATTTGATATTCAATGATGTTTGTGCTGGGGTGGATCTCAACACCTCTTCAACTTCTTTGTGTGTGACTCCTCTATTTCTAGGTTCCTTATGAGCACTAGAGTCTCCTGGTGAAATCTTCATTCTTTTGAAGAATCCCTTCTGAGCTAGAATGAATATCATGCATTTATCACTAGTATGTCCAGCTTGATTGCACCTCACACACATAACTTGATCTTCATGTGAAATCTTCTTCTTCCCTTTTGCCTTATCAATTGATAGAACTTTATCTTTAGCTCTTTGTAGTTCTCTGGAAAGTTGCAACTGATTTGGCCATATGACAAGTAAGTCACTTGGAAGTGTGGCCTCAGTTCGGGAAGTTCCACATGGTTCTTTTGATGCTGTTAAGCTACCTTTCTTAGGCAACTTATTTTCAATCAATCCCTTCTGCTTCTTCTGGATTGATTATCTTTTTGAGTCCAGTCTGCTTTTATTCAGTTCCATGGCTTGTTGAAAAAGATCCATGGTGTGTCCTTTCTTTCCACAGTAGAAGCAAGTTTTCATGGTGGTCCTTCTGGATTCATCACCCTTCTTGGATTTAGACTCCAAGGACTTCTTTTACTTTTTCAAAACCGTCTTGGGAGCATCTTCAACTTTCTTCTTGCTTCCCAAGGATTCATTCTGATCCCGGTTCTATGATCTTTTTTCTTTTGAGCTCTAGATACAGTTGGAGATTGAAATGTATCTTTTTGACCACTTTTTCAAACATCACAGATGTTATCAAGTAATCCAAATCTATTTGCAGTAAACAGATGTCTCTGGACCTATGGATGTTGCTTCTTTCCTTCTAGCTTGCTCCCCCTTGGCATGGGCTTCCTTTGTGCTTTTACATTCAGTGGATTGTACCAACAATCTTTTGCACAGTGCCCATACTTATTACAACACCAACACTGACCCACAAATATTGACCTCTTGAGTCCTTCTTGCTGTTGGGCATTTCTCTTGAATTGCTGTGTTGTTTTAGGAGAGCTCTCTTTCTTCATCTTCTTCATCCATACTTGATCAGTGTTATTCTTACATCCTGCACTTTTTGTGGAAACACATTTAGAAACATGAGTACAAGATGGTATGGATGGTACCTTCTTATTAGAAGATGTTTCCATTTCATTAGAGGATTTCTTTCTTTTAGAATCATCCTTCTCAAAGCACACTAGTGTAGCAACATTTCTACTTTCAGCTGACTGGGAGGATTCAGCTTTGGGTAATTGCAGATTTTTCAATATCACCTCTAGTTCTAAGCATTTCATGTTAAGGTAGTTCTTATCATCCTCAACAGTTCTTAGCCTTCCTTCCAAAGTTTCTTTCAGCTGTTCTAACTGGTCTTCATGCACCTTCTTCATTTCTAGCAATGAATTGTCCAGCTCCTTCACCATGTTTACTTTGTCTTCAAGTTGAGCATCTCTGACATTCATTGAAACTTTGTGCCTCTTTTCCAGTGCATGGAAAACATCTTTGACCACAGTCTTAAAGAATTCTTTCTCATAAAGGCTTCTTTGCAATTCTTCAGTAGTGTCTTCATTTCCTTCATTGCAAAGCGATACTGTTTCATCTTTAGCCATCACCAGCTTTCTGAGAGTGTTGGTTATGCCAAACCTTTTTGCCAATTGATCTTCCATAGAATTGGCTTCTTCTTCTAGCTGTAATTTTTCATCTTGAAGATCAAGGATGCTAGTAGTAATACACATTTCCACTTCCTTGGGGACTGTCTTCTGAATATATTCGATTGCACTTTGAAGATCTTTCATTGTTCCAACTTCATCACAGCTAGGGCAGGCTTTCTTCATCTTCTTGGCATGTTTCTTCTTTCTATTTTTCTGAGTCTTGGCAGATATCTCCATTTGAGGTTGGTCGCTCATTTCCTCAAATCTGCACTTCATAAAGACTCTCTTGGATCTTTTAGAGGTAACCTCCCTCTGATACCAATTGAAGTGCCCAGATCAGTGTGATCACTGAGAGGGGGAGGGGGTGAATCAGTGATCCTTTAAAACTTTTTACAAATTGATTCTTCATCAATTAAACCTATATGGCTTGTTAAGGCCTCAATCCACACTTCTCGTATCTCTCAGCCTTTCCTCGAGTGATACAGTAAATGTAAAGGCACAGGACACAAGGATTTACAAGGTTCGGCACCAAAGGACTACGTCCTTGCCATGTTGGTTATACGCCCCAACATGGTTTATCCAGTATAACTTGTTAGAATTACAATGGTCGATACAGAGTCCCATTGTATCTCTCCTAAGTCCCACATGAGGGTCTTTATACTGCGTCCCACAGTGTTACCAGAGTCCCACTGGCCTGCTCCAGAATCCCACTGAAGACTTATTCCGCCCTGAGTCTCACAGGGGGCTTCTCCTGGCTCCTCGAGTCGCACGAGTAGCTCTTCTTCTTGTTCCGCTCTTCAAGTATCTTCAACAGCCTGGGATAAACACTGCTGGCCTTGCTCTGTACATCTTATCAGTTGAGTTGATTAGGTCCATCTCAATTACTGAAATCTCAGACAACTGATATCTCTAACTTCAGTCTGGCTTCAGTCTGACTTCACATCAACTTCATGCACTGAGTGCATGGCATCTCTGCATCCTCATTCACTTATTGCATGGCTTCTCAAAACTCTTCAAGAACTCCTGGTCTTGGACAACTCAAATGCACACAACCTGATTTAGCTTTGTTCACGTGTGCACGTGAATGCATGTAAGCATGCACTCCCCTTCTTCTTCTCGGTGCAATAAACCCACAAAGGGTATAGTCTCTTTAAGCACACACCTTCATTGAACTTCACACAATTAATTCAATTTGCTTACACACATAAATGTGTGTTCTTCTTTGTGTTTAAGTCTTCTTCTTCTTATAAGTGTTTACACTTTTAGTGCACACACTAGTTTCGGCCTTCGTGTCTCTTTGCACACACTTGTTTCACTTTTTCACACACATGGGTTGGCCTCCTCCTCTTCTTGTTGCACACACACACATTTGTGTTCTTTTAGTTTGTTCTTCAAAGTGTGCACACACAAGGGCTACGGCCTCCTCTTGTTCACTTTGCACACAAGGTTTTGGCCTTCTCTAATTCTTAAACACACACAATGTGTAGTCTCAACCTCCACTTGCACACACCCAAACACCAACCAACTGAAGGCATGCATGGTGCGGCCTCTTCTCCTCTTCTTCAAAGCGCGCAAGGTACACTTGGGTGCACACACAACACCCGTAGGTTATTTTTTTTCACTTGGCACACAAGCACAAGTGTCTCGGCCTTGGGTTCTTCATACTTTGCACCCAATGCCCGTAGGGCCTTCGTTCCTTGGCACACAAACCACCCGAACCCTTAGTGCCTTCAAAGGAGGTGTGAAAGGGGTGCGGCCCTCTTCTTATCTTCACAGCCGTGCAAGTGCCACTGGACGTGGGTCGCACAAGCCACAAGGGACAAGGCGCACAAGTGCACAAGGCTTCAGCCGTGGGCGCGCAAGTGCAAAGCACAAGGGCTGCGCAAGCCACGGGTGCAATGCACCGCGGGCGCGCAAGTGCAAACCGCGCAGGGGGCAGCGGTGCACAGAGGCGGCGCGCAAGTTCGCACTGCCCAACCCTCTCTTCTTGTCGCGCAAAGAGGTTGCTCGCAAGGAACTTCAACCGCGCAAGATACTTTCTCAGGGCTTCAAACCTTCGCGAGGCAGAGAGATGTGCTCACGGGACAACAGATTTTCAACAATGTTTCAGCAAGCTTTTTGAGAGCCTCGGCCTCTCTTTATATAGGTTGAGAGATGCCTTTGTCATCTGTGGAGATATAACTCAAATTCCCGAGATTTTTGGATCTATAAAAATCTTTCCAAATCTTGATTTTTATCCTCTGTTTCACCGCGGGTTTCCTTTTCTTTGCCTTCTACACTTTATGTGTTTTTTAACACGTGCATGCCTCTGTTTAGGCTCATGCATGCAAAGCATGCTCTCCACGTGGACTCAACATTATATTTTTCCTCGGACGAATCTCGAAATCTCCTATCCATCATGTGCACGCATAGTTTATTGCATTAATGGGTTCCTCATGGACAGACGAGCACAATGGAACCTTCATCTCCTTCAAAGGTGGCCGGGAGCTCGAATTTTGTCATCGGGAGGCCTCTGGTTCGAACAGAGGTTGCGGGTGGCATTCGAGCGAGCTCAAGGTTGAAGACGGATGGGGAGCCGTCAGATCAGGCGATCAAATAACCTCGGACGGCCTGGATCAGATCGTGAATCGCGCGATTAGATGAGCGGCTCGGATCGCACACGCAATCAATCATGCGGCAGGGATTCGCTCCGCGGAAAAATTCCGCATCCCACATCGAAGCCGTGGCCGGGTTTTCCGCGGTTTATCACCCAAGCGCTCTCTACAGCCGCTCAGTTGAACTTCCCCCTCCACGGTGCCGCCCCGCACCGTGTTCTTTTAGCAGGCGCGCTTTGCGCCCACCTCTGATCCCTGCGGGCGCACCACTGGCGCCCACTTTGCACACATGGGCGCGCTCCTCGCGCTCACGCTGCGCGGGCTTCATCACCGCGTGGCCTCAGGGGCTTATACACGGCCCCGGCCTCTCGGGCTGGCCCTATGGGACCCCCCTTGGGCGTGGCGACCTCGAGTCCCACAAGTTCCTTGGGGTTGAACCCTTAAGGCTGGCCCTTGGTGGCTTCCTTTTTGCTTGAGGAAACACTAATTACTTTGTATACAAACAAAGTAACTATGTGTAAATGCCAAATTCCACTTCTTCTTCTTCTAAGCCATTCTTCCTCTTCTCCATTCTTCGTCTTCTTCAAAATTATTCTTCCATCTTCTCATCAATTTGTATTCTTCACTTAGGAGGGACTTCACAAAAGTTTATTCCTTCAATCGAAGCTCCTAAATCACATAATCTTCAATGTTGTTCATTGATCCAATCAGAGATCAAGTTGGATCTTCTTCAAATTCACATGCACTAGGAGATAGTTCATGGACATCTTTAATCCACTTCATCCACTCAGTAGTTGTGGATGGATCATCTTCATCTCCTCATGCATTGTCAATACAATGCATGGTCTTCTAATATTGTTGTGACTTTGTATCCAGTTGATACAAGTTCTTTGAACTTAAAGATAAGCTCATCAATCGTCTGATGTAATGATGATGCTCCATCATCATCCATTCATCATGTGGTGTAACTTAGTATCATCTTGATACAAGTATTGACACATTAAGAACAGTTCTACAATCGTCTGATATGACTAGAGAATGTTTCAACCATCATCTCCTATGTCACTTAGTGAATCTCCTAAGTGACATTCCTCTATAGTCCATGGCCATTCTCCATTCATCACCAACACCATCATATCCTTTTTCATTCACATATTGACTCTCCTTGACATCCATTCATTCTTCGACATCTTCTGATCAACCACAAACCTTATTGACAACAAATGCAACACAGTGCACTTCAAATTTTTTGAAATATTTTGAGAAATTACTAGTGTTCCACTCACCCCAATAATTAATGGGAAACTCATCCACTCACTTATTTCCAACTATAAATCCATTTAGCTCAACGAAATCCTACCAAATATCACTCCATCATCATTATCCATGTTTTATTGGTGTTTTATTCTCAAAATACGAACACAATAGTCCTTAACAAATGGTCCAAATTATGATATTCTAGGTATAGTTAATTGTCATAATCAAAATCATTAATACATCATCTTGTACCAAATCTAGTTATTCCTTAATAACAAAAAAACATTTAAAAATTAAAATCCTTATTAAATTAGAAAATTATGTATTAGGAAATGATGTTATTTAAAATAGATGCATTACTTCAATAATTTTGGACGGTTTTATGGACTATAAAATTTGAAATTTTGTTAAAACTAAAAGTTTTTGTTAATATTTCCATTTTATAGTGAAAATTATGATTTTTAAATCTATGGATAAGATAAAGTACATATTTAACAAAACAATGAATTTTTTTCCTTGACCAGTAGAATCGTACCCTATAATGACCCTTTATTATAATATATAAGGGGGTTGAATCACTAGTTTTTTCTATTGACCAATCTTAATCATAGATTCAAAAAATAAAGCACAGAAATAATTTGTTTAAGGGAGAATTTCAATCTCATCTTGATCATCACCCAATCCATTTTCACATATCCAACCAAAGAATATCTCACCAACCCACCCATTACCATAAAAAAATTAAACAGTTTAATACACAAAAATGTATCTAGACCTTAGTAATTTGAATTTTTTTTTATTTTAAAGAAAAACTGAATATATTTATCCATATTAATTTTTAAATTATACAAGATTAAATAATAGGTATCATAAAATTATGTTTTGTTATGATGAAACCAAAATTGAATTTTGGGAAATATATTTTTTTTAAAAAGACACTCAATTGATGAATTTTAATTTTTTTATAATAACTTATATATTACTATTTTTATTATTAGTGAATAAAATTTAAATATTATTATATTCTAGTTTTATTAATTCAAACATAATTATTATAAGGGTCAGAAATATATAATTTTCAAAAAACCAGTATCCTTGAATAAATTGGTATTTTCATTGAATAAATGTAAATTATCATATTTATATTATTATTTTGAAAAAAAATAATATTGTTGATATAATCACATAAAAATTACCCAATGGTTATTTTAACAAAATTTTATAACATAGTCATATTTTTAGGTTAAAATTAAATTCAGTGTAAATATGTTGTACGTATTATTACATCCTAATGACCCAAAAAAGTGATGTAATGTATGAAATAAAAGGTATACATTACCAGAAAAAATTATTTTCCCTTTAAAATATGTTTTTTACATGTTATTTTATTAATTTCATAATCCATTAATGAATGCATCATAACATATATTATATTTTAATGTTTTAAAATCAAATGAGTACTAACTTGTCCCACATCCAAATCACCAAGGGAATTATTTTAATGTGTTCAGTTCTCATCCTTTTAAAATAAATTTTCGACAAACCACATTGTATGAAATATTTTTCATAACCATACTATGGATTTTGGTTTCTAATACATTATCATATAGTCTCCAAAATTTACATTCTGAAACTAATATAGATTTATCCACTATTTTTCATTATAAACTCCCCCAATCACCCATTCCATATCACTTAAAACTATTAGAGCATGAACTATATTTTACCTTTACTCTATATATACTTCCTAATGTTCCATTAATATCTAATAAAGCTATTTCAATGTATTAAGAAGTTCCCTATCAATGTAAAAGATCCACTCCATCTTTTTAAGCAGGAACATTATGTATATAATTCCATTTGATTTCCCATTTCTTGTGTTGGGATTGATTTACACCCTTTCCTTTGACATTCATTATTATTTCAATGTTATGATAGTCTTATTTCATTATCATTATACCTGGACATTAATATTTATTTATAACTGTTATGTTACTGAAATTATTTCTTTATTTTCTTGTCCAACAGTTTTTTTGAATACCCATTCGTATTACTACTCAGTGTTATTTAAAAAGAAAAATATTACATTCATTGATTCAGGATATCCATTTATGTTTTTCCCAATCGTAATCATCAAATTAGAAGTTAATAAATACACCCATATGTTGTATGATATATGCGGTATACTTACACATGTACTTGATACGAAAGTGATAGGTGGGAATGGAATTATATATACCTTTGATGAATTTCATAATTTTTTCATCCACGGATATACCTTGTATGTTTAATAAGAGGTTAAAAATTTCACATTATGTTAGGTTCTCTATGTTTTTTATCTTGAATTAGGTTTATGATGTCTAGTTTTATGTTTGTTCCTCATTCCTATATTTCTATTACATGATCATGTTATATCATTACTCATTGACTGTGATAATTGTTCTTACCCCTCTTATGTTATGTTGATATAACTCTTTGCTCACATCTACTACGTTACCTTATGATTCATTCTATTTTATTCTGATACTTGATTTTATTGATCACCTATTTCATATGTATTTCCCTGGTTTGTCAAATCTACTTTTTTAATATCTAGTGAATAATATGACATGTTTATTAATTTCTTAATAATTATGTTATACATATTGAAAAATTCATTTTTTAGGTACCAAATGACCCAAACACACAAGGCCCCACAATCTTCTATGGTCGTATTATGTGTCTCTTTATATACAAAATCAAGAAAAAAGTGTATTGAAATAAGGATATTCTTAGTTGGTATCAGATCAATGTATATTTAATTTTGTACATTTGGAATAGAATTTTTTTTCAAAGTCTGAAATATAGTAATAAACAAATGAAAACATTCCTATTTTTTTAAATTATAGATTAAGTGGATTACAAGAATATATATCCAGGTATAGATACTAGAAGTGGATGTGTCTTTAGTGAAATTATATCTTCGTGTAATAAACCTGAAAATAGAAAATTTAGATGGACACGATCATTAGTTGGTGTATCAATACGGTCCTTGATTCACACCAGGATTGAAACACCATGGGGTATTTATTAGTAAATTCATAATCACTTTTTAAATAATTATGAGGGGAACATAACTTCCCATAAAATTTTAAAATTTTAAATAGATTTTTTAACAATTATATTGAAACATATAAGTTTTTTGGTTAAGGAATATATTCCATTTATGAGTAATTCCATCAAAAATCACAAGTCCCCCTTTGATGAGATTAACAGTTTGAAAATGTTTATCCCTAAATTTATTTTTGATGACGTAAATGATTAAAACAACAAATAATAAGTGAAAGGTAGGATTATCATCATTCATGAACTTCAAATGTCTCATGTGGCTATAGATCTATGAGTTCATTAATATCATGCATGTTTAATAGAACTAATCAACCACCACCTCATAACATGGATGTCGAGATATAGGTGAATATTAAAAAATCGTCAATTATAGGATACCAATAATATAACTAATAACCTATCAAAATTATGGAACTGAATTTCCCAAAAAAACCATAGGATACTACCTTTAGTAGAATTTGATGCAATTCTTGGTATTAATTTATTTTTCTTGTATATAGCAATAATAAACAGTTGAGAAAAGAAAATCAACCACTATATCACAAATATCCCTCTGATTCTTTATATGTTCTACGTGTGGGGTGAATATTCATTACTAAATAAATATCATTCATGGATTTTATCTCATTGGGAGTAGGTGTATCTTTTTTGAATAATTCATAATAAAGAAAGGATCATTATTGATGAATTTTGTATTGTAAAGTAATTCATTGATATGCTTCTTGAATAATTTCCTTTTTTTATCCTACTCATGAGGTTGATTTCTCAACCGTGCACATACCTAGTGATTTTATAATATACATGATTCCATATAGAATGGTCATTTATGAACATAATGACGGAGAAAACCAATAATAATATAATCTACAGTGAGGCATTATATGACCCTGTTCTAAACCATGGATTTCACTAGTCGTCTTCATAAATAAGAATGATGGATCAATAAAACTTTTTGTTGATTATACTAATATCAAGAAGAACATGATTTTATCATGTATTCTCTTCCATATATTGATGAAATTTTTGATTAGTTATACAGTTCCTACTACATCTCACAGTTGGATCATCATTTGGGATGTTATTAAAAAATAGTGAAGAATGAGGATATCCCACAGACGAGTTTTCATAAAATTTATTGGAAATATTTTTTTATAATGATTCCATTTATACTCATTAATTATCTAAAAATTCCTATGAATATAATAAATAATTTCCTCATGGATCACCTTAAAAAAATTTAATGTCATTGTTGATGATGTTTTTATCTACACAACATGAATGGTGGAACATGAGGAGAATTTGATTTCTGTACTAAGGAATTCGTGAAATGAAAATTTATTTTCAATGTATATTACATTTGAGTAATGTATATATGGAGTAATATGCTTGGGTAATGTTATAAAAAACCAATATAATTCTAACTATCCATCAATAATATATGTGATTGATAGATTCCCTTGAACACCCATTGTTCTGAAAAGACAAATTTTCCATGGATTTTTTGGGTACTATAAATTATCTTGAGAGACTTATCATGGTATAAAATCTCAAAAACTAAGAGAATATTGAATTGTTTGATGTTTGTATTTAATTTTGATTGAAATGATAGTCTTCATGAGTTGAAGAAGAGGCTAACAACAACAATTGTTCTCTTAGTACCCACCAATGGGGGAGGATTTTTGATATATAGTGATGTGTACAATAAAAGAAATGGGTTGTGTAATCATGAATGATTAATATGTTATAGCCTATGCCACACAACTGTTAAAAATACAAGATTAGAAAAAACTAAAACATGATCTAGAATTGGTTGTACTGATCTTTATATTGATGATTTGGCGGCATTATCTCTACATGGAGAAGTGTAAAATATTCATATCATTAAAACCTCATGTATATATCCAAATAAATGAAACTAAATATTAATTAATGAGGTAGTATGATTAAATCATTGATTCTTATTGTTCAATATATTTCCATAATAGAAAGGTAAACAATGTATAAGATGCTTTGAGTTGAAAGGATCCTAAAATGATATACATGATATCATTACAATGGATCCAATATTAATAGAAATAAAAAAATAGACATAGGAATATCAAAAGGATCATTATATTATCTTTTTATACTTAAATTCTCAAGAAAAAATTCTTGAGAGGATCATGGCGTCCTAGAAAGATTATTTATTGCAATAGAAGAAGGCAAGAAATATTTTGGAGTTAATCATTGATAAATATGGAGTTATATGTTTTGGAACACAAATTTATATCTTATCATTCATTATCCCCTCCCTCTAAAGATACTAAAATGGGGAGAGAGAGATCATGTCCCCCATGTCCCGCCTCCAGTAGGCCCTGAGTTGGTGAATAACACCAAGGGTGTACAAATCTTACTATATGGGAGGTATTACCCTTTATAAGAAAACATGATATAGAAATAGGATGAATCATATGCAAAAACTTGAATGCATAATATAATAATGAATTCATTAAATCTCCCAATATTAATGTGTAATGATAATTAATATAATAAATGTATCTAATGTAAATACCCAAATGTAAAACCAAGCAGTGATAGAGCAATTGGCATGTATCTGAGCTAGTAAGGCCAAACACGATCCATGAAATCCTCTAGGAATCCTGAAAGTAGATTTATATATGTAGAGTGAGAATACAAGTATACTCATTAGAAAAAAGAATTCCACTCAAGGACATGTGAAAAAAAACATTATAATGAATCTGTGAGAAAATAATATAAAGAAACGCCACATAATCTTGCAAACTAACCAAGCCCGACCTCGACAAGGGATTATCACTAGGTAACATAAGTGAATCGATATAGAATAAAATAAATTACATTAGTGAAATAGTACCCCACAACAGTTTACCAATGATTAGACTCTCTATCCCCAACAAAAATTATTCTGGTGCTCCCACCTATTCAAAATATACTACATCACATCCCGCTCGCACACACACAAGCCTCACGATACATTCTCCCCACACACACCTGGTCCCCACACACACATTAGCCTCACCACACATACCACGTAGACACACATTAGCCCCACAACAAATCCTTCCCACAAACACCCTGGCCTCAAAACACATCATGTCTCATCTTGAAGACACATAGGACATCATGTTATAATTCATCCAGAAGACACAGGTGACATCGTATCACATGTTATCCTGAAGACCCATGGGATACTATATCTCAAATCATCATAAAAATACCTAGGATACCACATCTCAACATCTATCTAATGCTCTAATAGGCCTCTGGCCATCACAACCTTTTAAATACATACCTTGTCTGATAGAGGGAGAAGTGAGGAGCGAGTGGGTTTTTATCAAACCTTTTAACCAGATGATGGGGAAGACACCCCCAACGTGACAGTGAGGGTGTTATAAAGATAGTGATCAACATGGGTGATAACAATGAATGTGCAAGTATACAAACTCACATGTAGAAATAAATATATATATATATATAATACCAAACACTCAAACCCATCCTGTGGGTTCTCAGACAAACAACCAACTCACTACATTGCCAACTTTGTTGCAACCTATAAATACCCAACACCACAGAATAAGCCACAAATCCCATTTCACATTTACAATAAATTTCATTTAATCATTCATGTTCCATTAACCAAGAAACCCCATGACATTCTAGGAATTATTAATCAATTATTTCTTTATTACACCACTACATGGGAGATTATCATGCCGGAGACATATCAAGCAACCAGTGGTAGTCATTCTTCAGATGAAGATCCCTAGTAAATTAACATGACTTAACATTCTATCTACATCCATCACCCATTCATGGTGTTTTATAAAATAATCTATAGATATGGGGTGAAGCTTCTTGAATGCTATCAATGAAGAAGTATTTAGCTAATTACCCAGAAAACTTTTACGTACCTTCTTAAAACTCATCCTCCGACTTTATCATAACAACATAATCAACCCCATGTAGCCAACCGTCCCTAGAACCACATCACTATTAATACCAAATTAAAAAATATTTTCATATTTAATAAGGAACCCATTATTTAAAACTACTTATTAATCTATGGTGTTATCATATAAACTGTTTGATCTAGGGGCAACCATTTATTGTCTGAATATATATAGATTCCAAATATTAATAAGAATTCCATAGAAACCAAAAAACAAGAATTCAAAAAACCATTCCACATACAAAAAAGGACCCCCAATGGCCATGATTTTCAGTGAATAGTTAGACCAGAAAAATCACAATATTAACAATATCAATCACACAAAATGATCATGTGCCACTTTCCCCACCCCAATGTATATTGATTATTAATACAATTCAGTTATATTTATTAATAAATATGTAACTTTAATTAAAACGATAACATCTGTATACCCTTCCGACATGATGCGAAATTAGGAAAAATGAAGGAAATCATTTCTAAATGAAAATATGATCATCACTTCTTGGTTTCACCAAAAATAGCGGTGCACGTACAGTAGGTAAATCTCATTGGAATCATAAAACGATTTCAGCAACCAGGTCACACAAAACTTGTGGGAAGAGGTATTTGGTATATCCTATATCAAAATAAAGTAAGAAGGAATGAATTAGATAAAATACATCTAGAATTTTGGAAGATTAGATCTTCATCAAGGTATTAGATATAGTTTGGATTTTCTATTAAAGGTGGATCTAACCATGGCCACACAGTTTGACCATTTAAAAGACTATAGACTCTAATTTAATTATATAAAGGAAATAATATTTTTAAATGACTGGAAAAATATTTTAATTTAGTCATTTAGACTAAATTCCATCATAAAATTCATAAAAATCGAAAATTGGAGATGACTAACAGTTTTTAGTGAGGAACCGCCAGGCAAGGCACCACAAGTGAGGCACTATCAATGAGCCACAACTAGTGTGCCACCACTAAACGAGGAACTATTAGTGATTCACCACCTGAGACCCACCACAAGACAAGGATGTTACAGTGATGCACAACCATCATGCCACTTCTAAAAAAGTAACCACCAATGAGGCACCACCATATAGACACTGAAAAAAAGGAATTTCTAGAGAGAAAATGCTATAAGAGGATCTTCCAGTGAGGCACCACCAATGAGCCACCACTAAACGAGGATTTGTGGGCATGGGACACTGCCATGGTGAGCTATCGTCAGCAAGACACTACAAAGGATATACACTGATAGGGTGATCTACCATCATTGAAACACCACCAGGGAGACACCATTATGGTGATATACAATTAGAAAGAAACCACCCTGGAGATACAACATTATGTTGACATTCCATTGGAAAACATCAAAAACTGGAAATTTTTCAAAGTGTTGAAATCAGTTACCTAGACATCCCAAGACACCTCAAACACTAGGTTTACCACAATGTAATGGACTAGATTGTACATTCCATTAAATCAGATACCTCAAATACTATTCTCATCCACCATATTTTTAAACCAACCTGAAAAAAGTGGGCAGGAGTCTGAACAACCATCCCATGAGATACCCTTCAATGATCTCATCGCACTTGAAACACTACAACCAAATAAACATAATAATTTTCAATGAATACCCAACATGTGTTTTTATAAATCTTTAGTTTAAACTTACACACCCAAGAACCCCTCCTCGGACATTTAAAACCCAGGTTTTTTTATCATGGTTGTTGACACATCAACCAAATGACCACAAAACACAATGAAAACCCACAAGCCTCCTCCTCTAACATAGACACACCACCACACAAAAATTTCACAAAACAACCAAAAAAACATAAAATCCAAAATAACACATCCTCCAGAACAGACGAATTTGGGAGTACCATCCTCCATATAAATATAATATTCCCTCTTGGCGGCACTGACTCTCCCACACTGATTTTATCCCATAAAAATTAATGCATCATGATTCTGAATCATGTTCCCTTTCTTCATACATCTGAAAATTATCAAACATCATACCACATACAAGAAAAATCTAATTAGAACATTACATTTCATAAAATATGGTTCATATATAACATTACATGAAAAAATAAAAAAAAATAAAAACAAAAAACAGCACGTATAAGGAATGAATATGATTCTCTCCCTCCCAAGTATTATCCTCTTAGCCACCATACCTCCACAACATGAGAAACAGAAGAACAATCCATCCAAATAACACCATATCTTGGAAATCTTGTTTATCTTATGGTTGCTCCACAAATATCACTTCATCTGCAATATATTACTCTACCCAATAAATGACATTAGGTTAATCATGAAGATATCTTCAATTCTGAGAGACATGAAATATTTCATGGATCCTCTCTAACCACAGTGGAAATTCAAAATGATACACTATGTTTCCAACTCATCCTAACACTTCAAGGGGTCCAATGAACATGTAGAAAAGCATTCTTCCCCTTCCAAAAGCCCACATCCCATGCCAAGGTTATACATTCCAAAATACATGGTCCCGAATAAAAAACCCCAATGTCCTAATATTGAGACTAGAATAAGACTTCTATCAGTATTGAGTGTATTTCATTCACCCAAAAATGAGCTATAAGTTTGCTATCATGATCTGCAATACATCTGGACAAATAATAGATCACTCCTAAACATCTGTACAACACAATGGATAATGGAAAATTCGTTCATGAAAATCCTGAAATGGTGAATTTATAATAGAAGAGTGGTGGATATTATTATAGAAAGACTCTTACAAGGGAAATTTTGATACCCAAGATCCAACAAAGTCCATGATGCTAGCTCACAACATATCCTCAAATGTCTAGATAGTCCAGTATTTCTGCCCATCCCTCTGAGGGAAGAAAGTAGTCTTGTGGCATAACTGAGTACAAAAACTCTTGCAAAAATCACATACAGAATAATGAGGTGTAACATATGTCCACATCCAATACAATGGACCTTAAAAAACCATGAAACCACACCACCTCTTCCACTTACATTTTAGAAAAAGCATATAATGATCCCAACTCCTTGATCAATAAGAAATTGGTCGATTTTGTTATCTGATCCGAGATCACCCAGATAGAATCAAAACCTCATTAATCTCTAGAAAACCTATGTTCAAATACATCAATATTTTTTAAATTTCCACTAAGAATCATCCTTGGATTTCAAAACAACCACCAGATACATGATGTACAAACTTTATATACTTGAAAACGAAACACATTACCCAAAACACTGCCACTTCCCTTTTCATTTTAGTACACCAAATATGAGTCCTCAATCGATATTAAATTTTCATAACTCCTGGGTTTACCTACAAATTTTAGATATGAAACTCGTGAAAGACTCCCTTGTGCATTACCGTGATAGTAATCAACCTTCCCTAAAACAAAATCTATTTTGAACCATCCTCTGATCATCCATCTATAACATCATTGTGTCCAACATGATTATGAATAACCTAATTCTTTGAGACTCCCCACAGAGACTCCCCCATGTACGAAATATAGGTATATTTCTATTTCATATGAATCAAACACCCGCTAAATCCATCTACCCTTGTATCCTAGTGCAAGGATGATAACTCCTCCATATCTCTCCAATCTTCCACTAATTCAAAAACATCATCCTTCTGCGACGTTCTCCTCAAATAGTCGACCATGACATCCCCCATTGATGAGGTGTTAGAGACAAGGAAATCATAATACTGAATAAACATTATACACCACTACTTTTAAAAGTTCAAATCACATTGAGGAAATATATGTCTGAAACTCTTTTGATTAGTGAAGACCTCAATGCATTATCCAATGATGTAATACCACCAAAATATCAGGGTAAACAAAACCATAGCATTCTAAAGATAATTTGTGGAATAGTTATCCTCATAGGGATTCAACTTCATAGGATGACAATAGATCACTACTTTTAGCTACATAAGCACACATCCCTAGACATGATGGAATGTGTCACAGAAAACATCAAACATCACCCCTTCCTCCGAAAGTTAAATTGATGGATCACTCACAAACATTTATTTTAGGAATCCCAATTATCACTGGCATTGATCACTATATATAGAATATTGGTCCTTTATAGTTAATGATGTCAATAGGGATATAAATCCTTATAAATTGGGAAAAAATATATGATAATATTCTGTGAGACCAAGGAGACTACAAACACCTTCCATGTTCTTAGGTGATCCATATTAAAAAACTACTTCATCATTAGATGGGTCCACTACCACACCATGATGAGACACCACATGCACGAGGAAACAAACCTCTCATGTCCAGAACTAACACATGGACACCATTACATAGAGTTGGTGGCTTCAATCAACAAGCAAGACATCTCATAGATATATGACATGCTTTTATTCAGACTTCATGTAGATTATGATATCATCAATTATTATGAAGATTAACCAATATTGGAAATCCTAGAACCTAGAGTTCATAAACCCCATGATCAAGACTGGGGTTTTTGAAAAATAAATTTTGATGAATAATAACTTGAGGATCTTTTACCATCATATGAACGCAATCATCTGGATATCAAATTCCTACACTCTGAACTGGTGATATCATGACCACATATTGTTCATAAAAACCCAAATCAACCACTCTTATATTCGAAAAGATCATCTATACGTGGATGAGTGTAAATATTTTTGACTGACACTTGATTCAACCATTAGTATTATACACACCTCCTTAGACCACAATCCTCCTTCTTTGAGAACAACACTAGTTCACCCCATGATGATAGACTAGTTGGGATAAAACCGTTTTGAATCCATATATCTATCTAATTATTCCAATCTTGAAACTCATAAGGTGTCATCCGATAATGACCTATTAAAATCTGAAAAATCCCCAGGCTAAATGTATATCCCAAACTCATTGTCATGTTTAGGGGTTATAATAACAACCTTTCCAGGGAAACCATCGAAGAACTCTTAAACACCAATAGGAACCTCACATTTTACAACATCCATGAATTCTACTAAAAACTAATCCAATAAAGAAATAAGATGCTCTACCCACTGAATTCTTTCATGAAAACTCATATCTCAAATGAAAACAACACACTGAATTACACATTCGAAAAAATGAGTCTCATTAAGAAGCATTGGATAATAACAAGTATTGAATGAAAATAGTCGATTTTGAGGATGAGAGTGTATCACTGCATCTCTGGTAACAAAACACGGGATTGTTGTGGTCATATCTTAATTATTCACCCCAGTAATACATCTAACAAGATGGTCTGGACGCCGACTAGTTTACTAAACACTAGGGGCACGTGAAGTCTCTCTGCTTCTGGTCCTAACGAATGGGCTAGACCAACTATCGTAAAGCATTGCAACGCCCCTGTATCAAACCAGGAACAAACATGAGTACAAAACAAACGAATCATACCTCTGATGATCAATGGCCCCTCAAGATCTACAGCCTCTACTACATGAAACTGACCATGCCCTTCTCATCAACCTCTTAGATCACATTCACTTCATTATCATTAAATATTTCTGGTTTATTCAGTTAATTGGATTTATAGGTCACCACTTTTTTTGTAAATCCCCTATTTATCCAATGATTATTTAGATGATAAAAGTAATATAAGGGAATTTTTCAGAGTTTTAATATAATAATTTTAAACCTATGATTCATGTTAATGATCCATGCACATAATTTCCTTAAGATAGTAGGCCTCATGATCTTATGGGGTTATATTAAGTTCATCTTGATGTAGTAACTCTTGAAATAAAATGTTTTGAAATGTAGATTACATTAATAAAAATTATGTTAACGTAACACTATCATCTCCCATATATTGATATTTTATTATTTTTATGGAATAATATTTATCCATACCAATCTCCGTCAAATGGGAATAAAACATCACACATGATTATAGGGTGACTGCCAACTCAAGAACCCATTTAATTAACCTTCCAACATTGAGTCATATAGATAGTCATAATGATATAAATATATCATATATACAATAATATGAAATTATATTAATTATTTAAAATTAATATATCATCCACATACTTACCATTTTACACATTAAGGACGTGATATCATATTTCATTCACACGTATAGCCTATCATCAACTAATAGTGACGTGATTAATTTTCAAGGGAAGACATTATAGAATGATTGAATAATGTATGTAATGAGTAAATATGGTGTCTATAATATTATTATAATTCAATAGATTATTTAACTATATCATTTTATAAATAAGTGAATATTTCCTGACGGAACGTGTATGATAATATAAGGCTATTAACACAAATAATAATAATTATTATTAAATATTATTAATGAACATATGATAGAACATTATAAACTGATCATATGTGATATTATGAATATGAATATGGTTATAGTATAATATATAACATGTTTCATCTAATATACATAATGTTAATAGACATTCATCTAAAAGGAAATTGGGATGTAATGTAATTCTATCTCAAAACCCACTTATTTGGGACATGATTATTATTATAATGTTATTAAATTTTAGGTGGTGAATATACTACCCCTTGGAAATATTTTACAGGAATCCCTATTTATTCAAGACGATTAATGTTTCATTATTTTTTATTCATTGAAGGGATTATTATTCAAAAGTAAACAAATTGAAATTAATTTATTTTATTGTATAACATGTTTTTGTGATTTCTTATAGTTTCATTATTGGAATCTAATCATTAATCATTCATAAGGATAAATTAATTTGTTATACTATGGATATTTACGTAGTTTACACATATTCTTCCTATAATTCCACTATTTAGAGCTTGAATCAGTAAATGAAATGTTTAGGAGAGAAATAGATTCTATTTTTCATTTTACGGGGTATAATATTTCCATATATATAATATAATTTTTTTAAAAAAAATTATTAAAAAAACTATTTAAAATTCTCATTTGAATTCATCAATAAATGTTTTAATGGAATGAAATTAATATCCCTATTTTTTTATGAAAATATTTAATAAAATAACAAGAAATGAATGTTTTTTAACATATATGGAATTAGAGGAATTATTCCATCTTGTGAAGTTTTTATGATATTTATATTCTTCCATATTTTTTTAAATATTTTAAGGAGAAAATAAGAATTAAACTCTCATTTTAATATTTCTATTCCATTCTTTCTATTTCCACAATGGACATGATATTTTTAAAACCCTATATTTATGATAAATATATGGTCTACCCCTATCTCATATAAATATTTTGGTCCTTATATGTCTCATGAATCTTCATATTTTTTCCCTATTTGGAAATAACATTTCATTTATGTATAAATATTATTTATTATGGATATTTTTATTTCTTAAATAATATATCATTTAATAATATATATTTTTCCGTTGTATTTCATTTAATTAAATGTGATATATTTATATTCATTATTCATTATGAAGTATAAAAATTTATTAATAATAAAACTTTCTATTACTGGATTAGTCATTCAATATATGTTGAATTCATTCTCCACACCATGATGGGATGGTTCTGATTATATATAGCCCCTCAATACAACAGTAGTTATCATGATATAAATCAGCTGGAAAAACTAAATATTTTTGTGTGTATATGTATACATTTATTAAACCATATTAGAACAATAGATATATGGTGTAGAAATCATGATTTAATAGATCATTATGTCAAATATATTGAATTTATTTCATTAGTAATTCCATTATTATTATCCTTGGTATTATTTCATTGATATATTTTAATAGATTCGTTTTTTAAGTTATTTGATATAATGGAATGTGTCCTCATTCATTTATATTACTATATTGATTTCAGTTATCTTATAACAATATATTTCATTTTTAATAACCATTACTGATTATCTAAGATCACAATTTTTTTTTTCATTAACCAATATATGAAGATGAATTATTTAATGGACAATAAAAAATGTAGTGCATTTTCTTTTGTTTTGTTTTATAATCCATTCCCAATGAAAAATGGGTATCATTACTGTATATTGATCTGTAAGGAAACTAAATGTTTCATTCCATTAGGAATATAACAATTGAATCTATTCCATTTTAATAAATTATACAATAACTCTAGGTGAGTAGATTCAAGGTTGTTATATTCACATTAATTTTTATGATATTGATAGGTGTACTTCACCACTCAATCATTTTCTATATGTCATAATCATACATATTTCATTATGATCCGATCACAATTTTTTCTTTTATAATATAATCATATCACAGTATATTTATTACTTCTTTTTTGGAATTTCTGTCTTAATATAAAATTCTTCTCTATTGGGAGATGTCATTATTTATGAAAAAATGGAATTGATAAAAATATTTATGATCCTTTCATAAAACACTTTCTCATCAATTTTTAAATTCTTTATTTATAATTATTCTTTATTTTACTAAAAAATTATATGTACCATAAATTTTTATCCCCAAACTTATCATTACCACTTTTCATAAGGATGTTTTAATATAATTTTTAAGGATGTGATTTTCAATAAAATTAATTTAAAATATTAAAGTGGATTTTCATTTCATGATCTCATATTTTATATAACACGCCACATTTATTGACATAAAAATTATTTACATAAAAATCCCTACTATTAATAATTATTAAATGTGGTATTTTAAAAGGTATTTCACGTTACCCTTTGAAATATGATTTTTTTAATGTGAATCGATATTTTTCCACATTATGCTAAGGTTATAAAATGTTTACAAAATACACATTTTAATGGTTTCACTTCCACTTTCCAATTTATCTCTAATAGATATATATTATATAGAGATATGTCTTATGAATAATCCTATAAATAACAGTGTAATGTTATCCCTTTTTGTGATTGAATTATTAGTATCAACTGAACAAAATTATGATGTAATTTGATGTGATACTATTTGAAAATACTACAACATCAATTTTAGTTACATCATATTCTTATGATAAAATGATTTCTTTAAAATGGAACACATATTTTTTTTGATAATTTTCATTACGTGATATATGGGTTCTTATTTCTTCCTCCAATGTATTAGTTATTGTTTTATATCTCACGATTATAAAAGATACATTGAAGTAGCAGATTCCCAAAAGGGTATATGGGTTGCTATAAAAATATCAAAAGGGCATATAGGTAGTTTCTCGAGCCCAAATCTGTACACATGATTTTAGCCTTTTCCCATCATGTAAGATTATTTTTCTCTTATTACACATTTTTTACAAGGATTGTTATCTCCATCCTAAATGGGTATATGGAAAAATATTCCAATCCCACAATGTTACTTTAAACAAGTATCAATGTGTTATCTAATAGGTTATAATATCTTATTGTTATTCATATACCACAAATATTTGTTATTTTATGATATTATCCTGCAAGGATTATAATTATTATCACACATTTATAAACTATTATTGTATGGTATATGTTTTTTCATTTGTGTTATATGGCCTTACATGAGGACATATAGTTAAATCATACTTTTCCATGGTCCTTTTATACATCCTTTATCTCATTCTCATGTTTTCTCAAATTTATCTATTATATCCCTTATGAACCATTGATAAGTTTCCTTTTAAATGTTTTAATCCCACTCATTATAATGAATCCATTCACTATGAATTAAAAAAACAATCTTATGTGTAATTTTTAATGGGATAGAATGTGTGGAGAATCTTATTCTAAATTTTGAAGACATATTGTGACATAATAAAATCAAGTAATTAATCTCTAAAAATTCTACCCTGTCTGATTTAGGGTTTTGAGGTCATTTTTAATATATAATGTTTAAATTATAGATTTATTATATAACATATTAATATTTATCTTGATTATATAACTTATTAACTAACGTAGTTCTTAAATACTCTATTTCTTATATTAGACCTTGGAGGGTGGGTCTGGGTAACCACATTAGTTAACTATTCCTCTAAATACATTTAAATAATCTGAAAATTATAGAAATAAAAATCTATGTGATAATAAGGATTTTATTTTAGATAATATTTTATTTCTAATGTAATTTCACACTCCATGTATTGAGTATTAGTGAATGATTCTGTATAATTTTTGCAATATCGATCCTCATAAATGGTTATTAAGCCTTGTAAGAAGTAATAGTTGCTTAAACTAAGCTTCATTATTTATAGTAAAATGTAAAAAAATCATCAAACAAACATAAAGTGTTCATGAATTTGAAAAGGGGTGTTCTTAAAACCCTATGTCACTATAAATTTTATGTTCCCCCTCTCTATTTTACTTATTCTAGTGAATTAATTACATAAAATAATTGGGAAAGGTTAGAGCTTTTTTTAATAAGGTTTTCCAAATTTGTGTGAAATATTAGAAACTAAAATTACTTCCACCCATCTTGTGCTAATATGAAATTTAATAAGGATAACATGATGATGTACATATTGGTTAGCTAACGGTACATATAATCTCTATACAATACTCAATTGGTAATTCTACCTCTGATCATTTCAAACAAAGGTTATAAATGTCATGTCATTCCCCCCAATATACATTGTGCGTAATAAAATATTACACATCGTGTGTGGACCATATTATTGTCTCGTAATTGTTTCTATTATGTTCTGATGTATATGTATGTGAGAGACATGGTTTGTTACCCATGCTCATAGGGTGTGAAACATTTAAAAAATCTTGCAGAATCATGATCATTCAAAGAGTCTTCTTGTGTGATAATTGTAGATAAAATTCACGTGGAATTAAAATAATAAATAATCCTTTACTTTTAAATATATATCATGTGGCCATTGACTACACACCATGAAGAAGTAATAATATTTTGAAACCCACAAACATAATATTCACATCACAAACACCACTATCACCAATAATAATAGTCATACCTCCATTATTGTACAAAACTACTGACTTCAAGTCCTTCAATTCATCTCATCAGGAAAATATTTAGACAATAATCATTCTCTAGTACATGGTCATCAAACCAATAATGGAATTGCACTAAAAATCACTACATTATAGCTTACATGCACCAAAACAATCAAAGTCTCTAGCTATCTTCTATTGTAACATAATAGAATCACTATATAACATAAACATGAAGTAATAGAGAATAATAAATATGGTGGTGGCCTATGGAATACACAACTATCCAACAATGGGATATATTTCTAGTTTTTCAAAGAATATAAATATGATACAAGATTATAATTTTCTATTTGAAAGAAAAAAACTTACAATGGGTTATTATTATAAATATATTATTTAATTTCATCATGAAATAAGTTCAAGAATAATAATTTCAATTACGAAATATTATTAATATAATTATTCTTCATGGAGAACAATCCATTTTAGAGATATAATCCAAGAAAAAAATAATGAATCAAAAAATGACTTCAAATATTGTGATTAACCCTCCTCCCCTCAAAATTTTAAAATAAATTATTCATGAATAATTTACGACCATGATTATAGGAGACATATAAACAATTAAAATATTTTTACATTATTCATTTGTTGATAAAATTATGCAATTAGACCCTTTAATTATATTTTTTTAAAATATCAAGTTCATTAAATGAAATATAAATTTTAATATAACGAAATTGATTCAATTAATATAGTTAATAAAAGACAAAATATTTTTAGGACATAAATTTGGATTATTATTTAGTTTCAATATTATTCTATTCAATTATTCAAGTTAAACATTTTTTCAAAAAAGGGGATGATTTTTTTTAAACTTCATTTTAATAATAATATATTTTTAGGATATTGTAGATCAAAATAAACATTAACAAACCAAATACCTACCATATTGGTGATTTACTTATTTTTTAAAATCATTTCACAATTCATTGTTTCTAGTGTCAAATGCACTATAACTAAATCTAACAATAAAGAACAAAATGAATAGGATTTATTTTAATAAGAGAATGGAAGGGGGAGTGAAATTGAATTCAATTATTTCCACTGAGGTTTTCATTAATAGTTTATGTCATTATATATAGGATTGGATAATTTCCTAGATTTTAATATAACACACATTTCAAAAATCACATATATAACGTTCCTCTTAGATAACACCAAAAATATAGATATCATATATCATTAAATTATCATCCAGAATATTTTCTTGTCATGTCAATGTTCCTTAATATTGAATATTCTAGATAAGTTACACTTCATATCCATAATTTTTGGAAACATATGAACATATCATCATTATATCATCTACAAACTATAGTAGAATGATCAATATCACATATTCCTGTTAAATCTAATAAAAAATGATCATTGATCCATCTTCCAATTCATTCTTCTAAAATATACACATCTTACAATTGATTACATTATTATGGAACATTATTTATCCCAAAATACATTTCTTAAGCTAAAAAAACCAATTTATTGTTACCTTATTTATCAAATTCTAATGGCTCCTTAATGAAAATTTCTTCACAAAAATATCCAAGAAGTAAATTCTATTTACATCCATGTATTCCATTAAATGGTATTATGATGAGGCAATTTTTATCGTTGTCATGATAGTTTCATGTTTATTTTCTAGCATGCATGAATTATTGACATAAAATTATTACCTATATTAAAATGCATTTACCACCAGTCATGATTTGAAACACTTCTTGGAATCATACTATTCTATCAAATGGTAATCCTTGTTCCAAATTGATCATTTAACTTTGGTAAAATCCATCAAATATCATTATATATTTTATTGTAAGGAATACATCTCTTCATCCATTACTAACAATATTTTTTTATTAATATATCTTCACTACTTCATAAGGAATTGGGGTCCCTATATATCCATAAAAAGGACTTTTTATATGTGTATTAAACATCATATCTATTTTTATGACTCCTACTTATCTCTTAAACTAAAATTTTTATCCTATATTGTTTAATTCAATACTGTCAGATCCATAACTCTGGATGATTGTACATAGTTCCAAGTAGTAAATCATATTTAGATTTCCTATTTTATTAGCCTCACCTTCAAACTATCAATATATCATTCCAAGTTCTATAAAAATTAAAATCTTCCTATATTCTTCAATTAATAAAAATTGTCTATAATATTTTATTTATTTCCAATTTCTTCATTCATTACCAATTTCTAGTCCTTCCACAAATCCTTATCATTAAATATAATCTCTCTACATGGGATGAATTTTTTCCTATAATTTTCATGTAATTTAAACTCAAAATTATTTTCTTTATACCCAAATGAGAAAACACATATTGAATTTATCCTATGAAATTCCCTATCCATATAGCTAACATAAACATACACTAAACAACAGAAAAATATAATACTCTCTGAATTCAGTAATTTACTGATCCATACCCCCTCTTGTTGTTTTGGCCAACCTATTGATATGGGACTCATTCATATTTTAATCCCATTGTAATGACTTCCATCACCCACTTTGCCTTATAAATATTGATGTGTAATCCTCAAGTTAAATCCTTCTCGATCAAAATATTATCCACACATTCTAATATTCCACATTCCAATGGTGTATCGAGCATTGTCTTCTCCTTTCCTATCCAATTCTTCATAATTATGTTCTAGAAGTTCTATCTTCTCTTTCCACTACCATTTTTAGAAATAACAAATTTTAACTTCAATCCACATTATATTTAAACCATTTCTCATGAATGAATAAAATTGTGGTTAAAATTATATTTACAGTTTAGAAACTAAACACAAATTATTATATAATTATCCTCAATAATGGATTAAAAATAAGGTGAACTAGTATGGGACTAAATATGGGTTTGTGTTGCAACCTAAACCCCAATAGCCTAGAGTTGGTGCCTTTCTATAGTACATTATAATGGATAAAAGGATCTTATTACTAATGTATAAAATAATATAGTTTTCATGGTAATCGAGATAAATAATTGAAATTGAAGTTACATTTTAAAACTGAAAATTCACAATGTTTTTTATCTGATAATTCAATTATTACCTTTAGCATATCCTTTCTTATCAATACAAGAACACTTCCACATATCCAGGTTAAAATTGAACCATAATAAATGGGTGAGCTCATATTCTTAGAAAATATAAGAGTTAAGTATATGTTATGAAAAAATAAGGCATAATCAAAATAAAATGGTAAATAACAGAAAAACATGGTATTAAATTAATAACTTCATCATAATATGGTATTACTAAAAGGTGATAAAATTATTATATACCAATAGTCACATGAAAATTATTCATCAAAATGGAAATTATAACTAATTGAACAATCACATGGAATATAGATAACTAATTTCCTAATAGACGAATATAAAAATCTTGACATCTATGATAAACCATAAAGACCTTGTTAAATGAAATATAGTATCATTGATTCGTCAATACAATAAATAAAATATAATTGGGTATAGGTTCCAAAACCTATATAAATATTTGGGTTATTCCAAGGAAAAAAGGTTTCTAGTTTGTCTCATGAACCCCACTTATTCATCAATGTTCTATAACATGCCATTCCAATCACATACAAGGTCCAATTCATTCATAATATCAAACGGGTGAAACATAATAAATGTAAACATTCATATTAAAAAATAACTTGTGAAATATTAATACTTACCCCAATAAACAATTATAAACCATCTATATTAATATTATGAATGGAATCAAAATAGAATACCCAAAATCAATTTGATCATAATCTATTCAATAACGATTACATATGGTATTAATATAATATATCCATTTTTGATAAAAATTTTAATAAAAATTTTATTTCATTGAAACAAACAGTTTCATTTAAATCATTATTGGGTAATATATAATTTTCTATTTAGGAAAAATTTGGAAAACCATTTTCTTTAAAAATAACTTTTTAAAAAAATTCTTTAAAAAATTAACCTCTTAAGAATGAAAAGGATAATTCAAAATAACCTTTTTTGGTAAATCCGTAAATTACATAAAAGATAAAAATAACACACTTTTTTCATTGTTAAATGGTTATTAAGGTGCCTTTTTTAGAAAAATACAAGAGAATTTCCTTCAGAATTTAGATAATATCCAACATGCATTATATTACAAATGAATTAAATTTTCCTCTAAAATTATAAAATAAAAAATATTTAATAAATTATTTTTAAGAGATTAAGAAATTTTTTTAAATAATTTTTACAATTCATAGTTTTGGTCGAAAACTGATTTTCAAACGAAGAGAGAAATATACTTTTATTTTGTTTAAAACATTTTTGTGAGTATTTTATGTGACAATGATTGATAAAATAGATCTAATTCATGAAAAATATAATAAATGAATATAGTAAAAATATAAAAATGGTTTATTAAAAAATAAAAAAAATTCAATTTTAAACAATCCCAACTAAAATGAAATTGTGATGTAAAACTTTGAAAATATGAAAACGTTGATGTGAGAATTAACCAATTTCTGGATTATATGTATCATCTATAATTCCATATAAAAAATTATAAATAGAACATATTATAATCAAATTTCATTACAAACATGTTATTTTTATGAAATAATCAATGATGTTTAATTTTGACCTAATGAGTTCAAATTGGGTTAAGAAAACCCTTACCTTATACTTCTTTTAGTCAACCATAGTTTAAACTCTTATACAATTATTTTAAACATGTTATTAACATATGGAAGAATCATATTAAAATTTATAATATTGTATATGATTCTTCTATAATATCATATCACCCTTTTGTTATAAATATTTCATTAATGTTTTCGTTTCTAGTGTTAAATTCTGTATTTTTTCATTCACTCATTTTCATCAAAAACATTTTATTACAAATACTATTTCATTATATCATATATTGATAAACTATTATATAAATATTATTTATTTTTGGTATATATTAATTTAAACTACTCCATAATTTTTAAAAATATGAGATGAAAAACATTATTCATGGAGACGGTAGCTCTTACGTACATCTAAAAATTGTTTCAATTTTATTATCGTATTGAATGAATGAAACATAATTGTTATATATATTTGAATTTTTATAACAGTTATACTTTTATGTTATATATGTCAAATATTTCCATTAAATCCATCATTTTTACAACCTATGTATATTGCGAATGAATAATGTTTCTTGGAGAGGTGGTAGTCTATCATACATACAAATGATGTTGTCGTATTCCCATAAAATGAAAATCATAAAGGTATGTGTGATATAATAATTAAATAATAATAATAAGATCATTAATATAATATATATCTTATATTTCTATTATTTCTATTATTATACACAACTATAAGACATTTTAATGGAAAAATGATTGAAATCTGTTCGAAAGGCTATAGTCCACAATACACACAAATAATGATTTCATAACCCATTTGATGGAATTTTGTGTTGTTGTAATTTCTATCCTTATTAAGAAAAAATCCTAGAATTTGTATGATTATAATGATATTATATTATAATGGTATAATAACTATTTAACAAGGTTGAGAAAGAAGTAAAATATTGAATCTTGTTTGAGAATGTTACATCTTCTATTGATGTCTTCTTCTGGTTTTCATGGAACACTTCCCATGACGAATTTCTATCCAAAATAGGGATTCTATAATATTTTGAAGGGATTTTTTGGTGACACATGGGAATGTAATTTTTAATAAAAAAGTTTTTCATGAAGTTAAATGGAGAGGATAAGAGGTATCCTTTATAAGTGACAATAGTGGAACACATGTAATTTTTTTTGAGTGAATTCCACTGAAGTTTTGTTACATATCAAAATTCCCCAATAATAGTAAATTGTCAATAATATATGAGACAATTGATTAATATGGTCATACAATGTGGTTTGAACATGGTTTGGGTTATTTGTACACATAATATTTGATTTTTAACCATTACGTAAATTCATTCTATCACTAATAAATTTAATTAATTTTAATTCTTGTCCCTATTAATTTTAGTTAAAATTGATGTTTGGATTATTAAACAATATAAAATATGATAACACTATATTTGGATTTTTTTTATTCAATTGAATTAAAATATACGGAAAATATTAATTTAGAATTAATCGAAGGGATGTGAAAAGAATGGGGGTTTTAAAGATATATGTTAAGATGTTTTTTAATGATATTATATCTAAATTCAATATTAAAATTATTAAAATCAACTATAATTGATTGATTGAAAGAATTTATAACTAATATTACTTAAAAAAACAAAATATTATTTAACATAAAAAATAATTTAAATATATAATCAATTTTAAGTTAAAATTTATTGTCTAATAATTTTCATCCAAAATGAATTATTTCAGAAAAATCTCAAAACATCACCCTACTGAAATTATGACATTTAAATTTTACAAATAATGTTTTTTTTTGACATGATTTTTTTCTAAAAATGGTATAAATTAATTACAAATTATTTGTGTGAGGAATCAAAATACCATTATTTAAGAAATTATTTTTTTCATAAAACATTTCATTTTCTTTTAGATGATCCTTATAATTATTTTTAATAAATAGATAACCAAAAAATTTGTATAAAATACAAATTTTCATAATTATTTTAAGATTTTTCATAACCTTCATTCCAATTTCTAGTAGATAAATTTCAAGTTAATTAATAATATTAATGTTATAATGTTGTTTCGTAAAACTCAGTCTTGTGTATAACACACAATTTACTATGTGTTCCATGAATTCGAAGCCCTGATCAATGATGTGTTTCACTATTGAAATTTAACAAAAATTTATTCTTTATAATATATTAGAATAACATTTTCCCTACATTAAATAAATTTTACCCTTTCAATTTAAACATGATCTTGGAAATCAAGGGTTTGGAATTTGGAAATACCATTGTTTAAAACCAGACATTATAAAATGGTTAATAAAACATTATCTGAATAAGAGATATTGAGATGTACCATGTTCGTATGCTAAAAAATAGCTAGGATTATTTTGAGGAAAATATTGATGGAATATAATGATATGGACATGGAAGAAATGGGTAAAATACTATAAATACTGACTGGGGTCATTGATCACAAGAATGTTCATTTTCAATTGAATCAAAGGGGCCTAAAATCGAAAAATATGTGATGAATTAAAATTCCATCTGATTAATAAAATATGAAGGTATTAGGATAAGAGTTTTATTTCAATATTTTTATCATAATGTTTAGAAATTATTTTATTCTTTATGAATATTAGGAAATATATTTATTCATGTGTTTATATTACATAAGAAAAAATTCCTCCTTTGGATATGATTCAATAAATTTTAAATTCACCACATACTCTAATAATAGTGAATATCAATAAATTTTTTATTTTTAATGTTACACTAAAATTTACTTTTAATGTTTCAAAATGTGTAAAAACTAGCACATTTATTTATTTCTACATCTAACTATTTTTAAAATCCAATATGGGTAGCAGAAGTTATCAAACATTACATGTTATTCTCTAAAACTGCACCCAATGCTTAACATAAACCATTTCATAAATGGTAAACCTTATGATACTTCTAGAAGATTATGTTCTATAAATTTAGAATGATGCATTAAAAATTTCCATATTGAACTCATCAATAATTAGTTCAAAGGTCAAAAGTAAAATCCAATTTACATTATTCATATCATTCTTCTCATTGTACTAACATAATAAACCCAACCATATGAACATATTAAGTGTTATATTTCAAACACAAATCTGTTTCTATGAAATTTAACATGGAACTGAATCATTTTTATTGGTCATCATTACCATTCAACATAAACATTCAAATTCATAATGACAATTCTTTGCAACACAATCTCTATACATTTCATAATTCGTATAATTTGAATATCAATTATTAACATACACTTATATCCTATAGCTTGAATCCAATGAAATAACACTTATCATTACCCATCATCAGTAGGGATTTAAAAATCATGAACTTCATCCATTTTCTATTTATGATATATATTACCATTCTGCATGGGGAATTCATTTTTATAGTTCCCCATTTCCTTACAATTATTAATTTAACACTAGAAAATTATTTCCATCCCATTCAGTCCTAGTCATGGTGTACATTGCAACATAGATAAAGAAGACACTTTTTTATTTTATGCAAGTACCTATGTGTTTCCTTCTTCATGTCGCATGATAGAAATTAATTCTTTCCATTCATCTGTTTCTCCACCTTTTCTCTAATTCCATCTTAATATATTATATCCCTTCTAATCCATTAAACAATGATAATTATTTATATATATATTAATAACACATTATAGTATTTCCTTGTATGAAGATAATATTTGGGATATAAGTGAACTTCATAGTGTTATCTTAATCCTATCAAAGAAAAATTAAATCTTTCTCTTTGGATTGCATTCACATTTTGGAGTTTGTATTCCAATCCATATAATGCTACTTTTATAATTACAAATATTTTCCTCTTATTTTTTTTCTGATACTAATGAACTATATTTCCAAATATTATCATTAATCATGAAAGTAATATTTTAATAATAACAATACTTTGAAATCATTACACTCGTTCCATGTTATTTACTCTTCATCATTTTTTGATTTGATTACTTTATTTGATCCATATCTCTTAAAAGGTGATAAAATGTCAGGAATTCATTATTCAATTTCAAAAAATCATATAGAGTGTGAAATATAATCTCTATGTAACCTATTCTTTTAAAATAAAAAATGTTTTGGTATTACCATTGAATAATAGAATTTATAGAAACATATATTAGTTTATCATTATTTAAAATCATGATGGATCAGTACGACACTCCCAACAAGAATGGTACTACTCATAACACGATCCATAATTCCAAATATTTTTATAACAAGATTGGTTCTAGATATAGATTTAAATCTAGAAACATTATCTTCCCTAGGAGGGAAATCACTTCATGGATTATATCCAATGATATGGTAACCATTCCATTTGATAGGAACTATTTCCAAATAATGTAAAACATTGTATTTGATCATTAAATTATGAAACCTCGTGTATAATCCAATAAATAAAGACCTATATAAATTTAAACATTTCGGTGTAACTAATATCATTAACAAAAATGTCTTTTAATTTCATGTATCATTATTATCAAATCCACTATATTTGTTTATAATGAAAAAGTGAAATATCATAATTAGATCCCCTAGAGTGTTTCAAAATAGGTGTGCATTAATTCACATTTATGGGTAGCACGTGACACTCGAGTCCAGACTAATGCTCCTTTTTCAGAGTTATTTCCTCTAGATACCTCTATTCCAAAACCATGTCCAATTTTTGTATCCCAGTAGTTATTTATTCCTATGAAAAAATGCATTATCTATACCATACCAATATAATAGAATTTATTTTCTATTGTTATCCTAAATGTCTTATAATATGGCCACATTACCTAATATTTTTTCCCCTACATCTAATTCCTGACGTATCTACTAAACTTATTCTAATACCAAATAGGGAGACCATAACCCCAGTAACACAAAATTGGTGGCTTACATTATTACATTGGTAGAGATATAAAGATTCAAATATAAAATTAACAAAAAATTTCATAGTCTTAGTAAAATATAAATAGATTATAGTTTTACATTGAATTGTAAAACATAAAATAAACAAAAAAAATTATTTGTTTATTCTATTTTAACCCTTAGTGAATCCATGCATATCAATCATAAAACAATTCCTTATATCCTAGGAAACATTTAACATAAGAAAGGGGTGATGTTAGACGTGCATTAAGGGTAGGATTAAAAAAATCTATGAATAATGAATTAATAATAAAATTAGAAAGGTAAATAATTGAAACATATTGAATTAAATTTATATCATTATAATTTTAAGGGAGGAATAAATTATGATAAAATAATTCTATAAATATAACCACATGATCTTGAATATTCACCGTATAAATTAAAAAAATAATCACAAGGAATATTAATAACTAAATGCATAATTATGGAATTAATGACACTAGAAAACTAAAAAAGGTCATTGAATCCTCATTACAAGACATTGAATACCATCAAGGCCTTATTACATGACATCTAATACCATTTAAGTATTTTTTTAAGGTATTTATTTATATAGTTAAGGCATATAGAAAAATTATATCTAGATTATTTCATGAAACCTATCGATGCATCAAGGAGATATAGCTGGACCTACCCATCACATAAAAGGTCCAATTTAATCCTCATATGATAGGTTAGGAAACTAATAACCATAATAATTTATAATAAAGATATAGAATTAAAAATTTATTACTTACCCCAGTGAATAATCCTAAACCATACAGAGTAATATGGTTAATGGTTTCAAAATAGAATATTCAAAATCAAACAGATCATAATCCTTCCAAATAATGAATGTGGATGATATTAATACATCATATCACCTAATATAATCTGTATATTGAAGATATTATGTAACTCCCTGACCCAAGCTACCCAGAGTCGGTGCATTACTTCGTAACATTGGCATGATCACAAAAGATCAATTCTCGAAAGACCGATTAGTTTAGTAGCCTTGGAAACACTAGATACATTCATAAGTCTTTCATTACATCAAAAAGTAAACAAACTACAATAACATGGTCTTCATAGTCCACACTCATATCCCTTTCTGACTACCCCTGCAGTTCATTCATAAAATACTTCTTCACATCCTGGAATAATATTAAAACATTGAAAGGGGTGAGCTCAGATGCTCAGTAAGGTTAAAAATATAGCGGAAGCTTTCATTAATAAACATTAACATTTAAGATAATGTATAACTAAAACAAAATCCTTTTAAACTTGAACTTCAACATAATATTGAAAAAGTAAAATGAGATAATTCCATTCACTTCTTCACATGGATATTCTACTGGTCGAATAATCACATGCAATATCAATAACCACTTTCATAATGAGGGAATGTATAATGCCAGAAATTCTGAATCATTTTGTCAAGGCCTCGGCCAAGACGTCTAAAATGATTAAGGCCTCGGCCAAAACCATAAATCAAATTGGGAAAGGGCCTCAGCCAATTCCACTTCTATTTGTCTCATGAGACCAACCGTTGCATCGAGGAGCTATAGCGGGCTCCACCGGTCACTTATTAAGTCCAATACATTCCTCATATGAATAGGTTTAAACATATCATAAACCATAACATAATTGTATCACATAAAACATGCAGAATGGAAACATAACATTTCCACATTTCAATCACAAGATATCAATACAACACATTGATACAATAAAAACACTTTCAAAACCATTTTCAATACCAAAATAAAAGAAAGTTAAAACTTTGTATTTATTTTTCATCCAAAAAAATGATGGCTTGTAGAGGAAGACGAAACTCAAATAATGGTCACAACGGCGGAGAAGTCATTGTCGCCACATATTTACGGAAAGAAAAACATTCCCTTTTTGTCGTTTAGTAAAATGCTTCGTATAAAAAGATTCCTTTTGAATAAACGTAAAAGTCAAAGGGGTTTATACACTGTACAAAAGAAATTTGTGTATAAAAATAAATATGCCTCAATGAATGGAGATTGAGACGAAGTCCCATAAAAAGATCATTTTTAAATAAAATATATCTATTTTGTGTATTCACTATATGTACACATAAAGAAAGTATAAATTCAATATACGACATCATAATATCATGACATAATTTGAAAGTAGGAGATTAACCCAAAGAATGGAAGTTGGGTTATGAAATTCCATTACCTCGTGTCTGACTTGACACAACCGTTATTTAACTTCCTGAATAATAAACTAGAGTTAATATATACATTATTAAGAACCATTTTTAATTTCATTATCCTTTTTATATCACTTATTACAATGTTATGAACATTATGTAATTGTTTTGTCGATCTTTGGTACTTGAGTCAACAATAAACTTCTTATAATTACAAGTTGTTTATGTGGTAGAATATCCATTATCTCCAGAATTATATTCATGATTTAGATGTCATATATATAATATATATCCAGTATATACATTCATTTATAATATTGCTTAACATTTAGAGGTAAGAAATGAAATGCACCGTTCATGGAGACGGTAAGTCGTACGTACGCATGAACGCTACTTTCATTTATATTTCGTATTTAATGGAATGAAATCATAATGATATAAACGTATAATATAATTCCAGTATAATATAGTGTATAATACCATTTACTCCATCCTTTATACATCAAACATATGGCATTAACGATTAAAATCACTTTGAGGGGGCGGTAGTCTGCACTTCCTAAAATGAAATTATCGCGTTTTACCCATAATGGAAATCATAAAGTATGCCATAAATGAAAAATACAGAATCATAAGTAAAACATAAACATAAAAATATTATATATCATATATAAATATAGTGACATCTTAATGGACACCTTTGAAGGTGTTATATGACTGTTGAACAATCATCGTTTCGTGAGGCAGAAATTCGCCATCCACAGAAACCGTATGATATTTAACCATTAGATGTAGGTGTGTGTAAGTGTAGCTCGAATCCTTCTTATAACAACATACTAGTATATTAAGGATACTGGTTTTGTTACAAAAGAAATGAATAAAAAGAGTTTAGGGGGTTGGAGAAGAAAAATAAAACAAGACAACATTAGAGAAGACATTACCTCAAAATCGGGTAACTCTTTTTGATTTGAGCCAAAGGCTTCCTTGGGAAGAGTTCTGCCCAAAGTGAGGCTTCTAGGAGTAATAGGGAAAAGTTGGGAGAGTATTTGGGCAGAGGTTTTCCGAGCCAAATGGCTTGAATGTGTGAATGAGGTGGTAGAGGTGGGGGCCTTTTATAAGAGGAGAGGAGGGGCACTCTTGGAAAGTAAGGAAATTTTACATTATTATACAATGCTTTTTGGATTCTAAAGGTCCCAAACATATATAATTCGTGGATAAGGTGATAAGGGTTCTAAATCTACCCATACAATAGTCTTTGGACAAGTGTAAGCCTTGGATTGTACATTATCTTTTCATTTTATTAAAATCGTTTAATAATGAGGTCATCGCTGCATCATAATGATGTCGTAAATAATTTAATTTATTTAATGTCTAAAAATTATAAAACAAATACTATGATTTAGGAAATCGTTTTAGATTTCTAATGAATAATTATAGTCAAAATTTGGACTTGTGTAACCCCACTTAAAAACTGTTTTAGTAGAACAACTTATGTTTGTGTCAATTTAATTTTAACATTAAATAAATATATATTAATGTCATTTTCCAACCAAAGTGGCTCCATGGGGTCCCCAAGTTGACCCATGGGTTCTCTTGGTCGTCCATGACTCATCCAATAGGATTATGACAAGTTTCAAGATCATCTCATATTATTAAAACATTATTTTTACCATAAAATACACTAATTACCTCTAATCGCGATTAAGAACTTAAAAGTTACTATTCACCAAAAAATTATTTTAATCTCATTGAACCACATTTTACTTCATATAGATAACCATGTATGTCGGATTTTTTAAAATCAAATCACAGAAGTGGTAATATTTCATTTAAACGAGCAATCAGTTATTTAACTACCACTTAGTGGTTTCACTATTCATCAAAAATTGATGTTTTTCAGAACAATGCCAAAATTTCACCCTAAGCTATAATTGATATTCCAAATTCAAAAATGATGTCTATTTTATGAAATTCCAAACATATAAGTTGCATTAATTAATTAATTCCCGCTGTCACAACAAATAGCGTGTTTTTAAGAAATAATTTATATTAAATGATTGGCAATTGTTTATGTCCAATTTCAATGTTAAATTAATTCTAAAGACCACCATTGGATAAAATGGTAAAAATATATTCTATTTATAATTTAAAACCACTACATAGTATAATTTATCACTATAAATTATTTTGATTAAAAAAGTTGTTTTTAAGTATTTTTCAATATTCATAAACATTTGGAAGTTCTCGGAAAATTACAAAAAACTCAACATAGGCTAATTTAAATATTAGGAATACAAAAATGAATTCCATTTTTAAATATAAAATTTCTATAATTTTAAAAAGTGGGTATTACTATTCATAACAGCTTCTTTGATTAGTCGTGGTGTGTTAGAACTCGAACTTGCGTAAAATGCAAGCTATTGCATTATTGAAAAAGAGGCATATCGTGAAAGCTCGGGGTGTTACATTCTCCCCTCCTTCAATAAATTGCGTCCTCGCAATTTGAAATTTTTCTTTGAAAATAAAAGGATGAAAATAGAAAATACCTTTGTGGAAAACCCACATCGGAAATAAGATTAATAAAATTTAGCCTTAATAAGGGAGAAAGGGAAATAAAAGAGTCACCACCCAATTATGATCTCGATTAGGAGAACATTGGTGGCAATTAGAGACATATAATTGGAGGAAAAACGTAAATATTTGTAGGGAGTGATTGAGGTCATCAATCACAATCAACTGTCAAATTGAGGGCCTCAAAGCCTTCAATCTATGTTGATTTAAAATATCATCAGTTCAACAAGACATAAGGTATTAGGATAACACATTTTTTGTTTTAATATCTGTTTACTAAAGTTTAAGACTTAATTTATTCATTGAATAAGAGATAGGTATATATATTTTTATGCTTGACAATTAGAGTTTCAACCTTCAACTCATCTTTCACTCAAAAAGATAATAGAACTCAAAAATATTATACTTATCCTAATTGTATAAGGTTCCAAATTTTAACACATAACATTTAGATTAGTAAAATTATTTTGTAATAACCAGGGACTTCCTGTAGGCTAGTGGTAGGAAATAAAGGCCTGTCGCACTATGGTTGTGGGTTCGATTCCTGCAGCTTTGTCCTTTGCGAAGGTTTATGCCCCACCCTACAGGTTGTCCCTTTCTTAAAACTATAGTATTCCAAAAATAATCTTCAGAAATTTTTTAACCTTAAATTTACTATCCAAGGTTCAACTTAATCCACTCCAAACTTTATAGTTATCCAAAATACCTCTATCCAGACTTTCTCTAAAAGGTCTCTTAATTCCAAAATCAATTTATCAGATTCCCCAAACAATGTAAAGTTTCTCTTATTGTCACATACTAAAAATATAATTACCTTCATCATATTAAAACCTTATTGAAATCATCAAGTACTGCAGTACAATCCATATATATATATCACATTATTCTAATAAATAGAATTTAATCCATGAGTCCAAAAGCACCAATACATTTGTTATTCTGCTTCAACTGTAGTAACGGCATAAGATTGTCCTTGATCCCTTGGCCTTTTCTGAGGTAAGTTTCCCTGACTCTTAGGACATTCATTTGAATAATGCCCCATTTCCCTATAATTGTAGCATTCAACATTGATAGCCTCTTTCATTCCCTTGCAATCACGCGCCTGGTGACCTTTTTCCCCACATTTATAACAAACTCCCATTCCTTTTAGGCATGTACCAGGGTGATTCTTCCCACAATTATCACATAATGGAAAATCCTTCTTTCCCTATTTCCCCTTATCTATCTCTTGTTCCACCGTTCTCTTCTTCTCTTGCTTTACTTTGTTGTCAAAAGACTTAGAGAATTCCTTTTCTGTCTTAATAGAAAATGAGACAATATCTTCGTATGTTGAGAACGATTATGATACTAAATCTCGACGGAGAAATGGTTTTAACCCATCAAAGAAACGATCAATCTTACCTCTTGGGTTACGTATATAATCGGCAGAATACCTCGCTAACCTTGTAAAGTTGGCCTCACACTTTGCGACATTCTCATCCTCATTTTGTCTCAGACTCAAAAATTGTCTTTCCATATCTGCTCGATGGTCACGAGGATAGTATTTTTCTAGGAAATTCTCTTTGAACTCCATCCATTCCATATTTGATACGCCATCATCTTCCTTTGTGTTTTGAATCAATGACCACCATTGATCGGAATCTCCAGTGAGGCGGTAAACTGCCATGATAACCTTCTCCCTTTCGCTACTCACCAAGGCGTGGAATATCTTCTCTAAGGTGTTTATCCATTGCTCACCTACTAATGGATTTGTACCCCCATTAAATGTGGGTGGTTGTTGCCTCATGAAGTGGTCTAACATTGATCCTCCACGTTGTGGATCAGGGTGATCCATACGAGTAATGTTATTATTCATAACCTGAGTGAGTTATCCCAGTATGGTAATAAGTTGATCAGCACCAGTTGTATCTCCAACTCCACAATAATTATCTTGAGCAGGAGGGCAGTCCCTACACGGAGTGTGTGCATTGATACGATTTCCATTCCTTCCACTAGGCACCATTTCTGAACAATGGCATAAACTATATTAGTTTATGAATCAAAATACATAATTATATACTTGTAAGATACATAACATAAATTGAACTATTTATGGATATAATCCATAAAATACTTTTCTTTGAGGAAGTATATACTCATAACCCTTCATAGTGGTTTGTAAAGAAAATGAGAATTATCCTAAGCATATACCCCAGGAGTGTCGTAACCAAGAGTGCAGCATGGCCCGTTGTCGTGCACCAGTTCCCGTTCGAGTCGAGCTCAAAGCGGTGTTTTCGGGTTTTAGCCATAGGTACATCTGTGCCAGATCTGCCTCTACCTTCTCGTATCCAGATAGGGATGTATTGCTCGGAAAACTCACAACATCTCTACAATACCAAAATTCTAGGAAGTTCTTCTATACTAATCCTCAAAGTCTATCTTCGGGCTATGTGCTCTAATCAGAGTTTATCTAAATATAGCTTCCAAGGTTAGTACTAAACTGCCTCTGATACCAACTGTAATGCCCCGACCCTAGCTACTCAGAGTCGGTGCATTACATCGTAACATTGTCATGATCACAAAAGATCAAGTCTCGAAATACCGATTAGATTAGTAGCCTTGGAAACACTAGATACATTCATAAGTCTTTCATTACATCAAAAAGTAAAAAAACTACAATAACATGGTCTTCATAGTCCACACTCATATCCCTTTCTGACTACCCCTACAGGTCATTCATAAAATACTTCTTCACATCCTGGAAAAATATTAAAACATTGAAAGGGGTGTGCTCAGATGCTCAGTAAGGTTAACAATATAGCGGAAGCTTTCATAAATAAACATTAACATTTAAGGCAATGTATAACTAAAACAAAAGCCTTTTAAACTTGAACTTCAACATAATATGGCAAAAGTAAAATTAGATAATTCCATTCACTTCTTCACATGGATATTCTACTGGTCGAATAGTCACATGCAATATCAATAACCACTTTCATAATGAGGGAATATATAATGATAGACATTATGAAACATTTTTTCAAGGCCTCGACCAAGATGTCTAAAATGATTAAGGCCTCGACCAAAACCATAAATCAAATTGGGAAAGGGCCTTGGCCAATTCCACGTCTAGTTGTCTCATGAGACCTACCGATGCATCGAGGAGCTATAGCGGGCTCCACCCGTCGCTTATTAAGTCCAATACATTCCTCATATGAATAGGTTTAAACATATCATAAACCATAACATAATCGTATCACATAAAACATGCATAAAGGAAACATAACATTTCCACATTTCAATCACAAGATATCAATACAGCACATTGATATAATAAAAACGCTTTCAAAACCATTTTCAATACCAAAATAAAAGAAAGTTAAAACTTTGTATTTATTTTTCATCAAAAAAAATGATGGCATGTAGAGGATGCCGACACTCAAATAATGGTCACGGCGGCAGAGAAGTCATTTTCGCCACATATGTACGGAAAGAAAAACATTCCCTTTTTTTCATTTAGTAAAACGCTTCATATAAAAACATTCCTTTTGAATAAACGTAAAAGTCAAAGGGGTTTATACACTGTACAAAAGAAATTTGTGTATAAAACAAAATATGCCTCAATGAATGGAGATTGAGAAAAAGTCCCTTAAAAAGATAATTTTTAAATAAAATATATCTATTATGTGTATTAACTAGATTTAAACATTAAGAAAGTATAAATACAATATACGACATAATAATATCATGACATAATTTGAAAGTAGGAGATTAACCCAAAGAATGGAAGTTGGGTTATGAAATTCCCTTACCTCGTGTCTGACCAGACTCAACCATTATTTAACCTCCTGAATAATAAACTAGAGTTAATATATACCTTATTAAGAACCATTTTTAATTTCATTATCCTTTTTATATCACTTATTACAATGTTATGAACATTATGTAATTGTTTTGTCGATCTTTGGTACTTGAGTCAACAATAAACTTCTTATAATTACAAGTTGTTTATGTGGTAGAATTTCCATTATCTCCAGAATTATATTCATGATTTAGATGTCATATATATCATATATATACAGTATATACATTCATTTATAATATTACGTAACATTTAGAGGTAAGAAATGAAATGCACCGTTCATGGAGACGGTAAGCCGTACGTACGCATGAACGCTACATTCATTTCTATATCGTATTTAATGGAATGAAATAATAATGATATAAATGTATAATATAATTCCAGTATAATATAGTGTATAATACCATTTACTCCATCCTTCATACATCCCACATATGGAATTAACGATTCAAATCACTTTGAGGGGGTGGTAGTCCGCACTTTCTAAAATGAAATTATCGTGTTTTACCCATAATGGAAATCATAAAGTATGCCATAAATGAGAAATAATGAAGCATAAGTAAAAAATAAACATAAAAATATTATATATCATATATAAATATAGTTACATCTTAATGTCCACCTTTGATGGTGTTATATGACTGTTGAACAATCACCGTTTCGTGAGGCAGAAATTCGCCATCCACAGAAACCGTATGTTATTTAACCATTAGATGTAGGTGTGTGTAAGTTTATCTAGAATAATTATTATAAAAACATCCTAGTATATTGAGGATACTGGTGTTGTTACAAAAGAAATGAATAAAAAGATTTTAGGGGGTTGGAGAAGAAAAATAAAACAAAACAACATTAGAGAAGACATTACCTCAAAATCAGGTAACTCTTTTTGATTTGAGCCAAAGCCTTACTTGGGAAGAGTTCTGCCCAATGTGAGGCTTCTAGGAGTAATAGGGCGAAGTTGGGAAAGTATTTGGGCAGATGTTGGCCGAGCCAAATGGCTTGAAAGTGTGAATGAGGTGGTAGAGGTGGGGGCCTTTTATAAGAGGAGAGGAGGGGCACTCTTGGAAAGTAAGAAACTTTTACATTATTATACAATGCTTTTCGGATTCTAAAGGTCTCACACTTATATAATTCGTGGATAAGGTGATAAGGGTTATAAATCTACCCATCCAATAGTCTTTGGACAAGTGTAAGCCTTGGATTGTACATTATCTTTTCATTTTAATAAAATCGTTAAATAATGAGGTCATCGCTCCATCATAATGATGTCGTAAATAATTTAATTTATTTAATGTATAAAAATTATAAAAAAAATAATATGATGTAGGAAATCTTTTTATCTTTCTAGTTAATATTTATAGTCAAAATTTGGACTTGTGTAACCCCACTTAAAAACTGTTTTAGTAGAACAACTCATGTTTGTGTCAATTTAATTTTAACATTAAATAAATATATATTAATGTCATTTTCCAACCAAAGTGGCTCCATGGGGTCCCCAAGTTGACCTATGGGTTCTCTTGGTCGGAAATGACTCATCCAATAGGAGTATGACAAGTTTCAAGCTCATCTCATATTATTAAAACATTATTTTTACCATAAACTACACTAATTACATCTAATCGCGATTAAGAACTTAAAAGTTACTATTCACCAAAAAATTATTTTAATCTCATTGAACCACATTTTACATCATATTGAGAACCATGTATGTCGGATTTTTTAAAATCAAATCACAGAAGTGGTAATATTTCATTTAAACAAAAAATCAGTTATTTAACAACCACTTAGTGGTTTCACTATTCATCAAAAATTGAAGTTTTTCAGAACAATGCCAAAATTTCACCCTAAGCTATAATTGATATTCCAAATTCAAAAATGATGTCTATTTTATGAAATTCCAAACATATAAGCTGCATTAATTAATTAATTCCCGCTGTCACAACAAATAGCGTGTTTTTAAGAAATAATTTATATCAAAAGATTGGCAATTGTTTATGTCCAATTTCAATGTTAAATTAATTCTAAAGACCAACATTGGATAAAATGGTAAAAATGTATTCTAATTATACTTTAAAACCACTAAATAGTATAATTTATCACTATAATTTATTTTGATTAAAAAAGTTGTTTTTAAGTATTTTTCACTATTCATAAAAATTTGGAAGTTCTCAGAAAATTACAAAAAACTCAACATAGGCGAATTTAAATATTAGGAATACAAAAATGAATTCCATTTTTAAATATAAAATTTCTATAATTTTAAAAACTGGGTATTACTATTCATAACGGCTACTTTGATTAGTCATGATGTGTTAGAACTCGAACTTGCGTAAAATGCAAGCTATTGCATTATTGAAAGAGAGGCGTATCATGAAAGCTCGGGGTGTTACATATTATGTAATTAATGAAACTAAATTCATTAAAAACATTCTTTTGTAAACTATCCTTGCCATTTTTATTACCATTTTAGAAATCATTTTCTTCGATAATCATTTTTACAAACATATTTTTTAAATAAATGAAAATATAAAATTGGAATTTTATATTAAAAAATTATGGTGGGTAAATATTAACATTACAAATAATATCACAATATAATAATTTTTTAATTGTAAAATGGTAAGAAATTTAACTTCAATAGAAAATTACAAGAGGATTCCTTTCACATTTCCTATAAAAGAAAAATTGGAGTTGTATTGATAATGAAATAAATATTCCATAGATAATTTTGGAATAAATTATTCATTAACAAAATAAAATTTAGAATATTAATTTTTTTTGAGATCATTCTTAAAAAACAGAACTTTGGAAGAAAAATAATTTCCAATAAAAATGGGAAATGAATTAATATATTTTAGAAAACATTTTCGTTATAATTTTATGTACCAAAGAGTGAAAATAGTGAATTAAATAATGAAAATATTCATTGATAAAAAATTTACAATGAAATTATATGGTTTATTAAAAAAATTTATAAAATATTTATTTTTTATGTAAATTCAAGTGTAAAAAATCTTGATTATAATAAGATTACAAAGTAAACGCATGAAAAGAACATAACATTGATGTGAGAATTAATAAGTGAATCAATTATTCTTATAAAATATAAATCCATGTAACATAATTTATGTTAAACATAATATAATTAAAATAAAATAAAAACAGAATATTATTATCCAGTAATCAAAAAATTAGATGTTTAACCCAATGAGTTGAAATTGAGTTTTAAAATCCCTCACATTAAACTTCCTTTTTTCAAACATGATTTAAACTCTTATATATTTATTTTACACGTTTTATTAACTTATTATATAATCATATTATTAAATATAGTTTCAAATATGATAATTTTTTGATATCTTATCACCATTTTGTTAATAATATTGTCATTATTTTCATCATTTCAAGTGATAATTTCCTAGTTTTATCATTTGTTCCTGGTCATGAACATTCCAGAAATTGTTGAAATTATTTACATATATCATATATATAAAAATAATAATGGATTAAATATTTTATAGATATTTTACTTCTATATATAAAGTAGTCCATAATATTTATTGAGAGGAAATGGAATACATCATTCATGGAGAAGGTAGGTTGTACGTATGAATGAATATTGGTTCAATATTCTTGTCGTATTTATAGAAATAAATTTAAATGATTTATATTTATATTATTTTCATATTTTTATTTTTATTTCATATATATCATATATATATATATTGAACCCATCTTTGATATATTCCATGGAATTTGTGAATAAATCACATTGCTTCGTGATGTTGTAGTCCACCGTACACAAGAAAAATGTTATCATACTCCCCAAAAAATAAAAATAAGTAAGGTATTTGTAATATAAAAATTAAAAAAAACATAATAACATCTTAGAAATCATATATAAATAGTATTTTCCTCGTTTTTTCTCAACCATGATTGGTGTGAGGTAAAAAAACCACATCAGTTCAAGTAGCGATAGTCTTCCATACACATTAATAATTATTTCATAACCCATTTGATTGAAATTTCGGTTTTTTATGGTTATTATATTACTAAAAAATAATCCTAGTATAAGGAAGATATTTACGTTATTATTTCATCATTTTATTAAAAAAAATTGATGTGAAGCGAGAAGTAAAATAATGAAGCTTATTGAATAAGGTTACCTCTTGTATGAGTATATTCCTTTGGATTTAACTAATCCCACAATTGGATTTCTCTATACCCAAAATTATGAATCTAATTTAGGTAGTGGTATTTTTTAGATTTATTTTGGCAGTTAATGGATGAAAAAAAGTTGTTTGAGGGTGTTATGGGAGGAGAAGAGGGGTGGCCTTTAATATGTGGGGTGAGTGGGACACTACTAATATTTGGAATGAGTGAATTCCGCCAACATTTTCGATAATTCTAATAGCAAGAACTAATAGTCCATTATAGCTCATAATCACTAAATATGGCCATAAAATGGGTTTTTGAAAACTGTTGTGTCATTTTTACACCTTAAATTATTTGTTTAACAACCATGTAATCTCATTTTTTCCTTAATCGTTTAAATTAATTTATAATTTTTCAATAATAATTTTAGTAAAATAATATTTAAAATTATTATTCATTATATATATATATAATAAATAAACAGAAAATTTATTCAAATTAATTTCCCAGAAGTGGTAAAAATTAATTAATAATTGATCTTTTAAATGTGATGAGAATTCGGGTTATTATTGTGAAAATGAAAAAAATTATAAAATGATTTTATTTATAAATTAAATATAAAATTAATAAAAATAACCAAAATTTAGTTAATTTATATAAAAATAAACTAATATTACTTCAAAAAACTCAAAATATCATTTAACATTATAGATTATTTAAATGAAAATCCAATTTTGAATTAATATATTTCTGTCATCGTTCATAAAAGTTGAAATATTTTATAAAAATCCCAAAAAAATAACACTAGCCTTATTTTCATATTTTAATTTAAAAAAATTAATTCTTTTTTTCATATAAATTTTCTCAAATAAGTAAATTATAAATTTAAATTATTTTTGTGAAGTGTGAATAATCCATCATTTAGGAAAATAAACTTTTTCCAACAACATTTCATTTTCCATTAAATGATAATGATTATTATTATTATTATTAAATAGATAAAAAATAATTGTGTGTCAACTATATATTTTCATTTATTAGTTAATATGATCCATACCCTCAACTCCAAATGCTTGGCAAAAAAATATTATACTAAATAATTATTATTATTATATATTGTTGTTTGGTAAAAATCAATCATATGTTTAATACAAGCTATATTCACTATTGCACTGATTACCATATAAATAAATTTTTCATGTCAATCAATCAATTTAATAACATTTTATTATTTGTAATTTATGTATTTTAGTACATTTTCTAAAAAAAAAATATAAAGTGGTATCGTTATCCATGCACTTCCCTTCTACCCATTTACATTGAAGGAAACCCATCTTTCTTTCCCAGGTAAAAAACAGTCACAATTTCCAAATATCTTATGATCAATGTACCTTACACATTTATAAATTATAAAATTAATATTATATTCATTGAGGATATTGATCCTATAGAACCAAATATCTACATCTTCTTGATTTCTACTTCCTATAACTAAACATCCATTTAAACTACTCATCAAGAGAATAGTTTCATACATTAATCCTTATGAAACTACATTTGATCCTCAAGTATACCTCAATTATTCATTTCCAAAATATAGTGTCATTTATTGCTTCATCAATTTTCATACTATTAACGGATTCATCTAATGACCTGGAACGTGTATTACTTCATAATGAATAATTAATTCCCCATTATTCTTATATATATATATATAATTTATAGAAACATATAAAACATTATCAAATACTATATGAACTCTTCCAAACATATCATATACATAATTGACCATGATTCCCCATTCTCTATTTGAATGAAATGACTTTATGAATTCAATCTCATATTATTGTATCTGAGTATTGATACATAGAAATGGGATTCTAAAATTTTTAATTGTAATAATAAAATTATAACTTCTATGCATCGATGTTTATCCATTGATTCCCTTCCCACTCTTATAATCCTTCTTCTAATGTCCTTTTTTTCATATTTCAAACATTCGGTATTAGGATGAACCCACATTCCTTGTATCTTTTCATGATACAAGGAGTATAATGATTTTTTATTGATATTACAGTTTGATGACCATTCTCATTAATCAATATTAAGATAACTTTTAGATAGTCAATTTAATTCACATTAAAAAAATTAAATTAAGGATAAAATTTCAGATACCATAAAACACATAATTATTTTTCATTGAATTACTTATATAATTTTGTATATAATACAAAATATTAAGAAGTCATATTGATATATATTTCGCCCATACATCGTTAAAGAATGTTACCTTCACTAATTTTCTCTACTCAGAGATCATGTTGAATTCCATCCCAAAATATCCCACTTATCTTCCTTATGACATCCTTAGGATGAACAACCACCAAAACATGAACACATTATTCATTGCTGTTTGTCTCTTGTACATATCATCGAGTGGCTTCATCAGATATTTCGTTTTTTCCCTTTTCCCAGAATTTAAATGCCACATTCCATCCATATAAAATCATTACTGAATCTAGTTCCATATGATTGAACTACTTCTATTTTTCCTTCTCCATTTTCTCTAATGTAGAACTAGTAAGTAGGAAATATTTTTCATTTAGAATAATTTCTTATTCAATATAGATTCTATAAAACCAAAAATATGATAATGAAATATATCAACCCAAACTTTTTAATCATCTAATTCCACAACTTATAATAATAGTAAAATATAACTAAGAATTAAATCATGACATTGAAAGATAAATAAAAATACACCTGACTCTAGTGTGTTGATAACTAACTACATCTCCATCATAAATTTCATACATCTTTTTGGAAAGAGGGTGGAAATTCAACCACAAGTTTTAGAACCTTTAATATATATCTTTTTCTTATGCTCTAATTTAATGAAATTAGAAATAAACCCACAATAACCACCCTATAACATTTTTACTAGAATATATTATTATGTTCTCTATAATCGTGAAAAATATTCATTACCCACACACATATTGAATAAATATTATAAAAATTCATTTAATTAACACTACAATGATTAGAAGAACATAATGTATATAAGGCCGATAATGGATTAATGTTTATCATCCAATGTATCAAACATCTATAGGAAAAACACTATTGTTTCATTCATTGTCATTGAATATTACATAGAGAAGAAAATTACTGAGTGAACATAATTCATACAATAGGAACATTCTGTCTCAATAATTTCCTTATATAATTTTAATATTATCAATGGGTTATCACTCACATATATAATATTTTTTATCTTGTCAACCAGTAAAACCATCTCCCATTAAATCATTGTTAATATGAAATGAGCTGGTAATCTAGTTATTCTATCCTGATAAACCTTCCCTATTATAAATAGATTATGGTTCTCTATAGTTAAATAAAGATATAAAAACATTTGATTTTTTTAATGTCTTATAGAGAGATTCTACTTCAACATTTGGTATACCAATTTGTCATAAATTCCAATGAATGAAAAAATATGGTTACATTAATCCATTTAACTAATATATTATTCACATCGAAAAAATAATTTAACCCCATTGAACCTAGTAATTATATGACAATAAATTATAATATAATAATAATAATAATAATATAATATATAAAATAACTAGATGTGATAACACTTACTGGTGAGCCATGGATTTTGAAACATCCTCCAAATATATGATGAGGACACATAGGCGTTTGCTCTAATTTTGGAGTGATAAATCCTCACAGTTCTAAATAGTTTAGACATGTAATAGTAAAACCAATTAACCCCTTAACACTATGTTAATGGAAATAGTGATAATATATAGGAAAATATATGATGATGAAGGGAGATAGAAAAAGTTGTGGAGTATTTTCTTACTTCCGTGAGAGATCTCTATGATATTGATGAAGGAGGATAATGAAAGGAGAAGATAACTCCCGTTAGTTTACTATAATACATGACTGAAATGAGAGTATTATATCTCTATTTTAAAATGTAACCACTTCATATGGTAACAATATTGTATAAAAATAATTCTAATAGTAACTCTAATTTATTAATATTCATTATTATTTTTCCATACAAATAATACTCCAATAAGATGAAAATATACCTCTAGTAAAAAATATATCCATAATTAAATTTCAAGGAAAATTATTATAGAATATATTTTAGCAAAGTATTAATAATGATAATAATGATAATAATGTTATATTATAATCTATACATGAATCGTCATTTATATACATGTTTTCTATATAAAAATATTCTTTCGAATGATGAAACAAATCTAATAAATTTAAAAAACATAATAATTATTCAAAAAATTGGAATAAAAATATTATATTAGATTTAAAAGGCATCAAAGAAGGAATTACATGAAAAAAAGTGTTTTCGGATAAATGTTAGAGATTTATGTTTAGTTTTCATGGTATTAAAACTAATACCACAACTATTCCATTCCCACTATAAAAACATTCATGTAATTCAGAGTGGAATGACACGATTCACTTAACTATTTTAATTCAATGAATCATTTGATTTTATTGGTAATTTAAACCTACACTAATTAATTTTTACATTATCATTTTAACATTAATTTATAAACAATGGGGTGTGTGGGTGTTCCAATTAGAAACATCATAACACTTTCTACAATCAAAATTCTCTCTTTAGTTGTTTCTCTTTTAAATCGTAGATTTGTTTTTGTGAAAAAAAATATATATTTTAAAAGAAATCCTAACATAAGAATGAATAATTTCGTTTGTGAAAACACATTTATGTTATAATTCCATATATACTACATTGTTTTCATTCTCATATTGGTTACTCGCAACTGTATAAATTTTCCTTTGATGACTCAATATTATATAACGTATACCTATTTAGAATAACAGTGTATTTCATTTCAATACATGTTTATGGGTTTATTGAATATGTTCAAAAGGATTTTAATATTATTGAAAATTAAATAAGGATGAATGTGGAGGTTCTATGTAACTTTGTAAAGCTCTTGGAAGAGTATTCTTGGCGTAATATACCACTATATTAACAACATGTATAATTCATCTATAGTGGAATAATTGAAAAAATCATTATTTCATTAGGGTTATGTGGCTCACCATAAGTATAATTTTACATTCTCTATAGGTCAATAGGCTTTTTAAATGGGACATTTAGAATTTCATAACCATTATATTGACCATATAAATTGTCTAAGTAAATATGTTATTTGGATTAGTTGATATTATATAAGGGTTATTTAGAATTTTGTATGGGTCACTAATGTTTCATATAATTAATTAAAATTTCTTTAAAGTGATTTACACACATAAAATATCATTTTTGGAGAAAATCCACAAATATATGGAATGACATAGAATCATAAGTGTAATTAAATTTTTTGAAATGACTATAAACGTAAATTTTAGATAAGTCTAGAATAATAATGATCCTTCATAGAATAATTAAATTATCAAAAGTAATAAGGAACTCCATATTTAAGTACTCTTAAAGGATATTAATTAGGTGGATGTTATACATGTTTTCAATGTATGAATATCATGATTCTCTTTCTTAATCCATGATTCGTATTCTGATTTTGACAATGGAGGAATATGAACAGATTATGCACCATTATAATATTTTAATTCTAAAGTGTGTAATGAAAGTATAGAGTTTAGGAAATGTTTTATAACGCAAAAAACGTTTTATATGACTAGAAACTGATATTTTTTGTCATTATGTGGTCTTGGTTTTTAATTTCAAACAGATATTATTGAGGAATGTCTTGTTATTTTCAATATTGTGGTTGAATAATATCATGTGCATCACAGAATTTAGAATGGACTTATTATAATAGGATATAATTGTTAATTCTGGAATAATTTCATGGTCTCCAACAAAGGAAAAATTACTATATTAAAATATAACAATATTCTAATGTTATATAAAAGATAAAATTACTATATAGAGAAGATATTGGAGAGTGAAAAACTCGATATTATTATTCCAAAAATGAAGAGATTACAAAATAAAGAATAATGTATTGTAATCTGAATATTATTTTTTATTTAGTAAAAAATAAGATCACATCAACATTGTCAATGTGAGATGAGTTTTCATAAGTGAATTTACTTCAATGATGGATTAATCATAATAAAACTGTTAGTTTTTTCTTGTGTTAATTTCTTGTTAGTGCTAGAATCTATAAAAAAACATGTTATAAACTTCTATGAGTTCATTATTGATAATAAATGGAGAACTATTTTTCCATAGGAAATTCCACTGAAACACATTTATTTAATCATACATCATAATGAAAAACCATGTGAATTTTTTTGTTCACTTCTATTAGTAAACAATTGATATTTAGAAATAAGGGAATAATAATCTATGGATTATTGTGGATTCAAAATGGAAAAATATATAAACTCTAATCCACATCCCCCTCCCGCTTATAATTTACCACCCTCTAAGTGATCTATTCAATAAGAGTATATTTACATTTTAGTTGCCTTTTTTGATGTTTGGTATGGATCAATATAATTAATTTAATGGAAATGGTATTCGAAATATATTTGGAAACATAATTAACTTCTAGATTTTAATAATGGAACCATTCTTCATTGTTATGTTATTTGTGTTTTAAATTCTGTTTAACATCATTTTATAATTATATGTGAATCGTTTTCTTGGACACATGTAAGAAAATGAATGTTAAAAATTAATATAAAAAGGATATCTTAAAAAATAATGTTCACAAAACTCAAAATATGATATAGAATGAACTTCATAAATTTCATAGAGGAAATAGACTGGTGAAGGAATAAAAGTTGTAAATCAGTAGGATGTAGTTTGAATATGATAGAACTATAAATTTATAATTTTTTTATGAATTAATTAATTGGGTAAATTTCACTTTTAGTACGTTCTAAATGTTACATTAATATATTGATGACTCTATTGTTGTAGGAAATCACAAGATAAATTTACCATAAAACATTTATGTCATGATCTCAGCACTTACAGATAAAGAACATAATGATTTAATAATTGATGAACATCATGAAGCTATCATGAATAATTAGATGAGAAGATTATCATAAATCAAAAGTATATGATTTAATGAAAATATTATTTCCATTAAATATTTGAAACATTAAGTGTTATTAATCATATTTTTCATTCATTTTAAGCTGATTACAATCATTTAATCTACAATTTGTTTTATTATTGAAAATTTTTATATATTATATTCTAAAAATATGTTTCATATTTATATATATTAGAGATTTTCATGAACTAATTTTTTTAAATCGTGCTGTGTCACATTCACCCCCATCATATATAGAATTTTAAATTAAAAAAATAATTTTTTCTTTTTAATTGAAATTAATCATGGTATATAAAAGATAATAATGACTCAAAATTTAGATTATCAAGAGATGAAAAACATTGTATATTAGTAATGAAATGACAAAATATCTCTTACATCCTAATTGGAATATAATATTTTTATCAATCATTTACTCAACCAATTATTCTATATCTATGTTTTAGGGGTTTCTAAAGATATCAATTCGAGATAATCATTCTTTATATCCTATTTCTAAAATTCAATTAATTCCAAAATTATTATGATCATATTAAATAATATCATAATAATTGACAATATGAATATGAAATCTCAATCCTATGATGTCTTATCATATAACAATGTCATTTCAATCTACGAAGATTTCAATTTATATATGATATAATTTTTTTCAAGATATCACTCCTTTACTTTATCATATCTTTTGCATGTTGGTTCTAAGATTATGTTTTCAAACATATTAATGTCCTTCATAGCAGTGGATAAAGAGTTTGTGGATTTCAAATGCATAGCAGTCCTGTGTTTCTATCCAGTTGGGTAGTCTTTTTCCCACTCATAATGAACTTTGTAATGACTAATTTCATACTCAACTATTGTTTTAATAGTTATTACACCAAGGTTCATCAATTCCACCATCTCAAACCCATTTCTATATAAAAAAGAGGATTTAATTTCATTATAACCATATACAATATTGTATATTATAAAATCATGATGTTATAGTATAGTTAGATTTATCCCTCAGATCTATCTGTAGATTTTCCACTAAATTTATATTATAATAATAACCAATCACTAAAATAATCCCCATAAATTTCTAAAATGATTATTAATAATGATTAAAACCTTTTTTAATATCACATATGGTTCCCTAGATCCATATTCATAGATTCAGTGATAATAACATATTAATTTAACACATCATATGGTAGAAAGTGATAACATAGTTTTTTATTTTACATAATTTATATAGTTTAAGCATTATATGTTACAATTAACATAGCATACCAAGAATGTTTTTTGATGTTTTTGAGGATTGGATACATTAAAATATTACTTTATGATATATGTGAATATGTTTCTATAGTTGAACAACACTAGAAAACCTTCCTCACTCATCATAGGTTATAATCATCTTCATAACTTAAAGATTTGAAATATATGAATGTAATATCTCTAATGTAACACCCCAAGAATCCTTGGTACGCTTCACTTTGAATAATTCAATAGCCTTTGATGTAAGCATCTTTGAGTTCTACATAGCATGACCAATCAAACTAGCCGTTTAAAAAGGATTTATACACATTTTTTTGATATTTTATAAATTTTATTTTTCAAAATGGGCTTCATTTTTTGATTCGGAATATCAAAATTATATTATAGTAAATTTTTGATATTTTTAGGAAAACTTACAAGTTTTTATGAATACTGAAAACACTTTATTCTTGTTTAAAACTATAATTTTATTTAAATAATAATTTTTATTTTTAAATTTATATTAATGTACAAATTGATGCATAATACCTAAATTATTCCATTTTAATTCATTGGAGTATTTATATAATAAGATTATGTATATATAATTTTTTTTTAACATTTTAGCATATTTTTCCCATAGTATGTAAAATGTGGTTCAATAGAATGAAGATATTTTTTTGAATAGTTACTTTTGAATTTAATTTACCACAATTAAAAAAAATAGTGTAATTAATGGTAAAAATAATATAATAATAACATACAATTACCCCAAAATATGTATTAATTCTAGTGGATAAGTGTTTGTTTGACCAAAACCATCCATAGTGAAAAAATATGATCTTTTTTTATCCACTTGGGTTAGATTAGAATATTTATTATATTTTTTTTAAAGAAGAGTTAAAAGTGTTAAACTTAAATTACAATAACTAAACCATTTATAATATAGTCTTATAAATGAGATAAATTAGACTAAAAATATTCATTGGAAATATAAAAATACATTCTAGATTATGGTCATTTATTTATAATTTCAAGACATTAAATAATTAATTTTTTATGACATAATGATGATGATGTAATTACATTTTTAATGAGATATTAAAATAATTGGTATTGTAAATATTAAATTATATGTAAATTGAAACATTTGATACCATCCACAAATTTTATTGGTGAAAATGACATTTTAGGGTTGATTTAATGTATTATTTAGTGAAGGAATAAAGTTGTGATCACTTTAACAAAAAAAGATTCTAAATAGTGTCAAAATTGACATAAATGAGTTTTTAAAACAAATGATATTTTATTAAATTATTTAATATTCCTAAAAATAAATTATTCGGGAAAACACTTTGAAAATGTTAAATATGTCATTGATGAACCACATCAGATACTCTTGGAATTGAATAGTAACTACACTATCCATGTAGTATTGAAATAAAAGATGACATAGTAAAAGATAAATTGTTTAATTAATGCTTAAATCTAAAATCTATAGATAATATTGTGACCTAAACATGTCAAAATACTATTTTTTGAGAGTATTTCGACCATCCAGATCTTATCCTCGAAATAAATCCATTTTTAGCTATTAGAATCCAAAAATTAATTCATTATAAATAAATTTGTAAATTTTTTTCTGAAGTTTTCCTCAACTCTCTTATTAAAGGTTACATTCCATTCTCTAAAATTTATCCATCCAATAAATGTCAATGTCATCGTACGAGCGTACGTACGGCTTACCATCTCCATGTCGTAGGGTAGTGTGTTATTTAACACGTCATTATTTGGATGAGTATGATAATGAGTATAATTTATTTAAATTATAAATAGAACATGTAAATTTATATATATATATATATATAATATACATTCCAATTGAATATTATTTCACCATCAATAGAATGATATTTTCCCTCAAGCGTACATATGGCTTACTGTATCCAAGACACGATGAGATTTCATTCCCCATAGTTACCATTCAATAATAATATTCTTTCTAGGGTTAAACAATAATGTTTAAGAACATAATATCATTCTATATATGAATCAAATACATCTTATCCATTAGTAACATGACTGACATTACAAAACATATAATGGAAAACTAATTAGTTAACACCCGAACCAATAATAATACTGAAATATTATTATCAAACCAATATTATAGGATCATTTATCATATCATATTTATGTATGTGGTTCTTGTGTAATTTAACAAAATTTATTTAACAATTACATGAGATTTTATCATACCATTGAATAAATAAAAGTACAAGGTATGTGTAAATATTATAATCTCACTATTATCTGAGGATGTTTATACATAGGTATCTACTAGGACATATTTATCCTACACATCCTTGTTTCCTGAAATTTAATTTCAAAACAATTTAACAATTCATAAAATATATGATATAGTCAATTATACCTTTTTTGACTTTATATAATTTTTTTTAAAAGAAACGTTTCTGTCATTTTCCGAACAAGGTATTATAAAAACCATTTTTACATATTATGGAAGGAATGATTTTTTTTACTTATATAGATGGTGCAGATATTTTTGGCCATTATAATACCTTCGATGCTACCCTTACAAGCTTATAAAAATATTTTAAAAATAAATGTTTATTAATTATGCAAATTTTAAATGATTTCAAATTACAAAGAAATATTTCTCTCAAATAGTTTATTAATTAATTTCATATGTTTCAACATCTATTGTTGGATATAATGTTAAATAAAGTTGACTTATTATTATAAAATATTCCACATTTTATAAATATATTTATGATATATTTGACTATTGATGTGCTATTTTTATTTCATTCACTGTTTATGGTTACTGTATAACATTTCGTATAATAGTTTAATATAAATATGTATGTTCTGTTTCATCCTTTTCATATGGGGAATGCATTGGAAATAGTAAGTGATAGTCATGGCCTGTTATAGCACCCCTGATGCATCATTAGGTCTCATTAGACAATCTATTGTGTTGTCACAAGGTCTTGATAATAATTTAATTTATAGTCTTGGTATTAGTCCTTGACTATGTGGTTATAGTGTTTGGCATTATGCAATCCTTTATTATGAGATTAGATATTGATATTACAGGTGATTATTCAACTAGTAGAATATCCATTTGAATATGTAAATAGAATTATGTTATTTATATTTCCCATATTAGGGTTATTTGTTTGTTTAAAAGGCTTGTGTTTTAGTAATATAAATTTCCTTAAATTTTTATTCTTATTTCTGATGGTTTATGATATATTGTTATCCTTAATGAGAATCTAAGATCACCCCTTTATTATGTCTTATTTTTCCTAGGATGTGAATAATTTTATTATTAATGACCTGTAGATATAGGCTAAGGGATATGATTGAGTTCAATGGAGACACAATGTATCCATTTCATTTCATTATATAATGTAAAACTTATGTATGTATCTATTACATCCAAGGCTACTAAACTGATATGTCTTTCGGGATAATATCTTTTGTAACCATGCCAATATTATGAAATAATTATCTGGCTCCAGGCTTTTGGATTCAAGGCATTATAGTTGGTATCAATGAAAGTTTAGTACAACCCTTGGAAACTAGTTTTTGAAAAACATAGAATATAGAACTTTACCCTAATAAGGAATTTCATGATTAGTATAGAAGAACATCCAAAAATAATTATAATTATATATATTATGTGGGATTTCAAATAAATGCATCAGGATCTGGATAATAAATGTGTACGTTGTTTTGGAATAGATTTACCTAGGAGTGAAAACTATGACAAGGAGTTTTGGGCTTGACCTGGGGTATCCTGGTACATGACAGTAGACCTAACTACGCATCTTGTTTGAAACTACTGGGGGATATGCTTATGGTAATACACACTTTCATTACAGACCATTATTAGCGATTTACGATTAAATATATCCCCATAGAAAATATTTTTATGATTATGGATTATATTCATAAATTGTTAAATTTTCGTTAAGTATTTTACACATTTGGAATTATCCATTGTGATTCATACACTAATCTTGTTTATTCCATTTTTTAGAAATGGAACCTAGTGGAAGGAATGTATACCATATGAACACACTTAATCTATGTAGGAATTTCCTCCTATTCAATATAATTATTATTTATCCAGTGATGCAATTGGTGTTGAAAAACTTGTAACCCTACTAGGAAAACTCACTAAGGTTATGAATAATATGTTTACCCATATAGAGCACCTTGATCCACAATGTGGAGTATCAATGTTAGAATACATCATGAGGAAACCAACTCTAACATTAAATGGGACTAAAAATCCATTTTAAGTGAGAAATGGATAATTTCCTTAGAGGAAATATTTCATGCGTTGGGGAGTAGTGAAAGGGAAAAAAATTTCATGGTAGTTTATTGCCTCTCAGGAGATGCATATAAATGTTGGTCAGTAATTCAAAACAAAAATATTGATGAAATAAGTATCAAATGTGGAATGGGGGGCTTCTGAAAAACACTTCCTTGAAAACAAAATTCCTTGTAAACATTGTGTGGATGTGGAAATGAAATTTTTGACTCTAAGGAAAAGAAGGATAAGAATTTTGTAAACTATGATGCTAACTATGAAAGGATAGAAAGGTATTCTTCATATTATATACATAAACCAAGAATTAAGATAGGTAGATTATTTGATGGGTTAAACCCATTTCTACGATGATTTTTAGTCTATCAATCTATCTCATCATTCGATGATACAATATCATGTGTTATCAAGACAGAAAAGGAATTCTATAAGTCTTATTACATTATAGTGAAGCAATAGAAGAATAGATATACTGAACATTTCAGGAAATGAAATAAGGGGAATGAGGGAAACAATGATTTCTTATCCTACAGAATTTGTGGGAAGAATCACCAAGGTACATGCCCAAATGGGATGATAGTTTTTTACATGTGTGGGGATAAATCCTACCAAGATCGTTATTGAACGGGGAAGAAAAAGTTTGTCAATGTTCAATTTCACAATTGAAATGAAATGAGGAATTATGAAAATTAATGTATTAAGCATTAAGTAAACATGCCTCAGGAAAAGACTATGGAGCAAGGCCAAGCATATGTGATCACAACTACTGTGGTTGAAGTTCTGAATGATGTAGTGATAGATACATTAATAGTTTCCTCAAAATAGACAATGCATTATTTGATTTGGGATCATCACGTTATTTCATTTCATCCAAATTTAATATGAAAATTATATATTTTTAATTTGACATAATAAGGGTGTTTTCTGTCAAAATCACTAAGTGAATTATCATTGCAAAAAAGTTTTGTGAAGCATTTACCATTATGTTATATAAACGTTATTTATCTACTAATTATATTGTCATAACCATGACTAAATTTTATATAATCCTCATTATGGATTGGATTTTGGACCATGATGTGAAAATTTATTATAAGAATAAGCAGGTTAAAATTTTTGTTGATGATAATGAATCTGTAATATTTAGAGCAGAAACATCACCATATGATTCTCATCAAGATCCACCCCACATAGTAGTACAAAAATAAATTATTGCATAGGAAGGTACTGAAATCACTATGGGTTAGGAAAAGAATTTTAAAATTGAGGATGTACCTATCGTTCAAGAATATAATGATTTGTTTCGAGAGGATTTTCCTAGAATTCGTCTAAAATAAGAAATTGAGTTTCCCATTGGATTAATTACTGGTTCAAACCCCATGTCAATGACCCTTATAAATCGAACACTATATAATTAGTGCAAAAAATGAAACAACTAGAGGAATTGAGTAATAACATATTAATTCACCATATTGTTTCTCCATTGGGAGCCCATGTTCTTTTTGTTAAGAAGAAATATGGATCTATGAGTTTGTTCGTTGACTACAGGGAGATCAATGATATAATAATAAATAAAAAGTATCCCCTACCTCGTATTAATGATTTATTTGATCAACATAATAGAGATAAATATTTTTCAAATATTGAGCTTCGATCTGTATATCCCCAGGTGTGTGTGAGGATGGAAGACATTCCAAACACAAAATTTTAATCGAGGTATGGTTATTAAAATTTTATAGAAATACCTTTTAGACTGACTAACGCACCTTCTTTTTTCATAGATCTAATGAAAATATTATTCAAGGAATATCTTGATGGATTTGTTGTATGAACCCGGCATTTTCTGTGAAAGACTTTGGAATATTCTTGTTGATATTCCAGAGCAGCGCCTTCAGACAGCGTGCGATTCTGAGCCCCGTAGTGGCCGGAATTAAATTTTCAGTGCGTTCACACTGGAAACGCCAAATAAATGTGATAACTCATAAATAGTGATCCATATAAGAGATCCGAGTTTACGGATGGGTCCGGAATGGGGTGTTTACCCTAGGAACGACATAAAACGTGTCGGTGCGGGACGTTTGGACCCCTCTCCCGCTTCTGGGACGTTAAACGGCTCAATTAATTAATTAATTAATTCGTTTAGTGTTGAAACTTGAGTATCTCTTAAACAGTGGCTCGGATTGGAAAACGGGGGGCACCGTTGAGTTTGGAGCTTGCCATTTACCCTAGGAGGGGTATAGGTTTCGCGGGCGCGGGTCGTCTGTGAAAAATGGCTCCAGGGGCGTTTTCTTAATTTGGCAGCTTTGGGCGTCTAGATTTATAACATTAAAACAGAAGCTTGGAATCAAATTCCGACACGACGGTTGTGCTTGGGAGGTGGTTTTTACTCAAGGGGGCGCTTAACCTCAACCCCGTCGGGCGTTTCGTGTGCGGGTCAAAATTGAGGATTAAATTAATTAAAATTAATTAAATTTATTTTTTTTTCTTTTTAAACCCTAACCCCAGACCTCTCCTTCCCCTTTTCCCTGCCAGAACCTCCTCTCCCTCTCCTCCTCCACCTCTTGCGAGGAAGCTCCGGCAAGGCAGCGGTTCGGAGGTGAAGCTCCGGGCAACGCCCACGAGGTAGGTTTATGTGTTTTGCATTTTAATTTCCGAAACCCCCTTTGAGTTCAATTATTTGATTCAATTTGTTGTTTGATCTTCAAAAAAATCCCATATATGCGTAGTATACAATTTTATCTCTCCAAATCATCTTTCGTAATCAAAATCTGAGCTCGGAGGAGGCCGGGGTTGATCGCCGAAGTTTGCGGGTTTTCAAAGGTGATCCCGGACGGTTTGGGTGCTCCGGCGGTCCGAGGTGAGGCGGCGGTGGTTCCCTCGGTGGCGGCAGCCTCTCTTCCAGGCGGTGGGCACTCGGCTTCAGCAGGGCGCAGTGTCTTTCGGCAGGGCGCGGCGTCTATCGGCGGGGCGAGGCAGAACTCACCGGGGGCGTGGGGGAGCGCCGGGGCGCGACGATCGCGGGGTGGCGGTGTGCGACCCCCGCGCGGGGACAGAGACCCACCGAGGGTGGGTCTCTGTGGGTGAACAAGACTGGCCCTTCATGGTTGGTCTACTCGAATTGGACTGCAAGTCCATGGCCAACCCGCACGGCTGAGCGACGGGCTGGCCGGCTTGAGCCGGTCCAGGGGGTGTGGACCGGCCGGACAGCTCCAGTCCACCCCTTCTTGCCTCCGATGGCATTAAAATGCAGTAACTTTCAAACCGGGGGTCAAAACATCGTGCCGTCTACGGCGACGCGACCCTTAAATAGAGACGAACTTTTTGAAATAGTTTCGGGAATTTTTACTTCCCGAAACGTGGGGCCACAAAGGCGCGACGCGTCATTAAGTGTTTTGTCGTTTTTTTTCGGGGGAACCTTCTTTGGACGGCACTGACACATCCGACGTCCGTTTTGAGTGCCGTTAGTGTTGTTGGGACGCTAGAGCTGGGGCGAAGCTTCCCAAGGTGGTTATAGGTGTTGAGGCTGATGTTGAGGTGCAGGCCCCACTGCCCGTCTTTGAGCTGCGGGCAGCGTTTAGCGACTTTTTTGTCGGACGTCCATTCGGGGCATGCGAGTAGTCGATTCTGGATGTTTTTTCAAAGGGATTACAGTGGTGCAATCCGCCCGCCCTAATTCGGCATGATGGTGCGGGGCCGATGAGGGTCGTTTGATTGTCGACGGTGATTTTCCATCTTTATCACTGGGTGTCTGTTTTGGATAAGTGATTATTCCATTTCGTGTACTTTTTCGAGAGGATCACAACGGTGCGATCCGTTCATTGTGTTTCAGGACCAGGTTGCGAGTCCCATCAAGCACCGCTCGTGTGTGGTTCGCCGGAATGCCCCTTTTTCTCGGGATATCAGTTCCACTCATGTGGGTAGTGATTTTGACATGTTTTCCCGAGGGGATAGCATCGGTGTGATGCACACAACTGTTTTCGAGGCAGAGGCTCGGGATCACAGGACGCCGTTCGGGCGTGAGGAGGTGTTGGCGACTTTTCCGTCGAATATCAGTTTGAGGTGAGTAAGTAGTCTAACTCGCGTATTTTTTTCATTAGGATTATAACAGTGCAATCTGTTTGGTGGTGAAGAGCCTCTTGCGCGATCTTATTAAATGTGGATCATGAAAGGTTCTCCGGTGGTGGTTCGTCCCACATTTTTTATAGCGGACCCTTGGCGTGTGATCGCACAATCTTGGGAGAGTGATGTAAATGATTCACAATACGTTGTTGGCTATGCCTGGGCCTTTGAGGTGGAGTTGTTATGTCATGATTCGCATTGACGCTGGGTGTCGTGTGCACGATAGCCTTTGGGCTGGAACATGGTAAACTCTGGGAGTATACAGGAGCGCTTGGAGGTACATGCGTTTTTTTGTACCTGAGAACGTTTGTGCGTTCAGTTGGGGTTGTCTTGGGGCCACATGTCGTGTAGGCCCCATGTGCGTACCATGCTCTGCTTTGCGTACATTGACCTCTCACGACGTAGAGGGTCCCTCTGTTCATGTTTGTTTGACCAGCAAGGTTGAGTGATCTCCCCCTGGTTTCGTTCTCGATGGATCAGCCAGTAGTGGTGCTAGTGACTCCCAGTGATGGAGCAAGCGTTGAAGTTATTTTGGGAGAGTTGTTCTGGAGTTGGGTGGTTGCGCGATACCCACTCCATGTTTGGATGGCCAGTGTTGTACCCTCTAGTGGATATAGCCAGAGCAGTTCTGAGTTTTACCCTCCAGCGAGGCTGGGCAGTGGGTTACTCATCGGCTTCTAGGGTCTACCCTACTGCAGAGACTGGGCAGTGGGTCACTCAACTCAATTAGGGTCTACCCTCTACCAGAGACTGGGTAGTTGGTCACCCGACACTCTTAGGGTCTACCCTCCAGCAGATACTGGGAAGTGGGTCACCCGACAACCACTTAGGGGCTACCCTCCTACAGGGCTGGGCAGTGGGTCGCCCGTCATCTAGTTCCAGGTCTACCATCCAGCAAGGATGGGCAGTGGGTCGCCTGTCGACTTATTCCAGGTCTACCCTCTAGCGGGGCTGGGCAGTCGCTCACCGGATGATGTATTATGGTTTACCCTCTAACAAGGCTGGGCAGTGGGTCACCCGATATCCTATTATGAATTACCCTCTAGCAGGGATGGGCAGTGGGACACATGTTGGCTTCCAGACTCAGTCTTTTCATCTAGGATAGTCTATGGCTTTCCTCCGTGATCATCGGAGCGGGACCCTTGGTTGTACGGGTCGGTGACGGAACGACTTGACTTTGAGGAGACCTCACGACTGCGGGGCAGTGAGGAGTTGTGGTTTGACGTTCCCCCAGAACTCTCAAGACTGAGGGGCACTTTCCCCACCAAGATGTGTTCTTGTGACACGATCTAAAATCGTGCGGGTGAGTCAGTGCCGCCCAAAGCAGTTAGTGTCGAGGTGCGGTGATTAGGCTGTTGACTTTTAGTTCAGGGTGGACATGTGGGATGCTGGGCATCGATGGTGTTTACTTCTGGGACTATAGGAGACTCACTTTTTCTTGGGTTGAGCTACGGGACGGAGATCCCCTTATGAGCTTGTTCGGTCTTCTTGTGGAGAATATATATAACTATATACCTTGTTCATGTACCCACTTCTTGGGCTTGGTTACTCTCCCTCCAGGAGAGGCGAAGACGCGCGGGGTATGCCACGTGCTTTCTGTGTCTAGATTCTCATGGTTGGATGAGTCTACTCTTCTACTATAGGTAGAGAAGACTCGACAGGAAGTTCATCTTCTCATCATTTCCATCTCCTTGTGCCTCGACGAGTCTACTTTCTTTCTCTTGTTTGGTTGAGCTGGACGCTTTACTTTACTCCTTAATGTCTTTCGGTTGTACTCCTTTTCGTTTCCATGTTCACTCTACTGCTCACCCTTCGGCACCTCTTTTGTTTCTCCCTTGAGCCTTTGGGGTATTTTACTAAGTATTTTTATACTCACCCCTGCATGGGCTTTTCCCGCACATGTTGTGCCCTTGCAGACGACGGACAGGTTGGTCGTGTCATCGATGGAGCACAGGAGTTTGGGAGCTTAGACCACGTGTGGTGGTCATGGCCGGGTTTCAGGTGGGATACCCGTCAACTACTTCTTTCTGTTTACCTGTTTCTGGGTTGTTTCACATTTTCTAGTTGGGCGCGTGTTTTTCCCCTTTTTCCTTTTCAGCACTTTACTTTTATTTTTTAGAGGTCGGTGCACATTTTTGGTATTTAAATAGCAGTTTCCCTTTTCTTTGCTTGTCCTTTTTATACTCTGCACTATTGCATTGAGTGTGCTACTTGTGTGTGTACAGGTACTTAGGAAAAGGCCTCCCGAGTTGTTGTGCCTTCGGCGTTGGTCGCCAGCCCCTGGCCTATGGAGATGGGCTTGGGGTAGTTGTGGATCGGGCCCGGGTAGGTTCGGGTCGTGACCAAGTGGTATCAGAGGTGGTTCGTTCCTAGGGGTATTGTGCAAACGTCCCTAAAAAGGAATTGGTTGGGGGCTTAGGGAAACAGTGTAAACGTGTCTCGAGAGCGGCTCTTAGGCCAGGGAGTCCAGTGATGGTGCGGCAGCCGACGTATCCATTCACTAGGACCATGATAACCCACTTGTCAACTCACCATGCTGAGAAACTTGTTGGAGGGAAAAAAAATTTTGTGCATCACATATGATTGAGTCTTTGACTGTCCTTCTTGAGTCAGCTCCCCATCATTACTATTGGTATATACATATATGATCATCTGACCGTGGCACTCCTTGATAATATTCAGGATGTCTCCGCGAGGACTGCCATCCAGGATACTAGCTTTGGTTCGTGACGACGACCCTGTGATCTATGAGGCCTCAGTCCCAGACCCATCATGCGAGCCCTTTACTTGGGGTGGGCCGGTAGTAGCACCCCCACCTGTTGAGAAGTCGGCAGTTTCAGCAGATCAGGATGAGCTTGAGCGCAGGTTGAGTGCGCTCCGTGAGTTCCAACGACAGAGACTGTTGAGGTTCAGTTGTGGGCTAGACCCTCAGGCGGTAAAGGATTGGCTAGTGGCAGTGGTTCTCCTTTTCAGGCATGTGAAGATGCCGACAGATCGGAGATTTTTTTTGGCAGCCACCCTTTTTCGTGGATCAGCTTGGCGTTGGTGGAGTCTGGTGACTCAGCTCTTGAAGAGTTGTCGCTTTCATGGGGAGACTTTCAGTTGTTGTTCCGTGATAATTTTTCCCCACCTTCGTGCGCTCCATTCAGATTCAGGAGCTTCTACAGTTTTAGCAGGGATGGATGATGGTGGCTAAATATGTGGCTAGTTTCGCAGACCGTGCAAGATTTTACCCGGACCTGGCCCATGATGACAACTTCTGAGCGCAGAAGTCTGAGCAGGGTCTTCGCTGAGAGATTCATGTTTTCATAGTACCCTTGGGCATTTCCACATATGTCGGGGTTCCAGAGCAGGCGCTGGTGACAGAGGGCTTCCTGTCACATTCTAGTGTTGATGGTGGCAGCAAGCACGTTGGAGCCGAGACGTCTATCGCGGCTAGTGGGCATCGGAAAACAGAACCTCTACGTAGGTGGATTTATGACAACCAGACTCGGGGGCATGGTGGTACACCACAGTGGCATCGGAGGGAACTAGTGTAGCCCGAGGATAGTCGGTGCTATACTTATGACGGGCGAGGTCACTTAGCACGAGACTGCCCGACCTGAGTTGCTGAGAGCTTCGGGCAGGCAGCAGGTGCACCACCACGGCAGAGGCAGTGTCGTGATCAGAGTAGTACCCAGAGGGGTGGTGCTAGTAGAGGAGCAGGATGAGCTGGCAGTGGGGGATGACTTTACGAGTTCTACCCATCACCACTAGGTAGTCCACGGCAGGCTCTAGAAGCTGACAGTTGGGACTGCAAACAGTCGCGAGCTTTGGATGTGTACGACCCTGCAGAGCATGAGGTGGAAAGAGGTACCCCTTGCGACTCTTCAACTTCTTGCAGAAGAATTTTCAGACTCTCTATGTGGAATGCATTTCTCCCTGCTACTTTCTTTAGGTGTTACTAGGGTCGTGCGGGTTGTCGGTGTAACCTTGTGTTGGTATGATAAAAAAGGTGTGGGACCTTTTTCTCTAGTCGATGGGGTTGGCTCCAGCACTCTCCGAGCATGTAAGAGAGCCTTGGTTGTGTAATCTTGCATGACCGAATATCCTTGGGTGTTCCACCATATGGATATTCTGAAAGAATAAATCACCGGGCCTTGTTCCAGGTGCGGGCGGTGATTCCAGTCGCAGCGTGTGACGTAAGGGTTCAGTCGAGGAGGTGAGCAACCCCTGTGACCCTTCGAGCCATTTGAGACCATGAAAAGGGATGGTGAGGTTCCCTACCACCTTTCCCTAACCCCAAAGTCAGTAGTGGGTTAACGACATCCGCAAGGGCTGACCTCACATGAACGGATCAATCCATTGGTTTGTTTGTGATGACGCAGAGCTGTGTGTGGGTTCTTCTGGGTATGGGAAAGCCATGTGTGGGCTTAGTACCATGTGATTCTCCCTTTTTTTCCTTTTTGGGGAAAAAAATCATGAAGGAGGGAATGATTTAAGAACCCGGTTTTTGTTGTTAAATACTTTGGAATATTCTTGATGATATTCCAGAGTAGCACCTTCAGACGGTGTGCGATTCTGAGCCCCGGAGTGGCCGGAATTAAATTTTCTGTGTGTTCACACTGGAAATGCCAAATAAATGTGATAACTCATAAATGGTGATCTGGATCAGATATACGAGTTTACAGATGGGTCCGGAATGGGGTGTTTACCCTAGGAATGACATAAAATTTGTCGGCGCGGGATGTTTGGACCCCTCGCCCGCTTCTGGGACATTAAATGGATTAATTAATTAATTAATTAATTTGTTTAGTGTTGAAACTCGAGGATATCTAAAATGGTGGCTCGGATAGAAAACCAAGGGCACCGTTGAGTTCAGAGCGTGTCGTTTACCCTAGGAGGTGTACAAGTTTCGTGGGCGCGGGCCGTCTGTGAAAAATGGATCCAGGGGCGTTTTCGTAATATGGCAGCTTTGGGCGTCCAGCATTATGACATTAAAACGGAACCTCAGAATCAAATTTCGAGACCACCGTTGTGATCGGGAGGTTGTTTTTACCCTAGGGGAGGCTTAACCTCGACCCCGTCGGGTGTTTCGGGTGCTGGTCAAAATTGAGGATTAAATTAATTAAAATTAAATTAAGTTAATTTTTTTCTTTTTAAACCCTAACCCCAACACCTATCCTTCCCCTTCCCCCAAGCAGCCCCTCCTCTCCCTCTCCTTCTCCACCTCCGGGCAGGCATCTCCGGCAAGGCGTTGGTTCGACGGCGAAGCTCCGGTAAACGCCCACGAGGTAGGTTTATGGGTTTTGCGTTTTAATTTCCAAACCCCCCATTTGAGTTCAATTATTTGTGTCATGTTGTTGTTTGATCTTATAAAAAATCCCATATATGCGTACTATACAATTTTATCTCTCCAACGCATCTTTCTTAATCAAAATCCGAGCGCGGAGGAGGCCGGGGTTGATCGCCGAATTTTGCGTGTTTTCGAAGGTGATCCCGACCGGTTTGGGTGCTCCGGAGGTCCGAGGCGAGGCGGAGGCGGTTCCCTCAGTGGCGGTGACCTCTCTTCCAGGTGGCGGGGGATTGGCTTCAGTGGGGTGCGGTGTCTGTTGGCTGGGTGCGGCTTCTGTCGGTGGGGCGAGGCAGAACTCGCCGGGGGCGTGGGGGAGCGCTGGGGCGCGGCGACCGCAGGGTCGCGGTGTGTGACCCCCGTGCGTGGACAGAGACCTGCCGAGTGCGGGTCTCCGCGGGTGACCAAGTCCGGCCCTTCGTGGACAGTCTGCTCGAGGTGGACCGCAGGTTCACGGCCGGCCCACGCGGCTGAGCCGTGGGCCGGCCGGCTTGAGCCGGTGCAGGGGGTGTGGACCGGCCTTACCGGTCCGGTCCACCCCCGCTCGCCTCCGATGGCATTAAAATGTCGTTACATTCAAAACGTGGGTCGAAACTTGGTTCCGTCTAGGGAGAAATGACCCTTAAATAGAGATGAACGTTTTTATATAGTTTTGGGAATTTTTAATTCCTGAAACGAGGGGCCTCAGAGGCACGACACGTCTTTAAGTGTTTTGTCGTTTTTTTTGGGGGAAACTGCTTTGGATGGAGCGGACACAGCCGGCGTCTGTTTTGAGCGCCGTCAGTGGCGTTGGGACCCTGGGGCCGGGTCGAAGCTTCCCAGGGTGGTTTTAGGAATTGATGTTGAAGTTGAGGCATGGGCCCCACGGCCCGTCTTTGAGCTGCGGGCAGCGTTTAGTGACTTTTTCGTCAGACGTCCGTTCGAGGTGTGCAAGAAGTCGATTCTGTATGTTTTTCTAAGGGGATTGCAGTGGTGCAATCCGCCCGACCTAATTCGGCACGATGGTACGGGGCCCACGAGGGTCGTTTGGGTGTCGACGATGATTTTTCATCTTTATCACTGGGTGTCTGTTTTGGACATGTGATTACTCCATTTCGTTTACTTTTTCGAGAGGATCGCAACTGTGCGATTCGTTCGTTGTGTTTCGGGACTGGGTTGCGGGCCCCACAAAGCACCTCTCGTGTGCGGAGCGCAGGAATTCCCCTTTTTCACAGGATATCCATTGCACTCATGTGGTTAGTGCTTTTGACGTGTTTTCCTGAGGGGATCGCATCGGTGCGATGCGCCTGACTGTTTTTGGGGCCGAGGCTCGGGATCACGGGAGGCCGTTCGGGCGTGAGGTGGTGTTGGTGACTTTTCCGTCGGATATCCGTTTGAGGCGAGTAAGTAGTCTAACTCGCGTGTTTTTCCTCGAGGATTACAACGCTGTGATCCATTTGGCAGTGTAGAGCCTCTTGCGCGATCTTATTAAATGTGGAGCATGAAAGGTGCTCCGGTGGTGGTTCGTCCCACCTTGTTTATAGCAGACCCTTGGCGTGTGATCGCACACTCTTGGGAGAGTGATGTAAAAGATTCACAGGATGTGGTTGTCCGTGCCTGGGACATTGAGGGGGTGTTGTTACGTCACGTCTTCGCGTTGACGCTGGGTGCTGTGTGCACGATAGCTTTTGGGATGGAACGTGGTATACTCTGGGAGTATACGGGAGCACTTGGAGGTACATGTGGTTGTTTGTACCTGAGAACGTTTGTGCGTTCGGTTGGGGTTGACTTGGGGCCACACGTCATGACGTCCCCATGTGCGTGCCATGCTCTACTTTGCGTACTTTGACCTCTCGCGACGTAGAGGGTCCCTCTGTGAACGTTTGTTTGACTAGCAGGGTTGAGTGATCTCCACCTGGTTTCATTCTCGATGGATCGGCCAGTAGCGGTCCTAGTGACACCCAGTGATGGAGAGGGCGCTGAACTTCTATTGGGTGAGTTGTTCTGGAGTTGGGTGGTTGTGTGATACCCACTCCGTGTTTGTTTGGCCAGTGTTGTACCCTCCTGTGGATATGGCCAGAGCATTTATGAGTTTTACCCTCCAGCGGGGCTGGGCAGTGGGTTACTCATCAGCTTCTAGGGTCTACCCTCCAGCAATGACGGGGCAGTGGGTCACCCGACACAATTAGGGTCTACCCTCCAGCAGAGAATGAGCAGTGGGTCACCCGACGACCTCTTAGGGTCTACCCTCCAGCAGGGCTGGGCAGTGGGTTGCCCGTCGTCTAGTTCCAAGTCTACCCTCCAGCAAGGTTGGGCAGTGGGTCGCCTGTCGACTTTTTCCAGGTCTAACCTCCAGCAGGGATGGATAGTGGGTCACCCGATATCCTATTATGAATTACCCTCCAGCAGGGCTGGGCAGTTGGACACCTGTTGGCATTCCAGACTCAGTCCTTTCTACTAGTCTAGTCTGTGGATTTCCTCCATGATCATCAGAGAAGGACCCCTAGTTGTACGGGTCGATGACAGAACGACTTGACTTTGAGGAGACCTCACGACTGCGGGGTAGTGACGAGTTGTTGTTTGATGTTCCCACAGAACTCACAAGTCTGAGGGGCGCTTTCCCCACCGAGATGAGTTCTTGTGACGCGATCTAAAACTATACAGGGGAGTCAGTGCCACCAAAAGCGGATAGTGTCGAGGTGCGGTGATTAGTCCCTTGACATGTAGATTGGGGTAGATGTGTGGGATGATGGGCATTGATGGTGTTTATTTCGGGGACTATAGGTGACTCACTTTTTCTTGGGATGAGCTACGGGACAGAGATCCCCTTACGAGCTTGTTCGGGCTTCTTTTAGAGCATATATATATGTATATACCTTATTCGAGTTCCCACTTCTTGGGATTGGTTACTATACCTCCAGGAGAGGCAAAGACGCACGGGGAATGCCACTTTCTTTCTGTCTCTAGCTTCTCGTGGTTGGATGAGTGTACTCTCCTGCTATAGGTAGCAAAGACTCGACAGGAATTTCATCTTCTCACCGTTTCCAGCTCCTTGTTCCTGGACTAGTCTACTTCCTTTCTCTTGTTGGGTTGAGCTTGACTCTTTACTGTACTCCTTACTGTCTTTCATTTGTACTCCTTTACTTTTTCCTGTTCGCTCTACTGCTCACCCTTCGGTACCTCCTTTGTTGCTCCCTCGACCCTTTTGGGTATCCTACTAAGTATTATTATACTCACCCCTGCTTGGGCTTTGCCCGCACTTGGTGTGACCTTGCAGACGACAGACAGGTTGGTCGTGTCTTTGGTGGAGCGCAGGAGTTCGAGAGCTTGGACCCCGTGCGGTGATCGTTGCCAGGTTTTAGGTGGGATACCCATCAGCTACTCCTTTTTGTTTACCTGTTGTCGGATTGTGGATCCTTTTCCTTTTGGGCACATGTTTTCTCCCTTTTTCCTTCTCAAGACTTTACTTGTATTTTTTAGAGGGCTATGCACATTTGTGGTATTTATATAGCAGTTTCCCTTTTCATTGCTTGCCCTTTCTTTTACTCGGAACTATTTCATTGAGTGTGTTCCATGTGTGTGTACAGGTACTTAGGAAAAGGCCTCCCCGAGGTTTTGTGCCTTCGGCGCTGGTCGCCTGCCCCTGGCTTATGGAGGCAGGCTTGGGGTAGTTGTGGCTCGGGCCCGGGTAGGGTCGGGTCGTGACATTTGTAGTGGTATTAATTGATTATATTTTGGTATACTTGAAAATCAATGATGATCATGAAAATCACTTGCGCACTATTATAAAAACACTTAGATGACATAAATTATAAGGGATGTTTTTCAAGTGTGAATGTGGGCATCATGGAATTTCACTTCTTGGAAATTTTGTCTGTAAGGATGGAATATTTAATGATCTTTCATTGAAATGGTAATTCCAATAATGTCCAGCACAAATGAGTATAATTGAGGTATATAGTTTTATAGGTTTATCAGGTTACTATCGGTATTTCATCTAGAATTTTACTCGATTGGCTAACACATTAACCAAGCTCACAGGTAAAGGGGTTAAATGTATTTGGACAAAATACAGTGAAGAATGTTTTTAAGAATTAAAGAGAATATTATACAATGTACCAATCATGAATTTACTATCGGGGAATGATGTGTTTGTTATTTATAGTGGTGCATTAGTGAAAGGACAGGGTGGTGTCCTCATACTGAATGAAAGAGTTATAGCCTATGGAACATGGAACAATAAATTTCATGAAAAAAACTATCCCACTCATGATCTTGAGCTAGCCTCTATAATATTCACTCTGAAGATATGGAGACACTATCTCTATGGTGAAAATTTTGAAATATATTCTGATCACGAGAGTTATAAGTATAGTTTGTCACTAAAAGAAATCAATAAGAGGAAATGGAATTGGATTGAACTACTGAAGGATTAAAAAATAACAATACACTACCACCCATTGAAGGAAAATAAGGTTGAAACTGCTTTGAGTAGAAGGTTTCATGGGGTTATAAAAAAGATGGTAGTTTAAAGGGATCCTATGATCATGGATCTAGTAAATATGGATATGGGAATAATCATGGAAGGTGAAAGACCAATAATTTTTCAATGGTTTGACAACCAATCATTACATTAAAGGAAAAAAAGTTCCTAGATTGATGATGAGGAGTTTGAAAAGAAAATTAAAGATATGAATGATGGAAGATAGGTTGTCTTCATAAATGAATTTGGAATATTTATATTTCGGAAGAGACTTTGTGTTCCCAATATAAATGATCTAAAAAGGGAATCATAGGATGATTCTCATATCTCCAATTTTTTTATACACTCTAAAATCCCAAGGATGTATCGATATTTTAATGAACATTCATCTTGGGACAACATGAAGAGAGATATTTCTGATTATGTATCAATATGTATGGTTCTTCAACAGGTTAAGGATAGAAGACAACATCCTAGTATAGTCATGAAACCTCTTCCCATACTTGAGTGGAAGAGGGATGATATTACGATGCAAGTTTCCATTGTTCTACAAAAGACTCTTAGAAGGAATGATGAAATATGGGTCATTGTTGATCGTCTAACCAAGTCAGCTCATTTGTGTGGTATAAGAGAAGATATCCCACTAGAAAGTTAATAAAGTATATATATTAATGATGTTGTAATACTACATGGTGTACCCCTATTGATTGTTTCTAATCATGATCTTTGTTTTATTAAAATATTCATTAAAATTTATCAGAAATACATATATAATAAACATTATTTGAGCACTGCCTACCACCCTCAAACTGATGGACAATCCGAATGGAATATTCAAACCTTGGTAGACATGTTAATATCTTTCTCACATGAATTTCGAGGTATGTGGGATTATTATTTACCTCTAGTATAATTTTAATATAACAATAGCTTCTATTGAAATATTCAGAGGGCACCATATATAGTGTTATATGGAAAGAGATGTCGCACAACAACATCGTCGGTTGATGTTGGTGAATGAAAACTAGAAGGCCCAAAACATGTTGAGGAGACAATGGAAAAGGTAAAGATTATGAAAACCCATATCAAAGAAGATCAAAGTAGGAAAAAGTTCTATTCCTATAACTAACAAAAGAATATTAAATTTCAGATAGGAGATCATGATTTCTTGACGGTATCTCCTTTCAAGGGTGTTATAATATTAGTTAAGAAATGTAAATTAAGAACTAGGTACATAATTCCTTTTAAAATATTCGAATGAATTAGAGTTGTAGCTTAATATTTGGAAATGCATCCAGGTATCACCAAAGTTCATGATGTGTTCCATGTATCAATATTGAGAAAATATATGCTAGAACAAACACATGCACTCACCTATGAAGAAATAGAACTGGGACACAATATGCCTTATTGTGAAGATCCTATCAAGATTCTTGATACCAGAGATCATGTGTTTAGAAACAAGATGACTCTTCTGGTAAAAGATATTGGGTGAAACCATAAAATGGAAGAGGCATCGTGGGAACCTGCGGAACAAGTGTTAAATAACCACCCAAATCATTTTATGTAGTAATATTCAAAAAATTTAAATAATGAAATTATTTGAAAGAGAGAAGAATGGAACACCCCAAGAAACCAAATTACACTTCTATTTGAATAATCAAATGGCTTGTGTTGTATGCACCTTTGAGTTATAGCACACCACGACCAACCAAACCAGCAGTTAAAAGCATTTATAGCCACTATTTGAAGTTTTATAAATTTTATTTCTCAAAATGGACTTCATTTTTTGATTCGTAATAACAAAATTTGCTTAGGGTGATGTTTTGGTATTTTTCTGAAAACATTCAATTTTTTATTAATATTGAAGAACATCGTGTTATTGTTCAAAAATAACATTTTATTTAAATAATAATTATTTTTATTTTTATTTATTTTAATAATAAAATTGATAATAATACCTATATTAGTCCAATTTAATTCAGTGTAGTATTTTTATAATAATATTAGATATAAAAAAAATATTAAACTTTTTAACTTCTATTAACCACCTTATAAGGAAATTTGCAAATTTTTATAAAACATAATCTTACCACTTCTTTGAATTGAAATTCAAAACAATGATAGATAGGGTTTTCTTAAGTACGTAAAATGTGGTTCAATATGATGAAAATAATTTTTGGTAAATAGAAACTTTTGAATTTTATTTACGATGCTTAAAAGTAAAAAGGGATAATTAAAGGTAAAAAATTTATTATAATAATATAAAATTACAATAACATATGTATTAATCACATTAGATAAGTTTTTTTCAACCAAAATCATCCTTAGGAAAAAATATGATATTTTATTTATTCACACGGGTTACATTAGAAAAATTAATATATTTTATTTAAAAAAGAGTTACAAGTGTAAAATTTATATTTCAATAACTAAACAGTTTTTAATATAGTGCCCTACATAATATAAATTTGACTATAATAATTCTTTGGCAGGATAAAAAAGTGATCCTACATCATATTATTTTATTTATTATTTTTATACATTAAATATTAAAGTATATGTATGCCATAATGATGATACAATAAATAACTTATTAATAAAAGATTAAAATAATTGATATTATAAATATTAAAATAAAATGAAATTGAGAATTTTGATGCCATTGAATGAATTTTCTAGGTGAATATGATATGTTCAGGATGAGTCAATTTTTTTCATAGAATAATGATTTCTTGACTTTAATAACAACCAAATACTAAATACAGTTAAAACAAACAAACATGAGTTTTTAAAACAAATAATATTTTATTAAATAATATAATATTCCTTAAAACAGAAAAATTTGAAAAAATACTTATATAATGATACATATGTGTTTAAGTAACCACTTGAGGTTCTCTTGTATTTATATAGTAACTATTTTAACCACATTGTATAAAAATACTAGAAGACATGGTAATAGTTAAACTATTTATCTAAGGGTTAAATTGAAAAGATAAGGTTAATATAGTGACCTAAACATGTATAAAACCTATTGGATGAGAGCGTTCCAACACATATAAATCTTATAATTGAAATAAATCCATTTAGAGAAATTATAAATGGATAATAATTTTATAATAAATTAATTATCTGGCTTTTCTTAATGTGCCCCTAAACTCTCTTTAAAAAGGAACATCTCCTTCTCTTAAATTCAAAAATCCAAATCAAGTTTTCTTTTCTAAAAACATCCAAAATCTCCCACAAATTTCCCTCACAGAATCCTAGTTGCCCTAATTTCATCATCAATCCAACCTATGGTTCCCTTTTGTTCAAATAAAAAGGAATCACCCATATAAGAGGTAATTATTTTATCACCTCTTTCAATGTTCTGCTCTTCTTATACTTCCTATTTCATGGTTTTTTCCATACTAAAATAATAACTCAAGTGTATTATACATTATTATATTTTAATTATAAATACAGTACAACCATATCCATTATTCTTTCCATCCTATGAATGACAATGTCACCATACGAGTGTATTTGTGGCTTACCGTCTCATGGTGTAGTTTGTTATTCAAAACGCAATTATTAGGATGTTTACAATAATGAGTATATTTGATGTAAATAAAAAATATAACATCTTAATAATTATTTATATATAATATACCATCAAATTACATCCTATTTCCCCTTCAACAGAATGATATTGTCACTCGTGCGTACGTACAGCTTACCATCTCCATGACGCGATGAGATTTCATTCTCCATCGTAACCATTCAATAGTAATTTTCATTATAGGATTAAAAAATAATATTTAATAACATAATTTAATTCTCAATTGGAATCAAATACATCTTATGCAAAACAATCATGAATTACACAACAAAACATATAAATTAAAATGAATCAGTTAACATACGGAACTGTGATAATACTGAAATATAATTAATAAATTAATATTATAGTGTCATATACGATATCATATTTATGTATGTGGTCATTTTATAATTTAATAAAAATTATTTAACTGTTATAAAATTTGTTAATGAACCCCTGATTAATGAAAATTACATGTTTACTGTTAATTTTACAACCACTCTATTATCTGAGGTTGTTTCTATATTAGTATCTACTGGGACATATTTATCAACCACATCCATGTTTCTTACATATGTTTTTCATATTTTTTTACTATTTCAAATACTATGGGTTAATGTCATTTATACCCTTCTTTGACTTTTTATAAAATGTTTTCAAAGGAACAATTCTATCATTGTCAAAACAAGGTACTATATGATTTTTCTTGACAAATTATGCAAAAAATGTTTTTTAAATTATACGAAATGTGTGTCTATTTTCTTCAATTATAAAACCATATAATCTTCCCATATTATATTATAAGAATATTTTGAAATTAAATTTTTTCTTTTAAAATTATGTGACTTTAAAATGATTTCAAAGTAGAAATAGATATTTTTCTCAAATAGTTCTTGTATTGATTTCATCAGTGTCATCATATATTTATGTATTTTTTTGATTAATGATGATTTATTATGATACAACATTCAATAATTTATTTATAGATTTATGATATGTTTGACTATAGATGTGATATTTTAATGTCATTCATAGTTTGTGGTAAAAGTATTAACATTTATTAATCCAGTTTAATATGAATGTCTATGTTAGGTTTCACCCATTTCATAGGAGGAGTGCATTGGAAATAGTATGTGACGGTAAGGGTCCACTATATCCCCTCGTTTCATCGGTAGGTCTCATGAGACAATATAGTGTCTTGGAACAAAGAGTTGACAGTATTTTATTTCATATTCTTTGAACGAGGCCTTGAATATTTTGTTATGTTGTATGTGTTGACGCTCCTCTCTTCACAGAATATAATGATCGGAAAAGGGGAATATCTGAGCTCAAAGTGATTCAACCATTGAAGAAAACATCAAAAATCAACAAAGGCATGAACAAAGGATCAAAAGCAACTGCACCGCGCAAGTTATATCACTATCGCGCAAGTACACTTGCACGACGCCCTTGGTCGCGCAAGTGACTTGCGCGACTTAAGTGATAAACGCCTGATAACCGCTCGTGGTCTTCTCCTGCCTATAAATAGATCCTGTGGGCCCCCCATTCGAGAGGGCTTTTTCCAGAAACTCGGATTGAAGCTCTCAACGCCCAAGTCTATTCTCAAAGCTTCCAGAACACATCTAAAGGTAATTTGTTTTACCTAGAACAGAAGATTTAAAGAGAAGAAGGAAGGACTATGTGTTAAAACTCATCAACACTTGCGCGCCGCCTTATTCCTTCAATATAACTCGCGCGCCCCTTTTCTTGAAGAACCTCAAGAGGATTCTAAAGGGATTTATAAAGAGTCGCTCAAATATTCTAATGATGTTTGAGTATCGCGCAAGTACCCCTCATGTCACGCAAGTATACTTGCACGAACAATACTTGTGTGCCGCCGCAATACTTGCACGCCTTTCAAGACTTTCGCGCCCCTACCTTTTTGGGTGCCCATCTTGCCCATTTTACCCCTCTTAAGCCATCACACCTTTATTTTTCAAGATTCAGTCTTCAAGACACTCTTCAAAGCCATTTATGGCATGATTTCTTGATTTGACTTCCTTATCTGAAAGGAATTCTGTGGAATATCTCTCAAAACCTAGGGATTTAAATATCCTTATGTCACTGAATATGGAGAGTTCATTTATTCAACCTCATCCTTTAAGATGAGAGAATCCAATACTTGGGTCTCCTTTTCAGGAATATTCCCCAGTTATAAGTCCTTAACTTGGGCATCCACCTCAAGAATAAGCCCCAAACCTTAATCCCTAACCTGGGTCTCCTTTTTCAAGTATAAAACCCAGTTATAATCTTGGGCTTCCTTTTCAGGAATAAGCCCCAAGTCCCCTAATTTCTCTTTAACCAGTCCTAATTTACCCTTGATTTGGGTTTCCTTTTCAGGAGTAAAACCCAATCATAAGTCCCCTCCTAACTTGGGTATCATACTTAGGAGTAAGCCCCAAGATTAGAATATTCAAATCTCTATGAAGCACATATACCTTTATGGACCCTGTTCATGGATTTTCTCCCTAAAAGTGAATCCTAAACCTTCATCTATCTGGGCAGTGATACATACATAAGCCCCAAACCATTTCTTATGATTGCATCTTTCATGGCACAATTGTCTAAATTTTACTAATACCTCTTGTTTCTCACACCGAGCATGACTCACGTGAGCTTAAAGTGTAAAAGTAATTGTGACATCCTGCTTTGAGCCATTAATCATAAACATCATACCCTTATTCGAACTATGTGGGTTCTGATTCCTTTTTTAAAAACAAAGGATACATAGGTAGCCCATCTATGGGTTCGATCCCAACTCTGAAGTAATTCATTGTCCTTCTGAATGACGATAAACTTCAAGTGCCCCACTGAGTGGCTTTAAAAATAGCCTGGTCATCATAATGACCAAGAGACTTTTATATAAATATTTCGAAGAATACAATTGACCAAGAATCTCTAAATAGATACAGATGATTCTCTATTGATGAAGAACCTCGAATACATATAAAAGATTCTCTAAAATTGATACATATTTAATCATTGATTGTTAAACTAAAGGAAAGCTCATTTTATACTTGGTAATGTAATAAGGATTCACGAACATAACTTAAATCTATAAAGAGAGTCCCGGAGTAGACAATAATTCCCTTCAAAAAGGTGTGGTGAGTCTGACCTCCCATCCTCTCGACCAATGCAAATTCTTAAGCCTCATTAGACCACAAACTAATGAGTGCCTACCTTTGGAATGTAGGTCCAAACGGATATGGAATCATTGGATGTTTCTGGTTCTACGAATAAACCCGTTAGAAACCGATCGGAACGTTTGAATCTCCCATCCAGGAGGTCATCCCCGGATTCCATGCGAAACAAAAAATGGTGAACCCGACATGAATCCTAAAAAAAGTTAAAGTGATATTATTCTTATTTGTTAGGACCCTTGGGCCAACAAAGCAATCATTGACATATGCTCATCCAAAAGATGCAGTGGCCGGATTCATCTAGATTATGTCTGTTATATGGAAAAGGCACTCTTTTTTCCAGATCTTCTGCAAAATGGCTTTCCTTAAATTCACCCCTGTGAATACTACTACTGTAAACACCTCTACTGTGAGGTCTACTGCTGTGAAAACCAATGCTGCTACTCCTGCTGGAACGTCGTCCGCTCTGAGGATGACATCACCAACTCAGCGTCTTCAACGCTGGGTTTTTAATGCACTGGTTAAGGAGTACCGTCGCAACGGTACTATCCCAACTCTGGAGGCCGCTCGTCAAGCCCTCCATGTTAACAACTCTACCTGGTCGTCCGGAAAATGGCGACCAGCGATCAAGAAGCAGACGGTGCTGACTACCGTCTCCAACCGTTTCGGGTCGTTATCCCCGGAACGCAATTTCCATTCACTCCCTTACTCTGAGGAAGTAAATGAGCAGGTCCCGCAGGGCCTTAATTCAAAAAGACAGGAGTCCTTACCGAGGGCTCCCATCAACAATCGCCGCCAGACTCGTGCGGTAGTGCACCCTCAACATGATGAGGGTACCGACTCCAGGCATTCAGCTCAGGTTCCTCGAACCCGAGCAGGCAAGATGAACCGCCAGAGACGGAATCCGGTTAATAATAGGCAGGTTGTCATCCCTTCCATCTCTGAAGAAGTCCACCAACCTATCTTGGTGGAAAACAACGAGCAGACACACACACCTGTCCGTTTTAATTACGCTGTCCAGCAGACTCGTCTGGCAGCATCAAGACAATCCCACCAGGCAATTCCGGTGGAGTAATATAGGAAGGAACATGCACCTGCTTATACATCATCAGTTAGTCAGCATGATCGTCTGACTACATATGATGGATCTCGTCAACCGTGTTTGGCGAAGTGTAATCAGCAGGTACATACACCTGCTAATACTAATCAAACCTACCAACAGTCTCGCTTGGTAGCGCACGAAGAAGTCAGTCGGAAAGCCCTGACGACAAACAGGAGGCAGACTTAACTCTATGCCTCCACACTTGAGTATTTTCCGGATTCACTGACAGGAAAAGGAGGACAGGAGCAGGTACATACAACTGCTCCAAACCCGGAATGGACGTATATCCCCGTTCCGGTGGCTGAAGTCACCAAACATATTTTGTCAATGGTGAAAGAGCAGAAGAAAATTCCTGCTCATATTCTGGATGCTTTCCAGGATATCATAACAGCTTCAGCATCATCTCAGGGACAGACACATAAATCTATCCCTAGCAGTGGAGTGACACATCAAAGATTCACTCTGGAACAGACACACACAACTGTTCCAGTCCAAGAGGGTTATGGGGCATACTCCCCCATATCATACGGACAACCAAGTCAGGCACAAACACCTGATTTGAGTGGATATCGTCAGCCTAACCTGACCATCTTTCCTGATCAGGCACATACACCTTCTTAGAGTAACCACTTTCATCAACAAGTGGTTTCCAAAGAGAGTAAGAAGGCATCTAAGAAAAAGATCCGCCCAACATAGTCAAGAGTTCAAAGGCCAATCTGCAACAAGGCCTTGCTCGATGCTGGAGTTCTTGAAGACCTCAGACATTTATCTGTCGGAATTCAAGATTCTACTCCCTCAGTTCCCAATAATGGTAACATTAATTCTGAAGGTCTTCAACAGACACTTCCTCATGAAGACTTGCATCATGAAAATTTGGTCAATCTTGAAGTTTCTTCTTCAGATGAGAGCCACAGGAACCCTCTGTGTGGTCAGAAGACCAAGGAGCAAGAGATCTCATCTTTTACTGTAACCCATTATTGTGGTCCTCCTCATAATGATGAATTTCGCTGCGAAAGTCCTCTCTGCAGTAGTGATTCACATTCCCTGGAAAATACTCCAGCGGACAATGTAGTGCCGATAAATCCCTCTTATCTTGAGGCACTTTCAAATGAGAAACCAGTCATGTCTGATGCTTTATCGCTAACAAGTGAAATAATTTCTCAATCAGAAGATAGCCCAGGGTGTAGGTCATTCTCCAAACCACCCCTAAGTCATGCATATTCTAGTTTGACCAATGATATCTCTAGAAATCTTGTTGAATCTGATGAAGAAACAAGGAAACACCAATTCTGGTCAAAACAGGTAGAAGAATCTTCATTTAATGATAAAGAGGAAATGCTGAACATGAGGAAAAAACTGGCAAAAGGTGAAGTACCAGTCATGTTTTGGCCTTTGGCTGACTCCCAGTACGACATTCCAAAGATGTTGACGGATGATGGAATCCATGATATTCGTCTCAACATATGGAAAACTCTTTGTCAATTAAAGAAGAAGGTATTATCTTATAATGAATATGAAAATCATATTATGATAATAGAAGGGCTACAACGTCATATTGATTTGGCATCTCTATCAGTCTCTCGGTATCCGAAGGCTGAAAAACAACAGAGAACCCTTCAACGTTCATGCCTTGGCGCACTATGAAAATTGCGTCAGTTAATTGCCAATGCTCCATCTGATGTTCATATCAGAGGATGGGGTGTTCACGGAGCACTACATTTCACAGTGCCTTCATGTCAGCAAAGCCCACCAAAAATGGTATCATGCAATGTTATTGCCCATGGCCGACCACAGTCAATGGGCTTTGTTCATAATCAACGGCTTGCTCAAGAACATGATTCAACTAGTTCCTCTCAAAATCAAGCATATAGAGACCAAGTTGTTGAATTTATCTTACATCAAGCAGGCGAGAATATTTCACAAAGCTCTCGTATGAAGAAAACACGTCATCAAATGATAGAAGTCTCGGAAATCATCCAACGGTATGTTGAACCAGGTGATAAAAGTGGATACAGTTTAATGCATCCCGCTAATTTCCGAACTAAGATTCACAAGATCAAGATATCTTTTAAGAAGGTCTCAGATGTAGCATGTCAAGAGCCACCCCAGCTTGTCAGACTGGGGACTTCTCTAACCCAACCCTCAGAGTCAACAAATGGGATTCGAGGAGTTGAGCGGAATCAGCAGGAACATCCCCAGTTCACGAGACTGGGGACTCTTTCAAATCATCAATCCCCTTCTCAGAGAATATCGGTCTTTTCTCGATTGGGGAAGAAGCCCCAAGAGAAAGGAAGAGCCAAATTAGCAGGAGATTCCCTCCAAATTATAGCTCGTCAAGAAATTCCTAAAGGATTGAATCAACAAAAGGCAATGACTCATCAAAGACATGAAGGAAGACAATATCACAGAAATGTTGATAGAAGGGATGCGATGTATTATGCATCAATCAATGTCATCAATGCCGTTGTTGGTAATACACCAGAGGAGACGCACTCAGGAGACTCAGATGAAGAGCGTCCTGCTCAAGAAAATGTACGCACTGATACAAATGAAGAAGGTGTACGTACACGAAGTCAAAGGATTACTCAGAACCTAGGTAATCCACTTCCCTCCCTCCAAAAGGTATCCAACAAAGGGAAGGAAAAGAATCAGGTTACATATCCTTCCTCTGGAGAAGGTCAATCGCTCTCATTAGAGAAAAGGTTTGCACAACAAGAGGAATAAATGAAAGAATTAATAAGGTTGAATGCAGAACTACTTCAGAGTAGTCTTCTTCTTAAGAATGCTGAAGTTCGACAGCAGAAGGAATTTGTTGCAGTTACTGAGATGGATCAATAATATCCTCCTTTATCAGTACACCCTTATAGGTCTAATCCCGTGGGTCAAGCGCAATAACGGTTGGCAGTGCTACCATCAGTTGCAGCACCAACCACCACGTCTGTCCAAGCTCCATTCATTACACCTACCCAAAACCAAGTTCAACCTGATGTTTCTCAAAAGTTAATAACTACTATTGAGTCAATAATAGCTCGGTTAGAAACTATGGAAGGGAAACGGGTGCAAGTTCAACCTGAAAAGAAAGTTTACCCTGAATGGGTAGATTCAATTTCTCCTCCATCCAGTTTTGGAAACCCCGTTTTCCCTACTTTCAATGGATCAGGCGACCCTGAACAACATTTGACGCATTACGTGTCTTGTTGTGATCCTATGATGGGAACTCCAGAGAATCAAGAAGCAGTGAAACATAGATGCTTCGTGTGAACCTTACAAGGACCGGCTTTTGTCTTGTATACAAGCTTGCAATCCCGGTCAATCATCAGATGGGAGGATCTTCGACAAAAATTCCTTCTTCAATTCAGCTCATCTTCGCCAAAAACGACAGTTTTCGATCTTAAAACTGCAAGCAAAGGGAGAATGAAAGAGTCTCTGATTTCATTGCTCACTGGAAGGGATTAACGTATTCCCTGAGTTTAGCACTCCCTCAGGAATAGATGTTGCCAATCTGTATGGAAAATTTGCGTGAAGAATTACGCACGCCATTGATCCCTGTGAAATACACAGGAGGGTTTCAATACCTTACTTCAATCGCTCAGCAGATTGAAGATTCCCTTATATAGGCTAAGGTTAAATCTCGTGTAATTCCCTCAGCTCCAGGAAGAATAATGGGTAAAGCAGAAACTGCTACAGTTATGCTTAAACAAGCACCTGTACATATATCTACTTCAAAACCTTCATCTTCTCGAAAGCCTCCACCTCCTTAACGCCAACAAAAAAGGTCGTTTCGTCCAAATGATCAAAGAGATCAATAACGAAAACAATTTGAGGATATGAAGAGTAAAAAATACTCTTTCCGAAATTAGAAAGTTCCTGGTTACTTCATTTCAGCTCTGGAAAATAATTTGGTTCAATTACTAGTGCCCAAGAGGCCAAACAAGGAAGGAGATGAAGACCGTCCCAATTATTGTCCCTTTCATCAAATGTTGGGGCATCCAATCAAGGAGTGTTTTGTCTTTAAAGACCTCCTGCAAAAGATGGTCGACTTGGGACAAGTCAAATTGAAGTGTTCTTCAGCTCATGTAGCGTGTGTTACCGCTACAGGTCCAGAAGAAGGAGGCGAGTGGCAGGAAGTCAGAAGAAAAACTGCACAAAAATATGATGATTGGATGGTCAGAAAGACAATCAATCGGACCCATGCCATTTTGGGAACACAATTGAAGAAGCTAGTTGTGTCTCCTACAAAAGCTACAATGAAGCCTCCATCAAAAGAGAAATCCTCAAAAGGGAAGCGCAATTCAAAAGAAGAAAGAGTGATCGGAAGAAGATGAGTATGTATCGAGGCCTAAGTTGTCTTTGACCCTGGCATATTTCATGCCATATACTTCAAAGCCACGGGCACCGCCCCATCAAACGGCACAGCCTAAACAGGCTAGTCAGGCAGGGTCTTTATCAGACGAAGAGTTAATCTTCGGTTATGTTAATATGATTCAATTAACAGATCCATATTCCAGTCTTGATGAGCCTGAATTCCCTGTATCAAATAAGGGAATCCGAGGAAGTTCCAGAGGTTCAGGATACAGAGGAAGACGTGGATCTTTCCGAAGCCACTACTCCAATTCTACCCCTGCTAGCACTGTGTCTGCATCAGAAACTCGTGGTAGAGCCCTTGAGCGAGCTCAAAAAGAACAATCAAGTTCTTCTGTCAATGGCCAACTCAGTTTTGGAACAGTTATTTTGGAAGACCGATTAAAGGTTCCATCTTCTTTATCTCAGCAAGTAAATGGATCTAATCAGTCTAATATTCCAAAACTAAGGATGTTGCCAACTTTTATCCCAATACAAGATCCATCTGCTTCCATGGTACCTGCTAAACATCATATTCCTGTTGGGAAACGCAGACCTCTAGATCAAAAGTATGATATATTGAAACACTTGGCCCAAGTACCAGCCAAGTTATCAATTTTGGATGCTTTGAATCTGTCAAAAGATCTTCGGGAAGCACTCATCGAAGCTTTGTCTAGTCCTCAAGAGTTTGAAGCTGAAATTGCTGCAGTTGAAGTCTATCACTTATGGAATAATCCTGTAGAATTCCATGCAGTGATATCTTTTACTGATAAAGATGAAGATGATGTTGTGAATGGGCACATAAAACCTCTCTACTTATATGGAAAAGTCAATGGTGTAGATATCCGAAGAGTTTTCATTGACAATGGTTCAGGAGTCAACCTCATGCCCCTTCGTACACTTTGTCGATTGGGCCTCATGGAATCTGATTTATCTCCTTCTACCATGATGTTACAAGGATATGATAAAAATGAACAAGAACCACTGGGCGATGTTACACTCAGAACCCAGTTTGGAGATCTTGTATCCAATTCGGATTTCATGATTGTTGATCAAAACTCATCTTTCAACGTCTTGCTTGGAAGACCATGGCTACATCAGCATGCAGATATTCCTTCATCATACCACCAATGTCTCAAATACTGTTTCAATGGTCGAGTTGGAACATTGTATGGTGATAAGGCCCCGTTCAATACATGTGAGTCTCAATACATTGAGGCAGAATTTTATCACATGAAGGGAAGAGAAAAATCTACAATAAAGGAAATTACCAAAGTTAATGCTCTATATGGTTTGGAGAAAATTCCAATAAATCCATTTACACATGTGAGTATAGATTATGTGTTTCCTATCAGTCAAATTGAAAAAATAGGCCCAAATCAAAATACTCTTATGGAAAGATCCATAATGTCAGTTACGGCAATCAAGCCAGACAACATGGGAGAAATTGGTAACCTACCAAACAGTGATGAAAGCATAAGTGGTGATGTCTTCATTTCATCTGCTGAAATCCAACAAGTCTATACTTCGACAATCAGGCCAGAAGAAGTTATAGCAACACCAGAGGTGAATAATGATGTAGATTCTCAATCCATCATCTCCTCTTTATTTCCCAAAGAAGGCCCTTTATCATCAATAGGGTCGGAAATGGAAGCTTCTTCTTCAAAATGTGAAAATTTTGATATCTCTTATGATCATGAAAATTTCGTTTTGTCATCTACTATGCAAGTAGAAACGGAAGAAATAACACATGATGAAGAGGACGAGAAAGATCTTAGAGATGCTCCTCCAGCATTTGAAGAGGGTATCTCTACCACTATTGATGAACTCAGAGAAATAAATCTGGGTACAGAGAAAGATCCACGCCCCACTTTAATTAGTGCGGCCATGACCCATGAAGTGAAAGAGATGTATATTTCTTTTCTAAAGCAAAATAAAGATATTTTTGATTGGAATTATACAGATATTTCTGGGCTTGATCCTGATATTGCTACTCATCATTTGGGTTTACCAAAAGAACATTGAGGATTTAAGCAAGCTGCGAGAAGAACACACCCAACCTATGCTTCCAAAATTGAAGATGAAGTGGATAAGCTGATCAAATCTAACATCATCATAGAAGTTCAATATCCCAAGTGTTTGGCTAATATTGTCCCTGTAATGAAAAAGAACAGACAAATTAGGGTTTGCATCGATTTCAGAGATCTTAATCGGTATTGTCCTAAAGATGATTTCCCATTTCCGATTACAGAACTCTTTATTGATGCGATGACTGGTTATTAAGTACTTTCCTTCATGGATGGATATTCCGGATATAATCAGATTCGAATGGCCCTAGAAGATGAGGAATCTATAGCCTTCAGAGCCCCTCAAGGTGTGTTTTGTTACCGGGTGATGCCCTTTGGATTAAAGAATGCAGGTGCAACATATCAACGCTCCATGCATCGTATCTTCAAACCTTTCTCAGTGAAATTTGTTGAATGCTATGTAGACGATTTGGTGGTTAAATCCAAACAACGTTCTAATCACTTGGATGATTTGGATGTCATATTCCACAAGCTTCGACAACATAATTTGAAGATGAACCCCTTAAAATGTGCTTTTGGGGTAACCTCAGGAAAATTCATCGGCTTTGTTGTATGCCATCGTGGTATTGAAGTCGATCCTGAGAAGACCAAATCAATCCTTGGTATGTCACCTCCTCAAAATTTGAAATAATTAAGAGGACTTCAAGGACACTTATCCTATATTCGGCGTTTCATTGCCAATTTGGCGGGTAAAAGTTTACCCTTTACCAAATTATTGAAAAAAGGAGTCACTTACCAGTGGACTGAAGAATGTCAAGAAGCATTTGATGTTCTCAAGAAATACCTCTTGAGTCCACCAGTTCTCATGCCACCTATCGAAGGTAGACCACTTATCTTCTATGTGACAGCTCTAGAGCAATCATTGGGTGCCTTTCTCGCTCAAAAGAATGATGATGGGAATGAAAATAGCCTCTACTATCTCAGTAGAACTATGCTTGAAGGAGAAACCCAGTATTCAAGTATTGAGAAGTGATGCCTAGCATTAATCTTTGCAGTTTATAAACTGAGACACTACCTACAACATCATGAGGTCCAATTGGTATCTCTCAATAATCCGCTCAAATTCATCCTTAGTCGTCCAATGCTTACAGGATGTCTAGCAAGGTGGGAAGTTATTTTGAAACAGTTCGACATTTAGTATGTGTCTCAAAAGGAAATAAAGGATCAAGCTCTGGCTGATTTCCTAGCTGAACATCCTTCCATGGAAGACACATCTTCAGATATTGAACTCCCCGATGAGGAATTTTTCTCTATTCAAGAGAATCCTCAAACATTGGAAATGTATTTTGATGGTGCTTCCAGAAGTCCAACAGGGAAGAAAATGGAAAATACTAAATTCAACAAAGTTGGTTTAGGAATTGTACTCATTTCTCCAGATAAGGCATTGTTACCATATTCCTTTATATTGTGGGAAGGTGGTACTAATAATGAAGCCGAATACCAAGCTCTCATTACAGGCTTGGAATTAGCGCTTCAGGCACAAGTGAATCACTTGAAAGTGAAAGGTGATTCAGACCTGGTAATTAAAAAAATCAATGGGGATTATGCAATCAGAAAAGAAGAATTGATACCTTTGTATGATTATGTCAGAGAGTAAATGGAGGAGTTTCCTACGGAACAGACATTTTCTTACGTCCCTCGATCACAGAATGACCAGGCTGATGCATTGGCTAATATAGCCACAGCTCTAGCAGATCCAGATCATGATTAGACAAGCATCAGCATTGCCCACCGTCGTACAATTTCACCTTCTGTTCGAACTAGAACAGAGGAAATTAATGAAATTAGTCCCATTCTTGAGCCATATGGTCATTATACAGGATGGATGACACCTATCAGGGAGTACCTTCAAAATGGAACACTTCCACCTGATAGGGCCGAGAAAGAGCAAATCTGGCGATGAGTGGTCATCTTTACTCTTTATGATAGCCCAGATCACATTGAGAAAGTTCTCTATAAGCGGGGGTTTGATGGAGTTCTCTTCAGATGCATTGATGGTGCAGAGACAATGGCTTTCATGAAAGAAGTTCATGCAGGAGTATGTGGTGCCCACCAAGATGGATATAGATTGTTTGATCAAATTCGAAGGCTTGGATACTTTTGGCCTTCAATGATACAAGAATGTGTTGATTTCACAAAGAAGTGTCATTCATTTCAAGTATATTCCAACTTCATTCATCAACCTTTAGAGTTGATTCATACAGCTAAATACTCATGGCCATTTTCTACATGGGGAATGGATGTAGTGGGACCTTACCCTTCAGCTACGGCCAAGCAGTTTAAGTACATTCTTACTGCTATTGATTTCTTTTACAAATGGGTAGAAGTAGTTCCTCTCAAATAAGTCAGTTCTAAATGCATTGTTAGCTTCATCAAGTCTAACATCATTACTAGATTTGGTGTACCTCATACCATATTGACGAACAACGGCACCAACTTTTGTTCTTCTGAGGTGAAGAAATTGTATCAAGAATACAACATTAAATCCAACCATTTATCTAGTTATCATGCGGCAGCCAATGGCCAAATAGAAGCCTTTAACAAGACTCTTTCAAATATACTTCAAAAGATGGTGGATAAAGATAAGAGGTCATGGCCTGATAAACTCTTTCATGATTTATGGTCTTATCGGACTACCACCCGCAATGCAATGCGGTCAACTCCATATTCATTGGTATATGGAACAGAAGCATTCTTTCCAATTGAAGTTCAATTTCCCTCACATAGAGTAGCCATTTGTGATCAGTTATCTACAGATGAGAAATCCCAAAAACAATTGAATGAATTGGAATAGTTAGATGAGAAAAGATTGTGCACTTTTCACCACTTGGAAATCTATCAAAATCAAATAGCACGATCTTTTAACAAAAAATTTCATCTTCGTTCATTAATTCAAGGAGAATTGGTATTAGTTCTCAGAACTCCAGTGATACCAGGAAATAAACCTCCCAAGCTTGAGCCAAAATGGGAAGGACCTTATTCAATACATAGGGTCTACTCCAATGGAGCTTATTCATTAATCTCAATGGATGGAGAACTAATCACGACTCCAACCAATGCCAGATTTCTGAAGAAATATTTTGTATAAACACAAAATATGGTCCCCAGAACCAAGACTCTTACAATTGGTTCATACAAAAATGGTCCATTATGACCTTAAACTGCAACAATGTCCAACATGACGTTAAACTGTAGGAAAGTCCCTTACGTCCGGAAAGGCATTAACCTACATAAGCACTTAATAGTCCAGTATGACTTTAAACTGCATCATCATCCATGGTCCAATATGACCTTAAACTGCAACTTCGTCCAACATGACGTTAAACTGTTAAAAAGTTCCCTAAACCGTCCAGCATGACCTTAAAATTCATCATCCTTGGTCCATGCATATGACCATAAACTATTTGAAACTCCCTTATGTCCAGCAAGACGTTAAACTGTGACATCTAAACTACATGATGCTAAACTGTATAAAAGTCCCTTACGTCCGGAAAGACGTTAAACTATATAATCTCAAAGGTACTGCATGACATTAAACTTCACCATTCATGGTCCATGTATATGACCTTAAACTATTTTCACTTTCGTCCGACATGACGTTAAAATGGTACACTCTTTTTTCCTTACTGTGTGACATTAAACTGCACAATCCACCTTTCGTCCAATATGACGTTAAATTGTATTGTCCCCATCGTCCTAACTACATGACGCTAAAACAGTACAGAAAATCCTTGATATGTCCTACATGACATTAAACTGTTATTTTGTCTCTGCTACATGACACTAAACTGTGCAGCACCAATAGTCCCAACTGCAAGACTTTAAACTGCATAGTCCCTGAATATGTCCTACATGACATTAAACTGTGCATCGTTAAGGTTGTTATTACCTCTTGTTTCTCACACCGAGTATGACTCACATGAGCTTAGAGAAAACCTCAACAATAACACTCTCTTTGGGCCCCCAACCATGTGTAAGTCCCAACAACATTTTTTATTAGATCACTGTCCCCAAGAAAAACTTGATCATTAATTCATTCTTTAATTGAACTTCAAGGACTTTGATCCTTCCCTCCAGGCAGGGTATGTAGGCAACCTCCCAGGGTTCAAGCCCAAAAAAAATCTCTTCACATCGGTTCACCACCATCTCATATGATGTTGATTCGTGAAACCACACCTAGAATCAATATCTTTACATTGATTCACTTTCATCCTTGTTATATGACGTTAAACTATGCAACACTTTTGTCCGGTACGACATTAAACTACAATATCCTTTGATTTCCTCATTTGAGAGAGAACTATTATTGACATTGATTTTTCAATCATGGTTTTCATTTTCAAAAGACTATGTGCATACATGGTAATGCCTAAACTTTTTATCTTCGGTTAAACCATCATTGCACTAAAGTCCCCTTTCACCCTTCACATGAACGAACCAAATTTGTACAAAGGGTAGTTCCAGAACTACGTGGACTTGATTCCCATACCTATGGGATACGTAGGAACATTCGAGTATCCCTCGAATCTAGTCCCAAGTCTTTTGGGCCTAACCCCAAATATCACTTTCAGTCCCTTGGCTGAAAAGTCCTCATGAAAACACACACTGTGTATTCATTATTATGGTCCGAACTCTATGACCCTAAACTAAGATCTCTCATACTTTCGTCATGCACGACGTTAAAATGCATTTCAAGAACTACATATGGCTTGATTCTCATTCTTATGAGATACGTAGTGAAGTCCAAAATTTCAACTCAGGACCCAGCCACAACATGATTATGGTTATCATTGACCTATTTATCTCTATATACATTGGACAATACCCATATTTATGTGTTATAATCCTAAAACATAAATATTTTCAGATCTTCATAACCCTTTTCATGACTTCTAGTCACAAAAATTTCAAACTTATGAGAATTCTTTTGCTTGACTATGCAGCATGTTCCCATAGGTGGCCTTGCATAAACAGTCCACATAACAGACTTGATAGCCAAAATATACTATTTATTTGACTATGCAGCCAATGCCCTTAGGTGGCCCTGCATAATTCAACCCCCTAAAGGGTTTGTTAAATGATGGTAACTTCATTCTTGGGAAGAATGCCTCATTTGTCCTTATTTGTCATAAACGACAGTATGTAGGGATCCGCAAAAAAAATAACCATCCTTAACATATTTGTCCCATATCCTTTTTCATGATCTGAAAGTTTTCAAGTCTATGGTTTATTCTTCTTCCCTACGTTTGGGTCAGACCTTCGTAGGAGTAATATTCATCCAGTTCTTCGATAATCTTGTCTGGAAATATCTTCTCCATATTCAAGTACCTCTTTCCATACAACAAACACTATACTTTAGAAAATTTAAATCTCCATAAACTTTCACTTGCTTTTAGCACTAGGAAAGTAAATTTTTGGGAGTTCTTTTGCCTGACTATGCAGCACGTGCCCATAGGCGGCCTTGCATAAATAGTCCACATAACAGACTTGTCAGCCGAAAGATGCTATTTATTTAACCATGCAGCCAATGCCCTTAGGTGGCCCTGCATATTTCAACCCCCTAACGGGTTTTGTTAAATAATAACAACTTCATTCTTGGAAACTACTTCTTCTAATGCATTTTAGCTCTTTTTCATATCATTCCTCAGATTCAAATATTCTTAAGCCATAGATTACATATTTTCCCTCATACTTGAGTACGGTAGTATGTTTTCAGATGAACTTTCAAGGAATTGTGTCAATTCTAATCCATTTCGGTCACAGCTATTTTGACCTTAAACATTATCCTTTGTATGTCCGTCATGCATGACTTTAAACTGCCATATTTCTTGTTTTTCTTTTCACCTCAGAGTCAAATCCTCTTTTCTCTCCGGATCCAACTCTGAGGGGGGACTTCTGTTGACGCTCCATTCATCACAGAATCTAAAGATCGGAAAAGAGGAATATCTTAGCTCAAAGTGATTCAACCTTTGAAGAAAACATCATAAATCGACAAAGGCATGAACAAAGGATCAAAAGCAACTGCACCGCGCAAGTTATATCACTATCGCGAAAGTACACTTGCGCGACGCCCTTGGCCGCGCAAGTGACTTGCGCGACTTAAGTGATAACTGCCAGATAACCGCCCGGGGTCTTCTCCTGCCTATAAATAGACCCTGTGGGCCCCCCATTCGAGAGGACTTTTTCCAGAAACTCGGATTGAAGCTCCTGACGCCCACGTCTCTTCTCAAAGCTTTCGGAACACTTCTAAATGTAATTTTTTTTACCAAGAACGAAAGATTTAAAGAGAAGAAGGAAGGCCTAAGTGTTGAAACTCATCAACACTTGCGCGCTGCCTTATTCCTTCAATAGAACTCGTGCGTCCCTTTTCTGGAAGAACCTCAAGAGGATTCTAAAGGGATTTATAAAGAGTCGCTCAAATATTCTAATGATGTTTGAGAATCGTGCAAGTACCCCTCATGTTGCGCCAGTATACTTGCGCGACCAATACTTGCGCGCCACCGAAATACTTGCGCGCCTTTCAAGACTTGCGCGCCGCTACCTTTTTGGGTGCCCATCTTGCCCATTTTACCCCTCTTAAGCCATCACACCTTTCCATTTCAAGATTCAGTCTTCAAGACACTCTTCAAAGCCATTTATGGCATGATTTATTGATTTGACTTCCTTATCTGAAAGGAATTCTGTGGAATATCTCTCAAAACCTAGGGATTTAAATATCCTTATGTCACTAAATATGGAGAATTCATTCATTCAACCTCATCCTTTAAGATGAGATAATCCTTAACATGGGTCTCCTTTTCCGGAATAATCCCCAGTTATATGTCCTTAACTTGGGCATCCTACTCAGAAATAAGCCCCAAACCTTAATCCCTAACCTGGGTCTCCTTTTTCAAGTATAAAACCCAGTTATAATCTTGGGCTTCCTTTTCAGGAATATGCCCCAAGTCCCCTAATTACTCTTTAACCAACCCCAATTTACCCTTGATTTGGGTTCCCTTTTCAGGAGTAATACCCAATCATAAGTCCCCTCCTAACTTGGGTATCCTCCTTAGGAGTAAGCCCCAAGATTAGAGTATTCAAATCTCCATTAAGCACATATACCTTTATGGACCCTGTTCATGGATTTTCTCCCTAAAAGTGAATCCTAAACCTTCATCTATCTGGGCAGTCATACATATATAAGCCCCAAACCTTTTCTTATGATTGCATATTTCATGGAACAATTGTCTAAATTTTACTAATACCTCTTGTTTCTCACACCGAGCATGACTCACGTGAGCTTAGAGTGTAAAAGTAATTGTGACATCCTGCTTTGAGCCATCACTCATAAACATCATACCCTTATTCGAACTACGTGGGTTCTGATTCCTTTTTTAAAAACAAAGGATACGTAGGTAGCCTATCTATGGGTTCGATCCCAACTCTGAAGTAATTCATTGTCCTTATGAATGATGATAAACTTCAAGTGCCCCACTGAGTGGCTTTAAAACCAGCCTGGTCATCATAATGACCAAGAGACTTTTATATAAATATTTTGAAGAATACCATTGACCAAGAATATCTAAATAGATACAGATTATTCTCTATTGATGAAGAACCTCGAATACATATAAAAGATTCTCTAAAATTCTTACATATTTAATCATTGATTGTTAAACTGAAGGATATCTCATTTTATAATTGGTAATGTAATAAGGATTCACGAACATAACTTAAATCTATAAAGAGAGTCCCGGAGTAGACAACAATTCCCCTAAAAAAGGAGTGATAAGTCTGACCTCCCATCCTCTCGACCAATGCAAATTCCTAAGCCTCATTAGCCCACAAACTAATGAGCGCCTACCTTTGGAAAGTAGGTCCAAACAGATGTGGAATCATTGGATGTTTCCGGTTCTACGAATAAACTCATTAGAAACTGATCGGAACGTTTGAATCTCACATCCATGAGGTCATCCCCGGATTCCGTGTGAAACAGTATGGTATTATGCCTTCCATCATTTTAAGATTAGATATTGATATTACATGTAATTATTTTACTAGTAGAATTTCCTTGTGAATAAGTAATCTGAATTATTTGATTTATCATTTCCATATTATGATGAAATTTTAGATAAAAATATTTTGATAAAGTATTATACATTTATATAAAATGTTTGTGCTTATTTATGATAGTTTATGTTATATTGTTATCATTTCTGAGAATATGAGCCAACCCCTTTGTTATGATTAATATTTTATAAGATGAAAATAAGTACATTATGATTGAGATAAAAATATATGTTAAGGGACACGAGGGTTCTCAAAGGAGACACAATGTTAATTTTTTCATTCCATAATATAATGTAAAACTTATGTATATATATAATATTTCCAAGGATACTAATTTGATCGGTCCTTTGGGAATTGATCTCTTGTTATCATGCCATATTTATGTAATAGTGCCTCATATCTAAACATCTATAGTTGAGGAATTCAATATAATTTTAGGAATGATAAAAAGTCATCAACCTTTTATCAATACGTATATCATAATAGTGCATAAATGAATGAGAAAGGGAGAGATAACATAATTAAAAGAACATGGAACATTAAGAGTTGTCCATAAATAATGATATAAGTAGATGAAATCTCAAATGAAAAAAAACATATATTGTAGACAAAGAATTTAGAATCATGATATAATAAACCTGAGACATGGGGCATAATCATTGGTATGTGGCATGGAAATGTAACATTCCCTTGAAACATATAATAAAAAATGACATTGTAAAACTAATAAGCATATGGAATAATCATATAGTTACAATATCCCAAAAGGCCCACCCTTTTTTTTCTATATGATATAATATAAGTATCTCTTTTTAGATTTTCATCATAGTCTAAGAAGTCTTTCCCTATAAACTAGGATAATAATACAATAATCTCCGCCATTTGGGTTAGGATAATAAACCTAGAATCATCATCCTATATTTTTTTATCATAGTAAAAGATGGATTACCCTTTATGTTTTTAATATAATATAATAATCATCAACCTTTATGTTTTTAGAATAATCTAATAATTCTCTTCCTATATATTTGTGACCATAATACTCAAATGCATTCCCTTTATATTGTAAAATTGTCCATGTATATCCGTAATAAATTATCTTTTCTAAAAAGAAAAATTAACAAATTGATTATATTGTAATGTAGTACCCCACTCATATATCATCTAAAAAAATATGGACTATATGAAATAAATCCATCAAGACACCATAATGAATAGATGGAATGAAAAATGGGATTCATAATATTTTCAAGTGGTATCTTACAAAAAAATCACGGATTTCATTGGATGGTACATTATTTGAATAACTGAAAAATGAATATTTAATAAACTAATTTAGAAATTGATTTATAAAACATTACTATAGGGTAAAAATTGATTCACTTTGGGTCAATGACCCAAATCAAATTGAATATTTCCTAGAAAATGGTTTTTATTTTTAAATTCTACAATTTCATAGGCCTAACATGTTTTATGTATATTAATTGTGAATTAAATTAGGTTCTATATGGAATTGGATTTATCTAGGGGTTTTGGTGAAAATAAATGGTGTCAATTAGGAATATTTTTGATGGGGAATAGTTTCTACAGAAACACAAAAATCGCACCTCTCAATGGAGGAGAACAAACATGGCATGGTTTTGAGACACATATCCATCCACACAAATGATTCAAGGTTATAAAAACCATATAGATCACCCATGATAGAATGGGAGTAAAAATTTGAGTATATTAAAACATATGCATTGTTAATATAATGTGAACATATCCCATGGAAACGAGAAGCTCAATGTGAATATGGTTTATACCATGAACACTGTCTATGTATGGTTTAACAAATGACGTGCATTAACAATACTCCTTCTAATAGATAGTAACCCACTTCTTAACCACAGTCATAAAATACCTTTGACTCTAGATCGTGACCTATAAGAACCATAAAAATTGGGATTCATGTAATTATGGTTGTCTAACCATTATATGGTGAAGTATCATCTAAGAGATCAATTTTGGGGGTGATAAGGGCTTGTAGCCCATAAGAAAGGAGATTTTACATAAAAATAATGTTGACTTGTATTATTCTCTTGTCTAATTTTTTTTCATGATAAAAGTATTATACATAAATTTTTTCATTATTGTTTGTATTCAGTATCAAAAAACCTTCATTTTTGTTGTTATGAATGACAATGGATAGTTAACTGGGAAATTGAAAAAATAGAGTGATTGTTATTCATGCATTATTTCTGTAAATCGTTCAATAATTATTCATTTTAACCACTAAAGAGGTTTTTTTCAGAAAATGAACTATATAACCTGGGATTTTAATGGAACTATGATGAACACACCAATTACCATTATGTTAATTAACGTCCACCGGAGGGCTTTTATTGTTATTATTTTTGAAATAATGATTAATATAGTATGTACGTACTCTCTAATAAATTATATATATTATACTATACCAAGTAGATGTCATCACAGTTGATTCAAAGGGATGAAAATCATTTTGACTAGCATGAAAATACAATTTATTTTGACATCAATAACCTCCACGGAAAGACACAACACTAAAATTTCATCTTCATTATGTTTAACAATTTTTTTTAATTATATTTTTGGTGAAATTCAATGATTAATAAGAATCATCATTGGTATATTTAATACAAGATTAATCATTAAATAAATACTAATTACTCATATAATTTAATGAACCATAAATTTTTTAAAATACCTAATAACTCATTATAAATCAACCCCATATCTACACTATACATATAGTAGAGTTTTCATAATATCATATTACATGATTAATTATATTCTTTCTTTTAAAAGTTTTTATTTTATCCCCATACATGTACTTTTACATTCACAATCCTCTCCATTCACTTGTTCATGTGTGGTCATGCCCAATCTTAAGTGTGGGGGAGGATTCCTCACGTTTTGAAACCTCGTTTTATCATATCCTTGAAACATTGAGAGATGATCTTTTTTCCACATAGTTATTCGAAATAATGTTTAAGATAACCAATTAATATTAGATTAAAGATAAATGACCAGGGGTTATTTATTTCCTATGTTTTCTATTTTCTTGGATGGATAAAATTTTCTTTTTAGTGAGTTATCTTCTAAATATTTCTATAGAGGTCATTAAATATTCAAATTAAAACATTGTCATTAATGATATATTATTTAATATAAAAATTTAAATATATGGGAACCCTGGATATGATTATTGAGTTTTGAATTACGTGGAAGTTAGTATTTTAAATTATTGATATTTCATATATTGTTGCTACACACTATTTACATCATGATATCTTGATTCATTTCAAATTTCATAATGGTGAATCATTTTAAAATTATAAGAAATGATTATTTCAATAAAAATATTCGACTAATATAATAAAAATTAGATATCAAAGGAAATAACAAAAATAATAATGACCCCCTATTACATCAAAGTATAGATCAAACAAGATTATGTTTCCCATCAAATTCATTTCCCACTAGTTGGTGTTGTTGAAATCCTTGTTAATCCTAAAAAAGTGAAAAATGAGAAATAAATGGATAGATGTATTTTTAATAAATAATGAAATTTTATTATTTATAGAATAACTATTTTTGTATGGAATCATAGAAAATTATAATTAATTGTACATGGATTTCATGCATTGAGATTTGGTATGTCTGAAATGGTGTGCGTGGGATTTTGAACTATTTTTCAATAAATCTATGGATCCTTTAGGAATAATGAATAGTTATTTTCTTACTTGATTATTATTTTCATCCATTTGAAATTTTTATATATAATTCTATGAGGACAAATAATTGATCATATAGGGGTGTTGATGAAAATTTCCCAAAATTTTCAATTTATATTGAATATTAGCAATAAAATTGATCTTAATTTTATTTGATATATATTTGTAGCCTTTACAAATTTTTATAAGTGGGAATTGGGAATCTACTATAGTTTGAGGTGGAAATTTCTTGAACTGGGTTTTTTATAAGAAAACTAATGATATTTTTTAACATTTTCAATGGTTTACAGTTTATAGTAAAATTCAAATCCCATTCGTCTCAATTAGATAGATAATACCAGTCATGATTGTGAGACAGAAACGCATCCCCAACACCTCTACATTATTTGTAAATACTTGTAAACCATCAAATAAATTTTTGGATAATGAATTATAGGTGAAACCCATGAACACATTCTTCAAATGGTTAATGGAACATTGAAATATACATATAAACTATGTCACTGGAAGTGAAGATGGACTTAACCATGTCTATACTCTCTATATGGATTATCCAATTGAGCGCCTTATCTATGTGTTAATCAGTAGACATCCAAAACCTCTCATCCACTGCTACAACTTCTATTTGAATTGATATTTTTACCTATACCAACCCTTAGGAACTAGGGATCCGAAATTTATGGTTTGATGATGATTGTTAGGGTGTGAAATGATCACATGAGTGGTCAATTTTGTGTCTTGTAAGAGATTCAAACTCATAAAAATGATATTTTTAAAACTTTTGATGGTTTTATATATCATTCATCCTCTCATCTGCGATTTCGTGAATATAATTTTTTTGAATAGTTTTTTATGTTTATATCAATAGAATCCAATTCCAATACAATATTATGTTTCTGACTGAAAAATGACTTATGTTTGTGTAATTGAGTTATTTTGGTAGTGTGATTTTAATTCATGAAATAGTTTCATAGCTCTTTCAATCCATATATATTTTATCTTCTTGATTGGATGTGTTACGAAATGATTGAATTATACAATGAACTCTGAAAGGATTATATTGAGTGAACCTAGGACTGTTAGTTTCATTAATCATCAAGACATGACTTGTTTTCGTAAATTTTATAATTAATTGATTAAACAAATAAGAAATTTATATTTAATAAAATGGTTTATTTTAGATGGACCATGTAAATCTAGACACAATGATTCATAATAAGGAAATTTCTATTTTTATTACTAAGTCACAAAACTATGTTCAACCTCATCAACCTAAATTTAAGGAAGAAAACCCCTATGCATTATCATCATTAAATTTAAAACATCATTTTTGTTAATTCAATTTTGGTTACATTTAATAATTAATATGCTTCAATTTAAGGTCTTTTATTGATTAAATGATATTTAAAACTATCTATCTATTAATGAGTTCATTTACTAAAAAACCATGTCAGTAAATATCATTGGATTTCTTTTTGGTCTACCTTCTATATCCAGAATACGTATAATACGTTAGGGAGAAACTTCATTTTGGGAAACCCAAAAGGTACTATTAGGGAAGTGCGACACACAAAAAATTTATATTTGATGAATAAAATTTATTTACAAATAAAAATATATTTAATAAAATTCATAACATTGATATAAAATTGATGTTCTATGTCACTCTCAAAAAGCTCAACTTTGATAAATTATATATAATGAGTTTTTAAAATCAAAATTTTGAAATAAATTTCAATAATTTGCCTTTAAAAAAATATTTAGGTATAAGAAAGGAAAATTGATAATTCATTAAAAACATTGAATTTTAAAAATAATCTTTAAAAACAGAGCATTGAAAGACATAAATGTTAAAATAATTTAGTATAATGTCAAACAAAAAAACATTTTATCACATAAGGATAAAAACCCATTTTTAATATTTTAAAATACCATTGTTGAAAATAAAAATTCTAAATAGAGAAACATCACATACTATTTAAAAATAGATCATGAGAATATTAATTGCAAATAAAATAAAATATAATAACATATACAAATATAAAATGGAACATTAGTGGAGAAAATCTATACATGAATGAAAATTATCCTAATTTCTGAACATGGAAGTTATTCGTGAAAAAATAAAATATTATGAAGAAATAAAATAAAATATATAATTTATTAAAAAAATTATGATTTTATTTATAATAAAATCATTGGAAAAAAAATCAATCTTGTAATATTTTATTTAAAGGGTAATAATTACTACACATTATATAATATGATTAACGAAAAATATTTTAATGTATAAGAAATATTTTAATAAAAACCCTCTTAAGGGGAGATTATGAAAATTATCTTAAAATGACATGAATAAAAAATTAATATTGATATTATAAATAAAATTACTGGTACACACACCGTTAAATCAAATTAGGTGCTTAACAAAATATACTCTAAAAGAAATGATATTTAGACAAAACATGGTTACCATTTTTCCTATTTAAATAATCATAATCTAACCTACTATATTACAAAAATAACAATATTAACCAACTGTTTTAGAAAATTAATAATAAAAATAAGAATTTATAAAATTAATTTTAAAATAATTTATTATAAATATATTATTAATTTGAATTTTATTGTCATCATTTGATGTTATTAGCGTTGACAATTTTTTATTACTACTTTAATAATGCCGATATAGATTCTAGTTTATAAATTCAAACATGATTGTTTTTATATTATTATAGGTATTGGAATATATGGGTAATAATGATTTATAATTTTCTAATTTCATTTTATATGAGATTTTTATGACTCATGATGATGAGGTTTGTGATGAGATTGTTTTTTAAATTTATAAAAAAAATAGTGCAATGACAATATGATAAAAATTAGTATTAAAATCCATAAAAAATATAAAATAAATTATAATTTCAGTAATTTCTTGTGAATATATTTTTTGTGTTTCAAAAGTCATCTATGATATTAATTTTTATCCTTGTTCTGGTATGTTGTTTAACTTACCCAAACGAGAACAAGCGCTAATATTTGATTATGTATGGAAATAGAAATGAAGGATTTTGAATTATATCATATTATTTTAGGAATATTTTTGGCACCTGAAAGATGATTTATGGGGGTTGAATAATGTGCAATAACTCATGTCGTGTATATCATCACTTACTGGTTTCTAATGGGTTCAGTTTGTGAAGATTTAAACATCCATCAGCACTCATATCCATGACTACTCATAGACCTACTTTACAAAGGCAGATGATCATTAGGGAATATGTAAAATGACAATAAATAAATAAGATTTGTCTAGATAATTGAAATTCCGGATTATCACACACTTTCAGAGGAAAATATTACATATTCTTTGACTCTCTTATTGATTTAAAATATGTTTGAGGATCCTCTTTTTTATTTCCATGTATGAATAATATGGATCACCCAGAGGTAATGATCCATTACAGACATGCATGGGTCCAGAATAATTTCTATATATCCCACGTCTCCATTGATAGGGATATTTGTATGTATCATCATATTTTCATCGATGATACCCTTTTACAGATAGATTATAGAATCTATGGTCATTCATTCGGGTGTACGCCACATAGTGAGGCACTATTCATTTTTCAGTCATCTAGAAAGATGGAGGATGTTTTAATGTCGGGATCAAACACATAAGATAGGATTCATACTTATCATCATAATAGGAATAAAAACCCTTGTAATTTTATTCCACATAATGGGATATAGATCATATTATGGTCGCGTGACGAGGACCAAACCATGTAGTCTAACTTCATGTGGAAAGGACATCTAGGGGAATGGTTCCAAGTTAATGTTTGGTGCCAGACTTATGTCTTGGTGGCCTCAAGGTCACCAGATATATTTGGTCTCCCAGAAGTATATGACACTGATGGTAATGTGTCCTAGATAACATATATTTGAATATGACTATTGGTTTTGGACCTCAGGGAGGCAACCTATGTATCCCGGTTAGTTGGGATTCAATTATTATGTTTCTTGGTATGATGTTTCTTACACTCAGGGGATCACAATGTGAGATGATATGATTAGGGACTATACCAATTACAAGGCTCATTCATTTTCCTCTTTATCTGTAATATGGACCTTTAGATATATGATTCATGGTTTTGGGGATTATACCGTTTTGGAGGGCCATGTGTTTATAATTGTGTTTTTTTATTAGGACTTACACACTGATGGATATCCATTGAGATCGATTAGTGATTATACTGTATATGGGTCCCATGGAGGTTTTGGGATCATGTGGATGTCATGTTAAATACAATCCTCTAATCCAAAACCTCTCCAGCATTATGTGAGAAATAATAGGAATCATTCCATCTGAAGATCAACCAATACACTTTTGTTATCTAGTGGACGGATCGTAGATCCTAAAAGGAGAAAGTGAGAGAGAAATGGGGGAGGAAATTAAGTGTTCCCAGACCATATTTTATTTTTTTCTCTATGATAGTAACATCTTGTGAGCCATGTGTCTACTTATCATGCTAAAAAATTAGATGAATAGCATCACATACAGCAAGAAATGCTAGGGTATTACTCCAGGGTGGATGCCATTTTAATGTTTGGAAGACATCTAATTACCATTTCATGTTCAATATTATGGTTGATGTATAAAGAATCTTATATTCTTCACATTGGGATCCTATATTTATCATATCAATTATACTATTGTTTCATGTCATATAGCTTGGATAATGGAAGAATAGATTGGTATAATTTTTAGGGACTAACGTAGTAGATTTTAATGTCATTTTCTAGGGATGATAAAAACACTATTTGATTTATTTTTTAGGGATGAATTCAATAATTTTTAACACCATATAGTCAGGATAATATATATTGAAATTTATCATCTTGAGATTATGAGGGCTTGGATGAATATTCCTAGAAATGGATATTGAGGGACTTATGGAAGAGAAGACCATTCCAGTTCAACTTGGCATAGTATCCAGATGATGGAATATTATGAGGATAATGAAGAGTATCTTGAATCATGGTATTGAAGGTATGTACGTTAGGGAGCCATATTGCTGTAACCCACAATGTCATCACCCCAACCTGAAAATTTCATGGTGTGACTATCCATTTTTCATGGGGGTCCATGATTTTATTTCAAAGGGGTGTGAAATGTTTTTCAAATGGGTTCAAAAAGATGTCCACATAAAATTTTCCACAAAATTATACTCACATAGGGATTCTACAATAGAATTTCTACAAAGGAGCATATTTTAAGAACAGTTACCTTAGGGGACATCATTATATTAACAATCTTTGAAGGGGTGTCTACATAAGGGCCATCCGTGAAGGGTAGAGTCTGCAAAGGGGACTTCAAAAAAGTAATTTATTCATTCCTATTGTCATAAATTGACACATCATGTCACAAACAACTCTACATCTACATGGAATATTCTACAAAAGGTCTTCTAAACATGGTCCAAAGGATGGTGTCCATGAAGGCCACACATATATAGTTCATGGTATGATATATAGGAAGATATAATACTACAGGATATCTCACAATCCTTCCCTCAATATTTCAATTATCCTCTCCTCATATCCCCCACTAATATTTTAAAATAGGTGTGGCACAACCGACTACTTGGTTGGCTGGTCCCAATGGGTCGTGGGGTTTATGTTTGTAGGAATAGGAATGATACCCAATATAAAAAACGATTTCATTCACATGTGATGGAAAATACCATCCACCTATGAAAATGAACTATTATTTATGGGGAATGGTTTTTTAAAAGGGAAAATCATTATACTCAACCTGCAAATGATTTTCCTTCATTCATGGGTTTTGGTGGTACCACCACATTCCATGAATGTGTTGATTTGTGGGATACCTCATGGGGTAGTGGAATTCCACATGGAGAATTGGTCTGAGTAATGGATTATTTACATAATAATTCTAATCATTGCTTTGTATAATTGTCTATTATGAATATTTCTACAAAAAAACATTGGATTTGGGTTTATTTTTTCCTTTACAAAATCCATGGAATTCATTTAGATTTTCATGTGGAGATTATAGGTCCCAAAATATGACCCAATAAAATGGGACATGATCGGAACCGTCAAGACTATATTCCAATGAATGTTTTTTTTCATGTTTGGATGGATTTTATGATAGGGATGTAAACCCACGATGCCCTTATTTTTTAATGACCAAAGTGACTCAATGAGCATAGTATTTTTTGTTGCATTCATTAAATGGAAAATCTAATAAATATTGTGTCTTCTATATAACCACCATAATTTTATCATATGTTCACTATGGTATAAGATTAACAGATGTAGATATGATTTTCAATAGACCCCCTTTTTAGGTTTTCAAAATATAAATTTTTATTCCGTATAATGTTTCTTTGGGTCACTCAAATATTTCTTATATCATAAAAATCATGGGTCTATTGAGAAAGAACAAAAAATTTTCATGAATTTCCTTAACGATTGTTAAATCATGAGTGTACTATGCCACTTTTTATGTTATTTTTGTTCTTTTAGAGGAATTTGTAATTCAAATGATGTTTTAGGTCAAGAAATAATGACCAAGAATTATGTGGTGTGGAACCTAATAAGCCATACAAGCTGCGAATGTCCCAAAAATCATTATACATGAATGTGGATTTATTTTAACATGGTTTTTTTGATATCTGAATCTGAGACATTGTATGGGGAATGAATGAAAGGATTAATGTTAGTAATTGTCTCCCATACAATGATCTCGATCCATATAAAGGTAGTGATGGTCTCTCCTAAGGATTAATATGCCTTTGGTTGATAGTACATTTTTTATGGAGATATATACAAAGCCAACAGGGGGATATTACGCATGGTCTAAAGGAGGTTTCTTTAGGGAACTATCCCCCTCATTTATGATGGCCATTTAATTTGTGAAAATTTATATTTATCAATAGCCAAATGTGTGTCATGTAAATGGAATAATTTCTAAAAATGATGATGGCATCTGTAAAAGGACTCACCATGAATGAGAAACCCTCATACAAGAGTTTGTCTTGTTTAAAGGAGGAATGAATCATGATTTAGTTTTATATCATGAAACAATGACATGAACATTAATGTTTAACATCTTATGGAATGAAAAGTATAGGCCTGATATTTACGGTCATTTTACATTGACCGTGAGAAAAAAGATTTTTCCTTTTTCATGGTAATCTTTTTAAGAATACTCTGTCATCCTTCACCATAAAGGGGAATGGTTAAAAGTTGTAATCTATGTGTTTCTAGATCTGATTTGTTTTATGGGTTGAAAACATCTTTGGGGTGTTCATATATAAAAAAACCCTCTCACTGGGATAATTTTTCCTTTCGTTTATAGTCTTTTTTTGGAACCTAATATAGACCCAACTATAGAATATTGTGCATAGTCAAAAAATTGTCTCCCCCAGACACTGACCCTTTATTTCTATTATTTTGGAAGGATTATGGAGAATAAGACAATCCCATATATAGATTTTGGTTTGTGAAAGTAATGTTACATAAACATGAAAAGAGCATTTCTTGTCAAAAATTCCAAGTAATGGGTAAATTGTGTTCCCCTTACACTAGCATGGCCAATATATAAGAATAAATGGTTTTATTTTCTTTTCATTTCATTTTTGTGATTTTTGATCCTGTGATATAAGGCTCTGGAATCGCCATGTGTTTTCTTCAATATAATAACCTTTCCATAAGTAGTTATGGGATTTTCCACGTTTTTATTTGACCCATGCATAGGGAAATGACATATATATCCATTTTTTAGCTCGAAACGGGATTGGCGATTTGGGAATAATATTTTATACTATAAGGGAAGGAATCAATCCATTCATCATTCTATTATGTTTTCCCCACACATCGATCAAACTTGTGTATAGGGAATGATAAATTTAATTAGAATATGAGCTAACATGTGAAGTGAGACACATGTTGGACCCTACTATGCCGATCTATTTCAAAAAATGGTTGGTGATGGATTATATTTTGTCGAACCAGGATATAAGATCTGAGTGTATCATCATATGTATTAAGATAGATAATCTAGAAATACATAGTTTTGAATGTTATAAAATTTTATGTCATGTGACTAGGACATATTTCAAGAAGTTTACCCATCCATCCATCCAAATTAAATTTTTTATTATTCCATTTTACGAAAAATGGGAAAACAAGATAACATAAACAGATTACCACTATGTGTTGAAAGATCTTACAAAATTGTTAAACACAAGGTTGATATTACTTGAATCATCTACATTGTATATTTCCCAGTGCAGCATACCAACCTAGATGTTAGGATCCTCTCTCATAAGATCTTCAAGTTGGGTAATCATCCTTTCCATTTTCCTAATAAATCACTATGAGGTGATTTTATCAAAATTGAATCCTCGGGCCATAATTCTATCATGATTATCTTTCCACACTTCTTTCTCCTTTGTGGAATCAACTTGTAGCCTTGGTTCATAAATTCTGTTGAGCTCTTCAGACACTCCCCCGCCCTCATCTTCTTTGTCTCTCGTGAGCCTACATGGTGCTTCACATTCCCCCTCCCGATGGACTGTGATTACATTATTCCCTTCCTTCTTGGCAGACATAGTCTCCATCAGTTTTGGTAGGTGATAATAATCCTTGCGTCCCTTAGTCTTTTTCCCCTGAACCACAATACAATTCCCTAAATCTCTAGTGACTTTATTCCAATTCTTTCGTCAAGGATTGTGGGGACCTTTTCCTTTATATCTGTTCATTCTATCCACTGAAGGGGTACTATAGCTATCACCTCCTGAAGAATCATCCTCATGAGACAATAGATGTTCATGAACTTTCATGCCATCAATGAGATTCCCTATCTTTAACTGAGTGCCTTCATTGGAGGGCCTCAGCATACAAAGGGGTTTATCCAGATCTGCCTTATTCTCCAAGCCTTTTTCTTTCCCACTAGACCCAGCCTTCATATGGTTATCACCGAGGGTGTTTGAATTTAGGGGCCTCAAGACATTCATATCTTCCAACTTCTCTTGTTCTCTTAATGAGTTTACAGCAGACAAGGAAGATTTCCCTGAACCAAGGATAATCATGTAGATTGCTCATATCCACGACCCATGAATTGAATATGCTTGTTATTGTTAATCCATCCTCTCCTAAGGGAGCCACACAGACCATGTACCTCACTCCCTATCAAGCTTCCCCCGCATTCCTCAGTGGGGAAGGGTGAGACTGGAGGATTCCCCATAGCCACGACTAAGTACCTCTCCACGCCAACTCCCTTGACACCGAAATCGTGCTTCAACCGGCCAAAAGTATCAGCAACCCTTGGTTCTGCCTCCTTGTGTTTCCCAGACATCAGAACCGTCAAAGAACTCTGGAGTGGCCACCACATCTGCTCCTCCTGGAACTGTCCTCCAAAATTGTAGAATTCAAGATCACCAAAGGCATCTCCCCTGGAACCTCCCTGCGTGACACCTCGTTCTCACCCAAAGCCTCACTATCATGGGACAAATATTCCACCATTGGAACAACCAACTCCTCCGATTACTTATGATGGTTCATGCGTCGAAATCCTGAGGTCACATATCCGAGATTTATGCATCCCAAACAGAACGTGGGTCACAAGTAGAACACCACCCACTGCTTCCACCTCAGCTCTTCTCCTACTGAAATCCATAGCCAGTCGATTGGAGGTTTTGAAACATTATCCTCATTACAAGTGCGGGGTAGAATGGGGTGACAAACAATAGAGGTTCGATTATCATAACTCAGGTTGCGTCCAACCAAATTCCCGAGCATACAAACGATCGAAGGATTCAGAAATAGAAGAGGAAAATCAGGAAAACTAACCCAAACAGCAGCTGAAGGAAGATCATGATTCATGTTGAAATCAAATGACCAATGTAGGAGGAAAAAACAGCACCCATCGAACACTCGAGGAGCGCTGGACTAGGAAATGACCAAATCCTCATCCGATGCAAAGTGAACCATCAATTGACGGTGGTCAAGAAAACCCACTACCACTCGGTTTTGAAGACCCCAAGTATCAAAGAAAAATTTGTCAAAGGTATCGACCGAGGTATGACGACCTCTAAAGTGAGCCACCAGCATTGATCTGTGTAGATCCGATGCTTTGTTGAACTCTTTTAGTGAAATCCTGAGCTTCAGAGATCCTTCGTGGAGGTCGAGCACCTTAGGGATAATTGATATTTATAGAAAGGGGGGAATGTAGGCCGGTTTGGTGAAAGGGTTGAAAGGTCAAGCCACCGAAGAGAGGGTCCCCCCTCCCACCACCAAGGAGGAGGGGTTGGAGCATCAGGAATATCCGATCTCAGTCATCGCCGTAGGCGCAAGAGCGAGTCAGCACAGGCGTATCCCCCTTCTATTCAGACATTTTACCCTAATGTGTTGAGGAGGACATGGGGGACTAGTAGTTTTAGATAAAATTTATAGGACCATTTTTGATAGAAATTATGAGTAACAGAAGTAAAATCAGAATAGTATGTTCTAAAACGCCTCACAAGTGAGGGAACAGAATTGAAATCTATAATTATGTAGTTTCTCATATTTGGAGAAATTGTATGTATTAAAAATTCCATTATTTCTTTTCATGAAAAAAGATTCATCTACAAGGGAAGAATTTTTCTTTTGTTTAATAGGCCTTTTTTGGGGAAAATTATATGAATACCATCAAGTCATATTTTTCACAGTCAAACAATGGTGTCCTACAGACATTTCCCCCTCTATCTCAGGTGACTAGAAAAATATTATAAAGATCATCATATTGCTAGGGAACATAGTATGATGAATATAATGAATTTCATTAGGTACAAAATAAATATAGAGAAAAAAATTATCTAGGGGTTGTGAAATTTCCTAAATAGAGCTCACTCGTATTTAGGGGTCCTTTTTGTTTCCATGTCAGTGCACCGAATGGGGAATCCATACATGAGATATCTAACATATACTTTTTTTTATACTATTGAAGGGGAAATAATTTTTCTTTACCTTTGGATGGTACCAGGATACGAGGAATTGGAATCAATACCTATCTCATCAAAATGAGTATAAAGGAATCCATTTTTCTTAAGATATAATACATTTTAATTTAATATTTATTTAAAATTCTCCATGTATTTTAACTTAATGTGGTAATGACATAGGATCCATGATGTCAAGTGGAAATTTAGTGGCTGTACCCATGATTAATTACCATTTTATCACTATGAATCTATTTTTAGAAGGAATCATGCCCTATGTAGTTCTAAAATTGTCTTTGACCACCTAGATTACAATCATTACTTAAGGAAATATTGTGTTCCTTTTATGTTGATGATCTCTAGACCATTGAAACATTGATGTGGATTGATATACCTTGAAAATCAGGTTAATTCCAAGTCAAAACTCTTATGCCCACATGAGGTATTCTTGGTATGAGAAACAAATGGCGAAAGAGGATTGATTGACCACCTAATGGGGGAAAATAAATGATACAATAATTTTGAATTTTTGGTGGCTGAAACATTGTGTAAAATATTTGAATCACTATGTACCTCATACAAGTTAGAATCAATCCTCATGTAGTTCTGGGACGTTATGTAATTTAGTTTCATATTGAAAGGATGAACGTGATTCAATGTGAAAGAGGAGGAATGTTGTTTCTTGATCCCAAATCAAGAATCTAGTCATCACTATGTATATTGAGATGATAGGAATAAAGACACAAATAATTCCGAGAAGAAACCCTGTGCATATCTAATTCTCACATAGGGAGGAGTTCATTTTTATCCTTCATTTTTTGTGGAACTAGGATTTTTGATATGGGTTTCACTATGTATCATATGATGATAGGAATTACGAAACATATATCTCTAAAGGGAAACTCTCTACCTATATTTGATTTGTATGTAATGTGGTCATTTTCCCCATTTTTTTTATTATTATGGATGGACCTGGTATTGCAGACTGTAGAATCATTATTGTTCTTGTGTGGTTAGTAAACTAGCCACACATAGTTCTAAATGTGAACACTTTATAATGGCCTGACCTATATATAGAGGGGGCATGTTCACTATTAATTGTTAGATTGTTGTGGATGACCTGAGATTAGATATCCAAGAATTACTACATATACATTTTAGGATGGATTTAATCCACACATAGTTCTAAACACTATTTATTTCCTATATCTGAATCTGGTGTTGGGATAGGTCAGTTTTCTTGAAATGGGCCTATAAATATGACACACTTCAGAGTCCCCTGCATCAATTCAGTTTGTAGGAATATGAGGTTAATTTTCATTAATACATGTGTGGGCCTAGTAAATGGGGACTAGGCATCACTATGAATCCTCATTAAAGAGAATCAATCCACACATAGTTCGTGTTGAAAGATCCCACCATGGGTCGGACCTGTACACCAGGAGGGTGAATTTTATACTTTTGGGGTGGTTTCACAGAGATTTAAAATCCACGAATTTCTAAATATCATGTTATGATGCAGATCAATCCACATGTTGTTCTCTAAGATGGGATGGTAGGTGACTGATATGCAAGTTGATTTCCTCTTAGGTGAGATTCTTATGGTGATATATAGTTTAACATCATTTAGCATGAAAATTTGGGTCATGAATTTTTTTTCTTATGACACGGATGATATACCATGTACTATATTTTCATGTGATCAAGATGATGGGGTGTTGTGGTAATGGTAAGGATTATTTTTTGGACCAATGAGAAACATTATTTTGAAAAAAGAGGAATTTAGACTAATGGGTGGTAATAAAATAATCTAAAAAGTGGATGAAAACATTTGGTTGGTACTAATGATAGAGGTATATATATCACTACATGTCCTATGATGACTTTAATGAATATAAAAATATTATTTGATGGAACTCTCTACGAAGATTGGACCATTGCTCACTAGGGGTATTTTTCCCAATTTTCATAGTAGAACCCATTACTATAGGTCTGGTCATCACTATGTATTCTGTGATGACGGTAATCAAGTCACATGTAGTTCTCAATTATTATATTGTCTACGTGAATCTAAATCTCAAGTGGGTATAAGAGAATTTTATATTTCTTTCACACATATCTAGATCATGTGCATTGAATCATAAATTTATAACTATGATTCCCATGTATTCTAGTATCATACAGTGAGGAGGTTGATGTCGGGTAATTTATTGTCTTCTGACATAGAAAAAAAGATCCTTCAATTTTTATGGTCTTTCACAAAATACAGACTACACATTTAAAATCCAGAAGCTGGGAGTTGTTACTAAGTTGTTTAATATCAGGAAATCTGGATGTTCTTCCATGGATATTAACGTTGTGTTATTAGGACGATATGTGATTCATTTTATAATCATGTGATTCAGGTGATATACCATGAAATTTAAAGTCACATGATCAGGATAACATTCCTTATAGATTAAAATCATCTCATTAGGATGATATACCATGCAGTTTAACATCATGGTGTCAGGAAAATATATATGTTGTGTAACATGATATTATTTTGATGATCTTCTATAAAATATATTATATTTTGATATACATTGTTGTTTATTTCGAGGATATCAAGGCAATCTACCATGAATTTTAATTTCATGTGATCACATTATCCTACCTTGGATTTTAATGTCCAATGATTAGGATGAACTACCAAGAAGATTAACATCATGTGATCAGGAGTATTTACTATGCAATTCAACATCTTGTGATCTAAAAGACATACCATGTATTTTAAAATCATGTGATCAGGATTGTTGAACCCTAGTTTGAGTAATGTATCATGTATTTATTCATTTTATGTGTTTAAATTACATGTAATTAGTTGGGAATAGGTTGGGGAGTTTGGAATGATTTTGAATTAGTTTGGAGGCATTTCTTTGGGAGCACAGTTTATGAATGGTTAGGGGAAATTGTTCGGGTTCTCTAGAAAAACATGTTGGTTATTCAGGAAACAATATAGGGGGAGACAGTAGGTTTCCCCCATCCTATGAATGGTTTTCCAAACTATGTTTGGAAACCATAGGGACCCCTCCTCTCAAGATAGTGGAATTCTCATGGTTAGCGCACTATTTTCCAAACAGTGTAGACTAACCATGTGACCACTGAACAGAATGGTTTTTAAATCCGGGATCCATTAGGCTTGAGATATTTCACTCCCAATTTTGTCTTACATGATACCAAATTAGTAATATGGGTTCTCAAATGTTTAAGTTGATTTTCCAATCATTTTGGAAGCAAATCGAATGGGTCTCATGGTGGATTGAAGTCAATTATTCTCATGTAAGTATCTCCTATTGGTTTCACTTTGGGTTTATCTAGGCCTTGTCTTCCCTCTCTCTTAGTTATCTATATCTACATCTATTTTTTGTATATATAGTTTTGCGGTTTTCTTGTGTGTTTATTTTAGGTCTATTTTTATGATAAGGAAGAATACCTTGAGCGGTTTTCAAGAAACGTTTTCCAGGATTGGGGTGCAGTTGCTTGTGGGTCGATTTTACTGGAACCTTAAATGTTGGTGCCCTCTCTCTCGACTCTACTTTTCTAGAACATGAATATTAGCAAATATTAAATTTTATTCTTGAAAATAATTGTTTATTTGATGTGGTAAAATGGTTGGAAACTCCATTTTTTATGTTTTGGGGATATTTGGGGAAAATGGGTTTTGTGGTTAAATGCTCTTGTTGTGGATTTTGAAATGAAATTTTTAAAATTGGTTGTTGAGATGGATTTGAGAAAATGGTTGATGAGAAATGTTTTTCAATAAATATTTAGTTTCAAAGATTTTTTTGACATGGAAAACGATTAAAGGGTTTTATCAATAAATGGGTTATTTATTGAAGTGAATTGCCATTTTTTGGAAATGGTCGTGTGATTTTTGTGGGGCCTTGGTGCTTTCTTCTTGTTGATTGATTGAGTATTATGACTTGTGTTGGTTGTGTGGAATTGGTTAAGTAGTCTTACAATAAATTTTTATGGATAATGGTCGGATGAAACACCACAATGGGTAGTGTTCGGGAAGTACCACTAGTTAATAATGGGGTGAACGGGATGGGTAGATGTCCCACTATTTTTGTTGTTTTTGTGCCTTGAATTGAAGGATAGTAATTGTTGTGATATGTTTAAATAGTGCGATGGATTGGGGAATGATTTTTTGGATTTCCCTTGGGTTTCATGGTTTGGTTGAGGTGGCTTTGTAAGGGATTCTTTGGCTTATGATAATGGTTTCACTTGTGATTATTTTATATAATCAAATTTATATAAATTTTCTGATGGTTGTATCCTAGTGGAATGTGTAGGGAAGTCATTTGGGGAAAACCTAATGTGTATTAGTAATCACCACTTCTTTAGCCCTTGGGTGCTTTTGCAGATGTTGCCTTCCGGGAAAGAGGTAATGGTAAATCATCTCATTACTAGTAGCTTTTAGTGACGCTTCAGAGATGTGTTGTTACTTGTAGAATGGTGCATGGTGTGGAGTTATGGAGAGTGTCTTGTTTAATTTTGGGGTTTCGTGTTTAGTATTCCGCATAGTAATCTAATATTGTGTTTGGTTTTATTGGTTTTGTGTTTTATTGATGAACAACTTGGTTGCCTTTTTTGTAACACATTCTTGAATGTTTAATTGATATGAATCATATAGTTGTTATTAGTGGATGGTTTGGTTTGTTTTGTATTAACAGATGATTTTTCACCAATTTTTTCATGAAGCCCTACACATTTTTTTCCAGCCTTTGGTTCCTTGGGCATGTCACTTAAGGTCTAGTAGCATTCCCCTTCCATCTAAATCCATTGAGATGGGGCGGGATGTTACATGTTGTATCAGCTACTTAGGTCCTTACCATTCAAGTGAGAGAAATTGTTTGACCCTTGGTGTTGATCATTGGTCTTGGTGTTGAAATTGGTTCATGGCCTATTCCATGACTCTTGATTGTAGCAAGCAATAGGATTCTCAGAACATGGAATGTATAGCATTATAGTACATGGATAAAATTTTATACTGAACTTCATGTTACCTTGTAATTGGGTACATAAGTGTTTGGAGACACTTATAGGCATTCGATATCTCATTATTGTTGGTGTAGAAAATGATATGAGCATGACATGCATGATAGAAAGTACTTCCCACTAGAACAATTAATTTATTGAGGTATAAAGTATTTTGGTGTGATATGAATTTTTTGATTCTGAAAATATGTATAGGGATTTAAAACAGAAGGATTTAAAACATGGAAATTGGTGGTTTTTTAATCCTGGGCTGATTTTCAAAACATTGTGGATTTTTTTTAAAATTTTTTCTATTTGGGAAATGTGAACTTTTTGAAATCTTTGTTGTGATAGTCTAAGTTTAATTGAACAAGAATTTATTAATCATGTGTTGTTAAAATAGAATGACTTATGGTTGTTTTTGTATTGATAAAAATTACATCAGGTAGGCATTGTAGAGACCACCTGGGGGATGCTGTAGAGAATGTGGTTGTACCTAATCCCCAGGTGAACCAGTAGCCAGTGCAGAGTATAGGGAATGATTTCCAATAATTAGTAAGCACAAATAATGTGGATGGACCAAGTCATGTGGATCATGTTGTTCAGTTTCAAAATCAGAATCCACCAATCTTTAGGGGTGATTCAGAGCCAGAAAGGGTATAAGATTGGTTGAATAGAATGAATAAGATCATTGAATTCTTGGGAACACTAGTTGAGTTAAAAGTAATGTTAGCCACATATATGATGGATGATCTTTCCCTTCACTTGTAGGAGTTTTCATTCCACTCTTGAATGGACCAAGGTGTGACATGGGGTGGATTTGAGGAATTGTTTAACAAAACATTATACCCCCATACGTTCAAAATTCTACACAAAATGGTTTTCTTCATTTTGAAACAAGTGAAACTTTATGTAATACAGTTTGAAGATTTGTTTATGATCTTAGTGAGGTTTTCGATCGAGGTGGAGGTTAGTACATCATTGAAAGCTCGTATCATCAAACCTGGTCTAAGGCATGAAATTAAGTCCAAGATATTAGTGTTATGTATAGATGATTATACAGAGATGGTGAATAGATCCTCGATAGACTAAAGTGATCTCTTGGTGGATTTGAGCAGAGGAAGTGTATTATTACCCTTGGGGAACAGTGTGAACATGAGTGCTGGGTTGAAGAAGAAAATGGACACTTATTTCCAGAGTGAGAGTATGACTCAAAATCCATGTAACAGGATCGGTGAATCTTCCACCGAAGGCATAGAGTAACATGGATGTTGTCAATGTTGTTCTACAAGCCATATCAAGTGGGATTGTATGAAACAGACTCGATCATGTCATAATTGTTAGCAGATGGGGCACCTTCAGTGGTATTTTTGGAACACTCCATGGTCGGGTGTCCTTGACACTCCTCAGGGGTCACAGGGGTTTTATGCCTGGATGGGATGAGGGAAACTGTATATGCCTCATCAGTAGAGCAGAGCCTGTCATGGTGATTCTGGGACACCAAGACTCCCCCGAAAAAGTCTTAACTCAGATGTAAGGAATAGAGTGTCTCAAGAAAGCAGTGGTTTCGAGCTGGACAGGTTGTGATGTTTGATTAGTCAATTCCATCCAAGATGAGAGTTATGGTTCTTTTAAATTCCACATTGATTCATGTGTTATTTGATATATGTACATCCCATTCCTTTACTTCTTCTCAAATCATTGAGTTATTGGTTTTAATGTTATAAATGATTCCTACGGTTCTCAAAATGCAATCTCCTCTAGGTGAAAAAGAGTCTTGAGCCCTCCTTTTTAGAGCATTTCATGTAGTACTGCATGGGGTTGAGTTGACATGGGACTTCATAGTTCTTGAGATGGATGTGTATGATATAATCATTGGGAAGGGTTTGATTGAAAATGTTTAAGTCCCACATCGATTATTGTACATGAACGGTTAGTTTTCTGATGGAGGATGGTGTTAGAAATTTCATTTCATGGGAGAAATGAGGAAAGCAGCCATCAAAAGATATATAGGCACTAAATGTTGGCACGATCTCATATCAATTTGACGATTTTTCACAGCATCAGTGTGAGGTGTTGATAAGATCATTTTCAAGCAATTTTCGATCAGTTTATGGTTGTTTAAACGAAAATAATTCTCAGGTTTACCACCCGTGAGAGAAGTGGAGTTTATGATTGATCTGCATTCAAGGACCTATCCTATCTCACATTCACTTTTTCGGACGTCACAAGCTGAATTACGAGAACTAAAAGTGCATTTGGGAGAGTTATAGAAAAAAATGTTCAATCTGGCCTAGTACATCTCCATGGGCAAAGAATGTGTTGTTTGTTGAGAAGGTGGATAGAACATTGCAGTTATGCATCTAATATCATAGAATAAATCATGTAATGTTATAGAACTGATATCCACATCCATGCATTAATTATGGGTTTGACTAGTTGAGGTGAGCTCAATGGTTCTCCCAGACTGACTTGCGATCTGCGTATCATCAGCTAAAGGTGCGGAAGGAGGATTTTCCAAAGATAACATTCATAAGTAAATAAGGTCATTCCAGTTTGTGGTTATACCTTTTGTTCTAATGAAAGAACCAGCGGTGTTCATGGAATTGATGAATTAGATAATTTTGATATATCTAGATTCATTTGTGGTGGTATTTTTGGATTATATTATGGTTTATTTGAGGATAATTGTGGAGCATGAGCTGCACGTGGCGATAATGTTATGGATTTTAAGGGATAATATGTTGTATTCCTAATTAGCAAAGTGTGACATTCCAATACAAGAGGATTGTTTTATTGTCCATGTTTTTTCTGAGAGGGGTATTTCTATTGATCTGGAATAGATAGATGTAGTTTTCTTATGGAAACCTCCACTAATTGTTTTCGTGATATGGAGATTCCATGGCTAGCTGGGTATTATTGACGTTTTGTTCGTGATTTTTCCTGATTGAATTTGTTGATGACAGCTTTGACAAAGAAGAATGTCCCCTTTAAATGGGATGGGCAGTGTGAGAAATGTTTTGAAGAGCTAAAGGGTCACCTTACATCAACACCAGTATTGGTTTTTCTAGAACTAGCGAAAGGGTGCGTGGTGTGTTATGACGCATCGGTATCATGGTAGCAGTGTGTTCTCATGAAAGGGGGTTATGTAGTTTCATATGGATAACAGAAGATGAGTTTTCATGAGAAGAACACCCCAAAACATGATTTGATGTTGGTAGTAGTGGTTCTTGATTTAAAAATGTGGCATCATTATCACTTAGGTGAAAATTTTATAGTGTTTACCGATCACAAGAGCATAAATCATATATTATCCCAAGGAGATTTGACACTAATTCAAAGGAGATGGACAGAATATCTCTAGATGTTTGATTTCAACTTAATTTACAAAACATCTTTAGGAAATTCGGTGGTGGATGCATTAAGTAGGAAATCATATGCTCAAGTGGTGAATCAAGCATCAGATCAGTGGTAGTTGATGTCGGTTGTAGCTGACATGCGGTTGGAATGTGAGGAATGGGGTGATAGAGTGTTATTCATTCTAGTTTTATAGGCCCTTGACTTTGATGGATTGGTTGAAGAGGCACTAGAATATTATTCTGAAAGTGTGGTGATGAGGTCGAAACTGAATAGTGGGGAGACAATTGAGAACTAGGAACTAAACGGGAATTCAGTGTGGTCTCTTTAGAATCGAATAGTTGTATGAGTGTCTAGTATGGAGGAACTTCTTAAGGCTATTACCATTACAGGTGTAGTTTCCATCCTATAATTCAGAGAATTTATGAGGCATTGAAGGCATAGTTTTAGTGGGCTGGTATAAAAAGGGATGTGGTCGGGTTAGACTCGAGATGCTTGTCATGGAAGGAAGGGAAGGCAGTGCATCAGTGACTAGCATGTATGTTGTTGTAATTACCTATCCGATTTAATAAATGAGAGCATATAACAAAATATTTTTTGATGAGTCTCCCAAGAATGGCCCAGAAACATGATTTCAAATTGGTGATTGTGGATCGACTCACAATGTCGGCATGTTTTATCCCTATTTTTGAATCTCAAATAGTGAAGGATCAATCCAAAATCAATATTCAGGAGGTGGTAAATATGACTGGTGGACTAATTATTATTGTATTAGATATATTTTTGTGGTTTACGTCTCGTTTTTTGAAATACTTGCATCTATCCCATGGGACATAGTTGACTATGAGCACTGCATATCTTCCTCAGATGGATGGCCAATCTCAGAGGACGATAAAATCGTTGGTGGAAATGTCAAGGTCTTGTGTGATGAATTTTGGAGGTTTATGGGAATATTGTGTACTGTTGGTGGAGTTCTCCTATAATAACATTTATCATGATTTGATTTATATGGCTCTATATGAGGCTTTGTATAGGAATCCTTATAGTTCTGCACTATATTTGGTGGGAATGGGTGAGACATCGATGATCGGACCAAGCCTTGTCCAAGAAACTGTTCTAAAGATCATGTTGATCAAGAAGAGGATGGAGACAAATCAATGTCATCATAAATCATATGCGGACCATCATCGATGATCTTTGTCGTTCGAGGTGGGTGATCATGTGTTTTTTAGAATCTATACTAGGATAGGACATTGTCAGTTTCAGAAGCAGGGAATGTTATCTGTGAGGTATATTGGGCCTTTTGTGATACATGAGAGGATTGTAGAGGTGTCTTATTGATTAGCTTCGAGACAATGGGTTAGTTTAGTGCACAATGTGTTTCATTTTTCATGTTTGAAAAAGCATCAGCTTGATCGTGACCATGTGATTCGTTGGGATCATGTTTATCTAGAAACGAATGATTCCATGGTGCACGTGTAAGTGTAGATTTTGGATAGGAATGATAATTTATTTCATGGTACATGAATTATTTTTCTTCTTGTATTGTAGAAGCATGCTCAGATTCAAGAGGAATCTTGGGATCCAGAGAAATATATGGTCGATGAATGGCTCCTGATCATTCGGCAAAGCAATGGTTTCTAACAATCCGAGGATTGAATGTCCAATGGTTGAGGGAATGTAGTACTCCCGGTTTGAGGAATGAAGATTATATTTATGAATTTTATGTGATGAATGTGCATGGAATATTTTTGGGAATATGTTGAGATAGTTGGTAATGATTTTGAATAAGTTTAGAGGAATTTCTTTGGTAGAGCAGTTTGAGCACGGTTAGGGGAAACCAGGCAAGGTCTCCAAGAAATCGTGCAGTGGAAGACATTCGGCTTCGCACAGACTTTTAAATTTTTTCCAAACTATGTGAGGAAACCATACATAACCCTCCTCTCAAGACAGTTGCGTTCCCACAGTTAGCGCTCAGTTTTCCAAACAGTATAGACTAACCATGTTGCCACATAAATGAAGGGTTTTTTAATCCAGGCTCCCTTGGGATTGACCTATTTCACTCCCAATCTTCTCCCACTCGATCCTAACTTGGAATTTTGGGTTCTCAAAGGTTTAAAGTGCTCTACCACTCGTTTTGGAAGCAAATTGAAGGATTTTTATGGTGGATAGATGTCAATTCATCTCAGGTAAGTCTCTCTTCTTGGTTTCTCTTCAGTTTTCTCTAGGTCTTCTCTTTAGTCTCTCTCAATTTTCTAGATCTACATCTACTGCATGTTAATTTATTTTTGGTATTGAATTGGCTGTTTATTTTAAGGCTTGTGTATGATATGGAAGGAGATCTAGAGTGGTTTTCATGAATCGTTTTCCTGGATTGGGGTGATGTTGATAGGGGTAAATTTCCCCAGAACCCTAAAGGTAGGTGGATTCTCTATCAATCCAAATTTTCTAGAAAATGATGCTTGGTTACAATTAACTTTTTTTTCTTGAGATTAATTTTGTTTTTGATATCTGAAATTGGAAAGATATTACTTTGGGGATGTTTTTTTGATTTTTGGGAAAATGGGTTTTGTGGTGAAATGCTCTTGTTGTGGATTTTTAAAAATAGATTTAAAGATGGGTTTCTAAGATTGATTTGTGAAAATGGTTGATGAAAAATGGTATTCAATAAATATTTTAATTTATTTAATTTTTCTTTTTCCTGGAAAAAGATTAATGGGTGTTTTCAATAAATGGGTGATTTATTTAAGTGAATTGGCATGTGCTGGAAATAGTTGTGTGGTTATTGTGTGGCCATTGTGCTTTGTGATTGTTGGTTGATTGATTGTTATGGATAGTTTTTGTTATATTGAAATGGGGAAGAATTATCTCTATAATAGGTGATTGATAGTGTTAAGAAGAACGACCACTATGGGTAGTGGTCGGAAAGTACCGCTAGTTGAGAATCAGTTGAACGGGATTGGAGGAAGTACCACCATTTTAGTTGTCTAATTGGTCATTTCATTACAATATTGTAATTGTTGTGCTATGGTTAAATGGTGAGATGGATTATGTCATTATTTTTTGTGTTTCCCTTGGGTTTCTTGGTTTCGGTGAGGAGATTTGGTAAGGTTATGTTTGCCTTAGGATAATTGTTTCACTTGTGATTATTTTATATAATATTCTTTATATAAATTTTATAATGGTTTTATCATAGTGGATTTGATGGAATGTAATTTGGGGAAAACCTACTTAGTATTATTACTGACCCCATTCTTTTGAACATCAGTGCTTTTGCTGATGTCTCATTCCAAGAAATAGGTAATGGAAAAGCATCTCATTGCTAGTGGCTTGTGGTGATGCTTCTGAGATGTGTTAGTTCTTGGAGAGTGGAACTTAGTGTGGAGGTTTGAAGTGTGTCTTGTTTCAATTCCGGGTCTTTTGTTCAGTCTTCCTTGTAGTAATATTATGTTGTGTTTGGTTATAGTGGTTTCAGGTATTATTGTAGAAAAACATCCATGTATTTTGGTAATACATACTTGAATGTTTTATTGACATGCATCATATAGTTTTGGTTATTGGAGGGTTTGGTTGGTTTTCTCTTAAGAGGAAATCATTTCCCAATTTTACATAGAATCCCTCAGCATTTATTTCCAATCTTTGGAGCATTGGGAACGTCTCTTAAGGCCAAGTTGAATTACTCTTCCCTCTCAAGCCTATGAGATGGGGTGGGATGTAATAAGGATGATCTACAATGTAGTTTAACATCAGGTGATCTGAATACTATACCATGAATTTTAATGTCATATGAGTAGGATGGTCTATCTTGCAGTTTAACATCATGTGATTAAAATGATGTACCATTTAGATTGATTTCATGCGATTTTTATGGTCTACCATTATATTTAACATCAGGCAATCAAGTCTATGTACCATGGATTTGAAAATCATGATATCAGGATGATTTATCATGTAGTTTAACATCATGTGACTAGGATGACCTACCATGAAATTTAATGTCTTTCCATTAAGGTGATTTACCATGAAATTTAATTTTATGTGATCTGAAAGATCTACCTATCAGTTTAATGTTATGAAATCAGGATGATCAACCATACAATTTATCATCATGAAATCAGAAAGATCTACCATGTAATTTAACATCATGTCATCAGAGAATTATACCAATTTAGTTTAACAACCTGTGTTTAGGATGATCAACCATGTGGTTTTTTTAAGAATGTGATGCCATGGCCGAAACTACCCATGCATATTTATTTTTAAAAATATCTTTTATGCAGTATAACAACATTTGATCAGGATGATATACCCTATAGTTTAACATCATGCAATCTAGGGGATCTAACTTTAATTTTTGCATTATATGTACCGTATGATTGACCATACCATTTGAAATCTAGATTTCAAGACGATTGTGTATTGTGATTACATGAAATACTTCTTTTAGATTCATGTGGTGGTGGGATCTATGAAGACTTTTTCATCCACTAAAATCAAATATTAGGCTCCATTTGAGTAGAATTTTTGTATTACCAAGGGGGCCTTGCACATCGACAATGACATTGGAGATTTCTTTTTGAGTATCATTGGAATCCTGAGGATGAACACCATATCTCCTTTGAAGAATTTTTGGGGGAGAAAAGTTTTGTTAAAGGATCATGCGATCCCATTTTTTTATACATCTAAATAATACATGGTCTATAATCCATTCACATCCAATTTATCCTATTCTTGCATCTATTATTATGATTTTAAATCCATGGATGAATTTTATAATATATGGAAATGAATTGTTAGTTTAATTAAACCTTGATTTGATGAATTTATTCTGTCCCATATACTATTCTGTAATGGGTCTCCTGAGTGGCAGTGTGTGTCGTGCCCTAGTATTCCCACCAAGCATCCAAGAGCATTTCTAGATAGGTTATTTTCTCTTTATCTACCATCTTCTAGAGTATATTTGATTGGTTCCATCCTTGTTTTGATCAACTATAATTGTGGAATTATTTTATAGTGCATGATATTGGGTATTCTGTTTCTTTGGGATATGAGTCATTATCTATTCCAAATGGAACTCTACCTTTAGTCATTGGATAAATCATAGTTGGGGGATTAGTTATTCTTTTTTTGATAGCATAATCACTAATAACAAACATGATGGTTATTTCAGAATCACCCGTTAAATTGAAGTGATTTACCTGCTCATTATGTTCTTACTCCATCCCAATAATGAGATATTTATATTATAATTCATTATTCATGCACCCTTTCAACATAATGAAGGAGTAAGGAAAGATTGACTTTTTTATATGTACGAGCAGAACTCTGAGCCCCACTATTATAGTTTGGGGTATTATATCCCCATTCATATCATAATTTTTGATGAACAAATGTAATATGTCTCAAATATCTATGGGGCCTCTTGAACATAGAAAACCACTTCATCTGGTAGTTCAATGTCATGTGAATATACTTCTTCTAAGGGGTTATGTTCAATAAAATCCTCCAAATCAATGACTTTTATCACATTCTAAGGCATTAAATAAATGCCATACTGCTATAGGATGACCTACCACCATGACATAAGTCTGATCAACATGGGACTGCTGAGAATGTATTTGAATGGGTTTCTTCAAGAGACCAAATGGATCCTGTGATGCAGAAGGTAGTGCTTAATATTATAGACTACAAATATTATCACAGGATTGATCTTCTCTATATCTGATTAATGTTTCTCAATATCGATCATGGTTTTACTATGATAATAAATTCTATTTTCACCTCTATCATTATTAATTTTCATGGGGAAGGAACACAATGATCACTCCAAGGATGTGTCCTAAAAAATATTTGGCCCTCATTTATCAAGTCATATCATCACTTGATTTCATAAGAGACGTTTTTATCATACACTCAAATGGTTCCTAATATTCCGCAGTCCATTGATATGTAATTCCATTTTTCATCAACCTGGTGAAGGGAAGACATTTTTTTATTTGGTTGGATATAAAACAAAAAATGTAGAACAATTTTATGTGAAGTTATCTAATCTCTTTGAGGTTGTGATAAAGTGACATGACAATGATATGATTTTTGTTATCAGTGTTGAAATTGATTCCATGACAGGGTACAATGAAGCTATGAAATTTCCCTGAGAAAACAGTAAAAGAACTTTTCATGTGGTTCATATTCAAGATATGTTTTTGATGTTTTTGAAGATGATTTCATGATCATCCAAGTGGTCATATCTTGGTAAATATTTTACCACTAGGTCACCAATATACCATTTGAAAAATATTCCCATGGGGGTTTTGAGGATGTGACACTGGGTATAAAGGTATGCAGTGCTATAATTTTCCAAGACAAATTCATTAAACGAAAGAAAATATACTCTCTATGGTTCATTGAAGGTGGTGGATTCTTCATTTTCTTATGACATTCATTTTTGATTGTATCTCGAATAGAAATACATAAAAGAGATATCCTAATATCAAACTATTGTTTAATTTAGTAGTTTTGTGATTTATACTAGGAAATAATCCAACGGACAATGTTGGTTGTGATCAATTAAATTAATGAAAATTCTGATTTTTCCCATTCTTCTTCTGGATAAGGATGATATCGACAATCTATTAGGGATATTGGACTTCCGGAATGAATTGGTATTTGATGAGATTGTACACTTTAGCGTCAATTTCAGTAGCGTGTATTAGGTGCATCCTTCTGGAAGCATGTTTATATCTCCAGTGGTCCTATGTTAGGCCCAAGTGTTGAGTGGACACATTAATATTGAGGCTATAAAAATATAGAAATTCTAGGACAATACATCACGAGAATACATTAATAAAAAGGTATATAATTATTTCTATTCAGAATATGTGGATTCAATAATCATGGAGGCCCGTAGGTCTTCTAATGTAAAATGATTTATATATATGAGATCATCAATGATGGTAGACACACCCTCCTAAAATTATATAGGGGTTTCCTGATGATCCTCCTATTATTCTTCCTTAGCATCATCATCATCGTCTTCTTCTATAGAGGGATAAATTAGTGGGATAAGATTTCTGAGGTTAAGGGAGGATTCAATATCATAATTTTTGAAATATAATATGTCCTCCTCTAACATAGAAGGTTGCATTGGATTTTCATTAAACAATAGAGGTGTAGTGAGGGATATAAAAGTATATTCTATTCCTCTTTATGTGATGAGATATACTCTTCTACCTCAACTAGTGAGCCGGAAATTTCATGGTGCTTTGTTGATGGAGGGGAGTATTTTCATCCAGGATTTCATCAATTTATGGGGACTCAATAAACTACTCAAAAGTGTTGGACTCAGTTTTCATGACCGAAAGAAAAATAATTATAAAATATGTGTCTAAATAATGACTCAAATACTTTACCTCATTGATGGGCAACACATATTTTTCACCAATATATTTATAGGGGTTGATTAGGACTATTTCAAAAATTTTTGGAGATGTGAAAAAATCAACACCTTCAAACAAGTGTTGTTTCCCTTTCCATTTATAGATTCGCCTATTGATATAATGTGCCTCGTAGGATTTTATTGGGGCCTTATTAGCTTGCAAAATCCCAATTTCCCCACTAATTAAATATTTGATGTATTGATGCTATGATGATGTTATTTCCATGTGTTGATACAAATAGGGCCTTCATAGTAAGACGTTGAAGGTTATGTTCTTCAGAACCACCCAAATATTTTGGTCAGCTTCGAGGTATCCAAACTGATCATTGAGATTGTTTTGGCCCAAAAAGATACATAGCACATTTTCATACCCCTAAAGTGTTATTCAAGCGGGTGCTAGGTTATCATCATTGCATCCCAACCAATGAAGTGTTCATAATAGAATAATATTTACAATAGATTTATTTTCAATTAAATCTATTTATACATTGACACCATTTTTTATATTGGACACAAAGAAGGGTCTGTTGTGTACCTATATAATGGAATCTTTCTCTTCATCATTGATTATGATAACCACACAAAATTACACAGGATCGGTATCTAAACAGTATACCTCAACAATAGAAACCATATCTTTATACTCCTATGGTATTAGTGAAAACACTATTAGTGCTTACTTCAGGACTTTTGACAAACACAAGGAATCTTGGATTGAATGTTTGGATGATACCGTGGATAAATATTTTATGATTGCATAATTTTTCTCTAAATGGTGTTTATTCTTCTGGGAATTATTTTTCATGGAATTATTTTTGGTTTGATTATATAAATATAGATGGGTGGATGACCATTTAGTTGTTGGTTGTTCTCTTTTAATTGGTATGACGGTTCAGGATGACCTTCCTTTCCGCTGAGGGAGATCTCAAACTTGTTCTTCTTCATATTTATATTCTAGAGAGAAATGGACTACATGGACTTTTTTTCAATTCTTTAGGATATTTTTATTCATATAGAACTTAGGGAAGGACTCTTAAATGAGTTTCATTACATTTATTGTCCATGAAATTATATGTATAGAAGGATGTCTTCTTTTACAATTATGCCTTCCCTGATATACATGGCTCATGCAGCCTCTTCCTCTGGATCACCGATAGGACAAGGGGATATCAGGTTTGTATCCAACAATATCATTTGTGAATGTATCTATCAAGTGAAAAACATTAATGGAATTGAAGATCAATTCCGTTGCCGATGAATGATTTTTCTTAATATCCTTTTCTTGTTACTTCGTTTCGTAGGGTGGTTTCAGTTGTTTCATATCCCAGAGAATAAATGTGAGATTCTGAAAGATAATCATGGATGTGATTCAGGTTCGTCCTACTACACCTTCTCCGTGTATTTCTGTCTAGGATTCATTTATAATGGTTGGATTTTAATGGTTTGAGGTCCGATGAAGTTATATGTGTTTCAATGGAAGTATTTTATGGAATAGACAGTTGTTTCAACAATGCATGGAGAATACCATGAGTTTATTTTACTATCCTTCGAGCCATCAAAATATAAAACTTATATTCCCTTTTACTAACAAAATCTCACTACTCAGCTCTTTCCTTAGGGGTAAAAGTTGAAACTTATGCCTCATGTGATGGTGGACATCCAACTATACATTCCCAGAATCTATCATTTTCTATAGAATTTTTTTTGATGATAATCCATTCTCAAATGGTGTGTGTAATATCTAGTGAAATAGTCAATAATATGGGTAGTCAGTGAGAAATACCTTGTCAAGCCTTTTGGTTTTGGTCCCCTCTAGGTAAAATATAGAAATATATAAGATTGTCTAGGAATGAATATGATTTCTTTCATCACACCTTGAAATTATTTCTCTATGGTCCCATCTATTCATCATATCATATTTGGTTTTGATGTTGATTCCTAGGGGTATTTTTTGATATGGTGTAGGATTTGTGGAAGATGATATTGTAAATGATATCATTAATGTGATGGATACCTCCAATGCTATTACTACTCATTTCCTTGAGAATGACGGAGTTATTCAAGACCAGATCACAGTATTTTGGGTATAGTTTTCCATTCCTTGGTATATATAAGAGAAATCTTGAAGCCCACCTGTATATTTCACTAGGATGTCCAGAATTCAAAATCTATCCTAAAGGTTCTCTATGAAAATATTAAGCAGATCCTGTTAAGGAATTAGTGAGTTATTGGAATAGGTCATACCATTCCATCTGAAAATAAAATTAAATACTCTCTCATTTTCTCACTTTGTGATATTCAATAAGTCACTGATATTTTTATTTTTCAATGATGAGATGAACTAAAAATGAAATTGCTAATAGAGAACCTACCATCCCTTGATCAACTGATTCAGTAGATAAGAGAACCATATAAAGGTTGTCTATTAGAATATTCTTAAGAAGAATATTAATTTCACTGCCTCTTATTGCTCATGATTTCCCATCATGGGATCATAGTGGGACGCATATAGCATTAGAGTTTTGTTAAGTCACATAGGACCATGAATATTACAATTGTATGAATCCAAAACTATAGAGGTAGAAGGGGGTCACTCACCTAATCAGGGTAAGGCTTTTTTTGAAACTGCACTGGTTCACAAGGGCTCTCCACGGTATCCAATCAATATTTCAAGGACTTAATGTTGTCAATTAACATTTGATGAGTGGTTTTTTTATAGGATCTTGGATAGGATTAGAAATCGATAGGATCCGAAGTGTCAGTTATTCCATCATTTTGGGCGGATATCATGTATGGAAAATCACTAGAGGGGTTTAATGAACCCAATCCAATTTCATTATAAATGGAGGGAAATTAGGATGGATTAATCATGTCCAAGTAAACTAATGGTCCCGGAATTGAGTTGGGTGGAAGTCCTAGTCATGATTCATTACCAGTATGAATCCTTATTACCAAGGTACTCCATTTGGAATTGTAAGTTTAAGACCATACTGGGGAGGATATTAAATAGGAATGAAGCCTCAATGTAAGTCAGTATTGAGTCACCTAAACTCTTTCATTTCTTCCTCCTAGAAGGGGAATCCTTCATCAAGCATTGGGAGAACATCCCAATCTATTATAATAGGGATATTTTTTGTGGCATTAACTATATTATTATTAGAGATTCCATAAATTTGGAGTAGATGATTTTTTAAGGGAGCCCAAAAATTAAATTGATTCTTTGGTTCTAGGTTCGCAAAAAATTATTTGGTTATCTTAGTGTAGACCATGTTCTGGATGGTACCATCATCTCCTATCTCCTCTCCATTTTTATAATTTTAGTTTTGTTTTTAGGGTTTACGTTCATGAAATTAAATGATGCATAATGCATTGTAGTCATCAAACCATATATTGGTTGATATGAGGATTGTTTTTCCCTTTTTTCCACCTCTATTTACTTTCTCAGATCCTCATAGGTCTTCTTTGTTATTGGTGATTCAGGGGAATCCTCTATGAAATAATGTTTTACAACTCCCCTCTGGGGAAAATGTGTTTTGATAAAGGATGGACCTGGATACCTTTCATCATTTCACCCACCCAAAATTGAAGAGATTGAAAATTTTTGAGGGGTGGTTAAGGTAATAATACCCTACCATATGGGCAAGGATTTATCCCATTCTCTTGTTGTTGTGCCTTAGTCTAATTTTTTTGGTCTTAGAGGTGTAATTTTATTATTGGAATTCCCCCATACATAAATTCTATTGATTATCTCATACTGTGGTGTTTAATAAATCTATCACCACACTCTTGACCTCACACATTCCTATTCAAGCATGAGCTGGATACAATTCTATGTCTTCATGTGAACTACTTGATTCCAAGGACATTAGAAGTTCTTGATGATTGGATTACATTAAGAAAAAAATCCTAATGAGTGTTCTCATTTTCCTTGTCCATGATTTTTTTATGGATTTATCTCATCGAGAGTGATGATTTTATGACTTATTCAAGGATGATTATTTTTTAGTGTGTCGTCATTATTCAGCATGGGTTTTTCTTAATATCCCTCTTGGATTAATGAAAAAATAGGATGTCAGTTCCAATGGGTTATTCTAACTGAGGCATGATGTGAAAAGAAAATATCCATGTTTTCCACATCCCCATATATGAACACTGGGAGGGGTGTCGAAAATTAGTCAACACAACTCATACAACACATATGAGGAATGTTATTATAAGATCATTCCACCACTTCTCTAATCATGGTCTACATAAAGTCATAGGGGCATCCATGTTGATTGTTGATAAGGATATCCTAATATTTTAACATGGTATCCATATCCATCATAAGGTAAGAATGTTTCAATAAATTGGAAAAGAGTTATCAATTTATATTTAGAGTTCATGTGTGCATTATTCTTCAAATTACTATGGAAAATAGAAATGAGAAGTGAATTAGGTCCAAAGTATGATGCCCATGTCATCCAAGGGCAATTGTCTTATTATAAGAATCATATCCCTTTTTTTAAAGAGACTCCTCAACCTAATTGTGAACCTGATTGATTCATAATAATTTTCTCACATGAAGCAAGGATAGAAGGAGTCTCTTTGGTATTTTATGAGTCCCAAGGTTGATCGGAGGATAATTGTTTCCCCGTACCATATTCTCATGGAACAGGGATGTTTATTTTCGTTTATAGGGTTTCATGCATGTCTGTCACCAAATTTTTAAGTGCCTCATAATAAGAGGACTTTCTCATAATTGACATGGTAAAGGGATGAATTTCCTGTCAACATAAAATGTTACTACTCAGAGGAACTTCTATATAGGATCTATCTTGGAGAAGACTACCATCATATTTTGAAGTCTAACTATGGGGATCATTTTTCCACTATATACCAAAAGTATGAACTTTAGGGCGGACGATTTTAGGGGAATTACCATGATAGTGATTGGTCATCTGGGTATAAGTACTGATACTATGATGATATTTATGGTATCATCTCTTATGATCACATGTATGGTGTCCATAAAGGAAGTCTTAATGGTATATATTATGGGTAGGGCCTCCAAATCCTTTGGTAACAATATTATGAGGAGTAAATAAGAAACATAAATAGCCACATCAGCACTTTTGTATGAAATATTTGGATCATAATCAAGTATTAATAGATATTTGATGGCCTCCATAATTATTGCTCCCATAATAGTTGGTTTATGATTTTAAAAGCCGTGTTATATATTTCTTTGGAGGTATTTATTATTAGGGGATCTCTTCTGGTATACTTGGGCCGCATACTGTATGTGAAAAATATCATATATGAGTTCATGTTCATGTATATCTTGTGGTGATTTAGGGATATGTTGGTAAAAATCTCAGATTATTCTAGTGAGATATACCTAACCTAGAGTGTCCACCGAAGTGGACCAGTGTCCCCTAGTTGGAATGAGTATTTTTTCACATACTATTATAAATTAAGATTATAATATTGTTAATGAAAATCCTACATGGGAGAGGACTTATAAGTCTTCACCCCAAGATAAGGGAGGAACTTATTGTCATGTTATACAGATAGTCTTTTTATGTAGTTTGGGATGTTAACTGGGGCCATCTGGTTTTGAACAGCAAACCATCATAGGTCAGATAGCGAGCATGGCTTCATTGATTGGGGGGCCTATCGAGTAGCCTCTTGGGCCAGGACAATACAATTTTTGTGGTACTTTGGGACTAAGGAATTTTAAACCCAATTTTGATGATTCTTGGGGTGATGGAGTCCACTGTTTTGTCGATGACCCAGGATATGTAGTAGTTGATTATCATGTTGGCGAGAGTTAGTGAGATACCATTAGATTTAAGAGAAAACTAGTCAAGTGTTTTTTTAATATATGTTAAAAATACATACTAAAAAACCTTATCAAATTAGAATATCCTGAACACATGTTTATTTGATGGTCATGTTTAACCACTTTTATTTTGGATGTGAATGGGGCTTGACAATGGGAAACACCACCACATTGGTTAAATATTCAGGTTGACTTAAGCATTTTGTTACCAATGATGATATATGATGCCCGATTGTTAATTAAATAGGGTTGACTTATGTGTAATCACTCATGTCGGGTGCATCTTCTTCAAATGGTCTACAACATGGTTTTTCAGAACCAGAATTTTTCCAAGGATATCATATACATAAAGACTCATGAAACATTTTTCCAAAGGTATAAATTTGATAGAAAAAATGGCCAATGAAACATATGTACTCATTTCGGTCTATAAGATTGGAATTCGGGCTGATCACACCCTTTGAGGAGACTATTTACTTTAAATAGATTCTCATGTAGTTTTAAGATAATTTTTCAAAACTTTTTTTCATTCCCATGTATATATATAATGGATCACAATGAGACAATGGCCATTTATAAAAATTCATGGGTTGATAATCAACTATATGTATCTGAGTGAATCAATTGATAGGGTTATTTTTATGTGTATAAGGGTTTCTATAAATTAGTCCCTTTTATGGACATATTATATAATTTATTTTTCACCCATTATGATGATGCTCGTTTAAGCCACCTAGGGTGGAAAAATGGAGTTTGTTGTAACACAGGGAGACAAAAGATGCTTCGGTGTCAGGATGAAAACAATAATATATGCATTATATATATCATCGTGAGTGGAATCAAAACCTGGGTAGTTGGTTCCACATAAGAGGACACATTGCATTTTAAGGATGTGTGATGAGGACCAAACCATTTTGTTTAATTTCATGGGTCATGGATGTCCAGTGGAAATGTTTCTGTTCAATGATTGGTGTGGGTCTTACTCCAATGAATCCTAAGGTACCTGGAAGGGATGTCTCCCCATTGTTGATATGATCCTACCACAAATATGTCAAAGAGAAAATTAGATTAAATATTGGTGTTTGTGTTAGATCCTTGGGTGGCTTGCAACATATCCTAGATAGAGGGGAATCAAATCCCACAGTTTTTTGTACAGTTGGTCTTACACTCAGGTTAATTCCATTTGAGGAGACATGATTGGGGATCATAACATGTTGTAGGGCCATTAATTTTCTTCTTTATTGGTAGTATAAACCTTTTTATCTTTGAGGCATGGTTTTGTCGATTATACCATGTAGTATTCCAATGTTTTCGAAATGGTGATTTTGGTTTGGGATTACATTCGGAAGGATTCCCATACTGCTTGATTGAGGAATATACCATATAAGAGGACTATAAAGATTTTGGGAACATCCGTATTTCATGAATACCACTATCCTCTAAGCCCCATGTGAGTTATGTTATTTTGAGAAATAAGAGCAAGTAGTAGATATGAAGATCAAAAAATCCACTTTTGTTAGATTTTGACTAGATGATAAAGCCTATAGAGTGATATAGATAAATCATTATCTATTCATATCTCCAATTTTATTTTTTTTAATTGGGAAAATAACATTTGGGGACTTGTCCGACTATTTCCTAGGCTGGAAATATGGTGAAAGTGTTCCTCCTCCTCAAGAATGTCTTCGGGTTTTCTAAATAATAGATTACCAATTGAATGTTTGGAATACATATCATGTTCATTTCATGATTCATCAAAAGAATAAGGCATAACTAATCTCATGTATGTCATGGGAGGTATAATAAGTTTGTGATATATCGTACACTATATTTTCAATTAATATAGATCGGATGATGGAAGAAAAGTATAACATCATATTATAGGAAATATGGATTCATATTTTAATGTAAATATTGGGTGAAGATGACAACACAGGTTAACATAATTTTCTTGTAGAGAGTTCTAAAAAATTTAACATCATGTGTTCAAGAAAATTGACTGTGACGTATATCATCATGTTATCAGGATGACTATGTGGAAGATTCCTATATATGGATGGTGTGGGTCTTACCGATGATTGGCCCCTTCTGGATCAACCTAGAATAGGAGTCTTGCAGTGGGATTTCATGAAGCACATTAAGAGTATCTCAACTCATCTTATTGAATGGATTGATGTCGGAGATTCACAAGGGTGATACAGAAAATATTTTCAACATTGATAGAAAAAATTTGTAGTGACACTCTCCATTTTTTTATTGGGAACAATAATGATATAAAAGGTAATGTTTGAGAATACATACCATAAAATGGTCATCTACCCAGGGTTCTGAAAAGATCCTTTATGAAGGAGTTTTCATTAAATACCATTATTGATGGGGAATCTGCGTAGAGACCTTCCACAAAGGGAGTTGGTCACATAGATTCCATCCATTAAGGGGACATAAAAATAGGGGTCGTATTAATAAAAATTCATTCATTTTTGTATTAAAAAACGATGCATCATGTCAAAAATGACACTTCCTCTACATGGAATCATCTACATATGGTCTTCCGCTTATGGTTTATGGGGTGGTATCTACGAAGGGCTCCCATATATGGTTTGTAGGATGGATTCATAAAATTCCATTGGGTGAAATATTTCTCTTACACCTTATCTCGATATTTCACCCATGAACTCCTTGGACCCCCCCCCCCTTTATATTTTTATAATGGAGTGGTGAATCCAACTACTAGGTTGGCTAATTGGAATCTTTCATGAGGCCTCCATTTGCAGTAGCCTAGGAAATATTCACAAGACCATGAGTGATTTAATTCGTGGGTTGAAAAATATCATTATAATTTATAAATTCATTATCATTGTTGGCTGTGGCCTTTTTCAAGGGAATATATCAATATAGACCCACAAAAATTATTTGGTTTTGTTCATAGGTGTTAGCAGTACCATCTCATCCCAAAAACGTTTTCATTTAGCAGGGAACCTCACATGCCACACGAAGGCCACACAGAGCATCTTTCTATACAATAGTTTTCTTACATTAGGAGACCAAGCCATTATTTTTCTGTTTTCCCTCCTTGAATATTTCTTCAACAATAATGTGCTTATGTTTCATTAATTAATTTACCAAAACCATAGGATTATTTTTTCCTTTCACGTGGATATTTTAGGACCCAAAAATCATTATTATAGAAGAATAATTTAATTATTTAGATTTTTAAATAGGTGAATAATTCTATATAATATAAATATAATTAATGAAAAAAGCGTTAGGATTAAAATATGACATGTTCATTGAGGTGGTTGTCTGCACGTATCCATGGGTGATGTATTATTTTACATAGAACAAAAATGGGGTGGAATTAGTTTATATAATAGAAATACAAATAATTATAAGTTTTATGTTTATTCACTAAATATCACCCTTTGAACCCGATTTGCACTTCAATTATGAGGAAAGGATTTTATATATTATGGAGGTGGTGGTCTACATGTACCAGAATCTGTGTTTTCATCTTTTGGATGGTTTGTAGGTGGGTAGAAAAGGGATATTACATTATTATAATTGAATTAAAAATATAATTAATTAAACTTTAATAATAAATAAATGGATATAATATCACTTATGTTTTATAATAAGAAAATAATTGATAGAGATTTGTTAAGATCATTACATATCCATTTGGAGGTTCTCTCATGGGTAACACATTAAGGCCTCATTCTTTTTCATTTGGAAATAACTTGAATTCTAGGATGTAGGTAGAGATATTATGATAAAATATAGAATATGTTATTATGATAAGTCTTTAGAATGGGATAATTTTTTTTTGAAGTGATCCACTATTATATGTAAAAAAATAGAATTTTTGTAAAATGAAAATAAATGATGGAATGAAAATATTCAATGGTAAATTGATCCAAGATAATGAAATAATGAATTATTTTGTGAGAAAAGGTAAAAATATCCTCTAAAAATTACTTAAATACCTATTTTAATCATTTTTCTTTTTATAACAATATATTTTTTCGGTTAAAAACATATAATATTATCAGAATAACTAATTTATCCCTAAGTAATATATATTTTATTAAAAAAATATTGTAACCCCTTTTACCAAATATTTATTTCCAAAACCAAAAAATATGATTCATATAATATAATTCAATTTCATAATAATATATTGTTATATTTCAAATTAAAACACTCATAATATATAAAAAATGTAATAAAAAATGTTGTTTTAGAAATTAAATGTTCCGTATATTATATGAAATTAATTAACATTTAAACTTGTGGTAGAATATTATTATATATTTTTAAAAATAAATCCATTTTCATTATATATAATAGATAAATATAATGCATTAAATAAAATTTACACATCAATAATAAAATAATTCTCTCAATGTAACTCTTTTTTCATAATCATGGTCAGTTAATTTAGTCAGAGTAATCGATAATATATTCCAAAATATAAAATTAAACTTATTATATAATATGAATATATTTATCTTATATATGAAATACATTGTTAATATTTAATTCTTACTAGTGAGGAAAAATAATTTTTTATATAGGTGAATAGAAAGGGTTTTTAGAGTAAAATATTACAAAAGTTTCCAAAATGACAAACAAGAGTTTCATAAATTAATCATTGTAATTTAAATTATTAATATAATTTAATAATATATATTTTCTTTTAAAATATATTAAAAATCTGTATTTTCTTCATGTATTATAATAGTGTAAAAAATGTGATTGTAATAGATAAAATATATTTTTTCACTTTACTACACAAAATAAATTAATTTATAAAAATATCAACAAGTAATTCAATGACGATTTTGGTGTTATAAAATTAAAATTGATGTGACTTTTTCCAAATTAAAATTCAAATGTTTTTTAATTTATCTTATAAATGAAAATTCAATATACAATGATAATATACTTTTATTATAAAAAATTCATTTTATAACCTTAAGTGTTCTTATTAGTATTATTTATAGATTTTAAATATATAACAATAATTTAATTTAATATATGTTTTATTATAATTAATTTTTTTTATAATTTAAAATTAAAATGTTAAGTTTTGTTTCAGTTCCATGTTTCATATGATAAAATTTCTTGATACAATGACTTTTTAATGGGAAAATCTATTTTTAAATTTATGATGGTTACCATTGTGGATGTTAATAATGTCCTGGTTTTTGAAAATAAAGAAGAAAAAAGTATTATAGTATATGAATATGATCATGTTGTCATTATTTAACACGTTGAGTCAGATAATGAAAACTATCTAATTTAGAAAAAAAATGTAGGCCCTAATTATTATATTGATGATGCTGATAAATTGAAACAAATAATAATAAGTTCAATATTAAATATTCATGTTTATGTTAAAAAGAATATTAGTGATCAAACCCATGGGGTTTAAGGAAGTGAAATACAATTGAAACTAGTCACGGTAGTTTTTTAATTATTAATCATTAAAGTTATGAAGAATATTTAGAAAATGAATTGTAAATTCTATATCTGGATATTGAACTAAATCAAGTAGAAATTTAATAAATGTGGGTGGTTATCCCTAAGACCAAGTATTAAAAGATTATTGGGGACTAATGGATATTTAATAATATTTTGTAGGAAGAAGCTGAATTATCTCGAATTAATGTTAGGCTGGTATGAAAGGTGAACTAATATATTGAGGGTGTTTATTTTGATGAAACATTTTCATCGGTTTCGATAATAGAAATTGTTATAGTGATTCGTCCTATTATGACTTAGAGATGATTCAATTATTTTTAAATGAATTTTACATATTCTTTTCAGAATACTTTTCTAGAAAAAAATGTGTACATGGATAATCCAAGGACATTATATATAATCCAAATAGAAATAAACTGCATAAGATAAATAATAAAAATTGTAGAATAAAACAATATCTATGAGTTTAGTAAATCATGATAGATAACAATTATAAAAGAATATAATTCAGCCAAGGGTAGGTGGATAAAACTTTATATATGAGAGACAAAAACACAACATTAATAATTTTTATTTGTTATATTAATGATATCAATTATTCAATGGAATGAAGACGGAATATGTGAATAGTTTTATAAAAGATAAATGGTAAATTTGATATGTATATAACAGTGAAATAATTTTTTCATTGCATTTATCAACTTCTCAGACTAATGCCTGTATTTTCATTTCACTAGAAATGTTTTTTAAATAGTAGTTAATATGGTTTGGTTTTTAATTCTCAAAATGTGTTTTTTCACTAACAGAACTAGGAATAATGATTTTAATGTAATAATAAAGGAGTTATTTTAAATAAAAACTATTACAAAATTTATTAGATGTATTTTATTACTAATATATTCAAGAACAGATGAAGTACATGAAATTTTTAAGTAATATTTTCATATATAAATATTATATCTTTTTAGAGAATATTCCATACATTTCACACAAATGATCCCAAGGTATGTAAAATATTATTTTATGTGGATACTAATAACACATCAAGCTACTTATTTTATTAAAAAAACTCTAGTATCTACCATAAATATCTCTTCTATAAATATACCCTACTTTAATCATTTCTTTTCGAACCGTGGATAAGAAAAAGAATAAACTGTGATTTTAGTAGCTCTGTATGAGTAAGAATGTTACATATTATTCTTCACATAAAAATAATATGAACATTAGTGTGTGATAGTGTGATTTCCACATTTTAAATCCCTACCCTACTGGACACAGATTGTAACCCTCAGTCATTGATAAATCTTGGATGTTCATAATACATGAATCATAAATGAAATCAATGAACATAATCTAGGAGATAAAATCACAAACATAGGATTGTGTAAAAACATAAACATCGAAAATTTTGAACATGTATAATTATATATAAGATCACCCACTATATTAAAGATATGAAATTAGACCCGTGTATATCATTAAGGACACGAAATGATGTACATGAACAACCTTAATGGAATGAAACTTGTTCCCTAAAAAACAATTGGGAAATGAATATGTATATTCACCTTTTTTTGGACCATAATCCAAGTCCATACATAAAATTATTGGAGGAAAATATTAATTACACATTTCATGGGTACAACAGCCAGTATGTACACATGAATGTTATTCCAATTTTTAAAACATATGGAACAAACAGAAAAAAAATTAAATTAGCCTTTATAGAATAATATTAATATCATATATATTTATATATACATTAAAAATTCATTATTTTCTTATATATAAAAACAAAATGTAAAATATATTAGATCACTATGTGGAGGATATAGTCCACAATATGCCGGAGTGACGTTATCATTTCCAAATAAAATAGACGGTAAGAATGAATATGTAATATTATTATACCATAAGTATAAAAATTTCATAAACATATCATATATAATTAAAATATACCATTATATGCACTCATTATATGAGGTTATGGAAAATTGATTGCATCAGTTCGTGAGGGGATAGTCTACCATACACACTATTGATGCTTTTATTTCCCATTTTATGGAAGAGGATATGGATATACGATATTATATTAACATTGTTACATGACATTATATGGTTTATATACATATATATATATATATATGATATTATATCATCATATTTGAAAAATATTTTAATGTGCTGGATGAATGAGTAAAACAAAGATTCTATATTAAGAACGATTCCTCTTCTTTTTCAATATCATTATGATTTCAAAAAAAGTCTTAAAGGGAGGGTTTACTAATAAGAATAAGGCCTCTAGTATGTGAGTATGGAATTAAGTAAAAGAATAATGTATTCATTGACTCAATATAGTAGAATTTTAAGTGAGAATAGAAGAATATAGTGGTTCCCTGTTATAAGTGGGGGAGGGGAAACACGTGGAATGTTTTAGAACAAAAATGAATACCCATGATTTAAAAGACAATTAAGGCTCAAAAGTTTGTCATTACTTACCCATAGATTATATATTGTCAAAATATGATCAGAAAATAGAAATAATAAATATATGTTTAGTTTAATCCATGGTATATATGTTTTATCTTTTATATCACTAATTTATTTTTAATGTTTTTATTATTCATTATGAAAACAATTTAAGTTGAAAATATTATATAATATTAATTATGAAGATTAAAAACATGGAATCCATTTTTCAAATTCAATTAATATATTTTTCATAATTTCATTTAAAATTAATTTCACATGCATGATGAATAAACATTTCTCAAATGAAAAAACAATTTAAAGTATAACAAGTTGGTGTATCAATATTAAATTTAAAATTAATTAAAATGACATAAATTTGATTGATAAAGAGATAATTTGACCAATTTTATAAGTCAGTCATTTAACTCTACATTTAACATGTTAAATAATTTAAAAGAAATCTTATTTGATAATAAAAATCAAATATTATCATTATTCATCAGAAAGTTATACATTTTCTAAATTTCTAAAAAAACATCAGATATATTTATCATATAAATTTAAAAACAATGTTTTTTTTCAAAAATTAGTTATATAATAGTGTTAAATATTAATTTTAAAAAAAAATTGTGGGGAAACCACTTTTTAGAAGAAACAAAATTTTATCATAAAACTGGCATTAATATTATCAATTTCATTGAGAAAATATGACATGAATGGTAAAAAAATATTTATATATATAACATATAAATTAACCTAAAATAAATCATCGATGGTGATTAATTTAATTCATTTGGATAAAGAAAAATTATATTCCTAAAATAACTTCTCAGAAAAACTTTTCTTTTTTCATTGAGATAATTTATATTTCAAAATATAAACAATTGATTTCCCATGAATTAATTATATTAATTTTTAAAACATATTAATTTCATTATATAGTTATTTATATTCATAATAACCAGTTGATAATTTGTTTTATAAAAAATAACATAAATAATAATATTTTACTACTATATCACAATTTCAATAATCTTTGTGTTTCATGTGATGATTACTATCGATGAAATTAAATTTCTCTAAACTACAATATTTCATAAAATAATATCGTGTTAGACTATTAACCTATTAATAAATTTCATTATTCAACATGTTCTTGGTAATCAAGGGTTTTGAATTTGGTGATTCCTTTCTAGAAACCCACATCATAAAAGCGTTCAATACAACATCCTCTTAGAAAGAAGAAAAGATAAAAATGATGACTACTTAAAATAACAAAAAACTATATTTACGACTACGAGAACGGTAATGGGAAGTAAAAACTATGGATATGGATTGGAAAACAATCCCCAAGGAAGAATAATGAGTGATAGATAATATGTTGATGACAATTTTAACCACCATAAATCCATAAATCCGTGATGGGTGAAAAGACATTTGATTCGCTGAAAATGGATATAAATTAATTAAATTGTTATTTCAAAAAACCTTACATAATTATAATGGATTATTTTAATATAAATATAGTGTTTATGAGAAAATATACTTACATGATTTCATTTTATATAATAATCATAATTTCATCCGTTAGATATTATCGAAGAATATTTTTTTTATCCTATGTCTATAAAATTAATTTTTATTATATCATAGGAAACATAAAAAAGCATCAAGACATTTTGTGTCTCCCAAAATATTTAACAACCCAAAATGTTTATCACATGTTATCCAATATGGATAAATATAAGGCATTAATTTCAAAAACACCAACAAAAATACCCAAAGCTCAGCATAACCCATTTCATAAATAGTTAACACTATAGCTCTTTGAAAATATGTATAACCAAAATTAAATCCCAAATATTTGAATTAATTTATTAGAAATACCACCATGATAAACTATAATATTATCTAGAAATAATTTTAATAACTTATAATTTATTGTACTAATATTTATATACCATATTCATTTTTTAAAATAAAATGAAATATGATTTAAAAATAAAATGATCACTTCAATCCATAAATAAGCACTTATAATAAATTAGAAACATTTCCATTTAAACTTTACGATCATCCTTCCACAAATATCTTTTCATATATTGAAAAATAATATCAAATATGATTACATTAATTCAGAATATATGTTGGGTGCGAAACAAATTCCCATAATCCCATAAAATTTATCTAAATGATAAATAATAAAATTTTCATGTGGATCCTTCATAAATAAAACATGACAAGAAATTCCCAACATAATATTGAATTATATTATTTCCGTAATTATCACGATTTTGTTATGTTTTTTTATTTCATAAACCTTAATTTTTGCACTTTTCCTTTAATGGGTGTTGTGGTATATTATCCTCACTTGTCATTGGATTATAGTATCGATTTTCATAATGACAAAATTTCGGTAATTTTTGGCACTAAAATGTGGGAGGTATATTTTTGTATACCTCACCCCATAACTTCCAATGACTATATTCATTACATTATTTCTAAAAAGGATTTCTTATATATGAGGATTCCCACAACTGAATAAAATTATTGTTTGATTTAGGGATTAACATGATTTTTTCCTCATACATTTTTTCAATTATGTGGTTAAAGCATTTTATTACCTCCATTCCATATTCTAGAGTAGCTTCCATAGATATCTATATTAAATTTATTATCAATATAAACATGTGGGTTTTAAGATTCCACTTCCACACTGAGTACACATCAAACAATTTCTTCATAGATTCCAAAATCTATTATGGATAATTCTTTTCAATGACATGGTTTCAAACTTCTAAATAATTTATCAATTATTCGTTCTTGGATAATGATGAACCCAAAATAATAACTTGAAATTCAAGTAATTTTTCTCCATATGTACCAATCAATTCATCAGCCTTATAATTATGCTCAAGATATTCTTTTTTTAAATAAAATAAAAGATAAGTACTTTCATAACAATATCCCATTGAAATAAACCCATCCATAGATCCAATTTCATCATCCAACCTTATATTATTATTAATATTTCACTATGGACATTCATGTCCTTCCCAGTGATAAAAAGGCATTTTATGTTTTTCTTGGTTCGAGAACCAAATAAAAAAACACAGCTTCCATCACCTTGATTAATTTATCAATAACTAGTGATTAATATGGACCATTAAAGGTAGGTGGAATTTATCACTAAAATGATTCAATGACATGTTTCTCCCACTTTTGTAAATAGATAAGTTCTACAGAACCTATGCTATAACTTATATAATGAATTATTTGTGTGATCATAGTCACAAAATATTTATTCCCATATTATAACCCATTTGGTTGCTCATAAGGATAGTTACTACATTAATCGTCAATTTTTTTGTTGACACGATTCCTTCTAGTTACATTCATCAACTAGAACCATTAAGTATAGTTTGATAAAAATAATTTTTTTTAAAATCCACATATTCATGAAAAATAATTTAAAGGAAATATAAATCCTTATACAATGTAATATTCCTTCCTTTTGTTCATATATGTCCCTCTTTTAGTATTTGGATAAAACAACTTTCTTTTAATTTTTCCATCATCTATAAATCAGGGTGGTCCGGTCTCATTTTGGGATAAGGATATTTTACAAGGTACAATCTTCTATTATTTGAGGATGTAAGTTTTTTTGATCTACTGGATTTTAGATTTAAAATTTTCTAGATATTTTGATTCCATAGCATGATTTTTGAGGGATTTTTGGGTGGTTTAGGTTTTTCAGTGAAATATGAGTTGAAAGTTGTCAACTAGTGACATTCACATCTGGAAAGGATTACATGATGAGAAACTATTATCAATTATAGGTCATAAACTAGGACTGGGAATCAAACTATTATACACTGTGAAACTTGTTCACATCATGAAATGATAAATTTGATGAATTTTAACCTCGTCTGAGACATTTAATGGTGTATCTCAAAAATCTATAATTTAATGATGGGAAAGGGTTTCACATCATGTATTTCTCAGGACAAGTAATATAAACCCATTTTCAGTGTATGATTTATTTTTCATCCATCATGAAACTTGTTCTATGTCAAGCACTTGATAAACTATATTCGATTTTCAAGTGATCCCATCCCTTTCAGATGTCTTGGTAAATCGTTTAATCTTTGGGGAGTTGTTCCTCTTTTGTTTTTCCACTAGTCCAATTATTTTTTATTATATCAAGGTAATATCTTGATCGTTGTTTGATTTTGTTTTTATTTTAATGTTTCTATCATTTAATATTTCCTTGTGATCACCATCACCTTAGTTATTTTTAGTTTTATTTATTGGAAGCATTTATTTAATATACACATTTTGATTTTTGGTATTAAAAAAATCTATATGTTTTATATCAATTTATTAATTTATGTACAATATTATAACATTTTCTAGACACATCATCTTCATTAAAAAATGTAATAATTAGTGATGATAACCATGTTTTTGTAATATTCTTTGACCCATTTGGATCCATTAGGGTTGCTACATATCATGTAGATACCCAAAGGGTGGGGATAGCCATGAACTAAAATAAAATTGCTAATGGATTAAAGATATGGTAAACATTTTCATGAGAAATTATGTGATTTCTTATGATAGATTATCTTTGGAAAATGGATTACTTTGTTATAGAAATTTCTTCTGATGACAGGATATAAATGGGTGTGTAATCTATAATGATTAAAAAATAATTTATTATTTAATGAATAAAAGGAATATGAATACACATGGTACTGGGATAAATTGAAAATTGTTTCACTCGATGTTATGTTGTAATATTATAGTTCTTATGGCATGTGTTGTGATTTGTGATAAAATGATTATACAAAGGGATTTCCTCGATGATGCAGAAATTATTATATAAATGTATTTCCCAAGTGATGTTGAAAGTCTTATATTAAGGGATTCTCCTTGTGATGCACAAATTATCATATATAGTTATATTCCTAGTGATGATGAAATACATAAATACTGGGATTTTCTGATCTAGGGTGAAATACTTATATAAATGGTTTTTGAAGGAGATTTTGTAGTTATTATTTATATTGAACCAAATATATGATCATTCAATAAATTTATGATATATTTTATGTGGTTTTTAAATATAATCAGATATATTTGGGCATGGTTCTAGAGTAGTTTTATTGTTTCATAAAATTAATTGATTAATTAATACTCTTGATTATTGGATGATTTCAGGCACATATTATTACTCTATTCTTATTTTGGCATGGTGTTTTCAACCTATTATGTTTTACTCCCACCCAATTCAGGTTATCTTTTGGTATCTGGGAAGATAACATTGATGAAATTTTAGACAACGGGAAATGAAAATTTTTTGATTTGATCTTCTGAGATGGGATAGAGCTCGGAGAAGGGAGATACATGGTTTTCAAGATTTGTTAATTTGAGTTTAATTTTTTCATCATGGAATTTTATCCTTGATACTTTTACATTAAAATTTAGATACATTAAACTCTTACATTAAATGGTCTATTTATTACATGGTTCATCATTTATCTCCTTGTTGTATGATTTATTGTTTTTACTATTTTTTTACTCTGATATTAGTTTATTTCAATTGTTTTGTAAAAATATACCAAGGATATAGTTTCCCCAATATGTTCTCTACACCCATGATTCTTTTTTGATAGCCTTTGGAATATGGGGTGGCATTATTAATAGTCCAATAACTATCCAAAATTATCCACATGATATAAACCTAGATCAGGGATGTTACAAAGTGGAATTGTAGGAGATTGTTTTTTCATTAATATTTCATTACATTTTCAGAAAGATAAATTGGAAACTACTATGTGTAAAAAAAATTAGAGACCTCATTCATGGGAGTTTCTAATCTATGTATGGGGGTAATATGAGTTATTAGGGATGGAATTGTTTCTCATGATGATTGATGGTTACAGTTGACATTTTTTCACCTTGGTTGATTCACTTGTTATATGATGTTATTTTTTCTTATGATTTATACTCATGGAAATGTATGGTATTAGAAGAGTTATTATGAATAAATATAGGAACATTGAGAAATAACATTACACAAATAGTTCATGATATTGTCATATTTACTTCATAAGATATGTTTTCCAATATGAATGGTAAAATAAATGAAATGAAAGAACTATTAATCATGGTGATTCATTTTTCAATCCATGATTAAATAGATAATGGGCTAGTGGTTCTATTTTTTTCACATGATGAGGATGAAATTTTTGTTGTCTAATTTTATAAGGTGTTCATTATTCATTTAGAAAAAATGTCTCATAGTCATCTTCTAATGTAGTGTTAAGAGAGCAGTTGTAACATCCCAGGTAAATAAAGAATAGAACATTTTCATATTTATTTATATTTACAAAGTAAATATTAATTTTACTTGAAAGGGGTTGCTATGTTCGATAGTGTACCCGATACGCAACAAAGAGTTTCTTTGAAATCTTATGTTGCTCACTAGTAATAAAATAATATTATTTTAAATGGTAGTTAACACGTAGTCGTTGTATTGGAGGGAATGAATATAAATAACTAAAATATGATTATATATGTTTGTTAAATGTTTTTCCATTTATCCAATAAAAGATAAAGGCTTAAAATACGAAAAGAATTCAATTTTTGGCATATATAATCTAACATTCACAAAAGGTTGACTTATCGCCTTTTGATGGAGAACTGTCTATAAATATAGTTTTTGTCACTATTATACATTCTATTGGACCAAATAAAACTCTTTTTTAGAATCAGGACATCAAAATTTACTTTGTGTAATTTTTTGGTATTTTTCCGATAAAGTACATTTTTAATGAATAGTGAAAAATGTTGTATTTTAATTCAAGACCTCTTTTTAATCTAATTTATTTATATGATTAGATTATCGTTTGAAATGGTTTTAAAGTTAAATTAGAATATATTTTTAACATCTAATCAAATAGTGGTCATTGGAATTAATTTCTCTTTGAAATCGGACTTAAACTAGTGTCAATCTTTTGATACTTATTGTTTCATAAAAACACGCTATTTCCTCTGACATCGGGAATTAATTATTAAATTAATTAACGAAAATTATATGTTTTGAATTTTGTAAAATTGAATTCATTTTTTAATTTTAAATATCAAATATACCTTAGGGTTAATTTTTGGTATTTTTCTGAAAAACTTCAATTTTTGATGAATAGTGAAACCACTAAGTGGTACTAAAAAAACTGATTTTTCGTTTAAATGAAATTTTACCACCTCTATGATATGAATTTAAAAAATCCATCATACATGGTTGTCATTAAGAAGTAAAATTTTTTCAATGAGATTAAAATAATTTTTTGGTGAATAGTAACTTTTATTTTTATTAATCGCGATTAGAGGTAATTAGTGTAGTTTAAGGTAAAAATAATGTTTTAATAATATGAAATAAACATGAAACATGTCATACCCTTATTTTATGTGTCATGGAAGACCAAGACAATCCATGGGTAAACTTGGGGACCCCATGGAGCCACTTTTGTGGGAAAATGACGTTAAAAACTTTTTATTTAATGTTAAAATAAAAATGTCACAAACATGAGTTGTTTTACTAAAAAACTTTTAAATGGGGTTATACAAGTCAGATTTTTGACTATAAATATTAATTATAAAGATAAAAAGATTTCATACATCATGATATTTTCTTTATAATTTTTATACATTAAATAAATGAAATTAGTTATCACATCATGATGATGTAGTGATTACCTCAGTAATAAACGATTTAAATAAAATGAAAAGATAATGTAAACTCTAAGACTTACACTTGTAAAAGACCTATTGGATGAGTATATTTCGAACCCTTATCACCTTATACTCTGATTTTATCAATGTGGGACCTTTAAAATCAGAAAACCATTTTATAATAAAGTAAACTTTTATAAAATTCCAAGAGTGCGCCTCCTCTCCTCTTATAAAAGGCCTCCACCTCTACCACCTTACCCACACTTCCAAAGACTTTATCTCGGCCAAACCCTACCCATTTTTTCTATCCACATTAATATATTACTCCTTGAAGCCTCACATTGGGAATAAGTCTTCCTAAGGATGCCTTCGAGCTCAAATCAAAAAGAGTTACCCTTTTTAAAGGTAGTGTTTTCTCTTGTGTTCTTATGTTTTATTTTGCTTCTCCAACCCCATAAACACTTTTTATTACTTTCTTTTGGAACAACACCAGTATCTAAAATATAATAGGATGTTTTTATATGATTTATTAGAGGTAAACTTACACACACATACATCTAATGGTTAAAGACCATACTGTTTTTGTGGATGGAGAATTTCTGCCTCACGAAACGATGATTGTTCAACACTCATATAACACCTTCAAAGGTAGCCACTAAGATGTCACTATAATTATATATGATATATAATATTTTTATTTTTTACTTAATCCTCTGTATTTTTCATTTATGGCATACCTTTATGGTTTCCATTATGGTTAAACGCGATATCTTCATTTTAGGAAGTGCGGACTATCGCCCCATCAAAGTGATTTGATACGTTAATGCCATTCGTGGGACGTATAAAGGATGGATTTAATAATATAATGTATTATATTATACTGGAATTATAATATAAATTTTTATCATTATGATTTCATTCCATTGAAGTATGAGATCAAAATGAAAGAAGCATTCATGCGTACATACGGCTTACCGTCTCCATGAACGGTGCATTTCATTTCTTTTCCCCAAATGTAGTGTACTATTCTATATACATATATATAATGGATATACATGTTTTATGTTACATATAAATGATTAATATAATTCTTTAATTAATATATAAATATCTCTCATTTTGTTTTAATTCCATTAATATGACATAGAAATGAAAGTAGCGTTCATGCGTACATAAGTCTTACCGTCTCCATGAACGTTGCATTTAATTTCTTACCTCTAAATGATTATGTAAAATTATAATTGCATGTATATAATTGATATATAATATATATATATGATATCTACATAATGAATATAATTCTTGATATAATGGATATTTTACCACATGAACAACTTGTAATTATAAAGAGTTTATTTTTGACTCAATTACCAAGGATCGACAAAAACGACCATTATTAACATAAATAATTACATAGTGTTCATAACATGTTAATAAGTGATATAAAAGGAATAATGAACTTGAAAAAGGTTCTTAAGCAAGTATAAATTAACTCATGTTTATTATTCAGGACGTTAAAGAACGATGGAGTCAATTCGGACCCGAGGTATGGGACTTCGTATCAATCTCCTTTCATTGAGGCATATTTTGTTTTATACAGAACTTTATTTTATACGCTGTATAAACCCCTTTGACTTTTAATTTTATACAAAATGAATCTTTTTCTAAGAAGCGTTTTACTAAATGACAAAAAGGAATGTTTCTTTTAACGTACACAGTGACAACGACCTTTTCCACCGTCGCGAGTATTATTTGATATTTGGATTCCTCAACAAGCTGTAATGTTTTTAAAATGAAAAAAAATACCATATACTCTTTTATGTATTTTGGTATTGAAAATGGTTTTTATATTGGATTTTTTATGTCAATATATTTATGTTAGATATTGTGCTCAAAGTGTGGAAATGCTTTCTTTCAATTATATTTGTTTTTGGTTTTATGATTTTATAATTGTACATGGACATTTGACGGGTGGTTACGTGATAAGCCGTATGACAGGTGGTGCCGGGAATACTAGGATGGGAGGTTACATTATAAACTCCAATGCATTGGATATGGAAGTCAGCCGTATGGCTATTCCATTAAGTGATATGTCTGGAAGTCGACCGTGTGGTTATTCCATTTAAGTATATTTATGTCCCAAGTTACCTTTATATGTTATGTGATCTTTATGTGGGTTTTATGGTAATCTTTAGGTTACAAAAGGGTAAGTAATGAACTTTTATTTGGTGAAGAGTTTTTACTACTTCATAAAGTTTTAAATTATTACTTTGATAAAGTATACATTGTTTACTTGTTGTTTTGAAAAAACAAATAGTTTTCATTCATTGTGTATCCCTTACTGAGATTTTTATGCTCACCCCATGTTTTTTTGAAATGTTTTTTCATAGGACTTAATGTGGAATAGTGTCAAGGATGGGATCAAGGGAAAGTCATGCTATCTAAAACATGGAACTAGTCATGTTTCGTTTTAAGATTTTATATTTTATGGAAACTTAGTAGAAGTGTCTACTTTATAATCTTTTGAGATGTAATAGTTATGTCCTAATTCTCTAAAACTCTAAACCTGAAAATATCCTCAATGTGAATTATTCTTTTAATTCAATATTAAGTAAGTTTTAAGGTCGGGGACTTATAGTTGGTATCAGAGGTCGGTTTAGACAACTTTAGGAGTTAGAAAATTGATAAATTATAAATTAATTTATGGTATGACTGAAATGATATAGCATTTAAAGATTACCATGTTGCTTCGCCTAAGATATTTCTATGTTAAGAATGGTTTTTCATAGAGGAAACAGAACAGATTTTTTGGGAAGGCATACAGAGGGAAATGACCTTTCATATCAGTATCCTGAGATGGTCAGAATCAGAACTAAACAGTTTGTTGTAGTGATGACTCAGTTGAATCGGGTCATAAATGGTGGTTGTGTTTTTTGATTATATTTTGGCGTTTTCTAAAACTAAAGAGGAGCATGAAAGTCATTTAATGTTTATCTTGAAAACGTTAAAAGAAAATAAAATATATGGAAAATTCCTCAATTGTGAGTTTTGTTTATGAAAAATTTATTTCCTTGGTCACATTGTTTCAAAAAAATGTCATAAATATTGATCCTGCTAAAACAAAATTTTTTGAAGAATGGCCAAGACCCATAAATGTAACCGAGATCCGTAGTTTTCTTGGATTGGCAGGTTACTAGCGAAGGTTTGTTGAAAATTTTTCACGATTATCTAGTTCAATGACTAAGCTAACTCAGAAGGGTGTTATGTTTATCTGGACAAAATAATGTGATGATTGTTTTCCGGAGTTGAAAAGAAGATTGGTGAATGCTCCAGTTTTGGCACTTCCTTCCAGGAATGGTGAGTTTGTTATCTACAGTGATGCTTCATTGAAAGGACTTGGTTTAGTCCTTATGTAGAATGATCAGGTAATTGCTTATGCTTCTCGGCAGTTGAAAATTCATGAGGTAAATTACCATACACATGACATGGAATTAGATTATATTTTTTTTGCTTTAAAATTTTGGAGGAATCATTTTTATGGAGTAAAGTGTGAAATATATACCGATCAAAAATGTTTAAAGTATATATTCACTCAGAAATAATTGAACATGTGACAGAGGAGATGGCTTGAATTAATCAAGGATTATGATTGTACAATTCATTACCATCTGGAAAAATCAAATAAAGTGGCTGATGCTTTGAGTCGAAAAATTAATGCTTCATTAACAATGTTGCGTTTGGAACGTGATCACTTGTTTAAGGATTAGATGAACTTTGGAATAGAAGTTGTTGGTGCAGAATGACCTTCTATTTTGTTTTAGGTATCAGTGAAATCTTCTCTATCAGACAAAATCAAGCAAGCACAGAAGAAAGAGATTGAGTTGCAGAAAGAGGTAGAGCTGGTTCAGAAGGCTATGTTTCCTGAATTCAATATTGATAATGATTGTGTTTTGAGATTTGGGAAGAGATTGTGTGTGCCTTGTAATTCACAGTTGAAGAGAGAGTTGTTATGTGAAGCTCATAGTTCTCCGTTTTCAGTTCATCCTGTCAGTACTATTATGTATAGAGATCTTCATGAGTATTACTGGTGGGATGGAATTAAAATAGATATTGCTGATTTTACTGTGAAGTGTTTGATATGTCAGCAGGTTAAAGCAGAGTGGCAGTTACTGAAAGGGATGATTCATCCTTTACTAGTGCCAGAGTGGAAATGGGAAAATATATCCATGGACTTTGTTGTGGGATTACCGAAGACATCTCGAGGTAATAATTCAATCTGGGTTATTGTTGATTGCTTGACTAAATCTGCTCATTTCCTTCCTATTCGAGATAATTCATCTATAGATCAACATTCTCGAATGTATCTTAAAGAGATAGTCATGTTTCATTGAGTTCCCCTATCCATTGTATCTGATCGTGATCCTAGGTTTACTTCTATCTTTTTTTAAAGGCCTTTAGAAGTCATTGGGTACTAAATAAAATTTCTGTACAGCTTTTCTTCCGCAATCAGATGGGCAGTCAGAACGAACAATTCAGAACTTGGAGAATATGTTACAAGCTTTCTCTATAGATTATCAGGGAAGTTGGGACGAACATCATTATTTGGATGAGTTTTCATATAATAACAGTTTTCATTCTAGTATACAGATGGCACCGTTTGAGGCATCATATGGGAAGTAGTGTCGAACTCCAGCTTTTTGGGATGAAGTAGGTGAAAAGAAACTGATGGGACCAGAATTGGTAGAATAGATGGAAGAAAAAGTTCAGTTTATTCAAAAACACATGAGAACAGCTCAGAGCAGACATAAAATTTATGCGGATAACCATAGGAAGTTTCTATCTTTCGAGGTAGGTGATCATGTTTTTCTCAAGGTTTCACCGTGGTAAAGTGTGACGCGATTTGGTAAGAAAGGAAATCTGAGTCCAAGGTTCATTGGACCATATGAAATTCAGGAGTAAGTTGGATCATTTGCTTACTGAGTGGCTTAACCTCCGAGTTTATCTCAGGTACACAGTGTTTTTCATGTTTCGATGTTGAGAAAGTATATGCCAGATCCATCTCATGTTTTGAGCCCAGAGGTAGTTCAGTTGGAAGAGAATCTTTATTATGAAGAACGACTAGTCCATATTCTTGACCGAAGAGAGAAAGTGTTGCGAAATAAGGTAATTCATCAGGTAAAGGTTTTGTGGGAAATTCATATGGTTGAAGAGGCAACGCGAGAATCTGCAAATGCTATGAGGGATAAATACCCCAACTTATTTTGATAAGTGAATAAAATTGCGAGGGCGTAATTCCCAAAAGGGGGGAAGGATGTAAAATCCCAGGTTAATAAATAATAACATATTTTCATATTTTTTAATATTTACGAATTTAATATTAATTTTACTTTAAAGGGGTTGCTATGTTTGATAGCGTACCCGATACGCAACAAAGAGTTTCTTTGAAATCTTACGTTGCACACTAGTAATAAAATACTATTATTTTAAATGGTAGTTAACACGTAGCCGTTGTATTGGAAGGCATGAATATAAATAACTAAAATATGATTATATATGTTTGTTAAATGTTTTTACATTTATCCAATAAAAGATAAAGGCTTAAAATACGAAAATAATTCAATTTTAGGCATATATACTCTAACATTCACAAAAGGTCGACTTATCGCCTTTTAATGGAGAAACTCTATAAATATAGTTTTGGTCACTCTTATACATTCTATTATACCAAATAAAACTCTTTTTTAGAATCTGGACATCACAATTTATTTGTGTAAATTTTTGGTATTTTTCTGATAAAGTTCATTTTTTAATGAATAGTGAAAATGTTGTATTTTAATTCAAAACCTCTTTTTAATCTAATTTATTTATATGATTAGATTATCATTTGAATTGGTTTTAATGTGAAATTAGAATAAATTTTTACCATTTAATCCAACAGTGGTTTTTGGAATTAATTTCACATTGAAATCGGACTTAAACTACTGTTAATCTTTTGATACTTATTGTTTCATAAAAACACACTATTTGCTCTGACAGTGGAAATTAATTATTAAATTAATTAATGAAAATTATATATTTTGAATTTTGTAAAATAGACTTCATTTTTGAATTTGTAATATCAAATATATCTTAGGTTGAATTTTTGGTATTTTTCTGAAAAACATCAATTTATGATGAATAGTGAAATGACTTTGTCGTACTAAAAAAACTGATTTTTCATTCAAATAAAATTTTACCACCTTTGTGTTTTGAATTTCAAAAATCTGACATACATGGTTTTAATTAAGAATTAAAATGTGGTTCAATTGGATTAAAATAGTTTTTTGGTGAATAGTAACTTTTAAGTTTATTAATTGCGATTAGAGGTAATTAGTGTAGTTTAAGGTAAAAATAATGTTTTAATAACATGAAATAAACTTGACACATGTCCTACCCTTATTGGATGTGTCATGGCCGACCAATAAAATAAATGGGGAAACTTGGGGACCCCATGGATCCACATTGGTAGGAAAATTACATTAAAAATATTTTTTTTAATATTAACATAAAAATGTCACAAACATGAGTTGTTTTACTAAAAAAAATTTAAATGGGGTAATACAAGTAATATTTTTGACTATAAATATTAATTAGAAAGCGAAAATGATTTCCTAAATCATGATATTTTTTTTATAAATTTTAGACGTTAAATAAATTAAATTATTTATGACATTATGATGATGTAGCGATTACCTAATTAATTAATGATTTAAATAAAATGAAAAGATAATGTAAAATCTAAGACTTAAACATGTAAAAGACCTATTGGATGAGTATATTTCAAACCCTTATCACCTTATCCTCTATGTTTATAAATCTGGGACTTTTAATATCCGAAAAGCATTTTATAATAATGTATACTTTTATAACATTCCAAGAGTGCCCCTCCTCTCCTCTTATAAAAGGCCCCCACCTCTACCACCTTACCCACACTTCCAAAGCCTTTTGCTTGGACACCCTTATCCATTTTGTCTCTCCACATTCCTCTATTACTCCTTGAAGCCTCACATTGGGATGAAGTCTTCCCAAGGATTCCTTTGAACTCAAATCAAAAAGAGTTACCCGTTTTAAAGGTAGTGTTTTCTCTTGTGTTCTTATGTTTTATTTTGCTTCTCCAACCCCCTAAAATCTTTTTATTACTTTCTTTTGAAACAACACCAGTATCTTAAATATACTAGGATTTTGTTATGTTATGTATTTGAGCTACACTTACGCACACCTACATTTAATGGTTAAAGAACATGTTGTTTCTGTGGATGGCGAATTTGTGTCTCATGAAACGATGATTGTTCAAAACTCATATAACACATTCAAAGGTGGCCATTAAGATGTCAATATATTTATATATGATATATAATATGTTTATGTTTTACTTAAGAATATGTATTTTTCATCTATGGAATACCTTTATGGTTTCCATTATGGGTAAACGTGATATCTTCATTTTCAGAAGTGCGGACTACCGCCCCCTCAAAGTGATTTGATTCGTTAATGCCATACGTGGGACGTATAAAGGATGGATTTAAAAATATTATATATGATATTATACTGGAATTATAATATAACTTTTTATCATTATGATTTAACTCCATTAAAGTATGATATAGAAATGAAAGTAGCGTTCATGCGTACGTAAGACTTACTGTCTCCATGAACGGTGCATTTCATTTCTTATCCCCAAATGTAATTTACTATTCTAAGTACATATATATAAGGGATATATATGATGTATGATACATCTAAATTATGAATATAATTCTGTAATTAATATATACAAATATCTCATTTAGTTTTAATTTCATTAATATTACATAGATATGAAAGTAGCATTCATGCGTACGTAAGGCTTACCGTCTCCATGAACGGTGCATTTCATTTCTTACCTCTAAATGATTATGTAATAATATAAATGCATGTATATACTGGATATATATTATATATATTATATCTACATCATGAATATAATTTTTGATATAATGGATATTTCACCACATGAATAACTTGTAATTATAAAGTGTTTATTTTTGACTCAAGTACCAATGATCGACAAAAACAACCATTATTAACATAAATAATTACATAGTGTTAATAACATAGTAATAAGTGATATAAAATGAATAATTTACTTGAAAAAAGTTCTTAATAAAGTATAAATTAACTCAAGTTTATTATTCCGGGCGTTAAAGAATGATCGAGTCAAGTCGGACCCGAGGTATGGGACTTCATCTCAATCTCCTTTCATTGAGGCATATTTAGTTTTATACACAACTTTCTTTTATACGGCGTATAAATCCCTTTGACTTTTACTTCTATACAAAAGGAATCTTTTTCTACGAAGTGTTTTACTAAACGAAAAAAAGGAATGTTTCTTTTAATGTACGCGGTGACAACGACCTTTTCCGCCGCCGCGAGTATTATTTGGTCTTTGGCATCTTCAACAAGCCGTAATGTTTTTAAAATGAAATAAATACCATATACTTTTTTATGTATTTTGGTATTGAAAAGGGTTTTTATATTAGATTTTTTATGTCAATATATTTATGTGATATATTTTGATCAAAGTGTGGAAATGATTTCCTTCCATTATATTTGTTTTTGGTTTTATGATTTTATAATTGTACATGGACATTTGACGGGTGGTTATGTGATAAACCATATGACAAGTGGTTCCGTGAATACCAGGATGGGTGGTTACGTTATAACATCCAATGCCTTGGTTATGGAAGTCGGCCGTATGGCTATTCCATTATGTGATATGTGTGGAAGTCGACTGTATAGTTATTCCATTTAGGTATGTTTATGTCCCAAGTTACCTTTATATGTTATGTGATATTTATGTGGGTTTTATGGTAATATTTTGGTTACAAAAGGGTATGTAATGAACTTTTATTTAGTGAAGAGTTTTTACTACTCCATAAAGGTGAAAAGTATTACTTTGATAAAGTATACATGTTTTACTTGTTGTTTTGAAAAACTAATAGTTTCCATTCATTGTGAATCCCTTAATGGGCTTTTTATGCTCACCCCACGTTTTTTTGAAATGTTTTTCACAGGACTTAATGTGGAATAGTGTAAAGGATGCGATCAAGGGAAATTCATGCTATCTAAAACATGGAACTATACAAGTTTCTTCTTAAGAGTTTTCATTTTATGGAAACTTAGTATAAGTGTCTACATTATAATATTTTGAGATGTAATAGTTATGTCCTAATTCTCTAAAACTCTTATCCTGAAATGATCCTCAATGTGAATTATTATTTTAATTCAATATTAAGTAAGGTTTAAGGTCGGGGCCTTATAGCAGTTTTCTGGTATCTCCTAATACAGTTAAACTAGACCATCATATATCTCATGATGATCATATAGATGTTCATCATTATGATACCATCATGAGGGTTATGCGATCAATGGAATGGGATAATTTTTACACTCTACCTTTTATTTTCGGAGCTGGTGAGTGAGTTTCAACTGCACAATCCACCTACATTCACTAGGGAGGGAGCTCTGCAAACAACTGAGTTCTGTATGGGTTATTATTAATGGTATTTGATCTCCTAAACACACCCAAATATAAAAGCATAATGCTTGATATGTATATTATTCATGGACCAGCGAAGTAATGTTCATTCAATAAATGGAAATCTAGGAATTAAGAGGAGTTATCCTGGATAGACTTCAAGTTGATGTTTCTACATCACATATCTCTTGAAACATTGAGGGATGAAAATGATAGTGAGTTTGTGCACATGATGTATGAGAACATATAAGTGATTGTCAATTAGAGATGTTTCGGTATCCTATAGTTTAGAAAACCATCATTATAATGTGATGAGATTTCAATGGAGAGTAATTTCTAGGGGTGATTCACTATGAGATCAATTCAAAGGTGATTTTTTTTCTTGTTGGGTATCATTCTAGATGTGATGACTCCAGATCACATCATTGAAGGGAACCTGAGAGGGCCCCTAAGGAGTGTCCTGACTATTCTAGAATGGAAAATTTTGATCTATTCTTATGGTTGATAAAAGTTCCTCTACAATAGTTATCACCAAGAAAATAGTGTACTATTATCCATGTTAAAGGGTAACCATCCCAGGTCTGTGTTCTATTATAGTGTTATCTTAGTGGAATGTTTTTTCAGAAGAAATATAATTTTCGAAAAATTAGTTTTATTTTTTTTATGATAGGTTGTTCCATCTAAAATGATTTTATAGGAGAATTTAAATCATAAAAATGGAAGGTGATTATGATATGTACCATAATATTGGAAGAACAGAGATACCCCTCAAAAATATTGGATGTTGGAGATACAATGAGGGTATAGGTTGTGGTAGCAGTGTGGAACTCTAGTGTCTAAGAAGTAGTACCAGACATATGGAATATCTTAGGAGAGTCATTCTATGCCCTAGGGATCAGGGCATAGTGAACATAAAGATATATAACCTACTATGAATAGTATTTATGTAAGCTATTATATAATAATAGGTTCATTTCATGAATAATTTGATATTTAATGCATTTATTTTGATACAGGAGCATGGAATTTAGTTATGTAATCTCTATTTGAAAATTTTTTGGGATTGGTTTTCTAATTGTAGAGTAAGGTATTGACCATCAATACAATAATGGGGGTGTGGTTTGATAATATCAAATATTACAATGAATGTTCTCAAGAAATTTGTGGTAACTTTGTCTTTTGGGACCTATTTGTATTAAAAATAACATGTTTTAATTTGATTCTAAGAATCTTTATGTAATTCTACACCATGCCTATATCTACTATAACAAATTTGACTTTCATTATATAAAATGTGGTCAATATTTTCACATGGGGGAGTGTAATATTTAGGTGATACTTGTAGGGCCAATTTAATGCAGATTATATTTTTTCCCAGTTAAGATAGATGGAATTTCACTACATGATGGTGGAATGTTGTAGGATATTTTCCCTCCATTTCTAGAATGCTTTTTTATTTCATTCCTAGTGGGATTTTTCTCTAACCAAATATGAAGGATATTTATTTCACAATTGAGTTTGTGCCAAGAATAGCATCGGTTTCTATCCCACCGTACAGGATGGCTCCCTCCAAAGCAATGGAAATTAAATTTTCATCTAGAATATCTAGATGGTAATGGTTTCATATAGACAGGTACATCTCCTTGGGGTTCTCCAATCCTTTTTTAATGAAATATGATGTGACTTTTCACTTATGTGTGGATTATCAAATATCAAATTATGTGATAATGAAGAACTGGTATCAACATACATTCATCGAAAATATATTTGATCAACTTAGTGGTTGTTGAATTTTATCTATGAATTACAATAGAACATTGTATCAATAGTTGTGAGTGAGACAAACCTACCAAATTTTGATTTATTTTTCTAGAAGGTATGGCTTGTACGATTTTGTAGTGATTTCATTATATCTAAAAAATCACCATTAGTATTCATAGCCTTAATGAATCAGATTATTCACCCTTTTCTAGATAATTTCTTTCCGTTTTTTGATTATATATTAGTTTACTCCTTGTCATAAAATGACCAATCCCATAATCATGAAATCTTCATGACTATATTAATAAGAATCATCTTTAGACCATACTAAACAAATGTAGTATTTATATTGATAATGTGAACATATTTGGATATTTCTTCTCAAAGGATGGATTGTTAGTAGAACAAGAGAAGGTTTCGACCGAAAATTCTTATATGCACTATAATAATTCCTTCTAGATTCAAGTTATTTTTGATTTTTCATATTATTCTCATTGTTTTCCAGGAAATATAGAATCTTGAAGAATCTATGTATGTGATAATAAAAAAATGGTGATGTTTATTTTTTTATTTGTCTACATAATATCATTTCAATAGATGGATGATATAATTTCGTCAACATTGATCCTCACCAGACCATTGTTGGGTATGGAATATGTTGTATACTCTGATGCATCAGGATTTGGACTTCAGTCACTTCTAGTGTCAGTAGACCAAGTGGTTGTAAAGGGAAATAGATAGTGGTGACCACATGAATGAAATTATCCTACTCATGATATGGAGTCAGCTGATGTGGTGCATTACCACAAATTATAATGGAATTGTCTTTTGGGTGAGTGGTTTGTGGTGTACATGGACTATAAGATCCATATGTACATCTATTCATATACGGACCTAAACCTATGATAGAGTAGTTCAGTCATGTATTTACAATCTTTAGAAATCATTTTGACATATAAATATATTAAAGGAAATCAAATTATCAATATCTTTTGATGGAATATTTAAAAAATACTTAGGCCAGGATTACTATTATGAGTATAAGATGTTGGTTCTCTTTTCATACAAAGATCTAAATGTTTAGGAGTCCCATGGATGAGTAGATCAAACATCAAAATTGGAAATACAATTTCTTCTTTGATGGATAAAGAAAGATAAGTTATCTGATCCAAGTATTGTAGCTCTAAGAGAGAGATTATATAGTTTGGAGCCAGCAATAGTATGGTTTATTATCAATGGATACATTCTTCTTAACCATGGAATATTGTGGGTTTCTACAAGATTTTAATAAGAATTTGTGAGAGAGTTCCAAACATCTTGATGGGTTGCACATATAGGGATGATAAAGATGTCTTATAATCTTGGAAGACCATACTGGTGTCCATGAATGATGAAGGAGGTCGTGGGCTTCAGGGTGAGATGTTTCACCAATCATTTGGAGAAGGGTGAGAATTAGTATCCTAGTACGATATTGAAACATATGTATATTTTAGAGTAGAAATGTGATGAATTCACCATATATTTTTTGACAGGATTACCCCAAACACCTCATAATAATGATGAATCATGGGTTATATTGGATTCACTAATGAAGGTATCCCACATAATGATTATCAAGGATACCATAAATATTTATTATTAGGGTAGTCATTATGTGAAAGAGACGTTCTAGTTGAATTGTGTTCCATGATGTTTCATTTTTTATTAGGATAGTCGATTCACATCTTAGTTCGGCAAGGGTCTTTAGATGGCACTAGTATAATAATATCTGCTGAGTAAAAACAACTATCCATTAACTTATGGCTAATCAGATTAGAATATTCATATTTTTAGGACATTTTACATGCATATGTAATTTATTTTAGTGAATCATATGAGTATCATATCAGAATAATTTAGTTTTTTTATAATAATAGCCTCCATGAATCAATTCAATTAGAACCATTTGGGACATTTTTTATGGTTGTGCCATTCAAAAAAAATTGTTTAACTAGATATTGGAGAGTTATCACTTGTTGGACCTACCATCACAGAAGATATGTATGATAAGAATTAGCTGATTAGAACGTGGTTAGTGATCTTGTATAAATGGTAAAATTAAAACACTAACCAATAAAGACATCCCGTGAATTTTGATTGGGTACACCTTGTTTTCCTTTAGGTATCACCTAGGTTGGATCACCTCAATATAATAAAATAAGGAATGTTATCACTCATATTTCATGGGATATTTGATATAGTAGAAAGTTTTAATCCAATGGTGTAATTATTGGACCTTACACATAACTATAGTTTCACACATGATGTGTTTCATCTTTTGTGATTTCAAAGAACTCATCCCAATCCTACTCTTATTGTAGATATTTAGGATGTCAATGTTGGTGTATATTCATCTTTGGAGGATCATCTAATCTGGAATTTGGATTTTTGTGAGTAGTATCAATGGAGAAATTTTATATCATTAATTTTATTATAGTGAAATAACTGGAATGTTCATGAGAACAACTTTGAGATATAATCAAATAAGTGAGTACAGTTTCCAGAATTATTTTCTGAGATCCAACAATGATTCTTAGAGATGATAAAGTATGATCTTTTCTATAGTGGGGAGGTTTTAATATCCCATATTTTTCTATGTACCTCTTTATTTTTGTATTTGGTGGAACCTATTTTTTTCCTTCTTTTTTAGATCATAGTGTGCAATTATTGTTTGGTGATGACGATATTTTATTGTGTAAAATAATATAATGTTTTCGAATTTAAGTTTTCTTTAATTAATTAATTCTATGTTTAAAATTCTCATATGGGTATGAGTATTTTCCATGGTATTGAAAGCATTGGAGTTGGGTGAGGATTTTCTTTTGGAATATAGGATGAATTCACTCTATCAAACACTATCATGTCAAGAATGGCTTACTCAATGTGAAATTTGTTATGAATATTTCATGAAATATTTCAGGGAGTGAAATTATTACACACCATGAATCTATTTAATGTTGTTAAAAGGCCTATCAGATTTATTTTTTCCTAAGGAAATTTAATTTTTTTGTATCTAAAAAATAGTAAATTTCTCACTATAAAATTGTTCCACATCATAAATTTATATGGAACAATATTTTTAAACCATGCCTCACATATGCATTATTTTACAACATTTGTGTATATTTATCTCTCACTCTCTCAAAATCTATGGTGAATCTATATAATTTTAGAGATTAATTCCCATTGTAAATTTTGATCAATCGTTTAATATCTAGTGAGTTATTTATATTTGACTATCCCATATCTTGATCTTGTTCTCCATTATTGTGTTGTAAAATCACAAACACTATCGAATATTTTATTGATCTTCATGTTTTGGTGATCACGGGTTTCCCTCTGATCACCATCCACTTCATAACTTATCATGTCACTGCTGTTATGTTTGCATAAATCACAATATTTGGGTAGGTGTTCTAAAAAATCACAATGGTCTATTTATTCTGGTTTAAATATGTTCAATATTAGGAAATTTCACTAACACACATGTATTTTAACAAATACAATAATGGTTTTGGATAATCATGTTTTTAAACACATCTTCTGATACATATGGATCCAGTTGTGTTGGGACCTCTATTGTGGTTCCATGTAGTGTGAGAATACACTTCAATAATAAATAATTTGATAATCTCATAAAGATAGGGTTTAGCTTGACGTGTGACCTCATATGATATCTTTTCATAGATTGACATTATAAATGTATTAAAATATTATTTCAAGGGATATTGATGATTTGACATAATTGAGTGTCTACATTAAAATGATAATGGAATAATATGTAATTTGATGAATGACTATAATTAAAATGAAAATGGTATTTTTCTAAATTAACTATTTTTTCTATTGATGTTATGTTGTGTTATTCTGGCAGTTATGAATTATGTTTTTATTTATGATAGATTGTTTATATAAAGGGGTTTTCTTGGTGATACTCATATGATTAAATGAAGATAATTTCTGGGTGATTCTAAAATGATTATATAAATGGATTCACCTGGTGATAAAAAATTATTATATAAAGGTACTTTCCTGGTGATTCTAAAATTATTAAATAAAATTAATTGCTTGGATATATTGAAATGTTTATATAAAGGGATTTTATTGGTGATGGCATGATGATTATTGGGAAATATCTTGTTATGTAATTATTCCTTTGTTTTTTTGGTCACATATGGCATGATTTCTCTTCATGCTAAGAGATATTAAAGCATAGTGCTGAACTATAATTTTTTTTGAATCATATTAATTGATTTATTAAAAATCATATTTTTCTCTTTTTTATGAATATATTATCAGAATGGTTCTATTTATATATGGTGGTGTTGAACTAATATATATTACTCATATCCTATTTGGGTCACATTTTGGTACCCTAGACGATTACATGGATGTGGGTTTTGAAAAAGGTAATGTACATTGCTAATAATGATTTCTTGCTGGGTGGGTTAGACCATTGAGACGAGACTCACATGGGGTTCGTGACCGATTTATTTTGAGCTTATTTATGTGAGAATATTATTTTACCTATATTAATTCTACTTTTAGATTTACATATATTCCCCCCTAACATTGCATGGTTTATTATTGGGATTACATTGTTCATTCTTTATGATATAGTTTAATGATGAAATTTTTAAACTATTTTCTATTGAATTGACATTAGTATATTCATGATATATTGTAACATTGTACAATGGGGTATATTATCCACAAAATATCCTTTACATCCTTGATACTGGTTGGAAGCCTCAGTTATATGTGGATGTAATTTTTAGGTCCAATAACCAGTACGATTTTTCCATGTGAAAGAGAGTGACTGATCAAGGGACAATAAAATCCATATATTATATTTATGAAACCTTATGTTTAACCTAGGTATTCCATGGTCATCATCTATTAAAATCCATCATGATAGTTCATAATGTTTTTGAATTTCCATGAATATAAAATAAAGTTTAAAAAATTGTTGTCCAACAAGGCTAATAATTTTACAATAACTAATGATCGATTCAAATCCTAATTCACCATTTCTAATGTGATTTCACCATGTTAAAGCTATATAATATATTCAACCACATTTATTATCAATACATGGACATAATTTCAAGGAAACCACTCACTCAATACTCCTCCCAAATTCCATGAAATTTACCCATATGATGAATTAACCTTAGGGTTCTCACTAAAAATATCAAACCATATTCTATAAATATTTTTTAATACATACTCTAATAATAACTATACAATACCATGATTTCATATATAAATATTACATAAATATATGTGAATATTTCATAAATTAAACAAATAAATGCATGAGAACAATAATTGTTTAGTTTTATTAGAGACTAGATACACAATATTCTTCTTATTTCATAATATAACTTCAATATGTCCCATAAATATCATCACCATAGACATACCCTACATAATAATTTCATTATCACCAAGGGATAAGAAACCTAAAAAAGTTGATCTCAGATGCTCGGTAAGGGTAGTTAAGGGAGATATCATTAATTAGTTAAAAATAACATGAATATAATGGTATAATAAGATGATTTTAATAGTTGAAATCCATACCCTACATAACATTGATCACAATGTTGAGTCATGGAATATAGCTAGATTGTTCATAAGGCACAAATAATAATGGATATCAATGAATATAAGTCTATATAATATATAATAGACATGTGAATATTGAAAAAATATAATATTATCATATTTTTTGAATTTTATAAGTTGAAATAATTTCACTCATTATGTAATGGAAATGAATGTAGGTCCCCAAATAAACATATTGAAATGAATCTAGTTCCACAGATAACCATATGTATAAGAAACCATGTCCAAATGAATCTTTATGAAAATGAAACTAGGATCCCATATAACATTAAGGATGTGAAACTAGGTCTATTCATAACCTTATACACATGATAAAACTCCAAAAAAAGTTATGTACTTGAAACCAGTTTCACACATAAGATTGTGAACATGAAATCAGGTACACGCATATAATAATAAACTCATGAGTTATTAAAGAGAATGAGAATAATATTCCTTAATTTTTTTTGAATCATTAGATATTAAGGAGTTTAAAATGATATAAAACAATGAATTATATATATATTACAACATTTGAATAAATGTCCCATATTTATTGAGAGATATATCATAATATTTCAAAATTGGAATCATAATCACAAACAATCCCGATAAACACAAAATTTGTATCGTAAAACCCTTACCACTTTGGTAACTTTTGAATTGTAATTACCATGGAATAATGAACATTGTAAGGATTTTTAAATCCCCGTGAAATAAATAAGTATAAAAATAATTTTCATTCATGGGAATTAAATAAACTCCATAAAATATACAATTGGTGAATAGTTCATGTGTCTCATAGAAGTAATACTGAGACAAAAATCCCTCATTACAAGTTTCAACATTCTACAAAATTATTCAAACCTAATTTTGTGTAAAAAATTATTTATTATATATATATTCCAAAATCATACTAATATATATCATTGCTTACATGATTTATATATAACATTTTTCCACCCATTCATTAAAAATTTAGTATTTAAATAATTTTTCTGGTATATAACAACATCATTATTCATTTATGATATGGTTCAATAGTTTTGATACATGTAATTTGATTAGAGTAATATAATTTTGGAATTTTATTTACGAAATTATATCCTAAATATTTGTTATATTCCTATTGATATTCACTCTAAAATGTTTTAGATTGAAAAATGTAATACATAGTTTAGAGAAATTGTAGGTTTTACTTGCACAAGAACAATGTTTCCATTTTTTGATGGATATAAAAAAGAAAGTTATTAATTATATAACCATTATAGATTAAATTAAAAATAATATATACAAACTCTATTCATTAAATCTATTCTTATAATCATTAATTAAAAAAATAAAATGAAAAATGTATCACATCGCTTCGTGGAGGTGGTAGACAACACTTATGCATGAGATATAGTATCGATTATCAATGGATTGGAATTTAATAAGGTAATTGTGATTTTAGATTTAAAAGGTATAATTATTTCATAAATATCACACATATATTTTAAATAAATCGTTATATCCTGCCATGAAATGTGGTGTTCGAAAAAAATTGCATAGGTTTATATGGTGGTACACTCTCTAAAAAATAATCAACAGTTTTTTACCATTTTATTGAATATTAGATGGATATAGGTTATGTAATTACCATAAAAAAATTTCAATATATTTTAAAAAATTATTTTATTATGTCCTATATGATAGAAACATTTTTTTTGTGGAAGAAGAAATAAAAATTGGATGCTCTGTTAAGAACAATACCTCTTCTTCAGAAAAACTACTTGTGTTTCAACCATAATAATATATAAGAGGTTATTATAATAAATAACATTCTTCTAATCCATTTTATGGGGCTATAAGGAAGTTATTTAGGAATGTTTTTCCTAAATCAACATTCTTTATAATTGTTAATAGTGGAGGAGAAGGGATCCATTTTTTATATGTAAGTGAGAGGACATACATTGAAATTTTGAAAAGAATAATATATACCCACATTTTACACATTATAGAAGTGTAAATAGTGGATAATTCTAGAACTGTATCTGATATAATGTCATATAATGGAAATAAAAGATTAATTTTACATGTATTGGGTCATATTTACAATTATTTGTTTCATCTAACATTCTGGTAAATGCATTTTAACCATAAACAATTTAATTAATTTTTTATATTTTTATAGTTAATTGTAAACCAAAACTATGTTGAACATATTATTTAACATTTATTTTTCTGATTCCAAATTTAAAATCCATTTTTAAAAATTTAATTCAAATTATTGGTAGAATTTAACTTAAAATAAAACCTAAACATGTGATGAAAAATGGTTTTTTTCTGGGAAGAATTTCAAAAGTATAAGATGTAATTATATAAATATTAAATATTAAATAGACTAAAAACAAAATTGGAATAATAATAATATTTTTTAACATAATTTTTTTTAAACCATATTAATATTATATTTATATTTTTAAATAAATTAAACAAATCATCAGTAGTTGATAAAAATTAATATTTTTCCAACTCCTTAAAAAATTATATTTTCCATAAAATTTCAAAAAATTACCGTAAGATAATATTTTAATATTTATTCACAAAATCACGTTCATACTTTCAATATAATTAAAAAAGAAAAAATTTAATTTAAAATAAGATCAAACAAGAACAACATTCTTGAAAAATATCATTTTTTAGTATAAAACTAGAATTATTCTTATCACATTAATTGATTTTTTTATGATCAAAACAAATTATGTCCAATTTTTTTCATAAATATTATGTTTTTACATTCAAATAATTTTTTAATTCTTAGTTAATTTATATCGAATTAATATATGCTATTAATGTATAAACGATATAAAATTCATAATTTATTTTATCCCATTAATACCCTTCAATTTAAAAATAAGTTTATAAATAATAGATTAAATTATAATATTTTATTAGTATAATGAAATTTGATTAAGCATGGTGTTGCGTGTAATGAAAGCTATCAATGAAATTTAATTTATTTGAAAAAATGTTCTATCAAATATCTGGGTAATAAAAAGTTAGACTTTATAATTGATATCAATAAAACACCAAATAATATCAACCACTAAAAGTAAACTTTATTCTGAGATATATCTCAAATACATTAAATTTTGGGATGTTATGGAAAACTAAATATGTTCTCATCCTGGAAGGTTTAAAAAATGTTCATTGGTCAATATGAGTTTATTTGGATAAATTTATAATTGGTGTATAATTTTTAATTGGTAAAATATTTAATCATGGAACTATAAGAAGATATCAGAAGATACCTTGTGCTCTTTTGAAGAAAAATATGTGGTTCATTTTAACAATGCTACACAGATGATCGTGATAAATGAACAACATAACTATATAGAGGTTATTGATAAAAACTTACTAGTCAATGTATGTGATTATAAAGATCTGTATCTCTATTATTGAATCCATTATAACACTAAATATCTAAATATATTGATATTAAATATATATTTATTCAAAATAATGTGGATAAAGGAATTATGGAATTTGAATTTGTTCCTTCTAATGAAAAATAAATGATATCCTCACTATCTCACTTAAAACTAATTCTTTTGATATGTTTAATGTTAAATCTGTGTGGTTCAAAACTCCCACCACCAATATATGTTTTGTTTTAGGATTCCTCCAATCATTCAAGATATTAAAATTTTAACATAATTGTAGACGTAATTAGTGGGGGAGAAATAGATGTATTTGTAATTTTTTATGATGTCATAACTGAGTGAGTGTGTTAATTTTTGTACAATATTTTTTCATGTATCCTAACTATAAAATAAGATTTTCTGTTTTTTCAGTATCTAAATTCCATCTCTCATGTCTGTTCTAATTACTCATGTACTATACACTAAGAATTCAGATGTATATATATAGTTAATTAGTTAAATACTCATTTTATTAGAAATAATTGGTCAATCTATTTAACTTATTACTTTTTTATTTATTGTAAATAAGGTGGATAAAATATGTTTCACATTTCTATTACATTAATTAAAGGTGTAATATTTCAAAGGTAGATTGAAATGAAACTATATGGTATTATTATTGACTCCCAATCCAGATAGAGTAATTTTTCATCCCTCTTGAGGATTATGTTTTATTTATTTTCTTAACACATTGAATCTAAATTTTATATTGTTTGATAAGATTTTAGATAAATTGGAAATTCCCTTATAAAGTTTTAAAAGGTTCTACGTTTCATTGTTATGGTTCTCGAATTATTTTTAAATGTTAACATTTGGCTATGTTCATAACATGTAAGTGTAATATTAATGAGTATAAATGAATAACGAATGATTTAGTTAGGGTTATTTGACATTATATATTGCTCATTTGAAACATTTTACTGGTCATTTTGAATTATCATAATAGTTATATAATATTAATGAAACAACCATGGAAATATCCAATAACATTTCACATCAGTTATGGTTCAATATTAATTCAATAATAGTCATGGATATTTCAATAGAGTAACTCGAATATTATAAGAGTTATTTAATATTATGCAATATCATTTGAAGTGAAAATTCATAAATTTCATCAAATGATTTAGATACAAAGGAATTAGTTATGATTATTAAATATATATAATCTAGAATTTTTGGAAATCCTAATTTCATCAAGATCAGTCTTAGATCTACTGAATAATGTATAAAATTAAGGAAACATGTATAAAAATATTTTTTATGAAATTAATTAAATAATGTTATGATGATATTCGAAGAATGAATTTCATGATACATTTGTTTAATTTATGATTTATGATTTTTATTTTGATAATGTTTGAATATTAAGAAGATATGGACCCTCATGATCATTCTATGCCACACAATTTGGTGATAGATGAGATTTCTAGAAGTCATTTTCACTCTAATAGAATGTTCAACAGACACAATAGTTACAATGCAATTTTTCAAGTGGTATCATTGATTTAATTGAATATAGATTGTGTGTAAGAGAGCTATGAATTTATTTAATGTCATAAAGAGAATAACATATTATGTTTCATGGAAGATTTAATGAAGAAATTTTACTTTATGAAATGATAATTGTTGCTGAATTTAATTTCGAGAACACAAGGAATACTTTTATACTGCATATATAAAAATTTTCTAATGTGATTAAAAATATAGAATAATTATCGAGGAGAGAATTAGAGGAGTGGAAGAATTATAATACTATAATTATATGGAAGAATATTTTTACTGAATAGATAGTTTGCGATAGATTCATTAAGATTATTACAAAGTTGAGGTAGAAAAATATCTCATAAACTCATTCATAATGAGACCTTATTTCACAACTGATTGTTATTAATTGATGTATCATGCATAATTTTATAATTATTTTGTTATTACTTTAACATTTTTTCTTCCCAGTATCCATAAAGTTTTAATCTCTTACAATTTTCTTAGTTCATTATTGATAATATGGAGGAAATCATGTGTTCATGGGATAAAAACATCCACACAATTGTTATATTGTCATCCATATGGGAGGTGAACCATAATTAAAAAATGTATTTTACCATTTAATATAATCCCTAATTAAATTTATAGAGATGTGATTATTAATAATATTATTTGTTCATTGTTTTAAAAAAATATATACATTCATATTTTCACCCCCTCTCATCTCAATGTTTGACATCGTTTAAGTGATCATATATCTTTTAATGAACTAATATAAATTACACAACATGGAATAGGTGGGTCCTACCTACCATAGTAAGGAACCACATAATTTACAATTATTTCAAATTGATCCATTATCAAACATATATTACATCAACATTTTAATTATGTAATAAAAGTTTGTATTTTTTTATATAGATTACAAATATACTTTGATTGATAACACATTTTTAATGAAAAAATAGCAGAGACCCAAACTGGATGTACATAGACATTAAATTACTTTTGGGGAATAATTAATACATTAAAAAACAGATGCCCAAAGACAGTATTAGTTTTGTTTCTTTAGAAACTTGAAACATAATATTCTAATCATGGTGAAAGATCTTCAACATCTCCCATAAATATCTTCCTCTTTTTTTCATACCTAAAACCATTATTTATATCCTGGGGAAAAGAAAACAGAAAAATGGTGAGCTCAAATGACCAGTAAGGGCAAACATGGAGAACATAAAACAATCCCAAAACATCTAAACATAGAAACATGAACATAAAACATCAAAATCATGAGTAATGACATAAATCGTGGTAGTACATAAGGCATAGATCATAAAGGAACATTAATCATGATATAATAGAATGGGAATAAAACATGGAATTGTTGAAAACAATTAATCACATGTTATGATTTCTATAGTATCCAAGGCATTGTTTCCCAGACCATCATAGTGGACAAATTCTTTTAATTAAATGGTTTACATGCCGTTCCATCGCTGTATTACTGAACCATATTCACTTGTCATTCTAGCCATGTAATCCCCCGACCCCAGTTACCTAGATTCGGTGCATTATTACATAACAGTTTCATGATCACAAGAAAGATCAAATCTCAAAAAGACCGATTGGTTTAGTAGCCTTGGAAACACTAGATATATTCATAAGTCTTACATTACATCATAAAAATGAAAACTACAAAAACATCCTTTCTTCATATTCCACACTCATATCCCCACATACTATCCGTGTAGGTGATTCATAATTTACTTCTTCATACCCTGGGAAAAATATAACCTAGAAAAGGGGTGAGCTCAAATGCCCATTAAGGATAACAATATTGCGGAAACTTTCTTAAATAAGAATAATCATTTAAGGCAATGTATAAATAAAACAGAAGCCTTTTAAACTTGAACATAAACATAGTATGGAAAAAGTAAAATGAAATAATTCCATTTACTTATTCAAATGGATATTCTACTAATCGAATAATCACATGCAATATCAATAACCACTTTCATAATGATTGAATGCATAATGCCAGACTATCATAACCACATAGCCAAGGCCTCGTGCCAAAACTACAAATAAGATTTTTCCAAGGCCTTGTTCCAAGACACTAGTTTGTCTCATGAGACCTACCGATGCATCGAGGAGCTATAGCGGGCTCCACCCGTCACATATTAAGTCCAATGCATTCCCATATGAAAAGGTTTAAACATAACATAAAAATTCGTATTAAAAATACATACGAAATGCCAATAATTTCACCATAAACTTTGAATGATATAAAAATAGCACATCCACAGTCAAACATATCATAAAACCTTCAATACAATATAGAAGTTTTGTATCATAATAAATCAACTTCAAATAAGCGTAAAATCAATCAACGGATGTTGACATAGATAAAATCAAAACTCTTTTTAGAGAAATATCTCTTTCTGTTTTTGAAATCATTTAAGAGTCATATATTTATGAAATAAAACATCTTTCTTTGAAAATATTCTTATAAGCTTGTAAGGGAAGCTTCGACGATTTTATAACGGCGGAAAATAACCGCACCCGCCGTATAATTAAAAAAAACATTCTTACCTTAATTCTATAGAAAAGGTTAAAAGAACCTTGTTTGGAAAACGACGGAAAGATTCCTCTATCAAACACTTATAAAAATTAAAAAAATGGTATTAATGACTTTAACCCATATTCTTTTAAATATTAAAAATGTTTTGAAATACATTTTTAAGAAACATGTATGTGGATGATAAAGAGATCCCAGTAGATTATTACGTATAAACAACCTCGGATAATGAAAAGATTGTGATATAACCCTTAACATGCACTTTTCCTAGTTTGAGGGTAGTTTAACCTCCTGTATAATGGTGAAATAATTGTTATTAAATTATAAATGAATCATATATATTGATATGATATCATATATGATCTTTTAACATTAATTTGTTAATAATATCTTAGAATTAACGTCGCTTCGGGTGTTAACTTACTCGTTTTCTTTTATATGTTTTGTTACATAAGCCGTGTTTTTTATGGATAGGTTGTATCTTATTCATATAAAGAATTATATCAAGTCCTTAAATATTATTTTTAAATCATCAAATGATAATTATACTTGAATGGATACGATGGAGAATGAATCTCATCGCGTTCGTGGAGACGGTAGTCCGTACGTACGCACGAGCGACAATATCATACTTTTGATATTAAAATAATATATAAATGGATGTTATATCATATATACATAATCATTAAATTGTTATATTTATTATTTACATGAGTTACACATCATTATTATACCCATCCAAATAATAATATATTGAATAACAATTACACCACGACGTGGAGACGGTAAGTCGTACGTACGCACGTATGGTGACATGTTATTCAAAGGGTGGATAGAATACTGAATATGGTTGTACCATATTTATAATAACATCCTAGTATATATATGATACTGTAGTTATTATTTTAGAATGGTAATAACAAAGGAAGAAGAAGTGGAAGAAGAATGGAACTTGGAAAAGGGTGGTGAAATCATTACCTCTTCTTCGGGTTCTTCTTTTTGATTTGGTCAAAAGGATCCTTAGGTTGGATTTCTAATCAAACTAAGGCCACTAAGTTGTAGTGAGGGAAGTTGGGAGAGTATTTTTCCAGAGTTTGGCCGAACCAAAAGGCTTTGAAGGTGTGAAGAAATGAGAAGGAGGAGTGCCCTTTTATAAGAGGGGTGAGGGGAACCTTTGGAAAAGCTAGAAATATTAGTTTATAATAAATTCATATTCAGTTTCTAATGGCTCCAAAGTGTATTATTTGAATTTTTAGGTGGGGATGGGTCGAAAACAACTCAACCAATAGAATTTAGACAGGTTTTGGTACTTATATTAACATTATCATTATGTATTAACTCTAAGTTAATTAGTTTCATTTTTACAAGGTCTCTTTGGATTTTTATATTATATGGTAAGTAAACTTACTATATACATCCAAGGGATGCCCAAGTGGTCCATTTATTACACACCTATAATTATATAAGTCTCTTGGTCGAACCATAGATTTTTAGGAATTTAATATCAATTAATAATATAATATTTGTTTTAAAAACACTTTTATGTCAATTTTGACACTATTAAATAGTTGATTTTTGTGAAACTCATAACAGAATTATTACTTCGAAAAAATTTAATTAAATCATTTCTAACATGTCATATTAACATAGAAAATTAGTGTGATTCATAAAAAGTCTCAATTTGTTTTTATTTTTGTATTTATAATATCAATTATTTTAATTTGTCACTATTATGGTAATTACTGCATCATCATTCTTTCATAAATAAACTAAATTATTTAATGTCTAAAAATTATAAATAAAATATCATTATGTAGGAAATCTTTTTATCTTTCTAATTAATATTTACAATCTAATTTATCTTATGTATAACCCTATATTAAAAATGTTTTAGTAAATAAACTTTGATTTTAATTGTTTTAACTCTTCTTTGAATTAAATAATAATAAATGTCCTAATCTAATCCATGTGGATCTAAATGATAATATTTTATTCCTAAGGATGTTTTTGGTCAAAAAAAACTTGTCCAATAGAATTAGGACACGTGTTAGGGTAATATTAATATCATTTTTACCCTTATTAACCCTATTTACTTTTAACTGTGGTAAATAAAATTAAAAAAGTTACTGTTCACCAAAAATTATTTTCATCTCATTGAACCAAAGTTTACTTCTCGATATTAACCGTGTCTCTCGGATTTTCGAAATTCCATTCACAGAAGAGGTAAAATTATGTTTTATGAAAAAATTCAGTTTTTTTAACTACCACTTAGTAGTTTCACTATTCATAAAAATTGAAGTTTTTCAGAACAATGCCAAATTTTCACCCTAAGATATAATTGATATTCCGAATTCAAATATGATGTCGATTTTAAAAAATTCCAAACATATAAGTTGCATTAATTAATTTTATAATTAATTCCTGATGTTACAATAAATAGCGTGTTTTTAAGAAATAATATATATCAAAAGATTGACAATTGTTTATGTACAATTTCAATGTGAAATTATTTATAATAAACACCATTGGATAAAATGGTAAAAATATATTCTAATTATACTATAAAACCACTAAATAATATAATTTATCACTATAAATTATTTTTATTAAAAAAGTTGTTTTTATGTATTTTTCATTATTCATAAAAATTGGACGTTCTCAGAAAAAATTCAACATAGGATAATTTCGATATTCTGAGTCCAAAATTGAAGTTCATTTTGAAATAAAATATATATATATATAATTTCAAAAAGTAGGTATTACTATTCATAACGGCTAGTTTGATTGGTTGTGGTGTGTTAGAACTCGATGTTGCGTACAACACACGCTATCGCATTTTTCAAAGAGAAGCGTACCGTAGAAGCCTGGGGTGTTACATTCTCCCCTCCTTTAAATAATTTCGTCCTCGAAATTTATATAATATTATCGCATGAAAAGACTTAGGTGGTTCTTCATCATAAGTTCCTCGGGTTCCCACGTTGCCTCTTCCATCTTATGGTTTCTCCTCAAAACTTTTACCAGACGTTTCGTTCGGTTTCTCAGTACTTGTTCTCTCGTATCAAGAATCCTGATGGGCTCTTCACAAGAAGACAGATTGGGTTCCAGTTCTAATTTTTCATAGGTGAGTACATGCGTTGGGTCAGGCATGTATTTCCTCAACAGAGATACATGGAACACATCGTGAACTTTTGAGAGACATGGTGGCATTGCCAATCGGTAAGCTACAGCCCCAATTCGTTCTAGAATTTCGAAAGGTCCGATGTACCTGGGACTCAACTTACCTTTCTTACAAAACGTATGACTCCCTTCCATGGAGATACCTTCACGAAAACATGATCACCGACTTGAAATTCCAAATTCTTCCTTCGATTATCAGCATAGATCTTCTTCCTACTTTGAGCTGCTTTGATGTGATTTTGGATTACCTTCACCTTTTCCATCGTTTCCTCCACCAGTTCTGGGCCTACAAGTTTTCTTTCACCAACGTCATCCCAACAGGTTGGTGTACGACATCTCTTTCCAAATAACGCTTCATATGGTTCCATCTGAATACTCGAATGGAAGCTATTATGATAGGAAAATTCTACCATAGGTAAATATTGATCCCACATACCCTGAAAGTCAAGTGAGCAAGATCTCAACATGTCTTCTAAGGTTTGAACAGTCTGTTCGGATTGTCCGTCTTTCTGAGGGTAGTAAGCAGTGCTCAAATGATGTTCAGTATCCAGGGATTTCGGAAGACTTTTCCAGAGTCTTGATGTAAAATGGGGATCGCGATCAGAAACAATCGATAGGGGTACTCCATGAAGTCTCACAACTTCATTAATATATAGTCTTTCTAGACGTTCCAGTGGTAGATCTTCTCTTATAGCAAGAAAATGTGTTGACATGGTAAGAGGATCAACAATAACCCATATTTCATCGTTCCTTCTAGGAGTCTTTGGTATCCCCATGACAAAATCCATCGTAATATTGTCTCATTTCTACTCCGGTATGGTAAGAGTTCCATAACTCCTCCAGGCTGTTGCCTTCCAGCTTTCACTTGTTGACAAACCATACATCTTGACACAAAATCAGCAATCTCCCTCTTCATGTTGTCCCACCAAAAAAGTTCCTTAAAATCTATATACATTTTGGTGCTCCCAGGGTGTATAGAGAAATTGGAACTATGAGAATCATCCAGCAATTCCCTTTTTAGATCAGGTATATCGGGAACACATATTCTCTTCCCAAATTTCAAAATTCCATCCTCATACACAAATTCTCTTAGTCTCCCATCATTCACACCATTAATCTTCTTTTGAAATTCTTCATCATCGGTCTGAGATCTCTTAATCCTTTCTAGTAAAGATGGTTTGGCAACCATTTGAAAAAGCATTGATTTTTCTCCTTCCCTGGTTATTCCCATGTCCATCTTCACTAGATCCATCAAAATTGGATCCCTTTCTATTCTCATCACGTTCAAAACTCCATGGTCTTTTATGCTCAAAGCATCTTCCACCTTTTTTTCTTTCCCCGGGTGGTATTGTATCATACAATCATAATCCTTGAGTAATTCAAGCCATCTCCTTTTCCTCATGTTGAGTTCCTTTTGTGAGAAAATATACTTCAAACTCATGTGATCAGTATAAATCTCACATTTTTCACCATAGAGGTAGTGCCTCCATATCTTCAACGCAAAGATCATAGCTGATAACTCGAGATCATGAGTAGGATAGTTTTGTTCATGAATTTCCAATTGTCGTGATGCATAGGCAATAACCCTATCAGTCTACATAAGGACACAACCAAGTCCTTTCATCGATGCATCACTATAAATAACGAACCCATCATTCCCCGATGGTAGAGTCAATATAAGAGCATTGACTAATATTCTCTCCAGTTCTTCGAAACATTCTTCACACTCTTTTGTCCAAACAAATTTAACCCCTTTACGTGTGAGCTTTGTTAAAGGGTTAGCCAAACGGGCAAAATTCTGGACGAAACGTCGATAATAACATGCTAAACCAATAAAACTACGTACCTCAGTTATACTTGTCGGTGCTGGCCATTCTTGGATTGCCTTAGTCTTAGAAGGATAAATAGGGATTCCATCTTTAGAGAAAATATGGACAAGAAAAGAAATCTCATGAAACCAGAATTCACACTTTCTAAACTTCCCATATAATTCATGTCTTCTCAGAGTCTTCAGGATAATGCGCAAGTGATTTTCATGATCTTCATAGATTTTAGAGTATACCAAGATATCATCAATAAATATCACCACAAATTCATCGAGACACTCCTTGAAAACTCTATTCACCAGATCTATGAATACAGAGGGTGCATTAGTCAATCCAAAAGGCATTACAGTAAACTCGTAATGCCCGTACCTGGTTCGAAATGCTGTCTTCGGAATGTCTTCCTTCTTCACACACAACTGATGGTATCCACATCGAAGGTCAATCTTTGAAAAGTATTGAGCTCCATGTAGTTGGTCAAATAAATCATCAAGCCAAGGTAGGGGATACTTGTTCTTTATTTTTATAGCATTGATCTCCCTGTAGTCGATACATAACCTCATAGATCCATCTTTCTTTTTAACAAAAAGAACAGGGGCTCCCCATGGAGAAACACTAGAGCGAATAAATCCCTTATTACTCAATTCTTCCAGTTTTTTCTTCAGTTCAACTAATTCTATAGTGGACATTCTATAAGGGGTCTTCGATATAGGCCTTGATCCATGAATTAAATCAATGGAAAACTCAACTTCTCGTTCTAGAGGATGTCCAGGTAAATCTTCCGGAAATACATCTACAAATTCTTTCACAATAGGTACATACTCTATTTGAACATTCCTTTCCTCACACACAGTTATTTCATTCTCTTCCTCCCCAATAATTTAATTTAGATGTGATACTGGGGTTGGATCTAGATAACAATTAGGTGGTGATGATTCTGATCTAAAGATAAGGGGTTCCTTATCATCATCATCAAAAATTGTAACCTCTTTCTTCTTACAATAAATATTCGCATCATAGTCCGAAGGCCAGTCCATACCAAGGATTATATCGAACTCAATCATAGGTATGACTATGAGATCAGCAGATAAAGAACATTTATGTGCTCTAATGGGAACTGATTCACAAAACATTGTTGCAATGATACTTCCCTTAGGAGATTTAAGTGACAACTCCCTTGTTAAAACAAATTGGAAATATCTAATTTTCTTAGAAAACTGGGAAGATATGAAACAATGTGATGATCCAGAATCAAATAATGCATTTGCTAAATTGGAGGAAACCATTAAATGACCTGCCACCACGTCTTTCAGAGATTTTACCTCAGCAGTAGTGATAGCATAAGATTGGACTTGATCCCTTGGCCTTTTCTAAGGTAAGTTCTCCTGACGCTTAGGACATTCATTTGTATAATGCCCCATCTCCCTGCAATTGTAGGATTGAACGTTTGTGGCTTCCTTCTTCCCCTTGTAATCACGAGCTTGGTGGCCTTTTTCACCACACTTGTAACAGACTCTTGTTCCCTTCAAGCAAGTGTCGGGGTGTTTCTTCCCACATTTACCACAGTATGGAAACTCAACCTTTCCCTTATTCCCCTTATTTCCATTCCCAGATTGATCAGCAGGTCTCTTCTTCTCTTGTTTTTCTTTAAAGTCATAAGACTTAGGGAATTCCTTTTTGGTCTTGATAGAACATGAGACAATGTCTTCGTACGACGTGAAGGATTGTGAGACTAATGCTCGACGGAGAAATGGTTTTAACCTATCAATGAAACGATAAATCTTACTTCTTAGTTTACGTATATAATCTCCAGCATACCTTGCTAACCTTGTAAAGATAGCCTCATACTTTGCGACATTCTCATCCTCCTTCTGTTTCAGACTCAGAAATTGCCTTTCAATATCTGCTCGATGGTCGCGAGGAAAGTATTTTTCTAAAAACAGATCTTTAAACTCCCTCCATTCCATATTTGATACTTCATCAACTTTCTTCGTGTTTTGAATCAATGACCACCATTGATCAGAATCTCTAGTGAGTCGGTAAACTGCCATGATAACTTTTTCCCTTTCACTACTCCCCAGAGCCTGGAATATTTTCTCTAGGAAATTTATCCATTGCTCAGATACTATGGTATTATTACTCCCATTGAACGTTGGTGTTTGTTGCCTCATGAATCGATCTAACATTAATCCTCCATTCTTTGGATCAAGGTGCTCCATACGGGTAAGGTTATTCTTCATAACCTGAGTAAGTTGTCCCAGTATAGTGATTAGCTAATCAGCACCAGTTGCATCACCAGCTCCACTATAATTATCTCGAGAAGGAGGAAAATCCCTACATGGAGTGCGTGCATTGATACGGTTTCCATTTCTTCCACATGGCGCCATTTCTAAACAATGGTATAATCTAGATCAGTTTATGAATCAAAATACATAATCCCATACTTACAAAACACTTAACATAAATTGAACTATTTATGGATATAATTCATAATCATAAGAATGTTTTCGTTGAGGAATTATATACTCATAAACCCTTAATAATGATTTGTAAAGAAAATGAGAGTTATACTAAGCATATCCCTCTGGAGTGTCGTATCCAATAGTGCAACAAGGCCCGTTGTTGTGCACCAGTTCCCGTTCAAGTCTAGATCAAAGCGGTGTTTTCAGGTTTTACCCCTAGGTACATCTGTGCCATAGCCGCCTCTACCTGCTCGTATCCAGACAGGGATGTATTGCTAGGAAAACTCACAAAATCTCTACAATACCAAAATTCTAGGAATTTCTTCTATACTAATCCTCAACGTTCATCATAGGTCTATATGCTCTAATCAGATTTTATCTAAATCTAGCTTCCATGGTTTGTACTAAACCTCCTCTGATACCAACTGTAACTCCCCGACCCCAGTTAGCTAGATTCGGTGCATTATTACATAACATTGGAATGATCACAAGAAAGATCAAATCTCGAAATACCGATTTGTTTAGTAGCCTTGGAAACAGTAGATATATTCATAAGTCTTACATTACATCATAAAAATGAAAACTACAACAACATCTTTTCATCATATTCCACACTCATATCCCCACATACTATCCCTGCAGGTCATTCATAATTTACTTCTTCATACCCTGGGAAAAATAAAACATAGAAAAGGGGTGAGCTCAAATTCCCAGTAAGGATAACAATATAGACGAAACTTTCATAAATAAGAATAAACATTTAAGGCAATGTATAACTAAAACAAAATCCTTTTAAACTTGAACTTCAACATAGTATGGAAAAAGTAAAATGAAATAATTCCATTTACTTATTCACATGGATATTCTACTAATCGAATAATCACATGCAATATCAATAACCTCTTTTATAATGATGGAATGCATAATACCAGACTATCATAACCACATAGCCCAGACCTCGTGCCAAGACTACAAATAAGATTTTTCCAAGGCCTTGTGTCAAGACACAAGTTTGTCTCAAGAGACCTACCTATGCATCGAGGAGCTATAGCGGGCTCCACTCGTCACATATTAAGTCCAATGCATTCCCATATGAAAAGGTTTAAAAATAACACAAACATTCGTACTAAAACTAGCATACGAAATTTCAATACATTCATCATAAACTATGAATGGTATAAAAATAGCACATCCACAGTCAAACATATCACAAAACCTTCAATACAATATAGAAGTTTTGTATCATAATAAATCAACTTCAATTAAGTGTAAAATCCATCCAAGGATATTGACATAGATAAAATCAAAACTCTTTTTAAAGAAATATCTCTTTCTATTTTTGAAATCATTTAAGAGTCATATATTTATAAAATAAAACATTTTTCATTGAAAATATTCTTATAAGCTTGTAAGGGAAGCTTCGGCAATTTTATAATGGCGGAAAATAACCGCACCCGCCATATAAGTTAAAAAAACATTCTTACCATAATTCTGTCGAAAAGGTTAAAAGCACCATGTTTGGAAAACGACGGAAAGATTCCTTTATAAAACTCTTATAAAAAGTCAGACAAGGGTATAAATGACTTTAAACCATATTCTTTTAAATAGTAAAAATGTTTTGAAATACATTTTTAAGAAACATGGATGTGGATGATAAAGAGATCCCAATAGATTATTACGTATAAACAACCTCGGATAATGAAGAGATTGTGAAATAACCCTTACCTTCACTTTTACTTGGTTGAGGGTAGGTTAACCTCCAATATAATAGTGAAATAATTGTTATTAAATTATTCAATAATCATATATATTAATAGGAAATCATATATGATCTTTTAACATTGATTTGTTAATAATATCTTAGAATTATCGTCGTTTTGGCTGTTAACTTACTCGTTTTTTTTATATGTTTTGTTACATAAGCCGTGTTTTTTATGGATAGGTTGTATCTTATTCATATATAGAATGATATCAAGTCCTTAAAAATTATTTTTAAATCATGAAATGATAATTATACTTGAATGGATACGATGGAGAATGAATCTCATCACGTTCGTGGAGATGGTAGTCCGTACGTACGCACGAGCGACAATATCATTCTTTTGATATTAAAATAATATATAAATGGATGTTATATAATATATACAGAATCATTAACATGTTATAGTTATTATTTACATGAGTTACAAATCATTATTATACCCATCCAAATAATAATATATTGAATAACAATTACACCACGACGTAGAGATGGTAAGCCGTACGTACGCACATATGGTGACTTGTTATTCAAAGGGTGGACAGAATACTGAATATGGTTGTAACATATTTATAATAACATCATAGTATATATATGATACTGGAGTTATTATTTTAGAATGGTAATAACAAAGGAAGAAGAAGAGGAAGAAGAAAGGTACTTGGAAAAGGGTGGTGAAATCATTACCTCTTCTTCGGGTTCTTCCTTTTGATTTGATCAAAAGGGCTACATAGGTTGGCTTTCCAATCAAAATAATGCCTCTAGGTTGTAGTGAGGGATGTTGGGAGAGTATTTGGGAAGTTTTTGGCCGATCCAAAAGGCTTTCAAGGTGTTAAGAAATGAGAAGAAGGAGTGCCCTTTTATAAGAGGGTTGAGGGTCACCTTTGGAAAAGCTAGAAATATTAGTTTATAATAAATTCATATTTGGCTTCTAATGGCTCAAAAGTGGATTATTTAAACGTTAAGGTGGGTATGGGTCGAAAACCACTCAACCAATAGAATTTAGACAGGTTTGGTTACTTATATTAACCTTATCTTTAAGTATTAACTATAAGTTAATTAGTTTCACTTTTACAATGTCTCTTTGTATTTTTATATTATATGGTTAATAAACATATTATATACATCCAAGAGACCCCCAAGTGGACCATTAATGATAAAAATATTATTATATTAGTCTCCTGGCCGATCCATAGATTTTTAGGAAATTAATATCAATTAATAATATAATATTTGTTTTAAAAACTCTTTTATGTCAATTTTGACACTATTCAAGAGTTGATTTTTGAGAAACTCATAACAGAATTATTACTTCGAAAAAATTTAATTAAATCATTCCTAACATGTCATATTAAGTAATAAAATTAGTGTAATTCATAAAAAGTCTCAAATTTTTTTTTTTTATAATATCAATTATTTTAATTTTTCACTATTATGGTAATTATTGCATCATCATTGTGTTATAAATAAATTAAATTATTTAATGTCTAAAAATTATAAATAAAATATAATTATGTAGTAAATTGTGTTATATTTCTAATTAATATTTACAATCGAATTTATCTTATGTATATCACTATATTAAAAATGTTTTAGTAGATAAACTTTGATTTTAATTCTTTTTAACTCTTCTTTGAATTAAATAATAATAAATGTCCTAATCTTATCCAAGTGGACCTAAATGATAGTATTTTATTCATAAGTTTTTTTTGGTCGAGATACACTTTTCCAATAGAATTAGGACATGTGTTAGGGTAATATTAATATCATTTTTACTCTTAATTACCCTATTTACTTTTAACCGTGGTAATAAAAGTAAAAAGTTACTATTCACCAAAAATTATTTTCATCTCATTGAACCACATTATACTTCCTGATATTAACCGTGTCTCTCGGATTTTCGAAATTCCATTCACAGAAGTGGTAAAATTATGTTTTATGAAAAAATTCAGTTTTTTTTAACTACGACTTAGTAGTTTCACTATTCATCAAAAATTGAAGTTTTTCAGAACAATGCCAAAATTTCACCATAATCTATAATTGATATTCTGAATTCAAAAATTATGTCGATTTTAAAAAATTTCAAAAATAAAAGTTGCATTAATTAATTTTATAATTAATTCCCGCTGTTACAACAAATAGCGTGTTTTTAAGAAACAATATATATCAAAAGATTGACAATTATTTATGTCCAATTTCAAAGTAAAATTAATTATAATGAACGCGATTGGATAAAATGGTAAAAATATATTCTAATTATACTATAAAACCACTAAATAATATAATTTATCAATATAAATTATTTTGATTAAAAAAGTTGTTTTTTAAGTATTTTTCACTATTCATAAAAATTGGACGTTCTCAGAAGAATTAAACTTAGGATAATTTCGATATTTTGAATCCAAAAATGAAGTTCATTTTGAAATATAATATATATATAATTTCAAAAAGTAGGTATTACTATTCATAACATCTAGTTTGAATGGTTGTGGTGTGTTAGAACTCGATGTTTCGAACAACACACGCTATCGCATTATTCAAAGAGAAGTGTACCATAGAAGCTTGGGGTGTTACAAGCCACGTCTATCTCATTCGATATAAATCATTATCCAATTCATTGGAGTGAGATATAGTTAGCACCCATCTCGTATTTAAATCATTCTTTCGTGTGCCACAAAGTAAACATAAATCATTCATCATAACCCAAATAAGAAAATGGGATTCATAAACATCATCCCATCATAACATAATCCATATAAAACAAATGGATACCATTTCATCATATGAAAAATCAAAGCATGTAAATAATAGAGACATTATACTTGAAACATAATCATAGTAAATAATTTCATCTTATATGGAAAATAGTTTTGATAAAACACTTGAAATGAATTCTTGAGGAAAATATCATTTCTTCTTCAAAATCATTTTCTATTCACAAAATGCGATGTAATTTTAAAAGAAAAGTATTTTGTTGAAAATAATCATGAAATATTCTAATGTAAGCTTCATGAAAATAAGGCATTATGAAATATTAAAAAATAATCCATGACGTTTATGTTAAAAAAACACTCTCCTCGTACTTTTAACGGAAAAGTCAAAAAGTACCACGTATGGTAAACAAAAGAAACATTCCTTACATAACACAAAGTAAAAGTCGAAGAGGGGTAAAAATGATTTTAAACATACCTGAAATAATTTTAAACACTTCATGAATTTTTTTATGGAAATGGAAGAAAATATATCCCCAGTAAATACTTACGAATAAAAAATCTCGGATAAGAATGAGATTGGAATAATTATCCCTAACCTAAGGTCTAATTTCTTCTGTATGTATCTGAAACTCCTATATAGTGGGTCTAAGAATATTTATAACTGGTTACATAACAACAAAAATATTTATGATATCATATATGATTCACTTTGGATAGTATATTACCCGTTCTTTTGTCAATTCCATGTTAAATCTGCGTTTTGGTTAAAATCGTTTCATTTATCATCCGTGTTTTGACTTGTAATTATTAATATGATTACATAGATCATTATTACCTACTTCCAAAATGTAAAACATGATTTATATATTACATATATTCATAATATACATATATATAATAGATCAATAAATGGAATGAAATAAAGAGTTCAGAGAGACGGTAGGTCGTACGTACGCATTGATGTTGTTTTCATTTCCTTAATGAATTGAATGAAATTATGTAAATGAAACATATATGTACATAATCAAATATCATTATTATGTCATATCATTCATGATTATTTATTATATATGTTTATAATCATACTTGAATGGTTAATCATGGCGAATTAATCTTATCACATCGTGGAGACGGTAATCTGTACGTACGCACGAGCGATGATATCTTTTCCATAATTAATGAATGGTATTATAGAGGATGATATAATATCTCAGAATTAGTATCATGTTATAATAATCATATATCGTTATTCTTTACACCATTATACCCATCCATGTAAGGTGGTGGTGGAAAAACAAATTACACCACGGTGTGGAGACGGTATTTCGTACGTACGCACGCGCAGTGATTTCATTTTCCATAGGATGGATAGAAGGTGAAATAGGGTTGGTTCAATAAAATATCATTATATTAGTGATACTGATATTATTAATTTATTATGAAACAACAAAAGAAGAGGAATTAGAAGATGAAACGAACTTGAAAAATTCAATAAAGGATATTACTTCTTCTTCGACGCGCCTCTTCTAAACCTCCTCTTGGGGCACTAAAGTTGGTCTTTGAAGAAGACCAGAATCTCTAGTATGTTGCTAAGAAACTGGAGAAGGGAAATGGGCAGGGTTTTTTCAATCATGAAGGCTCAATTTGGTGTGAGGAGTTGAGGGAGGAGGTTCCGTTTTATAAGAGAGGAGAGGGGTACTTTTGGAAACCTCTAAAATATTAATTTATAATAAACCCAAACCCCACATAAAAACCATAAAAGTCACTCAAATTAAGATATGAGGTAATATATTATTGTAATATCATCATCCAATCAATGTTAGACATGCATTGAGTTTATTATGATCCTTTTCAATTGGATTTATCCTCATTTAATCTATTTAAATTTATTTGTGGTAATAAAATTTTAATTTTTAAATTTCTTATAAATAAATACTTTTGTGTTGTTAATTGTCCATAATTTGATAATTTATTAAATTTTAGATCATATTAATTTAAATTTATTATTTTTAAATATTTTTGTGATTTGTAATCTGTTTTATAATATGTTATTTTTATAAAATAACAATAGTGTTAATTTTGGCACTATTAAATTATTTGAATTTATATAAAATTCACACAGATAATATATTCTTAAAAAATGTTTAATATATTTCTAACATCTCATATTCATATAGAAATTTTTTTATAACATTAATTAAGTCATATAATATTTATTTTAATGTCTATAAAATCATTTATTTGATATTTCTCTTAATAAAACAATTACTACATCATTTTTGTATATTCATTTAATATAATTATTAGTTGCATAAAAAAAAGATTATGATGATAAATCTAATATAATTAAAATTAATACTTTTAATCGAATTTATAATCTTAAAATTGCAACATGTAAATTGTTATATTTATTAAATTATGAAGGTGACACCTTTGACATCATTTAAAATAAATTAATATAACTGTCTTAATCGATTTTATAAAGCTCCAAATTGTATATAATTCGACCATTGTATGGTTACAGTTTAGATATATACTACCAATATGTTTTGGTCAGGTTTTTGGGACTTTTAATGGGTATTATTATTTTAATAGAAACAATATTACTGATTTTTCACTAAATAAATAATTTCCGCAACATTAATGTATAAGCTATTAAGGTAATTAAATATCTCTTAAAAATTACAAATAAATTTCCATAACAAAGAAAAACATTTTTGATTTCAAATGATTATTTATAGTCGAATTTATATTCTGTAAAACCATATATTAATAATATTTTAATTATTAAATTTTTAGTGATACATATTTCACTTTTTTAAAATAAAATAAATTAAAGGTATTAATCACATCCAAGTGGGTTCAAATGGATTCCATTTCGTCCCAAAAATTCCTTCAGACGAAATATAAACATCCAATTATATTATTAAATGTGTTAGTTTAATTTTATAATAATACATTTACCATTAATTACTTGATTTACCTTTAACTATGGTAAATAAAATTTACCATAGTTACTATTCATAGTGCCAAAAAATAAATAGTAGCATATTAACATAATTTGGATCAACTGATTCCAAATATGGAATCCATTTTTTCAAATTCGAATTATATATGTTGAAGGAATTAATTTAAAATAAATAACGATGTTATGAAAATGAGTTTTTAAAAGTTAAAACGTTGCGAAATATTGAAATAATTTTACATATGAATTCAATGTAAAATAAATACTAATGACATAAGTTATATTAAATGGTAAAAAGATATTCTATTTATTTTTTGAAACCATTAAATATAATAATTTATCAAAATAAATTATTACGATGAATAAATTTGTTTTTAATTAAAATATGGCGTGTTTTTACTATTCCTTAAAATATGAAAGTTATCAGAATAATATGAAAAATTTATCCAAAGAATATATTTATTTCATGATTCCAAAGATGAATTTTATTTTGTAAAATTTATCTTAAAAAAATTTCACAAACTAGATTTAAAGTGGGTGCACCATCAAAAGGCGGCAAAACGGCATTTTTTTAAAATTACTTATTTTACCCGAAAATTTTATTTTGATCTCATTACATGTTCTATAAAATGTGTATGATCAATACTAAAGTTATAAGGATCAAAACATAGTAAATAATATTAATAACGGCTAGTTTATAATAATATTATAACAAATATCAATGTTTAGTAAAACTTTGTATTGCGTACAACACACACTATTGAGGAAGGTCGCTTTTGCGTGTAAAGCATTCCATGTTAGGGTTGCATGTAGGGAAATCATCCTTTGATGGTGCGTATAAAATACTCAAAATATAGTTCATTTATACATTGATAAAAATCTATACTTGGTGTTGTGTAAAATGAATTTTATTCGAAAGAACATTAAATTGTGTGCATCATAAGCCAAGAATAGTGTTGCATATACTGCAAACTAATACAGTGTTATGTATAACGCAAACTAATCTTGGTGAATCGTACCATAAAAGAAATCAATGAAATTAAAAAGTATAATTCTCATAAAATATTGGGATGTTACATTTTACCCCCCTTAAAATGAATTTCACCCTGGAAATTATTCGGGGTTATAAATTGTTTTCTACTTGAATGTTTCTTTTCATAGAAACCTACATCGTAAAAAGGAATAATAAAATGTAACATTAAAAAGGTAAGTTAGATACATAACGGTTACCCAAAGTAACTCATCACTAGGATTCCATAAAAGTGAATATAGGTGAAAGTATGGATATGGAAGAGAAATATAACCATCATGTTCTAACGAAGAGTGGTAGAGAACATAGCTATAAAAAATCCAACAATCATAAATCCATAAATTTCTGATGATCTAAGGTACCTTCTAATTAATCAGATATGAGGGCAGTAGGAAAACATTTTTTTCTTTCAATATCATTTCCCTAATGTTAAATAATTTTTGAATTAAAAGAAATACATAATTGATTTTGGTACAATCTAACCATTTTTTGTGCACTAAACAATTTCAACTTCTTCTCTTAATGAAATGTATTTGAATTTGTCTTCAGTAAAGTTTTAGCAGATCATGCGATATTATGATAAGTCATTATCTCTGTCTCAAACATAGGGTTAGAAAAGTTTATATACATAAGTAAATTTTATGGTGATATTAATTGTATATGGTTCCAAAAATGGACTTATATTTCATCTATCATACAACTTAATAAAATAAAACTAGTTTCTACTAACCCGAGACTTCTTGTAGGCCATTGGTAAGCGATAAAGCCTTGTCGAACTTCGGTTGTGGGTTCGATTCCGGAAACCATTTCTGACACGACGGTTTGTTGCATGTCCTACAAGTTGTCCCTTTTCTAAAACTACACTATTATAACATTCAAGAAATAATATCGAAAAAATTTCTACCCTTAAACAATACAATCGGATTTCCATCATAATCCATTCCAATCGTTTGGCTTATCCAAAATACATCTGTCCAATCTCATATTATAGAGAAAATGATAACGTTAAAGGTCATTTAAAAATCACGTGAATACCATCATTTAACCCCCATATATCATAAGATATTTCCTGTTTTTCACATTCCAAACATGTGAATACATTAATCATCTATTCAATTGAAAAATGAATACACATTGAGCATTAGTGAAAACATGAATGCTGTTAAAAGTTTACTCTTTCCACATACCTAAACCCCAAAATATCTATATACTCATCCCATGATATAACTTTTTCATTATATCAGTCATGACTCATTAATACTATCAAAAATTTCATTTTTTTCTTATCCCTTCATTATGTTCATATCATCTTCCTTCCAAAAATATTTCAATCACTTTTCATGGTTACTGGTACTATAAACTTATTGAAAGACACAAAAGTGTAATACATAAATATTCCAATATTCCATCATATTATCTACAACATTATTTTTTAATCCCATTACATAAACACATAATCATTCCACCACATCATTGTCATATTCAACATCACCAATAGTGATCGCATGTGACATCCCATTGTCATTTTCCTTAATAAGTTGTTGATGTAGATCATCATTAACCCTTGGATTAGGGCATTGATTAGCATAATTCCCTATATCCATGCACTTGAATCATTGAATTGTTGGTGGAGCATTCTCTGTAGTCTTTTCCCTATTCAGGTCATTTGAAACCTTTTTCCCATTACATCGGCACTCAGCTACTCGATGACCTTCATTTCCAAAGTTGAAATATTTTCTAGTACCTTTTAGACAATCTCTATCGTGCTTATTCCCACACTTTGAGCATAAGGAAACTTTCACCTTATTTTTAGCATTTTTTTGAGATTTTTCCTTGAACTCCATCATTCGTTTTTTGTCAAAACCATGAGATGGATATGTAACACCACTTCTAGTTATAACTTCATATCACAATGCACAATTTCTTACTAGCTACTAAAGTATCTTATAGCTAGTTCCCTTTGAAGGCTTGGTTTTAAGCCAATGGAAAATTAATCAACTTTACTTTCAGGTTAGATGATAAAGCCATATCCATACCTTTCAAGCCTTGTAAAATTCTCATCGTATATACCAATTGATTCATCATCCTTTTCTTTAGCTCAAGGAACTCCTTTTCCAAAAAATTTCTAAGAATAATAGCGATGTACTTATTGAAAAATAAGTTCTTGAACTCATCCCATTACATGGATTCAATTTCATCATGGGGCCCCATATTCTTAATTACAGTCCACCAATGGTCTGCTTCACCTTCTAAATGGTAAACAGCTAGAACGCATTTTTCATGTTCCGAACATCGAAGAATGGAAAATATCATTTCAATGGTACTGATCCATTTTTCAGCAATAAGTGGAACATAAGACCCACTGAAAGAAAGTGGGCGTTGCCTCATGAAAGACTCAATAAAATAATGTTCCCTTATCTGCTCATTTGTAAGTCCAGAATGATTCATAGATTGTGTATGTATAGAAATTCGAGTTTTCACTCCATCTCCCATAACATTGGTTTGTTCAGGAGGAAATTCATTGCATTTTCCATTACATTGATCAACACAGTTCCTTCGGGTTCCATCCATCATCTAAAACCCAAAAAGAATAGTGTTAGAGGAAAAATCTTGCTAGGATAACAACATAATGAAAGGGTATTAAATTCAATATATAACATATTAGGTTTAATTATAAGATCTTTAACATAATTATTGGACTATAAACTATACTTATACTTAACCATAGGGACATCCCTAGACTTACATTAGAAACATCTCAATGTATTTATCTAATGTTTTTGTATCCTGGTTTTCAAAGGTTAAGAAAACATTCACTCTGATACCAACTATAGAGACCCAAACTGGACGTATATAGATATTAAATTACTTTTGTAGAATACTTAGCACATAACAAAAACAGATTCCCAAAGACCGTATTAGTTTAGTGCCTTTGGAAACTCGGAACACAATATTTTAATCATGGTGAAACATCTTCAACATCTCCCATAAATATATTCCCTTTTATTTTCATACCTAATACCTTTACTTATATCCTAGGGAAAAGAAAAAATAAAAAGGGTGAGCTCAAATACTCATTAACGGTAAACATGGGGAACATAAAACAATCCCTAAACATTTGAACGTAAGAACATGAACATAAAACATCAAATCAAGTGTAATGACATAAATCATGGTAGTACATAAGGCATAGATCATAAAGAAACATTAATCATGATAAAATAGAATGGGAATAAACCATGGAATTGTGGAAACACATTAAGAACATGTTATGATTTATATAGTAACTAAGGAATTGTTTCAAAGACCATCATAGTGGGCAATGTCCATTACTGCACTAGGTTTACTTGTCGTTCCAGCCCTGTATTAGTGAACCGGATTCACATGTCCTTCCAACCATGTCTATCTCATGAGATATAAATAATTACCCAATGCATTGGAGGGAGATATATGTCCCATGCATCTCATAATGAAATCATTATTTCATGTGCCACAAAATAAACCTAAATCATTCACCATATCCCAATGAATAAAATGAGTTTTATAAACATCATCCCATCATAACGTAAGACATATAAAGAAAATGGATATCATTTAATAATAAGAAAAATAAAAGCATGTAAATAATAGAGGCATTATACTTGAAACATAAACATAGTACATAATATCATCTTATATGGGAAATAGTTTTGATAAAACACTTGAAATTGTTTTTTGATGAAAATATCCTTTCTTCTTCAAAATAATTTTCTTTTCGAAAATTCCATGTAATTTTAAAAGAAAAGGATTTTGTTGAATATATCCATGAAATATTATAGATTAATCTTCCTTAATAGAAGGTGTTATAAAATTGAAAAAATACATCCATGCCATATAAGTTAACAAACACTCTCCTCGTTATTTTTACGGAAAAGTCAAATAACACCACGTAAGGAAAAAAAGAAAGATTCCTTCAATATCACAAAGTAAAAGTGAAAGAGGGGTAAACATGAAATTAAGCATACATGGAAAAATATTAAACACATTATGAAAATTATTTTTATGGAAATGGATGAAAAGATAACCCTAGTAAATACTTACAAATAAACATTCTCGGATAAGAATGAGATTGGAATAATTATCCATTACCTTAGGTCCAATTTCTTCCGTACGTGTCTGAAACTCATGTATAGTGGGTTTAAACATATTATTAACTTGTTAAAAAACCACAATAATATTTATGATATCATATATGATTTACAAAGGACATTATGATACTCTTTCTTTTGTTAATTCCATGTTAAAGCAGTGTTTTGGGTAAAATCGTTTCATTTTTCATCCGTGTTTTGACTTGTAATTATTCATATGATTACAAAGAGAATTATTTCTTAATTCCAGAATGTAAAAATTGATTTACATATAATATATACTCAGAATATACATATATATTATAGATCATTAAATAGAAATAAATACACCATTCATGTAGACGGTAGGTCGTACGTACGCATGAACACTGTTTTCTTTTCCTTATTGAATTGAATGGAATTAAGTAAATGAAACATATATGCACATAAATACAATATCATTTTTATTTCATACATTTCATGATTATTTATTATATTTACTATATATTCATACTAGAATGGTTAATCATTCCAAATTAATCACATCGTGTCATGGAGATGGTAATCCCTACGTACGCACGAGCGATGATATCATTTCAATCATTATTGAATTGTACTATAGAGGATGATAGAGTATCACAGAATTAGTATCATGTTATAATAATCATATATATTTATTCTTTTCACCATTATACTAATCCATGTAAGGTGGTTGTGGAAAAATAGATTACACCACGGCCTGGAGATGGTATTTCGTACGTATGCACGCGCAGTGATTTCATTTTCTGTAGGACGGATTGAAGATGAAGTAGGGTTGGTTTAATTACATATCATTATATGAGTGATATAGATGTTATTAATATATTATGAAACAAAAAAAATAATAGGATGTAGAAGAATAAATGAACTTGAAAGAATCGTTAAAGGATATTACCTCTTCTTCGATGTGCCTCTTTTAATCCTCCTCTTAGGGCACTAAAGATGGTCTTTGAAGAAAACCAGGACCACTAGTATGATCCTAAGAAAGTGGAAAATATAAATTGATAGGGTTTTGATGATCATGAAAAATCAATGTGGTGTGAGGAGGAGAGGGAGGAGGTTCCCTTTAATAAGAGAGGAGAGGGGCACTTTTGGAAACCTCTAAAATATTAATTCATAATAAACTCAAACCCCACATTAAAACATCCAATGTGACTCAAGTTATGATATGAGGTAATATGGGGTTCTAATAGCATCAACCAATAAAATTTAGACATGTTTTGATTTTATTTTAAAACATATCAATTTGATTTATCCTTGTTTAATCTATTTAAATTTATTTATGGTAATTAAATTAAAATTTTTAAATTGTTATAAATAATTACTTATCTGTTGTCGATTTTCAATAATTTTATACTTTAGGAAATTTTAGACCATATAAATTTTAATTTATAAATGTTAAATATTTTTGTGATTTTTAATCTATATTATAATATGTTATTTTTATAAATAAAAATAGTGTTAATTTTGACACTATTCATTTATTTGAATTTAAATAAAATACACACAGAGGTTATATTACAAACAAAATGTTTAATATATTCCTAATATTTCATATTAATCTAAAAGAATTTTGGGGTACATTAATTAGTTCATATAATTTTTATTTTAATATTTATAAAACCATTTATTTGATATTTATTTTAATAAAACAATTACTACATCATTTTTGTATAATCATTTAATATACATATTATTATCATAAAAAGTAAAAATAAAATTCAAAGAAGAATTTAAATCTAATATATTTTATAATAATACTTTTACTCGAATTTATCATCTTAAATTCAGAACATGTAAATTGTCATATTTATTAAATTATGAAGGTGACAACTTTGACATCATTTAAAATAAAATAATATAAGTGTCATAATCACTTTTATAAAGATCCAAATGGCCAAAAATTAGACCATTGGATTTTATGGTTAATATATATATGCTAAATATGTTTTGGTCATGTTTTTGGGATTTTTAATGGGGATTATTATTTTTATAAAAACTATATTACCTATTATTCACTAAATAAATAATTTATACATTATTAATGTATAAGTTATTAATGTAATTAAACATCACTTAAAATTACCAATAAATTACCATAACAAAGAAAAACAATTTATCTTTCAAATGGATATTTTTAATCAAATTTATATTCTATATAACCTTATATTAAAAATACATTAATTATTAATGATTGAGTGAGACATATTTCACTTTTTTTAAAACAAAATAAATTAAATTCCTTAATCACATCCATGTGGGATTTGATGGATTTATTTTGGACCCAAATATGCCTTAGGACTAAATAGAATAATCCAATTATTTTATTACAAGTTTAAGGGTAATTTTATAATATTATATTTACCCTTAATTACTCGATTAACCTTTAACTGTGGTAAATAAAATTTAACGTAGTTGCTATTCATAGTGCCAAAAGATAAAAAGAATCCTATTAACAAAATTTGGACCTAATGATTCCAAATATGGAATCCATTTTTTCAAATGAAAATCACATAAGTTGCAGAAATTAATTTAAAATTAATCTCATTGTTAAGAAAACTGATTTTTAAAAGATAAAACATTACAAAAGATTGAAATGATTTTACCTATGAATTCAATGTAAAATCAATGATAATGAAATAAATTATATTAAATGGTAAAAATATATTATATTTATACTTTAAAACCATTAGATATTATAATTTAACCATATTAATTATTACGATTAAAAAAATTGTTTTTAAATAAAATATTGTGTGTTCTTACTATTCATTAAAATATGAAAATTATCATAATAATATGAAACATTTATCCAAAGTAAATTTTTTTCCCTGATTTGAAAGAAGAATTTTAATTTTCCAAATTAAACTTAAAAACATGTCCAAAACTAGGATTAAAGTCGGTGAACCATCAAAAGGTGGCAAAACTGCAGTTTTTGAAAAATAATTATTTTACTTGAAAATATTATTTTATTATCATACCATGTTCTATAAAATCTATAATATGAATAATAATGTTATAAAATTCCAAATTTAGTTAATTATATTAATAACAGAATGTTCATAAAAATATTATAACAATATATTGATGTTTAGTCAAACTCGGTATTGCGTACAACACACACTATTGAGGAAGGTCGCTCTTGCGTGTAATGCAAGCCAATTCAAGGTTGCGTGTAGGGAAAGAATCTATTTGTGTTGCATATAACATACTCATAATAAAGTTCAGTTATACATTGATCAAAATTTATATTTTCTGTTGTTTAAAATTAATTTTATTCAAAAAAACATGAAATTGTGTGCATCACAAGCCCATAATATTATTGCGTATACTGCAAGAAAGTACTGTGTTGTGTATAGAGAAAGCTAATCTTGGTGAAGCATACAATACAAGACCTCAAAGAAATTAATAAAATATTTCTCCTAAAATCTCATGGTGTTACAAAACCTGTAATAAATTTTTAATCAATTAGACATAAAAATAATAGATAAATACTAATGTTTGAAATAAAAATATCTCACATATACTGAATATAAAATCCCAATTGATTATGTAAGATTTTTAAGTGATTAATGAAACCATGACACCATAATTTAATACTCATTTTTTTGAGATCATATGGACCTCTTTTAGATAATAAAAAACCAGATATAGACTACAAATAAGAAATATCAGTTTATATCTCAATATAAAATTTTATTTGATAACTTATAATTCTCTAACATACACACAAATAAAAATTGATGGTTGATATTAATTCTTACTCTCATTTGATGAATCTCATAGCACATACAAGACATCTATGAACCAAAAATCATGCATATAAATGTTCTACTATTTAAAGGGTGACTAAAAATATATATTTTTAGGACATTATTCAATTTATTATTAGAGTTAATGGTTTCCAAACATTGAAAAAATTTGGGGACTGAATCTGGAATTTGAATCCCACGGGCTTGGTTTTGGTGCACAATTTCCAAAACCATGAATTAACCATGAATGTTATTATAAATCATTATTGAAATAAAAGATTTAGGTTCATAGTTTTCTATGTTTTTATATCATTAATCAATAAATTTATGGTTTTCCAATGAATTATACACAAATGTCTCCAACCATTCATATTTCTCTAGACAACTATTCATTTATCTCAATACCATATTTTGATTCCCCTTTTTAAAAAAGTTTCACCAAGAATTCCGAAGATATAATGGGAACTAAAATAAATATATTAGAGATATAATTAATAATTTAAAAAAATTCAATTATTTTCCCCTAATCCAAAAATTATTTATATAATAGAAATCAATATTAGGATTATATTGATGGTAATTCAAGATTAAATTATTCAAAATTAAAAATAATCATTCAAAAATCAAATAATCAATTCCTAATATTCAAATATTGTCATATAACACATGGTTTAAGTAGTAATAACACATTTTGAATAAATATGTAACTAAAACCATCCCATATATTTCATCATTAAAAGAACCAATAAAGAATAATTTCACCACAGGGAAAAAAACCAAATCAACTCATTTAGATCTAAATTTGTTTTCTGCACTAAAAAAATCATACCAAAATTGAAAAAATCCCAATTAGCCATTTTAAAAAGGTGATTGAATAGTTACACATGTTTTTGATTGCATAATAATAAAACAATAGAGAATTAACTTAACTAAATTTAATTAATAAAATCAATTAAATCAAAAAAAATCCCTCCCATTATGAATAAAATTATTGTATTATTAAAATGAACCAAATTTTGACAAAAACTTAACTCCATATGAGGTCTAAAATATAAAAAATAAAATTTTCTTAAGTAAATTTTTTTTAATGTGTAATAATTATTTAATTATAAATACTGGAATTCATAAAAATAACGTTTTTCTAAAAATACACACAAACCAAAAAATGATTTATGACTTAAATCCAATTTGATATCAAACACTTTACATGAAAATAACCAAAAAAACAGTAACTTTAAAAACATTACATAGAAATAATTAATTTTAATTTAAAATAACTATTTTAAAACCATTGTATTTATAGATGAATTGCCTAACCAAAACCGCATAATATCATCTAAATATTATTATCTATATCCCTCCATAATAATTTTCATTGAAAATTATTTAGAATTATTCACATACATATAATTAAAGAAACAAAACAATTCTAAATGAGACATTACATTACAAAAGTTTATAATTTTACATGTAAGATTTTCCTTGAATATATTTTTGTGTAAACTAAGTAAATATATATATAAATGAAAAACATTATTTTAAGTATAACTCTGTAAATTATTAATAATTTAAAGTAAAAATTTAATGTTTCATTATATTTAGATGTATTTGTTTTTAAAATAAATATACACAGAAAAAATGATTAAACAGTAACTTCAAAAATGAAAGACTCTACTAAAAATTCCAAATACTACTATTTAAAAAATAACAAAAAATTAAGAATTATGAAAATATCATATACAATGTAACAATAATTGTATAAGTAAACCCCAACACAACACCAATTTATTAAACTAATTCACAACCTCCTAAAAAATATAAATCTAACTAAAATAAATGAATAAATTAAATATTCATTAAATTTCCCATTATAAATATTTATTTTTCCCCTTTAAATTATAAAAATTTTAGTAGATTACTTTAGTGAATAATTTCATTGTTTATAGTTGTATATTTAATATAAAAATAACTCTAAATATTTTATAAACTATTTTATTTTTGTTTTTAATTTACTATAAATATAATAAGCCAATAATATATTAAAATTTCATTAAAAATTTATTGTAATAGGATTTTTATATATAACATTATTGTTAGTAAATAATACCAAATTTAAAAATTTAATATAATGAAAATTGATAAAAACTACCTTGATTAATCATTATGTCTTGTAATAAATTAATGAAAAATGTGTAAAAAACATAAAACCACTCTATTAATAACATTCAATGATTTTAAATTCAAATATTTAGTTGGTTCAAATAAAATTTAAATTTCATACACTTTCCACAAAAAATGAACCACTATTAGAATAAAAAATAATGATAAAATATAAAAAATAAATACAAAATAATCGAAAAAGTTTTGTTTCAAGATACAGATAGACCAATAATTTAATCTTATATAATTATTTATTATTATATTTGGATCACACTTACATATATAATGGAATCTCTTAAATAAGTCAATACTAAAATATCTGATATGTAATAATACTAAATAATTTTAAATTTAACATAGCTCCATTCCATTTGATATTATCCAAATATTAAAGGTTAACTCAATAGACTAGTGATAAATTATATTAAATGCATGAAAGAATAAACATATACCCAATAAAATACATTAAGTGGGAAAAGTGATCATTGAATGGAATTAATTTATATCCAAATCTCATAAAATTCATTTCATAAAATATATAAATATCATAAATAATATATACTTCATTTATTATAATTATATTTTCATTTTGTTAACCGATATTTTCTAGAAATTCACATCCTATCAATTTTGTATTATGTAATTAAAATTTATAAGGACATAAAACATTCATTTAATAAGTTTATTTTCAAATGATAGTTCATACTAAAACATTTACATAAAATTAAAATATTAAACATCATAATAATAATATTAGAAATTAATCATTTAAAATTATCATCTCATTTTTAATCCCTGGTTAACAATTTATTTTAAAAAATATATAAAAAATCATTCACATAATGTTTTGTATTTCAAACTTGTATAAATTCATGTGACTCTCATCAATGATAAAATCTCCATAACTATTATATTAAATATCGAAGAAAACCCCATCAAAAAATAAAAAATTTACCTAAAATAAATATGATCAAATATATAATGACCAATAGAAATCAAGAAAGAATGAAGTGTTTTTTAGAGAGATTTGATTCATCATAATAATATATGATTTTTTGAATTAATTCAAAAATTAAATGAATCACCATTAACTTAGTTGTTCATATAAAATCTACTTAGAAAAGTAAATGAATGTAAAATACACCAAATGGTTGACCTGGACAATTTTATCGAGTATAGGCCTCATATTATGAGATTCAACTATATATAGGGTGATAAGGCCAATTTATTGAATAAATATCAAGTTACGATAATCCAACCACTACCTAACACTTACCATAATAACAATTTCAACTTTCATTCCATTTTTTAATTATCTAACCAGGGATGTCATACCTCGACACTCGATTGGACCTATCATAATGTATGGAAATGTGATATCTCAAATTTATTTACATTTTTTCATTTAGTTTTCATTATAAAATCATATTTATTTCTACCTATTTTTCATTTTGATAATTAATGTTTCTTGAGTTTGAATAATTGAGTTAAATTTCATAATATTGGAAGAAATGTGAAAAGTGGAATCCAAATATTCCATGGAGCTGGCAGAAAATGCTTGTGGAATTACTAATTATGATACATAAGGACCTTTATATGGAATTTGATCCATATTTCAAGAAAGAAATGATAATATATAATAATAACTCAACTAGGAATAATAGATATGGAATATCTTATTCATTCTATGTGGGAGGATGATACATATAACATTGTGACAAACATTTTCATAACATGAAATATTTTCATAAGAATATTTGGAAAGGCATGGAGATAAATTCTTGATAATGTTTGAGGGTCACCTTAGACCGAGGGAGGATAAATAATTTTCAAAAACTATTTCAAATTTTAGAGTTCCGTGGAGAGTGTGTCAATACCTATTTTATGGTTCCTTAATAGAAATACCCCATTCCATAGTTAAATGTGAAGAAGATCTCAAGAGTCTAACATGAATGGGAAATTCCATATGATATTTTAATTGAAATTGCTTAATTCTATTGAGGATGTAATTTAATAAAAATTATATAATGTTAAATAATGTGATTGTAATGTTATACAGGGTGATTATCATAGTTTACATGTATTTTCCAAATAAAAAATAAATAAGATTATTTAATAGATGTTTTCCTAGAAATCATTTCATTATCACTCTATAAGAAATCATACCTAAAATTACCTTTATGAGGTGTGATTTCTATCTTAAATAGTACCAGACATACCAGATGACATGCATTTTCTGGTTCTAAATATGTATTTATATAATCACAAATATTGTAAGGAGGGAAATAAATGGTTTAGTAATCCACATGTCATAGTGGAATGTTGATACCCCATTTTTAAAATGATGAAATGTATTCAGTTATAATTTGATGAAACAAGGGTGGATGTTATTCTAAAAATTTATATATTATGATATATAGGATATTGAAGTTGGCATAGTGGAGGAATATTTAAACATGGTCATGATTCACAATGAAATATAGAATATGATCAATATTTCCATAATTTTATATATGAAATTAGGAATTTTTATCTCTCCTACCATATTTGGGTGGAAAAGTCATTTATATGGGAAAGTTAAAATGAAATGTGTCTTGATTTTAGTGTCCTACTGGGGGGGAATGTGAGTATGATTAAATTGAAGATATCATCATTGGGATATTGCACATGCGTTCCTCTATGTTATGAAATCTATCCAATCATTTTTATTAATATTTTATTATATAGTATTGGGAGGATACTTTCAATGTATCATATATTAAGTAATACTTCCACTATTACTTATATATTTCATATTATATATTATTTAATAGTATCTTATATGGTTTGTAGTGTAAAACATAATGGTGGCGCATAAATGATTGGTGGATGAACTCATATGAGATAATGGGATCAATGGATGTGGGTTTGTATGATATGATTTTATTCAACATTACGTGGGAGTTTACATTATTCAAAATTATTGTGTTTTAATAGAATATTAATATCATATTCATTCTTGAATCATTGAGAAAATTTATTTGATAATGGATGAACCGTAGGATGGTAGAGATAATCAATTCCTCAAATGTGATTTTTGTTATTCTTTTTTTATTTTGGTTGGATATTAAATACTCTATACCTATTTTTCATATTTTTTTCTAGGACTTAATATAATATATAATATTTTAATGATGTAAAATACATTGATACCATATGAATTTATAATCATATTATTGTTTATTTATATATTTATGCTAGTGATGATGGGTTTTTATTTTAAGAGGAACACTACATGGATGTAGATTTCAACTATCATCACAATTTCATTTTCATTGAGTCACTAACATTCTGGTTTAGCCTATTTTATCTTTCTTTCGTAGTTTTGATGTGAAATTTAAGGCATGAAATTTATATTTTAATTTTATTTAGGATTCCTACTTCCATGTTGTATTAACCTCATTCTTTCACAGTACTATAATTTAGTAGTTTTTGATGGTTTCAGAATTATAATTTCTAATATTTCACGTTTTCTTGGAAGTAATGACACCTCAATGTCAATTATATTTTCTAATTTGTAGTCAAGGATTAATATAATTGAGTGAGGGACTAGAAAACAATTGATTATATCAATGAATGTTTTTTTATCATTTTACTTTCATGCCAATCTTTCGAGATTGGTTTTGATTTTTTTTGGTGTTTAAGTTTTTTATGGTGGTGTGAGCATGAAATATTTGATGATGAATGAAACACCATTATTATTCTCATATTATCATCATATTTCTTAATTTTTTAAAAAATAAAAATACAATTTTCATAACAATAATTGGAAGGATTGAATTATTCATAATCTCAGGATATGATTAAAAAAAATCAACAACGGAGTGACACCTAATATCTTCCATGTAATTGAATGAAAAAATTTACAATATATTTAAAAACCATCCACGCTAATACTATAATTATTTAATAAACTATCTTTTTTATGTGAATCAATAGCTAACACCATAAGATTGATTTATGAAATCAACAATGTTGTAAAGTACAATTAATTAATGAAGATAGAGTAATACGAGGTATTGCTTAAGAAAAAATATAAATTGATCAAAAAATTTCTAAATTTAGTAAAATTATAAATTCTATTTAGAAAAACATATTTTTACATCTTTATGTATGAAAAGATGAAGGTATAGAGAAGGTAGAATAATTAAATATTCTTGAATTGAATTAAGGGGGAATATTTAGTACATTGAATCCATATAAATATTAAATGAATACGATCCTACGTCACATAAATAATTGAATGAGTACACCACTCAAAGTGATTAAAGGAGAATAATATAATTTACTTAATTAATTAATTTACGTGTTCATTTATTTGAACATTAGAAATTAATGATTTTAGAACAAGGATGTTTCATGATAATATAATGAAGAAAGAGGAGAACCATTTAATGAGATGGGAATATTTTTTAATCGGATTTAAATATAGGCCAAGTGACTTCCTTTCAATATAGTATTAAGATACCTAACAATTTTTTTCTATATAAACGAATATAAAAATAAATTACCCTCTCTATACCTGGGAATGTTCTAAATAAATGAAAATATTTACTTTAATTATAAATATATTAAAGTTAGTCTATGATAGTTAATAATTTCACATACAATGAATCCTTATGTGACCCTTGATGAAAATCTCTAAATATATTGAGGGATTATAATGTATGTATTGAAGAATATTTTTAAAAATAATATAAATATGCTAATGTTTTTTTCATCCTTGGTCATTTCATCATCACTTTGGCCATTGTTATACTATGTTTTTGTTTCATATATGATTCCAGTAAGCAATCATCATCTCAAGTTCACAACCAGTCTAAGGAATGCCACATCATAATGGTACATTTCTCTTTCAAATACGGATATTATTTTATTACCAAGGATTGAACTACATCATTGTTCTCACAAGAATATTTCATTAACTCTTTTTCAGCATTATGTGAGTTGTTTCCCGACTCATGGATGATAATAAATAATAATGATCATTTCAATTTCTCTATTCTTTGGGTACAGTATATGTTCTCCCGCAATATAATTTCATTCAAATGATCATTATATGAAAAAACAAGGTACTCATAGATTTAGGATGGTTGAAATACCCACTACAATGTCCTAGAGGACTCAGAAAGTCATTATCTCATCTATTATATAGTAGGAACATGTATGTGTTTTTAAATGGTGTGTGTTTTTTCCATTAATATCTAAGGTATCTTCCATTTATTCTTAATGAAATATATAAAAATTTCATGGCATCCCAATATTTTAAATCAATCATGACCACAATATATAGTGATCCAATTTCTATCAATATAAATTTCATGTCATTATAAATAATCTTAAGGTATATGGTATATTTACTCTTCAATTTTGAAAGAATCAATTAATGATGAACCATCATGATAATTTTTACAAAATAACCTCTAATATAATTGTTCATATATCTTCTTATTGAAAAATATAACTCTACCATATTTTCTCAATTCATCCCCTTTAATCAAACCAATTACTTCAATAAACCTCATTTCCATCTAAACTATTTTATAAACCAAACTATATTTCTATATCCATATCTCTAATAATTCACCCTAAACGTATTAGTAATTTCTCTTCAATTTTCCCAACCATTATGTTTTACAATGAAACACTTCGCGATGTGTTGCACATCTAATTCCCCTAGAATCCATCACTTCTAGCACACCTAGAGTCACTGGGAAAGAACTATTTTTCTAGCTTTCAACCCAAAATAATCTAATTGAATTAAAGAACCAATATCCAATACACAACTATCTCATAATAATACACTCAAAAAAATTAATTTTTTTCTCCACTCGCAAACCAATAGACCCCCACCTCTACACCACCACATCCAAGAAAAACCAAATGTACAACAACATTATCTTCACTAGGGTAGGTGTGAACAGAATTCCAACCTTCTCAATTTTCTACATCTCATAACTGACTCTAATTTCAATATCTCACCTACCAAAATATTATGAAAAAACACAAAGGGTGGATGATTTTATTAATGAGTCATTTAATTCGATTCTATTTTGGGATAAGATGTTTATAACCTCATTATGGTTACCTATAGAAGTTTTACCACAATTATTTCATTCATGTGAGGTATGAACCATATAATGAGGTAATACTTATGTTCTTCAACAAAGTCATTTTAAATCATAAGGGTGATTTATTTAGACTTGGGGTTGTGCAATTTCATATAAAACATGAAAACATTGTTTTTTTGTAAAGACCCATAATTCCCATTGAAATTTCTTTTTAATACATGGGAATTTTATGAGTCTATAGTTTCTTGACGACGCTTGATTCCGAGGCCCAGTGTGCTGGGAATCAATTTCTGACGTTTTGTTTGGGTAATTTTAGTAAACGTATGAACGGGTTTTTATAACTTTTGAACCTGTTAATGGAATTTAAATATGAGGGCACAGTTGAAATCGTAGTGCCGAGTTTCACTTAATAAGACTTTCACTTCGATTGTAGTGAGTCGAGAATAAAAGTTAGTTATTGGATAAAACCTCCCCTTGATGATTGGTGGTGGGACCGCCACACCCTACCCTCCCATTAGAGGTTATGGTGGTGGTGTCCACTCGTGCATAACCTCCCATGGGAGGATATTTGATGTGGGGACCTCCCGAGTCGCAAAACCTCCCTAGTAAGGATAGGGGTGGGGCCCACCCAACCCCTATTGATGGTGGTGGATGAAGCCTCTCCACTCTCCCTCATTAATGGGGGAGATCTTTTGACCTCCCTGCATAATTAATTGTGCCAATGCTTGTGTTTTAATACGGAAATCCTCTTGGCATCCTCCAAATTAATGAAACAACACTCATGAATTTTATTTGTAGGAGCCGGGATTTTAATTCTCCATTTTGAATTATTTGTCGACACTTAAAATAATAGGAAAACTATTATTTTATTTGGGTTGGAATTATCTTCTTGTGGGATTTTTAGAGAAAGATCCCAACGATGAACCATCCTCCCAATGAAGAACGTGAAGAACGTGAAGAATTCCGGAGACGCTATTCTTCTCAGACCTTCTTCCAAGGACCCCTTCGACGTGGGACGTGATCGTCTACCACAGATTGTGGGCCATCCTTCCGAGATGTCAACTATCAACTACTGGAATATCAATGGTAAGGGGTTTCATTTTATGTGTTGATATTTTACCCATTTTCTTACCTTCTCCAATGAATATAAAAGGATTTATGCGGACATTTTGATGATCATCGTGTACTTATGTTGAGCTTTCTGTTATCCTCCTAAACGCTGAGGGTTTGGGCTAACCACAAACGGCCTGACACCCTCCGTAGAGTTTTTCCTTGTGATGTTCTTTGAAACAAAAACAAAACATGGAAAAAAGGTGACGACGACGAAGATGACGAATAAGGGACGCGATGCTCATAATCTCCTAAAACTGCGCTACCCCCACGGTGCCACGACATGCCTCCCGTGACCTGGCGCGCTGCCCCGGTGCACTACCCGCTTTCCCCACGCGCTGCACGGCACCGCCAGCGCCCCACCGGCATGCTGCCTTGCACCCCCGCGCCCAGCCGGCGCGATGCCCAGTGTCCCCACGCCTAGTCGGTCTGCTACAAGGCACCCTTGCGCCCCTCCGGAGGCCTACCCGGCGGCCTGACACCCTGACGACAGCCTACCCTGCCCCTACCAGGTTCATGCACGACACCTCGACGCCCTTCTCGGTGCACCTGTGGCCTACCGGTGCCCGGCCGGCCTCCCCACGCCCCGCACGGCCTGCCTGCTGGCCACCCAGCCCCTGGCCTCCAGAGCCGACCGACGGAACCCCCCTCGGTGTCACTGGCCAAACCGTCATGGTCTCTCAGGTCGATTTACCGAGCCGCCTACATGCCGACTATCAGGTCGAACCCCCCCTCACGGTCCGCTGGTCCGGGACCAGTGGGATGTGTTAAAACATAGAGGGCTGACCCGCCCTATGGGATGGGTCAGACCCATAACATCTGAACAGGTCGACCCAGACCGGGTCGCCCACGACGGGGTTGGGCCGAGTCAGTCTGACCGGGTCGGACCAGACCCGGGCCCATTACTGACCCATTAACTTCTTGGGACATATCTTTGGCACCAGACGTCCATTTGGCGATCCATGAGTGGTGTCGGTATTCTTGGAACATAGTCGTCCCTTTGAGTATACCCCACTAGAGATCATGGTATAGTTGGGTCATGGTCAGTTTGGTTCGTACACGAATCCAACCGAGTCCCCGAGACTAAAATGCTAATAACTCATAGACCGTGCGTTCGATTGACACATTGTCTATTGCATTGAGACCCCTATGATATGGCGGTCCATTAAGATACTTCTATGTGAGACTTCATGACTCTTTGAGTATCGACCAGTAGCTCGTGGAGCAGATCCTTCTGGTGACGAGCGGATAATGTGCGGAGACCTAGTAGTTGACCACCTGATGACTGCTTGACTGATTCGACTCGGAGTGACTCGACTAGCCAAGTGGGGAGCTCCCAGTATTTGGCGGCAGACCCATGGAAGATGGAGCATCTATAAGTTGTCAACAGACCCATGATACTTGAAATGAGGAGTTTCTTTGTCGGCTACTAGGGGGAGTGCCCGTTATTTGGCGATAGACCGACATCGGATGGAGTACCTGGTAGTTAGCAGCAAACCTGTGGTACTCGACAGGAGGAGTACCTCAGCAGTACAAGGTTAGTGAGAAGCACCTCAGTGTCTTGACTAGACCACTGAAGTCGAGAGAGTAGGAGTTGTCTAGTAGTCGTTGTTTCGATAATGAAAATTCTGGTTTGAGATGAGTCAATGAACTTTGTGATTTCATCATGATTGAGATGGGTTACTTTATAACATAGGTATATGTATGGGAATATGAATAAGTAATTGTTATCCATTTATTGCATACATTTTGGTTTATCCTTATTGGATTTTGTGGGACCATGAGCGTCTCAGGGTCCCTACTGTGTATAGTTATACTCACCCATGCACGGGTTATGCCTACACATTGTTTTTTTGGATGCAGATGATAGACAGCGCTGATGGAGGCCGAGAGTGCCAGGACTGGACGGTACCCGGAAGAGGACCTTACAACGTATCAGTCATGGTGGAGTCTGACAGACGTGGAGTGTTGTGGAGAATATATGTACATACCCTTCAGGTAGTAACACCAGAGGATGATCTAGGAGCTTCTTTCACCTTTCATCTCTTTGTCCCTTTTTTGTTGTTCTTTTTTGAGTTGTATTGGTACTTTACAGTTGGGATTGTATTATGGACCCCTTTACTTTAAATACACTTTTTATATATCTTTTACATAGTTTTTTATTCATCTTATACTCTGGTTGTGTGTGTTTACGTTTTATAAAGGAAATTCCATCCCTGTTTTAGGGATTTGTGCCTTTGGGGATAGTCGCCAGCCCCTGGCCTATAGAAGGCGGGCTTGAGGAAGTCACGATAAGGGCCCTGGGGGACGGATCATGAAAAATTGGTATCATAGGACATCAGTTCTACCACGGAACATTGGACTCTGATCTTTCTTTTTGTGAAGTAATGGTGTTAAGGATTCTATGTGTGGTTTTTAGATCTGGGAGTCCACTGTTGGTGTGGGCGGCCGACGTATCCATACACCAGGACCCTGACTTCTGATTTCCAACCCAGCGTACGAAAACACTGATTGTGTGTGTGTTTTAAAAAGTTTTTCATTAAGTCAGCTCAACCAGTTCAGCACACCAGGTATAGTCTTAGACAGTGTCACATCTGTTTCTTTCAGGATGCCTCCCCGCGGACGACCAGATAGAGCCCCGAGAGTTGTGTGTACTGATATCCCGATGAGCAACAAGGCCTCATTACAGTTCCCTCTTCCAGTTGAGGCACTAGAGGAGGCACCATCGGTTCTACTCCCCATTGGGCCACCGATGACACCATCCCCAATAGAAAATGATGCATGCTGCTTGAGGACATTGCATGAGTTCCAGCGCTAGAGGCCATCTATGTTTAGGGGAGATATGGACCCACAGGTGGCTAAGGATTATATAAAGACTATGGTGAGAGTCTTCGTACTGGTAGGAACACAAGTCTACTTCATGGTGATCCTTGCTGCTAGCTTCCTACATGCAGCAGTTGGTAGATGGTGGATCCTGATGCTCCAGATGCATAATGAGGTGTCACTTCTTAGGGAATACTTCGATATCCTATTCCAGGAGGAGTTTGTTCTAGCGACCCTATGACCAGTGCGGATACAAGAGCTGATATATCTACTACAGGGTAGCATGATGGTGGCACTGTACTCCATGAGGTTCACTGAACTCTCACACTACACCATTGATATGGTACGAGACCCGTTATTCAGTTCTCAGACCATTGAGTAGGGACTCGGGTGAGAGATTAGAGCTATAGTTATCTCCCATAGCATCTCGAAGCAGATGGGGGTGTTCGAGCGATCCCTCCTAGGGGAATTTTTTTTTGATGAGCAGTCTCCAGCAGTGAGAACTACTACTAGTCGACTTACAGTGGAGTTTTTTGTAGTAGGCAGTAGACATATGATGTAGAGGTCCAAGAGGAAAAGACCCACAGGTTGTCGACTGCACGACTCTGGATCGGTTGTGTTGGACACCCAGAGTGGAGACAGGGCCAGTCATGCGAGGAGCGGGAAGCGTTACTCCTGCGGCAGGTTTGGTCACATGGATCGAGACTCTCTGACCCACTGCTCTGATGATCAGTAGTCGGTTGCGAGACCTCCCAGGAAGTGGTAGAGGTATGATGAAGGAGTTCTGGATGGTGTAGGCGGACGTGGTAGAGGAGCTAGCCGTACAACTGGCGGTGGATGACGATACGAGGTGCTACCGCAACCACCACCAGGAGGTCCACCCCAACCTTAAGGAGAGGGTGGATAGGGTAGAGAACATCTTCAGGAACCTGAGGCCTACTTTCAGGGAAATTTGGAGATGATTTGAGATATGATCTATGTATATTACACCTCATCAATAGTTCTTATAGACACGGGTTCCAGTCACTCTTTCATTGCCTCTTCCCTCATTCGGAGCACAGAGATTTCGAAGGAGTCGTTGGTTCGATCCATACGGCTAGAAACTCATATGGGGGATGATTCGACGATTACGCACTAGTGCTGACAGTGCAAGCTTACTCTAGGAGGCGAGATCTTCAGCTGGGATCTCCTAGTAACGGTGTCGAGGCCTTATGATGTCATCTTGGGTATGGATTGGTTATCTAATTTTCGTGCTATGATCGAATATATTAGGTGAAATGCGTAGTGCGTAGACATGGATGGGACTAGTTTCAGCTTCACTGGCGAGAAGGGAACCTTTGCAGTGCAGGACAGACTTAATCGGAGGAGGGTACAACTGATCACTCACTAGTTGGCTTGCCTTACCCTCGGAGCAGTTGATGTGGAGAGTCCGAAATATCCTATTAGGTGGACCAGTACTCAAATATTTTCCCTGACAATGTTGTGGGACTACCTCCTTGTAGAGAGGTGGAATTATACATTGATCTATACACAGATATGACACCAATATCTACACCAGCATATCGGATGGCTCCAGCTGAGCTTCGTGAGCTGCGGGTACATTTGGATGACTTGCAGTTGAAGGGATTCATCTGGCCCAGTGTTTCTCTCGGGGCAGCCTCAATTTTAATCACCAAGAAGGTGGATGGGAGCATGAGGCTCTATATCAAATACAGTTTCCTGAACAAGGTGACCATGAGGAACAAGTACCCACTCCCGACGATTGACAACCTCTTTGATCAGCTCAAGAGAGCACGATGGTTTTTGAAGATAAACCTCAAATCTGGATATCACCAGCTCAGAGTTTGAGAGGATGATGGGCGGAAGATAGAATTCAGGTGTCGTTATGGTCACTATGGGTTCTTGGTTATGCCCTTCGGTGTAACCAGTGCTCTAGGAGTGTTCTTGAGTCTCATGAACATGATATTCCATCAATACTTTGATCGCTTTGTTGTAGTCTTCATCGATGACATACTGATCTACTCGACTACTGAGGAGGAGCATGCCTGCCATTTCTCGGCAGTACTGGATACACTCTAAGAGAACCATATTTATGGTAATCTCTGGATATGCTAGATTTGGATTCGTGAGGTTCACTTTTTGGGACACATCATCTCAGAGGCTGGAGTTGCAGTGGATCCTGCAATGATCGAGGCAATATTTGCGTGGGAACTACCTAGGAGTGTAACGAAGGTATGGAGTTTCCTGGGATTGGATGGATACTACCAGAGATTCGTCCCATTATTCTCTAGAGTTGAATCACCACTATCAACCATGACAAAGATGGGGAAACCCTTTGTGTGGTCGGAAAGATGTCAGCAGATATTTTAGGAGCTGAGGTAGAGGCGGACTAGTGCCCCCATTCTGAGGATTCCAGAGGAAGGCGGAGGGTAAGTAGTCTACTACGATGCATCAGGGACCAGACTTGGGTGTGTCCGGATGTAGGAGCAAGCTGTGATCGCATATGGTTCTTGGCAGCTGAGACAATATGAGAGGAACGACATTACCCATGACCTGGGGTTAGCAGCAGTGGTTTTCCCCTTGAAGTAGTGGAGACACTATCTGATGGGTGAACTTTTTACCTTGTAATCTGATCACAAGAGTCTCAGGTATATCTTCTCTCAGATGTACCTGAACCTAAGACAATGATGATGTATCGTGTTCCTCCAGGACTCTGAATTCGAGATAGTCTATAGTCATGGGAAGGGGAACATCGTTGTAGATGCGCTCAGTAGGAGGCCTGGTATACCGCTGCTAAGAGAGGCGACAGAGTAGCTGGATGCCTTACAAATATCCTTTATGAATAGAGATGGATCATCCTATATACAGTCTCATACAGTCACTCACCCACTTCATCAGCGAGTCAGGGAGGCGCAACATGGGGATGCTGACTAAGAGATGCGACATGCTCAGATATCCACAGGGCATGAACCTGATGGATTTTCTAAAGGTGGGGAGCATGTCATCCTAATTAGAGGACGTACCGTGGCACCAGTAGCACTTCCGGAGGAATTTTTGAGGGAGTTCCATACTTCCCCTCTAGCGGTACATCCAGGAGTGGCCATGATGTACCAGGACCTTCGACGATAACACTGGTGGCCAGGTATGAAGAAAGCAGTAGCGATGTTTGTCTCACAATGCATCACTTGTCAGCAAGTGAAGGTGAAGCATTAGGTACTAGCAGGCTTGGTAAATCCCTTAGAGGACCCAAAGTGGATGTGGGATGGGATATCCATGGACTTTGTGATAGGTCTTCCACATACATCTAGGGGTCACGAATCGATATGGGTGATCGTCGAACGACTCACCAAGTCGTCCCACTTCATACCGATCAGAGAGCAGGTCTCAGTTGAGATCTTGGGACGCCTATATGTTCATGAGATAGTGCGTTTTTATGGAGAACCTTCTTATACTGTCTACAACCATGAAGCATGATTTACTTCCCAGCTATTGAAGGGGTTGCAAGAAGCTTTCTTGACACAGGTTCACTTGAGCGCCTCCTTCTATCCTCATATTGATGGTTAGACCGAGAGGAACATCTGGACCTTCAAGCACATGATCCATGAATGTTTCCTCGACTTTGGTTGCAACTGGGAGGATCACCTACCTTTGGTGTAGTTTTCCTACAATAACAGCTATCACTCCAGCATCGGTATAGCACCTTTTGAGGCCCTCTATAGTCAGCCTGGTAGATCGCCACTGTGTTGGACAGACCATGGGGAGTCTGCACTAGTGGGACCAGAGATGGTACGGGATACCACATAGAAGGTGTAGATCATCCAAGTGCGGATGAAGCTACACAGATCAGGAATTAGTCGTATGCTGATAGGAGACAGAGACCTCTCGAGTTCTAGGATGGTGACCATGTCTTCCTACGAGTTTCACCTCGATGAGGTCTATAGATATTTGGGCAAGGTAGCAAGATATCTTCGTGGTTCATAGACCTTTTCCAGGTCCTCAGCAGAGTAGGTGAGTTGGCTTAATGCTTATCCCTTCCACCTCAGATGCATCAGGTGCACGACGTCTTCCACACATCTCAGCTGAGGAGATACATGCATGACCCATCCCACATAATCGACCACGTGAAGCCAGACATCGATTTCAGGGTGACATTCCTGGAGGTTCTTGTAGAGATTGAATATCTATAGAAGCAGGTCCTATGTGGAAGTTCTATACCTCTGGTGTGTGTTCATTAGCAGTGTGGGATCCTCCAGGAGAGAAAATAGGAGCGGGAGGCTCAGATGCCTGCTTAGAACCCCTGTTTGTTCCCATAGTTTGAGTTGTTGCATATGAGGACGTAAATCCATGAGAGTATGAAGTTTCTGACGGCGCTTGATTCTGAGGCCCAGTGTTCCTGGAATCAATTTCTGAGGTTTTTTTCGTGTACGTTCAGTAAACGTACGAGTGGGTTTTTATAACTTTTGAACTGGGACTCGGAATTGAAATCTGAGGGCACCGTTGAACTCGCAGTGTCAGTCTTCGGTTAAGAACACTTTCACATTGATGGCAGTGAGATGAGAATAAATGTTAGTATTTGGATTATTATAAAAAAATATAATAAAGTGCAACACTTTATTTTATTTTTAAGATTTCATGTGTTCAGTGTGTTGGTTAAAACCTCCCCATGGAGGTTTGTGGTGAGACCACCACACCCTAACCACGCATGAGAGGTGATGGTGGTGGGGCCCACTAGAGCATAACCTCCCATGGGAGGATATTTGAGGTGGGGACCACCCGAGCCACAAAACCTCCCTGTTAATGATAGGGATGGGAACCAACTGACCCCTATTGATGGTGGAGGATGAAACCTCTCCACTCTCCCTCATTAATGGGGGAGATCTTATGACCTCCCTACATAATTAATTGTGCTAATGCTTGTGTTTTAACAAGGAGAGCCTCTTGGAATCCTCCAAATTAATGAAACAACACTCGTGCATTTAATTTGGATGAACTTGGATTTTAATTATTTTTTTTGAATTACGTGCCAACACTTAAAATAATAGGAAAAATATTATTTTATTTGTGTTTTCATTCTATTCTGGTGGGATTGTTGGAGAAAGATCCTAAAGAATAATCGTCCTCCCAATGATGAACGCAAAGAACGCCGGCAATGCTCTCCTTATCCGAACTTCTTCCACAGACCCCTTTTTTGTGTGCCGTGATCATCCACCCAAGATTGTCGGCCATCCTTCCGCGATGTCAACAATCGACTACCAGTGTATCAGAGGTAGGGGGTTTAATTTTTCGTGTTGATATTATTCCACTTTTCTTACCTTCTCCAAAGGATATAAAATGATTGATGTAGACATTTTTTATGATCATCGTCTACTAATTTTGAGCCTTTTGTTATCCTCCAAAACATGGAGGGTTTGGGCCTACCTCATACGGCCTGACACCCTCTATCGAATTTTTCCATGTGATGTTCTTCAAAGTGGAAATACAGCGTGGAAAAGAGGTGACGATGATGAGGACAGAGAACAAGGGCCGTGCTACCCACGACCTCCTAAAACTGTGCCACCCCCGTGTCACCCCAGTGCATTTCCCGTGCCCTAGCATGCTACCCTGGCGCGCTGCCTGCGTGCCCCGCGCACTGCCAGACTACCCCGGTGCCCCGCCGACACACTACCCGGCACACCCGTGCCCCACATGCATGATTCCTGGAACCCTGGCCCCACCCTGGCACGCTGCCCGATGCCCCCTCTCCTCGCCGTCAGCATGCCTGGCGCCCCCGCACCCCATCGGCGGCCTGCCCGACGCCCCCGTGCCCTGCCGGTGGCCTGCCCAACCCCTGCCAGTGGCCTTCCCGGCACCCTGGGGCCATTCCCGGTGCACCCGCATCCTATCAGTGGCCAGCCGACTTGACCGCGTAGCCTTCCTGCTGGCCTTCTAGCCACCGACCTCCCGAGTAGACCCATGTCGCCCCCACGTTATCACTGGCCAAATTGGCCTGGTCTCTAGGAACGAGTTACCGAGCTTCCTACATGGTGACTATCTGACTGCATTGCCCTCGCGGTTCGATGGGCTGCTCCGGGTTAAAACTTTGCGGGAGGACCCACCCAACGGGTCGGGTCAGACCCAGCAAGTTGGATCGGGTCGGCCCAAACTGGGTTGGGCCACGTCGGTCCGACCGGGTCGGACCGGACCTGGGCCCATTACTGACCCATTACTTTCTTGGGCCATATCATTGGCACTGGACGTTCGTTTGACAAACCGTTAGTGGCGTTGGTATTGCTGGAGCGTAGTTGTCCCTTTGAGTATACCCCACTGTAGTTCGGGGTAATGTTGAGTCACATTAACATTGTTTCATACATGAATCCAACCAGGCCCCTGGGACTAAAATTCTAATAACTCACAGATCAGGCGTCCGATTGACGCACCGTCTGTTGCTTTGACACCACTATGACTTGGATGTCCTTTGATATACTTCGAAATGAGACATCGTGACACTTGGAGTATCGACCAGTAGCTCGTGGAGCAGATCCTTCTTGTGAAGAGCAGATAGAGTGTGAAGACCTAGTAGATGTAGACCTAACGACTACTTTATCGATTCGACTCAGAGTGACTCAACTAGCCCAGTGGGGAGTGCCCGGTATTTGGCGCTAGACCCATGGAGGACAGAGCACCTAGTAGTTAGCAGCAGTCCCATGGTACTTGATAGGTGTAGTACCTCTGTAGGCTATTAGGGGGAGAACCTGCTATTTAGCGGCATACCAGAAGTGGATGGAGCACCTGGTAGTTGGAAGCAGACCCGCAGTATTTGACATGAGTACCTCAGCAATCCAAGGTTTGTGAGAAGCGCCTCGGTGTCGCAACAGGCCCATTATACTTGACAGAGGAGAAGTTGTCCAGCAGTTGTGGTTTAGATTAATGAAAATCCTAGTTTGAGCTAATTCAATGACCTTTCTATTTTCCATATGATTGAGGTGGGTTACTTGATAACTTAGGTATAAGTATGGACATATACCTAAGTAATAGTTATCTTTAGATTTTATTATTTGTGGTTTATCCTTGTTGCGTTTTGTGAGACCTTGAGGGTCTCGCAGTCCCTAATGAGTATCGTTATACTCACCCATACATGGGATATGCCCACACCTTGTAGTGTTGGATGCAGACGACGGACATCTTAGACGGAGGCTGAGAGCACTAGGACTGGACAATAACATGAAGAGGACCTTACGATGTATCAGTACACGGTGGATTCTAATATAAGTGGAGAGATTTGGAGGCCCAATGTACATACCCTTCATGTAGGAACCCCGAAAGATGATCGATGAGCTACTTTCACCTTTCATATGTTTGTCCCTTTTTCATTTGTTATTGTTTTCAGTTGTATTTTTACTTTATAGTTGGCCTTGTATACTATCCCCCCTTTACTTTCAGTACACTTGTTAAACAGCTTTTATTTATTGTTTGATTCCTCTTGTACTCTGGTGGTGTGTGTTTACATTTTATAAAGGCAATGCCTTCCTAGCATTAGGTATTTATGCCATTGGTGCTTGTCACCAGCCTCTGCCCTATGGAAGGCAGGCTTGGGGTAGTCACGATACAGGCCCCAGGGGACAGGTCATTTTACTTTTAATTTTGTATTTATATGTAAATTTATTTTAATTTATAAGGATTATGATACCTTGATCATTTTCCCAGCAAAGGAAATTACCTTCCTGTAATGCTGAGTTCATACAAAAGATCACCATTACACACATGATGTTTCCAATTCTAAGAGCTATCGACTCAAGGAACAACCATGAGACTCATTACTAATAAAAGTAAAAATTCATAGAGGCCCAATGATAATATGAAATGCATGTTAAATCATCTAAATGACAATATTAAAAATTTAATTATTGATGGATAATCCTTAAGAATGGAATACAAGATGTTGAAACATTTAATCATTATCTGGGACAATTGGAAGTATAAATTATTAAGAGGCAAAATCATGAATAGCATAGACAAATCATGAAATGTTATTGATGGTTCTCATCCCCTCACATTGGTATAATTATGTCAATACAATAATATGATAAACATTCATAGGATATGAATATTCATTATGCTTGGTCAATACTTTTACATGAAGGGAATTGATCATTTACATAAGTATCAAGCGGATCATAGTCATTACCCATCATGAACTTGCCACAGACTATAGTATGTCTCCTTCCAAGAATGGATTTCATAGTCTCCTTCATAAAAATAAGACCATGATATTTTTTTAGGTTTATAAGGAATATATATTATGTGGTATACCTCCATGAGCATGATATGGTGGTCATTTAGTTATGTTCCATGATGTTTGGTGTAGGGATTTCACTATGCCCAGTCCACCTAGATCACCAAACTACAATAAATCACAAACTCACCCATCTTCCAAAACCGTTACCTTACTAGAGTTTTTTTAATTCTAATGAGACCATGGCCATCTAATTATTGGTTTTGTAGTATGATACATTTATATTTAAGGTACTATATTCCCTATGACATGCCCCATCACTTCCTCAAACTTCCATTTATGATGAGAAACCTATAAACAAGGCTTTCCCTCCTCCTCCCTAGGATTTATCACTTCTAAGGAGTGATATCATCAAAAAGATACATCACATAAAGGAAATAATAAGACCTATTTTCAATAAATGATCAATATATTACCTATTTAATTTGATTTGATCATTAATATAAATTTCGGTCTATAAATGTAAGATATATATACATAGTTGCTGATTCACCACAAAATTGAAAAATGAAACTATAATGTGGGAATACATTTTGTGTACCATATTCTCTATCCATTATTCCCATTTCATGATACATGTATACTATAAAATAGTATAATACCGTTTAGTTACCACCAAATTTTTTTTTCTGTCGGTCCCCTAAATTGTAAATCACTCTAAATTTCCCCTGACCTCTAACCCATATCACTTTAAATTCATGTTACTATATTTATATCTTAGGCTCAATTGGATGGAGAAGATTTCAATGATGTTTTTTTGTGGATACATAGTATTTTTTTTGTTAATATTTTAACATGTGTAATGGTTTTTTATAATTCTAGGTGTAAACATTTCTATATCTAATTAATGGAATGTGTGGATATCTATTCAGGTATTCAAAATGAATCATAAAATTAACTGCTTTTAGATGTTTTACATATCATTAAGAAGATCTTTTTTCTGTGTCATCATTTATTTGTAATTTTAGGTTCATTGAAATCTTAGTTTCCCAACATAAATCTCTGGCTATGAGGCAACCCATTATGGGATGTATTATTAACTTTTCCCCATTTCATAAGAATGTTTCTATATTTATGTTTCTTGTAAACATATTAGCTTTGACTGAAAACAGTGTGACCATGATTTGGTATTAATCATTGGATATAATAATTTTCCATGACATGATATTTTTTTCTTAGAATTAGTGATCATGGATACATTTTATTATGAAAATTTTCATTCAAATTCGGTTTTTTTAAATAGAAAATGAAAATAAATGGTTGGTTTTTTGTTTTATATCATTGAAAATAAATTTATTTTTTATTTTATTTTGAAATTTGAAATATTTAATGATTTGAACAATGATTCAGATGGGTGAAAATAAATCTTACATTATTGAGAGTTATTTTAATCTATATTTTTTATATTATTTCACATATCGTATTTCTTGAGAGAACTCATGACATGTTACACTACAAGTTCATTCACTATAATATTTTCTAAGTAAGAAGGTTTTTTTGGACGTGTTATTGTTATTTAAATAATATTATTGGTTTGGGGTGGATATACTAATACCTACAATACATATTATATTGTTATTACATTCATAATATATATGAAATACATTGGTATAAATATACATTACATACTAATTGTTATGCCTTTTACTATTTCGATATTATAATTAAATGTTATTTATTTAAAATTGAATATAGAGTTGGCTATTTTAAAATGATTATATAATCCACTTATAGTAGTGAATAAATTATGTTTCATTTAATTATTATTTTGGTTGAAGTTTCAAACTATGTTGTAATTGTGTTTCATTTAATTAACTATTCATTAAAAAAAATAACGATTGAAACCATTAGTCAATGGGATACCTTATATTCACCCATGAATAACTACCATCAGATTTTTATGATAATAATTGCAATTAATTATAGTTAATTATTGAATATAGTTATTTATATCTAGAATTTTTTTGAATTTATAGGTTTTGATATAAGCTCTCAAACACAATAAATTTAACAATTTATACTGAAAAATAATTTTCAGAGGAATTGACAAAAAATTAACCCCTTGTTCGAATTTACATATTTTAACCAACAATGGAAAATGGAAATGAACTGGGAATGGTGTAATTTTATAGGAAATTAATGTATTATATTTATTTGATTTATCATACATGAATATCATTCTTTATACATAATGAGGTCAACATCATTTCTAAGTCTCAAATATTAATTTTCCAATAATTACCCACCTACCCTTAGATTCAGATTCATTTGACCCTACATGTAGTCCCTATGAATAATGTGGATTGATAAGTTTGTAGTGGATTTTTTTTATATTTTGTAATCATTTAGATATATTCTAACACTCCATGGATTAACAAATTAATTTAATTAAATACATGATACACTAACAATCTATTAAAAAACTCTTTTTATGATATATTTATAAAAAAAATTTTAAACATAATTTTCCCACTTTTACAATTATAATTTTTCAAATTACACATGTACATTTTTGATCAGTAAGTTATATGTAGTCTTATAGAGAAAACATGTATTCTAGTGAAAAGTAACACACACTTATGAATTAAAATATGATTAGTATTATTGATATTATGAATATTAAATCGTAATATTTTTTTTATGGTTATAAGATAATGAGATCATGATTAATTTTTCTTGGTGATATAGAATGACATAATATTATTCATTTTTTATTTTTTACTAATGTTTGGTTTTATTTAATTATTTAATTCATAAAATTTCGAAAATTATTTTAAAAATAATGAGATAATTTTTGAATTATACACATTAAAAAATTATTAGGGTGAGTTTTTGGGATTTTACTAAAATTCATGATTTTTTTTGTGAATAAATAAAGTCCTAAATTTGAAAACTGCTAAATAAATGATTTTCTACATCATGATTGATACATGGATAATGTAAATTGAAATTGGATGAAACTCACAAGAACATATTACTATTTTGGGTCACATGAATCAGGTATATTCAAATTCATGATTGAAAATATTAAACTAACAATTAAAATAAAGGAAACACCCTCCTCTCCTACACTATAAATACCACTATCACCCCACCCCCTCTTCTTATCAAATATCTCAAGAATTGAACTTGTACTAAATTTTTCCAAATAAAACACACAAGGCACTACCCCATGTAAAGGAACTTTTTCTCTAACCAGATATCCAATATAAAGGCTTTAAGGATGATCTTTAGGAGAAGAGATCAAGAGGTAAAAATTCTGTTTCATTTTCTTGCATTTTGTTTTCAGTTCTCTACTTTTCTTATAATATTTTTTCTACCACATATCAAAGTATCTTTAAATTCCCTTTATTATATATATTATATATTTTTATAATACTTATGTAACAATTCATCATTATTCTTCCTCTCCATTTCATCTAATTATACCAATAAAATTATCATCGGCAATGTGTCAATTTACAGACAATGAAGACTATGTGTCTTCATTTTCTATCAAATCCACAAAATATGGTTATAAAAACCATATTAACTGTTGAAATATCTGTAAATTTTATGATATGACCTCTATTATGTTATGTAATTAACTTATATTTATAATATTAAAGGTATATGGTGAATGAAGTTTGTGATTCTCAAAGAACTGCCAAAATGATCTAAATGAATATCACTAATGATTTATCTAACAATTAATCCTCATGATAGATAACCAAAATAATTTATGGAATTATTTTATATATTGTAAACAAATTAACATCATTTCATTCCACTTCTAGATTTTATATTACATTCTACATGAATATCTATTATGAACTGTACATGGAAATCATGTAACGCACGCACCCAAAACAATCGAAATAACAAAATTTTAATAATAAATGGGTCGAATGATGTTATAAAATGATCATATAAGGTGTTATTAACATTTTTATTATTTCATAGAATATTAATAACACAAATTTAACTGTTATATAGTAGGTTTAAACATGTTTTATGAGATAAGAACTTGAGGTAAAACAATTCATATACCAATTTTCCATTCTTTGGGTTAACCTTCTATTTCATTAATTTTGTGGTACTATGATCTTTGGGATAATGAATATAATCAATATTATTTTTTATTATGTTTATTTATATTGTTGACACATATTAATTTAATCTTATCAATTCTCAATTAAATTATATCATATTTTCAAGGTAATTCTCTTTAAAATTCTATACTAAAATTATATTTTACAAAATTCAAAAGATATAATTTTAGGAAATTATAATGTTATATGATTATGTTATGGTTGTTGGTAATTTTTATGATAGGAGGTGGGACCTATATATCCTTCCAATTCATTTGGTGTGAGTATAATGGAGGTTGTACGTATAGTTATTCGATATGTAACTGTGGTGGTTACACCATAAGGTAGCCTTATGGGTTAAATTGTAAGGCAGACATAAGGGATAAAAATCATAAGTTATCTACAAGTGTTATGGTATATTTATGTAATGACCTAAGATATTGATATAGGTTTATATATTTTTGTTATGTTTTTATTTAAATATCATTTTTCCCAATGTTTGTATATATGGGGGACAAGTATGTCTTTGTGGAAATGATTTCATATGTTATTAGGTAATCATGGTATAATGGTTTCTTTGATACTTTTTATATCCCACACAATGTTTTTTATTCTCATCCCATGTTTTTTAAATGTTTTCCACATATTATAAGGATGTGTTAGAGAAATAAATAGATCAGGTTAAATGTTTTGATGATTTTTTAAATAAATCATACTATTGATTTGTGTAAAAAATTCTATGTTTTTGAAGAAATTGATATTATTTTAATGGTAAACAATTTGTATGACTGTGGGTTTATATATAAAAGTAATTCCCCAACTCTATAATTCCTTAAACTATAAATATCTTTGGAAATGTAAATAAGTGAATTTTATTTGAAGTAGCTAGATTATGTACTATTTATGGTTGGGTCCATATTTTCGGTATCAAAACATATTTTAGATAACATTAAGGGATATGATGATGTTAATAGAATACATAAATGGTTTTTACGTTATTCATATAATGAAATATATTAGAATTTATAGGATACTATGTTTCTTCATCTATGAGATGTTCGTTCAGAATGGTTTTTCATAGAATTAATCGGGAAGCAGACGTTGGAAGGAATCAAGAAGCTGATATATTTTTTAATCCGCAACCAGGAATGTTGGTAATTGAGATCGAGCAGTTTTAAATGACAACAGATTAGTTGATGATGGAAATAAAAGGAGGTGGAATCTATGGAAGAGAATAAATTTAGCTACTACAGTGGAACATGACGATGGTGGAACATTTTATGAGGCAACACCATCATGCTTTTACTAGATCTTATATCCTTATAGCAGATTCCAGATGGATTGATTCCCTTGAAAGGAAATCCAATGTTATGAGATGTTCTGATAATCAAAAGGTAATTATTTTAATTTATTGTTTTGAGGGTGAATATGATCAGTGGTTGTCAATGGACACGAATATCATAGATAGAGTGGAGATTTATGACTTGGAGTGGGATGAAATTAATATTCATGTCCGTGAAAAAAATTTTCCTATGGTGGTTCGACATAGGATGGAGAGTAAAGTCCTTGAATTGAGGGAAAAAGAGGAATATTTGGTGGCTATGTATGATGAAAACATAACCAAATTGGTAAGGTACTCTCCAAATCTTATTTAGGATCTTTATAGAAAAATAAATAACTTTTACTCAGTACTAGATCCAAGATACTGAAGAGAATCTGCCACCCAAGAATTAAAATGTTATGAAAAACATGATTTTATGTCATTAGACGGTAGAAATAGTATTTTCTAATGATCACTTTTACATTTAAAACAAATAAAATAATATGTATACATGGAAAGCAATGGTTAAGAACCATTCAATGAAGTCTGATGGTAAGAATTTTCAGTTTCTTGTTTGTAAAATGTGTTGTAAAAAGAGTCATGCGGAATGTATTTTTAAAAATGTGAAGCTTTTTAAATGTGGTTAGTTTGGACATATGGCCTCATATTATAAATAAAATGATCCTAATATTAGCCATGATAATAATAATATAATGAGTTTCAAATTTGGGGTGATGGGTCATTATGAATATTTCTTCCGAATGAATGATCTACGTGATGGAAAGCAGCATAACAATAATTAAAAATGTGTAGTGAGATCCTTTGTAACTACGCCAGCAGATGTTGCACCAACAAATGATGTTGTATCCTGTAATTCTTAAATTTAATCATATTTTTTTAAATTCTTTTTTGGAATGGGGTCTAAACATTCTATTATTTCTCAGAACGTTTCTAGTAAATCGGAATATCACCTCAACAAATGATTTCATAAGTTATGGTTAAAACTCAAGGGGAATATTATAGAAAACTAGAATTTTAATAATCTTCATTACGATATATATGGAAAGAAATTACCTACAAACCTAGTTTTTTTCCTTAGTAGAGTTTTATGTCATTCTGGGTATGGATTGGCTATCTGTTTATCATGGTAAGATTGATTATATCGATGAAGAATTTGTTTTTTAGGAATATTCTTAGTTTGTATACATGAATGAACACATAAAATTGATAACATATATGTATGAAAAGAAAAGGTTGAAGGATATAAATTAATTTTATCTCACTCATATTGTTGAAAACAAGGGTACTATTCTGATTGACGATGTTACAATTGTAAATAAATTCCATGAATTTTTTTCTGATGAGTTACCTGGTGTTATACCTGATTCAGAAGTTTAATTCCTAATTGACATAGTTCCTTGTTCTAAAACAATATCAAATACCCCTTATCAAATAGCTGTAATGAATTTCTTGAATTGAAAAATTAGTTACAGTAGTTTCAGAATAATGGATTCATTCATCCATGTACTTCACCATAGAGAGCTCCTACTTTTTCATTAAAAGGAATTATGGTCCCCTTAGACTTTTCATTGATTATAGAGCATTTAAAACATTAATTTTATAAATAAGTAACATATTCCATAAATAGGTTACTTGTTTGATCAGTTCCAGGGAGCTCAATATTTTTCCAAGGTTGACTGAATATCAAGGTACCATCATCTATAGGAGAAAGAAGGATGGAATTACAATAATAGACATTCAAACTTGATATGGTCATTAAGAATTTGTTTTTATTCCATTTGGATTTACTAATTCACCTTCTTCATTCTTAGATCATTTGAATAGAATATTACATGAGATCATTCATAAGTTATTGGTTGTATTTATTATTCAAATTACGATATATTCTAAAATTAAAGAGATCCACACAAAAATATATGTTTTATTTTGAAAACCATAAATGAAAATAAACTATTTGGGAAATTCAGAAACAATGAATTTCAATAGAAACAATTTTCTGTAATTGGTCAAATTATTTCTAAATATGGAATAATTGTTTATCCTACTAAAAATAAAGTTGTTGAAGAATGTCAAAGACCCACACATATAACTAAGAAATGTAGTTTTCAATGAATTGTAGGCTATTATCATAGTTTTGTTGAAAAATTTTCATACTTATCTATTCTACCAAATATGTTAACTCATAAGGGAGTCAAATTCTTCTGGATAGAAAAATGTTATGATTTTTTTCATGAATTAAAAAAAATATTAGTGAATGCTCTAGTTCTAAACCTAAATTTCGAAAATGACGAGTATTTTATCTATAATGATGCTTCATTAATGGGACTTCATTGTTTTGTGATATAGAATGATTTGGTAATTTCTTCTTCTTCAAATAAAATAGAACCTAATGAGTTAAATTATCCCACACATCCTTCGGAAATAGCTGCAATGGTTTTATATTTTAAAATTTTGGAGGAATGTTTTATAAAAATCCAAATGTGAAATATATACTAACCACATACGATTGAAGTATATATATTCACTCAAAAGTAATAAAACATGAGGAAGAAAATATGGATTGAATTGATAAATGACTTTGTTTGGACAATCAATTACCATCGGGGAATATAAAACAATGTGAAAGATTCCTTGACTGAAAAACATCAGGCATCATTAACTATGTTATGGATGAAAAAATACAATTTGATTAAATATTAAAAGAAATATGGAATAGATGATGTTTGTGTAGGAAATTTCTATCTTTTTTTAGATACCACTGTAGTCATATTTGTCAATCAGAATTAAGAATGCACCGAAGGCAAATAGGGAGTTCTAGAAAATGGTCTAAATTGTTAAAATGGGTAAGCTTCTAGAATTTAACATTTATGAATATTTTTTCTTATATTTTGACTGATATTAGGAGTGACTTTTAATTATCGAATAAATAAACAAATATTTTTTTAATCTCATTGTTCTCTATTTTCAGTTCATCTGGGCATCACAATAATATACATATTCCATCAGGAGTACTACTGGTGGGATTGAATTAAATGAAATTTTGAAAATTTTACCAAGAAATATTTAGCTTGCAAACATGTTATAGAAAAGTGGCAGTTATCAAAGGGGATTCATCAACCTTTACCAATTCCAAAGTTGAAATGGGAAAATATATCCATATACTTCATTTTTGGACTACCAAAGACTTCTCGAGGTAACATTGCAATGTGGGTTATTATTGATCGAGTGACTAAATCTTCTCATTTCCTTCCTATTTGATATATTTGTCATTGGATCAACATTCTCGATTGAACCTCAATGATACTATGAGGTAAAATGGAGTTCCTCTTTACCATGTATCTGACCACAATCCCAGGTACACTTCTAACTTTTGGAAAGTCCTTCATAAGTTGTTGGGAACAAAAATCAATTTCAATACAACTTTCAACCTCAATCTGATGGGAAGTCAAAATGGATGATTCATAAAGTAAAGGATATGATTCGATCATGTTAAATAGATTAAAATAGAAGGTGAGATCATCATATATATTTAGTTTAATTTTCTTATAATAACAATTTTCATTATAGTGTACTGATGGATCCTTTTGATCCATTTTTTGGCAAGCAGTGTCAAACTCTATCAATTTGGGATGAAGTTGGGGGAAGGATGTTTATGCGACCAAAATTAGTATAGTAAGGGACCACAAAAATGAAGATGAACCAAAAATATAGAGGGATAGTTCCGAGGTAAAAGAAATGTTATGCAGATAAGAAGAGGAATGAATTTTCGTTCAATGTAGGTGATAATGTTTTTCTTACAATATCACCATTGACAAGTGTTATGAATTTTGGTAAGAAATGAAAGATGTGTCCAAATTCCACTGGAACTTTTGAAATCATGGATAAAGATGGACCAGTTTCCAACTGAGTATAGTTTTCTCCCAGTTTATCTTAGGTACAAATTGTTTTTTATGATTTGTTTTTCAGAAATTATGTTCCTGATTCATCTTATATTTTGATCCCAGAAGCAGTTTAGCATGATGGGAACCTTTATTAAAAAGAGAAACATGTTAAAATTCTTGATCCAAGAGAACAATAATTTCTGAATTTGGTAATCCACCAGGTAATAGTTTTGTGGAAAAACTACATGTTAGAATAAGAAACTAGGTAATATAAAAATTATGTGAGGTAATGGTTCCCTCACTTGTTTAATAATTAAAGAAAATTTCATGGATTCAATTTCTAGAAGGTGGGGAAAATGTAACACCTCAATGTTTCACAAATAAATTTAATAAAATGCATAAAACACTATGACTATATGGAAATTTTTTTTAATGGAAATTGTTTTAAATAATGTGTTAGACATAATTAACCCACATTAATCATTTTATTTCCTAAAAAAAGCATCTACAGTTACAATCAAAAAGTTATTTAGAGTCTGATAGAACCAACAAGTATTTGGTGAATAGAAACATACCCTTAGAAATAGTAATATGAACAGTAATATGACACTTATAAATATTAAATAATATTTTTTTATGGTTATATGATAAAAATACCTTGATTAATATTTCAAGATGGTAAAAGATGAGTTATTATTTTAACTTTTTAAATTTTTCAATTAAATTATTATTTTAATTAAAAATTAAATTACTAATATTTAAAAAATTATTTTCCAAAACTAAATTTAATTTTCAAATTTTAGAGGTCAAAAAATCGATAGGGTAAAATTTTGGGATTTTTCTAATATACTTGAATTTTTTCATAATATTTAAATTCGATAATTTATGAAAAATCCAAAAACAAAGAATTTTTACATCATGCTTGAGTAATGGATGGTGTAAATGCATATTGGTTAGATCTATAATGAAAATATTTCTCTTTTGGGTCACATTAATCATAAATATTCATATTCTTGGGAAAATATATTAATCTAATGATTAAAATATTGGAAAACTCCTCATATCATCCACTATAAATACCAACCTCATGCCCCTATTCCTCTCACAACTCTCAAGAATTTTTAATTGTATAAATTATACAAAATACCTTTATAAAGGCTATTTCTAATGTATAATACCTTCTTATATCACCAAAATTCTAGTACCAACATCCTTAAAGAGGATCTAAAGGAGAAGAGGACATGAGGTAAAAAACCTATTTTTTTCTTGTGTTTTCAAAACAATTCATTTCTTTTCTTATACTCACATTCCCTACCTATATTTATGAATAATAAAATATACATTCATATATATATTCTATATTTTTATATTTTATAATTAATAATTCATTATCCTTCTTCCTATCCTATACCTCTTACCTAGAAATAAAAACATCATATGTGATCTTTCTATTTTCAGAAATCGTGGATGATGTGTCTTCAATTTCCTTTACATGAATCAAGAATGGTTTTCAAAACCGTTTTAATGGATTAAAAATGATTTAAATTTTACTATAGGAACTGTATTATGTTCTATATTAAACTTATTTTCATAATGTCAATGGTAGATGATGAATCAATTTTTTGATTATCGAAGAACAACCAGAATGATCTAAATCGATATCACTAATGACTTATCTAATGATTCATCCTCATACCATAAAACCAAAATTATTTATGGAATCATTAAATATTCTAGAAAAATATTAACTCATTTTCTCACTTATATAGTTTACCTTCCATTAAAAAAGAAAATCCTTTATGAACCGACCATGGAAAACATGTAAATCACACACCGGAAACAATGGAAATAACACAATATTATTAACTAATGGGTCAAATGGTGTGATAAAATGATCATATAAGGTGTAATATAGATGATTATGATTCATTAAAATATTATTAACATCATTTTAACAATTATAAAAACTTTTTAAAAATGTTTATATATGACTAACTTGAGGAAAGGTAATTCATAACCTGATTCCCATTCCTTAGGTTAAACTCGAATTTCAAAAAAAACATGGTACTAGGATCATTGGGGTGATGAAATAAATTCATATTATTTTTAATTATGTTTATTTATTTTTTTAAACATATTCCTCTAATTTTACCTATTATCACTTCAATTATATGATATTTGTTGGGGACTTTTATTTAAAAATTCTATTTAAAAATTCTATTTTTCAAAAATCATAAGATATATTTTTATCCAATTATTTATGATTTATTTTTATGTCCATGATCAATGGAATTTTTTATAATGAATAATGGTAACTATATATCTTTTATAATGAATTTGGTATGTGTATGTTGGATTTTGGATGTATAGTTACTCCAAGTGTAATTGTGATGGTTTCACGATAAGTTAGTTGTGAGGGTTGCATTGTATTGTAGCCTTGACTATTACAAATCATAATGTAGCAGCATGGGTTACATTATAAGTAAGTAACTCCAAAATATAATCATCTGTTTTTATATATGTTTTTTAATGTTTTTTTGAAATCTCATGTTTCAATATTTATGTATGGCTGATAAGTATGTCTTCGTGGAAATGGTTATGATTATTATTATATATTCAAGGTCTAATGGATTCATTCCTTATTTTTATATGTGTTACTAATCTTTTTCTGCTCATTCCATGTTTTTTAAATGTTTTTTTCACATGTTATAAGGATCCTTAATATAAATAATAATGTCAAGATAAAATGTTATGATTATTTTTCACACCAATCATGTTAATGTTTTGTGTAAAAAAATGTTTTTTATGAAAGGGATTTTATTTTAATTATACCTACATTGTATTAATGTGGGTTGATATTCTTGAGTTATGCACTAAAATTATAAAACTATAAAGAAAAAACGATCTTTTAAAATGTAATGTAGTGAAATCTAGTTTAAAATTCATGATTATGTAATATTTATAATTAGATCCTTATATAGAGTGTGTCAAATTATGGATGTGGATAATGATTTCAACTAAATTAGATTAAAATATTTGGGTAAATATACCATCTAAAAATTCAAAATAAATAATATGATAGGTTTGAAATATTATATGATAAATTAATTAAATTTTCTAAGTTCGACATGTATTAATTAAAATATAAATTTTAGTGGAAACTAGAAGGAAAAATATAACAATTAGTAAACTGATTTAATGTAAAACACAATATGTGTCAATAAATCTTTGTCCATTGATAGATTGAGAGGTTTGAATATAATATCATGACTTTAGTGGTAGTCTTGAAACTGTAGATGAAGGTTCCTTAGCATTAGTAGTAGACAATAAACCCCATAACCAGTAAAATTATATCCTTAATGGTCAGAGATTAAATCCAAATACACTAATGAAACCACTTATTTTTAGATGTATTTAGTAAGAAACCCAAATCCTTCAATTTATTGGTAGTGAGTATAAGGCCTCGGCCTTAAACCTTACTTAATCTTGTGTTATTACAAGATTACACCTTGATGATCTTTTCAGGTTTAGTGTTTTTAAAGAATTAGATCATACAACATGCATTACCTTCCACATTTAAACAAAGTGGTTACATAAAAGATAGTATTAATTTTTCCCATCAATGGAAACATATTTAAAATAAAACATGGATTCCTTCTTGACACTTCCTTGACACTTTCATCATATCATGTACCTTTCCCTTGACCTATGAAAAACATATCAAATACTTGGTATGAGCATAAAAAGCTCAGTAAGGGATAGAAAAATATGGAAAGGAAACATGGGTACATATATACATAAGAATGAAATCACACTTTACCCATAAAACATAAGCACTTTAACATACCTCATCAAATCATGAAGAAATCATAGAAATCATAAGACATAAAGGTAGCTTGAGGCATTCATAACATTCTTACATAGGGAGTAACCCTCTTGGTTATGTTTGGAATACCCATCACAGTATATTCCCTAAATCTATTCAGATAAACCTTAACGTTTCACTCCTTTGTGTTACCCAATGCATTGGAGAGTTATATCGGGCTCACCCGCCCTTAGTTTATCACAGAACCACTTGTCTTCATAATAATTCCCAACAACCTCAACATAATCGTATCACATAAAACATGCATAAAAGAAAACATAACATTTCCACCTTTCAATCACAAGATATCAATACAACACATTGATATATAAACATTATGAAAACCATTTTCAATACCAAAATAAAAGAAAAGTAAAACATGGTATTTATTTTTCTTTTAAAAAAACGGTATGGATTGTAGGGGAAGCCGAAACTCAAATAATGGTCACGGCGGCGGAGAAGTCGTTGTCGCCGCATACGTACGGGAAAAAAACATTCCCTTTTGTCGTTTAGTAAATGCTTCGTATAAAAAATATTCATGTTGAATAAATTTAAAAGTGTAAGGGGTTTATACACCGTATAAAAGAAGGTTGTGTAAAAAACAAAATATGCCTCAATGAAAGCAGATTGAGACGAAGTCCCATACCTCGGGTCCGACTTGATTCAGTCATTATTTAATCTCCTGAATAATAAACTTGAGTTAATTTCTACTTTTTTAAGAACCTTTTTGAAGTTCATTATTCCTTTTATATCACTTATTTCCATGTCATGAACACTATGTTATTATTTAAGTTAATAACGATCGTTTTAACAATCATTGGTACTTGAGTCAAAAATAAACCCTTTATAATTACAAGTTTTTCGGGTATCCATTATATCCAGAATGGTATTCATGATGTAGATATCATATATATCATATATATCCAGTACATGCATGCATTTATAATATTACATAACATTTAGAGGAAAGAAATGAAATGCACCATTCATGGAGACGGTAAGTCGTACGTACGTATGAATGCTGCTTCCATTTCTATTTCGTATATTATGAAATGGAATCATAGTGATATAAAGGTTTATTTTAATTCTAGTGTAATATCATATATAATATCATAAATCCATCCTTTATGCGTCCCACATATGGTATTAACGAATCAAATCACTTTGAGGGGGCGGTAGTCCGCACTTCCTTAAATGAAGATATCAAGTTTACCCATAATGGAAACCATAAAGGTATGACCAAAATGAAAAATACCGAAGCTTAATGAAAACATAAACATATTATATATCATATATAAATATAGTGTCATCTTAATGTCCACCTTTGAAGGTGTTAAAAGAATTTTGAACAATCATCGTTTCGGGAGGCAGAAATTCGCCATCCATAGAAACAGTATGATCTTTAACCATTAGATGTAGGTGTGTGTAAGATTAGCTCGAATACTTCTTATAAAAACATCCTAGTATATGGAAGATAGTGGTGTTGTTACAAAATAAATTAATAAAAAGTGTTTAGGGTGTTGTAGAAGCAAAATAAAACAAAAGAACAAAAGTGAAGACATTACCTTAAAATCGGGTAACTCCCATTGGTTTGAGATCAAAGGCTTCTTTGGGAAGACTTTTGCCCAAAGTGAGGCTTCAAAGAGTAAGATAGGGAAATGGAGAGACAGATTGGGTAGGGTTTGGCCGAGCCAAAGGCTTTGGAAGTGTGGGTAAGGAGGTAGAGATGGGGGCCTTTTATAAGAGGATAGGAGGGGCACTCTTGGAAAGTAAAGAAATGTTACTTTATTTTAAAATGAGTTTCGGATTCAAAATGTTTCACATTGATATTATTCGAGGGTAAGGTGATAAGGGTTCTAAATACACCCATACAATTTGGTTTGGACATGTTTAGGTCATAGATTTTACATTATCTTTTCATTTTATTTAAATCCTTTATTAATGAGGTAATCGCTGCATCATCATGATGTCATAAATATTGTAATTTATTTAATGTCTAAAAGTTATATAAAAAATATCATGATGTAGGAAATATTTGTAGCTTTATAATTAATATTTATATTAAAAAATCTGACTTGTATAACCCCATTTAAAATTTTTATTAGTAAAACAACTCATGTTTGTGTCATTTTAATTTTAACATTAAATAAAAAGAAATTATTGTCATTTTCCTAAAAAAGTGGCTCCATGGGGTCCCCAAGTTGACCCATGGCTTGTATTGGTCGGGAATGACAATCCAATAAGGGTAGGACATGTGTCAAGCTCATCTCATATTATTAAAACATTATTTTTACCTTCAACTACACCAATTACCTCTAATCGCGATTAAGAACTTAAAAGTTACTATTCACCAAAAAATTATTTTAATCTCATTGAACCACATTTTAATTCTTAATGACAACCATGTATGTCAGATTTTTGAAAATCAAATCACAGAAGTGGCAAAGTTTCATTTAAACGAAAAATCAGTTTCTTTAACTACCACTTAGTGGTTTCACTATTCATCAAAAATTGACGTTTTTTCGAAAAATACCAAAACATCACGCTAAGCTATATTTGATATTCCGAATTCAAAAATGATTTCTATTTTACAAAATTTAATCATATAAGTTAAATTAATTAATTTAATAATTAATTCCCGCATTCATGACAGATAGCGTGTTTTTTTGAACAAATAAGTATCAAAAGATTAACACTAGTATAAGTCCAATTTCAAAGTGAAATTGATTCAAATGACCACCATTGGATTAAATGGTAAAAATATATTCTAATTTCACTTTGAAACCAATTCAAATTATAATATAATCATATAAATAAATTAGATTAAAAATAGGTTTTGAATTAAAATACAACATTTTTCACTATTCTTTAAAAAAATGAACTTTATCGGAAAAATACCAAAAATTCACACAAAGTAAATTTTGATGTCCCAACCATAAATAATAAGTTTATTTTGAAAAACATAGCTTATAAAATTTTCAAATGATATATTTAAAAATGGTTTTCCATCAAAAGACAGTAAAACAATCTTTTAAAAATATTAGTGTATTCCATGCTTAAGATTGGATTTATTCTCATTTTAAGCCTCTAAAACACTATCTAATTCACTAATAGACATAGATAAAAATATCTATTATTCATTAATTACTTGGGATGTTACATCCTTCCCCCCTCTAGAAAATTGTGTCCCCGCAATTTATTTACTTATCAAATAATTGGGGGTACTTATCCCTCATTGCATTTTCAGATTCCCATGTTGCCTTTTCCATCATGTGGTTTTTCCAAAAAACCTTTACCTGATTAATCACCTTATTCCGTAACACTTTCTCCCTGTGGTCAAGAATCTGGACCGGTTGTTCCTCATATGATAAGTTCTCTTCCAGTTGAACTACCTCTAGACTCAAAACATGAGATGGATCTGGCATGTACTTTCTCAGCATCGAAACATGATAAAAATTGTGTACCTGAGATAAACTCGGAGGTAAAGCCAACTGGTATGAAATTGATCCAACTCTCTCCAGAATTTCATATGGTCCAATGAACTTTGGACTCAGCTTTCCTTTCTTACCAAATCGCATCACACATTTCCATGGTGATACTTTGAGAAAAACATGATCACCTACCTCAAAAGAGAGATCCTTCCTCCTATTTTCCGCATAACTCTTCTGCCTGATCTGAGCTGTTCTCATGTGTTTCTGTATCATCTGAAATTTTTCTGCCATCTTTTCTACCAATTCTGGTCCCATCATCTTTCTTTCATCCACTTCATCCGAAAAAGCTGGAGTTGGACACCGCATTCCATATAATGCCTCAAATGGTGCCATCTGTATATTGGAATGAAAACTGTTATTATAAGAAATTTCAACCAAAGAAAGATGTAGGTCACAATTCCCTGATAATCCATCGAACAAGCACGTAGCATATCCTCCAATGTCAGGATCATTCATTCTGACTACCCATCTGATTGAGGATGAAAAGATGTACTAAAATTTAATTCAGTACCCAACGACTTCTAAAGGCCTTTCCAAAAGTTAGAAGTGAACCTGGGATCAAAGTCAGATACAATGGAGAGAGGAACTCCATGTAACCTGACTATCTCTTTAAGATACAAATGGTAAAGTTGATCTAGGGAAAAATTATCTCGTATAGTAAGGAAATGAGAAGATTTGGTCAAGCGATCAATAATAACCCAGATTGCATTATTATCTCGAGATGTCTTCGGTAATCCCACAACAAAGTCGATGGATATATTCTCCCATTTCCACTCTGGCATTGGTAAAGGTTGAAGCATCCCTTTCGGTAACTGCCGCTCTACTTTAACATGTTGACAAGTCAAACACTTCACAGTAAAATCAGCAATATCTCTTTTCATTCCATCCCACCAGTAATACTCCCACAGATCTCTGTACATCTTAGTACTGCCAGGATGAACTGAAAATGGAGAACTATGAGCTTCACATAACAACTCTACCTTCAAATGTGAATCACAAGGCACACACAATATTTTCACAAATCTCAAAACGCAATCATTATCAATGTTTAATTCATGCAACTTACCTTTCTAAACCAGCTCTACCTTTTTCTGCAACTCACTGTCTTTCTTCTGTGCTTTCTTGATTATGTCTGATAGAGAAGATTTCACTGATACCTAAAATAAAACAGAAGAACATCTTGCACCAACAACTTCTATTCCAAAGTTCATCAAATCCTTAACCAAAGGATCACTTTCCAAATGCAACATTGCTAATGAAGCATTACTTTTTAAACTCAAAGCATTAGCCACTTTATTTTCTTTTCCCGGATGGTAATGAATTGTACAACCATAATACTTGATTAATTCTAGCCATCTCTTATGTCTCATGTTCAATTCTTTCTGAGTTAATATATACTTTAGACATTTGTGATTGGTATATATTTCACACTTTACTCCATACAAATGATGCCTCCAAATTTTTAAAGCGAAAACAAGAACAGCTAATTCCAAATCATGTGTAGGGCAATTTACCTCATGAGTTTTCAACTTTCGTGAAGCATAAGAAATTACCTGATAATTCTTCATTAGGATACACAAAATTAAATGAAGCATCACTGTAGATAACAAACTCTCCATTCCTGGAGGGTAGTGCCAAAACTGGAGCATTCACCAATCTTCTTTTCAATTCCTGAAAACAATCATCACATTCTTTTGTAAAGATAAACATAACACCCTTCCGAGTTAGCTTACTCATTGGACTAGATAACCATGAAAAATTTCTAACAAACCTTCGGTAATATAATTCCAAACCAAGGAAACTACGAATCTCTGTAACATTTGTGGGTCTTGGCCATTCTTCAACAACCCTTGTTTTTGCAGGATCAACGGTTATCCCATCTTTAGAAACAATGTGACCAAGGAAAAAAATTTGTTGCAACCAAAACTCACACTTGCTGAATTTCCCATACAATTTCTTTTCTTTTAAGGTTTTCAAAATAACCCTTAAGTATCATTCATGATCCTCTTTACTTTTAGAAAACACCAAAATATCATCAATGAAAACAACCAAAAACATATCCATGAAATCATTGAAAATTATTTTCAATAAGTCCATGAATACAGCAGGTGAATTGGTTAGCCCAAAAGGCATTACTAAAAATTCATAATGGACATATCTTGTACGAAACGCAGTCTTCGAAACATCTGCTTCCTTTACCTTCAGCTGATGGTACCCCTATCTCAGGTCAATCTTTGAAAAAAAACTAAGCTCCCTGGAGCTGATCAAAAAAATCATCGATATGAGGCAAATGATATTTGTTCCTAACAGTGATGTTATTCAAGGCTCTATAATAAATGAAAAGTCTCATAGAACCATCTTTCTTTTTAACAAATAAAACAGGATCACCCCATGGTGATGTGCTAGGTTGAATGAAACCTTTCTCTAATAAATCTTTCAATTGCTCCTTCAACTCTACAAGTTCAATTTGATCCATTCGATAAGGGGGTTTTGAAATTGGATTAGCATCAGGATCTAAGTCAACAGTAAATTCAACTTCCCAATGTAGTATTATTCCAGGAAATTTATCAGGAAAACATCAGGATACTCATTTTCAACCGGCACATCATTAATCTGAACAGTTCCCTTGTTTTCAACAATATGTGCAAGGTAACATTCATTTCCATCTTTTACAAGTTTCTCGGCCTGTTGATAAGTTATCAATAGTAAGGGTTCATTCTTGTACACAAACCGAAAGTCTTTCTGAGAAGAAACTTCTTTAGCTCTACAGTCAATCTTAGCATGTTAAATAGAGAGCCAATCCATACCCAGGATAACATGAAACTCTACTAGAGGTAGAATAATAAGGTTTGCAAGTAGGTTCTTTCCACAGATAAGGATAAGAATATTCTTATAAATTTTTTTGGTCTCAACATTTCCCCCAGGTGTTTTTACCACAATTTTAGGAGTCATTTCTTGAGATGGTATTCCCATTTTACTAGAAAAGGTTTCAAAGATGAAAGAATGTGTAGACCCCGAATCAAACAACACACTGGCATAATCTAAAAAAACAAACAAAGTTCCTGATACAACTTCATTTTGACGTCCCAACATCTACTGAAGTAGTTGCAATGGATTTCACCACCCCTTTCTGCATGTAGTCTAACTGCTTCCCATCACTCAAGCTCTTTGTCGGACACTCATTTGCATAGTGACCCATCTCATTGAACTTAAAACATTTAACTAACTGTAAATAAAATTTGAACTTACCATCACCTTGATCTTTTTCAGTGCAATCACGAGCCTTATGTCCCATCCTACCACATCGGTAGCACTTTTCAAAATTCATAATACATTCCCCAACATGCCTTTTACCACATTTATCACAAACTGGAAACATAGTTTTCATACCGTCAGACCTTTTTGAAGAATTCATTCCTTTCTCCTCCCACCTCGGTCTCTTATTCTGCTGGTTGTTATAGAACACTTGATCATCGACAAACTCCATTTCCACCTTCTTAGCTCATCGAACAAGCTTTTCATAACTTTTAAACTCACGAGAAGCTAATGCCATTTGATATTTTGTATTTATTTCTGTTTAAAAACGATTGATTTAACTATCAAGGTCTCGGATAAAATTTGGAGCATACCTTGCCAATCGAGTGAACCTATCTTCATAGGTATCCACTGAGTCTTCCTCTTGCCTCAATTACAAGAATTGTTTTTCCATACTAAGTTGAACAACCATAGGAAAATACTTCTCAAGAAACATACATTTGAATTCATCCCAGTCATGAGCATCAATCCCATCAGAGTCCCTGCTATTTTTAACCATCGACCACCACTGATCTGCCTCACCCTCCAAATTTAAATAGCATGACTAACCTTTTTATTGTATGAGCACCCCATGACATCGAAAATCTTCTCTAGTGCATTAATCCACCATTCAGCCAACACAGGGCCAGATGATCCTCTGAATGACGGGGGATGTTGCCTCATGAAATGTTCCACCACTGACAAGTTCCTATGCGGCTGATCTGGCTGATCTCGTGCATGGATACCACCACCATTTATTGCTTGATTCAACTGCGCCATTACTGCAAAAAACTGTTCAGCTCCAATTCTGACCATCTTAGGATGCTGATTCGGAAGGTTATTTCCTTCTGTATGCCTTCCTAGCACTGCTTCCCTGTTTCCTCTGCGAAAAACCATTTTGAACAAACATGTCTTAGATGAAGCAACATGGTAATCTTCAAATGATATATCATTCAAAAAAAAAATGGATAATCATTTAATAGGATTCTAACTCCTAAAGTTATCTAAACCGACCTCTGATACAAACTATAAGGCCCCGACCTTAAACCTTACTTAACCTTGTGTTATTACAAGATTAAACCTTGAGGATCTTTTCTGGTTTAGAGTTTTTAGAGAATTAGATCATAAAACATGCATTACGTTCCACATTTAAACAAAGTGGTTACATAAAAGATATTATCCATTTTTTCCATCAATGGAAACATATTTAAAATAAAACATGGATTCTTTCTTGACACTTCCTTGACACTATCATCATATCATGTACCTTTCCCTTGACATGTGAAAAAAATTTCAAAAACATGGGATGAGCATAAAAAGCTCAGTAAGGGATATACAAATATCGAAAGGAAACATGGGTACATATATACATAAGAATGAAATCATAATTTACCCATAAAACATAAGCACTTTAATATACATCATCAAATCATGAAAAAATCATAGAAATCATAAGACATAAAGGTAACTTGAGGCATTCATAACATTCTTACGTAGGGAGTAACCCTCTTGGTTACGTTTGGAATACCCATCACAGTATATTCCCTAAATATCTTCATAGAAACCTTAACGTTTCACTCCTTCGCGTTACCCAATGCATTGGAGAGCTATATCGGGCTCACCCGCCCTTAGTTTGTCACGGAACCACCTGCCTTCATAATAATGCCCAAGAACCTCAACATAATCGTATCACATAAAACATGCATAAAGGAAACATAACATTTACACCTTTCAATCAAAAGATATAAATACAAAACATTGATATAAAAACATTATGAAAACCATTTTAAATACCAAAATAAAAGAAAATATAAACATGGTATTTATTTTTCTTTTAAAAAACAGTATGGCATGTAGTGGAAGCCGAAACTCAAATAATGGTCACGGCGGCGAAGAAGTTGTTGTCGCCGCATACGTACGACAAAAAAACATTCCCTTTTGTCATTTAGTAAATGCATCGTATAAAAAAGATTCCTTTTGAATAAACCTAAAAGTAAAATAGGCTTATACACTTTATAAAAAAGGTTGTGTATAAAACAAAATATGCCTCAATGAAAGGAGATTGAGACAAAGTCCCACACCTCGAGTCCGACGTGACTCAGTCGTTCTTTAATTTCCTGAATAGTAAACTTTAGTAAATTTCTACTTGTTTAAGAACCTTTTTCAAGTTCATTATTCCTTTTATATCACTCATTTCCAAGTCATGAACACTATGTAATTATTTATGTTAATAACAGTCATTTTAACGATCATTGGTACTTGAGTCAAAAATAAACCCTTTATAATTACAAGTTGTTCATGTATCCATTATATCCAGAATGGTATTCATGATTTATATATCATATATATCATATATATCCAGTACATGCATTAATTTATAATATTACATAACATTTAGAGGTAAGAAATGAAATGCACCGTTCATGGAGACGGTAAGCCATACGTACACATGAACGCTGCTTCCATTTCTATTTCGTATTTTATGAAATGGAATCATAATGATATAAAGGTATATTATAATTCCAGTGTAATATCATATAAAATATCATAACTCCATCCTTTATAAGTCCCACATATGGTATTAGCGAATAAAATCACTTTGAGGGGGCGGTAGTCCGCACTTCCTTAAATGAAGATATCGCGTTTACCCATAATGGAAACCATAAAGGTATGCCCAAAATAAAAAATACACAATCTTAAGGAAAACATAAACATATTATATATCATATATAAATATAGTGTCATCTTATTGGCCACCTTTGAAGGTGTTAAAAGAATGTTGAATAATCATCGTTTCAGGAGGCAGAAATTCTCCATCCACAGAAACAGTATGTTCTTTAACCATTAGATGTAGGTGTGTGTAATTGTAGCTCGAATCCTTCTTATAAAAACATCCTAGTATATGGAAGAGACTTTTTTTGTTACAAAATAAATGAATAAAAATAGTTTAGGGGGTTGGAGAAGCAAAATAAAACAAAAGAACACAAGTGAGGACATTACCTTAAAATCGTGTAACACCCTTTGGTTTGAGCTCAAAGGATTTCTTGGGAAGAATTTTGCCCAATGTGAGGCTTCAAGGAGTAATAGAGGGATGTTTAGAGACAAAATGGACAGGGTTTGGCCGATCCAATGGCTTAGGAAGTGTGGGTAAGCAGGTAGAGGTTGGGGCATTTTATAAGAGGAGAGGAGGGGCACTCTTGGAAAGTAAAGAAATGTTACCTTAATTTAAAATGAGTTTCGGATTCAAAAGGTCCCACATTGATATAATTCGAGGGTAAGGTGATAAGGGTTTTAAATCCACCCATACAATTGGTTTTGGACATGTTTAGGTCATAGATTTTAAATTATCTTTTCATTTTATTTAAATCCTTTATTAATGAGGTAATCGCTGCATCATCATGATGTCATAAATAATGTAATTTATTTAATTTTTAAAAATTATATAAAAACTATCATGATGTAGGAAATATTTCTATATTTATAATGAATATTTATAGTAAAAAATAGGACTCGTATAACCCCATTTAACAATTGATTTAGTAAAACAACTCATGTTTGTGTCATTTTAATTTTAACATTAAATAAAAAGATATTAATGTCATTTTCCTACCAAAGTGGATCCATGGGGACCCCAAGTTGACCCATGGCATGTCTCGTTCAGCCATGAAACATCCAATTAGGGTAGTACATGTGTGATGCTCATATCATATTATTAAAACATTATTTTTACCTCAAACTACACTAATTACCTATAATCGCGATTAAGAACTTAAAAGTTACTATTCACCAAAAAATTATTTTAATCTCATTGAAACACAGTTTACTTCTTAATGACAACCATGTATGTCAGATTTTTGAAAATCACATCACATAAGTGGAAAAGTATCATTTAAACGAAAAATCAGTTTCTTTAACAACCACTTAGTGGTTTCACTATTCATCAAAAATTAAAGTTTTTCAAAAAAATACCAAAACATCACCCTAATATATATTTGATATTCAGAATTAAAAAATGATGTCTATTTTAAAAAATTAAAATCATATAAGTTACATTAATTAATTTAATAATTTATTCATGATTTCATGACAAATAGTGTGTTTTTATGAACAAATAAGTATCAAAAAATTGGCACTAGTTTAAGTCCAATTTCAAAGTGAAATTGATTCAAATGACCACCATTGGATTAAATGGTAAAAATATACTCTAATTTAACTTTAAACCCAATTCAAAAGATAATCTAATCATATAAATAAATTTGGTTAAAAAGCGGTTTTGAATTAAAATACATCATTTTTCACTATTCATTAAAAAATGAACTTTATCGGAAAAATACCAAAAATTCACACAAAGTTAATTTTGATGTCCCAATCATAAAGAATATGTTTATTTTGACAAACATATCTTATAAAATTGACAAAATATAGATTTAAAAATGGTTTTCAACAAAAGGCAGTAAAACAATTTTTTGAAAATATTAGTGTATTCCATGATTAAGATAGGATTTATTCTCATTTTAAGCCTCTAAAACACTATCTAAATCACTAATAGACATAGATAAAAATATCTATTATTCATTACTTATTTGGGATGTTATAGTGAGAACCCATAATAAGTTTAATAACACGATTTTGTTTTTGATAAAAACATTTAATAACACAATAAATTATCAATATGAATGATTAAAAATGAAGGGAGGATGTGAGAAGAAATAATAGTATTTCAATGGTGAAGCACAAAGAACATCTCTTTAGAAGGTGAAATAATTGAATATTTGAATCTAGTAATCAATCATAGATTATTATTAAGATGAATTTCATCTTATGGATTTATTTATATTCTCCAGATCTCCTTTGGTGGCCTTCATGGTGTAAATGGTTTCATATATCATTTGGATGATTACCCATGGTGGTGGGGTAAAAATTTAATTTAAAATTTAAAATTTCTGGATTGGCTTCACTAGCTAGCCAGATGACTCCACCACCTAGTAGGTGGGTCTTTTTATAGTCATTGAACAGATACTGTGTCTCATCAATTATTAGATAGGCCATCTAGTGCTAAATCTTCATTGGTGTTACCTCTAAATATCCCGTGAACCTCGTATTGGTAGTTGGTGGTCCTGATAGTGGTTAGGTGGTTCTCATTATTCCACCAAATGGTCAATGGATCAAATGTATGCATAGATCGGTTTTAGATTGTGGGGATTTAATTGAAGCCTTACAAACTCCTTTTTATTCCATTGATTGAACAGAAAACTCCTTAAATTCATATCCAATCATTATTAATGAACTAAAATTAAATAAATAAATTCGAAATATAATATTTATTTTTATAATAATTAAATATAATGTAAGATACAACAATCTACAATATTTTGATGAAGAAAACACATAAAAATAAATGATTAGAAAAAGATATAAAATAATTTTATTAGTATCAATAAAAAACTAGGTAATCTCAAAAAAACAAATTTTATTTATGAAATTAAAAATGTGATTATGAAGAGATTTTCAACAAGGATAATTTCAACACATAAATTTTAAGATTGAATGTCAATCCATATATTATAAAATTTAAAAAATGAAATGTATTGTTAATGTGAATTGTCAAAATAATATCCCCTAATGGTATCAATATTGTTGGGTAGTAATGGCCCATTACTTGTAACAAGGGTGAAGATATAGTTAACACCCAACTATCTATTTTTAAGGTCAATACTTATCAGTGCATATATTCCTAGACCACATCCACATGCTTGTATCCAAATGAGGATGTATTTTTATTGAATGACACGTTGAATTTAATTTAAAATTTTATCCATGATATTAATATTTTCCAATCCATTTAAAATAAACTAAAAAATAATTATACAATGATACACCTTGAAATAGAAAATTTTCCCCATTGATAGATATTATAGATATGAAACATCCCATGGTATATGAGATACATATGATAAATTTCCTTACTTCATTATATAAAAAAATAACGGAGAATCATGAATATTATTTTTTTAAAGTATATAAGAATTATTAATAAACAATAAATTATATAAAAATATTCTTGATCTTGGGGATTTTTGAAAATATCAGCTAATTAAAAATCCATTAAAATGAATTGTAAAATTATATCCCTTATCTTAAATAGGCCTCTAAATTAGTGGGCTTTAATCACAATATTTTTAGTTCACAAATGTCAAATTATATTTATTGAAAAAATAATGCAAATATTATTATCATGGTTAAATGATACATAATTTTAATTCAGCCCATAACCTAATAGTGTGTGTTTCATTAATATAATATAGAAATACTAAAACTCTATAAAAATTTATTACACTTTTACTATATAAATTGAAATAAATTTTCTTTATAATTCTCAAAGACAATATGGAATTTCCATGTAGTTGATACGTAATTCTTGAACTTTTCAAATCTAATTATAATCCACTAAAATTAGCATTTGAAAAAAATTATTCATTCCAATAGGGCATAATTTGGGTAAAATAAGAAATTATTTTTAGAAATTTTTAAATTATTAGATATACTTATAGGATATTTTAAATATGACACTTATTGGTTATCTTAAAAATGAGAGAAAATAGAAACAATAAACATTTGGTCAAGTCAGGCCACAGTAAGGTAAATAATGATCCCAATCATGCCTCTATAATGTTTTTTGTAAATTCATTTAACAAATAAATAAAAGTTTATCCTAAAAGTACTCATCAGAAGATAAATGTTTTCATTTATTTATTAGTAAAAATATTCTTGGAAATTAAATTAGTGTATTTTCATTAATATATAAAAATTCTATCCATATTTTGCAACTTTTTAAAACCATTATTATATTTAATCTCCCCCATAAAACCTATTTAAATGTATTTAATCACGAAGTTAAAAAAATCATTATAAATATATTAGTTTATTTAGTAAAAAATAGCATCATCATTATATCTATTAATAATTACTAATTCTTGAGAAACACGTTTTAAAAACATAGTTGAATCCTATTATCCAATTTATAAATCATTTTAAAAAATAAATGCAGTTAACCTACATTGTAATTCTCTTTGATCTTGTTTCGCACAATAAAGTGCATGGTTTTACTTAAAAACATGATTTTCAAATTTTAAATATTCAAAACCAAGATGTTTCCCCAAAAAAACCAATAGAGATATTAAACCATTCAAAAAATCACTTTTAATATTCATTTCATAAAATGTAATATTTCTGCGGGTAGAGAATTCTAATAAGTTTTATTGGATTTAAACATAGTTATTAGAGAAAATTTATCATTACAATTAACTATTTTTTCTTTATTATATCCTTTTTCTATTTGTAACACCCCAAGCTTCCTTGGTATGTATCCTTTCGAATAATGCAATGGCGTGCATTGTACGCAACTTCGAGATTTTAACACACCATAACCAATCAAACTAGCCGTTATGAATAGTAACACCGACTTTTTGAAATTTTATAAATTCTATCTCTCTAAATGGACTTCATTTTTGGATTCGGAATATCGAAATTAGCCTAGGGTGAAATTTTGGTACTTTTCGGATAACTTTCATATTTTGATGAATAGTGAAAATTACTAAATTTTAATTAAAAACAACTTTTTTAATCAAAATAATTAATAGTGATAAATTATGAATTTGAGTGGTTTTAAAGTATATTTAGAATATATTTTTACCATATAATACAATTTGGGTCATTGAACAAAATTTCACATTTAAACCAGACATAAACGAGTGACAATCTTTTGATAGTTATTATCTCTAAAAAACACGCTTTTTGTTTTAACAACGGGAATTAATTTTAAATTAATATCTGCCACTTCTGTGTTTTGAATTTGGAAAAATGGATTCCATATTTGGAATCAAGATTTTCAAATTGTGTAAATAGGTAACTTTTAATTTTAAACATTTTGGATAATTACTCCGGTAAATATTTTATTTACCATGGTTAAAGGGTAAATCCGGTAAACAATGGTTAAAAAATAATATTATAATAATACTAAATTACCCTAAAACGTGTCTTAACCCTATTTATTGATACATGGTCGACCAGGGGAATATTTGGGACGATTTTGGGACCCCATGGATCCACTTGTAAGTGATAATGACGCTTTATTTTAATTAAGTTAAAATAAATACAAAAATGACACAAGCATATATCTTTTAAAAAAATAATTATTATAGAGGGTTATATATGTTCTATTTTAGATAATAAATATTCATTAGAAAGATAAAAATATTTCCTACATAATTATATTTTATTTATAATATTTAGACATTAAATAATTTAATTTATTTATGACACAATGATGATGAATTAATTACTTTAATAGTGAAAAATTACAATAATTGATATTTTAAATACCCAAATAAATATAATATGAATCTTTTAAGGAATTAAAATAATTTTCTAGGATAATATGACATATTAGGATTGCTTTTATTGACTTTTTTCGAAGTAATGAATCTGTTATGAGTTTCAAAAAAATCAACTATTGAATAGTGTCAAAATTGACATAAAAGAGTTATTAAAACAAATATTATATTATTAATTGATATTAAATTCCTAAAAATATAAGGTTAGTCCAAAAGAAATATATCATGATAGTTTCATCATTAATGGACCACTTGGGGGTCTCTTGGATGTATATAGTATGTTTATTAACCATATAATATAAAAATACAAAGAGACATTGTAAAAGTGAAACTAATTAACTAAGAGTTAATACTTAAAGATAAGGTTAATATAATGACCCAATCCTGTCTAAATTCTATTGGTTGAGTTTTTTTCGACCCATCCCCACCTTAAAATCTAAATAATAAACTTTGGAGCCATTATAAACCGAATATGAATTTATTATAAATTAATATTTCTAGCTTTTCCAAAGGTGCCCCTCACCCCTCTTATAAAAGGGCACTCCTCCTTCTCATTTCTTCACACCTTCAAAGCCCTTTGGGTCGGCCAACCCCTTCCCAAAGACTATCTCAACTTCCCTCACTACAACCTAAAGGCCTTAGTTTGATCATAAAGCCAACCTATGGAACCCTTTTGATCAAATCAAAAGGAAGAACCCGAATAAGAGGTAATGTTTTCACCACCCCTTTTCAAGTTCCTTTCTTCTTCCACTTCCTCTTTCTTTGTTATTACCATTATAAAATAATAACTCCATTATCATATATATACTGTGATTTTATTATAAATATGGTACAACCATATTCAGTATTCTATCCATCCTTTGAATAACATGTCACCATACGTGCGTACGTACGGCTTACCGTCTCCATGTCGTGGTGTAATTGTTATTCAATATATTAATATTTGGATGGGTATAATAATGATGTTTAACTCATGTAAATAATAAATATAACATGATAAGGATTCTTTATATATGATATAACATCCAATTATATATTATTTTAATATCAAAAGAATGATATTGTCGCTCCTGCGCATGTACGGACTACCGTCTCCACGAACGCGATGAGATTCATTCTCCATCATATCCATTCAAGTATAATTATAATTTGATGATTTAAAAATAGTATATAAGGACTTGATATAATTCTGGATATTAATAATATACATCTCATTAATAAATATGGATCACATAACAAAGAATATAAAGTAAAATGAACCCGTTAACACCCGAAATGACGATAATTCAAAGATATTATTAACAAATCAATGTTAAAAGATCATATATGATATCATATTAAAGTAAATGATTCCTGTATAATTAAATAACAATTATTTCACCATTATAAAGGAGGTAAACCTACCGTCGACCAAGGAAAAAGTACAAAGTAAGGGATTTTCTTATCTCATTTTCAATTCTGTGAGATTTCCATTGTTCTCCACTAAATTATTGAAAGTGGTGTATTGTGTACTTCCATTTGATACATATTATCATGATTATATTTATATTCATGTTATTCTCTAAATCATTTGGTGGTTATTAACTTTTGGCAATATGAATCAGTTGATTAACGTGGTAAGGGATTTTCTTATCTCACTTTCAATTCCGTGAGATTTCCATTGTTCTCCACTAAATTATTGAAAGTGGTGTATTGTGTTCTGCCATTTGATACATATTATCATGATTATCTTTATATTCATGTTATTATCTAAATATTTTGGTGTTTATTAACTTTTGGCCATATTAATCAGTTGATTAACATGGTAAGGGGTTTCTTAACTCACTCTTAATTTCGTGAGAATTCCATTGTTCACCACTTAATTATTGCATGTGGTGTATGTGTACTTCCCATGATTGTATTAATTGTGTAATATAATTTAATTTAAGGGTATTTACATCATCATGGTATGATACTTCTTTCGTGGGTGTACGTTTCGTATGTTACCTAATCGATAAGGGAATTTGAGATTTCAATTTCACTCATTTGGTTTTACGCATATTTCATTGATTATATTACCCCAAGATTATGTGTCGAATCACTATTCATTTTATTATGTCATAATTTCCACTCCCCTTCCTGTGGATATACTTTTGATACACATAATCACTCCATTTATAATTCTCAAGTCATTTATATGAACTTGATAAGAGTAATTTTAACTCATTCACCATTTGTTGAGTTAAACATCCAATTCGTTGGTGTTGTTTTTACAAGAATATGTGAGAATATCTTTGATTGTTTTACACTGAATATCCAATCATATTTAGTGTATTTATATTTGTCACACATAATTATGTCATTGATTTATCCTTAACCTAAGGAAATGGCATTTATGAGAGATTTCATCTCAATTTACATTCCATTGAGACTTCTTTGTTGATATACACCAAATCACTTTTATGTGGTATATATAATGTAATTTGACATAGTATATCATGAATCCCTTTATTCTCATGATATTACAAAGTTCTGATTACATCAATTATTTTTATTCAATTTTCTCTCTTTTTGTTAGAATCTATAACTAAAATACCATTTTTTAAATGTTTTAAAGACTTATTCATCTAAATCTCTCTTATTAATGTCTATGTTTTAAAAAATTGGTTTTAATGATTTATTTATATGGACATTAAAGTTTAGAAATTAAAACTCATTTTAAAAAGTTTAAAAGTTGTATGGGACACTTTGATTCAAAAATCTATTTTTAAATGGCTTCTGGGAAAATAGTGAGACTTTTAAATGATTTCAAGAAAGAGGGGGATATTTCTCTCAAATAGTTTTGATGAATATTTTAAACTATGTCAACATCCTTCATTATTCTTGATTGAGGTTAATGTGATACAATACAATCTTCCATATTGTATCAAATGAGTTATGTTTGACTATGGATGTGCTATTTTTATACCATTCATGGTTTGTGGTTAAAGTATTGGCATTTCGTATGCTAGTTTTAATACAAATGTTTATGTTATGTTTAAACCTGTTCATATGAGGAATGCATTGGACTTAATAAGTGACTGGTGGAGCCCGCTATAGCTCCTCGATGCATCGGTAGGTCTCATGAGACAAACTAGTGTCTTGGCACAAGGCCTTGGAAAAATCTTATTTGTAGTCTTGGCACGAGGCCTTGGCTATGTGGTTATGATAGTCTGGCATTATGCATTCCATCATTATGAAAGTGGTTATTGATAATGCATGGGATTGTTCTACTAGTAGAATATCAATGTGAGTAAGTAAGTGGCATTATTTTATTTTATATTTGCCATTTTATGCTGAAGTTCAAGTTTAAAAGGCTTTTTTTAGTTATAAAATGCCTTATGTTTGTATGCTTATTTATGAAAGCTTCTGCTATAATGTTATCCTTACTGAGCATCTAAGCTCACCCCTTTCAATGTTTAATTTTTCCCAGGATTATAAAGAAGTAATTTATGAATGACCTGAAGGGATAGTATGAGGGGATATGAAGACAAGATGTTTTTTTATGATGTAATGTAAAAATTTATGGATGTATCTAGTTATTCCAAGGCTACTAAACTAATCGGTCTTTCGAGACTTGATCTTTCTCGTGATCATCCCAATGTAATGTAATAATGCACCGACTCTAGGTAACTAGGGTTGGGGCATTACAGTTGGTATCAGAGGAAGTTTAGTACAATCCTTGGAAGATAGATTTAGATAAACTCTGATTATAGCACGTAGACCTAAGATGAACATTGAGGATTAGTATAAAAGAACTTCCTAGAATTTTGGTATTGTAGAGATTTTGTGAGTTTTCCGAGCAATACATCCCTGTCTGGATACGAGCAGGTAGAGGAGGCTCTGGCACAGATATACCTAGGGGTAAAACCCGAAAACACCGCTTTGAGCTAGACTCGAACGGGAACTGGTGCATGACAACGGGCCTTACTGCACTCTTGGTTACGACACTCCCGTGGGATATGCTTAGGATAATTTACATTTTCTTTACAAACTAATTTAAGTAATATATATAAAAGATGAGAGTAAATGACCTTGGTTAATCCTAATATGTTTCAAATTGAGAATATGGTGACATTTTAATCTCTAGATGATTTTACGACTACTGTTACTCACACAATGCTTTCTGGTTTTAGTCAATGGCTGGATTCCAAGGAAGTCATAGTAACTTTGAGAATGATGTACAAGGTGGGAACGATGGTGGAAATGAGCAACAAAATGGAATGTTGATAGGTGTAAAAGATATCGCCTTTATGCCAAATCAGTTTTCCAAAAATATGATCAACAACATATATATTAACCAAATCCCAGACTCAACAAGGAAGAGAAAGGTGATAAATGATAAGAACTCCAGCAATGGAGATCATGGAGAAAAGAACCCTCAATTTTCATCATGCAGGAAATGTGGAAAGAGACACCCAGGAAAGTGTCTCAATGGGACAACAAAATGTTTTACGTGCGGGAAGGAAGGACATAAAGTGAAGAATTGCCGAAGAAAAATGAAGATTACTATGGAAGAAGATAAAAATGGTCCCAAGAGTTCATTTACAGTCATTTGCCGTAAATGTAGGGGACCTGGCCATTACCCGAGTGAATGTCCTATTCTATAGGATATTTTCTTGGTCAAAGAAGAAGCTATGTGGAAATAAATGGTTGGAGAAAAATTTAAAAAATTATTAGCACTCCTTGTTGATGGGTTTACTTTGGAATAATTTTCTCTTGTATTTGTAACCCCGCATTTTGCCATGTGAGAATGATATTTGAGGAAGAATTGTCTCTTCTCTTGTGCATATAGGTATAAATAACCATCTGGTTTTATATGATCTTTGGGGTTTGAGAAAATTATAAGTTATTATAATTTGGGATGAAAATGCTTGGTATGATATAAAATTTTTGGTTAAATTATGTTATTTTTAGGAATTTATCTCATTTTGGTAATATTATAAAATATAGTTTTTGAAAAAGGACAGAACGTAGACTGTGTGACAACCCGTCGCGTCGGACAAAGATGTGGGAATCAAACCCACAACCAAAGTGTGATTGGGATTTATCGCCTACCACTGGACTACGTGAAGTCCCTGGTTAGTGTGACTATTTTTTTGTTAAATGATTTTATTGATCAATAATAAGATGATTTGGGTTCTTATGTCTTATCAAATGAATACCCTTGGTATAGAAAAATGATTTGGTGATTAAGTGATAAATGTTATTTTGGAAGATGTTCTCTTTGTTGGGAACACTATATGCCCAAGGAAAATAGAATAAAATGGGGTTTCATTTGTATAGTAATGGTGGATTTTTATCTACGTTTTTATTATGGATTTATAGTGATTTGGGTTATTTATGGAAATGATTAACCTATAACAGAGAATATGTGATGATGTTAATTACTTTTAAGTATGTGACTTTAAGAGTATTTCATGCCATTTGGAGATACAATTTAACATGGGAGACTACATAATCAAATTATTCTATGTTTTGGGTTTCAATATTAGTTTGGAGGATTTTAAGGACAATTGATTATTGAATGGTATTTATTTTACTTTGGGGTATTGTTGGTTCAAATTTAGAAATTAAGATTAGTGCATATTTATCTCAAGGGATATCCTTTTGGGGGATTATTAGATCATTCACTAACCATTTTGGTTTTGATTTATCTTCAAAGACAATGTAAATATATAGTTTATCCTGCATGGATCATGTGATTCTATAGAAGTTTATTCTAGCTCTTCCAGTGTGACCAAGTCTTCTTGAATACTCATCATTTAAAAAAAATTGAGTTAGTGGTGGAAATTTATTAAAGAATGAAACTATACTTAAAATGTAAGTATATCTCATAATTTTATTAGTCAATATCATAAATGAATTCTCATCCTTATGTAATGTAACTTAAAAAAATGTTGTCTGTTTACTTTCCTACTAGGAGACTAATGGTCGTTTGTCCCAACACAAGTTTGTGGTTTTCTTATTGTTAGCTTTCTCCTGATCATGATTTCTATCCATCTCCATCATAACATGACACTTAGTTTATCATCCATATCCATGTTTTCTTACATGGAATCCTAGTATGGGTTATCTTGGATGACCCTTATACCTCTCTCTCTTTCTTTTAATGTGATAGTTTTATTGACACTTTTTCCGATGTGGGACTTTCCATTATATTCCCAAGAAAAATTTTAAAAAAATTGTGAGGACGCAATTTATTGAAGGAGGGGATAATGTAACACCCCAAGCTTCCTTGGTATGTATCCTTTCGAATAATGCAATGGTGTGCATTGTACGCAACTTTGAGATTTTAACACACCATAACCAATCAAACTAGCCGTTATGAATAGTAACACCTACTATTGGAAATATTATAAATTCTATCTCTCAAAATGGACTTCATTTTTGGATTCGGAATATCGAAATTATCCTAGGGTGAAATTTTGGTACTTTTCGGATAACTTTCATATTTTGATGAATAGTGAAAATTACTAAATTTTAATTAAAAACAACTTTTTTAATCAAAATAATTAATAGTGATAAATTATGAATTTGAGTGGTTTTAAAGTATATTTAGAATATATTTTTACCATATAATACAATTTGGGTCATTGAGCAAAATTTCACATTTAAACCAGACATAAACGAGTGACAATCTTATGATAGTTATTATCTCTAAAAAACACGCTTTTTGTTTTAACAACGGGAATTAATTTTAAATTAATTTCTGCCACTTATGTGTTTTGAATTTGGAAAAATGGATTCCATATTTGGAATCAGGATGTTCAAATTGTGTAAATAGGTAACTTTTATTTTTAAACATTTTGGATAATTCCTCCGGTAAATATTTTATTTACCATGGTTAAAGGGTAAATCCGATAAACAAGGGTTAAAAAATAATATAATAATGATACTAAATTACCCTAAAACGTGTCTTAACCCTATTGGATGATACATGGTCGACCATGGGAATCTTTGGGTCGATTTTGGGACCCCATGGATCCACTTGTATGTGATAATGACACTTTATTTTAATTAAGTTAAAATAAATACAAAAATGACACAAGCATATATCTTTTAACAAAACAATTATTACAGAGGGTTATATATGTTGTCTTTTAGGTAATAAATATTCATTAGAAAGATAAAACAATTTCCTACATAATGATATTTTATTTATAATTTTTAGACATTAAATAAATTAATTTATTTATGACACAATGATGATGAATTAATTACTTTAATAGTGAAAAATTACAATAATTGATATTATAAATACCCAAATAAAAATAAAATGAAACTTTTAAGGAATTAAAATAATTTTCTAGGATAATATGACATATTAGTATTGATTTAATTGACATTTTTCGAAGTAATAAATCTGTAATGAGTTTCAAAAAAATCAACTATTGAATAGTGTCAAAATTGACATAAAAGAGTTCTTAAAACAAATATTATATTATTAATTGATATTAAATTCCTAAAAATATAAGGTTCGGCCAAGGGACTTATATCATGATAGGTTCATCATTAATGGACCACTTGGGGGTCTCTTGGATGTATATAGTATGTTTATTAACCATATAATATAAAAATACAAAGAGACATTGTAAAAGTGAAACTAATTAACTAAGAGTTAATACATAAAGATAAGGTTAATATAATGACCCAAACCTGTCTAAATTCTATTTGTTGAGTTCTTTTTGACCCATCCCCACCTTAAAATTTAAATAATAAACATTGGAGCCATTATAAACTGAATATGAATTTATTATAAATTAATATTTCTAGCTTTTCCAAAGGTTTCCCTCACCCCTCTTGTAAATGGGCACTCCTCCTTCTCAAATTTTCACACCTTCAAAGCCCTTTGGTTCGGCCAAATCCTGCCCGAATACTATATCAACATCCCTCAATACAACCTAAAGGCCTTAGTTTTATCAGAAAGCCAACCTATGGATCCCTTTTGATCAAATCAAAAGGAAGAACCCGAAGAAGAGGTAATGTTTTCACCACCCCTTTTCAAATTCCTTTCTTCTTCCACTTCCTCTTTCTTTGTTATTACCATTATAAAATAATAAATCCAGTATCATATATATACTTTGATGTTATTATAAATATGGTACAACCATATTCAGTATTCTATCCATCCTTTGAATAACATGTCACCATACGTGCGTACGTACGGCCTACCGTCTCCACGTCGTGGTGTAATTGTTATTCAATATATTATTATTTGGATGGATATAATAATGATGTGTAACTCATGTAAATAATAAATATAACATGATAATGATTCTTTATATATTATATAACATCCAATTATATATTATTTTAATATCAAAAGAATGATATTGTCGCTCGTGCGTATGTACGGACTACCGTCTCCACGAACGCGATGAGATTCATTCTCCATCATACCCATTCAAGTATAATTATAATTTGTTGATTTAAAAATAGTATCTAAGGACTTGATATAATTCTGGATATTAATAATATACATCTCATTAATAAATATGGCTCACATAACAACGAATATAATGTAAAATGAACCCGTTAACACCCGAAATGACGATAATTCAAAGATATTATTAACAAATCAATGTTAAAAGATCATATATGTTATCATATTAAAGTGAATGATTCCTGTATAATTCAATAACAATTATTTCACCATTATACAGGAGTTAAACCTACCGTCGACCAAGGAAAAAGTACAAAGTAAGGGATTTTCTTATCTCACTTTCAATTCCGTGAGATTTCCATTGTTCTCCACTAAATTATTGAAAGTGGTGTATTGTGTACTGCCATTTGATACATATTATCAGGATTATCTTTATATTAATGTTATTATATAAATAATTTGGTGGTTATTAACTTTTGGCCATATGACTCAGTTGATTAACTTGGTAAGGGATTTTCTTATCTCACTTTCAATTCTGTGAGATTTCCATTGTTCTCCACTAAATTATTGAAAGTGGTGTTTTGTGTACTGCCATTTGATACATATTATCATGATTATCTTTATATTCATGTTATTCTCTTAATAATTTGGTGGTTATTAACTTTTGTCCATATGACTCAGTTGATTAACGTGGTAAGGGGTTTCTTAACTCACTCTTAATTTCGTGAGAATTCCATTGTTCACCACTTAATTATTGCATGTGGTGTATGTGTACTGCCCATGATTTTATTCATTGTGTAATATACTTTAATTTATGGGTATTTACATCATCATGGTATGATACATCTTTCGCGGGTGTATTTTTCGTAAGTTACCTAATCGATAAGGGAATTTGAGATTTCAATATCCACTCTTTTGGCTTTACACATATTTCATTGATTATATTACCCCAAGATTATGTGTGGAATCACTATTCATTTGCTTATGTCATAATTTCCACTCCCCATCCTATGGATATACTTTTTATACACATAATCACTCCATTGATAATTCTCAAGTCATTGATATGAACTTGATAAGAGTAATTTTAACTCATTCACCATTTGTTGAGTTAAACATCCAATTCATTGGTGTTGTTTTTACAAGAATATGTGTGAATATCCTTTGATTGTTTTACACTGAATATACAATCATATTTAGTGTATTTATATTTTTCACACATAATTATGTCGTTGATTTATCCTTAACCTAAGGAAATGGCCTTTATGAGAGATTTCATCTCAATTTACATTCCATTGAGACTTCTTTGTTGATATACACCAAATCACTTTTATGTGGTGTATATAATGTACTTTGACGTAGTATATCATGAATCCCTTTATTCTCATGATATTACAACGAATTGATTACCTCAATTATTTGTATTCAATTGTCTCTATTTTGGTTAGAATCTCTAACTAAAATACCATTTTTTAAATGTTTTAAAGACTTATTCATCTAAATCTCTCTTATTAATGTCCATGTTTGAAAAAAATGGTTTTAAGGATTTATTTATATGGAAATTAAAGTTTAGAAATTAAAACTCATTTTAAAAAGTTTCAATGTGGTATGGGTCACTTTGATTCAAAAATCTTTTTTTAAATGGCTTCTGGGCAAATAGTGTGACTTTTAAATGATTTCAAGAAAGAGGGGGATATTTCTCTCAAATAGTTTTGATGATTATTTACATCTATGTCAACATCCTTCATTATTCTTGATTGAGGTTAATGTGATACAATACAATCTTCCATATTGTATTAAATGAGTTATTTTTGACTATGGATGTGCTATTTTTAAACCATTCATGGTTTGTGGTTAAAGTATTGGCATTTCGAATGCTAGTTTTAATACGAATGTTTATGTTATGTTTAAACCTGTTCATATGAGGAATTCATTGGACTTAATAAGTGACGGGTGGAGCCCGCTATAGCTCCTCGATGCATCGGTAGGTCTCATGAGACAAACTAGTGTCTTGGCACAAGGCCTTGGCAAAATCTTATTTGTAGTCTTGGCATGAGGCCTTGGCTATGTGGTTATGATAGTCTGGAATTATGCATTCCATCATTATGAAAGTGGTTATTGATAATGCATGGGATTGTTCGATTAGTAGAATATCCATGTGAGAAAGTAAATGGCATTATTTTATTTTATCTTTGCCATTTTATGCTGAAGTTCAAGTTTAAAAGGCTTTTGTTTTAGTTATAAACTACCTTAAGTGTGTATGTTTATTTATGAATGCTTCTTCTATAATGTTATCCTTACTGAGAATCTGAGCTCACCCCTTTCAATGTTTTATTTTTCCCAGGATTATGAAGAAGTAATTTATGAATGACCTGCAGGGATAATATGAGGGGATATGAAGACAAGATGTTTTTTATGATGTACTGTAAAAATTTATGGATGTATCTAGTTATTCCAAGGCTACTAAACTAATCGGTCTTTCGAGACTTGATCTTTCTCGTGATCATGCCAATGTAATGTAATAATGCACCGAATCTAGGTAACTAGGGTCGGGGCATTACACCATTGGTCTACTGTTTTTATGGGTGATGTTTCCATTTCCAACTAACAAATTATTGAAATCCCATTTATTGTCAACTGATGGATGATAATAAGGTTTTTCAACAAGAATCAAACCATAATTCCTTGTAAATTAGTTCATGTTTTTTTTTCATTAACCGTATCTAATTTTCATAATAAATTGAATAATTAATATTTATAGGTTTGTAGTGTGAATAAAATCGTGATTTCATCTACATTTAAGATCATTTTTTTAGAAAGAGTTCCCTCCTTCAAATAAACAATGAAACATTCTATGGGATGTTAATTAAATATCATCCATGCCATAGTAAAAGGAATAGATACAGTTTCTTCAAAATAATAAATTTATTTATATATTTATGTTAATTTATGTTCAAATATTATAGTTCAACTTCAACGTTGATAATTTTTGTGATGAGGTTTATAAAAATTATGATCGGATTCGATGTGATTTAATTATTCCATGGTCTTAGTAATTTTTTAGGACTCTATATAAATTTTTTGAGTTATATTACCCAAGAAAAATAACATCATTAGAATTTGGGTCAAAATTTCAAACATTTTCTTTAGAATTGAGAGTAATAAATTAACAACATAACATCCTTCAATAGAGAACTTTATATTGTTTTACATTCCAAATCATAGAGGGGTTCTTACAAAGATTGGGACTTATGAAACAAATATGCATGTATGAAAAAAGTAACAAATGTATCAAGATCAAAATATTTAGGGTGTTTAAATTTTTTCAATGGTGTTCTTGAAATTTCTTTTAGATTATTATTCCTTCTTGTAAAAACCTCAATTTTTGGGAGTCTTTTGAGTGGATAAATAATGATTATATACGTATTAGGTAAAAATTTTCATATTTTATTTATTATAAACCTTTTCTGCATGATCACTCTAAATTGAAATTATCATATTGGAAATTTTATTATCAATTTATTTTTTCTTTAATATTGACTGTAGAGGTCTCATTTTAATGATCCATAAAGTAAAACCACATAAATATTATATAATATTGGAAAATTAATAAAATTTAATATTTTATTCATATAAATAAAACATGGGTTATTATAAAATATAAATATGAATAATATAAAGGTCCATAGAGCTGGATACTTATTTTTTAGATTTATTTAATTTCTTTATTTCATACCATGTTTGAAAGGATCACACACGATGTAGGTTTTTAAATGCAATTTAATTAAATATAAATCAAAATGTTTTTACATATATGAGGAATTATTGTGTGATGTAATTATGAACATACCTATTCAATATCTTCGACTCATTATATTTTTCAATAAAAATACTATCATTTGGACTTGAAATATTTTTTTAATAAATAACATAAACAATATGAAATTTGGATGTCAAATTTTTTTTTCAATTGGAATAGAAAACATTACAAAAATCATTATCAAAAGTTATTTTAAAACCATTTTCGAATAATACACTAATAGATATCCAATTAAGTTTTACACTGAAAAAATATAAGACAACATGTATAATGATTTATTTTTAAAAACTATTATTATCCGTACTTATGATCTTACTCCTTGACTTATCTCCAAAATTGACATGGCCTCTATTAAAATTTATAATAGGGTTAAGCACAACGTATTCCCTACACATGTGTCTTAAGGATCTATTATCTGTGTACCAATTGGATCCATGGGGTTTTCCCATGATAAAATTTTCCAAAAATAAATAATAGAGAAACAAAATACTTTGGTATCCATATTTTGGGTCTACATATGACAGATAAAATTGAATTTAAAACCCATATATGTTATGAAAAATATTTTTAGATACAATATTTGATGTGAGGTGAATACCTTTATATCTTTTAAACTGATCACTATTACATATTTGAAAATAAATAATATCCATACTTTTTTAAAATAATTATAATATATTTCATGAGATTTCCGGCGTACAAAATTATTATTTTTAGAGGTTCTTACTTGATGTTAAAACATAATTACAATATGATTTTTTATGTTATATTTTTAACAAAAAATATTATTTATATTTCATTTAATTTGGGTTAATATAGAAAATGGATTTTAAATATCACTAATTATACATTATATTTTTTCAAAATTTGGTTACTGCTTTATTTTCAAGTATTACTCATGTTACACTTGTTACAACTTAAAAACAAATTGATTTTATTTCAATTACTATTCATTAAATTATGAGGTGAGTTCACAAAAATGGTTCATTAATTGGTGATTGGTGTATTTAGGATCCTCATAATTTTGATTACATGAAGTATACATGTATTTGTATGAATTTTCATTATTATTTACCACTATTTTGTACATGATACTATTTTCTCTATCACCACATCTTATGATGAGGAGAGGGAATCATTCCTTGTACTCTGTATAGAATCCATTAATAATTTCTCACCTTTATTCTTTTTCATCATTCTTTTTTTTAATTTCTGAACTCTGGTTTGATGTGTACCATCATTTTTTCTATGAAAAAAACTATCTTCTTCAAATTTATTTTAAATTTGATATAATGTAATAATTAATAACCTCTCATTAATTTTTTTAGTAATGGTTTGGTGGAAAATATTTTCTAAAAAATTATTAATATAATGAATGATTTTATTTAAAAAATATAATTTTATTCATTTAATTTGTTTTTTAATTTTGACCTTATCATTTCATGATAATATCATATGACAATATATATTTAATGACTACATCAATTAGAACATTATTAACATACTTTTCTTCTTGAATAATTATTACCTTGGGTGCTGAAGAACATGGGAATCACCTAAGAATATTATTCTTTAGAATTTATATATTAATATCACCTATATTTTATTTTCATCCATTGAAAATTTTATTAAAAAAATTATGGATCATAGAGTATGATTCACTAGAATGCATGAAATGTTATTTAAAATAATTAAAATATTTATAAATCTAGTATTAATGATTCATTCAGTGACTTCATTAGTTAATTTAATGAATTTGGAAATTTCATGAGTAATTTTACAAATAAAAATTATATTTAATTTATTCAGATATAAACCACAATGATGTGAATTAATGAAATTTAAATAATGTTCAAACTTTTCAAATTTAGTAATATTTTACTTTCATATGATTCTTTAATAGGATTATGACCATGAATTATAATTTTTCAAATGGTATAAAAAATTAATTTACAAAAAGAAGTAATATTTTTTTGAAAGATTTATAAACTGCTGCACAAAATAAATGGATATAAAAATATATAAATGATGTATCATGGGAAAACTTTAACTGGGGAAGTTAGAAACTATGTTCCCTTCATTCCATGTGTGGAGAGTCTCCATTCAATTATTATTAAATTATTTGGGTAAAATAATATTATATGTGATGGAATAATGTGTAGGGATGATCTATTAGATCGATTTTTGGATGATTGAGGTGTGGGTTTAACCTACTGAAATATCCACATAATTGGAAAGGTATAGAAAAATCCAATCTAGCATTGTGCGAACATCTATGTGAATGGATTCACCTAGGATACAATGGGAACTAAATGAATGATAAATAGATCAACTGTAATCATGAACCCGACCTCACCCCTATGATTGATGCCAAGGCTACATGAACTATCAACATTTATTTTATGGTAACTATGAGATCTTCCAATAGATGTATAATTCATGATAAATCAAACTATGAATGATGTGGTGTTTCTTCTTCAATCCATAATCATTCATAGATAAATATAATTATCCTTATGAATAATTATTAAGGACAAATAAAACACCAATGTTTTGTTAATCACCACCATGATGAAAAATGGGCCAGGATACCCTTCATGGAAGTCCATGTTCATTAAATTCCAAGTGCAACAATAGCTAGTGGAAAATATTTTCAAACTCTCATTCCGTTCATGAGAATTGATACAAACCAAATGGAATTATTTTGAGATAAAATTATCACTGATAACCTCATGGGAATCCTTTTTGGGGAACTCGCCAAAGGATCACCATACATCTAAAGACTACTCACCAATAAAGAACTGATGGAAAATTATTTCCCCATTGATGTTCTAGAATAAAATTAATTTTAAATAGAGATTAATTCCATTATTATTTATCCCCTCTTATATATATATATATTCCTTATGAATTAAACTAGAATGTCTACTTGGGGGTCCTTGATCAAATAATCCCTCACCATCAATCTAGAACATTCATATCATGAATCATATTCAAGTATTATATTGATAAAAATATGTGTGTTGAGAACCTCTTAATCAAATAATTTCAATAGATATAAAATAAAATAGTTGAAAAATACAAATTAAAACTAATGGAAACACAATTTGATAATGGATACCAAGAAAAATTTAAGATCAGTCACTACATATCCAAATATAAATATATTGAGAAGTTTTAGATTTACAATTTATTATAAATTTTAGTTAGGAAAATTGAGAAGAAATTTCAATGGATTTATTTAAATCCAAGAAACCCAATAAACAATATACATTAATATTGAATGGTTATAGTATGAACCCCACTAAAAAGATGAGGTGCATTTTTTTGATATTTTTATAATGTATTACAAATCCCCAACATTAGTATTAATGAGAATTAAGGGGATAAGGTGGAGAAGCATGATTTTCTTTCAAGAAAATTTGGTTGAACTAAACTCCCAATTATAAATATGAATGGAAATAAAAGATGAGAGAAATTGACATGAAGGAATATGATTGTAGAGGTAAATCATATAGAATATATCTCAAGGAGGTGAAATGTTGAATGATTTAAATATCATAATTGATTATAGTTTAATTTTATGTTTCCAAAAATAATTGGGGTTATTTAATTGGATCAATATGTCACATGGTGGCCTCAAGGGTATAAACATGTATATTGATACATTGTAAGGGAATTCAATATAGTGGGGTCAACATTAAATGCCTTGTTTTGTTTATATAGATCCGATCGACTACCAAACTAAATGACTCTTAAAAAAATTTCTTGGTTTTTCTAGGATTACTAGTAGTTTGGTGTGGCTCACTTGCGAGATTGGATGGCTCGCCGACTATTTGGTGCTCCTACTAGTTATGTATTCCCACTATTATAGCCACCGATTGGATGATGATTCTCCACAATGTAATCAATGGTCTTGATAAGGTCTTAGTTCTTATAGTTAACCAAAAGTTGGAAGGTGTGCCTATTATAGCTAGTTTTTTAGCACTACGGTGAGGGTCTTCATGGTATCACACCAACATCCATTAAATATTGTTATTGGATCCTCCAACACTAAAAGTGCATGTCATACAATATAATTAAATTACATTATATTAAAAGGGCAAGAACTGTAGTAGTTGATTGTGATAATTTGAAACAATGTTGGTGCATCATAATTTTTTTTTAAGTATACTGAGTATATGAGTGTAAAATTCAAGGATGTTATGTCATAACATAGACATGGATGTTTTACTAAATATTGGAAAATAATAACTAAAGCGAAGAGGATTTAAGTAATGATTTTGAAAATGAATCATGGTTGGATTCATAAAGGGAATATCAATATTAGATTTTTATTATTTTTATTTAAATATTATTTTGGAATTATTTGATGGAATTTATTATTATTAAGGATTCTGTTCCCTCTTAAACCACTTATGAGATTTCTATGTTAAGGAAATGGTATAGAGAAATTATTGGGAAATTTTATACTATATTTTCAATATGACTTTTCATTGGGTTTTCATTGTAAGATTATTTTTTCTATAAGTACATGTGTGATTTTTAAATTTAATTTTTTTAATTTATATAATATAGATTAATTATAGACTTTTTTGGAATGGGGAATGTGTAATAAAAAACATGCCACATATATGGGACCAAACTGTTGTGGCTCCCCTAATTAATCTTCATGGAGAGATCCACCCTAATGTTTTTCCTATTTTAGAGTATACATGGATAATATACAAGAGTAATGAGGTCAAGAACTATTAATGTCTAATAAAATATTCAATTTACTAAAGGATTGAGAAATGTCACTATGTGACCTATAGATTAATCCTCTGAGATATTTTTCATGAGAAGGTTTAGAAAATTTCTGACATGCATTCCCTATAATGCTTAAGTGTCCCCTTGATAAATGGTATTTTGTTAAAGATTAATTTAATGTTTTGATCTTTTTTTATTGTGGTATATTTCACAAAAACTAACCCAATTTCATCATAATAATTGAAATTCAATACATAGTTACATGAGAAGAACATCCTTTTGAAATTACATGAATGGGAAAATCCTTAGAAAATGGTGAATTAAATGACATGGTGTTTTGTTGGTTGTAATTAATTGAATGGGAAAAAATGTTTTATATAGAGATATCTTAACTGTGGAGAGTTACCGTCATGGTTCACATGGACTTACACAATGAAAATTATGTATGCTTAAGACATGAATATCAAGGTGAAAATCACTAAATGAATAAATCATTGCAAAAATTGTCTAAGAACATTTAATGAGGTGTAATTGTAATTTTTTAAGCATTGAACCTTCCTGATTCCAACTAAATCATAGTTATAATAACACCTTGACTTGGTAAAAAATTATTTTTAATGGGAAATACCCATTTTAGAATGATACTTTTCTGTATACATGGTTATGAAAAAAGTTTTAAACAACACAATTTTTTTTTATTTGAGGATAAATTGGTGGAATACATTTCAATTATTTATATTTTAATCATTGAATGAGAAATAAAAATCTATAGTTAAGGAAGGTTTTATTATAATATGGGCTCTCTATGGAATTGTAAAGTGGATTATATTTTTTAAATATTACTTCTAGAGTTTCAATTCATTCTAACTCTTATAGTATATGGGACTCCAATAAAGTTTTGAGGGACATATCATATTGAACATGAATAAAATTCATGTACTGATGCTAGAGGAATTAAACTAGCATTATAATGAAGATATTCCCAAAGGGGATTGACCACCCTAGGGTTATCATAGAATGGGATTTATGTATTTCATTTTTCTTTAGGTTTTGTTATATTAATATTGGGACTTGTTCCTCAAATGATTATTCGTTCAAATAAGTATTCCATTATTATTAAAAATTTTAAAATATTATTATTAAGTTCAATCTTATTTAATTTATATAACATTAATTAGGGACATCCTATTGACAATGAGTGTTTAAACTCATATGATAAAGTCGGATCTATTGAAGAGTTTTTGTATGAAATGTTTTGATTATTATTTACTCATGTTATGGTCTTCTTTGTTAGTGTTTTTTGTAAGATAATTTATGTATCATATTTTTTTATTATTCATTGAATTTTTGTATTTGATAATAGAAAAAACCATATCATTGTAATGATAATTAATTCATCAATAGTTATATTTATTATTGTATTTATTTTTCATTGTATATAAGTAAAATTTAACTACTTTAATTCTATTCATAAATAATATTAGAGATACTTGAATGGTATTCATATAAAACTAGAACATAAATATATATTTCCCTAATAATCACAGAAATATTGATTTTAATTAATTTCTACATAATTTTTTTATTCCGTTTAGATGAACCAATACTGTAAATAGATTTTTTTCACTTCACCTTTTCTTTATCCATGACTCAATAACTTGATTGATTTTTTTAGTTTGGATTTTATATCATTGTTTTGATGACACTATTAAGGTAAAATTGTTTTTTTTAGTTTTCAATATTAATTCTAGTTACTTTGGTATTGAAATAGTACAATCACAATACTACACATTAGTAATTAATCTTGGTTTGAGTATTATAAATCTTAAGCAATTTCTATATCGTTGAAGTAACATCGACATACGAGTTTCCCTGACATGTTCTTGATCAATATGATCTATTAATAATTTTCAATATAATCAACACTAAATATTGGGAATTATTCCACTAGAGAATACGAAAAAAATTAAAAAAAAACCAAAATAATAATGAAAATTTTAATTGATAAAATATTCATAAGGAATATAAAATTATTATCTAAAATGTAGATATAACATATGAATTATATATATATAAGAATACAATGACTAATGATAAATGAAATGAAACCCAACTATGTTCTCATGATACATGAATAACTTATTATGTCAAAACATCCATTTTCAAAATAATGGCCTAATTGTCTAAGCTCTTATGAATAAAAGATGGTTATATAAACCTATATAATATATCACAATAAGATAATCTAGATGAACAAATGATTTATATGTATTGGTTGAGTGAATATAAGAAGTTGGATTCCACTATATAATCTTTACGAATTCATTTTAAAATAAACCATTACATACAATTTTTAACTAAAAATATGAAAAATATTTTTTTTATTTTAAATAATAAAAATGGAACATGGAAAAACCCCATATTTAGGTATTATTATTTACAAAAATACACATTGGTTTTTTAAAAGTATATTTTTATTTAAATTTAATCTTCAATTATTAAATTACCAATTAAAAACACTTGTGTGACTATAGGAAACTATGGCCTGCTGAAGGTTGGGGCTCTAAACAAAAACATAATTAGTTGTGTAAAAAATCACCTTAGAAGAGTCACATCATTATATGTCCTAAGGCCCATAATTTGGATAAAAAAAGTAATCAAAAATAAAATTCCTTCAATTTATATGTGTGCGCCCTGGTTGGTAAATAATATTACATCTTCTTGGAAGGGTAAACCCTTAACCTAGAATAGTAGGAGTATAAGTTCCCTCTTACATACCAATGGTTTCTAATGAAAAAATATAATTATTATGAGATTTATTTATAATAAATATATATAAATATTTCCCTCTTCCAAATCAATAATTATTTTGTATCAATTCAAGGGTTAATAATTTCACATTTTTAATAAAACTGGTATAAACATGGTAGGGATCGCATAAAAGTATTGATTTATTAAAATACCAATTTGGTTAAAGAATTACTCTATAATATGATTATAATAATTTAAAATAACTGATATTAATCCATTTTTGTAAAACCAATCCAATGGATTAATATTATAGATATAATGTAACTATAACATACACCTTATGTGAATATTTTATCACAAGTGAAATTTTATACCTTTAAAAAAATAATTATCTAATATAATCGGAGAATAAGTAGAAGAAAAAAATATATTAAACACAAACCCTCCTAAATAATACACATAACATCAAATTGGGAAAAAAAGCATGTAAATATGTCAATATTTATTGATTCTTTAAAATAATGATTTCACATAGAGCCACCTACATCAATGGGCCACTATAGAAATTTGAATCTTTATTAACCATTTAATTGAACTCTAATGAACATAAACACTAACTAAAAGTAAATTGGCAATAAGAAATACAAAATAGAATGATAATTTATGAAATTTGTAGAAGTGATAAAACATTTTAATTAGAATTTTATTTCGAATATAACCTCTAACATGTGAGGATGACACCTAAAGGGATGTTATTACTGAAAAAAACCCATTTTTCTAGGTGTTGCACCTTGATATAAAAAAAACATCATCCATGAACTCTATGTTATGAAAAATCCTGAGACAAATAAGTTGTAATTAATAGGATGATAAAGAATGATAAGTGAATAAAAGAAACATTTACATCCTTCTAAAAAAGATAACTATAAAGATTCCAAAAGATGAAGAGAGGTGTAGAACCTCCCTCTCCACCCATTCCCATATTCCATGAACCAAGTGGGGAGATCTCTATTTTATAAAAAACACATAAAATAAAAATAATACAAATATAATAATAATTAGACTAAATCATTTATGTTTTCTATCATTTTTAATATATAATATTACATCAATAATACAATAATTCATGATTAATACAATCTCCATAATAATTATTATATTCCAATACATAAAAATATACAAAAATATAACACTATATTTGTAATAAATATATTAAATATTAAAATATAGTTTTATAACATGCACATGAAACATAAATTATACTAAAAACAATTTTTTTTCATTTTCAAATAGCTGGTTTTTGGGTAACCAGTTCCCATTTTCAAACACATCCAAATTTCAAATTCAAAATAAAAATCAGTTATGCATATGTTTTATATATTAAAATTATCTAACTTACGGTGAATCACATTTTATAAATTTATATATATGAATAAAAATACAGTATTATCACAGTAATAGTATTTTAGTATATTAATAAAGGTCTTGGTAGATTGGGCATAAAAATTTAGGAATGAAGAAAAATATTAGATATTCATGGGTATCTTTAATGATTAAACAAACAATTCCCTAATTTTACATTACCCATTTTCCCAATATTAATATAAAGAATGATTAAAAAAATATTCCCCCAACCAACCTCAAACCATTCAAATTACAAAATTTTATAAAAAAAATCAAAAATAAATGTACAAATTTTTTATTATAAATATCATTTATTCAAGAAAAAAATTGGGTGAGTTACCATTAACAAATTTATTAACCATCAGATTATTAATATACATTTTGTACGATTTGGAAAATTTTATGAAATCATGTATATATAATAATGTATATGTAATTACAGAATAATGGAATGGGTTGTTGGCTTTTATATTTAGAAATTTTTTGAAAATTTAATTATTCAAAAAATATTTATTTAAAATTAAAATATAAAAAGTATCTTCATAGTTGTCTACAAAACCTAAAATTATAAATAGATCTCAAAATAGAATTATAGTAATGTATTTTTTAAAAAAAATTATTTATTTCCAAGTGAAAAATTAATTATTATTCCTATATCATGATTTTCATATTTAATAGGGATTTTTATTAAAATATTATCATTAAATACCAATAGTTAAGAACATGAATTTAATTAATTACATGAATATGAAAAAACCATTCATTATTCATCTTTGACAATCGTATTTAGGAAAATTTTATTTTTAATAAGAGTATAAATTATGGATTTAAAATATAAAAGTGATATTTTAGGTAAAGGATTTTATAATATGATTAAAAAAAGAAGAAAAGTATTATCATCTCATGAAACTCTTTTAATATGATCATTTCATCATTTATGAACTATAATAATAAACCAAAAATAATTTCTATGTGTGGAATGGATTGTATAATTTAATGTTTATTATTTCATTATATTTGATAAAAACATCAAAATGTGGTCCACTTTCATATAACCAAATAAATAGATTAATAATTTCATGAAACTCTATATAAAAGATATATTATTCTTTTACAGACTATATATATTATGAAATATTATTTCAATAGTTTTTTTGTAAAAAATGACCGAAATTATATGTTTGTAATTTAAAAGTAATACATTAGTAAAAAATGACTATAACTTTGTCAAATAAAAACAAATGATCTAGAATTATCCTCAAAAACCAGGAATATGATATTTGATTCATTAATGGATTTTATGAATTAAGTGTATTTCATTATAATTTTTTTAAGGATGATATTACAAAAGGGGTATGTCGTCATTCTAAAATCAATATTTTTATTAAAAATATTTGCCTCAATATAAAAACCAATAAAACTATATTATATTATTAAGAAACACTTGGAATAAAATAATTTATTAATTCATGGAATGTAACAATTAACTACACATTATTTTTATTTATGGTTTATTACATAACAATATGATGTGATTTTTGTTATGTTTTAAAAAAGTTTAAAATCTATGTAACATGGTCAAAATTGAATAAATACACTCTAAATGTTTTAAAAATATATTAAAATATCTTTTGAATAGTATTTGACAAGGATAAATGTTACTCATATCATTTAATTGCATCGATAGGCAGATATGGGTGATCATGTGTATTTTTTATTTAAAATTCATATTTAAATTCAAAACCAGGATCACATGATCAAAACAGTAACATGATTGTTTTGTCTTGACACTATAGTATAATTATGAATGATTTATTTTTGACCAATATGAATTTTGATAAATTACTTATGATGCATGTTGTAATAAAAATGTTTGAAATTATTTGTTTTAAATTTCAAAGTAATATTTTAATTTTAAACATGCATCGCACTTTCAAAACCCGAAAAACATCCAAAATATTGTTGAAAATATTATAAAATTATTATCCATTTTTTTAACATGTAGGAATTATATTCATTGAATTATAATTCATGGTGTGTTCATAAGGGCCTAAAAATATTTTTACATTTTAATCATTATTGAATTTAAGAACATATGTTACATACTCAAAATTTAGCAATCATTATTGGATTCCAATAAAAATATACCAGAATGATGATTGATTCATTTGTGGCATTTAGAAAATAATCATGTGTCATTACAATATAATGTATGTATAGAATTACTAGTGTGAATTTTTTTAATTTCTTATTACATTCAAATTTATTAATTATTATGTATAATATATATAATGTTTTGTATTACTTGTATGTTACGCATTCCAATTACAATTACATTTATTTGGTTGGTTAGAAGTCAATAAATTATTAATTCATAAAATAAAAAATTATTGAATGTTCATACAATATAATTTTTTTTATTTATAAATTTTTTTATAATTTCAAAATGTATAGATATATTTGTTTATAATAACATTTATTCATTTTTATCTTATATTTATTACGTTATACAACATGTTTATTCTACTACTAATTATATTGTGTATCAATATTATTATTTGTATTTTTTGGAACTAAATATTAGTTGTGGAAATCACTGGTTGTATTTCTAAATACTAAAAATATATTGATAAAAACCCCCATTCCTTAAAATCCATTTTATTATCACATTTTATGTGTATTAGAAATCAAATTTTTAGCACTAAAAAGGGAAATATTTACCTAGTTTAGAATAAATATATTTTACTACAGTGTGTTAATATTTTTTAAATGTATTATTGATATTAGTTAATGTAAATCACTATGTTCCAATTAATTGAGAATATAATACAATGATATCAAAATGAATTCAAATATCCTATGTGTACTTATTATTTTTTTATCATATTTTATTATTTAAGGATTTGTGTTGAGGGAATGTTCATCCATGATTAAACTGATTGTAATAATTATAATAAATATTTTTTTTATAAATGTAATTTTTATATTACATTTCAAATATCATAGAATATAATATCTCTTAGGGTTTTCAAGGTTCAAAACTATTATTACAATCCAATTTATGGTTATATTAGAAGATCTTCTACATTTTATTCACACATGTAATGATCCCATATATCTCCCTTATATCATGATGTACTCATAACCATTATCATTCTCTATCTTTATATAATTCAATTCAAATGTAACATTATCCACAAGTTACATTTTTCAATTTGGAATAATGAATATAGATAAAATAGGTTCTTTTTAGTGAAGTTAACATTATTGTATTTTTTATTTGTTTCCATGTTTTCATTTATTCATTATCAATACCATTGTGAAAATGTTATGATATAGGTGATGGCAGGTCTATTCAACCATTACATGAAGAATGCATCTATTGCCCAAATATTGGGTAATGGGGTTTAAGGAGTTGAAAGCAATTTAAAACATGGATATAAGGATTCAAGTAGGTAACCCATATAAATTAAATGAATTGGAGGGTTTTATTACATGTAAATTATATTTAATAAAACTAAAAGTACTATCTACATTAGTGTATAATGGTAATTGCACTGGCTTTAGTGAATATGATCAAGAGTTGTTATAATTAGTGTCCAAACATTATTCAAATTAGTTTTAAGAATCCAATGAATAGAAATAAAACCATCCATGTGTAACTATTCATGAATTCCATGGGAAAAAGTAAGAAAACATGATTGCATACTAAAATTAAGGTTAAAGTAGACTAAAATAGACGAGAAGTGTGTAATATTAAGGAAATAAAATAGGTTTTTTTCATATACTAGTAATGTTAACTTGAATCATTTTTAATATTTTATGATGATTCATATATTTCAAAACGTTTTTTGTGATGTTAATGAGTTTTTTGGAATTGATGAATATGGATTGAAGGAATTAATTTTAAAAATGATGGAAATATTGAAAATGTACATTATGTCCACAATACACAAAGAAAAAATCAAATCAAAAGCAGACACACCTTTGTGATGATCTATATAAGGGAATTCTTTCCAATTATGATAATCAACCAAAAAAAATTTTGGTACATAAGTGACTAACTTATATGAATGGTTGCGTATATAAATGGTCATGTATATGAATTATAGCAAAGAAAAAACTAGAGAAGTAGATGAATGCCTCACATAAAGGATTTTTGTAGAATATCCAGAATTTATGAAGCAAAAACCCATTATATATCTGAATGTAGGAACATTGAATGAAAAATAATCTCCATTTATCCAAAATTAGATATTATAGAAAAATGTTATGTAGATGTTCCCACATAAGAAAATTAAAACCACATAATAGAATTTGAGCACCTTGTATAAAAATTCAGATATGTAAAGAACAAGTGAATGTGAATCAAATTTAATTAAGTCTCTGTATGAAATACTAAATATATAATAACAAAATTTACCTTTTTTATAGTATGAAAAATATTGATTTTCAGATTCATTTATTCTCAGGTGAAATTAAAATAGTATGATTCTAATTTTGTCAAATCAATATAAAATTATCATGAAGCGTACTCCTAAAATTATCCAAAAATATAATGCATAGTATTTAATATTGATAACAAATGTACATATTAATAGATACTAAGAATATATTTTTCACATTGTATTGAAAAATTAAAGATAAATTACCACTGATGATTTTACATCTGTTTAATTTTTCTTGCATCATCTTGATCTATGGTTGTTCGGCTATTCAAGAAGAAATGTGTAGGAAACATATGAATCCACCGAATATTGAAATGATTTACATGCTATATAGGTATTTATTATTTTATGTATCTAATAAAAAATGGTGATTATTTAATATAAATAATTTTAATGGATATATGATGATAAAATTACCTTATATTCCCTATATTATGAGTATCAGAATATTTTATGAGTTACTGTATTATTTCAAGTGTTTTTATGTCATTTTAGTAGGATAAGTTAATATAGATAATGGAACGTTCATTAAGGATATCATGATGTGATATAAAAAATTCAAAAGGATATAGAGTATTTTTTGGGAAAATATAGAAATTATAATGAATAATATGATATTGATAATGTACCTTTACGAAAACCATATGAAATTGCTTTCCATGATAGAAAAATTATGAATTAAAAGTGATGAAAATAGGTTCTTCTTAAACTATCTATTTCATGATTTCACTTTTTTAAATGAATATTTAAATACATTACTCAATATATATTTGATGAAATTGAATAATTTTTAATCCACTTAATAATCCTAAATGAAAACATTCATGAACATGAGAGATTGAGTAAATAAAAAATTAAAAAAAGAAGAAGAGGTAGAAGGAACTACTTTTGTAATTAGACATCACATAGAGAGTAGAATAGATTTTTGGTTTCATGGGAATACATATTGATGGTAAATCTTAGAAAAAAATTAATAATAATAACAAGGAGATAATTTGGTTAGGAAAAGTTAGATCAAATATGTATTGAATATGAAAAACAATAATGAATGTTTGAAGATCATCGAGAATAAAGATTGAGAATTATAAATGAGGGAAAATAAATTATATTGTGATTTCTACATAAATGTTTTGGTCATTTTAATGTTTGAGTAGAGGAGAATCTATATGAGTTGGATGAAATGATCTTTGAAGAAGAGTTTCAACCAATGGTCAAGTTATAGTGTAATCTAGAAGGTCATTTGACATATGATGAAGTTATTTTTAGCTAAAGGGGATATATTTTATTGATGTTGTAGAATATTTTTAGATACACTAATATATAACCAAGATGAACTATAATGATACAATTTAGTATACTTTTTTTGTGGGTCTCTATATGACTTGTGTGATTCAAGGTATGCTAGGAGATCATCATGTGACATGATTTCAATAGTGTGAAATTGTTGATAGAAGTCTAATGATAGTCTGAAAAAATAAGTCAAATGAGAATAAGAAATTGACAATGTCATTCTCATTATTGGTGTAGGAGATACCAAGCACTATAATAAACATCATATTATAGTAGAGAATCCATGATTATCGTGAAAACCCAATAAAGGAAAGGGTTGGCCTTTATTATGAACATTGTAAAAATACCATATGCCTATTTACAATGTAACTTGCATTCATATAACTGATGCTCTCAACATAAAATAGAAATATACATAAATTAAATAATTAGAAACATTGGTTTAATTCCAAAGGGGAAAGTAATTATATAGGTATTTTGAATTTTTTAATGTATTCCACACCTGATTTACCCCTTCTAAAATAATTTTACATCCCTGATATAATGGTTTAACCAATTATTATCATCGTTAGTTTACCATTGATTGGATCTATTTTAAAACCCAATGTATTTTATTTAACTTCATGAAGAATTGATTTTTAATGTTTTATATTCATTAGATAGATACGTTTTGTTCCAATCCTGCTGAAAAATAGGTTGACATATCAGCAAATAAGATTGAAAACATGATAATGAAATAGGTTATGATTTTTAGAAGAACCCCAATCAGAAATGAATAAGATCATCTCACAGAAGTTAGTTAATGGGTTGTTAGTAGTTCTACTTATAATGAAATTTAATATCTTAGAGCTGTTGAATATCTCTACTTTTTTATTCAAAACTATATAGAGAGATTTCCCAAATAAATATTTTTCTCATATATTTTATTCTTTTCAGCAGTATGATGATGATGTATCAGAGAAGATAGATGTTGTTGAATCCATGTAAAATGAAATGGCCTGTAAATTGAAATATTGAAACTCTCTTATATTGAAACTGAATTGTTATAGGTATATATATATATATATATATATTTTAATAAGGAGTAGAATTGTTAATGTAGTCAAAAACAAGAAATACTATTTTCATGAGAAATTTAATTTCAATAAATATAGTAAAAAATAAAATCCATTAACAAATAGAGTCATGTCAAGTTTTTTTAGTGTTAATAATTCATAGTATGTGTTAAAATATTAATTTGATAATGGTATTGATTGTATCCTATAATAAATAAGAATATTTCCGGAAGAAATTGTTAAAATGATGAAAAATTAAAGGTAATAATAATTGGAATTATTTTGTAATGATAAAATACATGTAATATACAGAACATGTAACAAAAATCAAATGAATGAATCTGAAATCATCCAATGTTAGAACATGCAAAAAAATGAGAAAATATGTGCTACCACACAAATATTTGAGAGAATATTTTATCACTATATTTAATAGTATTAGTATAAATTATAGCATAAACCCTTCTATATACTATCTACCAATTTTTTATGTAGTAATGTAACACAATACCTAATTCATTTTTTCAATTAGAAATCTATTTATATATAATAATCATTAATAAAATATTTTTCTATAAAAATGTGTGTCCCAAAATTAATGGTAGGCAAAATAATATATAATATTTTTAAGTGAGTTTGTTCCAGAGGATTTTCTTTGAAATTCATCCTAAAAACGGTTAAATGTTTAAAACCCACAATTCTCAAAATCTATATATATGTTTTCAAAAATAAATCAATTATATTTGTGGGAAACCATTTTTGTTGATAGTATATTTGGAATAGGGAAATTGATTAGTACCATAATCGATAATTATATATAACTTTTAGAATCAAATAATATAAAGGTAGAAGTGTTGAGGTTGAAGAAAAATCCTCATCTTTGAAGAAAGAATAATGGATAATAAAAAAACATTATACAAGGAACATATTTATATATCCCAAAAATATTAATGAAATGTGAAAAACTAATTTTTACCTATATAAATAAATTTTGTACACATAAATACTATGTTTATAATGGGACAATTACATAACAACAAATCAAGATAAAATATAAATGTAATTCTTCCATGAGGAATGATCAGGTGAATAATGTTGATGTAGCCACTCAAAAGATGTCATCTATTAAAGTGAGTATGTATCATAAGAAAGGAGACATAATGAATAATGAAATACTATATGGTAAGTGAAATCAATATTAACCCACTATATAAAAGAGTTTGACTACCCTATCATAGCATATAGAGTTTTTTAATAAAACGTGGTAAGAACCATTAGTACCTAGTGTATGATCTAATGTAAAGAATCAATTCATAACAAATGTGAATGACGTGAATGATACTAAATACTTAGATCTATTTAATGTACAAATTAACAAAAAATAAAATTCATATCCATCACCAACTGATATTAAATACATAGATGTCTTTAATGTTTTAATGAAACAATGATGATTAATGTTGTGGGGCACCCCGTTGAATTGGTGCAACAAAATTAGAGAAGGATGTTAAAGATCAAAAATATTAATAGATTCTAAAATCTGAATATCACTAGTATTTTTGATTTTGGAGGTATGATATTCTCCATCATTTCTTAATAATGATGAATAGTTGTTTTATTTTTCAACTAGTTTTAACACCCACAGATTTTAAAAGAACAAAATTATGTTGGATATCATATGCATCATAAACCACCGAGATTAAGAGAACCATGAAATATTAATATTTATATATGATTGGTAAATCAAAGCCATATAAATAGATTGTATAAATAGTATTAAAAAAATAATGATATATATATATATATATATTGCTCAATAAAAATTAATTTATTGTTGCTGATGAAAAAATTAATAAATTTCAAGAAATATTAATTTTTTATTCAGATAAATGTTTTGTTTCAAAATGATTTTTATGTTTTTTAGTAAAATAATTTTTTAATTAGTTTCTATAAATTTTTTAAATATTAAATTAAAAAATTAATAACATTTTAGGAAATCGTCATATCAAAATTAAAAACGGTTTATATTTCTGATTTTTTCCCAATAGTGCTCATTTTAATGAATAGAGAAAAATAAATTTTTATTATTGATAAAAATATATCAATTTTAAACTTATAAAAATATTTATTTTTTAAAAGACAATTAAAAGTAATATTATTTATATTATATTGTTGATAATTTAAATATTTTCATTGGAATAAATATTTTTATTGATTTTTGTATAAGAACATTATCACAAAAAAATGAAATTTTATAATAACAACTTTCATTTATGTGTTGTGATTTGATTTTAAATTAATTTATGAAAATTATTATAGATTAATTTAATAAAATAAATTCCATATTTTAAATCATGATGATTAGTTTTTTAAAATATAACCATTTTATTTTTTGGTCAATATTACTAGTATTTGTAGTAAAATTTGTCACCTCGTTAAGCGGTATATCTGGTCAATCTAAGTTAAAACTAACTGATACGGAAATACTAATTCATATTAATTATTTTCATAATAATTTAATTCAACCCATATCTGCTTAGGTTATAAATTAATATTTTTAAGAGACAACTGTCTAGGATAGTGACCAATATAATACTTAAACAAATGAAATTTACAAAATGTCACTATTTTAATTTTAAATAAAAATTATGTGTTCCTATAGGGACAAAATCAAGATTTGAATTAATATAAATAATATTTTTTGGAATATTTAAATTTAATTATTTTATATAACCTATTTTTAATCTTTAGTGATTATATAACTATATTAAATTCTTCCACAATTTTAAAACAAAATTTCATTAATATATAGAAAACTTTAATATAATATATCAAAAATATTAATGGAAATAAAATAATATTTTATATACAATTATTAATTTATTTTTTAAAAATGAAATATTATTTATGATTAATGGAATTAAATTGGAAATTAAAATTTTTTGGGATGCATATAATTCCAAAATAAAAGACTTCTTTCAAAATTGACATTAATGAGAATTTTCCAAAATAATATTTTTTAAAGTCATTAGAAAATAATTAAATATTTAATAAGAAATTTTAGATAATATATAGTCAAATAATATATATATTTTTCATTTTTGATACATTTTTCACTTTATATTTAAACCTATAGAATTTTAATAGTGAAAAAGGAATTATCATGATTACTGGTAAATGATGTTAATAATTGAGTTAAACCAAAAGATAAGGGTTAAAAAATAAAATCCATTAAAATATTATTGGTTCCTGATATTTACTCAATTATTTACCCTATGACTGTAACCATGGACATTTTGATTCATTTTTTGGAATATTTAATTTATTAAAATTTAATATTTTATTAAATTCCCAAAGTTCCACTAACATCAATGATAAAAGGTTAACCACCCCCATTATTTAAATACCCCATAATGATCCTTATATTTTATCCAATACCAATAAAATTCACTTATAAATTTTTTTTCTACATTCTAGAGGTTCTAGTTATCATGAAATACTAACTCAATAAACCTTATGAGGAGATTAAAGGAGTTATATCAATGGTGAGGGAATTGCCTTAACCGATCAAGTTATTTTTTACATCCTATTTACTTTATATAATTATATGGTATTTAAGCTAAGATACAAATTGAATATAATAAATATAATGAAATATTTATATTGTTTTGAAATCACCAGTATCCACCCCCTTTCTCGTCAAATGGGATGTAAAGTATCATGTGTACATACGTATGTCATACAATATCTAAGTAATGATAAAAATGAAATTCCACCATACCATTTCATTAAGGATTTTTTTAATAGTATTAATTTTTATATATGATACCTATAAAATGGTTGTTCCTCTAAAATTATAATATAATTTATACCTTCTTATAACTGTGATCATCTTAAAAGGACCAAAACTACCAAAACAAACCCTATATAAAAATGATGCAGTTGTCACATGGAACCATGATTTTAATAAAGAATTGTTAACAAATCAGTGATAAATGGTTATTGGTAAATAATATATGGTATTATATATATCACTATTTTTTGATATATTTATTAGAAATCTATATTTAGTATATAGGAGGTTCTAACACATATGAATGGTTTCAGACCTATAGTAAGGTTTTCTAGTCACACATTAACTTTGGTGAGACATATTCCATATTCACCAATTATTTATTTTTTCTGGTGTATACACATTTTAATTCATGTAATATATCATGAATAAAATTATTATAATTTTATTTAATATAACATTTTAATTTATTTCATGAATAGTGATTATGATTCAAAAGTCACCAAAGCATTACGTGATTTATTTCACACCCTCTTCACTATTATGGATTGTCTCCACTAGGGGAGTCTTTTCATACATATCCTTGTTTTATTAAAATGTTATAAAAAAGTATTTCTATAATCCTAAAATAATTTATTAAATAAATTTTTATCTATGTTAACCCATTTTAATATATTTTTTTATATAATCATCTTTTCATTTTATGAGTGGTGTATTTTTTTGACTTTTATCTAATGTGTAAAAGGAATGTTTTTTAACATATATTCCATGAATAAATGTTTATGGAATTCATGAAAAATAAATTATTTGATTATCCATATTCATGTTTATAAAAATTTCAAATAAAATGGTATCTTTATTGTCAGAAATGTTTTATATTTTATAGAAAAAAAGAATTTTAAAGTGAAAAGGGTAATAGATCATGAAATATTCTTATAATATCTTTAATGTATTTTCATTTATGAAAACATACATATTTGAATATTATATTGAGGATATACTATTTGATTCCATATGAAAAAATTATTTTTATTTTTTTATCTTCTTTATTTTGTAATGTATTGATATTACATTTGCTTCTTCTTCCAGTACAAATAGTATTGGATTTTAAAAGGCATATTGATTATGTTGTACTATTTATTCATATTATATGATAATTAGAATAGTTAAGTTATGATTTTGTAGCTTTATATCCAATATATGCATCATTATGTCTCATGAGAAAAACTCTCATTATTTTTCAAAGAGTCCTTAACCATTTATTTTTAGTTTTCCTTATAGAATGCCTCAATTTTTTATGTCGTGGAAAATGATTAAATTGTATGTTACAAATTTATAGAATTTTGCATTCCCTCATTGTGAAATTTTTTATTTTTTACAAATGATTATTTTATATATTATTAAATGCATGGACGAGTTATCATTTCATGGGATTATTTAGATGGAATTATTATTACCATCATTTATTTTTTCCACATTATTCACATCTTATTAGTTTTTTTATTCATTCATTTTCTGAATGTCTTATATAAAAATTATATTTTGATTATTTTTTGGGAAATTAATATGGATATTATTATTAATATTTGGGATTCAATAAAACATTTTTAATATATATTTTATTTTTCTAATCTAATAAAGGAAATCGTAGTTGTATCTGGGTTTTTTAGAATAATATAATATTTGGAAAATTGGTACATGAGTATTTGTAACTAGTTCCCATTTTATAATGTTACCATATAAAATCCCATTACTATTTTCATTTATTCATAAACCCCTATTTTAGTTGATCTTTTTTTGGGTTTCATTTGGAGTTGTTTTAGGTGATTTTCTAAGAATTCTGGATGTTTTTGGGCTGAAGCACTGTTTACGCACAACTGATGCATGTTTTGGAAAACTGTACACCAATTACATGTTTTTGATAGTGGTATCAGCATGTTTTATGCATGGTTTTCCCAAACCATGATCATTTTTCTAGGAAACTATGAAGTTGGGTTTTTCTAGATCCATAATTTTTATTAAAATTTACCAAGATCCATTTTTAGGCCCCAAATGGACCACATTTGACACAAACACATTTTTCCTTTCTTTGGATCTCCCAAGAAAAATTATTGACCCCCCAATGACCTTCTATAAGTGATCTATAGATCGTATAACATCATTTGATCACCATCCGATTAGTTTTCTCTTAATATTCTCTTCCTCCAGCGATCTCTCTCTTTATCCTAAGGGTTCCTTAGAAATTGGTGTTGATATGTGGATCTAATACAATTAATTTTTTGGGAATAGAAACCTAGGATTGATTCTCATTTGTGTGATCTTCATTAATCATGGAAAAAGCTGGATTAGGGTTTTGTGTTATGAGATTCATTGTTTTCAAGAGGTGGTTCTATTACGATGCCCAAATTTTATTGAACCTAATTACTTTATCTAAATTTATATTTTTTGAATTTAAAAGAATTTTTATAGATTTTAATAGTATGTATTTAAATCACTAAAAGGAATAGATGCTTTCCCAACGCTTCTTTACCAACAGTTTGCTTAAACCGTTGGTAAAGAAGGGCCAGGACACCCTTTCCAAACGGTTTTAAGAGACCTTTGGTAAAAGGATGTCCAAGTCACCCTTCCACAATGGTTCTAGTAAACCATTCAGAAAAGGTTCCTCTTTACCAAGGTTCTTAAAAATCATTGGTAAATGTTTACCCCAAATACATTTAGTCGATGCTCCTCTCCCCCATTTGCGACAGAACCCTAAATATCTGAAGGTCTCGACTCCTCTCATGACTTCCCCCATCTGAACCGCTGAAAATACATCCGAATCATCTCAAATCATGTATTTTATTATTTGTACACATAAAATATTTAACTGCTACATTTTTTTATTGTTATTCATCTCATATTTTAGTTTTCAGTTTTTATTTTGATGTGTATATCATTTTTTTGTGTTTTTATTTAATATGGACTTTCTCGATTCCAATCCATTTAATTAATTAAATCTTTAACACTCCATCGAAGAAGAAACATCTCAAATTCATTGTGGTTGGATTCTAGATTTTCTAAGTATTTGTTTTTATGATTTTTCCTCATCTTTTAATTAATTGTTACTTGGAAATTTATTTATATATGTTTATTTATTTTTAGCAATGTTTTTATGAATATTTTCCTTGAAATTACTTGAGTAAAGTATTTTATTAAAATGATTTTTTTTAATAAGGCTTGTGTAATTTAATTTTTTATAGTACACTATGTGAATATGTTTGGTATTTAGTAACACATAAGAAAACTGCTGTGTGAGAATGTGTTTTGAAAGAGATTCTATGGGTTTTTCAAGATTATATTTATGTTTCGAGCCTATTAATGAGTTATTTTAAAGATTTTTTGAGATATTTACCTTATATTTATTGGTGCAAACTGGGAGCTGTAGAGGTTTTTCATGATTAAGACATATAATTACTGATAAACATGTGGATAAACCATGCATAGTAGTGAATTATTGAAATGTTTGATGTTTTTAGTCCTTTTTTATTTGGAGTTTCTTTTGATGCGGATGTTTCTTATTGATACCTTTGAAGGAAATTTATTTTAGTTTCTAAATCAGCTAAGAATCCCCCACTATGCACAGTGTATGCAACCTCTACCCATATTTAATCATTCTGTTTATATAGCCTATGAATCCTCTACCCTCATTTAATTAGTGAACTCAAGTCATTAATTCAATCCTTCATTCTCACTAGCATGTAAAAAATTGAATGATATAAACGTATCCTCACATGATTTCTTACCTTAGACAGTCTCCAACATATGGAATATGAGATTTTTAATTCACTAGTTAACCAGGATCATATATTCCATTTCCCCCAAGATGACTATACTAATATAACTTTAGGGTCAATTAAATATGGTTCTAATTGTACGTTGTATATTATGTATCATTCTTGGCCAATACTCAGTTTTATGAGGGTGAGGTGCTTTTTACTACCCATGCTGGCATGTGTAGACATCCATAAAAATGTTAGATAAGTCACAAGTTTAATTCAGTAATGTTGTTATAATTGAAATACTTTATTATTAATCTCAAAGTTAAAAATAATTGTTTTTGTCTATACATAATGAAATTAAATCTTTTTACAGGCCATTAAAAACCTATTAGTGTAGAAGCCTAAAATTTATTCACCCAAGGGGTGCTCATGACTTGGGGAAGTAATTGGGTAATGAATGGTATGGCCATAGAGGTACCAATAATGAGTTATTGTACATGAGTGAATGATTTGGGATTCCTATAACACATAATGGGACCCGAGGCATGTGCCTCTTATAGACCTAATTAAATTGAATATAAATAAATTTTAATTTTATATATGAGTACTTGTTCTTTACATTATTTTAATAGTTCACTAAATCGACTAGAAACTTATTCCTTTATTGTTTACTTAAATTTATTTTCTATTAAAGATCAATCCTATTGAATAGTTTATGATAAAATGACTTATATAAATTCCTTTTATAGAATGGACAGAATATGGATATATGAAACCGATCAGATCTAATGATATTTTCAAAACAATTTGGAGAGTGTTATAGATTTTGCATTTCACAATGCTTCAGATAGTGGTCGCATACACTACCCATGTTCCAACTGTATTGGTAGACCTTCGTTGATCCATGAAGAAGTCAGCTACCACAAAACCACAAATGGTTTTCAAGCAATCTACATTGTGCGGTATCACAATGGGGAGAAAATGAATCCTCAAATTGGTGATGAGAGAAATGAAAGGACTGGAATGGAGAATTTTTTAGATGATTGGATTCCATTTATTCTTCATCCTGAAAAAGATAGTATTTCGACTCAAGGAGACTTTGATATGAGGAAAAATAATGCATCTACTTAAAATGATTATATTGATAGGGTTAAAAAATTGAATGATGCTGCCACAACTCTAGTATATCTACAATGCGATAAAATGAAAAAGATGGAATTTTTAATCCAATTGTTTCATGGGAAAATTATTTATGGGATTTCTAATATAGAAATTGATTACATTCTTACCCTCTTGAAGCATTTACATCCAGATGATGCAGATATTTCCTCAAATCGCTATATGGTAAGGAAGTTAGTTGAGGAACATGGATTTTCAAGAATCAAAATTCATGCTTACTCGAAAGATTGTAGTCTATTCTGGGAGGAAACCACTGAATTAAATGATTGTATGAAATATGGAACATCCCACTAGAAGTCAAAACATGATGTAACACAATCTTCTGTTCCACAGAAAGTAATTTGTCACTTCCCATTGATCCTTATACTCCAGAATCTTTTTCTGTTTGATGACATACCAATAAAAATGTGATGGAATGATACCAATATAAATAAGACTAATGATGAGTTGGTTCAAACTGCAGATGGATTTGCATGACAGAAATTTGATGCTCAACATCTTGATTTTGCAGCTAACATGTGAAATGTGAGGTTGGGTATTTCATGCGACGGTTTTAATCCGTTTTGGCATATTCCTAATTCGCACAACACATGGCCAGTTTTTATACACATTTATAATCTTCCCCCATGGTTGTGTATGAAAAAAACCTTTCAATTTCATGAGTATACTCATATTTGGTCCTTCTGATGCCGGCATTGATATTGATGTATACATGCAACCATTAATAAAAGAGTTGAAACTTCTTTGGGATGGGGGTGTGTGCACATACGATGCATGTTCAAAAGACATATTTCAGATGCGTGCTGCACTTACGTGGATGATCAATGATTTTACAGCTTATGAAATGATGTCTAGATGGAGCACAAAGGGAAAACTGTCATGCCCAGTTTGAATGATGAATACGCGATCCAGAAGACTGAAACATCGATGTAGTTTATGTTTTATGAGACATTGACAATTCTCTCCAAATGATCATCCATATATATTGAATCATTGATGATTTGATAATACAATAGATACCAATGATCCTCCTCAGCATATTTCTGGAACTGATGTGCTTAATGAATTGAAAGATTTCAGTTATTCATTCTAGAAGGGTCAAATGAAATCTGGAAAAGGGAAAGAATGTTTCCACAGAAATCTGTTACAATTGTAGAAAGAGGAGTATATTTTTTTGATTTTCCTTATCGGTTAACAAATTTGTTACGTCATTGCTTATACGTAATTCATATTGAAAAGAATATATGTGAAATGTTTCTATTGGTTCTTCTAAATTTCAAGGGGAAGACAAAAGATGATTTACGATCATGGCATGACTTGGCGGATTGAGGCATCAGACGAAAATTGCATCCTGTGCGTATTAGTGAAAATAAATGGAAACTTGCATGTGCTTCTTATGTGATGAAACCTGCAGAAAAGAATCAATTTTTAGATGTATTAGAGACTATTAGAGTTCATGAGGGGTATTTAAGCAATATATCTAAACGGGTCAACGGAAGAGAGTTGAAGCTAAAATCATTGAAGACTCATGATTATCACTTTCTACTACATGAGTTCATTTGAATAGAAATCCGTCATATTTTTTCCAATAATGTAAGGGTGACTATTATTCTGTTGTGCCATTTGTTTAGAGATCATTGTGCTAAGAAGTTTTCCATGTATTTCTTGCAAAAAAAAGTTGAGAGATGCCCCATTAATTTTGGGTGAGTTGGAGAAAATATTTCCTCCATCATTTTTCACATGCATGATTCATATGACTGTCCATATTCCCACTGAAATACATCTCGGGGGACCTGTTTATTTTCGTTGGATGTATCCAACTTAAATAAATATGTACACATTAAAGTCTTTTGTCCGAAATAGTAATCGTCCCGAAGGATCTATCATGAACGGATACTTGGCTCACGAATGTATGGATTTATTCTCAATATATTTGTCTAATATAACTATAAGAATGAACCGACCAATGAGAAATGAAGAAGAATATTATTAGTAAATTGAACCCAGTTTTCTATCACTTCCTCAAATAGGAGGAATTCCTAGATCATATACATTGAAGACATTAATCTATGAAGAGCGGGGGATGGAACATCGCACAGTTCTGTTCAAATGTGATTTTTTCGATGAGTATATCAGATAAATAAATTGAATATGTATATCTTACATATATATCTATTAAAATATTCATATTTTCTATCTACAGGGAACATAAAACAATGATAAATATGAAGCATCATTCTTTATCTTTGAGAAGGATAGAGACTTTCCATAGCAAAGTGTTTTCTGCTTGGTTAAAATTGAAGGTAAAAATATTACTATTTAAAATAATTATATCAATATTTAATTAGGTTTAATAGTCTTTTATATTGCAGGTATTGAGTTTGTCTACTTACTCTGTCTCTAAGGAAATAAGAGCTTTGGATTTTGGTCATAATACCATGGTTCGTGACTGTAAATCAATTGTTATCAATAGGTACAAATTTATTGTCACTGAACAAGAAAAGAACATTAGAACACAACATGATGGTGTTATGGTTACTTCCAAAATATATTGTTATGCCAATGCATTAGATAGTGTACCGCAATTTGAAAATGTGAGTTATTATGGAGTCGTTGAGAAAATAATAATATTGGATTATTACTCTCATGGATGAGTCACAATGATGAAATTCCATTTGTTGGGTTCAATGATGAGACTGGGAAAATTTATTGATGATTGTGGATTTTGAGTAATTATTAAGAATCTCAATCTTGCTACTGAAGAACTATATGTGTTGGCATCAATGGATCTACATGTTTTTTATGTCAAAGAACAACTTTGACCTGAATTTGGTGTCATAGTTGAAGTACTTCCAAGACACATTTTTTATGATGGGGATGATGGAATTGACACTGTCCCTATTACCATTGGAACCAATCCATTTATTTCTTTTGATGACCCCAATAGCTCAATTTTCATAGTTGATTGTGAACCTGAAGTTGTGGTTGAAAATATATAGAATCATTCATCCATGTTCTCAATTCTTTTGTTTTACCTTGAGTTGGGTTGTTAAGGATGGTAATATTCAAATTGATTTAGTATTCATCACAAATATTTTTTATCTTACTTGATCGTTATGTGAATTTTCAATGTTTATTGGTTGCAGTTTTATTTGAATTGTATTTTCTAATTTGGAATGGAAGTGTATTCATATCTATTCAAACGATATTTCTAACCTGGTGAACATTACAATGTTATTGATTTATTAAATCTATTCAAGCTCTTCTAAAATAATTGATACTTAAATTACTAATGAATCCCCTTATTCCCTCATAAAATTAGTTTTTTGGGTTTCACATTAGTTTCCTTTTTGTAATTAATTACTTATTTTTTTTCAAAAGCTGGAAATGCAGCCAATTGAAGAGAGATAAATGAAAATATGATGGAGAACAATCATCGAATGACGGAGATGGGAATTCCACCATTAGTGCCTATAGTGAGTACTTAATTTTAAGTATATATATTTAAAGAATATACAATGTCATGTGATTAATATTTTGTAAACATTTTTGTAGGATCCACCTATACGTCGGCAGTTATTCAATGAGGAGCCTAGTACTGATCCTAGTACTCAGGTCGGTGGTACGAGGAGTGTTTGTACCAGAGGTGGACGAGCAGCTTCGCATACCTAACTAGACCCTTCCCCTCCCACTGACATATCAACCTTCCCACATTCTGATCCCAGTGTGTCATTAGGGACACACCGGATATTTAGGCCTCCCATGTTTTCGCAACCTTTTTCATCTTCAGGCCCATCATTTTTATATCCCATGATGATTCTCACTCCCCAGGCAGAATCTGGTCATACAGCACTCCCATTTTATTTTCCTTCTACTTATATCTCTTCGAGCTTCTATATTCCATCATCTTTAACTCCGGTTCCACCACAGGGTGTTCCATCAGTTTCTATGGATCCAGCGGTGCTCAACAATCAGACTGGCACGAGTATATTTATAGAACCCTATCAAATTTTTATAGAAATAATTATTTTCATTAGAACATGTTTTGATAAAATATTTGTTTTTCCTTCATGAAAGATACATCTACTTATAGGAGGTGGGGGCGTGGGCGTACACTCATGCGTTCGGTGTCGAACCACCGCACACAGGTTATGGTGGATTACAGTTAAGGAAACCAAATGGTTGAGAAAAAAGGGCAGCAATGTCGGAGTTTTTTGCCGACGCTTACCAAAGACTCTGACATCATTCCCATTAGCCCACTATCATGGATAAATTATCCACATTAGGTCAAGGATAGAGCTTGGTCAGAGATATGGGTAAAAAAATGTTGTATTTAATGCCAGGAATTATTTTTTTATTTATATGAATTAATATTTTGATGGCAGCATCGATATAATTTTCCCGATGGTGAGGGTGCACGACCGGAATGTTTAAATGATTTATGCGAGCTTTGTAGAGCATACAAAAATGAGTTGTATATTTGCTGGCGTGCTAGAGTTGGCACTGAGTTACAGGCAGTACCAATCGTAGATTATTTTCCTATAAAGCAGTATTGTCAGATGACTACTCATTGGACAACTACCCAGTTTAAGGTATAAATTACATTTGAGGTATTTAAATAATAACACTCATGTATTTCATTAATATTATCCTTTGAATTATCTTATTTTATTTATGAATCATCTGGAAAAAATAAAAAAAAACATTGATGCAAAAAAATACCTCGACACACTAGGAGGTACTACGATGCCAGATCATTAGAGGAAGCATGTAAGACAATTTTTTAGAAGTTTTTTTTATGACTTACACATTCTTTTATTTCCTCAATTTTTTAATTGTTTGCTAAATTTTTCATATAAATGTAGTTTTAAATTTCATTGTAGAGGAAAATACAGAATATTGAAGGATGTTTGCCTCGACCAAAACTGTTTTGCTCGAGTAGACGGAAAAAGGATGGAAGTGTTGTCAACGAAGCGACTCAGCAATAGATTGTATGTTTTAATCTGTTGATTTTATATTTTAATATCTCTTTTGTAACTTAATAATATATTTATATTTGCATCAGGATACTTTAGAGGCCCTCTATGCCAAAGAACAAGAAAATTTTGGGCCCACTGATCACTTACCTCAAGTGTTGGGAGGGGAGCATCCTTGTAGAGTACGTTGCCGATCTAGGATAGCCCCGACGAGGAATTGGCCCTCCTTGGGTACGCTTTGTAGTGCCACCGAGCTGCAGCAATTTAGGGTACAGGTAGAAGAGGCTCAGAAAAGGGCCACAGAGACGACAGAACAGTCTCCTATGGAAAATCGTGCATTTATGATATTTACTGAAGTTCTACATACAACACTTACACCATAGGCCAGCCCAACTTTTGATGAATATATGTCATCGATACGTTATATATATGGTGCACTAGGTTGCAGTTCTAGAAGTGTTCAAGACGAAGTACAGCCTGACGATGATGATGGTGAGGAGTCTGATGCAGAAGAAAAGGGATAAGAGGAGGGTGAGGCAGATGTCGAGGGCGAGGAGGAGGGCGAGGGTGAGGAGGAGGGAGATGATGAGGGAGAGGACGATGATGGGGACGAGGATGAGGGTGGTTATGATGGTGATTATGGTGATGGCGATGTGGGACAAATTGATCCGTTAAATTTTTTACTAATATTACTAAGATATAATGTTTAATCTATTCAAGTTTTTGGTTTTTTCTAGACCTGTAGTATAGTATTAGAGTTGACTTATTCTTATATATTGTCTGTTTTCATGGCTGTTGTGGTATTTTAGTGGTTACGGTGTATCTTTAACATGTTTATAGATTTTTGTGTGTCTGGGAACTCCCTGGACAGCCCCCCTCCTTACTGGACCCTAGACAACCCCCGACCATCGTCCTTGGACCCCGGACAGCCCCCCATACAGCCCTCGGATAGCCCTCGGATAGCCCTCGGACAGCCCCCCCCCCCCCACCATCCTCCTTGGTCCCCAGACACCCCCCCCCCCCCCCCAGACACCCCCCAGACAGCCCCCCGGACATCCCCCCCTCCTCCCTAGACCCCAGACAGCCCCCCAGAAATCCCCCCAGATTGCCCCCACCCATCTCTTTGGACCCCGGACAGCCCCCTGAACACCCCTCAGACAGCCCCCAGCACAGCCCCCAGACAGCCCCCCCAGATATCCCCCCAGATATCCCCCCCACCCTCCTCCCTAGACCCCAGACAGCCCCCATACAACCCCCCAGATATCCCCCCCACCCCCAGACAACCCCCCAGACAGCCCTCCCACCGTCCTTGATTTCACATGCTTTTTTATTTCACTGATCATGTAATTTTATTTACGATTATTCCATTTCTGTATGTCTTTAATTATATGAATGTCTTAGTTATCTTATTAAGTGAATACAACAACTAGTATATGGATAATCGGCTCAATCCGAGGCCCGGTGTGGTCGGCACCACTCAAAGTGTCCCAGGTAAATTTGAAATGGACAACATTTTAAGTGAAAACAACAACTAGCATATGGAAAACCGACCAAAAAGATTAATATTATGTTGATAATTTAGAACAACAATCCATGGGTCATATTTGACATGTACGAGTCAACCCAGCCTCAATTCAAGGCGGGGTTTGGCCGGCACCATTCAAAGTCTCTCCCTTTTGTTTAAAATGGACATGGTTTTAATTGAAAACAACAATTGACATACGAAAAACAGACCAAATGAATTCGAAATGTTTTGATGCATTAGTAAAATGTTCCATTACTCATATGTTTCATGTAAGATTCAACCCCATCTCAATTCACGGTGCGGTGCGGCCGGCACAATTCGACGTGTCTCACTATTGTTTGAAGTGGAGAACATTTTTAATGAAAAGTACAACAGTCATACGAAAACCCGAAAAAACACATTCGGATTGTGTTTATACTTTAGGAAAATTATCCTTGGTAAATTTTTGATGTGTAAAAATAAATCCCCTCTAAATATGAGGTGTGGTGTGGCTGGTAGCACTCTAATTGTGTCTCTTTTGTTTAAAATGGATGAGATTTTAAGTGAAAAGAAAAAATGACATTCGGAAAACCAACCAAACGCATTCAGATTCTGTTAATACTCTATAATAACGATCCAGGTGTCATATGTGATGTGTACGAGTCATCATCGGCTTAATCTGAGGCCCGGTGTGGCCGGCACCATTCGACGCCTCTCACTTTTGTTTGAAAAGGATAACATTTTAAGTGAAAAGTACAACTAACATATGAAAAACTGAACAAAAGCATTTGGATTGTGTTTATACTTTATTTAAATGATATTTGGGTCAATTTTGACATGTATGAGTCAACCACGCCTCAATATGAGGCCCGGTGTGGCCGACACCACTCAAAGTGTCTCAGGTTTATTTGAAATGTGCAACATTTTAAGTGAAAACAACAACTGACATACAGAAAACTAAACAAATGCATTTGGATTCTATTAAAACATTATAAAAACGATTCATGTGTCATATGTGACATGTACGTGTCAACATAGACTCAATCTGAGGCATGGAGTAGCAGACACCACTCGAACTCTCTCTCTCTAGTTTAAAATGGACTTCATTTTAATTGAAATCAAAAACTGACATGCGGTAAACCAACCAAACACATTCAAATTCTGTTGAAACATTAGAAAAATGATAAATGGGTCATATGTGACGTGTATGAGTCAATTGTTCCTCAATCTAATTCACAATGTGGCTGGGGTCACTCTATGTGTCTCTATTTTGTTTAAAATGGACAACCTATTAAGTACATATGAAAAACTGACCATATAGATTCTGATTGTGTTGATACTTTAGAACAACTATCTGTGGGTCATATGTGACGTGTACAAGTCATCCCCACCTCAATCTGAGGCACGGTGTGGCTAGAACCCTTCATAGTGTCTCTCTTTTTCTTAAAATGGACATCATTTTAAATGAAAACAACAACTGACATATGAGAAACTGACCAAACACATTCGAAATGTGTTTATACATTAGGAAAAAGATCCATGGGTCATATGTGATGGTTACGAGTCAACCTATCCACAATCCGATACGTGGGGTGGCTGACACCATTCATAGTGTCTCTCTTTTGTTTAAAATGGACATCATTTTAAGTGAAAACAACAAGTGACATATGAAAAACTAACCAAACACATTCAAAATGTGTTGATGCTTTAGGAAAACGATCCATGGGTCATATCTGATGTCTATGAGTCAACCATAGCTCAATCTAGGGCACTTTGTCAACAGAACCACTCTAAGTGTCTCTATTTTGTTTCAAAAGTATTTCATTTTAAGTGAAAACATCAACTGGCATACGGAAAACTAACCAAACGCATTTCGATTGTGTTGATAATTTATTAAATTGATCCATGGTTAATTTGAGACATGTATGAGTCATCCCTGTCTAAATCAGAGGTGCAGTGTGTCCAATACAACTCTAACTCTGTCTCTTTTATTTAAAATGGACAGTATTGTAAGTGAAATGAACAACTCGCATACGGAAAACCAACCAAACACATTCGGATGTTGTTGATAATTTTTGAAAACAATAGATGGGTCATATGTGACATGTACAAGCCCTCTCTGGCTCCTTCCAAGTCGTGGTGTGGTCGAGATCACTCTATGTGTCTCTCTTTTATTTAAAATGGACAAGAATTTATGTACATAAGAAAAACTGACCAAACGCATTCGGTTCCCGTTGAAAATATAGGAGAACGATCCATGGGTCATATGTGACTTGTACGAGTCAATCACACCTCAATATGAGGCGCGGCGTGACCGACACCACTCAATGTGTCTCTCTTTTGTTTAAAATGGACTTCATTTTAAGTTAAAACAACAACTAGAATATGCAAAACTGACCAAACAAATTCTGATTGAGTTGATACATTAGCACAATGATCAATGTGCCATATGTGACGTGTACGAGTCAACCCTACCTCATTCCAAGGCTTGGTGTGACTGACACCATTCATAGTGTCTCTCTTCTGTTTAAAGTAGACATCATTTTTAGTGAAAACAACAAGTGACATACGAAAAACTGACCTAACGCATTTGAAATGTGTTGATGCTTTAGGAAAACGATCCATGGGTCATATGTGACATGTATGAGTCAACCCCCCCCCCCTCAATCCGAGGGGCGGTGTGGCCACTGCCACTCTAAGTGTATCTCTCTTGTTTCAAAAGGATATCATTTTAAGTGAAACATCAACTGGAATATGAAAAACCGACCAAACACATTTGTATTGTGTTGATACTTTAGGACAATGATTCATGGATCATTTGAGACGTGTAAAATTCAACCCCGTCTAAATCCGAGGTGTGGTGTGGCCGGTAATACTCAAACTGGGTCTCTTTTGTTTAAAATGGACATGATTATAAGTGAAAAGAACAACTGACATAAGTAAAACTGACCAAATGCATTGGGATTCTGTTGATAATTTATCACAATGATCCATGGGTCATATGTGATGTGAACAAGACAACCCGGGCTCAATCTGAGTCGAGTTCTGACCGGGATCACTCTAACTGTCTCTCTTTTGTTTAAAATGGAAAATATTTTAAGTATATATGGAAAACCGACCAAACACATTCGGTTTCTGTTGAAACGTTTGGAGAATGATACATGGGTCATATGTGACGTGTAAGATTCAATCTCGTCTCAATCTGAGGTGCAGTGTGGCAGACACCACTCAAAGTGTCTCTCTTTTTTTTAATGGACATCATTTTAAGTGAAAACAACAACTAGCATACAGAAAACTAACCAAATGGATTCTGATTGTGTCGATACTTTATAAAAATGATCCATGGGTCATATGTGACGGGTATCAGTCAACCCCGCCTCATTCCGAGGCGTGGTGTTGCTGAAACTATTCATAGTGTCTCTCTTTTGTTTAAAATGGACATCATTTTAAGTGAAAACAACTACTGACATACGATAAATTGACCAAACACATTCAAAATGTGTTTATGATTTAGGAAAACGATCCATGGGTCGTATTTGATGTGAAAAAGGCATCACCGCCTCAATCTGAGGCATGGTGTGGCCGGGGTCACTCTAAGTGTCTCTCTTTTGTCTAAAATGGAAAACATTTTATGTACCTACGAAAAACTGAACAAATGTATTCTGATTGTGTTTATACTTTATCACAACAATACTTGGGTCATATATGACGTGTAGGAATCTACATTGCCTCAATCTGAGATGCGGTGTGGCCAGAACCACTCAATGTGTCTATCTTTGGTTTCAAAAGGACATCATTTGAAGTGAAAACTTCAAATGACATACCGAAAACCGACCAATCACATTCAGATTGTGTTGATACATTAGTACAATGATCTATGGGTTGTTTGAGACATGTAAAAGTCAACCCCATCTAAATCCAAGATGTGGTGTGGCTGGTACCACTCTAACTATGTCTCATTTGTTTAAAATGGACATGATTATATGTGAATAGAACAACTGGCATACGAAAAACCGACCAAACACATTCACAATCTGTTGAAACTTTAGAACAATGATCCATTTGTCATATGTTATGTGTACTATTCAACCACACCTTAATCCAAGTCACGGTGTGGACGAGACCAACCAAATTGTCTCTCTTATGTTTAAAATGGACAACAATTTAGGTACATACGGAAAACCGACCAAACGAATTCTGATTGTGCTGATATTTTAGAATAATGATCCATGGGTCATTTGGGATGTGAATGAGTCAACCCCGCCTCAATCTGAGGCGTGGTTTGGTTGGAACCATTCAACGTGTCTCTCTTTTATTTAAAAAGCACTTCATTTTAAGTGAAAACAACAACTGACATTCGGAAAACTGACCAAAATCTTTCGGAATATGTTGATACATTAGGACAACGATCCATGGGTCATTTGTGACGTGTACGAGTTAACCTCTCCACAATATGAGGCACGGTGTGGCCGGTATCACTCTAGTTTTATGTATTTTGTTTAAAATAGACATCATTTCATGTAAAAACATATGGAAGACAAAAAACCGCTCAAATTATGAATTTAATTCCATATTCCACATATAATTGTCATCTAAATTTTATATTTAATTCTAAATAAATTATATATGTTTATAATTATGTTATAAATTCTGATGTAATTCTAAATGTGTATAGTTCTAGGATTCATTGTATGTTAAATGTGTATGAAGTTTTCTCTATAGGTATGTATTAGTTTGTTATTGCAGGTACAATAATTTAATATGTCTGTGTTATTTTATTGTAGGTGAAATAATTTGAAATGATTGAAAAAGAGAGGGAATGGACTGGCTGCTGTGCAAATTACATAAAAATGAGAGGGTTTCTTCTGTGCAAATTTCAGGCCACTGTGAAATATGCATAGCATAGGCTATTCCAATGGTTTTAAACCGTTGGAAAAGCCTCTCTGAGTATTTTTTTACCAATGGTTCTATAAACAATTGGTAAAAATCTGTTCCCAATGGTTTAGAAAATGTTGGGAAAGAAGTCGTCTTCTTGGTTTTCCCAATGGTTCAAGACAAACTGTTGGGAAAAACTATCCCAACGGTTTGGCACAACCGTTGGGATAGGTTATTTTTTTGTAACCTAACCCAACGGTTCAGTGTAAACCGTTGGGAAATTCATTCCCAATGGCTTACATCCCTATGGTTTGCAGAACTGTTGGTATAATATATACTGATGGTTTTTTAGCCTTTCCCAACGGTTCATAACCCTTGTGAAATCCTGCATATCTAGTAGTGAATATTTCTATTGGAAAACCCAGTTCCAATGATTTCATGTTTTTTAGTAAAAATGGATTTTTGACTTGGAATTGTAATTTAGTGAGATTTAAATTGATTAATTTTAATTATACATATATGGGTATGGAATCAGTTGAAATGTTGACTTTAATTGATGAAAAATTTATTTAATATAATGTTTGTAAAAACCCCTTATTATTGTGAATTAGTGGTTTTTGATAAAAATGTTAGAATTATTTGATTTTTATCCGGATCCTTGTTTTATAAAAAACAATGGCTCAAAATGTTTTTATTGAATCCTTTGGGACTCATCTTGGTGAAAAAGAATGTTTTTGAGTAAAAATATTTATGTATTTTAAATATAATATAGGAATATTTGAAATTGTGAATGGGATGAATATCATTTTATGTTATAAAATGAATTTCACTTCATTGATTTGTACATGGGCACTAGCAAACCAAAGGTAGTTAGTGTGTTATTTAAGGGTGGAACCTTACGATTCTACAATGTTATAAATCATTATATCAGCACATCTCATTCCATTGGAGATTGTGATGAGACCCCTTTACCTTAGGCATTAAGGGAGTTTGTACATAGTTTTCTATATTTGTTGTGTTGGATCCCTATAGCAAAGAATTATCATACCTATTTGGAACATGACTAGGATTCTCAATTGTTTTAATTTTTTTAAATTGTATTTGACATTGTTATAAACAATTTTAAAATCAATGAGAATTTATTTAAACTGTATATATTATTTTTTTATTTAATCTATTTGTGTGAATTTTTTTTCTAATGTATCCATTAATTAATGGAAAATTCAATATTTTTAAATTGTTTCCCTCATTAGAAATTTATTTCATGATTTTTTAATGGTTTTACATCTTTCAAACTATATATAAATATTATTTTTAATAGTATTTTTTAATGCCATATATGTTTTATTTTAAATTGTGATCACATTTTGGTTAAATTGACATTCACATATGTTATGGAATTATTGGGTGAAGTCCTACTAGCCTTTGGAACCCATAAAACTATTGACCTAGGGTGTTTGTAGATTATCTCATTCTGGTTTCGAGCAATGGAAAAAGATCTCTTTGAGGTGGATCTTACTGATGAACTTTGGTCTTGGAGAGATGTGTTCATAAGGACTATAGGTTATTTTCCCATTATATACTTGGACAGAGTATGCAAAAAAAAATTCAGCTTCTGCACTTCTCACCTAAGATAGTATCGAATGAGAGGATGAAGTCTAGAAGGTTTTAGATAGGTATTCATTAGGATATTCATTATATTGTTTTTATGATGAAGTTACTATCTTATGTTGATGTAATGTATAGAGCACTGATGGATGAGATGGACCTGGAAGTTAGGCCTAGGTTATCAAGATTCCCCTTTTCTCCCAGTGGCTACGTTACTTCCATCAATTGAAAGTGGAAGCGTGGTGATTATCTTGACATTTTTTGATGAAAGGGGTTTTCTAGACCTCCTTCATTAGAAGGAATAAGCCTTTGGTTTTCTACCATTTTGGTAATCTATGGATTTATAAGATTTTTTCACTAGGACACCCATGAATGGTGTCTCCTATAAGCGTTTAGGGTACCTGCATAGTTTTTTCCTTATGTATTACACTTCGTATAGTGGGATAGGATCATTAGCTCTTCCTAAATAATCAGAGAAATCATATTCTTAACGTGAAAAAGCTTTCTGGCAATAGGAATCATAAACTAAGCTTCTTCACATAGTGGATGATTTTCCAGTGGAAGAAGAAATAGTTCTAGTGTCTGTGAGAGGTACCATCACTATAGCTTCATCATATGATACTTCTTTATTTGTTTTCAGTTTATCTCACTAATTTTACTCTACACATTTTTTAATTTACATATTCATCTTGTAAATATTTTATCTTGTTCAATGATTATTACTACACCCCTTGATACGAAGATAGAGTATGGTCTCTGTATTCCACCTTATGATTTCTCTCTTTCAGAATTAGAGTTCGCTTGGACCTTTCTAGTTTACAACATGAAATATTTTGGCATCATATTCCCAATGGTTTGGCTCATTTTCAATGAAATACAGAATGATTGTTATCCTTGAATGGTCTCTTTCACAACGCCCAGTGGTGTGTCTCATTTGTTTTGGGGAGAATGAGACCCAAGACCTTTCAATTCTATACATATTTATTTAGAGTCAGGGAATGTAATTTTAAGAATTTTTGTGATCTGGTGTGGGAACCATTGAGTGGTCATCTCTCTCCAGTCATCGGTGACATTCCAATTGTTTCATTATAACTTCTCTAGTTTTCCCCTAGTAATAGAAGTTGAGTTCTACATTGACATGATGCTGGGTAATCAGATGGTATTTATTCCCTCTTACCATAGGGAACCAGATGAATTGAATTAGTTGAACTCTCAGTTGGATGATCTTATTGAAAATGGAATTATACGACATAGCGTGTCACCTCAGTCGGCACCAGTTCTCTTTTATGTGAAAGTTGATGGTTCTCTTCAGATATGCATTGATTACTGAAATCTCAATTGAGTAACTGTAAGAAACTGTTATCTATTTCAATATATTGATGATCTTTTTGTTTATTAGAAAGGGGATAATTGGTTCTTATAGATGAAACATTACTAGGGTTACCATCAGTTGATGATAATATAATATAGCATTAAGAAACCACCTTTATGAGTAGGTATAGCCATTATGAGTTACCTGTCATACCATTTTTCATAAACAAATTCTCTTGAAGTTTTCTTCGATTTAATGAACAAGAATTTATATGAGTATCCCGATACTATTGTTTATTTGTTTATGGATAAACAGTGATGAGATCTCTGAGAAGACACCATATCTATCCCATTCTATCAATGTTGTATTGTTGGATTTAGTAAGTGAGTTTCCTGGGGAACATGGTGTAAGAACATGGTATTTTAGATGATCCAAAAAAGGAGGAAACTTCCAAGACATGGGATCAACTACAGAATTACATTGAGATTCAGAGCATCAAAAGATTAGCCATATATTATCACCCCATCATGAAAGACTCACAAGTCTAGACTCCCGGATGACTAATCATTCTCAAAAGAGAGTGATGATTATTTGGAATGATAAATGGTAGAGTTCTTTTGTTGAGATGAAATTTCATTTGACTATTGCACCAGTTTTCAGTATTCTAGATGCTGGGAATGGCTATGTGGTCTTTTCTGAAGGATCAAGTTCAGGCATTGGTTTTATTTCTATACAGGGTGATTGTGTTGTTGCTTATGGATCTCATCTAATTATTCTACACGATTAGAACTATCTTGACCATGTCCTCGAACTTGCAGCGATGATGAACACTCTGATGATTCATTGGTATTACCTTTAGGGATAATGGTTTACTATGTTTTATGACCACAAAATAACGAGTTACTTCTTCCCTAAGAAATCATTGAATCTCTAATAGAGACATTTGGTGGAATAACTAGAGTCCATTGATTTTTACATTGAATAAACCCTTGAGAAAGGTAATTCATTGATGATGCTTTGAGTAGAAAGATTCTAGCAAAGGCAGTGAACGAATCTTTGGAGGAGTGTAATTTAATGGCTATATTTGCATAATTGACTATTAGTGTTTAGGAATAGGTGATAAAGGAATCTTTATCCAGTGGTAAGTTGTCATCTTCTCTTCTTGAAATGATTCTTCAAGATTTGTATATTGATAAAGAATTAAAAAGAATTATAGACTCTCTTAATTATGGGGAGGTAGTTTCATTGTTTTTAATCTCAAAAGAGGGAGTTCTATGCAATCATAATCGTTTTGTGGTACCATCTCCTGTAAGGAAATTTTTTAGACGGGATTTCAAAAATTCCTAGGGGGTTGTTCACCACGAAACCATAAATATGTTCTATAACATGAGGTAACATTTTTGGTGGCCACGTATGAGGAGAGGAATTGTTGAGTTTGTCTCTTATTGGTATACATGCCATCAGTTGAAATATGAGCACCAAACACCTTCAGGGTTTCTTCATCTTCTTCCAGTCCCAACTTGGATGTTGAATGAAATATCTATATGCATTCTGGTTAGGTTTTATGTACCCAGAATAAGAATAATGTGATTAGGTTTGTGATCGATAGGAAGAATAAATCCTCTAACATTATACCCATTAATGATACAACCCATGTTGTGGAGTTGGTAAGTCTCGATGTAAAAGATATTATTTTGGTTTCATAGAGTTCCATAAGATATATTCACTGATAGAGATCCTCATTTTACATATCACTTTTTTAGAGACCTTCCAGAGGAACTAGGATATCACATCCTTTTGATCCTGGAATACCACCCACATTTATGGCTAGATAGAAAGTGTTATACAAATTTTTTAGGATATGCTCCGCACTTGAATTCTCGACTGTGGTTGAGCATGGGATGATCATTTGGTGATGATTGTGTTTTTTATAACAATAGTTACCTGTCCTTGATCAGAATGACTTCATTTGAAAGGTATAGTCGGCTTTGTAAATCTTTTTCGTGTTGGTCAGATATTGGTGAGAGTTCCATGGTTGGATCGATCTTTTTACAAGAGACGACATAAATGACTCCATTGATTTGTTAGATAATTTGGTGGCTCATAGCAGATAAAATTCTATTGTTGATTGTCACCATGGACCTTTGGGTTTGTTAATTGGTTACCAAATTTTCTTGAAGTTTTTACCTAGGTGGGATCATCGATGTCTTAAGAGTCAAAGGATGCTTTCTCCTCTTCTTGTTAGATTTTTTGAGGTTTTTGAGCATGAGGGGAATGTTTCATACCGTTTAACACCACCACCGATGCTGATGTCAATACATAATGTGTTTCATGTATCTCATATTCAAAATTATTTATCTGATCCATATCATGTTTTGAGTTGGAATGATCTTAAAGGTGTACCTTATTTATCTGTGACTGAATGGATAGTCATGATTCTTGATTATGAGACCAGTGTACTTTATGGGAGAAGGATTCCATTGGTTCGTGTTCTATGGTAGCATGGTTGTGATTATCATGAGATGTGGGATAAAAAAGCACTGATAAGGGAAAATATCACTAATCCTTTTGATGGTGAGGCTTCCTCGTATTCATTCTAGGGATACAATGTTTCAATAGTTGGGATACTATAACATCCCGTTACCATTATCAGGTACTTCTAAACCCCTCTTTCAATATAGATTTAATTGGGTCTTGTTTGGAGTTGTTTCAAGTGACTTTTTGAAAATTATGGATTTTTTTTGTATGGACATGGTTTTCCCATAGCCTCTGCATTGTTTCAAAAAGAGTACCCTAGTTCCATGTTTTGGAAAATGGATTCGGCATGGCCCACACACTGTTTTACCTAACTGTTCATACTTTTCGCAAAAACCGTAGGGAAGGGTTTTTTCAAATCCAAAATTATTTTTAAAATTTCACAATCTCCCTTTTTATGTCCCGGACATGCCTTTATAGATAAAATTGTGATTCTACCTTTTTGAAAGCTCCGACGAAGAATTCATGGCCCCTATATCTTCTTCCATTAGTGATTTTAATCTAGGAGAACGTCGGCTGATCTCCTTCTAATCAGTTTCCTCCTCTTGTTCTCTTCCTCTTGATTTCTCTATCTATCTACTTAGGGTTCCGTGTATCATGATATTGATTTGTTAATATAATAATTTTCTGGGATCTTAAACCTAGGTTTCAATCCTATTTGTGTGATCTTTATTCTCCATTGACCAGTCCTGATTACGGTTTGGCATTGCAAGATTTTTTGTTTCCTGTATCTGTTTCCATTACAATGCCCAATTTTAAATAAACATAATTAATTTATTTTAATATAAATTATTAGAATTTAAATTCAATTTTTTTATTCGATTGTATTTCACATAATTTTTTAACAAACCCCAATTCCAATGAAGTGGGGTTTTTGAGGACACATGGGTTTCTGTCTTGGAATTGAATTTTTTATTTAATTTGATAAAAAAATTATTTGACGAATTGTTTGTTGAAAACCATGATTCAAGTGAATTGGGGGTTTCTGTTGAAAATTATGGAACTTTTTTATTTGGTTTCAAATCCATATTTCAAAAAAATGATATAATTGTTTTGATGGAATTTGCAGGGTCTCATCTTGTTGAAAAGTAATTTTTTTGATTAAAAACCCATTATGTTTTATAATGTGGAAATTAACTTATCTGAATTAGAAAATGGGATGAATTTCATTTAATATTATAAAATTAATTTTCCATCATTTATTTCTACATGAGAACTTGAAATACTTAGGTTGTTAGTGAGTTATTTTGGGTTGCACTTCACGATTCAACAACATTTTAAAACATCATATAAGCACAACCAATTCCTTAGGTGATGGTGATGAGAACCCTTTACCTTAGGTATAAAGGGGTGTGTGTGCATTCTTTTCCACTTTCACTATGTTGGATCCCTATAGCCAAGAACTATCATACATATCTGTCACATAAACATGTTTCTTGTTTGTTTTCATTTTTTTAATTACTATATATATGATTGTAATAACAATTTTACATGCCTACAGAATTTATAAATCCTATTTATATAATCTGTTTATTTAATCCATTTTAAAGGATTTATTTTTATGAATAGTGTCCTTTGAATAAAGGAAAATTCCATATTTTTAATATTTTTCCATCATTTCAACTATATAGCATGATTTTCTAAAGGTACTCCTTCTTTCAAAATATAGAGAATTATATTTTATATTATTATTTTTAATGCCAGAACTATTTGTTTTGAAATTGAAAGAATGTTTTGGTTAAATAGTTATTGGAATATATTATGAAATAATTGGGTGAAATCCTATTGCGATTCAGATCACGCCCTAAGGGTGCCTTCAGGTGATTGTAGATTATCTTATTCAAGGTTTGTCAAATGGAAAAGGATCTCTTAGAGGTGGATCCTACTATAGAAATTTGTCCTTGGTGAGTTTTTTACTTATTTACATTGTTATTTTTTAGACTTTTTATACTTGGTATGTAGTACTTTAGTGGTTGTTCCAATTTATCTTCTAATAATTTACTTATAGTGGAGTTTTCCTTTGATATTCATACATCTTAGTTTTCATTTATTTCTACATTTTTAGTGGAAAAATTCGTCCCACGTTCAGTTTTTATGATATGAGGTGCTAGTGGCTGACCCATGGTGATGAGAAATGCTCTTGAGGATTTTTCCAAGGCGACTCAGTTATCTGGTTACTAGGGTACGCAGGTTGGTTTGTGAAAAACCACTACATATGGGTTACTAGGTTCAGGGTTATTTTAGTTTTTATTAGATAATGTTTAGTAGAAAACATATGAACAGTACACAGGAAAACATATATTAACAAAGATAACCCAATGTCTGACTTTGAGAATATTTATAAGGAAACCATGTTTATGAGTATGAGATTATCTTTGTATAATTTTTTTCATTTATATCAATTGTATTAACTCATTTTTTAGATTGTACATTATGTTTAAAAATGTTATGATTAAATATAGTGTATTACATTATTTCGAAATGGAACATAGTTCATGGAATGGAACCCATATCACTACACATAATCTATGTATGGATTTACTTCCTAGATAAGAAAATTTAGCTGGAGCTAGAGCTATAATGGGAGCTAAAGTTGTAGCTAGTACTGAAAAATTAAAACTATATCGGGGGAAGTGACATAGATTATAACCAATATCCTTACCTATATGGATTACCATGCCTATCCACAACACAATGTAGAATTTTTAATGCACCTCATGAATAAATAACCTCTATTATTCAATGGAGATAAGAATCCATTTCAAGGTGGGAAATAGATAATCTCTCAAAATAAAATAATTTTCACACTAGAATGTAATGAATGGGATATGGTATTTATGGAATTATATCATCTCTCTAGGGGTGAAGATAAATAGTGGTCATTGATTCACAACACTATGGATGATGGGAAAATATTGATCATATAATGGTTAAATTTTAACAAATTGTTCATTGAAATATATTTCCCTCGTGAAATATGAGTTGATATGGAGATAAATTTCATGATTTTGAGAAAATATGAATAGAAAGTTGTTCAATGTTTGAATCCATATTTAAGAGGTTTAGAATAAATTCATCGGACTATGTGTGTAATCCAAATAGATATATTTGATGTTTCTTTGATGTGTTAAACCTAATATTTCTATGGGCACTAGTCTCTGAAACATTCTCATCATATGAGGATATCATATCACATAATATCAAGAACATGAATAAATTCATAATGTCATATTCTGTAGAAGGAATGTAATAGAATTAGAGGATGGATGTGAAAAATTGGATAAGGGGAATAAAAAAATGGTTTTCTCTCTTGTGATAATTGTCGAAAGAAACACCCGACTACATTATTTTAGAGAGTTATATTTCTATTCATGTGTGGAAATAAATTATATCAAGCATTTTAATGATGGAATAAGAAAAAAAACTCACATATTCAATATTTCAACTTTATGGAGTAGATGCACTATGAAAATGAATGGACCAAGAAACAACAGAATATACAATAGAAGAAGTTAAGAGATCACAATCATGCTTATTCTACTACTACTGACATAGTAGAATGATTAAATTACTCGGGTTTTGGAATCAATAATTATTTTTCATATGTATTCTATTAATAATACTATGGATATATGAATAATAATATGTATAACTATTATACAATAATAATAATTCTTTATGTATTTGAATTCAAATGTTGAATGGTACAAAGAACCAAGAAATGTGATTTATTAGTATAGTAGTATTTTTTAGGAATACATGAATAAGGTAAAGATAAAAATTAATATGTTTGTGATATTGACTTAAAAATGTTTTTTTGGTTTAAAGAGAATATTAACATTATATAAATAAAAATGACAGTAATATGGACCATGTAAATAGAAAGTTAATTGATGAAAAAGTAATTCATCATGGATTTTATTTCATTTTTTCCTCTCTATTTGATACTGTGATATTTTATTTAAGGAATACGGAGAGATATATTTTTTTGAAGAAAGCATTTTTTTTATAATTGTTTTACGGTGATTCAACTAATTATCATGTGGTTGAAGAATTTAATTTTTCTTTCAAGATTCTCATTATTGAGGATAAATGATTTTTTGATTTTTGTAATTTAGGCACATAATTATAAATTGTTTGAAATTTATAATTTGTCCAGATAGATTTTGGAGATCCTTAAGGTTAACAACATATAAAATAGATTAATTTAAACATTATATATTATTATTTTATATTAAAGTATGATTTATCATATTGAAAAACATGATCAAATAAATATGGTTTTGGTAAACATGTAGAGTCTTATGGAATTATTTATATATCTTGTGATTAATAAAAATTTTATCTTACTACTCATTAATTAACAATAATCCCCAATTCCCAATTCATGGTGTAAGATATGAAGTATAAAATGATCAAAAATCAACCAATGGATGATAGTGCTATTATTTTATAGAAATAAATCATTTAATATTATTTTATCATGTGATTTATATCGATATTAATATAATCACTTATATTTGGGAATATGACCATAAACAAAACGTTGTTTGTCTACATTTCTTAAAGATAAATCAATTGTCTTTTTTACAATAACATATTTATTGGCTTTCCATGTTTAATATTATCATGATCGTGTTATATATCACTCTTTATCAATCAATGGGTTTTAACATTATATTCAATGTTTATATTTTCACTTTGAAATATTGTTCTCTTATTTGGAAATATAGTAATGTATTATTCCATATGGACATGGTATTTCTCCATCCCTATTTTCAAGAGTATGTTTTAAAAAACATTTTATGATGTGGGATATCCATAAATGAATTTGATAATATAGAATTAATCATAATTAAAAATTGTGAGGATGAAATTTATTAAATGGGTGCAATTTAAAAAATATATCTTTTAAAAGGTGTAAATTAGTTTTGATATCATATATGACATGAAAACCCGAACATAAATGAAAAATGCAATTTTTTTATTAAAATACAATCATTATAACCCTACTATTGAATTTATTTATTTGAATAATATTAATTGAGATAAGAAATATATATTATGTACCTACTAATTTTAAAATATGTACTTATTTATAATAAAATAAGAACCCAATTATTAGTAATTTTGTTTTATTCTTATGAAATATATTTTTTAGAAATATGATTTTTATTATTTTTTGTGAGAAAATATTAGAATTAATTTTAGATTTAACTATAAATTTTATTTTATAAAACTAATATCACATTTGAAATCAAAATATCATAATTATTTTAGGGTGAAGTTTTGGAAAATTACATAAAACTTTTATTTCTCAATGAATAGTGAAAAATATTATGTTCCAATGAATACTCTATTCCTTTTTCAGATATATACAATGTGAAATTTTATTTTAAAATTATTTTGTGGTAAATTTAGTTCTATAATATTATTTATATTTTTATAAAGGTCAATGGAATATATTTTCATTATTAATTTGGTTTAAAACATTGTTATATATAAAAAATTACATTTTTTATAGAAAACTACATTTTAATGCCTTTTCCATTTTCTTTTTAAATTAAATTATAAAAAAATCGTTTTGAATTAAATTAAATGGATTATATATTTTTAATTTGGTGGTTAAATATTTTTTAAATATACCACTTTTATTTTTATTCAATTAGAAATAGTAGTCGTTGTAAAATTTATCACCTCAGTAATTGGTAATCTGATTAATCTTTGTTAAAATAAGTGATATGGTCATAATGTTTCATCCAAATTATTTATTGACGAAAATAACTAATATTATATTACATTAGTCTTGATATTGACACGCTAAATGGAAACTTGTACATGAAATTGACCAATATAATATTTCAGTCAAGGCTAGTTAAAATATTTCACACACTTAGTTTTAAATATCTATAATGGGTCCACATTGATATAAAATGTGAGTATTAATGAATATTAGTTTAAATTTTTTGAATTATTAATTTATATTAATTATTTTAATTTATTTTAAAAAATTCATTATTATATAATCAACATAAATTCTTTAACAATGGTAACACAACATTTATTAATTTATTAGAACAATTAAAATTGAAGATATTAAAAATATTAAAAGAGGTATAATTTGAGATATTTATTGTATCCATGATTTTTTTATTAGTAATAAATTTTAGTTATGTTAATATGAATTAAATTTTATGTTTTTAAAAAAAAATATATATGAATGAAAATTAATGAATATTGTCGAAATTGACATCAATGATAATTTATCAAAATAATATTTTTTAAAATTATCTAAAAATAATAATTTTTAGATGAATGAGATAAATGTGGATATTATATAGTGTATCATTTTACCCTTTCCTCATTTATTAGACATTTTTTCACTTTATATATAAAATTATAGCCTTTTATTTGTGAAAAAGATGTGGTAACACTTAATCTTAAAATAGTTCAACAAAGGGGATAAAAATGGTGTTCAAAAATCCCACGAAAACTATACATTTATTAATTTATTATGATATGTAAACTATAACATTCCCTATGTTTAAATAAATTTCTATTTGGATCCATTTTTCTTGAGACCAATGTTATCATAAATTAGTATTTTAATTAAATTCAAAAGATCCCATCACCTAAATGATATAGTAGATCATAACCTTTTTCTGAATTACTCCACATTGAGACTTCCATATTGACCAAAACCTACAAAACTCCCTTATAAACACAATTATCAAAAATATTGAGGATTTTTTTCACATAACACACAATCCCTAATACTATTTTGATGATCTTTTTTGGAATTTTACAAAGGTGATGTAATTAACATAACTTATTAATTTTTTTTTGTTTTTTTAGTCATATCAAACAATGTTATTAATTTTAAATTTATAAATTAAGAGTCCACAATATACTTCATATTTATTTTTATTATGAAATCACCAATATCTATCTTTTTCTCATTAAATTATAATTTAAGGTGTCACTCGTGCATATGTCAGGCTACTGTTTCCACGTAGCAATACATTTCATTCTCCACTACTATATTTCATCTATGATAATAATGATGATTTGAATTTTTAAAAATAGAAATTTTTACATTATTATAACAAATCAATTATAAAATAATATTAATCTTATTACCTTCCGACCCGTTGGATTCTAATAGTGCAACTTCTGCATATGTGTGGGCTACCACCTCCACAAGGCAATGTGCTTTGTTTTTAATTTATATTCTACTTTGATTGTAATATGAATGGTTTTGATGAATATACATGATTTTTATTATATATTAATGATTATAGAAATTAGAATAATTATATTACATTCTTTTGTACCACTAATTGAATAATGTAGATAATTTTCATGCATATGTACAATTTTCCATCTCTCTGAAGAGTTTCATTAAATTTTTATATATATAATTTAATGGTGACCATGAATTTGTATTTAATATATAAACATAATTATTAATTAATTATTAATATTATTTATATGATAGATCCATGATGAAATTAATATTATGAAATCTACCGAAGAAAAATCATGAAAAACTAATCAGTTATCACCCATAATAGTGGTTTTAATAAAGTATTATTAATAAAATGATGAAAAAAGGTTATAATTAAAATATATTTAGTAGGATATATATTAATATGGTTATTAAATATAATTAGAATAAATAAATATTTATTATATATTATGTTCTAACATACAAAGGATATCAAAAATGTGGTGTGGGTTTTTAGTTTTCACTTTTAGTTCTCTAAGACATATACCATATTCACTATTGATTTATTTTTTGTGGTGTATATGCAACCCCATTGAAAAGTTATATCATTAATATATTTACATTCATTTCCTTTAATTTTTCCTTCTGATTTATTTCATTCGGGGATATTATGATTCAAAACATACCAAATAGGGTAGGGTTTATTTCATAATGTCATCACTATTTGAGATGGTATCCTCTATTTTTTTTAGTACATGACCATTTTTTCAACAAAAGTTTTGAAAAATATTTTTACTATATGTAAATTACTTATTAGAGGCATTTATATAATTTTTTTTACCATTAATAAAAATTGATGAATCATCTAGTCAATTTTCTTTCAAGGTACTTTTTGAAGTTTACTTAAATTGTAAAAAGAATTTTTTTTGTCTTATAAAAATGAAATGAATTTTCATAATATCATGAAAACTAAATTATTTGAAGTTAATTTTGTATTATTACATGGTTATGTTCAAATAAATTGATTTCTTTAATATGTTGGATTTTTTTTTGTTTAAAAATGATTATCATAGAGAAAATTATATTTTCTTATGAAATATTAAAATAATCCCTTTATATTATTTTCATCTTTATCAACATCCTTTTTTCAAATTTATATTGAGAATATTATCTAATTCTACCATCCATCATATTTACCTAGATGGTTTCCTATTATATTGAGTGGGGAATATATTGATGATCATTATGATTGTTCTTAAAAAATGGTAAATAATATCTTTTAAAGGAATATTAATTATGTTATATTGTTTATTCAGGTGTATAATTTTTTGCACTATAAATCTGATGATCAGGGAATAATAATTCCATATCATGCATGACTAGGTATCATAAAAAATATATTGGGTTTTTGTTTAGCCCTTTCCAATTTATGTTCAAATGTCTTTTTGCATGGCCTTGATGATGTTATTTGATGTCTTCTCTACGGTGTTGATGAATGTTTCTACTATCTGGTATTATTTGTTAACTAACTAAAAAGGTAGTTATTTTTTCTTTATGATTAATTTATTTCTTATAAACTATATGAATGTGTTTTTATTTCATGTAATTATTTATATTTAATTATTTTGAGCTTTATGTATTATCACCAAATAATTCTCATATTATTTGATATCATTGTATACATACAGTGATTGAGCATATGATCTCAAAATTTTATTTTTTTCTTTTCCCCAAGATATAAATATCTGTATTATAAATAATTTCAAGAATCCAAAAAGTAGTTTTTAATGTTTATTTAATATTTCCAATGTAATATTAGAATCTTGTTTGAATATAGTTCTTGATGACTACAAAAATATTTTCTTCGATTTGGATGAAATTACATGTATTTTCTATGCCAATATAATAAATTAACCACTGCATTTTTTTACAAGAGTTAGGGATATTACAATATAAGATTTTGTATAAAAAATGTAAATATCATGACTTTCACCAGAAATTTTGGATTCTTTTTGTTAATATAAGTACTAATTTATAAATGTTTTTTAAATTTACATTACATAACCCCATATATTAATATTATATAATGGTATTTACATAGGAAAATTTAATTTATGGATTTTTTATCAATGTTTGGAACTATTATTTTCTAAACTAGGTTCTCCCAATTAATATATGGATCATAATTATGATTTATTTTTTTATTACCTTCTCAATTATTAATAAAATATCATTGTAGAAATAATTGGTATTTAAAAGAAGATTTGAAACCATTAAATTAATATGGGAGAAGTATTGACCACATTCGAATTAATTTCCATTTAAGAGGAGAATAATTACAATTAAAATTGGATTAAATTTAGAATTAACAACAAATCCAAAGGTTCTGACTGAATCTCCCTTCAGATAATGATTTTATTTGCTGTAAATTTTTTTTCTTTTAATTTTTCAATTCATTATGTAAGGGTGATGATTTTATGGAAGGGGTGTGTATTGAACCATTACATAGAGCATAGAGATTCAACCGAAAAAATGGGTAATGTTGTCTAAGGAGTCAGAAATCCATGAATTATTTACTAGATTGATTCATGTGGGAATAAGATATAAATAATATTATTGAATTATATACGCCTCATATGAAGGAAATTTACGAAAGACGAAAGTACTATCTATAATAGATAGTAATTTCATGATTCTGGTCTATAGTGAACAACTTGAAGATTAATTATAATCAGTGTTGAAAAATATAGTTAATTTTATAGTGAATACCCATGTAATTAAAAATAAACCATACATTTTCATGTATACAAAAATATGTGTGGAAATAGAGATGAAACTCATGAATTAAGGATGAAATGAAATTGAGTAATAAATTTAAATAAAAGGGAAGTGTTTTGTCTTAAAGAATTCAGTGAGTAATTCTTTTATATACTATTATATATCAATGGAATTATTTTTAAGTATTTATAATGTGTCATGTATTTTGAAAAAAAAACTAGAGATGTTAATAAGTGAATTAGAATGCTTTGAAATGTACTGATGGTACCCTAGTATGAATAAAATTAAGTAAATCTTGTTATTTCTAGAATCTATTTTATTGAAATCACTGCATAAGATAATTTTCCTATTTGATGATCTACATAAGTTCATTCAATATATTTAAGGGAAGAGGTGTAACAATAATCGGTTATGTTTATGACATCTGTAAGTGAATTTTCTTATATAAAAATTAACATGTATATGAATTCCAGCATTGTATAAACAAGTGGAATATTAAAATGCCTAAAATATGGGGTTTAGGTGGTGTATCCAAACATACATATCCAAAATATAAAACATATCAAAATTTATTTCCCCAAAATATAAATAAATCTCTATGTTACAAAATTTAAATAATGTGAGTGAACTATTCATAGTTGATCCAGCTTGTGAAAATTCCAATTATATAAGTGAATTTTAGCACCATGTATGCAAATTCAGATACATGAAAAATAATAATATGGTAATCCAATACAGTTGAGTATAGATTTGAAATATTTAATATCTTCCACTATTGTTTTGTATGCATGCTAGAAGAAAATTATATCTTATTTGAATCATTGAATCTATGGAAAAATTTAGATATGATAATAGCTATGTTGTTTAGTTAGTATTGAAACCTAAAAAACCTGATTAAGGCCATGATATGATCTACTCTTGTAGAGAATGAAGGAATATAACCATTTCGTATATTTTTGTTGATGTTAAAAATATATTTGTCTTTTTTTATTGAGTAATGAAAATGAATAACCGTCAATGTTATAATTGTTTTTTATTTTTACATACATGATCTTGATTGGGGGCTACTCATTATTTTAAAAATATAAGAGATGCATGGTTTGGAATCTACCGAATCCTAAAATAAGTTCCAAATGGAAGATAATTTTTTTCTGTTTTAAGTCTCATAGAGTAATTATGGTTATTTAATGTATGGAAGTTTGTTATATATATCATTATAAATTTATTTATCAAATCTGATAATAATATTATTAGAAAATTATTTTAAATACTGAGTTATTTTAAATTGATATTGTATTTTGTGAGTATGTTGAAGGAAATATAGCTCATATCAAGAACAGTGAGATGAAAATAATGAGATATCATAGTTTTAGGAAGGATCTATAATGTTTTTTATGCTCCAGTATAAATGTCAAAGAATAAGATTTCATATATAAGGGAACATGAGTAAAATAAATCTAGCCACAATCTATTATATATATATTTTGTGATAATGGTGAAAAAATAGCTTCTTCCAAAATTGGTTAATTTATTATAGATTTTCAAATATTAGGATTAAAAGAACTTTTAATTATCTATTTTTTGAACTATATTAAAATTGGGGCCATTTATGTTTATTAAATTAACCCACAAATTCATAAAATAATTAAATTAAAAAATAAATACTGAAGAAGATAAATAATGCATCAGTAGTGTTAGTAGAGATTATATAGTATGGATCATAGATCTGTGGTTCCTTCTAGAAGAATTATAAAGATAAATAATAAATAATTATAAGAAGAAGAAAAATGAAATTATTCACTGGCGATGAGTTAGGTAAAATGGGTATTGAATAAGTAGTTGAAGGAGAATTTGGACATTGAGTCAAAGCAATAACAATATGAACATAGGATTGATTTACCAGGAAGTGTTGTATAAAATTGGTGTCAATAATTTTAGTGGTCAATCAGAGATAAATATACTGAAGTAGGTTATAATGATTTTTGAATTTATGTTACAATAAGTGATGATGTTGTATATTATTCTTGAAGATCATATAGAATTTTAATAAGCTATTGTGAGTTATTGGAGATCTATATTATTGTTTTAATAGATAACTATGCTGATAAGTGGATCGAAATCCAAGAATAACTAAAATAATAACATTAATATATATATATATTTGATAATCCATAGAACCCATGATACTCAAGGTATGTAAGGAGATCACTATGTCACTAAATTACAACAATGTATAACTACCAAGATATGTCCATTGAAACACATGCAAAATAATTCCAATGAGATTTGGGTTGCGTAAAATCAATGACACTTGGTGTTAATGTTAGAAACACCACCCATTATATTTTTTATTTATGGGTATGTTAAAAAAGTAATTATATATATATATAATTATGAATATATATATCTTCAACAAATTAATTTTTATGAATGTACAATTATTATAACAAAACAATTAAAATCACACATACAAAAAGGCAATACAAGATATAAAATGGTGAGATAATTACCCCTTAAAAGTAATATGTTATAGATTCCTTACAAATAAAACACATTTCAAGACCTAAACAATTAAACTGGGTATCTCCTTGTAAAATTTTGAAACATATATATTATCTTGTGTGATACATGGTAAAAATAGGTAACTCTTAGGTTTAGGTAACCAAATCCCACTATATGTTTTGGTCAAAAAATGTTGGTTAACATTATAGGAAAGAAAATATATGAATATAGTTTATAATATCTATATTATGGATTTTGGAATGGATTTTTCTTCTCAACTATAAAATAATTTTATAATATTTGATTGGAATGGGATTATATCTAAATTGGTAAGTGATGGGAAATTTCTATAGCATAGTCATTAATTAGTAATGTATGGTTCTTTTCAATTGTAATTTTAAAACTGTTGTCATTTTATTTTTATTAAATTTAGTAAATTTACATATTAATTGATCACATAATATGATAGTCACCTGTTATTTTTTAATGAAATGGAATCATTTCTATAAAACTATGATTTTTGATAAATTCTTAAAAAATAAATATTTAATGGAATGAAATTTCAATAATTAAATATAAACATAAGACTAATTCTTAAAAAAAATATTCCAATTATATTTTTTAGAGGAACTCCTTCCTAATTATCCAACTTGTGAATTTTGTCATCAAAGTATCTATATTATTACAACAATAATTTTATGGATTTTTTGTATCCCCTTTCATGGGTATTTCAATAGAACATATATTGTAAAAGAAACCTAATATATGTATTCATGAATGATAATTCATAACATTTAATGGATCAATAAGAAATAGGCTACGTATTATATATATGAGTGTTAACATTAATATTTAAGACACAATATGAATGAAGGAACATAAATCGTTACATATTTACTCAAATACTTTTAAGTACATTAATGAACTATAGATTATGTTTTCTCCTTTATTTCATGAACTTTCTACATAATTCAACCTATACTTATTTCTAAATAGGTTCTAAAAATTAATAATAAAAAATAATATGGCTTATTTTAATAAATTTATACCCAATCAACTCAATTTTTTTAGGATGGATGTTTAATAAACATGAGGTTCAAGATTTGGAGTTCTATTGAGAGTAAAAATGGAATGGTTTTAACCAATAATCAGAATATTATATGGTACAATAGTCTAACATATTTATTTAAAAAAGTGAGGATACAAGATGGAGGGTAAATGGTTTCATTATTGGGATCTAATTCACAAATGGTGCAAAATTTTCTAAAATAAGGACTATGGAAATAAATTTTATGTATAAATGTTATATAATTCGGTTCTAATATTTTTAATGTTATATGACACCAACTATACATTAAACATTTATTGTGAATATGATTTTTTTTATAATTGGTGATGATTTTAAAGAAGGATCGTGAATTTTGAATTAATATAAATAAGAAAATTACTTCTACATTTAAAATATTGATGAATATTATTGTTTTATATTTATATTTTTTATGGTTAAAAACTAGATAAACTTATAATTTCCCCCACTTATGTGATAAGAGGGGTCATTGTAAGTAATGGTTGTTTCAAATAAATGAGAATATAGTTTTAATACATATGGTTTTGATAAAAAAAAATTTATATTTTATATGGAGATAAAGATAAAAAAATTTATTATAAATTAGGGAATTCAAGATATTGGTAAAAAATTTGGGATTAGTTCCCCCCATAATTCAATTGAATGTATTAAAGAATAATACCTTATTTTCAAAATATTTCCCCAAAAATATGGAATATAATTTGAGATATGGATAATAGTAGATTACATAATAAACAGTATCATTAATTAAATAATAGTTATTTGTAATTTAATAGAATTTTTTATCATAAAGGCAATTTAATGAATATATGATTTCTATGAGCTTAGTAAGAGTTAGAATAGACGTAGATAAGTTAAAATTGTAACAAATAAATTATTACACCAATAAATTCAGTGTGAATGTCAATTTAAATCCTAATGTATTATAGGTAATGTCTATAAATAATGGTGTTAAAAACATACATTTTACGATTTTACCATATTATTTTAAAAAACAATTTGAGTGTACATGGTTTTAGATGATGATGAAAATATTAAAAGGAATTCAAATTTTAAAACAAAGGATAAAAATATTTTTAATCTATGTGAATTAAATTCTAATTTTTATTTAAATTCAGAACCAAATTCCAATTTTAGGTAGGATTAGTTAATAAATATTCAATTTATACATGATATCAAGGGGATGTAAGGTAAAATATAATATGAATTACACAACTTAATAAATTGATAAATATGAGTTTAATAGGATGGAATTAATTTTATTACAATCAAAATATATTTTAGTTTTATATTTTAATTGAATTATGTGAATATATTATATATCAAACCCTTAATAATATTGTTGAACATTCCACTAAATAACATTTTTTCAACAAAAAATGTATTATTATATTTATACTTTTGTTTCATTAAAAACTCTATAACTTCATTTCACAATAATTCTCATAGACGAATGATAGTCCATGATATAGTACATACTCAATTATAATACAAATAAAAATGATAATATCAGAAGAGAAGACAAATATTAATATGGTATAAAATTTAATGAAACCTGTTATTCCAATTTTAGAATCCTAAAATCCCATAGAAAATTTATTTTTAATATAAATAAATTTTAAATCAAACTTTTAATTAACTTAGTCATGAAATAAAATTAACATCCCAAATAATTTCATAACCCATAACATAGTAAATAAATAATTAAATAAATAATCATGTAGTTTATTTAAAACATGACTACTGATTAAAAAATTAACGAAAAATATAATTTTATCTCTTATACTGGGATTAAACATTCCATTAAGCATAAGAACATTAGTTTACCTTATAAAATAAAAATACATCCCTGAAAACTCATTTCCCAAGCATAGAAAATAAATATTTTTACTTTCATCTATTATCTTTATATTACTCCTATAATAACACTTACAAATTAAATATCATTTCCCATTGATTCAAAAATATATTCCCTAGAGAAACAAATCATTACGCAATGCAATAGAGGTATATATTGTTATCACCCATCAACATGAGAAGTTTAAAAGGACCGGAAAATTCTTAAATCACATAGAATATTGTATTTTCATAATAAAATATTACAAAATATTATCTTTAATACATATTCATAAACACTTTTGGGAGTCATTCAAAAAATATGATAAAATCCGTTTTCAGTGAAAATACATAAGATTAAAATTTTCTAGATAAATAAAAAGATATATATTCGTTGAAAAAAATAAGAAAAATGATAGAATAAAATTATTAAATAAAAATTTTCATCATGGTAAGAAATTATATTCATACCATAAATATTATAATAAATTCAATTCACATTTTTTTAAAGATAAACTGTATATAAAATGTTATAAAAGATTCCTTTTTAAAGAAATTAATGAATGATAATGATAGCTAAAAAACATACACAACCATTTAATTATAAAAATAATATTCTTCAATCATTTTAGAAATTAATTATATAGAGGAATAATATTTTGAAGACAAATTTGAAATATTTAAAATGATTTCTTGAACAAAAATTCCTTATCATGTGTTTGACTCACTTGGTAATACATTAAATATTTTATAATAAACATATATTTAATATTTCAATTTTGAAGATCCACTTTTAGGTTTATTCTTCCATTTTATCTTTTTTAATTTCATTTATTACAAATTATTTTATATTTTATAAATATTTTATGTTCCTGTGAAATTTTTTGAAGTTGTTCGGTTAATAATCCCAAAAAAACAGTGGTAGGTTGAATGTGATAAAATATGTCATTATAATATAACATCTAGAATATCAATCAAGAATGAATAAAATTTCATTAAAAATTATTAAAATTTGATAACCATCTATGAGTACAAAAAATTAAAAATTAATAACATTGCTTCTTAGAGGAGGCAGTTCACATATTGGCATGTTCTATTTTAACATTTTCTAATGGATTGAAGGGTAATAAGGTAGATATAATAATTTATTACTATAATAATAATATTTTAATCTATATGATTTATTTTAATTAATCATATTGTAGTAAACATCCATGTGAGCTGGTGATGAAAAATTAAACACATTACTTTTTGGAGGTAGTCATCATAATAAATGCATGAGCTATGTTTTCATTTTCTATAAGATAGAAAAGGTATTGAAAAAATGGTTATAATATAAAAATATTTCTATTTTGGTATTGTTTAGATACAAATGTTTTTATATAATCTTGTATATGGTTGTTTTAAAATATATATAATAATAAATAAACATGAATAAAATCAGTTAAGATTTGTAACTCTTCTTTGAAAAACATTGTTTTTCATAAACAATATTCCTTCCAAATTTGTATTATGGAGGGAACAAACAACTTATACATGTAGAGGAGACCCGGAATGGTATTTAGGTAGTTATTTTTTAATTTAAAAGGATATATATATTTAGGTATGAAGCATAAAAGTTTCATTTTTACAATTGAGGGGATTGGCCCTCTTGAAAATATTAAGTAATTTAAAATTATTAAAAGTCTATTTAATGGGAAATGGGAACCAAGAAAACGGAATATCAATGATAAGATCAAATAGTGATGAAATCCACACAAATAATCACATTTAGAAAATTTTTATAGATATTCTAATGCCTATATATTAGTTTAAACCCTTATATTCCACTGTAAACTTTACATATATATGTTTTATTTTTTACCATGGAACATTGTTTTATGTATAATAATAAAATTTACATTATAACTACATTTTTAAGTGGAGATTCACAATATGGATTCCACACTATTATATTCAATTTAAATAAGTAGAAAAATGAACTTTTATATAATACAAAAAACTTAAGAAAAATAGTTTTTTATACAAACTCTCATTTTAAGAAATAAAATGTTCTTATAATAAAACATGAATAATATTAATTAAAATAAATTTAATTAGATTAAAAATGAAAAATGTAATCCGTTTGAAATTTTTATCTGTCTAATATTGTATGGGGTCATCTATATACTATAAGGATCCAAAATATGTTTTTAATTTGAATATAATATAACTACTATTCGAAACATTCAAAAATATGTTTGATAATTCAAATTAATTTCATTAAATGATTCATTTTTATCCATTAACATATAGTTTGTTTTATCTATGGGTTTTTCAATTTTTGAATGATTACAATACATAGATGACTTAATATTATTTATGTTTTCCTTTTTTAAAAAGTTCATTCTTAATTATTTACAAAAATATCAACCATTTAAGAAAAATACAAAAAAAATCACCTTAAGTCGGATCCAATATTATAAATGTAAAAAATAGTTTATTTTATCAAACATAATATCTAACAGGGGACGAAAGTAAAATTAATATTTGCTAATAAAACACATAGATACCATTATGATAAGAAATTAAAATTTTAAATAATAATATTTTATTATTCTCATTCCATTCTTTATAATAACAATTAGATTTTTTAGATTATTTTATGGAATATATTAACAATAAATTTCATCAAAACCATTTATCCTTATTAATTGATATAATAAATTGAAAGCAATATATTGTATAATTTAAAATAGTTTTATAAAAATTATCACTTTTTACCAATATAATATTTTATATTTATTAATAACCAATGTATGAAAGATTATTCGTTATTTTAAATGTATAAAATATAGGCTTGAAATAAAATTAATACTCCAAAATAAAAATTAATCTTTTAAATGAAATATATAAAATATAAAAAAATACCATCATTGAATGAAAATAAGCCTTTAACATCAATTTTTCTTAACATTATATGATTTAATTCTTATCATTCAAAATTGTGAACTTCTTTCATAGGAATTAATCATTAATTTTTTATTAGTGAAACTTTTTCAAATTATCTTTCCTAATTTGTTTACTCTGATTCATATCTTCCAATTCAATGGCCATATTATAATGATCATGTTCAATAAAATTGTAAGTTTCAAATGTTTTTGTGTGTGGTAATTGTTTATTAATAGAATATTTATTTAATGAAATAGAAATTCTAAAATATTATGGGGTTACATTTTCTCCATAGTTGAAATTTCATCCTAATATTTTTATATCTTGTCTAATGATAAATAAAAATTTTAAACATATTCAAAATTAATTGTAATGAGTGGATGTTAATTATCAAAAAGTGGATAAAAATATAGATTATATTTACTTTGGAAAACTACATTGATTTCTATGTGTGGACTATCATGACCTTAATATTTCATGATCATTATATTTACCATAATTATAATATTATTAGTCAAATAGTATAAAAAATGATACCATGATAGTATAATTATATTTTTCACATAAGTGTCTTTATATTTATCTATATTTCTTATAATAAAAGTTTATACTAATATGATATAGAATATGTGAAAAGAAAAATTTCTTTCCTTATAAAATTTCATCCTTCTTTGGGTTTCAAGAATTTATCCACCTCTTCACCATATCATATATATATATATATATATAACTATGATAAATATTTCATTCCTAAATAAATAAAATTAAAATTAAATATATCATATTCATTTTCATCATTATTTTTATAAATCAGACAGCAGTAAACAAAGAAAATAAAGTCAAAAAAGATAATTATGTCAGAAAAGCATGCACATTCCCCTAAGGTGGTTTGATATATAACGCTTGACAGAGTCCCCTTCAACTAGATTCTATTCTTCGAGAGGTAATAAACTAACATTAGAAAATAAGGTGATGTCACCCGCTTGTCCTTGAGTATATGCGAGATATTCTGCCACATTATTTCCCTTATTCCATATATGAATAACCTTTTTTGGTTGCGTAATATAATCCTCTAACTATTAATAATGTAAGCGATGGACCACCGAACATCATTGGTATATTCCATATAACTACATATGATTAATAAATTTGATTCCCCCACCATGAGAGATACATTTTGTAGGCTTACAAGGAGGATACCCAATTCAATAATCATTTCATCATCTTTCAGTGAGTGTGTCTGTCCAAAAATATAGGGCATGCTATAATCCAACTACCCCTACAGTCATTAACCACACCAACTCCTCTCATATGTCTTATGAAACATGATCCATCTGTTTTGAGTTTGTTGCCAATAAAATGGAGATACTAGCAGACATAGTGTCCCTGAGGGTTAATGTTAACCGGATGAGAAATTTTCATGCCATCTTACAGAGTTATGACGGTCGGAGAGCCATTCCATTTTTAACAAAACTTGTCATGTCCAAAAATATATTTTTTGTTCTGATCACTAGAATGCATCTCGATTAGGTTTCTCCATTAAAGTGTTCTTTATTCCTTGATTTCCAAATGCACCAATATCTTGTATGTAGAACAATAGCTCTATCCATCCTCTAGGTTCTCCCTACTCCTCGCCCTGTAACCATCAGTCAAGGAATGAAATTCCTAAATTCTTTTGTGAATGGTTACCTAATAATTAACTGAAAAATACCTTTTTCATTCAAGGCTCACCTCAATGGAAAAACAATTGATCAAATATTTCCTACCATCGAGCTATTTAACACATACAACATGATACTAGATTAATTCATGACTGTTTACTATTCTAGTAGGTGGGAATCACTCGGTTTCTATCCTTATTATGAGAAAGTTCTATTATATTTAAATATTCATACATTAGAGAGGATCTCTCCTATGATTGTGATGTCTCGAGGATATTATCTTCCACTGAAAATCTATTGCAGGGAAATCCCCTAATGAAAACTCGATAAAAAAACTTTTCATGAACATTATTGATGTCGATGAGGTTAAATATTTCATGATGGTCATTTTCCAGTAAAATTTCAATGAATGAAGGATGCTTCCTTTCATTTTTGAAGGTTATGACTGTTATCAGACGTCCTGGATAGCTGACCTAGAACCATCCCAACTATGTTTCCAAAAATAAATCTACATCTACCATATTATCCATAATGATTAAATTTTAGGGAAATAGAAATTAACCAATATCATTTTATAGATAGTTCCTCTAACTACATACTTCCCCCCAACAGAATACTCACAAAACATTTCCCCAGAGGTAGTTATCCTAAACTACCTCCCATATGAGTTTTGCATGCATAAAATACAGAATACCATGGCTTTTTTTCACACTCATTCTAATTCTCGAACATGTATGGTCATCTTACTCCAAGAATACCATAGGTGTTTTCTTATAGTGTTAGCGTCCATCATAAAAGACACCAAGATCATGTCATTTCCAGTGATCACTGACTTGGGTACTCTAATAGCATATAAAGAGTGAATTAGAAATGATTAAATAAGACTATTTACTAATGTTATAATCCATCCAAAAACAAAAAAATTTCCTTCCAACTCATAAAACAGACGATAATCATTCCCACTATATGTTCGAAATGCGGAATAAAAATATTTACTAAATAAATTGAAACCACAAAATAGGTCATGGGAAAACTCATCTATTTGAATACCCAAAATACTGTGTATATTTTCATTCCTCTTGGACAATATCTATAAAATATATAAATTATAGTATATGTTTTATTAAACATTTGAATACTCCATTTACAAAAAAGTAATGATGATCTAGATCATACTGCGAACGGACCTTTTACTAGCATTTGTAATGATTATTGTATCATCAGCAAACATGATGTGAGATATTAAGGTAGAATGTTCCTTGAAATGGTAGGAGAGTATACTTCCAAACAAGATACTAATATTGATGTTCCTACATTATATTTATTGATAGTCGATAAATATATATATATAGATAATCTCATTTCCTCAATCCATGATTTTTTTTTGAAAAAACCAGAAATTATTCCCCAAGAATTAAATTTCCATCCATGGGGAGTTGAAGAATCTGAAAATTATATGATTAGATCATGATGAAAATTCAATCATTATTATCACATTATTGATTATGTACAAAATAATATATTAAATAATTATTCATGTCAGGATTGATAACCATATTTGATACAAGGACCATATTTTTGACATTATTATATGATTATTTTTTCATTTTAATAGCAATTTGAATCATCCATCCCTTCCAAAAACCATGTTATTCATCCCAAATCCAACTGAGAAGTTCAATCTACAACCAATAATAGATTAAATTGGTGTGAAAATTTTATGAGTTGTTACACAGGCTAATGGGTATGTAGTGATGAAGGTTTTAAGGGTATTTAACATGTGTTGAGAGACAATGAAGTGGCACAATATACATGAGGCAAGATTCAACCCTTGAAGAAGTCTAGAATGGTCTGAACTATATCATTCGAGCCTCATCCCAAGAGGCCCAGTAAAAGGTTCCTCCAAACCGTCTAACCATAGGGCACTCTTCCTGTTGAGATACCCTACCACATTATAAATTTCCTCACCTTACGGTATTATTACTATGAAATACTAGATGTCACTAGAGACTGAGATTTGAATAGATTCAATCATATAATCAAATTATTCTAGGTATCCCTCCTTCATTCATGGATATGGACTTCCATGTAGAGTTGTAAATGTCCCTAATATATGCTTCATAAAATATCATAGTCATTTGTATAGGTGACACCCTATTTCAAGATGTTGGTCTAATTGTATGGTTATTCTCTTTCACACATGCATTAAAAATCCATATTTATGTTAACATTTAGGATCCACATAATTCCAAACTAATCAATAGACATAGGATCATTCATTAAGAGATTATTTACCAGGTTCTCCTTCTTGAAGGGTAATTCACCAAAGAGAGAGTGCTTCCAATTGTGGTCGAGGTTGTGTTAAATCTTCCATATGTCCCTATTATTCATTCCCATGTCTTGAAATTGTTTTTTATTATTACTCCAAGAAAAGATGTATCATTTTAGAAAATTGAGTTTATTATAGAGACTAATTCATGCATTCACCTGAACTGTCTTCATAAAATATTTTTTAACACTCGTTGATATCCTAGGATGTCAGTCCATAGTTGAGGGAAACTAAAATGATATTCTTTTACATTTTTAGAATATAACGAAACAAGTATAGGAGAATCATTAGAAGGTCCTCGAACGAGGTGTGTAAGCTTTTCATGATTAAATGAATCAATTTAGTGAATGATATCCAAACATATTTCAAGGTGGAACTAGTTACAATGAGTTCTCTTTTGGTAATTTCACCACATACAACGGTCTCTTGAATGACCCATATCTAAAATTCCACATTTCTTTATTCTTTTCTAGATTAGCCACAATATTAATGTCACCTCCTTTGATCTAAGGTATAGAACCCAGAACAATGTTTTCCAATTCATTCAGTTATGGGTTTATGATTTTAGTATAATATTAGATTTATTATCTTCAAAATATGTCTAACCAAATTCAAAAAACAATGATCCAAAATAAATGATTGAATATTCTACTAATACAAAAATAAAATATATATCCAAACAACCTTAACCACTAATAAATCTATAAAAAAATATTGTCCCTAATAATATATTCTAAACAATATGCTACTATTTTCCAAAAATTACGCGAATAACATAAAGAAACAAAAAAACTATATATTATTCCAAAAAAATTACCTAATCATTATTATAAAAATAAATTCACATACCGTTATTAATTTAACATTCAACTTAAATGTATAATTTTTGCAAAAAAATGATAATCATTTATCCCGATTAACTATAATTACATCAATATTTATGATGTATGAACTCTAATGGTTATCAATTCCATTCAAAATTATGTCCAATAAACAATTAAAAGACATTCTTCATCAAAAAATTTTCATTAAAAAATATTCAAAGCATAAGTATTGTATTCATATAAATATCTCATAAAAATAATTAATCATTTTAAACTCCCATCATATAATCCCTCAAAAGATGTATTCATTCCTTTATAATTATGACTAACCATTGTCTAATTATATGAATATAGTGACTAAAATTACAAAAATAAAATCATAAAAATAATTATAAAATCTAAAGACATTTACCCCCTTTATATAATACCAACTATAAATATATAGTCTCATACATATTGGATATATCTAATATTGTAGAGACCCAGTTATCTTCTTGTAACACTTTGAAATATTTCTCTATGTAATTCCAGAGCTAAGAATTTGGAAGGTGTGTAATTCCAATGCACGGTGTTCCCAGAATAAATTGTATTAAAATATAAAGAATATTTCATATTATGAATATGAAGGGAATTGAATAACTCTTAAACAGTAGTTCAGATCAAAACTCTGAGAGCACTGTTAATTTTTAAACATGTCATTTATCCTAATAAGGGTGTAACATTTGAGGGTGCATAGCCACTGTGGGAATAGTCAACTAGGAGAAAAATCATCATTTTGGAATAAATGACATAGTGATTTTACCAAAGGCTTCTTTCCATTTAATATTCAACCGAAGACTCATAATGAAATCCGACACTTTCGTTGAGTTTGAAATGGGGAGTTTTTCCTAGGCATGACATAAAATGAGAGGGCACGACGAATTTGGATTTTGTTAACATAGGGGTTCCAATAAATAGAGTTTAGTGATTAGAGTTAAGAAATAACACTAATTCACTCTCTCTCTCCCCCTCACAATGCTCAAGCTCTCTCCCTTTCTCTCTCGATCATTATTCATCCTTCTTTTTCGGATCAAGGATCCATTTTTATCGGAACATCGATGAATCAAAATAGGATTGTAGCAGATGAGTCGCTAACAAATAAACACCAATCCGGGATAGGATATCTTTTTTTTGAGCTCAGTTTCAATTTATTTTATCTTTGATTATCATTTACCCTTCATTTTTCTTGGTTTTTTAATTCCAAATTCATCGATGGCCGCACAAACATTGTCATATACCATGGTCTTGAGTCTTGTTCTTCGACTGTTCTTCGTGCTCTCTGATGATTATATTTAAACGTGTAAAATCGATAAAGGATCAATTTGCGAAACCAATAACTATGAAGATTTCATTCTGAGGTTCCCAAAAATGGGTCTGAAATGATTTTAGGACCTCTTGTGTGATCGTAGTGGACCTAAGAAAGAGCCACTAGAGACGAACCACTTTCACCATATAGTGGTGGCGCAAGCCGGTGGTGGACCGTTGATGTTTAACAGGAGATGTATTGGGCGTTTGGGTGTGTGGCGGTGTGATATGGAGCGATGGGAAGTGGCATGAACAAGAAGGGTAAATTTGAGACTACGAGATTCCAGCATGGTTCATTGGTGGGGTAGTAGGAGACCATCGGAGCGAGGCAGGGTCGGCTAGCATCGAGATGAAGAAGTAATTGTAGGCGCATCTGTCACGCTGGGTGGTGACCATGAGGAATCCTGGGGGAATGGAGACGTGCCTCATTCGGGTCTCCCAGTTAATGCAGGGGACCAGCTAGGTCATGAGGTTTCACCTTCCATCATGGTGTTATTCTAGTGAGGCACGACTATTGCTGGATCAGAGAGAGAAGTGGTTAGGGCTGCGCACTGGCTCGCAGTTCGGCTAGACTGGGCCGACTTAATTTGGGCATTCTTACCTTAATAAGGTCGTAGCATCAAAACAGTATGTCCATTTGACATGTCTTCTACAACCATGGGTTTGGCTTGTCGAGACAACCCTTTTATTGTGTTTTTCTAGAAATATTAAATTTCAATTCCCAGAGACAGGTGAGCGGAACGCCCATGTAAAATAATAATAAAATAATTATTATTCATTTGACATCTTTTGTCAGACATATCATTCAAATGAGGTGTCAAATTGACGCGCTGTCAGCCATTGTGTGACCCAATTCTATGGGAAAACATTTCAAGACCACATTCGAGAGTTTCTTTTAAAGCTGAGGTGCGGGCCGCTTGAGTCACAGTTCACACTTGTGATAATTTAGGATATTTCCCTATGTGAACCCATATGGGACAAATGAGTAGTACATATTGCATAGTTTTTCAAGAGGACTGTGATGGAGAAATCTACCAATAATATTTCATGGATAATTTTTGGACCACACGAGATACCTTTTTAGTGTAATGTCCTGATTTATTAGATTCACATCAAAAGACCTTAGGGTGTAAGTGAATAATCCAACATTCATGTTTTTCTATGTGGTTTATAATGGTGTTTCATGTTCTAATGTATGAGGGATTTTAATGTGGCCTTATTAAAAAAATTTAGTCTATCTAATTTCATGTATGATGTGATTGTGGCCTCAGTTTCAAATTACAGGCTTACCCTCTAGCAAATCATGGATGTAGCGTTTGTCGAGATTACACTCCAACAAAGCTAGGAAGAGAATTATCTGTTCTCTTCTTTTCTTACCCTCTAGAAAATCTGGGAACGAGTATTTTTAATTCTCTTCTGGGCTTACCATTCTGTGAAGAAAGTTAGTGGCGTTCATCATTATCCTTCGGGCATACCCTCCAACAATGATGGATAGTGGTGTTTGTTGTTTAATTAGTGGTGATTTTTTTTGTTCATTGTAACATTAGACTTCAATGTAAGAGGGTTTCGATCCCAATTGAAACACATCATTGCGATGTGACCTATAACTCTATAGGTGAGTCAGTTCCGCCCAAAGAGGATAATATCAAGGTGTGGTGGTTTGTGCCCCATTGACTCGTAGTTTGGTGTTAGAATGGGAGATGCGAGCCATTGATGGGGGTTAATTTTGGAACTATTGGAGACTCTTTACAAGGGATGAGAATTAAGATGAATATTTCATTAATCTCTCTCATATGGGTATCTTTGGGTAGAGCATATATATATACTAATTTTTCTTTATCTAATAGTGGAACCCAATCCATTGGTTATGGAAACTCTCCTTCTAAATGGGAAGAAAACATGAGGGGTATCCCAGGTTCTTTCCATATTTATCTTCTTGTGGTTCGAAGAGCCTACTCTACTACTTGAGGAAGAAATGATTCAACAAGAGGCTCCTCTTCTCAAAGTCTCTAGCTTCTCATCTCTAGAAGAACATAAATCACTTTTCTTGTTGGGTTGAGCTGCACTTTTATAGTACTTTTCTCCTTTTTGGATGTATTTCCTTCCCTCTAGTATTTTTTATTTTCCTTCTCCTTTTAGGGCTTCCTACAAAGTATTTTTATACTCACCCCTACGATGCCTTTTCCCACAGAAATTGTGATTTAGGTAGACACTGAATATGTTTGAAAATAATATTAAGGAGCTTAGGATTCGAGAACATAGACCCCACAAGGTGGTCAAAGTTGGGTTCACTGGAGAAGGGATTCTTTTCTATCTTTATGTTCCTCATTTTTCTTATAGGTTGGGAAAAATATTAGTTTGGAATGTGATTCTCCCATTTTCAATTCCTATTTCCATTACTGTACTCATACATTTAGTGCCCCATGCATGTACGGTTTACTTTTATAGAAGGTTTTATCTTTTACATTTCATTTCCCACTAAAATTTTCATCGAGTTGGTTGTCTGTGTGTATATACCAAAACATAGGAAAATACCTCACCATGTTGTTAAGCCTTTGGTTCTAGTCGCCACCCCTTCTTATAGATATTTTCTTGTGGTAGTTAAGGCTTGATCCCCAACTTGGATCGTGTCGTGACAAAATGGTATCAGTGGTGGTTCGTTCTGGGGGATGTTGTTTGGACAATCCCTAAAAAGAAATTGGTTGGGTATAGTAATACAATTTCAAAGTGTCTCGAGTGCGTGTCACAGTCCGTAGACACTATTGGTGGGGTGGCTAGTGATGTCTCCATAAACCAAGACCCTGATTACATTCATGTCAACTCAGCCTACCGAGACTATTGTTTTAAAGACTAATGATACAAGTATCTTATTGTATCTAGTATTTTACTGTATTTTTTGAGTCACCTCCCCTTATTGTTGATCTTGTTGTATATTTATATGCTCATTTAACTGTTGTACTCCATTATAAATTTTCAAGATGCCTCCACGGAGAGAGCCAACTTGGTTACCTACTCCGACTCATGACAATGACAGCATGAGTGATGAGGCATCAATTTAGGGGTCATCACGTGAAATCCACCCTCTAATTGGATCTACATCAGCACCCCCACCTGCAGTGAAGCAGTTAGTACAATAATTTCATGCCAAGGCTGAGCGTTGGTTGAGAACACTTCATGAGTTCCGTAGGAAGAAACTATTGAGGATTTGTGGTGACCCAGACCCTCATTAAGTAGAAAACTAAATAGAGTCTGTGATCTGTGTTTTCCACCAGGTTTGAACACCGACACACAAGAGGGTAGCCTATGTAGCCAGCTTTTTCCTCTGATCAGTTGGGCACTTTTGGGGTTTGGTTAATCAAATTCATTATGAGACGACTCTCTCGTGGGATGAGTTTTGATATATTTTACATGAGGAATACATTCCCATGATCATATGCTCCATTCAGATTCAAGAGCTTCAACAGCTGCTTTAGGGGTCCCTAGCAGTAGTTGTATATGCAGCTGGGTTTACTGATCTTACTCGTTACTCCCTGAATATGATATATGATGGTTAATTCTGAGTGAAGAAGTTTTATCAGGGTCTTTTAAATGTGATCCATGCGAGTTTAGTGCCCCTATGAACCCCTAACTATGTTTGGGTGTTGGACAGGTAACTCGTGAGAATGTGTTTCTTAGCGGAGGTGTTACAATTACCTTGTGTTGGAAGTGGTCTCTTCAGATCGGGGATTTCTACAGCAAGTGAGAGACATCAGGTGGAAGGGCCACAACACAAGGTACCCTTCCAAGAACAGACTCATCCTTGTGTCCAGATGGTAGTAGGGCATCACAAAGCACTGAGACAGGCTGAAGAGGGCCAATGCTACACATGTGATGGTTGAGTTCATTTGTCATGAGATTTCCCGACCAAACGATATTAGCATCCTAGTAAGGTGACTATTAGACCGCCACGGTAGAGGTAGCGCTGCAACCTAGGTGGTCCCCAGGGAGGGAATGCTGGAAGAGGAACACTAGAAAGAGGATGGTGGCAAGGTAGTGGGGGAAGTTCTATGAGTTCCCACCGCCAACACATCTAAGCGGCCCATGTCATGCTTAGGAAGATGGGGGTCATTGTTACGGGCAGCTGTAGGTGGTAGATTCTCATGATCTTCCAGCACAGGAGATAATTCGAGGTATGTTCTTTTGTGTATTCTCCTATTGCCTTAGTACTGGAAGTCACAAGATCCAGTAAATCTTTTATCTCATTACTCCTGGTATAGGAGTTGGAGCTCCCTTGGGAGGCACTATTACAACAGCTTTTTCTTGAGGTTCCTACGGGAAATGCCTCTTTGGTATCTTTCATCTTCCTTCACTTTGAGCTTTATTTTGGCAGAATACATTTTACGTGGGACTTGTTTTTCATCATGATGGATCCATATGACGTCATCCTAGGCATGGATTGGCTTTCCATTATTCGATCCTAGACCAAATATCATCACAAACTAGTCATATGTATGCACACTGATGGGACAGTATTTACATTTCTTGGTGAACAAAACCGTGTAGCAGGGTAGAAGATTGTTCTAAACAAGGGACACCATTCTTTTCCCCACTAGTTAGTGAGTGTGAACCTTAGAGTAGTAGACCCTTTGGTCACCTAGGCACCATCATTTGTGGAGGGTTAAATGGATGTTTCCTTGAGGATGTTATAGGACTACCTCCATGGTGAATGTTGGATATTTACATCAATTTTCAACTGGGGAATGCCTGAATATCTTCTATGACATATCGTGTAGCTCCCACTGAGGTTCGGGAGCTACATTTGAAGTTGTAATACCTTCATAGTAATGGTTTATTAGGCATAGTGTGTCCCCCTCGATTTCTCTAGTTCTATTTTTGAGGATGACAGATGGGATTTTGAGGCTCGGTGTGGATTATCATCACCTGAACTCGGCCACTATAAAAAATAAGTACCCCACACTGAGGATTGATTACTTATTCGATCACTTGAGAGGTGTGTGCTGGTTCTCGAAGATTGATCTCATATTCTTTTACCACTATCTATGGGTCTGTGTGGTTGATATTTAAAATTTTTCCTTTCATTGTCCCTAGGGTCATTATGGGTTCTTAGTGATGCCCTTCGGTGTGACAAACACCCATTCCATTTTCATATCCTTGATTAATCAAGTGTTCCAAAAATATATAGGATGATTTGTTGTTTCATTCATAGATGACATACCCATTTACTCGATGTTAGAGGAGGAACACACATAACATCTATGAATTGTCCTCGATTTTCATCAATAGCAGAAGATTTATGGGAAGATATCGAAGTGTCAGTTCTAGATATATGATGTTCACCTTCTGGGGCATGTCATCTCTGATGATGGATTGTCTATTGATCCTACAAATATTGATGTTTTTCTTTATTGGGATCCATGCAAGAATGCATCAGAGGTGTTAACATTTATCAGTTTGGATTGTTATTAACGATGATTTGTGGGTGACTTCCCAAGATTACAACCCCTTTGAAAACTATGACATTGAAGAAACAGTTGTTTACCTGGTATGAGCAGTGCCAAAATGCCTATGAAGAGTTGAGGTAGAGGCTAACGTCTGATCTAGTTCTGAGACTTCTAGATTAGGGCTTTGACTACATAGTTTACTCTGAAGCCCCTATAGTTGGGCTCAATTACATTTTGATGAAACACCGGGATTTCATCACATATAGGTCGAGGAAATTGTGACACCATGAGCTGAATTATGCGGCTCGTGAATTAGAGGTCACAATAGTGGACTTCTCCCTAATGATGTGGAGACACTACCTCTTAGGAGAGCACTTTGTGGTTTATTTAGACCACCAAAGCCTTAGGTATATCATTACCCAAATAGATCTGAATCTTAGTTAGTCATGCTGGTTAGAGATCCTATATGATTACGACATTGTGATTTATTATTTGTCAGTGAAAGGAAATGTTGTAGCAGATACCATCTACAGGAAGTCCCAATCATGCATCATGGAAGATGATTTAGAGCAATTAGCTTCCATATACCTGACCCCGGTAGAGAAGGTGGGTATAGTTTTTCTATAGTCAATGGTGTTAAAGCCTTAAATCCTTAGGAGGGTAAGAAAATCATTGTTTGGAGACATCGACTATGAGGTTCTACATGATCAGATATACACAAGAGATGCACCTGATGTGTATTCTGATGGAGGTAATCATGAGATCTTGTTCCAGGGATGAACAATGGTTATATTCATGACGAGTGAGGAAGTAATGTGGAAATACAATACATCGCCCTTAGTTGTACATCATGGTATCTAAAAGATGCAAAAAGACATTCAAAATCATTTTTTGTGGTCTCACATGAGAGGAGGCATTGGGTAGTTTGTCACCTGTTATCTTAACTAACAACAGGTGAAGGTTGAACACCAGGTTCTGGTAGTTTTGTTGCAGCCCCTCAGCATCCAAGAATTGAAGTAGGACAACATATCTATAGAACTCTTAAAAATGGATTCTGTGCACATCGAAGGGCCATGACTCAATCTGGGTGATTGTATACCGACATACCATGTTGGTGCACTTCCTTTCCATTAGGGATCAGAGTTTGGTGGAGAGTCATCGGTTGTTGTACTTACAGAAGATCATCCACCATTACGTAGAACCCTCGATGATTACCTCTGATAATGACGTGTGGTTTTCCTAAAAACTATAGAAATTCATGATTGAGGATTTTGGGACTCAGTTGCAGATTAGTACATCCATCCACCCCAAGACTATTCGAAAGACCAAGCACACTGTCTAAGTGCTGGAGGATATGTTAATGGAATGAGAGCAAGATTCAGGATGGAGTTGGGAGAATCAACTTCCTTTGGTATAGTTTTCATACAATAAAAGTTACCACTCTACCATTGGCAGTGTACCATACGAGGTATTATATGGGAGACCCTGCAGGTCACCCTTGTGCTAGGTGGAAGCTGGGGAAACATCCCTCGTGGGACCATAGATGGTGCGAGCCATGACAGAGAAGGTGAAGGTCATTCGTGAATGGGTGAAGATGTCCCATAACAGGTAAAAACTGTAGGTCAACCACTGTCATGGGACCTTGGAGTTCAATAAGGGAGACCACGTCTTCTTGAGAGTCTCCAGACAGCGTGGAGTGTTGAGATTTGGCAGAGGGGGAAAGCTATCCCTAAGGTTCATTGGGCCATTCGTGATAAAACAGAGGATCTGTAAGGTTCCCTACTACCTCCTTTCCCTACCCCTATAGTAGGAACATGTGAACAATGCCTTTCATGTGTCTATACTGAGGTGATACATTCATGAGTCTATGGATGTGGTCGACTAGGGGGAGATGTACATCGATGATGGTGCCACCTCTGTAAAGCACCTGGTAGCGATTGAGGATCGATATAAGGAAAAAGTACATGGTCGAACCATTCACCTGGTTTGCATCTTGTGGATGCATGGTAATGTGGAAGAGTGTTCTTGGGAATGGGAGAGCCAGATGCGGGCGGAGTATCATAAGTTGTTATCATAGTTATGCCTTTTGGGGATGGAAAATTATGATGGAGGGAATGATGTAGAGACCTAGTTTTCAGAGTGTAACACTTTGAAATATTTTTTCTATGTAATTCTAGAGCAAAGAGTTTAGACATCATGGTATTCTGATGCCCTTTGTGCCCAGAATAAATTTTATAAAAATCTATAGAATGTTTTATACTATGCACAATAAGGGAATAAAATAAATCATAAACTGTAGTTCAGATCTTAAATCTAAGCGCATGGTTGAGTTCGAAATGTAATGTTTACCATACGAAGGGTGTATCTTTTTTAGGTATAGGGATTCTACGAGAAAAGTCTCTTATGGGATAAATCATCATTTCGGAAGAAACAACTTAGTGATTTTATCATCGGCGTCATTCCAAATAACATTCAAAAGGTGGTTTGAAATGGAAATCAGATTCATCCATCGATTTCAAATTGGGGATTTTTTCCTAGGCACAACATAAAATGAGAGGGCATGATGAATTTAGATTCTTTGTTGGGCGGGGTTCTTATAAATAGTGTTTAGATATTAGAGTTAAAAAAACCCCAATTCACTTCCTCTCCCTACTCTCAAGATCTCTCTCTCATTCTATCTCTAGTGTTTTTCATTATTATTCAACGGATCGTGGAGCAATATTCGTTGAAAATTTGTAAAATCGAAGCAGGATCGTAGTAGACATGTCACTGATGATGGAACACCAATCCGATGTTGGATCTCTTTTTTAAGCTCTGATTCAAATTTTTTAAATTGATAATCACTTCCCCTTCATTGTACCTAGTTGTTTAATTATAATTTCATCGATGGCCATACAAACACGGTAATCGATCAATGCCTTGAGCCCCATTCTTCTCTCGTTCATTGGGATCTCTGGTGCCTATATTTAAACATGTCAAATCACCAATGGATCATTGTGTGAAACCCACAACTGCAACTATTTTTTGTGAGGTTCCCAAAACCGGGTCCAGAATTATTTTCAGACCTCCAGTGTGATCACAATGGGCCTCAGAAAGAGACATCGAAGATGAACCACCAGCCATTGACGCTGGTGGTGCAAGCTGATGGTGGACAGTGGAGGACAAACGAGAGCTGGACTAGGCTGATGGGTGTGCGGCGGTGTGAGCTAAAGTGGTGGGTAGCGGTGAGTCGGAGGAGGGTGAAGGCGAGGCCATGGAGATGTCGGCATAATTAAGTGGTGGAGTAGCAAGGAGACAAGGGAATGAGGGAGGGGTGGATGGTGTAAGGAAAGTGGAGTGCCGGAAGGTTCAGTGGTCCTATAGGGTAGTGGCCACTTGGGAGACTAGGGGAACGAGACATGCATCATGTGTTCTACAGGTTGATGCAGGGGACTAGTGGGGTCCTGAGGTAGAACCTTCTAGTAGGGTGCTACACCAATGAGGTGAGACTATCGCCAGATAGAGGATAGAAGAAGCCCATGCCATGAGTTGGACCGCAGGCCAGCTGCAGCAGACCAGGACGACCTGATTTGGCCCCCTTTTTTCCTTAAAGTGGTTGTAGCATCTAAATGACGTGTCTGTTTGACATGTATTTTACGGACATAGGTTTGGAATATCGAGCCGACCATTTTAAGGTGGGTTTTTATGAAATTTTATAATTATACTCTAGGATATGGGTGATTGGAATGGCCATGTAAATAATTATACTATATTTTATATTAGTTTGAAATAATGAGTCAGAATTATCTTTCACATGGTGCATCTGATTGACGCGTCGTCATCAGCAGTGTAACCCTAGTCTCGGGGAGACCATATCAAGGCAACATGCAGGCATTTCTTGTAAATTCGAGGTACAAGTCCCATGGGGCTCGCTTCCCACATGGTTTGATAATATATGATTTTTCCCTCAAGGAACTAGACTATGAAAAATTAGTAGTCCATATCGCATGTTTTTCTAAGAGGATTGCGATGGGTAATTTCAATCATTATAATTCATGGTTGGGACATGGACCCACCATGATTATTTTTTATCATAATGTCGTTTTTTATGATTTTTTTCATTGAAGGACTACTGGGACTAAATGAATAGTCTACCTTTCATGTTTTTCCATGAGAATTATTACAATGTGTCCCATTTTAATGTATAAAGGATATTTTTGATACCGTATAAAATAAAGGTAGTCTATCTGACTTCGGGTACGATGATATAGTGACATCAATTTCATCTTTTAGGCTTACCCTCTAGCAAACATGTGCAATGTTGTTCGTCGAGCATACCCTCAAGAAATGATGGGTAGATGAGTTTGTTGTTATCATTTGGTATTACCCTCCATCAAAGATAGCATATGGCGTTTGTCGTTATCTTCGAGGATGAACCTTCAGTTAAGCTGGGTAGTGGAATTCTCCATTCTCTTTTGGGATTAACCTCCATAGAAGCTGGGTAGTGGTTTTTCTGACTAATTAGTGATTACTTTTATTTCTTTAAGGTAACATTAGACTTACATGTAAGGGGGTCACTTTACCCACATAGACACATCCTCACGAAGAATCCTAAAAACCTACGGTTGAGTGAGTTCTACTAAAAGTGGATAGTATCACGGTGTTGTTATTTGATCCCCTTTGACATGTATTTTTTTGTCGGCATGGCAGATGATGGCCATCGATGGTGCATAATCATGGAACAATTGGTGTTTCTTTACCAGGGCTGAGCATTAAGATAAAGATCCCCTTACCCTACCCCATATGGGACTCTTTGGGTTGAGAATATAAATATAAGTAATTTTTATTAACCTATTATAGAACCCACTCTTTGAGTTCTAGTCACTCTCCCTCTTAGATTGGGGAAGATGCGGTGGGTATGCCACATGATTTTCACGTCTAGCTTCTTGTGGCTGGACAAGCCTACTCTCCTACGTGGGGAAGAAATGATTTGATGAGAGGTACCTCTTCTCACCTACTAAAGCTTCTCATGTTTGGGTGAACATACATCACTTTTCTAGTTGGTTTGACCTGCACTTTTACTGCACCTTGTTTCTTTTTAGCAATATTTCCTTCCCTCTTATATTTTTACTTCCAAATTATTTTGTGGCCTCGTACATAGTATGTTTATACTCACCCATACATGGGATTTTCTAGGATGTATTGTGCTTTATGTAGACACTGAATCGGTTTGACCATGATATCAGGAAGCACAAGATTAGGGATCTTGGACCGCCCATTATGATCACAACTGGGTTCACAAGAATAGGGCTCCCTTTCTAGATTTACGTTCATCATTTCCCCTTCACGACGGGAAACATTAATGTTGGGCATGTGTTTCACCCCTTTTCCTTTACTATTTACATTACTATATTCATATTAATTGTTGTCCATGTATGTACTCTTTACTTTTATAGTAGGTTGTATAATTTAATTTTCTTTTCCCTGTACACATTACATCGAGTTGGTTGCATGTTTGTGTGTACACATACCTAGGAAATAGAATCCCCAAGTTTTTACGCCTTTAGTGCTAGTCTCCACCCTTGTCCTATAGAGGCAGGCTTGGGGTAGTTACCACTCAATCCCCAGCTTGGGCCGGGTTGGGAGAGATACCAATATGTCAATATCATGGGTTGATACATCATCACGGTTGGTATCATAACACTATCCCTAGTAGTGGCCTATTCCTATTAAAGTCATTGGTCAAAGATTTATGATTCTCTCAACATTCACACTTGAGATTCACCATGGATCATGTTCACTCCTTTTCTTGGAATCAAACTAAAAAAACTCATATCGTAATCAATTAAAAAAATTCTTTGTTTATAAAAAAGATTCAATTTTTTTAATTTCAAAATACATTTTAGGTTAATAGTAAAAAAAATTATAAATAAATATTATATATCAAACCATTAAAAAAATTACACTTCCACTTAGTATATACGTTTTCCACAAAAATAGGGTTCTTAAATTTAAACCCATGTTTCATTCAAAACAATGTTACTTATTTTATGAAGAATCACTATAGTATAAATGTATAACATGATATTGTTCATAATCATCCTTACACCCTATGAAATTAATCTAAATAATTTGGGATGAGAATTAAAAATCATTATGTGATTAAAAATGAATGAAACACATTAGTCCATTTCGGAAATCAAGATATATCATTGAAAATGTTCCATTTATATAATTAATTGGTTTCAAAAACATTCATTTATATAATCATGAAATCCAAATTAATAACAAAATTATTTCATAAAACATCTCAAAAGAAATCATAAAGTAAAAAATTCATAACCCATATGGTCTCTTCTAAAACATGAGTACTCAATAGTATATTTCTTGAAAAAATGTGAATCCCAATCTTAAAAGGGGTTTAGTCCTTTGATTATATATATTATCATTAGACTAGTTTATGAAATGAATATTCTTCCATGAAATATAATTTTTAATAATAAAAACATCAATTTGTTTCCCTTTTATATCATCTTTATATTAGTGTAAAAATATCTCTTAAAAATTGAATAACCTATCCTGATAATTTAAAAATATATTCCCCAAGGAAAAAATCATTACCCAATGTGTTGTATATCTAAATCCAGATCACCTTTCATGATGATAAATATCCATGGATCTCAACAAAAATATGGAAATTATAATAATTCTATTATATTATAAAATATTCTATTGAACTCAAATACAAAAACACTTTCTGGGAGATTGCTAAAAACTATAAAAATATATTTACTATGAAAAATCATCAAATAAACAATTTATTATAAGAATTAGAAATAATATTTTCTTTTAAATCCAATGGAATAATTTAGAGTAAAATTATTAAATAAAAATAGAAATAAATATGGGTAATTTCAATAACATCATACACATTTAAAAATAACTACTTTATTAATTTTTCAAGAATAACTAAAATAGTAAATGATAAAAGATAAATTTTTAATCAACATTATCGATGTATAAGTAATTTTCTAATGAATTAAAAAAACATTTGTTTATAATAATTAAATTACTAAAAACATTAAGTATAATTCATGTGGAAGAAAAATATTAAAACAAAAACATTTAAACATTTAAAATATGATTTTTAAATAAAATCACATAGCGTGAGTATGAATCTCCATGTATATAATTCAAATCCAAAATAATAAACTTATATTAACTATTTACCCATTTAAACACATTTTTGGTTTATTCATACATTATTATTTCTTTTATATCATCTATTCTTATGTCTCATATAGTAAATAAATTTGTAATGTTCATGTATTTTATTTTGAGGACCTTCAGTAAATAATCACAAAACAACTCCATTAGGTTTATCACATTCAAATAATTTGTTTTTATATAATACTTTTTATATAAATAAGATATAATAATAATTTATATCCATTAAGTACTTATTTATAACCACTAATGAAAAACAGAAATAAAAAATGGATCACATCCCTTTTGTAACGAGTTAGTCCACACATATGCATGAGTGATGTTATCATTTTTTAATGGATGTTAATGTAATATGGTATATGAAAACATGTTAGTTAAGAATATATTAATTATTAATAAATTTTATGGGTTCTATGGATGGATTAATATGCAACACCAAACATAAATGAACAATAATATATTAAATCATAGTTATTGGATTAGTTGGTATAAATTATAGTCACAAAATTATGAAATATATATGTATTTAAGTATAAAATTCCAACATAATGATAACATATTAATTAAATCTTAAGAGATAAGCACTTAATATTTATTCCAGTCATTTTAGGTGACAAAAGTACATGATCATGAACATTCCTATTTATTATATTTATATGTGAATATTATACTTAATTTATCCAAATTTTAAAAAATATTTGTGATTAAATGAAAATAATTATTGAAATAATCATGTATAAATTATATTGGGGTGAATTTTTTGAATTTGAAAAAGTAGATTGTTTTTAGTGAATATTGGGAGAACATTATTTAATGAAAAGTATTGAATTTTTTTAATAACATGACATTTAAATGTCATATTATGATTCATATTTGGCTATATGGTTACATAAGAATCATTTAATTAAACATAATCCAAATAATTAAAAAATAATTACATTCATATTTGGTTTTTTTATAAACTCATTTTTTGTTTTAAAAATACATTTTACGAAAAAAATCATTCATTAAATATTAAAATATTATATTGAATTTCTTTCTTCAAAGTTAATAAATTCAATTGTTTAAAATTTATTTTGAATTATAAGGCATGTTTTTATTAAATGTGACCAGTTTATTTTTGTTAATTTTGAATAGGAACCATCGATAAAAAATTAACCATGGTAAGTGTCAAACATGTCGAACGATGTTAAAACTATGAGATAACACATAAAAATAACCATTATAATTCGATTTATTTTATTATATGACTGAATTTTTTCTATATCCATCCATTATAAAAAAATATTGAAATTTCCTGTCAGCTGATATATATTATAACAATTAAGTTTTTTTAAGAAAATTATAATAAAATATGTCAATAACTTGATTTTAATTTAAATTATATATTTTAATTGGAATAAAATACTTATACTATACAATAGATATAATTATTTTCATCATCAATTATTTATTTCCATATTATAATTTTAATTTTCATTTTTAGTGATCGTATAATTACCTTAAAATTTATGCAACACTGATAATTTTCATTTCAAAGTAGTAGAAAAATAAAGTTAATGCTTTACATACTTTAAAAGTGATATTTTTTTATTAATTAATGTTTTACATAAATTAAATTGAAATTGATAATTTATAATTGTTTTATAATGTTTTCAGGTTGTAAATACATAATCATATTACTTCCCTTAATGTTTAATTTTGCCTATAGTTTCCCAAATGACATTAGTGATAATTTCTATTATCTAATATATTTATAAGTGATATAAAAGTCAAAAAAATGAAGGAAAATAAATGGATTAGTAAATGGTCCAAAAATATTATCCACATCCCATTTGTGTAGTACATTTTACCTTATCATTAAATTTATAACCCTTGAAAATTGAAAAGTTTTGGTACCATGAATATAGCTAGAAGGGATTAATGAGGGTATTAAACCAATAGATAAGCTTTAAAATTCCAAGTATTACTATATTAATAATGTTATTATAAATTTTTCTAATATTTATATATATTTTATTTTAAATAATTACCCTTTCCCACTTTATGTGGTTATTATATATAATATATTCTAATGATCATAAAAATTATCAATGTGTCTTTTCCCCCTTTAATAAAAGGAAACCACCTCTTCTCTATTTATCACACTTATTAAAAGACTTAGGTTGACCAAATCCTGAAAAAAAATATCTTCTCTAGATAAATTATAGATTTTTTGATATTCTAATGATATCAACCCATGTGTCTATAAGGAGAGGTCCAAAGGACAATTTTAAAATAATACGTAAAATTCATAACTCTGTTCTTATCAATGTATTTCGTTTTTTACCTCATTCAATTATATAATAAGTATAATTACTTAATATCATCAAAATAATCTGTATAAATATATGATATTATTTTTATTTAATACCAGTTATTCTTGTACTTTTTCAGATAATGACAAATGAATGCATTGTCTTTGTGCACATCTTGAATATCGCCTCCACATTGAGATGTTTTTTGTTTTTGATAACAACCAATCATGGATAGTTATTATGTTGGATATAATTTTTATATATGATTTATATAATCAATTTATTCTATTGAAAATATACTATATTTTCTAACTTCTTATGGATCTACTAAATAGAAAATGAATGTATCACTCGTTTGTGAATACGGACTACCATCTCTACAGATCAGAAAGTTATTGTAGAAAAAAGTTATGGATTTAATGAAAATACATGATATTTACAATTTAATTGTGATTTTAGGGTTATTATTATTTAACATTATTTTCATATATTCATTAGAAAATTAACTCAATGTTCATGTGTATGTGTGAAATACTGTCTCCATGAACGACATATTTTAGTTTTTATATTACCACTGATCATGGATGTTTCTAAAACTATACTCAATGAATAAAAATGATATTCACACCATTTTTAAGATTCCAGATACTTTTTCAACTTTGGAAGATAATAAATGACTAAATCTTCCGAATCAAATAATACATAATAAATAAAACAACTAACACAAGAATAAAACAATTTTTATTTATATTTATTTATAAAGTGGTTTGAAATGTTATAAGTGAATCATATTTTATTTTATAATGAAATATATTTTTTTGGATATAAAATTATCATAATATAAAATATTCTATATAAGAGGTTATATTTCTTATTAGTTGAGCCATACATAATGTGTGGGTTTCTCATATAACTTCTTTTCTATGTGGAATATTCAAAATTTACCACTTATCTCTTTAATATGGTGTATATACTTACCCTTTTATCAGATTTATTTATTTATTTTCATTTTATTTAATCTTCCATTTAATTTTATTTATTTCATGGTGTTTGAACCTAATGTTAATAAAGTGGTCTGGGATTTATGATCCAATCTCATTTATTTTTTTAGATTATTTTTGTTATGTTCACATTTAGGAATATTATATGATCATTATCCATTATACCAAATCCATTTTATTAACCTATTTTTATTTATTGGGTTTTAATTTTTTCCTTTAATGAACATATATTTAATAAATTAAATAATTAAGAAAATGTCCTTCTAATATAATGTCAACTTTATTTTCCCATTGGTCGATGAACATTTTATTCCATGTCCATTTTCTTTACAAAAATTTAAAGAATATTATTTTATATGGAAAAATTATTATTTAAAATCATTTAATACTATATTTTAATTTATTTTCAATTTTTTGAAAGTAATATACTAATAATTTTCCAAAGGATTTTCTATTGGACATTTTACCAAAATTGAGAGACATTTCGGAGTTTTAACATTTACCACACAAAGTTATTTTCCCATATTCATGACTATTAAATGATTTTAATATTACATTATAATTTTTTCATAGTTATTTACAAAAAAACATTCCTAGTAGATTGGAAATTTTTATATTTTAAATATATGGTTTCAAAAAAATTATTATCTACTATTAAAAATATTGTATTGATATTTTAATTGTATTTTTATCTATGAAAACATCCATTAATGTTACTTATTATTCTATATGGATATAATCCATTTATACCATACTTAGTCATTCGCTAGATTATCATTGATTTTGATTATAAAATCATTATGTGACTGATCATTCCTTATATGTGTAATGATTTGATGAAATGATATATGTATTCATGGACACATAAAATAGATGTTAATAGATAATGATTGTGTGGAATGTGGTTCCATTATCTAACTCTAATATATCACGTAATGCTTAATGTGAATGAGGTAAATGTTAATAAGGGTGGTTATCCCAATCCTAAATGAAAATATAAGGGAGGTTATCCCAGGACCAATGATTGTACACTAGTGGTTAGAACAAGCCCATCATATGATGACTTTCTCGGTAGAAATCCGTGAAAAATGATTTATGTTATTATTATTAGGACACACATAACTTCACCCTCTTATGAAATGGTTCTACGATACATTTACATTCTCATGGATCATGATCCTTGATTCTCATATGATTCATGTCTATTGAAATAAAAAACAATTATGTGTGGATTATTGGTTATCTTATATGCAATTTTGGGAATTTGTTTCTCATGAGTACATTATTCTTTTATACCCTTATTATTATCTTCTGTTTGAATATTTTTATGAACTGTTATCTATCATGTTTACCCACACTGATCATTTAACTCACTAATCATTGGTAACCATTACCATAGGTAATAAAAAATATATCATAAACCTGTTATGTAAGTTGATGTTTATGGGATATTTTGAAGATTTTTCATGGAATAAGATAATATTTTTAATCTTAGAAAAATACATCATTTATTACATGAGTATTATTATGTAATAGTTTTTCAATATTATCTAAAAATATAAATATAAAAATCCCTTTGAAATGTAACTGACTCAATTTTCCATTTTTTATTATGAAATAAAAAGTGGTCCCATGTTTATTAGTATCAATGATAATATGTAATGAATATATGTTTTTGAACTGAATACTAATATATATGTTTGGAATTTATATAGATGGTATAATAGTGGTGTTTAAATAAAATCAGACGTTATTATGACTTTATTTGAAGATAACATAAGTGATTTAAATTCTATAACGTGCTAATAATTTTAATGTCAACTATGTTATTAAATTGAATAAGAACCATTTTATAGTCCAATTTGATTTTCATTTAGGTTCATCTATAAATAATAATTTATTAAGGTATATATCATATATATGATATTATTTTAATATGATTAATGAAATTTTTATAAATTAGTTTTAATAATTAATACATAATCAATGAAAACATAATATTAGTTGTTTTTATGTGATTTAATTATGATGGAAAAATGAAAAATGGTTTATTTCATTTTTCGTTGCATATGTTGAATGCTACTAATGACCATGGAAAATAATTATTACAATTAATTTTTAGATTTTTACTATATATTGGGGAACATTATATACTATAGGATATTATGTGATTTTACCATTGATATTATAGGATGAATAAATATAGAGGTACTTCATCAAATAATATCCTATAATATGATAGTTTTATATGTATTGGTTCATGTTCTATTATTGATATTATTATAATATTTTGGATAATATATGAATAGGGAATATTGATTTTGGGAAAAATAAATATATGATTAGGCCACCAAAAATTATTGTGTGCCAAAAAATTTATGTATACATTGAATATTTTTATGGTTTAGTAATTAATGGAATAATAAATATTGAACCACGAGCATTATTATTGGATTTTTTGAGATTTATTTTTTATTTCAACATATGATGGTTTATTGAGTTGTATCATGCTTGAAGTTATCCATTTTTTGATTTATTGGGTGTGAATGTGAGTAATAACCTATCAATATTTTGTTGATATAAATTCTTATTAAATGTTTTTTTAGTTAATTAGATATGGGAAACATACTCAAATTCAAATTTATTTTTTTAAACTCATTTACTATAGTGGTTTTATAATAGTGTACTTTAGGGAATGCACATATTTTAAAGGATATGATTCTCTGTCATAACATATGAATAAATGTTCTTGAGGATTTATATATAGTATATTACAAAAACATACACACTTTTCATATGAACCAAACAATGATTACCCTATTTCATTAATATGGGAGGATCTAACACCTCATGATTTTGAAATATATATTTCTCATTAACTAATATCATGTCCTCGAGAAAACACTTGGAACACATAACCAAACATGAACGGACCGTGATATTTTATATATTAGTAATTACATTGATGGGTATAAATAAAACTAACCAAAATATGAAATATATATATATATATATATATATATATGTCTCACTTAATTAAAATGAATTGATTAATTATGAATAATAAAGAACTGAATTTATTGTGATGTCATTTTATATATCCAAAATATATTATATTTATAAATGGTTATCATTATATTATGTTATAGGATATTATAATTAGTTTTTACCAATTTAAATAAAAAACATTAATTAGGAAAATATTGTTTTTAACATTATTATTTAAAAATTATGTTAGGGATATTTTATTTTTATTTATCTGAATATATTTATTTTGAATGAATTTTATAAAAATATATATTTTTTCATATAATTATTTCTTTTCTTAAAAATATATAAAATAAAATTAAAATTATGCTTTTTTATTTTTATTAATATAAAACATGTTTCCTGTTGTTATAAATTATCTAATAAATTATCAAATAATTATCATCATTCAATATTTTTGTATAATGTCCTTTTTAGTATAAAAACACTTTTTCCTCAATATTATTTTCATTATGTTTTACATATTTGTGTTCAAATTTATTTCTTCCACATATATAAATGTAGTCAGGGATAAGAGATTCACTTTTTGGTAATTATGCTGATAAATGTTTTTAAATAAGCCCATTTTATTTTTAATCGTTATGAATAGTGACCTTGGTAAAAATGTTGACACCATAATAAGGGGAAAATAGGTAAAATATGGTTACAACAATTAGATAAGGAAAAAAATATTTCCAAAAAAAATATTTTATTGTATGATTTATATAGTCAATACCATTCATCATTATAATCTATAGATAGTTATTTCCGCATGACTTTTTTTATAACTGTTATATTTTTTAAATTAATAAATAATTAAAAATGAAATTTTATATCATATAATTTCTCTTCTTTGTTTTAACTGGGATATAAATATGTTATTAATAATTATAAATTATAATTTTAAACATAAAAATATTATCATTATGATGGTCATTTATTTTCAATTTTCACTAAAGGATTAATTAGCTAAAATGATTATTCGATGTTAACACAAAGCTAGTTTATGTAGTGGAAAAATCAGATTGAATGACTTTAAAAAATTTAAAATGTTATATTAATAAATGAATTAGGGTGTTACATTATTTTATGGGTTTTCAGTAATGTATAAAATATTTTTGAAGCGTTTACATTTTAAATCCATTGTTATCTTGATGCCTTTAAATAACATTATTATTAATTGTCAGAAAAATGGAATTATTGATATTTTTTGCTAAACAATATTTTGTTAAATGAATTAGAAGTCACAAAATCTTTTAAAATAACATCTTTAATATGAAATTGTATATATTTGTTTCATTTTCAACTTTTTTGTTACTCACCACCCTAGATGTACAAACTTCAATATTGGAGAATTTTTTTCCATAGTTAATGTTAGAAAGGTATAATACGGGGGTTAATTCAGAATATAATGTTTATAATTCCACTAAAACCTCTCCAAAATTTATTGTTTATATGGATAAATATTTCTAAATATCCTATATTTGAAATTTTATGCATTTGGTGCCACATTATATTATAATTATATATATTATATTTCAATGTTATTAAAACATTACAACTTTGTCATGTCCCCTATTATTAATGGATAAGACCTCTTGACCACATCAAATATATTGAGCCACATAATATTACCAAACCCTACAAAGTACATTTTCTAAATCCATAAGAATATTTTATAGGTGTTTTATTTCTTAAAATAAAAACCCATGTGTCCTGATGGGGATATCCAAAGTAGAATTCCCAAATAAGATATATAATTCTTAACAAAGGTTTATCATCTCACCATACAAAAATCATAGTTTAATGATATTTTTAAAAACTAAATATAAATAAAATTTAAATATTTTAAGCAATTTTTTAATAATATTCAATAATATTTTTCCAACATTAAAAAAGATTTCCACTCCCTTGTCGTAAAATCAATTCACCCAATCTAACCAGTATCTCCATTTTCACCCACCCTAGAGCCATATCAAGATATCATTTCCCCATAAGTATTTTCCTTTAATCTCAATCCACTACTACTATCTCCCTCATTCTCAACCTCATGGTATACATCCCTCCACATTCCCCCTTTAGAGACCTCATCCCATGCAATCATGATGATTTATTAGTGACATATCATATATGATTGTTTCTTTACCTTCATCTATTATACCTTATTTTAACACTCATAATAGTGAATTTTTTTGTTTTATATATCTCAATTATTTCCCCCACATTATGGGATGGAAACTCCTTTTATTCCATATATTCAATGTTATTAGAAATTCATTATGTAATGGGTCCTTAAAAAATTATATTTTAACAACAGGTGTTTTATATTGTTATAAGTAATTCACAGTAGAACCACAATTATTGTGGAAATTTGTTTCCTTGAAATACATTACCATTAAAAAAATTCATTGTTATATATTTTTTACAGCACATATTATGTATTTAATTAACTAAAAAACTGATAGAATATTTTACAACAAACATATCATATACTTATTAATCTTTTACCAAAAATATAATTATCTACTTAAATATGTTGGTTTTTCAATAAAATGTGTTATCTATTCATATACTCAATTATTTTCATCTTATAATGTTCAAAAATACTATAAATATTCAAATAGTGTTTTATATGAATTCCATGAGTTAATTTAGGTATAAAAAAATAAAAAACCATCATCATATTCTGTTGTATCAACCATATTAGGATGCATTCAAGAGTGATTCCAAACCCATCATGTTCTATCAATTATTTCTTCATTTCACACATTCATTTCTCCAAATCCATTCACTAATACTATTAAGGCTTCTTTTAATAATAAACACCATAGTGATTTTTGTTTTTTAAATCAATATTCTCATATTAAATTGGTTCTAGTTTGAATATCATTTTTATACATATTATCATTAAGTATATCCTAAATTATATAATATCCAGAGTATAATATTTCATGTTAATAAAAAAACATAACTTTATGAACATAAATCATATCTACCATAGTTATTCAATTTTTTGACAAGTATTTAATATCATGATTTTAATCAATTAAGAATATAAACACTAATTATTCAATTCAATTTACTCAACTGATAATAATGACCATCAAAAACTAAATCCAAAAATAAATTTTATTGATCATTTATAGTTTATATGAACCATGGAAAACCACTCAAAAAAAATAAAAATGGATACCATAAAACATTATAAAAATTATCTTTTTGAAATTACTACTCAATATCTTGATTTTCTAATATTAATCATTTCTATTATTTATTTTGAATAAATTAGTAATTGTTCTTTAAAACAAACATTATTTTTGATGTATTTTAATTTTCCATAATGTATTGTATAAACATTGGGATATATATAATTAAAAACAGGATCCCATTATTAAGGAACACACCTCAATATACTAATGGTTTGGACGTTTTATTTGGAGTTTTTGATTTCTAGTTGATCTATTGATGGAAAAATAGGATCCCCACTTCATAAATGTAAATTTAGTATATAGATGAGAAAAAAGGAGTTTAATTAACACTTCATATTGAAAATATTTTCTTCCCAATATGTATGTTGGATTTAGAGTAGAGAATTGAACGTTATATAATGTTTAATCACTGATGTTTGTCAATATACTGAGCTCCCAACATTGTAGAAAATAAGAAATGAAATTGATAATTTTATAAATAATGTTTTCATCATTTTATTGAAACATCATCAGTTAAAAAAAATATCAGAATAACTAATTGAGTGTTCTATAATTATTTTCTTAAAAATTATTTGTTTAGGACCATAGGAACACCAAATGAAGATTGTATCAAATTAGTGGATACGCATCCAAATACCATAAAGTATAATGTAGGAGGGAAATTTACAGAGAGTAAACATGTGTTTCTTTGTCTATATTTTTTATGTAAATCAACAGTTGTATTGAAAATATAAAAAAAATTCAACACATTCTTTTCTAATGATGGGTTTCCATATCAAATGCCTATGTGAAATTCCATATAATCCGATATAAATTATATATTAATTTTTTTGTTAAACATTTAATAAGGCTAAGATCCCAAAGTCTATTTATGAGAAGAATAAATTTTTTAATAAGCATGGTCTAAATTATAAAAGAACAAGTTGATCTCAATGATTATATGGTTTGCAATTTTCAGGATTCAAGTATTCATGAGGGAACGATGTTTATATTTATGATGGATGTAAATGGCTAATGATGGAATTATAAATCAACATAATTCTACATTAAAGTATAAAAATATAAGAAATATAATGGTTTTTCATTTATTCCATTAAAAAATGACAGCAAAAAATATTCATGACATTGAGAACCTATGAGCACAAGAAGTTCCATGATATTAATATTTACACTGATGTGTTAATGAAACATCAATGAGATTAAAAATCATGGAAGGAACTTGTTTCTTTTTTCCCAAATTTCTCATCTAATTATATGAAGTAGTTCTAGTAATTTTTTTTGATGGATTCAAATGATTCAAGGCATTGGTTACCAATTATATCATTTTGGCCCGTTATTTTATATTTTTATAAACTACCATCAATTATATATATGTAACAAAAATTCAATATCATTTTGATGGCCACTCCAAGAATAAACAAAATTCGATATGATACTGAGATAAAAATGAACCCACTAATTATTAAATTGTATGATTTATAGAGAATAAATTATTAGACACATGATATAACTTTCAGAACAATGATCCAAATTCCTACTTCAAAAATGTGGATTATTAGTGACTTCCATAGACATGGAAACATATATAGTTCAAATATATACATGGGTTTAGAATTTCATAATTTTAACTTTTATTTTGATCATAATAGAATACCTTACTGAAAAAATGTGGTTCTCAAATCATTGTATATTTATGAATGGATGTCAGAGATTATAGATTAACAAGTCAAATTTAGTGGGTATATTTATTGTTAAACACCTCTGATGTTATTTATAGGTTCAAAAATATTTCCATAACTAGTGAATGTTGAAGGGGAATTCAAAAATATGAGTCATATGAATGATAGTGGGGAATGATTTTGATGTGCATTAAGAGTTGAAATCAGAATAGAAGGATGAAAAAAATTATATTCTCAATGTTCAATATTGGGAACATAAGTTCATGAATCATTATCTTGATGTAATAAACATTGAGAATAATGTGTGTGGTGATTTGATATTTACATAATTCAATGATCAAGGAAAATAAAAGTTCCATCTCAATGCTCAAAAATATGTACAAAAAATGTATTCAAAGGGTGATCTATAGATAGATGAGAATGGAAAATAAAATCCAGTAATTTTAGAAGCGAGAATTTGGGAGAAATATTTATTCCAAATATTTTTTAAAATTGTGAATGTATATTATGGGTATTAATATAACATCTCTCTGTGTGATAACCTCAATCATCAATGTATACATAAAAAATAATTCTTCACATATTCTTAAACAGATGTTATTACCATTACTAATATATAAATTACTACTCAAAAATATTTATCATTATTAAACTCAGTTTCATCACATTATTCAGAAAAAAATGTCAGAAAAAAATACAACTAGATGATCTTGAAAAGCATTAGGGTATATTTTTACTAACACATTGTGAAAATAATATAATCTTTCTTCTATAAAGTTTTATTATCATGATGCATTTAATTGTTCATTTGGTTGGGGAAAATAAATTTGGAGGATTTTTTCATTGTTGATGGATATATATAATCAAGAAATAATTTATTTATATGTTTTTAAACTTTGATTAAAAATTATTTAAACTTCAATAAAAATTACAATGTTTTATTCATTTTCTTTATAAATACCTATGTCTTTTGAAAAAATATTTAAAAAATAACTATGAACCTAAAGAATATTTTTCTAATTTTTACTACATCAAAGAGTGTGTTAAATTTTTATAGATATATGAATGACATTTAGAACATTTTCATTCATGTTGGATGTGTTGATGAAATGTGAAATCAATCTCAACGACATCAAAAATCAAAAATATTTCCTACAATTGGATGAACAGTTTAGATGACCTCAAATATTACACTAATAAGAATGCACTACGGGAAAAATAGACTTTTTTGATGGGCTATTTGTGACGGGATTAAATTGCGTCGCAAATAGCCCATCCCAAAGGTTATTTGCGAGGGAGGGTTCGTTCCATCACAAAAAGTAATGTGCAGTTTGGCGCGGGTTGCGTGCCCAAGTGTGTAAAGTTAATTTGGTATAAGGGGATCCCCCGTCCCAAATATTGTTTCGGTTGATGGGTATTTGCGATGGGTCCCGTTGCAAATACTGGAGGCAGTAAATGGGGTTTTGCAATTGGTTGATGTCCAGTCACAAAAGGTGTGCCAACAGGTTACTTTTTATGATGGTGCACGTCGGAAATACCCTTTTAAACATCGAATACAATTAATGCGGGCAAAGGTATTTGCGACGGGGCCCGTCGAAAAAAGTACCTTTTTTGTCGGTAATAGTGTCGCAACTTGTCCCGTCGCAACTATTCTAACCAATATATACCCCCTCCGTTTTTCTTTCTCTTCCTCTCATTTCTCACTTCTTATCTCTCTCTAGACTCAATTTTGAGAGTAAAAATTTCTCTCAGTTAGTTTTTTTACAGAGAAGTTGTGAAGTCACTTACATCAATAAGAGATCAAGTTTAAAGGTATTTATATTTTATTTAATTTAATATTTATTTCATTTTTTATGATAATTTTATTTATTGTTGATTAGTTGTAATTAAATTACATTTAAATTGTTTTGTTATCTGTATTTATTTGTAATAATAAATTGAAATTATCAATATAAATTACTAATAATTGTTAATAATTAATAATTATTGATAATTAATAATTATTAACGAAAATTAGTATTGTCTATAAATAATTACTTGTAATTAGTAATTAGTAATTAGTTGTTATAAATTGTAATTATTAACACCAATTAACGCTGATTAGTAACAGTGATGTTTAATTAGTAATAAATCTGTTTAGTTAGTAATAATTACGATGAATAAGTAATAAATAGGAATCATTAGTACTAAATAGGAATAATTAGTAATAAATAGAAGTAATTAGTAATAAATAAGAACAACTAGTAATAAATAGTAATAAATAGTAATAACTATTAATAAATATTATTAAATAGATATAAACAGAAATAAATAGTAATAAATAGTAATAATTAATAATAAAATAGTTATAGTTAGTTATAATTAGTAATAAATAAGAATAATTAGTAATTAATAGAAATAAATAGTAATAAATATTTATTAGTAGGATCAAATAGTAATAATTAGTAATAATTAGTAATAATTAGTATTAAATAGTAATAGATAGTAATAATTAGTAATAATTAGTAATAATTATTAATAATTAGAAATAATTAGTAATAATTAGTAATAATTAGTAATAATTATTAATAATTCGTAATAATTAGTAATAATTAGTAATAATTAGTAATAATTAGTAACAAATAGTAATAATTAGTAATAAATTGTAATAATTAGTAATAAATAGTAATAAATAGACACAAATAGACACAAATAGTAATAAATAATAATAAATATTAATAATTAGTAATAATTAGTAATAATTAGTAATAAATAAAAATAAATAGGAATAAATATGTGTAAATAGGAGTAAACAGAAATAAATAAGAATATATAGGAATAATTAGTAATAAGTAGAAATAATTAAAAATAAAAAGGAATAATTAGGAATAATTAGTAATAAATAGTAATAAAGAATAATAAATAGTAACAATTTGTAATAATTAGTAATAAATAATAATAAGAAGTAATAATTAGTAATAAATTGGAATAATTATTAATAATTAGTAATAAATAGTAATAAATAGTAATTAATAGGAATACATTGGAATAAATAAGAATAAATAATAATAATTTGAAATAAATAGAAATAAATAATAATAATTAGGTATAATTAGGAATAATTAGGAATAATTAGGAATAATTAGCAATAATTAAGAATAATTATGTATAATTAAAAATAATTATGTATAATAATGTCTAATTAGTAATAATTAGTAATAAATAGCAGTAATTAGTTATAATTATTAATAATTAGTCATAATTAGTAATAATTAGTAATAATTAGTAATAAATTGTAATAAATAGTAATAAATAGTAAAATAATAATAATAAATAGTTATAAATAGTAATAATTTGGAATAATTAGGAATAATTAGGAATAATTAAGAATAATTAGGAATAATTAGGAATAATTATTAATAATTGGTAATAATTAGGAATAATTTGGAATAATTAGTAATAAATAAGAATAATTAGTAATAAATAGGATTAAATAAGAATAAATAGGAATAAATAAGAATATGTAGGAATATGTAAATATAAATAGGAATAAGTAGGAATAAATATGAATTAATTGGAGGAAATGGAAATAAATAGGAATATAAATGAATAAATATGAATAAATAGGAATAATTAAGAATAATTAGGAAAAATTAAGATTAATTAAGAATAATTATGAATATTTAGGAATGATTATGAATAATTAGGAATAATAAAGAATAATTAGGAATAATTAGGAATAATTAAGAATAATTAGGAAGAATTAGGAACAACTAAAAATAAATAGGAAGAATTATGAAGAATTGGGAAGAATTGAGAACAATTAAAAAGAATATGGATGAATTAGCAACAATTTAGAACAATTAAGAACAATTAGGAACAATTAGGAACAATTAGCAATAAATAGGTATAAATATGAATAAATTGGAATAAATAAAAATAAATAGGAATAAATAGTAACAAATAGTAACAAATAGGAAAAAAATAGGAAGAATTTGGAACAAATAGGAACAAATAGGAACAAATAAGAACAAATAGGAAAAAATAGGAAAAAATAGGAAGATATAGGAAAAAATAGGAATAATTAGGAATAAATAGTAATAAATATGAATAAATAGTAATAATTACGATTAATTAGGAATAAATAGGAACAATTAGTAATAATTATGAATAATTAGGAATATTTAGGAATAATTAGGAATAATTATGAATAATAAGGAATAATTAGGAATAATTAGGAATAATCAGGAATAATTAGGAATAACTAGGAATAATTGGGAATAATTTGGAATAATTTGGACAAATTAAGAATAATTTGGAAAAATTAGGAAAAATTAGCAAAAATTATGAAAAAGTAAGAAAATGTATGAAAAATTATGAAAAATTAGTAACAATTAAGAACAATTCGTAACAATTAGTAACAATTACTAATAATTAGTAAGAATTAGTAATAATTAGTAACAATTAGTTAAAATTAGTAACAATTAGTAAAAATTAGTAACAATTAGTAATAAATAGGAACAATTAAGAAGAAAATAAATTGTAGTAAATTGTAATAACTTGTAATATCTTGGCACAATTTCCTGTGGATTGACGCCACTCATTTTGCTCGACGACTCTTCTCCTTTCAACATTCACTGGCTCAAAACATTATAAAAAGTATTCTTCTACACATGCATATCCAATCTCATATGCAAGAGTTTGAATATGCATTTGTATGACCACATTTATTATAATGTGTTCACGAGGTCACAGTTGCAATAAGATGATTCATCGAAGAAAAGGGGGTTCTTTTGTCAGATGGCCCCTTTACTTGCAACTTTCCCATATAGAAATAACAATGAAGAATCTCCTCAGAGGTACACATATTCATTTTCGTGCATACAAGAATGAATATGTGTACCTCCGAGAATATTCTTCATTATGATTTTTTTGTGGGAAATTTGAATGTAAATGAGTCGTCCGACAAAATAAGAGTCGTCAACCTATTGGAAATTGTATGGCCCGTAAGTAATGGTAATTATTAAGAAGTAGTTGTAGTTATTTATATTTATTTTACATAATGTTTTTATAATTTCAAATTATTCAAAAATAGTAATGATTTTATATTTTGTAGAGAAATATAGAACAAGGAAGTTGAAACCATCATTATTAGATGATCACACATAGATAAATCACTGTAGAAATTGAAACGGTTCTGGTTTAAATCTAGTATATATTGAGTGTGTGGAAGATTTATTATCATTAGCATCATCAAAACTAGAATATGTTTCATAAGGCACAATAAAGTTTTCTTGTAAAGAATATACTCTAAGAACATTGGACACATTTGACTGGGTTGGGGGACATCTCTTCCGGATTGGTTTTCAACTAGATTATGTTTTTTGGTATCAACAGGGTGAACATAGTTCCAGAGAAGATAATAATAACAAGATTCTAGATCCATCACATTTTAAATATTTATTACATGATGTTAAAGGTCTATCTGTTCAATAAACTGAAACTTATGATGATATTGATTTAACTCCTGAGTTGGCACCATCCGAATTTTATGAGTTGTCGAGGTTTTCTTAGGATGTATTATATCCTGGTTGCAAGATTAGAAAATTAAATAGGTTGAAAAATTTATGGATATTAAATCAAATAATTCAATGTCAAAAAAACTATTTTGATCAGATATTTTCATTGGTTAAAACACTATTACCTGATGAAAATTTTATTCCTGTAAATTACTAGGAGAGAAAGAGGATGGTTCGTAATATGTGCCTTAGTTATCGGAATATTCATGCGTGTCCAAATGATTAAATCTAATATTTTTGTGAAAATGATTTGGTTGATAGTTTTCCCACATCTGGAAAATCGAGGAATATAGATGCTCAACTTGGGAAGACTATATTGATTCCCATAAAACAGTTCAGATATTTCCCACTTACACCCCGGGTGAATCATTTATTTTTGTCTAAAACACATCGTCGATGAAGTCATGGCACAAAACCAAGATTTCAATTGATAAAATATTGAATCATCCATCCAATGGAGATTTATGGAATCATTTTGACCATCTTCATCTATCTTTTGCTTTAGAATCCTAAAACATTCGATTGGGTCTTTCTACTGATGCGTTCTATCTATTTGGTTCCTATGGTAGTTAGTATTCATATTGGCCTGCCTTTATAACTCCATACAATTACCTCCATGAATGTTGATGAAGGAGCCCTATATATTTTTGACCTTATTATTTCAAGGACATCCAAAAAATAATATTGATGTTTATTTAAAAGCATTTATTGATTAGTCAAATGCATTGTGGAGTGATGGTATTAGTAAATATAATGTTTCTGCAAAAAAATCATATTAAAAGAAGCATTGATGTGGAGGATTAGTGACTTTCCAGCATATAGAATGTTATATATCTAGAGTACACATGGTCTAAAATCATGTCCTTACTGTATAAAATAGTAAAAATCCTTTATGCTCGTCAATGAAAAAAAACATAACTATTTTTACTGTCACTGCAGATTTCTTCCAACCTATCATCATTTTTAGAGGAACAAATATAATTTCAGAAAAGATTCAATTGAATTGGATAAACCCCCCAAAATGATATCTGGTAGAGAGTTAAAATAAGTATTATTTTCTTTACCTCCCATCACATTTGGGTCAATAGTAAACCCACAAGAAATTCAAGCCTTTAGGAAAGAACATAATTGGATAAAACGAAGTATTTTTTGGGATCTTCCATATTGGTCTAATTTTTAGTTTCAATACATGTTGGATGGCATGCATATTCAGAAAAAAAAAATTAAAATTTATTTCATTCACTTTTGGATACACCAGGTAAAACCAATGATATTGTAAAGGCACGATTAGATCATGCTCAAATTTGTAGGTGACCAAAACATGAACTATTTGAAAATGTCATATCAAAGAGGCTAATGAATCCAAAATCAGATTATACACTGTCCAAAGAGAGTAACTTACTAATTTGTCATTGGATTACATATTTGAGACTTCCAGATGGATATGCTTTTAATTTGTGAAGATGTGTTAAGAATGGTTATATTACTGGATTAAAAAGTCATCAATTTCCTGTTATAATGGAAAGACATATGCCGATTGGATTTAGAGGGTTGTTGAATTATATGATTTGAGATTCGATGATTGACATATTAAATTTTTTTCTAGATATTTGTGTAGTGACAAAAGTCTATGATGCGCTATGAAAACTAGAAGAAGATGTTGTTGTAATCGTATATAAACTGGAAAAAATCATTCCTCTATATTTATTTAACTCAATGGAACATCTGATATTACATTTTCCACATGAAACTAAATTTGGAGGTCTAGTGTAGTTTCGATGGATGTACCCATTCGATAGATTCGTGCAGAAATTGAAGAAAAAAGTAAATAACAAAGCATGAGTTGAAGGCTCAATTTCTAAAACTTATTTGAAAGAGGAAATTTCATTTTTCTTTTCTCATTTTTATGAATATCAATATCCCTAAAAAAATTTATGTGGGAAAAAACGAGGGGAATGGTAATGACAAAATGAAAAATCAATTATCAGCTTTTAATATGCCAAATATAGGTTTTGGTGGAGTTCATGAATGATGGATTTCAATTAATGAACATCACAGAGCTCATACAAATGTTCTGCTCAACTATAAAGAAATGACATCATTTGTACTATGGGTGATTTCAAAACTTATTCTATAATTTATTTTATAATATGTAATCTTATTTTATTTATATGTTATATGATAATCGAATCAAGAAACAACTTCCATAAATTACAACAACTGATCTTGAAGAACGCAGAGAGAAAAAAAAATCGCAATGGTTTCCAAAAATGGAAACAGAAATTATTGATTATTTAATATCAATTACTTTTATTATTTGTCATATAAATAATGGTTCTAAATCATTTCAGTTGTCTCAACATTCCGGTAAAATTGATAAGAGACGGTGTATATTGGGTAATCCACCATCAAAAATGATTAAATATTATAATGCATATGTGGTGAATGGTTTTAAATTTCATACACATGCATATGGGGGATCAAAAAAATGGACAGTGGAGATTTTGTGAGAGGATCTCATCATAGAGAAACTGAAGATGACTTTTATGGAATTCTGGATGAAATTATTGAGCTTATCTATCTAGGACAGAATTACATAACAATTTTTAAATGTTGGTGGTTAGATACTGAGATATGCTTTCATGATCTTCTGAATCATGGAATCTTCAATATTAAATATAAAATTATCCTTGTAGTAAATGAACCATTTTTAATGGATCTACAGGAACATAAAATTTATTACGCAAATTACTATGCTACTTTAAAATACATGAATGATTGGTAGAGCCTAAAAAATGAAATCTCGAGAAAATCATTTTACTCAAACTGAATGTGGTTCTACTGAAGTGGAAGGAATTGAAAATTTTCAATAGACTGCTCAAAATCCAACATTTTCACAAATAGACGTGAATATCGATGATGACACTCCACAAATAAGGATCAATTATAAAGAATATGTTAATGATGTTATAAATGAATTTAAAATGACAAGAGATAATGAAACTAAAACTTATATGGATATTTATGATGCTAGGGAGGAAGTTGAAGACATAGACATTAGCAGATATGGATATGAGGATGAAAATGTACATTGAAATAGTTAAATTATGGTTATAATCATAACTAATATATATCTATATATAATATTTATTTTCAAATATCTACTAAAAAATAATTTTGTTTTTTAGATGGATCCTGATCTATTTCACGAGTTATATGAGGTTGATCTCCCTTTGGATGAGGGGGATTGTGGACCATCTAACCCTCAGTCTACTGACAGTCCAGGGGGTATGAGGAGGGGGTGTGGTCTTGTGCAACGGATGATTCCTGAACCTATCCCCCAACAACGTCCACGTATTGGATTTGATCCACACACACTGAGGTATGGTGACCACTATATTTTAGTTATCATTCATTATTTTATTTATATATATACTAATTGTTTGATTATTTATTCATTTTTCAATTTTTTGCGCATGTAGCTATTGGACAGTGGAGCGCTATCTTGAAAAATTATATTTCTAAGCCATGGGTCACATGGGAACAGATTCACGTTGATGTGGAGCATGATATGTTTGATCATTGGAAGGTATATAAATAAAGACAATTTATTTTGAAATTTATTTTAATAATAACTAGATATTATAAATTATATGTAGGTTTATGATATCCCATCGATGATAGCATGCGTGACGCTATCCATAAGGCATGGCATGTGTCTATGTGGGACCGTTTTTGTCAGTTATTGGACAATTTTAGAAGTACAACCATTAAGAAAGTATGAGTGATAGAATTTGATGAGTGGTGTAGAGCCCACCGAAAAGAGTAAATTTCATCACAAGTTTGGGATAGGTTATGTTTACACAGGTTGGGTGGTGGATTTTGGAGGAGATCATCAGTGGGACAACAGAACCAGGGGATACAGGAGGTGACACATTGAGTTGGTAGTCGGACATTCAGTACGCATAGAGAGAATCTGTTAGTATATTTATTTAAATATTTTATATACTTTTAAATATAAACATTTTATTTTATATTCCTGTAAATGGTCATGAATCTCGATATTATGGATTTCGATGATTATCAGAGGATGTACAGTGATCCATCCACTAAAGAGATTAGAGGTGATCGCCAATGTTGTATTATGGTTAGTGTTATTTTATTTTAGTTTGACAATTAAATGCTATAATATTTTCACAATTTTAATTTCAAATTGGAATTGAAGGAGTCATATAAGGCTGATACCTCTTAGACACATGCTATGTGTCAGGATGAGATGACTAAGCAGACCAGTTCCACCATTTTGATGAGGTGGCATCGATGCAGGCGATTGAGTATGGCTTTGAGAAGGGCCAAGTAGTTGGTATCTTCTTTCATTTGACTCTTGGTACTAATTATGGTACTGCTATGATATCGACGTCCAGCTCGAGAGGAGCTCATTGAGAGGCATCATATTCACCTCATAGTATCAGGAGTAGTTGCTAAGTAAATCTGAGCTTCTAGAGAGTTCACAGAAGCAACATGAAAAGATGTGTTAGCAGTAGCAGCAACAATAGCAGCATGAGGAGGATATGTATTGATGGCAGCAGTAGCATCCTCATGAGTAGATAGAGTAAATGTGTCGTCTGACTCGTAGTTTAGGGATGGAGTTTCCTCCACCATCTCATACAGCACCTCCACCTCAACCAGAAGATAACCCCCCATTGATTTTCTTTTTATGTTAAAAACATTTGAATTGAATATTTATTATAATATGATCTATTTACAGTTTCTGTCTTTTATATTGAAGAAAATAGTTCATAATATAATTTTTTATTTTTTCTAATTTATTATTTTTTATTAGTATTATATTTTTTTTAATATTTTTTTATTTTACTAATAATAATAAAATTTTATGATTTTGTTATATTTTTTTTTGTAAATATTGAGTATTTTAATTTTTTTATTTATTTTTTTAATAAAATTAATATTCATTTTTTATTAATCATTATTTTATTAAATATATTTTTTAGTGTTATTTTTATTAATGTTTGTTTATTTTAATAATACAATTATAATTTTAATTATTTTAATAATATTTATATAATTTTTAATTTAATCATAATTTTATTACATATTTTTTATTGTGTTTTGTATTTGCGACGGGACCTTTGGTGACGAGATCCCATCGCAAATAATATAAATATAACGTTTTATTAATAGTATTTTTATTCGTACGACATGCCCATTGCAAATAGTTTTTTGGACTGGCCTGTCGCAAAACCTATTTATATATATAATGTATATAATCGTTGGGTTATTTGCGATGGGGCAGTTCGTCTTCGAAAATAGTATTTGTGATGGGCCCATCATAAAAGGTTTATTTATAAATAAATTATATAATTTGAGGATTATTAGAAATGGGTACTTTTCCCATCACAAATAATATTTTTGGCGACGGGCCTGTCACAATGAATAATATGTGTGACGCCATTTTATACAACAGGATATTTGCAATGGGGCCCCATCGCTAAAGCCTATTTGCGACGTGATCCCATCGCAAATAGACCATCTCAAATAAATCTTATTCCAGTAGTGATTGAATTATTAAAAGAAAATATATAGGTTCGTATGAATACTAAAGTTTCATATTTCATTATCGAATTTTATAGTATATTGACAATGAGATTATAAAACTACTAATCATTAACAAAAATATTAGGCTTGATAGCTTTCTTGAAATGAAACACATATCTTCAATTGAATTAGGATACATTATTAAATTATTATTATTTAAATATGAAAATTATATCACATTTTTTGAATTGGAAATTTTAAATATGAATAATTTTTTTTTAAATATATATAAAGTAAGTACTCAATAAAAATTAATTTATTATTTTTTTATAGATAAGCACTAATTTTTTAGTTAAGACATTATATTCTTAAATAACTTTATTTATTTATTCTTATGAGTGAATATTTTAATTATGTTTTGAATTTTTTTGAAATTTTATTTTATATAAAAATATAATATTTTTGAAGTCACATTTTCAACATTTTCTTTGAGTGATTATTACGTATTTTTATGAAAATGATTGACTTATAGTGAATTGTGAAAAATACTAATATTTTTGAAATATTTATTTTTGTTTCATGTATTAAAAATGATAAATTTTATTTTAAAATGTATTTAAAGATAAATTAGTTTTATTATAGTATTAATAATCCAATTATGTTTATGGAAATCAATTTTATTATTTAATTTAGTATATATGTATTTTATACTAGAAAACACATTTTTCAGAAAAAATATTTGTCGTTGTGTTTTTTCTTTTAGTAATATTTTATTGTATTCAATTATATAAATTAAATATTTAGAAATGGATTCCATGTTTTTAATAGGGAGGTCCATATTTTGATTATATTACCATTTTATATTTTCTATTAGGAATAGAAACCATAATAAATAATTTTCACCACTTTAATAGTAAATATGGTAGTTAAGGATAACAATAATATAAGGAGGAATAAAAAATAATCCTAAAACTTTTAAATATATCATTTGATGAGTAAATTAGAAAATTCCCTTCAAAATTTACAAAATTTGGAGATTTTGTTCCATTTGTATTTTATTTTGAGCTATATAATCTTAAATTAAAAAATAAAATTGTTTAATTTCATTATTTTATTGTCTACAATATTTTGTAATGGGGATAAAAAAATATTTTGAATTATAAATTTTAATTTATATATATATATATATTTCTTTTATATAGACAATTTATTTCTTTTTTATTTAATAAATAATTGCCTTATATGCTTAGGAAATGCCGACACAATATTTATTCAATTAATATAAACATTTAATATATGAATATATATTTATTAAATGTAACATAATTCGAATGAATTAATATTGTCCATAATGTTTTTATAGAAATATAATATTTTCTCATGTTTTAATGGATTATATTCAAATTTATTAGCTGCCAGGGTTTTCTCAAAGTCAAATAAATAGTATTGTTCCACAATTCATATTAATGATATTTTTTTTATGAATTTTGTATTTTTATATAATTTTAATTTAATAAAAAAATATATTATTTTCAAAAGTCTTGGAATAAGGATTAAAATATTACTCATGGTCCATTAATGATAAAATTTTACATTTATAGAAACAAATAGGACCAATATTGAGTGAAAAATATTATTATCCCGGTAGTTGTCAAAAGGGTCAATAGTAGGTTAAAACAGAAAGAGATTGGTGAAAACATCACCAAAACTTGTCCAATTATAATTTTATGACAATATTTCAACACAAAATAGTCTTGGAAATAATTTATTTAAATTAGGATAAATTTGAACTTGAACATTAATTTATATTATTTTTATCATTATGAAATTCCAGGAATTCCCCTCCAATAATTATAACATTACACACCATCTCTTATTTCTCAAACATTTATACAACCATTTGGTTTATAAAATACCTATAAAAATAGATTAATAACATCCCATAACACATTATAGAAGTCTTATATTTGGATTATTATTAGTATTAGATATCATAAGGTGTAAATATTTGCAGGTTGTCTGTGAAAAGGTATTGATTTTATCCAAATATTTTTGTTTTACCTTTTCTATTAACTAATTAAAATATTCTTCAATATGGTGAAAAATAACAACAATATCATCCATATACATATATATTTTTATTCTAATATAATATTCCATATCAATCTCCTATTCAATCAAATGGGATGTCAAACTGTCTCCCGTGCATACATATGACTCGATGTCTCCCTATAGCGATGCATCTCATTTTTCATTACCTTCTTATATTGATGGGTATTATGTTTTGTTAAATTTTTAAATATGATATATATGAAATATTTAAGATTTGATAATTATAATATCATATATATTTTCTTAAATTATTATCAGCTATAAAATGGTCACGTCAGTCATGTTTACTAGTAGACTACCACCTCCTAGAAGTGTTTGGATTCGTTTTTCATTTTCTTCATCACATGGATGGTAATAAATAGATATTTAATTAATTTATATAATATATGATACATTAATTACTCATGTAATTTGAATTATTATTTAATTTCTTTTCATTCCATCTGCCAAAAATTGAAATTAGTATTTATGTGTATTTACCTCATACTTTCTCTAAGAACGGTGTAATTAATTATTAAATTTATAAAATTTATAACAAAATCCATATATATATAAAATATATTTATTTTTAAATCATTATTAAAATCTTGGATATGATGTTACAATGATAAATGTACGAGGGGAAAATTACTGAGCCAAAACATAAATGAAAAATAAGGAAATTATCACCCAAAATGGTGAATTCAATAATAATTTAATAGTTTATAAAATGTTATAAGTAAATCATATATGATATAATGTATATGATTATTGTTATATAACTGATTTCTTTAAAATATATATTTATTATACAATATATTTTAATACATTATAAGGAAGTCATACCAGAGGTTTGTTTTTTTCATCTTAATTTTATTTTTGTGAGACATATATCACATTAACCACTATTTTTCATTTATAATATGTAAATAAATCCTATTTGATAATTTATATCAAAAATATAATTACATTTTTGGATTTATTGTTTCATTTTAATATATTTAATATATTGTTTTTATGATTCATAATTTACAAAAGTGGTAAATCATTATTTCACAATCTCATCATTATTCAATATTTATTATGTTTTAGTATTCATTAAGTAAAATATTCTCTATTTACTTAATAAAACGAATATATTTTATTATCATATAGTTATTTATATATATTTATTATTTTAATTTCTTTTTCATATCTTTAATTAATTTTTATAGAAAAATTATGTATTTATGCGAGACAAACATTGATCTTTTACTAAGTTGGAAATTATTATTTTTCAAGTCCATATTTTTTATAAAAAAAGATTTTAAATAATGATTTCGCAGTTCAGACATGACGTGTGAATGAAATTTTTACCCATTTTTTACAATTTTATTTGGTTGGAATATTCTATTCATTTTCTAAATGATTTTCTCTTTTCTTTTTATGGAAAATCTAAAAGGAATATTGGTTTCAACATACATCACATGAACATAAAATCTTACCATCATAAACTCCCCATATTATTGTAATTACATTGTATGTTTCCATAATTCTTTTCAAATATAATATTTTCCTAATATTAATTATGAATTCAGTTTTTTAATGTGAATTTCAATGATAAAAGTGTATTTTAAAAAATATTCATTTTAATTATATTTTTTGTGTATTTATATTCATTAATTAAAATAAAACATTCAATGAATTTTACATGGAATATGTTTTAATGATTTATTCATTATTCTTTCTCTATAATGATAATGATTTGTTTAAATGGGGAAATTTTCTCATGTTTTTTTCTAGTGTTACAATTGTAATGTTTATGTTTATTATCTATTTATTTTTTATTCACTGAATCCATATAATGAATTAATTAATCCTTTTATGTTATGTTAGGGGACTTTTATTACCCATAAATTCATCGGTAAGTCTCAAGGGAAAAAATAGTTTGATTATTTGGATGCGGCCATACCCATTCATGAAAATTTTAATTGCATGAGTCATTAACTGTATGTTTATGATGTTTGGAAAAAAATATTCTCTCATTATAATTTTTTTTATAATATGATTTTAATTGTTTTAAAATCCATGGAAAATTTTCATTAACCTTTTATTTTTTATTTATAATTTAATGATAATAATTTATTCATGTTATATTATTCATCATGATATTGTTATTTATTATATGATATTTGTTTTCATTTACTTACCATACCATATTGACTATGAATTATTTACTTATGATATATTCCACTGACTGAAACCTCTTTTCATAATTTACGGTCACAATTATTTATTCCATTCCCATAATAAGTATAAGTAATCTTATAATGACCGAAAAAATTTGTATTCATATTGTTTTATATTTTATTTCCAGTAAAATATAAGAGGGTTGTTTCTATCGATTTTTACAAGGATAAGGAAATATTATTTCATTTATGATGGAATTCCTTGTATCTTATGAAAATGTAAAAAAAATTCCACAAACTCTAGGATACTAGAGTAGGAGTCTTTAAAGGGATGCATGGGAATCCATGAATCAAAGGAGAGATAGAAAAAATTGTTTTAAAAGATAATTTATATTTGTTTTCATCTCATTAATGTTCATAAATAAAGAAATAAAAAATAGAAATAAGGTTTATATATATAGTTTTTTAATCTAATAATGTATGTTATCTTTTTTATATCATGAATGTTGATACTTAGGCTGATTGTTTAGAATATTTGATGTTTCTTTCTTAGGTTCCTCTAAAGGGGGATATAAAAATTGATAAAAAAAATGTGAATGAATTCAAATTTTTTATACTCAATCAGTAATTTAATTTTAAAACAAATAATAGTGGTTTATTTATTGGTTCCAAATTTGGTTTCTATAGGATGTCTACTAATATTATCAAATGAAACTTCTTTTTTCATTTTTTGTTTTTTTATTCTAATGATTATTGGCCAATTTAATCATTTATTTTAAAATATAATATGGTTGATTTATTTCCATAAAACATTCTCTATTTATGGATATCGATGACCAAGATTTATATGATCCATATATCATTACATCATAATAAAAACATGGTAAAAATTTATATGATTCCATGGCTTAATAGTTTAGTTTATTTATTTACATATATAAAATTTACTTGTATAATTTATTTGAGGAAGTTGATAATTTAATTTTTTCCATGTAATCCCATCAAAATAATGTTATTTCATTATTTTTATATCATTATATTAAAAAAATAGTCTTGAAATGGTAGCTATGTTAGAAAAATAATTGATATAGAAGAATGATGACATCATTGAAAGATAATATTATTTTATATGCATTCATCAATTATTGCATGAGGATAATGGAGGGTCAAGGTTATATGTAGAAAATTTAATGTGAATAATGGTTTTAGAATTTTTCATAGTAATAACTTATTTTATCATATAATATAGAAGTAATTTTTCAATTGAGACAAATATTAACCGTTTAGATGTATGGGATATAAATGGATTGAATATAGTTGTACCCTTTGATTTTTAATGGGTCTCTAAAAATGATTCTATGAGAAGACATGATATGATTCTAGGCTAGTTAGTGGACGAACCCATGACGCAATCTTTTATGTATTTTTATTATACCCATATCCCTTAATCAACGTAATATGAGGTATTTTATTTTCAGATAACGGTAATTTTAAAACATTAAGCCTCAATTAAATGTCATTAATTATTTTACTTATAATATTTTAAACATTAATGTAATTATCTGATATTATTCTCCATTAATGTCACTAATCTTATTATATTAAATTTATAAATAATAAAATTCTATAGGAAATGTAATTCTTTTTAATGGTGTCTATGGTATTAATTCATTGATATATCATTTACCACATTTTATATGTATGATAATGTACCTACATTGGTACATCATGACCAGTGTAAAGTGTTTTTAAATATCCATTACCATGTGAAACACATGAAGTTAAAAATATTTTATTATATTAATCACATTTTAAATTTATACACGAATATAAAATGGATATGACATTGAATACATTAATATAAAATTAACTATTAATTTTTTCAGAATGTTATTTGAAAAAATGTATCTAGTTGAGTGAAAAGAATAATCACCTACACAACTTGTATAAATATTTTTTTCATGAAACAGATCCACAAGTATAATTTTTTCCTCAATTTAATTTTTTTTCATAATATTATTTGTTCCATATATTAAAATGTTAATTTATGTATTTATAATGATGAGAGATAATTTAGCACTCCAAGTCACCCAAACAGAACACAGGTTGGATATTGATATTAAATATTATGGGAGTTTTATGAATGATCCTACAAAATAAATTATGTAATGAATTCATTTTTCTTTGTAACGGTTCTGAAAAACATATTAAATAAATTAACAACCTAAGAAACAAATGATTTTAATGAATCACTTTATTTGGGATCATCAACCTATAGTTAATCAAAAATATTTGTTATATTTTATAAAAAACAAAAATTAATACAAATTATAGTATCTATGAATAGTGAAAATGTATTCTATGAATTAGCATCTTCATTAATATTTTCCCCCTCCATTAAGACCAAACATTAGTATTAGTTCTCTTCCATTAATAATTTTTAAATTAAATTTGATTGATATTTGATTTATAGGTAAATCTAAAATAATTATATGATGCCAATCCCATGATCCCCTTATCATTTTTTAAAGATAATCCAATTAGTGAGGTCCATCTGAAGGATCATCCATATCCCACGTGTGAGATAGTTTCTGGACCATTAGCATGTTGTACCTTTTGAAGGTCACTAGTGGTTGTAACAATATCTAATCCTAGATGATGTTACCCTATACCTTTAGATGTTGAGAGGTAATTACAAAAACTAAAAAACACAATTCTGAAATAGGGGAAGAATATCCCATAAAAGGGGACTCATGTATAAAAATTAGATTTGGATTTCATTACTATGTAAAGTGACCAAGAATTTTTGATACAATTAAATGATTTATAACCAAAATATCTACTCAATATTTAACAAGTATCAGATATCCAAGTGTATTTGGAGAAATATGTACACGAAAAATCAATATAAATATAAAAGAAAATTATTTTATTCAATAAAATGAAATATTAAAAAACTTCTTCCCCTAAAACCTGTATGAGTGAACCTAGGGAATATATAGACTAAAGGTGTGTTCTAAAAATACCAATATAGATTAAACATGATAAGGAATAATAATGTTTTAGTCAACGATATAATATGTTATGAAAAAAATATAAGTCTCACGATTAATAACATAAAAGCATAATATAAATATAATTGTGCTATACTATTTTGGAAACATATGATATGTGGTAGAAAGAATGAATCTGATATAAACATATGTCATGGAAAAATACCAAGATAACGTCACATGGTAGACAATGTCCCATCATGGATTATGTTTTATCCCAAATCCCATAGATAATATCTCATGAAAAAAATTATCCAATACATTGGAGAACTATCTAGAGATCACCCATCTTAGTATTTTCATGACTATGTATTCAATAAAAAGGAAATAAATTTTAATGAATAATTGTAATTATTTCCAATTGGAAGAAATGGGTTTCATAATATTTTCCAATATAATAATAAATGGAAATATCTCAATGACTACAAATAGAATAAGGAAATGAATATTAGGGATTTAAATATATGATTATATAATCCTAGGAATAAGAATAAGCTGTTGATTTGAAAAATAAAATTTCAAATGAGTGTTGCATAAAATGATTTAGGGACAAAAATGTTCCCTTAATCGGGTTTGATTATAAATATGGAATTTGATATATGAACATATGGAATGTATTACTACATAAAAATAATATATAATTTTATGGATATATATATAATATAAATATAAATATATAATTTCTAATATACTCAAAACGTCAAATGGAGGTGAAATTTCAATAGATACAAAATGGTTAAAACAGGAAGAAAATGGTGTTTTAGAGGGATCCCATAACATAACTCACTTCATTTTTCATATGGGTTAAAAAATCTTATATAATAAAAATGAAATATATATATATTATAAAAACATAATTAAATATATATTACCATATGTTACCATATATTATTTTATTATAACATCTTACAATATGTTTATTTAGAATTCTTCATTAATAATCGTAGTTGTAGACGATAAATGGTTTTCTTTTGATTAATGTTCTAGTTTTTCACTATCGATATTTATAAATTTATAATGATCATATACTAAATATATTATTATAGATGATATTAATATCATATATATTCATTTTATATATAGTTATACTTAAATGGTAGTAATAGAAAATGAATTAAACAATTCATAGAGATGGTAGATTGTGCATTCGCATTGATACTATTTCTATACTTGAAAAATAGAAATTAAAGAAAGGAAAATATTAATTATAATAGATTAAATAATAATATAAAAATAATCAAAGAAAATATTTCTTAAATACATCATTATTTCCTTATTTTATATGTAGTGATGGAAAACCTATAACATCAATTTTTTATGCGTTACATTGTTGTTCACTGAAATGATGATTTTATATCCCATTTAATAGTACATGAGTTGGATATGGGTGATTAAACTAACATAATAACATCTCAGTATAATGAATATACATGTGTTATTATTCAATCATTTTTTAATATTATATGAATGATATAAAAAAATTAAACTCAATTATAATGTTAAATACTATACCTCTTCATCGAGAAACTTCATTATATTTGAACATTATAACCTCAACAGTTGGTACTATTACGAAAATATTATATATAGAATGTCGGTAGGAATATGAGAATGTTATTTTTATTTTTATATAACGAATTTAAAAAAATTTAAGTGTTTATAATATTTGATAGAAGGTTCACATTTATTATAGGGGTTAGACACTCTTTGAATTACTTAAAATATTAAAATAAATAAATTTCTTTGAAAAAAATTATCAAAAATGATATAATTAGAATATAAGATGTGTATGGTTCTAGATAATATCCTAAAATTAAATTTAGACAATTTTAAAATTAATTTTTACCCTAATCAATTATTTAACCCGCATTAACCCATTTTTTTATAATTATCGTGATAACTATCTTTCTAACTCTTTGAGGGTATATATAGTTACACAGAAAGAAAAATTGGACAATTATTGGACCATAGATGAAATTTCCAAACATATACTAATAATTATTCCAATAATGTATTTTTATAAATTTTAAATCATTTAATTGAATATTATAAAATATAAAAAACATTAATATAATTTTTGGAATAATTAATTTAATTTGAATTTGAAATAAACATGACTACTATTTAATTATAATACAATCAATTAACTCATTTTTAATATTCTATATTTATTTAAAAATTATTTGATGAAAATTATTCACTCAAATTGAAATACATTTAATAATTTTAGAATTTTTTATTGTATTTGTCTATTAATAGAATAAATATGCTGCCAACATTTCTTATAAATTTATTATAATTATTTAATCATTAAAAATAACACTAAAAACTAATATAGTTGAAAAAAATATTATATAATCTAAAAATATTTTTTCTTCATCCCTAATAAAATATTTGAGAAATGAAAATCAAGAAAATGATATTACTTACATTATAATTTACATAAATATTATAAAGGACAAAACAAAAGACATCAAGTATCAATTTTTTATTTTTTCTCAGTTTTTATTCGCATTTTCAAACTATACTCATACAATATAATATAAAAAAAGTCATATGTCAATTTTATAGTGTTTTTAATATTATTTTTAACCTTAATTAACCAATTTACCCTTATTGTGGTGACAATTTTTTATTATGGTTACTATTCATAATGAAAAAAAATAAAAAGAGAATTATTACCAAATTTGGATCTTCTAATTTCAAATGTTGAATCTAATTTTATTTTTTTAGAATTTATAATTGATGAAAAATTATTTAATATAAAAATAGAAAATGAAAGAAAAAATAGTTTTTTATAAAAATTCATATTAACTATAATAAATGTTTTTATATGAAATTGATGCCTAAAATTCCATTGAAAACCCATAATTTGACTGTGTTCAATAAAAATGATAAAATTACAATTTTAAAAAGATTCCATAGTTAACTTTTATTATATAAATAAATGAAAAACATTGTGTAATCCAATAAAAATTATTTCTTTCAATAAATTGAAGAAAAATATTTTCATAAAAATACAAATAAAATCTCATAAATATAATTTTAATATGATGATTTAAAAAATAAAATATTATTAACTTTAATATTCTTTCAAAAAATTTCATCAAAACTAATTTTGAAGAAAAAATAGCATTGAAGAATAAAAAGGCTATACTAAAAATTGATTATTTATTTAGTTATTGTTAATAAATAAATTTTAATGGGTCATTACCTTTACATATATCATTATGAGCTAAAATATTATTTATATCTTCAAATATAAAACAAATTATTTTATTACAATAATATTTCATTGTTTTTAGGATTGGTGTGGTGTATCATATATGTTATAAAACATAGTATTTATTTTAAATTATCAGGAAATTACATTATTCCCACTGTAATACATTTCCTCCCGAGAAATTATATATTTCATTATATAGTGAAACTGGGTCAGGGTACTTCTGCCTCATGGATTCTTTCTGTTCTGATGTTATTTGCTCTTATTTAAGGATTTACCATAGTATTATTACTAAGTGAGTTATCTTGTTGTGTAGAACATAATCTCTACGGTAATATATGTAAAATGTTTTCTCATCAAAACATAGATTATTATCTTTCTGTACTACCTATTAATTAAATAAATGTGTGGGATTGGTTAGGTTCTTCCTTAACATGGAGAAGATGGTATGTCGTTAACTTAATAAAGGTTTTGTGGTAGTGTTAGTTCATAGGCTATAACTCGAATAAGATCTAGAATTTCGAAGGGGTGGTTGAAAATTGGTTAGAGGTTACCCTATTTCTACAACCTCAAGACTCTATTCCGTAGAGATATGTGGATAATAACTTTATCTCTAATCTCATATTACATGTATCATCAATTATTGTAAGCATAGTTGTCATATTAACTCTTAGTGGACATTATATATTCATGAATTCATATGAAATATTTTACTATTAACTCTACCATTTTAGGAACCAAACTATTTTTTCACCATTTTCATCAAAAAAATAATAAATTCAATATATATTTCCATAACCAGATTTATAGTGATCCCTTTGGATGAATTATTGAAGTTTATTATTGTATGATAAATAAACTATATGATGTTTTTAATCTCATTCCCTTTTGAAGAACATCAAGCATGACACTATATTTATTCCGCATTCTATATTTTCTACTCAAATTATAAATTAGTTTTGGGGTGAAATGTAATACCAAATTCAACTATAGATTTAGATAATATTGGAGACTATTTTGTAATATAGAGTTAAACCATGGAATTAATTCAGATACAAATAATATTGGTGTTCTATTCAGCCTCACCAACTCTCTAATGTTTATCCATGAAAGATGAATGAGTAGAAATTACTATAAAATTTCAATGAAGTGATAACCCATTGTATAATGATCCACCACATCAAAGAAATCATTATTTCCTCTTGATATCATTAGAAGGCTATCAAAAAGGTTTGTGGAGACCTTTTCCCATTTCCAAGTTGGTATGGGAAATATTTTAATCATCCTGAGAGACTATTTCCATTCATCCATCACATTCTGAAAAACTAGAGGCTTAGATCTATATTATGCAATCTCCTTCATCATATTTACCCATCAATAATGTTCTCAAATACCTTGATATAACTTCATACCCCATTTGTTCATGTAAACGGTCGAGCTCCATGCACCATTCAATACTTTCTTTATTATCATATTATTTGATGGTACACATAGCCATTATAAAAATATTAACACTTCATATTCCTCAATTATAAACATATGGATATCCATTTTCTTATAGCTTCTACCTTCTTTTAAATTTCCACATCATCTCTCTAAATACTATTTATCTGCTCTATAAGGGATGTTTGAGAAATAATTTGATAAAGGAATGATTATATTCCATCCTGTAAGATTTCAATTTCAATAATCTCCATCACTGCTAATATTATATGCTCATAAATTCTCATCATTGGTAATGTTGTCTTCTATTTTCTATATATAGAATTACAAACTCTATTTTCATTACATGTATGTAAATTGGTTAAGTAGTGATAGTCCCTTATCATCTACAACATACTTTACTAGTTCATATTAATATTTATCTATGTGAATATATATTTGAGGCTCATATTATTTTTATATATTGTATGTTATAAACATAGTGAAAAAAAATCTTGATTTTCCTTTCAAATATCACTAAATCTAACTCCATATCATGTGGTGGATAGTTCTTCTCAAGAATATTCAACTTCCTAACAGAATAATCTATTACATTGTTACATTTCATAAGTACAAAAAATAAATAATTCATTGAATCGTCCAATATTCCATGAATGTTTCCTACATGAGACTAGTATGAGAACTAGTATAATGATAATCCTCTTTTCTGATTCCTTAATCCCCTCTTGGAATTAATTGGTCAATGAAAACATTGCTCCCTTATTAGTTGGAATGGTTATTCATTTTAATAATCAAGTTAAGATACTAAAAATTCGTTTCTAATACCCATTAGTCCAAAGAAATTGTGCATTATTGTTAAATACAATATATTGGTACACACCTTGATTTCAATTAAAATATTATGTTTCATAAATTTCCTTTTTTTGGTGATAACATTCCCCATGAAAGATACTTCCTCCATCTAGAACTCAAATTTACAATAATTTTCATATAGACTCACCTTACAAAAACAACATAGAAATTTTTTCAAATTTCACTCATGCTCCTCCATGATTTTTTATATTATTTAGAAATATCATATTTAATGAGTACTAAAATATTGTCAAAAAAATCTCAAAATACACTATTAATTATGTACATAATTAATATAGGATCATTAGTGAGTTTAAATAGAATCACTATGAACTCATAGTGTCTATACATTATTTAGAATATTATTTTGGGATTATATTCCATCATCAAATTTAATTGGTGATATCTAGAATGAATTTATAATTTAGAGGAACACTGGATCTTTGTTTTTGAACAAATAATTCAACTATCCCAAGTTAGGTATAAATTTTATTTATCGTAATTTTTTTTCTCATTGTGATAATCCATACCGTGGATAATGACCCATATATATTATTGAACAATAGGACAATCATAACCCATAGTGAAGAATTAAGGTATATAAAATCATTTTGTATATTTTATTATAACAACTTTTTTAGCTATTCCAACTCAATGGTGTCCCTTCTATAATGATTATTGGGTATTAGTAGATATCTATGTATAAGTTTTCTTATGATCAAAACCACTCAACCAATAGGATATCTAGGAAACTCTTTAGATAATACATTAGTATGTTCCCTCGCAATGTGAATGAATTCAATAATGAGTCTATCCTTCTCCTTAATCATTTGAGAAAGATATCCTTTCACATAAAGATATAATATCTATTCATGATAAAAATATTCCATGTGAGATTCATCAACCTTATTACACTTGTAAAAAATCAAAAGATGACTTGGGATATAGAGAGTGATCACCCATAATCAATTGTTGATGTTTCCTTTGTATAAGGATGACCAATTCATGCCCAATATAGATTAAATATCTAATAATGAATGAAAAGTGATATTTTTTGTAATATTCTAGCCACAAACACAGATTTCAAAGGATTTATATACTTGGGAAGAAACAGTTTATCTATTTTATATTATCATATAAATATTTACGATCTAGTTTTGATGCAAGTTTTGAATAGTTATACAAAATAATCAATATGATAAATAATTCATTTATCATTAAAAAAGAAGTGGGATCAATATTTTTTTATTAATAACTAGTGTACATATTAAAAAATTGTTTTTGGGATCCCCCTAGGTAGTAGTGAGAGCATATTCCCTTCCTTTATCTGTAGGACATAGAGTTTTTTTTCTTTTATTGTTTGAAGAACTCATTGGATTTTGGTATTGGATTTCATAATGATAATGCTCTTTGTAGTAGAGTCATTTAACTCTAGGCCAGGAGTTGATATGAACCACATTTTAGTACATTTCATTCTTCAGATTCTTCGTTTCTCAGCCCTATTGATTAGAAAGATTCCATTCTACTAAACACCATAATCATCTCCCAATTACCTATATATTTATTTGGGATTGTTCTCCAAAAACTATTGACAGAAAGGAAATTTGTATTTCTACACTCAATGAGATTTATTAGTTGATCTATCAAAAAAAATACTCCATTTTAAACTTTTAATCATCATTAATGCCTGACCAATGAGATTCTATAATGTGCATACCGACTTAAAAGAAACACTCTATTCATAACTATCAAAATAAAAAAATTATATTATTTTAATTGACATATTTTTAATCTACAAAATAATTTTTCCACATTATTATCGATGTTTATTAATATGTTAGAGGCATACCATGAAATCCTTGTGATGTTTTCTTTATTCATCGTGATGGAATCATCTTCCTTTTTTATTAGACTAAGGAAATCTATCCCCATTTTTTTAAAGATATATTTTGGATTATATATATGGATAAATAAATTCATTACTTCTTCACATTATATAGAACCAATATAAAATTTCGACATCATGTTTTTGATCAGAATCCACCACTGATTGATTTCCCCCTCAATGTGATAAAATACATTCACAAAATTCTCTTTCATTAAGAATTAGAGGATTGAAAATATATTTTTAGAGGATTTAATAGATATTTCCAAAATGATGGGTCCATATGACCCACAAATGCTAAAAGTTTGTTCTCACATAAAAGTCTCAATCTCAACTTTCTATTTATTAAGAGAGGGAGGGTGTTATTGATGATTCCATTTCTTACTCACGTCATGATTTAGTTGATCCTATGCTACATTAATGTTCCCATATCCCACTAAAATAAGTTTAGTCATATCACTAGATCCATCATCACATTTCCTATCATATTATTTTTTGAATAGTTTCTCCTATTTCCTACCATTAACAAAGAATAATTAAAACAAGATGATTATAGTTTAACTAATAAACATGCAAAAGGGAAACAGATTAATATTAAAATAATAACTTATGAATGATAATTATATCATAACTTATGATTTACTATGATTAAATCTAGGTTGTACTGCATAATTTTCCTATTACTTATTGTAACATATTAGTCTATTTATGTCCTTAAAAGTGTTCTGTAATGAGTCTATAATAATTTATATCATATCCATAGATAGTGTCAAACAAGGTATACAATAAGGCTACTTTATCGTGCATGAGGTGAAGATAAATTTAATACCCAATCCACTATTTTATATTTTATTAAAATTATTTAAAATTGTTCTAGATACACATCCAATTCTAGTATCTAGACTAGGATGTAATTTCTTTGAAACAGCTTACTCTATACATCACCAAAATCCCAGGATGTTTTCCTAAACATAGAATTATCCCAAGGGTTATCACTAATTTATTATAATCATATTCCCAAATATAACTAGTCTATACTCTCACATAAAATATTTTTATCCAATTATTTTTATATATTATTGAATTATTTTTTGTATAAACATCTAATAAATAAAAAAACAATGATAAAAAACATAGTATTTTTTGAAGAAAAACTTTTATTGAACATAAAAATTAAAATAAAATAACATTATTTTTACTCTCCATTAGGATCCCCTTTGTCCCTTTGATCTCAAAAAATGGAATTGGATAACCATTGAAGTATATATACAAAATATTATAGTTAAAAATCCCAATAACTGAATAGAAATGATTAGAAGTATAACATGTGACTGAAGGTACAACATTATATCAAAATATCATAGGATCGTGAGTAATATCATGGGACAATAATGTGAATAATATGGTATCATAATATCATGTAAAAAAATAGATTTTTTAGTAACACAAAACATGACATATGAATATGTTAATACTAACTACCTAGTTAAAATTAATTTCTGGACAAAGCCACTTTCTGTAGAAAGTCCAATCGGGGTGTAAATTTACTCTCTATTCCCCCACAAAACATATCATGTTAAAAAAATATTACCTAATGAATTAGAGAAAAATAGGGGATCACCCATAATAAAATCACAATTATTATGTGTCCCATGAAAATGATATCAATCATAAGTCATAGTCATATTAATTTTCTATAGAATGAAATTGGTTTCATTATCATGCAACATACCGTAGTAGAAAGACATTTCATAAATATTCAAAATTGAAGAGGATTTAAAAATTATGGATTTTCATAAATAAAAAATAATCATAGTCCCAAAGATAATATTTATATTTAGGAATAAAAACATTAAATGTATTTTTTATAAAACGATTATAAAAAAATAAATTTCTCTATAACCGGGATTGATTTTAAAAGTAAAATTTTGAGAAATGAAATTATGAGATTTATTAACCCATCAGAGGAAGATATAATAAGATGGTAATATATGAAATAGAAATATTTAATTAATTCTATGTTATATATATCATGAAAGGTGTAGATTACAAGAGTTAAAGATAGAACGGTCAAAACCTGAAGACAAATTGTGTTTCAGAGAGATCACATACCTTAAGTATCATCCTTCATCAAAAATTTAATAAAATTATACAAATTAAAAATAAATTATTATAAATATATTATAGAACAGTAATCATATATATCATTCCATATATTATTTTATTATGATATATTACTACCCATTTATCGACAATTAATTTTTAAAATCACTATTCTTGGTGATAACTAATTCAATTTTCATGCGTGATTTGTTCAGAGGTATTTAAATAAATACATTTAAAATGGTTGCAAAATATATATAATTATACACATGATATTAATAAAATATATATTCATTATATATATTTAAATTCATGAATAAAATTTAGATATAAATAAATTATATCATTCATTGAGATATTACTATATACGAATCCATGAACGGTTTTTTTATTTTTAAAAGATGGAATCAAATAATGTTAAAAATTATTTCATATAATAAAAAAATTAATAATATATTAAATATATATATAAATGAAAAACTTCATTATAACCAGTAATGAGTTGTTTTGATGCATAAATTATTACATCGATTCATAAGATGGTAGTCTATCTTATAGATGAACAATGATTTCATTTCTCATTTGAAGAAAGAAGAGATATGCATAGGTGATGTATTTAATATAATAATATATTAGAATGCGTAATATACTAGTGTTATTATTTTATCATTTCATAAGAAAAATTGAAATAATTATAATAATAAATGAATCAATGTCATTCTGTTAAAGGTTATACCTCTTCTTCAGACAACTTCTTTTATCTTACACCTTATCCCCTCTAAGATTGGTATTATGTTCGAAATTATAATATAGATCATGGTTAAAAAAATTATGAATGGATATGGGTAAGTCGTTGTAGAACTAAAAGGTTTTAAAGTATGAATAAAATAGGATAATAGACTCCTTTCTATATTTGAGGGAATGGGAACTCTTAAAATTAATTAAAATATTAAATTAATTATTTTTCAAGTAACGTATGGTCCAAATAGTTATAATTATGATATATGATAAGAATGGTTCTAAATACTACCATCCAAATAAATTTAGATATTTTTAGGTTAGTTTTTATCTTTTTATTTTTATTTTATCATATGTTAACCATTTTTTAAAATTACTTCAATAAATATGTATTTTTACTTTTTAGGGGACAATAGAGTTTCTATAAATGGAAAATTGGACCCTAAATTATCCATTGGTGGTATTTCCAAATATATACCGATCAATTTTACACATATAGAACTTTTTTAAATTTTAAATAATTTAATAAAATATTATTTACTATAACATTAAATTAATATTATTTTTTGAACTATTCATTTTATTTGACTTCAAAAATAAAATGAAAAAAATATATTTTTTATATAATTAAATAAAACATTTCAAAAAATTGATTTTTTATAAATAAATCATGCAACAAATTTTTTTATTGAAATTATATAACTTATTTATATTTAAAATAATTTATTTTTGTTTATAATAAATTAAATAGATATTGTGTTGGTATTTCGTAAGAATTTAAGGAAATTATTTCATCCCTAAAAAAATTAAATATAAATGAAGATGATAAAAATATATTATAACATTAAAATAATAATTTATGATAAATTATAATTTTTCATTATCCTATCACAAAATATTATTAAAATTAAGGGCATTAAAGTGACATTTTTACATTATTATTTACATAAATATTACAAAGGAAAAAAATCAAAGACATCCGGAAAAAAATATTCTTTTTTTTATAAAAATATATAGAAATTGATGAAAAACACTAATAAAATTAAATAATATAATTTTTATAGAGATTATTATGTCTTCTTAATATTATTTATAATATTAATTAATTTATTTACCCTTAGTATGGTAATAATTATTCACTATTGTTACTATTCATAATTATAAAAAAACTGAAAGGGACCTATTCACCACTGTTAGACAATCTGATTCAAAATATTAAATCCATTCTTCAAATTAACTATAGATGTTCTAATAAAATTAAATTTTAATATATAAATTCTTGAAATGGAAATTTTTGTTCTCAATAAAAATCAGTTTTTCACTATTCATTGAAAAAAATTATTTTCAGAACAAATAAAAAGATCACACTAAGAAAATTTTAAACTTTTTTATTTAAAATGTATAATTATTTTTATCGGATACATATTATATTTTTTTTAATAAATTATAGATAATATCTTAGCACAAAAAAGTAAAAAACCCAATTTTGAGGAATAAAAATTCATTATTTAAAATTTAGTGCATATTTCTTAACAATTAATTAATAATTTTTTATTAGGTTAAATCATCATATAATTATTTCATAATGTAGTTGTGCCAGTTAATACCAACCAATTTTACAGCCATGATATAACTATAATTATATTTTAGTGTTCTATAAAGCTATTTATTTTATACCTATTATTCTTTCAAACATGTCTTTTAATTTAAAATCTCATGATATTACACACATTCAATGTATTTAGTTAAATTATATCAGAATATAAATGGATGTGTTCCCATTGAAATTTAGTCGATTTGTGGTCTATGTTATCTGGTAAATCACACAATTTCATAATTATTTAGTACAAAGAAAATTATTGAATTTTGTTAAAATTTAAATAAACATAAATTTTATATTTTCATAAAAATAGTCAAATAGGTTTCTGGTGAAAGGAGTAGATATATACATAAAGACAAAGACAAAGATAGAGATTATCTTAGTTCACTGGGTAGTGATAGTGCATGACATGGGATTATGTAACGATTTATAATATACTCATTATCTATAAAATGTTTTATATAATTATATATATTATTTATTCATAAAAAGTATGTTAATTAAATGTTTATATGATAATTTTAATCTATTTTTTTTTTCTGATTCTGTTTTATTTTATGTGTATGTTTCTCTCTAATTTCTTTTTTCAGGGATAATGTATTTTTGTATTTTATCTTGAACATATATTTATTCAAAATTTAAAACTCTATAATATATGGTACAATAAATATATTAGGATTAAATTTTGGCGTTATATGACTAAATATATCAGTTGTTTGAACAATCAAAAAAATTTCAAAATATATGGTTGTTAAAAACTGTAGCTCCAAACTCTATTAACAAATTCTAAAAACATTCCTAGGAAAATTCATGAAAACCACTAATAAATTTATGAAAATAATGAAGAATAATTACTATAATTAAATTCATTTTTACATTCTAGAAATATTCATTAATCAGTTTGTTGGTAGTATAACATACCACTATATCAAAAAAATAGTGTTAGTCTCACTATTTCTGAAATGGAAATCTCTATTATTTTACCTATTTAAATTATATCATAAAATTTATGATATAACAACATCATTAAATTTCATATATAGAGTATTTATAACCATTATGGATAAGCCTTTAGTGTTATTTTCTCCTATCAAATGAGAAATGATTGTACCATTCATGTATATGTGTGAACAACTACTGCCACATAGAGATATATTTCTTTCATAACAACCAATCATGGAATGTTATTATGATAGAAATAATGTTTATATGTTTTTTATAATATAATTATCATTATTTAAATAGTAGATATAATCATCCTTTTAATACTCCATCAAATCGATAATGAAAGTGTCACTCGTGTGTACATACAAATTACTATATTTATGTAATGATGATTTTCATTTTCCCTCACAAACAAATTTAAAATTTTATAATTATTTATTTAATGTCAATATGTTATGTTTATTATTTAGTTATTATTTTGGAGAAATTATATTATATTTACCTTAGTTTTCATCATTCCATTATAAAATGTAAATAATGTTTAAATGTACGTAAAATTTATCATCTACATGAATGTTAAATTTCATTTTTATACTACTGAATATCATGGGATGTTATAAAACTATATATAATGATTAAATATAATTTTAAATAAATTTATAATATTATTTATTATTTGAAACTATGATAAAAAGAGTGATCTGAAACTATATAACCAAAACATAAACAAAGAACAAAACTGCTGACACCCTGAGATGGTGATTTTAATAAAAAAATAAGTAACAATGGTTGTAATATTATAAGTGTGTCATTTATAATATTATAAGTATATATTATTATTTATATATAATTATAATAAATATAAATTTATTATAAAATGGTTTATATGTCTTACAAATCAAGTCAAACATAAGATTGGGGTTTCGCGTCTCACTTTTATTTCTCTGAGTCATATTCAAAATTCACTATTTATTTCTTTCATGTTGTGTATATTATACCCATTTGAATGATATATCATTAAATATTTATAATAATGGAATTAATCATTTCATTGGAATTTATTTATTTCTTGGGGGTATGATTTGACATTTTCCAAATCAATATGGGATTTCTCAAACAAACTCTTTTATTTTAGATTTTTTATATATTAAAATTATATTGGTTAAAATTATGTTATCAATTTCATTTAAAACCAATATATTTTCTTTCCCTCTTGATATTTATTGATTTTTCAGGAATTCATTTCTATCCCATATCATTGGTATGTAAAATTATTTCATTTTATTTAAATGTGGTTTTATTTTCTATTTAATTGATAAAATTTTTATCTGGTTTTTAAAATAAATAATAGCATTTCCCATAATAAAATAGTTATTGAAATCTATTTTCAAAAAATCTTAATTTATTTTAATTTTTTTAAATGATATAATATTATCATTTTGTGAATTTATTTCTTTTGAAATGTTTCTAAATTTGAAAAGTAATCATTGTACTAATAGTTACCGTATGAAATAGTTTTCCTCCGCTACGAAAAATATTTTTATGGAAGATTAATTTACAAATTTCTGAGTTTACATTCAATGAATTTTATTTCCTGTTGTATTATATATTTCTATAATTTAAGTAATTTATTTCAAAATAAAAACCATATAATCCTAAATAATTATTCCTATTCTTATTTAAAAATTTAGTAATTAGTGAAAAAATACATTGATGTTACTAATGATTCCTTGTGGATATGATCCATTGAAAACATATTTATTATTTCCATGTATGGATATTTATTATGGTGGTAATATCTTCATGGACCTCATTTTTTTCTATAGGTAAATCTATGAGGTAATTATAAATGTTGTCATGATCTTTTGGAACACATATAATTGGATTATGATTATGTGGTGGGTGGGTCCTTTATGAAACTAAAGTTATTTGATAAATGTTTACTATTTTTTAGCTCAATCTTTAAATCCATATCATTAAATATAACATATTCCAATTACTTTAGGCTATAATTATTATTTATACACTCCCAAGGATCATTATGTTATAGTTGTTTGTTGAATTTGGTTATAACTCATATATAGAAATACTATATTTTTATAAAAAGTTGAAAATTCTAATTAGTGTCCATTATTCACACATTTTCATAACATTAAAAATAAAAATAACTTTTCCATAATAAATCTTAATGACTTTCAACTTGGTATTTTTTGTTCTCACACATCCATATACCATGTAGAAAACATTTTAAAATGTGGTATGTGCACAAAAATATCAGTAAGGTACCTAAAATGATGAAATATATTATTACATAGAAAAACAATAAACCTTATAAAATGTTTACATTTATCTCAATATTCTATTACTGTATGAAATAAATAATTTCCACATAGAAAACACACACATGATTCTCAAAAAGAACCATTAAACCCATTGTAAACAAATAAAATCACCATTTGGGAAAATAATCAATTTTATTAATAATATGTTACTAAAATAACTAGATCCCATTTAAATATAATTAAGAACCCCCATGTAAACTCCCTCATTATTTCCATTACATACAATGAATATGACCTAATTCCTTAGAGATCAATCCATTCAGACCCTTCAAATATGTTATAACATGCTCAGCCATTATATAAGATGTACCTAGATCACCCATCATATATGTTATATTTGTATCACCTATTATCAAGTAAAATTATCATATACCATATCAGGAATAAAAAAAATTTATAGGTTCATCCATTATAATAGAAACCATGAAAAATATTTTTAACTCATTTACAAGACATCTTTCAGATATCGAGATATATTTTCATTTATATTATATATTTACTTCTTTAAAAACATTTTATATATTATTATTCTTTTTATATATTTTAATTCTATTATATATACAATTAATTAATCAATTATGTTCACTTAAGATTTTTTTATGATATATGTCTCACATGTTATAAATAAATAGGGTAGGTTGACTATTGTCAAAGGGGTCATTGATCCACTATATCCCAAATAATAATCATGAAATAATTATCATTTTTTTAAAAAATTAAATATTTAAATCCAAATATGAATAATGGTTATGAAAAATAAACTATGTCACAATCATGGGGATGATAGGTCCTAGACACATATATGTAACACTTCCATTTTCAACGATCATGATGGAATGAATGTATGGACAATTTTATGTTTCCATATTAATAATTATATCATTAAATCCATTTATTTATTTAAATAATGTTATATATATCAACTATTTACTGTGGCAATCAAAAATGAATCGGGTCACTTGGTAAATCTGGTAGTCCACACATACACACGAATGATGTTATAAGATTTAAGTGAATGGAAAGGAATGAAACTGGATGATATATTACAAATACATAATGATAAATATGTATATAATATCATATAAATATATATATATGTGAATTAAATCCATAAATATAAATAACCTTTAGTGGAGGTGAGGCAAAATGAATTACATCGGTTTGTGAGGCGGTAGTTTTCTATACAGATTAATGATGTTTTCCTTTCCCATTTGATGAAAGTTGAGATGAATATATATTAATCCATAAAATAAAAACTAAATCCAAATATATAATTTACAGACGCTATTGTTTCTATCTGAATTATGATTATTTTAATGAGTTTGAAGAAAAATATATAATGAAAATCCATGTTTAAAGAAAGAATCTATTCTTTGAACAACATCAAATGGTTTACCCCAAATTATTAACTATGATTGGTTTCTAATAGTGTAGTATGAGTGGTTTCTATCATTAGATGGAATGTCGTTTTGTAATTCACTTAAATTTTTTGCAATGGTACAACCATCCTGGATGAGTCCAAATCCATGCTCATCAGGCTCTCACTTTGCACTCAGGTTAATCTGGCTCTTACTCAAGTGGAGACAAACTTCTAGGTACTTCATATTTTTTTATTGGTAAAGGATCAACTCCTTGGTCCATATCCTATACATTCATTAAATGTTGATCCCTTCTTCACAATAACATTCAAGTAAACCACACAGGGAGGGAGGGTAAAATGTCATGGATTACATGGCTTCTCTGGCAGTCCAAAGCTCAAACAACACTTACCTCCCCTCAATTAATTTCTTTAAACCATAGTGTGTCAATTTGATCAGAGGGGATGACCTCAGCCAGCACTACATTAGACCTCCCTCTTCTCAGGTTTCCCAGTTCTCCTTTTTTTTACATCTGATAAAAATATGATTTGCATGGATGGATGTGTTTATAAAATAGGATAGTTGGTTCCCATTTACACATTATGGGATTGGAAATCATAGAATTATATAAAACATTAAATTATTATTAATTAATTTTATAGTAAAAATATTTCTAAATTAAAATAATTATTTGATAGAATTAGAATGATCCTAAACCTTCTTATAAAATAAATATTAGATATTTTTATGTTATTTTTTGTCCCTTAACATTTTTTACTATATGTTTAAACTTTTGATGATTCTCATGATAACACATTTTTTAACTATTTAATGTCCAAGACTGTTACTATAAAACTAAAATTGTACTATAAATGGAAAATCTTTGGTATTTTAAATCAAATGACAATAAATTTGATGTATATATATTATTTATAGAAAATTTAAATCATTTACTAAAATATTATCCATTTTAATATGACATTAATTTCATTTTTGGAACAATTATTTTAATTTGAATCAAAAACAAAATATAGAAATGAAATTAAAATATAATCCCTTCATACATCTCTAAATGTTAAATTTATATATAAAATTCATCCAACATAATTTTTTTAAAAATTATATTACTTTTTATATTTTCTAAATTATTTTATTTTATTTTTCAATTAATTAATAACTAATATGTCATCATTGTGTAGTATTTTATTGTAATAATTTCATCACAATAAATAGACATTAAAATAACATAAAAAATAATAATTTATATTGAAAATAACTATTTAGAACAAAAAAATATTTCTTTGTATCATAATTTCAAAAATTTATTGATAATAAATCAAAGAGATTTATTTTTTGCTTTTCATTACATAAAATATAATAAGTGTAAAAATCATGGAAATATAGAAGGAAAAGTTCATATATTCATTATATTTACGATTTTGTATGAAATATAATCATCCAAAGAAATTAAGTCTTGTCTTTGGGTTACCTTTTAGTTCTTATCAAATTATTCTTATAATTTACTTACATATTTTAACATTATTGTGGTTACCATAATTACAATTATTATTATTCATAATGAAAATGAAAATGAAATTTAATTACAAAATTAAAACATATTAATTATAATTATGGAAAAAAAATTTGAAAATTTTAAAAAAAAAAATATTAAATTTTGTTTTATAGTTAACCCCCAAAAGAAGACAAAAATAGATTTTAAAAAAATTATTTTTATTATAATAATATTTTTATAAATTATTAAATTATGAAATTTTTTTAAAAGACAATATTTAGATTTTTATTAATAAAAATTACCAATTTAAATAATAGTTCTTATCCAAATTTTAATATTACATTATAAATACTTGGTAACAAAAAAAGGGTTCCCTAAAAATAATTATTCTCTATTTATTTAAAAATTTAAAATTCCAAAAAAATCCCAAAAATTCATCTTATGATAATTTTAGAATTTTAAATTAATAAATTAAATTTATATTTCAATCTTCAAATAATTTTTTATTCAAGATTTTAAATAAAAACATATAATAAATAAAATCCCAATCTGTTTCGATATAATGTTTTTCCTTTTGATTAAAAAATTACTAAATGTTTTTACAATCAAATAATCTCAATAAAATAGAAAAATCGAAAACATAAAAAACATTTAGTTTAATATATAATGGGGGTTTAGAATTTTCCACCTTTTTAAAATTGTTATGTGATAAATTTATTTACTTTTTAAACAAGTGGATATATGTTTCCCTAAAAGCATTTTAATATTCTCATATTTTATATATAACCATAGGGGTTTTCCCCAAAACCAAAACCTGATGAACTACCTTATTCCACAAAACATGATTTATATGTTTGAGAATAATTAGTGTTTATTCCTCATAACGATGTTTATCTTCCAATAAAATACATAATTGAATATAACAGATATTTTCATAATATCTAAATAATAAATACATTAATTTCATGGGATAAACTCATAGGAAATGACACTTGGTAGGAACCTAATCCAAAATTCATTAAGATTTTATATCATCCAATAAAATATGGAATTAACATCCCCTTTTCACTAAAATGTATAACACTTTTTTATGGATATACTTTATGGAAAACTTGATCACCTACTATAAAAGAAATTTCCATCCTGATGTTATACTAGAATGTAAACTATTATTATAATAAAACTGAAATAATTAAATATGTTTAACCCAACTTACAATATAATCAATTTTATAGGACAAAGCATGTCCTTTAATTGAGGAATTAGTTTCTCATACATTCAATCAGATTTGACGGTGAAAATATATACAGAAATATGATTCAATACCAAACAAAGTCATATTTCCTATCCAAAAAGTTGAGATGAATCTGGTATCATGATCATATAAAATAGAGAAATGAACTACTGGTAACCTAACAATCTCATTTAGGTATGGTTATGAAATTTTATCAGAAGACATTTTATCTCGAATAGGAATGAAATTTTTAGATTTAGTCAATCAATCATTAATATCCCAAATCACATTATTACCTCCATTCATATTTTTTAATACCACTTTTAAGTCCTTATATATATTTTCTCATTTCAATTACATCACAAGAAAATAACGAAGCATCCATTTGGATATTTTCATTCCTCTTTGACCTATTGAAAATTGAAACATTTCATGGTAAAGTCAACAATACCAATTCAAATTTCATCGCATTAGTAATAATCATTATTGTGTCTCCATATGTAAGTGCTTCTATGATGAATGGAAAACAATGAATAATGAGCTTCATTTACCAAGTCTTATTTTAATATGGAATCACCAGGAACACGATCATTTTAGATTCCATTAATATCATTTTCAAAAACATTAAACTCTGGAATCATAACCTACTTAATATATATACCTTTTCCTATAAAATAAGATCATTTTTCTCATCATATATAATTTATTCTGAATGATATTACTTACTAGAACCAAAAAAAACATTGGATGTTTCTACATTCCCAATTTCTAGAAAAATGCTTCACCAAATTATAAGTCGAAGGCCCATGTTAAAAACCTAACAAGATTAATGTATCATTATGTGTCAAAATCAAAGCATCATATTCTTTTTTTTCTATTCACGGATGGTAATTAATCATGTAGCCATAATCCATGATAATTTCCACCTATCTTCTTTTCCCAATGATCAAATAATTCTTAGTGAATATATATATAAAATATTTATAGTTAGTATATTTTTCACACTCCACTCAAAATTAATTATTCTATGAAGTATTTAAAACAAAAATACCCAATTCTTAATTCGAAATAATTTGTATGATAATTTCACTAATTATTTCTATAATAATGTAAGTCATAATAAGATACATGATCATTCAGTATTAGGACACACCTATGTCCATTTATTGATGTATCATCGTAATTGAAAAAGTATCTATTTTTGGATATTGAGGCAAAAACTAAAGAATCCACTAATCTTATTTATATTTCCTCAATAGAATCATCATATTATTTTATCTTGATTAATTTGTCTCTTATTTTTGTTAATCGTAGACTATAAGATTGATAAATATGATAATTTACCAAAAAATTGTTGTTATTAACCATCAAATTCCAAAAAAAACTATGAATCCATTTAACTTTTATTGGTACATTACAATCATTAACAATATTTATTTTATTAAAATACATTTTATTCCATCTTTACAGATAATATACTGGAGGAATGAAAAAAAATTCATCCAAAATTTACACTCGCTAAATTTTCAATATACTTTATTTTCTATTAATGTTTTCAAAAAATATATCATCTTTCTTTAATTATCCTATGGATTTTTATAATATACTATATTTTCATCAATAAACACAGCAAAATATTTATCTAAATATCCATGAAAACCTCTATTTATATGATCCATGAATAAATCTAGTACATTAGAAAACTAAATGGGAATAACTAAATTCTAATAATTCATGTATATAGTTTGAAATTATGACTTCATAATATCTTCTTGCATCACCTTTAACTGTTAAATCTCGAACCTAATATAAATCAAAAAAAAATTACTCAAATTCCTCAAGCTAATAAAAAATAATCATTAATATGAGGAAAAATAAAATTGTTTAAAATATTTATGTTATTAAATAACATATAATCAATGTGAATTTTTATTGAACAATAATTATTTTAATGAAATAAAATAGGATCACAACATGGTAATGTGTAAGATTCAATGAAACCATTATCTTGTAACTCATTTAAACTTATTCAATTCAAAAAATTATAATTGCACTATTGAATAAATGAGTTTTAGAATGTGTTAAACATCAAGTAAAAATGTAATTGTAGTTTCAACTTACCAATAAAGAATAAAAATAGTAAAATATTTAGGAATAAATCCATATATTTAATTACATATATCAAGTTAATAATTTTCATAGTTTCAATGATGTTTGCAATAGGATCTATGAAACATTCATTGTTATCTCTATTCAATTCCCCAACTTCTTAATATGTTATAAAATTTATAAATTCATTTAATAAATCTATATTAGATCTTTAATTTACCATATAATGATAATGTGAAATTTAATCCACTCATAAAATAATAAAAAAATCAACTCTGGGACGGTCAATAGATTTTTTAGAAAAGAATATACAACTAATTATAAAAGCAAATTCATATAAATCTTGGTTTCCTTAATATTTATAAAAATAGTTTTCATTAAAAGATATATCATATTTTAAAAAGAAGATATTCTCATATTACATGAATTTTTTTAGAAAATATGGAACAAAAATATATATTGTCAAATAGGGAATTTCAAAAACATAATTTACATGAAACATACTAATATTTACTTCATTCTTTGTAACATCACCAATAAATATAGAAGAAAATTATTTTTACTTCCTATTTGGCTTCTAATCATGATTATTTCCGCCCAGAGTAACTAACTTTATACATAAAAATTTATTATTACTTAACATGTTTCAATTAAAACATATTACTGTTAGATGGGGATCTCTCACCACATTCTTAGATAATATATGAATCCTTTCCGGGAAATGATGTTCTGTTTTACAAGATAACCAATCTAGTAAAACATTTTAAATCCTATTAAACATTCCATAAAATTTATTTAATATAACTTGGGACACGTTTGGGGATTTTGAACAATTTTATTTTTTCAATTTTTCTCCATCTCTTTCCACCTTTACAAATTTTAACTCTTTTAATCAACATGCACATATGTATCAGTAAACTCTATCTCTACATTACCATAATAATGAAAATCATTCTCCAGAAATTTAATCTCATAAGTGGATGAAGCTATTTGTAATCATGGATTTAATCCAAAGTAAAATATATTAATTTTATTATTAATGTCTTGCATGAAATAAAGTTCATTACTAGCGAATAATGATAAAGTTTCTTCAGATTCATCAACCTAATCATCATATTTTTACATAAATTCCATAAATTATTTCTGTATTCTTAGTTAAACATTATTAGTGAAATATATTTTGAGTAATTTTTTCTTAAAATTCTCCCATTCCATTTAATATATATCTTCCTTCTCACTCTTGTACTCTAAAAAAAATACCACAATCAATAAAATTTTCATTCAAATTGATTAATGTAATGAGTTACATTTTTATGTTATGAAAATCCATTGAATTTGAATATATTTTCTATAGAATTATTCAATAAATCATCTACAATTTGATCTATGATTTTATCGAATGTTGGATGGTTTTGTTTTATGAAATTATCATCTATTGAAATGGTAGTATATGGTAAATCTGGTTTCTCTGTAACACAGGTTCCTCAAAAATTTATAGAATGTGTCTATTGAGTCATCATTATAACGCATTTATCACTCTTAATTCCAATCCTTCCATTATACTGATTTTGAAGATTATTATCCTCTGGAAACATTCATTTTTTAACCCACATATTTCCTTAGCAGAAAAACATTCATAATAGTCATAAATTTGTCTATGGAACATAGAAATATTTAAATTATATATCATTTCAACTTTTCAAAAATGTTAAGTCATTCAAGGGTATTCTATTAAAATTACAATGACTTCTTATTTTATTTAAGTCTCTTCTCTATAACCAATTATAATAATTGAACCATAATTAATATATATTCTAGTGACTTTATATTATAATTAAATTTCTTACATACATGTTAATATTTATGATTTAGTGTTTTATAGACTTTGGTCATAACAGATATAATGAAAACCCTTATTTTACGAAGGGGACAATATTTATTAGTATAAATTTTTCCCATATTATAAAACCATTAAAAAATTAAATTCCAGAAAAATCATGATGGTTTTAAATTTTACTTCATCATTATTTATACACAATGATAATCCTTATTAAAAAATAAAAAAACATGTTGGATTACCAGAAAAAACTATATAAGCGAAGTAAAAATAAAAAATAAATTTCTCTTGTAAAACACCTAAATGCCTATAAATAATTAACCTTAATCATATTATTATAGGATTATATGAAATTAATAATTTTTACATTAAAAAATATTTTCTAAAATATAACATTTAAAACACATATAAATAAAATGAAAATCAATTTTTGGAAACTTAGAGAATAATATTCATAACCTGTGTTAAAAATAACAAGATCCCAGTTAAATCCATAAGGTAAACCACCCCATGTTTACTCCCTACTTATTTCCTACAAATAAAAGAAACATTTACCAATGTATTCAAGAACTATATTGTCACACCCAATATATAGTCTATATTGGGATCACCAATCATATAAGTTGTATCATGTTAACCTATCAAATACGTTATATCTGATTCATACATCATAATATATAATTCTCATGTACAATATCCTGAATAGAAAACTTTTATTCATTCCCTATTTAATATAAATCCATTGAAAAATATTTTCAACTCATATGAAAAACATATTACAAATAAAAAAATACACTTTATTTTTAGAAACACTTTTAAAATCCAAAGAACTATGAAAAGTTTTATTATTTGATGAAATATAAGAAGCTTTTAGATGAATTCAAACATAAAATAATTCTTGTGGAGGTTTGGAAATCTATTTAAAACATATACAATAAAATAGAACATTATTTTTCTATTTTTTAAAAGAAACTAAAAACACTGTGTGAAAAGATACATTTTGAAAACCATAGAATTAATGTAAAAAAGGGAAATAAAATTTCATTTATATTTCTATTATGAACATATAATTTCATTAATAAGATATATTTTTTAAATATTGTATTCGTTGAAAAATAGTTGTATTGGAAACATAAAAGGGTATTTTTTAAATAATGCCTCCTACCACAATTTTAAATTTTCATGTAAGTTCTTTATCATCCTAAGTAAAAAATAATGAAAATTATATAATTTCATAATAAACTATTTATAGGTAATTATTCCTTTTATTTTTTAATGTTGTTATATATAAGAATAATTAATCAATTATTTTCCCATCATACATTTTGAGGATATATGGATCATATATCAAAACTATCATCGGTAGGTTGACTATGGTCAAATAGGTCATTATTTCACAATATCTAGAATAATAATCATTAAATAAGAATTGTTTTTATATATCACTAATAAATTTAAGGATAACTATTTTTTATTGTTATGGAAAACGAATTACACTACAAATATTGAGATAGTAGGTTGTACGTACACATGAGTAACATTTCCATATTTCAGTGACTATGAAAAAAGTAATGTATATGTTATTTAATTTTCCATAATTATAATTTTATCAATAATACCACAATATTTCATTAAATAAACTTATATATATGTCATCCAAGTTATGTGGTGAGGATAAATGAATGTCATTACTTATTGAAGGTGGTACTGTAAACATACGCATGAACTACATTATCATTTTACTATGAAGGGAAAGATATTACAATAGATGATATATTACTTATCTTGAAATTTTAATATTTCATTAATATAATATATATATATATAAATTAAATACACAAATATTAATATCCAGGATATGTGGTGATTAAAAATTAAATACATCATCTCGTGGGGTGGAAGTTCACCATTCACACGATTGATGTCTTTGTTTTCCATTTAATGGAACATTAGATGGATATAGGTTATTACATTTATATAATAACATATAATTATATGTATGATACTAATTTTATTATTTCATCATGGTTGAAGAAAAAATTATTGTGTTATGAGATGGTACATACTGATAATTCATGGTTAAGGACTATACCTTTTCATTGAAAACCCTCTAACGGATTACCCCAAAATAATTTGATGGTTTGTTTTATTATAAATACAATGCCACTAGGACTTGTGGAGGGATGTTATGAAGGGATATTTTTAGATATTTTAATAACCCAAATTAATTTTAAATGTTCAAAAAAAAGAAGAGTATGTTCCCTTTTATAATTGAGGGGAGGTGCACTCTGGGAATTATCAAAATTATTCAACTAATATTAATAAATATTCATGTTAATATTGCACCAAATTTACATAATAAAACTATAACATGAGGATAAATCTAAATCATCTCATTCATCTAAAATCGTACTTGATTAGGTTATTTTTTCACACATATCGTTTTGTTTTAACCCTCTATTAATCATTTTTATTGTTAACATCACATCAAGGTTTTTTACTCTTTATGTGTCAAAATATTTACTATAAAAGGTAAATAAGACTATAAATAGATAATTATTAATAATTAAACTATTTATAAATACCTCTGATTGAGATAGTATTTTAATAAATTTTAAATAATTAAATAATATAATTTTAGTTATAAAATATCATTATTGTAATATTTAGAACTATTAATTTAATTTGACCTTGAAAATTTAATGATAGAAAAGGTATTCAAAGTATTTCGTTAAAACATCACAAATATGACATATTTATCTAAAAATAATGTATCACAAAAATTTATTGAAATAAGATTAATTGAAATATTTTTAAAATAATTTATTTTATTTTACTATTAATTGAATATATACTCTATTAGTGTTTCCTAAGAATTTAAGGTAATAATTTCCCCATTAATAAATGAAACTAATTTAACTTGATTAAATATTATTTATATTTATAACAACCAATAATTAATAAACCGAAATTCATTATTCCCAATTTAGAAAATAAAATGACAAAATCAAAATAGAATGGCATTTTTTTTTACTTTTCATTACTAAAATAATATTGTAAACATTAAAATAAAGTGTCTTTGGAAACATATAGAAATATTCTAGAATTTCAAATGATGATAGAAAAAATACTTGTATCTAATAAAATTAGTTCAGGTATTTTTTCTAACATTTTATACAAAATAACAACATGTTATAGTTATTTATATCAATTTACATTTACTATGTTTAGAAAATTTACTATGAATATTATTCATAAGGAAAAAATAAAATGTGAAATATTTTAAAAAATTTAACATCATAAGTAAAAATAATAGAATCCAACCTGCCTGATTTATTTAATAGATGTTGTATAATTTAATTTAAATTTATAACCATAAAATGCAGTGAAAACAATTTTTTTCCAAACTCAAGAAAAAATTCATTCCAAAGATAAAATATTGTTTTTATTAAAAATATTTATATATTTTAGTTTGATAAATAATAATATTTATCATTTTACAGTGTAAATATTTGAAAATATAACATAGTTTTCAATAAAAAATGTATTTTTACTTATTCATTAAAAAATAAAACTTTTAAAAAGATTCTGCAAACATCATCATATACAAATTGTGGCCGGAAAGATTGAAAAAATAAGTTCATATTGTAGAAATAAAATTTTATAATCTGGAAATCAATATTTTAAATAAATACATATAATACATGAAAATAAAATTTGGTTATAAATAATGATTTTTTCTTTTTGAATTCAAAATTTAATAATATTGTTTTATTTAATATAACAATATAATATCTGATTAATAAATATATGGGATTTTTGTTTCGAAATTTTAATTGGGTTTTTATATTAAGGGTATATGTCATGTTATCACAAGCCTTGAAGATGTTACATAGTAGGTTATCCAAATCCCAATGATGGTATATGTGTGGGAAACTCAAACCCAATATATGATGAATATCTTGGTAGATAACTGCAACATATGATTTATATGATTATTTATATTCCACTATATTTCTATATGTTCTTATTACAAAGTTATATTCTACTGTATTATGATCTTTTATTATCTTATGATTAACATCATATAAACTACCAATGATTTATGCTATTATTCAATATTATTGTCTATGAATTTTTGGGTTGATTTTTATAATGTAAAGATCAAAGTTACATAACTTTATTCTTTTCTTATACAAAAATTTTACTTCCAAATTTTATCGCTAATTTTCACTCTTACTGTGTATTTAATCACTCACCTTATTTAAATAAAAATTCCCTAGTTTATGAAGAGTCATGTAAAGTATGTCATGTGTAGAAAATATTATGAGATATGTTGAGGATATTTCATGGAACTATATTATAATCATTAATTTATTATTTTATAACGAATACACGGAATAATGAATTTCCATGACCAAGAAGTGTAATTTTATCATGTGAATTCGAATAAATTGGGCTTACATTATCATAACATCATAAATGACTCTATAATAAATGTATTTATCTTATTTTGTAAATTATGGTATTTCACAATTCAAAAAAAATTCACGTATTTTAGAAAAATACCCAAAATTCACCCTAACCATTTTTCAACACGAAGAATCCAAAAATGAAATTTGTTTTTTAAAAATAATTTTATATATATTATTAATTAAATATGTAATTAAAATCATTATTTAATTGAAAATTATAAACACTTAAAATATTCATCTTTGTATTAAAGGTTCCCAAATTTATTAATACATTCAAGGGTATAGATACCATTCATAAGAGTCTTGTACTTTTAATAAGGGTATGTTAATATTTATAAAGTTATGTTTCTATTCGTAAGGGTATGTTACTTTTTATAAGGGTAGATTACTATTCATAAAAAATTATGTTAATTCTGTCAAACTATAAATGTCATCCTGAAAAAAACTGTGTATGTCAGATTTTCAAAATTCAATATACACAAGTCGAAAATTTAAGTTCAATGGAAAGGGTATGACTATATCTTATATAACCAACTATTGTTTCAATGAAACTTTGGGATTTATGAAATATAGATTATGACTCGAATGCATTTAAAAAACATACCATAAAATGTTTGGGGTTCTACATGTCATGTGTGTTAAAACAGAAATTCCTTTCACATTATCAGTAAAAAGATAAAATATAGCTCATTCTTAAAATGATATGAAAATTTGAATTAATTTTTATTATAAAATTTAAATCATGGGTAAAAATTTCTTTGATTCATAAAATATATAGAGAGAAAAATTCTTGAAAACATTTTTAGAAATCCTATATATGAGGGGAAATGTATTTTTGACCAAAGAGGGAAATTAATTCAGTTTTACTTAAAATTTTTCTTTAGGTATATTGAGTACATAAAGATTGGAAAATTAATGAAAAGTATGTATTATAAGTAAATTAATAAAATATAAAAAAATTCATAATATTCTTTAGTGATATATCATTAAATGTCATTATTAAATACTAAATCATAAACAATACTATTGAACAATGATATTGTAACATAAATCATATAAAACCTTGGTAACTTCTGAAGAAGAATACCGATAAAATACTAACTTCAAATGTAACTTTAAATATCAGGAACATAATTAAACTCATGGTATTCAAATAAAATAGTGTTGTATATATACCATATAAAATTAAGTAATTACATAATTCAAATCATGTCTCAATAAAAAAAATATTTAGATAAATAACTATTATCACATTGCAAATTTTTGAATCAAAACATCATAAAATATAAAAAATTATATTTATTTATAAGTTAAAATAATTGTATTTTATTAAATCATAAAATCCATTTATTATATGTATATACAGAAAAAAGAGGAAAGATGCTGTGAATATTGCATATGTACTATATAAATATAAGTGGGTTGAGAAACCTTTATGCAGAGTCTGATATTACTCGAGAGAATTTTAATAATTTGTTTACTAAATTTATAGTCATTATAAATAAATAACATATATAATAAAATAAATATAATATAATAAATTATCCACTTATAATATGTTACAACCCATTTATTAATAAAAACATATTAATCTCACCATTTCTTGTTGTTCACTATTAAAATTTTCATGAGAATATTGGTTTGGTAGTTCTGTTCAATATACTTGGATTATGTTTCCCTAACCACCCAAATTATAACTATGATATATATGTTATATATATTCATTATATATATATATATATATATTGATTCATCCATAAATATTTTAGATAGATAAATGAATTAAACTGTTGGTGGAGACGGTTGGTTGTACGTACACATGAACATTGTTTTCACTTTATTGACGGATGAATAAAAAAATGGAAATTAATAATTTACCTTAATATGAAATAAAATCTGTAAAAATTATTCATAAAATATATTATTATTTCCTTCCATGTAAAGTGGAAATGATAAATGAATTACATCACTTCTTGGAGGTGGTAGTCCACATGTATGCACGAGTGATGTTATCATTTTTGAATGGAATGTAAGGTATGGAAGTAGATAATATATTATAATTAAAAAAGCATAATTTTGTGAAAAATATCATATATAAACATTAATAAATTCCAAATAACCATCAATTAAGGATGGTGAATGGAGATGAATTTCTTTCTCTACTAGGAGGTGGTAGTCTTTACATAACCATAAGCGATACTTTCACTCCCTATTTCATAGAATAGAGGTAAGATATTTCTGGTTACATAATCCTAATAACATTTTAGTACCATATTTTATTTTTTTAATTATCAATACCATATATCTATGGGAGGTAGATTTTGAAATTAATTGAAAGAGGTCGGGTAAGATGATTTCCACTTTTTTAGCTAGCCTCCTTTAGTACCTATCATAATGATAGTTTAAATGGTAAGAAGACAAAAACCTAAAATTTGTGGATTGGGGAGTACAAAATGTAATTGGTAAACTATTTTTAATTCAATTGTTTTCATATTCATGTAAGAAAATATATAATGAGTTTCCTTTTACAATAGAGGGAAATGACCCACTTCAAATTACTAGAAAGATTAGAAAATGATTATGTAATTCTAAAGAAAAATGACTAAGAATGGTAATAGATTTAAAATGTGTATATCAAAACGATATACTCATCAAATAAAATTTATATTTGTTTACATATATGATTTTATCCTTACATTTTTTTTAACCAATTGATTAACTGATTTTAACCATAACTCTGAGAATGACTTTTAAAATCTCAATGGGTCATAATTTTACTTAAATGTTAACAATTGGCAGATAAATTTATACAAAATGTAATTTTTGACCATATATAAAAATAATTGTCTTATTTAATTATTTAAATTATTTTTGAATAATTTGATAAATTTTTTTTTCCAAATATATCATTAATGTCAACATTACAATTTTTATTTTCTTTAACTACAATTCCATCAATATCGTTATAGATATAGAATATATTGCATCAAAAAATCTCTAAAATATAATATTTATTTATAAAATCTGTATAACACAATAAATAAACAAAATTTTATTTCATTTAATAATTTAAAATCATTTATTTTATTTTCTTATTGATTGAATAAATATTATATTGGGGTTGTAAAATAATTTATGGCAATTATTAAATATCTAAAAAATATAAATTGATTAACATGGTGAATAAAACATTCTTTTTTTGAAATAAAAAATTTTAAATTCACTTATCTATATTTTATCCTTCAGAAACTATTTTAGAGACATTAAAGTCAAGGGAGTGATATTTGGAATTTTCGTTACATAAAATTATATTAATTTCAGTATCAAGGAAAAATGAAACAAAAATTACATTTATTCAAATTCAGGATATACATGGTTGAATTAACTCCATCCAATGAAATGAGACCAACTGATAGGTCGATTTTGAGACCATGTATCATGGCTTTAGCCTTATGTTACAAATATTATTCCTATATAGGTAGTCAATATTTTTGACTATTACCATTCATAATGACACAAAAAATTAAAGGAACATATTCTCCAAATTTGAACCTAACCATTCAAAATATGGTATAAAATTCTCAATATTAAATATCTAGTAGTGGTGGAATAAAATTTAATATAAATTCATCAAAACAAAAGCAAAAAATAAGTTGGAGATAAGATGGGTTTTAAGCCTAAAAATTAACTTATATGAAAATCATGAACATTGATGATTGATGAGGTATTAATTATATTATTTTAAATAAAATAGATCATATTTAGTTTTTAAAAAATATATAATATTTAATAGGACATAAAAATAATTTATTTAAGGAAAAACATGATAGTGTTTGAAAAATCAGTATATTTCACTATTCCCAAAAAACAATCTTTTTAAAAATATCCCAAATTATCACCCAAATAGAAATATGATATTATGATTTAAAAAATTAGGTTTATATTATAGAATAAATATTCGAAAGTGAAAAAAATTAATTATAATATTTACTCAAACAATGTAATTATATTCATTTTGAATAAAATTCATTTCTGAATAATAAAATTACTTTAATAAAAATTGAATTCTTTTTTCCTAATAATTAATCAACACATTTTTATTGTTTAGGACAATTATCCTTATATTTAATTATTTTGTTACCCATATTCATTCCCACGAAATCAAAAACTAGGTTATATTTTTCATATTTAAATAATAATATTTTTATAATGTATATCAATTTACTTAAAGCTCAGTGTTACGTGTTAAAAAATATATCAAAATTAATATTATTATAAATATATTTTTGGGTTTTACATTATTCCCCAATTAAATAAATTATTACCTAAAAATTTTATCTTGATCATTTATGGATTAATTTTGGAAATAGCTTTATTTTAGACCCACATAATACAATACGACAAAAAAAATCTATTAAAATACAAAAGGGAAAAACATAAAGGTTATATGAAATTACACACAAACATATTCCCAAAAAAGGATAACATTAGACTAAATATAAATTATAGACATAGAGAAGAAAATTATCATGAATGTACAAGTATAGTTGTAGAGAACGCGGTCTTGAGAAAGATAACAACTAAAAATAAATAAATCATTTATTGATGAAAATACCATATATTCATTGGAAATTGTGGAAAAATTATAACCCATTTATTTGAAGAACCTTGTCCTAAAGTTGAGAGATTCTTCATCTACCATGATAGTTATTTTAAAAAATATACATAATTTATTTATTTATATTTCATAAGAACAATCTCATCATTTGGTTTGGCTTTAGAGAATTTCAACATCACCACTTACTCTAAGAAATGAATATTTAGGATGAATGTTTTCAAGACAAAAGAACTGAATTTAACTTATATCATGTCATATGATCCACAAAATGTTGATAAGTCATTCCTTATATCTTTAGTTATCCCAAAAACCAATAATTTTATCATAAGTTATCCAATATATGTAAACACAATACATTACCTTCTCAATCCACAAAAAAACTCCCAAAGTTAATCAGAATCCATTCCATAAATTTCTATCCTTAAACCCCAAAAAAATATGTCTGGACAATAATAAAACCCAAATATAAGAATTATTTTCTATCATACCCTTCCATGATCAGCTTAATAATAAGATTGACAAAATATTAATCACTCATCATGTTTCATAACGAAACATATATACCTTGATCATATATTCAAAAAATTATACTAAAATTGTGACAAAATGAAATCAAAATAAACTAATATATTCTTCATGAGGATAATTCACCCTTTATTCCTCAAATATGCACATACCATAGTGAAAATATATTTTGATTAGAATTTGTGGTAATTTGTTTCACTAGTATACTTTTATAGGTTCATTCAGAAAATCAAATATGATTCTTTTTATCTAGAAATGTGTATATATTATATGTATAGAGAGACAATAAATGATCATAGTCACATCTGATTTTTCTAAAGGATGTGTGGAGACATGGTTTTTTCCTTGTAAGACTTTGACTTATTTGAAAACATTTTTCCAGTGATTGGCATTGATACAATATGTTATTTTGATGCATGGAGTGCCCAAAATTATTAGTTTTTAAAATATTAAATTTATTTTATATTGGGTGAATGCAGTTAATTAAGAAAAATTGGATAAATATCAAAAGGAATATCATATTTTAATTTTGTGACGATGGTTGATTCTAGAACATGTTGTTTACCCTATGCGTGACCTAAAATATGCTAGCGTTGGGCATTCAGATATCTTTCCCATTAGTAGTAGGTTCAGTGGATTAATTACTAATTCATTAATTAATTCATTAATTTTATCCTATGGGAAATTATATATGAATAATTCCATAGATAAATCCTCCAATGTTAGCTGCATAAACCCTAGGAGAATTCCATAGCTTCTCTTCCCCTATTCATTGAAGAATAATATCAGATGACGATGAAACACTGGATCCGAGAAGATTAGGTCATAGTAAATGTAGTGACAGAATTTGATCATTGACGAGCACATTTATTGATGATTTATGATCCAATATCTAGGTAAGACTTTTCAATTTTTGTTTTATAATTATATTTATAAAATTTATTGAGCAGATCAATCCCTTCTATTGATCTTCATTGACTGCAGATTCATGAAATGCTCTTCAGTACAAATTTAATTGGATATTCTATGTTTTCTAACCACATCATCCATGTTCTTGATCGTTGGAAATGAAAAAGTTTCCAACTATGGTTAAAATAATGTTCATATGATTTTATTCCTCATTTGATTCATTTTCTTCCCCCCTAGGAGAACGCGGTCCTAGTTCAACATTGTTAGATGGTACTGAGCCAGATTGGATCCACATAATCATTCTAGATTCCTATATGAGGGACATATCAATGAATCGAGCACATATATGCATAGGTTTTGGCAGATTTAATATCATTTCAATGATGGGTAGATGAATCATAAATGACATAGGGTTTTGAGGAATTCACAACATTCCACATATCTTCAAGGATCACTGGAATCCAATTTCCAAAGAATGATAAACAAAAACTCTGATGCATGGATAAATCAACTATTTTTGGGAAGATGTAGGGCTGAAATCAGTGTTTGGAAGCACGATTTGATGCGTGGATCGTGGATATGGAATACTATGAAAATAAAAACTACACACCGAGTATCACGATGAACACATATCATATATCCCCTTGTCTAACACAACTAGTGGTTTTAGTAGTTTATAAGGGTCACATGAAGTGGATCCCTCCTACATCTCAAGTACCACATCCCATATTGAATGACCCATGTGGCAGCTCACACTGTAAGGAAAATATGTGGGAGTAAACCACCAGGAACATGGTAATGTTCTGAATTACATAGACATGGGGTAACATATACAAACATGGGGTCACAGACACATACACGAGGTGGTTACTAGTACATGACCTAGAACACAAGATACCCTAGGTGGTATAGAAACATAATTTATATCCCTCACACACTATGTATCCAAAAAAGGTCGGTGATCCCTATATTTCTTGTGAAATTAACAGGTGAAAGAGTGGGACCACACATTGTGTGGGTCACCTACATGCCATATACCCCATGGATCATTTCATAGAAACTTCAGTAATCTTCATGTTGTTCTTTTGGATTCTTATTTTGTCACGTGAGTATCATATATAGATTTATTATCCACGATGCACAAGATGCTACCATATCATATAGATTTTGGGATATGATGTGGAATTATTGGGTTACAACACTTGTTTAGGTGACACATGACGATTATAGTGATCACGAAGGATCACCAGATAAATCCTTAGTGGAACCCTTCAACTGGGATGGTCATGGGTCCTTGATTAATCCTAATATATAACCCTCTATCATTGATTGGAATTCCTCCTATACCACTAGAGTGGAATCCTCATGTTGTTAATGTCATGGTTACTCTATCGAATCCTACATTGGAACCCTCCAACTGAACGAGGCATGGTTCCTCTACCACTAGAGTAGAACCCTCCTATTAGCATAGGGAATGTGTCCTCTACATACCTCTAATTAGAACCCCCTAGTTGGGATGGGAATGGGTCCTTGATGACTTTTATAGTGGAACCCTCATGTTGAAATATGGAATGGGGAATCTAAAGTATTTCGAGTCAAAACCTCAAGAAAGGTTAGGCATGGGTACTTAATGAATTTTAGATTGGAACCCTCCAATCAAAATTGGGTATGGGTCCTCTACATACATCCATATAGAACCCTCCCACTAGGCTATGAATGGTTCCTTGATGATTGGTGTGAATCCTCATTCTGAACTAGTTAATGTTCCTCCAACAAATATAAGGGTGGAACTCTCATGTCGTACAAGGGATTGTGTCCTCTACCTAGAGATTATGTCCCATTGAATTTTAAGAATAGTGGATGGACATGGAAGGACATGGATGATTACTTATGATTAGACACATGATATTATGGAATCATTGTTGGACTTTTGGTGCAATTGGGGACACTTTTACTATGATGGGTCGTGAAATGGAGATTCCCATTCTATCTCATTTGGAGTTTTTGACTTAGAATATACATATATATACAATTTTGTATCAATATTTTTGAATTCAGTTACTATCTTCCCATGAGATGCAGTGAAACATAGGTAATTCCACATGCTTTCTAGTTTTAGATTCTAAGGATTGGATTGTTTCACTATCCTACAGTAGTCGGTAAAGACTTGACATGTAGTTCATCAACTCACAATGTTGATCTTCAGTTCTAGGATGAGGTTTATCTTTCTCTTATTTACTTTACAATTCATCAAATTTATTATTTAATGCCTTTTATCCTTGTTTTACCTCTTATTTCCACCCTTAAACTTTTGGGGTGTCTTATTGGGTATGATTATACTCACCCCTTCAAGGGAATTTTCAGCATGGATCGCATACTATTTAGATGAATGATAGTTTTTCTGTGACTTCATAGGTTCTTTGGGATACATAGTACTTTGGTCCGCATATGGTGGTCACAAGACAGAGATCAAGAGAAAGGATCAATAAATATTTTACTTTCAATTTTTTCAGGTGGGCCCTCTTTTTGGTGGTTCATGTATTTTCCCATTTAAATTTGAGTTCACAATAATGTACTCTTATGATGTCTAGAGGATTTACATGCATGGTTATTTCCCTTGTATTTTTTCTTCCTTTAATTTCAATCCCATCCACTTCTACATCAAGATGTTTCTGTGTGTTTTAATATACATACTTAGGAAAAGGCGTCCCCATGTTAGTTGTTCCATCACTATTGGTTTCCATCCCATGGAATATGGAAGTGGGATTGAGGTAGTTTCGGTGAGTTCCCCATCTTGGTTTGGGTTGCGATAAATTGATATTAGGGGTGGTTCAATCCATTGGATAATGGTTTGCGTATTCCCCACATGAGGATTTTGTTGATGATAGGGAAACTACGTTAGGGTGTCTTGAGTGCATATCTCATTCCAAGGAATCTAGTGTTGGTACGGGCGGCCAACATATCCATTCACTAAGACCTTGAATTCCTTCTTGTTGTCTTGGCATATCTAGTCATTGGATGTTGGGATCAATGGTACATTGACCATATATGATTGATTATTTGACTGTCCTATTGAGTGAACTACCTGTTGTATATATATATAATCTCTAGTAAATGTGGTATATCTTGATTAAATTTTAGGATTCCTCCATGATGACATCCCAAGAGGATACCAGTTTAGGATCATGATAATGGTTTGATGAGCAATGAGGTATTATTTCAAAGACCATCCCATGATTTTCTTCCTCTAGGTCCTAAGTTAAAGGCACATCCACCTTTCATGTTTTATATTTTCCTAATAGAACAGGATGAGGATGAACACATTATTAGCACACTCTATGAGTTCTGGTGCAAGAGGCCACTGAGGATCTATGAAAATCCAGATCTTTTAGCAGAATAAGTGTTTCTAGATGTAGGGTTTAGTATCTTTAGGATTATATGAACACTATTTAATCAGGTGATTATGGTAGAATATAACCTTCTTCAAGGTGTAGTTGGGTGATGGTAAAACCTTGTTACACATGTGCATGATGAGTTGACATTCTTGTGGACTAACTTCTCGAAGTTGTTCCATGAAGAGTACTACCCCTACTACTTGTTATTAGTTCATATTCCATAGATTCTTGAGCTATAACTATGTAGGATGATAATGGGTTACTACACAAATAGGTTCGCAGACCTTACTCGATACTCCCTTAACCTTATTTTCGATTTCTACATCTGATCATGAAATTTTTTTCCCAGTCTTCGCAGAGAGATCCATGCCAGTGCGGTTCCCTTGAGAATCCCCACATATGTCGTGATGATGGATTGAGAACTAGTGATAGTTGAATTTCGATTAGAGGGACATTAGATTGTTGGATTTGGCAGTGGGAATCAAAGATATGTTTCATATACAATAGCTAGAAGGTACCGGTTGGTGGGATCTCAACATAGAAGATCCACTAGCAATCAGACACCAGTGCATTCTCATATAGAACATGGAAAATTTAGATAACCAGTGAATCAAGAGAGGTTCAATGTTATTCTTTTGATGTATCAGGTCACATAATGTGTAATAACCTGAGCATAAATGGTGAGGGGATTATAATGGTAGCTAATGGATGAACATAATAGAGGCAGCACCATGATCTGGTATTTAATAGGGGAGGGTAAGGTGGTCACCCGATATGTAGAGATTGAATAGAATCAGAAGTAACTATGGGTGGTGAAAGATTCCATGAGATCCATCCACCGCCATCACCAGGTTGTCCACATCGGGATTAGGGAGCTAGATTTCATGTTCATGGGCTTATGACCTCACATAGCACAATATGATTAGAGTTATGATCTTTGTTTATTTTAATATTTCATCAATATTAGAAGACATAGGCTTGAGTCATCCCTTCATCTCTTTAGTCGTGGTGTGATATATAGAGCTCCCAGTTAAGGTTCTTTCTTAGAATATTCGTGTTGAGTATCCTATTGGGATCACTTGTTCATTGTATTTTATATGTCGGTTGTGTGAGCTATCTCTTAGTGAGAGAGGTTCAAATGGGACCTTTTGTTTATCATGATACAACTCTATGATGTCATTAGTGGTATAGATTATTTATCGATGGATGAGCCTTGATTTACTATCACTACAGATGATTCATGTTCTTTCACACTGATGAGATGATATTCACTTATATTGGCCATAGATCTCTCATTGCATGATGAGTGGGTTCTATAAGACGGAGGTAGTTTCACATCACCTATAAGTACGTGATCATAGGCCCTAATTAATTTTGATTTTTAGGCGTATGTATTCGTCAACATTTGGAATATTTCATAGATACCATACCAAGTGATGTTTGGGGACTTCCTATGATATGGGAGATAGATTTTTTATTAACTTGATTATTAGGAGTGGTTTGATATCTTATGCGGAATATCAGATTTCAACTACCAAGCTCTAGGGTATTTATTTACATTTGGAGGACCTTTAAGAGAAGGGTTTCATCAGGCCTAGTGAGTCTCCCTAGGATGTTCCAATTTTACTTGTGAAAAATGATGGAAGGGATATTGTGGGTTTTTGTGGATTATCATTGCATGACGTAGGAAACGATAAAGAAAAAGTACCCCTCTTCAGGGATTGAAGACCATTTTGACCCGATGTGAGGCATGATATGGTCCTAGAAGATCGATATTAGGTCTGGATACCACCATTTGATGGTATTTGAGGTGAATATTACAAATATGGAATTCTAATGTCATTTTAGACAATATGAGTTCTTAGTGATGCCCTTTGGTGTGATGACATCCCACATCGTGTTTATGGGTTTGATGAACCATGCATTCCATCAATTCATGGACCAGTTTGTGGTCTTTTTTATCAATGGAATACTCATGTAAACTACATTATAGGAAGTAAATGTATTTCAATTGATGATGGTTCAATATTTTCATCGAGATCACCGGATTTATGGGAATCTATAAAAGTTATTATTTTTGATTCATGTGGCTTGATTTTTTGGGCATCTCATTTATGATAATTTTAGTAGATATGGACTTAGTAAGGATCAATGAAGTGCCTTCTTTGTATGAATCCAAGAGTATGCCATAGGTGTAGATATTTCTTGTATTGACATGGTAATATAGAAGGGTTTTCACAAACTTATCTAGGGTCGCATCCCATTTTACTTCCTTGTCATGGAAAGGGAATCCATTTACCAAGAATGAGATATTGAAAATCGAATTTATGGATTGGAGACTAAAGATAATGAGTACACATGTGTTTATACTGCATAAGGTAGGAATGAAGTTTGTAGTGTATTCAAATGTATCAAGATATTGGCTTGACATTGTGATTATGTAGTGATAGGAAATTAATACATATTGTTTGAGGCAATAGAAACCCCATCAGAAGAACTACAATACTGAATACCTTGAACTAGATGTTCTAGTGTTTACCCTAAGGACATGGATGTACTACCATCTTGAAGAGAACATGGTGTTTTATATAGATCATCAATGTATCAAGTACATCATGAAGTAGTGAGATTTTATCCTAAGACAATGTCATTGGTTGGAGTTCTTAATGTACAATGAAACCTATATAGTTTTCTCTCTATTGGAGGGAAACGTAGTACCATATTTTCATTTATAGGAAGTCCTATGATCCCTCTATTTAGGAGGCTTCATAGTAGTAACATACCTAGAAGTGAACCCTAGTGGAGCATGAAGGTACAAATTTCCTTCATTCAATGGTGTTGACTCCATTATTTATCAAGCCTATGAGAGAGTTCAAGCCAGGATAAATCGAATGTGAGGTCTTACATGACTAGATATCCCCATGTGTTTCACCAAAAGTATATTTTGAAGGAGGTAATTAGGACCATATTTTTACAGGGAAAGATGGTGGGCCCTTTAACAATATGGGATGTGGTGATGAGAGAGTACCAAAATTCTCTAAAATATATACAACCAAATTTGGGGAAGATGTACATTGACCATCCCTGGAAGATTCAATGGTTTTGTATGAGACATAGAATAACTAATTTCATCTCTCAGTGCCTCACCTATTAGTAGGCGAAGGATGAGACCCGTGTTTTGGTTGGGTTGTTGCATCCCCTTAGTATCCCAGAGTGGAAGTGGGATGACATATCCATGGAATTTGGGATGGGGATCTCACACCCAGTGAAGATCTGGGACACCATCAAAGAGATATCTAAAAAACTCAAAAAGTGTCCATGGCTATATTTCTATCATCGTGCATTATTCAATTGAGTGTTTGGGGTAATTGTACGTAGGATATTTCTTTCACCTTCAGGTTTTACCCTCGATGATTGTCTCTGATCATGATGCATGATTTACATCACGGTTGTGGAGAATCATGCCAGAGGAATTCAAGCCACAAATGTGTATGGGTAAAACATTTACCTACCAAACCAATGGATAGAATTAGTTCACTATCCAGTTATAGGAAGATAAGATTTGTAAACACATTATAGGGTCTTGTTCGATTAAGGAGGGTTAATTTCTTTTAGTATGGTTTTCATAAATCAACATCTATGACTCTACTATCTTCATGGAACCTTTTGAGGCCCTGTATGGGAGACCCATAATGTTACCCTTATGATGTATAGAGATTGGACATGCATATATTATAGGCAGGGAGATGGTTCCAATGACCATAGTGAAGGACCAGGTAATCCATCATTGGATGATGATGGATCAGAGTTGGAAAAAAATATTAAAATTATTTCCATCATAGAACATTGGAGTTATAGAAAGAAGACCATGTTATCCTAATAGTCTCCCCATGATGAAGATTGATGTGGATCATTCGGGAATACAAGCTATCCATGAGCTTCTTCATGCCATTCTAGATCATATAGAGGGGTAGAGAGGCTTCCAACCACCTCACCTTACCCAAACATCTGGAGAGGCTGCACAATGTCTTCCACATGTTGCATCTTGAGAGATAGGTTAATGAACATACATATTTAATCGATTAGTGGGATCTTGATATTGAGGATAGAGAAACCTTTTAGGATCACCCAATGCCATTTGAGGAACAACATGAGATTAACCTATGTGGATGGACCATCCCCTTGGTTCACATGTTGTGACAACATGGGAATGTTTAAGAGAGCTAATGGGAGTGGGAGTGCCAAGTGAATTCCCACTATGCAGAATTGATTGTTTAGTTTTCTATTTATGGGGATGAATTTCTTGAAGGGAATAATGTAGAGACCTTGTATTTTCCATTATATACTTTTAATTATATATATATATATATCCAGAGTTATCCTTGAAGAAATTGTGTGATTCCAAGGCCCAATGTGCATGGGATTATGTTTATAAAATTATTATACATATTTTTTATTTTGATTTTGTGGTTTCTCAATGAAAATTGGATAACTCTTAAAAGGATGAACATATTTTAAATATGATAAAACTTTTAAGTCCAGAATGCAATGGTTATATGTGGAATGACCCAAAATAGGTCGACACTAGGCATTCCTATATCTCACCTATTAGATATACATTCAATGGATTATTTAATTATTTAATAAATTAAATAATTCATTTATACTTAAAAAAATATGAATATGTCCATGTATAAATATTATAGGGTTATCCACACAAATCATATGAGGATTCCTGAGCATCCCGTCCTCCTTCCTTTGGTGAATTACCATAGATGGGGAAAAAATGCTATATCCGGTTAGAACATGACACAACAAAAGAAATTAAATCCACCGATCATTGAATATTGTGTTATTCGTTGAAGAAATACACAATATCTAGTTATGAGTCATAAATTTTTGGTCCACACCTTTTTTGATTAAATTTATTGAGATGATTATTCCATTATATTGATCTTCTTTAATTGAAGATCCTTAACATGCCCTTAAGTTCATATTAAATTGCTTTTTTTATTTTTCTAACCCGAAAATCCTCGTTCTTGATTATTGGCCAAGAAATCTTGGATAAAATGGTTAAACCTCTGATAATGTGATTTTATCCATCAATTTTTACACATTATTCACTAGTTGGAACCCATGGTCGTAGTTCAATGCATTTGGGTGGTACTAAGCCCGACCAGACAATCGAAATCACAACAGATTCACGCGTGAAGGATAAATCAATGAATCGGGCACAAATCTTGATAGGTTGTGATTTCTGGAAGATATGATCAATGATAGGTATCAAAATCACAAATGAAGTATGGTTTGGGGGTTCATAGAATGTGTGATGTATCTCTGAGGATCACCAAAATTTGATTTTAGATGAATGAAAAACCAAACTACATACCATACCTAGATCCACTATTTTCATGTGAATATTATGATAGAATTGAAGAGATGAGTCCATACTTGAAGCATGTATCATGGATCCAGAAAACTATGAAAATATCAAATACACATTATGTATCCTGATGAATGCATGGTGTATATACCCCTGGCTAATGAGGAAAGGGTTTTAGAGCCCTATAAGGATGGAATGGCATGTTTCCGTCCTACACACAGTCTACGTCATCCCTTGGTGGATGATCATTATGGGGGATCACATGGTTTGGAATCCATGTGGTATTTTACATCCCTGAATATGGTCGTGTACCAAATTACATAGACACATGTTCATGTACACATATGCTTTGTGGTTACACATACAGGACCAAGAACATAGTCCGGACCCTGGGTGGCATGGGGACCCCATACATATCTCTCAAACACCATATAAACATAAAAAATTTGTGATCCATTTACCACTAAGTAAATTTATTGAAAAATGAGAGGGACCACACACCATGTGGTTCCCCTACACATTGTGTACCCCTTGGCTCCTTTTGATGAAAACCAGGCTTTTGTATCTCATTTGTTTAGACTGAAATTATAGACCATGAGTAGCATGTCCTGAGTGTTTTTTCTTGTATCACCTAATGATTACATCACTTCTGGATTATGAGATATGATTTGGAATGTTCCAAGAATGACTCTTGGTTATGTGATATGCTACGACAATAGTGATTATGTAGGATGAATAGATACTACTGGAGTGGAACCCTTCTGTTGGAATATGAATGGGTCCTCATTGACTCGTAGAGTGGAACCCTCCATCTAGGATGGAAAATGAACCTCTAGTGATCGAGTGGAACACTTCTACTAGGCATGGAATGGTTCCTCCATAGATAAATAGAGTGGAACCCTCCATCTGGGCTAGGCATGGGTTCTCTACCACTAGAGTGGAACCCTATTGTCAGTACAGGGCATGGGTCCTATATAGACCTCAGAGTGGAAACCTCTAAGTGGTCGGGGCATGGGTTCTCAATTAATTTTATAGTGTAACCCATTTATCAACACATACAATGGGTCCTATAAATTATTCCTACTACAATCCTTCAGATGGTCTGGTCATGGATCCTTGATGAATTTAAAGTAGATCCCTCTTCTCCATCACCAAGCACGAGTCCTCAATATACATCCAAGTTGAACACTCTAGTTGGGTTGGAAATTGGTCCTCAATAACTGGAGTGTAATCCTCTTGATTAAAAGGGTGTGGGTCCTCCATCAACTATCATAGTAAAAAACTCCTATATTCCAAGGGCTTGGGTCCTGTACCTAAGGATTTTGGCTCCACGACTGTGTAAAAAAGTGACGAGGAATGTCTTTACATGGCTAATCACATCCAATATGATGGACGAGATGTTGGGAATAATTTTATACTTTTGGAACTATTGGAGACTCTTTTAGGGGTCCAAGATATGAAATGAAGACCACTATATGTCTTATTTGGGATTATTTTGAATGATTATATATATGTACATATATATCCCTTCATTTGGATTTGGTTACTCAATTTCTATAATATGTGTAGAGGTTCATGGTATGCCACATGCTTTCTATGATTAGATTCATGTGGTCAGATGGGTTCACCCTATATTTATGGAGAGTTAAGACTGAATTTTTTATTCATACACTAACTGTATTGAGCAAATTATTCTTGGATAGGGTTACACATTCTCTTATTTCTGTTGATCTACCTCTTGTTTTCTTTCTACAATCATTATATCCATGTTTACCTCTTACTACTCACCTCTATCTTTCACGGTATCCTACTGATTATGTATATAACCTCCCCCTAATTAGTTTTTTGTTCAGATGTCATGTATTATATATATGAAGGATATGTCTATAGTTAATTCAAAGGAGATTTGGGATACTTCGTGCTTTGGACTGTGTACTGTGGCCCCATCATGAAGATTATGATATGGGATCTCAAAAATTTTAACATTAATTTCTTTTTCTAGGTTGGAAAAGCATTCTGGTTGTGAATTTATTTTCCACGTAAATTTTATGTTTAAAAACCATAAACTTATATACTTTTATGAGGTTTTACATATATGGCTATTTCCCAAGTATTTTTTTGTTCGTATAATTTCACTCTTGTACAAGTCTGCATTGATATGGATGTGTGTCTATATAGATATGTAGGAAAAGGAAATCTTGTGTTAGTTGCACCTTCAACATTGGTCTCTTACCCCTGGCATGTGGAGGTTGTATAGGTGTAGTTGAAGCTCGAACAATATATAGATCCAGGTAATGGAAATATGATTTATTATATTTCATAGTGTTCATTAATAAATATATCAACATGGAATATTCTAATCTTGAGTGTAGGATATTTGTTCTCTAATTGTCATGACTCAGATCACATATTGTGATTTTAAAAGCACTTCCTTTATCCTTTGAAATTGAAGGTCATTGGGTCTTATTATCCTAATCATAATATTTAATGTAAATTTTATATACATAATTACAAATGTTATTGAATCTGTAGCATTGAATTATGAGTGGTGTATTCTATTGATATATCTCTTTATAAATGTCATTAATTAGAAAATTCACATCACTTTGACATTGATTCTCATGATATCATGGCTTACTACTCTTGATTTTTTTTTATTTTTCCCTTTAGCCATTCCCCTAGGAGATCCATCCAAAAATTTTGGAATATAGGAGGATGAACCATTTTCTTCCCTTCAATTGACCTATTGTTGGTTATTCCTTCAAACTCAAACTACATTTTCTTATCAACAGACACATGCTGGTTTCTAAATTCTATGTATGCTTTGGGTGCACTTCGTTTAATTTCATGATATATTCCAAAGTCATATATAGATATTTCCTTTCAAATACTTGGTTTTAAATGACTATTTAATTGATTTTTTTAGGACTCGTGAATATAATTGAATCATACCTTGGATGTCTTTTATTTTTTTTGTCACATGCACCAATGAATTCATCATCCTTCTACATAAGCTAAAGGAATTCCTTCTTTATTTTTTGTATTTTTAATATGAATAATGTAATTATTAAAAAATATCATGTTAAACTCATCCCATTCCATGGGTTAATTTTTATTCTTTTATAAAATATTATTAGTAATATTCCAAAATTGATATTCTTCACCTTCCAAAGGATAAACAAATAAGAATTTCTTTTCATTGTTTATGCAATGAAGAATGAAAAAATATCATTCCCATAAAAATGTTCCATTGACTAGAAGCCATAATATTAAAATTCCAATAGAATGTAGATATAAATTATCTCATAAAATATTCAATGCCTTGTTTCTCCCTCTTTGGTGCATTTGTAAGATCAATGTGGCCTATTTTATAACTCATAGCTCGAGGGAGTTGAATGGGAATAGTAATTATATTTTATATACCTGATCCTCATCATTTTTGTTTCATAGGAGGATGGCCATTTCATTATCCATCACATTTGAAATTTACATGATTAATTTTGGATCCATCAAAGATGAAAACAAAAAATCACACTCATACCAATACTAGTCACAGTGCTATATCATATTATCATGAAAAATATTTCATCGAATGTAAAAATAATAAGTTTTTTTTTCAATATATGAAATATTATATTCAACCTAGGAAATACTTGGGTATAATATATTCATATTATTCATAATGGTTCATAACAAAAATGCGAGTAAACATAAGAATATCCCATAGGTGTGTCAAAAAAGGTGTGCAGTAAGGGAACACTCACCGTAAAGTATAATAATTTCCTAGATAAACTAAAAAACACTTTTCAGGACTGTTACCCCTACATGTATCAATGAAAAAACAATGCCCAGTTGTTGTATCCATACATGGATGTTTTTCAAAGAATACCACATAATATATACCTCATGAAAACATTATACTCTTGTCCTATACATTGGATTGCCCCCAATGGTTTCAGCAATGTTTTCTATTCCAAATATTTAATGATTGACTATTCTGTTATCTGATACCAACTATAGAAACCCAATATTTACATACATAAATATTACATCATTTTTATGTATATTAAACTCATGACATTCACTATTCGAAATACAATAAATACCAACAGTTTCAAACCATTGTTATAAAAATCAAAACCGTTGGTATACTATATACCAATGGGTTTGCACACCATTGGTTAGTAATGCGTTTGGAAAGGCTTATACCAACAATTATTCTCAAACCATTGGTATATGGGACTGTAAGCTTTAGTATGCCCACAGTTTTATGGAAACTGATGGTATATTTTTACACCAATAGTTAATAAAATATTGGGATATATAGTGTGACAACAGTTTAGAAATTGTTGGTATATAGTATTACAAGCAGTACTTTAAAACTGTTGGTAAAACTATTCTGGAAATACACATTACCAATGGTTATGAATAGTTGTTATAGTGTATTAACCATAGTTTATTCAAACCATTGGTAAAACTATTCTCAAAATACACTTTACCAACGATTTTAAACTGTTGGTATAGTGTATTTATAGAAAATAACACAACATCCACCCATCCCCTCCAATTCACACACCTATAAACAACACTTAAAATAGAACAAAAAACATTCAATAGAACAAAAAAATAGCAGACTCTTCCAACCATGACATGTACCAGAACATAGTTTTCCCCATTTTAATATTCACATGACAGCCACTCTTCCAACTAAACCATTTCAATTTGTTTGGTGTAGACATCTCATAGTGGTGAGATGCCACTGAAATTTTTGAGAGGCCATGATATTTAGAGATAAATTTTGAGCATGTGACTATGGATTATAGCTTTATATTATTGAAATTTTGGAAAGAGGTTTATGTTTGATTAGAGAATTAAAAAATTGTGGTTAATATATGGGCATCAAGAGTGACGTAGGACTTGTATGACCATTGAGTTTCATGTGGTATTTTATGGGAATCATCTTTGGTGTGATTATGAAATGATATTATAATTGGATGTGGGAAATGATAGAGTATGATCGATATAATGTATGTTTTATGGGATTATGGTTGTTGTGAAACCCCCAAGATATTGATAACATGGGTAAAGAAGTGATGAGATAGGTATTTCCTATGGGATGAGTTCCCACAGAAGTGATCTATTAAGTATATTGAGTAGTTGGGGGTATTCTAGGTATACATGAATGATACATCAACATTCAATGTCATTTCCAATATTGGGACAATGAAGATGGAGAACATGAGATGGAGGAGAGTTTTTGTCTATTTATATCCAAAATAGGATAAGGATGAGCTATTATATGTTTGGGATATGGCAAGGAACATGTACTTTTCATGGATTTAAAATATTTGAGTGTTGGAATTGTACTAGGAAGAGATTTTGGAGATTCATGTTGTTCTATATCCATTCCCAGCGTGACACTGGATGCCATGGAATGAAATAGTTATAAAGTGGTGGGGGTCCTGATGACCCATGGAATGAATATATAGCTCACAATATGAATAGTTTATGAGATAGAAAAAGGTTGTTTATTTGGATATTAAAATGGGGTTTTATGGTTTCCCATTTGGCTGAGCTAGCAGCATACTCCTCTTTCTCCTTTATTTTGAGTCCCGAGTGAGGGATGTCAGTCTTTCCCATATAAATCGTAGAATCATTTAAAATTGGAGGTATCTTAGAGAAAGTATAATGTTATACGTCCATTGTTATATTATTTATCTCACTTAATTGAAGTGTTAATGTATTTGTGAATATTATGCCCTATTTTTATATTTTCATATTCCCTTTAGATTAATATTATTTGAAATAAAATTTGAGTTCATTATTCTATGATTAGGCATATATGATTATAATGATGGTGTTGCATATATTTTTCATAAATTTATATGTGTGTTATGTGATGTGTGGTAAATAGGTGTGAGAGGTATGATCTATGTGAGACCATTTATGATCTTCTTGAAATTTTCTATGTTTATTTGGGAAACACAAGAAGGTAGTCTCATGTGAGAAATGGTATGGTGGAGCCAATTATGGAATGTTAGGTGCGATTTATGACTCTGTTGCTGGTTTGGAATGATGATGTCTGTTATGGAAATTGTATCATGATTTGATAATTAAGAAGGTTCAATGTGTATGTGGTAGGAATGTCCCATGATACTATGGGTGATTTTATTCACTAGAAGTGAGGTGACATGGTTTTTAGGATAAGGTAGATAGTTTTGACCAATTTTTTGTTGGAAAAAATGGATCACATGTGGTGATAGAGGATTTACAATGGTGTAGCCTAGGATTTTTTGATGCCCCTCAATGTGGTTAGACAATATAGTAATCTCATTCATATGAACATAGGATCAAACCCATTGAGATGGTGTTGACGACGCGTTGTGGTTGGAGACCTCTGTAGATTATGTGATATAGGAAATTGGGTTAACTATGGGTACATAGAAGGTATTTCACATAGAAGTCCATGACTAGTTGTGTGTAAGCCCCCTCCCAGTACACAACCCCCCAGAGTCCCCATCCCCTAGCTTTTTCCTGCAGCGCCACCCCCTACACTGCACAATCCCCTCACCCCCTACAACTCCCACCCATCAAAACCACCCCTATTTCCCCCACTACATAGCCCCCACACAAGACAACACCCCTCCCATGGTAACCCCCCCCCCACTCCCACTGCACCCCCTACAACCCCCACCTCCCACTACATAGCCCCACCCCCCATAAACACCCACACTGCACAACCCCATGACAACCAAACCCCTCCCACTGCACATTCCCACATATAGCCACCTCCCACTTTACAACCCCATATAGCCAACCCCTCCCACTATGAAACCCCTTGTAGCTCCCTCCCCCCCACCCCCTGTTGTCCCACCCCCAACCCTCCATAGCTCACCTCATCCCTTGTATCCCCCACCCTGTATAACCTTCTCTATAACCCCCACTGCACACCGCCACTCCCCACAACCAACCCCCTCTCACTACATAGCCCCCCACTCCCACGACACACCCCCGTACATCCCCCCATAGCCAACCCCCTCCCATTATACAACCCATCCCACTACACAACCCCCAATGGTAGCCCCCCATAAACCCCCTGTAGTACCCCTTCCCCACCTCACCCCTACAGACCCCACCCCCCTCATTTCACTTCCCTCCCACCCATTGGAGGCCCCACCATACACAACTGCCCCTACATCCCCCACCCCCACTGCACTCACCCCCCCCCCCCCACAACCACCCCCGCCAAATCCCCCTACACACCCCCTACACCCCCACATAGCATACACCATACCACTACACGACCCCAATATAAACACCCCCCACAACTAACATACAACCCCCACCTCCCCCCTACAGATCCACCCCCACATTGCACACCCCCCCCCCTGAACCCTTATAGCCCCCCACCATACACAGCCCCCAACCCCCCGTACATCCCTTCTACAGCCAACCCCTTCCACTGCATAACCCCCTCCCACTGCACACCCCCTTCATCCCCCTCCCACTTCACAACACCCCTACAGCCCCTACCACTACACAACCCCCACCCTCCCACTGCATAGCCCCCCTATCGCCCAGCCAACCCCCTCCCACTACATAGCCCCCCATAGTCCCCTCCCATCCTACATCCCCTCCCAGCCATCATCCCCCCTGCCCCACCTCCCCCTACAGCCCCACCCACCACTACACAACCCCCTTTAACCCCATGCGACCCCCACCCTACACAACCACCCCCTACATCCCCCCAAAACACATCTCTTATAGACAACCACCCACTCCACTACAACCCCCCAAATCCCAATGCACCCCCTATAACCCGCACCTACATCCAACCCCTACCATTAAACCCCCCGCCCCCCATAGCCAACAACCACCCATTGATGCAAAAAAATAAATTATGAATTGGAGACCCATAGTAGGTCTCCCTACCATTGAATAACTTACTACCATGTTAGATCAATAAAATACGACATCAATAAAATATCACTATAAGATATGAACTATGATTATAATCAAAAGGGTCTCAATAGAAGACCTAAACAGAACATTACATGTGAAACTATTTTCCTTTATGAACAATATATGTTTTATATTTAAGTAACATCACCAGGACCACCTTGAAAGGAATTCCACACCCACAACCCATGGCTACTTTCCCTCCATTGAATGCACATATGCTTATCATATGTAAAGAAATGGGACTCTACACATAAGTAAGGATGTTTCCCATTGGTATATCATTCTATAAGATACACCTTCTTCAATGTCATATGACATTCACCACCCATGGGATAATCACATTCCATGATCTAGAACTCTCCTTCTTATATCCAGAGCCATGATTTTTGAGTCATGTCAAGCAAGGCCCCCTTTAAAATGAATACTATTCAGAAGTCGTCACTGGTCAACCTGAAAAATGAAAATACGGTACCATAAGATATTTAAAAATATACATGTAAGGTATAACAAATAAATTGGAAATATATCCTAATATGTATGTTGCAATTTATGAAATAATAAACAAGTAATGAATAACATATTAATGAACAAAATGATTTATTTAATCTTCCTCCATCTATTAAATAACTGTATCTAATGTATGACATAGTAATGAATAATAAATAAATACTAATAAAAATTCTCACAGGATAACCATGCATGAAAATCAAACTATTTCATGTAATGTTTTCTATAATAGGCACATATAGTCAATACCATCATGTAAATAAATCTTATAAAAGGGAATAGTGTTTTATGTAATTTATAGATTCATCCTGTTATTTCAAATTTACATTATCCACCAATGGTTTACACTCAGGTCATTCCCAACAAACAGGGTTCACTTGAAAAAGTCCCAATACATCATAATAATGTCTCTATAATTGGGGTTCAAGGAGGATGTCATTCCCAAATATGTAATCCACATAAAATTACCAAAATAGATTTCACTGATTCTCATGATCCAATAATGATATATTTGTCAATCATGAATCCTTCATTATATAAGGTGTACATTTATAGATTTTTTCAACACGTCTTCAATATATGACCATGTTTGGATGAATAAGAATAATAATTATTATAATAGATAGATGAAACCTAGTAATATCCAAAAAAATCATTATAAAATTCAAAAACATAATATGAGAGGATGAAGAATCGTAGAGCCCCAAAGGATATCTCTTTTGGAGGTTTTGGTTGTAATGTGGTTATATTACTATGATGGTTATTCTAATAATAAAATTAGATTAAAATGATGAAATAATTATTAAATAAAAGTTCATATAGTAACCACCCATAGTCCAATGAGACATGGAAGAATGCTATCATTATTACTTGGAAATAGGTTGATCCTTGAGATATGCAGAATTTTGAGGCCCGCTACTAGGACAACTAGATTTGTAGTGCACCCCACTGGATATCCAGTGGCCTTGGTTTTGAAACCATGCACCCCACTCAGACACCATCCTTTATAAATTAAATCCAATACACCATTTATTTATAAGATACACCTCCTAGGGATAATAAAAAAGATGACACATAATATCCACAAAAAATACCTTTAATGTCAAGAATGCTAAAAGTCTCCCCCTTTAATGGATTCACACTCCCATGTAGTGTCTTTAGTTATATTTATTGAACAACTAAAGTCAAAATGTACAAGAATATGAATCATTACCTCCCCTCTTCAACCCAGCCATCCTACCATATGAATTTGGCAAGGGGAAATATATTCCCTCACTAAACTTTCTTGATATGGTCTGATAAATGTATCTAGAACTCCTCAAATAATGTTTTAGGATACACCTCAATTTTAACACAATCATTAAAAAGTGAAAGAAAATACATGTACCTATAGAGTAGATACATAAGGAACCGATCCAGAATACCTATATACAATAAAGGAAGATCGAATGGGAAATATGATATACCAATATAGAATGATTCCTAAAGGAATTCTATGAAAGGGCATAAAATTCCATAGATACACATTTATGAACTGGATGAATCATTATTTGAATAGATATTCTACTAGAGGAATCAAGTTTTATGTTTGGGAAATTATGTGACACCGTGTAATCGTCTACTTGACGTGGAAGAACGATCACTTACATGAATCAAGGATAGAACACTAGTTGGGAAGAAGTGTTCAAAATGAATATGGGAGCTGTCATTTAGGGATAATAAAAAAACAATAAACAAACTTGTCTTCATTAAAATCCAATTGAATAAATAAATAAATATATATAGAACATAAAAATCATTTATAACATCAATATTTTATGTGGAAGAACAAAAAATTAGTTGTTGGTAAGAAGCGTTTACACAACGGAACAATGAGAGCTCTCGATTAGGGACCAATGTGGTTGGATCCGGATCAGAATTGCGAAATTAATTTGTGGCATTTTATCCAAACGGTTTATTAAAACAATTGGTAAATATTAACAAACATATCCCAACGGTTTCAATGCACTGTTGGAATAAGTGGAGCCATTCCACTATCCCAACGGTTTCAAAAAACCATTAGGAAAACTATCACTCTCCCAATGGTAATCTATAAATTTTGGTAAAAGTGTCTCTACAAGGGCCTATCCCAATGGGTTTTCAAACAATTTCGAAAATACACCATAAAAATTCCTTTACCAATGGTTTTGAATAAAGAATTGGTATATATTCTGTATCCCAAAGGTTTATCTAAACTGTTGAGTTAGGGGTGGTGGTATAAAAGGGATTTCCAGTAGTGATTACAATCTAGGCCATAACCATAATAGTTTAACATATTTGGGTAAAAGTAAGATAATATGATTATTTCATGAATGTTTAAAAAAATTTACAAAATAGAAGGCTTCTTATTTATATCATACTTTAAACCATTATTCCTATTAATGGGTTGAAAAATCATAGGAAAGGGTGATCTCAGATGCTCTGTAAGAGTAGACATATGAGATATAAATCAATAATCCTACATGATCATATGATAGACATAAGGGTGTGGAATTATGATTTTAAATTAATAAATTATTACCCTCTATTTCATAGATCACAAAAATTATTCAAGTAATAAATTTTTTCATAATAGTATAACATATTTATAATAATATAAAATAATCAATGACTTTTCATGATCAGTAAGAGAATAATATAGACATATGAAAGTGTAAAGAATGAAAAAACTATAACATTATGTACATTTATTTATAGAAATGGTTTCACTAATTATATTAATGACATGATATCACACACTCGCATAAACTTATAGTCCTGAAACAAGTTACACCATTAATTATATGGCTTCAAACCATGGTCCACTCATTATACTATACACATTAAAACCATATGTACACATAATATTATATAATTTAAATCAACGTTCAAACATATAATTGTTAACCAGAAATAATGATCACACATAACATATTTATCTCAGGAGTTATACATCTTTACCTAATGTATTGGAGGGATATAACAGATCCACCCATCACATAATCATAATCCATTCATATGTACCCCACAAGTTCATGAAAAAATTTAACTTCTCATTATAACATTATCCTATTGAAAAGAAAATAGGTTTCTTTAATATATCAACAACATAATATGAAACCATATGGGGAAAGAATAATCATGGTATGAAATAATCATTCCCCTAGTGAATCATAAGTTATGTTAAAGGGTTTCATTATTAATGAAAATGCATTTAAATTACAATTTGAATATTTCTTGACAAAAAACCGTTTTTATTTTAAATTCATATATTAAACAAAAAAAATACCCAAATAATATGGTGTTTTTTTTGTGAAAATAATAATGGAAACTTTTAAAGTAATATTGGAATAATTTACTAGTCATGAATTAATGAAATTTTTTTCTTGACTTATACATTAAAACAAATATTCCTTTCATAAATTTGGTAAAATGTGAAAGAGAAATTTTTCAGAAAATTAAAAGAAGAATAAATTTAATTTTTTTTAAAAAAATCCAAATTTAGTTAAAATGATTTTTAAAAAATCACAATATAATAGTAAATAGATTCTTCAAAACATTTTTAGAAAATATATATATATAATAAAAATTATTATTGATCGAACATAGAAATAAAAATTGTATTCATTAAAAAGTTTCATTCTATCTCATGAGTACTTAAAGGGAGGAAAATAAATTAAAAAAATTAATTTTGAATAAATATATAGAAGATAATAATATTAATTAGATTATTGATAGATAGATTAAGAAATTTAATTTAAGAAACATAATCATAACAAATCTTGATAGATAAGGATACTGTAACACGTATCCTTTACCACTTTTGTAACATATAAATTTTATGTCCCATGAAATAATAAAATTAAATGAAACATTAAATACTAATAATATCCATAGAATCAGGATAAAATATTTCAATGGGGGAAGTATATAAACCTTAAAACTATAAATTGGTTCATGACATCAAACATGTCTCAATGAGAAAATATTTCAATGTATAACCCTAACTACTTTGATAATCAATGAATCAAAAATTAATGAAATAGAGAAACATAAATGTATTAGTAAATCCCTATTTTAAAATAAAAATAATAATGAAATACATTCATGGTTCGTATATACACCCCAAAATAAAACAAGATCTGACTATGACATATATCTAATAGAAATAAATGTGAGATGAGAAACCATTACCTCAAGTTAGACAAACCACACAAGTGATTTAATATCCCTTATAATAAGTTTAAATTTATTAAAATTAAATACTGGAATAATTTGAATACAAATAATATAGAATATGAACCACTTAAAACATTTTAATGTCTACTTATTGAAAACACAATATTAAAATCAATGTTTAAGGGTGTTCAATGTTTTATTCTCCAAGTGAATTTGGGTTAGGTAGTTCCAATACTTGTATATGGATAATGTTTTAATAAAATATATAATTTTAACAATTATATAAATATCATAAATATTAATCATATATATATATATATATTTTTATATTTAGTCATAAAATCTTGTTATATAAAAATGATTTACACAATTCAAGGAGATGGTTGGACATACATACACATGAACACTATTTAATTTTTTGATGAATGTTATAAAAGAATGTTAAATAATAATTTTCCCTAAAAATTTATTTATATTTTATATAGATCATATTTATTCATTAAATTGATCCTTATTACCATAAATGTAAAGAGGAAATTTAAAATAAAACATATCACATTGTGGAGGTAGTTGTCCACCCATTCACACAAGCGACGTTATCATTTTCCTACAGATTTTAACATAAGATTACAAATATAATATTATAATTATTAATTTATAATTATGTCAAAAATATCATATGAAACATTAAACCCATAACAATTTCCATCCATAAACTATGTTTATGGAAAATAAATTTTATCTCCACATGAAGGTGTCGGTCCACACATACATAGGAATGATACAATTACAAACCATTTCATGGAATATATAGTGGTTATTGGTGGTTAAAAAACTATAATAAATTTTTGTATATTTGGGATAATTAAATTATTGTTTTATGGCCAATAAAAGGAATTTGGAGGAGTTAGAAGAAGAAATAAACTAAAAGTGGTTGTTTAAGATGATTCCCTTTTATTGGGTAAGCCTCAACGAGATCATTTTTTAAGGATCCATAAAAAGGGTTTTCAAGAAGAACAAAAACATTATTTCATGTATAGTGAAGTTAAAAATATAATTATTTAGGGTTTTTCTTTTTATATATCTAAAATTTCTGTTAATAGAATTGCTAAGTGGTTTTATTTTAAAATGGGGAGAAATTTCATGCTCTGAATTACAAAAAGGGTTAAAATATAATCAAGTAATTATCATAAAAAAATAAAAAATTTACATATATTCATATAAAAAGAGTATAATTTCGACACATCTTCATCCAATGAGGTTTATTATGGTTTAGGTGTTAGGTTATACCTTATCCTTTTTTATAACCCCTTTATTAACCGATTTCAAACATTACTACAATAATGATTTTTTCAATATTAAATAATTATAATTTAACATGTGTTGAAAATTAAAACATAAATGGAAAATGGATAAAATTTTACACATGTTAATATCCTTCTTGTCATATTTCATGATTTATATTATTTTTAAATAAATTAAAAAAATATTATTTTTTCAAAAATATCATTAATGTTATTTTGACAATATTCATTTACATTGACTTTAAAGTCCTCATGATAGTAATGAAAATACAAAATAAACCGTCCAGACATCAATAAAATGTTATATTTGTATAAATGTTTTTTAAAACACGATAATTGACCCAAATTGAATAAATTTTAATATATTTAAATCAATTATTTAGTTTTTATATTAATTGAATAAATACTATATTAGTATTGAGTTAGAATTTAAGGCTATTATGCAAACACTAAATACAAAAATAAAATAAACTGAATAAAAATATAATATTTCTTTAATATAAAAAGTTCATAATTTAACTTTTTCTTTTTTTAGACCTGGGAAATTTTTTTGAGGAACTAATGTGAAGAGAGTGACACATTCTAAAATTTTACATAAAATAATATAAATTTTATTTTAAAAGTAAAATAAAAAAATCCATATATTAATATTTAGGCCATATATGGTCTAATTCAATCCATCCAATGAAAAAATGAAAAGTTTTAAGTTTATATTGAGACCTTATCTTATATTTTTAACCATGTTTTAACCATTTTACTCTTACTGATGTGTGAAATATTTATCATTACTACTAATAATAATGAAAAAAATAAATGGAACATATCTACCAAACTTTTACATCATAATTCCAAATATATTAAAAAAAATTAAATAATCCATGTCCAAAAGTGTTGGAAGAAAAATTGAATCTATATTTTTTAACCGAAACTAAAATCAATTTTTAGAGAAAATATTTTCTTATGCGGAAAAATTATCTTACACAAAAAATAAGGAATATTTCGTCTTTGAATGAGATTAATTTTCCAATTATTAATAAAATATATCATCTATAACATTAATAACAAATTAAAAATATATTGGGAATTTTAAATTAATTTTTTAATGAAATTAAAATAAATTATTTTAAAAAGATATGTTTTTTTACTTTCAGTTGAAAAAAAAATAATTTAAAAAACATCCAAACATTTCACCCTAATTTATTTTTTTGTGGTGATTTCAAAAACAAGGAATATTTTATAAAATAATATTTATTAAATTCACCAAAAATTACTATAATTTCCATACACAAAATGTAATAAAAATATTTTTTGAATAAAATTCCATCTTTTAGAATAAAATTAATATACATAAAATTGAGTGATTATTTTATTAAAACAAATAAATACACTTATTTTGAGTAAGAAAATTATAAAAATATTTAAAAATTCTATTACTCATATTTATATCTAACTATTTAATGAATGTATCAAAATGACCACATTTAATTAAAACTATATTTATAATATTTCTCAATTCACTTAATACTTGGTGTTCCTAGTTAAGAAATAAACACGGCTTATTTTTCATTCAAACGGAATATTTTGGGGTGTCAAATATTTCTTAAATGAAGTAAAACCATGATAACATATTGATATCCTTCGAAAAACTCCCAAAATAAATGAAAAAATTACACATGGAATTTATGGTGACACTGATTTTTTGCTAACCGCTTTCATATCAACATCACATTTTCCATCATATAATGAACATGACTCGGTACAACCCAAGAACACTCTACCAAATAATCCCAATAACAAATAGATATCGAGGGACTCAGATAAAATTATTCAAAATATTATATTTCAATCAAATATAGACAACTATTATCATAGGTAGACTCAACGAAAGAAAAATTACATTCCCATTAACCAAAGAACTCATGTACACACACCCAAAGCAAATCATCATGAATTTGAATTGGTCATTCAGTCTCCCTATCCATCTGAGGGTGAAAAATCATAATTATCTTAAATTGTGTACCATTTCAATTTTTATATATTCAACAACCAAGTCGTATATTTTGGATCTCTATTAGAAACAATTATTTAAGTTGCATCAAGGATCTTTATAATGACTCTAACCTACAAATGCTCATGTGATTCTATCTTCATCATCTCTTTAATATAAATTCAATGGGTTGAATTCATAAGTTTAAAATGACTTCTCTAATAACATATTTTCCATAAAACCCACAATGTAAAATAACAATGTTTTTCATGGATATTTCATTCCAATTTTATAAAAAATGGCTAAAGGTTGAAAGAATAGATACGTCTTTTCTGATCCAATTTAATTTTATAGAAAGTATTGAATCTTGAGATGAGGTATAAAATTTACTGCCTCACTCCAAAAAATAGTAACAAATGTCTCAAATCCCTATATATCTTGGAATTCTAATGTTGAATAGGCAACGAATAGTGATATCTATTTTCCTTCAACAATTACCTTATAGATTTCAGAATGACCCTCTTCCTGGGAAACATAATATTTCATAATGAGATCAAGACCAGATACACAAGTATCCCCACTATTATAGAGTTTACTAAAATTTGGACATCATATGTATATTATTTTTCTAATCCAAAAAAATCATCAAATGACAATATATATTTCACACAAGATAAGGATGTGAACCCATCATCCTCTTCCACACCAATAAAATCTTAGTGAAAATACTAATCAACAGACACTCATCCACTTATTCTGTAAAGGCATGAGTATATAAGTTCATTATCAAAAAATCATTGGCCACATTCTCTTTTCATGGTATATATGAAAGAATAAATTCAAAATTTCTAAGATACTGAATGAGAAACTATTTTGGTATGTTTATGTATCTCTGTGTAAAAATATACTCGGGGATATTATGATATGAATACATAGTAAACTCATTGATGAGTTAGTGGAACTATATATATTGATTATGCATCAATGTTGATAACTATAGATCATGACTAGGTCGTATCTTATCATGAGGAAATAGATAGTGAGATCCATAGGCCACCACTTTCTAACCCTCAGTCCAATTACATCTCAACCATGTACTTAAGGATTTTTAAAATGATATAAATAAAAATTATTTTGTGAGGATTCAAAACTATAACCAATGTCAAATTTAAAATTAGTTGGTCAAATAATCTTCCAAATTTATAATTCCATTAATACATATTAACTATATATGATAAATATATCATAATAGATGGAAGTTAGAGAAATATCAAAAATATAACATGGATAACTAGCTATGACTCTAAATCTTGGAATATAAAAAAATATTGATTTCTCCTAAGAAATACTCTCTTTGATATATACATTGTTCACTAAGATAACCCTATCAGTTATAACATATCCCATGAACGTTACTTCTAAGTTCCAAATCTATAATTTTGGTTTCCTTCCATAAAAACAAAGGTCTTTAATAGTTTAATGTAAAACATTCTTATTATCACTATAGTAATCTTTTGAATTAGAATAAATCAAAATATCATCCATATAAACAACCATGAAAGAGTCCAAGAAGTGAGGAAAGATCAAATTCACTAATTCTAAATACACATTTGGTGCATTGTTAAGGCCAAATGGAATAACCAAATAATCATAATGTCTATAAATCCTCCAAGGAGCTATCTTAAGAACATAATTTTCTCATACACTTTGATTATAGTGTCCTAAATAAAAAAAAATCACAGAAAAACTTTGGGATTCTCAGATTTGATCAAACATATCATCAATCTAATGAAATGGATACAAGGGCTACAGAATCACCTAGTTAAGCATTTGGTAGTTAATAAAATTTTGGAGGATTCTATATACTTTTTCATGAAGGGAACCTATGAATACCAATATTAAATGCTTGATCAAATAAAAATTTTATCCATAAAATCCGTAGAATAACCAATAATATCATTCGACAAAGTATTTTCCATATTATAAGATGGAAATGAGATGTTTATTATCCTTTGGACTAAGTAAAAAATGATTTACCTCTATATGGGGTGGAAACATATACTAATAATCCAAAAAAACATTATAGAAACCAATAATGTATGTAAGGAATAACAAAAAATAAAATATATTATATGGTGTCTTGGAATATCTTTGAATGCTAGAAAGAGACCATTTAAAAAATAGGAGTTTCTGGATCTTTTTTTTCGGATCTAGGAATCCGCTCAGCCAAAATGACGTGAGTAACCCCATCAGGAGATAGAAACATAAACAAATGAGGATAACAATTCTTATTCTCTTTTAAATGTAACATACAATTCCTAGAAATATTTAGTTTTATGGTATTAATTTTAAAATATATGATGTCCCATATGACCTCATGGTTGAAGATCATGACCAAAAACATAGAACACTAAAAACCATGTTCCATAGTCATTTAGAAGGTAGTGGAAAGATCCATCCTAAAAATAATAATATATGTTTGTAGGAAAAACACATCCATAAATTTATATATAATTAAATAATGATATTCACCAGTATCAAATAAATTCAACACTATTTTGGATGAAATAAACACTATACTTGTCATAGTAGCTGGCTTAGTTCAAATTTCCCTAGTGCATAATCCACTATACAAAGACATCCGACCTAATCTCACCCAAGGAATTAATTTACACTTGATCGTATCATTAGCATTTCAATTAGATCAAATCCCAATCAATGCATAGAATAATGCTTGGATTTATTTTGTAATGGTGGATCTAACTCAACATCCATGGGAAAACCATTCAAAAAGATACTTAATATGACCATATTTCCCCCAATGAGGAAAAATGATAGGTTATATCATAAAATCAAAGTTAGTATATATAGGAATCCATCAATGATATATAATGGCCCAGTATAGACCATAATACTCCCTTTAAACTACACCGAATGTAAAATAACAACTGCTATTATGCGTTATTTTCTATCCAGAAAACACGCTTTGATGCCCCCTAATGCAACTAAATATTCACACTAATTTTTCCTAGATATTTCATCCTCATATATACCTATTTAATCACGTACCCCAGAAAAGGTCTACAAATATATGAGAATAATAATTGATCAAATCATGGGATACCTACCCATTTGAAACAACATTTCCTTGAAGAAATAATTATTGAAACATTCAAAAGATATGTGAACTAATTTATTGAAATGAGTATCATAATCCATCACCAAACGATCTAATTGATCAATGTATAAAAAATACATGTCCTTTGATACAATAGAAAATTTAAGGAATTAATTACTTTTTGAAGGCCTTCTTTAATGTGGTCTATGTGAGGTCCTCATTTAATTTATTTAGCATAATTTAATCACACCATTTTTCTAGAGGCCCTTCAATAATAAAAGTGGATAAACCTAACATAGTGTCATTTTTAGTGATAAAAAACTAGACCATCATCATTATTTTATGTACCCATTACATAGGTAATTGATTGCCCATTTCAGTAATTAATATTAATATATTTTTCTTGGTAAACTCCAAATAATGGTCCAATGTCAATTTTTGAATACCAACACCCACTAGACCCAATGATTGAATAGTTAGAATCACAATTTCTTATAAAGAAAGGTCAAATGTTTTGTTTTATAGTGTAACATTTCCCTAAATTCTTTCCCTCTAATTCAAATAGATCATTCTAGGAAAAAATAATAGATAACATTATATAATATTAGGAAAACATAATTAGATGAAAAGGTGAACATCAAAAAATAATATATAATATCCTAAAAAAGATAAATAAAAATATAATTGGGTTCCCCTAAAATGATAAACCCATAATCAAGATAAAAATAATGATGAAGAATCTCATACCACCCATGGTAACCTAGAGCCAAATATGAAAGAAAGCTGTATATGACCTATTCTGAACTAACTACCTGATTAGTGATAGTCCCAAGTCCTATCATTAAACCAGAACAATAAAATTGTTTCCACAGATATCATTTTGTAAAGAACAATCCTTGGTAAGCCTAACATGTCACCAATATATCCCACATAAAGGTGTAAAGTGAACTACTGCTCTCCATAGGCTATCAACAAGCACCTATGTATAGATTTAATAAAACATTGGTAATTACTCCAAACTAAATGTTTATAGAACATGTTTCTTGTTTATTAAGAGAAGATAAAAAAATAGCATATATCAAAAATTTATAAGTAAAAAACCATGATGTATAACAAAATAATGTCAGAAAACTAATTTTGTTTAATAATCCAAAACAAGAACCCATTCTATTTATGACCATAATTCACCACCATCCAAACATACGATGAATGTGAAATACCACGTGAATCCACCAATGTATTTGAAACCATTCAGTTAAAAATGAACATGGAAAACCATATTTACATACACTCATTTGAAAATTCTAGTTGTTTGAAAAAAAACACATAGGATACCACCATTAAACATTAATATGTCTATCACCATGTATCCTTTTGTTATTTTTTTAAAACAAAATACGTTTTAAAAATGATTTTATTTGAAATTTTTTTTCATAAACATCAATTTTATGTCAATTAAATAAATCCATTATCAAAGCCACATGAATATATAAATAATCCAAAAAGATAATATTGTGGTATGTAGTTAAAAATTTATGAGTATCTCAAGATATAAACATTTCATTAGTCAAATCATGAAAAATAACATCATATACAAAAAAACGTAAAAAGTAATAAATCATAAAAATTGGGCTCTAGCCTATTAGAATAAATATCTAACATATAAATGGAACAATAGCTTTCATAATATTAATCTTATCAATATCTATTCCTTACAAGTCTATCGGAATCTAAACCACGACCCCTTGTTGTTTTAACCTCACTATAGTTTTTGTATGTCCATAACCCAATGCGTACCACATTTATAATTTTATTTGTTCTCTAAAAACATATATGTAAATAATGAGAAATATTTTGTAAATTATTTATATAGGTGACGCATAATAAATCTAGCCCATGAAAATCCATTTTAGAGTCAAAACCATGTTTCTGTAATTTTTGTGAAGACATGATGTGCGTAAAAATATTTTTAAAGATATCCCCATTTAAAAACCATTTTACATTCCAAATATTAATATATAAAAATTAACCAGCATAGATATCATAATAACTTTTAGCATTATCAAAACCAAAGAAAACCCTAGGTTGTATATTGTGTTCTATGAGCAAGAACTATTATATAGAGAGACTTACCTTTCCAATGGAGGAAATCTAGGATCCTTTAAAAACTAGGATGGAAAATGAAGATATCAAGTCCACAAAAGACAAGATCGATGGGAAAAATAGTAAATTACTAATTAGATCCTCTATATCTAATTTAAAAAACCCTATAGGGTTGAAGAGAGAACGAGAGAATATCTAGAAAGAGGATGAGAAAAAAAATGTGGAAAGAATTACACCTCAAAGAAATCAATCATGAAATTATAGACACATTAGAGAGTCATGATTTATTTAACAAATCTTTATAAAATTTAACATGAATTCATTATTTCAATTAAAAATCCTTAAAAACATTGAAAAATCATTTGAAAACATGGTATGATAATAAAAATATCATAAGGGGATAGAAAATTAAGACAAGAAACCTTTAGACCTTGAGTAGTTTTTAACATATGAAATCATTTTCACAATCACATAATTCTCACTAAAAAAGAATCATATACTTACATTGTGAAACATGAGAATTTGATAAATCACAGAAAACATAAATAGAGTGTAATGGTATCTTGGGTAATTAATTACTTAATTTTCAAACCCTTATAGCTACCTTATGATTTGTAACCCTCATGACTACCATATAATGTAACCCTTGTAGACACATTATGGTGTAACCATCATAGTTAAAGTTGGAGTAACCATCACTACTAGAAAAGAAGGTTATACCAACGGTTTTCCAAACCGTTGGCTAGTAAGCCGTGAGGAAAGCCTTATACCAACGGTTTGATCCAAACCATTTGAATATTGGTTATATAAATTTAACCCAATGTATACCAATGATTATAAACCGTTGGTAATGCATTTTAGGAAGTATTATGCCAATGATTCTAAACCGTTAGTAATGTGATTTACAAGAAAACTTATACCAATGGTTTACAACCATTGGTATCGGTTTTCCAGCAACACCTATACCAACGGTTATAAACCGTTGGTATTGGTTTTCCAGAAATCCAGACACCTATACCAATGGTTTAAAACCGTTGATATAAGTTTTCCCAAAAATCCAGAACACCCATACCAACGGTTTAAAACCGTTGGTATAGTGATTTTCCAGAATTCCAGTACCCTTATACCAACTGTTTATAACCGTTGGTATTGAGTTTTTCCAGAACTGTATCCCAGCAGCCCCCCTTCCTCCAGTAGCCCCTCCACTATACACCTGCATAAATAAAATCACAAAAACACATACATACTTGAAACAGTATAAAAAACACCTAAAATAGAACAAAAAAAAACATATAAAATCATCAAACTCTTTCAACCATGTCATGTACAACAATTCCCTATTTCAATCTTCAAAAGACAACAATCATCTAGTAGTAATTCACCTCACCCCTGCACAACTCCCCAAACATCATAGCCCCCACCACCCCCTCAAATTCTAATAGGCAGAATAGTATGAGAAATACCTATTAGAGTTGAATAAGAGTTTGAAATTGACTCATATCCCATTTTTTTTATGATCCTAGATTTGGGTATATAATGATTTGTGAGGAATTTTGCATTGAACATGTATTTTTTATAATATATGGTTAAAAGGTATCTTCTTAGGAGTCTCTTCACTTATGAACCCATGAGTGAAACTCCCCAACTCATGAAAAAGATTTTGCGACTATCGTTGATAAGTGTAAATTTCAGTTGTATTCACTTAAAATGATGTCCTTTTCAAACACAAGAAAAAAACTTTAGTGGTACCATCCACACCAGCCCTCAGATTGAGGCGGGGTTGACTCGTACATGTCACAAATGACCCATGGATAGTTTTCCTAAAGTTTCAATAGAATCCGAATGCGTTTGGTCGGTTTTCTGTATGCGGATAGTTGTTTTCCCTTAAAATCCTATCCATTTCAAATAAAAGTGAGACAGTTTGAGTGGTACTGGCCACACCGTGCCTCAGATTGAGGCAGGGTCGACTCGAACACGACACAGATGATCCATTTATACTTTTCCTAAAGTATCAACGGAATCTGAATGCGTTTCGTCCGTTTTACGTATGTCAGTTGTTGTTTTACTTAAACTGTTTTCCATTCAAAGAAAAGTGAGACACTTTGAGTGGTGTCAGCCACACCGTGCCTCAGATTGATGTGGGATTGACTCATACACATCAAAAATTACCCACGGATGGTTTTCCTATCGTATCAATACAATCCGAATGCGTTTTTTCGGTTTTCCATATGTCGCTTATTTTAATTAAAAGCGCATCAATATTAAACAGAAGAAAGACACTTTTAGTGGTACAGGCCACATTGGCCCTCAGATTGAGGCGGGTTGACTCGTACACGTCAAAAATGACCAATGGATCGTTTTCCTAAAGTTTCAACAGAATCCAAATGCGTTTGGTCGGTTTTCCGCATGCCAGTAGTTGTTTTCACTTAAAATCATGTCCATTTCAAATAAAAGTGAGATATTTTGAGTGGTACCGGCCACACCATACCTCATATTGAGGCGGGGTTGACTCGTACATGACAAAAATGACCCATGGACAGTTGTCCTAAAGTATCAACAGAATCCGAATGTGTTTGGTCTATTTCTCGTATGTTAGTTGTTGTTTTTACTTAAACTATTGTCCATTTCAAAGAAAAGTGAGACACTTTGAGTGGTGCTGACCACAACGCGCCTCAGACTGAGGTGGGGTTGACTCGTGCACGTCACAAATGACCCATGTATTGTATTAATAATGTATCAACACAATCCTAATGGGTTTGGTTAGTTTTCTGTATGTTGTTTATTTTAATTAAAAGCGCATCCATTTTAAACAAAAGAAAGACACTTTTAGTGGTACCAGCCACACCGGCCCTTGGATTGAGGCAGGGTTGACTCTTACATGTCACAAATGACCCATTGATCGTTTTCATAAAGTTTCAACAGAATCCGAATGCGTTTTTCGGTTTTTTGTATGAAGGTAGTTGTTTTCACTTAAAATCCTGTCCATTCCAAATAAAAGCGAGACAGTTTGAGTGGTACCGGCCACATTGTGCCTCAGATTGAGGTGAGGTTGACTCTTACATGACAAAAATGACCCATGGATACTTTTCCTAAAGTATCTACAGAATCCGAATGCGTTTGTTCCGTTTCCCGTATGACAGTTTTTGTTTTTTCATAAAATGTTGTCCATTTCAAAGAAACGTGAGACACTTTGAGTGGTGTCGGCCAAACCGCGCCTCGGATTGAGGCGGGGTTGACTCGTACACGTCACAAATGACCCATGAATCGTTTTCATAATGTATCAATAGAATCCGAATGCGTTTGGTCAGTTTTCCATATGTCGTTTTTTTAATTAAAAGCGCATCCATTTTAAACAAAAGAAATACACTTTTAGTGGTACCGGCCACACCAGCCCTTGGATTGAGGCGGAGTTGACTGGTACACGTCACAAATTACCCATGGATCGTTTTTCTATAGATTCAACAGAATCTGAATGCATTTTTTTGGTTTTCCACATGCCGGTAGTTGTTTTCACTTAAAATCGTGTCCATTTCAAATAAAAGTGAGACAGTTCGAGTGTTACCGGCCACACCGTGCCTCAGATTGAGGCGGGGTTGACTCATACATAAACAAATGACCCATGGATACTTTTCCTAAAGTATCAATAGAATCCGAATGTGTTTGGTCAGTTTCCCATATGTCAGTTGTTGTTTTTACTTAAACTATTGTCCATTTCAAAGAAATGTGAGACACTTTGAGTGGTGCCAGCCACACCGCGCCTCAGATTGAGGCGGGGTTGACTCGTACCCATCAAAAATGACCCATGGATTGTTTTCATAAATTATCAACACAATCCTAATGGTTTTGTTCAGTTTTTCGTATGACGTTTTTTTAATTAAAGGGGCATCCATTTTAAACAAAAGAAAGACACTTTTAATGGTACCGTCCACACCGGCCCTTCGATTGAGGCGGGGTTGAATCGTACACGTCACAAATGACCCATGGATCCTTCTCCTAAAGTTTCAATAGAATCCGAATTTGTTTGGTCAGTTTTCCGTATGTCGGTAGTTGTTTTCACTTAAAATCCTGTCCATTTCAAATAAGAGTGAGACAGTTTGAGTGGTACCGGCCACACCGTGCCTCAGATTGAGGCGGGGTTGACTCATACACGACAAAAATGACGCATGGATCATTTTCCTAAAGTTTCAATAGAATCTGAATCCATTTTTAATGCACTCTAAGCCACCAACCATAAACTAAAAGTGCTGTCAATAATTGATATTAAGGGTGAAATATAATCTCTTCATATTTTTTATATTATATATGAAAATTTTGCACAAAATAAAATGTAAAAATTTCTCAAAATTACTCAATTTAATACATATAAATATTATAAGTAATTGGATATTTTTTGTTTGTAAATTATATTCCCAATCAATGAAAATATATAAAATAGAGAATAAAAATGATAAAAATAAATTTTTTAACCAAAGAAATTAACCAATATTTCATTATCATTAAAATCCATTTATCAAAATCAAAAAGACACACACTTATTTATATATTTTAACCAAGGGAATTCATCACCTAATAAATCATTTTCCAACTCAAAGACCATCATTTTATTATTTTTAAAATGAACCCCCAATATTACCCATGGATCTAAAACACATAATTTTTCATGTCATGTCCTTAGGCCAGAAATCTTACTTATGGATGACCATACGTACTTAGGCCCTAGAACAACCATGACCCGACCTGACGCGACCCGACCCATGGACACCCCAAATTTCGAGTGATTGTTTTTGAATATTAAGATGACCATATTAACTTATCAAACCAGATATCATAGAAGGAATCACAGTACCAAGGAATACTAAAGGTCTAGGTAGTAGACTAATCATACAATAAGAATAAAGTGCAAAAAATAGATCTGATAACAACATCCCTATTAAGCAGAGGAAACCCCCAGAGTGGAAAACCAGGTTCAAAAATAAAGTGTTATACAGAATTCAAAAATGAAATGTATCAATTTGCCCATGATCACCATCACCATCACCACTATCATCATCGGCCTCATCCTCACCTCCATCTCTGTCCTCGTCGTCATCCTTGTCATCGTCCCCATGCTCATTGTCAGCCCCATCCTTGTCCTCAGCCCCATCCTCACCCTCGGCCCCATCCTCTCCCTCGGCCCCATCCTCACCCTCGTCCTCATCCTCATCCCTGCCCTCGTCTTCTTCAACATCCTCGTCATCACCAGGAACGTCATGATCTCGATCGCCACTAGATCTGTCTCCTGGTGCATTGGATAATGCACCCATCGATGACATAAATGTCTGACAAGCCGCGCTAGCCTCTGGTGGAAGTGATAAAGATAATGCTTTCATCAGTTTCATAAATTCTTTGTCCCTCGTTTGAACTTCTACTTCCAACTCTATGACCCTTTTATCAGATTGTCTTGCTTTCTCCTTGACCTGTTCCAACTCAGTCGTACTAGAATGGATACCTGGAGAAGACTAATACCTCGTCGGGACTATATTCTTACCAGGTCGGCAGCGTACTCGACCAGAGTGATCCTCTCCCAAAACCTGATATAAATGATCGTGTGTCCCAAAATTGTCAGGCTCCTGGGCATCAATTGCCTCTAAAGTAGCCTGTTAAAAATATTAATAGATTAATAAATTTCAAAATAGATATTAAACTTTGAAATAAACAAATTAAAACTTACAATCTTTTCTTGGGTTGATTCATTTACCACAGTTCCATCTTTTTTTCTTCTACTCGAGCAAAATAATTTTGCTCAAGGGATACGTCCTTCAATATTCAATTTGTGCTTCTATAATGACATTGAAACAATATAAAGTGCAAGTATAATCATATATTCAATATTCAATAAATCACATAATTTAAGTTGGTAATAATAAAAAGGGAATGTCCTAATGAAAAATTATAAACAACTATATCGTACCAGCTGCCTCTCATGATCTGACATAGTTGTGCACCCCAAAGTGTGGAGGTATTGCTCTGAATCAATGTTTTTTTTTCAGAAGATTCCAAAATAATGTTTAATAATAAATAAGATTATATTAATTCAAAATATGAAAACTCTGATTTAAATACCTCAAATGAGATTAATACCTTAAATTTTGCAGTCACCCAATGGGTAATCAATTGGAGATATTGCTCTATCGGGCAGTCATCCACGATAGGTAATGTCTCCAAATTCGTTCCCACCCTATCACACCAGCCAAGATACATGTCATTCTTATAAGCTCTCCAAATCTCTCCTAACTCTTTTAAACGCGCTCGTCGTGCACCTTCGCCCTCAGGGAAGTTAAACCGAAGCTGAAACCCAATAGATTAGTTCATATAAATATAAAAAATACTACATTAAATCTAATAGATTTATTACCCATATTTGTTCCCACACATTATCTTTGACTTCGTGTGGCAGTTGTCTCCAAGAGAGAGGGCTGACCACAATGATATCAGAGTATTTGGCTATCGTCGCCAAAAAACACCGACATTCCTTCCCAGATTTCTGAATAATTTGTCCATCAACATTATATTCAACCATCAACTGTGTCTGGCGGTTCCATACCGCATGCAAGTGATTACGCCCCCTCCCCTGCCTCCTATCTGTTGATGAATCTTTTATTAAAGGAAAATAATATCAGTACAAGTTATAATAAAATAAATTTTGGTATAAAAATTTGATAGAGTCAGATAACTATACCTGTGGTAGTCGGATCAATGGGCATCACTGGATGTGCAGAAGATGAAGGAATATCCTATACAGGTAGAGTGTCCCTCAGTGTACACTACTCAGCCTCATATTGTGTCACATTAGGAGTCGAATAAGGTGGAATATAATAGCTCAGAGATAATGAACCAAAAGAAAAAGATGATGGCATAGATGTATGTCCAACTGGTAGTGTAAACATCAGAGGTCTAAATATCTCTTGTGTCCCTGAAGACACACCAGGATCAAAATAGGGTGAAGAAGATATGTCTGTGGCGGTGGATCATCTAACTCTCGCCCCATGATCTCTCATACCACCGTCCTCAGTACCGGTCCCAGTAGATGATCATCCATCTCTGACACCACCCCCCTCCTACCACCATCCACTCTACTGGGAGCAATATCAGGCTCCTCGTCAGATATCTCTTGTCTAGGGGGTAGATCCTGAAAAAAAGTTTAACACATAAGTAAACAAATGATATTATAAGTTATTGAAATATTTATATTTGAAATAAAATACTCACAATAGGGATGAGTGGAGGAACACCCATCTGTACCATGCGACGATTATTATCTGTCATATTTTTCCATTGCCTCTCTTCAATGGGTTTCATTTCCTGCAATGGAAAAAAATATGGAAGTAATTAAAAACAGATAACTAATGTGTAACCCAATGAAAAATATAGAAAAACCAATCTGATAAAAAACATAAAGTAAAAGAACATTTATGGTGGTTTGAAGGTAGGTACTATGATACACACTCTGAATGAAGTAGGTGAAACATGTAGGTGAGAACACAACTGTATGATTCTATATATTTCCCACCACAACTTCGGGTTCACAATAAACTCTGACAATTTAGCTATTGGCGTCATCATAAGTAATAAACGGATTGCTTCCAATTGCAGTAGGGATATTATCAACTTCATCATCACCATCATCAAAAACATGTCTGGGATTTACTTCAATAATTACACCGAATTTAGGATGAAAATGATCTTTGACATAAAAAACTTGTTTCACCATTGATGCCAATACATATGGTTCATCGGTGGAAAGAGTGCAAGTCATGTCAATAACTCGAAATCCGCAATCATCAATAAAGGTGCCTTGCCTCGTCATTGAATCAAACCATTGACATTTCATCATCGTGACTCGGCCATGCGAATAATAATCCGAAATTATTATTTTCTCCACGACTCCATAATAAGCAACATTTTCAGAACGAGGTCCAGTATCCGATGAGCTAGCATAACAGTCTATTGTGGCAGCTATCATAACACCATTATGTTGGGTTCTCATGTTTCGTTCTCATTCAGTGATAATAAATTTGTATCCATTGATCACAAGTGATTTAAAAGCACGAACCATGGTATTAATACCAAAAGCCAAAGCTCTTGTTTCCTCAAAAACAGAGTCTGCAGGAAAACTCGCTACCTGAAATATAAACAAATAGTAAAGTTAATTAAATATTATTGTTATTTAGTTATTACAGAAATATTTTTACCTTCAATTTCAACCAAGCAGAAAACCCTTTGCTATGCAATTTTTCTTTCCTTCTCAATGATAAAGAACGATGCTTTCTACATATCAATTCTTTATGTTCCCTATAGATAAAAATAATAATTGTTTAACAAATATTTAAAATTACAAGAGATAATATAAGAGATACATGAACAATTTACTAACTTGATATACTCAATGAACAAATCACAATTGAACAACACTGTGCGATGTTCCATCTATCGCTCTTCATGGCTTAATATCGTCAATGTATATGATCCTAGAATTCCTCCTATCTAAGGAAGTGATGGAAAAGTGGGTTCAATTTGCCCATACTATTCTTCTTCGTTTCTCATTGGCCAGTTTACTCTCGTAGTAAGATCAGACAAATACATTGCGCAGAAATCCATACATTCCTGAGCCAAGTAACCGTTCACAATAGAACCATCGGGATAATTCCTGTTCCGAACAAATGATTTCAATGTGAACATGTTTCTTTCAGTTGGATACATCCAATGGAAAGGAACGTGTCCTCCAAGAAGTATTTCAGTTGGAATATGGACAATCAGATGCAACATGCATGTAAAAAATGATGGAGGGAATATTTTCTCTAACTCGCACAAAATTAATGGCGTCTCTGCCAACAGTTTTTGTAAGAAGGATTTTGATAGCCTCTTAGCACAAAGATCTCTAAAGAAATAGCACAACCGAATAACTAAGACTATAACATTATTGGACAAGAGATGATGAATTGCTATTGGAATCAACTCATGCAAAAGGACATGATAATCATGAGTTATCAAAGATTTCAGCTTCAACTCTTTTCTGTTGACCCGTTTTGATATATTTCTTGAATAGCCATCATGAACATTAATAGTCTCTAGCACTTCCAAAAATTGATTTTTTTCCGCAGGTGTCATCACATAAGAAGCACATGGAACTTTCCATTTATTTTCACTAATATAGACACGACGAAATTCTGGTCCGATCCCCCAATCTACCAAGTCACGCTGAGATCGTAAATCATCTTTTGTCTTCCCCTTGACATTTAGAAGAATCGAAAGAAACATTTCACATATATTCCTTTCAATGTGCATTACGTCTAAGCAATGACATAACAAGTTGGTTGACCAATACGAAAACTCATAGAATATACTTTTCCTCTTCCAATTGTAACAGTTATCATTGGAAACATTTTTCCTCTTTCTACATTTCATTACACACTTCCCAAATGAATAACTGAAATCTTTCAATTCATTAATCACATCAGTTCCAGACATACGCTGAGATGGAGTGTCATTCACCATGGTATTGTCAAATCTTCGAAGATTGTTTCTATATGGATGGTTCATTTTCAAGAATCGTCGATGTCCCATAAAACTAAAACTATGATGATATTTTAGTCTTCTCGATCGAGTATTCTTCATACAAACAGGACATGGCAATTTTCCTTTAGTGCTCCATCCAGACATCATTGCCTAAGTAGTAAAATCATTTATCATCCACATAAGCGCAGCACGCATATGAAATATGTCCTTTGAACATGCATTGTATGTGGGCACACCCACATACCAAAGAAGTTTCAACTCATTTATTAAAGGTTTCATGTATACATCTATATCATCATCGGGATTAGAAGCGCCAGATATCAATACTCAAGAAAGTGTAAGGATTTTTCATACACAACCATGGGGGAAGGTTATAAATGTGTATGAAAACCGTCCATGTGATGTGCGAAGTAAGAATCTGCCCAAATGGATTAAAACCGTCACATGAAAGACCCAGTCTCACATTACGCATGTCGGCTGCAAATTCAGGATATCGAGCATCAAATCTCTGCCATGCAAATCCATCTGCAGGGTGAACCAACTCTTCATTATTCTTTTTTCTCTCGGTGTTATGCCATAACATTTTTACAGATATTTCATCAGACATGAAAAGGTTCTGTAATCTGGGTATCAATGGAAAGTGCCACATTACTTTTTGTGGCACACGAGATGGTGATCCATCATCTTTTGGCTTCCATCGGGAGGTTCCACATTTGATACAATCATTTCTTTCAGTAGTTTCTGCCAAAAATAAGCTGAAATCATTCAAGCAAGCATGATTTTTTTTTGAGGATCCAAGTTCTTCAACTAACTTCCATGCCATATAATGGTTTGAGGGAATATCTGCATCATCTAAAAGTAAGTCCTTCAAGAAGGTAAGAATGTAACCAATTGCAGTATTTTAAATCCCATACATAGATTTCCAATGAAACAATCATATTAAAAATTCCAAATTTTTCATTTTACCACATTGCCGATATACTGGAGTCATCGCAGCATCATTAAATTTTTTCACCATATCAACATCATCATTTTCATTGGACGCATCATGTGTGCTTGTATCGAAATATTGTTGGCTGGACATCCTATCCTTCTCATGATTCCGAATAAATGGAAACCGATCATATATCCAACTCTCCAATTTAGTCTTATCATTTGGATCATCAACATTTTGAGATTCCATTTTCTCTCCATTGTGATACCACACATTATAGTTTGTTTGGAAACCATATTTGGTTATATGATAGTTAACTGCGTCATGACTCAACCAAGGTTTTCCAACACAATTAAAACATGGACAGTGTATGCAACCACTACTTGAAGCCTTGTCAAATGAAAAATCTAGAAATCTATTCAAATTATTTTGAAAATTTGTTGAAATCCGATCAGTTTCGTACATCCAACTTCTGTCCATTTTGTAAAAAAACTGCAATAATTCATTTCAAAGAAATTCAATAATATTGAAGTATAATAAAAAAAAATATTGAGGTAAATGAAATTTTTTTACTTTATATAAAAGCATAACTGAAACATTAATCTATATGAGAATCATATCATGAAATACAACAAAATACAGTGCATTTAAGAAAATAAGATACATAATTTCTAATGCCTATATTCAAGGATTTCCCAATAAGATATTGGAAGTGGATCAATGAATATATAATCCTTAAGGATCTTGTTGGGAGTACATGAGTTTTATACTATAGATTCTTCAGGGAGATCAAGATGAGGAGTATGATAACGATCAGGGGAGTGGCAGAACTGTCCAAGGGGGGTGCGGGGTGTCCAGGGGGGGTGCGGGGTGTCTAGGGGGTGGGGCCGTCCAGGGGGTCAGAGGTGTCCAGGGGGTCGGGGTGTCCAGGTGGGCGGGCTGTCCGCAGGGGGGGTCTGGCTATCCAATGGGGTAGGGGGAGTCCAAGGGGTGGGCGGGGCTATCCGGGGGGTACAATGTGTCCAGGGGGTGGGTTGTCCAAGGAGGTGAGCGGGCTGTCCGGGGGGGCGGGCTATCCAAGGAGGTGAGCGGGCTGTCCGGGGGGGGTAAAGGGTGTCCAAGGGGGTGCGGGGTGTCCAGGGGGGTGGGCAGGCTATCCAAGGAGGTGAGCGGGGTGTCCAGGGGGTGGGTGGGGCTGTCCGGGGGGGGGGGTACAGGGTGTCCAGGGGGTGAGCTGTCCAAGGAGGTGAGCGAGCTATCCGGGGGGGTACAGGGTGTCCAAGGGGGTGCGGGGTGTCCAAGGGGGGTGGGAGGGCAGTCCAAGGAGGTGAGCGGGGTGTCCAGGGGGTGGGTGGGGCTGTCCGGGTGAGTACAGGGTGTCCAGGGGGTGGGATATCCAAGGACGTGAGCGGGCTGTCCGGGGGTGGGCGGGCTGCCCAAGGAGGTGAGCGTGCTGTCCGAGGGCGGTATAGGGTGTCCAAGGGGGGTGCATGTTGTCTAGGGGGTGCGGGGTGTCTTGGGGTGGTGGGGCCGTCCGGGGGGTTGGAGGTGTCCAGGGGGTCGGGGGGTGTCTAGGGGGGTTGGGGTGTCCAGGTGGGCGGGCTGTCCGCAGGGGTGGTCAAGCTGTCCAATGGGGTAGGGGGAGTCCAGGGGGTGGGTGGGTTGTCCAAGGAGGTGAGTGGGGTGTCCATGGGGTGGTTGGGGCTGTCCGGTGTGGGGGGTACAGGGTGTCCAGAGGGTGGGCGGGCTTCCCTTGGGGGGTACGGGGTGTCCAGGGGGTGGGCGGGCATCCCATGTGGGTGGCGGGGCTGTCCAGGGGGGGGGGGGGGGCTGTCCAGGGGGTGGGCGGGCTGTCCATGAGGGGTGGTCGGGCTGTCCACTGGGGTGGCGGCGATGTCTAGTGGGGTCGAGGGTGTCAAGGGGGTGGTGGGATTTCCAGGTGGGGGGGGGGCTGTCCACATGGGGTGGTCGGGCTGTCCACGGTTGATTCATTTGATGTCATAGTATAAGTATATTTATATGAAAAGAATACCCCCACAATAATCATGTAGCCCTGTCATTAGTCTAAACCCCTACAACACATAAAAGAAGCTAGTATGGGCATTTACTAACATATTTAACACCATAAGAATAAAAATACACTCTTAATATAGTTTGAGAGTATATAATGGTGTGTGTGAAAAAAATGATATTAAATCAATTTAAATGAATATGGAACAAATGAGGGTTTACAATACACTAAGAGTACCTCAAACAATCCAAAACCACTATAGCGCCACATATTTAACTTCATGAAACAGGACCTTGAAATTTTACCTATGTCTTTACTGATGACCACCTAATTGGAACACTATTTATGGTTCTTGAACATAAGGAACAAACTATGTTTGGTCTCTACCAACTCAATCACCCCCTTGTAGATGATAATGTTCTTTCCCCTTATACTAAAATAGTATCACTGGAAGCTACTTCTTATGCTGGTCCTAAACCATTCATTCTCCACAAAACAATGATCAAAGAATCATTGGACACATCTTAATGATGATACAAGCTCATCACATAAACACATCAAAACAGAAACACAAACATATAGGATGGGTCTAAATCAAAAACATAATTAGATAAATTTCAATAAAAAATAAGGTACCAGTTAATAAGATACATTAAAAACATCAAAATAAAAACATAAACATAAACACATCAAAATCAAAAACACAGAAACAAAAACATATAATATGGGTCTAATTCAAAAACATATAGGTTAAATCAAAACAGAAACAAAACCTTAAACACATAAAAATCAAATCTAAAAACTGAAATATTAGATAAATTTCAATAAAAATAAGGTTCCGGTTAATAAAATACCTAATTTAGGATGGGTCTTATGAGATTTGGAAGTAGATTCAACACCTTGGATGGGACGGATGAAGATGAACATGAAGGAGCTTGAAGATCCAAACAGGTCCGGCAGAAGGAGCTCCAAAATCACCCGCCTGTTGCTCCCGTTTAGGGTTATGTATCGCGAATGGGGGAGAGGACGGGACACTGCCAATTTGGGGGAAAGTTGTGCCAATGGTTTTTAAAAACCGTTGGTATATACTTTCAGGTCACACCTATTCCAACGGTTCATTAGAACCATTGGTAAAAACCTCCCCCAACCACACATATACCAACAGTTCATTAGAACCGTTGGGAAAAACCTCCCCCAACCAAATTTTTACCAACGATTCAATGAGAATCGTTGGTAAAAATCCCCTAAACACATCAATACCAACGGTTTACAAGAACTGTTGGTAAAACCGTCCCTAAACCATCCTTTACCAACGGTTCTATGAAACCTTTGGTATGTAAGTGTGCGGAAAACCCACATTCCAGTAGTGCATACAGATGATCACCAAAGTAAACATAACCAATGCATTGGAAGGAGATATAGGTTACACTATTCATCATAAAAAATTTCCAAGAAACAGAACATAATCTTAAAACATGAATAATTGTATAATAATATTGATTTTGAATTTTGTAAAAATGAATTTTAAAAGAGTATTTTTAATGAAAAGTCCTTTACAAATATCATATAATTGAAGATAGAACTGATATAATGAATGGAATATTTGTATACACTATAAGTACACATAATAAAAGAAAATATGAATTAAATGTATTATGTGAAAAATATTAGTACCATATAAATAATTAAATAGAAGGTGGACCTAAAGAATGGAAATTGGGATAGAAATTCCCCTACCTTGGGGTTGTCTTACTTGAATATTTTATAAAATTATTTTTAAAGGATAAAAGAGTGTAATCAATATTTTAAAAAATCATATTTATATTCATATAACCTAAAAAGAAAATTTTAAAACATCATTTCACACATTAATTAATATTATTTTGTTCATTCCATTGTTTCAGGTGCACTCTTTACAATATTTTCACGGTCTATTCGTAAAGGATTTACTCGTCGAATGGAAGAAAAACACCAGACGTAGAATGGAATAGAATTAATATTTTTAAAAATATAAAATTATTCCATAAAACATTTGATTTATATAGTATGATGATGAATCATAAGATAAATCATTATTGATATTGTCTTAGATCATTTTGTTGGTTCTTTGATAATCACGAACTAGTTTTATTATATAACGTAATATTATGTTTATATGTTAACTCCAAAACATGAAAGTGGATATATAAGACACTATCTAATTTTTTTAAACCATTAAAATCTGTTTTAACCAGTTTGGAAGAAAGTAATAGAAATTGAAAACACGTTGTCAATGATTTTGGTAAATCAGTACATCATGGGATGGGTTTAAATTTTTAGAATACATGGAGGAGGATAAGATGTTAATTTATGTATTTTTCATTAAACATGATAAAATATATATTATGTATGATTATGTATCTTTCACTACTCTTGGATATGGGGAGGGGAAGAGAGTATAAAACAGAAGAGAATTTAAAATAAAACACAATAAAATAAAAGATGAATTTTACCTCTGGATCTCTTTTATATGAGATCCACCTTAAGGCATTGGTTTGGGAATTTTGGGGTGAATAGAAGGTCCTGGATGTGGGAAAGAGATTTGGGAAGGGGATTTGGTAGAATTTGGACAATGTTCAATACATGATATGTGTGAGAGGCAGAGTGGGGTGAGGGTTTCATTTATATTGGAGGACATGAGGGGTTTTCCATTATTTTAATCATTAGTTAAATATTTTATCAACACAATGAATAGTCTTGATTCATGTAACCTGAAACAATAATAAGTGCATTTGAGCTTGAAAAAATGTCCATTTATATCATCCATTACCCAATCATGATGTATATATTCTTTTAAAAACAATTTTATTAAGTTATGAAATTAAACTATTCACCATAAATTCATATATTTTAGGAAAATCCAAAAAATTCCCCCTATCAAATTTTTATGTGTAGATTTAAAAAATGAACTCCATTTTTGGAAAACAATTATTTATGTATGATTAATATAATTTTTAAATAAAATAATATTTTATAGAAAAAATAAAAATTTTAAAACTAGAACCGATTATATATCACTTTAGAGAATTTTCCAAGATATCATTATCTTATAATATTACGAAAATAAAATAATAATATGATTTAATATTAATAAGTTTTATATCACTATTTATATTATTATTCATAAGGGTATGTTATTATTCACAAATAAAACATGTTGGTTCTATTAGACTACATATAACATACTGATCACCACCACAGATGTCTTTTTTTCAAAAATTAAACCATTGAACAAAAAAAATTATGTTTAACTACTAGTTTATCACTGTATCTTTAAAAAATGTTCCATATATTAGTAATTAGTGTTTCATGAGTCCCATTAAATTAATTTTTAAAACATTGGGGTGTTACATTCTTCCCACCTTCTAGAAATTATGTCCTCATTTATTTATTTTTTCTTATTAAAAAAGTGATGGTAATTTTCCCTCATAGCATTTTTATATTCCCATGTTTCTTATTCAACCATTTGGTTTCTCCACAAAACCTTCACCTAGTATATTACCTTATTCTGCTATACATTTTCTATTCGATCAAGAATATAAATAGTTTTCTCTTCATAAGAAATTCTCTTTCCCAACCGAATTTCTTCTAGGATCAAAACATGTGATGAATCTGGAAAAGACATTCTCAATATCCAGAAATAAAAAAGATTGTGTACCTAAGATAAACATGGAGGAAAATCCGCACAATAGGTGATTGATCCAACTTTTTATTTGATTTTGAAAGGTCTACTGAACCGTTGACATAGTTTCTATTCTCATAAAAATGAATAAGTCTTTTCCATAGTGATATTTTAATAAAAAAAATGATCACCAAAATAGAAAAAAACTATTTCATCTTATTGTATATATAAATTTTCTACGTTCTCGGAGATGTCCACACATGTTATTGGATCATATTAACATTCCCATACACTTTTTCTTATAATTTTGGTCCAAACAACATCACTTCCCTAACTTCATCCCAAAAATATGGATTTCGACACCACTTCCCATATAATTCCTCAAACGGTTCCATCTGTATACTAGAAGGAATACTATTATTATAAGAAAATATCATCAAAACAATATAGTGATTCAAACATCCTTGGTAATCCATTTAATAAGATGAAATCATATTCTTAAATGTCTAAATCTTTTATTCTGACTACAGATATGACCTAGGGTGAAATGATGTACTGAAATTTAATTATATTCCAAATAACATTTGATGGCATTTCCAAAAGAAATAAGTGAACCAGGGATCACGATCAGATACAATGGAATGAGTAACTCCATGTAATATTACAATCTCATTGAGGTATATTCCATTATGGTGATCCAAAGGCAAAGTATCTCTTATATGAAGGAAATAAGAAAATGTATCCAGTAAATTGATAATAACACAAATTTCATTGTTACCTAGAGATTTATTTGGGATTACCACAACAAAGTCCATGGATATAATTTCACATTTGAATCTATATAAATGATGCCTCCAAATTTTCAAAGAAAAAACCACATATAGTAATTCGAAATCATGTATGGAATAATTTTACTCCTGATGTTATTTTATCTTGAAGCCAAAGAAATTACCTGATAATTCATCATCAGAACACAACCAAGTCCCTTTAATAATGCATCACTATAGATGAAAAGCTATCCATTTTTGAAAGGTTGGGTCAGAACTTGTGTATTCACCAATAATATTTTCAATACTTCAAAACAATCATACCATTTTGTTCTCTAAATGAATTTAACTCATTTAGAGTTGACATAGTTAGTGTACTAGATAACTATAAAATGTTATAAACAAACCTCTATAATGAAGAGAAATGAGGAAAACAAATAATCTATGTTATATATATGGGTATTATCCATTCTTCTACAAAATTCATTTTACTAGGATCAACAGTTAACCCATCATTAGAATCAATGTGACTAATGAATGAAATTTTTTGCCACCAAAATTTACATTTTTAAATTTTCCAAATAGTTTAATTTATTTTATGGTTTTCAAAACAACCCTTATATGCTTTTCATAGACCTCTTTAATTATAGAATATACCAGAATTTCATCAATTAACAGAACCACAATCATATCTAAGAACCCATGAAATATTCTATTCAAAATATTAATGAAGAAAAAAATTTCATTAGTTAACCCAAAAAACATGACTAGAAATTCCTAATTCCCATATCTACTATGGAACATAGTCTTAGACATGTATGTTTCCTTTTATTTCAACTAATAGTACTCTATCCATAGGTCAACTTTTGAAAAAAATCTATGCTCCATGGATCTGATCAAACAAATCATTAAGATGAGGAAAAGGATTGTTATTTTTAATAGAGATGTTATTCAAGGATCAAAAAACAATGAAAATTTTCATTGAACTATATTGATTTTTAACAAAATAAACTAGTGTTTTCATGACCCATCCTCCTGGGGCCCGTGCCATGACTACCCCATGCCCGCCTTCCATAGGGTAGTGGCTGGGGACTAGCACTGAAGGCGTAAACCCTAAAACTGGGAAGGCATCGCCTTTATAACCAATAAGTACACGTAACCAAGCACACAACAAGATATGAGAAAAGGTAAAATGAACTATAAAAAAGTGAGTTCTGTAAGTATAAAGGGCTAGAATACAAGCCAAACTAGAAAGTACAAGTACAACTGTGATACAATACAACTGAAGAAAAAGAAAATATTTCTACTGCATCATCCTCTGAGGTTCCTACCTGAAGTGTATGTATAGATCTCCTCCTCATCACTCACTTCCACCAATCTCCTCTACATACCGACATGTCGTATGGTCCACCTCTAGGTACCGTTCAGTCCTCGTACTCTTAGACTTAGTCAGCATTGTCCATCATCTGCATCTAACACAGAAATGTGTGGGCATATCCCGAGAAGGGGTGAGTATAACAATACTCAGTAGGAACCTCGAGACACTCTAGGTCTCACAAAATCCATCAAGGATAAAACCCAATGTATGAAGTCAGCATACAACATTACTTAGGTATATGATCATACATATACCTATGTTATCAAGTAATTCATCTCAATCATGAGGGAAGCAGAGAGGTACTTACACAACTCACACTAGGATTTATTCTAGGGTTAGTATCAAGTAACATTTCCAGTCACAATGTTGAACACCTTAGATGTTAGAGAACTAATCCTCTATCGAGTATAGTGGTCATGCCGCGTCACACAGAGGTGCTTCTCACTAACCATGGACATGTGACATACTACTCATGTCGAGTATAGTGGGTCTGCCATGTCACACAGAGGCGCTCCCTACCATGGGTCTGCCGCATCACACAGAGGTGCTCCCCCTCATGGCCTGCTGAGGTACTCCTCCTATCGATTACCATGGGTCTTCCATGTAACCAAGGCTCTCCCCACCGTGGTTTGATGCATCACCATGACACTCCCCACTAGGCCGATCAAGTCACTCCAAGTCGAAACAGTCAGTAGTCTTCATGTCTCAGCCAACCACTAGGTCTCCACACTATGATCACTCGTCTCTGAGAGGATCCACTCCAAATGCTATTGGTCGATAATCCAACTTCCACGAATCCCAAGAATAAGTATCTGAAAGGTATTCTATGTCATAGGGGTCTCAACGCAATAGACATTTCATTAATCGGATGGTCTGTCTGTGAGTTATTAGTCTTTTAGTCTCGGGGGGTCCTGGTTGGATTTGTTCTCAATCTAACAAAACCATACCCCATCATGATCCAAAACATAGTGGGGTATCACTCTAAGGGACCGAATCTCTCCAAAGTTCCCAACGACGCTGATGGTTTTCCTAACAGACGTCTGATGCCAATGTTATGACCAAAAGAAAGTAAATGGGTCCTAGTTGGCCCAAGTCCGGTCTGACCCAGCTCAGCCCGTAGTGCGGCCTGACTTGTTGGGTTCGGCCCCGCTTGCTGGGTCCAGCCAGGCAGGCTGTGAGGGGGCAGCAAAGAGTGCTGCGAGGGAGCAAGGCCACGGGGTGGCAGGCTGGTTGCAGGTATGTGGTTCAGCAATGGGGTGGCAGGCAGGTTGCGGGTCTGTGGTTCGGGCGTGGGTATCAGATTGATCGTGGGTCAGGGGTCGACTGCGGGGTGACAGACTAACCACGGTGTGCCAGACTAGGCATGGGTAGGTGGTTCAGCCATGAGTTTGAGGTCCAGCCATGCGAGGGCGGTCCCGCCGCGGGGGCGGCGGTCTGGCCGTGGCATGGCAGTCTTGTGGTGGCGGCCCGACAGATGACATCGACTTGTCAGATGATAGCTCAGGGGATGGCAGACAGTGGAAACGTCATGGCCTGGATGGTAGTGGTGGCTCGGCAGATGGCAAGGCCTTGGGTGGCGAAGCTGCGGGGCGCGGAGATTGCAAGACAGTGGGGGCCGCAGGGCGATGTCATTGTTCCATCGACTTCATCGCATTTAACACCACATGTCATCACAATATTTGTGGGGAGGTCAGGCCATGTGTATTTGTTCCGTACCCTCTGCGTTAGGGTAGTACCATATGGCTCATTAATAACAAAAAAGAATAACATCAAACCCTCCTGCAATTATTATTCTCTAATCCCACAAAAGAAAACATATGTGTATCAACTAACTAGAAAGTATATCTGTGTTCCTTGTTTTAGACGGGAATAACAATGTTAAAATATATAATCATTCACAATGAACCCCTACCTTGAGTTGTTCATTGACGTTGGCGTGATAAGGAAGTATGGACATCGATTCATCATAGATGATGACGTCCCATGTGATAAGATGTCCTGAGGAAGTAGGTCGTAGTTGAGGTCGGCGTTCTTCATTAGCAGAGCATTTTTCATTGGGAGGTGAAGTTCTTCGTTGGAGAAAATGATCCTCCATTTTCATCCTATCCCTATTCCACCAAAATGAAATGGTCGCACAAAATAATAGATTATGTTATCTATTATTTAGTTTGTTGAAAAAAAATTCAAATTGGAAAAATTAATTAACTATGTTGGCATAATAAAGAGGGGGAGGGTTGGCACAATTATTAAGCAGGGTTGGCACAATTAATGTGGAGGAAGCTCAAGAGGCTCCTCCACATTAATGAGGGAGTTGAAGAGGTTTAGACCTCCGGTGGTCCCAACCACCATAACCACTCATGGGAGGTTAGGCCAGGGCGGTCTCCACCACCATAAACTTTCATGGGAGGTTAAGGTCTGGTGGTGCCCACTTATCAACTTCCACATGGAGATTTTAACAAATAAAATAAAATGTGTGCTTTATTTTATTTTATTATTTCCATGAAAACCCAAAAACTATATTTCTCCCTCGACCAACTTCCATCGAGTTGAATGTCTCTTTAAGCGAATATCGGCGCTGCAAGTTCAACAGTGCACTCAGATTTCAATTCTGATCAACAGTTCTAATGTTAGAAAAACACACTCACACGTTTACTAAACGTACCCGAAAAAGGTTTAGAAATTCATTTCGGGCACTCGGAGCCTCTAAATCATGCGTCATCAATTTTTGTCGACTCGTAAATTTCCCATTTAATTAAAAAAATTACATGTAAATTCTACGTCTTAACAGGATCTCCCCATAGTGAAGTGTTAGGAAAAATAATGCCCTTATCAAGAAACTCCAGCTACTAATTTTTCAATTCAAGAAGTTCCATTTAAGCGAATTGATAAGGGGATTTTTAAATTATCTTATCAACAAAAACTATGTAAATTGTGAATTAAACATTTCGATTAGTTAAAAGAAAATGTAATTCATCGGAAAAATATTCAAGGTATTCATTTACCTCTAGAGCATCATTAATCTAAATAGTTCCCATATTTTCTACAATATGAGAAATGTAATATTCATTTCAATATTTCAACAGTTTCTCACTTTCTTGATATGTTATCAATTTTATGGGTTCATTAAAGAAAAAAATTAAACTATTTCTGAAAAAACATCATTAGCTCCGCAATTAGTCTTCTCATTGTAAACTGAAAGCCAATACATACCTAAAATTATATCGAACTCTACTATAGAAAGAACAATATGGATTTCAAGTAAAATCATTCCATTGAACAGAATATTAATATTCTTATAATTAATATTTTTTATAATATTTCCCCTTAGTATTTTAACATTTTGTTTTTGTCTCATTTATTGGGGAGGTATTTCCAATTTTCCAGAAAAAATCATAGAAATAAAAAATGTGTAGAACCTATATCAATAAAAACCTTAGAAATGTATTAGAAAACAAACAAGGTAACTAATACCACTTCATTGTATGGACCAACTTTTTCTAATATATCCACAAAGGATATAACTAAACCTTTATAATTATAGTGTGCATTATTTTCCTTATTTGAATATATCTTTGTTAATGCACATTCAGAATGACCCATCTCACCACATTTAAAAGACTTTAATGTTTTATTATAATGATTAGTCATTGGATCATTTTCATTACAATCACAGGCCATGTGTCCAAACTTATCCCATCAAAAACACATATCAGTTTTGGTAAGGAATTCCCCAGTGTTATTTTTATGACAATTTTCACAAACTAGAAACAGAAATTTCTTACCATTAGATTTCTTTGATTGATTCATATCTATTACATCCCATCTAGACATCATCATATGTTTGTTTTAAGGAACATTTGGTCATCAGAAAATTCAATTTCTACCATCTTATCACATTAGAAAATATTTTCATACCTTTTAGATTATTGGTTGGAAAATCCCCTTTGATATATTAGATTCTGTCCTTGGTAAAAAATAGTTGATTTTTCTATCAAGAACCAAAATAATATTTGGAGCATACCATGATCAGTTTTAATTCCCACCATTCTAGGTTGCGTGTTTGGAAAGATATCAACCTCTCTATTTCTTCCAACGTCTGTTTCCCGATGTCATCTATGAAAAAACATTCTAAATAAACATATATGAGATGTAGAAACATTGTAATAATTATATTTTATACTGTTTCAACATAAAAATAAGGTAAATATCATTCATAGTATTCTATTAACATCATCCTAACCCTTAAATTTATATAAATCCTGCTATTATACCAACATTAAGGACCCAACCTTATTCATTACACATTCTTGTAATTTCAACTAGATTTTAGTTCGTTGCATAACCAAATACCTTTTTAGTTTAATGTTTTATAATGTTAGGACATTACTCATAGATATCAGTATACAAAAATAAGAAGTGGGTTTTGTCAAAACATAATCCATTTCTTCCAAAACAAAATATTATAAACCCAAAACCACAACAAGATTTCCTTGAAAAATATTCATAACATTTTACATGACTTAATTCATTCTCATAAACATCATTATAACATGTTAAAAGAATTTAAAAACATGGGATGTGCTTAAAAATCTCATCAAGGGATGTAATGTGATGAATGGAAACTAATAGACCATGAATAATTAAAAATATAAGAAATCATTTTCACAAACTCATAATTCTCAAAAATAAATAATCATATACTTACATTGTAAAAACTGAGTTTAACATAAAGTGTATAAATAATAATTAGAGAATAAGGTTATATCAGGGAATTAAAAACTTAATTTTGTAACCCTCATTGATTACTTAAGATTTGTAACCCTAACGAATACCTTACAATGTAACCCTCATGTCTAGCTTTTGGAGTAAAACTGTATTTAGACATGGAGTAACCATACAACCGACCCGCAACATACATAGACCCAATGCATTGGAGTGAGATAAATATCCCACCCTATGTCCCAAAAAATTCCTGTGAACCCTAACATAATCATAAAACTTGAATAATTTCATAAAAACATTTCTTTTAAATTTTGTATGATACAATTTTAAAATTGAATTTTAAATGTAATGTACCTAACAAATATCATATAATTGATGATAGAATTGATAAAATGAATGTAATATGTGTATAAACTATAAATTAAGATGGTACAACATAATATTAATTTAATTAACTACAAAAATAGTCTTTGTACAACATAATTAATGAAATATAAGGTTAACCCAAATAATGGAAACTGGGTTAAGAATTCCCTTACATTGGGATTTTCATTATTGAAACTATTTGACAACTCCTGTATAATATTTAAAATAGTAATATAATTATTTTATAGAAACATAATGGTGTTTATAACACCTTAAATTATCATTCTGTAACATCATTCCACCCATTAATTTATAGGATTTTGTAGTTTCCATTGTTTCCGGTGTATTTTTTACAAGATTTTGAAGGTTGGTTCGTAATAGATTTCCTTATTGAATTGAAGAGAAACTCAATAAGTGGGATAAAATTGTATTAATATGTTTCAAAAATATTATATTATTACAGAAATCATTTTCTTCATACAAATTTATGAAGAATCATTAGATTAATTATTAGTGGTATTTGTTTAGATCATTTTGGTGGTTCTTTGATAATCACGAACTAGTTTAATTATATTACATAATATTGGGTATATATGTCCACTATAAGACATGATAAAGGATATATCATACATATTATAATCTTCTTTAACCATTAAATTCGTTTTATAACTAGTTTTGAATGATTTAATGGAAATTGAAAACACATCATCCATGATTTTGGTAAATCAGTTCATCGTAGATGGTGTTTTTATTTTTAGAATAAGAGGGGTGAGAAGAATTAAATTTATAAATTTTTCCATAAAAAAGATAAAATAAATAATAAATAATATTATATAGCTTTAATTCCTCTTGGATATATGGAGGGGAGAGAGTATAAGAAAAGAAGATAATTCAAATGAAAATACATGAAAATAAATTTGAATGTTTACCTCTTGATATATTCTCCTTGAGATCCTCTTAATGGCCTTTGGTTTTAGCCTTTTGGTTAGAAAAAAAAGTCTTGGAATTAGGGATAGTCCTAGGTAAGGGGATTTAGAATAATTTAGAAAATTATCAAATCTAGATATGCATGAGTGGAAGAAGGGTATTAGGGTGGTATTTTTAGTGGAGGAGAGGAGGGGTTTTATATTATTTTAATAATTAGTTTAATATTTGTTATCATGTCTAGGAATAGTACTAATTAATTTGACCCAAAGTAGTAATAAGATCATGTGTGTTCAAACCAATGACCATTGACAACATTAATGACTCATTCATGTTGCAAAAATTTATTTATATAGCATATTTTGTAAATTATCGAATTTAACTATTCAACAAAAAATGAAATATTCCTAAAAAAATTCAATTTAAAGGTTTTTTAATAAGTAGAATTCAAAAATCAACTCCTTTTTATTAAATTATTTTTTTAAATATGATTAATTTAATTTTTAAATAAAATCATATATTATTCCAAAAATAATATTTTTAAAACTATAAATGTATTTATATCACCTGGAAAATTTAGTAAAGATCTCAATATGTTATAACCATAGGAAAATAAAATAATAATATGATTTACTATTCATAAGGGTCATATTACTAGTCCAATTATTATCCATAATGGTATGTTACTATTCATAAAAAATAAGTTGGTTATATCATACACCAAATGACATACTAATCACAACTTTAGTGGACTGCTTTTTGAAATTCAAATTACAAAATTGAAAAAATTATGTTTAATATATACTTAATCACTATATTCTTAAAAAATTCCCATTATATTGATACTCAGTATTTTAGGAATCTCATTAAATTTATTTGTAAAACCTTAGCATGTTACATGATTATTTAGTTTCACTAATTCTACAATTCCCAACTTGTAGGGATTTTATATGTAGGTTTTACATCTGAGATACTATCGATATATAAGGAAAAATAAGGCTTAGGTGGATGTCTAGGTAGTTCGTCCTGAAATACATAATTTCATTCTAGAAATATGTATACCCTCTATTCTATGTTGTATTGATCCATTCATAGGATTTGTGTTATCTTCTTTTCCATGAATTTATTAAATAAATGCATTGGAGTTGGATTCAGACACAATTCAGATAGCGTAGTCTACACAATAGGGAAATTAAATTCCATTTATCTATTATACATTTTAATATCCTTCCCTTAGTAATAAATATAATCATTATAATTTGAAATCCAATCTATAACAAGGATTTTTTCAATGTTAATCACATGTATTATTACCAATTTTTCTAATAGGGAATTCCTTTTTTTTATAATTCTAAAAACCTAACCTATGAATTTTATAGTAATATTTACACTTTGATTATTTATTACAAACTCACCTCTTAAGGTTCTAGGGAAATATTTAATTTTCATGCAAATCACATAAGATATAAAATAGTGGGAAGATCCGGAATCAAATAAAGAATTATCTAAATATGAGGATATGATCTATGTGTTGTCCACTGTGTATTTAATAATTTCAACATTAGTTGTAGTGATAATATAATATTAGTCACAATCCCTTATTATCATTTTCTGTGTCAAATTACCTAAACACTTGGGTGAATCATTAAAATAGTTCCCCATTTACTAATAGTTGATGCATTGAATAATAAAATGTTTTTATTTTCTATATAATGATGAGCATAATGGAATTTCACCAAAAACATGATGAAAAACCCTATTACTATAAAGAACCTTCCACTATGTTTCTTTCTATAATTATCAATAGTCGGAATTCAACACTCCCAATATTCCCTTTTCTCACGTTTTCTTTTCTATAATTACCATCCACTTATTTTCATATTTTACGTAGAAAAAAAATGAATTAAGGAATTATTTTTTTATTAGTGGAACTTAATACTATATCCACACATACAAAAAAATGATTGAGTGGATAATTACCTTCAAATTATAGACTATATACCATGAAAGAAATTATAAATATTACTCATTGGATATATTCAAATCTATAACAAAATTTTCTGTCATTGTGAAGTTACCTTAATATTAAACAACATTTTAACCATCATCTTCCTGTATTCAATGGAATTTTCTACTATATATCTACTCATTTACCATAGGAAATTGTTTTCTAAATAATATCTCCATGAATGAATAAAACACCTTTCTATTTATTTCCTTTGACACCTTATTGTTTTGGATCAATTACCACCATTGGTCACTATCTCTTTGAACATGAATAAGTTCCATGATATCTTTACCTATTTAACTCCTTTCAATATAAGAAATATCTTCTTGAGTGACACGATCCATTTATATGCTATAAATGGATGTGTAATCTCACTGAATGATTGAGGTTACTGCTATCTGAAGTGGCCCAACATCATTTCGATTGAAATAGTGGGTGCCCTATACCCAATTATTCAGTGATTTTAATTACCATATCATGTATACAATTATCTTTAAATGATTTCATATTACCATTGTCTGGTAGAATTTTCTGTGTCCACTATTTAGTGGTAATTTCCTAAGGTTAATTTTCGTAATGAAAGGTTATAACAGTTCCTAGGATATAATGAGAACCTCAAGATACCCTAACATTAATATTAAATATATGTTATATAGTCTAGATACATCAGACTGACTAGACATAGTAGATTCTTGACTATTATGTGTTGGGGGCTCATATGCATTGATAATTCTTCTCATGAAGTTCATACTTTCTGATCTCTAGTTGTGAGATCATGAGGACTGATCCGCCAATAAGAACAACACATGTTTCAGTTGTCCTTGGATGTTCCTATCTATAATCATGTGTAATGGTCTCCTAACATGGGATCATTACCAATGAATGTCATTTTATTGCATACTTTTATGCAAGGTGAAAACCATGGAAATAAAGCTGTGGCGAGGTAGTTTTTTTCGGGTGCGTTGTTGGTGGAATGGCATTGGCTGAATTTTTAAGAAATTATTTTTCTCTTAGGGGTTATGGAAGTAATATATCTCAGGCCATGTTAATATGAATGATAGTACCTTTATTAGTCTATGGCCATGGCAGTCAATGGTATGTCTGTATAGTTAAATCAACCAACTATAAAGCAGGAAAGGGGCGATGACATGTGAGTAAGTCCTGGTATATGAGATATTACAGACAAAGAGATTATATTACCAAGTGTGTGTTCATAGGATGTTTGTCGTTGTAGTGAAAATCCTTATTTTTTCATGGGACATGATGGTTTTCTAGATCACGCTCTTGGTATGTGATTACTATTCATAGTTGTTGAAATAAGGGCTTAGAAGGTCACACTCCATAGCGTATTGAAGAATCTTCCCTATTCAGTTGAATAGGAGTTTTGGAAATGGTGGGCCGTGCCATAAGAGTTCGGTATTTTTCAAATGTTAAATGATCATCTATGCAATAAATAAATTCACATTATTTGAGAGTAAAATAATAATTATTTAACTTATTTATTAAATTTATTTATGAGTTTTAAGTAAATACATGAAAAAATATTAATTGAAGAATATTAAATTATTCAATGTTAAATTAATATTTATTGGAGTGATGAGTCGAGTTAATTAATTAATTATTATCATATAATATATTTTTATATATTACAAGTAAGTGATAATAATATTTATGGATCAGTTTAGTAGTCATAAAATTTCATTGATACTGTGTTAAGTATTTGGGGTCGGCGATGCGATACCTGGTATTTTAATTGAGGACTGCATATAGAAGAGGAGGGGATTTTTCCAAAGACTATTCATGGATCTACTCTCTCATATCCTCTCTCCCACACTCTAGAGAGAGATGTACTAGTTCCATGGATCTTGATTGGAGCTCTCTCTGGCATCACTAACGAAGCGATGCAGTGATTGTTGGAACGTCGAAGGCGTCGTCGGTATTCCGTGCTAGCACCAGAACTAAAACGAACAGCGCTCCAATGGATTCCTTGAAGTCTGTGGGGATGATCTAGAATAATTCAACTTCTTATTATTCAAGCAATGATCGCTGAAGATGAGCATACGTCATGCGTGACTTCAGATCTATACCATGTTTTTTACTGCTTCTGTTTGGGTTTAAAATCTTCCACATGTGATCCTCGACTAAGACCGAGCTTCTATTCTCTGACATCGACTAGTTTACGTAAATCATCGGCGGAAATTTTTTTAAAACCCACTTGTTTGGGGATTCCATTGCGTGCTTGGTTCCAACAGTTTCACCATTATGGCAGTTGGCAGGTTTCGTTGTAACTGTAAGGAAACTGGTTATAATGTTAAACAAAATCCCAAATATATTTATATGTTTTTCAACTCCATATCTATATCTACATACATCTTCATTGACTCTCCTAGGAAGAAAATCTATAAATTGATTACATTCATTGATATGGTTTTCATTCCATCAACTAGGTTTCATTTATAAAAACTTTTATATACTGAATTAGCTCCTAATATATTGATTGTTAAATCATAATATAATTCATAATATGAAATAACACATAACATAAATTGAAAATTTATGCTTAAGTAATGAATCACATTATTATCATTTTTGGAAATATTTTCAAATCATAAAAATATTTCCAAATCATTCATAATGGTTTTTATAGAGAATGTTAATCAACCAAAACATATACCATATGAGTTACTTTCTAGATGTTCTATCCTAATCCCACTCATTGAGCATAAATGATGATAAATTTAACAATGAATCCACTCTTACAGTGTTTTTACACCAAGGTTAATCTATTCCAAGACCAATTATATTTTCTAGTATATACTCAGGGATATATTTCCATATAAAACCACAAAATTTCTATATTACAAAAACATTTTGATATTATCCTACACTTAGACATATCCTTCGAGAGTTACATAATGTTATGTTCTATAATATATATTTTCATAAATATAGTTTCCAATTGTTATAAAAACCTTCCTTCAAAACCATCTATAAAAACCTAAATCCAATAACCTGGGTATGGTGATTAAATTAATACATTATTATAAGACACATGATATCATGCTTTAAAGGATAAAATAGTTTAGTTGTATTGAGGAACTATAAACATACATGATTATCACATTACATTAGAAAAAATGAATTAAATATAAATATTCTAGTGGTAAATTCATCATGTACTCTAGTATATCAATGAAATAATTAAGAAATACCATATTAGTGATATCGGGAAACGTAAAAAAAAAGAAATGGTGAGCTCAGATTCTCTTTAAGGGAATATTTATAAAAAATATATCATATTATAAATAAATGATGAAAAATTTGAATGAGGTAAATAATAATAATAAATTACACATATATAATAACCTAAAAACGAGACAAAATTCAAGATGATAGAAAAATATAAATATTCACATGGATAAAAAAGTAGTTTTATAAGGATTGAATGCAATTTCGAATATTGTAGAATTTAAATCAAGGATATCTTCCAAGAAGTCATAATACTTTATTAAGGGATATACCAAATAAAAAAATTAAATTACCTCCTGATAAATAATGATGAATAGTGGGGATATAATAGGGCCCTCCCATCACTTACTATATCAAATTCATTCATTAGATAAAAGAGATGTTTAACAATTAAGTAAAATATAAATAGAAAATTTTTTATAGATAAACTATCATAGAAATTTTTGATAATTTACCCATTAACTAAATATATCAAAAAGATCACAATTCATTTAGATTAATATGGTGGATGGTATCATCAAACTATATACCAACTAAATCATAATATTCCTCAAATGGTGTTGAAATTTATGAAAATACTTTTAAAACATCACCAAAGAATTTATTGGGGAGAGTTACCATTACATTTTGAAATCAATTATATAAAATCATAACATTTACATAATATTCATAAAATAATTATATGTGAAAAAATGTAAAACATTAAATTAAGATTCCAGTCAATGAGTATTCATGATGTCCGGATGATCCATTTGTGTGGTAAACGTTAAATTAATATTTTATTCAAAATTTTTTTAAAAGTCCCTCATTTAGTAAATTACGAGGTGATTCCTTTTAAAATAATTTGTTGAAAGTTAATCTTGGGTATAAATTTCTTTAATAAATAATTTAATAATTTATAAAAAATTATTGGAAACATTTTAATGAAAATGATGACATGATAGAAAAAGATTCATGACTAAATATAAAAAAAAGTTAGTTATCCTTAAAATCATTCGTTAAGACTTTAATGTAATTTGGGTGAGGGAAATAAAAGAAAATATTCCAACCTATATAAATAAAAAAGAGATGAAGAAAATATATTTGTTTTAATATATAAATATATAATATTTCACCCTCTGAAAACTGATACAAAAAAATATAGAATAAGAATTAGTTTATGAAATAAAGCATTACCACAAGTTCATATTTCCTTGTAAGTACTCTTAACATCATTTATCATAAAGGAATATTTATTATATTATATAATAGAACTATATAAATAATTATAAAATAAAATATTATCCAATTTTTATAATTCAATACCAACTTATTAATAAGTCTATTAAAAGATTCATTTATGAGTATTTAATATTTTTTTATTCATGAATATTTCTATTCAGTGGTTATAGTTCCTGAATATTGAGCATGGTTACGTCATTTATATATTTTTAATAATGATATAAATAACATATATATTCATTATTTTTATATTTAGTATCAATATTGAATTATAAACATGTAAAATGTATCACATTGTTTTGTGGAGGTGGTAGTCCACACATTCAAATGATTGAAATTATCATTTTTAACGGGTATAATGAAACAAATAGGGATGATATATTAAATTTAATAAATAATTATTATTTTTAAAATATCAAATGTATTCATTATTCTCATTATTACAACCATCCATTTGAAGTGGTAATGATAAGGAATCATACTCCTATATGAAGATGGTATATCATACATACACACAAGTTTTATTTTCATTTTCTATAAGTTATAAAGTTGTAGAAAATGGTTATCCCACAATCATAAAAACATGTCAGCATATATATGATTCTAGATTAATTATATTATAATCGATATAATATATTTATATGATCTTATAAGAAGAAATAAAATTTAAATTATTTTATAAAGATTATTACTTATTCTTTGAGTGTCCCCCTTTGGGTTACACATAATGCCTTATTAAGATAGTAATAAAAAAATAATATTAACTAAATAAAAAAATTTAGGAATAAAAGAAGTTTTTGATATGGTCTTGGCTTAGATAGAGTTCTCTATGTTTGTGAAAAAATAGTATAAGAATTATGATTTTAAATGGGATGGGTGGGAAAAACATGGTTTTATTAAAAATATTTAAAAAATATATAAATTATTTTTAATTTGAAAGTGGAACCAAATATAAAATAATAGGAAGGTTGTATAATACATGGTATAATTATCGTCAACCAAAATTATTTAGTAAATTTTATGTGGCATTTTACAATTATCTCATAGTTTTTCTCCCTATCATCCTATTTTAACCATAACCATGTTAATTTTTTTTACTATTTTATTTTTTCAATATGTTATAAAATTATGTTGACCTAATTAAATAATATTATTAATACTAATACAAAATTTGGAATACTTTTTATAAGACTAGTTTTTTTATAAGTGGTAGAAATTAATTTTTATACAAGTGCACAAAGTGCAACACGAAATAGTTTAAAATAATTTTTTTGTTTTAAGAATAAAAATTATTTTAGAGAAAAACATAGAATAATTTTGATTATATTGAAATTAATTGTATTTTAAATAAATTGAGCCTATTTATTCATTTCAGTTAAACTAATACTAAAAATAAATTTCTATTTTTTTGTTCAATAGATATGAACATAAATTATTATTTATTTTCAAAAAATTACTCTTATAACCAATTTATCAGAATTATTTCTAAGTTTACTATGAAATATTTATATTTTTAAATGAATTATTTTTGGTAAATATATTCTAGAAAATTGGTTTCAAAAAATTTCATTTCATTCATAAATAATTTTAATTTTATTAAAATGCAATTTCATAAATTTTGTTTCTACCGCATTAACCCAAAAATCAACAATTTTAGAAAAATGTCAAAACTTAACAGAAAGATATTTTTTTCACGGTGAAATAAAAAAAAATATATTTTAGTCAATTTTAATTAAAAAAAATTGTATTCAACTTTTAATTAGATTCATGAATTATGTTATTTTCATTTTACAATTTCTTATCCATATGAAAAAGCATACTATAATTAAGGATCAAGTGTTACATTATAATAATGTACTATGAAAAAAGTTCACATATTTTTTAGAACTATATTTGGATTCATTCATGTTATATTATGTTAAAAAGTAATGATTTTATATATTATATTATGATTAGAAAAAAAATTTACCCACTCCACTCACATGTATTTTGTCTCATTCTTTAACCAATCAACATTCATGTTGTGTTTCATAATGACCATACATTAATTTGGATACATTTTATTTTTCCGTGGTTTTTGAGAAATCACCAATTCATTTCAATTTTTCATTCATCGTTCTCTCCCTAGGAAACACATGAATTTCAAAACTATTCCACATCACAAAAAAAATTTGTGGATAGATCGTTTCTACGAAATATGTTTGGATTCATTCGAATTTTTATAAGATAATGATTATCAAAAGTAAAATATTAGACCTAAAAGTAAATTTACACTTATTAAAATCATCATTTTTGTCCTTATGTGTAGAAAATTATGAATTTCCAAAAGTTTTATATCCACATATTATCATTTGGGGGGAATCACTTAATCATATAAACTATACAGAGACATTGTTTAATAAGTATATGTGTCTAGATTACTATTTTTATAGGATATGTAGTGATGTTTGTACCACATTTATTGGACACAAACAAAAAAAAATTTCAACATAAAATATACATTCTAACTATTTGATAGACCCTTATCACTCATGTTTGGTTTCCATCAACAACCAAAAATTGTGGTGGAATCATTTCATTATTCCCTATATATGGGCCAAATATTTATAGAGATATTTTCTCAGAACAATATGTGTGTTGATTTTTTTTTATATGAAATGTAGTGATATCCAATCTATCTGTATTAGTCTCAAAAATTAATATATTCCACATTAATTCCATATTTTATCCTTGTGTGCTAACAATCTTCAGTTCAAATATAGATTCATTCAATATCCATGAACTCTATAGGAATTATAATATCCACCATATTATATAAGCCTTATTTATATCTGTACCTACTCCTAGATCTATTATTTAGAATTATTTATATTTTTTAGGATACATCGTGGCATCCATATGTCTTCTCTCATACCCATCCACAATCCTTAAATTCCAACCCATCCCAAATCCCCCCTTTGTGTTAGAAGTGCCCTAAACCGTCACTCACATATTCAATACTATAAATAAAAACATGAAAAATATTATTTTATAGTAAATGAGATATCCCACTAATAAAACACATATAATTTACATCATTTCAATAATCCAAAAAAAAGTTATCATAGATTTTAAGAATCCAAAAATGTAAAGGTTTAGTGTTGTGAGGATTAGCTATATGAAATTATTATTTTACAACATTTCATAAACATTTATATAAATACTATTCTCATATGATTACCCTTAAAATAAATCGTAAACAATAATATTATTTATAAATTAGTGAAAAGAAATATAATATATTGGTGGGATAAAATGGTGAGTATGTGTAAACATAACAGATAAAAATTAAAGATCACCAGTGTTTATATGATGAAGATGAGGGTATATGAACATAATCATTTTATATTAAAATTATAAAAGGAAATAATATAAATCATATATCACTAAATATAAATCCAGATATAAGTATTTCTAACCAAAAAATGATTCTTGGGAGTGTGGAAACACGAGTCATTAATATATGATCATGATTCATTTCATAATTATATGTCCTAAATATGATTATTAAAATCAGTCTAAGGTTAAATACCAAGACATTCAGAACATAATAAACTATTTAACCACCATATTATAATATTATATAATATCTCTTACATCTTGTGTACCTTTTGGACTTGGGATTACCATACCCATAGCCTTGTGGGTCTATTATCACCAGCCATGTATATATTTTGGATTAAGCTCACCACCCATGTTATCTTTTTGTCATGGGATCACCACCAATTCACCCATTTGGGATTGAGATAACCAACCACTTATGCTTTGGAGTTATTTATATATAAAATTTTACACAATACATTAGAGGGATATATAATATCTTCTCATTATATAATGATAAAAAAACATTTTTATTACTTTGATGATGAAATTATTTATAATCCCAACATATATTGATTATACCATGAGAAAGGATTGGGTTTCATGAAAACATTGATAGTATATTTTTAAAATACATACTTAAAAAGAATGTGGTAGGTATCACTAAATAATATAACCATTAAATAATAATAAATATAAAATGATGTTGCCTTAGATGAAAAACAATTTCATAAGAAAATGCATAAATTTATTATAAAAATAATCACAAATATTCTTTAATTTTTTATAATTTTATTAAGAATATATTTATCTTGAAAATAAGGGGAATATGAATTACATTTGGGAAAACATATAATCCTGAAAGGTAGCATCATTAATAGAAATAGAAACAATGATGGGACAATGAGTTCATTAAAAAAAATTTAAATTGTTTTTTTCACACTATTTTTAAGTGATTCTATGATATTAGAAAAAACATACAAACATTATTGAAAGAATATCCCTTAGTGAAAGAGGTAATGTGCCATGAAAATGACATTAAATAATTATATAATTTGATATATGGACTTCGATAATACAATTTAGTGAATATTGACATGGAGGGGAATAATTCCTATTAAAAAAGAACTGATAAGGATGGATTCACTTAAAAATATCATTTTAAAATAATTTTTAATCCAAGTAGAAGTTAAACATTAAAAAGGCATGAAATATTTTGAAATAACCAATTGGGAAGAAAATATACGTGGACTTAGAGATAAATAGAAAACCATTTCTACCAATAAAATTTGAAACACAACAAATCATGATTTCAAAATGATATTGGAAATAAAACCTAAATTTTAATAACGATTAAAAGAACATTATCCAAATTGATGAATTTTATGCTACTCATAGCGAGTTTCTTAAGAATACGGGATTTGAGACCCCTTCCTAGGACAAAGATAAACCAAAAATCAAATAAGGATTTAGGATAGTAAAAATTCAGGTGGATTGAATAGATAACCAAATGGGAAGAGTGGGATGGTATGAGTAGATGAAGAAACATTTTATATGTGAGTTTTTTGTGTATGTTTAGAAAATATCCAATCAATATTGTATAAGGATATGAATTTAAAATAAATATACATAATGTTTAATATAATGGAGTTGAGATAATTATTTGTTAAGATAGTCCTCATAAAAACACTTAGATATATGGTTTTATGATATATTAATTCATTAACATAATTTTTAACCATTTTGACTACATTTGACATTTTACATGGTAACTTTATTTAGATACATGATTTTTTAATTTTTGAGTCATCACAAAAATTTATAACCTATTTCCCTTCTTTTTACCATTATCGTGGTAAGATGATTTTTACATCAACCACTTATTTTAATGAATAAAGATGAATTTGGACTCATATATTAATTTAAATAGGATTATTATGAATATAAATTCCATTAAATCTATTTCAATATCAAAATATGGGAAATTTATATTTTAAATGAAATCTTATAATAACAAGGAATGTTTTTCTATAAGGAAACAAATTTTTAATCATTATGTATTTTTAATCATGTTTCATATCAAGTAATAATTTAATAAGTGTTAATGTGATTTCATATTATGTGAAACATTACTTATGATTTATCATTTAAAATTGATCAATTTATTTTATTAAGTTATAAATTCAGAAAAATTTAAATACTTTTTTTTCAATTTTTAACATTTTTAACATTAAACGAATTTAATGAAATCCATTTAAAATTTAATTTTAATATTGTAAAAATTAACATTTATGAATAAAAAGGTATAAAAAATTTCATTGAAATTTAAAAATACATAAAATCATTCAATAATAATAATAATAATATTAATGTGTGACACATATTTTTTATAATAAAATTATTTAATTAAATATTATATTTTATTTAATTTATCAATTATTTATTATTATTGAATTATATTATGTATACTTATTTAATATATTTTCAAAACAAAAATAAATATACCTTTTTGATATATATATACCCAGTGACCATATATAAAATAGATATATTTTAATGACCATATTTTCAATGACCATATATATAACAATATTATTTTATTATTATATTTAGACATAAAAAACAAATATATTAACTTTTTATATATAATTATATCAAAACATGTGTATTATATTTATAATGTTTTTCATTATTTACATTATTGAAATCATGGTTATGATCTTCTTGGAAAACCATGTGGATGCATGTTTTATAATTATGGAATTTTTATTAACTTATAAATTTATTCCACTTGTACTTTTCTTAATGATTTTCCATAATTTTTCACATGATGTAGTAATGATTATATAGAAATATGAAATTTTATCTCAATAAAATGTTTCATATTTTTATTTAGTATAATATTTTTTAAAATCCAACACAATATATATTTAATGAGAAATTTATTCTCAAATTTTAGTTTTTGTCATTCTACCACTTAAATAAATTCGATCATACGAATTTTAGTTATCTTACCTATAAATTTTTTTAGCGTATGTAAAATATAATAAAAACTAATTATATGGTGTTTAAAAATATATTGACCTCACTATCTTAGATATGAATAAGAAACTCATCATTTCCCTCATATTAGGTGTCTCTAGAAAAAATTTTTTCTCCACAATCATTTAAACTAAATTCACCTAATTATTTGGTATTAGATGATTTCTATGGAAGTGATCCCCACATGATGTTTATAGTCATATTTTCATAGTTATATGGTCATAGGATTATTTTGGATACAAAATGTGGTTTCCTCACTTCAGTAATTGTCATGGGATCTAAATATATAGAGATAGAATATATTCTTAAAATCACATCAAATTCAACTAATGGAAGACTATAAATATTTATAGGGTAAAATCATTCAGTATTCAATAATTATTGAGTTGTAGATTAGGGATTAAGTTATTATACCTCCCGGTCCTTTAATATAAAATTTCATATATATAATTTAATATTGTGATTTGATTCTCTTATTAAACAACATAGATATGAATGTTTTGGTAGTTCTAGGATAAATCTAGACATGGGTAGTTTTAGAGTTGATTAAGTGTACAACTTATAGTACATAATTTTCAAGACCCACATCCATAATTTTGATTTTATAGTATTTCCCATTGACAAATTTCTTAAAGGGTTGTGGGTGTTAGTTGTATTCGTTTACCATATGAATCATCATATTATGGCATAATTTCTATACTACGTACAATTAAAGATTGACTATGATCTTGGATAATTCAGTGGATCATTATTTTTATTCTTCATATTCTTCAACATTTCGTGCTTCTTTTCCTTCTCTATCACACATAAACCATTTACCTATTAATTTGATGGAATCCACACATGCAGATTCCCCTAACATCATAATATTGTAAGATTAATTTTCATACCAAAATGGGTTTTATAATTTTATTTTCATCAATAATACATTTCTCTCATATTTACTCTTAAAGATTTTAATAATGTAAGTATGTAATCTCAATTTAAATAATGGTAGGACTTTGTAAAATTTCTTCACAGATAGAAAATTCACTTATATAAAATTCCGGAGACTTGGTTTTCTTACAGTAATGAAATGAATAATTTTTCATTCGTGGTAACTGATAAATCCTGATGTGTGGCTCAAAATTCTTATGACGTTATCTTTTTTATGTTCCATTTGATTAAACCTCATTTTTTGAAACCCCATAGATTATTTAAATATTTTTGGGTGAAGTGTTTAAGGAAAATATTTATTTTAAAATACATCCTTAAACTCAAACTATTTTATAGACTAGTTTTCATCCATCGGTCTTATGTTATTTATATAATCACTCCATTTTTATTACTATAACGTCCTTATACTTCTACATATATTATTAGATAATTTTAATTATAATTGTCAATCAAATTACAATCCATGAATCCTAATATCTAGTGTCATTGGATGAATAGGTAACTAAAACTAAAAAGATGGAAAATATTTATTTTAATAATCCATAAAGAAATATTAACTAATATTCGGCACCTAAATAACCATAGGATAACTAGAGTAATACTTTCACTGACGGGATGAGCTAAAATTCCCAATAAGTGCATAAATCTAGGAATAAGGAAAAGCACATTAGTTAGAAGGAAATACTTGATGAAATAAAAAGTAATGGAACATAAATAAACATAATGAAGAAGAAAATGTAGAGGATTGGGAAATAAAATCATTGTATCATAGGATTGTGGGAATAACATATAACATTACATAAATATGAGACAAGGAAAACCATTAAGACTATATCACATGTTGGACACTGTACCATAAATGAATAATGTTCACTCCATATCCTAACATTCAGTATCATGAGACTAAAAATCATTGAATGCATTAGAGTGATATATGGTAGTATCCATAATAACATGTTCATTGAAATCTATTCCATGTGAAAAATCATTCACAAACATAAGGGTTACCAATGAAATGAAATGGTCATCATAATTATGTCATAAAGCATAAACAAATGGAATATCATAATAGTTTCCATGAGATAATGGATTTAAAGAAATAATGTAAATTAATATAGTCATATAGGAATATATAATTATAGATTATATCTAATTTAAGTGGAAACATGTAAAAATAGTTTTTGTGAAACATTAAAATTAAATCATTTTTTGCAGTATTAAAAAAATATTAAAAATTAATTTTAAAAGAAAAATGAATTTTTATTATTATAAATCTAGAAATAAACCATGTTAGATTATCAATATAGAATTAGTTCATTTATGTAAATAATGGTGGCATAAAAATATATTATGGAGTATATTTTAAAATGGGTAATGAATCATAAAGTTCCCATTAATTGGGATTTTATATTAGGGTGATTTGAGATGGGAACCTCTTTAAAACATACACTTCATGTAAAAGAATGATGAAATGATCATGATACATGAATTTTAAACACATATATAAAATTTTGAAAAATTAAATAAAATAAATAATAATAACATTTGGGTAAAGAGAGATAAATAATAACCTGAAAGAAAATTTGAGGTTTTGAAAGAATCCATTATCTTATGTCTGAAAGTGTTCTGAATGTGTAATTAATGTAATGGTTAATAAAATTAAATCCATTAATAAATTAATTAATAACTTTTTATATATTTATTGTTTTAGTATAATTTTATTATTCACAATTATGGCCTTTTATGAGTTATAATATTAAATTTTATCATTCAAGAGCATTCGTTTCCTTGGTTTCATGATTAGTTTACCTGTATACATGAATAAAAAATCATGTAAAATTAGAATATTTGTACAGAATTGAAATAATATTTTTTTAATATAAATTCACAACATAAAATGATCTTATTTTTCCTTTGGTTATATGGTATGAGGATGATTCGTTAGATAAAAATTTAATGATAACCATTTAGATTATTTTTGCTGTTCATTGATAGTAAATAAATAGTTTCATATTATTAATTAAAATCATGAATATATAATGTTTACATAAAATTAAATATGTTTTAATACATATATTATAATCATGTTTAACTAGTAAAATGTTTTTATGACCATCCTTGAAGACAGTAATGGAAATTTACAAATCTTCATCCTTGAATATGATACATCAATATGTCAATGGCGATGATTTCATTTCAAGTAAAAAATAAGAGGGAAAGATAGAATATGTTGGAATTTTACATTAAAATAATAAAATTCTTTTATATAAAATATAATGGAGTTATAATTTATCTTGGATAAGGTGAGGTGGGAGTTAGTAAGAAATGAAATGAAATATAAATTAAATAAAAAATGAAAGAGGATTTCACCTCTAGGATTTCTCCACCTTGAGAACCTCCTTAGAGAAATGGCTTTTATTTTTTGAGAAAAATGGATCTTGATCGTGGGGGTGATACTTGAGATGATTTTTGGATATTATTTTGGAATTTATCAAAGCTTGAAATGTTTGAGGAGAAGTGGTGGTATTATAGGGGAAGATATGGGTGTTTACTCATTATTTTATTCATTAGTTAATGATTTTTTCACATTAATGTGAATATATTGATAATAATCTCTAAATATATTGAAATACAGAATAATAGTTTAATATTATCGGGTTACATTATCCATACGTCATATCTTAATCAATAAATCTTGTATTGGTTAAATACAGTAAATAACTGTATTTCACAATTCACTAGAAATTCACCTATTTTAGAAAAATATGAAAAATTAACACTTATTTTTTTGATTGGTAGAATTCAAATATTAACATAATTTTATGTAAATATTTTTCCAAATATAGAAAATTAAATTTTTAATTAAAATATTTATTTATTTGGAAATACTAATGTAAAAATTATAGCTGAACTTATAAAACATCAAAAAATAATAATTATGGTCTAGTAAAATTATCTCATAATCAAAAAAAATATTAATTTAATTATTTATTTCATGAAAATAAATTTTCATTTAAATCATTGTATTAATTATTTAAATTTAAATATAAAATTATGTTTTAAAAAAATACCAACATTTATTAACTTATACTATGATAAAATTATATCATTTTTTTCATTGATAAGATAAATAAATTTTATTTATACTTTCATAGGTTAGGTTACTATTTTGTTGGTTGATTTACTACTCATAATAGTCACCTTACTTTTTATAAGGTCAAGTTACTATTCCACTATTTAGTTTCGTTACCTAATGAAAAAACATCTTATTTAATCTATTAATAATTTAAAATGTATGTTTTGTATAATTTATTTGATTTATTTAATTTATACTATATGACATAATTATAAGAAGGGAAACATTCATTTATAAAATTTGGGGTCATTAAATGATTCCCCCCTTATGTAGTATCACCCATGCAATTGGTTTTTGAAACTATGGGGAAAATAGGTGACGGTACTTATCCTTCAATGTATCATATGGTTCCCATGTTACCTCTTTGTACTTATAGTTTTTCGATAGAACATTGGCAAGGTGAGTAGTATGGTATTTTAGAACTTTATCTATATTGTCCTAGATCCTCACTGGCCACTCCTTTGAGAGAGATCATTTTCCATATGTACAATTTTAGATTCAGTACTTGTGATGGATCATGTATGTACTTCCTCAAGAGGGATATATATAATATATAATGTCCTTATAACATGGTAGGTGGAAGTTCTGGTCGATAGGCCAGAACTTCAAAATTCTTAATAATATTGAAGGGGATGATGTACCTGGGACTTATATTTCCTTTCTTCTGAAATCTCGTGATTCTCTTCTATAGAGATATATAAAGAAATACCACATACCCATCCTTAATGTCATATTATCATCAATTCATTTTTTCATATATCTTTTGCCAAATTTTTGGCTACCATGATTTGTTGTTGAATGGTTTTCACCTTCTCCACCATTTCATCTACCACATCATGTACAAGCATCTTATATTCATGGAATTCAACATATAATTCCAATGTTGTACATCGTTTCCCATAAAGGAATTCAGATATATCCATTTGGTCACTAAATGGGACATAATTATTGTAAGTGAATTCGTCCAGTGGAAGATATTTGTACCATCCCCTTATGAAGTCCATAAAACATGTTATAATCATGTCTTACAGTGTATGAATAGTATATTCATATTCTAAATAAGTTTGAGGATGATAAGGTGTACTGATGATTAACCTAGTGTTTATATAATGATAGATAATTTTCAAGAATATGAAGGTGAATCTGGGATTTGAACCGGATATAATCAATAGTGGTACTCCATGAAACTATACCACTTATGTGATGTATATCCATCGAAGTTTCTCCTGTGATAAGTCCGTTCAAATTTTTATAAACTAAGATGTCTTTGTAAGATGATCTACAAAAACCCATATATCATTGTTTCCTCTTGATGTCTTTAGATGTCCAATGAAAATGTCCTTGGTGATATTTTCCAATTTCTATGTCGGTATGGGTAACAGATATATCATCCATGTAGAATTGTTTCTTACATTCTTCACTTTCTGATATACTAGAAACATTGATGTAAATTCATAAATCTCATTCTTCATATTGTCCAACCCATAGTTTTTTCAGAGATCCTGATACATCATTGTTCTCCCTCGATGAATAGAGATGCTTGATCCATGTGCATCATTCAGGAGATATTTATTTACAATAATATTAGATGTTATACATTGTGTAAACAAAAATCTCATGGGTCCTTCCCCATCCATTCATAACTGTCAGTATTTCAAATTTATTATGGATTCGACATTTTTCATAATTTCTACACCATTGTTTGAGCATCGTTTATTTACTACAAAAGTGATGTATAAGAAATAATTTGAGAAATTACTGATTATGTTCCTTCCTTAATGAATCCAATATCTATCCTTATCAATCATAAAAGGATTTTATCTTTATTAATTACCATCATTGTTATTGTTTAATGATCATTTCTACATAGATCATCAACCAACTTGTTTTATTTAAGAGCATGGTAGTGGATTGACCAGTCATAGTCCTTGATGAGATATAACCATCTTTGTTGGAATATATTAATGTCCTTATATGTTAATATATATTTTAGACTTTTGTGATCATTATATAACTCAATCTTCTCCACTTAAAGATAATTAAACCATAGTTTTAATGTAAATATCACAGTTTTCAATTGTAGATCTTGCATGGAATATGTTTTCTCATGAATAATCAACATCCTTGATAGGTACGCTATCACATTATCATTTTTAATTATTACAAAACCGAATACATTTTCAAAGAATCATGGAACACCACAACGAGTTACCCACTATTCTGTAGTTTGTGAAATTGTGCCATGATAAGTCTATTTTTCCACACTATGGTGCATTCTTTACAATAAATTTTCCAGATAATCATTACTCCCTTCTGAGTTAGCTTAGATACTGGGTTTTAAAAACATGATATGATCTTCAAAAATCATCGGTAATACCCATACTGACTATGGAAAATATGGGTCTCTCTTTCCGATATAGGATAGGGCCACTCTTCAATTTACATTGTCTTAGAAGGGTCAATAACTATTCCATTGATCGTGATAAAATTATACAAGAATGAAACATACTTCATATTGAACTCATATTTACTATACTTTTCAAAATGTTTCTCCCGTCACAAATTCTTATTCATAGTATTCAAATGATCCCCATTTTCCTCCATTCTCTTGGAGTATATCATAAAAATATCATTAAAGACTTCCACGATTTGGTCGAGGTAATCTCAAAAGAAAATAATTATTTTTTCCATGAACATTTTTGGAGCATTAGTGAGTATGAATGAAATTAACATTAACTCATAATGATCATACCTTTTTCAAAAGACAGTCTAGGGAATATCACCGTTATTGAATTTTAATTGGTGATTTCCTAATCGGAGGTCCTCCTTAGTGAAATACTTCACCCCACATAGTTGATATAACAAGTATTCTATTAGTGGAATGGGATACTTATTATTTAACATTATTTTTTTGAGGTCTCCATAATCAATATAGGAAAATTGATCCATACTTATTCTTGAAGAAGAGGACTAATACACCCCATGGTGAAGCACTCGGGCATATAAAACCCTTGTCCAGGTTCTCATGTAACTATTTCCTTTATTCATCCATCTCAATAATGTCCATTGTGTAATGTTTCCTTGATATATAAAAAGTTCCATGAATAATTTCAATTGAGAACTCAACATCTTTGTTTGGAGGAAGACTATGTAATTCTTCAGGGAAGACTCCATTTACTCCCTCACAATGGGTATGCCTTCGGGCTTGATCGTCTCCTTTGCGCCAATCATTTGAGCTATATATGATTGCTCATAAAGAAATAATATTAATAATTGAGATAATGATTCTAATGGACATTCATCATCTTAGATACACTTGTATAGAATTGGTGAATACCATAGATTTGAAGATTGTTCTCCTGTTCAAGATAATTGATTTTGGATTTGTATAAATATAGTCTATCTATGCCAAATATAACATCAAACTCCACAAAAATAGGTAAGACAAGATTTTTTGGGAGGACCATTCGACAAAAATTAAACTGGAAGGAATTATATACTGTGGATCTAATGATTTCTCCATTTTTATCCTCACAGATAACTCAACCTCTATATTTTATGTTGGTGTATGAATTTTTCTACTAAATATGCAAGATTTGAAAGAATGTCTGGAACCAAAATCCAATATTATATTTTATTCTTTGGAATAAACAAATATCATACCCATCACGCCATCATTTTCTGGATGCACCATAGAAGGAGTGATAAAAAAATTTGTTTCCCTGCTCCCTTAGAGGTTGTTGTTGTTGATTGCATCCAACAACCATTGGCACAAGGAAGTGAATTTCATAATTCCCATCTTCCATGCTGTTGAAGCACATATGTATAGGCTGAGGGTTGATTTGAACCATCCTATCTTATTTCTCATCATTGAGACTATTTAAATCTCATTTGGAAATTATTATACACATTCCATACTTTTCAACATTTTAATAAACTATTGGTTCCCTTTATGCAGTTTATATGATTATTATTCTGAAACATTTGAAACGTCATATGTTTGGTATCATTTCAATCATGGGATATATCTTTTGATCCACCCATATTGAAATACATTAACTCATTTTCACTAGTCCCATGATATCACTATGAGTCTCTAATCTCCATTTCATCCTTAAGGGAAAAACTAACAATCTTTTCATAACTTTCAGAATATTAAATCACCAATGAATTTTGTAAACTCTGAATTAGTCCTATAAAGAATTGATCCGCTTTGATTTTGGTATTTATGAATTATTCAATGGTGTATCATGATAGTGTTTTGATGTTCTCTTCAAATGACCTAGTAATCATGTCTTACATTGGATTCCGATTGAGGAACTTCCCCTCAATCATAAGACAGGGAGTTTGGGAAAAATATTTATTGAGAAATATTCTCATGGAATCCTCTAATTGCATGGAATAAATTTCCTACTTGTAAATATTTTTCTCATTTATTTTCTTCCAATAATAAACATCCACATCAAAATAATTGACTGCCATCACAAATTTTTTATCTTCTGAGCACTGGAGGACAGAGAATGTCTTTTCAATGGTCTTAATCCACTATTCCATGAGAATGGAATTAGAATACCAATTAAACATGGGATTTCATTTGTTCCAAAAGTATTTTTCTATAAATTTATAATTATTAAGAGAAGGAAGGTGTTCCTTATGATTCAAGTTATTATTCATAACATGAGAAATCTGAGATATTACTACCATAATGTTTTGAGCACACCTTCCCATCATATTTAGTATTTTATTTGGGTAATCATCACATTTCCTTTCACATTGATTATTGATATGGGTTCTCATATTTATATTCATTAGCTAAGAAAAATAATATACAACTTGGGGTATTGAATACATGAATAATAATAATAAGAAAAAAATGAAACTATGAATATGAATGGATAAAATTGTAAATGAATGGTATATACTTACTTGGGATACCCTATGATTCAATTTCTGTTATACATGGTGAGATAATTATCCATAGGGTTATTACTATAGTTATCTATTAATAATATTCAGATATAACTATAATGGTCTTTGATACTGAATATAACTACCCTATAATTTATACATATTATTACATAAATTTAATCATAATTGACCTTCAAATTACAAACCTAGAACCTCAAATTCTAGTGTCTTTGGATGATTATGTACATAAAAGTAAAAATATAGAAATAGAATAAAAATAATTATTTTAATCATTCTTAATGTGCTCCTAACTTCCATTGGGCACCAAATATTCATAGAATAACCTGTGGAATAACATAACAAATGGGATTAGCTACAATGTACAGTACGTGTATTGACATAAGAATCTATAAAAGCACATGGTTTAGAAGGCATAAAAAGATGAATAAATAGGAATCGAACATGAATAAATATAAGTATTAATACCATATAGATAATGGGTGAATATAATCACATAATCATAGGATTGTGGGAATAAAATATAACACGAAATAAACATGAGTCAAGGCTAACTACCAAGACTATACCACATGGTGGAAAAAGTCCCATATGGGAATTAAGATAACTCCATGTCCCAACATCAAGTATCATGAGACAAAAACCTACCCAATTCAATGGACTTATCTATTAGAGCACCAATTATTACATGTTCATTCACATGTGTGCCACTTGAAAATTACAACATATACATAAGGGTTACACATGGAATTAAATGTGTACCATAATAATTTCATGGAGCATAAAAAATGATTGGATCATAAAAGTGTCAATGATAGAATGAATTTAATGAATGGATAGAAATTAATAGGGAAAATAACCATTCATAATGATAAATTATGTCAATTATAAGTGTTAAAATGTAAAAATTGTGTTTAAGAATCATTAAAAAAGAATCATTTTAGTGCATTTTAAGGAATATATTAATGTAATTTTAAAAATGAATGGGAATATATTTTTTCATAAAAAATATTGAACCAATATATTTTCCATGATAGAATGAGTTATTTAATGAAAATAACTTTGTATTAAAATATATTATAATTTACACTTGAAAGTGGATAGGAAATCTGGAAGTTCTCATTTTTATGTTTTCCTTATCTAGGTGATTTGAGATGGCAGTGTCATTAAAAGTGAATTATCTATCAAAGAAAGATGAAATAGTCTAGAGAAATGAATTTAAAACTTTAATTTAATGTATAATAATTACACAAAAATAATGAAGAATTATATTTCTGTAAATAGAGAGAAAAAGTATCCTAAATGAAAAATAGAGGTTCAAAAATAATCCCTTACATTATTTATGAATGTGTTAAACACCTGATCTTAATGTCCTAGATAATTAACATAAATACATTTATTAATTATCTAATAACCTCTATTAAATTTATTTAATTTATTAAAATTTTATTAATTTCATTTATGGACTTTTTGCTGAGATATAAGATATAATTTTATCATTAAGGAGAGTTCGTTTAGTTACTTTTCCTGATCTGTTGACTTGTATTGATGTATGAAAAATCACGTAAAATTATAATAGTTGTAAAAAATTAAAATTATATGATGTTAATTAAAATAAATAACATCCAATGGTTCTATAAATTCATTGTTTATATTTTAGGAAGATGGTTCATTAAATTATAATTTAATGATAATCGTTGGGATAATTTCGTTGGATCATTGATCATCAGGAAGTACATTCATTTTATTAATTAATATAATTTATATATGATGACTCCAAAAAATTAAATAGCCTATAATAAATATATTATAATTACTCGTAACCTGAAAAAATGTTTTACGAATATCCTTTACTGAGGTAATGGAGAGGGAAAAATTGCCATCTTTGATTGCTACAAATCAACACATCACAGACATTAATTTCATATTTTTTACAAAAGGAGATGAAATATGAAATTATATTGGGTTATTCCATTACCAAAATAATATTCCAAAATATAAAATATAATGTTATTGTCATGTTACATGGATATGTTTAGGTTGGGATATAATAATAAAATAAAATAAATTGAAAAGATAATAAAATAAAATGAAAGAGGATTTTTCCACTTGAATTTATTCAACTTGGGAACCTCATTAGGGAAAAGTTTTTTTTATTTGGATGAAGAAAAGGGGTCCAATTAGTGGGGGAGAGACTCAAGAAATTGAACGAGAACAATTTGGACAAGATCAATGCTTGAATGGTGTGAGGATAATGTGTGGTATTTATAGGAGAGGAGAGGGGTGTTTACTCTTTATTTTATTTATTAGTATATAATTTTGGTAGAAGACTCTGAATTTTTTAAGTATTATTAAAAATATATTTAAATAATTAATTAATGTTCAATATTATGTTCGTACATTATATATAAATCTTATATTACTTAATAAATAATTTATTTTTTAAATACCGTAAATTACTGTATTTCACGATTTATAAAAAATCCAACTATTTTAGAAAACTGTAAAAAATTCACTATAAACATTATCTTACATTTATAATTATTATATGAACTAAATTTTATGATAACAAATTTATAAATATTTTAATTTTTTTTAATTAAAACTATTATTTAAATGGAAAATATAGTTTTTAAAATTATAACTTATTTTATAGTGCATTGAACAATTAATTTGGGAATCATAAAATATCTTATAGTCATAATAAATCAATATATTATTTTATTAATCTATTTCATGGAAATAAACTTACATTTAAATCATAATTTTAATTTTAAAATTATAAATAATCATTTATATTTTATAAAAATAACAACACTTAAATTATCAATTTCGAAATATTTATTTACTTAAACTAGGATATAATTATATCATATTTGTATTTATATGGTGGATAAATTTTATTCATACTATCACTATTAAGGTTACTATTTTATGGGTAGGTTTACAATTCATATGGTCCAAAATACTATTCCAGAGGACAAGTTACCATTCCATTGGTATAGGTTCTTTAACATCTAAAAAGCCTAATATTTCATTCATTTATCATTTTTAGTGTTTTTATCTTTATCTATGTGATTTATGTGATTTTTACAATATTTTATAATTATAATAAGGGATTTATTCTTTAACATAATTCAATATTATTACACTAATTCACCATCCAACATATGGATTACAAACATTTCTTTTTTCTCCCGTGGAGAATTTATGAACAACAATATATTTATATCATATCAACAAATTTATAAAAAAATTGGATTGAATGGTACAGAAATTGTTGATGTTAATTGACCCAATAACGACCCAATGACATATTTCTACTTCACTAATGTGTTCAATGGGTCATGATGTTTTAGGTTATTTTTTTATATCCCGATATATTTTTTTGATGAGGGTTTCCTCTCCTTATCCATCACATTTGTTTCCCATTAGTATAATGATTTTAACATCCAATATTATATATATATATATGTTCTTTAAATAAATACTATAATTGGAAATCATAAATTATGATTTATATTTTAATAGAATATGGAAAACCAAATTTGAATAATGTTTTTACCATTCTATCATTAATAAGGATATAAAAATACTAGTGTGATAATAATATGACCTATCACATTTAGGCAACAAGAGAAAATTTAAAAAAAATAAAGATTGAAGAAAACATCACCATGAATAATAATAAAAATAACTCCAATTATGATGATGGAAAATCCATTGTGATGTTTTGAAATGGTATGAATTGTATAAATACGATGAAATGATTTCCTCATTTTCAATTTTCACTAAATACTCTACATATTTTCTTTGATGTGGTGTTTGAATAATTCTACTAAACAGTCATGAAATGATGGAATGCATAAAAGCAGAATCAAAATGTAAATTTTCTATTATTGAATGAATAACTTTTGTAACATTCAACAATTATTTTTTAGTGTCAACCTTAGTAGTTGTGATGGAAAAATATCGTCCTTGTGGGCTCTGAGGTCATTGGTTATCTATGAAAAACCTTGTCTTTTTGTGTTGGTTTAAAAAGTTACCTATTTCCTTGGAGTTGAAAAAAAATCCATGGTGGTTTGACTATAAAAGTCATTTCCTCTCTCGCATTTGTGGGTTTTTATTGTTAGCTTTTTCAAATGATGTGTCCATCCTTCTAGTACCTAAATCATTTCTTCTCCCCTTAGGCGATTTCCTGTGTGATTATTTCTATATATTTGACTAGTGGGACGATATAATATCATGGAACCATTAGATTAATCCATCAGACCCCCAAAATTGAATTATACTATCCACTTATAATCCCTATGATACACTTGAGATTCTTCGATATACATTTCAACATTGAGGGCACATCAAATAATTTCCTCACAGATATAAATGACTTGGATCACTATTGATTTTCATACAATAGGTTTTAGCCCGCTATAGAAGCGTCCAAACACGCCTTTGGTGGAAATGAAAAATTCATAGGCCTATCATTCATGTATGGTGAATTTTCTCACTTACCAAATGATAGATTCATAATCTTCATTCTTGAGGGAATGGAAATGGTTTCAATTTTAAGTCATAGAGTGTGAGGAAACTATTTTTTGAGAAACATTTTTTGGAATTCATTCCACCAAATCATATTGATATCTTCTTCAAGCTTCTAATTCATGATCAATTTCCACCACTGATCAATGTATCCCTTGATATGGTAACCTACCATTAGAACATTTCTCTTTCTCAGAACCTTGAAGGATACAGAATATATTGTTAATGGAGTTGATCATTTGTTACATTATTAAGGGTCTATATGATTCATTAGATGGCAGTGGCCTTTTTCGCATAAAAGACTCAATCATAGCTTTTTCTCTCATATGGGGACATAGATTCTCCACTAGATCTGGGTTTCTATTCAAAATTAAGGTTAGCTGAGTGACAGTCACTATAAATTTCCTAATTTATACTCACATCAGGTTGGACATCTCATTTTGGCTATCATCATATTTCCCTTTTCATTAGTTTTTTACCTGATTCCTCTTATTTCAATCCATTGGCTATAATAAAAAAGAAAAATTAGGGAGGATATTTTTAAAAATATTTCACATGTAATGGAAGAATCCCAGGGAATGAAATGAAAAATTTATAAATTACATTTTTTTATAACCTGAAGAACTTATTTTATCTAATATATGTTGTAGATGACCTTTTACTAACTTATATCCTTATGGAAATTTTCTTTTTTCCCTTAATAATAGATATTAATGACCTTGCAAATTTAAAAAATAATTTCTATCGGGAGTGTAAAAATATTTGTGAAGCATGACCTATTATTACGCAACAGTTCTTGGTTGAGTCTACCTTAACATGATGTTTTAGAGTTTTACCCATATATATATATGTGTCGAAGCCTCATTAACTTGTAGTATCTAGAAATGAATTTATTTTTTACATACACCACTTAATCAATCCTTACTAAAATTTCATTACATTCACATATTCTATGATTTATCCATAAATAGTTTTCTAGAATTTTCATATCCTGATCCCAAAAGTTAATAAAATTTTCCTTTGATAATAATTTAAACAAAATATCTCTTAATTACATATTAATTAATGATTTATTACATAATATAAAACCAAATAAAAAATTAATGTTGATAATTCTAGTGTATTTGGTGAATTATTACATTACATAACAATTTAAATATGAAAAAAAAATGTTTTGGAAAATATTTTTAACATGCTCACACTTAAAACTGCACAGAATACCATGGGTATATACATAAGAAACGGGTGAATTATAAAGACATGTTTGGGAAATAAACATGGAATAAAATTAAGCGAATAATAAATTTTAGAAAATAACAATATCAATAAATCATAAAATGGGTGAGAATCAGAAACCTAAATAATAAGATATGATATATCAGTATAACAAGAGAAAATTGGTGACATATTTAAACCCCTACATCATAAAAAAGGTTCATGTATTACTTATGAGAATCATGATTTAAAAATTCCCATAAAGGAATTATGTTAACTCACTATCCCAAAATAAAGTATCATGAGACTAAACATTAACTAATTCATTAGACCACTACATTGTATCAGGCCCACCCATCGATTTCATTTCCTTCTAATGCTTATGTGTTCTACATAGATCATACAACATGGATTCATTCATCATAAAATTTTATTCTGAGATCATGGAGTATGAAAAAAATATCGGTAAGTCACATGTAAAAAAATTAAAAGAATATAAAGGTGAACACCAATGATAGGAAATGGGTAGGGTATTCAAAACACAATTGTTTTTTGGTAGGAAAATCACTCTGACATTTCGATAGCATAACAGTGAAACTTAATAATTTATTAAAACAAATGATTAGAGAAAATGGGTTCTCTAATCATTTGGAATTGAAATGGGAAGTAATAGGTACATGAAAAAACATAAACCAACATTAAGAGTAGGAAATATAAGGAAAAATATAACGAATAAACATTAATAATAAAGAGAAGATGAGGATACCTTACTAAATTTTGGTATGGAAATGGGTGTACCTAATGGTTCATGGAAAGTATTAATGAGAGTGAAAAAGGTATCTCATCATTCATAAATAAAATTGATATTAACGTATTTTTTTGAAAATTATCCCAATGAACCAGAAATTTAATTTAAGAATCACAAATTAAAAGAAATTAAGGGATTTTAATTATTTTAGAAGGCCAATGTATTAAAATAATAAAATAATACCCTTTATTTTGCAGAAGTGAGTCACTCTTTTAAATAAATGATTTTAGAAACTTAATATATATTAAATGTTTTGGAGGATTCACAAAGGCTTCATAAAATAATTCAAATAAAAATATAATACAATTATTTTAAAGGAAAAAATAAAGATTCGGTCTTTCATACCCATTATTGTATTTTTTCCATCACGTTTATTTTCATTATGATTCCATAATACACCCCAAATATTTATACGATATTTAATTTTTAACAAAAAAATTCAACTGTATTAGAAAATTATGAAAAATTCACCGTTGGATAATTTCGACATTCTAATTCCAAAACAAATATTCATCTAATAAAAATAATTATCTAAATACGTCAATATTCACTTGTAAAATAATAATCAAAATTTATTGAAAAATGGTTAGTTTTTTGACAATAATTCATTTGAAACACATATAAAAATTACATTTGACTTCATAAATAGTATACGTTCATTTATATTTAATAATAATTATTAAATAGTAATATTTTTTTATTTATTTCAATAATCCATTAATTTATCAAAATAAATATCTTAGTTTAATTTTTTCTTTTACCCAAAAATAAAATTTGTGTATTATTGTATAAGTAGAAAAATAATTTATAAATTAACAATAATAGGAATAAAAAATATTAATTTTTCTATAAAAAATATTGTACATACTCATATTTATATGTTATAGATACATATCAATTTAATATACAAGAAAACACCCGAAATGTAATGTGTGGGGTGGTGATACTCTCATGCAGGGGTTTGGTGAATAGGGTTTGGCCCGTGATCTCGATGAGCTTGAACATCCCCCATAAACAATTTCACTCATGCATATGTTGTTGGATATTATATTGGTAATCATAAATTGAAAATCCTAGTCATTCTATTTCCCTTGGATGCTCGGATAAGTGGGCTTCATATGGTATGATTCAACTAGTTGAGACCACCACTTCAATTTTCTGTGTTAATTGTATTTGTTTAAACCATATATTTATACTAATAAAATGATCACTATTCAATAAGAATATGATCAACAAAAATGATTCATTACAATATTTTGAATTAGATGTGGTATAATAAAAAAATGAATAACTTGTGTTTTTTATAACCATATTACATAATAAGAAAATTAATTAAATCAAAATGGGAGTTTTATTTAAAGACAATTATGTCATTATAGTAAATAATGAGTCTCATGAGAAATTATTTACTGGAATTTTGGAAAAAAGTATCTATTATAGGACTATTCCCACTCTGTTATGTTTTAATGGATACAATCATTGACATTATGTTATGTAATGATTCATTTTATTTTAAGAATTAGTATACACATTATTATAATATTTGGAAGGTGATATGATTATTTCATTAAAGAAAAAATGGGAATCTTAAGGAATTATTATAATTAAGGAAATAGGAATTTATTGAAGAATAAATAAATATTTCAACACAACGTTTATAAGTTCAAAGATAATTTTTTCCCACATTGTTCATGTGTATTTGAGAAACTTTTCATGAATATTGATTTCTTTTATACTGGTTTCCAATAAAAATATAAATACAAGTTTAAAAAACCATATTCTATTTCAGTGGGATATTTTTTTCTTAATTTATATAATGGAAAAGAATGAATTATTTTTTAATTAAGAAAACATTTTCATAATTATTTTTATGTATCACGTAAACCTATTTTGTGTCCACATGTTCCAAAATCCAATAAAAACATTTTCATTCACACCCAATGCTTCCTATTTATTTTGATGGGTCATACATATCTATAGATGTTACTGATAGGTTAGTGTCCTATTATAGTTTTCAGTATGGGTTGAAGAAATGTAATGTTTGAATAAATAATAATGTATTATAACAGATATTTTTTTAAATATTAGTATGTATTGGTGAATCTTATCACTCTATATCATTAATTGTGATGACCCGCCAATTCTCATTGGATTTAGAGTACCACGAGTCATTACTAAGCCTTAAGAGACATCTCTAAGACGCCAAAGGCCGGTAATAAATGCCGAAGGGTTTCAAATACATGTTGGGGAACAATTTACCCATTTTGAAATAACCCATAAACCAACCATAACCAAACATTCACTGTTTGATTCATGAACAAATGAAAGACCAAAAAACTACTTCATTAATGTCAAACCAAAACAACATACACAACAACAGAAGAACAAACTAAATATCAATGTACACCGTGGATGAACAACTCAAAAGATGCTACGAATCCAAGCTCCACAAGCTCCAAACTCTACAATATCTCCCAAGCCTCACCACAATCCATGAGAAACAAGATTCTTTACCTTCACCTGTTTCTCGAAATACTACATCTGCAAAAGCAGAAAAGTGCCAAAGAAGGGGTCAGTATAAAACTAAATATCTTTACCCTAATGGCTTCCCTACTCACACCACTAGGATAGAAGAGTTAGCAATATTTATATAAAAACAGTTTATAAAAAAAATTCTCCAAACCAGTTTATAACTAAATATAAATATGTTTCCAAAACCATTCATAACCAAAGGAATTCCAAGAGCAATTGAAACCAATTTTCCAGTAAGATATTTTTCCATAAAAAATAACCACAGAAGCTTTAGGACCATTTCCCAATATCCCTTTTTGGGATACCAAACCATCCACAACCCATGCAACCAACCATGTATGCTATGTTATGGCAGTTCCAAACTCATGAGTGGTTTCTCGTCGATCTACCAAGTCGTTAGAAGGTAATTGTTTCCCATGTTCCAATAAACCTTTGGTATCGAGCATAAGGTCATATTTCATTCAAGCCTCATACCTAAAAGTCCCATGTGCCATTAAATGTTTGGCACTGAGCACAAGGCCCTATTTCAACCAAGCCTCATATATGTAGCATGAACACACACCACACATTCCCAACAATCATTCCAAAACCATACATTCAATAAAAAACCTTTTATAGAAAACCATTTCCATCAAAACCATGTCTGTTCATACTATTTAAACCATTTCAATAAAATTGTAATTTTATTGAAAATAAAATAATAAACCAATTTCATCAAATCCATTTCAATACCAAACCAATTCAATATTACACCTTTTTTTTAAAACCCATATTTCGTCACAAAATTAACAATTCCTGAAATTCTACTATGTAAAATCATCATTTTAAATTCAAGAATCCAAATCACTTTTCACAACAAATAACCTAGATTTCACAATTTCACTAAAACCATAAATCATCACTAAAAAATATTTATTCAATACTTTTCACAATCAATTCAATTCAAATAACACAATTTGAAACTAATAAAAACAATTCTATTATGAGGAGTTGATAGAGAATCCTCCTACCTCAATGGTTTTGATGAAAACCATAAAAAATGGAGAACGTACAAGAAACCTGCATCGATTTTCCCAGAACCCTCCTTAAATCACTTATCCTAACAAAACCAAGACCTTGTCTTGTCATATTAGGCATTAAAACACTTAGATCTACCCATAACAGGAATAGATAATAGAAACCTAGAGAAGAGGAGATGTAGATCTAGGAAGATCTCAGAAACCGATCAAGAACGAAGAAGAACGATCACATACATCCCGAATCTGGATTCGTTTCACGAATAGAAGCTGTCAGATCACCTCCGGAACAATGGGAGAACCTTCTATGACCATGAGAGAAGAAAAATATTGAGTTAGGGCCAGATAGGAGAAAAAATGGGCCACTTGTAGGCAAAAATGCGTGAGATCAACCTTTATAGGATCTCGTTTAAGTGGTCACACGGTTAGGCAAACCGTATGCTAACTGTGCGTTACGTACTACCTCAGCCACCCATCTCACACGATTTGGCCACACAGTTAGACAAACCATGAACCGAACTTGTAGAAGCTACTATCTCCAAGACCTACTACGCATGGTTTGGATACACGGTTTAGACAAACCTTGTTTCGCTCGTGCGACACCCCCTTTTTCTCAAAACATCATTTTAAGTTCTCCCGACTCTCCCATTTGTCACCCTTAACATTAAAACCATTAAAAAGCTTCATGAAAGGGTTACATACCAAATAAGGGGGTACTAAATTCTCCCCGCCATTGGTCTTTCCATATTCAGAATGTAGAAAACCTTCATCCAACTGAATGAGTTCTAGCCACTACTCTTTCATTTCATTTTCATGTTCCCAAGTCTCTTCTTGAATCTGACCAAATTGACATAAAACTTGCACTTGACCGATACTTTTTCCACCCAAGTATTTCTCTTGCCTATCCAGAATCTGTAACGGGATATGTATCAACGAAGCATCCAGCTCTATGTAAATGTCATCCCATCTGATCACATGGTGAGGATCGGGCTGATAATTTTTCTACTGAGACACATGAAACACATTATGCACCGAACTAAACTGTGGTGGTAATGCCAAATGATATGCCACCTCTACAACCCATTACAATATCTCAAAAGGGCCAATGTATGTAGGAGATAACTTTCCCTACTTACCGAAATGAAGATGTCCAAGCCTTGGAGAGATCCTCAAGAAGACATGATCACCCATAACGAACGACAACGGTCATCGACGGTTATCAGCATAATATTTCTGACAACTCTGAGCCGTATCCATCCACTTTCTAATCAGTTGAATATTTTCCTTTGTTTCATGGACAATTCTTGGCCCAACTAGTGAAGTTTCACCAATTTCCACCCAAAATAGTGGACAATGACAAGGAATCCCATAAAATACTTCAAACGGATCCATACGTATCGAGGCTTGATAACTATTATTGTATGATAACTCCAATAAGGGTATATTCTCTTCCCATGAGCCTACAAAATACATTACACAATCCCTCCAAATATATTCCAATGTTTGTATCGTCCGCTCGGATTTCCCATCTTCCTGAAGATGTTACACCGTGCGCATAGTCAACTGAGTCCCAAGGGCTTGCTGTAATGATTTCAAGAAACAAGATGTGAACCTCAGATCTCTATTTGAGACTATAGACTCTTGTACACCATGCCTCTTTACCACTTCTTAGATATAGATTTTTGAAAGATCTTCCACCATATGGCTTTCAGGAATTGGGATGAAATGGGCTGACATGGTTAGACGATCCACTATCACCCAAATGGCATCGTTTTCCTGGACCGTTCATGGAAGACCTGTAACAAAATCCATTTATATTTGGTCCCATTTCCACACTGGGATAGGTAAATAATGTAACATACCAACTGGTCTCTGATACTCTGCTTTAACCTGCTGACATGTTAAGCACCGTGAGACGAACTCGGCCACCTTCATTTTCATGCCGCCCCACCAAAACTGCGTCATCAATGCCTTATAAATTTTCTATGTATCCAGATGTAAAATCTATTTCAAATGGTGGTAATCATGAATGAGTTGTTCTTGAAAATCCATAGGTTCAACCATCTGATCTCTGAAACACGTAACTGAACCACCATCAAGTTTTCAGCCCTCAATGGTCTCCCCACCATTGAGTTTTGAACATACAACTAGACATTCTGCAACAGATGTTTGTGCTTCATTGATCATCATTACCATATAAGGAATAAGCATAGATGAAAAGAAAAATGCAACATCACCTCGGTTTTCATATTCCACATGCATGTTGGCTAAGACTGACATTAACTTCCATTCATCTGAAACTTCATTCGCTAACTTAGAATATAACTTTATACTCAATGAATCCACCACTGAATTCCCTTTTCTTGGTGGGTACATCAAGTCAATGTCAAACATATGGAGATAATACATCCATATCCTTTACCTCAGATTCAAATATCAATATGAGAAAATGTGTTTCAAGCTTTTGTGACCAGTAAACACAGTAAATTTCACACCAAAGAGATAATGTCTCTATGTTTTCAAAGCATGGACGACTGTAGCTAACTCCAAATCATGTGTTGTGTAATTATTCTCATGCACCCTCAATAGAATTGAACCATAAGTAACCACATGTTCTCATTGCATGAGAATTCAACCCAACCCCGATCCCAAAGCATCACAATACACCACATACCTCTGTCCTCATTCTAGTAGGCTAAAGATGGGAGGCGATGTTGTAACGTCCCGGCTCCGGGTTCCACTCAGTGGGTTCCCCGAACTCGGTTCGCCACATGACCTCATGCGCATTTCCCCAAACTCCATAGGCTGCTGAATAGCAGCGAGGGCCCAGGTCTGATAGTGGGGAAACTATGCCCTCATTTGTCAAAGTGTAGTGTAGCGGAATAAAAATTAAAACATACATCAACAACGGAAGCAGTAAACCATACACAACTGAAATAACCAACAGACGTGAATATAACCAAAATTATGTAAATGATGATGCTACATGTCTCATGTTCTACGAAAACAACCAGAACATGTTATACATCAATACAATACAACAAAAGGCAGAGTACAGCAAAACAGAGTTAAATAGATGGTAGTGGAATTGCGATCCTAGGCTCGGTCCCATGCCCTCCTACTCCTCACCAGCAATCATTTACCTGTATAGGGACTCTTTCCTCTATCTACACCTACAGAAATGTAATCTGTTTGGGCCGAAAAGTGTGACCCAAATAGGGTGTGAGAAATATATCTTAGTAGGCACCCACCAAAGGCTTGTGCCCAACTGTGTAAAAGCTTGCAACAACAGTGCAATAGTAAAATTCAATAAAGTAAGCAGTACTCACAAGTAAACAACTTAATAGTAAAATTTCCATTTTATTATCCATTTAATCCATTAAATTTAAATTACCACCATAGTGAATATTCTAAATAACAAGCTAATGTCCTCGGACATGTAAACTCATACCCTCAGGTAAGGAGTATCCAACACAAGAATCTTCCCTCAGGCAAAACAGATTTTCCCTTAGGCGTAGGTAGTGTCACCCTCAGGCACATAATCAGCTGCCCTCTGACACGAAAAAAGTTGCCATCAGGCCGAAATAACTACCGCCCTCAGGCTAAAAAGTGCAGTGCCCACAGGCTAATCACAACAACGCCCTCAGGATAAACAGATAATCGGGCCATGCCCAACATATCCTAATGTACTGAACAAGAAATTCCTCTCAAGGCAATTCTATAATTACAACATTAACAGCATACCCTCGGGTACCCTGGAAATTGACTAAATAGTGGATCACACCCCCGGGGTGGTTCCAGATCCAAGAAACGATCCCAACTAGCATTTTAATATCATAATTAAAATACCTAATCAATTCTATGTGTTTTAATATAGCAACAGACTCATCCACATGACACCCCAACATGGGTTCGTGGAACAGAAATGCACAAAACACATAGCAGTTGGAAAACTAAACACCATTCCACCTACCTTATACGCCATCGAGCGTTATACCTGGACGCTGACTCCAGAAACGCCCAAGAATGGCATAGATCTGACGAAGAACAAAACCCACTCAAACCTAAATATCTTACGTTAGGAGAAGAATTGGTAAGAAACATGCTAGAATAAGAGAGGGCTTACTCGTGCGGTTCCAACGAGATTTTCTGAGGCGAAAAATGATCCCAGACGAACACCCGACGAATCATAAAAGGTCTGGCCTCCTCCTTTGGCTCCAAAACGGCTCAAATGCATCATCTGCCAAATGAGGAGGCTACTGCCTATTTTAAGCCGAAAAAACAAAGTACAAGGCGTGTACTTCTAAGTACACGATGTGTACTCCCTTCATTTAACTGTTCACTTGGAAGCTTCCCGCTAGCGTGGCACTGTTCACTTACTGACATGAGTACACGACATGTACTTCTGAGTACATGGTGTGCACTGTCGCCCAACTGGCGGTTGCTCCACTACCTTACTATTTTGGCCTGCAGACTGACTACATGGTGTGTAAAGGACCACTACATAGCATGTATTCGGTTCCTACACCCTTTGTCACCGACATGGCTACACGCCCTGTGTACCCATCCCAACACGGCCAGAAGTACACGGCGTGTGGAAAATGTACACAGCGTGTAGTTCCAAAATTTAGGATTTTCCCCCATTTTCCATATTTTTATTAAAACTCTTAAGGAAAATATAAAAGAAGAAGCTCGTACCTCAAAAAGAAGAACTGGGTTCTTACAATCTTCCCCCCTTATATCAATTCGTCCCTGAATTTCCCTTCCAAGGGTGGAGAAGATATAGCCGTGAACAAATCCGGCCACTGAGCACGTACATCGGCCTCCTACTCCCAGGTCTCATCCTGCACTCGGCCATGCTACCATAGCACCCGTATGAGAGGAACTGACCGGCCTCAGAGAAGCTTCATTCTCCTGTCAACGATATGGATCCGATGCTCTTCAAAGGATGCATCTTCCTCCAACTCAACCTCCTCGGGCTGAAGGACGTGAGATGGGTCTGAATGATACCGACGCAACTGGGATACGTGGAAGACGTCGTGCATGGATCTGTACCGCTACAGAAACCGCAACCGATAAGAAACCAGCCTAACCCTTTCCAGAATCTAAAATGGCCCCACATACCGCGGTGAATGTTTACCCTGTCTCCTGATCTGCTTGTGTCCCAGCCTCAGCGAAACACGTAGAAAAACCTGATCCCCAACCACGAACTCCAAATTTCATCTGCGGCAATCATCATATGACTTTTGAAGAGACTGTTCTGTAGCCATCTATTTCTGAATCAACTGGACCTGCTCAGATGTCTCCTATATGAGACGTAGTCCTAGCAAAGCTGTCTCACCTTCCTCTAACTAGCACAATGGTGATCAGCACAGCCTACCATATAAATCCTTGTATGGTGCCATCTCAACAGTCGCCTGGAATATATTGTTATAGGAAAACTCGACTAAGGGAATATGCATCTCCCCAGAGCCCCCATAGTCTAGGACGCATGCACGCAGCATTTCCTCTAGCACGTGTATCATAATCTATGACTGGCCATTGGTCTGAGGGTGGTAAGATGTGTTCAGAAGAACCTGTGTAACCAACGCCCTTTGAAAACTATTCCAGAAACAAGACGTAAAGTGGGCGTCCCTATCAGAAATGATAAAACCGGAGACCCCATGAAGACGTACGATCTCTCGAATATATAGCCTTCTGAGTTCCTGAACACCAAAGGTCTCCTTAATCGACAGAAAGTGAGCTACCTTCGTGAGTCTATCAACAACAACCCACACAACGTCATTACCACGAGGTGACCTCGACAAACCAGTCCCGAATTCCATCGCGACATCATCTCATTTCCACTCCAAAATGGGTAACTGCTGTAATAGCCCAGCTGGTCTCTGATGCTATGCCTTCACCTGCTGACCAGTGGAACACATTGTAGAAAAACCAGCTACATCTCTCTTCATACCCAGCCACCAGCACTGACGTCTCAATTATCGGTACATATTAGTAACCCCAGGATGAACTACCCAAGATGAAGCATGAAACTACTGCATCATCTCGTCATGTATATCCCTTGGAACCCATACTCGTCCATGGAAAAGCAAAACTTCATCATCACCTATCGTCCAACCAGGAGGAAGGTCCTCACTTGCCACTAACCCCCGTAGAACTAGGCCTTCTGAATCGGATATCTGCCTCATCCTCACTCTATCCAGGAGGGTAGAGGTCACAGCTAAAGATGAAATATAAGTCTACCCCTAACTGTCGTGCAATTCTAGATGCATTTCAGAGAACACTTCCATGATCTACCAATCACCATGGGCCTCCTGCACTGCCTGTATCTGAGTCTTCATGCTCAGTGCATCGGCTACTGTATTACCATTACTAGGTGTAATGGAAATCTCAAAATTGAAGGACTATAGGTATTAGACCCACCTTCGCTGCCTCATATTCAGGTCACGTTGTGTAAAGATATACTTGAGGATATTGTGGTCGGTGAAAAACAAAAAATTATCCCCCAATAGATAATGTAACTAACAGCACAATGCATGGAAAACTATAGACAACTCAAGATCATGCATAGAGTAATTACTCTCATGTGGCCTCAACTACCGAGACCCGTACACAACAACTCGATCGCCCTACATCAACACTGCTCCCAGCCCAATACCTGATGCATTATAGTAAACTATATAGCTCTTCCCCAGTTCTGGGAGTATGAGGATCGGTGCTGATGTCAAACTTCCTTTCGGGTCCTGAAAAGTTGTCTCGCAGGCTTCCGACCATACGAACTTCACACACATCTTTGTCAAGCCCGTCAACGGCGCTGCTAAGAGGGAGAAGTCCGGTATAAAATGCCTGTAGTAACTAGCCATCCCTAAGAAACTCTGTATCTCAAACACGTTCTTAGGATGATCCCTGGAAACTTCTACTCTCACCTTCTCTGGGTCTACTGAATCTCCTTCCTCTGAGATGATATGACCCAGGAATTGAATCTGGTCCATCCAAAAGTGGAACTTTGAGAGATTAGCATATAGCTGATGCTTCCTCAATGTACTCAATACAATCTCAAGATGGGTGGGATGGTTGTGTAGAGTGTGAGAGTACACCAAAATGTAATCCATGAATACTACTAAAAAATAATCCAGACAAGGATGGAAGACACGATTCATCAGAGCCATGACAACTGCTGGCGCGTTCGTGAGTCCAAACGGCATAACCGTATACTCATATAGACCATACATACTCCTGAAAGCTGTGAGAGGTATATCATATGGTCTCACATGCAGCTGATGATATCCTGATCTCCGGTAAAGCTTCAAGAACACTCGTGATCCCCGAAGCAGATCAAAAAGATCATCAATCCTCGGTAAGGGATATCAGTTCTTAACCGTCAACTGGTTCAGCTTCCGATAATCCACGCAATGTCTGAGGGTACCATCCTCCTTTTTTTGAAAAAAGGACAGATGATCCCCACGGTGAAGTACTGCGTCAGATAAAGCCCTTTTCCTGTAACTCCTCTAACTGCCTCTTGAGCTCCTGCAACTAAGGTGTAGCCATCCTATATGGAAGAATAGATATCGGTGCTGCTCCTTGAACAAGCTCAATAGAGAAATCCACCACACGCTCCGGAGGTAGACCTGAGAAGTCATGCGAGAAGACATCCTTGAAACGATCAACCACTGGAGGGGAATCCGTCTGACAAGTCCCCTTGTCATCTAGATATAATCTCGCAATCTAGGTTGTGACTCCACCTCGCCCATGATGCTTTGGTCTAGCTCGACTTTCCTTAACATCCCATTATCCCTTGTATAAAAATTCTCTTCCCTCTGGTGACGTGAAACCCACCCTGTAATGATAGCATTCTACAAAGGCTCGAAAGGGAACCAACCAGTCCATCCCGAGAATGACGTCATAACTCGTCATCTCTATGAAATAGAGGACCCAAAGAAAGTGACACCCACCAACCTCAAGGGGGCACTCCTTGCACTTATGCACACCATTCGTTCTAGTTCCCAACTGAGTGTCTAGCGTCATAATATCAGATGATGAATAAACACATAGCCCAAGGCTCTCCACAATGGGTACATATATGAAACTATGTGTATCACCAGTATAGAAAAGTACTGAAGATAAGACAGAAGCTACTAAAATAGTATCTCTAACTATAGAAGGTCCGAGATCCTTCTTCTGCTGGGTCCGTTGCACTGCATATGCCTTCCCAGTGCCACGACCCTACGACATAGCCTAGCTACCCTGAGCTTTCCCGCCCTACTGCCTCTGAGATCCTGGTGTCTAGCTACCACGTCAACGACCACCATCTCTACCTGCACGCCCTGACGTATTCCAGTTCCCCAACTGGTAAGAAGCCACTGGTCCCGCTCCCGCTCGCGGAGTCTTCACAGAACCCCTCTCAATATCCATGGGTGGAAACGCCCTGCAAAAGAATTGTAGATGACCCATCTTGCCGCAAGATCAGCACTCCACTGGGTCTCCTGGACACTACATTCTCTTTTTCCCCTCTCTACCACAATGGTATAAAATAACCTGGCCGCCTGAAACTTTCTTATGACTGGTACTACGGCCCTGAGAGAAGTATGTCTGTCTCTTCCTCTTGCCAGCATAAATAGTACCAGTAACTGGTGCTAAACCGCCCTGGCCCACACCACTAGATTCCCACAGGTTCCTCTCCATAATAAGCGTCTGGTTCATGATGGTGTGTACAATAGGCAACAGGAAAACATTCACCAGCGCTCGGATTTCATACCGAAGACCATCCTCCAAACTTCTGGCTCTCAGCGTCTCATCACCCACCAGCACGGGTTAAAAGCGTCGAAGCTCCGTAAAATGAGCATAATAGTACATCACTGACATAGAACCCTGCTGTAGATTCATGAACTCTCGAGCTCCATCTGCTCTTAGTGTCTCCGGGAAGAAAAAGTCATAGAAGACAACCTGAAACTGTTCCCACACCATGTCCTTGTAATTCTCTGACTGGGTGGTAACATCCTACCACCTCTTGGTGGAATCACGTAGCATGTATGTCGCGAGCCTAACCCTCCGCCCTGGAGGCGTCTCAAGATGCTCGAAAATAGTCGGCATCGAACCCAGCCATGTCTCCACAGCTTGTGGTCCAACATCCCCTGAGAATATAGGTGGATGCTGCTGCTAGAAGATACGTGTCATCTCGGCCATAGATGTGGAACCTGGAGTGCTCCCTGAAAGGTCATAATGAACCACAATAAGCCTTCACGGAACTGCATCTCCGCGCCTGTGTCCGGTATAGCACCGGGTGCCGCATCTGGCCCTTCTGGAGGATCAACTGGTAGCCCATGGCCCACCAGTTCCGGAGTAAAGTCGTCGCTACTCTCCTAGAGAACAAAGCAAGGTCGTCTAGGTGGCATGACACTACAAGGTCAAAAGCGCGCCTTAGGTTCATGATTATTATGGTTGAAATGAAGAAACCACAAAGGGAACAAGTGGAAGAAGGCATCTCAAAATTGCAAAACGAGACTACACGGCGTGTATACTGACTACACAGCATGTACTTGACATCCCTTCCCCTGCCCAGGTCCTTCAACATGGCTAAGCCACATGAATCCCATTAAACAAAACTACACGGCATGTACTTAATCTACATGATGTGTATGATGTTATTTTCCAACTACCTGTGTCGCTTGTGACATGGCCGACTACTCGGCTTGAAACTACACGGTGTGTTACACCCGCACACAACGTGTACATCACCCCATTTCTCAAGCCACCCGGCTATGTCCACACGGTCTGTCCTCAGACAAGACAACACGGTGTGTCCTCAAAGGTACATGGCGTGTTCATGGAACGGTGACATCAACCCGTGTTGTTAGTTACATGGCCGAGTCCCCATGTCACACTACACGGCGCATTCATTAGTGACACGGCGTGTTCTGTACAGGAGTTCACCGACCCATGTTGTTAGTAACACAGCCGGACTCTGTATAAATACTACATAATGTGTATATCTAGTACACTATGTGTTTTACCCAAGCCCTTCCCTACCCCGTGTCGCCTCCCACACGGTTTATGACACGGGAAGAGACTACACGACGTGTACTCAGAGTACACAGAGTCTACTTAAAAATTTCATTTTTCTTCATGAACAGAAGTCCATACAAGGCGTGTGTAAAAATACTACATGGCGTGTATACTGGGTTACCGGATTGTATGTCTTAGAAACATTCCCGAAACCCAGAAAATACCAAAAACAACACATAACTTTCATATTCCGGCCAGTGAGTGCCCATACTCCCCACGAATCAATGTTTGACATCTTATCTATGTTATAACAAAATAAATAGTCAATAATACACCAAATACCAGTAAATGGGTGCCCATGCTCCCCAAAAACCAATGTTTGGCGTCCATTCTATAAACAGCTCACACAAAAATTACCATATCAAAAAGCATGTATTTTATCAGTGCAGCTATCACAACAACATGGTTTTCTAGCACAACAACTATCACAACAACATGCAATTTTCTAATGCTCTTACATGTAATGGAAACTATGCATGGCATGTGATTCTGGCATGTGCCTAAATGATGCATGAGATGGAATACCCTTATCTCATCAGGTTGCAACTAAATAGAACCCAAAGATAAAATATAAATAACACAATCCAAGTGCGTCACCCATCAGTGAAAACATTTCGACCGTAAAATTTTCAAAGCTGAAATAATTGAAAAAATACGAGGTAGACTGGCTTATCCCTGTACTCGGGTTAACTACGCCCGAGCATAGCTTATTACAAACTACTGGTCTATCCTATCCCAAACTATGACGCCAAATATTATGTCAATGAAATGAAATCCTCTGATACCACATTGTAACGTCCCGGCTCCGGGTGCCACTCAACGAGTGCGTCGAACCCGGTTCACCACATGACCTCAAGTGCATTTCCCCAAACGCCAGAGGCTGCTGACTAGCAGCGAGGGACCATGTCTGATAATTGGGAAACTATGCCCTCATTTTTCAAAGTGTAGCATAGCAGAATACAAACTAAAACATACATCAACAGTGGAAGCAGTGAACCATACACAACTGAAATAAAAAACAGCAGTGAATATAACCAACAATATTTAAATGATGATTCTACATGTCTCAAGTTATAAGAAAATAGCCAAAACATGTTATACATCAATACAGTACAACAAACGGTAGAGTACAGCAAAACAGAGTAAAACAGATGACAACGGCATCGCGAGCCTAGGCTCGGTCCCATGCCCTCCTACATCTTAGCAGCAATCATGTACCTATATAGGCACTCCTGCCCCTATCTACATCTGTAGAAACGTAATCTGTTTGGGCAGAAAAGCGTGACCCAAACAAGGTGTGAGAAATATATCTCAGTAGGCACCCACCAATGGCATGTGCCAAATAGTGTGTAAGCATGCAACAACATGGAAATAGTAAAATACAATAATGTATGAAGTACTCACAAGTAACCAACTTAACAGTTAAATTTCCATTTTATTATCCATTTAATCTATTATATTTAAAATACCACCATAGTGAATATTCTAAATAACCAGCTAATGTCCTTGGACATGTAAAATACAACCCTTATGTAAATAGTATCCAACACAAGAATCTGCCCTCAGGCATAATAGAGTTTTCCCTCAGGCATATGTTCTGTCGCCCTCAGGCAGAGAATCAACTGCACTCAGGCACAGAAGAAGTTGCCCTCAGGCCGAAATAACTACTTCCCTTGGGCTAAAAAGTGCAGTGCCCACATGATAATCCCAACAACACCCTCATGCTAAACAGATAACTGAGTCATGCCCAACATATCAAAATGATGTAAACATGAAATTCCTCTCAAGGAAATTCTACAATTACAACATTAAAGGAATACCCTCGGGTACCCTGGCCAAACGTCTAAATAGTGGAACACACCCCCGGGGCGGTTCCGGATCCAAGCAACGATCCGACTAGCATTTTAATATCATAATTAAAATACCTAATCAATACTAGGTGTTTTAATATAGAAACAGACTTATCCACACAACACCCCAACATGGGTTTGTGGCACAAAAAGGCACAAAACACACAGCAGTTGGAAAACTAAACACCAAGCCACCTACCTTATAATCCAACGAGTGTTATTCTCGGACGCCGACTCCAGAAATGCCCAAGAACGGCAAAGATATAACGAAGAACGAAACCCACTCAAACGTAAATAACTTATCTTCGTAGAAGAATTTGAAAGAATCATGCTTGGAGAAGAGAGGGTTTACCCGTGCGGTTCCAACGAGATCATCCGAGGTGGAAACCGATTCCAGACGAACACTCGACACATCTATAAAGGCCTGGCCTCCTCCTTTGGCTCCAAAACGGCTCAAATGCCTCATCTTCCAAATGAGGAGGCCACTACCTGTTTTAAGCCAAGAAAACAAAGTACACGGCATGTACATCCAAGTACACATCGTGTACTCCCTTCATTTAATGGTTCACCTGGCGGATTCCCGCCAGCGTGGCATTGTTCACTTTCCGACATGAGTACACGACATGTACATCTGAGTACATGGCGTGTACTGTCGCCTAGCTGGCAGCTGCTCCACCGCCTTACTATTTTGGCATGCTGACTGACTACACGGCGTGGAAAGGACCACTACACGACGTGTAGTAGGATCCTACCCCCTTTTTCACCGACCTGGCTACACGCCCTATGTACCCATCCCAACACGGCTAGAAGTATACAGCGTGTGGAAAAAGTACACAGCGTGTAGTTCCAAAATTTAGGATTTTCCCCATTTTCCATATTTTTATTAAAACTCTTAAGGAAAAGAGAAAATAAGAAGACCATACCTCCAAAAGAAGAACCGGGTTCTTACATATGTAAGATGAACCGTCAGTTCCTGGAAATACTTCTGACATTATTTTCTCCATTGGAATGGAGCAGTCTTCCTTGTCAGAGCTATTATTGGTAACTCTAGTCATGAGAAATCACGCACAATGCTTCGGTAGTAACCAACTAGACCATGAAAACTTCATATCTCAAACACACTCTCTGGTGGTTTCCAAGATATAACATCTTCTATCTTTTCATGTTCCACATAAACGCCTTCCCCAGAAATTACATGGGCAAGGAAAGATACTTACTATATCCAATAATCACAATTTGATGATTTGGAATACAGAAAAAATTCTCTCATGATTTGTAACATTGTTTCCAGGTGAAGATTCTGATCCACTATTGTTTTTTAAAAGACCAAAAGTTATGAATACATATTCTTATTTTCCATATCTACTTCTGAAAGCTATATTTGGAATATCCTCCTTCTGAACTCGCAATTGGAGATATCCTGATCGTAATTCAATATTGGAGAACCACTGAGCTCACCTTAATTGATAGAACATATAATCAATGCGTGGAAGTGGAGATCTATTCTTTATTGTAAGTTGGTTAAGCTTACGATAATCAACACACAACCGGAGAGTGTCATCTGCATTTTTCACAAACAACACCAGTGCTGCCCCTAGAGAAGTACTTGGTCAAATGAAAACCTTGCCTTCCAGCTCCACTAACTGCACATTCCATTCTCGTAACTCTATTGCTGCCATCCTATAAGACGTATGGGAAATGGTACTTGTGCATAGAAGGAGATCAATCATAAACTCCACTTCCCTAAAAGGTGGTAACCCTAAGAAGTTATTTGGAAAGACATCTGAAAATTGATCCACAATAGTGGGAAAACTATTTTCATCAATCTCTTACATTGATTCCAAAGTCAACGCTACCAGCTGGAAAGAGATCGTTCCCACCATTAGTTCCAACAAGCTCCTTGAACCTTTCTTTACCATCCTGTCCCCTCTGAAGAGATGGTCGATGACATCCTTAGTCATGAAACTAACTGTTCTCCTATAATAGTTGATGTGAGCATTAAACATTTTCAACCAATCCATACCCAGGATTACATCATAGACATCCATTTCTAACATCAATAAGTCCCATTTCAAATTATCTCTATCCACAATTGTATAAAATGATCTAAACACAATGTCATGATGTTATCATTCACTAAGAGGAGTATTCAATTTCAAAACAGAAGGAATCATTTATAGTTTTAAACATATCAAGTCAACAACATGAGATGAAATGAAGGAAAGTGATGCTCTAGTATCAAACAACACTTTCACAATGGTATAATTCAATATAATCATATCTATCACCGTAGATGGTCCAACTTGATCATCGGCCATCATCGTCTCAATTCCATACAATTGCTTCATCGGTGTGTTGTTCTCCCTATTTTATTTCTGAGATTTCCATTGTTGAGGAGTCATGGTATTTCACGAATCGCCATGTCTATCTCTGTTATGATGACGAGAATAATTTTTTTGTCCTCATCATGTCGAAGCAGATGATGATTGTGATGCCTGAGAAGTGTCCCGAGAACCTGACCTAGGAGCACTGTTACATTAGCACTGAAGATGTCCCATATTGTTGCAATTATGACATGCTCTAGGATGCTCTGTACACCCTTTCTTTATGTGGTCAATCGAACCATATTGAAAGCAACCTGCTTTGATCTAGGGTCATGGAGGAAGGTTCACTAATCCCACCATTTGGTTCTTATTTCCACTTGCACTATGGAAATAGGTATCTCTTTTCCTCTTGTTCCCAATGGTTTAGTTCACACCATTTCCCACAGGTATCAACATGCCTCCTCCCATCAATCCCAAGATATCACATTCTGCAACAGTTGATCTATTCACCATCTCTATATAATCTGTAATACAGAGCACAAGAATCATCGATCGAATCTCTTACCTTAGCCTCAATTCGAATATGTGTGTCGTCAACGATGCACTTTCCCCAACCACTAGTGAAAAAAGAACTATATTCATAAACCTTCCCGCATACTCTATGAACTAGAGGCTCTCCTATTTCCAGATGAAAAGTTCTTAGTTTTCTGAATTTTGAAAATGCGATGATAGAATTCTTTATTGAACAATTCTTCAAAATCCTCCCATGTAAGCCCTTAATCCAATTTATCCTACACCCCAAAATCCCACCACTAACGTGAAAAATCCTCAAGCATATACGCCTCCAACATGAACTTGAGCTCTGATGTTGTGCCAATGAAATCGAAGATACAATTCATCCTTCATTGCCATACCTCCGCCATTTCGGGTTCAACATCACCCTGAAAGTTCGGTGGATTCTGAATCATGAACTGGATGGTTTGATCCACATGCCTTGGTTCATTCCTCCAATTCACTGTATCCATAGCTTGAAAATATAGGATGATACTCTAAAGCAGCGCTTGGTTTACATTTTGTTCAGGTGCAACCACATTCTCTAAAACTTCGTCAGGTTGGTTCCGACGATGCCTACCAGGTGCCATTTTCTAAACCAACATCAACCTTCGTCAATATCACTCTCTAAAAACTGATGGCTTATCATTTCATATTATATCACAACATCTATCACTACAATTTTCTCAAAAAATCCTTTTTCCCATGTTCAAACATTTTTTAAAACATTTAGCATGCTTTTTTAAAATCAACCCATTTTCAAAATACAACAAATACCATGTTTTCAAAATCTTTCACTTGAAACCAATTTATGAATTTTTAAAAAATTCACACCTTGAAAAAAATCCTTACTCATTCCTCACAATGATATTTACAATCCTAGTTTGAATTCATTCCTCTAAAATGCATGTCATGCTCATCTCATTGTCTAAACCCATGACTATGAGATTTCCAACATTCTAGAAGTGTATCCAAAAAAACTTATGTACCCAACACCCTTTTAACTTGTAGTTCACCATAAACGGGTTAGATACATCCTTTTATTCTATACAATTCAAGTTCTGAAAATCCTACTCTTGTCTAAGATTTCAACCCAAGGAATAGACAATAATTAATTTCAACTCCAAGACCATGAACGTCGATGAGTAATTGTTAGGCAAGGACCGAACAAGCTGATACCATTTGTAATGACACGCCAATTATCATTAGCATGAGATTACAACGAGTCATTACTAGGCCTTAAGAGACATCGCCAAGATTCCAAAGGCTAAAAATAAATGCCGAAGGGTTTCAAATACACGTTGGGGGATGATTTAACCATTTAGAAAATAACCCATAATTCAACCATAACTAAGAATTCACTATATGATACATGAACAAATGAAAGACCAACAAAAAACTTCATTAATATAAAACCATATCAAAGTACACAACAATGGAAGACTAAACTAAAAATCAAAGTAAACAACAGATGGAAAACTCAAAAGATGCTACGAATCCATGCTCTACAAGCTCCAAGCTCCACAACATCTCCCAAGCATCACCAGAATCCACTAGCAACAAGATGCTTTACCTTCACTTGTGTCCCAGAATACGACATCTTCAAAATCACCAACGTTCCAAAGCAGGGGTGAGTGTAAAATTTAATAGTTTATCCCCAATGACATCCCAAATCATGCTACTAGGATAAAAGAGATAGCGACATTTATATAAAAAAATTTATATAAAAAATTATCTGAAAAAGGTTTTATAACTAAATAAAAACAAGTTTCCAGAACCATTCATAACCAAAGGAATTCCAAGACCAATTTAAACCATTTTTTCAGAAAGTTATTTTTCATGAAAAATATTCAAACAAGAATTAGAACCATTTCACAATATCTTTTTTTGGCATACCCAACCATTCCATAACCCATGTGACCAACCTTACATGCTACTTTATGACAGTTCCATACTCATTAGTGGTTTCTCGTAGATCTTCCATGTTGTCACAACATAATTGTTTCCCATGTTTCATTACACCTTTGGCACCAAGCATAAGGTCATATTTCAACTAAGACTTGTACTTAAAAGTCCCATGTGACATTAAACATTTGGCACCGAGCACAAGTTACTATTTCAACCAAGCCTCATATATGCAACATGAACACACACCATACATTCCCAAAAAATCATTCTAGAACCATCCTTCAATAAAAAACCTTTTATTGGAAACCATTTCCATCAAATCCAAGTGTGTTTATCCAATTCAAACCATTTCAATAAAACTGTACTTTTATTGAAAACCAAAGAATAAAACAATTTCATCAAACAGATTTCAATACCAAACCATTTAAGTAAAACTTCCTTTTTATTGAAAAAACATCTTTCATCAAACCATTTACAATTACAACAATTCATTAATTTGAAATCATCATATTAAATTCAAGAAACCAAATCACTTTGCAAAAAAATCACCATGATTTCACATTTTCACTAAAACCATAAATCATCTGTAAAGAAGATTTATTCCCTACTTTTCACAATCAATTGCATTCAAATAACCCAATTTGAAACAAAGCCAAAAAATTATACCAAGATGTGTTGAGATATAATCCTCCTACCACAATGGTTTTGACGAAGAACCTAACAAATGGAGAACACACAAGAAACCCAGAACGATTCTCCTAGAACCCTCCTTAGATATCTTATCCTAACCAAAACAAGGCCAAATCTTTCCATATTTGGAATCCACACACTTATATCTACCAATAATGGGAATAGATATAATAAACCTAGAGAATATGAGAAGTAGATCGAAGTATATCTATGAAAACGATCAAGAACGTGGAAGAACGACCACATACCTCCAGAATCCAACTTTGATTCACCAAGAGAGGCCCAAAAATCACATTCAGAACAATGGGAGAACCTTCTATGACCTTATGAGAAGAAATATCCCAAGTAAGGGCTGCATGAGAGAAAAAATGAGCCACATAGAGGGGAAAATGTGTGAGATCCACCTTTATAGGATCTCATTTAAGTGGCAGCACGGTTTGCTCGCATGGTTTGGAAAACCACACGCTAACATTGTGTTAGCTACTGCCTCTGCCACCCTTATCACATGGTGTGGCCTAATGGTTAAACAAACTGTGCGCCAACCGTGCGGAAGCTACATCCTCCAAGACCTACTATGCATGGTTTGGCTGCAAGGTTTAGACAAACCGAGCACTGCCCGTGCGACTTCCCCTATTTCTCAAAACATCATTTAATGTTATCCCGACTCTTCCATTCATCACCCCTAACTTTAAAACCATTAAATTAATCGAGAATTGGTTACATACCAAAAACCGGGGGTACTACATTAATGGTAAATGATGTCTAGCTTTCTGAAAATTAAATTATTTTTATTTAATTTCATGTGACTATAGGGGGCATGTTATTGGTTGTTAATGTTTTATTAAAGAAAATCAAGAGATAAAATTAAAGGATTGATGTTATAATATTTGGATACATTATGTTTTTGGGGATTTTGGAAAAAAGATTGTATGTTATTGAATATATGTATTTATAAGATGATATCTTATGATCCTATTTTTTATATTTTTTGGGATAATTTAGAAAAAATACTATTTTTATTTGTTTAGAATCTTAAATAATAAAAAATTATTATATAATATTAATAAATAAGATGAATATTTACATATTTCAAAGGATGCTTTTTCATGTTATTGATACATTAAAATCATTTTTTATTTAATAACATAATAAGGACATATTTCATGATGGTAAGTGGAATATCTCAAAAATCATTTTATTCCTATTCGGTTCAATGTGTTAAAAAAAGTTTTAAAGTCATGTTAAAAATCTTTTAAGACTATATCCAAAATATAACCCTCATTAAAATAGATATTTAATATCTCTAACACCACTCTACTTGAGAATTTATAGGGACCAATAGTTTTCCTTGGTTAGATTATGCACTCCATACTCTCCCAACTATCTATACATGGGAAGTATTAAAATTTATATTAAAATATTCGACTATATCATGAGATTATGAAGCACCACATAATTATAGAATAACTATGTAATATGGATACATTTGTGAGACTTATATTTACTATGTTTTTTTTCTTTTAGTAAATTTATAATTTTCGATTATATTTTTGGAAAACAACATTTTAAAATGCTAAAAAGAAAATATGCCAGAGTATTTTTAAAAAATAAGATTTAATATGATGTTTTGAAAAAAATTCAAATCAACATTATTATGTTCATCAATATCATCCAAATTTTCACATGCTATATTTAAACAAATGAATGTGACGATTTTTAAAATACCAGAAAACATTTTATTAGTGAGTGGACCCTTTCTATTTGCGAATAATTCAAAATTGTTATTTGGGGATACCCTATTATAGATATGATTAATTCATAAAAATTATCTATATTATAATATATAATGTATTAATTTTAATGAAATTATATTCATTATTGGTGATGAATAATACGGAACAAAATTTAGAAGCCTTTTTGGTGATTATTTTCATTGTTCAATATTAAATATTAAAATTGTGATTTTGAAATTTATTTATGAGGGATATAACATAATATCCCAATATTGAATTTACATGTGCGTTAACTAAATTCTATAATTGGAATACTTAAAAAAACTCAGATAAATTTTCAGATAATTTAAAAACTAATATTTAAAATAAATATCTCTGTTTATTGTTTCAAAGGACATGGAAATACAGTAGTGATAATAATAGTTATAATATTGGACAGACAATAAGAAAAATAGAAAAAATAAATACCAATTAACACATCATTATGGCCTTCTATAAAAATAAATACTTTGATGATGGTGATAGAGAGAATACTTAAAAGATTATTCATAGGAACTATTTTCATGAGTAAATAACTAAGATGTATAAGTATTTGACGAATACAGTTATGAATTCTTTATGGGTTCTCCTTATAACCTAGAGAGGTATCCCTTGGAATAAAAGATAATTATAATATCCTATAAATAAAAAATTAATATATTATTAGATATATTATATTTTCTCAATATATAAATAAATAATTCAAAAGTATTAGATAAATTTGATAATTATATGAAAATAATAATATATCTCAAAGTTAACTCTTAAATGATTATTTATACGAAATAAATGTTTAATTCAAGAGAAGGTAAATTTAAATGACATAAAATTTCTCTTATTTTGGATTTTAAATTTATAATTTTTTGGAATCTTATATTTCGGAGAAATTCTATTATAGTAAAAAACATTGTCTTTTGATTTTAAAATGTTACTATCATAATTTTACTTAGTTAAAAATATTTATAATTATTATAATACAATTAATATTTATGTGGATATTTACTAAAATCATTTTTTCATTTATTCTTTATGAATAGTTGAGTAATATGTAGATGAAATTAACTAATAATGTTCTAGGATGTTATTTAATAGATAATGATTTATATAAATAATAATAAATAATATGTATAGAGAAATATAAAATATATAATGTATAAAGAATTATGTTTGAAATTATCTTATATAAGATAATAATTATACAAGAACCAATTTATTTTTAGATATTTAGGACGATGAATATTAATTTTAATATTAATTATTACACAACTAATAATTAATTATGTTAACTATGAAAGAATGAATTTTGAAAGTTAAAATAATGATATATAAATATTTAATTTTGAAAAATTATAAATTATGTTTAAGATATATAAGAATAGGTCTCTGTTGGTATATTATAAAATTAATGGATTATAAATATTTACAATTACAAATTATATTTTAAATTAAAAGGATTCATTAATGTGATATGATGAATCATGTTTGGGTAACATTACAGATTTAAATGTTATATAAGTTTAGAATATAAGCTCACATAAGGTCGATGAATCCTTATTAAGATGAATGTAATGTCTTTATAAAGAGTTGGTAGTAACCTAGTTTTAATCCAACATAATTTTACCCCACTCCATTATCAAATAATATGTTCTCTACCCTTCAATAACATGATGGTTTCTATTTGTATTTTTAGATGGATTGATGGAGAGTTGTTTAGATAACAAAAATACCCTGCATTAATCTTTCTCAAATAGTTCACAACATATAACTAGATTTCAACCAAGTATTGCATCACAAAAATATTAATCCCATTATTTTTATTGGTCTAGAATATCGATGAGTGTTATTTTTTATCACGATGACCTGGATTTGGATCAAGTGATGAAAAATTCATAGGATAAACGATATGTGTATATAACATACCACTATAATCATTGACGTTTTATACTCCATGTATTTCAATGGTTTATATATATATTTTTATTCATGGAACATATTTTATATAAAAAAATATTAATATATAGTTATAAAAATTTAGAACCTCATAATGTGAACACATGCTATAATCTATGCCTATAAAACAAAAATATATCCACTATGATAGCCCTGCATAAAATATAAAATTATAAGTATATAGATATCGTAGATATTTATATGTGCCCAATCCTCTTGGTATAATGTTATTTAGATATAAAAAATTAATATTCTATGTTAATTTTTATTGATGGTTTTTTTGTGATCACACAACAATATTATTATACAGCTAATTAGATGTAAGAGCTGTCTAATAAAAACAATATCCTCCTTTGTGGGTTATCATCTTGTGATACATTTCAATGCCTCATTCACCTATTAAACACATGTTTGTCAATATTTTTAGTTGGTAAAATATTCATTCTGATAGGGAGATTGAGTTCTTAGGATGATAAATTTTGAGGAATGGAACATCTATAAGGGGTCCCTATCTATTACAAATATATGGAAAAATAAGTAAATGTAATTCAATAATTTTCATTTCATGTAAAATAATATTATTTTTAATGTGTAATATTATATCTTGAATATATATAGGTTAATATGTATTTATTTTTATGTTCGATCCATTTTTTCAAATTGAATAGTTTTATATATTTTATATATTTAAATATGGAATGTATACGTCGTCACAAAAAATATCATTCTATGATTAAAGTATTATATTTAAATGAATTTTATTCCTCTATATTTCAATGAAAAAAATGAAATTTTCTTAATAAAATAAAATTTTAATATATTTTTTTACATAGTTATTTTTTGAATATTAATATCTTTTATATTGTTGCATGGGTTTTTAGGTTTTGATGTATATATCCCCCATATTTATTTATCATCTTCAATTTTCTTTAATTAACTATAAATCTATTGATGTAATTTATCTTTTATGAATTGAATATTCTATATTGATGTTCATAATTCGTGAAAGAATGTTTTATGGCCTTATGATATAAGTCACCAATAAGAATGTGTTCAATTTCATAGAATTGTACATTGATAATATATATAAATATTTTAATGAGGGATCAGGAGTGAAAAAAACATCATTATGTCACCAATTTCCACTATGTGATGGGTGGTTCCATTATATAATATAATTAATTAGGTAAATCATTATTCTCATGAAACATTATATAAGGGATTAAGGAGTTATCCTAATGCACTATGGGACTATTTACACTGTTTTATGTAATCTTTTTCATGTGCCTTCACTTTATGTTATATAGTAAAGAAGGTTCCATAGATATTTATTTTACAAATGATTATGAGATTTCAAATTTAATATTTTGATTTCATTGTTGAATGAAATGGATTTTTCAAGGTAATTATTAGAAATTTAGAAAATTTAACTATTTGAGGAAGAAATCATGTTTTAAATATATGGTTTTGTATTAATAAAATAATTTTTTTTAAAATAATTCGGGTTTCCATACTTATATAAAGAAATTGGTTTATTTTATATAAGTTTCTAAAAAAATTGAAGAATTTTTTTATAACAAATCGTAATTTTAAATGTGTGTTTTTTACACATAAATAAATTTCCAGGTAATAATGGAATATTTTATGTTGGAACAAAAGAAGTACATTACTAATAATGGAATTTTTTTTGTTTGTTGTCAATCTTCACATGGATGTCTTGGGAGGATTCTAGGAATGAGGTCATAAATTTGAGACTAAAATCATTATTTAAGGTGTTTTAGTTTCCTAGTGTTTGCAAATTTTTGGGAATCAAATTCGGGAGTTTGGTTCTGGAAAACAAAGGGGCTTCTAATAAGAGTGAATGGTATACGAAATGACCACAAAAACTGAGAAAATACGAGAACTGAAAACCTTGAAACATTGACCACGTACCATGTGTTGGGAGTGGTTCATGAATGCATTCCAGGCAGTGGGAGAGGTATGCGGAGCGGTGCATGGAGTGAAGTGAAGAATTAAAAATAGTTCACAACAACAGTACATGGTGAAGGAATTTGGTATGAGACATGCTAAAGAATGAAATAATAAATGGTTCGTATGGATAGGTACGCAGTGAAGACATGATGTATGGAGTGGATGCTAATAGTACACAAATAGAGTTAAGTACAGTGATGATTTTACCACAATGAAAATTTGGATTAATCATATTGCCGAAATTTGCAGAGATATGTTTCTATATAAGGAATATTAATCCCCTTTATTAAGTGATGATATTGGATATTGCAATTACATTAATAAATATAGTGATGTTTGAAGTGGTATGCATTGGATAAGATGGTACGTGGAGAGAATCATCTACGTAAGGAAGATACTACGCAAAAGAGAATGTGGTTCATGGAGGTAACTCATGCAGTACATGGTAGTGCAAGGAAGTACACCGAGAAGGGCTGTAAGAAGAGGAGTGGATTCATATACAGAGCTGGGAAGTATGTCACGAATGGCTGTTTGTAAAGGAGATGGATGGTATGTGGAGGAGATGGACGGTACGCGAAAACAACAGTTGTACGTGAAAAGTAGTATCATTACGTGGAACACCCTAGGAAACCTGAAAATTGACCAAATTAGTTTGAAAAATCATTTTTTATAACATATCAGTGTACGGGGAAATAAATTAGATCATCGCATGATTACAAGACATCAAGAGAGCATCCATTTACTATTGAGGATGCATGATTTTAGGGTAAAACACTAAAGTGACCTTCAAGTCATTAAACTAAGTAAATATTCTTCCAACACAATGAGAATGGGGGAGTAAGTGGAAGTGATCTGAGGGATGCAGAGTGTTATCCCTAAAACCTTTTAAAATTAGTACACATAGTACAGAGTGACTATGCCCAAAACATGTAATGCACAACATGGGATGATATGTTATTTTGGTATGAACAAAACACTGTCGACTTATACACCTTGGACGTAGCCCTTTGTGGTGAACCATGTAAAATTATTGTGTTATTTATTTTCAACTGATCATTTATTTTTAACACATCCTCTTTAGGCAGGTTTAATAGGCTCCTACCATCATGGGAACAAGATACATTAGTTTAAAAAAGGAATATGACACCCTGATTCACCACTCCCATATTACGGTGTTCTGGGGACCTTCAAGTGCCATCAGAGCTAAGTTTGATGGTGTTGAATCTATCTTCTATTGTCATGGGAAATACAATCAACGTGAGGGGAGTTCCTATCTTCGATTGAAGTAATTTTCAAATATGAAAAACATAGGATGATATCTCACCTAAGATCTCATGTAATGGAATTCTTAGTTTATACTATGTAGGGAATACAAGTCATTGATCCTACATGACTTTCGATGATAGATAAAGATAGGAAATTGTTTGATGTTGATGAAAAATTACTAAATTCTCTTACTACAGCCTTTCTAATCATATTTATCTAATGGTAATGTGTTTCACATCTACCAAGTCAATGAGGGATAAACTTTAAATTATTTAAGATCGGGATAGAAATGTTCAGGAGGAAATACTTCATTTTCCACACAAATTGGTTTGATGATTTGAAGATGCACCCTAATGAGAATTCATATTTTATTCAATTAAATTACTAATGTTATATAAGACTTCAAATTTATGGGTAGAGAAATCAAATACATTAACATAGTGAAGAGTGTCTTGAGAAGACTTCCACCGCTTTATAATGCAATGGTGTCATCCCTTGGGGAATAAGATCCCTCCAAACTCTTAGTGGATGATCTTATGAGAAATATATTTATTTCTGATGCTTTCGCCGGGGCGCGCGCATCCGTCCGTCCGTGGAGGAGGATGCGATGCACTGTATCCCCGCATTCCTGCTTTCCAAAGGCGGGCGGCATTCACTCCTTATTCAGGGACATCTTCTCCTTGTTCGAAACTGGATGATGGGATGTCGGTTATTCCTTCCATGGATTCCTCCTCAGAACTCATCACCTAGTCCGGGTCTCCCTCATAGATTTAATACGTTGTTCGTGAAACTCTTCCCAGTTCCATGTTTCCATGGACGCCGGTTAATTACACTACTTCTGTCAAGACATTCCAAAGGGTCTGGTCAGGGCAGCAACCTTCAATCGGGGGAGTAGTCACATTGAGGCATTAGTAGCGTGTCTGGATGCTGGGGACCTAGCATGTCTGTTTATTATCCCTGGTCACAGGGCTTCTCGAGGGCGTGGAAGCCCGAGGCATCCCACATCGAGCGTGGGGAATTATATTCCATAGACATATGTCTGAGGTTTTCACCATCTTCCTATGTTTAACAAAGGGTATGTCGCGAGTTTAACGTCCAGTGGAGACAGATCAGCCTGATCATAGAATTAGCTAGAATTGATTGGATTGAGGGATTTCCCTTGAAGGGGTGCAGATACCGGGACTAGCCCATGGGCGGTTGTGAAGAGGAGCGGACCGACATGGTCTCACCATGATATGACTGTCCAGGTGAGAATCAGGGTGGATGATGGATGGACGAATGAAGTGGAGGGTGAAATGGAAAGGGACCATCGCTAGGGCGAAGATGAAGTTGGTCTTGAGCCTCTAAGAGACCTCCTACATATCCCCGTGGCAGGGAATCAAAGTCCACGTAGTTTTGGATGGTGTCGGTGAACCAGCATGAAGGTGGACCTTGGTCCGATAGATGTCGTCAGTGAACCACAGAGAAGGTGGGCCTTGGACTGATGCATCAGTGAAACGACATGAAGGTGGACCTTGGTCCAAATGGTGTGGGGATTAGACACTAGGTTGCTCGGGTGTGGATGAACCGACGTGAAGAAGGTTAGAGTGACCAACAGGTGGTGGGCTTGAACCTCTGATAGGCTTTCTACGTTCCATGTCGTGACATGGACCAAAGACCACGTAGTTCAGGTTGGACATCGGAAAGCCGACAAGAATGAGGAGGACCAGTAGGGTCCAAGTGGTGGTGGGCTTGGACCGCGTGGAGGCATCCTAGGTACCATGCCATGACATGGATCAAAGACCACGTAGTTCAGAGCGGCTTCATCGGCGAACCGACGTGAAGGTGGACCTTGGTCCACTAGTGGTGGTCTTGAACCTCTGGAAGGCATCCTACGTACCATGACTTGACATGGATCAAAGACATCATAGTTCAAATGATGGGATTCATCAGCGAACCAACGTGAAAGTAGACCTTGGTCCAATGAGAGATGGGCTTGAACCTTGGGGAGGCTTCCTACGTACCATGCCTTGACATGGATCAAAGACCTTGTAGTTCAAAGGGTTTCATCATTGAACCGACGTGAAAGTACACCCAGGGGTCCACTAGTGGTGGGCGTGAACCTCGTGAAAGCTTCCTACGTACCATGCCTTGACATGGATCAAAGTCCTCGTAGTTCGGATTGGTCACAACGGCTTGCCATTGGACTCGAATGCAGTTTAACGTCATGCTGGATGAGAGTGAACCCTGACGCGAATAAACAACGGGCGGTGGGCTTGAACCTCATGGAGGCTTCCTACGTACCATGCCTTGACATGGATTAAATTCCCCGTAGTTCAGGATGGCGGTGGGTGTCGGCGAACCGACGTGAATGAGGGACCTTGGTCCGATGGGAGATGGGCTTGAGCCTCTGGGAGGCTTCCTACGTACCATGCCTTGACATTGATCAAAGTCCCCATAGTTCGGGATGGTCAAAACGGCTTGCCGTTGGACTGGAATGCAGTTTAATGTAATGCTGGACGAAGGTAGAACCCGACGTGAATTGGTTGACGGGTGGGCTTGAACCTCATGGAGGCTTCCTACGTACCATTCCTTGACATGGATCAAAGACCTCGTAGTTCAAACGAGTGTGCAATTTAATGTCATCCGGGACAAGGGCATACAGTTTAACGTCATGCTGGATGAGGAATGCAATTTAACGTCATTCTGGACGAGGTATTGTCATGGACAATTCCAACTCTAAGCCCACGTGAGTCATGCTCGGTGTGAGAAACAAGAGACAGCATGGACTTTACGATCACGCCGCGAAGGGTGCGTCCGTGTGAAGCGAAGAGGGGCTTACTCATTAGGCGGCCCACTATGCTGTGACTTACTCTAGGATAGAGACCCAAAGTGAGACAAAGCACAGCGAAAGAGGGATTTGGGACCCATGATGGCAGGTGCCTCGTTCCCTATCACGCCCTCCACTGACCTTGGTAGTGGGGAAGTACGGAGATGCATGGGTGCTGCCATCCGTTGGGGAACTAGGGTCTCCCTTCTCATGAGAACATACGCCTCTCCAATAAGGAGGACATCATCCCTTGTGGATGGGTGATTCCACTCCCGAGGAGACGAGTGGCGTAAAAAATGTTTGATGTGGGGGGAACCTTCGTGAGAGGCATGAGGTCGGGTCACAGTTTAACGTCATGTGTTGAGGACGTGGTGCTTGACAGTTTATCGTCCTGCATCTTGGATGAGGTGGGTTCACTCCACACCCCTAGGACTTACATAACTGGTACCCTTTTCTCCTTGGGGAAGGGAAGGTACCAGTAAGGCCGTGGTCACAGGGGGTTGTAGAGTGAGCCATCAAGGGGTCCATGTTAGCATGGCTATGCGAAGAATCAATAGTTGTTAGCGTGCCTATGTGAAGAAGCATTAGGCGAAGTAATGCTACGAGTAGTATTGTCCGTGGGACTTTGAAATCGCATCGTGCATACCTGGAGGGTAGCACGTGAAGAGGAATTTCCAAGAAAAGGATTGTGCTTCGCGAAGCGGAGTGCCTTGGCCTTAGCATGGGGAATAAGTGTGATTGGAGGGTGGTTCGCGAAGTAGAACAGTATTCTCAGAGCACCGCCTCGCGAATAAGAGGTGCCTCGTGAAGCAGGGTGCTGCGAAGCAGTGTGCTTCGCGATGTGTAGCGATCCTACCTTAGCATAGGGATCACTAGTACAGGTTGGGTGTTTCGCGAAGCATAAACACTCTGCGGCTGCCCGAGTTCCCTTGGGAATCCCCCTCCTTCGCGAATGCCCTTAAGCATCGCGAAGGGCATCTCTCTCGGAAGAGGGGCTCAAAACGAGATAAAGAGAAGGTGTCACGCGAAGTAGAAGTACCTCGCAGAGCTCATGATTCCTGGGGCCAAAGGGTGATTCGTGATTTGGGAGAGCAGAAGTCGAAAGGTCGGATTGTCTGTCCCTGGGACTCAGGAAAGCCCAGTATTTATAGGCAAGGGGCGTCGCGAAGCAGAACTTCCGTGCCACTTCCGGTGCTTTGCGGCGTGCTCGCGAACGTCAAATTCGTTCACAGAGAGGTACCGCCTCCGGAGATTCGCGGCGGGCTCGCGAACGTCAAATTCGTTCACGGAGGTGTACCACCTCTGGAGCTTCGCGATGGGCTCACGAACGTTAAATTCGTTCGCGGAGAGGTACCACCTCCGGAGTTTCGCGGTTGGCTCGCGAACGTCAAGTTCGTTCGCGGAGACTTACCGCCTCTGGAGCTTCGCGAGACCGCGATGCTCTGGGTGCTTTGCGTCGGTTCTTCACGAGGCAGCGTGCTGGCCTTCTTTTCCGTCCCTTCCTTTCGTGTAATATTTTGGTGAAAACAAAAGCCCCCCCTCAGACTTGGAGCCGCGGAGGGTGAAGGTTCGAAGTCTGAGGGAAAATCACCAAATGTTTCGGTGGTTCGCGATGCGACTTCGCGAAGAGGGCCCGTGGTGCTGACTGAGGCCATGAATCTGGACGTGCCGCGATGCTCCGCGCGGGTGGGGCGCGCTGCGATGCTCTGGGGTCACTACCTATAAATAGGGGGGTCGACCTCTTTTGTCTTCACGTGATTTCCTAGTCTTTTTGTGCTCTCGATTTCGCGAACCTCCGCGTACACCGGGCCTGCTCTCCGCGAATCGAGCTTCGCGGCGAACCGCGGGTCTCTGACTCCGCGACCGCGCCTGGAGAACTCCTATTTACCGGCCTAGGCCAGACTCTGTGGATTGGTCTCGCGACCGACCTTCGCGATCCATCTTCGGGATCTAGCTTCGCGATCCGTTCTGAAAAAAAAAATCTTTTCTGAGTGCTGGAACTAAAATGGCCCATCGAGAAGCTATATTGGTGGTGCTTGCACATGCCGCCCGTCGGGATGAGATGGCCAACTGTCCAGGGCTTGGGGAGATGGTCTTCAGCCACTCGGACCACACTTCTTTGACAGATCTGCTATCGGAGTGTTAGAAGAATTATCCGCAATGTAAGAAGCTGCAATTGTACGGCTTCGGGTTGAGGGATGACGTCTTCATCACCGAGGCGAGTTGGGATGAACCAGTTTGCTGGTTTAGGAGCACGCCATGTCAGCACCAATGGTTCAGGGAGGCCGATTGTAACGCCCCGACCCCAGTTGCCCAGAGTCGGTGCATTATTACATAACATTGGCATGATCACAAGAAAGATCAAATCTCGAAAGACCGATTGGTTTAGTAGCCTTGGAAACACTATATATATTCATAAGTTTTACATTACATCATAAAATGAAAAACTACTACAACAACATAATGTTTCCACAATCCAAACTATAATCCCCTTATAATATCCCTGCAGGTCATTCATAACTTACATTTTCACATCCTGGGAAAAATAAAACATAGAAAAGGGGTGAGCTCAAATGCCCAGTAAGGATAACAATATAGCGGAACATTCAAAAATAAGCATAAACATTTAAGGCAATGAATTACTAAAACAAAAGCCTTTTAAACTTGAACTTCAACATAGTATGGAAAAAGTAAAATGAAATAATGCCATTTACATGTTCACATGGATATTCTACTAATCGAATAATCACATGAAAAATCAATAACCACTTTCATAATGTTGGAATGCATAATGCCAGACTATCATAACCACATAGCCAAGGCCTCGTGCCAAGACTACAAATAATATTTTGTCAAGGCCTTGTGCCAAGACACTAGTTTGTCTCATGAGACCTACCGATGCATCGAGGAGCTATAGCGGGCTCCACCCGTCACTTATTAAGTCCAATGCATTCCCATATGAAAAGGTTTAAACATAACATAAACATTCGTATTAAAACTAGCATACGAAATGTCAATAATTTCACCATAAACTATGAATGGTATAAAAATAGCACATCCACAGTCAAACATATCACAAAACCTTCAATACAATATAGAAGTTTTGTATCATAATAAATCAACTTCAAATAATCTTAAAATCCATCAAAGGATGTTGACATAGATGAAATCAAAATTCTTTTTAAAGAAGTATCTCCTTTTATTTTGAAATCATTTAAGATCCATATAAAATAAAACATTTTCTTTGAAAATATTCTTATAAGCTTGTATGGAAAACTTCGACGATTTTATAACGGCGGAAAATAACCGCACCCGCCATATAAGTTAAAAAAAACATTCTTACCTCAATTCTGTCGAAAAGGTTAAAAAGAACCTTGTTTTGAAAACGACGAAAAGATTCCTTTATAAACCTCTTATAAAAAGTCAAAAAAGGGTATAAATGACTTTAACCCATATTCTTGTAAATAGTAAAAATGTTTTGAAATACATTTTGAAGAAACATGGATGTGGATGATAATGAGGTCCCAGTAGATTATTACATATAAACAACCTCGGATAATGATGAGATTGTGAAATAACCCTTACCTTGTACTTTTCCTTGGTTGTGGTAGGTTAACCTCCTGTATAATGGTGAAATAATTGTTATTAAATTATACAAGAATCATATACATTAATATGATATCATATATGATCTTTTAATATTGATTTGATAATAATATCTTAGTATTATCGTTGTTTCAGGTGTTAACTTACTTGTTTTCTTTTGTATGTTTTGTTACGTAAGACATGTATGTAAAGGATAGGTTGTATATTATTCATATCCAGAATGATATCAAGTCCTTAAACATCATTTTTTAAATCATCAAATTATACTTGAATGGATACGATGGAGAATGAATCTCATCGCGTTCGTGGAGACGGTAGTCCGTACGTACGCACGAACGACAATATCATTCTTTTGATATTAAAATAATATATAAATGGATGGTATATCATATATAAAGAATCATTAACATGTTAGATTTATTATTTACATGAGTTACACATCATTATTATACCCATCCAAATAATATTATATTGAATAACAATTACACCACGACGTGGAGACGGTAAGCCGTACGTACGCACGTATGGTGACATGTTATTCAAAGGGTGGATAGGATAATGAATATGGTTGTACCATATTTATAATAAAATCACAGTATATGTGAGATACTGGAGTTATTATTTTAGAATGGTAAGAACAAAGGAAGAAGAAGTGGAAGAAGAAATGAACTTAGAAAAGGGTGGTGAAATCATTACCTCTTCTTCGGGTTCTTCCTTTTGATTTGATCAAAAGGGCTCCTTAGGTTGGCTTTTTGATCAAACTAAGGCCTCTAGGTTGTATTGAGGGATGTTGGGAGAGTATTTGGGCAGAGTTTGGCCGAACCAAAAGGCTTTATAGGTGTGAAGAAATGAGAAGGAGGAGTGCCTTTTTATAAGAGGGGTGAGGGGCACCTTTGGAAAAGCTAGAAATATTAATTTATAATAAATTCATATTCGGTTTCTAATGGATCCAAAATTGACTATTCAAAGGTTAAGGTGGGGATAGGTCTAAAACAACTCAACCAATAGAATTTAGACAGGTTTGGGTACTTATATTAACCTTATCTTTAAGTATTAACTCTAAGTTAATTAGTTTCACTTTTACAATGTCTCTTTGTATTTTTATATTATATGGTTAATAGACTTACCATATACATACAAGCGACCCCCCAAGTGGTCCATTAATGATGATCCTATCATTATATAAGTCTCTTGGCCGAACCTTAGATTTTTAAAAATTTAATATCAATTAATAATATAATATTTGTTTTAAGAACTCTTTTATGTCAATTTTGACACTATTCAATAGTTGATTTTTGTGAAACTCATAACAGATTGATTACTTCGAAAAAAGTCAATTAAATCACTCCTAATATATCATATTATCCTAGAAAATTAGTTTAATTCATTAAAAGTTTCATATTATATTTATTTGGGTATTTATAATATCAATTATTGTAATTTTTCACTATTTTAGAAATTACTGCATCATCATTGTGTCATAAATAAAATAAATTATTTAATGTCTAAAAATTATAAATAAAATATCATTATGTAGGAAATGTTTTTATCTTTATAATGAATATTTATAATCTAAAATCCAACATATATAACCCTATGTAACAATTGTTTTTCTAAAAGATATATGCTTATGTCATTTTTGTATTCATTTTAACTTAATTAAAATAAAGTGTCATTATCACTTACAAGTGGATCCATGGGGTCCCAAAATCGACCCAAAGATGCCCATGGTCGACCATGTATCTACCAATAGGGTTAGGACACGTTTTAGGGTAATTTAGTATTATTATAATATTATTTTTTTAACCCTTATTTACCGGATTTACCCTTAACCATGGTAAATAAAATATTTACCGCAGTAATTATTCAAAATGTGTAAAAATGAAAGTTACCTATTTACATAATTTGGACATCCTGATTCCAAATACGTAATCCATTTTTCCAAATTCAAAACACAGTAGTGGCAGAAATTAATTTAAAATTAATTCCCGCTGTCAAAACAAAATGCGTGTTTTTAAGAGATAATAACTATCAAAAGATTGACACTTGTTTATGTTCGGTTTAATTGTAAAATTATGTCCAATGACAAACATTAAATTGAATGGTAAAAATATATTCTAAATATACTTTAAAACCACTCAAATTCATAATTTATCAATATTAATTATTTTGATTAAAAAAGTTGTTTTTAATTAAAATTTAGTAATTTTCACTATTCATCAAAATATAAAAGTTATCCGAAAAGTACCAAAATTTCACCCTAGGCTAATTTCGATATTCCGAATCCAAAAATGAAGTACATTTTGAAATATAAAATATATATGATTTCAAAAAGTAGGTATTACTATTCATAACAGCTAGTTTGATTGGTTACGGTGTGTTAGAACTCGAAGTTGCGTACAACACACGCTACTGTTTTATTCAAAGGAAAGCATACCGTGGAAGCTTGGGATGTTTCATTTTAAATTTTTTGATGTCTCCATTTAGTCAAAAAGTTTAAAATATTTTATTTAAAAAGGTTTCACTATCAAAAGTTGATAAAAGTGCAATACTGAAAATGAATCTGTTCTTGCATTATGACTAAGAAACTCATAATATGGATTCTAAAATTATAAGGATTATATAAAGTTTAAAATTTAGTTAATACTATTCATGACCTCTTTTAATGGCTTTTTTATGGTAAGTCATGGTGCAATTGAACTCAGTGTTGCATGTAGTGCAAGTTATTGAATTATTTTGAAGAAATAACACACTATGAAATCTTGGGGTGTTACATTCTCCCCTCCTTCAATAAATTGCGTCCTCGCAATTTGAAATTGTTCTTCAAAAATAAAAGGTTGAAAGTAGAAAATATATTTGTGGGAAAACCCACATCGGAAATTGGGTTACTAAAATTTAGTCTTAATATGAGGAAAAGAGAAATCAAAGGGTCACCACCAAATTATGATCTCGATTAGGAGAACATTGGTGGAAATTAGAGACATATAATCGGAGGAAAAACGTAAATATTTATAGGTAGTGATTGAGGTCATCAATCACAAACAAGTGTATAATTGAGGTCCTTAAATTCATCAATCAATGATGATTTGAAATACCATCGGTTCAACAAAACATAGGGTATTAGGATAACACATTTTTGACGTTTCAAAATATCTTAGTTGAAATCCCACATCGAAAAATGAATTAACGAGGCCTCTATTTAAAATAAAGAGTCGAAAGTATGAAGATTACCGAAAATAACACATACTAGGGTTCCATGTAAGAAAATATGGATATGGAAGAAAAATCTGACCATCAATTATCTGATGGAGAGTGGTAGAGAACATGGCTATGAAAAGGCCAACAATCCAAAAGCCATAAATTAGTGATGATTTAAGGTACCATCTAGGAAAACATTTTTGTTCTATGTTTCTTTTATTAATGTTGGGATTTTATTTATGAGATTGGCTAAGAACATTATGAGATATACTTAAATTTTAAGTAGATTTTCATTCTTTAATAAATTTCCACCACTAACTCAATTTTTTTTAAACGATGAGTATTCAAGAAGACTTGGTCACACTGGAAGAGCTAGAATAAACTTCTATAGAATCACATGATCCATGCAGGATAAACCATATATTAATCAAAACCAAAATGGTTAGTGAATGATCTAATGATCCCCCAAAAGGATATTCATTGAGATAAATATGCACTAATCTTAATTTCTAAAATTAAACCAACAATACCCCAAAGTTAAATAGATACCATTCAATAACCAATTGTCCTTAAAATCCTTTAATATAATCCAAACTAATATTGAAACCCAAAACATTGAAGAATTTGATTATGTAGTCTCCCATGTTACATTGTATCTCCAAATGACATCAAATACTCTTAAAGTCACATACTCAAATGTAATTAACCTAATAACATATTCTCTATTATAGGTTAATCATTTCCATAAATAACCCAAATCACTATAAATCCACAATAAAAACGTAGATAAAAATCCACCATTACTCTACAAATGAAACCCCATTGTATTCTATTTTCCTTGGGCATATAGTGTTCCCAACAATGCAAACATCTTCCAAAACAACATTTATCACTTAATCACCAAATCATTTTTCTATACCAAGGGTATTCATTTGATAAGACATAAGAACCCAAATCATCTTATTATTGATCAATAAAATCATTTAACTAAAAAAAGTCACACTAACCAGGGACTTCACGTAGTCCAGTGGTAGGCGATAAATCCCAATCGCACTTTGGTTGTGGGTTCGATTCCCATAGCTTTGTCTGACGCGACGGGTTGTCACACGGTCTACGTGTTGTCCTATTTCAAAAGCTATATTTTATAATATTTCCAAAATGAGATAAATTCCTCAAAATACTATATCATAAATTTAACCACAAATGTTATATCATACCTTAAATCTTCATCCCAAATTAGAATAACTTATAATTCTCTCAAACCCCAATGATCATATAAATCCAAATGGTTATTTATACCTATATCCACAAGAGAAGAGACAATTCTTCCTCAAATATCATTCTCACATGGAAAACTGCGGGGTTACAAATACAAGAGAAAATTATTCCATAGTAAACCCATCAACAAGGAGTGCTAATACTTTTTAAACATTTATCCAACCATTTATTCCCACATAGCTTCTTCTTTGACCAAGAAAATATCCTATAGAATAGGACATTCACTCGGGTAATGGCCAGGTCCCCTACATTTACGACAAATGACTGTAAATGGACTCTTGGGACCATTTTTATCTTCTTCCATAGTACTCTTCATTTTTCTTCGGCAATTCTTCACATTATGTCCTTCCTTCCCGCACGTAAAACATTTCGTTGTCCCATTGAGACACTTTCCTGGGTGTCTCTTTCCACAATTCCTGCATGATGAAAATTGAGGTTTCTTTTCACCATGGTCTCCATTGCTGGAGATCTTATCATTTATCACCTTTCTCTTCCTTGTTGAGTCTGGGAGTTGGTTAATATATATGTTGTTGATCATATTTTTGGAAAACTGATTTGGCATAAAGACGATATCTTTCACGCCTATCAACATTCCATTTTGTTGCTCATTGCCACCACTGTTCCCAACTTGTACATCATTCTCAAAGTCACTATGACTTCCTTGGAATCCAGCCATTGACTAAAACCAGAAGGCATTGTGTGAGTAATAGTAGTCGTAAAATCATTTAGAGATAAAAATGTCACCATATTCTCAATTTGAAACATATTAGGATTAACCAAGGTCATTTTCTCTCATCTTATGTATATATTACTTAAATCGGTTTGTAAAGAAAATGTAAATTATCCTAAGAATATCCCCCGGGAGTGTCGTAACCAAGAGTGCAGCAAGGCCCGTTGTCGTGCACCAGTTCCCGTTCGAGTCTAGCTCAAAGCGGTGTTTTCGGGTTTTATCCCTAGGTACATCTGTGCCAGAGCCGCCTCTACCTGCTCGTATCCAGACAGGGATGTATTGCTCGGAAAACTCACAAAATCTCTACAATACCAAAATTCTAGGAAGTTCTTTTATACTAATCCTCAAAGTTCATCTTAGGTCTACGTGCTCTAATCAGAGTTTATCTAAATCTAGCTACCAAGGTTTGTACTAAACTTCCTCTGATACCAACTGTAACGCCCCGACCCCAGTTGCCCAGAGTCGGTGCATTATTACATAACATTGGCATGATCACAAGAAAGATCAAATCTCGAAAGACCGATTGGTTTAGTAGCCTTGGAAACACTAGATATATTCATATGTTTTACATTACATCATAAAATGAAAAACTACTACAACAACATAATGTTTCCACAATCCACACTATAATCCCCTTATAATATCCCTGCAGGTCATTCATAACTTACATCTTCACATCCTGGGAAAAATAAAACATAGAAAAGGGGTGAGCTCAAATGCCCAGTAAGGATAACAATATAGCGGAACATTCAAAAATAAGCATAAACATTTAAGGCAATGAATTACTAAAACAAAAGCCTTTTAAACTTGAACTTCAACATAGTATGGAAAAAGTAAAATGAAATAATGCCATTTACATGTTCACATGGATATTCTACTAATCGAATAATCACATGCAAAATCAATAACCACTTTCATAATGTTGGAATGCATAATGCCAGACTATCATAACCACATAGCCAAGGCCTCGTGCCAAGACTACAAATAATATTTTGTCAAGGCCTTGTGCCAAGACACTAGTTTGTCTCATGAGACCTACCGATGCATCGAGGAGCTATAGCGGGCTCCACCCGTCACTTATTAAGTCCAATGCATTCCCATATGAAAAGGTTTAAACATAACATAAACATTCGTATTAAAACTAGCATACGAAATGTCAATAATTTCACCATAAACTATGAATGGTATAAAAATAGCACATCCACAGTCAAACATATCACAAAACCTTCAATACAATATAGAAGTTTTGTATCATAATAAATCAACTTCAAATAATCTTAAAATCCATCAAAGGATGTTGACATAGATGAAATCAAAATTCTTTTTAAAGAAGTATCTCCTTTTATTTTGAAATCATTTAAGATCCATATAAAATAAAACATTTTCATTGAAAATATTCTTATAAGCTTGTATGGAAAACTTCGACGATTTTATAACGGCGGAAAATAACCGCACCCGCCATATAAGTTAAAAAAAACATTCTTACCTCAATTCTGTCGAAAAGGTTAAAAAGAACCTTGTTTTGAAAACGACGAAAAGATTCCTTTATAAACCTCTTATAAAAAGTCAAACAAGGGTATAAATGACTTTAACCCATATTCTTGTAAATAGTAAAAATGTTTTGAAATACATTTTGAAGAAACATTGATGTGGATGATAACGAGGTCCCAGTAGATTATTACATATAAACAACCTCGGATAATGATGAGATTGTGAAATAACCCTTACCTTGTACTTTTCCTTGGTTGTGGTAGGTTAACCTCCTGTATAATGGTCAAATAATTGTTATTAAATTATACAAGAATCATATACATTAATATGATATCATATATGATCTTTTAATATTGATTTGATAATAATATCTTAGTATTATCGTTGTTTCAGGTGTTAACTTACTTGTTTTCTTTTGTATGTTTTGTTACGTAAGACATGTATGTAAAGGATAGGTTGTATATTATTCATATCCATAATGATATCAAGTCCTTAAACATCATTTTTTAAATCATCAAATTATACTTGAATGGATACGATGGAGAATGAATCTCATCGCGTTCGTGGAGACGGTAGTCCGTACGTACGCACGAACGACAATATCATTCTTTTGATATTAAAATAATATATAAATGGATGGTATATCATATATAAAGAATCATTAACATGTTAGATTTATTATTTACATGAGTTACACATCATTATTATACCCATCCAAATAATATTATATTGAATAACAATTACACCACGACGTGGAGACGGTAAGCCGTACGTACGCACGTATGGTGACATGTTATTCAAAGGGTGGATAGGATAATGAATATGGTTGTACCATATTTATAATAACATCACAGTATATGTGAGATACTGGAATTATTATTTTAGAATGGTAAGAACAAAGGAAGAAGAAGTGGAAGAAAAAATGAACTTAGAAAAGGGTGGTGAAATCATTACCTCTTCTTCGGGTTCTTCCTTTTGATTTGATCAAAAGGGCTCCTTAGGTTGGCTTTTTGATCAAACTAAGGCCTCTAGGTTGTATTGAGGGATGTTGGGAGAGTATTTGGGCAGAGTTTGGCCGAACCAAAAGGCTTTATAGGTGTGAAGAAATGAGAAGGAGGAGTGCCTTTTTATAAGAGGGGTGAGGGGCACCTTTGGAAAAGCTAGAAATATTAATTTATAATAAATTCATATTCGGTTTCTAATGGATCCAAAATTGAATATTCAAAGGTTAAGGTGGGGATAGGTCGAAAAAAACTCAACCAATAGAATTTAGACAGGTTTGGGTACTTATATTAACCTTATCTTTAAGTATTAACTCTAAGTTAATTAGTTTCACTTTTACAATGTCTCTTTGTATTTTTATATTATATGGTTAATAGACTTACCATATACATACAAGCGACCCCCAAGTGGTCCATTAATGATGATCCTATCATTATATAAGTCTCTTGGCCGAACCTTAGATTTTTAAAAATTTAATATCAATTAATAATATAATATTTGTTTTAAGAACTCTTTTATGTCAATTTTGACACTATTCAATAGTTGATTTTTGTGAAACTCATAACAGATTGATTACTTCGAATAAAGTCAATTAAATCACTCCTAATATATCAAATTATCCTAGAAAATTAGTTTAATTCATTAAAAGTTTCATATTATATTTATTTGGGTATTTATAATATCAATTATTTTAATTTTTCACTATTTTAGAAATTACTGCATCATCATTGTGTCATAAATAAAATAAATTATTTAATGTTTAAAAATTATAAATAAAATATCATTATGTAGGAAATGTTTTTATCTTTATAATGAATATTTATAATCTAAAATCCAACATATATAACCCTATGTAACAATTGTTTTTCTAAAAGATATATGCTTATGTCATTTTTGTATTCATTTTAACTTAATTAAAATAAAGTGTCATTATCACTTACAAGTGGATCCATGGGGTCCCAAAATCGACCCAAAGATGCCCATGGTCGACCATGTATCAACCAATAGGGTTAGGACACGTTTTAGGGTAATTTAGTATTATTATAATATTATTTTTTTAACCCTTATTTACCGGATTTACCCTTAACCATGGTAAATAAAATATTTACCGCAGTAATTATTCAAAATGTGTAAAAATGAAAGTTACCTATTTACATAATTTGGACATCCTGATTCCAAATATGTAATCCATTTTTCCAAATTCAAAACATAGAAGTGGCAGAAATTAATTTAAAATTAATTCCCGCTGTCAAAACAAAAAGCGTGTTTTTAAGAGATAATAACTATCAAAAGATTGACACTTGTTTATGTTCGGTTTAATTGTAAAATTATGTCCAATGACAAAAATTAAATTGTATGGTAAAAATATATTCTAAATATACTTTAAAACCACTCAAATTCATAATTTATCAAAATTAATTATTTTGATTAAAAAAGTTGTTTTTAATTAAAATTTAGTAATTTTCACTATTCATCAAAATATAAAAGTTATCCGAAAAGTACCAAAATTTCACCCTAGGCTAATTTCGATATTCCGAATCCAAAAATGAAGTACATTTTGAAATATAAAATATATATGATTTCAAAAAGTAGGTATTACTATTCATAACAGCTAGTTTGATTGGTTACGGTGTGTTAGAACTCGAAGTTGCGTACAACACACGCTACTGTTTTATTCAAAGGAAAGCATACCGTGGAAGCTTGGGATGTTTCATTTTAAATTTTTTGATGTCTCCATTTAGTCAAAAAGTTTAAAATATTTTATTTAAAAAGGTTTCACTATCAAAAGTTGATAAAAGTGCAATACTGAAAATGAATCTGTTCTTGCATTATGACTAAGAAACTCATAATATGGATTCTAAAATTATAAGGATTATATAAAGTTTAAAATTTAGTTAATACTATTCATGACCTCTTTTAATGGCTTTTTTATGGTAAGTCATGGTGCAATTGAACTCAGTGTTGCATGTAGTGCAAGTTATTGAATTATTTTGAAGAAATAACACACTATGAAATCTTGGGGTGTTACACCGATGGTCATGCATAGGAGGACTTCACACCCGTTACCGCCGAATGACTCTACAACCACATGAACAATATTGACGGGAAGCCACTGCAACCGGAGACGTCCCCTCCTCTCTACTGTACCATGCTCAAGGAAGCTTCGCAGGATTCGATGAAAGGCTGGTCCGATGAGTGGGACCTGCACCAGGGAAGAAACTTTACTGATGACTGGGCCTGGGCCTACTGGGTAGGCACCTCATGCGAGGAGTTTGGGGCCGATCTGAGGAGAGTGGGGTTATATTAGGTGGCATGGGCTTCCCAATTCCACATTTACCAACCGATACAACTAATGCCGGAATTACTGAGAAGATGGTCGTCTAGGACCAATACCTTTCACGTGCATCATGGGGAGGTGGGCATCAGCCTGTGGGATGTCCACCAGATTTATAGGGTTCTGATCTTGGGGGACATATATGATGAGTTCCTCATCGTCATGAGCTCGTGGGAGGATACATAGCAAATGTCGCGACTGGAATCAGTGCTGATGGAACTCGTCCCTGGAGAGGACAAGGAGGCAGTGAGGGATGTCCATTTTATGAAATGGTTCAAGTGCTTCTTGAATTTCCCAGAAAATCGAGAGTTCCCTCCAAGACCTCGAACATGTCCGAGGGCGGCCCAACGGGGTAAGGAGCACTTGTATTGGCGGGTCTTGGAGGACAGCCAATGGAAGACTTGGGGTTTCAGTGTCAGCACTGAACAACAGCCGATTGTCAGGCTGGCGGCGTTCATCGCGGCTGTCATCTACGGTTGGATTCTACCGGTGAGGGATACAAGCATGGGGGTGCGGCCCTGCTCGTTTATTATGGAGTCCATGTTGTCCATGGGGCAGCGGGTCAATCTGGGGATTCCAATGCTCTCCAAACTATACAGAATGTTGCAATACATTAGTGTGGTCAAGAAGCCGCCAATTATATGCGGGCCCTTCCACCTACTGTATGGGTGGATTGCGGATTACATCAGGGGGATCAATGAGTATCCAAACCCTATTTCTCTGCCGGGATCAAACTTCCGCCCCTCCATCCTAAATGTGTTCGGGAGCTTCCTGCTCAAACTGACCTTGCCGATGGTGCTGAATCGGGTGTGGAGGTCGGATGAGTTTAATTTCCACCCCTTCCCATTGCCGACGGGGATACTTACTGACGACGAGTGGGGAACAGAAGAACATCGGGCGTACCTCCTGGACTTTTGAGGTGGAGTTTTGGTGGCACGAGTAGATCGTGAGCCACTCTGCGAACCATACACCCCACATCGGTTTGCGAGGCAGTTCTGATGCCCCTAGTGGCTGACCCCACAGGTCTACTAGGAGGTGTGTCATGAGGAGCACCCGTGTGTGATGAGGCAGTTGTGGCTCATGTTCACACGGAAAGATGGGAAGATGCGAATTGCATTGCTTCCATCCACCACCACTTTTGTATTAGTGAGGGAGTATGCCATTAGTTGGGAAGATGCTTACCCAGGGGAGATGCTGAAGCATCCAACTATTCGGGTCAGTGACGGTGGGCCTCCTCTATCTCGAGGTCAGGGTCGGAGGGCAGCTAGGGCCTCTCGCGATAGCGGAGCTTCCATGGCGGAGAGACCCGTATTGGCCGAGGGTGTAGCAGCAGTGGCGGATCCGGTGATTCCGGAAGAGCAGGGACATCTGGAGGGGTGGCCACCGAGGGGATTTCGTAGGATATCTACTCAGGCCCTGGGGAAGAGGTTGCGTCATATCGATATGGCAGAGGATGCCATCTTCCTGGAAGCCTAGGAAATTTGCGATGTCAACCGGATATTCCTTATCCCACCCGAGATATGGGACCACCTGAATCGCCTCGGGATGGAATTACTGGGCATAGGACTAGTCCAGGATGGTTTCATGGCGTCTCCGGCGGAGGCAGAGCAATACCTGGACTAGCTGGAAGATTACGTTCACTCTAGTGGTGTCTTTCATCCAATGACAGACCGGGTGAGGGTACTGCTGAATCGAACGGTCCCCCCACAGTTACCAGCCACCGATCTGAGGGAGCACATCCCCCTGCTGGAAGAGTCAGAGGCCTCCTATCATGAGGATGAGGCTGGAGGAAGGAGCCCGTTGGAGGAGGGTGAGGTCGGAGAGCGCAGCTCAGATTCCGACGATTTCACGGAGGCTCTCGAGGTAGCATTCTGAACTTCTTTCCTTATGGTCCGTTATTGGGTCATTATGGACTTCTCACCAATGTTTAATCCATGCAGGAAGAACTTGTTCGTAGGCCTAGTTCTCGCTCCTCGGTGGGTGATGATGCGGGACCTTCAGAACCCGTGCCTATGGCTGCGTCCAGTTCCGCATCTGGTGGGACCAGAGAACCCGAGGTGGCTCCTCCAGAATCTCCAGACCTACCGACAGTATACGGAGGGCCTCACCTCGGGGTCCTGTCAGTACCGGCTCAAGAGCAGCACCAGCAGGTCTATCTTCGTATGTTTCCTCTACCGGTTTCCTTGTCGTCATATGTTGACTATGCCAACTAACGTTTATGTCCCTCTCTGTCGTACAGTTCTTAGACTGGTGTGGGCTACTGCGGCAAGACTAGTCAGGATGTCTGGTGGCGTCCCTCCTAGGGGAATGCCGGGGATGGTGGAGATAGTCCCCCCATCTCCCCAATATGCAACACACATCATCACTGGAAAAACCACCAGCAGGGTCGTGCCTGAGGTCATTGAGGTGGACTCTGATGAAGAGGATCGGTCGGCCAGTCTTAGTCCTGTGGCGCCTGCTTCGGCTCCAGATGTCGCGCCAGATTCAATTCCAGATACAGATAACGTCGTGGAATTCCTACAGGCGTATCCTTTGTACGAGCCTGCCAATCGCGCAGACTGGGATGAAGCGGCCTCCAATGAGGAATACAACAGCATATTCTGCCGCCTGTCGTGGAATCTAATCACGTGATTCATCAAGGACACCCCCCAAGTGATGTGGTTGGACTAAATGGATAGACTTCGCTCAAGGCTGCGCAAACTGTGCGCTGGGGGAGTGGATGCCCAACGTCCCCACACGCTCATCCAAGATCTCATGGCTGAGAAGATCCTGGAGCATGATCGTGGGCTCAGCATGGGCTGGCATCGGAGGAAGGCGACAAGTGTCACGAAGCTCCGGGAGGCTGAAAGCGAGGTCCAACAGCTGCAGACCCGGGCGGATGAGCACTCAGCCTCTCTTAATGTGCAATGTGAGCTGATCTCCCAGTTGAAGTCCAAGATGGCGAACACATATGAGCTTATGAGGCAGGCTTCTGGAAAGATGGCTGCATTCAGGCTGAGGTAGAGAGGGCCAGAGCCAAGGCTGAAGAACTGCGCCCCACCGCTGCTGAGGATGAATGGGAGCTGAGTCAGCGGTAGAAAGCCTTGGATGCCACAAGCCAACGGGTGGCGGAGCTGCAACTCTCTTTTAACGGGTTCAACCCGTCCATGGGGGAGTCGACCCCCGTGTATTGTAACAATTCAAAAAACTTTTTATCGGTACTTTCGTGCTTCAATTTCTTCCTTCTTTGTTTTGAATGTCGTAGTGTGCACAATTTCCACTGTTTGAATCGCCTCGTTAAATCCCTACAATGTTTGCGGGACGTTTGACGATAGTTCCCCAATCCCACGTGGGTCGAGCCCGATGTGAGAAATATGAGATAGTTGCCTTCTCGTCGCACCTAACATAAGAGTGGAGAACACGCTCCGGGCATCCGGGATTTGGATTACCAGTTCGGATTTCCGAAAGATGGGAGAGGCTTGACCGGAGAAGGAACTTTTCAGAACATCAGAATTACTGTTTCATCAGCATTCCCTCATGTACGAATGGTGCAACACCAGGGGCACTGGAATCAATCCGAACAGACAGAAACGAGAAACGTGAATTACGATGCCCAAAATTCGGAGCACTGTGGGGATTGCGTGACAATAAGGGATAACTGTTAACCATGGAGGGGAAGCGGTATCCTTACTGCGTTAGCCTATAATTGGGACAAAAATGAGGGTTAACCGTTGACCATGTTCGAAACACGGGACCATGTCACAAAATATTGTCGGTCAATCTTTCGGGACATTGACCCAGGACATTTGGAAGACCATAGGTCAAACATCCATACTATTAGGGTGTCCTTCCAAACATGACCAGTCTTCTGGAACGTTGGCCCAGGATGGTAGGTGAGCCGATGCGTCATGAGGCTAGGTCGTTAGGGGGTCCCTTCAGATATTAAAGGGGATGAGGGTCCGAATAAGGGGCACACAGAGCATGGAATATGGAGTGGTGGTTTGCCTGAACAGAATCCAACACTCATTCAATTACACCACCGTGGTGGGAGTACACCATATGGGCGCATCGGTTTGATCATGAATCATTCCTTCTTTCAGATAGGGCCTCTCTAGAGAGGGGTCCGACCAGGGTGGCGGAAAGGGGAAGGATGGGATTAATGTTTTCTATGGGCTGGACCCTTGGAAAAATACCAGGATGTCTCTACATATCACATGAGGATGGGAATCAAGACATACGTAGTTCTGAAGCATAATGCAGTCATAGACCAACATTGGTAGTTGAAATACACTCTAGTAGAGGCTCTGGTGCATCCCATGATTAACATGGGGCATCCTGAACTTGTTTAGGGTAGAACCACAGTTTAGTGTCATGCGTTGAGGACACATGGACTCCTGTAGTTTAATGTCATACGATAGGATGTGGAATAAAAGGGAAGATCACAGGGAGCGTGTGGTGCGGTAGATATGAAACCGACGTGAATGAGGACATGGAGTCCAAATCACACCACGTACCCCCGGAGGAAACTCTTCAGGTCGAGGGACCAAGAGTGAGGATTAGGTTGGGCCCCACGCAGAGTGGTCGGGTGTTCCTATGTACCCCATGAGGATGGGAATCAATCAATACGTAGTTCTAAAAGCACAGTTTAACATCATGTGGGACGATGAGAAGCCTGGCCGTGTTGGTAAACATCCCGCCAAAACTACTAAGCCTGCGTGAGTCGTGCTTGGTGTGGGAAACAAGAAGTAGTGGTGGGAATTTCCCGACACAGAAAGGGGCAGGTTAGGGTAAAGGGACGCTCGGTGAATACCGGCCCAATGACACTAACACGATCATCTAGCGCACCTAGCTGTGTGAAGAGAAAGAACCGATTATGATGGAATTCCACTTGAACATGGGGAAGTGGAAATGTGTGAATCATGGCGCTCGAGGTTCAGATCACGATGATGACGGCGTGACGATGGAGGATAACTGTTGACTGTGGCGGAAACCCACCATCCATATCGTGTTAGCCTAGAATGGGGAAAGACAAATGAGGGTCGACCGTTGACCATGTACGAAATACGGGACCATGTCACAAATGTTGTCAGATATCCGTAGGGACGTTGGCCCAAAACTATTGGAGGGCCCTTAGGTCCAGAATTCATGGAGATCCCTTAAGCCTAGTATCCATGTCGTCCGAGGGTCCTTTTGGATGTGGAAGAGTATGAGGATCCAAATAACGAGCTCACGGAGCATGGTCATGGGACGAGGGGAATGTCCTTATGAAAATCCCACACTTCGGGCTCTTTGTCAAAACACATATGAATACGACAACGAGATGTATTAGATAGGGGAAGAAGAGTCCTTTCCCATATGGAGAACTTAGTTTAGGGTCGTAGAATTTGGAACATGGATCAGAGGAAACATAAGAGGCACATGGTGGAGTAACTCAAACACCTGGCGTGAATGGGGATAGGGGATGTGTATGGTGCGGTGAACAGCCCGACGTGAATGAGAAAATAATCCCATATCACACCACATGACCCCCTTGGGAGAGGTTTTGGGTCAAGGGATAAAAAGTGAAAGTTAGGCTGGGCCCGCGGGGAATTGCTCGGGCGCTCCCACGTATCTCATGAGGATGATAATCAAGTCGTACGTAGTTCTTGAAAACGTCTTTGTTTAAGGTCTTAGATCTTGTACCATGAGAGGGTATGGTGGGAAAGGGACACATGGAAAGCTGGTTACAAAACCTGACGTGAATGAGGACCTAAGACCTACATACCATGTGTTCTCTGGGGAAATGCTCAAGTAGAGGGACCGAACACAACGTTAGGCTGGGCCCATGGGGAAGTGCCTGGGCGCTTATACATATCTCATGAGGATGAGAATCAAGCCATACATAGTTCTGAAAGGTAAAATGGTAGGATACCAGTGCCAGGGGAAAAGGGGAGTGTGGGCGTGGCCCTTGCACTAAACGAAGCGAATATTGATAAATCTTGTTTGTCCTTTAAGGTGAGTGGTTTTTTCTGTGAAGCAACAGGCCTAAAGTAGTAGGCTGTGGTGTCTCCACAAGGATCAAGCTGTGATAGGCATTTACAAATGGCATGGCACATGACCAATACCCAATGTTCCGTCCTCTATAACGAGTTCATTACAACACATTGCCTTTTTTCATCGTGCGGCCAGGATGATAATGTCACAGTTTAGGGTCATTTGATAGGACCAAGCGTGCATTTTATCGTCATGCAGCGCAGAAGTAGCAGAGACAATGCTAGTTGGGGAATGTGCGCAGTTTTATAAAACACAATTGATGGATACATGATCCCACATCACATTGTACACCAATCGGAGAGGGAGACCTTAGGCCGAGGGGCCTATATAGAGGTAAGAGGTAACACAAGGGGGAGAGACTAGCTCCCTAAATGGACTGGACCCGAAGACAAGGTGTCCGGGCAGTCCTACGTATCCCACGAGGACGGGAATCAAGCTGAACGTAGTTCCGGATGGATCTTAGTTTATGGTCTTAGTGCTCGGACCATAAATGGTAACAACTTCACAGGTTAGCACAGACGTCAACCCAATCCCTAAGCCCACATGAGTTAAACTCGGTGTGGGAAACAATGGGGTGAATCCACATCGCAATACTTGGGGCGTCTATCAGAGGGGAGTTGGTAGAGAGCCCCGAAGGACACCTTTGACACGGATTATTTCCACAACGCGCAGACGTGCACGGAGGAAAAGTACCAAGAGCTACGAGACTCTACATGGACATGATGAAGTGATGAAGGGTGTGAATTGTGTACCCGACATTTTGGGATTAATGGGGTGGAGTGGAGATAGAGGAAAACTGTTAACCATGGTGGAAACACATCGTCCATATCGCATTAGCCTGAGGTGGGAACAACAAATGAGCATCGACCGCTGACCATATTCGCAACATGTTATTTTATCGATCTGTTGTCCGAAACCCTCAGGGGCGTTGGCCTGTAACGGTAGGAGAGCCCTTGGGTGTAGTATCCATGCTGTTATTGGTGGTCCCTCTGGGTGTGAAAGATGATGGAAGCCCTGATGCAGGGATACACAAATCCTGGAAAGCGGGTGCGGACGTGTCCGAGTAAAGTTTGGCATTCTAGTTAATAGACAAGAGTCCCCTTTGGAACATTGGTGAACTGCCGAAAAGGGGTTGACGAAATATCTCAGGAGGGAGAGGTACATGGAGTGGTCATTACAAGATCGACGTGAATGAGGACATAATCCCACACCACACCGTATAATCCTCTCATGGAGGAAGGGTAGACCAAGGGTCCAAGATGGGAAGAATATTCCCGAGAGATGGGGCAGGACCCGAATCCTAGACATTCAGGTGGTCCTATGTATCCCATGAGTATGGTAATCTAGCTACACGTAGTTCTCTAGATGTAGTTTAACGTCATACGGGATATACCCCCAAACAAGGGAGGTGTACGGTACGACGAAGAAACCAACGTGAATGGGGAAATAATCTCACACCACACCATACAATACTATAAGTGAGGACCTGTGCCGGGGCCCGAAAAGGCCAAGGGGCCTGATGGTTAGGCATTGGTCAGGAAGGCCAAAACTGCTTGCAGTTTAACGTCTTGCAGTGAGGAAGAGGGCTAGGGGCCCAAGGAGGCCAAGGGGCTTGAGGCTGGGCCTCATAAGGGAAGGCATATGACATGGTACATGATCCTGACGTGAATGAGGACATAGTACCACACCACACCGTACACCCAGGGTAATAGGTTGGCCGGAGGGGCACGAGAAGGCCAAGGGGCCTAATTTTAGGCATCACTCAGGAAGGCCTGACTGGTTTGCAGTTTAACGTCTTACATGAGGACAGGGAAAGAGATAACTGTATCTAATCCGTAGGTGTGTACGACATGGCATGTAACCTAACGTTAATGAGGACGTAATCCGACACCACGTTGTACATTCCTTATAGGGGATTTGGGGTCGTGAGCCTCACTGCTAGCACCACCCGGAGGGGAGTTTGTCACTTCGGGATGGGGTAGAACGAATCAATGCACTCGATGTTTGGGACATCTCGGGGTGGACCCGAAGAACCAGGACACTGTTGACCATGTTCGTAACACAACGTTCCTATGGTGACCTGATATGGGAGCAACAAATGATCATTGACCATTGACCAAATTCGCAACGCGGGACTTGTATCGGCTTGTTGCTTGAAAACCCTCGGGGGCGTAGGACCGTATCGGTAGGAGAGCCCTTGGGCGTAGTATCCAAGCCGTTCTTGGGGGTCCCTACGGGTGTGCAAAACTGATGGAATCTCAGTCAAGGAGTGGGTGAAGCATAGCTGTATCCATCCATGAAAGAGGAAAACATCTCCAGAGGGATGTGCAGCCGGGTCGAGGCTTGCTCGACGTGAGTTGGGGAAAAAGTGTGCACCTTGCCATATGTCTTGACCCGATGGGAAGATTTTGGCTTTTGGGCTGGGCGAATGGACGAAATGCCCGGTCATTCCTATGTTTCCCATTAGGATGGGAATCAAGCCATATGTAGTTCTTGAAGGCCATGCAGTTTAGCGTCATGCAGTGAGGACATGGGAGGATAGAAGAATGGGAGTGGGCACATAGTGAAACCCTTACAATCCTTGTATGAGTGGGGTTGTATGAGCGGTGCTAAGAAAGCCTACACCTCGCTACATAAGGATCCTCCAAGGAAACTATTCCTAGGAGGGATAGTGGAAGAGAAAATCATGGGGTTGGGCTCAAGACGAGGCGTCCGAGCATTCCTATGTTTTCCATTAAGAAGGGAATCAAGCCACACGTAGTTCTTGATGCGTGGTTTAGCATTGTTCTAGATGTGAAATTTTTCTCAACTGGGTATATGTACGGTACGACGGGTAACCCGACATGGAGGAGGATGTAATCCTACACCACACCGTACAATCCCATTGGAGAGCCAGAGTCAACGTAGGCCAAGGGGCCAGAGGCTGAGCCTCGGTCAAGAAGGCCTGACTGGCTTGCAGTTTAATGTCTTACAGTAAGGACGGGGGCCGGGGGCCCAAGGAGGCCAAGGGGCCTGAGGCTGAGCCTCGGTCAGGAAGGCCTGACTGGCTTGCAGTTTAAAGTCTTACAGTAAGGACGGGGGGAGATCTTAGTTTAAGGTCATATAGCTCAGACCATTTTGCAGTTTATCATCTTGCAGGATGAAGATGCAGTTTAAGGACATGTCAGACCCTTTTTCCCTAGGCAAAGTATCGCTTGAGGAACTTGGCGTTGGTGGGAGGGGTAATGAACTCTCCATACATGGTCACCAAGGAGTATGATCCATTGGGGTAAACCTTATGGATGATATAAGGCCCTTCCCATTTGGGTTCTAACTTGGGCGGTTTCCTACCGGGGATCATTGGTGCTCCAATGGCCAGTACTAGGTCGCCCTATAGAAAAGAACGGAGACGAACCTTCTTGTTGAAGTCCCTCGCTATCTTATCCTGATGCCTTTCTAGATTGTGCAGGGCACGAAGCCAGTTCTTTTCCAGTGCTTCTAATTCAGCTAGATGGATTTTGGCTACCTCATTTGATGTCTGGTGATCAAAGACTGCAGTGCGTAACGATGGAAGTTGGATCTCAATGGGTAGGACGGCCTCAGCTCCATACACCATGGAATACGGGGTCACTTGGGTAGAGTTCCGAGTCGTCATCCAAAAAGCCCAGAGGGCGTTGGGGAGCTTGTCTAGCCAACTTTTCTTATTCTGACTGACCGTCTTATGCAGAATGCTAGAGAGGGTTTTGTTGAACGCCATGATCTGTCCGTTTTCCTGCGTGTAGTAGCGGGAGGTATGGTTCGAACGGATGCCGTACTTGGCGTACAATTTCTTCAGTTCAACCGCTCGGAAGTTGGTTCCATTATCTGTGAGGACGACATGAAGGACCCCAAACTGGTGGATAATATTGGAGCTCACAAATTCCACGATGGAACGAGCCTTGTCCTCTTTGAGTTAAACTGTCTCTTCCCACTTGGAGAAGAAATATGTAGTAGTCAGGATGAACCTACACTGGCGAGCTGTTGTCGGGGGATATGGTCCCACTACATCATGTCCCCATACCACAAATGGCCAAGAGTACATGGTGGGGTGGAGGGGCTCTGGCGGCCGATGAAGGAGGATGGCGTGAACTTGGAACACGTGGCATCTCTTGGCATACCCAATACAATCGGGGATCATAGAGGTCCAGAAGTACCCTAACCTCCAGATTTGATGGGACAGTTTTGGGCCAGCTTGATGGGCGCCATAGGAACCGGCGTGATCCTCTTGAATAACTTGAGGAATCTCTACTCCTTGAATGAAACAGAGGAGGACGCCATCGAAGCTCCGCTTATGAAGGATATGTTCAAGACTGGGGCCGCTCTGGAGGGTAAATTGCAGTGCGCGGCATCGGATTCGCTCGCGCTCGGCCCGGTCGTCTGGGAGGCGACCATTTTTGAGATACTCAACAAAAGGTGCCCTCCATTCGGGAGTGGCTTCAACCACTGTGTCTGATGAACCTGGGACCCCTGACGTAGAGGGTCTGGTGGTGAGATGACTTACCCGGAGGCCATCATTGCCCTCTTGGGTGACGGGGGCAATGACTCACCGGTGTGACACATGTATGATCAAATCATCTTGATCGGGTTCTACGAGCGACGCGGCTAAGCCAGCAAATGGGTATGCTTGACTGTTCTATGACTGTGGTACATGGGTAATCTTCGTTCGAGAAGAGAACTAAGCCATTAGGCGCAGGGTGTACTCCATCAAGTGTACAATCTCCAGCTTCCTGACAACGTAGTCGCCATTAACCTGTTCGATTACCATCTCGGAATCTCCTTTCACATGTAGACGGGGCACATTGATCTCAAGGGCCAACTCAAGGCCGGTGATGAGAGCCTGGTACTCTGCCTCGTTGTTCGTACATCCTTCTGACAACAGGAATGATAATGGCGGGACGGCTTGCGTCGGGGTAATGAAGACAATACCCAGGCCCACTCTGTTGAGGTTAGGATCATTGAGCCGCCTACCGGTGGGGCTCCGGGAGGCACTGTCTAAATGCATTTTCCAACACGGGATGTCATGATCGACTGAGAGGATCGTATCATCAAAAAATTTCAGGTCCAGGGATTGATCCGTGGAGGTTGGATGGGTATCTAAAATGTCTGCCAACGCCTATCCCTTAATGGCCTTCTGAGGTACGAACCAGATATCAAACTGCTGGAGAATCACCACCCACCATGCTAGTCGGCCAGTCAACATGGGGCGGTTCAAGATGTACTTCAGTTGGTCTACCCGGGAGACCAATTGAACCTCATGGTGTTGTAGGTAATGTCACAACTTTTGTACGGTGAAGACGAGCGCAAGGCAGCTCTTTTCGATAGGGGAGTATTTGACCTCCATATCGAGAAGCATGCGGCTGACATAGTAGAGACTGTTCTCAGTACCCTCGTTATTCTTTTGGGCGAGCAGTGCACTGAGGGATCATTCCAGGGCGGTCACGTAAAGGACTAGCGGATTTCTGGAGATGGGTGGCATCAAAACTGGAGGTTGGAGCAGATACTGCTTGACTTCCTCGAAGGCGGTCTGACACTCCTCAACCCATTCATAGGCGGCTCCCTGCTTCATGAGCCGGGAAAAGGGCTTACACTTGCTGGCCAGATTCGCGATGAATCGACGTATATAGGCTATGTGGCCTTGGAGGCCTCGATGTTCCCGAATGTTGCTCGGGGGTGGCATTTGGCTGATGGCCTTGATCTTCTCTGGGTATTTCTCAATACCTCGGTATCTAACAACAAAGCCCAAAAACTTCCCATAGGTGACCCCAAATGCACACTTCAATGGGTTCATCTTCAGGTGACGGGAACAGAGGAAACCAAACACCTTCTCAAGGTCATTGAGATGGTCTTGGTGCTGACATGATTTGACCACTAGGTCATCTACGTAGCATTCCACTAGTGTCCCAAGAATCGACTTGAATATGTGATGCATGTCCCTCTGATAAGTGGCACATGCATTTTTCAAGCCGAAGGGAATAGCATTGTAGTAAAAGGTACCTTGGGGAGCCCTAAAGGTAGTGGACTCCTCATCCTCAGGGGCCATCCGGATCTGGTTGTACCCGGAATACCCATCCATGAAAGAGAGCGCTTGGAACCCAGTCGTGGAATCAATAAATAACTCCTTCACCAGGAGTGGGAAGTCATCATTTGGGAAGTGGCGATTAAGGTCACAGAAGTTGTTGCAGACTCTGATCTGCCCATTCTTCTTCCTAACTAGCACAATGTTGGAAATCCACTTGGGGTACTGGTCTTCCTTAACAAAGTAGGATTTGATAAGCTTGTCAACTTCGGCCTCAGCCATAGCACCATGAGAAGGGTGCATCATCCTGGGAGGATGCTTAAACCCACGATGGTTTGCCAGGAGGCCTAGACGGTGAACGGCTACCTGGGGATCTAGTCCTGGCATCTCGTTGTAACTCCAGGAAAACACGTCACTTTGTTGTTTGAGGAAGTCTACATACTGCTGCCGCTCCTCGAGAGTCATGGCTGTACAGATCAATGTGGGTTTCAGATCTGCCTTGCTACCAAGGTTCACCTATACCAGTTCAGCAACCGTGGTAGAGACGCCTTCCTCAAAGGTGGGGGAGCATCCTCGAGGTCTTCCTCTCCACCTATGGGGGGATTTCTCGCGACGGGAGATACTCCTGGGCTTTCAAATCCTGAGGGGAAGCTGGTGCCGGATTGGGCAGCAGTGGTCATCATATCAGGAGACTCACTCGCCATTGAGACCATAGCAATGAAGGTAGTCGACCCTATCCCATATGGCCTTCGGCCAACGGGTCCACGTTTGATGATATCAAAGTAGTGGTGACATGTCGGCCTGAGTCGGTGGATTCCAGTCTGGAGGAAGAGACACGTATGGCATACCGTCGTTGTTATAATCTTGACATTCCGGTACTGTATAGGGGTAGGAGGTTCCGGGATCACCAGATCCATGTTGATGTAGGAGTACAAGGTGATTTTCTGTTGTCGCTTGGACGCGGGAACATGCCTTCATTGTGTACCCGAAACAACAAAACATTGCCCCATTTCGGGGTTCGTGTCCTCCAATCAGTGGATTGGGAGGATATAGGCGTCATCCATGCTTGCCCAGGGATCACTTGTGACCGGGGCAGGTTCATCCTCACTTACTAGGATTTGCTTATCCTTACTGTTGTAATAATCAGCATCCAGATAGTGGGCCTTACAAGAGGCGAAAGGAGACACATCTTCTTGGAGTACGCATACTCGACCGTTGAGTGAGTATTTGAGGCACTGGTGATACGAAGAAGGGACCGTTGCATGCAGATGGAGCCATGGACTACCCATCAACGTGTTGTAGGCGGTGTCCTAACAGACGACCATGAAATCGGTGCTGGAAATTAAGCCACCGAACTGAGTCTTCAGGCGGATATTGCCGACTGTGGTTTACTCGGTCCTGTCGTACCCCTGCATTCTGAGGTCAGAGGGAGTTAAATCACCTTCAGACAGACCCAGATTTTTCAATGTCCGAGTCGGAATTAGGATGATTCTGGAGCCCGTGTCAACGAGGCAGCGGCGGACTTCCAAACCATTGAAGTGGCCAGTGATGTAGAGAGGGCGAATGTGCCCCTTTATATGAGGTTCCTCATCTTCACCGGAGAACGAGATAACCGCCTGACATTCGGCATTTTCAATTGTCTTGGCATGGAAGGCTTCTGCAGCTGCTACCTCCGTCTCAAACTGGAGGGGGATCCTTAGGGCCTCAGAAAGTGCCTCATGCATCTCAGATGACAGACGAAGGACCTCAAGGATAGAAAGCCTTGCTAGAATGTCGGCCAGGTGCTTCAGGGCATCAAACATTCATGCTAAACGCGATCCTCTTCCTACAGGAGGTTGATCGGCAGTTGGAGGCATAGCGGGTCCTACCGATTGAACAGGCGGTTGTCTAGTACTCTGTACATCCTGCTGCCTACTAGTTGATGCCTCGAGAGTTGTCACCGGACTAGGATTGGATAGCGGAGGTTGGCCTGTAGGTGGGCGAGACTGACTGTGATATGAACGAGGCAGCTCTCCCTGATCTATTAGCACAAACAGCGGTGGAGGTAGAGCTGAGGGCGTTAGATGGGGTTTTGCATGCTGAGCTCTGCGATGAGCCTGTTGTCTGGTCTCATTTGCATGCACGGCTTGGTTGAAAGTGCCCGCTGACATACCTCGATGACCAGCGTAGTTTCAGTTCCGCTGACGTTGACGTCGGTTGGAAACGTTGGGGAGGTTCGCCTGGCGTTCCCCCTCGTCGAGAGTCATATAGGGAATTACCAGCTCCATAGTGTTAACCGAACCGTACCCCTGGCTGTCGCTCGACGAGTCATCCACCACCGGGTGGATTCTGGGAGGAATCCCCATTTCAGGGGGCATAAATTTTCCAAGAGTGCAGGATGAAAACGGCACCAACGGAGTGCGTTGCTTCTTCTTGGGCCATCGATGCTTGCCCTTTTCGGAAGAGGTCGGCTGTAAAGACGGTGCAGAGGTACTGGCTACTTATTCTGAAGGTTTCGGCTGCTTCAAGCACGCCTGGATGATATCATGGGCACAAAAGGAAGTTTTTTGAGCCATCCAGTCATCATATTTCCAAGATCCGCGGCTGGGAACCTACTACCACTCGCCTTCACTGTCGCTACCGATCTCTGACCCTGCAAAGACACCCGCCACTTGTGTTCGTGTCGGGCCCAACCTGACTATTTTTTTGTTGACCTGGTCTTGAAGACATTCTTTAAACACATATCATTTCTTGACGGTGTGCCCCAAAATCCGATGATAAGGACAGTAGTTGGGGTGATCGGTGAGATTCACCTATGTCGGCCTTCTGCACTAGGGCAGGCGCACAATCCCTTGCTCTAGAGCAATTCGGAAGTTTCCGGGGACCTAATTTTTGTTGAACGAATAATTTTGGTGCCTTCTTTCCACATAGGGGGACCTGGGGGCCGGGCCCTGACGAGGGGCCGGAGGGGCCTGCCGAGGAGGTCGCGCCTGATTGTCTCGCCTAGGTGGAGGTGGCGCATTGCGCGGGGGGAACCTATCGATTTTGAGGCGGTTGATGTTGGGAAGAAGCCTGTGCTTGAGGTAGAGGACCTCTGCGAGGTTGCGGGGATGGTTCCACTGGCAGTAATTCCATATACCTAGGGGCTTTTATTTGGGACACTGCGGTGAGTTCAGCTCTGGCGGTCTTCCTGGATGGGATCATAGGGGGAAATGAATGTTCTTGACTAGCCTGTTTCAGAGCCTCCTCAAGGCGCTGAGCCTTATCTGAGAAATCTATGAACCCTCTAGAGTAGTTCTGAGTAATCAGGGAGGGTACCAGCTCTGTTTTTTCGTTCCCCACACACATCGTCAGTAATTTCTTCTGAGTCAGGGGCATATCGAGGGAATATGTAAGTCCCTTCCACCGGGCGATGAAATCTGCGACTCGCTCATCAGGCCTTTGCTTGCACTTGAAGAGGTTTGCAATGCTGGTCATCCACGTGGTGGAGCTAAACTGGTATAGGAACTGCCGACGGAGATCCTCCCAACCGGTCATCTATCAGATAGGGAGCTAGCTGTACCAGACGAATACGGTACCTTCCAATGTCTGTACGAAACATTGGAGCTTGGCGGCTTCTTGCTGGGCCGGTGTCCCCAGCTTGGGGCAACACCTGGAAGAAAAATGTGCCAAGTGCTGTGGCGGGTCCCCTATCCCATTGAAGGGAGAGAAAGTGGGGTTCCCAAATACTGGGGGTGCGGGCATATCATCCACCCACGCGGGATACAGCTTGCCATCTGGTGGGACCGCCACCTGTCGCATTTCCAATTCTTCGAGACGGGCTGTGAGTGCCGCTATAAGATCATCCGGGTGGGCGTCCCTGTCTTCACTGGGATCACTAATCACAAGTGTGTTTCCAGGTTCTTCAACAAGGTAGATGGCTTCAGCAACTCGTGGATCAACTGGCGGAACGACATGTGGGGCGACTGGGGGAACCCGAACTGGATTCTTCAGATTTCCCCATCATTCGGGGGGGGGGGGGGGGGGTTTGGCGAGAGTATCACGCCCTCTTGCCATAAGATCTGGCTTCTGCCCTGTCTGTGGAAGTAGCATGATCAGGGTTTTTCGGAGGAATATCACCGGGGGAAATTGTTCCTGCCCCTGCTGCCCCGGCCTGTGATTACCATAGTCAGGTCGCCGCTCTGCAGTGCGCTCAGCCAAGAGTTCATCAACCAGCCTCTTCTGCTCAGCAAGCTGCTGGCGTAACGTGGCCTTCTTGGTATCTTCATCCGTTTTCTGCATATAGGAAGATGGGTCGGAGTGCTTGATAGTTCCGACATGCTCCTTACCCTTGCTGGTATTTGGACCGAGTACCAGTGACTCGGTGGGTACAGGGAGGCCTAGCAGGTTCCTCTTCTGACGGGTAACCCTCCCTGATGGGTCCAGCAGTGGCGGTATGCCCTTGGGGGGTAAGTCTCCATCAAGAAATTCATGCTCGTCTTCCTTGTCCACTACGTCAGCCATGTGGACCGTGACCCCTCTCAAGGGCATGTCCTCAATTTTGCATAGCGAATCGGGCTGCCATAGGATAGGGTCGAAGAGGAGAGCGACATAGTGTCCCCAACCACGGACTTGCACATTGGGGTAGCCTCCCTGATGACTCTGCGGAGTACTTTGAAACTATGAACACATTTCCGTTGAAGGGCGCTCTGACGGCCTGGTGATTCCAGGTGCTGTGACACAAGGAGTGCGGCCAAATAGATCAGGCAGCATTGCTCGCCGATTTCTTCAAAGAGCTCTCGACTTCTGGGGTACGCCGCCCGCTCGTAACGAAGTCGGAAGTGTGTTTCCCATAGGGTTCGAAAAAAGAACCCCACTTCTTCAGGGGTAAGGGACTCTGGTGTGAGAAAGTTCAGCCCCGCCGTCGGCCAGAACTTCTCCGTGAAGTAATCCGCTGCGAGAATGCTCTAGAAGCCCCTGGGTTCGGACTCGAGGTCGGGCCCTGTATTGCCCCACTCGTCAACCGAGGGTGGCTGAGGGACCGGTAGAGGTACCAAGGTGGACCTCTGGGATAGTAAACTCGGTGGTGGAGAATACGGCGAACGAGATGACTGGCCGCCGAATTCCGGGCCATCCTTTGAAGAGTGAGGTGACCTGGCCACGATGTTACGATATCATGGGCTGATAGCCACAACATCCGACATAGGAGTCGTGGCTGCCAGTGAAAGGTCACGTCGTCGTTCTACCGCCGTTGGCCTCCAAAATAGCTCTCTATGATCTATGGTAGAGGTAGAGGGCGCTTCTGGTGACAATGATGGTGATTTCACGGTCGAGACCTACGGAATTTCCACGATTTCTTCCTCCTGGATGTACCTACGGAGAGAGATGGTTATCTGGTGGATCTCACATTCCGGGAGAATGAGGCTAACGCACCTGGTTCCTGCCCCAGTCCTTGATATGGAGGAGCGGGGAGAAGGTTCCATCGCTGAGTCGCATTCCGCTTCATAATCCAAGAAGCGGGCATGTTTTATCTCTAACCGGGCCTTCCCAAGACTCTTCTTGTGGCGGTGACGACCCGCTCTTCTGCCCCGGGGTGGCTCTTCGGGACATGGTTCATCCATAATAGGTAGCCTTGGGGCGGTGATGGCGCCGTGGCGGAGAGGGCCCCCGCTCGAGATAACCGAGGTGCAAGGGGCATCAGGGAAAATGTCGAAGGGTACATGGGGAGGACCTCCATGGACAGCACCCATGTGGGCGGAGCCTCTGTTGGAATCGGTAGGAGCATGGGGAGGACCTCCATGGTCAATGCGGGCGGAGCGATGCTGACCTTCACTCCCCAAGTTTTCTGGGTGATGACCTTCACCGGTTTCATAGAGGACGTAGGGAGGGCCCCCATGTTGGAGAAGGACTGGATGGACAGTGCCTTCAGATCAGTGTTCAGGGGCAGGAGGATGGACTCCATACCCTTTATAGTGGGTGCGGGAAAGGTTTCCGCGCCGAGCGTCACTGCCACGGGGAAGGTCTCCCTTCAGGATGGGGGTATTACGAGGCATACCTCCATGATGAGCTTCGTAGTGGGTAAGGCCCTTGCTCTGTGGAGTAGTGGTACGAGGTGGGCCTCCGTACGAGGTGACATCACCACGGGTTAGTTCGCAGCAATCACCACTTAGGCCTGCAACCTGGAGAGTCAACCTAGCCTGCCCGTGGGGCGGTTGGGGTCTCGATCCTGGTTGGGCGAAGGAGTGCCCCTGCTCAGTGTATGCAGGGATTCCATGATGCACGTCGGCGGTGGCTCTGGCCACTATAGCTGTTGACGTCGACGCACCTGGGCGAGCGTCCTCAGCCCGGGCCCAGCACGGACGTCGGGTCAGACGAGCTGGCACATGTGGTGCAGGGGAATGGCATTCCTTCTCTTCATGCGGATTCGGAAGGCGGTGATGACGTGGCCGAGTGGGATCCCCTTCCTGGAGCCCTTGGGTCAGGGCCCTGATCGGGCCGAGCCGGACATCAGCCGCCCCATCAGCATAAGGTGAGGAGTCATCGAGGAGTTCCGGGAACAGGCTCCCGAAACGATTGAATATTGGGGTGGGGAGCAAGGTCTCCATGTGCAGCCTATTAGCACGGCGTTGACGGCGGGGCCCGGATGCCTCCCAGTCAATGTAGGCCATATCCCGAGTTGGGATGACCCCTTTCTCCTCGTACCTGCGTACAAGGTTGTTGATCACCCTTCGCTGGATGATCTCTGATGGGGAGAGGGGATGTGGGTGCCCCGTATTCCATGATGTAGCGGTCGTCGTGGCGGTAGCGGATCCATGCGGGGTGACTGTGCCGGTGTTTCCCCTGCCCCTGCGTAGGCGAGCAGGCAGTGATCGTTTCACCGCAACCGCAACCCGGTTCCTGGAAAACAAAGGAATCAACTCATCAGCTCTGCGAGGAAAAGGATTGACAACCAGTGCCCCATCTTCCTTCCATTCTCCACGTCTGTAAGAAGGATCCATTCCAACAAGTTGCAGAACGGAGTGCCCCATGTTCTACCGCCCCGACTTCCGGTGAGTTTCACGACAAGCCCACTTTTTTCATGGCAGGATCAGGTGCTGGATATATGGATCCGGTGACACGTCAATATACTGGTGTCTCGAATGTTACTAATCTCTACATTGAGGAGAAAAATTTCACGTCGGGTTCACCATTTCTATTTCTGACGCTTTCGCCAGGGCGCGCGCATCCGTCCGTCCGCAGAGGAGGACGCGCTGCACTGTTTCCCCACTTTCCTGATTTCTAAAGGTGGGCGGCATTCGCTCCTTATTTAGGGATGTCTTATCCATGATTGAAATGGGAGGATGAGATGTCGGTTCTTCATTCTGTGGATTACTTCTCAGAACTCATCACCTAGTCCGGGTCTCCCTCATAGTTTTAATACATTGTTCGTGAAACTCTTCCTAGTGAGATGTTTCCATGGACGCCGGTTAATTACACTGCTTCTGTCGGGACATTCCAATGGGTCTGGTCAGGGCAACAACCTTCAATCGGGGGAGTAGTCATGTTGAGACATCAGTAGCGTGTCTAGATGCTGGGGACTTGGCATGTCTGTCTATTATCCCTGGTCACAGGGCTTCTCGAGGGTGTGGAAGCCCAATGCATCCCACATCGAGCGTGGGGAATTATATGCCATAGACATATGTTTGAGGTTTTCCTCAGCTTCCTCTGTTTAACACAGGGTATGCGGCGAGTTTAACATCCAGCGGAGACGGATCAGCCTGATCAGAGCATTATCTAGAATGGATCAGATTGAGTGATTTCCCTTGAAGGGGTGCCGATACCGGGACTAGCCCATGGGCGGATGTGAAGAGGAGTGGACCGACATGGTCTCAATAGGATATGATAGTCCGGGTGAGAATCAGGGTGGATAATTAATGGACGAATGAAGTGGAGGGTGAAATGGCAAGGGACCATCGCAAGGGCGATGGTGAATTTGGGCTTGAGCCTCGAAGAGACCTCCTACGAATCCCCCGTGGCAGGGAATCAAATTCCATGTATTTTGGGATGGTGCCGGTGAACCGTCATGAAGGTGGACCTTGGTCCGATGGATGTCGTCAGCGAACCAAAGAGAAGTTGGGCCTTGGTCTGATGCTTCAGTGAACCGACACGAAGGTGGACCTTGGTCTAAATGATGTGGGGCTTACACACTAGGCTGCCCGGGTGTGGATGAACCGACGTGAAGAATGTCAGAGTGACCAACAGGTGGTGGGCTTGAACCTCTGAGAGGCTTCCTACATTCCATGCTGTGACATGGATCAAAGACCACGTAGTTCAGGTTGGACATCAGAAAGACGACATGAATGAGGAGGACCAAGAGGGTCCAAGTGGTGGGGGGCTTGGACCTCGTGGAGGCTTCCTACGTACCATGCCAGGACATGGATCAAAGACCACATAGTTCAGAGGGGCTTCATCGGCGAACCGACGTGAAGGTGGACCTTGGTCCACTAGTGGTGGGATTGAACCTCTGGAAGGCTTCCTACGTACCGTGCCTTGACATGGATCAAAGACCTCGTAGTTCAAATGATGGGATTCATCAGCGAACCGATGTGAAAGTGGACCTTTGTCCAATGAGAGATGGGCTTGAACCTCGGGGAGGCTTCCTCCGTACCATGCCTTGACATGGATCAAAGACCTCGTAGTTCAAAGGGTTTCATCGGTGAACCAACATGAAAGTAGACCCAGGGGTCCACTAGTGGTGGGATTGAACCTCGTGAAGGCTTCCAATGTACCATTCCTTGACATGGATCAAAGTCCTCGTATTTCGGATTGGTCACAATGGCTTGTCGTCAGACTGGAATACAGTTTAACGTCATGCTGGACGAGAGTGAACCCTGACGTGAATAAACGATGGGCGGTGGGCTTGAACCTCATGGAGGCTTCCTACGTACCATGTCTTGACATGAATCAAAGTCCCTGTAGTTCGGGATGGCGGTGGATGTCGGCGAACCGACGTAAATGAGGAACCTTGGTCTGATGGGTGACGGGCTTGAACCTCTGGGAGGCTTCCTACGTACCATGCTTTTTCATGGATCAAAGTCCCCGTAGTTCGGGATGGTCACAATGGCTTGCCGTGGGAATGGAATGCTATTTAACGTCATGATGGACGAAGGTAGAACATGACGAGAATTGGATGACGGGTGGGCTTGAACCTCGTGGAGGCTTCCTACGTACCATGCCTTGACATGGATCAAAGACCAAGTAGTTCAAATGGGTGTGCAGTTTAATGTAATGCGGGATAAGTTCATACAGTTTAACATCATGATGGACGAGGGCATGTAGTTTAACATCATGTTGGACAAGGTATTGTCAAGGACAATGCCAACTCTAAGCCCACGTGAGTCATGCTCGGTGTGAGAAACAAGAGACAACAAGGACCTGGCGATTACGCCGTGAAGGGTGCGTCTGTGTGAAGCGAAGAGGGGATTACGCGTTAGGCGGCCCATGGTGCTAGGACATACTCCAGGATAGAGGCCCGAAGTGCGAAAAAGTGCAGCGAAAGAGGGATTTGGGACCAATGATGGGAGTTGACTCGTTCCCTATCACGCCCTCTATTGACCTTGGTAGTGGGGAAGTACGGAGATGCAGGGGTGCATCCATCCATTGGGGAACTAGGGTCTCCCTTCTCCTGAGAACATACGCCACTATAATAAGGAGGACAGCATCCCTTGTGTATGGGTGATTCCACTCCCGTGGAGACGAGTGGCGTAAAAAATGTTCGAGGTGGGGGGACCCTTCGTGAGAGGCATGAGGTCGGGTCACAGTTTAACGTCATGTGTTGAGGACGCGGTGCTTGGTAGTTTAATGTCCTGCAGCTCGGATGAGGTGGGTTCACTCCACACCCCTTGGACTTACATAACTAGTACCCTTTGCTCCATGGGGGAGGGAAGGTACCAGTAAGGTCGTGGTCAAGGGGGGTTGTAGAGTGAACCATCGAGGGGTCCACGTTAGCATGGCTATGCGAAGAAGAAATATCTGTTAGTGTGCCTATGTGAAGAATCATTAGGAGAAGTAACGCTACGAGTAGTATTGTCCGTGGGACTTTGAAATCACATCGTGCTTACTTGGAGGGTCGCACGGGAAGAGGAATTTCCATGAAAAGGAGTGTGCTTTGCAAAGCGGAGTGCCTTGGCCTTAGCATGGGGCATTGGTGTGAGTGGAGGTTTCTTCGCGAAGTAAAACAGTATTCACGGAGCACTGCCTCGTGAAGAAGAGGTGCCTCGTGAAGCAGGGTGCTGTGAAGCATTGTGCTTCACGATGTGTAGCGATCCTGCCTTAGCATAGGGATCACTAGTACAGGTTGGGTGTTTCGTGAAGCATAAACGCTCCGCGGCTGCTCGGGTTCCCTTGGGAATCCACCTCCTTCGCGAATGCCCATGAGATTTGGGAAGGGCATCCCTCTCAGAAGAGTGGCTCAAAACGAGACAAAGCGAAGGCGTCACACGATGTAGAAGTACCTCGTGGATCTCATGATTCCTAGGGGAAAAGGGTGCTTCGCGATTCGGGAGAGGAGAAGCCAAAAGGACGGATTTTCTGTCCTTGGGACTCAGGGGGAGCCTAGTATTTATAGGCAAGGGGCGCTGTGAAGCAGAACTCCCGCGCCGCCTCCTGTGCTTCACGGCGCGCTCGCGAACGTCAAATTCGTTCGCAGAGAGGTACCAGCTCCGGAGCTTCGCGGCGGGCTTGCGAACATCAAATTCGTTCGTGGAGAGGTACCGCCTCCGGAGCTTCGCGGCGGGCTCGCGAACATCAAATTCGTTCGCGGAGAGGTACTGCCTCCAGAGCTTCGCGGCGGGCTCGCGAACGTCAAATTCGTTCGCGGAGAGGTACCGCCTCTGGAGCTTTGCGAGACCACGATGCTCAGGGTGCTTCGTGTCGGGGCTTCACGAGGCAGCGTGCCAGACTTCTTTTCTGTCCCTTCCTTTTATGCAATATTTTGGCGCCAACAATATTGGATTATAAAATGATAATCAAACCAGAAGAAGTTATGACTCAAGTAAGAAATGAAATGGATTTAAAATCAATTTACAAACTAAATGTTTAAAGAGATAGAAATGATTTAGATGATGAAGAAAATTGAAAACTTTTCTCTCATTTCCATGGATCATGGAAATTTGTAGACAAGCTAACTCTGTATTGTTTTTATTGTGAAAGAGTATGGAATATTTCCTCTCAGAGCTCATGAAAATTTGATTATGGATAGAGAAAAGTTGAAAACACAAGGAAGTCTCGAAAAAATATTATTCAAAATGAAAAAAATCCAATTTTTAAGAAATATACAGACGAAGAGTTTTGTCTATGAGGTCGAAGATGATGATAATGAATTTTGTGAGGAAGAAGAACCAAAATTTAAGACTGAAAACCATCCCTCAATGTTGGGTACCATTGAAAAGTCAGAACTATTTATAGGTAAAGCTGGAGATTATCAGTTCACTACTAATGGTGATATCTAGTTACATCTAAAGTATGATTTTGGTAAGCTTTAGATTATATTTAATAGATTAAATATGTGAAATGAAATGGTGGAGGAATAATAAAAATATAATGATCTGTTGGATGCATAAATTGAACGACTGGATGAATTGGTTATGTTCAATCATCAATCCAAGAAATAACTAATAATTTTGTGGAACTAAAACTCATAAATGAATAACAAGAAAAGGTCATCAAAGACCATACCTCGTGATTGGAGGAGATGTACAATACCATTGAAGGACTCGAAGAAAATGTTTTTACTCTGAGATGTACATGTGAAAGTGGATTAATTTCAAAATAAGAAAAGAAGAAAACAAAATTTGTAAGGTTCTCAAATACCGAGCTTCTATAGTGATAAAAACGTGGTTTTGATGGAGTTGAAATGATCTTGAGTGATCAAAGTCCCACATTCATGGGAAATAGTGGAATTGGTTCTGATACTAAAATTCCAAATTCTATAAATAAAGTAAACTAGAATAAAGTAAAGATGAAAGTAGATCATATTGAAAAGCCACCAGAAGTTTTGAAAAAGAAACCCATAAATCAAATTGAAAGGAGAACTGGTGATTATCCCTGAGTTTACCGAAATGATATGTAGTCAAACTATTTTACACATGAAGAAGTAATGAGGAGAAATAGAAGTGATAATACATTTACTTTTATTATGTGTCCAGTTTGTGGATATGAGGGCCATATCATGTCATACTACGAAGAGGCAAGGAGATATAAGAATGGGGAATGGTAAGGATTTCAAAAAGGATAACATATTCATATCATACTTATTATAGAAAAAATAATTTATTTGGATATTGTTTTGACTATTCTAACTTTTTCCACAAAGTTGTGTATTGCATGAAGAGGTATGACATAAGAAAATTCTTTCAATGCTCAGAGATGAGTCAAAACACATCAACCAGATTGTGTTGCTATTTTAAATATTTTTTATCCTCTGGATGAATAATTTGAATATGAATAACCCATGTACATGGAAGAAATAATAGAAAGGCCATTAGCATCCTACACTCAATCCAATATCTCCTATAATGAAACGAGGAAAATTGAATGTCCAATCTTGCTGAAGTAGCCCTCAAAGCTACAAAGAACAAAAGAACTAGGATTCATGATAGCAGATGTTCATCACACATGATGGGTAATGTACACCTATTAACGAATGTCAAAAAAATGTTCGAAGGAATAGCGAGGTTCGGAAACAATAGTTCTTTGATGATAAAATGAAGTGGAATTAATGAGCTTGCTAATGGAGAGATAAAGAAAATAGAATCCCATTATGTGGATGTTCTGCATCCTAATATTCATAGTGTGATTAAAATATTTGACTCGTGCCTTATTGGGACATTCAATCAGAATGGTTTCACTATAAGAGGAATGAATTGGAATTCGCTAATTAAAGGATAAAGATCAGATGAAAACTTATATCATGTTGACATCAAAGAGAAAACATTCTACTTAATAGTTGCAGAAGAAAACGAATTATGGAATCAGAGATTAGGGAACATCAATAATAAATATATGAAAATGATATCTATGATGACCATTTTCATATATATCACAAATCTAAAGTGTGAACGAGAAATGACCTGTGATACGTGCATGCGATGGAATCTAGTTTATAGTTCTTATCGGACAAAGAATGAAAAGAGCATCAAATCTTCTTGGCCACATCCATAGATATGAATGTGGCCTGATAATTATTGCTGGAACACATGGAGAATGTTACTTTGTTTTTTTAGAGATGATTATAGTAGGATAGAATGTGTGATCGTTATACACAGGAAGCGACAAGTGCTTGATTAATAGAAAAAGTATCTTCAAATCACCGAGAATGATACTTGAAAGAAGATCAAATACTCGCTTTCTAAAAATTGAGGGTAATACACATCTATTGAATTAGAAAATTTCCTAGAGAATCATGTGATACAACATGAGGGGAATTTTATGATAACTCAACAAAAAAATGGAGTTGTTGAGCATAAGAATTTTCATGTAAACAATATGTCCACAACTACGCTGATTGAGAGTCGTATTCCTCGACACTACTAGAAATATGCAGTAGAGGAAGAAATTTATATTAAAAATATACTAGGGAAATATCTGAGTGAGAGAAATAAACCCTACGAATTGTGTCATGGAAGTAATCCCTCGTTGAAAAATTTTCGAGTTTTCAGAAGACAAAATTTTATCTATAACAAAAAATAATACCATGGGAAGTATGGAGAAAATGCTGATGATTAAATATTTATGGGAAAATCAATGAACAAAATATCCTAAAAAAGTTTCAATAAGTGCTTGGGAAAATTTGTGGAAATTAGTGATTTAATGATAATTGAGAAGAAAAACAAGAATGCGTAAAGGAATTCTTATGCATATGTACTAAAATATGAGGAAGGATGTGAAAATGGAAAAAATGTTAATATAGTGGTATAGGAATGTGTGAAAAAATATAAAGAGTCACATCATGATATTGACTCTGAAGATGTATCATAAGAGAAATCAATAGCTGGAGAGAACTCAATTGCACCGCAAAAGAGAAATCAATGAGCAATGAATTATGAGTCCAACATTATCATGCATCAAAATGCACTTACACATACCATGATAATGAGGAATAATTCACATTCTTCATTTCTATAAGTTCTAGAACCATCCTAATTTGAAGAGGCCACAATGGATGAGTCATAGGTAAAAGAAATGAATGAAGAGTTAGATCGGATTGACAAAAATCAAGCTTGGGATCTTTTCAAAAGACTTGTAGGTCACAATATGATTGGTACGAAGTGGATTTTTAAGAACATATTTGATGATCATGGAAATGTGATCAGAAATAAGGCACGCTTGGTCTGTAATGGATATTCATAAATCAATGGTGTTGATGTTGAGGTGACATTTTCTCCCATAGCGAGACCAGAGTCAATCATGCAATTTATTTCCATGGTAATCCAAGGTGGTTATAAAGTGTATCAAATGGATGTCAAGAAAACATTATTTAATGGATTATTAGATAAAGAAGACCACATTGAACAAAATTTAGGGTTCTTTCATGGAAATAAGTAACTGAAGGCTTGCAAATTTAAAAAATCTCTCTATAGCCTGAAACAAGCACCACAGGTGTGGTTGTCATGGTTGGACTCTTATCTGAGAAAGATTGAGTTTAAAAGAGGAGTAGTGGATCACAATATCTGTGTGAAAAATTCACAATAAGATCAATTCATGTTATTAGTATACGTGGATGATATTATTTTTAGTGGAAGTAGGCATGGATCAAAGGATGAAGTTTCCTATCACACGAAACCTGAATTTGAAATCTCGATGATTGGTGAACTCAAATACTTTTTAGGGTTGTAGGTGATTCTAAATAAGGATTAAAATTTCATTTTTTAGGAAAATATTTCAAGTGATCTGCTAAATAAAATTAATATGCATTATTCCAAATCAATTTCGGCTCTAATTGCAGTAGGAACAACGATCCGGAAGCATGAGTACATGACTTATGTGGATCCAACCATGCACAGAAGAATCATTTGAAGCCTAATCTACCTGATGGTGACATAGCTATATATTTATTTTTCAAAATTACTTATAGATAGATTTCAGATTTATCCAAATTAAGATCATATCATGAAGGTGAAAATAATAATGACATACATTAAATTTACACATAATTATCGGTTATAATTTGATGTTGGAAGAGTTAGTGAACCATCTGTTTTTTCTCATGATAACATGGATGGATATGTAGTGGATAAAAAGTCTAAAAGTGGTGTAGAATTCTTAATTGGGATGAAATATGTGGGTTAATTAATAATGAAATAGGGAAGTACTTATCTTAGTAATGTCGAAGCTGAATATATATATGCTACCAAGGCATGCCCTCAGTTAATTTGGATAAAGAAACAACTGAATGACATAGGTGATGAGGTGAAACAACCAATTATGATTTAATATGATAACAAGAGGATAATTTATCTCATGACGAATCTTATTCATCATTCTCGTATGATGAATATTTGAGATTATATATCACTTCATCAAAGAAAAATTCGAACAAGGCATGATAAAAATGGGCCACGTGGGAACTAATGATCAAGTTGCTGACATTATAGCCAATCCACTATTAGTAGCTGTTTTTGAGACACATCTGTTGACCCTCGTTATTCATCCACCTCCCAATGCATAATGAGGATATGGGATTCCCCTCTCCCCAAATGTTTTAACTATGTAAATCATTTTGTGTATGTGTTTTAGGTTTATGGGGGAAATAAGATCAATGAGAATTTTCTACTAAGATCTATAATGTTTACATACCAGTATTTTGGATTTATTTAAATTGGGGGAATATAGATAAATTCAATGGATTCAATAGAGTGTGATCTGTTTTTTTATTGACTCTGAAAAAGTTATAACTATAACTACTGGGAGAAATGAAAAGAATGAGAACTAAATTCATGCCCTCTTTCTTTTTTTCTACATCATGCATTACTCATGTAGAATTAGATTGATGGATGTGTTGTTTTTTTGATGGTTTAGGATTTTAACATGGATGACACTTAGTGAATTTATCTGTAGATTGCCAAAAAACCCAAAGGGGTGGATTTTTGGATCCAAGGCTATTTGTTGCTCATAATAGATTCTGTTTTCTATTTATTTTCAATCTACAAATGGATGACTAGGGAGAATGAAAACAATGAGGTCATTAGTTTGAGACTGAAATCAGTATTGAAGGTGGTGTTGTTTCCCAGTGTTTTCCAAATTTATGGGCCTCAAAATCGGGAGTTTGGTTTTAGAAAAGAAAGGGGATTCAGATCAGAGTGAATGGTATGAAAAATGACTAAAAAATATGCAAAATAATGGAACCAGATACCTCAAAACATAGACCGTGTACCACGATCTAGGAATGGTTCATAGTCACATGCCATGTAGCCGGAGCAGTACATAGAGAGATGTAGAGAGCGGTTCTCGGAGTGGTGAGCGGAACTGAAAATAGTTCACAACAACAATACATGGTGAAGCCATGCGGTACGTGGAATGCTGAAGGAAGAAAAAAATGATTCGTAGAGATGGTACATGGTAAATAAATATGGTACATGTTTGAGCCTAATAGTACGCAGATGGATTTTAGTATAGTGATGATTATCCCACATTGAAAACATGGCTAAATCATATTAAAAAATTTTGTGGAGTTATGTGAGTATTTAAAAATAGTAATCCCCTTTGTTAAATGAAAATATTGGAGATTAAATTTTTAGGAAGAAATTTGGTGATGTCCGAAGTGGAACGCGGTTGAGAAGATGGTATGCGGTGAGTATCATCCACATAAGGAAAAAAATACACATAAGAGAGTGTGGTATGTGCAGGTAGCTCTCGAGGTATGCAGTGGATCATGGTCTTATGAGGAATAAGATAGTATGCAGAGGAGTGGGGCAATACATGGAGAAGGGACATACTCCAAGAAGGGTAGTTCGTAGAGTAGATGGATGGTACACAAAAGGGCTAGACGGTATTCTAAAATAGCAGTGGTTAGTGGAAATAGTAGCAATATGCTGAACACCTAGGGAAACTTGAAAATTGAACAAAACAATTTGATAAATCAATTACACTAAATTATTAGTGTACAGGATAATAAATAACATATGTGGGTGACTATGGGATTTAAACAGAGAATCCATTTACAGTTGAGGATTCATGATTTGAGGCAAAACCATTGATGTGACCTTCATGCCGTTAAACTGAGTAAAGATTCTTCCAACATAGTGATCAAGGGGGGAGTTAGCCGAAGTTATAAGAGGGAAGTAGTGTGCTATTCCAAACACCTTGTAAAGGTAGTTCTCCTGGCATAGAGTGACTGCTCCAAACACTTGTAATCCACAACTTGTGAATATTAGTGGTTTTTGTATGACCGACACACTATCGGCGTATGCTCCATGGACGTAGCCCATTGTGGTGAACCAAGTAAAATTCTTGTGTTATTTCTTTTCATGTGATTGTTTATTTTCTGAACACCCACTTTAGAAATGTTTAACAGGTTCCTACCGACATGGGAACAAGATCTATCAGTTTAAAAGAAAAAGATGACACCCTGATTCTACCTTCCCCTCTCAAGGTGTTCTAGGTCCATCATTTTATTATTGAGGAAATTTTTTCTTAAATATTTTATATATTATAAAATCTTAATTATTTTTCCTATACTCTAAAACCACATACTGAGATATTTTGTGCTCACATGAGGTTTCAAAATGTTTTTCATAATGAATCGGGATTATTATAAATGAGTGATAGGTTGTGGCAATATTATTGTATTTTTCTTTAGTATAAAACATATAATGTTCCAGAAATTTATATTTTAATGTTATGTCTTTTCAAAAAATTGGTTTTAATTGGATTATAATAACTCATTGAAACTCTAATTCTAAATGATATCGAGTTTTTTTTTTAATTTAATTTCTTTGATCTGAATTATTTTTATTATAGATAACTCATTTTAGCACATTATAATAATTTCATTATCTATCATAGTAATTTATATCATGTTTCTTCATTGTTAAAGTGATTAAAAATAACCAAAAAGGATGGCGTGAGTATCATGATTCAATTTTATGATTATTCGATAATATTATATGTGAAGTTAATTAGAATATTTCCTAAAATAAAACACCACCATTTGAACGAATGAAAATTTGTGGTCACCCTTCATCCCTTTTGGTACTTAATTGTTTTTTGGATTTTCTTCTTATTTTACATGTCCTAATATCCAAAAGAAGAAAAATATCACTATGATACAAATTGAAGAACCATAAACATGCAGACAATGATCCTATGATTGATATTGAAACATTACATATATTCTTTGATTCCCAGTGATATGAACTAATCATAATACAAACATATTTTACATCATTTCAATATTTTAATGATGTAATCACACTAATTGGAATAATTGTGGAATAATAAGATTTTGGGTCTTTGTAGGTTAACTACATGATATACTTATTTAAAAAAATATACAATTTTAAAAAATACACTTTTCACCTGCTAACCTTTTTAACAAATCTTACACAATATTCACATTCACGACTATAAGAATGGTGAGAATATGGTAAGTGTTAATGTCCCCTAAGGGAAAACATAAATGATGGCAACCAATGATCATATGTTAACATATGATGACCAATTAGGTAAGATAATATAATATATTTACATGTGTACAACTTATGTAAATCCTCTGAATTAAACAAAATATCATTAAAAATTTACCATAACATAAGAATTTAATCATAACGAATGAGTCTCGGGAGCATGGAAACATGATTCAATAATACAAGACCATGATAAAAATTATAATAATAATAAATTAATATTCGAATAAAAAATGAATCAAGGATAACCATAAAGACTTTCACAATATAATGGATAAGAAAAACCAACTTCTTATTGAATAATATGGTGGGGATAACCCCCAAGGTTCCATTTTGGGCTACAGTTAACCACATGTGTAACCTTTTGGCCTTGAGATGACCACTTCTCTATATTTTTTGTCTTGTTCTCACCACTTTTTCACCCATTAAGAATGGGTTCACCCCTACATTCAGATTTTGTATTATGATAACCACACATATAACCTTTTGTGCTTGAGCTGACAACAAATATTTCTTTGTGTATTTGATATTTAAAATTTTTATATATTCATTATAGGGTTATACGAAACCCACCCATTATATAATGATAAATTATACATATGTGTTCTATTTTATTAGGAATTTTTGTTCATCTAATTTTATATTGATTAACCCATGAAAAATAAATGTGTTTATTGAAAATAATTAAATATTTTACCATAAGATATGTAGGTAAATAATCTAGATGGTATCTTTGAAGAACATCTCTAATGAGACATAAGAAACATTAAAGCATATCTAATTACATTGAAAACCATTTTTTTACAGTATTATATTGTTTATTTTAAAAATAATAAGAAATATTTTTCTTTATTTTATTACATTTTTAATGTAAATATATTTTAAAATAATGGGAAAGGTAATTACATTTTGAAAACAATTAAATCATGGAAAAAATATTCATTAATAAAAAAGATATAACAAAAAGAAAATACTTCCATGTGGAAATAATTATAAATGAAGATATTTTCAATCTTTTTGTAAAAGAGTCAATGCTTTTAGTAAATAATAATATTGAAAATTATAAATTAATATTCCATTGGTAAATAAAGACACATCTACTAAAAAATATTTTAAGCAATTATATATGTAATGATAATAATATCTATAAAAGATTATTTTAAACATAGAAATGAAAGAGAAGACTAAAATGAAAATTAAAATATAATTCTTGAACCTCTTATAAATATTCGTTAAGATTTACTTTCAAACCAAATGGAAGTGAAATGGTTAGAAGAAATGTAAATTCATAAATGTGAGAGAAAAAATAGATTGGGGTAATAAAGATAATGAACCTTCAATTTATCTCAAATTAGTTTTAAATAGAAAAAATATTTATTTCAAATATTTATTGGAAAAAACTTGTCACCTATAATACCATCTTTGAAAAAATGACAATAATATCATTAGTGAATTATCATCTTATCGTAATGGGTTCCACTAGAATGAGAGATTTATAACTCCTTCGTATGACCAAATAATTTAAAACTACTTATAATGATTTAGGAGGGAAACAGTTAGTAGGTATTTAAGATAAAATTGAATGGTTTGAGTGGTCTAGGAGGGGTAGAAGAGAGGTCATTTTATAGGTACTTTTTGAGTGGAATTTATGAAAATATTCATTCCTAAATGTTTAAGGTTGTCATTGTTTAGTTAATATTTATAGAAAGTGGTTAATAACATATGTGGGATTTGTTTTCGTAGAAATATACCTCCCCCACAATGTTATAAATAGAAAATTATGACATTTTACTTCATTAATTCTTAATTTAACCCTTTTTACCTCATATTAACTTTACTATTTTAACTCATTTTTTAATACAATAACTTATTTTTAGACCTTAAAATTAAATTGACCCACTTACTTAATTTTGAGTTATTGATTAAATTTTTTTTATTTATTTAATCCAATTCAATTTCAAAATATGGTAAATTTATCTATTAAATGAAAACATCAAATATATATATTTTTAAAGAAATTATCTTTTAAACAATTAGTGTTATTAATTTTATTTTATATAAATTATTAACTGACTATGGGTAAACATATTTATTTCATTATTAATGTCATTGTAGGATACATTTCAATATCCGAAAAAATAACCTTATAGCCTGATAAATATAACCATCCACTTTCACTTCCCCTAATATTAAAAAATATCCTTTCTTGGCCTATTTCAAGATGTAGTATTCCAATTACCATTAAAAAATAATATTAGTACATGATATAATTTTTACCATAAATATTTTAATCCCAGAAAACCTTTCACTGTAACTAGCAATGAGTATATTTGATTTTAATATGAACCCTCTCTTTGGTGATGTAAAATATTCCGCATTTTCAACCCACCTATAGAGAAAAATAAGAATGTATTCATTCTAAAGAGAAGATCCACTAACCCAATGTGCATTAAACCACATTGTAGAACCCTTTTTCATTAAAATATAATTTTAATAATACCTACATTAGATTGTCTAATCATTTTGCAATGTTCACATCATTTTAATGTGGGTTGGTGTTATCTTTTCCAACATATATTAATTTCACTATTTCTAAATTGAAATAAATTAATTAACCATTCAAATTATTCTTATCCTCTACTAAATGGTGTTGAAATGATTCTAAGACACAAATTCCCCATGTTGTTTATCACACATCATGAAATTTTGAAATCATTATCAACCATAAATATGTTCATCTTATTCTGTAATGTTTATTTTGGCCTACATGAGGCACATTCATTCATATTTGGTTAATTTTTAACCAATATCTAGACATGTTACCTTACATTCATTTTGTTGAGTACTTTATGAACTTAATCTTCAACATTAATTTATTAAATTTTAAGTATCATTAAAAATAATCCCACATTAGCCTATCATAAAAGACAATAAATTTTCAAAGGAAAAAATAAATTTTCCTAAATTGGTTCTTACTTGAAAGTTTGTGTTAGGAAAAATTTGTGCCCTTGCACTTAAAACATCTCCTTGTATGACTCAGGAAAAAAATTTCTTATTTAATAGAAAATATAAAAGTCATAAAATATTATTATTATTTTGTCCCATAATGTGTGATATAAGAAAAATATGTGTTCTTCCAACTATGATTTTCCCTTTCACAACATAGGAAAAATTTTGTGTTAAAAAAATACAATCCATCTTGTGGGTACCACCATTTAGACAATGAAAATATCAATAAATTCTCGCTATGTTTATTAATATATGATATATAGCTATAATATTATTATTCCTTAAATTTATTTGCAAAGATAATGTAAATAAATTGAATATATATGTAATTTTATAGTATTTCAAACCTTGTAATGAATTAACTCACATTTTCAAAACCAACATCATGATATCAAATATTATGTGTCATTAACTCTATCATATTATATTGTACTAATGTTTAATTTTTTAGAGGTAAAAAAATCCACATATTTATCCCACCAATACCCAACTAGGAGAAAAGGTCGTGGAGGATATAAAATCATTTAATATTTTAGCTAAAAATACTACCTTAGTTTTCAATAATGGTTGAGATTATTTATATCCAACTGGCTTATTGATTTACTAGATATCATTATATAATGATTATAAATTAATAAATCTACTTCTATTGTTGAACTATGGGGTTTGAAGTAATGATCTCCGTGAAATAATTTTTATCCAATTTTAAAATGGATTCGATTGTTTTTGTATCACCCATTGTTACCTTTATTAGTTACATTAAATCCAATCGGTAATTGAAATAAAATACTATTTTTTAAATAGTGTAATTAAATATTTTTAAATCATAAAAACCTACTTAAGATATCAATCTCCATTGGTCAATGTACGAGTGTGGGTGTGTAATGAGGAAAACTCCTGAGTTGAGATTCACCACATAGTGATATATCACCTAAGTTACATAACTTCATCAGTGTATCTCTATTATATAATCATCAATTGGGATAAGAATATTATAAAAATAATATAAAAATATACTTCATCATAAATTCAACTTATATAGTTTTCGATTCTACTAATTCTAATTATGGGAGAGGTAATTTCTCTTAAACCAAAAAATATAACACACACATTTATATGGTTTCTATTATGTGTTTCATATACTGATAGAGTAATTCATGTGTAGAAAAAATAAATATCATGGTAAAAATTATATTAAATGGGATATGTTTTTTAATTTCCCATACGCATAGGGATGCAAATTCCTAAAAAAATATTTACTAATCTTGTGGTGTGGTTCTCACGAACCGTCATCGGGGCCCGTGCCGTGATGACCCTAAGCCCGCCTTTCATAGGCTAGGGGCTGTAGACTAGCACATAAGGCATAAATCCAATTATCTGGGAAGGAATTGCCTTTATAAAAGTAAACAAACGCCACAGAATACAAGAGGAAGTAATACACTATGTACATAATAAAGTGATGAATAGTAAATGGGCCAGAATACAAACCCAAATGAAAAGTACAGCTACAACTGAACGAAAGTACAACATAAAAGACAAGTAGTTGGAAGAATAGAAGCAGCTCCTGGGTCATCTACCTCGGATCCTACCTGAAGGGTAGGTATAGATAGCGCAGCTCCTGGATCATCCTCCACGGATACTACCTGAAGGGTAGTTACAAATAGCCTCCTCAATGCTCATGCTTGTCAACCTCCACCATGTACCATCCCGTCATGAAGTCCACCTCCAGATACTTACTCGTCGTGATGTCCAACTCTTGGTACCGTCTAGTCCTCGAATGCTCGGCCACCGTCAGTGTTGTCCGTCGTCTGCATCCCACACAATGAGGTGCGGGCATAGCCCGTATAGGGGTGAGTATAACGATACTCAGTAGGGACCCTGATACCCTCAAGGTCTCACTAAATCCAAGATGGATAACCACAAAGAATGATCTCAATAGAAAACCCTTACTTAGGTATAATCCCATTCTTATACCTATGTTATCATGTAACTCATATAAATCATGAGGAAACAAAAAGGTTATGAAAGCAATGGATAACCGCTACTTAGGTATATGCCCATACATATACCTTTGTTATCAAGTGACCCATCTCAATCATGAGGTAAGCACAAAGTTAATTGACTCAGATCAAACCAATATTTTCATTATCGAAACCGAAACTGCTAAAGATCTCCATCTCTATCGAGTATAGTGATCCTGTCACGACTCCGAGGCACTGCTCACTAACCTAAGACTGCTGAGGTACTCCTCCTGTCGAGTACCACGGGTCAGCCACTGAAACACAGTAGTGCTCCCCACCAAGGTCTGCCACCCAAACACAGTAGTGCACCCCCCTAATAGCTTGCAGAGGTACTCCTCATGTCGAGTTCCACGGGTCTTCCAACCAAACACAGTAGTGCTCCCCGCCGTGGGTATTCCACCCAAACACAGTAGTGCTCCCCACTGGGCTATACAAGTCACTCTGACTCGAATCATACAAGAAGTCATCAGGTCTCAGCCAGCTAAACGGTCGTTGTACTTCGTACGCTCATCTCTAGGAGGGTCCGCTCCATGAGATACAGGTCAATACTTCAAGTATCCCAAAGTCCCACAAAGAAGTATCACAAGGGACCGCCTCATGATAGGGGTCTCAACGCAACAGACGGTGCATGAATCAGATGCCTGGTCTGTGAGTTATTATCCATTTCATCCCGGGGGCCCAGTTGGTTTTGTGTACGAACCAACGCAACTATATCTAAATTGTACCCCATACTCTCATAGGGTATACTCAAACGGACCATTTCTCAACAAGATTACCAAATCCGTTGACGGTTCGTCAAACGGACGTCCCGTCTAGAAGATATCATCATTCCTGTTCTAGGGGCCCGATTGGTTTCTATGCTAAAACCAACCCCATCGTACTCCAACTACATCCAAACCTTAGGTGCAGTATGCCAAAAGATCTATCTCATCAAAAGGAATCTAACAAAGTTGATGACACGTCAATCAGATGTCCAGAGCTCAAGTTATAAGCATTTCTGCTCTGAGGGCCCGGTTGGTTTTGGGATCGAACCCACCCGGTCGTACTTCAAATGACACTGTTTATCCAAACTGGCCACACCATTAAAATCCATATGAAAAAACACATGTGATGGACTACCCATTGGTCCAAAATGGATATCCGGTGAAAAGGTTGCATTTCCCCGCAACACGCGCGAACCGGGCCTCATGGGGGCCACGCCTTGACCTCGATATAAATATCTGAAACTTGTCTTGAATCATTCTCCTTAGTTCCAGGGTCACAACGTTGCAGATGGTTCTTCATTCCGACATCGTATGAGAGAGATATGTCCAATACAAGATCCCGTAATAATAATAATAATAATATTATTATTCGGTGTTTCGTGGCCCCGAGCCACGAACTAAAATTTAGTATCCAACATTAGACTTGAATCGACCCTATTAATGGCAGAATTACATCACCACTGATAGCAAGCCAATCGGACGTCACATCCATGAGTTATGGTGGGTCGAATATTTATTAATAATATTAAATCTATTATTTTTTGAGCGCTTCAGGTACCCGATCCAAAAACCTGAAAAAGGCATCCAATATTGGACTCATAAATTTCGTCTCGAAGTCAGGGTTGCACTGCCACTAACATTTCGTGAAACCAAGGTCGCACAAAATTGATACCGTCAAAATATGGTTTTCCCAATGAAAATAATAATAACAATATTATATTATTCTTATTTTTAATTAAATTTAATACCTTAAATTCTCACACCGAATTCCACGCACCACCCAAATAAATCCACCTCCCTTGCTTGACTCTAAGCCAATCACACCCCATCTCATGATTGAATTCTCTTTTTATTTTCCTTTTAATTTAATTCTCTTATTTTATATTCTCTCTCTAATCTTCTTTCATTCATCCACGATTACTCACGCTCAAAAATAAAACTCCTTCCCCAAAAATCACGCCCCATCAACCCAAATGTTCAGCTGCCGATGAAACCGTACCCGCCAAGGGTCTTTTTCACCCGCCGCCTCCGGACAGTTGTGCCTCCTATCCGCTCAATCTTATCTCTGGACTACCTTATCGGCCGCCTACCTACGATGTCCTGCTCGTGTCGTTATCCTGGCCTCGCCCTCGCATCGGCCGCCCTGACTCTACGCACAAACGAACAACCAGCTGGGGGTCGTCAGGACATGTTTGTTCAGCACACGCCCTCCGCGTTAGGCGTTATCAATTAGTAATAATCAAACACATGCATTCAACTATGAGAAGGTTATAATTTATTCAATAATAAATTATACAAACATCTTATAAATAAACGCTCATGTCCGTGAGATAAAACCACTTAGATGAGAAACAAAAAATATTCCCCTACATCGAAAAGACGCCGCAGGTCGTCGAACCACAGAAAGAGGCAAGCATCGCGGTGGTCGGGCATCGCAGAAAAACGGTGTCGAATCCGCTGACGTCAGGGTGAATATGATGTAGAAGCGTCGTTGGAGAAATCCCCCACATTCTTCATGGGCGGAGTCTTTCTCCCTTGACGCGTAGAATGAATAAGAATAACAGTGCTCTTCATGGCGTCACCTCACATTCTTGCCTTGGTTGAAGGAGATTCCCTCTGCCGAGGGGAAGATTCCATTCTTCATGGAAAGAAAGGTTTTCCTTCTAATCCTCCAATGCTTATCCATAGATTAATTTCCCAACAATAAAATGAAAGGCTTCCACTTAATTTAATAATTCAAATAAATTCAAAACTAAGAGGAGCCAATTCATTAATTGAAATCAAGTTAGCAAAAACTTATGGGAGAGAGAGAAGGAGGTGAGGAGTTCACATAATTAATGGGAGAGTTGGAAGAGAAATAAATTAAGGGGAGCTTAATGGGGGTTCAAGGAGTTTAAGAGGAGTTGAAAGGCTGGGGATCGTGTGGGCCCCACCTGACAATTTTATTTATTTAATTCTAAATCCCCAATTATTAATCCTCAAACCTCTCAAAATGAAACTATGGTTAATGTTTTCTTAAGAAAATATCGGCGTTGCGAGTTCATCAGTGCCCTCCGATTTCAATTCCGAGCACTGGTTCAAAAGATAGAAAAACCCACACGCACGTTTACTGAACGTACCCGAACAATACTTTGGAAATTATTATCAGTTACCCTCAACCTGCGCCGGTCGAGGTTAGCCTTTTACTAAGTAAAAAAACGACCCAATGGACCCAATGGTACTCTCAGATTTTCAAATCGACCTACCGTTTAGATGTGATGAAATTTACAATAAAATAATTGTCACGTAATTATTTTATTTGAGGCCAAAAACTAACTTTTTCTGGTGGCCCACCCCTTCCAAAGTTAGTATCTTCTTAAATAAAGCATACCCTCATGAATTCTGCGGTGGTCTCATATTTTTAATCCGAGCTACCATTTGTGAGTTATAAGCATTTGAAAAAAAAAATAACTTATTTAATTATTTTATTTACGGTTATGCCATTTTTGGAATTTCTCATAAGAGGCCTGTGCCGAATAAACATAAGCCGCGCCTAGGGTAAACCCACCATTCTGAGTGCAACAGTGACCCATGATTTCTGATCTGAGTAACCGTTTAATAGTTTTTCCACTTTTTCAGTAAAACTGCTTTTGCGCGTTAATTTAAGCTTAACAATACTTCATAAAAAGAATCCTAGCACACCGGGCCTCGGAAGCAGGTGCCTTTAGAAACTATAGACTCGTAAAATTATAAAGAAATTAAGAAAAAAAATCCCTTGAAATTTCCGGGTATTTACATTACTCCCACCTCTATGCTTTACGTCCCCATAAAGCATTAACACACACTATGGGAAACAAAAGTGGTATTGAGCATGCATCTGAGCCTTCCGCTCCTATGTGCTCTCCTGGAGGATCCTGTGCTACTTGGGGTTTCTTTTTCGCCGACCATGGAAAACCTATTCCATCGTTGTAGGTAAATCACAACCTTTTTTCCTAATATAGTCAATCTGTGTATGAACTGTGGTTGCGTAGTCCATACCCAAACTAACGCTGTAAGACCTCGATGATGCCACCAAGAGGTTCCAACCAAAACTCTCTCCTTAAGTGTCAGATCACACCGTCAGCTGAAGCATGATTATCGAGTCTTCTCCAGAAGGTATCTCCAGATGTGAGGGTTAAGTCAATGGTTTAACCGAAAACTCTAGGTCTGGAAAAAGATTCGATGAAGGAAGGAATGATTGGTACCTATGTATATTGATACGACAGCTAGTAGTGGACAAAACTGTAACTCGAATAATTCCCAGAGACCATGGGTCACACTCTTTGACTACATGCAGCTGTATTCTTCTCGTGCCCTCCAGCACCCTGAGCATGGCGGGGACTACAAAGGCGGCTGGTTATAATATGTCGAAATGTACACCACCTCATGTTGCTCTCCAAGCTCTGCTTCCACGTTTTCTGCTCTGTAGATTCATCTGTCCTTAACAATTCCTCACCCAAGTCTCTAAGACTCATTCCAGTTCACATATTCCCACTAAAAACATTCACTGGCTATAAACGATCTGCCAACGAACATTCAACCACAAAGGTTATCTCTACCACCCTAACATAAGTAACAATGCATAGAGGAAAGGGTGATTACTCAGATATTCTTAAACACACCTCGCTCAGAGTTCAGAGCTCTAAAGAACTGATCATATTGTAGTCATCAAGTACCCGAAATGATTGGTATGCCTCATTGAGTACTCAGCTTCCGACATGTCTCCATGTTGAAGTTGTGTAAGCTCTAGAAAACTTTGATCCACATCCTCTAGCCAGTCCTCAGCCACCTATTAGTCAGGCTCGCCTCGGAACATGAGGTATATCTGTCACTGAAACACATGTAAGGCACTAAGCCTACAAGTGTCATCTACCGGTACCGCCAGTTGTAACTGCTGAACCAACAGGTAGTGATATAGCTGGCACACGACCCGAAGGTACTACCTCAGGCATCGGTCCACGTACCAAAGCCTCATCACTATACAGACCAACCTCATGGTCACTCACTAGAAAACACTAGTAGCTAAGTCCAAAATCCACTCTACTTTTGTCTCAACTAGGCCGAAAACTCTTTCAATCGCGTCCATCAAGTCCTCTTCTGACTGAGAATCTATCTTGCCTAGTGACCTCGGAGGCCTCTACTGTTGGAACTCGTGCAACGCGCTCTGTCAGCATGAACTGTCCGTTAGTACGGCTGATGGAATCTACTACCCAATGGGTGGTGGTGCTACTAGTACACCACCCGAAGGTGCCAACATAGTAGAAAGGGCCCTGCACTAGAGCCTCATCCCTCATTGGTCCGTCATCATGTACTATCTCAGTACTCCAACAAACTGTCTATGTGGAGACATCCTGAACAGATGCGACACGGTCAAATGATTTATAACTGGTGAGCTAACCTGGTTGAGCTGACTTAAGGAAAACATTCAGAAACACACAAGCAATCAGTATTTTTGTGCACTGAGTTGGAAATCAGAAGTCAGGGTCCTGGTGTATGGATACGTCAGCCGCCCCACAAACACTAGACTCCCTAAACTGAAGACCACACTCAGTACCCTTAACAATATTGCTTCATAGAAAAGAATGATTAGAGTTCTGAGTTCTATGGTAGAACCGACTCCTTGGATACCTAATTGTCATGACCCATCCTCGGGGCCCATGTTGTGACTACCCCAAGCCCGCCTTCCATAGGCAATGGGCTGGTGACTAGCACCTAAGGCATAAATCCCGTTATCTGGGAAAGAATTTCCTTTATAAAAGTAAACAAACACCGCACAGTACAACCGAATGTAATACACTAAGTACATTAGAAAGTGAGGAATAGTAATTGGGCCAAAATACAAACCCAAATGCAAAGTACAGCTACAACTGAACAAAATTAAAACAGAAAAGACAAGTAGCTGGAAGAATAGAAGCAGCTCCAGGGTTGTCCAACTCGATCTTACCTGAAGGGTAAGTACAGATAGCGCAACTCCTGGATCAATCTCGACAGATCCTACTTGAAGGGTATGTACAAATAGCCTCCTCAATGCTCTCTACCATCAACCTCAACCATGTACCATCTCGTCGGGGAGTCCACCTCTGGATACTGACTCATCTTGAGATCCAACTTTGGGTACCGTCTAGTCCTCGAATACTCGGCCTCCATCAGCGTTGTCTATCGTCTGCATCCTACACAACAAGGTGCGGTCATAGCCCGTGTAGGGGTGAGTATAACAATACAGAGTAGGGTCCCCGAGACCCTCAAGGTCTCACTAAATCAAAAAAAGGATAACCACAAAGAAGGATCTCAACAGATAACCATTACTTAGGTATAAGCCCATACTAATACATAAGTTATCAAGTAACTCATCTCAATCATGAGGAAACACAAAGGTTATGAAATCAACGGATAACCACTACTTAGGTATATGCCCATACATATACCTAAGTTATCAAGTGACCCATCTCAATAATTAGGTTAACACAAAGTTCATTAACTCAGCTCAAACCAGGATTTTCATTATCGAAACCGCAACTGTTGAAGAGCTCCATCTCTGTCGAGTACAATGATCCTTTCACAACTCCGAGGCACTACTCACTAACATATGACTGCTGAGTTACTCCTCCTGTCGAGTACCACGGGCTAGCCACCCAAAAAGAGTAGTTCTCCCCTCCAGGGCTTTCCACCCAAACACAGTAGTGCACCCCACTATTAGCCTGCAGAGGTACTCCTCCGGTCATGTACCGCGGGTCTTCCACCCTAACACAGTTGTGCTCCCTGTCGTGGTTCTGCCACCCAAACATAGTAGTGCTCCCCACTGGGCTATACAAGTCACTCCGACTTGTATCAGACAAGTATTTATCAGGTCTCAGCCAGCTACACGGTCTCCGTAATCTGTATGATCGTCTCCGGGAGGGTCTTCTCCACAAGCTACATGTTGATACTCCATGTATCTCAATGTCCCGAAAATATGTATCAGAAGGGACCGCCTCGTCACATGGGTCTCAACGCAATAGATGTCGCATCAATCGGACGCCAGGTCTGTGAGTTATTAGCCTTTTCGTCCTGGGGCCCGATTGGTTTCGTGTATGAACCAACCCGACCATATCTCAACTGTACCCCGAACTCTGAAAAGGAATACTCAAAGGGACCGTTTCTCAACTTGATTACCAACACCGCTGATAGTTCGTTAGATGGACGTCCGGTCTAGATGTTATCAGCATTTCCGTTCTAGGGGCCCGGTTGGTTTCTAAGCTAAAACCAACCCGACCGTACTCCAACTGCATCCAAACCTCAGTTGAAGTATGTCACAAGATCCGTCTCATCAAATGGAATCCAACAATGTCAACGACATGTCAATCGGACGTCCGAAGCTCAAGGTTTTAGCTTTTCCGCTCCGAGGGCCTGGTTGGTTTCGGGTTCGAACCAACCTGGCCATACTTCAAATGACACTAGTTAACCAAACCGATCACACCATTGCGATCCATATGAAAAAACACACGAGTTGGAATACTCATTGGTCAAAAACGGATAGTTGGTGAAAAGGTTGCATTTCCTCGAAGCACGATTGAACCGGGCCTTGTGGGGCCCGCGCCTCGACATCGACTTAAATATCCAAAAATTGTCTTTAAAAATTCTTCTTAAGTCCAGGGTCACAACATCACATAAATTTTGTCATTCCAACATCGTATGAGAGAGATATGTCCAATACAAGATCCCGTAAAAATAATAATAATAATAATATTCAGTGTTTTGTGGCCCCAAGGCACAAACTAGAATTTAGTATCCAATATTAGACTTTAATCGACAATATTAATGATATGATTACATCGCCACTGACGGTAAGACAATCAGACGTCGGACACATGAGTTATGGAAGGTCGAATATTTAATAATAACATTAAATCTATTATTTTTCTAGGTCTTTGGGAACCCGATCAAAAAACCCAAAAAAGACATCCAAAATTAGACTCATAAATTCCATCTCGAAGTCAGGGTCACACTGCCACTAACATTTCGTGAAACCAAGGTCGCACAAAGAATATACCATCAAAATATGGTTTTACCAAAGAAAATAATAATGACATTATTATATTATTATTATTTTAAAATTAAGTTAATACCTTAAATTCTCATACCCAATTCCACGCACCACCCAAATAAATCTACCTCCCTTTCTTGACTCCATGCCAATCAGGCCTCATCTCATGATTGGATTCTCTTTTTATTTTCCATTTATTTTAATTATCTTATTTATTATTGTCTCTCCAATCTTCTTTCATTCATCCACAGTTACTCACACTCAAAAATAAAACTCCTTCCCCAAAATTCACACCATATAAACCCAAAAGATTAGCCACCGATGAAACACTACCCGCCAAGGGTCTTGCACACCTGCCACCTCTAGACAACTGTGCCTCCTGTCCGCTCGATCTTATCGCTGGACCACCATATCAGCCGCCTACCTATGATTTCCTGCTCCTGTCATTATCCCTGCCTCGGCCTCGCATTAGCCGCATCGACTCTGTACACAAACGAACAACCAGCGGAGGGTCATCGGTCCGTGTTTGTTCAGCCTGCGCCCTCCGCATTAGGCATTATCAATTGGAAATATCCAAACACTTTATTTCAACAATGAATTGGGTATAATTTATTCAAGAATAAATTATACAAACATATTATAAATAAATGCTCTTGCCCATGAGATAAAACCACTTAGATAAGAAACAAACAATATTCCCCTACCTCAAAAAGAGGTCTCACGTCGTCGAACCACGGAAAGAGGCAAGAGTCGCGGTGGTCGGGCATCGTAGAAGAATAGTGTTGAATCTGTTGACGTCGTGGTGTGTCTGATGTAGAAGCGTCGTTGGAGAAATCCCCTGCATTCTTCATGGGCGGAGTCATTCTCCCTTGACGCGGAGGAAGAATAAAAAGAACGTTTCTCCTCATGGCATCACCTCACATTCTTTCCTCGGTTGAAGGAGATGCCATCCACCAAGGGGAAGATTGCATTCTTCGTGGAAAGAAATATTTTCCTTCTAATCCTCCAATGCTTCTCCAAATATTAATTTCCCAACAATAAAATGAAAGGCTTCCTCTTAATTTAATAATGCCATGAAATTCAAAACTGAGAGGAGCAAGTCCATTAATTGAAATCAAGTTGGAAAATACTTATGGGAGATAGAGAAGGAGTTGGGGAGTTCACACAATTAATGGAAGAGTTGGAAAAGAAATAAAAAAAGGGGAGACTAATGGGGGTTCAAGGATTTTAAGAGTAGTTGAACGGTTGGGGATCGTGTGGGACCCACCTCTCATTTATCCTCACATGGGTAGTTGGTGGTTATGGATCTCACCCTTAACTCCCCTGTATAGGGTATAACTACCACATATATAAATAAAAATGTCCTCACAATTTTATTTATTTAATTATAAATCCCCAATTATTAAACCTCAACCCGCTCAAAACACAAATACAGTAATTGTTCCCTTAAGTAATTATCGGCGCTGCGAGTTCATCGGTGCCCTCAGATATCAATTCCGAGCACCGGTTCTAAAGATAGGAAATCCCGCACGCACGTTTACTAAACGTACAAGAACAATATTTTGGAAATTATTATCAGTCACCCTCGACCCGCGCCGATCGAGGTTAGGCTCAAACTAAGAAAAAAACGCCCCAATGGACCCAACGGTACTCTCATATTTTCAATCCAAATTACCTTTTAGAAGTTATGAATTTTACAATAAAATAATTGTCACATAATTATTTTATTTGAGGCCAAAAACTAACTTTTTCTGGTGGCCCGCACCAACCAATGTTAGTATCATCTTAAATAAAGCATACCCTCATGAGTCCAACAGTGGTATTGGATTTTTAATCCAAGATAACATTTTTTAGTTATAAGCTTTCGAAAAATAAAATAATTTATTTAATTATTTTATTTACGGTTATGTTATTTTTGGAATTTCTCACAGGAGGCCCACACCGACTAAACAAAAGTCGCACCTAGGGTAAACCCACCATCCATAGTGCAATTGTGCCCTAAGATTTCTGATCCGAGTAACCATTCAAGATTTATTCCACTTATTCAGTAAAACATCTTTCACACATTAATTTAATCTTAACATAACTTCAGAAAAAGATTCCGGGCACACCAGGCCTTGGAATCAGGTTTCGTAAAAAACTGTGGACTCGTAATATTCCAAAGAAGTTAAGAAAAAAAAATTTCCTGGAAATTTTTGGGTCTTTACAGTGGTTGTGAGATCTATATATATTGAATATAAAATTGATTATATATAAATATTTAGACTCATTTTTATGAACTGTTGAGTTGTTTATACAAAAAACATAGTATATTAGTGTAAAACATATTGAGTGGTGTACATAATTATAGTAGATTCATTTTTAAATATCATTATGAGAAAATCATTTTACATCAAAATCTATTATATTTTTACATTTGGAATCTTTTTAGAACAAATGATGACTACATACCTTGTAAATCATATGATTTCCATGTTTTATTTTCTTGGATTCCCCTCATTTAGGTCGTATAGTGTGAATACTTTTAGGTCACAAATAAAATATGTGGAATGATCATTCTCCATGGCCACAACTTGAAGTTCCTTTTTGAACATGTTAAATATATATTGATCTAATCCTATTTTTATCCCAATAGTCTTGATCCCCTTAATGTGGTGAGATTTTATAGTGAATACCTCATCATTTGGGGTGGATAGGTGGTGGTTTTATGTGATCTCCAGGATCATGTGTGGTTTCATAGTTATTTTTGATGTAAGGAAATGATTTTTTATGTTACCTATAAGATATCATAATTTAACCTCATCATTTGTAATCATAAGGTCTCATTCGTACAAGGACCATATTTTTTTATACATGAAAATTTTTGGAGTTACGTTTTCATCGGTATTGACTATATATAAACCCCTTTAGGAACATCACATGACGAAATTTATATTATAGATCATGGGTTTCAAATAAAATTAAATCCCTCATTTGTAATTATATTCTAGATAGTATATGGATACAAATTCTACTTTGGGGACACATAATCAAATTATGATGATAGGAAATGTCTATGAGATAATATTTTCATGACTATTTCCTCATTATATAAAATATTTGATGGTATATCCTTATAAAAAATTTTATATAACAAACAAAATGAATCTTATATATGGAACATGATTATTTTTTGGTCTATTCAAACCATCTTGGCACTCTAATAGTGGGATGAAAAAAATTTACAATTTATACGGTGGCCAGATTTATATCTTAATCCCTGTATGTTGACCAAAAAAATTCACATAAACCTAATATTATGTGTTTTAAGGTATTCATGAGGTATCATTTCCCAATATTAAATGGTTATTCATCAAATATTATTTTACCAACGATAACCCCTTTCACATTAATCCTTTATAAATATTTTAATAATAGAAAAAAAATATATAATTTAGAAAATAGAGTTTTCTCAAGACATCGAGGAAATGCTTGGATAATCAATTTGATTTAGTTTCTTACAATGAATATGTTCAATTATATCCCACCTTAGTGGATGAAAATAATTTTTTTGAAATATATTCATTCTGGGTAAACCCTTGAAAATGATACTCAATATAGGTCTCCCCAAACCCCACCTGATTTATACAGACAAGCTAAAGGGATTCCCTTAAATATTTTATTACCTTGATAATTGGAACCACATGGTTATCATTAATAATTAATATAATCTTATTGATTCAATCAATCATGCATTCCCTGGATAATGAGGGAATCTATATTTAAAATTATTTGTATATTCTCTTAGCATAATACACTCATCGCGATTGATTTACACTATATTTTATGGATATATAAAATGTGGTTTGCCTTGTTTGGTAAAATAAAATTGAAAAAGGTACAATTAGTCCTCTAATACAGTATAAGTCACTACCATCCAACACTTTTTCACATAATCCATGTTTCGTGCTATCTGTCTAGGTCTAGTTACCAATATGAATAAGGCAATGAAAGTGGCCTTTAACTGGTTGTAATACCTAACCCACCACCACCTCAACAAAATGTCTAAATAAAATAAATATATTATTCCCTTGAATATTTTTTACAGAAAACATTTCTAGCTACCTACACCTTGTAAACAACTTATATAGATTCTAAAAATTCTTATAATTGGTCTTCATAACATGAACATAAATTGTAACATACAATGGTCTTGAACGTAAAACCCTAAAATGATTTTCATTAGTAATTGATGTATGGAATGGAAAGGAATCCCCAAGGACATTTTAAAATTCTATGAAAGGTTGGATCTTTCCTTCTATAAGTCACATAACAATATTTTTTTTATTACATTTGAAATGGTATATTCATTCCCATCACATTACATTATCATGTTTTAGGGTTGGTGGTTAATGGATGTGTTCTAGAATAGTCTTGAAGAACTTTGGATATTAAATGATTGAATAATTATGAATACATTTTGTGTAAATGATAAATATTGTGATTGTGTGGTTTGTGTCCTATGAAGGCAGGTTCATAGGGTGTTACACAATGTGTATATTTCCATGGTTAAATAATAATAAATGTGATGTGTTTTTCGGAAAAATTGATCCTTGATGATTACATGAAATCATATGGGATTACACATCTTGTATATCCATAATACGATGATGTTTTAATTCTTCCGAGTGCTCATGTTTTCCTCAAACTCTATGCTTCCTATCATTATAGGAAACTAGTGGCTCCCTCCCTTGGTGATTTGATATTCCTTTTAATGGGGACTAGTTCCCGTCATCCTATCTTCAATCCATGCTTTGTTCTCCTCTTATTACCATCCATTTCCTTCCATTCTACATCAATGTTTCAATTTAGTGGTGTACATTAATTTAGTTTGTGTGTTTGGGTTTCATTTTAAGATACTTTAGGAGAAATGAAGGTTTATATGTAGTTTATCTTGCTGTGGATGTGGCTTCCAGGTGTTCTTCTGCACCCTCTTATGTGAAGTGTGTTTGGAAATATTCTTTGAGGTAGGAGTCCCCTGTTTCACTTAATTGTCTATCATATGGGAGGGGTTTAATTTTTTATCAATGGGTTATGGTTGTGGTAGAATAATTGAAGTAAATTAATTAGAAAAATTAAAATTTAAGTGAAAAAATGATGGATTCACAGACTTCTACATTTTTATATGATTGTGTTATTTTGAATCGTATAAGCTTGACCGCCCACTGAAAATTGTGGCTGTTGGGGGATTTTTTCAATTGATGATATGATTTAGGATATTTGTGATATAACCCTAAAATATAATTTGACTAACAAATTATATTTGGGTAGTTTAATGGTTTCCGATAGATTATGGTCTATGTGATAACACTTATAAAATAAGGTGGAATTATATATTTGAAGTTTTTAATCTGTAAAATGATTACTGATGTGTTATGATGTGTGGTTGTTATTATGGGGTGATTATGTGTGGGTTTGATGTGGTGTGGGGAGATATGTGGTTTTTTTGTGTCACTTTTGGGAATTTATGTGGTGTTTCTGTTTGATTTTGTTCTGGTGTGCTGTGGTGGTGGTTTGGTTGGCACTGCCTTGGGTCAGTGAGGTTTTTTTTGTTATCCATGGTTTTGGGGTGTCAAGGAGATTTGGTTTTCCATGCATTTTTGAGTGGAAAGGTTTTTTGTTTATACATTATTTTGGGGTGGTTAGGTGCTGTTTTTGTCCATGATTCTGTTGTGGGGAGGTCGCGGTTTCTTTATTCTCGATAACCAGGTTGGAATGGAATAAATAAATGACTAATAATGATTGGAATTACATGAATTTGTGTGGTTAATGAGATGAGAATTGTTAATGAATAATTAATTGATAGTTTGTGTGACTAAATGTGGTTGATGGGAAATAAAGTAAACAATGAGATGATAAAATGAAATTGGTTGACAATTTGATACAAGGCTTGTGGATTTTTGTTTGGTGTTATGCTTTTAGAGGTGGTAGAAAAAGTGGAAATGTAGTTTGTTGGTTATTGTTTTTTTGGGATCCCATAGTTTGGGGTTGTGTGTGGTTATATATATATTTATATATATATTTAAATTCATTGTTATTTCTCTATTCACACCACAAACATCGAGCACCATGTGAGGACACCCACATAGTCATGTTGGGGGTGTTTTCCAAAAATCATGTTAGGGGGAAGGATGGTAGGGAACCCAATCATTCATTTACTCTATTCTAGGTGACGTAGGTATTACACATGATATGGTGGTAATTGGTATGATAGTGAATTAGATGGTGGTTGTGATAGGCTAGGTTTTTTAACTAGAGATGGTATAACCTAGGTGTTTTTGGGTGAGATGTAATAGCCTAGGTGTTTCTGGATGAGATGTGACCATGATTGTGAGGAAGATTCTAGTGGGGGTCCTGCATGGTGGGGGGAAGGAATGATGTTGATTCCCTAAATATCCATGATACCCTAATAATCTGCTTATTTTTGTGGATGTGATGTGGTGAAGGTGTTTTCTGGAAGGATGTGACATGGTTAGGCTTTTGGAATTGAGATCCCAGGTGTCTTCAAGAGAGGTATGTTGTGATAGTTCTTTTGGGGATGTGTGGTTACTAAAAGTATTGGGAGCGCTAGTACATATGATGTTGGAGATTGAGAGAAGCATTGTAGTGGTAAAGTAGTATAGGGATCACTATATCGCTATGATTATTCCAATATTATATTACATGGATTTATTTATTTGATGAAAGAACCTTGTTGAGGTTGGGTTTGGTTAGTATACAGTTGTTGGTTATTTTTGGTTATACAAAGTTTTCATCGGTGCAATAATATTCTCTTTTCTCATGTGCATGAGAAACAGTGGTTTTCATACTGAGTATACTTGTATTTTAACCCTTTGTATATAAAATTGTTTTTAGTTTTCTAGTAGGATAACCTAGACCATGTTTGAAATTACTAAATTAGACCTTATATTGCTATTCTGTTTCTTATTTTTCTATTCTTTTGGGTATTTACATATAGAAACTTTTATTTGTATCGTATTTAATTATTTATGAATATGGGATGGTTTTGGTTTTTTATATATTTTTTCATCGATTTTTTTCTGGATAATTCTTCATTTCTCAAGATATTACATTATTATAGATGGAAATACCATCAATTTTAGCCAATTTTTATATCCACAGAGTTAGTCATTAACCCAAGACCTAGACGAGGCATTACATAGGGGTCATTATCTCTCTCATCTCATTTATGTATCGTTGGAGATATGGGGTTCAAAAATAGTGGTATAAAAGAAAATGGATGTGGGATATGATGAATTTGTGAGTTAGGCATAGTGTGGATTACATGGGTTTGCATCGCATCAATTCCAGTTCACCATGGGGTGAAATAGGCTATAGAGACTAGAAATGACAACAGATTATAGGGCTCCTCGTGATCTAGTTTATGAATATTGTGCCTATTTAACATCCAAGTGATGTGTACCTATATTCAAAGCATGTGGATCAGATTGTTTAGGGTTAGTAAATGATCTAATTTATTAGTTTATTTTTGAACTATAAGAGGAGGATGAGGCATGGTAGAGGTTATTAATTGAATTCCAGTGGAAGGAATTGAAGATGTTTGAGAGAAGTGTTTTAAATGTATAGGATGAGATATAGATGGAGGAGCTCAGGATATTATTTAGTTTCATCTAAGACCTGGGGGGATACTGGGTCTCTTTTAAATTCAGTAAAATTTGAGGATCTAAGCTTCAGTAGTTAAAACTATATATGTGAGAGAGAAAGGAGGAAGATAAATCATGCAAAAACATTTTTAATGAGTTATGGGTAAAGATATTTTCATTTAGCATGAAGGAAATGGGGAGAAAAGAACTTGATTCTCCTCATTGGGGTAGTATGATAGTCCAGTATTTGGGAATCTTGATAAATGAACTTTTGTGTAATCATTACACCTTTTTCCAGATGAGGAGTCTCATACAAGACATCATGAGGTGGTACTCCACCCTTCAACCCAATATTCAATCACTCTTTTTATATTGACTATGTATCTAGAAGTTCATTACAAGGATGATCAGATTGAACTAATTCACTCTCAAGTATTATTAAAATGATATAAGAACCGGTAGTTTTTCATTTAGGTGAAGAGTTATTAGTGGTAGGTGTTAGGATCTAGGATCTTTATGTTTTTACCCATTATGAGTTGACCTCAACAACTTTATTTACATACATCTTGGGCCAATGGTTCTATTATTTTACTAGAGGATTTATGCTAGCATGTTTTGGTTGTGGGGTTCATGGTCATTTACAAAACCATTACCTAGTGGTTCCCTAGTATGTTTTTGGTTGAGGTGGACATGTTCAGTTCCATCCTCACTAAAGGTTTCTGGTGAGACTGTTTTAAGAGCATGCGTAACAAGATTTTTTCTCCATCTAATTGAGATGGACCAAGAAGAGGCTACCCTTAGGGTTTATCGTATGTTTAGGGAAATCTACTCGGGTGTGGTAATGTTGGTGGTATTCAATAGAGATATAGGGAATATAAGAATGGTTATTTTCACATACTAGAGGATGTAATGCCAAAGGGGCCAACAATCATCGGTGGTATGATCAGTTTGTTTAGGTCCTTCATTTGTACCTTGTTGGACTCTGGAGCTTCAAAATACATTTTTTTACCCAATCTAATCCATACATTGGGACTAGATTTTGAGTGGATATTTGTTTCCTTAGTATTGACAACACAAGTTAGAGGCCAAACCAACTTTTTTTTATGTCTTATAGGGTTTAGAATGATTATGGGGCCACACAAGTCCCATCATGATATATTATTTCTACATATTCATCTGTAAGATGTAACCCTTTTTTATTGAAATGTTGGTTTTCATACCTATTTTTATTAACTAATTTTGGTGTATAGTCATGTTTTTAGATGTGCATGTCCATCTTGTGGTTTTCATTGGTGATCGGGGTTTTTAGTAGGGTGGTCAGGGTGTGGAGCCACTTATTTCTTTAATTGAAGATTTATTAGAGGAATCAGTGGATAATGGGATGGTATAGGTTCTTAGGGTTTTGGTGAGTTCTTGTATGTTTTCCAAGAGGAAGTTGTCCCACTAACCATTGAATGTGACGTTAAGTAAGATATATACTTTCAACATGATGCTTCTAATGTTTTTATGGCTCATTATTGTATGTTAGAATTTGAGGTGTAGCAAATGAGTATTTAAATAGATGTCTCAATATATATGAGGTTTATCTATCCTAGTTTTTCATCAAGGTTTCTCAAGTATTGTTTTCAATGAATTAAGTTGGTAGAATGAGGTTTTTCATAGACTACTAGAGGCTGAATCATGTGATGGTGAATAATTTTTACCCTCATGTGAGGATATTCGATATATTTGACTAGATTAGAGGGGGAGTTGGTTTACTAAGATTAACTCATGATCTGGATATCACTAGTTTAGGGTGAAGGAGGGAGATATCTCATAGACTACCTTTAGATGAATATAAGAGAACTTAATTTTTGTGTTCATTCCATTTAGTGTTATGAACAAACTAGTTGTTTTCATTTGTCTTATGAACTCCGTGTTATGTGTGTTCTATGACTAGGTTATCATTCTATTCATATATGATATATTGATTTAATAAATTCCAGAGGAGGAGCATTTATACCATCTCAAAACTATATTAGAGGTTCGTAGAGGCCATGAGATCAATATAATGTGGTCCAAGTTTATATTTTTGACAATATAACTGCATTTTTATGAGAATATGGTGTCTCAATATGGTGTAGTAGTGGACCGATTGTATTTTTAGTCATTTTTTTCATGGAATTAGCAAATAATGTGGAAGAGGTCTATATTTTCTTAGGAAATTAGGTTTATGATTAGATGTTTGTACATGATTTATCTCTTGTTTCAACCCCATTGATATATTTGACTAATAAGTAATAGTATTTTTTGTGGAATGATCAATTCTAGGTAGCATTTGGTTACCTAATGGTGAATTTGGTTTGTGTTCATGTGCTTTGGTTTCATGTTGTGAGTGTGACGTTTGAGGTGTATCATGATGATTTCTGTCGAGGATAATGATGTGTATTGATGCGACAAAGAGGAGTGATCTATTATGTGTCTAAAAAGTTACATACCCATGACTGTAACTATTCCAACCATGATCTAGAGTTATCAATAATTGTATTTTGAATAATCTATTGTCATAATCAACAAATTGTTGAGTGGAATGGGGTCTTCATGGATCATAATAGAATGAGGTATATCTTTTATTACTATGATATGAACTTGCATTAGTGGATTTGGATGGAATTTCTCCAGGATTACTATGTTGAGAACACATACACATATGGAAAAGGGAATGTTTTATCTAAAACCTTGGGTAGGAAGTCTAGGAAATATGTTGTTTCAGAGTCTAGAGATTCTTGGAGTGCAATGGAGGAGATGGAAGACTTTTAATTATATGCGAGAATGGACGATGGTAGAGGATATTTATTTTGAGTGATGGTGTAGTATTATCACATGTAGCAGGTGGAGGAGTATCAATTTAGAGACTCATTGTTAGAGGTGATGTGTGATCATGTTGGTCATGGTAAAGCTATAGAGGGACGGATATAGGATGGTCAGACTAGGATTAGTTTTGTGCGAGGTTGTTTTTTATGGTGGTGATGCACATTGGAGTTCATTGGGAGTTTTATATCTAACCTTTTGTTGTACACCCATGAGTTTACAAGATGTATAGTGGATTGAGGATGAAATTTTGGTGGCCTTGGATTAAATGTGAAGTGGTAGATATTATTGAAATGTTTTTATTTTTTTAGAAGGTTAACGACGATAATTGGGTTCCGGGATGTTTTTTTATCCTTTGCATGTTCTGAAGGGTAAATAGGAAGATTTCTCATTGAATTTCAACATAGGGTCACCCAGTTCTTAGAGAAGAAGTGATGATATCTGGGTGATCGTGGACTAGTTGATGAAATTGGCCAACTTCTCAGAGATCTAGAAGTCTAGAACAATAGATTATTTGACTAGGTGGGATGTGAATGAGTTGGTGTAGTTACAAGGAGTTCGAAGACCCATTTCATTGGATATGACAGAATTGTTTACTTTGTAGGTCTTGAGGGGATTACAACATGATTTTGGCATGCAATTACATGTCATCACTACTTTTCCCACTCTAATAGATGGGAATATGTGGCAGAATATTAAGATGTTAGAGGATATGTTGTGGGCATGTGTCATGGAATTCTGTGGAACATGGGTATGACGCATTATATTTTTGTAGTTTCGTTATAATAATATATACCTCTCTCCATTGGAATGTATACATTTAAGGATTTTTATGGGGGGGCCATGTCGTTCTCCATTGTTTGGGATGGAGATTGTAGAAGAATCAGTTCTTGGTTATGATGTGGTGTAGAGCAGGATAGTGGAGGATTAGTTAGATTATGGGAGGATGAAAGCAGCATATGGACAGTATAAGACTTATTTCAATCGCAATAACAGGCCCATGGAGTTATGTTTTTGAGATATTGTTTTCTGGATGGGTTCCCCTCGATTTGGGAATTACAGGTTTTTCATGGGGAATAAGATTTATCCTAGTTATTTTGGACACTTTGAAATGTTGGGATGAGATGGAAAGGTGTCATTGTAGTTAGTTTTCCAATGTCGTTAGAGAGGAACCATGATGTTTTTCAAATCTATTAGCTTCTCCTATATCTTTATGATGACTCCCTTGTCGTTTTCTAGGGATAGATAGATATTGTTGATGATATAATGCTTATAGAGTGTCCAATAGTGATCTTGGATCACTAAGAGAAGGTGATTCATGGATAGACCATTTCCTTGGTTAATCTTTGGTGAATTCATGGTGTTCTGGAGGGGAGTTCTTGAGAACACGAGACGTAAATTCATGTCTAGTACCAATTTTTTAGTTTAAAATTTATTATTCTAATATGATGTGATGAATGAATACTTCTATTTAAGGAGATGTGTTTGTTTTACATGTTTTGTGATGTATTACATGTAACAATGTCCTAATATACGAAAAGGGAAGGTCCAAATTATTAATAGAGACACATTAACTATGATGCGAATAAACACTTATAGGTGAGTCATTTAATCCTAGAGAAGATTATATATTTACATGAATGATGGAATTCCTCTATTTTAATGTTCAGGAAAATTAGGATCATTGGTTTTAGTTGATGTTGATTTTGGTTGCATAGAGGTTTCAATGTCTATGGTGATAAGGTTTTACGGGATATTTTTGGCCATTAGTTTGGCATGTTTGGTGGGTGGTAACATTTCATGTATGAGGAGATCCTATAGAGGTATCTCATAGAGTGGTTGTTCGGACTCCCTTTTCTTCTATGGTTGGTTTTGGATTCTCTAGTGAGAGAATCATTTGGGTGGTTTTAGATGTAATGTTTGGTCTATTCCCAACCCATTACATTTCAATGTTTTTATGTTGGTGGTTCATGGATGAGGCATAGAGTGTTCTTAGGGGAGATTGGATATAAAATGATGGATCCATAGAGAATACATAACATGAAATTCTTACATGAAATGTTCGTGTGGTTTACAACTTTTGAAATAAACTCATGGATTTTTACATATCATCTATATTTTCATAGTTAAATAATAAAAATGTGATGAGTTTTTTAGGGAAACCAAACACTATGGATTATAATATGTGAATAGAGATAATATGTCATGTAAATACATAATGAAACATAATTGTAATGTGATATATTGTTCAGTTTTTCCTCACCCTATAAACTCCTTATCATTATAGGTGACTAGCATCTTAATACATTATATTTTTGAGATTCCTTTCAATTAGGATTAGTTCTTCACATCCCATATTAATTAAATGTTGAGTGATCCAATAATTCTCATATATTTCTATATGTTATTCTTCAAAGTTTCACTATGGTGGAATAGTTTGGTTTGGTTTGATTTTTCCAGATGTGTTTTGATGGTGTTTGGTTACAGTCTTGGTTCATTCTTGGTTTCTCATGGTTCAATTATTGTTTGTTGGAATTCTTCTTTTCCCTATGGTGCAAATTGATTTAAAAAGATTTTTTTTATAGGTATTCTATTGTTTCTCTTTATTGTGTATCATGCGAGATGGGTTTATAGTTATTTATCAATGGGTTATGGTTGTGGTGGATTAATTAAACATAACGAATTGTAAAATTAAATTGAAGTGTATATGGGTTTAATTGACATGATTTTAAAACTTTTATATGATAGTGATGTTATGGATTTTTATTTCTTGATGCCCAATTAGAAATTGGGGCAGTTGGAGGATTTTTTGCACTGGATAACATCTTATACCACAGCTTTGTACTATGATTGTTAAGACATCACTCAAAAAATGGATGTCTCTTAATAACTTATTTTTGGATAAGAAAATGGTTTCCGTAGTATTATCTTTTGTGTGATAAATCACTTAAAATAAAGTGAAATGTTATAAAATACCTTTTTAAATATAAAAAAATGAATCTTGATGTGTTTTTCATATGTGATAGTGCTTGTGGGGAAGTTATGTGTAGCAGTGATAGGGTGTGGGAAGATATTTGGTTGTTTGGTCATTATTTTAATGTAGTGAGGTTGTGGTTTTGTTGGACATGCTTTTTAGGGGGAAAGGAAATTTTTTGGTTGGACATTTATTTGGGGTGGATAGGTGGGTTGTTTGACCTTGATTTTTTGGAAGAAAAGTGGGTTGGTTAGTCATGAATTTAAAGCGGTGAAGTGGTGTGTTTGTCCATGATTTTGGGGTAATGCGGTTTCTTTTTCATTATGCTAGATGATTATGTAGTGATGGATTAATCCAATGATAAATAATGATTGAAATGACTTGGGTAGGTGTGGTTAATGGGATTTGAAAAAAAAATAATCAAATGACGGGGTGTGCGGTTAAATGTGGTCTCTGGTAAATAATTAAAATAATGGGTTGATCTAATTAAATTGGATGAAAATTTTATATGGGGCTTCTGGATTCAGGTTTTTTATACATTTAGAGGTGACATAAAAAGTATTGATATTGTGATTTGGTTAGTATTTGGTTTTAAACCAATAGGTTGTGGTTGTCTGTGTATATATCTTGATAAAAACTTTCAAAATCCTTTTGATTCTTATACGAACCCCACCCACATCGAACACCATTGGTCAATATGACTATTCCCATGATAGGGGTTTTTTCCATGAAATTTGATGAGGTGGATAAATTAATTGGTAGCCACTCATTCATTTTACCTTTTTTGGAGAGGTAGGTATTTAATAGGTTATGATAGATAGAGGTATGTTCATGAATTAAAAGATGGTTTTGATAGCCTAGCTATTTCTTGGTGAGATGTGATAGCCTAGGTTTTTGGGGGAGAAGTGACAACACCATAGTATTATGTTGATATGCAAGCATGCTTATGGGGGGCTTCTAGTGAGGTTGATGAATGAAAAGAATATGACATAGTGTTAATTTCTGACAAGTTCATGATAAGCTACTAGTATGGTTATGTTTTTAGATAGGTTGTGGACTAGGTTTTTTATAGTGATATTTGATGTGGACCAGCTTGTGGGGTGGCCTAGGTGTGTTCATGCATGGTCTGTTGTGAACCTATGTGTGGTGCAGTGTGGTATATAGAAGATATGAGAGTTCCATGACATGGGATGTTGTGGTGTGGGAGCAGCACAACAGAGAGAATTTGGTTATTGGTTACATATTTTGATATGAAAGATATTATATTATATTCATTGGAAAGCGTTATTTAATGAGAAACCCTTAGTGAGGTTGGGTTTTATAAGTATACATGTCTAAGTGCTATTTTGTTTTGATATTTTCTTCATGTATTTATTTGTATTATTTTTTCACCTGTTTATGATAGATGTTGATTTTTCTAAAGAGTATACTTTTTTATCTCACAGTATATATATAATACAATTTTCATGTTTCAAAGAGGATTATAAGGACAGTGAGGGACATTACTAGTTCGTACCTTGTATTTCTGCAATGTCTCTACTTTATACTTTATCTGGGATTTTTAATTTTGAAGAAATATATTTTTATATGTTTTTTAGACAATAATGTGGGATAGTTATATTTTTATATATCATTTCATGGAGTTGTATGTGGAAGATTAATCTTATCATTTAATCCTACAATATTATATAGGGTAATACCAACCATTTCATGATATTTGTATACCCTAAGTGTTGGTCACCAACTAGGGGCCTACTAGAGGTGGGACTCAGGTGTCATTATCTCTCTCATATCATTGTGGTACATTTTGTGGGAGGGATTCATTACTCTATTAAGAGGGATAGAGAGAAAACCATTTTCATTGGTGGAATCTCAACCCCCCATCAACTACCACCTTCATAAAAAGAGAAAAATTAATGAGTGATAATCCATATAGATTGAAATAATACTTTATTAAATCAAAAACAAGAGGGTAATATAGATAATAATTGATACATTTTGAATACTAAGAGATTAATGGTATTAATCGATTACTATTACATGGACAGAAACATGTATTATTAATAATATGTAATTCAAAAACACATCTTAAATTTATTAGAGAGACTTGAATTAGATAATAAGACACTACACAGTTTGATTATATATCACACTAAAAATTTAGAATGTATATTTCTTTAAATAAATAATATATTCTATAGAATCTACCAGACACAACAACAATCGAGACGTATTGTACAATATTATTTTAACCAGACCATTATAAACTAAATATTCAATTAGATCATATCCACAAGCCTAAAAAAATCATTAAATATAACAATTTTTTTCCTAATTTAATTTTTTTGATTTCTTCCAATGAAATAACAATTCAAATTCAAAAAATAAAAATTATATTATATATAGTTTAGAATAGTTAATGTGAAAAAGGTTACTTTTCAAAAAAAAATGATTTTTGTATATTATTTATTTTTTATTTAAAATATTATTTTTTCATTTAAGTGTATTATATTTCATAACAATGTATTTTTCAAACATTTAAAATAATTATTAGACATTCATTCATTGATTATCAATGATGATAAATTCTTTTGATAAAAAACAGTTATTTTTTTTAGAAATCTATTTTTTGTAGTAAATTATATTTTTATATTAATAAATTAATATAATCACTATCAATTAATGATTTTGAGTAAATTTATTTACTATATATTGAATAAAATAAATAAATAATCATAAAATAGTTGTTAATACGTAATTAGTGAAAATAATATCAATTAATTCTTAAAAAATAAATTTTCTTCATAAAATATGTTTTATGTTTTATATTCTCAAAAATTAGAATTTTTTTATCAATTTATGAAAAAAATAGTTGACGTAATAATCATAATTTAATTTTTAATAATATATAATTTTTTCACAAGATTGATATTTTTCATTTTTTGGAAAGGTTTTATTTTTGAGTGAATCGGGAAAACACAATTTTTTCAAATACCATATATTTTATAACATCTTTCTCATATATATTTCATATAAAATTATCATAACCTTTGGTTCCACAAAATTTATTCATTCGGAGTAAAATAAATTATATAATTTTTTTTATCTTGTTGACCCATTATTTACTATTTATAATATAAGATATATCCTATGATAAATAATTTTTTTATATTTATATTTTCTATTGTGGTTGGAAGGTAAAGTTCACTATAGACATGTTCCAAACCCCATATTATATTAACTTTTTCATATCATCAAATTGAAACTATGTGAATCAATAATATGATTAATTTTGATGTAAAACTATTTTATTCTTAAAATGATAATTTTTATATATATGGGATTTCATGTGTTTTTTTTATTAAATGAATTTATCACCAATATGGAAATTGAATATTAAAAAATATATCCCATATTTGGAAACAAAATTTTCATATATTGTTATAAATTTACATTTATTTTTTATCATAAAAATATGTTAGCATGGTAAAAGTTTAAGTAATTCTAATAGAGGATTCAATTAGTTATAAGGAGTTAAGATAATATATATGGGTTTAAATTTACCTAAAATGTAAATAAATGTGATTTTGAAGTTTATTTAGACCTGATAAAATATTAACTTCAAAATTGGGTTCTAATTGTGAAAATTTCTAATGAAATAATTATTTATTATTTTAATGTTTTTAATATTTAAAAGACATCCAGTCCCTTCAATTATAAAAAAAGAACAATGTATACTCACTTATTTAAAAAATTTGAGAACTATAACTCAACCATACTCTATAAACATACCTTTCCATCTCCAATTATATCTTAGTAGTTCATTTATATAAACAATATTATCTGAGTAAGATTATGGTGAAATCCAACCGATGTTTTCCAAATAATGTTTATAATAATTAGCCTTGTTCTTTCATATTTATTTCTAATTCATCCTTCATAAAACCTATCATAACCATTATAATATAATATCATGAATATATCCAATATAATTTAATTTTACTATATTTATGGAATATACCTCTTTATTCTCCTTTTCAACCGAATGTGAAATGAAAACATCCCTCATGTGTACGTTTATACTACCACCTCAATGATGTGATGTTTTATTTTCATAATCATCTATCTGGGATAGTGGTTATGATAGACTTAATGAATATATAATATAATTATATAAAAATTTTGGTTTTTCAAATTATAATATAATATCAACCTTACAAAAACCATGATCCAATAAAACCTGATTCAATACCAAAACACACATTCTTTACATATTAGAATTGATACTATTAAATATAACCCCATTTATTCGATAAAAAATGGAATGCATAGAAACAAATATACAAAAGAAAATTTTAGGTTTTTTGTTCTAAACAAATAGGAAAATATATTAAAATACAATACCCTTGCATTACAGTTAGAATTTTTCACATAATACCCACCTTTTATTAAAATCCCCTCTCCCCTCTACTATATAAACCACCACTCAACCCCTCTTCCTCCCACACCAATCAAGCTTCAACACTCTTTAAAATTATTCCAAATACTCTTCCCAAGCCCTCTACCCACGTTCAAGACTTTATGGTCTCACAAGAATGCCAAAAACAAAGGTCGTAAGGAATTTCTCAAGGAGGATTACTTAAGAGGTGATCCTCTCTTATCTTTTCTTTCAAATTAATTTTCAAGTTCTATTATATTCATTCTATATTCTCCACTCACCTAATCCAAATTCCATGATAATTAAATTACCATACATATATAGGATTTTCATTAATCTAAATGTATATTTTGTCACAATAACTCTTTTCCCCTCCTTTTATACAATAAATGGAAACATTGTCCGAGATGTGTTAGTATATCACACTCAAGGAGGACATGTTTTCAATTTGCATTATCATCTTCAATACTAGTCATGAATCATTTTATATGGTTTAACCAATTCATAATAAATTTATTTTATCTTTTTTAATGTTCTATAATATTTTCACACTGATAATATGGAATAATAATATAAAACAAGTTTATTGTGCACAAAACCGCCAAGCCAAAGACAAGCTTTTATTAACTCATCGAATGAGGCATCCATATGATATATAACCAGAATAATTATAAGATCATTTATATCAATTTAATGTCACTAATAATGTATATTAACAATTCTGTATGTTTAACCACATTTAAAAGGAACATCCATTCAAGAATAGAAGTAAACGGATCATGAAAACCTAAGAAGAAACAACTATCAAAACAATAAAATTAATTCTATTAAACTCATAAAAATGGCCATTATGGAACCTAATAAGGTAATAAAATATAAATTTCATGTTGATAAGGTTCTTCACTTATTAATTAATGAAGCTAAATTTTATTATCCAGGTCGTTAAGAGCAATCAAGAACACCTGCAAGCATAAGGTAAAGGATCCAATCTCCCACTTTTGTTCAAGAATCTCCCCTATATTGTGCCCTTTTATTTTTAAAACCTAATGATGGGGTATGTTCTCTCACACCACCCATACTTCCCTTATGATATATAAATAATGGGAATCCCCTTTACCTCTCATTTAGCCCTCGCAAGAACACTCTTTACCAAGATGAAATGTTTGTAAGGGGTTTTCTCATATCAATTTCAATTCAGTGGGATTTCCATTATTCACCTCTAATTTATTATTTTTGGTATAGGTATACTACTTTTTGATATATATTATCATGATTATTTTTATATTCATGGTATTCTGTGATTCATTTGGTGGTTATTATCTTTTTTTCATACAACTAAATTGATTACAAAGTTGTATCAAGCTTTGTCAGAATTTTCACTTCATTGTGACATGCTTAGTATTGTGCACCTACTCTTTCTTATGTAGTTTACCTACTCCCCATTTGAGATCACTTTTCAATTGAAATTATATTCCCTTTAAATCTCAATATACTCATATCATGGATATTATTATTGTCTAACTTGTATACCATCTTACATACGGTATTTATTTTCAATGTTGTTTTGACTGTAGAAATATTGTTGAATTTGTATCCCCTATTCTATATATATAATGTATGGAATATTTCCCATATGTTGAATCTATGTTTAAATAATTCTTTAGACATTCAGAGGAAGGTGGGGCCCACAACAACACCTCTATGCATCGGTAGTTCTCCTGAGACAAATTAGTTGGCGACAAACCCTTCGAGTTTGTTTCCAAAAATAAGACGGGTTTCTACCCACAGAACTAAACCATTTTTATAGTATTATTGTGTCATGTTCCAAATAAATGACATAAAATTAAAAATAATTTCCTTTATTCATAATCAGTTATTTACTATCCATGAGTATTTTTCTATTATAAAATCTATGAATGCAGTTTCATTCTTAGTTTATTATTGGTTTGAGTTTTTCATTTATTCACCAGTCCATATTGAATATGTAAAATTGGTTATGATTCACTTATTTTTGAAATCATTTATCCACTATTTGTATCCCTAACTAATCATTTGAGCTCACCCAATTTATTTTTTACCTCAAATAAGTGATGACGAGGAGATTATTTTAGAGTTCATGTGGTCTAGTTTTTAGTTTTTTTTATGTAATGTATTTTATAACCTTTTACAATGTAATTTTAGTTACATATTTGTATCTAGTTTCTTCATGATTAATAAACTAATCATTACTTTTGGAATTTCAATCCTACTAACAATGCCAATATAAAAGGTAATGCACTAGATCTGGTCTTGAGGGGTCTGAGCGTTATAGTTGGTATCAGAGGAATTATGGTAGAAAACATGTAAACTAGATTAGAAAACATAGATTAGGGAACAAATTCCTAAGGTATTATTTTAAGAATAATATAAAATAACGTCCCAATATTTTTGTAAGGAAATTATAATGTGAATCTCTCAATCAATACATCCATATCTGGATACGATCACGTTGAGGTGGCTCTGGAATTGATGTATTAAGGAGTGAATGCTTCAACAAGGAGTTTCAGGCTTGACCTAGAGTATCATGGTACAAGAAAATGGGCCTTGCAGCACTCTTAGTTATTACACCCCTATTGGATATTCTTAGGATATTTCATATTTTCTTTACAATCAATTATGAATGATTGAAATGTAAATTATTCCTCAAAGAAACCATTTTTCGGATTATGGGATTATCCATGCATATGATCTCAATTTATGGTAAGTATTTTGTTATGTTAGGATTATACATTATGGTTTGTCCTTTAATTTAGTGTGTTCCATTATTTATAAATAGAGTCTAATAGAACCATGGGAATCAATACTCGTGTGAAATGTTGGTATCTCCCCACTTAGAATTTCAACACATTCAATGTTGGAGGAGATAATATCGTGGCCATATTAGTACAAAATAATTAAGTTGTGAAAAATAATCATTCCACACTTGTGTTGGATCATTTCATGCGGTAGAAGCCCCCATCATTTAGCAGGACTACTAATAGAGTGGTTTCTGATCAATGGATCAATCCCTTGATATGATATTTGTGGCATTAAGATAAAATGAAAATGAAAAGGTAGTACTGGAAGTATATTATCTCAAGGGATATGTTGATCAATACTAGCCCTTTATTCAGAATACCACTAAGGAAGAATAAATATAAGATATGTAATGGGGGAATTTTAAGGAAAAATTATTCGAAAAATATTTCCCTTGTGGGCAATGAACTGAAATAAAGAAGAAATTCCTTATCATAAAGAAAATGGAAGAAGATTGTGTTGTAGAGTATGAGGCTACCTTCACAGGGCTATCCAAGAATTTCGTAGATTACGTACGTATTTCAGCAAACAATATTGATCATTTCTTTGAATTTCTTAATCCAAATCATTGAAGGGCAATGACATCTCAAACATTTTCATCATATGATGAAAATGTATCACGTGGAATCTAAACAGAGAATAAATTTTCTAGATCAAAGTATTTCAATGTAAACCATGATAAAAAGTTGTAATCTAATAACCAAGGGAACAATGATGTTCAAAAGAAGAACAAGGGAATGTTGAAATTCCCATTATGAATGAACTATGGAAAGAATCATCTCTGTAATTTCTTGAAAGGTATGAGAGTCTGCTATATGTGTGGAAAAAGGGGCATATATCTAATTAATGCAAGGGTAATAAACAATTTGATTATGTTCAATGGTAAAAATGTAGAGATATGGGACACTATGAAAATGAGTGTCCTAAGCACTAAGGAAACATGTCTCAGAAAAGACCTAGAGAGCAAGGGAGAGCTTATGTGATTACAATCGCAGAAGTCGAAGTTCCAAATGATGTGGTGGCATGTACATTAAATGTTTCCTCAAACATAAGCAACACATTATTTGATTCTGGATCATCTCATTCATATATATCTTCCCAATTTTACATGAAATTTAGAAATATCCAATTTGATTTAATAAAGGAGTTATTAGTAAAAACTCTAAGGGGATGCATCATTGCAACAAAGGCATGTCAACTAGTCCCCCTCGTGACACCTCAAACTGCTTTAGTTTCTAATATTATACGCATACCAATGACTGAAATTTATATAATTCTCAGTATTAATTGGATGAAAAACTATGATGTGAAGATTTATTATAAGAAAAGGGAAGTTACAATTTTTTAAAATTGTGTAGAATCTTTTACCCTTAGAGAAGGGACCTCGCCATCTGATTCTTATCTAGACACACCCCTAGTAGCTCTATTGAATGAAATTATTGGAGAGAATTAAACCCCAATAACTATGGGTAAGGAATGAAATATTAAAATTAAATATTTGCATAAAGTTCCAGAATACATTTATGTAATTATATTGGATTGACATGGACATCCTCAAGAGCTGGAAATTGTGTTTTCCATTGAATTAATTTCTGGTGCAAGACCTATATCAAAGACCCCCAATAGAATTGACATTGTGGACTTAGTTGAGCTAAAGAAACAACTAGAGGAGTTGAGTGACAAAGGATTTATTCGACCTAGTGTCTCTCTAAGGGGTACCCCAATCCAGTTGGTCAAGATGAAAGATAGATCCATGAGGCTATGCATTGATTATAGGGAGATCAATGCTATTACAATAATGAATAAGTATCTTCTACCCCATATTGATGATTTATTTGATGAAATTCATGGATTTCATTAATTTTAAAATATTAACCTTTGATCTGGATATCATCTGTAGCATGCGAGGAAGGAAGATATGCCTAAGATAGCATTTCGAACCATGTGTGGGCATTACAAGTTAACAATGATGCCTTTTGGACTGACTAATGCACCCTCTATATTCATGGATTTAATGAATAGAGTGTTCAATGAATATATTGATAAATATATTTTCGTATTCATCGATGATATCCTGGTGTACTCAAAAAGTAATAAAGACCATGAGGATCACTTGGAGAATATTCTGAAAACTCTTAGAAGAAATGAATTATATGGGATGTTTAGAAAGTGAGAATTATAGATTCAATCAATTTCTTTTCTAGGATATACTGTATCTAATAATGGAATCCTACTTGATATTGTAATGTCAGATAAAATCCAATATTGGACCATGCAAATAAACATAACCGACGTATAATGTTTTTTTGGCTTAGCAGGTTACTATCAGCATTTCATTCAGAATTTTGCTCGACTGTCTAACCCACTAACCAAGCTCACAGGTAAAGGTGTTATGTTTTTGTGGACAATAGAATATACCAAATGATTTGAATAATTGATAATATTATTGGTCAATGCTCCAATTTTTACTCTTCTATCTAGATCTGATGGATTTGAAATATACAACAATGAATCGAAGAATGGACTAGGATGCGTCCATATGCAAAATGATAAAGTTATTACTTATGCATCCAGATAGTTGACGACTCATGATAAAAATTATCCAACTCATGATATTAAGTTAGAATCTGTAATATTTTCTCTAAAATTATGGACACATTATCTCTACAGAATAATACGATAGATTTATAAGGACCAAAACAGTTTGAAATACATTTTCACACAAAAATAACTCAACATGATGAAAAGGGGATGGCTCTAATTAAAAAATATTACAATTTCTCAATACACTACAACCAATGAAAGGAATATATGGTGGAAAATTCATTAAGCATGGAAGATCACGAACTCTTGAACCAAATGAGGATTGGAGGAGATCTTGTATTCCTGGATCTACTGATGATGAACATGGGAATTGTTAAGGAATTGGAAACATCCTTCCCCTTTAAAATTAATTCTAAACCATCATTATTGGAGAAGATAAAAGTCTCTCAATCTGATGATGAGAATCTACACAAGAAAATTAATATTGTTAAGGATGGGAGATTCGAAGGATTCGTGTGTGAGGAAGGATTTCTGATGATTGAAATTAGGATATGCAGCCCATCAATACCTGAGCTAAAAAGGGACTATTAGACGATTCTCATTATTCAAATTTCTCTATACACTCGGGTGGCACAAATATTTTTACAGATATGAAGGAATATTTTTGGTGGAATAATATGAAGCTGGAAATTGCTGACTACGTGTCAAGGTGTCTAGTTTTTCAACAAGGGAAGGTAGAGAGACAACATCCTAGAGGAGGGATACCACCTCTACCAATTCTTATCTAGAAGTGGGATAACATTACAATAGATTTTTTCACTGGACAACTGAGGACACCTAGAAGGAATGTTTCAATATGGGTAATTGTTGGTCATCTCACAAAATCAGCACATTTCCCTCTTATAATAGAGTATTTAACACTTGAGTGCCTAACAAGACATTATATTAATGAAGTTTTAAGGCTTCATAGTGCACCTCTATTGATTATGTCTGATCGATATCCTTAGTTTACCTAAAAATTCTGAAAAGTCTCTATAAAGATTTTAATATTGAGCTTTCTATGAGTACTGCTTATCTCCCCTAAATAGATGGATAGTCTAAAATGACTATTAAAACACTGGAAGAGATGCTGAGATCATGCACTCTTCACTTACAACGTATCAAGGATCAATACTTTCCTTTGGTGTAATTTTTATACAACAATAGTTTCTATTATAGTATTCAATAGGCTCTATATGAAGCATTTTATGGAAAAAGATGTCAAACTCCAACTTGTTGGGATGAAGTTGGTGAGAGAAAACATATAGGACCAGAAACTATTAAAGAGACCACAGTAATGGTAAAGAAAATTTATGCTCATAATAAAATAGCCCAAATTAAGCGGAAGAGTTATACAGAAAACCGGGGAATGGGTTTGGAATTCCATGTGGGAGATCATGTCTTTCTGAAAGTATCTCCATGGAAGGGGGTCTAAAGGTTTGGTAAGAAAGGGAAATTTAGTACTAGGTACATCGAACCATTTGATAATCATGAATGAATCAGAATTATAGCTTACCATTTATCAATTCCTCCATGTCTCTCCAAATTTCATGATGTTCCCCACATGTCCTTATTAAAGAAATGCATGCCAGACCCAAAACATGTAGTGACCTTTGATGAAATAGAACTGCAAACTGATTTTTCATACTGTGAAGAGCCTATCAGGATTCTTGACAAAAAGGAATAGGTATTGAGAAATAGGATGAATCATCTAGTAAGGGTTCTATGGAAAAACTATAATATGGGGGAAGCAACAAGGGAACTCGAGGTTGATATGAATAAGAACCACCCATATCTTTTCACTAGGATTTATAAATTAAAAATTTCGAGGTCAAAATTTCAGAATGTAGGAATAATGTATCACCCCCAACATTTTATGGTATGATTTTCATAAATACATTCAAGTCATATACTATATTTCGAAATTGAGTGAGTTTCTTTGAAACAACACTTTTTTATTTGGGAAATAGTCATATTCTAACCAATGAACTTAAATTTTATACTTGTGTGTTTTGAATTTTGAAAATCTTACATCCACAATTGTGTTCAGTATGATATTTAGAGTCTAATAGAATTAACATAATTTTCGGTGAATATTAACCTACCCTTATGAATGGTAACCTAAAATTATGAATAGTAACTTACCTTTATGATTAGTAACATGACTCTTATTAATTTTATCCATACCAAGAATATATAAATAAATTTAGTCACCTTTAAAATAATGATGAATATTTTAAGTGTTTATATTTTTCAATTAAATTATGATTTTAATTAAATATTTAATTAAATATATATATATAATTATTTTGGAACAAGGGACTTCCATTTATGATTCTACACATTGAAAAATGGTTAGGGTAAATTTTTGGTATTTTTCTGAAATACTGGACGTTTTGATGAATAGTGAAATACCATAATTTACAAAATAAGCTAAATATAAAAATTATAGAGTCATGTGTGATATTATACTAATGTAAGCCCAGTTGATTCGGATTCACAAGATTACATTACTATTATTGTTCATGGAAGACTTAGTATTCCTTGTATTGTGGAAAAATAATAAATTAATGATTACTATATAGTGAAATCCCCTCTCCCCTCCACTATATAAAACACCCCTCACTCTCTCTTACTCCCAAAACAATGAAGCTTCAATCCGTGCCTAAATTCTTCCAAATACTCTTCCAAAGACCTCTCCCAACATCCAAGCCCAGCTGGTCTAACCAAAACTCCAAAAACAAAGGTCTTAAGTAATTTTTCAATGAGGATTACTCAAGAGGTGAAACTCTCTTAACTTTTCTTTCAAATTTTTTTACAAGTTTTTTGATTTTGTTTCACTCTTCTCACCTCACCTAATCCAAAATTCATGATAATTTCCATACCTTACATTTACTATATTTTCATTATTCTAATGGAATATTTCCTCATAATCTCTCATTTTCCTCTCATTTTATACAATAAACGCAAACACCGTCCGAGATATTTTAATTTATCACACTCAAGAAAGACATGTTTTCAATTTACATTTCTATCTACCATACTAATCATGAAACCTTTTAAATGGTTGAACTAGAAAATAATTTATTAATTTTATTCTTTTTAGTGTTCTGCAATCCTTACACACTCATAATATGGAATGATAATACAAAAGAAATATATTTTGCAGAAAACCGCCAAGCCAAATCCAAGCATTTATTATCTTATGGAATGATCCATCCTTATAGTATATAACCAGAATCATTATAGGATCATTTATTTCTATTAAATGTCACTATTAATTTATATTATCAATTCTATATCTTTAACCACATTTCAAACAAAAATTCATACATGAATATAAGTAAACGGATCATGAATCAAAGAAGAAAATGATACCAAAACAATAAAATAAAATATCTTAAACCCATAAAAAATGCAATTTATGAACCCAATAAGGTTGTAAAATTTAAATTACATGCTTATGAGGTTCTGGACGTATTAAATAATGATGCTAAATTTTATTATTAAGGCCAATAATAACAATCAAGAACACTTTCAATCATAAGGTATGATATTCTCTCTCTCACATTTGTTCAAGAATATCACCTATGTTGTGCCCTTTTATTTTTATTACCCTATAATGGGGTATGTTTTTTAACCTCCCCCATACATCCCTTATGAGATATAAATAATGGGTTACCCCTTTACCTTTAATTAATCCCTCACAGGAACACTCTTTACCATGCTGAAAATTTTTAAGGGGTTTTCTCATCTCACTTTCAATTCTTTGGGATTTCAATTGTTCAAATAATATTTATTATATGTGATATAGGTGTAATGACATTTGATATATATTATCATGGTTCTATTTATATTCATGGTATTTGGTGATTCATTTGGTGGTTATTATCTTTTTTTCATATGACTTAATTGATTACAACGTGGTAACGAGCTTCGTATCAATTTTCACTTCGTTGTGACTTTCTTAGTATTGTGAACCTACTCTTTCTTATGTTGGGTAAATAATTCCCTTTTGAGCTAAATTTTCAATTTATATTATATTCCATTTATATTTCCATATTCTCATATCATTGATATGATTATTGTCTAATTCATATACCATTTAACAAATGATTTTTATTTTGAATGTTGTTTTGACTGTGGAAATATTGGTGAATCTGTATCCTCTTTTTATATGGATAAAGTAAAGAAATATTTATATTGTGTTGAATCTATTTATAAATAATTATTTGGACATGAAGTGGTTGGTGGGGCCCGTTACACCATCTCTATGCATTGATAGGTCTCATGAGGCAAATCTGTTGGCGACAATCCCTTCGAGTTTGTTTCCAAAAATCAAATGGGTTTCTACCCACACAACTAAACCATTTTTATACTATTATGGTATCATGAGACACATAAATGACATCGAATTAATAATAATTATTATTATACATTATTGGTTATTACTATTCATGAGGCTTTCAATATGACAAATTATATGGATGCAGTTTCAGTATCTTTTTATTAATGGCATGAGTTTTTCATTTATTCCCCATGGCACATTGATTATGTCTAATTTTTTATCATTATCTTATTATTGAATTCATAGTTATTTTATTTTTAACCCTTACTAATCATTTTAGATCACCCCAATCATTGTTTACCGCCAACAGTTGATGAAGAGAAGGCCATTTATTGAGTTTATGTGGTTGCAGTTTTTATTTCTTTTTATGTATTGTATTTTCTAAACTTTTCTAATGTAATTTGAGTTACATATATGTATCTAGTTTCTTTAATAATATTAAACCAATTATTTCCTTTGGGATTTTCATTCCTCCAAACCATTCCAATATAACAAGTAATGTACCAGCTCCGATATAGAGGGGTCGGGGCATTACATGACATGAATGGAATTTCCCACTATCATGACTTCTCAATGATTGGAATCTTACATTACATGTTTATAGGGTTATTTTCAATTATATTTTTTTTCATTAAAATTGTCAATTTATAAATTATTTAAAAATGAAAATAAATTATTCCTTTAAAAAATAATTGGTATTTTGAAGGAATATTGTTCTATGATGACATCATTTGATGTTATTTATGTTTCACTAGGGTTATGATTCTATGATGAATTTCTTATTATTTCCCTAGATGGTTTATTATAATTGTTATCTAATGATTACGAAATTTTTGTTGCATCCATGTTATTATGTTATAATTAAATTTAAAATGTTTCTATGGGTCTACTATGTCCCTCTAATGCATTGGATAAATATAGATTACTCATCAGATAAATATGTTATATGTCAACCTGATTTCCAGTTTTAAATTTTATATATGGAACTTCTTTTCTTGTCAATAATATAATGGTGGGACTAATTTTTCTTATTTATAATATTATTCATCTACCTAGTTTCTATGTTTGTAATATTATGCATTGACATAGTTTACTTGTCTATAATATTTTGTTTAGACCTTGTTTTATTTTCATATGTTTATATGATGTCTTAATTTTATTGCTTTTTCTTAATGTGTGAACCTATTTTTATTTATATATTTTCTTAAAGTAAAATATTTTTTATTGCCCCATTAATATCTTTATTCAATGCTATTGAGATCATTATTTATTATTTATGATTCCACACTCTAATGAATTTTTATTATTTTTAGGATAATGTTTTATAACATGACTCATGTTTATGATCTATGAAATATTTGGTATAAACTTTTTTAATTATTATCATGATTTCATACCCTTGTAGTTATCTTATGATCATGTATTGTAATTGATTGATATATCATTTTTTTACCCATATAAAGTATGAATGATGACCCTTATTAATTTTTTCATTCCCAATTTAAGAATAATTGTTTCATCTATGTTATACCAGAATAATTCTACATACTAATCATTTAAAATCAATAATAAAATCAAAGGATTTTTTATCTAGTATTCAAAGGGACTAAAAATTTATTATTATAGAATGGATAATAATGTTTATTATTGATTATTATTCTTAAATTATTTAATATGTATGTATGTAAATCATGGGTTATTATAACATTCATGATTGGTAAGACTGGGTATATTGGCATCGAGGCTTGGTGAGAATTTGGAGAAAATCATGCTATTTAGAAAGGTGTCCTATCATTGGAAATTGTCATCCCATGTGATTCCAATTTAGGATATGTATCATGTTTCTAAGTTAATGTGGTATCTACCATATCCTTCCCATGTGACAGAATTAGAGGATGTTGAATGATATCCCTAGGATCATCGTTAATTCCCACAGGGTTACCAAATTTTGAAATTTATAACATGAATAAAAAACCCACTAAACTATAGGTTGTTATAGGGCATAAATGTAATGACCCAAAATTTTATCATTTAAATTTACCTTGATATAATTATTTTATATATTATAAATCACAAAAAATGACATATATAACAAAATATGAACATAATTAATGAATAATTATTGACATAATATGTATTTCTATAAATTAAGGATCCTTTACCAATGGAAAATTAATTTGGTCGTTGGAATTGTAATGTCCATTAATAATAGTAAACTATCCAATATAATAGTATCCTCACATTTTAATGTACAAATATAATTTAGGTATCTTATAAATTAAAATATAATATATTTATATTATTGAATAAATAATTAAATATTTCAAAATGATAAATTATGTATTGGTATTTTTTGGAATCATACATTTTTATTTACAATTTTTTAATTAAATTAACGAATTAATTTTTTTTCCTAAAATATATTCAAAAATTAATATTTTGTTTTATTATTATTATATGATAATTTTTGGGGACCATAATTAATTAGTGAATGTTTCATAATATTGGTTATAATATTAAAATCATTAAATTTTTAGTATATGATGATTTTATTTAAAAAAGAAATTTCTCATATTTAGAAAATTATTTTAATTAAAGGAAATATTGTTTCAAATAAATAAATAGAAAATTTTTTAGGTGATATTTTTGTATTTTTCTAAAATTGATGATTTTTTTGTGAAAAGTACAATATGATAATTTATTATATAATCTAAATACATGAATTTTTGCATCATGACTAATGTATGGATAATTTAAGTCACTAATCTCAAACAGTCTTTATTTATTTTATATTTTTAGTGATATGATTCAACACTATTGATATTTTTGAGAAAAAATAATTAAATAATAAATAAAATAATAAAAAACACCAATCTCTTCCCCTATAAATACCTCACAGAACATCCTCTTCTTCTAACACAACCAAATCCTAGAATATTCTAAAACTTCTTCCAAATATCCTTCCCAAGACTCTCCCCCATGAATAAGAGCTTCTTATAAGAACACAGATCTTTTCGTCAGGTATACCTTTCATTTTGTGGTATTTTTTTAGGAAAACAGAAAATTTTTAAAATATGAAGAGTACATGTCGTGATCTTATGAGTACACATTTTGTACCCAGTTCCTATAGGTAAACATGTATTGACCGTGTAACGGCCGAGTACATGGCCATGTCGGGTGACCTGGAGACTGCCTAATGTGGGGGTCGATGAATGCATGTAGACGTCGTGTACTTTTAATGAACATTCCATGTACTTTGTTTTTAACTCTTATATTGGAATGGGGTCACATCTAATCCGTATAACACTCTTCTACTCTCCTCATCTCGTTGAGGAGCATTTGTGGCTGGTGATTCTTCTCTAATCCTCTAACTCACCATCTATTCTCTTAATTGTACATCGTCGATCATGTTGGAGTCACATCTATAAGCTTTTCCATCTTCTAGAGCCTCGTATCCTAAATACTCATATTTCATGAGATATCATTAGTTTAAGATTTTTAGAATTTCTATAGATTTACTATGTTCTATGGTGATTTTTAGCCCATGGTTTACGTGTATCAATCATACAACACCGATGTAGGTGGTTTGTTCCTTTTTGTAGTAAGGCTTTGAGATTTATGGGCGAGATTGCCCAATACCGTTGTTCGAGGTATTGCATTTTTATGGTTTTTAGCCCTGTTATTGCATGTTATGCCTTTTGTTCTTGAGAAGTGGATTTGTGATTTTAAATAGTGTTATTTACATTACTATTCATGTAAAGACCCGTAAATTTCAAGGTAAATTTTTTCTTAATTTTTTTGTGGATTTTACAAGAACACAGTTTCTGACGACACCTGATTCCGAGCCCGGTGTGCCCGGAATCAATTTCTGAAGTTTATCTCGGGTACGTTCAGCAAACGAACGAGTGGGTTTTCTTAACTTTTGAACTGGTACTCAGAATTGAAATCTGAGGGCACCGATGAATCCACAACACCAGTAATTGATTAAGAACACCTTTTTCGGAGTTGCGTTTTCTCGGGTGAGGTTTTTAATTAAATGGTTTAAGTCAGAATAAAATAAAATGTTGTGCTACAAATATTATTTTTATTCTAGGTAGTTTAAACCTATGCTTGGTGGTTGGAGTAGGACTCACTAATATCTTAAATCCACTAGTTAGGAAATTAGTGAAGTGGGGCCCACATAATCCCCACCCTTTCTAATTCCTCAAACCCCCAGTAATTGTGTAACACACCCGTACCCCCCTTTAATGTAAAGTCAACTCTCTTAATTAATTGATTGATTAATTTATTCAACGTAATTAATTCATGAATTCATTTCGAATTTAAAATTGAATGTTGTCTTGTGTGTGTTAATTAAATAAGAGAAGTCTTATTTCATTAAGGGTTAGATTGATTGTGCGAGAAGGATTGGGAGAGGATTTTCTCAAAGCCTTCGAATCTTCATCTTCTTCATTGGAGAACGCGAAGAACGATGAAGAACGCCAGCCTCCGACGGAAGATGAAGAAGAACGCTAGTTCCCCGGAAATCAACGATGCGACGCCGTGTATTGTGACGCTGACGATCCTATTTTCTGAGAAACCGACGATGCTTACGGAGCTTTATTCCACGACGTCCTTTTTCCGCGTCAAACCATCGTTCATCAACACTTTGAGGTAGGGGTTATTTTTTTTCCGTGGATTATTTCTTTTCCGTTCATTGACTTCTATTTTGGCCACCTGTTATCGTAATAACAGGAGGAGGTCGGACCGCACGAACATGGACGACCCTCCTCCCCTTTGATGATTGTACTTGTTGCGGTATGAGGAAAGGCAGTGCGTAGCAACGACACTGCGTGGAATCAATGAAGAACGAGTGAAAAAGCGCAGCGCCGTCGCGCAGCGCCATTGAGGTCGAATAAAGCCATGGTGCCATCGTGCCGCACCAGAGAACCAAGAAGATCCCGCAGCCGGAGTGGGGCCGCGTCAGAGGGGTGCGGCGCCATCGCACCGCGCTGGTCGGACAAGGTCGCGGCTCAAAGCCGTGGCGGAGCAAGGCGGGACGGCCGGAACCACCGGTCATCAGCACCTTGGAGGGGAGGGACCATGGCGGTCCCAGGGTGGTAGAACCGGCCAGTCGGACCAGGCCGGCCGTTTTGGAGGAAAGACCATGGGTCGTAACCCCCGGCTGGCAAGGAGCGGCCCCCACGTGGGGGTCGCAATTTCAATCAAGGGGGGGGGGGGCAGCCGCCCCCTACACGCAACGGCTCGACCAGCACCGAGATGGCCGTGCGGGGTGCACCGTGCCAGGCCCATTGGCCGACTCGGACGGTCCGGGCCGCGCCCTAATGTTCCTGACCCGGAACCGGTTTTGGTTGACCCGGTTCGGGCCGACCCAGGGGTGGTCTCGGGTCGGGTTGGTCCGGGCCAAAAACCCCCTAAAATCGGATAGGTTCGTTCATTTGCCCATATCATGGGCTACGGACCTCTGATCGACGCACCGTCAGTTTCAATGTGATCATTCGATCGATAAGGTCGTTTATGTATATTACACTCAAGGTTTCGGAAAAATTTTTGTATGGCCGGGTTGGTTCGAACACGAAACCAATCGGGCCCTCAGAACGGAAACGCTTATAACTTGAGCTCCAGATGTCCGATTGACGTTCTGTCAACTGTGTTGGATTAGTATTAGTGTGAAAGACCTTTTGGATTACTCCACTAAATGTTTGGATGTAGTTGGTGTGTGGTCGGGATTGTTTTGACTTAAAACCCAACCGGGCACCTGGAACAAAAAATCCATTAACTCTCAGAACGTGCATCCGATTGACGCGACGTCTGTCACGTTGAGTTCTTATAGATGAGCCGGAACTTTGGGATACATCAAATCCAGACTATGTGTCAGTTGATGTATCTAACCCCTTGGATTGTGAAGCAGACCCTCCGGGAAATGAGAATGCTGTGTTCGGGAACACTAGAGCTGGATGCAACTGTGACGACGACTGCACTGAAATCCTTCATGGGTTCAGCAGCGATGAAAACCATACTGAAATCCTTCGTGGGTTTGACCGAGATAAAGACTGAACTGAAATCCTCCGTGGGTTTGGCAGAGATGATGACCGTACTGAAATCCTCCATGGGTTCGACGGTGATGATGACTGCACTGAAATCCTCCGTGGGTTCGGCAGCGATGAAGACCATACTGAAATCCTCCATGGGTTTGATGACGTTGAATACTGCACTGAAATATTTCGTGGGTTCAGCAGCGATGAAGACCGTACTGAAATCCTCCATGGGTTCGGCGATGATGACTACTGTTCTTGAATCCTACGTGGGTCTGGCAATGTTTGACATTGTTCTTGCTATCCTACGTGGGTCTGGCAGAGTAGCTGGTCTGTATCATATCTGGATCTGAAAGCTTAGGAGGTTCAGTATCCTACGTGGGTCCCAGCTTAGATGAATCAGTGTCCATATCTGATCATCTCTATCACCTTACGAAGAAGTATACATGTGTGAGCTAAGTCTTGAATTTCAATCAAAATCTTCGATATGATTCACTTGATTTCATATGTGGATTGGGTTGTGTTATCCTATGTGGATTGGTTGTACTATCATATGCGGACGTGATCGAACTTGGGCTCGGATGTTGGAGCCGAGTGAGAATTGATGACTTAGGTATATGTATGGGCATATACCTAAGTAGTGTTCGTTGTTACTTCGTGATTGTATCTTTCCTTTGTGGATTATCCTTTGTGGATTCTTGGAGACCTTCGGGGGTCTCGGTGTCCCTACTATGTAGCGTATACTGACCCCTACATGGGCTATGCCCACACTACGTTGTGTTGGATGTAGACGACGGACAACGCTTGTCGTGGTTGAGGCTTTTGAAGAACTCGGTACCTGGAGGTGGACCACTGGGCGGGACGTACACGGAGCAGACAGCTGGACCCGTGGAGATGAGGTGGCTATCTATACCCACCCTTCAGGTGGGACTTCCAGTGGAAGGCTCGACGTTGCTTCTTTACATTCAGTTGTTTTAATTTCCTTCTAGTTGTACTTTACTTTCAGTTTTGGTTTGTATTCTGGCACATTTACTTTCCACACTTACTTTTGTACCCAGTTTTACTTAGTGTTTACTTCTGTTGGCTTACTTTGTGGTGTTTGTTTACTTTATAAATGCAATTCCTTCCCCTTTTTCAGGATTTACACCTTTGGTGCCAGTCGCCAGCCCCTGGTCTATGGGAGGCGGGCTTGGGGTAGCGACGACACGGTCCCCGAGAACGAGTCGTGAAAATTGGTATCAGAGGAGTTCGGTTCTACCACAGATCTCAGGACACTGATCTTTCTTCTATGTGAAGCAATAGTGTTAAGGGTATTGAGTTGGGTTAACAGTCCAAGGAGTCCAGCCCCTGGCCTATTGATTTCATGGGTGTTTCAAAAGTTTTCTTTGTTATTACTTTGTGTCAGCTCACCATGTATATTGTATTGACCGTGGCACACATTTCTCTTTTTAGGATGGACCCACGATGACATCTAGCTAGGGATCCAAGCATTGTGTGAGATGACATCCCACCAAGCGACGAGGCCTCGGTGCAGGGCCCTATTACTGCGGAGGGACCGACGGTACCTCTACCTGCCTAGCCACCAATGCTACCAGCCCCAGCCGCTGATAGTGCTCGTCACCTTAGTGCACTGCATGAGTTTCAGCATTAGAGACCAACCAGGTTATGCGGGGAGAAGGACCCTTAGGTAGTCGAGGATTGGCTAGAGGCTATGGTTTGAATTTTCAGGTTAGTGGAGACACCAACTGACCTCATGGTGATCCTTGCAGCGAGCCTCCTACATGCGGCAGCAGGAAGATGGTGGAGCTTGATGCTCTAGGTGCACGACGAGGCATCACTCCTTTGGACGGACTTTGAGAGCCTCTTTCGCTCAGAGTTCATCCCAACCACCCTCAGTGCGGTGCACATCCAGGAGCTTCTACAACTACGGTAGGGAAGCATGATGGTCACCCAGTACTTGGTGAGATTTAACAATCTCTCGCGCTATTCGACGGACATGGTACGTGACCCATTATTCTAGGCTTGGACCTTAGAGCAGGGACTGAGGCATGAGATCAGGGCATTGATGATTTCCCGCAGCATTCCGATAAAGGAAGGAGTACTAGAGCGATCCCTTCTCATAGAAAACTTTCTTGTTGAGCCTACGCCAGCAGCGAGACCTACCGCAGGGCGAAACATAGCAGATTCTTCTACAGGTGGCAGTCGAAGGATGTCACAGGGGTCCAGGAGGACTAGACCATCAGTAATATGACCTTAGGACACTAGCTCAGAGGTTTGGGGCACACGGCGCAGAGCCAGCCTTCCGAGGAGCAGGCATTGCTACGCATGCGGTGGGCAGGGCCACATGGCTCATGACTGCCTGACCCACTCTGTAGAGGAGCAGCAGACGTTTGAGGGTCCACCCAAGCAGAGGAAGAGGGTCGACTATGGTGGTCCACCGAGAGCAGTCAGGCGAGGCCGGGGAGCTGGTCGAGCAGTAGGTGGTGGGCGACGCTTTGAGGCTTTACCACCACCACCACCAGGAGGTCCACCCCGACCACAGGGGGCTGGCGGGAAGAGACAGGCTCAGCATCAGGCAGCGAAGGCCTATGGCCACGGCACGCCAGAGATGATTCTAGGTACTATCAGTGTCTACTCCACCCTTTCTACAGTTCTTATAAACACAAGATCGAGTCATTATTTTATTGTCGCTGCCCTTGTTCAGAGCTCGGAGATTCTGACGGAGTCGTTGGCTCGATCCTTACGGCTAGAGACTCCTACGGGAGCAGACTCGACGATTACGCACTGGTTCCGGAAATGTGAGATTACTCTAGGAGAAGAGAGCTTCGGCTGGGGTCTTCTTATATCAACGTCGAGATCTTACGACCTCAAATTGGGAATGGATTGGTTAACTACATTCCATGCTCAGATCGACTGTATTAGGCGCAATTTGCGGTGTGTACGCACCGACAGGAGCAGGTTCATCTTCACCTATGAGAAGGGAGCCTTTGAAGCATAGGATAGACTCACGCAGAGGAGAGGGAAGCCCATCACACATCAGTTGGCTATCCTCATCTTAGGAGCAGTTGATGTGCGGAGTCCGAGTTTTCCTGTAGTGATGGATCAGTATGCGGACGTTTTTTCTGACGACGTTCCAGGGCTACCTCCTCGCAAAGAGGTAGACTTTTATATTGACTTGTACCACAGGACATCCCCGATATCCACTCCAACATATTGGATGTCTCCCGCTGAGCTTTTAGAGCTAAGGGTATAGCTGGAGGACTTGCAGGGCAAGGGATTCATCCGACCCAGTGTTTCACCATGGGCTTCCCCGATCTTGTTCGCCAAGAAGGAGGACGGGAGCTTGCGAATTTGTGTCGACTATCATCGCCTGAACCAGGTGAATGTGAGGAAAAAGTATCCGCAACCGAGGATTGACGACCTCTTCGATCAGCTCAAGGGAGCATGGTGGTTCCTGAAGATAGACCTCAGGTCAGGCTATCATCATCTCAGAGTTCGAGACGAGGACGTGCAGAAGATGGTCTTTAGATGTCGGTATGGCCACTATGAGTTCTTGGTTATGCCTTTTTGCATAACCAACACTCCAGCAGTGTTCATAGGTCTCATGAACAGGATATTTCAGCCATACCCCGATCGATTTGTCTTTGTCTTCATCGACGACATATTGATATACTCGACCACTGAGGAGGAGCACGCCTACCACTTGCGGGTTGTAATAGACACACTCTGAGAGCACTAGATTTATGGAATTCTCTCGAAGTGTCATTTCTGGTTATGTGAGGTCCACTTCTTGGGACACATCATCTCTGAGGTGGGAGTTGCGGTGGATCATGTGATGATCGAGGTAGTGCAAGCTTGGGAGCCACCCCGGAGTGTGATGGAGTTGCGGAGTTTCTTGGGTCTAGTTGGGTACTACTGGAGATTTGTGCCAGACTTTTCCAGATTTGCAGCACCACTCTTAGCTTTGACGAAGAAGGGGAAAACCTTCGTGTGGTCAGACAGATGTCAGTAGAGCTTCCAGGAGCTGAGACAAAGATTGACCAGCGCACCTATCTTGAGGCTACCGGAGGAGGGAGTAGGGTATGTAGTCTACTGCGATGCATCAGGGAATAGACTCGGATGTTTCCTGATGAAAGAGCAGGAAATGATCACCTATAGATCACGTCAGTTGAGGCAGCATGAGCAGAACTACGCTACCCCAGACCTGGAGTTAGCAGCAGTGGTCTTCGCTCTGAAGATGTGGCGACACTATCTGATGGGTGAGCGCTTTACAGTCTACTCTGACCACCAGAGTCTTAGGTATATCTTATCGCAGAAGGACCTGAATCAGAGACAGCGGTGATGGATTGAGTTCCTCCAGGGCTATGAATTTGAGATATTCTATACTCCTGGAATGCGGAACGAAGTTTCTGATGCTCTCAGTAGGAGGACGTGCATTCAGATATTCGGGGAGGCGACAGAGCAGCTAGCCACTTTGTAGATATCCATCGTGGATAGAGATGGAGAAACCTTTCTTCAGTCACTCACAGTCACTCCTCTACTACTGCAGCAGGTTAGAGAGTCACAACGTGGGGACGTTTACGGTGAGACGCGGCGTGCACAGATATCCTCATGACAGGAACCTGATGGATTCTCTGTGCGGGAAGATCACGTCGTCCTTTTCAGGGGACGTACCATGGTACTGGCTTCTTTACAGGAGGAGGTGATGAGAGAGTTTCACACTTTCCCTTTAGCGGTACATCCAGGAGTGGCGAAGATGTACCAGGATCTCAGACGACAACACGGGTGGCTGGGTATGAAGAAGGTTGTAGCTGATTTCATTTCTCGATGGCTCACCTGTCAGCAGGTGAAGGTCGAGCACCAGGTACCAGCAGGCTTGGTACAACCCTTGGAGGTCCCGGGGTGGAAGTGGGATGGGATATCTATGGATTTCGTGACTGGAATTCCACGTACTTCCAGAGGTCATGACTTCATTTGGGTGATTGTCGACCGACTCATCAAGTCAGCTCACTTCTTAACCATCAGAGAGCAGGGATCAATGGTGTAACGACCCAAAATTTTGAATAAATCTTATTTCCTAATTGTGTGTGTTATTTTATTAATTTTTATACTCAACAAAAATGTTTCATTTGATATCATGAGTATAATTAAAATGAGACTGTTGGGTTTTGATTATTATATGACCATTGGTCAATATGACCGCTGGAAACTAAACGTTTTGATTATTGTCTCTAAATACAAGTAATCTTGGTTAATTAATATAGAAAGAAGATTCGATGCCCTCACCCAGTAGTCTTGGACCGATCGAAGCCCATCTAACAGATCTTCGGAAGGAGGTAGCACCACTGGGCTTTGCTCTGGACGAAACCCAAGTTGAATTTCATTTTGTGAAGCTAGAACGGGATCGCCTTCGCGAGAAGTTCAAACTGATAGAAATTACTACTCGTGCGATGTTGTCCGAGCCTCCCTCGGATTCTCTCACCTTAGCACACCTTACACTTAGGTCCTATGCTGGTGTGATAAGGGGCTATGTAAGGAGATCGTAACTGCCTTGTGTAATCCTTTGTTTTAAATGAAAATTGGGATTTCTTCTTACGAAGATGTTTATGACTTTTCAAATGTCCGGATAAATATAGTATGCATATTTTTGGTGAATTTTAGTGAAAGGATATTCTAAAAAAATATTTATGTAAACCGTAAATAATTAAAAATGTGTAATGATTTTCAAAAAATGGTCTTCTATAATTATGTCCAGTACAAAATTTAGATTCAAATAAGATCAAATTAATTTTTGATGAATAGTAAATTATGAATAGTGATTTTATGATTAGGATTAGTAATGTGTCCAAATGGATTAGTAATGTCACTTAAAGAAAGTATTAATTTAATCTAGGTACCTTGATTAAGTAATGTGATTCAATAAAATGGTTAAATAACGGTTTCATAAATTATTATTAAAGTATTATTTTTTTCAGGTGAATAGTGTTTTTTAATTAAAAATTAAATTAAAATTATTTATAAAATTATTTTTATAAAATGTATTTCATTTTTGAACTCAGAGCATCGATATTATGTTAAGGTAAATTTTGGGGTTTTTTCTGAAAAAATGAATTTTCGGTGAATAGTGTATATATTTAAAAAATAAATTAAAAATATTTAGAAAATTATATTTATAAAATGGTGTTCCTTTTTGAAATCAGAGAATTGATATTTGGTTAAGGTGATATTTTGGGATTTTTCTGAGAAAGTTGAATTTTCAGTGAATAGTAAAAATACAGTTTTAGGGTTTCTGTATGTTTAATGAAATCATAACTGTGTCATGATGATTTCATGATATATTTTATGGGTTTGCCCACCAAATGTGATGGAATATTGTATTGGGGTTCCCATGTTGCCTAACTTCATGGGAAATATCTTGGGAGAGCACATGGTTTTGAGAAACCCACTTATGAGGTGTCAATTGGCCATTAATGCCTTATCCCCTCTATTTCCATATAAATACCAAGACATTATCTCATCATTTGGACTCCAAAATCATTCACAACGATGTTCTAGTCTCCTTACCTCCCAACGAGTCCTCCCAAGGTGCCCGCAAGCCCTCAAGGTCCAAACCTTTGAGTTTTAAGAGTTACGTTTTAAGGTAAGGGATCTGACCTCTCTCATTCTTTTCAAGTAATCTCTTTTATGTCATTTCTTTTATGATCCATGTTCTTATGTTGGAGGATGTTCTTTTATATTCATTATACTGTCATTTTTATGTTCATATGATGATAGACCCCCTCTCAATCTCATCATTTCGTTTTATTAATGTTTATGTGGCGTCATTAGGCTGCTGAATTGTTAAGGGATTCCTTCACCTTTCTCATTTTTCAAAGTTCTACTTTCATGTCAAGCCTTTAAAGTTCTTTTTGACTATGTTGGGGTATGATATCTATATATATCATACTGAAATTTTATGTTCATATTACTAGAGACCCTATTTGATCTCATAAATTCATTTTTGTTGAAGTTTAAGTGACGCCGTTAGGCTGCCGAATTTTTAAGGGATTCTTTCACCCTTCTCATTCTTTTCAAAGTTCTACTTTCATGTCAAGTATTTCAAGTTAATTTTAATTATGTTGAGGTATGATCTCTATATATATAATACTTTACTCTTATGTTCATATGATTAGTGACCCTATTTGATCCTTTAAAATTATTTTTGTTGAATTTTAAGTAACGTCGTTAGGCTGCCGAACTTTCATAAGAGAAATCTAATTTTTGTCTTACTTCCATGTTTTTCATTTCAAATGGTACATCCTTCAAATTTCATTACCATGTTCATATATCCTTCTTATTCTGTCCCTCTACTGTTTTATGGGTCATTTATGAATGTTTGACCCATGTTACCTCTCTTTTCAATGTTTTCTAAAAACCCGAAACATAGCCGTTATGCTGCAGAATTTTCGCCTCAACATGCCTCTCTCTTTCCTAAAAATTATATTATGATATAAAGTGAATACTCAATGATCTTATTTCTACAGGGGTATTCACATATATATCAAGATTTTCTATTTTAAATTCTTGGATTTACAGACATGAGACCCGCTCTCCCCTTCCATGGGTTTAAAGTGACGTAAAGATCATGTATTTAAAGCAGTTTGTTTCTAAAAACATTATGATTATGAAATGAAACCCATTTACTTTATGCTATATGGGTTATTTATGAAATGTTTTATGATGATATATGTGGATTTCATGATAATAATAGAAAATTTAAGGGTTCGCCCTGATAGCACTCCAATGCATTGGGTAATGATGTAACCACTAGAGATTACAATTTTCACGATATCTTGGTGAATAACCTTGGTAATTTTCAAATGACACCTTGGGGATGGACATTGGTGATATGTTCATAATTTTCTAGGTTAAATGATGTTGCCACATATTAATGTTATGAAAACTGTTATTTTTATTATGATATGCCACATGATTTCTTTCTCATGCCTTAAAGTTCTTTTTCATGACATAATTGATGTATTTCAAGTTCACATGTGAAATGTTTCTCTTGTTCCCTTACTGGGCCTTATGCTCACCCTTTATTTTGATGTATGTCCCCAGGTTATGTGATGCAGTAATGAACCTAGGATGAACTTAAGTAGAAGCCTTTCATGTTTTTAAGAAGAATGTTTTATGTTCTTTTCATGTATTATGTTCTTGGTTTCCAAGACACTAAACCTTAAAGATCCTCAGTTTTCTGTAATGTAATGAATGTTTATGTTATAAAAAGGTGGGATGCTATATTTGGTATCAAATGATTGTTTAGTTATTTGTCGAAAATAGGATATGAAAACTCTAGGAAGAACCCTATAGAAAATTTTAAATATAGGAAATCTTCCTGGTATTTTGGTGAGTATTGAGTAAGGGATTGCCAAAAAAATACATCCATGTCTGGATACGAGCAGGTAGAGGCGGATCTGGCACAGATGTACATAGGGGTAAAACCTGAAAACACCACTTTGAGCTAGACTTGAACGGGAACTAGTCTACAACAATGGTCCTTGCTGCACTCTTGGCTACGACACTCCCGGGGGATATGTTTTGGTAAATTCATAAGCTTAGTATGAACAATTATTAAAGGAACAAAGATAAAATAAAATAAAGATTCACAAAAGAATATATTTTCATGGATAACCTAGATTTAAACCTAGGGGATCACAAGTTAGGGTATACTTTCCTTATACAAGTTTATCCTTCCATGATTAAAATTTCATTTTAATGATTATTGGATAAGTATTTAAGCCCCCTAATTATAAGTTCTTTTCTTTGTTAATGGCGGGAAAGGGAAGAGCTTGTCCCAACGACCAATGTGATATGAAATTTGACGATTGCCGTATTAATATAAGAGAGATGATTAGGCTATTAAAAGATGTTTATTACTTTGGAAGACGTTCACTATTTTGGGAAACCTATTTGATAGAGGTAAATAGATTACTACTGTATTTTCTTTGAGGAGTAATGGTTGACTTATATTTTGATGAATCGATGAATTTAAGGAGGACTTAGAGTAATTTAGGTTACTTATGGAAATGATTAATGTAACACAATGAGATTTTATTATTTTTAATTTATTTGATGTAATGTGTTTTATACTACACCATGATTATCTTGTGATATACGCAACACTGTATTAGCTTGCAGTATACGCAACACAATTCTTGGATCATGTTATACACAATTTTGAGTTCGTTTGATAATAGTGATTATACACAACATTGAGTGTATATATATATTCATTTTATAAATGAAATATAGTTGGATTTTGTTATACTCGGCAACAAAGGAGTATTTAACAACACGCAACCCTATCTTGGCATTCATTATACGCAATCACAACATTCCTCTGTAGCGTGTGTAGTACACAATACCGGGTTTCACTAAACAATGATATATGGTTATAATATTTATATAAACAACCCATTATTAATATTATTAAATAAATTTTGTATTTTATAACATTATTATTCATCTTGCACATTTTCTAAAACATGGTATAAGAACAAAATAATTTTTTCAGGTAAAATAAGTATTTTTCAAAAAATGCAGTTTTGTCGCCTTTTGATGGTGCACCCACTTTAAATCTAGTTTTGACATATTTATAAGTTCAATTTTACAAAATAAAATTATTCTTTGGAATCAGGATATAAAATTTTACCTTGGATAAATTTTTCATATTATTCTGATAACTTTCATATTTTAATGAATATTAAAAACAAGCTATATATTAATTAAAAACAACTTTTTCATCGTAATAACTTATGTGGTAAAATTATAATATTGATTGGTTTTAATGTATAAATAGAATATATTTTTACCATTTAATATAATTTAGGTCATTAGCATTGATTTTACATTGAATTTGTAGGTTAAATCAATTCAATCTTTTGCAATGTTTTAATGAAAACCATGTTTTCATTCGACAACGGTATTAATTTTAATTTAATTCATGCCACTTTTTTGTATTGAATTTAAAAAAATGGATTCCATATTTAGAATCAGTGGTTCAAAATTATGTTAATAGGCTACTTTTTATTTTTGGGAATTATGAATAGTAACTACGGTAAATTTTATTTACCATAGTTAAAGGTAAATCGGGTAGTTAAGGGTAAATATAATATTATAACATTACCCTATCACATGAAAAAATTCTATTTCATGACTAATAGTCGGCCCATATAACCTAAGGGTCAGATTATATTCATTTTATGGACTTTTGACCATGAAAATAATTTAATTATTATTAAAACCAAAGAAACTGACAACATGTCACTCTCTTAAATCTTATAAGTATAATAATTTTAATTTAGTGATAAACATCATAAAACATAGAACATTAATAGTATCCAGATATCTAATACAATTATCTACATCATGATAATTTATTTATATTTTTTAGGGATTTAATAATTATCAGTAGTGGTGATACATTAATGATGCAGAAATTATTTATTAAGTGAAAAATCAGTAATATAGTTTTTATTGAAATAATAATACCCATTAAAAGGCCCACAAACCTGACCAAAATTTATTGTTGGTGTATATATATTCCATTATCATCTATTTACCTAATATCTAACCGTTTAGAGTCTTATAAAAGTTATTATGACACTTATATTATTTTATTTTAAATGATACCAAAGTTTTCACCTTCATAATTTAATAAATATAACAATTTAAATATTGTTATTTTAAGATGATAAATTCGAGTGAAAGTATTATAGTGAAATTTAATATATTTATCGTCAGAATAGGATTTTATTTTTAATTTTTATGAAACAAATAAATATATTAAATAATTATACACAAATATTGTAGTAATTATTTTATAAAGAGGTAAACCAAATAAATGATTTTAAAAATAATAAAATAAATATTATATGAACTATTTAAAGTGATCCACTAATTTTCTAGATACATATGGCCTTTTATGAATCTATTAAAGCTTTTAGTTCGAAGATATATTCTGTATATAGTTTATTTAAATTCATATAAATGAATAGTGTCAAAATTGACACTATTGTTATTTTATAAAAATAACATATTATAAAATTGTTTAAAAATCACAAAAATATTTGAAAATTTTAAATTTAAATTTATATGGTCTAAAATGTTATAAAGTATCCAATTATGCACAATTCACAACAAATAAATATTTTTTTGTTATAATTTAAAATTTAGAATGTTATTAACACAAATAAAATTAAATTGATTAAGGATAAATCAAGTTGAAAATGTTTGAAATAATTTTCTAACTTGTCTAAATTTTATTGTATGATGATATTAAAACCTTATCGCATCTTATATTTGAATATGAGTCATTTTTGGATGTTTTTAAGTGGGGTTAGATTTATTATAAATTAATATTTTTAAGATTTCTCAAGGTGCCCCTCTCCTCCCTTATAAAAGGGCACCTCCTCCCTCTCCTCCTCACACAAATTTTAGCCTTCAAGATCGGCCAATATCTTCCCATTTCCCTTCAAATATTTCCTAGAAACATCCTAGAGGTCTTGTTCTTCTTCAAAGACCAATTTTAGTACCCTAAGAGGAGGATTCAAAGAGGCGTGTCAAAGAAGAGGTAATATCCGTTACCGATTCTTTCAAGTTTATTTCTTCTTCAACTTCTTCTTCTTTAGATGTTTCATTATGAAGTAATAACATCAGAATCACTAATATACTGATATTTTATTATAATTATGAAACAACCATATTTCACCATCTATCCAACCTATGGAAAATGAAATCATCGCGCGTGCGTACGTACGAAATACCGTCTCCACGCCGTGGTGTAATCTATTTTCCACCACCACCTTACATGGATGGGTATAATTGTAAAAGTAATGAATATATATGATTATTGTAAAGTGATATTGATTCTGTAATATTATACATACTCTTTTATACAATTCGATGATCATGGGAATGATATCATCGCTTGTGCGTACGTACAGAATACTGTCTCCACGACGCGATGAGATTCACTCTCCATGATAACCGTTCAAGAATTATTATAAAGTATATATAATAAGTAATAAAAAAATATATGAAATAATAATTCTACTGGATATATATATATATATATGTATATTTATGTCATCTACTTAATTCCATTCAATTAAATAAGGGAACGAAAACAGCGTTCATTCGTACGTACGGCCTACCGTCTCCATGAACGGTGTATTTCTTTCCATTTATCGATCTATTATATATATGTATATTATATATTATATATAAATCATGTTTTATATTCTGGAATTATGTAATGATGATCTAAGTAATCATATGAATAATTTCAAGTCAAAACACGGACGACAGATGAAACGATTTTATCCAAAACACTCTTTAACATGGAATTTACAAAAGAACGGGTAATATAAAGTCATAAGTGAACCATATTGATATAATAACAATGAATATGATTCTGTAATAAGTCAATGAAGTTATTTAAATCATTATACAGGAGGTTTGGATACGTACAAAGCATATCTCACCTAAGGTAAGGGATAAATTTTCAATATCATTTATTTTTTCTGAGATTGCTTATACCTAAGTATTTACTGGGGTTACGTTTATCATCCATGACCATGTTTTCTAAAAATGCTTTCATAAAATGTTTACAATTCTTGCATGAATTTTTAAAGTCATTTTTAACCTTTATTGACTTTTTACCACATTGTATGGATGGAATCGTTCCTTTGGTAACCATATAAGGTACTTTTTGACTTTTCCGACAAAAGTACGAGGATAATGTTATTTTTAACTTATACGGAGTGAACAGATTTTTATGGTTTTATAAAGCCTTGTTTTCATGAAGATTACTCCAAAATATTTTATGACTATTTTCAAAAAAATCCATTTCTTTTAAAATTTCATGACATTTTGTGAAAAGAAAATGATTTTGAAGATGAAAGGATATTTTCCTCAAGAATTCATTTCAAGTGTTTTATCAAAACATTTTTTCAACTAATATGACATCATTTCTTATGTGTATGTTTCAAGTATAATGTCTCTATTATTGACATGGTTTCACTTTTCTTATTATGAAATGATATTCATTTCTTTTATATGGATTATGTGATGATGAGATAATGTTTATGAAACCCATTTTATTCGTTGGGTTATTATGAATGATATATGTTTGTTTTGTGGCACAAGTAAGAATGATTTCATTATGAGATGGGTGGGACCTATATGTCCCTAAAATGGATTGGGTAAAGATTTATATCTCATGAGATAGACATGGATGGAATGGTAAGTTAATCTGGTTTAGTATTACAGGACTGAAACGAGGAGTGAACTCGATTGAGAAAGGGACATTGTCCACTAAGATGGTCTTGGCAGCAATGCCTTGGCTACTATGAAAAACATAACATGTGCTTAATGGATGCCACAATTACATGTTTTATTCCCATGCTTTGTTATCATGATTTATGTTCCATTATGATCTGTGCCTTATTTACTTCGATGTTTTAAGTCGTTGCTCAAGATTTTGATGTTTAAACATTATGTTCATGTTTTTGAGTTCAAATGTACATGGTATGTTTTATTTTACCCATGCTTACCCTTAATGAGCATTTGAGCTCACCCTTTTTATGTTTTCTTTTCCCCAATATATAAGGAACGTTTTTAGGTAAGAAAAACAAGTGGGAAGATCTTTATGGGAGATGTTGAAGATCTTTCACCACGGTTAGATGATTACGTTCCAAATTTCCAAAGACACTAAACTATTACGGTCCTTGTGTGTCTATTTTTGTTATGTATTAAGTATTACGCAAAATTAATATAATTTCCATGTACATCATCCTTCGGGTCTCTACATTTGGTATCAGAGGAACGGTTTAGTCAACCTTTGGAAACTAGGATGCGAAAACGTTAGTGAGATCCCTAGAGATATTTCTAAGTTATGTCTAGGGATATCCCTAAGGATAAGTATACGTATAGGATATAGTCCTAGATCTATGGTAACGATCATAGAATTTAACCCAAGATGTTAGATATTGAGGGTAGTTCCCCTTTACTATGTTGTTTTCCCTAGCATGATTTTTGCCTCTCACACTATTCTTTTTGGGTTTTAAGAAATGGCTAGAAACAGGAAGATTCACGATAATGGAGGATATGACAGACAATGGAATGATATTTTTCATGAGCAACCAAATGAAACGGGATTTGGAAGTCCAAACTTCATTATTATTCCTAATCAGAAATCTCATAATATGATCAATAATCTCATCTTTGGTAAGTTTCCCGACTCAGATAATAAGTGAAAGATGGAGTTTCATGATGATCATAGAGGAAAGAAAGTTAAATTTTTCTCATGTAAATCAGGTGGGAAGAGGCATCAGTGAGATTGTTTGAAAGGAACTGGAAGATGCTTTGGGTGTGGAAAATAAGGACACAAATCTAGTAAGTGCAAAGGAAAAGGTTCAGTTAACACCATGGACAAGGATAATGGTATTTCTACGACATAAAAAATGATTAGATGTTTTAAATGTGGAATGCATGGGCATTATGCAAACCAATTCACTAAGGTAAAATCCCATGAAGAGAATCAACATGGTCATACGGGTAGTTGTTATGTGGATGATGATGAAGAGACTAGAAATGAAATATGAGATGAAATAAATGATGAAGCTCCGCTAGTGGTTTAGGAAGTTAGTGGAATGATTGTATGATTATAAAGAATAATGTATGGTACTATGGAATAAAGAATCATCTAAGGATTGTTACAGTATTGTTTTTCCTAAAGTATAAGAAAGTATATGTTGAATGGTACCGGTAACCATTGAAGGTTATTCGGATATTTTCGGAAAGTAGATGATATGCGCATAATGAAGGGATAAGAAGATAATGAGATGTTTGATTGTATTCATGAGCTCATGACTGATATAAGGACTAAATGATATTATGGTTTGATTATATAGAAATTTTGAGGTTTTGGTATGTGAAAAGAGTTAACTTTTGACAGCACTCATGTTTTCACTAAGATTCAATGGGTATTCATTTTTCAAGAGAATACATGATTAAGGCCTTTGAATGTTTCAAATGTGACCAACAAGACATATCTCATGATATATGGGGATCAACGATGGTATTAACATGCTTGTTATATGACCTTTTTAGTAATTGTTCTCTGTATACTATGAGTTTAGAAAGATGTATTTTGGATAATCCTAAAGATTGGAATGGATTATGTTGGACAGAAGTTAGTATTGTTTAAGGATAGACCTTTTTCGATATTATTTATGGGATGTTATAGTAATAGAAAAAGGACAACCTGAAGGACGGGCGACATCCCATCGCGTCGGACAAGGCTGTGGGGATCGAACCCACAACCGAAGTGCGACTGGCCTTTATCGCCTACCACTAGCCTACAGGAAGTCCCTGGTTAGTATAAACTTGTTTTATTTTATTAAGTGGTATGATAGATGAAGTATAAGTCCATTTTTGAACGATATAAAATAGATGGAGTTATGTATATAACTATTGCTAACCTTATAATTAAGACAGATGGAATGACCCATCATTGTATCACAAGATCTGCTAACCCTTCACAAATGACAAATTCAACTTCATTTATTTAAGAGATGAAGGGGAAATTGTTCAAGGCACAAACAACAGTGAGATTATATCGAATAAAGTAAGTATTTCATCTAATTAAAATTCTTCAACTTTAGAGAAATGATATTGAAAACCACAAATGTTGTCCTAGTGCTCTTATATCCGATTAATCAGATGGTACCTTAGATCATCGCAAATCTTTGGATTTGTGATTATTGGTTATTTCATACCCATGTTCTCTACCACTCTCCATCAGAACATGACGGTTATATTTCTATTCTATATCCATATTTTCACCTATTTTCTCATACGTGGAAACCCAGTGATTAGTTAATTTGGGTAACTGTTATGTTTCATACATTAGTTTTTAAAGATATGTTTTGGTATTCCTTTTTACAATGTGGGTTTCTATTAGAGAAACTTTCGAATAGTAAACCATGTATACCCCTGATGAATTTCGAGGGCGAAATTCATTTTAAGGGGGGGTAGAATGTAACACCGTGAGATTTTATTATTTTTAATTTATTTGATGTCATTTGTTTTATGATACACCATGATTGTCTTGTGCTATACGCAACACCGTATTAGCTTGCAGTATACGCAACACCATTCTTGGATCGTGTTATATAGAATTTTGAGTTCGTTTGATAGTAGTCATTATAAACAACATTGAGTGTATATATATATGTTCATTTTATAAATGAAATATGGTTGGATTTTGTTATACTCAGCAAAAATGGAGTCTTTCACGACACGCAACCCTAACTTGGCTTTCATTATAAGCAATCGCGACATTCCTCAGTAGCGTGTGTAGTACGCAATACCGGGTTTCACTAAACAATAATATATGGTTATAATGTTATTATAAACTAGCCGTTTTAATAGTATTAACTACATTTTGAATTTTATAACATTATTATCCATCTTACAAATTTTTTAAAACATGGTATAAGAACAAAATAATTTTTTCGGGTAAAATAAGTATTTTTAAAAAAATGCAGTTTTGCATCCATTTGATGGTGCACCCACTTTAAATATTGTTTTTGACATATTTATAATTTCAATTTTACAAAATAAAATTATTCTTTGGAATCAGGATATAAAATTTTACCTTGGATAAATTTTTCATATTATTCTGATAACTTTCATATTTAAATGAATAGTAAATACACTATATATATTAATTAAAAACAACTTTGTTCATAGTAATAACTTATGTGGTTAAATTATAATATTGAATGGTTTTAAATTATAAATTGAATATTTTTTTACCTTTTAATATAATGTATGCCATTAGCCTTTATTTTACATTGAATTCGTAGGTTAAATCAACTCAATCTTTTGCAATGTTTTAAACAAAAACCCGTTTTCATTCGACAACGGGATTTATTTTAAATTAATTTATGCAACTTCTGTGTATTGAATTTGAAAAAAAGGATTCCATATTTGGAAGCAGTGGGTACAAATTATGTTAATAGGATACTTTTTTTGGGATTTATGAATAGTAACTACGGTAAATTTTATTTACCATAGTTAAAGGTAAATCGGGTAATTAAGGGTGAATATAATATTAAATCATTACCCTAACACATGCCAAAATTCTATTGGATGACTAAAAGTCGACCTATATCACCTAAGGGTCGTATTAGATTCATTTTATGGACTTCTGACCATAAAAATAATTTAATTATTATTAAAACCAAAGAAAGTGACAACATGTCACTCTCTTAAATCGTATAAGTATAATAATTTTAATTTAGTGATAAACATCATAATTCTTAGAACATGAATAGTATCCAGAAATCTAATAAAATTATATACATCATGATAATTTATTTAGATTTTTTAGGGATTGAATAATTATCATTAATGGTGATACATTATTGATGCAGAAATTATTTATTAAGTGAAAAATCAGTAATATCGTTTTTATTGAAATAATAATATCCATTAAAAGGCCCAAAACCAGCCCAAAACATATTTTTAGTGTATATATATACCATTAGAATCTAATGACTTAATATATAACCGTTTTAAGTCTTATAAAAGTGATTATGACACTTATATTATTTTATTTTAAATGATGCCAAAGTTGTCTCCTTCATAATTTAATAAAAATCACAATATAAATATTGTGATTTTAAGATGATAGATTAGATTAAAAGTGTTATTGTGAAAGTTAATAGATTTATATTCATCATAGTATTTTATTTTTAATTTTTATGAAAAAATAACTATATTAAATAATTATACAAAAATGTTCTAGTAATTATTTTATTAAGCGATAAACCAAATAAATGGTTTCAAAAATAAATAAATAAATATTATATTAACTATTTAATGTGCTCAACTAATTTTCTAGATTCATATGGCTTTTTATGAATCTATTAAATATTTTATTTCGAACATATATTCTGTATATATTTTATTTAAATTCATATAAATGAATAGTTTCAAAATTGATACAATTGTTATTTTATAAAAATAATATATTATAATATTGTTTAAAAATCACAAAATTATTTAAAAATTATAAATTTAAATTTATATGGTCTAAAATGTTATAAAGTATCCAATTATGGAAAATTTGAAACAAATAAATAATTGTTTGTTATAATTTAAAATTTAGAATATTATTACCACAAATAAATTTAAATTGATTAAGTAAGAATAAATCAAGTTGATAATGTTTAAAATAATTTCCTAACATGTATAAATTTTATTGGTTGATGAGATTACAACCCTATCTCATCTTAAATTTGAATATGAGTCATTTTTGGAGGTTTTTATGTGGGTTTAGATTTATTATAAATTATTTGTTTTAAGATTTCCAAAGGTGCCCCTCTCCTCCCTTATAAAAGGGCACCTCCTCCCTCCCATCCTCACACCAATTTGAGCCTTACAGCTCGGGAAATACCTGCCCATTTACCTTATCAACTTCCCTAAAAACAACCTAGAGGTCCTAGTCTTCTTCAAAGACCAATTTTAGTACCCTAAGAAAAGGATTCAAAGAGACGTGTCAAAGAAGAGGTAATATTTGTTACCGATTCTTTCAATTTTCTTTCTTCTTCAACTTCTTCTTCTTTAGTTTTTTCTTTATTAAGTAATAACATCAGTATCACTCATATACTGATATGTTATTATATGTATGAAACAACCATATTTCACCATTTATCCATCCTATGGAAAATGAAATCACCGCGCGTGCGTACGTACGGAATACTGTCTCCACGCCGTGGTGTAATCTATTTTCCACCACCACCTTACTTGGATGGGTATAATGGTGAAAGTAATGAATATATATGATTATTGTAAAGTTATATTTATTATTTAATATTATACATACACTTTAATACAATTCGACGATCATGGGAATGATATCATTGCTCGTGCGTACGTACGGAATACCGTCTCCACGACGCGACGAGATTCACTCTCCATGATAACCATTAAAGAATGATTATAAAATATATATAATAAGTAATCATAAAATATATGAAATAATAATTATACTGGATTTTTATATATATATAAAATATTTCATGTACTTAATTCCATTCAATTCAATAAGGGAACAAAAACAGCGTTCATGCGTACGTACGGCCTACCGTCTCCATGAACAGTGTATTTCATTCCATTTATCGATATATTATATATATGTATATTAAATATTATATATAAATCATGTTTAATATTCTAGAATTAAGTAATCATGATATATGTAATCATATGAATAATTTCAAGTCAAAACACAGATGATAAATGAAACGATTTTACCCAAAACAGTCTTTAACATGGAATTTACAAAAGAACGAGTAATATAAAGTCATAAGTGAACCATATATGATATAATAACAATAAATATGATTCTGTAATAATTCAATGACATTATTTAAATCATTATACAGGAGGTTTGGATACATACAAAGCATATCAGACATAAGGTAAGGGATAAATTTTCAATCCCATTTTTTTATCCGAGATTGCTTATACCTAAGTATTTACTGGGGTTACGTTTATCATCCATGAAAATGTTTTCTAAAAATGTTTTCATAAAATGTATACTATTCTTGCGTGAATGTTTAAAGTCATTTTTACCCTTTATGAACTTTTTACCACATTGTATGGATGGAATCTTTCCTTTGGTTACCATATAAGGTACTTTTTGACTTTTCCGACAAAAGTACGAGGAGAATGTTATTTTTCACTTATACGGAGTGAACGGATTTTTATGGTTTTATAGAGCCATATTTTCATGATGCTTCCTCCAAAATATTTCATGAATATTTTCAAAATAATCATTTTCTTTTAAAATTGAATGACATTTTGTGAAAAGAAAATGATTTTGAAGATGAAAGGATATTTTCCTCAAGAATTCATTTCAAGTGTTTTATCAAAACCATTTTTCAAATAAGATGACATTATTTCTTATGTGTATGTTTCAAGTATAATGTCTCTATTATTTACAGGGTTTCACTTTTCTTATTATGAAATGATATCCATTTCTTTTATATGGATTATCTGATGATGGGATAATGTTTATGAAACCCATTGTATTCGTTGGGTTATTATGAATGATATATGTTTATTTTGTGACACGAGTAAGAATGATTTCATTATGATATGGGTGGGACCTATATCTCCCTCCAATGCATTTGGTAAAGATTTATATCTCATGAGATAGACATGGTTGGAATGGTACGTTAATCCGGTTCAGTATTACAGGTCTGAAACGAGGAGTGAACTCGATTCAGAAAGGGACTTTGTCCACTAAGATGGTCTTGCCAGCAATGCCTTGGCTACTTTGGAAATAATAACATGTGCTTAATGGATTCCATAATTACATGTTTTATTCCCATGTTATGTTATCATGATTTATGTTCCATTATGATCTATGCCTTATGTACTTCCATGTTTTAAGTCTCTACTCAAGATTTTGATGTTTAAACATTATGTTCATGTTTTTAAGTTCAAATGTATATGGTATGTTTTATTTTATCCATGAATACCCTTACTGATCATTTGAGATCACCCTTTTTTATGTTTTCTTTTCCCCAGGATATATAGAAAGGTTTTAGGTAAGAAAAAAATGGGGAAGATCTTTATGGGATATGTTGAAGATCTTTCACCACGATTAGAAGATTACGTTCCATGTTTCCAAAGACACTAAACTATTACGGTCCTTGTGTGTTTGTTTTTGTTATGTATTAAGTATTCCACAAATGTAATGCAATGTCCATGTACGTCAAGCCTCAGGTCTCTATAATTAACCTATCTTGGGGTAAATATGTTTACGTTAGTTACTTTTGTTATAAGATGGTAGGAGTGGTTGATGTTGTTTGGAGATGAATGATAATGTTTATCTTGGAAGACTATGTTATCAAGTGATTCTTGTATTTGGGTTTCAATCTTAGTTTGGGTTATTTTGAGTAATTTTAAGGATAGTTATTTTCGGAATGGTCTATGATGAACTCTGGGTAGTACCGTGGAACTTTAAAGATTTAAAAGTAGTTTTCCTTCCTATGGGATTATTTCTTTTTGAATAGTTGTTTTATCTTACCCTTTCTATTTTTGGGAATAATATTTACAGGTAGATAGTTTTTCTTTTGTGGAATACAGGATTCTCTAGAAGATTATTCTTGTGCATTTCATGAGACCACGTTTTTTTGAATGCACATCGTTTCGAGAAAAGATTAGTTTTGGTAGAAACATATTAAAGGATTAAACTCTACTTGAAGGTAGGAATATTTCTTTATGTTATTATTCAATGTAGTAAATGAATTCCTCAAAACTATGAAAAGGAACATAAAACAAAAAACGTTGTCTATTATCGTTTCCTACTAGGAAATCAAATACTATTTGACCCCTCATAAGTTTGTGATTTTCTTGTTGTTAACTTTGTCCTAATCATGTTTTCTATCACTCTCCCCCAGAACATGACCCTTTGGTTTTCTTCCATATCCTTGTTTTCCACCTTGGAATCCTAGTATGGGTTAACTCGGGTGACCTTTGTACTTCCCTTTCTTTCTTTTAATGTAATAGTGTTACTGACTCCTTTTCCGATGTGGGACTTTCAATGAAATTTCAAAACTCAAATTTAAAAATTGTGAGGATGCTATTTCTTAAGGGGGGAAGATTGTAACGACCCGAAATTTTGAATAAATCTTGTTTCTTAATTTTGTGTGTTATTTTATTTTATTTTTATACTCAACAAAAATGTTTCATTTGATAACACGAGTATAATTAAAATGAGACCATTGGGTTTTGACTGTTATATGACCATTGGTCAATATGACCAGTGGAAACTAAACGTTTTGATTATTTTCTCTAAATAAAAGTAATCTTGGTTAATTAATATAGAAAGAGGATTTGATGGCCTCACCCAGTATTCTTAGACCGATCAAAGCCCATCTAACAGATCTTGGGAAGGATGTAGCACCACTGGGCTTTGGTCTGGACCAAACCCAAGCTGAACTTCATCGTGTGAAGCTAGAACGGTATCGCCTTCGCGAGAAGTTCAAACTGTTAGAAATTATTACTCATCCGATGTTGGCCGAGCCTCCATCAGATTCTCTCACCGTAGCACACCTTACACTTAGGTCCTATGCTGGTGTGATAAGGGGCTATGTAAGGAGACCGTAACTGCCTTGTGTAATCATTTGTTTTAAATAAAAATTGGGATTTCTTCTTCTGTTGTTGTTTATGACTTTTCAAATGTCCGGATAAATATAGTATGCATATTTTTGGTGAATTTTAGAGAAAGTATATTTTAAAAAAATGTTTATGTAAACCTTAAATAATTAAAAATGTGTAATGATTTTCAAAAAATGGTCTTCTAAAATTATGTCTAGTAAGAAATTTAGAGTCTATTAATATCAAATTGATTTTTGATGAATAATAAATTATGAATAGTGATTTTATGATTAGGATTAGTAATGTGTCCAAATAGATTAGTAATCTCACTTAAATAAATTATTAATATAATCTAGGCACCTTGATTAAGTAATGTGATTCAATAAAATGGTTAAATAACAGTTTCATAAATTATTATTCAAGTATTAGTTTTTTTGGTTGAATAGTGTATTTTAATTAAAAATTAAAATAAAAATATTTAGAAACTTATTTTTATAAAATGGATTTCATTTTTGAACTCAGAGCATCGATATTATGTTAAGGTAAATTTTGGGGTTTTTTCTGAAAAAAATGAATTATCGGTGAATAGTGTATTTATTTAAAATTATTTAGAAAATTATTTTATAAAATGGAGTTAATTTTTTAAATCAGAGCATTGATATTTGGTTAAGGTGAAATTTTCGGATTTTTCTAAGAAAGTTGAATTTTCAGTGAATAGTAAAAATACAGTTTTAGGGTTTCGGTATGTTTAATGACATCATAACTTAGTCATGATGATGTCATTAGATATTTTATGGGTTTTCTGACCAAAGGTGATGAATTATTGTATTTGGGGCCCCATGTGGCCTAACTTCATGGGAAATATCTTGGGAGAGCACAAGGTTTTGAGAAACCCACTTATGAGTTGTCCCTTGGCCATTAATGACTTTTCCCCTCACATTCCCTATAAATACCAAGTCATTCTCTCATCCTTGGGACTCCAAAATCATTCTCAACGATTTTATGGTCTCCTTACCTTGCAAGGAGTCCTCCCAAGGTTCCCCCAATGCCTCAAGGTCCAAACCATTGAGTTTTAAGAGTTACGTTTTAAGGTAAGGGATCCGACATCTCTCTTTCTTTTCAAGTAATCTCTTTTATGTCATTTCTTTTATGCTCCACGTTCTTATGTTGGAGGATGTCATTTTATCTTCATTATACTTTAGTATTTATGTTAATGTGGTGAGAGACCCCATATTAATCTCATCATTTCGTTTTAGGAATGTTTATGTGGCACCGTTTGGCTGCCGAATTTTTAAGGGATTCTTTCAACTTTCTCATTTTTCAAAGTTCTACTTTCATGTCAAGTCTTTAAAGTTCCTTTTTACTATGTTGGGTTATTATATCTATGTATATCATACTGAACTTTTATTTTCATATGATAAGAGACCCTATTTTATCTCGTCAATTCATTTTTGTTGAAGTTTAAGTGACGTCGTTAGGCTGCCGAATTTTTAAGGGATTCTTTCATCCTTCTCATTCTTTTCAAAGTTCTACTTTCATGTCAATTCTTTCAAATTCATTTTAATTATGTTGGGGTATGATCTATGTATCTATCATACTTAATTCCTATGTTCACATGATTACATTCCCTATTTGATCCTTTCAAATCATTTTTGTTGATGTTTAAGTAACGTCGTTAGGCTGCCGAACTTTCATAAGAGAAATATAATTTTTTTCTTCCTTCCATGTTTTTCATTTCAAATGGTATGTCCTTAAAATTTCATTAAAATGTTCATATATCCTTCTTATTATGTACCTATAATGTTTTATGTGTCATTTATAAATTTTTGACCCATTTCCCCTCTCTTTTCAATGTTTTCTAAAAACCCAAAACATAGCTGTTATGATGTAGAATTTTCGTCTCAAAATGCCCCTCTCTTTTCTAAAAATTATTTTATGTTATAAAGTGAAGACTCAAATATCTTATTTCTACAGGGTTATTCACATATATATCAAAATGTTCTATTTTAAATTCTGGTATTTACATACATGAGACCTGCTCTCCCCTTCCGTGGGTTTAAAGTGACGTAATGATCATGTCTTTAAAGTATTTGTTTTTTCTAAAAACGTTATGATTATGATATGAAACCCATTTACATTATTCTATATGGGTTATTTATGAAATGTTTGATGATGATATATGTGGCTCACATAATAATAAAGGAAAATTTAAGGGTTCACCCTGATAGCGCTCCAATGCATTGGGTAATGATGTAACCACTAGAGAATATAATTTTCACAATACCCTGGTGAATAACCTTGGTAATTTTCAAATGACATCTTGGGGATGGACCTTGGTGATATGTTCATGATTGTCTATGTTAAATGATGTAGCCACATATTAATGTTATGAAAAATTTTATTTTTATTATGATATTCTACATGATTTCTTTCTCATGCCTTAAAGTTCTTTTTCATGGCATAGTTGATGTATCTCAAGTTCACATGTTAAAAGATTCTCTTGTTCCCTTACTGGGTCTTCTGCTCACCCTTTCTTTTGATGTATGTCCCCAGGTTATGAGATGCAGTATTGAACCTAGGATGAACTTATGGAGAAGACTTTAAAGTGTTTATGAATAATGTTTTATGTTTTTTCAGGTATTATATTCCTGGTTTCCAAGACACTAAACCTTAATGATCCTCAGTTTTATGTAATGTAATTAATGTTTATGTTATAAAAAGTAAGGATTCTATAAGTGGAGAGCTTGGGATGCCTCTATGTTCAGGAGATCGTACAGATTCATGGTGTTCCATCATCTATCGTCTCCGATCGAGATGGTCGCTTTACTTCCCGGCTTTGGAAGGTGTTACAGGAGGCATTTGGGACGCAGCTACGTCTGAGCAATGCCTTTCACCCTCAGACGGATGGTCAGATGGGGAGGACCATTTAGACTCTTGAGGACATGATTCGTGCATGTGTCCTCGACATTGGTCGCATCTGGGAGGGCTATCTACCCTTGGTGCAGTTCGCGTACAACAACATCTATCACTCCACCATCGGGATGGCATCATACGTGGAATTGTATGATCGACCATGCAGATCACCTATGTGCTGGACAGACCCTGGGGAGTTTGCACTTGTGGGACCAGAGATGGTGTAGACCATGACATTGAAGGTTTAGGTCATCTAGGAGTAGATGAGGACAGCTCAGAGCTGGCAGAAGTCATATGCTGAAAGGAGGCAGAGGCCACTAGAGTTCGAGGATGGCGACCACATCTTCTTTCGGGTTTCACCTCGACGTGGATTACGGAGATTTGGCCGGGGTGGAAAGTTATCTCCACCCTTCATTGGACCATTCCAGGTCCTCAACAGGATAGGCTAGGTGGCTTATCGCCTAGATCTACCACCTCAGTTGCACCGAGTGAACGACGTCTTCCACGTATCTTAGCTGAGGAGATACATGCATGACCCGACGCATATCATCGACCATGGGGAGTTGGACATTGACGATGGGGAGACTTTTGCGGAGGGACCAGTGGAGATCTAGGATTGATAATAGTGGGTCCTACGTAGATGGTCGATACCTCTAGTGTGCATCAGATGGAATCAAGAGAACCTCCAAGAGAGCACTTGGGATCGGGAGGCTCAGATGTGTGATCAGTACCCACATTTGTTCCCCTAGTTTATGATGTATCTTTATGGGGATGTAAATCCTTGTGGTGGGAGTAATTTAAAGACCATTAAATTTTAATGGAATTTTTTTTCTTAATTTTCATTGGGATTTTACATGGACACAGTTTTTAACGGCACCTGATTCCAAGAGCCGGTGTTCCCAGAATCAATTTCCGAAATTTAGCTTGGGTACGTTCTGTAAACGAACGGGCAAGTTTTCATAAATTTTAAATCGGTGCTCGGAATCGAAATCTGAGGGCAGCGATGAAACCACAGTGCCGGTAATTTCTTAAGAATGCCTTTTTTGGAGTTTCGTTTGCTCGGGTGAGGTTTTTAACTAAATGGGTTAACTAAAGAATAAAATAAAAAAAAATTTCTAGAAATTTTATTTCTATTCTAGGTAGTTTAAACCTATGCATGGTGGTTGGAGTGGCACCCAATAATATCCTAACTCCACTAGGTAGGATATTAGTGAAGTGGGTCCCACACGAGCCCCGCCCTTTCAACTTCCTCAAACCCCCATTAATTGTGTAACACACCCGCACCCCCCCTTTAATGAAAATTCAACTCTCTTAAATAATTAATTGGTTAATTTATTCAATGTAATTAATTATGGAAATCATTTCGAATTTTAAATTGAATGTTGTCTTGTTTGTGTTAATTAAATAAGACAAGTCTTATTTCATTAAGGGTTAGTTTGGTTGTGTGGGAAGGATTGGGAGAGGATTTTCTCAAAGCCTTCGAATATTCATATTCATTGTTGGAGAACGCGAAGCACGACAAAGAACTCCGGCCTCCGACAGAAGACAAGGAAAAATGCTAGTTCCCCAGAGATCGACGACGCGACGCCGTGTATCACGACACCGACGATCCACTTCTCCACGACGCCGACGATGCTTACGGAGCCTTCTTCCTCGACGTCCTTTTTCTGCGTCAAACCTTTGTTCATCAACACTTTGAGGTAGGGGTTAATTGTTTTTTCCTATGAATTATTCCTTTTCCATTCATAGACTTCTATTTGGGCCTCCTGTTATCCTAATAACAGGAGGAGGTCGAACCGCATGAATACGACCGACCTACCTTTCCGTTTGATGATTATACTTGTTGTGGTATGAGCAAAGGCAGCACAGTGCAACAGCACCGTGAAAAAACAATGAAGAATGGGTGAAGAAGTACTGCGCCGTTGCGCCGCGCCGTTGAGGTCAAATAAAGCCGTGGCACCGTCGCGCCGCGCCGGTCGGACAAGGCCGCGACTGAATGCCGCGACGGTCCCGCAGCGACAACATCGGCCGGGAAAACCGGGTCGACCGTTTCGAAGGAAAGACTGGGGGTCGTAACCCCCGGCTATCAAGGAGTGGCCCCCATGTGGGGGACGCGGTTTCAATCAAGGGGGGCAGCCGGCCCCCTTCCCGCAATGGCGCGACCAGCACCGAGCTAGTCGTGCGTCGCGCGCCGCCCCAAGCCAACCGACCACCCAAGCCGGGCTGGGCCGCCCAGGCCCGACCGTGCTGTGTCGGCGGGTGCGTGCCCACCGGGCCGCGCCATGTCCTAAGGGGCCGGACCCGGACCCGGTTCGGGCCGACCCATGGGGGGTCTTGGACTGGGGCGGTCCGGGCCCAAAACCCCCTAAAACCGGACAGGTTCGTTCTTTTGCCCATATCGTAGGCTAAAAACTTCCGATCGATGCACCATCAGTTTCAATGCGATCCTTCGATCGAGATGGTCGTTTTGGTATATTAAACATAAGGTTTTGGAGAACTTTATGTATGGCCGAGTTGGTTTGAACACGAAACCAACCGGTCCCTCGGAGCAGAAACACTTATAACTTGAGTTCTAGACGTCCGATTGACCTGTCGTCGCCTGTGTTGTATTCCTTTTAGTGAGAACGACCTTTTGGCTTACTTTTCTCGAGGTTTGGATGAATTTGGAGTGTGGTCGGGTTGGTATTGACTTAAAAATGAACTGGGCCCCTGGAACGAAAAAGCCATTAACTCTCAGACCGGGCGTCCGATTGACGTGACGTCTGTCACATTGAGTTCCTATCGACGAGGCAGAACTTTGGGATACATTAACTCTGGACTATGTGTCAGTTGATGTATTGACCCCCTTGGCTCGTAAAGTGGACCCTCCCGAAACAGATCATGCTGTGTGCGGGAACCCTAGAGCTAGCTGCGACTACAACGCCGACTGCACTGAAATCCTCCGTGGGTTCAGCAGTGATGAAGACCGTACTGAAATCCGTCATGGGTTTGACGGCAATGAAGACTGCACTGAAATCCTCTGTGGGTTCAGTAGCGATGAATACCATACTGAAATCCTTCATGGGTTCGACGGTGATGAAGACTGCCCTGAAATCCTCTGTGGGTTCGGCAGCGATGAAGACCGCACTGAAATCCTTTGTGGGTTCGACTGCAATGAAGACTGATTTGAAATACTTTGTGGGTTCGGCAGCGATGAAGACCGTACATAAATCCTCCATGGGTTCAATGGTGATGACTATTGTTCTTGTATCATACGTGGGTCTGGAAGTGTTTGAATCTGTTCTTGTTATCCTACGTGGGTTTGGCAGAGTAGTTGGTCTGTATCCTATGTGGGTCCGACAGCTTAGCTGGTTTAGTATCCTACGTGGGTCCCAACTTAGATGAATCAATGGCTATATCTAATCATCTATATAACCTTACGAAGATGTATACCTGTGTGATCTGAGTCTTGATTTTCAATTTATATCTTTGATATGATTTATTTGCTTTCTTATGTGGATTGGGTTGTGTTATCCTGTGTGGATTGGTTGTACAATCCTATGCGGGTGTGATCGAACTTGGGCTCGGATGTTGGAGCTGAGCGGGAATTGATGACTTAGGTATATATATGGGAATATTCCTAAGTAGTTTTGGTTGTTACTTCATGATTGTATCTTTACTTTGTGGATTATCCTTTTTGGATTCTGGGAGACCTTTGAGCGTCTCGGGCTCCATACTGAGTAGCGTATACTCACCCCTGTACGGGATATACCTGCACTACATTGTGTTGGATGCAGACGACGAACAACGCTGATCGTGGTTGACGCTTGTGGAGCAGTCGGTACCTGGAGGTCGACCACTGGCCGAGACATACACGGAGCGAACGGCTGGACTCGTGGAACTAAGGTGGCTATCTGTACCCACCCTTCAGGTGGGACTTCTAGTGGATGGCTCGACGTTTCTTCTTTACTATCTGTTGTTGTACTTTCTTTCCATTTGTACTTTACTTTTAGTTTTGGGTTGTATTCTGCCCCATTTACTTTCTGCACATTTTTACCCAGTTTTACTTAGTGTTTACTTCTAATGGGTTACTCTGTGGTGTTTGTTTACTTTATAAAGGAAATTCCTTCCCCTTTTCAAGATTTACACCTTTGGTGCTAGTTTCCATCCCCTGGCCTATGGGAGGCGGGCTTGGGGTAGTCACGGCACGGGCCACGAGAACGGGTCGTGACAATGCATGTCTTTTCCCATGTTTTCTCAATGTTGACCTTTTGGTCTAGCTTTACCAGTTAGGCTCTATTGTTTTCCATGCTAAGTATTGATAGTATGGAGTAAATTTTATCTGATGTGGTGTGGTATTCCTTATATCTAATTAGCCAAGTAGTACATTATGGTTTACATTGGTTTTTGATTATCCTTTTTTGCTTGATTACATTAAATGAGGATCTAAGAACCTGGTGTATTGAGACCATTGGGGAAATTGACGATGAGGGAATTCCTGAAGAGTCTATTATATTATCACTCTACGTGATCATAGGGAGGGATTGACATTGAGTGATCCCTCAGAGTGTATATAGATACATTGGCATACCATCGGAGGAAATGGCCTTCAGTGCTTCCTCAAAGTGTATATATTTTACTGTTAAACAGCTACAGAGGGAATGGACGGTGAGTGCTTCCTCAGAGAGTCATTTATTACAAAATACCACATGGGGAATTGACGGTGAGTTCATCCTTAGAGAGGCTTTGTTGAATCCTTATTGTAAATTGGACTAGAGGGTTGATGCTATGTGAAACTCTTAGGTGGTTTCTTTAATTTGTGTTTGGTTGATTAAATTGTAAAATTTAAATAACATAATTTAAATTATAATATTTTTTTCTTTTGAGTACTTCCTTGTTTACTGCTTCATTTTTCATAATCCATGCCATATATATTCACTATCATTTATGCCCAAATCATTGGGTGGTTGCCTATTGGGATTCATCTCACACCATGTTTGGGTCATGCTTTTATGCCCAATTAGATTATATTTTTCCAGGTCAAGATAAGGGCAAGGGCTATTCTACTTTCAGTTACATGATTGTTATGGAGTTGGAGAGCATGAGACCTGAGGCTTGTGATGTTATTGGTGTTTTTTTTCATTATTTACTTTGGGTTTGTAGAGACTCGTAGCCTGACGTACATGGACGTTACATTACATTTGCGGAATACTTAGTACATAACAAAAACACACACTAAAGGATCGTAATAGTTTAGTGTCTTTGGAAACTCGGAACGTAATCTTCTAATCGTGGTGAAAGTTCTTCAATATCTCCCATAAAGGTCATCCCTTTTTTTTTACCTAAAACCTTTCTTTATATCCTGGGGAAAAGAAAACATAAAAGGGTGAGCTCAAATGCTCAGTAAGGGTAAACAAAAGAAATATCAATCACATAATTTTCATAAGAACATAACTTTTTTTGAAAATCTTAACCTACAAAAGAGAGCATAATTTCATAACATGGGATAAATCATAGTAGTGAAATGAAATCATAACTTAAAACATTACTCATTGTGGCATACACACATAATCATAGAGAATCATTTCTTGTTAGTCAAGACTCATTGCCAAGACTATCTTAGTGGACAAAGTCCATTTCTGAATCGAGTAATCCTCGTTTCAGTCCTGTTTCACTGAACCGGTATAACCTACCATTCCAGCCATGTCTATCTCATGAGATATAAAATCTTTACCCAATGCATTGGAGGGAGATATAGGTCCCACCCATCTCATAATGAAACCATTCTTATGTGTGCCACAAAATCATAAATCATACATCATTGCATAACCCATGTAATAAAAATGGAACATGACATCATAAAACCATTCATATAAGATAAAGGAATTCATAAACATAATTCCATCACAACATAGTCAAATCAATGTAAAAATATGGATAGAAACAGAACCCTTTATTATCTTAGATGGAAAATAATTTTGATAAAACACTTGAAATGAATTCTTGAGGAAAATATCCTTTCTTCTTCAAAATCAATTTCTTTTCACAAAACATCATATAATTTTAAAAGAAAGAGATTTTATTAAAAATATTCATGAAATATTTTGGAGGAAGGTTCATGAAAATAAGGCTTTATAAAACCGTAAAAATCCGTTCGTGCCGTATAAGTTAAAAAAAACATTCTTCTCGTACTTTTGTCGGAAAAGTCAAAAAGTACCTCGTATAAAAAAAACGACAAAAGATTCCTTTCATATCTTTTACTAAAAACTCATCGAAGGGTAAAATTGGATTTAAACAATTTTAGGTGGGTGGAAATAATATTACATATTTAAGAAACTTGGATTTGGATGATAAAATACACCCCAGTAAATACCAAAGTATAAACAATCTCGGATAAAAATGAGATTGTGATATTTCCCTTACCTTAGGTCCGATTTGCTTCGTATGTGTCCGAACCTCCTGTATAATGATTTAAATAATGTAATTGACTAATTACAGAATCATATTCATTGTTATGATATCATATATGGTTCACTTATGACATTATATTACCCGTTCTTTTGTAAATTCCATGTTAAAGAAGCGTTTTGGGTAAAATCATTTCATTTATCGTAGGTGTTTTGACTTGTTGTTCTTGACATCATTATTACTTATATCATGATTTACATACTTCCAGAATATAAAATATGATTTATATATCATATATATTCAGTATATATATATATATAATAGGTAGATAAATAAAATGAAAAACACCGTTCATGGAGACGGTAGTCCGTACGTACGCATGAACGTTGTTTTCCTTTCCTTATTGTCTTGAAATGGAAGTAAGTAGATGACATATATATGTATATATATACATAAATCCAGTAGCTTTATAATGTCATATATTTCATTATTATTTCTTATATATACTTTATAATCATTCTTAAATGGTTAACATGGAGAATGAATCTCATCGCGTCGTGGAGACGGTAGTCCGTACGTACGCACGAGCGATGATATCATTTCCATAAATATTGAACTGAATTGGAGTGGATTATACAATATATCAGAATCAATATGATGTTTTAATAACTATGTATAGTTATTCTTTACACCATTATACCCATCCATGTAAGGTGGTGGTGGAAAGTAGATTACACCACGGCGTGGAGACGGTATTCCGTACGTACGCACGCTCGGTGATTTCTTTTTCCGTAGGATGGATAGATGGTGAAATAAGGATGTTTCATACTTATAATAACATATCAGTATATGAGTGATACTGATGTTATTACTTCATAATGAAACAACCTAATAAGAAGAAGTGGAAGAAGAAATAAAGATGAAAGAATTGGTAACGGTAATTACCTCTTCTTTGAAGCGCCTCTTTGAGACCTCCTCTTAGGGCACTAAAATTGGTCTTTGAGGAAGACCATAACCTCTAGGATGTTTCTAGGGAAGTGGAGAAGAGATTTTGGCAGGGGATGGCCGAGCTTGAGAGCTCAAATTGGTGTGAGGAGGAGGGGGAGGAGGTGTCCTTTTATAGGGGAGGAGAGGGGCACCTTAGGAATTCTTAAAAATATTAATTTATAATAAATCTAACCCCACTTAAAAACCTCCAAAAATGACTCATATTCGAAGCTTAGATGAGATAGGGTTGTAATATCATCAACCAATCAAATTTAGACATGTTTGGATCTTATTTTAAACCTTATAAATTAGATTTAACTCTAAGTTAAATAATTTGACTTTTACCGTGTCTTTTTTTTTTCTTTCACTATATGGTTAATACACTTACTATAACATGCCAAACGAACCCCAAATTGTTTATTATTAATATATATATCCTTATATAAGTCATTTGTCCGAACCTTAGATTTTTAGGAATAAAATAACAATTAATAATATAATATTTGATTTAAAAACTATTTTGTGTCAATTTTGACACTATTTGATATATGATTTTTTTAAAAGTCATAACAGAATTATATGTTCGAACCAAGTTGATTAAATCAATACTAATATATCATAGTAACCTAGAAAATTAGTGGAATTCATAAAAAGTCTCAAATTACATTTATTTTGGTATTTATATTATCAATTTTGTCAATATTTCATTAATAAGATAATTACTGCATCATCTTTGTGTCATAAATAAATTAAATTATTTGATGTCTAAAAATTACAAATAAAATACCATCATGTAGGAAATCTTTCTAATGAATATTTACAATATAATTTATCTTATGTATAACCCCATATTACAAATGATTTACTTATTAAACTTTGATTTTAACTATTTTAACCCTTCTTTAAATAAATTAATAATAAATGTCCTAATCTAATCCAAGTGGGCCTAAATGGTCATATTTTATTCCTAAGTTTGTTTTTGGTCGAATTACACTTGTCCAATAGAATTAGGACATGTGTTAGGGTAATATTGATATCATATTTACCCTTAGTTACCCTATTTACTATTAACCGTGGTAAAAATAGTAAAAAGTTACTATTCACCAAAAAATTATTTTTATCTCATTGAACCACATTTTAGTCCTTGATATTAACCGTGTCTCTCGGATTTTCGAAATTCCATTCACAGAAGCGGTAAAATTAAGTTTTATGCAAAATTCAGTTTTTAACCTACAACTTAGTAGTTTCACTATTCATCAAAAATTGATGTTTTTCAGAACAATGCCAAAATTTCATCCCAAGCTATATTTCATATTCTGAATTCAAAAATGAAGTCTATTTTACCAAATTCATAACATAAAAGTTGTATTAATTAATTTTATAATTAAATCCCGCTGTTAAAACAAATAGCGTGTTTTTTAAGAAACAATATCTATCAAAAGATTGACACTTGTTTATGTCTAGTTTAAATGTGAAATTACATCCAATGACCAACATTGTATTAAATTGTAAAAATATATTCTAAATATACTTTAAAACCACTCAAATTAATGATTTATCACTATTAATTATTTCGATTAAAAAAGTTGTTTTTAATTATAATTTAGTAATTTTCACTATTCATCAAAATATGAAAGTTATCCGAAAATCACCAAAATTTCAACCTAAGCTAATTTCGATATTCCGAATCCAAAAATGAAGTTCATTTTGAAAAATAAGATTTATAGAATTTTAAAAAGTGGTTATTACTATTCATAACGGGTAGTTTTAATAATATTTTAATAGCATATCGTTGTTTAGTGAAACTCGGTATTGCGTATTACACACGCTATCGAGGAAGGTCGCGATTGCGTGTAATGCAAGGCAAGTCAAGGATGCGTGTTGTGCAAGCTCCTTTTGGTGTAGCGTACAACGCAAGACATTAGTGAAATAAAAAAGAATATTTTTCATAAAATCTCGGGCTGTTACATTCTACCCCCCTTAAAATGAATTTCGCCCTCGAAATTCGTCGGGGTTATAAATGGTTTACTATTCGAAAGATTCTTTAATATAATCCCACATCGTAAAAAGGAATACAAAAACTTGGCTTTAAAAACTAAAGTATGAAATGTAACGATTACCCAAATAAACTAATCGCTGGGTTTCCACATAGGTAAAAATATGGATATGGAAGAGAAATCTAACCATCATGTTCTGATGGAGAGTGGTAGAGAACATGGCTATGGAAAAGCCAGTAATCACAAATCCATAGATTTGTGATGATATAAGGTACCATCTGATTCATCAGGTATAAGATCACTAGGACAACATTTTTGGTTTTCAAGATCATTTCCCTAAAGTTGAAAATTTGAATTAGAATAAATACTTACTTTATTTTGGTACAATCTCACTATTGTTCGTGCCTTGAACAATTTCCACTTCATCTCTTAAATAAATGAAGTTGAATTTTTTATTCGTGAAGTGTTAGCAGATCATGTGATAGAATGACGAGTCATTCCATCTGTCTCAAACAAAAGTTTAGTAAAAATTATATGCATAAGTCGATCTATAGTGAGATTAATCATATATGGTTCCTAAAATGGACTTATAATTCATATATCATACTTCTTAATATAATAAAACTAGTTTCTACTAAACAGGGACTTCCTGTAGGTCAGTGGTAGGCGATAAAGGCCAGTCGCACTTCGGTTGTGGGTTCGATTCCTACAGCCTTGTCCGAAGCGATGGGCTGTCGCCCGTCCTGCAGGTTGTCCTTTTTCTAAAACTACGTTACTATAACATCCCATAAATAATATCGAAAGTCTTCTATCCTTAAACAATACTAACTTATGTCCAACATAATCCAGTCTAATCTTTAGGCTTATACATAATACTGCAGTCCACTCTCATAATATAGTGACAACGATTACCAGAGATTTAATACTGTCGTTGATCCCCACATATCATAAGATATGTCTTGTTGGTCACATTCCAAATATTCAAAGTCCTTAATCGTGTATTCTCTTGAATACCTTAGTGAAAACATGAGTGCAGTTAAAAGTTAACACTTTCCACATACCAAAATCCTCAAAATTCTATATACTCAAACCATGATATCACTTAGTCCTTATATCAATCATGAGCTCATGAATACAATCAAACATCTCATTATCGTCTTATCCCTTCATTATGTGCATATCATCTTATTTCCAAAAATATCTCGATCACTTCGAATACCACATTAGACCAATACATAAATATTCCAATACACCATAAAAGTACCTCAACAACATTATTCTTGAATACCAATACATAAACACTTCAGTCCATCCACATCAATGACTGTCCTGGAATAAGTCCTTCCTTGATTTAGAAGTATCTTTTTAGGTGAGGGCATTGAGTTGGGTAATGCCCATGTTCTCCACAAATAAGACATTGAACTCCATAACAGTCTGTCACCCTATGACCCTTTTCTCCACACAGATAACATCGGTCCCTCCATTTAAGGTATTCCTCAAGGTTCTTCTTCCCTTCTTTAGAAATCTCAATCTTCCTTTCTTTATGCTCCTCAACATGCGAACATGCATAATAGTTTATCTTCCTCTTCTTTGATGAATTAGGCATACCACTAAATTTCACTTTGTTAATCATATATCGTGATGACTGATTTGGCATAATCACAATATCTTTATCTTTAGGCATTACACAATTTTGTTGCTCATAGTCACCAATTTGTCCATTGGATTCAACGTTAACCGAATTCCTTCTGGTTCCCTCCATTAACTAAAACACAAAAAGAATTTTGTGAGAGACGAAATCATGCTAGGGGAGACAACATAGTAAAGGGGGAGAACCCTCAATATCTAACATCTTAGGTTAAATTCTAAGATCGTTACCATAGTTCTAGGACTATATCCTATACGTATACTTATCCTTAGGGACATCCCTAGACATACCTTAGAAATATCTCTAGGTATCTCACTAAAGTTTTCGCGTCCTAGTTTCCAAAGGTTGACTAAACCTTTCCTCTGATACCAACTGTAGCGGTCCAGAATTACTTCCAGTGGACTACAATTGATACCTATCAGGGCACTCCATGGGCGGCTACACCCCCTGGGCGGGACACACCACCATCCCCAGTGGCAGCCATTTCCTCATGAAGCCCTTGGGCGGAGAGCCATGCTTCGTCCAACGCTCACATGTGAGAGTTCCCAAGGATCGGATACATTCCTACCTCCTTTGCCTCTGATACCAACTGTAGAGACCCGTAGCCTGACGTACATGGACGTTACATTACATTTGCGGAATACTTAGTACATAACAAAAACACACACTAAAGGATCGTAATAGTTTAGTGTCTTTGGAAACTCGGAACGTAATCTTCTAATCGTGGTGAAAGTTCTTCAATATCTCCCATAAAGGTCATCCCTTTTTTTTTACCTAAAACCTTTCTTTATATCCTGGGGAAAAGAAAACATAAATGGGTGAGCTCAAATGCTCAGTAAGGGTAAACAAAAGAAATATCAATCACATAATTTTCATAAGAACATAACTTTTTTTGGAAATCTTAACCTGCAAAACAGAGCATAATTTCATAACATGGGATAAATCATAGTAGTGAAATGAAATCATAACTTAAAACATTACTCATTGTGGCATACACACATAATCATAGAGAATCATTTCTTGTTAGTCAAGACTCATTGCCAAGACTATCTTAGTGGACAAAGTCCCTTTCTGAATCGAGTAATCCTCGTTTCAGTCCTGTTTCACTGAACCGGTATAACCTACCATTCCAGCCATGTCTATCTCATGAGATATAAAATCTTTACCCAATGCATTGGAGGGAGATATAGGTCCCACCCATCTCATAATGAAACCATTCTTATGTGTGCCACAAAATCATAAATCATACATCATTGCATAACCCATGTAATAAAAATGGAACATGACATCATAAAACCATTCATATAAGATAAAGGAATTCATAAACATAATTCCATCACAACATAGTCAAATCAATGTAAAAATATGGATAGAAACAGAACCCTTTATTATCTTAGATGGAAAATAATTTTGATAAAACACTTGAAATGAATTCTTGAGGAAAATATCCTTTCTTCTTCAAAATCAATTTCTTTTCACAAAACATCATACAATTTTAAAAGAAAGAGATTTTATTAAAAATAGTCATGAAATATTTTGGAGGAAGGTTCATGAAAATAAGGCTTTATAAAACCGTAAAAATCCGTTCGTGCCGTATAAGTTAAAAAAAACATTCTTCTCGTACTTTTGTCGGAAAAGTCAAAAAGTACCTCGTATAAAAAAAACGACAAAAGATTCCTTTCATATCTTTTACTAAAAACTCACCGAAGGGTAAAATTGGATTTAAATAATTGTAGGTGGGTGGAAATAATATTACATATTTAAGAAACTTGGATTTGGATGATAAAATACACCCCAGTAAATACCAAAGTATAAACAATCTCGGATAAAAATGAGATTGTGATATTTCCCTTACCTTAGGTCCGATTTGCTTCGTATGTGTCCGAACCTCCTGTATAATGATTTAAATAATGTAATTGACTAATTACAGAATCATATTCATTGTTATGATATCATATATGGTTCACTTATGACATTATATTACCCGTTCTTTTGTAAATTCCATGTTAAAGAAGCGTTTTGGGTAAAATCATTTCATTTATCGTAGGTGTTTTGACTTGTTGTTCTTGACATCATTATTACTTATATCATGATTTACTTACTTCCAGAATATAAAATATGATTTATATATCATATATATTCAGTATATATATATATATAATAGGTAGATAAATAAAATGAAAAACACCGTTCATGGAGACGGTAGTCCGTACGTACGCATGAACGTTGTTTTCCTTTCCTTATTGTCTTGAAATGGAAGTAAGTATATGACATACATATGTATATATATACATAAATCCAGTAGCTTTATAATGTCATATATTTCATTATTATTTCTTATATATACTTTATAATCATTCTTAAATGGTTAACATGGAGAATGAATCTCATCGCGTCGTGGAGACGGTAGTCCGTACGTACGCACGAGCGATGATATCATTTCCATAAATATTGAACTGAATTGGAGTGGATTATACAATATATCAGAATCAATATGATGTTTTAATAACTATGTATAGTTATTCTTTACACCATTATACCCATCCATGTAAGGTGGTGGTGGAAAGTAGATTACACCACGGCGTGGAGACGGTATTCCGTACGTACGCACGCGCGGTGATTTCTTTTTCCGTAGGATGGATAGATGGTGAAATAAGGATGTTTCATACTTATAATAACATATCAGTATATGAGTGATACTGATGTTATTACTTCATAATGAAACAACCTAATAAGAAGAAGTGGAAGAAGAAATAAAAATGAAAGAATTGGTAACGGTAATTACCTCTTCTTTGAAGCGCCTCTTTGAGACCTCCTCTTAGGGCACTAAAATTGGTCTTTGAGGAAGACCATAACCTCTAGGATGTTTCTAGGGAAGTGGAGAAGAGATTTTGGCAGGGGTTGGCCGATCTTGAGAGCTCAAATTGGTGTGAGGAGGAGGGGGAGGAGGTGTCCTTTTATAGGGGAGGAGAGGGGCACCTTAGGAATTCTTAAAAATATTAATTTATAATAAATCTAACCCCACTTAAAAACCTCCAAAAATTACTCATATTCGAAGCTTAGATGAGATAGGGTTGTAATATCATCAACCAATCAAATTTAGACATGTTTGGATCTTATTTTAAACCTTATAAATTAGATTTAACTCTAAGTTAAATAATTTGACTTTTACCGTGTCTTTTTTTTTCTTTCACTATATGGTTAATACACTTACTATAACATGCCAAACGAACCCCAAATTGTTTATTATTAATATATATATCCTTATATAAGTCATTTGTCCGAACCTTAGATTTTTAGGAATAAAATAACAATTAATAATATAATATTTGATTTAAAAACTATTTTGTGTCAATTTTGACACTATTTGATATATGATTTTTTTCAAAGTCATAACAGAATTATATGTTCGAACCAAGTTGATTAAATCAATACTAATATATCATAGTAACGTAGAAAATTAGTGGAATTCATAAAAAGTCTCAAATTACATTTATTTTGGTATTTATATTATCAATTTTGTCAATATTTCATTAATAAGATAATTACTGCATCATCTTTGTGTCATAAATAAATTAAATTATTTGATGTCTAAAAATTACAAATAAAATACCATCATGTAGGAAATCTTTCTAATGAATATTTACAATATAATTTATCTTATGTATAACCCCATATTACAAATGATTTACTTATTAAACTTTGATTTTAACTATTTTAACCCTTCTTTAAATAAATTAATAATAAATGTCCTAATCTAATCCAAGTGGGACTAAATGGTCATATTTTATTCCTAAGTTTGTTTTTGGTCGAATTACACTTGTCCAATAGAATTAGGACATGTGTTAGGGTAATATTGATATCATATTTACCCTTAGTTACCCTATTTACTATTAACCGTGGTAAAAATAGTAAAAAGTTACTATTCACCAAAAAAATTATTTTTATCTCATTGAACCACATTTTAGTCCTTGATATTAACCGTGTCTCTCGGATTTTCGAAATTCCATTCACAGAAGCGGTAAAATTAAGTTTTATGCAAAATTCAGTTTTTAACCTACAACTTAGTAGTTTCACTATTCATCAAAAATTGATGTTTTTCAGAACAATGCCAAAATTTCATCCCAAGCTATATTTCATATTCTGAATTCAAAAATGAAGTCTATTTTACCAAATTCATAACATAAAAGTTGCATTAATTAATTTTATAATTAAATCCCGCTGTTAAAACAAATAGCGTGTTTTTTAAGAAACAATATCTATCAAAAGATTGACACTTGTTTATGTCTAGTTTAAATGTGAAATTACATCCAATGACCAACATTGTATTAAATTGTAAAAATATATTCTAAATATACTTTAAAACCACTCAAATTAATGATTTATCACTATTAATTATTTCGATTAAAAAAGTTGTTTTTAATTATAATTTAGTAATTTTCACTATTCATCAAAATATGAAAGTTATCCGAAAATCACCAAAATTTCAACCTAAGCTAATTTCGATATTCCGAATCCAAAAATGAAGTTCATTTTGAAAAATAAGATTTATAGAATTTTAAAAAGTGGTTATTACTATTCATAACGGGTAGTTTTAATAATATTTTAATAGCATATCGTTGTTTAGTGAAACTCGGTATTGCGTATTACACACGCTATCGAGGAAGGTCGCGATTGCGTGTAATGCAAGGCAAGTCAAGGATGCGTGTTGTGCAAGCTCCTTTTGGTGTAGCGTACAATGCAAGACATTAGTGAAATAAAAAAGAATATTTTTCATAAAATCTCGGGCTGTTACAGGGTTAGTACTGTAATCCATCATTGTGACATTTTTTTACTTTTTTCCTAGATATATGTATCATGCATCATTTAAATGTGTGCTCCAGTTGTTTATTTCTCCAGTCATCCATTGTTTACATATTTCATGTTATTATTACAGCTTCCGCTATTTTTATCTATTTATTTCCACTGCATTACTCTTACAATGAGGGAATATTTTACCAACTATCACACCCAAGACCATCCCTGCTAGTTGGCAGCCTCTAGTGTTTGGGGAAATGAACTTGAGGCCATGTGACCAGCCGAGTATGGGGCACCTTTGGGCGGCTTCCAGAATTGATACGTTACAAAGTGGTATCAAAGAGATTATTTTCTTCCAGAGTTACTTTTTGGAGGATATCATATGGGATAGGATGGAATAAGTAGTTGGTAATAATCTATTACTATGAGTATTAACATGTGTATAGGGTAAAGCTAATTTAACTCGATTAGTGTAATTTTTCTGGTTCTGAACTTTTTACAGTTGATTTGATTTCACTGTTGGGTGATTCACATGTTTTGTGTTATTATCATTGATATCATTGAGGTTCTATTTCTATTTCTACCCGATGAGATGAGGGTATTCCATCCCATGCATAATATAGGCAGTTGATATAGATCACATGTCATTGATTCATGCCATGCCATTTAGTGCGCATTACTAATTCATGACGTTGTGATAGATGTTCTGCAATATTTTCATGTATTTGTAATAGAAGACTTGAAAAAATACTTTTGGTTTGATAGGGTATTGCTAAGGATTAATATTTCTTTTGAATGAACACCTAACATTGGTCCTTCAGGTGTTTTGGGCCCTCATGGATCATAATTTGATGGATCATTGAACTATTATTCTTGAATATGACATGTATAAGATGAAAATATTTAATTCACATGTAGTATGGGACCCACATATCAGAATTTGGAAAATTATTGTTTGTTATGGTGATCTTCTGGGTTCTGGAGAAGTTTTTTAGGCTTAATGTCAATAACCACCAAGAATATTCGGCGTGTAATGATAAATACATGCCATGTATCCTTCTTTTCGAGAAGGAACTTTTTTTTATATACATGTTTTATACTATATGTAAAAACCTTGTAGTCTCTATCTATGACTGAAGGTTTTGTGGGAAGATTCACAGGGTTGAGAAAACTTTGGTGGGACACGCCATTTACTAGTTGTACATGCCATGTTGTAGAGACTATGTATTCAGTTGTGTGACTAATGACATGGGTGGACGATGGGTAGTTAGAACACACTATTTCTGGTAAAAACAAGGTGTTTAGTGTAAGTCGTGTAACCGGTCGGGTGAATAATAGTATTGGTTGGTGGAGTTCTTCTAGTACACGCCATATTTGGCACAAGCACGTCATGTAGTCATTCTCTATGAGAACCATGTGGGTTATTTCATGTAGAAGAACTCAAATAGCGGAATATGATTAAATAAGACGTTGTGTGTTCGGAAAACATGTCGTGTGTATGGGTTGTTACATGACTAGGGTTGGCATAAGTACACACCCATGTGAAGGCTTAATGGAACATGTCGTGTAGGGGATATACACACCCTATATCCATGTTTTGAATAAATTGATTTCTTTATTTCTCCTATTCACTTCTTACACATCAGTGTTTAAGTCCTTGATAATTTTGATCTAAGGTGTGTGCCTGACATTGCAGAGTTATTTAACTGACACATCCTCTGGATTTACACCACATAAAAGGTAGTGATCATACAATAGAAATGGTTGATTAGGGACCACTAGAAGATCCTCCAGTCATGCCCGTCTTGGCACCACCTGTTATCCCAGATACAGGTGTCGATGCAATTTTTTGAGAAGGCTTTGTGAGGATAATGCATACTTTCCAGGGAGGACCGCCTCCTGCCCCATCGATGGAAGAATTGACGTGGGTCATTCAGCTACACCATCGTCCCACTTTATAAGGGAATGGAGGACCCCAGGTTGCAGAGTTATGGATAGACGCATTGCTATCGATATTTGAGAATCTAGATATGCCTACGGATAAGAGGGTCAAACTCGCAATGTATGTGCTTCAGGATTCGTCAAAGAGATGGTGGGATGTGATCAATTTGGCGGGATTCTAGTATTATATGCTTGGGTAGAGTTTCGACGTACCTTCAATGACTACTTCTACCCATAGACATTGATGGCCGATGAAGCCCAATTGTTCATGAGTATGAAGTAGGATGCTCTTTCGGTCATGGAGTATTATTTTCTCTTCATAGAGCTACAGAGCATTACACCCATTATAGGAAGATATGAGTCATTCTTACAAAGATATTTTTCGGATGGTCTCAGTCACGAAATTCGGGATCGTGTGAGCATCTTCAGATTTGCTTCTATATCATGGATCGTTAATGAGGATCTGATCACCAAACGCAACCCGAGGGATTCTAGGGTGGTGGGCCAGGGAGTTTCATTATCTAGAGTTTGTACTTCTATAGCTAATAATTGGAAGATTCATAGGGAGTCTACACGTGGATACACGAGTAGTTGAGATACACCTTCAGGTAGCCATGTGGTATGCTTATACTATGGGAAGGTCAGTCATACGAATCCACATTTCCCGAGAGATCCAGTGGAGTGCCGATATTGTGGAAATATGGAGAATCTTCAGTGCTTCTACCAGTTCTTCTCAATAGTAGTTGGTGAAATGGGTTCAACTATGACCTCGAATTCAGGAGAAGCACCATTAGTTTCTCATCGGCCTGGGAACAAGACATCTTCCAGCCGTTCAGGCCGAGATGGAGGTCAAGGTCTTGGTAGCCAGTCTCCAAGATTTCAATAACAATAGGGTGGATCAAATCATGTTGGTCAGGTAGGGTCACATGGCCGTGGTATAGGCCAGAAATTTGTAGTAGAAAAGACCCATCAAGAGTAGGATACTAGACCATGTACAGTTTGATGTATGATCCCAATTGCCTCAGTTTTATCTTATGAACTTTTCGATATAGGGGATTCCCATAGTTTCATATTTATTGCGATTGTGGAGAGCCATGGGATATGAATATTTTCTTCTACTGATGTATTAAGGCTAGAAATTTATTTGTGGACAATAATTGAGAGTTTATAATAGTGAAAGGTGTGCCCTATAAAGTTTGGTTCATGTCACTTCTTATGGGCCCTCTATGTATTAAAAAGACGAGAAATTATGTAATTATCAGGATATACTGGTTAGTTCACTTTTAAATAGTCATTGTTTTTTATCATCGTAGGGTGAGTCTCAAATCATTAGAGGGTGGTTTGTTTTTAAACAATGGAAAATGAGATGCGGAGGAGAGCAGAGCAGGACTCGAGCATCACGGGTTAGGGGAAGTTACATCACAGATTACTAGTCAATATCTTGATGACCAGGGGACTTCACATTTGTAATTTCCTCCAGTGGTTGATCATTTCAAGGATGTCCTTCCAGAGGACTTTTCTGGTTTACCTCTGGAGAGAGAGGTTGACTTCACTATTGAGCTTGTTCGAGGGGCGCCACGAGTGTCCATTCCTCCATATAGGATGGATACAACAGGGTCAGCGGAGATCAAGAAGTAGTTGGAGGAGTTGCAGGAAACGGGTTTCATCCGACACAGTACTTATCCTTGGGGTTCGCATGTCATGTTTGGAAAAAGGTGTATTGTACCCTCATACTTTGTGATGATTATAGTAAGTTACATTAGTTAACTATCAATAACTGATATCCCTTGCCGATGATTGATGATCACTTCGATCAGCTTCGAGTAGTCTGGGTGTTCTCGAAGATTGATTTGAGATTTGATTATCCTCAATTGCATGTTAGACCATTTTATGTACCTATTATAGCCTTTCAATGAAAGTATGGTCTATACAAATTTGTGGTTATGCAGTTCCGTCTCATGAACGTGCCTGCAGTTTTCATGGTACTGATGAACCGAGTATTCCATCCATACGTAGATTCTTTCATGGTAGCCATCATGGATGATATCTTGGTGTATTATCATACTCGACACAACCATGCCACACAACTTGAGACCATTTGGGGTACACTGATAGAACATCATTTATAGGATAGGCTCTCAAAATTGCTCTTTGGGATGGAGAAAATTTACTTCTTGGGAAATGTTATCTCAGAGACAGGAGTGTCTATTGACCTGGAAAAAGTGAGAGAATTAGTATCCTTGGAGAAGATAAATAACGTATTTGAGATAAGATGTTTCTTATGTCTGAATGGATACTCCCAACATTTCATAACTGACTTTTCATGCATATTTGCGCCACTGACGGGCATGACTAAGACGGGTGAAATTTTTTTGTGGACAAATTCTTGTGAGTCACCCTTCTAGAGGCTTAAAGGGAGGTTAACATCAACTTTGATACATGTTCTTTCAGAGATGGGAATGTGTTATACTGTATACTATGATTCATCAAGTATCAGGCTGGGAGAAATGCCTATGTAGGGTGAGGGCATTCTTGCATACGGGTCTCGACAGTTGAGGCCACATGAGAGGAATTACCCAACACATGATCTCATGTTGGCTATAGTTTTTTATTCTTTACGATTTTGCATACATTATCTATTGGCGGAGAAATTTGTGGTTTTCACCAACCAAAATGTCACAAGTATTTCATCACTCATCGTGATATGAATCTGAGACTGTGAAGGGGGTTGAGTACATCCATTCTCATGACATGGAGCTTGCCTACATGCATTGGAAGGCAACATAGTTGTTGATGCTTTGTGCATGAGGACTCAAATATAGGTAGTTCAGGAGGCCAGTAGTGAGTGCAAGTATATGGCTCTGTTCTCTAAGATTCATTTTGAGGTGCACGGTTGACAGAGAGAGTCATTTTTTCTTCTATATCTGTTACCTCTACTATTCTTGATCGAGTGATAATGAGGCATCTATTAGATTCAGAAGGCTTAGTTATACGAAAAAGTGTGTCAGGAGAGGACACTATTATAGGATGGACCATAGGAGAGGACGAGATCTTACATTTCCATGGGTTCATATGTGTGTCATCATATGTACGTGAGGAGATGATATGTGAATTTTATTCATTAGTTTGGGCAGTTCATCATGTGGTCACCAAGATATACCGAGATCTGCACCATCTGTATTGGTGGTTAGGTATGAAAAGAGATGTTGTTGGTTTTGTGATGAGGTGTTCCACCTGTCAGCTGGTGAAGGTGGAGAATCAACAACTAGTAGGGATTTTTCAGCAGTTACACATTCCCGAGTGGAAGTGGAACAATGATACGATGGACTTTGTGATAGGTTTACTGAGGTTTCCTCGAGGGAATGATGCATTTTGGCTTGTCACTGACAGACTCACAAATGTTGCTCATTTCTTACCCATCAAGGACACCTTTAGTGTTGATGAGCTGGGAAGGTTGTACAGCTGAAATATTATACATCTCATGGGGATCAACATTCCATTGTTTCAGATTGGGACGCACATTTTACATATCAGTTATGGAAGGGACTTTAGAGGGCTTTGGGTACATAGGTGCTTCTGAGTACAACATACCATCCCTAGATAGATGGCCAATCTGAGTGTACAATATAGGTTCTAGAAGACATTATTTGAGCATGTGTCCTAGATTTTAGAGTTTCTTAGGATAATCATATACCTGTATTACAGTCTTCCTAAAATAATAGTTTTCAACCAACGATTGAGATGGCACCTTATGAGGCTTTGTACGATATGCCATGCTGATCACACTTATACTGGTTGGAGCCTGGAGAGGAAGCTATTCTAGGACATTATTTTTATTAGCATACCACCGAATAGATATTGTTGATTTAGAAGAGGTTGGATGATGTACAGTCGCGACATAAGCCTTATGTTGATCGAGGGAGATGTCCTCTGGAGTACGAGGTCAGAGATCATGTTTTCTTGCATGACACACTGAGGTTATGAAACATGAGAATTAGGAGACAGGTAATTATTTCGTTGAGAAATGTTGGACATTTTGAGGTACTGGTGAGAGTCAATCCAGTTTCTTATTAGTTAATGTTACCTTAGTGTTACTGTTCTATGCATGATGTTTTCCATGTTTCTCAGTTTCAGCATTACTTCTCAAACACATATCATGTCGTTCAACCCATGGAGGTTGAGTTGAAAGGGATTAATCATTCAAGGAGCATCTTATTTATGTTTTTTATTGAAGATCAAGGGTTCTCCATGGTTATTCTGTTCCTATAATATAGTTTCTATGGAAGCATGTGCTAGTACAGGATAAGACATGGGAATGGTAGACCGATATATGATCGCAATTGCTGGAGCTTGTCAAGGAATCTTCTTCTATGATAATTTTCTCATGAAATTAGCAGAAAAATTTCTATAAGGGGGATGTTTTTAAGAACCTGGATCTTATCATCAGGTATGCCTTCCATTTTTGGTTGTTTTTTAGGAAAACATGAAATTCTGGAAATTTCAGGAGTACACACCAGGTACTTATGATGACACGTCGTATACCTGGTTGCTACGGGTGACTGTGTACTGATAGTGGAATGGAAGAGTACATGGCCATGTGGGGGGACCTGGAGCATGACTAAAGAAGATGAAGATTAAAGCAAGTACAAGCTATGTTCTTTTAATGAACAAGCCACGTACATTCTTTTTAATGTTTAGTCAATTAGGTTTTTTATGACTTCTCCATTCCTTCGGGTTTGGGGAGATTTTTGAGTCAATAAGGTTTCCTTATTAATTTTCCATTCCTTATTGTTTTTAAAATCACAATAACCTTACCTTAAGGAAAATTTTATTTTACCCTATGTTTTAATTTCGTAAAGAAAATTTTCCTTCCCCATGGAAATTTATAATTAACATGTTTTTCATTGTTCATTTTCTCTCTATTAATAAAATTTGGTTTCGCGTCCAAAACCATGGAGTCATATATATACATAGATATAAAGAATTTTTTTAGGATCCGAATTCAGGTTCCGAACTATCTAAATTTAGACTTCAAACTCTTATGGGTTCTGACTACAAGTTCTCTAAATTTAGACTCCAAACTCTTATGGGTTCTGGCGTCGATTTCTTTAAATTCAGACTCCGAACTCTTCTCAGTTCTGAAAAAGAGTTCTTTGAATTCAAAATACGAACTCTCAAGAGTTATATATCCAAGTTCTCTGAATTTAGACTCCAAACTATTCTGAGCTGTGACTCCGAGTTCTATGAATTCAGGTTCCGAAATTTTCAGAGATGTGACTCCAAATTCTCAGAATTCAGACTCTGAATACTTCTGAGTTATAACTCTGCGTCCTCTAAATTCAGACTCCAATATTTTCTGAGTTCTACTCTGAGTTATCTAAATTCCGACTCTGAACTATTCTGAGTACAGAATCTTAATTCTTATGAATTTCAAATTTAAACCTTCTATGTTTAGGTTCCTAATTCTTGTGAATCCAGACTCCGAATTTCTTTGAAATTTAAACTATAGAATTCTATCGAATTAAGGCTCCAAATTACTTGGAAAATATAATCTAAATATACATGTATTATAGACTCCTAATAGTTTTTAGGTAGACTCTGAACTTTCATTTTTTCTGACATTCTAGAAAATGAATTTTCTTAAGTAACCATATTTTTTCTTACACATGTTTAGGTTATGAAACAATGTCATGCATTTAGTTATTAACTAACCATTTTTTGAGTGACACGTTTATAGGTCCCTCTGAAATTCATGGAAAAATATGACCATTTTAGGAGGGAGATGACTGTTGGAGTTGTGCCTATAAATATGAGCTCATTTGAAAGAGATCAAAGCATTGAAGAAAATTTCTATGAATCTAGAGATTACATGCCGTTGAAGTGATTTGTTGAGAGATACTCTCATGATTAGTGTTTTTTGAACATCTTGTTCAGAATTGGTTCATGCGACTCCGAATATTGATGAGTATATTTGAGGGCATATAGAGAAAGAAAGATAGAGGTGTCGACTACCTTAATGCTCAGGGACTTACATACTGTGGATGACATAGGTGCCAACTATCTTGATGTTGAGGGCTTGAAGGGATAGCAAGAGAGAATCCGATATTTATATCGAGGGCATACCCTTGTGTGGGTATGATAAACATTCATGAAAGTATAAATCAAGGGACATTTATCCAAGGTTATTGGATACACTTCTCATTAGGTTAAAAGATTTACTACTTGTTACTTGTATTGTTTCATCTTTTCCGATTCATTTTTTTCTAAGGAAAGTATTACTATCTTATACTTATTTACATTTTTATACTCTGATTTACTATGATTTTATACGCTTTAACGTATAATCTTTATCTTTGTAAACTATTTTTATGTTTCATTTCCGGATTCACTTTTCCAGAATTACATTCCCAGAATCACTTTTCCAGAATCAATCATGTCTGTAGAACTATAGGTTTTGTGAATTTACCTTATTTAACCTTGTTAAAAAATAGAATGGTTTCTAACCAACATTAAAATTTCCTAACGAATTTTTAAAGGATAAAATTCACCCCCCCCGCCCCTCTTGTATATTGAGCATCATTCGATACAACGATCGGTATCTTCATTCATTATTTCGATCCTACAATTGGTATCAGAGGTTGTGGACCTTGTACCCTAAACTAATCCTACAATTAGTATCAGAGGAGGTCTCTAAAATAATTTTATTCACATATATGTTTTCCTTGCTCATGTTTTTCATTGTTCTATATTTTCCTTGTTGAGGAATATTTTCCCTGTTTACAAACTTTTATTACTAACATGTTTGTGTGGAATGATTTTATTTAAGATGGCTGGAATCAATGTTGTTTCCATAGACAAACTAAATCCAACTAGAGCACCTATTTTTTATGGGAATGTTTACGAATATTGGAGAGATCTCTTTAAGACATTCATTATCAATACTAGAGTAGACAATTTTTTCATGCTTATTGGAGGATATAAAATCCCTGACAAGGAAGATATTACTTTCACCAATCATGAAAAGCATTAATATCAACTGAATTATAAGGCACACGATACATTGCTTTGTCACATGACCAGAAATATATATAGACAAATTTCATCTTGTGAAGCACCAAATTGTGTTTGGAAGAAGTTTGAAGTTTCTCACTTTGGAACTTCCAAAGTCATTGAATCTAGAAGAGCCATGCGCAGACCTGAATATCATGGTTTTTTCATTCCATATGGAGAAATTTAATTTATGGTGCAAAAAAGATTTATGACCACTATTAATAGTTTACAAGCTATGGGTGAGAAAGGATTATATGATGAATATCATGTGGATATTATCATTGAAATCATTCCCAATGAGTAGGAATCTAAGAGAACAACCATAGATGAGAATACAATTGTAACTCAGATTTCCCTTGATGAACTTTTTGGAACTCTTCTTCAACCTAAGAATAGAATGAGCAGAGATACTTATAATGTTAAGAAGAAGAATGGGAAAGGAAGTGTTTCTTTTACTACAACATCAAATCATATGAAAGTAATTACTCTTAAGAGAGTTATTACATTTAAATCTAAGAAGGTTGTTATAAAATCCAAATCTAGTTGATGTGAATATTCAAAAAATGAAATAGAAAAATCTTTCTTGATGGATGAACAAGATTGTTGGCCAGAATAACTTTCAATTTAGATACAAGAAGAGAGAAAGGAAAGATAACAAAGATTCAGAAGTCACATGTTATGAATGCAAGAGATATGGACATATAAGACAGATTTTCCTGTGCTTAAAAGAATGGAAAGAATGGAAAATCATTCTGAGAGAAATGGTAAGAAGTACTACAAATCCAAATCTAAGAATGTACTAAAATTTTATGACACCTGCAATGCTAGTGGTGGTGACTCTTCAGATGAATCATCAGAGTACTAATCTTCTGGATAGAATAATCTTGTTCTAATAGCCATACAACCTATTGAAAATCATTGCTTAATGGCTAATGAAAATAATAAATGTACCAACAGTAATACTTGGTACATGGATAGTGGATGTTCCCGACATATGACAGGTAACATAAAAAACATTGAAAATATTATCAAGATGAAAGGAGGAAAAGTAACATTAAGAGATAATGCTAATGGAGAAATTATTGGTATAGGTAACATAATTTTCTTGGAAAAACATTGATTTCAAATGATTTATTTGTTAAATGTCTTAAGCACAACCTCATTAGAATAATTCAATTATGTGATGAATGTTACCTTGTGAATTTGAGTAATGAAAAGTGCTTAGTACCCAATTACAAGGAAGAGTTCATTCTTTCATCCCATAGGCAAGAGAATGTTTACACACAAAACATAGAAGCCCGTAGGATACAAGTCCTATCTTGCATTAGTGCATTGGAAAATCATTCTTGGTTGTGAAAAAGAAGGTTTGGACACTGTATCCTTTGGAACCTATGAAAACTCTCTAAGAAAAGACTATTTAAGGATCTACTGAAGCTTAGATTTGATTCTTCAAAAGTTTTTTATCCTTGTAAATATGTCATGAAATATAAATAAATTTTTAAATCAGTCGTTAAAGTCTCAACCACTGATAAATTACAGTTAGTGCATATGTATCATTTTGTCCCAACACAAACTAGAAGCTTTGGAGGAAAATATTATGTATTTGTCTTTGTTGATGATTACACTAGATTTACAAGGGTATATTTTCTAGCAAAGAAATCTAAAGCTTTTTCTTATTTCAAATTTATTAGATCCCAAGTTAAAAATGAGAAATAATTTCATTTGATAACTATTCATAGTGATCATGGAGGAGAATTTCCAAATTTTGAATTTGAAAATTTCTCTAGTAGAAAAGGCATTACTCATAACTTCTCAGCACCTAGAACACCTCAACAAAATGTTATTGTTTAAAGAAGAAATATAATTCTTCAAGAGATAACAAGAACCAAGTTTAGTGAATATTATATAACCATACATTTCTGTGCTAAAGCATTATGTACTGTTTGCTATAATATAAATCGTGTTTTGGTTAGTCCTTTTCATAATAAAACTCTTTATGAATTATGGAATGGTAGAAAATTTAGACTTTACTACATCACGGTTTTTGGTTACAAGGTATTCATTTTGAGTAGTAAATATAATTTACATATATTCGCACCAAAATACGATGAAGGAATTTTCATAGGGTACTATTCAACTTCTAATGGTTATAAATTTTTTAATAAAAAACTTGTACTATTGAAGAGATAGTACATGTAAAATTTGATGAAATCAATACATTTGTATTTAAACAACCCCAACCTACATCTTTAGATGTGTTTTCAAAAACTGATTATCAACCTTTTTTAGAAGAACCTTCTAATAAAAAAATGTCGAAGAAGATATTTCTGAAGTATTTACCCCAGAAGAATTTCTACCTTATGTTTATGATCATGTTTACAAATCCAAAATCAGTTGTTTCTAAAGAATAATCCCCGTGATAGTATCATTGGTGATGTAAATCAACATGTAAGGACTATAAGATCCTTTAGGAATTAAGTAGAAGATCTAGCATTATTTTCCCAATTAGAAAAAAATCACAAATAAATCTTTACATGATGATGATTGGATAAAATCTATGATATATGAACTAAATGAATTCAAAAAGAACTAATGTTTAGACCCTGGTTGAAAGACCTAAGGAAACTTCTATTATTGGATTCAAAGGGATATTTAGAAATAAATGTGATGAAAACGGGATCATAATAAAAAATAAAGCTAGATTGGTTTTTAAAGGCTATAATCAACAAGAAGGAATATACTATGAAGAAAAACCTACACTCACGTAGCTAGACTTGAATCTATTAATATTATTATTTCTTTTGTAGCATTCTTCAACTTCAAACAATTTCAAATGGATGTGAAATTTGATTTCCTTAATGGTTCTATATAAGAGGAGGTTTTTGTTGAACATACTTCAAGTTTTGAAGATACAAAACATCCTGAACATGTTTATAAACATACTAAATCTTTGTATGGACTTAATAAATCTCCTTGAGCTTGGAATGATAGTATTACATGATTTTTAATTCAAACTAATTTTGTTAAGGGAAATGCAGATCTAACCCTTTTTATAATGAAAGATAAGAAAAATGTTTTGACTGTTCAAATTTATCTTCATGATATTATATTTGGTTCAACTCAGCAATCTTTAACATATTCCTTTGTGTATTTAAATAAATATGAGTTTGAAATAAGTATGACGGGTGAGTTAACATTTTTCCTTGGTTTTCAACTTTCTCAAAAACAAGAAAGAATCTATATATCCCAACATAAGTATGTTAAATATCTTCTAAAAAAGTATGGATATGACAACACTAAGTGTATTAGTACTAAAATTTTTACCTGAATCACACTTGATCTTGATGAAGCTGGGAAACTTGAAGATCAAACATATTCTAGGGGTATGATAAGAAGTTTACTTTACTTTACAGAAAGTCTTCTAGACTTAATGTTTTCAGTATTCTTATGTTAAAGATATAAATCTAATCCTATGGAATCTCATTTAAAGGCAGTGAAAATGAATTTTTTGAAACTTAAAGGGAACCATGGATTTATGACTCATTTATACTTATGGAAATGATTTTATATTAAAGAGTTATTTGGTTTCTAATGTTTGATGTTGTATAATGGATAGAAAGAATACATCCAGAACTTGTCATTTTTTAAGAGATTGATTAGTTTCCTGGTCTAGAAAAAAGCAACACTCAGCAGCACCTTCCACTACTGAAGATGAATGTGTAGCAGCTGGAAGTTGTTGTGCTCAATAGTTGTGGATGAAACACACACTCACCGACTATGTTATGAGTCTTACCAAAACACAAATTTTGTGTGATAATATTAGTGTCATTTCCTTAAATAAAAACCATGCAAATAACTCTTGTGAAAAACAATAGATATTATGCATCACTTTATTAGGTATCACACACAAAAAGAGGATATCATTCTTCAATTTATCAGAACACAAGATCAACTTGATGATATATTTAAAAAATCATTACCCTTCGATAGATTTTTATACATTAAAAAAAATTTAGGAATGATAACCATAAGTTAATATTCCTTGTTAACATTCTATTGAAACCAATCATCTTATAGTAATAAACTACTTTTTATAGGGGGAGTACATTTTCTTTTTAGTTAGATCAAAATCTTTCATAATGAAAATTTTTGTAGCCAGATTTTTCAAAACATTGGTAATGAAAATTTTCAGTCAAAATTTTCAAATATTTTATAATGAAAATTTTGGTAGTCAGATTTTTCAAATCATTCGTAATGAAATTTTTGCGTAGCCAGAATTTCTAAATTTTTATAATAAAGATTTTCTAGGTTTTTGTAATGAAGATTTTCTAAGTTTTCTTAATGAATATTTTCTATGTTTTTGTAATTAATATTTTCTATGTTTTGATAAGAAAAATATTCCAAATTTTTCAAACTCGGTTTTTTGTAACCAAAATTTTTTAGAATCAAATGTTATTCAACAAGAATTTACCCCTTTTAGAATAATCGTCCTGGAAATCTGAATGGTATGTTTCCTTTCATGTTTTTTCATAATCATCCTTTATTTGCTGGTAGTTTCTTTTGTTTTTAAATTTTTAGGATTCTATTTTCCTTAAATCTGAATTATTTTCTTAAAAACATCAAACCATTTGATTCTACCATGTTTTCCTTGTGGCTATAATATCAACTGTTAGAGAAAATTAGAAGAAATTAAGGCATTGGATTGAGCATGGAAGATGAAGTGTCGCATCAAACGCCTATATAAAGGACCCCCTGAAGGTTATACCACATCGAATATCAAACTATCACGTGCTTGAGTACAACCCTTATATGTAATCTCATTCCAGATATTCAAGGGTTTCCCAATTCCCAATTTCTATCAAATAGTCATCTTAGAAAGACATGTCTATTGTCAAGCCAATCATGGAGTGGTAGGTCTATAGAGAAATGTTGGTGCATCTGAACTTCTTCAACAAGTATGATTCGATCATCTCAAACAACATCATGCTCAATGGATGGGACAATGTTTGCATATCGAATCCAAGTGGTCCTGATTTAGTATATTTGGACTTTCTAGTTGAATTTTATGAGTCAGTCAGTTTCTTCAAGGAAAAAGGTAGAGAGAAGTTTTCGTTCAAGAGCTATGGAAAGACTTATTCTTTTTTTATACTGTGGCAGCTAATTGGGTTGGTATTCCATATGAAGGGGAAGCTGATTTCTATTCTCATAAGTTTCCAGATGTCAAAGTAAGTTTTGTTAAGGTGATGGCTATGGCATGTCTTGGACTAAATGATGTGAAGACTCCAAAGATCGTCCACTAGTTTAAAAATCATCGGATTCTTGAATTATGGGTTCAAGGATTCAACATTCCGATAAAAGGGGAAAAAGACACATTGATTAAGAGTGACATGTATATCATGGATTTCTTGGAGAACCACTGGAAGGAAGAGGATGTTGAAGGAAGTAGTAGTGGAAGGAATAACTACAGAGCCCAAGAAAATCTCATCCGCACCTCCAAAACCTAAGAGGCTAAAACCATATCCAGACAAGATAGTTGATAAGTAAAGAAAGACAAACAGAACATGAAATCAGGGGAGACAAGTTTTGGTTTGGATCCTGTTGAAGAAAAAGCCTTAAAATAGAAGACAACTGATGAGCTAGAAAAGAAAGAAAAAGAAACTAAGCTAAAGAAAGAAGATGATTAAAGCTGAGATGGTGCAATAACTTTTTAAGGTTTTTGAGAAAGCATATGAGAGTATCTTGGTACAAAATTACTTCTTAGTAGAAGCTTTACTTGAGACTCTGGGTATGAAATTTGTCACTCTACAAAAAGTCCAAGAAAAGAATGTTGGAGAAAAAGAATCTATAAAAGGAGTTGAAGAAGAAGTATAAAGCAGCAGTGACACCGAAGACATGATTAAGCATGTGGAAGATTTCCATTAGGAAGAAATCCCATCTGATAATATCTCAAAACGAACTTCTGATGTAGAATCCTCAAAGCTGCCTACACCTCAAAAAGATGAGAAATGAGAGGATAAGAAGGGAGATGATGAAGTGAATAAGCTCTCGGAGGAAGAAATTTCTAATCATGACATTATTCACCCTGAGTATGCTAAGACAATAACATAGAAAGACGATATAGATAAAGATAATACAATTCAGTTGTCTGAGAGTGAACCTAAATATTCAGATGAGAAATCCATTCGGAAACTGATAAGGGAAATGAGGTGGTTGTTGATACACCAACTAAATCTATTGTAAAGAATAAGGAATCTGGTGGATCTTGAAAGAGGAAACTTAATGAGCTAGAGAAAGATAACTCACCTAGAAAAGTATCATATTCAGAATCATTATCCATTAGACATGATTTTGATGTTCAGTCATTGAAAAATCTTGCTGGGACCATTCCTATTTTTCTATGCATTGACTAAATATTTCAGATGATTCAGGACACCGTGAATTAGAAATCAAATTCAGTATCCTTGATGATGGATAAGTGTGTAAAACTTCAGGTTGATTTCAATAATATTTTCATTAACTACGATTCCCAAAAAAGGTCTTGCATGAAAATGGTTAGCTGGTCAAAGAAAAAAGTTGAAGATATGAGAGATATTGATGAGTTCCAAGATAGTGTCAATAAGGAATTTGAATTTTAAGATGGTAAGATCAAGGATCTTACAAGATGATTTGAAGATAAGTTGACTCTATAAAATAATTCTCAGAGTCAAGAAGTGAATGATTTGAATGGAAAACTCTATTTAGTGGCGCAATGCTAGAAGAGATAAAGAGATCTTAGTATTGAGATAGAAGAAAATATTTTCAAGCAGGAAGAAGTCCAGAAGGCTGAGGTAGAGTCCCTTGAGGCTCAGGATGATAAAATCAAAGCTTTAGAGAAGAAATCTGAGGATTAGGATTAGATTCTCAAACAAAAAGTGGAATACCAAAATGAGCTTAAGAAGATTATAACAATAGTGAAGAGGCTTATTCCCAAGGAAGAGGCTTATTTCCTACCTTAATGAAATTCTGGGATGCTTATCTTTTGGATGTGTTGTAATAATATTTCAGGTAATATAATTTATTTTCCAATCCCTCAAATTCCATTTTTAAAATCACCAAGGGGGAGAAAGGAAAAATAATACTGAGTAAAGAAAAAATATCCCTATGTAAAGGGGAGTTCATATTAGGGGGAGTTTTCATTACAATGAATTCTGTATTCAACTTAATGAAAAATCTCATTCCGGAAATCTAGAATACAATCCTAAGTGTTCTAAAGCCTAAGGGGGAGTTAGTCGTATTCATCATTTCCCATGTGATGAGGGAGATAAGTTTTATGTTCAATGTCTTGGAAAATATTTTCTATGTCTTTATATTCTTTTTCGAAAGGATTTTTGTGCTTTACTAAAAGGGGGAGATTTTTGAGTCAATAAGGTTTCCTTATAACTTTTCCCTCCATTATTGTATGAGGAAATTGTGGAGTAAATAAGATTTCTTTATGAAATTTCCATTATTTTTTTTTAATATCTCAAACACGTTATCTTAAAGAAATTTTCATTTTACACTATGTTTTACTTTCATAATGAAAATTTTCCTACCCCAAGGAAAGTTATCATTACCTTGTTTTTCATTGTTCATTTTGTCTCTAAGTTTAAAATTTAGTTTTGTGTCTAAAACCTAAAAATCATATATACAAAAAGATATAAATCATTCTGTTTTCAGGATCCAAATTCAGGTTCCGAACACTATGAATTCAGACTCCCAACTCTTATGTGTTCTGACTCTGAGTTCAATAAATTCAGACTCTGAACTATTATGGGTTCTTACTCTGAGTTCTCTGAATTTATACTTTGAACTCCTCCGAGTTCTGACTCTGAGTTCTCTGAATTCAACCTATGAACTCTTATGAGTTCTATCTCTGGGTTCTCTAAATTCAGACTTTGAACTCTTCTGAGTTCTGACTCTAAGTTCATTGAATTCAGACTCTGAAAATGTCTAAGTTCTGACTCCGAATTCTCTGAATTCAGACTCCGAACCCTTCTGAGTTCTGACTCCATGTTCTCTAAAATCAGACTCCAATCTTTTCTAAATCTTCACTCCGAGTTCTCTGAATTCAGACTCCAAACTCATCTGAGTTTAGAATCTGAATTCTTATGAATTCATATTTTGATATTTCTGTGTTCAGGTTCCGAATTCTTGTGAATCCAGATTCCAAATTTCCTTGAAATTCCGACTCTAGAATTCTATAGAATTCAGGTTCCGAATTCCTTGGAAAATAAGATCTGAATATCCTTGTATTGAAGACTCTGAATAGTTTTTGGTTAGAATCCGACCTTTCATTTTGGCATATATTTTGAAAAATGATTTTTCTTAAGTAACCATATTTTTGCTTACATATGTTATGGTTATAAAATGATTCCGTGATTTCAGTTACTAACTAACCGTTGTTTGAGTGACACGTGTACAAGTCCCACCAAAAATCAAGGAAAAATATGACCATTGGAGGAGGGAGTCGACCATTTGAGCTATGCCTTTAAATAGGAGACCATTTGAAAGAGCTCAAAACATTGATGAATGGTTCTATGACTATAGAGATTACATGTTTTTGAAGTGATTTCAAGGGAGAGACTCTCATGCTTAATGCGCACTGAACTTCTTGTTCATAATTACTTCATGAAACGCCGAATATTTCTGAGTACATTTGAGGGATTCAAGTGATAGTATGAAAGAGGTTCTGACTACCTTAAATCTTGAGGACTTCCTTGTTGAGGAATATAGAGGTCCTAACTACCTTAATGTTGAGGGGATATGGGGATAGAAAGATAGACTCCAATCTTCATATTGAGGTCTTACCATGTTGTGGGTATGATAGACAATACTGAAAGTATAAATCAAGGGACCTTTATCCAAGGTTTTTGGAACACTTCTCTTTAGGTTAAAGGATTTACTATTTATTACTTACATTGTTTCAAGTTTTCCATTGCATTTTTTTGCAAAGGAAACTATAACTATCTTATACTTCCTTATATTTGAATACTCTAATTTAGTAAGATTATATATGCTTAAAGGTAGAATATTTTTTTGGAAACTTTTGTTACGTTTCATTTCCGGATTCACTTTTCCGGAATCACATTCTCAGAATCACTTTTCTAGAATCAAGAATGTTTATAGAACTAGCGGTTTTTTGAATTTACCATGTTTAACCTTGTTAAAAAATAGAAAGGTTTCTATCCAACATTAAAAGATCCTAAAGAATTTTTAAAGTATACAATTCACCCTCCCTCTTGTATATTGAGCATCATTTAATACTAAAATCAGTATCTTCATTCCTTATTTCGATCCTACATTTAATTATTATATCAGACCAGGGTCAAGTCTATTCAGAAAAACACTCTTCTTCTCTGCTCATCTCAACCAGTAATGTCCATGGCCAGTTATTCTTCTCCAAGACTCTGACTTTCCATCCCCTCTCTGAATAGAACTTCATCGGTTGCGTTGGAATCACATCAATAAGCTATTCCTTCTTCTATAGCCTATCTTCTTGATTCCTCCTCTTTTGTGGGATATCATCATTTGAACATTTGTGTTTATATATATATATATATATGTTTTTATAGAGAGATTCAAGGCCTTATAATCATGTATATAGATTGTACAATGATGTGGTATGTGTTTTGTGCCTTTCTCTAGTTATTATTTGAGTTTTACGTGAAAGAGTGCCCAATACCCTTGTTCAGAGTAAGGTATGTTTATAGTTTTTAGCCCTCTTATTTCTTGATAGGCCTTTTGTTCTTGATTAAGGGATTTATGATTATTAATAATTTTTTTTACCTTGCTATGAATTACATTTTCTATGTTTTCATGATGTTGACATTTTGGTCTAGCTTTTCCTATTAGCCTGCTTTGTTTTCAAAGAATTGTATTGTTATGATGGAGTGAATTATATCTGATATGGTGTTTGATTCCTTGTAGATAATTATCCATTTAGTACATTGAGTTTTACTTTGGATTCTGATTATCCTTCGTGAACAATTGCATGACTCAAGGTTTTGGGAACCCAGTGTAGTAAGACCATAGGGGAAATTGACATTGCGGGATTTCGCAAAGAATCTATTATAATTATCATGTTGTGAGGCCATGTGGGGGATTGCCATTGAGTGATACCTCAGAGTGTCTATAGATACGTTATGAGACCACAATATGAATTGACATTGAGTGCTTTCTCAGAGTGTCTATAATTTAACATTAAAAGTCTATAGGGGGAATTGAATGTGAGTGCTTCCTCAGAGAGTCTTTGATTACATGAGACCCCATGAGGGAATTGATGATGAGTTCTTCCTCAGATATTCATTGTTATATCCTTATTGTAAATTGAACTAAAGGGGTAACGCTATGAGAACTTCCCAAAGGGTTTCTTGTATTTGTGTTTGGATGATTAAATTGTTAAATGAAAATAATGTAATTGGAACTATAGGATTGTTTACTTTTGAGTAAATTGTTGTTTATTGCTTTATTTTTCAAATTGACTACCATATATATTCACTGACTATTTGGAAAAGATCATTGGGTGGTTTCCTACTAGGATTCGTCTCACACCCTGTTTGGGTCATGCTTTGGGTTCCAAATAGGTCTTATTGTTGAAGGTCTAGATAATGGAAATCTCCATTCTACTTTAGGTACATGATTTTTATATAGTTGGAGAGCATGGTACCAAGATGAGTCTTGCGATACTGTTGGATTTTTTTCTTTGTACTTTGTTTTAGTACGTTATTCTAGAATTTTTACTTGTTTTGATGCTTTTCTAGACATATGAATCATACATCATTTATATATTTGCTCCAGATTTTTATTTATCTAGTCTTCCACTATTTACTTATTCCATCATATTATTACTACTTCCTCTATTGGTATCTATTTATTTCAACTTCATTACTCTGTCAATGAGGGTATAGTCTCACCCACTATCACACCCAAGGCCCTCGCTGCTAGTTTGCAGCATCTCGCATTTGGGGAAATGCGCTTGAGGCCATTTGACCAACCATGTTCGGGGCACCTCTTGGTGGATTTCTGAACTTGGATGTCACAATGTGGTATAAAAGGGAATAATTTCTTCTCGACTTACTCTTTGGAGTATATAGTCCAGTATATGATGGAATAGGTAGTTGGTAATAAGTTTTCCCCAGGAGTAGCTAACCAATGTACTGGGTAAAGCTAATTTATCCTATCCTGACCTCCTATTTTTAAAAATATGAATTATACCTCTAGTATATTATATAAATACTAAAATTTTATTATGTTCATGGAATATCCATGATCAAACCACTTCTCCTCTCCCTTTTATTACAAGAATGAAAACATCATTCACGATGTGTTGATTTGCAACCATTGGGGACGGTGCCTTTTCATTTTCCATTACTGCCTTCAAGTCCTATCGTAAAACAATTATAATATTTTAATCATATTTTATTATACAAATTATAAGTTATATATTGTTCTGCAACAAATATATACACATGATATTGAATAAAATGATATAAGTTCATGATGGTCAAAAAAACTACCAAAATAGATTAAATCATTTTCACTAACATTTTATTTGAGGAATAATTTTAATTAAATATAACAAAATGATATATAAGATCCTATAAACTTCTATAAATTCATAAATAAATTACATTTTCTATTATAAATAACTATTCTCATTTTACGTGAACTTCCATACTTGTATACAAGAAAACCATCATTAAAAACAAGAAAACAAACACTGCTGGAATTATGAAATTGAACTCAATACCTCATCAAAATGTCCATGAAAGAACATAATGAAATAAAAATAAATAAAATAAATTTGTCATTTGTAATTATGTACTTAATATAAGAGATTTAATTTAATTATCCAGGTCATTAAGTACATGTTCAGAATTCATTTATACATAATGGTATGTGACTCTCTTTGAACACCCATTTTTCCTTCAGGTTATGGTTTCTCTATCATTAACCAAATAGAATCTTAATTATTCTTATTTACTCCTAATAAATTATGATTTTATGTTCCAAAAATATGTACCAAGCCCAATAATTATTTCTTTTATAGGGAAATACATATTTTATGAGGATCCATTTTCAATTCCTCCTGATTAGCAAGCGCAATTAAAGGGAAATTCATATTATCTTACCCAATTTAAAGTGCACTAAATAATATATTTTCTTCCAATAATATTTTTCAAAAATAAATATTTTTATCTATAATAACTATCTTAGTTCATTTGGGGTTTTATGAAAACAATTACACCTTTTACCTCTTTAAATAATCTTTTATATTGTCCATTAAACTCCACCAAAGTGGCTCATTTCAGAAGTTTCTTAAACTATATTTTTCGATTTTTCCACTTTAGTTGGTGATTATTTATCACTATTTATGCCTAATTTACCTTATTAATTTCCTTGTATTTTTTAAATTCATTCTTTCATTAAAATCATTATGATAAAAAAAACTTATGACTTATTACATGATTACGATACTCATTTCATTCCATGGATAAAACTTACAGTTATCCATTATGTTGGATTCGTCAAGTGGCAAACATATTCATGATCATATAACAATTGGTATTCCCAAATGCCTCTATAAGAAACGGCGTAATGTTTAGTCTTATGAAAAGACATGATGGGATAGAGAGTAAAACTGAATCCTTTATGAGAGATTATACACCATTTGATATATTCTTGGATGTTAGCCTTAACTCATGTTTATGCTAGGTTATGTGTTTTTCAAATTTTCTATTTTTCCATCATTAAATTATTTCATGTTCTATATGTTTTTATTCTATATGATTATTCATGTTCCATTTTTTTATGTCATTATTTTGTCCCTTCTTACCCATCTACTATTCTTTATCTGTCTGTTTAATACCTTACTTGGATTTTTAGAACATCCCTTATGTTTATATATTACCAAGATTATCCAATGTAGAAGAATGATCTCAAAATAAATTTGGAGCTCATTATTTATGTATAATATAAATATGTTTTATTTTAGTTCTAGGTATTCAATTTTTTTGTACAAAATTTTCCAATGACACTTGACTTTTCCATACTGGGACTGTACTTGATTTGTAATTACGTTTAAAATCATATAATAACATGTAAAAAGTATAATTCCATTATATTTTGAATCAGCCAATGGTCTAGTAATTATTCTGATTAACACTAAAATTTTGTTGTTAGAACCCTAGGGATAATTCTATCACCATGGATAACATAGATTGAAATTAATGAATCACAAGATAGGATATTCTATTCATTTACTAGTTTATCATTCCATGCTCAATGATTCAATTTTATACTTTTATTATATATGTATCCATTTCCACCTAATTTTTTTCCATTTTCCTTATTCAATGAAATGAAATAGGAGAACATGTTCTAATAATCAATGTGATAATCAATGCAATGATTTCCCTAATCAAATACAAATTAAGATGGGAAAAAGAGCTCAAAACATCATTATAGTTCTTGGTAAACTTGATCATGTTATGAATAATAACATGAATCATGTTGATCTCCCTCATTATACAATGAAATAAAAAGTTGTGGTCAAATCCTTTATGTGAAAATGGCCACCTATCATTAGGGGATCATATGATCCCATCCTCACAACATAATAGATTAACTCCATTAAGAAGATATTATCTATCATTAAATTATCCGAAAAAGATAATGGAATACTGGAAGTCGATCCTTTTGATTGGGAAGTTGATCAGTGGAGGACACTGATCAAAATCAAAATTAAATGGAGGAAAATCATTTAATGGAATGAGATTTCCATGAATTGAAACAAAAGGAAGACAAGTCTATCAAGGAATACAAAGAAAAACATAACAAGGATTTCATGGAACACCATTATATTTTTATTGAACACTGAATGAAAATTGGTTCACTTATTTAGTGAACTAAATAAGAATCTATACAAATTTTGGAATTTCGAGGCCTTGACACCTATGAGAATATTTCTCATTGATATCTCAAGGATGAAATAGGGATTAGATACACTCATTGGTCTCCTGGGCCTCATGATAAAAAGTAATAAATTAAGTTTAATATGGTAGGATCAATTTATAATTCCCATGATGAAACAAAAACTCTATATACCACATGTCAAAACTATAGGATGAATCATCCTAGAAACAACCTAAGGGGAACTAGGAGATCCTTTAAATGTCTAAGAGAGCAGCATATGGGTAATAATTTTTTAATTGAAATAAAGAATCTCACAAATGTGGAATAAGAAATAATGATTTATATCAACAATAATCTTATCGTATATAGTTTCAACTACAATGAACATGGTCATTATGTGAACTAATATACTAATCCAAGGGTCATTTAAGGGAATCAAGAAGAACCTCGAAGGAAAAAATTAAGGGAATATGTTATCACTAATGATGAGGTGGATCCCATAATTGATGTGGTGATATATATACTATTTATTAGGGCATGAATATAATATATAATATTTGATTTTGGTTCTAAAAAATCATTTATATCATGAAAATCTAGTATTATTATTCAACAACCACCTCAAAATCTATAGGTTAAGTTATCTATAAAAACAGAAAATGGGAAAATTATAGAATCCAAATTATATAACTAAATATCAAATAATTTTTTTGGATTTAACCTCCTCGAAAGCCTTTTCGTGCATACTTTGCTGGGATTTGATTTGATATTGGGCATCGATTGGATGGATTTAAATAAATCCAACAAAAAATGTTGGGAAAGAGATATCACACTTTACATTGAATGCATCCTCTAATTATGTAAAAATGTAAATATGAGGGTGAATCACCATCATAATCTTCATCTCAGTTGTGGATATTATGGCATTATGAGAATGATTTTCTAGCTAAACTGATCAAGACCAAGGAGAGAATAATGATAGAATACATGATTGTTATGTGGGACTACACTAATGTGTTCCCTGATGAATTGACTTTTCCTCCTCCTGATCAAGATTTGTAGTTCTCTATTGAAATTATTCCTATATCTCATCCTATATCAATGAAACCATATCAAATGTTCATCATTGATTTTTTTCAACTAGGGAATAAGTTAAAAGAGAATCTAGATTAATGTTTTATATGCCCGAGTTCTTTTCCGTGGGGTGCACCTGTCTTCATCGTCCAGAAGATGGATGGATCAATTGGACACTTCATTAATTATGGAGAGCTCAATAAAATAATGATAAACAACAAATATCATCTTAAATGGGTATATGATTTGTTTTATAAACTATGTGGGGCTTTGTATTTCTCTAATGTGGACCCTTGGAGGGGATGTCACTAATTAATGGTGATAAAGGAAGATATTCCCAAGATTATCATTTGAAAAAGAATGAAACCTATGAGTTCAAAGTGATTCCATTTGGAATCACTAATTCTTCTACAATATTCATGGACATAATGAATAGATACTTTAGGGATTACCTTGATATATTTGTGGTAGTATTTATTGATGATGTTCTGATATACTCCAAGAGTTTGTGGGAACATGTTGATAATATGAATAATATATTGAAAACAATGTGAAGGGAGAAATTTTGTGAAATGTATAGTAAATGAGAGTTATAGATGAAAGAAGTATCATTATTGGGGTATGTTATGAATAGTAAAGTAACATCTGTAGACCCTTCAAAGAGATAAGTAATCAAATCGTGGCTCATTCCGATATATTTAATGGAGATATGGAGTTTGTTTGGTCTTGATAGGTATCATCTATGATTTTTGATGAAATATTACTGATTTTATATCATATTAACAAAATTGGATTAGAAGGGTGTAATTTTTATTTTGACTAGTTAATGTTGCGAAAGCCATGAAGATATGAAAAAGATATTTATCACTACACCAGTACTCACAGTATCAACAAGTTGGGAACTCTTTTTGGTATACAAAGATGATTCAAAGAAGTTATTAGGTCATGTATTAAGGCATTGTTTTAATTTGATAGCCTACACCTCAATGAATTTGAAAATTCATGTGCAATCATTCACTTGATATGGAGTTGGTGGATACAATTTTCTTATTGAAAATCAAGAGGGACTATCTTTATGGGGAGATGTGTGAGACATATTATGATCCTAAGAGCGTAAAATATATATTCACAAAGAAAGAGGTTATTATATACCAGTAAAGATCGTTAGATCTTGTAATGGATTATTATTTCTCAACTAACTACTATCCTATTAAGGAAAATAATGTGGAAGATAATCTAAGTATAAATAATCCTCCAACATTATCAATGATGAGAATTTAGAAATATCCCACATAATTATACATGAAAATGATGGAGATGGGAATCATTAAGGAAGGAATATCATCAATATTTTTTCAAATGATTTCTCAACCATACGTTATGGAGAAAATAAATAATGCTCAAATAAATGATTTGGAAATTCAAAAAACCTAGAAGCTATTAGTAATCGAAAATCGTCAGAGTTTAAACCAATGACGATGGATCCACAATATTTAATTATTGATTACGTGTTCCATATAATAAACATATAAAGAAAAAGACTCTAAATGATGCATATAGAACAACCTTCTCTATTCACCCATAGAGTAAACAAATGTATCATGATCTAGGAGATAACTGTTTGTGGGACAATATGAATAATGAGATATTTGAATATACAATAATGTGCCTAGTGTTTCAAAATGTGAATGATATAAGTAAAAATTATAAGGGGACTATGAAACCAATACCCATAACAATATAGAATTGGAAAACATCTCCATGGGAATTGTCACTAGACATCCAAAGACATCTAGAGGAAATAATGTTATATGTGTCATTTTAGAATTTACTACAAAGATAGATCACATTATCTAAATTTAATAGTAATTATAACTCAATTAACATATATATATATATATAAATCAAATAAGTGGTGAAGTTTCATTGACTACCACTGTCGATTGGATTTGATCGATATTTGAGATTTACCACCATGATTTGGGAATTCTCTAACATGATCTAAAAACTGAGTTGAACTTTGGTGTGGTTTATAATCCTCCAATGGATGTCCCATCAGAGGATACTATTTAGAATTTAGAGGAAATGTTGAGATCATGTTCTATATACTTCAAGGGAGGATGGGTCCAACATCTACCAATGGTCTAGTTATATTACAAACATATTTTCCACTAAAGCATTTAGACGAATCCATATAAAGCCCCTTATAGGAGAAGGTGTAAATTACTAGGATTATTGGATGATGTCAGTGAATGGATGTTGTTGGGACCTGAAATGGTCGAATAAATGGTATTAATGGTGTAAATTATTCAAACGTGTATTAGGGATAACCAAATTTCATAGAAGATCAATGTAGACAATCATCGATGGGGCCTGAAGGTTGTGATTAGAGACATGGTATTCCTATTCATATATCCATGGAATAGAATCATGATATTTTTGAAGAGAAGAATTTCATGTCCTATGTACATCACACCCTTAAATATTCTTGATTGTGTTATATTTGTTTCCTATCAAATAAAACTTCTAGAGTGACCTAGTCTTAATATAAATATATGCTACATAACTTATATAAAATACATAAAATATTATACAAACAGACTCCCCAAAACCATGTAAGTATAGTACCTTTGGAAACATCAAAACAAAAAAAATTGTACGTGGGTGAGCTATATTATCTCCGAATAGTTTATCTATGATAGTAACGCCTCCTTGGAATATCATACGTAAATCATATATTCATAACCTGGGGATGCAAATATATAAATGGGTTCTCCCAAATGCTTTGTAAGGGTAAACAGGGGAGATATGTAAGCATATAAATTAGCATAAGGGAATGATAACATGACCATGAAATTATATTATCACACCCAACATTTCCAAGATCATACTCATAAATTAAAGAATAAAGATATGATGTTCCTAAGAGATGAATCCTCATTAAATCAAGAACATAGGACAAGAAATCATAACTATTGAGTAAGACAATTTATTGTGTAATATACAGAAAAATAAAAAATACTATGTCAATTCTACTTACCAAAAACTTCATAACATGTCAGGATTAGACTTTGACCTATGTACATACTTCACGATCAGTCTATAAACCCATGTAACCTTTTATTTTTGGAATTGGGCTACAACATGTGCACCCTCTTTCTTTTATTGTCAAGCTAAACCCATGCATCTTCTTATTTTCAATCTTATACTACAACCCATGTATTTATTTTTTGGTCTTGGGATAAAACCCTTGAACATTATTATGTTTAGTCTTTGGATATAACACATGTACAATATTGTTTTTGGGATTGGGCTATAGCTCGTGCACCTACATTTTTTCAGTATTATGGTAGAACCCGTGCAACTTCTTATTTACGGACTTGGGCTACAAATGTTGTACCCTTTTAGCTCATATACCATTTATCACTACCTAATGTATTCGATGGAGATATAGGTCCCACCCGTAACATAAAACAATCATTTATACATGTCCTATAGGAAAATAAAACTTGCATCATATCATGGCCGATAAAAATGGATGGGTTTCATAAAAAAATTATAACCCATGAAATTAAATGGGTTTCTTCAACATTTCATGAAATCATAACCAATGGAAAACAGATATGTTTCCTAATAATTTCATTAAATACTAAACCATGAGCAGAATATGGATTCAAAATCAATTACCTATGGAAGATAAATGTGTGTCATAAGAATCATTCCCTTAAAACATAAACCTTTCAAGAAATAATTATTTTTTAACCATTGGTTCATGTGTATCATCAATAGATGTCATCATAGAAGGAAATTAATTTTCAAATAACTTTTAAAAACATTTCATTATAAAAATATACTTTTTTTAAAAGGACCTTTATAACATAAAACCTTTTGAAAACTAATTTCTTTAAAATAAACATGAATACATATAAAAAAATCATGAAAATATATTGAAACCAAATTTCCTTGAAAATGATTTCAAAACATATAAAGAAATCATGAAAGCATTTTAACACCCATTACATTCATAATTATTTTAAGTCTTATAAATAAGGCATGATTTTTTTTAAAACCATTTTCTTTCAAAAATTATAAATGATTCTTGAATTTTTTTAAAACCATTTCTTTCTATATAATTTGAATACATATAAATAAGCCAGGGAAATAAATTGAAAAACATTTAATATAAAATGACATTTACAAATATTTTTTAAAAAAGTAACATTTTAAATTAAAAAATAAATCTTCACATATATGGTGGTAGGTAAATATGTAAATGTCTTACGAGGTAAAAAGAACATTAAATTTTCATTGTGAAAATGTTAAAAAAATGCCTTGTTTGGAATGTTAAAAATAAAATTACTATAAAAACATTAGTAAAATTAAAAAATGTCTTTTAATTATTATATAATAATATAATATTTCGTGGAATCCTTTCTTAAAATCAATTTTATGAAGGAAATTAAATTTTTGACCGAATAGAGAGGTAATGTCAGACTTTCTTAAAAAAAACCTTCTTCACAATGTTAGGTACAAAACATTGAAAAAATGGCACCTTTACATTTATATAAACTAAATAACATTATGTAAATAAAAAATAAAATATTTCTAGATATATGGATCATATGATTTCATCAATGGTATAATAACCATAGATAATCTCGATAAATGGTGTGATTATAACCATTATCCATTACAAAATTGGTAACCTCAAATCAAAATAAATAGAAATAATAACATTAAATGACGATTAAAATATCTTTTAAATATGTATATTTATGTTGGTACATGTCGAATGTATTATATACAAATCATGGAATTTTTTTGAATAACATAGAATGTATCTCAATGAATGAAAATTGAGACAATAACACTTTACTAGTTTGGTAACTTTTGAAACATATACACTGTGATTGAAATATCATGAACTGGATATGTAAATACACATAAATTAGATTATAATATTCATATAATACATCCATGGACACTATATAGACCTCATAAATGAAATAAGTGGTTATTAAGGCATGTGTCTCCTGAAAACAAAGAGTCTGATGAAATACCTATATCGTGTGTCTTAAATCCCTCCATAATCATAAAAACATCCTATATATTAATCATAAGTCTATTATTAATCTATCATAGAACCATATTCTTATAAATAATTTCATATATTTTTTTAATATTAATTTACATTACCCACTTGTTAAAAATTCTATGTTAGGTTGCATTTTGGAAAAATATCCTTTTTCTTCTTCGCATGTGACTTAAATTATTATATATTTGTTCCTTCTAAATATATCCTAATTTACAGAATGTATTAAATGATTTAAATATGAATTATATTGAGTATTTTTGTTTAATAATAATCCTTTTAATATGTAGGTATTAAATGTAATACACCTTCCTGGAGATGTTAGGTTGTTGGTCCACATTAATGTTGTTTCCGTTTTATTATCGTATAAAAATAATGAGATTAAATGATATATATATATATATATATATATCATTACAGTATCATTATTGTGTCATATATGTTATATTATTCCATGAAACCCATTCTTAATACAATTCACGTAGTGTTTGAACAAATCGCATTGCTTTGAGGGGTGGTAGTATACACGTCCTCAACGAAAATTATAGTTTTTACACAAGATGGTAATCATAGAGGTATGTTTTAAAAATTAAGGAAGCATGAATCCATTAAAAATATCATATATACCATATATATCATATATAAATAGTCTTTCCACCATAATTTCCTCCATTATATTTTATTAAAGAAAAAATGAATAATCATCGTTTCGTGACGCAACAGTTTTTTCGTACATGTAAACAGAATGTTTGTAACCTATTTGAGGGATGTGTTTGTTATTTCGGTAAAAAACATAGAATAAAAAATAATAGTATATATTTAATTCTATTATTGTTATAAATAAATTTAATAAGAAATTTTATTTATTGATGAATAGAAATAAACTGAAGGTTCTCGAGGGATGGTGTTACCTCTTAATGAGGTAAATTATTTTACTTTTCACCAAAGGGACTACTCGGAATGATTTATGACCAAAAAAAGACATAAATGAGTAATTTAGGGGGTTTATGGGTATTTGAAAAGATATTGGACAAAAATAAGTGGCTTCAGTGGTTTTAATAACTAGGATGAGATGTGACCTTTTATAGGGGTGGAAGAGTGGCACTCTTTTAAAATTTTGATTGTGGAATTCCATCCACATTTTTCAATTGTCACGCAGAACCAATAATGGAAAAAACCTGATAAAAGGGGGTATGGGGTCTAAATATTTTGGCTAAATGTATCTTATAAAAGTTTTTATCACATTTTTTGTCAATAATTTTTTGTTTAGTACTTTTATAACATTATTTTTCTCTTAATAGTTGAAATTATTTTTAATCACATTCACTATTATTTTTGTCCAAAAAATGTTGGCCATATTATAAAACATAAAGTATTCTTATTTCAAAAATATATTACATTTTTCAAAATTCCAATCATATAATTGGTAGAAATTAATTTAATATCATTCATGTATACGAGACGATAGTGAAAGTTTTTAATGAATAAACATCCAAATTATTGCTAAATCATTATAACCAATTTCAAAGTAAAATTGATTCCAATGGAACAAATTGTTTTAATTTATAAATCTATGATATAATTAAACATTTAATAAAAATAATATATAATTTATCATTATAAATAAATTATATGAAAAATTTGTTTTGAAATTAAATTCAGTATTTTTAATTATTCCTTAAAAAATGGAACCTTGGATTGAAATTTCAAATATTTATCCTAACATAAATTTTGTAATTAACATTTAATGATATAAGTTTATTTTGACTTATTAAATCTATAAACGATTCAATATATGGATATAAATTTCATACTCTATTAAAATGAATTAAAAACACCATTATAAAATATAAGTTTTTAATCATAAAATTTGATTTATTCTTTTCTTATGTCTGTAAAATCATTTAAATGAATATAAAAAATATTCCATTGCAAATATAACATATTTATTATTTTAATTTCTCTCAATAATTTTAATTAATTTAACTTATTAGGCTAAAAATAATTGTCACTTAAAAGTAAAAATAGTTCCCTTTATATTCAATCGGTTTTCATCAACATTTATAACTAATGGGTAGCCTATTAATTCATATAATATTTTTTGTAAAGAATATATTTTCATAAATTAGTTAATAATATTAATAACCACTACTTTAAATTCTTGGTTATATCTTATGGTGACATTATAATAAAATATTATTGTTCGGTACAACTCGGTATTGTGTATTACAAAATCCATTGAGAAATTCAATCATGCATGTAATGCATATTAACTCAATGATCCATTAAAAGGATGATAAAATTAGGTTCTATGTAGTTCATGATAAATTGGTTTTGTGTATAATGAGAGATAGATATAGTGAATTAATATAAAATAAAATACTTTCAGTGTTCTGTGAAATGAAAAAACATAAAAAAAATAAATTATTTCAAAAAAATAACAGGTTGATACATTATACACTTCTTAAAATAAATTAATCCCTCTAAATTCACATGGGTTATCATATTTTTAATAATTTTATGTTCCATTAATAAAAACCACATATTAAAAATGAACACTGAAACTTCTTTTAAAAAAGAAATTAAATTCCATAATGGTTACCTGGAGTAACACATATCTATGTTTCCACATTGAAGATCATTGGTGGAAAGTGAATAAATTAATATAGAAGAGAAATATAACTATCATGTTCTAGAGTAGAGTGTTAAAGAACTTTTTCAGGGTAAAGTTTTCAATAAAAACGAAAAATCTATGATTATCTATTTTACAATTTGATTCATCAAGAACAATGTTACTAAGACAACCTCTTCAGTTTCAATAACATTTCCCTAAGGTTGGAGAATTTTCATGAGAATTTATACTTAATTGATTTCATTTCCTTATCATATGTAAAATATCAACCTTTGGTTTTAACTTGATATATTTCCACATCACATCATAACCTAAGAAATGAAGGATAATTTTTCATTCCTAAAGTACAAACATATCATGAGATCTATGTTAAGTCATCCTATATATCTTTAGTTACCTCCAACACTCAGTGGTTAGAACTAGAAATCCAATATTCATACATCCCCATGTGGGTAAAAAATACAATAATATAAAAAACATTATTCATATTTTAACTAAAACATTCCATAAATGGTTAACCTTATAACCCTTCCAAAATATAATTAACATTTTCTTCCCTAAATGTGATCTTATCTTATACCAAATAAATTTTTATTGGGTACATGGGTTCATCCATGCACCAAGATAATATTAAAAGTTATTTTATTATTCAAAAAATCTATATAACGGGATGTAACCACAAGAAACATCACTACTGGATGAACAATAATATTATCATATGGCTTTTTTGCAAAATACAATACTAAATTCCCATCATTGGAGTACCCCAATTATCAGGGTTCACTTAATCAATTGTGATTGCATATTCATTCCCTATTTCCTTTTTATTCAGAGGTTTTTGGTGTTGATCACCATTATTAACCCTTGTATTTTGGATATTTTAGGTTAAATACCAAAACTCCCTTTAATTGAAACAGCTATGATTGGGTGGTTGATTCGGTGGAGTTTTCTCATTATTAATCAAATTAAATATCTTTTCCAAATTACTGTATAAATAATTTACTCCATGTCCTTTCATTATACACACAAAACAATTACTGGTCCCATAAATACAACCTTTTCTATTCTTAAATCCACACGTATATCAAACACTAAAGTGCATCTTCTTTTTTCCATGGATTTTAGATTTTCCATCAATCTTTATCTTCCTCTTGTTTTTAAGACAATTAGATTGATACACAAATCTAACCTCCATATAAGCATTGATTACAATATACAATATATCTTCATAGCTACTGAATAATCTTATGGAAATCACCATTCTGATACTTGGATTTTATCCACTAAAGAACCTATCATCCTTAATATTTCGTTGGAAGATAATTATAGAAGTGTACCTCAACATTCTAGTGAAATTAGCCTCATAAGTATTAAAAGAATCATAATAATTATTCTTTAACTTTGTAAATCCTTTTCTATATTTGTATGAAGGACCTAGGGAATTTACTTATTGAAAAATATATTCCTGAACACTTCCCAATCCATGGATTTAATTTCCTCTTGCTTCCTCATATTCTTTATTAGAGTCAACTTTTAACCTGCTTCACCGTACTGCTTAAATACATCCATAATGAATTTCTCATGTTCTGAACATTAGGGAATGGATAATATCATTTTAGTGGTTCACCTCCAATGTTCAGCAACAATTGGATAATCAAACCCACTAAAATAAAGTGGGCATTTCCTCATGAAGGTCTCAAAAATATATTATTCCCCCCTTTAATAATTTTGAATATCATCATGATTTACATCTTGAGAAAGCTCTATGAGAATAGAAATGAGGTATTTTATTCCATATCTTATAGAATATGGATACTCAAGTTAAAAATTGTTTCATTTTCTTTCACACTCATCATTAAAATGGTTCTTTCGGGTTCGAACAATCGACTAAAACCAAAAAAAAATTGACAAAGTAATATTTTTTGTAGTGAGGAACCACATAATCATGAATAATAACTTACTATAAATCTAAATTATTACACATTTCAAAATTTATGAAACCATAGGTTTACCATATTTTATTGTAGACCACATATTTTTAAATCTTTCAGGATGGTTCATCAAGAGTTTGTGAATTCCCAAAAACATAACCCTATAGAGTCTCAACCCAATTTTGCAGAAAGTCTCATTGTTATGTAACATATTACTCCAAGTCAAGATAGACACATAATTTCAGAGTTTTTACCCATATGTACATCTGTTCTAGAGCCACATCCCTTTTTAGTATCTAGATATGGATGTTTTCCTAGGAAACCACTAACTCTATACCTTACAAAAATTCCAAGACATTTACCTACATTTTTTCATATCCTTAGACTTATCCAATGATATGTATTTAGAGTTATCAATAAATTTTTCTCATCCTATTTTACAAAGAATAAATAAACCCTGTCTCTAATACCAACTATTGAGAACCAATCCTAACATACATATGAATTTCATAAATTTTGAGAAATACCTAAAAAATTATACAAAAAAATGCACAATAACCATATTAATTTAGTGAATTTGAAAATATAGAAACATAAACACTCATACATGGCTGAGCTACATTATCTCCCACTTCATTCTATAAGATTAGAACTCCGCTTAGAAATATCAGACATAAATTAATTCTTCATAACCTAGGGAAGAAAACATAAAGAGGGTTGAGCTCAAATGCTCAATAAGAGTAAAAAGTGGAGATATTAATAATGAGCATTAGAATAAGGGAATGAGAACATGATCATAATATTATAAGATCATACAATAAATTTCAAATATCATAAACATAAACACTTTCATAATGATCAAAATTTAAAATATCATAAATCATAATGGAATCAAGAGCATAGTCCATGAAATCAAAATATAAGAGTAAGATAGGTAATTGTGGAATAAACATTAACATAAAAAATAAAATGTAAAGGATACCTACCAAGACCTTAATAACTTTTCAGTATTGGGATACATCTCATGTACCTACTTCAATATTGGGCTAAAAACTCATATACCCTCTGAATTTTCAGGATTAGGATACAACTGATGAACCCTTTCACATTCTAAATTGTGTTAAAAACAAGGAACCTAATTATTTTCAAGACGAAGCTATAAGTTTTGTTTTTATGCATGGTCAACAACCATTGCACCTTCTTACATTCAATAATATCCTACAACCCATTTTCCTTCCTTTTTTGGGAATGATATTTAACCAGTGCACCTACTTTTTTTTTTATGGTTGTCCTATGACCCAAGTACTTTCTTAATTTTAGAATTGGGATACAAATCATGATCCATTTCATATCATATACCATTTACAAGTACCAAATTAATTGGATGGATATATCAGTCCCACCCATCACATTACAAAATCAGACATACATATTTCATGAGATAATAAAAATGGAATCATATAATGACCCATAAAAAGAGTGGGTTTTCCAAAAAAAATAATCATCACATGTGAAATTAAATGGGTGTCATTAAAATTTCATCATGTCATAAATTATGTAAAATAAATATGTTTCCTAATAATTTTATTAAATAATAACACATGAAAATAAGAAGGATTCAAAATAAAATAACATTCAGTAGATAAACATGTTTCATATGAATCCTTTCATAAAAAAATAATCCATTCTTGAAACACAATGAATGTAATCATTGGATCATAAGTATCATCAATGTACGTCGTCTTAAATGGAAAATAATTTTAAAATATATATTAATCCCATTTCTAGAAGAAAATATCTATTCTTATTCGAAAAATGAACATTAAAATGTAATACCTTTTGAAAAACATTTTCTTAAAAATAAACCTGAAAACATATACACTACTACAAAAGAAGGCTACAACCATGGTTGGATCCGTGGATTTAGGCCAAAAAAACCATGTCTATACATTATATCTATGGTTTCATAAACTATGGATTGTAGTTTAATGGATATAGGGAAAACCTATAGCCGAGATTTAAATATGTAATTATAGATAAAGGGCTATAACCATAGTTTGAACCATGGAAACACCTTATAGGAACGGTTTTCAAACTGTGGCAGTTTCCTAAGTCATGAAATACATATAGCCATAGTTGAAAACATTGTCTATTGGACTTTTTCCACATCAATAAATTTTGGCTATAGGTTTATAACCATGGTTTAACACTATGGCCATATGTCCCCCATTCAATAAAAAATAGCATCGCTCAGTACTGCTAGCTATCCATTCCCCCTTCCCTAGCACAACACATGTTGGAATTTATTCTACCTTCCCCCATCACCCCATTCCCCTACCCCAACACAACCCCTGCACTGCATGCCCCATCCCTAACCCAACCCCTCCCCCCCCTGCGCACCCCACTACCCACACCCCCTACCCACCCCGCCCCTTACACCAGCACACCCCCTACACCCCTAGCACACACTCCCTTCCCACCCCCTACACCCCCACGACCACCACACACCCCCTAACCCCCCCCCCACACCCCACATACCCCCCTCCACACTCCATTACCCCTTCCCCATCACAGACCCCCTTCCCACCACCCAACCCACTGCACCCCCCAGCACACCCCCAGCAACCCCCACCCGTGCCCACTGCACCCCCATCACACCCCCTACACCCAACACACCGCCATACACCATATCCCTTCCCCTCTCAAAATAACCCAGCACACCCCCTCCCCCCTGTTACCCCTACCTATGTCCCTTTCCCAACCCACCCGTACCCCCACCCCACAGAACACCCCCCTGCCCCCTCACCCTTCCACATGCACACCCCCTACCCCCTTCACCAGCACACCCCCTTCCCCCTTCCACAACACACGCCTCCTACCCAATCAACTTAAAAACCCCCTGGCCACCAAAACAACCTTACAAACACCCCTGACCAACTGCACTTTCCCACCCCAGCACACCCACACTACACCACAGCTCAACCCCCTTCCCAACACCCTTCACCCTACCTCTGCCCCTTGTAAAAGAACCTAGAACACCTCCTGCCCCTTTCCCCCTCCCCGAATATCCCTCCACATTCCCCTTGCACCCACTTCCCCCTCCCCCAAGCACAAACCCTTACCCCACACCCTCTACCATGTCACCTTCCCAAGAAAAAACCCTACCCCCCCCCCTACTGACACCCCCTACCCACTACACTCCCCCCCCGCAACACCCCCCAGTACCCCATCATTTCCCCCGGCCCACCCCCACCCCCTGCACCCTAACCCGTCCCCTTGCAAAATAATCCAGCACACCCCTGCCCATTACTCCCTCACCCTTTCACCACTCACCCTACCCCTTTCACCACATGCCCCCTCCCCCCAGCCCACCCACCTGCCCCCCCCCCCCCCCCCCGCACACACCCCATGCACACTGAACACCCCCTTCCCACCCCCTTCCCAGTACACACCCCTCCATGAACACACCCCATTCCCACAACCTACACACTGCACACCCCCTACCCACCCCCAGCCCACTGCACACCCCACCTAGCACACCACCCCTTCAACCCATCACACACCTCCCATGCACCCCCCTACACCCTTGGACACCCCTCCCATGCACCCCCCTCCTCCTTGCCCCCTCCCCCCAGCACACCCGCTGCCCCCTCACTATACCCCCTACACTTTTGACTATAATTGGCTATAATGGATGATCTATTATGATCTGAGATTTGGTGGAAATGGATATTTCATATTAAAATGTAGGGATAAGTTGGTGGGCCACATCAAGTCGTTTCATTTAGAGATTGATAGAATATGGGCTACATAGACAAGGGGTTTGGTTTTGATGGTCAATAATAATGGTACTCCAATGGTGGAGAGAATCATATCAGTTGTGGGTGACTGAACCTCATGTAATATGGATCATTTTTATAGTGATGCCAATAATTGAACGATTTAGATGAAAAGGTGATGTTAGTGTGTGGTAAGAACCTCTATTTTCTATTTCCTTAGGTAATACTAGATTTGTAGTTCAGATGTGGTGTTGAGTAGAGATAGTAAATTATATTCAGAATCAGGATGGTTTTTGAGTGATATGAGGTTGAATCACATCAAAGGAGAGTCGATGCATTGAGTGGGAGAATTATGTAGGAAGCAAAGTGTGCCTTGATGTTTAGATTTCTATAAGAGAAACTTGTTTAGAATTCAATGATGGATAATAGTGAGTTCTTGGGGAATTGAAAACTTTAGTAGTTTGCGAGACATGTATTTATGAATACCATGGCTTCTCTAGGATTAGAAGTGTTATGGTGGGGAGTTTGTAATAGCCCACAAGTTTTTGATTCATCATTTTTGGAGTAAATTTGTGTTTTTAATATGAAGCATGGTTTGTTTCTTAAATTTGAATTTGAATTAAAAATCTGAACATCATAAGTTCTTAAATGGTTTTTTTAGATTTGGTTTGAGAAATGTACTATAACATCTAGGGTTTGGGAAGAAGTTGGTGGAGGATAAGGGTGAAAAATAACTAAAATTTAAGCTATCGTATAATTTCATGTTGTGACCCAACAGGTTTACACCTGAAATGGGGTTGCTTGAGTGGTGAACCCCCAATATCAAATATTTTCGGATGGGAACCTCAGTTAAAGTAATAAAATTCCCAGGGGAAGGGATTCATTGTGTGAAACCCCTGGTCACACCGTGAATCATGCCTATGTTCATTTATTTTAATAGGTTAAATTCTGTCTTTTTGGTTCAAGGGTTTTATAGTGATGTTACTGAAGAAAGTGTCATGTTTTGAAGGCTATTATTTGTGATTAATGAAACAAAAACAATAATTTTATTTAAGTTTTATATTTTTATGATAATTCACAGGTCATGTTTTTTCAAAATTTGGACAGCTTCATCTATAATGTGACTGAAATTTCATTTTCCACAATTGTGTTGGCGGAAACATTCTACTAGTCCACATTGAAGGCTTAGGGAAATCACGTAAAATCGGATAAAATATCATTTCAAAGAGACACAACCAATTTTCGTAGCATATAATCATTATATAACAATGAAATAATGTTTTTAAAATACTCAAACAATTATATATTTAAAATTAAATGGTTAAGAAGAGGGAACTTACACCAACCTCAAGGCACACTGCTTTTGACGACGACAACTCAAATCTTCCTTTTTCTAATTGCTCATATATGAAACTTCAAATATATATAAGGACACCTACCCCTATGTACATATTTTCCTAGAAAAATATGCCCATGGGGGTCCTTAGATATATGTTTATACTTGCATATACCCCTTTACAATTACACATGTATGCATTTTTCATATCTAAATATTATCACCCTTATCCCAATTATATATATATTCATACTGCCATGAGTGAATATATATAAAGGGGAAACTTATATATTTATATTCCTACCTATGCAAACACATGTATCATTTGACAACAATAACTCAAATCCACCTCAACGAGATCTAGAAAGCACTATAAAAATATAAAGAGCCTAAAAATCAAAAAATCTCTAATTAAAATTTGGCCATAGAATAAAAATAGAATAAATCCTACCCAAATCCGATGTTTAAATAACTGTCATCAATGGTGGTGGATAGAATTGACCTCATCATAATAAACCACATGTAAGAAAGTGGTGAGAAAAGAAATGAGGTATAATGACTTTTTATATATTTGTTATACATGATGATAAATGATGCATGAATCCATTACCATTAAAAATTCTATAATTCCTTTATATTATTACCACAATATCATCATTTAGTCACTCCCTTTGGAATGATAATTTATGGTGGTCATGTCAACATAGAATAGCTACAAACACGCACATTGTTCATCATAATATCAATAATCATTACATCAGTACATTCATAAACAACAGAAGTAACACATCCATGATGTATACCCCACCCCAACCTACACCCTCACTGCCCCTAGGCCCCCAGCACCCCGAGCCCCAGTCCCCTCTACAGCACCCCCCCTACACCACTATCTCCAACCCCCAACACCCCACAACTTAGCCCCCACCCCTAGCCCCTCTACCCATCCCTTAGCCCTCCATCACCCCCCACACACCCCACCCCACTTTTCCCTGCACCACCCCCCCTACACCAGTACCCCCTCCCTAGAGCCATCCCCCTACCCTCACCCCCTTGCCCCCACTGCCCCACCCCCCAACACCAACCCCCCCTTGTACCAGTCCCCCCTACACCATTCACCCCCCATCCCCAACAACACTCCTCTTGCACCATTATTACTCTTATTATTCTAGGATATCATATATTATTTATAATACCATTATTTAAAATTCAATATTACTCTTCTTTTTCTTGTATACCATTCATTAAATGAATTCTACGATTTTTTTCTTGAATTTATTCCATTAGTTACTTTAGATAACTTCCATCAGTCATGATGTTAATGGCCAATTTTCAATGGGCCATGATCCAGACTATTCTTCCATAGTGTAAGATGTTCATCCCTAGTTCAACATCCTCTTCACTTCCATCTATTAGGATGTTATTATGAAAACATTCACTATACTTCGGTCTAAATATCTAGTATCGCTATTATTGACTATTAAATCACCTTCTCTTTCTATTGTATGTAGTGTATCTAGTTTTTCCTAAATTATATTTTTGGACAATAATAATATGATCATGGGATTTATTTAGAGATTCAGGTATTTTATTCATGCTCATTTCTAAATTGGATGATATTCCATGGATTATCATTATATAATCACACCGATATTGGTAAAAAATTTGTTTTTAAACCATGGGTAATATATTAATATGAACGAGTACCAATAGATTTATCATGATATTATGTCACATTCCTCCATGAGCTTACATTGAAAAAATATTGGACAAATTAAGGTTATTTTGACACAATTCTATGTCTTTTTGTTAGTAATATTATCATCATTAGTTTGTGTGGTAGTTACTCGTATTTTCCGAAAAACATGTAATGATTCAACTTGGGGGACTTAATGATTTATCAATTTCACCTCTTACTCCAATCATTATATATTTAGATAATAAATATCATATTCATGAAAAGAAATTAAATATTAGCAAGACGAATTCAGAAGGATACTAAATGAAATTTAAAAAATTATTGAATTAAATAGGCTAAGAAAGGGACCCTACCTCAAATGAGCCAAGACACACTTGGCACTTGACACATTTATCAGTGATAACTATATGTAGCTTCATCCATCCTCCATGAATATGCACCATTTTATATACATATGGACAACCTTACCTCTATTTATGTCGCATCATGGCCCTGAACATATGAAAGAGGGTCCTTATATATATTCTCTCATGCTTAAGATCGTTATCACCCATGCATTTATGCATTTTCCATATACATACAAAAGAACACCTAGACCCTTATATTTAATCGCGCTGCCTTGGACAGATATACATGTAACAAGAGAACATATTATATATATGCTTACCACTGCATACACGGTGAGTTGCCTTTGACTCTGTTTTCCACAACACACATGAACGGGTCTTAGGGGACATCAACAAAATGTCAATGATATGATGAATAATAATTAATTCAACATAAAAATTGAAGTGGGAGGTACATGTTTATTAATAAAGGTAATCTATCTTATTAAATTAAAAAACCCTACTCATGTTATAATCTTCCTCACCTCAAAAGTCTTCACCCAAACTATCTACAATACTTTCCATTTAGAATCTCATGCGTCGCCCCACATATAGAATTTCTTCATAATGGAATGCTCTAATTTTATGATTTTCAGTCACTATGGTTATACACCAATCTATCTAATCAAACATAAAATAACCTACCATTTAATCTTTTATTCTAATAATATTTCCCTATTATAATTAATAATTAAGGGACAAAAATAATATATAAGGAATATAAACTCATGTCTATTAGTTTAATGAACTTCAGATCATTGATCTAAATCATTAATCATTATATATGTATTCCCCAACAAGGAAGATAACTACTAGTATATTCAAATTAATTAACATGGAATATTATATTAATTGCATGAAGGATTAAAAGGGAAAATGGGATTCACTATTGATGATCATTATCATCATCCCCAAAGTCATTCATAATATCAAACTCTCATAAAGGTGGAATTATGATACTTGAGGTATTAGTAAATGTGAACTATATATCTATGGTATACCACTAAACATAAATCTCTTCTCAAAGGATTTATACATAGAAAATGTATATCACTCAAGAAAATGAAAAAAATAAAATGGGGGAGTCTCACTCTTCTATTTTACAAAGATTTCATGCCATGTATAGATTATTATATATAGTGAATATCTTACCAATTTGGGGTTAATCCATAAATTAAAACAAAAAATGTCTAACCTATAATAATAAACTCATTAACCTCAAGGTTGATTGTGAAACACTTCACCAATGTCAGTTATCGAAATGTATCTGAGACAATCTGATGTAAATAACATGACCTAATCGAAACTGTGACTTATCACCCACAAAAACATATTAGAATCCCATGAATAATCTCATTCTTCTCAAGAAACCTAAGAGTCCAAAAATTCAAATATAAACCATATGGGAACCTTCCAAGGCCCCAAGATTTTGAGATCATTATAAAACACAATGGGGATCTCATCATGGCCTAACCATCCATCTTATATTAGAAATTCATGACATGCAGATCATACAAAATCAAACAATAATAAAAATACTGGTGAATTTAACAAAAAAGTGATAATACATAAGAATATTTCCATTAAAATAATTCATCTACTAAATTTGGATAGTAAGACCAATCATTTTTAAAAATAAACATACATTGTGTTATATCAATAAAACAATTTAGAAACACTTTTATTAACAATTTAATGTGTCATCTCATGCATATTATTCACACATGAGTTCCATGAACAAATATATTTAATATAACCTATGGAAAATACAAAAATTTAATTTCAAAAAATTATTTCAGAAAACTCATTTTAAGATGATTTCTATAATTACAATTTATTTCTAAAACACTTCAAAATTAAAATTACATTTTATCCTTAAAAAATTGTGTTTAGATGTAACAAAAAATCCTCACCTCACACAACCTTGTGAACAATATTATGGGCCACCGATCACTGTTCAACTAAGTTAAAACTAAATGTTTTTAAGAACCTATATATTCTTTGGTCATTACTAGTATATTTATATTCTTTCAAAATTGTAGAATTAAATAATGACATAAAATTATTTCGAAATAATAAAAATAATAACATGGATATTAAATAACTTATAGCAATTTCATAAAAAATGATTAAAATAATCCATGAATAAATACAGCCAATATTAATTATACATAAAATATAAATCAAAGGGTATACCAACCAGTATTTATGACAATGATCCATTATCTCTTCAAATTCCCTAGAATTATATATGTCATATATTTTAAATAAAGTTCAATATTTGGAAAAAATAATAGAATTCTCACCTTAGAGAATAAAAAAACATGAGAAATGTGGTGTAGAAAAATAATGGAATACATCATATCATACTATTAATAGAATCCCAAATTTACAAATCCTAATAAAACATTGATTTCATGAATTTTTACTAAAATCCATAAGTAAATGAGTCAGGAGAGGATTGAAAGAGTCTGTATCAATACACATTATTCCTCTATAAGATTCCTTTATCTATTACACAAAAAATACACATTATTAGTGAGATTGCAGTAATAATCTTGGATATTAAAAATTAAAATTCCTAGTAAAAACACTAAAATCATTGGACAAATAAGGAACAACTCGTTTAATGTTTTCAGTAACTAATGCCCCATGTACAGAAATATTTTTACATTTTGAATATTTTTCATGGATTATTTATTTTAAATAGTAGAATAGATATCAATTTAAATATCTCATGATATTTGAGGGAAATATGTGTATAATTAATAGTGTAAGAATTATAATGCATAATTTGGCATCGATACATTCTTAGTATATGGACAAATGAACGATTTGTGTTCCAATATCTATTTAAGAATCAAATAATGTTGAACAAGATCAACTGATTCTATAATTTTGATGTCTTGAAGACATAAAAAGTAGTGATTTTTAATGTTCTATATAGTATCCATATTCTGAAAATTGCACGACTGTCTATAAATCATAATCTTGTATGATTATAGAGAAAGTTAGATCACATGATTCTACAATCAGCATACAAAATCAAAGTCATCAAATCAGTCAACAAAATTAGGAATGACAAAAACTTATAAAAGACATTAACATAAAACAACTAAAATATAAAATTGTCATGAATAGGCCATAACACCATCTGTAATGACAAAGTATCAAAAACTGCAGAACAAACCTAAATTTAAACATTATTAGAAGAAAACAATTACTTTAACTAAATTTACACAACCTCATAACACATGAAAATGAACTTTTCATGAATAATATTTTTTAACAATTGACACATTTTTTGTAGGGGAGAACCTTTAAAATCACTATCAATTGTAGAGGTATGACTGAACTATCACTATAGATAGGTATGAATTTCTTGGGATAGTAATTGTTGTGAAGGAGTAATTGCAACAATCTTCGTAGAAGTGGTAACATTTTTTTGAATATAAATCCCTCTACACAGCTATTTTTAATAAGGGGTTAACAATAATATCACAACCCTGTCAAATAATTAATACCTAAAAATAAGATCATCAATCCAGTTCCTATATTCGTTAAACAGACTGAAACAAAAATAATCCATACTTATTTATAAATAGGGATCACATCAAGGAACCAACACATAAAAAATAATAAATTTCTCCTAAAATACAAATATGCCATAATAATTTTAAACCATTACCAAACTAGATACAAATAACCATTTTCAAATAATTTGGGAAAGTATTCACATGTCATCTTACTAATGTTATCCCTTAGACGAAATCCCATGAAATTTTCCTTAGATTTCCTCCTATAATTTTGAAATATAATATTATAACCTATTCATGAAATAGGAACAACTATATTAAAATACCATTAAAAATATATAATTGTATTAAACCATGTTTTAAAAAGGAAAACTATTTCTATTATAAATACACTCACCCCACCAATGGTACATTAATACAACCAATAAACCCCATTCATCTAAACCACCTCCCTGAAATTGCTTAAAAATAAATGCCTTTCATGTTGTGTATTGGGAGGAAATGAGCCCATAAAAATTTATTGGGAAAATGAACAGGACATGGAAAATCAGAATAATTAATTATAATGATGGAACATGAATATAAAATTTCCAAAAGAAGAAGTTACATAATAAAATCATATTCATCTACATCAATCTGAGATCTTTAGTTTGATCATAAAATCATCCATAAACACAATTAAATTGTCAAACTAAACATTAAAACCCAAAAAACGAAATCCATATTAATCCTTTAAAAATCACTAGGTTGAATACTGACTCCATACCCAAAAAATAGAATTTAACTAACTCTTAAATTAACCGAGACTGATTCAATAAAGATCCCCAATTTACATCCTTGAATAAATTTCTGTTTTATTCAATATTAATCAAAAACACTAAATATGTTAACCGTTAAATATACCTCAATATGAATGATGAAATAAAACATAATAATCACCTCCAAGGACCTCTTATACAAGCTACAACCCAATTACCCTTGTAGTGGGATGATTCCACAGTGCTCTGTGGAATCTATTCCTTAAAACCGCAAATGTGAAAACAATTCATATAAAAATAATGAAATAAGAAGAATGAGGGTAGTTTGAGTGATAATACCACAAATCCCAAATGAATGACCGACCAACGAAGGGGGTGGGACATAATAGAGAATCTCGTCAGGATCGGCCGAAGGATAATCGATTGGTCCAATACAAGGGAAAAGTGTTTCTAGGTGGGTGATGTGTCGCACCACCATGAGAGTGGTAAAGGGTTTGGAGGGTCATGGAATGGGGGTGGAGCTGTAGAATTCAGCGAGAAGGAGGTGGCAGAGAGGTCTAGTGATGAGAAGTGTAGGGAGAGGTTGTGGGAGGAAGAGGGTCACAGATCAGGCGGAGGAGTAGTGGCGTTCGGAAAGGAGGAGGTCGTGGAGAGGTTGAGGGAGGAGGGAAATGAGAGGTCGAGGTTGTCACATATTAGGGGAGGAGGATCCCAATCCTTGGGGGGGGGAAATAATTTCCACTGTTTCTCAATTAAACCGTGGCTCTAAAGATTATATAGCCATGGATCTATAAAACCTTGGCTATAGATTTGTGGTTATATCTTAAATTACTAGTAGTGATACACAAATATTGAAAACATTTTGAAATAAATTTCATAGAAAATAAATTGAAAACATATAAATAAATCATCAAAAAAGTTTTAAACCCATTTGATTTAAAATAAATTAAAAACAAATAAATAACTCCTTAAAACGTTTTCAAAACCATTTTCCTTGAAAACATAGAAAATAATCTAGAAAATACATTTTAAATAAATGTTATTGAAAATACTTCTAAAACATATAAATAAGGCATGGAAAAATTGAGAATACCATCTAATTTAAAATAAATTTTAAAAACACTGTCATAAAAAATATCCTTTGAAACATCCAATGAATTCTTGGTAGAAATAATAGTGTGTAAATACATGCATTTCGCATCAGGTAAAAAAATATTTTTTTATGGTGAAAAGATAGAAAAATGACATGTATTGAAAAAGACAAGAATATTGCATTAAAAATAATTTTTAAAGAAAAAAAGGATAAATATGTATTTTATTGATTATATAATAATATAATATTCCATGGAAACCCCTCTTGTAAAACATGGTTTTGAAGGAACACAAATTTCTCACTAAAGGGATAAGTAAAGTTGGACATTCTTAAAAACACTTTCTTGGCCATATTATGTACCAATGAGTGTAAAAATGTTACCATTACATGGATATAACTTTAATAACTAGGTTTTAATGAAAATAGTTATATTTATTGAGATAGGGATCATAATATTTTATCAATGGGAGCATTATCATAAAGAATTTCGATAAACGGTGAGACTATTTCCATAAACCGTTACCAATTTGGTAACATTGTATCAAAAAAATGGAATGAATAACATTAAATGAAGACTAAAATATCATTATAATATGTATATTCTTGATGGTACATTTCAAATCTAGTATATACACATCCTTGGAATAATAAGTGCATAACATGGAATGTGTCTTAAATAAGGAAAATTGAGACAAAATTACTTTACTGATTTGGATGATTTTGAAAAATAGACCTCATGAAAGAAAGACCATGAAATAGATATCTGAATATTAATAAATTTAAGTATAAAAATAATATAATACATCCATCTATAGTATATACACCACATATATGAAATGAGTGAAGATTAAGGCATGTATCTACCAAAAGTAAAAAGTGAGATGAAATCTCGTAACCTTGTATCTTGAATCACATTGTACTTGTACAAACATAATTTATAATAAATATAAGTTTATAATAAATTTACAATATAACCATACTATTATATCAAATACCATATATGGTTTCATTATGGCTTTATAATACCGAATTGTTGAATATTATATTTTAAGGTTTCACGTCTTTTTTTATCCTCTTTGTTTCTCACATATATCTTAATTTTTTATATCTTTGGTCCTTATAATGATATCATAATTTCCATAATTTAAAGAAATATATAAATAAAATATATATTTATTATTATTTTTGTATATTAATCAATATAATATATAATTATAAAATGAAATACACGGTTCAAGGAGATGGTTGGTCGTACAAATGCATAGACATTGTTTCAATTTTGTTATCCTATTGAAAAAATGTATAAATTCAATATATATATATATATATCATTATAGTAAAATTATTATGTCATATATATCATATAACTTAATAACAACGATTTGAGGGGGTGATAGTCTACACATCATCAATTGAAATTATCATATTAACAGAAGATGGAAAAGCATACATTTTAGTTATAAATAATAATTAAATTAATATAAAGAAATTATATATATAATATATATCATATGTATATATATATATATATTATATATCAAAATTTCCTCCATGATAGGCGGTAAATGAAAATTGAACAATCATCATTTCGTGAGGTGATTGTTCTTTGTACAAGTAAATTGTATGTTTATTTCCCATTAGATGGAAGGATTTATATGTGTAGGACGAAAAATTATTCTAAAAAACTCCCTTTATATTTTAGATACTATTTCTTTATTAAAACCTAGAATAAGAACATATAAGGGAGTGGAAAATGGAAAGAAAATTATGGATCTTAAGGGAGGGTGTTACCTCCAAATTAGGTAAATCATTTTGTTTTTCACCAATTTGGATAAATGGAGGGATTTATGACTACATGGAGGAATAAATAATTAATGGAGGGGTTTTCTTGTGGTATTTTATCAGATCATGGCCTATCCTATGTTTTTTATAGGTGTGAAGAAGTGGGAGGAGAGGTAGCCTTTTATAGTGGAGGAGGAGTGACACTCTTGGAATATTTTGACAAGGGATTACATGCATGTTTTTTACACATAATTTGGATCCAATAAGGTAAAAAACTAAATCCAAGGGAGTATAGTTTCAAAATAAAACCATCCAATGTTTCTTTTATAAGTTTCTAGGTCTTTTTTCCTCATAAATATAAGTTTTAGAACTTTGTTAACCAAATTTTTCTTTTAATTGTTGAAATTAATTCTAATCACTTTCAATAATCATTTTTTATAAACAACTAATTTAATATTATTTAAATTATAAATTATTATTTTTAAAAATATGTAATACATTTTTTTAAATTCCAATAATATAATTCATATATATTAATTTAAATTTAAACATGCATACTGGATGATAATGTGAGTTCTAAAAAAATATCCATAAGTATTCTCAGATTTTATAACATATTTCGAAGAAAATTTTAATCCAATGACAAAAATTGGATTAATTTATATAAATATTTCTAATAATTATTTTAGAAAAAGTTAAAGTATAATTTATCCTTATAAATAAATTAGATTAAAAATATGTTTTGATTTAAAATTTAGTTTTTTTATTATACATTAAAAATTGAAACCATTCAAAAAAATTAATAATATTTTTACTAACATATTTTTTCTGTTTATATTTAAAATATTGATTTTATTTTGTTATACTAAATCATTAAATGTTAAAAATGTTTTATTTATAATGGTTTCTCCATTAAAATACAATAAAACTACTTTTATAAAAATATTGGTTTTTAAGCATAAATTGGGTTTGTTATTATCCTATGTTTTTCAAATATATTTTATAAATATAAAAATATTAGATTAAATATATAACATAATTATTTATTTAATATCACTCATTATTTGTAAATAATTTAATTTATTATGGGAAAACGTCTGTGTGACCACAAATAATAATAACAATTACCTTTATATTGAATTTGATTTTATTTAATTTCTAATTAATTGGTAACCAATAAATTCGTATTATATTTGTGCCCATCATATATTTTCAGAAATTACTTAATTATACTTATAAACAATAATTTAATTCCTAGGTTTTTTCTTATGAATTTTGTTATTAATATAATATTTTTCTGTAAAACTCTGTATTACGTGTTACGCAAGCCATCAAAGAACTTTGATATTGTGCGTAATGTATGATAACCTTGGTCTTTAATATAGATAATGTTAAAAATTATATTCCAAATAGTCCATGATAAATTATTTCTATATATAACACAAGACAGACAATGTTATTTAATATAAAATAAACTTTTTTAAATGTTGCGTGAAATGGAAAAACTCAAAAATCATAAATTATTTTGAAAAAATATATTTCAAAATATCTTTAGGTGTTAAAAAATCCACCAAACATGTATTAATTACATGATATACTCAAACTTTCCCTCTTGGGGAATTACATACCATATCCCTCGCATGTGCTGAATTCATTAGTGGTAGAGTTTAAAATTTATCTCTCTTATGAAGAGAAGCCAATGAATATCTTAATCTTTAGAGACAACTTTCTACACAACATGACTATAAGCGTAGTCAAGGTACTATAGTGTAAATATATGTATGATGAGGCAACATTGGAAATATATGATGTGATAAATGAGAAGTACCTTCACATTATTTCACCATATTATGAAAATTGAAATTTCGAAGGTGAAATTTCATAAGACGTAATAATGTAATGACCCAAAATTTTATCAACGGAACATCCCATTTTATAAATATGTGATATTGAATATAATAAAATAAAATCACACAAATAATATATTACAAACTAAATAAATGAATAATTAATGAAATAAGAGGAATTTCTAGAAATTAAGGATTTTTTACCAATGGAATAGTAACTTGATCATTGGAACAATAATATGGCCATTTGGAAAAGAAATATTCCATTAGAATAGAAAAATCACCATTGAGAGTATAGAAAAAATTATCATATGAGTGAATATATAATACATTTATATAATAGATTAATTGATTTCAAATTTTAAAAATGATAAATTAATATATAATTTTAAAATGATATTGTTTATTTACAATTTTATAATTATAATATTTATTTAAAATGAAAATAATTTTCATAAATTATATTCATAAATTAATATTCTGTTTTCTTATTATTACATGATAATTTTATGAGACCTTATTTAATTTTTAAGTGTCATAAATTCGGTTATAATTTTAAAATCAGCATTTTTCACATAAATGATGATTTTATTTAAATTAAATTTTGCATACATGGAAAATTATTTTCATAAAATGGGTTCCATTTTGAAATAATATAAATTTAAAAACATTTATGTTGAATTTTTATAATTTTTCTAAAATATTTTTATTTTTTGTGAATAATGAAATACAAATATTTGTGACATAATCTAAATACATCAAATTTTTCGTCATGGAAGATGTATGGGTGATTTAAGACCATTATATAAAATTATAAATAATTTTTTAATATATTTAGTGATAATTTACAACACTATTTAAACTCGTGATGAAGAATAATCAAATAATGAATATAATAATCAAAAAACACTTCTCTCCTCTCCTATGAATACCACCCATCATAACCTCTTCCCCTCACACCCCCATATCCCTGAATAATTTCAATATTATACCAAAACCCCATCCCAATAATCTCCCCCACGTCTTGAAGCTTTTTTTTTAAAAAAAAAGTTCAAACCCAAGTGTCTTAAGGAGGTTCTCAAGGTGATGAAATTCAAGAGCTAAATTCCTATTTTATTCTCTTTTAATTTAATTTAATTTAATTTAATTTATTTTCTTATCCTATCCATAACTCATCTAAAAAACATTCATGATAACTAAATTATCATATATATATTGTAATGTTATTTTGATAATCTAATATCTTCCACTAAACCCCTTATCCTCTCCCTTTTATTAATAAAATGAAAACATTGTCTCTGATGTGTCGATTTAGTACCATCATGGACAATGCATTTTCATTTTCCAATACCTCATTTAGATATCCCCGAAGACATTATTATTGTTCAATAATATTATATTACACATATTATAAGTTATATAGTGTTATGGAACCAATATATAGTCATGATATTAAATAAAATGATATATTATTTCTGATAGTCATAATAATAACTAAAATAAATTAAATCATTTTACATAATGTTTTATCTAATTACACATCCTCATAACATATAACCTGATCATATATAAGACAATTTAAACTAAAGTAATTTAATTAATAATTTATAATTTAAATTATGGGTAATTATCCATTTTAAATGAATATTCATGCTTGTATACAAGTGAACATATCATTAAAACCCAGAAAAAAAATACTCATGAATGATTAAATTGAAATATATAACTAATCAAAATTTCCATAAAATAAAATAATAAAATTATAATAAATTAAAAAAGGTAGAATAGTTTTTTAATTAGTTTATTAATTTATTTAATTTTATATCCCTGACATTATGTATAGGTGTATAACACTTTCGGAAATATAGTAAGGGATTCTCCTCGAACCCCTATTTTCCCTTCGAGTTACAATTTTTCTACCTTTACCCCAATTTTATTATTAATTATTCTTATGTACTCTCATTAAATTTTGTTTTTATGTATAGAACAAATTTACCTATCTAAATTATTTTTTATTTTATTGCATAATAAATATTTTATAAGCTTCACTTTTCAATTCTCCCAGATAAACATTCCCAATTAAAGGGAGCTTCTTAATTTCATTTTCATTTTCAGGTACACTCCATAAAAAAATTTATGATAAAAATATTTATATAAAATCACAATATTTATCATTAAATACTATTTAATTTCATTTCTGGTTTTATCTAAACAATTATTCCTTTTTCATTATTAATGTCTCCATTATCTTTTCCCTCAACCCGCACCAAAGTGGATTATTTCTAAATTTTCTTAAACACCCATTATACATGTTATCACTTCATATGGTCTTAATTTATCATTATCTATACCTATATTCCATTACTATTTTTCTTTTTTGTCTTAAATACATTCTTTCATGGGAAACATTATGATACGCCAGTTCTTTATATCTTCTGACCAAACTGTGATACCCATTTATTTAAATGGGTAACCCTTATGTTTATCCATTATAGATGTTTATTCATGTGGAACAAAAATTCCTGATCATTTTATGATGGTTGTGCCTATATTGTTATCCAATGCACGTGTTATTGATTTGTCTCTTGATATGTCATGTTAGGATTGAGAGTTAACCTGATTCATTTATGGGACTTTGTCCACAAAATGATATTGTCTTGGAAGTTAGCCTTCACTCATATTGAAGTCATGTTATATATTTCTTCCACATTACTTTTTTTATTATTAAATTATCTATTGTTCTATATTTTCTGATTCCATATGTTTATTCAGGTTCAATTATTTTTTATGGCATCATGTTATGCCTTCTAACCCATGTGTTATGGTTTATTTCTGTGTTTATTCACATACTAGGATTTTTAGCTCATACCTTTTGTTTATATATTCTTTAGTTTATCCTATGAGGATTTAATATCTCAATGGAATATAAGATCACGTTATGGATGAATAATATGAACCATTTATTCTAGTTCCATGTCTTCAATTTTAGGTACCTAATCTTCCAAAGACACTTGACTTACGATCCTTTCATTGAATTTGATGTTTAATTATACATAAAATTACGTAATATTATTTGTAAAATTATAGTGCCAATATATTTAATTTACAATTTCAAAAACAAAAGTAATTATTAGGATAAAATAATAATGTATTAATAATGACATTCTAATTTTATGATTAAATTTAGAATAATTAATTAGAAGAGAGAAAAATGGATGGTGAGATTTAAGAAAAATAAAAACTTGTTTGAAAATTAAAAAATGGGGATCATGATTGGTTATAAAAATAATTATAAATTATAAATTATTTTGTTTTATATCCATGTTTTGGAGAATCCCATGGTCCTAGCACACCACCATAAAATCACTGATTTTACCTTTTCATAATGGTCATGTTACCTTCGGTTGTTGATGATCTAGAACCATAGAACAATATTTAAACATAGAGGATAATCCAAAACATGTCAATGTTTTGAATAATTCACTAGTTAATTAATTGAATATATAAATCCATTCCATACCACATAATTATTATTCATGACTGAATAAAGAGTAGTTAATTGGGAAATTTTTGTTTTGGAAAAATACCCAAATTAATTACAATCATAAAATTAAATTCCATAATAAAATAATTCCTTGTTAATTTCAATATTATCCCAAAAACAATACACACATATTCTAGCCATGAGGGGATAAGAAAATAAGAATAAAATTCTACTCATCATAGAAATATCATTCTTTGATCCTAGTAGTGGCTCTTTCGGAATCGATGATGAAGTGGAAACCTGACTACAATTTTATAAGGATAAATACATGTTCTTGGTGGAATTAATTCATTAAAACTATTTTTTTAAAAGGATTATCATGTAATAGTCTGTTGTAAATTGTGTAATGGGTTGTGTTTTCCTGGTCACCATCAAAATTAGGATCAACATTAAGATTTACTAGGTCTTTCTATGGACTTTAATGGTGTGAAAGTAGGTTTCACATATAAAAATTTACAAGTCATTATTTTTTTTAAATTTTTCGCCTCATTATATGAATTCCTTTCATGACATATAATGTCTTAGATTGTGTAATTATTTCACATCATGAGAATTGAAAATTTTAAAGGACAGTTGATAAAATATTACAAGACACTTTTATGATGTGATTGGATTCCATGAACATTGGTGTTACTCTATCGTTACCCAATGAATGAAAAAAATCTGAATGGATTTAACAACATGAATACCAATTTATCCATATTCTCCAATAATATTTCCCTCCATTTTATTTTGGATTTTGGATTCAATATACTATTATCTTTCCATGCTACTTCAAGTCGAACTGCGAAGTGTCTGTCAGAACCCTAAAATCCATCCCTTTTTCCTATTCCAAAACAGTATTAATTTTTCTTCCAAGAATAACAAATCAATATAAGTAGTCCTAATATAGAAAATATAATCATTTAATTCTGTAAATAGATATATAATAACACCCTAAAATGTATGAATGAAATACATATATCATTGATCTTCATCCGAACACGAGTATGGCTGAGTTATAAATATATAAAATAGGGTATTGGATTATAAAATGATTATATAATCCCTTTTACTATGTAATTTTTCACCAAAAATCCCTGAGATGGGATGGTGGGATGAATTGAAAATAATTCAATTCTCTTATCTCATTACAAATCCATAACCCTATGCGATTTACAGGGATATAATGTTGTATGGTTGGGAGAATTTTAAGGCCCTTTTGAAATAGATATGATTTATTTTGGGATTGGATTATCTCTTTTGAAGTTATAATTTATTTTAGGATTCAGAGTTGAAAATTTTGATTTTTTGGAGAATGAGGCCAATAACATGGTTTGTGCAGGGTTGGGAGAAACCATGACTTAACCATATAGTATTCCTCTATTAAAACTTTTCTCAATTTTATGGTTTGAGCATTTTTTTTAAACTATAAGAGTTTCTAGTGAAATATGTTTGAATGTATGGGTTTTGGTATATAAAACATTGCATAGATTATCCATGATTTCAATAACCATGTCTTGAATCCCATGTAACAATGTAGTTTCATTTTAATGGTAGATTAGTAACATAATTGTTGGTGCATGGTTTGTCTAACTACATGGAATAAACTTCTGATTCATAATAGTTTTATAAAATTATGAAATTACTATGATTACATTTCTCATTATAAACCCTAATTTCATAGTAATATCTTACTATCTCGAACAATCCAATATTTTATACTCTATGATGTTATTTCTTCTGTATCTTTGTTATTTTTTTAATTCGTGGTGGATCTACATATGGTATGTTCTGATTTACACTTTTTTAATCATCTACTTTCTAGATCCTATCTCAATCTCTCTTCCAATTATTTTGTAAGAATAAAATTTAGCTCTAATTTTTTAATATAGAGGGTTTGGTAGGGAATAAATGATGTCTTTTAGGGATCTAGGATTATAAGGACTAGATCACTTTTTTTTTCATTGTTATTTTCGAAGGATGTTTCCTTTCATCCATTGGTGAGTTAGGTGTCTCTATAAAAATTTTGTTTATAATTCTGAAAATTATATTTCCTTTTGTTTAATTTGGTTTCGATTAATAAATTGTTTAATTTTATATATATGTGGAATTTTTTTATTAAATATGTCTTTCTTGGAATGGAAAACTATTTTGAATTTTTTTTTTTAAAATGTGCATATCATGTGTTCAATGAAATTCCCCAAATATAGTTTTGACGATAAAATTGTTGTTTAGATAATGAGTGTGTGAATACGTCACTTATATAAATTATTAATAAATGTTTGATCATTGTTTAATTGAGTTTTCTAAGAAAAAAATAAATCATTCAAAACCTTGGGTCCGTTATTTTATAGACATTTACAGACCATTGGGTGGGTGGAACCAATGGGTGTTTTATATGAGATATAATTAGGCTTCAATGGGACTTGGTATCTTTAGGATTTAAATTATATTATCTGGTGTTACTTATGTTTCCAAGTTACATTCTTACGAGGTTTATATCCCATTATTTTGTAATTTCATTCATTTTTTCATTTATTATTCATGATGTTAATGATCATGATTTTATTGATCACATGTTTCTATCTTGAGATATATATGCATTTCTAACTACTTCTCCCATTTTTATATTTCAATATAATTTCAATATTCTTATGGATTTTATTATAAATTTTATTATAAGAAAACCAATAGTTCTTTTTGAAAATGGTTCCCAAATTAGATTCTTTGTGATAACTTTTTGTTCTAAATCTATAAATAATGGTTTAATAGTGCTGTAAATTATATATATTCATTGTGGTATCCTAGTGAGGGTGTTCCTCAAAGCCTTCATATGCCTTGGGTAATATTATAAACTATTTTTGTATGATATAGACAAATAGAATGGTGTAATGTATCTTAATAGGTTATCTATGTTTATTTCACATTCATGATGAGTTAGGTTGATAGTGATGAATGGTCACAAGGAGACTCAATTTTGGATTTTGGTTTCCTAACTCGGATTCTCAATGTAACGTTGTTTTTATGCCTAATGGTTTTACACTTATTCTACCATGATATACTGTTTTTTATTTGATAAAGATATATATGGGAATTTTTTTGTCATATTTTTGTGTGAAACAATTCCTAATATTTTGGATATCAATGCATAGGATCTTGGAGTTATGGAAAATTATTTAATCCTCGTTGAGATATATCTAGGGTGACATGTTAGGTTAACATGTATTGTTTTTTAATATATATCAAAAATATTTTATTGAACTTATTTATTATATCATGATATAAAACAAAATCTATGATGGGCAGAGGATTCAATTTTGAAACATTCTTATGGCTATAATAGAGAATGCGTCATTTAGAAAATTTAAAAAATTGAATCATGGATTTAGGGTGTTTATTTTCTAATCCATCTTGCCTATAATAATAGAATATGAGTTGATACATAAATAAAAAAATTAGGTATGTAATAGAAATTTCTTTTGAATGTAACTAAGGTATGTAGTTTCCTTGTGTTTTTATGTTACTTTCAATAAATATATTTCCAAAAATTCTTAATAAGAAAACCCATTAACCAATTATACATTTAAAGGGTTTATTATTATAATATTAAAATAATTTAATGACTGTTTTATGAACTGATGAATATAAAGGTCAATGGATCAAAATTGAATTTACTATCAGGAAGGAATGAATTTGTAATATATCGTAAAGCATCGGGGAATGTACTTGGATGTGTCCTTATACTAAATTTTATAATGATTTCTTATAAGTCAAGGTAGTAAAATATTCATGAACAAATTTATCCACCCCATGACCTTTTTCTGGTATTCGTAACCTTTTAATTGAAGTTATTGAGTCATTACCTTTATAGTGAAAGATGAGAACAATATATGGATCAAAAATGTTTTCTGTACATCTTCCCATAAAAAGATCTCAACGTGAAGGAAAGGCGACAATTATACTATTCCGGGATTATAAATTCTCAATATAATACCACAATGGGATAGAAAATAAGGTGTATAATTTATTAAGTAATAAATATTTTTTTTTACTAAAATGAGTTTTTTCAATGATCTTAATTTCATGGATTTATTAAATTTCGATATATAAATAATTTAAGAATCGGAAACATCACATTTATTACAAATGATTTCCAAACCATCCTTATTAGAGAGAACTAATTGTTCCCATCATGATAATAATAATATTCAAAATAAAATAAAATCCATTAATGATGGTAAGTTGGTAGGATTTATCTATGAATATCTTATTTTTAAAATTTGGAAAAAGGTAGTTTATTCCATATGTAAATTATCAAAAAGTATAATTATTAGATGAATTTCACATATCAAATATTTCCATACACAATGGTAGCCCTAAAATGTTTTGGTATTTGAAGGAATATTTTTTATGGGATAATATGAAATGGGAAATTGATGACTATGTATCCTGATACTAGGTATTTTAATAGGTAAATCCTAAGACACATCATCCTATAGGTGACACTCAATATAAACCAATTCCTCTATTTAAATTGGATGATATTAATATGGAATTTTTCAATGTATTTAGATAGAATCCTAAATTAATGATTGCATAAGGGTTATTGTTGATCACCTTGAAACATAAAAACATTTAACCACTATAAACGAATAATTACCTCTTATGTTCCTTTCATGAGTCTATATTATTTAAAATATGAAACTTTAGGGTGAACATCTTTTTATTGTGGTTCATAATGATACACGGTATACATAAAATTTATATAACATTATATAGAGTAATCTTCACAGTAAGCTATAATTGAGCAATACATATCATTATCAAAATAATGGGTAGTTTGAAATGACTTTTCTAAAATTAGAATATATATTTTATTCATGCTGACATGTAAATGAAGTTATGTGGGGTCAGTATTTAGCTTTATGAGAATTCTCATAAAAAATATTTCAATTCATGAATTAAAATGGAACCATATGGATCCTTGTATTGTAAGTTGTGTTGTACTCCAACCTGTTGGGACAATGTTAAGGAAAGGAATATTATAGGACCGAATCTTAAGGAAGAGATAAATTTAAATTTGAATACTATTCAAAATAAAATTAAGGAAGCACTAAGTAGAAAAAATGTTATTGTCAACTAATGTAATGATTTATAATTTCAAGAGGAGGAACATGTTTTCATGAAGGTATATCCCTTGAAGGGTGTTGTAATTTTGGAAATAAAATGAAACTATGTCTAAGGTACATCGAGCCTTTTGAAATTATAGAATGAAAATGAGATTTTTGTTACTATTGGTTAGTTTCACTTATCCTATCTAAAGTTCATGATGTTCTAAAAATCACATTATTTAAGGAAGTGGATGACATCGTCAACTCATGTGCTCACATATGGGTTAGAATTGGTACCTGATTTGTCATATTGTGGAAATCCATTCATGATTCATGGTACTAAAAACAATCATTGGTGAATTGGATATATCTATTGGTAAAGTTACTTTAGAAAAATAACAAGATATAAGATCTTACTTGGTAACCTAAAGAGGTTGTGATTAAAACCTACCCACATATTTTTGTGAGGTGACATTTTAGAAATTTCATGTTTGATGTTTTTGTAAGGAGGAAAGAATGTGAAACCGTATCTTAAATTACATTAATATTTAATTTCATGATAAGCAATATAAAAACAGACATATATTTATTTATTAATGGGATTAAAACCAAATTTATCAATTTATAGAATTTCAATTTTTTGAAATTGTTTTTATTTTATGAATTGGTCATATCAAAATTAGTTCATGATGAATTTTTGAGATTTTTCAGAAATAGTGGTTTTTTTGTTTAATGGTGAAAATATCAGTTTTAAAAAAAAGTGTCACTTTTGTTAATATATTATTATATATTAATAAATTTAAATGTTATAAAACGTTTTTCTAATAAAAATAAATATATATAAAAAGTAATATACTTCATACTAAAATTTAATATCGAAATTATATATATATATATATATATATTCTTAACATTTTGGAAATCTATGTAATGATTATTTTCAATTAAAAATGGTTTTTAGTTGTTCCCTTTTAATGAACTATATACAATGTTACATTATGTTTTTATAATGACACAGACTTTTTGAGTGATAATATTTTGCTGATAAAATGACTATTATATTATGTTATTCACCAAAAAAAATATGAAGCAAACATAAATAGAAATGTGACCATTTGGTTTCAGGTACTATATTATTGTACCTCAATTATGACCATTGGTCAATACGTACATTGGGAACTATATTTATGATAATAATTTTAACATTATATTTAGTGTTTATATGTAATATTTTAACAAAGGACAATTGATACAAAAACAATAATTGATGGCCTCCATCACTTTATTTGATTTGTATGAAGACCATTAGTAAAATCTTTGGAGGGAGGTAGAATCATTGGGATTCCATCTTGAAAAATCCCAATCCAAGCTTCAATAATTGATTCTAGAATAAAATTTCTTATGAGAGATGTTTCCAGTTGGTGGAAATTACCACTTTAGTGACGTTACCTGAGCCATCCCATGAATATACCACCAATGAAAACCATACCCTCAGTTTTTATGTTGTATTTATAACGGTTTATGTTTTTATTACCTAGATAAGTAATGTGTAATTCCATTTTATATGAATTAATTTTTATTTTTTCAATTTCATGTTAAGAGATGTTTTTTTTGATAAACTTGAGATGGAATTTGATAAATTGATTTATCAAATTGAAATTTTACTTTCCATAAAAGACATAAATATATAAAATATTATATTATATTATAAATAATTTTTATTTTAATGAATTATTATGATATAAACACTCTTATTTCAATAGAAATGATAAAATATTTTTTTCAAGTGTAATAAATTTTACACTGCATTTTCAATCCACTGTTATTTTTAATAAATGTGTTTTTTATATTTAAAAGATATAATATAATATTTAGAGAATTAATTTGATAAAATAAATAAAATTTTTAAAACATCATGTAAAATCGTTGTTAGGTATAATTTTTTATAATTTACTAAAATACATTATTTTTTCCTGATTAGTAAAATTAAAATTGGAATTCCTCAGTATGTTTAATGACATCATAATTTTTTTATAATGAGATAAAAACTAATTAACCACAATAAATAAACTAAAATATGTTAATTATTTAATATAATTATTATTATATATTTTTATCAATTTTGAATCCTACAATTTACTTTCTAAGGTCTAAAATGGAATCATTAACATTAAAAACATTATTTTTTTGGGAAAACATTCATTTCCATACCAAAAGTAGTAATATAAAATTATGGTAGACACTTGTAACATAAAATAACATAAAATATGATGCATGTGACCAAAACAATGGAAAAATACCATGTATTTTCATTTCCCACTACATAGATTTCCAAGGACAATATATTGAAATTAGGAATAAAATCCTCATCTTTTACTACAAATACTGGCCCATTTCTCCATTTCCATTAACTCCCAATCCATCATCCACTAAAATATTGTATTTTTATATCCTAATGATTCATATAATGTTTTATTCAATCTCACATGTTCCCAATCCTCCTATTTTATGAATAACTCTTCAATATAAAGATAATATACTTCTTTATCTACGTTTCAAGGAAAAAAATTATATATGTCTTCTAAATGATTTACTTATTATCATTATTCATTAATTTACTGAATAATTATTTTTTATAAATGTTAGACCCTTTTCCTCTATCTTTTTACACTTTTCTAAAACCATGTATTATATCGGTAATGCTTCCAAATTTACTTTTAAAAATGAATCTCTTCTCCTCATGAAATTACATTTTCATTTATTTATTTTTTTCAATACCCAAACCGCTTTCCTTTATATTGGTATTCCTTAAAATGTAAAAATGGATTATTTTATTCATTTATTGATATACATAAAACCCACACTCCCTTCTCAAGGGTTAAAAATGACATAATGATCATGTTTTTAAGAAACGTTAAAACTCCTTAATTTTGATATGATATTTTTTTAATTTTATTTTACACAAGCTATTTATGACATTATTTATTATGATCTTTATAGAAAACATTAAAATTAATAAAAATGAATAGTGAGGCCTTATATTTTTCCAATTAATTGGTTAATGAATATTTAATCTCTAGAGATGGTATGTTTTATAGAACATTTGTGAATAATGATGGTAATTTTTATGACACCTCTGTGAAAAATCATGTGGATATGCTTATGAATGTATATTTTAAATGTTTTATCCACATTTACTTGTTATTATTCATGTAATTACTATAATTATTTGACTCTTTCAAATGCCTTAAACTTATAACTCGTGTTCTTTTTGATATTCCTCAATATCACATGGAAACATTTTCATTTGTCTTCCCTTACTAGCCCTTACGCTCATACATTCCTTTGATTTTTTCCCTAGGATATGAGATGTAGTAAATGAACTTAGTATGAACCTTTTATGAATCCTTTCAAGCATATTCAAATAATTTTTTAAGCTATAATGTATATGTGCCTTTTTCCAAAAACTAAACATTACAATATCCTCTCTATGTACCAAGTAAATTAATAGTTAATGTCAAAAAATGTAGGACCCCATTGATGGTTTGAATGGACGATTTATTTATTTATGGATATTAAGTTTTTAAAGCATAATAAATAACCCTAGAGAAAATTATAAATATAGTAAAACATCCTTGTATTTTGGTTAAGTGTTAATTAATTTGTTTGTGATTATATATATCCATGTATGTATACAAAGAAGTGGATGTCACTCTATTGCAGATATATCTATGTTTGAAACATTAAAACACCACTTTGATCTATACTCAAATGGAAAATTGTGCTAGAAAATGAGCATTGTTGCACTCCTGTTTTGACACTCCCAAGGGATATGTTTGGTTAATTTCATTCTCTTTATGAAACGTTACTATGTATTTATTAAAAATGTATTTTTTTGTAAATATTTTCTTATTTAAGCATGATATTTGAAGTCCTATAGAGTTATATGATTATCAAAAGAAATTTTTTTTCTCAAGAATCATTTTTTATTTTAGAAGATGGGGAAATAGGGGTAACCATGTAAATTGTGAGTAACACAAACCATGCACTAATGACCATTAAATTAAACAAGTAATTAAAAACATCATGTGAATTATGAATTAACAAGATTGAGTTATGAGAAATAACATGAAACAAGACATGATACCAGTTTCAACTTGAAGGGTATAACATTATATTGAGTCTTTTATGTGGAAATTACCACCATCTATTGGTGGATATACCAACCCATTTATTATTGAAAAATGGATAATCTCTATAGAAAATATATTTTTTGTAATATGTTGTTCAATGTAATAGAAAGTCACCATGGATATGTACCTCTTAGAGGGAGAAGAAGATTAGTGGAATACAATAATTAAAAACATAATTCCAAGAAGTGCGATTGATTATATGGAGTGGTAGGAGTTCATGGAATCATTTTTCAATCAAATACTTCCCATGTTCCATGTGAACTATCTTATATAATTACTTCCTAATTCTGAAGTATATAGAAAATAATTCTGTAAGAAGCAATGAGATAAAATTTAGAAGAATTTATTTTTACACCTCTATCATTTTTGTGGAACCTAATGTAATGAATTCTAGTTTATTTAGTGTACTATGACCCCATCTACAAAGGAATCATGATAATCAGGACTATGAAAGCTATGAGGATATAGTGTGATGTGATATGAATGTTAAAATGGAGTTAAAAGAGATGTAGTGGTCAGATATATCAAATTAAGAGAATATTTCAGAAGATCCCGAATTAGGGTATCATTGATCATGGATATGGATTAAAGAATGAGAAACAACCCACACACACAAAATGTGGGAAAATTATATAGGGAACTACTTTCTTAGAATTGATAAATGTTACAAGTGTAGAATATATAGCCATATTTCTCTGAACTATCATATTAATGTGAAGGCTCAAATTCTAAATGTTAAAGAAAAAGGGAAGATGGTTCAGTCCCATCCTGCAGTCTAATGCTTCATGTGTGGATAGCTTGTGTACTATTCCATTCACTATCCAAATCATAAGATAGTTAGTGGGAATCACCATCAATATCACTATAGACTAAGAGAGTGAGGTCAGTATTTTTCAATCATTAGTGATGAATTTGATGGTCCAAATTATGTGGTATAAGGTACACTCATTGTTCACACAAAGCTAGATACAACTTTGTTTGATTAACGTTCTACTCATTCTGTTATTTTCTCCAATTTTAATAGAACATTGAATTAGTACCTGAACTAAAAAAATTACATTTATTCATCAAGAATCATGGATGGATTATCCATGAATCAACAATGTATAGAAAATATATTATTCACTTTTTAAAGAAAAACATCCTCATAAATCTGGTATCCATTCCCATGATGGAATTTTATACTATACTAGTTATGGAAATGATCTCATATTGTAATTCTAAGATCAAATATCAAATAAAATAAATATTAGTATTCTTGAATGGAAAACCTATAGTTATTTTCAAATTAGAGATATCTTATCCTCTACATTGTTTACAAGCACCTTCTATTTCCATCTTTATAAAAATGATCAATGAAGATGAATAAATAAATTGAATTATAAGAATTGAAAAGTTCCCAATCATGTAGGAATATATTATCATTTTTCGGGAGGAGTGAATTGAGCCTCCCCCATAATGAGAGTAAGATATCTCTATTGAAATCATACCTCAATCAAAACAAATATATAAGACCCCGTATAGAAAAGAAAATGTGGAGCTTGATGAATTAAAGATACATCTCCGTGAAATTTTGGAGAAGGGGTTTTTTGGGACAATTGTGTCTCCTTGGAGATCACATGTTCTCTTTGTAAAGAATAAGGATGGATCAATGTGGATATGCATTATTAATAGAGACCCTAATGGTATCATAGTGAAGAAAACATACCCTCTTCCAATGATTGATGATTCATCTAGCTAGACAAAAATGGATCAATTCTTCCCTATGATTGACTTTCAATATGGTTATCATCAAATGAGGGTGAATAAAGAATGTATTGTAAAGGATACCTTTAAATATAGATATCAGCATTATGAGTTTATTATATTCTATTTATCTTGTCTAATTATCTTAATTTTTTTATTTTTTGATGACGATAATATTTACGGACTACCTTGATAACATTTTGGTAGTTTTTATTGATGATATTATGATATATTCAAAAATTCATGAGGTGTATGATGATAATTTAAGAGTTTTTTTAAAAACACTCTTGAAGTAGATGCTATATAGAAAATTCAAAAAATGTGAATTTTGGTTATAAAAAGTTTCTCTCATGGGTACATTGTAACCAATTATGGAACCTCGTTTGATCCTTCCATGACAATGTTTTTTGAGGAGTGGAATCATCCTACAATATTATCATAGATTCATACTGTAATGTATTGCATTTTCCATGTATTGTTTTAAATTATATGGAATTATTTTGAGACCAGGCGTGAAAACAATACATCATTCAAAGGCCCGGTGAGCCTGAAACGGTGGTTTGCACTTTCTATGTTAATGGAGTAAGCACTTGTGAGCGGTTGTGGCCATTTCCAAATGGGTGCTCAGATTAAAAATATGAGAGAACCGTTGCATCCGGGATGATTAGATTACTTAAGAATGAGTCTAACCTCAACTGATGTAGGTCGAGGGAAACTTTTTATTTTAAGACGTTTTTAGCGAAAAAAATAAAATAAATTGCTAAATGATTATTTTATTTTATGGAAGCATCTACTGCCGCGCAGCAACATGACATCTGTTTCCTTATTTAAAGACTTGTCATAATGACTCAAGAATCAAAAGATGGATTCATTAATACCAAAACGTATCTTAATGTCAATCATGGATACCCTTTTAGTGGGATAAGTGATTGGTGGTCGTTGATGAACTTTTGTGAGAAATCACTGGAGGATCCGCAAAGTGCTGGAGAAAACCCTCAACAGAGAACGACGACGGATCAGAGTCATGAATCGTTGCGCCAACGATGTTGAAGGATCTTGACGATGGCGAAAGTGCGACCCCATCGTTAGCAATCGATCACAGTTGAGGGAGGGTTTTGTTGTTTAATTTTCCTCTTTCCTCATTATTGATTTAAATCTATGAACGCGGATCAACCATGAACAAGTGGATCTGCGGATTCATATGTTCTTGCGGGAGGGATTTTTCTTTGGGATGATCTCGGGGATTTGATCCATGTTTTTTTATTGTTTGATCGTACTCCATTAAAGCCTACTAATATGAGTGGATCAATGCCATAACAAATGACGGCAGCGGTTCATTCCTCATGTTGTTTTATTGGATTCCCCCCCCTTTCTTTTCTCGTGCGTTATTCGTGTTCTTCGCGGGGTGATGGAAAACAGATCGTTGGGCATCTGTTCTATGATGCAACGATTACAAATAGATGGTTCGACACTGCAACGACCTTGCATAGGTGCAGTGACGATGGTGGACGATGAATCAGATTGGATCGAAAAAGGTCTTTCTTCAAGCGTTCTTCATGTGGGAAGATAAAATCATGTTTTTGGAGCTGATCGGAGGTCGGAAAAAATCTGCAATAGCTTCGTGGTGTTAGGGTGACCAAGTTTCGTGGCAATCAGATAGGCGGATCGAGGAACGGATCATCACGGGAGGCGTGATGGCAGATGTTAGTGTTTCTGGAAATTTCCAGAATACACGGCATGTACTTTCGAAGAACACGTCATGTAGTACAGGCGGCAGCTAGAGTTTTGGGGGTCAGATAGGAATCACACGGTGTGAGACCCTTGTCACACGGCGTGTTGGAATTTCCCCGAATCTCGGCATTTGTTTTGGGAAATACACTAACATAAGATGATCTACACGACCTCAAGCGACACGGCATGTGCAGCATGGAAGAAGAAGCTACGTGGAACTCGATGTGTATCGAGGGGGTACATGGACACGGGCTGTAGTACACGGTTTGATGACCATGTCCGACCCCATGGTCAGTGACATGGGGTCCACCCCAGTCACTCAGACATGGCGTGTACATCGTTCTACATGCCGTGTACCGAGTTTTTTTCTACATGACCAGCCTTACAACAGGGGCCTTTGAACATGGGTAGTACCCGGGGTCAGACAACATGGTGCGTAACCTTTCTACATGTCGTGTATTTTTTTTTAAAATGGCATGGTCCTCTTATTCACCGAATCTTAGACATCTTTCTTTTGGGTTAGTTCCCCTTCTTCTCATTCCCCTGAAGGTCAGGCATCATTTTCTCACACAAGTGTATGATCCCATCAGCAAGACTTTATGTGATAGGTTCATGCATCCATCTGAGAGGCCCGGATGAAGATCATATATCCATTCCTGACCCTAAGTAGAGTCAGTAATTGACGTGACCAACTCTACAGGGTGTTGATCCACTACCTATCTGGTGTATCACCTAACTGGTGAATCTGGATGTGTCGCGGTATCCGCCATGGACCTGCCAGTGATCCTAATCTGTGTATCATGATCTTTCCCACTCAAGAGTGTGTCTCCCGTAATGAGTTCTTCTATCTATCAGAAATCGTTCCACTCATGAGTGTGTCTCCCTTAATGAGTGTGACAACCATACGTGATGGTTCCCGACAAACGGTACTTCTCGGACAGACATTATCAGATCTGTAAGACACATGGAGTGAGTTCTCCCAGGATGAGTGCTTCGCAGAATCTTTGAACTGAATCCCTAACGGGGGTATATGGTTGTGTGACTTGTCTCTAGACTACGGGTCTGGGTTTTTAAAATATATGGTTTCTTCTATATGTTCTGTAGACATACACTATGCATAGCCGACTCTATGATTACTTTTTGAATTTTTTTGTGGTTTTCGGGGTCCTCTACTGAGTATTGTTATACTCACTTATACACGGGCTATGCCTTCACGTCTGGTGTCTTGTGCAGATGAGAAACCTTTTTATTGATTCCAGGGCGGGCCAGGATTGGACAGAGCTTTCTGAGTTCCCTACAGGTTGAGGCTTTCCTACAGCTACGAGCAGCAGTCCCAATACCTTTTGTGTTTACATGTTGGACTTTTCAGTTTTCATACTCTTGTTTTTGGTGGGCGTGTATTCTGGCCCTGTTTACTTTTTAGTACTCTAAATTTCTCCACACTCTGTTGGTCGGGTTTAGTTCTATGAATTCATTTTTGTTCCTTAGTGGTTTTTACATTTCATCATTGTGGGATTGGAGATGTGTGTGTGTGTACATGTGCATAGGAAATTCCTCCCATGTTAGTAATATTTCTACTCGGTGCTAGTCACCAGCCGCTGTCATATTAGAGCCGGGCTTGGGTATTCACAGCGCGTGACCACTGGGACGGGTCGTGACAGATTGGTATCAGTGGTTTTCGGTTCTACCTTATGACCACGAGTCTGTGAGTTTGGTTTGGGACAACAATGTTGAGTGTTTCAGGTTCTACATTCAGGCCAGAGACTCTAGTGTTGGTGCGGCGCCCGACGTATCCATACACTAGGACTCTAATGACATGATTTTTAAATCGGTACATGAAAACCTGGGTTTCTGGGGAATAAATGGTACATGGATCATATAATAATGGTTTGTGTTTTCCATGTAATTTGTGTCAGCTTTCCATATATACTCTTTGACCATGGTACATATTGTTTACTTACTGGATGCCTCTGCGATGCATACCTACTAGGATTCATCAGAACGATCATAAGGATGACACCCTATATGATGAGGCTTCGATATAGGAACCGGTTACCCAGGAATTGCCACCAGGTGGTGCACCAGTTATTCCACCACTAATGGAGAAACTATTGGTACCTGCAGTACCGACCTGTGAGGAGTGAAAGCTTAGCATGATCCATGAGTTCTAGAGACAGAGACCCCTCAGGTTCCGAGGCGAGCCCGACCCTCAACCGGCTGAGGATTGGCTTGAGGTGGTGACTAGAGTATTCTATCTAGTGAGGACCCCAGCAGACCAGATGTTGATACTAGGAGCGAGCATTCTTCAGGGTTCGACGAGACGATGGTGGAGTCTGACCACATAGACTCACGACTGGGAGAATCATTCATGGACGGATTTTGAGAGATACTTCAGGGAGGAGTTCTCCTAGTTACGCTGAGAATTGTATGCATCCAAGAGTTTCTTCGGCTCCAGAAGGGCAGTATGACAGTAGCGTAATATTCATAGAGGTTCACCAACCTCGCCAGGTACTCGATGGATATTGTCAGGGATTAGTACTTCAGAGCTCAGACATTCAATAGAGGTCTACGATGAAACATCTAATCTAGTTTTGTACCTCTATTCATATTGACTTATGCTGGAGTTCTTGAATGGGACTTGGTGATCTAGAGCTTCTTCGCAGAGCAGAGACAGCCACAGACAATCACCAGTAAAAAGACAGGTGCAGAGACCCCGGCAGCAGGGAGCCGACGTCAGGCACATAAACCTAGACGTGGGAAACGATATAAGAGGACCCAGGATATGAGATCAACAATCCATGGCTCTCTGGAAGGACCTAGTCAGCCTAGGGAGAAGCGATGCTACACATGCGATGATAGGGTACATCTCGCTAGAGATTGCCCGACCCGTCGATCTGCTGACAGGGAAGAGGTGGACGGACCACCGAGGTAGAGGCAAAGAATGGAACAGGCAGAGCCTCCAGGTGGCGGATGTGGAAGAGGAGCAGGGAGAGATGCAGGTGGTTGAAAATGCTTCGACTTACTTCCACCACCACCCCCATGAGGTCCGCACTAGGCTGAGGGAGCTGGGGGACAGGTGCGGGGACAGCTGCAGGCGGTTGAGGCATACGATCTTGGGACTCCAGGTATGATTCGAGGTACGATCTATGTCTTCTATACCTTATCTGTCATTCTTATAGAAAAAGGTGCTAATCATTCCTTCATAGCCAAATTTCTTATACAAAACCTCGAGATTCTGGTAGAACTATTGACTTGATCCATACATTTGGAGACACCTACAGGATGAGACTCAACGATCACACACCTTTGCAGACAATGTGATCTTACCCTTGGAGGCAGGAGTTTTATTTGGATCCTCTTTGTGGTAGCGTCAAGGCCTTATGACATCATTCTCAGTATGGATTGGTTATCATTGGTCCATGCCCAAATTTCCTGTTCTAGAAGAGTGTGGTGTGTCCGTCATGATGGAACAAGTTTTTCCTTTTTCAGAGAAAAGGAAACCTAAGAAGAAGATAATGGACTTATGCACATGAGGGTGCATCCAATCAATCATCAGTCGGCTGGCCTTTCCCTCGGAGCAGTGGATGTCGTGAGCACCCAGTTCCCAGTAGTAGTGGCGGAGTACGAGGACGTCTTTCCCAGAAGATGTTCCAGGACTACCTCCCCACTAGGAGATAGAATTATGCATCAACTTTCTCCTCAGGATGACACCGATTTCTTTATCATCATATTGGATGTCTCCCATATAGCTTTGCGAGATGAGGGTGCAGTTGGAAGAAATGTAGAGAAAGGGTTTCATGAGACCCAGCGTCTCACCCTGGGTGGCCCCCAGTCTTGTTTTCCAAGAAGGAAGATGGGAGTCTGAGGTTGTGTGTGGATTACCCATGCCAGAACTAGGGTGACAGTTAAGAACAAGTATCCACTACCAAGAATCGATGTCCCTCATTGATCAGCTAAGCGATGCATAGTGGTTCTATAAGGTTGACCCTTCGATCAGGCTATCACCAGCAACGAGTGCGGGGAGGAAAATATACCAAATGCGGCTTTCAGATTCCTATACATTAACTATGATTACTTGGTGATGCCTTTTTGGCATGACAAATTTCCCCCGCAGTGATCCTGGGACTGATGAACCAGATCTTCCAACCATACATGGACCAGTTAGTAGTGGCCTTCATCGATGACATCCTTGTGTACTCTACGTCAGAGGAGGTGCACGCGAGACACTTACGGATGGTTCTAGACGTAACTCCAAGAGAACCAGCTTTATGGGAAGCTCTTGAAGTGCTGTTTTTGGATTCAGAGGTCCACTTTCCTAGGTTATGTCATCTCAGAAGATAGATTAGCTTTGGACCCAACCAAAGTGGATGTTGTGTTACTGTGGGAGCCACCTCGGAAACGTGACGGAGGTGCATAGATTCCTTGGAATGGGAGAATATTACCAGAGATTCATTCCTGATTTCTCTTGGATATAAGCACCAATAATGGCCTTGAACAGGAAGGGGGAACCCTTTATATGGATGGAGAAGTGCCAACATGCTTTTGAGCTCCTGAGATAGAGTTTGACGAGTTCCTTAGTCTTGAGATTTCCAGAGGGAGGGTGTCGATTACGTAGTTTTCTGTGACTCAATAGGGACTGGACTCTGCTATGTCCGGATGTAGTGTCATATAGTGATTGCTTATGGTTCACATTATCTTAGGGCCACATGAGCATAAATATGAGACCCATGATCTTGAGTTTGAAGTGGATGTCTTTTCATTGAATATTTGGCGACACTACCTCATGGTGAGTCCGTTTATCATCTACTCTAAACACAAGATCCTCAGGTACATCTTTTCGTAGAAAGTTCTGAATCTACGACAGACACGAAAGGATAGAGTTTGTCTAGGACTATGATTTCGAGATCATATATACTCATGGAACGGGGAACAAGGTGGTGGATTCTCTTAGCAGAAGGTCAAGCTCACAGCTGTTGAGTGAAGAGAAACAGCAGTTAGTTGCGTTGCAGTTATCCTTCATGGATGGAGAGTATACATCTTACCTGAAGTTGATGGTTTGTCACCCCTCCCACTCTTAAAGTGAGTTAGGGAGTCATATCTTGGGGATGTCGACTATGTTGATTTATGTGGTCAGTTATCTATAGGACATGCTCCTGATGGATATTCACAAGGTGGGTAGAACGTACTTCTTTTCATAGGAAGCACTAATGTGCCAGTGGTGTTACAGGAGGATTTCGTAAGGGAGTTTCAGAAATCCATTGAGGCGGTACATTCGGGGGTGGAAAATATGTACCAGGATCTCCGAACATATTTATGGGTGTCAGGGATGAAGAAAGTAGTAGCAAAGTTCGTTTGTTGATGCCTCACACGCCAGTAGGTGAAGGCTGAGCACCAGGTTCCAGCAAGATTTGCTCACCCCTGGAAGTTCCAGAATGGAAGTGGGATATTGATGGACTTCGTGATAGGCTTACCACGAACGTCCATGCGGTATGATTCCTTCTGGGTGATCGTTGACCGACTCACCAAGTCATCCCACTTCCTAGCTATTAGGGAGAAATGTTCCATAGAGAGCTTGGGACGCCTCTATGTGCAGAAGATAGTTCAGCATCATGGCATCCCCTAAACTATAGTCTCAGATCAATATGCCAGAATCACATACCAGTTGTGGTTGGGATTTCATGAGGATTTTGGGACTCAGCTACGCTTGAGCACAGTGTTTCATCCCCAGACTAATGGTCAGATGGAGAGGACCATTCAGGTTCTGGAAGATATGATGCGTGTTTGAATCTTGGACTTTGGTCGTATCTGGGAGGACCACCTACCATTGGAGGAGTTTTCATACAACAACACCTACCACACCATCATTGGTATGGCTCCGTTTGAGGCTTTGTATGGGAGACCCTAACGGTAAATGCTTTGCTGGACCGACCCAGGAGTATCAGCACTCATGGGTCCAGAGATGGTGAAAGCTACCACAGAGAAGGTGGAGGTCATCCGAGAGTGGATGAAGACTACACAGAGCCGGAAGAAGTCCAATGCTGACCGATGAAGGAGGCCTCTGGATTTTGAAGATGGAGACCATGTCTTTTTTCGGGTATCACCTCGACAAGGGTTACGAATATTTGGCTGAGGAGGCAAGCTATCTCTGAAGTTCTTCGGAACCTTCTAGATACTATGCAGAGTTGGCGAGGTGGCGTACTGCCTAGCTCTACCCCCATAGTTGCATCGGGTACATGATAACTTCCACGTGTTGCAACTGAGGATGTACGTGCATGACCCGTCGCACGTCATCGACTTGGGCGAGCTGGACATCGAGGATGGAGTGACATTTTCTGAGTACCCAGTGGATATAGAGGATCAGAAGGAGGGGATCCTTCGTGGGCGATCGATTCCCTTGGGGTGTGTCCATTGGTAGCATGTGAATCTTCAAAAGAGCACGTGGGAGCGGGAGGCCCAGATCCATGCCCAGTACCCTCATCTTGTCGGGTAGCCTTTGTTTTGGATTTTCGGGGACGTAAAGCCACAATGTGGAGAGAATGTAATATCTTGTATTTTACATGTATTTTTTTAAATTATATGGAATTATTTAGAAACCAAACATGAAAATAGATATTCATTCCAAGCCCCATTGATCCCAAAATGGTGGTTTTCACTTTTTACGTTAAGTGAGTCAGCACTTGTGTGCGGTTGTGTATGTTTCTAAACGGCTGCCCGGATTAAAAATCATAGGGCACCGTTGCGTCTGAGACGATGACTTTACTTATGAATGATTCTAACCTCGACCATTGAAATTCGAGAGAAAAAGTTTATTTTCAGACGTTTTTAGTAAAATAAAAATAAAATAAATTGCTAAATGTTTATTTTATTTTATGGAAACATCCGCTATAGCGCAGCGATGAGACATCTGTTTCCTTATTTAATGATGCGTCATAATGACACTATAATGGAAATAAGGAGTCATTAATATCGCAGCATATCTTAAATGGCAATCATGTTTCCCATTTTAGTGGGTTAAGAAATTGGTGGTCATTGATGAACTTTTCGGAGAAATCGCTAGAGGATCCTCAGAGTGCTGGAGCGAACCCTCAACGGTGAATGATGACTGATCGGAGTTGATAATCGTTGCACCAACGATGTTGAAGGATCTTGACGATGAAGAAAGTGTGAAACCTTGGTCATCGATCGATCATAGTTGTGGTAGGGGTTTGTTATTTAACATTCCACTTTCCCCATTCTTGATTTAAAACGACTAACCTAGATTAACCAAGAACAAGTGGATCTATGGATTACTACGTTCTTTCGGGACAAATTTTTCTTTGGGATGATCTTGGGGATTTGATCCATGTTTTGTTTTATTGTTTTCTCTTGCTCCGTTAAATCCTACTAACAAGAGTAAGTCAACGCCGTAACGAATGATGGCGGAGGATCGTTCATCATGTTATTTTATTGGGATTTTCCCCCTTTCTTTTCTCGCGCGTTATTCGTGTTCTTCACGGGGCGATGAAAAACGGATTATTGTGCATCCATTCAATGATGCAACAATCCCAAATCGAAGGTTCGACACCACAATGACCTTGGTGAGGTTCAATGATGATGGAGGATGATGAACCAGATCAGATTGAAAACGGTATTTCTTTAAGCGTTCTTCATGCAAAAAAGATCAAATCATGTTTTTAGAGGAGATCGGAGGTCCAAAAACATCGGAAGTAGCTTCGTGGTGTTGGGGAGACCAATACATGGATGTTTCATGATGATCAGAGGGCTGAATCGATGAACGGATCATCACCGGAGGCACGATTGTGGAATTCCATGTTTCTAGAAATTTCCAGAATACAAGGTGTGTACTTCCAAAGAACACGTCGTGTAGTATTGGTGGTGGCTAGGGTTTCAAGGGTCAGAGAGGAATCAAATGGCATGTGACCCTGTTCACACAGCATGTCAGACTTTCCCCAATGATTGGAATGTATTTTGGGAAATTCACGGACATGAGATGATCTACATGACTTCAGGCGACACGGCGTGTACAACATGGAAAAGGCGGCTACGCGGAACTCGGCATGTATCCAGGGGGTACATGGACTCGAGTTGTAGTACACAGGTTAATGAACATGTACTCCCCCATGTTCAGTGACACTGGGTCAACTCCACTCACTCGGTCAGGGCGTGTACATCGTACTATACACCATGTTCCCAGTTTTTTTACACGACCAACCTTGCGACACGGGCCATTGTACACTGGCAGTACCCGGGCCAGACAAAACGACATGTAATCTTTCTACACACCGCATACTTTTTAGAAAATGGAATGGTCCTCTTGTTCACCGTATCTTGGAAATATTTTTTTTGGGTTAGTGCCCCTTCTTCTCTTTCCCCTGAAGGTCATGCATCATTTCCTCACAAAAATGTATGATCCCTTCAGTAGGACTTTCTGTGATATAGTCAAGCATCCATCCGAGAGGCCCGGATCAAGATCCTCTATCCATTCCTGACTCTAGGTAGATTCAGGCATCAATGTGACCAACTCTACTGGGCATTGATCCTCTACCTAGATAGTGTATCACCTAACTGGTGGATCCAGATGTGTCACGGTATCCTCCATGGCCCTGGCAGTGATCCTCATTTGTGTATTGTGATCTTTCCAACTCAGGTGTGTGTCTCCCATAATGAGAGCTTCTATATATTGGAAATATTCCCACATAGGAGTGTGTCTCCCATAATGAGTGCCACTACCTCTCGTGACGATTCCCGATGAACAGTACTTCTCGGAGGGACGTCATAAGAGTTGTAAGACTTGAGGAGTGTGTTCTCTTGGGACGAGTGATTTGTGGAATCTTCGAACTGAATCCCTAACAGGGGTATGCGTTTTTGCTAATTTTCTCTAGACTACAGGTCCAGATTTTTGGTATATCTAGTTTTTTCTATATATTATTTAGACATACATTGTGCATATCTAACTGTACGTTTACTTTGTCCACTATTTTGTGGTTTTCGGGGTCCTCTACTGAGTATTGTTATCCTCAACCATGCTTGGGCTTTGCCCGCATGTCTGGTGTCTTGTGCAGACGAGCAGCCTTTTGACAGAGTCTAGGGTGGACCGGGATAGGACCGAGAATTCAGAGTTCCCTACAGGCTGAGGCGTTCCTATGGCTACGAGTAGCAGTCCCAGTACCTTTTGTGTTTACAGGTTGGACTTTGATGTTTTTAGACTCGTATTTTTGGTGGGCTTGTACTGTAGCCCAAATTACTTTTTAGTACTCTACCTTTGGTTGTACTATGTTGGTTTGGTTTAGTTGAATGCATAAATTTTTTTTCCTTAGTGGTTTTTACATTTCAGAATTGTGGGCTTGGAGATGTGTGCGTGTGTACAGGTTCATAGGAAATGCCTCCCATGTTAGTAATATGCCTACTCGGTGCTAGTCACCAGCGCCTGGCCTATTGGAGGCGGACTTGGGGAGTCACAGCATGGGCCCCACTAGGATGGGTCGTGACATATAGTTTCCTTGGATTATTTGGATATTATTATGGGTTTCTGAAAAACGATTCAAGCATTTCTAATCCACTAAACATGTTAACTTTAAATGAGGAAATTTTCATCTTGGAAAAGGACCATTAATAATGATTCCAAGAGCTGAATTAGATAATGGTTACTAAACCAATGTTAACTACACCCTCTATCAGAGAAGGATTCATTTTTTTAGTGATGCATATCTGAATAGTCTTGGGTAAATCATCGTGAAAAATTAAAATGTTATTGATTATGCATCCAAACTTTTGAAGCCTAATGATCATTATTATCATACACATGATGTTGATTTTGACATGGTTATTTTTTATCTGATGATATAGAGGTACTATCTTTATAGGGAGAAATGTGGCATATACCCAGAACACCAAAGTTTGAAGTATATTTTCACACAATAGGAATTGAACATTAGATAGAGGATAGGTTTGGAACTTCTTAAATACTATGATTATTCATTTCATTATCACCATGGAAGATAGAACAATTTATGTGATTCATTAAGTAGTAAAGCCCCTATTTTTCTTGAAATGATAAGGATCCATGAAGTTCCTTTGATCAAATACCTAGTAAAACTAGTCATTGGATTCATAAGGGAAGGGAAGTCATTAAACCTACCCCAAATGATTTCACAACCATCATTACTCTATAATATCGTGAAATATCAAAGAGAATATCCATTATTACAGAAGAATATATTGACGATGAAAAATGGGTAATTTCATGACTTCAATATTGATCATAAAGGTGCACCAAAATGCCTTTCTAGTCAATGTAGTAGATATATTCTATAAATAAAGAAGTTACTGATGTATGAAGCTCATAAATACACATTTTTTATACATTCAGTAATCACTGAAAGGTATAGGGGCCTTCAAGATCATTATTGGTGGGATAACATGAATAAGGGGATTGTTGACTACCCTGCAAGGTGCATGTTTTGTCAACATGTATTGGGTGGTAACATTCTAATGGGGTATTGTAACCACTACCCATACCAAAATGGAAGTGGGATAATATCACAATGGGAATTGTCTTTAGTCTTTTGAGAACATCCAAATGATACAATGCGATAGGTGTTTTAGTGGATCCTCTCACCAAGAAATATATTTCCATCGCTATTCCAGAATATTTCTCTTTTGAAAAAATTTCTCGGATTTTTATAAAGGTTGTGGTGAGGATTCATGGGATTCCACATTATATTATTTATGATAGTGATCCAAGAATTACATCGAAATTTATGAGAAATGGGCATCAATCTCTGAATAACCAATTGATTTTTAGTACAACATATGACTCCACAAACTGATTTCCAATATAAAATTACTGTTTAGAAACCTGAGGACATTCTATTACCATGATCAGTGGACTTTTATGATAGTTGTGAACAAAAACTCCCATTAGTTGAGTTCTCAAACCAAAACAGACTCCGTATGAGTATTCAAATGGTACCCTGGGAAGCTCTATATGGGAAGGAATGTATAAGTCCTACATGATGGGATGATGTTAGTGAGAGAAATCTTGTTGGGCCTGATCTTTTTCATGGGATGATGGAAAAGTTTCATTCCATCCAAAAACACATAAAGGCTCCTCGGAGTTGGAAGAAATTCACTGCTAACAAATATAAAATGGACTTAGAGTTGGATGATTATGATAAAGTGTTCTTTAAAATTTCACCATGGAAGATATTCATGTATTTTGGGAAGAAAATGAATCTTAGACGCCAGTATATTGGCCGCTATTAGATCCATGATCGTGTAGGATCAATGTCATATCAGATTTCACTTCCACAAAATCTATCTCATGTTCATGATGTATTCTATTTATCTCTCATGATAAAGAACATCATTGATCTATCATATCTATTGAATCTTGACATAATAAAAATGGAACATAAAATCTCTTATGAGAATAATATTGTGGAAATGTTGAACTGTAGTGACAAGGTTCTACACAAAAATTCGACATAAATCATAAAATTGTTTTGGAGGAACCATAAATTTTAAGTAGTGAAGTAGGAACCAAAGGATGCAACGAGACAGAATTACCCCCATATTTTCTTAACTAATAGAACAAGTTGATATTTCAGGGATGAAATTTATTTAGTGGGGATGAATTTAATGGTTGTGACCTTTGGAATGATAATTGTTTCCTCAAATAATGTGTGTTATATTATATTACACACAACAAAACCATATATCATTAATAATGAAGTAAAAATAAAGGGAAATGTGACCATCTAGTTTCGACCATTACGTGACCGGTTTTTAATTATTCTCATTGGTTAATATAACCATTTAAAACTATAGTCTTTATAATAAATTTAAAATTTTAATTAGTGTTTATATGTAAAATTGTGAAAAAGGTTAATTGATATAGAAAGAAGATTTGATTGCCTCAGCTAGTAGAGTTGTGATGCATGAAGAAAATTTATTGAAGTTTGGGAGGGAGGTATAATCATTAGGGTTCTCTCTTGACCAACCATCATTCAATCATAAACATGTGATGTTTAAAAAAAAATTCCTACACGATTAGTTCATGTTAGTGGAAATTACTACTCAGGCGATGTTAGTCGAGCCGCCCCATGAATATATCACAATCACACACCTTACCCTTATGTAGTAGTTTGGGATTAAAATGGATTATGTTTCACATCCCTATTTGCCTAAATTGTAATTCCATTACTTAAAAAAAATTTTAATCCATCAATTCCATTTTACGATTAGGTTTTCTTAATAAAATTGAGAATGAATTTGATAAAGTAAAATTTCTAACATAAATTTTACATTCCATAATAGATATAAATATATACAATAAAACATTTTATTATGAAAAATAATTATTTTAATGTAACTGTATGATAAAAACTCTATTATTTAAATATAAATTTTTATATAACGTTTTTTCAAGTGTTATAAATTTTACTATGCATTTTCAATCCGCTATTATTTTTAATAAATAATTTTTTTTTATATTTAAAAATAAGAATTAAAAAATAAATTGATTTACTCAAAAAAAATAAATAAATTTTTTTAAATCATTAAATAAAATTTATGTTATGTTGAATTTAAGAAAATTTTCTAAAATACATTATTTTGTTTATGAATAGTAAAAATATTGTTTGAATTTTTATGTATTTATAATGATATATTAATTATTTCACAATGATGTAACGAATAATTAACCATAATCCATGACATAAAATATATTATTTTAATAATATCAAGTATTTTAATATATTTTAGTCAATTTCCAATCGAAAAAATAAATTTCCAATCTCTAAAATGGAAACATTAACATTAAAACATTATTTATTCGTAAACAAAAATTTTCCATAATGAAAACGTAATATAAAATTATGTATAGAACTTTTGGATTAAAATATAATAGAATATGAGCCACTTGTCCAAAACCATGGGAAAACACCATGTGATATCCCTTTTTTCATTTTCTAAAACCTAGTTTTCCAAGGCCAATATTTTGCAATTAGTGAAAAAATCATCCACTTTTCCTATAAATACCCACCCATTTATACATTTTCATTCACCTCCCATACATGATTCATTAATTCATGTAATTTTTACCTCCTGATTAATCCTCTAATATTTTCCTCAATCCCCCAAGATCTCAATCCTCATGTTTTAGGAACATATCTTCAAGGTAAGGGAAATATCTGACTTTCCTCTTACTTCCATGAACCAATTTTTTATATGTCTTATAAATGTTATGGTTACCCTCTATTATTTTCTTTTTATTAATTACCTTAATTAAATATTATTTTTTAGCAACACGTGACCCATGTCCCCTCCCTTTTAATCCATTTCAAAAACCATATTTTATACCGTTTTTGCAGTCAAATTTAATTATCAAAATTCCTCTATTCTCCTAAATAAATTCCCTTTTATTTTTTTGAATACAAAAAACATATATAATTTATGGGATATTCAAAAAGATTTAAAAATTATTTATTTGATAATGATATTGACAAACATAAATCTTACATTGCCTTTTGTTTGCACTAGACAACACATCCCCAAATTTTCATGAATGTTTCTTTATAGGATCCAAGATTATAGCCCATTTCTCAATCATTGATTTTGTTGGATATAGGGCCCGACCAATGTTATGTATTAGGAGTTATACACCTTTGATGTTGGCCTGGGAAACTGGTTAGCGAAGCCCATTTGCAAAGATCCCTCTACGATCATGGAGCCCCACCTCCAAGAAAGGAGGCGGGATGCTCCGTGAACCCCTTTGATGTTCACGACGCACTGCGAAGCAATGAGGTGGGATGGCTCCGCGAATCCCATTAACATTCGTGAACCTACCACAGAGAATGCTCCATCTTCTTACAGATTGAGATCTACTTCACATCATCCCTTTCCTATAAATACCCATCCCACCCCCTCACCAGATGGTCACTCCGCCCATTGGGCGGCAGGTCTCAAAGTTCACGGAGCTCCGGTTTCCTTCACGAAGCAGCTCCACGAGCATCCGCCTTCACAATGCTTCTTAGTGAGTCCATGTTCGGCGAGTCCATGCTCCACGAGACCCCATTTTCAATGAGCCTCTTTTCTCCATGAGTCCATGCTCTGTGAGTCCATGCTAGGGTGTTGGAATTTTACATTTCTCCCTTATGCGCACCCTCCTTCCATCTATGGAATGCAATGATTTGAGATACTCCTCCAAACACCATGAAACAAATTGAGTCAATATTCTCCTCTTCATTCGTTTCCCATGTCATGACTTGAGAGTCTCATCATCAATTCCTCGATCACATTGATTTGACCATTCCTCAAGCATCTCCTGCCAACCATATCTCTTGGCGCCTATGCCAGGTTGAACCAGAAATGGTTGCCATTTTGTAAGTCCCAACACCAACCATTGCCAGGAGGATTATGCCTAATAGTCTTATCTATAAGAATTTAAACTATAGTGAGCCCTATATGACCAATATAGGATACCTCTTACTCAATATAAGTGATGCCTTGTGTGCTATACATAATATTCCAACAGTCCACTATACATGACTATAAACTGTAGTATTCCCTATGTGATAAATATAGGATGCCTCTTTCTCCAAACAAGAGATGCCTTATGCTCCAAGAATATGATTCAAATAGTCCTCTCTACATGACAATAAACTGTAGCATGCCCTATCATTAAATAATAGGAGGAATCTTATCCAAATAAGAGATTCTCTATGTTCCAAGCATAAGATGCATTATGCCATGATCAAAATGGAATAAATCCAAGAGAATTGGAATCTGTTATAACATTCCATCCCACCACCTCAAGTTATTGGTGTCCTTCATTATGATATTTATCCTCTTCCATGTTTGAAGGGACCCCCTAATGGTTGGTTCCCATGACGCATCGTCTCACTAACTGTCAGGGGCCAATGCCCTGTAAGACTTTGGAAAACACTTCTAGTCAGGTCCTATGTTTCAAACACAGTCAGCAGTCAACCCTCATTTGTTTGTCCCCATTTCAGAATAACATGATATGGATTCTGTGTTTCAAACACGGTCAATAGTTATCCTCCTTCACCATGCCAGCCTCATTGCATTTCAAATGTCGAGCATGTAATTCACACATTTCACCTCCCTTTGTTTGTACTGATTCCAATGCCCCTAGGTGTTATCCCATATGTGGACTTGAGTAGAGGTGTTGGCCCCAAATATATTCCTCAACCCACCAGTGGGATGGGATTTGCTCCTGGCCAGACATGAGGATGACATTACAGGCTACTCCATTGGGTAAGCCACATTCACTATTACCACTTCATAGGGGCACCCGAGCAGTTTCCTAGCATATGCCCCATTGACCTTTTTCGTTGCTTAATGGCACCTGGGAAGCTTCCTTGTGTATGCCCCCATTCTCCATTGCCTCTCCAATGTGGCACCTGGGCAGCTTCATTGCATAAGCCCCATCCACTATTGTCGCTCCATAGCATCTCCCAGGAAGCTTCCTTGGGTAATCCCCATCCACTATTGCCTCTCCAAAGCGGCACCCGTGTAGCTTCCTTGCGTAATCCCCATCTACTATTGCTACTCCATAGCGGCAGATAGGCATGTTCCTTGCATAATCCTCATCCACGATTTCCACACCATAGCGGCACCCGGGCAGCTCCATTGCATGAGCCCCATCCACCATTTCCACTCCATAGAAACACCAGGTAGCTCCCTTTAATAAGCCCCATCCACCATTGCGGATCCATAACAACACATGGGTAGCTTCCTCGTATAAGACCCATTCCCCATTTTCACTCCATAGCAGCACCCAGGTAGTTTCATTGCGTAACCCCATCCATGATTTCTTTTGCATAGTGGCACTCGGGCAGCATCCTTGCGTAAGCCCCATCCACCATTGTCCCTCCATAGCGGCACCCAGGTAGCTGCCTTGCATAAACAGAATCCACCATAGCCTCTCCATAGCGACACCTAAGCAGCTCCCTTGCGTAAGCCCCATCCACCATTACCGCTCCATAGTGGCACCTGGACAGCTTCTTTGCGTAAGCCCCATTGACCATTTCCACTCCATAGCGGCACCCAGAAAGCTTCCTTACCTAAGCCCCATTAACCAATGTCGCTACATTACGGAACTCTGGTAGCTCCCTTCCGTAAACGCAATTCACCATTGTTGCTCCATAGCGGCACTGAGGAAGCTCCCTTGCGTAACCCCCATTCACAATTGGCACTCCTTAGCGTCACCTAGGCAGCATCTTTGTGTAAGCCCCATCAACTATTGTAGATCCATAGAGGCACCCAGACAACTTCCTTGCATAAGACCCATCTACCATTGCCGCTCGATAGGGGAACCTGTGCAGCTTCCTTGCATAAGCGCCATCAACCATTACCTCTACATAGTGGCACATGGGCAGCTTTTTTATGTAAGCACCATCCACCATTGTCGCTCTATAGCAGCACCCTGGTAGCTTCTTTTCGTAAGTCACATGCACTATTGACGCTCTAGAGTGGCACATGGGAAACTTCATTGTGTAAGCCCTAGTCACCATTGTCGCTCCATATCGGCTCCCAAGCAGCTTCCTTGTGTAAGCACCATCAACCATTTCCGCTCCATAGCGGCCCCTGGGCCTCCATCTTAGAGTAAGTCCCAACCTCTTCGGGATAAAATCCACGCATAAGCCCATGTTTCTTCTTTGGGATGCGAGCACGTGTAATACCCACTCCATTTCCCATGGATGCATCTTTCATGATGTGATAGTTAGGTCTTCACTGTCTCTTGTCTCTCACATCGAGCATGACTCACATGGGATTTGAGCAAGCATTGTCCATGAAATACACCATGAGCATCCTAGAGTGTAATCCCCATGCCACCTGAACTACTAGGTCTTTAATCCTTTCATAGGAAATGTAAGTAGGAAGCCTTCACGATGTTCAATCCCACCACCCAATGTTCGCTCTGACACCCTTCATGTCAGTTCACCAACACTCTGGGTAGCCTTGAGTGTAATTCCCATGCCACCTGATCTATGAGGTCTTTGATCCTTGGTAAGTTAAGTAACGTTGGAAGCCTCCACGAGGTTAAATACCACCACCCATTGGTCGTTACGACGCCCTTCACGTCGGTTAACCAACACCCTGGGCATCCTAGGGTGTAATCCCTATACTACATCAACAAATGGTATTTAATCCTTTCCGAGGCAGTGTGCGTAAGAATCCTCCACAAGGTTCAATCCCACCACCCATTGGTCGCTCCGACCCCCTTCATGTTGGTTCACCAACCCACCTGAACTATGAGGTCTTTGATCCTTTCTAAGGCACGGTACGTAGGAAGCCTCCACAAGGTTCACGCCCACCACCCATTAGACCACATGTGCTCCTTCGCGTCAGTTCACTGACCCCCATTTGGAACTACATGGTATTCGATCCTTGCAAAGGAAATGTATGTAGGACACCTCACTGAGGTTCAATCCTAACAACCATTAGTCCCGACCATGCTTCACACCGGTTCCCACACCCATGAACTGCGTGGTATTTAATCCTTTCCAAGGCTAGGTACGTAGGAAGCCTCCACGAGGTTCAAGCCCCACCATTTATCTGGCTCTCATGTACCCATTCACATCTTTTTGACCCCATCCAGCAGTAAGCCATTGTGACCCTATCCCGTGTTATGCCGCAGATACTCTTATCCAATAGTAAGCCGTTCCGTCCCCATCTAGCGATAAGCCATTGAAAACCTCAATCTTCGGTAAGACGTCATTAGAACTACGTGTACTTTGATTCCCTACCACGAGGTTGCGTAGGAATACTCATCAAAGAACAAGCCAAAAACCATCATCATCCCCGTGATGGTTTCATCCCATTCACCATCCACTTCACGGAACCTCCCATAACCCATCATAATTATTATCTGGGGTGCCACATCCCGATGAAATCATGCCATATCATTCCTCATTACCCTCAATAGTAACCAGAATTCCAACCACATGTTGGCACCAACATCAGTGTTCCCTCTAGGGGTTACACCCATCAAATCCACTCCAGTCCCTTTTCTGGTCAATCTGATCCATCTCCGATTGATTTTAAACTTGTGGCATACCCTATGTTAAACATGGAAGCTGAGGAAAACCTCAGATACAGGCCCATGTCATATGATTCCCCATGTTTGATGTGGGATTCCACAGGCTTCTATGCCCTCGAGAAGCCCTATAATAAGGGGATGAAACCTAGACGTGCCAATGTCCCAGCGTCCAGACACGACAGTGATGTCCAACATGACTACTCCCCTGACTGAAAGTTGTTTCCCTGACCAGACTCCTTGGGATGTCCTGACAAAAGTAGTGTAATTAAATATTTACCATAACGATACGACTCTATAAAGAGTTTCATGAAAAACATCTTAAATTTATAAGGGAGACCCAAACTAGGTGAAGTGTTCTGAGGAGGAATCCACCGAAGGATGAAATGACATTCCATCATCTCATTTCGATCACGGAGTAGATGTCCCTTAACAAGGAACAGATGCCGCCCGCCTTTGGATAGAGTGAATGTTGGGAAACAAACCACTCCTTTTGTCATCAAACAACATGGATTCATGCGCCCCAGCAAATGCTTTGGAAACACCTTTCCATGTGCTAAAAATGACACAATGATAATGTTTTTTAATACTTCTGAAACACGGTGATTTTGATTTTAAACTAATTTTCCATCATTATAAATGGGTATCTATGAAATGTTATATTATGATATTTATTTATCACATGAAAATTATTACATATAATTACCACACCCTACTAGAAATAAAATCCAATGGGTAAATAATTTAGTCTCCATAGATGACGTGTTTGATGATACCCTTGTGAATAACCGTGGTAATTCTTACGAAACCTCATTGGAAAGCCATGGTGATATGATTATGAATGTCTCATTTAAATTAAATTTCCAAATTTCCATATTATTATTCTTGTTATTATTTTAACAATTTGACTCTCATTCATGCATTATCAGTATAACCGATGTTCTTATGGAAATTCGTAAACATCACATGTAAATGGTTTCCCTTGCTTACCACTAATGGAAATTATTCTCACCCATTCCTTTGGTACATGACCCTAGGTTATGAGATATAGTAAATGTATGTAGGATGAACCAATGATGAATCATTTCCTGTGGATTTGAATAATGTTTAATGTTTTCATGTATTATTTACCAATATTTCAAGGAACTAAACTTCAATAGATCCTCTATTTGTACCATGTAAATAAAATGTTTATTTAATAAAAGGAGGAAATCGAGAAATTATATTTTATTTTAAAGAAAAATTAGTAAGATTTGATTTAATAAAATCCAAATAAATTAATTGGAAAAATAATTATACTTTACTTATATGTGAATTCATTTTTATTCATAAAATAATTTTTTTTAAAATAGTTTTCAATATGTTTTTCACAATTATATTAAAATTTATTTTTTCTAGATATAAAAATTGAGTCGTATAAAATTGATTCATTTTTTTAAATAATAAAATTTAAAATTAGGTAATATGTTGAACTTATGGGTTTCATAAATAAAAGTAAAAATAGAAAAAAGAAATTTTTTATCATGAATAGGGTATTAAATGGTTTACCAGGGGTGTTAATCTAAGAGATAAGGTTAAAATTGTCTATTCAAAAAGTCCCACTATTATTGTTTAAAGATATTTGGGTACTATAATATCATGACATAGATTTAATGTAAATTTTTTACCACTTTCACAAGATATTTTCTTTAAATTATTTAAATCATTTAAGTAATTCAATGTGTGTCCCTCCCCTTACTTATAAAAGGGAACATATCATCTTCTCTTTTTCACATACATTGAGGAATCTATCTCAAAACAATAATTACCCTAAATCCATTATATAATCCTTTTATTTTTTTCTTTATCTTTATTTATTCTCTTAATACCATCAGGAAAATTATTATGTTATAATCTTAAGGATGCCTCTAGAAGAAGTGAAATTCATCATTATCGAGTTTTTCAAAATTTATTAATTCATCAACTTCCAATTAATATATTTTATACATAATAAAATAATGACTAAAATATAATCAATGTACTAATATTTTTTTTAAAATATAACCATTTTTATTCTCTATTCCGTCATTTGGAAAATGAAAACATTGGTTGTGGGTTTATATTTCCATTCTTCTCCACAATCCCCTCCATGAAGTGGTGGGATTAATTATTCTTGTATTCCCTTATTAGAATATTATAAATATGTATATATAAAATATATATGATATTTATATATTTAATTAAATTATCTATATTGTTTAATCATTATCTTTATTAAATGACCATAACATTCTAATGGAAATATACAAGAAAAATGAAACATTTAACACTTACAAACAATGATTTTAATAACGAATTATTAATAAATAGATATTAAGATTTTATAATTGGGTAATATATGATATTATAGGTATGTATATGGTTATATTATGTATTTAAAATAAATTTAAATTTATTATAAAAAAGGATAAAATAAATTACAGGGAAACTTGAACTTAAGGTAATGTTTTATTTCACAGTCTCATCCTTATTCAAGATTGTTTATTTTAATGTTTCTGATATGGGAATAATATGATCCTTATATCCTAAACCAAATCTAGTTTATTTAACATATATTTATTAATATAATATTCATCTTTTCCTTTTATTTTTACCCTCTCTTTGTACTCAAAATTTCAATGAATGTTTCTAAAAAATACATAAATTTTTTGATTTGTTCAGGAATATTATTCTTACGTGTATATATTTAAATTAAAAATCATTCAAGAATGTTTCTAATATAATGAAATTATATATTAAAGTCTTTTTTACCAATGATTGAACTTTTATATAATGTTTTAAAATAATTCGTCTTTTAATTTTCTAAATGTGGTACTTTTTACAAAATATGTGAATGTAATATTATTTAAATGTTTACCGCACAAATGAAAATTATACAATCATTATTATTATATAATTTGAATATTACTCTACATGATTATACGATTGATTTCATTGAGAATTTTTTTCTTAACATTCTAGATATTGTTTTAATTTAAATAAGTGATTTCTAAATGAAATTTTTTCCCAAAAGAAATGATTCAGTGTTCTTATAAATGTATTTTACTCTATGTTAATATGAATTGATGAATATTATGAGTTACATGGGATATACTAAAATTTTTACATAATAAATATAACACTAGGTGGATTATGATCATGTTGCTATATTTTTTTACTAGGATAAATATTAACATTTCATATCCTAGTGTGTCATTTGAAGAATTCATTTCAAATATTTTTTTATGTTTAGGGCCATTTATTTCCACTAAATTCATTGTTGGGTATCATATAATTTCTTGTTTGGGTATTTGGAATAAACTTGAGCTATTTATGTATTATTTCATGTCATGAGGTCTTGGAAATAATATTATGATTTATGAAATAATACTTTTTACCATTTTAAAAATAATTTAGGTTATCTATTTTATTATTTATGCTTCTATGTATCCCATGAATTTAGTCCCCCTTTTTTGAAATTAGTTATATATAATATTACATTATTATTTATCTATAAAATTTTTTACATGAATAATTTATCCAACGACAGCTTCTTTTAAACACATTCCCTTTTTGAGCATCTAAGCATTCCCATTTATTATTTTTACCTTTCCCCAGGTTACCAAGAAAGGATTTATTAATGATTTTGATGTTGTAATAGAAAAATTGATAAATATTTCACTATAATATTAAATTGTATATCATGTTTTTAAATTTAATGTGAGAATCATAAATATATATCTGTCTAGTCTCCCAATGCACCCCTCATATTTTATCCTCCAATATTCGATCCCATGTCTCATATGCCAATGTTGTTAAATGATCACTTTCTCCAGGTTATTGGATTTGGGGGTGTTACATGTAAATAAGGGAAATTATACACTAATAACTCTTACATTAATCAACATATCCTGTAAAGAAACTCAATCATGTAAATTAGCCACTTAAATTCATTTAGGTTCATTCAGAATGGAACTTTATTCTACGAAATTCTGAGTCTTATGACACGATCAATATTATTTTTATTTTTAAGTCATGAAACATTGATATATTAAACTCAAAATTAATTCATTAAAAGTATTTCATGAGAATTTTTCCATGGTTGAAGGCATGATATTATTTCCTTCCATTATGATCAAGGAATATTATCTATTTAAATAGGCCATATAGATAATATAATGAAATTAATATTTTGGTTTTTTCTTTGATGGTATCTATATAGGTATCATTGGATTTCTCAAATATAGTATTTATTCCCCATGAAAAAACATGGCATTGGGGAATTTGATGTTGAATACTCAAAATACATGGTTATAATATAATTAGTTACTATAATGTGTTTACAACCTCTTCTAATCATGTTTATCTAATTAATCATGATTTATTTTGGATCGGTCATTTCCAATAAACTTTTCAAAAATATCAATGTCATAGGAATGAAATTGAGCATTCAAGGAAAATACTACTCTAGTATCATATAAAATAAAATGTGTTCCACTACGTGGAAAAACGGTAGGATAATCCTACAAATCATGAATGAGTTAATTGTAAAATTATTTTTTATATTCTTTCATCTTATTCTAAAGCATATTTTATAGAGTCTAATGTCATTTCACTATCATTTAACTCTTTTCTATGAGATATTTATATGAGTGGCTCAATTTAATTTCATACTCTAGGTATAATTTCTTCATATTTGAGGCATAAAAATTTGTGATACACCACTTCCTGACATAGTAAGAAAATTAAAATAATATAATGATATAAAACATGATAAAATTGATCATTTCACTTATCCTAAAATCCATTAGGCACATGAAATTATCCCATTTTTTGAGAAGATGGGTGTACCCATAATGTGTAAATAAACTACCTAACTATGGATAGTTGGTATAGGCACATGATATCTATCCCACATATACAAAATGATCAGGATTATTTAGCAATGTGAAATAATTTTTTGGGTTTATGAAAGATTTTTTCATGTACCTAGAATTCACAGTACATATTTGTGAATTCTATATAATCATGCATCCATGATGGATAGAAATATCATTGACCCCTGTCACATGAATGATTTTATTTTAAAGTGTTTGATTAATTATTTTCTGGTTCTGTAATGGTCCAATAGTTTTCTTGGGTGTTGATGAAGAAAAATTGAATTTTGGACCCTATTCAAGGGGAAAACAATTTGAGAATGGTTAAGGTAAATAGTGCGCTAGCTTATATGAAATCATTGACCCTATATAGTGGCACTGTCAAGACTGTATAACCAGATACATGGGCATTCCCCCTAGAAACTATTCATCCTTATTACTCTTGGATAGAGAGGGATGCACGGTTCCCGCCTGGTTTTTCAAACCATGCAGGCTAACCATGTGTCCTGTCAAGTTCATAAAAAATGTTGTATTTTCATTTTACCCTATTTATATTGTACTGAAAATCACACATAATTCAATCCATATTTGATTTTCTACCATGGGAGCTTCCCCCTTTCCATCTTCGCTCCCTTGAACTTCAATTTGTTGGTGGATTTGGACATGTATCTTCAATAATAATCAAGTAAGTATCTCTTTTCATGATTTATTTCATATTCAAAGGTTCATATTCTCTCTTTCTTGGGTTATATTTTCTCCAGTTGGATGGTTTCCCTAGAATGGGTTGAATCATGGTTCATTGGTTTTATGTTTAAAGGTTAAAGTTTTATCATACTTTTATAGGTTTTCCCTGTGGTGTGGTAGTGGGTTTCCATTAGATTCTGGAAGATTCCAAGATTGAGTTATGTTATTATGTGTTTTCATATTATTAGAAAATTTTTGGTATTTTATCTTTGTTTCATGAAGGTGTTATATAGATTATGTGAAATGTGAAAATTTTATTTTCAAAAGGTTGTGAGATATGTATTTTTTTAATGATGGTATTGAAAATGAAATGTGTTTTATTTCACTTGGTCTTCCTTGTGGTGATTTTAAAAGCTGTTATATTAATGGTACAGGTGGTGCAGAGCATGTTTTAATGTGGACATAGTGTGTGTGTAAATTTTAAGGAAATATTTACTATGAGAAATGGTTATTATCCATGTGTAAACATAATTCATTATGTGTGAATGTGAATTTTTTTGTTTTATTTGATATGTGAAATTATAATTGATCGCAAGGGAAATCGTAGGTATCTATGTGGGAATACTGGAACTAGTTTTCTAGTAGGATTGGAAGGTCTGAGTCCTAGTTTCTTCTATAGTATTGATGATACAACACTAACTAAAATGGTATGATGATTATTGGATACAACTAGAAAATTGGGTTATTTATTCACTAGTGGCATGTGCACAAGGACACTATCTATTATGGTTTATAAATAATATTTCACCAAGATAGAAAATTCTGAGTGTACCACTACTGCTAGTACCATTAGATATTTTCCATGGTGATCTTGAGATGTAGTCCATATTGTCAGTACAATATTTTCTAAATTCTATTGTTGATTTGAAAATCATTCTTCATTGAGAATGTTTTACTTAATATTTCTTTTTTCAAAAATGGTTTCCTTGTTCACTCTTAAAACATGCATGGTCATTTTCATTTTAATGTTGTGAAATGGATTTTTTTTATATTGGGTTTCATCCTACTGGGCATTATCTCACACCTTGTATACTCCCTTAGGTGTCTGTATACATTGTTATGTATGACCCAGGTAAACATAATGTGCTCTATAGTAGTTATCGTGGATTCATTTTCTAGTTAAATCTTCTAGTAGGTGTTGGTAGAGGTGGATGAGGTTGCTGGTTCTCTTGTTATATGAATATTTTTGAGTTCTCTAGTTGTCTCCCCTCTTGTTTTGTCTGTTTTTTTGTTAAAGTTGTAAAAATTTTAACTTGAAATTGTTTTATCTCCTTGGTGACGGATGTCAATCTTGGTGTGATACTTTATTATTGAGTATTATTTATGGTATTTTATCTTGGTTGAAATGATTAAATAAAGTTTATTGTTGATACTCAGGAACTAGTTTATACCTAGTGGATATTAGGAACACCCTTTGGTCCATTCCACGGACAGGGTCAGGTGTTAGGTTGGTTGAAACCTCAGTTTAGTTCATGAAAAAAAGATTTCATAGCATGGATTTCGCCCATTTTCTGGGTCATGATATTTATGAGATCCTAGATAGAGTGGATAAATGATTTTTAGGGCATGGGGTTTGGGTTGAGATTGTGTTGTCTAGCCAAAATACATTAGGAAATATCATGTTTCTCTATGGGATGTTGGAAATTGTGTTTGAATTATCCTTCAGGAGAGAATAACAGGATACCGAATATGCATGGAACTTAGGTGGGTTGGAGTGGTTTATCTTGTTATTGTAATGGATATGGTTTTGTTTTTATTTTCTAAATATTCTAAGATATGTTCTTCTGGATGAAAATTTTTCAGAATGATGTGTTCTTTGTTTTCCCATGATTTTGTTTCCTTGCGTAGTGATATCCCTCCAAAAAACGTCTTGTTCAACTATGGGTAGAGGGTAGAGATAGTTCCCCATCACCATTTGATCATAGAATACTGTAATTCGTGGTTCAGGCTAAAAAATAATCCGACCAGGTAGCGGGCTTTGAGTGTGCTCATATTGGGGAAGTCGAACTAGTTCATGGAAAGAAAAAGGATTTGGGGTTTCTCAACAACTCTATTCAATCCATCTAGGGTGTCACAGATCAACAATAATAGGAGGAGTTTCATGAGAATATACTAGGATTTTTTTAGTTTCATGGCACCCCTAATGTAGTTAGGGTGAAATGTTATTCATTTTTGTTGCAATGTTCCTATTCGATGTAGTAGGACTCAACGGTTCAATCTAGGATGCATGATAAAATTGGTTTTAAGGATTTAAAGCTCATGTTTAATGATACGTATTTCCCTAAAACCTTGGCCTTCTCAAATACCCAAGTGTTTAAGGATATTCACTAGGGGTATTGGATCGTGATGGAATACACCAACATTTTTTTCTAGTTAGATTGATTCACAACTAAAGTGGTTTCAAATGAAAAGCTAATGCATCTAAAGATTGAGATTGGGGTGCAACTAGATATTCCTATAATTCTCTCCTTATTTATGTTAAAGACTTATAATGATGTGGTTTATCTTGCTATGATTGTTGAGATTTATCATAGTGTATAGTCTAGTTTTTTGGGGGTATTCTTAACAGTGATATCGGGTAGTGGTAGTTCATCTGAGTAGAATAGAATGTGAGACGAGTATGAAAATAAAAAATGTGGTATTTTATGCCATCATTCCCAACAGTATTCATATCTAGATTCAGATTATGGGCTAGTATTGTTACATTTTTTTGGAATGGAAGGTCATATGCATTCTATGTGTTTGACTCCACCCAGATCATTCTATAGGTGTTCACAACTCGGAAATATTCAAATGTTTTATAGAGACACACATCAATATCATGGTTGAGTAGTTTCTGTGAGATTATTTTGGATTTATTCATAGTCATATCCATTTAGGATAGAGGGGTATCAGTTCTATAGTTCCTGGGGTAGGGTTGGATCTTCTTATCGAAAAATTCATTTCAAGGGAAAGCAGCAGGCCAGTGTTCATTCTCTAACTCAATACACTATGAGGAATATTCATGCTCTGGATCTTTCACCAGTATAGTTTTATGTAGGACCTAACAATGTTCAAGGTATGATCCTTATTACATCATCTGTAGTTGTTTTTCTATTTTATAACGGTTCTTCATTTTATTTTATTTTTCTATTTTAGGTATTTTATAAAATTTTCCACAAATCCTATGATGTATATGATGGATCTTGTGATGTATCATTGTAAGGAGTATGTGATTCGTTTTTGGAGTCATTATTTTGCACTCATCATGTCAATGGTTGACCTGGAATGGGTGTTCTCATTTAAATAAATTTACATTTGTCGATGTAATCCTTGGTATAGATTATATTGTTCATTCTTAGGCACAAATTGATTTTGATCATCGGTGGGGGTGTTTTGTGGATCCTGATGGGAGTACCGAGATTATTCATTGTTAATTGGGTCCTCAGTTAGGACGTGGTGGTCTTCCAATTATGTGGTTGGGTTGTCTTCATTTCCATATTTTGTCGCTCATGTTTTAGGATTATAGTGACACTGGTTTGGAGAGTGGATTACCTCATGTGGAAAATTAGTTCCTAGAGGTTTTTTCAGATGACTTCTCATCGTTTTCTCTATAGGGGTAGGTAGATGATATCTCTCCCCTCAAAACATATGGCCCCCACCTAGTAATGGTAATTAATGGTATAGTTAAAAAATTGGGAATCCAAATGATTCCTTCTCCAGAAGGCCTCACCTTGGGTCCCTCTAGTTATATTTAAAAAAATACAATGATTATCATCAACTATTTATTTATTACCTAAATATAGTCATAGTGATGATCAAAAAAATTCCATTTTCTCCATATTGATGACAATTTTGATTTTCTAAAATGTTTTTGTGGCTCTGCAAGATCAACATGATTTCAGGGTATCCTCAAGTCAGAGTTAGGAATGTGAATGTTCTTAAAATAGACTTCAGAAATAGGACAACCATTTTGATTATTTCATAATTCCTTTCAGGTTGAAGGATTCTCTATCTCTCTTTAAAATTCTTATGAGCAGGGTGTTCCACCATTATCTTGACACCATTCTCATGGTATTTTTGGATTCCATACTAGTATGTTCTAGGATAGGGGAGAAACAATAGTAGTATTTGGGGATTGTGTGGGGAACTCTTCAGGTTCATCATCTCTATAAATTGTTTTTTCATGTGTACCTTTTAGATTGGGGAGGTGAAGTTTCATTTTCATGTGATAACAAAATGAGGGGTTTTTGTGGACTGTGAGAAGATTAATGATGTGATTTCATATGATAAACTGAATAATTTTTTTGATATATGATATTTTTAGGCATAATGGGTAATATAAGTAGTTTTTTCTAGATTGTTTTTTGAATTTCTTATCCCACGGATTTACTTACCCAAAAGGTGTATTGTTTGAGTGGAACACAGAATTTCAAGCATCCTTTGAAGAGATTAAATAGTGGTCAATCACAAACCCTATTTTGATCATACTAAAATTTGGAATGGGGGATGGGGTCAATTGTGATGGCTTAGGAAAGGGTCTTGGGTGTGTGTAGATGTAGGATGTCTGTGTGGTGGAACATGGTTCTCACTGACATCAACCACATTAAAAGAATTACCCAACCCATGACCTAGAATTAGTTGTAGTGACGCATGCCTTGAATATTTCACATCATTATATTTTTTGGGATTAAATTTTGGTCTATTGTCATCATAAGAGATGGAACTAAATATTTTCTACAAAATTATCAAATTCTAAGGTAGCTTTATTAGGTTGAGTATCTATAGGGAATGGTTTTGGAATCTTCTCTACCCCATGATAAGGTAATGTGGTTGCTGATGCCTTGAGTGGGAAAGTGATAGTGAATACATTGAATGATTCAAGTGACGAGTGGACATTGATGGGATTTTTTTCCAAGATGCATCTGGAGACCAAGGAGAATAGTGGTGGTGAATTATTAGTCTGTGTTAGTTTACACCTTTCATTATGTAGTTAATTAGGTATGAAAATATAAGTGATCAGCTGTTTTATTACTTTATGTAGTTTCTAAATGGTGGGGAGGTTCCTTGTGATTGGTCATTATATCCTAAGAGAGTTATTTGTTTGAGGGGTTTCTTTATGGAACCATTGTAATTGAGGATATTGGTTATGGTGGATAACCAATAGTCTTAGTGGTACATTCATCATGGTAGCACCATGATGTTTTCTAATGTGTTTCATCAGTTCTAGTGGCTTGGTATGACACATGACATTATTGCCTTCATATCCAGGTGATATAATTTTGAGAAGGATAAAAGAGATTTTGAGAGGCCCTAAAGTTTCCATCATCCATTACACATTCATACTAGTAAGTGGGAAAACCTCTCCATTGACATTATTGTTTTCCTACCTTGTACACATTAGCAATAAAATTCTATATGGTTAGAGATTGACCATTAGAAAAAAATCACCCCATTTCATTTTTATTAGAGATCAATCCAAAATTGATGAATTGGAACTGTTATATGTTCAAGAGATAGTGATACTTAAAGGGTGGTCATTGGATATAGTTTTAGTTAGGGACACTTATTTTTTAAAAAAAATTGGAAGACCTTTAGAATTAAATTTGTTCTCATGTCAAGCTAAGTACAAATTTTCAACCTCAAAAAGATGGTCAGATAGAACTGAAAAACCATATCATGGAATAAATCCTTTGATAATGTGTTCTAGATTTAATAAGACCATATAAAATTTAATTTGGGTTGGTTGAGCTCACATGTGATAATTGTTACCAATCTTCAATTTGAATGGCTCTTTCTGAGGCAGTTTTTTCAGTCAGGTCGTACCTCAAAAAGCATGGCAGAGGATGGTGAAACCACAATGTTGGGACCAAGAATTGTGCAATAAATGTATGATAAATTTAAGTTGATTAGGGTTTTTTATTGAATTAATATACATTTCATAATTCAAATATCAATCAATGTTTTTGGAGATTTTGATTTCTCAGTTAGTGGCCAGGTGTTTCTGAATGTGGAACCACACAGAGGTCATCATCATTTTTGTTAGAGAGGGAAGCAAACACTAGGGTATGTTATACCATTTGAGATTAACTAGTGGATTGTTATGGTGGAATACCAATCATATATTCCTTCCCAGTTAACATAAATTCTTTATTTTTCTCCATGTCTCTATGTTAATGAAGTATAATCCGGACACATCCCATGTATTCAATTAGGATGATTTGGAGTTGGCATCTGATTTGTTTCGTCTTGAGTGACCAGTAAAAATTTTGGACTCCTATTATAATGTGATTAAGGTGATGATCATTCCACTTGTCTGAGTTATTTATAATCATGGTCATGATGATCATGAGACATGGTAGTAGGAAACTTTTCCTAAGAATCGGTATCCATTTTTTTCTATTCATACTTTGGGATGATTTTTACAGGGAAGAACGTTTTAATACTTGGGATAATTATCAAATTTGGGATTTTAAATTTAGGAAATAATTTGTTTTTTTTTCATATCATGATCCCCTGATTTTTTAGGTTATTTTGGGGAAAAATGGAATTTTTGGACCCTATGGTAGGTGGAACATTGTTGGTACATGGTTAGGGGAAACTATGTGATAGCCCATAACAAACCATTAACACTACATGGTGGTATTATCCAGACCACATGGGCATGACATTCCCCCTAGGAAATCCATGCATCCTCATTCATCTTGTACATAGAGGGTTTCACGGTTGTTGCATGGTTTGGAAAACTATGTGGGCTAACCATGCACCATGTCTAGATCATTAAAAATGTGGAGTGTGAATTTTTCCCACATCATATTTTAACCCAATATGCAGATAATTTTATCCATATGGTATTTTAATACAATTTAAATTCATCCTATACCTAATAGATCCCAAGAACATCAATATTTGGGTTGAGTTGGCCATGGATCTTCATGAATATCGAATTAAGTTTCTATTTTCTTGATTTATTTTAAATTCAGGGGTTCTTCTTCCCTCTTTATTGGGTTTCCATTTTTATAGTGGGTTAGTTTCCATATAATGGTTTCAATCATGTTTCATTGATATTAATCTGGATGTCTTTGGATTGATATTTCATTTATGGTGTTCATTTTTAGGGATGTTTTGGTTGTCCACTAGATTTTGGAAGTATACATGCTTGAGATTGTTGATTCCACATTTCAATGTTATTAGATGATTTTGGTATTCTTTCTATAGTACTTGAATGTGTGATATGGATTATATGAAATGTTAAAATGAGTTTTCCTAAGGTTTTGTGATTAGTATTTCTTGAAATATAGTTTTTAAAATGAAATTGGTTTTGTTTCATGTGTGCTTCCATGGGATTCTTGTTAAATGTGTTCTATGAATTGCAAAAGTTTTGAGAGTCATGTTTTATATTTGAATTGGTGATTATACCAATTTTATAGAGGGGTCTTTCATGATAAATGGTGGTTTTCCATATTTAAACATATTTCATGATGTGTGAATTTGAAAGTGGTAGTAGATATGATATGAAAAATGAGAATTGGGAAGAAAAGGAATCCTAGGTATCAATGTGGGAAAACCTATATTAGTATACTAGATGGATTAGTGGGTATGAGGCCCAATTTATTTTAATGGGATAGATTATACAAGACTAACTAAACTATGATGATGATACTTGGATACCATTAGAACTTTTTAGGATTTCCAATTTAGTGGAAAATGCAGAAGAATGTTCTGGGTTATGGTTTATATAACATGTTTCACCGAGATATGAATTTCTTAATGTCCCACTAGTAAAAGTACCTTTAGTGATTACCTGTGAAGATCTTGAGATTGTTTTAATACCATTGGAATATGTTTGACCTTACTATCATGTTTATTTTTAATGATAGATTTATTGAAAACGTTCTCTGTAAAATGTTTTATTTAGAAAAATGTTTCCAAGTTCTTTTTTAAAACATGAATGGTGTTTTTTCATAGAAATATATGGAATGGAATCCTTATTTTTGGTTGAATGATATTAGGATTTTCCTTACACATGTAATACATGAAAGGTTGTATGCATAATTTGTTATATATGACCTAGTTATAGTCAAGACATTTCATGGTGGTAGTAGCGGATAAAGTGGCTAGATATATATTCTTTAAGGTGTTGGTGGGTGTGACATGAGGGTGTTGGTCATCTTATTTCATGGAGATTTTGGGTTGTATAATTGGATCCAGACATTTCAGAATTTTTTTGTTTGTTTTAAAAAATGTAAAATAAATAACCTAAAATTATTCTATCTTTTCGTTTATAGATGTCAATATTACTGTGATGCTTTGTTATTGAGTATTAGGTTTGTTTTTCATAATTAGTGAAATATACGCCAAAAATGTATTGTTGAATCCCAGGAACTATTTTTTGTCCTATAGATATTAGAAATTCCCTTCAGGCTATTCCATGAACCAATTCATGTGTCAGGTGGGATGGAACCTCAGCTTGCTTCGTGACATCCTATTATTTGGTGGAATAGCTTGGATCCTATTTAAATAGAATTTTAGATTCCAACATAGACCTTATAAAAAATGGTTTGGTTTATTTATTTCATATATCATTTTATAGTGACCCCATAAACTCCTTATTTGTAAAGGATGTTTTATGATTGTTTTTTTAAAGGATATTATTTTTTCTCATCATCATATTTGCTACTAATTAGTTTGATAAAATGGAAAAGACCCATTCTAATGTTATTATTTTACGGGGAACTTCAGTTTATTATTTAATCAAGTTGTTGGGGGTAGGAAATCACTTCAACTCGAGGTCGAACGAACATAATTAAACTTTTCCATTTCATTGCTAAAACATTTAGGGGCACCTCTTTGGTGTAAAATGTATCTCATTTTTTAATGATGATATAGATATTATAATTAAATAAGTACATTTTTTCATACATTATGTATGGAATTCTATAATCACATAATATGGGTAATCACTATTTCTAAAGGATACTATAGTCTCAACACCCATATAGAGTCTGGGTGGGCTGCCAATACATCTTTCTTAATATCATAGACTGTAAATATTTTATTAGCTATTAACATTGAATCAAATATGACAATAAATTTAGTTACTAGTATCTAGAGATCTAACTCCAATCCTATGATGAGAGCATACTATCCTGCATTACTTTTTTAACACCATTTTCATGGATCAAATGAATATTGGAGGGTGACATTTTTTGGAAAAATACCTATAATCAATAATACAACTCAGTTGATTATTAGATCTTTTACATGCTTCCTAGTTGGATATCAATAGTGTATATGTAAAAATAGAAATAATGATATCTAGTATTTATAATCATTGTTTTAATGTAGTATTACCTTTTATATACATGATTCAATCCACATAAGAAATTAGGATGACCTCTAGTTGTTGAAAATAGTTTCAATAATTATCTATTATAATGATTAGTGTTAGTTATTTCTTCATAAATCTAGTATATCAGGTATCATTTTCCAACATGGTTTAGTAGATATAGTAGAGTCTATTCACTTTTCTGGAATCATTCTTTTTAGATATAATTTTTCAAATGGACTGCTCCATGATTTCTATATTAGTGAATGGGGATTTTCATCTATGGGTAGCATCAACAATGGAGGCTATTGAAGGAACTGCATGAAGATTTCAAAGTCTTCGAAAACTTAATATCGCACTAATAAGTTACCAATTATTTAAATAAAATTATGAAGTGAAATAATTTACCATTAAGGTTTGTTAAGAAGTATATAATGTATGCCTGGCATCAAAAATTCCACTTAAATTTTAATGGATTTAAGGAGGGAGAACATCAAATATTTCCTAGGTTTTGTCATGAATAACATTGATACAATGATATATGAGCCCAAAATCAATAAATTTTTCTAATGGTTCCCCAATCCTACATATCATAGCATTCATATTTATAATATTCTATTAAAAAATTATGACTATTCCATCAAGTACATATAAATTTTTATGACCCTAGTGTTTCTCTAATACCAATTCAACAACATAAAAATATAGTTTTTCCTAGAAATGACATAAATATCTGTTTTAATGAATATTGGTATATAACAATATAATTATTCAATAAAAATAGAAACAACAAATATAAATATAACATTATGGGTTCTTTCAATGAAGATTATTCCACATATTAATGGGCTATTCAGAAGTTTTATTACTAAAAACCCTATCCATAAATGGAAGACCTTGAAAAAAAGTTGTTTCCTTTATTAAGAGTTCTATGATCAGGGCTTATAAATCAAAAATTTGGTACTGGTGATTCAAATACCTTAATTCATGTAAGATACTGATTTTACATTTATTTTTATTAATTAGGAAAATTTTGTGGATCGACATTGAGAATTGAACCTCCCTAGTGAATTTGGATTTGAACCAATCATAAAACCAAACGTCAACATTGGTAGTGTGGGTTTGATACATTCTATTTCCTTCTTATTTATAACCATTATGGTTACTATTAAAATCTATGGTAGACATATTCCTTAGGATTTAATTGTGGTGTCTCTATGTAATTCCAAATGAACACATCTGAATGATGCATAAGTAAATAGGTGCATTCTTTTTTTTATTTAAATTCCATGGGTTTCACTGATCAACGATGGCCATGAATCATATTGTTCATCCCTAATCACTTATAAGGGTTCAATGATAGTGGATAAGATACTTTATTTGAATGTTATAGGAGAATCCATGTTCTCTTACTCTTCATCATTGATAAATTGTGATGATTGAATTACTCTATGATAATTCGAAGGTTAATGCATTTCAAGATAATGATCTATAGTTATATCAACATAATTTTAGTAAGCACCAAATTCATGTATTGAAACGTGGAAACCATAATTATAAAAACAAATTGTGTGGTAAAATATTTCTCAATTGAGAATGGTTTTCCAAGGATATCATATTCTTAACAATAAAAAGAATAAGGTGATTAGAGGGTTTATATCATTATCTTACATGAACCTATGATTTCCAATTTTTGGAGTTGTTTCTTTCAGGTAGTTGATAAAAAATAAATATTATTTACTTAATTCTCCCCATGTATTGATTTAGGTATCTTTTGGTACATTAGTTCCAATAATATAATTTTTATAATTTACTAATGGATGCTTCCCCTCCCTTTTATTTTACACTACTTCAATATATTAGTAATAATCGTATTCAAAAGTGGATATATCACTTAAGAGTTCCTTACCCTTCACATCAAAATAATACTTTTTGAAATGATGATATAAAGTGGGCATTAATGAATGCATTAGAAACTGAAACCTTCTTAATAAGAAATTGAATTCATTTCCTGGTGGACCATCATAAAATTTATATTATATATAACTCACTAAATTTGGTAGTCATCCAGATCCTCTTAAGGGGATTCATCTCACTATAGTCATGACCATACATCTTCGTGTTAGAATGAGGCATGTTAGCATCATTGTAACCCAAACTGTAGTGGGTCTAGAATGTGATGGTGTTTATTCTGGAATCATTTTAAATGAGGGGTAAATGAATTATAACATCATAGAGAATTCAATATATAAATATAACCACCTAATGTATAAATGTATATAATATTCCTAGCCTTGATCCAAAAAAATGGTCATATGGAATTTTATAAAAATAATTTCTTCACAGTATGGATCAATTGTGGTAGAATCAATATCAAATTTCGGAGGTATTGAAAGATATTAAATATGATCAACCCTATTTTTATGAGAGAAATGATGGTTTTCATAGATTTTAATATTGTTAAATGTGATGGAGAGATTATTCAAAAGATCATAATTTTATGAAAAGGTTCTATTATTTTTATAATGTAGTTTTTATTAAGATGGATATGATAGTGATATCTTCTATGGGTTAGAATTTAGTGGGGTATTTTTTCTAACAGGTACGGATGAGATATCCTTCTCATGTCCCAAGGTTGACTAATTGATTATTTTTCTACTTTTTTGTCAACTAATAAGACTATATTACAAGTATACATGTAAGAGATAAGATTAGATTGGTTCTATTATTGAGGTTGTTGGTGAACTAGTCTTTGAATCATAGTCCTATTTATAATTTCTGGCATGAATGTTGCTTAAATGAAGTGATCCACCACATCATTTCCTTCCTTGTCCTGTAAGGCCTCTTCTTTAAAAACTCGTGGATAAATGTTTTCATATGTTTCATATTCATCCAAAATTTGATCTATTAATAGTATAAAATTGATGGAACCATATTCTGTCTCATCATTAGATTAAAATTCAAAAAAATTGATTGGTTTTAATCCAAAATATAATTAGAATATAAAATCTAAAAAGAGTTTTGACCATATTTCACACCTATTGGAGAGCCTCTATTTATTTTTATAATTAGAATAACGGTTTCACTATCTTTGATAAGGATTTAAATATAAATGTACTACTATAAAAATTATATTGGGAATTGGGGACAAGACTAGCTAATTATTTCATGATCTAATGATGGTTTATGCATGGTTTACTGATTTTATTGTCATCTAGTCATAGAAATTCAAGTAATTCTTATTCGGAACCTCTTTCAAGTATTCTCAATCCTCCGATGAAGTATAAAACACATGATACACATGATATATTGGACTACATATATTCATATTACCATTATTCATCATCCTTTAGACCATGTTATTGAAATGGAAAAGTAATATATTTTGTACCCCAAAATCATAAGGTAAGAAAATTATTCTGGGAGACAATTTAACATCAAAACATTATGAATTTTTTTGGAAATGTTAAATTTTTTTCTTCAAATGTATAAATGAAATAACATATAACAATCTTTTTTCTAAAATAATAGACATTATTCTTCTAGTTTTCCATGTTTCATTGATTTTGTTCCTTCATATCTCCCTTCATGTTCTCATTTTAGCACAACCAGCACTATTGAAACAAATGATTTGAAACATTATTATATTTATTGGGATATAAATTATGATCTGTCACTATTTTTTATTTGAGTGACATGGTTTTTGTTTCTACATTTTTATATTTCCTTCCCTCCATTAATAATTTCATCCAACATTTGGAATTTGATAATAATAAGGAATCATCCATCCATTATCTGAATGTGGAAATTTATTTCAATCCATAGAATAATTTAAAATGGAAAATTGATGTTTCCATTTCATCACAGAGGTTCACATTAAAAATATCTGTAATTTATTCATGTGTATGCTCCATGTTCATAGAGTAGGTTAAACAGTTCTATCTAGTGATATAATTTTCAACCCTATCTTTTTAACATTGTTTATAATTCAAGAGATAAATAATTATCAACTTATTAAATGTAGTACTGAATAGTTATAGAAACTACAATAAAATATCCTCATAATCTATAATGTTTTCAATTACTAGGATTTTATTCTATATAATTTCATGTCCTTCTAAATTTTTCAATGACCATATGATCATCATGAATTCCAACTTCTACGTCGTCCAACGATATGGCCTCACCGTGATAGGAAATTGTAATTACATTATTATAGGTTTCCTATATAATTGTAAATTTTGATTGATAGATTATAAATATTGGGAGGAGGAAGATTCATTTAAAAAAACTCATGATATGGTGTTCTTTCTAATGATACTGACATGCATCGACCCTCTATAATATCTATATATTCATTAATTAAATCGATGTATTTAAGGAACTATTAAGGAACATCCACAAGGGATTATGTTTGAGTGGTGAATTTATCATATATTTATAAGATCATCTCATATGTACTTATGGTTAATAACTATATTGCGTTAGTCTAGACCGCATTTCTAGAATAGGTGTTTGTTGCAACCCCATTGAAGGAAATTATTGACAATAACCTTTTTTTGATGGTAGATTGGTTACACTGATGTCAGATTAGTTATATAGATAGAATCATTCAATGATGGTAACATAATATCTTCTCTGTGAAAAATTTCATTTGAGGTAGGTATAGAATTTTTGGTCTGAATATCACATTCTATGGGTATTATACCTCTATGTAATTCATTGCAAATCTACCTTAACTTTTCAAACTCTTTTTTTGATGAGAAATATTTATCATATAGAAAGTAGGATAAAATAGTATAAGAAGTGGGTGTATTATGGATTATTCATACCCTTATCCATTTCATTGGTAATATTTCATTGAGTTAGCGATAATGGGTTGTTCAGTGGAGCCCCAAAATAACATGTCTCCCTTTGATGATGTGTAAGTATTCCATAATTTCACACATTAGTATAGACTAAATTCCATACAGATTCATCATTATCAAATCCCTAAGTATTATTTTAATGATCTATATTTTTTAAGGATGGTACTAATAATGTTTAATAACATTAATCATGTTGAATGAATCAGTTCCTCATCTTCATTAGAGTGATAAGGTCCCTCATCAACATATGAGCATCCCTTAAGTGGTAGATTATAAAATTACTTCATTTTTTCATTACTGGGATATTTCATGGACATGAGACCCATTCATGTATTTTATTCCCTTGATTAATGTTAATATTCAATAAAATAGAAAAAAATATCATCCTTGGAATTGTTGACTGAAGCATAGAAAACATCAAATTAATGTGACCACGATATATAATTTTATTCACAAAATAACATTATATAAAACTGTAGAGACACGTCCTATGGAAATAATCCTACTATGTGGAAGGATGAATTTTTCAAGGGGTAAAAATGCCTCCATACCTATATGCTTAATTATAATCTATGATTCTAATATCTATTATAAACCTAATCATAGTTATAATGGTTTCAATGGTAGTGTTGATGATAAAAATTCCCTCATTCCTATAGTCTAGGGATGACCCAAAATTCATTCTAGAGTTGTTTTAATTTAATTATTCTATTTTCAAGATCACATTAGGGTATGATATTGGTGAAAATTTAATTATTGTTTCACCAGATGATAAGTTTTTACAATTAAAAGTGTCTCAAATCTCAATAATTTTCGTTTAATAAATTGGTGATTTGACTTATCTTTCTACCAACATAGTGAAAATTATATCAAAAACTCATTAAGGTAATGTTCTAATTTTCTAATATCAATGGATTTTTTATAGACTAAGAAACTTTTTTATTTAAATCCAAGACTTCAGCCTTAGCTCGAGGTAGTGATATTGAATGATGACATTTCTTAAGACTCTTGTTGACTAGTGAATGGAGTGAAGTGGAACGATCTATATTCACCCAACCCTCTGACACACACATAAGACAGATAATCATATATTATTTTTTGGTAAATATTTGAACCATTAGGGTTGACTTATTAGACACCCTCATGTTTCTTTCCAGATTTGTGGTTCTATTCCATCAAAATGGTAGCTAGAAAAACATCTCCATTATGAAACCTATACAAAACAATCAAAAATACTAACATATAATAATGAAAATAAACAATAACTAACTAATATATATGTAATGAATGATTATAATTACATATTAAAACAAAAATAGATATGAATAAGGTTCTAAAACAAATTATTAACATATTTATATTTATATATAGGATTTTAAAGCAATTTTTTTAAATTCAAGAGTAAATGAAAGGGGTTTTTATGCAATTTTAAAATTGAGAATTTTTATGTTAGACATTACATATTGATAGTTTTTGTTTTAAATCAATATTATAAAACACACATTTACTTAATAAATGGTTATTTTTTGTTTTAAATGTCTTCTAACCATTTCATCTCTCTTTGGATCAAAGATTGATTAAAAAATGTTTGTAAGTAGAGTTGAAATTATCTATTCTTTTTAGTGGGGAAGCATCCTCTTTCATTAAAAAATTATTTATATTGTTATATGTATTTAATTGTCTCAAATTTTATTTTTTATTAATATACTATTCAATATACTAGATTATCTTTTAAAAATGTTATATTCATTTAAAAAATTTATTATTGTATTTTCTACTAACTTTGATTATCGTTATAAAAGTGTGAAAATAATCTTCTTCTGAAATCATTTCGAAAAAAATAAATTTCCTTAATTTTAAGTCCATTTTTATAATAAATATTACTCTTCATCATTTTTTGGTTTTAAATGAAATATTTATTCCCAATGGTTATTTAATATTTCATTTTAAAAAATATATAAATAAAGGGATATTTATTCTTAGAATATGCTAGGATTTATCTGATTTTATTTATTCCAAATTCTAATTCCTATGTTATCAGTACATTGATGTTTATTATTGACTCATTTTCTATTGGCATACATATCATTTAGAAATTAATTAAAAATTTCATATTCTAGGACTCGTGATTAATGATCTATGATTTATTTGGTATGATTCTATCATGTTATGAACATGTTGTAAAATAGGTACAGGATGCAGGAAAATTTAATTTCAATAAAAATATTAAAAATAAAATAATTGGAAGGATATGGGGGTTTACATAGGTGAGTATAAAACACACCACTTGCATCTTGATCAACATAGTGTGAGAAAAATTATGGAGTAACAAAAAAACCTCTCGAGGATTCCTCCATAATTTCTCTCTTAGAAAAATCATCAGAAACCTATTTTTCCTCTATATATGCATCAGTGAAATCTAGATGAATACAGTAAAGAAGATATAGGCATGAAAAACATGATGGAAGAATTATCCTAGGGAAATCCCTGGACATTGTCTTCAGAATTTTCCCTATTTTGTTTGATTCATATTCCACGCAAATGTGCCTCCATGGAAGATGGACAACATAGCTCGCATCCTTGATCATCACCCATGACTCAACATCAATCACAAAACCAATCCCAACATAATGATAAAATCATCTTTTAGAGAATACCTTATTTTTGCGGAAGACTCCACCACATATCAAAGTTCTTGGTGCATTGGAGGACACCCCGTTAACATTCACTTTTATCCATAATGATATAGGAGGGATCCATGTAATTGATTTCAGCATCATATTCTTCTCCACCTTGCGAGTAACACCAAGAATTTTTAGAATAATAATATCAGATATAGTATTACACAAGTCACCTCTTCGGTACTTGGAGGGAAAATGTATGTAATTATAAATAGAACTCAGACTAGCCTTAAAGGATTTCATGTGGTTCTCAAATTAATCATGGTTTATTCCTTTCAAAATCCGGTCAAATATAGCATCCATAGTAGGGATTATAAGTTATAAAATCTGCCCATATTGATTAGAAGTTGTATCTGAGAGCATGAAATCATCAAGACTGTCAAGTGTCAGGTTAATTACAGTCAAATCTTTTAGATTTCACCCATATATACATGACATATTGTTGGAGAAAAATATATGTCTAGTTGTTTCATCAACTTGTATACATAGATAGTATATTGGCACCTTGTGCAGAACCATTTCTATAAGATATTCTGTACAGGGATCCTTCCCTTCCATATCATCAATAGTAGGAAGTAATCTTATGGGAAATTAAATGGCTTCTTGAATTTCTACACCCATAAGGGAGGTTGATTGGTGCCATCACATAAGTTCCTATAATAATCCTTGGAGACGAACCTTCCATTGGAGATAGGTCTATATATCAGGTTTCACAATATTTAAAACATTATCGAAGAACTTTCAATTTGATTTGGGTGGACATGCAACATTACAAGCTCAGATTTCAAAGTATATCATCAATAGAGATAATTTTTATTAGGGAGACACTTACATTCGTTACAACAGTGACATATCCAGCGATTATTTTTCCATATATTATGATTAGAGGAGCTTGATATGATCCATGTTGAGCAGTGCGTGATTCCATTGTAGGCATGTTTGATGGTAGGATAAAAGGAGGAAAAAATATATGGAATATCTATTATGTAGCTTTTAGGTAACATTTGGGCCATAAATTCTTGAGGTGTATATTTGGAGGTCAACATACTCCATGTAAATTTACAGATAAGGGAATCATTTAATGTTTCTATGTCCTTTAGGACCATTCCATTGAAATTAGTTGTTTTAATATAGTCTTTCCAAGAAATAGTGATGTATTTCCTTTCATGTATTTTCCCTATTCATATGAAGTTACTAATCACATTCTATAGCTCCTTAAAGACTGCTCAAGGACACCTATAAATAGAGAAAGCATTGGAAAACATTGAATTCATCACATTGTTGACAAGACAAATTATTCCTACTTGGGAGATGGTTTTCCCTTTCGAGGTGACCACTTGAGTAATGATTCATAAGTATAAGGATTCAAGGTAGCATCTATTTTCCATACCCCAGAACAAAGGTACCCCAACATACCTGAAGGGAATGGTACCATTATTAACACCATGTTTCTTTGCTATCTTATTCTTCTTGTAAAAAACCAGTCCATTCAAAAATTTAATTGGGAATTTATTCAAGCCTACCAATTGTCGAGATACTTCTTCATAATGAGAATGTAGTTTACCAATAACCAAGATTTAACCTTTATTATCATGAACAAATAGAAGAATTTCATCAACATAAAGAAGATGAAGGGGTGTGAATAAGTCCCTTACAACCTTCATTTTCCAATATATGCCATCATTCACCAGATCATTCAGAAAAACACTCAATTAATATTTATCCAAAGAATAGAGCAGTCTGGATAGTGCTTCCCCTGGTCTGAATCCCCTAGAACATTGGAAATTACCCATGGGTGATCATTTAATAAGAATAAATATCCTGGAACTATTTAATATATCCTTTATAAGGCTGATTAATAACACAAAGAATCCATGTTTTCTGAGAACCGAAAAAATGAAACTCCTTTTTAACATGTCGAAGGAAATATAAATATCTAATTTGAGGGAAAACCTTACATTTCAAGACATTCTTCTAATAACATTGAAACATTTTAAAATGAGTGAGACTAAAATTCTAAATGTTCCATTAATGGAAAAAAATGAGGTAGGGTTACCATGTCACAAAAATTATGTCAAATCATTAAGGCAATGAACATGATTTTGATTTCTATGATTTTATTTCCAATAGTCTCTGGCCTAAATTCAATGAGGTCCAATCCATTATTCTATTTTTGAATTAAATCAATGATGTAGGCATTGGAACCATAATGAATAGATGCATGATATAAGAGTTTTCACATAGCGTTGATGAACTCATGACGCACCATATCCCAATAAAACATAATTAATTTGTTTTAAAGATCATATGGGCCAACCAGACTATCAATGATTAAATATAAGAGTGAATAATTGATTTCTATATTCATTGGGGCTTCAATAAGAATATTTTTTGGTTGAGTACCAACAGTGGATTCAATATCATCACTCAAATTAATAATTCCATCAATCCCTTTCTCAGAGTAATGTTATTCAAAATAGATCACCATATAATTTGATATTTTCATATATGATATATATTATCTCATTCGCTTCAATTGCATCGTCACATTTCTAGTCCTTCTTTTCTCTGTGTGAGAAGTGTAAGAACCATGAGTTCTTCTCTCCTTCATGAAGACATTTTACAATTTATTAGTTCATAAAAATTATTTCTTAAAGAACTAGAATATCATCAATATGGTATGGGGCCTAAATCTCATCTCTTGAGAGGACATATTGATTCTGACACACATTTTGACATTGAAGATATTGTTTTTCTGAATCCAGAATATCATTTTCCAGTTTGGAGAAAGAAGTTTTTCTCCATTCTTTGAGTATTTTTTTGGTGTTTTAATCTTGATGAACATGATTGTAATTGGTCTTACAATGGATTCATGAAACCTAGAATTTTATATGACCTCCTTGCATCCAGGAAAAATAAGCCAGGTGTTTGTGAATTTTAATGTAAGGGGATATGACCTCATTATTCTAGTAAATATATCCACTAAAAATGGGATATGGTTAGAATGACACATGGGAAACATAAGGCTAGAGATGATGATATAATCATTAGTGTCAATACATTTCCCAAGGCCCCTATCAAATTTTATATATTGGAACCCATTCTGAGTGTACATACTCTATGTATAGTCTTCTCCCGCAATTGGGACTTTATAAAAATTTCATTTATCAATACATTAATAGATGTCAGATGCTTCAAATTTGTTAAAGGGTGGACCAATCAATTCATTAGGCCTTAATACATTATTTATGTCCTCAATAACCACACATCTCTTAGAAAACTGGTTTGATAAGAATTCAATACCCTTAGAGAGATACCTTCATTTAATTTAGAAATTTGAGGCATGAAACAATGATAGGGTCATAAAATGTTAATAAATTCCAATGAAAAATAAGTCAACATGTTCATTCCTAATGAAATTGTGAAGGAATTTTTTTTCATTCTTGAGAACACAAAAACATATCGTTTCGTTCTCATTTGAACTTTGAGAGACATTGGAGAAACCAAGAGAAGGCTATTTAAAATCATTCTATCTTTCAAAATTCATTTTTGGTTCATCTGTTTCAATCATCAATGTTTTGTTGGTGACGATAAAGTTCCTCAGGGCCTAGAATATGGGATAATTACCAATCCCTTTACTAATCCAAATGACTATCTTAATTTAAGGGAAGTCTTGCCTCTCATTTTTGGCCCTCCATTCATAGGTGATACGACCATTTTATTTTGTCTCTCCCACATCCCATTCCTCCTTCCAAGCATATTATCTAATAATTATACCTTCTTCGAGGTGATAGGTTAAATCTAAGAGAGGGAAAATTCATCATTATCATCATACCGTAGCCATCCACTAAGAGGAGTGAATCTATATTGGGTTGGATGAAATTACAAAGGGACTCGAAACTAGATATACTATTAGAATATTTTCTTATGGAAATCTACTGGAATGAATCCTTCACTCCATGTTGGGTGTATTCAATTAACGAAAATTTGGAGAGTGGGCTAGCATTCTCGTTAAGTGAATTTTCAAAGGTACATAGAGTATTGCTGATAGCAGGAGGGTTCTATTGTGAAAGAACCTGGTCATTATCATCAATATGAATATATTCTCTGTGGAATTTATTCTGTAATTTATCATATGAAAGGATAATAATAAAAATCTCCTTGTTTTAGATGGGGTTTCATAATCTATGTTATCACCTTTCTGGTTATCCACTGAAACATGATTACCATCACTGATCATTACATGATCATATTTTGGTGGACCATTCATAATGATATGAGGCTCATTGATAGAAAAAGTTTCTTTAATATTGGGCTTATCCTTTAGAATCTGAACATGCAGATGAGATTCCATGGGAACGGTGTCATTAATTCCCTCTATATTGATAACCCTTGTTGCATATTCATATGTTCTGTAATCATTAACATTAATGATCACTTAGTTATTACATGGTATGATGGTATTCATCTATTCTTCCTTATCATCAACTAGTAATACCATTCCAAGTTTGAGAGGATTACAAACCTCCCACTCTCTGATATGGGTAAAATCATGTTCTATCATCTTAATAATACCATAGAACTCATGAATTTTCATGTCCTTTGTTACACCCTCAACATAAATGCTTACAATAATGGAAGCCACATTAGGTTCTAAATAATAATCTTCCCTGAAAATAGTCACCTACTTAGTAGAAGTGTCAATCTCAGACTCTAACATCTTCCAAAAAGAAGACCCTGTAGGATCATTGAAGTTCATGTTGGATGGTGCCTTGTCTCTACCTTTTTTGGCACCCATACTTCAGGATTTATCACTATTCCATTTAATGTTACAAATCATTCATAATTTGGACATGTTGCATTCAGACTTCATGTGTCCAAAAAAACATTAACTTCAGAATTTAGGCTTCCTTTAATAGAGAATTTTCATATTGATAGTTTCATACAACGTTTTAAAGAAGTCCTCCTCCAACAAAGTGGTGTCCATACCAACTTCCACCAAGGCTCTGGGAAAGATCCCAAACTATGGATTATCATTTTGTCTATCTACTCTAATTGGGTTTCCTACTGAAGAAGCGATGTCCTACAAAATTCTCAGGTGGCAGTATATCTAGTTGTGTTTTCATATATGAATCCATAATTTCTTTTGGGTTTTACTCATGTTAAACACATCAAATATATTCTCCCAATATTGTATCCTTCAAATTGAAGGACTCAAAGATATGGAGCCAGAGATACATGAAGATATATTCCATTCATTAGAAGGAAAAACAATGTGGAAGAAACCTCTTCACATGGTAGTTATCCACCACTCACCAAATCCCCAAATCAGTGAAATTATTCCAAATAGATCACTGAAACTCAACAAATTCTCACCCTTCGGAGTCTAAACACTCACAATGATAGAAAACATATATAGATTAATGTATTCCTCAACAACTTCCTAGTTGGAAGATACACGTGATACCCTTCCATTTAAGATAACCCTTCCTTGGGAGGGGATTCCAATAGTATAGAAAGATAAATGATCTGCAGATTTGACCACCTCCAAAAAAATTTCCTTTGGGTTGGACAACTCCAATGGAATTTCTCTATTTCACGACCAGCATATATGAGGTGAAAAAACATAGAATAGATCTTTCTATCCTTACAAATTAGTGTGATTTTATCTCTCCCCTTCTCTGGTATTCTTTGTAGAATCATCATATCCTAGTTGTGCACAATTTCTCTACTCTCTCAAGTCTCCCCCTTGCTTGCCCATTCTCACTGGTTTCATTAATTTTTATGACCTTGTATTTTGACTATATAGTCACACCCACATCCTTATTTTTATAAATTATCATCTTCCATTGATATATATAATGCTTAACATTGCAGTGAATCTAATATCACCGTTTTTTATATTTTCATTCCTTATGTTATGAAGATGAGTATTATGTATGATGTGTTTTAATGGGTATTATTTGAGAAGAATATTTGTGGGAGATATTGAAAATATTGTAAAATAATTTTTTATGTATCTATATTCCAACAACACTGGTACTTAATGTTATAGGGTATAATTTGTGTTTATATATCAGAAATATTTTTGAAAATGGTGAAATTTTCAGATATGACACAGCTGGGTCATTTATTTTATATCAGAGTGGTGCTTGGTTTTTTATTAGGATATTAAAAATAAGATGATAAATCCAAAAAATATTATATGTAATACAGCATGTAATGTTAAAATTACCTAAAATTTCATTACAGAAAATGATGTTTTCATAATTTATGAAATAATATGATTGATTTTAATTTCCATTTGATTTCTTGATCTAATTATTATTCCTTTATATTCATACAAACCATTTTGATATTCGTAAGGGAGGAATGATAGTATCATGAAATTGGGCTATTAAAAGGTACTCTAAATATTCAAAATGTATTATTTGTGTCTATTTATATAAATTACATCAAATATTAAAATTAATATAAGACTATTATCTAATATAGCCAATTTATATTTATTGACTTATTAGTGAAAATTATCAACGGTTTCGTGAAAGGATCCCAAGTATACAACTATTCTATGATAGAAATTCATGGATTTTTTATGTAAAACATTATTCATCACCCTTTACGGTAATTTATATTATTCTAGAAATTGATTGGATCTGTCTATATAGAATTAAAATTAATTATTATGATTTGGAATTGGAATTCCATATCTTGAATCAACAAATGACCATTTATCAATGAAAGGTTGACCATTAACTCCCTTTGGAAGTCACCATTAATAAATGGTTATTTATAAAATTTATATGATATTGTTATTAATTCCAAAACATGGGGGTATTTAGCATAAATATTATTGATGAAACTCAATATTAAGGATACACTGATTTTGATTGAATACATTGATGTTTGGCTAAATTGTTTCATATTCATCCTCCAAATTATGAGGTTGAGTTTTCCATCTAATTCATACCTCGTGTAATTAAAATATCAAGGAATCCATTTAAAATGGACCGAATTAAATTTAAGTAATTAAAGAAGATACTTTAATAGAATGTGGATAAGTGTTTTATGCACCAAATTTCGTCACCATGGGGTGCACTAGTACTTTTGGTTTTGAAAAAAATGGATCAATGGGTCTCTACATTTATTATTGTCAATGTAAAAAACATAATTAAGAACTAGTATCCTATACTCTATATTGTTGATATGTTTGATCATTTATGATGGGATCAATACTACTCATTGATTAATATTTAATTCAAATATATACAATTGAGTGTGGAAATATAATATACAACCTAGATAAAACTCCTTACAAGATATGGGAACTATGAATTCATATTTATTCCATTATAACTCAACCATTCAACTATTTTCATTATGAATCTGATGAATTCATGTTTTAGATATTAACTCAAACAATTTGAGGTATTATTTATTGATTTTATTCACGTATATTCTAAAATCATGGTATTTCATGAAGTTTATTTCATGATTGTACTGAAGACCTTGAAAAAGGAGAAATTATTTAGAAAATATAGAAATTTTAAATAAATGCTATATATGTTTCCACCCATGGTAATGTAATCACAAGAAAAAGTATATTTCAGTGTCATCCAATGATAGAGGTGATTATGAAATGTCCTTGAATAACCAATGTAATAGAGATCCATAGTTTACATGGATTAGTTGTATAATATCGATGCCTTGTGAGAAATTTATCATGACATTCAAATATAAAAACTAATTTATCTCAAAAGGGAGTCAAGTTCATGTGGATAGACTAATTTGAATAATATTTTAATGAGCTCGATGGAAGGTTGGTCACTATATATATACTGAAACTACCAAGTAGTAATGACGATTTTTTAATATACTATTAATATCAAAGATCAAATTAGGATGTGTGATCCTAAATAATGACAATGTGATATAATATGCTTCCTGTTAATTAAATATTCAATTGAAAAATTACATAATGGGTTATTTGGATCTATAATTTTTAATAATTGAAGAAATGATATAGATAAATCATTAATTTTTTAAAATGTCTGAAATATATTCAGTTCACAAGAACGTAAATTATATATTCACATAACAGAAATTAAACATGTTCTGAAGAAAATGGTTGTAGATGATCAAGTACTATGTTTGGTAAATACATTAAACTATTGGATGGAATATAAGGAGGCTGATTCTCTTGGTATGAAAGATTATTATACCTGATCTATGAGGAGAATTGAAAGGAATTCAGTAATCATGTATTTATAAAGTATGGATAGTATAATTATGAGGGAATGGTAGAAATATTATCATGCCCAAATGATTTTTCAAACATTCATCCATGTAAATATTAATGAGGAATATATGGAGGATATATAGCTATAGGAGAAGGTAGGTAATATTAATGAGTTTGAATTTTAAAATAATGGTATTATATGGTTAAGGAAATGAATACATGTTCTATCCAAACCAGAAATTAAAGATTTTTTTGATAAGGAATATAGATTATAGTTTTCTATCCAAGCTATATGTAAAAATATTTCTAGAGATCTCAAGAATAGTTTTTGGTGGGGAAATATAAATAGAGATATTGTAATGTATGTATCTCTATTATCATTATTCCATCATGTAAGTTATGAAAATTCAAAATAGAAAGGTTTTATACAAACATTACCTACAACAATATAGAAATTGAAGACCATTGTCAATGATTCACTCATGGGTTTTCCCAAGGCATGAAAATTATATAATTACATTTTTTTATTTTTTATCTCCTTGTTTAATAATTAAAATTAATTATTATTCAAATAATAATAATAACTCTGTAAGAACCCGGTTTTTTCTATAAAGGACGTTGAATATTCATGATGTTATTCTGGAGCAGCGCCTTCAGACGGATTGCGATCCCGATCCCCCGTGTGGCCGAAATTAAATTTTAAGTGCATTCACACTGGGCATGAAAAATAAACAGAATAACTCATAAACAGTAATTCGTATCCTAAATCCAAGTTTACATATGGATCTTAAATGGGGTGTTTAACCCAATAATGACATAGAACATGTCAGCGCGGGGCTTTGGAACCCCCGCCCGATAACAGAGCATTAAACGGATAAATAAATTAATTAATTTATTTGTTTACCGGCTTAACTGAAGTGTCTCTTAAACAGTTGCTCGAATGAGAAACCTGAGGTCATTGTTGAGTCTGTAGCATGTCATTTACCCTACGAGGGGTGTAATTTTTATGGGCGCGGCCCTTCTGTGAAAAATGGCCCTAGGGGCATTTTCGTAATTTAGCAGCCTTGGGCGTTAGATTTTATATCTTTTGAATGGGGCCTCAGATTAAAATTTGGATATCAACGTTATGCTCGGGAGGTGGTGTTTACCCGAGGGGAGGCTTAACCTTGACCCCGTCGGGAGGTTCGGACGCAGGACTTCTGGGGGGTATTAAAAATTAATAAAATGTTAATTAATTTTCTTTACATAAACACCAAAACCTCCCCTCCATTCCCATTTTTTTCCTCTGAAGGAAGAGCTATCCAACCTCCCTCAAGAACTCTCACCCTCCTCTTCTCCTCCCCTGAGCCAAGAGGAAGCGACAACGGTGGTGGCACGGTGAATGATTGAAGCTTCGGGCAACGCCCAAGATGTAGGATCGTTGCGGTTTCATTTACAATTTCTGCATCTAATTTGAGATTGAATTTTAGTGTCCAATTTCCATTATTTTTTCAAGTGAATCCCTTGGTGGTGTAGAATATATTCTGATCTATTCAATTCATGTTTCGGATTGAAAATCCATGTTCCGAGGTGATCACAGTTGTCCACCAAAGATCTGCGGGTTTTGGAGGTTTTGCGATGGTTCTGGCTGGTCTGGCAATGGGCGACTCGGCCTAGGCGGTGGGCGGCTTCGGCTCAGGAGGTGGTGGCTCAGAGTAGGGCGGTCTGGACGTCAGAAGAGGCAGAGGAGTGGGAGGCTTCTCAGTGGGTGGCCTCAGCGGAGGCTCGGCTCATGCGAGCTCTTCAAGGCGGAGGCGGTCGGGGTCAGGCGGTCAGGCGAGCACAGCGGACGGGTAAGCTGGAGGCGGAGACTTCGACGGAACAATACCGGCATGCCACAAGTCTTATTTGACATATCGTGCGAGGAGGGGAGACCGGCCATGATGGCTGATCAGTTTGAAGAACCATACCCGAGGCAGGTCCGCAGGTTTTGAGGCGGACCGCAGCTAGCGGGTCGCGGTGAACAGGACCAGACTCGCGGCTGGCCCATAGACCGACGGTTTGGATGGAGTCGGCAGGGGTGGACCAGCCTGGTTGGGCCCCTTTCATTCAAGAGGATGTATCTTTTAAACAGCACGTTCGTTTTACGCGCCGTCTACGACTATGGGTTCATATCGGCTAGTCAGACCTTTCAATGTAAGGTTCAAGGTTTTTGGGTTCTGCACCGAAATATGGGTTCCCTGAATTATTTTACATTAATAATAATAAATTATTATTCAAGCCGTGACGGACGTGGCTCATGATCCAGACATCCGTTTGATGTGCCGTCAGAGGCTCGATGACCCCGAAGTTGAGACGGTCCTTCCAAAGTTGGTACTTTACTTTACTTTACTTTTCTTTTTTACTCTGCACTTTTGCATTGGGTGGGTTGCGTGTGTGTGTACAGGTACTTAGGAAAAGGCCTCCCGGAGTTGTTTAGCCTTCGGCCCTTGTTTCCAACCCTTGGCCTATGGAGGCGGGCTAGGGGTAGTTGCGGGTCGAGCCCGGGTCGGGTCGTGTCTTGAAAAACTCTATAAATTTTACAAGATATACAAAATGGAAGTTGTAAGGGTATTTGGAGTACCACTCTCCACTATATCCAATTAAGATCAAATTATTTTCTTGAATCTCTAAATAATTCTTAAATATGAATTGGATTCATAATTGGGCTTCATCACTACTGATCATCTTCATAATTTTTTTTAGTCTGAAAGGACCATTAAACCTTTTAATAAAATGCTAAGATTATATATTATGGATTTCAATGAATGTATGGATGTATATCATCCCCTTGTGTAGTTATAATATAAAAAAATAATTCTATTAAAAAAATGGTACCATATGAGGGTCTATATGGGAATTGGTGATGAACTCTAATATGTCGAGATAAATTTAGAGAAAATAAACATATGACACTAGATCTTTCCCAAAAAATGACAAATAAGACTCAAAGCATGCATTTTCATATTAAAACTATGAAATTATGAAATAATATATAAGATGATAATAATCTATGATATTTGGAGTTTTAATTTTGAGATAAAATAATACTTTCAAATTTCACCATGGTAGAGGGTTGTGAGATTTTGGAAGAAGGGGGAGTTGAGACTATGAAACATTGGCCCCTTAAAATTCATTATCATATAGTAATGATAGCTTATTGTCTACTTATCACTATGAACCTCCCCTAACTGTTTTATGGGTTCAATGATTCACTTTTAGGAAGTACATACCAGATACTTCATAGCTAATAATATCAGATTTAGAATAATTAGAACCTGACCTCTATTACGAGGAACAAAAGAGAATAATACATGGATCATATAGATACTGTATTACAAAAAAAGACCACAAACCTAGATAAAGTTCAATATAGGAATTATATGTTTAACAAAACTTCATGGGAACTAAAATATATAATGAGTATGAAGTAAATTCGTTTCTTTATATTTCAATAATGAAATTTAAAGAGAATTTTTTTTAATGGCGGTGAAATTTAACACCCTATGAGTTTAAAATGTGTCTTTTTTTTAATTAAATAAGTAATGTGTTTAACATCTTATTTCATACACAACACTAAAATAAAATTTATCACTATAAATATTATTTATATATAATATTAAAATTAAATGTAAACATTAATAAATTATGATATTAAAACCTGAAACATTATTAAGAAAATAAAAAGGGGAAAAAGTCCGCATGTAAAAAAAATTCTACAAATTTAGAATATTTATCATCATGGATTTATAAGCTGATCATAATACTGATTGAAATGATTTAAATAAGGAAAATATTAATGTCCATAATATACATTTTGGGATAGATGTAAATGGATAGAATTGATAATTTTAGTAATGTACGTAAGGCTATATATAAGAAAGAAATTTGACTATTATATATAAGGTAGATGGATATATGGTCATTGGATATATGGATATTAGAAATATGGTTATTAGATATATTCTAATTTTGTATAACCAATGGGTAAGTCGTGTAATTCAAAATAAGATAATTAACAAATAAGAAATATTGAAACCAAAAAGATAATTTTTAATTAATATAATTTATTATGAAAAAATATTTTTATGTGTTACATATTTGTACTATTAAAGTGTGATTCGATGTATTTATAAAATTCAAAGAAAATTTTTATTTCCATAATATTGATAAAATTAAATGAAAATATGAATACTTATTTTTAGTTTCATTTGGTTAAATTAAGTTTTATGTAAAAAGTGATATTTTTCATAGATCTATTTTTATGTTATGTATCATAATATGTTAAATTATTCACATTTAAATTATTAATATAATATAAGTTATTAAAACAGAATAAATCTCATTTATTTATTTAATTTTATTAAATAAGATTATGAACATATAATATTTAAAGCATCAATTTATTATAAACTTGATTTATTCTATAATTGTTTTTAAAAAAATGAAATTGTTAATATCACTTTTTACAAATTTATCTAGATTAAATATCAAAAAATTATTAATCGTCTTTATGAGTTTGGTAGAAAATGGTAAATTTCATTTTTTTGGCAAAAACAGAAGTCCATGACGTAAATATTATGTTATCATGATAAAGGTAAGTAAAAAGGGTGAAACTGAGTGATAAATATATAAAATATCATAACAATTTGTCTCAATATTATGTGGATGAGAGGATTAAATTCCCTTAAACATTATGTTTCATCTTTTTATCCACATTACTTATAAATTAAAAATATTACTCGACAAAAATGTATATTTGTGAAAATTCCACTCAAAACTCACTTATAAAATGAACACTCTTGTGCTCCTCCCAAAACACTAAAACCATTCAGTTAAATTTTGAATATCATACCATTTTACTCTACTAATTTATACCTAAACATTTTTTCTATTATGGTTCCAATAATGGATCCTAAATCCATTATATTGAATGAATTTGTATAGAGAACCAGTTAACTAAAAAAGTAAGTATCTAAGTTCTTCTTGAAATGTTTCAATTTCCTTCTCATATATAATATTTATAGATATTAATCTCTTTAAAAATGATGATATATTAAAATAATTATGGTTATTTGGATATTTATTTTCTCTTATATAACTCTATTCTCTAAATCACTCATTAGAATAAAATTTTCTTCTTTGGATCAGTTCAACCACATCCATGAATGATGTTATACCAAGATTGCCACATTAACTATGAATACGTATCAAGATATTAATACAGGTAATATAAGTTATTAGGGATTAATTTTATAATGAATTTTTATATGTATACATGAAATAAAAATGAATGATCATTATAATATAAGTTGTTCATATAGGTAAATTATGCAAAATATTTCACCATGGAGTTAATCCCCATCAACCATACACATATCATTCATTAAATAAAAATGGAAATCGTTAAATCAATGAAATAAAATCATTAAACAAAAATGAATAATTTTTGAATGAAAAACATTATATCAATGATTGGGGATCGACACAACCATTATGAAAATTTTATGGAAAAATAAAAAATACTAACATATAATGATGAAATTAAAATATAAATAAAAAATATATTTATAATTATTAATTATAATTGAATAGTTTAAAATATAATATATTATAATAATGTTTTGAAATATTTTATTAATGAGGTAATGTTTATTATACATCTTGTTTATGTTCTTATGTTGAAGTCAAGTGTAAAGGTAAGGGGTCAATTTCCAATCTCATTTTGATATTGTTTATGGTTTAATTTATCTATAAGGAAAATATTCATTTTCTATTCTATTAATCCCCGTATAAATTATTTTCCTCTTTTTATTTCCAGGTTTTAAATGTATTCTTACCATTATATATCCCTTTGGAATATAATTCTACTAAAAATATACTTGAAAGTGGATAAAAAATTATTTCTTATTTTTGGTGGAGAATATTTCTCCTTCATGTCCATATTATTTATATTATTTTATAAATTTCATCAAATTTGATTATACTATTTCATAATGTGTTGTGCAATATATATTACATTATTTACCAAATAAGTCAACTTTTAGAATTTTTGGCATGGTTTTTCTTCTCAAATATTGAATCTATTTAAAGATGTGTATAAATAACCATTATTTTTTATCACTTTCTATATGAATTCCTTTTATAAATATTATAGTCGTTTTTACTAATAAATATTTCCATATATGGTTTCATGGGTTTTCTAAATAAAATATACTCCCATTGATTTGTTAATTTTTCAACTTGAAATAAAGGTAACAAAATAAAAGGATGTGTGTCCATATTTTTCAATAAAATATTCTAATGGTCAAAAAAAAGGTTTCAATCTATATCTATATCCTTAATGGTTTCTTAATCATCACTACAGATATGATAAAATACATTCATAAAAACAATTCTCTATATATCTTATTATCAAAATATTTTATTCATTTACTGAAAAAAAAAATTTCTTTGCAAATTTTATTTAGGTTTTGATGGAATTATAAATGTGTCTGCGACCATGTGGAACATATAAGTACGTTTCATTATTATGTGACGAGGGGGACTATTATAAATTTCCAATTCATGAGTAAATTTTTAGGTCTCACTATATCTGGATATGGAAGGGGTATTCATGCCCTATCAAAAAGGTTCACGGGACATGGGTGGTTATCCCAATTCAACTATGTTAAGGCCAGGTGGTCATCCTAATCCATTATGATATGAATTTTTTGGTGGTTATCCTTGACATATGTTGTGATATTTATGATTATGTGTATTTAAAATTAGAATTTTTAACTAATTTTTACATTAATCATGATAATGAAATCATGTTTTAATGCTCATACATCTCATTTTTTGAGGTTATAAAAAATTCTTATATCATGAATCATTATTGGGTATGATTATATGATCTTATAACAATGTATATTTATTCAATTATCATTACCACATGCTATGTTTATGATAAATTATGATAATTAATTGATTTCGCTTATTTTAACCTTTATAATATCATTCAAGGTAAACCTTTCTTATTTTTCTATTCCCCCAGTTATGAAGAATATTATAGTGTACGATTTTTCCAAAAATGAATCATGTAGGATGACTATTTTTTGGAGATATCAAAAAAAATCTAAAATGTATTTAATATGTCTTTAATCACTAAATCCAGTTAGCCTATAGGTACTATGTTGTGACTAATTGTGATATGTAATGAATATTCATGTAAAATTGTTTAATATGCTTTTAGGTTATAGTTGGTAATATTTTTTGTTTCTCGTATTATTCTGTTTGGTGGTTATGGTATCCACTATAGGGTAGGTTCCTAGAATTAGGGTGATGAAATGTTCCTATTATGTAGTAGAATAGATGAGGCATGCATTCCTCTTCCATGGTCTTGAGATTATCATCTATGGTAGTAGAAATGATCTATAAGATAAATATAATTTTATCATTATCCAATTATTTATAAATGATACTATAGTTTTTATCATATTTCATTTTAATTTTTATGTATTACTCTGTCTATAAATATTGTTTTATGACTATATTATGAAGAGGAATAAGATAAATTTAAATGTTTTGGACTATGACTGGAGCATTTTATTCTAGGAGAGGTACATATAAATATTATTCCCTAGAATCACCCATTAAATGGAAGGAAATTCCATTGGTTGGTGATTGAGTGTTTGGTGTACCATGTTTTAGATGTATTTTGTTCCTCTTACTAAACTTTAATCCTTATAAAAACTATGATCAAATATGTACCTTTATATAGAGTAAACACATCATTTTGGGAAAAAAAATACAATATTCCCCATGGTTAGGATCGTAGCGGTTGTTATTATAGAATCTGTTTTCATTGGGAGGATCACCACTTTAGTAATTTTGTAAATCTTTATAGGAAACACCACCATATTACAAGTTATTTATATATTACCAAATGTAAGACAACGATAGTAAATAGTTTATTTATATCTATAAGGTATTACACCACCCATTTATTCAAATATTTTGTCTTAGGGAGGACCACTATAATATAATCCCCATGGAGGACCTCTAAATATATTAACTAGATCACCAAAGGTAGTTCCTCAATAGTTGTGGACATATTGAATACCATTTTATATATGGAATTCACTTCTATTAGATATTTTTTATAAGGAGGGCCTCTATGATGTATTAATAGGGAGGTACCTTCAGATATATTAGACTAGACACTATGGGATGTACCTCTATAGTTGGCAATTTATTGATCACCTTAATGGGGAGGACTTCGACGTTATTTGTTCACTTTTTCATTGGAGAGAACATTTTTATAATCACCCTACATAGTAACTATATTGATATTAAGATGAATAATAAAGGGAGGGTATCATTATAATTTAAACACTACCTAATTAGGAGGGACATTGAAAATATCTTCATATAGAGGAGCGTCATATTTTTATATATTATCAAATAATGGGGAGTAAATCCATTGATAATATTTTTATTGTTGTGGGGTGTACCATCAAAGAAAAGACATTGGGGAGAACCTCTAGAGTTTCCTTCTCATAATTGTCCATAGGGATAGGTTTCACAGTTATTTTTTTCCCTCAATAATGAGGGGTTCAATAAACTAATCATAAATTCTTACCTCAATGTAACTTGATTATTACCAATCCTAACAATCTTAAATCATCCTCAATTAATATTTAGGATATTTCAATGAACATAGATGGTGTTAGTAGTGGTAGAGGAAAAATCCCTTATATTCCTCACTATTTGGTTTTCCCTAGTGGACAGTCTAGGTTGTGTTATTCTACGTGGTCAGGGTTAGTGATAAAATATGTATTCCAAATATATTTTATTAATCCACATGAAATGACAATTTTCATCAAGATCCCACTTTAAAGGCTCCCAACTCCAAGTAGCTCACTACCCCTAGTGGTTTGTCTTAATGATTTCCTTATTTTAAAAAGCTAGATTTAGGGAATCAATTGAATCTTAATTAGTAGTTTACTTTGGGATTGAGATATTGATGTGATGGTGTAGTCCCCAGTTAATAACAACCTTCCTCAGTAACTTATGAAAAATAATATGGATGTGATCGATATCCTAGAACACCTTTCTATGATTTGGAATGAAGCTGGGACCTCAATCCAGGGGAAGATTCCCAAAATGGATTCATATGGAGATAAGGTCTATTTTACTCACATTGTAATGTCATTGATATGTTTGTATATTATTTTTAGGACATCAAGGTTTTTAGGATCTACCTTCACAGTTTAATGTATCCTTTTCCATTATATTACTAGAAAAATACATTTTCCATCATTCATTGTTGACAATAGGTGGATGGAATGATGTGTATGTATTAATGGTCATCAGTAGTCATCACGGTATGTACATAATTTTTAAGGTACATTTTATAATAGAGAATATTCACCCACATCATCACATAATTTTCATGTTCCTGACTATAGAATTTCAGGCCTGTGACTGTGTTGATTAAGTGGCGAATTTAGATATGATAGAACTTTTTATAAAACAAAAATAAATAACCCATTAATGAAACAACACCAAAGAGAGTTCTTGTTAATTTTATCTCTCCATTATATAGTATATTTCAAAACAAGTTTCTAATTCATATTATTGGAATATACATGATGCTTCAAATTTTATGTTGAATTTGACAGGATGTGAGGATGATATACCCTGTAAAGGGTATTATTATCTTGTATTGTACTATCTTATAGGTTGAATATTTTCCTTTTAAATCAAACCCTAGAAATAAAATTTAATCTTATAGAGAAGGTGATCGAAAAATGTAATTCATCTCTATAGATTATAAATGTATGAATGCTTCTTTATCTTCTCCTTTGTTTTTTGATAAATAAAAATATATTTTTAATCCATGTTGTTATGGGGTATATAATTTATCACAATATAGGGAATATGTTGTGGAATTAGAGTTATAATATTGAAAATTAAAATGGATTCTTATGTATCCCTATGATAATAATTAAAACCTTTATTGTACAGTGCCAATTTAAAAAGCACATCAGCCATTTATAGATCACATGAATGTGAATATATTGGTTCATTTTAAAGTAACACATCCATCACCAAAGAATTATATTTAAATTATATTCATCAATTATATTTGTTTATTTTAGTTTAAGGTTATATAATCAATAAAATTTATACTATTTTAGAGTCATACATTATGAATGTACTACTATGAATATATGTCTAGAAATGGTTAGTGTAGGACTTATGCCTGGGTGTCCCTTTCTATTTTAAAATGAAATATGAACCAGGTAATTGTAGGTTGGTGCTTAAAATAAGATAGAGGACCTTTGTATAGTCGAACAATTAATAGTCACTTTATGGGGAATGATGAATGGGAACATGGATGATGTGAACTGGTGAAAGAAAATTGGGACATAAACCAAATCACTAACCCATTTTATTTCTATCTCATTGATTGTAAACAATGTTCCTAACAAAATTATTTATATCTATAAAGTCTAGTTAAATTTGATTAGGATGACTATATTTGGAAAAAGGATGTTTACTTATATACCTAATGACTAAGGTCGTCATTATGAAGTGAAAAAAAATAATTTATTGCATCTAGATGACCTTATTGACTAGGGATGATAACCAAAAGATTCACATTATCATGGAAATTCATGATAAAAATCACATATATGACCCAACCATATATATCAAGATGCTCAAAAAGATACACTGATTGATTAGAATTTTGGGGTTTTATCAAGAGTGAATATGTTTCAATGTTTTATTTGGATCCATTAAGGAGAGGGGAACTAAAGTTATCCAATTTAAGAGAGTAAGGAAAATGGAGGGTCAATGAATGTCCCTAGAGGGTAAAAGAAACGGAATTCTTTATAATATAAATGGGATAAATTATTTAATACCACATAAAGAACATTTTATGAAATGGGTTACCCTTGGGTTAATCACATATGAAGGTAAACTATTTGAAATAGGGAAACACACACAATGAGAAGCCCTTGGACTGTATAAGATTAGTTTTATATGTAATGGTGGAGTCCACAAGGAATTATTGATATGTAAAAATAATTGTGTCTATGTTTTAGGTATTGATATGACTATGTATAATTGTAACATGATTGAGGTGAAACAACCAAATTTTTATTCTATAGTTCTTGAATGATTCATGTAATATTGACTATAAATGGTTTTTTGTATGCAAAACCCACAAAGATCTTATAAATTTTGAAAAATATAATGGAGATCTTATGTGTTAGACCTTACAAATCCTCAAACCTATATTTGAAGTGTTCTTATACGAAATTACTTCCAAATAAATTCGCAAGTATGAAATAATCACAATAAATGTGACTTTTTTTAAACACAATGCTCTATAATATTCCAAACTTATAAAGATTCATGTGAGGATGTTTATTTATAGAAAACCCCATAAATATCTCACACTAAGAATCTTGTATGCATAATAAAATCTTGGTTTCATAATAATACCATCTTCCATTAGAAAATTGTGGAACAACTATATAAGATCTTGTTCGTCTTATAGAAATCATACATTTTCATTGAAAATAATACCTCAACATCTTAAGATATTTCTAGACACAAAAAAACAAAACCTATCCTCAAAAAATGATAATCTATCTTCTAGAAATTATCACATTCACAAATGTATCACCATATATGGAATTAAAATGCATCTGAGCTGTATAATTTCATGTGGGTAAAAAGAAACCTCATTTCATCACCATAAAAAGAAAGTTGGTCACTTTTTTCATTGAGGCTATAAAGGATTCATGCTATCTAACCACAAATAAGGGGTCCTAATTTCATTATTACATGAAATTCATCATATTTTTACATAATAAAATTATCAATTATACTAATAATATATCCAATAGAAAATAGCCAAACTTTTTATTATTATGTATGCTTTTGAATCATGAGTTGTTGATTCAAATATTTTAGAATGATTTAACCCAATCAATCGAGTATACTAGTTTCCTTGAATTTATTTATCCAAACTATATCTGGAGGACTATAATATGTTCCAAATGAATTTGATAAAATCAATAATAAATTTTTGATAACTAGTTCACACCTCTATGCCACAATGTATGGAATATTTTTTTTATGAATCTTAATCCCATTGTTTATATAAGATATTTGGTTTCACATAGGAATCCAATTTTCATATTCTTCAGGAAATGAATTAAATTTTGGACACAAATGAATTACATATTATCGATGAATATCACATAATTTCCTTCCCAAAAATATCATTGGAAAATAGTTTTTTCTCTCAACCATAATAACATTATACATAATTATTTAAAGATGTTTGAACAATGTGTTCTAAAAGTTTAAAATACGGATTATGAATCCAATATAACCATTAATGAAATAATATTTATTCATATAATTTTTTCACTAAAAGTGTTTTGTTTGATCATTTTAATATATGACCATACATAAATAAATTTATTTTAATAAAACCTTAAAAGGGTTGTCTTCAAAAGGTATCTCTAGCAGAATATTATATGGGATATAATTAGTTGAGATCCTTTAGATGATTTTGTTTGTATTCTTAAATAATTTTAATAATATAAAATTCAATATGTTATATAAAATGTATTATCCAATATATAATTCTTTCATGTTGGTTGTATATGTTTATGAAGAGAAATGATAATAAACCTCTCAATATAATACTTTGAGTAACCATTAATCGATGGTTACTGGGCAGTATTGCAGGTTATAATCAAATGTATATATTTCCATGGGTTAGGTTTTTTATAGAGATGTCATATTTTCTCATCACTATAAAAAATATTATATTAGAAGTGCTTTTAAAGGGGGTTATGAACAAACCCATCATATTTATTTTAATATAAAATTTTGAAGTGGATTTAGTATAACCACCATTGAACTGATAGTCAGTGGTGGTTTCGGTAAACCATTCTCTATTGAAAGAAATTATCAATTACATAAAACCATTAATAGTCTCTTCAATAAATTGAGTTATATAATTAATCAAAGATTTATTAAAACTAACTATTAATATATACCAATATTTATTTATAAAATAACATGGATTATAAATTATTGTTAATTTAATGTATTACTAGGGGTTAAAAATTAAATAGTTCTGAAAAAAATCAAAAAAAACATATTTAAGAAGAATGGTTATAATCAATAAATATATTATATAAATATATAATTAAATTATGTATTTAATAGTAATATGTCAATAAAATTATTTTTGTAAACAACCTTATTTTTTTTCAAAAAAAAATTATAATTAAAAATAACTGTGTATAGGAAAATATATATAGATACACATACATGAATTTTTATATTGTTATTAATGATATTATTATTAATTAAACAATAATAGGTATTTTTTATTGTCATTATTAAATAATGATTATAAAAATCTAGGGTTACACAAATATTATTAGAAAAGGAGAACATAAGGAGGATGGGGATTGATATTTCAAATCATCCCTTATAAAGATAGCATAATGATCGATAAGATAGTCTAACATCATTAAAATAACTTTACTAACAATTGTTTCTGGAATCTCAAAAATATCTACCTAAAAATGAAGATAAGATGATATCAGGTATAAATCCACTAAATCAATCTCATTTATACATTTTTTAGAGATATTCTATGCCTTGTCTCTTCAACTAACCCCATGAAACCCATGTTCACGTTCATTGGGATAACATAAAATTTTATCCAAGTAAATTAAATTTATGACCAAAAGTAAAATTATCTTTATAACAAAATTTGGAAATGATGATTCCAAATAAAGAATATATTGTGTAAAATTTAATTTATGTACTTATTAAATATTAAATTTTAATATAATATGAAAAACACATCGAAATTATTTTTTAGGAAAGTTCTTGTTTTAAACATTGAAATAATTGTACACAAATATTATAAATATTTTTAATTCTAAATATATAATTTGATAATAATTATAAAAAATGAAGTAATTTGAAATTTTATTCAAACCAAAATACAATTTACCCTTCCAAACACCTTATTAAATTAAAATATCATAAATTTATTTTTATCCGAATAACATATTACTTATGTTCCCAAAATACAATAATTGGTTTCCATATTCAAAATAATTTTTTCAGATTATTTATTTTACTCAAAAATAATAATTTTTGTGAAGATATAGGTTTTATTAATTTCAAAAGAAATTTTATATAATGATGATGTTAGAAAAGTTGTGGTATTCTTAAAAAATGGAATTTTCCCTCATTCACTCAAAAATCAACCATTTCAGAAAAATAAAACAAATAATAGTAATGAGTAATTTATATTTAGAATTTATTATTGGAGATTATTATTTCATATAAAATATCAAATATTGATAGAAAATATTTCTATTATTCACACATAAAATGAATAAATCCATTTTTTGAAAAACCAATGATTTTTAAGTATAAATTGATTTTATTCTCAATACATTCATAGAAACAATCACTGAATTATTATTAGTTTATTTTTTTCAATATATTTTCAATAAATTTAATAATTTTTTTTATCATTATTCATTAATTTAATCTATTAACAAAGAAATTCCATTCACCCTTACAAATTGTTTTCTAAAAAATGCATATTTTTTGATCAAAATGTTTTATCATTAGTGATAATCATTGAATGAATTATTAATCAATAGTATTCAAGTTTAGAAAATAAATTTTCAATAAATCTGATTCTAAAATAATATAAAATTTTCTATTAATGAAAACATAAAAAATATAATGAATACATTGTTTTATAGAAAAAAATGACCATTTAACATTGATTATTTGTAACCATTTATGTTTCAATTCCTATTATTCAAATTTGAGAACATATTTCATAAGAATTAATCAATAAATTTTTATTATTGAACAATGTATACATATATTTTATAATTATGTCACTTTGATTCATATATTTTCATCCAATGTTTAGGTTATAACAAAAATATTTAAATAATATTTTTATAGTTTCATTAAACTCAATTTTGTGCATCGTACACTCTACCAAACATCTTATTTTTTTAAATAAATATACATTCAAAAATATCAAGGTGTTAAATAATCATACCATGAAGGTTATTGTTATCTAGTTCAAGACTATCATAAAATTTTAAAATATGTTTGGGAAATTGGTCATAATGAAAACAAATGGTATCCATACATTGAAATTAATTGATTAATATCACACAACTCTGATGATTATTTTTGTATTGGGTGTTCCCGATATTTATATATATTTACATTATATAAAATAGTTCAAATCGACATATTTTAGCACTATATTATTTATCTTTATTCCAAGAGGTGGTAGGTTTTGTAGAACTATGATTGGACCAATGAAAAATGCTACTTATCTAGCCCTATTAAGGGAATCAAAACCCATGATGTTTAGTGAAGTTTAACAAGGAACATACACATTTTTAAAAAATGGGACAAATACCATCAAGATTTTTTTAAATACATACATACATGACCAAATATTTTAATTTTATATTTTTATATCTAAGATTATGACATTTTATTGTCTTTGTTAATGTGATGAGTACCAATTGAAACATGTTTAGAGTATTTCCAAATGAATTAAAAGGGGAGTGTGAAAAAATATTAAGTCATAAACTTATTCATGGGAATACCATTTTTTATTATCTATATTTTATTTAGGTGGATGTTGGTAGGGTCTTACACTATATTGAAGGCCCTTTGGTGTTTCTATTTCCAGTATGAAATTATACGCGGAATGTTGGAAGGAAACATGGATTATGTAAAATAGTGAAGGATTCATGGGAATTATATTTGACTGCATGACCAATTGTACCCTTATCTTATTGATTCAACAAAACAGGTCTGATCAGATTCTTGAGATATATAAAACATTGATATATTCATTCAAGATGATTGTCTTAGGATATGAGAATTTTCATTCATCCCATAAAAGCAGATTTCATTATTACCAAGGGGATACACATTATATTTCTTTACATGGATTCTATCAGTTATGAAAAATATATATGAATTCTCCATTATAAATGAAATATTTGATTGAAGATACCTCATATAACATGGCCACATAAATCAGGAGGTATTTTTGATATCCCAGATAGATTATGATCTATAAGGTTTTGACCTGAAAGAATATGATTCAAAAATTCCTTAAGCCAATAAGGCGGGGGTGAAATGATGTTATATAATGTTGGATACTAAGGGAAATAGATGATACAAATATGTCCATAAATTCTATAGAAAACTTTTTTTAAAATATACTTGGGCTCTATTGTATTAATCTCCATAAAATATCATTTATGAAAGGGGTTATAATTTATAAAATATTAGGTGATGGAGAACCATTTAAATGAGCGTGGAATGATATAAATATGCCCCAAGGCCAAAAAAATTAGGTTTTTGTGACATGGTGTTATCCACTAGCAAGGATTGAGTTTTAAAACTGGGCTCAAAATAAATTTTACATGGTTGTAACACATTGTAGAACTACCACACTGGTCCACCGAGACCAGCAACGATATATATTATTCATAATGTGGGATTCATCTAGTATGGTAAAGGATGTGTTTTATATACAGGGGTCCTAAATATTATTATATAATGAGAAAATAACCTAGAATATTTTATGTGGTTGGCCTTCCCAATCTTCAAATCTGGATTTTGAGTCCATTAATTAGAATTTTTCTCTAAATAATATCTTTAATATAATCACTAATAAATGATCCAATTTTTTTAATCTTTGAAATTAAATATTATAAGAGTCTTGAGTTGTTTTTTATAGATTTTATGTATATAAAAACCCCATAACCACATACCCTATGAATTTCATTTGTATAAAAGACACGGGTCATGTAAGAATGTCCCCTTATGATTAAAAACATTGAGGTGACCACATAAGATCCTAGATTTCACATAAATATTATGACTATGGATCATAAATAATAATTCAACCATATAATATCCTAGAAACCGCATAAAACTACCACCACAAATGACAACATATCCACTAGAAAATATCCTATCCAAAAGTGGATCACAACCTTATTGGTGAAAATGATATATCATCTGTATAAATTTCAAATTGGAATAATGGAACTTCATGTTATAACCACAAAAAATTAACATGTTGCATATTTTCATTGTAAACTCAAAATATTCACGACATCTAAACCAAATGGGGTAATCCAATCAATTTTTACATATATAACATATTTTTTATGTGGTAGAAATTCATCACATATTTAAAAAAGTATCCCTATGGAAATAAACTATTAATTTTGATACTTAAGCTAGTTTTGGATCAATGGCATGTCAAACTAAATATAGTTGAATGATTTACACCATTTAATATTTTCAATACAAATATATTATGTTTTTTATAACAATAAGACTTCTATTAAGACACAAAAAATTGTTTCTTAAAATTTATAAGGGATCTATTGAATATTCTTGATTTTATGTTCTCATCACCACAACACCTAACTGTGAAATTGTTTTTAAGAATATATATAACATGGAGTATGTGAAATAAAGGAATAAATGAATATCACATTTATGTATTTATCATGAACTAATAAAAATATTTTCTTACACACTTGAATTACAACATTAGGATACATATCACATCATGATATCTTTGGGAAAGTGTGTGGAACATATTTTTTTGTTCCATCTAAATTCTGACACTGAGAATTGGATTCATTCAAATTTAAATGGATCTAATTTAAAGGAATGATGAAGAAATTTTATATATTAAATATAAAATTGGTTTATCCTAAGATAATTCTATAATAAAAATATATAGATGATTTTATTTACTTGAGCTTATTTACTACTAAGAATAGAATCTCAAATTGATGATTTTTTTCATTACATTAACACTCATACATTTTCCAAAAGTATGATATATCTTGCGAGTGTATTCAGGATTCCCCATCAATAATTCACATTATTTTTAAAAAAGACCATTGTCTATCGCTACAAGTACTTATTGTATTTATGATTTATTTAAAACATACACATTGAAATATATTAAAACAAAAACATTTAAAATAGTATTCAAATGATCTCCGGGAAAATAATATCTTCAAAAAACATGATTAACTATTGGAAATGGAAAAAATAATCTATTATCATTAAATCTTGTTCTCCATAAAGGTTACTGGAAACTTGTTTGTGAATAATATTGTATACCCCAGAAAACGCGTTCCTGGAATTTTCCAAATGCTTCCATACATGATCCAGGATTGTAGAACTTTTCTTAAGCTTCGATTTGGTAGGTCGTAGGGCCCGAACGGAGTTACGGATTAGGAGTTATGGACGTTTGAAAATGGGCTGGAAATCTGGTTTGCAAAGCCCATTCGCGACGCCCCCTCCGTGATCGCGGAGCGCCACCGCGAAGTAATAAGGCGAGAGGCTCCGCGAAATCGTTTGACGTTCACGATGCACCGCGAAGACCCCTCACGAAGCACATATGCGAAGCGCAGATGCGAAGCGCAGATGCGAAGCCCCGATGCGATGCACCCGACCATCGCGGTCCCGCGAAGCTCCGGAGGCGGTAACTCTCTGCGAACTAATTTGACGTTCGCGAGCCCGCCGCGAAGCTCTGGAGGCAGTACCTCTCCGCGAACGAATTTGACGTTCACGAGCGTGCCGCGAAGCTCCTAAGGCGGCACGGGAGTTGTGCTTCGCGGCGCCCCTTGCCTATAAATACCCAGCTCACCCCCCCCCCTTCTCCAGGAGGACAGCCACGCCATTTCGCCCCTTCGGCGGCCGAGCGGAGCTCCGCATTGCGGCTCCTCAAAGCCATGCTCCGCGAGCAGCTTCCTTCGCATTGCTGCTCCGCGTGCAGAGGATCCGAGATTCCATGCTCTGCGAGCCTATGCTCCGCGATGCTGGTCCGCGAGACCATGCTTCGAGAGAGCCCATGCTCCGCGATGCTGCTCCGCGAGACCAAGCTCCGCGAGACCCATTTGCTCTGCGAGACCCCTTTGCTCCGTGAGAGACCATTTCTCCGCGACACCCATTTGCTCCGCGAGACGCCTTCGCTACCATCACAGACCCCCATCAAAAATGGAGAGTCGCACCGCGAACTTTTCGGGCCGGGATTCCGAGATTCTCCATTGCGCCCTATTGCGCTCCCACCTTCCACCTATGGAATACCATGATTTGATACACTCCTCCTCACACCGTGGAATAGCTAGAGTCGGCATATTCCTATGGGTTTCATTCCATGTCGTGAGTCGAGATTCTCATCATCAATTCCCCGAGTACCTTGAGTCGAACTATCCCTCAGGCAACTCCTCCAAACCCAATCACTTGGCTCCTATGCCAGGTTGAACCCGAAAGGGCCGCCCTTGCGTAAGTCCCAACACCAACCATTTCTAAGCACCTTCTGCCTAACAGTCCTTTCTACATGACTCTAAACTGTAGTATCCTCCATATCTAACAAATGATAGGATGCCTCTTGCCCTATACGAGAGATGCCTCATGCTCCTAGCATGAGATGCCAACAGTCCTTTCTACATGACTCTAAACTGTAGTATCCTCCCTATCTAACAAATGATAGGATGCCTCTTGCCCTATACGAGAGATGCCTCATGCTCCTAGCATGAGATGCCAATAGTCCTATCTACATGACTCTAAATTGTAGTATCCTCCCTATCTAACAAATGATAGGATGCCTCTTGCACTATACGAGAGATGCCTTATGCTCCTAGCATGAGATGCCAATAGTCATATCTACATGACTCTAAACTGTAGTATCCTCCCTATCTAACAAATGATAGGATGCCTCTTGACCTATACGAGAGATGCCTTATGCTCCTACTATAAGAAGCCAATAGTCCTACCTACAAGACTCTAAACTGTACTACGCCCTATGATCCTAATGTAGGATGCCTCTTGTTCCAAACAGGATATGTCTTATGCTACATGCATAAGATGCTCAATGCCATGACTACAGTGGCATAATTCCAACGCCCCTTGGCATTCTCCGTCTTGTGCACCAGTGCATAAGTGAAGGCCTCAACTCACCAATGAGTTGGGATGCTCTCATGGCCTGACATGAGGAAGAAATTATGGGAAGCTCCTTGTATAAGACCCATCCACCAATGACGCTCCATAGCGACACCCGGGCAGCATCCTTGCGTGAGCCCCATTCACTAGTGCCGCTCCATAGCGGCACCCGGGCAGCTTCCCAGCGTAAGCCCCATTCACCGATGCCACTCCTTAGCGCACCTGGGCAGCTTCCTAGCGTAAGCCCCATTCACCAGTGCCACTCCTTAGCGGCACCTGGGAAGCTTCCTAGCGTAAGCCCCATTCACCATTGCCACTCCATAGCGGTACCCGGGCAGGTTCCTAGCGAAATCCCCACTCACCATTGCCGCTCCATAGCAGCACCCGGGCAGCATTCTTGCGTAATCCCCATTAACCAGTGCCGCTCCATAGCGGCACCCGGGAAGCTTCCCATCGTAAGCCCCATTCACCGATGCCGCTCCATAGCGGCACCCGGGCAGCTTCCTAGCCAAAGACCCATTCACCGATGCCGCTCCATAGTGGCACCCGGGCAGCTTCCTCGCATAAACCCCCATCCACTGTTGTGATCCTATGCAGCGGTAAGTCGTTGACATCCTTATCCAGCGGTAAGCCGTTTTGATCCACTCCAGCGGTAAACCATTGAACCCCCCAATCGGCGGTAAGCCGTCATCAGAAGAACTATGATGAATTCGATCTGTGTCAAGGCATGGTACGTAGGAAGCCTCCCTGAGGTTCAAGCCCAACAAACATTGGCCCAGACCGTCTCCTTGTTGGTGTTCCAAGCCCCCATCTCCCATTGGACCATGGTCCCTCATTTACGTTGGTTCGCTGACTCCCAATGCCCGTCGTTTATTCACGTCAGGGTTCACTATCATCCCGCACGACGTTAAACTGTATTCCCTAATCCGAACTACGAGGACTTTGATCCATGTCAAGGCATGGTACGTAGGAAGCCTTCCCAAGGTTCAAGCCCACCACTAGTGGACCCACGGGTCTACTTTCATTTCGGTTAACCGATTAAACCCTTTGAACTACAAATTCTTTGATCCATGTCAAGGCATGGTACGTAGGAAGCCTCCCCGAGGTTCAAGCCCATCTCTCATCGGACCAAGGTCCACCTTCACGTCGGTACGATGACGATGCTCATCGGACCAAGGTCCACCTTCACGTCGGTACGCTGACGATGCCCGTCGGACCAAGGTCCACCTTCATGTTGGTTCGTTGACGACATCCATTGGGCCAAGGTCCACCTTCACGTCGGTTCACCGGCACCATCCCGAACTATGCGGACTTTGATTCCCTACCACGGGGATACGTAGGAAGCCTCTTCAAGGCTCAAGGCCAACTTCACTGTCGCCCATGCGATGGTCCCATTTCATTCCCATTCGACTTCATTCATCCATCCATCACCCATCTTGATTCTCACCCGGGCCGCCACATCCTGGTGGAATCATGCCATCCACCTCCTCGCTACTCCTAGCGGCGCATGGGCCTCTTTCCACGTGTATGCCCCATCATATCTCCAGGTTGTTGTCCTCTGTGTACACCCCGATTCATCACCCTTTTCCCCTCTAGGGAGTGCACCTCATCAGATCCGTCCTCATTGGGCGTTCTGATCCGTCTCTATGGGACCATAGCCATCTCTATGCGATATACCAATCTGATCCGTCTCTATGGGACGTCCTGATTAGCCTCATTCCGTCTCCGCAAGACGTTAAACTCTCATCCTACCTCATGCGAAAAATGAGATGCCTGAGGAAAACCTTAGATGACACGCCTTTGGTGTAACCGTCTCGGATAGACGTTAATCTTGAAACATACCCTGTGTTAAACAGGGGAATCTGAGGAAAACCTCAGGCACATGCCTATGAAATATGATTCCCCGCACACGACGCTGGATGCCTCGGTTTATGCACCCTTTAGATTCCCTCTCATGAGGAAGAATATAGGTTCCCCTATGTCCACGCACCCAGAGATGCCCCGAAATTCCTGAGGTTACCGTCTACTCCGACCGAAGGTCGCTACCATGTCAAGATCCCATGGAATGTCTTGACGGAAGTAGTGTAATTAATCGGTGTCCATGAAGATATGGCACTGGGAATGAGATTCACGAATATCGTATTTAATCTATGAGGGAGACCCGGACTAGGTGACGAGTTCTAAGGAGGAATCCCCAGGAGGAAGAACCGACATCCCATCATCCCGTTTCGATCAAGGAGCAGACATCCCTGAATAAGGAGCGAATGCCGCCCGCCTTTGGAAAGCGGTAATGAGGGGCATCAAGAAGCGCGTCCTCCACGGACGGATGCGCGCGCCCCGGCGAAAGCGTCGGAAACAAATATATACCATCATTGAAAACCAAGGATAACCTGTTAGAGAAAATATCATAGGGTTTGATTTCCTCTTAGACATATGTTCCATGATCAGTATATGGGGGTTGGATATGAGGAATATTTTACCATCAACATAATCCACCATTAGTTTATTTTAATGTGATGGAGATAATGAATTGGAATAAATGAGATAAGATGGGGGGTTTTGAATAGTTGATTTAGTACTCAAGAATGTTTTAAGTAATAAAAAATTACATATTCATGAAATTTATAATGATTATATAAGATGACAAAAATAATGAATAAGAAGATTCTATAAATTTATCCTAGATTCATAGAACTTGCATGACTGTATTTACTTTTTCTTGGGCTAAATTTTGGTCTCCATAAGTTATTGGGTCTTTTTCCATTTACCCTTACATTATCTTATGTTTTAAAAAAGGAAAATATTTTGGGGAAGAAACAATTCCTTTTCTATAGTCTCAAATTATAGGTTTTTATCTTAATTGGTTATTATTCATTTTTTTATTTTGTTTTAAAAGCTATAAATTTTTTGTAAACTATGCATAGAGTAGACCTAGAAAGATGAGAACTGTGTTTATTCTAGTATTTTGTTGAAGGTTTCAACTTATAAAGGACACTATATTTTTCTTTTTATAATGTAAGGTCTTTAATTTCAGACCAAAGGGGGTAGTTTTTAAGTATTTATAACTTTAAACAAATTAAGAATAAATTTTATGTTCATAAATCATGTACCAAAATGGAGTTGATATTTAAATCCTATAAATAGGATAACAATTGTCATAATAGGAAATTATGTTCCTCTTTTTAGCACAAATAACCTTTCAAGGACACTAATCACTTATTTTTGGGTTATTATTCATAGATCATAAAAGGAATTGTGAAAAAAAAGAGAGGTTGAGAGTTTGAATCTTTTCAACCCATTTGAATTGGGAATGAGAATGATGTGAATTATAAATTGAGTAATTTCAATTGGTAAACATTGAAAAAATGGATAGTCTAAGATAACTGAAAATGACATTCATAAGATTTTCATATTAATATATAATTAAATAATAATAATGATGTTGAATTATAACAACATTCAAATGAAAATTTTTACAACAATGTGGTTGATGATAATGGCGTTAGAGGACCGTTTATATCTGATGAATACATGCCTATGGTTGGTTGTAGGTGATCTAAATACATGGAATATATTTCATCAATAAAGATATGGGTACTTTTTGAGTCACATATACCTGATACTAGTAGCCATGATTGTTTTGGGGGAATTAAAATATTTAATGTTAAATATTTATCATTTGGGATGATAATGACTAAATTGTAAATGGAAAATACCGTCTCAAAACCAACCTATATTAGGTCATTTTGGATGTTAGATGCGAGTGGAATTTGTTGAGGATTTGTGTTTGGGACCAAGAAATATGTTTCAAACACGAAAAAATATCATAAATTAACAATAATAAAGTCACATGTTGTTCCAGGATGAACATATTACATCCTATTAAATATTTAAATTTTTTAAATGCCTTTCTTGAATGAAGAAACCATACAATAGGAGTCAGTTTCATATATATGGAATTTCATATTTATCATGGAAAGGGATTTTAGGAAACACTATATATCATAGGAAAATTATAATGAAGACACAAATTGTGTTGGGATTAAAATAAAGGTTTCTATATGGTTCACAATGATGTGGGTGGTAAAAAAGAAACTCATTCTGAATTGGGGAAGTCTTAAAATGGCAATATCCTTATATTTTTATAGGAACATCCTTTTAAAAAATTATTGTGTTGTATGGATTTTTTCGCATGAAACACCTAATGAAAGTAAACCAAGAGACTTTTTTTCAAGATAAAATGTAACAATGAATGATAAAAACTAATACAATATTATAATGTAATATAAAACATCACTAATAAAAGCGCTGGTGGAATAATATTCCATGTAAATGAAAATACCATGAAAATAAAATCAGTATCCTCATCATTTTCCATTAAGATCACAACAATGATTGAATCAATATAAGAAAGAAAAAGATTTATAAACATAATATATATTTTTTGAGAGAAGAAAATGTGAAGAATGATTTTAGTTGTGTTTGTAAATAAATATATATATATATAGGAATGAAATATCAGTGTTATATATATGGTCTTTGGATATAAGGTCATTAGAAATATGGTCATTGAAAATATTTTCTTTAGAAATAGGGTTGTTAGGTATGAGTATATATAATATGCATATTAATGTTCTTTAATATTGATTAATAAATTCCATATAATATAATTCTCAAATAGTTAATAAATCTCTAATGAAATAATGTGATAATATTTAATTAGAATATTTATTTTGAAATTTTTTTATGCATAAATTATTATTATTATTATTGTCAAGGAATGAATATATATATTTATATAATTCAAGGAAATTTTATATTAACTTTATATTGATAATATTTAAAATATAGAAATAAATTAATCATTTTTAAGAGGATACTATTAAAATCACATAATATTACAAATGGATATTAAAAATGTTTTTTTAATTAGTTTTGTAAATTAATCTTAATAAAATAAATTTATCAATTTTAAGTAATGAATATAATTTAGTTTTTCAATGTATACATTAGTATATTACCATTTATTTAGTTAATATTTTATATGAAATATGATTAAAAACACTTAATGTTCAAATAGTTATTGTTTTAAAATAATAGTTTTATCAATATATTTAATTTTTTCATTTAAAAATTGATTTAACATCATTATAAATTGAATTAGATTAAATGTATTAAGAAAACACATCATAAAGTTGAAATTATTTAAATAATTAAATTTAATTTTTTTCATAATAATATATTATTGACGAAAAACAAGAGATTTAATGGTTAAGTTAAAATGAGGTAAAAACGCTCAATTAATTGGAAAAACCTAAAATATAAAAAAAAAATTTTAATAAATTTGTACATGTTGAATTTTTCAACCAAAAAATATCCCACCTTATTTATTTGACTCTTTTTATCCACTATAAATTTATAATGATAGCCTTATACATTAATAAATTATTATTCCCAAACATTTCCCTCAAAACTCACCTATAAAGGGACCTCCAATCTATCCCAACCATACTATTAAAACCACATGTTTCCATCTTGAATAACTATTGATTTTTCATCTCCAAAAAACATAGTATATTTTATATATAATATATTACTATGAATGATTATTAAATCCCTCAATCCAATGGAACCCCTTTTGCAAGAACAAAATTCATCACAAATTTTAATTTGATTTTTTGATGTCAGCTGTGTATGTAAGGGTTTATTTTACAATCTAATTTTTTAATATAAAATTTTTTATATTTAAAATTCCATTTGGTTAAAATATATTCAATTTCTCTTTATGACCCCATTTATTTTTCCCTCCCCATTTTTTTATGTTTTACATTTCTTCTATCCATTTCAATTTGATTTTGATTCATATTTCATCTAAAAGGATATTTATAAGTTGATCCAACCATATATCTTTTATTTTATAAATATTATATCTCCTCAATGTTTCTATTATGAATATTCTTTTATATATATCCTTCTTGTTAATTCCACTAATTCATACGATCTTTTTTAGTGGATGTGACATTATTCACCAACAGAATCTTATTTTAGACTTTTCAGTGTATATGTTTACTTTAAACATTTACTCTTTTAACAAAATTTTGAAAATATATTCCTTTTTAATTCATTCCTCATGAAATAAATTTCACTCCATTATATCGTTTTTTGATTTTGAATATTCCTTTCCATGTTTTCATGCTTTTCCAAGTATAATTTTTATTCCTTTGATTTTAAAAACATATTAATTCAAAGTAAATTTAATCAAAATGTAAAAAATATGTATTCATATTTTTCAAATAAATAATCTAATATTATTATGGAAGTATGTTATATATGTTTCTATATCCTTTATTTTTTATCCCTTACTATGGATATACAGTAGTGATATCATCGACCGTTTTTTATGGATTGATCATGATAATATATTTTATTTTTTAATGATACCAACATATTTCTCATGGGTTAATCATGGTATAATGGTACTATAAATATTTCATATTCTAATTGAACAAATATATTTAGCTAATAATTATATAATGGTTGGGTCCGATATATCCCTTAAATTCATAATATAAAATTTTATATCTCATTAGCTCAAAATGTTACACAGTTAGTTAGATCCATTAAAAAGGGCATAGGGGTGGTAATCCTAATCCCAAAAGGGTACATAGGGGTTGATAACATGCCCATAACAATAGAAAAGTGGTGATCCCAATCCCAAAAGGGTATGCAGGTGGTGGTCTCAATCCCAAAAGGGTACACTATGGTTATCCATGAATAAAATCATACATGGTTGGTTATCCCAATCCCCTTATATTATAGTAATGGGATTTTCCTTTTCCATTATTCTGTTAAAGTCGTAGTGGTTATCCTTGATTAAATATTAATGATAATATTCATTACATCCAATCATGATATTCCTTAATGATCACATATTATTGAATCAGGTTTCTATTATTCCAACACTATTGTTTTATTATTAAATAATTATCTATTGATTTATTATTTATGATCTTTGTTTTAATAGATATGATTTATTTAGTTTTTCATAATGTACCTTGTGTAATTTATGAAACAAACATGTAAATACAATTATAATTTATTATCATTAATTTCTCTATCTTATGGTTACCCATAGTTATAATCTAATCTCACCTCATTCTTATCCTTTCCTAGGTAATGAATGAAATTATTATGTCTGGTGTGTATGAAAGGATAACAAGTGATAAGACTATTGGGTTAGAATATTTAATTCATATTATAAAATAATAAGATCATATAGCTTATTATAAGAAAACTAAAACTAATGGATCTTTGAAATTATGAATTTAGGACATGAAATGTTCAAATAATGGAAATAATATAAATTGTAGGTATGTTATGATTTGTTCATCTCACTTAGTATAAAATAAAATGTTTATGTTTAATATTTCTAGTGCTAAATTCATCAGTGTGAGTAAACACTGTTTTAGATGGTATCAGAGTGAGTATTAGATGTTTAGAGATTAGGATAAGTAAAATAAGTGGTTAATATCTAAAACAAATTATTTTGATCAAAAAGTGATGATGGGTAAACCTTAAATATCATGGTTTAATCGAGGGTGACCTAGTTTTAGAAATATTAGGAATGAATTTATTTATTTTATGATTGATTTCATTGTTTATTGTTGAATGATACACATAGTCCACCTTTTGAATTTATTAAAAAGATATAACTAAAAAGAATTAAATTAACCATTACCATGATACAATATAAAATTATTATAACTCCTTGAAACTGGTCTTCTATAATAACAATAATTTAAATAAAAATAATAATTTTTCTACACACTATATATAATTTAGGATTAGAGTTTTAATGAATTATTATACACCAATTAATACCATTTAAAAAACAGATATAACTATAAAAAACTAATTTTTTGAACATTATATATTATCTTCCTCTGATAACGCCATAATAGGGCCTCAACCACTTACTTACCTCTTTCATTTTTATTCTCAATAGAAAACATTTGAAAAAATAGAGTAATAAAAAAATATCTCATTAAGTGATTTTAAAATATGAGGAAACCAATTAGGATTTTGTAATATATATTGATAATAATGAAATTTTTTATTCAATTATAAAATACTTCTTGTTTGTCCAAAAATAATTTATGCATAAAAATATCCCTTTTAAATAAAATATTTGTGTTAAAAAAATATTTATATATTTTTTTGGAATCCCATATAACATAAATTAATTTTCTTCAAAAAACATTATCTATATACAAGAAAAATTTTAAATAAATAATTATATGTATATATATAAATTGAAACCCTTAAATTATATTCATCAGTTAACCTTCAAATGTTTACCTTTACTACCACAAATCGGTGCAAGGGAAATGCCAGATTTTATTAGCATAGATAAAAAAGCACTAATAAAAGGGGGGCCTTAATCAACTCTTTCTAATAACGCTGATAAATATACCTTCTATTAGCACTAAAAAAGTGCTAATAAAGGTGTACCATTTATCATTTCTTTGTTTAGTGTTGATAAAAGGTAGATTTATTTGTTTAATTATTATAAATGAGAAGTATTTTAAAAAAAATATTATTTATTTATGTAAAATAAATAATTTTTTTATTCAAAAATATTGTTTATTTATATACATTAAATAAAAAACTCATGTTTATAATAAATATATCTTTTTAATAATTCAAATATATATATTGTATTTATGAAAGTATTTGTAAGATTATATTAAAACAAATATATATTAAAATAATTATAAAATTAAAATCAATTTTATTAAATAATAATTACATTTATTATATTTATTATTATGTATTTAAAATTATATATAAATATATTTTAAATATATATTTATAATTATAATTTTAAATAAATATATATACGTTTCTATTCAATAGGGTCTATAAATATATTGATGTGTGAGTTTAATTGATGTGCATATGCATTGTATTCATCTTCAATGTTCGTTTATACATTATACACTTATTATTATTCACGGTTTCCAAATATGGGATGACTCGTTTTTTGTTATCTATATATTACTATTTATATGATTCATTCAAGTTATATCCATAAATATATTATGTTATGATAAATACTCCTAAAATTGAAATAAATTTATTTAAATAATAAATATATTTTTTATATATAAAAAAATTTATAAATATATTTATCTATAATTATAATTATAACTATATATATATATATAAATAAAATTACAATAGATATTTCTTTCAAAATTTTATAATAGATATATATAAATATATTAATTATTATTTAATAATATTTATAAGTATGTTTATTTATAGATGCAATTAAAAATAAAAATACATACATGTACATAATTATAAAATTATAACAAATACATTTATTATACTTATAAAGAGATAAATATATATAATTAAATAAATATATATATAAATATATAAAAATATTTTTAATAATCATTCTAAATAAATATATATTTGTTTTGTTGGGGTTAGGATTAGTGGTAAAGGAAACCCCATAATACCACAAGAAGTTGGGAATTCAAAACCCATTGGGTTCAAGATACTATAGTAGTGTTGCAGAGGTTGAAGACTACAACACTGGAAATAGTACATTGGTGGTGGGTACTGTAGCGGAGGAAAATTGTAGCAATTATTATTACATTCCATATACTATATCAGAACTATTCACTGGTGGGCCTTTGGGTAAACAATTTTGGACTTCGGGGCCGTGTAATGGGTTTTTATGCCCACTAGGTCTATGGTCCATTTATACGATACATAAGGCTTGATGGTAGGGCTATTCAATGGGGGCTGTGGTATGCCTTTTCGGCTTGTGTGTGTACATTTAATAAAATTTTACCCCCCAAGAACCTAATATATGTAAAATTATAATCAATATACTAATTATATATACTTATAAAATTATTAATTTAATAAATATATTTCTTATAATTTATTAATTATTTAAATAATTATATCTATTTATTTATTTATAAATACTAATATAAATAAATAAATATTTTTTAATATTTTTTAATAAAAATAAATAAATATTTATTTATTATTATAAATACAAATAATTAATTAATTATTTAAATAATTATAAAGTTAAAAAAAAGTATTATACTTATAACTTTTTAAATTAATATTATTAAAAATTAATATTTATAAAAATATAAAATAACATGAATTGTAATTATAATTAAATATAGATATATTTAAATTATTATAGAATTATAATAAATATAATATATATTATTAAAATTATAAATATATTACTAATAATCTTATAATTATTTAGATATGTATATATTAATAATTAAAACAATAAATAAATATTTATTTATAGTCATTTTTAATTATAAATTAATTTTTATTTATTTATACATATAATTATAAATATAAATATATATAACTATAAAATTATAATAAATATATTTATTATACTTATAATGTTATAAAAATAAATAATTAGATCAATATATTGATAAATATAAACAAATAATTATAAATATTATTTTAAATAATGATAAATATACTTAAATAAATTTTATTTATAATAGGTATGTTAATTATATATATTTATAAAATTATAATTATAATAAATACAGTTATTATGATTTTATAATAAATATATATTTATTAAATATATAATTTCACAAATATATATAATCATAAATATAATTTCTAAACATTATATCATTACTGGTGACTTTTTAGCACTAATAAAGTTATTTTTTACCTACACTAAAAAAGCACTGATAAAATGTGTCTTTATCATCACTGTAATTTTAGTGCTAAAAAAGACACCATTTATCTGCCATTTTTCTATGGTGATAAAGGCATATCATTATTAACGCTTACAATTTTACAGTTGATAAAACTTTACTTTATCAGAACTTTTTATGAAAAACAAATAAAACTATTCGCTAATGTTATAATAATTCCCATAATAGAGTCTTCTGAATAGTGACTTCTAGAATTCTTCGAACTATGCCCATGCCCCGGCACAGTCTCTCCCTACCTTGATGCCTTCTCTCCTTGTCTTACCTCCCCCTTTCTCTTTCTCAGTCATTGTACTTGTTTCACTCTACCTTACAACAATCTCTCCGGTCTTCGTTGCTCTATACACTTTCGTTCTCCCTCCCTACTAGCGTCACTACTTTCTAGCATCACACCCTTCTATTGTAACTTTCTACGATCACTGGTCCTTGAAAGTTAACATCCCTTGAAGATGAATAATATTTAATTATCATGTATGGTTTTTTCTCTTTACCATGTTTCAACATATTCTTATTGGGGTCAAAAATTCATAGGTATTCCATTCCTTTGATAAATTCTTCTACGTGAGTTTTCTTCTAGATTTAGCATAAAAGAAACTTCTAGATTTGGTTCCTCCACATCCTTGGATTCAAAAACCCAATACAAAATATTTTGCAACAATAATTAATCATCAATTAAACTTCTAAATATAATTATACTATAACATATCATTATATTTCTAGAATATAAATCATTATGAAAAGAATATATGTTGGATAAATATAGATTTTCATGACTTAATATGGATGAAAAAAATAATTTCGTAGTATGGAAATGGATAGTTTGAAATGTCAACATACAAATGTCAATGAATGTTAAAATATGATAATTTTAGTTTTGAATAGGAATTATATCAAAGTGATGATTAAAAACTACTATATTATAAATCACATTAAATGATGCTACATGTGTTGGTTGGTTTTTAATCCCATGACATATTTCGACATGAACGTGTTCCTACATGATATGTTTTCTGAAGTTAAACACGTGGAATTTTATAATATATTTTATCAGAAAAACATGAACAACACGTTAATCAATATATTTGAAGGATATTTATCTTTATGATTTCAAAAGGATATGGTTTGGTTGATTTTAACAATTAATTATTTCTACATGATATTTAATAATTTCATGATATATTTTATATGTTTTTGTTTTGTGTATTGGTAGATAAGAATAAAGATTAAAAGCTATATATTATTGAATTCACATAAAATGAAATTTATCAAATCTTATTACACAAGAGGATGAGATACATGTAAAATTTTCTCACTTCATATCTATTTTACGATCAACATTTCACATATAAATTATATACTTTAAATTTAATAATGAAATTGTCATTAATGATATATATAATGGAGGACTTCCCCCACCATTTTCCAAGTATCTAGAATTTGGTTTTTTATCTAATGTAAACCCATATTCCTTCTCCCATGACCTATATACCCATCCTTTGGATTTCAGTCAAGGGAAAGAGTTTCAAGGGTCTTTTTTAAGATATTATCCATAAAAAATATTCAATTATTCTATCAGACTCTAGGTAATGATATTAATTACCATTCAAATTGCTTTATTTATATTTCAAAGTATTTCTCTTAATTTCTCTCCAAAAAGTTTCCTAGAACATTATTTTTTTGTGGTTTCTTTTATTAAAATTCATTTTCAATTAGATTATTTTAAAAAAAACATGGATTTGATGAGAATTTTTAATGTGATTTATAAAAAAAATTAAATCCTTTTTAATATTTTTTGAATTTATGATACTTTTTATTGTGACCTTAATTTGATACATGTTCCCCATATCTCTTTTATGAATGTAATAGAGTTTTATATCCAAAATGTGATTTTATGTAGAATTATTGAATACTGTTTTTTTATGAAATTGTAATTATTTTAATATTTTTATGTCGATTTGAGGTTTTGGTGGAAAAGTGATTTATTTTTCTTATATTAATATACATGTATATTGAGATCAAATATTTTAATGTAATTTTTCATTAACATTTCCATTAAAATTTATTATTAGTCTTAATCTATTCAATGGATCATCCACTTTATAAAGGTATTATGTGTCATTTATAGATATACTTCGGCTATATTTGATGTGTCATTCTCAGCCCTTGCTACACCATCTAATTTTTACTAGATTTATTGTATACCATGTTCCCATTATTTTTATTTCTCTTTATATTTTATTTATCCTTACGTGATTATTGTTTTGAAATTGTTTCCTTTATATACATATTCTAATATATGTTCCTGTGAGGTATAAATGGTATTTTCCAGGTTGTTTTATCCATTTTTATGAAATGATATTTGATGAAAAGTGTTTGAGATAATATCTAAATGCAAATTTAAAATATGTAAATGTTTTTTTATATCAGTGGAAATCGCTGACTTGGTGTTGTAGATATAATTCTTCTGTTAACTAGATATCAATCCATGAGTTTGGTTGATTTGAAAGTGTTAAAACTGTTTGAAAATGTTGTTTTATTTTTAAAGTGGTGAGTTAAACCTTGTGATCTATATTTAAAACCACTTTTTTATGCTTGGTTTATTTTTATATCAAATGTTTGAGGTGCTTAAATCTTTTTAGATTCCAAAATGAAATGGATTATTTCCAAAAGTTTTGTATTATAATGTGGATTGTATTTTGAAACTTATTGTTCCTTAGAATGTTTTTCAATTTCCATTTTAAGGGTAGTGTAAAATCCAATTTTATTTTCATATTTGTTTTGAGGAAATTTTTTTACGATTATATTTTCATGCAATTTATAAAAGATAAAATGTCATGGAATTTGAATCATGTTTTCAATAGATAAATCCCATTTGAATTTTCATAAAAATGATTTTTCATAAAAGGTTTGATAACCTCTTAAACCCCCAAGATTATTGTATGATCATAGTATACTATGATCTAATACATGGATATTTATTATTGATGACCTAGTTTGATGGGACTTTTGGGTGTGTGGATATTTTTAGTAGTGATGAGCTAGTTTTGTTATCTCGAGTTCATGTCCTTTTATTAAAACAACCTAGTGACAGTGTCTATGAAACTAGAATCTATTTTTTTTATTATTTAGGGGTTTTATCACTATTCTTCTACTATATCCCATTCTATTTATATTATTATTCAAAACATATTTTCATGGAATATTCCCAATGATGTGTTACTTGAGATAATAGTTCTTCATCATTTACTTTATTCGTTCTTTGTATGGTTTTCTATTCAACTTTTTTGAAAATGGACTGTGAATGGTTTTTAAAGAAATAAAAAAAGGAAATCATGATTTTGATGTTTTATCAAACAATTTTAATAATTAAATTGAAAATTTTTCATTAATGATTAATTTATAATGGTATTTATTTGAAACTCTAATATTGTGTGAGTTTTGATGATGGGGTTTTAAACCACCATAACAACTTATATATAAATTGTTGGTTTTAAAACATGTTTTAGAAAACTATATGATAGTTAGAAAACCCTTTTAGATTCCAAATTTGTATTTCAAAAATGGGTTTTATAAAATACTATAATTCCATATTATAAAAATGGGATTTTAATGATTTTTATTCTCTATCAAATAATGTTTTACAAGTCATTTTTTTCATTTAATGAAAATATTTGGAAAAGAGTTTTAACACAGTTTTTTGTGTTTCTAGTTATTTTCCAAAACCATATATAAATTTTTTATTTTTATAATGTATTTAAAACTATAATTTTAAAATGTAATAAAAATTTGACCTCTTATATTTAATAATTTGGGGTGACATACATGAATTTATGATCACGCCTATATTTTACAGCTTTATGTTGGTTCAAGCGTGATTCTCTTACATTGGAACTTCAGAGAGGTATTTATTGTTCGATGGTAACCCTATTTTATCATATTTTCTGTATGTATTTTGTTAAATATTAATATAAAAAAATAGGATAGATATGAATAAATAATGGATGGATTTCAATCATCTGAAAAAATATTATGAAGATGGAGTGAAAGAGTTCATTATGTTTTACAATGATCATGCCTACGGCCCTTCCCAAATCCTTTTTTGTGTTTACGATGTTCTTATTCAAGAATAATTAGTCTTGAGAAGTTGGAAGAACACTTGTTCTATCCCATAATAGATCAAAGATATAAATTTTGGAGTAAAATAGGGGAAAGGAGAATGTTACTAGTGGTTGGAATAGAACTACATTATTTGGATTATAAGATATGATTACAAGTGTGTATAGTGAAGAATATTGTATTGAGGATGTGATTACAGATGATAATTATGATGAAGATCATATTTAGGAAATGATCATGAATGTTGAATATAACCTTCATGATTTCCGAAAATTGTTTGAGATGTTAAAGAGTTGTGAAAAGATGTCATTGTATATTGGTTTCAATAATTATACACCATTGCTAGTCATACTAAAGTTGTCAAATTTGAAAGAATACAATGCATGGAGTGAATCACATTATGTGTAACTAATTTATCTCGTGACTGACATGCTCCCAAAATATTAAGATATCCTATTACGAATATAAAATGAAAATATAATGTTACACTCAATGGGTATGATTTCTAAAAGAATACACACCATCCCAAATGACTGTATATTGTTCTGCAAGAACCACACATCACTTCTAGAATTCCCAGAGAGTGGTGTTTCTCGATAAAAGAAAGATGAATATGGTCTATGAATGTTTTGGGGAAATTTCCAATGATTATGAGGATTATACATCTATATAGAAGTGAGGAGACTGTAGGTCCACTGACATACATATAGATACAAGAATTAATTATGTGAAACTATGTCACCCAACATTATATCATTTATGGAAGATAATTGATTATGAGTATCCTGATTTTGGAAATGATCCTAGAATACATTGTCTTGCATTATCTATAGATGGACTGAATCCTTTTGGTTTTCAAAGAATCACTCATAGTGCATGGTTGGTTATGTTGGTAAACTATAACTTCCCACCATGGTTATATTTGAAATGAAAACACATATTGTTGTTTAGGATTATATCAGGAACAAAAAAAATGGGTAATGATATTGATGTTTATTTGGATCTATTGATTGAGTATTTCAAATTATCGTGGGATTCAGTGTCTCATTGTATAATGCATACATAATTGAAGATTTCACATTAAGAGCCATGTTTTATGGGATGCTAAATGTCTTCACTGATTATAGAAATTTGAATGGAAATTGCATTAAAGGAACTTAAGGGTGTCTCATTTTCAAAAAATGTACACAGTGAATTAGGTTTCAATATTCATCAAGAACCATGTTTCTAGTATATCGTATATTTCTACCTCGGCAGCATATGTTCTTATCTTGAACATTTAATTCATGTCCATAAAATCTTTTAAAAACATATATCGATAAAGATGTTTTCATTACCAATTTGTTTTACATGCTAAAATTTTACCAATTATAATGAAAAAGATCGGAATCAGTGAATTTTATTATAGATAGACAAAGGGAAGGTATTGAAATGAATGGTTGACTCAAAACTATTAAAAATATCAATCAATCAATTGAATATATCTTATGAATGAACCACTACCCTACACATTGAATACCCACATTTACAATCATTGAAGGTTCATCTAAATGAAATGTTACATTTTGATACCAGACACATAGTTGGTTTTGAAGAAAACTATATGGAAAGGAAAGTACTAACTACATATGATGGATAATGTAAATGAAATACTCTACTATGAGTAGTAAGGAACCTCAGTTGTAAAGGTATACATGAGGCATGTTTTCATGATTTAATTTTCAAAAAAACTAATATATTATATAAATTATGACTAAATACATTTAATATTTTTTTAGGTGTATATATAAAAACAAAATAATGTGATTTACCCATGAAAACAAATTGGACTCGTTAGTCCTCACACTACCTCTATAGAAAAAATGAAAAAAAGAATCCAAAAAATGGATGAAATAGATTAAAATATTACCACGTCATTTTAAATAAAACATGGGGATGACACACACTTCTTAATACAAATGTTTCAGGGGTAAAAATATAAAATTTAATCATATCAAATATAATTTTATGTATTATATTACATATTCATTTTATTGATTTTAGGAAACATTTTATTTTCATTTTGGTCAATTTGGATGCACTAAATATTTATTTCATGGATTCACTTCATGGATTACCAAAAAACCGACCACACATGATGGCATTTTTCAATTTTTAACCACTGTATCCAACATTTTATTACTAAACATCATCTTATATAATTCATATTACATAATAATGAGGATTATGTTATTATAGAGCGGTGTGTGGTTATCATCTAAAACATAGAATGAGGAAAGGAATTGCACACAAGGGACTTAAAAATTTCAACAATGTCATTAGTATTAGGGTATATATTATAATATTTAGAATCAAAAACACATATCAAAACAAATTACTCATTTTCCTCAATGTTTCTACTATTCCTGAAAATAAAATGGAAAAGTTTTTGGTTATTAATTTTTTAATGTTTTGAGAGATATCATTTTCAATTAAAAACACTTCCCAAAAGAAGTATTTTCATTGATAATTACTATTACATTTAAAATATTTAATAATAATTTTTGTATTTATATTTTTTAGTGCTACTATGACTGTCAAAAAAAAATTATTCCGAATATGATATAAATTTTTATAGAAAAGAATATACATAATACCTAATTTCAGGCTGTACAAAAATAGAATGAAGATTTGACTTCTATATCAGTAATGGATTGTTACGAATTTATGTTTAATTTATATTATTTTTTATTTTAATAACATAAGAATTATTTGGTTATACAGGTGGATTATATTGTTTGAATTGGGGTGGTTTGTTCGATGATTCTCATGATCATAAGAGATTGGGATTCAAGGCTTCCACTAATAATTCAATGAGAAGGTAAAATTCTTTTATCATACTATGTTGTTCCTAACAATATTTTTCATGTGCCACTTTTATTGAAAATTAACATGAATTGAAATAAAAAACAACAAGTGACATACTGAAAAACTAGGAAATCACATTCAAGTTGTTTTGATAATTCACTAAAATGATATGTGAGTCAATTTTTATGTATAGGATTCAACCACACCTCAATCTGACATATGGTGTGACCGATATGACTAAAAGTGTCTGTTATGATTTTAAAATTTACATTTTAGTTCAAAACGTGAAACTCATTAGAAACCATGAAAACATGCTCTGATTGTATTGATAATTGTGGACAATGATTCATAAGTTGTTTGAAGCATTTATGAAGAAGTCTTACTTGAAACTGGAAAACGATACAATATGTATGACTCAAAATGTGTGTTTCTGGAATGAAATGACATTTTAGTAAAAAACACAACTAGAATTCTAAAAAATATGAAAAAAAATTCATATTGTTTTGATACATTTGGAAAATGGTTTACAATTAATTTTGATGTGTAACAATAAACCACACCATAATATGATGCATTTTGTGGCTAGTATAACTCCAAGTGTGTCATTTTATTTAAATTTGTATTTACATTTTGCAAAAAGAATAAGTGACATACTGAAAACTGAGAAACCTTATTCAGATTGTTTCGGTGCTTCATTATAATGATCCATGACTCTATTTTGATGCTAAAGAATCAACCACGCCTCAATCTGATACAAATTTTGACAAGTATGAATAAAAGTGTCCATTATCAGTTTAAAATTAACATTTTAGTTAAAAATGTTTCACTCATTGAAAACCATGAAAAGACACTCTGATTATCATTATAATTTATGATACTGATTCATAAGTAATTTTTGACGTGTATGAAGAAATCACACATCATAGTGACACATGATGTGATTTGTATGACCCAAAATGCATGTTTCCAATTTGAACTGACATTTCAATAAAAAAACACTACTAGAATAGTGAAAACTAAGAAAATTAACTTGGATTGTTTTGATACTTTTTTGAAATGAATAATTAGTAATTTTTGACAATTTGGAATCTGATTCACCTCAATCTAATGCATAGTATGACCATTATAACTCCAAGTATGTCTTTTTATTTAAATTGACATTAATTATAGTAAAAATAACAAATTTCATAATGAAAAGCATGAGAAAACAATAATTTTGTTTTGATAATTTATTTTAGGGATACATGAGTCTTTTTTTATATATAATTGTCAACTGAACCACAATATGATGCATGGTGTGACCCGTATGCCAAAAATATTCTTATATCAGGAAAAAATTAACATTACAGTTCAAGATGTATCACTCACTAAAATCTAAGAAAATGGTCCTGATTGCCTTGATAATTTTTGAAGTATATCCATAAGTCATTTATGATCTGTATGATGTTGTCTGACATCAAACTAATGCACGATTCAACTGGTATGACTAAAAATCTTTGTTTCTAGTTTGAAATTACATTTTAGTAAAAAAACACAACTCAGATCCTGAAAAACTGATAAAACAAATTCATATTGTTTGAAACATTAGGAAAACTATATATATTTCATTTTTTATGTGTATGAATCAACTACACATAAATATGATGAACGATGTGTCATATATATGTCAAATTGTATATATTTATTTAAAATTGAAAATAATTTTAGTAAAAAGAACAAGTGACATAATGAAAACTGATAAAAGACAATTGGATTGTTTGGGTAATTTACTAGAATGACCCATGGGTCATTTTTTATGTCTATGAGTAAACAACACATCAATATGGTGCACGGTGGGACCAGTGCGGCTCCTAGTGTATCATTTTATTTAAAATTGACATTATTTTACATAAAAATAACAAGTGACATACTGAAAACCAAGAAAACGCATTAATATTATATTCATACATTAGGACAGGGTCCCGTGGGCCATTTTGAACATGTAGGAATCAACCAAACCACAATCTAGCACACAGTGTGACTAGTATGACTAAAATTGTCTCCTACCACTATAAAATTGAAATTTTAGATCAAAACATGCCACTCCCTGAATACCAGGAAATAACAATCATATTTTATTGATAATTTTTTATAGTGATTGACATGTATGAAGCATTCTCAAATCTAACTGATGCACTATGAGACTAATATGACTCAAAATGTGTGTTTCAGGTTTAAAATGACATTTTAGTAAAAACACAACTAGCATACTAAAAATAAAGGGAAACAGTTTCAGATTATTTTAATACTTTAGGAAAATGATCTATAAGTCACTTTTGATGTATAGATATCAACGACACCTCAATATGATTCATAGTGTAGACAATATAACTAAAAGTGTGTCTTTTTTATAATTGACATTAATTTTAGTAAATATAATAATTGATATACTAAAATAAAAAAAACACATTTAGATTGTCATTATAATTTAGGAAAACAATCCATGGGTAATTTGTGATATGTAGGAGTAATTTATACTTCAATTTGATTCATAATGTGACCTTCCTAACTTTAGGTGTTCCTCTTTATTTAAAATTGACATTAATTTAAGAAAAAAAGAACAAGTAACATATTGAAAATTGAGAAAAAATACTCATATTGTTTTCCAACATTTCGAAAACAATCAATGAGCTATTTGTGATGTGTAAGAATCAACCACTCTTTAATCCAATACATGGTGTGGCTGGTATGACTATGACTGTCCGTTTTCAGTATAAAAATGCCATTTTAGTTCAAAACATGTCACTCACTAAAAACCATAAAAACATGTTCATTTTTTATTAATAGTTTGGACAAGGATTCAGAATACATTTGTGATGTTTATGATGTAATGTCATGTCAAAATTATACATGATGCTACTAGTAGACTCAATATGTGTGTTTCCAATTTTAAATAAGATTTTAGAAAAAAAAATTGCATACTGAAAACTGAGCTAATGCATTCAAATTATTTTTATATTCATGGAAATGGTCCATCAGTAATTTTTGATCGGTTGGAATATTCCACACCTCAATTTGACACATGGTTTGACTGGTAAAACTTCATATTTGTCATTATTTAAAATTGAAATTAATTTTAGTAAAAGAACAAGTCACATACTCAAAACTAAGAAAACACATTTGGATTATTCTGATATTTTATAAAAATGTTCCATAACTCATTTGTGATGTGTTGGAATCAACGACACCTCAATAAGATGCATGGTGTGACCAGTATAACTCAAAATGATTATTTTTAATTAAAGATTGAAATTTTATTAATGTATTCATTCTTATTACTATTTAATTGTTTCATAATAGAATTAATAATATAATATTCGATTTCTTACATAGGATCATTATTTTTCATGAGTTATGATTATTTGTTTGGAAGCTGATACCATGGGAGGAAAAAAAAATTTGGGATCATGGTGTCAAAAGATGAAATATTAATTTTTAAATGATTGTGTGATAATTTTAATTGTAATTATATAAAACATTATTTGAAATTCATATAGCAGTTTTTTCTATGTATATACCACATGTGTATATTTTTTATTGATGATGTCAATTAAATATATATATATATTTATATGTAATTGATTGAAATTACATGTTTTTTAGGGGTTTGTTTCTATGTTAACAACACATTGAAGAAAGATATGCCTTTATCTGTGACAAAAAAACACTAATAAAGGGGAACCCCCTCCTTATTGGTTCTTCCATTAACAATGATTTTTTGGCACCATTAATTTTTTTTTAACACTATTAATAGGAATATAAGTAGTAGTGCCTTCATATATCAACATAGAACATTTGTTATATATCATAAAAATATTTTAAAATTTCTAAACATTAATTTTTTATATACAATAATTGTAACTACTATAATTTTCAGATTCAAAGTTAATATAATTGATTTTAAATAATACAATAATTAATTTTAATGATCATATTAATCATTAAATATATTCATTTATAAGAATATTATATTATTATTTGTATATTTCAAACAAATATATCAAACATAATTTGATATATAAAATTTTTATTTGTCAACAATTAATATTTATTAAAAAAATTATTTATCCTTCCCTCATAAATAATTTCCTATATCATTATTTCTTAATTTCATTAACAAATTACTGATATGATCATAAAATACATTATAAATATAATTTTTTCAATAAAAAATCAATTAAATATAATTTCTAGGATGATATATACAAATACAGTTAATGTAATAACTTTAGGAAACTAATATTTTTTAAATTAGCACAAATGGTTTTGTACTATAATAAAATATCTTAAAATTGTAAAAGACTAAAAAAATTATAAATTCATACCAAAATACAAGTCATTTTATGTGATAAAAAATAATTTATACATTAATTTCATTTTTTAATAATTTTACTAGCATTTATGATATGAATTTTTGAGAGCCCATTATTTACAAAGAATTATCATACATATATAATAATGTTTAAATAAATATTTATATATATTTTTGTAAACATATAATATATAATAATATATTTTCTATTTATTTAGAGGATCTTATAATTAATATTTCTACCAATGTTTACACCCATTAGTAATATTATGATTCATTATAATGGTTATATTTATATTATTTAAATACCTACACATCTATCTCTTACATAACTAAAAAAGGGTCTCATGTTTCCTCTTTTATGTATTCTCTCTATCATCATCAATGGAGGAATTATTTTTATTGTTCATCAAGATGTGGAATTATTAAATTTTTATATTTTATATTTTTCTTATATTCCATCCATGATTTTAGTTATTATTATCAATGTTGTATTTTAATATACATAGTAATAATATACTATGAAAATTTGTATTTAAATTTACGATTTTCAGTTTTCTAAACTTGTATCTTACATTATAAATCATTTTAGTTAAACTATTAATTAAAAATAACATATAAATATAATATCATGATAATACATTCTACCCCCCCCCCCTCCATAAGAAGGATCATTAAACAAGGCTTCATAACATTATTTAATAGTTTTAATCACCTAAAATAAATATAATTCTATCAAAATAAATACAATAGAAGTTTTAGTATAGGTAGTTTTTTAGAATTAATCATATATATAATTGGGTATCCCTAAATATCGATTATTATATCATTCCCCAGAATAAATTGTCCATCCACTACAACAATATTTTAAGAATATTTTAAAATAAACCACTCCATTATTCCAGAAACATCATGTAAAATTCAAATCATATTTATAAAATTAATGATTGATATTTGAAAATAATTCCAATACATCATAATATAACTAATTTTTTTAAAAACCCTAAATGTGTTAGTTTTGATATTTCCAAAATGTGGTTCTCTTAAAATATTATTGAAATTTTTAAATTGGTTTAAGGTTATAACTGGATAGATAAAGGATATATAAATTTTTCCCTTTTCCATAGTAATTAAAAATTGTAATGGTTCTTCATAATCTCATGATACAATGAAATATTTGAAAATACTCTAATAATAATTCACTTTTCTAGAGATATGGAAGAGTTGGGATTCCAATATATGATCTTGGACAACCTATTATCCATGTAAATTTTGGAGTACGGAGGTGTTTGATATAATAAATAACTAATTTAGGAGATTTATACAGTGGGGATAGTTTTAAATCTACGTGAACCTCAATATTAATAGCGGTTACATGATTTTCACCAAAAAGAATCAAAAGAGTTATTTTAGTTATTCCTCCTTCCATATTGAAACAATTCATTAATATTTTAATAAATCATAAAAGAGTTTCAATTATTTTATACACGATACATTTTAATTACATTGGAGTAAATAAATTTCATCCTTATTGATATTATATAATTATTTTTAAAGGTAAAGGGGACAAGCCCATGTTTATTGAACAAGAAAGAAACCCCTTTTAAAGGGAAGAAGGAGGAACCCATTACATAGAAAATATGAAAAACATCTAGAATAATAGGCCACACAGACAACCAGGATCCAAGAGTAAAAACGAGACAAAAATCAAAGCAAGATCAGGCCAGAATGTCTCATAACCCCCCCCCCAACCGAAAATGTAGCGGCGGAAACCACCAAGATGATGTTTCTCCCCCTCGGTGATGAAGTGTGTCATGCTGGAAACACAACCAAAGAAGAGCACTCCCCCAACCCATACTGAAATATGAAAGGAGGACTGGTCGATAGGTGCCAGCACACCTACCTCTCATTTGAGCCACCCCCCCCAAACGGTGCAGATGAGAGACTCAATGTACCATCAACTTGATGCGCCACAACATCCGTCAAAGAACACCGTGCAAGTTCAGTCAGGGTACCCATCCATCCAAATGAACAGACGGCTGAATGATGTATGTCCAGACACCCATCCCTCCATCGAGGTCGCCCACCCGATGCAATCTGCAACATGGAAAACACCATCCAAATGCAACAAAACCAACAACAATCTCCCACCGGAAAATTTTCTTCCTAATGAAAATCTGATCCAGCAAAAGAAGAAATGAGAAATCCAATGAAATGAAAGAGTAACAACATCCCAAATCTGGTAATTAAGCACCAATACTAGATCCAAAGATAGACTGAAAACAAAAACATCCATCCAAAAAAACATCAAGGTAGAAACAGAGTCATCAAACCAGGCGAACTAGAAGTACATCCCGAGTAGGTGGCAACCAAAGATCTACGACAAGCAAAAGGAAATCAACAACCCCTAAAATTGAAATACAAATCCAACCTAAAATCCATTAGAATCCTCTGCTCGAAGAAGCCCAAGAAAAGATATGAGTCCTTCACCTCCGCGCAAAGAAGCACAATAACCACGAAGTCTTAGATCTGAAGACAGATCAGAAGGAAGGGATGAGTACCAGTCCACACAAGAAGGAATAATCCCCCTCCCGCAAGACCCAAAGGATGAGAAACAAATTGTTCGAACTCTAACAGAGAACCGTGGTGAGGGGAATGAATCCATCATTGAAGGATGATAGGATGAAGTGAAAATGATGCAAACCCGTCTGAATCAAGCTGAATGTGACACAATAGGTTCAAAGCCAGAGAAATGGAAAGACATAGTCGATGTCATAAATTCCATCGCAGCAACCATCGCACACCCTATAGCATGCCCTTGATGAATCAAGACCAGAATCCACCATCCAAGAGACATCACCAAAAAAGTGTATGGGAAACAGCTCAAAAAATCCAAACAAGTGCATCCAAGCTCGTTGCAAATAGGTCCACCATCCAAATTCACAACACCAAAAAAATAGATCTTCAAACTGTGTCATATGAATGAGGCGTCATGAGAGGAAACACGAAAACCGCACATTACGACAAAGTGTCAGTGATGCACAGATCTGAAAATCATATCAAAACCAGTGGAGAGGACTAGGCAATCAATAGGAGTTCCAAAACAAGGACTGATGAAAAAACTATGTTCAACCAGTGTGGCGGCTCATCCATCGACAGCACTGAAGAAGGTATAGGCAACAACCATCAAGCAGGTTCAACATCACATCTCGATCAGATATCAACCAGTGGATCAAAGTAGAAATGAAGAACCGACCCCTAATAGAATCCGCATACCTCCAAAAATCCATCGAAGTCCATCCCTCGATAGAAACTGAACAACTCAGTTTCCTTCGTCTTCGCGCAGAGGTGGTTTGAGACACAACACGAAGAGCACCCACCATCGTAAAGGAAGGGATGTGTTCTGTATATTCGAAAAAGACCAAAGGTAGAGATGTGCTAAATAACGCTGTTGTTGTGTCGCCACCCACAAGACCTCAGAGAGTGGAAGCGTGCGAGCAACCTCATTGGACACAGAGAGTCAGGAGACAGCGAGTAGAAACGCGTCAAAGCTAAGGATGAGTGCAGCACGATGGAATCACACAAGAGATGAGCGGGGAAAAGGAGAAGGTCGACGATGACCGTCGGTGAAGAGAGGCTGAGGTCAGAGCATAGTCACCAACGATCGGTTGGGTGTACCACGCATTGCAGAACCCTAATTGCGCCTCTCTCAAGGAGTGTGTGGTGCCATAAAAGGAGAATAATAAGATATGTAACTATATTAATATTATATAATCACTCTATAATGAATACACTAGTGTTTTCCCTTAATTGTTATCCAAAATAAGAAAACTAATAAATTTTATTAAATTCTCACAAAATTGGGGGAAATAAGATCATTATATATCATCTAAAAAAGGCAATCTTCAATTACTTATAATATTATATCCAAAATCCCCATTAGCATAAACTATCTTCAGTGAATAACATCATAACATCTGAAGATATCTAAACATTCATTCTAATACCAACTTTAATTCCCTGGACCAAGCCTTATGTAATCACATATATTTAAATACAAGTAATAACATTTTTTAAAACTATATTTCATTTAGGTTTGAGTTTTATAGATATATGATACACCAATATGTAGTAAATTTTACTTTAAATAAAATAATAATAAAACATTAATTTTTTAAACATATCCTTTGCTCTAATTAAGATAAAAACCAAATTTTTACCCTAACCTCTCAGTCACATCTATTCATCCTCATTCCCTATGAAAAAACATTTGAAACATAGGGTGATTAAATAATATCTTATTAAGGGGTTTTGAAATATGGGGAAATAAATTAGTATTATGAAATAAATGAAAATAATTATGAAAAATGTTCTTCATGTATAAAATAAATCATGCCTACCGATGAACGCATTAAAATATAAAATAAACCCTTGAAAATAGAAGAATACTTTTCAACATAATGTATTTATATATATTTTTGGAAATAATCATAAAAGAAAATAATATTCTTGAAAATGTTATCGAGGAAACATGAATATTTTGAAAGAGATTTATTTTTTAATGAACACAACTTATATTAACATCATTATTTCTTCTTTAATTATTACATATTTTAGAATTATAATAGTTCCTTGAGAATACGATTTTGTAATTTAAAAGTGTAATAATATTCCATTCAAAATATTTTACAAAATTATAAATTAAATCTCAAAGCCACCTTTTAAAATCACTTTACATAAATTCATCGATTATAGAGGATAAAAGATAACATAGTGGACATAGTACCACAATATATTATGTTTACTCCCAAATCCCATAGAAAATGAATATTTGGGATAATGATTTACCCAATAAACTGGACGGATATTATGGAATCACCAATCATATAGTGAAAATATTACCAAATAGGGTTTTAGTTCACTCTATATTCCATGATTACATATATAAAATATCTATGTACTATTCTTTGAAATTAAATGCAAAATAACATATTTTAATATCATAAATTCTATAAAACATTCAATGTAAAAACATTGAAAATTAGTGTTTAAAATTAAATTAATATAATTCAAATTGCATTAATAAATGTTTATCTCATTTAATAAAACTAATGAAAAGGAAAATAGAAATGAATAAATTATTTAAAACCTATAATGAACGTAACAAAATAAATAAAACCTTTAGTCCAAAAATATATATCCTAAAACAATCTTTACTGATTTCATTTTTAAATACAGATATGGATTTTTTTAATAAATAAAGAGGTGAATAATTATTTTATATAGTATATATTAAACATAGAGTGATAATTTTATAAATCAAGTAAAAATTCCAAAATTAAATACATAAATTATATTTGGTGCTATTTTTTTAATCAAATGATACGTCACGAAAATAAATACATTTTAATATATTACAAAAAAATATAAAAATAAAGGATGTATTTTTAATAGAAAAATAATTTTTCCTGAAATGATTATTTTTTAGTTGTTGTAACATCACTTTTAGTATATTCATAACAACCTGGTATACCTTCTTGAAATTCCCTTCCTCAATAATTAAACTCCCATGAACCCACTCTCCCACTCTCAATACCCCATTTTAAATAAAAAGAAAATAATCAAATTAATTATATAGGTGAATGAGGATTATAAGGATATCTTTGGATTTGAACCCACAAATGTCAATATCCTTTTTAATATCCCTCTTTTACATATAATTAGATTAATGTTAATTAGGTTTTGTGAACATGTGGCATCTCGTAATCCAAAGACAAAGACATTTAATAATTCTATCTTTAAATAATTGATTATCAAGTTGTTTAGACACATTAAATAATCTATGAAATCTATAATATTGCTTTTCTATATTTTATGTGTGTATTTAAAATGGATAGCTTTGTCTGTTATCACCACATGATAAAACATCTAATCATGGAGTGTTGTTCTTAATTGTGATAATTAAAAATATTATATATTATTCTATCCCAATTTTTCCCATTATGGAATATATATAAATATATAAGTTGTTTAAAATCATTTATAATATGGATTAAATGATTTTTATGGATTTTAATATATACATATCTCATTTCCTATGACTTTTAAAATTGGATCGCAACACATTTCTACTGAATATGAAAGAACACTCTTGATCATATACAACCATAAAAATAATGGATTCATGAGTAGTGTAATGAAATTTTGGGTTTCAATATTGGAATATAGTGTGAAATTCATGAGTAAGATGAAGGTGGGATGGAAGTTTAATTTAAAACAATTCATTTATGCATCCATCTAAATATTAAAATATGAAACAACCTACTATGGGAGGGTGGATACTTCCTCTAAATGAGAAAGTATGGGTTACCTTTACATGATATTTAAACAAGGTATCTACCCTCATGTGAGCTAGGAAGAACACTTTACATGAATACGAAGTTGGGACCCTTAGGCCAGCCATCTTTTTTCCATCATGTATCCTTTAAAAACGCATTTTTACCCATTTATGAGTCTTTATATCACCTTTACAGAGCCAATTAATTAAAATTATATATAATAATTTTAAATAAATATTAATACATAAATTTATAAAAGTCTTAAAATATATCCTTTCTTTTATATCTTAAAAATAATTTTTTATTTATCAACATTAATAATTTATATAGCGTAATTTTATCTTTTAGTATTTGTAAATTCTTAAGTAATAGAATTCAATTCAAATTCTACAATAATTAATATAAAAATTTAAATATATCATCAGATATATTCAATTCTATAATAATATTATTATAATTAGTTTCTTGAGTAAATTGATTTTAAAAAACATTCTTTATATGTTTAAAAATTTATATTTCTCAAGTTATATTACTTATTAGAGTTTATATTTATTATTCTTAATTTAATAATTTCTAATATAATTATTATTTAATTTCCTTAACATATTACTCATCATTTTTAAACATCATAATAAATATACCTTCTTATGTAATACAATTCAACTTACATATGATTTATAGTTTGATAAATACAAATATAGTTGATGAATTACTTTTATAACTCTATTATTTTGAAATCAAAACATTGGATTTTATAATATAATTGAATTTATTTTAAATTTAAGAGACCAGGAAAATTTAAATTTCATACCAAAATAAAGTCCCTTTAAAAGGTGAAAAAAAACCTACAGTTTAAATACACATTTTTATTCATTTTGGCCTGTCATTTAGGAAATTACATTGTGGAATATAAATAATTACATTGATTTTTTATAAATATCAATTAATTTCAAATTTACTCTTTAAATGTTTATAAAAACATATCAGATAATTTATTTATATTATGTTTCAATGTCTTAAAATAATACTTTCATTCAACAGACACCACCCTTATAAATAATTTAAACTCCTACAGTGATCAAAATTTTATTCTTTTAATACATTTGTATATCATCCCTTTCTTTACACTCAATAGTTATTCACTTTTTTTAAATTTTATATATTCTCAATATCATTATATTCATAGGATTTATTTTTGTGGATGATAATGATGAAGTGTTCTTAGATATTTTTGTATTTATTTTTAGCTTCATTAATTAATAAACCATTATTGGTTCTACTATTCTATGAACTACATTTTCATATCATTATTGATGATATTATAAAATAGTTTTTATTTAAATTTGGTTTGTTATTATCTTTTAAAATGTTTCTCAGTAGGTTTTTATGCTTCCCAATAAGAGTATTTATTAAATAAACACACACACACATGTATATAACAGGGATGTTACAGGGACTTTGACAATGAGAAACTAAATAGGATGAGAGATGTAGAAAAATGATCATGAAAATTATATCATGGGTTATGGAAATTAACATGAACCATGTTGATCCATTTAAATCCACAATTAAGGATAAACATACTATTTATTCTTCCATGAAACAATGACCATCCACTATTAGTGTGTCTTAAAATTCAAAAAATTCACATAAATTGATTAACATTAAAGAAAATAAAATATTTTTTCTCAAATGATCAACATGAGGAAAATAATTGTTTTTCATTATTGGTTGTATAGTGAATCAATATAACAGTATACTTTTATAGATAAAATTAATAAATAGATGAGAAAAACCCCTTTAAATAAGATAAGTTTAAGGAGTTATTTTTCATTAAATATTTTCCAAAAACACTTCACCCGAAAATAAATAAATAATTCTTGTTGTTTAGAATGATTGAATGAATCCATTGGAACCTATGAAGAAAACTATGCAAGTCTTTTGATGTACACATTCTATTTTATTATTTTCCATGAAATAATCATAACCATTTTCTTTAGTTTCATAAAACAATGTCTCCAAAACTAAATCACTATAACATTATTTTCTATCTATGAATAAATTGTTTTATGGGATCTCCTGATATTAATAGACATTTCAAACATTCATTATTTTCAGTTTTTTTGGGATAAGAATAGAAAAATAGAGTATTTATGAATCTCAAATTATAAATACAATGTCAGAATAAAATTTAATCTTACTATATTCTAATTTTATGGGAAGAAGTATGGGGTATTCTTTTAATGGAATAGGTAAATATTTTAGGTGTGAGAGAGAAATATGATAAGAACATTAAGGTTGATTTATATAAATATAAAAAATAATGATTACTCTAATGCACCACCCACACTCCTATACTTTAATTTATCAGATTATAAACATTAGTCTAACAAGTAACCCAATAAAAGGGTAAATGAAAAAAAATAACATCAGCAACCACCTAATCCAATGGAAAAAGTGAAACCTATGAAGTCATAACGATGGAAGTCGGTCCGAATAATGTTGTGGTTTAAGTTAAATCATAATATACTCTAGGATATTAATTTTATATTTTGACCCCTGATAAACCAACTACTTCATATCTGGTGAGAAATCCTGGAGCATTAAATCACAACCCCAATGACTGAATATTGAATTATAGATGAATGGTACTATTTTTACAATGAATGCATCTCTGTACTTCATCTCTTATATTATTGACATTTGTGGGAATTTATTTCATATAAATATTATTATTATTACATTAGTAGAATTTTAAGTGATTTTGAGAAATGATTATATCACTTTATATATATCTCATTTCAATTACGAGAATGAAGAAACCACATTTCATATCCTAATTGAACATATAACCACATATCAGTGAAATGATAACTATGAACACTCTATGAGGATCTATTTCACTATATGATTCTTAATACCCAATAATGAGGTATATTTAGTACAAGTTATTGAGTAGAAAATGAATTTCCTATATATTTGATCTAATATTGAAAAAATAATTTCACATTCCTACATAAAATAGTGATGTTGATATCTTTATAAAAATTATATCTTCTACTAATTTGTACCTTATGGATACCCTAAACTATTTTCATCAATGGGATAATTAATTTTAATGGGGAAATTTATTTTTGTGGTATAATGTCACACCTTTAGGTTATAGAATAAATTTCACACAAAATAAATATTGTGTTGAATAGCTTGTTTCAAATAATCCACCAAACTAAAATGAGAAGTGACAGATTTTATTAAGAAAAAATATTTTAATACAATATAAACCATAATAAATAAGAAGAGAAATATGAAAAATCATTATTAAATGTACAAGTGGAATAAATTTATAAGTAAATAATAATACCAAATATAAATACCCCATATCCTCATAGTTTTCCCCCAAATATTATTACCATTATTGAAACTATGGGGGATGGAAAAACATTATAAATATAAGGCATGTTTTGGGATAATTAATTAGGTTAAATTAAATTACTGGTGTTTGAAAGACTATAAATAATAATGAAAAGAGACTATTATATATACGGTCATTTGAAATATAATCATTTAAAATAAGTTCATCAGATATATATTTATATAGAATACATGTATCAAAACATTATATTGATGTTTTGTGATATTTAGTAACAAACTAAAAATAATATAATTCCGAAATAATAAATTATTTCAAAATGAAATAAAAAGATAATTTTTATTTATTGTATTTTATTATACAAAAATTATATGCTATGAATTATTATTATTATTATTGTTCTTATTAGGGAATTATATTTGTATTTATAAAATTTATAGAATACTATTTATTCATAAAATTTTTTTTAATATAAATAATACATTTTTAATAGATGTGATTAAAATCATTTAATATTTAAAAAGGAATACTTTTTTAAAAAATATTTTTTAAAGTGTTGTGTATATATTATCTTAGTAAATGAAATTTATCAAATTTAAATTATAAATATAATTTAATATTTCTATTTATAGGAAAATATATTGACAATTATTTAATTAATAATTTCAATGAAATATGTTAACAAAAACTTAATGATTAAAAAGTCATTGTTCTACAAAAAGGTATTTCTATATATTATGTTTTAATTTAATAGAAAAATTTCATATATTTTTTGTTGAATAAAATTTGAGTCTAATTATTTATTCATCATTTCAAAATTAGGTGAAGGTATAAATTTCATTATTTCAATAATATAATTTTTTGATGTAAAAATCCTCTTACCATGAAAAAGGTAAAATGACGGGAAAGGGTTTAACTATGTAGTAAACACATAAATAACCAGAAAACCCTATATCAAAATGAGTGTATGATGAACCTATTAAAAAAACATTTACCAAAACCATTATATTATGCATTGTATTCAATTTAATTTTAAAATGAGAAGCATATAATCTAAGTAATGAGTATTTGTTGAACTTTCACTAATAACTCACCGATAAGAGGACCCATCCTCTACCCCTCCCAAACAACTCAAACCATTTAGTTCTCAACTAAAACATTTCCCATTATTCCTATACTAAATCATTATTTTTTTCTAGACATTGTTACCATGAAAAAGGCTTAAAAACCTCTTTCTAAAAGAACTAATTTTGAGAACTGCAAAATTCATTCGGGGTGTTAATGTAGTTTTTGAGAAATCCAGAGTACAGGTAAGGATTTATTTTCTTTCCTCACTATGAAACCAATATTTTTTATGTTTAAATATCTAATGGTAGAAATATTTTCTTCTTTTTCTAAATGTCCCCATCGATTTTTACCCCCTATTGTTATTTCCTTGGTTTACATGTATTCTAATCATTTCACTTCACCTTAATGTAAAAATTGAACAAAAATTATATTTATAAGTGGATACAAGTTAATATATTCTTTTAAATTACTGATATTTCTCCTCAATTACCAAATTCATTGAATTCTTTAGAACTAGATCACGGTGTCTCATGTCATAAATTTTTTTTGGTTTTGGAGGTTCCCTTATAATGCTAAATAGATTTTTGGAGTCAAACACGGCATTTTGGGCATTCCAATACCAAAAATAGAAGGGTTGAACCATATGAGTAGATGTCGTAGCATATTAAATAGGTTTACAAAATGTAAGAGCATGAAAAAGAGAAATATAACTATATCCTATTCATTAATAGATGTGTTATATTGAGGTGGTTGTGGTGTATTTTTCTAATAGTTTTGTTACATGGAGGGGGGATGCACCGTATGTAGAAGAACTTATAAATTGTAGAGGTCCTTAATATAGTATAGTATTTTTTGGGGATTATTAAATTTGAGGAGTAGTTTTTTATGGGTGTTAGGTTGAACAATAGTTCCTTTCTTGGATTAGTGTATTTTCAGTATGGTGAATAGAGCTAAACCAATGAATAAATAAACATTTATATGAATTTACATTTATCTTTGAATGGAGATTTTACCAAGGGGATATAATGTGGCCTCCATATACTATAATATAGTATTCCAATTTTTTAATAGGTTGTGGCACGACCCAATGGGTTGTTCAATTGTTTCAAAAAAATTATTCTAATAAATACCACAATCTCATTTGAACACCACATTCCCACACTTCCTATTCATGAAACTTAGGACCCAATGTGACATTTTTGAGGTATATTTGTCCCTAGTTAATGGGGATTTATCCCTTCTTCATATATTTGAACATGTACAATTTGAGATATTTTATACTTCTGTTTAATATCAATATCATTTTTAGTGCCCCAATGTATTTCCATGAAAATATAAAGTAGAAACATTGTATTTGATATTATCAATGACATGCAACATTGTTCATGTAAGGGAATATAATATTCTAAAAAATTATTATATATTTACTATTTTAAAATAATTCAATATATTTTATATCTCGTAATGCACATGATACTGTGTTATCATGTTACAAACGTAATAATGAGTTTCTTTCATGGCATGTGTTTCATGAAAGATTATGTTTTAACAAGAAAACAGTATGTATTTAAAATATTAGTATTTAATATAATTAGACATAAAATATCCATTAAATCATAATTTATAAATATTTTTAACTGACTTATGAAAATATATGGTTTAAACCTATATATAATTATTCCATTGGGTACAAAATTATTATAAATGAATATGAAAACTTATTGAATACAAAAATAATATTTTTATTTATATTCCCTTGACTATTTTTTACCATAATAAATAAAATTAATTACAATTATTGAGTGAAATTATTCTGATATATATGTTATATATTCAATAAAATATTTTTGATATTCATTTAATAGATTATATAGTCTTAAGAATAAAACAAACCCAATTTAATGTAGAAAATACTATATGTTTATTATGTCATTTTTATAATCTTTTATTAGAGAACCTACTTTAAATACAATTTTTTAAACTTTAATATATTATATATTTTTAAAATAAACTTAATATTTGAAATAGAAACATAAAAAATATGGGAATTTTAGTTAATTTTCTGTTAAGTTTCATTTTTCCATAATAGTGAAAAAACCTAAATTTTATTTCAATACATGTTTTTCATCTAATTTATTCGTAAGGATAAATTTTATTTAAATTGGTTTAAAAGTTTAATTAGATCATGTTTGTGTCAACTAATCCAATTACTTCATTGGACTAAATTTCAAATATAAATTGACTATAAAAACATAGAAACCTTTTTGACATTTAAATGCTAAAACCCATATTGTCATCTTATCTGAGGGATTAGATTTAAATTAATTTCTACCATTTTTTTTGGAACATTTACAAATGGATTCAATATTATTAATCTGAATAATTTATAATTTTTAATAATTTAAACTTAATTTTTGTTGAAATTTATTAGTGAATGCAATTAAAATTATTAACAACTATTAAGGTAAAATTATACTTAATAAGAGACTAAACCATAATATTATAAGTCTAAATGACCTAGAAAATTTTCCAAGAGATATCTAATTGAAATATTGAGACACAATATCCAATTTTCTAGAACTTATATCGTTATGGGAGAATATTTTAATGTTAAAAAAGTTTATGGATTTATTTTTTCAAAATATCTCAAGACTTTCACTCCTCCTAAACTGTAAATGGCAACCACTACTCCCACTTCCTCACACAACTCAAGCAACTTAAAATTGAAAAATATCTTCCCAAATGGATTATAAAAGTACCTAAACAAAACATAGAATTATAACCTTTTTCAGAATGTAATCCAAAGAACCTATTTGGTGCAAACTATAAGGAGTTAAATGATAAAGAGGTAACAAATGTCTTTAATCTTTTTAGATTTATTTCAATTATCCACTCCCTAAAATCATCTTATTACATTATTGCATAAAACCCCAGGGATTCTTAATATAATAAGATTTTTTTATTAATAAATTTTTACTGAAACTTACACACACTTCCAATTAATGGAAAATGAACCAAATATTTGTGTGTGTATAGAACAACTGCCTCACCAAAAGATGATTGTTCATTATTTTTTTACTAGCTATCATGGTGTCCATTATGATAAAATAAAATTTTTATATATTTTATAAATTATATTTATTATTTATATGTTCTTATTAATTTATTTTATAACACATACCCGCATACGTTTCATTTTTAATAAATAGGATAATATCGTTTGTGGAAGTGTAGAATACAACCTCCTCAATGCGATGTGATTCATTCTCATTATACATGGAATATATAAAGGATGGTTTTAATTAAATATATGTGACATTAAAAACCCTATATATTCTATTCATTACAAAATTTTCTTTCATTAAATATAAAATATATCATTTTAATAATTAACATTTCACACACACAAAATGCTATATGCTTGTTCATAGATATGTGGATTGTTACCTCCTCGACATTATGTGATTCATTTTACATCCTAGGAATTATATATAGAATTATATATTATTATATAATATTTTATTTATTATACAATTTATTTATAGAAATATATTTTTCTACTTACATTCTTTTTAAAATGATTTTTGAAAATTGAGAAATTTTCTCATGTGTAAGTATGACATGTCGGTTCCATGATTGTGAAGTTAATTCATTTTTTTCATTACAATTTTTAATGATTGTTTTTAAAATTATAATTTAAGAATAAATATGAAAATTATTTCATTACTATTATTCTACAGATCAAATATATTGACCCCTTTTACCATGTTTGAAGTACCAAAGTTGTTTTTGAAATATATACTAAATTTGATCAAAGGAACTAATGTAAATATAATTGATTAAGTAGTAGTATAAAAATGAAAATAAATGAAATAAAAGTAATGATAATTGTGAAATCATTTCTCAGGAAATTCAATAATTAACATAATTATATTATATAGTATATTAAAGGATGTTCACCGGAACGGAAGCATATGGTAAGGGATATTATCTCAATTTACATTCCATTGAGACTTATTTTTAGTTGTGGAGCTAGTTTATTTTAAATGACGTATATAATATCATTTGACCTGATATATCATTAATATTCTTACTATTAGGATAATATAAAAATCATTTAATTTTATTCCTTCACCTGCCTTATGATTTAAAATATTTCAATATAGTATTGAAAACATTGAAATGTTTGAATATTATTTACCACAAGAATAATTTTTTCAATCAATAAATTCCATTCACGAAAATTATAATAATATTGTTCAATAAACTGTTAAATTTTCATCTCCTTTAGATAATCATGACTATTTTCTTTTATTAGTTCCAATTTCCACTCTTTTCTACTCAAGGTGTTTTAGAATATATTTTTTAAGAAAACTTGGTTTCATTTATATTATTATCATTAGTCCCATATTCATTTAAAAACCATGTTTTATTAAAAAAAATTCAAAAAAAATTATAAATTGTTTTTTAAAAACATTTTAACCCTTTTTTTCTTTTAAAAATGTTTTCAATGGAATAATCTTGTTTCTTTCCAAATAAATAATTCTCTTATCCATTTATCATATAGAAGGAATTTTCTTTTTAAGTTGTATGAAATTTACAAATTTACTCACGTAATTTCCTTAGAAGCAACCCTTCCATGATTAAATGATTAATTATTGAATAATATTGTTTCCAAATTTATTTTCAAAGAAATTTATTTTCAAAAAAATGGATATTTTCTTCAAGAATGTTTTTAAAATATCTTTTAATAATATTTTAATTTATCAATGACAAAAACATTTTGTTTTACTCCACTTTTGGAATGTTTTATTGAAACCATATTTAATCTTCATCTAGATGGTTTACGATTAATTTTTCAATGGATAGTGTTAAAATTCACTTCCATTAATTACTTTTCACCTTTAATTATTCAATTTCCTATTATCATAGAACATTGTATTTCCCCTATTTTACAATATCATATTTCATATATATATTCATTTCCAAAAATATATATCATTTTTATACAGTGATAACTTTGAATGTAATTTGATTATTTTTTGTAAATATTGATATATCTATATTTCATACTTCATATAGATATTTTATAAGGCACATTGTTAAACTATGTATTCAATATATGAGGAATGTTTTGGAATTTTATTACACTAGTGGGTCCCAATTATAGATATCCACTCAATACATTGGTAGTCTCATGAGACGATTCATTTAGCTTGCCTCCTTAGTTTGGTTTTTAATCGATATTTTGTAAACAACCTTGTGAAATATATTGATGGTAAAAGTACCATGTAAGTAGAAAACATTTCCTCCAATAATCAAGAATTTCCATTATTAGTTTTAGTAATTATTCACATGTGATATTTCACATCTACATATCTATGGTTACATATCCCTTTCAATTCATTGATTAAATCGAATGTGTTTTGTTCCATACAATTCCATATTTATTTTGAGGTATCTAGTTATTTGAGTGCCATGTATTTCTAGTAATTACAATTCCATATTTTTTATACCCTTCCATTTAGTTTATTTATTGCATGCTATTTCTGTTTAGTTATTTTCCTTTTCAGTTTGACTATTTTCATTGATTTATTACTTCTTCCGATATACTTTACCCTTATTTAAAAACTCAGATTACCTTTATTATATTTGATTTCCCTAATACTCCAAAATAATACTATAAAATATTTTAATGGATATACTATATGGTATAAATTGATAATTAATGTTGTTTATTTAGAAAAAAAATTAGTTGGAATTTTTTTATTATTTTTTAATCCAAGACTCATGTATGTATCTAGTTTACCAAGACTAATAAATTCTTGGTTCTTTGGGATTTAATTACTTATAATCATTCCAATGTAATTTATAGCAGACATTGGATTTGGGATTTCTGGGGACAGAATGCTACAATTGGTATCAAATGGTGTTTAGTAGAAAACTACCAAACTAGATTTAGGGAAACATAGATTAGAGAACACAACCCTAAGGTATAATTTGAGGATATGTTTAGAATAAAAAATTATAATTTTTGAAAATTATATATTAAGTGCGTATTTATAGAAATACATCTATTTATCAATACTATAAGTGTACATGGTTCTAGAATGTATGTACCTAGTAGTAATAACTCTGATAAGTTATGTTGGGACTAACACATTATGACCTACTACATGAAAACATGTCTTACTAGACACTTGTTTTGACACTCCTAGGGGTTTTTCTTTGAATAATTCACACTTTATTTACAAACCACTATGAATTATTTTGACAATAAAGGACCTTGGATAATCCTTAGATCAGTGAATGACATTTTGTGTCCTAAAATTGATGAAGTATTTATGCATTGCTGTTTTATTGAAAAACATAGTTGAAATTATATTTATTGATTAATAAAATTTCAAGAATGTATGTCATATTTATTTTTGAAATTGTACTGGCATATTTTTAGAAAAAGAACAACCTATATTCCAGGTGACAACCCCTCAAATATAGAAATACCAAGAGACATGAACACGTGAATGAATGATGAAAATGGTTTTACACCAACCACTGACCTTTGTAATGTCTTGGTTAATATGTCATTTTTTTAGTTAAACAATTTCATAAATAGATACTAAGGATAACCCATTAATGATACATTTAGGTTTTGAGATTAATGTATTAACCATATTAGTTTTCAAAAATAGTTAGAGACCAATAGACAGACATGACACCCCATTATGGGCCTTATGATCCTTTAGTGACATGATTTAATGCTTCGGTCATCAAAACTAATTTTGGGATAAATTAGAAAATTCATCGAATAAAGAAGGATGAAATTATGTTTATTGAAATATATCAAGTAAATTTCCTTATTTCCATAGATAATAAATGAATTTTCTAGAATTATGAAAATGATCTAAAAAATGTTGTCCTAAAAAATTAATTTTTGTTGAACTGATGGTTTCTAGATAATTAATTATTTATGGATTTGAGATCCTAATATTTCAATAGATCATTCACTTATTTGTTATTGATGACCTCAATCAATCCCTATAAATAATTAAATTTTCTTTCTAGGTATCTATCTCTACATGACAGTAAGCTTCTCTTACTTAGAAACCAACTTATATGTCAGTCCATGTGAACTTTGTACTTCTCATTCACTCTTATCTAGAAGATTTTTTATGATCCCCTCTCAGGATGTGGGATTTAAACATAGTAAATATCAAAAAAATATTACCATGATTGATTGTAATTTGAGAGGTTAAAATTTAATTAATGTGGGGATAATGTAACGCCCTGAAAATCTTATGTATGAACAGTGTATTCAATAGGGTGAATGACATGAAACACCAAGTGCATAAAATAATATGATATCGCAATAATTTATAAGATAGTTATTGTTTTAAATAAATTAAATATAGTTAATAGCTCAAAATGCACATGATACTGAGTTATCATCTTACTTAAACTATAACAATTTTCTTTTATGTTTTTCTTTACATTCAACACTGAGTTTTTTACAAACAACAATAAACAATTAAAATGTTGTTATTTAATATAATAAAACATATATTAGCTATTAAATTAGAGTTTATTAATATTTTTATCTAAATTTTGGAAATGTATTGTTTACATAAATTTATAATGAATTAATTAGTTACAAATTAATTAGGAATGAATATAAAAAATTGTTGAATATAATGGAAAATATTATTATTTTTATTCTCATGAAGCTGTTTTACACTAATAAATTAAATTAAATAAAAAATTGAGTGATATTAATAGGATATATATATTATATATTCAATAAAATATTTTTATATTCATCCAATTTATTTGATAAGTTTATGATAAAAACAAACCCAATTTTATAAATAAAATACTATATTTCCATTAAGTCAATTTGATCACCTTTTAATGGATAAACTATTTTATATCCATTTTTTGGAAATTTTATAAATTATATATGACAATATAAACTTCATCTTTGAAATATAAATATAAAAATTATGTTTGGATCATTTTTATGTATTTTTCTGTTACGTATCATTTTTAATGAATAGTGAAAAATACTGAATTTTAGTTCAAAACAAATTTTTCATCTAATTTATTTATAAGGTAACAGTAAATTTCAAATTTTTTTGAAGAATAATTAGATAATGTTTTTAAAAATTAATCTTATTTATTTTTAATTTTGAATTGAATATAAAAATATAGAAAACATTACTATGTTTTTCCATTAAAAACCATCAATTTCATCCCATATTTGGGATAAAATTTAGATTAATTTCATCAGCTAATGTGACTAAAATTTACAAAAACATATTTAATATTTGATATAATCAAAATTTTTAATTTTTCAAAATTTCATTATTGTTTCTGACCTAATATATTAGTGAATGAAATTATAATTAATTATAAATGTTAAGGTAATGTTTAGGTTAATAAGGATTTAAACCTTAACCTCAAGGGCCCATAATACCTTGAAACTTATCCAAGATCCAATTTATGGCTATATATTGGCCCTATAATAACTTATCACTAAATTTTACCATTATGGGAGTCTCTTTCAATGTGAAAAAAGTGTATGGAAGTCTTTTTCCAAAATATTAAAAGAGTACCAATCCACCTCCACTATTAAAATTCCACCACTCCTCCCACTTCATTAATATATTTATTCCACATTGTATCATCCATGATCTTCCCAAATATATCCTAAACATCTCGCCAATAACCCTAGATCGATCAATTTTTTCATAAAGCTATCCAATTAATATCATTTTTGTAACCCAAATAGAGTTTCCTGATTAAGAGGTAACAATCTTCTTTATCATTTTTCATTTTATTTTCATTCTCCACACACTAAAATGTATTATTACATTACTATATAAAAAATTGTACAAAAAATATACTAGGATATTTTATGATAATGGTTAGACCAACACTTACACAGTCAACCATCTAATGTGTAATAAATATCCAGTTTTTGTTTGTGATGAACTTTACCTCACCAAATGATGATTGTTCAGGTTTCCATTACCACTTCTCATGGTGTACATTATGATGGATACTATATTTATATAAGTTAAATAATATATTTATTAAATATTTTGACTTATTTATTTCTATTATAACACATACCCTTATAATTTCAATTTTTTATAAATATGATAACATCGTTTGTGGAAGTGTGGACTACCGCCTCCTAAAAGAGACATGATTCATTCACACTAACCATGTAATGTATAAAGGAAAGTATTAATAAAATATATGGGATATAGAAAAACTATATATTATATTCATAAAAATATTTCATTTCTGGAAATATTAAATATATCATTTTCTTTAATACCCTTTTACACACTTAAAAAGTGTTAACGACGTTCGTGTATATGTGGATTACCGCCTCATTTGCATGATTTTATTTCTTTTACATAAAAATATTTATATATACACGAATTTATTATAAAATAATATTATATTTATGATATAATTATAGTTCAGTAAATATATTCATCTACATAACTTATTTCCATGACAATCATTGAAAACTAAGAACGTTACTCATTATTAGGTACGATCTACCATCTTCTGGATTGTAACTTTGATTCATTTTTTCATAATAATATTTAATAATTATTTTTAAAAGTATAATTTATTTCTAAATATGGTAATTATTTTATAATTATTATCCTATAGATATTATATATTGATCCCTTTGACCTTAGTTGACCTACCAATATTTTTTTTGAAATATAAATTGAATTTGGTTAGAAATCCTGATTTAAACATAATTATTTTAGTAGTTGTATAAAACATGACAATAATAGAAATAAAATAATGATACACATATAAAAGTTTCTCATAAAATTAAATAAATAACCCAAGATTATTATACAAGAAGTAAATGTATTTTCATCCAAATGGAAACACAAGGTAAGGGATTTTGTTTCAATTTACTTTCCACTGAGACTTATTTATTATTATGAACCTATTTAATTTTATATTGTGTATATAATACCATTTTACATTATATATAATCAATCTACATATTTTAATTACAATATATCTTTTTTTTTAATTTTATTACTTCCGTATTGTTATGATTTAAAATATAAGAAATTATTATGGGACACTTTGAAATGTCTACAGATTGTTTTCCTCACGAATAGTTTTACTGATCATTCCTATACATTTAAGGAAATTATATGACCAATTTTAAATAAAAAATATAATTTCTTCCCCTCTAGTTAATCATGTATTTTTTCAATAATTAGAATCATTTCCCACTCTTTGATATTAATTGTGATTAAAATGTTTTTTATGAAATCCCAACATTATATTTCTCTTTAGTCTGAGAACAAGTTTTCTTCTAAAAACCATGTTTTAATAAAATGTTTTTAAAATGATTTGGTAAATATGTTTTTAAATTTTTTTGTCTTTTACAAATTTTTTAAAATGAATATTCATTTCTATTTCAAAAAATGTATTTTTTATCCTTTTACAATGAAAAATGAATGTTATTTTTACCTTGTATGACGTGTATGGATTTACAACCATCATTCGCTTGAATCATAAATTTCATGTTAAAAAGGTAATTTTTTGTAAGAATTTTTTTAAAAAAAATTTATATCTATGAAATGGAAATTCATAAGGTTTTAAAAAAACGATATTTCCCCCAAGAATGTTTTTAAATGATCTTTTTACAATATTTCTATTAATCAATGAAAAATTAATTTAATTTAATCTAATGGGGGTCTATTGTATTGCTTCCATACTTAGTATTCAAATGGATTGAGTTTGATTGATTTGGCCAAGTATTTTATTTAAATACAATCCCTTGATTCCTTTTTCCCCTTGAAATATTTAAGTCTTTTTTATCATTGAATATTGAATTTCCCTAATTTTTCCATAACATTTTCATCGATATATTCATTACCTAAACTATATAACTCTTTTATAAGGTATTCATATCGAATGTTATATTATTATTTGGTTAAATAATGATAAATCTATATCTCCTTCTAAATACAAATATTTTAAAAAGCATGTTGTTAAATTTATTATTTGATCTATGAGGAATGTTTTGGATTGGTACGACATTGTTGGAGATTGGTTATAGAGTGCCCCTAGATTAATTGATAAACTAATTGGATGAGTCATTTTGGTATCCAACTTAGATGATTTTTTACTTGATATGTTGTAAACCATCTTTTGAAAGGCCTTAATGGTAATGGTACCTTGTACCTAGGAAACATGGCATCCAATAATCAATTGATTCCCTCATTTAGTTTTAGTTATTATTCATCCATTAGAATTTTTGTCCAAATATATATGGATACATTTTATTTTTAGTTCATTGATTAAATGGATTGTGTTTATTTTTATATCTTTCTATATTAATTTTTCCTTATCTAGTTATTTTATAGGCATGTGTTTCTAGTTATTACCTTGACATTTTTTACACACTTCCATTTGTTTTATTGATTACATGGCATGTGTGTCTAGTTATTTACCATTCCATATTGACAATTATCATATATTTGTTATTAATTCCACGATACATTACCCTTACTTAAAATTTTAACATACCCTTATTATGTTTCCCTTCCCCTGGAATCCAAAAGCATACTATGAAATATTTGAAGGGATAAACAAGATCGCATAAAGTTACCATTAATGTGGTTTATTTAGAAAAAAATTGTTATTTTTTTATTAATTTTTAATACAAGACTCACATATATATCCAACTTACCAAGACTAAAAAACACTCTATTCTTTGGGATTTAATTAATTATAATCATTCCAATGTAATTTATAGCAGACATTGGCTTTGGGATTTCTGGGGTCAGAATAATACAATTGTTATCAATAGAAGTTTATTAAAAATCTTCGGAACTAGATTTAGGGAAACATAGAATAGAGAATGTAACCCTAAGTTAAAATATGAGGACTAGTGTAGTTGAAAAATTAATAATTTTAGAAAATTGGATATTAAGTGGGTATTTATAGAAATACATTTATGTCTCAATACTACAAGTGTACATGGTTCTAGAATGTATGTACCTAGGAGTAATTACTCTGATAAGTTATGTTGGGACTAACACATTGTGAACTACTACATGAAAACATGTCTTACTGTGCACTTTTATTGAACATACAAGGGGATATGATTATAATAATTCACACTTTATTTACAAACCACTATTAAGTATTTCTAAATTGTAGGACCTTGGATATTCCTTAGATCATTGAAGGACTTTTTGGGTCCCATGATTGATGAATTATTTATATATTGATGTTTTATTGAAAATGCAGTTAAAATGATATTTATTTATTAACCTAATTTCAAGGATGTATGTCAAATTTATTTGGGAAATTATACTAACATGTTATTATAAAAAGGAAAACATGTATTCCATGTGAAAACCCATCAAATATGGAACGTCTTTGGGACATGAACACGTGAATGAATGATGATAAGGGTTTTATGCAAACCAATGACCAATGTAATGTCTTGGTTAATATTTCATTGTTTTTAGTTGAATAATATCATAAACAGTTACTATTGAAAACCCATTCATGGTACTTTTATGTTTTGATATTAATGTATTAACCAAATTAGTTTATCAAAATAGTTAGAGGCCAATATATAAACTTTTCACTCCTTTATAGGCCTTATGATCCTTTAGAAACATAATTTATTGATTCGGTCATCAAAATAAATTTTGGAATGATTTGTAAAATTGATCGAAGAATTAGGGATGAAATTGTGATAATATAAAAATATCATGTAAATTTCCGTATATCTATAGACAATAAATGAATTATCCAGCATTATGTAAATAATCTAAAAATGTGGTCCTAATAAATTAAATTTTGTAGAACTGATGGTTTCTAAATAATTAATTATTTATTGATTTCAGGTTCTAAACATTCTATTGATAATTCTATTATTTTTTATTGATAACCTCAATCACACCCTATAAATAATTAAACTTTTATTGAAGGTATGTATCTATACATGACAATAATGTTCTTCTACTAAGAGACTAATTTATATGTTAGTCCATGTGACCTTTGTACATCTAATTCTCTCTGATTGAGAAGATGTTTTCTGATACCTTCTTAAGATTTGGGATTTAATCATTGTAAATATCAAAAAATAAATTACCATGATTGAGTTTAATTTGATAGTTCACAATTTAATTTTGGTGGAGAGAATGTAACAACCTGAAATTCTAATATAGGAACATTATACTCAATAGTGTGAATGACATACAACACCAAGTTCAAAAAACAATATGATATCACAATAATTTATAACATATTTAAAATTTTAAATCAATTAAATATACTTAACAGCTCAAAATGCACAAGATACTGATTTATCATCTTACAAACATAATAACAATTTTCTTTGAGGATTTTCATTACATTCAAGATTGAGTTTTAACAGAACAATAATATACATTTAAAATATTATTATTTAATATAAGAAAACATATCCTTGGAATTAAATTAGTAGTTATAAATAATGTTATCTAAATTATGGAAATATATGTTTTGAATAAATATATAATGAATTCAGTAGTTACGAATTAATTAGAAATGAATATGAAAAGTGATTGAATATAAAGAAACATATTATTATTTTTATTCTCATGAAGCTATTCGACACTAAAAAATTAAATTAAGTAAAAAAAGATAGTGATATTAAAGGGATATATATATTATATATTAAATAAAATATTCTTGATATTCATACAATTGTTTAGAGAAGTTTGTGGTAAAAAACCCAATTTTATAAATAAAATACTATATTTTCATTAAGTCATTTTTATCACCTTTTAGTTGATAAACTATATTAAATCTAGTTTTTGGAACTTTTATAAATTATATATGTCTATATAAACATCGTATTTGAAATATAAATACAAAAATTAGGTTTGGGTGATTTTTTGGTATTTCTCTCTTACAAATCATTTATTACTGAATAGTAAAAAATAATAAATTTTAGTTTAAAATAACTTTTTCGTCTAATTTATTTATATGATAAAGGTAAATATTAAATTTTTTTGAAGAATAATTAGATTATTTTTTGAAAAATTCATCTGATTTATTTTCAATTTGAAATTGACTATAAAGACATAGAAACCGTTCAGATTTTTTCCATTAAAAACATAATTTTCATCCCATCTTTGGGATTACATTTTGATTATTCACTACCTCTACTGTGATTAAAATTTCGAAAAATGGATTCAATATTTTAAAAAATCAAAATTTTTAATTTTTAATAATGACATTATTATTTTTTTAAAAAAAATATTAGTGACTGAAATTAAAATTTATTTTAATTATTAAGGTAAAATTAAGCTTAATAAGGATCTAAAACATAACCTCAAGGGCCCGTATTACATAGAAACATATCCAAGATCCATTGGATGGACATATATTGTATGTGACCCACCCATTCTCAAAATTTTACCATTATGGGAGTCTCTTTAAATGTGAAAAATGTGTATGGAAATCCTTTTCAAAAATATTACAAGTGTGCCACTCCTCCTCCACTATAAAAATTACACCTCTCCTCTCACTTCACCAATATTTTAATTCCACATTGGTTAAACCAAGATCTTACAAAATATCTCCTAAAATCCCTTCCATAACCCTATATGCATTACTGTGTTCATGAAGCTACACAATGAATCTCTTTGGTGAATACCAAAAAGTGTTACATGATTAAGAGGTAACGAACTTCCTTATGATTTTTAGTGTTATTTCCATTCTCCACTCTCAAAAATTTATTATTCCATTTCAATATAAAAACAACATTATAAAAATATACAAGGATGTGTAATGATAATGGTTATAATTATAGTTACAGACACAACCATTAAATGTGTAATTAATATATTGTTTCCATGTACATCGAACTATTGCCTCACAAAATGTTGATTTTTCAGTTTTCCATAACCACCTCCCATGGTAGAAATTATGATGGAATGTCAATTTATAAACTTTTTAAAATATATTTATTAAATATTTAAACTTATTTAATTCTTTTATAACACATAACCCTATACTTTTCATTTTTTTATAAATATGGTAACAACGCTTGTGGAAGTGTGGACTATTGCCTCTTCAAAGTGATGTGATTAATTCACACTAAACATATATCATATAAAAGAAGGTTTTAATTAAAAATATGTCATATAAAAAATATTATATTCCTGAAGAAATTTCTTTTCTGGAAATATAAAATATATCATTTTCTTTATTAACCTTTCACAAACTTAAAAAGTGTTAACGCCGTTCATGAATGTGTGGACTACCGCCTCCATGGCATGATGTGATTCCTTTTACATAAAAAGAATTATATATACGAGTATTTATTATAATAAATTATGGTATTTATAATATAAGTATAATTCTATAAATATATTCTTCTATCTACCTTCTTTCCATGACAATCATTGAAAACTCAGAACATTACTCATTTGTAAGTATGTCCTACAATCACCATGATTATAACGTTGATTCATTTTTAATAATATTATTTAGTGAATGTTTTTGAAAGTATAATTAAATTATAAATACAATAATTATTTCACGATTATTGTCTTATAGATATTATTTTTTGACCCCTTTGACCATATTTTCCCTACAAAAGTTGTTTTTGAATTTAAACCGAATTTGTTCAAAACACACGATTTAAACCCAATTATTTTAGTAGTTATATACAACATGGTAACAAGGGAAATAAAATAACTATAAACATATAAATTTTTCCAAAAAAATAAATAATTAACATATGATTACTATACATGATGTTAAAGGACATTCACCCAAAAGGATGCACAATGTAAGGTATTTTTTGTCAATTTACATTCCATTGAGACTTAATTATTTTTATGAACCTAGGTAATTTTTTTAGGTGTATATAATACCATTTTACATTATATATCAGGAATCTAAATATTTTAATTACAATATAACTTTTATTAAATATTTTTCCTTCATGAGTCTTATGATTTTAAATATATGAAATTGTAATGGGACACTTTGAAATGATTACAGATTATTTTCCTCAAGAATAAATTTACTTATAATTCATTTCCATTTGAGGAAGGTATATGAACATTGTCTTTATTTTACTCTCATATTGTTAATCATGACATTATTAAATAATTAGAACTGTTTTCCACTCTTTGGTATTGAATGTGTTTTAGAATTGTTTTTTAAGAAATCCCATCTTCATATCTCTCTTTATTCAGATAATCATTTTTCTACTAAAAACCATGTTTTATTTAAATGTTTTTAAAATGATTCGGTAAATATGAATTTATAATTTTTTTATTTTACCAAATTTAAAAAATGAATATTCTTTTCAATTTCTAAACAAGGCATTTTTTTCGTTTACAATGCAAAATGAATGTTTTTACCCTATACTACATGTACGGATTTACCCGCCGTATTTCCCACAAATCATCAATTTCATGTTTAAAATGAAAATTTTAAAAGATAATGCTTTTTAAATTTATTTTCAAAGGAATGATATTTCAAAATGTTTTTCAAAACAAGAGGATATATTCCTCAAGAATGTATTTAAAATATCTTTTTATAATATTTCTATTAATCAATGACATAATACATTTAATTTAATACAATGGGGATCTATTTTATTGATACCATCCTTATTATTATTATGGATGGAGTTTGATTGATTTGGACAAATATTGTATTCAAATACACATCCTTCATTCCTTTTCCCCCTAAAATATTTAATTCATTATGATCATTGAACATTTAATTTCCTATATTTTACCATATCATCATCATAGATATATTCATTACTTAAACCTTATAACTCATTTATATGGTGTTAATATTGAATGTTATATGATTATTTGGTTAAATATTGATAAATATATATTTTTAAATAAATAGAAATATTTGATAAGAAATTTTGTTAAATTTATTATTTGATATATGTGGAATGTTTTGGATTAGTACGATATGGTTGGAGACCAGTTATAGATAACCCCTAGATGAATCGATAGTCTCGTTGGATGAGTCATTTGGATAGACACCATAGATGATTTTTTACTTGATATGTTGTAAACCACCTTTGTAAGGGTCTTGATGGTAAAGGTACCATGTACCTAGGAAACATGGTGTCCAATAATCAATCATTTCCCTCATTTATTTTTAGTTATTATTCATCTATGATATTTTTTGTCCAAATATCTATGGATACCATTCATTTGTATTTCCTTGAACAAATGGAATGTGTTTATTTTTTTACCTTTCTATATTTATTTTTCCTTCTCTTTTTATTTGATATACATGTGTTTTTATTATTTCCTTTCCATTTTTTACACAATTATATCCAGTTTATTGATTACATGGCATGTCTATCTAGTTATTTACCTTTATATATTGACTATTATCATTGACTTATTAGAGATTCCATTATACATTACCCTTACTGAGTATTTTAGCTTACCCTTATTATGTTTCCTTTCCCCTGGAATCTAAGAATCATCCATTGAATTATATTTAAGTATATTCAAGATAGAACTATGTTGTCCTCAAAGTTGTTTATTTAGGAAAAAAATAATGTTGTAATTAGTTTATTAATTTTTTACTAAAATAATAATGTGTGTATCTAGTTTACCAAATCTACTATACTCTCAGTTAAACATGATTTTATTTCCCATAATTGTGGCTATGTAATTGATAGAATATGTCTACTCAAGGCTATCTAGGGTTGGGGAGATACACTCAATGCATTTTCTACCCATATTTTGCTTAAGGATGGTTGGAAACTGGGCCTTAGGTAAGCCTCCATGTATTCCATAGGCTTTTAAGAAGCATTGAGGATACAAATAGGTGATATTAGAGTGACTATACCCTTTATAGGTCATAATAATAAGGGTCTATAGATAAATGTCTCAACAGAAGAAAGAGACTAAATAATTGGACAAGAAACCTATAATAGTGGTAGAACATTGAAACAATGGTTGAAATGAATAAAAAAAATCCAAATATACCATTTGAAGAATAAAACAAAACATGAGACAATTTTTAGAAACCAAAAAACTAGTTAGGTAATACAAAATTGTATATAAATTCAAAACGAGCACACAAAACAGAAAATCATTACATTCATATAAAAAGCATGCTAATAGAAAAAGGAAACTCCGAAATAAACACAAAAAGATATAAGAACCTCATGGTTCCCGTTATATGAATCCTATATAAGAGTTATTACCTGATCACTTTGGTATTCTTTAAAGGCATAATCCCTTACCTTAAAGATGAGACTTAAAATATACATATCTCTCAAACGGCCTTTGTAGGGTGAGAGAAATAGTTTTCCTAGGACACCACCGATGTGTGCCTAAATTAAATCCACAAATTAGTAGGTTTGTCTGATATAAATAAAATATCTCATGGATGTCACTTAAATAACCATCTTCTCTTGTGCTTGAAAACCAAAAGGGTTAAATCACATTCTTCTAGCAATGACTATATACCATGTGCCACTAATTATATATATGAAATACAACGACGCGTTTACATATATATAATTGTAGTGGCCAGGATCCTTAGTATAATCCCATGGATTCCCTTGATGAGTAACATGATAGATAACCCTCACAGACATCTTATAAATGCATCACTTTCACCATCTGATAAGAAACACCTACTATGTCAAATTTGAATAACTGATGTCTCGATGGAATTTCCAAACATGTTCCTAGCCCCTCAGACCTCATGTAAAAAATACTCATCGACTCAGCAACATTATTCTCAAAACACAATAATGAATTTCTTCTAAATAATTAACACTGTCATATCAATAGTCGATGACCTAAGAAACATTGATATTCATCCTCCAAAATATTCTCAGCTCAAAGGCCTCAATATATTGCAAGCATCATCCCCCATCTGATGTTCACAACACCATCACCAAATGGATCCTCACGATCTATGTGGATTTCTACATCAATATCATCCAAACCCACTTATTTCCCACACTATTGTAAGACGCGACTAATAGTGGCCTCTACCCATAAGAGTGGTCAACACTACGTAATCAAACATGTCTTATATGTGTTCACACTACTCCAACGGTGCATTAGACAATCACAGTGGGAAGTAATCACCTGATCATAGTACCTTATTCACACCAACATGGCACATTTTACCCCAATGAAAATGTCTCTCGTGTTGATGTACAACTCCATTTAGAGTCATAGTTTGTATCCCCAATCCTGATGACCTTTTCCCTCAAAATGATGACTATGTCTCCCAACCTATTATCAACATCACTCATAAAGACTAGGCCTTCCCCAACCTAATGGAATACATTTCCTCATTAAAATGTTCATAAGCATCATAGTCCTCATACATAACATATCATGTTCCTCATTAACATTCCCAAGAAATACAATATTAAAAATTAAATTTAATAATAAAACTCACCCAGTATAAACTGCCAAAGTGGTACACGACCTCCAAATAGGTCACACAAATATTATAATTTCTAATGAATTCCTTAAAACATCCCATAATATCTCATATTTAATTTAAATTTCATGTGTTAACTAATTATGGTATCTCTCAGTCAACCCACATGGGGAATATAAAGATAACCCAAAAAAAATGGGAATGTCAATGATAAGGGTAGGCCCCACATTCCTCTTATTTTTAAATTCTTTTTCATCTGATATATGCCTCTAAATCATTCCAAATCAAAATAAATCATCATTTTTTATAAACACCCACTAAATAAGGTAAGATTTTTCCCATGGATTTGTCACACCATATGGAGACAGAAAGGATGAAAAGAGTATTTCAAATTTAATGTATTACCGAGATGAATCTTTTTCCCCTAATTAATTGAATATCATAGCTTGGAAGAGAAATTTTCTTCATATCTTATAAGAAATAGGAGATATTATACTCTGTCACTGGAGGAGAATCTCATGCGTGAGATGAAGAAAGTGGGAAATCCGTATAAAATAAAATATGGGTAAAATTTTTATTTTTATTCATTAAATATGTTGCATGGTTGGGAAAACCATGTTCCAATTGTGTTATTCCTAATATCATGAAAACCACACTCACACAAACGAGACACAAGGTTTACCAAAACATTTACATGTCATGTGAATCCCCTCTTCCCGAAACTGAATTGGTGCCACAAGGTCTTGCTCCACTACATAAATGGATTGATCAGCTATATCCTGTTAAGAAGGAGGTCCAAAACCTTACTCAAAGGTAGATGCATTGTTAGCCCAAACTATGAACCTCTGCCAGTGTGCCCTAAAAAATAATTTCTTCAGCCTTTGATGGACCAAAACCTACATGAAATATTATGGAACTTTCTAAGACTTAAAACCCATCGAACAAAAGTTCCTGGGTCAATGGAACACCCAGAATAGGATTCTAGGTCTATAATTCAAATTGGCATGCTCAACAAAAAATCTAATAGGTTAAGGAATATGATACGCTCTAAAAAATATAGTACATTAAAATATCCAAACCAAAACTTATGTAATATTAATCAAATAAATCATTACACATAGATGCTACAAAATATACCCATCTATTTTAAAACAAACCGATCTACCCCAGTCATAAGGTCATAGATCCAATCTCTCACGATGCTCCCCACTATAGGAGTCACCTACCCAAGTCTCTTCCCAACCCAAACTAAATGTTTTGATGGTCCACATATCATCCTTGCGATCAAAGGTCCTCCAATGATGTCTTATCTCATATGAAACCTCATCAGATGGTCAAATTGTTTTATTTCACATCTCACTGCAATCAATTCCCACATCTTATCAGATTCCCACCTCATTCCCATGTTCCACATGACACCAATGAGGTCCTTCATATCATCATATTTCCTAAAAAGATTGCATCTCCCTATATTCTAACAATATACAACATCATATATATAAATATTCAATTATAGGATCCACAATTCCTTTACACCTAAATTGAAACCTACATCGCATTGATGCCCATATGCAAGTGACCCTCATATGAAATAGGAACCACATCAATGCCCATAAATAATTCAGTTCCATGCACCTCTTATATGTGTGTGTATATATCAAGAATCTGTGTCAACGTCGACCTAATAACCAGCATCTTGTTAGTCAAAAAATAGCATGTGCATCTTGTTCACTGAAAATGGTTCAATCCTAAAAAGGACCATTCCAATATAAAACAAAACTAGGTTATCCACACAGCATACCTCTTACTATAATTACCTCCCCATCCTTTTCTATACCTAGTTTCTCCACTAGATGCACTTATCCAGAAGACAAACTACCTGAGGTTTGGACTCCTTGTTTATATGAACTAGCATCCAACCACTAACCCCAATATTGGGTCCCACTATCTCTAGCAGGACCTCTGTGTGAAATAGAATCCCAACTACCATCTCATGGTACTAGTCATGATCCAACCTCAGTTCCTTGAGACTTCCCCAGTCCCTGGCTTCCAATAATCCATGAAAAATTCATGTAGAATGTATTGAGATACCCAAGCAAACCACATGCTCAAAACACTTTCACTTACCAATAACACTATGATTTCACAGTTCCTGGCTTCCCACAATGGAAGATCACCATAGAATACCCACTCCTCAGTGGTCTTCTTGAGTCTTCGACCTAAATTCCCTACTGAGAATACATTTGTTCCTTCTTTTAAACAACTGAAGAATCATATTTTATAAAACATAATTTCTTCACTCAATCCCTTTATGACTTGACCATAAAATTACCTTATGTTGTTAGCGCATAATTCACAGCCTTTGAGAATGAGTAAAACCTTAAAATGTTTACCTAAACCATAATGGTGTTTCATAAACCATCTTTGAAATTCCTTACTCTTGAGGTTTCCTTGACAACTATAATTGTTTTGAAATGCGACATATCTTTGAAAGTATCTGGATAGTCCATGATGGAAATGTATCCATACTAATGGATTAATAACTCTACAGACCTATCCGCCCTAAAAATCATGAGGAAGAAATTCTTGAAGAACATGGATTCAAAATCCTTCCATTAAAGTCTATCATGTCTACCTGTATGTACCAATACGACCAACCAGTGATTTCGCGGTCCTCATAGTATGTAGGCCTCCATATTCACCCTTTGATCTAGGAGTGTCTCAATCTAGTCAATGATGGTCTTCATAGCCTCGATATAGTTCCCATCCATCTATGGTTCCCCATCACCCTGAAATATTGGTGGATTCATTGACTAGAACTCTCAAGTCATGTACTGTATCGAAGGCCCTTCTCTATGAGCTCCCCTATCAATCCCTAGATGACACAGACCTAGTTCAGCCTAAGGTATATTCCAATCCATGGACCAAATTTTATTTTATCATATCTCTAATCTACCTATAACAGATCATGTACCTACATCTCATGCTCATCCCAATCCCCTGGGGCCTTATCTTAACCCTTAAGGTCCTAAAACTATGAATTGTCATCCTGAACCAAAACAACACCCACATTATGCTCCACTAGAATCCATCTCGGTGGAATCCCATTAAATACTAGTCCTGATTTTCATACATCCATACTAGAATAAATATAATTCATATAAAGAATGGTGTCATAACAACACAATCTCACCAAACATACACTCCCCTATTTCAACCATGTCATTGGACATCCGACCTCATAGACATTTACCTCTCCATATTAGATCCATGTATCACATATAAATCAAACCTCATGGACCCTCGACTACCCATAACCGAGTCAAGAGTCACATATCATCTGATTTAGCTAAATATAATTCTGCCAAAGAGGTTATACCAGAAAACACTATTTAGATTCCTTATTGACACATTAAATAACCCACCCACTTTCACTATCCTTTCCTCCTACAATCAAACCCAGAACTATACATATATATCACGCATCACATAGCATCACACAAATATTTCATTGTAACTACATTCCATGTATTCCAAAGTAGAATACCACAAAAGGGGGTTTATATATGAAAACACTTGTTAGCTTCTTTTATAGACACTTTAAACAAAACACCCCCTCTTACAAAAATATAGGTACCCAATGATAATAAAAATAAATTAATCATAGGGACACACACACACATACATATATTTCAATTTTCATATGTTCCTATTAAGAAAACATAAACAATCACCCTTTTTTATAAAGGTCTAAGAGTATACATCGTCTCCCTTGCAATATTAGGCTAAGGGATAAATATCATAATAGATAACAATCACACCCATCTAAATCACTAAAGGTGGGAATCATTTGAATTACAAAAAAAACACATTAGAAAGTCATTTTCGAACCCCTAGAAACTCATTCTATCCACCATGAATGGAGCTGCAAGCACCCAAACACGATAAAAAAACATAGTTCTTAAAAAATAATAGTCTTTTTTCTACCATAACCCAAATAGTAAAATCCAAAATAGGTAAAAGAAACTCTTATGATACAATTTTTAGCAACCCAACCTATTTTTTCATCCAAAAAAGTTCTCAAGTTCAGTTGGCCACTAGGCCATTGGTATTCCTCCTCATACACCAAAGGATTTCGACTAGTATAAGGGTTGTAAACACGTGATATTGGGGATATTATACCCTATAGTGGGGATAAAAATATTCATATGTATATATATATATAGTAGTATAAGAATGGCCAAAAATAAGACAAGTATCCATTAGTAGTGGAAGAACAATGTAACCACAAAAATAATAATTAATAAATTCAAAGATACTATTTTCAAAATTAAAAACCATGTGATACCATTTTGTAGAAACATACCTAAAAGACAAAAAAGTCGATAAATCGAAAATGTCCCCCCTATCTGACCATCAGTATATATATATAATAAGAACATTAATACAAAAAGGAGACCCCATAATAAACTCTATATGATTCTAGAACACCCAATGTCTCATTACATCCATCCCATGTTGAAGGTATTATCCAATCCCTATAGTATTTCTCTAGATCTTGGTCCCTTACAAGATCTTAGAGATATAAATTCTATATGTGTCATAAAGGGATTATGTAGGGTGTAAGAATAAATCTATGTTGGCCACCACCAACGTTTTCCTAACATACATCCATGAATAAGAAGGTGAGTCTGTTATAAATAATACGTCACATTTCTATAACATAAATTACCTTCATCCCTTATGCTCGATAGCCACAAGGAAACAATCACCTAATTAGGCAAGTGCACATAAACCACATGACCTCAATTATATATATGGAGCATGATGCCATGTCATAAAATAATTTATTGTAGTGGCAATGGTCCTTATAATAATACCAAGGAATACCCTGATGAGTAACAAGTTGGAGATCCCATAGAAACCTCCTATAAATGTATTATTGGAATCTAATGCGAACCAAAACCACCTATTTCATAATCCAATAACTGGAATCCTGACCAAACTCCCAAATAAGTAACTCATCTATCATACCTAAGCATGATAATCCCCATTAATTCAGTAGCCCATCATCTAAGGAATAGTGATGTTTGTTCTCGAAATAATTATTATTGTCGACTCATCAACCGATGTCTCAAGTAATGGAAATATCTATCCTCCCAAAATAATCCTAGCCCATGACCTCAATATACAGTGAGTCTCATACCCTAACTAGTATTCTCAACCCCGTCAATTGATGGAACCTCAGTATCCACATGGATTTCTATGTCAAGCACCTCCAACCACACTAATGGTCAACACATTCCTAAGATGTAACTAATGATGGACTCTAACAACATTAGTGGTTAACACCACCACACCGTATAAGTATTATCTATGTGTATAAGACTATAATGGGTCATCAACACATCATATTAAGTTTAAATCACCCAAATATAGTACATAAGGAACATCATCTCAGCACATCATTCCCATATGTCCATGTTGTCCATCCAAATGGTTGGCACCATCTCAAATTCTTGATCCATTACCCCAATCATGATGACCTCATTGCCTCAAACTGATGACCACATCACCCTACCTATGATAAATATCACTCATAGAACATATTCATTTCCCCACCTTATGATCTATGTCACCACATCCAGAGGGTCATCACCCTATCAATCAACATGCATAACCTGTGAAATTCCCATGTAATCATCATATTGAATACAATATTAACAATTCAATTTAATATTAAAACAATCATGTCCTAATATACTATAGTGTTCCATGACCTATAATTTTCCCTCACCCATATAATTATGCCTAGGGCATGCCCAACGACACCCAATAATACCTCATATTAAATTTAAATACAGGGCACTAATTAGTTAGGGTCTTTCTCAGTCAATCTAAATGCTGTATATATAGAATAATCATTAAAATTTTGAAAAATTAAAAAGAAATTTATCCCCACCAACCAAATATTGGTAGATGTTTTATCATCTTATTTTTACCTCTAACTCAATTAGAATCGGAAGAAATTGTGATTTAGGATGATCACCTTAAAAATAAGGTAAACTGATCACATAGATTTAGCATGTTGTATGGTGAGGGAAATCATGGGAAGTGGGTATTGAATAAAATGTCCAATCAAGACAAATCTATAGCCATAAAATGATCAAAGATCAAAGCGTGAAGGAGGGATTTGGATCAAAGCCTTGAAGGAGGAGGCTAGGAGCTCTGGGTCCTCTAATGAATAATCCAACACATGAGAGTAATAAAGTGGTACATCCATATTAATAAAATAATAAGGAAATGTTAATTTTTTCTATGTTAAGGGGATAAACAATTATATCAAGACAAGGAAAATAGTGATCCAATTGTGCATGGGTTACTACCTAAACACCACACTCACACGGCCAAGGAGATGGGTTTCTAAAAAATTACATTGGTCCTATGAATCACCAATACTAAAAGAATGTAGTTTTCAATTGACTATTCACCCCCTCCATCAATATTTTATAAAAAATTCCTAATGAAGAAGGATGGCCTCACAGTTACTCCTGGGGGGCCTCATGTTTTTCTTAAACTATGCACATTTGTCTTTGCACCCTGAGAAGATTGTTTTTTCCATAGACACACATGAGACCCACTAGAAACCATATGGAACATGTCAAGAATTAAACATAATATAAAAATGACATGGTTAAAATGAACTCAAAAAATTAGGTTCTTGATTCTAGAATTAAAATTTTCATACACAACAAACAAGAAAAATTCAAACATGTTGAAGAAACCAACCAACTCAAAAAAACCTGGGATGTAATAATTTTCAATTGTATTAATATTTCTACGATATAAAGGTTTATAACCATAATTATAATGGTTTTAATTTTTTTTTAACAGTGAATTTGTTTCATGACGTCTTTAGAGGGATTCATTTTCTTTTTCTAGAGTTCATTAGAGATGTAGGATGTTGATTCATTCCCAGGTGAAGAATGTTGGTGCTTCTGAGGTAGGGGATTTTTTATTCTCTTTTATTTAAGTGAAAATATAATTTTACCATTGTTTATAACTTTTTATGGTAGTGAAATTAACCAAATAAACATTGAACCATATTAAATAATGAAATTAGTCTATGTTTTTAGAGATATCATGTTTTTTTCAACTATGATAATGGGTTTTTTATTTATTTGATACATAAACTGATATATATGCTATAAATTTTTTATCATTTTTTATAATTGTTTCAGAATATTTAAATTGATGAAATAAATTAATGAATATAATGTTGGTATTAAATAGTTTTCTTTATAATGAATTAATGAAGCAGCATGTTTACAAAATCTCGTATTTCTTATAATTTGATTGAAATAATATATATTGAAAATTAAATGATCAATTGATTATTGTATTCCATGTGTCGATGGAAATAAATAAATAACATTAATCTAGAATTGTTGTAAATGATTAGTAGAATAAATGTCATATTAAATTTTAATTTTTTTTCTCACTATTTGATGAAATTGGATTTATGATAGAGAGTATGTTTAAATAATTGGACAGTATGTTATATATTATGCCTTTGGTTTCCCATAGCAATATCATATGAATAATAAATTTGTTAATTAAATATAGAATAAGAATTAGTTTTTTATTATTATATTTATTTGGGACTGAGAGTGCCTATTTTCATGTGATATAAGAATTCCTAGTTCTTGGCGCCTTGATTTACATGTTGGTTATGTTTTTTCGTTACTTCCTTATGTGTGTTATGGATGCGATCTGTTCGATGTGATGCGAGCTTATGATGGATGATGAGATATGGGTAGGGGCTATGTTTTTTACAATATTTGATGATTATGATGGCGATATGTATAGGGATATTCATGATGGTGTTGGGGATGAAACCTATATGATGTAATGGGTTGAAGTTTGGATTACCTATTATTGATATAAGACTTGGGATGCTTGTTGTTAATGAATCTATTTAATAGATTGATTGATAGGATTCTTCTTTTAACTAAATTTCATTTCATGTATCTTGATACTACTGGATATTCTTGGTTACATCTCTTTGATGTTAATTTAGGATTTTTTTCCTATACTATGTGGGACTATGAAATGGTAATAAGTTTAACTAAATGGTTTAACCCATGGGTTTAGTGTTGTTGGAAATCAAATGAGACTTTCTCTTGACAAATCATAGAATTGGATTGGATTATACATAGAGAGAATGTAATTAAATATATTGGATAATGAAATGGTTAATTTGGAATAATATATTGAACTAATTTTTATGTAATTAATTAATATATAGATAATTGATTAAATGGGAATATGTTCATTTATTTAAATCTTCCTAAATTCTTGTGTGCTTATAGTATATCTATTCTATAGCACTATAATACATGAGTTTCATTGATGAGAAATGTAGTTGATCCTAGGACTAGATTATTATCATATTGTCGGTGTGAGATATATTATATCATGTATGTTTTGTGATACTAAATTCAATTCCACCATGTATGTTAGGGAAACATACACCCATTGGAATCTATGAGGGTGTTTTCCCCACAACCTTTGTAAGCGATGATGGATGGCTGACTACACCCTTATGGCACCACAATCTTCTATGGGAATTATTTTTTTCTTGTATGAATGGTGGTTAGTTTTTCTTATATGTGTGTTGAGGGATATAATTTACTGTAGTTATTTCTCACACATATATCTCTATATATAGTATTCAATGGATTATTGTAGGTATGATGTGTATATTATGTGATGTCTTGAGGTACCTAACATTATGTATGGGTTGTGATGGCATTAAGTATTACACATGATGTATGAAATATATCATTCGAGTTATAGTGGGTCCCAGAATAAAATCATTAAAAATATAGATATGTGATATAGGATGTTGAGAGGATGTTATTATTGAGGCTAAAGGTGTGATACTTGGCCCATGGGTTTTTGGTATGGATTATCTGGGAGAGATATGGATCAGAACTTGTGATGTTTGGGTAGAGTGTAAAACCCATGGGGAAGTGGTAGCAGGGTAACATTGTTGATTAATTATTATAATATGTGATTTATTTTATATACCCCACATAGATATAGGTAGTCCTGGTGATTTTGGTAATGTAGTATACTTATTTAGGTGACAAGTTAGATTCAATTCTTGTTTACTGTGCATTTCAATTATTTTTTTATCTTCTTCGCAAGATGTTCTGGGGAGTATCCTACTACATATACAGTTATTCTAACCCCATGTATGTGTAGACCATTTTTTAGTTCAATATAAAGAGGTTGGATATCATGGTGAATATTAATATCTTGTGGTTTTTCTAGAGTTGTTAGGGATTCATGGTCACTTCCATGTTTACCTTTTTAGTACTTCTAGTTTTCCGTTTAATTTACTTAGTGTTGTATTACATTAAATGTATTCAATTTGAATTTCTTTTATTTATATGAGAAGGTTTTTAGTGGTATATTAATCATATCTCACTCTTCTTATTGATCTGATAGTGGTTAATTCTACCATTTATGTGTATGATAAACCCTCAATGCTAGTCTTTAACATGAGTCATATGGGAGCCAGGACTCAGGTAGTCACTAACCTCCGTCTCCAATTGAAATCATAAATAGGGTTCTCTTCGGGGGAGGAGCTCATGAAAAAGTGTTATCAAAGGATTATTTTGGGAGATATTATGGATATTTGGAGTTTGTAATAGGTTATATTTCACGGGTTAGTTTGTAAATGGTTTCAACTATGTTTATTAAGAAATGTAAATGTTGGGGAATGGCTGATACATAAGTATTTAGGACCCCTATGATGTAATTATTGATCCATTAAGTTTATTGAGCATAGTAAATGATGTGATATTGGTAATATAATAGATAACTAGGAATTGATCATGCATTGTTATTTTATTTATTGATATTTTAATGGGTAGACCTAAGGATAGGTTAAATACATAACCATTATAATAAAATATATAATGTAATTAATATATAATATTCCATGTTACTTGTTTAGATGTTTAAAAAAAATTTCTACTTTAAGTTGTTCCAATAGATTTATGTTTTCATCATATTCACACTGATCATTCTTAGCAAGATGTTCCAGAAAATCCCCATAGAGTAGGGGTCGGTAAAGAAGAAATGTGGAGGAGGAATGTATGAGAGTTTCAATTCTATAGACTATAGATGTATGAGGTATCTTCATTGAACTTAGTCAGAAAATACTAGATAGATGAGTTTGAGATACACATTTAGTTTGATTAATTATTAGATGTATTACTATGTTTTATTGGACGTGATGTTCCTGCTGGGATAAGAAATGAATTGGGGCATCTTGTTCCTTAGGGATCGTGAGGAGTCAGTAGTCTCGTGGGATATGATCTAAGACTAGTTCCATGAAAAACTCGTTCATAGACCATGATGTCACCTAGTCATATATAGTTGTTTTTCATTTGATAGGAGTGTTCCAATGTGTGAGATTTCAGGATCCATTTCAAGTCGCTTCTATGATATGCTTCATAACTTTTTCTAGATGTGGAGTCTAAGGCACATAATTTTGAGGAGGTATTACCTATAGAGATATATCACTAGGTCAACATGTTTATATTTTTGAAATAAATCATGGTGGTTTAAATTGTAGAGGTACTATAGAATACAATAATTAGACGTATATTATCATGACATGGGAGTCATCGGGATTCCAGACAAAGGATACATATGGTATAGGGTTTCTAGTTTCCAAGATAGAGTATATTTCAGTCATTCAAGTTAATTCCAACCCACATAATCTAGTTTCTCTAAATGTAGTTGATCTTAGGAAAATATTGATGTATTAGATGATTTTTTTCCTTATATAAGTTTAGTTCATTAGTGGTTAGAGTTCTTGACATCTTTGAAATGGAAATTCATTCTTTGTCATCTGCTGCAAGTTCCTCCATTGAGGAAATTTCAGTAGGGGTTGCAGTAGAACATGTTTGAGCATGGGATCAGTAGATAAGAGATGTTGTTGGTAGAGTATAGACCAAATATGTTCCTCAATAATATATATATGTGCATGCCTATAAAGGTCGTTTCAATCATGGTCATAGAGTCATTGGATCATATCACCATCAACTTCATGATCTAACATTCCAAGAATCCTAAATTCAAAACATCATTTGAGTTACTATTTTATTATTTTCTACATGGGATTTTGATTTTTTTGATTTAGTATCTACAAACTTCTTAATATCACCTTAGTTAGTGCATGATTTAGGACTTTAGGTTGAGAGGTTATTAGTTCCAATACTGTTGACTTTTCGAGTTAGTGGTTAAGCTTATTTAAAAAACTATTTAGAGATTGTGATCTAATGTTGCTGAAACACCAATCCGTAAGAGACTTAATATTTTTTTAGATATATCCATACTAAATTATCCTCAAAATGGATTTTTGGAATTCATTATATGATGATGTGGATTTATCCAGGAGATAGATTGTGTTATATGAGGCTGATGAAGAGAAAAACGTTTTCATTGGTGAGAGAGACCCTTTGTTAGGTCATAGGCATGTTCCATCAATATCATACATGATGGTTATGTTGAAAAATATTTCATTAGAGGTTTATCTGAAGGTTTTTATCAATGATGAATAAGGGTACCCTGATATCTTTCCTATGGTGGTTTTTGTGTTACCCTCTTGATGGGATATCATGTTTGGGATAAAGCTACAATCAGGAACTTATCAGATATGGATGTCTCTATAAAGGATGGTTACTTATGAGTTGGGAGATCTATAATTATATCCTGATAATACCTTGTAGCATGATTTTGTTTTTTCAAGAGTTTCACCTTTTTATGCGCCATTTTATCATGATGATGTCCAATGTAAGTTTTTATCTTTGTATTGATTATCATAAATTGTATCATGTGCTAGAAAACAACATATAAACCCTTCTACAAATTGATTATGTATTCAATTAGCTAAAATTATAAATTTGTTTCACTAATATTGAATTATGGTTAGTTTATAATAATATTAGGGTGAAAATTGAGGAAATTTGGAAGACCTCCTTCTGATATAATCATGAAAATTATGATAAAATTATGATTCCATTCGATGTGATGAATCCTCTATCTGTGCTCATGGGTATAATTAATAATGTTCTCAAATAGTAATTTGATCTATTAATAGTGGTTTTTATTAAATTAATTATATAGTCACCAAATTAGGAGGTGTATATAGATAATCTAGTTTTCATTTTTGATGTTCCTCGATATTAGATGCTAGCTAAGAAGTTGAAAAAGTGTGAGTTTGAGGCTCATGATGTTTGTTTATGTAGAGAAAAAAAAATATCATACATATATGTTACATATTTTTGTATGAAAATTCATTCTATTACATAAACTTATTCTGGAGGATAGTAAAGGTATTGTCTCATTAGAAACTAGGAAAACTAAGAAACTGGTCCAAGTGAGCTACGTCATCACCCCAAATGATCTCCATAACAAAAAAAATTATTGGACTTGTCATACATAATACCTTTCACCATATCCTTTGAAAAATAAATAATAATATAGGGTGACCTTATATTCTCAATAAGTTTAACCATGGTAGATGTTAATATATGAGGAACATAAGGGTATAAGAAGATGATGATAACATTTGAAAACCATATCCTTCATATCATAGATCATAAACATGAGTCATGGAATAAATATATGTTGTTCATAACTCATGAATCATAATAAAATGAAAGAACATAAACCATGAGAAAATAAAATTTTCATACGGAATAAATTTTTGGCATACATATAATCATAGAAAATCATTTCCTTAATAGTTTAAGGAACATTTCCATGACTATCATAGTGGAATGGGTTCCCTTCATAAACCATAATAGTAGTAAAAGATCACTACAAATATTATCATAGTGTATAAATTCCTATAAAAAAATATGTTTACAACCATTTATTGTCCTGTAAATCCCATGATATATAAATTTTTACCCATTACATTGTAGGGAGATATAGGTACCTCCTACCTTAGTTTTAACATAACCACCATTGTTTGTAATAATGTAACCCCCATACGTGGTTATAATGTAAAAACAATCACATATTGAAAAATAATACATATGTATTCCATAATAACATAAAATATTCATCATATTAGAAACCCTAAAATGAAATGGTATTCAAAATGATTTTATCATAACATAACAAGGGGAAAGAAAAAAAGATTCCTAATCCTTTCATCACATCATCAAATCATAACCCATGGAAATATAATAGGGTTTCAAAATATTTTTCTCATGGTATAACACATGTAATCTAAATGTGTTTCATAATCATCTTTTCATGATAAATATAAACCATTTAGAGAAAAAATAATAATTGTATCCTTGGATCACGTCCCTAAAAGAGCATAAGTAACATCATAGGATGTCATATTATTTGAAAAATGATTTTCAAAATCCTAAGGAAAATTTCATGAGGAAAATAAAATATCCACATTAAGAAACACTTTTAAAAATAAGAATATTTAAAAAATAATTTTTTAAAAAATAACATTGGGAAGTTATAATGGAAGTATTAAAAATAATTTTCACAATTTCTGTAGGAAAATGTACTTTATATTTTGAAAAAATGTTTTTTAACTTTAAATTTCATATAAATTTTTTGAAATCATTTTATTTGAAAATAAACATTGAAACTTATAACATAAGAATTAAAATAATGAGTGGTCATGATGGTTGAAAATACTGTTAATGTCACACATTTTAGAACAAGTATTTCTTTTACATTTTTCGTAAAATCTAAATGGGAATTGTTGGGAAAATGAAATGAATAGTACTCTAAAAATTTTGTATGAGTAAAACATGTTTAAATTTCACTAATATGTCAATTTTATAATTTTAAAAACATTTTATAAAACATTTTTAAAAATTTGGTTTTGGATGAAAAAGTTTATTCATATGAAGAGATAACTAATGATAGTTTTTCTATAAAATGTTATTTTGAAATCTTGATTAAATAAATAGATGAAAATGAATGGAAAACATGTATACACAAAAAATAAGTAGATTATAATAAAATTAATCAGTTTCTTTAGAGTTTTATCATGATAATTCATCATCAAAAGCATAATCATAAAAAATTGGGATAAAGGATGAGATTGTATCATAATTCCACTACCACTTTGGTAACATTGAATATTAATCACTTTGAAAAAAAAATTAAAAATTAATTAAAACAAATTAATTCATGATATTAAATAATGAAGGACTTATATATACACCTCATAAAAGAATATAGTTTCATAACATAACATGTTCCTCAAAGAAGGAATATTGAGACAAAAATCCCTTACCACTTTGAAACTTTGGAATCATAATCCCCATGAAATATAGAAATAAAATGGGTATGTAAATCCCAATAATTTTTTTATAATTATCACACTATAAATACTTTTAGAGTATATACACCACATAAAATAAATATTTGTTGAATGAGGCATATGTCTCACAAATGTTAAAAGAGGGATGGAAATCCCTTACCATGAGTCCTGAATTCATTCATATGTGTTCAGTCATCCTATAAAAATAATTTTTTATTATAGATATATAATATTACATAATTATATATACCATTATATGATGGATTACTTATAAACTATTATTACCAATTTATTAACAAATCCAGGTTAAAATCGCATTTTGGATAATAACTACATTGTTTTTCATGCATGTTTTGAATTATTATTTTTGGTCCTCTTACATGGATCATTAGAAAATCATATCCAGAATTTACGAAATGATAATAATATATTATTTATTTAGTATATATTTATTTAGATTAATACATAACTTTTATCGATAGAAAATGAAACATATTGTTCATGGAGATGGTAGGTCACATGTACACATGAAAGTTGTTTTCATTTTCTCAATTGGTTTTAAAAAAATAAAGGTAAATAAAATATTACCATTACATAATAATAATTATTTCATATAAATATAAAATATTTTATAAAAACAAAAGATGATTACCTTCCATGTAAAGTGTACATAAAGAACAAATCACATCACTTCACAAGGATGTAGTACGTTTTATACATGAGCGGTTTTATTTGTTTACATATGGTTTGGGTATAAGAAGTTATAAGTGGTATTATAATTAAAATTTTTTAATAATATCATAAATATCATAAATAAAAATTAAATTCATCATTATAACCAGCAGATGGATGTGGGGATGGAAGATGAATTACATTAGTTTGTGATGGGGTAGTCTGTTATACACATCAATGATGATTTTGTATCCTATTTGATGGGAGATGAGTATGATTTAGGATATTTCATTAAAAAATAAATATTATTATATGTTATATTATTTTTTTATTTTTTATCAAATTCAAACAATATTAAAGGATGTTTAAGGAGAAATAATACAGAAACTCAGGTATAGAAATTTTACCACTTATTTGGATCGCATCTTTTTTTACACCTAAGGCCTTATTAAGAGGTATTGATTACCAAAATAATCCATATAATATTAGGTGAGGTAATTAAGGAAGTTTATTGGTTACGAGTTGGCCAAAAAATGTTTTTGGAAGTGTCAATAGAGGATAGCGGGTTACCTTATATAGGTGAGGTGAGTGTCCCAATTTTTAATTTTGAAACTGAAAATGTTTACCCACATTTTTCGCATTCCACATGTATAAAAAAGGTCTATTATAGAAAAGTATAGTTTATGAGGTCCAAAAATTTCAAAAATTGGGTGTTTGATAATGTTTATATTTTTTTACCCCTTATCAATTTTTTTAATCCTTATTAAACCCATTCTCTCCTTAACCATGGTAATTAATTTTTACTATTTTTAACATTTTAATGGATTAAAAAAAGTAAAATTATTATATAATATAAATTATTTTATTAAAAATATTTAATCACATTTTCTAAATTCCAAAGATTGTAGTGTTAATATTTATTTTTAAACTTATCACACAGACAAGATGAGAAAGCATATTTCTAAAGAAAAAATGTTCAAATGTTTAGAATTATTATATATTAAAAAATCAATATAAAATTAATTCAAGTGACCTAAAATATATAAATATATAGATAACTAGACTAATTTTTTTAAAAAAAATTACTATTATATTAATTTTTCATATTCTAAAATGTTTTAAAATATAATAAAATTATAAATAAAAAAAATTATTGTAACCATTCAACAAAAAATTTATCTACTTAGATAATCCTCAAAATTTTACCCAAAGATAATTTTGAGATAATAATTTTAGGACTCAATATTAATTTTTGAAATAAATTTTTTAAAAGTGGTAAAAATTAACATTAAAATAATTTTGAAAAATATGACCAACCCTCTATTTTAGAAAAATAAAAGTTTTAAGAATAAAATTTGATTTATTTTTAATTATTTTCTAGAAAGAAACATAATATTAATTTTAATTTTTTTGCTGAATATATAATATAGACATATAATTAAATTAAATTTAAAAATATTTATTTATATTTATTTATGTAAAACACATTTACACTCAAATTTTTCTTCAGAATACGATTCCCTTTAATTTATAGTGATTCTTGATATAATTTATAATGATTTTTTAACCAAATAATTCATTTTATAAAAAACTGTAATGAATATATTTTCACAATTTATTTAATATTATTTACACTCACTATTCCAGAACATAGGTGATTACTATAATATTAAATAATAATATTTAATATCTTGCCATGTTCAATTTAAACTTGGTGTAGTGTGTAATGAAAGATTAACCCACTGTTGTTTATAATAAAAAAATATCTAGAAGATAAAATTTATATAAAAATATATATTTCACAAAATATCAGGGTGTTACATTCTACCCTCCCCACCCATAATAAATTTTTTCTTTGAAATTAGATTTTCTTTATGATAAAAAAGGATTTAACAATTAAAAATACCATTATTGTAAACTGACATCGTAAAATTTGGTAATAAAAATACCTTTCAAAAAATAGAAAGGCATGTCTAAAGGCTTTATGTAATAACACATACAAGGTTTCCAAATAGTATAAAAAAGGTGGAAAGTTATTATTTGGACCTAAAATAAAAACACAATTTCCATTAACTCATAGACAGAGATAGAGAGTATTGATCATAAGAAAGGGGATGACCATCTGAAAATAAACAACCAAAAAATAATAAATCAAGAGTGTGTGGAAATGGTCATTTATATCATCAAAAATGATGGTAATAGAACATAATTTTATTTCAACATGCTTTTCATAAAGACACATAATTTGTTTTGAGAATATATAGTTACTTGATTTTATTTCATTACATATGAACAATATCTTCATTTGGTTATGATATGATCGATTTCCATTTCATCTCTTACTTCATGAAATGAAGATGAATTTATTATACCAAATCACTAACGTATCATAAGAACCATAAAATAATGACTTTGTATTCCTTTTGTCGGAAATTATTATTTAAAAGAATATAGTTATATCATATTATCAAATGTTCATAAATATTCAAATGGTAAAATAATACATTATTCAACAAAAACTAAAAAAAATATCACATTATCTCAATATTTAAATTGTTAACCTCATTAGCCTTCCAAAATTCAAAATTTATAAAGTAGGTTAGTAAATTTTTCAAAATAAACATAACATTATTAACCCAAATCTCATAAGTTAGCTCTTGATTATCACGTAACAAATATGTGAATACCTTATTAATATATTTTCATGAAACAGGTTAATAACTATAATTAATATAAAATAATAATGAAAACTTACATACTGTATTGACCCAAAGTTTCATTAATGGAAATTCCTCTTGATCTAGTTAAATGTATCTTTATGTAAAATGTTTATATAAAATTTCAACTTCTTTGGTTTTATGTTAAGAGTTGTGACTGTTACATTTTTAGGTGTTGAATAGTGATCACATGTTTAGTATAAATATAAGGCTTTAATGAACCCAATTTACTCAGAAAAAAGAAGCAATGGACTCATCCAGTAGAATTGCTCATTATAAAGCCCATTTTATGGATCTCGGAAAAGAGGTGGCATATTTGGGCTTCTCTTTTGACCAAGCCCAAGCTGAGCTTCACCATGGAAAGCTCGAATGAGACCGTCTACAGGAAAAGTGTAAGTTGATAGAGATTACCACTCGAGCGATGTTATCTGAGCCACCCAAAAAGTCTGTCACCATCTCACACCTTACCCTTAGGTCTTATGCAACTTTTTTAAGGGGTTTTGTAACAAATCTCTAGTACTATGTTCATGTACATTATTTTTGTATACAATAATGAATATACTTTCTTTTAATTATTGATACATTATAAATAGTTTATAATGTACAAATAGTGTTTTTAGTTTTTAATTAATTAAGAATTATATTTTATTAAATTAAGGTATTTTTGAATTAAATAATATTTTAGTACAATATTATTATTATTATAAAATTAATTTTTACTAATAATAAATAATTTTATAATTTTATGAATGCAATTGTAATTTTTATTATGGTTTGAAAGCCATTTTTTGTCAAAACCTGTGTATTTTCGATAAATGTTGGTTTTTATTTTAAAAGAAAAAAAAATATTTAGAAAATTATTTATATAAAATAAATGTTATTTCTAGAATCAGGACGTCGAATGTATCCAATGCTGATTTTTTCAAAATTTTCTAAGACAGTCAAATTTTTGGGTAAAAATTTAATACCGTTTAAATATATAATGTGTTTTATGACATCATAAAGACCCAATAGTGATGTAATAAAATACTATAATCTTTATCATGGGCCAATATATGTTTTACCATTAAAATATTTTGATTTTGGGTTTTTTTGACTTATTTTACAAATCATTAGTGGACCCCTAAACACTTATTAAACATCTTGTCTTTGAAAATTATTTTCCATGGGAGTGTGACTCACATCCACATAAGCAATCCCATTATTTTAAGAAGATCATACTTTGGACTTATAAAATATTGTTTTCATCTCCCATTTTCATAAAACTATGGGAAAAATTCATGAGCTCATTTGTGGTTTGGATTTGTTTAATGTAAGGGGTCCCAAACCTAAATAATAAAGAATTCACTCACCTTTCCTATATAAACCAACCCAAGCTCCCACTTCCTCTTCACTCAAAGCCTTTGGATTTCGTCCAACCTCTTCCCTACTCTCTCTAGAATCCTCTAAATGTGCCCAAGCTCCCAATAATCCTCCATAAATCCTCTCTCAAGACTATGGAAGCACACTTCCAAGTAAGGTTTTTCTTCCTTTCACATTTTTGTCTAATTTTCATTAAGATGTTTTGCACTTTTGATTTCAATTATGAATTTTGGGTTATGGTTTATCACCTCCCTAATACTTCCCTATTTATGTTTGAATTATGGGAGACCCTTTCTCTCTAATTAAATGCCTCCCATGTACACCCATTATTATGCCGAAATTCCGAAAGGAACTTCTCTCTCCTCATCTACATTCAAGAAATACTTTGTATCATGAATATAAATTCCATTAAAATTGTTGGGAAATGTATCTATATGACCTCCTTACATTCCATTACATGAAAATATGATGATTAAACCCCTTATATCTCATCAACTATTTTTATGAATTCTTATGTCACACCGTTACGTTGCCGAAATCGCACGGATTTTCTAAGCCAATGGCATTGTGTAGTGAATACCATGCCCATTTCTCCATCAAGGGTATTCACCTTTATGCACATTTACTTTTTGATTATAAATATTCATGTATGAATTCCACATTCCTTTATCTTGGAATAAATGATTATTTTTTATGAATCCATGTTTTATGAACAATGTGGCACACTTAAGCATGAAATGAAATGTTCAAGAAGGGTGTTCCCTTATAGCGCTCCAATGCATTTGGTAAAGTATAGTATCATGATACGTCATGTTCAATGAGTGTTGACTCATTCTAATTAAATTGCAACTAGGGTTTAGTCATGCTTCATTTTTAATCAGAATTTACTCATGCTCCATGTGAAATGAGCCTTGGCTCGTGCTAATTCCATGTTAAGTGTTGTCGCCACATTTCCATGTTATGATTATCATGCTTTATCATGCATTTATGTTCATGTTTCTCTTGTGATCTATTGACATTCCTATTGTATAACATGTATTTTACTCCTCATATATTCTATGTTTATTCCCTAACTAGGCTTTATAACTCACCCATTTTCTTATGCATGTCCTCAGGTTATCCCATGAAATGCTAAGTACGAGGGAATGTAGTAGTCAGGTAAAGGATGTTTTCAATAAATATGTCGTATTTCATGTCTTAAGTTGTTATGTAATGATCATATTCCCCAAAGACACTAGAACTCTTGATCTTCCATGTAGTATCAATTAAATAGTTTATGTAATAAATCATGTTTAAGTTTGTAATAAAAGCAGGGTTGTCACATTTTCTATCAGAGGATAGGTTTAGTTATTTTTGGGATTAGGATTATAAAACCCTAGTAAAGCCTTAGATAAAAGACAATGTATAATAATAACATCCCTAAGTTTTGGTAAGTATTGAGTTAGTGGTTTATCAAAAAATACATCCCTATCTGGATACGAGCAGGTAGAGGTGGCTCTGGTACAGATGTATCCTAGGGGTAAAACCCGAAAACACCACATTGAGCTTGACTCGAACGGGAACTAGTGCACGACAACAGGCCTTGCTTCACACTTGGTTATGACACTCCCGGGGGATAAGTTTTGATAAATTCACAAGCTTAGTATGAACCCTTATTAATGTAATTAAAAAATTGACCCTTAGAATATATGTTAGAAAGTAGATCATGAAAAGCCTAGATTGAATCTCATAGACTCATGAGTTAAAGAAATCAATGTTTATTTGTAAGTCATAATTTTTTTGGAATACCCTTTATGTGTTACCCCCTAACCTTCCTTTTATTCCAGCCAATGGCCGGTAATAGGAGGACTCGGGCTAACAATCGATGTGATGATCAGTGTGATGATTGTACTAATGAGATACCCAATCGCATGGGAGCCGGAATCGAGAACTTTGTCATGCTTCTCTCTCAGCTTACTTAATCATTGAATAGAAACACGGGTCAAGAGAATCATCCAAACCCCCTTAAGAAGGAACAAGTTGATATTGAGAGCTTCATGAGACAAAGGCCTCCTACTTTTAGTAGATCATCCAATCCCACGATTACTGAACAATGGATCAAATCCATTGAATAGATCTTCTCCGTCATTCAATGTTCTGAAAAGAGAAAGTTATCCTGGCGGCTTATCGTATAGATGGGGAAGTTGATCAATGGTTAACGTTGTTCAAAAATCTGATTCCTAAGGAGGAGATCGAGGCGTTGGAATGGAAGGATTTTTAGAAGATGTTTTTAGATAAATATTTCCCACACACCCCCGGATTAAGATGGAAGGGGATTTCCTTTACCTCAAGAAAAAAGATGAAGAATCTATTGGAGCGTACGAGGAAAACATCACAAGGCTTTCATGATACGCTTCATGCTTTGTCATTGCCCCTAAATGCAAGGCTGACCGCTTCTTTGGTGGGGTGAATCCTAGCCTATGGAAAGCATTAGTGATCCGTGACATTGACAGCTTTGGGGAAATTTTCTGATGTTCCCTCACGGTCGAAATGGAGATCGTGGAATCACAAGGGTATCAAGGGGAAAAGAAGCGTAAGGTAGACATCAATGTGGGTGGTCCGATGGATAAATCCAATGGTGCTAAGAAGATCCATCACCCTACATGCCAAAAGTGCAGAAAGAAGCACCCTGGAAATTGCCTAAATGGAGCAAGGAAATGCTTTAGGTGTGGAATAGAAGGGCACCTAGCTGTTAACTATCGAGAAGAAAGACCTGCGGCTGCGATAGAGGAGAGGAACGCTCCATTTGAACCTCAACGCGTTGATCATTGTTACAACTACAAAGAACCGAGGCATTTTTCAAATTAGTTCCCTAATCCAAGGGTTATCAGAGGCAACCAATAACCTCCAAGGCAGCAAGGAAGATAATTTACAATCACTTCTGCCGAAGTGAACAATGAAAACGAAGTGGTGATAGGTACGCTAGTTATTCATTCAAGAAAAGAGAACGTACGTTTTGATTCAGGTTCTACACATTCTTTTATATCTTGAATGTTTAGTAGAACAATCCCAACACCACCACAATTCATGGAAGTGAAGTTGTCGGTAAGTATCAAAAATGGGTCAATCATTTCATCCCATGAATATAAGTCAACCCAAGTTATAATCTGTGGATTGAATTTCCCGGCAAACCTGATCATACTCCCTCTAGTAGAATTTGATGCAATTCATGGCATGGATTGGACTTCCTTATATAGATCCAACATAAATTGTCGAGAGAGGTAAATCACACTCCATATGGATAATCGACCCCCGATTCTTTACAAGTGTAAGAAGGAAGATGAATCTCCTTTAGGTCCTTCATATCAAGCAAGGATATTATTACCCTATGAGCACACGTATCTGGCTCAGATGATTGAGTCCAAGGAAGAAACCACCCTTGAGGAAATGCCTATTGTGAGGGAATTTGCTGAAGTGTTTCCTGAGGAACTACATGGTCTTCCTCCTAAAAGAGATGTTGAATTCTCAATTTAACTTATACCAGGGGCTCTAACAATATCAAAGACTCGATATAGAATGGTTGTCGTTGATCTTGAAGAGATGAAGAAATAACTACAGGAGAATCCGGATAAAGGGTTTATATGCCCAAGTGCTTCACCATGGGTTGCACCAGTCCTCTTCATCATGAAGTAGGACGGTTCAATGTGGCTTTGCATCGATTATCATGAAATTAAAAAAATCATGATAAATAACATGTATCCTCTGCCACAGATCAATGAATTGTTTGATCAGCTGTGTGAAGCACAATACTTCTCCAAGTTATATTTTCAGTTAGGATATTATCAATTAAGGGTGAATAAGGAAGATGTCCCCAAGACTGCTTTTCATACAAGAGACAGGCACTATGAATTCATAGTAATGCCTTTAGGACTCACTAATTCTCCAGAAATCTTTATGGAATTCATGAATAGAGTCTTTATAGATTACCTTGAAAAATTTCTGGTAGTATTTATAGATGATATTCTAATATATTCTAAAACCAAGGAGGATTATGAGGAGCATTTAAGAACTGTAATAGAGAAATTGCGCAAGGAGAATCTCTATGCAATGTAAAGTAAGTTTGAGTTCTGGTTGAAGGAGGCCTCATTCATGGGCCATATCATCACATGCATTGGGATAACTATGAATCCCTCCAAAACAGATGCAATTGAGGGATGGACGAGGCCAACATCAGTAACAGATACACATAGCTTCTTTGGGTTAGCTGGATATTATCGATGATTTTTGAGAAATTTCTCACATTTTCCCAACCCTCTTACCAAGCTAAATAGAAAGGGAGTAATGTTTTCTTGGAGTGATGAATGTGAAGAAAGATTCAAGGAGTTCAAAAAGAGGCTTATCACTACGCATTTACTCACTTTACCCACAAGTGGGAAACTTTTTTTGGTATTCAGTGATGCTTCAAAGAAGGGCTTAGGCTGTGTGATGATGCATAATGATAAAGTGATATCCTATCCCTCAAGGCAGTTGAAAATCCATTAGCAAAACTATCCAACGCATGATCTGGAGTTGGCGGCTGTGATCTTTGCCTTGAAAATCTAGCGGCATTATCTCTATGGGGAGAAATGTGAGGTATATACTGACCACAAGAGTCTTAAATATATATTCACACAGAAAGAGATTAATATGAACTAGAGAATATGGATAGAGCTCATCAAGGATTATGAATGTTCAATACATTACCTCCTTGGGAAAGCAAATAAGGTGGAAGATGCCCTAAGTAGAAAGGACCCAGTGATTCTATCAATGATCAGAATTGAGAAGGATCCAATATTCATAGAATTGATGAAGATGGACATGGGAATCATAAAGAAGGGAACATCATAAATAGTTTCACAAATGATTGCTCAACCGTCTCTTTTGGAAAGGTTAAAGGATGATCAAAATGATGATGTGGGAATTCTGGAAAAAGTAGAAGCTATCGAAAAACAAAAATCCTATGAGTTTAATGTTAATGAATATGGAATTGTGGGATTTAGCAATAGACTATGTGTTCCATCTTGTTCAGAGCTGAATAAGGAACTTTTGGATTATGCACATAGTTCAAATTTCTCTATTCACCTAGGGAGCACAATGATGCATCAAGATCTCCGAGAAAACTTTTGGTGGGATAATGTGAAGAAGGAGATCGATGAATATACATCAATGTGCCTGGTGTGCCAGCAAGTGAAGGCATAGAGGCAGAAGTATAAGGGGATGATGCAACCATTTCCCATACTAGAGTGGAAATGGGAGAACATCACCATGGACTTTGTCACCGGACTTCTGAGGACAACTAAATGAAGCAATGCAATATGGGTTGTGGTGGATCGTCTTACAAAGACTGCACACTTAATTTCTATTCAGGAGGATTTCTCATTGTATCAACTGGCACAGATATATATCGGGGAATTGGTAAGGATTAATGGAGTACCACTATCTATTGTGTCTCACTGAGATCAAAGATTCACCTCCATGTTTTGGAAGAGTCTTCAACATGCTCTAAATACTGAACTGAACTTCATTATGGCCTATCATCCAAAAACTGATGGCTAATCCGAGCGGTCTATCCAAACACTTGAGGACATGTTGAGATTGTGCTCAATGGATTTTAAAGTAGGATGAGATCAACATATTCCTCTAGATGAGTTCTCTTATAATAATAGTTTGCACTCGAGTATCCCAATGGCACCTTATGAAGCCCTGTATAGAAAAAGGTATAGAACACCGGCATGTTGGGATGAGTTCGGTGAACGTAAGCTGCTTGGACCAAAATTGGTCGAGGAAATGGTGGAGAAGGTGAAAACCATTCAACAGCATATCAAGGACGCCCAAAGTCAACAAAAGAGTTATTCAGATAATCATCGATGAGACTTTGAGTTTAAAGTTGGAGACATGGTTTTTCTATGTATATCTCCATGGAAAATGGTCATGAGTTTTGGAAAGAAATGGATGTTAATTCCAAGGTACATAGGCCCCTTCGAGATTATTGATCGTTTTGGGGATCTGGCCTATCGACTAGCACCACCACATATAATGGCCAAAGTACATGATTTCTTTTATGTATCCCTCTTAAGGAAGTACATATTGAACCCTTAACATGTACTCTCTTCTGAGGTGGTACATTTGGAGGATTATATTTCTTATGAGAAGTAACCAGTGAAGATATTATATCATAGAGAAAATGTTCTACGAAATAAGACAATGCCCCTCGTCAAGGTGTTGTGGCGAAACCACAAGTTTGAAGAAGTGACTTGGGAAATGGAAGAAATGATGAAGATGAGTTACCCACTTTTGTTTTAGTGTGGTAAAAGAAAATTTTGAGGGAAAAATTTCATAAGGTGGGAATATTGTAACGACCCAAAGTTTCATTAATGGAAATTCCTATTGATCTAGTTAAATGTCTCTTTATGTAAAATGTTTATATAAAATTTTAACTTCTTTGGTTTTATGTTAAGAGTTTTGACCGTTACTTTTATAGTTGTTGAACAGTGATCACAAGATTAGTATAAATATAAGGCTTTAACGAACCCAATTTACTAAGACAAAAGAAGTGATTGCCTCATCCAGTAGAATTTCTCCATACGAAGACCATTTTTCAGAGCTTGGAAAAGAGGTGGCGTCTTTGGGATTTTCCCTTGACCAATCCCAAGATGAGCTTCACCATTTTAAGCTCGAACGACACCATATAAGGAAAAAGTGGAAGTTGATATAGATTACCACTCGAGCGATGTTATCAAAGCCACCCCAAGAGTCTGTCACCATCACACACCTTACCCATAGGTATTATAGGGCTGTTTTAATGGGTTATGTAAAAAATTGCTAGTACTAGGTTCATGTACATTATTTTTGTATATAATAATGAATATACATTCTTGTCATTATAGATACATTCTAAATAGTTTTAAAAGTAATAATAGTCGTTTTAGTTATTATTTAATTAAGAAATCTATTTTATTAAATTAAGGGATTTTTGAATTAAATAATATTTTAATAAAATATAATTATTATTATTAAATAAATTTTTATTAAAAATAAATAATATTATAATTTTATGAATGCAATTGTAATATTTATTAAGGTTTGATATCCATTTTTGTCAACACCAGTGAATTTTTGATAAATGTCAGTTTTTATTTTAAAAGTGAAAATTAACATATTTATAAAATTATTTAGATAAAATAAATGTTATTTATGGAATCAGGATTTAAAAATTATCAAATGGGATTTTTTTCATAATTTTCATAGACAGTCAAGTTTTTGGGTAACAATTAAATACCGTTTAAATATATAATGTGTTTTATGACATCATAATGACCCAATAGTGATGTAATAAAATACTATAAGCTTCATGTTCGGCCAAAATATGTTTTAAAATTACAATAGTGTGATTTTGGGTTTTTTGACTTATTTTACAAAGCATTAATGGACCCAAAGACTTATTAAACATCTTTCCTATTTAAATTATTTTCCATGGGAGTGTGACTCGCCTCCAAATAAGCTACCCCATTATTTTAAGATGATCGGACTTTGGATTTATAAAATATTTTTTTCCTCTCCCCTTTTCCAAAAAGTATGAGAAAAAACCATGAGATGATTCGTGGTTTGGATTAGTTTAATTTAAGGGGTCCCAAACCTAAATAATAAAGAATTCACTCACATTTCCTATATAAATCCACCCAAACTCCCACTTCATCCTCTCTCAAAGCCTTTGGAGTTCGTCCAACCTCTTCCCTACTCTCTCTATAATCCTCCCAAGGTGCCCAAAGCTCCCAAGAAGCCTCTATCAAGCCTCTCTCAATCCTTTGGAATCACACTTCCATGTAAGCTATTTTTCTTCCTTTCTCATTTTTGTCCAATTTTTGTTAAGTTGTTTTTCCCTTTTAGTTTCAATTATGAATGTTGGGGTATGTTTTCACACCTCCCTAATACTTCCCTATTTATGTTTGAATGATGGGAGACCCTTTTTCTCTCATTTAATGCCACCCATTTACACCCATTACTATGCAGATATTCCGAAAGCAACTTCTCTCTCCTCATTTACATTCAAGCAATATTTTTGTATCATGAATCTAAATTCCATTAAAATTGTTGGTACATGTATCTATATGACCACCTTACTGTCCATTATAGGTAAATATAATGAGGAACCCCTTTCTCTCTCATCAACCATTTTTATGAATTCTTATGTCACGCCATTACGCTGCCGAAATCACACCCATTTTCTAAGCCAATGCCATTGTGTAGTGAATACCATGCCCATTTCTCCATCAAGGATACTAACCTTTATTCACATTTACATATTGATTATAATGTTTCATATATTAATTATACATTCCTATATCGTGGTATAAATGATTATGTTTTCTTAATCCATGTATTATGATCCATGTGGCACAATTATGCATGAAATGAAATGTTCAAGAAGGGTTCACCCTTATAGCGCTCCAATGAATTGGGTAAAGTATAGTATCATGATACATCATGTGCAATGAGTGTTGACTCATCCTAATTCAAGTGCAATGAGGTTTTACTCGGTCTTCATGTGCAATGAGATTTTACTCATGCTCCATGTGCAATGATCCTTGGCTCATGCTAATTCCATGTTAAGTGTTGTTGCCACATTTTTATGTTATGATTATCATGATTTATCATGCCTTTATGTTCATGTTTCTCTTGTACTCTATTGATATTACTATTGTTTAAAATGTATTTTACTCCTCATGTATTCCTTGTTTATTCCCTTACTGGGCTTTATATCTCACCCCTTTTCTTATGCATGTCCTCAGGTTATCCCATGCAATGTTAAGTATGAGGGAATGTAGTAGTCAAGTAAAGGATGTTTTCAATAAATATGTTGTATTATATGTTTTAAGTTGTTATGTAGTGAATCAATGCCCCAAATACACTAGACCTCTCGATCTTCCATGTTGTATCAAGTGAATAGTTTATGTAATAAATCATGTGTATGATTGTAATAAAAGCAGGGTTGTCACACATACATCCTTATTCCTTGAATAAAACCATAGATTGTTGAACATATTCCATAAATCCAATAATTTTGTAAACATTTTCATTTATAATATAAACCACTTTTATCCCCAATTAATTAATCAGTTACAAGGTTATCAATACAATCCAATTTACTTTATTAATATCTATTATCTATTTATCCTAATAGAATTTCCTCAAAATTTAGAAAAAATTAATGGTTATCTTCCCTTAATAATGTGTTTTTATAAAATAAAACATTTTCATTAAATCACTATTCTTGTTCATCTGAACCATTCTACATATTGAGAATTCCTAACTAAAAACTTGTAATGAACAATCCTTATATAATTAATGATTATTATAACATAATTATTTAATTCTAAAACATAACCAATTCAATAATCCCATGTCCATCTCTAATAATTAACTAGGGCTAATCATCTTATTCCATAATACATATTTCCACAAATATGATATATTAATCATGTTTGAACATTTATCAACCCCAATTTAACCATGCTTTTTACATATAATATAAATAATATATTTAAAATACACCATATCATTTATATGTCTTTATAGGCATCATCATTATCTATAGTAAAACCTTTAATCATATAGCCTTGATGATTTTCTTCATGATCATTCCCCCCAAGATAGAAATTTCCATAATTCTCAAACGTTAAACATTTAAAACATTCTTCCATTGATATTATTTTAGTGATACCAATATTCACATCCAATTAATTAACTAGACTTTTCATTTTACCCCAACAATTTCTTAATTTTTTTGTCCTTAATATCCAAACATAAAACATTTTCTCGTTCTACTATGATGTTTCCTGGAGTGCTTCTTATGAAATTCTCGATATAGAGGAAACTAAATCTTCATTACTACATGGTCTCTACAACCAAAACTCTAAACAAGCTCTATCGTTATCTTCTTCGATGAGTCCAAATGTTAGTTAAGGTAAAAATTGTGAAACATATATCATGATAACTATTTAGAAATATTCACAATATCTTTTTCTTCTGTCATCATCCAATTTTTTATCATCAATACCTTTTCTATCATGTTCAATGATAATCAAGTTCCTTATGGTTCCCTCAATTCCCCATAACCAGAAAACGTATTGTGAGAAACAATATTCATAGTGGGAAACTATATAATCAGGAAAAGTTAATTATAGGAAATCCAAATCATGAAAAATTATTTCTTATCTATGACACCTTATGTTTATCATAGATAATTCATATTAATATTATAATTAAATAATTCATTATGGTTTATAATGAAATTGTGAATTTAAAAAGAATATCCCCTGGGAGTTTCAAACTTGTTGTAGATAAAAGAACATTTTCTTTCATTATGTGACGATTGAGTCCAGATCAATGTTCCCTTTTTATAGTTATTACCCCTAGGTACCACTATTATAGATCCACATCAACTTTTATAATACATAAATGGATGTAATTACATCGATATAACTTGATCTATACATTACAAAAACTCTTGGACATTTTCCATTACTTTGACTCATCCATACAATTATCCATAGATAAATCCTAAGATATATCACTAACGTTTTTATTTCCAAGTTTCCAAATGTTAATTGAACATATTCATTATTATCAATAATAGAGACCAAAATCCTCCCATAGATAGATATAAAAACGATTTAGATAAATATTCATTACACTACCCAAACACATGCCAGGGGGTTGTAAAGGTACAGTGCCATTGGAAACATAGACACATAAAGAACTAGTCTAAGGGATTCACATCATCTCCCCCTATGTTCATCGTAACTAGAACCCCTCTTAGACACATCCTATGTAATACCTTTCATAATAACCTAGGGAAGAAAAATATTAAAAACGGTGGGCTCAGAAACATAGTAACTAGCCCACATGGCATCATTGATTACGTGTCGGCGTTGATCTGATTACATTTATATTTCCTAAAATACACTCATCTTCTAAGGTATAACATAATGTCAGTACAGGATTAAACCCATGGAGATAGTTTGTAGGTAAGACACCCAATGGTAAAAACCATTTGTGTATAATTCCCCACATTCACTCTCATTGGTTTTTCTATATTAAACAATGTATCTTAGTATGAATTTAAATTTAAAGGATGGTTTTTCTTATAAATGGGTTTTTTGAAAAACAACATTATCCGAAAGGGATAATATTACAAGTATTTTTAAAAATGGGTCTAGAGATGTGTGAAGCCTGTTCACGCATCACTGAACTAGAAAGGATGCATGAATGGGGTTCACACATCATAAGTGCACAGAAAGATGTGTGAAATCCATTCACGCTTCCTCTAAAAATATGATAAGGCATGCCTGAATGGGGTTCACACATCCCATAGAAACTATTATTTTTTTACTATTTTTTACAATTTTATTTTTCTTTTTCTTTTTTTGTTTTGTTCTATTTATATATATATAAACAAACTAAAAATTTTCTGCAGAATTTATCTGCTATTTAATATCCATCTGTACCGCAATTACATCAATCTATATTTTGACAAAAACCCTCACCCAGAGCTCCCTTTTATAAGATAGCAAGCCCAGAAAATCATTTTGCATTTCCGTTGAGGGATTTAGGTTCTCTTTTTCCTAAGCAGAACATTCTTTATTTATGATGTGGGATTCTTTGTCAAGTATGTGTCTTTGAAAGACTACAACATAAAAACTATAAGACAAATTTAAATGAAACATAAAACATGGATTAAACATACAAGAAATAGTTGAAAATAAAAAGAATTACGTAAAAAGGGTTGATGAATAATAATTTATAAACTTTCAAAACCACCAACATGAAACATAAAAATGTAAGTATCTATCTTTGAAATACTATAAAATATAAACTATAATACCAATATTAATGAAACTTATAATATGGATTAAACATATAAGAAATAGTTAAAAATAAAAATAATTTCGTAAAAAATGTTGATGACAAATAATTTATATGCTTTCAAATCCACCAAAATGAAACTTAAAAATGTTTAAAGTGTGTGGATTTGAAAGCCTATAAAATAAAAAATATAAGACTAATATAAATGAAAAATAAAACATGGATCAAACATATAAGAAATAGTTAATAATTAATTATTTAATAAGTAATATAATTATTTATTATATATTATTATTTATTTAGTAATATCAATATTAATTATATGATAATAAATAATAATATAACTAATAATACTATAATAATTAGTTAGTAATGTATTTATTAATTATATAATTTTTTCTTTTTTAATTAGTAATATAATTATTAATTATATAATATTTAATTAGTTAATTAATAAATTAGTAAAATAATAAATAATTATACTTATTAATTATAATTATTAGTTATTAATTGTTAATAATTAATTATATAATAATTAATTAGTTAATTAGTAATATAATTATTAATTATAAAATATTTAATTAGTTAATTAGTAATATAATTTTTTATTACAATTGAAATTACTAATTTTATAATTAATAAATATATTACTAATTAAATAATTAATTATTATATAGTTTATGTTTCATAATTATATTTAATAATTATATTACTAATTAAAAATTAATTATTATATTATAAATTTTTAAAAATGTATAATTATATTTGTAATTATGTAATTAATTATTATATAATTACTAAGTACTAATTATAAGTAATAATTATAATACTAATTGAAATTAATAATAATATTACTAATTCTATTTAATAATTATATTATTAATTAGCTAATAATATATTATATAATAAATAATTATATTAATAATTAACTAATTATTTATTATATAATTAATAATTAATAATTTAAAATTATAACGAATAATTATAATTAATTATTATTTTACTAATTAACTAATTGGTCATTATATAATTAACAATTACTAATTATAATTGGTAATTATATTAATAATTATATTTTAAAATTATATTACTTATTAACTAATTAATTAGTATAAAATTAATAATTAACAACAATAATTAGTAATTATAATTGATAATTATATTATTAATTAATTATTGTATAATTAATAATTATATTACTAATTTATTAATTAATAATTATATAATTTTTCTACTAATTAACTAATTAATTATTTTCAATTTTTAATTAGTAATTATAATTAATAATTATATTACTAATTAACAAATTAATTATTATATAATTAATAATTTCTAATTATAATTAATATTCATATTATTAATTATAATTAATAATGATATTACTACTTAACAAATTAATCATTATATAATTAATAATTATATTACTAATAATCTATTTAATTTTTATATAACTAATAATTAATAATTAATAATTATATTGAATAATTATAATTACTAATTATATTACTAATTAATTAATTTTTTTTATAATTAATAATTTTATTAAAAATTAACTAATTAATTTTAATATAATAAATTATAAATAATTATAATTAATAATTATAGTATTAAATAACAAAGTAATTATCAATTAATAATTATATTACAAATTAAATAATTAATTATTGTATATTATAAATTAATAATAAATAACAATATTAATTATTTACAAATTAATAATTATATTATTAATTAACTAATTAATTATTAATTATTTCTTAAATTTTTAATTTGTTTTTTAACTTTCATTTATATTGGTTTTATAGGTTTTATTTTAAGGGCTTTCCAAACCACATAAATGTTTTTAAGTTTCATGTTGTTGGTTTTGCCATCTCTTAAATTATTTATCATCAACACTTTTTACGAATTTCATTTTATTTTCAACTATTTTTAATATATTTAATCTGTATTTTATGTTTCATTCATATTGTTCTTATACTTTGTATTTTATTTTCTTTCAAAAACAATTACATGAATCATTTTTAAGTTTCAAGTTGGTCATTTTGGAAGCTTATAAATTAATATTCATCAACATTTTTTTTCGATTTATTTATTTTCAACTGTCTTTTATATGTTTAATCCATATTTTAGGTTTCATTTATATTGGTCTTATAGTTTTTATTTTATAGTCTTTCAAAGTCACGTACTTGAAATTTTTTATAAGTTTCATGTTGGTGGTTTTGAAAGCATATAAATTATTATTTATCAACATTTTTACAAAATTATTTTTATTTTCAACTATTTCGTATATTTTAAATTCATGATTTATGTGTCATTTAAATTGGTCTTATAGTATTTATTGTATATTCCTATAAATTCATGTAATTGAAACAGAATCTCACATCGGAAATGCAGAATTATTTCCTTGAAAATCCCTCATATAAAAGATATCTGTGTGCGATGGTTTCTCTTAAAATCCTGACTATAGTAATGGCAGTACTGCTGGATATTAAATAGCCGATAAATTATTATGAAATTTTTCTTATATATATATATATAAACAAAACAAAACAAAATCATAAAAATAAAAATAAAAATTTGAAAATTACAAAAAAATATTAAAAAACTAAATCTTTCTGTATAATGCGTGAACATGGTTCATGCTTCCTTTATATTGTTTTCAAAGGATGCGTGAACCCCTTTCACGCATCCTGGCATAAAAAGATGCGTGAACGGGATTCACGCGTCTTTTATAATGTCTACAAAGGATGGGTGAACCCCATTCACACATCTCTCCATGTCGTAGATGTGTGAATGGGGTTCATGCATATTCGAACCCATTTTTAAAAATAGTTGAAGCCATATACCTTTTATATAATAAAATAATTCAAAAAACCATTTAAAAAACCCATCCTCGGTCTATTATAGGGTATCAGTAAAAGAGTTCTCCTAAATCTAGATCAGGATAGAATAATTTCTTATGCTGTAAAGTAGACCAATAGTCACCAATTAATCTTGTTACAAATAATTAGATCTACCTGATCTTTAATATACTCCTTTGTCTTTTGAAATATCACAACCTAAGATCAGGATGGTCGACTTATGTGTAGAAAAAAATCATAGGGTATTATTCCCCCTTGGCTCAACATCAATTTGTTCAAGGATCCTTTAGAATGCACCACTGATGGTTAAGGTAGTTGAAAAAGAAATGAGATTGAAATTTTTCTTATTATGTTAGTTTCTAGACATAGATTAACCATGTTTTGACACAAAAATTCCTTAGGTTAAAACCACCCCTAATATCCACCCCAAAAACTAGGATGATTAGTCACACATGAAAAAATTTAAGCAAATCAAAGAAACATATGGAATCAGGCCTGGAATAAAAAATAAATGATTTAAATAAAATCAATACACACTTGAAAAAAATAATATTCTATTAAATAAAAACATTAATGGAATAAAATTTAATAAAGTAGTAGTAATTGATGTTTAATGGTAATTATAATTGGATTCATAAATCTTATTAGAAAACTAGTAACAAACAATTCTCATAGTTGTAAACTACAATGGATTTCTTGAAATAGTAAAAAAAATCAATGGAAAAAAATAAGAATAAAAATTGGAAAGGAATATAAATCACTAAAATAAATATTACTGGATGCCCCTAGATTTTTTCTACACATATTAGGTGTAGCATATTTATAGATCTTTATCAGTTCACGACATTTATATTATTTTCATTGTAAACATGCTTTATGTTGATTCTGCATATTTGATTTCACGGAATATAATGGTCTTTCATGATATGTACATTAGGTATGGAATAATCTCCAAATATTTTTGACCTTGTGTATTTCACGGAATGAATCATTGGTGGAAATTAGGTCCTCAACATTGCATTTCATATCGTGGGTTCATGCCGTGTATCTCATCATATTTGGAATTCAAATATTTCATGAAGTGTGATTTAGAAACATGTTGTGTACTTCATTCAGAACTTTTATATGGGATTCACACCTATTGCATCAGCAAAATATAGTCTTCTCAAGGAGTAAAAATCTTGTACATTATATTCATGAAGTGTAATGTGTAATTTTTCTATTTTTCCAGCATCTGCACTTTTGAGTCATGAGTTCCTAATTCATATAAAAAAACATCAAAAGAATGTTTTTTATCAAATGAAGTATGATTAAACATTAATTAAATGAATCTAAAATTTATAAATGAATTCATTATATCAAATTCCAAAAAACATGAACAATTTATTTTCCTTAATAAAAAATAATCTCAACATATATTCCAAATGAATTAATTTTTAAAAATTAAACACACATTACATCCAAGAGATTAAATATATGTTCATGTTGTAAATACAATCCCTCCAAAATCAAAATTACAAAGAGAATTGTTCATGTTATATAGTTAAGTTCTATATTAAAATTAATTGTTCAGGTAATTATAATTTCATAACTTCTCAAAAGCTATGCACATTTTTCAATTTACCTCAAAATAAATTTTCACTCATCAATTGGGTGAAAATGAATGTCATGTTATTCTAAAAACCCGAATATATGTTCTTAAATAGAAGATTTAAGTTATTCTATCAAATCCAAATTTTATAGAAAAAAAAAAATTTAACCATCATGGCTGAAGAAATAATTATCGAAGGTCTCTCAGGCTGAGGGAATTTGGGTAGATAGTGAAAATTAATATCAAAATGGAGGGTAAGCTCTACAATATAATGCATGATAATCATGAATATTGCAATGAAGTGACTCATATATATTTTTCTATGATCCAAAAGCTCAAAGTGGTTCCATGTATATGTCATTAAAGCATAAATAGCATTATCTATTCCAATCTATTTATTTTATTTATTTTTATAATAACATTTCTTGGCTAGATAACACATCCATCCCATAAACCCATATAAACCATCATAAGATTTTACATTTTAGTAATAGTGAGTTTTTGTTTTCCTAATATGCAACCCATTTTTAAAACATTTGCTTCATCAATGTAATAAGGAAATCATAAATAATCATGAAATATGAAAAATCCATCTTAAAAAATACCTTTGTAGATCACATTTGTAGTGAAAACCTAGAATAGTTATAGGAGTAGTGTGGGAAGAGATAATATTCTTGAAATAGCCCAATCCTAACAAGGTAATTCAGAGTTACTATTGTGTGAGGAATAAAATATGTACTGGTGGGTCTCTAGAAAAACATATCAATAAATATTGCATCCACCATTAGTGTATTTTTTCAATCATAAGCTGAAGAATATCTCAATTCATGTTATAATATGATTTAATGTACCAAGTACCCCTTAAGAAATATACCAATATAATAATATGAAAATGTAGGTCTATAAATCCTCAAAGATAATCAGAGTATAAAAAATAATTGGAAATCACTTAGGGCCTTGTATCTGGTAATACGTTAATGAAAAAACAACAACAATATAGAATTAAATATAATTTACTCAACTCAGCCATCATGGTAAACATATAAATATGAATAAATACGGATTTGATTAATATTCGACCAGTAATTACCTATCATTTAAATTTGTGCAATAATTTTTCATGTATACAACATGATTTCAATAAAATTTGTATATAAGACAGGATAAAACATGTAAAAATCCAACTGTATTGACAAAAATTCATTCTAAGGAATCCACCACAAATTAAATGATACAATGTATGCAATTTTCTCTAATGATTAATGGGATATATAGAAATATATAATATATTTAAATGAGATATAAATTTATGAATTTAAAGTTAGGGAATCAAGAGAACCATGTAGTGAAAGTCATTAAATGGGTAAAATTGTTGGATATGGGTTTGAAATTTGGCAACCTGTAATAACTATTAAATGCATAATATCTACAGTTGATTAACCATTAGTCCGCATTGGTTAACCAATATTTATGTATAAATATGGTAGGTTTACATAGCCAATGTAGGGAGAAAAAATCATAAAGATTAATGAATGGACAACAAAGTACTTTGGGATGACAGATGGACATAAAATGCTATAAAAATAGCAACATCTTGGATCTGAGTGTCACCCAAGGGTGCCCTGAACCCATTTGGCCACATGGACTCAAGATAATTTTCTAAAATTCTATAGGCTTCCAACTAGCAGGGAGGGCCTAGGGTGTGATACTGAGGAAAATCTTACCACTTTGGCAGAGTATACACAACAACAAAAAATGGTAAACAATAGTGAAAGTAGTAATCCCATACAATAGAAGTAAACAACGGAAGGACATTTTTTATTAAATAAATGAAGAATATATATAAATGACGCATTTAACATGTGTCTAGGAATGAATCCTAACAAGTCACAATACTGAAAATACAATACATAAAGAAAAGTATAGAAAACATTAAACTCCAATAGCATCGCAAGTCTTAGCTTGGTCTCACGCTCTACATCTCTGAAAATAATCACGTACCTGATGAAGAAGGGAACATTCCCTTTTCTATAACTGCAACCATATAATCTATTTGGGTACCCATAGTGGGTATGAGATGAATCCCAGTTTGAAACCTCCAAAAGATATGTGCCTAAATATCTGTGAATATATATATATATATCATGAAATATGTATTAATGATGCAATAAACTAGGAACTACTCAAACGTAAAAAATCCTACTGTTTTGAATTAAATTAATTTAACATTTATTAATGATTAAATCTATTAAATAATATAACCCTTTGATCTAGACTAAGCTGTATATCCCCCTTAAGAAATACTAACAAATAGATATCTCATAAGACCATCTAAATAATCAACTAAGACTGAGTCAAAGCTTGTTCTTTGGCTTAACAGACACATAAAAATCATTCAATCATTAAATAACGAACCTTTGGGGAAATTTCTCATAGACTAATCCCCCTGGTCTGACATAAAAATAATTCATTTAATAACGACCCACTGGGTAGCTCTCATAGTCTAACCCCTCTTGTCTAACATAGAAAAAATCATTTACAAATGACCACCTGGGAAGATAAAATGATAAGTACCCCTTGGTCAACATAGCATCAATAAATTAAAATGACTTCGTGGGTAGCTCTCATGTTCAATACCCCTAGTTAAACCTAGAATATATAAATTATAATGAACTCTTGGGTAGCTCTCCCAATCAATACCCCTCGGTCAGCCTAAAGTCAATAAATTATAATGACCTCCTGTGTAGCTTTCACGGTAAATACCCATGAGTCATCATAGTATCAATAAATTATAATGACCTTAGGTTCGATCACACATTCAATATCTGAACCACGTCTCTCATGGTCCTTTGTAAATAAACATGGAATCCCACATAGTTTTCCTGGTCCAAGCCTCTCACGATCCACTGGAAAAAACGACACATATCATAACAAAGCCGCACATGTATTATATAACTACTATATGACTAAAAATTCACAAAGAAAACCACTTGAATTTTATATAATAAAACAACTCCATCCTAATCAACATTTTCATGTAAACCATGTACACATCACATCATTCTAGACCAAATAGCCATAAACTATCAATCAAGTGAAAACACACATATGTGTTGTCCAAAAAACAAGGTATATGGCCTTACACATATGGAAAAGCCCAAATAAAAATATCAAACCACAACATGTAATAATCAGGGTTAATTTCCAAATAAAGAAATACCCAAATCCTTTGTACGCATCAATTTTAGCATAAATAATCCCTAACAACACAATGAGAAGCATAAACCACAAACCTTGATGTCAACCAATCAATATTCTAGAATTTCATCCCTTGAATTTGACTAGAATAGTGTATATCTAAAAAGGGTGAAAATAATTCAACCATTGATAACTAAAATGAGAGGAGAGATATGGATGAAAATACCAAGGGGTTTTTAGAAAGTGCTGATGGGATTCCAATGCACCCAACAGTGTCTCAATCGGAGGTCGAATAGAGAATTAGAAGGGGTTAAAATTTCTTTGGCCCATTTTTCACTATACTATAAGAACGAAGAAGAGAATGAGACGTTTCCAAGGATGAGACACAACCCCGATCAAACATATAATAAAAAAATAAAACTACACCTTGTTTTTATTAAATTTACATGTCGTGTGGTGGACTTAATTGGACCCTACCTTAAGTGGTCTTCTAGGTCACCACATGGACATGTACTCATCCATTAAATAGCATGTACGTAGCTATACGTGGTACCCAGGTACACAATGTGTACATAGAAAATCTTCATTTCTTCCTTTTTCTTCAATAAAAACCCCAAATAAATATCCATATCTTAAATGAATATCCAATTTCTTACAAACACACCCATAAAGTAATTTGTCCCTGAGTATCCCTTCCAAGGGTGGCGAAGAAGAATCTGCAAACAACTCCAGCCATTATGTTCATACATCAGCCTCCATCTCCCATGTGTCTTCTTGTACTCTTCCATGCTGCCATAGCACTCATACCAGAAGGAACATATTGTACGTTGAAAACCCTCATCATGAAATCCACAATCCGAATAGGGTATTCATTGAGGGATGCATCCACCTCCAACTCATCCTCCTCAGGTTGAAAAACTTGAGACTGTTCTGAAAAGTAATGTCGTAGCATAGAAACATGAAAGATGTTGTCGTAGCTTGGAAACATGAAATACGTCATGCATATCGTGGTACCTCTGAGGTAACTATTGCAGATTAGAAACGTCCCCAACTCTCTCCAAAACCACAAACACCCCAACATATCTTAGTGAAAGATTCCCCTATCTCCTAAAACACTTGTGTACCAACTACGGTGTGACACGTAAGAAAACATTATCTCTGACCTCGAACTCCAGAGGTCATTTCCATCAATCTTTATAATATTTCTAGTGAGATTTTGTATTACCCATCAACTTTTAAATCAACTCCACCTACTCAGTGGTCTCTTGGACAACATGAGGTCATTGCATAGTTGTATGTCCTGACTCTAACCAACATAGGGGTGATTGGAATGTCCTACAATGAAAAACCTCACTAGGTTCCATCTGAATCATTGACAAAAAAATATTATTGTATGAAAATCCACCAGGGGTATGTATCTCACCCAACAACACCAAAAATCCATGATGTATGCTCGAAGTATGTCCTCCAAAACATGAATTTTTCATCAGACTGGCCATCTATCGAGGGATGTTGATCCGTATTTAGAAGTACCTATGTGCCCAAAGCCCTATATAATACATATTATACATGATAAGTACCCAGAAATCCCTGTATGAAATGATAGAGTGCTGAAACGCAACCAAACGTATTATATCTCATATGTAAACCTTCCAAGCTCATAAACACTGAAGCTTTCATTAATCGGTAGGAAGTGTTAAAATTTTTTGATCCTGTCGATAACAACCCAAACAGCAACATTCCCTTGAGGTGACCTCAATAAACCAATGTCAAAATCCATCACAACATTGTTATACTTCCGCTAGGGAATTGGTAATGGATATAAAAGCCACTCCAGTCACTGATTCTCCACCTTCTCCTACTGAGAGATGGAATATCTCATAAAAAAACTAGCTACATCCCTTTTCATACATGGACACCAATACCGATGATGTAAATCTTGATTCATTTTGGTGACACCAAGATGAATGCCCCAAACTGAAGAATGAAAATCTCACATCATCTCCTCGTCTATGTCTACTAACACCCATACACTCCCATAAAATTGCAAGACCGCATCCCCACCTTTGGTCTACCCAGAAGTAGGGTCCTCTCCTCACACACTCTCTCGTAGGACTAGGCCTTCAAAATCTGATAGCTTCCTCATTCTCACTCGATCCACTAGAGTATATGTAATATATATAATATAAATAAATTTATTCCCTTTTTTTCATGGACCACCAAATGCATCTCAGAGTACATATCCATAAGCATCCACTCACTGCTAGCCTCCTGAACAACATGTATCTGAGTCCTCTTGCTCAATGCATCGACCACTACATTGCCTTTCCCAAGCATGTAGCCATGTTCAAAACCAAAATAATTAAGGTACTTGACCCACCTTCACTATCTCAAATTTAGATATCACAGAGTAATGATATACTTGAGGATTTAGTGGTCAATATATATAATAAAATGTTCTCCCAAAAGATAATGTCTCCAACAGCACAAAGCATGTACTGCTACGGGTAACTCATGATCATGTGTCGGGTAATTCCACTCATGTTGTATCAGCTATTAAGACCCATACACAAGGACTCATTCCCCCTAAATAAGCACTACACCCTCCCCGATACAGGACACATCGCAGTAAATGTTTTCTCTCTTGCTCGTCTTTGGAAAAATCAGTATCGGTGTTGAGGTCAATCTCCCTTTCAACTCCTGAATAGATAAATCACTAAAATATGAGAACACTTACATCTCAAACTTCCTAGTTATGCCTGTTATAGGTTCTACTAAGTGTCTAATGTTCTATATAAATACTCTATTGTAACTATCCAACCCAATTAAATTATGTACTTCAAATATGTTCTGTGGATGCTCCATAGAAACTACCTCTCTCACTTTCATTTGGTCTGTTGATACTTCTAACTCTAAGATTATGTGACCCTAGAAGTGAATCTGATCAATAAAAAAGTGTCCTTTTGAAATCTTAGCATACATCTGATACTCTCTTAGTGTACTGAAAATGATATCAAGATGAGTGGCATGGTCGTGTCAAGTGTGAGAGTACTCCAAGATATCCTCCATGAAGACTTCTAAAAGATAATCCAAGGATTTAACACTTAGTTAATTAGTTCTAGGAAAAATTCAAGCATATTAGTGAGACCGAATGGAATAACCAAATACTCATATAGACCATTCATTATCTGATTGGATGTAAGAGGTATATCTGCTATTCTAACATGAAACTGATGATAACCGGATATCAATTGAATCTTCAAGAACACCTAGGCTCCTCAAAGCTGATAAAAGAGATCACAAATACTTACCAACGGAGATCAGTTCTTGACTGTCAATGGGTTTAGTTTCCAATAATCCACAAAGATTTTGAGGGTACCATCTACCTTCTTTGCAAAAAGGAAAAGCGAACCCCAAGAAGAAGTACTAGGTCAGATGAAACCCTTTTCCGGCAACTCCTCCAACTATTTTATGAACTCCTATAAATTTGGTGTGCCATATTATAGAGATGAATGGACACTGGTGACACTCCTAGAACAAGATAAATAGAGAAATCTACCTCTCACTCTAAAGGTAATCCACAAAAGTTGTCTAGAATGAAATCTCTGAAATGATCCACCATTCAAGGAATGTACATCTGTGAAGTTTCATCATAATCTAGATATAAATATGTAATCTAGGTTTTAGTTCTTCCTAACCCATGATGCTCAAGTCCATATCTGCTCACCTAGACATCCCATTCACCCTTGTGTAGAAATGATCCACCCAATAGTGATGTGAAATTCACCCTATAGTGATAGAAGTCCATAGAGGCTTGAAAAGATACCAACCAGTCCTTTCCATGAATGAAATTGAAGCCTAACATCTCAATGAAAAAGAGGTCCCACAAGAAGTGACACCCACCAACCACAATATATAACTCCTTGGACTAACGTACACTACCCATCATAATCCCCAATGGAGTGTCTAGCATCCTAACATAATCAGAAGTAATGATAAATAGCCCAAGGCTCTCCAAAACAACAAAAAATATAAAACTATGGGTTGATCATGTATCAAAAATATCAGAATCTAAAACAACTAGAAATAGAATCATACCACTCATTGTAGAGGGTTTTGTATCCTACTCCTACTGGGTTTGTTCCTCCGCAAAAGTCTGACCTATACCACAACCCTGCAACCCTACCAGACAACCCTGAGCCAACCCACCCTGTTTTCACTGAAAACATGATGTATGGATACCACGACCATAACTAGCTCCTCGACCTGCATGGTCTGAAAAACTCTAGTTCTCTTTCTGAGGAGAAACTCTTGTTCATGCTCTAGAATTTAGATTTATAACGGATCCCATCTCACCGGTTACTGGTGAGAAAAAAACTAAAAATTCCATGAAGATGACCCATATTTCTGTAAGATCTAAACTCAACAAGGGATCTTAGGCACTAAGGTATCGAGTGACCAATCTTCCCTCATTAGTATCACCACACCTGGATACCTCAGGATACATCCATTCTAATGGAATCACCACGCGAAGGTAATGTGCATCACTTATTATTATCAAACAGAGTACCAACCCTATATGCTAAACCACCTTGGCTCATAGATCTAAACTCCCTTATATTTCACTTAGTAAATAGCGCCTTATTCTCTATATAAATCATCACAGTCAACCTATCCATCCAATGGCCCAAAGGCCTTCAATTTTTAATTGATTATGATATTCCACCTTTCAAGGGGTGAGGTGGAACCCTTACAAGGCCCGTATGTGTAAGTATTATATGGACCATAGGACTTAGAGGAATTCATTGCTTGTAGGCTTCAAACATTACATAAAACCTAGACTAACTGCTTGAAACTGCTCCTCCCCAGAATCTTCACCATGAAATCAGGTCTCCTCCTTCGCTTGGCTGTTACGCTACGTTATCCCATGCATGCACAGGCTTGTCCCAATGGCAGATGTCATACCCTCTCAATCATACAATCCATGTAGCTTTTTCTATAGTGAAATCTCCTTTCTCATCCTCTTATAGTGTTTTTTCCTTGTAGGTTTTCTAGTTTGCATCTGCACTTAAGGTGGCCAGAAGGCCTTGAGGTGGCCCGAAGACCTTACTATCCAGATGACTTGGGTGGAATGAAAGCCTTAAAACACTCTGGGATCAAATCAGTGTCCTAATGGCCCAAACAGGGGGAAATTCTCGGCTGCTACAGTGAAAAACAGTGCCTTCTAGAGTTCTCACTCCAACACTGCATAGTTCCCTCTACAATGCTGCTATAGTACCTAGAAATTCTGCCTCCTCTTGGATTTGATCCTCAATCACCTGGATTCACTTAAGAGTCCTCACCAACTAGGATGAGGCTCATGTTCTACCAAACTCATTCTTAAAACATTCACCTACAATCAAATGTCTTACCATATACTATCACCAAATCTCATATCCAGTGATAACTCGTCACCTACAAAATTAGGTGCAATGCACTGAATCTCAGTAAAATGAGAACAATATTCTATTACTGAAAGAGTTCTATAAACCAAATTCATAAACTTCTAGGCGCAGTCATCCCTCAACATCTCAAGGTAGATGTAATCATAGAAGGTCCTCATAAAATCTTCCAAAAACATATCCCAATGAAGTCCCACTTGTTAGATAAAATCCGAACATATCTTGGAAGAATAGCATATAATGTAAGTTTTGAGCTTCAAACTCCTCTCAATAGGTGTCTCTAGATGCTCATATATATAAAGAATGGCCTCTAACCATGATTTTGTTTCATGTGGTCCTCTAGTCCAAATAAAGTGGAAGGATGTTGTTGATAGAACACCCACGTCAACTCTACAACAGACAGGGTCAGATGTGGTGATCACTAGAAAGTATTCATCATCATTAAAAATCCATCATGTAACTATTCATCGGCATGTACTTCTATTATAACTGATGGTTCCAAGACGAGCATGATTGGAGGATCTGTTAGTAGTCCCTGATCTACCATTTCCAATTTCTAATCATCCCCTTGTAACTTTTGTACAACTGAAAGACATCTTGGTGGTATGAATATTCATGTTCAAGTACACACCTCAGTACAAGATTATAAATGACAAAAACATAGAAGTAAAATAATGTAATAGTTGAAGGAAAACATTCAGGTTTTATAAAAGAGGTATACACAACATATAGAACCACTACATAGGGTGTTCCCTTAATCATTAACATAGGCATGTACACCTGGAAACATGGTCTTGTAACACCCCTTACAAATGGTGTATTTATCCAGTTCCATTGCATGTAATTGAATTTTTCCTCCTTTCCAAGTTCTTCTACGAGACTAGAAATATATGGTTCTATCTCGATGTAACACTACACCGCGTGTGAACAATAGACACGACATGTACAACTAAATTTCCATCCACCTATGTCGTTAGTCACACAGATGGATACACGGCCGATTTCCACATGACATGTACAATCGAGACACATCATGTACAACCCAAGTTTCATCCACCAGTGACATTAGTCACACAGTAGGGTACATGGTCTCTTACAACACAGCGGGTACTCTTAGTACACGGTGTGTTCTAACAAACATTTTTTAACCCATTTTCTCTTCCCACATAGTCAGTGACATGGTCATTAACTTCACATCATTTACATAAGGTATCTGGTGTGTATATAAGAAAATTTGTTTCTTTCATAAGATAATAACACATAGCATGTTTTAATAACATCACATGTGGTGTTGTCTCGTTTACCAGACATAAGCCTCCAAAACATCTCTGAAACCATTAGAAACATAAATCATGACTGTGTCATGTAATTTTATTATCCATGAAATCCCTTTCTTCCATAAATCAATATTGGGCATCCTTATTCATGTCATATCATAAAATAATTAAATTAGAGCTCAAACATGATCCACCAAATTTCGATCCAAGAGGGTCCATATCACCTTAATGACCAAATCCTCATATCCATCCAAATAAAAAAATTATATATACCAATACCCTGTCAAACATTGCAGGTATCCTGTCACATCATCTATGAAAGCCTCATGTATATCGTGAACAACATCTATCACAACAACATGTAATCAGTAATGCATCCGAAATGGCCTGACAAGAATGCATGACATGTAATCTTTAGAAAGTGGCTATATGATTCATGAGATTGAATACCCTCATCTCATTTGGTTGAAACATGAATAGAACCAAAATTATATGAATCATAATAGCATAAGAAAAGTGAATCACCCAAAAGAGAAATCAAATCAACTGTAACAATTGCAGACATGAAAAATCGAAATATTCAAGTTAAATTAGTTTTTCCTTGTACAAAGGTTAGCTACTCCCCAGAAAAGCTTATTTCTAACTACATGATCCTTATAATACTGATCTATGGGAACCAAATATTAAGGTAAGGTATAAAATATAACCTCACTGATACCACTTTGTATATTCCCGGATCTAGGTGTCGCCCAAGGGTTCCCCGAACGCGGTTCTCCACATGGCCTCAAGCGCATTTCCCCAAATGCCAAAGGCTACTAACTAGAGGAGAGGTCCTAGGGTTTGATATTGGGAAAACTATGTTTTCAATGGTAATGTATACATACCAGAAACAAATGGATGACCATTACAGAAGTAGTAATACCATAAAACTAGAGTAAACAGTAGAAGAATAAGAGTAATGAAACAAAATGAGAATATAAATAAATGATGCATGTCACATGTTTCTAGGAATGTAGACAAACAATTAACAATGTCGGAAATACAATACATAAACCAACGTATAGAGAATAGTAAACTCCAATAGTATCGCAAGCCTCAATTTGGTCCCACACTCTCCAACTCTGCTAGCAATAAAGAACCTAATAAAGAAGGGTGTTTTTCTTTATCTATACCATCAACCATATAATATGTTTGGGTCCAAAATCATGACCCAAATAGGGTTTTAGAGGAATATCAGTAGGCTAAAACCAAAATATTTTTCCCTAAAAGTGAGTAAATATATATATATATAGAAGGAAATATGCAGAAAAGAAGAAATAATCTAATAATTACTCAAAACTAAACAATCCTATAGTTTTCAATTATATTCATTTAACAGTTATTAATTTTTAAATCTGTTTCAAAATTTAACCTCAGGATATATCCTATCCTCTATATCCCCATGTGTAATAGTAACAAATAGATGTCTTAAAAGACCATATAAATAATCTAGTAAGAACATGTCTAGGCTTTTGATTTGTCTTGGAAAACTCTTCCCAATCATTCAATCATTCAATAATGACCATTTTGGGAAGGTTCCTATAGTCTATTCCCCCATGGTCTAACATAATAATAATTCTTTTAATAATGACCCTATGATAGCCCTCATTGTATGTCCCCTCTAGTATAAAATAGAAAAAATCATTTAAAAATGACCACATGGGAATCAAACAATGTGAGTACACCTTGGTCAAAAAAGAATCAATATATTATAATGACCTCCTTTGTAACTCTTACAGCCAATACCCCTAGGTCATCCTAGCGTTAATATATTACAATGACCTCCTAGGAAGCTCTCACAATCAATACCCCTAGGACTATATCCACTCCAAGGATCCCACGATCCTATGTAAATTAACATGGAAACACCCACATATTTCCTAGTCCAAGGCTCTAACAATATATTTGAAAAACAGAATGCATATTATAACAAAGCATGATATGTAATTAATAACTACAAAATGTCTAAACATTCACAAATAATACCACATGAATTTCATATAATCAATCAACTATATCCTAATCAACCAAGGCTTGGAAAATAAGGTAGACATAACAGTAATCTATACCAAACGTCACTAAATAGTCAATCAAGGAGAAACACAGCCATGGGTTTTCCCATAAACAAGGTATCTAACCTTACACATAGGAAACAACCCCAAATTATATAATCAAACCACAGCAAGTAATAATCAAAATTAATATCCAAATCATACAATATTCTAATCATGGGTATGTGGCACTTTTAGCATATATAATCCAAGACCATAAACCAAAAGGCACAAACCACCTACCTTGATGTTGTACGATCAGCACTCTTGAATGTCAGCCCTTGAATCGGACTAGAATGGCATAGATCTACCAAAATTTGAAAACATTCAACCTGTTATAAAAAAAAAGAGAGGAGAAATAAGGAAAAAAAACTATGGGGGTTTTTAGAACTCACCAATGGTATTCCAACACACCTAATGGAATCTCAATCAGAGTTCAGGTGGAGAATTGGGAGGGTTTCGACGTTATATGTCCCTTCCATCACCCTACTTTATAGACCATTAAGAGATGAAGGTGTTTCTGAGTTTGAGGTGTGACCCCGCTCAGATCTATGTAATTGAAAAGAAAACAAAACAGTGTGTTCATTAAATGTACATGTTGTGTAGAATCATTATTATTCCCCCACCTTAAGAGGAATTCCAGGTCACCCCATGACCATGTACCTGGCTGTCAAGAAGCCAGTACGTGGCTTTACACGGTACCAAGGAACTCGTCGTATATTAATAATTAATCAGCGTGTACTCATAAGTAAACAGTGTGTACTCTTGAGTACACAGAGTGTACTTAAAATATTCTCATTTCTTCCACCTTCCTAAAAAACAATGTGAAATAATGATCCATACCAGAAATAAATAACTCAATTCTTACAAAATTATAGAAATTAAAAGAACACAACCAAAATAAAGAATATATAATGTATAGTCTTCCTCCAATAATGTTTTTAATATGATGTCATCATCCAGATGGATAGACCGATGAATAAGTCAAACTCAAAATAACGGGGACACCCTTTGTGAAATAGATCTTAATAAATTTTTATCTTTGTACATGGACCTTGAATGATGTCTCTTCTCCTTGTCGAATTTTTATTTCCCCATAGGGGAACAATTTGATAACAATAATTTGACCCAACCATCAGGATTTTAGGTCCTTATGGAATAACATCAATTAAGAATTAGACACGGTAATTGTATCCCATGGTGTGAAGATTCATATTGTAATTAATTCTTCATGCCATTTCATTATTTTTCCTTCATAAATAAGATCATTTTCATAAGTTTCACTTCTGATTTCTTACTACTAAATGATTTATAGAATTCAAACATTCATGTCATTTTGAGTATCCAAATTTAGAGTCTTAATTGTCTAATAAGAGATATTATGAAATTAGACTAGAAAGTGGAATGACTTCCCATAAACCTGAAGAAACAGTGTAGCACCAATGGGTGTTTGATATTCTGTGAAATATTCAAAAAGTACTTTATCCAATTCGAGACTCCATATCTTTCTAAATGTAGAAAAACTATTCTCTATAATTTTGTAAACACTAAATTATAATATTAAACATTCCCTCTTGTCTGTGGGTGCTATACATTTCCAGTCTTATAATGAATTCCATACTTCCAATGTAATCATTTCACAACATTACATTCAAAGTGAGTTCCCTGATCACTAATTAGAAATCGAGGAATTATTAATCTTGAGAAAAAAATTCCATTTTAATTTCATAGCCACTGCAGTTGTTTCATGGGGGGGTGGCCTCAACTTCCACCCACTTTGAAATGTAATCCATACCGACCAGTATGTAAAATTTCACAGGAAATTTTAGGAAAAGAAACATAAAATTGATTCCCCATATAACAAATATTTAAATTTTTTAAGATGATATTGTGGGGAATTTAATTTCTTTTTTTCAATGGTTTCATTTTTCCTACACCAATGAATGTTTTATAAGAAATTCCTCACATCCTAATGGAGTTTGGGTCTGAATAAATCCAATTTGTAGGACTCTAGCCGAAATGCATTCTGGTCCCTGATGCCCTCCAACCAGGGACATGTGACACATCTTGATTACACTTTTTAATATATATTATTTAATGTAAAATCTAATTAATAAATCTATACAATGCATAAATAGTAGTATCCCATCCCAATAATAGTGCGAGTCCTCATTCTATAATCTCTTATTTTGTGGGTAGGATAAGTGGGGATAAAGGTTTCCTATGGAATGAATGTTTGAAAATGATAAAACCATTGTTGGGATTGTGTATTTATATTAAATATAATTTCATAAAAAATCCATCCTCTATATATATATTTTACTTATCGTTAATGCCAGGTAGTAGGATTCTGGATAGGTTATTAGAAATGATTGTCCTTGTCCCTTTTGTATCTTTGATTATAATATCAAATTCATGTAATAGTAATATCTATTATATCAGTCACATTTTGGTATCCTTTTTACTCAATAGTTATTTATGTGGGGTATGATTATTATAGACCACTACTTGGTACAACATGACTTATGATAAAAAATAATATGCATTGACAACTCCTAGAGGATAATATTCATTGGTCATGAAATTTAAATGATCCCCATTCACTGCATGACTGACATAATATATGTGGCTGGTTATATGTTTAACTCATTTTCAAAAAATAGAACCTACAGAAAAATAGTTTTCTCGCACATCATCTCCAACTCATTACCCCAATTTGGTGAAATGAAGATCAGATCATCCAACATGATCTTCATTAAAGTATTCAATGCATATCAAAACGCTTCTATGAAATCGAAAGAAGTATCCTTTGATATGATGAGTGTAAATGGGTAGTCTATTTTTAAATTTTCATGTATGAAGTGGTGATATAATCCCATATGGAGAAGAATAATCCTTATGAATTTTATGGTTTTGGGATCTGGTAAGTATTTAATGAAATTAATTTCCACTAGAACAACTTCTATTCCTTTCATTGATATTTTTTATTGAATGATTGTTCCTCCTTGGACCATAAAGTGTCATTTTTTCTAGTTTAATATTTGTCACTTTTCTTCGTAGTGTTATTGGACCATATCCAAATTACTAAGACATACATTGAAGAATCATCCATTATCTAAGAAATCGTCCATCAATATGTCAATAAATGCCTCCACCACATCATGAAATATATGATTAATGAGTCATTGAAAAGTCTCTGAACCATTTCACATTCTGAATGACATTCATCTAAAAGAAAATTTCCAAAAGAACATGAAAATATAGTTTTATAATAATCTTTTAAGTCTAGTATGATTTTATTATACCAATAATATCCTTCTCGGAAACTATATAATTTATGTCCATATATTATTTCTAGAATTTTATCTATAAAAGGTATAGTTAAATGATTATTTTGGGTTATTGGGTTTTTTTAGTGAATGAATACAATCCCTCCAGTAATTGTTCAGTTTAAGATTAACTCATATTCATTGTTTTTAATGATTTTTAAGCTGCATTTCTTTAGGATGATTTTTTAGGACTCACCCACTCATTGTAAAATATTAAAACAATTAATCCCCCATCTATATGAATCAGAATTGTTTTACTAACTCTCTCATTTAAGTGATCAACCACCTCGGGGATGATGATTAGGCCTAAACCCCACTTCTAAGAAAATATTATTGGTTCATATCATGGGGAAAAGCCTTTTAATATCATCCATTCCCAAGAAAAAGGAATTTGTGTGCCTTTTTAGGACATAAATTAGTTTTTATTCTTGTGAATATGTCATTTATTGGATAATAATGAATGGAAGTGCAGTTTCAGTCTTTATGAATGAATGCTTTAAGGTTCTCAATAGAGGATTTAATTCCATCATCGGTGGTATGATGACTAAGGCTATAAATGGTGGGATGGTATCCCTTGATAGAGGTTCAATGTAATTTACACCCTCATAGCCATTGCATTAACCTTCATCTAGAGACCGGGTTTATATATTATCATAAATAGTTATATAATCATTTTTCACTATATTAAGAAAGATTTATTTACATTCAAATGAATCATCGCTTTTCTTGGAGTCCTTTACTAAGTCCAACACAATATTTTTTTTCACATTCTCTAAATATCATTCTTCTTTGATTCACATCAATAAATTACTTCCCAGTGGAAACAATGATCTAACTATGATGATATGAACATATCCCAATTCCTAAATATCCATGATAAGGAAATCCACAATAAAGACGCATTTTCCAACATTGAATAATATGTCCTTAGGAAGTCCATGAGGGTATATGACTAATCCGTTATCTAGTTGAAGTTATACACTCATTTTATCAACTATCTGATCGCTACTTTTTGTAAGATACTCATAGGCAGGATATTTATACTTTCACCAAGATCTCATAGGGATCTTCAAAAATTGCATGTCTCTATAGTGCAGGGAATAGAAAAACATTCATGTTATTGAATTTTGGGAGGTATATTATTCAAAACAACTATGAATCATTCTTAATTTTAGAAGATGACTCATTGGTCTTACATATTCCCCTTACATTATATAAATTCTTTCAAAAAAAATTCATGTGTAGGAATTTGAGAAATTCCTTCTCAAAAAAAATGTTGATATGAAATAGTATAAACAATTCTAAAAAAAATAATATTGTTACTCTCTTTTGTCTTGTATAATCCTATATAGAAATGGAATATGGAGATTTTTATGTTGGTGATGCTACATCAATTTCTAAATTTTTATGATTTTTTTAATATAATAATTTTTTGGTTGATTCTGATTTCAGATTTCACTCATGAAAGGATTTAAAGTATTCTATAATTTGGTTCTAGTATTACTAGTTAAAGTATTCTATAATTTTCCCAAAATAGTTTGATATTTGGAACACTCAAAGCTCATTGATTCAGAGGGAATCCCTTTGGTATTGTATCTCAACATCTTGGTTCATTAGCCTCTGATATGTAATCTACACCAAGGTGTTCAGTAGGTTTTCATTATTTGATTGAAGATAATATTCTTTTTTTTGTGTTATTTGTAGAGCATGTAGATACTATTGTTGTTGATCAGTTGGAAACTGATGAGATCGGGGGTAATAGGTTGTTGTTGATGTGGTCTCTTCAATCGAGGGGATGGACCTTGAGGTGGGTACCTCGGTGGTCCCTAATTTATTATTGGTACTTGTCTACTCTGATGGTGATAGTAACCTTGTCTTGTCTATTTTTGTTGATGATGTGGACTCTACTGATTATACTGTTGTTGATACTTTTACGTTTATTGATACAGTAGATTTTGTTGATTTTAATTAATGTAATTTCATTCATGGATTTTTGGTTCCAATAATGCTACCTTAAACTCTTGAAATGGGTGCAAGGCTTCACACATCTCACAAGATGTGATCTTCATAACACGGAAAGAGGGAGAGTTGGATGATTAGGAATTTGGAAGGACACTTGAATTTTTTTTAGGGATTCACCATGGGTTGTGTGGAGGGAATTTTCCTCAACACGATGGATTCCTTACCTAGGTGGCCCTCTCTCACTTTTCCATAGGATGATATTATGTTGAATATAAACTAATAATGATCTTTTAACTTTAAGTGTCTTTCTAATTATAACACAGTTAGTAGAGGAATCCAAAATAGTGCAAGCAGTATGTTAGATTCATTAGTAGAAATTATGAATTATTAGCCACACATCATGTTCATAATGTGAGAAATTATTAGTATATTTCTTGAAATGGTACCACCCCTCCCAGGTTGATTCTTGGTCTGCATAATTGTAACGGCCTGACCATAGTTACCCAGAGTTAGTGTATTATTACATAACATTGACATGACTACAAAAAATAATGTCTCAAATGACCGATTAGTCTAGTATCAATGGATGTACTAGATATATACATAAGTTTTACATTAAATTATGAATTAGAAAAAAAAGTGTCCCTTTTGAACACACTCATATACCTTCACCAATTCCTTCAGGTTAATCCAAATATACATCTTCTCATTCTGAGAAAAAGAAAACTTAAGAAAAAGGGTGAGCTCAGATGCTCAGTAAGGATAACAATATATCAGAAACTATCATAAATGAGAATAAACATTTAAGGAAATTTATAAGACAAATAAAGCATTTTAAAAATAAAATTCAGCATAATATGGAAAAGATAATTCGAATAATGACATTTAGTTATTCACATGGATATTCTACTAGTCAGATAATCCCCTGTAATATCAATATCTAATTTCATAATGATAGAATACATAATGTCGGACATCATAACCAAATAGTCAAGGCCATGTGCCAAGACTAGAAATAATATTTTTTCAAGGCCTTATGCCAAGACACTAGTTTGTCTCATGGCACCTACAGATGCCTTGAGAAGCTATATCGGGATCCACCCATAACTTAATAAGTCTAATTCATTCCTCATATGAAAAGTTTGAAACATAACATAAACATTCATATAAAAACTAACATATTAAATGTTAATACATTAACCATAAACCATGAATGGTATAAATATAACACATCCACAGTCAAACATATCACAAAACCGTCATTACAATACGAAAGATTGTATAATAAACAATAAACTTCAAATAAGTGGAAACTTCATCAAAGGATGTTGACATAGATGAAATCACAAATATTTGAGAGAAATATCTTGTTCTATTTTGAAATCATTTAAAAGTCATGTAACTATAAAAGAAAACATTTATTTTGAAAATATTCTTATAAGCTTGTATTATAAGCTTATATAGTGTTATGAAGGAGGAAAATAGTCGCACCTGCCATATAAGTTAAAAAATTCTAACCTTAATTTGTCGAAAATGACATCAAATACTTTATTTGGAAAGTGACAGAATGATTCCTTTGAATTTTGTTTATAAAAATTAAAATAAGGGTATAAATTTATTTATCCCATATTCGAATAAATAGTAAAAAAATGTTCATAAATGCATTTTTATGAAACACATATGTGGATGATAAAGGGGTCCCAATAGATACTCAGGTAAAATAACCTCGGATAATAAATGTATTGTAAAATTAACCCTTACCTTGTACTTTTTCATTATCGAAGGTACATTAAACTCCTGTATAATAGTTAAATAATTGTTATTAAATTATATAATAACCACATAAATAAATATGTTAACATATATTTTCATCGAATATTTCTTTAATAATATTTTAATAGTATCGTAGTTTTGGTTGTTAACTTATTCATTTTTAGTTAAATGTTTTGTTACTTAAGTCATGTTTGTTATGGATAGGCTGTATTTGATTCATATCCAGAATGATATTATGTTATTAAACATTATTTTTAATCATAAAATTAAAATTATTTTTGAATAGTTAAAATGGGTAATGAACCTCATCGTGTTTGTGGAGACGGTAATCCGTACATACGCACGAGCGACAATACCATTATATTGATGATGAAATCGTATGTAATTTGATATTATAACATATATACAGAATCATTAACATTTTATATTTATTATTTACATCATTTATACTCTCTATTATACACATTCAAATAATGATGTTTTGAATAACAAATTATACCACGACGTGGAGACGGTAAGCCGTACGTACGCACGTATGGTGAATTTTTCATTCATAGGATGGATAGAATAATGAATATTGTTTTACCATATTTATAATAATATCCCATTATATTTAAGGTACTGGATTTATTATTTTTATATGGGAACAGTAAATAAATAGGAAGTGGAAGAAGAAAAGAACTTTGAAAGAGGTGATCAAATTATTATCTCTTCTTTGTGTGCTTCCTTTTGAAATGATCAAAACCGAACTACAGGTTAGGTTTATGATGAATGTAAGGCCCATAGGTTGACTTCAGGGTTTAAAGGAGGATCTTTTGGTTAGGTTTGGATGAGGAAAATGGATTTGGAGGTTTGATTTTTAGAGAAGGGTAAGTACCCTTTTATAAGAGATGTGATGGTCGCTTTAGGAAATGCTTCAAATATTAATTTATTATACAATCATATTAGGTTTATAATGGCTCCAAAAGAATTTATTTCGAGTATAAGGTGGGGCTCGGTCGAAAAACACTGAACCAATAGGTTTTAGATCAGTTTCGGTCACCATATTAACCTTATCATTTATAGTTAACTTTTAGTCAAATAGTTTAACTTTTACTATGTATTCTTGTATTGTTATAATAAATGGTTAATGAACATACTATAAAATGCCAAGAGAACCCCATGTGGTTCATTATTGATGTATAAAAACTATTATAAGTCCTTTTTTTATCCTTTTATTTTTCAGAATTTTATATCTATTAATAATATGGTATTTGTTTTAAAAACTCATTTTGTCTATTTTGACACTATTTATTATTGGTTTTTGTGAAAGTCATAATGAATATATCACTTAGAAAAAAATTATTTATTCAACCATAACATGTCATATTAACATATAAAATTATTGGAATGCATCAACAGTATCAATTTACATTTATTTTAATATTTATAATATCAATTATTTAAATCTTTCATTAATAAGGTAATTACTGAAAAATAAATGTGTCATAAATAGATTTTATTATTTAATGACTAAAAATTATAAATAAAATACCATGATGTAGGAAATATTTTTATCATTCTAATGAATATTTTTTGTTGAGTTTATATTATTTATAACCCTATATTACAAATTGTTTAGTTATTAAACATTGAATTTTACGGATTTAACTCTTCTTTAAATAAAATAATAATAATAAATGTCCTGATCTATTCCATGTGGATAAAAAGGATCATATTTTATTCAGATGGTTTATATTGGTCGTAAAAATCATGTACAATAGAATTAGGACATGTGTTGGGGTAATTATAATATCATTTTTTACATTTAATTACCTGAGTTACTTTAAACTTTGGTAAATAAAATTCAAAAGTTTCTATTCACCAAAAAATATTTTCATCCTATTAAACAAAATTTTACTTACTGATGTAATCTGTGTCTCTCATATTTTTGAAATTCAATTCATAGAACAGTTAAAATTACATTTTATGCAAATTTTCTAACGTGCCTAGATGTTGGGTAAAACGCATTAAAAAGTTCAATTAAATTGTATACATCTAATTTTGTTATAAAATTAACCAAATGAATTACATTGAACTTATATATATATATTATACTTATATTGACATAAAATAAATTTAAATAAAATAAATAATTATTTAAATAAAAAGGTGATTTTAAATAATAATGTAGTGATTTTCACTATTCATCAAAAATTGAACGTTTTCAGAAAAATAAAAAAAAATCATCATAAGTTAATTTTGATATCCTGAAACCAAAAATGAAGTCAATTTTTAAAAATAAAATTTATAAAATTTCAGAAAATGGTAATTACGATTCATAACGGCAAGTTTGATAGGTTGTGGTGTGCTCGAACTCGAAGTTGTGTACAGTGCAAGCTATTGCTTTTTTCTAAGAGAAATGTACCGTGGAATCTTGGTGTGTATCACTAATTTAAATTTTGAATCTCATTTCTAAGATAACTTTTTTGGATTATTTGTAAATATTTATAGAGAAATTTCATAGGTAGATCATCCCAAGTAGTGATGGACTGTGGATCTTAACTGTTAATCCAATCATTGTCTCAGTAATTCACTGATAATGGGAAAACACCCTATTTCATTAAATCTAATGATACACCTTTTTTGCAAAAGGTGTTACAAACCTTTGAAAAATTTAAACGAATTCTTAGGGGTCTTTGTTTTAAATTACACAAAATTCCCCATTGTTCTAGATCATATGATTGAGACCATGTTTTATCTCAAAATAATGTACTATAATTGTAGGGTCAATTATTCTAGGAATAGCACCACTGATGGATGGAATACTGTAATCCATTATGGTTCACTCTTAATTCATTGGTCACTCTACTTAAAGATGAGGTGGTTCATATTGAACATTATGAGAGTGCGGTGATGCAAGGTCATTATGTTCATCCATTTTCCTATTTCTGATTACAACTAATGTTATATTGATCTCATGGTTGAAAAAAATAAGTTATTTTGTGTCAGGGCTCCTAGAATGAGTCTGGAAACCTTATATCACACACTGTTATGAAATAAATTATATGAAATTTTCATTCTACAAGTGAAAATTTTAGTAATTTGAAAACAGGGAGGAAAATAAGAAGGTCTGATGTTATCCAATATCCTTTCCATAGGTTACTATGCCTAAGCACGATAGTCTATAGAAATAGTGAAAAAAAAATTCGAACCACGCAGAATCATTAATTACAAGAGGTCATTGACTAGATTAATTTTATATTTCCAATCTATACTTATCTACTAAGGTGTATCATAGTTTCATTCCAGGATAGAACCCATAGAGTCATCTTTCATGAAAGAAAACCAGTTGAAGGAATCTTATGTGAAAATTTCCTCAAATTTACTCTCTTTAGATTAAGTTTACTAAAATAAATAGATTATGATTAATTTAAATATAAAGGAAGGTTTAAAGATCAATTTTAGGGTGTTGGTGAAATAATAATCATAAATATTTCTCAGGATAGTCCTATGGATAAGGATGCAATGCTGTAAAAATATTCATATGAATCTTGGAACAAAAAATTGGATCTACCTAAGATTGAAAATACTTATTGGTTGAAGATAGTTTAAAACCAAACTACATGAATCTTATCTTATTGAAAAAATAAATCATTTGGTATTGGTACTACACTTATCAACTTAAATTTGGTTAAGGATCCTATCAAATTCGCCTCTACTGGTCAAAGTAGTTTTAAAAGAAACATTATTGGCAATTTTTATGAACCAAATTACTAGCCATATTGTTACCATAGTTTGATTCAAAAATTATGTAGGTCCAAACCACTCCTACTATTGACCCCTCACCCTATGTGGATTATCCTCATATTACAAAATTGAAAAATGTAGGGAAACATATGGAAACATAATGGGAATAACAAATAAATGATTAAATAAAACAAATCCATACATAAACAAAGAAAAATGAATTAAATACTAACTTTAATGGAGAAACAACAATGAACTTAAGAAAAATTACTGTTAATTTCCATTTGGTATTGGATTCAAATGTCAGAACAAGAAACTAGTAATAAATGAGTCTCGGAATTTAAAATGACAACAAAGGATTGCTTGAAATTAAAAAATAAAAAATGGAACCAAATAGGATTGAGTATGGGAAAGTAATGGATAATAAAGTAGAAAGTAAGTCGGGTTTCTACAATTGTTTTTCGGCATCTAAGGCACTTTATATTTATATATACTGATTAGTTCATGATGTTTATATGATTCACATCATGAACATGACTTTTGTTTGATTGTGAATCATAGAATTTATGGTGTTCAATGTTCCCTAATTCCATGTACTTCAGATCTATATAAATCAATGAATATTTTGGATATCATAGATTTCATATCTTTAATCTTTGGTGGAAATTATGTTTTAATCAATATGTGTCTTATATTAGGTCCATTCCACATATCTCATCAAATTTGGACTTTGACTATCTCATGATGTTTAATAAAAATACACATTCTGCAACTTGTCTATACATTGTATTTGGGTATCACACTAAATACCAAAGATAGAATATGGTATGATCAAGGAGTACACATCCTGTACTTTAAATTCATGACGTTTAATGCACATTTTTTCTATTTTTCAAGCATCTCCTTGTTTGAGTTTTATGTTATTAAATCATATGAAAACACATCAAAACCTATTGTATTATCAAATAAAACAGCATTAAACAATGATGAAATTTATCCAATATATGTATAAGAATTCATTTTATCAATTAGTAATGCAACACAAGGTTGATATCCACATATCATAAGCATAAGGTAATGATAAAATGATAATAACATATGAAAGACACACCATGTGTATCATAGATCATAAACATGAGTCATGTAATAAATCATGGTAGTTCATAACATCTGAATCATAATGAAATCCAATTACATAATCCCTGAGAACATATCCTTGGAAAAAGGCCCAAGTTTTTAGCATACATATAAGAAAAAATAACCACTTCCTTAGTAGTTTAAGGATTATTTTCAAGACTATCCTAGTTGGATGGGTTCACTCCACAAACTATCATAGTAGTCAAGGTTCACTCCAAATACTATCAGAGTTGAAAAATAAACTTAATGAACTAGTTTTACACCCCTTTCTAGCCCAGTTTATCTCCTAATATATAAATATTTATCTAATTCAATAGAGGGGGATATAGGTCCCACCCATCATGGTTATAATATAACCAAAGACCTTGGTTATAATATAACCATTATCCTTGTTTAAAATGTATCCACCATCACATAATCAAAATCATACATATTTCTTCCAAAATATAATTAAACATTAATCATATTATAACCCTTGAAATAAAATGGGTTTAACAAATATTTCATCATAACATACCCTGTAGAAAAGAATCTGGTTTCATTATCATTTGATTATTTCATTAACAAATAACACATGTGAAACGTATAGGGTTTAATAAGAATTTTATCATTTTATATCTCATAGAATATCAATAGATTTCATAAAAATATTCTCATCATAAAAATAAACCATTAAAAAAAAGAATAATAATGGTTTCCTTTGATCGTATCCCCCGTATAGAATTAGTAACGTCATCTGATTTCATCTTAGATAGAATATGATTTTGGAATATCACATTCAACATTTCATGATGAAAATGAAATTTCCACTTTGAAAAGTATTTTTCAAAACATAGAACATTTCAAAAATATATTTCTTTGAATATAGACTTATATACTTATAAATGAATATTTTAAAATAATTTAAAACATTTCTTGAGGATATTATCCTTTCTATTTTGAAAATATTTTTTAACAAAAATAATTTGTAAATTCTTTTCAAATAATTTCTATGAAAATAAAAATTGAAACAAATAATGTAATTTTGAAAACAATGACTGTTCATGATGGAGAAAACATCATTCATGTTAAACACATTAAAAAAACAATTCCTTTCACATATGTGGAAAATGAAAAATAGAAATTATTTAGAAAATGAGATGATGATTATTTTGAAAAATATAAAAATATAAAAAATGTGTAAAAATTATCTAATAAATAATTTTAATAAATTTAGACATATTATTTATAATGTTGATAGAAATGGTGGTTTTTGAAGAAAAATGGATTTTGATAGAATATATAAATAAATATTATTTATATAAACAAATAATATAAAAATATTGAGTAAAAAGAGAGAAAATTATGGGAAATAATTTATTATCTTCACATAAACATTAGAATAGAAAATTCATGGGTTTCATGAAATATGGATCATAATATGTCATCACTAGAAACATATTCATAAAAAAAATATGATAAACGATGAGATTCAATAATAAAAACTTTACCACATTAGTAACATTAAATCATAATCCCCATAGAATAAAAACAATAAATGAAACTCAAAATAAAATGACAATAAATAATTTCCTGATATCAAATTCCAATGGGGTTACATTTAGAACTCCTTAAATAAGATAAGATCCTACCATAACATATGTCTCAAAGGAGGAAAATTGAGGCAATAATACCATTCCACTTTGGAATCTTTTGAATCGTAAAACCCATAAAAGACATATCATAAAAAGTTATGTAAATACAAATAATTTTTAGGATAATAATAACAATATACATTCCATGAGTATTATATACACAACGTAAAATAAATATGAGTTCAATACAACATGTGCCTCACCAAAGTAAAAAAGTGACACGAAAGTCCCCTACCATAAGTCTCAACATCTTTTATAAACATTAAATCCTATTTTATAATAAATATATGTTTAATAAAAATATATTAAATTACAATAATTATGTATATAATACCATATATTATTTACATATGACCTTTTATTACCCATTTATTAATAATTCTATGTTAAAATTGCAATCAAATAATAACAACTTTGTTATTCGTTTATATTTTTATTTGTTATTTATGATTCACTTACATTTATCATGGTTGCCTCATCTCAAAAATTTTAATCATGAAATATATATCATATATATTCCATATATATTTATTTATATTAATCTGTAACAGTTAGAATTATAAAATTAAATAAACTATTTGTCGAGATGGTATGTCATATGTACTAATAAACGATGTTTCCAATTTTATCAACATATTTAAATAAAGGAAAATAATATATTACCATTAATAATACTTATTAATTAATATATATATATATATCACATATTTTTATATACATATATATGTATTACCTTCAATTTAAAGCATATGTGAAGAACGAATATCATCATTTCGCAAGATGATGGTCTATCGTACACAGGAGCGACGTAATTGTTTTTCAGTGGGTTTTGAGGTAAGAATTTATATCTGGTATTATAATTAAAAAGTTATAATAAAATCATAAAAATAATATATTAACATTAAACTCATTAGTATGTCAAATCGTGAGAGGCGGTGATAAAAAACTAATAACATCGGTTCGGGAGATGTAGTCCATCGTACAGACGAATGATGTTTTTTATCCATTTGATGGAAGAGAAGATGAACTTAGGTCATTACATTAAAATAAAAAATATTAGTACAAGGTACATAATGTTTTCTTCATTTTCTCATATTTTTAAAATATTAACGTTGTTTGAGAAATAAATAATACAAAAATGTTGTTTAATAATTTTACTTCTTCTTCAGATAGCCTCTTAAGGATTAAACCTAAACCCTTATTAGGATTTATTAATAACCAATATAATGCCTCTAAGATGAGTATAAGTATTTAATGAAGTCTTGTGTTATTCTAAATTTTAATAAAACATGATTTTTAAGTGTTAAGATGATAGGAGATGTGGTTCCTGAGAGTTGAGTGGCACCCTTGTAATTTTTGAAAACAAAAAGGTGTACTGATGGTTTTATCATAAAAAAATCTCAAACATTGTCCATTATAAACTTTATAAAAATTAAGGTCTAAATATTTCTATAAAATTGGTTTTGTAGAATTTTAATATCATTTTACCCATTATACATTTAGTTTTACCCTCAATAAACTGTTTTTCACATTAACAGCTGTAAATAATTTTTAAAATTTTTTACTATTCATTAGGGTAATAATTAAATTGGAAATTATTATACAATATAAATTATTCTTTTTCAAAATATTTGATAAATGGTTTCAAATTACACTCATATAAGTTGAAAAAATAAATTTAAAATTATTCTCACTAACGCGATGAGAAAACGGGTTTCCAAAGTGAAAATGTGAGCAACATTAGAAAGATTTTATATCAAAATTAAAATTAAAATTAATTACAATGACCAAATTAGGATTAATAGATATATATTTGGTTTTTCTTTTAAAATATTTATAAAATAATTTTTATGTTTTTAAATACATTAAAAAATGAAATTTCTTAATAAAAACAAATATAATTCAATATTCAATGAAAAATTAATCTTCTCAAAAATTCACCCTAAGATATTTTGAAAATGATAATTTAAAAAAAAGTAGATTTTTTATTAATAAATTTTCTACTGGTTCAATAAGTTCTTTATAAAATAAAAGTGAAAAAAGAAACAATGTTGCTTTCCAGAAAAATAAATTTTCTATCAATAAAAATGGATTTATTCTTATCACTTTCCTAGAATACTCATAAAATGAATGTCAGAAAATTTATCGAATATATAATATAAAAAATTAATTTATATAGATCACCAAATGTGATTTTTTTTATTTATTGATGTAAAATGTATTTTTATTCCTAAAATAGTTTTTTAGAAAATGATCTTCTTTATTTTCAAATTTATTTTATTTAAATTTCTAATTAAATGCTCACAAAAGAATTAATTTTATATATTGGTGTGAATAATATAATTTGATAATTTAGTTATTAGTATTTATACTCTTCATTAAAATGGAAATTTTATTACAATCATGTTAAATAATTTTGATTTAATAGTATGTCTTGTTTCTTTTAAACTAAGTGTTTTGGGTAACACAAGATAAAATAAATGTTTTGAATAACACAATATATATAACATATTAAAATTATATTAAAAATATACATTTCAATAAAAATTGTGTGTTACATTCTACCCCCTTAAATAAATTTTGTCCTCTCAATTTGAGCATTTTTTTTGTTAAACTTGGGTTTAACAACTAAAAATTCAATTATGGAAAACCCACATCGTAAAATGAGTCACTAAAAACACATTTTGAATTCAAATAATGGGATGTATGAAGTTTATATATAGGTTTATAAATAGTATAAAATAGGTGTAAAGTAAATATTTGATAATGGGTCCAAATAATGATGGACAGTGAGAGAGATCAATGATCAAAACAAAGTGAATGATCATGTTATAATCAAAAACCAAAAAAACCATAAACAAAATTGGTTTGAAAATGTTCGATGAAATTGAAATAAATAATATTAATAGGAAAAAATCTCTCAAGACCATTTTCATGATTTTGGGTACTTTTTACTATAATATATACTTATATTATTTTATTCCATTTCATAAGCACAGTCTCATCATTTGGATGTGGTTCAATCTGTTGCCACTTCTTCAATTATTACAATAAAAGAATATGAATTTGATTTACCAAAATCACTCATATAACCAAATATACATAAAATAGAGATAATTCATTACTTCTATCTCTAGTTATTACAAAAAAATGGGTAGAACAGGTTTTCCAATATGAATAAGTCATTAAATATTCATATAAAAAAGTAATCTCTAGAACCCCTAAAATTATCAACATAAAACATTAAATATTGAGTAAACCTAATAACCATTTAAGAATTAAAAATTTATAAATAATGTTCATAAATTTCTAAAAATTAAATTTATCATCAATCCCCCAAAAATCATAAAGTATCTCTTTATTATAACATCCAAATATATGAATTCCTTAGTCATATATTTTCTTGAAACATGGTAATAACTAGAAATACCATAAAATCGCAATGAAAACATAAATACTTCATCATTACTTGAATAAAACGTTTTATTATTGAATATATTCCATAAATCCCAAAAAATCTCTAATATTTATAAATGAAAACAAGAATCACATTGTCCAAAATTCATTAATCATTTCCAAGGACATCAATACTATCTAATTTACTTTATCCATATCCGTCATCTCTTTATCCAAACAATATTTCATAATAAACTTGAACATATTTAGGGTTATATTACCTTATTCATTTATTTTCTATAAAATATCACCTTTCCATTAAATCACTTTTCAAGGTTATTAAAATCATTCAACATATTCTTTCAAATCCTTAATGAAAAATGTATAATTAACAATACTAATATAATCCAGGATTCATAAAACCTAATTCTTGAATTCAAATACATAAATCCTTCAATCATCTAGTATCCTTCTCAAAACCATAAATGGAATTCATCATATTATTCTTCAATACGTATTTCTATAATATAATACATGAATCATGTCCAAACATTCATCAACCTCAATTTAATAATGCTTCATAGATTTAATATAAACATTACTATTAGAACATTGTGTTTATTTTATATTTCATTTATCATCTGATAATCATCATAATTATAACCAATAATCATATAACCATGATTATTTTCATCATTAGATTTCCCCCTAGGAATTGATTTTTAATAATTCCCACAAATTACATATTTAAAGTATTCATAAAAAAATAATACTTTAGGGATACCAATATTCTCATCCATTGTGTTGTCTGAACATTTCATTTCCCTTATACATTTTTTTATTTTTTATCACTCTTATCCCCATGAAAAACATCCTCAAGTTTCATTAAGACATTACTTAGTGTGACTGTTCACCTATTCTCAACATAAAATAAACATAATATTCTTTTATAGAAGGTCTCCACCGCCCAAACTCTAAAAAACACTATCATTATATAATATGTTGAGTATAAGAGTTTGATAATGTGCAACGTTTTAATAATATATCATGATAACTAATTATGTATTATCATAGTATCATTCACTCTCGTAATATTCCCATTTGGTTTCTCATAAACACATTTTCTATGATTTCTAACATTATTCTAGTTCCATCTAGTGTCCATAATTCACTAAAAACAAAAAGCATTGTGTAAGCTATAATATTCATAGTGAGAAACCACATAATCATGAAAAATCACATACAGGATGTATGAATCATGACATATTTTTTTAATATATGAAACTTTAGTTTTATAATGGTTCATTCATTTTCAAAATCTATTTAAATCATTATTTATGGTTGATAAATATTTTTTGAATTTCCAAATAATATCCCCCATGAGTGTCAAACCATGTGTGTAGTGAGGCCCATTGTCTTGAACCAGTTGGTGGTCAAGATCATCTCAATGAACCCTTTTTGATTTATTATCGCTAGATACCTATTCTATATATCCACATCCAATTGTACTATCCAAAATTTTGTTTTAATTTCATTGAAACCACTAATACTATTTATTATCAAAAGTAAATGACATTTTCTTATACTTTGACTCATCCATAGAATTATCCTTTGAGATATCATTAAATTTTTCATATTCTATTTTCTAAATATTAAATAAACCTATCCCCTAGTACCAATTTTAGATACCACAAACATATCATATATATATTACATTTTTTATATGAATATCTATTACATAATATAAAGACATGCATGAAGATCATAAATGTGTAAGGCCTTTAGTACCTTTTTCACCAAATCAACTAGTGCAAGTGAGCTATATCATATACCCCTATGTTCATAATAAATATTACACTTATTATAAATAATATACATAATAACTTTAATAGTAACCTTGGTAATGAAAATATAATAAAGGATGAGCTCAGATTATTAGTCATAATAAACAAGTGGGATATCCACATATCATGAGAATAATGGAATGGGAACATTAGAATAAAATTTAAAAACCATACCTTTCATATCAAATATCATAATCATGAGTTGTGGAATAAATCATTATTTTTCATAAGATATGAATCATAATGAAACAAATGACCATAAAACATGAGTATATAACATTATCAAAATACATATTGTATTGTAAACATAGGCATAGAAAATTATTTTCAATGTATATCAAGGATCATTTCTAAGAATATAATACTTTAATGGGTTCACTACCAAAACCATCATAGTATTAATGGTTCACTACCAAGCCTATCCTTATGGAAAAATTACCTTACTAAATAGTGTTTTCTCCCCATTTTATCCTTATTTATCTAATTAGATATCAATATTTACCCAATGCATAGTGTAGAGATATATGTCCCAACTGTTGTCGTTATAACATAACCATTGTCCATCAATATAACGTATCCAATATCCCTAGTTATAGAATAACTGCTATCACATTATGAAAATCATCCATTCTTTTTCTACAAGATCATAAAACATTTAAAATATTACTACCCTTGAAATTAAATTGGTTTCATAAACATTTTATCATAACATAATTTATGTAAAATAAATGTGTTTCATAATCATTTCATCATTTCATAAAATCATAACCCATTAAAAAAGAGTGTTTTATAAAAATTTAAAAATCGTATTACGGAATGAAGATAAATTGATTACATAAACCTATTGTAAACATAAATATAAACTATATATATAAATAAAATGAATAATATACTTGGATCATAAGATCAAAAGAGTATATGTTACATCATATAATGTCATCTGAGGTAAAAAAATGATTTTTAGAGTTCACAAGGAATATCTCTTGAGGAAAATAGTCCTTCCACTATAACAACTCAGGTAATAATAGAATAATTTTTCCATATTTATTACTATTCTAAAATTAAATAGTAAAAAAAAATTTGTTATATAATTGTTAAAATAAATAGTTTTATTGAAGTAATTTCTTATATGGTTATATTTAAAATATTCATTTTAAAATTAGAGAATTTTAATTTTGAAAAAATAGTTTCATTTTTTAAGTCATCATGTTCAAATTATATTAGTATTAATATTTGTGAGTTTAACGGGAAAAAAATTATTTTTTTTTTGTGAATACAAAATTATATATATTTTTTAAATAGTATTTTTATGACATTGTAGAGACATAATTATGATATATAACATAATGAACATTTTAATTGACTAAACTGTAAAATGATATTAAAAATATTGTCTAGTAACAAATTCAAATATGTAAATTATTTCTTCTTCCATGATATTATAAAACAATTTATGTGCATCGACGTAGTGTGTGTGTGATGTTAAAAAAGTAAAATTAGGTTCCCTATAAAAATAATTGAGTGATAAAAATCAGTTTCATGAATTTTTTCAAAATAATATAAATAGTGGATTTTTTTATAAATTTTTTTATTTTTAGAGTTATATAGAATTAATCTTATCCAAATTGTTGTGAAATTCATGCACAAGGTAAGAACATAGAAAAAACAAATTAAATGCATTTTCATAATGTGGATATGAGTAAATATAAATAATGTATGAATTTGAAATATTATATTGTACATAATTAGGTTATTTTTATTGGAGTACATTATTTTAAATTTATACATATGAAATACTTATCTTTAATTTGTGTGAAACAGTGATGTAGTGCTTCTAGAAGTTGAAGAAAAAAAATAAAATTATTTTATTTACATTATCAGAACTATTAAATGAACTAAATAATTGAATAAATAATTTTGATGATAAATTTTTAGAAATTATATTTTTTTCAGTTTTGGGGGATTTTGGATCCACCGGCATCACTTTATTCCATTCAAAATTTTGTATTTAATCGAATGGAATGTTGTTCACTCTGTGGTTTTCAATTAGTATAACTTTTCATTGTATGGGTTTACATAATATTATTTTGTCCATGAACAATATTTCTAAATATAAAATATTTATCTTATTCATAATTGTTTTAGGTAATAAATAAATAACTTAATATATTTCACAGTTATAATGAAGTAATTGTTAATTTAAAAGAAAAACAAAATAAATGATATTAAGAATACTAAAAATATAATTTAAGATAAGAAAACTGATCCATGATTTCTTTATATAAATATGAAATATATAATATATAATAAAATATATGATTCAAATTGTAATATTTTTTTTAAATTCATAGTTATTAATATTGTTAAAATTGACATAAATTATATTTCATGAAAATAATATATTTTTAAATAATTATAAAATCACGAAAAAAATAATTGATAAGGATAAATATGATAATATTTGGTCAAAAATGTAATCTCATGATATGTTTAGGCCATTTTGAATTCTTTACCCCAATAATAGCTATATAATATTTTTATATTTTTGGTAAATCCTAAATTTTCCTTCACCTTATTTATAAAAAGGGATGCATTGCTTCAGTTAATTTCTTCACCATGAGCTTCATTCCTCACCTATCCACTTAAAAATAATCATATACGTATCCCCTTCAACATTTTATTTTTTCTAGTCTCACTAAATGATAAATTCCAAGTTAATTAAGAATGTTCTCTATAAGAAATATTCAATAGGTAAATTCCTCCTTCTTCACTTTTAAATGCTTTATAACTTCTACCTTATCCTAAGCTGTTATACAAAGTCTCATGGAAAATCTTGTTTCATATATATACTGAAATGTTATTATGTTAATTATATATCCATAATAAACTCTCTTATTTTATTATTTTCTTTTATAAATACGAAATCTTCATCTATGGTGCGTATATTCACAGCCTTCATGGATGATGAGTTTTCATTTCTCCTCCCCACATTCATGGAATGTTTAAATTAACATATAATTGATTAAAATGAAAATAATATATATATATATATATATATATATATATATATATTCTCTCTTCTAGATTATTACCACTATTTTAATGAAAATCCAAAAAGAATAGAACATGAGACTATGAAACAAATTCACCCTAAACAATGAAAATAGAAAATTATTATCAATAAATGGGTGGAAAGATGTCATAAAAAGATCATAAAAGGTATTAAAAATAAAAATATAAGTCTATAATATATATTAATTACACTCTTTAACCCTTTATATTGGATGATTGAATATGTTTGAAGGATTCTGAACCTATGTTAATGGGAATTCCATTTTAAATCCTATTTAATGTATCTTTTGAAAAATTTCATAAATTATTTTATCTTATATGGAATTAGTGGATTTTTTCTTTTTTCATAACGCCTCTTTATTTTAACATCTTATATATAATTTTACATGAAAATTTTTAAATAAAAAATTTTCTTTTCTATGTGTCTCATATTCATTTGAATTAAGTGATTGTTCTAAGAAACCGGATCTTCTTTTCAGGTATGTTTTTATTTTTATCCAAGAGTTTTTTGAGAAAAGAAGAGTTTCTGGAAATTTTTGAAATGCACACCATGTACTTTATGAGTACATGTCTTGTACTCGGTTACCACAGGTAATCATGTGCTAGCCGTGTAGCGGCCTTGCACACTACCATGTATGATGACCTGGAGGTCGCCTTAAGAGGATTACGGAAACGACGAGTACATGCCATGTACTTCAAAAGTACATGCCCTATATTTTGTTTTTTTCATTAAAAACACCTAGGTCACGTCTGATGGACCTAACCATCTCCTTCTCAAGCTAGTTCATCTTAGAGAGCCGAGTAGCCGTTGATCTTTGATGAGCCCGTAGCCGTGAGTCCGTCCACTGAATCTAACACTGATGGTTGTGTTGGAATTACATCAGTGAGTTCTCTCTTCTCTTAGAGTACCATCCCTTGATATCTCCTCTTTCATGAGTTATCATGGGTTGATTTTTTTGTACATTTTCGTATATCCATGGCGTAATAAGGCAATTGAAGCCTCATGGTTAAAGTATCATGATCTCCTAACATCAAGGTATGTGGTTTGTGACTTTCTATTCAATGTCATGGAGTGTTATGTGCAAATTACACCAATACCCTTGAACATGGTACTGCGTGTTTACCAATTTACCCCTGTTGTTTTCCTTCCATGCATGTATGCCTATGTAGAGGTAAATGTTTTATGAATAGGGACAATTATTTTTATTTTAATTTTTTTCCATTGCTTGTTCTGTTTAAGTCTGATTGGTCCTGTTTAGAAAGTTTGGCTACCTTGCATGTTTTACATGCCTATTTCTATAGGATGGAGAGCTTGTTTTCTGAAATTATTTTTATGCTATATATTATTTAGCCAAGTAGTTCTATAGGTTTACCTGTCCATATTACATTGTTATTCATGTTGACCTACACAGGGCCGTGATAACCTGGTGTAGTAGACTATAAGGTGAATTGACCGAGTGAGCTTCCTCAGAGAAGCTTTGAGCACTTTTGTCTATAAGAGGGATTGACCGAGTAAGAATCCTCATGGAGCCTAGGACCACTTGGGTCTATAATGTGAATTGACCAAGTGAGCTTACTCAAAGTGTCCTTGATTGCTTTAGACTATAAGTGGATTGACCGCGTGAGCTTCCTTAGAGAGTCATTGTTTTTATTCTTAAACTGATTAGACTATAAGGGGAATTGATGGTGAGTGCTTCCTTAGAGAGTCTATGAATGACCTGGGCTATAAGGGTAATTGACCAAGGGAGTTTCCTCATAGATTCATTGACCTGGGGGATATAAGTGGAATTGACCGTGTGAGCTACCTCAGAGAGTTCTTGACTACCTTAGACTATATGGGGAATTGAATGTGTGTGCTTCCTCAGAGAGTCTTCATAAACAAAATCAGAGGGGTTAGACCAAGTGTGTTACCCAGAGGGTTTCTTTCACCTGTTAGGTAGGACCATTGGGGATGGATTTGATTATTCTCTTAGTGGGTTACCTATTTGTGTTTAGCTGCTTGTCTAGCTATTGTGTCATATTGAAACTGTGGATTATTTACTGCTGAGCACTTTCATATTTACTTTTTCCCATAATTTTAGCTTCCATAAATTCACTAAATATTAGGAAAATATCTTCGGGTGGTTTCCTACTAGTATTTAGTCTCCCACCCTATTTGGGCCATGCTTTTGGGCCCAAACAGATTATATTGTTGGAGTTATATATAAGGGAAAGCACCATTCTACTTCAAGTACTTAAATTATTGTGGAGCTGGAGAGCATGGGACCAAGCTTATGCAGGCGATGCTGAGGACAGGTAAATATTTTATTTTGTACATTGGATTAGTTCTATTGTATTCTAGAATTATTACTTGTTTGGATTCTTTCCTAGACATATGTATCTTGCATCATTTATATATGTGCTTCAATGGTTTTTATTGTCAGTTTTTAGTTGTTTACTCTTGTATGGATGTTTACTACTCCCGCTGTTACTTTTCTTTACTTTCACTGTGTACTCTTCCAATGAGAACATAGTTTCCCCACTATCACACCCAAGGACCTCGCTACTAGTCGGTAGCCTCTGGCGTTCAGGGAAATGCTCTTGAGGCCGTTTGACCAACCGGGTCCGGGGTGCCTCTTGGTGGCTTTTGGAAACAGGATGTTACAATTTTCCTTGAGGAATTGTTTTCATGATGCAAGTATTCATTTTTTATGATTGTATACTTATTGTTAGGAATTTTTTATGATGATGGGTGGTTTTTTTATAAACCAATGATATATGTGTCCATGAAAGCCCTCCAATTAATTGTGTATGGTGTAAGATGACTATAATGGTTATTATAAGTGTAAATATGATAGTTACTTCATAAGGTAGTCGTAAGGATTACATTGTAGGGCCGACATGAGGGTTACAAATAATAAGTTATCTAAGAGGCTTATAATTATAATAAATTTTAGACTGAAAATGATTTCACCAGTTACTAAAATTGGTTGTTTTTTATGTTATGTTTTATGAAAATATCATGTTTTCATAAAGTAGGTATATGTTTCTTTTAGGGGTTATGGATATATAATTTATGTCTTTATAAGTATATATGTACTAATTGTTTCATTCCTTTTTAATGGCCCTTGGTAATATTTTTTGATCATCCTAATTTATAAAATGTTTTTAATAGGGTTAATGGTTTGGAATGAGAAAAGAAGAAGATCTGATGAATTTTGTGAATATTTTTCTTGAATAGAAATCATGTTTTATTGTCAAAATATCAAATTATGAAAAAAAGTTATATTTTTTAGTTGTATCTACTTTGAATGCTTCTAGCATGTTATGCATGAATTATGAAAGAATTATCTAAACTCTAAATCTAAAATATCTTTGGGAATTAAATATTTCAAATTCTAGTATAAATCCTCTGGAATTTGTAATGTGTAGGTATCGGTCCTTGTAGTTGGTATTAGAGAACATTTTAGATAAATTTATGGGACTATTGTGTTAATTGAATACCATGGATGATTTATAATTTATGAATTATTTGAAAGGATATATAATTTTATGATTACATTGTTTCTTACTCTAATATTTTTCCATTCAAAATGGTTTTCTACAGAAGAAACAAGGAAGATAATGTAGGAAGGCACTGAGAGGATGATCTCTTTCAAAATATACATCCTAGAATTGTTTGAATTGTAACCAATTGGTATGTGATAGTAATGGATTAGAGGATGTTTTAAATAAATGTCGGTGGTACCCATGAAAGGAACATCCTGATATAACACAATGTAAGATAATGATAGTGGAATATTTTATGATGAAAAACCATCCTACTTTTAGTGGATCTTAAGACCTAATGGTAGCTAATTGGTGGATTGAAGACCTTGAAATGGTATTTAATGTCATGGGGTCTTCAAATAATCAATAGGATAGTCTGGATATTAATCTTTTTGATGGGGAAGTTGAACATCGGTGGTAAATGATCAATAATATCCAGAAAAGAGAAGTTATTTATTCCTTGGAATGGGTTGAATTTTAGAATGTTATCCTTGAAAAATATTTTCCTAAAATTGTACAGCATATGATAGAAAATAAATTACCTAATTTTAATGAAAAGAAATAAGATTTAGTGGATGTGTATGAAAAAACATTACTTATTTTTAAGGTATACTTAATACATTTTTTGGGGTCTTGATATTTAAATCATACGGTTTTAATCGGGATTGAAGCAAACATATCCAAGGTTGTTGGGTTCCTATGTTTTCAAAAGTTATGATAAAATTTTTTGATGTGTTGAGATGGTATAAATGGAGTTTTCTAAAGATCACATGTAAATAAAAAACAAGAAAAAAAATTCTAGTTGGAATGAAATGGGTAAGAATCAAACAATGAAATATGAATGTAAGAAAATACAGTTTTCAGTTTGTGGGATGTATGGTAAAAATATCCTTGGGGAATGCCTTAAAAATCCATTAAGTTCATCTAATGTAGAATGTTTTGAAATATGAACTGATATTGTAATGAAAATGATCTTATGATTATTTCTAATAAGAAAACTGTATAAAATTTTAAATGTGGTGATATGGGTCATTAGGCGTGTATCTTCCCAAAGAAGGATCTGAATGAAGGGAAGTAGACACAGTATAAGATGAATGGTGTAGTGAAATCATTTGTGACAAATTTAACAGATTTTGTTCCATCCAATGATGTGGTATCAGGTACATTTTTGTTTGATAAAAGATTTTTAAATTTTTTTTGACAGGAGTCTAACATATTCCATTATTTATAAATAGTTTTCTGATAAATTGGAAATTTCTACTTAAAATATAGAAACCTCAAATTATTGTAAAAACACTAGGGGGTATTAATGAAAAAAATGAATTATAAGAATATTCACATTGTTTCCTATAGAAAATATTACCTTTAAACCTTATTTTTTTACTCGTATTAGAGATTTATATTATTCTGGGCATGGATTCACTATCTGTTTACTATTCTAAAATTGATTATAGAGATAAAGATGTATTTTTTCAGAATTAATTTTTGTTTTTATATAATAATGAAACCATATCATTTATAACATATCAGGAAGATGAGAAAATATTAAAATATGTAAATTCATGTTTCTTTTCACATATAGTTGAAAACAAAAGAAATTTTCTGATTACGTATGTTATAGTGGTAAATGAATACTATAATTATTTTCCTAATGAGTTTTCTATTATTATACCTAGTTCAGAAGTTTCATTTTACATTTTGTTATTTCATAATTCTAATCCAATTTCAAACCCCCTTAATGGAATGGATCTAGTAGAACATATATAATTGAAAAACATGTTGCCTGAGTTTCTTGAAAAGGGTTTTATTTATCCTTGCACATCATGATGGGGTGCTCCAGTTCCTTTTGATAAAAATTAATATGGTTTCGTGAGGCTTTAAATTTATTATTGATATTTTAATAAAATTTTTATTAATAATATGTTTTCATTGCATTATATTGAATACTTTTTTGATCATCTCAAGAGATTTCAGTATTTTTACACAATTAACATGTGATCCGGGTTCCACTAACTGAATGTGAAGGAGTATGACATTCAAAAAATAACATTCATTACTAGATATGAGAATTATGAGTTTTTTTATTTCCGTTTTCATTGAAAATTCCAATATTGTATTTATGGATCTTATTAAAATAATATTACATGAATTTTTGAATGATTTTTTGGTTATTTTTATTGATGATAATAGGTTTCATTCCAAAAGTGATGAGTATCATAAAAAACATCTTAGGATTATCCTACAAACCTTCAAAGAAAATTATCTCCACAAGAAATTTAGAAAATTTAATTTTTGGTGAATGTAGATGTATTTTCTGGGAACAATTATAAATAAGGCTGGAATAATAGTAGATCCATCTAAAACAAAAGTGTTTGAGGAATGTAAAAGACATTAAAATGTAACTAAGACTCGAATTTTACATGTACTAGTAGGCTATTACCATAATATTTTTAAAAATATTTTGCATTTATCTACCCCACTAAATAAATTAATATGGAAAATAGTTAAATATATATCTAGAAGAAATATTATGATGATTTTCTATGCTATTGAAAATAATATTTTTGACTTCTTTAGTTTTTGACTTGCTTCAAGAATATGTAATTTAATCATCTACAATAATTCTTTTTTGAAGGTATTTGGATCTGTTCTAATTGTGAATGATCATGTAATTGCATACATTTTTGAAAACATGAGAACTCATTTTTTAAATTATCCTATATATGATTTGGAATTTTCTGTTATCATTTTTTATAAAATAATTTGGTGATATCATTTATATGGTTATAAGTTTTAAATATATACTGATCATAAAATATTAGAATATATATTTTATGATCAGTATATTTCATATGAGGAAGAGAAGGTGGTTATAACTAATAATGGATTATGACTCCCTAATTAGTTACCATCCATGAATATAGAACAAAGTGGATGATAACTTGAGTTGAAAAAATCATGCATCATAAACCAGGTTATATGTATAAAATTTCCCTTTCATTCATTACATTATAAAACTTGTCTTGTAAGTTGTGGGGGTAGGAAATTGCTCTATTTTGTTTCAGGTGTCAGAGATGTCACCTCTATATGAAAAAATAAAGCATACTCAGAAGGAAGACTATGATTCATATAAAAAGGTTGAATTGATTAAGATAGGTATGTTTCCGGAATTTAATTTTGATAAATATTTTATATTGAGATTTAAAAAGAGTTTATGTGTTCCATCTGATTCCTATATGAAGAAATAATTGTTAAATGTAGCTCATAGGTCTCTGTTTTTAGTTCATCCTAGAAGCCCGACGATTTACAACAGTTTTTGGGAGTATTACTGGTGGGATAGAATGAAAATAAATATTGTTGATTTTACTATGAAATGTTTGACTTATCAACAAGTTAATGATGATTGACCACTACCAAAGGGGATACATCAGCCCTTTACAGTGACAAAATGGAAATGGGAAAATATATCCATGGAGTTCATGGTGGGAATACTAAAGATTTATCAAGGTAACATTTTGATTGGGTTATTGTTGATCTAATGACTAAATATGCACATTTCTATTCTATTAAAAATACCCTTTATTTTGAGATACATTCCCAAATGTACCTCCAACAAATTTTCAGGTTACATGGATTTAGTCTCTCCATTGTTTCTCGTTATGATCTTAGATTCACTTTAAACTTCTATAAAGGCCTTCAGAAGTCGTTGGACCCTAAATTAAATTTCATCAAAACATTTCATCCTTTATCTGATGGAAAATTTTAACAAATAATTCAATTCTTATAGGAAATTCCATATCCATTTTTAATGGATTAACAGGGATGTTGGGATTATCATATTTTTTTAGATTATTTTTCTTATAATAATGGGTTTCATTGGTAATGAACCTCCTTTTTGAAAATGGTATGTATTGTTAATTTTTACATTCGAATCATTTCATTAATAATAGTAATCGTATATTATCTCCTATGTAAGGATCCAGGGGAATTAGGGGAATGTTTAGGGTGTAGACTACCTAAAATGTGGGCTCCAGGATGGGTTGTATAGGTGGTAAAAATCGGGTGACCTTGGCCATACAGTTTGTTTATACCATGCGGCTATAGACTAGGGCAGTTGTATGCCCTCAGTTTTTTCTACAACCATGCATTACTAGGTGCACAACTATGCACCCCACTTCACATGGGATGTATATTGTTTTATCATGTTTTCCACATGGTTTCTAAACCCTCTGCATAAGCCATGTATAATGAAATTTTGAGAACCAATTTCCATGTTTTCCTCTTTAATTCAAAACCCTTGTTTCTTTATTTTATATTCTTCTAATAAAATTTTCTAGTAGCTCTTCCTCATTGGGGTTCCCAAATCCCTCAACAATATATATTCTATAAATCCTTCTTCTGGAACCCATTTCTCAAACCATCAAAAGAATTAGATATCGCAATGTATATATAAATTCATTCTCTCCTCCATTATCGATCAATCTATCCATATATTGCACTATTTAGATATAGGATCATTTCCCTTATATTCAAGGAATTTGACTGAAAATCAGATCACTTCCAACTTACATCAAATCTTAGGTCGATATCAAGAAAGGATTCATCTATGGCCCTAATTTAGCTGGTCAAATAGTATTCCAATTGAGATTTTTTCCATTTTGTATTTATATTGTCATTCAATATGTAGGCCTTTACTGAGATTCTATATTGTATTCATTCTTTCATGTATAAATGACCCTAATTACTTGATATAGGTGAGATGGATCTTGTTTAGGGATTTATACATAACTCATACTCTTTATGGAAACCCATAAGTGTGTGACCATTAACATTGCCTTTTTGGTCAAATGGTCCAAAATTCATGGAACCCAATTTCACTTCCAAGATGGCCTTTTTGTGTGACAACCTTTGTATCATGTGTTTTGAATTGAATCCAATATACCACAAGGGTTTTCTTCTTATATATATATATATATGGAATTTTCTTCTTATTCATTTGAGTTGTTGACTATGTCATCCTCTTTGAAACTAGAACCTTTAAATTGGAAATGGAAATGTTTCATGAATTATATTCCTTACCTTTGGTAAATGGACTTTTTTAAGATGTATTATAAGTTATAGTTTCATCCATAAATGATATGTCCATGAAAATTTTACATTATGAACCATTTTTTCATGTTTATTAAAATTGGATGAGATTAACTTGGGTGGGATGGAATAATCTATTAGCATGATTTTCTTTATAAGATTTAATGGTTAAAGCATGATGGTTAGATCCTTTATAATGATTTTGTTTTAAAAGGACTGGTTTCAAGGGATTGAATTCGGTTTCCCTTGTTCGTGTTTTGTTGAAAAGGAAACATATGAAATGGATTGTGTTATGGGAATGAACATTATATATAGATGGTGAACCCATACCTTGTCCATGCCTTGTGTGAATTGATAATTGATAAAAGCTAAATGAGATTTATTGAATGTTTTGATTGTCATCAATGGAACACTTAAGAGGTCTTGCATCATGTGTCATGTGGAATAATTATTCATTCCTTGGTATCTTTTGAATGTTTTGATGAAAATACACAATAGGTAATGCCTTGTGATCATCTTGTTTAATGGGAACATTCTCATGAATTGTAAAGTGATTCATGAGAGGTCAATACACCATGTATTATATATATCCAATCATTATTCTATATAGGTAGTAGAGCCACAAAACCATGAGATTCCTTGGGAGGGTATACTGTGGGAGCTTCCCAGCCTGAGCTAGAGGATAGATAGTGAGTGCCTACCTAGTGATAGATGCCTTAGGGTATATACGTGTCCTACCATAGCTAGATCCAAAGGATTAACTGTGGGAACTACCTGGGTGATTGATGTCAATGGTTACATCTCATTACTACTAGTAAATGAATGTAAAGAGATTGTGGAGGATCTTGTATTTTTTTTAGACGACAGACTATGAGAGAGCCCCCTATAATTGGATGGTTGGAATGACCAGACATTCCATCCATGGGATAAATCACGTAGACCAACCAAGTGTCCTATATGAACTTTAGTTGTAGTTTATTTTTGTATTCAACATTTCTTACTTTCCTATTTATACCTGCACAATGATTAATTATGAACACCTACTCATATTACACATAGGAATTATTGGTGGTTGCGTACAAAGATTTTTATCTCACACCCTACTCAAGCCTCCCTTAGAACCTGTGAAGATTTTGATTCTTTAGGTACTAGAATGGGTAAAGGCCCTTCTTATAGGTTGTTGATTTTTACTAATTAGCCGGATCTCAAGAGCATATGATCGGGCTTAAACTCAAGATGCTCATTGAGGGTTTTCATTTTTTTTCCTTTTTACTGTTTTATATCATGATTTTATATTCTCATTCAATTCTTTATTATCATCATACCATGAATCCATATATGAATCAGACTAAACCTTTAATAGTTTTGGATATTATATTCAGTTAATCAATCTTCCACTATTTACTGGTTCTGTCTATTGTATTTAAGTTCCACTATTATTTACTTTTTTCTATATCAGATTCATTACTCTGATATGGGGGTCTAGTCTCCCTGATGTACTTCCCATACACCCCATCTTCTAGCTGTCAACCCCTAGCATATGGGGAGACATGGCATGGGTCATGTCACCGACCAGACTCATGGTATAGGTTTGGTAGCATCTAGGTTTAGGACCTCACAAAGTCATATCAGAGTGTTTCTATTCTTGTGTTATTATTTGTTGATAATATAATGGGAATTGGGAGTTCTTGGGACTTAGTCACGATACATTCTTGGGAATAACAAACCCATGTATGCAGTAAAGGTCAAGTTTCCTTTCAGGAGATAGTTATTGATTCTGTTATTCACTGTTTATATTATTTCACCATTGGGTGATACACCTATTTTGTGATTTTATTGATGTTGATGTTATTAGAATTATGATTTCATCACTTGGCCTAATGAAATGTGAGTTATACATTATAATCATGCAACATTATAGTCCTAAAATGAATTATTGGTCATGAATCATTCCATGCCATGTTTAATTTTAACCAAGCATTGTATGTTGTATCTTGACAATGCTTTTTATATATTAAGATTTTATGAAATATCTTTTTTTCCAAGAATGTAATATGGTGTGACTTTATTGGTGCCACATTTTAATTCAAAAGCTTTATTGTCCCTTATGAATCCGAAAATAGAAATACAACTATATCAAAAATTTTAAAAGTAGTTTAATCCATTGGATAAGTAAAATTTCAAATATAATGACATCCATGTGTGTTCCATATTTTTTGTTCACATGGTGTATAGTCTCTTATGGATTGAAAAATTATATATCATTGGACTCGGACTATTTGAATGTTTTAACGATTAATTGAGCACAATATCAAATGGGATATGACTTATAACTTGAGAAAAACTATATATAATATGCCTAACCAGTGACATAGACCAAAACCCAACATTAGTAGTGGGTATTTGGTGGGGATTCGTTCTTATGGATTGTTATGGTCTGTTTCAATTTCTAGTCATGGATTTCGATGAAAACAGAGAGGTTTTCTTGTTCTTATAGGAAGGATTTAGTATCTATCCTTGTTTCTTGAATGAAATATTCTATATTTATTGAATCTATTTTGAGACATTCATTTGGATGTGTGGCATTGTACTGCCAAGGCATCCTTAAGTTATGCGCCCTAAATGTGGCGACGATCATGTACCTAAGATGGCAGACCATGAGCCATTATTTTTCCCTCCTATCGAGACACATATGGATCCTCTTCTAGTTCCTTATGTGTGCTCTAACACACAACGTTGAGATCAATTCATAAATCTGATGCATTTGATCCAAGGTGGAGTGCGACCTACCCAATGTATGGAAGAGATGACTCATGAGTTTTAACAACAAAATCCACCCACATTCTTAGGGGATGTTGGACCACATGATGTGAAGTCTTGTCTTTAGGTGATCTTGTGTATATTTTATCACTTTGAGGAACCTCCAAATTATAGGTTCAATATATTTTCTAATATGCATCGGGATTCAGCTAAGAGGTGGTGGGATATCATCACCTAGGTAGATCGGAATAGAGATATGGTTTGGGATGACTTTGAATCGATATTCTATTACTACATTATTCCCGAGACTCTACGGAATGAAAGAGGAAGATATTTTATAAACCTGCAGTAGAGGACCATGTCCATTATGTAATACTCTTCTTATTTCACTATGATGTAGCAATTTGATCCCTCTCTAGCTGCTAATGATATGATGGTTGCTCGGTGATTTGAGGATGGGCTATGTTACACCATCTGTTGAGAAGTCAATGTATTCAATCTAATGACAATTTCAGAAATCATCATCCATGACCTAATAATAAATAAAAAAATTTAGCGATTCTTATTTTTAAATCTAGGGTGGTTCATCTACTAGTTCATCCAATGGGTCTTCATCTAGGATAAAGAGGTGCTTCAGGACTACTCGTAGAGGTAGCAGTAGTAAGGTTTTAAGTGCTGATAGTTCGTTCATCTTTAACTAGTGCGTAAAGGTAGGGTACATCAAATAAGATTGTATATGGGAAATATTTGAGTGCAAAAGCTATAACAAGATGGGCCCTCTTCATCATTTCAACAAGGCTTTCCCTCCAGTTCCTATAATAAAGGGGTATACAGCTACTCCTTGGTCAATTTGTGGTTCAACCAGATCTCGATAGTCAAGTTTTTAAAATAACATTAGTTGTTCAAGATGAGGTGGATGATTTGGTCGAGGAAAAAAGTTTTTTGATTTTAAGAACCAATAGAGTGGTTCAGCAAATGGTAGTTAGAAAATGACTCAGGTCCATGGCACATGTCAGTTACAAGCATTCTATCGAACTCCATAAGAGTAGAGTCTCAGACCATCTACTATATGATATACCATACTAGTATCCTCTAATTTAGTATCTGCTATTTTGGAAATAGGAACATCTCAATATTTTATATATGAGTCGATCACTAAGATTTTGGGCCTTGATAGTATGTACCATCATGGAATTATGACACTAGATACGCCCTTAGGTACCCATTCAAAGGGAATTCAATACCTTTAGAATTGTACCTTTGAGATAGGTGGTTGCCTATAGACTGGCTAGTTACCTATTTAGAATATATTAATAGATATCACTTCAAGGTGATTTTTACATCACAAGAGGGAACTTGTACATGCATAATAGAGAATGGGTTGTTAGTGATACATGATAAGGACTCAAGCAGCAGAGGTCGGGTATTGTTACAGCATTGGTTGTCAGTCTTTACCATGATTATTAGGGGTTTCAATATACTTTTTTCCTCCATTAGTATAGAATTACAGATATGACTTTACAAAACACTTCACTGGTCTACTTCAGGTGTGGGATTTATAGTATACAAATGATCTTGTTCCAGAAAAAGAATCTATGACCATTCCTCATAATAGGTTAAAACCTATGGAGCTTCTAAAGCTCATGAATTAGTTGTAAGATCTATAGGAGAAAGGATATATAATCCCCGACACATATCTTAGGGGTTCTTCAGTCCTTCATTCCAATAAGGCGGATGGTACCCTTAGACTCTACACGGATTACCATTGGTTTAATCTCCATACTATCAAGAACTGGTATACACTTCCTTGAATAGAAAAAATATTTGATTACCTTAGAGGAGATAATGTGTTTTCAAAGATATGTCTAAATGAAGGATATTATCATGAGTGTGTCAAGGAATCATACATATCTATTGCATCTTTCAGAACCATGTATGGTCTCTATGAGTAATTTTTTATGTCATTAGGACTCACAAACACAACTTCTATTTTCATGGATCTTGTGAATCTGGTATTCCAATAGTATTTGGATTCAATTGTTGTAGTTTTCTTGAAAATATCATGGTTTAGGAATTCTGCATACCAGACCATAAAACTATCTTGAGATCATTCTAGATAAACTGAGAGATAATAATCTCTATGCTAATCTAAGAAAATTCCACTTTTGGATTGATAAAGTCCACTCCCTGGGTCATATCATATCAGATTCATGGGTTTCTATTTACCTAGAGAATGTGATAGCTATAGTTTCTTGGAATAATCACAAGAAATTATTTAATATTTAGAGTTTTATAGAACTTTTTGGAAATTAAAAATTCATCATTTAGGATTTCTCACACCTCGCAGATCAGCTTACAGGCTTGGTAAATATTGGTGTTATGTTCCTATGGTCTGAATTTTGAGAAACATAATATTATGAGATAAAGGGTAGACTACATTTAACACCAATATCGAACTTTATAGATATAGGAAGTGCATATATAGTCTACTGTGATGAATCAGGTTTTGATCTTGGATTTGTTTAGATACAGGATGGGCGAGTCATTGCATAGGGTTCCTGTCAGCTGAGACATCATGAGTAGAATTACATAATGTACAACCTCAAGCTTACTGCAATTCTCCATTCCATTTACTTTTGGAGACACTATCTTCTGGATGATAGTTTTGTAGTATTCACATCCCACATAATCGTCAAATACATCTTTACATAGCGGGACATATATCTCTGGATGAGTAGGCGGGTCGAGTACCTGGAATCATTTGATTTCAAGCTTAACTACACTACAGTTAAAGTGAATTTGGTAGTTGATTTTCTGAGCCAAAATACATAAAAAAAATTGGTTCTATAATCCATTGATGAATAGGAGTGTATGACCTTATTATCATAAATTCAGGTTGAGGTTCAAGAGTGCCATGTTTAGACTATTTTCTCAGACTTAGTGGTGACATATACTCTTCAAGAACGGGTAAGGTAGAGACAACAATCTGATATTGAAATCCTTTTCCTACAATAATGTGTCTCGGAAGATAACACATATTCTCATGGGAAAGTTGATAAGCATGATAATCTGTTGATCTATGAGCATGGTTGGGTCCCAGCAGACATCAGAGAGGAGTGAATGTAAGATTTCTCTACCTCGGCATGGGTGGTTCAACTTAGTTTTACCAAAATGTATCAAGATCTATTACTCCAATACTGGTGGCCCATTATGAAATGTGAGATATCCTATTTCATAACTCGATGTTCCAATTGTTTGTAGGTGAAGTAGGAACATCACCTTATTTTAGGGATTCATCTATCATTTTCCATACATAAGTCGAAATGAGATGATGTTTCGATGGAATTTTTGATTGGTTTAACCATATCACCTAATGGAAACGACACAGTGTGGGTTTTCGTTGTTCATATAATGAAGGAAACGCACTTATTAACTATGTGATATACCTTTTCAGAAGACAACCTAGGGTGTTTGTGTGTCAAATAGGTGGTACGTCTTCATAGAGATCCTAGTTCTATTATTTATTTAAGAGATTCTCCTTTCAAATCAAAATTCTAGTAGGGGTTACAAAAGGCCTAAGGTATGAAGGTACTTTTGAGCATGTCCTATCACCTGTAGACTGATAGATAGACAGAGCGTACAATTCATGCTCTATAGGATATCCTCCATTCATGCATAATGCACTTTGGGGGCTCTTGTGAGGAAAACATTCTCTTCATCAAGATTTATTATAACAAAAATTTTCAGGCTACCATTGAGATGGATCCCTATTAACCCTTATATGGTAGTCCTTTCCTCTCACCTTTGTACTAGATAGAGGTAGGGGAATCATGTGTTCTTGGGACTTGTCTTGTGAAGGAGACTACAGATAAAGTGTATTTGATCATAATGTGTATGTTGACAGCTCAGTCTAGACAAAATTCTTATACCAACAGACGCCACTGACCACTTATGTTCAAGGTCAGAGACTGAGTTTTCTTATGAGTCTCATCCAGTTTGTGGAATATACTTATTCAGAAGTAAGTTAAATTATCATCAAGGTTCTTTGGACACTTCAAGGATATCAACTAAATCAGACCAGTTTCTTACTAGCTCGCACATCCTTATAGATACTGGTCTATTCATGATGTATTTAATGTATTAGTACTACACAGATACTATTCGGACACGACTCCCATCATTCATCCCAATGAGTTTTAATTGGATATGAATGCATCCTTTGAGGAGTATATAGTGTGTATTGTTTGTCGGAGCATGAAGAAACATTGAAGAAGATTTGTTCCACTTGTTTGAGTGTTATGGAATCACTTATGGGAATATGATGATACCTGGTTCCAAGACGCTGATATACAATCTTAGTATCCAGAACACGTTGCGGACAGAAACACTTTACCCATAGAAAATCAATTTGGGTATGAGTTTCTATAATGAGGGGAGGTAGTAACAACCCACCTTTTTGAAAAAGTTATGGATTGTTATATTTTCATTTTGACTATTTATTTTAATCATTATAAATGTATACTGATTGCTAGTGAAGGTCCAAGGATCATACATAGTTTTTTGAAAGACCAGAGTTCAGGAAATGTGGCTGCTAGTTGGGCTGCATGGTTAGTGAAAACTATGTGACCCAGGACACATGGTTTGTTTAAACTATGTGGTTGTAGATAGGGTCGCCTGAAGGTCCACACAATTTTTATTCAAAATTTTAGTATTAGGCACAAAGTCATGTGGTCGGGTACTAATGGGTGGTACATCAGTTTAGAATGTTTTGCATCTGGCTTGTAAATTGTGCGCATAAACCATGTGTAGTGGAATTTTTGGGAAAATTACCATTTTGACCTCTTTTAATTCTAAAACCTAATTTCCCTATTTCTTATTCTTCCTATTAGATTATCCAATGGAATTTAATATAGTGGGTTCTCAATTCCCTTAAGATTTATTCTTCAATAAATCCTTTATTAAACACCCATTTCTGAAACCATTGAAGGCATTCGATATCCCAAGGCAAGGATAACCTCATGTTATTCTCTATACTTAGTCAATCCTGAACTCTATTATTCTATTTAGATTTAAGATCATTTGCCCAATTTTTAGGGAATTCGATTTAAAATTATATATCTTCTAACCTACATCAAATATGTGGTTTATATCATGTGAGGAATCATCTACGACCCAAAGGTATGTGGTCATATAGTTTTCCTTTTTTAATTTAGTTGTTTCATATTTATATTATCGTTCCATAAGTATTCCTTTTCATAAATTCTATATTGTGTTTATTCCTTCATTTATAAATGACCATAATTCCATTATATAGGGTATTTGGATCTTTTTGAGATATTTATACATAACTCCCATTCTTTATACACACCCATAGGTGTTCCACCATGAAAATATACATTTTGGATAAATTTACCAAAATAAATAGAACCCAATATGACTTTCATCTTGGCGTATGTATGTAACAAACATTATCTTATGTCTGTTAAGTTGAATCTAAGCCACCACATGTGTGTTTGGACATTATAGAATTGGAATTGTCATCTTGGTTATTTTAGTTGATTCATATGTCATCCTCTATGAAAATAAAACCATTAAATTGGAAATGGTCATGTATCAATAATAAGATACCTTTATTGTGGTAAATGGACTTGGATAATATGGATTAAAATTGATAGTTTCATCCACAAAATAGATTTCCATGAAACATTTAATTTATGAACCAATTCTCTATGTTCATGAAAATTTGATGAGATGGGATTGGGTGGGATGGATTACTCTATTGGTATTCATTTCATTCAATGATATAATGGTTAAATAAACTTGGTTTCATCATTTATAATGAATTGGTTTTAAAACGAATTGTTTCAATGGATAGAATGGCCTTTCCCTTGTTTATGCTTTATTAAATATTCATTATATGAAATGGATTATGTTATTATAATAAAATCTTTATATGATTGGTGAGTTAATTCCATGTCCATGGATAATGTAAATTAAAAGATTCTAAAGGGAATTCTGTGAATGTTTTGGTTATTGTTAAATGAAAAACATTTGATTATATGCCACATGTTTCATGTGGTAAAATTATTATTTTCTTGGTTTCTTTTGAAAGGTGTGATGACATGACAAAATAGAAAATTTCTTGTGATCATATTGTTTAATGGGAACATTCTCATTAATTATAAATAGACGCATGCCTCATGTATTATATGTAAGAAATTGTTTTTCCATAGAGGTAATGGATCTTAAGAACCTTGAGTTTCATGGGAGGGGATACTGTGTGACCTACCCAGGTGGATCCATGGGATATAATATGAGAGCCTCCATGGTGATGGATTTGATAGTGTACAACTTGGTACTACCAACAGCTGGATCTAGGGGATAGACCCTAAGAGCGACCCGGGTGATGGATGACAGTGGTTACTTCTTGGTCCTTCTAGTACATGCATTTTTAGAGACTGTGAGGGCTCATGGATTTGGGATATGGGCTAGACTCTGAGAGATTCCCCTATAATTGGATGGTGGTTGTTACCTCCCAATCCTCCCTAACATATATCCATATATATATATATAATACAACTATATATATATGTAAAGATGTAAATATCATACATATCATCCAAGTAATGAATCGGGTCGACCTTCCACATTCCTTTATGAAACTAATCATGTTGTTATTGGTATATTTAGAATTGATTACATTCCAATTTATACCTAGACACTATGTATTTATGAACACCTACTCAGATTAAACTTATCCACCATTGGTGGTGGTATACTGATATTATTATCTCACGCCCTACATGGGTAGCCCTTGGAACCTGATAAAATTATGTTGTTATATGTAATGGAGAGGGTAACGGGCCTTCTACAAGATTTTGATATGTATTAATTTTCTAGAGCATAAGAGAGGATCGAGAATAGGCTCGATATTCCTGTGGATCTATTTTTTTCCTTTTTTTTCTTTTTATACTATTGTATATATTGCTTGTATATACTTGTTTATTTTAGGATTATTATTGTTCCATGAATGAATATAAATATTAAAATCTGCCTTTGATAATTTTGGTTATCATATTTATTTATTCAGTCTTCTGTTGTTTACTACATCTATCTGTTGTATTTCACTTTGGCACCTATTTAGAATTTATTATATCCCTTGTGTTACTCTGACATGTGGGTATGGTTTCCTCATTGTACTACCTACACACACCTAATATTAGGAAATATCCCTTGGAATATGGGGAGATGCTCCAGGGGTCATGTGGCCTACTGAGATTAGGGTATGGTTTAAGTGTCATTCATGTCGGGGACGTTACATCATTCCAGTGTACAGATGACACCGATTGAGGCATTAAATGGGAATTGGTGTCGAATGCCAACATTTTTGGATGATTTTAGGAAATGGAATTTGATGATACCAAAATTAGTAGAGTATGTGGAAAGGAATGTGAATATTATCCACCAATATTTTAGGATAGCTTAGAGTATACCGAATATTAATGAAAATAACAAGAGGAAAGACCTCTCTTTCAAGGTAGGTGATCATTTTTTGTTAATATATATCCATGGAAATGTATTATGTGGTTTCTTAATAAAGTAAATCTAATTAAAATGATCATTGGAACATAGGAAATATTAGATAATGTTTGACCGGTTTCCTAACGAGTAGCATTGTCTCTAATTTTTTTCCCACATACACAATGTTTTAAATGTTTTGATGTTAAAAAAGTATGTTTAATATTTATCTAATGTTTTGATCCCTAATGAGGTTTGGTTAGAAGATTAACTTTCATATGAGGGAAATGTTGTTTATATTCTATGATTATAGAGAGCGAGTACTGAGGAACAAGGTAATTCACGTGGTTATGTTTTTTTTTTGGAGAAACCACATTGTTGAAGAAAAAACATGTGAATTCTTTATGATAATGATAGGTTCCATTATAAACAAAATTTGGATGGGTCCATGATATACCAATAATTCAATGGGTATGATAGAACTTGATAGTAATTTGTGTTCCAAGTGTAACTCCTATAGTAACATAATAAGGTAGTTATGATGATTACAAATCCTATAGTAGTTAGGGGATGAAATTATAAGTATATATGGTACGTAAATTATTCCCAAATTTACCTAAATTGGTTTTTTATTCTTGATATTTTTTATTTAGACCTTGTTTTTAAAAAATATTTTTATATGTTACTTCTAAGGGTGAGAAGTATTTGATTAATGAATTTATGAGTATTCATGGACTCATGGTTTCTTTTATTTATGTCCATTACTGAGCTTTTTTTGCTCATCCCATGTTTTAAAAAAATCATAGCATTTAACATCTATAAAGAGAATATAATAAGACAAGATGAATTTTGTGAAAATTATTCATGAAAGGAAATCATGTTTTATTTTGAAAACATTCCTACTATGAAAATATGGATAATATTTTAGTAGTACCCACTTTGTATACATGTGTATGGTAATGTATGAATTATAACATAATTCTCAAAAACAATTAACCTAAACGATCTTTGGTAATGAAATAAAATTAAATGTATTCTAAATTCCCTAAAATATGTAATGGGTAAGGCTTGGTATTAAGATCCACTATTGAAAAAAAATTAAAACATAAATCATTTTTAAAATCATTTTCTTTAAAAATAATTTTTGAGAATTATAAAAGAATCTTTATAAATTATTTAAAACATTTTGTGAAAAAAGATTCCATTACATTTTGAAAATATATATATTAAAACAAAAAAATTAGAAAAGATTTTTAAATCCCTTTCATTAAAAATAAATTTTTAACAAACAATGGAATATTTATAGAATTATTTTTCTTGTCAATTGAAAATGTCATTCATATCATACCCTTTCCTTTTACATTTTCCGTAAAATTCTAATCGGCATTTTTTTGGAATAAAACACGAAGATTGCTTTAAAATATTTTGTAAAAAAGATAAACATGAATAAAAATATCCTTAAAAAATTAATATGATAAGGATAAAAAAAATTAAAACATTTTTAGATAACATGGATTTGGAAGAAAAAGGGTTTTTGTTCGAAGAGAAAAATGAAGAAATTTTTTATTAAAATCATTATTTTGAAATATTGAGTACTTAAAAAGTGGAAAATGAAGGGAAAACATATATTCTCTTGAAATAGAAATATTATAATATAATGAAATGGTTTCATGATATATACATCCAAATATATCATCGTCGGAAAAATAATCAAACACAATCCAGATAAACATTGAGATTGTATATTAAAACCCTTACCACTTTGGTAACATTGAATATTAATCCCCGTAGATGAATAAAGTAAAATAATTCATATAATTTCATGATAATAAATAAATTCATGATATTATATTTCAAATCATTTAATATACACTGAATAAGATAAGATAGGTTCATAACATAATTTATGTCTCAAAGATGGAAAATTGCGACAAAAATCCAATACCACATTCAAAAATTTCAAATTGTAAACACCATGAAATATAGATCATCAAATTGATAGGTGAATCCAAATATGTTTTAGTATAAACCTCATAAAATATGTTCTTAAATATTATATACACCATGTAAATGAAATAGATTTTGAATATGGCATGTGCCTCACTAAATTAAAAAGTGAGATAAAAGTACACTACTTTAAGTCTCAAGTTATTTCATAAATGTTTGAACCACCTGTATAATTAATATAAATTTATAATGAATATATTACATAACAAAATATATATATTGGACCATACATTATTTACTTTTGACTTTTTATTACACATTTATTAACAATTTTTATTAAATTCTCATTTTAGATCATAACTGGTTTCTTTCATAAATGTTTTGATTTATTATTTAGTTCATATAAATTCGATCTAATTTACATCATCTAAATAATTTTATTAATTTTATAAATATATTATATATTCTGAATATTTGTATTTATAGTCATCCATAGAAGTTATTTAGATAAAATAAAATACTCCATTCATTGATATGGTAGGTTGTATGTACAAATAAGAGTTGTCTCGATTTTTTAAATGGATTGAAATAAATCTAGTTAAAAAAAATATCTCCATTAAAAATTCATTTTTTTATATATCACATATTTGTATTTAAACTTATAAATATTATATTTCATGTAAATTGTATGAGAATATTATATCACAATGCTTCACGAGGTGGAAGTCTTCTATACAAATGTGAGACATTATTATTTTCCCACATGATTGTTCGTAAGAAATTAGTTGTGGTTTTATAATTAAATATTTATAATAATATCATATATATATATATCATATATATTCATTAATTACAATATTATATCCAACTATGAGAGGTGGTGATACAAAATGAATTACATCTGTTTGTGAGGGGTAATTGGACGAATACAAGAATGAGGATTTAATATCACATTTGATATAAGATTATATGAATTTAGGTTATAAAATTTAAATAATAACATATATATATGGAATATAATTTTTTTAAATTTTTATCATATTTTTAAGTGATTAATGGATATGAAAGAGAAAATAAAACCAAAATGCATGTTTAATAATTCTACCTCTTCTTCACAGAGTATCCTTAGGATTACAATTAAATCCTTTTGAGGAGGTTTTGATAACCAAAATAAAGAATATATGATAATTTTATTGAATTAATGTTTTGAATTTTTCATTTCATGGAAAAACAAATGTATTTTTGAAGAGTGAAGAGGAGAGGGTATGGTGGCCTTTTATAAGTGAGGTGAGTGGCACACATATAATTTTAGAAATTAAAAATGGTGTACCTAATTTTTTCTCACTCCAAAATGATTGAAAATAATAAAACCATTTAGGTTATTAGGTCAAAATATGTGTGCAAAATGATTTTTCTACCTATTTCTAATTTTTTTACCTCATATCCTTTTAGTTTAACCCTTTGGTAAACCCATTTTAACCTATAAGACAGTAAATAATTTATAATGTTTTTAAAATTAATTAAGGATAAAATAATTTGACATTATAATATAATAAAAATTAAATTTATTCAAAATATTTACTCCATTTTTTAAAATTCAACTCATATAAGATTAATCATTTAATTTAAAAGTAATCTTGTAAACAAAATGAGAAACTGGTTTTCTTATGAAAACATATTCAATTGTTTGTAATGTTTTTATATAAAAATTGAAAATTGATATTGAATACAATAACCTAAAATGTATTTATAGATATAAATTTATACTAGTTTTTCTTTTAATAAAAAATTAAAACCATTTGTATGTTTTTCAATTCATTCATAGAAATGAAAATACTTATTAAAAACATGTATTTTTCCCTAATCATTTAAAATTTTAAATTGTCATGAAATTAGGAAAAATAAACCATAAGAAAATTTTTACATGATGATTTCCAAAATGACTATTATTTTTTAAAATAAACATCGTAAAAGTGGAAAAAATATCTTGAAGATAAGTACGCAAAACGAGTTAAAAATTTTTTTTTGAAAAATATGGGTTTAAGTATAAAATTGGATTTATTATTATCTATTCTATGGAAATCAAAAAATATGAATGTTAAAATTCTGATTTAATATATAATATATTAAATAAATTGAAATCATTCACCAAATTATTCTTATTTATTTATTTTTGTAAAACACATTTGTACGCATAAAAATTGTTTTAAAAAAATCCATTATATTCAAATTGTCTTTATTTTCATTTCAAATTAATTTTTCATTAATGAATTAATTTTTTGTACATGTGAAAAGAATAAATTTTTAGAATTTTATTAATATTATTCATACCCTCCATTCAAATTGATAGGTGATAACAGTCATATTGAATAATAATATTTTAATTGTACATTGTGCTTAGTTTAAACTCATCGTTGCATAAAACACATGATAAAATCATTGTTGTGTATAAAGAAAAATACATAAAATATTAATTTTATTTAAAAATATATATTTCACAAAATTTCAACGTGTTACGGTTTCTTAGGGAATGACTTATCCCAACAAGGTGTAGTGGAGGATCCGTTAAAGATAGAGGAAAGTGTTTATTATGCATCCCTCAATACAATTTTCATGGAATATAGTTTCCTTTTTCTTAAAACCCATTATAGGAGGTTTCCGTTAACAATCATATTTTTATTTATTAAATAAAAAACAACAATTACAAGAAGAACATGCCCATACAGACAGAACAAATGAAAAAAAGAATCAAGTGGGTCTAAATTATTAGAGACCAAGGGAATATATTATAATGATGTTAACCCCTTCCGGTTTCAAGGTATACTAGTCATGAAAAAACAAATTTTCTGTCCGAATAATATCAATCGATGCAAGTTATTCTGCATCCTTGTTTCCCTCCATCCAGATTTGTGGAACTCTAAAATAATCACCCTAAAATCTTTTTCACTTTTTCACAATTTATGCTATATACCAAGGATCTATACCTTAATCATGAATAGCATTATACAAGATTAAGGAATCTATTTCAGTAATGGAAATATCCAAATTCCTTTCCCTCTATATGAACAGACCTAATAACATGGCCATTGCCTTAGCATATAAGGAACTACTATGCTTCAAATGGATTGAAAAATTCAATATAGTTGACCAATAATTGTCTCTTTAAAAAACCTGGATCTTATTCTTGAGGTACGGGTTTCTGATTTTCCTTTTTCCTTAAGTGTTATTGACAGAATAAAGAAAATTGGGGGAAATCCCAAACAATTTTGGTACACGCCGTGTACTTTTCCACGTGTCCTGTACTTTGGCCATGTGGGATGAGTACACAGGGCGTGTAGGCCAGTCCATGTTGAAGGGTGTAAAAATAGAATCCACATCATTTACTAGGTATTTACATGTCGTGTAATCATGTTGACATCTGAACAGATTAGTTGAGAAAAGTATCCACTAGAGGAACAATTAAATGATGAAAAGTACATGTCATGTACTTAAAAGTACACACAATGTAGTTTTTTTTATAATGGACAATAGCCTCCTCATTTGGGAGAAGAGGTAGTGAATTTGTTTGGAGCTAAGAAGTAGAGGTTGGAGCTTGGAGGAGCTTCTGAGCACATGTCGAGAATCTATTTCTTCCTATGTCGATCTTGTCTGAACCGTGCAAGTAAGAGCTTCCTTCTCCTTGAGTCATTCTTACCAATACTTTCTTGAGGGGAAGTTATTTAGGTTTTAATGGGTTATTGTTTTTCCCAGATCATCATTGTTCACGGATGTTTCGGGAGGCTTCGTTCGCGTATATTGATCAGAGGAGATCGAGGTACGTGCTCTGGTGTTTAATTCCAACTTTTGAGTGTTCCTGTGTACCATTTTTCTACGGTCCCATGTTTGGGGTGTCATATGTCTGATTCCTTGGTTGTTTAGATATCTGGAACTCTATAGATAATCTAAAGATAAATATAAAATGATGATTGGGATCAATTCTTGGATCAAGGGCCACCCTGTATGTGCATTTCCCTTGTTTAGGCATTTTTTCAGGATACCTGTGGGTATACAGTGATTTTTAGCATGCTTTGAATTTCCTTGAGGGGAATTGTATATAAATTTCTTTCTTTGGTATTGTGCTCGACCCTGTTACTTTATTAGCCTATGGAAAGTGTTTCGTTTAGCCTGCGGGAAACTTTTCTCATGCCTGTGGGCAGTAGTTTCTTTGCCTTTAGGCAATACATCATATGCATGTAGGTAATATTATTTATGCTTATGGGAAGTCACCTACAGGTTTCGATTCTGATTACCTGAGGGTAAATATTTTCATTTTTCCAGACAATGTATACATTTCATATTCACTATCATGATTTACTATGTTTTACCTACCAACCTAAAGCACAATCTTGGAATTGAAAAATAATTAATCAAATGGAAATGTAATTGGTATATATAGCTACGTTGAGTATTTCCTAGTTACTACATTTTAGTATTGCACACTGCCATTGCACATTTTCACTGGCAGTTGGGAACATGCCTTTGGTGGTTACCTATCGAGATTTATTACTCACACCCTATTTGGGTAATGTCTTGGGCCCAAACATGTTATATTGATGCAGCTCTTTATAAGGGAAAGAGTCCCAATAGAGGTACTTGATTGTAACAGAGGAGTGGGAGATCATGGGACCGAGCTTAGGCTCATGATGCAACTGAGTTCCTATTGCACTATTTTGTTTTCCATTGTTGTACTTGTACATTGTATTGGATTATTATATATTTTAGTGTATCCCGTTTTGGATGCTTTCGTAGACTTAGAGACATAATGCATCATCATATATATATATATATGAGTGTTGTTATATTTTACTTTTGTATTGTTATCCATTTCAATTGGGAATTATTAACTGCTTTCATTTTTTTGTATGTTATTATCTATTTCTGTTGCGTTACACATACAAAAATTAGGGCATAGTTTCCCCACTATCTTACCTAGGCCCTCGCTGCTAGTCGGAAGCCTTTGGTGTTTGGGGAAGTAAGCTGGAGGTCATGTGACCAACAGGGTCTGAGGCACCCATTGAGTGGCACCCGGATCCGGGACGTTACAATCTCGAACAATACCTCCACCACAACACCAGTCTGAATCAAAAGATCCATAAATTTTAAGATGTAGACCCTTTGATGGAGGTTTCCAACATACCCAATTTCCCCAAAGAGGATAAGCAGGTCCATGCATTCAAGTATAAGCATGTTTCTACCAAGAAAGAGCATCCCTCCAGTTACTTAATTCCCTGATGATACCATGAAGCATATTCTTTATTCTAAAAATAATGATCCACCTATTTGAACCAATATTATCATAAAGATTCATGTTTCTGGCCCCATAAGAACCAACAAAATTCAAGTAGGATTACAGCATAGGATGATCTTTCAATACTCCCCACACCCGATCCGTGAAACCAATGATAAAGAAATGATAGATTAGTCATAGATAAAGATGAAGAAACTATGAACTCACCAAATAAACTCACAAACATCACAATCCTAATCAATATAAAGGAAAATATTATTATAAAATTCATCTTTAGGACTCATTCTACAATAAAATCTTGAAAACTTGATATCCCACATCTTTTAACATTTTCATCAGTTGTGACGGCACCATTCCAAATTCACCATAATAGGAAATTATATTTCAACAGAATGGCCTTATCCCAAAGTATATTATTCAGTGGATTCACTAGATTCTGAACATTGATGATCATAAAGTAATATCTCATTGAGAAAGAGCCCAAGGAATAAAGAGTGAAAACACACTTATCATATTTAGAGGATAAAATAATTAGGTGGAAAAGGGATTGTTGGTTGATGTCCAAAACTTTACTAATAAAAGCTGGGTGTTGATGGGAATCCTTTAAGGACATGTTGGAAATAGGACAACCCATATATCCAATTAATTCACCACTCCAGTTGCGGGGACAAAAAAATATTTTCCCTTCCCAACCAGACATCTAGAGTGCATCGTAATGGTATTAACACAGGAATCAATCTCATTCTTGAAATGAGAACCATGACCGTCCAGAATAATTCTATCTTCCACTGAATTTCCATGCATAGTTTTACCCCATATAGTTCAACATTCCAGAACATCCCATGCTTGTTTTTCATGCATACACCTTAAAGTATCATTAAGTAATCATATATTAATCCCCCCTTCATTCACAAGACGATCCATTCTATCCCATAAAACCCAATTTCTCTTACATTTGGATTTAGGATCCCATAAAAAATCACAATAATTCTATCAAAATGCTTTGTCACAACCATAGTAACCTTAACAGAAGATAGTGCCTAAATAGGATATGTAAGAATAATACTACTAATCAATGTAATTCTACTCCCAAATGATAGAAAAAAAATTTCAAGTTAACAATCTGGGTCATTGATTTACTAATCAAAGATTCTAAATAAGAAATTTTAAGACTCCTATAAGATAGAGGAGCCCCATATATTCCATAGGGAAGTCACCTATATACATATTCAGAAAATTACCCACAGTAGATAGACAATTTGAGGTACAAGTTCGGGTAATATAAAAATATCTCTTTCTCTAGATAATTATTTTACCACTCCAAAGACAATATTCATCCAAGATCATATTCAAACCACTTAATGAACTACTTGAATCATTCATGAAAATAATAGTATCATAAAAAATTGAGAGGAGATACTGAATGGGAAGTCATCCCTTTCCAATAAGGAAAAATAACACCATTATTAATGCACATATGAATCAGACCACTGAGAAAATTATGAAGTAGAATAAAAATACAAGGAGAAATTGGATCCCCATAGCAAAGACCTCTTGTAGATTTAAAGAAACCACATGTTTTTTCCCTGAAAGATACATCCAACCAAGTTAAACAATAACAGTGAAAAATAAGATCAATGTTCGATAAACAAAATCACATACCTGCAAAAACATTATTGATGAATCCCCATTCCACACAATCATAAGATTTATTCATATCATCTTTAATGGCCACATTAAAACTCCGAGATTTAATGATGATTTCCCTAACCATTTCCTGTGCTAATGTCATGGATCTCGGGATAGTTAGACCTTTCAAAAAATGATGAGGCCCAAGAGATATTCACTTGGGTAGATGGATATAAAACCATGAATTAATAATACTATCAATAATCCTATAAGACACATTCCATATGCTTATAGGTCGATAATGGAGGATAAAAGTATGATTTATGTTCTTAGGAATCAGGACTATCGTGGAGGAAAGATTCCTACCCTTGAAAAAATCACAAATTGTAGCAATAAGTTCATCCTTAATAATATCCCACAAGGATCTGTAAAAAGCAACATGAAAGAAATCAGTCCTACCAAAACTGTCCAAATTGAGCTTTATCATAGCATTAAAAATATCCATTTCTTGAGGAAGGGAGCCCATCCCATCATTAACACGTTCTAAATAAAAATGTGGTGTAACATCAAAAAGGTCAGTATAACCCCTCAGATAACCATTTGGTATGTTAGCATTGGGTCTAGCAAGAAATTCTTTAAGATGGGAAAATCAGTTTTCCAATCAAGCCTCTATCATTAGAAAAAGAACCATTTTCACGTAAAATATTTGGTTTAATAATCATTTTCCTTTCCTTGATACATGTTTGAATATATGCTATATTTTTATCTACTTCTTACAAACATTTTTTCCTAGCTTTATCCCATGATATATTTTTTTTAAAGAATCAAATATGCTAAATACTCTTTTTATTGGAAACATCATCAAAGAATTTCTCATCCCATTCCTCCTCCATAAGACATTCAAGAAGCTCAAACACTCTCAGGAGATCATGTAAAATTTTATTTAGAATAATGTGATTCCTTGACCATAACATTTATTTTTTCTTTAGACGTCGGAGTTTAATCTGAACAATATTCCATGAATGTCCCAAAATAGGTTCTCCCAAAGATAGTTTCACAAAGTCCTAATATGAAGGATCATCATTCCAATGACAAAAATATTTACATTTCTCAATATTAAAATTTCCAGAAGAAATAGAAATAAATAATGGAGATTGATCCAAAACACCTCTCATAAAATGGTAGATGTTAGTATTATAATAAGTGGATATAGTAAGGATGTTACCCAATAATTTGTCCAATTGAGTAGAAGATCTATTTTCACCCTTTTGATTATTACACCAAGTATATTCATATACATGATAACCAATATCCAGTAGTCCATTTTAAGATATAAAAAGATTAAAATCATTACTGGATGATCTACTAATATTACTATGTACATTTTTTTTGTAATACAAATATGCATTCATTTTATTATTGTTACTTTGTAAATAGTTTTTAAAGCACAAATAGTATTTTTTGTTAATATTATACTAATAAATCTATTTTGATAAATTAATTGTATTTTGAATTAAATAAAAATTTAATAAAATATTCTTATTATTAAATAAATTTTTATTAAATATAATTGATCGTATATTTTTATGAGTGCAATTGTAATTTTTATTAAGGTTAGAAAGTTGTTTTTTCAAAACCCATGAATTTTCGATAAATGTCGGTTTTTATTTGAAAATTAAAAATTGAAATATTAATAAATTTATTTAGATAAATTAAATATTATTTCTGGAATAAGGAATTCGAAATTTTCCAATGGTGAATTTATCATAGTTTTCTGAGATAGTCGAATTTTGGGGTAAAAATTAAATGCTATTTAAATATATTATGTGTTTTATGGCATCATAATGACCCAATAGTGATGTAATAAATTAATATAAACATTATGTTCAGCCAATAAATGTTTTACCATTCATATAATGTGATTTTGTGATTGTTTTATTTATTTTAAAAAGCTTCAGTGGACACTTCCAATATTACAAAACATTTTGACTATTTAAATTTTTTTCCTTGAGAGTGTGACTCGCCTCTACATAAGAAACCCTGTTATTTTAAGAAGATAGTCCATTAGCCTTATAAAATATTTTTCTCACTCCCATTTTTTAAATAATATATGAAAAACCCAAGAGCTGGTTTTTGATTTTGATTATTTTAATGTGACGTATCCCAAACCTAAATAATAAAGAATTCCCTCTTCATTCCTATATAAACCCACACATGCTCCAACTTCCTCTTCACTAAAAGCCTTTTGATTTCATCCAACCCATTCCCACATCTCTCTATAATCCTCCCAAGGTTCCCCAAGATCCCATGAATTTTCTCTCAAGCCTCTTCCATGCTTTGGGGATCGCACTTCCAAGTAGGGGATTTCTTTATTTCCCATTTTTGTCCAATTTTCATTAAGTTGTTATGCCCTCTTTCTTTCAATTCAAAATGACATGGTATGATTTTGAACCTCCCCTATACATCACTATTTATTTATTTGTGTTGTGAGAACCATTTCTCCCTCATTAAGGCCTCACATGTACACCTGTTACCATGCCGAAATTCCTCAATGGATTTCTCTCTCCTCTTTTACATCCATGTAATTCTTTTGTATTATGCATCTAAATTCCATTAAGTTTTTTGGTAAATGTATCTATATGACTCCCTTACTATCCATTTCATGTAAAAATAATGATACACTCTTTTATCTCTCATAAAACATTTTCATGTTTCCTTATGTCACGTTGTTATGTTACCAAAATTGCACCACGTCTTTCCAAGGAAAGATCATTATGTAGTGAATGCATTACTGATCTCTCAATCAAGGGAATTCACCTTTATGAACATATACATATTTAATGGTAATTTCATATATATATATTCCACATTACTTAATTTTATAATTACTTAGGATGTTGATCGATTCCATGTTATATGATTCATGTGGCACACTGATGCATGAAAAAAATGTTTAAGAAGGGTGCACCCAAATAGTGATCCAATGCGTTGGGTCAGGTATAGTATCATGATACATCATGTTTAATGAGTTTTGAATCATGATAATTCAAGTGAAATGAGGTTTTACTCATCCTTCATGTTCAATGGGGGTTTACTCATGCTCCATGTTCAATGAGCCTTGGCTCATGGTAATCTCATGTTAAGTGTTGCTGCCACATTACCATGTTAGGATTATCATAATTTATCATGCATTTATGTTCATAATTCTATTGTGATCCATTGATAAGCCTTTTTTCTAACATTTATTTTATTCCTAATGTTATTCCTTGTTTATTCCCTTGCAGGGCTTTGCAGCTAACCATTTTCTTATGTATGTCCTCATGTTATCACATGTAATGCTATGTATGAGGGAATGTAGTGGTCATGTAAAGGATGTTTTCAATAAAGATGTTTTATTTAATGTTTTAAGTTTTATGTTATTATCCTAATCCCCAAAGACACTAGAACTCTCAAACATTAATGTTGTATCAAGTGAAAATATTATGAAATAAATCATGTTTATGATTGTAAAAAAATAAGGGTTGTTATAGTTGGTATTAGAGGATAGGTTTAGCTATTTTAGGGATTAGGATCAGAAACCCCTAGTGAAGACTTAGATCAAAATATAAGTATAATAAAAACATACCTATGTTTTTGTGAGTACTATGTTAGTGTTTTATCAAGAAAATACATCCCTGTCTAAATACGAGCAGGTAGAGACGGCTCAGGCAAAGATGTATCCTAGGGGTAAAACCCGAAAACTCTGCTTTGAGCTAGACTGGAATGGGAACTGGTGCACGAAAATGGCCCTTTATACACTCTTTGTTACGTCACTACAATGGGATAAGATTTGGTTAATTCACAAGCTTTTTATGAACCCTTATTAAGTGAATTAAAAAATCCCCTAAGAATATATATTAGAAATTATATCATGAACCGAATAGATTAAAGCCTATGGATTCATAAATTAATGAAATAAAAGTTATTTAAAATTCGTCATATTTTCCTTAGATTACCCTTTATGTGTTACCCCTAACCTCACTTTTATTTAATCCAATGGCCAGTAATAGGAGGACCGAGGCTAACAACCGATGTAAAGATCATTGCGATGATTGTTCTAATGAGATCCACATTCCGATGAGAGCAGGAATTGCAAACTTTTCCAGGATACTCTCTCAGTTTACTCAATAATTGAATAGAAACATGAGCCAAGAGGAACGTTCACCCCCCCTATTAAATAACAAGTCTCTATGGAGAGCTTCCTGAGACAAAGGCCACCTAATTTTAATCGATCATTTGATCCCTCAATCTCTGAACAATGGATCAAGTCCATTGAAAAGTTCTTCTCCATCCATCAATGTTCCGAACAAGAGAAGGTCCTTTTGGATACTTATCCTATGGAGGGTGAAGCCGATATATGGTGGACATTGATCAAAAATATAAATCCTGAGGATGATATTGAGGCATTGGATTGGTAGGATTTATGGAATATATTTTTTGATAAATATTTTTCACGCACCCTCCGTCTTAAGATGGAAAGGGACTTCCTTTCCCTCAATCAAAAAGATGATGAATATATTAGAGAATATGAGGCTAACTTCACAAGGATTACATGATATGCTTTTGGCTTTGTTGTTACCCCAGAATGAAAGGTTGACCACTTCTTTGTTGGGTTGAAACCAAGCCTACAAGAATCGTTGGTTATCCGTGACTTCACCAGCAATGATGAAATAGTTTGATGAGACCTCAAGGTCAAAATGGAGATCAGAGAATCTCAAGGGTATCATGGGGATAAGAAGCATATAGTGGACTTAAATTCAGGAATTCCAATTGATTAATTAAATAATTCTAAGAAGATACAGCCCTACACTTTCCAATGTTGCAGAAATAAATACCCCAGAAATTTCCTGTAGGGGACGAGGAAATGCTTTAGGTATGGAAGAGAAGGGCACCTAACTGTTAACTTCCAACAATAAGAACATGTGTCTACAACAGAGGAGAGGAATCGTAATTTTGAACATCAACACATTTTTCATTGCTACAACTCCAATGAACCACGACATCTTGCAGATCAGTTCCCTAAGCCAAGGGTTTTCAGAGGCAACTGACAACCTCTAAGGTAACAAGGGAGAGATTTTTCCATCACTACTACCAAAGTGAACCCCAAGAATGATGTGGTGATATCTATGATAGTTATTCATTCAAGAATAGAGAATGTAAATTTTTATTCAGGTTTTACGCATTCTTTTATATCCCAAAAGATTAGAAGAACAATCTCAACACCACCTGAAATCATGGAAGTAAAGATGTCGTTGAATACAAAAAATGGGGAAATCATTGTATCCAATGAGTATAACTCCTCCCCTATTATAATAGGTGAATTTAACTTCCATTTTAACCTCATCATACTACTTATGGTGGAATTTTATGCTATTATAGACATGGATTGGCTTTCTTTATATTGAGCCAACATAAATTTCCGTGAGAGGGAAATCACACTCCAGATGTAGAATCGACCCCTGATTCTATACAAGTGCAAGGAGGAAGATGAATCTTCTTTAGCTCTGTCATATCATGTGTGGATATTAATTCCCTATAATAATCCATATCTAACTCAAAATATTGTGTCTAAGGAGGAAACCATCGTTGAAGACATACCTTTTTTGAGGGAATTCGCTGAAGTGTTTCCTGAGGAATTTCTTAGTCTTCCTCTAAGAAGAGATGTTGAATTCCCAATTTAACTTATACCTATGGAGTTTCCCATATCAAATACTCCATATATAATGTCTATTGTGGATCTTAAGGATATTAAGAAACAAATACAGGAAAATCTGGATAAAGGGTTTATACACCCATGTGCTTCACCTGTGGGTGCACCAGTCCTCTTCATCAAGAAGAAAGATGGGTCAATGCTCCTTTGCATCGATTATCGTGATTTTAAAAAAATCATGATAATGAACAAGTATCCTCTCCCATGAATTGATGACTTGTTTGATTAGTTGCTTGGATCACAGTAGTTTTCCATGGTAGATTTGTGGCCAGGATATTATCTAGTAAGGGTGAAGAAGGAAGATATTTCCAGCACTGCTTTTCATACAAGATACGGGCACTATGAATTCATAGTAATGACTTTTGGACTCACTAATTCACCACAAATATTTAGACAATATTAATAGAGTCTTTATAGATTACCTCGACAAATTTTTGGTAGTCTTTATTGTTGATATTAGAATATAATCCAAAACAAAGGAGTATCATGATGGGCATCTAAGACATATAATAGAGACCTTGAGAAAGGAAAAACTCTATATAAAGTATATAAAGTGTGAGTTCTGGTTGAATTTGGTCTCATTCATGGGCCATATCATCACAAGCAGTGGGATATCTATGGATCCCTCTAAGACATGTACAATAGAGGGATGGCTAAATCCAACATCAGTAAAGAATATTTGTATCTTCATGGAGTTAGCAGAATATTATCAATGATTTTTGAGAAATTTCTCATGATTTTACAGCCCAATTACCATGTTAAATCGGAAGGGATTAAAGTTTTTATTGTGTGATAAATGCAAAGAAGTCCTCAAGGGTTTAAAAACGAGGCTTATCACATCGCATGTTCTCACTTTACCCACAAGTGGAGAACTTTTTTTTGTATTCAGTGATGCTTCGAAGATGGTCATGGGATTTGTGTTGATTAAAAAGGACAAAGTCATTGCCAATGCATCAAGGCAATTAAATTTCCATGGGAATAATTATCAAACACATGATCTGGAGTTGGCTGCGGTGATCTTCACTTCAAAAATTTGGTGGAATTATATCTTTGGGGAGAGGTGTGAAATATTTACTGACCACAAAAGCCTCAAGTATATATTCACACAGAAAGAGTAGAACATGCACCAACGGATATGGTTATAGCTAATACATGACTATGACTGTTCAATCCATTACCACCCTGGGAAAGTTAATAAGCTGGAAGGTGCTCTAGTTATAAAATAACCAGCGATTCTATCACAGATGAGAATTGAGAAGGCTCCAATCATCTTATATTTGATGAAGATGGGCATGGGAATAATAAAGAAGGTAACATCCTCAATCCATTCACAAATTATTTCTCAACCCTCTATTTTGGAATGGTTTAAGGATGCTAAAAATGATGATGTGGGAATTCATAAGATAGTGGAAGCTATCAAAAGGGGTAAATCCTCATAGATCAATGTTAATGAAGAAGGAATTGTGAGATTTGGGAAAATACTATGTATTCCCTCAAGTTTAGAGCTGAAGAAGGAACTTTTGGATGATGCACATAGATCAAATTTCCATATTCACCCAAGAAAAAGAAGGATGTATCGAGATCTATGAGAGAATTATTGATGGGATAATATGAAAAAGGGTATCGATGAATTTACATCAATGTTCGTGGTGTTTTAGCAAGTGAATGGTGAGAGACAGAAGTCTAAGGGGAGGATGAAACCATTACCCATACCAGCATGGAAATGGGAGAACATCACCATGGACATTTTCACTGGACTTCCTACGACATCTAATGGAAATAATGCAATCTGGGTTGTTTTGGATCGTCTTACAAAGTCTGCAGACATTATTCCAATTTGGGAAGATTTCTCATTAGATCAACTAGCACAGATATATATTAGGGAAGTTGTAAGGTTTCTTGAAGTACCACTATTTATTGTCTTTGATCGTGATCCAAGATTCTCATCTATGTTTTGGATGAGTCGTCAAGATGCTATGGATACTGAGATGAACTTTAGTATAGTTTATCATCCTCAAATTGATAGTCAATCTGAGCAGAGTATCCAAACACTTGAGGAAATGTTTAGAGCGTGCTCAATAGACTTTTAAGAGGGATGGTATCAATATATTCCTTTGGTCGAATTATCCATCAATAAAAGTTTTCACTCGAGTATTCGAATGGCACCCTATGAAGCCATGTATGGGAAGAGGTGAAGAACACCGGCATGTTGGGATGAAGTCAGTGAACATTAGCTTCTAGAACCAAAAATGGTCGAAGAAATGTTGGAGAAGGTGAAAACCATTCATCATCATATCAAGGAATCCCAGAGTCGATAGAAAAGTTATTCAAATAACCATTTATGAGACCATGAGATTAAAGTTGGGGACATGGTATTTCTACACATATATCCATGGAAGAAGGTCATGTGGTCTGGAAAGAAAGGGAAGTTAGGTCCTATGTACATCGGCCCCTTCGAGATTTTTGATCGTGTTGGGGTTGAGACCTATCGACTAGCACTTTCCCCTACCATGGCCAAATTACATGATTTCTTTCATGTATCCCTCATAAAGAAGTACATACCAGACCCTTCACATGTACTCTCTTTGGAGTTATTATAGCTAGAGGATGATCTTTCTTACGAGGAGCAACTAGTGAAGATGTTAGGGCATAGAGAAAACGTTCTACGAAATAATTCAACCCCCCCCCCTCAAAGTGTTGTGTAAAAACCACAAGTTTGAAGAACCGATGTGGGAATCAGAGGAAATAATAGAGCAGAGTTACCCACATTAGTTTTAGTGTGGGAAAAGCAAATTCCGGGGGTGAAATTTCTTAAGGGGGGAAGATTGTAACGACCCAAAATATCATTAATAGAAATTCCTCTTGATCTAAATAAATGTGTTTTTATGATTATATATAATTTGAACTTCCTTGGTCTTATGTTTCTTCATTTGAAAATACCATTATGAATTGTCATCGTTTCCTATATATCCATTGAACAGTGATCTCATGATTAGTAAAAATTTAGGGATTTATCAAATAAAATTTACTGAGACAAAGGAATTGATGGCCTCATATATTAGACATTCCCCGTACAAAGCCAATTTTTCGAAGCTCAGAAAATAGGTGGCATCATTGGGCTTCGCTCTTGACCAAGCCCAAGATGATCTTGAACAAGTTAATATTGAGTAGAACCGACTACGGGAGAAGTGGAAGTTAATAGAGATTACCACCTGAGTGATGTTATTCGAGCCACCCCAAGAGTATGTCACCATCACACACCATACCCTTCGTTCTTATGTAGGTGTTATATGGGGTTATGTAACGATACCCTATAACTATGAATATGTACATTATATTTGTATAATGAAAGTGAATTCATTTTATTATTGTTACTTTGTAAATAGTTTTTAAAGAACAAATAGTATTTTTAGATAATATTCAACTAAGAAATAAATTTTGACAAATTAATGTAATATTGAATTAAATAATATTTTAATAAAATATTTTAATTATTAAATTAATTTTTATTAAATTCAAATGATCGTATATTTTTATTAGTGCAATTGTTATTTTTATTAAGGTTTGAAAGTTGTTTTTGTCAAAACCCATGAATTTTTTATAAATGTCAGCTTTTATTTTAGAAATAAAAATTATCATATTTATAAAATTATTTAGATAAAATTTATATAATTTTTGGAATCAGGACATTGGAATTATCTGATGGTGAATTTTTCATAATTTTTTGTGACAGTCTAATTTATGGGTAAAAATTAAATACCGTTTAAATATATAATGTATTTTATGACATCATAATGACACAATAGTGATCTAATAAAATAATATAAATATTAGGTTCGGCCAATATATTTTTTACCATTAACATAATTTGATTTGGGGTTAGTTTTATTTCATTTACAAAGCATTAGTGGACCCTTCAAGGATTATAAAACATTTTGTCTTCTTAAATTGTTTTCCATGAGAGTGTCAGACACCTCCATATAAGAAACCCAATTATTTTAAAAAAATTTCCCATTTTCCTTATAAATTTTTTTTCTCCACTCCCCTTTGGCATAAACCTTCGGAAAAAAACCAGGAACTGGTCTGTGGTTTTGATTAGTTTAATGTGAGGTGTCATAAACCAAAATAATAAAAATTCACTCTCCTTTCCTATATAAACCCACCCTATCTCCCACTTCCTCTTCACTCAAAGCCTTTGGAGTTCGTCAAAACCCTGAAATCCTCTCTATAGAAACCTCCCATTGTTCCCAAAGCTCCCAAGAAGCCTATCTCAAGACTCTCCCAAGCTTTTGGGATCTCACTTCCAAGTAAGAGATTTCATCCTTTCTCATTTTTGACAAATTTTCTTTAAGATTTTATGCCCTTTGTTCAATTAAAAATGTTGGGGTATGATTTTGAGTCTCTCACATGCTACCCTATTTATTTTTGGATGATATAGACCCATTTATCTCTCATTAATTCCTCCCATGTACACCTGTTACCATGCCAAAATTCAGTGAGGGATTTATCTCTCCTCTTTTACATCCAAGTAATTATTTTGTATTATGCATCTTAATTCCATTATGTTTGTTGGGACATGTATCTATATTACTCATTTACAATAAATTTCATGTAGATATGATGAGACACCCTTTTGTCCCTCATCATTCATTTTTGTGAATCCTTATGTCCGTCGTTATACTGAAAAAATTGCACCGCATTTTTCCAAGCCAAGATCATTGTGTAGTGAATACCATACCCTTGTATCTATCATGGGTATTCACCTTTATGAACATATAAATAATTAATGGTAATTTAATTTATTTATTCCACATTACTTATTTGTTGAATTACTTATGATTTCGATTGATTCCATGTTATATGATCTTTGTGGAACACTTATGCATGAAATGAAATGTTTAAGAAAGGTGTGCCTTGATAGCACTCCAATGCATTGGGTAAAGTAAAGTATTATGATAAATTACATGAAATGAGTATTGACTCATTATAATTCAAGTTCAACAAGGTTTTACTTGTGATTCATGTGCAATGAAGGTTTACTCATTCCCCATGTGCAATGAGCCATGGCTCATGCTAATCCCATGTTAAGTGTTGTTTCCACATTTTACATGTTAGGATTATCATGATTTATCATGACTATATGATCATGTTTCTCTTGTGCTCTATTCATATGCCTATTTTCTAACATGTATTGTATTCCTCATGGTAATCCATGTTTATTCCCTTACTGGGTTTTATAGCTCACCCGTTTCTTATGCATGTCCTCTGGTTATACCATGCAATGGTAGGTATGAGGGAATGTACTGGTCATGTAAAAGAAGTTTTCAATGAAGATGTTGTATTTCATGTTTTAAGTTGTTATTTAATTATTAGAAACCTCAAAGACACTAGACATATTAATCTTTCAAGTTGTATCAAGTGAAGATTTTATGTAATAAATATTGTTTATGTTTGTAATAAAATAATGGTTATTATAAATACCCAGCAAAGAAATCATAAAAATGGACACTTTAGATGAAATGAAATATGACTTAATCTAGTTACCAATACCCCGATCATTCCATATAAATATAGGAATAATTGAAATGAAGGAGTATTGGGATTGACACCTAAAACAATAGACATCTCAAGATGGGAAAAGAACCTATCCTTTTGTGATTTAGTTCTTAAATAAGATAATATCTACTAGAACAAAAGAGAAAAAACATCCAAATTAGATTCCAGATAATAATATCCCACATTTCTATTCAAGGGTAAATACACTACTTCACCTGGGTTATCAGAAAATGAGTAAATCACCGAATCCTATGAACAAGTAAAAGGAGGTGAAAAAGAATCATCTTTAGGAAAAGTATATGAATATAAAATAGAATCCTAATTATCCTTATTTTTATCAGAACCAATCCATGACTCAAATTGTAAATGAAATGGAGGTCTAGGAAAACTATGAATCATACATCAAGTAATACCGCAATACTAAAAAGTAAATAAATACTTGAATATTAAATAAAGACAATCCTCAAACTAAAATTAAATCACTTGACGTGGGATATATGGTACAATATCGAGATAGGACACCCCAGACATTATAATCTGTTCATTCAAAAAAGTGGATATATGATCCATTTCATCAATGATCTAAAACTCATCCAATATCACTTTAGAGAAGGAATTTATATTAGAAGAATGAATATTTTATTCAATTCTAACATTCTTATCCTACCTTCTATTCATTCCAAGCCTAAAATCCTAACCATGTTTTTGAAACATTCCTGGATGAACTCTATAACACGTCTGTAAAGAATAACCTTGCATAGAGAAATTGAAACAAAAATGAATAAAAATAGGATACATTATATCTTTGTTCAATGAAAAGGAATCATGCACATGAATAACATCTTTTTCTGGAATCAAATGAGAAAAATTTTATTCCACACAAATTGTACCCACCAATATATCTGCACAAGATTTAGTTCTGATATCTAAGAATAAGAAGACACCAAGTGAATCACTAATAATCTTTAGGAATCCTTCATTATGAAAGGGAAGGGGAAGACACAGTATATTGATCCAATAATATACTTTCAATCTCTCCATTGTATGGTGAGAATCTAAGGTCCATCTAGATTAGGTAAAGTTCTATCAACCAAAAGAGTCTGGAGAAAAACACCATTCCTGAATAAAATCATCCTAGGAAACCAATAAGAGACAGAATGATAGAATATTAATTGATTAAATTTTTACTGGAAACTAAACACCCCAAGAATTAACATTAATATTTTTTTGGACAGACCAATGTTATAAATCTTTCAACTAACTAAAGGGGATGTTGTTTGCTGCTCTTATCATTTTTCATATCCATGGATGGAGTTCAGTTTGAGGTTTTCTATGACATGTAATTTCTTGGGTTTGGATTTTTTTTGATGTCATAGAGATTGGTTGTTTTTTATGGGTATCAATATTTACATCCTTATGAGATTAATTATACCACCCATGATCTTGAGTTTTTGGTAGTTGTGTTTTTCTTAATGTTGTGGAGAAGTTACCTTCTTAGTAAGAGTTGGGTGGTTTTCACCGATCACAAATGACTGATATATGTCCTCTCCCAGTATGATGTAAAATTTTGATAGTGAAGGTGGATGGAATTATTGGAGGATTAATATGATGTGATTTTTAATACACTGAGAAATGGAAAATATTGTGGTTGATGTACTGAGAAGGAAGTCACATAGTGATGCAGTGTTTCAATCTAGAGGTTCTTAGAGAGCGGTACATGTTCTCTCTATTATGAGATATGGGAGATGTTTGATGTAATTTTTTTAGCTGATAGTGTAGTCATCATTTGTTCAGCGGGAGTAGGAGTCCCATCTAGTGGATTTTGAGGTAGGGGTCTAGAGAGATCAGGTTGCCTTTTTTGATGCTCATAATGGTTAGTTTGTGGAATAGAATCAATAGGTTTCATTCCATACAAGGATATATATCCCTTTTTCAATGCATGATATGTTTTATCATGAGCTCCATTTCCCACCCATGGTGGTACATACTAGGTTGATGAAGATGTATTGAGCTTTAAGTGTAAATATTTCATGGCCTACATTGAACTGTTTCATTTTTAGAGTCTTTTTCTCGGTGTTTGGTAGGCCATAAGGTGAAGTCCAAGCACCCTGTTCCTGGTGGGTTTCACCAGCTATTAAATGTTTCTCATTATTTGTGGGAAAACATCTCACTTGACTATGTTATGAGTTTACCTCAATCTCATGGAGGCTTCAATTATATATGGGTGATAGTGGATAATGGGAAAAATTTCATCAAATTTATAAAACTCAGGGAATAAATATTATAGTAGTTTTTATCATGAAAGTATCTAGAGGATTTTGTGAGACTCCATGGAGTTATAAGGATGATATTATTTGATCGTGTGCCTCATTTTACGTAATTGTTGAGAAGATATCTTCATCATGATTTTGGAACTTACTTATACATTATCACAAACTTTCATCTTTATAGATATGATCAAAAAGAGAAAACCATCTAGAAACTTGTAGAAATGATACAGTATAATGTCCTAGATTTTGGAGGTTTGTTCTTGAGAAAAAAAAATCATTTCTAAAGTTTGTATATAATAATAGTTTTCACTCTAACATTAGTATGTTTCTATTCAAATCATTGTGGTACTTGACTTTCTATTCTCTGCCATGATGGACTAGGATTAGAGAGTCAAAAATTATCTGGCTATTTCCAGTGCATAATATGACATATATGGTTTAGTTAATTGGATGAATAATGAATACAATATAGGATTATCATGAATCCTTTGTATATCATCGGAGGATACCTCTATACTTCTATGTTCATGATCAAATGATCTCGATGGTGAATCCTTATCATGTAAGGAGAAATTTTTCCATGGGAATAAAATTTATCATATATTTTTTTGAAATTTTTAAGGTGTTGGCTCATTCGGGAGTTGTGTCATATTGGATACCACTTTCTCAACATATTATTCTCAAACATGATGTTTTTAACATGTTGTATCTCTAGTGTAATATTTATTATGACTATATAATCATCTATTGGTGAATGAACAATGTTTATGATGATGAGGACTTCGAGGAGAGGCTTCTAGAGATCTAGGACTACTAGTTTAAGGTGTTTCATCAACATTGTATTCTATTGTATAATTTATTTTTTTGTTATGGTAGTGAGGAAGAGGGAACCTAGAAATATGATTCAAAATGAAAACATAGTACCCAAAGTTTTTTTTCTTTTATTTATTATCTTTAAATGCTACACATTTTTTATATATTTAAAATTTTCTAATTATTTGTTGGTCTCCCTATTTTTTCCTAATTGTAGCGTTGTTGTCGTTTTAGAGGTATCTCCCATATTTTTTTTTTGGATTTGGTTGATGTATTTTTATATTTTTGAACTTTTTTCTCAAAGTGAGGTGGTTTAGCTTCTAAGATGGTGAGATCCTTGAGAATTATCCTATAGTGGGGCTTTATGGATAACTCTTTATCTTTAACACTCTCCATGTTTAGTTTTTGAAATTGTTGATGTTGAGAATGTTTTGATAGGTATCTTTTATTAGGGATCAATTTCCCAGTATCCCTTCTATTTTTTGTGTTTTGGGTGTTGGAGTTTCCTACAGAAAGATCTTTGTTGTTTTAGTGTAAAACTATTTTTTTTTGGGGTTCCACTACCAAAATGATAAGTATGTTTCTTGGATCACTATGATGTACCATAAGGGTAGTTATTTTAGCATAGAGAGGATTTCTATGGAGTATGAGAGCCTTAGGACGAGAAATAGGGATACTTCATTTTCAGTAATATATGTAATCTAGTGAGGATGATTTTATGTACATGTGTAGGTATGTTGTTCCATGTATTGTGGTTACAGAATAATATGAAGGACTTTTACATTTTGAAGGTTCCAGCTATGGTGTAGTCTTTTTGGGTGGTTCTTCTATTTTAGTATTAGTTGTATTTTTGTGTTGTAGGATGTACTGTAGTCTCTTCCATGGATAATGGGATGGAATCCTTATTATAGTATAACTTCATCCCCTATATAAACTTTTATAATATCTTCCCTTGATCTTCACACAAGGTTTCCACCAAGGGGGCTTTGGCTTGGTCTCCTTCCATTGCTTATAGTCATCCTATTTTTCAATGGAATGTGGCGTTATCCAAGGTGTTGAATTGTGATCTCTCTAAAAATATCTACCTATAAATACACCAATCTCATTCCAACCCAACATTATCCCACTTCCTTCTACCAAATACTTATATCCCATCAGATTTTTTTGAATCACTTTGAATACTTTTTTAATTGTGATTGACCTCATATTACCATTTCTAATCCACAATAATTTGAGGTATGTTCTACATCACATTTATTATTTTTAATTCTTATATTGATATCATTTTATATAGGTTTTTTTTGTCTATGTTACAGATTTTTATATCCATAATTATAATAGAGTCTTCTAAATTCTTTGTCGCAGTTGTGGTGCATCAACCTTGAAGGAATGATGTTTCTTGATAGATAGATGATCTGAGATCTATGACACTAATTTGTTATCATGTGAAGAACAATGAATCTTTTGAGGTATTGGGTTAATTTCTTCCCCTTTATTTAAATGAAATGATAAATTGACTATGGTTAATCCCTTTACATGGTAGTGAAATTAACCTAATAAATATTATACTAGATTAAATATGGAAATTTTATTGTGGTTCAAGTCATCACACGTTGTTTCTTTCCACCATCATAAAATATTTCCACTTGATTTTATAGATAGTTTTATATCTATACTAGTTTTTTTTAGATTTTTGTTACGTTTGTTTTAACAGTTTCAAAATGATGAAATTGAATAAAGAACTTAATTTTAGTAGAAATTTGTTTCTCGGATAAAGATTTAATGAATATGCATTTTTAAAAAATCTACTATTTATTATAATTTGATGCTAATAAAATTATTTCATTTATGTATTTTATTTTATTATTTTATTACATGTGTTTATGGAATTCAATAAAAAACATGAACCTATAATTCTTGTAAATGATGAATATAATAAAATATTATTTACTACAAAAATATTTAAATAGTTTTATGAGACTCATTTTTTATTACAGAGCTTGTTTAAATTGATTGATAGCTTATGGTTGCTGATGCCTTAGGTTTCGTATATTTGGAACCTATAAATAATTAATATGTTAATTTAATATGGAATAATAATTGGTTTCTTAATAATGATAAATCATTTGTTCTAAGAGTTTACATTTGAAAGCTAATGATGAATGACTTGTTCTTAGGTCCAAGATTTCCCTATTGAATATTTTTTTATTCTTCCTTATGAATTATCTAGATATTAGACTTGAAATTTAAGGTTATCCAAGATTTTATGGTGATATATGTGAGGGGAGTCCTGATGTTTTGGTAAGAATTGATGCATGTAGTAGCATGATGCATAGGGATATTCATGATGGTGTTAAGAATGGCACTAGCATAATAAAATGGGTTGAATCTAAGATTACATGTTATTGTATTGTGTTTTGGGTTCTTTTGTTTAATTATTTTTTTAATGTACACATTATTAAGTTATTTATTTTACCTTCATTCCTTTCCCCGCTATTTGATGTTGTATGATTTTCTTAGTTTCAACTCTTTGATGGTAGATTTTGGTGTTTTCCTAGAGTTCCTAGAATTATGGAATGGTAATAACATTTAATAAATGTTTTAACATATAAGTTTTTCATTGATGGAATGAAAATGAGATGACTCTCATGGGAAAAAGTGAACACTATTTGGATTAATCATGGAAGACGTAGAAATCCATCTAATTGATAATAGAATGTTTAATTTGGTATAATTTTGTAAATTAATTGTTAATGAATTAATTAATATAATGTGATTTTTTAAAAGTTATGATTTAATTTAATTCAAGTCTTCGTTAATTCTTGATTTATTATAGGATATCTAGTCTCTTGTACTGGGAACATGTTTCTGAGTGAAAATAGATACAGTTGAGCCTGGGACTCGGATATTCCCATAGTGTGGTTGTGAGTTTTATTATATCATATTTGAATTGTGATTTCCTAAACTACCCACAAATTTCATTTAGGGAAACTGAAACCCAGTGAACTTTGGGAGGTTTGTTCCCAAACATCTAGGTTAGAGGGGACAGATGGCTGACTACCTATTCCGGCCCCAATTTATTCTCTTAGAGATATTATGTGCGGCAATGCACAATGGTTAGTTACTCATATATGTATGTAGAGCGAAATAATGGATTGTGTTTATATCAAACACATGTTTCTAGGGTTGTTCTATATAAAGTATTATTATAGGTATGATGTTTATATGTTGTCATGGTTTGACGTACCATACTTTGGGTATGGGTTGTGGATTCTTGTGGTATAATTCATGATGTATGATACATGTCATAAAGTCTATGGTTCCCTATATAAACTAATGGAATACATTAAGGATATTTGATATTGTATAATGGGATTATGTGATGCACAAGGTGAATATTTTGATACATATACCATTTTTTTAGGATAGCATAATTTGGACAGATATGGGTCCGGACGTGCGACATTGGGGAAGAGAAGAAAACTTATGGGGTAGAAAATGTGGGGTGACCTTGTTGATTTATTATTATAATATATGATATCTCTAGTATGTGTAAACTTTTGAAACATACCCATTATGAGGTTGGTAACTTAGTATAACTGTCTAGGTAGTGAGTTAGTTTTACTTATTGTTCACTAGGATTTTGTATGATTTATTTTTTTTTAAAAAAAAGAGGCTCTTTGGAGGATCTTACTAGGTATACTATTATGATCACCCAATGTGTATATAAGAAATTTTTTTTGCTAAAAATATCAGGTTGGAGAATGATATGGATATTATTATCTCTAGGTTTTTTAGTAATTTTTTTGGACTTCTATTCATTGTCCAGTTTACCATTTTGTTACTTGTAGTTCTCCATTAAGTTTTTTTAGTTCTATATGTAATTTTAGATATGATCTTGGGATTTATTTTACCTATATGAGTAGTATTTTACTGGTATATTTTTATTATATCCCTCATAAACATGATATATAAGTGATTAATGTCTCATATTTTTACGTATGATATACACTCTATGCTAGTTTCCAACTGAGTGCTTATTGGGGTTAGGACACAGGAATTCACTATCCTCCTTCCCTCATTTCCATCCGAAGAGGGGTAATCTTTAGGGGGATTAGTCATGACACTAAATTATATTATCAATTTACTCATCACTAAAGTTGTGGTCTTTTAATATCATTCTCAATGTACAATACTTTATTTACTAATGTAATATCTTTTAACATTTTTAGTATGGTTCTTTTCTATTAACATTGACTCACCTAAAAAATTGTGAAAGAATTAATTTATTTAAATTATTTTCTCAAGAATTCATTTTCTTATAATTATATTTGTTTCTCATAATGTATCCTCATTTCCCTGTTATTATAGTTTTCCAAAAGTAATTATTATTCACCTTATTTTTAAAAAATATTTCTTTTTAAAATAAATGTTATCCAAAAGTAAATTATATTTCTTATTATATTTCAAATATATTTTCTAATTTTATTTTAAAATTTTTTTCATCTATGCCAATATCCTTAAATTTTTGTTATGATTCATTAGTTATATGCTATAATGATACCATCCACCTTCATTCTCTATATTGATTTTGATAATATACTATGAAAGTTTCATGAAACCCATTAATTTCTCATGGGATAATCCATATATGAATCAATTATGAATGATTGTAGTTACAAATGGAATGAATATATTTTAATTGTAACTATATGATGGGTAGATATGATATATCCGATAATAAATTGAGTAAAATATTATATCTCATATGATAAAAATGATAAATGGGTCATTATAACAATCCCAAAAGCTTATATAGGTGGGGACCCGAAAAATGTAAAGGCAAATGATTAGTGAGACCAATCTCAAATGAGTATAAGTTTAATGATCCTAGGCCCAAAAAGTTACATAATTGGTGATCCAAAGAAGAAAATTGTACATGAGTGGTTAACTGAATCCCAAAAAGGTATACATATTGTTAAACCAAACCTACTATATTATACACATGTGTTCATCCAAGACCATTATATGGTGAATTTATTTGTGGTAAACGTTGAAACATGTTTCATGCTCATATGAATCATATATTATTATTTCATGAATCATGATCGCATAATATTGAAACATGATTCAGCACTATGAAGACTTGTGTTTTTTCATTAAATATGTACATCACAATTTAGAGTTTGGAATTTGTGATTTATTAGTAATTATTTCCATATTTAATGTTCATGTACCTTGAATATGTCCTCATACCCACATATTCACCTTAAGATCACTAATGACCATTAATTGTAATATCTTATGTTTACCATTATATAGAATCTAATCGCCCCTCCCCTTTATTCTATTTCCATTCTATGTATTATAAAGAAGTGTATTTTGTATGATGGGTCAAAAAAGAGAATCAAGTGAGAAGAAAAAATTTATAAAATATTAAATTCATATTGTAAAATAATAAGATATTATAGATAATCTCCAAAGACACTAAACCTTCTGTATTTTGGATTGTGTAAATTTATGAAAAAAATGTGTAAATTATAGAATAATGTTAAATATTAATGTTTTTTTTTCTGGTTCATATCATGTAGTGTCAAAAAAGATGTTTAATTTTTTTATTTCTAGCAAAAAATATAATTTTTTGGACTTTAGGTGCATAAAACAGCATTGTAGGATATGGGATGATATGGAAGTTAAGGATTATGGGTGGGTATGATATAAGACATCCACATTACACTATACATCCAACAAAAATAGAAATAATGCTATACCTAGTTATAACAAATTGCATCTTCACAAGTAAGTCTTATACATTTGGGAGGATGATATGATTTCACTCTAGTTCATGTCCACTAGAGGAATCTAGATGTGATTTGAAAAGGGTGAACACAAAAGTTTGTAATATGGAATTGGAGAAGAAAAAAATTATTATTGGGTCTTGGATAGGTGGTCTGGATGTCACTACAAGTCCTATAAAGAATAGGTATCAAGCCACAAATGTTTCTATGAAAATGAATTTTTATAGATATGGATCATATGTAGGGGTATATGAAATGATTATACCTCAATTTTGGGCCATTTAAGGAAACCTTTCATGAATTTACATGGGTCCGCACACTAGGACGGAATGGGTATTTGAAGAGGAAATAATTTGTGGTTTGATCCATGATAGGTGGTATAAAAATAACTAAATATCCTATAAAAAATAGGGATCCATACACATAATTTTATATCAAAATGTCTCTAAATAGATCTCATATTTACATAGGGTGATTAAATGACTCCAACATAATGTTGGTATATTAATTGAAATACAGTTTTAATTTAAAATATTCCTCACACAAGGATCAATTTATGGTTTTAAGATTATTAAATTTTTATATTATGGAAATATAAGAGTTTTAGACATCATTGTCCTTTAAAAATAGTAATCAAGCCACACATATTTCTTGTAAATTTATCTCTATATATTTGGTTCCTGTGAAGGGGAATGGTTGTGAAATTTATGGGTAACCTACTAATAGAAAGATGAATGAAAAATTAGAATGATTGGGTGAATTATCAATACCATGGAAAAATAAAGTGGGTCCATCTTAATGTATGGTCATTTTATGGCCTAATGTGAGTGGGTAAGTGACCGAACACTTAGATGGAGTGGGGGGGTTTAGAGTGGGTGAAATTTGTGGCTAATGTTAGGATTAGAGATCTAGGCATCCCTGTTTATCCTGATAGAACAAGAATAAATCCTCACTTAGTTATAAAAAATAGAGGCATTAATTTATCATAGTGCATGTCTACAATGTAAAACTCAAACTTCAATTATAGTATGTTTATAATAGAAAAATAATATAATGCACATACCATTATTCAGTAATGTGATTAAAAGATAAATTCTAAAATTCAATATTTTTAATTTTATTGAATAAAATTTATTTTTTGATTCATAATGTAAAAATCATATTCTGGTAAATTGTTCAGATTTTTTAGAAATAGTTTCATTTTAAGTGAATAGTGAAAAATACACATTTTACCAAAAATATCAATTTTATGAAATTATAAGGATATAATAAAAACATTAAATTTTATGAAATCATTTTCTAGAAAAAATATATATTTATGATATAATATAATTCATATAAAAATATAATATTGAAATTTGAAATATATACCAAACATTTTGAAATCAAAGTAATGTTTTTGTTCAAATAAATATTTCTTAGTTCTTATCTCTTAATCAATAAAATACAAGGGTACCTTAGGTTTTCGTTTTCTTAAATAAAAATGAGTCTCATTTGATTTAAAATAATCCAATTCATTATTTTTTAAGCAATATTATCCTTTTTCTTAATATTATATCATTTTTGTTTAAAATAATCATTTTTAAAAAATTATTTCTTATTTTATTTTGAACCCTTATAATTATAATAATTTCTTCCCATTTTAAAAATTGGTTCTTATAAAATATATTATATAATTTCATTTATAATAATTAACATTATTTAACAAGGTGAACTTATTTTTTGGTCAAAATAAATAATTAATATAGAAAAAAATATTACAACGGTTATTGTTGAAAACGGTTTTCCTTGGGTTAAATTAAGAGATAAGGGTAAATATTGTACATAAAATTATATAAATCAATTTTTTGAATATATTTAGACCCTATATTATCTTACCTTATCAATAATATCCATTTTTATCGACTTTAAAAAGAAAATAAAAATATATTATTTAGATATTTTATGTTCTTCTATGTGTTTCCTTCCCATCACTTGTAAAAGGGAACCTATACTCCTCAACTATTACAAAAAATTAGTAACTCTTCATCATGTAGGAACTATCCTAATACCTTATTAGATTCCACATATTAATAATTTTTCCTCTATTCTGATCATGACACTAAATTAATAATTATTTAGGCGTAAGATAAAGGATGTCCCTCAAAGAAGAGGTAATCGCCTTTACCGAGTGTTTCAATGTTTATTTATATTTATAGATTCTATAAAATATATTGTATATATCTTATAATAATGAATATAGAATAATTAATTTAATGATATATTTATATTATTATGGGAAAACTGTTTTTAACCTCATTTTTATCCTCTGGAAAATGAAAACATCTGTCATCCATTCGTTTAGCCTACCCTATTCACGCTGTGGTGTAATTTATTTTTCATCACAACTTCTCATGGATGGTTATAATATTAGAACTAATTAATAAGTATGATAATTAATAAATAATTATTATTATATAAATATGATATATCATTTAACTTTGTTCCCTTTCACCCATTATAAAATGATAATGTCGCTCATGTGTATGTTTGGACAACCACCTCCACAAAGCGATGTGATCCATTTTTCATGTACTACTTTCATTTTTTATTATAAATATGTACATATTTAATAAATTTTATATTTATATCATGAATAAAATTATGGATATTTTGGAACCATCATCAATATGAAAGGACCATAACTATCAAATCAAAACATACGAAAAAAAACAAAACAGTTAATAATAGAAAATAGTTATTTTAACAAAGGATTAATAATAAACTCATGTTGAAATGTTATAAGTGAAGCCAATATTATATTATAAGTATGGATATTTTTATTTCATATAATTATAAAAAATATATGTTTATTATATAGGAAGATTAAATTATTTAGTAAGAAATTTAAACGTGATTTAATGGTTTATTTCATAATATCAAACTTATAAATGATTGTTTATGTTTAAGTTACCATATGGGTAATTATAGAATATTTATATATTAAACCCATGTATTTTATTCTTCTCTTGTAATTTATATAAATTAAATTTGTTCCTTTCATTACCTTCTAACTAATTACTAAAAATTCAATATGAATGTTTTTATAGAAAATTGACTTATTTATATTAAATTAGAAATATTTTTATTCCATGTTTAAATTTTCATCCAAATGTTTTCAAGAATATTTTTTCTATTCTTCAATGATTTATTAATTTTTTCTCATTTTTGAATTTCTCTAAAATGGTTTAAATGGAATCATCTTTTCATTCTCCAAATGAGGTACTCTTTACCAATGGTTTTTATAGAATCTTGTTTTAATGTTTACCTCACGAAAAGCTCTTATATCCATCATGAATATTATTTAATTTGAATAATATTTTAAAAATTTCCTTGGATATATTAATAGAAAATATTTTTTATAATTTTATATATATTTTTAGATTTTAAATAATTGATTTCGTAATGAAAAAGAAATTTTTAACATAAAAAGTTCTAGAAATATTTGAAATTTATTGTAATATTTGTAGACATCATTTTAGGAATATCCCTATTCATTATTGATATCAATTTAATGATACCATCCCTAGTATTACACTTTATATATTTTTATCATGTTGTAGCTTTTATAAATAGGGAAAAAAATTAATATTTCATATACTAGTTTTTTAATATTAGTGTTTTTGGTGATTATGTATCGAATCATTATTAATTTATTTTATTTCATAATTGAATTAGACAATATTGAGGGATTTTATATCCCCTAAATTCATTAGTAGGACTCCTAGGAAAAATTAGCTTCTGTATTTTTAATATTCCTTAATTATTATATATTTTTTCGTGGTACAAGGTCTTGACGGTAGTGTTATAATGTCTTGCACTATGCGTTCTATCATTATAAAACTATTATTTGAATTCCATCCGATTTTTTATATTGATATATAATACATAGATTTAGTAACCTTTTATAATATTATTAATATTAAATATTTTTTCATTCATTATCTCTATAATATTTTTTAATGATTTATTTAACCAACTATTGATTTTGTTGTACGATTTCCCATACAACTCATCTAAGATGTCCCTTTAATACTTTTACCACTCCTCGAGTTACCAAGAAAGGATTTAAGAATTATGTTAGTGATATAATATAAGAAATAATAAATATATCACCAAAATATCTATTATCTATAATAAATACCATCCCTCCCCTATAGACATGCCTCCTCAAGAACAACCTTCGCATTTGTGTCACCTCCTACCAAATTGAGGATTTCCCTCTTGAGTTTCTATTTCCATTTCATTCCCTAACTCCCTCTAAATGTAGAACATGGTCCACCTCACAAATCCCCACCAAAAATTCATATTTACCACTTAATATTATTTTTTTTATTTCATTTCATTCCTTCCTCTTACTGTTAAGTAAAATCCTCCACATTGAACCCTACCACTAAATCATCTTCATCATTACTGAATATCCACACTTTGATCCTCCATTAGGTTTTCACTCTTTTCCTTGATAACGAGCCTTTATTAATTTCATTCCACAATAACTAAATTAGGTATTTCATTCTCCCCTATCCTCCTATCCTTGGTGACGTTCACTAAATCCATGAAATCACCTTCGTCTTCATCAACTAAACCATAAAGTCCCTCATCATCCCCATGTTTTGAATCTCCATCTCACCAAATTGATTGACATGAAGGTATACCATAATAATTATTTGGATTAAAAACTTTACCTCCAAAAAATTGAATTTGGGTTAGAAAATATTGTTCTTAAAAATGATTATTTTAATCAAGATAGTAATAATTTTTGCTCTTATGTACCTGATAACTTCAAGTGATCAGGAACCATGGCCACTATCATGAAGGCATTGAATTTAAAAAAAGGTTCTCCATGTTCAATTTATATTACCATAACTATCAAATTGTATTCATCATAGTTCTGATCATATTTGATGTTTTTTCATATGGAATATCTTTTGATTTAGATTTTATCTTTTTTTATCTTAAATTTTATAATTAATTTCATCATCTAAAACTATTCAATATTAGTTAAATAAGTTTAATCTTTAACATGGATCCCAATTTAATTATTATCACAGCCATACTTAATTTTAATTTTTTATTTAGAAGGTACATGTTTTATTTTCTTCTTAATTTTGTTTTGTTATGTTTTGTATCATTACATGAAGACTATGCATCATGGTTGACAAATAGAAGAATTGATAAATTTCCATAATGAAATTGGTGAGAGTGTTATGAAATCATATAAAACGGTTTGACACAACTTTATGTAATATATATAATTCATTAAAATTTTATATATTTTCAAATAAATACCATGTATTCCTCAGTATCACAAGTATTGTTTCTCTTAATGCATATTTTATATCAAAAATGAGAAATACTAATCTATGTAGTCCATATCTATAAATTCAATTCCATTACCTATCAATTGATCATACAATTAACTATCATATATCTACATTTTACATAAAATTGTGTTTTTAACCATCCCTTTTATAGATTTCATATTTTGTGATTCCATTTCATAATAAAATATTTAAAGTGTGATAGGCTAACTGAGTTATGTTGTTTTCCAAACACTGTCCATTTTAGCAATTTAGTATAGAAATTTATGAAATCTTTTACTTCACTAAATTTTTGGAATTCATATATTTTATTTATTAATTTAGGTATCATTTAAATTTTTAGTGTTCTAGAAGGACCATCATTTGGCTCATTGTATAGAATCCACTATAATGTTTTTTTATTTTTCAGTTAAAAACATTAATTTTCATATAATGTGATATGTAGTTCATTAAACATTTTTGGACATGTTTTCAAACATTAATATATTATTCCTTGTGTTTCTCAATATTCACAGAATTGATAATACTTATTTTTTTCTCAATTCAGTATATATTTCATATTTTTTCTACGGTGTCTTCCAATGAGTTTAGATGATTACATTTTATAATTATTAATACAATACTAAGAGTTATAAATCGAATTATTTCCTTTCATAAGTCTCATATATTCACTAAATGTCCCAATTTATATTTGAAAAAAAATATTATAAATTTTTTTGAAACAACTTCTTATGATTTCTTGAATTACATTCAATGATTTAGAATTTCCTTAGAATATTCATCCACATCACGAGTCTGACTTATCTCCATACATTTTTTACTTTGCAATCATGACATACTAGTCTCTCCAGTTTATATCTATAAATTCCATTCCATTTTATATCCATGAAACCAATGAGTCTCAATTTTATATATCTATTCTATATGTTGGTGTTTTCAACTATACTTTCTATATATTTCATGTTCTATGATTCCATTTAACAATAAAATCTCTAATGGTTTCCATATCCCATGTTCTATTTTAATATTATAGGTATTTTTTTCCTTTATATGTTCCCAATTTCCATAAAATTTTCCCAAATGGATATACATTTTTTCTAATAAATAAATGAATTTCAAATTTTATTTGGATTTTTAATAGATTTGGTATTGTAATTTCGTTACATGTATGAAACAGATGCAACTATATTAACTATTTTTTTCCCATGGATTGGAATTTTCGGGAATTGATATACATTTATTTTGTATATTTTTTATCATTGGATCCATTTTGATTATATAAATAAATCCATCATTTTTTAAATATTTTATATTTATTTTATTTAACCATCATTTGTTATCTATGAAATTTTTTATTATTTGTTATATATTTTGTGTTAATGGTTAATAGTTTAGTATTTAGGTCTTAATGTTCTAGGATTTGAATGTATTGTAGCTTTATTTTGTGAAAAGATTATTTACAATATTTGTCTTCATATAAGACTAATGATCATTCATGAATTGTATATTTATTTTGGACTCTGTTCTTTTTTCAGTTGCTTCTACATAAGTCTTTCACATTTTCCAATGAAAAAACGGTTTCCCACTTATATTAGTTTTGTTTTTTGGGAATTAAATTTTATACCTTTTTTAGAAAAAAAAATATCCAATACAAAGTTATTAATGTTTTGTATAGTGAGGTACATCATGGAAGACATGATGAATTAATTTTGTTTGATAATTATTACCAATGGCAATGTGTTTAATATTGCTATAAAACCCCTTAATTGTTAAATTAAAAATTATTTAGTATTAAAAAAACATTACAATTTAAAATTATATCAAATATACATATGGTTTAATAAACCTTTAGTTCCTGATTCATTATCCCTTATTATGGATTATTACTTTCATAGAATCAATCAGTTCTTATTTATCTCATCTATATATAATATCTCTTATGTTGGATGTTCTCATCTCTAGAGTTGCATGAATTAGTTATACTAAACAATGGTAAAATTTTTCTAAATGTTTACATTATCTTACTCTATGTAAATTACATAGTTATATGACTTTTTTATTTATATTAGCATGCTTTTTAGTGAAATTATAAAAGTGAAACCATGTCAAATAGTACAAAGGAAAGACCAACTATTCCATTGACATGTAATTTGAAAATATGAGGTCATCAACCCCCCCATATAGTTTTTTGAACTTTTCAGATAATAATTGTTTTTAATAATACTCAAATAGTTTAGACCATTTCATTATTTTAGAACTTCCACTCTAATCAACTGATATTCTTAATTCCCACAGATTCTATTGATTATATATGTCTGTCTATTTTGTTTGAAACTGGCCGTTGTATTATCTTTCAATCCAAAAATAAACACATTAGATAATTATGTATTATGATATAGTGGTGGATGAGGTATAATTTTTTTTAATATCCCATTGACCTTTTCTTACATTCAATATATTTGAAATGACGTAAAATGGTTCAACTACTTATAAGAACATGTGTTTTTTCAGAAAGTCATTTTGAGAAAAAATTTGATTTTTTGCTGTTGGATGCGCATGGGGGAAAATGGTCATTTTTATCTACTAGCTTATCTCGGATAATTAATCTGACAACTCTGTTAGTCCCAGAATTAAGATATTACCCTAGGACAAAAGTTTGGTAGAAATATAAGCTGTTTGAAATTTAGCAGAATATTTAATATTTAAAATTATTAAATTAAATATAATATTATTTTCACAGGTTCATTTTTCAATAACATATAAAAGGATAATCGGATTGAGATTCTATTTGGTCTGTTGAGTCTGGAATGGGGCGATTATCCTAGGGGAGGCATAAACTCATGTCGGGCACCAGGGCCGGCCCGGACCCCCTTTTCATCTTTTCCTTTTCATTTATTTTCGTTTATATTCCTTCCTCCTCCTAGGATGTGTCTTTTGGGGGGATTTTTAGATTGAGAAATAGAGAGATTTTGGAGGTAAGAGGGGTACTGATTCGAGGCTCTTGACGTGCTGAGTCCGCGTGTGGCAACCGGGAGCCGTGAAATCAACCGACGCTTCGGCGGTTTCCGCCCGAAGGTAGGGCCGTTTATGTTTTTGAAATAGATCTACTGTAAAAAAATTTAAGTCTTTAAATAATTATATTTCTTTTTTTTAATCTCATGGGGCTCAATATATTCTTTCAGGGGTGAAAACGGTTGTTTCAGGTGTTTTAAGGGATTTCCCATTTGAAATCCCAGAATACACTGTGTGTATTCTAGGGGTACACGTTGTGTGCTCTTCCCATTTGGGGAAGAGGATGTTTTCTTAAGTAAATTCCATGTAATTTGATTACATTCTATGTAGTTAGTCGTTTTGTGACTGTTCGTGTGAAATAGAACACAGAATAGTGGTTTTTAAGGAGTACATGTCATGTACAATAATTACACACCATGTAGTAGAAATTGGGAATGTGTTTTAGTGAAACCAAACATGGGGTGACTATTTGTGAATAGTAAACTCTATTTATAGTAAATTACACTCCGTGTACTATTACACATGAAGTCCCAACGTGTTCTGGCCATGTGCTCTAGCCATGTACTACTTCGGTTTAGTAGTTTTGGGGATATCTTGGGCTCTGTAAGTCCAAATTATGTGTGTGAGTAGTCAATAATGAGTGTTTTTTCACGTAGATCACAATGGTGGAATATTTTTGACATTTAGAGGTCTTATAAAGGGGGTTTTGTGGGTTTCTATCTAAATTTACGGGTTATTCTTCCAATTATCAAGTTCAGTTGTCACCTGAGATTGAGACTTGGTGTTGATGATAGGTTTGGTGTTCGTACCAACTTAGTTTAGACCTTTAATAGGAGATGAGCTACGAGCTATCACCCATAACCTATGAGTTAGAGGAAGTTTCCCTTGTGAGATGTTCCCTTATGGACAATTATTCTTTTAGACTGGATACTTCTAAGGATCCCCAGAGGGATTCCTTTTCTTATGTGCTGACCTAGGGAGTCCCTTGTAGAATCTCTCTATTTTTCTTCCATTGACAGGAACCATGTTATGTAATGACTATATTGTACTTCATTTGAGGATCCTGTGTAGGATTCATCCATTACAATTCTCTAAGGATCTCGTGTGGGATGCCTTCTCTAGTGTTTACCTGGAGGATCCTGAGTATGATGCCTCCTTTGTGTTTGACTTGAGGGACCCAGTGGGTTCCCATTGGTTGACCGAACATGAGTTTTTATGTCAGTTTTGGGTAGATATGGTGATCGGGTGTCACCTATAACATGTTCCAAAATGGTGATCCCTTTGGGCTTTGGATTTATTGTTGGGTTGGGTGTTCGGGAAACCCGCACTGTTTGTTCATATCTAACTTGGTCTGCTGATGTTGTATTGTTTACCAGAGGTGCTTCCTGGTTGGTGGCTTCTGAGACTAACGCAACGCCTCTATCTTTTTTTATGCCTATTATTCATTGTGTTCCTGATTAGTGGTGGTTGGTTTGTAAATATTGTATTTTACCTTGTTGTGGATGTGTTTTCCCATGTTCCTTGATTTTGAAAGTTTTCTCGAGATTTTAATGTTAGGCTGCCTTGTTTACATGCCTAGTATTTTTAGGATGGAATGGTTGTATTTATGACATGATATTATGTTGTAGACTATGAGACTAGTAGTTCTTGAGGATTACTTGAGAAGATACTCGATGCTACACTTGCTTAACATACAAAGGGTCGTGAGAACCTGGTGTATAAACCATACAGAGAATTGAAGTTGAGGCCTTATCCAGAGTGTTTTTATAATTATATGATTCGAGACCACATGGAGAATTGACGTTGAGAGCTTCCCCATAGTGTATGTAGTTCCTTGACATGGGAGACAGGGGGAATTGACGTTGAGTTCTTCCCCAGAGTGCCTTTAGTACGATACGAGACTATAGGGGGAACTGACGGTGAGTGCTTCCATAGAGAGTCTATGCTTTAGCTAAAATAGTGTGTTGAGACTGTGTGTGATGCCCAAAAGGTTGCTTGTGTTTCTAGGTTAGACCAGAGGGGATAGGCTATGTGTAATTCCCATAGGGTTACCTGTTGGGTTATCTGCATGCTTTTGTGTGATTGGTTGAACCAGATGGGACATGATGTGAGTAATTCCCATAGGGATTTTTTTTTAACTTGTTCAGAGACATAATTACAGTGTTGGCTGAAGCAGGTTCATGTCGATGGGACTACTGACCCAAATACCTACTTAAGGATACACGGCTTTAGTGGCAAGACGTCCAGCTCAATTCCCTTTAACATTATGTCTAGAAGATCGGGCTTATGGTCTCGACTGCTGATTTGGTTTCTTACTATTTAATTCACCTAATCATGAATATTCATATTTATGTATATGTGTATAGGTATCAGACTATAGAAGTATATTTATATAGATATGGAAATCCATGGTGGCACGTGACCAGTTGAGAGGGTTTACATACCCCAGGTTCGACTGTGGGTGCACAATTGGTTTACATATTCTGTCGTGTTCCAGCTTGGTTGAGCACGTTGTTGTTTCATACACATAGCAGTACAGGTATAGGTTTCTTGTTGAGGTGCCTTACATAGATTATTTCTCACCCCTGCACATGCACCTCGGTGTACATGTAGACTTTATGTCAGCTTTTCAGTTTTAGCATGAGTTGCATGGTGGATAGGGCTAAGGCCCAGTGTTTCATGATCAAGCAGAGATGCTCGAGTGGTTCTACTGATCGGGTTGCTGTAGTTCGATATTGTCTTCAGATCGGGTATGTGGATTGGCACAGAGTTGGTAGAAGAGCCATTTACTTTTAATTTCAGTTTCTTTTGTACTTGAATCTATATGGTTTTCCAGGTGGTTGACCAGTTTTGTATTGTATTGCATAGTTTGTTGGGATTTTACAGCATTTTTACTATTACATCTTGTTCTATTTCAATTGTTTATTGCTTCTGCAATCTGTTTTACTTTCTACTGTGTAAGATACGTAGTTATATCCTATGTTTTCTTACTCTGGAATGAGGGAATAGTCTCTCCACTATCACACCCTAGGCCCTAACTACTAGTCTACACCCTCTAGCATACAGGGAGGCGCGCTTAAGGTCATGTGGTGAACCGGGTCGGAGAACTTGTTTAGTGGATTTTAGGATGGGACGATACAAAGTGGTATCAGTATCAGAGGATTTTAATTTCCGTGTCTTTACTATTTAGGATATGGTAGACAGGGGTATTAGAAATGTGTTGGAACCTATGATGGATATCAGGCTGGTGCGTCGAGAACACTTGGTCCGGTAAGAGGTCCTGGTTACCAGGGTTTGGGATTGATGTTCTTATTTTGCGATGTTACAGTTGTATATGATATTCGCCTTGAGCGACGCACGTATTGTGTGGTATTTGGATTTACAATGGATCTATGTCTCTTGGCAATTGGTGTGATGCCAGGGAAGGATTTTGAATCTTGGTTGGAAAAGGAAAGTGGCGTCTCATTCATCATACTTGGAACATAGGATTCACACCATATATGCATGCTAGTGTGTATTTTTTCTGACGACTAAGACCTTTGGTTCTTCTTACACATACATTTTACTTTGATGGAAGGTTATCTGGATCTATATTTCTGGCGTTGGTTTGAGGACATTGATTTAGTCCTTGTGCGCAGGTGGTGGAGTGACCCCAGTTGGCCGATATGGAACGTGTTGCCTTTCTTTTTAACCCTTATTGGGTGTTGTTTCCCAGGATTATGGTTATCTAAATGGATCGTTGAGAATTATGTTGATAGATACCATGGCTTTTCTTGTGAACTAGACCTACTTGCGGTACTATTGTATATAGATACCCAATAAGTGTTTGTTCAGCTTATCTCTTCTATTTTGATTGTGACCTCCAAGGAGTCGTTTCTTCTGAGGAAGCTTGGAGAGGATCAGGGCCCTTGTAGGTTGTGTTTTGTTTTTGACCTTCTTTGGTCATTGTGATCTTTATAATCTTATGAGTGGTTTTGGATCTTTTGGGCTAGGTGGTTAGACCATGTGACACAGTTCTGAGGATTCTTCTATAGGGAAAGGTGGAAGACCTAGAGGCCCTGGGTTTTGACATGAACCCTTATAGATCGATGTCTATTCCATTCTAGGGAATCCTATGTGATAAGGTTGGACTGCATTTTCCAATGCGTTTTGGGAGTGTTTTTTTTCGTGACTGGTTTCGATGAGCAGGAAAGTTCGAGTGCCTCGTCTGGTTGACCAGTGTTTCTAAAGTTTCTATTGCAGGTGGCATCATTTGAATCTAGATCAATGAGTGGCTGGGTGTGAGCCGAGGACTAGTGTTTCAAGACTTTCTATGGACTCGGATCCCAGAAATTGTGTTGAAATGTCCTTATGATTTAGAGGTGACTTTGTGAAATGTTGGATTACCGTGAAATGGTTAACCCGTACTTGAATCCTAATCCGGTTTAGCCAGGATGTTAGTGTGGCAGAGAGGGAGATGGGAACGCCTTCATTGAAATATTAGTGTACTCTTATTAGTGATGATCATGTTCTATCATGATTCTTCATGACTATGATGAGAGAGCTTCGACCCTACATCGAGCACCATTTTCTTTCATAATGTTCATTCATGAGGCGGATGGAACCAATTCTAGTTGTGCTCTAGGAGCAGTGTATGAAAATCCATATGGCGGGGAGTGCACAATTGGCCTTTTGTGGGTGGTTTTCCTTGTTTAGGTTAAACTTCTGTGATTTCCAGTGGGCTTTTGATCTCAGAGTTTTCATTTAAGATGACGACAAGGGTATTATTATGGTGGAATGTACCAGTTGGTCGTAGTTGAATATCTTCTGTGTAGAAGGTGGTGGTTAAATATATAAGGATGGTTTTTGGAAGGATTAGATAGCTTGGTTGTGCACATTCTTGGTTTGGGAGCATGGATTATAGTCTATTCACTGGGCTTCTTGGGGACGAGAATGTTTATGTTGGGGAGTTTGTAAGAACTTGTGTTTCTTCCGACACTCTCTTTGAGTACAAATTATAATTTTTGCTATTGGATGCTCATGAGGGGTAAAATGGTCATTTTTCTCTACCAGTTGATCTCAAATAATTTTTTTGGCAACTCTGTTGGTCCCGGAATAGGGAGATTACCCTTGGACAAAAGTTTGGTGGAAATCTAAGTTGTTCAAGTTTTAGAAAAATATTTAATATTTAATATTATTAAATTAAATATTAAATTATTCACAAAGGCCTTTTTGTAAATTACTTCTAAACTGAGCATCGGATCAAGATTTTATCTACTCCATTGAGTCCGGAATGGGGAGTTTGGCCTAGGGAGGCATAAACTCATGTCGGGACTAAGGCCGGCCCAGACCACTTTTTCTTCTTTCCCTTCTCTTTTATTTTCTTCTCTCTTCCTTCCTCCTATTTCTTGTTCATGCTCCATATTATATCCTCCATGTCCATGTATTTTGGGGTATTTTGATATTGTTAAAGAGAAATAGATTTGAGGCAAGAGTGGTACCGATTCGATGCTCTCGACGTGCTGAGTCGGTGTGCGGCAACCGAGAGCCGTGAAATCAACCGAAGCTTCGGCAGTTTCCACCCTAAGGTAGGGTAATTTATGTTTTTTCAATAGATATCCTTAAAACATGTTTTTTAGGTCTTTAAAGAATTATATTTCTTGCTTGTAATCCCATGGGGATCAATCTTTTGTTTCGGGGGTGAAAATAGGCGCTTCAGACATTTTAAGGGATTTCCCGTTGGAAAACCCAGAATACACAGTGTTTATTCCAAGGGTACACGCCGTGTGTTCATCCCATTTGGGTAAGATGAAGTTTTCTTAAGTACATGATGTGTACTTTGAGTACACACAATTTAGTTGGTGGTCGTGTGACTGGCTGTGTGAAATAGAACACAGAATAGTGGTTTTTAAGATTACACGTCGTGTACTATAAGTACACACAGTGTAGTTATACTTGGGCATGTGTTCTATTGAAAACAAACACGGGGTGACTTATTGTGAATATTACACACCATGTATAGTAATGTACATGTAGTTTACTATTTCACAGGTAGGCCCAATGTGTTTTGGCCATGTACTTTGGCCATGTACTACTTCAGTTTAGTAGTTTTGGGGATATCTTGGGCTCTGGAAGTCAGAATTGGGCATGTGAGCTGTCGATTCTAAAAATTTGTTCTCGTATTTAGGAATGGTGGAATCATTGTGACATTTATAGGTCATCTAAATGGTTTTTGGGGGGTTTCTATCTTAATGGAGGGGTTCTTCCTCTAGTTATCGAGTTCAGTTGTCACCTGGGAGTGAGACTTGGCATCGATGACAGGTTGGGTGTTTGGACCAACTTAGTTGAGACCTTTAATAGGAGATGAGCTATAATTTATCTCTCGTAACCTATGTTTTAGAGTAATTTTCCCTTGTGAGACATTCCCTTCTGGCCTATGAGGCTTTAAGACTGGGTACTTCAAGGGATCCCCAGAGGGATTCCTTTTCTTTTGTGATGAGCAAGGGAGTCCCTTTTAGGATCTCTCCAATGTTATTACTTTAACAGTAACCATGTTATGGAATGACTATATTTTACATCATTTGAGGATCCCATGTAGGATTCCTCCATTACTCTTTTCTAAGGATCCTGCATAGGATGCCTTCGCTCATATTTACAAGGAGGATCCCATGTATGATGCCTCCTCTGTGTTTGACTTGAAGGACCTAGTGGTTACTCGTTGGTTGACCGACCCTGAGTTGTTATGTCGGGTTTGGGTAGAGATGGTGATTGGGTGTCACATAGAACTCGTGCCAAACTAGTGATCCCTTTATGCTTTGTATGTATTGTTGGGTTGGGCATTCAGGCCACCCGAACAGTTTGTTTATATCTGACTTGTTTTGCTAATGTAGTAGGGCTTACCAGATGTTCTTCCTGGTTGGTGGCTGTTGAGCCTGACACGATGCATCTTTATTGTTTGTTTGGATGCCTACATTTCCATGTGTGTCTGAGTAGAGTTGGTTTGTTTGTAAATAGTGTATTTTACCTTGTTGTGGATGTGTTTTCCAATGTTGCATGATTTTGACCGTTTGGTCTTGCTTTGCCTACTAGGATGCCTTGTTTCCATGCCTATTATTGTTAAGAGGGAGTGGTTGTATTTATTAAATGTTGTTATTTTTTAGATTGTTATCCATTTAATTATTGAGGTTTACTTGGGTCGATACATGATGCTACACTTGATTGACTTACACAGGGCCGTGAGGACCTGGTGTATAAACCAAATGGGGAATTGACGTTGGGGGCTTGTCCAGAGTTTCTTTATAATTATAAAATGTGAGACCACCCAGGGAATTGAGGTGGAGTGCTTCCCCAAAGTGTCTGTAGGTCCTCTACATGGGCCGTTTGGGTAATTGACGTTGAGTTCTTCCCCAGAGTGCCTTTATTACAATATGAGACTATAGGGGGAATTGACGGTGAGTGCATCCCAAGGGAGTCTATGCTTCAGCTAAACTATAGGGGTGAGATTGTGTGGACTGCCCAGAGGGTTGCTTGTGTATTCCTTTGATTAAAATTTATAACAATACCTATTCATTATAAAAAATTCCCTCCAAGTTCCTTTATTGTGACCTCACAATCACTACGATCAAATTTTTTGTAAGACATTTCTTCAATTTATCGCTGCACTATACACATATTCTTCTTTATTGATCATTATAAAATATTATAAAATCTCATTTTACATCAATTGAATATTCTGAACCATAGGTCAGTGGAAAGACCATACACTACGGTAAAAAGGGCTTTTTGCGATGGGCCTTTTGCGGCGGGAATAAATCTCATCGCAAAAGGTCCTTCCTAGAGGTTAATTGGGACGGGGGTAACGAATCGTCGCAAATAACCAACTATTTGTGACGGGATTTCATCTCCCGTCGCAAATAGTTTTCCGCGGATAGCACGCCAAACCATGCGAAATTTATTTTCTATGGTGCGATCCCACCATCCCAAATAGTTAATTATTTGAGATGAGGCCCATCAGAAATAACCGGTGGTGGTTTATAGATTTTTGCAACGACACACCTTTTGCCACGGGCCTCGTCGCAAATAACTAGTGGCGGTTTATAGCCTTTTGCGATGGGATGTCATCGCGTCGCAAAAGGTGCGTCGGCAGGGACTATTTGTGACGGGTCCCGTTGCAAATAACAGACGGTGGTTTATAGCCATTTGAGATGGTATGTCATCCCGTCACAAAAGTTGTGTCGGCAGGGACTATTTGCGACGAGTCTCGTCGCAAAAGATACTATTTGTTATGGGTATCCCGTCGCAAATAATCTAACCTATATATACCCCCATCCATTTTTCCTCTCATTCCTCTCAAATTTTAGATCTCGTTTCCCTCTAAACTATGATTTTAGATAGAGAATTTTTCTATGCTTATTTTTTAGTTCACGAAGAAGTTGTGAAGCCATCCGCACCAATAGAAAATCAATCTTAATGATATTTATGTTTTTTTAATTTATTATTTATTTATTTTTTTACGTTATTTTTTTTGTTGATTAGTTGTAATTAAATTAATTTTAAATTGTTTTGTCATTAATATTTATTTGTACTAATAAATTGAAATTTTTAGTTTTAATTTTTAATAATTAGTAGTAATTATTAATTATTAACGATAATTAGTAATGTATATAATTAATTTCTAGTAATTAATAATAATTGGTAATAAATATCAATAAATAGTAATAAATATGAATAATTAGCAATAATTAGCAATAATTAGCAATAAATAGCAATATTTAACAATAATTAGAAATAATTAGCAATAATTATAAATAAATAGCAATAATTAGTAATAAATAGCAATAAATAATAATAAATCGGAATAATTAGTAATAATTAGGAATAATTAGTAATAATTAAGAATAATTAGTAATAATTAGGAATAAATACTAATAATTAGTAATATTTACATATAATTAGGAATAAATACTAGTAATTAGAAATATTTAGCAATAATTAGTAATATTTAGAAATAATTAGTAATACTTAACAATAATTAGGAATAATTAGCAATAATTTAGAATAATTAGAAATAATAAGTAATAATTAGCTATAATTAGTAATAATTACGAATAATTACTAATAATTACCAATAATTAATAATAAATAGAAATAATTAGGAATAATTAGGAATAATTAGAAATAATTTTTAATAATTAGAAATAATTAGAAATAATTAGCAATAATTATCAATAATTAGCAATAAATAAGAATAAATTGTAATAATTAAAAATAATTTGGAAAAATTAGGAATAATTAGAACTAATTATCAATAATTAGAAATTATTTTCAATAATTAGCAATATTTAGCAATAATTAAGAATAATTAGCTATAATTAGGAATAACTAGTAATATATAAAAGTAAATTGTAATAATTAGTAATAAATTGTAATAATTAGTAATAAATAGTAATAAATAGTAATAAATAGTAAAAATATTAATAAATAGTAAAATATAGTAAGTATAATTATATCTAATTATTAATAATAAAAAATTATATTATCAAAATTTATGAAAAAACAATTTTAATATTATTAAAATAATAAAAAAATTATAAATTATTAAAATTATCAATATTCGCAATAGGCTTTGCTCTATTCTTAACATTATCAAATCTCAAAGGGTCGCTAATTGTCAGGTCATGCGCAATAAAAAGTTTTTTTTAGTCATGTCCAATGTAAACTCTATAATTATCCTTGCTTGTTTGATCACCTTGCAATTAGCGTTGTAATAGGACAAACCAAGTCATGACCTTCACATCTATAAGAATTATCTCACATGACCCTTTACATAGACCATTCTTCCTTGAAAATTTAAGGGAAATATACTGATGTCCCCTCAAATTTTATGGAAGAATGATCTAGGTAAAGGGAGTGAGATGATTCTTAGAGATGAGAATGAAATTACTTTGGTCGTCCTATAACAACACTACTTGCGAGGTGATTAACCATGCAAGCATAATTATAGAGTTTACATTGGACTTGTCTGACACAAACATTTTATTGTGCATGACCTGAAAATTGGAGACCCTTTGAGATTTGAACATGTTAAGAATAGAGAAAATCCGGTTGCGAATATTGATAATTTTAATATTTTAAATTTTTTTTATTATTTTACAAATATTAATATTGATTTTTCATAAATATTGATAATATAATTTTTTTATTAGTAATAATTAGATATAATTATAATTAGTAAATGAAAAATTCTTGGATAATGAAGGGAAAATTTGTAATAATCTTCACAATGATTATTACCAAATTTCCATTCATTATTCATGCAATTTTCATTTTTCTAAGTATTGCTATGAATTCCTAAATTTGTAATAAATATCAATAAATAGTAATAAATAGTAACAATTAGTTAGGAATTGATATAAATAAATTTTAATAAATTTTAATAAATTCCAAGAACCTAGCACAATTTCTAGAGGATTGACTGCACTCCTTTTGCTCGATGACTTATATCCTTTCAACTCTCACCGACTCAAAACAATATGATAAATGTGTTGCTACATAGGCATATTCAATCTCGTATACACGAGATTGGATATGCATTCATCAGATCATATTTTTTATAATGTTTTCAGGTCGTGACAGTTGGAAGAAGAAAATTCATTGAGGAAAATGGGGCACTTTTGTCCGACGGCTCATTTACTTGCATCTTTCTCACACTGAAATCACAATGAATAATCTGGTCAGAGATACGTATATTTGTTCTCATGCATACGATAATGAATATGCGTACCTCCGACCAGATTCTTCATTGTGATTTGAGTGTGATAAAGATGCAAGTAAATGAGCCTTCAGAGAAAAGAGTAGTCGTCAATCCATTGGAAATTGTGTTGCCTTTAATTAATGGTAATTATTAAGAAGTAGTAGTAATTATTTATCTTCTTTTTTCAGATTGAATTTTTATAATTTCAAATTACTTAAAAACATTTATCATTTTTTATTTTGCAGAAAAATATCGAAAAGGAAGTCGACATCAGTCATTATTAAATGATCGTGCTTGGATAAATCAGTATGACAATCCAAATGGTTTTGGTTTAAATCTTGTATATATTGATGGTGTTGAAGCTTTATTAGTATTTGAATCATCAAAACTAGAATATGTTTCCAAATACACAATTAAGTGTCTTTGTAAAAAATGTGCTCTAAGAAAGTTTGAAACATTTGATGAGGTTGCGGACATCTCTTGCGGTTTGTTTTGCAATAAGATTATGTTTTTTGGTATCAACATGGTGAACACAGTTCTAGAGAAGATACTAATAACTTAATTTTGGATCCATCACAATTCCAAAATTTAGTACATGATGTGGGAGGTCCATCTGTTCAACAAACTGAAACTCACTATGATATTGATTTAACTCCTGAGTTGGAACCATCTGAATTTTATGAGTTGTTGAGGTATGATGAGGATGCATTAACCCCCATCACATTTTGTCCAACAGTAAACCAACATAAAATTCATGGCTTTGGGAAATAACATAATTTTATAAAATGAAGAAATTTTTTGGATCTCCCATATTGGTCTGATTTGTTGGTCCTCTACATGTTGGATGTCAGGCACATTGAGAAGAACTATTTTGATAATTTATTTCATACAGTTTTGGATACACCAGGTAAGACCAAAGATACTATAAAGTACGATTAGATCTTGACCAAATTTTCAGGCGACCAGAATTTGATCTATTTGAAAATGTCAGATCACAGAGGTTAATGAAGCTAACATCAGCTTATACATTGTCCAAAGAGATTCTTTTATTATTTTGTCAGTGGATTCCAGATTTGAGACTTTCAGATGGCAATTCTTTAAATTTGGGTAGATGTGTTAAGAATTGTCATATTACTGTTTTAAAAAGTCATGATTTTCATGTTATAATGAAATGTCTTATGCTGATTGGATTCATAGGTTTTTTGAATTCTGTGATTTGGGATTAGATAACAGACATATCATATCTTTTTCGAGACATTTCTGCAGTGAAAACTCACTATGATGCGCTAATAAAACTGGAAGAAGAAGTTGTTGTAATTATATGTGAACTGGATAAAATCTTTCCACCTGCATTCTTTGACTCATTGAGACATCTGATATTACATTTTCCACATGAAGAAAAATGTGGAGGTCCAGTACCGTTTCTATGGATGTACACATTCAAGAGATGCATGCAAAAATTGAATAAAAAAGTACGTAACAAAGCCTCAGTTGAAGGCTCAATTGTTGAAGCTTATTTGCAAGAGAAAATTGCTTTTTTGCCCTCACTATTTCAAATCTGAATATCCCTCAAAACAAAACCACATGGCACTGAACGAGGGAAATGTTAATGAGGAAATGTTCAATCATTTATCAGTTTTTAATCAGCCAAATCTCATCTTCGATGGAGTTCAAGAATGATGGATTTCAGATGATGAACATAACTGAGATCATTCATATGATCTTCTCAACTGTGAAGAAATAGAAGCATTTGTACTGTGAGTGCTTCTATCACTTATTCTATATTTTCTATTATATTATGTCATCTTTTTTTATTTGTAGGTTATATGATAATATTATTAAGAAACAAGTTCCACAAATAACAGCAGCTGCTCTTGATGAACGCAGACAAACCAAAATTTCTTAATGATTTCAAAAGCGGGTAACATTAATTATTGATGGTTTATGTCACGACCCCCTCCCACCAAAGATGCCCCTTCTAAGCTGGAAATGGTGAAAGGGAGGTAATGACCCCCGAGTCCCACCTCTAGTAGGCCCCGGGGTGGAGACTAGCACCAAGGGTACGAGTTTTCACAAATATAGGAGGCATTACCCTTTTTATTATTTAAGATCGGGAAATAGGACAAGTCAACCACCAAAAATGAAAGGAACAAGTGTATAGAAATAAACCCAAACCAATCACACATTCTCGTTTAATCAATATTATAATAAGGTGAATGTACAAGAATGCTAAAAGTACAATACCAAAAGAAATAAGTGTACAACAACAACAAAAACTCCAATTATCCGACTAGTAGGGTCCCGCACGGCCATGGTAGTCCTCCTGGAAACCTGAATGTAAACGTAGGGTGAGCATACAAGTATACACAATAGGGGAACCCAAATCTCTCGTGCTCATGTGGGGAGACATCCTAATGTCCTTTGAGAACAACAGAAGAAACATAGCAAGGAATTATATCCACCCAACCTCACCATCCACACTCACCAAAACACAATCACAACAGGTAGTAGTATATAATAACAAGAGTATTGGATACCCCGCACCATTTTCCCCCACTAGCTAGCTGCTCTTCCTAATGGCGAACATCCTGACGTTGCCAAACTCTTCCCGCCCGCACAGACCTGGGCCTCACAACCACACATCCTGCCCGCACACACCTGGCCCTCACCACCACGTATCCCGCCCGCACACACCTGGGCCTCACCACCACGTATCCCGCACGCACACACCTGGGCCTCACCACCACGTATCCCGCCCACACACACCTGGGCCTCACAACCACGTATCCCGCCCGCACACACCTGGGCCTCACCACCATGTATCCCACCTACACACACCTGGGCCTCATCCCAAAGATTCTTGGGAAAAAGTAAGCATGTCTAAAGAGTCTTGGGTCAATCCACCCCAATCGAAACCTACCCGAAGAGTCTTAGGTGTAAGGTCGCCTCTTGCCATCACAGTATAGGGAAGAATGAGTAGGAACACGCTAGTAACTAAGGGGAAATAACCCTCTCCCATGAAATGGGAGTGTTCGGCACTAAGTTCTCAGCATGGGTGGGGTGTGATAAAACACAAAAGATACAGATATATATATATATAAAAAACACTCAGCCCAAACTATGGCTACTAAACAGAGAAACTTAGAACATGCCTTGGCACTGCTACTACGAATAATGCATACAACAAACAACCCCAACCCCATTTAGGTTTTCACGTTCTAGCAGAATTAGTTTATTAGTTCCTTAACTACTAGGAAACTATCCACAACCAACCACATCGATCATTCGTAAAACATATCCCTGCCATCCAAAAATCAAGATAGGGAAACACAAGCAGTACAGCAAGTCCCTTCTTATTATCCAACCAACCCATTGATTATTATTTCTTTTCCATTACCATGCCCCACCATTCATTAACTCATCCACTTTTTATTTATTAATAACAACCCAGAGTTCGTTCACATTCAAACCCATCCCTGTAACCCCGCTTCCAACCACCATAACCACAAACATACCGTACATCATTAACCCTTTAATACCATTCATTACAGCCCCGCTGCCCATCACCAACATAGAATTCACACAAACCCACAACCAAGTCAACCGCAGCCCCGCTGCTCACCTGATCCACAACAACCCACAAAACACCCCCTCACATGCCACATATCCAAGACAACACCCACATATTAATTATTCCATTTTTTTCAACCGGGGTGATCACACAAGGGTTCCATATTTTCAATCAGCCAACTTTACGTGATTAACCAATTTCCACATTCCACAAAGTTTCCATCTACTAAAATGGTCTAGAAGATAGGGAGACATTTAATTGCGCATGAAAAGGCCCCCAACGACCGTGATTTTCAATAGGAATAAGCCTATTCAATTTATAACATATCAATATGATAAACATAGATAAACATAACAACTTTCTCATCCCCATTCTTTAAGCTAGTTATTATCTTTATTTAATGGTTCAACTTTTTTTCATGAAAACAAGAGGATACCCACCCAGCATGATGCAAAATTTAGAGAGACGAAGATAAGATACCTACCTCAACAGGTTCTGATAACAATGATCCTCCCCGAATCTACTTTAGAAGACATCTGTCGGCGTCCTTCACTTCTATCGGGTCCCAAAAAAACCTCCTCGGGTGGAATTCGGAAAGCAAAGGCTGAGGGAAAGACAACGGATCCAAGATCAAAAGTTCCGCCGCGTCATTATGATCCTGGGGCCGCTGATGGATCGTAAATCGGAGCTTCGACGAAAAAGTTTATGGAAGAAAGAGCCTCTGAGTCTCTTGGGAGAACTCTTCTCAGAGGAAAGGGGAGGAGAGGGGTGTGTTGAAAAGGAGGAGGGGACCCATCCTTTTATAGGCGAGAAAAGAAAAGGTACACTGCGTGTACTTTAAGGTACACGGCATGTACTCGGTTATTTCACATGGTCTCCGCACGGCTTCCAACACGGCTTTGCGGCCATCGATTGGTCAACACACGGTTTTAGGGTAACGCATGCGCCAGGAAGGACTACACGGCGTGTAGTTTGGACACACGACATGCACCCATTTATTTCACACGGCAAAGACACGGCTTCAACATGGCACAAGACCGTTGACTGGTAACGCGTACGCGGGGAGGGACTACACGGCTTGTAGTTTAGGGTACACGGTGTGTACCCATTTACTTCACACGGCAAAGACACGGCCTTCCACACGGGATATACCCGGTGAGGGGGTACACAGCGTATACTCAAACTACACGGCGTGTAGTTTCAAAATTCTGGGAAGTGTGGGAAAAGTCAATTTTACCCTCCATAACACTTCAAGACCATCATTTTGACAATGGAATGGGCTGGAGAGGTCCGGGCCATTACATCAGATACATCTTAAAACATTCTTGTCCCCGAGAATTCAAAACCCAACCCTAAGGAACCCAACAAGATACCTCTTAGGGATCTTGTTATAACAGGAACCCAACCAAAAACCCTAATCATAGGTATTAGGAATTCCCTCTCCTATGTAAAGATATTATCTGCTTTAGGCGGCACTGACTCGTCTGCACGGGTTTAATCGCACCTACATTAATGCATCTCGATTAAGGATCAGGTTTTTCTCTTTTTCCCACACATCCGGACATGCTACACACTTCCATAGATCAAGGAAACTATATTCTCTCATAACCAACAATCTAAGCATTCCATATATCAAAGGTACAAAGTACAAAAACAAGCTCAGAATAACAAGGTAAAACACAAGTCAAAACAACTCCGGGTACTGAGCGTGTATTTGGGTCTACCACTCCCAAGTTCTCTCCTCGAGGCCGCCATGCCTCCGCAACACACGAACCAAGGGAATGGTTTGTCCATGGAGCACCTTCTATTTACGATCTTCGATTATGACTGGTCATTCCTCGAAGGTCGCATCGTCTCCCATATCTAACTCTCCCCAATTGATAACGTGAGAGTCATCGTGTAAGTACCGAAGAAGCTGGGAGACATGGAAGACGTCATGATCTTTCTCCATCTGAGGTGGCAGGGCCAGCTGATATGCCACCACACCGACTCGCCTCAGCAACTCAAAATGTCCGATGAAACTAGGTGAGAGCTTGATCCCTTTCCCAAACCTTCTATGCCCCCATCGAGGGGAAACCTTCAAGAACACATGATCTCCCACCTCAAACTACAAGGTCCTCCTCCGACGATCAGCATAAGACTTCTGTCGGTCCTGAGCCGCTTTCATCCCCTCACGTACAAGATGGACTTTCTCTGTGGTGCTCTACACTACCTCTGGCCCAAGAGCACCTATCTCACCAACCTATGCCCAACAAATGGTCGAACGACATGGTCTTACAAACAAAGCCTCAAACGGTTCCATGCCAATAGTAGAGTGGAAGATTTTGTTGTAGGCAAACTCTACTAAAGGAAACGGTCGTACCCATGATCCTCTGAAATCCAGAACGCATGCTCGAAACATGTCCTCCAACATCTGGATAGTCCGCTCTGTCTGCCCGTCGGTCTGGGGGTGGAAAGTAGTTCTAAGGCGTAGCTGGGTTCCAAAAGCATGTTGTGACCCCCTCCAAACTCATGAGTTAAATCGAGTATCCCGATATGAGACGACAGTCTTCGGGACTCCATGAAAATGCACCACCTCATCTACGTACCTCTGTGCTAAGGTACTCACTGGGCCTGACTCCTTAATTTCTTAGAAGTGAGCTGATTTCGTCAGACGATCCACCACCACCCAAATAGCATCATAACCACCCTGACCTCTGGGTAGTCCTATGATGAAGTCCATCGAGATGACATCCCACTTCCACTCGGGGACATCTAAAGGATGCAACAAACCAATGGGAACACAGTGTCCAGCCTTTACCTACTGACACACAAGGCACTTAGCCACAAACTCTTCCACTGCCCGTTTCACCTCGGGCCACCAAAACTGTTTCCTCAGGCCTCAGTACATTTTTGAAACTCCTGGATGTACCGCCAAGGCTAATCTATAAAACTCACGGTGAACTCCCTCACACATCACCTCCGGAACAAACAACCCTCCATGGAAAATCATATGATGTCAGCTATCCACTGACCATCCCTCTGGAGCATTCCCCTAATCGACACGATCGCGCATCACTTTTTCCTCAGAGTCCCCCCACTGAGACTCTTCCACCTGTTGTAACAAGGAGGACTGCACCGTCATCTGAAACAAACAGCCTCTAACACCTTCTACCCTGGCATCCAAGTGCAAGGAGGCCAACAATCCCATCACGTTCCAAGCATCAGTGGACTCCCGAACCACTTCCTTATGCGAATTCCTGCTCAGTTCATCAGCAACAACTTTTCCCTTACCTTCAGTGTAAGAGATCTCAAAGTAATAGTCTTGGAGAAACTCGACCCATCTCTGCTGCCGTAAGTTCAGGTCACGTTGGGAAAAGATATAACGCAGGCTCTTTTGATCTGAAAAGACCATAAAGCGCTCCCCAAAGAAGTAATGTCGCCAAACATTTAGTGTGAACACTACTTCTACAAGCTCCAGGACATGGTTGGCATAGTTACAGTCATGAGGGAGCAACTTCCTAGACCCATAACAGATCACTCCCTTCTTCTGCATCAGCACGCACCACAGACCAATACCAGAAGCATCACAAAACACCTCATACAATAACCCTTCCTCTGGAAACCTGAGTACGGGAGCACTGACCAACTTCTAATTCAGGTAGTCAAAAGCTTTCTAGCACTGCTCGCTCCATAGGAAGACCCGGTTCTTCTTAGTCAAAGCTGTTAATGGAGTAGAAACTCGAGGAAAGTCTGAATCGAACCTCTGATAGTAACCTACTAACCCCAGGAAACTACGATCTTCTGCCACACTATTGGGTGCTGCCCAAGAAACAACTGCCTCCACTTTTGACGGGTCCACTGACACTCCATGATGAGACACCACTTGCCCAAGGAAGTGTACTTCTTATGTCAAGAACTCACACTTCGACAATTTCCCGTAATGCTGGTGGTGTCAAAGGACTTCGAAGACTGCCCTGAGATGCTCAACGTGCTCCTCCTATGATCTTGAGTAGATCAAGATGTCATCGATAAACACAATGACGAACCGATCTAGAAACTCTCAGAATACAAAGTTCATATGTCCCATGAACACAGTTGGTGCATTCGTAACTCCAAACGGCATCACTACAAACTCGAAGTGCCCATACCTTCACCTGAAAGCCGTCTTCGAGACGTCACTATACTTTACCCTTAGATGATGATATCTAGATCATAGATCAATCTTGGAAAACCAACATGCTCCCCTCAGTTGGTCGAAGAGAGCATCTATCCTTGGAAGGGGGTAGCGGTTCTTGACAGTTACCTGGTTCAACCTTCGGTAGTCTATGCATTGCCTGAGACCACCGTCTTCCATCTTCACGAACAAAACTGGAGCACCCCATGGAGACATGCTGGGTCGAACAAAACCCTTCTCCATCATATCTTCAATCTGAATCCACAACTCCCAAAACTCCGAAGGTTCCATCCGATAAGGGGCCATCGAAATCGGACGGGCACCAGGCTGTAAGTCTATCCCAAACTCAACATCACGTCGGTGGGGGGGGGGGTAGAGTCACAACCTCCTCAGTAAAAACATCGAGAAACTCCCCAAAAACCTCCGGGAGATCCACCATCTCTGTATTAGCTGGAACCACTGATAACCCGCCTAACAAAGAAAGGAGAGGCTCCACACGCCGGCTTCCCACCTGATAGCTCCTCTCACCAAAAAAAGATACACGCTGCCCGTCCACGTCGGAGAACACGACACTTCTCCGGAAGCAGTCGATAACGGCACTAATAGAATACAACCAGTCGATGCCTAGAATGACATCGTATGGCTGCATCTGTAACAGAAGAATATCCTCACTAGATCGATGTGGTCCCAACATCAGCCCACATCCCCGGAGAACACAAGATACGCTGGTCTGGCCTCCAACTGGTGTACTCAGCACCAGTGGTATGGAATGTCTCTCTATGTCTAGTCCCAAAGCATGGGCTAGACCAGGTGCAACAAGGGAGTGCGAAGCTCCTAAATTGAACAAAGTAGAAGCGAGAGTGCTGAACAAAAAAATCGTTCTCCGTACCACCTATGGTCCTGCTGGAGCTGCCAACTCTGGTGCGTGCAACTGTCCACGCCCAGCTCCTCTGCCTCTCTGATGTCATCCACCTCCCCGACCATGCCCTGGTCGCGGTCCCGGAGGAGCACCCTAAGGTCGGCCTCCTTCTGCAAAGTCTTCCATCAGAGGGTCATGGTCCTGCTGCTGCTGGAAGGGCCTTTCTGGCAACTGGTGCTGCTGAGGTGGGCACTGAACCTGCCCACCTCCACCATACTGAGCTCGGTTCAGGCACCGACTCTGAATGTGGCCATATCCCTCACAATAAAAACACTTTGGCCTTGGGCTCGTGGAAAAGGGACGAGGACCTGAAGATCTAAACTGGAACTGCTGGGGCCTGCTCCCCACTCGCCTGAACCTGGAAGGTCCCATCGTAGGAGACCTGCTTCTGACTACCTTCCCCTTTGACAAACTCAGGTGGATCCCTTCTCGTGGTGCACCTCCCAGAGAGTGCATCCTCTCTACAACCTCTGCCTTCTTCTGTACTGCCATGTAAGTCGGAAGGGTGAAGGGAGTGACAACATACTGGAGTGAAGGAAGAAGCACCTCCTCCAAATGTCTCTCTTGAGACTCCTCATCTGGAATGAGATGCGGATCAAAGCACCTGAGATCCTTGAACTTGATCCCCATCTCTCGTACTGACATACTCCCCTGCTGAAGGGAGAGTAACTCATGCCGCTTCTCTGCTTTGATCTGAGAAGAAAAGAATTACTCTCGGAATTCCGTCTCAATGTCAGCCCACAGAACCTCTGCCTCTATCCTCTCTCTGAAGTAGAGCATCCACCACTCTCACGCCGCACCTCTTAGCTGACTGACTGTTAGGGGAACCCAGTACTCCCTCGGAGCATGGATCAAGGTAAAATCCATCCGTAGCTACTCCATCCACCCCTCTGTCTCCGTATCCGAAGTACTACCCCTGTACTTCATGAGTTTCTGTCGCTGGAAAGAATGAAGAGTCTTATGCCACTAGCTATCTTCCTCCTCTCGGTCAATCCTCAACTGATCGACCACCTGGATTTTCTGGGCCTCGATCGTCTGAGCCACCCGGGGATGACGTCCAGGTGCCATAGCTGTACGGTAAAGAAGGATCGCCTAAGCCCAAGTAGTAAGGAAATTTCTCACGGTTTCATTTTATCATTTTGTTCAATTTCATTCCCAGAACTCCCAAATCAAGTAAAACACAATCATGATGATTCATGTACCTTCCCTAGGGTATCTACCCTTCAATCAATGTAGTATCACTTGGTCATTTGGTAGGGTCAGGGTCCTTCCATCGGATCATAGGGGGCCCTAAAATCTCGTTTCCTAGCCGGTCTTCCCTGGACTATATAACACACCAAGATTAACCAACACTGTTGCCCTACCATCCCATTCAATCCTAAGTGAGCATAACTCCAGACGCCATCCTATATCTCAACCATCACCTCTGATACCATTCTGTCATGACCCTCTCCCACAAAAGATGCCCCTCCTGAGCTGGAAATGGTGAAAGGGAGATAATGACCCCCATGTCCCGCCTTCAGTAGGCCTCGGGGTGGAGACTAGCACCAAGGGTATGAGTTTTCACAAATAATGGGAGGTATTACTCTTTTTATTTTTTAAGATAAGGAAATAGGAAAAGTCAACCACCAAAAAGGAAATGAACAAGTGTATAGAAATAAACCCAAACCATGCCCACATGCACGTTTAAACAATTTTATAACAAGGTGCAAGTACAAGAAAGCTCAAAGTACAATACCAAAAGAAACAAGTTTACAACAACATCAACAACTCAAACTGTCTGACTATTAGGGCCCCGAACGGCCCTGGTAGTCCTCCTGGAAACCTAAAATTAAACGTAGGGTGAGCATACAAGTATACTCAGTAGGGAAACCTAAAGCTCTCGTGAAAAAGTGGGGAGATATCCTAATGTACCGTGAGAACAACAGAAGAAACCTAGCAAGGATTTCTATCCACCCAACCTCACCAGCCACACTCACCAAAACACAATCACAACAGGTAGTAGTATATATGAACAATAGTATTGGGTACCCCGCACCATTTTCCCCCACTAGCAAGCTGCTCTTCCTAACGTCGAATGTCCTGACGATGCCACCCTCTTCCTGGACGCACACACCTGGGCCTCACAACCACACATCCTGCCCGCACACACCCGGGCCTCACCACCACGTATCCTGCCCGCACACACCTGGGCCTCACCACCACGTATCCCGCCCGCAAACACCTGGGCCTCACCACCATGTATCCCGCCCGCACAGACCTGGGACTCATCCCGAAGATTCTTGGGAAAATGTAAGCCTTCCTGATGATTTTTGGGCCAATCCACCCCAATCTAAACCTACCCGAAGAGTCTTAGGTGTATGGTCGCCTCAATCCATAAAAAACCTAGGGAAGAAGGAATAGGAAAGAGCTAGTAACTAAGGGGAAACAGCCTCTCCCATGAAATGGTAGTGTTCGGTACTAATTCCTCAACATGGGTGGGGTGCGATAAAACAAAAATGATACAGATATATATATATATACCAAACACTTAGCCAAACCTATAGCTTCTAAACAGAGAAACTGAGCACGTGCCTCGACACTGCTACTACGAAGCCTGCATACAACAACCAACCCCAACCCCATTTAGGTTTTCACATTCCAGCAGAATGAGTTTATTAGTTCCATAACTATCGGGCAACTATCCACAACCAACCACATCGATCATTCGTAAAAAATATCCCTCCCATCCACAAATCAAATTAGGAAAACACAAGCAGCACATCAAGTCCCTTGTTATTAACCAACCAACCCATTTATTATTATTTCGGTTCCAATACCAATCCCCACCATTCATTAACTCTTCCACTTTTTATTTATTAATCACAACCCAGAGATATTTTACCTTCAAACCCATCCCTACAGCCCTGCTGCCAACCACCATAACCACAAACATACCATACATCATTACCCCTTTAATACCATTCATTACAGCCCCGCTTCCCATCCCCAATATAGCATTCACACCAACTCACAACCATGCCAACCGCAGCCCCACTGCTCACCTGATCCACAACAACCCAAAAAACACCCCCTCACATGCCACATATCCAATCCAACACCCACATGTTCATTATTTCATTTTGTTCAATCGTGGTGATCACACATGGGTTCCAGATTTTCAATCAGCCAACTTTACGTGATTAACCAATTTCCACATTCCACAAAGTTTCCATCTACAAAAAACGGTCTAGAAGATAGGGCCACATTTAATTGCACATGCAAAGTCCCCCAACGACCGTGATTTTCAGTAGGCATTAGCCTATTAAATTCATAACATATCAATAGGATAAACAAAGACAAACAAAACAACATTCCCATCCCCATTCATTATGCCAGTTATTATCTTTATTTAATGGTTAAACTATTTCTCATGAAAACAAGAGGATACCCACCCATCATGATGCACAATTCAGAGATAAGAAGGTAATATCCCTACCTCAATAGGTTTTGATAACAATTCTCCTCCCCTGATCAACTTTAGAAGACGTTCGTCGGCGTCCGTCACTTCTGCCGGGTCTTGGAAAAACGTACATGGGTGGAAGTATGAAAGGAAATGCCGAGGGAAAGACAACAGATCCAAGCTCAGAAGTTCCTCCTTGTCGTTACGATCCCGTGGCCACTGACGGATCATAAATCAGAGCTCGGACGAAGAAGTTGTAGAAGAAAGAGCCTTCGAGTCTCTTGGGAGAACTCTGCTCAGAGGAAAGGGGAGGAGAGGGGTGTGTTGGAAAGGATGTGGGGACCCCTCCTTTTATAGGCGAGAAAAGAAAAAGTAAACAGCATGTACATTACGGTACACGGTGTGTACTCAGTTGTTTCACATGGTCTCCATGTGGCTTCCAACACTGCTCTGCGGCCGTTGACTGGTCAACACATGGTTTGTGGGTAACACATACGTGGGGAAGGACTACACGGCGTGTAGTTTGGACACACGGTGTGTACCCATTTATTTCACACAGCAAAGACACGACATCAACACGGAACACGACCATTGACTGGTAACGCATACGCAGGGAGGGACTACCCGACATGTAGTTTAGGGTATACTGCGTGTACCCATTTACTTCACACGGCAAAGACACGGCCTTCCACACGGGGTATACCCGGCGAGGGGGTACACGGTGTGTACTTAAACTACACGGCGTGTAGTTTCAAAAATCTGGAAAGTGTGGGAAAAGTCTATTTTACCCTCCACAACACTTCAAGACCCTCTTTTTGACAATGGAATGGGCTAGAGTGGTCCATGTAATTATAGTTTAATATCAATTCAGTTTAATATTAATTATATTGATAATTGTTTTAAAAAATTTCAGGTGTCTCAACATGTTGACAAAATTGATAAGCGACTATGTATATTGAGTAACCCATCATCCAAAATGGTTAAATGTTATAATGCATATTTGGTCAATGGTTTTCGATTTCATATACGTTCATATGGGGAATAAAAAAAACAATGAACAATGGAGTTTGTTTGAGAGGAGCACAGCATAGAGAAACTGAAGTTGACTTTTATGGCATTCTTGATGAAATTTTTGAGCTATGTTATCTTGTACAAAATTACATAACGATGTTTAAATTTCAGTGGTTGGATACTGAGAGAGGCTTGCATGTTCATCCGACTCATGGAATTGTAGATATTAAATAAAAAAGTCTTCTTTTAGTAAATGATCCATTTTTACTAGCTGAATAGGAACATCATGTTTATTACGCAAAGTACTGTTCTACTTCAAGAGACCTGGTTGATTGGTGGAGCATAATAAAAATGAAATCTCGGGAAAATCAATTTACTTAAACTGAATGTGGTTCTACTGAAGAGGAATAAATTCTAAATTTTTCAAGAGACTACTCAAAATCCATCTTTTTCAAAAATAAATGTGAATATGGATGAGGACACCCCACAATTAAGAGTCCATGGTGACGAAGATGTTAATGATGTTAAAATTGAAATTGAAATGACAAGGGATGATGAAAGTAAAACTCATATGGATATAAATGATGCCAAGGAGGAATATGAAGACATTGACGTCGTCAGATATGAAGATGATGATGAAGGTGAACATTGGAATAGTTAAATGCTGGTTATGATCATAACTAATATATATATATATAATAGTTATTTTCAACTATCTAATAACAAAAATAATTTTGTGTTTCAGATGGACTATGATCTATTGCGTAAGTTAGAGGAGGTTGAGCTACCTTTGGATGATGGGGATGTGAGATTATCTGACCCTCAGCCTACTGGTGGATCAGGAGGTACGCGGAGGAGGCATGGTCTTGCACGACTGATGGTTCCTGACCCTATCCCCTAGAGACTTCCACTTCTTAGCTTCGATCTATGCACACAGAGGTATGGTAACCTGTATATTTTAGTAAGTTTTCATAAATTTAATTATATATATACTAATTGTTTGATTATTTATTTTTTTTCACAGTTTTGCACATGTAGTTTTTGGACAGGGGAGAAAAATCTTACGTAATTATTTTTCTCAGCCATGGACCACATGGGAATAGATTCCCATTGATGTGCAGCTCGACATGTACAATCATTGGCTGGTACATAAATAAATAATATTTATTTTGATGTTTATTTTATTAATAACTTGTTATTATAAATTATTTATTGGTTTTATGGTATCCCATCGACGATAGAATGAGTGATGCTATCCATGCTGCATGGGAGGTGGCTATGCATGAGCGTTTCCATCAGTTTTTGCACAATTTTAGAAAAATGACCGTTAAGAAAGCAGGAGACACAGTATTTGATGAGTCGTGTAGAGACCACCGACCAGAGTACATTTCATCACAGGTTTGGGATGGATTATGTGCACATTGTTTGTGTGGTGTATTTCAGAGGAGGTCTTCATTTGGTTGGCAGAACTGGGGGAGACAGGAGGTGACACATCAAGCTGGAAACCGTACATTCAGTACGCATAGAGAGCCTTTGGTAAGTATTTTTTTAAATATTTTATATAACTTCAAATATAAATATTTTATTTTATATTCATATAGGCATTCAAACATCCCTATATTATTGAGTACGATGTTTATTGGAGGATGTATAGTGATCCAGCCACCGGAGAGATTAGAGGTGATCGTCGGCTTCGGATTGTGGTTAGCCTTATTTTTTTCAGTTTGACAATTAAATGCATATAATATTTTGACAATTTTAATTTAAAATTTGAATTGAAGGAGTCATATGAGGTTGCGACTTCTTAGACACAGACTGAGGGTCAGGACGAAGCAACTAATCAGACCAGTGCCCACCATTTCGATGAGGCGGCATGGATGCAGGCGACTCAGTATGGCTTTTAGAAGGGCTGAGTTGTTGGTATTAGCTCTAATGTGACTCCTGGTACTTATTATGGTACTGATGCGATGTCGGCATCCAGCTCGAGAGTAGCTCGTGGAGATCCATCATCTTCTGGCTCACAGTATCAAGAGCAGTTCTGAGCTCAGAATTACCTTATATAGAGTTTGCAAAAAAAAAAGCAAGAAGAGATGCGTCGGCAACAACAAAAGCAGCAGCACGTGGAAGAGATGTGTCGATGGCAGCAGAAGCAGTATCACGAGGAAGAGATGCATCAATAGTAGTAGCAACATCACGAGAAGATGGAGTACATGCGACATCTGACTCATAGTTTAGGGATGGAGTTTCCTCTACCAGCTCATTCATCTCCTCCACCTCCTCCAGAAGATGACCCCCCAGTGGGTTTTTAATGCCAAAAACATTTGAATTAAAATTTTTTGTAACATGAACTTTTTACTAATTATGTCTATTATATTGGTGTGATTATTACATAATTTAATATTTAATATTTTATGATTTGTTTTTGTGAATATTAAGAATTTTTTTATTTTTCTTATTATTTTATTAACATTAATATTATTGTTTCATTAATCATAATTTTATTAAATATATTTTTTCATTATTATATTTCTTAATATTTTTTATTTTACTAATAATAATAATAATAATTGATGATTTTTTTATAGATTTTTGTGAAAATTGAGAATTTTATTATTTATTATTATTATAATAATATTAAAATTAATTTTTCAATAATCATAATAATGTTTTATGATTTTTTTATATATTTTTGTGAATATTGAGAATTTTAATATTTTTTAATTTTTATTATTTTAATAATATTAAAATTAATTTTTTAATAATCATAATTTTATTAAATTTATTTTTTTAAAAAAATTATTTGTAATTTGCGAGGGGATCCCGTCGCAGATAGTCTAAATAATTTTTTCTTAAAAAAGGTATTTGCAAAGGGGTTATAGGTCTGTCACAAATAAATTTTGTGATGAGCCCGTTGCAAATAGTCTGAATAAATATTATCAAAATGCATTTGCGACAGGATTATGGGCCCGTCGCAAAAGAGTATTTGCGACGGGCCCATCACAAAAGAACGTATATATAAATAAGAATATAATTGGAGGCATATTTTCAATGTTGAAGTTTCTCATCGCAAAAAATATTATTTGCAATGGGCCCATCGCAATTAATATTTTTAGCGACATCATTTTCTACAACGAGCTATTTTTGGCAGGGCCCCGTCGCTAAAGATTTTTTGCGATGGGATCCCATCGCAAATAACCCATTCCAAATACCTTGAATTCCAATAGTGATAGTTGAATGTCATATGCCTCTTTAATAGTGAAACTTTATCCAAATAAAATATTCATATATTTTATACTATATTCCTATAATTTTATAATCTATTTAATTAATAATATTATTATACAAAATGACCAAACACTTATAAGTTACTCAATGTATTCATCATAAAGACATTTAGAAAATCATTTCTATTAATAATTGTTTTCTATAATATTATATTTTAGTAGTGATTTAAATACTGCCAATTCAACATCAAAAGTGATTCCAAATTTCACTCCAGATCAACGAGTGTTATAAAGAATCATAGAAAATACTATCTAAATATACATTGAAATATTTAATTGTTTTAAAAATATTGAAAGTTATTTTTTTTAACACCATTTTATTCTTAACACAAACTCATTTATTTTTTATTCATTTTCAATATTTGGTAATTTTTACTCTATTATTTATTTTCATCCCTATAATTCATTTACTATGAGTTTTAACAAAAAAATTATTTTAATGTGTTTCCCAAGATATTACGTAACTTGAAAATTCATGGGTGGGGATAATACTTAATTTTTATTTCATGTTTTCTAATGTATGTTGATAATTTTATTTGTATCTAGAATCCTATGATAACTAAATTGTTTGAAACTTTGGGATATTATATCATGTACCCTATAAAACTGTGGATAAATAAAACCCATCATTGGGTTGCTGGAGATTTAATTTTATAGTTAGTGTTTAAGGAAGATTAGTATAAACCATCGGAACTATATTTAGGAAAAAATATATTGGATAACATAAACTTGTTGCCCTATCTAAGGATAATCCTGTGTATTGGATTATATTATAATTTTTTGGAAAATTATATATTGTTCGGTTCCACTAGAATATATATCCCAACCCAGATACTGGAAATTGGATGTGGTTCTAGAATAGGTGAACCTTGTGTAGAAACTCAGTAAGCAGTGGATTTGGTATTAACTCAATCATCCTTGATCTACAATGAGGGGGCCTTAGACTACATATCAATATAAAAAATATCTTGATATAATCATATCTTGATTCACATTCTCTTTGAAAACATTGTCATAGATTTGAAAATATTCTTATGATTTCAAAATATTCCAAAATATAGTAAGATAGATATTATAAGATTACCTATAAATAAAGTTTCAATTTATGTCAAGTGTTATAAAAAATGAATAATATACTAAGATATAACAATCATAATATTATGAGCCAATTTAGTATATGAAACTATTTAGAAATGGTTCCTAGAAAAATGTAAAATATATATTTCAATTTATGTATATGGTGTAGGGATTTACCTCTGAGAAAAGAAAATGAATCTCAAGCTATAGTAGGATATAGAGTTTAAAAAATTATAACTATATTGGGGTAGATGAATCACGTTACGACCAATAACCTTTCACTTATAGAGTAGTATACTTATCCCAAAAATGATTAAAAATTATGTAATTCCTCCTGCATGAGAAACCTCCATCATTCTAGGATATACCTACCCATTACTAGTTGAGTAATGGATAATGTCCCTCGAGAATGCATTTCAATATATGTGAGGTAGTAAAAGATACACATTTATCATGGAATTTTATTATTTTAAAGGACAAATTGATAAATGGTGGGAATTGGTCAACAATACTGAGGAGTCAGAGGATATAAATAGAATAGTGTAGAAGACTTTTAAGGAGTAATTATTTAAATAATACATTCCTCATGAGAAATGAACTGATATGGAGTTTTAATTCCACAATATAAGTGATGAAGTATGAGAATATTTTCCTGAATATGAAGATAACTTTACAATCCATTCAAATCATGTTTTGTATTATGTACGTAATATGGGGTGTGATATTGATCATTTAATTTATGTTCTAAAGTATGTCATTTCATGGGAATTGGTCTCTCAAAAAAATTAGTATATGTTTATATAGTATTATGTTCCATCAATATAGAGTAATAATTCATCAAGTCCTAAGTTTTTTGGGGTCAAAAATAAAATTTTTGGGACCTTCGACACTATTGAAAATTAAATAAAGAAAAATTTAATATTGGAATTGTATAATTTTAAGAATTGAATAATTATTGAAAGAAACACAGTGGAAAATTTTGTGGGAATTGGATTTGGATTAATGTGTCAAGAGAAATTCCATCATGATAATGATGGTAAGGGAAAAAATAAAGCAACCAATGACTAATGCTTCAACAATAAAGATATGGGGAAATAGTTGAATTAATTATGTAGAAATCACTCCTGATGAAATTAAAAGGGTGTTTATACATGATTATATGATCACTACAATTGAGGTTGAAATTCATAAAGGCATAGGGACACTTACATTGACAGTATCCAAGAAAATATATTTTTCATTATCTGATTCTATAACTTATCTCTCTATTATATATTTCATGTTTTCCAAGAAGATTAAAAATATCCCAATCATATTATGATGTGATCATTCAATCCATAATCCTAGTATAAAGATTACTATTGTAAGTATTTATAGGTGAGTCCCAATTCAGAAACATAGAAATACCCTATATTTAAGCATGTTTATCATACCTATGATTTAATTTTATACAATCCTTATAACGTATAATTATTCCTATAATATTGAAAAAAATGATTATAGATAGAATGATATTGAAATTTATGATAGATATATGGGATATATTTTCATTAGAGGGGTGACTGCATCATTTAAATCATGTATAGATCCTTCTCTAGTAGCTCTCATTAATGAAATCCTTAGAGAAGATGATAAGACAAAAGATATTAATGGGAAATGTATCTTTTGAATAGATGGTGTACCTACTATGTATGAATACATTATTTGGGTTCCTAAATAAAAACATATACACCCACTTAAGCATTAATTTGAGTATTATATTGATCATATCACTGAGGTAAAACATTTTCTACTAATACCTATAGGATGGCCCTTATTTAATTAGTTTAACAGAAGAAAAAACTTCATGATTTTTTGTTAGGGAATTTATATTATGTATTATATAAAGATGTGGAGTCATTGTTATTTTTGTTAAGAAGCAATTTGAGACTATGTAGTAATGAATCAATTAACGGCTTTGATGCATCTTCTAATTCTTGTGTGCATCTTGGTTCTTCCTCTTCAACCTCTTTCTTTAGAGGGGATCTTGGAATCGTAGAAGGCTTCATCCCTTTCAGATGACATGGATGGGCTTCTGGGTTCTCATTTGGGGGATGAAGTTAAATATAGTGAGGTAGGTTATTTTTTCATCACTCTCTTATGGGGGTTTTTGCTGGGGTGAGGCTTGTTCATGTGGTTTTCCTCGGCATTCCTTCAGTCGTGGTGGCTCATTGGGGTGAGGATAGCATGGATGGGTTACCTACTGACGATTACTTAGAGGAGGAAATGAGAGAGGAAAAATGGTATAACAAATAGACATTGGTGGTAAAAATCAGAAATTACAAAACATCACTAGAATTATTTAAAAAATAATCGATCACGGGGTATTTCTCAGCAAGCCTCAGTGTCAATTTTATCCTATATTTCCTTTTGTATACATTTTTCTCCTTGGAGGAGTTTTTTAAAGCATAGACTATGGAAGGGAAGCATTGTGGATACTGGATATTCTCTTTATCCTGATGGTAATGGTATAATCATTGAGGGAGAGAGTCAATTATAGAGGTGGTTTGGGTCAGGATACCAAGGATGACTCTTAAAATTCAAAATATAGCACTACTGTAGATTGTGCGTAAAGCGTTGGGAGGATTTTTATGCCTGGATAACGATATTCGATTATTACAATCGATTTATTCCCTAAGAATTTGTATTGATATGGATTTAGAACTGATATTTTTTCTCGGGTTCTTATCAAGTGGAGTGAGGGCTCTTCCTACTCGAAAAAGGTTCTTTATAAAGCACCTCCCAGGTACTGTATTCAATGTGGTAGATAGTGGTACTTAGTGAACATCTGTAGGCAGAGTCGGCATCCCGACATCGTGGTTGAATGGGTCTAGCAGTAATTTTCGGGTGTGGTGGGGGGTTTAGGTTAGTGATTTCAATAATGTGTCTCTAGATGGTGGATTGATGGATGGGGTGGTAGATACATTTGTTGTGGCTCAATGGTAGGGGGTCACTAGAGTTGGTCACAGTTGCAAGGGAGGTGGAGGCAGAGGGATCCAATAATGGGATAAACAATGAACCATTATTTTAAAATTCTATTGATGTGATTAGCATTCTAGTGGTTTCCCATTTTTCAATGGATGTGTAAAATCTTGTGTCATTAAAAGGAAACAATATGTTTGATAGAAAACATGACACACCACATCAAGCTTAAGAGAACAATTAAATATTATTTTTTAATTGTTACCATTATAACATAGTAGTTAGAATGAAGAGAATGAAAAATATTAACAGAATTATAAAAATATATTTTAAAAACATATATATAATAAATTCTTTGTTGACACAATAATTACAAATGAAGATAAAACCCTTTTTAAAATAAAAGAAATTTTTTTCATGAAAACTATATAAATGTGCACAAGTGTATTTTATACTAGAAAATAACAAAAATCAACCATTCCAGATTGTATTAATGAGATATATTTATATATATATATATAATATTCAATCTAATGTTTAAAATTCAACTTATGTTTTTCTATAATTGATATAACAACAAACCAAGTTTTATGCATAAAGGAAGTATTTTTCTGAAAAGGCAGTTTTTCCGCCTTATGATGGATCACTTGTTAAATATTTATTTTTTTATAATTTTTAAAATTTATTTGAAAAAATAATCTTATTATTATAAATATTTATATCAAAATTAATTTGGTTGAGCTTTTGTATTTCTCTGAAAACTTTCATGTTTTTATGAATACTGAAAAAATATTGCATTTTTAATTGAAAACATCTTTTTCATATAAATAATGTATAGTGCCCAATTATATTTTTAATTCATTTTAATGTATAATTAGGTAAATATTTTTTCATTTAATCTAATTATGTTCATTTAAGTTAATTTCACACTAAATTAAGATATAAAAACGTTTCAATATTTTGAATGTTTTTTCTTTAAAAACCCAATTTTTCGATCTGTCAATGATATTAATTTTAAAATTCATTTTTCTGACATGTATCTTTTTTTAATTTTTTAAAATGGATTAATTATTTTGAATAAAGACGTTCAAATTGTTTAAATAGTTCCCTTTTAGTTTTTAAAAATGTTAAAAATAATTTTAGTGGTTTTTTAATTATCACGGTTAAGGGTAAATCGAGAAACTAATGGTAAAAATAATTTTTTTGGATGAGTTATTTTAGGCATAAATCTTCATTTTTTTCAATTTTATAACCTATCTCCATCCACTAGTAAGACATTATTTCCATTATAATGTTTTAATTTAAGAAAAGTCAAATGTATCATACTATTCATTTTAACAAGTGATATATTTTTAATATGGGGATATCTAGGGGATATGTTTAAATAAAATATTAATTTGAAATATAAAATGGTTATATTAATCATGACAATGTATTTAATATATTAACGAATGTAATAATTAAATTAAATTCTTACACAATGATGAACCAACAATTGTTTAATTAATGGAAATATCAATGAAATGAAAATGAAAACATTAATATTAATATTATTTGATAGAGTTAAAGTCATCAATAAATTTTCTGTATTAATTTTACATAATAGTTATGGTTTAATTTTGTTTATATTATGCCATTGTTTAATGAAATTTTTCAAAAAGTCAAGTCATAAATAGAGCCGAAATTGACATTAATGATATTTTAATATAAATAATCTTTTATTAAATGGAATAAAATTCATAATAATATAAAATTCAGTAACATTATTTTGACAAGTCTCATAGTTTCATCAATGACTCATTTATTGGTCTTTGGGAATTTTTTTAATTATATTAACCGTCAAAGGGTAAATTAAACGATATCACTGTATGAGTTAAAATGGTAAAATCATGGTTAAAAAAAAGATGAGGATTAAAACAACAATAAAAACACATATAATTTTAATTATATAAATGAATTTAGAACCCTCCTAATCCAATATTCTAAATAACTCACTTGGGGTCCATTTTTAATAGTAACATAATTTATATTAATTTTATTTTTTGAAGAATTCTATAGAGTTCCTCTCTCCTCTCTTATAAAAGGGAACCTATTATCATCCTTTCATTAAACTTTAGAAACAATTTTACATTTACAATGTCAACTCAAAACCCTTCCTATAATCCATTAAAAATTTGATATCTCTTATTTTATACAGAACACTCTCTTTTGATGTGTTATGGTATTAATAAAAGAAGATTGTCTAAATAAAAGGTATCATTTTTAATTAAGTGTTTTTGTTTTATTTCATATTCCACTAACATAAAATATTATTAAATAGTGATGAAATAATAACCAAAATATAATAAATATAATGATATGTTATTATGTTACAATAATAAACAAAATCATTCTCCACTTCCTCCAAATGGAAGAAAATTAATCATTCATGCGTAAGACAAACTTCCACCTCGTGAACTGATATAATTCATTATTAAATCATCATCTCTAAAAACTAGGTATCATTATGGAATTAATTTTTATATATGATATTCCTGACATTTTTATCATTATTAAATTATAATATATTATTTTTTACAAAATTAGGCCCATAAAAATGATAATGTCGTTCGTGTGTATGTGTGGACTATCACCTTTACGAAGCAATGGGGTTCAGTTTTCATCACCACATAACATGAATGGTATATATAAGTATTTTTAAATTATTAATATTATATTAATGATATTATGATCATTTAGGAAATGAAAAAGAATACTTTCTTTCTTTCTATACTTATTTTTTAAAAATTAATGTGTTAATCAAGTGTGCATACTACTTGTTGTCTCTATGATTGTAATGTAGTTCTATTTTCATATACATAATTAATGAATGTATTTAGAAGTATATTTGATATATAACAGTTATTATTATTTATTTAATATTATTCTATAGATGATGTATTTATGACTAATTTGACAATTGATATCATACCAAATTCATTTTCGACTAATGAACTGAATGTCGTTGTAATTTCTAGCAAGAACATAAATAATTAATAAATTATTATAAAACAGTAATAGGTGATATAAAAGTATTAATAAACATTAAAATTTTATAAATAAAATAAATAATTAACCTATGTTTATTATTCCAGAATATAAAGATTGTACTTTCTAATTCGGACTCAAGGTAAGGGACTTTGTCTCAATCTCTTTTCGTTGAGGAATGTCTTGATGTTATACACCCACATTGTTTTATGTGGTGTAAATGCAGACACTATGACATATCATATAGAGAATTTATTTATTATCATGTTATTTAAATTTTTGTTAAATTTTATCTTGTAATGGGGATTATTATTAAAATATTTCAATGTAATATGGGACACATTGATTTTACAATCTCTTTGTTTTCATCTATGTAAATATACTTGATATTACTATACATAATTATTTATATGTATATAAATGGGTTATAGTGGAATTTTTTTATCTATTTTAATATTGGTCTTCCTCTATAAGCCTCTATGTTTTTTAAGTCCTATTTTTCATTTCTAGGTATTTTTAATTAAAATTTGTTTTTAAAAATGGATTGATTGTTTCTATAACATTAAATTTTTTATTATGAGTGTAAATGAAATTTTAGGAGTGATATGTTGAATATTTAATTCTTTTAGATGTTATAATTATATAATGATACATGGAAATTTTATTGGTGGATATATGATAAATCAAGTATTGGTGGTTTCGTGATAAACCAATGATAGGTGGTCACACTATAACCTCCAATGCATTGGGTATGGAAGTAAACCATATGGTTATTCCATTTTTAAGATTGACATGGGTGGAAGTCCACCACATGGTTATTGCACTTTACTATAATTATTTCTCATGATACCTTTATGGATTATTTATTAATTCTATTGGTTTTCTATTAATCTCTTGATTATAAAAAAGGTAAGAAATGGGCTTCTTTTGAATGGAAAGTATATAAAAAATTTTAAGGGTGAAAAGTATTACTTCATGATATGTTTTAATGGGGTTTTCATGTTTTCATAGGACTAAACGTTTTCCTTCTTTGTGTATCCCTTATTAAGATTTTTTCTTATCCATCATTTAAAAAAATCATAGGGTTCAAGGAAAATTTGGTCGAAGTATGTGATAAAGGGAAAATTGTGAAGATATATCAGTATAAGAAATAATGTTTTATTTTAATTGTATTTTTTATGGAAAAAATTATATTGGGTATAAGATTCCACTTGTAATGTGTGGGTTTACTCTGTAATATTTTTTTCTAATTCTCAAAAACTCTAAACCTAAATGACCTTTTGTAAAATAAAATGATTTATATCTTTAAAGATAACAAAAATATGTATTTTTTAGGGTCAAGTGCTAACTGTTGGTACCAGATTAGGGTTTTTAATACTTTGGATATTAGTTTCTTTTTCTCTTAAGAGTTATGTCTATCATCATGAGTTTATAATTATAAGGATTTAAATAATATCAATGTCTTAGAAACCCCTTTGTGGATTTCTGTTTATAAATTTTAAGGTTATTAGTGGTATTTTTGGAGACATTTATCATTGAAGTTATTATGGGTTATTACGTTTTAGGATAAAAATGAAAGTTATGAAATAAAATTTTAGGTTAAATCATGTTATGGTAATTTTTGAGTATTTTGTCATATTTTTTGAATTTTATAAGAATTTTATAGTTTTCTAAAAAGAACAACCAATGAGATGGGTGACAACCCATAATGTCTAGAAAGGATATAAGAATTTAACCCACAATTGAAGGGTGAAAAGGTTCCATCACCTACCACTATCCTACGTGATTTCCTGATTAGTATAAGTTAATTTTTAGTTAAATAATTTATTAATGTAGAATAACATGATTTTCAGAACATATGTTTTATTGAAAAGACAACCTTTGGATTGGAAAATTATCTTATGATTATGTGATTGATGTTGTGTGGAACATTATGTTATCATATACTTATAAATTTGTGTTTCAATCCTAGTTTTGATCATTTTGAGGAATTTTAAGGGTATTTATTTGCTTAATGGTCTATGTTGAACTTTGGGTATTACTGTTAATCTTTGGATATTGATTTAATTTTTCTTTATATATGGTTAATTATTTTTGGGATAATATATTAACTTGTACAACCCATTTTGGTTTTGGTTAATCTATAATGATTGGAAAATAAATATGGTTAATGTTTTTGGAATATTTGATTCTCTAGAAGATGACTCTAGTACTTTGTTCATGAAAAATCAATCTTTAATACTCATCGCCTGGAGAAAAAGATGGGTTTTGGAGGAAATTGATTAATGTATGAAGTCATACTTCTCAAGTAAGTATAAATTCTTTTGTTTCTATCTCATGTGGTAAAATAATTCCACAAGTATATGAAAAGTATCATAAAACAAAAATGACTTCTTTTTACATTTCTTATTATGAAATCAATGACTATTTGACCCACCATATATTTATAGTTTCTTAATTGTTGAATTTCTCATGAAGATATTCTTTATCACTCACTATCAATACATGATAGTATGTTTTACATTTCATTCCCTTTTTTTCCTACATATAACTCTTATATGTGTATTCTTAGGTGACCTCCATACTTCCCTTCTTTTCTTCTAAACTGTATTTTTTATTGTTGATTTTTATGATGTGGTATCTCAACATAGATTTTTTGAAAATTCAAAACATATTTACCAATCCGGAATTCAAAATTGTGATGAAAAAAGTTTCAAAAGGATAGGAGAATGCAACATCCTGGCTTTTCAAAATGAAACACCATGTTCATTAGTGTACATTATATGCCACATCGAGCTAAAGAAAACAACTATATATTTTTATTTAAATGTTACCATTATAACCTAATTATTAGAATAGGGGAAATTAATAGTTTTAACTGAATTATGAACTAATGGTTTATCCATGTATATATAATTAATTATTTAGTGACCAATTAATTAAAAATGAAAGCAAACCCTTTTTAAAATAAAAGTAAATTTTTTATAGAAAATATTTTGATGTATACAAGTGTTTTTTATAGCATTAAATGAAAAAATTAACACTTATTGAATTATATTAATAAAGTATATATAATAAATTAAATATTATAATTAAAATTCATATTATGTGTTTTATATAATTTATATATGAACAAATCCAATTTTTTCGTTAAATAATTATTTTTCAAATAAATCATTTTTCTGCCTTTTGATGGCATGCATGATTTAAATTTAGTTTTTGAAACTTTTATAAATTATATTTAAAAAAATATTATTTTAAATACTAATATCAAAATTTAACTTGGTTTAGTTTTTGTTATTTTTTGATAAGTTTAATGTTTTAATGATTAGTGAAAAAATATTTCATTTTAAATTGAAAACTACATTTTCATCTAAATAATTCATAGTGTTAATGTATATTTTTAATTTTTTTAAAATTATAATTTGATCAATATTTTATAATTTAATCCAAATATGATTATTTAAATTAATTTCACATAGAATTTTTATAAAAAAATATTTCAATATTTTAGATGTTTTTATATTAAAAACAATTTTTCACGATCCGTCAATGAGATGAATTTTAAATTAATTTTATCGAGTTCTATGATTTGAATATTGAAAAATAGATTATTTATTTGGAATCAGATGTTCCAAATTCAGTATTTTCCTTTTGATTTTGGATAATATGAATAGTAATTATAGTTATTTATTATTACCATGATTAAGGGTAAATCAGGTAATTAAGGGTAAAAATAATATTACAAATGTTATAAAATTACCAGAACACTTGCACTAGTTTTATTGGATGATTAATTTTTGACCAAAATCATGTTTGGTCCAATTTTATGACCTCTCAGATCCAATTTATTGATTTCAATCCCATTATAGTATTTTATTTTTAGAATATTCAAACTTATGATACTCTTTTTTTAACAAATCGAATATTTTTAATATGAGGTTATATAGGGTATATGTTTGCCTATAAATTTTATTTTTAAATATAAAATTTTTATCTTATTCTTAAATATTTATTTTTAATTTTTTGGAATGAAATTATAAACTGAAAGGCTTACACAATGATGATGTAGTAATATTTTAATTAAAGGAAATATCATATAAATGATATTAATTTTTTTAAAATAAATATAGTTTTATATAATGAATGTAATCCTAGAATTTTATGTATATTTTGTATATTTTATATATTATTTAAAAGAGTTTGTTAGAAGATGTCATGTTTCTATGATATTTTAAAAAAACATATAATAAATGGTGTCAAATTTGACATTAATGATTTTTTTAAAACAATTATATTTTATTAAATGATATAAAGATCATAAAAATGTGAAATTTTTAATCAGAAATGAGATATGTCTTAAACATTCATGAATTACTCATATATTGGTCTTTATTAATTTTATAGTAATTATATCAAACCTCAAAGTGTAAATTACATGATATCATGGTAAGAGTTAAAAGGGTAAAATAAGGGTTTAAATAAAAAGGTAGATATAAGAAAAATAATATAAACATGTCTAATTTTAATTTTATGAAAGGGTTTAGACCCATAATCATCATATATTCAAAATAACTCACTTTTTATCCATTTTAAATTGGAAATTAATTTGTATTAATTTCATATTATGAAGAATTCCAAGAGTGCATCTCTCCTATATTATTAGATGACACCTCTTATGATCACCTCTTTAAACATAAAAACCTATTTGGTTCAGAAGGTCTCTACAAAAATTCATTCATATAATCCCTAATCATATTATAGCTCTCTTATTCTTCGTAAAACACTCACCTTTATATGTTAAGGTGTTAATCAAAGTTTATTTTCTAAATAAAATGTATCATTTTTAATTAAGTGTTTTTGGTATATTTCTTCATATACTACTTTAAAATTTTATTAAACCATGATGAAATAGTAAATATAGTATCCTCAATATACCAATATTTATTTATTCTAATATTATCAGCAAAATTTATCTCTACTTTGATAAAATAGAAAATAATTAATCATTCATGCGTGTGAAAGACCACAACTTTGCAAACATATATAATTTGGTATTCCATAAATATCACTAAATTTTGGTAACATGGATGGATTTAATTTTTATTTAAAAAATTCATGACATATATATCATTATAAATTAATAATATATCATTTTTACCTTTAAATGAACATAAAAATGATAACGTCGTTGCTACGTATGTGTGAACTATCACCTCTAGGAACCGATGTGATTCGTTTTTCATCACCACATCACATGAAATATATATATAAATATGTTTAAATTATTAATACGATATTAATTATATTGTTATCATTCTATAAGTATAAAATTATACATACATTTTTTCATAATGATTTTGGAAAAATTAAAATGTTACTCATGCATGCGTATGACTGATCATCTCCATGATTGAAATGTAGTTAATTTTACATATCCATATTTAATGAATGGAATTAAAAGAGTAATTGGTATATAAATGTTATTATAATTTCATTAATATTATTCTAGGGATAATGGAATAATAACAATATTTATTGTTTTCATCATTCCAAATTTATTTTGGACTCATGTACTACATATCATTGAAACATCCACCGTTAACATAAATAATTAAATAATTAATATAAATTGGAAGTATGTGATAGAAAAGTAATAATAAACCTAAAATTTTCAACAAACATGTAAATAATTAACTGATTTTTATTATTCAGGAATATAATTATTGAGCATCACGAGTCAGACTTAAGGTTGGTGACTTAATCTCAATCTCCTTTCATTGAGGCATATCATGATGTCACACACCCACATTATTATATGTGGTGTATATACATCCCCTTCTAAATATAATATTGTGAATTTATTTATTATCATTTAATTTATTATTTTTTAAATGATATCCATTCATGTCGATTATGATACAAATATTTCAATGTGGTATTGAAACATTGATTTAAAAATAAATTTCTTTTCCCCCATGTAAATATTCTTGAAATTATTATACATAATTATTTATATGGATATAAAAGGATTATAATGGATATACTATGTATATTTTTATATTTATATTCCTCTACAAGCCTTTATGTTTTTTTAATTTCAATTTTCCAATTCTGGGTATTTTTAACTAATAAAGGGTTTTAAAATGGATTGATTATTTCTATAACATGAACTTTTTTCTTATGACTGTAAGTGAAATTTTAAGAGTGAAAAGTTGAAAATTGAAAGGTTTTATTTATTATGATTATATAATGTTACTTATAATTTTTATGGGTGTTTATGTGATAAACCAAGGATTAGTGGTTCTATGAAAAACCATGTAAGGGTGGTAACATTATAACCTCTAATTCATTAGGTGTGGAATTCGACCATATAAATATTATATTTTTAAGAGTGGAATATAGGGATGTTGACTGCATGGTTATTCCATTAAATTATATTTATGTCCCAAGATACCTTTTTGAGTTATCTATTCTTGCTAAAGGTTTTACGGAAATAGATTTATTACAAAAATGATAGATATGACCTTTTTTTCAAAGTAAATTATTTACTACTATTTAGGGGTGAAAAGTATTACTTTATGGAAAAAAATTTGGCCTGTCGTGTTCTCATATATCTAATAGTTTTCCACCTATTTGTATCACTTGCCTAGATTTTTTTTCTCATTCTTGGTTTTCAAATAAATCAAAGGTTTTAAGTATATGTTAGGACAATGATGAGATCAAAAGAAAATCGTTGAGATATATCATCATATGAAATTATGTATTATTTTAACAATTTTTTTTCAATAGAATAATGGATACAAAGTATAAGTTTCCACATTTAATGTAAGGGTTTACTATGTAATAGTTTTCAAAAAAAATTAAAACCTTAAACCTAAAAAGAATTTAGGAAATGAACGTGACTTATATTTTTTTAGAATAATTATAATACGTAATGTTAAAGGTCGTTTCCTCATGAGATGTTTTAATGTCATTCTAAGATTGGACTTGAAACCACTACCATTCAGTGTCATCTTTTATTATATCCATGTATGGGGATCTGAAAATGATAGATGGATCATCTGAATATTTTATTTGAATGATTTTCCATAAATGGAAATTGCATGATTGAAAAGGTAGGAATCTATTTCTCTGGGTCCGAGGAAGATAACGGCAATGGATGCATTGAGTGATGAACATCCTAATATCTTTTTGGTGTCTTTTGTGATGTCCTCAACCAAATATGTGGTATTTGAGGATTTTTTACATTCATAGATCAATCCTAAGGATTGATCCTCGGATAGTAAGGTTTCTAAGAGGCCTCTATAGGATTGGTATGACTACCTAGTGTTCTCACATAATTGGGTTTTAGCAATGGAAATGTCAGGATAACTTTTCGTGTTCATCTATTTTTTGAGGTTCAAGGAGGAAGATGATAAGAAGGAATGGTCAACCCAAGTGGTTTGTAAACCAGTAACTCATTCTCAATCTAAATAATGAATTTTGTTCAACTCGAAGATGAATATGGTTTTCAAATTGGGATATAAATCCCCTACTTCTTCTCACTAATGATCTCCTTAATGGTTTTGAACATTAGTGGATATGGTGTAACGACTAATATCACTTTCATCATAAATGATGTTCATCATTAATAGAAAACTATTCTTGTGAATATTGAACCAAAATTACATATTTATTGTATTAATATATTTACAAAACATATGGTTTTTTTGGTTACATGCATCGAATTATATACAATATGTATATATGAATTTTCAAAAAGTGTGGTGTTGAGGTATAATTGGATAACACTTGACCGTAGCATATATCTAATAAAGTAAAATTAGGGTGTTTTGAGTTCATCGTTTCCTTTGTGTATGCAATATGTGGTTCTAATAGTGGGAAGAAGCGATAATCAACACTCAGAAACTTCTGTTCAATGAACCTGGATTTATTTTCTGTAAGTTATTTCATCACGATTTCAGATGCTCAATAGATGAATGGTGGTAAGGATAATTCCATCATAGAAATATATGACTTATAATCCTTTAAGGATTCTAATGAGTTGTTTGATCTGGGATTTATAGGTAGAAAATTCCCCTGGTGTAATAATAGGAAGGGTAGCAGATGCATATGAAGTAGGATAGATCACTACCTAGGTAATATAAAATATTTTCATTCCTATATACACTCACTGGCTAACCACCTCCCTATATCTCATATATACCATTTTACGTTTTTGAAAAATTTAAAGAGTGAGCAAAGAGGTCAAAAATGATTCAAATATACATGTTGCTAGTTAGGAGTATAAGTTTTTTTGAAAATGGTTCATGATTCTTGGTTTCATCGGACTAATGTGAGTCTTTGTGGTGGTCTAATGTGGAAAATAATGTGGATAAAGAATAATATATAGGAATGGAATTGGAGAAGGTAAAACAATGACCCCTCTCTGGAAGAAATTATAGATGATATAGAAATGCTTGAGTTGAGGAATCAGTAGTATTGGGAGGATGTTGTTTTTGTTCTCCTCAATGATAAGAAAATACATTTTCTGTGAAAATTATAGAAATTCAAATTAATTAGAGGGATAAATTATTGGATCCCCGGTTTAAGGAGAGAGATAATAACATAGAATATTTCAATGAATGCATCAAGGATAGGTAGTGATAATAAAAATAATCAAAATTATTCATGATCGGTACTATATGAATGATATTGAAGTGGTATGAAATTTGGATCAGGATCATTTATAAACCTTACTGGAAGGACCTATTGAATTTAATGTTAGGAGGCTGAAAATAGAATAATGTGAAGAAGGTTTTGGAAGATCTTCCACAACATGATTCATGAAATGAAAAATTAAAATATAGAGGTCATTCCTGATGAGAAAGAGATTAATAAATCCATTTTTTGTATACAAGAGGATAGTGAATCACGACCATATGGGTTCCCTATCTTTTTTTACAGGATTCTTGGGAGATCATTTGTGCACAAGTTAGGGATGAACGGTAGGATTAATTCAACGTGGGGCCACTCTTGGGGCAGTATATGCATCCATAGTAGTTCTAGTTTCAAAATTAAAGTAGCCTGAGTCTATTAATCAGTATCGACCAATATTATTATTCAACCATTCTTATAATATTATATTTAGTACTTTTAAATGAAGACTCAAATATATTTTTCCAATAATTTATTAAAAGAATCGAGAAGGATACGTACAAGGGAGTGGAATTAAATGTTAGGTGGGGATCTCTCAGTAGATGGTGGATTATATCAATAATAAATCCCTAGGATAAAACATTAGCATTAAAGTGTACATAGACAAGGTTTTTGATGGTATTGAGTGGAGATATATTATAAATTTCATGAGGAGGTTCAGAATTCGAGATTGCGATTGTGAATTGATTTTAAGGTGATTCGCTTCTCCAGAGATGTCTACTTCCATCATTGGGAGGAACGTTGGTTTCTACAAAATAGTTTAAAGATTAAGTCAGGGTGATCCACATTCCGATAATCTTTTGATCCTCACTCAATATGCACTCATAATAAATATGAAATTCAATATGGATGAGGGGACCATTATCCCATATAAGAATATGTATGGGATAGTATTATTTCTCATTTGATGTTTTCTAATGGCATTCTATTCATTATTAATTAAAAGTAGAGTTCTATTACTGGATGAATAATATGATTGGAGATTATGGAAAACCATGTGTCCAGAGGATAAACTTGGGTAAAATCAAGTTCTATGTTTCCAATAAGTTTCTAGCATATTAGTCTAGGAAAATACAAAACAAAATTGCAAGGAAATAGTGAATACTTCCAAGAATCTATTATGTTGCTCACATTTAAAAAGAAATACTGAGGAAGATCACGATTGAGGAAATTGTGAATAAAATTACAAGTTGAATCTGTAATTGAAAAAAATCATATCCTTTAGTGATCGCATTACTCCGATAAATAATGTGCTTTCCTACATGGATAATCATGTTCTTTGTATTATTAGGGTTCTAAAATGAACCATTGATCACCTATATAAACAATTACTATGTTCATTTTGGGATGTGAATGATGCTGGAAGGTTTCATTGGGTGGCTTGGATTAGATTATCAATACCAATTGAACAAGGAGGAATAAATATAAACTATATCTTGGAACCCACAAAGGCCATTTAAGATAAAGTTTCATAGAAAATTTTTGAATGGAATATTCTTTGAGCAAGGATCGTGAGACATGGGTATGGGGAATGATAGGATAAGTCAACTATTGGAATGATATAACTATTGAAGCTATCAAGGATCATGATTTAGCTTATAGAGGTACTTGAGGATAAAATTGTGTGGGTGTAGGGGTATATTGAGGTTTGGTTATGGAAGGAAGATAAGAGAGGTAACATCCTTTTCTTCATTTTTCTTTTTTTTCTGGATATTTCTTTTAGAGAAGACTTACGAAACATGTCCCTTATCCACGTGATGATCAATCCCTAAGAATTGGTGGTATTTGATAATATCATGTTTATAGATGTACCAGATAGGTGTGTACTATCTATATCAACATCTGAGTGCTTTATCAGAAGATACTTGTGGGGGAGAATGCATATAATTAGTGTATATCATGAATGGGAATAAATTCTTTAGTTCAAATGGATACCAATGAAGATTCACATTCTTATTTGGTATATGAAAATATGGTCTCTCGTGATGGATGATAATATCTAGAAAAATTGTATTGCATTTGCCTCTGGAGGCTGATGTTGTGTCTTGATGAGGATTGAATAAGTATGGTACATGTTTTTTAAAAGTGATGCCTTGAGGGGTATATGGAGCTTTGTTTTATGTTTCAAAGGTGTGACAGGAGGCAAGAAGTCCATTGTTTAGATTTTATTAACATGGTTTTAGGGTATTGATCCTCATAATGAGTAAGCTATGTCATAGATAATGGTTTTCCATTGTTTATTCCGTCATTTGGGAATCATGAAACAAACCGAATAAGGGTGGTGTTTTCTCCCAAGTGTTCATCTATGTTTCAATTCAATTGGTGGTGTCTGAGGTGGGTGGTCTATAGACTTACAGGTACACCTCTTCATCCATGAGGATGTGTGTTCCATGGGTTGTTTTATATATAGTGGTAAATAAAAGGAATAATAAGGGTGGTATGATGGAATTCTCCTAGAGTTGAGCTGAAAATAAATTTTGATGGATCATGTGTAGTATTTTCCACGATAGGTAGAGGGATTGTTCGGGATGGATTGGGATCAGTAATATTTGGTTTTAGAACCTTATATAGTGTATTTAACTCACTTAGAGATTATGTAAGGTCATCGTTTAGTGGACTTTATTTGTACGAATTATACATCTTTATTCTCACATAGGTGGAAACTGACTCCTATGTTCCAGTTGGGTTGCTGCAAGGAAGGGATAATCCACTTTGGGAGTTGGACTACATAATTAAAAAGAGAAAAAGGGTGTAGGATCCTAGATTGATGGCTGGGAATGCATAGATAGAATGAATCATTATTAAAGACTATTTAAGTAGTCAAGGAGTACCTAGTGAGGTGATCATTTTAAATTTTGGTATGGGCTCTCAGCCAAAGAACTCTAATATCATTGTTAGGGGTGAAGCCCTTAGTCTTCCCCATTTTCTTATGCCTTAAAATTTTCATTGTTATTATTTATATAATATCTCATTAAAATGGATTATTTTAGTTGGTTTATTAATTTATTATAGGGAAATAAATTCCATTAAGGTAAATAATAAGTATCACTACCCTATATTAATGAATTCTATAATCATCTTCATGGAGCTCAATGTTTTCCAAAAAATTATCATCATTCTGGGTATCATAAATAAAAAGTGAAGAGAGAAGATAATCCAAATATGATTATTCATATGAGGAATAAACATTAAAAATTTATAGTAATACCCTTTAAATTGATTAATTAACCCTATATTTTAAGGGGCCTGATTAATAAATTATTTAAGTTTTTTCTCTTTGACACCCTCTATGTTACAAGTATATATGTGTTATTTTGGGATTTCCTTTTTTATTTAAGTTATAATGGTTTGGAGAGTCAATGGTCACGAATATGGAGTTTTTATCCAAAATATCATAGGAATATAGTCTATAGACAGGTTTTTGTAACTGTACAGTAACCATGTAGTTTTCCTTTATTAAATATAGTGGTGTTTTCCACAATCAGATCATGGTATTTTAACCATGAAAGTCTCCATGTAAAATCTTATGAGTGTGTGTCTTTTCGTCCAAATATTATTTCTTGGATTTCACATGGGTTTTCTAACTCTGTTACTTTTATATGGAAACTGTATGGTTTTATTTTCAAGGGATATTATTGACCACATGGTTTGCGAAGTATTTCTCTAAACCTGTATCCAAACTGTGAAACCCAAATGGGTTTCAAAAATATTTAAATTACCCTAACACCATTTCTAAATTTAACATAAAATCCCATTATAATATCTTATTATCTTGACCCAACCATTCCTTGATTCTCTAGGAGGTTCTACCCAAAGCCTCTTAGGTAATATCCATCATATTTTGTAGATCACTTCTAGGTATGGTCTGATTTCCCCCATTTTTGTCTTCCTCTTTCAAAATAATTTCTCTAACTATCATCCCCTTACATATTTATAACACTAATGGGATAATATTTCTATATATAGAGGGTTTGAAATAGAATTGTTGATATATTTTGTGGATCATGGATTTGGAGGACTACATCTCTTTCTTTCCAATCATTATTTTTGAAGATGACTAGTTTTTTTCCATTGGAGAGGTAGGTGTCATTATACTAAGTTTCTTTCTCAGGGTAATGTTTATATTTATTTTTGTTTCTTTCTGTTATCTTATGAAAAAGGTTTATTTGATATCAATGAGGAATATCTTTTATAAATTCGTTTTTTGTCATATAAAATGATATTTAAAGGGGGGTTTCTTTAAAAAAATGTTTCACACACAACATATTTTTGATGAAATGAAAAAAATATGGTTATTAATCTAAAATGGGGGTTTCAATTAAAAGATCAGAAATTATTCACTTGTATTATGTTTTTTAAAAAATTTAATCATGGTTTCCTAGAATTTTTATATTAAAAAAACATTAGTAACCCTAGGTGGGTTGAGTTATGTACATATGAAAAACTTAGTGAGGGTGGCACCACTCTAGGTTATAGTTGTGATATAGATAGACTGTCGTATGGCTCAATATAATTGGGATTCAAAATATGCTATGTATTATTCCTTACATGTCCAATTTAGGAATTCTCATAGGCCAAATCCTATTTTTTTCTTGTTTTTTTTCTTATTATTATAATGATTTTAATTATCATATTTTTCTAGATCACAAATTTTTCTATCGAGATATGTATGAATATTAAAATACTTCAATCTATGTTATCATTTATGGTTCTTTCCATATTATTGTATCACTAATTGTGGATTGTTTTAAATGAAAATAAAATGATTTTTACAAGAATGATTTTCAGATTAATTTCTATATAATCATTTTTAAAGATATAATTAATGATTATAAAGTGAATAACATTGTATATATTCTGGGTGGTGTCATACTGGTTGTCTTCCTCATACCTTAGATATTCAATGGGGTGTATGCATACATGGTTTTATAGGATATAGGTAAAGGTGACGGTTTTATATACCTTGACGTCTTCTATTTCATGGTGTGTCTTCCATGGTGGGTTCAGAAAATAGTGAATGATTGTCACTTGAAGATTGGGCTTTGGTTTTTTGTCCGAAAACATGTATTATCCCTCTATCCTTTTTTGTCTCAATGTATTTTACTTCTTCCAAGATTTACATTGGTTTTTTTCTTATATTTTTATAAATGAGACATGTTTTTTCATCATTCAGGGTGAAATAATTCTCAAGGATTTATAAGATGATATCTAGGTGCTTGTCACTTGTACGTGGTGATCTCAAATTCACATTGGGACCTGTGTTGAGATAGCTTGGAGAAAATTTATGCTAACTATGGTTGATTTTTTAGGGACCACATGGTTAGTGAATGGTTTTTCTGACTATGTATCCTATTTGTGTGACCCAAATAGGTTTCATAAAATTAAAAAATTATCACAATAACTTTACTCGTTTTATATTTTAATATCCTTAAAAACTTTTATTTTCTAAACCCAACCATTCATTAACACTTAAAGTGGTTATAACCTTTGTATCTTGTGGATTATCCCTCATTGTTGGTGGATCACTTCGTGGTATGTATTGATTTCAACCCACTTTTCCTTCCTATTTCATTATATTCACTCAATCAATCTTCCCCTAATTTCATTGGAACCCTATTGGGTAATGATTTATGGCTATATTGGATTTGACATGGAATTAATAGCATTTCTTATTAATATAGGCATTTTCTGGGTAGATCTCTTCATTTTTCATCACTTTTATTGAATGATACTTGTTTCCCTCTATTATAAATTTAGTTGTATCTATACAATGGTTATATTTAATATGAAACATTATATTACTTTTTCATTCATTGGGTTTGGATTATGAAAAGGTTTAATTTGATATATAGGAGGGATATTTTGCATAAATTTATCTTTTTTTAATGTAAAATTATTTTTAAAGGGAATTAAAAAAATTATGTGAATCATGTGTTCAATGAAATTTCATAATGATTATTTTGACTATGAAATTGTTATTTAATCATAGGAGTGGTAATTATTTTCTTAGATAAATATTTTACATAGCTTTTAACTGGATTTATAATAATTTTTTGAAAACAAATTGTACATAAGGGACCATGGGGGTGTTATATTTTTGGCATATTCTAACGATGGTTATTATAGAACCATTAGGAACAATGGGTGTGATAATGATTGAATATAAAAGGACTCCATATCATTAGTATCCACATTATGTTGGATAGTGTTCCTTGAATGTATTATTAATGTATTACTATAGGCTAGAGCCCATTTATTCTTGTTATTTATTTCTTTTTTCATGGTTATATTCATAATGTTAATTATCATGCTTTGGTTTCTCAAACATTTTTACATTTAGATATGTATTTATTTTTAACTACTACTCTATTTGTTATCAATTTGGTTTGTTTCAATATTTGGGTGTCACTGATTATCAGGTTTTTAAACGAAACTAAAACGATGTATATGAGTAATATTTTCAAATTAAATTATTTATAAAAATTGTTTTGTTTTATAGATATAACTATTAGTGGATGTGTGACATACATTATATAGAACAATTATGGTATCCAATTGTCTGTTTTTATCACACCTGGAATATGATTTTGGGAATATATATGCTTTGTTTAGAAAGATACAAGTAAACAGAAGGGTTTGATATAGCTTGATATATTCATTTTGAATATGTAAAATTCATGGTGGTTTTGGATGGTAGTGAATAATGGTCATAGAAAGACTAGGTTTGGGTTTTGGTTTGTTAACCTGGATTGGCCTTTTAGATCTTTTTTATGTGTCATTATTTTGTACTTCTAATACTTTTTTTGAACTATGGTATTTTATGGTTTCCTGGTTTACAAGTTATTTGTTCTATAATCATTAAGGATTAAATCGTTCCCATGTTTTTTTAGGTCTTTACATTGGCACTTTTCACTTACCCATGGATATTGAGAATATGATTCAGGCCTTGTGGCAAGCCATCTAGGTTGACTATTTATGTTTTCTTGGTTTTTTTCTTTACAAAATGATATCATATAAAATTTTTGTTTCCTGGGTGGTTTAAATACTATAGTTAGGGTTATGAAAACTCTAGTGGTAAGTGAAAAAGAGTACCTGGTGAGATTAATTTTTTATATATCTTTGAGTTACCCTGGGTGTTCAGGGATTCCTCACCAAGAATTTGATAATTATTTTGAGTTTTTAATTCTAGAAAAACATTGTTTTTTAAGTATCCTTATTTATTAAGAAATATATTGTGAAAGTAAAGTGGTTTTTATAGTTTATGGATAATAAATAAGACTCTAGGTTAGGCTCCACATATATTCATGTTGGACCTATAATGAAATTTAGGGATTCTATCATCTATGATAAATTACCCAAATACCTTCCTTCAACCTCTTTATAGAATTCCTTCAATTACAAGTCCATTCCTAAAATGTTGTGTTCTGAAAAAGGATTGGTAGTGTGTGTCCTTGGAAAAAGAAGAGAATTTGGTGATGGAGTATTCTACTCATTTTTTCATGTTCTTCCACATATATTTAAAACATTTTACTAATGATTACCACAATTATAAGTAGTTTTAAATCGGTTGGGATCCCTAGATTCGGTCATTTCATATTCTAATGTGCATGTATACCTTTTCTAAGGTAGATGATAAAATTGAAATGGTGGTGTAATAATTATTTGGGACTATGGGTCTTGATAAATTTTCAATTACGGTAGGGGTATCTTGAGTGTGTCATCTAGAAAGAATAAAAATCATAATATGGTTTCCCATTTTACCTAAGGGGTAACTTCATCGGCTTCTTTAGGTCATCACCGGGTACTTTTTATCATTATGGGAGACATAGATGAACTAATCATGATTGTATCATATCACCCATGATTTTTCCTCAATATAGATAATCGAGTAATCCTAAAAACATTTTTGGAAGAGTTTTCTAGGGAAGTGAATTAGAATGCACCATTAATAGAGGTCCCCATGATTTATCTAATGTATTGAATGGTGGTGGATATAATTTACATGCTAAGGAGATACTCAAGTAAAATGAAAGATCTTAGTGGATCTAAGGATACATGAATTTACAGAGTGGAGTATGAACTAGAGTAATTTTAATTGGGGATAACAACTATGAGTGGTACCGTGTTTATTTAATACTCTATAGTTTTTGGATTTTTTGGACACTTTTTCATATCATTCATTCATATTGCCTATGTATATAGATTTCTTGGTCTTATTCTTGGAGATAATTCTATCAAGGATGGATATTTACCCTCCCTTGTTAAGCAGTAATGAAGAAGGTTTTAAGTGTTCATAGTGCCAGATCATAATTATTGACCATGTCGCCATGTGGGATTTCATAGTACTTAATATTGATATATTTGAACTTATTATTAGAATATATTATATGGTCATTTTCAAACCCATGTTTTATTATTACTAAACATAGTTTTAGTTTCAATCACCTGATATAGTTACTCATGTATTTTTGGGTGATTTCTATCCTAGATCCAAAACAATGAGTGGTGCTTGTTATTCCTGAGGATGGAATGATCTCATGCCAACTATCAGCAATGTTCTTAAACATTGTAGACCAACATTTAAGTGGTATAATTCCTTCCTTAGTTGATAAGTACCCAAACAGTTCTCCTAGTTTTTTTTGGATAACACACCATAGGGTGGTCAAGTTTTCTTTTGGATTTCTTACCAAGGATGACACTCGTCTCATTTTAATTTTTTCATATATCGATTTTTTATTTAAAATATATAACTTTTTTCAGGAGGATCATGATAAAACCTGATTTATTTATCAGATCATGTCACTTAAGGATTTTTTGGATCTCTTTTTAATGTAGGAATATGGAAGCCTCCAAATTCCCATTTACTACCAAAATCATAACCATGTTACTATTTAGAACAAGTATCACATTCCTTGGATTAATTATCTATTTGATCAACTATGGGGAGCCCATTTGTTTTCTATTATTGATTTTCATTTAGGGTACAATCATCTAATATTCTGAGAAATATATTATCCTAAGACAGATTTCAGGAGTAGGTATAGACATTATTAGAATTTGGTAATGACATTTTGTGTTAACAAAACTCATGTGATTTATATAGAATTGATGAATCATATATTTCATCAGTTCTTGGAATCTTTCATGATTTTTTTAGGATTATATTTTTGGGTATTCCATTTTAGAGTAAGAATATTGGAATCATAAGCTTGTTGTTCCTGCAACTTTGAAAGAACATATTTTGTATGGTAATCTTACTAAATTATATTTTCAGATCAAATAAGTGTATTTTATCAGATATTCTATATATGAGATGTTATTTTCATAGAATATAAGAACGATCCAAGTGAATATGTCATGGGATCATCCATGAAATTTGTTTGAGATTAAAAGCTTCATAGAATTAGTTAGTTATTTCAAGAATTATGTTTGGGATTTATCTAATTTTACATCTCATATTACATAGTTAAAATATAAGAATTTTATTTTTGAATGGAATGATAAATATCAAATGTCAACTGAGAAAAAGAAGTTGAGGTTGAAATTTTCTCCAGTTACGATTCAATATGAACTGGGTTTGGGTGGTGATAGTTTATGTGATTTCTCAGGTTTGAGGTAAGGATGTAATATAATGCGGGGAAAGGCGATGGTGGACTATTAACCTCACTAAATATATATTTACAAGAATAATTTTACTACTCACGATTTGGAGTTGGCTATGGTGATGGTTTCTCTTAATGTTTGGTGGCACAATATCATCAGGGAGAGGTTTACAATGTAGTGAGATCAAAACATCCTAATGTATAATTTTATCCAGAGAAACCTAAACATATTATATAGATGAGGGCATTATTATCATCAATCATTTGATTTTATATATTTCATATACATAAAAATTGAATTTTTTTAATAGAAGTGTTGAGAATGAATTTACCTACTCAATCCTTAAAGGAATAATTGGAGGTGTAGTATTTTATGAGTCTTTTCACTAAGATTTAATTGGATGTTTGGGAGGACGATGGGTAGGTGTTATTAGATTTTGTAAAATATATTTTTTCTTTTATTATAATATTTGGCTCAAACAAGATACATTCACTATATTTAAGTGTTTAGTGATATACTTACTAGTGGGGAGACCTCAAGCGTATCGTCTTAGTTTCTTGACAGTAGTTTTGTTTTTGAGGTAGACTGGTAATTTTGATATCACTTTTTAAATTTATGATGGATTTTGAAAATTTTTCTAGTTTTTATTTCCTCCCTTGGAATACCAAGATGTATCAATATGTTAGACAATGGTATTAATGCGAAGGAATGAGGTAGTTTATTTAAGAATTCATGTAATAATTCCTTACTTTCTAGAAGACTATGATGGATCACAATAGTCTTTCCAGTTTTTATAACCTTTGACTATGCTAGTCTTGTAGTGGCATTAAATATACATGGACTTCATTATTCATTTACCATAGATTTCTATTTAGAAATATGTGATATGGTTGACCACTGATCCAATTTTGAAATTAGATATTTTATATCCTATTAAGGAGTTCATTAATTTAGTAGGGATTCAGCATCTATATCGTTGTGAGATCATGAATCACCATGGAGTTCTTTCTATTATATTTTTCTAATAGAGATCACAGATTTACATATAACTTTTTGAAAGGTTTACAAAATTCAATGAGTAACCAATTTAATTTAAGTATGGAGTTTCATGCTTAAATGGATTGGCTGACTAAATGATATATTAATATTCTTGAGTATATTCTTTGAGAATGATTTCTTGATTTTTATGGATTACAGAAAAACTATTTGTCCTCATTAGAGTTATCCAATAAAAAATGTTATCAACATTTAACTAAAATGGAACATTTTAAAGAATTTTATGGGAATAGCTATAAGTACAATTTTTATGAAGAATTGGAAAATGTTCATTGGTTGGACCAATTCATATTCAGGTGATGAAGGAAAATGTGCAGTTGTTCCAAAAGAGGTTAACGACAGCCTAGAGCCTTTATAAATCCCATGTGGGTAATTATTATTTCCCATAGAGATTTTGGTAGGTGATCAGGTTTTATCAAGGTTTCACCTTGCTTGCAACATCTTTAGAAAATCAAAATTTTAGTATAAATTAATAATAATTCTGATATCTTTCTTCATATGGAACACCGAGATTTATATGGATTGGGATATATTATAAAAATATTATTATTTAAATAAAACAATTATAACATAATCTTTTAAAGGGATATAATTTTTATGAGTAACCACAGTATATAATATATGTATAATGTTCAAGTTTAATACAAATTTATTAACTATATCTTGGAAAATAAGTACAAATATTTTCATAAAGTAATATTATGCTTCAAAAATTCATTTAATTCAAAAATGATTTTTACTCTATTTTGTGTCATAAAATTATAATTAATTTATGCATGTTTTAGAATTTATACTTTATAAAATAATCATAATTATTAAAATCATCATATCATAATTCCATAGGGGAAATGTTTTCTATTTTTTTGAAATGATTAATATTTCTATTAATATTGAAAAATAATTATTTTTCAAATAGTGACATTTTTGTTACATTAAATAAATAAATTTAAAAGGCCCATTATATTTTGTATTAGGTAAAAAGTTACATATTATTCATTTCAGTCATAATAATATAATTAATCTCATTCAAATCAAAAATATTCTTTATTTTTATATAAGTTAATTTATAGGATTAAAAATACATTTTTCTAAAAACTTCTTTTCATTATGTTTGATGCATTTATATTAAATTTATTTCTCCAACTTTTGTATATTTAATTATTTAATATTGATAAGTTATTTGAAATAATGATTTTTAAATTTGGAAAATATTTCCCTTTTATTTTAGTTTATTATGAGGTGTAACAGTGATTAATATATATCACAACGATAAGTGTAAAATGGGTAATTTTTGGTTAAAACCGTAAGAATAGGTCTCAAAATCAACCCAAAAATTTCCCCTATTTGATTGGATAACTTCAATTAAACCATATAAATCCAAAATTCTAATGTATGGAATTTTGGATCCATTTCACATGATAACTAAATTTATGTTATTTAAGTTAAATAAATTTCCAAAAATGCCACTCTCTTGATGTTAATGTCTGTAAAATTTATTCATAAATATTACAAGTGGGAAATTTTAGTTTTAAATTTTATATTTCAAAAATAATTAATATATTTTTATCAATTTAATTTATTTAATTTTTTTTTGTTTTTCAGTAATTAACTTAAATGCTTACACAATGCAAACATGTCATTTATTCAATTAAATAAACATAAAAATAAAATATTTTAAATTTTAAAAAATTAATAGAATATTATAAAATTATTGTGTTATAAAAAATAGATTAACATAACAATTTTGGGATTTTATAATGTTTAATAGTTTAATTTCATAAATATCTTGATGAGATTCCAGTCAAAGTATATGAATAGTGTATCAATGGAATTAATGATATTTTATAAAAAAAATATATTATTATATTAATTATAAATAATAAATAAGTTGAAATAGAAAAATTGGGATTATAAATGTTATGAAATTTAATCTGTTTTCCATTAATCTGAAAATTATTGATTATATATAATATTACAATCCTTTGAGATTGAAAAAATTTATTATCGTCATTAAGGTTAGAAGTGGTTAATTAAGGGGATAAACAAAAATATAAGGTTTAAAATGACACCAATGCCTATATATATTTAAATTTATGATGATATTGTGACCTTATACTCCTATTCGACAAATATATAGATATTTGGAATCATTTTTCATGAGAATGACGAATTTATATTTTTATCTTCTTTGGTAATTCCAATTGTGTCCTTTGGCTCCCTTATAAAAGAGAACACATTCTCTCATTTAATTACACCAATTTAGGAAATCAAGATCACCCAAAACATACATAATTCTCTTCTAAACATCTTTATCAATAAATTACAATTATTTTGACTCTTGAAATATCATTCCATGAGTCCATAATAAATGACCCAAATGAGTTATACCAAAGAGGATGTGACTATCTTACCTAACCTATTTCAATTTATTTCTTTTAATACCTCCTCTAAATCAATGATATTAAACATAAAATAAAAAATTAATTATCCTATATATAAAAAATTTTACTATGATTGTGAAACCACTAATATTCACCTTATATTCCACCAACTGGGAAGTGAAAGTATTTCGTGTTGTACTTGTGTAATACCACCGCCACACAGTGATACAATTCATTTTCCATCACCATCATCCATGGAAGGTTATTGTGATTATTTTAATGATTATATTTTATATTTATTAAATAATAATTATACTATAATTATAATATAATATTTATCTTCTTACCTTCCAATCCTCCATTAAAAGATAATAACGTATGTGAATACGTGGAGACTACCACCCCCACGAAGTAATGTGATTCAGTTTTCATTTCCTATTTAAATGGTTGGAAAAATAATAAATTTAGTGATGTAATATGATATTTATGATATAATAATTATTCAATAAATTTTAAATAGTATCTTTCTTTTTTCTTTCCATCTTTAAAAATGTGAAAATATTGTTCATGTGTATATACAGCCTACCATTTCCATTAATTGTGTTATTAATTTTTATATCTCACCATTTTATAGATGAAACTAAATATATTTATATATAATGAATTTATAAAATATTTACATAATTTTACACATTCTAGGTGTAATGAAACCATGATCCAAGTACAAGGAACAGAGCTACCAAACCAAAACTCTCTTGAAAAAATGAAATAGTGAACACGTGGAAATAATTATTTTAATAATAATTTATTAATAAATAGTTGTTAAAATGTTATAAGTGAATCATATATAATATTATAAGTTTGAAAATTAATCTGGTGTATAATTATAATTATTTAAAAAGTATTATATTTGACCTTAATGTTCTTTCTATGTAAGTCGTACATAGGATAAGGGTTTTCCAACTGACTTTTATTTCTGTGGGACATATACTATATTCGCCAGTTTCAAATTTTGTGTTGTGTATAAACATACAATGAATGTATTTTAGGATTGTTTTTAAATAATTTATGGTGATTTACAAATCCATAAATGTTTCTCTCACATGAGGTTTGTATTATGAGATTACCAAAGTTGTAGGAGTTCATCATCTCAACATTGTTTCACTGAGACATGTTTTATATTGTGCACATATTTACATTTTTGAGGTTTATATAATTCCCCATTGAAATGTTATATCTTGATTATCTATAATTTATTAATATTTAAATGGAAATTTTATGGTATCCTTTCATGGGGATTACAAATAAAAAGATAATAATGTGGTAATGGATTTTTGTTACAATTTCATTATTTATTAGGATTGTTTATAATTAAGCTTCTCATGATGAAATTTCATAATATATATCCCAGTAACGCCAAGAAAAGTCTTATACTCTATTTTTTCATGATAATATACATGTTCCTTTCATTTTCCTCACATAATGTACTCAAGAATCCTAAATATATTTTTTAAATAGATTCTACTTTGTTTCCCTCTTTAGTAAAAAATAATTTATCTTCGATATTTATGTTTTATAAAAAATATTAAATAAATTTTTAACTATTTTCAAAATATATATATATCATTATATTTTACAAATTTTATTTTTTAAAAAAAATTTATAAAATTAATCTTCTTTTCATTTTCTAAATGATGTACTTTTTACTTTTTACAAAAAAAATATGAATGAAACCTTCTTTTTAACGTAAACAAATGAGCAGAATTTTACACCATCATGTTCACTCAATGATTTAAATCTTACATTACATGTTTATATGGATATATTCAAAAATAATTTTTCCCCTAATATTTAGAAATAATTTATATTTTAATATGTTAATCAAAAACAAAATGGGTATTTTCCTTAAGAGGTATTCCTATTATATTTTAAAGTAATTTGTATTTATGATGGAATCCTTTCATTATACTTATGTTTAAATGGGAATATGATTATTTTATACCATAATTACTATTTATTTTCATGGTTTAGTTTTTTGACGATGAGATGTTTAAGAAATTAATTTTTCCTGTGGGATTAAATTATGATGAATAGAAACAAAATTCATGATCTTGTGGTGTACATATGAATGTATTATAGTTATGTGATGGGTGGTTCTTTTTTATCCCTCCAATTCATTGGGTAAATATGGATAACTCTTTAGAAAAGTATGATATGCTGGACCAAATTCCATGTTCATAATTTTATGTGTGGACTGGGTTTTCATGTTTATAATATTTTTTTTGGACATGGTTTTCATGTCTTTAGTATTATGCATGGTTATATTTTTCATTTCAATAAAATTATGTGTGGACCTATTTTCTTGTATATATGTTTATTCGAGGGAATGATTTCATGATCTTAAATTAATGCATGATCCTATTTCAATTTATATGTGTTCGCATTGTTATAAACATTTTTTTCTTTCCACATTACTATGTCTATGTTATGCTCTCATGGATCCTGACATATTATTGATAGTTCCATACTCTAACAGATATTGTCTATTATGAATAATTTTAATTTCGTGACTTATTTTTATCATCTGTGATATATTGGTAATGAAGTATTTAATTCATGATCAGGATTTCATACCTTAATTATTATATTATACTAATGCATTATCATTGATTGATATATCCTATATTAACCGTTACTAAACATCTGATTTCACTCATTCTAATTTTTTCCTTCCCCAGGTAAGGAAGAATGATTTTAAGTAGGGTATACCTATAAAAAATTATGTGTGGGAAACATTAAAGATATTTTATGAAATAATATGATTGTGTATCTTGTATCAAAAGTCACTATATTAATAGGGTTCTTACCTGTATCATAATGTTATTTATTGAATATTCATCTAACATAATATAATATTTTTCTATATAAATATTGGGCTAAAAAAGATGGTCAAATATATGGATTAATAAACTATTATGGGTTTTGATTAGATAAAATTAGTGAAAAACCATGGGATAATAATATGTATTAGAATACAAATTAACGTATTGGTAGGATAGAGATTATGTGGTTTCACTAGAAAAACAGCCTATTTGGATAATACTTATGGATGTTTTTTAGAATATATGCAACTAGGGTTAATAACACTGAAAATAGTTATTCGAGTATATATCAACCATCATTCTACTACATTGTGATTATTCCCTTACAAAAATCATGGTTTGAAACTCATGGGTGATATGACTAGGTTAGATCCCATTAGACTTATCAACCATTATAATGAATTGAAAAAAATGATAACTATGAATGTCCTAGCATAATTATAAGGTATTGCAGATTTAAAAAAATGTGTCTTGATTTAGACATTCATTAATTGATTTTTCATAATTATGTGATTTATCACTATGACTATGCTTTCACACATTATAGATTTTGTTTTTAGTAAATGGATGGAACCCAAAGGAATTATTTGATAAATGAAATTGAAATACAATCCAATTATCATCCTCATGAGAAACCAAATAGCTTAGGTGCTTGGATGTAATATTTTGTGATTATTCCCACTCAACTCTCTCAATCTATGAGTGGTAACATGGGTTATGTAAAATTTCCAAGTAA